>OW026368.1:13646200-22816511 GCA_932273885.2 Leucozona laternaria | reverse complement strand
CCGTCCTGTCGAAACCAAATGTTGCCAATATCCTCGTTTTGGGTGTATCGGCTTTTCAATGTATGCGTGCGGGTTTTCTATGCCCCAAATGCGACAATTTTGCTTGTTTACTATCCGCCAAGATCAAAAGGAGCTTCATCTGAAAAGATGATTTTTTTGGCAAAATCGGCATCTTCTCTAAGTCGATGGCAGGCCCACTTAGCGAAGCGTATACACAACCATATTCGTTCAGCGGAAGGATAAAACTAATTATCTGTCAAATCAGACATGAGCTAAGTGTTACCATTCACGAAATAAGTACTAGTTGAAAGAAAAAACGTTAGATGGCGGACCCTTTATTAATTAAACTGGAAAATAGTTTTAAATCAACAAAATTAGAAATAAATAGATTAATATACTTCTGAAACTGTTTTGAATCGAATGCGATGCACCCCATCTGATTTCTTATATAAAACTTAATTTATTAGAACAAAATTTTAAAAATCGTGGGAGCGGTTTTAAAAAAAATTAATTTTTATATATGTTTAAAATTTCATTAACATTTTTAAGAAAACAAAATGGTACGTCAATTATAAGAATTAATTAATTTTTATTATTTTTCAAAAAAAAATCTTCCACCCGTTTTCGAAATACATATGTATCAAATTTTCAAAAAAATAATTTTGAATTTTTTTTTACAAATCCGAAAATTACTTTTTTAAAAATTTTGATATGCAATTTTATTTCAACTTATTACAAGCTTCTGTTTAAAAATTCAATTTTAATCGATAAATAAATAATAAGATAGTCGAAAATCAATAAAACCGTTCTATGGTAGAGGTGGTGTTATTAATTTTTTAATGTGAAATTTGATAGTTTTAAATGCTAGACCTTTCTTAAAACGCTACACTTTAAAAAAAATGTATCAAAATCGTACTAGTCGTTTTTAAGAAAAAAAAATATTTTTCTTAACGGTTTTTAAACATTTCAATGGAAGGTACCGTTATTTTTAATTATAGGAATAATTTTTGTCTTAAATCTATTAGATAGTGTTAAAAAAATGGTTTATGCCAAATTTAATAAAAATCGAATAAATCAATTTTGAAATATCGATTTTTCAAAAAAAAAATTCAAACTTTTTTTAAAAAATTCAAATAATATTTTTTTGAAAATATCGGTACACAATTTTGTTTTCAAATGTATTAGTTCTTCTTCGTAAAAAAAAATTCATCAAAATCTTTGAAACCGTTTTTGAGAAAAACGAAAAAAAATGCTTCTTTGGGAGGTGCTGTTAATATCTAACAATTTTTCTGAAACATTTTTTTTTTTTATTTAATGGCAGCTTATAACTATTTAAATTTAATAAACTTAAAAAAAAAATTCTGTGTAGCCTTTTTTTAAAAAAAAAATAAGTTTTTCCTTTTTGGGCAAACAAAATTTGTATGACAGCTACTGGTTAGTTTTGGTCCTCAACAAAAAAAATAAGAAAAAAAGGGTGGGGGGAATGTCGAAAAAACCCTATGTACTAAGTTTAAAGGAAATCGACTTATCCGTTTAGGCTGTAGTCGAACAGACAGACGGACGTTTTTGCGAGACCCACTTTTTTCGTCTTCCCTATCGCATTGTTATGTCAAGTTTGATAAAAATCTCGAAATCGATTTTTTGGACAAATTCATAATTTGCCATATAGTACCTATTATATTCACAAGTAATAAAAATATACACGACTGGATCGCACTTATTCTCGGGGTAAGCAACTGTAATAAAGCACACTGCAAAGTTGCACATGTTAATGATTCGATAGCCACTTTCCTTTCGAGATGGCGAACTATACTCATGAGTTGATGCAAATGATAATAATCTAGTAGGTACTGCCGCAACTACTCGTTCATTCATGGAGAGTAGATGAGATTTCCATTTTTAGCTCCATTCAAAATGGATAGCACGCATGAGTAATTCGCAAACTTCAAAGGAACACGACTATTAAAAGATATTGTTTTAAAATTAGTTAAACCTCATTTTTTCCACTTCTCTTAGTAGGAAATACCAAATCAAACAAATTTAAAGACATTTTATGAAATTTGTACAAATTTATTTGTGATTTGACACAAATATTATGTCTGTTCGCGTATTGTCTAAGACCTGCCGCCCACACCTCAGCAACTTTTAGTTGCTCCCGATTCAATTACATTGGCTTATATGGAAGAGCGCCCAGTGGGTAACTCAGTTGCCTATGTTTAATTGAATAGGGGGGAACTAAAAGTTGCTTAGTGGGGGGGGGGGGGGGGGGCAGGCCTTAATCTGCGAATTTTAGTCAAAAATCCTTCAAAGTTCATATTTAAAAAATTCAAATTCGTATAGAAATTCGCAGACGTAAAGCTTCCTCACAGTGGAATAATAATAACATTGGTCACTCCATCATTCGAAACTCATTCGGAACAATTCCAATTAACATCATTGACAACACCATCCCACAATTACAGTTCAATACAAACTTTTAGGTCACCATATACCCACCAGATCTATGTGGGAGGATTTGGCATTCCTGAAAGATGAATCAATCCATTTCTACACGGACAGATCAAACCCTGATGACGAGTTTTGTGGAGGTGTGTTCTCAGACAGGATGAATTTAAATCTCTCCTTTCGCCTTTCCAATCACTGTAGCTTGTTCCAGGCGGAACTTTTGGCGAAAAATGAAATACTGTCTTGGCTTAAGGAAAACGTGATATCTAACACAGATATCCGCATCTTTTCAGATAGCCAAGCCACCATAAAATCTCTAAAATCTGTCTCTATCAACTCTATAACAGCCCTTAACTGTCAATCATCTCTCATTGATATGGCACACCAGTTTAATATTCACCTCTGCTGGGTGCCGGGCCATCGGGACATTCCGAACTCACCACAAGTGGAACAACACTACATTTTTTGCCAAAGAGGGAAAATATAGGTGCACCCGTTGATACGTGTAAACTAATGCTGAAGCGAAGATGCAAAAAAGAAAACAAACCTAAGGTGGAACAACATCGCACCACCAGCGTGGCAACAAAACAGATGTTTAATATCTCAAAGCAGACTGAACATCGGCTCCGTATAATAGGTGTCACTACCGTGCACTGCTTGGTACGCGAGGCTTACACTGCCTCCAGAAATCACTTCCTTTATCACAAATTTTTACAAAAAAGCTACCACGTCTAGAATATATATGACATATGAGTTCGAATATTTTCTATACTGCCAAATGGTATCGGTTTGAAAAACACCATTTGACTTTCCTGGCGGCACGCTGCGGCGCGCGCGAGGAGGCGGCGCGGCGGCACGAAATCATATTCAAACCACAATGTCTATCTTAAAACAAAACGCTTCTCATTCCCGTCATGTATAGAATAGCATATATGTAATCATATTGGATAATATGCTCTATAGAGGTCAACAGCCCAACGTATCTACCTTTTGTAGCTATATCTTGGCTATCGAATTCTAAACAATGGAAACACGTCGTTTCACCCACACATATAGCTCACTTTAATCTATACCATATATACATACATAATATGTATGTGTAATTTCATGAAAATGCCCTTCAAGCTCATATATCTCTTCTTTTGTGCCTTTGATGAGGTGTTACTGAGCAACTGCTGCGTTGAATTTATGATTAGAGTCCTTTGAAGGATAAACCATCAGCAGAACGACAACGACCGTTAGAAATAGGTATCTATAGGTATACTGCGGGAAGCAAAAACAAAAATGGCAAAAAAAAATCGATAGAAACGCAAAAGTCATGAGATGAATGCTAATTTCCCATCACAACTTCTATACACGCTGCTGGTAATGTCTTTGAATTGAGTTACAATTTTGATATACTGTCACTTCACAAAAATATATCAAAAATTAAGGGAACCTCCATCGAAGTTATTTTTCTTTATTAACTTCATGGATTCTATTTAAAAAAAAAATACATTCATTTTAATTTTAAAGAGAAAAAACTGCTTTACAATGTTGAAAATATCCTCAGGGGATTTTTAAAGGCCAGATAACTCAAAATATTAAAAACACAAATCCTACTATTACAGATGCAATACTTCAAAAAAAGAAAAAAAAAATATCTAAGGGATGTGTCCTTAATTGAAATAATTGCTTGCAAGCTTTTGAACTCTTGAAAATTCCAAACTCCACTCGATGGCCGTTTCACAATGGGGCGACGTGACTCAAAAGCTGGAAAATATTCAAAAAAAAAAAAAAAAACAATCTATGTGGCAATTAGGTTTCGTGTCAAACTTTGAGGTTTAAATCAAAGCTAAAACCGAAAAATTGGATTTTGGCAAAACATCTGTCGGTCTGTGCGGCCCTGTGTTCGTGCGACCAGATGTACTCGGATATCAAGCTAGAGTCTCTAGGCGAATGGACGAATGGTACAGGGTATTTTTATGTGCCCCGAAAATATAAATCGACAAATTCAAGCAACACCTGGCTATTTATTGAGCGAAAATTATCTTGAGCAACTTGGTGTGAAAAATTCGTTGTTAAGTAACGTAACATTGTTAACGCTCCTTAGATATAGTAGGAACTCTGTCGCTCAGGGTTCAATTAAAAGTAGAACAGATTTGAAAGCAGAGTGACGTCGCTCAGAAAACTCGCTTATTGTCACTCACTGACTATACATATGGCCGCCACCATACAATCTCACATGTTTCAATTTTTTCTGTCGCACAGGATTCGGTGGCGCTCTGTCACTTGTCGCTTACTGCGTGGCTGAGCCCTAAAAGGAAAGTGCTGCTATCTTATAAGGATTTCTGTTTTTTACTTGCTGTATAGGGTATTGGTTTCGTGTAAAAAAAAAAAATTAGAGGTTATAATCAAAACTAACAATACAATAATCGAGAATTCCAAAAAAGTGGGTTTCGTCAAGCCGTCCCTCGGTCTGTGCGTCGCGTCGGTGTGTCCACTGTTATTTGAGCTAGAGCCTAAACGGGGGGACCAATTTGCCTTAAATTTGGTACAGAGCATTTTTATGTAATTCCCTAGAGGAGAAATTCGAATTTTTGTTTTATCTATTCTAGAACGGGTAGCTGCCATACAAATATGTTGGTTTCTTCAAATTTTCTCAAAAACGGCTCTAAAGATTTTGATTAAACTTCGTACCTGTAATAATCAAGTTGATTGTAAGAAAACTGCGTTTCAGGTTTTTCTCAAAAAAGTCACATTACGGAATTAGGTATTCAACGGTTTTTTAAGAAAATGGTCTTATTTTTGGGTTATTCACGTATATCTTTCCCATGGTTGAATAGATTTTGTTATAATTTGGCAATCTGATGCTTCTCAATAATTTAAACAATAATGCATTTAAAAAAATTTAAAAACATTTTTTATAAACAAAAAAAAATCAATCGAAAAATCAAGTTTTTAGTGCTTTGACTCTTAATATTTACTCGTTAAATATATGCATCTTGCTTCTTCAATGTGGGGTTACACACAGTATCTAACCACAACAGCAAGTTCGTGCAATCCAGTCGTGCATATTTTTTTTTCCAAAGCTTCGTGCATTTTATATCTTATAGAGTCATTCAATTGAAATACTGAATTTTAGTTTCGTGTCAAGGATTTGCATTATAACTTTTCTAAGAAATTCTCCAATGCTGGACTTACACGACTGACAAATTGACAGTTTTCTGTCAGTATACTGCCAAAAGAATGATTTTTTTCCATTGTTCTGTTAGTTTTTTGACTGTTAAGTGCCATAATACTGCCAATTTTGCAGTCGTGTGAATCCAGCATACGTTTTGGGTTATTGACGTATTTGTACACCTTTTTTAATCGATTTTATCGCTTCGGGCGTTTAGTATTTTACCACTTTACTTCCCAAGGAATCATTCCCAAAAGCATTACGAAGCCATAAAAACAAACTGATGTATAAAAAATAAAACAAATATAAAAAATGGGCGTTTTAAGTGGCGTGTTGAGAGAAAGGTTTGGAAACATTTGTAAAGATTGGTATCAGCAAACGTGCAAATTTTCAAGTTCCTCTTTGTAACTGCTGATTAGATACTAACTTTAAATGCATTCTGTCCCACTGTGCGTCTCGTTTGGTTTTAATTAATTAAACTACCATCACAGATTTGTGTATACCTTAATTCAGAGATGCAATCGTTAGAATATCAGCGTGCTCGTGCTCCGACTCCGAATTTCAAAGACCAGAATCCTTAAACTCCTGCAAATTGAAGCAGGCAATACTTTTTTTTTTGTCAATCTGTGGTAAGGTCCAGTGACGGGGGGGGGGGGGGTAGCTGGTTGGCGCCTTTGTAATTCCTTCTATAACGACAAAATTTACTCGAATTTTCAATGTTATCGATTGTGTCGCCATGCGTCGGTCATTCTCGTCTCAAACATTTTTAATGGTCATTTCAATTTGAAGTGATTTTTTTTGTCAAGTTGGTATTTTTTTTGGTGGTTTTCTGAAATTCTATGGCTCCTGTGCAGTAACGCTATTCTGACAGATGGAATAAAAAAAACCTCCCTAGCCGGGAAAAAACACGGAAAATCAAGTGTGAATTTTTGACTCATAAAGTAGATTTTCTGAGCAATAATAAATTAAGGTGATTAAAAAACAAGGAATGCATTTGGAAACAGAATTGAATTATTTAAACTTTCAGAATTCACATCTCACTCCGTTGATATTATTATGTTCCAGCTGAAAATCATTAATAGTTAATAAAGATACAATTTTTGTTTTTTCGAGAAGTCAATTTCTGGTGTTTTCTCGCTACCGGACAAAATATGCGCTATTTTCCAATTTTTGTGAATATTTTTTTTCGAGAAAATTCGTATTACAGGTACGAAGTTTAATATTAAATCGTACATACAAATGCTCTGTACCAAATTTGAAGCAAATCGGCTCACTTCTAGCTCAAATTACACTGGTCGCACGGTTGCACTGATGCACAGACGCGGACAGATGCACAAACGTACAAACGCGCGGACGCACAGACTCGAATTACCTTCAGAAAGTGACCTCCATCATACTGATATGAATCCAGTTCCTATATAAAAAAACTTAAACCCAAAAGTACGGACAGGTTGGTTAGGTACCTACTATTTTTCCAATTCAATTTTGCTTCATCACAGTCATCTCATCACGAACTCGGCGGCCAAATGAAGCGTTTATTATCTAAAGAGAAGGAATCATCGCTAACAATTTCGTATATGGACTTGTTCATAAATTTCGGCCACGTTCCAGAGATATGATTCAATTTTTTCAATCACACTGACCCAACCTAGGAAACAGACTGCCAGAGCCACCAAGATATATCTACTCTTCTTTCTATGTTCTCAAGCCAACTCATGTATGAGATAATTTAAGGATTCTCTGTGGTCATCACAAAACGTTCGTCTTAAGTGGCAATTACTGCTTTTCTGCTTCTGTCCCCTTTCCCAAACCCGGCAAGTCGAAAAATATGCAACGTTAGTAAAAGATTGAAAATATCAAATATCCCATCGCCACCAACTGTAAGTCGGTCGTTGAAGTCAGGTACCAACCTATGACCACCGTAACGTATAGTCGACGACGACGATGACGACGTTTCATCGGCAAGGCAAGGCAAGGCAGGACATAGGGACGAACAGAAAAAAAAAAGTTTCAAAATCAATTTAGGTCCACTTCTCTCAGATACAATTGATCTTTCAAACAACCAAGGGCGTCTGCGGCCAACCGGAAGAGTCTGTAGATAAATATTGTTGCCTTCTCAACCTGAACTAATAAGCTATTTGATTTAGTTCTCACAGGACCTCGAAGCTCGAATAGTTCTCATTCTCATTCCTATCCCAGGCTCCCTTGCATCCTGTTTCCAGCACGTTTCGGAAATTTTCATTTCATTTCCATCGAAAGCGACTTCAACAACGACAACGACGGACGTCGTCGATGACGATGTCAATGCGATGATGATAGCCACCAATGGGATTGCAATTGGAAATTGCAGTTGACCGTCCATACCAGGCCAAAAGCAGGACCAGCCAATTGAAAGAACCAAAAACTAAAAATAAAAAAAATATACAAAAAAATAGAAGAACAAAAAAAAAACAAGGAGTTTCTCCAAAATGTGCTGTGAAAGAAAACTTTGAAGCCACAAAGAGTGCAGGGAACGCATCCGTTGACCACCATCTGAGAACGTTTCTGGAATAATTTCCTCCCAAGTTTCCGTTTCACTTGGCCAAGTGATTGTAAATTTTAATGTCTATGCGCTCCGACTATATAGTTATAGGAAGTTATATCCTTTCTATATTCCTGATGGTATATCCTTCAACTACATATACTAGATTTGGGTTAGTTCTGCTTTGTAGAGTCAGCTAAATTAATTCCAGGTGCGGTTTTTTTTTGTGTGTTTGCTTTCTGAATTCTGATCTTCTCACTCACAGCACAGGTTTTTCCGGGTTTCTTGTGTTTGAGTTGCATTACATCTTCAAATCTTGTGAAGCCTTTGTCGTTAAATCGAAGAAGCTATAGGAAATGAAGACCGAGACGATAGTGCTGACTTTGTTCCAGTTAGTGATGGTGGTGTGATAGGACTACTGCGACTGCTGGTGAGGGAGAGAGTGTGTGTTAGATGGGATTCTTTTCAATGAAAATTTTGTCCTTCCTGCGGCGAATTAAGTTTGACAGAGGTTCTCTTTGAAATGTTAAACAAGTGAATTTAGATTATAAAGTTGGTTCACCAGGGACTTCAGCAGATGTCTATTAGCGTCAAAAATTTGCAATAAATAAAAAAAAAATTAAAAAAACGTTTAAAGGTCTGTGCTGCAGTCAGGAGCGGCCCCAGCCAAACTTGCGCCATGTGCAAGATTTGTAGAAAGCGCCCCTTTTTTATATTTGCCTATATCCATACATATATACACTGATAGTCATGCATAAGACTTTTCCACATTAGCCAAGAGGTAGACTTTTAATGCGTAGGTCTAGTAGAAGAATCTTTAATTTAACGATATTTTGAGTTAAAGTCCCCTTGAATGCAACAATGAAAGTGAAGTTAGTTATAGGGCATGAAATAACTTAGCACACTTGTGATGGATGTTATTTTGGGATTATTTGAACAAGTTTACAGTCAGATTACATTTTCTTTCTCCTGGTAATGCGCCCCCAGAATTTTGCGCCCTATGCATTTGCACATCTTGCACATATGGTTGATCCGGCCCTGGCTGCAGTTGACAGACAAGCCAAAGCTAAATGAGTGGTTTTGATTGGAAACTCTTAGTGAATTGGGAGAAATCAATATTATGAAACAAGGTATGTATTTCAGTATTCAATCATAGCCTATAGATAATGTTAAAAAAAAAAAACCTTGGTTGATTCATTGCTTTCGGCTGTTTATTGTAACTATTTGCGAGCTCCCTCTTGTGCACATGATGGCATAAATATCAATAGAAAGAGTTGCCGCTCAAAAAAATACGGCAGGTACCCAATATTCTGAAACAAAGTGCCATAAAAAAACACAAGTTCTTTGAAAAAACCAAGAATTCAAGATTATTTCGAAGTGTAGTTAAAAAACAAAATGGTGGTTTGGATTAAGTGAAATTTCAATACCAATTTGTACTCAAAATCACTTGTATTTTCTCAAAAGTTGCTTTATGTCAAGTAAAATAAAGAAAATAAGCAAAACCTGTCACGTTGAGCGTCAAAAAACACGAACGCTGCCCAGAGAACCAAGCATATACATATGTACTTATTTTTTAGTTTGTTTTTCGGTTTTCTCGAAAACAGTTCAATCGATGTTGATCAAATTTTTTAAGTACAAGTACCTACTGACTGAAATTGTAAAATCAAATTTTGAATAAAATTATTTATTGAAAATTCAATGTTGTGCAAACGACTTCGTCGAGTTTAATTAAATTTTTTCAACATCATCTAAAAGATTATAAACAAAAAATATTCTAACAACCTAAAATAACGGGTAATATCTACTAAAAATTGATTGAATTTTGTGTTTGTCAAAAATGTTTACAGAATTGAAAAGAAATTAAATAAGTTTAGATACCTCATATATTCCTTAAGTAAGTAGCAAAGTTGTATCCGTTATTTTCAATTTTTCCAAAAACTAGTAGACAAATAATATTAAAAATTAGTAAGAAAATTGAATATTAAAAACAAAAAAATCTATTTCATGACGTACAATTTTGGAAAAAAAATAGTCGTTAAAAAATTTTTATTTTCGTTATATTTTTCAAAATTTTGAATTTGAAAAATATTCAAAAACTTTTTACTTAAACAATTTGATTTAAAAACATAATAAAAAAAATTGATTTTTGACTTTAAAACAAAAAAATATGCACGACTTGATCGCACGAACTTGCTCTTGTGGTTAAATACTGTGTGTTACCCCACATTGAAGATGGATGATGTATATATTCAGCGAGAAAATATTAAAAGATTCGAAAGTACTAAAAAATTGATTTTTTATTTGATTTTTTTTTGTTTATAACAAATGTTTTTTTTTTACATTTTAAATGCATTATTGTTAATACTATTGAGAAGCATCAGACTGCAAAATTATAACAAAATTGGTCTAACCATGGCAAAGATATACGCGAATAACCCAAAAATAAGACCATTTTCTCAAAAAACGTGGAATACCTAATTCCGTTATGTGAATTTTTTGAGAAAAACCTGAAATGCAGTTTTTTTTTAAATTGACTTTGTTATTACTTTGTTATTAATCAAAATCGTTAGAGCTGTTTTTGAGAAAATTTGAAGAAACCAAAATATTTGTATGGCAGCTGCCCGTTTTAAATGAGATAAAACAAAAAATTCGAATTTTTCCTCTAGGGAATTACATAAAAATGCTCTGTACCAAATTTCATGCAAATCAGTCCACCCGTTTAGGCTCTAGATCAAATAACAGTGGACGCACCGACCGACGCACAGACGTACAGACGCACAGACCGACGGAAGGCATGACGAAACCCACTTTTTTGGACTTCTCGATTATCGTAGTGTTAGTTTTGATTATAACCTCGAAATTTTTTTTTACACGAAACCAATACTTTCCCTATAGAGCAAGCAAGTTTCCGTCGTTTTTTAATAATTTTTTTTCTATTTTAAGTCGATTTTTTATAAAATTGACCCAACCGCCTCAACAGGGTGAAATAGACCCCTCCACCCACACGTATTTTGTTCTGTCTTAAACCAATCTGAAGAATAATTGTCAGTCTTTTGTCGCATCTTATACAATAATAATTATTTAGTAATCCGCTTATAAGATTTTTTAAATTTTGTTTTCAGAAATTAAGATGGTGTACATCACGCTGGGTGTCAAAATTCTGCCATTTTTAACCCATTTTACCTTAACCTAATTAGCTAAGTTAAAGAACTAGCTATCCTCTAATAAATAAATATAACCTTAAAATATAAAACATAAAAAAAAAAAACATTTTTAAAATCGGGTTACAGTTTTTGTGCTTACCCCTTAGCTTACCCTTCTTCACCCAATAAGCAAACAAATTTAAAAAAAAAATTGGTCTTAAGCCATCATAATTCTAACTCCATTTTGAAAATTTTGAAAAACATAATTTATATTATTTCAAACACAAAACAAATTTTCAAAATGGGATATTGACTAACCTTACTTTATTTGTGACTAGTTAAGTCAGTAATGCAGTGAGGCAGGGTTGCCATCTTTGTTTGTTTTTTTTTTTTTTTTTTAAGGTCAAAATGTTCCTTCTCCTACAATAAGATTGTTGGTTGGTGACGTGAAATATCGCCCGACGAAATAAGGTAACATTAAAAATGTGGTCTTATTTCCATGTTAAAATTAATATGAGACCTGGCGGGTCTTCTTTTCAACCTATCTTGGAAACAAGCATGGAAATAAGACCGCTTGTATGAAAAAAAAAATAAATAAAAAAACAAATTAAGGCCTTATTTCCAAATCAACATGGAAATAAGTCCACATTTTCCCGTTTACTATAATATTATTGTTGTAAGAGAAACGAAGATGGAGGTCTAAAACATGTGCAAGTAGTTAACGATTATTTTATTTCTATCTAATCGCAGTTAGTAAACATAATTTTAGCATCAGTTGCTTGTGAAAAAGTGCTTTAGTAAGTGGAACAAAAAGAAGATATTTTGATAACTTGTGAAAATGTTTACAAGAAGTGGAAAGATTTATTTTTTGTACTTATTTATTTATAATGTTTTGTTTGTGATGAGTGAGTATACAAAATTGTGCTACTTTTGATTATTTGCCTAGCCTTATGCTTTGTTCGCAAAATCGTTAAATACTGCATTTAAGAAAAAGATTTTCCAAAAGCTGAATTTAAAAATTCGAAATTCTGTTTTTAAAATCTAATATGTATTTTAAAATTCAGTGTTTTAAAATTTTGCCAGCAAAGCTCTGAAAATAAACAAAACAAAATCGCTTGATTTTTCATTTTTTGACAGTAATTTTTTTTTTTAAATAAAGATTAATAGATTTATTTTGAGCAATTCATTTTTATTAAAATCAATCTAAAAGTGAATAATTGGGGTGTATCAGGTTAGCAGGACACTTTTCATAATTCGGACAGCATCAGGACTTCCTCGGAATCCGAAAGTGTGATTAAATTTTAGTTTGCGTAACTAATTAGCAACCAAATAGCAGCTATACTCTGTCCAACAAAAATTGGCAGTGTAGGCAAGATAGGACGTTTGCCTCTCATTCTGACTTCAAATGATTGTATAAATTCTGTCCTTCATTAAAGCTTTCACAGGGTTGTCGTAGTGTACACGATAACACTCATCATTAAAAGCTTTTTCTTAAAGCTCGAAAATCAAAAGCACCTTAACAGAAACTCAAGGAAAAAAAGCTAAACGAATTACAAAATGGACATGGGTAACTCTGAATGTACATCAAGCAGCAGCCAATCGCCATTGGGCACAGCAATTCAGTGCACAGGTACACTCAGATGTGCCTTGAATAGGACGTTGGGTCTGTGTCCGATGCTATTGGAAATTCACGGGCGGGCAAACACTTTTTGTGGAGGAGTTATTTCAATTTAATATGGTGCAAAAATATGGCACTCTACTGATTTTTAAAAAGCTTTCCCATAAGACGTGTGGTGCCTATTTTTGTTGGACAGAGTATAATAACTTACATACTTTTTATACCAAATTATGAAAAGTGTCCTGCTTACTTGATACAGCTGAATAATTGGTATGTTTTTCGGAATTATTCAAAAATGAAATAATGCTCGACTGGTCTTATTTCACAGTAGTAATTGAAATAATGCCACATGACTTCTGCGGCCTTATTTATACTTAAAAATGGAGATAAGGTCACATAAGGCCTTATTTCTCAGGGCGTTATTTCATGTCCCCATTGATTTTATGGTAGCTGTAGATATATTAATTTGTACTCGTAAATTGGCAACATATAATTTGAGTAACGTCTTAGCTACGAGAGGCCAAAATTTCGTGCATATAGTTCATTTCCGACTATATACATAAGTGTTTCCGGTTCTGTTTTAATTTTTTTTTTCACAGAAAGTGGAAATCGAAGCACTTTTGCGATACTAATTTCGATGAAAAAGCAAGGGCCTGCCTATTCTTTGTGGCACCTCGAAATATCAGTTGAGAACTTTCACTTCATTAAATTCACCGTACTTAAATTTTGGATACGCGGATAATTAAAATTAAGGTAAATAACCGTCTAAGACCATTTTCCCATTTTCTGAAACGAAACTTAAGAATTTATGTTCAACATAAGAGCTTGACAGTTTTTGCTAAGGAAAAAGTAGAACTTAAATTTTTATGTTTCGTATCAGCAAACGCCTTTTAGTTAGTTTAAGCTCATTGTTACTAATATAAATAATTTTGTGTTGATTATGATAAAGTTATCTAAGTGTTCAGTTTGGGCAGTAGCGTTGAAGTTAATTGATGGAAATTGTCATACCTTTTTATGACACCAAAAAACTTGAAAGTAACTCTATAGACCTGCCAATTTATTAAAGTTTTATTTATTAAAGTACTGTTCAAGCTGTCCCGCAGGGCTTAGGCCCTACATTCCGCTGGTGGGCATACTTCAGGCACCCAGATATTTTTTTTTAAGCCCAGCGAAGCGATAAACTGTTATAAATACTAATCACTCTAGTCTCGTCCAATGAACTTACCTTTGTTCTTTGCAGAATATTATTTCCCGGTTGAAGTCAATGAATTTTATAATAATGTTCATTCACAAAAAAAAATAAAATCATTATTTAATATGAACATAAATTCCATTTCCAAACTTGTATAAAAAACACATGTAGGTACAGTATCAATGTCATTCCATCCTATTAGCAAATTGCTCTCAAGCTAATTGAAGAGGGATCAAAAGCTTGATTCCGACATACCTACCTCCTTTTTTTTGTAGATTATAAAAATGTATTTTAGAATAAAAATTAAACAACAGCAATAAATAAAAAGTAAAAAAATAAAAAATGATTCACACATTTATTTGTCATACACTCTGTGTGTCGGAAGTCCATCCTGGATACGGCTTATACCACACGGTTATTTTCACACTGGATATGGAAAACATTGTATACACATACAGTGCCATAACATAATCGGGCCAAAGGAATAGGTCCCGCAAGCCCATTTGTCGCATATCATCCAACCACGCTTCGCCAAATGCCCAGGCAGAACCAACTTGGTCTCACTTTACCATACTATACCTACGTCCTTCTGGTCCTTTAGCATTTGTTTTGTTTGTCATCTTCTATATTAAAAATAAACCATTTTGGAAAAAAAAATACATATAAAAAAGGATGGCAAAAGACACTCATGTTTACCAACGCGATAGTACCTACCGATAAAGAGCATAAATAATGTCCGGATTCAGGCTCCATAATACACTAACACATCGACTGTTTGCGGTATTTCTATGTACCATATCACCCCAACCCAACTGCCATAGCACCTAGCCAACATCGATGCTGAATGAGTTGCCCACAACAAACGGTCTGGGACTGGAGCTGGAGCCCATGAACTGCAAGCATATCTGCAGCTGACATTGCCTGCTGTTGCAATGACGGTTTTGTCCTTGCCATTGCCACCCAGATGTAATGGCAATTACTATTGGCTGTGTGTATCATAGTAGTCGTCGCCGCCGCCGCCGCCGTCGAAAGTATTGGCGTTGGCGTTGGTGTTGGTGTCCTGTCCCCCCGCTTTGTGTAACTAAACTTGCTGGTCGATGGGAGCTGATGGTGGCTGGTCGCCTGTCAACTGGAACAATAACAGTGACAATGTTTTCGGTTAAGTCCAGGAACCAGGACCCTGATTTGACGTGAGTGCTAGAGTGCCAGTGATGGTGACGCTTGAAAACGGAAACAGTTTATTTAGCATTTGATTCCTATCTATAATTGCAACAGGAAATCAAATGAAAACGGTCCTGCGATATACTGCTACACAACAACGACACCATCAGACTCAAAATCACTCTGTGTATAGGCTAGGAATATTGAGTATAGTAAAGCTAAAGTTGTTTTGCTCTTGTCGTTTGCTGTTGACGGTGAGGGGTTTTGAATCGGATGACATGGCCCATGGATGAATTTTTGGTTTGGAAGGAGTTATTCTAACTAACTGAGGACTCTCTAACATAACTACCAAAACGAATGGTTGGTTGGGTTTCTGCTACTGATGGCAGACGGGAGGTTAGCCGTAATTTTGATTTAATGTGAAACGGAGATTGGAAGTAGGCAAAGGAGTAGATATAGATATAGGCACCTATGTGGGTAGGGGTATGAGAAGAGCATAAGATTCGGTTGTGACCTAAAACAAGTTTCACAATCCATTTAATCAAATGTTTTAATGGAGTTGGGGTTAAATTGAGGGAACTTCAACTCAAAATAAAAGTCATCCATTGTTCAATCTTCGAATGCGTCCCAAGTGCCCATAGTGCTTAACTTAGTTCAATTCACTTATTGCAAGTTGCACAATTCACACTTTGTCATAAATACTTAATCCACAGTTTAGCCATTTCGTATACCTACAGCCACAGGTAGTAAAGAGAAGTAGGTATACCTATATCTACTCCATTGAATTGTATCTGACCAATTTAACCCTCCTCAATTACCTTCTATAAAGCAATAAAGAATATAAACTTTCCGCACACATTATGACATATATATGTATTTAAAAAAAAAAAGAATAAAGAACAAAACAAAAAAGGACATTTATAAAAAAAGTAATAACACAAGAGTGGCAACAAAAAATTGCTTACACATCACGGGCAATTTGCGTTAATGGAAAGCGTTTTAGCATATTACAACCATAAAACATAATCGGAACTGATCCGAATAAAACTTTTATTCCGAATAAATTAAAATAACATTCATAGAGACAGAGAGCCCAATAGCTAAGCTAAAAGCCAGAGAGATACGACACTTACGACTATACGAGTCCTGTAGCGTTACAGCATATACTCGTACATGTATATGAAAAGTTATAAAACAAGGGGGCTCAATAAAAACTGCCAATATTCCTAAAAGGGGAATAAAATTCTGAATTTCCAATAATAAAGGGTGAACGGACCACGCTGAAGGGTCTTTAAATATATATATATGTATATGTTTGTACCTTGGCCATCCGGGGAATCCCTTTAGGATAATGATGACATGACGCAGGGTCGCGACGACGACGTGTTGGCCCAGTAACTAAACGACACAATTTAGATTATTAGGTTTATTTTTATTGTTCTTATTTCTTACAGGTATACATTTGATCCGCTCTCGTATTGGTTCAAATTATGAAAGCTTCATGATTCCTTTTAATGAAGAATGATATCTTTAGCAGTTCCTTCAGTTGGCTGAACAGTGAACACATTGGAGTAGCATGTAGCTGTAGGATTTATGACTGACATTAGTGGGTTGCTGGTCCTTGAGTACCTATTAAATACAAAATTGTCTTGGACTTGGGTGTTGGTGTCTCCAATCAGAGTTGCCAGAGTGTAATGTCTGAAAGTAGTAAGTACAGGAACTAAAAACAAAGGGAGTAGTTTTTTTTAACGAAATAATAGTACTGACTATTTTAAAACTAAATAACATAAATAGTTCGAGTAGACTGAAAATGGAGTGAAAGTCTAACTAAAAGCTGTCAAGTTAACTGAAGAACATAGACTTCAAACAATAAATTCAATTTTGTGGTATTATTCAGCTTTTCTTGAATCTTGTGAGCAAGACCAAGGTTGCTGTCAATGCGGATTCAAAAGAATTCTAACATGCAGGCTGCTGTTCTAATGAACTCACACAACCAATTTAATGTCGTTTTCGAGTGGACGTTCGGAGCTACTCCTTTTTCACTCCTTTTACTCCAAATTTTCCATTTTAAATAGGAATGGAACAGTTCCGAAATCCAAACGAAAACGACATAAGAGACGGTTTTAAAATCTTAGATTTTTCGACGTTAAAAAATATACTGAAGCCTGATTCACAATGCGGAGAGGAAACGAGACTTGAGCGGGACGTGAACCGCTGTCATCTTTTTCTAGTTACAAAATTGTCGCCCAATTCACAATGCATCGAACGTTTTTACGACAAAAATTAATTTTTGTAAAACAATAGAACAATAAATTATTCGTTGGATACAATTGATTTCATCTTTTGTGAAAAATCTGCAAATTACTTAGCAAAAATGAAAATCGTCGTCACGTCGCGTCTTTTTTTCAATTTTCTGAATCCTTGGCGTGACGTGATGACGAGAAACGCCACATTGTGAATAGCCAGGTATGTTTGAAATTGGTTTGACAACTACAACGAGTTCTCGTCACGCTCACGTCTCGTTTTCTCGCTGCATTGTGAATCAGGCTTGACTCTTTAATTCGATTTACCATACCTATAGATACTTCGTACCAAAATTTCCATGCTCTGTGGCATATTTTAAATGATGCTTATGTTTTGCCATTTACCATAAAGCAATGGCTACATAAAGTAAAGATATACCCTAACCCTACGTAAATATTATTTGGATTTACCTTTCGAAAAATGAGATCGAACTCCACCTTTTCTGCCAACCATTGTCTGAGGCAACACTAAAATAACTAAAAAAAAAATAGTATTTAGTATGAATGTGAAAGGAGGAGTATATGGTAGTA
The DNA here is from genome assembly GCA_932273885.2 of Leucozona laternaria. NCBI lineage: Eukaryota > Metazoa > Arthropoda > Insecta > Diptera > Syrphidae > Leucozona > Leucozona laternaria. Next base: position 22,798,437 of record OW026368.1, on the reverse strand, counting down.
CTAAAGTGTAGATAGTAGTAAAATACTACTAGTTTAGTACTTTCGGCAGCACTGGTTTAAAAAAAAAACTCGAGAATAACGCAGAATACGATAGAATTAGGATAGAATTGCAATTACCTATCATTAGTTTTTTTTGTAAACTCCGGCGATTCTACAATTTACGGGTATTTCTTAAGAAACATTGATGAAATTCCGAAATGTTTTCATAATTTAATCCTTAAATTAAATATGAAAATAGGGTTTTAGTTTTGAAAGGACAATTCTTTTAAATGTGATCTAAATAATAACTTCTTTCTTTTGCAAGCCGGGCGGGATTTGGCTGAAAAAAAGACATCGGGGCTTAGCCGCGACGCCATTACAAAAAACAAAATGGAGTTTTCATACAAACTATCGATAACAAGTATGTAATTCACGCCGGTAACACAGTTTTTCTCCGTGCTTAAGTTAAGACCCGAGAATTCTCTACGTGCTTAGCTAAGCCCGTAGGGGTTAAAAATTGGCATGTCTCTAGTCTCGTCCGATAGTTTAATGCAGCTAATATAAACGAAACTAGAGAAATCCCAATTTATAACAGTTAGAACTGGTTTTTTTCGCAATTAATAGTAAGTGTACCTGTTCATGAAGGACCTTGGCGCGATTTAAAAAAATATCTGGGTACCCAAAGTATGCCGACCGGTGGAGCGCCTTTGTTCTGCGAGGCCGCAAAAACAGAACTTTTATAAACAAAACTGTTATAAATAGGCATGTCTTGAGTCAATTCCTAATGTGTCAATGCCCTCTGTCAATGGACATTGATTTATTGACCCGGAAAATGAGCTTTAATGGCGACAATCTGTTATAAATTCAATTTAGCATGTAGCTTGACTTGATGAAAACCTTTTCATATGTTTGGTATGTTCAAGTCTATAAGTATGTACATTGTTCCATATTGTTCTCAAAGTAGATAAACTTATTGGAATAATTGGAAACCCAATAAAACATTTTAAATTGAAGTTGGAACCCATAAATGATTATAAATCGGGAATCAGAAAGGACACGAATCTAAGGCATCACTTATCCTAGCCTTAACTTATCTCATCCTTTAAACTTTGAGAAAGTAGGTACATACATATATTCCTACCAATTGGACTGAACTTCGACACCACACGCCTAAAAGTAGTTGTTATCCCGCTTAAAAAAAAAAAAAAAAAACAAACAAATTCCAAACATTTACTATTAACTAAAAACAGAATTTAACAAATTTGCCAGTCAAACTTCATATATTATTTAATCCTTGAAGGGACAACTCCGCCCAATTTAAAACCATACAGATATACGATTATTTAAGCAAGTATGTAAAAAATTTACACTCATCTAGGATGGCACACTACAGAACAGAGCAGTGCACAGGATACAGGAATATGTCTGTCGAGTATGTCGTCGTGTCGACTAGTGGTGAAAGAGTTAAAATAAAAAGTAAAACCAGAAAATTCTCTATACTATCTACTCTACATACATATATATGTAGCTGGCTGTAAAGGAGGACAAAAACGAAATCAAATTAAGGAAGAGGATATGCAAATACATGTGTAAAGGATATTGGAGGGAAATTTCATCGTCATCCTTGATTATCGTTCCGTTTTCATTTCAGTAGTTGAAACTTCCGACTTGCCACCGCACTCATTTCCCAACCAATCCACATCTACAGTTCTACACCCCCGAATTTACTCCAATTTCTCGTTTTGTATATATGCCCCACAAAAATGTATAGGTACTTGCTGGAGCAGGACGAAGAGACGATGTGAGAGGTTAGAAAGAGGAAGGAAACAGGACTCGTACCTACAAGCTATACAACTCCTGCGATGGCGATGAGGTAATTAATTCAAGGACTCGTCTGTTTTAAACGACTTAGAAGGGATTACAATTAAATAGAAGAGCTTGTATCTTTTTCTCTATCTCTATCTCCGCTCCGTGGGTGCTATACCACTAAACGATACGATTGTGTAAGCTCTGACAGTCGAATATAGAAGAATCCTTATAGTTGGTACTCTTGGGCCTTAGTATTGGTACCCAAGAATAAAAAGCAAAAAATAGAAAATAGATATAGAAGATGGAATAAAAATAAAGAGGAAACCCAAAAATAGTGCTTCCGCAGCAAGGACTTTGCGAATAGTTTATTTATGGTAGGTGAATCCCCTTTCACTCTGAAATTGTCATTTCGATTGTTCGCCGAATTTAAAGAAGGAGCACAGGAAAACGGATAACAAATACAAAAAAAAAATACAAAAAATAAAATAAACGAATCACGTTTGATTTGGAGAATTTTAATGAAAACTTAGATGAGTTGAGAATTAGTTTTTGCTGTGTGTTGTTAAAGTACGGTACGAGTATCTATCTGAAAGTACCTACCTAAAAAGGATTCGACTCTATGGGTTTTTATTCTCAATTGTGGCAAGAAGCGATGTTGACAAAAAAAAAAATACCGGATGACTAGGAGAAGAACAACTGCACCACAGCCAATTAGCACTGCATTCCAAATAATGCATACGGTTCATAGGAGCGATCCTTATTTATTCCCCATACGTAGTCAGGTTTTTTTGAATCAGTTTGCATGAAGCATATTGATATAGTATTTTGTTTAGCTAATTAAAAAGAAGGAATTATTTTTTGTACTCAGAACAAACTTTAAAGTCTTAAGTTCTTAAGTGACATGTCATTGCGGGCGTAGCCGTTGTTTTTAAATAATTTTTTTTTGTTTCAAGAAAATTCCACCTCCTTGCTAAAAAGGATCGAACCAACCTACAAGCTCTAGCTTTTTGCCCTGTATCACCCCGAGTACCTATGTATGAGTAGAGCACAAAACATTATTTAGGTAGGTACATGGCAGTACAAAATCGAGCTAAAAACAGCACAAGTTTAATTTTTTTAGAAACTCGTAGTATTGAAAAAAAATCATCCGTAAAATGTTCAAACTTCCGATGTTTTCAAAAATATTAATGGTGCCTGGCAGCGCAAGTTGAGCACAGCACAGCAACGCTAATTTTTTTTCGAAAATTGAAAACCTCAAGTTTCGCAAAATTAATATTTTGTCGTAAAAGTAGCAAATATGCGTTTTTTTGTATCCCTCCAGCATAAACTGAGCAAAACAAAACAAATTTTATGTTTTTTTCAAAAAAATTCATCCGTAAAATTTGAATTGTTTTTTTAAATTACAACACATGGCATTACAATTTAAGCACGTTATAGCGGATTGTTTGTTTGTTTTTTTTTTTTTTTTTGTTAGAATCGTAAATGGCGGTGGTAAATTCACGCTGTGGCACCTTACAAAGTTTAGTTTCGGCCTTAAATGTTACGAATATGCGAATCAGCACCAACAAAGTACAAAACAGTACATCTAATTTATTATATTTTTTCGAAAATCGTTGTTTTGAAAAAAATGTTACCCGTTAAATAAAATAAAAATATTTCTGCATTTCCAACGTAGGTATGTAGCAGACGTAATAAATTGTAGTAAATAATGCTTAAAGTTTGAAAGGTAGACGTAGGGGGTAGTGGGGTACATTAGTACGGGGAGCACATTCGGACACCCCTATTAACTAGCTAACGAAAAACTTTTTCACATAAATATATTATAGTGATTTTGGCGGCACTGAAAAACAACATTGTTGATTTTTCAAAATAGCTTTTAACGGCCTTTAGTCCATAAAAATTGGCGTTTCTTGTCAATACGCAATTTTTATTAAGTACAGTTAAACTTACATGAATTTTTTGCCAAAAATCCAATGTGAACTATATCCAAACAACATTAAAATTCTTAATCACTAAGCTGGAATTTTTTGCCCAGGGCCAGGCTTTGTTTTTATATGAAGGTTTTATAATACAAATTCTATATACTACTGAAATACATCAGCCAAGTAGAAGACTTAGCGCTATTTAATTGGACTTGTTGAATTATTGATTCAAATTAGCTTTTATTAAAAAGTTATTGAGAAAGTAACATAAAATGTGAGTTTTTGAAAAAAAATGAGGGGTGAGGTACATTCAAACACATGGAGTGGGGCAGTTTCGGACACGTAGGAATGGTACAAGAATACTGCAATGACGACACTTACCAGGAAAAATATTTGAGGAGAAAGGAATTTCAACAACTTTTTACTTCCCACATGTGGAAGACATTGCTAATGTTGACCTAAGAGAAATGGCGCCCTGTTTATCCCAGTCTTCACGAGCTGGTACCTCCAGAACTTCGTCTCATTTTTGCTTCGCTTACAACTTTAACAATCATCGTGAATTAAAATTTTTTAAACTGATACATTTTTTTTCAAAAATAAATCTACTGAAATATTAAAAGAGTTATTAAAAAAAAATAAATATGCTGCCAGAAACAAAAACTTGTTTTATTTTTGTTGCGTCCGAAAGTACCCCACCTCTTGTTCGATTCGTACAGTCGAGGCATTTTTCTAAAAGTCCTAAAAACTCTTTTTGTAAAGTACCTACATATCATAATGTTTCATAACATATTTATGAGGATAATTGAACGCAAGTTAATATCTTATTTAAGAAAATTCATAATTATATTTAAGTTGGGAGTTTTTTTATGAAAAACAAGAAAAAGTTTCCGAATGCCCCCCACTCTCCACTACTAAAGTTCAATATAGTTCAATAAGTTTATAAAAAAAAAACGCACTTCATTAATAAAAGACACTGATCTAAAAAAAAAATTAAATGGCAATATTTTGCCCCATCGTCGGTTATACCTTCTCCTCCCCTCACAGCATTTTGCATCATTTCCTATTTTTAAATACCTCGATCTTTGGCAGTCAAAGTCCTTATACGATTATGAGTAAGGTTCATAATGATTATTAGCTTTTAGAATATTGGTATCATATTGTATGCTTATTTCACAGACCAAATTCACTTAAGGATAATCTAAAAATTGATAAGAGTATTTTTGTATCCTCAGGCTTTTTGATCTCTGCAAATCACTTGAAAAAATATAAAAAATCCTTGAAAATTGTGTGTGTTTTTTTTTTTAATCCTTTTTCTACCTCACAGCACAGCTTGCCTATTCTTAGACTCCTTGGAAAATTCAATTCCATTCCTATTGTCATCGAGATATTAAAAGTGGACGGAACTTAGGCAAAGCATCTGTGTCAGTCAGCAGTCTCCGTCTCCATCTCCGTATGCTCTCAATGTTTGATTTGGAAAATTCACTTAGTGTTCGAGATTCGGGGATTCAGTTTATTTTTTGTGAAATATTTCTTCATTCGCATTGCCAGTGCCATTGTCATAGCCATAGCCATAGCCCTAGCCATAGCCATAGAATAGAAGTTTGGTCCATTTCCATTCCCTGGCATTGTTAATGTTGTTTGGATACCCTTACGGGTGTTCTGCAATTCACAGCGGTATTATTGAAATTCACGCCCGACATATTCACAAAGGCCATTCACAAAGCATGGGTCTCAATATCTATACATGGTGTGTGTGTGTGTATTTGTGTGTGTATTTGAGAGTGGGAGGGTGTTTTTGATGGACACAGTTCTCTTTAGAGCGATTTATTCAATTCTGGATAAAAAGCTTTTCCCACGATGATGGCGTGATATGATCAGGGTCATGGTGATGGAGATGAGGACGGCGGCGGCGGCGGAAGAATGCAAATGACAGTGGAACGAGAAGCTTAATCCACTTCCATATCCGTTTCTACATCACATGACGGTCCAAGCGAGAGTATTAGGTCCTTCGTTATTTGAATTGTGTGTCGTTTTGGGTCAAAAACGTTCCATCCATAAATTATGCCGTCAGTAGTTTAGTAGTATCGTGTAGTTGAATGACGCTTTCCTTTATATACGTATAGAGTAGACCATCAGCAACGACTGATATATGTACATACACCCCCACTCAATTTTATATTAATCAATTTTTTGATGGGTATAGTGCTACCAACTATCTATTTATATATGCAAACTTAACTAGGTATCTCCGTTTGAAGATTATACACAGTTTTAATGGTTATTTTTTGGGTGAGTGAATTAAATGGAAATAAAGGAGCCTCCTGCGGATTTCTGTTTGAATTTGTTTTTTGTTTGTCCTTTGAGGACCTCAATTGAATTAGATGTGTGCGCCAAGTGCACTCACTAGAACGAACGAAAAACTCTTGAAATGGCTCTGTATATTTGCATGAAGCGAACATTTAAATGCTGCTCTTAGAGTAATTTTCAAAATGACACTATAGACACTATGTAAGCCAGCTCCTATTCTGTGGTAGATATAGGTAGGTTAGGTACCTACTATCAAGAATTTTGGCAACCATTTGAAAATGCATAAATGCAATGCAAACTTATACTAGTCAATTTAGTGGTGTCTGATGACCTTTCATTGTTCATAAGGTTTTTTAAAGCCACATTCTTTGCTGGTGTTCGTTTTAATATTCTTTTAATATCAAAATAAATTGATTTTAAATGTTAACTATGGCAATAAAATCTCTAAATTGCCTTACACCTGGAGACAATGAAAAAAAAGTCATTTAGTATAATAAAAGCCTGATGTTCAGGTATGAACACTATATTCATAATGTGTATCCACCCTCCAGAATTGTAGTAGATTACTCTTGTTTTAATGGTAATCTAATGGTATCGGGGATAAATTTTCAGGTAAATTTGGATAAAATCTTAATGAGCCAAATTTGAGCAAAACGAAGTGGAGTTCAAAAGTATTGGCGTTTCAAATTTTCGAAATTAGAAAACATTCCCATGGAAATTTTACTCTCGATAGCTCCCAATATGTTCTTATATTTCAAGTAAGATGTCGCTTCCCTACTTGAAGACTTAATGTTAGCTTTCTTTTTTTAGACACAAATTGTTAAGAATTATAAACTTAAATAAATCACTAAACTAAATTTCTATCATTTTCCTTATTCTTTTTATTCGATCTATCTTTGAGCGAACTTTTAAGTGCCACCGAAGGGTCCATCAAATACGAGCCCAAGCTAGCTAAGTCCTGCCATGCTTTGCAGCGACATCTATTGAGAATCTGTCAAACTATACAATTTCTACCATGAATGAAAACTTTAAAAGTCCTATAAATGAAAAATCACTATCCGCTCCTTAAAACATGTGTTATAGCGAACGGATAGGGAACTTGTCTGCTTGATAACTTCTCTTTACAAATATGTAACACTTTATCAGAATTGGTGGCTGAACAATGAGCGTATTGAGATAATACGAGAATTAAAGTATCTCGGAGTCCTGTTGAACTTTGAACATTGAATTTAAATGGTGTGAAGGCGTTTGGAGTAATCCCCCTAGAAGAATTTTAGGCTGTACACAGATATTTCCACAAACAGATGTTCCGTTTACCAAATTCAACACCGACATAAGCTATACATGTAGAAATTGATGGTCTACCACCTATCGACATTACAATCCTGAAAGCTCTTTCAGATTATTTAACAAAAGTGCAATGAGGAGAAGAGAAGGCAGTCTTCATTTTTGTTGAAACAACTTTAATCCAATGTATATCTCTTCAGGGAGTAGAACATACTCGTTTATAACTAGCTAACCTACACTGTTGAATTAAGCCAATCTACTGTGTTGAAATTATTTTATTTACTCGGTTAAAATTAGCCAATCTACTTTGTTGAAATTTGTCAATCTAGTTGGTAAAAAAGTATCAAATCTAGTCGGTTTATTTTTGCTAAGCTACTCTGTTATTACCAGGGTTAGACCCACTCAGCTGAATTCAGCCAACATACTTGGTTGTACTGAATTCTGTTAAATTGTTAAACCTACGCGTTTAAAATAAACTTTATTACTCTGTTGATTTAGCCAACCAACTCGGTTGTTTATAGTCAACCTCCTTTGTTGAAACTAGCCAACAAACTTTGTTTTAATAAGTCAACCTTCTCGGTTATAATAAGGTTACAATTTTCCAATCTAATATGTTTTGATTAGTGATCCTACTAGTTTGAATTTCTACAATTTACTCTGCTGTAATCAGCCCACTCACTTGGTTGAATTTTGCCAATTAACTGTGTTGTAATCAGTAGACTCACTAACTTTGTTGAATTTATACCTACTTACATGGTTGAATACAACCAAACTAATTTGTAGCAATCAGCAAACATACTCCGTTGTAGCGATACTTTTTTCCATTCAACACTTATCTTTTGACCTTTCTTAATCTATTACAGAAAGGAAGGTTTATGAATGGCAGGATATATTTGCAATACCGATTATTGCTAATACCGATTGAAAAATATATGACCAGCACTCAACTAGAGCTTCAAACTCAGCCTTAAAAGCAATCTACACAAACCTTAATCATCAAATTCCTAGTGAAGAAAGCTATTTTAATGTTAAATACACTTTCGGTGCAATAAGTACCATTTTCAGAGCAAGGGTAGAAATTCTCAATCTGAAAAATTATATCCCACGCAGAACCGATCCTCAACAGACTTGTAATTGTACGTGCCCCTTCATTGCAGTTTGCCCAATCTTATAAGAAATTTGACGCTTATGCGTATATGAGTATGCACTTACTCAAAAAATTTTGTATAATGTATTTTTTTATATCAAATTTACTTTTTTCTATTGTAATATATACCAAATTGAATAGAAAAACATAAAATATTTATGTGTATCTCTTTAAATTTCTAGATAAGAACGCTTCCGAAAATTGTTATAACCACTTGAAAATTCAGGCGTATGTATCTGCCGCACTTACCAAACCTGAAACCCTCATTTTTTCAAAAGCCCTCTTGCAAAGTCTTAACTACCTCTCCTGTAAAATTTTGTATCAGAAACTTTTTATTTCGCCAACAAAGAAATATAATATAACTAATACCTACCTATGTCTACAACTTATGTCTAGAAGACTTCCTATAGTTCCTAAAGTATTCTTTCGAAAACAAAAACGTGTGGCAGTTACTTGAAACTGAAACTTCCAGACATTTTTTTTTTGTATTTTCATTTATAAAAAAACAATCTTGTTGTTTTATGCCCAAGTTATCCTTTTTGCTCTTGTTGGCTTTCGCCGCGTTCGGCTTCAAATTCATCTCTCATCTGCCTTGAAGCAATGCGGTTAATTAATACGTGAAGACCTTGTGTACGCCTTAAGAGAAGAGAAAAGAAGCAATTCCCGAAATAATTTAATTACCATCAACAGTCGAGTCAGCCACATCAGCAACAGCAACAGCACTATGACGACTCTCTTCTGATCTACTATAGCAGCAGTTTTGTAAACATAGATGTGTGTATGTGTGTGCTAAGCTAAGGTGAATATATTAAAATTCTCATCACATACCAGCATACAATACTGAATCTGCAATATCCTGCTGCATGAAAAATCATCCTTAAAACTTGCTTCCAGGTATAAAAAGGAGCCACAAGCGAAAGGGAAGCGTCGGGGTAAAAAAATTCGTAACATCATAATCACCGGCAAAGTTCTTATGCGATACAAGTTAGTTTGTTTCGTGCTTAATATAGTTTAGACTTTTTGTCTGGATGATGGCCAGTTTCAGCTTCCAGGTTCTAGCAATAGCTGAAACCTTAAAACTATATAGATATACAGGGTGTCTGGAAATTAAGTGAAACATGAGTCGCCGCAAAATAACTAATTTACAAGTTAAACTGGATTTACAAGATAAATAGTACTTAGATGTCTTAAAAATGCACTTTCAGTTATTGATAATATTAGTTAATTATATTTAACCTGTTTTGAAGCCCAACTTCTCGCAACTTAATGCCAAAGAATTTTTATGATTTAATGTTAAACTTTTTCTGCTGTCGAATTTAAAGGGTTTTTCAACAGCGACATGGACAGCAAACGACGCCATATTTCTTGCCGCTCTTTTGACATTTCTCTTCAGTAAGGTTTGCCATTTGGAAAGATATACGAGCCAATAACAAGTCGAAATTATTTAAATTTACTACCGAAATTCGGAGTCCGTGGCCTCAACGTTAAGAGCGCTATACGTCCAATTTATGGTCGTCATAATAGTCCTAGCAGATCAACAATTGAGCGTCTAGTGGAAAAATTTGAATCCACAGGCACAGTACAAAATGTTCCCGTACCAGTGAGACAAAGAAGTGCCCATAGTGTCGAGAATATTGCTGCCGCTGAGGTTTCAGTTGCAGAAAGCCCAAATGTGTCTCTCACACGTCGTTCTCAAGCGTTGGGCATCTCTGTGACGTCGTTGTGGCGAATTTTGCGAAAAGATCTTGGCCTACATCCTTACAAGATTAAATTGACGCAAGAACTAAAGCCGCTAGGCCACCAGAAGCGTCGTATGTTCGTGATTTTCATCGAAAAATCATCTTCAGCGATGAGGCTCATTTCTGGCCAGCGACGATTGATGAACTTCGTACGAATATCGAACGTGAAATTGCAGCAGTATCGGCCGATTTATGCTTGAAAACCGTCGAAAATTGGGTTCAATATCGAGTTCCATACGTAATGGCATCAAACGTACTTTCACAGGAACAAAGAACTTTATTGATATCCAAAACCGTTTAGTTTTATTTAAAAAAAACTTTTGTAGCGCTCTTATTGAAAAACCCGATATAATTATAATAATAATTATGTCCCTGGCCCTGATAATAATCCGTCTATATTCGTAAAAATCATGTAAGTCCCACATTTCGTCAGCTATGACATTTATATTTAATTGTTCTCTGTCAACTGGTGTTTTTCCTGAATTGTGAAAGTCTTCTTACTTAATACCTCTTCATAAAAGTGGTAGAAAAATTAAGTTGAAAACTATTGTGGTATAGCAATACTTTCATGCATTCCAAAATTATTTGAAAATATTGTGTGCGAACACATTCAGTTTCACTGCGCAGAGGACATGGTTTTTGCAGTAATAAATCAACTTCAACAAATCTTCTTGAATTCACCATAATCAAGTCAGTAAAAACTTGACCGAAGGCCTTCAAACTATTGTATTCTATGGTGACTTAAGTTAAGCATAAAATACTTCTATTTAAACTAAACTGTTATCGATTTCCAAAACTGGATGTTGACTTGGATAGCATCCTACTTGAAAAACAGGACCCAATATTTAAAAAATGTCATCACTTAACCTATAAACGTCGTATCTGGAGTTCCCCAAGGCAGTCATATTGGACCTATTCTTTTTCTACTTTTCTTCCATGACATACACACTGCAATCTTATATAGTAAGATTTTGATGTTTTGCTGATGATTTCTTACTTAACTCCTGAACAACGCTTCCAAATTGTGCAAATTGGGTACAAAACAAGATTGCCGTTGATCCCAATTTTCATAAGCGAATTTTGTGTAGCGATGAAGCTCATTTTTGGTTGAGTTGGTACGTTAATAAGCGAAATTGTCGTATTTGGAGTGATCATAATCCACCAGCCGTTGTTAAGACGCCGCGCGCCGCCGTTATATCCTCAAAAAGTTACTGTTTGTTGTGCTCTATGGGCAGAGGGAATCATTGGTCTATATTTCTTCAAAAATGAAGCCGGCCATAATGTTACAGTCAATGGGGAACGCTATAGAGCCATGATAAATGACTTTTTCGTGCCTGAATTGGAGGATATTGATGTGGACGACCTTTGGTTCCAACAAGACGGCGGCGCTACATGACAGCTAACGAAACAATCAATTTATTAAACGAAACTCTTGGTGAGCGCATTATCTCGCGTCGTGGGCATCCAAGATAGTGCGATTTAACACCGCTGGACTATTTTTTGTGGGGTTATGTGAAGTCGCTTGTCTACGCAGATAAGCTCGAGACGATTGACGCCTTGGAAGAGAATATTTGGTGTGTTATTGCTGACACACGGACCCAATTGCTGCAAAAAGTGGTCGAAAATTGGGCCTCTCGGCTGGAATTTATTCGAGCCAGCTGCGGCGGCCACTTGCACGAAATCATTTTTAAAACATAATGGCAAACCCTTACCTTTATAAAAAAAACTTAATTCATGGCCATAACGTGAAATTAAATGCGTTTTAATTCTTCCTGAAACCCACACGTCTAAAAAAAACACCCTAAATTTCAAGAGAGTTTAATAATCCTTACATCTTTAAAACACTTTACTGTGTACTTGTTCGCCCAGTGTTGGGATACTGTAGTTGTGTTTGGTATTATAGTTAAGACAACGCTATGAATAAACTTGAGGGTGTTCGAAAACGTTTCCTGCTGTATGCAGGCTTCGACATCTTTCATGGAACCCAACGCAACACGAAAGTCTATTAAATCTTCTAAACATGTCGACACTGGAAAAAAAGGAGAGAGGTTAATAATGTCATGTTCTAATTGCAACTTCTGTCGGGATCTATTGACTCATCTTATATTTTAAGTCAACTCAACATCAATACCCGTCCAAGATCGACTAGAAATCCAGCGTTCTTCTACACATCTAGCACAGGGGTCAATTATGGTTTAAACGAACCTATTTATGAGTCGAGACCTTAACAAATTTTATAGTTAAATTGATTTCAATAAATCTGGATCTTGTTTGAAACTCATTTTGTACTGTTTATTATTTCAATTGTTATGTAAACAAATTGTTAAATTAAACTGTGAAACATGTTAAGCAACTTTGAAGTAATTGTCTGTAGTTGAAATAAATAAATAAATTGGGTTGGTTTAAAAATTGATTGAGTCCACGACATAGGTCGCACATACTTGTGAACGCTTAAAAGGATTTTAACAAAAATAATTAAGCTATGGAAGCCTTTAAACCCGATATACACCATCTGATTTTTGTAATAAATCTTGATTTATTACGAGAGACAAAATAATCCTTGGTAACTGATGATCAAATTATATCAAAAGATTCAAATTTAACCTCAACAACGTGGCGATAGCACTATTATCGATGCACCTATGTATTGTATATGTACGTTGTACGTGTACGTGTTTCTTTGATGTAATTGAATTCATTTGATTTGAAAACCATCTATAAACAGATTAACACAAAAGGGATAATAATGAATAGTTTGGCTGTTTAATTGCATTGTCATTGCTTCAAGCATGAAATTATGAGATGTCGTGACGGCGTCGGTGACGGTGACGGTTATGGCAACAGGGGTAACCTAGACCTATGGATATTTAGCTATATTATTTACCCCCACAGTAAACCCTAACCATTCATTTAGGCCCCAACTATGCGGCTGTCATTCCAGCAGAGTGCATTGACATTATAGTGTTGAGATGAGGATTGAGAGTTAATTACCTATGTGATGTAGTGAATGTCCCTTAGGAATCCAACATCACACAATACCAGCTATTCTCTCAGAACATATACCAATACCATGCAATTATTTTTGCTTCACCAGCAAATGTATAATTGGCCATAATTATTAAAGGAACTGCTTAAGGTGCAAATATTATCCTCCGAGCTGGATTAAGGCTTCACCATGCTGACAGTCTGTGGTCTTGACAATAATGCGAGGGTGGATTGTTTTCTTCCTCCGTCTTCGTATTCGTCTTGATATTCAATGTTATCCTGTTAATCCTTTGTTCACGTTTGGCGATTATGAATTTGATCGGAGAAAATAATCCCTTCAATTCAATTCACCAGCCACATTCTACCATCATCATCATATTGCTCCCTTTTGATGGTAAAAGATTGCTGGAAGAATATAAATGATGGTGATGGCGAGGTGTGTAGAACTGGTGGATGGGTGATGCTGTGTGGTGTGGTGTGGTGCGATGCGATGCCATTCAACTTTTATCTGATCCTTGTTCGATGTGGATTTTTTATTCGATAGATATGTACTTCTATGCTATGTTTAAATCCCTTCTTTCATAAATTTCCTTGAATTGGAATTGCATAAAAGGCGGAAAATATGCGCGCAAAGGCAAACTAAACTAAGCAAACAAATAAATTGCATTAGTTGAGCATGAATAAATTTCTTATTCTTTGATTGAAATTTTTATTCTTTCTAACGTTTTACTGATGGATTTGTGGGGAATAAAAAAAAAAACAAAAAAATAAATTCACGGTTCTCTGACAGACTAATCGGTCTTATAAATCAATAAAATCAATGGCAAATAAAATTTATCTAAGGAACAATAAAAATTAGAAGAATACGAAAAAATATTTTCTATAAAAAAGAATTTATTGTAGGTGCATTGGGAAATAAGTCCATGTGGGATTCTAACTCTGTACTTAAAGTGGGAACTTAATGCACTTTGAGGGTGCAACGAGGTGTTTTTTTTTTTCACTGAAACAGTCATATGCCATTCTGATAGCCTGTTTGTCCCTTTGTACATTGTGAATCATATAAACCCTAACCTTAACCGCATAGATGGATTTTCTTCAAATGGAAACACATCTCTTTGATGGATTTCTTTTTTGCGAACAATTCTTCACGTGACGGGTTTAAAATTGACTTCTTCCCGTGTATCTCATTTAAGATTTAACCGATTTTGTTCCAATTTTCGAATCAAAAACTTCTGAAAAAATAAAACAACATTCAAAGGAGGACAAAAGCTGTTTTATAAATTTATTAAAATTAAAATATTATTTTTTATTAATTTTTGTTTAAAAGAAAATTAATTCTCCGGCTCATAAATCTTAACACCATACGCATTTAGAATATTCACGAAAAATCTATGTCATATAAAATGTCAACTAGTTTCAGAAATTGCTCAGAAATCGATGGTTATTGTAATCAATGGTTAAAGTTTTTCAATGTCATGCTCGATTTTTACCATTCATTTGAGGGATATTGCACTCTATGATACCTTTTACCATCTGAAAGGTCTGAGTTATCTTATAAAAGGTCAAATAAATTTAGTAATTGGTCAGCAATAGATTTTGTTAAATGTATTTTTAAAGATTTTTTTACGATTCATAGGCTCTGTTTCTTAATAAAGGGTTTTCCAATAAGAGGTGTTATTTTGATATTCAAAGAAAAATGGCATTTTTTGAGATAAATGATCGGATGTTTATTTCATTATAAAGAGGGAGGTATGCCGTTAATAATGGAACACAACATCAGCCAAATGGCCGCCACGACCACGCTTACAGGACCATATCCTTTTCATGAAATTTTCCATAACCAAATCGCAAAGTGGCTGCCCTACGTCCTCGATAACCTCACGAATTCCATCTTGAGGTCTTGAATCGACGCTGGGCTGTTGGCGTAGACCTTATCTTTCACGTGGCCCCAAAGGAAGAAGTCGCAAGGTGTTAAATCACAAGATCTCGGTGGCCAATTGTGATCACCTCTTCGAGAGATAACACGGTCCGGAAACTTTTCCCGTAAAAGATCGATGGTTTCATTGTTTGTGTGGCACGTTGTGCCGTCTTGTTGAAAGTAAACGTTGTCCAGATCAATACCATTCCGGCCATAAAAAATCATTAATCATCTCTCGATAGCGCAATCCATTGACCGTAACTGTTGCTCCAGCCTCATTTTCGAAAAAGTAAGGTCCAATGACCCCGCCGGACCATAAACCGCACCAAACAGTCACGCGTTGAGGATGGAGAGGCTTTTCAACAATAACTCTTGGGTTTTCCGAGCCCCAGATGCGACAGTTTTGCTTGTTGACGTAGCCTCCGAGGTGGAAATGGCCCTCATCAGTCAAGATGATTTTTCGATGAAATTCCGGATCATTTTCATGCATTTCAAGGACCCAATCAGCAAAGACACGACGTTGTTGATGATCAGCCGGCTTGAGTTCTTGTGTAAACTGAACTTTATAAGCCTTAAGACCCAAGTCTTTATGCAAAATACGGTGTAATGACGTTTGTGGAATGCCTAATTCCAAAGAACGACGAGGAATGGACAAACCTGGGTTTTCTTCAACACTTTGGGCTACAACAGCAATATTCTCAGTTGTTCTTGAGCGACGTGCACGGGTTTTATTCTTCACATCACAAACTTGTCCCAACAGCTCGAATTTGTCCACCAATTTCTGTATTGCGGTCCGACAAGATGCTTCACGACGACCCAAAAATGTTTTAGTTTTACGAACCGTCTCTGCCAAATTTTCACCATTTTTATAGTGAATTTTAATAATTTCAATGCGTTGTTGAAGCGTGTATCGTTCCATTTTTATTAATGGCGTAGTTTCTACTTGTCAAATGTCAAAAAATTACAGCTTCAAAAGTGACAACTACCGAAATAGCGGGCTATTCAAAATAACACCTCTTATTGGAAAACCCTTTATATATACTTAGAGTTCCAATTAGTTACCCAACAACACATATACTACGTATACATATTAGCTATTAGTGCACAAAAAAAAAAACCATATTTGTGGTTCCATAAACCTGAAGAGGTCATAAATTACCCAAACAACACAAAAGCTCTGGAAACGTTCTAGAAAAAAATGTATCAGAATCTTAGTTCAGTCTTCTTGATACCATTTAACTTAATAAGCATTTCTTAAAAAGATTAATTAAAGGCCATACTTTAAAATACATCTTAAAAGAATCTTATACAACTCTTTTTCAAGTTATTTTTTCATATCCCTTTATAAAACTTCTTTAAAACCCTTTTAACGCTTTTAAATAAGAGTATTTTAAGAGTTTATAAGCTTGCTCTCTCAAAGACATTTTGAAAAGGTCTTCCAGATATGTTTATAACGTTGTGGCATTGATTATTATTTATCTGTCAAGTTGAAGTTAGGTATATTTCTGTTTGTTTTTCTTAGTTCAATTATATTTCCTGCACTGTCTTTAAGTCATCATAATCAGTTCAGTTTATAAAGCTGCACTTTTTTGCTCAGCATAGTCACTGCACTTGTTAAACACAGTTTCTATTAATACTGGTTTGGCATTTCATTTTTACTTGCTCTAGAGGGCATGTATTGGTTTCGTGTAAAAAAAAATTCGAGGTTATAATCAAAACTAACGCTACGATAATCGAGAAGTCCGAAAAAGTCGGTTTCGTCATGCCATCCGTATGGGTCTGTGCGTCTGTGCGTCCACTGTAATTTGAGCTAGAGCCTAAAAAGGTGGACCGATTTGCATGAAATTTGGTACAGATCATTTTTATGTGATTCCCTAGAGCAGAAATTCGAATTTCTGTTTTAGCTCATCTAGAACGGGTAGCTGCCATACAAATATTTTGGTTTTTTTCAAATTTTCTCGAAAACGGCTCTAACGATTTTCATTAAACATCGTACCTGTAATAACCAAGTTTCAACTGTAAGAAAACTGCATTTCAGGATTTTCTCAAAAAATTCACATTACGGAATAAGGAATTCCAGGTTTTTTGAAAAAATGGTCTTATTTTTGGGTTATTCGCGTACATCTTTGCCATGGTTAGACTGATTTTGTTATAATTTTTCAATCTGATGCTTCTTTATAGTTTAAACAATAATGCATTTAAGAATTTTTAAAAACATTTTTGTAGAAACAAAAAAAAAATCAAACAAAAAATCATTTTTTTAGTGCTTTTGACTCTTTCGATATTTTCTCGTTAAATATATAGGTACATTATGCATCTTCAATGTGGGGTTACACACAATATTTAACCACAAAGGAAGTTCGTCGTTCATATTTTTAATTTTAAGACTCACAAAGTAGTTAATGACCACTTAATAGTGTCTTATTTTGGAGTCATTAAGCGTGATTTGACTCTGGGTGAGAGTGACTATACCAAAAATGTTTTAAGAGTTTTTTAAGAACTCTTTCAAAGCTTTTGATATTTCGAAAAATATTAATTTACTTATGTAAATTTTTTACATATTTAAAAAAAGAGACACCCTATCGCCTCCATTTTATTTAAAAGCAACTTAATTTTTACATGCGCAAAAGAGAAAAAAATATTTAATGCTAATTATGTGGAGACTCATTCCTCTTTAAAACATCTTAAATACGTCGCCAATACATCAACAAAACAAGTCCCCTATAAAAGCACTTACAGAGACATTAAGAAACATTTATAAGAACTTTTCAGTTCATACAGTTGGCTCCACCCCTTTGGGCCTTTTTTGGTCTTGCAGACATCTTTAAGTTATCTTGCAGAGTTAAATGCTCTTCATATAAGAACTCTGAAGGATATCTGTGAGAGGATAATGTGTTGCTTGGGTAGAAAAATTTATTCTAAAATTATAAACCTGTACCTATGAATATGTATTCATGTGACGGGTTACCAATCAGAACTTTACACAGAAGTTGTGAAATATGTCCGTTATCTTTTCTATTGCTTACCAGTTTCTGAAACTAGATGATCAAGTGAGTTAACTCTGGACTATAGCTGAACAGGAAATCTATCTTAATCAAAGCAGGTATACGACATTATGGACAGAGCAACGTTGCGCCATCTTGATTTCGATAGATTTTTTCCAACTAAAGTTTAATCCTGCTTCTGTGTTGATTCGGATTTAATGTTTATTTGCAGGTTTAACTATATATTAGCCCTGCTTTTACTCAGGATTAACACAGCACTAAAAAACTTTTCTTAAGAAGTCATGAAAAGTATTTTACTACTCACTTTCGTATCAATTTTATTATATTTCAGTTTTCTACATATGAAAAAAAAAAATGCATAACACTTTCTTTCAATTTAACTACTATCGATTTTGGAATGTTCGAATGGTCAGTCTTTCTTACGATTTGTACCTTAAAAATAAAATAATAGATAACCTTTAAAAATAATCAGATAACAATCTTTTGATATTGAATTTGATTTGGACGGTAGTCTATACTTTAAATAATAATTGCCTTGGTATCCGATTCAACCAAATTATACAACAAATATACCACCTTCACTTCAGAATTGTTTATAACTGTCTATGACTACCTATGCATATACCTTCATCCTTATTTAATCCTTCGATGTAATACCCGTTTGAGTTTGGTTATTGCAGCTAAACAGTCAACCAGTGCAAATAAACCTCTTATAATAGCCCGCCCCGCCTAATCAAAAAGCCTCGCAACCCTGTTTGGGGATTAATTTTGAATCATTAATTAATCCACCGTTAAAACAAGGATGAAGGACCTTAAACGCATAACGGCATAAGGCCATTTAATTTGCATCGCTGATCGTTACTAGAAATACCACCCTGATTGATGCTTTAGTAATCCAACAATACCATGTGGACAGTGCGGGAGGGGAGTTCTGTCGCCTTCCCATCAAACCGTCGCGTCGTGGTCGCTTTGTCAACCCTCTTGTCTCATTGATTTTCTCTCGGAAATGTTTCTATTTAAATCTTACAATAAGCCATGAACGTTTTGGTAGAAATCATATATATTTTGGTGAAGAATTTAATTTAAAAAGGACACAAACTAATTTTGGTGTCTCTTTCCTGACAATTCGAGGCATATTTTTCTATAAGTTCCATGCTTGGATTTTCTCCCATTTTCTAGAGTTTACTTTCAAGGCGCTTGCATACGGTTTCCCTGATGTGGAGGTCCTCGAAAAGCAGTCGTTTTCGTAGTCGCGTCGTCGTCGTCCTGTTTTCAAGAAGGACTCTCCGTGGCATAACTATATACATAAAGTTGGGAGAGAGAAAGTAGCATTATGACATTGTCCTTTGATAAATGATCACAATTTTTCCATTTTATTTTCACTAGTTTTGGGTAGTTGGTCCTTGTGATTTTTTTTTTCTTATGTGTATCCCTATAATGTGTGTAGGTATTTGTTTTTTTTTTTTTTCATTTCTGTTTGCTCCTTTTTGGCATATCTATTCCAATTTGAATCTCTGTCATGATAGTGTGTGTTCGTTCGTTGTTCGTCTTTTGCAGATAATTCTTGTCCTGTCACTGTGATCTGCGCCAGGGTCTGCATTATCTCCAGGAAATGGTCGGATTTTTTTTTTTAGCAATTTTTCTGTTTTCTTTTTTGTTATATATTTATATGAAAAAACGTAGAGACAAAAAAAAAGTGGAACGAACCCAGGAGATTGGGTGAATAATTCATGTTAGATGGGATGTTTTTGCAGGTGCGTCTTGTGTCTCGAGTAAAGGGATTTTCCTTCTTTTTTTCGGCTATTTTTGTAGGTATAGTCTTTTGGAACAGTTTGTCAGACAGGATTATGGTAATTTTGTGTTTTCATCGTTCCATCGTTGTGAAGATGCGTTTTCAAGATGAAATCTGGGTGCCTAATGAAGAGGACCAAATCGAGGTAATACATAAATTACATTGCTTGTCGGTATTACCGTTTTTTCCTTCGTTTATTTGGGTTGAACAAGATAAATTGGGTTTGATTTGATGGCTGGAGAAAAATAAATAAAAGATAAAATCCTTTTAAAGTGAACAGGTGAATAGATTGGTATAGCTTATACTCGCACATGTGACAACCTATATGTAATTATGTAATAGTAAAATTTACACAAGAGTTTGTTCATGATGTGTGTCATAAATTGGGAAATTCATACTGACGCACTTCTTCCAATCCAAGCAACAGGTATTGTTTCAGCGTGTCCGTGATATTGGACATACCTATACAGAAGAAGAATGTAGAGGTGGATTAGAGTCCCCCAGTCGAAACTGAAGGCACAAAATAATTTCGCAGCCCGAAAGCCAAAAACTTCGAAACTACTATCTAGTGCACCACGCACTCAGCAGTGCGTTTCTTGGTACTTCTCCTTTCGTACTCGAGAATGGTATGCACAACACTGGTAAAGTGGTAAAGGGAGAAGATGAATTGCCATACAAATTACACCTGCACTTATGATATCTGTGGACAGGAGTAAATGTGAATTATAAAAATGCAGAAAAACTCGTCCGTCATCTAATCATATTATATGTTCGTATATCCGGCTTATGACGATGAACCGTGTATGCGGCAACTGCCGGTCGTTATTATTTGAGTTTGAAAATTTAATAATAGTGTAAGTGACAGAGTTGGGTCGTTGTTGAGGGCGATGTGTGGTGGTAGGTAGAATGATGGTTTGTAGGTGGAGGAAAATATGTCACTTCGTTACAACTATTTGAAGAGATCGTATGAACCCCTTTTCGATATTTTGACAGTTTCTGCTTCAGAACACATGAAACACAAATTTGTTAGCCGAGAGTTGCAAAAAATATTCAATTTTCACGCTGTTCATAAAGTAAATTAATTTCTCTAACAAACAAAAAAAAAAGTAAAAACAAAGACATAATCTACATAGTTATAGCTATTTCTCTTTTAAAAATACTGGTTTCAAGTTATCAAAGGTTCATATTCTTCTTGGGCTATTTCATAATGCTTTATGATGATGATGCAGAGAAAAGCTTATTTTGTAGCCTGTCCGGCATTTTAATTAAAGCGATTAATTTCTTATGACGGCGTCAACGCTGAAAGACAGAAATTGTTGCAGAGGCACACTGACTCTATATCAGTTGAATACAAGAGCGAAGAAGGCGACCGGTCGGTGGCATCGGCATCGGGCATCGGTATAGCATGGGCACGGCCAGCGCCGGCCGACAGCAACGTGGCGCAGCGATACAGGATAATGCCTTTTAATGGCTTAACAAGGACTTCAATTAAAATAATTTCAGCATTATTCAGAGAACTGACAGTGCGGGATACTATATTGCCGGCTTTGCGCTCTCTGTTGCAGGGCTAAAAGATGCTTCTGGTTCTTTATATGTGCTGTGCATGATGATGATGACGTCGTCATATCGTCGTCGAAGCACTGCCGTGCGCCATCTCCCAACACGCCCGCCGCGCCGCCTGAATAATCACTATGCTATTTATTATCGCCGCCGGAGGTACATATATTTAAATGAGTATCCTCAGAGAGTAGTTTACATTCGTTTTTCTTAATTTTAACGGAATATTAATACAGAACTCCGAAAATATGAAATTTATCTGAGACAAACGAACAACTATAAAAGAGCTCTTAATGGGCAACGTAGATTAAATGGAGAAGGTGATGGACAAAAAACACTATACATCTTCCGTACCCCAGATAAGCATCTGCTTTTTCTATCTTTTATTTTAATTATAATTATTCAACAAAATGGGTATAAGGGGGTATGGGTTGTAAATTAAGTCATTTGGGTTTAATTTGTATGCAAGTGTGTTCTTTTCAAATTTTGATTAAGCAGAATAAGGTTCGAAATTTGAATCTCCATGTATTCTTTAATACCTTAGAACTATTTAAGTATATATGATAGGCACCCATCTGTAAAGATCAAACAAAATTATTTTTTTATGAATTTTCGGTAGTAAATTAACGCCCTCCAAAAACGTTTTGAAAGCCCTATCTTCGATATTTTATAAAAAATTGTGAGTAATCTTGGTGATAAAGCCAACAACTTTTGCATGAATTCAAACAGTACACAGTCTACACCAAATCTGGTAAACAGATGCCCATCATTCAAAGTGGCCAGCCATGTCCTTACAATAACGAGATTTCCCAATTTCGTATTGTTATAAAACAAGTTATCAACCGATAAAATCTGCGGTGGCATGGTCTAGAACTTTTGTATGAAAGTCAAGGCAATTCAAAAGCTACCGCATGAGCAACAATCGAAAGTAGATGATAATTTTTTTAAGTACAATGTATTTAGTGCTCAAATCATCTTGTTGACTATGACGAATCAAAGTTGGCAGGAACATAATAGTGATCTAGGATTTTCTGAGCTACCACTCGTTCCTATAAAGCAGCAAACGTCAGATGTTTGTTAGCTTTTTCTGTAAAAAAAAAAATAGTTTAAGAAGAGCAACACGCAGGCAACACAAGAACTTTTCGTAGGCAAGAAAGTGCCCACAATGAAATGGGGAAACAAATACCACCTAAAAGATGGTAATGAACAACCCAAGTCCAGATAAGCCAAAAATTCGAATTTCATGAAAAAAATACTAAAAAGGTAAGTTGAAACCGCACAATTTTTAATACACGAGGAGTACTCGCGTGCATACGCGTTTTTTGTCAAACAAACATAGAAGAAATAGTATCCACTGAACACCGTAAACTGCGCCGCATAACGTGGACCCTGGGAGGTGGGTGTGAAACGAGCAAAATACCACCGCAACAAAGAAATTGGTATCACACGCATAATTTTCATTTATAGAGCTGTATACGGATTTTCTTTTGCGCATGGAATGTTACCTGAATTTCCGCCATCTGTGTATACTAAAAGATGATCCAAATGACCTATATCCGCTCTTAGACCAGGACATTTCTGAGACGGCCAGCGGCGTGCGTTCAAATAAATAGTTCGGTTCGCCCTCTTGTGTCAAACGTGGAGGGACTGCCATTGCAAAAATTGGTTATCATCGTCGTTTTCAAAGAACGGATTCTCACAGATAGCGACGATGTTTTCAGTTGATCTTGCATTTCGTTGGCTGATTGTTTACTGAATCGGTCGACTCAAATTTGGCCACCAAACTTTGGATAATCGATATCTAAATACAACCATTTTGATATTAAGAACAACCATTTTGATATTAAAGTTTTATAATTTGGACGTGCTGTTCAATCATGTAACTTGTTATGACAATTTGGCATCAATAACTTAATAATTAACAACAGATTTGACAGATGTCATGAAAACATGCCGGAGGCCACTAAAATCTACCCGTGTCAATCACCAAGCCTTAATAGATACCTAATTTCTTAACAGAGCATTTGGAGTAGATGATGGTAGCAAGACTATCTGAGTTAGCTACAATTGCGAATAAATGGATGCAGATGCAACCCCGTCAGACAGAACCTACAAGTAGGTGATCGTGTATTCCTGAAGGAAGATAACCAACCACCAGGTATTTGGAAACGTGAGTGTGTCACAAAAGTGTACCCTCTGATAAACAAAAGAGCTCTGGTACAAAGGGCACGAGTGCCTTATTACAAAATTATGTAATTCCAGTGGTGACCAGTCTGCTGCACCACATGGATATGTGTGCAAATGGCAAGTGCACTGACAGCCAATTAGGACACTGCAGTTCATGACCAACTACAATCTAGAAAATACCCGAATCAACTTGGTTTTCCATTGGCATATTAATGCAAGGTCGTTTTCCAATGTTAGAACAAAAAATACGGAAAATTCCCAAATATTGATCAAATATTTAAACATCAAGGCAAAGCAATTTTTAAACACGCAGGTTTAAAGTTTGTTCTCTCACTGTATTCCATATTATGAACATATATATCGCCGAGTACAAGAAGGAGGCCCTGCACATATTGCAAATGACCAGGTGAAACCCGCCATGCATGTACATATATTTAGATACTTGTACTTCCTACATCACTTTTTGTTGAGAAGCAGATGCAACCACACGTATGTATGTATTTAGTTAAATAAATACAAATCATGTGTTTTTTTTCACTAGAAGATACTCCACTAATTTCTATATTTCACACCCTATGTTTGGTCTGTACGGGAATTCAGTTAAAATAATCCGTTTTTAACTTATTAAGGCTTTGTTAAGAATTATTTATTTTTAATTTGAAGATCCCTGTAATATAAAAACACGCATTGGAGTTGTCATCGATAAATCAACTTATAAAGGCTTTTCAAAGTTCAAACGATTAGAGGTTAAATCGATTAATTCATAGAGAGTTTTTGCCATCTTTTAAGTGTTATATAGGAAATAAATCATGATTCGGAGAAGATTTATTAGAGAACAACAATAATTTCTACTTACGATTTAACAGGCTAAACACAGCTTTCATTTTTCTATAAGCTAATAAATCGATGTCCATGTAATTCTCTATTGACTCATTTGTTGCCTAAAAGAAATTTCGTGAATAGATTCTTTTTGAGGATAGATATATATATCATAGATGAAAATTTAGACTCATATGAAGAAGTTCAGAAAATTGTATGGGGAACTAGGGCCTAATAATGCCTTAGTTTAGCTTAGGTTTAAAGGGGTGGTGGATCTCACATGGATCCATTATGCTCACTAGGATATATATAGGTGTAGGGCAGGTGAAATGGAGGGGTAAGGAAAGGAGTAAGTAGACCCTTAAGCGTGGGGTGCCTCCCTGAACCATGTGGAATTATGAATAAATTTCAGGATGTTCCTAAGTGGCAGAAGCGAGACGTCACGTCACATTGGTTGCCCAGTTCGTCGAAAAGATTATCTCCGAGGGCTACCTTTTTGGGTCTTGTTAAGCTAGGGCATTCACAAAGAATGCCGCCTCATTGGCTTTATAGGATTCCCATCAAGATAGACAGTTGAGGTCTGCTTAAACTTTAGTAAGTAGTCTTGTTATTTTCTTAACAAAATTCGTCCAAAGACTCCCCGAGACCCGACAAGAAGTCTCAATTGCTGACCATCTGTTATTTGCGGCTTTGAGGAAACTCTGGTGGATTGTACTCTTTTCTTGCTCCAGAAGCATATATACCGAGGATTCCCCCCCAGTTTTCACTGTCATTAAAAGTATCAACATTGCTATTGGCTGCTTTGTATGTGATTAAACTCTTTCGGACCATAAAATATAAAACACTTTCTCTTGAAAGACACGACAAGTTTCACAACCTCTCAACCATTCATGGGTGTGTTTGTTGTTAGTTGGTAGGAATAGAGTCGGTACCTACTTACTTAGATATACGAATTTGGAAGGCATAGATGAGAAGTAATTTATAATGACAAGATATAGACACCTATTCTCAGATGATTTGTGTCTTTTTCTCAAGAGGTTGTACACCTGACTTTAGATGGAATAGGTTGGAATTCGATACATGACCTCCGACGTGAAAGTCCAACGCACCTATACCATTATGCCAAAGGGTCTGGGTTCAATATGCCCAGCCTCTTGTACCTCACTGGCTCTTGTGAGAATGTGACAAATCCTTCAAGAATATCTCTTGTCTTGAAAAAGTTTCTCTCACCATAACTGTTCGGATTCAGTAGAAAATTGTAGGTCCCCTCTATTCCTGCCCATAACTCACGCATACGGGAATGGTTGAAAGCTGTAAGTCACTGAGTCCTGATTCTTCATACGAAATGTCACCCCAGCACCAAATGTATTTATTAATTTATTCAGGTAATGGGGTATTAAATATTTTAATCTTGTTGTGCCTCAAACAGTAAAAAATAACACTTTCGTTTGATTGACACCGCCCGCCGCCGCCGCGCCGCCAGGAAAAGCTCATTCCCGAACATAATCGAAGTAATAATGACGAAACTTCCGATTAAATCAATCAAGATTAATTACCTACTTCACCTCACATTATTTTAATCCTCAATACCCATTATTCCCCATTGCTACTCGTATCATAGATTTTAATTAAAAATAACTTTTTAGAAAATAAAAATCAAATTCACCTACCGCCTTCGATGATGCTAAAATTAAATCAATTCTCTTAGAAATTTATATATAATTTAGAATTTTAAGCTATACCGTAAAATCAACAAAGAATCCATAGCTGCCATCACTGAGTTCAAATCGGAGAGAAAAAAATAAAACAAACAAATTCCACCAAAACGATAAAGGATAACACCATGCCATTCAGCCAACCAGAACCAGAACCAGCATACCAGCATACCAGCACCAGAAACCAGACCATCCGCGCCCTCAAAGCGTTCATCACAAATTTATTATTAATTTGAAATTCATCCCGGTTTATTGTCGTCGCGCCGATGCGAGAACAGAGAAGTGAGATGCGAGCGTTGGGTGGGGTAACGGTATTAAATTTCCGGACAAACAGTAATTTGTCGCACGATCCATAATCCATATAAACGAATAAGGAGTCGCGGGCGTTGCGTTGGGTGCGGTTCGAGTTAACGTTCGTTTATCGTTTATTTTGTAACTTTGTATAGATATCTACCTACACCTAAAGGACCAACGAAATACGCGTTTTGATGATGTTACAGTACACGGGTATCGCCCAATTATCAGGATTCGATTAAATCGTCGGCATCGTGGCTGGGTTGTTTGTTCCTAAATTGATTTGTTTGCTTGTACATGAAATTGATAAAACTTTCTTCTCACGGGGATTTTCTTCGATACAAACAAATCATCCCTTTTATTTACAACAAAAATAAGGAAAATTATAAATTCTAAAGACTTTTTGTTTAAATAAAAGCAATTTGAAGTTGCCGCTTCATACTAAAATGGGATTAAATTTAAAAATTGTCTGGGAGATTATTGACTCTATGACCTTGTTGTTTGATGACAGTTGGGTTAAATTTTGGAATTTTGATGGACACACACAGGAAAACATTTCAAATATTTTAAACATACATAAATCTTAATATTCATACTTTTATGATTTTATCCATTTTGCATCTTTTATTCATATTTTCGATACTCGACTTCCGGTTGTGACAAATGATTATTAATACCTAAATTGGTATAACATAATTTTCAAATACTTAGTATACACATTTTAAGAAGGAACTTAATTTTTGAAATATTCTTGTGAAAAAAATAAATTTGGAAATGAAATTAAAAGCTGTCTTGAAATTTGAATGAATTCGTTTTTGATGTATGGGCATAGAGAAGTAGTAGTTATCAGAGTTGGCGCAGGGCGTGGGTGGAGCGTAACCCCACACGCGGCCCCACACTTCGAAGGGCCCCGCGCCACTTTGAAAAGTTGAAGCTATAGTTTTTGATTAGATTCCTAAAATCAAGCAAAAACAAAATGATGTTTATAAAGGGTATTTTTTTTAGACGTGTGGTTTTCAATCTGGCAATACTTTTTTCGGAGTTGGTCTTTTTGACAGTTGTCACATGATTTATACTCAATTTGGTTTGTCATTTCATAATAAACAGATTGTTGCCTGAATAACGCTTCCAAATTGTTCCCAAATTTGCCTTAAACAAGATTGCCGTTGATCCCAATTTTCATAAGCGAATTTTGTTTAGCGATGAAGCTCAGTTTTGGTTGAATTGGTACGTTAATAAGCAAAATTGTAGTATTTGGAGTGATCATAATCTACAAGCCATTATTGAGACGCCCTTACACCCTGAAAAAAATCACTGTTAGGTGTGCTCTATGGGCAGAGGGAATCATTGGTCCATATTTCTTCAAAAATGAAGCCAGCCATAATGTTACAGTCAATGGGGAAGGCTATAGAGCCATGATTAATGACTTTTTCGTGCCTGAATTGGAGGATATTGATGTGGACGACCTTTGGTTCCAACAAGATGGCGCTACATGCCATACAGACAACGAAACAATTAATTTATTGAAGGACACTTTCGGTGAGCGCTCTATCTCTCGTCGTGGGCCTAAGGCGTGGTCTCCAAGATCGTGCGATTTGACACCGCTGAACTATTTTTTGTGAGGTTATGTGAAATCGATTGTCTACGCAGATAATTCCGAGACGATTGACGCCTTGAAATAGAATATTCGGCGCGTTATTGCTGACACACGGACCCAATTGCTGCAAAAAGTGGTCGGCGGCCACTTGCCTGAAACAATTTTTAAAACATAATGGCAAACCCCTATCTAAATAATAAATCTAAATTCTTGGCCATAACATTAAATAATATGCGCTTTATTTCTTCTTAAAAACCACTAAACTAAAAAAAACACCCTTTATAAGACTAAAGCCTCTTTCCCTGGCTATTTTACTCTTAATTTAAGAAAACTCCAATTCCACTTCTGATTCGTACACAATATATCCTTCTCTCTTTCGTTTTAAAATTGACAACCCATACCTACACAAAATGACCATAAAACTTTTAAACAAAATAAATAAAAAATCTGCTTCCATTCGTTTGACTGTGTGTCAATTAAGATTTAAGTTCTCTGACAAAGCCTATATTTTAAGTGCGACATCGATTTACAAATACCAAACCAAACAAAAAAAAAAACAACATTCACTTTTATTTACTTCAAAATGTTACAAGATTGATCTTAACGACAAAGTTCGTTCGCTTGCTGTTCGTTCTATTTCTCTGTTTTTCAGGACAATTAAAATTCCAAATTCCCCATGATGTTGTGGCTTCTGTTGAAACAAATTGGATGGCAGAGCACCCCTTAGGCTATAACACCCGCGCACCGCCACTAGCACCACCTACAACGACGACGACTTGCCCTAAAATGGTAATAATCAAAAGTGTTGCACAAGTTTTTAGTTTTTGCCATATGCAAAACAACACGACGACGAACAAGAACTAAAGTCACTTGAACCAAAGTTAACTTTACGTGCATGGCATAAATGTTGAAACTTTATCCTTAAGATGGATTTCAGCTTCAAGTTAATACCGCAGATACAACTGCCAGGAAAACCTGCAGTTGGTTGGTTTCAGACGTTGGATTGGAATACTCTTAGACCTACCATCATAGAGCGCAGCAAGTAGTGCTGAAGAAATTCGCTTCGCACAACACATTCATACAGACACACGTTCACACAAACACACATGCGCGCATATTGTAAAGTGAAGACTTTAGTGGAATAATAAAATGCAACAAAGTAAATAAATGAAATGCTGCAAGCGGGTGTTTATTGTTTATTGTTTACCGACAGGGCGGGAAGAGGTACATATACCAACGTAGAATCCTTCCGCGAGTCGGGAAAGGTTTCTTGACTTTGGAAAGAAACAAAAATACACAGTAGTTGAGTTGCTGGAACCTGGGAGATTGTTTAGATTTGGGGAAACTTTTTGTTTTTGTTTGCCATTAAGTTTATATGCACTTATCATATTGTGGTCAGAATTTAAAAATAGCGTGCACCACCGTGGATTCTATTATGAGAGGAGATATTTACGGGTGCTTGTTGAAAGTTATGACCTTGTACTTCAAGCTCCAAGTACCCAAGTTGAAGGATCTATAAAATCACGAGATAAATCAATCGTTCTGTCTTAAACAAAATTAATTTTATAAGTATAACAGTTTGAAGAAATTGACGCTGAAGGTAAGTTCGTACATAGGGGGTGTTTTTTTTAGAAGTATAGAAATTTTGGGATGAAAAAAAACAAAGATGAGTTTTATAAATTGACATGAAATTTACTTTATTCGAAAGATAATTTTCTGGCATTATAATTTAAATGTGATTTCTTGCATACGACCGCCACGGCTGGCTCGGACGTAGTCAAATCTGGTTCAGGAGGTCCAATTTTCGATGACTTTTTCCAAAATTTGGCTTATCGGAGTAGACAAGCGCGACTTCACATATCCCGACAGAACATAGTCAAGCGGTGTTAAATCGCACGATCTTGGAGGCCAACTCACGCGTCCGTAACTTGAAACTATGCGGTTACCAAACGTTTCCTTCAATATATCAATTGCGTGGCACGAGCTGTGTGACATGTTGCGCCGTCTTGTTGAAACCACATCAAGGCAATTCAATTCAGAAATCAAAATTTCATTAATCATGGATCTGTAACGGTGTCAATTAATTGTAACCCTCTGGCCGGCATCGTTTTTAAAGAAGTAAAGACGAAAGATCCCACCAGCCCATAAGACACACCGAGCTGTCAGTTTTTCTGGATGAAACGGCGTCTCAACAATGGCTTAAGGATTATCTCCACTCCAAATGCGGTAGTTCTGCAATGACGTAGCCATTCAACCAAAATTGAGCTTCATCGGTAAAAAAAAATTCTTGTAAAAATCGGGGTCAACAACGATCTCGTTTCGAGCCCATTTTGCAGGCGTTAGACTATTCATTTTGAAAATAAAAATAAATCATTTGGCAGCTGACAAAATGGCCGCCAGTTAAAAAAGTGTTGCCAACTTAAAGTTCTATACCTCTAAGAAACAACCTTTATGAATGACGTTAGATGTCTGCTTCGTTCACTATTTCTATAAAAAAAAAACATAAGGACTGTTTTATTTTCAATAAAAATACTTGTTCAGAAACTTATAAACATTAGGGCGGGTCAACAAAAATACACACAAAAATTGAAATTTCTAATTCACTTTTGTAGGAATTTGGAGGGATACAAACATTTATAAGAAAATTTCAAATATAAAACCAGATACGGTTCGCTTAAAAAGCTTTTATCTTGAGCTCTATTGCATTTTACTGTTTCCATAGGTGCCCGTAGGATTTTTTCAAATCAACGCTTTGAAACTATTTACAATCAGAAAATGAAAATATGTTCATTACGATGTTCTTATTTTAAAATGTTTGACAAATATTCAAATAAAAGAATATTCGCCAAATTTTTCTGAAATGTTTACAACAACAATATTTTTGTTAAAAATATTCTAGATTATATTCAAAGATTTTTACCAAGTTTAATAAAAATCAACCCAGTCGTTTTCGAAATATTGAGTTTTCAAAAAAAAAAATCCAAACTGTTTTGGAAAATCCAAAAAGTATTTTTTTGAAAATTTTAGTATACTTTATTTTTAAAAATGTATCAATCATTCTTCATAAAAAAATTGATGAAAATCAGGTGAATCTAATCTTTTCCGAGAAAAGCGAAAATAAAAAACTGTGTCTTTGGGAGACGCCATTTATAACCAGTTTTCGATACCAGTTTTCATTAAACGTCAGCTTATAACTATTTAAACTTATTGATTTGTTTAACATCTCTGTAGAGCCGATTTTGAGAAAAATAAGATTTTCATTTTTGGACAAAAATTGTTTTTCATTTTTTTTGTTTTTCAAAATTTTGAGTTTGAAAATTATTTTTTTTTTTTTTTAACTGTTAACAACTTTAATTAAAAAGCAAATAAAAGAAGAGATTGATCGCTTTACAAAAAAAGTATAACATGGCATATTGTAAGTGCGTTACCGTATTTTTTTCTATTAGCCTCCCGGCTAAAAGGGGTAAATAGACCCCCGCCGTCCTATACAATTTCTTTCTTGTCACGACTCAACACACACGATATAGCTTTTTGTTACACCTTATGCGAATCAACCCGTAGTGCACACAAAATTTTTTGTATCAAAATTGATGGAGCCATTTCTGAGATAAATTATATTTGTCGTAACGGTTGTATGGCTGGAACCGTTATAAAAATAAAAAGAGCTAAGCTAAATTTTGAATTCCCCCTCTAGGAATCACTAAAAATCCTTCAGTTCAAGAACATCGCTTTAGTCATTTACTCTGTCGTGTCACAGACACAGACATACAAACAGACAGACAGAATTGCGGACCCACTTTTTGAGTGTTCTTTAACATTACGATGTCATGTACCTATAAGTGGCCAATATATGAAAGGGAGGCGCAATATCACAGCGGAAATTTACCTGAATAATTGCGGCACTTAAGTCTCCCATATTGTTTACTCAGGCTACGAAACTGAGCCTTAAGTCGGACATCATCAGTGCCACTCATCAGTAAAAAATTGTCTTTGAGATAAATTAATGTTTGACACAATTTGAAGAATAAGAACAAAATGTTTCTTAAGGAAAAATTCGTTTTCCTTTTTTTTTAAGCATTTCAAATGATTTCTCCTTTTAATCCTTACAATGTGGATGCAGAAAATATGGATCAATTTAATGGCACACATCTACGCGATACATGGATTGCATTGACGTTCCGCTGCTTCGCTGCTTCGTTCGCTTCGCACCTTCTTGATCGCATTTTTACCGCGCGATAAACGTTATGGTGATCGCATGGCTTAAAATAATGATGATAAATATATGAGAGATAAAGTTAAAGCACCACATTTCATTGGCCAAATATATTTGAAATTAGTCTGCTGCCGTATGTGTAAAGAGAAGTGACATTTTAGAATACCATCAAGTTAGGGGTTTATTATAAAATATTTAAAATGTAGCATCAAAGTTAGAGCATTACATTAATTTGCTGCATTTAGTCCAAAGACTCAGCTCTTTTCCAAAATTTACTGAAAATGCAATTATATTTCCCCCATTAGTCCTTCAAAAAACAACACCGATTACTTTTAAGGGATTCAAAGTGCACTTATTATCCGTAAAATTTTCTCAAAGAGAATTATTGAAATACAGACTCAAGTCAAGAACAAAAACAAAAGCAAAATATCAGCAACAACAAAAAATACAACACTCCAAATATTCTATACTATATACCTACAGCATCAAAAGAAAATATTTTAATAGCGAACAAAAAAAAAAAAAACGGAAAATCCTTCAATTTAACTGCATTCTTAATTATTCCATTAAAATATTTAAAACTAACTAAAGCTCTATTAAAAGTTCCTTCATGTCTTTGCATAACGCATCAGTTGGTGGCCATAAAGCAAAGGCACGTACACATCAGCACCACACCATAAGCAAGAGCAACACATAACGGAACATACATATTCGCCTTGAGGCGATGTTTTATCATAAACTCCATCCTTTGCCTCATCTTCTAGAAAAACCCCAGCAATTTTCTGCTCTTAGTTGAGGCTCATCCTTTGGGAAGATACATGTTATGATGGGTTGGGTACTCACAACATTGCGAACGGAACGTTTTTCAGTTTACCTTCTTGAATTCAAGGCGACATTTATCTCGTGTCTTAGCTCTAGCGCTTCTTTGAGCTTATTTCATCCTGATGGCGAGGGAGTGATGCGCGAGTGTATGTGTTCGGATGAATGTGTGAACCATACTAAATATGAAGTCAAAAAAGAAAACATCTTAACTGTGTGAGAAAAAAAGAACGAACGAACGAAGGGAAAAACTTTGGAAAGTGCCTAAAAGTTTACAAAAAGCAGTCATCACACAAAATACAAGCAACAAGACCACCAAGGATATGCAAGGATGTGTTAAATGACTGACTGCATCTTCTTGAACTGTCACCCCCCCAGACACTGCACTGGTTCATTTTAAACCTCGACCGTTTTGACTCTTGAGACGACAGATAGCTCCCTCTGCCTCCTGTATTGCAACATTAACCAAAAGCAGGACCACCCGCCCGCTCGCACTGATTTTTAATGCATCCTTTCATGATGACATAACCCAACCATTAGGAGCGGGAAGTTTGTTCATTCACAAAGAAATTTCGCACGCCATGTAACCCGAAGTGCACATTTAGGTATTCGAAAAGGTTTTTTTTAGTGCAGTGATTATGATGGTGTGCGCGCAACGGTATATTATGGCGCGTATAAAAGTATATTGGGCGGTGAGTACGGGCTCGTTAGCCAAACGAAGCGACGTGAAAACCAGGTACCTCTTTACGTCCACATATTCCTTCTTTACACAGTGTTATATTAGGTGCCAGGAATAAGTCAAAATTTGTAATTGAAAGAAAAAAAAAAATAAAATATCTTTGTGGAATTTTATGCGAACGTCAAAGGAAGCATACCATAGTTAAATGAAGGTTCATAATTGAGTACTAACTTTTAGCTCTAATAAAGATATGAAATTGAGTCTTAATCATATTCTTATAAAATTTATAGAATATTTGTCAAGCGTCGACAAAGTTATCGAAAAAAGTTCACAATTTTGTTTGTTCAGTACTTTTTATCTGATAAGTTTCCATAGGGAAAGTGTGGAGAACCTGAGACTAGTGACTTACACTTTAAACCATTCCTGTGATCGTGTTTTTAATCACCAGGAATGGAGGGGACTTACAATTTTCTGACAATTCCGTACGGCTAAAATGAGAAACCCTTTTTCATAACAAGATCGATACTCTTGAAAGATTCGAAACTTTCT
The DNA here is from genome assembly GCA_932273885.2 of Leucozona laternaria. NCBI lineage: Eukaryota > Metazoa > Arthropoda > Insecta > Diptera > Syrphidae > Leucozona > Leucozona laternaria. Next base: position 22,764,118 of record OW026368.1, on the reverse strand, counting down.
CGCAAGAGGCAGTACAAATGGTGACAAAAATGTTGGTGGAAAAGACTAGACTCGAACCCAAACCTCCGACGTGCCCAAGGTTTCGAATAAGTATTTTCCTATTGAAAATTGTGTGTACATACCTATTTAAAAAAAAAAAATTCAAATTCGTTTTTTGGCAATAAACTAACTTGCATAAGTATAAATCCTCTTGAGTGGTCCTATGCTGCCATCAGCACCAAGGCTTGCAAACCAGTTTTGCAACATTGTCAAGAAGCCATATCAGAGATCCGGCGTGGGGATTTTTTACGATCGTGACAGCGGACCCTATTAGCGGTTGACTATTAGTCCCAGCAAGCACATGCTCGCTCTCGCTCTTCTTCTACTAGTTCAGACTGGGATCAGCTCTGGAGTCTGGATCCATGTTCTGTAACTCTTGCATCGATAAAATCATTCTTTGCATATGTATATATTTTATATACAAAGAATAAGTCAAGAAACGATGAAAAATGGAACAAAAGTCATATGATTTGTTTCAATTTTCATCGTTTCTCGAGTGATTTTATCGATGCGAGAGTTACAGAACATGGGTCCAGACTTCAGAGCTGATCCCAGTCTGAACTAGTAGAAGAAGAGCGAGAAATATTGCCTTCTCAGAAGGAAAAACAAGAAGATTATGTCGTAGCAGGTATGAGGGCCAGAAGTTTACCGAAAAGGTTAAAGGAAACAATCGAGGTTACAGGGCTCGAACAGAAGTCGACAAGGGCGATCAAGGGAACAGCTTAGTATAGAGTCGCTGTCGTGGCTGATGATAGTTATAGAAAAATCAATTCTGCAGAAGAAGATTGTGTGCTTTATGGGCTGGTGGGATCATTGTTCCTTATTCTTTTAAAACGATGCTGGTAAGAACTTTACAGACAATGGTGACCGCTATAGAGCCACGATTACTGATTTTTTGTTTATCAACTGAACAACCATGATGTGCAGGAGCTGTGGTTTCAACAGAACGGCACAACATGTCACACAGCGCATGCCACAAATGATTTGTTGAAGGAAGCGCTTGGTGAACGCATAATTTCGCGTTTTGAACCTGTGAGTTGGCCTCCAAGATCGTGTGATTTAACACTGCTTGACTATTTTCTGGGGGGATATGTGAAGTCGCTAGTCTACGCCGATAAGCCCGAAACCATAGACCACTTGGAGGACAACATTCGCAGCGTCATTGCCGATATACGGCCACAAATGTTGGAAAAAGTCATTGAAAATTGGACCTCCAGATTACACTACGTCTGAGCCAGACGTGGCGGTCATATGCCAGAAATCATATTTAAATTATAATGCCAGAAGATTATCTTTTGAATAAAGTAAATTTCATGTCAATTTAAAAAAATCATCTTTGTTTTAATCCATTAAAAAGTATTACAAGTCTAAAAAAAACACCCTTTACTACGTCTACGTTGTCTACCCACAAATCCGCCCACCAGATCTCGATGAATTGATGATAGTTTTATCATAACCATTGAAATAAAGTCAAAGCGAATACCAAAAACCTTTGTCCGTGTTTTGACAAGGGGTCTTAACACTAAATAAGAAATCACTACACTCTCTTGTTAGGCATCATTACTGCGGATACAACCTGCTGAAGTAGTACAAGAAAAAACTAAGGCTCAGCACGGATGATTTATGTAGAGGTTGTGGCGGTGAAGAAGCACATGAAGACTCTTCTCACTTTCTTTGTCACTGCCCAGCACACTCGCAACTAAGAAATAAAGACTTAGGAGGCTATTTCTTTAATAACTTAGAAGAGCTCTTCAACTTATCTGGTGTGACATTGTCCAAATACATTTATGCCTCTAGATGGCTTGATAATCCATGAAAACTTATAGCCTAACTCATTAGGAGCGTCTTATCCTCCAGGGTATCTACACTAATCTTAGTGTGATAGGAATGAGATCTTCTATCAGCCCAATACCCTAACCTATCATAACTAAATTCTAGCTGAAGTTGACGGCCCTTCTGCCGAGCTGTTCAAATTGGAAGGTGATTGGACAGTCCTCTCCAAACTGTAGCTGTAGAATGAATGTGTAAAGGGCCCACACAATTCATTGCGTTGACGTATACAATTGACAGCTCGATTTAATATAAACGTATAACCCAAAGGCTTTTAACTTTGCCCTGCGGCAGATTCGTTGACATCAGCTGTCAATGGTAATGTGCACTTTTATGTTTTTATTATTTTTGTCTGTTATTTTGTGTTGCTGTTTACAAAAAATTCATTCGTGGCAAATAAAAAATAAAATATGGCCGTTTTCGAAAACGTCATATGCGTCAAAAATGCGTTTGAAAACTGCAAAAGTCTTCTGTTCGAAAACGCAAACACAAATGCTACTGCATTAGCATTGTGTTCGATAATGCAGTTTGCTTAAGTCACGTGTTCGAAAACATCATCTGCGTCGAAAGGGACAGACATTGTGGTTCGAGAGATTGTTAGCTATTTAGCATTTCTCGATGTCAGTCAGGGAGTCAATAAAACTAAAAACACATCGCGGCTATAAATGACGAGTGAAAGTGAATTTGAAAAGTCTGATGAAATTGGCTTCTGCTCGAAAACGACAACTGCGCTTGCAAAAAAATCATTTGACGTTCATCAAAAGAGATGTGTGCAAGCAGGACGATTGCATATTTGACGATTGCAACTTTTGCGTCATAAATGACGATCAATTGCCGGTCAAATTGACTTTGATTTGACGTTTTCGAAAACGGCCTATAAAGGAACCTACCTAAGTATAGACGTATTTGTTTGTGAATTGTTGTTAATGAAAATAATTCCAATCCATCGAAACAATGCATTTGTTTGGTCACCCATATACGTTCCATCCATCTATACGTCAAGCGATCGTTGGGACGCATTTGACGGATTCTATATGTGTATAGGGCCTTAAGATATTTTAATGAACTCTCAACCATTTCCTTAAGACACAGTTTACATTGATTTTTGTCTAATATCACGGATAGAATTAACTTGAAACTTTACCAATCACTTACCCATCACATGTGCGCCTAAGCACTTTTTGTCACAGTTTATGCGAAAACCAAAAAAAAAAAATACTAAAGTAGGAATTTAAGGGCCGTATCCGCAATTTTTGGTGAGAGATGTGGAAAACAATTTGTTGCCAGTATTTACAGAACAAACATCTCACACAGTGGTTTTGATTTGCTGGCTGGAACAGGGTATACCGTATGCCATCAAATGTATGTTTCTCTATACCTATACTCTGGTTTATCAGATAGAATCAAAATCATTTACTTCGCTGGAAAGTGTCTTCATTCAACATGGTTTTCAACTTAGCCACCGCTGCCATGGTACGACACACAATGAATTCACATTTCATCCAAAAACGACAATAATGACTGTAAGAGTGGGAGTGGGAGTGGGACTAGGAGCCGTATGGAGTAGCAAAAAAAAAAACACCATCGTCATACCATACCAATATATAGCACCTCTCATCTAAAATGTCTCTCTGACTTGCCTATCACGTTCGTCCATTCGTGTTGGTTGCTGCAGCCCCAGCCAGCGCTGCGTTAACTTGACTGGCCCCTTTTAAAAGTCAACCTTCTCAGTCACCGTCTTGTGTCTTTGGAAAGGACTTCGTAAGTCTTGAGAAGAAGAGTAAATCTCTACTCTGCGCTAGCAGAAGCAGTCCTCAGTGCAAACATCCCATAGAAACCACATTTTCATCCAATTTCAACGAGAGAAGAGGTTTTCCGCAAACATCCGTTTACTATTTATCCTGGAGCTGAGCCAAAATTAATTCCAATTTCGGATCCTTAAGTCAACACATACCGCATGGAATAAAAGTTTTTTTTTTTTTATTTATTTCGATTTCATTTCGTCTTGCCTCTTCCCCTCTACTGCTCTATAATATCCCTTAAAATATCTTGTGCCTCAGTAGTTGACTGCGAATAAAATGCATCAACAAAAGTTTTAGGGATTTTAAGCAGGATTCATTGTTGTCGTCTATAAAACGAGCCGTGAATTACTTATGGTGAAAATGCTAATACTTAATGTTGTGTTTGTGTCTTTGGGAATGAACAGGAAACAGAGTTGGTATAGTATATCGATCGATGAAAGGGGAATTATTCCAGAGGAATAGTAGACACATTAAAATTTTAGCTTTTTATGTTGTATTTTAAATGTGTTATATTTTGTTTTTGTTAAAATTCCCTAAAATGTAACTACTTCTCTGAATAAATCCGCCTTAAAGTCGTAAAGAGTACCTGATCCTATATGTATGTAGTTGTTTGTGTTTACAAGTAGGTACCTATATACATATTTTGTGAACCAAAAACCCTTTCTTCTACCTATCACTTGAACAAAACAAACAAAAACATTTGACATTAAAATTTGGAGCTCTCATCACTGTGGCAAAGAGAGTATATTATATACCTATTCTCAAAAGAGGAAGTTTCATTTCTCAATGCCACATCGACATCTCAAATTTTAAACTAAAGAATGGAGAATAGATAGGATTTCTATACACATAAATACACCTATAACATCAACTAAAACACTCTATTGCCCGAATAAAAAATCAAATTCAATCTTCACGAGAGACTGCTTTAGTGCTTCTTTATTGATAAAAGTCCGTATCTTGAGTACATTTATATTAGGTTTGTTTGTAGGTACCTATAGATGAAAAAGGCTTGAATTTTAAAACTTATTTAAAGCAGGCCGCATCCAAATCCACTTTTGGTCCTTTTCAATTGGGGTTTTTGAAGATAGTTTTTGAATGTATTGGATTTGATATTCTAACTCTCAAAGGCTCTTTGCTTTAGCATCTTTAAGTTTGGAAAACTATATTGAAGACTTGTGCATCCAAATAGCTTTGTACATTTAGTTTTTGGATGCACTTCATTGCATAGCTGAGTAACCGAGAGCAAGAAGTAGGATTCTGTGAGAGTTTGAACTGACTGTGATGAGTGAATTCTCTTTTCAATGCATTTTATGATTTATATAACGGGTGATTTTTTAAGAGGTTTAGAACTTTTTTTAAAAAAAAACACAAAAAAATCGAAAAAATGAATGAAATATTTATTTGAATCGATAGTTTAAACCTTGCAATTTAATGTTTAAAGATAATTTCATGCAAATGTTGACCGCGGCTGCGTCTCAGGTAGCCCATCCGCTGAGTCCAATTTTGGCATACTCTTTCACACATATCGGCCGGTATCTCACGAATGAATGCATGGATGTTGGCTTCCAGTGCGTCAATCGAAGCGGGCTTGTCCCTATAGACATTAGCCTTGACATACCTCCACAAAAAATAATCTAATGGTGTCAAATCGCACGATCTAGGCGGCCAATTGACCGGCCCGAAACGTGAAATTAACTGTTCACCAAACTCGCCTCGCAATTGCGCCATTGTTTCGCGTGCTGTGTGGCATGTGGCACCGTCTTGTTGAAACCACATATCATGCAAGTCAAGAACTTCCATTTCGGGCAAAAAAAAGTTTGTTATCATCGCTCGGTAGCGTTCACCATTGACAGTAACGCTGCGATTCGCATCATCTTTGAAGAAATAGGCCCAATAATGCCGCCGGCCCATAAACCGCACCAAACAGTGGCTTTTTCGGGATGCATTGGTAGCTGTTGCAATGCTTCTGGCTGATCTTCACTCCAAATGCGGCAATTTTGCTTATTTACGTACCCATTCAACCAAAAATGAGCCTCATCGCTGAACACAAGCAGCGCGCGATGAACATTTCGAACCGAGCACGAATTTTGATAGTAAAATTCAATAATTTGCAAGCGTTGTTCATTTGTAAGACGATCCATGGTTAAATTGCAAACCAAACTGAAGCTGTTTGACAGTGACACAAGGTACTAAACACACGTCAGCTGTCAAAACCAGTGTTGCCAAAACCAAACCAGCTAAAAAATCACCCGTTATAAGCTTGCATTGTTTTAACATATTTCCGGGCATAATAAAATTGAATTTTTAGGTAAATATTTGTTTTAACAGAGAAACATTTTGCCTTGATATCAATATAAGTATCGGGTTTTTCAATAAGAGCGCTACAAAAGTTTTTTTTTAAATAAAACAAAAACGGTTTTGGATATCAATGAAATTCTTTATTTTTGTGAAAGTACGTTCGATGCTGATTATGTATGGAACTCAATTTCTTTTGCATGACAACCATGGTCACGCTTGCAGAAGTCAAGACGCTGAACCCAATTTTCGACGGTTTTCAAGCACAAATCGGCCGATACTGCTGCAATTTCACGTTCGATATTCGTACGAAGTTCATCAATCGTCACTGGCTTGTTGGCATAGACCATAGACTTGACGTAGCCCCACAGGAAATAGTCTAACGACGTCAAATCGCACGACCGAGGTGGCCACGCGACTGGACCATTTCGTGAGATAACACGTTCTCCACACTTGGTTTCCAATAAATTGATTGTGACATTCGCTGTGTGGCTTTTGGCGCCGTCCTGTTGGAACCACTTGTCCTATAAGTCTATATCATCCAATTGGGGCCGCCAAAAATATTCGGTTATCATTGAACAGTAGCGATCCCCATCCACAGTAACGTGCCGGTCTTGATCATCACGGAAGAAGTACGGCCCATAAACCACACCAAACCGTAATTTTTTCGGGATGCAATGATGACTCATGGAGTTCGTGTGGATTGCTGCCTGACCAATACCGCATATTTTGTTTATTGACGAAGCCATTCAGCCAGAAATGAGCCTCATCGCTGAAGATGATTTTTCGATGAAAATCCGAATCATTTTCAAGTTGTTGCTCAGCCCAATTCACGAACATAAGACGCTTCTGGTGGTCAAGCGGCTTCAGTTCTTGCGTCAATTTAATCTTGTAAGGATGTAGGCCAAGATCTTTTCGCAAAATTCGCCACAACGACGTCACAGAGATGCCCAACGCTTGAGAACGACGTGTGAGAGACACATTTGGGCTTTCTGCAACTGAAGCCTCAGCGGCAGCAATATTCTCGACACTACGGGCACTTTTTTGTGTCACTGGCACGGGAACATTTTGTACTGTGCCTGTAGATTCAAATTTTTCCACTAGACGCTCAATTTTCGATCTGCTAGGACGATTATGACGACCATAAATTGGACGTAGCGCTCTTAACGTTGAGGCCACTGACTCCAAATTTCGGTAGTAAATTTTAATAATTTCGACTCGTTGTTGACTCGTATATCTTTCCATCATGAAATGGCAAACCTTATTGAAGAGAAATGTGAAAAGAACGGCAAGAAATATTTCGTCGTTTGCTGTCCCTGTTGCTCTACTTTTGTAGCGTCCCTGTTGAAAAACACTTTAATAACCATTCTTTGGGACCATTTGTTTTACTAATATGCAACCTATACCTATTAATTTTGTCTGATTCGTTTTGTTTCATTTTTAGTCCTAAATAAAAATGAGAAAATGTGTCAAGGGAATGACCAAGTTTAAAGAAAATCGTCCTTTCTGATTATTACCACTCCTAAACTTGCCCTGTACTACCTACAATATTGCAAGTAAAAAGTCAACAACGGCGTGTGAAACCAACTAGCTAAGGAAACCAATTTGGTTGGATAAGAAGCTTGTGGGTTGGGACCCTAGCTCACTCAGGGCTTTAGCCATACTGTAAATAAATTGCCACAAGTCGGTGAAATGTCTCTCTGATCAAACAAAAAAGCACGACCTATAAAACGAACATAATTCCAATTATAGCTAGATACCTTCACTTTACACCTTATTCCCTTCAAAAAGCAACTAAATCCTGTTCAAATAACTTGCCATCAGAAGTCCATCAAACTAAACCATCTGATATCCTTATCTTAATAAACTTCGTTACTCAGTACGGACACTATGCTCCTGTGCTGTCACCGCGGTATCGTCGTCGTTTGGCATTTGGCGTTTGTTGGATTATTGCGGCTTTGACTACAAACAATAATTGATTGAAGGACTCCCCCTGGTTGGTGAGTCAGAAAGTTTGAATACTGTATCCCTCCCTCACAAATCCTCACAAAATCCATCTTTTAACACGAAGTCTTTAAGTACATACACACCTCTCAATTGTCCCACAATATATACATAGACTTAAGAAAACCTTGCTCCGATTTGGGAAAAAAAAATCCATCCGCAAGAATAAAGATAAAAATAAATCCATTGTCTAGAAATAAGTATATATACCTTCATAATGATACTTTTTTTTCATCTCTCATTCTTAGCGCGCGCGATTTGTGGTTTTGTGGCCTTTCGGGATAAATCATATCACAGCATATAAGAAGTCAAATAATAAAGAAATCACGAACTCAATTTTGTTAGATTTCATTTTCTCCCGTCCCGTCTCATCTCTTCGTCGTGTCGTCGTGATGGGAGCTCCTGTATAGTACCGCATGTTAACCATCACACAATATACGAGTCCTTGTTATTATTATTATTACTATTGGAGGGTTATTGTTTCTCATTCTTATTTTTATCATTGTCACCACCACCACCGTCACCGTCACCGTCAATGTCCTGCGACATTTCGTTTCACAAATAAAATGAAAAGAAAAAAAAAATCAAAAGGGATGACTTATAGCGTACGTTAAGGATATTTTATCCTTGTGCTATCAATCATTCGATGATTTCATTTTAATGATGCGCATAAAAGCCATCAGATCCCCATCATCATATTGAGGTATATATCCCTTTGATTGTGATACAAAACAAAAATCACTATCTATGTGGTGCAGCGCAGCAACATGCAAAAGGACATATAGGTACACCTAGTTGCCATTTCACAATACCATTCAATTAAGATCGGGAGCAGGCATCGGCATCGGCATTGCATGGAAGAGTAGCAAAATTTAAAAAAAAAAAAAAAAAGAACGACGGATTATAAAATACAACATCCTGGAGTGCACACTTACACACATCCTACAACACTGCGCTCCTCCTTGACTTGAACAGTAATGCACTTCATTTGAGGATTGTTCACACCATGAAACCATTAAAATTTAATTGATATAATAATTCCTGCTGCAAGGACACGTTCACATTGTATTAACAAGTTTCTTTCTTTTTTTTTTTCTTGTTTGTGTGTGCAGCTCCCCATTTTCAAAAGTGAAACTCGACACAATATCAGCATCCAAACATCCAAACGAACGAACAAGAACGAATAAACCCTTTAGGGGATCACATCAGAGGTAGGTATGGTTCGAAAGATGCAAAGAAATGGAGTGCACTGAAGGACCGACCCGTTTGTGTTTATGGAAGTCACATCCACTTTGGTCACATACTTAAAGGCGCAAGAGAAAATGAACTCCAATTACATGTTTTGTATAGGTAGTAGGTAGCAGCCAACATGTGGATGTGGAGGCGAGCATCACATCGTCCTTAAATCCTCGCTTCTCTTCACAAAGCACTTCACCATCATAAAGCCGTGTCACAAAATACTAAAAACGAACAAAAAATGGAAACTGCAAATTTCTATACATATGTACGAATATGTACGAACACACCGATATGCATGTGTGATTTTATGTATGTCCTTCTTTGCTACACATCATTGACATTGGTTTCATGTTAAATTTTGCAAGAATAGATATTTAAATTTATGACTTGAACGTTGTACGTTGAACGTTGAACGGAAGGACCAACAACAAAGTTGTCGCATCGAGTTTCTTGCTTCAGCTTTAGCTTCAGCTTCATCTTCACGACTTGGCATGATGGTGATGGTCTTTTTTTGCCACTTCTACTATAGTTTATATATAAATTTCCGTGTCCGCCGCACTCTCAGCTCAGCAAAGAATATTATAACTCATAATGAAATATGTGCACATAATCCTGATGTAAAGGACTCTTAAACTATTTCTTATTATTATCCCAAACATTCATCCTTAGCTGGATGGAATAATGTACCAAGATGTATTATTCCTATGTTCTCTTTCTGTTCATGCAATTCATCGAGGCGAACATACAGATACCTATTTGTAGTATGTCTAGCCCTAGCCCTCCCCTCACATGTGTGCAGGATAGAACCACGTTTCATTTCCATCTCCATCAACATCGTGGTTGTCCTTTATCCCAGACCAAACCATCACCATCAGCGTAGGTACATATAAATTTAATAAAGATGCAGGACAAACGTCGTCAGCGTCCAACAATGTTTGTTGAAGTGCTGGCCCCATTGTTAGATAGTGGGTGGCTTATGTCCGCATATGTGAATATGTGACCAAGGATATGATAATGATATCGGTGTGTGTTCTCTTATGGGTTGTTTTGTCCTGATGGTCGTGCATAACATAGTCTTTGTTATGTGAAGGAATTAAAGCACCAGGAAAAGAAATGACTGCCCTTTTTCATATACATTTATACATAGATGCGGGAGACGAAGGTTGTTTCATAATAAAAAAATATGCACACAAACAAGATGATCATAAGTTTTTTTTTTTTTTTCATTTTTGGGAGAAGGAGCAGAAGTCAGAAGCTCCAGAGCAGATGGACATATGCAAATGCTATACAAAGCACTCAGATATTATGTTTTGTGTACTTTGGGGGTTGTTGGCCTTTTTTTTATTTATTAAAGTCAAGTGAATACCTGAATAATTTGGTAAATCTCTATGCAGATATCTCCTACATACATATGTGCATATCCGTCCATATTTGTTCTGGATATATTTAGTCCTTAAAATCTGACTTGATTTAATATGAGAACAGATTGTGATCCTGATTATACAGGGCTATTTTCACATAAGATGTGACCTAGGTTTGGTCATGACTAGAAGATAAAATGCACGACTTGGTTTCACGAGGTAATGCTTGACTGGTCCAATGTAAAACGTTGGCCAAGCGTGGAAGATGTAAAATGAATCCCCATGGACTTGGAGCTTACCCAAGCCTTAAGAAAAATACATTCAAATATTTACGAGTCTTCGAACGTACACAAATTAATTAAGATCTTTGTTCAGGAGACCAGTTTTCCCATTAAACAAAGAGTGCCGAAGGTTGCGAGCATATAATAGTGCGAGAACCAATGCAATAAGAGAACCGATGTGAGAAGCGTTTGCATTCGAGAAGTGTTCTAAAGAAAAAAAATGTCCTTAGGTTTGACGGTTTTTACTTGTTCTATGGGGCAAGTATAGATATTAATCACTTGTTTATATTTGTTTTTTTTTTTTTTTTTTCATAATATCCTACTTTTCTTAAAACGAAACAATAAAAATTGATATAAAAAAAACATTCAAGAAATAAGGTCACCATATCACTCTCGAAAATATATTTCAACTCTGAAAAAATCATTGAGTTAAGACAAACAAAAGACACGACGAGCATACTGCAAACCATTTCCATAAAAATTATATTTTTAAAAAAGTCCAAAAAAATATCACTCATACGCCCTGTATTCCCGGAATCATAAATCACTTTAATTAAAATTAACATTTTGTGCTTCTGTTTTTTTGTTTTGTTTTTTTTTTTTGTTTAATTCCATTTATTGTTGAGTGTTAATTAATGGAATCCATATACACATGCATAACTGTATAATTTTACACACAGTAAGTCCACAATAATTACAACACTGAACCGGCCCCTTTCATATAGGTATAGGCAATGCAATTTCATACTTCAACTCAAGACCTGAAAAACGCTTTGCCCCAAACATGTGCAAAATGAAAGAGGCTCCACACATTCATCACTGCCACCCACTCTCACTCTCCTCATCCCATCTCACATCATCCTTTAGTGAAAACTGCATCCACATAAATCTCATACCGTTTAATTGTACTTCAATTTTAATCACATGAAAAGGACTTTAATTTCCGCTTGTCAAAGGGATTTCTGTGGTTCCACAATTTTCCAACCATTCCCTCATCTGCTTTTGCCTTGTGCCATTCATTTCGTTTTCAAGGATTTTGCATTTAACATCCCTGCACTTGTCGTTCCCTTTTGATTGTTGTTGGTTACGAATACAAACTCCAACCAACAACCGACGACGACGAGCAGCAAGAAGCAAGAGCTGGTTTATAATTCTTCCTGCGCTCCTGCTCTTGCCCAAGTGAATGTATGTTTTAAATCTGGATGATGCGGATGTGGAATGCACTTATATATGTGAAGGATATGTTATAGTGTAGTTTTACTAGGTTTTTCCTTTACATTAACATTGAAGTGTGGAAAATCCTTGGTTAATCTATATATTTTTTGCTTATACTTCCGCTAAGTTTTGACACTGTCCATGTCCGGTTATAGAGATTACCTTCAGGGTGTGATACTGGTTTGGTGCGGGTACTGCAATGTAAGTACCAAAACCCGTTATGAAAGCCATTGCAATATCCGGTGTTGACAGAAAAATGTTTAGACTTTTCAAATCGCTCTTTTGTGTACATTGCAACATTTCCCATTTATAAATCTGGCCAAAATCGACAGGAGCAAGGATAATCCCTAAATCGGAAAACATCTCATGTGAAGACACTAAGTTGCAGAGTGCGGGCGGGCTGCAGCTGACAGGCAGTGACAGAGTTGTTGGTGTTGATTTATGCTTCCGCGTTAAGGATAATGATCCTAAGTGGAATGACACATAATTCTCATGTAGACTGATCACGGAGAGGTTATCTCATCGTAGGAATGTTATCAGTGGCAGGTACATGTGTGAGGCACCCACACGACCCGTACCTTGGTTAGGTCGTGACGGCGCGGCGGCGGTGACGACTACAACGACAGAGAAAGATGATTACAACGTGATGTGAATTTTAAATTGATCCCAACGGATGTGTTTTTCATTTGGCTTGTTTGTTGTCCTGGTGATGGCTGGAGATGGCACACACGAATCCTGAATCCTGGAAAAGCAAAAGAGAGAACGAAATTCCACCGGGAATATAATTTTTAATTAATATGCATTTGAATGTGTGCGGAGTGGCGGTGGCGTTGTTGTGGGTAGATTTTGTTGACTATCGCACACACTCATGGAGTAAATTGACACCTCATAGCAGATTTTGAGCCAACCGCATCGGTGTGGCGCGTATATCGGGTATCAGGTCTTAAGGGGTGTTTTAGTTAAAAAAAAAAAAAAAAATGTGTGCTTTGATGCTCTCTCACATTTCAATTAATCGCACAAGGATGCGGCACTAGGGACTCAAGTTGGATTGAGTATTCACAATATGAAACGGAGTCAAATTGGTACACATTTATGAGATTATAATCAAGCAGGATTATACATACCTAACTGAAGAAGGCTTTTTCTCATATTCAATAACTCTGCGTGTGGTGGGTTTAATTAGTAAAAGCTGCTCGTAGCTGTATGAGTATTTAAGATAAAGATCGAAGGGAGTTTTTTTTTTATGAGAAGATAAATAGAGATTCAGCTTAGGTTGTGTTTTTTGAGAATTTCTCAGTTGTATTTTTTTTGCCGATGTACATAGGTGAAAGATCTACCATGAGGCTGTTTCTCACAGTAATATTATTCCTTTTAGCTCGAAACCAACTCCTTTTGTCGAACTTTTAAACTTCTAGGGAATAAATTTAGATTATCAAAAAATTGTGTGCCAAAAATCTAGATGGATAAGGCATTTTTAGTTATTTTCATAAACCAACCTACCCATTTACCTTTTTTCACATCTTACATAAATCATCATGCATAAGAGATTGATATTTTTTGGTTTCATTTTGACCAATCCCGAACAATTAGAATTTATTACTTTACAAGACTTTTTCAACGGATGGTTACGAACAAGTACAAACATAACCCAAATAGAACATAAAGTTTAATTTTTTTTTTGTTATGAATGAATATAAAAATAACCAAAATTAAACCTTAGACGGTTGATTTTTATTTTAATCAAATTATTCATAATAAAATAACTAAAATTCAACTTTCTCACAAAAAAAAAAAAAAAAAACTTTTACCTTTATAATTAAATATAATTGTATTGTGTCGCTAAGACCGCACGCATCCAGCAGCCACAAAGTATACAAACGCGACTAATGAGAAAGAGATAAGTGTAGTTTGACGTTTTGTAATGGGTGATTTTTAAGAGGTTTAGAACTTTTTTAAAAAAAAAACACAAAAAATTCGAAAAAATGAATGAAATATTTATTTGAATCGATAGTTTGAACCTTGCAATTTAATGTTTAAAGATAATTTCATGCAAATGTTGACCGCGGCTGCGTCTCAGGTAGCCCATCCGCTGAGTCCAATTTTGGCATACTCTTTCACACATATCGGCCGGTATCTCACGAATGAATGCATGGATGTTGGCTTCCAGTGCGTCAATCGAAGCGGGCTTGTCCCTATAGACATTAACCTTGACATACCCCCACAAAAAATAATCTAATGGTGTCAAATCGCACGATCTAGGCGGCCAATTGACCGGCCCGAAACGTGAAATTAACTGTTCACCAAACTCGCCTCGCAATTGCGCCATTGTTTCGCGTGCTGTGTGGCATGTGGCACCGTCTTGTTGAAACCACATATCATGCAAGTCAAGAACTTCCATTTCGGGCAAAAAAAAGTTTGTTATCATCGCTCGGTAGCGTTCACCATTGACAGTAACGCTGCGATTCGCATCATCTTCTAAGAAATAGGCCCAATAATGCCGCCGGCCCATAAACCGCACCAAACAGTGGCTTTTTCGGGATGCATTGGTAGCTGTTGCAATGCTTCTGGCTGATCTTCACTCCAAATGCGGCAATTTTGCTTATTTACGTACCCATTCAACCAAAAATGAGCCTCATCGCTGAACACAAGCAGCGCGCGATGAACATTTCGAACCGAGCATGAATTTTGATAGTAAAATTCAATAATTTGCAAGCGTTGTTCATTTGTAAGACGATCCATGGTTAAATTGCAAACCCAACTGAAGCTGTTTGACAGTGACACAAGGTACTAAACACACGTCAGCTGTCAAAACCAGTGTTGCCAAAACCAAACCAGCTTAAAAATCACCCGTTATTTGAATGGGAATATGTATTTTAGGAAATTGAGTTAAGTTGGGCTTAAAACTGAGTTGAAATATTATACAGCGTGGTTATAGATTGAAAAAGACACTTATTCCCAAACTTGAAATTATATTCGCTAAATTTGCAACCAATAAAAAACGCTCAGTGTCAAATAAGAGTTATTTAAAATTCTTTCAAAGCTTGGAAATTGATTTGTTAGTTTGCAACCTCTAAATAACACTCTCTATTATAAAAGAAGATATGTATTTAAAAAAAACTTAGTGACTAAGATTGAGTATCGGTTATTTTCAAACCAAAAAATAATCAGGTGGTAGTAAAGTAGTAAAAAAAAATACTGAAAATCTAACTTTTTGTTGGAAAATTGAATTTTTCAGATCAATTTTAGACAAGAAGTTGTAATAAAGAGAAGATTTTACCGGTAGGGCGGCTTATTTCCACCATTATGTAAACTAAATAAATAAAATAAAAAAATATAGTGTTGTGACAGCTCGTGGAGAGCGAGAGCCTAGTTTTTACAACTAGGAATAAGTTGACAAAGAACAACAAAATAACCCATTTCTAACCAGAAAATGCCTGAAATTTTCTTTGAGTTTTTTTACAACCGTAGTTTTTTTGTAACTCAAGTTACAAATTATTGCTTGGGTCTCTACCAAAAAGTACCAAAAGGCAATAAACTGACATGGAGGAGAAAATTTAATCTCCCACAAACAATTAATGTTTCTTTAAACCTCACGCTTATTTTCTATGAACGTATTATTTGCACTCGAACTACGAGTTTGGATTGGGTCTGGCGAAAAACTGATTTTTTATCCCGACAAAATGAAAACAAAATATTAAACTTTCGTTTTAAATTTAATATTATTAGCAAATCAAGCCAATGTATGTACATATATGTAATTTCATTAAATATAAAATGCATTCTTAGTGATTTATTTGTTTGAATAGCTTTAATTATACTTGTCACTCAGTTTTGTTGTCTAATCAATGAAGACATTTATAAATTATACAAAAATGTCTGTGTGAAAATCATACAAACCACAATTCTTTATTTTTTATTAACTGCTCAATAATTTTAACTTTCTTGACAAATCATTTAAAATTCTTAATCTCTGGATTAATATCCCAAACTCACCTCAAGTTTATTTTGGAATTAAGGCTTAAATTAATTCCCCACAAGAAACCATGTGGGGAATTAACAGAATTTTCAACGGATTCCAATTTGTGGGTTTATTTCGTACATTAACCTCAACCACATATTCTATTCTGAAATATCTGGCCAAGTCACATAGTAACCCATTCAAGGATCTCCTAATAGTATTTATCCATACTGTATACATGTAGGTATACTTGCTTTAGAAATTTTCATTTTAATCCTTGAGGAACAACAAGAACATCAACCCACAAAACTGCAAACAATGCCATATTTATATTTTGCAATTGACTTCAATTAGTTTTACGAATAGATCTCTCCATAACAGAAGGCTTTAAATTAATTCCTGAAACAGTTCAATCTGTCTGAGTCTGGGTTGGGGTGGGTGGCTGGCTGACGACGGGGGTAACGTCAACGTGCCGTGGTGATATGGTGAAGGACGCGGGGCGAGGAACAAAATTTGTTTTGTATGTAACAAACCTAACACCTTCTCATATCCTTGGATTCGAGGAGGAGTCACCTCATTTAACCCTATTCCTTGTGAATAGAATCGAGAGTATAGAGGAATATTCAGGAAGCCATTGTAAAACGTTGCTTGCTTTTGGGATTCAACTTAACTCTTCTGCTCGCATAAAACATTATTAAAGACTTAGTTGTGTTATCATCAATGGAAACAACTAACACACAGAGGAACAGAATAAAATTTGCACAAAAGATGCGAGAACTGAAGTGTAGTAGTGTAGTGGTAAAGCGACACGTTCCACAGCCCAGCAAGGATATTCTAACAACAACAAGGACGGGGACGATTACGATGCGACGCACGGTAGGCGGCAAGAAGGACGACTCGACAATAACTGCTATACCTAGAGTAAAAGAGGAGCATTATCGACATCAACAAAAGGATGCAAATCCTATTGGAAATGGTGTTCATACATGTTTCGACACATGCTGTCGTAGAGGGCTAGTAGTGGGTGGGTGTATGGTTCGTGAAAACCCCTTGTCGAAAAATCGCCCCACTGGGGGCAAACGGATCCACAAATATTTATTTTAAACTGCTGCAATGAGTGGTGTGGTTTTGCGAGATGACAAAAAGCTGTTTAGCTTCAAACAGGGCTGCATTTTGATATGTGAAATTTGATAAATATTTGAGTTCCAATTTTCATTTGACATCTTTTAAGTCAACATATATCCTGAGTTAACTCCGAATTAATTCCACAAATAGGGTTTTAAGCTCTGGATCTCTTTGAAAGATGTTGCATTATGAGCTTTTCAAACTATGGAAAGGGCGATTTTCATATCCTTACTTTAATTGGTTTCTCAAACTCTAGTTACAACCAAAAGATTTTGATCCAAGTCTAATTACAGTGACATAATCGTTAAAGTACTCGATACACGGTTCAATTTGGTTTTCAACTCAGTTTTCAACTAAATTGATGCCCCACCACACTCTAAATAAACCTAGTTGAGAGACTTCTGCTTCATCTACTCTCAAAAACATTAAACGACAGCGGCCGACTGACGAGACATGATCACAGACAACACTACAAGTAATTATTGAGACTATATTAACTTCCTCACATTGAATGAGGTTTGAAGTTAGGTTGAACTTCATATCGAGCGCCTTGTAAATTTGTCGTTGAGTTAAAAAGCCTTTGGCTTTACAATAAATTAAATGATTTGTCTACACACAACTCAACAAAGTTGAAAAAATTCACATCAACTTGATAAAAAAATCAAAATCTTTTGATTTTCTTTCAATTCAATCGCTCACACACGACTTGATTTGACGAACTTGACATTAAATTGACAACGAAGTTGAACCGTGTATGGAGTGCTTAAAGATTGTGAAGCTTGATTGTTTTTCTAGTTGGATTTAGAAGAGACTATAGATTCTGTCAGATTTGACTTGATTTGAAATTTTGCACTGACAACACTGGTTGGTTGTATCTTGAGTCAACTCAATGACAAAACAAAGGTCTTGAGGAAGCTAACTACCGTAACTAATAAACAAAACTTTTTTTTTATTTAGCTTTAGGAAAAAGGAATTTCGTTTGAGTTGAAAATTTGGAAGCTTGCATACTTCAACTGTCATGGCAGAATCATGCCATTTTTCAGGCGTGTTAATCTGGCTCAAACAGAGTAGATTGGTGAGATGAACAGTCAGAAAAAACATTTCAAATGCAAAGGGGACTAAGTTTGACCTACATATAAAGGGTGTTTTTTTTAGAGGTACAGAACTTTGAAATGGAATAAAACAAAGATGATTTTTATAAATTGACTTGAAATTTACTTTTTCGAAAGATAATCTTCTGGCCGCCACGGCTGGCTCGGACGTAGTCAAATCTGGTTCTTGAGGTCCAATTTTCGATGGCTTTTTCTAACATTTGTGGCCATATATCGGCGATAACGCGGCGAATGTTATCGGCCAAGTGATCAATCGTTTCAGGCTTATCGGCGTAGACTAGCCACTTCACATATCCCCACAGAAAATAGTCAAGCGTCGTTAAATCGCACGATCTTGTAGGCCAATTCACGGGTCCGTAACGTGAAACTATGCGGTTACCAAACGTTTCCTTCAATAAATCAATTGTGGCACGAGCTGTGTGACATGTTGCGCCGTCTTGTTAAAACCACAGCTCCTGCACATCATGGTTGTTCAATTGAGGAACGAAAAAATCAGTAATCATTCCGCTTTAGCGGTCACCATAGACTGTAACGTTCTGGCCAGCATCGTTTTTAAAGAAGTACGCACCAATTATTCCACCAAACCATAAAGCACACCAAACAGTCAGTGTTTGTGGATGTAACGGTGTCTCAACATAGACTTGAGGATTATCATCACTCCAAATATGGCAGTTTTGTTTATTGACGTATCCATTTAACCAAAGTGAGCTTCATCGCTAAACTAAATTCGCTCATGAAAATTGGGACCAACGGCAATCTTGTTTTGGGCCCATTTGGGCACAATTTGGAAGCGTTGTTCAGGCGTCAATCTATTCATGTTGAAATGTCAAACCAAACTTAAAATAAATCACTTGACAGCTGACAAAATGGCCGCCAGTTAAAATAGTGTTGCCAACTTAAAGTTCTATACCTCTAAAAAAAAACACTCTTTATGTTGTGGTTCATTTTTTTTTTCTAACACAAATGTTAATATCCATTCTTCTTGGCCTATAATTGGTCTGCACACGCTCATTTTAGGTGTCCTTATTCATATTTTTGATCTACTGGTGGTGTAAAATAGTTTTTCAATGCTCATGGTTCCACAGAATTTTCACATAGACATTTTAAGAAGGAAATTAATTTTCAAAATATTCTCGTGATAAAAATAAATTTGAAAAATAAATTGAAAGCTCTGTATTAAAATTTTTATGAATTCGTATTCGATGCAGTCATAGATAAAAGATAATGCAGCGTAGAGGAAGTGGTAAAATCTACTCACTAACACACATGTGAATTTGAATGAAATTTCCAAGGCGATAATCGAACTGAAGATCAAAGACTCGAACTCCTTTCTTAAAGCGACGAAATGGCTCTAAGACGAACTACTTTGGCTACTGTACCATGACTTTTGAGACCAGTAGCAAGCGGAATACCGGACTTCTGAAGGGAGGAGCTAAGTGGGTGGTGGAGCAGCACAAGATTTTGCCTTAAACCAGTCAACAAGCTGCCCTAGTATATGACATAGTGTATATTGTTTGGTTTAGGTGCGGATGGTTGTCCAGTAGAGTGAGTGTTTTTAAATATTCCAAGGTTTGGAAAATGATATTTTTTTTAAAAATTTGGTCTTAAATAGAAAAAAAATTATAATTCTTATGAACCTAAGTTTAATGTCGCGTATCAAGCAAGGATTTTTAGGAGAGGCAACATGTATTTTCCGAATATGCTCTATATACTTAAGAGTGTTTTTGAACCTAGGTATTTAAAACTCGCCAAAATGGAACAATTCAAGGGCTTCATGCAATATAAATGCAGCCCTGATCCTTAGGTAGCCAACATATGCCAAACACCAGTATGAACATAAGAAGGGATGCTGCTTTTATCAAATTTGCATGCAAATATTGTGAGTGCATATGGGAGACCGAATGATCCCCTCTCTCGTGTGATGAAGCTTTGTTAAGCAGTCATCCTTGTCGTCATCGTCATTGTCGTCGTAGTCCGTAGCCCATGCGTGAATGTTGTGTTGTAGATATATATGTATGTATATATACGTTGGAGCATTAGTCGTTGAGAGTTTGGTTGGAATTTTTGTGTCATATAGTTTTTCAAAGAAAATTCTAACATTCCGAGCATTTCCCTCCCATCGGCATCGCTTATCTCCGCACTCACCATCAACAACGCTCTGCCCTTATACACCGCCACCACTTGTATGCTTTTGTGTATATGTATATGCTCTGCTCCTATGCCTTCTTGTGGTTTTGTGCAAATTTTATTCTGACAAACAATGCCAACCACATGCAACTGGACAAAGGGCGAGGAACGTGTGGAACTTCTGTGCCTTTTATTCTAATTTCTGCATTGAAGTAGATAAACGTAATTTTGGTATCTGGAGAATTTAATGCAAACAAAGATGTTTGAAGGATCTAGAATAATACAGCTCAGACTCTATATATATAGTATAGGTATAGCGAGAGGTAAGAGTGAAGCAGAGTATGATGGAATTGTCCAATTTGGAAAGTGACTATATGTTGAGACTTGACGAATGTGACAAAGGGCTAAATTTTTCGGCACACAACTTCCTTTATTTACATATTTATCCTAAAAACAATGCCCAAGTTGTGTATGTGTGGTACTTTATATTCTGTACTAAATAAATAGAATATATTATACCCCAAGTCCCAAACGCAGACGATCTTAAGGCAAATGTCCTTTCAAATGTCACTCTCGAAATTGCATATTTGACACTTCATTTTTCACAACGATCTAAATAATCATCAGCTCCTCTTTTTGTGAGGTAAGGTGACACCCATGAAGTTGAAGAAGAAACAAGTTGCATGTGACATATAAATATGAAGTTAATTTTGCTTATTTTAACATTGATCTATGTATACGCTTTACTGAAACGACCAAGGACCCACTTTACTTGAAACCTCGTTTAGCTATTTAAAACAAAAAATACGTTGGTTAAGCCTATAACAGTAGTAAGCCACAAACGACATTCTCTACAAAATGTAGACGCTTCAGTATAAGTAAATTAGTGTAACTATGGTATTCTAGCTGATTTTTGGAGACACAAAATGAGAGCTTAAATTAAACGCTACCTGCGATCTAATCTTACATACTGGTGGAATTAAAACAATTTAAACCACCCTGTTAATAATTAAAAAAAGTAAAACAACAGTCATGTTCACACTCACACCAATCACCACTCAAATACACTTCAACCAAATGTGGAATTCACTTGTTTCGAATTCTAACAGAATTCTGAATTCCACCTTGTCTGTACTCAGTAGCAGTACTCACTTTGGTTGTGACCGCGTGGGTCGAACATGTGACTAGTCTAGACAGTTTCACAAGACATATTATTGCTTTTTCTTTCTTTAATAATAATAATTCGTGTTGCTTGACTTTTTTGGAAGGATATTGAGATTGAGCATTGTTGTGCGATTATTTAGTTTATTCCTTGTATGAATTTTATCTTTGCAATCGTTCTCTTACACAGCGATCAAATAGGTTTTGAAGTATTTAAGTTTTCAATATATATTGGTCAAATGGGTTAGCATACTCATTAAATTGTTTAAAATTATAACTGGCCCTGAAAGCAACAAACTGATTGTTAACGCCATACTAAACGCATTTCCCTACCCCTACTGGAGCTGCGAATAGAGCAGGCATGCGACAGTTGATCAGAATGTCGAAAACCATCAAATGTTTTCTTATGAGAGCTCTCCAACTGAGGCGTAGCACCGCTGCTAAAGGGTTTTCCAACAAGAGCGGGTAGATGTTGAAATGGAATAAAAGAAACTGTGTGTGAGGTATTAGCAAAATGCATGGAATATGACATCGTTCAAATGCCCGCCTCTGCTTCTTACGGTCCCACGGACCCGAGTGGTCCAATTTCCAATTACTCTTTCGCATAGATCCGGCTGAATTTCAGCGATTGCCTGTGTTAATGTTCACCTTAAGGACATCGGTCGATTGTGGTTTATTCGCATAGACCTGCAACTTCAGATTCAGAAAACCCCACAAGAAAAAAATTAGCGGGGCCAAATCGTACAATCTTGGTGGCAAATTCACGTCACCTCGGCGATTGTTAGCCTTCCTCTAAAATCATTCATATAGAATTCCATTGTGGCGTTTGCCGTGTAGCACGTAGCACCGTTCTGTTGGAACCACATGTCGTTCACACCCATGTCATCCAATTTGTGCTAAAATAAATTTTTTGATGGTGATGGTGATGGCAATTTCATCAACGTCTTGGAAGAAGTCCGGAATCTCACGAATATCGGCGATGTTTTCGGTAAATCTTGAGTTACATTGGCCTACGGTTGTTGGCTGATTGTTCACTGAATCGTTCAATTGAATTTTGGCCACCAAACAGTGAATGTCGACTGAGCTGGCTAACCATATACCTAAGCCGTTAAATGCCACAAGAGATATTGATAATAAAGGGTGTTTTTTTTTTAGACGTTTGGTTTTCAATCTGGCAATACTTTTTTCGGAGTTGGTCTTTTTGACAGCTGTTACTTGATTTATGCTCAGATTGGTTTGCCATTTCATAATTGATAGACTTACTCCTGAACAATGTTTGCCAATCGTGCAAATTTATTACCAAAATAATAGTTCGGTTCACACGACGCATCGCTTGCTGCGTCCAATATTCGGTCGAAATAATTGCAAAATCGCATAAATTCGAGCAACCATGGTTCGGTTTAGCACCACGTTTACTCTAGTGCATAATGGGCATCGTCAGAGACGCCGTACAGTGCACTAGGAAGACGCTATTTCTGCTGCGCAGCAGAGTATCGAACAAGATCCGAATGAGTCTATCCGCCATCGTGCGCAACAATTAGAGCTGTCGACAATTGGGCCTATTTTCTGGAATTTATTTGAGCCAGCCGTGGCTGCCACTTGCCCAAAATCATTTTGGAAACATAATGTCAAACCCTTATCTTTATAATAAAGCTAAATTCCTCGCCATAACATGAAATTATATGCGTTTGATTTCTTCTTGAAATCCACACATCTAAAAAAAAAACACCCTTTAGATGATATGACAGCTTCAAGACTTATAGTTTTTTTATGTAATAATAAATTCAAATAAAGTACTACCGCCACAACTGCATTCGAACAACATTTTTAACTTTTAAAAACTATACCAATTTAAAAACAAAATATTTACTTTTTTTGAATTTTTGTAAATGCAGCCTTCCCAACACCGTAAAATGACAGTTCAATGTATTCTGGAATGCCTATTCTATTTTTGCCCGATAGATCAAGTTAAAATTGAACTTTTCAATGTAAATATTTATCAGTTTATAAATGCAAACTCTTGTTTGATATTTCATCTATAAAACGCAGAACAAAAAAAGGATACCCGATACAAAAATAACAACTGTTTGTGTTTAAAGAGCAATAAAGGTTGGACTTCATTTTTATACGGTGAAGTGGGGTAAAACCAAAATTTCTAATTTTGTTCCCGAAGCTTAGATTTGTATACTCGGCTTTCTGATCTTCGTGATCTGTACTTTGCACTTCGCACTTCATATTACATATTTAGAACTAAATATGGTTTTACCTTCAATACAGTCACAGTCAACACCCTCTAGGTCAAATGTTCTCTAAGTCAAAATACCGTGCCCTACAAAAAAAAACTCCCAGAAAAGAAGAGAAAGTAATTTAAATGATTCTTGTTTATCTTTTCAGTGCACGATAGCACAAACTGAGCACAAAACAGAACAAATTTAATTTTTTTAGAAAATCGTATTATTGAAACTTGTATAAATTGATTCGTAAAATTTGCAAACTTGCGAAGCATAAGTTGAGCACATCACAGCAGAATTTTTTTGAAAATCGAAAAAGGCGGTGTCAACTTCAAACTATGGCACTTTTGGCAAACTTTTGTTTCGGCCCTAAAAGTTGTAAATAAACGAATATTTTTTTTTTATCTCTTCCGTTCTGAAGAATTTAAAACTGAGAAAAAATCAGAGAAAATCGTAATTTCGCATCACTAAAATTTGCAATTTCTAAAATATTTAGGCACATCGCAGAGCAAATTTTTTTAAGGAAAATCAAAAATGGCGGCACGAACTCCACGCACATGAAATAAGCTGGTTAAAAAAAAGTGATTGAAATAAATTATGAGAAAAAAAAATATATTCGCAACTTAAGAAGCCTGTGTGGGTGGAAGAAGGATACCGAAATAAACACAACTGATGGAGAAATCTCGTGAACCTTACTCCTCATAACATGTCTATTTTGTCCAGAAGTCCATGACATTTTCCTCAAAACTTCACTTACTAGTTAAATATAAGATGGTATGGTAGTTTTTTCTGTGAAAATCTTTAAGCTTCTTATGTTTCGCAACAAGCAGTTCGCATTAAAAATGTACTTTTGTTTTCACAACAACATCTACTATACGTTGCTTACTTTTCATACCCAAATATATACCTCACTGGGAGACCTCTGAACTGAAGACCTTGCCTGCATCATCATCAAAAACTCATCCGATATGTTTGCAAACATAGTTACCCTCATAGAAATACATCACAGATACCTAACTTTCCAATTGTGAGAGCTAAAGAATCCTTTCGGCAACTGTGTGTTCGTTGGTTGGAAGGTACGTACAGACATGTATCTACGAAAAGACGATATCAGAAAACTACAATCTTATTGAATTTAGTTTGAGTTTGATCAGCGTTTTGTACATAACCCCTGATGCTATATGTACATATGGCAATGGCAACAGACCCAGAACTAGAAAAAAAAAAACCAAAACCGGAAACAAAATTCGATGCGAATCCTTTTGTAAGTTTTTACAACTTTCATCCTTAAAATTCCCTCATTTTGTTCGTGTTCGTTCTTTCGTCGTCTCGTAAGTCGTTACGTTACCATACTCCTGATGTTCTTCACATCTCCTTCAAGAGATTCTGATTCTCTACGTTTTGTTCACGGTTGATGTAATTTGTTTTCAATAGTCCAATTTGGTCCAGGATTCTGCTTGCTCTGCTGATGCTCGTGCGGCTATGTATTTCAATTTGAGCCCAGCTTCTAGTGTTTTCTTGTATATTTGTGATCAAATAAAAAGCAAGCAAGAAAAGAACACAACTTACATTCCTAAAAGTTATGTATTCAATTTATTTCAATTCGATCAGTATCTATCTACCTATACTGATGGGAATGGGATACGAGTAAAAAAAAAACTCAGAAAATCAAGTTATTGACATCAGAATAGTCTATGTTTTGCCATCTTTCCAGTTTCAAGGACCTCTTTGACACAACAGCCGATTGAACCGCATGATGATGGGAATTTGAGCAAAAGTCCACTTAACCCACACATAAACCAACTTGCATTATTTTCGTATTTCTACATACATTGAGGTAAGCCCATCAAGAGCTCATTGTCTGCAATTGATTTCTTCCTATTTATCATTATCCTTCACAGGATCTCATTTATATTTCCCTATTTCACGGCAAAAGTTCATTTCTCTATGGTATACTTTAATTCCTAAGAGATTTACAAAATGTCCTTCAT
The DNA here is from genome assembly GCA_932273885.2 of Leucozona laternaria. Lineage (NCBI taxonomy): Eukaryota > Metazoa > Arthropoda > Insecta > Diptera > Syrphidae > Leucozona > Leucozona laternaria. The sequence continues at coordinate 22,738,344 of OW026368.1, read as the reverse complement.
ACACAAACACAAACACAAACACACATACACATTTTATACACAACCATTGAAATTCTATTGATTGCTATGGGATGTGATGCTGATAACTGCCTCCTTCGAAGGACCAAAAACTTTGTTTCTCATTCAAATTGTTGGCCAAAGATTCCACTGCCTCTGACAAACAAGGAGGACAATTACAGAAATGGATTGTGAACAACCACGGCAACGATAAAAAGTTTTTCCAAAGTTAAATAAAATAAAATATAAAAAAAAAAAAAACAACCAGTGTGTATGTATGTATTTAAAGGACTTTGATTGGGACGAAATTGCGAAATTTCCGATATGGCAATAATGTTCCCTGTCTTCGTCCTTCACGCCAACCATAACCAGCACCAGAGCCAGAATCAGAACCAAAACCTGGAGCGGTACGTTGCATTAGCATTGATGCTCTGCAGCTAGAAAGACAGTCAAGTAAATGTCTATGACAACACCAGAAGCAGCTGAACAAAGCATTCCTTGACAGAGAGAGATAGAGAGAGAGCAAGGGAGATAAAAATAAATAGGTATGTACGAGTGGGTATATTTAAAGACTAAGGACAAACTTAGCAATCGAAGCAGGAAGAAAACCAACGACTTAAGCCTCAAGATTTCTATGCTTTCTGTTGCTATCTAGGTATATTTATAAAAATACATACACGAATGTCCTTTTTGGTTTTGCTAAAGAAAATTATTTTCTAAGAATTGAATGTAATTTAATTTTGAATTGGCAATTTTTATTTTTTTTTTCATTTTTATTCTACGGCGTATTTGTTGAGATTTTCTTATAGAAGATGATGACAAGGACAACAAGCCCAACAAACGAAAAAGTTTTAAAGGGAATCCTTTTATAAATATCTATAGATATTTTTTTTTTGTATGAAATTATATATTTTAGTGAGAAGATATTAAAATACAAAAAAGGATGAAAATAAAAATCAAACGGAAGGAAGGAAAACGGAGAAATTTCCGATTGATAATGTAATAGCGATGACGGTGATGACAAAGGGGTTTTGTTTTACATTGTCCTGCTTTCCGTCGATTTGATTAGTATTATTATTTTTGCCTGAGAGTGGAGAGCGAAGCAGTATTGGTGTAATTGGTTTTTAATTTTTATACTTTGAAATCCGATTTTGTAATGTGGGTATAAATTGATGAGCATGGATCATTTAGGGAGAATGATGTGCATGTTCGATGCTGAAAGCTCTGCTGGACGGGTCTCAAGATTGATTTACTCTTTTTTCTACCTGCCAAAAGACGTTTAACAAGTTGCATGAACCAAGCAGAAGAACACAAAAGGTTACAATTAAAGCACATAAATAGTGAGTTCTTGAAAATTAAAAGTGGTGAGAACTAGCCGACCGAAAAGCAATACAAGATCATTGTTTTGCTTCTATTTAAGAATAAACTCCCTGTAACCTGCAAACTCCTCGTAATTTAACATGAATAGAAAGAAGTACAGTTGACTCTCCCTAAGTCGTACTGCTCTCCCTTAGTCGAATTTCTCTCTAACTCGTACTTTTTCGAGATATTTTAACATTCCCTTTAATTTTCCATACAAAAACCATTGCCTAAGTCGAACTCCCCCTAAGTCGAACCTCTCTCTAACTCGAACACATTCTCTTGATTACTGGCATTTTTTTTCACCCCTTAAGTCGAATTTTGCTTAGCACAAAAAAAAAATAAAAAAAAATTACCCCTTCGGAACTCGTATTTGGACATATGTAACTACGAACCATCAAGTACCTATACACTTGAATACCCTTAATATGTATTTGTAGCATCGCGTGTGCCATCATCGTCTGTTTCTTCCTATTCAGACGATGTTTTTAATTTTGTATTTTATATTTTTATTTTGCTTCGATGAATTCATGAGTCCTTATTTTATTATTATTTTTTTAAATAAGCAAGAAGATATATTTTTTGTTAACTTTTTGTAAGTATGTATATTAACCTTTTTTTATTAAATAAAAAAAATAAAAAAAAAATCTTTCTCTCTATAACTCGAATTTTTCCAAAACTCTCTCTCTATCTCGAACAAATCTTGGTATCCCGTGAAAATTTGACTTAGGGAGAGTCGACTACTTCCAATTGTATAGAACAAGGGTAGGGTAGGGGAGTGACGGGTGACGAAAACACGCAAGCATTTGTATGAAATATTACACTTCATGAGAATATAGTTGACATATTCACTGTGAACCTAATTGGAGATGAGAGGAAGCCATCAGGCACCCAAAAATAATGAAATAAGTTCTAAGTCCAAATCACAAAAAATCCGAACAGAAGGTACTTTCCTTAAGACTTCCCCCACCAGTTATAAGGGGTATCGATAGTAACAACTGATTTCAAGCTATTGATAAGCCAGTTAAAAGCCGCTGATAAGTCGGTTAAAAGCCGTTGATAGGATGGTTAAGAGCCGTTGCTAAGCTGGTTAAAAGCTGTTGTTAAGCCAATTAAAAGCCGTTGATAATCTGGTTAAAAGTCATAGATAATCCGGTTAAAAGCCGCTGATAAGCCTGTTAGGACCCGTTGATAAGCCAGTTAAAAGCCGTTGATAATTCGGCTAAGAAGCATTGATAATCCAGTTAAAAGCCGTTGATAGGCTCGTTACAAGTCGTTGATAAAATTCTCGGTCGACCTGAAATAGCCAGAAGCAAAGACTCAAGCCGAAAGAGAAAACCTGCCAAGTAAGATAAAAGAACCTGAAAGCCTTTATTCAACACAAATCGAACCTTCCACCATCAGAGACTATTTTATTGTAGAATATAATTTTAGAAATTAGAAATTAATATTTATATTTATTAGAGTTTTAATAAAAGAATGACTTTTCAATAAAAAAAAAAGTATAAGTGTAGCTCCTTTAGATACAACCTGGATCCAACGAGAATACCATAGTCTTTGAATCCAAGAATTGCTTGATTTCTATAAATTCTTTAACTCTAATATTTTTAATTCTCCACCAATCAGATTATATCAATTTCTGATGTAGGTAAATGTTCATAGCAAAAGCTAAGCTTCCTGATTCTCACGGAAACACAGCTTCTATCGGAAATACTATATAAAGGGTCCGCCATCTAACGCTTTTTCAACTAGTGCTTATTTCGTGAATGGTAACACTTTAGCTCATGTCTGATTTGACAGATAATAAGTTTTATCCCTCCGCTGAACGAATATGGTTGTGTATACGCTTCGCTAAGTGGGCCTGCGATCGACTTAGAGAAAATGCCGATTTTGCCAAAGAAATCATCTTTTCAGATGAAGCTCATTTTGATCTTCGCGGGTAGTATACATGCAAAATTGTCGCATTTGGGGCACAGAAAACCCGCACGCATACATTGAAAAGCCGATACACCCAAAACGAGTCATTGTTTGGTGCGGATTTTCGTCCAGAGGCATAATTGGGCCATTTTTTCGAAAATGAGCAAGGAGGGGCCGTTACAGTCAATGGCGATCGTTATCGGGCCATGTTGAACTAATTGTTGTTCACAAAAATTGAAGAGGAGGATATTGGCAACATTCGGTTTCAACAGGACGGCGCTACGTGCCACACAGCCTTTTTCAAAAAAAAAAGTTATTTGGCGGACCCTTTAACTGATCAAATATCAATCTTAACTTCATAGTTCAAAAACCCTTTAAAATAAAAATTTATAAAAAGCTTTACAACGGTTTGGGTAGAAAACGAACAACTAACGAAGATATATATACATACATACATATTTCCAATCAAATAATTTGCAACAAGTGTGCTCTTATTGGTTGGGTAAAAACAAACTAAAAATCTTAATTACAACATTTGCTCGAAGCAAATAATACAAACGAAAGAAAAACCCTTGTGGCACAATTTAACCTAAAAACAAACAGCGACCGCACACACAGCCATTTCGCCAATCCAAGAAACTTTTATCGCACGTCAAGCATCTGCATTTCGACAAGCGCTACGTGCCTTAAAGGATCGTCGAGTCATCGTTGTGATTAATTGTTTTACTATCGAATGATGGGGACCCTTTTCGCCACCCACCCTCACGCCTCACCCTAAAAAGGCCATAAGCCACAACAACAACAGTTGAAAAACTTCTATTCCAATGATTAGTAAACAATGACTTGGCGAATACCTTTATCTCGAATTTTATCGAAGAAAATGAGAAACAAAAGAGGACACCTTTCACATTCGCAGCTTGTGTCGAGAGGCACGAGAGAGGGGAGGAGGGAGAAATGAAACGTGACGATTACCTTAACATTGATTAGGCCGGATGTGGATGGGGGCGCGTTGAGCGTTCAACTAACCGTATTCTTGATGAGAAGTGCGAACCCAAAAACTTGTAGCCTCCGCATGGATGCGTAATTAAAGCCAATGATTGCAGGATAATTGAGAAATTTATGGGAAAACTTTCCAAAATAGCTCATATTTTTGATTAGTCCCTCCCGTGCTGTGTGCTCCCATGATGCTTGGTTTGGTTTGGTGTTGCCTCCCGCCGCACAGCCGTCTCTTTTTCGTTAAACTTCCGGAAAGATTTTAGTATGCGGTTAGGAGATTTAAAGTTTTTTTTTTTTAGATCCGTGTGTTGTTCTAGTAGGTATAGCTGGGCAGATGATGCGGCAAATGCGCGCCCATCTTAAGGAAATAATTTCGAAATTGTCTTTTGCTCTATTAACGTTAATGCGACAAATCTTCTCGGGGCAGGACAAAGGCCGTATTTAGAATTGTTCTTACAATGGCTTCTTGACGTGACGTGTTTGAAAGTTAATGTCTGACATGATTCTAGAATTCGAAATGAGATGATTTTGACTTCGCAACGGGACAGGGCGGAGTGAAATTGTTGAAGGAAAAATCATATTCTCTTATTTCGTTTAAATGTGCTGAAAGTCCTTTATGTTTTTTTGGTCGTTGGTGATGGTTTGTGCTGCGGGATGCGAATCTCGCACTGATGGAGCAGAATTTGCGGTCTAAAAGCTATGCTGATGTACATAAGTAGATACACACCAAAAACGGAACTCGATATTTCTTTGGAAAGTAATTAAAAAGGTTTTGTGTTTTGATGGCGTGTTATTTGCTGGCTCTGTTAGGGCTGTTTATGCTCTATAGGCTCTATGTATACTCTATAAGATGGGTAATGGATTTTTAGTCCTTTTCTTTTGCAAGGACAATAACTAGTTCAATTTTTCGATTGGATTTGTTAATTTGTTAGAATGCGTGACAAGGGTGCTTGCGAGGCAATTATTTTTGCCAAGGTCAAGTTTGAAATTGATGACAACAAATGTCTTAGACAGTTTTTTTTTTTTTTAAGTGGGATCTTTTTGGGCACGGAAAATTGTTATGGGAATATAAATAAAAAGGGGTGATGTCGATGGTGGTGTGGTACACAACATCAATTATCATAACAATTTCGCAGATGCCGTTAAAGTGATAAACAATATTTTAATGGATGCGATTTTGATTTTTCTTTTTTTTTTTCTTAATTGACCTGATATTTTTAAAGGCTTAAAGTTTCGGACTGAACAGGGAGTTTTCTTTAAGTTAAAACGTTTTAAGTTATCAAAAAAATAGCAGCAGTAAAATTGAACATGGAAATCGTCCTGGATGATTTTCAAGCCAAGTTAGGAAGAAATACCGCCTTTAGAATCATATTTGGAAAATGCAGATTATACTGCACTTACTATGATAAAGAATTCAGGCTGCTGGGTGAAACATTGTCCTGAAGCTAGTTTAACCCTGCTCGGGAATCAGCAACCCTTATGTGGGATATTCGATAAAAAAATATGTCATCTTAAATGTCAGTATAATTGGTTCAAAAAAATCAACTAGTTTAAAAAAATTTTTAAATTTTGTTTTCAAGGTTGTAGAGATTTTAAAAACCTCATTTGTGTAATATTCGCAAAAAAGTAAAAGTATTCCATCTGAAAGCTTTCACTCAAGCAATACTTTGTTAACGAATATCCCACATATGAGGTTCTAAAGGTCTTTAATGTAACTTTGAAAAAAACTTTAAAAATTCATTCATATTCAGCTGATCTTTTATGAGGTTCTTTAAACCTTTCATATTTATTTACTTTTAAAATTTTATCGTATAATATCGCAGGATTAAATAATAAATGTCTTTATAATGATTTTTTTAAATTTATCAAAACTCACGAAATATTTTCTTTATTTGAAACCTTCATAATTGAAGATAAATGTATACAATTCGAGAATTATTTTAATGAATATAACTTACATTGGGTGCATGCAAAAAGAACGCATTCCATGGGCAGAGCTAGCGGGGGGATGCTTTTTCAGTAAAAAAAAGACCTTATTTCTTACGTAAATTATAGTTTTATAAAAGTAAATAACAGCATGATAGTGGAACTGTCCACGTATTCCAGGAGGTGGACTTTATATCCCGTATATTTAAATTGTAGTAACTGGGAAAATGAGTTTGAAGAGTTTGCTGAAGTTGTTTTGGAGTCTGAAAACAAAAATTTGAAATTAATTGGGGATTTGAATACTAGAGTGGGAAATGAGATGGTTCTACCTTACCAAACTATTATAACCAACCTACTTATTACCACAACTCGCAAATCTAAGGATCAAACAAAGGACGCGAAGGGTCAAAAACTTATTGAATTATGCGATTCCTTCGATTTTTATATGTTGAATGGCAGGAGTAAAAATGATTCCCAAAGTGAATACACCTTTATAGGAGGCAATGGTTGTTCTGTAATAGATTACTGTCTTATCGCAGGAAGCCTGCAAGATTTAATCACAGATTTTTGTGTGAAGCCTCTTCAATTCTCAGACCATATGCCTCTCGTTGTTTCAATAGAATTAGGTGGCATCAACCAACAAATAAGGAACCTCGAACTTCTTCCTAGGCTTTTTTTTAAACCAAACAAAGCAGAACAATACCGCATGGACCTGGATAAACAACTTACACTTAATCATGAGGATGTATCCGTAAATAATTCAGACTATCTGGTAAGAATCATTCAAAATGTAGGAAGCAAGTTTCAGTCAAAACCGTGGTATGACCGTGAATGTGAAAAAGCAAGACAAATCTCAATGGCAAGGCTCAACTATTTTAGAATCTGCGATATTCGTTTTGCAAATCAACCTTACAACGAAGCACAAAAGAACTTCAAACAGTTATGCAAACATAAAAACAAATATACTTTCGTATCATAGCACTGCAATTAGCTCAAGTTAAAGACAGAAAGACGTTTTGGAAGATAGTGAAGAACGTAAAATCGGAAACGCAATACAACCAGACTCTTTGCTCAACTATTTCAGAGGCTTGCTGTGTTCTGAAAGTCATGTTCTAAGGTATGAATATGCAGCTCCCTCTATATGTATAGATTGCCTTGATAAGCAAATAGGATTGGAAGAGTTACAAATGGTTCTTAATAGAGGAAAAGCAAATAAAGCTCCAAGAGCAGACAGAGTCCCGTACGAGTTCTTCCAGAATGGCTCTATACATTTTCTTCAAACCCTCTTGTCAAAATTTAACCGAATCAACAACGAAGGAATAGTACTGCAAAGCTATCGGGAAGCGATCATATTTCCACTTTTTAAAAAAGGCGATCCAAATCTTGCAAACAACTACAGAGAAATTTCATTTATGAATGCTATCGCGAAGATTTTTACGGGAACCCTGACTGACCGTTTAACGAAGTGGGTAGAAATGTATAACAAGTTAAAACCCTTCCAGGCTGGATTCCGGAAAGGATTTAGTACTGTTCATCATATCTTTAGCAGAATAGTTCATTAGCCAAGGAAAAAAATTGTATGCTTGTTTTATAGATTTTAAAGTGGCATTTGATACCGTCAACAGAAATATTTTGTTTTATAAGCTTACAAATATTGGCGTATCAAATAAATTTCTGAAGATTGTTGAAAGCTTATACAATGATAGTAGATCAGCAGTGTGGAATGGGTTGGAGATTACTGAATGGTTTGATGTGAACATAGGGTTTAAACAAGGTTGCCTTTTAAGCCCTCTTTTATTTTCCTTATTTTTGGACGATGTTGCAGAATATCTTCAGCTGGAATCGAAATAGAAGGTACACGAATTCCTTGGGCATAACACTGTCCTCAAATTTATCTTTAAAAACACATTTTTGCTTCAAGACAGCTGAGGCCAATGTATTAAACCGTAGAGATGTTCAGCATACTGCAAAATTTCAGGTCTTTCAGGCTGCGGTTAGATCAATTATCTGCTACGCTGCTCAGGCTTGGGGATATAAGACGTACGATGAGGTTGAGAAAGTACAAAGATACTTCATAAAGAGATTATTTCACCTCCCTGCATGGTCGCCAAATTATATGTTATTTTCGAAAACTGGATTGTCTCCGTTATTCGTATATACATTGCGTATGCATCTTTATTTCGTAAGAAACACTCTTATTTCGCAAGAAACCGCTTTGGCACAATTATTGATGATGAGGTTGTACAGAAGAAAACTCCAATTTTTCAAGGACGTGGGAAGCTTATCACAGCGATACAACTTAGAACCTTTAAATTTATTCGAGCTTAACGAGGCCAATTGGAATTTTTTGCTTAATATTTTTTTGGATGGAGTAATAACTTTTCTATACAATGAGTACACTCAACAAGCAATGATGTCAGCAACAAGAGTAATTTATAAAAACCTAGTTAAACCAATGAAGGACAACTATTTTAAGGAAACATTCACGATAGCCGAGATTTCAATCATTTTTAAAGCTAGAGGAGAGATGCACAAACTCAATTACATTCCCCATCGAGTTGACCTTATGGATACCTGCAGCCTTTGCAACCTCAGAACCAGAGAAGATGTCTTTCATTTTATTGGAATTTACCCTGTACTAAAAGAAATACGACGAAAATTTTTTAATGCAAACATTTTGTCAATGAAGGAGGTATATACAGCTCTTAATGGTGAAGACTGGCTCCCACTAGCACATTAGTGCAAAGAAGCGTTATATTATAGAGATTGTATCATTAATGAGTTTATTTAAGGAAAAGCAAAAACACAAATTTTTACTAACTTAATAGAAAAATCTGTTTACAAAAAAATGTTTAAAATTATATTATTTAAGATGGCAGACGGCTCAAAAGCCATGCTTAACTTTGTGTATCAAAATAAACTTTTAATTTGTAAATTAATTCTAACAAAAAAACAAAAAGTTAAATAAAATCACATTTTGAATTGAATTGAATAAACCTTTCAGATGGTATACTCTATACTGGTATTCGTTTCTTGCGAATATCAAATACATAAAGTGCTAAAAATCCTTAAAAACTTCAACCATTGACCCATTTCTGAAATTATCTTAGCTTTTTTGACCAATAACGACCTTTTAGATATGATATTTGCTTGCGAATTTCCCACTTATGGGGCGCTAAGATCCCACATCGGATTTAAGAATCTCATTTGGGCGATATTCGGCTCTGCGACCTTTGCATCCTATATAGAGGTCAGGTGCTTAAAATCTCTACGTCCTTGAACAAATTATTAAAAAATATGCTAGATGGCATTCGTTTTTTGAGAATATCCGAGAAATGAGGTGCAACCAATTTAAAATGTGCCGTTGCAAGAACCTTTAAAAATGTATAAAAAAAACTAGGGTTGACCTGAATTACTGAAAAAAGTTGACCTTTAATCAGGTCACTTAGACCTTCTAATTAGAATACTTTTTTGCGAAAATCCCTTATTTGGGCTGCTAAGGTCCCGTAGCCATTGTTTAGGTGTGTTCAGGTAATTTTAATTTTAATTTTAATTTTAATTTTAATTTTAATTTTAATTTTATCTAAGCTTAATACTAGCATATATCCTAAAAAAAAAAGAAAAAAAAACAATTGTAAGCTTAAAACTAAAGAAAATAAAAAACACACATAACAAGAATGTTTGGAAATTAGGATAGCAAATGATTAAGATTGGAGAGCAAGTTTGAGAGATAAGTTTTGGAATGGTTTAAATTAAAAATGGAGGAGTTATTTACTTTGCGAAGCATTCTAGTGATTGGTTCATTTTGGCTGAAATCGGTACGGTGGAAGGGGATACTGAAAAGTAGTATGGACCTCAGACGACGATTATTTGTGTTCAATTTTATTTTATTAGCCAAGCCAGCGCAATCAATGTTTCCAGTTAATAGCTGTTGTACGAAAAGTATGTCTACATTTTACGACGTCTAATTCAGATGGTTCTCGTACGGGGGTAGATTATAGGGGTCATCGGGGTCTATACGTTGAATGTGGACATGGTGGTATGGTGACCAGACTTGGGAGGCATATTCAAGGAGGGGTCTAACGAAGGTAACATACAGAGACTTGGTATCATATATATTGGAGAATTTTTTGAAACAGGGTTTTATAAAACCGAGAGTGGAATTAGCTCTATTGATAATACTTTCATAGTGAGCACGAAAATTAAGTTGCTTATCACAGATAACGCCTAAGTCACGAATGAGATTGACTACGGCAACAGGTTCGTTGTTAATGAAATATTGACGATGTAACAAGATAGGGCATTTCCGAGAGTATTTTATGGCTTGACATTTATTCACTTTGAGCTCAAGGAAATTGTGTTGACACCAGTTAAAGAAATTATTAAGGTAAGCTTGAAGTAGTTGAGCGTCGTGCATGCATTTTATAGGTTTTGAAATACGCATGTCATCAGCGTAAATCTGAAGGTCCGATCCTTCTAGCTTAAGTTCAACATCATTAATAGCTAACAAAAATATGAGAGGACCTAAATGGCTTCCTTGAGGGACACCAGATCTAGAGCAAATAGGTTGGATCTGCAGGATCTAAATAGGACTGTATAACCACGATCAGTTAAATACGATTGAATCCAAGCTTTGAGTTTAAAAATAATAACATTATGGGATAATTTGTCAAATGCTTTGCTAAAATCCGTTGCAATAGCTTCGACTTCATTACCTGCTTCAAGGGAGCAAATAGTATTTGAAACAAACTCAATTAAATAAGTGGTTGTAGATCTTCCATACATGAAACCATGCTGTTTATAAGAAAAGAGTGGTTTACAATGAAGTACTAACATATTATATATATTATACTCTCAAATATTTTAGGTATACATGAAAGTTTAGCAATGGATCTATAGTTTGAGACATCACCCTTGCACCGTTATTTATGAACAGGGATAATGAAAGAGTCTATCCATATTTTCGGAAACAAGCCAGAATAAACAGATAGCTGGAAGAGAGCAGTAAGTGGTTGGGCTAATTTAAATAATTTATTGCTAATTTTTATAATTTATATACAGCAGGAATACCTTCTCGGCCTGAAGAGAAATCATCCTCAAGCATCAGGTTGATTTTATTAACTATTAATACGAAGAACATATATTAAACGAAGTTAAGGAGGTCTGATCAGTGTTACTAGGAGAAAATGTTTGACCAAAGAAAATTACAAAAAAAGTTAGAGATAGTAATGGGTGATTTTTTAAGAGGTTTAGAACTTTTTTTAAAAAAAAAACACAAAAAATTCGAAAAAATGAATGAAATATTTATTTGAATCGATAGTTTAAACCTTGCAATTTAATGTTTAAAGATAATTTCATGCAAATGTTGACCGCGGCTGCGTCTCAGGTAGGTAGCCCATCCGCTGAGTCCAATTTTGGCATACTCTTTCACACATATCGGCCGGTATCTCACGAATGAATGCATGGATGTTGGCTTCCAGTGCGTCAATCGAAGCGGGCTTGTCCCTATAGATATTAGCCTTGACATACCCCCACAAAAAATAATCTAATGGTGTCAAATCGCACACTCTAGGCGGCCAATTGAACGGCCCGAAACGTGAAATTAACTGTTCACCAAACTCGCCTCGCAATTGCGCCATTGTTTCGCGTGCTGTGTGGCATGTGGCACCGTCTTGTTGAAACCACATATCATGCAAGTCAAGAACTTCCATTTCGGGCAAAAAAAAGTTTGTTATCATCGCTCGGTAGCGTTCACCATTGACAGTAACGCTGCGGTTCGCATCATCTTTGAAGAAATATGGCCCAATAACGCCGCCGGCCCATAAACCGCACCAAACAGTGGCTTTTTCGGGATGCATTGGTAGCTGTTGCAATGCTTCTGGCTGATCTTCACTCCAAATGCGGCAATTTTGCTTATTTACGTACCCATTCAACCAAAAATGAGCCTCATCGCTGAACACAAGCAGCGCGCGATGAACATTTCGAACCGAGCACGAATTTTGATAGTAAAATTCAATAATTTGCAAGCGTTGTTCATTTGTAAGACGATCCATGGTTAAATTGCAAACCAAACTGAAGCTGTTTGACAGTGACACAAGGTACTAAACACACGTCAGCTGTCAAAACCAGTGTTGCCAAAACCAAACCAGCTAAAAAATCACATATTATTAGGATCACTTGAGGAGGAATTTTGGTATTTCAGCGTTGAAGGATAATCATCAGATTCTCTTTTAGAATTACTAAATTGAAAACAGTTTTTAGGGTTCGAGATTGGATAAGGTGTTTAGAGTAAAGAGATTCACACAAGTTTGAAAAGTTATTATAAGCTAAGACGTAATTGAAGAAATCATGATTTGACTTTGAACTAAGATTTGCTTTCCAAAGTTTATTGCTCCTATAAGGTAGATTCAGCGCCATTGTATTCGATTTTATAATTAGATAATCTCTTAATTACGTATGTTCACTTCATACATATGTACCGAATGTGCTTCACCAAGCTCACTAAATCATTATGTGCTCTAGAAGTTGACATTTTAATTTTATCCTCTAGTGGTTCTTTTGCGTAATCTAATTTATTTCCTAGAAATTCGAATTATACGTTGCTAATTATCATTTTGGTTCATTGGCCCAAACCACATGAGCATTTGTGAAAACATTTCTATCTGTTCATCATTTTTCAAAAAAAAAAAAAAAAAAAAACTAACACTTTCAAGCTTGCCAGTCTAATTAAAATTCATTATCATTGGTTTGGTTTCTCAGCCAAGCATCAGCTGATATAAATCTATACACACACAAAGGCATATCCGCATAAAGACATTTTATTATCTTGCTATATGGAAACAACTTGATGTCAAATAAGTTTCTGTCAAGCTTTCATATAGATTAGAAAACGTCAGAGGATACGATATATACATAAATACGTAGAGGCAGCTTCTCTTGTGGTCCATATGGTCTGATTGGTGAGAAGCTAGATGTCGAAGCGATGAAGCATTACCTTCCAGCAAGTACCACATGTTAAATAATTTACTTCAGGACAATATTTGTATCGTTAAGTACACCCCATAAATACTCCTGTCTCCTGGTTTGTGTTTGTATGTATGTGTGTGGGATAGATTGTAGATCGAGATTGCAGCAGAATAACTAATAATTTGCGCACCTACTACATGGAATGTTGTATGAAGGCATAGATAGGCAAGCAGGCCCAGGCAGAGGCAGAGGCAGTTATGCATATGCATATTATGTACATGACGTGATGATTCTACACAAAGGAACGTTTAACAATACCTCTGCATACCTTACCTATACCTACTCTTTGGCATGCTATTATTATATGTCTAAACGAGCACTCTAATACACTCCCGCTCTCCTGCCTGATGATGCATATAAACAATTCATCGGTTCGCAGAACATCGTGTTCCCTGAAGGACGCGTCGCCGTCGTCTGCCGTCTCTCTATATCTATAATTGAAAATCCAATTAATCTGATACATGTAATACACACCTTTAGAATATTGTGTGCTTACAGAGTGTAAAGAAGCTGATTGCAGTTTGTACCGTTATCGTCATCAGGATTCAGTGATATAGCATAATTCTGATTTTGATTTCTTTCCGAAAATTATGTTTAGGGGATGAGTTTTTTGGAAATTTTTAATTTCTGCTTTTCGCATAAAAATAAAGAAAATCTCCTAATGTTTTTTTTTAAGGAGGTGCATCATGTATGACTTACAACCATTATAGCCTGCAATATTGGTCGCATTCTATGTAGCATGGTTTTTCTATCTTTAAGGATACGAACGATTCACAGACTCTTGAAGATTTGCACAAGTATTTCAACCATATTCGATTTCCATACCAATACTGAACAATTCACAAGAACAACAGAGTTAGCAGATGTTGCTAACAACATGACCACAATAACCCAGACGTCCCTATTGAAGGACCCTTTATTACCAAATAACCAGCTTCCATATCAATAGTTTTGAATTCATAAGCCTGTTTGTAGCCACAATAAATGCCCCTTTTAATTTAGCCAAAAATTCAAAAGTCAATTCAACTGCAAATGTTGCAGAAATATCATCGACAAAAGGTGCATAGAGTTGGATACAAATGAAGGGGATTCCGCATAGTTAGATTGAAGTGGGGCTTTCGCTTGAAATTTACCCTGAATAAAATACTTTCGAAATCAAAACTGCAGCAGTTAAGGGCCATAAAACACTAAATAGTTTGTGAAAATTAGGTTTTAGTAGTTATGCTTTTTTAATGATATTTATTCCATTGAGCTTCCGGTCGAATGAGTGCGAGGTTTGGAGTGAAAATGAAATTTGCAGTCCAAATTTTATACCATCCAAACCTATAGATTTTATTTTCTTATATCGGGTAGGTTCTTCGGGGTTATATTTATGTATTGTATCTTGGCCAGCCTTAATGTGGGTTCCTGTGCAGCTGTTCTTTGGAAAGAAAGTTTTCAAGTATTAAGCTTCATTATGGTTCTAATGCAGTGTCATCAAGTGTGGTACAAGGAAGATGATTGTCCCAAAATTTCTTAGATAAAACTCAAACAAAAGAACAAAATTGACAAAATGTTATTTCCACTTAATATCTCGGTGTAAAGTGGTAAATCATTCCGATTGAAGCAAATTTCAGTTCAGTTTAAAGTATTTCAATTTTTTCTCGCGCACGTCCGGAAAGCTTTTATGGTTGTTTCCATGTGGTTTTATTGGTGCGGGTAGTTTTTGGCGGCCTTTGGCGGCCATGTTGTTTTGGTGACATATGTCAAATCTGTTGTTTATTATTAAATTACTAATGCCAAATCTCAATGGCAAGTTACACGATTTAACAGCACGTCTAAATGATAAAACTCTAAAGGGTGTTTTTTTTTAGATCTGTGGATTTCAAGAAGAAATCAAACGCATATAATTTGATGTTATGGCCAGGACTTTAGCTTTATTATAAAGAGAAGGGTTTGCCATTATGTTTTAAAAATGATTTTGGGCAAGTGGCCACCGCGGCTGGCTCGAATAAATTCCAGCCAAGAGGGCCAATTTTCGACAGCTATAATTGTTGCGCGCGATGGCGGATGGACTCATTCGGGTCGTCTTCGATACTCTGCTCCACAGCAGCAATAGTGTCTTCGGTGCGCACTGTACGGCGTTTCTGAAGATGCGCTATAAGATGATACTACAGTAAACGTGGTGCGAAGCCGATCCATGGTTGCTCGAATTTATGCGATTTTGCGATGTCGACCGAATATTGGACGCAACGCGCGATGCGTCCCCCGAACCAAACTATTATTTTGGTAGTAAATTGGCACGATTTGCAAACGTTGTTCAATGTCAAACCAAACTGAGCATAAACCAATTGACAGCTGTCAAAAAGACCAAATCCCAAAAAATTATTGCCAGATTGAAAACCACACGTCTGCAAAAAAAACACCCTTTACTTTATTTCTGTTCAAACTCATTGTCAATTCACAAAGAGTCAAATTTGAACATTTTCTCTTCATATACACACATACATACATACATACCTATATTAATTTGTTTTAATATTAAGCTATTTATAATTATTTTATGTTTGTTTTATGGCAAATAATTTTCACGCAATGAGAACTTGACTTAAGCCTTGAAATGATTAAACAAAATAAACCAAAACCGCCGTCAGCTCCTGTGTGTATCTATGGTAATTAACATATAATTATGTAGGTATGTATTTTATTTTAATTGAAAAAAAAAATGTTTTATTTATTTTTGTTGTTTGTTTTGTATGTAAATATGCCAATAATTTTATCTACATACATATATGTTTTCTTTTGGAAAACATTAACGATTTGTTCAGATGCTTTACACATACAATGTGCAAATTTGGTTCATATAAACATACTTGATAATATGCATTGGCGTTTGTAGTGAAATATAGCGATTTGGGATTTTTATTTTTTTTTTTTTTTGTATTCTCTGTAATTAATAAAATATTTAACATGAACTACTACGTATGAAAACAAAGGTAAAATAATAATAAAATATATGTATGTTTGTGTGTATATTATGTGAGCATACAAATTCGTGTATTTCTACTCTTTAAAATGAAAATAATTGTATACGGATGAAAGGCATCGCAACCACGTTTAATGATTAATTTGTTTTCTAGTTAAATAGTAGACAAATAATATTAATTGTGTTAGGGAACGAGTAACGAGTAGGTATTATACAAATAAATTATTTTTTTCATTTTTTTATCGGGTCGCATTATAAAATTTAATTGATATTCGTATTTAAATTTAACTTTTAAATATTTTAATAGTTTTGAGGTGTTTTTTTTTGTATATAAATAAAAAGAATAAATTGAAATTCTTAATGAGTAAGCTTCTAAAGGTTTTAATGGGTATTTAAAATAAAATACAAAATCTAAAAGAATAAAAAAAATAAATTTGTATCCAATTTAATTAACAAATTATAAAAATAATTGATAATTTATTTCATAAAATCTTTAAAATAACTAAAGACTAAATGTTTTTTGGTTGGAAAAAAAAAACACTTAAATCAACTAGAGAACCTATAAGTTTTAAGCTTAATTTGACTAAAGGAATCCTAGGATTGCTGGCTTGAAATCCAAAGAACTTATTATATAATTACTTAAACCGTAGGCTTTCTAAGACTTGGTTACGGTTTAGAAAATTAAAAAAAAAAAAAGTAAGCCATAAACTCTTTTTAAACGTTTTTATTAACTTTTTCTTGACGGTTTGTTTGCTAATTTCGTTCAATTAATGAGCTTGAGACTTTCTGTTCCTTCGTTAGCTGTTAAAAAATTTGTGTTTTTCTCCCACCTATGTACATATGTATGTATGTCCTCAGAATGAAATAGACCGAGATGATAGAGTAAAAGTAAGTGCGCCCAACTTCCAGTTATAAGACAGTTAAGTGCTCAAGTGGGTTTCATAAAAACATATTTTAATTTACATATTTAAGACTTGAAATTTCGAACAAAGAGATCAGAACTGGGTGACAACAATTTCGTTAAAATTTTCAAGGTTTCTGAGTGTCGAAACGTCTCTAACGATTAAGATGAAATTTTATTTTACTTTCCAAATTTGTATAGATAGATGTAATGTAGGCCCGTATCCAGGGGTGCTAAGGGGATAATAAATGGCTGATAAAACAAATTGTAAATGTATATACGGTGAGATACAAACATTAATACAGTTAAATTACGACGCATTCGAGAGCAGAAATAGAATACATAGATTATTATACCTGCTGGTGGTTTTTTCCGCATACTTTTCATTGATTTTTATTTTTATTGTTGTTACGTTTATAAGAAAAAATACTAAACTTTAAAAACAAATAGTAAACAAAGGTTCTAATACGGCTAGTAAAAAAAAAAAAAAAAAATAGTAATCATTTGTTTGTAATAAATAAAAAAATCTTTTTTTTTTGCAATGAATAAAACATTCTTGTGGCTATAAAATATAAAATCAAATTAGATATGAATTTTTAATTTAACTGAGGGAAAAGGATGAGAATAGTTAACGAGGGAACGCCTATGATGGTATGATGGAAAAAGGAAGATGCCATGTTAAGGGGTTGTCCTAGCGAAGAAGGCAACCAAGGTAGGGAGGGTTGAGGCAAAATATCTCGCTTATCCAAAACAGCTGGATCCGAAGACTGGCATGGTTTTTGTTTTGTAACACGTATCGAAGGGTCAAAGAACCACCCCACCGACGAGCTATAGAGGGTTCCCGCATGCCAGCCGCAACCCGCAGACAACAAAACCGCGCGTTACAAAAGGCTTTTTTACAACGCTTTTTTAAGAACAAATTAACCTCAAAGTCAAAAATTTTCATTGGCAAGCAAAAATACAACAGGCATAGAAATTAGATACATATCTAAAGATTTAAAGAAAAAAAATATTATTCATTTTTTTGCCCCCAATTATAAAGACTAGTATTTTTTGTGTAAAAATAAAAGTCCTAAGCAATGTTTCTACCATAAGTATTAACGGAGCAATTTCTGTTAACATGGCTCAGGGTACTCCAAAGTAAGCCTTTTCTTAAATTTCCGATAAATGATGGCAACCATTGGAGATAGACTCTTACTGTACAGAGATTTTAGTCTTAAAATTAACCCAAGAATCATTTTCCACATTATCCTTGACGAATTAGGGACTCCTGTAGGTATAACAAAACTAAAAAAAAAAGTACGTATACGTCATAGTGTACCATTATTTGTGAGACAAGGTGTCTTTGATATATTTTGTTTAGTAATATTTTTAAAAGCCATGAATATTCTCATATGGATTGGGGTCTATCGCCTCCCCCACTAAGGCGGATTTTTTCTAAAAAAAAAAATTTACTTAAAATGAAAAAAAAAAAAATAGGCAACACTTACAATACCTGTTTTCAAAGATTTTTTCTGAGGGTCTAAAAATTCGAGACACTAGTATATAGAACATATATACATAGTACATATAGTTACCTTTTCAAAGGTCTGTTCATGTGCTGAATTCAAATTTGAACTAAGAATTTCTGTAATGCATAAGCTCGATTGATGTTTTAATCGATAAGTAAGAAAAAATATAAATTTTATTGAAGAATTTGAATGAAACAACAACCACACTCTCAGCTATGATCATTTTTAAATTATGTTGCATCTTGGAATAATTCTTTTTCAAACAAAAAAATACTTAAATGCACCGTACTTTTATTTTCAAGAATTAGTCTTAAGCTGGATGTGATGGTAAAATTTTTTAAAAAGAAAATGGAACCTAAGAAGATTTTTTGGAATCTAAGAATTATAGCTTTGATTGTAAAATCTAGAAAACATAGAGTATTGAGCGCATAAAATTATCGGCTTACTAAAAAGAAAAAGATTGGTTTCGGCACCAAAAAAACAGTTTCAACTTAATGCCATTCGAATAATTTCAATCGTTCTTGTTTTCTTTTTTGTGGCAATTTTTAACAATTTTCAAAATCGAGACTAAGTACTTAAAAATGAAAATATATTACGATCCAATCAAATTTGAAGAGTTAAAACTTTTTCCCTTCAAAAATTAAAATAAAACTCTTTGCAAATTATTCTATCATGACATCAGGAAGCAGGCAGGTAGCCAGGAAGGGGGGGGGGGCTTGAGGGGAACCTTTTTACGATAAATACGATTAACACAGTGTCCCGAAGCGATATGAGCAATGCAAGACAAAACGCACTTCCTATGATATCTGTTCATTCGGATATTGATGTTGATCCAGATGAGGTGATTGGTCTCATATAAAAAAAAAATCAAGACTTTTTCCGCTTTAAAAAAATGCGTATACAAAAATAATTTTAATATGTACATTATGGACTTAACATACAAGTATTTAAAAACTAATAAAAATCACACATAGTTTTTATTTTTTGTTCAAAGAATTGTTCGTAAGACTTGGAAGCCAGCCACCTCCGAAACAGGACCTTATACTCTCTTCCAAAGACGTTGACTCTATCTGATGGATTTCTTAAACAAAAATCTGGTCTGAAAAAACACAGGAAAAATAAATTTTGTATTTTACATCAGGAGTTCTAAGGCCCAGTTTTTTTTTTGTAGTGAGTTAAACCAGAGTTACCTATTTCTAAAAGTAAATTAAACCCCATTGAACTGAGCAAGCTGGTTTTTGGTGGAAAATTCATTCGGGACGACTAAACAAACTCGATGGATAAAACATCAAAAGCATCTGTTCAGTTAATCCTGAGTTAACTCACCAAATTTGAGTTTAACTTTAATCTCCCACTGAAAAACTGGACCTTAAGTCTTTAACGAGCAGCTATGAAGTCTTCTGTAAATTCATATGATATCAAAATGGACCTTGTTATCTTATTCTTAGTGTTCTGATTTTTTGCTGGCAGCCAATTACCCACTTCAACCTAACCACCAAAAACCTTTCTGAAAAAGACTCTCAACATGTCCTCATAAACACCTTTTTATCCCTGAAAAAGGCACCAATTTTGTCTAAAGTTTTAGTCCATAAAAAAAAAAATATACTCACACAACTGATCCTTGTTAAAAAAATACATAAAAATCCACACATTGTCTGGGAAAATTATCCTGCATGAAAAATGTATGTTCCACCTTGTTACACACGTGCATAATTATGCTACAAACAAATGTCGACCATGTTCCTTCTTCCATATGACTCATGTTTCTTTTCTCTTCTAAAGTACCGTATTATTCCCTTACTCCAATTTCCAAAAATTAAATGTAAGCACACAGAATTTAGGAAACCTCAAAAACTAGCGACCCAAAAAACCACCCGAATCGGCCTTAACTTTACATGTGCTTAACTCACCGGATTCACACACTGGATAGCTCTGCCCACCTTTAATTCTAAATTATGAAATGTGTTTCGTCCTTTCTTTTTTGAGTGGGGTGAGGAGATGTACATATAGGGAAGGGAGGGGAATTTAATTTGGTGAAGCTGGGAGACCTTTTGCTTCTTTTTTTTTCTACATCTAATTCCCTACTCCATAAAATAGTGGCATAAGCGATGTAAAAGAGAAGCAAGGTAACTATGAAAACCGCATGCCATTTGAAAATGCTGAAACATTTTGCACTGTGGCTTCGGTCATTTGGAAATCCTCTAAATAAATTGCAAGATTATAAATTAAAATAAAAAAGAATCGAAAGTTCCTTAGACAGAGAGAGAGAGAGAGAGAGAGAGAATTTTAAACCTGAGGAACAGGAAATTACAGCTTTTTGTAGAACTAGAATTAACCCCATAAGGATACATACCATTTCACTGTACCGAAAAAACACAGCACAGCAGAGCAGGGGACACCCATATGAAGGACGACCTGTGCGAATGTTGTATACCTACCTATATCGAAGACAAAACACCCATCAGGGGGGGAAGGTATATATGGGATATAAATAATTGAAATTGTGTGCATGTGGTAGAGAAATCCTCCGAGACTAATTGCCCTGATGAGCTACACTACAAACTATACATTGTAATGAAAGGCCACCATATATTGCTGAAGGACTCTTGAAAAGAAATTTTATTTTATTTGAAAAAAAAAGAAAAAAATCCTTGTCTCATTCATGCCGATGACACAATCAGGAAACGTCAAAACAAAACAAAAGCTGGTTGACAAAAAAAAAACATAAGATAAATGTTATCCTTAAAACACCCAGATAAGGATATAAATTATAAGAAAATTTCTTCATTAAAGCAGGCAACCCTTCCTGCCATGTTGTTTGCTAAATTTGGGGTGATAATAGTAGACCACGTTTCACTACAAACGCCCCATTGCGCAGGTCCCCTGGAACCTGGAACGTGGTCAATGAACGACATTTAATTCAATATGCCTCAAGGAACTGTTGTTGTGATGTGTTCCTGGGAACGAACATCTGTTTTATGAATTCCAATGGAAATTGGAAACGAAAATAAAATAACAAAACGGTTTTTTTTTTACTGCGGGAGGGGAATACACGCCGGAAATACCGTTTGCAATATAAGATGCCTGGAATTTTGGAAAAAAAAACCCCTTCGTGTCTGCAAATATCGTAGATTTCCATAATAGTAACAGCTATAGCTAACAGTTGATGGGTGGAAGAGGTTATGGAGCTGTAGCCAGGTGGGTGATGGGTGAAGGTGTATGTCGCATCGTTGTGTGGTATGGTGAAATGTACATATTGATTGATAGGATTTTTGAATGGATGGAGTAAGTTTGAGTTTTTGTTTTTTTTTTTTTTTTTTGAGGGATTGCTTTCTTGGATTAAGGTAGGTAAGGAAAGGAACTATAGAGTTTCAACCAAATAAAAAAAAGACAGGTAAAACTATGGTCTTGTGGAGTTTGATTTGTTGTTGATGTTTTTTTTGAGATTATGTAAAGGATAGGGAAGAAGTTTTAAATTATTATGAATTATTAACTTTGAGTGGTGTTACATGTATTTAAGGTTTATTTCCAGGTTTCATATGGTTTCAGTACATTATGTGTTGAAATAAGAAATTTGCTGGTTTAAAAAAAAAAAAATAACGTGAAAATTAGAAGTTTTTTGGCATCGCTATAGTAATTGAAGCATTTTCAGATTTATTGCAGGAGTTTTGTTTTGCTAACAAAAATCGAATTTCCTTGATGTTTCAAGGTTTTTGTTTATTCTACCCAACTAACAAACTCCCGATGTTAAGCTCTTCAAATCTGAAAAAAAAACTCCCATAAAATTCTTTTATATCTTATTGCTATACTTAAGAATTAATCTCTTGTTATGAAACTCAAATTCGTCTCATAGCATTTTTATTGTAAGAGCTAAGCACTTTTTTAAATTTGAAAGTACTTAAATCCTATATCTAAATCTATTTAAGTCTCATAAGTATCTCGGTATGAAATTAAAACTCTAAACGTCATTTTTAGTCTTTATAATCCCATAATAATACTTCAATGAAACTATTCATAAATAAGTTTTTTTTCAAGAATCTAATAGGAGCTACGACGCCAGCTTTGAATATCAAACGAACAGATGTTATAGTTGAATTGTACAGTGCGTTCTTTTTGTTCACAAAACTTGCTTCTGTTCATGTTTCTATCGGATTGGCTGTTTGATTGGCGGTGGAAGATGTAATTTTAGATTTCAAAGAAAAGTTTGATTGTTTTCTTTGCGAGCAAGTTTCTTTGATTATAAATATTATAACAACAATTTCAGCACCGAAATATACTAAACAAAAAGCACAAATTTCAAACTTAAGGTAGTTAATATTATTAGTGTTTTTAAAAAGAGGAAATAATCTGGCGAAAAATCGATCTCAAAAGCATTATTTTTATAGAATTGATCGAAACAACCTTATTAATTGTACTAATGGAAATCACCATGAGTATCCCATAATGTTTATGGTATATCTTATACTGTTCCTGCATCGGCTGTCATCATGCTTTGGAGTGATTTAAATAACACCAAGCTTTATCCAGTTAACTTTGATTGTTACTTTATTCGAAAAATTATTAGGTTATAATTTTGTTCCATTGTTTAAAAATGTTAATCTAACACAACTATCGATTTTTTGCTTTCACATTTAAATTTCTTAATAATAGTTGGCAATTGCAATAAAAAGGAACTCCCCACAGACAAATGTGTTGCGTTTGAAAGTTAAATGTCAAATTTAAGTCGCATAAGAGCATTTTAGCTCCCATAAGAAGTACTCTGTCTCTCAGAGAAAATTTATATTTACTGAGAGCGACATTTCTTACGGGAGCTCAAACGTTCTACTGGGACTACAATTTGACATTTAACTTTCAAACGAAACACATTTATCTGTGTTGCTTTCCGTTTCATCATCATCCAAAGATCTCATAGAGATGTTAAGAACAAGAGTTAAAGTATCAATCAACAGCAGCCATGTTGCAAAATGAACAAAAAGTTTTCATTATATTTCGAGGGTTACCGTAGCTTAAAAAAATATTCTAAATAAACTATTAACAACTTCTGTAGGAAGAGACGCACTCCCATTAGAAGAGTTCAGAGAGCTGTACTAGATTTACAAAGCGGCGTCTATAATCGCTATACTCTTCCTATAGGATCAAGAGGCTCCCATAACTAGGCCATTTAAGGCTTTTAACAATCTTATAAGAATCTAGAAAAACTCCTCAAGAGTGCATTTAGCTCCCTAAAATAAGTCTTGTAGCTCTTTCGGAGCATCTTATGAGAGGAAAAATGTTACTTGGGTATGTTTATTTCTGTTATATCTCTCCCTATGACTGGACGACCAGTGTATACAAAAATATAATTTTTTTAAAGAAAATCCCTGCAACGATCTTTTAAATTTTGTTTGCATAAATTCGAATTTTTCTCAAGAATTTACACGGTGCCCACTGGGGTCCAAAATGATTTATTTATATGCAAAAATCTTTAATTTTAAACACATAAAGATATTGCCAATATTTTTTGTTTATTAAAGAAAATTTTTATGACTAAAAATAGTAAATTCTAATAAAATTGATGTACAGGGACGAGACAGGGTGTTCAGGAATCATTGGCTGAATTAAGATTTTCTCAGAAAAGGAAAGTAAAACTTAATTAAAAGGATTTTGTAATGAATTCCATGGCTATTTAAATGTTTACAGGGTGTTTCAAAATTTAATTTATCACGACAGTGGATGCATAAAGTTGACGAACCGATTTTTTCAAATGTTTAAGCAAGTATTATAAGAAAGATAGTAGCCGCGTTTTCTTGTGAATTATATACAGCATAGTAAAAGCTTTGCAACAAAACCATGGGTCTTTTTGTATGTGAATTCCATTGCTCCAAATTGTTCCAAAGTATTTATTTTTAGTCAAATTTGACTGGAGGAAAAACGTAAAGTAATTGACAACCATTTATTGTTGTTGCATTGCGTGTTTAATTTTAACTTTATCTTATACATATTTTGTATACATTTATTGTGACGCATCAATAGATCTAACAAAAGTCCTTTCACACTCTATCTCCTTCCCATTGATTATAAACAAATGTCAAAAAAGTGGTAAGACAATAATGTATAATAGTGTGGAAACAAAATATGACAGCACATCACACATAATATGTGGCAGTTCATCCTACACAACTTGAAAGTCAATACCACACGATTTACCGTGAAAATTTTAGAATTGGTTATAAAACCATCACACATTCTGTCCCATTTCTGCGTTTAAGGTTATAATGAAACTATACTCAATGTCATTGTGTGGAAGGTTTTTAAAAGATATATTTAATGTGAAACAGTGTAGGCGAAAATTAAACGGACCAAAAAAATTGATAAATCAAGTTATACACAAAGTTATTTGCACAAGATGCGGCAATAAGCTAGAGCATGTAGAAAAAGAAAAAAAATTATATGGGAGGGGGCTATACTTCTATTCGTTTAGACAGGAGAGCAATTTTCTAAAAATAATAATCCACTCACTATACTAAGATCAAGATAATTACAAAACGTATTCTAGATGTGATTTGGTTTTGTTGCAGAGGAAGGGGTTAAGTGGCTATTTGGTCTGTAGGAAGAAAAAGACAAATGTAAGGTGCATGTGTGGTTACTAGGGAATTATGTTTTTTTTTTCAATGAGGGTGATGGCTGACGGTTAGCGAAGATGAAAAAATATACAGTTATAACCACGGTTACCACTCCTAAAAATAAAGTTTTCTACCAAAATGCCCAAAAAAATGCTACTGAACAGAAAAATATATAGCAACTAAAATGTTGTTATTCAATAAATGTTTTTTTTTATTAAATCTTCTGTAATTATATATAAAGCGGAACTCTTGCTTTGTTTGTTCGCGCTAATCTCAGAAACCACATGTCCGATTTCAAAATTTCTTTTTGTGTTTTTGGAAGGTTGCTTTTAGTGGATCGTTATTTTTTTGCCATTTGTAGGGTAAAATGGGGTAAAATGAAAAAGACGTATCCGATTGAAAAAATTCTACCCTGGGTTTGAAATTTAATTTTCAGGAAATAGCTTTACAGATATTTTTTTTAAAAATTTTGGGCACGAGTACGATAACTTTGGCGCCAAAAATTGATAACGGTTTTATTTTAGAGGGATCAAAAACAAGCACTTTTTACTATGGGAGGGGGGGGCGTCCATCTCGCCCCGTTTAGGAGGTAGAGGGCCAATTTTAGAAAAAAATTACTTAAAATGAAAAAAATAATTATTAAAAAACAACGGCAACAGTTACAGTAAATTAATATACCGTTTTTGAAAGCTAGGAATCTTTAATTTAATCCTGCATTTAAATCAAATTATTTTAGCTGATAGTTTTTAAAAAATTCGCATGCAAACTCAAAATTTTGATAAAAAAAATGGAAAAAAAAGCTTAGACCAAATTTTCTCAAAATTGTGAAACGATGCGCTGAATTGGCTTTTTGAGGTCAATGCAAATATCAATTTTGAATCGACTACAAAAAACCGAATTGATTTATGTCTTCTAGTTTTTGAGAAAATTGATAATTACTAAAACTACTTTTGTATGATTTTAGTTTTTACATATATACAATGCTAGCACCCAGCACTACGGCGTATAAATAGTGAGACATGTAAGGGGGGGCATGCTGCAACCCCTCTGCTCTTTTTCTTCAGTAAAAGTGAGCAGGTGCATCAAGTTAGCAGGACACTTTTCAATTTTCAGAATAAAGAGTATGTAGTAATTAGCTGCTATTTAGTTGCTGATTAGTTACGCAAAAAAAAAATTAATCGCTTTGTTGGATTTCGAGAAATTGGGTGTCCTGCTAACTTGATGACAACTTGCGATACATTTTTTTTTTGCGTAACTAATTAGCGATTAATTCATTTTCAACAAATATCCACTTCCGGACCGTTTATATGTATTTTTGGGAAAGGTGTCCTGCTAGCTTGATGCACCTAAAGTGAGCTTAGTAAATCTACTATAGTAGATAACTTTAACTGTTGTCGTGAAATAGCCGAAATAATAGCGTCTCACGTTGTTGTTAACATTGGCGGCGAAGAAAACAAGCTTCTAAAAAAAACTATTTTATGCCGGAAAACAACGCACCACCTTCACCAATATATGGCACTTATCGATGGTGAAGAAAGTATGGGCTTGCAACTAAAGGACTTCGACCCTCCCACTGTTCACAGTGAGCACTTAGAGGGTGTTTTACCGCCAAAACAACCTCGGCTTTTCACCATCAACGACGAACTCAATGAACTCGACAGTAACACCAGTACGGACGATGACTTCATTGACGAGACTTACATACCTCTTTAATAAATGAATATTGACTTTACTACTTTTAACTAACTCCTGACTTACTCAATAACTGACCGACTGGGACGCGAAATGCAATGCAATTCTACCTCCTCGTGGTGCATTCTCGGTAACGCTAAATGAATTGCTGTACTTAACTTACAAAGATGAACCTAATCAACGTAAATACCAAAATACAAAAATCTCATAAGAAAGTAGTTTTAGTAATTTTCAATTTTCTCAAAAACTGGAAGACATAAATCGTTTCGGTTTTTTGTGTTCGATTCAGAATTAATATTTTCATTAACTTTTACTAGCTAATTTAGCGCAACATTTCAAAATTTTGAGAAAAATTGGTCTAAACTTTTTTTTTCCATTTTTTTATCAAAATTTTGAGTTCGCCTTCGAATTTTTTAAAAAACTATCGGCAAAAATAATTTAATTTAAATGCAGGATTAAAGTTTAGATGCCTAGCTTTCAAAATTTCGGTATATTAATTTACTGTAAGTGTTGCCGTTGTTTTTAAATAATTATTTTTTTCATTTTA
Organism: Leucozona laternaria; assembly: GCA_932273885.2. Lineage (NCBI taxonomy): Eukaryota > Metazoa > Arthropoda > Insecta > Diptera > Syrphidae > Leucozona > Leucozona laternaria. The sequence goes on along the minus strand of OW026368.1, from coordinate 22,710,905 downwards.
AGTAATTTTTTTCTAAAATTGCCCCTACTTCCTAAACGGGCGAGGTAGACCCACCCCACCCATAGTAAAAAATGCTTATTTTTGACCCTTCTACAAGAAATCATTATCAATTTTTGGCGCTAAAGTTATCGTACTCTGCCCCTTTACTCCTTTTCAAAAATGTAGGGTATACGTTTTAACAAATTTGAACTTTGTCGGACTTTTGTCGAAGCTTGGAGTTTGTTTTCCTAATTTTCTTCGTCTATTTCTGCCTGCCTACACATTTATATCCTTTTCACGAAATCAGTCTTAAAAAAATGTTGAATACTGCTTACTATGATGTTACACGCACAAAATTGTTGGATTATATTTTTTGGGGGATTTCGTCTGATTGACATATTTTTAGATTAGAAGATTATATCAGAATGTCTGTAATGACAAATTCACAAAAATTCACAATCTTCTTTGCACCCACCTTAAATCAAATGGATTAGTAATGCATAAATTAAAACTCGACTTTTACATTTAAAGCACTCCCGCCAAATGTGGATATCGTACAATCTTGTCCAAACTTAACTCAGAAGTTGTCGAAGTGAATTAAAAAGAATGGTGTAACATGCAAAGCTTCTTGACAATAAATTTCAAAAGAACAATGTTGGTATTGGTCTATATTTTCATGTAAAAACAGTGAAATATATATAAGTGTAGCTGTCATCATTTCACTGGGAAATCAACATAACTCAAAACACTAACATACCTACGTATCAACATTTATTACGATTATAACAATTATACAAGTTTGTATGACTTTGGCATTTATTCAGTTCTCTCCTCCAGGCAGAAGTAAATCCTATAGATTATCAAATGTCGACAACATCAGAAATAGCTAAACATCTGCAACAAAAAAAAAAACAAAAATAATCATTAAAACTTCCACCATATACCTATAGTCAATACCTGCAATATAATTAAATGAATCCTCAACTTCTGTAGGTACGTATCATAACTATACCTAACCTAACCAACCTACCTCGACCAGACAACTTCAGCAACAGTAATACACAAACTTCACTCCAGCACAAGAATCCTATAGAGCCGAAAAGAAAAACAAGAAAGTATCCTTTATTATTGTTTGCCAAAGTCTATCCTCTACCCACATCCATCGTAATGGATCAATATAATAAACAAGTAATATTCCTCCACCTTGATCGCACAGGCTTTATTAAGCCTTCCCCACCAGGCTTAGCAAAACTTCAGAAACAAATTAATTTTAATATTTTCTCTGTGCATTATTTTTGTTTTATATTATTTTCGCAAAAAAAAAAAACAAATAAACAAAAATACGAACTCCGGGAGAAGGCAGAGATAAAAATCAAGAAAATTTCTTAATAAAATTCCTATCAATCCACTTCCATTAATTCTGCGGTTTATTCATTCTTCACCAGACCAAACTTCAAATCCATCTTTTGTGGCAGGCTGGCGGGGTGGGCGCTTGGTTGAGGATGAGTGTGGTAAGTCCTTTGCATCTCGTCTTTGGTTTTTGACGAAGGTAAATTAGTGTATCCTTCATAGTTACCGTCCGGTGTCAGTCTATGAGGGCGCAATGTCGGGGTGCGGCAATCAGTACATTCAACTCCACAAACGGAACAAACAGTTGAAATTAAAACAAAAAGCCGGATTAATTCCGTAGACCACAATGCCAATGCGATTTCTTTTCTGTGTATACTTCCTTAGATAAACAAACAATGCTCGAATTCCAACAGGAACCATATCTTCATACAGCCTCCTATGCAACCACCCACAAGACCATAGGTACCTCCATCCACGGTCAGCATCATTCTTCCTCAGCATCATTGTTTTCATCTTCTTGTTTGATGAAAGTGGGATAACAGTTGTTGTTGTTGTTAGGTTTTGGGTTAGGGCAGGGACTGACTTCAAAAATTTAGGTATAAATCGACAGACAGATACATAATCGAAAGTCAAGAACCGCACTTGACTTGATTTTCTTTTAAATGAATTCAGTTCTTCAAATTAAATCCCACCAATAGATGGGGCTGGGATGTAGGCAAAAAAAATAAAAATTCACGACAAAAAACGAGCTCCAACAGAAATAAATAAATGAAAAAGAAAGAAGGAAAAATGCCAAAATTGACAACGGGAAGATAAGAATGAACAAAAAAAAAAAATAACTTATGAAAATAAACACACAAGACGCAAGTCAAAGAAGCGCAGAAGAAGAAGAGAAGAAAAACGGAAGAAACCCCGCGCAAAAGAATTCCAAATTAGCTTAAAGGGTCATTTTGAATTTTTTCGAAATTAATTATACGGAAAGGCGGACAGGACTTGATAGACAAACGATTGCACATTGGGCCATTTGATATTATAATCTGGAAAAAAATCACATACCTACAATGTATATTTAACTATCCATAATTATAATACAAATTTAAATCAAATTCAAATAAAATTAAAATCCATACGTATTTGCTCTTATAAAGGGTCTTCCAATAGGGGCTTTTGAATTTTGACAGTTAATAGCGGCCATATTGTTGGCTGTCATTTATTCGGTCTGTTTTGCAAAATCACCATAACGTTCAACAACCACGTGCAGATGATACAATAATTTTTATCAAAATGGGTGTTCTGTTCGGGCAAAGTTCTGCGCGCTTCGCCCATTTATGGTCATCTTTAGCCATGAGGCCCGTTTCTGGATGAATGGTACTTCAACAAACAAAACTGTCAAATTTGGGACGATACCAATCCCCATAAGATCCAAGAGCGTCCAATGCAACCCGAAAAAGTCACTGTCTGGTGTGGATTTTGGACTGGCGTGGCGGTGTCATCGGATGATATGGAAACCAACGACACATGGTTTCAACAGGATGGCGCTACGTGCCACACGGCTCACGCCACATTGGAAATTCTGCACGAGTCTAGAAGAAACGAAGGACTAGAAATATAAATTAATTTTTTGTGCATGCGAAAAACAATTGTATTTACTACACAATTTTTTTTCGCATGCAAAAAAATTGTAAGACATTTGTTAAGCTACGATTAGATGGGCATTGACTCTCTTACGTCAGAAAGACGTAAAATACACACGACTGAGCAACTTTGGTACAATATTTTACGCCATTCTGACGTCAGAGAATCAACGCGTTGACCATTTCCGTTTACCATGTAATCATAGCCTTATTCAAAAGCAATTTAGTACGAACATTTTATAAAGAGAGCGTGATCTGTATTTTCGAGGCTTAAAGCTATGATTAGACGGTCAAAGTAAATTGTCAACGCATTGACTCTCTGACGTCACCAAAAAGTCATCAACCCACTGCCAATGGACCGTCAACGATGACCATATCAACGCATAACACATTGACGATCACACGAATGACGCTAGTCCGTCAATGTCAGACGGAAGTCAACGCAGACTACGTTGACATGGCAGCAAAATATGCCATGTCAACTTTGGGATTAAGGCTCTCCCAAACCAACGCGAAACATTCGCCCGAATATGCGACGACTGAATAGTGCTCCCATTAATATCCATGTAAATAAATTATGACAGGCGAAAGTTTCGTCGTCGTTCTGAAGTATTCGCATTGGTTTGGGAAAGCCTTTATGGTCAATGTGTCCTAACATTTTCTCAGGGTGATTACACGTTCAACGATAAACGTCAATGAGTTGAAGGTAAAAACAATGTCAACGCCGGTCGGTGTCAATGCAGCCGTCAACGCATGGACAGTATTCTGCATTGACGATAACACGACAAGACAACTTTGGGACAGAATTTGACGTAATTTTGACGTCAGAGAGAGAGAGTAAACGCGTTAACCATTTTCATTGACCGTCTAATCGTGGCTTAACTCATGTAAGTTCTGTGTTATATGTCTAAAAATCAAACACCTTCAAACATGAAATCAAAAAGATTATCCTGATCCTGACAAATCATATGGCTTTCGTGCCATCTAGTGGCGGCGTATGCATGCAAATTCAAATGGAATAATTAAAGTCTAGGCCCCGTACCACTGATGGCGGGTTGTTTTGTATCTTTTTTTAACACACATATTAAATAAACGCCTTGTTTTAAAACAATTCTGGCCAATTTTTTGGCTCAAATACCATAAACTTGGTCTAATATTATAGGCGAAAAACGAAGACAAAGAAAATTAACAAAGCACCAAATAAGTTGGTGCTGGAAAAAATCAAGAAAGCTGACTGACCCCTTAAGCTGATACTCATTGGAGAGTGATTCGACATGGGGACTGCGAGGAATGAAAAAAAAAAAGGGTGTTGTTCGAAATTAAATTGAAATTATTATTAGCCGTAGGGTTAGAGTCTTCTTCAGAAAAAAAAAAAAATTAAAATCCTTTTAAAAAAAACCAAGATGGATGTCCAATGTCCATGTCCAGGAATTGTTTTTAATTTTTTATTTTTCCACGATTCTTCTTTGCAACACTTAAGGTTTTAGGAAGTGTTCGAGCAGAGAATTTAAATTTTTATATTACGTTTATCTATAGAGGGTCAATTTTCAATTAAATTCGAAAGACTTTGATGGGTATAGAATGTAAGAATACTAAAGACGATAAGCGAGGACAAGAAGAAAACCTTTAATCTGATTATTATCACAATTCACAATGTCATTCGGATGTCTTGAAATAAATGCAAGAAAGTTTATCTTTTTAACCAGTTTGAAGTAAGTTGGTAGTATGTAATAAAAAATTGTGTGAGTGCCGGGACTCACGGTTAATATGTGTAAGCATCAACGTGCGCGGATCCAAAACGGACTTGTTTTTGCTTGAAGGGGATCTTAAGATTTTTTTTCACTGAATGCACCCATCCTAGTATGGAGAACGTAACGTTGCACACCGTTACGTTGCACGACGTAACGTTGCACACGAACGTTCACGTTTTTTTTCACTCTACCGCTAGCATAGATGTTTACACATCAAAAAGTTTTCCTCATTGACAAAATGGAGGTGTGTTTTCCTATTGGATAGCCGGGATAGGGTAAATAACAAAGCTTTATCTTATTCAACAGAAGAAAAGTTTGTCATTCGTAATGATGTATGGTTATGCGAAGTTTTAGAGCCGAAAGGTTCATTAACAAGGCGATGAAGGCATTAATTGGAAGACAGTTATCTTAGGTCGAAATACCCTGTTGCCTCTTCAGAAGACTTACAAGTTTTAAAACAAAAATGGTGATAAAGAATTTAGCTGAAGAAACGTAAGAAAACGCATTCCTTGATGCATCTTCTTGACGGCAAACACAATTTTTGATATGTCAACATCTATGCCGGAGGTATAGAGTAAATAAAAATGTGGACTTTCTTCTGTGCTAGGTCACACTTTACGAAGTAGCACGTTACGTTACGAAAATTGGCCTAGAAAGATGTTGGGTACGTTCAGTGACAAAAATCTGCAGATCCCTTTCAAGCCAACTATAGTCCGTTTTTGATCCGTGCACGTAGTCAACAACGTATGGACGACTTCGCATACGGTCCTCAACACTGCGCTTGAACAAACCTTTATGTTTACACATATTAACCGTGAGTCCCGGTTTTTGTAAATTCCTTTAAAGTTTTACCAATTTTGTTTTTTTTTTTTTGTCAATCCAAACTTTATTTATTGAGTTCCTTTCTAAACCTACGGAATCTGACGTTTATCCTTCTCAAAAATTAATTTTTTATTTGCTATTTGCTTGTTGAAAATTAATTAAGTTATCCCTTGTGAAGCTTAACTTTTGCATATTATGTAGCCAGTGTTGCACTTTGAATTTTTACCAATTTCCGTTTAAGGGAATACATAATATAAATTGCATAAGAGCCTGAGCCTTGAAGGGAATATCTATTTTGTTTAATAACTTCATTTCACTTTAATGCGCAATTTACTTTATAACTCAAACTATTGATATTGCAGAACGTAAGCCTTAAAATAAAATGCATGCATTTAATTCAAATTCATAGTGCAAAGTAAATGAAGCTCGCAATTGCTTCGCAAATCTGGTTAAACGTTTTCAACTTCGTCATAATGGTGTGCCTGTGTGTCCATAAATGCCATAGCCCTTTTGAGTATAGGGCCACTCTGTACCTATCTGGTACACAGGTTGTTCTCCATCAGGATGACGATGATGATGATGATCATGGTAAAGTCTGTTGCTTATGGTTGAAAATTGATTTCAATGGCGCGCAACATGGAAGAGATTTTATTAAAATGCGTTACACATCACAAGAGTGTCGGGGAAAATATATATAAAATTCACCTATGTGTGTATAAATTTTATAAAATATATTTTCCACCGTTAATAAATCAATTAATTTAATTGAATTGCGTCGCTTGGGCCCGTTGAAATCGTTGCAACCTTTTTTTTTCAAATAAAGTGAAGCCCACGGTGGTGGTATGGTATTGGTCAAGGACTCCTCGAACTCATACCACCTATAGCGTGACGTAAATTAAATTTTATTCGAAAGTGGTGCAAACGATTCCTGGCACAAAAGTGCTTTTCATTCTTGGATAATATTTCCATGCAACGGTCAATTTATTCGCCCCAAGCACCCTCTCTTCTTCGAATTTGACTAATTTCGCTGCTGAATTGAGTTCATTCAAATAAATTTTAAGCGTCCAGATATTCAATGCAACGGATGCAGACGGTTGCACGGAATATTGGGAAACAAGGCTGCTGCTGAAGCTATACCATCAGTGCAACGGCCGGCCGGCTGATGGCATATCAAATCGTGGTGGGTGTGTTGGACAGGTTAATGTGTCCATACATAGAATTCTGCAAATTGGCCTCAATTTTGGTAATGGAAATCCATTATATTGATTTGAGCAAATATTTTGACCAATTCAATTTGATGTTTTTTTTTATATTTATATTCGTTTTATACAGCCAGCGTGGATAAATATTAATATTCTGCACAAAAATATGCAAAGGCAGTATAATAGTTTTCATTAAAATATTTACTTCTGGAGTATTGTTTTTAAATGTCAATGCTTTTGAAGATGTGAAAAAAATAAATGAAGAGGCCTCTTGATGTGGTATAGGTACACCTTGGGCTATCAGCTTATACTAAAGACGGAAATATTTTATTTTCGGTCGTATTTATTAGATCGCCTTAATATCTCCTTATTAATAAACGCATCCTGGTAGTTATTTCAAAATGTCCTGTAATCTGTCAATTTCGTGAACGTCAATGAACATTTCAAGATAACTTTTCAATTTGGAACTTCCATCACCAGACGTCAGTGTCAAACAAGCAAAACAAAAATCGATACTTTGACAGTAAACTATGCAGGTAAAACAAAAAACATTGGGGCATATTCATAGTCACTTTTAAACTTCAGTTTATCTTAGACTGGGGTTTTTCAATGTTATTTAGATAGTATAAACCCAGGTCTAACATAAACTAGAGTTTAAAAGTGACTATGAATATGCCCCATTGTGATTTGTGATTGTGATTTGATTTTGCGCAAAATATTGGAAGAGAAAAGTTGTGAATTATTGTTTGAAATATTATCTTATTAACATTATTATTAAATTCACAATAAGTTTTTGCTAAAATTTCAGAAAAACAAAGCCAATATTAAACACAAGCACTGAAAAGCGTAATATGACGTTTGTTTTGTTTTGCCTGCATTTTTTATGTCAAAATCTTTTTGTTTTGTTTGCGAACTGTCAAAATGAGAAAGTGAAAAGACAAAGATAGTTTCTGGAAAAGCCTAATTCGTAACAAGAAACTTTCCTTATCTTGTGCATTTTAAACGTACCCTCGTTAAAATAGGTTCGAATGACCAAAAGGTTAAATTTATGAGTCTGTAGATGTTATATGTAACAGTCATCACAGACAGATGAAAAATTGCAAAACGAAAACAAAGGACTTTTTTCCATCTTAAGCAGTTTGTGCTTAATTTTAATCTTAAATCTTGATAATAATTGAACACAATCTACAGTATTTGCTCTCAGAATTAGATAAACAAACGTCTGTAGCCACAAAGTGGTTTTTGACGTTTGTGAATAAACGAGCGAGGGATATATTTCTATATTTGTAATTAGACTTTCTTGCAGTGCCTAATGCTGGGTTGACACGACTGATAAATTGGTAGTATTCTGGCATTTAACTGTCAAAAAAATGACAGAACAGAAAAATGCCAATTTTTCAGTCGTGTAAATGCAGCATAAGTTTGAAGTGTTTATAAAGGGTCCGCCATCTAAGGTTTTTTTTTCAACTAGTGCTTATTTCGCGAATGGTAACACTTAGCTCATGTCTGATTTGACAGATAATTAGTTTTATCCTTCCGCTGAACAAATATGGTTGTGTATACGCTTCGCTTAGTGGGCCTGCGATCGACTTAGAGAAGATGCCGATTTTGCCAAAAAAAATCATCTTTTCAGATGAAGGTGATTTTGATCTTGGCGGGTAGAAAACAAGCACGCATACATTGAAAAGCCGATACACCCAAAACGAGTCACTGTTTGGTGCGGATTTTGGTCCAGAGGCATAATCGGGTCATTTTTCGAAAATGAGCAAGGAGTGGCCGTTACAGTCAATGGCGATCGTTATCGGGCCATGTTGAACGACAACATTTGGTTTCAACAGGACGGCCGGCGCTACGTGCCACACAGCCGAAGCTACACTCGATGTTTGGCGCCATTTTCAAAAAAAAAAAAGTCATTTGGCGGACCCTTTATAAATAAGGTTTTGAAGTTGGATAGCAGGCTAAAGATGGGATGTATTTTCTAAATTCTGATTTTACATATCATAGCCCCGCAACTAAAAAAAATTAATTCATTGTGTTTTTTTACATATAACCTTCCTATTCTTATCAAAGGAAATTTAATCCGCCTATATTACTGAACATTTTTAAAGGCCATCATTTCAATGCCAAAGATTCATCATTAATATGTCTTCATATATTAATCCTACAGGGGTTCGAAACTGTTTTGTGGTCGAAGACCTTTTGGTTATGGTTGAGTGTGGGCTATACGATGTACCAAGATTTCTCCAAAAATTAACCAATTATAAGAAACCTCTCATTGTTTAGTCCCATTTATACATTTTCCCCGGCACTTTATCAACGTTTAACTTAATTTCTATGGAGTCTCGGTTCGAGGTTACAAATTGTATAGTAAATTATTTATGTCGGCCTCTTCTAGTTATTGCTTGTTTAATACGGCGACCACAAAACACTTTCAAGTCGATATATATGTACCTTAATATATTTTCAAAAAAAAAAACATCACTGCAGTCGTTGAAGTTTGTTTGATATGGTTTGTTATTTATAACTATAGTGGAAGACATTCAAATATCTAAATGAAATACGAATCTTATATGTATGTATATGTGTCAAAGGAGAGAATATTACCCTAAAAGTGTTGATTAATATCTTAATATCGCGAATTGAAGCTTTTAACGAAATTCAATTGGTTTCTCTTTTCAAGGACCCTTAAGCTAAGAGCACTGTGTACATACTCGTAATGTAGTAAAATCAACAACTAAGGGCATACACATTCGTATATGAGATACATATATACATTTGATTGATTGCAATGGTTTTGTTTAAGATGTAATTTCAAAACATAAATATTTTCTGTGATTTGTTACACGCTGAAACATTGGTTCTTGTGGTTCTATGGCTATCGATTTAATTTCTCAATATGTTAAGATGTTACCACAAATCTTTTGATCAGGTGTGGATCGAGGTTTTAGAAGAGTAAGGAGGAGAAGGTGATTAATATGCAAGAACTATGCTGTAGAAAATCCTTCCAGATTGGGTATTTTTAAACAAGTAATCAAAGTTACGCAGCTATTTTATTGTTCCTCAAAGCCTTAAGCCCTGAGGAATATATAACATTGACCTAGGATAAGCCGGGGCAAGTACTCTTCCACCTCATTTGTTCCCCCCATTTTAAGGCCCATAACAAGAAAGGTGTATTTAGGGAAATACATATATTTATTTTCTTTTTTTATTATTCCGTTGAAAGTGTGGGGGGGGTATACGATTTGGGTGCTAAAAGAATCCAAATATCTATACAAAGGGATGGCGGAATCTGGTGTGAGTGATGTATAAAATAAAAGGAATGAAATGAAATGGGGGAGGCTCTGTATACGCTTTAGACTTTTAGAAACAATAAATTTCGAAATCAACGTCCATATACCTACAAAGTCCTTTTAAGAATCTCAGAATCCGACCTAATCATTGCAACCTCTGATGTTCCACAAGGAAGCCATCCTGGCCTTCTGATTTTCATTTTAACAATCATCAAAGACGCCTCCATCGCTCTGTATATGCCGATGATAAGGAAATATGCAGATGTACATACATACCGCCCCCTATTGATTCTGACATCCTTCAGCTCGACCTTGACATATTTTCTCCCCGATGCCTGGTAGTTACCAAGTGTCAAGTGATAAAGTATTGCCGGAAACGCTCCCTATCTCCATCCTCGTTCCTATTCTATCAATAATGAGCCTGTTACACAAGTCTGCTGCCTGATTTTTAAATAATATGTTAATCATTAAAAAAAAAAACACCATTAACATAAAATGGTTCTATTGTGATGCTTTTTTTTTCTATAGCTGAGGTAGTTCAGCGGGTCCAGGGTCAGACCGAAGAAAGCAAGGAAAACTCGGTTTTTTTGAAGAGTTCAGAACTCCAACTATTCGTCAACTTTATTTGACTTTCGAGTCTTACAATCTAATTTTACTTAATATAATCTGACAAGGTATTTCATATAGTTTTACAAAAGTTTGCCTAAATAACTAACACGGTACTGCATATAATTGGGATAGAGTCCCCGGCCCTGGTCGAAACCAAAGGCACAAATACTACAGTGGGATAGAGTCCCCGGTCGTGGTCGAAACCAAAAGCACAAATATTACGGTGGGATAGAGTCCCCGGCCTTGGTCGAAACCAAAGGCACAAATACTACTGTGGGATAGGGTCCCCGGCCCTGGTTGAAACCAAAGGCACAACTATTACGGTGGGATAGAGTCCCCGGCCTTGGTCGAAACCAAAGGCACAAATACTACAAATACCTAACAATGGGATAGAGTCCCCGGCCCCAGTCGAAACTGAAGGCACAAAATAATTTCGCAGCCCGAAAGCCAAAAACTTCGAAACTGCTATCTAGTGCACCACGCACTCAGCAGTGTGTTTCTTGGTACTTCTCCTTTCGTACTCGAGAATGGTACGTACAACACTGGTAAAGGCAGAAGACGAATTTCCGTTCCAATTGCATTTTCACTTATCACCTCTGTGGGCAAGAGTAAGTGTGAACTATAAAGGTGCAGAAAAACTCGTCCAACATTTCATCATATCCTATGTTCGTCTATCTGGCTTATGACGATGAACTGTGTATCCTCTGACTGCCGGTCGTTATTATTTGAATTTAAAAATCCAATAATAGTAGAAATGGCTGTTGGGTCGTTGGTTGAGGGCGATGTGTGGTGGTAGGTAGAATGATGGTTTGTAAATGGAGGAAAAATATGTAACTTCGTTCCACTATTAAGAATACTGTAAGCATACACAAACGGCGATAAGTATGACAAAAGTCAGAGGTAAAGAACATTAAAAACTAAAATAAAATAAAAATCTAAAAGTTCATAATGTGAATGCCATAGTTATAATTATAAAGCTCTCAAAACATCCAACAAAAGCCAAAGAGAGTTACCTTACCTATGAAGAATTTTTACAAAATACTTTTGAATGTTGTGTGCTAAAAGATGCTCCTAGGCTATAAAATAAAATTCTCATCCATCAAATTTAATCTTTCTCTGGAAACAAAAAAATTAACAGTAATTTTAAAAAACTTTTATATGGAACGCCTGCTCAAAGCGCTACAATCCTTACCCGATAAAGAAGTAAAATTACAATGTCCATGGCAATCCGAGAGAAGAATGCAAAAAAACTTACGTTGTGAATGCGAAAACTCTTTTCTTTGAATGGAAACTAACTAAAAAAAAAAAAAAATCAAAGAAAACGAACTGAATTTTCCATTTCTTTTGGCCAAAGAATAAGTTTAATTAAAGAAGTTTTGCCAGCGTAAAACAAAAAGATAGCGGAAACCAAATAATACGCGCGCGTGCATATAAAAAAAAAAAAAAAAAAAAAAAATTTAATCATGGAAGCAGGGATGATAATTGTTTGCGGTCGCAAACAACCCAATGAAGCAGAGATGCCTCTGATGCTTAAAGGGGTTGGCTTTGTGGGCGAAGAAGTCCTTAAGCTTAAGCTGCTGGAAATGTTAAACCGCGCGCCGCTGCTGGCTCTTTGGTCGGTTGTGGATGTGGTTGTGGAAGAAAGTTTTGAATTGAATTTCAAATGCATTATCGTGATTATGATGGTTCCACTTTGGAGTTCTAGGTATATAAGAAAAGTGGCTATGGCAGGCCGAGCGAGGCCAAGCTGGCAGGAGCTTATTGCATCAATGAAGAGGAAATTTATTTAATTATTAGGACTGAAGGATTCTCAGACAGCTGAACTTATTAAATCTGCTTTTGATATGCCAATGGCAATTGAAAACCCAGATCTCTTGGAATGGTATATTTTATTTTAAGATTATTGCGCATTGAACCTAGTTAATAAATGGAATATAGAATATTAATTTATTGCATTTTGATAATTGTGTATACTGGGTTTTGCTTACGATATTCGTGACAAAAAAGTAAAAGTTATTATACATAATTAGGTATGTATAAAGCTACGATTAGACGGTCAACGAAAATGGTCAACGAGTTGACTCTCTGACCTCAAAATGACGTCAAATTCCGTGCCAAAGTTGTCCTGCGTGTGATCGTCAACGCAAAATACTGTCCATGCTTTGACGGCTGCGTTGACACCGACGTTGACATTGTTTTTACCAACGCATTGACGTTTTTCGTTGAACGTTTAATCACCCTGAGCAAATGTTTGGACACATTGACGCAAAGCGTTCACCATAATCCCAACGTTGACATGGCATACTTTTCTGTCACGTCAACGTAGTCTGCGTTGACTTCCATGTGACATTGACGGACTAGCGTCATTCGTGGGATAGTCAATTTGTTATGCGTTGACATGGTCAACGTTGACGGTCTATTGGCAGGGTTTTTATGACCTTTTTGGTGACGTCAGAGAGTCAATGCGTTGCCCATTTACACTAACCGTCTAATCATAGCTAAATAGACGGGACTAGAAAAATGCCAATTTATTACAGTTATAACAGTTTTTCGCCATCAAAAGTGGGCGGGCGTTAACGAGCTTCGCGCGACTTGAAAAAATTCTGAGTGCCTGAAGTATTCCCACCGGCGGAGGGTCCTGCTCCTGCGGGCGTCAATTTCGCTAGTCTCCGATGTCGTTTTTTTTTCAACTAAATCCCTCCGGGCTTGCACGGATTTGTTCAAACTTCAAAAACATACTACATCCGTGGGTCAAAAATTTCAACTCACCGATTTCGGCGCATTAACTGAGGTTTAACAAACCTCGTTTGCGTTTTGTGAGGTATAGAACTTTAAGTTGGCAACACCATTTTAACTGGCGGCCATTTTGTCAGTTGTCAAGTGATTTTTTTTACATTTGGTTTAGCCACAGGATTACCTAGCAAGGCGTAGATTCAGTGAATGGGTCCAAAACAAGATTGCCGTTGATCCCAATTTTCATAAGCGAATTTTGTTTAGCGATGAAGCTCACTTTTGGTTGAATGGATACGTCAATAAACAAAACTGCCGTATTTTGAGTGATGATAATCCTCAAGTGTATTTTGAGACTCCGTTACATCCACAATAAATGACTATTGGGTGCGCTTTATGGTTTGGTGGAATAATTGGTCCGTACTTCCTTAAAAACGATGCTGGCCAGAACGTTACAGTCAACGGTGACCCCTTAAGAGCCATGATTACTGACTTTTTCGTTCATCAATTGAACAACCATGATGTGCAGGAGCTGTGGTTTCAACAAGACGGCGCAACATGTCACAAAGCTCGTGCCACGCAATTGATTTATTGAAGGAAACGTTTGGTAACCGCATAGTTTCACGTTACGGACCCGTCAATTGGCCTCCAAGATCGTGCGATTTAACGCCGCTTGACTATTTTCTGTGGGGATATGTGAAATCGCTAGTCTACGCCAATTAGCCCGAAACGATTGACAACTTAGCGGACAACATTCGCCGCGTTATTGCCGATATACGGCCACAAATGTTAGAAAAAGTCATCGAAAATTTTACCTCCAGTAGCAGATTAGACTACGTCCAAGCCAGCCGTGGCGGTCATATTGCAGAAATCATAAGTAAATTATAATGCCAGAAGATTATCTTTCGAACAAAGTAAATTTCACGTCAATTTAAAAAAAAATCATCTCTGATTTATTCCATTTCAAAGTTGTATACCTATAAAAAACATCCTTCATTTATTTCCAGATTTAGCTAACTCTGGTTTAACAAACCACTGAAAAACTGGGCCTTAGAAGGGGAACAGTATACAAGATTTCCAATATAACGAAAAACTGCATTTTCTAAATTAATCCAGTTCACCCACTTGTTGCCTTTTTTTAATCTCCTTGGTATTCTCTCGTTCTCAAAGATACAAATTTTGCAAACATACACTTCGGTTGAAGTACTTACATGCTCTTATATACAAATGCAAAATAGTTCAATATAATTCTATACGCTGAAAACGCATTCAAGTGGTGCATCATATGTATATGAACCGGAGTTACGTTCCTCTAACATTACCATTTCAGATTAATAAATCTCCGTTTATATCCATCCAAGATTCCTTTAGCGCGTTTTGCCGCTTGTAACTATATAGAGCTTCCACGTATACCACACCAATTGCGATTTACATCCGGATAGCTGCATCCAATCCAGAATCCGCACTCATGGAACACTATGCAAAACACCCCCATTTCCTTGGACCTCTTGCTTGTATAATGCAAAGCACCAGAAATTACCTCCATTTGAATATTCATGGAATAAATTTTCCGGCAAAAGTGCAAAAAAAAAAATAATTTTTATTCCATTCGGAATAATTCTGATGAATTCACAATGAGAGCCGACGAAAAACAAAACCAACTCTCTAGTCGAAACACACAATACAAAAAAAAAAAATCAAAGAAACAAAAAAAAATTAAACAAAGAGACAGAACATGAGAATAAGTGTCCAATGTTATTTCCGGGTCCCATTTTAACAGGAATCCTTCTACTACTTTTTTTTGTTGTTGTACTATTTACGTCGTCCGTCGGTCGTGGTATTTTTTTCGGCCTTGAAGCTGGGACGGTTTGTGGAGTGGAATATACATATAGCTCACTTCTTCTTTAAGGGATAAAATTCATGGAGAAGTCGGTGAGTCGGTGAGTGGCGTCGGCGGCGGCAGAACAGCGGAGCAGTACAAAAATCCATGACGGCAGATAATTGGATAAGAGTGGAGTTATCGTCACCGTACGTAATGAATGAGGACCAAATAGAAAGCTCTGCTCTATAACGATCAGGGGGAGGCTTTCAGTGTAATCCTGTCTGCTAATACTGTATATCTGCATGGTTAATTGCATTATTCGAATGAGTGAAGGCCTTAAACGGAATAAATTGCGATTCTATTCCATTGTTGATATGCTGTGAATAGAATATTGTTTGTGAGTTTGTAGCCTTGCGAGCAGTGTTGCCATACAAATATTTTAAGAAATCTGCAATTATGATAAATAACTCTGCAATGCAGATTTCATTATTGAAAATATCTGGACTTCATAAACATTTTTTTTATTTACTCAAAATAAACATTAAAAGAAGGTGGCTGGATGGATGTTATAATTTTTGCAAATGGCGTCGCACGTCAATCATATTTGACTTTTGTGAACTAGACAGCTGTAGAATACAAACAGACAAGCAATGGAGCGCTATATACTCCGCTGTCAAGCCATCCTCAATCTTAACAACGAAAAAGACGATTTTGTGTCGAAAATCATCATGACTGACGAGGGGCATTTCCACTTAAGCCGTATTTTATAGAAGAACTTATATTTTCGTAAGCGTGCAGACAAAACGTGCCATGGAGATTTTAGGATTTTGAAAGTCTGTATAGCTAAGTGGAAGATCTACAAAATGCAGACAAATCTGCACTTATGACAACACTGCTTGCGAGTAGGTATAGGTATACTCTCGCCATCTGGTGATAATGGGAAAGGATGTATAGATACGGTGACCATATTTTAAATTCCAAATAATTAACAAAAAGAAAAAAATATGCACGACTCGATCGCATGGACTTGCTCTTGTGGTTAAATACTGTGTGTAACCCTACATTGAAGATGCATGGTGTATATAATTATTTAACGAGAAAATATTAAAAGAGTCAAAAGTACAAAAAATTTAATTTTTTGTTTGATTTTTTTTTTGTTTATAAAAAATATTTTTTTAAACATTTTTAAATACATTATTGTTTAAACTATTGAGAAGCATCAGATTGAAAAAATATAACAAAATCAGTCTCACCATGGCAAAGATATACGCGAATAACCCAAAAATAAGAACATTTTCTCAAAAAACGTGGAATACCTAATTCCGTTATGTGAATTTTTTGACAAAAACCTGAAATGGAGTTTTCTTATAATTAATTTAGTTATGACGGGTACGAAATTTAATCAAAATCGTTAGAGCAATTTTCGAGAAAATTTGATAAAACCAAAATGTTTGTATGGCAGCTCCCCGGTGTAAATGAGCTAAAACAAAAATTTGAATTTCCCTCTAGGGAATCACATAAAAATGCTCTGTACTAAATCTCATGCAAATCGGTGGACCCGTTTAGGCTTTAGCTCAAATTACAGTGGACGCACCGACGCTAAGACGCACAGACCGGCGGACGTCATGACGAAACCCACTTTTTCGGACTTCTCGATTATAACCTCGATTTTTTTTTACACAAAACCAATACTTGCCCTATAGAGCAAGTAAAAAGAATTAAACCCAGTTTTTAATTATTATTTTTTATTTTTCAGTCTTTGCTTTAGTTAATTAAAATTAATATTACAAAATGAACTCTTAATATGTATGTAAGGTAATAAATAAAATTCAATTATTACTTTAATTAAATGTAAGAGTAAAATAAATGGTTAAAAACTAAATAAGTATCCACATTATTTAAAATAAGGTTCTAAAGCAGGTAACATTTATTTGTTTACATATTTGAATACTAGTTTCCTGAAGTTGGTATAGATTTGTTTAATTAAATCTGTTTTTTGACAGGTCATTTAATAGTAATTAAAAATGATTTTACAATTTCGACTTTAAATTCCATAAATAAGGGCACGTTCGCATTATCATTTTGTTGAAAGAATTTTGGTTTAGTTAGTTTTGAAATAATGAATATTTTTAATGTTTTTGAATACAAAGGGATTCAAAATGAACATCTTCTTCAAATTCAGTTCATCATAATAATGTACGGATGGTCACCATATAGTAGGTATATAGACTTAAGGAAAATAATTTTGTGGGATTTTTTCATTTTTTTTTTCAGCTTAACTCTGCTCAATTAAAATTCGTAAAATTATGCCTAAAAACAGAGCAAAAAACTATTCTTTCTGTGTTGCAGCTTTTTGTCTTGATTTTCTCACTGGGAACAAAATATTATATTAATCCAGCAAAATCACTTAAATTAAACCCAAATATTTCTCTATCTTAAATTCTAAATAGTAAAAATCAAACTCTTGGAGAGTCTTAATTCATAAAATTCGAACAAAAATCATACGGTTCTTTTTTTTCTTTTTTTTTTAAATCTATTTTGACCAAAACTGGAGCTTCTAATAATGTCTATTTCAGCTCTTCGAATGCTTTGTGAGCTACAGGAGTAAATTGTGTCAATTATTGGAGTAGCGAGAGAGGAATAACTTCGCACAATGCACCCGTACCAGACCAATATACCCAAAAAGCTTTGAACTTGAAAAAGGTTTGGGTACCGGAAATGGCACACACTTTAGCTTGGTCAGTTTTAATGCATCCTACGATTAAGCCTAAATATAGGGTTTTTTTTCCAATAAGGGCGGGTAGATGTTGGAATGGAACATTGTGGCGTTCACTGCATGGCACGTAGCCCCGTTCTGTTGGAACGACATGTCATTCACATCCATATTTTCCAATTGGAGCCAGGAAAAATTTATTATCATCGATCGGTAGCGCTATCCGTTGATGCTGATAAGAATGAAGAACTAAGGACTCTCATAGACAGCGACGATGTTTTTGGTTGGTCTTGACGCAAAAGTCATTGGCTGATTGTTCACTAATGTCGTTTTCGTTTGGATTTCGGAACTGTTCCATTCCTATCTAAAATGGGAAATTTGGAGTAAAAGGAGTGAAAAAGGAGTAACTCCGAACGTCCACTCGAAAACGACATAAACCTATCGACTCAAGTTTGGCCTCCAAATTTGCGATAGTCGACTTGGAAGGAAAACCATGTAAACACGTATCGTTGCCCCAAAATGTTTTGATATTAAAGTTTTATCGTTTGGACGTGATGTTCAATCGTGTAACTTGCCATGGTGCGATTTTGGATCATCAGGAACTGAAAAATAAATAGATTTGACAGATGTCACAAAAACAACATGGCTGCCACCGAATGAAAAACCCTTTATATCGAAGCTAGCAAAATATTCATGAAAAAACGATAAACGAAAGTTGCTGATGTACTAACTCCAATTTGTTTTTCTTTAAGTCAGTCATTACCCGGCAGACGAGAAACATACCCCTTCCTTACCGCGAAATAAACTATGCATATTTATTTGTACTTATTAATTGCACATTTACCATTTTCATATCATCGTCATAAAAAAACCGTTTAAATCGATTCGAAGTGTTTATAAACATGTGTGTCAAAGGTTTTTAACCACAGCCTTAAGACAAGTACGATCTCTTCGATAATTTCTACTTAACCATAATTCTTCTTCACCGTTGACGGATTTTTCTTTCTCTACAGTCATACAAAAAAAATCTTTAATCACAGTTTTGAAATTACACGGTGAATTTTTTTGTTTTCAAAAAACGCCAAGCAACTGCGCGTATTCTCGTTCATGTTAAACATGAAGAATTAAATAAAAAAAAAAAAGGTTCAAAAAGTTAAATTATAAAGAATGAAGGCAAAGCTTACAGCTTAATTAATGAAAACACCTCAAGGACTTTGTGATAGAGTTTTGTGCTAAAATTAAATTGCCTTGAATTCATCTTTATCTCATTATCCGCCTGATGCGAACAAAAGTTAATCTAGGTAATTTTGTGTTGGGAGCGATGTGATGCGACGCGACGCAAGGAAAGGCATAGCAAACTTCTTCGCATATTGCTCAATTTGCTATTAGGTTCTTTCGTTGCGTCTACGTTGGCGTCGTCTTCGTCCTTTTTCTCAGAAAAGCTATCAAAAGATTTTGTGCGTTTACTTTTGTTTTTGTGTTTTTCCTTTTTTTTTTAATATTTTTTTTTTGTAACGAACCTGAGGCTCACAATCCTTAAACTATTTTCATTTTCGATTAAAATTACTTTTTAACACTGATGCTTTTGCCTGTTGTATAGCAGAAGCAGGGTGTACAGGTTTTCTTGATGCTCAGTTAATTTTGTATAAGTACTTCTTGTTTACTGCGAGTTTCTCAGTTTATCTAATTATTCAAGTTAGTTTATGTTCATTGGAGTTAACTTAATTAAATTGAGTGATGGATAGAAATTATAATACTCTGATGGAGTCGCTTAAGAAACTTCAAAGTGCAGGACATAAGTTTTTTACATTTTTTTAATAATTAGTAGATATAAAGCTATAAAAGAGATAATGGCGGATTAACCCTTTATACACCAACGGTCAGCAACTTTCATCTCTCCATAGAGGGCTATAGTTAGAAATATCTAGCCTACTCTCGGGGTCGAGTTCTCCACATTGGAGATTGGACGTAAGTTTAAAATATATGTACCTTTATTTGCTTATTTATCTTACGAAGGAACTAAGGTCCAGTTTTTCAGTGGGAGATTAAAGTTAAACCCGATTAAACTCATGAAATTTGGTGAGTTAACTCAGGATTAACTGAACGAATGCTTTCGATGTTTTATCCACCGAGTTTGCTTAGTCGTTCTGCATGCATCCCCCACAGAAAAACTGCTTACGCAGTTCATTGTGGTTTAACTGGTTTAACTCACCACTTAAAACTGGTCCTGAAAGACCTAAATTTTCATGATCTAAACGGACCCAGCAAACGAAACAAGGACATGGATTTTTGGATCTAAACGTAAAATGTCTTGCTAGCTATTGGAAACCCTCTTGATAGACTTAAAGGCTATATCTATTACAGCCATCCAGGAGGTTTGATGGGATAGAGATGATGAAAATCTGCGATATCTGCTTAGGTGGGTAACAGCTTTTATTTAAGAAATTTCAAATATTTACTTGGGATATCGCATGATCTTCAAAAGTATATCAAAATGTTGGAAATTGTATATTCTACTATTTACAATCTACAATAGGAACAATTTACGAACGTTTTGAATGAGAAAAATGCTGGAAAATAACTATACATAAGTTCGCAAATATTAAAAACAAATAATTTTTGGTGACGTGATAGCTCGTAGAGAGCAAGGGCCTTGTGGCTTACAAATCTTAACCATTAATGTATGCATGCTGTTTGCTTGCAGGCATAGAGGGGACCTACAATTTTCTGCTGAATCCAAATGGCAATTTGTGAAAAAGAAGCCCAAAACATCATCAAAAATATGTTGAAAAATTGGGTTGAAAGGATGGCCTAACTGCGAAGCCGGACGATGCAGTCATTTGAATGAAATAATATTTCATAAATTAATGGAAAAGTTTATTACTTCCAATGAAGCAACAACCGTTGAAAAATATTGAACCGTGTTTTTGGTTTGTTAACATCTATGCTGGCGGTAGGTTAAACTAAAAACGTGTGTTTTACGTGTAACACGTTATGTGTAGCATGTTAGATATACGTGTAATAAGTTCCTTGTATAATACGTTCACGGTACGGTACGGTTGGATTATGGGCATTGGGTTCTTTGGCACTCGGATGATCATTGATGTTTACATATCTTACCCGTTAGCTCCGGAAGTGACACATTTTTATAGCTTTTTTTTAAAATGAAACAAATAGATGAGAGCAATAAATGAGTTGAGTTTTTTTTTTACTTATGTAGTTTCATACTTATCTACTTAATGTGGTACAACAGTCCGGTTTAGACCTGGTTCTCAACCAACAAGCTCTCCAGCCGGCTCGCTTCCTAGCTATAGTTGCCTCTTGGTTTCGCAGCCGATTGGGTTGAGGTCCTGTTGCATTTGCTTGCGTCACCTGAGTCGAGGGCTTTCTCATGCCACCAAAGTCCTTCATGCCAAAAAATGTGTTGTGATTTTACGTATTCTGACATTGAATATCCAATATAACCACTATTAATGAAGTTGCACGTTTTAGATAGTATTTCATTGTTTGAATATTGAGGCTCAAGCCGATGGAATGAACGGCACGGCCGGCATGGCATGGCATTCCAAAAAGCACATATTTGGATTTTTCAATAATTGGGATTATAGGTTTTAATTTTTTTTCTTTCTTATTTTAATTCTTTTTTTTTTTGTTTTTGTTTTACACAAAACTATATTATACTAACCCAACCCTATAGAACAGAGGCATTTTCAAATCCTTCAGTCTGAACTAAAATTAATGCATTTGAGAACATAACAAACTTCCTTAAATTTAATCTTTTATATTATGTGTAAAATTTCCATAAATAAATCAAAGGGATTTTAGAGATATACTTAAGTAGATATTGGTTTGTCAATCAAAATCAAAGGACCGAAAGTGTCTGTAAGGCTCTACACATAAGAGAGTGATAACCCTATAAACTGTAACCTGCTATCATATTATAAAGCCTTTGCCTTCACAATGATAATAATAATAATTGTAACCCAAATCTGCAAGATGACACACAAAAGTATATTTCTTATCATTTGACCCTTGTCACACTCTACGTATAATACAAAAAGACCTATACACAACACAAGACAAGTGATTATAATAAAAAAAAAAATATACCCTAAAACACATAGTTCATCTCAGACAAGACACACTCTATATAAGTTACTACCGCATAAACGTTGTTTCCCAAATCCCCAATACACAATAATACCTATAGGGCAAGAGTTATAAGGGAACATGAAAGAATTCTTAATAAAATTCAGGTCAGATTACAGCTCTCCCATGGGTGATCTGAGATCCGAAAACCAAGATCCCAGTAATCCCCAATCCACATGCATAATGAATTTTGAAAGCGTTCCTCGGTCTCAGTCTGAGCCTAAACCTCAAGCCTCAACCCCATGCTGAGCATTTCTCTAAGCAAATCTCTGAACTTATGTAGGTACCTGCTGATAGTTCATCGCACAGTTTGTTTTTGTGATATATCAGGGTGCAATTTACTAAGTGTTGCTACCGGCAAATGCCTTATACCTTTATCTACTCCAACTTCTCCACCACCATCGATAATCTTCTCTTCTTCCCCATCACAACGCACATCGCACATCGGCAACTGAAAGGTCCTTGACAAAATGCCCTCAGGTATAAATAAATATATGAATCTGAGCATTCAATAAATTTACATACACCACAGCTCAGCTCAGACCAAGACCCAGAGATTCAGAATTCGGCAGACTTTCGAGAAATGAAGCGATGATGATGTGCCTTTGCTATTGCTTTTGCTTCTGATGGTCTTACAATAATGCCAGCAGGAGACGAGACTTCGAGAGGAGGAAATTTGAGTGTTATCCTTGTTGCTGTTGATATGAAATAATTTTGCTTGGATTTAAATATATGTCTGTAGTCTGCTCTGTAGCTCTGCATATATCCATTCAACTTTTGAACTCTTAAAATAGCTGAGCTGAGCTGCTACAACTGCGTTGTGTAGTGTGTGGTGTGTCGACATCAAGGTCTAAACACTTAACCTTCCTCGTGTCTTTATGATATGATGGAAGGAGTTACATAACTCTTTGGTATAGTTGATAAACCTATACATACTGTACTGCTCATAAGTATCTACATTGGTACAATTTTGAAGTTTAAGCGTTTTACTCATGGTAAATAGGTAGAACGTAGAAGGCAAAACTTGCAACTGCTTATACTATACAACTTGTTATTTTAACAGGAGTGAAGTTAAGCGAACATTCTTGAGCTATACCTAACATCAACGATGCGAAGTTGGCTGGTTGGAATAATATGTTAATGCGTGCAGTTGTTACTACTACATGTGTATGATGTATATGCGAATGCGGCATCGAATAACAAAGGAGCAAACAACTTGAAATCCTTTAATGCAAATTTATGGAAACTGCGGCATGTGTGCCTAAGCAAACACACAATGTAGTTCCATATAAACCTTTACACATATTTATCTTCATCTCGTCAATTATTTTTCAAAATTTTCATGAATACTAAACCTGAAGTTTTGTCAAGGATAATACGTAATTATTTTATCCAGTCCACATTATTTAAGTTATGTTGATATATTGAAGGTATCGGGTTTTTCAATAAGAGCGCTACAAAACTTTTTTTTTAAATAAAACAAAAACGGTTTTGTATATCAATAAAATTCTTTTTTCCTGTGAAAGTATGTTCAATGCCATTATGTATGGAACTCAATTTCTTTTGCATGACAACCACGGTCACGCTTGCAGAAGTCCAGACGCTGAACCCAATTTTCGACGGTTTTCAAGCATAAATCGGCCGATACTGCTGCAATTTCACGTTCGATATTCGTACGAAGTTCATCAATCGTCGCTGGCTTGTTGGCATAGACCATAGACTTGACGTAGCCCCACAGGAAATAGTATAACGGCGTAAAATCGCACAACCGAGGCGGCCAAGCGACTGGACCATTTCGTGAGATAACACGTTCTCCAAACTTGGTTTCCAGTAAATTGATTGTGACATTCGATGTGTGGCTTGTGGCGCCGCGCCGTCCTGTTGGAACCACATGTCCTCCAAGTCTATATCATCCAATTGGGGTCAAAAATATTCGGTTATCATTGAACGGTAGCGGTCCCCATTCACAGTAACGTGCCGTTCTTGATCATCACGGAAGAAGTACGGCCCAATGACGACGCTGGCCCATAAGCCACACCAAACCGTAATTTTTGTCGGGATGCAATGATGACTCAAGGAGTACGTGTGGATTGATTGCTGCCTGACCAATAACGCATATTTTGTTTATTGACGAAGCCATTCAGCCAGAAATGAGCCTCATCGCTGAAGATGATTTTTCGATGAAAATCCGAATCATTTTCAAGTTGTTGCTCAGCCCAATTCACGAACATAAGACGCTTCTGTTATTCAAGCGGCTTCAGTTCTTGCGTCAATTTAATCTTGTAAGGATGTAGGCCAAGATCTTTTCGCAAAATTCGCCACAACGACGTCACAGAGATGCCCAACGCTTGAGAACGACGTGTGAGAGACACATTTGGGCTTTCTGCAACTGAAGCATCAGCAGCAGCAATATTCTCGACACTACGGGCACTTCTTTGCCTCACTGGCACGGGAACATTTTGTACTGTGCCTGTAGATTCAAATTTTTTCACTAAACGCTCAATTTTTGATCTGCTAGTACGATTATTACGACCATAAATTGGACGTAGCGCTCTTAACGTTGAGGCCAATGACTCCGAATTTCGGTAGTAAATTTTAATAATTTCGACTCGTTGTTGGCTCGTATATCTTTCCATCATGAAATGGCAAACCTTACTTAAGAGAAATGTCAAAAGAGCGGCAAGAAATATGGCGTCGTTTGCTGTCACTGTTGCAAAACTATGTAGCCCTAATTTACTAGCTCTTCGTTAAATTCAAATTCGCCATTAAAAAAAGAAACTTTGTCGATTTTTAATAATTTTCTCATTTATAGCAATTTTAACCGACACGCCCAACTAACAAACTCCCGGAGTTAAGCTCTTCAAATCTGAAAAAAGCTCCCATAAGATTCTTTTAAATCCTATTGTTATACTTAAGAATGAATCTCTTGTTATGAAACTCAAATTCGTCTCATAGCATTTTTATTGTAAGAGCTAAGCATTTTTTTAAATTTGAAAGTACTTAAATCCTATATCTAAATCTATTTAAGTCTCATAAGTATCTCGTTATGAAATTAAAACTCTAAACGTCATTTTTAGTCTTTATAATCCCATAATAATACTTCAAGTTTTTTTCAAGATTCTAATAGGAGCTACGACGCCAGCTTTGAATTTCAAACGAACAGATGTTGTAGTTGAATTGTACAGTGCGTTCTTTTTGTTCACAAAACTTGCTTCTGTTCATGTTTCTATCGGATTGGTTATTTGATTGGTGGTGGAAGATGTAATTTTAGATTTCAAAGAAAAGTTTGATTGTTTTCTTTGCGAGCAAGTTTCTTTGGTCGATTTTTTGTTCTGTTTGTTTACCTAATTTGGGGGTAGTGGTGAATTTGATTATAAATATTATAACAACAATTTTTAGCACTGAAATATACTAAACAAAAGCACACATTTCAAACTTAAGGTAGTAAATATTATTAGTATTATTAAAAAGAGGAAACAATCTGCCGAAAAATCGATCTCAAAAGCATTATTTTGATAGAATTGATCGAAACAACCTTATTAATTGTACTAATGGAAATCACCATGAGTATCACATAATGTTTCTGGTATATATATATATACTGTTGTTGCATTGGCTGTCATCAGCTTTGGAGTGATTTAAATAACACCAAGCTATATCCAATTAACTTTGATTGTTACTTTATTCGAAAAATTATTAGGTTATAATTTAGTTCCATTGTTTCAAAATGTTAATCTAACACAATTATCGATTTTTTGCTTTCTCATTTAAATTTCTTAATAAAAGTTGGCAATTGCAATAAAAAGGAACGCCCCACAGACAAATGTGTTTCGTTTGAAAGTTAAATGTCAAATTTAAGTCCCATAAGAGCATTTTAGTTCCCATAAGAAGTACTGTCTCTCAGAGAAAATTTATATTTACTGAGAGCGACACTTCTTACGGGATCTCAAGCGTTGTAATGGGACTTCATCATCATCCAAAGATCTCATAGAGATCTTAAAACAAGAGTTAAAGTATCAATCAACAGCAGCCATGTTGCAATATGAACAAAATGTTTTCATTATATTTTGAGGGTTACCGTAGCTTAAAAAAAAATATTCTTAATGAATTATCATATTTGGTTTTCCATTCTGACCAAAACGTCATATTCATCTTGTTTTCTCTTATAATGGATTTGTATAACTTAGTACACAGCTACTATACCAGAGAAGAATGAGCGGGGACATTCTTTATTGTGTTATGTTATTATTTCAAATTTGTGAGAGCAGTATATTAATACGACACAAGTAAAATGGCATCTTTAAAAATCAGTTGTTTTTGTCAGTTTTTAATGACAAATATATTGGAAAATTTCAGAAAATCTTAATAATGAAAAAGCGCCATATTTTGTACACCTCTAGATCCAATTTTTGTCATAAAAGCACGATAATGACAGTAATTGGAAAAAAATATGGTATGAATGATCGCATTTTGTGAATTGTATAAAAACATACTTTGGTGATTTTTGCACCTAAAAAAATATTAATGGTAACCCTATAATAAGATTATGATTAATAACAAAATATTTTAAATATGCATAATTTTGGAAGCGCGTTGTTATTTTTCGAAGCAAAATGTTTAAATTAGTAGATGCAATTTTAATTGCACCAAGAATTTAGCCTACATATGCCATGATTTTTACAAATATAATACGTCAATTAACTTGTGAGATAAATACTCGCACCAAAAACACATTATTTTTTCACATGAGAGAATCACGAACACACATAAAAACTATTCGCCTACCTTCTTCAAAAAAAGAAATTAAAAATGCGAAAGATATATGTTTTTTTTAAGTTTACACACACTCGTTCTCTTTTTAACAACTTCTGTAGGCAGAGACGCACTCCCATAGGAAGAGTTCAGAGAGCTTTACTAGATTTACAAAGCGGCGTCTATAATCGCATAAGAAGAATAAAACTCTTCCTATAGGATCAAGAGGCTCCCACAACTAGGCCATTTAAAGCTTTTAACAATCTTATACGAATCTAGAAGAACTCCTCAAGAGTGCATTTAGCTCCCTAAAATAAGTCTCGTAGCGCTCTCGGAGCGTCTTATGAGAGGAAAAATGTTACTTGGGGCGCCTTCATTTAACTAATTGGATCTCATTTAATTAAAAACCTGTTTTGGCTTAAATGACAAAATACAGCGTTAAAGTGGGATTTTAAGCTCGAATAGAAGTTTAAAGAGGCGTTTTCTATTTGGTTACTCTCCTATTAGCTTTGCCAGTTATATTGCAGTTTCAGATTACAAACAAAATAAGCAAACCCAAAATTATTGACTGTCAACAGACTTGTGACAGGTGATTTGAAAATTCATTTGGCTACACGAAAATCAGTTTGGCGATATCCCCCACAAAAAGGCGATATTTTTAATTTGTGGTGATTAAAATTCTAATAAATATTATTTTCTATAATTTTCACTTAAATCTTACATCTTTTTCATCGCTATTTCCGCTGAATGCTGCCATCGAAATACCAAATTCTGAATGCACCCCAAAACTGAAATTCGATTTCTTTCTCATTCCTAAAATAAATGACGTACGCCAAAACGTCAAATAAAATAACTTTAAATTCTTTCAATCAGAACTACCAGAACATGTTTTTGAGTTCGGTGATTAATTGGGTGGACAATTTTGAAATTTGGCGATTTTTCGGCGATTGACGGTGTTCACATTGGACTAACTCCTCCGATTTTTTTTGACGTCTCTGTGCTTTTACTCACTTCCACTTCATGGTGAGAAAGAGATGGCCAGGAAAGGCAGGATTTTTTAGATTATTTAAAAATCAGTGGATTTTTTTTGACGTCTTCTTTTGTGACATCTGTTTTCTCTGTCTGTGATTTATCTTTGGCACTTAAATCTTACAGAATCCAATTTTTTTCAATTGGAAACATATTTATTAAAGAAGATTTACATTTTGCAAGTGAAAAAAATGTAATTAATCTTTCAAACTGCACACATTTCTGGTTTGTTTTAACGACTGCTAAACGTCAAAGTAAGTCCGATGTGTTCACATTAGTTTGTGTCTGAACAAACCCACTTGGATTCACGTCAAAAAAAATCGGATGAGTCAGTCCAATGTGAACACCGTCATTTAAATTTTACGTTTGGCAATTTTGCTTTTTCAAACCTGACAACCCTGGCTGTCAACGTTGAATGAATAAATAGACGATTTATTTAACCTCATTTATGATTAAATAATGGATAATCTCTAACAATAACAAACAATATTCCTTGGGATTTAAAAAATATATTTAAATTTAAAGGTGCACTTAAAAGCGTCATTTATCTAATGAGTATTGAATGAACAGAAAACTTAACTCACCTTAAAACCGATTTTAGATAAACCAACAAAATCAAGTATTTAATTAAGTGAGAAAAAATTGTCTCTTAGAGCTGATACAATTTGTATTGATAAAGGGTCTAAGTCGGATCAGTCCTTTTCTTGAGTTGCATTTACAAAACTGCGCTTGGGCGGCTGTTAAGAAAATGACTGGCATAGTAATTTCATACTGAAATTTGATGAACTGCAAAATCCGGAATTGAAATGAATAAACATTCCAAATAATATTCAAATTACTATAGTCGTTCCATTGGTATAAGTGAAAAGTGAAAACTGTTATGCTGACTTTATAGACGTAAAATAAAAAGCTTCCGAGATAAATGAGGGAATAGATTGGACGCGATAGTCACAAAGTAAACAAAAAGTTTAAAAAAATGTGACATCTCTCAAAAAAGTATCAAATTGCCCAAATTTATGTTGGCCGATTTGACATTTACTTTTTTTCTTCGTTTTGGGTGATTTCGCATGGTACCCAAGATGACAGCTAAAATTTACGGTCGGTTTTGCTCGGCTAAACATATTTATAGGCTTTCACGACGCACGGCCTGTGCATAGTGGTTCCTTTGTTGAATTTTGGAAATAATTTCCCATGGAAATGCTTTTAGTTTACTTAATAGTTTGTAGATGCTGGTCCAAGTGTTAATAAATTTAAGGTCTTTGTTTTTAAATGTGATAGAAATTTGACAATTTTTGCTAAGCAAACGATAAAAAGACTTCAAATTTTCAAAAAATATCCAATAAAATGTTTTGTTATACTTTTCTAATAATTATTACTTTTTTGTATATAATTAAAATTATTTAGTAAAGAATTGAAATAATATTACAATTTATAACTTATCTAATAATTTTGTGGTTACTAAACTCATGAATGTAATCTCGGGCCAGTTTCACAGTGGACACTTACCGGAATAAGTCGCACTTAAGTTTCCCATATTAGGACTTTAGGCCAAGTTTCAAAGCCAGCGTAAGTGGAACTTAAGTCACCAACATCGGAGACTTAAGTGCCACTTATTCAGGTAAGTGTGCACTGTGACATTGCACCTTAATCTTTCACATTTCCCACTTAAGTTCCACTTTTCTGACTGTGAAACTGGCCCTTAGAATTTCAAACAAAATTTGTTTTAGATGTTGTTAACTGTAGATACACATTGAACTCACTACTCAGCCTTTTTTTTTGACGTGAATCCAAGTTTTTTTGTTAAGACACAAACTAATGTGAACAAATTCGACTTACTCTGAGATCCAGCAATCGTTAAAACAAAACAAAAATCTGTGCTCGTTGAAGGATTTAGTAGAAATATGTATCTATTTCCCCTTAGAGGATATATAATATGGAGTGCTAATGCTGATACATTGTAGTGCCTGGGGCAATGATAGGGGGCACTATTTCACTTTCGGTTAAGATAGAGTCTTAGAAGATATCGTACAGCTGCTATCAATTGTAAGTCACAATTTACTTATTTTCTTTCTAAATTGTTCTACTTTGAAGTAATTCTTGAAATTAATAAGTGTTTGTTTATTATTTTAAAGGTTTCAATATCTTCTTTTTTAGTTTTTTTCTCCAATGTGCAGAAAACTCAGTGACCGAAACTTGAACAGCGACCCCTATGAAAGGTTCGCATTCGAATAAAAACAAGCACTCCATATTATATATCCTCTAAATATTACCCTTACAAACTTTAAATCCAGTTTAAAAAAAATGGATTCTGTAGGATTTAAGTGCCAAATATGAAGTACAGACAGAGAAATCACATGTCACAAAAGAAAACAGCAAAAAAATCCACTAGTTTAAAAAAAAAATTAAACAAACGGCTTTTCTTTTCGATCTTTTTCTCACCATGAAGTCTGTGTGAGATATGATACAGAGACGTCAAATAAAGTCAGAGGTGTCAGTCCAATGTGAACACCGTCATACAATACTCAATTTTCAAAATCCTCAATCGAACGTCAGAGTCCAAATACAGCAAATAAAATTTAAGCAGAAACTCCGGATGAAAACTCTTCAAGTGTATACCAAGAAGATTCATAAAAGGGATTGAACAATGAACATAAACCGAGCGAGTTTCCAAATTAAAATTTCCCGGAAGCGAAATCGAAGTGTTCCGGTACATTTTGGACTGGAATTGGTTCACCGCCAGGGTTAGAACCTTACTCCAATCGGAGTAAATTGCCTCTAATTTTGAGAAAGAAAATAAATCTTCTCCACCACTTCGTTTTTTTGAGATCTACTCCTTTTTTCCCACACTTAAAAAAATCACAAATTCTTTAGCCAAACTATGTGAAAGGGCTTTGTTGTTCAGTTTTCTAACCAACTCTGGCTCTGAACGTTAAAATTTCAAATTGTATTCCGTTCTGAAAGTGAATTTGTGTAGGTGTGTGATTTATTTTGTTTTTGTTTAAGATACAATTTTTGAAGGCTTTTTCTTTCGTTTTCAAATCTACTCCAGAAATTGCCTATTTACTCCACTTTTTTTTACAAATCTGCTCCGAAATTTTACTACTGAGTTTCTAACCCTGTTCACCGCCCATGAACGAAAACTCTCCACTTTTTCTCCACAGTGATTCACGAGGACGTTCACGCGGTGAAAGAAAAGTCAAATTTGTACTAATTCACGACATGGTTCACATGTATGTACTAGGATTTAGATATATGTAGATATTATCAAACCGAATTTCCTGACACCATCAGAATTTTGAAATAGGTACAAGTTCAGTTCATTAAAAAACTGCGTATACGTTCATTTCATTGAATCCTTATCGAAGAATAATTAAGACACGATAATGTGCATATTGTGTCCACATTGTTCAAATTTTCATTGCAATTAAATTCGTTTACCTATAACTTTTCATATATTTTCTTCATTGTTTGAAAATTTTCTCAAAAAAAAAAAAATTTTTAAAAAAATATGCAATTCCGCAATTAAAGCCGTACACTATTTGCGATTATACCTACCTCTACCATCAACCTACTTTTCATATTGCATCATTTAATTCCACACATAACACAAAACACAAATGATATTAATATTGCTCAATTTAATTTCAAGGATATTCATACAGCCTTTCGCTTTTGTTAAATATTAATCGAGTTGAAATGATATGATCACATTAAGTACGTCCTTACAACATTACCCTCTCTGAATGGTTTCATAAACTATATTACGTACGATTATTCCCCACCATCCAAACAATAATATTATTCCACAAAGAATTAAAAACATCATATTCATTAATATATATGTATGTAGGCACACACACAACAGTTACACAACTCCACTTAATAATAATAATAACAACAACTATACATATTCAACGAAGCATTAACAGAACGAAAACAATTTTTTTTTTCTCTCCCTCTCTCTTTTATTCAAGCCAGAAGAGAAGAATTTATTATTTCGATTAACTGATATACCTACTCGTATGTAACAGTTGTATTATTACAAGAAAACATCTTTTGCTATAATAGTGTTATTTATTCAGAAAAAAACCCAACACAAAACAGTGGCAGCCATTTTACCAATGAGGAGGAAAATTTTATAATTTTGTTTTGATACAGTTGAGGTACATATTATGTACATTTGATCCATTTTTATAACAGAAATGATTTGCATACTTTTGCGCATTAAGGACAAGTTGTACATTAGCCGTTTTTTTAGTATCAGAGATGATCCATTTAGATCATCAAAATACATGCATTACAACAACAACATGAGATCCTGCTCTCTATATGCCTGGACACATTGACGGAAGATCGCAATGCATCACTGCACACTCTGTGGCCACACACAAAAATAAACTTTCTTGGTGATGCAAGAAAATTGACAGCAGGAAACGGCTGGAAATTAAAACACAACACATGCCTTTGAAGTAAGGTTGTACTTGTTCAGACAAATTCGAACGTTAAGAGAAACGAAAAAGTAACGAAACTGCAAATACGAGCGAATTTTGTGAACCTTCCAGCTCGGCGATCAAGTGATAAACGTAATTATCTGTCAAAGCGAAACGATATTAGAATGAAACTGGCATCACTGCACAGAGTTTTATAAAATTTTATGAGATTCGTACAGATTTTTGATTTTTTAGCCCATCTCTTTCCTTCTTATGAAAAATCATTCCCTCTCTTTTACATTTTCATGCAAGTTGCATGCGCAATTGCGTCAATGTGTCCAGGCACTATCGGGATTCTGTTTCATGAACCAAAAGTTTAGTTTTTGCTATTGCTTCTCAGCTTTGGAAATGGTTAGGAATTGTGAACTGTATAGTGTAAACAAAAAAAAGAAAACCAATGAATGAAAAATAAATCAACGCCAACGTAAGGAAAAAAGAGATAGCTATACAACACAGTTGTCACTAAGATCCGTAGTGTTTTATTTTTATGATATGATCTACATATATGGATCATCGGTGATATTAAAATACGGCTATTGTAAAAGGGTGTTTTTTTAAGAGGTATAAAACTTTGAAATGGAATAAAACAAAGATGATTTTTGATGTGTAAACATCTGTGCTGGCGGTAGAGTGACAAAAAAACGTGAACGTTCGTGTGCAACGTTACGTCGTGCAACGTTACGGTGTGCAACGTTATGATCTGCATACTAGGATGGGTGCGTTCAGTGAAAAAAATCTTAAGATCCCCTTCAAGCAAAAACAAGTCTGTTTTGGATCCGCGCACGTTGATGTTTACACATATTAACCGTGAGTCCCGGCACTCACACAATTTTTTTTTTAAATTGACATGAAATTTACTTTATTCGAAAGATAATCTTCAAGCATTATAATTTAAATATGATTTCTGGCATATGACCGCCACGGCTGGCTCGGACGTTGTCAAATATGGTCCTGGAGGTGACCTTTTCAATCGTGTTTTGGGTCCAATTTGCACAATTTGGAAGCGTTGTTCAGGCGTCAGTCTATTCATGTTGAAATGCCAAAAGCCAAACCAAACTAAAAATAAATCACTTAACAGCTGACAAAATGGCCGATACTTAAAATAGTTTTGCACACACATCTACATCTACAGTTAATAGAATAATCAGTTTTTATGGAAGGATACATGCTGAAGGACCAAAAAACTCGGATGATACAACATCAAAAGAATTTGTTCAATTAATCCAAAGTTGACTCATCAAATTAAGTGGGTTAACTCGGGTTTAACTTTAATCTCGCGCTAAATATCTGGACCTATGTCAACTAAAATAAACAAAAGTAGATATTTAGGAAAAAGAGTAAGCTTAGAAGCAGAAAGGTGCTTTAAGATTTCGATCCACAAAAACTATGTAT
Source organism: Leucozona laternaria (assembly GCA_932273885.2). NCBI lineage: Eukaryota > Metazoa > Arthropoda > Insecta > Diptera > Syrphidae > Leucozona > Leucozona laternaria. The sequence continues at coordinate 22,677,191 of OW026368.1, read as the reverse complement.
CAACATCGAAGTAGTCGTTTTCAAACATTTGTATGGGAGGTACCGTTATTTTTGAATATAAGAATAAGTTTTGTTAAAAATCTTCTAGATAACATTGAAAAAAATGCATATTTCCAAGTTTAATAAAAATGGACCAAGTGGATTTTGAAGCATTGAGTTTTTTTAGAAATGTTGATGGTACCTACACAAATATTATTATTGAATGTATCAATCATTCCTCATAAAAAAATTGATGAAAATAAGTTGAACCGGAGGTGCCATTAATGACCATTTTTCGGAACCATTTTTTTACTAATCAAAAAATCGAAAACCCCCCTAGGGAATCATTAAAAAACTTTGAAATCAAAACTTCAAGAAAATCGATTCAGTCGTTTAGGCTATAGGTCGAGGTACAGAGAGACAGAGTTGTGAGACCCCCTTTTTGTGTTCTCTATCATCGTACTGTCAATTTTCATATTTGATTGAAATCTCGAGTTCGAATTTCTTTATAAATCCTAAACTTGCCGTATAGCACCCTACTTATTCAGAAAGGAAAAATAGGCATAGGAGTCAAGCCTTGCATAAATGCTTCGCTGATAAAAGAGAAATTTCTTGATAGGAGCTACCTGCCTATAGAAAAGCGATTAGAAAAAAGAAATAACATCTAGACCAAGTAGAAAGGAAAAGTCGTAAGTTTAAAGCTTTGATGATTATTTTGAACTAGTAAAGTGGCCTTTCTGAACCCAAACACAATGTGGACCAACCGCCCCGCGCTGCCATCGGCTATGTATATCAACGGATGATGAGAATTTTAAATTGAAATAAATAAATATATTTTCCATGAAATTAGTTTAATTTGACACAAATTTTATGACATTATTGTTTGAGAATAATTTCAGACAAGTAGTGCGCCGCCGCCCGTACGTGGCGTAATCTGGAGTTCCTAATATAACACACTCTTCGTAAAAAATCAGACTGTATTACGGCAATTACACATCAAATGTGTGCTAACAGGAGCTTATTTGTTTCTGGTTTACAGCAAAGACATGCGACTTTACATTTTCCCATAGATATTAATCTAATGTCGTGAAAACACAGGTGGAACGAGGTGGTAATTTAACAGAGCAATTGTGTGAAATTAATCGTTCGTCAAATAATGTTTTCTTTCAGTAAATTAATTGCACGCATGCTGTCTGATGGCATGTGGTGTCACACTTCTCCTTAAACCACATGTCCCCAATATTATGCTTTCCAATTGAGGAACGAAAAAGTTAGTAATCATGTCTCTGTTGTGCTCACCGTTGACTCTAAAACGTTCATTTTTGAAGACATAAAGGCCACAGGCCCATAAATCACACCAAACAGTGACTTTTTGCTGGATGTAATATTTTTTCGACAGTGAGTTGTCGCTTCAAATGTGGCAATTCCGTTTATTGACATAGCCATTTACACAAAAGTGTCCTTGATTATGATCAACAAAAATTACACGTACCTACTCAATGCCCGATGAGTTCATTGAAAAATTTGAGTAATTAGCAAACATTAATCCAGCGTGACTCTTTTAATGGTAAATTTGCAAACCAGCTAACTCACTTCAAAACATAACCGACAACAACTGTCAAATCGGCTGTCGCTGAAGATAGTGTTGCCAATTTAAAGTTCTCCGTCTTTAAGAACCAATATTTATTTAATTTTTTTATTAGCTTTGCCTTGATGCAGTCACTTCATAATTCTTGACAAATAATACAAAACCAAATTTATCGAGTCCATTTCCCAACTTTTAACGTTGCACATGACAGAAATGGGATTCCTTCAGTAATGGGGTTTACTATTGGTAAAATAAATCAATTTATTTTTGATTTAGATCTGTCAAACAGCCGATTTTGACCATATCTTTGCTTTCCATTGGGCAAAAAAAATTGATTTATTTTTGATTTAAAATCAATTTTGAAAATTTAAATTTTTCGGCAGATTTACCCCTCCCTGATGTACTTCCACCAACATAATTTTCAGCTGTCAGTTTGCAAATGTGTTTTTGAATTGATTAATACATTTCAGGTTTGAAAATTGTATTCAAAATATGTGAGAAATATTCGCTCATAATAAATGCAACCAGGTATTAAATTAATCGATAACTTCATCAAGCTCTTCTTTATCTTCTAAAAGTGCATCAAGGGATGAAGTTTTTTTGAAATAGTAACACAGTAACGAAACTACACGAATACAGTAACAAAAATAAATCATGTGTTCCATTCGACTCGAAAAAAATCAATTTTTAAATTGAAATCTGAATTTACCAACAAAAAACCCAATAAGTTATGATGATTGTTTTTTTTTTCATTTATAATTAGGTCGAGTTTCATTTTACTGAAAATTGCTTTTTCTAATATTTTTAAGGTTAGATTTTGCAATATCATACTTAATCTGACTTCATATTCGATAAATAAATTATTTCAAAACATCCTTCCTGTTCCATTTATCCGAAATTAATTCTAAATTTAAAATAAATAACCAAAATAGCTCTTTTATGCAGATTTTTCATTTTTTTTTTATAAATAAATCCGTTAAATTCGATTTCAATTGAGTGTTTTTCATGTATAGGTTCATATACATACAAATATAACTTTCATTTTAACCTAAAAATTTATATAAAAAAAAAAAAATAAAATTCATACTCCCAAATCTATGACGTCCGCATGTATTCATTCAACGATTTGACATAACATATCCGCTGGGATATGCTCCGCGCCCTCATTAGTTATTCGGTACTATTCTGCAATGCATAAGTGAAAAACAATTCCGAAATCAAAATATTCATTCCGATTGCAATGAAAATCCAATGCATCACCGGTTCACTCTTAATTGTCATGAAATCAAAACAGTTTAATGAAATGGTGACATTTCGAAATAATTTATGAGCTACACTATAACACTATACACATGTACCTACTCAACAACAACGACGAAGCGCGGAGGAGTGCAAGTCCATCAGTGCCGTGCATGCCGTGCCGTGCCGTGGCATCAGTTTGAGCAGCAGTGCATCCCGTTATCGAGAATATAGCAACAATCAGCTTTTCATTCAATTGAAGTTCAGTCCATTGAGGATAAACAGGAAGGACAAAATGCCAGGGAATTACTCAAATTGATTGAATTTATACTACGGGGGCTTCGGTTGACATATCTGTCAATGGAAATTGACTGAAGTCACAGAAGACCAACCTTAAATGGTTGGTATATACTGATGGTGCCTACTGTTACTCTGTGCATATTAATGGGGTCAATTGAGTATATGGGAAGGGTATTCAGATTCCTAAACTGAATTCAATGAACATAATGCTGGGTTGGAGATGGACACACACTCCTGTACACTATACACGGTGTGGTAATGGTACTGTTTCAAATACAGAGGTTTAACACTCTTGAATAAATTGACAGAGAATGAGTGCAGGATAATCATGAAGGATACTTGATTAAGTGGTTCGGGTCGGGTGTCAACTGAGATAAAATGGTCAGCGGGAGTAGAGTAGATTTTTCTTAAAGTAAAAGGGATTTGTTTTCATATATCAGAGAAAAATGAAACTAGTACATGCAATTTAAGGTTCTAAGGGCTGTCCAAATCGGATGGAATATGTTTTTAAGGATCTACATAGCTCAATGTACACCTCTGAACGCAAAGACAAACAGGCCGATGCACAAATGGGAAAGAGTGACCTATAAAATAAAAGAGTCCGTTAAACCATCTGATACAATTCAGCGGATAAAAAAAAAAGAAATGTAAACTCACTAGATAGCGCCACAAATCATATGAAAAAAAAATTAAATAATACGTTTAAAATGTTAATAGCTATGTATATTTATTTTCAAGACTTGTGGCGTAGGGAGTCAGATTTTTTTGTTGAATATATTAGTCAGACACACAGTACAATATTTTTTGTGCAAGGAATTTTATTTAACCAGGACTAAATAATTTTTTTTTAAAACAAAACAAAAAAACTAAAATATATATCAACTAGCTGACAGCACACACCGCACACACAAGACACACAACACACTAAACAGTGACTGGGTATTGGGCTACCAGAGCTCACAACTAGGCGAATAGGAACTATTCAATGTAATAAAATATCCTATAGAATCCACACACATATACACACAATACAGACGTTAAAATGCGGATTCCCTAATTACAAAACTTTTTTAATAAAACAAAAATTTTCGTTTTTTGTTGTTGTTTTTTTTTTTTTTTGTATGGCAGTGTTTCTGACTGCGCTATACCCTTTTGACAGTGTATACCTACCGAGAAGTCCTTTCACTATTTCTGCTGTTGTAGTTTACACCAAGGATGCTTACTGCATTTACAGATCTTTCTGTATATTTGCGAAATAAAACAGCAACGCAGAACAAAAAAATAAGAACAAAATAAAAAAAAAAAAAAAATGAAAACAAAGAGGAACGGAATTGGTGTAAGGAAAGGAGTTCTAAGGACTGTTGGTACTACTGCATGGGTTATATCCTTTTTTCCCGCGACTATATCCATTGCTATTTTTAGAGAGAGAGAGATATAGTTACTATAGTAGAGTAATAATAAATTCTATTCGAGTGTTAAAACTTTTATTTTCGGTTCTGCTTGGATGCAGGCAGAGGTAGAGCTAACGAAAGGACCTGCAGCGCATCCGATAACCGTTGATGAGGTGATCTATTGCAAAAGTTTCTTTTTTTTGCTGGTGTTATTGTTGTTGTTGTTTTTTTTTTCTTCCTCACAAAACTATGCGGAATGTTTTGGAGGAATGGTTTGGTTACAGACGGATGCAGGGATGAAAGTATTTAACAAGGGTGTTAAGTGATTTCAATCTAAGCCTTTAATAAGTCTTACCTTGAAAAGAGGCAGCTTATACACAACAAAGACTGCCGGATTTATTTAAACAAAACAAAATGGTATTAGGTAGGTACATACATATACATATTATGTACATACATATCACCGGAAAGTGCATTTAATTTTCAGATAGTAACATACCTAATAAAGGGTGTTTTTTTAGACATGTGGTTTTCAATCTGGCAATACTTTTTTTCGGGGTAGGTCTTTTTGACAGCTGTCACTTGATTTATGCTCAGTTTTGTTTGCCATTTTATAATTAATAGACTTACTCCTGAACAACGTTTGCAAATCGTACAAATTTATTACCAAAATAATGGTTCGGTTCGCGGGACGCATCACGCGCTGCGTCCAATATTCGGTGGACATATTCGCAAAATCGCATAAATTCGAGCAACCATGGATCGGTTTCGTACTACGTTTACTCTAGTGGATAATACGCATCCTCAGAGACGCCGTACAGTGCTCACCAAAGACGCTATTGGTGCTGTGGAGTAGAGTATCGAAGAAGACGCGAATGAGTCAATCCGCCATCGTGCGCAACAATTGGAGCTGTCGAAAATTGGGCCTCTCAGCTGGAATTTATTCGAGTCAGCCGCGGCAGTCACTTCCCCGAAATAATTTTTAAAACATAAATGCAAAGTCTTATTTTTATAATAAAGCTTAATTCTTGGCCACAACATTAAATTATATGCGTTTTATTTCTTCTTGAAAACCACACGTCTAAAAAAAAAATATGTGAGTGCCGGGACTCACGGTTAAATATGTGTAAACATCAACGTTTGTCCAAGTGCCTAATTTTTGTTACTGAACGTCATCAAAAGAAACATATTGAATAATTAACACTACATTACCTATCTCTAAGCAGTGCTTAAAATGCTTATTGTTGAGAGAACGGCACCGAAATACCCAGTGGGGGAACCGCTGTAACGAAATTTCCAAGCACTAAAAGGCTGGTGGTGAAGTGTCCAACGAACGGTGAAGGTTCGGTACTGAAAGGTCCTGCTTCGTAGTTCACTCTCAACTTTAAGATGATTTCACATTACACATGGTTATTGTGTATGGTAATCATAATCACTCTCTGAGCATCGACAAACAACAACTGTCAGCGGAGAGCACTAAAATCGTTGTTTCAATTAAATGACACCGTACCCAAATTCCAAAGGATCTTAATGGTTTGACTGACAGGGGCCGAATTAAAATATCCAGTAAGAACTGTCAACGAACTTGCAACCCTTATGAAACTCCATCTTCCCATCGAGTAAAACTTGCAAAAAGTTCAGTCTTAATTTTATACTGAACGAACCTCAAATGAATGTCACTATGAGATAGCCGGCGAATTACATATCTTGAGTTTTTAGAATATTAAGTTGCAGTTGTTGTCAGTGGAAATCACTAAAATCGCAGTTTCAATAGATTGACAACATCAATCGCCTATGGAATTGGACGCTGTGATTTTTAATGAATGTTAACTTTGTGCAAGTACAAAAGTTGCCGATAACTCTGCAATTTGTTCAACCTCAGCTATTTTGTATATCCCAGCCACCTTCGTCCCTCGCCTACGTGCCTAAAAATTTGCAAGAAGAAATTGCATCGTTTAAAAGCAGTTTAATGTAAACGTAGAATTTATATCCTACCATACCTACAGCCATTGATCTACCATACCTACAGGCAATTGTCAATCCCTACAGCTGACTATTATTATTTTTGTTTTGATTTTGTTTGTTTTTTTAATTACTAGTGTCGCGTCCATTTTGTTCGGGGAATAATTAAAAATTAAAGAACAAAAAATTGTGTGAGTGCCGGGACTCACGGTTAATATGTGTAAACATCAACGTGCGCGGATCCAAAACGGACTTGTTTTTGCTTGAAGGAGATCTAAAGATTTTTTACACTGAACGCACCCATCCTACCATCCTAGTATGCAGATCGTAACGTTGCACACCGTAACGTTGCACGACGTAACGTTGCACACGAACTTTCACGTTTTTGTTTCACTCTACCGCCAGCATAGATGTTTACACATCAAAAAATTTAACAAAATAATATATGTAAGTGTTAAAATGATAAAATCGTCGGTCGCGTTAAAATCAATTAGTATTGGTCGGGCAAATCAGATTTCGTAATGTAACGTGCTACAACGTAAAGTGCACGACGTAACGTTGCACACGAACTTTCACGTTTTTTTTCACTTTACCGCCAGCATAGATGTCTACATATCAAAAACTCCCTTTACTATACCTACTCCATTCTTGTTCATAAAGTCACAAGGCCCTGGTTCTCCACGCGGATGTCACGCCATCAAATTATTTCTTTATAAGCGATAAATTTCTTTTGTTTTGTTTTAAAAGAAAACAATTCTTAAATTTTTTTAGTTGTTTGTTTTTTTTTTTTAATTTTGGATGCATACTTCAATAAAAGACTAATTATGGATATTTATCAGCTACATACATACGCTATGCTGCCTGTGTCTATTTAAACCAATCTCTAATAAAAAAAGAAGAAGCACCAGCTTAATTATGTATTCCATCTACAGCATTATTTTCGTTGGCAAATTGTAAATTTATGTTTTATTGGATTACCTCAACACGGTATGCTGAATATTATACCATGTCGTAATTTTTCAAAGAAAAAAAGAAGAAGAAAAACCCTGTTAAAGCTGATTTCTTTTCATCTGCATGTCAATACCATTATAGGTAAAGAAGTCTTGAGTTCTGGCATATTCTTTGTAGGCATATTGATGGCGCGATTCAACAAAATTGTCACTCTTGTAATGTATAATGTTATTTGGAATTTTGTATACCTACCTAAAAGGAGTGGGATGATTTTTACGTTGTCAGTTTTTCTTATAGCCGCAAAAATTGATGAAATGTAAATATATGCATACTTATTGGTTTTTTTCTTTATAACACATAAGTACTCGTACATACTACAAACAATATGCCTGAAGTAAATATCTATGGAAGATTTTCTATTTTTTTTTTTTCTTCTAGGGTTCGAATCGTTGTCAAGGGAGGAATTTCCCTCTTTTGTATATACCTAGACACTTAGAGTAACCATTTCAGACAAGAAAAATCATCAAAGGCCTTTGACAAAATTGCGTAGGTACATATACTTTTTTTCAAAAAAAAAAAAATTGTTTATTTTCGAGTGAAGTCTGATTGAAGCATCTTTACTCATTAATTGAAATCGGGTTGAAGAATAGATATTACTGTTTTTTCTTGTGTATTGATATTTAATTTAATTCAATTTGATTTTGTGGAAGTGGTGGGTAGATAATTTGAGTAGGTAATTTAATTTTGTAAACAAAAATGCATGAATTGGTCACACGTATATCTATACTTACTTTGAGGAAATTTTAAACTAAGGCCTGATGGGACCCACTATAAATATTAGTTGCTCCGTAATACGACCAACTCCAGGCAACTAAAGTTGCTTGCCCTCACCTCTTACCCAACTTCCGGGCAACTTTTGGCTGTCCTGTGTCTACGTTCTGTAACTCAAGCATCGATAAAATCAATCGACAGTCGAGAAACGATGAAAATTGAAATAAATCGTACGAGTTTTGTTACATTTTTCATCGTTTCTCGACGAGTTTTACCTAAAACGTAGGCACTGGTGTAAAATTTAAAGCGGTAAATGCAACATTGACAAACGGAAACGCCATTTTGTACTGCTTTTTTGAGAGATAAAGTAGTGGGAAACAAAAGTTGCTTCCTGTTGCGAGAAACTAAGTAAGTCCCCTTTCACACGAGGAAACTGAGTTGCCAGCAACAATCAGTTTGTTGGTGAGAAGGGCAAGAAGTAAGAGGGGAAAATGAAATCTCCCCGGTCAACGATTCGAGGAGATTTTTTTGACATTCCTCTTCACACACACAGTAGAGTGTGTTCAACCAAGCTATTTTAAAAGGAAAATCAAGAAAGTTTCCACGATTTTGTTTCTTCGTGTGAAAGGTATAGGAGATTTTTAAGGAAATTCAAAGAAAACGTCAAAAACATCTCCAGCAACTTGTTTCCTCGTGTGAAAGGGGACTAAACTAAGTAAAGCTGAACCACACATGTCTCGTGTAAGTGTGGTGTATTTTAGTGTGTGTGCACACAAATCAAGCGTATTGTGTTGAAAACTGTCACTTTTTCTCTCCCTCTTTCAATGAGCCCTATTTTCTCTTTCTCGCATCACACAGAAAGACATTAAGTGTGTTTGGTATCTTTTTTCAGCAAAATGTGTAAAACCTGCCAAAACACAAAAGAGAGAACAAATTTCTCAAAAATGGAGAAACTTCCAAGAAATTTAACAAACGCATTGAACCACTTTTGTGTACAAAACGTCAGAATTTTTCTCCTCACATCAACAATCACATGCCAAAAGTCTGGTTTTGTTAACAATTTGCGTTTAATTAAAAAAAAAAATTACATAAATTATAAATTTAACAAGTTATTTATTATTTATAAAGTTAATTTTCACATATTAGAAACCACAATTTCAAATTAAAAGCAAAAGATGCTAACAGCTGGGTGTTTTGACAGTCTTTACTCACCTTGCACACAGAATTATATGTAGCACAAATTCGCAAGTTATCCAATGGAGGGGAATTTTTTTTTCTCTCTCGATGTGCTCTCTCGTTGCAACTTTTTCGAGTTAATAAACAGGAATTTGTAACAAATTGTGCAATTTTGTGAAAAATTGTGCAAATTCGCAACAAATTTCACGTTACCAAACAGACCTATTATGTCTGTTTGTTAACTTGCAACTTCTTGCTACTTTTGGCTACTTGTCAATTTGTATGGGATTTGAGAGAAAGTTGTGCTTCGTCGTACGACGTTTCTAGTTACCAAACAGACATATTTCTGCGACATAGCGCGGTAATGTGCAATGGGGGTTTCTAGCAAATTTTCGCATGACTATCTTTCTCATTCTACGTTTTTTATATGAAAATTTCTTTGTTTTCCCTCAAAGTAATTAACCTCTCTCTTTTTTGACAGTCTCGAACAGTTTCTTTTTAAAAATGCAATAAAATGAACAAAATTAAATTTTTCCATAACATAACGTCATTCAAGTGGCTGCCTCGGCTGGCTTCGCAGTAGAGCATTTGTCACTCCAATTTTCCAAGAACTTGTTGATGGTTTCGGGCTGTAGCTCACGGATTGGTTGGATGATATTGGCCTAAAGTGCTTTAATCGTTTTCAGATTATTGGCATTGCATCGGTCCTTCACGGTTTCCTACAAAAAAAATAGTCCAAAGAGGTCAAATCGCAGCTCCGAGGCGGCCAATGAACCAGAGGTCGTCCAAATCCACGTCTTCATTTTCAGTAAAAAAAAAGGCGGTTAAGATGGCTCTGTAAGGCCCACCGTTGACCAAAACGTTGTTCGCATCTTCATTTTCGAAAAAAATGGTGCAATCATCCCACTACTCTACAATCCGCATCAAACTGTCACTCTCTGTGGATAATGCATCCTTCTTCTTCGCAATAACGTGAGGGCTTTCCGAGCCCCAGATGAGACAATTTTGTTTGGTATTGTAGCCGCGCGCCGAGATGAAAATCTTCCTCGTCAGAAAATATTATTTTTCGCCTTTTCAAAAAACCCACTGTTTTGGCTACACAGCACTCACTTTGGAAATAAGTTTTCAATATTTCCCAACGTTGTTCAAGGTTAAAGGGACTCATTCGTTCTACGGAGGGATGATACTGACTTTATGTCAAGATTTCAGCTGTCAGTGTCAAAATAACTAAAAAGATTTAAAAAGAAACAACTAGATAGCCCACCCGTAGCATTGGAGCGATATCGACACATCACTGTACAACACACCACACAAGACAAATCTAATTCCGGCTTAACTCGGAGCAACTAAAAGTTGACATTCATTCCAAAGTGCCACTTTAAATCTTACAGTTTTAGCTTAAATATCTACTCAGATTTTTGTAATTTGTTTTTTGATACATCGACAAAAATTGTCTGTTATTTCATTTTGACTATGGGATAAGGATCTTGTAAGAACTTACAAGTTGTAAATACAGAAGCCGTAAAGCTAAGATTCTTGCCCTCATGATCCTGATGGTTGCCCTCTATATTTTCCTATGTGTAAACCGCACTTCGATTCCATCGTTTCTTCGACACAAATTAAGAATCTAACAAACTTCAAAGTACTTGACCCTATAGAACGTTGTTTATGTGTTTGATATAAAATTTGATATAAAAACAAAAAACATCCACATCATTCCAATTTAAAAGTTCCTTGGTATACCAACTCAACTTCACCCTACCTCACTATACATTCTTGTCTTGAATGGCTACCATCTGACAGCGAGACACAATGGACTACAACATCGCCATTTGTTGCTGGTTGCGCACAAATTGAAACAGCCCAACTGCCAATTTACCTTTTTAATGGAACGACGACATTGGACAAGAACTAATAGCAATTTATTAAAGTGAATCAACTTCAAGAAAGTCCTCAACAACAACTAAACTTTTCCAGGATACCAATAGCTACCATCAAGGCATCGTCATTAACTAAAGTAACCTTTACACAGTTTGAAAAGTGTATATATGACCGTGCGTCGTTGTCGACCAGCGCGGGGACCAACTGACGTGCAAAATGCATCTGCATGGGCACCGACATGCAATGTCGCTCTCGCTGTCGATGTCGACTTCATTATACCATCGACCCCCAATGTAGCCAAAGTCGACAGCATATCAAACCATTGGATTTGCCCAGACACTGAAACTCTTTCACCAAACACTCACTCAGTTGTGGCCATTTTGCTTCTTGGAAAAACCAGACCTGTCCTCTAGACTATATGGGTGCTTCTCTATATGACTTTCATATTCCGGTCCTGATGCTGGGTTATACTATAGTTGCATCAGCTGTAGGCAATAATTTGGTAAGTTTCCTTTCATGATGCGGGAACGCTATAATAAAGTCCTTGTTGAAAATTGCACAATTTTCCATTAACCACTTGAAAACTGTGCTGCTGATGGTGGTGCCTCTGTTGCCTGTGTGTGTGTGTATATTTTGTGTGGCTGAGAAAGTTAGAAGCTTCACGAAGCCAGACGATGAAAGTTTCTTTAAAATGAATTTCTTTAGGTTCGAAGTTGATCATTTTTTGAACTTTCTTGGAAATGGTAATGTGTCTATTGATGGTGAAAACTTTGCCCATTATTATTGACCATATGTCTTTATTTACCAGACAAGTAATTCAAAATAGCTTTAAACAGCCTGTAGTTGATATACCAAGACAAGGCATTTAGTTTCCGACGATCTCATGCCAACTGTCTCAAGCTGGGCTGCCGAAGTGAATACTAATTCGTACCAACTCTCAGTTAAATGCTTGTATTTACCGTAAAGAGATTGATGGCCTGAATGGAAATTGATTGTTCAGTTAATTTTGACAGTAGCATATGTCAATCCATTTTATTTGTCATTCTTTCTGTCAAGCTAGATTTAGAAGGCTAGAAAAAACTCATAATTTTGAATCCAACTGTCCTGTTATGGCCTTTTCGATTGGTAATCCGGGAGAACGATTTGATACGTGTGAACCCTTTTGGAACGATTCTGAAAACAAATTCAGAACCAAATTTCTCTTCTTTTCAGAAGAAGAACTGTCATTCTGACTCCAATCGAAAAATCCATAAGTGTTCTATGATAGATGAATATGTCAAAATGGAAGACCAAGGTGAAAAAAAATTGATAAAAATACTGATTCTGACCTACCAAACAAAATAAGTTAATTGGACTTTTATTGTATTTGTATTTGCTGTAAGAAATAGCGAGTACTTGCTAGCGAGTTGCAATATACTCAAATTTGTTGTACAAATATCTAGCAACTTTAGCAATTAGTCCGTCAACCAACTCGCTAGCAACTCGCTCCTCAACGGTCTTGCCTTTTTCGTAAAGCTAGTACAGCAGCGAGTAGAGCAGCGAGTAGAGTAGCGACTATAGTATCGAGTAGGGCATCAGCGAGTAGAGCAATGAGTATAGAGCGAGTGAGGCAAATACAAGTAGTATAATTGACAGTCATTGTATGTTGCCAACTCCCTAGAGAGTATACTCGCTCGTGTTAAGAAAGTATTGTACGGCTTTGCTTCTACTGAATCGCGTAATATTTTTAAGCCTTACCATAATTATCAATTTTTAAAATTCCTTTGCAGTTTATTAATGGAACTTGACTCTCAACCGCCTCTCAACCGACTCAGTTGCAGCGTTCGGACTTTACTGCGAAAGCAGTAGATTTACTTCGCTTTTTGATACATTATCAAAACTACTGCATCACTGCGCTTTGCTAACAATCTACTTCTATTTTCGATGTCGATTGTTTTTGCTCGAAAGTGGAAATGTCAAGAACGAAACCAACCTTTAGAGATGCCTGTGTGGGTAAAAGGCTTTTTGATTTGTCATTTCAGATTGATTTGACAGATTAAGCAAAATTTGTTCGGAAACATGGATCTCTAAAGTATGTTTTTGATTTTCATTTTTCCACTTTTTGCCACTCTTTTGCAAAAAGTGTTGAATGTAGTAGCCTTTAATATAAATTAAAATTCTACTTCGAAAATTTTGGTTTCACTGCGATTTTTATTTCGATCTACTTCGATATGCGATTTCTGAAGTCCGAACTCTGCTCAGTTGCCTCTTATTCGAACTTGTGACTTATTAACCTCTAAAATAAATTTGGCAATGGTAAGTCCGGTGCCAATAGCCGTGTTCCTTTGGGTAGATGCAAACAATAATCTAGTACTACCAACTATTCGTGCTCTCATGACGACTGACGAGTAGATGAAGTTTGTAGGAAATCAATTTTGTGCGTTCCAATCAAAATGGCTAGCAAACTACTCATGAGTACTTCACCACCTCCAAAGGATCACGGCTAATAATGATTAGGTGATAGATGGCGCCACAGAATTCAACTAACTTATCGCCGCCCCGTTGCAAATTCTTTTTTTAATTCGCGCAACATCCATCATGTATTCGCCGCGCGCGCTAAGGTTGTTAACATTTAAAGGTGACTTTGTGTTAACAAAAACTTTTTATAAATAGAAACAACTATTTATTTCAAACATTTATGTAACTACAGAAATTCACCTTTTGTCATCTAAACCATCTGCAATACGGTCCTCATGGACTCTTCAACTCATCAGCCCTGCATCTGTGTATCCTTTTATTCTTAACCAATTTTTGAGTGGGCAAAATCCTTACAAATCTCACAAAAGTTTAACACAACACAATTACGAAGGAAATTATTGTGTTATATCGTCTATATAAAGGGTGATTTTTTAGCTGGTTTGGTTTTGGCAACACTGGTTTTGACAGCTGACGTGTGTTTAGTACCTTGTGTCACTGTCAAACAGCTTCAGTTTGGTTTGCAATTTGTAAGCGTGCAAATCAAACTTTGATCTTATCTAAATATAGGCGTGCAAAAACTAACTACTTAAATCGCGCAGAGACTTTTCATGCAAATCATTAAAAAAAGACAAGTTATTCGTTTGGATGCTTTATTACAACTGACTTAACATTAACAAAAATAATAAAAGTAGAAAAGCTTTTAGTAAGCATAATATAATACTGTATTAAACAGTAAAGTTAAGTACATAAAACTGTCTTGGGATCGTACGATCATTCTGTTACAATGGATACATACATAATAATTATTATATGTTTTGAACTAAAACATAATGAAAGCTTTTTAATTTTACATACTTGCTTGCGATCGTAAAGAGTTGCCAGATACTTTATTAAATTGAAATTAATTCCAAGGTCTTATATCGTAAGAAATAAGATCTCTTACAACTCGATCATCCTGACAGTAAATCGTCCTCGATTTACGATTGCATGCATTTACATAAATCATTCGTTTTCTTGTAATTACATATAGATACATATTTCTTTTTATAACGAAATTACATAGTAATTGTTATTATCTTTTGATTTACAGATACACGTAATATTTATGTGTTGTAATTTTAATGAAAACTCGGAAAAATACTGATAAGAGAAAATGTAAATTCATACATAGAAAGTTTTTTTTTCTTTTTTTTTTTTAAATAATAAAACTAATAGGTACACGTACATGAATACATTTAAAATGTTTTGAATATTTTAATTCAGAAATTGATGATTTTACATACCTACATAAGGATAGCAAAAATTATATTATACGGTAGTATAACAACTACATAATTTATAATGATTTGGATAATCTGTTTTTTTTTTTGTTTTTAATTTAATAATTATATTTTAAGTAATTAATATTTCATAATTGAACAACATTTTTATGAAAAGTTAAGATTAAATTTTAAACGATATTAAATATTGATACATACAAATGTGCACGAATAAAGATTTATGCTTGAACATAAGGCTTCATATTTTCAGGGCAACATACTCCTTCGTACGGCACGCGAGATATTTGTAAATTTTCTAAGTCCTTTATGAGATATCGATCATTAGGTAGTATCTTTACAACTCTAAATGGACCTTTATATTTAGCCAAAAATTTCTTGTTTAGTCCAGGAGTATTAACAACATTTTTAATTAAAACATAATCGCCGACTTTATATTGCAAAGGTTTTTTGCGGCGCCTATCAAAATAAATTTTGTTTCGATTCTGACTTTCAACAGTCTTTTCATTTGCTTTCTTCCTTAGCTCTTCCAGATTTCGAGGTTCTTGTTCTATGACATTTTCATCTAAATATTCTTTTAGGTTATCCATAATTTCACCCTTTTGGCAAACTCCAAAAAGCAAAATGCTGGGACTTACACCTGTACTTTTGTTTTCAGTGTTGTTAAGAGCGAACTCAACTTTTTGCAAATATTTCATCCAACTACCTGATTCAATTTCACTTTCTTTCGACAACATAGGTGTTAAGCACCTGTTAATTCGTTCAACTTGGCCGTTCGATTGAGGTGAACTCGTAGCCACCTTAATGTGTTGAATGCTACATTTTCCACAAAAAGTTGAAAAGTCATCCGACGTGAAACAACTACCCCTATCTGAAATAATGCGTGTTGGTTTACTATAAAAGCAAAAATAAGATTCAAGGCATTGGATCGCTTCTTTAGTTTTTGTACTTTTTACAGCATAAAGTTTCGTATACTTCGAAAATCCATCAACTATAACAAATATATGCCTTTTGTTATTTATAGTACAGGGTGGCAAGGGACCGTAATGGTCAATGTGGATAGTTTCGAAGGGTTTGTCTCCTTTGGGGATATTGTGTAATACCGCTTCCTTCTTTCCGCTAGGTGGAGAAAAATGCATACATTTTAAGCAATTGCTTATGTATTGTTTAATTTTGTTTTTCATGCTAGGAAACCAGTATGTTTTCCTTAAATAATTTAAACATTTTTCAACACCAAGATGACATAAACTTTCATGGTGTGTTTGAATGACATTTCTTTCCATCATAGCCGGAACATAAAAGAATACGTTTTTGTTTATCTTTCGATAAACAAGCCCATTTATGAGTTCGTAGCTGGGACTTTCCCTTTTCTCCAACATCTCAACTAACCTTTTTATAACTGGATCTTTTTGCTGGGATGCAGCAAGTGCGTGCTCAAAAGTTTCGGATTCGACGATTAAAATATTGTGACATCGACTTAAGGCGTCAACGTGACCCATTCTTTTACTGTCTCTGTGCTCAATGACGTAATCAAAATCCTGGAGCTCCAAAGCCCAACGAGAGATTCTTGGATTTAAAGTCTTTTTATTCAGAGTTTGAGTCAGTGACCTACAATCGGTGACAATTTTGAACCGGATGCCTGTGAGATAAACTCGAAATCTTCGTAGAGCATAAATAATGGCAAGAGTTTCCAACTCGTAAGAATGGTACCTAGATTCTTGATCAGTGGATCGCTTAGAGAAAAAGAAGATCGGATGGAGTTTCTTGTCGTCTTGACGCTGTAGTAAAACAGCACCAAAACCCAAGCTGCTAGCGTCGCAGTGAAGTTCTGTATCAGCAATTGGGTTGTAAATGCTCAAAAGTGGAGCATCAAGAAGTTTTTGCTTCAATATGTTAAAAGCTTCCAGCTGCTTTTCGGCAAACACAAACTTTGAGTCCTTTTTCAAAAGATCGTTAAGTGGTTTTGCCAACAGAGAAAAATCTTTTATAAATTTTCGGAAATAAGAGCATAGGCCCAAAAACGAGTGTAATTTCTTTTCATTTGTGGGTATGGGAAAATGGGCAACAGCCTTTAATCCATCGAAATTTGGACCTATTCCATTAACAGAAACCTCATACCCAAGATATTTAATTTTTTCATACATAAGTACACACTTGTCAAGGCGTAACTGCAAGCTATTTTCCGAAACGATATCTAAAACCTCTTTCAGAACCACAAAATGCTCCTCTTTTGTCTCCGTAGCAACTAACAGGTCGTCGATGTAAATTAAAAGTTTACCAGAGCTTATAAGATCTTTAAAAATTTTGTTTATATAGCGCTGAAACACGGCAGGGGCGTTCTTCAGCCCGAAAGGCATGCGAAGATATTCGAACTGCCCCATAGGAGTTACAAAGGATGTTAATTTTATTGAATCTTCAGCCATTTTCACGTGATGAAAACCGCTTTTAAGATCGAGCAATGAAAAATATTTCTTGTTTCGCAATCTATCAAGATGATCTTCGATCAACGGTAATGGAAAATTATCCTTGACCGTGATTTTGTTTAAATGGCGGTAATCTATACAAAGACGAACTTCACCGGTCTTTTTCCTAGTCAATACAATTGGCGATGCATACGGTGAACTACTCTCGCGTATGATATTATTTTGAAGCAAGTCATCTAAAACTTTTTGTAATTCAATTTTATGAGCGTACGGGAGACGCCTAGGCGCGCAACTGAAAAAACTGTTTGAGCTAGTTAAAACTATTTGCATTTCATAACTATTATCCGAATACTTTGCGTTAGTTGTAATACTCCCGAAAACTAATCTTTTTAATTTGACATTTTCATCGTAGCTCAAATTTTCATTAATTTTCAAGGAAATATTTTCATCGCGGATATCGCATGTATCAATTTTTAAAATCTTTTCGTCAAATTCTAAATCTTCAAAATCTTTATCATCGTTAATATCAACAAATTTCAAATCATCATCGCAAATTTTAACATTATCAATTTTTTTAACATTATCGAAATTTTGAACAACAGCTCTTTCGTTTTCAAAAGTTTTTAAGTTCAAGTCTCCAATCATCAATTTAGTATTTGTTTTACGTAAAAAATCTCTACCTAATATGATTGGATTTTTCATAGTTTTATCATTCACAACATAAAGACATAAATTCACATAATTACCATAAAATTTAACTTTACATAATAATTTACCTAAAATAACCAATTTGGAATTATTTATACCAACGAAATTAGTTGTGGATGGTTCTAGAGATGTCATCATAAAAAGTGGCACGTATTGTTGTTGGATGAAACTTATTGGGCTACCAGTATCAATGACAGTCATCACATGCATGAAAACTCGAACACTTCCAGCTTCACAATTCGCAGACTCAAACTCATAGTCCAGAATTCCATGAAAATCAGTCATCAACGCAGACACGTGACATTCTTTTGGCAAATCTTTATTTTGAACGACGAGAACCGATGATGTCTGTGGGCAATTGCTTACAACATGCCCTTTTTTGCCACAGCGAAAACATGAACCCTTTTCTCGACGTGGTTTTGGACATGTGGTTGATATGTGACCAGCTTCGTTGCAGTTATAGCATTTGACTTTAGTTTCGATTCGTGGCGGAGGTTTCGAATGTTGCACGGGTCTGTTGTAGCCAGACGTCGATGGTTGCAGCTCAGATTTCATTTTTTCATATTTTCGCAGAATAGATTTTAGCTCAGTGAGGGTGTTCGCCGTAAGCATAAGCTGCTTATTGAACAAGGAATCAGGGATTCCCTTGATTATGTAGGCAATCACGTCTTGCTCGTCGATTTCAGCTGAGGATGCTATCTCCTGCATAGCCAGAACGTACTGTTGATAGTTTTCGTCTTTACGTTTCTTGCGGTTTCGCAATGCGTTGTGGACATCTGTTGCAGTTGTATGATGGTGAAATTCAGACAACAGAGCAGCTCTAAGCTCTCTCCATGTTCGAAACGTCCTAGACCTTAGAAACAACCTAGCAGTACCTTTGAGAAGCCTTTTGAAATAAATGAAAGACTCTGACTCACTAAGATGGTAAGTGACCATTGCGTCCTCAACATTCTCAATCCATTTCTTGATAGGATAATCATCATCACCAGAGAACGTTGGCAAGGAATCTTCGATGTCACGAGACGAGCATGCACCAGCAGGGTGAAACTCTCGAACAGGGTTGTTAAGTTCAGCCAATCTTTTCTCCAAAGAAAGAATCTCCTCTTTCTTCCTAACCATTTCACGAAGTCTCTCTAAACGTTGTGAAACATCTTCGTCTTCGTCTTCCAAGTCACTATTATCGCTTCCATCAACATCGTCAGGAAACAAAGCATCAATTTGATTGAGCTGAAGCGAAGTAATCGCTTCATTTAAGCGAGACTTAAGTACAGCCTTTGTACCATTCGTAGCCAAACCCATTTCAGCTAATTTGTCTTTTAGTTTCTGCCCAGTGGCAGATTCTAAAAAACTTGATGCACGTGCATTAGCATCCATTCTCATAAACTAATTAATATTTTGCGAGAAAAAAAAATCGATAAAATACAAGCGTAACATGCAATTACAATACGATTAAATTTTCGGTACTCTATCGCACTTCTGATAGGTTGTAAGCGTGCAAATCAAACTTTGATCTTATCTAAATATAGGCGTGCAAAAACTAACTACTTAAATCGCGCAGAGACTTTTCATGCAAATCATTAAAAAAAGACAAGTTATTCGTTTGGATGCTTTATTACAACTGACTTAACATTAACAAAAATAATAAAAGTAGAAAAGCTTTTAGTAAGCATAATATAATACTGTATTAAACAGTAAAGTTAAGTACATAAAACTGTCTTGGGATCGTACGATCATTCTGTTACAATGGATACATACATAATAATTATTATATGTTTTGAACTAAAACATAATGAAAGCTTTTTAATTTTACATACTTGCTTGCGATCGTAAAGAGTTGCCAGATACTTTATTAAATTGAAATTAATTCCAAGGTCTTATATCGTAAGAAATAAGATCTCTTACAAATTTAACCATGGATCGTCTTACAAATGAACAACGCTTGCAAATTATTGAATTTTACTATCAAAATTCGAGCTCGGTTCGAAATGTTCATCGCGCGCTGCTTGTGTTCAGCGATGAGGCTCATTTTTGGTTGAATGGGTACGTAAATAAGCAAAATTGCCGCATTTGGAGTGAAGATCAGCCAGAAGCATTGCAACAGCTACCAATGCATCCCGAAAAAGCCACTGTTTGGTGCGGTTTATGGGCCGGCGGCATTATTGGGCCTATTTCTTCAAAGATGATGCGAATCGCAGCGTTACTGTCAATGGTGAACGCTACCGAGCGATGATAACAAACTTTTTTTTGCCCGAAATGGAAGTTCTTGACTTGCATGATATGTGGTTTCAACAAGACGGTGCCACATGCCACACAGCACGCGAAACAATGGCGCAATTGCAAGGCGAGTTTGGTGAACAGTTAATTTCACGTTTCGGGCCGGTCAATTGGCCGCCTAGATCGTGCGATTTGACACCATTAGATTATTTTTTGTGGAGGTATGTCAAGGCTAATGTCTATAGGGATAAGCCCGCTTCGATTGACGCACTGGAAGCCAACATCCATGCATTCATTCGTGAGATACCGGCCGATATGTGTGAAAGAGTATGCCAAAATTGGACTCAGCGGATGGGCTACCTGAGACGCAGCCGCGGTCAACATTTGCATGAAATTATCTTTAAACATTAAATTGCAAGGTTCAAACTATCGATTCAAATAAATATTTCATTCTTTTTTTCGAATTTTTTGTGTTTTTTTTTTTTTTTAAAGTTTTAAACCTCTTAAAAAATCACCCATTACCTATTCGTTGTTGCTATGCCATTTTTGTTGCTTTACTTGATTTTGGTATATTGGGCTTGGTGTTGTGTTGTTATTTTGATACTGCACAACTTGTGTATCTATAATTGCAACGATATAGATTTGCTCCATTCTCCCCTATACAAGCGAAACAAGTTTGAATTCTTGCGCTGCCGCTGGCTTGAGGCATCTTCGACAAACCACGCTCTTCTATGGAATTACGATTTATTGGTGAAATTGGAAAGCCCTTATCGAAGTAAAATTGGCAAAGTCTTAAAGACAACAAACACCATTTTGTCGGAATATAAGTACATACCTAGACCTACTTATAGTGAATGAGAGTCAAAATGGCGAAAGTATCAAGTATATAGGTACACAGCTACTCTCTCTATCTACATAAATGGCAAGGAACCACGTTAGCATTTGTTGTGCAATAACGCTCAAGTGCATAGCTAATTAGCGTTATGTTGTTTTTATTCTGTTTGCCTATAGTTTTGTTGGTGTAGGTACTTTTTGGGGATAAAGCAAAACGGCGATGTAGTGGAGTTTTGGTAAGACTTTCCTCCGAATATTATATACACCTCTACGATATCGGAAGTTTAAGGTCCTCTGTGACTCTATAGTGATGCTAGTGGGCTAAATGAGCGGTTTTATGGTGTTGTAGTAAAATATTTTGTAATCGCTTTTGAGTGGTTTTTGATGAAGTTAATTAATGACGATGTTGTAAGTATTATAAGGGGCTTTTAGAAATATGGTGTGTTATTGTTGCAATTTTAAGAAGCTTTTAAGTCGTCAACAGTTGTTGTGTTTTGTAGAGTTTAATGACTTGTTTATGTTGCTTTTATGGAATTGTTAATATGTCTTGTTCTTGTGTTATTATGAAACACAAACTCTCTCTTTTTCTCCACTTTTTTATAAGTACTTATTGAATAATAAGTGCACCAAGTACATAATACCTACGGGTTATTGACCTAATAGGGGCTTTTTATTTTTAATAGAGAGCACATACCTACACAGATACCATAGACGATTGTTTTTTTACATTTAACTTCTTGCTAAAGTGCAACTTTAAATGGCAGTAAAATATGTACATTCTCAACCACAATACTTACCAATGATGTGATGGCAGTAAATCGTCATAAAATTTAATTCGCACATTTTTCGATTGCTTTATAAATAATTCAGCACTAGCAGGCCCGCACCTTTTCTAAACTTTAAGGTTTATTTTTTCCTCGAAGGTTTGGAAAAAAAAAGAAAAGTCTCAACAGGGGGCGCTGTAGGTAAATATTTCGTTATTCTGTTCAATTCAGTTACCGTTTAACAGATGGCACTGTAGGCGGTTAGGAAAATGGCTTTTGTGATATTGTTTTCCAACTTTTGTTATTTGTAGGGTGAATTGGGATCAACATAAATACTTGTCCGATTAAGGAAATTTCGTTTTGGGTTGAAAGGTTTTTCTTAGGAAATGGGTGAAATGGGGTAAAAATAAAATCTGCCCGAACTAGGAAATTCTGTTTTTTTGTTTAAAAATTTTTTTGTTAGGAAATAGCTTGGGGATATTGTTTTTCAAATATTTTAATTTGTAGGGTAAAAGGGTTTAAAATAAAAAAAAAACTATCCGATCTAAAAAATTCTTTTGGCTTTTGAATGGTTGTTTTGTAGTGGATTTAGGGATTTTTTTTCAGAAAATTGGTGTTTAAAGGGTGAAATGAGGTAAAAATGTAAAGTGGCACCTGATTTCAAAATTTGTTTGTGCTTAAAATGTTATTTAAAAAAATGTATATTTATAGAGTGAAATGGGGGAAAAACAATAAAGCTTTTTGATTATAAAAATTCTTTCTGTGTTGGGAAAGTAAGGTTGGACTTAGATTATCATGTTTTTACATATTTAGCCATTCATAACTTGAAGTAGGTTAAAACCCATTAAGTAGTATTCGATTAAAAAAATTAGCTTGAATATTTATTTAATAATTTTTATGCGAGAAGCTTAGGTTTGTCCAGCTTAGGATGGGCCAGCTAGTAAAAAATAAAAAAGAAAAAATTGTGTACCATTGTAACTTACTTTCGATTTTCCCGTTAAGCATTTTTCCATAAAAAACGCTATTGCTCTGAGCCCCCCCCCCCCCCCCCAACAAAAAAGCGTTCCTGAAACGGCGGCCCTGTACTGCACTTAAAATAATGCAGCTTTCAGTTGCAATTGCACACTTTGCGATATGATGCACCCTTCAGCCTAACAAATTGCTATTGCTTGACCAAAGATCCTTGCTGGGCAATAAACCAGGAACGTATTTCAGCAGCATTGCCACCAAGGACTCGCAGAAATGTAATGACAACAATGAAGTGCAAACTACCTTACCTCCATACTCTTCCAGAATACATTCCAAAGAACACGTCCACGGAAAGATGTGCAAACAATAAAAAAAAAAAAAACAACAACCATGCAACGGAGCTTGTGGCCAATATGCGATATAGATCCCATTCCATGGGCAATAATCATAAATTCCCCATCAAACTAACAGAAGAAATCGTTTTACGATATAAGATAACCAATCGAATATAGTCATATATGGAGGGGTGATATGAAGGTTTTTTTTTATCTGTGTTGCTCTTTCGAATTTCCTCTGTAGCCATTTTGGTTTTTTTTTTTTTTCTCTCGTCCCAGCTTCTTTAGACTCTGTTTTTCTGCTTGGCATCCAATTCGATAGATAGCTTTGAGATGTGCTGTGTGATTTGGTGTGTCAATGTTATCTTGAGTTTGAAAATTAAGGAGGAACTGTACTGTACCATATAACGGCAGAGGTTTCAATAACCTTTGACGTGGACAAAACTTTACTGCTGCTATCTCATTGGGGGGAATTTGTGCCCTTAGGGACAAAGATGTGAGCAGTCATTATTTGTCGAGGTCGACCAACAACAAGTTAGAATGAATTGAGGCAACATAGACGGAATATCTTTGGGGCAGACGTTCGTGTTCGTATAACCTACCGACATAATATAAAGGGTCGACTTGATTTGTTCCTTCTGATTATTTTGTTTGTTTTTTTTTTTTTCTTTTGAAAATGGGATCACGCATGAATATGATGATTTCTTTAGAGGTTTCGTTCATTCAGACATTTTATCGCCGGTGAGCTAGCCTTTGTCCTTGTCCTGGAGATTCTAATAGGAATTTGCTTGAAATCAAAAGGTGATGTACACCTGATGATATTACAGACATTAAGTTTGATTGCAAACATAAAAATTAGTTGCCTAAGAAGGGAAAGATTTCGGCACTTTCAAAAAGGGTTTTTTTCTACGTTTAACATTGTAAATGGAAAAGCCTAAAAATCTAGGACAAAATATTGAATTAAAAACTATGATATTTAATGGAAACACTATGATGTGATGTGCCTGCACTGAGCGCCAGAGTGTCTTTTGTATGGCGAGGATGGGATTTATGATAAAATAAAGGACAAGCGATTGTATAGAGATGTATATGAATGAAGCAGCATTATAACTTTTCAGCTGGTAATCCGTTCATTCTCAAAGAAAAGTTTTTCCTGGTAAATGGTGTTTTTTTAAAGGTATAGAACTTTAAGTATATGGGTTTTATGACCTCTTTTTTGCTAATATGTTGTTGTTTTATGGGCTTTAGGTCAATTTATATTTCAATTAAATGAAACACATAGTTTTGCTGTCTACAACGTTTCGTCCATGATTATGGACATCATCAGGTAGATAATGTAATATATTTCAAATCTGTATAAAAAAATTTGAAAAGCAAAGAATGATTACGTACAACCCCATTGCACCAAGAATCTACGGACTACCCAAAATACACAAATTAGGATTATCTCTGCGACCAATTTGCTCCTCTACAAAAGTGCCCTGCTATAACCTCTCGCGATATTTGATTGGAATCCTTAGAAATTTGACAATAGACTCACAATTCAACGTAAAGAACTCATTGGACTTCAAATCTAAGGTTCTAAACTTACAAATTGACGAAAACGAAATCCTGGTGTCTTTTGACGTAGTGTCTCTATTTACCAATATTCCAGTCAAATTGGCACTAGAACTAATCAACCAGAAATGGGACAGTATTAAGGAACATACACAAATAAAACGACAATCCTTTATGGAATTGTTACGGTTTTGTGTGATTAACAACAATTACCTTATATACGAGGACAAAATTTACCAACAGCGAAATGGCATGCCAATGGGAAATCCAGCATCACCAATTATAGCAGATATAATTTTGGAGGACTTACTCGAGGTTTCCTTAAAAAAGCTCAAGGTTAAACCAAAAATATTAACAAAATACGTTGACGATATATTCGCAATAGTCAAAACTTCGGAAACAGAAAAAACCTTGGAAGTCTTAAACAGCTATCACCAAAAACTGCAATTTACGGTAGAAACAGAGCAAACACAAAAATTATCATATTTGGACACGATGGTTATTAGAGATAATGGACGTTTGAAACTGGATTGGTACCAAAAACCAACATCTTCAGGACGAATCATAAACTTCAATTCACAACACCCAAAGCAAACTATCCTCAACACTGCACAAAATCTAATTAACAAAGTTCTTAATATCAGTGACCCCGAATTTCATGCCAAAAACAAAAATAAAATCAAAAAAATCCTCGAAACCAACAACTATCCAATAAATCTAACAAAAACATTAATTAGAAAACATAAAACTAATTTTATTACGACGGAAAAAGACGAAACTCCACCTCTAAAATACAAATCGTTCATCTACGTTAAGAACATTGCAGATAGGTTCAAAACGGCTGCATTTTATGACAGAGACAAATTCGACATAGCCATGTGTTCCACAAATAACTTAGGACAGGTATTCAGCAAACTAAAAACAAAAGTAAATTCTATGGAAGACTCCAATCTTATTTACAAAATAACATGCAAAGGGAAAAAAGGCACTATATGCGATCAGGTTTACGTAGGAACCACAAAACAAAAACTGAAAAATAGATTATCCGGACATAAAACAGATTTAAAATCTAACGCATTACAAAAAACAGCGTTGGCAACCCATTGCATCACAGAGAACCACCAGCCTGACTATGACAACACCAAAGTAATGCAACGAGAAATGCACTACAACAAGAGGATGACAATAGAAACATTACATATAATAAATACGGACAACACGATGAACCGAAAAACTGATCTTGATAATGTGAGCCCCCATTATAAACAAAAAACAACTGCTAGAGAGAAGAGGAAAAAAGAAGAAGAAAAAACGTTCCAGATCCCCCGTACACCGCATATCATAATTTTTAAGTTATCATGTTTTGTTTTAGTTAACTTATCCTATCAGTCTTAGTTCAAAATGCGATTTGTCAAAAGTAAAGTACTGTGTGTAAGATAATTTTTCTTCTTAAAAGTGCAATATGAATGTTTAAAGTGCAATATAAATGTATAGTTATGTTTATCTTGTCCTTTTGTATATTCGTTTTTTGTCACAATTTTGATAAAATACCAATTTAAGTCATTTGGTTTAACAGATTTTGTATCACTGAAATTTCACTTTTAATTGTATTGTTCACATAAGTTTTTCAAAGGGAGACCTGAGTAACAGCCACCGCATCTATTTTCTGGTATAGAACTTTGAAATGGAAAAAAACAAAGATGATTTTTTTTAAATTGACATCCAATTTACTTTATTCGAATGATAATCTTCTGGCATTATAATTTAAATATGATTTCAGGCATATGACCGCCACGGCTGGCTCGGACGTAGTCTAATCTGGAGGTCCAATTTTCGATGACTTTTTCCAACATTTGTGGCCATATATCGGCAACAGCGCCGCGAATATTGTCCTCCAAGTGATCAATCGTTTCGGGCACAGAAAATAGTCAAGCGTCGTTAAATCGCACGATCTTGGAGGCCAATTGACGGGTCCGTAACGTGAAACTATGCGGTTACCAAACGTTTCCTTCAATAAATCAATTGTGGCACGAGCTGTGTGACATATTGCGCTGTCTTGTTGAAACCACAGCTCCTGCACATCATGGGTGATGAACGAAAAAATCAGTAATCATGGCTCTTAAGCGGTCACCATTGACTGTAACGTTCTGGCCAGGCATCGTTTTTAAAGAAGTACGGACCAATTATTCCACCAAACCATAAAGCGCACCAAATAGTCATTTTTTGTGGATGTAACGGTGTCTCAACATACACTTGAGGATTATCATCACTTCAAATATGGCAGTTTTATTTATTGACGTATCCATTCAACCAAAAGTGAGCTTCATCGCTAAACAAAATTCGTTTATCAAAATCGGGATCAACGGCAATCTTGTTTTGGACCCATTCACCAAATCTACGCCTTGCTAGGTGATCCTGTGGCTTCAATTCTTGCAATGCCAAACCAAACAAAAAATAAATCACTTGACAGCTGACAAAATGGCTGCCAGTTAAAATAGCGTTGCCAACTTAAAGTTCTATACCTCTAAAAAAAAACACCATATATTATGCTGTACTTACATCTCCACTGGGTGGGCTTTTTTTTAAAGGAAGGTACTCTGGACATATTAATTAATAAATGTTTTCTTTATTTGAGTAAAAATGTTTATGCGGCTTTAGGCAGTGAGAGTCATTTTTTTTTTTTTCAAGCAGCGCGTAGTACGTTGAATAAATTATTATTTCTCAAGTTTAGCTCTTTCCAAATATGTACTTATTACTAGTGGTAGTTATGACACTGAACCAAACAAAATTGCCACTTTAAAAAGGACGACGAGACTAGAGAAATGCCAATTTATAACAGTTTTAACAGTGGTGGCGATAAATTAAAATTATAGGTTTGTTTTAATGAGCTTCGCACAACTTGAATTTCTGTCCGAAGTATTCCTTCTGGTGGATGGCCCTGGCCCTGTGAGGGCGCATAAACAGTACTTTTATATAAGCAAAACTGTTATAAAGTGAAGTACCTGGAGTCATTTCCAAAACAAATACCAAACCACTGTTGTAGCTCTCCGCAAAGAATTATAACAAACCACTATCATATAGCTCTCCCCTAAATTTCATACACCACACCATGACTATGTCGTATCCCTTGTCATTATGGTAAGTCCATTGGACTGTCATGTCGGAAGAAGTCCGAGATTGAATATCAGCCTTAGACACCTTAAACAAAAAATAAGCTCTTCGTCAATGGATTATTAATTTTCAAAATTTGGAAGAACAAAAATCAAACTAATAGCGACTTTTCTTGACACTCCTTCCTAATTTGTTTATCATTATTTGCAGTATGGCATTTCACCTTCATGTTAAGACCTCAACATTGAAGATCCGACAATTAGAACTTAAGTTATAGGTTTCGTAAAGCAACGATATCGATAGTTTTCGATGATTTTGCATAAATAATGGGCTCCACTGAAGCTCGTCGCTGTCAAACTATTTTTTTTTTTTTTTTTTTGACAGAAAAATAGAACTCAGTTTGCTTAGAAATAAAATTTCGACACATTTTAGAATGTTAGTCATTTATAATTTTCAAATAGGTAAATAGACTGACGGCTTTTTCATCGACTTTAAACTACATATTGAGTTTAAAGATAGCCCAGATACTTTAAAAACTAATAAAACGGGTACATTCTCATTTAGGCTTAAAAATCTACTTAACAAAAATATAATCTATAGGCTGGATATGCATTTTCCTTGACAAATAAGAATCCAAGTCATTCGCATTCATTCATTCATTCCTCATTAAAATAAATTAATTAACAAAACTTTTACTTCAATGCAAAACATCCAAAAGTTTATAACTTCAAACAGTGCGTCCGTCGGCGGGCGGCGTCATCGTTGCCGTTTCCGTCGTTTCGTCTCTTTCATTTTTTAAAAAAATAGATGCACAATTTTCTCAAGTCCTAAAGCAATCTCATCGCCACTTACCCTACACTCCTACCCTTCCTACTTTAATGTAATTAAAAAGTTACCATTTGAAATGTCGATTTTTCTTCAACAGAAATTAAACTCGAAAACACAACACAAATGTCCAAGTTTATTACTTTGCACAATATGGCCATTGTTAATAGTAACAATGTGTAAGCTTCCCCTGAGACAAATGAAAACAACCAACGACGATGACGACGATCAACAATAGGACAAGAAAAGCTATTTGCACTTCCATTCAGTCCTTGTGCTCGTCGTCGTCGTTGTAGTCGTTGTAGTCGTTGTAGTCGTTTTTGTTTGAGCCTTATTCGTATCGTCCTACTTCATCCTACCTCGTACGTAAGGCCTGCCTGGTCTTCGGCTCAAGAAGCTCATTTAATATCTCAGGAATGGCATTGGAATAAATGGAATAAACCGAAGAAGCAAATGCAATTTAAAGAGAATAAACTCTTCGAAAATATAAACACCATAGCATTGCCGGTGAAGCCGGTGCTGTGCAATTTCATCTTCTTCATCCTGCCAAGGACATTTTACGCTCCGCATCAGCTGCAGGTAGATCAGGTGATTGCAGACAAAGACGGTGGCGAGCGGTGAGCAGCGAGCGGCGAGCGGCGACGTCTATCTTGCCTTGTGAGTATACTTTGTAAAGGCAAGTGTATCTCAAGATAAATATAAGACCTGGATAAAAGACAAAATGACGTAAAAATTGTACCAACCAACCTACACCACAGAACAATTATTGTACATCTCTTGTTATTTATCAGAAATTTTAAATCACAAATAATTGCTTAGGGCTGTCGGTCGGTCGTAAGGAGGCGAGGAGCAAGAGCAAGAGCAACTAGACCGTGTAAAGCTGGAGAGCTGCTTTTTGTTGGCTAAGGAAGTTTTGTTGCGCTAATATCCGACGGGGATTTCCCTAAGAAATTAAAATTAACAGCCCGGCAACGGCAACAACTACTTCTCTCTACCGAACACAGGATAGTCAATGGCAGTGGCACTGTGGCAGTCGTTTGCCTCCACTAGGAGCAGCGTTAACGTTTGTTTGTTAATGAATGCAAAAATAAAGGACAAAAGGAGAGCCATCCACTTTGGCGAAATGTTTTGTATACTTGAGTTGTTGACTCCGACAATGCGAAGATGGTAGGTAAAGCTGAGGAATACGCACCGAGACTGGAAGTTTAAAATTAAAAATTCTTTCGCCCTTGGATTTAGTTTTACTACTGAAGCAGACATCATGAACAGTGATACCGGGAAATACGTTTTGTAGTTTTAAATGTTAAGATTTCCAGCAATATTAGATGTTAAGGATATAACAGGCAATAGCTCCGCCGCCAAATCCATAGAAGAACAAATGCTTTTGTTTAAAGAATATATTGTTTCTTTGTTTTTGAAATAGTAGGTATAATTCTAAAGAGGCAGCAGCTGGTCTTGAAAATTGAACCTTATGGGTGCCTGAGGGCGAGGGGTTCTAATTGACCATATTTTTGTTGCATGTCATTTACAAATAATCTTTTGGTGTGTATTGAAATCTGCATTTTTGTAGAAGTTTAAATTTTGTAATAACTTCCGAAAACTTCAGCATTCGGGAATTAATTTCCGAAATATTGTATCTGAAGCTCGGATCGATGAGGATTTTTTTATTCTGCTTTGCTAAAATCGCAACAAAAATGTTCATTCCGAAAATCCACCAGAACAGAGTTTCTAATTTTCTAAACTAAAGTTTATTCAAAATTACTAATGTTTTTTTTTTTAACGGTTTTTGATTCTGTTGCAAATCGCGTTAGAAGAGGTTAGAAACTCATTTTTTTCAAATATTTTTTAATTTTTTGTCAACAAAGTTGATTTTATTTAAATAGGTATTGTTTTTGCAATCTTGGGGATACCTCGATTGAAAGGTACCAACTCTTATATCACGAACAATTTGTTTTGAAGTTGTTAGGGCAGATTTAACGTTTGCTCCAAACTCGCAACTTCTTTACGGACCTAAACAAACCGGATTTTATGAAGGTTGTTTTTTTTATCTTGTGATACTTAATGAAAAGGTGGAATTTCCAAGCTACCCAGTGTGCCATGTATAGGTTGCTAGGCTTCTTAGTTGGGCTGCAACTTGAGAAAACAGATTTCACGTTTCCTCCAAACGAACCTACAACTTCTTTACGGACCATTAAAAAATCAGATTTTTTGTATCTCGCGTTACTTAAATAACAAGTATGCCATTTATTTGTCGCTTAGACGCGTGGTTCAGCCACAAATAGCTTTTAAAGAGGTAAAGAAGTCAATTTTTAAGTTCCTTTTTCGTATTGTCCGATACATCGAAAGTTGTTTTTTTTTTTTTGTATCGTCCGATAAATTGACAAAAAGAAAGGACTAGAAATTAACAAGCTTTTTTTTAAAGCCTGTCCGAAGCTTGGTTTAGTAACAAATCCCGTTGAAAGAGGTGCAAACTCAGGTATCTTTTGGTAAATTTTTGATAACAATGCTGATTGCAAATGCAAATATCTTAGCTTTGAAGGTTAAAAAAGACCTAGGAATTGAAGTTTTCTATGTATATGTGCCAGTTGCAAGCTAAAATATATTCCATGGGACACATCCATGGGTATTCCGTATACATTTTATATCCCCACCTATCGTTTTCAAATCGAAATCTCATTTGGCTCATACATATAGGAACAATCGTAATTTCCAAAGAAAATCCCAAATCATTCTGTTTCCATAGACTTCTTCCATATATAACTTATCCTGCATATAATGCCATAAACATCTGCCTCAATGATTTGTTCCGGGGAATAGTCACGCGTATATTCATATAGGACTTCTTCAGCCATGCATCAACTTGCATCCAAAACGGAACCGAACCAAAACAAAAGTCTTTCTTTGATTTGTTTGCCAGACCGAAAAACGAAGGACCTGACTGACATTCAGCATACAATAAAACAAACAACAAAAAATATGGGTGTTTCAAACATATACATATATAATTTCTTGCTTCTGCTTCCAACATTATAGGAAGTACAAAACATCTAGCAAATCGGAGAACAATATATAAAATTGAAAAAAAAAACCAGTCCAAAAAAAGATTCCGAACAAAGAGGCAAAATTGAATTTTAATTCACAAAGGAGTTTACTGGGTTTATCAGTGTTTGCTGAAGCCAAAAGCTGCTTCGGGATATACAAGGTACCTATGCTTCTCTCCAAGCTGTGATGGCGATGGCATTCCCTATGCGCACACGGCAAGGATATTAAAAAATAAATAAGTTAAACATGCTGTTCTATACATCTTAACATACGCCGCGCCGTCACCATCGCCACCATCATCAGATTTCGCAAGCTCTAAAGTGAGCACACCGTATAACCAACCATAATGGCGCCCAACAATGCGAACAGCACATTCACATAGCAGCAAGGTTTAAATTGATTTCGGTTCTCTGCCACACGACAAAAATGCTAAGGGGATAGGTTAATCTTTTTATGTCCCATCCAATGTTGGTAAGATAGCATAGACGATGCTCTTTAAGAGAAATCAACCCAACATCAAGCTAGGGGATTCAAAGGACAAAGATTTTACCCAAACTCACCGAAGACCGAATGCTCCTCCTCCTCGATACGCAATGCAAGAAAACCCAAAGGGCAGAAAGAGTAAATAAATATAATGGAAAATGTCACCGACAAACGTAGTCACAGAGGAGCTCGAAGGCGACCAGCATCGGCATCACAAAATGTGATTATGATGGACTAGAGGACACTAGACCAGACCGGCCGACTCTGCTTTTATCCTTACTTGTCACTTGAGGTGTTGCAAAGATGTTTCCTCACCACATCTAAGCACCATCGCATCGGTATCTTCTGTTCTCTTGAGAGCATGAAGGTCGCCCCGCCCGACCGACGTTAGGTCGGTCTTCTTCAATATATAGATTTTGCCATTCCCAAACGAAAAACGGGGAGTACGCTATAGGTACACAAAAGGTCTTGTTCGATGTGCGTTCCTCAGCATTCTACTCGGCGTCGTATAATCGAATTTACAATATAAAATTAGCTTTACAAAGAATCCCTGATGAACATTGACATCAAAGTACAAGAAATAACTTTTTGCCTCCATGGTCAAGTGAAATTAATTTTACGCGAAAACCTTCGAAACAGGTACAAGGGAATTATGAACCCTTCTATATACATATATAAGAGGCATTAGGCAAGTCGTAAAAGACAAGAGAATGAAGCGGCGGGCTCTTAAGCCCTCTGGCGTTAGTTTTTATATTAGGTACGTATAATAATAGAAAATGGCCTTGAAGCCCGAAACGGTATATAATTTTAGCGAGGATATTTTCTTCTTTGAAGAATGAAGACCTTTCCCAACACCACGAGGGGGGGGGGGGGTAGATGTGGACATGGAGGAAAAAGTAGAAAGATCCCCAAAGGCAAAAAGGACAGGGTTGTGCGCCATTGTATAATTCTCAAGGAATTACTATGCCTTGAGATGTTTTTTCCACTTAAATGTAGGAGTTGGGTTTTAATTTGTATAAATGTTGAATAATTTTAATTGTAAAATGCGGTTATCCTCAGAGACTTTGCTTTAATTTTGCCAACCTTAAAAAAGGAATTGACGCAAAGAGTCCCTTTTCTACCGCACCTATACTATGTATACTCTGACAACCATCATCTATTTGAAATTTAAAGCTGAATAACACCCAGAGCAGGACGACAGGGAATTATTTTCGTGGATTAAAATGATTGAGGTTTTATGTTGCTTATTTAAATTTCTGAAAAAGGACTTTTCAGGTTCCTTGAGCACATTTTAAAGACAAGAAAAAAAAAAAATGATCCGATTCAAAGCCAATAATTCTAATTTTTCCTCTTGCTATGGATTCTGTTTATAAATTCAAATTTTCCTAAATTTGATTTCGAATATATCGATAATTCTTTTTGAATGTAGATAAGGACAATAATGGCGATATGGTAGAGAGGGTCTTTTTTTTGATATTCCATCTTTTGTTTGTGTAATTATTTAAATGTGGAATAACTCGGTGAAGCGAGTATGAAAAGGACTCAAAGCACTTTGGCATAAGTTCCTCACTTCTGCAAGGAACATTTTTTTGGTTGATCCTTGAGTAGGTACTTTTGTTTAAATGGCTTAACCTAATAAAGACGAAGGAAAACAAGAATATAAGAGAAGTAGTATAAGTAGCTAAAGTATGCTAATTTTGAACCAACAAAATCCTTAACATGACCGTAAATTTAATTAAAAATATAATTGTTTGTAACAAAACGGTGTAACACTGTTGAAAGGTTTTAAAATCAGTACAAGCATCATTAGTCATCCACGTTGAAGCAAAATAAGAATAAAAGGACGTAAATTATGAGAAGAAAACTAAACTTACTATTTAATGTCTGTCCGATCACTGGGCTAATAAAGAGGGCAGTCTTAGCTTTAATTTGATACCCACATTTAACTTCGTCTTACAACAACATATTTTTGAATCTATCGTTTAAATATGAACTAGCAAAAACCCATATTGTAAGCATATGTATGTTATTGAAAGAACTATTGAAATTTACCTACGAGCAGCTTACAGTTGCATTAAAAGCCATTGTGAAAGATTAGGTCATCAAAATGTTTGTTATCGTTCTTCCTGACTTTGACGGAACAGCAAGCACAATGAGCAAACGAGTATGGCAAGGATGTCAACTTATACGGATTTGTTTAGTTCGTACCTTTTTGTAAAGGGTGTATTTTTTTTAGACGTGTTGTTTTCAAGAAGAAATAAAATGCATATAATTTAATGTTATGGCCAAGAATTTAGCTTTATTATAAAGATAAGGGTTTGCCATTATGTTTAAAAAATAATTTCGGGAAAGTGGCCGCAGCGGCTGGCTCAAATAAATTCCAGCCGAGAGGCCCAATTTTCGACCACTTTTTGCAGCAATCGGGGCCGTATGCCAGCAATAACGCGCCGAATATTCTCTTCCAAAGCGTCAATCGTTTTGGGCTTATCTGTGTAGACATGTGACTTCACATAAACCCACAAAAAATAGTCCAGCGGTTAAATAGCATGATCTTCGAGGCCACGCCACAGGCCCACAACGCGAAATAATGCGCTCACCAGAAGCTTCCTTCAATAAATTGTTTGTTTCGTTGCCTGTATGGCATGTAGCGCCGTCTTGTTGGAACCAAAGGTCGTCCACATCAACATCCTACAATTCAGGCACGAAAAAGCCATTAATCATGACGCGAGATGACGGATAGACTCATTCGGGTCATCTTCGATACTCTGCTCCACAGCAGCAGTAGTGTCTTCGGTGCACACTGTACGGTTTCTCTGATGATGAGCATTATCCACCGAAACCGATCCATGGTTGCTCGAATATATGTGATTTTGCGATTATGTCGACCGAATATTGGAAACAGCTTGCGATGCGTCACGCGAACCGAACCATTATTTTGGTAATAAATTTGCACGATTTGCAAACGTTGTTCAAAAGTAAGTCTATTCACTATGAAATGGCAAACCAAATTGAGCATAAATCAAGTGACAGCTGTCAAAAAGACCAACTCCGAAAAAAGTATTGCCAGATTGAAAACCACTCGTCTGAAAAAAAAACACCCTTTATAATAATAATTAAAAAGGAACTTTAAAAAGTTTTTGAGTCCCCAAACTAAATTTACCGACCAACTGTCAGAGAAAAAAGTATAGACTGTCATAATACTGTTGTCCTTACTAATTACTATCCAATTAACTCCCATCCATCTCATTAACCAATAATGTAGGTACCTACATCTGCATATTATACTTCCTGTAGCCATCTATACACAATCCAGATTAAATTTATATTACACTTACACTAATACGTACATAGATATATAAACTACTGTGTATGTTTAAGTGGATTCCCATCATATTCCGTCACCGTTGTCGCCGTCATCCTTAATCAATTTTAGATCAAATGCAACATAATTTAATGAAAAATAAACCTCGGAGTTTTACCCCAGCACCAGCAATAACAACAACAAACAATATTACTTGTTTGAGCATTCAAGTGAGTGTTCTCGGTTGGATTTATGTCCGCCATTAATCTAAACAAGTGTGTTCTGGTGTGTATACCTATTTTATTTATATTTATTTTGTTACTATTATGTACATTACATTGACTGTGTGTTGTTGTGTATTTGCTCTTGTATGATGTCCTCTTATGATCACAAAAATTCCAGCACAACATTTTGATATACATACATATAACCTAGAAAAAGGAACAATAAACCTTGTTATAATCCACCTATAGCTACAGCATCAGTATATGGTTGTAAATCTGGATGCATTTGAAAAACTATCATCTTCACAAATACATGAAACGTATACACAGCTCCGCATTTACAGTGCGAGTGCACACAGCCCAGAATCCACTTCATTTCCGGTTGTCATTGCCTTTTCACACACCACAGTTAACATCAAATGAAAAAGTTTAATTTGAAAATTTCGTGGTTTAACACGTATCCTGTCAAATGCACGCTCTTTTAGCTTGGCACAGTCAGACACAGCATCAGCACAGCACAGAACAGAACAAAATCACCACACACATGCCTTCTCTAGCTTTTGCCGGCCCGGCTCGGTCTTCGCATCTCCATCTTTGGGGGTGTGAAAGCATGGTGTGTGCGGCTCAGGTTATAAAGCGTGTTGTGTATTATACATTATTTGGTAACTTTTCAAAATGGGATGATGGATATTATAATTGTTCGTTACATCATCATGAGTGTCCTTTTTCGAGTAACTACCTTTTGGTATAGGTCTGAATGTTTTGGACACATCTATACCTAAAACACAACTTTTGTATATGGGTATAAAAGTTTCTTGCAGAAATGGATTTTCCTCCAATCAGATTTTCAATTGAGCAGCGGATGAAATTCTACTGCAAATGGAAAATAAATTTCAGATTTGCCTGCAAATATTTAAAATTTTAGTATTTTTTGGTACAAAACTTGAACTTTATCAAGACAATCAGCAATTTTTAAATTGACAAATTGAATAGGTACTGCAAAACATTTGTGCCACGAAAATGATTTCACTATCTTGCAGTGACGACGCACAGTGGTTCGGTTTGTATGGGAGAGCGGAAAAAAGTCTGTTTTATCTGAACAGTTCCACCGATTTAAATGAAATTTGGCAAACACGTTTAGATTAGTCTTATACATATTTGGTCAAAATTTGGTTGAAAAAAAATAATTACAAACAAAGTTATTGACATTTTTCTAAAATTTGAGGGTTTTGATGTTTGTATGGGAGAGCGGAAAAAAAATCTGTAACATCTGAACTGCTTAACAGATTAAGATGAAATTTGATTCACATTTTAAAATTAGTCTTATACACATTTTGTCAAAACTTGGCTAAGAAAAAATCATTAGAAAAACAGTTATTGACTTTTTTTCTAAAATTTGAGAGTTTTGATGTTTGTATGGGAGAGCGGAAAAAAGTCTTTAAAATCTGAACTAAACGAATTTTAATGAAATTTGACACACATGTTAAAATTAGTCTTATACATGCTTGGTCGAAATTTGGTCAAGAAAAAGTTATTAGAAAAAAAGTAATTGTCATTTTTATAAAATTTGAGGGTTTTGATGTTATAATGGGTGATTTTTTAAGAGGTTTAGAACTTTTTAAAAAAAAAAAACACAAAAGTTTGATAGTTTGAACCTTGCAATTTAATGTTTAAAGATAATTTCATGCAAATGTTGACCGCGGCTGCGTCTCAGGTAGCCCATCCGCTGAGTCCAATTTTGGCATACTCTTTCACACATATCGGCCGGTATCTCACGAATGAATGCATGGATGTTGGCTTCCAGTGCGTCAATCGAAGCGGGCTTGTCCCTATAGACATTAGCCTTGACATACCCCCACAAAAAATAACCTAATGGTGTCAAATCGCACGATCTAGGCGGCCAATTGACCAGCCCGAAACGTGAAATTAACTGTTCACCAAACTCGCCTCGCAATTGCGCCATTGTTTCGCGTGCTGTGTGGCATGTGGCACCGTCTTGTTGAAACCACATATCATGCAAGTCAAGAACTTCCATTTCGGGCAAAAAAAAGTTTGTTATCATCGCTCGGTAGCGTTCACCATTGACAGTAACGCTGCGATTCGCATCATCTTTGAAGAAATATGGCCCAATAATGCCGCCGGCCCATAAACCGCACCAAACAGTGGCTTTTTCGGGATGCATTGGTAGCTGTTGCAATGCTTCTGGCTGATCTTCACTCCAAATGCGGCAATTTTGCTTATTTACGTACCCATTCAACCAAAAATGAGCCTCATCGCTGAACGCAAGCAGCGCGCGATGAACATTTCGAACCGAGCACGAATTTTGATAGTAAAATTCAATAATTTGCAAGCGTTGTTCATTTGTAAGACGATCCATGGTTAAATTGCAAACCAAACTGAAGCTGTTTGACAGTGACACAAGGTACTAAACACACGTCAGCTGTCAAAACCAGTGTTGCCAAAACCAAACCAGCTTAAAAATCACCCATTATTTAAATAAAAGTTTTTTTTAGTAAAATCTTAACTTTTTATTTTGAATAAAATATTATTATTAACTATGTATATTTTAATGTATTGAATTCACTTTATATGTTTGTTATCATATTTCACTTCACTTTCACTTATTGGTTGATCAAAGAGTACACATTTTTCTTACACACCTTGCACAAATGCTCAATAACTCAATACTGACTTTTTTTCATTAATCCTTTATATATATAGATTTAAGTAAGAGATTTTATTCTAATAAGCCATTACTAATCCTTACAGGTAATACAAAATTACGCAATACACGACAAAAACAAAGCAATAAAACTTTAAAAAAAACACCTTTTTTTATTTTTACCTGCCCTACTTTTAGCGAAAAATTAAAAAAAAATAAAGGATTATCCCTAATCCTTTTCTTTATTTTGTATTAAGCTCTATCATATAATTCAAAATATTATAAAACTTTATTATTTTTCGTGTGTTGTTTTCAAGAAAATTGAGTTGAAAGTTGAAAAATTTTCCAGGCAGAAATAAATGGTTTCGCAAAAATCGAAATTCTCAGCCCTGGGTCAATGTATTAATTTTGTTTTATTTTTAAAATAAAGTTTGACATTTTTTCTTAAAATAATGGGCTTAACCAGTTCATTCTGACAATTAATACCGAAGTAATCAAACTTTTTGGTAAACACCACCGTCAAGACGGAGTTTTTTTTAAATCCCATTAAGTGAAACATTTTTGAGCATAACTTCCACATCTGCACGTATCTGCAGCTGATTTTTTCTGTGCTTTAACATGAATGTATGGAGCATATGGTGGCATACTTACTTTTGTGGTATCTTTTGGAGCTGTTTTTTTAAATCAAAAAGTTTAAAAAAAAAGCATTTTTTCTTAGTACTAAAGCTTCAGGCTACTTATAGAAGGTATCTTTTATAAATAATCAATATTTTTTTTTATTTTTAGATAATCGAAAATAGACCAATTAAATTATTTAAGAAGCTAGAGAATTTATCTACAGGAACTCAGGAACTTCGGAAAAAAACATCTCAAAATTTGTTGAAAATACGGTTCGCGATTTGAGTAAAATTATTTTTCAACTTTGAGGGCTTGTAAATCAGAACATACAATATATATGTTAAAAAATACTTTTAAATCATACGCTCGGGTTATCTAAGAGTACTTAAACATAAAGTTTAAAACGATAGACATGACTTTTTCAAAAGACTTTTTTCCGCTCTCGCACCACTGTGCAACGTGGCATCCATACAACACGATTTCTACCGTCTTCTATTTCCACTTAAGAACAAACAATTGTTACAATTCAAATTAATTTTTTTTACATTAATAACTCTTACATTCAAATGTTTCAAATTTATTTTCCCGTTATTTTAAGATCTCAATGTTGAAGATTCGACCATCAAAACGCAAGTTATAAGCTTCTAACTCGAACTAATTACGAAAGATTTTGAACAAAACAACTAGGAAGACGAAAGGAAGCTCTCTTATTACGTCTTATTATTTTAGTTGAGTGAGGATCTCAAAACATAAGACCATATTCTCAAAAAACAAATAGGTGTGTTTTTTTTTTTTGCCAAAAAACTGAAACGTAGTTTTCTTACAATCACTTTGATCTTAACAGGTACGAAGTTTAATTAAAATCGTTAGAGCCGTTTTAGAGAAAATTTGAAAAAAAAAATACCACAACTATTGTATGGTAGATATATTCGATCTAGATGAGCTAAAACGAAAATTCGAATTTCCCCTGAAGCAAACCGGCTTACGTGTTTAGGCTTTAGCTCAAAATACAGGGGATACACAGACGCACAGAGTCGACGTTTGCCTCTCGAAATGTTCGCTCAGATGTTGGCTCATGGACGATTTGGTTGGTAGTTCGACCAGGAGAGCGCCAGGTTGCTTTGAGGGCCCTTGGCCTTGGGAACCTATTACTACTTAGTACTTACCACCGTATTACGAGCTGCTGCAAAGTCTATTAGTCGGAAGCCGTTATCTGATGTTGTTTCTTGGAGGCTGTTCTTACCAACTAAACCGCCGAAGATGTCTTCTTTTCCCACTTTGACATTGAAGTCTTCGAGTACAACTTTGACATCGTACTCCGGGCAGGCTCCTTGATAGAGCCTTCATCTTCCTCGGTGGAGGCGTGTGCACATGTACAAAGTTTATGTTTTGTTAGGTGGCTTTGACGCGGATCACAGCCAGGCGATCTTATCGGCTTAAAATTGATAACTTTAATTCTCAGCCTATTGCCCACTACGAATCCGCATCCTAATATGTGCAGTCTCTTATGTCAATCTTTTCTCTTCATCATACCTGATCCTATCCATCGTATCTCCTGGATTGCGGTAATATCTGCCTTATTCCGCTTGAGGACCGACTCAAACTTTTGAGTAGCGCCTGGGGTGTAAAGTGCTCTCACGTTCCAGGTACATATACTCTCAATTTGTTAGTCGTTGACGTTCCGAGTCTTGTTGCCATTTGAGGGTAATCATTATCCGAGGTTTTAAGAAGTGTCTCTCTCATAACCGCTTTATTTTACGTTGTAGGGAGTTTACCCGACGACACAACCCCTTTTACTTGTGGGATAAGGCTGGATAATCCGTTTGAGAGCTGCCTTTGGCACATAAATCTCTTTTCCAGCACACCCTGACTAGTAGGTCCTGGAAATCCTTACTGAATGTGCTCTAAATGTGTTAGAGTAGCTCACATAAGCTCCAAAATGCACAAATTACAGTTTTTTCAGTATTTTGACAAGCGATTGGGTTTACATCAAGTATGGATAATAAATTGAAAAGTGAGTTTAAATGCTTCATAATTGGCTGTGAGCAAAGCTCTGAGCAGAGGCTGAGCGATCAGATCAGAGCTCTGAGCAGATTATGATCACAGTTCTCAGATTTAATTATGAAACACACTTGAGCACTGAACTGTCATTTCATAGGGACTCCATTTTTTATTCTTAATTATGTGAAGTTGGCTTCGCTTGATTTGCTCGGTCATTTTATTCTGAACTAATTGAGCAAGCTCTGAGCTAGCTATAATGGAAAAAAGAAACACCCTTTTTATGCTCTGATATGTCTGAGGTAAAAAAAAAAACATAGAATGTTTTTTTGACAGTTCCGTGATCTGCTCTGAGAAAAACGTCAAAAATGATTCTTTTTCAAACGATACTGATGACGACGACGAGTTTCGTTTTCAAATGTTTTTTTTTTTTAATTTGACAAACTTCACAAAGCAGAACTCACACCTTAAGCCGTCAAACAAATTGTTAGTCGAGGAGTGTGTGTGAGAAAATTATTTTTGATTACCACTTTTCAAAAGTTGATAAAAAAATTTCAAAACTTGATAAAAGTAATATTCTCTTGTTTTTAATATGACGAAAGCAAAAAACTACACCTATATAGTTTCCATAATGGTAGTTTGAACTCACCGTCCTTGTTTAATAAAAACCTCAAAGTTTTTCGCAACAAAACGAAGTACATACATATGTATGTATGTATACGTGTGTAGTATATAAACCAGATTTGTTTTGAAAACAAACACAACAATCTACAAAACAGTGTAGCGTGTGCCCTATTCCTTCTGAAAAAGTTTTACTCGTTAATTTCAACAACCACTTTACACCCATTTATTCCGCACATTTTATTTTATTTAACTCCCTTGAGAAGGTCTAGAGATGCTAGAATCTTCATTGAATTCCCCTGTTCTTTCTTCTCTCCATCCTCAGCAGCAAAGCAGCAAAAGAATTAAATTCATTTTGATATACTGCAGTCAAATTCCATGTTTGTCAACCTCGAGGATGTTTACTTTTTCCCTTGCAACTCAACTGTATTTGCATACAAATATTGCATTCTATGCTCTCGTTCGTACATTGTAATGCATTCTAGAATTCCGAACTATTCTTCTATTTTCCAAGAAAAAAAAAACTAACATTTCCAAGAAGAAGAAGAAGAAGAAGCATCACTAAAGTCATGCATTTCAGCCATAAAAAAGAAGATTTTATTTAAAAAAAAAAACACATACACACACATAGCCATCATCAGGATAAAATCCGAAACTCCTCGAAGATGTAGCGATGCTTTGCTAGGAATTTCCTATACCTATAAAATGAACGAGAGAAAGAAATGAAACTAAAACCGGAACTAAGGGAAGAATGGGATTTTTGCATGCTTGTCTCACAGATTGAGAATGTAATGCCCTGAATACCAAATATTGCTATAGGAACTCAAACTCATACCAAACCTTACCTTAGCCTACCCACACCCACACCCACATTCATATCCTCATGTTCACTTCATATCGAAGAAATACGTTCAAAAAAATAAAATCCTGGTAGCTCTCTCTACAAAGCTTTCCCCAAAAACGCTGACAATTTTCTTGTGTGTAGAAAATGTTCTTATTATTATATACTCGTAGTGCTCTCAGCTCTGTGCTGTGAGGAATATGCAATGCATCTAGGTTAGGTTAGGTTTTTAGGTGAAAATACCTTGAATGTACGAAGCGTATAAGGCATGCAAAGTAAGATTGGAGTTCCTTAGCAAATTTTTAGAACAAAATAGCTCTTTGCTGAAGCAATATCGTTTTAACTATTGCGCTGCTGTGGTATAAAACAATGCCAGGTATGTTCTACTTGAAATGAAATAAAAAAAAAAACAAGGGAAAGCATGTGAAGCATATTTAGTTTATTTTGAGGATTTAGTTTTGTAAGGCTAAGTTTGAATACTTTACAAATTGCAAACGGTTTGGAATTGACATATTTTTCCTTTCGTTACAGCTTTTTTCGAATATATCTCTTAAATTAGCTTAAAAAAATATTTTGCGGCGTGATACTTAATCCTTCTAAGACGTTGTGACATTTTACGCTAAGGAAAAAGTAGAACATAAGCTTTTAAGTTGAATATAAATACATATTTATGTTCCGTATAAGCAAAAATTAATTCACGAATCTCCTAATTCACGATTAGTACAAAATCTTAAAGACAATCTACTACAGTGAACAGGAACGCTGTGTTGTCTTTACTTGGTGTCGTATACTCACTTTCTCATTTCAGCTTGTAAATGACACATGTGTCACGAGCGTTACTTTCCTTTTTATCGCCAGTTTTTGACAAACTTGTTTTACACTCAATTAATCGTTAATCGTCCTACTTCGATTAATATTATTGCATTCTAATTTAGTTATATTGAATTTTTTTTTTGCAACGGATTTTACATACTTAATTAAACAAAATATTCAACAATATTTTCAGTCAATATAGCTTTAAAAATAATTAATTGCAGCAATCAAATAACACACACACAATCACACGAAATAAATTTCGATTCTTTTACGAATTCCTTTCAATTGACAGAAACAAATAGATTTGGTTTAGAAAAAAATCGATTCGGTTCAGAAAAAAATCGATTTCTTCGTATAAAGGAATTCGACGGACGGTGTTCACATTTATTAGGCTGCCTTCTCCGATTTTCTTTGACGCAAATTCAACTTGTATTGTTCAGACACAAACTAATGTGAACACATCCTTCTCACTTTGACGTTAAGAAGTCGTTAAAACAAAACAGAAATCTGTGCTCTTTGAAGGATAAATTATAAATTTTTCACTTACAAAATGTAAATCTTATTAAA
Organism: Leucozona laternaria; assembly: GCA_932273885.2. Classification (NCBI taxonomy): domain Eukaryota; kingdom Metazoa; phylum Arthropoda; class Insecta; order Diptera; family Syrphidae; genus Leucozona; species Leucozona laternaria. Next base: position 22,633,306 of record OW026368.1, on the reverse strand, counting down.
TAAAATATGTTTCCAATTGAATTGAATTGAATTCTGTAGGATTTAAGTGCCAAAGATAAATCACAGACAGATAAAACAGAAGTAACAAAAGAGAACGTCAAAAAAATCCACTACCTTTTAAAAAAAAAATAAAAATCCTGGCGCAAATTTTTAAACAGTCCTCGTTTAAGGAATAAAACCAACTCTAGTTAACGCAGTCGTTTAGTTGCGAGCCCTTGTCTAACCTCTTCTTAATTTTAAACACTTTAAATAACTCTTCTAACTAATGAAGTGTTTTTAGGGCATTTGTAGGGTTTTAAGCGCATTTGTAGGGTTTTGTTATGATTTTTGGTGGAGCAGTCGACTGCAGATCGAGAGGTCCCCGGTTCAAATCCGGGTGTCGCCTTTGAAAATTAAATTTGTTTGTATTTTTTTTTCTTTTTGAACTCCCCTATAGCTATTTCACCTTTCCAGCTAAGATGACGGGCGATTTTGTGAACAGAAAATGATCTGCCACGATATGGTAGTTCAACACTAAGTACCACATGTTTTTTTGTTTTTGTTGGGGCGGTCGACCGAATACAAGTTTATATTGTATATTGTTTGGTGTCGTAGTCTATTGAATCGGGGACGGAGATGGTGTTTTTTTGTCGTGGTAATGGTTACTGGGTGCATGCACCACAAATTAAGGCCAAGGCAGTTTTCGTGATTGTTGATTTATATCCTTAAGATCTTCATCAAACATTTTTCTTTAAATTTTTGTTATGAAATTACAAATGTTGAATGGATAAAGTATACTTTAAAAAAGATAGAGAAACATTTTGCTGCTTTTAAAGTTAGACGAGTGCTTTAGCGTTGAAGTATACTTTATATCGTTTAAAATTAACAAAGCGTCGTCTCTCATTCTAAAACTCATTTTTAGAGTCGGCGTCGAATTTAAAAATGATTTAGAGTAGGTTTTAAATGTTTAAAATTTTGCGCCCCTGTGTTTCATGGCCATCTTTCTAACCATGAAGTGGAAGTGACGCAGAGACGCCGACAAAAAATCGGAGGAGATAGTCCAATGTGAAAAACTGAAAACCGTCAATGTGAACACCATCTTTCTATTTAGTTTCTTCGTTCAAAAGGTAAAAGAGAGTTTAAATCAAATTAAATGAAGACGTCAAAAAATCTCCAGCAACTTGCTTCTTCGTGTGAAAGGGGACAAAGTAATGGCGAATTCCTTTCAAAAAAGAAATCGAATTTTTTCTAAACAGAATCGAATTTTTTCTGTCAATTGAAAGGAATTCGTATTTCGTAAGAGAATCAATTTTTACTTGCGATATAGGTACTATATGGGAAGTTATGGATTCGTACAAAAAATCGGACTCGAGATTTTGATCAAACTTTACATTACGATGATAGAGAAGTCAAAAAAAGTGGGTCTCGCAAAAACGTCCGTCTGTCTGTCTGTCTGTCTGTCTGTCTGTCGGTTCGACTACAGCTTAAACGGATGGGTCGATTTTATTTAAACTTGGTACCTAGCGTTTTTTGGACATTCCCCCCACCCGTTTTTTTCTCTTTTTTTTTAGGACCAAAATTAACAGTAGCTGTCATACAAAATTTCTTGGCCAAAAAGGAAAAACTTATTTTTCTCAAATCCATCGCTACCGATTTTGTTTTTAAGAACTCAATAAATTTAAATAGTTATAAGTTGCCGTTTAATAAAAAAAATGGTTCCGAAAAATGGTTATTAATGGTACCTCCCAAAGAATCATTTTTTGGATTTTCGCTTTTCTCAAAAACGGTTGAACTGATTCTGATCAATTTTTTTATGAAGAAGTATTGACACATTCTAAATAAAATTGTGTACCAAAATTTTCAAAAAAAATATTTTTTAGATTTTTAAAAAAAGTTTTAATATTTTTTCTGAAAACTCAATATTTCAAAAACGACTTAGTCGATTCTTATTAAACCTGGTAAATAGCAGTTTTTTAACTTTATCTAGAAGATTTTTGACGAAAATTATTCTAATACCCAAAAATAACGGTGCCTCCCATACAAATGTTAAAAAACCGTTAAAAAAAATATTTTGTTTCTCAAAAACGACTCCTACGATTTTCATAAAAGTTTTTTTGTGTGTTAAAATTAGTAGGATCTACCATTTAAAATGTTTAAAGTTTATCTTTTACGTTTATTAACAGTACCTCTCATAGAACGGTTTCTTTGATTTTCGACTATCTCAACATCTGATTAACCGAATAAAATTAGATTTTGTATACAGAAGCTTGTAACAAATATAAATAAAAGTGCGTATCAAAATTTTCTAAAAAATGATTTTTGGATTTTTAAAAAAAAAATCAAAATAATTTTTTGAAAATTCGATATTTCGAAAACTGGTAGCAGATTTTTTTGTGAAGTTCAATTTTAAACGCAACATTAAAAAATGCTTTAAATTGGCGTACCAATTATTTTTCTCAAAAATGTTAACGAAATTTTATATATAAAAAATTAATTATTTTTAAAACCGCTCCTACGATTTTCAAAATTTTTTTCTCATAAATAAAGATTTATATAAGAAATCAGATGGTGTACATCGCGTTGGGTTAAAACGGATTCAAAGTATTTTAATCAATTTCTTTCTAATTTTGTTGATTTAAAGCAATTTACCAGTTTAAATAATATAATTTCCTTTTATGCATATTGCATATGTGCAACACTAGCCTATATTGTTAATTTTTGTATACTCAAATAATAAATACCACCAGCAACTAAACTAAGTTTTGGCAAATTGATAAAATATAGACTCCCATAGCTAATTTATTTCAGACTATAGAACCACAATGTGATCGCGCATAAGAGCAAGTTCGTGCGACCCAGTCGTGCATATTTTTTTTTTGGTGTAATTGTGTTTGTGACTTTATAGCTGCAATTGGCGAAAAACGTCAAGAAATTATTCAGAAAACTATTAAGGTTGTTTGTTTTTGTTGTGAGAAAAATGTTTTACCAATAGAATTAAATTAATAAATAAAAGATATTAGCCAGCTTATACGGTGCATTTTATTTGTTTGAACTTCTATTTGTACATACATATATTTTTAAAGAAAATTATTATTGAAAAGTTTTCATCACTTGCACTGAAAGTTTTTAACACGTCTTTCACTCGCGAAAGCTATTTTTTTTTTGTGAAATTTGTGTTTGATAATGAACAACGCACAATTAATTATTTTTAAAGCTGTATTGATTGAATATATTGTTGAATATTTTATTAAATTATGTAGAATTCGTTGCAACCAAAAAATAAACAACTCGTCTTCCAAAAATTCCGCGACCTTCAATTTATGACGTATTAGAAATGTCAAGTCTTCATAGTGTGTGTGCAAATCAGTGTGAAATCTTGCTAAAAACGCAAGATTTGTTTTGACAGAAAAGAATCGATTTTATTTAGAAAAAATTCGATTCTGTTTAGAAAAAATTCGAATTTTTTGTTGAAAGGAATTCGCCATAACAAACCACAGATCACAGCTTACCCACATGAAGATGAGAATCCCCGGCAGCCATTTTAATTTGCCTGCAAATGCTTGAACTGTCAGATTGCAGATAAAAAATGAGAATATGTGTATATAAACCTCATACTCAACTTTTGATTTCGAAAAACTGTCACGTTTTATTAAATTTGAAAATAATTATTAAATAAATGGAAATTTTGAAGAAATTATCGGCAATTGTGACGAGAACTAAGCTTGGGAGAAGATTGCAAATGCATTCCATGTTGTACCGCCTCGCCTGCCAAAGTAACTAATTTTGTATTATTGGTTTTGCTTATTTCATTCTTTTGTCTCTTTATCCCGCAAGAGGAACGAGCTAAAGACTCTGCGTGACGTGTATTTGACACATTATTTAAGCAATTAAGCAGCAGAGTGATTGTGCATTGTGCTTTTCACGAGATGTTGAAAAGACCCAAAAAGGAGCTACCAGAACCAATTCAACAATTAGGTATACGTAGTTTTGACACCTTCTACTTGGGTCTTGCTGCAATGTGTGGTGATAGTGACCATTCAACAGCCAAAAAATTGGCACACTGCAATGCTGTATAAACATTAATTTGTTTAAAGTATTTATTTACTTTTCAATAAAGATTCTAATAATTTACTGTTTTTTTTTTTTGTCATTATAATTTATGCAGTTATGTTATATTTATTTAGCGATGTAACACTGGCTGAAAATTTGTTCTATAATCAAGGGTGATAAACAAAAATCAAACAAAATCCCAAATTTGCTCCTTTAACTTCTACAATTTTCGGGAGTTGAAAAAATCCAAAGTTGATTAACTTTGGATTTTCCCAACTTTAGAATATCGAAAGTTGAGACAGTCAACTTCAAGTGAATAAAACCAAAATTCTCAAGTTGAAAAGAAAAATCCTCAAGTTGTCTTCAACTTCCAGTGAACAAAATCGGCCTAAAGGTGCGTTCAGAAAAATGAGATTTCAGAGATTTCACTCTGGCAAAAAGTAAGCAATAAGCGAATGAAAAAATGTTTTTCTCAGTAATTTGACGTCATACATGAGAAATTTTGCTGATGATTCCTGTTCATCTAACTGAAATGGCTGCGATTGACAAGAATTTATTTGATAGGGAAATTTCCGAATCTGTCAATGTCAAAAGTGACAACCATCATTATGTGTCAACTGACAGATGCAAAATTGCAAAGCGAAAACAAAAAACTGACCACAAAAAAAAAGTAATCTTTAAAGAAGTTTGTGCTCAATTATGATATTTAAAATGTAATTATAATTACAATAGTCATGCCTTTTATTTGTAAATATCGCACAAAATTACAGTATTTGCTTTCACAAATAATATATTGTCAGCTGCCATAGCGATGATTTTGATGTATGCTCATTGTCATTATTAAAGCCCCTCTTTTCCTTGTTGGCCTCCTACGTATTTAACGATTTAGCTAAGAACATCTGAGTTTTTTATAAAAAAATCTAAAAATAAAAAAGACGCCATTTTCTTGGAATATTTAAACAAAATTAAGTTCAATTATAAAGATATTTCCACTCGATCCTCTTAATATAGAAATGTTAAGTACCTAGGTATCTACTTTAACATTCTTCAATTCGTACACAGAAATAAACTTGTTAACCCGTATTAATTATGCCATTTATGGTTCAAAGTACAAATTAGGTATACCACACACTGTATAGAAACTGTGACAGCTGTGTTAGCATAATTTCCATCCGCCTATGGCACACCCCCATTACCCCCTATTCTATATACTCTATACAGAATCATAGCCTGAAGCCGTGTATATCTACCTATGTATAGTTGCTGTAGCTGTAGCGCACGTGCTTGCCTCAGGTATTTGCAATGTCTACGAAAACACGTTCTCCTATCGTTAGATCTAATCCACATCCGACGTCCGTTCGTTGGTTGGCTCAGTGGAAAATATAACAAGTATAGTATAGAACCAAACCAACTCTCCACATATTCCACTCAATCATCCATCCACATCCATGCCGTGCTGGTACCGCACCCTCAGCAACATCTGCTCATTGCCAGCATTGCTAACAGGGCTTTTACGTTTGCTAGACGCGTTCCTCATCTAATTCACTTCCTACGTGACCACAAAATCCATCAAAATATTTTTAATAAACTTTGGCACCCCCTTAATCCGGGCCCAGTCTACCGTACATATATACATAATTTCTGATAATGTGCACGTTAAGATGAATGTTGTATGATGCTGAATGCCTGCTTTGGCAATAAGGACTCTCTTCACCTGTCACCAGAAAGTACCTTCTCAGCATTTTCTATTATTAAACAGGAAAAAGTATCTATCACCCATGATTCGCAGAGGAGGCAAGAACTAAGTTTAGCACTCTGCCCCCCCCTCCCCCTTCTTCAACATCGCCCACAATGCTCCGCAATACGTCATAGCATATCCATCAAACTGTAATTGGATGAAAATGAGAAAAAGGACGTGAAAAAAAGGAGTCAACCACGCGAACAGCATTGCATCTCATTACATTACATTACAGCCAACAGTCAGGGTGCAGTGTTAGAAATGTTCCCATCAGTCGAGTCGAGTTGGAGGGAATCTCCGCCCTCCGTCTCCAAGCCACAGAACATTGGCATTGGTGTGGATAAGTTTGCTATCGAATCTTCAAACTTCATTATTTCGAGAAAGAAGAAGAGCCAGTTGATGGGAAAAGAAAAACACCGGAACTGCATTAGGAACGGGATGTGCCATACAGATTGGGTAATGTATTATGTCAGATCAGTGTTGTCGTTTGAATAAGATAAGAAATACCTATACCATATATTGGTGTAGGTTTGGACTATATAAGCTCTGACATATCTGACAGCTGATAGAACATGCACTATACTGGAGATTAACGTACACAGAGATTCTCGGAAGACAGGTCTGGCAATCCTGAAGAAAATAACTCACGATTTTAATCAATCGTGACACAATAGGCGTTTTTCTTTTTTTGTTCAGAAGAAAGCTCTGAACAGAGCTCCAGCATGTTGAACACGCTCTGAACTGATCGCGTTCTGAGCACTCATGACCTTTTCGATTGGAGTCAGAATGACAGTTCTTCTTCTGAAAAGAAGAGAAATTTGCTTCTGATTTTGATTTCAGAATCGTTCCAGAAGGGTTCACACGTATCAAATCGTTCTCCCGGATAACAAATCGAAAAGGCCATCAGATATAATTTTGGAACACATTTGAGAACCAAGCTGTCAACAAATGACATTTTTTGTCAATTTTAGGCTGTTTTCTAACTAGAGCACCAAACGATGTAATGGTATTTCGTAAATATATTGTTTGTGGGTTATCATCGCTCCAAATTCTGTTTGTTGACATAGCCATTTAATCAAAAGTGCTCTTCATTATGAGCACCACAAAATGCACGGCAATGTCCCATGAGTTTCTCAAATTGAACCATGTTTTTTTTTCAAAATAAATTTGAATAATTTGAAAATAACACTCTGACGTGACATTTCCATGATGAATTGCTAAACCAAACATTCCTTAAAATAAGAGACAACTGTCAAATCGGCTGTCGCAGAAAACAGTGTTGGCAATTTAAAATTCACCGCCTCTGAAAAACATGATTAGTTGTAGTTGTACTCCCAAGTTTAAGGTTGTAGCATAAATACAGAAATTACTTTTCTGTTGAATATGTCAGAAAATAGGTATAAGGTGAAGGCAACCACTGACGGGGTAGATCAATTTCTGTTTGAAAAGGTATTATTGCATTTTATTTAATCTAGGTTAGAACCGGTTTTGATTAAAAATTGTTTAGAGCCAGAGCCCTATAGATCTGAACTTCAATATTCCAAAAATGTAGGTAAATTCTGTTTTTATGTAACGGGTGGGCCATCTAATGATATCTTTTTAATTCATAGGTTATTTTGACACTGACAACTTCATACCTCCGCGGCACGAAATGAGTAGCTTTACGCTTGAACAACGTTGGAAATTATTGAAAACTTACTTCCAAAGTGAGTGCTGTGTATCCCAAACAGTGCGCAATTTGAAAAGGCGGAAAATCATCTTTTCTGACGAGGCGAATTTTCAACTCCGAATCGACTCATTCCGACAGCCCTGCATATGGGATCGGAAAAACGTTGCGTTCTGCTCTTCAGCGATTTGGTTGCATTGATGCTTGTCGTCCTTGTCGCCATCGTCGACGTCGTCGTCGCCTCTCGTCGGCATTACGGCATTGGTGCGAAATATTAATAAATGACGCTCTCAACCTAAGACCTGGACAAGGAAGGGGCCAAGAGCTTGGCACATTCCTACTCTTGCAGGATGTCTTGATGTTGGTGAAAAGCTAAAAAAAATCGTTGTGCATTTTTCATATTCTTTGGAGGACAACTTCATTTTTCTTCATTCAAAAGTTTCACGCATATTAAAACTATGCTGCAGTTCATGCAGCAACCATCGCACTGGCGTTAGATATGGAAATAGAGATGGTGATGGTAATGGCGGTGGTATGTTAACCAGACATTTTTTTATTTTTTTTTTTTTGTTCTGTTGGGGTCCATCTCTAGGAGTTCTAACATGTTCGTTTTTTTTACCACCTTCCATGTCTATCAGGCTTGTAAAGTTGTTTTAATTTGTTATGGCTTAGGATCCTTGACATCCACCTCTTCTTATTCTTTTGTCTTTGTCTTCGTGTTTTTTTTTTTTTTTTTTAAGTTTTCTTTTTATTTTTAAGCTATTCCGATTCTTTGGTCGTTGATTCTTCTGGTATTCCGTTCTTTTCGTTGTGGTTTTTGACACGATGCGACGATGGGAGTGAGTGGTTGTAGAGCAGCTAAAGCTGGAACGCTTTTTCCTCGCGGCCGGGTGGCGCGACGGAGGAGCTCGTGGTTTGTGGATGAAAAGCAGGAGAGCTTATCTCATGAATGTTGAAAAGAATTCAACTGAAGTTAATGGAAATTTCTTTGGTATTTAGCCGCATATCCGCTGCCGCGCCACGCCGTATACTTTTTGTAGACGTTATATTCATTTATTCTTCTAAGGAAACTCCATGCCATCAGTCGCTATACTTATACATCTATACATAGTGTGTTCTCTGTGTATTGGCATAATGTGACTGGAAGTTAAACGTGAACAAAATTAAGAAATTTTAGGTGAATTACTGAAAGCAAAGATCGTAACTATAAGGTAGGTATAAAGACCTTTATTAAAATGACATTGTACCTACCTACTTTTATAAGTTTACTAATTAAAATAGCAAGAGTTAACTTAAAACTTTATGTACCTATGTACTTTTTTTTACCAACAAGGAAAATCTTATTTTGATCCTTTTAGTAAAAAAAAAATGGTTCCAAAGCTTCTAATAAGTTTAAACAAAATTATACATATATCGATATTTCAAAAATGAAATTCAATTCTTAAGCTCACATTTATAAGTACCTAAAATTGGCGTACCTACCGACATTTTTTCTTAAAATGTTATATAAATATTTAAAGGGTGTTTTTTTTAAGACGTCTGGTTTTCAAGAAGAAATAAAACGCATATAATTTAATGTTATGGCCAAGAATTTAGCTTAGATAAGGGCTTGCCATTATGATTTATGATTTCGGGAAAGCGACTGCCGCGGCTGGCTCGAATAAATTCCAGCCGAGAGGCCCAATCTTCGGCAGCTCCAATTGTTGCGCTCGATGGCGGATGGACTCATTAGCGTCTTCGGTGCGCACTGTACGGCGTCTCTGAGGATAGGCATTATCAACTAGAGTAAACGTGTTGCGAAACCGCTCTATGGTTGCTGGAATATTGGCAGCAGCGCACGATGCGTCGCGCGAACCGAACCATTATTTTGGTAATACATTTGGACGATTTGCAAACGTTGTCTATTAATTATGAAATGGCAAACTAAACTTAACATAAATCAAGTGACAGCTGTCAAAAATATCAACTCCCAAAAAAGGATTGCCAGATTGAAAGCCACACGTCTAAAAAAACACCCTTTATAGGATATATTTTTTTTTTAAAACCGCTCTAACGATTTTAATTTTTTTTTCCATAAACTTATATTTCTTAAAGAAATCAGATGGTGTACCCCACGTTGATGTCAAAACAATTTCAGAAGTTAATCTGTTTTCTTATTTTGTTGATGCTACATATGTATGTGATGATGATACACGTTCAATATTGACAGCTAATCGAGGTACCTACCAGTTTTTCAATCAAAGTCCCAAGCTCAGATTGTAACACAATATGTTGGTATAACATGTAAGGATGATAATTTTATTTTTTTAAAACTAAAATTTAGTATTTTTGCTGAACTTTGTAACTAGTTCAAATATTTTATTTAAAAAAATTTACGTTCAGCTGAATAAAACGCCTCAAAACGCCTCACTAATAAAATATGAATAGTTTGTTAAGTACGTACCTTCTCCTCCTATCCAAAAATACAATCTACTTATTTCATTGACTTGAATTATTCGAACACAATAATTCTTCAAGCACTTCCGAAAAATAATGAAGATGAAAAAATTACCAAGGCATACATATATGTTAATGCAAGAGCGCCTTTAAGCCTCAGGAAAAAAAAGTACAAGGTGAAAATTGATGTTTAATAATTTCAAAAAGAGAAAAATCCCCGAAAATCAATGGAGGGTGCATGAGGAGAAAAAAAAAAAACAGAAATCCTTCACTTATCACTTAAAGCAACAGGATTCCAGAGTATTGGCAGGTAGAAGGAAAATACACATAAATGTATGTATATACTTAAACATACCTATGTACATATATTTTTTGCTTTCATCACTTTCTTGTTTTTTTTTTTTTTTTTTTGTATGTGTGTGTTGCGCTTCTTCTTAAGTTCTATCATCACCTTTGGCACTCTCGCGAAGAGACTAGAAGTGGATAATAACCATATTGAAGTGAGAAGTGATGCAGCAGCGCAGCCTTTTGTGGAAACTTTTAAAGGACCCAATTGAAACTCATTGAAGGGTGTTTCCGTAGATCCCCAATCCCTTGCACTTTTACCCTCTGGATTTGTGGGTTTGATATAAATATATTTATAATTCATGTTTTCACTCACTTGTGTCGGTCGGTGAGTGGGTGTGTATGGGTTGTGTTTTTTTTTATTGTGTATGGATTTTCTCCAGAATCTACTGAACCAGATAAAATGCCTTAAAAGCTTTTCTTTAATATTTAATCGACTTTATGATAATCATTTCGCACAGTAAACTCAACTATTACCTCGGTATGCGCCTGTGTGATACGGTTTGGTTAAGTTTCTGAAGAACTTTCTCTTGTGTGAATTCAATTTATCGATCGAACTTGTGTTTATATTATTATAGCGGTGTTTTTTTTTTGCAAGCCCCGAGGAAATTGGTCGAAAAAAATGACGTTCTGTCCTGCAATTTACGTGTTAAATACAACAACAACTAATCCCCTTCGGGCTTAGCTAAGCGCGGAGAATTCTCGGGGCTTAACTTAAGCACGGAGAAAAACTGTGTTATCGGCGTGAATTGCATACTTGTTATCGATAGTTTGTATGGAAACTCCATTTTGTTTCTGTAATCGCGTTGCTAATCCCCGATGTCGCTTTTTTCAACCAAAACTCCTCGTGCTTGCAAAAAAACACGGCTTATATATAGTTTGAACATTGGTAGTTATCGTGGCGATGAAAGATTTAATAAATTTGATTTAAGGATTCCAAATTCTGTTTATTTCGTTCTCAATTGTATTAGTTCAGGGAGCTTATTACATAAAACGAATATCGTTTGTATTCGTTAAATTGCGATTACGAGTAACGAGTATAGTAAAATAAAAAAGATACTCGTATTTTATTAACGAGTGCCTTGAGTTGTCGTATTGGCTGGCTTTCGTTTTGAGTTTGTTGCCAACATTGTATTTTGGTTTGGTATTGTGTTGGTTGGAGTGAACTAAGGAAAAATGTTAGAAAAATAATAAATATAGTGCGAAAAACTTTTCTTTTTTCATAATCGCACTACGCGCTGGCTTTCGTTTCCCTGGGCTTCGTTTTTTCTGCCGTGCGTTTCGTAATACCTAATAAGGGCCCAGACCGATGAATACACATTACCCTTATCTGTTGAAAATAAATTCTTTAAATTAATTTAATCTGACTTATTAATATAATTAGTTCCACTTATATGCAAAAACATCTCCAAAAGATGGTTTGATCTTCAAAATATCAAGCTCTATGCTAGATATCAATGTTTACTGCAAGTGCGGGTTTAATTTTTACGCCACATCAGAATTTTCAGTGGACTAAATAGCAGACATTTTCAGTTTAATTAGATAAAACACAACATTTCTTGAATTAATTTGTATGTTTGTGCCAGAAATTATGCCAATTTTTCAGATCAGTGAGTTCAGTCCATAGTTTTGTCCCTTTCACTCTAAACACACATATCGTCGTTAAAATGTGTCCTGGCTAGGTAATCCAACTCAACTGAATCAAATTAAAAAACAAAACAGAATCCTTGAGTTATCTCTCTGCTCTGTACGTACATATGTACATCTTTACTTCTTTTTATCGTCTATCTGTTCAGGGCCGCACTGAGTCAAATCTGAGTAGTGTTGTGCGTAAATGTACATCTGGCCTACTGGCACGCTGTACGCCCTACGATTTACAACCAACACATATTGTGCCAAATACGTATACAACTTAAGGCTCATGTGGGAGTGTCATAAGTCTTAGCAAGCTGCCAGAATAAACCTATACAAAACTCAAGAATCTGAAACTTTCGAAAGCACTATCCACGGAAATTATAGTTGTAGCAGCTCCCATACTTTTCGAGAACTTTTGTTCAGACACACATTATGCCCGCTGATGTTCTGACGCCTGTTTAGGCCAAATACTTTGTAGGTTAAGAGTGGCCCGGGCATGTACCTTTATTTGTTTAACAATAGTTACACACATGGTGGTCGATGGTGTGCAGAGTAGAATGAATGAATTTTTATGCGCGCAGACTAACAACATAAGAAAAGAACAATATCCTCGCAAGGATCCGACATTCGCCTGATGTTCGCAGAGTTCGTTTGCTTCGTGTTGGTTTGACGTTCCCTGCAGTAGAGTGAATGAAATTTCATTGGAATTTCTATTCTATCTATTCTTTGCATGATTTTTTTTTTTCTATGTTTTCCTTTTCCATTTGCTGCTAACATCTTATGTGTTTTGGTTGGCTTCCATACAAAAAAAGGAGAAACATCACCAAATGCAAATGTGACATTATATTAAAACACTTTCACATAAAATGTGGTAGAACAAACAATGTGACATTCAATTTAAATTCCTGAAATATCGTTACATCATTCTGGTGTGTGTGTATACCTACTGGTATGTGTAAGGATTTGCAAATTGAAAGCATCGCATATGCCAGACCTTAATTTCAACACCAGTCTCCGAGATTTTCTTGAAGGAGACTCGACTGTCTCAGAAATGTGAGTTGACTTTTATTTTACGATCTAAGAACAAAGACAAGAAAAAATAAATTCCTATTTTAACAAGGATCATTGCCATGCAATTTTACTGCTTTTCGTATGCAAACATATTATATTGGCAACTAAAACTAGAAATTAACCCAAAAACAACCTCGGTTATCGTGTGCAATGAATCTCTGACCCCGATTAATACATCAACGATAGTGATCTATATGCAAAGGCTTTTGGGAAGGATTTTCTCTTAATCCTGATGTGAAAGTCACTTGTTCTCAGTTCTAGGGATTCAAATGTATCTCAATGCGGTACTCCTATAAAATAATCAACAAGGATAGAATATTGGATTTCTCAATTTGACTCCAATTCCGCCCAACAAAAGGGCATGAATAGGATATACAATGAGAGTAGATTTCTGCTCCAACAATCGTTTGGAATTAGTTTTTCGTGAGCTCAGTGCTCCATTGGAGTTTTCTGGATATGCAATCGGTCTATTTTATTTTTTTTTGGAAAATTCTTCGGGATGCATTTGCAAAGTAACTTTTTTTTAGTTGCAGTAGATACCTATGTATATATAGGGAGTATAGTTGGGGGGTTTCGGGAGTCATCTCTCTCTCTCTGATAAAGCTGCATTTTGCGATTTCATTTTCATTGTGACAGAATGAAAATTACTCGATAAAGGATAAAGGGTATATATAGCAAGCAATGCCAAGGAAAATATGCTGGATGATGGTAATGGAAAATGTATCTGTCAAACTGATTTTGTGGGGTTTTGTTTCTGTGTTTTAGTACCAAAGCTATAGAGCACCACATCTTAAGGGGATAACAAGATGGTTGTGGTTTCTATCAATGAGTAATTCGGATGATTTATGCAAATGTCAGTAAGGGATATACCATTACTACCTACCTATACACCAATAAATTTATATAGTAAGAACAAAAATATGGTAAAAACGGAGTTTCGTTCTTCTTTTTTGTGTCTTCTATTCTTTTTGCAATTCCTGGAAGCCTTTTACAATGGATTTTAAATTGAGTCGACGCTGTTAATAGCTGCATTTTTAACTACTTAAAAAGTTTAAAATTTTGAGCTGTATGTACATGTTTTAATAAATAATAAAACTACACAAAAATTACATATATTTAAAAAAAAAGCAATAAAAGTACGCATACGCCCGAGTCAACCACACAGTTCACAAAATCAAAGTCATTTAAAAAGTTGTTTGCAATTTTATATATACGACATTATATTTTTTTCTGTCAAAAATTTTTAATGAAGTTTTTAGAAAGAAAAAATTAAAATTTCCTGTTTGCATTGGAGCGGTTCCAATAACCCAACGCTAAACACGCGTTATGATAAATGCCAGGTTAAACTTTAAAGACGAGTTAATTTGTGTGTTTACCAATAACCAATTTAAACACACCTTTTACTAATTAGCACTCTATTACAAAATCTACTACAGTATTTGTCAAATAGATAGCTGTTGAAATGACATTTGTGTTATTTTGCAAAATAAACAAACATTTTTGGTTCCAAACAGAGATTTACATTTTTTTCACTTATCAAATTAAAAAATGAGTGACGACCAGGATATAATTATTGATGAAATTTGTATTTTGGAAGATGACGAACAAAAATATATAAAATAAAAATAGATCCTTTCGAAGAATATGATATACATTTCTTTCGGCACTACAGGTTAGTCTTTATTGTTGCAGTAATAATCACCCAAGCGACACAATTGAGTCTTCAAGATATCTCTAAAAGCTATTTTCGAAGATCTTTCAACTCTTTACACAATCTTGAAGAGGTCGTTAAGACCCAAAAAGGCCTAAAGGGGAGGAGCCTATTGTATGGAGCGAAGAGTTCTAAATGAAGTATTTTTAAGAGTTTATAGAGATCATTTTTTTTTGACGCATCTTTAAAGATGCTCTCAAGAGGTTTTGAAGATTTTTTTTTTGTAGTCAAAAGTGTAAACTTGGAGGGAGAAAATAATATAAAGAATAATTTCTTTCTCTTTTACACAAATACAATTTTATAACAATTTAAATGAAATAGAATGATTTTAAAGTAAAAAGTAAAGCCATGACAAATTCTTTATGTTCATGTAGGGTTAGATTTACAATTAATTTTATAAAGTCCTTAACGATGTGTATTTTGTATTGCAAGAAAAGATTTACTTAAAAATCGCATACTCTACCCCACATAGAATAAACGCGCCTTGAAATAAAAAAGTATTTACAAGTTAAAATCAAGAAAAATAATACAAAATTCACTGACAACAAAAGAAAACAAATGTTTTTATGAATTATTATCTCCCACAGTGTTACTAAACAAATAAAAGTGTAGGCATAATACATGTAATTGTACTTTATTGAATATTAGGTATTTAATAAATATTTTTTTTCGCAATTGAACGAAATAAATATGGCGAACGTATTTTGTTGGGCATGTATCAAAATATTCCTTCCTACAGGGTGCCTCATGAAATGTAGGCACTAAATGTCTTATTTTTCTTTTAATGGGTTTTGGATAAATTATTCTCATATTAATAAAATGAGCGTTTGGTTAACATTGAAGCCTTAAAAAGTTGCATGATTAAAATTTCACATTAAAAATGAAAATGTAGCAGTTATTTTTTTTTTAGAAAAAATATTGCCTTATATTTTCGCTTTGCCATATTTTCATCGTCAGTTTTATGACAGTAACAGATGGTTGAAAAATTAGCTTAGTTCCCTATTACCCTGGTTTGGACAGACAGACGGGGTTTATTCAATGGTATAAACAATATTTTTTCGATCCAAATCTGTCCAAACACCGCAGTTTTTAAGAAAATTCCACTACCTACATAATATATCTACCTATGTAAAATTGCACATTGGAAATTTTTATTGAAATAAATAATAAATTTGATTAAAATAATAAAACATACAAAAACTGTATTAAAAATATACGTTTAACTATATCACCCTTTACAAAAAATATGTGTAACTTTGTATAAACTAAGTACCGTTTAAAGAGTTTCTTAAGATGTCGTCAAAACATCTGTGTTATAATCACATTTCTCTAGAGTCAGAAACCTCTTAACGACTTCATGATAAGATATCAAACGAATCAAATTGAAAGAAGAGAGAGACAATGAAAGTGTCAACTGAGTGTCAACAAAGAGTTAAAGAAAAAAAACTATAAGCAATTATCTATTACTATTTTCATTCGCGTACTAAAATAATTGATTAGCAATTTTTGGTCTTAAGTCTCTTGCAGCTCCCTAAACTCTTTTTAAATTTTCAAATTAATAGCATACATATGTACAGTAAATAAGAAAATAAGAAAAGCGCAATTCACAAATGTCAGATGACACAAAAACTTTTTTTTTTCAAACAAAAGAGATTATTAATTCTACTTAAAGACACAATTTTAAGCCTTCATAAAGACATTTTAGGAATAACATCCGCAAAATATCTTCGAAATGTATTTGAAAGAGTAATAAGAAATATTCTCTTGCGCTATTTAAACAAACTCCTTTTAAAAAGGTTGTAAAGAGGATCTACAGAGAGTCAATATAAACACATTTGCCATGAAGATATTCAAGATGTTTAAAAGACGTTTTTGTAATAAAAAACAAAAACAAACAACACTTTTCTAGAGCAAAGTAACAGATCATAAAGTGTAGTGGTATTAAGAAGATTGAACTAACAGTTTGTTAAGAGCTGATCAATTTGTTTGGAGAACACTTCAAGAGTTTATGTGTTGCTTGGGCATGTTATAAAATATGTAATAATAACTTAAGGTTTAGTAAATCCACTGCGAGCTTCATCATTAATGATCTCCGAAGCTTCAAACTTCGACTTCAATGACTTCCCGTCGTTGAGCTTTTAACTATGTCGGAAAAGGACGTTTTTCTGTTTTAGTTCAGAGTAGAGCTCTGAACAGAGGCTGAACACTCCGAATATACTCTGAGCGTGCTCTGAACTGAGCGTGCTCTGCTCTGAGAGTCTTCCTTCCTTTTTTTTCCACTTGTCAAATTTGTGTTCAGATATTCAACTCCGTCTGCTCTATTAATTTATTCTGAGCTCATAGAGAGCGCTCTGAACCTGCTCCGAGCATGCTCAGAGCGAAAAAGAAACACAAAATTTGAGCTCTGAATGCTCTGAGCTAAAAAAGAAACACGATTTTTTTTGACAGTTCAGGCTCTGCTCTGAACTAAAAAAGAAAAACGCCCACTGATTCGATTAGCAACTCCTTCTTAGCTGGATTTCAATTCGAGGAACGACTTCTTTTTGACGATTTTTCAGTCATTTCACATAATTCAATCTGAAATTGGAATTTACAATCAATTTAACAAAAGGAATTGATTTAATTGGATATGTTAGGTTAGGTTAGGTTAGGTATTAAGGGGTGTGCACAGCATGAAGCCGTTGCGTACACGGGGGCCTACTGGTCCATTGTGATCCCCTGTAAAAGTAAAAATTTAGCATCGATGCCCCTCAATTCTGTTGATTAGCGTAGACTGGCTCGTTAACGAACCAGCCTGTGCTATCTATAAATTTCCTCATGCTTGCCATTGAGACCTGTGCTAGATCATCCAGTTCTCCAACGAACCTGTTTCCGAAATGACGGAGTCGGCTGGTTTGGAGGTTCGGACAGTCGCAGAGCAGGTGTTTAATGGTCTCCATTTCCTCCTCATCCTGACAGCTCCTACAAAAATCGGGTGCAAATGCCCCTATTCTGTTAGCCATTATGCCAATGGCGCAATGACCTGTTAGTACACCTATCAAGATTTTAATGTTCTTTTTACTCAGCGATAAAATATACCGAGTTTTCTTTTCATTTGTGTTAGGCCATAAACTTCTAGAGATTACACAATCGTTCCTGGATTTCCAGGAGATATTGATTTTCTCTTTTAGTTTAAGGTCTATCTTCCTCTTGAGTACCCCAATCGGGACGAGTGGTCCCCTAACTGAATGGTCGCTACTACTTGTGTCTGCTTCTGACCCTTTCCTGGCTAGTTCATCTACTATATCATTCCCTTCTATATTGCTATGTCCGGGAACCCAGCAGAGCTTTACCTGGTTAGTGTGGCAGATCTTGTTTAATTCCTTTCTACAGTTTAAAACTGCTTTTGATCTTATGGTCTCACTGGCTAAGGCTTTGATAGCAGCCTGGCTGTCCACGAAAAAAGTAATCTCCGAAGAGCTTAGCTTTTCGTGATGTGCCAATTCAGCTGCTTTTCCAATGGCAAAAATCTCGGCCTGAAAGACACTACAGTCAGCCGGGAGTGTATATGACGCTCTGATGTTGAGAGATTGGCAAAACACTCCAGCACCTGTTCCCGATTCCATTTTTGAACCATCAGTGTAGAAAGGGATACCCTGTTTACTTATAAGTGAATTGGGATCCCAACCCTGTCTTTCTGGTATGAAAATAGAAAATTTCCTATCGAAATCTAGTAAAGGGGGGATGTAATCGGTGGTCTCCCTCAGTCCTGGAATCGTGTCATATCTTTGTAAGATTGACCCGTGGCCATAAGTGCTGTGCCTCCAAAAACTCAGTTCTCTTAAGCGAATTGCAGTTTTGGCTGCCGTGCACTTTATGAACTCATCCAGAGCCGGGAGGTCCAAGATCATTTCCAATCCAGCTTGTGGTGTGGTTCTTTGAGCCCCTGTTATTCCTACACAGGCTAGTCTCTGTACCTTATTCAGGTTCTTGAGATAGCTTGATTTTTCCACCGCCTTCCACCATACAATAGAGCCATAGGTAAGAATGGGTCTGACAATCGCTGTGTACATCCATTGGATGACTTGCGGTCGCATACCCCAACGTACACCGAAGGTCTTTTTGCATGTGTAGAATGCACATAGTGCTTTTTTCATTCTTTCCTCAGTATTACGCTTCCATGTAAGCTTGGAGTCAAGGATTACTCCTAGAAATTTAGCTTCCTTAGAAGGTATTAGAGGAATGCCATTTAGTTTGGGAGGGTTGAAGCCCTCCAGTTTCCTTTTCTTCGTGAACAAAACTAGCTCTGTCTTGGTGGGGTTGACCCCGAGACCATTCTTAGTTGCCCAAGAAGATAAATCCTTTAATGCATTTTCCATAATGCTTTCGATGATGGTAAGAAACTTGCCCGATACCAAAACCACTATGTCATCTGCATATGCTACTATTTTAATGCCCTGATCTTTGAGCTTTGTGAGAATTTTGTTGACTACGAGGATCCAGAGCAGGGGTGAGATGACTCCTCCCTGTGGTGTGCCTCTTGTAACTGTTTTCTCAATAGTGCTAACTCCTATTTGAGAGTTGATAATTCTGCCATTTAACATGGTGAAGATCCAATCGACCATGACAGATTCAACCCCAACTTCAACTAAGGCAGTCTTGATCGATTCCGTTTTAACGTTATTAAACGCACCCTCGATATCAAGAAATGCTGCCAGGGTATATTCTTTATGTTCAAGACTTTTCTCTATATGTGAAACTACTTCGTGCAAAGCAGTCTCCACTGATTTACCTTTAAGGTAAGCGTGTTGGTAGTTGCACAAATTGTTTTCGTTGAGAAGTTCTCTTACATGTAGATCAATTATCCTCTCTAGTGTCTTAAGGAGAAACGAAGAGAGACTTATTGGTCTATAATCCTGAGCGGTCGAGTGAGTCGGTTTCCCTGCTTTTGGGATAAAGATTACCTTGACCTTTTTCCAGTTATTAGGGACGTATCTAAGTTTGATACAACTTATGAAGATTACCCTAAGCCACGGAGTTATTACTTTGAGAGCATTTTGAAGAAGAGCTGGAAAAATCTCGTCTGGTCCCGCTGATTTATAGGGTTTGAACGAGTTTATTGCCCAGATAATCTTCTGCTCTGTAATAACCTGATTTAGTTCTAAATTTGATTCTGTGTGAGTAAAATCCAGCGTGCTCGATTGCAAGCAATCAGAGCTTTCTGGGTTTTTACAACCGGGGAAATGAGTTTCCATGAAGAGTTCAAGCGTTTCTAGGCTCGAGTTCGACCATGATCCATCAGGGTGTTTTATGTACCCCGGGATCGTGGGATTAAGGGCCAGGGTTCTACGGAGCCTTGCCGCCTCGCTTGTTTTTTCAATGGATTCACAATGTTTAGCCCACGAATCCTTTTTGGCCTTTCTTAACTCTTTGGTGTAAGTGTTAAGTGCGGCTCTATAAGACTTTAAGTCCTCTTCTAATTTACTCAGTTTAGCTTTATTGAAAAGTTTTCTAACCTCTGTTCTACGTTTCTTTAGTACACCACTCCACCAGGGTGGTTTAGTGGAGTTATTGGAACGAGATAAAGGGCAGTGTTTTTCAAAAGACATTCTCATTTTGCTGGACAAGTTTTGGACAACAGTGTCAATGGTTGAAATACTTAGACTTGTATTGTCCTCTGGTGGATCAATACAGTCTTTCAGCCATTTTTCGTACTCTGTCCAATTCGTCCTAGTTGGGTTCCTGTAAGGTTTCTTTTCGGTAAAGTTCCTGTCTATAGAGAAGAGTATCCTAAAGTGATCCGAAAAAGATTCTTTAGGTGAGACTCTCCAGTCTTCAACTGAAATTTTTCTATTATTGTTAATAAGAGTCAAATCTATGATTTCCTCCCTGTTTTTGTTTCGAAAGGTAGGGTGATTGCCCCTATTACATAACGATAAATTAGAACAGAGAATATATTCAAAAATTGACTCACCCCTTTTATTGATATCCTTTGAGCCCCATTGGGTATGGTGAGCGTTGGCATCACATCCTACCACCAAAGGTGTATCGCTTGCTTTGGCATGGACCACAAGATCGCGGACAGTTTTTGATGGTGGGCTCTCCTCCTCGTACGGCATGTACGTCGACGCTAAAATGAAGTTTCCTTCATTCGATTCGACGCTGATTGCCGTGTTGTCCTTGTTGCTGTACCTAGATAGGAAGAAAGCGTTAATTGATTTTTTCACTAGGATACAACTTCTAATATCACCTTCATCTGACGTGGAATGAAAAAGGTTGTAGTATTTTGACCTCAACCCACGGATTCGGTTTTTGCCTAACCATGGTTCCTGGATCAAGGCCACATCCACGTTCTCGTGAGACATGTAGAGCGTAAGGTCGTACGTTGCTGCTTTAGCGTGGTGCAGGTTTATTTGCACCACTTGCAGCTTTTGACTCCCTTTTGCCTTCATGCCTCTTAACCTTTACGGTTCCGAGACCATACCTCAACACGTCTTTCCTTTCTCTCAGCAGAAGGTCAGATTTCTTGTCTGCCACAAACAAGAGGTCCTTCCCTTCGCCTCCATGACTCTTTCTTGAGTGTTTGAGCTTCCATTCCAAAATGGGAAGCTCTTTGTTCTGCTTCGCCAACAGCTTAAGAATGGCTGCGTCCTCATGTTCTGCAGGAGGGGGGATCCATATGCTAAACTGCTGGCGGAGTGGTAGAGCTGCGGCGGGTAGAACCTCAAGGGAGGAACCTTCCCATAGTTCGCCAATGTTGGCGATTGTACGGTTCAGGAACTCCCGTGATTTCTGGTCACCGCAGCAGACCACTTTAACTCCTCGCCGCCATCCGGCACCATCAAAGATATAGTCTTCAGAACTATCGTTCTCTGATGCTGCCATCATAGCTTTGAGGATCTCATTTTCCACAAGAAGCCAGTTTTTTGCCGAGATTTTCCCATCTGGGTCGTCACGGCTTATGATGGCAATTTGTAGGTCAATCGGGGTGGTGTCGAAGCTGTTGGTTTTTTGTTTCTTGGCACCGTCTTGCTTGACTGTCTCCTCCGATCTTTGTCTCTTGGACGTTCCTGGTTTCCTTCCAGAAGAGGTGCTTGCCGGTGCTTGGTCTTTCCTAGCGTTGGCTAGCTGTTTCTTGCTGGAAGTCGCCTGAACTTTTCCCTTGTCGTTCCGAGCGGTCGAGTTATTGCCAGCCTGTTCACGGTTTGCCTTTTTAGGGACAGACCTAGATTTGGCAGCATCTACTCCTTTGCTCTCCGACTCTTCGGCATTCACTTGCCCTGTTGTTCCCCTGGGTCCAGTGGCAGTCTCTGCCAGCTGCCGCTCAAAGTTCCTAACTAGCTTTCTATGCTTTTTTAGGAGAGCTTTATCTCTCGAACTGAGCGTCGCAGGGTCTTTCAACTCGGTCTTTTCCACGAATCTTTTAGAGGATCTGTAGTTGCTGCGTTGCCTCGAAGCTTTGAGGGGTGCAGCAGACTTCAGCATAGTCTCTTCTTGACTCGGTTCCATCAGTAGCTCGTCCTCGGTTTGACTACCTATGGAAGGAGGTCTGTCCGAGGTCTCCGTACCTTTGATAGTTAAACTATCTAAGTCGGGAAGGAGATCTACTGAGAGAATGACCGGTTGTCTTTTTAGCTCTCGTTTTTCTTCTCTGAAGTTTACTTTTGTCACTGGCGACTTAGCCTCTTGCGAAGCCAAGCCCTCGCCGGCAGCCGTGACTTCTGCCGACTCTTGAACGTATATCCCCGTTCGATTTTTTTCTTTTCGTAAACTTTGGTCCATTATTTTAGATTAACATCTCTGCTTTTGTTGGTTTTCTTAGTTGTCTTACTCCGCAGCTGGATTGCTGGAGAGTTAGACGTAAGCCCCCTCGCCACAACAAGGCGAAAACCGTGAGGGGGAATTGGATATGTTACTTATGTACATTTTTCAATCAAAAGCCCACAAACTCGTGTGAAAATACCTCTGTTCGTTTACTTTCCAAACCTGCCAGTTTTAGTCCGAAGTTCTGTCAAAGTCCATATAAAAAAAATTAAATTGGACCAAAATGGGTAGTTTCGAACTAGTACGCGAACACACCTTAACACAGACGCGACAGATAAGAAAAATTGTTTTTTCAGATTGACAGCACAAAACGCGGTGTTTGTACAATTAAACATGAGTTTCTTCAGTTTAAATTTAAAGGCACGTTTAGCGTTAAGCTGACTATTAAATTGATTATTGGTATGGTTAATTTTTTAGAGTCCACTTAAATATTTAAGTGATCTCTAAATTTGGTTATTGGTACGGCCCATTGTTTTTTACTGTTCATGACTGGAAAAATAAATTTTTAGTCTTAAGGTGAATTTTTCAAAAAAAGGTGCTCGTATATTCGCCTATTTTAAATGAAATTTTGCGTTAGCCAAACATTTTTGTTTGCAATTATGGTCATACTCAATTTAAGTGAATAAAATATTGGTTACCCAACTAACAGATTCTCGAGAGTTAAGCTCTTTAAATCTAAAAAAAAAAACTCTCAAAAGATTCTTTCATATCATATTGCTATACTTAAGAATTAATTTCTTGTTACGAAACTCAAATATGTCTCGCAGCATTTTTATTAATAGAGATAGGCAATTTTTAAATTTAAAAATACTAAAATCCTATATCGAGTTCTATTTAAGTCTTATAAGTATCTCGTTAAGAAATTAAATCTATAAACGTTATTTTTAGTCTGTATATTCCCATAATATCATAATATTAAGTTTAAACACACGCGTTCTCTTTTTAACAACTTCTGTTGGAAGAGACGCTCTATTTTCGAAAGAGTTAAGAAAGCTTTATTAGATTTACCATTTAGCGTCTATTCGCATAAGAAGAATAAAAATCTTATTGCTATAGACCCAAGGAGCTCCCATAACTAGTCAAAATTTACGGCTTTTAATAATCTTATAAGAATCTAGAAAAACTCGCCAAGAATGCCTTTAACTCCCTTAAATAATTCTAGTATAGCTTTCGGAGCATCTTTTGAGAGGAAAATGTTAGTCCGCACGTCGGTTATGCCTCGAAATCTCACCAAACGATTACAACAACAAATAAGTATGGAAATTTGGAAAAATGGGGCAACGTAAATGCCCCATCTATTTCTTAAATCTATTTTTTAAATTAGTCCTTTACATCAAATTCCTCGTTTAGAAAGGCAAAATACCACATCTGGCAGCTCTGGTAAATTATTTTTCTTTTTAGAACGCTTACAAAAAGTCTAAACGAAAATTTAGACCTATCCCCTAGGGAATTTGATCAATATGCTTTCAAATTGTAAGTTCAACATAAATTATTTAAATGGTTTAGATTACCTCTGTAAAGATGAACGCAACGGTATAAAAAAAAACCTTCATCACGTAACCTCAACATTTTTTTTACACGAAGCCATAATAAAATAATTTTGCTCACACTTCACTTTTTCATAAAAGTTCTAACTTATTTTCTAACTCTAATAGTTTGTTAAATAATGAGTTATAGCATTGTATATATAATCTATAGTACTATCATGATGACGAACGACCGACGCGCTACCATACGGCCACACATAAAGCTAATGTTGCTAACAACTGTTGCAAAGGAAAGTGGAGATTTTGAATTCTCCAACAAAGGAGAATAGTTTTTTAATACAAAAATGAGAGCCCACTAAATTTATGAAAGTTAGAGGGAGGCAGGAAGTAACAATTTTGTGCTTTTTGTTTTATGAATGGGATTTGGTTTTTTTGCAGTGGAAGGGGTTGTTTTTGCTTTTATCATTTTTTATAGAAAGGGGAAAATGTTTTTTTTTGTTTGTTTTTTGGGTATAGGAAGAACGAAAATAAATATTGTTCAAAAGAAGGCTTGATTTTTTGGCTTTTGCCTTTTGCCTGTGACGTAGTGTGGGAATAGAGGAAATGTATAATATGCATGCAAATTATTCAAACTCGGTTACCACTAAGAATAATAATGTTGTTGTAAATGAATACTTTTTGACTGAATTGTATGGCGAAGGATGTTATACGCCTTTGTAGGTAGGTTTTCCGTTGAGATCATTGTATATATAATCTATAGTACTATCATGATGACGAACGACCGACGCGCTACCATACGGCCACACATAAAGCTAATGTTGCTAACAACTGTTGCAAAGGAAAGTGGAGATTTTGAATTCTCCAACAAAGGAGAATAGTTTTTTAATACAAAAATGAGAGCCCACTAAATTTATGAAAGTTAGAGGGAGGCAGGAAGTAACAATTTTGTGCTTTTTGTTTTATGAATGGGATTTGGTTTTTTTGCAGTGGAAGGGGTTGTTTTTGCTTTTATCATTTTTTATAGAAAGGGGAAAATGTTTTTTTTTGTTTGTTTTTTGGGTATAGGAAGAACGAAAATAAATATTGTTCAAAAGAAGGCTTGATTTTTTGGCTTTTGCCTTTTGCCTGTGACGTAGTGTGGGAATAGAGGAAATGTATAATATGCATGCAAATTATTCAAACTCGGTTACCACTAAGAATAATAATGTTGTTGTAAATGAATACTTTTTGACTGAATTGTATGGCGAAGGATGTTATACGCCTTTGTAGGTAGGTTTTCCGTTGAGATCATTGTATATATAATCTATAGTACTATCATGATGACGAACGACCGACGCGCTACCATACGGCCACACATAAAGCTAATGTTGCTAACAACTGTTGCAAAGGAAAGTGGAGATTTTGAATTCTCCAACAAAGGAGAATAGTTTTTTAATACAAAAATGAGAGCCCACTAAATTTATGAAAGTTAGAGGGAGGCAGGAAGTAACAATTTTGTGCTTTTTGTTTTATGAATGGGATTTGGTTTTTTTGCAGTGGAAGGGGTTGTTTTTGCTTTTATCATTTTTTATAGAAAGGGGAAAATGTTTTTTTTTGTTTGTTTTTTGGGTATAGGAAGAACGAAAATAAATATTGTTCAAAAGAAGGCTTGATTTTTTGGCTTTTGCCTTTTGCCTGTGACGTAGTGTGGGAATAGAGGAAATGTATAATATGCATGCAAATTATTCAAACTCGGTTACCACTAAGAATAATAATGTTGTTGTAAATGAATACTTTTTGACTGAATTGTATGGCGAAGGATGTTATACGCCTTTGTAGGTAGGTTTTCCGTTGAGATCATTGTATATATAATCTATAGTACTATCATGATGACGAACGACCGACGCGCTACCATACGGCCACACATAAAGCTAATGTTGCTAACAACTGTTGCAAAGGAAAGTGGAGATTTTGAATTCTCCAACAAAGGAGAATAGTTTTTTAATACAAAAATGAGAGCCCACTAAATTTATGAAAGTTAGAGGGAGGCAGGAAGTAACAATTTTGTGCTTTTTGTTTTATGAATGGGATTTGGTTTTTTTGCAGTGGAAGGGGTTGTTTTTGCTTTTATCATTTTTTATAGAAAGGGGAAAATGTTTTTTTTTGTTTGTTTTTTGGGTATAGGAAGAACGAAAATAAATATTGTTCAAAAGAAGGCTTGATTTTTTGGCTTTTTCCTTTTGCCTGTGACGTAGTGTGGGAATAGAGGAAATGTATAATATGCATGCAAATTATTCAAACTCGGTTACCACTAAGAATAATAATGTTGTTGTAAATGAATACTTTTTGACTGAATTGTATGGCGAAGGATGTTATACGCCTTTGTAGGTAGGTTTTCCGTTGAGATCATTGTATATATAATCTATAGTACTATCATGATGACGAACGACCGACGCGCTACCATACGGCCACACATAAAGCTAATGTTGCTAACAACTGTTGCAAAGGAAAGTGGAGATTTTGAATTCTCCAACAAAGGAGAATAGTTTTTTAATACAAAAATGAGAGCCCACTAAATTTATGAAAGTTAGAGGGAGGCAGGAAGTAACAATTTTGTGCTTTTTGTTTTATGAATGGGATTTGGTTTTTTTGCAGTGGAAGGGGTTGTTTTTGCTTTTATCATTTTTTATAGAAAGGGGAAAATGTTTTTTTTTGTTTGTTTTTTGGGTATAGGAAGAACGAAAATAAATATTGTTCAAAAGAAGGCTTGATTTTTTGGCTTTTGCCTTTTGCCTGTGACGTAGTGTGGGAATAGAGGAAATGTATAATATGCATGCAAATTATTCAAACTCGGTTACCACTAAGAATAATAATGTTGTTGTAAATGAATACTTTTTGACTGAATTGTATGGCGAAGGATGTTATACGCCTTTGTAGGTAGGTTTTCCGTTGAGATCATTGTATATATAATCTATAGTACTATCATGATGACGAACGACCGACGCGCTACCATACGGCCACACATAAAGCTAATGTTGCTAACAACTGTTGCAAAGGAAAGTGGAGATTTTGAATTCTCCAACAAAGGAGAATAGTTTTTTAATACAAAAATGAGAGCCCACTAAATTTATGAAAGTTAGAGGGAGGCAGGAAGTAACAATTTTGTGCTTTTTGTTTTATGAATGGGATTTGGTTTTTTTGCAGTGGAAGGGGTTGTTTTTGCTTTTATCATTTTTTATAGAAAGGGGAAAATGTTTTTTTTTGTTTGTTTTTTGGGTATAGGAAGAACGAAAATAAATATTGTTCAAAAGAAGGCTTGATTTTTTGGCTTTTGCCTTTTGCCTGTGACGTAGTGTGGGAATAGAGGAAATGTATAATATGCATGCAAATTATTCAAACTCGGTTACCACTAAGAATAATAATGTTGTTGTAAATGAATACTTTTTGACTGAATTGTATGGCGAAGGATGTTATACGCCTTTGTAGGTAGGTTTTCCGTTGAGATCATTGTATATATAATCTATAGTACTATCATGATGACGAACGACCGACGCGCTACCATACGGCCACACATAAAGCTAATGTTGCTAACAACTGTTGCAAAGGAAAGTGGAGATTTTGAATTCTCCAACAAAGGAGAATAGTTTTTTAATACAAAAATGAGAGCCCACTAAATTTATGAAAGTTAGAGGGAGGCAGGAAGTAACAATTTTGTGCTTTTTGTTTTATGAATGGGATTTGGTTTTTTTGCAGTGGAAGGGGTTGTTTTTGCTTTTATCATTTTTTATAGAAAGGGGAAAATGTTTTTTTTTGTTTGTTTTTTGGGTATAGGAAGAACGAAAATAAATATTGTTCAAAAGAAGGCTTGATTTTTTGGCTTTTGCCTTTTGCCTGTGACGTAGTGTGGGAATAGAGGAAATGTATAATATGCATGCAAATTATTCAAACTCGGTTACCACTAAGAATAATAATGTTGTTGTAAATGAATACTTTTTGACTGAATTGTATGGCGAAGGATGTTATACGCCTTTGTAGGTAGGTTTTCCGTTGAGATCATTGTATATATAATCTATAGTACTATCATGATGACGAACGACCGACGCGCTACCATACGGCCACACATAAAGCTAATGTTGCTAACAACTGTTGCAAAGGAAAGTGGAGATTTTGAATTCTCCAACAAAGGAGAATAGTTTTTTAATACAAAAATGAGAGCCCACTAAATTTATGAAAGTTAGAGGGAGGCAGGAAGTAACAATTTTGTGCTTTTTGTTTTATGAATGGGATTTGGTTTTTTTGCAGTGGAAGGGGTTGTTTTTGCTTTTATCATTTTTTATAGAAAGGGGAAAATGTTTTTTTTTGTTTGTTTTTTGGGTATAGGAAGAACGAAAATAAATATTGTTCAAAAGAAGGCTTGATTTTTTGGCTTTTGCCTTTTGCCTGTGACGTAGTGTGGGAATAGAGGAAATGTATAATATGCATGCAAATTATTCAAACTCGGTTACCACTAAGAATAATAATGTTGTTGTAAATGAATACTTTTTGACTGAATTGTATGGCGAAGGATGTTATACGCCTTTGTAGGTAGGTTTTCCGTTGAGATCATTGTATATATAATCTATAGTACTATCATGATGACGAACGACCGACGCGCTACCATACGGCCACACATAAAGCTAATGTTGCTAACAACTGTTGCAAAGGAAAGTGGAGATTTTGAATTCTCCAACAAAGGAGAATAGTTTTTTAATACAAAAATGAGAGCCCACTAAATTTATGAAAGTTAGAGGGAGGCAGGAAGTAACAATTTTGTGCTTTTTGTTTTATGAATGGGATTTGGTTTTTTTGCAGTGGAAGGGGTTGTTTTTGCTTTTATCATTTTTTATAGAAAGGGGAAAATGTTTTTTTTTGTTTGTTTTTTGGGTATAGGAAGAACGAAAATAAATATTGTTCAAAAGAAGGCTTGATTTTTTGGCTTTTGCCTTTTGCCTGTGACGTAGTGTGGGAATAGAGGAAATGTATAATATGCATGCAAATTATTCAAACTCGGTTACCACTAAGAATAATAATGTTGTTGTAAATGAATACTTTTTGACTGAATTGTATGGCGAAGGATGTTATACGCCTTTGTAGGTAGGTTTTCCGTTGAGATCATTGTATATATAATCTATAGTACCATTGTATATAGAACCTATAGTACTACCACGAGACTGATTTTTTCTTCTTTATATGTGGCCGTTACGCGGCGCTGGGCTCGTCGATTAGTTGGCAGTGGAGACTTGAGACACAAGGAAAAAGTAAGAAGTAAAAGAAAAAAAAAGAAGGAGAGGGTTGTATTTTATTGTTCTGACAACAATAAGGGGAGTAAAGGAGATAACTAAATCAGACATTTTTGCCATGACAACGACCAGAATATAGGAGAAAAATCGCTATATGTTTACATTTGTATGTAGGTATTCTATCGTTTATTATTTTTTACAAGGAAAACTTGAGTAGGTAGGTATTTGAATGTATAAGAATTAATTTTTTTTCTATTGCCAGGCTATAGGCATATGTTTATATATAATTACTTCATGATTTTATTTTTCAACACAATATTGAATTTGTTTTTAAATTTTCAGTTTTGATTTTCAAAGCAACGTTGTTAAATTTCACTATAGCTTAGTGGAATACAACGTTGCTACATTTTGATTTATGGTGCATAGGTAGGTATACCCAATTTTCAAGTATAGTAGGTACATAGGTATAGCTACATATATTTAATAGATTTTTGGTAGGCTTTTTTCACAGTAGGTATTTTATTATGTTTGTTATTCAAAAAGAAGATAGGTAATTGGAATTTTGAATAACAAAATTAATAATAATTATGTAGGTATTCGGTAGGTAGGTATAATTTGTTTTTTAAAGTTTAGGTAGGTATGAAGGTATCGGTATAGGTACATTATGTAAATATCAATGTAGGGATGTAGGTGGGTGGGTGGGTGTGTATGCACAGGGTGGTACCTATTAAAACATTTAATTTTTAAACATTTGAAAGAAATGTAGATAGGTACCTAACCTACATACATATATATGAATGTATTTGGTAGGTAGGTAGGTATGTACGTACATTTTAAATATTAACCAACCACCCACCTATTAAAAATTATTTTTCAAACCAAATCAAATACCTTATAGGTACCTACAACCTATCTAGCTTTTTTTTTGGAAAAAAATACAACCTAGGTATCTACCTATTTATGGGTAAAAAAGGTACCTTTCTGTCCAAAAAAAATATTTTGTAGGTAGGTACTTGACTAATTATACAATTGAGACAAAAATTAAAAATATTAATTTTTTTTAAGTA
Source organism: Leucozona laternaria (assembly GCA_932273885.2). Lineage (NCBI taxonomy): Eukaryota > Metazoa > Arthropoda > Insecta > Diptera > Syrphidae > Leucozona > Leucozona laternaria. The sequence continues at coordinate 22,603,060 of OW026368.1, read as the reverse complement.
GGTACCTATTTATGTATGTATGTAGGTATTGAGACTGAAAAAAAAATTGAAATGAAAATAGGAATACATATAGCCAATTTAGCAAGATTTGAAAAAATCAATGTTTTTTTTGGAAAAAATTTGCTTTCATCAGCAGACATTTTTTCAAAAATTAAAAAAAAAAATTAATTTGGCTAACCAATTTTGAAAATCCATTGAAATACACCTAAAAAATATTTTCAAAAAAAATTAAGTACATTTTTTTCCGAAAAAATAGTTTATATTTTTAAAAAATTAAAAAAAAACAAAAATTTGGTGTTTTAATTTAAAAAAAAAAAACAATTGCAATGCTCCTTAAAATAATTTTTTAAAAAAATTAAGGAAATTATTTCGAAAAAAATAGTTTTTTGAATACAAATGATTTTGAAAAATTAAAAAAAGACAAAACTTTGGTGTTTATTTAAAAAAAAACAATTTCAATACTCCTAAAAACTATTTTTTTAAATAAAATTAAGTTAAAAAGAGTTTTTGTGAGCATAAATAAAATTAATTATTCCAAAATGAACTCTTAAACTTATTTGCAAGCAAATAATCCCACTCAAACACCCACTTAGTCGTTACTATAAGAAACAAACCAACCTATATCCCAAATTTTACCAGAAAAAAGGTCAAACTTATAAGAAAAAGTAAGACATGATTACCACATTTGTTAATTGTTTAGCATTCCAAACCGATTTCTTAAAAAATTTAACTTAATTAAGCCGAATGCAGAAAAATAAGTGTTTTGTTTTAACTTTCCAGAACATTGATAATTAATTTTCAAGAAAAAACACATTAATTTTAATTTAATTAGGATACTTTTCTCTTCTTAAAGTCTAAACTATAAATTTGTGTGAATAAAAAACCTAAGGCCACATGAATTTAAAAATTAAATGAAAAACTGCACGTAATATATTCATCAGATGATATTCAGGTATGATGGTAAACTTAAAACTTCTCAAGTTTCAGCTCAAACGGATTATTTTTTCTTCAGTTTTTAACTAATTTTTATATTTCGATGTTCAGCTCAATTTATAGAAAAGTTTAAACAAATTATTTACGTGAACTTCTGATTCATCAAAAATTGCATTGTCTAAGTTTCAGCTCAATCTGATGGTTAGTTTTTGAATTTTACAACATAACGAACAATCATCTGTCAATACCTTTCCATATATACCTACCTAGATACTAACCTGATTTAACCTGATATCACAAAAAAACCTTAAATAGAGCCTTTCTAATATATTTATACCTATGTATTTACTTAACTTAAATCTCAACGGAAAACCTACCTACAAAGGCGTATAACATCCTTCGCCATACAATTCAGTCAAAAAGTATTCATTTACAACAACATTATTATTCTTAGTGGTAACCGAGTTTGAATAATTTGCATGCATATTATACATTTCCTCTATTCCCACACTACGTCACAGGCAAAAGGCAAAAGCCAAAAAATCAAGCCTTCTTTTGAACAATATTTATTTTCGTTCTTCCTATACCCAAAAAACAAACAAAAAAAAACATTTTCCCCTTTCTATAAAAAATGATAAAAGCAAAAACAACCCCTTCCACTGCAAAAAAACCAAATCCCATTCATAAAACAAAAAGCACAAAATTGTTACTTCCTGCCTCCCTCTAACTTTCATAAATTTAGTGGGCTCTCATTTTTGTATTAAAAAACTATTCTCCTTTGTTGGAGAATTCAAAATCTCCACTTTCCTTTGCAACAGTTGTTAGCAACATTAGCTTTATGTGTGGCCGTATGGTAGCGCGTCGGTCGTTCGTCATCATGATAGTACTATAGATTATATATACAATGATCTCAACGGAAAACCTACCTACAAAGGCGTATAACATCCTTCGCCATACAATTCAGTCAAAAAGTATTCATTTACAACAACATTATTATTCTTAGTGGTAACCGAGTTTGAATAATTTGCATGCATATTATACATTTCCTCTATTCCCACACTACGTCACAGGCAAAAGGCAAAAGCCAAAAAATCAAGCCTTCTTTTGAACAATATTTATTTTCGTTCTTCCTATACCCAAAAAACAAACAAAAAAAAACATTTTCCCCTTTCTATAAAAAATGATAAAAGCAAAAACAACCCCTTCCACTGCAAAAAAACCAAATCCCATTCATAAAACAAAAAGCACAAAATTGTTACTTCCTGCCTCCCTCTAACTTTCATAAATTTAGTGGGCTCTCATTTTTGTATTAAAAAACTATTCTCCTTTGTTGGAGAATTCAAAATCTCCACTTTCCTTTGCAACAGTTGTTAGCAACATTAGCTTTATGTGTGGCCGTATGGTAGCGCGTCGGTCGTTCGTCATCATGATAGTACTATAGATTATATATACAATGATCTCAACGGAAAACCTACCTACAAAGGCGTATAACATCCTTCGCCATACAATTCAGTCAAAAAGTATTCATTTACAACAACATTATTATTCTTAGTGGTAACCGAGTTTGAATAATTTGCATGCATATTATACATTTCCTCTATTCCCACACTACGTCACAGGCAAAAGGCAAAAGCCAAAAAATCAAGCCTTCTTTTGAACAATATTTATTTTCGTTCTTCCTATACCCAAAAAACAAACAAAAAAAAACATTTTCCCCTTTCTATAAAAAATGATAAAAGCAAAAACAACCCCTTCCACTGCAAAAAAACCAAATCCCATTCATAAAACAAAAAGCACAAAATTGTTACTTCCTGCCTCCCTCTAACTTTCATAAATTTAGTGGGCTCTCATTTTTGTATTAAAAAACTATTCTCCTTTGTTGGAGAATTCAAAATCTCCACTTTCCTTTGCAACAGTTGTTAGCAACATTAGCTTTATGTGTGGCCGTATGGTAGCGCGTCGGTCGTTCGTCATCATGATAGTACTATAGATTATATATACAATGATCTCAACGGAAAACCTACCTACAAAGGCGTATAACATCCTTCGCCATACAATTCAGTCAAAAAGTATTCATTTACAACAACATTATTATTCTTAGTGGTAACCGAGTTTGAATAATTTGCATGCATATTATACATTTCCTCTATTCCCACACTACGTCACAGGCAAAAGGCAAAAGCCAAAAAATCAAGCCTTCTTTTGAACAATATTTATTTTCGTTCTTCCTATACCCAAAAAACAAACAAAAAAAAACATTTTCCCCTTTCTATAAAAAATGATAAAAGCAAAAACAACCCCTTCCACTGCAAAAAAACCAAATCCCATTCATAAAACAAAAAGCACAAAATTGTTACTTCCTGCCTCCCTCTAACTTTCATAAATTTAGTGGGCTCTCATTTTTGTATTAAAAAACTATTCTCCTTTGTTGGAGAATTCAAAATCTCCACTTTCCTTTGCAACAGTTGTTAGCAACATTAGCTTTATGTGTGGCCGTATGGTAGCGCGTCGGTCGTTCGTCATCATGATAGTACTATAGATTATATATACAATGATCTCAACGGAAAACCTACCTACAAAGGCGTATAACATCCTTCGCCATACAATTCAGTCAAAAAGTATTCATTTACAACAACATTATTATTCTTAGTGGTAACCGAGTTTGAATAATTTGCATGCATATTATACATTTCCTCTATTCCCACACTACGTCACAGGCAAAAGGCAAAAGCCAAAAAATCAAGCCTTCTTTTGAACAATATTTATTTTCGTTCTTCCTATACCCAAAAAAAAAACAAAAAAAAACATTTTCCCCTTTCTATAAAAAATGATAAAAGCAAAAACAACCCCTTCCACTGCAAAAAAACCAAATCCCATTCATAAAACAAAAAGCACAAAATTGTTACTTCCTGCCTCCCTCTAACTTTCATAAATTTAGTGGGCTCTCATTTTTGTATTAAAAAACTATTCTCCTTTGTTGGAGAATTCAAAATCTCCACTTTCCTTTGCAACAGTTGTTAGCAACATTAGCTTTATGTGTGGCCGTATGGTAGCGCGTCGGTCGTTCGTCATCATGATAGTACTATAGATTATATATACAATGATCTCAACGGAAAACCTACCTACAAAGGCGTATAACATCCTTCGCCATACAATTCAGTCAAAAAGTATTCATTTACAACAACATTATTATTCTTAGTGGTAACCGAGTTTGAATAATTTGCATGCATATTATACATTTCCTCTATTCCCACACTACGTCACAGGCAAAAGGAAAAAGCCAAAAAATCAAGCCTTCTTTTGAACAATATTTATTTTCGTTCTTCCTATACCCAAAAAACAAACAAAAAAAAACATTTTCCCCTTTCTATAAAAAATGATAAAAGCAAAAACAACCCCTTCCACTGCAAAAAAACCAAATCCCATTCATAAAACAAAAAGCACAAAATTGTTACTTCCTGCCTCCCTCTAACTTTCATAAATTTAGTGGGCTCTCATTTTTGTATTAAAAAACTATTCTCCTTTGTTGGAGAATTCAAAATCTCCACTTTCCTTTGCAACAGTTGTTAGCAACATTAGCTTTATGTGTGGCCGTATGGTAGCGCGTCGGTCGTTCGTCATCATGATAGTACTATAGATTATATATACAATGATCTCAACGGAAAACCTACCTACAAAGGCGTATAACATCCTTCGCCATACAATTCAGTCAAAAAGTATTCATTTACAACAACATTATTATTCTTAGTGGTAACCGAGTTTGAATAATTTGCATGCATATTATACATTTCCTCTATTCCCACACTACGTCACAGGCAAAAGGCAAAAGCCAAAAAATCAAGCCTTCTTTTGAACAATATTTATTTTCGTTCTTCCTATACCCAAAAAACAAACAAAAAAAAACATTTTCCCCTTTCTATAAAAAATGATAAAAGCAAAAACAACCCCTTCCACTGCAAAAAAACCAAATCCCATTCATAAAACAAAAAGCACAAAATTGTTACTTCCTGCCTCCCTCTAACTTTCATAAATTTAGTGGGCTCTCATTTTTGTATTAAAAAACTATTCTCCTTTGTTGGAGAATTCAAAATCTCCACTTTCCTTTGCAACAGTTGTTAGCAACATTAGCTTTATGTGTGGCCGTATGGTAGCGCGTCGGTCGTTCGTCATCATGATAGTACTATAGATTATATATACAATGATCTCAACGGAAAACCTACCTACAAAGGCGTATAACATCCTTCGCCATACAATTCAGTCAAAAAGTATTCATTTACAACAACATTATTATTCTTAGTGGTAACCGAGTTTGAATAATTTGCATGCATATTATACATTTCCTCTATTCCCACACTACGTCACAGGCAAAAGGCAAAAGCCAAAAAATCAAGCCTTCTTTTGAACAATATTTATTTTCGTTCTTCCTATACCCAAAAAACAAACAAAAAAAAACATTTTCCCCTTTCTATAAAAAATGATAAAAGCAAAAACAACCCCTTCCACTGCAAAAAAACCAAATCCCATTCATAAAACAAAAAGCACAAAATTGTTACTTCCTGCCTCCCTCTAACTTTCATAAATTTAGTGGGCTCTCATTTTTGTATTAAAAAACTATTCTCCTTTGTTGGAGAATTCAAAATCTCCACTTTCCTTTGCAACAGTTGTTAGCAACATTAGCTTTATGTGTGGCCGTATGGTAGCGCGTCGGTCGTTCGTCATCATGATAGTACTATAGATTATATATACAATGATCTCAACGGAAAACCTACCTACAAAGGCGTATAACATCCTTCGCCATACAATTCAGTCAAAAAGTATTCATTTACAACAACATTATTATTCTTAGTGGTAACCGAGTTTGAATAATTTGCATGCATATTATACATTTCCTCTATTCCCACACTACGTCACAGGCAAAAGGCAAAAGCCAAAAAATCAAGCCTTCTTTTGAACAATATTTATTTTCGTTCTTCCTATACCCAAAAAACAAACAAAAAAAAACATTTTCCCCTTTCTATAAAAAATGATAAAAGCAAAAACAACCCCTTCCACTGCAAAAAAACCAAATCCCATTCATAAAACAAAAAGCACAAAATTGTTACTTCCTGCCTCCCTCTAACTTTCATAAATTTAGTGGGCTCTCATTTTTGTATTAAAAAACTATTCTCCTTTGTTGGAGAATTCAAAATCTCCACTTTCCTTTGCAACAGTTGTTAGCAACATTAGCTTTATGTGTGGCCGTATGGTAGCGCGTCGGTCGTTCGTCATCATGATAGTACTATAGATTATATATACAATGATAGTACTATCATGATGACGAACGACCGACGCGCTACCATACGGCCACACATAAAGCTAATGTTGCTAACAACTGTTGCAAAGGAAAGTGGAGATTTTGAATTCTCCAACAAAGGAGAATAGTTTTTTAATACAAAAATGAGAGCCCACTAAATTTATGAAAGTTAGAGGGAGGCAGGAAGTAACAATTTTGTGCTTTTTGTTTTATGAATGGGATTTGGTTTTTTTGCAGTGGAAGGGGTTGTTTTTGCTTTTATCATTTTTTATAGAAAGGGGAAAATGTTTTTTTTTGTTTGTTTTTTGGGTATAGGAAGAACGAAAATAAATATTGTTCAAAAGAAGGCTTGATTTTTTGGCTTTTGCCTTTTGCCTGTGACGTAGTGTGGGAATAGAGGAAATGTATAATATGCATGCAAATTATTCAAACTCGGTTACCACTAAGAATAATAATGTTGTTGTAAATGAATACTTTTTGACTGAATTGTATGGCGAAGGATGTTATACGCCTTTGTAGGTAGGTTTTCCGTTGAGATTTAAGTTAAGTAAATACATAGGTATAAATATATTAGAAAGGCTCTATTTAAGGTTTTTTTGTGATATCAGGTTAAATCAGGTTAGTATCTAGGTAGGTATATATGGAAAGGTATTGACAGATGATTGTTCGTTATGTTGTAAAATTCAAAAACTAACCATCAGATTGAGCTGAAACTTAGACAATGCAATTTTTGATGAATCAGAAGTTCACGTAAATAATTTGTTTAAACTTTTCTATAAATTGAGCTGAACATCGAAATATAAAAATTAGTTAAAAACTGAAGAAAAAATAATCCGTTTGAGCTGAAACTTGAGAAGTTTTAAGTTTACCATCATACCTGAATATCATCTGATGAATATATTACGTGCAGTTTTTCATTTAATTTTTAAATTCATGTGGCCTTAGGTTTTTTATTCACACAAATTTATAGTTTAGACTTTAAGAAGAGAAAAGTATCCTAATTAAATTAAAATTAATGTGTTTTTTCTTGAAAATTAATTATCAATGTTCTGGAAAGTTAAAACAAAACACTTATTTTTCTGCATTCGGCTTAATTAAGTTAAATTTTTTAAGAAATCGGTTTGGAATGCTAAACAATTAACAAATGTGGTAATCATGTCTTACTTTTTCTTATAAGTTTGACCTTTTTTCTGGTAAAATTTGGGATATAGGTTGGTTTGTTTCTTATAGTAACGACTAAGTGGGTGTTTGAGTGGGATTATTTGCTTGCAAATAAGTTTAAGAGTTCATTTTGGAATAATTAATTTTATTTATGCTCACAAAAACTCTTTTTAACTTAATTTTATTTAAAAAAATAGTTTTTAGGAGTATTGAAATTGTTTTTTTTTAAATAAACACCAAAGTTTTGTCTTTTTTTAATTTTTCAAAATCATTTGTATTCAAAAAACTATTTTTTTCGAAATAATTTCCTTAATTTTTTTAAAAAATTATTTTAAGGAGCATTGCAATTGTTTTTTTTTTTTAAATTAAAACACCAAATTTTTGTTTTTTTTTAATTTTTTAAAAATATAAACTATTTTTTCGGAAAAAAATGTACTTAATTTTTTTTGAAAATATTTTTTAGGTGTATTTCAATGGATTTTCAAAATTGGTTAGCCAAATTAATTTTTTTTTTTAATTTTTGAAAAAATGTCTGCTGATGAAAGCAAATTTTTTCCAAAAAAAACATTGATTTTTTCAAATCTTGCTAAATTGGCTATATGTATTCCTATTTTCATTTCAATTTTTTTTTCAGTCTCAATACCTACATACATACATAAATAGGTACCTACTTAAAAAAAATTAATATTTTTAATTTTTGTCTCAATTGTATAATTAGTCAAGTACCTACCTACAAAATATTTTTTTTGGACAGAAAGGTACCTTTTTTACCCATAAATAGGTAGATACCTAGGTTGTATTTTTTTCCAAAAAAAAAGCTAGATAGGTTGTAGGTACCTATAAGGTATTTGATTTGGTTTGAAAAATAATTTTTAATAGGTGGGTGGTTGGTTAATATTTAAAATGTACGTACATACCTACCTACCTACCAAATACATTCATATATATGTATGTAGGTTAGGTACCTATCTACATTTCTTTCAAATGTTTAAAAATTAAATGTTTTAATAGGTACCACCCTGTGCATACACACCCACCCACCCACCTACATCCCTACATTGATATTTACATAATGTACCTATACCGATACCTTCATACCTACCTAAACTTTAAAAAACAAATTATACCTACCTACCGAATACCTACATAATTATTATTAATTTTGTTATTCAAAATTCCAATTACCTATCTTCTTTTTGAATAACAAACATAATAAAATACCTACTGTGAAAAAAGCCTACCAAAAATCTATTAAATATATGTAGCTATACCTATGTACCTACTATACTTGAAAATTGGGTATACCTACCTATGCACCATAAATCAAAATGTAGCAACGTTGTATTCCACTAAGCTATAGTGAAATTTAACAACGTTGCTTTGAAAATCAAAACTGAAAATTTAAAAACAAATTCAATATTGTGTTGAAAAATAAAATCATGAAGTAATTATATATAAACATATGCCTATAGCCTGGCAATAGAAAAAAAATTAATTCTTATACATTCAAATACCTACCTACTCAAGTTTTCCTTGTAAAAAATAATAAACGATAGAATACCTACATACAAATGTAAACATATAGCGATTTTTCTCCTATATTCTGGTCGTTGTCATGGCAAAAATGTCTGATTTAGTTATCTCCTTTACTCCCCTTATTGTTGTCAGAACAATAAAATACAACCCTCTCCTTCTTTTTTTTTCTTTTACTTCTTACTTTTTCCTTGTGTCTCAAGTCTCCACTGCCAACTAATCGACGAGCCCAGCGCCGCGTAACGGCCACATATAAAGAAGAAAAAATCAGTCTCGTGGTAGTACTATAGGTTCTATATACAATGGTTTTACGTATTTCACTGTGCATATTAAGAGCTGTACTCAAATCTTTAAAAAGACAACAAAAAAAAACGTCTACATCAGTAGGTAGGTACCATCAACTTGTTCCAGACGTGAAAATGCAACATTTATGTCGTAATTTTTTATGAAAAAGTTTGGAAAATCCCATCGGAAGCAAAACTTACCTTTTAAGATTTTTCATTTCTCATCCCTTCGGGCATATAAACTAAAGGTATATACCTACCTTGCATGAAAAAACGGGAGTACATCTGCTTAATAAATATGATCTGGAAGACGAAAAAAAAAAAAAAAAAGTTTCGTCGACAAAATCACGCTAACTTTGCATAAAAAATGTTTCAAGGTGATGGAAGTTTTAGCGACCGAGCTTCACAGTAGCTATAACTCGAGCCCTTGCCTCAAGTTTTATTTGTGTGCGTGTTTTTTTTTTACTTACATACATTTGTTCCTTTTACGTGCAGCATAAATCGCTCATCTTACTTTGAATTTGGCTCCTTTGACATATTAAGGAAAATGAGCTTTACATGACAAACATTGTTTTTCCGATTTATCTCAGTTTGTGTCCCAATCCCAACCCAGCGACGCTAATCCTTGTGCTCTTGTGCTGTTTCGGGATGTGATAGTAGCTCGCGATGTTTGTATTCACTGCGGGGCTAAATTTAGTTAGGTGTAGATAGTATTTTGAAATGCAAGAGGAATGGTTAGAGAAATGCTATGATTTAGGATTGTGTTGTGCCTTTGTAAAAGGATAGAATTTCCTTAGAAGAGAAGAAAGAATGTCAGGTACTTTCAAACACACATATGTATGTATATGCATAATATCTTATGTACGGGGGCATATTCATGCTTGGTTGGAATGTTATAAATGTTACATAGCATAAGGATCAACATTTGCCCGATAGAGAAACATATACGACATCAACGACATGTTTGATTTCTTTGTATGCAACCCTAACGATGTAAGGATATAAATTATGAATTTTGTTCGCAGCACCACAAAAAGAGAAACGACACTAGAAGACTGAAAGCATTCCTTGTGAACGTTCAATATCATAATTTATTAAATGGTTTGGTTTGTCAACACAAAAACTCATAACATGAGTGGATGATGGAAGGATCTTAACTTTTTCGTGTATTTTATCTTGAATCATTCTATAGATATACACCTTTTAAGTCAGTTTAAATTTTGAAATAAGGGCTTCTTAAATTATTGGCTAATCAACAAACCAGACTGCATATAACTTTTTTTTTTGGAAAAATATAAGAATATTGTGTTCAATGCCACCAAGACAATTAGTTTTTATAAAATATGACGCAAATCATAAAAAGCATTTATAAATTAAGAATTAGGCACATACGTAAACAGTTTTTACCATGACGTTAATACCTGAAAACCCCTAGTAGATTCGCCACTGTTGCTAGCTGCGTTTGAGAGAATTATGTGAGAAAGGGAGTTCCACCAGCACCTTAGCTTCGTTATAATTCTAATAGCTTGTTGAAGATTGGCATTTTAATTATCAAACCTAACATATTACACGATGAAAGAGAGGTTATTTTCGGCTTATTGTGCGTGGGTCTGTGTATCATCGCAGAGGTCATCGACCTAGAGCCTTAACTGAGAAACAGCAGATTGAAATTGGTGTGCCATTTGGTACAGTGTGTTTTTGTATGTTTCCCTAAAGAAGTAATTCAAATTTTTTGCCTTCTGTCAAAATATGAATAAAACTGGAGAGTGTGCTAAATTCACTTTCAAATACTCTTTACCCTTATCGAAGGTACCACGCATAGTAACATGAGCAGGTCTAAAAGCTTTTGAAACTAGCCCAGCACAATGTATCCTTGAGTGGAACAGATTCTCACTAAAAGGGAAATAAATTGCCATGTGGAGCAGAGCATTTCCGAAGAAATATTTCCCAGCACCTTATATTTGTATAATAAATCCCAACTTAAAATCAAAATTAACAAGACACAATTATTTCAGCATTTTTGGGATGCTGAAGGAAAAATAGATACGATGTCGATGTGATGTGACAATTAATAATATAACCATTGACGATAAGAATTCCCAAAACCGTCTTTGCTACATCATAAAGAGAGAGACGGAGACCCAACTTGCTAACGATTTCAATTTTCAAAAAATAACTTACTTTTCATCGCTCCATCTACCAACACATAGTTGAAGCAAAACGGAATCGCACAAGATTACCAATTTTGTACTAGCTTTTCGTACTAGAAGCAGTCATTGCTGTCATAAATGCCAAAGTTGACATTTCTCTTTCGATTTTAATCATCGAACGAACTTGTTCCTTTATCATTTCAGATTTTCAATTTCACTTGTATTTATTTTGGCGATGTGAAGACACCATAGATTGTTTTCTTTTCTTTTTTTACATAACCGCTGGCAACAAAATGCACTGTTAATAACAAACAGCTATCAAAGAATTCCGAATAAAATCATAAAGCTTGCTTAAAGGTTTCATTTCGCTTCTGGTGCGCTACGCAGGAGTATAATGGCTTTGTTAACTCGTTTCCCATCATCGCCAGGATCGCCCAAAGCTTTGCTGCATCTCCAGAACTGCATCAGCTTTTTGTGGCCATCGTTGCACAAGTCAACACAAATCGATGTGATTGACACCTTCACAAACGAGTTGGTTACCAAAAAGACAAAGAAGTGGGAATCATTGCGCGAGAATCTAATGAAGTCCGATGGTCGTAGTTCACCAACGGCATCGTTCGGTCAGACAGTAGTGTTGGCCAAAAAAGGTGTCATGCAGGATTTGGAATCGATACGTTCTCCCGAACTGGGCCTAGACATTCGATCTCTATCTCGGGCGCAATTGGACAATCTACTGCTGTCTACCCTTGAAATCAAGAATAAAGTGGATTTTTTGTATTTGATCAAACAGTGCATTGCTTGGAGATTACTTCCATCCAAGGTAGGTTTTGAGTACTTTCCTTCTAAATTACTTTGAAAATTTTCCCAGACGTATTGTATGAGTTAATTTTCAATTTTGTAAACTATGACATCATGATTTCACAACCAAACCAAAGAAATATTTTGTGTGAGTTCATTCCATTTAATGGTTGTGAAATATAACGTTCTTAAAGGTCACTTTAGCCTTTAGTTCTATAAAGTCTCAAGAGGCCAGCACGGGATAACACGATAAACACGCATGTGTGTGCTTCAATAACTTTCAAAGATTTCAAAATAGGTATTTTACTTAGACAACAATTTAACTTTAACTATTGTTGAATTTGAAGAAACCCAAAAATTCGATATCGGAATTTAAGTTAAAGTATGCAAAGGGTGATTTAAAGCGTAGGTATCCCTTTGCTGGGACGAGTGCTATTGGTCTTTCTATCCAAGGTCATGGAATCGCTATATTAAAAAGCAAAAAACCAATTTCATTTTATTTAAAGCCATTTCCTAAATCTTTTACCAACACGAAAGTTTTTAACGATATTTTTGTAGCTAGAATAATAAAATATTGTTACTTTCATTGCAGGACGTTCTTATCGAATGCCTCAAATATCTTAGTAACTTGCAAAAGACTCAGCAAATTGAAGATTTTATTGAAATTTGTAAGTTGCAAAAAAATCCTCTCCTCAAAATCTATGGAGGCCTGGCTCCATTTAAGGCAATGGCCATGTGGCGAAGTGGTAGTTCGGAAGGTGCATTACGAACCCTCGATCAAGGCTACTCGAGTTGTAAAGACGACGAGGGTCGTCGTATGATTCGAATTGCTTTCAAAACCATCTCGGAAGAAACTCTTGAGAACAAAAGTGACGCCGTTCTGGTTGGCCTGACTAAGTTGGCTAAGAAAATCTATGCCGAACAAAAAGATATCTTTGGATTGGCATGTGTTTGGAAGGCTTGCTTTGCAAGTGAATGGTTTTCCGATCAAAAAACTGCTGCACATTTATTCGAGGAATATGAGGAATTGCATGGTTTGATTGGAAGACGGTTAGTAATAAAATTTAAAATGTTTTTTTATCTCTTATATATGTGGTTCTTCCTAGATCCCAGTCACTGTGTTCTTCATTTCTGCGGCAAAAAAATATTGATGCTGTGCATCGGTTAATCGAATTATTTTTGCAATATAAGCAACGCGATTCGTGCAGTAATTGTTTAAGTCTTTTATTCAATTATCAATGTGAGTTAAATTTTTATAATAATTATTTGTTTATTTACCAGTTTTGTTTCATATTTTAGATCATTGCAATGATCTCCGAGCCTGTGCTGAGGTTATAAAGAGTTGCAGCGAACTAGAGATGCCCCTGAACGAGACTCAGAACGAACAATTTCTCAGTCTGTTCCTGAATCAATCGGCTGCACCGAAAACCAGCAATAAACAACCTATTGCAAACAAGTTTCAATACAAATTTTAAGTACCTTAATAGAAAATACCTATTTCTGGTTGTTCTGATAAAAGTTGTTAGCTGTCGTGTTTGCATATACATATACGTAGCTATATATGTATTAGATTTATGTTTTTACGCACCGTATTAAAAAAAAAAAAAACAAAGTTTTAGTAAAAATTCGTTGATAAATTGATCGCAAATTAAATACGTTTTTGTTCATTCTTTACAATATACATTATAACCAAGTTTATATGCCTTATACATACTTTTCTATGGTTGTGAAAGGAAAGGTGGACATAGATTTCAACATAGTGTTTCAAACAACACGCAGATAGACCTTTGCTTCCATCAAAAAAATTAAAAATCCCCCGGGAATTAATTTGAACTTTACATAACATTTGAGTCAGGAGTAATAAGCATTCGCAAAAAAATTCAAAATGACAAGTTGGTTTCTCACAAATGCCAAAACCGACATAATTGTTTTTTTTTTTAGTATATTTTCAAATGTATGTGTTGTTTAAATAAAGCATTGTATGTATAACTTTTATTATTAACTAATCTACTTATTTAATAAATATTAAGTGAGCCGCTAAGCTAAGCCTTGTATGGTTTTCATTATACAAAATTGCTAACGACGAAAAAGAACCGTTATGTACGGATTATAGCACATAGCTGAAAAATTGGTACATCATTACAAGCGAACTGTCTAAAGTCGCCATTAATTCGAAATCTTGAAAAAAATTAACTCAAGGTCTCAAAAAAATAGATCATGCAAAGTCGTAGGATATTGAGATTCTCGACAAAAAGGTTGTATGTACCTAACACTTATGCTTACAACGATTGTTTACATGTTTCGATTAAAAAAAAACATCAAACATTGCAAAAATACATAGGTATTGCCAAATTCTTAAACAGTGAAGCCCAGTAAGCAGATCGAGACAAAATTTATCTCCCATATGAATAATTATCAAAAAGTTGTGGAAAATCTATGTTCACTGATATGCAGTAGAATGAAAAATTACCCAACAACTGATGTACTGAATCCGAAAATATTAAATGGAACTGGTGCATCGGTGAAATTTTGGTGGAATCTACCTTCTCTCAGTAAAACGACCCATGTAATCGCAGGGCCGTTTTCTTTTGGAGGTGGCGAAGTACTTGTGAGTAGATGAAAACTAAAATCTAGTACCTTCACCTACTCATGCTTTCATCGCGAGTAGATGAAGTTTGTAGGGAAACTAATTTTGTGCGTTCCATTTAAAATGGCTAGCAAAGTACTTGCAAGTACTTCGCCACCTCCAAAGGAAAACGGCTAATGTGTAATAAAATGCGCTTTTTTGCGTTTTGGTTTTACACATTTTACTAAAAAATATACAAAAGTCCCCTTTCACATGAGGAAACTGAGTTTCCAGCAACTTTCAGTTTGTGGTAGAGGAGGGCACGAAGTAGGTGGGGTGAACAAAATCTCCTCTGTCAATTTAGTTTTTTTTTGACATTCCTTCTCATACTTTACGTAGTGTGCGTTCAACAAGGGACTTTATATAGAAACACCAGAAAATCTCTTCAAATTTTGTTTCTACGTGTGAAAGGTTCAAGAGATTTTAGAAGACAAAAGAGCGTCGAAAAATCTCCACCAACTTGTTTATTCGTGTGAAAGCTAGGGGACTAAGGGGACTGAACATAATCTTCTCGGCCAGTGCGATTTGAGCAGACTTGTTTCACATTCCTTTTAACACTTTACATAAGCTACATTTTATTATCCACCAGATCTGATCCGAATTAGAAATTAGATCATGATAATAAAACCAATAGGGTCACATAGTAGGCGTGTTTTTTTTGCAAGTCCATATGGATTTGTCGAAAAAAACAACATCGGGACTAATGGTTTTACATATAAATACAACAACAACTTAAATCCATATGGACTTAGCTAAGTCCAGATAATTATCGGGACTTACGTACTGTAAGTAAGAAGAGCCTGAGTACCGATGTCGTTTTTTTCGACAAATCCATATGGACTTGCAAAAAAACACGCCTAGTAACAACATTTTTGTATACCCATCTCTTTCTGACTTTTGTTTCTTTATTTCCATGAATTCGTCGTCCTTTTTCTTTACACTACATAGACTGCTTTTAAACCATGCAATTTTTGCTTGCGATTTTTAAGCACGTAGGCGAGGGACGAATATGGTGGCCGGGGTACACAAAATTGCTGAGGTTGAAAAAATTGCAGAGTTATCGCTCATTCTTCTTTGCGCTTTTCCTTTTTGTTCGAATGTGTTTTATTTTCATTCGTCATCGACTCAGATAACTTCGCTTAATCAAGTGGAGTAAAGAGTGCAGTGAGATGATACTTCTTCACTTGCACAAACTAAACTTTTCATTAAAAATTGCTGTCGTGTAAAAGGTATTTGCAATTAGAAGGAAACCAAAGGAGAAACGAAGATTAAAAATCGCTGTAGTGTAAAAGCAGTCATACACCATTTGGAAAAAAGCTATTTTGTAAATAACCTATGTCCTCTTTCACACGAAGAAACAAGTTTTTGTATATTTTTGACGTTTTCTTTAAAAGTGTGTTTTGTTGAGCTAGTTACTGTTTCACATTAAGCCATATAGTTACTGAAAACCAAATATGCTGTTAACTTGTTGTTGCAAAAATAAACTGCACGGTTTTGTCTGCTTTGACACGACGCCTTTTTAGTTGCTCAGCCCAGCAACTTATAGTTGCTCCCTATTCAATTACATAGGAAAAAGTTGGGTGAAACATGATAAAAGAGGACTGCTGAATTTGAGTCATGATTCAAAAGTCAACCCTGATTCACAATGCGGCGAGGAAACGAGACGTGAGCGCGACGAGAGCTCGTTGTAGTTGTCAAACCAATTTCAAACAATACGTGTGTTCCTTTGGGCTCCAGTATCTACTGCCAAGTACTTCTGGCTGCAGTCAACTACTTCTACTCTGTGGTCGAAATAGTTCAAAGTAGTTCATTAATCTAGTAACAGAATGTCCCCTTTCACACGAGGAAACTGAGTTGCCAGCAACAATCAGTTTGTTGGTGAGAAGGGCAAGAAGTAAGAGGGGAAAATGAAATCTCCCCGGTCAACGATTCGAGGAGATTTTTTTGACATTCCTCTTCACACAAACAGTAGAGTGTGTTCAACCAAGCTATTTCAAAAGGAAAATACAGAAAGTGTCCACGATTTTGTTTCTTCGTGTGAAAGGTACAGGAGATTTTTAAGGAAATTAAAAGAAAACGTCAAAAAAATCTCCAGCAACTTGTTTCCTCGTGTGAAAGGGGACAATGTTTCCAAACAAGATAAAGACATCACCAATAGAGGTCTTCCAAGATTTGTCTTTGTCTTTTCTCTTTCTAATTTGACATCTAAAAACAACAACAAAAAAGTCCCTGGTTGGAAAATATTTACATGCTCTTGGCAATGTTAAAAATCCGGTCATTTGATTATTTTTTGTATTTGGAACTAAAAACTTAAATTTCGAATCGAATTACGTATTAATTATGCTGCATTTACACGACTGACAAATTGGCATTTTTCTGTCACTATACTGCCAAAAGAATGAATTTTTTCATTGTTCTGTCATTTTTTTGACAGTTAAATGCCAGAATACTGCCAATTTGTCAGTCGTGTAAATGCAGCATTAGTGTTTAAACATTTTATTGGACATTTTTTCAAGTGTTTGATACAAAAAAAAACTATTACTAAATACACGACTTTTTTGGCTCGCCTTCGGCATTTGCTTTTGTTTTCCAACCAGGGAGTGCTGTCAGATCGTTTTTTTTTTTTAATTTCACACTGACACTTCTGACATTTGGTGGCAGAGATCCATCAAAAGAAATTACGTAATAGATTATTGTTGTTGATATTTATCTAATTTTAAAGTCAAATAAGAAAACAAACAACCGAAATTAAATTGATATTGAGGTTAGTTTTACTTTTGGCAAAATGAAAGCATTCCATTCATCATCTACTGGGAAGTACTAAAAAGTACTTTGCAAGGCCCAATGGAAAACGGCTAATGTAAAATGAAGGAGACAGCTTTGAAAAATGAAGAGGACAACGAAAAAAATCTCGTTGGAAAAATCGTTCAAACATTTTACCCGATTTCTGGAAAAATCGGTCAATGAAAATGCAGACATAGCAGACTATCTGATCCTCCATATATCTCGTTCTTTCACTATAACCGCCATATTATTCACTAGATACATCCAGATTTAGACTTAAATCCAGATGTATTTACATTGAATTTGTATGCTTTACATCTGGATTTAAGTTTTTAATCTACTCTGGATGAATAGAGCTCTTACTCAGAGTATTCGGAATTTTGTTTTGAGCTCGTAGAGCACGCTCTGAACATGATCCGATCGTTCTCTGAAGGAAGAAAGAAACACAAATTCTAAATTCTGAGCGCTCTGAGTTAAAAAAGAAACACAAATTGTTGTTGATAACTCGGACTCTGCTCTGAACAAAATTTTAAACGCCTTGGTATATCTTAACCATTGACTTACTATATAGTATTGCTGGATTTACACGACTGACAAATTGGCAGTATTCTGGCATTTAACTGTCAAAAAAATGACAGAACAATGGAAAAATTCATTCTTTTGGCAGTATAATGACAAAAAAATGCCAATTTGTCAGTCGTGTAAATCCAGCATAAGACAATGATCTTAACTATTTAAGCTTAAGGCCCATTTGCTGAAACAAAACTTAAATATCGTATCGTAAATGGACAAGGGACTTTCAAATATAAATCTCAAATGTTTTTAAAAATCGCTAATGTACGTCAAAAATGTAAAAAGCAGTAGTTGCATAGTGTATTTTTGGAAAACTTGTTGAACAGTTTTATTGAACACATCCCACTACACCTTAAAATAAAACGGCACTTTTCTTCTTCCGTTCTTTGTCCCATCTCTTTTGTGTTATCTTCGGCATTGCTTTCCTGTCACTCTTCTGAATATTCAACTCTTGTCAATTGCTGTTTTGCTTTCGCATTTATTTTATTGCAAAGTTTCTTTGGCAAAGTTTAAGAAGGTGGATACAGAAAATATAAAATTTAAATTTATTAAAATTCTTATTGTAAAAGTGGCGACCAGTTAAATATTCTAACTCCTCGAGTGAGACAAAATAGTATTCAACTTATCAAAGAAATAACATCTTACATATATGTGAAGTTTCAAAAATTTTGCCGCGATAATTTTAGCTATAAAGCAATCTGTCTGTCTGACATAAAAGCTATCAGGAAGGCAAACGTTTTAACCAACATCGTTTTTAAAGATTTTGACTCATACAAAAAAAAACAAAAAAATTTGTGAAAAAGTGATTGCGCGCGTAATATTGAAAAAAATGAAAAACTACTGAAATAGTTTCGATTAGAAGGGAATCTGGAAATTTCTAATTTTACCCCATGTAAGTATTAAGCACGCCATTTTGATTTGTTTAAATAAATAAGTAAATTCTTTTTTCTAATCGCTTAATTTTATTTTATGGTTTGTTATTGTTTCTTAAAAAAGCGGCATCTTCTAAATGACGGTTCATATATCATAATTGTCATTTGTGGAATAACAAAAAAAGTTTTTTAAACATCAAATTTTTGATGGGGAAAATGTCAAAATGGTTTCGTGTCAAATAATCTTGGATTTTACTTTGTGCTCTTGCGCAGTCGTGTGAGTGTGACGTTGTGCGCGCTAGTGTGTTGTTCTTCCATTCCATTTGGGATTTGCAATAGTAGTAGTTTATATAGTAGGCTTTTTCGTCCAATCAGTTAAATGTCAAATTTCTGTTTTTCCTATTTATCCATCGTTATGCTTTCCGATGTCTTTCTTTACATTGTCATTGTGCGATTGAGGAGTGTTGCCTTATGAAAATAAATTATTATATTAAGGGTATTCATGCAACGAGATAAGTTTACCAATTATTGTGTAAAAAGATAAGTTTACGCAAAAGTTTACGTGAACGTCTTTTTTATTCATTTGGATAAATGCTGCGTAATTGAACCAGCTGTTCGTCAAACGTCTAAAATTTATTTGTGCAAAAAAATGTATTTCCTGAAAAAATTTAAAAAAGTTAAATAAAACGTCAAAAATAAGCAAAAAACAGAAATTAGTGCAATTATATGAAAAAATTGCCTTTGATGATTTACTCATTTTAGAACTATTCGGAAACAATTATAGTGCATTTTCTGTTACAAAAGTAGGTATAATCCTAATTAACTTTTAACAACAGATAAACAAAAAGAAAGAAAAAGTCACAATGACGTTTGTACAAGTTTATCCAAATATATTTGTATAAGTTTCCGCAGCAAAATCCTTAGATAATTTTATTAAATTTGCGTAAACCATTTCCCATACAAAATTTGACAGTTCATTTACCAAAAGACTTATCTATTATACGATGACTTTTGCGTCGTGACTCTTTTCGAAAATAATGAGTGCAAAAGAGAAGAAAAATGAGACGGAAAACAAACTGCCCTATGACGGTGTTCCCATTAGACTCAGTCCGCACGACTCAGATTGACATTTCATTGTTTTATCTCACTCCACCTCATGATGAAAAAGAAATAGTCTTGTGAGGCAGGATTTTTTTCAAAACATCAAAAAATTCTGCCTCACTTTCTCATATAGAGGGGTGGAGTGAGATAAAAGAAAGAGATGCCAAAATGAGTCGCGTGGAGTGAGTCCAATGTGAACACCGTCTATGAGTCGTGGGCCAAATTTCAGCGACTCATTTTTGACATTATTTTATTTCTTGTTTGTTATTTTAGCAAATTGCTTTATTTATTTTCGTTTTTTGTGGAACGCAAATGTAGGTATCTATGTATAGCCTTACGGTTGCTAAGGTGTTGAGCATATAGAATTTCTATGCTAGAACAAAATCGTTTTATTTATGTTAAAGGCTCTCCCAAACCAACGCGAAACATTCGGCGCGACAACGAAACTTCCGCCTGTCTTAATTTATTTACATGGAGATTAATGGGAGCGCCCACACTGGCGCGATGCGAATCTTCGAACATTATTCAGTCGTCGCATATTCGCGCGAATGTTTCGCGTTGGTTTGGGACAGCCTTAAATGTTTATTTGGTTAAAAAAAATTATAGAGGATTGTAGAATTTGAGTCATGACTCAATAGTCATGGTGTAATAGCGTACGACTCACAGGATGAAATTTTAAAGAAGATTTCGAAGAAGAGTCACGACGCAAAAGTCGTCGTGTAATAGCAGACATAGCAGAATGCTTTGTGGGTCAACTCAAAAACATGAGTTTTTTGTTCTAAATAGTTGAACTTTATTTGCGGAGCAGCAAAATTCATGTTTGGATTTTTCACAAATAGATGAGTTTTCTTGATCAGTTGTGGCATTAAAACGTAATATATTTCTCCTTTTTGGTACTTGACACAAGCGCATTATGGGTAGGGAAATACTTTATGAATAAGGATTTTTGTAACGTTGAATAGAGGCTACATAAATGCTTATGCACTACATAACTATTCATCGGTTTAGAGGTGTTTAGCGAATTCTAATAAATGGCTGTAAATCTTTGCAATCATAACAAACAAGGAAAAGAAAAGAGCAGAAGTTTGCCATTAGATAAAAAGCACCTATATTTGCTAAATTTTAGAATAAAGTTTTAGGTTTTCGGTACATGGGTTTAAGAATTTCGCATTGAAATTGCTTTTATGAGGCGTGTTTTTTTGCAAGTCCATATGGATTTGTCGAAAAAAACGACATCGGGACTTAGGAACTTCTTACTTACAGTACGTAAGTCCCGATAATAATCTGGACTTAGCTAAGTCTATATGGATTTAAGTTGTTGTTGTATTTACGTGTAAAACTATTAGTCCCGATGTCGTTTTTTTCGACAAATCCATATGGACTTGCAAAAAAAACACGGCTATTATACACAAATTAAATTAGTTCTTATCTGGTAATACTGCATTATTGCATCGTGCTCTTTGCCATCATTTTCTTGGCATACTTTGTTCTATATACAGAAATGTCAGTCATCACCGGTACTGTACTAACACTCACACAACAATCTCTGTAAATAAGAAACTAATACTACAACAGAATTTCAATGAGAAAAATAAATTAGAAAATACGGCGCCATTTTGGTGAAAAATTTTACCGCGTTACTTTTCTATTTCACTCAAAACTATCGCCAACCCTTTTCATCCAATGCATTCTAGGACGCAAGTAGCCGTCAATTTTTTTTCAATTTTTCTGGTAATTCTCATTCGTTTGGTGACAGCTGTCATAGCTGACTGTGAAAATTGTATTTTCTTGGACAAAAATTTTGAAGTTTCTTTGGCAGATCAATTAATTCACAAATAATGCAAAACACTCAAAGTAAACTACTTTGCAAAAATAAATAAATAACAATCACGTTAGCCGTTGAGTTTTGAAGAAAAAAAATTATCAAAATTGATTGATTTTTGTGAATTTCAAAAGCATTGTCGTCAGTGCACACCGCAAAACCTAATCGAAACCCTAGAATAAATTTAATTTAAACAAAAAATTTTGGTGTGTTCTTGTTTTACATAGAAATTTTTAAAATAAAACCTGAATAAATTTGTAATTTTTTGTAATCAATTTCATATTTGTCCGCAGATAAATTCCTCGGGATAACTTTTTTGTCGCCACAATAGATAAATATTTCATCACCTAGAAGAAGGAATTGAAAAATAACTTAATCAAGGAGACAGCAGGAAGTGTAACAATGATTTCGCCCGAAACTCTCCACCATGAGGAGGTCAACTCTGACCTCGACCGACAAATTCGTCAGGACATCCACGACATGGCACAGGAGGCCCAGATTCAAGCGCAGATAATTCAGCACGAAGGTAAGTAATATAATAAAATCTATTTAAATGCGAGTGAAATCAAAACCAATAACACGTTTGGCACCCGTTTGTATCGCGTCTATACCTAGGTACCAATTTGACTTTACCTCTGCACTTCTGATAAATTGTCAAATTACGTAATGTGACATTCTGATTGTCATTTTATATCATTTGTTTTTTTTTTTTTTTCTAATCACAGGGTTGAATTTATTCCTTTGTAATATTCCCACTTTTAAAAATTGACATGATTTATCTAATAGATGCATCAAAAAGATTGCTGAAATTATTAATTTTGCTGCATAGATTTCTACCGTCGATTTTCTAGAAAGTCGGCAATATGGCGCCCGCCTGTGGTTAACACGAAGAAATCTTGTAAAAAAAAATCATATCAAATCTTTAGCCAATGACTTTTCTGGTTTTCTTTTCGCCCTTCCTCTGTCAAAAATTTATTTTCGTCCATTCCATTTTTGTTGGATTTAATAATGTGATGGTGTGCGTATTTAAATGTTTATTTTGTGTCTTTTATTATTCATTCTCGTTTTCGTTGCATCACGATTCATGAGAATGACAACGACGACGGCGCGCTCAAAAAATAATCAAAAACGAAAACTAAAAAGGTTGACATTTGAGAAACGTTGTTGATGCATTATGGCTGAAGCTGAAGGAGCTACATATATAAATGAAAATGTTGTGGGTGGTTTGGCGGAGATTTAAACATCAAATGTAAGATGTTTGATAGTAATATGTAGAATCAAAAACAGCAATGATTTTAACATTTTTTAAGTAGAAATTAACACCCTCGCAGTCTAGTTGACCAAGTTTGCACGTAGGCTAAGGGAAGAAGTCTTGAGTTTCAAATATGTGAACGAACACCTCTTGTCTGTCTAAAGAAGCTAAATTCGCCAACATAGTAAGTCTGATATGCAAACATGCCCCACAAGCTATGACATACAAATTGTCGTAGGTCGCTAGTACACAGTTCTCAACGGACTTGCAAATCTCCAGATCAATCAATCAACGGAAACACTAAAAATGTCATGTTACACCTTTTTTTATTCTGATTGAAAATAACAGAAATAAGTTTCCCTTAGTAAAGTAGTAGTAGTAGTTAAAGTAGTTGAAAATTGGATTTCCAGATAGAGCTAAGTTTGATCCAGCCGGTGATTGGTATTTTGAATAAAAAGAAACAATTCTTTTCAATT
Source organism: Leucozona laternaria (assembly GCA_932273885.2). Classification (NCBI taxonomy): domain Eukaryota; kingdom Metazoa; phylum Arthropoda; class Insecta; order Diptera; family Syrphidae; genus Leucozona; species Leucozona laternaria. Next base: position 22,579,402 of record OW026368.1, on the reverse strand, counting down.
ATCGAGTATTATAATTACCTAAACGCTCTTACAGAAAAATAACATTAAATTTTCACTTGGCTTCACTTTGACTTAACTGCGTTTAACTGATTGCTATATCTGGACCTTGGACTTTTAAAAACTAAATTTCACTAAAACAAAACAGTCAGAACCTATAGACATTCTAGAGAATGGCATTACAAGTACAATTAACAAAAATACTTCATGATATAACAAAATCTCTGATGTACAGACAAAAACGTTTTTCTTATACATTCATATATGTTATTTATAATTATAAAATTGCAAAAACATGACATTATGGAGGGAATTTGGGGCTAAGTTCGACTGTATCACATTTAAAAACCCTCGGCGGTTACATTTCTCATTTATTTCTAACAAAAATATTGTAACTTACAAAAATGTTGTTAGAATGATTGTGAACTGCACACAGCTAATTGCGTTCATGTTCATATTAACATCTAACTAAACCTTTGTTTCGTGCAACAAATGCAGGTGTATAATATATTGGACGCGATGGACATCCATATGTCTTACGCACTCATATCATTGGAAAATTATGATAGCGGTTATCTTGATATCCATCTGTTTTACGCACTCATATCATTGGACAATTATTATAGCGGTAAATCCAAAACAGCAACTATTATTCATGTTATGAAAATGATATATCACATTGAATGAGTCAACAAAATATGAATCACTTTAGAAAACAAAATAAAAATAAAGGATTTAATGATTAACAAACTATAATTTAGCCGAAGCGATTCACGTTTAACTAGGCCACTTAGAATCGTTTTTATTTAAAATTCAAAATTAGTTTTTTTTTAAACGCTTAACGATTTTCAAAAATGTATGCAATCTGATAACATATATTTGACGCTACTTACTTAACTACCACTAAGAGACTATGCAAATCTGGTCCTTTTATCCGACTTAACACAAAAATAATTGAAAAAAAATAATCACCTATTATGAAATTGAACGCTCTAGATACACATGTACTTCTATTCTAACTTCATACATATTTTACATTAAATATTTTTGTTCCCATTTCTAAAGCTCGTGAACGCTTCCAATCAACATCAAGTGTGGATGAATCTGGTTCCGATCATGATGGCAACCATCAGGACATGCAAGACATGAGTGATATCCAAGAGATAAAAGATATCAAAGACATAAAAGATATGCTTGATTCTGGCGATGGAAACAATTTGGATAGTTCTTCTATACGCAAACGTCGCGGCAATCTTCCAAAACACTCTGTGAAGATACTAAAGCGTTGGCTCTATGAGCATCGATACAATGCGTACCCTAGTGATGCCGAAAAACTCACTCTCTCACAGGAAGCCAATCTCACAGTTTTGCAGGTAATAATTTTATCAATCTTCATTCGTTGCAAAGGAAATAATGTTTTTTTTTTTTTTTGTTCTGTTTTTAAGGTTTGTAATTGGTTTATAAATGCTCGCAGGAGAATCTTGCCCGAAATGATTCGTCGTGAAGGCAACGATCCTCTTCACTATACCATCTCTAGACGAGGTAAAAAACTTAACTATACGTCAATGAGCACATCGAGTTTGAACACATCTGGAAATAATGCGCCAAATCCAATTACTGGTAGTCCGGCGTCAGAAGTTGTAAGTTAAAAAAACAATAAAATTATAAGAAATTAAAATAGTTGACCAATAATATTGTGTCTACACAGATTGTTGGAGCAACGGAAGAAGTCGAAGGAGAAGAAGTACATGATGGCGTTGCCAATGTACTCACTGCATTAGGCCATCATTTTGTTCAAACACCAGGCGGCCAAGTTGTTAAAGTTGAACCCGAAATGGAGTATGACGATAGTGTTATATACAGGTAAACGCAAATCCAAATCCATTTTATCACCACCACTCACTTCTTCAAAATATCATAATAATTTAACGAAAAGATACCGTCGACAAATGTCGCCCTCAAATTCACAATTCATGCAAGTTCCAAGTTATCCCTTTAACGCCTCCGCCCTCATTCGGTCGCCTCAAGCCTTTCAATTCTATCAATATCCCCGTAATAATTATTACTATAATCAAACTGTTAATCAAATCATTCAAAATAATCCCAATCAAACATTTCCAATTCCCGCTATCAAGAAACGGAGGTAAACTTGGTTAAAATTATTGAAAAGTTATTAAACGAAAAAAAAAACTACTTTTTTTTCCATTTATTAGATCCGAAGATGAAAGCGTAAATGAATATGAATCGTGTTCACCAAGCGAAGAAGATACATCCAAATTTGAAAACTCTGATGCATGGCAGGGTGTTATAAGGTAAGTTTGAATTGTTTACTTGTTGTTATTTTTTTTTTATTTTTATTTTGCATGTGATTTTGAGTTTTTGGAAAAACTTCTTTTATTAAAATTGTGGGTCTGTTTTTAGTACCGAAGAAGTGACAACAAGTCCATCCAATGCTGCCTATTGGAGTGCGCCACACCCGCATTTGGCACATTTACCACAACTACCACATCCGTTGAGTGGCAATAATACAACAACAACCACAACAGTTGGTAAGTTTAACAACATAAAAACTAGTTCCATATACATATATATTATTCTATTGTTTTCATTTATTTAATGATTAAATATCCAAAGATAAAACAATTACAGTTCCTATTGGTTTGGCGCGAGGAGGTAGTGCGAATCCACAAATTGTTGTGCAATCATCTAATGAATCTAACACATCAGCAAATCACGTGATACAGACTTCATCTTCACACTCAATAGTAGATGTTGCAGCTACGACGGTGGGAGCTGAAGCAACTGTTGTCACTTCATCTACGGCGACAACACAAAACAATGTGTCAAATAATAATAATATTAACAATAATAATAACACTAATACAAATAACAACAACACGTTGTCATCGTCAGCGCAGAGTGTTATGATGCCCAGTAGTCATATGGTGAAAGGTAAGTTTCAATATTTTGTTAACTATTTAATTCTAAAAAAAGAATTTCGCTCTTTTAATAAATGCTTAAATCTAAAAAATAGCAATTTTGGATCTTTTATTGGAAAAACATTAATCTAGAAAAAATATTTTAAATAATTAATATATTTTATTTGTGTGTTTCAGGAGTCATCCGAGATGATAAAGATAAATTCAAGTGTTTGTACCTTCTAGTTGAAACCGCTGTAGCTGTCCGCCAACGCGAACAGGAGCAAGAGGACGTTCATGTGCTGGGTAATTGAAATTTAAAGAAAACAATCCTCCGAAAAGTCAATAATAAATTGAAAAAAATACACAAAAAATATTGCTAAAACTTGCTTTCCAATCCAAATATTTTAAAAACACAAGGACAAATAAAGTACCCATAGTTTATTATTTTTTTTTTTGGTTATAAATTCATTGCCATTTAGAAAAATCCAAAAACATTTTTGTATCCATCATCCCATCATCATCATTATCATTCTCTTCCTCGAAACATTAATTTATATTATATTATTTTTTTTTTCTTTCTTTACTGAATCCAGATTATGTTCAAACATAAACAAAACAAACAAACGAAAAACATCAAAAAATACAAAAAAAAAAACAAATAGTTAGCTACCTTGAAACACACAACAAAACTATATATATGTCACCATCAATTCATCAAATAATCCTCCGAGAATATTTTACCAACCACATACAATTCGATCAACTTACAACAAATCTTCAGTTTTTTTCTTATTAAAAAAAAAATAAATAAAAAATGCGAGACGGATTTCATCCACGCAAAACACAACCAAACCAAACGTACAGACGGTATACCACGGGGAAGAGATAAAAGAGGTGATATGATTATGAAGAGGATTCAAAATAATATGTAAAGTCAAACCACTGAGTGAGAGAATTTGCAATTAACAAAGAAAAGTTGAAAACAAACAAACAAACAAACAAAAAACACATTTCTTTTTTTTAAATAATTGTCTTTATAAATACATTCATACAAACAAATACATAACACATGTATTTATATATAAATATGTGCAAATATATATAATTCTTAATTTAACTAACAGATTAAATATATTTTAATATATCACAAAACGGGAAAATTCAAATTATTCCCTTAAAAAAAATAGAGTTATTTAAATTAATAGATTGAACATTTTTTTATTTCAAATTCATAAATATCTACTAAAATACAAATCATACAGAATAATTAATTTATACATTATTATGTATAGTGAAAACAAAAAATCGATCAACATAAAAAAAAAAGAATAAGAAAAACATATAACCATACAATTAGCCAGAGACAAAACAAAAAAAGTCCATTTTATATTAAGAGAAATAAAAAAACTATTTGTTGTGTATAGAATAGATAGAAAAAAAGTATATGGTTTAGAAGAATCGAATACCAGATCCAGTTTCATATGTCAATTCCTTACAAGAAGCTTAACCCTTGTTGTATGCCTTCTAAGCTCAGAAACAAAAGTGTGTATGTATTTTCTTCAAATTGTCCACCAATTTCCATTTGTCTTATATTACTATTCGTCAATATTTTCATTTGTTTTCTTATTCAAAATTTCCAAAGCTCCAGAGAAAAACACAAAAATATTGTAAATATTGGTGGTTTTTGAATTGTTGACACAGCTCCTTTGAATATTGTTTTGAAGACTAAATTTCAAACATATGCAACCAACCCAAAGCCCTGATTATGATTCTCAAAACTAGCTTCGCTTCAAGTGAAGCACAAATTCGATGTGACTGACATATCGCTTGAAATATTTCCAACATTCAGTAACCTGGAGCGAGTTGAAAATAAAATATCCACCCATGTTCCCCATATGGTTCGAAATCGAAACGAACAAAATTACAATTTAACTCGGAAATAAATTTCTTTACTCTACATTTCAATCGTTTTCGAAATAATTTCGATTTATCAAAAATGTCGGTATTAGTTCTGTAAACATTTTGAAATTATAGCTGCGTATAAAAATGTGTACTAGAAGAACAAAATCATGAAAAAACTTGTATAATTCAGTAAAACTTCAGTATAATTTTCCCAGTCCCTAAAGATATTCATCACTTCTATAGTTCATTGGAAGGTCGAGAAAAAAAACAGAAAAATATAAATTTGAATGATATAAATAGAGAGTGACTCAGAGCCTATTTTATATAGTACCTGCTGTAGTTAAATTAGTTTAAAGCGATATATGTTGGAAATTACGGACACAATGTCGGATCTTTAGTAAGGGACAGTTTTATGCATGCCAGATTAGAGCCAAACATCCTATCTTCCCTGTACTAAAAAAAAATTGTTGAAAACAGATAATTGTTAGCATTCAATCACAACAAAGGTTGTGTGATATCTGATGTGATTTTCTGCCATTATTCTAAAGGCGCTTTTATTATAAGATCATCTTTTTTGGAGAGTGCGTGTGCTCGAATTTTGTTGTTCAAAAAAGCGCACAGATTTAGAATAACGTTTCAGATGACTCAAGTGAGTGCAGTTCCGAATTAGACAGGTTTGTATCATTTCTGACTTGAGTGTGTATCACTTCTTGTCCATTACTCCTAAATTAATTCCATATGTTCAATAAGAGTTTAATCGGAATAAAATTCAAATCAAAGCTTTACTTATCTTTATTTTAAGTGTATTCTCCTCAACGACATTTAAATTTTATTATGATCAAGATAAAATACGCGTTTTTTTGATTTGATACTAACGTTCAACTGGTAGTGAGAACATAACCAACCAATAGCCCCGTAACTAATTTTCTTTTGTTTAATATGTTTTTAAACTACGCATGTTTGTATGTTTTGTTTACCAATTTTTGTAGAACGTCAGCTTCTCACAATTGAGTCGAGTTTTTTTTTTTTAAATTTGACCAATTTAAATTTGATACTGAAAACTATTAATGGTTTGAAGATGATTTTTCTCTATTAATCCATAATAAGATACAATTTACTCGGGTTCTTGTTAATTTCTGAATGATAAAATGGGTTTTATTTATTCTCACAATTGAGAAATTTTTCCAAATCAAAAATCGAACGACGAAATTTAGGATTCTCCTTTGAAAAATCACACTAATTCCTATAAACATGATTGCAATATCTACTACATAACAAACACCACCTGAAATTTTATTTTATTTAAAAAAAAAAAAACTATTTTTTAGTTTTGCTTTTTTTTCTACACTTATTTTAATTAATGGCATGGACTTAATAACGAGAAACAATTATCATTTCAGAAAAATTCAATTTCAATTCATAATTTAAAAACTCCTTGTTTACTTTTATCTGACATAACCAAGCGAATACTGGACCATTCTTTCATTTTGTTTATTCTTACTTTATGTACATTTTAAAATTTGGGTTATTTTTTTTTTTCTTTGTATAAAAAATTATTCTCATTTTGTTAATAATATTCTTATTTTTCTTTCATTATTTTATCTTTTTCATATTTTTTCGTTTGTGTTTTACATTAGTTTTAATCAGTTATTAATATGTCACTGAATAACTCACTGTCAAATGGAATATGAATATGTTTATGCATATAGAAACTTAATTAAAAAAATAAAATAAAAATAATTTACTGAAAAAAAAAAATAAACAAAACATTTGATTAATTTTATTTTGTAAATAGTACTTCTAATATTAATATAATCTTAAGCAAAGTCAACTGAATAAACAAAGATATATATATATTATATGTATATTATATATTAATGTTAGAAACAGAAACAAAAAATATTTAATATTAAAGAAAAAAAAAAGAAAGATAAAGCTATTACGGATGTAATTTTATTATTTTTTAGTAATAATAATAACGAAATTTTAGAAAAACGACTTTTTATGAAATAAAAAATAGATGAAAACAAAAAAAATATTTAAGAAAGCAGAGCCATTGTCAGTTCGTGAATGACTTTATTAACATCTCGAATGTTTTTTTTTTTGTTTTTCTTATAAAATATTTTCACAAATTACTTTAAATATGTTCTTGTTTTGTTTTAATTTTAGTCAATAAATTTTGCATAACTAGTTTAAAACTAAAATGGTTAATGATTGTAAGTACCAACAACAAAAAATTAAACACAAACAAAAATTTAACAGAACTTTAAAAAAATGTATGTCTCCCAAAATGTGTTTTATAGTGAAAGAAAATCGAAAGGAATAAAAAAAAACGAATAAAAGTTAGAAAAAATACATCAATTGTTGTTTTTATTAAAGTTTTTTTTTTCTATTAGAACTGCAACTATATATAAAAATGTAACATGTATTTTCCTTTTAATAAACTTTTCACTAAAGGTTATAGGTAGACGAACATGATGCTTATTTGGTCAATATACATGAAAATTGGAGTGTTGTTTGTTGAAGATTGGATTGGGAGCAAGTAGATTAATTAACAGATGAAAAAAAAAAAATAATAGAATTCATTCAGATGGTAAGGAATATTTTTTTGGAAAGAAAGGTTGAGTTAAAAAATGCATTAGATGTGCAATCGCTGTAAAGTCATAAGTTCCAAAACTCGAAAGAGAAAATGTTGACAAAGTAGCAAGTTCATAACCTGAAAGACCTTTGATGCGCATTAATTTGTTTTAACTCCACATCAATAATAATTTTGTTGATACTTTTAATTTAAATTTGATTTTAAAAGAAAAACTCTCCTTTTGTATTATTTATTTTTGGTGTTATTGTGATAATTTTCAGTAAAAAAGTGTAAAATTATAATTGCTTAAGTAATTTCGGTTAAATACTTTTTTTTTTTTAAATGATCCTTTTGTCGCCGTCGATAAATTGAGATAACAGTGGCGTACGCTCGTGATACATGCACAACATTAATACATTTTAGAAAATAGTGAGGAGATAATCGGCCTTATCACAGGCCCCGTCTTAATAGATTCGTACTACGATTCCTAAAAATAAGTATCGAAGCTGCCATCGTAACAGAATTATTGCTACACATTTTCTGAGTTCATAAAGTGATATCGAAAGCCTCCAATTTCGTGTCAATATTTTTCTTATGACGGGAACTATTATACTTTTTTTCGAGATTCGTAGTACGAATCTATTACGACGGGCCTGTGATAAGGTCGAATTTTTGAAACACGGTATTCCCTAAGAATTGCCCTGAACTGGCTTTGGGAACAGTTATCTCAGACTATGAAGTGATTAGCATAAATTTAGGATTGATCAGGGCCCGTATTACGAATTACGATTATCGTTCAAAATCCGTCGTTATCGTTATTTTGCGATTACGATTTACGATAGGTAGTCGTTTTTTAAAACGATACTCGGTTCCGTTTACGACTGCTTTTGGTGGTTGTTTTTAATAGTTTTGGGTCGGGACTTTATGTTGTTGTCACTTATTTATGGAAGTGACTCTAGACATGCCAATTATAACAGTTTTGGTTTATAAAAGTACTGTTTATGAGGCCCAGAGTTTTTTTTTCAAGTCGCGCGAAGCTCGTTACCACGCTTACTTTAAATGGCGAAAAACTGTTATAACTGTTATAAATTGCCATGTCTCTAGTCTCGTCCCTTATTTATTATGTTTGTTTGGTTCTGCTGTTTTTTTTATTTTATCTGGCATTATTTTCAGGCATCCATTCTCGTAAATCGTAATCGGTTTATGTCTTGACTATCGGTTTCTTTGGTATCGTTTTTTTTTTGCCTTTCGCTTCGTAGTTTGTAATACGGGCCCAGGTCAAACATTTGTGGGCAGTACTTAAAAAACAGCTTGCCTATCCTCCTTATGAGGAGCGGGTTCTTAAATGGGTCAAAGTACAGCCCTTGTTCATATTCAATTTGCTTACAGCCATATTATTGACATGTTTCAAAACTAGTTTAATAGCAAAACTAGTTTTATAGAAGTTTGGAGTCCCAATATTGACACGGTTTTATGAAATAAGAGATTTATCCAAAGCTAGATTTACGTTTTCGAGTTTTAGGTGTCAAAATACTTTTGAATAATACCAACTTGAGCACCTTTAAAAATCTTTAAAACTAGTTCTGTCATGAAACTAGTTTTGAAATAAGTCAATAATATGGCTGTTACATCATTTTTTATTGACTTTTTCAAAAGTATTTTCATGGCAGAACTAGTTTTATACAGATTTTTGGAAGTGGACAAATCGGTTTTATTCAAAAATATTTTGACACTCAAAACTCGAAAACTTTAAGCTAGCTTTGAATAAAACTCTTAATTCATAAAACCGTGCAAAGGTTGAGACTCCAAACTTCTATAAAACAAGTTTTGCTATTGAACTAGTTTTGAAACAAGTCAATAATATGGCTGTTACTGTTTTTTTTAAATATATATTTATTAAACTAGCTGGCCCGCCCGGCTTCGCACGGGTAGACAAACCTAAGCTTCGCATACAAATTACAAAAGAAAATATAAATAAATATTAAAGCTAATTTTTGTAATCGAATATACCTACTTCAGGTTATGAATGGCAGTTCAACCTTTATGACTTTGTCAACACAGAGAGAATTTTTGTAATAAAAAAGCACTTCTTTGTTTTTATCCCATTTCACTCTATAAATAGCAATTTTCTTTCACACACAAAAAGAAATTTTGAAATCAAATGCTACTTTTGTCCATTTCATCCTATAAATCTCAATTTTCTGAAAAAAATCTTTAAGGCAATCCCCATTTCATCCAACAAATAACAAAGTTTGAAAAAGAATATCCCTAAAGCTATTTCCTACGGATAACTTTTTAAACAAGAAAAGATTTTCCTAAATCGGAAAGTTTTTTTTTATTTTTACCAAACTTCTCCCTACAAATAATAAAATTTTGAAAAAGGATATCCATAAAGCCATTTCTAACGAAAAACCTGAAATAATTTCAATAACAACTGGCCATATTCAAATTCAACAAAAACGATTTATCGCACAATACGAAAAAAGCAACTTGAAAATCTACTTTTAACCTCTTTAAAAATGGTTTAAAAGCTATTTAAGGCTGAACCACCGGTCACTGGTTATCTAGAAAATGGCATCTTTTCATCCAAGCATCGCAAGGTACAAAAAAAATTAAATTCAAATATTGTTTTAGGTCCGTACAAAAATTGTAGGGACGTTTGGAACAAACCGTGAAATCTAGTTTGTTATACACAAATTGTGTGGTGCTCTTTACAGGAGTTTTCGCATCAGTCAGCCTTATTCTGCGTGGAAGTTTGTATTCTGGATACAGGTACATTGGAATGGGAAAATCGCAAACAAATAAATTGTTTGCTGGTTTTTTAAAAAAATAAGTAGCGATAACGCATGAAAAAAATTGAATGAAACGTTAGCATGAACCGAAATTTCCGGTCGAATGGAATAGAAGAATAGGGCTGATCATATCCAATATCTTATCAATTTCACATGCAAACCTTGTTATTTTCAATCAAATTTCGAAGTTCCCGATCCCAATGTTAACTTCTTTTGCAACAGAACAAACTGCTTCATTCAAATTATAACAAATATGATAAATGGTAGATTATGTAGATTCATTTCCGTTTTAGCATGAATTCAACACATTTTTCTAAATTCACCAAACACCTGACTAGCTATCTCTTTTGCCTTTGATCTTGTTATTTCCTTTCCGCATTCACAGAAACGAAAGAAAAAAATAAAACAAACCTGTTTTGCAATATAATGTCGTTCTTTTTTCTCTTTAAAATATCTCCTTTAGAAATTATTCTTCTCTCCTCATCACATTCAACAAGTGTCAACTTTGTTACAAAAAAAAACAGTGTTCTTATCTTCTTTCTCCGTCCATTGAATTTTATTTTTAATTTCATATATTCCCGTCTCTTTTTAGCAGAACTGCATTCTAAAAAATCTCCAAATACAAAGCAAAGTGGAGAAAACAACATCAAGCAAGCAAAGTGAAATTTAACAGCATTATTCGAATTGTTGTGAATCAGAGAAGACGGTGCGCATTTTTATCCTCCGTCGTTTGTCATTGTCGCCGTGGTGGTGGTTCAAGACCTTTTTTTCCAACCGAGATTATATTCTTTACAACTAAACAAAAAAACATGACATTTCTTCGAGAAAAGAAATTTCAAAGTTTTTAATAAGATTTCAACGAAGTGCAAGCGTGAGTGGGAGTCAGGATTCAGCTCAAAAAAGTGTCGTTAAAAAAAAGAATACAAATACAAAAGAAGTAATTAAAGTGATAAATATCATTCAAACAGAAAATTAAGATTGAGTTGTTTATAGGTACCTAATTCTTTTCCAATCAATTCGTTTCGATAACTTTTTCTAATCACGTTGGTATTAATAACCCAAAATAGTGCTAGATTTATGTAATCAGTTTGGTTTTATTTGTCTTCATTTTGGTCGTTGTTGTTTTATTTAGAGTGTTCTTTTGGCTATGTCGTGTGTGCGCAAATTTTCGTGAATCATTTCGCAAACAAAATAAAATAAAAAAGTGCAGTCAAGGAAGTAAGAGCCAAGAATTTGAGTTGAAAAAGTTAAAAAAAAAGACCAACAAATCCACAAGAAAAGAAATTCCTATCTTCGAAATTGATGCAGGTTCGGGAATTCATTCTATCGAATCGGGCACAAAAACGGGAAGCTAAAAAAAAAGAGTAAAATTCAGATCAAACAATTTGTTTTTGTTTTATTTCGATTGTTTCGATTGTCGAGGAGTTGGGAAACTAGTTGGACTGGTGGGACAACAAAACAACTGGTAACTCTGCTGGTTGATTGGTACTGCTGGGTTGGTGGTTCACCTCAACTTTACTAAACAACATCCATCGACCTTTCTTTCGCGTGGAACGACCACTTCTCATCTCTAAACATATAAATGGAATAATAATGTCATGGGATCTTGTACTAGGCGACACTTTTTGCTGTCAACATGTTTTCTGCAATTGGTAAGTTTTTGTTTCTTTAAAAATGTATAACTCTCTTATTTATTTTCGTTACGTATATTTTATAAATAAATTGAATAGTAATGAACTTTAATTGGAATTAACATACGTTTTGTTGTTTGGTATGATAAATACAATCTTATTATTTTTGGGGGTTTGAGATAAGATAAGAAACTGTCTAAAGGCACGTAGTTTCGCGTACGCGAAATTTGTTCTCATACCTATATATACAGTGAGGGTTCTTTAAATCCAAAAAAAACGCATATAACCAACCTTGCACCTACCCCAAATCCTATAGTGAAGCCAAGCAGGGGGGTTGCAGGGGGGCAGCATGCCCCCCAAACATACCTCACTGTTTAGGTTTGAGAATCTGGTATGAGAACTTATTTCGCGTACGCGAAACTACGTGCCTTTAGACAGACTCATAAGATAATTAGGTACGTACTTACGTTACACGTACTGATAGGTATATCTCGTTTTTTTATATACCTTCCTACCTAATAAAATTAATTTTTGTTGAATTATTGATCAAGAAATATAATAGCAATAACAAGCGTTGGTATTAATCCGTCTTAGATTTTCTAGAAATGCAGGCTCATACCTAACGTACCTACCTACCTCCTTTTTTTATTTGCAGAATCCATACCTACAAAACTTATTAGTCATTTATAACAGACATACCTATTATGTATGTACATAGGCAGGTACCTTCTAACTTTTAAGTTATAGGTATTTCAAGCGTTGGCCGTCAGATCACTTAACTCATGAGGTTAAAGATTATACATACCTTATGTGTTCTATGAGTCTTTCTTATAGGTATCCGACCTAGTCCTTTTCGAAATAAAAATGTTATGGCCCAGTTTTTAACTTCAACAAATACATAACCGCACATTATTTTTTTTTTTTTTGTTTTCTAGGACAAATACTTTCGGCTTTGTTCCTTTTTTTTTTATTCAAAGGTATTTTACTTTATTTTCTAGGTTAAATTGTAACCTATTTGTCCTTTTTTAAAAAAGATTTCTTTATCAAAGGAAGAAAAGTTCGGATTAGAAATCGGAAAATTTGTTTTGTCCTATTAAAAAAAAAGGACTAGGTATTATATTTTACCTACCATTAAACCTTTGTATAATACTCAAGTATGTATATGTGTCATAAAAATATTATCACATCTCAAGATTCCTCTTACATTACACAAAAACAGAACGATATTATATTTGATTTGATAAACTCATAAAGGACACAAATTGGGTTAAGTGTTATTCACAATTAGAGAAATTTTACAACCGTAATCTCCTTCGTCCATGTGGTAGGAAAGTAAAAATATGTTTTTTTTTTATATACCTACCTACCTCTATCACCGTTGTTCTGAAACAAACGAAACAACTTGTTCCCTATCGTGTGGCAGAGACCTACTTTAATGAATTAGTGAAAATACATGCCTCCAACTCAAGTATTCTCAACTTCATGATTCAAGCTTCAAGGATATTTCTGAATGACGACTATTTTATGTTTTATGACCTGGCCATCGTGTCAACATAGTTTGTTGAAGAGTTTTTTTTTTGTATACAGATTTTGCATAAAGAAAAGCGACCCAATCCACCCGACGACGACACTTGCCTCAGCACCACACCGTCAGCAACATCAATAAAGAAAAAGGATGTTAGCAACTACCATTGCCAAAGAATGTTTGTTGTAATGTAATAGTGTGGTTCCTTCCTTAATATGCCATTGAGTGGTAGGTATACCTACTATAGAATCTTTTGTTCTTTTCATTATTGTTCATTCAAATTCAAAGTATGACTGCAGAATGCAGAGCAGTTGATTGCAGGGATGTCCCTGTTGAATAACCAAAACAACTTGTGGTTGACGCTTATCTCAACCACATCGTGCTTTTATACATCACCGATGTGATTGTGACTGTGGCTCTGATGGGAACTGTATCATTGTCGCTGTCTTAGAACACAACCAGATTCAGAGTCAGATGCTATGTAAATATTGTATGTGGTTTTCTTGATCTCGGTTTATTAGATGAACTGAAACCCAATCGAATGCAATGACACGTGCGAATTAAACTCATTGGAGTTGAGTTTCATCCTTGAACGGTTATGGAAATCTTTGACAGATAACAAAGTGAGTGAGTACCGTCAATCCAGGTTATAGCTATTTCACGGCTGCCAGACCGATCATCAGACTCCTTTGTAGTGGTTCTTAGTCTATTACGTTCAAATTTTAATTTGAAAAACTTTTTGCCTCAGCTGAGAGTTGTACATAACCCACCAACAATGTTTTGGTTATTTACCTGCTTGAGTAAATTTTTTATTGTGGGTAGGTAGTTTTAGGCTAAACCGTGGAATAAACCGTCATAGAATAAGGAGTACGCCAATTAGTTACACCATTTTCAATGGAAAATAGTATTTTTTTTTTAAATTTCGAATTTTAGATACTTTTTTTGTTTTTAATCATCAGTTATTGTAATTTTGTTTCCCAAAAAATATGCACTACGCGAGAAAAATAAAAAAAATCCAGACAAAAAAGGGGAGGCGGGTACATCACAATAAATAGTAACAAGCTAGACTGTGCTTTGACTAGACTTTGCTGGTGGGTTTTCTGCTCATGTGATGGGTTCCCATAGAGTTGTGACCTTTTCAGATATCAATCGAAAATATAAATTGTCTTACATTGATTTTTTTTTTATAAAAAAAATAATATTGACTTTTTTTAAATAAAACAATAAAACTGTATTTCCCGTTTTCAGTCGGTTTTCTAAGGTCCAGTTTTAGTGGTGAGTTAAACCAGAGTTAGCTAACTATAGAATATTCACCCACAGACCAAATTTGATGCATTAACTCTGGGGTAATTTTAACCTTGCACTGAAAAACTGGACCTAAGAATATGTTTTTATAAAAACAAGTCTTCCTAAACATACTCATCCTCGTTAATACTGCAAAAAATGACCTAGTTACATGTCAAATTTCTTGAAATTTCCAGAAAAATCTTTTTTCTTTATAATTTTTAGTTTGTTTTGTATAATTTTTGATTATTATCATAAGAAACAAAAAATCGTAGGTACCTATTCTTTTCACTTATGGAACATTTTTCTAATCTTAAAACAACATTGATAACAAATAAAATAAATCCCGAACACGGGAAATTTTTAAATATGTACATGCCTACGTCATTTGGAGTATTAACGACGTTATGCAATGTTATGAGTCAGCGTTGTTTTCATCCTATAGGCAAACCGCAATGGCATCCGAAGTTTTTTAAATTTGTTTTGGCTTTTGAAAAAAATCCCCTAAACTATGTTATTATTTTTAATAAACTGATACCGTCCATCGTCAATAATTCTAAAACACCAAAAGCCTTGAACCACAAGAACATAATGTAGGACGATTTAAATTCTGCGATTAGCCTAGAAATTCTACCAAACAAGGTGTGACTAAGACGTGGGTCTTATATATGGTTTACCTTTTCCCTATATCATGGGATCAATATAAAGCCAATCATTATGACTTCAACAAAATCAATAAATAAGAGGAGTGATTTCTCAAATGAACGCAAACTTTACAACGCTGCAACGAACAAAGAAACACCCAAATTACATTAGACAAAACTACCCCTAACCTATGCTCATTAATCTCCAGACTTACAAAAATTGCAAATACCGTTCATAATGATGTCAAGATCAATGTAATGTCTTTGAAGAATCATAAATTGCATGAAAATAATAAACAAAATCCACCGAAAGACCCCACAGTTTTACCGTATAGGTGTATATTCAGTCTCGCATAGTAGACTCAAGCTCAAGTTGTATAGTCATGGAGGCATTACTTTGCTTAATCCGGTTTTACTCTGGCCTGCTTCTACTACCATTGAGTTTATACACATAGAGGAACCACTTCGACCGAACGAGAATCTTGCGTTAAATGCTCGCCTAGATGGCGGCTTATAGCTTACCTGAAGCTAAAACCATTTTTGTAGAAATTGTGGAATCTAGTGGATTGTGTGAATTTTGTTCCACATACCTACCTACAAACATACAAAACGCATGAGTATGTATGCACAGGCACACTGAGCAGCCAGCGCAGTGAATATTCGGTAGACTACACATTAATTTTTTTTTTTGGATAAACGAATGTGTGTTTTTGTTTGTATCACGCGGGGTAAGTTGTTAAGAAGCACAAATGAATGAAGGATAACAAGGTTACGTCACTTCAGTTTTTTAAGTTTGTTTTTGTAATTATTGTTATCAAGCGTCGCGTCGTGATGATAATGTAGACAAAAAGGATCACTTTGTTTACTTTAGGGGCGCAAAAAATTAAAGGTCGTACAATTGTGGTTTTTTTTTTTAATTTTTTACTTTAAACGTGCAATTGTTTCTTGTATTTATACATATGGAATGTACATATATATTTATGTATGTATGTAGGGATGTGTAGTGTATCTATTTGGATGGTCGTATTGTTTTTTCTGGTTTTCATATTTGGATGGCATTAAATAGGTTTGAAATGGAGAAAAAAAATGTTTGTTTTTTGGTTTTTTTATGTCCCTAGGTAGGTACCTAGCCGCTGTTAAGGGCTAGGTAATTGAAAATACTATTTTATGTAGGTACCTATATTGGGAATAGACAAGAAAAGAGCCGTATGGGAGGACAAGTTTTCGAACAAATAAAGAATGTTTTCAACTTTCATTTTTTTTCAAAAAATAATTTACCTATGTAGGTAGGTACCTACATAAATCGAATTGGTTTTTGAAATTCGACTAGCTGTAAGTTGATGTAAACATTAAATAGGTTGGTAGATAAGGGAAAGAACTTAATTATGTAGGTACTACAAACTTTATAAATAAAACTTTATACCTATCATTTTTTCACTTTTTTCCATAATTTTGAGTTTGAAAATGATTTTTTCAAGAAATGTTCACTCAAAGATCTTGTTTGAAAAATTAAATAAAGAAATTGATATACGGTATCATTTTATATGAGGTAGGTACCTACCTATTTCGGTTATTTTGAATAGCTTACCCTTAATTTAACCTTGATATATATTTTGATTAGTGTTCCAACTGTTTTAATAATTTTGGTTGAAATTTTGTATTGAAATATTGTTTAACCTGCCATCAATTTTATGTAGATTGGTGTTGGATGCATTAATAACATTTTTTTATCGGAAACGGCTACAACTATTTGGATGAAATTTTGTCATAAGATAATATTTTAGTTTTTAAATGTAGCTATACACCTACCTATGTAAATGATGTAGATCATCCATCTAGGTGTATAGCTATGGTTATTTTTATATTCTTATTATAAAAATAACAACGATAAACAAAATAAGGCACATATTTTCATTCTACCACCGCACTCTGTTTTTTTGTTTGTTGCTTTTTTGATGATTACATTAATCAATTTAATCAAAGGTATTCATGTAATTGTGTATATGTAAAACAATAGATAAGTTTACCATTAAATTAGGTTTACGAATTGGTGAGTGAACTGTCAAATAATGTATGAGTAATGATTTGCACAATTTGGTTAAAATTTCTCAGGATTTTGGTACGGAAAATTAACCATTTTTTTTTTTAAACCCAAGCAATTCTCATTGTGACATTTGGAATGCACAAACCATCATTTTTTCCGAAAAGTTCTAAAATTAGTAAATCACTGAAGAAAATTTGTTCATATAATTAAATAAATTTCTTTTTTACTTATTTTCGGCATCTTTGAATTAACTTTTTTAAATTATAGTTTATAGAAAACGTAATAATTTTTGTGCACGAAAACAATTTTTGACTTTTAAGGATTTTTTTTTTAAATGGCCGTACTTTGGGTTATTCGAGTACCTATATCTTTTTGATGGTTTGACCGATTTTGTTATAATTTTGTAATCTGGTGCTTCTCAATAGTTTGAACAATATTACCTACATTTATTTGGAAAACTTGGAAAAGTACTGTTTTATAAACAAAACAAAAATCAAACAAAAAATCCATTTTTAAGTAGGTACTTTTGACTCTTAATTTTTTTATTTAAATAGGTACATCATGCATCTTTAATGTGTTATTACAAACAGTGGTTAAACTCAAGAGCAAGTTCGTGTGATCAAGTCGTGCATATAGGTACCTATAGTGTTTTAGATAACTGCGTTCGGCTCCGTATTTGACGCAAGGTATACCTTTTTTTCATAACTTTTGTTCTTTTAACTTTCATCCACCAAGTGATGCAACTATAGTGAGAGTGAAGTCAAATAAAACGTAAAACTGTAGTTTCATAAATGTTTTATTACATTCGCTAAATGCGTAAAACTGTTTTAAAAAATTTGCTGGAGAGCATTAGGCTCCATATAAAACTCATTTTCTCTTGAAGATTCTAGGCCAACAACGTTTCATTCGACATAAATGATTAAAGCATAATGTATTTCTTAAGAAATTGGAATCAAAGTCTCAATTTCGTCCAGCTTGAGGAGCTTAACGCATTTAGCTGACGATATGTAATGTAGGTGCCAAAATATTTGTTAAACTACCTACAAACTCGTCCTTTGAATTTAACAAAACATAAATGAACCTCACAGTTTTAAAATTTAAAACCAACCTACCTAGGTTTATATCTGCTTATTTAAGAAAACTTTGTAATACTCCGATGGTAAACTACTCACTTAAAAACTCATTTCTCTAAAAATATCTATGGCTATAAGTACCTATATGTATTGTAATTCAAAAAAACCTACATTCCTTCTTCTTTTCTACAATTGAGAAATAATTTCACTCAATAATCATTAGAATTAAGAAACATCTAACCACGTATTTTTTTCAAATTCATACCTAGGCAAGGCATGCATCATAATCCATAACAAATTAAAAACAATTTTCTATATCTAAATATTTAGGCTGTAGAAACTAGGATTTCAATGAATATGTAGGTAGATACAATAATTATAGCTAATGTTGTCAACCTAGTAACAAATGTTAGTACCTATTTCCTTTACTGAAAAGTACCCGATTCAAAATTAATAGAATAAAACATAAAAACATAAAAAATAAAACGAAAACCAACTACCTACAAAATATAAAACCAAGATTTGAACTGTTTCTATTAATTACATAGGTACACAATTTAACTGCTTTACTTTTTTTCCATTCATATAGGTAGGTATCTATCTACCTAAAATATTTGTTAAACTACCTACTCATTGACTCGACCTTCACCGATCGTTCAACGAACACACAAATTGTGCACAAAATGTGCTCTAAAGTGAAATTATAATATACCTACCTATAGATAGACACATCTACACATTTCTATACGGACATGCATAAGCTGCTCAATGCATAAAAACTGAAAAGGGATATTGTGTATGTATGTGCTTAGTCTGTATATCGTGCACAAGCTACAAAATAAAGCAGACGCCCTTCGTACCTCTTCCTCTTTGTCTTAATTCCCTTGAGGCACATATTTGGTTTGGTTGCCTTTTTTCGTTCGAAGTTCTGTGGATCTTGTTCCACAAAATTTTAAAATCTCGATTTGGTGTATGCGGCGACACCTATTGCGCGATTAACGCAAGTTTCGTGGTTCCTCTATGTGTATAAACTCAATGCTACTACTTAAGACTACGTCAATGTCTCTCTACATCGCTGCGCTTCATGATGCTTTCATCAAAAAGGTGATTCAGAGTCAGATCCAGGCTTAGTGTATTACCTATGTATGTATGTATGCATGTATTGTACATAGTACCTACCTATATGGCGTCAAGCAAATAAAGGAAATTTAAACTTTTTTCTTTATCGTATCTTTGCTATGTGAGTTTATTGTTGTTTTAGTTTTATTATTTGGGAATGGAGGCCAAGCATTTTAGCTAAGTATTGATGTACAAAACTTGGCAACAAGCCCTTATGGCATAGGTACATAGGTATATATTTACTATAACGTCAGTTCGTCCGTTCGACACGGCCGGCGTGGCGTGGCGCGGCGCGGCGGCAACTCGTCGTGGAGTATCTTTCCCGTTTTCTCCACCAAAACAAAAGAAACAACAATAAAATAAAAAAAAAAACAACACACATATTAATAAAAAAGAAAGGAAAACAGGAAGTCGAAGATACTACCTACATACATATGTAACTTCGAAATGGAGAATGCCGGTGTTTAGGACCCTGCTAGGGCCTGCCATGCCAACAGCCATTTGTTTTGTCCTGATATCACAAGCAGCTCCTTCTTCATTGTTGTTATTTTTTTTTTGTCGTCTTCATGCTTCTTCGTGTTCGTTTGTTTGTTTTATTCAAACATTTTATTCATTAGAATTTCTTGGAACGAATTATTTCTTCTATTAATTTTTTTTATTGTTTTTATACGAAAGGTTTGCAAAGAGATAAGCTGTAAACAGGGCTGGAATAGGCCTTTGTGTTGTTTTTTTTAAAGAGTTTAGTAAATGTTTTATTAAATTATCTCTTTCAACCCAGAAGCATGAATGTGTACATTTTTGGTTTTTTGAGTCTTTGTATTGGTTTAGTTAATCTTTCCATATTCTTTTTCAATCGGGATTGTCACAAGGAAAACGCGATATTTTAGAATTCAGTTCTAAAAGTAAACGTCTAAAAATTGCTCTTGTCGAAGTGGTATCACCACCTAAGAAAAAGAGAAAGGGAGAAAGATAGACTGAGTGTGTGTGTGAGAGAGGGAGAGAGGAAGAAAGAGAGTGAGAGAGAGAAATAGAGATAGATCAACGTTCCTAGATCTAGATATAGGTAGGTACTAGCTATTTGAGAAATGAGGACGACGAAATTCTAATCTGTCTTCTTTTTAGGCAGGTACCTACTCTTTACAAATATCCTATATTTGACTATTTCGGAACTATATTGGTGAACCAAAAGTCGATTAAAATAAAGATAACAAAAACTTATTCGCCAAAATATTTTAAAAGTAGAACATTGACGTAAGGACCTACTTCTTGTATTTGGGTGGCGATATGATGGGTTCAGTCTTGTTGTGCAAAACAGTAGGTTTGCAGATGAATTTGGGGTTTAACAAGGCTCCATTCTGTTAACTTTATTATTTTTATAGGTGATCTGATAACCATAAGCTTAAATACATCGCAAAAAGTTTAAATTCTTGAGAAAGAGTGACTTGCAGGTAAGTTTATTATGTGAACATACTTATATTGTACGTATTGTACACAATATCAAGAAATAATTTAAAAAAAATAGGAGGGGGCTCGAAATTTAAGACATGTGCGTTAAAGTCTTACATTGACTGAATCCCACCATGGGTATAAACTATAATAGTAGGCGGTAAAAAGGTAAATAGATATATTCGTCACGAAAAACACAATGAACTTGGATACTTATTATGATAATGGTTGACTCATAATCTTTTACATTGAAGTAGCCAGAGTTGTTAATGAATTGAATACATTAAAAGTGTGTGATATGTTGAGATATATTTTTTTTAATAAGCTTTTCAAAAGGTGGAAGCAGCCAACATTATTTGAGAGGCTTATCGCATTTTAATGGGAAGAAAACAAATGGTTTGTCTACTTCTTTGGCTAGGAAATATTTGAATTTCACGGTTCGGTTCGGACGTTTATTTATTAGGGAGCGTTTATTAGCCATATAGTTGAAGGTTTTGTTGGATTTAATTATACATACACGTTGTAATGGAAAGTCACTTTCACTTGTAACTTAAGTCTTTAATGAATTCAGCTCTCTAGTTTAGTACCTAATTAGCAAGACCTCTTTAAGAAATACATTATGAGTCTACCTATTAATTATTGGAAAGAATAAATAAACACGTCTTCATTGTGCGCTCAATTGTTTATTTTCTATGTTACCTACATTTGTAATACTTATTATGAATAATAATGTTGTACTTACTCGTAAGTTAAATAAATCAAAAGTTTATTCTTAAGTGTTGGTATTTATAGATACAATAATTATCTTGAGGGTTTTGAAATTTATTATTAAGAACACCAGTTTTACCTTTTTATGTCTAACACGGTCTTCTCGTGTTTAGCCCTCAAAATAATAATATTAACATAAGAGTCAATCCGCCTACTAAACCTTACCAAAATCTAACTGCTACATATAAATAGGCCCACACTTTGCGCATAAATGCTTGTGATGGATCTTATATCTTAAAAGTTAAACAAAAACACATTTTACGATAGTATGATCAACTAAGTTGTGAGGGACGATGGTTTATTGCCAGTTTATTTTGTGGCCCTATTTTTAATTTTAAACTTATCATAATTTTGTGTTTGATGTTGGGAAGAATACTATTCGTAAAACGACGTTAGATCGTCTATCATTTTACTATGTAGGTAGGTACTTAATGTTTGATTTGGAGTTTTGCAAGCTGTCTTGTTTTAAGGTTACATAAATCTTGAAGCTTATCTTTTAAGCTTGCTTGGGAAAGAAATACTGGAATATCATAGTATTATTAAAATTTAACGGTACAAACTTTAGGCAATAGCTGTGATCACTCTGATTTTTAACATGAATTGTTATGTATTCATTTTGGTTGCGATTTATTTCGTGCATTATTTTTGTTTAGAGATCTTAGATGCAATATAGGGTTTTAAGGACAGTTGCGATATTTTCGGTAGATCTTGTGTTTAGTAGACACGTAAGTAGGTACGCCCCTGTTGGCTGAATTTTTTTTCAATGAAACGGTCGATACAAATTTGACCACCAAACGGTGAATAGTCGGCTGGGAAGGACCACCATATAAACCGTTAAATGGAAGCAAAGCGTGCATCGTTGAAAAAATCTTTTGGACGTGTTTTGCTCAATCGTGTAAATTTCCATAGTGACTTGGCATTAGTGACTGAATAATAAACAACAGATTTCACAAACGCCGTACGCCAAAACAACATGGCCGCCACAGACTGTCAACATCGACATTCGCCTACTTCCGCCGACGTTTTTTGCGAGTATCAATAATTGTTTAACTGATATGTAGGTTTCTATACAACCAAAGATAAATAAGTAGAAAAGGAAACATCATTTGTGAGATTAAGCCCTCAATTTGCTGTTAAAAACAGAGTGAAACTCCAATTTTGTTTATATCGCATGCTACTATACGTATGTACATTATATTTTCAGAGCATTTCCGAATGCGCATTTTGATTAATGATTTTTCGTACAAAATGAAATCATCAAAAGAAAATAAAAGTTTAATAGAAGAATCGTGTTTAGATATATTTCGTGCTCTTTCAAATTAAACAAACAAAAATAACCTGGGATCCGTAAACGGTCATAATAATTATCACAATAAGGTGTTATCTCAATACAAACATCTCAATGTTGACAATTTTCCTTAACGTGAAATTAAATCAGATTTATTGTTAGTTACTAAGGTATACATACCTGCTTAGCACTCTAAATCTTAATACCTCATGTATATTTATGGGTAGTAAGCCACCAAAGGGACTGATGATAATTTTGACTAATCTATCAAGAAGTTTGTATCCGTATACCGCCGCGGTTTTTTCTTACCTGACTCATAATGACATATTGAGTATGATGTGTAATTCGATTTTTCATTCAAAGCCGGAAGTAAAACCATATTATTATCTGTCTATACAAAATTCCATTCAACCAAATTGTTTTCATAACAACTTTTCTGTGAACTGATTAAATATTCGAATTCCCTAAATGCCACCACACATGTTCCTAGCGCAAAATATACTGCATCACCTGGATAACGAGAACGACTTGCATTATTATCTATACGAGTAGTGACTGGTAGGCTAGAGTGCTCTGCTGTGAGTCAAGAAATTCCAGATAATTTTAGCGACGACGCGACGACCGACGCGACTTAATGAGAACAACAATCGAACGGCGGATTCGTGTATACTTTATACAAGAAGAAGAACTATGCCCTCGGTATTCGTTCTTAGCAAAAGTATAATCGAATAATAAATAAAGAAAAATATTTCTCAAGTCAATTCCTTCGTAATAAAGATACAAAAAAAAAAAACAAAAAATTATTATCTACTCTCTTCGGAGTTGTACCTACATATGTCTATCTACAGTGAGAGGCAAAAGTTTGTTCATAAACATTCTCAACGCAAATCTAACTTCGTGTCTAAAAAATAAATTAGATTCGGTGGCTTAACAGCTCGTGGGTACCCAAGGCCTATTGACTTACAACTCTCAACCATTCCTGTGTGCGTGTTGTGTTTTTTTTTGCAGGAATGGGGGGGACCCACTATTTTCTGCCGCGAATTCAAACGGCTAAGATGAGAGGCACTTATTCATGACAAGAGATACTTTTGGAGGATTTGCCACTTCCTCGCAAAAGGCGATAGCCCTTTTTTGTTTTAGGTAGACGAGACTGGGAATCGAACCGTGACGTTCGGCATTGACAGTTCTACTCACTAACCATCACGCCACCTGCTACTTTTATTTCGTATCTATTACAACAAATTTAAATTAGCTTCCTAATGTCAATTTGGACTATTAAAAAAAAAGGAATTTCTTGTTTAAATTGTTTGTTTATAAAAAAATTAGTTTGTAAAATCTTGTAGTTCTAAATAAGTTGTATAGAAGTGTGAAGTCCTTTAAAATGTTACATTGACCTTGTATTTTGGCCATTTTTCCGCGATATCTTGAGAACAATAAATCTCAGAAACAAAACGTCAGTACTTGAACTCCCTACAATTTTGGTGAAGATACTTTTTACCGTGAAATGAAAAATGAAAAAGTAATTTAAAATACCTAGATGAATATTTTTAAAACTAAAAATATCAGGACTTTTTTCTCTTTTGTTGATAAGCCCAACGCATTTGGACTAAAAAATACATAATAAAAACTTTCGATTTATATTCGTATTCGCATACTTGCCTCCAAGTTTATGCTGGCACTTACCCCCAACGATGGTTTTATATGTTATTAAATAATTTATTAATTTTTTCAAAATGCAAAGAATGCAAAAGACTGCCAAGCATGCATGAATTCACAAACGATTGCATTCAATTGATTGTTGTAAAATGAGTGGGGAAACAAAGAATTGCAAATTTTTCGATGTCAATGCGAAGTTAACGAGTGCAATCTTTTGATTGAATTAAATGAGTGACTTTTTTAAACTGAATTCACAAAAGATTGCAATCTCCCCCTGCTCTATGGCGATGGCCGAACTCAAGATTCCGAAAAAACTGATCCAGTTGTTTCGCGTGACATATGAAAATACGCAGTGCACACTTCAACTAGGGAATAGCTCCTCCAAAACTAATTTTAAGACACCCTACTGAGACTTAGATTGTATTCCAAAATATTCACAGCGAACCGGAGTTAATGAGTTATATCGCATTTATGTGGAATTGTTGTTCAAACCACAATTTCCATATTTCGAACTCCAACATGAAGTGGAAAACTGCAAAAACTTTTGACACGCACTGTATAAGTGTATATAAACATCTTTATGTGATTGTGAATGTTTATTCATGTTAGGAGGTACAACAAGTGTTGCTTCGACTGATGACCAAACCGAACCGACACGACACGACGACGCACAATAAAAACGGCGGCTGGTTACCTGCCGAACAAAAACAATCCTTGAACAAGTAAGACGTAACTATAGTATGTATCTTACCTATACCTACGTACAAAGGTACAAGTGCATACATTATAGAATTGATGTTGATAGACTTACCTGGTGTATTTCTTGATTGCACCTGTCGTTTTCGAATTCCTCTTTCCTTTGCTCTGTTTTGTATTGGATTTTTAAATTGTTTTCTGCCTGTTTGATTCCTTTGAGTTAATATTTTTATTTTATTCTTTTTTTTTTTCATTTGTAAAAAATATCGAACGATTTTAACGACTTTTTGGTGTCTGTAAATTTATAGACGATGACCGCAAAGCAGCAACGGCAAGGCTACCACGTTCATTATGTTCATAAAAATATATAGGCAAGGCATAGCTGGGACTGGGACTCGCTACATCAAAAGCACAAAAAAGAAAAAAAAAACTTACTCCCAGACGTGAGGTGATTAAAATTCAGACTTTTTCTTCAGACTTTTGGCTATATATCTCGGCTAAAAAAAAAAGATAACAAATTCTAAATGAGTTATCATGCATTTATAGCAAGCACGCCGCGCCGTTGGAAATAAAATATGATATAACGAGTACCAATATATAAAATTTTATTTTGTTTTATATTCAACGTTATCTCCAAGATACGTTTTGTTTAAAATTTTAGATTATTTGGCAAATTTTTCGCAGCTTCTGAAGTGCAAACAAAAGCATCTGGATCTGGATATAATGAGTGAAAAACCGTCCCAATGGCTGTACCAAACAAAATTCATACAAAAAGGATTATACATTTCAAACCGAATACACAGTGGGACACAATGAAACTTAAATGTGAACTAATTTGTCCAACTTCCAATTTGGAGTTTATTGTTCCTGGAAGTTTAAATGATATAAAAAATCGTGGTATTTTCATACCTACACTAACACACAATTTTCAAAATTGAAAACGATTTTCTGTTTACTTATGTAGCTACATAATGTTTAAATAAAGAGAAACAGTGCAAGGTTAACACAAGACCTGGTTATTTTCTTCAAGTAAAAATAACTATATGAAACTTTAAGTCAAGAAGCTATGTGATTGAATTCAGTAACCATGAGACCATGATAAAATAGTAAAAAATTGCTTAAGATTGATAATAAGGTCATGTTAAAATTTTGCCATTTTCTTTTATTTATAATAATTTTATACTCAAATAACATGATATCTTCTTAAATCAATTAAAAAGTTAAAATTTTGTAGCTTGCGATAAGTGGTGCTGCAAAAAAGGACTCAGCTATAGTGTTGCACATATGTATACTATATAGAAATATTACTAGGCGAAAGATTTATTCGACATTGAAAAGAAGCCAGAGTTTTAGTTTTCTGCAACATTATAATGGGAAAGTGGACCTTGGTCATTAGAGCATGTTAGAACTGTAACATCACGTTAGCGGCAAGTTCACAGCAAAATTTTCATCGCTATCCAATTGCTCAAGGACCTTGTTCCAACTCTGTGCCTGGAATATCCAAAGTTTTTTCTTTGCGAAAATTTACATAACGGAAATATGTTTTTTAAGACAAAATGGCAATATTCTTAGTATTCCCTATTCTCCCTATTGGTTATGGACCGATCACCCCAAGTAATATTACTTATGAAAATGTACCTTATTAAAAAAATAAACAACTTATTTAAAAAGCAGTTATACCATGTGTCTTTTTCCACTTCATTGCTCTTAGAAGATGGGTTTCTAAATGGTTGCACCGTGACTAATGGTTTGAATTTCACATTGTTAAACACTCGATAGGTGTTTGGCAGATGCATATTTGAATTTAGAACTGTGTTGACATCACCTTTACTTAAAAAAAAAAAAAAACGGTTAATATGTATAAACATCATCGTTTGTCCAAGGGCAGTTTTGAGGATCTATGTTTGAATCCGTATGCGAAGTAGTCCATACGTTGTTCAACATGTGCACGGATCCAACACGGACTAGTTTGCTTGAAGGGGATCTTCAGATACACGTAACGTGCTACATCGTAAAATATAATATCGTAACGTATTACAGAGGATTGCCCACGTTTTTAGTTTACCCTACCGTCGACATAGATATTTACACATCAAAAAGGCTTAAACAACCGTAAAAATGTGTTTATAGCTTAAGAAAAAATCCGAAATCGTTAAGGTCACCTTTTTCATTAAAGAAATTAATTCAAAATGTATCAAAATATTTTAACTCTTAGACCTTGAGCACACTTCCGTAGAAACGCAATAAAAAACCATATTTGATAATGATTTGTATTTTCGCCCGATTTAGAAAAATCCCCTTTACTCAGTTTTGCATGGCGTAGGCCCAGTTTTTCGGTGCGAGATTAAAGTTAAACCCAAGTTAACTGCTCAAATTCGGTGAGTTAACTCAGGAACTGAACAAATGCTTTTGATATTTTATGCACTGAGTTTGTTTAGCTATTCCGCATACATTCTCCACCGAAAAACTGCTTTCTCAGTTAACAATGGGTTAATTTAATTCTAGAGTTAGTTAACTCTAGTTTAACTTACCACTGAAAAACTGGGCCTTAATTATTCAAACGCAACGTTAATGTGTCAAAGGTTTTAAGTCATTATGCCACTTGTCAATTTAAATGCTTGAGTATGAACTACTTAGAAAAAAACACCTTAATGTATTTAACATCTTTCAATTGATTTTTTGATGTGTAAACATCTATGCCGGCGGTAGAGTGAAAAAAAAAAACATGAACGTTCGTGTGCAACGTTACGTCGTGCACTTTACGTTGTAGCACGTTATGTTACGAAATCTGATTTGCCCCGACCAAAACAAATTGATTTTAACGCGACCGACAATTAGATTATACTTTATCGCGACCACTCATTTATTTTTGCCAACGACGAAAGCAAATTGTTTTTAGCGCGACCGACGATTTTATCATTTTAACACTTATATTTTTATATTTTTTTCTTTAATTTTTAATTATACCCCGAACAAAATGGACGCGACACTAGTAATTAAAAAGAAAACAAAATCAAAACAAAAATAATAATAGTCAGCTGTAGGGATTACCTCTGTTCGTTTACTTTCCAAACCTGCCAGTTTTAGTCCGAAGTTCTGTCAAAGTCCATATACAAAAAATTAAATTGGACTAAAAATGGTAAAAATGGGTAGTTTCGGACTAGTACGCGAACACACCTATTGACAATTGACTGTAGGTATGGTAGATCAATGGCTGTAGGTATGGTAGTATATCGGGTGCGTTCAGTGATACAAATCTGAACTTAAATTCTACGTTTACATTATACTGCTTTTAAACGATGCAATTTCTTCTTGCAATTTTTAGGCACGTAGGCGAGGGACGAAGGTGGCTGGGATATAAAAAAATAGCTGAGGTTGAACAAATTGCAAAGTTATCGGCTACTTTTGTACTTGCACAAAGCTAACATTCATTAAAAATCACAGCGTCCAATTCCATAGGCGATTGATGGTGTCAATCGATTGAAATTGCGATTTTAGTGATTTCCACTGACAACAACTGCAACTAAATATTCTAAAAACTCAAGATATATAATTCGCCGGCTATCTCATAGTGACATTCATTTGAGGTTCGTTCAGTATAAAATTAAGACTGAACTTTTTGTAAGTTTTACTCGATGGAAAGATGGGGTTTCATAAGGGTTGCAAGTTCGTTGACAGTTCTAACTGGATATTTTAATTCGGCCCCTGTCAGTCAAACCATTAAGTTCCTTTGGAATTTGGGTACGGTGTCATTTAATTGAAACCATGGTTTTAGTGCTCTCCGCTGACAGTTGTTTGTTTGTCGATGCTCAGAGAGTGATTATGATTACCATAAACAATAACCATGTGTAATGTGAAGTCATCTTAAAGTTGAGAGTGAACTACGAAGCAGGACCTTTCAGTACCGAACCTTCACCGTTCGTTGGACACTTCACCACCTGCCTTTTAGTGCTTGGAAATTTCGTTACAGCGGTTCCCCCACTGGGTATTTCGGTGCCGTTATTTCAACACTAAGCTTTTTAAGCACTGCCTACAGATAGGTAATGTAGTGTTAATTATTCAATATGTTTATTTTGATGACGTTCAGTAACAAAAATTACGCACTTGGACAAACGTTGATGTTTACACATATTTAATCGTGAGTCCCGGCACTCACATATTTTTTTTTTTTTAATTTATTCCAACCAAACCATATAGCCTACCCCATTGTGCGCGACTTCTGTGCTAAAATAATTCCCATGAGATTTTTTGAATTGCTAAGATAATTAAGTGTCTACGGCGGTGTATATTTTTAGAATTTAAATTTTCTTGAATATCAAGGAAAAACAAAAAAATTAATCACAGCCATTAAATCATGGAAACTGTTTCTTCTTTTTTTTGTTTTTGTTAACTTTAAACAAAATATTTTCGTGTAGTTATACATACTTTTTTTTTATTTTATAAAAATGCGCACCTCCATATATACTTGGGAGAAGAATTTATTTTTATTAAATTTTTGAGAGATTTCAATGTTTATAATAAAAACACAGGAAGTGAGATTATTATTATTTTTTTTATTTTATTTTCTCACAGACAAGTAAGTTGAGTTGTTGCGACGATTTATGGCATGTGAATGCATTTGTCAAATTAAATTAAAGGAAATTTAATTTAAGTAATGGACTGATGTTAGATGGAGTAAGATAGGTACAGGTACATACTTGTTTATGAAGAAATGCACTTTTAAAATAATTGAAAGAATCTAATTTATTAAGCTATACATAGGTATACTGTATACATACATACATATAAGATAGTGATCATTATATTAAATAAAAATATTATTTTGATTACTTTCATATGTATGTTGGTGGAATCTGATATGATTAAAAAATGCAGGACCGAATCGCATGTTCTTGATCTTATAGTTCAAGGCTATGACTGGTTAACCATTAGCAGATGAAAAACATTAATTTATTAACATAATGACAAAGTTGAGTAGTAAGCTTGTAAAATGTCATTACAAAAATTTGATTTATTATCTGTTTACAAAATTTTAACAAAAGTGTTTGATATGAAATTGTATTAAAAAGCCCTGGAGAGTTTTCAGTAGGTAGAATCTGGAGGAGACAAACTTGTTAAATACTCTTGAGGCCCTTCTTAGTAAAAACTTTTTGTGCTAGTTTTGCTATCTTATTAGATAAATATAATCAAAATAATTTTTTTAATAATAACCCTTGCTTGTCCCTTGTAATAGTATCTATAAAAAAAACATTCTTTAAAGCCTCATGAATAATTATAGATTATTTTTCCAGGTACGAACATTTTATCTTTAAAAAAAATAGTCCAGCGGTGTTAAATCGCACGATCTTGGAGGCCACGCCACAGGCCCACGACGCGAGATTATGCTCTCACTCCAATAAATTGATTGTTTCGTTGGCTGTATGACATGTAGCGCCGTCTTGTTGGAACCAAAGGTCGTCCACATACACATCCTCCAATTCATTCAAGAAAAAGTCATTAATCATGGCTCTATAGCGTTCCGCATTGACTGTAACATTATGGCCGGCTTCATTTTTGAAGAAATATGGACCAATGATTCCCTCTGCCTATATAGCGCACACCAAAAGCAGTGACTTTTTGAGGATGTAACGGCGTCTCAACAATGGCTTGTGGATTAAGATCACTCCAAATACGATAATTTTGCTTATAAACGTACCCATTCAATCAAAAATGAGCTTCATCGCTGAACAAAATTTTCTCGTGAAAATCGGGATCGGTGGCCATCTTGTTTTGGGCCCATTCACCAAACGTGCGACGCACTTGATGGTCGTTCGGCTTCAATTCTTGTAAATGGCAAACCGAACTGAGCATAAATCAAGTGACAGCTGTCAAAAAAACACCCTGCACGATGTTAAAGCATTTTTGGGATGATATTAGGTACAAAAGTGAATTTTCAAATTTTAAAAGAGTTATGCTCGATTTCATAAAAATACACTAAAATCCCTTTTATTTAAAGTCCTCTTAAATTTTATCAGACCTTTAAATATTTCCAGTTTCACCATCTAAAAAAAGGAAATTTTAGGGAAATTTTAGTTAAAATTGGGTTTGCCTCACATCCCTGGATATGTAAATAGGTTGTTTCCCCTCTCACATTCGAAATGCACGTGAAAAAGCATTATATGTAGAAAACAAATGCTACGAAAAAAAAAATATTTGGAGAACGGATTCCAATATGAACTCGGAGTATTCTTGGACGTCTTACAATATTTTGCTCTTCATCCTCAGATGAACAATCAATTATTCTAAAGACAAACAAATTATGAAGGCAGTATTCGCGTTGGCTTGGGAGAGCCTTAAAAGATTATTATTTACACACAAACTATATTTTTCTTTCGACCTATTCACAATTTATATTTGCAAGAAATTAAATAAAAAATTGACTGCAAAATAGGTATCATCTATAATTTTCTTACTCGTCGTCTGACATCTGACATATTAGACTTCACAAATCAAACTTTTAAAATTTATTGAGACGAAAATGGGCTTTTAGTTTATAAGGGCATTTAAAAGCATTTTAAATTTAAAAGCACTTGGTGAAACCAAAAAATCCTATTTTAACTCTAAATGGGCTTTTAAATATTTAAAAGTCCTTAATGAAATCGGGCATTAGTATCCTTTTTTAACATTTTATTCAAATTAAACTCACTAAATACCTATTTTATCTTTTTAGTATCATACCAACTCCATATATGTCAGTTTGACAATAACATGCATGAACTGTCAATGTTTTAGGCGTGGTCAGTTGGAGTTTTTTTTAAATTAAAAAAAAAACTTTTAGTGTGACACTAGTTAAAAAAAAATTACAGAGCTTGCTTATATCAGGCTGTTTAAAATTTTGAACTGAATTTTCTTCTTCTTAAAAAAATTAATTCAGTATTTTATTTGCTTAAGTTCGGAACACCCACTTAAAGCAAAAATTAAGCTACGCTATTATTGAACTAAACTAATGAACTAAACATAATGTAGATACACAGGGGAAACAAAAATTTAAGGGGATTAAGGAGTTGAAAAAACCTCTTAAGTGTAACTATACGGCCATGAACATGAAGCCCATGACCCTTGCATCTTCAATTGAATCTCAAACTGACTCTTCATTCTCTTTTTGCTGTCATAGAGAAAGCATATGAAGATACGAAATAAAAGTTACAAAGTGATGGCCTCGTTTCGTATGCATTTGCGCTTGCAGTGTGTTTTTGTTGTTTTATTCGTGTTGTGTTTTAACGAGAGTATCGTGTTGATTTTGTCGTCTTGTCGAGGAGTAAATTATTATTTTTTACGATGCACTTTACATTCATAGGGAAACACCTTTAGCTGATGCAGTCACATTTTTAAATTGAATTCTCAAGGATAGGTTAGGTAGGTATATACATATATATGTAGGTATGTAGTTTGTTCACTTATTATGTCAGAAACATAAAGATTTGTCTTTACGAGCAAAATGGCACTTTGCCTTGAGGCAAGTAAGTATATGCATACATAGTTACAACTTGCATCAAGTCCCAAACTTCTCACTCTTCAAACAGCCAGGGGCACAATAATTATGAATTGTTGTGGAGAGATAAAAATGTGAACGAGTGTGCAACAAAAAGTAACAAAGGAATTGTTCATGAACTGGACATTGTTGATTGATGTCATGCTATGTATTTGCAAAAAAAATAAAAAAAAATACTTTTTTTTCTCCTGCGGTTGTTGTATGTCTAGAAAATTAAACCCTTTAAAATTTATTGTTTTTCACTTAAAGAAACTTGTAATCTGAACTTTGCATTATGCAAAGTTGAGTTTATGGAAATTCATGTTTGTTTTAAGCTAACGAGACTGCGATGGTATATATATTTCCCATTAACTAGTGGCAAACTATACTTCTTGCATTAAAAACTTACATGATGTGCTTATAGAATGCGTTTTTGTGTTCTTTGGACTATATAGTTGATATGAATCAGAATTGCTGACGCTGCGCTGCGCTGAGTAAATGCGGGTTTTAAAATTTCTATGTATATCCTTTCCTTGGATGGTTGTACAAATGTATGTTCTGTATGACTTTGTTGAGTATTTTCATGCCTGCGACTAAAGAAATGAGAATTTAAAGGAGTAAAGAAAACAAATTGAAAATGACTTCAAAATATGGTTAGGGTTTTATACTTCCTTCAAGGTTCAAGTCGAGGAGTTCTAGGAGTTAATTTTTGTAGGAATATTTATTTTTAGTTAGTTTCGATGAGTAAAATCAATAATTGTATAAGTTCACTTAGTAGACATTGTCCCGATCTCACTTAACCGTCCAACAAATCACATTTTCTATATAGCTCACCAGACTTTCTCCAAAAGCCAAAAAGTCCAAAGGAGTTGTACTAACTTACAACAGACCACTCAAAAAATAACTACCAAGAATTGTAATGGTGGTCACCACAACTAACCACACGCACCATTCTTGCGTCAACTATAATCGGACCTACGCTTGTTGAGGTTAGCTATGTTCCACATCAGTCATGTAGGAACTAACAACAAACAACTCAAGAAAAAAAAACTACGAATTGCAACTAACCACCAAACAGATTCTGTATTATTTCCGAAAATATATTTAATTTTTATGAGCCTAGTGCCAATATGCCAATTCTTGCTGCACGTAGAATCGGGTCTACGCTTGTTGAGATACATATACGTTCGAGCTCCACCAGTCCTTAGTAAATGCTTCGTACGAAAGTTTTTTCTAGTGTCAAAGAGTATAAGTTCCCTATTAATCATATAGGAACTAACAACAGACCAATTACAAAAAAAAAATACAACGAATTGTAATGGTGGTTTCAACAACTAACCACCAATTAAATTCGGTTATACAATAAACATGTAAAAAAAAACCATGGTTACGTTAAATAGCCACCCAACCTGAAACGCCCCTCAAAAAGTGGTAAAATTTTCTTATAATGAATTTACCGTTCATTAGTTGTTAATTAGCTGAGATAATTTCAGATTTGTAGTTCTTAGTTTATTTTTTAATGTATATTTCTAAATAATTTGGCGATAGTTAAACCTAAATTAGTTGTGACACTTGGCGTTTTTCTTTTTTAACTCAAAGCAGATCACGGAACTGTCAAAAAAATATTCTATGTTTTTTTTTTTTAGCTCAGACATATCAGAGCATTGAAAGTGTGTTTATTTTTTCCATCGGAGTTAGCTCAGAGCTTGCTCAGTTTCCTCAGAATAAAATGACTAAGCAAATCGAGCGAAACGCTGAGCGAACCCAAATTCACACATAATTAAAAATTAAAAATGGATTTCCTATGAAATGATAGTTCAGTGCTCAAGTGAGTTTCATAATTAAATCTGAGGACTCTGATCATAATCTGTTCAGAGTTCTGCTCTGATCGCTCAGCCTCTGCTCAGAGCTTTGCTCAGAGTAAACAAAAAAGGAAAAACGCCAAATGTCAATTTTGTCGAACAATTTTTTCTATGTTTTGTTCTTGTTTTTTGTTAAGTTCATGAATTCAAAACATAAGTTCAAGAATTTAGCAAAAAAAAAAAACAAAAAAACATAGAAAACATCGCATGAAAAAATTGCAATTATCAACATTTAGAAACGACTACTGAACAGCAGATTATAAAGCAATAAACATTTCAATATAACAATTATCTATCCCTGTTCGAGGGGGTACTTCGCTCACTTGATATAAATTCAGCAAATCAGCAAAAAAAAAAAATAGAAAACATCGCACCACAGAATTGAAAACGATTTTACGGCAAATTGTCCACGCAACCAATGTTATATCGGCGAGTTTTGCTTCGATAACTTGACATTCATATATTATTTTGGTTGTATCTTGACAAAAACAACAATCAAATCCATAACCTGTAGAGAAAAGCATCACAAATAAAAGTGTTACCCTCGTTTAATAACGCACCAATAAAAGTAGCTGTTCAATGTTTAACTGCACATAATGCTATATTTTAACGAACGAAGTGAAAAATGAATCAATGAAAGTTTTTTTTTATCAATAAAAAAATATATTGTAAATGAGAGAAAATACCCCAGAAGCTATGCGATGAATTAATACTGTATAGGTACGCACTTTCGTTTTTCAACCACAATTATAATTAATTTATTGAATTGAACTTTTGCGTGTGATTGGTTCCGATAACCGCAACCCATTTCCGACAGTAAATGAAATGAAAAAGTACCTTGTACTTCATTAATAAAAACCCAACGATTCACAGAAGATGATAATGCGGTGACAATGAACTTAAAGAAGAAAAAAATCCATATGTCAATCTTAAATGCCCGCATAAAATCTTATGCCAAAAAAATACAAAAAAAAAACAAAATCCGACAGCTGATTGATGAAACTGATGGGAAAGTGTATGTAAAAAGGACATTTTTTATAAAGAATTGTGAAATGTGAATTCGCTTACCTGAATAAATCGTTTCAATTGATTGATTGACCCAAAATCAAATTAGACAAATGGTCTACATACATACATAAGAGAATATAGTAGTAAAATGAAATGACAATTTTAACTTGTCAAACACAGATTTTTTTTCGTTTTTGAATTTAAGCTTTGGCCAAATGAAAGTAAATCCAATTAATCTCATTCAAGCAATCGCATGTTCAGAAAGGGTGTTTTTTGGTATAGGATGTGATTGATTTTTATGTAAATGTCTGTACTCAAAGCTTCTGGGGGAGGAATGATGATCTAAAGAGCCACTGGGTTAATCAGAGGAAGGGTTTTGTAAAATATCTGTTCAACTGAGTTGAATTGTCTCCACAAAATGTTGCCATAAAATAAATGCCTTTTAAGCTAAAATGTATTTTCTAAGCTATAAACTGAAGTAAGGTGTGGTTGGCTTAAAGCTCAGCTCTACAACTTGTATAAGGTTGAATTTTCGCTTGGAAAACTCATACTCAACTCAGTTGAGGTGTAATATATAACAGATACAGGGTGTTTTTTTTAAAGGTATAGAAATTTAAGTTGGTAACACTATTTTAACTGGCGGCCATTTTGTCAGCTGTCAAATAATTTGTTTTTAGTTAAGTTTGGTTTGGCATTGCAAGAATTGAAGCCACAGGATCACCTAGCAAGGCGTAGATTCGGTGAATGGGCCCAAAACAAGATTGCCGTTGATCCCAATTTTCTTTAGCGAATTTTGTTTAGCGATGAAGCTCACTTATGGTTGAATGGATACGTCAATAAACAAAACTGCCGTATTTGGAGTGACGACAATCCTCAAAACTGACTGTTTGGTGTGATTTATGGTTTGGTGGAATAATTGGTCCCGTACTTCTTTAAAAACTAGGCTTGTCAGAACGTTACAGTCAATGGCGACCGCTATAGAGCCATGATTACTGACTTTTTCGTTCATCAATTGAACAACCATGATGTGCAGGAGCTGTGGTTTCAACAAGACAGCGCAATATGTCACACAGCTCGTGCCACAATTGATTTATTGAAGGAAACTTTTGGTAACCGCATAGTTTCACGTTACTGACTCGTGAATTGGCCTCCAAGATCGTGCTTGACTATTTTCTGTGAGGGTATGTGAAGTCGCTAGTCTACGCCGATAAGCCCGAAACGATTGATCACTTGGAGGACAACATTCGTCTCGTTATCGCCGATATACGGCCACAAATGTTAGAAAAAGTCATCGAAAAGTGGACCTCCAGAACCAGATTTGACTACATCCGAGCCAGCAGTGGCGGCCAGAAGATTATCATTCGAAAAAGTAAATTTCAAGTCAATTTATAAAAATCATCTTTGTTTTATTCCATTTCAAAGTTCTATACCTCTAAAAAAAACACCCTTTACATTTTTTTTGTTACACTTTAAGTCTTTCAATAATTTGTTTACAATCAACAATTAAAAATGTGTAAGTTTCAGAATTCTAAAACTCTAAAAAGTAATAGCCTTAAGCTTCAAATTTTCAAGTAATAAAACTAATGTTGAATGTCAACAACAACATCGATTGAGTTGAATATATTTATTTATCAAATTACATAACTTTACCGAATTCCATTGGAAAAAAAAAAAAAAAACAAGTAGGTCGGTTATACAGTAGGTATATACACTCTAGAGGAATCATAATTATTCAAAAAGAAAAGGCCAATAAAACCACAAAACTATAGAATTTGTTATGTCAATAAATTGGCAAAAGAACCGCGGAGTCAATACATCAAAATTCATTTCCCCAATCCAATTGGTGTGATCCACTTAGCATTTGATGTTGCTGTTGGTGCTAGTGCTTGTGCTGCTGCATTCAAAATTGGCACTCATTTTCAAATATCTATGTATCTAACATTGAAACCCGATTCGGGATGAAAACACTTGCTATTTGCTATGGGGAATATACCTATATATATAAATACACAAATTCACTATGAAATTTATAATTTGTAAGATTTTCAGGTTTATAGGTCAGTTTTGGGTTTGTTTTAGCATAGTTCCCAAATTCTGGGGAGTTATATGGATGATTTTATCATTTATAATATTTATAGGATTAGGAACAAGAGTAGGACACGTTCCCGAATGACGTAGGAGGGTTGTATGATTATTATTTTCCAACCACATCATGCATGAGTTATTTAAATTGAGTGCAAAGAACAAGACTTGGTTGCACGTACTTGCTCTCATGTAACAATCACACTGTGGTTCTAAAGTCTAATGAGTATAAATGTATTCATCTGATTTTTAAAGAAAAGTTATGTGAGCGT
Organism: Leucozona laternaria; assembly: GCA_932273885.2. Taxonomy (NCBI): domain Eukaryota; kingdom Metazoa; phylum Arthropoda; class Insecta; order Diptera; family Syrphidae; genus Leucozona; species Leucozona laternaria. The sequence goes on along the minus strand of OW026368.1, from coordinate 22,541,304 downwards.
ATAATTTATGCCACCTACAAAAAAACATTGTTTAGTTAGGGGAAGTACTACACGTATGGGCTGTTTTCCAAAAGCTTGCTGTTCCATACATTGTTTTGGCTCTACATATAAAACCATACTTATTAAACTGTTTTTGTCTAGTTTTAATAGTTGGTACTAAAGTATATGTGTACTAAAAAAGTAGTTTGTACTAAAAAATAGTTTGTACTAAAAATAGGTTGTACTAAAAAAATAGTATGCACTAAAAAATAATGTGTATCTACTAAAGAATAGTTTGTACTAAAAAACAATATGCACTAAAAATAGTGTGTACTAAACAAAATAGGGTGTAATAAAAACGCAGTGTACTAAAAAATATATTGCACTAAAACATATGTTGAACTAAAAATCGTTCGTTCTAAAAAAGTTATTTTGTACAAAATCTATTTTTGTATTGAAAAATATTATGTACTAAAAATAATCTTGTACTATAATAAACAAAATAAGTTGATTTATAAACAAGATAATTATATATATTCTCTATACCTATTCGTAACCGAAAACTAGATTAAATATTTAAGCCTTTTCTGACGGTATTTTAATTCCTTTTGATTAATATAAAATTAGAAAAAAATTTATATTTGTGACTCAAGTGACAACAATCATAACATACAAAGCAAAAGATCATTTTAAAAAAAATTTTAAAAGTATCTAAAAGATTTAAAATACTTTTTTTTAATTTGAAAACAAAGTTTATATATGTAGTTAGTTTCGTGCGAACATGTAAGCATACACATACATACATGTGTACATTTATACCTACATTAATTGGGCTTCATTTTCATGTGAATGTGCAACGTACCTTCCCTTATGAAGCCTATATTACTTTAACGCATGAAAGAAAATTCGCATCAAACTAACTACACTAACTACTTACTTATGTACATTAATACCTACTACTCGCTACTACCTAAAGAAAATAGGTAGTAAAAAGTAACTGTTAAATAGCTTATATTTTACTTGGAAATGCGACACCACCGGCATAGAATTGTACTTCCTGGGTGAATGAAATAGTTACGACATTTGAAAAGGTGTCAGTCATTAAATATACAGCAAACCAGACCAGATCAAGTTAAAAAGAAAGAAAAAAATATTAAACATGGAAATAAATATCCACTCTATAGGTATAGATGTACCTACTTCATACAATAATAAATTTATTATTAAAGTCAATAAAGAAAAGTCGCAAAGTCTGACAGAACTTTCAAGTAGGTGTATACATACATATTTCTCTGCATAATTAGATGAGACACTGACAACATGCAGTACAGTTTGTTTTCGTTATTGCATTTGCCTATATAATACCTCACCGTTCCCATTTTGCCCAAGGAAGAAGTAATGGCTTAAAAGTTAAGTAAACGCAACTGTCAACTTACAGATAGAACATAAACAAAAACAAATTATGCTCGACCGGCTGGTTTTAATGCGATTTTGTGATTCAAATTACTAAAGCACTCGAGTCGTAGCCTTGTGATCCGTGACAAAGGGTAGATTCTCCAGTAAATAGCCATTAAATATGTTGAATTTGCATCGAGGCAGCAGGGACACTGGAGGGCAAATTGTATAGAAGCTTCAATGGCAGGTTGCATGTTAACGCTCTATGTATAGATTATACTGGAAACCAGGCCCGTGCGTCACGTCATCGGTTTGAGGCTGGGTTGACTGATATGGAAAGGCTCATTTTTTGGGGCGGGCCATTTTTAGGCATCAAATAAAGGTTTTTTTTTAATAAGGTCGGGTAGATGTTGAAATGGAACATTATGGCGTTCGCTGTGTGGCACGTAGCGCCGTTCTGTTGGAATCACATGTCGTTCAACATCCATATTACCTGTTAAGCGAACTTGACAGCACTTAAATCGATAACAATCGATGCCATAATAAAAGAGGGATTGTAACATACTCTCCTTCTTAAATATTTCTACGCCCCATTTCCTGTTGGCCCGAGCACATTCTTTTTCAACTTGGCGGCGAAAGAAGACAATCTCTAATAAAACTTATCAAATAAAGTATACTAACTATATTAAGTAAGATAGACTTAAAACTATAACTAAGGCCGATTTTATTCACTCGAACTTGAACACAACTTGAGGATTTTTTTTTCAACTTGTGAATTTGTTTTTATTCACTCAAAGTTTACGTTTTCAACTTTCGATTTTCAACTCTAGAGTTGATCAACTTTAGATTTCTCAATTCCTGCAAAAAGGAGAAGTTGGCCGAGCAAACTTGAGATTTTACGTAAGAAAGTTGTTTTTCTCTTTTTTTATTTGTGTTTCAAAAGTGTGCTCACTTCAATTATCGCAAAAGAAAAACTGTATCCACAGGTATATATATAAAGCTATAAGCCAGAATAAATTAAAGAAAAAGAAGAAAAAACAAAAACAAAAACTAAAACGTAAGTTGAAAAATGTACTTCGGAAACAGTGGTTTTCTTCTTTATAGATCGGAGTTAAACTCAACATTACCTATTCAATTGTAGTCAGCAAAAATTGGTTATCATCGATCGGTAGCGTTATCCGTTGATGCTGATGGCAATGACATCGTTGTTCCCTAAGAGCTACGGACTCTCACATACAGCTACGATATTTTCGGTTGATCTTGCGTTTCGTTGACGCAAGGGCGTTCACTGAACCGGTCGACTCAAATTTGGCCACCAAACTTTGGATAATCGACTTGGAAGGATAACCATTTCAACCGTATAATGGGCGCAACGCACACGTATCGTTGCCCCAAATAATTTTGATATTAAAGTTCAATCGTGTAACTTGGCATGGTGATTTTTTTTTTTTTTTTTTGTTTTTAATTTAGCGCGCACTAAAGGGGTTGTGACTACCCTTAATATGATATACACAGCACGAGCGATTAGGTAGATTGGAGGGGATTGAAAAGGAGATACCGATGCACATTGGTTTTAAATGTCTAAAGATCACAATGGGAGGGGAAAATCGGACTGGGTAGAGCATTCCACATTCGTGTAGTGCGACTAAGGAAAGAATCTCTGTACTTAACAGTACGTCCGAAGTTCGGCTCAAGGGTAAACTGATGAGCATTCCTAGGAGCGCGAGTATTACGGTTGAATTGTTTAAGGGGAGGAATGCAACTGGCTATTTCACTAGAACACTGTTTATAGAAATAGCGGTAAAATAATGATAGACATGAAACATTGCGACGGTGCTCAAGAGATGTAAATATTTGGCATCAGTAACTGAATAATAAACAACCGATATATACATATACAACCGAATAATAAACAACCGATATGAGATATTACAGATGTCAAACAAAAACAACATGGCCGCCACAGGCCCCCAAAATCTACCCGTGCCAATTGCAAAACTCTATCGAATGAGGTTGGTCCTTAAGTGTATCTAAATATTTTTTTTCGTCTAAACTCAGCTACGAAATTTAAACATTTATTAATTTTAAGACATAATCCAACGAACCGGAGTTTAATACAGAAATTTTTCGTTAGATGGGCATAAATCTTTCTGTGACCAAAGTTTTAACCATGCTGGCATTAAATAATTTGATTCCTTGTGAGCTCTTGATCTATAATTCACTCGTCAAATGACATTTCGTCTTAGTCCGCCCCTGAGTGAGCCAGCGAGGAGGCATCACCAAAACAAAGTGACGTGCGTTTCCTTTCGGGTGGAACCAATTTGCCTAAATGTCGGAAATCGATTTCAGTATAACTATGCAACTATTGCAACAGCAGTTTTTTTATGTGAGCAAATGTTGGACAATTATACTCTGTTCTTTATTTTATTATTTTTAAATAAAGTGCATTTGGTATTTATTAGTTTTTGTTCCATGGATCATTTCATGTGTTTAAAACACTAAGTACTAAATTTTAAATAGAAAAATAAAATTTAGGTTCAATGAATTATGTAACAAGCCTTTTGTACGTGTTGTTTTCTCGATTCCTTGAAATAATAAATAAGAGAGGACATGAACTGCATTAGTGGGTGTGGTTTTATATAGCAAAGGAACCATAAATAAAAAAGGAAAAAAAAACCGTTATTTGTCCTACCCTTTTTATCCTTAAACAAATACCACAATTATTATATGTGAAAGATAAGATTTTATAGTTTATTTCCGTGATGTTACAAATGAAAGGTGAATATACAGTGAATTTTGTAAAATTACACAGAAATATGTGAAATTGATATAATTTTAAAGGCAGTTGACCTGTTTCCTGAAACAATTATTTAAGTTCAACATGAAAGGATAAATTGCACATGTACTTCAATATATTTCTGAGAACCTAGATGTATTTAGGTCCAGTTTTTCAGTGCATGAGTTAACTCCGAGTTAAATCAGAGTTAGTTAATCCTGCAACTACTTTAATCCCAACTTAACTCAAAAGTAGTTTTTTAAGTGGAGAATTAAATTTAACTCCTAGTTGTAAAAAAATTATTGAATTCGAAGTGCGACAGTATAGAAATCAATGTTTCGCTATCGAATTCGAGATGGCGCCCGCCACTATGAAAATCACCCTTTCTATAGTAAGCGTTTTTCTTTTTTAGTTCAGAATAGAGCTCTGAACAGAGTCCGAGCATGTCGAGCATGTTCTGAACGTCCTCTAAACGAAGCGTGTTCTGAGCACTCTGAGCTGTTTTTGAAACACACCTAAACACTTAGCTGTCAAATACTTGTGTTCAACATTTAACTCAGTTGTGTTCAACATCTGCTCAGTTATTTTATTCTGAGCTCATAAAGTACACTCTGAACACGCTCAGAATACGTTCAGAAAAAAAAAAATAAACACAGAGCGAAAAAAGAAACACAATTTTTTTGTTTGACAGTTCCGGCTCTGCTCTGAACTAAAAAAGAAAAACGCCTAGTGTCGTACCTCGATTTGAATAGATTTTTGACACGCATCTTTCAGAAATACCTATTCACAGCTAATCAAGAGTTAACTCACAAAACTTGTTAACTTGGGTTTAACCCCGAAACTAAAATAATGTCGCACTGAAAAACTGGGCCTCGAAGAAATCTTATCCAAAAATTAAAAAAAAAATCTATTTTATTATTGTATGAACCAATCTTTAGGTTTATTTCTTTAAGATTATTTCTTTCAAATGTTGGGCGTAGCTGCGGTTATGATGTATTTTTTAGCCCAGTATATCCTGTTGATGGGAAACGAAATTTTTCTCTTATGATAACGAAATGTTTACGAAACCACAGCGACAAAATACCCATTGAAAGTGTCACCAATTGCAAATTCGAACACGAATAGAACTGAAATGTCAATTTTTCATACACAATTAATGGTCCGGTCAATTAATTCTGTGCAAAAAAAGAGCGGATACTTCTACAAATAATCTGCTACAATAATCAATTTTGGTCGTCGAACAGCGTAGGTACTGCACAGAACAAAATGTTTCGTTCATGTCTCTTTTTTTGTATGAGATCTTTCCATTTGCATCATCAGCAGCTTACTATATACTTTAAATTACAATTATCGATGCCGCGTTCTAGCATTTTAAGAGGTGTGCACCAAGCATGTGCGACTAATGTTAGCTTCCGATTCCTTAATCGTAGCCGGCTTATCTTTATGTAGACTTTTAAATCAACGCAGACCCAAAGTCTAGACGTGAGTTATATCAAATGATAAAGCTTGAAATTAGGTGTAGGTACTCCGATTTTTCCCGCAATAAAGCAATGGCTTCGCAGGCTATATGGCAAGAAGCGCGGTCTTGTTCGAAGACTACGGTCTTCAATTTCAAGCGATGACGAGGGCCATTCACAGTTATATACGTTCTGGTCGATCTCAGAAATATGCATAGATTGTTCCGCATTTCCATAAACCACACCAAACTGTTGTTTTGTCTAGATGTAAAGTTAGGTTTGAAGCTCTTAGCCCGAAAATTGATTTCTTCTTACATCAATTTTAAATTCCAGCCCAGCCAAATAAGAATTTACTTTGCATTCAAAAGACATTCAGGCTTATTGTGAGTTTCACCCGAAAAACATTCCACCTGGAAAATTTGACATTTCAGTTTTCGCTTATTGTAGAAATTTCATGATCGAAAAATTCCCCTTATTGTGAACATTCATTTCGGGCGGAATGTAGAATGTAATGTCATTTTCACTTCTTCTTTGTAGGCGAACAAAATTTCGTTGGGGCGAAACTCACAATAGCTTTTAAAATCCCGGGCGAACAAAAAATTTTAAGGTGAAATATTTGTCTGGTGAAACTCACAATAAGGCTGATTGACCTTATTAAAAAAAAAATTTAAACGGGTCTGAAAATCGTTGACATCAAGTAAAAAGGCTTGACAGAAATTATAGCTTTTTAGAAAGGAAGTGACTCCTAGACATGCCCATTACAACAGTTTTGGTTTATAAAAGTATTTTTTATGCGGCCCCGCAGGGCATACTTCAGGCACCCAGAGTTTTTTTTTAAGTCGCGCGAAGCGCGTTAACGCACTCCCACTTTATATGGCAAATAACTGTTATAAATGTTATAAATTGGCATGTCTCTAGTCTCGTCCTTTAAGAAAATGTGCTAGAGGCTCGAAAATCTTTGTCTTTCGTTTGCTAATTTCTATGATATTTTACTCAATTAAATGAATTGAATTTACTAATAAAGTGTATTTTTTTAGAGGTAGATAACTTTAAATTGGCAACACTGTTTTCTGTGACAGCTCAATTGACGGTTCTCTGTTGTTTTGTGATTAAAAAAAAAAACACCGTAACACTGATGAATAAATAACAGGATGTGTCAAAATGCAGATTTCTAATTGAATTCGAGAATACTCCGACAAATCTGAATTTTGGTACCTACAAAACTTAGGTTTTTGCAATCTTAACCCTAGTTTACACAGTTGTCGTGTTAAAAAAAAAATCAATGCAAAAATGCTCGCTTGTCAAAATTATTTGAATACAAACAATGTATTTTGGCATTGTTGTTGGTTGTTTACTGTTCCGTGATAAAAAAAAAAATACCCATTGCTGTCATGGAATGTCAAACAAACATGACATATTGGAATTCACTGCCAAGGACAATTTGTTTTTATTTATTTATTTTGTTTTTCAACTCGCAAGCACGAATCGACAAACAAAAACCAGAGAAAATATATCGTGTCAAAACAATATATTTCCATGCAAAACCATCTTCCGGAAGTCGGCTTTTACACTTCGGGAAAAAAAAAAATGTTAGTCATAAAATTTCCCATCTTCGAAAATTTGAAACGCCAATACTTTTCAACTCCGCTTCGTAAGCTCAAATTTAGCTTATTGAAATGATAGCCAAATTCACCTGGAAAATTTATTCCCGGATAGCATTAGATTTCGATGGATACTTTCAACCATTATTTACGTTTCAAATTTTCGAAGGAGGGAAACATTCCCAGGGAAATTTTATTCACGATAGCCCCCATTAGATTTGCATGAAAATAATTTTTGTATCCAAAAATAATTGTATTTCATTAGTTTAATAAATAAGGCTGACGTAAGCCAAGGTAAACATTTTTGGCCTTGGATCTTTGATATGTACACAGAAAAGGTGGAAAATTGTTTTGAAAATGTTGATATTCTTTTTCGCACGGGAACTGATAAGTAGGGTTCAAGCTTATCCTTAAAAGTACCCTTTGTTTGAAACACTGCTTCAAATTTAGTTGAGTGAAAGGGCCATATTGAATTTTGTATACATATCTAAAAAACTATCAGTTTTTTTGAAAACAAATGAAGACAAAAACTGTAACTTGAGCATGATTCTGAGAAAAAACAATATCAGTTTATTGTTTGAATGTACTTTTTTCCACATCGCAGCGGTTAGGTACTAGGTAGCTCTCATCCCACCAAATTAAATGGAGTTTTAAAAATCAAGGACTTCATCATTCTTATACAAGTTACTGCACCTTAAAGCATTTTAGTATTTATTTTTATTATCTCAAAATGAAACAAGACACGACTACGAGTTTAATGGATACTTAGACCTAACTACTTAAATATTTATTTCCTTTCTTTTCATTTAGATAGCAATATAAAACTGCCTTTTTTGAACAAGAACAAGGGAATATCATTCTTTTATGTGCACAAGTTACCAGAAAAAGAAATCTATTCTCCTATCGAGATTGCAGAGATATAAAATTTAAAAACAAACACTTAAGCATATTATGTTGAGCATTTACTTCTTTTTTTTTCAGTTTCCTTTACCTATCAAGCATAACTATGTAAATAGTAGATAAAAATGTATGTACACTTTATATAATGTGAGAACAACAGCTTTCCATGTTTATATAATTAATGAAAAGAAATTTATAGTGTTTGTACAGATTTAGGCAGCAAGCCAAAAACTTTAAACTCAAAAGTCAGCTTGAAAGTTGAGAATAATACATATATACATACATATGCTTGCATATTTTAAAGGGTTTCATCATATTACGACTTGATGCAGTAAATTTTTGTTTTCTTCCCATTTCTCTTGAGTTTGTGCAGAGGAGGGTACAAGTACTATAAAGCATCAACGTGTCTGTCAGTCAGACAGGAACAGGGTGGCATAGTTTACAAACTGTCCATTTTTGTTTGAATGAAACAAAACAAGGTGAAAGCATGAATTGAAATTATTTGCGTATCTTATTTTATAGTCTTTCGGTAGAATTTATAAGAGCAGATTAAGAATTAAATATTTAAAAAAACCTTTTTGATTTTGGAATCAATTATTCAGATTTGAATTAAAAAATTTAGTTACTAATGAGTTTTTGATAAAAATAAAAATGTGCTTCAGCAATTCCTAAACAAATCATTATCTGCATCCATCATATACAAAAACAACACCTACAAAATTTGAATTCAGAAATTTTCGCCAACAGGATTAGCTGCACCACTATTGTTCAATAGTTACAAACGTGTGTAGAGTTTACTAACGATGCAGAAAATTACATATATTCCCATTTTATTTAAAAATAACAAAAGTGTAGAGTTTACTTAGAGCTTGGGACCTATCCTGAACCAAATATACACATACACTCATCTTGTTCTCATATGTATCTTTCCCTTTCACCTTGCATTTAAAAAGATTACAATGGTGTAAAAAGTGTACTAACAGTGCAGAAACATATACACAAATTCTCATTTTATCCGCATATTTGTTTTTCAATTTTTCCTCCCTGCGTTTGCAAAGGTTCAACAACGTTTGTAGAGTTTACTAACAGCGTGTCACCGATGCAGAAACTTATACATATTGATATATGCATCTATTCCTTTCTCCTCCTTTGCATCTTTCGATGAATTTGTTGCATTAAATTCGCAGATATCATCTTAATGAAGTATTGTGGCAACAACTTTATTATAAATTTTTCACATTACGAAATTTTCATCAACTTTGAAATTAGAATCTTTTCAAAGTAAGCTATCCAGAGAAAAGGATAGAGACAACTTATAATTGACCTGCTAATTTTTGTTTGCAATGTCTCACACCCAAGAATGTAGCTCTCATAAACTATTTGACTTGGCACTATGCTCTCAGGAAAAAATATCTCTGCAAAAATGTTCTTCATTCTACATAAACTCTCCTCACCCTGTGTATCCAAATACATACTGTTATTATCAATTTGTCTGCGACAGTTTTTTTTTTTTTTTTTTGTCATTTTTGAATTGGCTTCCCTTTTTTGAACGATTCCAATGTAAAATATTCAAAGGAAGTTGATGATTATGCTCTGGCTCTGCTATAGCTATTAAGGGTCTCCGAATATCGCCACTCCCCACGAAATGTTTGCTTATAACTTCATTGCTCACACAAAACACAGACAAAAAAAAAAACTAACAATTTAATATTTCAAAATGCAGCAATGGGGTAGGTTGTAGGGTAGCTACAAAATGCGAAACAAAATATCGGAAGAAGACGAGACTATGGGGAAGATCTAAAGCCAAAATATTGCCGTAAATCGCTTTACTGTCACAAATAATCCCTCTGCTATTATGGGGCTAAGGAAAATGGACTCCTCCTGCTACTGGCGGTTCCTTCCTTAATTGGATTCGATTCAAATTTTGTCATAGCCATTGAAGAGAAATTAATTTAATTTTTACTTCTGATATTGGTTTTTAAGGGGCAAGTTATGTATTTGTGAATTCCCGGAATTCTATACCTGCTTTCCGGTCAAATTGTAATTTTTTTACCTTTTGATTAAAAATGGTTAAAGCAGAACTTTGTAAGAGAATTTGTGGCACGACGCGAAAGCTAGTGAAGAACTGGAAACAAACAAATGGTCGCAAAAATAAAAAATTGAATAAATTGACCGCGAGTATTAAAGCATAAAATGATGCAACTTGTAGAGCTGTGTAAATGGTTCATTTCAAATGATCGAATCGTTCAAGAATCGGTTAACAAAATTATTCGATCATTCTCATTCCACTCAATTCATTATTTCATACTGTTCCGATTCGATTTTTGATGTGTGAACATCTATGCCGGCGGTAGAGTGAAATAAAAACGTGGACTTTCCTCTGTGCGACGTTACGATGTACCACGTTGCGTAGGGCGTATTCTCGGAAATGATTTGACATTTTGACACCTGTCAAATTAAAAGTGTTCTAATGGACCTAGAGAGCTGGGTGAAATGAGGTAATTTACCCCTCCTAAAACGATTGGAGGTAATCCGTTTTTCGATCCGCCCTACAAAAAATTTTGGCATATTTTGACACCTGTCAAACTAAGTGTTGTTGTGGACCCGGAACGTCGGCCGTGAAATCAAGGTAATATCCACCATATTTTGACACCTGTCAAACTAAGTGTTCTAGTGGACTCACAACGTCGGCCGTGAAACCAAGGTAATATCCACCTCCTAAATCGATTGGTCTACTCCGTTTTTCAATTCGCCGTACAAAAATTCTGGACAGTGCAAATTTTCGGGTTTCCACTGGAGCTAGAGGGCTGGCCGTGACAGTACATAAAAACAAACGTTGATGTTTACACATATTAACCATGAGACCCGGCCTTCGGTTTCGATGAAATTCAATCTCCGAATTTAACGAATACTGTTCCGATTTTGATCGAATCCAATCTGACCCATATTTGTTTTCTCCGATCAAATATATTCATAATTCAAAAGATATTGATATCGAAAATCGAGATTCATTCAAATGATTGAGATTGGGATTGAAAATCGAGAATCATCAAAATGATTGAAATTGGGATGGAAAATCGAGAATCATCGTAATGATTGAGATTGGGATCCATTGAAACGAAAATTTGTGATTTCAATCATCAATACTTTTCGATGATCGGATCAACATAAGCGAATCGTTCCTGATTGACACAGCCCTAGTAACTTGCTAAGACCAATATCTGCAGAACGACTCAGGAAACAAAAATTTCTCGTAGAAAATTCAATTATCTCTCACTTTAGTTATAAAGCTTCTTTTTAATATTTTTATACTTTCAGAGCCAGAGAGAAGAAAAGGTCAATTTTTCAGTTACTTTTTATTTTCCTCAAGAAGTTAATTTGGGGAAAGCTGCAACAATCGAAAGCAATCACACGCGACACAGCAGTCCCTTTGTTTTTTTTTTTTTTGTGTACCTATATTATGGCTTCTTAGTCCTTGTTTCACTCCGATAGGACTGAATTTGATATTTTTACCAATTCCTATATTGGTATAGCCCTCTGTGGGTGTGAGTTATTGTGGTGTCCTTGATGGTATTGTATCAGCCATATTGTTTTATTTATGATTTCCACCGTTCTCTCAGCCTAAAATAAGCACTAAATCGATTTGCTTTTGCTATCATCAAATAAATTTACTTTCTGAAAGTTTTGTATTTCGTATCGATTTAATAAAATATTCCAGTATAGCTTCATCAGCATATTGCCATCATGACTATACCACTACCAAACCGCACATCTATACTCATCACATCTAATTCAATAAACGATAACAACGGTTCTATGTAAATAGTTTCAAGTTCAACTTGGAGATAGTCTCGTCAAAAAAAAAATACAACAAAAAAAAAAACCTGTGTTTCGTAACCGTTTTACAAGACGAAACCAGAAAAATACATCAAGTCTCATTTTTCATTCTTGTTTCTTCCTTCTGAATCTGTTTGATTCCGCAGCTAAATATTGTTGTTGAGATATACATACATATATACAAAGTAGAGAATGAAAATTGATAACAATGAATACTTCAGTTCTCGACGTTGTAGTTGTCGTTGTCGATGGCATTGTCGTTGTTTTATTTTGGCCTGATGTTTTTTTGAATTTATATAATTTAACCGACAGATTTGTATATTGTGGTGAACCTGCAAGTAAATCAGAGAACAGGGTAAATTATCCGATTGTTGATCTTTAAAAGCATTTAGTATAATATTTTCTAATTCTAGAGTTAAAAAGACTGCAATCTTTAAATTCACAGTCAAGTAGTAACTAACACTTTTCAATAATTTATTGTTAAAACTTTGACACAGTACTTTAACTTAAGAACTAGAGCCACCAGGAGCAGTACTTCTTGACAGTTTGCAGTCTTTAAAGCACTCAAAAAAATCTTTGACAGTTAGAGCCGATTTTTCTATCATCAGTTAAGCATTCAGTTATCTATCAGAGGAATAAATATGAACAAATGTTCGATTTATCTAAAGAATAAGTACTATCTGATTTTTAACTGACTATTGAAGAATTTAAAGCCTTAAGTCATTTAACTCCAGTAATATGTAAATCAAACGAAAACATTTAACAAAAATGTGGAAAAAAAATATGCTTGACTGTGTCGCACGAACTTGCTCTTATGTGCGATCACGCTGTGGTTCTATAGTCTAACAAATGAGCTATGGAAGCCTTTATTTTATTCATTTGTTTTAAATCAACAAAATTAGAAATAAATTGATTAATATACTTCCGAAACTATTTTGAACCCAACGCTATACCCCATCTGATTTCTTATATAAATCTTAATTTATGAGAAAATTTTTTTTAAAAATCGTAGAAGCGGTCTTGAAAACTATTAATTTTTTATACATATATAAAATTTCGTTAACATTTCTAAGAAAAAAAAAAAATTGGTAAGCCAATTTTAAGTATTTATTAATGTGGAGTTAAAAACTTAATTTTACACAAATCTTCTACCCGTTTTCGAAATATCGAGTTTTCAAAAAATAATTTTACTTATTGTAAACTTCTGTTAAAAAAATTTAGTTTTAATCGGTAAATCAGATAATGAGATAGCCGAAAATAAAAAAAAAACCGTTCTGCTGTTAATAATTATTCACTGTAAAATTTAATAATTTTAAATGCCAGACCTTACTAATTTCGCTACACAAAACAAATTTTATCAAAATCGTAAAAGTCGTTTTTGAGCAAGAAAAGGTTTTCCTTAACGGTTTTTTTAACATTTGTATGGGGGGTACCGTTATCTTTGGTTATTAGAATAATTTTTGTTAAAAAACTTCTAAATATATAGTATTTAAAAATTCTTTTTACCATATTTAATAAAAATCGACAAAGTCGTTTTTCAAATATCGAGTTTTCAAAAAAAAATTAAAAATTTTTTTTAAAAATTGAAATATGTAATATTTTTTTGGAAATTTTGGTACACAATTTTATTTAAAATTTATAAGTCCTTCTTTATAAAAAAAAAATTCATCAAAATCTGTTGAACCGTTTTCGAGAAAAGCAAAAACCAAAAAATGGTTCTTTGGGAGGTGTTTTTAATAACTATTTTTCTGAACCATTTTTTTATTTAACGGCAGCTTATATGTAACTATGTATTTTTGAGAAAAATAAGATTTTCATTTTTGGCTCAAAAAAATTGTATGACAGGTACCGTTAGTTTCGGTCCTGTTTAGGCAATGTCCAAAACACGCTAGGTACCAAGTTTAAAGAAAATCGACCGATCCGTTTAGGCTGTAGTCGAACAGGCAGACGGACTTTTTTGCGAGACCCACTTTTTACTTGCTCTATAGGGCAAGTATTGGTTTCGTGTAAAAAAAAAGTTTCGAGGTTATAATCAAAACTAACACTACGATAATCGAGAAGTCCGAAAAAGTGGGTTTCGTCATGCCGTCTGTCGGTCTGTACGTCTGTGCGTCCACTGTAATTTGAGCTGGAGCCTAAACGGGTGCACCGATTTGCATGAAATTTGGTACAGAGCATTTTTATGTGATTCCCTAGAGGGGAAATTCGAATTTTTGTTTTAGCTCATTTAGAACGGGTAGATGCCATACAAATATTTTGGTTTCTTCAAATTTTCTCAAAAACGGCTCTAACGATTTTGATTAAACTTCGTACCTGTAATAACCAAGTCAATTGTAAGAATACTGCATTTCAGGTTTTTCTCAAAAAATTGACATTACGGAATTAGGTATTCCACGTTTTTTTTTTGTTGAGAAAATGGTCTTATTTTTGGGTTATTTGCGTATATCTTTGTCACAGTGAGACCGATTTTGTTATAATTTTGCAATCTGATGCTTCTCAATATTATAAACATTAATGCATATAAAAATTTGTAAAACTATTTTTTTATAAACAAATAAAAAAATCAAACAAAAAATATTTTTTTATAATGCTTGACTCTTTTAATATTTTTTCGGTAAATATATACATCATCCGTCTTCAATGTGTGTTTACCCATAGTTGTTAACCACAAGAGCAAGGTCGTGCGATCAAGTAGTGCATATTTTTTTGTCTTCCCTATCAGCGAAACGTAATGTAATGTCAAGTTTGATCTAAATCTCGAGTTCGATTTTTTGTACGAATCCATAACTTGCCATATATGTATGTAGTACCTACATATACATATATCGCAAGTAAAAAACAATCGTGACAAATTTTTTTTCTTTCACTAATTTACGACAAAATCACGAAAATTAATGACATACTTAATTTTTTTTCTTGAGTTAACTTTACTCTTTTTTGTGGGGATGGTTGGTAATGCTAACTTGACACACATAGTTATTGAAAGTTTATCGAAGCTACGCACAACAAGGCATCAATTTTTTTTTTTAATTTACTACAAAACGTATCAAAAGAATGTGAAATTTGAAACTTCGTTACACAAACTCAATGGAAGCTTTTTCGAAGTAACAACTTCACAACATCAATAAACTTAAACTGTGATTAGTCGAGATTTCATGGCATTTGATTTCTAAAAACCAATTTTTCCTTAACAATCTCATAAGGTTTTAGAAAAATATCATTAACAAAGCAGAGATAGCGTTTTGAAAATCTACAAGACTATTAAGTGACAACAAACTTGATATATCTTACTTATAGCTGAAAATAATTATTTACCCTTTAAATAAAACAAACACTATCCGCTCCTTAACACACATGTTCGCTAGCACATGGATAACTGCTTGATAACTTTTCTTATCAATAAACATATTTTTACTCTTAAATATCTTTTCAGGCTTTATAACACTGGAAGTACGGTAACATTTCATCCAAATGTATCACCATTTCAAAACTTGTGTCACATATGTTTGTACATGTACTGATTTATGAAAACTATTATTGTAGTTCTTAACGATTCTATGAGATGTAGGCATATCGGTTTCAAGGAGTTAACCGTAACTTAAACATCAAATTTGGATAGTTAATGTTATTTGCTCTTTATCACAACTCACAGTCTATTCTACCTTTATTAACATGAATCACAAGTTGACATGTGTAAGGTCTATCATGCATTTGTTCGCCGTTTATTAATAGAGTGATTAATATTTTGATCTTGTCCTTAGTATTTTTGAAATAAATCCATATAACAGTATTTTCAACCTATACGGAGTGTACATTTATGTAAATGATACCCTCGGTTAAAAAAATCATTAAAGAATTTTTAACTTTCTTCTCTAGACCAATAATAACTAAAATCATTCACTTGGAAGTTGCCAACAATTGAGTTATTTACCCTATATATTTACTTCACTCGATAAAAGATTCAGATGTCATCATACGTGATTAGAATGAAGTTTTATGTTCAAGTAGAATACGCTTTTTTATCCCTTCTGGATGAGTTCTTTTTTTGTATATACTTGATATATATTTTGACGAAAAGGCACACAAGACACGTTTCTGGGATTTTATGAGTTGAAGTTGAATAGACGGTATCTGTAAGTGGACCCATACTCTACCTATAAGGTACTCTTATCATGTTTATTCTTATGTAGATATAGCTTTGTTGACAATGTAATAAAAGTCTTTAGCTAAGATTCAAACACGTTCCTTCGATATTTTTAAGAAGAATAAGTAGAAGGTATGAGTGCGATGTTGCAATAAGACGGTTGCGGTTGTGGATATATGAGAGTATGATGATGATGATTTGTCATCAAATTCAATATGGAAATTTGCTGTATAATGAAATTAAACTCTTTGCGCAAAGAAGAAGTCAATCTCCTTGAGAATTGAATAAATGCTTTTTTTTTGGGGGGGAGAATAACATTCCAAGTTTTGTGCTGTTGCTTCAAATTAGGGTTGAATAATTTTGCAGTAAGATAATATATGGTTAAAAGATCTAGCAACGAAAATTGTACCATTACCATAAATTCTGGATTTGCACGAGTGACATTATTTCTGTCATTGTGTACCTTTTTTTTTAGTCATTAAACATGGTTAGGGCAAGTTATCGCTTAAATATGACAGAAATACTGCCATTTTAGATCCAACATTAGTCGTTCTTGTAACCACTGAGACTGACATGGTATGAAAATTAATCAAACCAAAATGGCTTCGCTGGTATAACGAGACGATATCAGTATTTACATCCACAGTCACAGATTTATGTTAACAGTTTTTGGTGTTGAAAAAAACAAAATATCTTGAGATAGGCTGTCACTTAAGCCTTATAGACTAAGAGCCGACAGCAAATTTTCGGTGTGGAAATCTAACCGAAAATTGAGTACGAGGGCTTGTAGGTGTATATTAAAAAGTATTTTTAGCGCGGTCCGGTGGTGGTTTGACGATCCGATTAATAGAACTCTACATATAAGCTTTTTAAGCGAACAATCTAGTCGGCTTTTTTTGTAGATTTTATAATATACCAAAAAATCACCAACCAAAGTCTCCAAAAAATCCGATAAGGTTCGGTTGAAAAGCTTATATCTTGTTTTCTATTAATCGGATCGTCAAGGAAAAATGACAGATCATCATTTCTTATTTTAAAAAAAAAATTAATTTAAGTGATGATGTTTCGAAAAAAAGTGTAAAATCGCTTTTTTTTACAGGGTGTTTTTTTGGAGGTATATAACTTTAAGTTGGCAACACTATTTTAACTGACGATGACGATTTAAGTGACGATGTTTCGAAAAAAAGTGTAAAATCGCTTTTTTTACAGGAGTAATGCAGGGTGTTTTTTTTTGAGGTATATAACTTTAAGTTGACAACACTATTTTAACTGGCGGTCATTTTTTCAGCTGTCAAGGGGTTTATTTTAAGTTTGGTTTGGCATTTCAACATAAATGTAGACTGACTCCTGAACAACGCTTCTAAATTGTGCTCAAATAGGCCAAAAACAAGATTGCCGTTGATCCCAATTTTCATAAGCGAATTTTGTTTAGCGATGAAGCTCATTTTTTTTTGAATGGATACGTCAATAAACTAAACTGCCATATTTGGAGTGATGATAATCCTCAAGTGTATGTTGAGACACCGTTACATCCACAAAAACTGACTGTTTGGTGTGATTTATGGTTTGGTGGAATAATTGGTCCGTACTTCTTTAAAAACGATGCTGGCCAGAACGTTACAGTCAATGGTGACCGCTATAAAGCCATTATTACTGACGTTTTCGTTCGTTATCGTGGGGATATGTGAAGTCGCTAGTCTACACCGATAAACCCGTTACGATTGACCACTTGGAGGACAACATTCGCCGCGTTATTGCCGATATACATATATAAAGGGTTTTCCAATAAGAGGTGTTATTTTGAATAGCCCGCTATTTCGGTAGTTGTCACTTTTGAAGCTGTCATTTTTTGACATTTGACAAGTAGAAACTACGCCATTAATAAAAATGGAACGATACACGCTTCAACAACGCATTGAAATTATTAAAATTCACTATAAAAATGGTGAAAATTTGGCAGAGACGATTCGTAAAACTAAAACATTTTTGGGTCGTCGTGAAGCACCTTGTCGGACCGCAATACAGAAATTGGTGGACAAATTCTAGCTGTTGGGACAAGTTAGTGATGTGAAGAATAAAACGCGCGCACGTCGCTCAAGAACAACTGAGAATATTGCTGTTGTAGCCCAAAGTGTTGAAGAAAACCCAGGTTTGTCCATTCCTCGTCGTTCTTTGGAATTAGGCATTCCACAAACGTCATTACACCGTATTTTGCATAAAGACTTGGGTCTTATTCACAAGAACTCAAGCCGGCTGATCATCAACAACGTCGTGTCTTTGCTGATTGGGTCCTTGAAATGCATGAAAATTATCCGGAATTCCATCGAAAAATCATCTTGACTGATGAGGCCCATTTCCACCTCGGAGGCTACGTCAACAAGCAAAACTGTCGCATCTGGGGCTCGGAAAACCCAAGAGTTATTGTTGAAAAGCCTCTCCATCCTCAACGCGTGACTGTTTGGTGCGGTTTATGGTCCGGCGGGGTCATTGGACCTTACCTTTTTCGAAAATGAGGCTGGAGCAACAGTTACGGTCAATGGATTGCGCTATCGAGAGATGATTAATGATTTTTTATGGCCGGAATTGGATGGTATTGATCTGGACAACGTTTACTTTCAACAAGACAGCGCTACGTGCCACACAAGCAATGAAACCATCGATCTTTTACGGGAAAAGTTTCCGGACCGTGTTATCTCTCGAAGAGTTGATCACAATTGGCCACCGAGATCTTGTGATTTAACACCTTGCGACTTCTTCCTTTGGGGCGACGTGAAAGATAAGGTCTACGCCAACAGCCCAGCGTCGATTCAAGACCTCAAAGATGGAATTCGTGAGGCTATCGAGGACATAGGGCAGCCACTTTGCGATTTGGTTATGGAAAATTTCATGAAAAGGATATGGTCCTGTAAGCGTGGTCGTGGCGGCCATTTGGCTGATGTTGTGTTCCATTATTAACGGCATACCTTCCTCTTTATAATGAAATAAACATCCGATCATTTATCTCAAAAAGTGCCATTTTTCTTTGAATATCAAAATAACACCTCTTATTGGAAAACCCTTTATATAATGTTGGAAAAAGTCATCGAAAATTGGACCTCCAGATTAGACTACGTCCGAGCCAGCTGTAGCGATCATATGCCAGAAATCATATTTAAATTATAATGCCAGAAGATTATTTTTCGAATAAAGTAAATTTCATGTCAATTGAAAAAAAAAATCATTGTTTCATTCCATTTCAAAGCTCTATACCTCAAAAAAAAAAACACCTTTTATATGTAATTTCAGTAAAGCTTTTTTGCCTTGATATTTCTTCCAAATTTTTCTTCAAGCTATTCATAAAAAAAAATGCACTTTCATCTTAAAATATCAAAAGCAATGGTAGAAATTTAGAGAAACAAAATTTAAACCAACAAAAAATTAAAGCCCTTCACCAAAATTCAGCTTTGTCGGAATTTTTTGGAAGTGAAACTCAAAGTTAGTTGATTTTCAAATAATTGTGGATGCTTCAATTTTGTTTTTTTTTTTCCTGGGTCCCCGCATTAATATGAAATTATGGCTTCGGAAAAGCTTACGTATATGATGCAGAATATGTTCCGCCATTGAGCTTTTCTCTTTTACAAGTTCATTAATTCTCCATTAAATTTAAATTTCCCATTAAAAGGGGAAATTCATCGTTTTTATTTCATTTATATAACCGTATTAAGTATTTAATTTACGCTGCTTCATTTAACTAATTGTTCATTTAATTTAAAACCTGTTTTAGCTAAAACGACAAAATACACCTTTTAAGATGGAGGTTTAATAAGGCAGTAATGAATTTACGATAAAAGAATTAGAATAATTACCTATAAGTTATCCAGGTTTGGGGATTGAATCCCAGCATATTTCACATTTTTTTGGAGGGGTTCTGCCCCTAGTGAGAAAGTTACAAATGTTCCAAGGGTATCTTGTGTCACGATAGAGTGCCTTTAATTATAGCAGTTCGAATTTGATAGAAAATTAAATGTCACCTCCATTCCTGTCGCCTATTAACAAGTAACGAAGAATAGTTGAGAGTGTAAGTCAATAAGAGCCAGTTTCACAGTTGACACTTACCGGAATAAGTGGCACTTAAGTTTCCCATATTAGGACCTTAGGCTCAAGTTTCATATCCAGCGTAAGTGGAACTTAAGTCACCAACATCGGAGACTTAAGTTCCACTTTTTCAGGTAAGTGTGCACTGTGGTACTGCGCTTCAATCTTTCACATTGCCCACTTAAGTGGCATTTTTCTGACTGTAAAACTGGCCCTAAGTCTCCACAAGCTGTCGCGCCACTAATTTATTATTCATAACCATTATCCACCCTGTTTTTCTAAGCCAAATACAAATTTTAAACTCTTACATCGAGAGCATCATACTTTATTTACCAAAAAAAAAATTAATAATTCTATCACATACATATTCGCTAATCCTTCTTTATCAACAAGCCCAATTAAAGAAACCAATCAAGAAGATTTTTCTTCAAAAAGTTCTTTAACGAACCAAAATTAAAAAAAAAAAAAAAAAAACTAACACGCACACACAACTTGCCTCTCAACAACAATATATTTACGTGATTTCCCATTTTAATGGATCCCTATACATCGTCTCGTAATCGTCGTTGGTCGGTTGGTCGGTTAGTCGGTCGGTCGGTCGTTCCATTGTCTCCTCTTTTAAGTGTCTGTTAATATCGATCTCTTTAAAGCAAGAGCAAGAAAACCTTGACCCAACAAAGTCCATCCCAAAAATTTCTTCTACTGACCCAACTCATGAGGATGCCGGAAATGTCCTGAATCGAATAAAATTAATGACTTGCAATAAATTTCAACTTTTGCATAATAAAGAGAAATCGAAGAGACACGGCCGGCCGGCGAGGATGACTCGGAGTCGATGCCGAAGTGGGACCGTTGAAGAAACGAACATACATACTTAACTAACCATTAAAACATCGAACAAAGACAATGAAGTGCATTAGTTTCCTTTTTGCTAAATTATTTTTGTATGGTTAACGCTATACTATACAATATACATATGTATGTACCTATATGGATTAAAGAGAAAATTTAATTAAATAAATTAATTGCTTCCAATCAATATTCATTTCCCATTTCCATCAAGTGAGTTTTTTTTTTGTTTTAAATTAATTATAATTAAATGATCACACTCTTGTTTTTGTTTGCTTTAATGACATCATAAATTCTGGTCGAGTAGGTATAGGTTCGATTAATGCGACTTAAGACTTATATTAATTAAACTTATATGAGAATGAGTAATTACTTAGATGTTTTTGCGAAGCCTTAAGCAATCAAGAATGTTTTTATGAGCAATGTTCCGAAATAAAAATTCTATAATTATTTCTAATTGGTTCATGTTATTGAAGCTACACGCGAGTGTAGAGTTATTTTTTTCTTTGTATGTTAGCAAGTGGTTTACATTGCGCAGTAAAAGCTCTCCTTGTCAACAGGTTCAATCAGTGGGAGCTGATGGTATCCTTTATTAATCATACCCCGTGGCCTAATGATTAGTAATGCATTGGATTTTCATGCCGGGGAGGTCTGTGAATAAATTTGACGTAGTCAAAAATAAAAACTACTATTTCAAAGGTACTGTCTCTTGCGAGGAGGTGACAAATGGTATCTATATTGCCATAAGCCGTTCGGATTCGGCAAAAAAATTGCATGTCACGAAGGAATTTTTATACCGAAATTAAGATAATTTTTACTAGAGTCTCCGCCTATGGGAGGTTGTACTGTGCTTTTATTTATCTCAAAACTAAGGACTTTTATTGAGTGTTTTAATAATTTATTTCTATGACTATGAAACGTGTATACAACTGTACACTATACACGTGGAAATGCAAAATGTAAAGAAAGAAAATTCAATTTTTATGAAAATTGAACAAAGACTTCTGCAATGAAAATGTGTTGTCTTTTTATATTTCATTGCGTTGGTGTGCTTTATGACTTGGTGGACCTTAAAAAATAAAAAAAAAAAATAGTTCGTTGACTTCAACACACCACTGTTTTCCTATTACTCATATGATTCTTTCCTGTGGTAAGAAATTCTTACTTCCGAAGACGATTCTAAAATACCCTGTAAATATTTTTCTAAAAATTCACGAAGCCTTTGAAATTGTCATGATATGCATCTTTATTTGTGAAAGTTAACTTTTTTTCAACCAGGACTCTCAATATCTCATTACTCATTCATGTGCTCGTTTGCCTGTGTGCAATAAAACCACGGCCCTATTCATGTGCTCGTTTCCTGTGCAATTTCACAAAAAAATTGATGACAATTTTAAACATTGTTAGCAATAAGGCATATTTAGGCTCAGTTATTCATTGGTGAGTTAAGCCAGAGTTAGCTAACTCTTAAATTAAAATTAACCCACAATGATAAGAGGAAACAGTTTTTCATTGGAGAATGCATGCAGAACAAAACAAAAAAACAAAAGCATCTGTTCGGTAAATCCTGAGTTATCTCACCAAATTTGATGAGTTAACTCACCAAATTTGATGAGTTAACTTTAATCTCGCACTGAAAAACTACATTCTACGAAAAAATGCTTTCTTGTAGACGGTTATATAAATCTATACAAACTTAGCAGGAAGAACTTTTTGATAATAATCTCCGTTTAACAGTTATACGGGAAAAACTCACATTTTCCTTATTTTACGTTTTTCGAAATGTTGACATCTTCTAAATGAAGGTTCGTATAGAGGAAAAAAAGTGTTTCCACCCTGCACTTTAGTAGCGACTGTTATTATTAATGTCTCATTTCAATATTTTTCATTTTCCTAATTTTAATTTTTTTTTCTGAAAATAATTCATATACCTAAATTTACCAACAAAAAAAAAAAAAAACTTTTTGACATTGCTCCTAACTCAATATGTACAGTACATAGTCCCCTTAAGTTTTCAAGTGTCACTCATTAAACACTCTTCCATCATCATTTACTTGCTTAATTGAACAGAAAAAAAGCATTTTGATGCCAAAATAAACTCGTTATAAGTATCACTATAATAAACATTCAAATTAAATTGAATTACTCAATTAAGATGGTGATACCATTACAAAAGCAAGCCATTCCCCCTTTGTTGGGGTATGGATTAAATTATTGTTGTCATCGGCGGCGATGATTTGTTTTTTTTTTCACCATACACTTAAAGAAAAAAAAATACCTACCTCGTAAACAGTTTAGGGCTTTATTTCTATTTGAAAGACAATTCAAGAGCATTTTTTTGACCCGTTTGATGGTACTAAAGTTAAATATGAATTAACTGTCAAACTGAACGAATGTTCGACCATTTTGTCGATTCTTTCGCATGTCTTTTTTTATTTGTCGCCACAAAGAAAACAAAAACAAGAGCGAACAATTAGTGTGTTAAAGTGTGGATTGTATGTGGAACGCGAATAGAGTTTGACAGTTCGTAACAATCAGATTACAATTCGCGACGACTAATTTGTTTAAAGCTAAACAATTATATTAAATTATATTTCTACGATTTTATTAACAACTAGCTGACCCGCCCGACTCGCACGGGTAGACAAACCCAAGCTTCGCATAAAAATTACAAAAGAAAACATAAATAAATATTTTAGCTAATTTTTGTAATCGAATACTACTTAATGGGTTTTAACTTACATCACGTCATGAATGGTTAAATATGTTAAAACATGATCCTCTTAGTCCAATCTTTATTACTTTCCCAATCAAATCAAAAACAACTTTTTTGTTTTTATCCTATTTCACTCTATAAATAGCATTTTTTTTTTTTTTTTATATAATCTTTCAAACACAACTTTTCGTTTTGACCCCATTTCACGCTATAAATGCCAATTTATAACAACCTTTGAAAAACCAAAAGAATTTCTTAAATCGGATAAGAAAAACTCAAAAAAAAAAACAATTTTTGAAATCGGGCAATTTTTCTTTATTTTTACTCCATTTCACCCTATAACTAATAAAATTTGAAAAAAATATCCCTAAGGCTTCCATTTCCTAAGAAGAACCTTTCAAACAAAATACGAATTTCGAAAATTGGCCTTTTTTATGTTTGCCTCATTTCACCCTACAAATAACAAAAGTTGTTGTTTTATCCCAAAAGGCCTTTCTTTACAGCCTACAGCGCCCCCTGTTGAACGATAATTGAATTGAACTGACAAACGAAATGTGAACCTACAGCGCCACCTGTTGAGAGTTTTCCAACTTTTCTTTTTTCCTTAACCTTCCAGGAGCAATTACTAACAAACCAGCTCAAGGAAGTATCCAATTTAGTCCAGTCGTTTTCAAGTTTTAAGCATCCAAACACACCACGTTTCATTTTAATATAATAAATACATAGATTTGTGAAGAATTTAGGTTTATAAATTGTTTTAAATCACATTTATTCGTTCATTCGTCGGTGGGTCGGTCTCATGTGAATAGTCCTTAACACTCTTCAAAGCAAAGGCTTTTTTGCATTGCTAATTACTAATCCATTCCACTGTTTCGAAAAATTTGGGTAAAAATAAGTGATTAGGAAAAAAGTTATTGACATTTATCTAAAATTTGAGAGTTGTGATGTTGTACTGAAATTTCAAAAAAATGTTTTAAATCTGAATTATTTAACGGATTTTTATGAAATTTGGTTTCGTAAAAAATCGTATTCCTCAAACCTGGGTCAATCTTTTAATTTTTTTTTTTTGTTTTTTTAATTAAAATCATATATACTCATTTTTTTCTAAAAATAATGGCTTAATGCAGTTCATTCTGACTGTTAGTACCGAAAAAATTAAATTTTTTTGATATATACAACCGTCAAGACCGAGTTTTTTGAAACCCCATTCAGTGAGACAAATTTGAACATACTACCCGAGTTAACTCATCAAATTTGGTGAGTTAACTCAGAATTAACTGAACGGATGCTTTTGATGTTTTTTCCACCGAGTTTGCTTCATCGTTCCGCATGCATTCTCCACAGAAAAACTGCTACCTCAGTTAACTATGAGGCTGAATTTAATTCTAGAGTTATTTACCTAATTTTTGTTTAAATCACCTCTGAAAAACTGGGCCTATATGTGGTGAATCTGCTTAGAAATAGATCATTCCTCAGATTTCAATTAATTCACAAAAGGTGTTTTACTCCTTTAGCTCTTAGCATGGGCTCTGCCGCTGCCAAAAAAAAAATGTTGATCACTCTTTATTAACTCAAAACGACCAGACTTGACAGCCTAATTCTCAAGTGAATTTCTTAATTAAATCACTTGCTCTGAACAAATTTAGTGAGATACAAAAATTCAAATATTTTATAGTCATAAAAGTAATTTAAATGGTGAACAAGGCTGCTTTTTTTTCAATACTACAGTTGACAGATAATATTCCAAGTCTGTTTGAAAATACTTAACATGTAAGAATATAGAACTCGCAGTTGTAGAAAAAAATTCCTGCTAATTTTGGATGATCTTTTCTCTCAATGTAAAAAAAGGATTAAAAAAAAAAAAAATATCTACCTATAACAAATAAATCACGCATCAACAATGACCCATCAAAGAGTGGGTAATATCAAAGAGTGACACTCATGATGGGCTGAATCTTTAACGTCAAAGCCTCCCTCCCCGCACTAACTCACTTATATGGAATATTCCCTTTGTCATTATATGGAGGGAGAGTGTCAAATGATCCCGATTCCTTTTATTTCTGCGAAATGGAAAGGCAAAAGGGTCGCCCTCATAACATAAAACAATCTTTTTTTTTATTTATTTGGGAACAGCAAAAGTACCTACCTACATCTGAGCCGACGTCGTCGTCGATTGTCGTGTTAGTCTATATAGATACTCCCCCGTTTTAGTATAATAAAACTTATTTAATTTTTTATTAAGAGAGTACTTAATTTTGCTTTGATTGCAATTTTCACAGACAATTTTTCTTGTCGTTGAATATGTAAAAATGTATTTCCCAGGGCTTTAGACAAAAGTCGGTGCGTTTTTATCATACATACATACCTCCATGGGAAAAAGAAAATGAATTTAAATATTTAAATACAATGTCGGTTTATTTACTTTTATTATATGGTGCATCAAGCGTGCAATCGTGCATGCATATATTCGATGCATTCATCTTAAGGGATTCCTATCCCTCAGACAGGGTAGACTCGCTCGTGAATGGTAAAACAAACTGCGCGGACCGCATGAGAAAATAAAGATTACGACTTGATCGCACGTACTTGATCATATGATATTTTTAGCGGATATAACTAGATCCAAGGACTACCGACTGATAGAAGTTAGTTAACTGTTATGTTAGACCATTATTGAACTTCAGAGCAGAAATTCAGTAGTCATTTTGTTTCGAAACAAAAATTAAGTCGCACAGTGGTCCCTTTATGCTGAATTTTATGGACAAAAATCATTTTCAATTCTTAACGAAAAGTAATGAAATTTATTTGGATTAATAACTTCATTGAAATTAATCCAGTGTCACTTGCCTATTTGTATCTGTTAAAAATGGCAGAATCAAAATATGCTACGAAATTTCAAAATTCAATAATAAAGCATTTTCTAAGTCTGGTAAATGTATTTAGTCAAATTTAAGTCTGTGAAATATCTTAAAATAGGTACCTATGTGCTTAAATGTATAATTTTATATGAAATTGATTCTAATACAGTTATGAACCTACCAAATTTAGAATATCAAGTCCAAAATGTTGCGGGAGTGTTCCCGAAGATTTCGAACTGATTTCCGTGTTTTCCCTTTGATATATCTAATCTAATATAAATTTTACAACTTTGACAGTAAAGCTTGAATAAGACTAAATTTGTGCTAAATTTAGAAAAAAAGAAAAAAATATTGAATAAATTGCTAAACTACAATTAAACGGTCAACACAAATGGTCAGAATGACGTAAAATACTGTCCCAAAGTTGCAAAGTCATGTTTATTTTACATCCATTTGCGTTGACCGTTTAATCGTAGCTTAACAATTTATTCAACATTTTTACTTTCTTTTTTTTAATTTAGTTCATATCAACGGCCAGTGTTGGAATTAATTCTGTTAAATTTTTTCGTACCATATTTTAACCCAAAACTTTGAAGACGTAATTTTTAATTCATAGTCCGGAAGGAAAACATCCCAATTAAAAAAATCTCATTTTTCAAGACAATCAATAGAAGATTTTTAAGTTTTTTAACTTAACTGTTAGCCTTTCACCTTTACTATTTTACAGGAAAATGAGATCTTGTTGATCGAAAATTTCTGAGATCTCATTTAACTATGAGTGCACATTTCCACCTGGGTTACTTTTCTTCTTGAAAAGTTTAAAATTTCCATTCAAAAAATGAAACTTTCGCGACATTTAATGCTATAGTTTCTCAAATCACTGACGGACGCTATGGATGAATCACCAATTTTCTTGACGTAGCGGTAAACACTTGTAGAAAGTTTAGTGGTCTAAACTTAGAACTACACCACACAGCTGTGGCATTTGTTTCGGTGTAGATATTTGAAGTTGTTTTTCCATGAAAAACTGCGTGAAAATCTCAAAAACACCAAAAACCAGATACTAAAATATCTTCTTTAGAAAATTGAAAATAACAGACAAAAAAAACTCTTAATTTGACTCCAATCCGTTGCTTAAGTTTCTCTAAAGATCCTATTCCCACTAAACGTAGGTAGTTAAGTAAATTCACTTATTTTGAATTTTTTCAAAAAGTACCTACTTAAGAAATTTGAGCATCCGGTTTTCTGTTTTTGACAAAAAAAAACGAATAAGAAAAATGAATTTTGGAAACAAAATAAGAAAATAATTACTTAATATTTCTGGCTTTACAAAAAGTTATAGTATGATATTGTAAATCTTGCCATTGTTTTTTTTAATATTTTCTTTCTGTTTAAGTCAATTTCTTAGAAAATTGCCCCTCCCGGCTGAACGGGAGGAATAGACCCCCCTCCGATACGATTTTTTTTTTCTTTTATCGACCCAACCTACATGCTCTATAGCTTTTTGTCATCCCTTATGCGAATCACCCTGCATAAAAAGCATTTTTGATTAGTTTTAGTTTTGTTTTTTTTTTTTTTTTTTTTTACGACTAGTCAACTGATCCCTAAAGTTTGGTAAGTAAAACTAAAAAAAAAAAAAATATTCCTTTTCTTTTCAACGCTCGAAGGTGTGCATCGCTTATTAATCAAGTGTGAGAAAATCGGAGTGAAAAAATATTCCCTTTTAAAAAAAAGAAGAAGAATAGCACATTTTTCTACAGTTCCTTACAAGCAGTGTCATGATCTAATATTATATTTAATAACCCAATTAAAATTGAGATATGTATGTACATTCACATAATTATTATTTAATTTTCTTAACAACAAAAATCTAAAGGAAAATATTTGTTTGAAGTGCAATGACTTCACCTTCCTATAAGATTCTAATTAATTACACACGTTGAAAGTGCAAAAGTATTTCTCTACGGGAATGAATCACTTCTTGGAAAGTTTTTTTTTTTTTTTAAGTAAATTTATTTAATCAACTCAGTGAAAATACATACTTGGTACATGAACGTATAATGTATGTAGGTATAGGAGGTACGTATACATACATATATTGTGTACATTTACAATAATATCGAAGTCATCGAAACCATTGAACGTACATATATTGACGCACGCTTAATTGGCACGATAGTTAAGTAAAGTCAGGTACACAGACTGCATTTCCTTCTTTTTTTTTTGTTTGTTTTAACTTGACGCAATGAGTATACATAGTTTTACGTTTGACGACGACGGCAAGTAGACTTGATGCTAACGATACGTTCGTTTGTAACAGAGAAAAACTAAAAGAAAGATACTTTAAGTGTTTTATTCGTATGATGTGATCACACTGAATCATCAGAAGTAGTATATAAGTATTGATGATTTGTTTTGTTAAGCCAATGGGGAATGACATTAATCAATCAATGTCGAATTCAATTTATTTGGTCTTAATGCACGAATAACTCAGATAAAATTTACCTTCATGCTTTACGTTTAATACTGAATCAACTTAAATAGGCCAGACGTGCATTTTTGAAAATAAAATCATATACTGTAGTTAATAATACATAAAATACTGTTTCGTTTTCTTTTTTGGAAAAATTAAATTATAACAGGCCTGTTTCACAATATTGTTGTTTGGGATTATGTCCACAAGCCAATAGTGTTAATTTGTGGATTTATAACCCATTCCTGTGTGTTGTAAAGATAAAAAAAAAACAAAGCAAGTAAAGGGTTTTCCAATAAGAGCTGTTATTTTGATATTCAAAGAAAAATGGCATTTTTTGAGATAAATGATCGGATGTTTATTTCATTATAAAGAGGAAGGTATGCCGTTAATAATGAAACACAACATCAGCCAAATGGCCGCCACGACCACGCTTACAG
This sequence comes from Leucozona laternaria, assembly GCA_932273885.2. Taxonomy (NCBI): domain Eukaryota; kingdom Metazoa; phylum Arthropoda; class Insecta; order Diptera; family Syrphidae; genus Leucozona; species Leucozona laternaria. The sequence continues at coordinate 22,511,805 of OW026368.1, read as the reverse complement.
GACCATATCCTTTTCATGAAATTTTCCATAACCAAATCGCAAAGTGGCTGCCCTATGTCCTCGATAGCCTCACGAATTCCATCTTTGAGGTCTTGAATCGACGCTGGGCTGTTGGCGTAGACCTTATCTTTCACGTGGCCCCAAAGGAAGAAGTCGCAAGGTGTTAAATCACAAGATCTCGGTGGCCAATTGTGATCACCTCTTCGAGAGATAACACGGTCCGGAAACTTTTCCCGTAAAAGATCGATGGTTTCATTGCTTGTGTGGCACGTAGCGCCGTCTTGTTGAAAGTAAACGTTGTCCAGATCAATACCATCCAATTCCGGCCATACAAAATCATTAATCATCTCTCGATAGCGCAATCCATTGACCGTAACTGTTGCTCCAGCCTCATTTTCGAAAAAGTAAGGTCCAATGACCCCGCCGGACCATAAACCGCACCAAACAGTCACGCGTTGAGGATGGAGAGGCTTTTCAACAATAACTCTTGGGTTTTCCGAGCCCCAGATGCGACAGTTTTGCTTGTTGACGTAGCCTCCGAGGTGGAAATGGGCCTCATCAGTCAAGATGATTTTTCGATGAAATTCCGGATCATTTTCATGCATTTCAAGGACCCAATCAGCAAAGACACGACGTTGTTGATGATCAGCCGGCTTGAGTTCTTGTGTTAACTGAACTTTATAAGCCTTAAGACCCAAGTCTTTATGCAAAATACGGTGTAATGACGTTTGTGGAATGCCTAATTCCAAAGAACGACGAGGAATGGACAAACCTGGGTTTTCTTCAACACTTTGGGCTACAACAGCAATATTCTCAGTTGTTCTTGAGCGACGTGCACGGGTTTTATTCTTCACATCACTAACTTGTCCCAACAGCTCGAATTTGTCCACCAATTTCTGTATTGCGGTCCGACAAGGTGCTTCACGACGACCCAAAAATGTTTTAGTTTTACGAATCGTCCCTGCCAAATTTTCACCATTTTTATAGTGAATTTTAATAATTTCAATGCGTTGTTGAAGCGTGTATCGTTCCATTTTTATTAATGGCGTAGTTTCTACTTGTCAAAAGTCAAAAAATGACAGCTTCAAAAGTGGGTAGGTTCAGATGACGAAGGGACTTGAAGGCAAGGCAAGTTTCTCGTCTCTGATTGGCCAGCTGTCGCAAAATTTCCTTCCAATTAAGGCAACTTTTATTGGAAAGTGACTGGAAAGCTAGTCAAGAAATATCTCCCTTCATTTCAAGGCAAGTGCATTTATGTCAAAATATCAGCTGATTATATTTTGTCATTAAACAGCAAGCTGAACTTCATTGTTCAGTGACTTCTTTTTTCAACGTTTGTTTTATTGTTTTGGGTGGAGGAGTTCTTTATCAAAATAATAGAAAAGATTTAATTAAAAAATGCATCATAAGTAAGAAGTATTGAAAAAATATAAATTACATTTCGTAATTGACTTGTGTAAGGTGTTTTTCAAAAAAAAAAATATTATTATAAATACTATCTGCACTATCAATGGAAGGTAAAGGTTGGAAGTAAAGTTCCAATTTCGGCATTAATGACATCTCAAAAAAATAACTAGTTTCCTTTGTAAAATTTGCGTTCAATGAATGCACTTGACTACATATGTAGTCCCTTGTGTCTGCTGAACGTACCCAGTGACAGCTACCGAAATAGCGGGCTATTCAAAATAACACCTCTTATTGGAAAACCCTTTACATCCAATTTCTTATTTTAATATTGCTTTAAACACAATTCAAATTTCAAATAAGCCAATTATTATATGTTACTGAATGCAACTTTAAATTACTTCACTCAGATTTCAGATAACATTAACTCAGCAAAATTAGACCTCGACGAAAGTGGATTTCTGTATTTTGACGTCCTAAGCCTACCCTTAAAAAAATAGATGTTCTGAATTTTGCACTTTTTTTCGTAAAAGCAATTGTTTTTTTTTTGTGGGAAGAAGCTAAAGCTAGCTATAGTTACAGGTTAAAAAGTTTAGTAGTTAGCTAAAGCTTAACAGTTCTAGCTTAATCTATGATGCTAAATAGCTTTATAGTGCTTTACGACTAACAAATTGGAAGTATTTCTTTCAAAAAACTGACGTAAAAATTGACAAATTCATTAATTTGCCAGTTTTCTGACAGAAATACTGACCATTTGTCAGTCGTGTAAATATAGCATTAGCTTTAAAAAAATTAGCTTTGGCCTTATATATATTTAAATACAGGTACATATTTGTTTTATATTTCGTTTGTTTTAATCGTTTTTTTACGACTCACTGTGGTCCAAAATAACTTTTTTTGCTACCATTAATTTTCTTCTAAAGCAAATTGATTTTTAAGAAAATTACTTCACAGGGTGTTTCTAAACCATATGCTGCAGAAGGGTTTTCTTAGAAAAAGATTCTAACAGAGAAAGAAATTCAAGTATCAAAAATAATTAAAATTTTGCGAATTGTGTACAAAAAAAGTCTGCGACTATTTAATTGTTCACTGGGTGTTCCAAAATCAAATTGTTCACAACAGTAAATGCATAAATTTAACGAAGCAAATTTTGTTGTTTTTAGCAAGTATTAAAACGGTATTTTTTTTCATTTTTTGAATACATTTTTTTTTTTATATATATTTAAAATAAAATAGAAAACATAATCAGCCTTATCATCCTATCCGATCGAAAGAAAATATTCTACGATTTCTCCGAAATGTATGAATTTTGTATCTTTATAACCGTTCTGATAGGAAAATCGGACAGATCTACGAAAAAAAATTTAATGTGCGTTGAAAATATCAAATTCATGCGTTGCATGCTCAGGAAATGTCAAAATGGCAGCAACGCATCACGAATTCATGCGATGTATGAAGATATATTTGCTTTCCAATTTCCCCGACAAAAAATTAAAAGTGGAAAATTTCCCAAAACAAAATTAAAGAATAAAAGACTGAAATGGACGCTCGGCAACAAAAAAAATTAATAAATAAGCGTCTTTTAATTTGGTATTATTTACTTAAACATGTAGGTATATTTCTTTCTTTCAGAAAAAAAAAAAAAAAAAAAACAAACAAACCAGATGCAATACGACCGCCGGCTGGTTGAATTTATGCATCTGACAGTTGGAAAATATTTGATGTATTTTTTTGAGAATCTTCTTTTTTTCTTTATTTAGTGTTCTTTGTTCATATATCTCCGCTTCCAAAAAAAAAAAAAAACACTGCTGCACTTTTCCATGGTTCTTTGCCTCTTTCACTATTGTTTATTAGAAAATATTTTATTTTGTCAAATTTAATGTCAAATACATGCGTCGACAAGCGTCTATATTTCGTTTACGATTCGGTTACCATGAAACAAGTAAATCCTCCGATCGGAACTTTTCCCCGATCGGAGAATTCTGCGAACGGATACGATGATAAGGCTGAATACGTCTTTTTTTTAAATAAACTATAGATCATCATCACTTTCAACATTTAATAGACTTACTAGTTCTGGTCAATAACTATTTTTCTTAAAGATGAAATAAGTCGAACCGATGATATAGCCTAGCCAGCATATTATAAAGGGTTTTTCAACAAGGACGCTACAAAAGTAGAGCAACAGGGACAGCAAACGACGCCATATTTCTTGCCGCTCTTTTGACATTTCTCTTCAGTTAGGTTTGCCATTTCATGATGGAAAGATATACGAGCCAACAACGACTCGAAATTATTAAAATTTACTACCGAAATTCGGAGTCAGTGGCCTCAACGTTAAGAGCGCTACGTCCAATTTATGGTCGTCATAATCGTCCTAGCCAGGTCAACAATTGAGCGTCTAGTGGAAAAATTTGAATCCACAGGCACAGTACAAAATATTCCCGTGCCAGTGAGACAAAGAAGTGCCCGTAGGGTCGAGAATATTGCTGCCGCTGAAGCTTCAGTTGCAGAAAGCCCAAATGTGTCTCTCACACGTCGTTCTCAAGCGTTGGGCTCACACGTCGTTCTCAAGAATTTTGCGAAAAGATCTTGGCCTACATCCTTACAAGATTAAATTGACGCAAGAACTGAAGCCGCTTGACCACCAGAAGCGTCGTATGTTCGTGAATTGGGCTGAGCAACAACTTGAAAATGATTCGGATTTTCATCGAAAAATCATCTTCAGCGATGAGGCTCATTTCTGGCTGAATCCACACGTACTCCTTGAGTTATCATAGCATCCCGAAAAAATTACGGTTTGGTGTAGTTTATGGGCCGGCGGCGTCATTGGGCCGTACTTCTTCCGTGATGATCAAGACCGGCACGTTACTGTGAATGGGCATCGCTACCGTTCAATGATAACCGAATATTTTTGGCCCCAATTGGATGACATGGACTTGGGGGACATGTGGTTCCAACAGGAAGGCGCCACAAGCCACACAGCGAATGTCACAATCAATTTATTGCAAACCAAGTTTGGAGAACGTGTTATCTCACGAAATGGTAAAGTCACTTGGCCGCCTCGATCGTGCGATTTGACGCCGTTAGACTATTTCCTGTGGGGCTACGTCAAGTCTATGGTCTATGCCATCAAGCCAGCGACGATTGATGAACTTCGTACGAATATCGAACGTGAAATTGCAGCAGTATCGGCCGATTTATGCTTGAAACTTCTGCAAGCGTGCCCGTGGTGGCCATGCAAAAGAAATCGAGGTCCATACATAAAGGCATCGAACGTAATTTCACAAGAATAAAGAATTTCATTGATTTCCAAAACCGTTTTTGTTTTATTAAAAAAAGCTTTTGTAGCGCTCTTATTGAAAAACCCGATATAAAACGTTTCCGTAAAACCTTGTAGGTATTGGTATTTGTATCGATATAACTTGTAGTCATTATTCCTTGATTCTTGTGCTCTGAAAGCTCTTCTATTAGAAAAATTTGATGCTAAGTAAGTTCTCCACTATGGTCCAGAAGTATTGGAGTCAGGAGCTTGTGACTTTTTCTGGCTTCTAGTAGATCAGATGATTACAAAAATTGAATGTTCAATATATAAAGACTACTGTATTTACAAGATTGTAAGTCCTTTTTTTTAACAATTGCCATTTAAATAAAAGGGGCGTTTTAAATGTGGGTGGATTTTTTTACAATCAAGATAATAACAAAAACGTCTTCTAATTGAAATAAGAAGAAAATTTCACGTTCTCAGCTCTTTTGAGAAAGGATAGACAACTCAAACATTCCAAAAGTAAATTTGCTTTTAAAACCAATTTTTTTACTGCTGCGAACATGTTTTTTTTTTTTTAACAAATAACATCATCTCAAAACATTGCAAAAAGTTGCAGCTGCAATTTTATATATTGCTAAAATACCCTGGTAATTTTTCAGCGGGATTTAGCTAGATTTTTTTTTTGTAGCTCTACTCAAACATCAAAAACTCATAAAAAAGTGTTTTTTTTTTTGTTTTATTTATTAAAAATATTATTTTTTTTTGAAATTTCAATTATTTATAATTACAAATATAACAACCACGTAACATTTAAAAACCAGTAAGATTTTAGATGGAATATCCCATAAATGCAAAAAAAGAAAATTAATAAATTCGTTTTTTTGTTATTTATTCTTACTTTAGAAAAAACTAAGCCATATGTGAAAAGCTTTGCAAAACCAAACTATTTAGCAAAAAATTATTTTGTTTGGTGTTTTTCAAGCTCTGTTTATATTCCTATTAAAAATAAAAAAACAACAAAATTAAATAAAAAAATACATCGAATTTAGTTTTTTGCCACGGCTTTTGGCTTTTTGGGCCACAGTGTGACGGTGGGTGGATAAGCCCAACAAATTAGTTTATCATTGTTCTGTGTGTATTTACGTCCACTTTACATGGAGCTATAGCCTATAAACAGGTGGCCCGATTTAATTCAGATTTAGTATAGAGCGTTTCTCTTAATAATTAAATTAGAATTTTTGTGCCAGCTCATCTAGGACAATACAACGGTTTTGTTATTTGTAAAATTTTCTCAAAAACAGCTGAATTTGGCTCAAACATTTGTACCTGTAATAACAAAAGCAATTTTTAGTGAAACTGCTGTTGAATATGTGGAAGGTTTTTTTGATACATCAGAGGTGGAATCGGTTAAGGTGATAGTAGTTGATTTATCAATCTTTTGACTGTTGCTTTCACGATTGCTGTCTCTATCCTATCTATAGGGAAGGATAGAGTGAGCAGTCGCAAAAACGGCAATCACTTAATAAAGCGATCACTTTGGTCTCACCCGATACGGGCCCAGGAAATCTTATACCTAGAGTTTTGGAGATAGGTTAGGTTAGGTAGAAGGGCTGACAGTTGATCTTGTTACCGTCACACTTAGAATAGAGAGCTTTGGAGATAGCAATATATGAGTTTAGATGACAGTTCCAAAAGCTATAGATAACGTATACTTATGCTTCCGCCCGATTTCGATTTTATTCAAAGTTTAGGGTATCAAAAGAAACTCGAACGTATTTTTGGACAAAATTGACTGACCAACTCTATGATCGTCATCTTCAATGTTTTATGCTTTGAAACTGTGAACGTTGATGTTGCGTTAATAGTCTTTTAAGAAGTTTTTTGATGACATCAGTCAATTCCCTTGATCGTGCTTAAAAGTCCGCGGTCTGTAACTCTGAGAGTTTCATTTTCGGATATCCGCAGTCGTTTATTGGTAAATGCGTTAAGTTTTTCCTCCAGATAAAACCTCATCATAGAACCATGCATTTTAAAAACATCATAATGGTTGTCTAAAAAAAAGCTTTATAGTCAACTTTTGTGTGATATAAAAAGCATATGATGTCCAGTTTTTCTAAATTTCTATATCAACATATTCAACAGATAAAACTCACTCAACAATATCAACACTATGTACATATTTATTACGAAAACATTTCCCTGATTTACTTCCAACATACGACGGCTGCAGATTATGCACTCATTATTTTTATTAATATCCCAATCTCATAAGATGAGATACCCTTCTTCTCAAGACGTCGTCGTCGTCGGTCGCGTCTGTCGGTACTTGGTCGTTCGCTGTGTTCAATTAGAAACATCTGGCCATGTACTGAACTGAAAACCACTAAAGCTGCAAAACTTACCAACGGCCGACGGCCGCCGGCGGCGGTGGCACTCGTTCGTCGTGCCGGCCAATACGCCGCGCCGCCGGCTGGCTGCGCCGCCAACCTGCGTATCAATTAAAAGCAACATCAACACAAAAATCTCGAATATTTCCTGGCAATTTATTTCTGCAGTGCCTGTGCCTCTCGGTCTCGTTCCTAGTTCCTTGAGATATCATTGTTGTCAGCATTTGAATGCGTGTATCTTATATTCTGCTATTTTTCATCAAAAGCCAACAAGTATAATAGTGTTGATGATGATGACCTCAATTTGCACGTTTTAAATAAATTTTGCACTTAAACCATTTCATCAAGAGTAGCGCCTGCTTCTTAAGCAAAAAAAAAAAAAAAATAAAACTATTCGAGTGCACTGTATATTTCTTATGAAAAATAATTCCACTCTAGGTCAATGGTTATACATGTATGTAGATCTGACAACATCTAAAGATCTTTTAACTCTCAAGAAATTAGGACAGAGCAATCGATTTGACATAGATCTTTGTGTGTGATCGCACGCGCTTAAATTTTTATACTTCAGTTGCACTTCAAACAACATAACAACAGCAACAAAAATTTCATTTGTAGTTACATCAACATCTTAGAACAATAATTTTGGTCTGAAAATTAATTATTATTGCGTTATCTCTCGAAATTATGATGATTGCACAAAATTGATGTTTATAAAACTGAAATGTTCTTCTGGCGAAATGTGTGTCAGGCAATTACAAAATAAAATTTATTTAATAGTAAACTTAAGACGAGCAAACCCGTCCAATACAATCGACGTCATTTTTTTTTGAGTCTGATGAGTTATAGCGTTTCATTCAAGGAAGTAAATGTATACGATCAATATTATGTCCTTAAATCAGTAGATTAGGTATTGCTGATAAGGAAAACAAGGAGTAGTCCGCTCACTCGTGACGGTGAGGTGGGTTATCATCATAAACAATTATTATTGGAAGATTTTTACTTGGGATAAAAGTATTATGAGAGAGGTTTTGTTAGCAAAATTGGATTCACCATTTTTAAATTTGCCTTGAATATAGTAAGTTTCGTGTTTATTTTTGTCAAAAAAGATTGTCGACTGCAAACTTAGAGATTTGGGTTCTATTTCCATTCTATCCAGCTTTCTTTTATGTCTATACCCAGAGGCCGGAAGCGGAAGCAGTTCATGGATTTGCATGAGTTAGAAAACAACTGTCGGTAATGTAAAGGGTTTTCCAATAAGAGGTGTTATTTTAAATAGCCCGCTATTTCGGTAGCTGTCACTTTTGAAGCTGTCATTTTTTGACATTTGACAAGTAGAAACTACGCCATTAATAAAAATGGAACGATACACGCTTCAACAACGCATTGAAATTATTAAAATTCACTATAAAAATGGTGAAAATTTGGCAGAGACGGTTCGTAAAACTAAAACATTTTTGGGTCGTCGTGAAGCACCTTGTCGGACCGCAATACAGAAATTGGTGGACAAATTCGAGCTGTTGGGACAAGTTAGTGATGTGAAGAATAAAACCCGTGCACGTCGCTCAAGAACAACTGAGAATATTGCTGTTGTAGCCCAAAGTGTTGAAGAAAACCCAGGTTTGTCCATTCCTCGTCGTTTTTGGAATTAGACATTCCACAAACGTCATTACACCGTATTTTGCATAAAGACTTGGGTCTTAAGGCTTATAAAGTTCAGTTAACACAAGAACTCAAGCCGGCTGATCATTAACAACGTCGTGTCTTTGCTGATTGGGTCCTTGAAATGCATGAAAATGATCCGGAATTTCATCGAAAAATCATCTTGACTGATGGGCCCATTTCCACCTCGGAGGCTACGTCAACAAGCAAAACTGTCGCATCTGGGGCTCGGAAAACCCAAGAGTTATTGTTGAAAAGCCTCTTCATCCTCAACGCGTGACTGTTTGGTGCGGTTTATGGTCCGGCGGGGTCATTGGACCTTACTTTTTCGAAAATGAGGCTGGATCAACAGTTACGGTCAATGGAATGCGCTATCGAGAGATGATTAATGATTTTTTATGGCCGGAATTGGATGATATTGATCTGGACAACGTTTACTTTCAACAAGACGGCGCTACGTGCCACACAAGCAATGAAACCATCGATCTTTTACGGGAAAAGTTTGCGGAACGTATTATCTCTCGAAGAGGTGATCACAATTGGCCACCGAGATCTTGTGATTTAACACCTTGCGACTTCTTCCTTTGGGGCCACGTGAAAGATAAGGTCTACGCCAACAGACCAGCGTCGATTCAAGACCTCAAAGATGGAATTTGTGAGGCTATCGAGGACATAGGGAAGCCACTTTGCGATTTGGTTATGGAAAATTTCATGAAAAGGATATGGTCCTGTAAGCGTGGTCGTGGCGGCCATTTGGCTGATGTTGTGTTTCATTATTAACGGCATACCTTCCTCTTTATAATGAAATAAACATCCCATTATTTATCTCAAAAAATGCCATTTTTCTTTGAATATCAAAATAACACCTCTTATTGGAGAACCCATATAAACTGCCATATAAGTACATATGTATGTACAAGATTTTTTAGCAAACTTATTGATTCATTTTTTGGAGACTAATTTTTTGTTTTGTGTAAAGTCTCCAATCACAACTTCGATATGGCTTAAATTGTATATATACGAGTATCTTTAGTTCAGATTGTCAAAATTAAGGTGTTTAGACTTTGGAAAAACGAGAAAGCATCATTTCCAGTTTTAAATAAATAAATTGACATCAGACGAACCGCAATTTTTAACCCCCTTCCTGCACCAAAGGTAGAAGTTAGTATTCGATATCAAAAATACATACATATACAAATACATTTGCTGTCAGCTTTTATACTATTAGTTGTTTTGAACGAACTTTTTCTGTTCTAGGCGGGTTCTGTCTAAGCCTAGTAACGCTGCTGATGCGATGGAAAATTTGTCTGTGGTCTTTCGTTTGGAATTTCGTTGTGTCATTTTTGTATGTATGGGACTTTTCGTTTCGCATCAGCAGCGTACTAATTAATAAAGCAATTTAACATCGTACTTAATGAATTAAAATTTGTAACTATGCCTCCCATACTATATTTTTCAAAGTTTATCAAAAAGCTTATTAATTTTTTTTTTTTTTTCAAATTGACAACTTAAGCAATTTTTATTATATGTAAATTGACATTTTTTATTTATAAATATTCGAGTGCAGCACCGTACATTATGCGTATGAAGAAGAAAAAATAAATGTTTACGTTTTCGTTTCAAAGTGAATCATAGATTGAAATATGATTCTGTGTTCATGTCAGTCCCGTCATCGACCTACCATTAGTCGATTTCATTTCCTATAAATTGAGTAATAGATTTTTAATTGATATGACTGAAAAATGAGTAGGTAGAGTGATTTTGATGTTGCTGTTCAGTTTAGTGTTAATTTAATAAGCTTGTGTGTTTTAAATTATAGAAATCATGCATTCAGACATAAATATGAATTTATATTTTTTTACTTACAATAATATACCAAATTAATTAACAAGCGGCGCAAGCAGACAGTTTCTTGCCTTAAAAAATCAATATTGATTTGATTGAATTGTTTCTTAATTTTGACGAAATTTGTTCAAACCAATCAATAAAATATTTAAGTTCAATATCACAGTTCAACTGAATTATTTTCTACTATTCCTTTCATGGTTAAATGATTTTTATGGGCTTCTGCAAAGAGAAATAATAACGATTAGAAACTTTTTTTCGTAAATATTCAAAGCCGCTAGTAAATGGAAGTTAAGTTATTTGCACACAGATTTTTCTTCTTCAACAACAATATCATTATTTAAAAACTAAAAGCTTTTAGATATCAGAACATATGAAAAGATCTTCTTAGTTATATTGCATTTCAGGCTTCTTCAATGGTCACTTTGGTGCTCCTCAGGGAAGTAATTTGAGTCCATTTCTCTTTATTCTGAAACAAATTGACGTCGTTGAATGAAAAGACTGAAATAAAAAAGACATTTTTTCCAATTAACTAACAAAATCTAATATGTGAAACAGCGTAGTAAGGGCCATTTGCTGAAACAAAACTTAAATATTTAAGTTTAATAGATGAGCTTATGTGTGACATTTTACGCTGAAGATAAAGTAAGTAAAGTTGAACATATAAATATTTAAGTTTCTATCAGCAAACGGCTCTAATTCATGCGTTGATATGTTTTAAAATAGAAAAGTCCTAAATCCAAACATTCTTAATTACCTCTCAATAAAAATCCAGGTTCAGAAACGCTCGCTCATGAGCGGCTTGCGGGCGTACCTTTCTAAATGAGCGCTTACCAGATACGCTCGCCTATGAGCCATCAGGTGTGAGCACTTTTAGTTTGGCTCGCGAGCGTTCGATTTATAAACGCTCACGTCAAGAGCGCTCTCATTATGTGCGATAACAAAACCACACACTCATGAGCGTGGGACATCTTACATTTTGACGTGTAGAGAATATTTCTTTTCAAATGTCAACCGATTGCACTTAAATCGCAGTTTTCCGGTGCAAAAAATTAAAAGTTCAAATTTTCGGATTTTTTAGGGGCATCGTAATTAATTTTCAGATTTTTCAGATATTGTTATCTGTTTTCATTTTCAACAAGTCGAAAACCCACGAGCCACATGGCTCGATCGCTTATGGCCAGAGCTTACGATTTTGCATTTCAAGATTTGAAATAACCGTTACTCAATCACTGGTAAGAATAACTGTTACCATGAAATAACTGTAACTGATATAACAGTTATTCAAAAAATAACCGATTAGACAATCACTATCATAAACGCATGTTGTATATTGTGTTTTTGTATTGGAAAAATTAGAACCCATTATGCTCACCATTGTTCATGAGTGCTCACAAGCGCTCACAATCACAACCGCACACGCTTGCCCGCGACGATGCTTTCACTCATGTCTATAAGCCCGCGTTTCCTTATTGAGTTTTTGAGCTCACTAGTAGGCCCCTGGGCAAAATATAAGCTGAGAGCGTTCTATGAGCGCTCGTGTGCAAGCGTTTCGGTACGCTGTTAAAAATCTGTCAGTTTGATTTAAAGTCTGACTTTGCTCTAAATTTTCGATGTCGAAATTTTAAAAAATTAAATATAAAACTCATTTTCCAAAAACTGATGTGATTCGTTTTTGCTTTTTTTTCTTACAATATCAATAAATAATAACATACTACGAAATTAAGCAGGTGATACAAAACACTCATAAATACTTTTCAGTAGGTATAGGTTCTATGTAATTTCAGAAGTGTGAAACTATATTTACATAATTTATAAAAATTAATATAAGAATTTTTACACCTGCCATTTGACATACTAACTGCTTTGTTGGTGTATATAGCCAGTTCAGCAAAACTCGTAGGTACACTCAAACAAAAAAAAGTCATTTTTTTGTATATTTTTTTTTTGCGTGTGCAAAATATAGCTTGATCAGTTTTTTTGTGACTTATTCTCTACAACTCTCTTCTGTTAAAATTTTACTAAGATTTTTTTTAGAAGGTTTTACTTTGACTCTTTGATTTCAGTATGAGAACTCATCTTCCCAAATAATTGACAGACGTAGGTACTACTCAAACGTCACCATTTTAACAAAACGGTTTCCGCAAGCATGTATCACTTTGACAAGTAATCAGACGAAAGACACTATATTTTGTAGGTATGTGTTATGTGTGTTGAGAATGAACTCCTTATCTGTCCGAACAGCCAATGGAATGCATTTGGAGTGTTGTGAGTGAAAAAGGAGTGCTAGGAGTAACGAAAGGAAAGCGAGATAAATGTACATAAATACCAACAAAACGTTAAGAAAATCTTTTTTTTTACATGTTTTTTTTTCTGTTAAAAAATAAAACCACATATAGAATAATTTTAATTTGTTTATACATAATGCCAAGAAGTTAGTCGTGATTGATAAAAATTATAAAAAAAAAGTATCTGATAATTTAAGCATACTTACATTTATGTACGTACATGCATAAGTATGCGTATCACTTTATCAAGCGTATTTCATTTTATTTTTTTTAATTAATATCAAATTCAAATTCTTTTTGTTTAAAAAAAAAAATGGAATCGAAAAATAATTTATTCTTTTATTTTATTACTTTCTTTCAGATAACCATAATCGAGCGCCAAGTGTTCGACTTTCTCGGATACATGTGGGCACCCATATTCGCTAATTTCTTGCACATAATATTTGTAATATTTGGATTCTATGGAGCATATCATTTTCGAGTGAAATACATAATTACAGTAAGTCATATAGCCGCACATAAATTGTTTATTGCATAATACCCTAATTATAAATGTCACTCAATTCGATATGCAAGACACAAAATTACCCATATAAAAAAAGGGCACTTTAGTTCTATCGTTGTCGTACAGTGGGGTAACCTATATGGCTTAGGTGCAATAAATTCCATTAATAAATTCCAATATAAATAATTTTTTTTTTTTTAACAATCAGCGTATAGCAGTTTTTCTGTTTTAAGACATTGAATTGGAAGAAGTTCATTCAAAAAAGTATTTAGTTATTTTTGAATGAATTTATGGTCAATTTTAAGGAGTGGTAGAGTATACACAAAACAGTTCCGTTTGTACTGTAAATATAAAATTGAGATATTCTTTGATTCAGCGGGGAATGTTAAATGTTCCCAATGGTGCCTGAAAAAGTTGTTTCTTTAGTCTTTTTTATTAAAAAAATTATTATAAGATAAAGTATAAGAAAACATTGACTATGGTTAAAATGACGATTTTTCGGTCTAAAACGCCGACATTTTTTTGACTGAATAATACCATAACAACAATTTGAAATCTCGACTTGAAAAAAATTGAGAAAAATATCGACTTATCGATTACTGTATAGAAAGTATTTTAAAACGACATTTTTGTAATCGATATTATTGGAAATTGACTCAAGTCTTTTTCGATTTAGTCTTTTTTCTATTTCTTAATCAGTCGATATGTTTTTTGCCGAGATTATAAAAATCGATATTTTTAAAGTCGAGTTATTCTATCCAATCGATAATTAAAGTTTAGTAATAGTGGTCTGAAATCGAATTAAATCGATATTTTCTAAAAGTAGCAAAATGAGCAGAAGCGCTGGCGCAGTAAATCAAGAATATGATAATTGGACATTCAAGGTTCTATAGGACTTCAAGGAACAACAAAATGTGATTTTTTCAATCAATGTACTATAAAAGCCAACACGAAAGTAGTTTTTGTAATTTCTAATTTCATCCAAAACTAATATATATACAGGATGAAGTTCAAGGCTCGGCAGATGCATTGGAATAAATTGAATCAACATTTTTTTTCCGCATTGCACAGCACTGGGAATTTTTAAGCTTACATCGCAAGACTGTAGTAGTACTTTTTGCGGCGCTCTTTTTATGCCCAAACTAATTTTCCGAAATCTGGCTCTATCGACGATCTGCGCTCGACGTCCTTATCGAAATCTGATTATTTCGTTGGTAAATGGGTTCTGTGGGATACAAGAAATGTATCCACCATAAAAGGACCGTCAGAAGTTCATCAGAAAACATCGAGAGAGTTCGAGCTGCCACTGAACAATCTCCCAGGCGCTCTGTTCATTTCCATTCAGCGGATCCTGATTGAACATCTTCATATGCACACCAACGTAACAACAGGCACAGCCCACACAGCGTGTGTACGCATGGACTTTTTGGCCCAAAGATTTCCCGGTCTTCTTATCTCACTATCAGGTGATTTCAACCTCTCCGTATTTGACCATCTACGAATACATCCAACACATTGTTTTTAATAATCGTCCCAGAGCCCTAGAAGGCCTTAAAGATAATAATCGGACCAAAATCGCCCAAATTCCGGTCACAATTTTTGAAAGAGGTAGGTACATGAAAATTTCGAAAAAAAGGCTTCGTCGGCAGTGTGACAATTGGATGAGACATTTTGACTCTGCAAAGTTTATTCCTGCCGAAAGTATTTCACATAAATCTTCTATGAACAAATCTGGGGCTAAATCAACATTCCTTTTATGTATTGAAGTCCAGCTACTGCCAATAAGTTTAGTGAAAGATTTCGCGTTAGGCAATAACGCCCAAATCGATTTGGAAATATCGCAAAAAAAATTCTGAACAATTGTCGTTGTTTTTTTTTCTAATTTGGAATCTGTTTCCATTTTTTTAATTTTTTTAAAAGGAAAAATGCTAAAAATAAAAATTTTAAAAGTTAAATGGGAAATAAAGCCAAAAATTGGAAATATTGCCCCAAAAAATCCAGAAAAAGGGAAAAAGCCCAAATCAAAATTTTGCCAATAATTTTACTTTAATAAAATAAACAGTGAGATACATATGTATGGGTGGCATGGTGCCCCCTGCAACCCCCCTGCTTGGGCACACTATAGAATTTGGGGTAGGTGCGAGGCTGGGTGTATGCAAAGTTTCTTTAAATCCAGATTCTTTAAATGCAAAAAAAGACTTTGCATACACCCCGCCCCTGCTTAGGCACATTATAGGATTTGGGGTAGGTGCACTACATTATAGGATTTGGGGTAGGTGCACTACCCCAAATCCTATAATGTGCCTAAGCAGGGGCACAAACCTCACCGTTTATGCGCCGCAAGTATCCTTGAAATTTCACTTTGGAAATATCTCCCAAAATTGAGGAAATAACGCCCAAATTTCACAACAACAATTTATATTGAAGTCATTTGGGCGATATTTCCAATTTTGTTTGTTTTTTTTTTGGGCGATAAAAAAATTTGGGTGATATTTCCAAATCTATTTGAGCGTTCTTTCTTTGGGCGTTATTGCCTAACGCCCAAAGATTTATATTAAAATTTCCCTTACCAACGGATTTTTCATAACTCTATTAGATTAAAAGTTATTGTTTCAAATTTCAAAGCTACCTTGCCCCACTGTGCGACTCCGTCAACTAATGACTGTGTTAAAATTAACATTAATATCACTTGCACGAAATAGACCCTTAATTTTGAACGAGGGACGATTTTGTAGTAGGTATACCCTTATCTGCAATCGATCGTTACAATGAGAATGTGAAGTTGTTGAATATTTTTAAATCGCACTTATAAACACAACAACAGCAACAACAAAAAAAATAGAAATCTTTATCTAATCAGAAATCGATAACAGGGAATGCATAGATAATTTTCGTTATTAGCTTTGTGGGTTCGAATTTGATTTGACAGGGGATAAACAATATTATTATGTATAAAGTATAATCTTCTTGTGGTGCCTTAATATACATATAGAGAGAGGTTTTTTATATGAAATAAAACAAAATGAGGCCAACTTTGTTTGGACAGAGGGGACAGTTATTAATACTAGTTATATATACCTCCTGTACCTACCTCATTTAGTTGTTTATGGCTTTTGCTAGGTATACAATTTTGAAATTTGATATCTTGTTGGTTTTACTAATAATGAGGTTTGATGTTAGCGCATGCTATACTCGTATGCAAATAAACCTACTTCAGATAGGCAATCCCAAATACATTTTGTTCATCAATTACTCTTTCAAAACGTGACAATGAGTCTTCGATGATTTCTGCCGAAGACACACTTATCGAAAATTAACTTACATATATCATTTTCGATTGGATTTTCAGAGCACTCTATGACTTTTTGATTCAAATCGCATATATGAAAACATCGACTTTTTAAATTATCACACACACACACATATGTTTTATGCACATTATATGAAGGGCTTTCCAGAAACTGACGACAATTTCTCCGTACAAAAAATACTAAAAAAAAAGACCACTCTCTATATCGTGTTTAGCTTTATGCATTTTTTTCTTGAACTTTTTTCACAACTGCTTATTGATCTCTTTTTATCTTCCCTTTAGTATTTAATATGGAGTATTATATGGATCGGATGGAATTCGTTCCTTATATGTTTTTATTTGAATGTGGGAGAGCTAAACAGAGTAAGTATATACCTTAACAAATAAAAAAATAAAGCGTATGTATATTAATAATGTATTTTACTTTCAGGACAGCGACATATTGAACCTCGGAACCGGTAGCGTCTCATGGTTTGAAGTCAATGGATATGGTTGTAAGGCAACCTATCCACAAAATATATCCTCCGATGATCCTTACCGTCCTATACGGCCAGAAAATGTCGTTGATTGCCTTTTGGAATATCATTTAATTGAAGTAGTCCATTCGGGTGTACAATGCTTTTTAGCGGTAATATTAAATAAATTATTCAGCATAAGTCCTGTGGGTAAATTTGAATTTTTTCTTTTTCTTCCAGACGCTTGCCATTATAGGTTCTATTATGATAAGTTACATATTCCTAGATGAAGACGATCGATGTAAGTTGAAAAGTTTTATTTATCTATTCTTTTATTTTATCTTGTTAACTTGTTTTATGTCTTATATTTGTGTTGCTGTATTCCTATCCAAAGAGTAGTTTTTTTTTTTTTTTTAATTAGTGTCCTTGTTGTGTATTTCGATTTATATAAACTTCCTTATGAGCAAATAAATAAACTCAAAAAAGTTCTCGTCACATTCAATTCAATGTGTCCCCATAACTTATTCATTTTAAAATTGCTTTCCAATTGCATGTCTGAAACGTTTATTTGATAGCAATTACCAGTTTAAGAAAATGTTCATATATAGGAGTTTTACCTTGCAAACCAAACCATCAACCGAGAACCGACAGACAAACCAAAGGCGGCCTCTTCCTCATCATTATTTATACCTATCTTTATACGATTGCATGCAAACTTTATTCGATAAATGATCCTTGACCTAGTTGCATTGCACAAACATATGTTATTTAGTTGAGAGGCTCATAATATCCTTCTTAAAAACGCCAGGCACAAATATTTGAATGTGCAACTTTTACTGAATAGAAATTGTAAGAAAACAAATCGAGGTACACAACAAAATACAGAGATACTTACTTATGTATATCAACATTCACAACCTACCTCCTTTAATTTTAGTTCAAAATCTAAATGCCTAGATGCAGATAGTACAACTGTATCAAAATCCTGTCCCACCCCTTCCCTTGCATGTGTAACTCTTTTTCTATTTCTCTTTCGGTGAATAGTAATAGTAGAAATAGTTGTAGTATATATATGTAGTCCCGCAAAATAAAATCTTATCTCTGTTTCTGTTTCGGGAGAGGATATGATTTTTGTCTCATTAATTATTTTGTTTTCACTCACTCATTAACAACACAAGGTTCCTTGAGTCCTTGTTCATCAGATTAATTTATTTAAATTACAACAAAAACGCAAATTAATCAAAGATGTTTAATTAATTTATTTAAAAAAAAAATCAAATGTAACAATTAAAATCAAATTACTAAATAAATTTGTAATTATTTATAAATTAATCGATCGTCATCACTATGTACATATATATCATGAATCGGAGATTATTACATAATATTTATATAATTTATTTTTATATTTATACCTATACTCGTTGTCTCATAATATGTATGATTATATATTTTTTTTATATTGATGTGTCAATGTGTTTGTTTTTTTATTTGTCATTGTCCCCCTAATTATTGTATTGTTTTTAATTTTATCTTATAACAAAATGAAAGTAACGAATATATAAATTTAAAATGTACGAAAAATAGGACAAGATTTACATATGCCAGTGAATAAAAAGCTATTTTAAATTAATTAAAATAAGATTTCATTGAAAAGAATTAAGAAATAATCAAAAAGAAATTAACTTCCCTCTAGTTAAGGCTTGAATTTAATTAAAGTTTCACTTGAACTCTTTATGACATCTACCTTATCCAGTTTTGAGGTTAAAATCGACTTCAACAAGTTGGCCTATTAGTTTTTAAAAAGTCTCAACTTAGATATAGCACTACATTTTGTATCTTTAAACTCATGTAAGTTTTCTTATGCAAACAATCATACAAAGGCCTCACTCAAAAAAAATCTTGAAGTTTGGTTTCCTGCAATATGATTCAGCTCTCCAACTCTATCTGAGTCTTCTCGAATTTTCGTCAAATGTTATGTGCCATTTCTGCTTTGTGCATCTCTCTGAATTGGAAAGCGGATTTCATTGCATGTTGTGATGCTTCCGAATAGTATTGTCTTTGCATCGATACAGTGGCACTTCAGTCTTCGTTCAGTGACTTTAGTTTAAATTTAAACACACGATTGACAGCTTCAAAAGACTTCTCGAGGTCGAGACCTAAACTCGGTCCATTAGTCTGCAAAGTTTTTACAATATCTATCTGTGCGGGAGTAACCAGAGTGAAAGCCTGAGTCCAGGCTCAGTTGTTTTGAAGATTGTTATTTTTTCTATAGATGTGATACACCGTTCGTTTAAGCTTTACGCGATATGAGTCCTGTTTGTTCGAAATCAAATGTTGATTATATGGGTTCGTTGATCATCTTCCAAGTTATATTAGCAATTATCTTGCTACTGCGGTCAGAACTCATTTCATCTGACTGTTTTCGGAATGCGCCATACTTTTTTTTTTTTTTTTTTTTTTTGATTTTTCGGCAATCATTCTTTGATTCCACGATTTTGAGAAACACTGTTCTCTTTGAAAAATTTCACAGAGGGAATTTTAAAGTTGACAGATGTCTGGCCCACTACCTGAGTTTAGTGAGCATGTTTGAAAAGTAGCAGTAGGTCGCAGGTCACTCTGGTGTTGGTTCCTCGCCTTTTATCCGACGACGTTTCAAAGACAGGTAATAGCAATGTGGTTTTGATACCAAAGCAATGACATGACCACCCACAACATGTTTTTCGAGTAATGTTGACGCTTTTAACCTTTGGCATTGAAATTACCCATCACTAAAACGCTTTGTTTTAATACCTACTGCCTTATTTTGAGGAACTCATCATATTTAAATGAATTATTAAACAAGGCTGAGTTGGAACACTATAAGCTATCGGTTAGTATTCACTTTTTCACAGCTGCGGTGAATTTCTCATGGTCCCCTTCTTTATTAAGACCACAAACTATTTTTTGTTAAACTTGATAGTTGTACCTGCTTGGTAATTGAGGAGCTTTGTCGAATGTTAGATACGATATCAAGCTTTAGTCTCTGAACATTACTTTGTTCCAAAAATTTATGTCCGTAATATTTATAGTCTTGCTTGTACTTTAAGGGTCTATCTTTTATGAGTTCCAAAAAAAAAGCAACGATCTACTAACTTTAAAGTAGGCCTCTATATACCTAGAATTTTAAACTTTTCACGTTATATCATATAGAAATCAAAAGGGTACATAAAACCCTGTGTATACACAATTTATTCGGCACTTTTGTTTCAAACCAGACCTGCTTTAAACGTCTTCAAAATGATTTCAATTTTTATTAGCCGCTATCAAGGCAAGTTAGATATTTCGCCTGTTAAGGCAACTCATCCCCAATTTTCTAAAATACGTTATTTAAAATTATAAGCTGGCCAACGAGTACCCACGAAATATGTAACTGTAGTTGAATTTCACGTATAAGCTGAGCCTATTTTCATAAGCTTTTGGTTTGGTATTTAATACAACGAGACAATTTGTTTGTATTTATGTATTCCTGGCATATTTTAAAAACATAACCTTTTAAGAATAAGAAATGAAGATTTAAAAATAAAAAAAAAAAAAAAAAATACTAAAAACAAAATTCGCATACCTATATCACGACAAAATTCTAAAATGTTATTTTTTGTATGTCCTTCATTTTTGTTGCAGTCGATTTCATGAATGGCGACGCCAAAAGTCCACAACATACCGTTGTGCATCCAATGTACGTGAGCTATACTAGCATACCGACATCGGCTAGCGCAACAATGCTATCATTTAACAAACACAAACAATATCTTCACAATAGCAATAACAACAAATCGCATAGTAATAGTATCCTTAGTAACTTGCATAATCATACAATAATTAATAATCAATATTATGACGATAGTACAGCTACAGCTGATCAATTGTTTACTAATAGCAGCAATAATGCAAAAAATAAATTCAATGCACATCATCAGCATCAGCTACAAGCGCAACAACACCATCCATCCCAGCCGCAGCCGCAGTCGCAGTCGCAGCCACAATCGCAGCCACCGTCCACAACTATTAACACACAATCTTCGACTTCCTATACCTCGCTAAATAGAGATATTGGTGCTGAATTAACGGCTCCGACTCCGAACAATAGGGTCCTATCGACAATGTCGGCTTCCTTCGATCGCAATCTAAATAATAATCTAAGCCAAAGAGGAGATAAGTCTGCAGCAAAGATGAACAGCGGTGGCAAGAAGTGTAAGACTTCCAGCAGTTATAGCAGTTTTATAAACAGCAATCGGCCCGACATCAAATACACTCAAATGTCAACGGAACAACTTGTCAAAGCGACAAACTTGGATGCCTCTATTGAGGACATAATTGCTTTGCAGACTTTCAAATCAGCCGATAAGCACGGTATGACATATGTTCCGTTCCAGAAGCCTGTGCCGAGTGCTCTGTTTGTTGCCACATCGACTCCGGGCTCTATTCCGCATGACAACAACAACTTCCTGCCCACGTCCCACGTCTATAGTCCGACCAATAACAATAATAATACCATTCCGGAAGATGGTCCAGCTCCTGGACATTTCACTCGAGACAATTCTCAGTTTTTCAACTGTCCACCCGTTGGCAACGTCTTCGAAAACCGAGCGTACAACAACGCAACACCACCAACTATACCAGTTCAGCAAATACCACGACAGTTTCAACGGTCCGGTCAGTATCCGTATCCGGATCTATCTCCCGACGTAACGGAGAAGTACTCCATGCCTTACCAGTATGTACCGCGTTCGCCGGTCGCGAGCCGTATAGCGGCTCGTCGCCGTCAGGACAGATCTCACGTGACGAATTTCTGCGATCAAATTCGAGACGCACCGCCCGGCTATGCCGACACGGGCTTCGCTATAAGTCGAGCAAAATCCCATGACCGACTTTCAAGTCGTGGTGGCATCAATGGCAGCGGTGGGATGGGTGGTGTTGGTTACGCTGGACATCAAAGTCAAATGCCGCATCCACCACCGCAACTAATGCAAATGCAATATGCTAATGACACTAACGGCAGTAATAATCGTCATTCGCGCATGAGCAATGGCAGTGAACGTAACAATAAGCCACGCCCTAGATCATATTGTAATCCTAGTAATGTAAGTTATGACAGCAACAACGCAGGCGATGGTGATGGCGGTGATGGTCATATGTGCTGAAAGGGTTAATTTTAAAATTGTGTGTGTTCTTTAGTTTTAAGTTTCATATAACCTATATTTTTTTTTTTAATTTTCTGTCATTTTAATGTTGATCTGAGTTGTTAAAATATTTGCAGTAAACCTAATTTATTTTTTTAAAAAATTTAATTTTAGAAGAAATTGATTTTTTTATTATTTGAAATTTTGTTTAAAAAATATTTAAAATTTAATTAGAAATTGGAGGAGAAGTTTTAAGATTGGACACTTTTCATAGACATAAAGGGACTTCAAGGTGAGAAAATTTTTGAAGTCTGATTTTTGATTGGTCAGCTGTTCTCACCTCAAATGGAGGCAATTTTTAGCAGCTGCCCAGTGAAAGTTTACGATATAGTTGTTAGCAGTTGTTGAAAATGGTTTCCTTAATAGAAAAATAAGTGTGAGTTCCGGATATCACAGTTAAGATGTGTAAACATTAATGTTCTTTCGAGTGCCGGGTTTTTGCTATTGAAGGTTTTACACGTAACATGCTATACCTAACATGCTTCACGTAACGTATTGCACGTAAGGTCCACGGTTATAATTAAACCAACCACCGCGACGGCATAAATGATTACACATCAAAAACAGGAAACATGTCTTCAAATTTGACAGTTGAGTTAATTTTCGTATTCTTTAAAACATATTTGAAATAGAACGATCAGAAAAAGCTTTAAATATTATAAAGCGACAAATTTGGAGTATTCTGTCAGTAAACTGTCAAAAAAACTGGCACAAGAATGGACAAATTCATTCATTTGGCAGTTTACTGAAAGAAAACTGACTATTTCTCAGTCGTGTAAATCCAGCATTACCTATCACCATATAAAATATTTTTACTGTAGAAAATATTTGAACCCCACTAGAAATGTTTTTTTACTTCATCGTTCAGAAATAATTCAATAAGGGTAATCATGCAAGGTCGGAAAACCATCGTAAACATCGTAAACGTCGGAAAGTTTACGATGTCGTAAACGAACTGTCAAAATTTGTATGGGAAATCTTTTCCACCAAATCGTAAATTTTCCGATAAGAATTTGTATCGTAAACGAAAATGGTAAACGTAGAAAACTTTTTTCAATGGGATAATGACATTGTCTGAATCAGCTGATTGGTTATTACCTACCACATGAAACGTGCGTCGGAAACTTTACGATTTTACGACGACGAAAAGTTTCCGAAGTTTCATGATATACCTACAGCTATCGGAAGCTGCACTATAGTGTGCCTAAATGACACTTATGACCTTTTCGATTGCTGTGAGAACGACAGTTCTTCTCCAAAAAGATCAAAATTTGCTTCTCGATTTGTTTTTAAAATCATTCGAGAAGCTTTCACACGTATCGAATTATTTTTTCCGGCTTACCAATCGAAAAGGCCGTTAAACATTCATAAATATGGAAAAGGTTTGTTTGCATACTTGTTTCCATGAACTATTACTTTTGTCATACGCGTGAAGCTACAGTTTATTAAGAAAGTAGGTCTTATACGATACTAGCTAAAAACTGCTAAAAATCAATAAAAAGTTAGTCAAATGCTTGACACTTATGGGGTTTTCCATTGGTAAAATAAATCAATTTATTTTTGATTTTGATATGTCAAACATCCGATTTCGACCAATTTTCTTTCCATTGGGCAAAATAAATTGATTTATTTTTGATTTAAAATCAATTTTGCAGATTTACCCCTCCCTGTACTAACACCAACATAATTTACAGCTGTCAGTTTGCAAATGTGTTTTTTGAATTGATTAATTTATTTCAGGTGTGAATATTGTGTTCAAAATATGTGAGAAATATTCGCTTATAATAAATGGAACCAATTTAAAATTAATCGGTAACTTCATCAAGCTCATCTTTATCTTATGAAAGTGCATCAAGGGATGAAGTTTTTTTGAAATATATACAGAAACGAAACCGAACCAATACAATGACAAAAATAAATCAATTTGAAAAAGTGTTCTATTCGCCACGAAAAAAATCAATTTTTAAATTGAAATCTGAATTTACCAATGGAAAACCCCATTAGAGAATTGTAACATGTTTATACCTTAATATAAGGGTGTTTAAAATATTAATGCTTTTATTCGATAGTGTTAGATTACCTTAAAATATCTGAATTTTTAAACGCAGCCGAATTTTTTGACTTTTTATGGTTGCGACTATTTCCCCATTTCAAAATGTAAATATTTGCACCCAAATCGCAACTTGAACTGCGTTTTTGGTTTAAAATTACCGTTTATTTTTAGATTTCTAAATGTTCGTAGATGTGAAAAAAGAAAAAAAAATCACAAGGTCTACTAATACACCAGAACATTACTTGGCTTATTAATACACATAAATAAGTTTGAAGAAAAATCCACACAATTTAATACCTACGTACTGGATTTACTGTAAAAGTTCACTCTACTAATATACATGTGCACCATAAAACATTCGCATTCTTCTTCTTTTTTTTTTGTATGTCCTAATTTGAAATTTCCATTTTCATCGAATCTACTCAAACTTACCAAACCAACAGTTTTCCAACACCTTTGGATTATTTCTATAGTTTAATATAAAAACAAAGGCTATCAGCTCAGCAAAATTGCAGCAACTCCCTTGTGGTCAACATTAAAATTATAAGTCAACTATAAATAATTTTAAATCGCTGAACGATCAAATTAAAGTTCCTGATTTGTTTTTAATCTGCCTGGTAACTATTTTTGTAAAAATAAAAAAAAAGTAAAATTCTAATAACACCTACCCATACCTTTTGAACATTCCTCATTCATTTAGTAACAATGTGTGTAAACTCTTCCTTAAGTCTTTATTAAAAATAAGATAAAACATCAAAGCACAAACAAAATATAAATGTCCATCCCGCCACTAAAATAAAAACATTTTTTGTTTTCAATTTTCAAATATAAGTTAATGCTATACATAATTAATAAAAAAGAATTAAATATAAATAACTATTTATATAATTTGAAAACGTTAGATAATAGAAATAATTGTGAGACATAATGTTTGATTCTTTTTTTTTTTTGTTAAATACAAAATAAGTTTGAACAAAAATGCGACAAAATAAAACTTTAAATTTAAACTAATAAAAATATAAGCACGAGTTTGTCAACTGTGATAAAAAATTTAATTGAAATGAAGAATGAATCACCAAAAAAGATTGTAATTGCCTTTTAGAATATATAAAATAAAAATATTATTAAAAGAAGAAGAGAATTTAAATGAAAATACATAATTGGAAAATGTGAACGAAAAAAAATAATAAATTATAGAGACATAATGTGTGTTAATCGTTAGTAATATATTTAAATGTTGCCTTTGAAAAAAAAAGAAAATAAATAAATAAAATTTAAATTATATAAAAATAACTTTTATTATTAAAACAATCTTATTGTAATTTTAACACTTAACTGGATTAATAATAAATTTAAGTTTCTTTTTTTTTATTTTCCAATAAAAACTTACATAAATGTATGTGTATCTATACAAAAGCTTTGTTTTAATATTTTGTATAGTGTTGTGTTTTATATTTTTATCCAACCTTTTTATGATTTTATATTTCTTTTCAGTTATTCTAAACTTTTTGTTGTATGTAATTTTTTATTTTGCTTTAAAATGGGCTCTTTGGCTTTCTTTTTATTGTCTTAAATATTGCGCAGTAATAATGTTGATCAAACTTTTTTTTGTGACTCCTAGGAATTGGGTTGGTATATACCAATACTTACCTACAGTCCGAAGTCGACCAAGGCCGCCGGCCGCCAACAGGCTTTTTCCTATTTAAGCTAGGTTGTTTGCTCTGTACAACTGCAATACTAATACAAATGCATGTTTTAAAGAGTTAACGAGCAATGGTTTTGCTCAGTCGTTGAAAACCAAAAGTCAAAAATTTTAAAATTTAGTCTAGCTAAAGGTAGAAGAATAAATTTTACTGAGTCACTGTAGTGCACTAAACAGACCAGTTGTTTTAATGACTTTTACCTAGGATCATTTGCAATTTTGTAACTGTAAGAATCGTAAAGTTCCCTATAGGGCTTCTCACCAAGTAGCAATATGTTCCTCTTTCGTTTATTCACAAACTCCAAATTCTTTACTTTGGTGAAACTGACATAAACGTTAAATTATTTTATATAGCAAAAACTGGATTTGTGCGAGGTATGTTTTATAAAAAGAAATCATTTTTTAATTAAAATTTTTGAAAACGAGTAAACAATTAAAAAAAAAAAACCAAAACCCTTTTTTTGCAATTTTTCATCTGTCACTATCAGATTCACCAGAGTAAGGGCTGTCACTGTTGATTTTGACAGATTGGTAAAATTCTATTGTATAAACCCGCCAAATTGAATGCACTTTCAAATATTTGTTATGAATTACAAATGTGTCAATTTCGTTTAATTTAATTGCAAATAAATACCTTCATAATAAAGGGAGAATTTTTTCTTAAAAGTATTTTTTAAGTCAATCCTTTAATAGTTAATAAATCTGTTCGTTTACTTCCCAAAGATGCCACTTTTTATAAATTTTTTTTTGTACATGAACTTTGACAGTGCTATTGGCTAAAATTGGTGCAAATTGGCAGCTTTGGGAAGTAAACGAACAAGGGTAATATAGCAAAAAAATTCAATATTTGTTCTTGGCTTTTTACAATTTTAATTCTTATTATCTGGTGGTTATAAGGCTTTCAATTTTTAGACCCTACCTGGTATTTTCTTGAAGATTATTTCTACTACTTAGTTTCATTCCAAACTTGAAATATCGTTTTCGGTTGACATTTATTATTAATACCAACTTCAGAAGTGTATGTACATTCATTCTTAAAGCTTCTTTTAGCACAAAGTTTTCTTGTATCCCAAATACATATATCGTACCTCTTGAGTATAAGACAACTTTCATCTTTAAAGAGTTATAAATAGATTGATCTATATAATAAGAATTAAAAAAATTTAATAAATAAATCGATTTTTACAGAACTCAATATTTTTATATCTAACGGATATTTAAAGTAAAAATTTAAATTCTATTATTATATTAAATGGCCTGGTGACGGTAAGCTTTTTTATAATAGTTGTTTTTACAAATTAATTCATGGAGTAAATATAAAATTTATTGTTTTCGAATAAAAAAAAAATATCAACAATTTTGCCTATAATAGATATTAACACTACTTTATGCATTAGCATAAAATTAATTATTATTTTTCGTTTCTATCAAAGCGAGTTTATTCATAAATTTATATAGCTAACTAATACCTACATAAATGTAGATTTCACTACTTTCTCCATCTTCCAACACTCACTGACTACAAGGTAACTCATATTTAACTTCCAGCTTGCCTTAATCCTTCTGCCAGTATTTTATTTTTTTGTTATATTTAATAATATTTCTTCTATTTCATACTTTCCCATTCGCCCTGTTGTATCAGCAGTGAAGCATGGTAGTAAGAAATCCAAACACCGTCAATCGTTGTATTCAATTGAATTTGGCCCCTCATCGATGGATACGATACGAAATCGAGCCGATACGATATTAGATTACGATGACCAAGTTGAAGATCGCAACGGACAGCTTAGCCCCAAACCAATGACGCCACGCCGAGTTAAACGACGCTCGGTAATGACTCGTGGATCGAATAGTCGCCATAGTACCACCAGTCGACGTAGTCATGCCAGCTCAAGCAATCGCAACAGCATGCGAACTTCACGTCGGAAATATCAACAAAATCCCGTGACCAAACTGATTGACCAGCAACAACAGCAAATGCAACAAAATTCAGCTGGAAAATCACTAGGCAGCTTTCAGCATGTCGATAATCCAGCACTGACAGCTTCTAATTTGCAATCTTTGAACAATGAGATTGTGAGCAGTTTGACTAAGCCGCCGAAGAAATATAGCAGCTTCAACAAGAACATACCTCCGGATCCAATTTACTATAACACGAGTGGCAGTACCTTGCAGTTGCAGCAATCTTGGGCCCCGGCTAATACGTCGACGGGTCTTTACAATCCAACGTATCAACATTCTACTCCGAATTTGAATGATGGCGAGCATGTCGATGAGTTGTACAATAACCGTCCTCCATCGGTTCGATCGAGCTATTCAAACTTTCATGGTGCGCGACCCTTGAGCTCGTATACTCCCACTGTAGCTGAAAATGTTTTTGCTGGCATAACTGGTCAACAGCAACAACAGCAGCAGCAACTCCAACAACATCAGCAACAGCAACAACAAGCAGAACAACAGCAACATCAATTTCAGCAACAACAACAACATCAACATGCACATCACCATCATCACCAACAACAACAGCAACAGTTGCAGCAACAACAACAACATTCGCCTAGTTTTTCAAGCACTCCACCTCAAAATATACCTTTTTCGAAGCGAACAGCATCGAGAGAGAGTATACGATCGATGGCATTTTTGAACAGCGGCCCACCTGCATATAATTTAAACTATCACACGCCTCCAGATTCGGAGACGACAATGTAAATACAAATTTGCTAGCTTTAAGAATCCTGGACTATAGTTTGTTTTAAGAAATATTTTAAGTTGGGATATCCGTCCAACTGTTCTGGTTTAACTAAACTTAGCATGTAATTTGAGAAACTAACCAAAATTTATTAGTTTTTGAAACTTGCAACACTTTTACAGTCATAAGGTTGCAAATGAAGCATTAAATAACATTAATTTGTATTCCATTCATCATGTACTGGGAAGTATTAAAAAGTACTTTGATAGGACCAGTAAAATACACCAATGTTTACATTGCCGAAATTACAGATATCGTAGATATCGTCGGCTTTCGTTCGATCGTTAGTCCAAAATCGATATATTTTAAACGTATCCGATGTATGAAAGAAGAATCAATTCAAATATCAATGCCTCATTAGTATAACATGATTCCTTTTGACTCCTGCATGGGTTCTAAGATTTTCATTTTATTATTTTTTAAATAGATTTTTGGATCTCCTAGACAACATTTTGTTTTCGACCTAGCAGCCATTCGGATTCGGCAAAAAATTGTAGGTGCCCTCCATTCTTGGCGATAACTCACAAACAGGAATGGCTGAGAGTTTTAACTTGTATTGTTAGTCACTAGGCCTTAACCGTGGTTCTATACGAGCTGTCGCGCCTCCAAATGCATTTAATCATCATTCAGAATGTATCAGTCCAAAGTGTCAATTATCATCGATAATGTAAACAAGCCCACTTAGGAATACTACATTTTCGGATAAAAAAGCGGAACAACAGATTTTCTGTCAAATTTCCACCACAACAAAACTTTCTTTTTATTCAATTTGTTGATGTGTTACGAGTACATCTTAACTCTCGGTTAGCGGTATTTAGTGGATTTAATTTCGTGAAAGCGTATAGTGGTAAATAAGTGGTACTATTTCCTTCCTGTAAGTAGGGAGAAGCACACGCCATTCAAATGGCTCGATTAAAGACTTCTAACTTAGCTTTAATATGTTAAATTTTTGGCACGATGCCTCATACAGATTAGATGCTACACATCATTGGCGATTACTGCAAAACTGGATCATTTTCAAAAATGTTATTCTATTCTTATCCTAAAATCAATATACATATTATATTTGTTATCTGTTTGGTTGGAATGCGAATCTTTAGCAACTAATATCGACCTTTTACAAAAGTACAGCTAGTGCATTATGACTGTCAAAGTGTTACAAAATATCACAAAACAATGCTTCCATTGTGTTTCTTGCAAAGAACTTAAAAACAAAAAAAAAATCGCTGAATAATAAATTAGATGGAATTCAAATAAATATTTATAAACCTATATAAACTAAACAATAAATATACCGATGTTGCCTTTTTTTAACATAATTTTTCGTAAACTATGTAAAATTGTACCAAAGTTTATAGAAATATTTCGATACTTTACATCATTTTAGGTTTCGTTGATACTTAAATAAAAAAAAAAAACAAAATAAATTATAGATTTATATACATACATATATATTTTTTGTAATAGGTATAAGGCAAATGTTTAAAACTTCATAAGCTTTAATGTAATGTAATTTTACATCAAATGCATACAAAAAAAGAAATAACACAATAACTTGAAGACTTTTTAGAGTAAAGGTAAATGTAATACATGAATAAATATTATTTTTTTTTATTTATATTTTAGTATTTAATTAATAATTTAAGTTATACCTATTGATAATGAAAATAAATTAAATAATTTTTGGTCATGATGTCACTTCAATTTGTTGTTTGTCATTGTGTAGCTAATTTTGTTTTTGTAAAAGGTAAACGCTATAGTGGTTGAACCCCAGCGTTACATTCAATTTCGTTTTCAGCTAATTAGTGCGGTAGATATCGCGTGGTAATAAAGTTAAGGGGCTCTTCAACCTCTTTGCACTGAGCTATCTATTAAATTCAATATCATATCTAGTATTATTTGCTAGTTTGTATGACCTGTTATCCCCGGATGCTTTAATTGATGCTTTTTATTAACTTGTTGCTCCGTCGAAATCGGTGAGTTAAGATTGCTGAACCACGGATCTATGTTTTAACCCCGTTTTTAGAACTGGCCCTAAGGGGAAGTTTTTGGGTTTCGTGTAAGTTAAGTTGCTGTGGCATCAGATTTCATCTGCTGTGTTTTCACATTGGTATTCGATTATAAAATTATGAATCCTTCCAGATAGTGTTGGGTGCAAATTTTAACGCGCCCAACTTATTGATGCGATCCACTTAGAACATTGAACGACACTCGCAAAATAAGAGCTTGTGTATGTGTGCATACGTTCAGTGTACTCTGAGCTGGAGCTTAAACAGGTGTACCCATTTGTTTAGCTTTTATACTTACAATATTATAAAATTCGGTTTTACTTATTGTTAGGACATGACTGAAAGAATAAATTCAGAAAAAAAAAACACATTTAGTTTTTCTTGAAATTTTTGTACTTGATGTATTTGTCCTTAAAATGTATCCGAAACGCTTTAAAGCATATATAATACTGATTCAGTAAATCATCTGAAACACATAATAAAATCACAAATAGGGAACATTAAGACGATTTTAGAACTGATAAATTAAAACTATATACTATGCATTTTCGTGCGGAACTAAGAAATAATTTTAGTTTTTTCGACTCTTCACTTCGACGAATTTCTGTAGCGTAGAAGTTAAGCTATTAATTGCGTCGATTTTAATTCTTTCAATTTTCTCCTGCTGAATGAGAGACATTTTATTGAAATGCATCATATCTCGGTGCATTTCGCGTTGTAAATCAACTTTTTCTCTTTCCATAGCTAGTTTTCGATCGAAGTACTCCTTCCACCAGTGGCCTTGCATTGAGCCTTGTGCAAAGTCATCATTGCCATTTTCATGGGTTATCTCTAGCGGAAGTTCTTCGTGGGGATCGTTGTTATATTCGAATTTAGTTTTTTTTCTTTCAGGACTGCCACTGCTCTCTTCGAATTCATCAGCAGATTTTCCATGCATTTGGATTTGTGGCTGTAGCATCGAATTGTCGATTGGGTATTGGCTTTCATCTCCGAATTGTGCGCCACTCACTATTGTATCGCATTCGGCTTTCTTACCCTGCAAGTATTTGAACATCTCCTCAAAAAACTCCCAATGCACATAACCAGCGAGGAACTTTTTATTGAGATTCTTGTTATAGGTTATGAGGATATTGTGCCATTTTTTTTGCACTTTAGCAGCATTGTAGCGAAAGCCCAGTTTTTGTAAATGTCTCGTTACACTTAGCCAAAGTGCTGTACGTTTCTGGCGTCCTTCAGTGAATTTGTCTTCCATCGGCCCACGAATGTGAATCAATGCACGAGTTGCTTCGGTGGACCAAGCTCGTTCATATGGATTTCTTCCATCAATTGTTGATGGATCTTCAAGAACGGATTCTTCACCATTTTCATCATTATCCTCAATGTCATCATCACTAATTTGATAATAATCTAAAAAAAAAAAATAAGTTATTTAATCAAAATTTTACTGTTATTAAATGTTATGTAGATATATCGCTTATTTTAAGGAATTGGTTTTAAATTATTTCTCCTCTAATTCCTCATTCTAAGGTTACGCTTTTACTTCTAAAGAAAATATTCGACCTACCTACAAGAAAAAATTCTGTTTGCAGATCCGTTTTTGTAAAACATTTTAGTTCGTGAATTAACTGAATTGTATGTTTAGGTATTTTTTTAAAAAATGTTGTCAAAACTTTTCTAAATATATTATTATTGGTGTTATAGCTGTAAATGCACGCGTACATATACGCGCAAAAAAAAACACCTAAAAAAAACGATAGGATTCTCAAATTGAAAACATTATTCAAAACCGAATTTAAAAATGTTCTTAAAAATTAATGACTTTTTCATACCCTTATTTAAAGAACAAATTTTTATTCTTAACAAGTTTTTTTCCATTCAAAATTGCTTTAAAATATCTTTCATTACTTTTAAACGAGAAGCTTACTGTCATTGTTGATTAATAAATCGTTTCTGTAGCATATAAGGATAATCCACCATCGATCGCAACCCCTCTTAATTCGATACAAGAAAACTTCTCTGATTTCTTAGAATTTTTCTTCATCAGATAGTAGATGGGTATTATGTTGGTATAGGTACACAAAATACATAGAAAAAAAACTTTGTTATGTTCTAGCCCTTAGTTGCAAAGTTCAACTATTATAGATACAGCGCACTTTCTAGCCTCCCTCAATCATCCAGCCTCCACCTGCTACCTATCCCACCAACCCTATTTAGGAGTAGGTAGGTACACAAATAAGATTTTATCTTAAAGAAGAAACTAAGAAAAAAACTAAATCAAAATATGCAATCGGTTCTTATTCTTATATTAATTTAAAGATTTTGTTTATTATAAACAAAAATGGAAAACTGGGTTTATGGAACAAACAGCTATAAAAAACTAAAACGAAAAGAAAAGAAAATTCAAACCAAATAAAATAAAAAATAAAATTGTGTTAATAGTTGGAAAGACTTACTTTCACATCCATCGGCAGGTATATTATATTTCCTCTCATCCATTCTTAAGCTGAATTTAGAAGACCAAGTAGGAAGGTATAAGTGAAGAAAACTCACTTAATAATTAAGCGCTGCTCCACCTTTCGTTGATGCTGTTCGAGAAGTATTCTTCGAGATTCGAGAAAAATCAATTTAATCTCCGTAGGTATATCGTTCCAAAAGATGGATTTTCCTTCTTCAAGCAGCAGCAGTAACAAAAATTCTTCTTGCGATACTCCTAGGGGTGGGTAAAAGGCGATGTCCACCCCTACTTGTGTTCTGTCTTTTTCTTCGACAAAGGACGTGGGTGGGTGGTCTTTCTAGTTTTTTTTTTCAAATCTTCTTTTCAATTAGGATTGTAATGCAGCAGCAGCAGAATATTTTAGATCTGCGCCTTGTATCGATAGATTGACAATACTAACAGGCAAAACTTGCTGACAAGAAGTTGTAGCAGCCAAAAGTAGTAGCTCTGCCTTTTCTGCTCCTGCTGCTGCTGATTTACCTAGAAACGTTTTGATGTTGCGCGTTACAGACCTCGATATTCTTGTATCTAACAAAAGGTACAAACCCTTGGTAGCCTGCTCTCCTTCCTCGTAAAAGTGCCGATGGGAAAAAATGTTCGAGCTATCCAAAAAATCGTTGCCAATTACTAGGTAGGTACTTACTAGGACGGACACCTACTAACACAGAAGTTATTCAAAAAACTATTTTTTTTTTTAACTTGCGGTACAAAATCTAGTTTTGTTTTTTTTTTTTATTATTTTTGTTGTGGCGAAAATAATTAAAACCGGTTATTTTTTAGGTTAGCCAGCCAAGTCCTCGCAGACTTTGGTTGTTTGATCCTTAAATATTTAGCAGTATTCAGATTCACACTTTTTCAGGCTGGTTCTTTCTAGCATCTTGCTGCTTGTGTGTTTGTTAAAAACAATAAAAAAAAAAGGTTGCCTTGAGTTTTGTTGTTGTTTACAGTTGCTCTATCTTTTGTTTTGTTTTGTATTTTTTTTGGAGAGCAATAAAAGAAAACTTCAAACAAATGTAAAGAGAGGGAAAAATGTTTAGAATCACAGCACTGCCAGGTTGAAGATAGATAGAAAAGGTCTGTTCATGAACTGTTGAAAAATCCGAATTTCTATGAGTTTTTAATTCAAAAGCTATATTTTCATTTCTTGTTACAATAGCTGTATAATCAAGTTCAAATAAAACTCTTTGGCTGTGCTAATAAAACGCTTTAGCAACTATTGGCTGTGTTCGCTACAAATATCATAGATCACATCCATTTTGTGAGTGAAAAACAACATTAAGGTTCATGAATACTTTTCAAGAGCGCCATCTTCATCTTCAAAGTTCTAACTATGTATATCCACTCTTTTACTGGCTAATTTATCGACACTCTTTGTTTTTGTTTTTGTTTGCCAAGGGAAATTTTACTGCGCTGGTTATAAAATTACCAATAAAACACGGCTAAATAATTCAATAAGATATTTAACTAAATTAAAGCAATAATTGTGAAAATTCTTACAAGTTAAGTTCAACAATTTGCTACAAAATGTACAACGAAATTAGCAAATTTGAAATGAAAATACTTTTTATGTAATTTGCGAAATTACCAAATTTCAGCTCTTATGTAAAGCAGCCTTGTTCCTTTGGATGTACTTTGGTAGCCATTTTCACTGTAACGCACAGAATTAATTTCTCTACAAATCTCATCTACTCGCCATGAAAGCAGGAGTAGTTGGTAGTAGTAGATTATCGTTTGGATGTACTCATGAGTAGCTCGTCACCTCCAAAGGAACATGGCTAGTATAAAGTACTAATCACTTAAGAGCCAAAAACGAATGAATAAATTTCGCCGTTTTGACATTTCCTTCACATAGCTTTTATTATTCGTCGCGTAAAAATTTTGTTCGTTGCAAAAAGAGTTTGACAATTCGTAACAATTAGTAGGCGATTCGCAAAGACCTTGCGAACAAGGGTGAGCATACAATTGCGATAAAAAAGTACTATTTACCCCTATCACACGCCTCGATCGACTGCATCGATTTATAGTGTCGGTAAGGTTTTTTGGTAGTGTGAAATGAAAGTGTGTCGACACTGTAGTTCGAACTCTGGAGATCGAAGTAGTATGCCGACGTATATGTGGCGTGTAAAAAGGAACGAACTAGTTCCCCGATTCAGTTTTGTATGTTGTTATTGTTTTTTGTTGTCAACTTGTGTTTTTCATCTGGTTATTTTTAAATTCGTGTGGTAGTTTATTGAAGGAAGCTAAATACTAAAATACAAATGGAAAATAGACCACAAAAGCAAGTGTGGGTTCATTCTGAAATAGCAATTTTACTAGAAATAATTTAGAATTGACAACTTTTCGAAAATTGACAACTTTTCGTCGACATGGTAAATCGATTGAGGCGTGTAACAGGGGTAATTGGCTTGGAAGTTTTGGACTAGAAAACGAAAACCTAAAATAATAAAATCTCCTCGTGTAAAATGGATCATTCAATCAAACCAAAATTCTAAACAAAAAGTGACAGCGGAGAGCGGATAAGCATGTTCGTCGACAGCTGCCTTTTAAAAGTGGAACACTGGTTATATTTTGTATTTTTCCTCAAATTTATTATTACCGCTTTTTTGTTAAGTATTTATACAAAAATAATTTCATAAATTCTTAGAATGTCTTCTAATGGTGAAATGTAAGTTTTACAAAATAATTCTCTTTGCATTTATGCCGTTTAAACTTGCCATCCAAAAACTAGCACCGATTGGAAGCGTCTCTGGCAATTGATATCAGGAATTCACTACGAAACACCGGAAGACACAGTCAAGGAGAAACTCCTCAACGTATCCAAGGAGCTGCAAGATGGTCTGCTGCAATTTAAATGTTCGAATTCATCCAACACAAACTTGGAAACACTTCTCAAGGAAAAGAAACAAGAAAAGCTGTACCCATTTACCAAAAAATTGCAGGAGTTACTGGTAAGTGAAGCGAACTTCTTGTAATGACTGATAAAATATCCTTTTTATTTTAGGATCTTGAATCCAGTCAATGCTGGCAAATTCTCTGCTACTATTTATCCAATGAGTATCGTGGGTCAGCGAGTTCCTTGACAGCCTTCATATCATCTGAGGGAAATATGGCCAAGCTGCTCGATGACATCTGGGGCTACTATTCTCTTGAGCGAATGATTGTCCTCAAAGTGATGAAGAACCTTTTGATTTTCTACAAAATACCCGGACATCCTTATCACAACGAATACAGACTGATTGTGGACAAACTCTCGATGGCCAAGTTAAGAGAATCCTATTTGAAGCAATTGGAGTTCTTAATCAATGAAAATCCCCCGACGAAACTTACCGCCGGCGAGTTCTTGAACTATCACAACAAATTAAATTCATGGGCGGAGCGGAATTGCCGTGAAATCAACGAAACTCTGCAAATCCTTTTGCTGATTTTTGATCATGTAGGCGTGGAACCTAAGCAGTTACAAAAACTATTCGATTGTTTTAAAAAACACTCGTTTGGAAGGCAGCAACGTTACATCGATCCCACGAACGAGTTGCACCAGCAATTGATAATGAAAATCGCCTTTAGCGAAGTGGCTTTATTTCTTAAGAGCATTGACTTCCAGAATCCAGGAAAATCTGTCGTAGTAGATGAAATCGTAAAACTTCTGGATAAGGACATTGCCAGTATGTATCACAACAGAGAGAACGGTCCGCTGTTGCTGTCCTGGATGCTTTTGAATCTTAGAAGCAGCAGCCCAAGTCAGGAAGACAGTGTAATGGCCAAGTATGGGCAATTCGGAGTACGGGCGGTGCATTTGAATGTCTTTGGATTCCTCAAAGAACTAGTCAGCCATGAGATGTTTAAGGTATGTGTTTTGCTGTTTGATATTCAAAACTCAGAAATAGTGTTGACCAGTTATATTAGTTGATAAGATTCATACATATTGAAAGGTAAACAATTGCTTGGGTTTTGTATTTTAATAATTTCAGGACGACAGCGTTGTATCGAAAATCGTGCGGAAGACTGTTTACAATCAGTTGACTTATTTATGTGACCTATTTGATGCCGACGGATCTGTAAGTCGTCATCCTTTTGTTTACGATTTGTTATGTGAGCTCATTTCTTGGCCCACATTAGCCAAAGACTTTTGTTCGCTTGAAGGTTTGTATAGTAACCAAAAAGTTCCAAATCTTCACTTGTAAAGGATTCCTTATTTAAGATGGCGGAGTGCGTTCACTGTACAATACAGCTTTGGAGAGTTTTCCTTTAAATTTTATTCACATCTCGATGATAGCGAATGCATTGACCAAAGCCGGAATGGGGAATTATGTAAGCAAACACAAAAACCAAGTAATCAAAAGAAAAAGAAAAATCGATCGAAAAATTTTTTGCCCAATAGATTAAATCCCAACTGGAATCGCTTCCAATCTACACCGAAGTCTACGATGAATCGAAGTTTATGCTCCAATCTTCCCCAGATGTAGAAGATGAATACATTCTTGTTCGGGACTTCTTGCCATTTCCTCACATTGACTATACCATTCGATCAGGAACTTCAGCCGTTGTAATGGATCGATCGAAAGCTTGCTGCGTGCATTTTCGTACGAGCGTGAATTACTTCAATGTTCTCCACCATGAGATTAACTGTTTGCTAGATGACGCCACTCGTTATACTGAATTCAATAATGATCGGTTAACTCGCATAAACTTCGGTTTAAAGTATCTGCAATCGGCGATTCTACGTGTAAAGTCTTTGAATGAGATTTCCGCCGAAATGGTTCATCCAACAGAGTTGTGCATTGATGTGTTAAATAAATTTAAATTGACGCAAAACCCACCGATTGAACTTTTGGCGAATTGTTTGAATGTTTGCACTGCCTTATTACCTTTGGTCGATAAGGAGATTTTCAATCGAGTCATTAACTTAAGCATATTTCCGGCTCTGAGCAATGAAATGTTGGACTATAAGAAATACGCACACGGAGTGTGTTTTGATTCGAATCTGGTTGGGACTTATTTGGTTGATGTGGAGAAAAAGTCAGAACGCTATGACTTTTTGCTCGCTTATCTTGGATTTTTGAGGACGTATGCAAAGGTAAGTTTGAGATTTGCTACGCCTAGTTACTTACAACTCTCAACCATTTATGTGCGTATTCTTTGGGGTGCAAGTCCTACGCACTTATCAGGAGGTTATAGCCTTTTTTTAAATAGATCTACGATTATTGCTTTCAGATGGGACGTGATCGTCTGTTTCAATTGGAGATCCCGGGCCTAATATTCCTCCTCCGTGAAGTCTTTCCTCACATGCATGCTTGGCGGTTCGAGTCGCAAAATGATAAAAACAAAATCTATTCCGAAATCATGGGCTTCATCTGTGACATTTTGGACATGGTAACCACCGAGAAGGGTTCTAAGAATCCATCGAAGCAACTTCTACGAAACATCTGCGTGTATAGTTTACTTAATCTTGAAAATGGTTTAGTTCTACTACGGTAAGTCCATCATACGAGTACAAACATACAACTTCTTAAATTCCAACACTGTTTGTAGTTTCATAGCAATTGGTAATCCATATTTGCAACTATCCATGGAAATGGAATCTAATTGGATGGTTCTTTCATCAAACGGTCTAATCCTGCTAGTTCGTCTGTCAATGCGAATTTTAATGCAACTTCTTCGACTTAAGACTTCGGTCTTCTCGAGCTCCGAACTATCACCATTGGAAGCGCTTATCTATACTCAACCTAAGCAAAGGGATACTTTAAGAATTATTCCAGTTGTCACCAGCTACATGAACAACATCTTCGATCGATGGCTTCCGCTTTTGTCGTGCAGACTTCTGAAACGTATCGCTCTCGAATTTAACATGTCACTGTTGGCTTGTTTGGATATGGAACCAGATCAAATACGCTTGACTTTTCTGAACAAATTGCCAGACGATTTGGAGAGCGACAATTTGAAAATTGCCATACTGGAGCTTGTTGAGGCATGCATAGAGAAACAACCTGGCGTTACTGAGGCTTTCTTTAATGTTAACTTTTCCAGAGATAAGACGAAAGACAAAAAATCAAATTTAGGTGACAGCATTGTCACCTTCATGGAAGACTACCTCGACGCTGTTGCCAAAGTACCAAATGCCGTAGAAAATCCTCTACCTAGCCGCATTATGACTCTGTTTCATTCTCTATGGAAAAACAATATGCAGAGTTTGATCGAGGATCTTGTCCAGAAACCAACTTTCTGGTCTTCTCTTTGCAATCCTCTCTTCGGAGAGGTTTCTCCAAACGTCAAGGCCTACAGTCAGCTTTTCAACATCCTTGGAATCGAGGTGTTTTGCACGAGCAATAAGACAGACACCGAATTGAAGAAAGTTCTCAATCGATTCTTTGAGAGTTCGCACTTCGATGTCTGGCTGGAGTATGTCTTCGAGTTGCCCAATGTTCCTCGGGCCTCACAAGCTGTCGATGAGACACCTGAGTGGTTGAACCGTTTGCAAGCCTTCAAAGGGTTCATGTTAATCTATCTTAAGAAAAACCCAACTGGAATCGAGATTCCACAGAAAAAATTCAAACTCCTCGCCGAGAAGTGTCTTCAGGTCTTGGTCGAACGTTCCGAATACACGGAGGATCTAAGGCCGTTCATTATACTCTCTGAACTATACCTGTTCATTATTCAGAGCTATAAGCATTCATACACCGAGACAGCAGAAGAGGACAAGCACATGCTTCAACAACTGATTAAGCTCCTCAGTGGCGTTGCCAGCTGCTATGAGGATCTGCATATTCGTGCAAAGGAAGCATGTCTATCGATAACAATCAAGTGCGCTGAATTGCTAGCTGTAGAGCTGCTTAAGGACTCAACTGTTGCTCTAAGCTTCCTCTACTCCGTGGTTAGTATTATTTGCCGAGAGCTAAGTAACCTGGAAACTGGAGTCAAGGTTGAGATGAAACTTGCTACCAAATCGTCCGTTTGTTCTTCTTCATCGAACTCATTAGTTCTGAGCTTGAATCTTCTGAAGACCATAGCTGCTATATTTCACAATGATGGTCCTGGTAACTGGGATCTGCCATTTATTGCCAACAAGGTTTTCAATCGCTTGTTAAGTTGCACGGGTTGGATTTTGCAACTCAGCTCCAAGCAAAAGCTATCTGTCGAACTGTTGGATGTGCTGATTGTCTTTGCAAAGGGCAATTGTTCGCATGAGTTCCTCTATTGTGACGTTGGTGATTATTTGTGGCTGAAGCTTTTGCCGCCAAAAGAACTCCTGCAGGCCAATTACGCAATGAAACAACCACGTGAAATTGACTGGGTTGTCCAAAAATGGTGGCCCATTTATTCCCGTGGCATAGAACTTGTAACGATACTCTTTCAAAAACATGACTATCAATTTTTAAAGAATGTTTTGACTTTTGTCGGAATTCATGAGGAGTACTTGATGGATTCATTGCTCTTGGGCAAACAATCGTTGGAACCCAGTGCGATGATGCTGATCAAGAATTCTGTTCTTCTGGTGGCAAAATTAGTTGACTATGAAAAGGAATGGCGATTGGAGCATTCGCATAGCTTGTTTAGTTTGATGGTGTGTTTAAAATTGCATAAGCTATTGTATGGATACTTATTTTTTTCTCTTATTAACAGCGATGTGTTCAAATGCTGTTGGGTCATTCGATATCGATGTTTAATCAACCGAAGAATCTAAAAAGTCTAGTAATGGGGAGACGAACCCATCTGGATATAATCAAGGAGAGTGAAAGTGGTGGACTTGTTGATGAAGTGATAACAGCATTCAATGAGTAAGTTTCTGCTGGGAAATCCTTTGTTCTTTTATCTTTTTATGTTTCTATTGTTTGTAGCTTGACGGAGATTATAACATTGTGTGTCAAATGTTTGCTACGCTTTAGCCCACCTTTAATCGATTTGATTTGTGAACCAGAGTTTTTGGCTTGCAAATGGGAGCCCCTGTTTGAGATTCACTTTGGCGCTCCGAAGCTCAATGATACAAGTATGCAACTTACTTTCGGAACTGTACTCAGTGTTATTGGTGTCTTCACAAAAGTACTCAATTTGGTAAGCTTTTCCTATAAACTCCTACATATAAGCAAGATCAAACAATTCTACATTTGAATATAGCAAAATTATGGTTTTAATGAAGTTCCATTGAACGTCTTGGCGGAGAATACAGAACTTGATAGACAAACAGATAGTGTTGATTCCTCAAAGCGTAACGTTGCCAGTAATAATAATCTTCCTAAATCACCAAGCCAACGTGGATTTTCTAAGTCAGTTTCTATTACGTCTGCTTCATCAGCATCAGCACCACCCAATGAACTTCTTTCGAATCTTGATGGAGAGCTTTGCCTAATGGCCTTGGAGCATGTTCTGATGCTTGCAGCTTCGCAAAGCCTTTTAGCTTTTAAGAACTGCAACCTACCCTCACGAGAGAAACAGCTTATTCGTCGAGAAATCAGCACAGAGTTGATAACCTATCATGAATTCATCCGCAAAAAGGTTCTTATCGATTTTCGTGAACACAAAGAGATTTGGCACCGGCGAAAACATGGAATTGTACTCATGATGAAACCTGATATCGATGATGACGAATCAGCGGCGAGTACAAGTCGGTTTTCAAAACCGCAATCTGAAAACGGAGCCAAAAGGGGAATTGACTTTAAAAACTCAATGCGAGTAAATGTTGTTCGACGACTTCACCTGCAGCAGCAGCAACAACAGCGAACTCCAGATCCCGAACGCAGATCATTTGAGATGTCCCAGATGATCAGTCCAATTATATCCCATTCAGATGTTCAGCACTCAAACCAACCAGTTACTATTTCATCAACACCCAATTTGAGTCGTCCTCCAATTCGGAGATCGAGTGAAATAACAGTTGATGAAGGCGCGAAAAAGGTTTGCTTTGAAGATGAAGTCGAAGAAGAAATCGAATATTATCCTGCCGAAGAACCAAAATACAGTCCACTCTCATATGTACAGATGGTAGAGGAAGATTATTTGCACTTCATGTCTAATTTGTTTACCGTTATTTGTCAAAGTGATTAGGTTTAGTATGATGGACAAAATTTTCTTTCTATTCTTGATTTTTTTAAATTTTGTTTAATAAAAAAAAAGTGTTTTTTAAACTAATTGCTTATAAAAGCTCTGAAATAGTGGGTTGTTTACAAGTTACGTCATGGGCAGCGTTAACACAAAACTGAAAAGTTGCTGCATTTTTTAAGTACATTTTCTGATCATGTTGCTGTTTTTTCAGGACAAATTTAAAATACATCTAGAATGTTTCCCATTCTGTGGTTAATTTCATGGTTGAAAGGTCAAGTTAAAATTATTATTTACTTAATACGTAGATTAAATAATACATTATATATGTTATTTTAAAGTTTTGTCAAACTTCGTATAACAATAAATTAAGCTGGACTTAAATTGTTAGAAATTGGCAGTTTTGGGAAATACGGAAAGACGAAAAGACCTAATAATGCGTTTCAGGTTTGTGTCAAAGCATTTACATAACTAGAAATAGCTGAACAGAATTTGTTAAAAAAAAATTAATCACAAAATGAATCGAAAAATATCAATAGTTTATATTTTGCCCTTCAGATTTCAGAAACGATTAACCTATACATACATACATAAATAGCTACATAATGGGTACATAAAAAGTTTTGTTTTAAATAATATCAAGAATTATGCCGTTTAGACCTGATATCACTTATTTTTTGTAATACTGCTATGCGGAATTCTAGTTTTTCGTCAACGTCCATGTCTCGCACTGAAGACAATATTGAAGTGAAGAAAGATTCATCTTCGTCAGCTTGTAGAATTGCTACATTTTCAAAATTTCTTGATTGATTTAAGCCAATTTCAGGCGGTTTAACGTCTTGAGGGTTCCGAAGCTGTGCAGTGCCATTTTCGCTTGTTTGGTTGGCTTGGTTTTCTGAGCAACTTGTCCTATCTAATTCGTCATCAAAATCTCTAACAATATTCCTTGAACTCGAGCATGCTTCCATTCTATCATTTGTAAGTTCTTCTTCATCATTGTCGTCCGGTTCTGTTTTAATACTACGAGATTCTTCTTCGGGGGGAATCGACGGCTTTGGTTTTTCGTCTAACGAACTTTCTGGGATGTTGTCAAAGGAAATACTTCGTTGCGCTTTGTGTTCGTGGAAAGCCTTCAAATATGTATTGTATGACTTCTCGAAATGTACTGGGTCATCAGGGCTTTCAGGTCTTAGGTATGACTTGTAAAGTTTGAGCATGAATGAAAGCCGATCGTGGTACATGTATTTTTTCATTTTCGTGTCTGTAGCTCTTTTTTTTACAGATCTTATAAAAACATCTCGAATATTTCTCCATTTCGTGGTTATTTTTATCGCTGAAAGGTAAACCAATGGGTTATTATTTTTAGTATAGGTTACATTAAAAAATTAATTCATATTAAGATGTTTTTATATGTACGCATGTACAGGATGAGCCAAAAGTCCCTTTTCTATGCAAACAAATAATCAGCCTTATTGAGAGTTTCACCTTGAAATTTTTTGTTCGCCCTTAATTTTAAAAGCTATTGTGAGTTTCGCCCGAACGAAAATTCGTTCGCTTA
This sequence comes from Leucozona laternaria, assembly GCA_932273885.2. Taxonomy (NCBI): domain Eukaryota; kingdom Metazoa; phylum Arthropoda; class Insecta; order Diptera; family Syrphidae; genus Leucozona; species Leucozona laternaria. Next base: position 22,467,864 of record OW026368.1, on the reverse strand, counting down.
CAAAAAAGTGGTGAAAATGAAAATACATTCCGCCGGAAATGAATTGTTCACAATAAGGGTAATTTTTCGATCATGAAATTTCGGGTGAAACCTCCAATAGGCGAAAAGTGAAATGTCAAATTGTCGGGGTGGAATGTTGGTCGGGTGAAACTCACAATATGGCTGAATAACTTTTATTTATATATATTTTCGATTTATAGATATTTTTTCGAAAGATTGGGAGATTTAATAATAGAGTACCTAACTATCCAATTATATTTGGAAAATGGCCAGTCAATAATTTACATTTTACGTTGAACAATTTGAGTGATATAGGAACGTTACAGATGTGAGAAGAACAAGCAGACCTCCACCTCGTTATAGACGATCCGCTGAAAATATCCAGGTCATTCGTAAAAGTTTTACAGCCATATTCTGCTAAACGTTTTCGTGAACATTTGCATTTTGCTATCCGCAGGATGGAAATAATTGTTCCATAATGCGTACAAATTGTCATAAAAATAAAATTAAGACAATAAGATTCTCTTTAGAATTTTAATAGTAACTACTGGTTATGATTTGCATTCAAAAGACAAAGCTTTAAATAAATAATTTGAGGCAAATTGAATAAAACATTCACTTGAATCGAAAGTTAGTTTCAATCGATTCGTATAGCAGAATAGGGCTGATCGACACGACGACGGACGTTCAACCCCACATTCAATACTTCGCATAATGTGTCAAACATATCGGGATAGATTAAATTTCAAACTCAAGGAAGATGAAAATTTGTAAATGAAGTTTTCTTCGTATTTTTTTCGCCGTTAAGGAGGGAGGAGCGATTTAAAAAATATGCACGACTGGGTCGCACGAACTTGCTCTTATGCGCGATCACATTGTGGTTCTATAGTCTGAAATAAATTACCTATAGGAGTATATATTTTATCCATTTGCCAAATCTTAGTTTACTTTCAGGTGGTATTATGTGAGTATACAAAAATTAACAATATAGCCTAGTGTTGCACATATGCAATATGCATAAAAGGAAATTATACTATTTAAACTGGTAAATTGTTTTAAATCAACAAAATTAGAAAGAAATTGATTAAAATACTTTGAATCCGTTTTAACCAAACGCGATGTATACCATCTGATTTCTTATATAAATCTTTATTTATGAGAAAAAAAATTTTGAAAATCGTAGGAGCGGTTTTAAAAATAATTAATTTTTTATATATAAAATTTCATTTTTGAGAAAAATAATTGGTACGCCAATTTAAAGCATTTATTAATGTTGCGTTAAAAATTGAACTTCGCAAAAAAATCTGGTACCAGTTTTCAAAATATCGAATTTTCAAAAAATAATTTTGATTTTTTTTTTAAAAATCCAAAAATCATTTTTTAGAAAATTTTGATACGCACTTTTATTTATATTTGTAACAAGCTTCTGTATACAAAATCCAATTTTATTCGGTTGATCAGATGTTGAGATAGTCGAAAATCAAAGAAACCGTTCTATGAGAGGTACTGTTAATAAACGTAAAATATAAACTTAAAAAAATTTAAATGGTACATCGTACTAATTTTAACACACAAAAAAACTTTTATGAAAATCGTAGGAGTCGTTTTTGAGAAACAAAATATTTTTCTCAACGGTTTTTTAACATTTGTATGGGAGGCACCGTTATTTTTGGGTATTAGAATAATAATTTTTGTCAAAAATCTTCTAGATAAAGTTAAAAAACTGCTATTTACCAAGTTTAATAAAAATCGACCATGTCGTTTTTGAAATATTGAGTTTTCAAAAAAAAATATTAAAAACTTTTTTTTAAAAATCTAAAAAATATTTTTTTGAAAATTTTGGTACACAATATTATTTAGAATGTGTCAATACTTCTTCATAAAAAAATTGATCAGAATCAGTTAAACCGTTTTCGGGAAAAGCGAAAATAAAAAAAATGGTTCTTTGGGAGGTACCATTAATAACCATTTTTCGGAACCATTTTTTTTATTAAACGACAACTTATAACTATTTAAATTTATTGAGTTCTTAAAAACAAATTCGGTAGCGCTGGATTTGAGAAAAATAAGTTTTTCCTTTTCGGCCAAGAAATTTTGTATGACAGCTACTGTTAATTTTGGTCCTAAAAAAAAGAGAAAAAACGGGTTGGGGGAATGTCCAAAAAACGCTAGGTACCAAGTTTAAAGAAAATCGACCCATCCGCTTAGCCTGTAGTCGAACAGACAGACAGACAGACAGACGGACGTTTTTGCGAGACCCACTTTTTTTGACTTCTCTATCATCGTAATGTAAAGTTTGATCAAAATCTCGAGTTCGATTTTTTGTACGAATCCATAACTTCCCATATAAATAGTACCTATATCGCAAGTAAAAATGATTATGGGTATTTTCGTCGCTCAACTTTTTTCTTTCTATGAACTTTGGTAAACTTTCTTGAAACAACTTAATTCTCGCGTTGGTTATTTACCTACTTATTAATTACAGATCCTTTTTTTCACTCATAAAAAGATAGTGCCCCTCCCTGCCCAAAATGTTTACGTCCTCGATATTTATTTTACTCCATTTGCATTTTTAATATCAAACAAATATAAGCTGTTTTAGTAGTTTAGCAAAAATTTAAATGAATTAAAAACATTCTTTATCTCACGATTCTACGAAACATAAAAACGAAGCACTAGCTGGATGACCGCCTAATGTAGGTATCTACCAACACACCTACATACATTATGTATGTAGGTACATTAATAACAAAATTCAGTTTGTATTGAAAGAAAAAAACAACTTACCAATAACAGATCGTTGTTTTTCACTCAGAAAACGATAATTATCGTCCAATTCTTCAAATACATCTTGCCATACTTGATCCTTATTTTTATGACTTCTAAATTCTGCACGTGTATTATCCCAAAGTACTGGTCGAACTTTAACGGCTTCAATAAGTTTTATTACGGAATATTTATAATCACGAGATGAATCCATCGAAAATACACGTAGTAGCTTTTGTATGCAGCTGGAGAAAAAAAAAATCGTTGCGGATATTCACTCTTTGAAGTTATTCAGATAACTGTAGTTGTAGTGTCGTTCACGTTTGCTGGAGAGCTATACATATAAGTATGTAATTGTATATATATATATGCGATGACGATGATAAACGAGTTATATACACATATTTAAGTACATTCATATCAAAAACACACAAACGCAACACGTGGAAATGAACACAAAATGTATCGGCAAGTCTCGACTCGAGGGTTGCGTATTGCGTTGTGGACTTGTGCACATGAAACGACATCGACATTAGTACCTCTATTCACAGTTTATCACTCAGTCGGAGATTTGCACGATATTATGTTGTGGACTTGTGGATTCTGCTGTGGTAATGTATAATGTAGGTATGTAGTTGTATTGCTTTTACGAAAATCATGCAAAGAAAAATGAATAACTATCGAAACAGAAAGATTTAACACAGTGAAAGAAAGTGTCATGTTTTTCTTATGGTTAAAAGTTCAATTTGTTGAGGATTGAAGAATGAAAATGTAGGTAAGGTATTGTTGGTTTATTAAAAAAATCGCGTATTTCTGTATTTATTTCGTATAAGGAATAGAAAAGACAAAACGATTTTCTAGAGTAACCACAATAAAGAATTAAAACTACTTTCGAATTCATTTAAACAAAAAATCGATTTTTTTCTAAACCGATCTAAATCGATTGAAAAGAATTCGTAAAAGAATCGAAGTTTTTTCGTGTGATCGTATGTGTGTTACTAGACAGCTGCAATTAATTATATTTGTAGTTATCTATATTTACTGAAAATATTGTTGAATATTTTGTTTAATTACATATGTAGAATCCACTGAAACAAAAAAAAAATCCGCCTTCCCAACTCCCCGACTTTCAATTTGACGTATTACAAAGGTGAAGTCTTTTTTATAAGGTGGATATTTGTCCAATCCCCGAGAGAATTGGTTGAATATCAACACTCATCTGGGATAAGCGACGCCGCACAGTGGTTCGGTTTGTATGGGAGAGCGGAAAAAAGTCTGTTTTATCTGAACGGTTCAACAGATTTCAATGAAATTTGGCAAACATGTTTATATTAGTCTTATACATATTTGGTCAAAATTTGGTTGAAAAAAAATAATTACAAACAAAGTTATTGACATTTTTCTAAAATTTGAGGGATTTGATGTTTGTATGGGAGAGCGGAAAAGTAATCTGTAACATCTGAACTGTTTAACGGATTAAGATCAAATTTGATTCGCATTTTTAAATTAGTCTTATACACATTTTGTCAAAATTTGGCTAAGAAAAAATCATTAGTAAAAAAGTTATTGACTTTTTTTCTAAAATTTGAGTGTTTTGATGTTTGTATGGGAGAGCGGAAAAAAGTCTGTAAAATCTGAACTATTAAACGAATTTTAATGAAATTTGACAAACATGTTAAGATTAGTCTTATACATGCTTGGTCAAAATTTGGTCAAGAAAAAATTGTTAGAAAAAAAGTTATTGACATTTTTATAAAATTTGAGGGTTTTGATGTTATATTTAAATAAAAGTTTTTTTTAGTAAAACCTGAACTTTTTATTTTGAATAAAATATTATTATTAACTATGTATATTTTAATGTATTGAATTCACTATATATGTTTGTTTTTATATTTCACTTCACGTTCACTTATTGGTTGATCAAAGAGTAAAAATTTGTCTTACACACCTTGCACAAATGCTCAATAACTCAATACTGACTTTTTTTCATTAATCCTTTATATATATAGATTTAAGTAAGAGATTTTAATCTAATAAGCCATTACTAATCCTTACAGGTAATACAAAATTACGCAATACACAACAAAAACAAAGCAATAAAACTTAAAAAAAACACCTTTTTTTATTTTTACCTGCCCTACTTTTAGCGAAAAATTAAAAAAAAATAAAAGATTATCCCTAATCCTTTTCTTTATTTTGTATTAAGCTCTATCATATAATTCAAAATATCATAAAACTATATTATTTTTCGTGTGTTGCTTTCAATAAAATTTAGTTGAAAGTTGAAAAATTTTCCAGGCAGAAATAAATGGTTTCGCAAAAATCGAAATTCTCAGCCCTGGGTCAATGTATTAATTTTGTTTTATTTTTAAAATAAAGTTTGACATTTTTTCTTAAAATAATAGGCTTAACCAGTTCATTCTGACAATTAATACCGAAGTAATCAAACTTTTTGGTAAACACCACCGTCAAGACGGAGTTTTTTGAAATCCGATTGAGTGAAACATTTTTGAGCATAACTTCCACATCTGCACGTATCTGCAGCTGATTTTTTCTGTGCTTTAACATGAATATATGGAGCATATGGTGGCATACTTACTTTCTTGGTATCTTTTGGAGCTGTTTTTTTTAATCAAAAAGTTTAAAAAAAATCATTTTTTCTTAGTACTAAAGCTTCAGGCTACTTATAGAAGGTATCTTTTATAAATAATCAATATTTTTTTTTATTTTTAGATAATCGAAAATAGACCAATTAAATTATTTAAGAAGCTAGAGAATTTATCTACAGGAACTTCGGAAAAAAACATCTCAAAATTTGTTGAAAATACGGTTCGCGATTTGAGTAAAATTATTTTTCAACTTTGAGGGCTTGTAAATCAGAACATACAATATATATGTTGAAAAATACTTTTAAATCATACGCTCGGGTTATCTAAGAGTAAAAGACTTTTTTCCGCTCTCGCACCACTGTGCGCCGCCGGCCGTTGCAGAAAAAAATTAATTTTTCCTTACAAACTATCGTGGACTTGGGTATAAAATTAACGCCGATAACTACGTACAAAAACGAAGTAAGGACACAGTAACTAACTCAGTAGGAAATTTCCGAAAATTCACCAAGGAATCCCTAGCTTTTTCATCAAATTTAAGAACAATTAATCGCTCCATCCCAGAGACCTCTCGGTGGGGCTGAGTTCTAATCCCGGAGAAAATTATGTTAGGTATCTACCACCGTGAAATATCGTTAGAGGATATAATAGGCGTGTTTTTTTGCAAGTACATATGGATTTGTCGAAAAAAAAAAAACAACATCGGAAATAATAGTTTTACACGTTAATACAACAACAACTTGAATCCGTATGGACTTAGCTAAGTCCAGATAATTATCGGGACTTACGTACTGTAAGTAAGAAGTTCCTAAGTCCCGATGTCGTTTTTTTCGACAAATCCATATGGACTTGCAAAAAAAACGCCTAATAGTATGGAGTGCTCGTTTCTATCCCTAATGCATTGTAGTACCTGGGGCCATGATAGGGGGCGCTATTTCACTTTCGGTTAAGATAAAGTCTTAGAAGATCGTACAGCTGCTATCAATTGTAAGTCATAATTTGCTTATTTTCTTTCTAAATGGTTCTACTTTGAAGTAATTCTTGAAATTAATTAGTGTTTGTTTATTATTTTCAAGATTTCAATATCTTCTTTTTTAGTTTTTTTCTCCAATGTGCAGAAAATTCAGTGACCGAAACTTGAACAGCGACCCCTATGAAAGCTCCGCATTCGAATAAAAACACAGTCAGAAAAGTGACACTTAAGTGGAGAATTTGAAAGATTTAATTCCCAATATCACCGTTCACTGTTACCTGAATAAGTGGTACTTAAGTCTCCGATGTTGGTGACTTAAGTTCCAATTACGCTAGCTACGAAATATAGCTTAAATTCTTAATATGGGAAACTTAAGTACATACCACTTATTTCGGTAAGTGTTGACTGTGAAACTGGCCCTATAACTCTTTGTTATCGATCAAAGATACTCCAAAATATAAAGATAGAAATCTTTTCGTACGTTTTTCCCTCCAAATCCAGTTTGTTTACATTGCTGTTCTTGAAATCTCATCTCGTGTCGATGAATAGATGTGAACAATGCGATAATAGCTGTTTTTTTGCAAGCCCGGAGGGATTTGTTTGACAAAAAAAAATGACATTGGGGATTAGGGACGCCGAAGGACGGACAATACAAAACTATTATGTTTTCTGTATGATTTCTAAAATGAGCTGTCCCCTCTGTCTTCCAATAGAATTTGTTTGCCAATCAGTTAAAAATAAGCTTTGATTGTTTGTGATTGTTTCAGAGTTTTTCGTTTTCATTTATTACGCGAAATAACTTTGTAGGTAGGTATGTGGAAACTTTTTTTTTTATTTTAATGATGCAATGCTGATTTGTTTTTCTTTAATGGTCTTGCAAAAAAAAAAACATACCTGAATAAAAGAAAATGACAAAATATTCGAGTGGTGTTGGTATTGGAACTGCAAAGTGAACAGTAAAGGATTCTTATAACAGAAATCGGAAATTTTTCAAAATGTTGACGAAAATCAGCTTTTTGAGATTCAATTTTTCGAAATTTAAATTTTTTGAAAGCTAAATAAATAAAAGACGAAGTGAAATGAAAAAATTCTCTTTCAGAAATCATAGTTTTATTGAATATTTGAAGACACAAAGGTATGATTACATTAATTCATCTAAATAAAAGTTATTTTTAAATTTTTCTTCAAAATCTTAAAAAAAATAAAACTAAGTTGACAGTTTAATATAGGATTTGTTTTAGCTACACAAAACAACAAACACATATAAAAAAGATATATAAACTTAGGACATCTTGATTAATACTTTTCGAACAAAAATTCTTAAATAACTTAGAAAAAGAAAATCACAGAAAGTTAAAACTTTTTTTTTTTTAATATAATTTAAATTTAAATGCCTACCAGAATATTAATCCTTGATTATTATGAGCATCTTGGGTCGTGCTTAAAAAAATCTGCTTTGTAAAATTGACTGATTGCCTCCTAAATACATTTATTATTGTCATATTCATTTAAGGGAGTTGTAGATATAGATATACATTATTTAACAACAAATGTGAAATATCATTAAATTTCCCAAGACACAAACCTTAGTCAAAGAACACAGCACACATTTTTTTTTATAGCAATAAATATTTCAACTTATCAACAGGTGGTACATTTTGGGAGTGTAAGTTGATACATTACGAAGGTAGTTCCTTAGAGGCCGGGTCTGGTGTTGTCACTTCCATCGGTGGGTACGGGACTGGCTGTGGAACTTCTGTCATATTCACCTAGGGGATTTATTTCCTAAAACGCAAAAGAATTGTTTCAGAAACACAAAAGTAGGTATATGAAAGTAAATGAAATACTAAAAACAAACCTCATCTGCTTCGGTGTTCTTTTTACAGACTGTAGTTGCAACCTCTTCGCTTCCAACTCTTTCTGCATAATCTTTCAGATACTCAACAATATCTTGATGGTCAAAATTTTCAGCCTCATCTATTGGGTAGTTACCCCATCGATCTTTTGGATTGTGTGGTACATGACAATGCTCGAGAAGGAATTTAACACAATCCAAGTGTCCCTCAGATGCGGCTAAATGCAGAGCTGTACGTCCATCGTAGTCGGCCAAAGTTATGTCCATGCCCGATAACCGATGCCGACGCAAAGCTGTCACATCACCACTTGCCGCCGAGAACAGAAGATTCACTATGGAAAGACCCTTAGTTTCATAACGATGTTTGCGTGGATCTTTTTTGTTGGATGCATGCTTCAGATTATCGTATCGATGGAAGTTGAAAGTGTTAACCAGTTCCTTAAGATAAAGATATGGCTTCAATGAAAAATCGAACAAATACTTATTTTTAAATTTTATCTAACCTCACAAAATTGGACACTTCGGCAACTATTTCCGAGCATATCCAATGGTGGAGACCATGTGAATATACCCATAACATTTGGAATGACTAGCATCATGCCACCACACACCCCGGATTTGGCTGGCAGGCCAACTTTAAAAGCGAATTGACCAGAATAATCATAAGTACCGCAAGAATGCATAATTGACAAGACATCACGAACAACTTCGGGCTGGAGAACTTTCTCTTCGGTTGTTGGGCAGATTCCACCATTTGCCAGGGTAGCTGCAATTACAGACATTATTTCGCATGTTGCTTCCATGGAACAGCACTAGAAACACACAGAAATATAGAAGCTAAAGATAATTCAAAATGTTGTATCAATATCAATATTTTGTATGTAAGTTTTTTTAGGTACATAATTACTTAAGAAAGTGCGATTCGCGCGATCTCTCTCAAGTTAAGACATCTTTGGAGTGACAGATTTATGTGGCCGTATGTCACATTTCTATCACCAACATATTTATCAGTTACTTACTTGAAAGTAATAATCCATAACTTCCTTCAAGTTCGCCTTTTTCGGAAAACAACCATTTTCTCTCATATAAAATCCAAGTGCGTAATTTCTATCAGCAGCTTCTCGTTCAGACAAGAAGACAGCATTATTGAAACTGATATTTTCATCACCTGACATTTTCTGAAGGAAAAGAAAGAAAAATTTAAAAAAGAAACATTTTTTATTGGCGTATTGTAAATGTTTCAAAAGCATTTAAATTTAAAAGCACAATTAAAAACGAGCCTTTTAATGAAAGCATCAATTTAATAATTATGGAATTTAATTATGGCATGACACTCAAATATAAATATAATGAGGGGAGAGGGGAAATACTTTTTGTCTCATTATTAAATTAATTCAGAATTTTAGCGTTTAGTTTTTTGCTTTGAAAATACTGTGAAACATCGCAAGCTCGTGGATCTTGCAAGTTTTAAATAAAATTTATTTAATAAATAGTTTTTGATGATAAAAAATTCAACTTTTTTGAAAATTTTAAGCTTGAAAATATTCTTTTTCAAAAAATATTTAATCCAGTATAGGTATTTAGTCATGACACCTACCTATGGGAAATAAGGAAGACATTTTTTTTTTGATGGTTCAAGCTTTAATGGCTATTAACGCAAACTTAAATCTAGAACCATCGTTTTACCCCAGTTAATCTGCCTAAATTTGTGAGTTAAAACTGGTGAACCATGGATCAATATTTGAACCACCTTTGTACAACTGTGCCTAAATAACGTTAATAGATAAAGCACTTACCTTAAACCATTGCAAAGTGTAGTCAAATTTTTCAGCCATTGTCATTTCAGGTTTTACAAGTGTTTGCATCAATGAACATGTGATTATAGCTCCAGCATTTATCATTGGATTGTGGGGTTTATCTGTTACGTGTTTCAAATTGAACAAAAAAAAGATGGATATGAACTTAATTTATTTTAAATTGCGGCTTTTTAAGATCGTTTGATTTTTTTTTTTAACAAGCAGGAAGTTTATATTTCTGAGATTGCAGAGAACTCGTTGCGTACAAATACAATTTGTCAGACCACTTTCTTTGCTCACTTCATTTTAACTATTCAGATTGATAAATTTCTCAGAAATATAAACCCTCTCGGCATAAGTTTAATCATTATTGTTATCTTACTATTGTGATCTAATATAATTTCATTGAAATTCCTTCCACTTGGCTCCTGTCCCACATAATTATGCACAATTTTCGGACCTAATTTTTCCAACGCAATAGCATATGTAAGTGGTTTACTTTAAAAACAAAAATACAATTTAATTAGGTTAAAGGAAATAATTTGTTTGAATTTTACCTGCAACTCTGAAGTGTAAATGGCACATCAACATCTCCAATTGAATATCGCTGTCCGTCGATAGTGCAAATACTAACACCCCAAGAATCAGCACTGTAACGCGCCAATTGGGGTATGTAGTCTGCTACTTTGCCGTCGGTGTTACTTTTGCACTTCCAATAAATATCTTCGATATCCTTAACGAAGCCCGTAAAATCTGGGATGATAAATTGTTGTCGAAAAGCTTTTGCAATGAGGACAATATTTTGTGCGATTACGCTAAAGGTATAAGAAAGAAAAATATAGGATTATAATATTGAAATTTAAAGAAACTTTTTTTTTTCCCATTTGAAAAAAAACTCTGACCATAATAGGGGTAAGAGAAACTTGATATTTTTGTAGCTTTTACTTTAAAATTCAATTCTAGTTTAAGCTTATGCTGGAGAAACAAGTGAAAGCTACATAAATCTCAAGTTCGCAATTTTAAAATTTTTATTACTATAACGGCTAATTTCTTCACAGAGTTCTTATGCTAATATCGGTACTAGTCCTAAAATTAGTACTCAAATCGGTATCAACTCATTTCTTCACACAAGTTCTAGTCCCTAGTCCTGTCAATTTGGTACCGAGTATCAGTTAGGACTCGGTACTAGCTGACTCCTCAAATTATACCAGTTGTTAGTACTCAACTCGGTACCAAATGATTCCTTCACATAAGTCCTAAGCCTTAGTTCTGTCAAGTTGGTACCGAGTACTATTTAGGACTCAGTATTAGCTAGTACTTTCAGTCTATAGTGGCGCTAATAACTCAATCAGAGAAATTTCATTCATTTTCTTCATTGTTGTTTTTGCATTAGCTGTTTTCATAAGGGATTAAAACAAACCCAAAACCTATCCTGATAGCTCTGGATAGTTCCCCGAACATGCATTGCATTGCATAAACCGAACATGAAATGCACACAATAAAGGGCATTTTTCCAAGCCTTTCACACACATACGTACACTGAAAAATCCTCGCAAAAAATAACACACAATGTTCTACTTAAATCAAATGCTTCATCTGGAAGTTGATTCAGAACAGAGCACCACGGATCACTCCTGCAAATATCGGTAGGACTTCATTGGCATTCGTCATCTTCCCACTCTCTCTCTAGCAGCGACGGGCGCGGGCGCTTTGCTATTAACTGCGTAAATTAAAGACCGGAAAATTGTTTACGTCACTTCCGAGTGACAAATTTCAAAGTTGATGCTGCTATCGGGAGAGATAGTCATCGCAGAAAGGATATTATGTCCTCTTTTTTTGTTAAAAGAAACATAATCCCTTCGAAATCAAAATTAAATAAAAATCGGTCAGTCAAATAAATATCAAAATAATATTTGAAATGCCAAAATATCGTCAAAATCAGATTTAGACCAGTTTTAGACGTATTAAGTCCTAGTACCGCTTGTTGTATTTAGATCCGGTACTAGTGATGTGAAGAAATGCTCAGGTACTTACTTTTCGTTAGGACCGAGTACCAGAGCTAGTACCTGGTCTAGCTGGACTGGGTACTAGGCTGGCTTAGTACTTCTGTGAAGAAATTGGGCGTAAGACATCTTTTACTTACTATCTTAAGCTTAATTTGATTCACGCAAAATCTGACTTTTACTTTAAAATTCAAGTTTTAGCTTTGTTTTTTTTTCACATGAATTAATTCCTTTCTTGATGTACAATTAAATAAATCTTATGTTACCACTTACCCTTTAAAAGTTTCTCGATTGAGATTTTGTGTTTCAGCTGATGAACCAGACTCATAGTTGGAGAGCTTATGTACTTTTTTTAAGTTCTCCATTAGCTCTCTGATTCGTGGATCAGTCTTGCGAATACCGGTTGTTTTAAGGGCCTTACATCAAAAAATATATTTAAAAATAAAAATCTAATTCTTAAAATAGAAAGTGTTTTTTCTTACCGCTAAGAACTTGCCCATTGATAATAGACCGGTTTCTTCATTATAGAACATGTCGAAAAGGACATCTTCGGCGTTTTTTTGCTCTTGCTCTCTTTGACTAAGATATTACAAAAAAAAAGAAAAAACATTTTTGGAAGAATTAAATTTTAAACCTTCTTTATTATTTCAACTTAAATGAAAGCCAATTTGGGAATGTTCGATTGTAATTATGTAGAGTACGAAAAACTTGAAACGTGTTGTTTTTCTATGTTTTGTAGCATAAAAGTATATTAATATTTTTTAAAGATTAAACAATTATGAATATGTACATTTATGTAATTTAGTGCATGTGTACAAAATTAATCATAAATATTGTTCAGTGTGGGTATGGGTTTGAATAATAATTAGAATAATGTTTCTGGAATGCTTCGAGTTAAAGATGGAAAATATGTTTGGTTCTAGAATCATGTAGGAAACATATAAAACAAAATATCCAAAATTGTCTTAAATAAAAATTATTTAAGATTGTTGAGTAAATTTATTTTCATTATCTAAAACTTAGTATTAAAATTGACTAAACTTAACTTAAAATTTAAATAACTATAACTAAAACGAAGTAAAAATTAACTAATTGAATTGGGAACATTTTTTAAACGTTATTTAAACAAAGCTTTCTTTTATATTTATTATGGATAAATATCTACTGAAAAAAACAGAAAGGGTGCTATTTTTGAAACTAGTTTGCAATTTTTACTCACGGTAACACTGACATAAATCTCCTCTGTAAGCTGGGTGAGAAAATATATTTATGAATTTAAACTTATTTTTTAAAATAAGCATAAATAGGTTCCAATAAATCTGTGTAGAAATAATTTATTTTAAACGCTCATTGAGAATGTACTTCGTATTAACTTATATTAAATTTATGGTTGACTAGCTGACCCGCCCGGGTTTGCACGGGTAGACAAACCTAAGCTTGGCATAAAAATTGCAAATAAAAATATAGATAATTTTTTAAGCTACTTTTTTAATTGAATACTACATACTGATTTTTGCCCCACTTCACGTTATGAATGGCGTAATTCGTAAAAATATGATCATCTGAGTAGAACTTTTATTAGGTACTTTTCTAACGAACTTTTTTAACCTTTTCTAACCACTTTTTTGTGTTTATCCCATTTCACTCTATAAATATCAAATTTTTCAAAAAAGTTCTTCAACACAAACAGAATTTTTGATATCGGATACCATTTTTCGTTTGTACCCCCTTTCACCCTATAAATACCAAATTTTCCTAAGGCCATCAACTCAAAATAATAACCTGTCAAACACAAAAAGACTTTCTTTAATCGGACAATTTTATCATTTTACTTGAAGCCATTTTCTAAGAATAACCTCGGTGAGTTTTTTTTTTAATCGAATAGGTACGTCTTTTCCATTTTACCCTACAAAGTGATTTTTTTATTTAAGTAGTTATTCTGCTATTCGAAGCGGAGTATGATGCCAGACGTCCCGCCAGGCGCGGGACTGTCCCGCAAAACGACATTTGTCCCGCAAGTGTCCCGTCAGTATATTCCGTCCCGCAAAGTAATTTAGTCCAACTTGTATTGCTCTCCCAACACAGAAACAATTTTTGTATTCGAAAACCACCATTCTATTTGTACCCCATTTCACTATATAAATATGTAACATTTTTTTTTAAATAAACTTTCAAACACAAAAAAAATTTCTTAAATCGAACAATTTTTATTTTTACCCCACTTTACCCTATAAATACAAAAACTGAAAAAGAATATCTCTCATTTCATAAAAAAAAACCTTTCAAATAAATAAGAATTTCTTAAATTGGACTATTTTTTTATTTTTACCCCTTTTCACCCTACAAATTGAAGATTAGAAAAAAATACCCTTGAATCCATTTCTTAAGAATAACCTTTGAAATGCAAGTTGAGTTTTTTAAATCGCATACGTCTTTTTCATTTTATCCCATTTCACCCTACAAATTGAGTTTTTTCAGATATTTTTATCTTTTATTATTTTTATCATTAAAATCGGTCGAGCGGTTCTTGAGTTATAAGTGTTGTAACTAAAACGACTTTGTTTTATATATTCAGATAATAAATTTAAATAAGTTCAATCTGTCACCAGACCCTGACGCCGGTTCTCTACGATCTGTCGCCCTACCAAATAAATTTATCCTTATAATAATTTTTTTGCTTTAAGTCTTGTGTGAGCGAAATTTAACAATCGATTTCAAACATCTTGATTTGGAAATATGAAAAAAAGAGATATTGCAAATTTGGGATTTATTTTTTCTGCTTTTGATACAAATTTTAAACGATTTCAAAGCATGTCTATTAAAATTTCACATGTATGTTTTGAAATGGTATAAGCATACGAAAATAAAGTCTTAAAAGTAAGCAACGTGTACGCAGAAACTCAGTCAAAGAAGTTATAATTTCGAGATATTAAAAAAAAAACTTATTGAAGTTAAATTGTGTTTGGGTCGAACAGGAGGTAATTTTTCTTATATTTAGTTAAGCTGCTATCAATTCATTTTTGGTACAAGCGCATTAAATAGTATCACTTTGTACATGCGCATAATTTATTTTCATTAATTTTGCACCAGAATTTTAGCAACATACACACACGAAAAAAACCATCACCTTAGTATTTACATAAATGAACAAATATTACGTTATTATTGATGTAATCGTTTTAACAATGGTCCCCCTTCTTTTCAAAGTGAGTCCTTGTAAGAGTTGTTCAATAATCAAAGCGGCATCACTTCCTTCAAATGAATTTGATCTTTTAGTATCTATCACTGTTTCGGTATCCATGGCGTATGCGTGATATTTTTTTTTGATTTTCTTTTTTTTTTAATCAGTTTAATGTTACCACCATTAAAGTCTTTTACAAAATGAAATACCGGAAACGAAAGCACTTGTTCTTATAAACTTAATACTCAAATGTAATATCAATTAAATTTTGCCATCAAAGTACGTTAACAAAATGAGAATAGATAAAAAGTAATCACATATTATGTATTTTAAGATTATCACTTACATATACGAGTGTAACATGTTAATTTTGTTATCATGCCTTGTTTTGATTTATTTGGCGAGATGCATTTTATTTTTTAAGACGACGCGTCGCAAGAGGTGTTTGCGATGTATACCTTTTGAATATTGCTCGAAATTGCTCTTAGAATTCAGTATTTTATTAAGAGTACATATTTAGTTTCTAATGTTACCAGGAAAAAAAAAATAGAACTTCATAGTTGGATTGTTTGTTATTTATAAAGCGATTATGAATTTTAAACTAATTTAAAGATGAGCTTTTGACATGAAATTTAAAAAAAAAAATACCTCAGAATTGCATGTCAACATGTTTTAAGCTTATCTAAAAGTTAATTTTAAATTGATTGTAAATCTGGAATTTCCCCCATATGTCTCTGTCATAATTTCATCACGGTGTTTAATATCAATAGAAAAATTTCACACACTTCAAAATAATTAATTAAATAAAGACACATTTTTTCTCAAAGCCCCATAATAATGACACTCTTTTTACTACTAACTTAAAATAACAACGCTTATTTACGTTAAAATAAGCATTATTGAGAAAGACACGAAAAGATTTTCGATTTTTTCTGGTACTAATAACGTTTGTAAACTAAAATTATATTTGATAGTTTTCAGTTACTTAAATTAAAAAATAAATTTAAAAAATAGAGAGAAACTAATGCTAAAAAATCTTTTTGGATGATGCATGTAGATATTTTAAATCAACCACCATTAAATAATTAAAAACCTAAGGTTTTGAGCTTATATACTCGCGATTGTTATACATTTTATTTATTACAACAGTTGGCCCATGACCACGAGAAGTAGAATCTTGTGAAAACGTCGGGAGATCTTTTTAAGGGAAAATAAATGCAGTAAGTCCGATAAATAAAGAAATTAAATAAAATTAAAAATCTCTTATTCAAAAAATTACGTTATTATTGTTGAAATTGTCTTGCAAATTGTTCCTCTCCTTTTTAGTGTTATATCCCGTAGAAGTTGATCAATTATCAAAGCAGCATCACTACCATCAAAAGAATTTGCTCTTCTACTATCATCGGCACCCATGGCGTATACGTAATATTTTTTTTTTCGTTTTTATTTAAGTTAGTACAACTTCGATATGTTAACACAACTTAAGTATTTTACTCAATGAGACACTTTGATTTCAAACAACACTTCTTATAAAAGATTAAGCAAAGTTACCGATTTAATAAGCTTATATTTGTTTTCTATTAAATAATTTGAAATAAGAAAACAAATAAATAATTACACCTGCATTAGTATGTATGTATTTTGAAATTATCACTTGCAATATGTGTTAATTTTGTTGTCATGGAGATGCAGTTTATTTTTAAAGCTGGAAAATTTATGTAAATGCTTTTTTGCTTTTTTGCTAATTGACTCATATGAAACTTAAATATTGAAGTTTGAATTAAACGCTTATGAGTTACTTTTTTTCCTCTGCATAAACTATCACATAGAGTGCTTAAGTTGAACTCAAATATTCACACAAGATTCATTTTAGTTTTCAGAATTCCTTTTATTAGCTTATTATTAACAAGTTACATGGGTTTTAAGCCGTAGCATCCTTGAAATTATTTGTACGTGTATGTTGCTTTTTGGATTGAGGTCACATACTTCGGTACATGTATCAAAATTCGGTCTTTTTGTACTAAAATTCTTTCAATCCAAAATTTCAATTTTATTCATATTTGTATTTATATATTCTGGAAGACCGCCACTGTGTTTCGTGTCTCTCTTAAATTTATTTCTACAAGAATTTTTCTAGTGAGAGAGCCAATTGTATTCCTCCCTTAAAACAATTCAACTGTAATACTCACACTTTTACGAATGATCATCAGTTCACCCTTTAGCCCAACTTCAGACGTACTTTTAAGTATGAAGATTCTTTCTTTAGCCGCACGACACGAATGTGAAATGCTTAACCTGGCTCCTCTTGTCGCGCGTAATTGTTTAAAAAAACATTTAATTTTGAAATCAATTGGTGAGGAACAAAAAAAAACTGCCATCAAAATATGTATCTGCCCTTTGTTTTGCTTAGTTTTACAGAAAATTGGGTTCTTCAGTCAAACGGGTTTCAGTTAAGCGGGGTTGACTGACTTTACGGGAAAATAAACAAAACAAATTATACATTGATTCTAATGGGTAGTTAGAATTTTAAAATTAAATATTTAAAAGGATAATTTCTAACGAAATATGTATTTTAATATTTTGCTCATCGGAGTCCAGAGTAATTCTAAAAAAAGTAAGAATCACTAAAGTAAATAAGAAAAAAAACTCGTAAGTATTAACAAAATTTAATTTAATTAAAAAGCTGCTTTAGTGTGAGCTACAGGAGTGAATTCAGCTCAAGAGATTTACTTAGAAAAGTGAACCAGGGTAAAACCGGTGGGAATCTGAATTCAACCCCTATTCAACCCAAAAAATATGCACGACTTGATCGCACGAACTTGCTCTTGCGGTTAAATACAGTGTGTAACCTCATGATGTATATACATATGTAACGAGAAAATATTAAAAGAGTCAAAAGTACTAAAAAATTGATTTTTTGTTTGATTTTGTTTTTGTTTATAAAAAATGTTTTTTTTTTTTAATTTTTAAGCTTTTAAATGTTTTAAAATTATAACAAAATCGGTCTTACCATGGCATAGATATACGCAAATAACCCAAAAATAAGAGCATATTCTCAAAAACCGTCGAATACCTAATTCCGTTATGTGAATTTTTTGAGAAAAACCTGAAATTCAGTTTCCTTAAAATTGACTTGGTTATTACAGGTACGAACTTTAATCAAAATCGTTAATCAGCTTTCGAGAAAATTTGAAGAAACCAAAATATTTGTATGGCAGCTACCCGTTCTAGATGAGCTAAAACAAAAATTCGAATTTTCCCTCTAGGGAATCACATAAAAAAACGCTCTGTACCAAATTTCATGCAAATCGGTTTACCCGTTTAGGCCCTAGCACAAATTACAGTGGACGCACCGACGCACAGACTGACGGACGGCATGACGAAACCGACTTTTTGGACTTCTCGATTATTGTAGTAATAGTTTTGATTATAACCTTTTTACACGAAATCAATACTTGCCCTATAGAGCAAGTAAAAATAAAGAAGTAAGATCGCTGCAATTGAATTGTTAATTAGAGACAATATAATGTTTTTTTTTTTAGAAGTTAGTTCTATTTTTAGGGTAAATTATGCACTCACTGAATCGTTTAATTAATAGGAGCTAACGATGGCCCTATACGCAAACCAATATTATTGCTCAATATCAAGTACTGTGCAGTAATATTCACCGTATAAGAGTCAATAATTGGGGTAAGCAACATTATTGATGTGTAAACATCTATGCTGGCGGTAGAGTGAAAAAAAACGTGAACATTCGTGTGCAACGTTACGTCGTGCAACGTTACGTCGTGCAACGTTACGTCGTGCAACGTTACGGTGTGAAACGTTACGATCTGCATACTAGGATGGGTGCGTTCAGTGAAAAAAATCTTAAGATCCCCTTCAAGCAAAAACAAGTCCGTTTTGGATCCGCGCACGTTGATGTTTACACATATTGACCGTGAGTCCAGGCACTCACACAATTTTTTTGTTGACCGTCTTTTGAGCAATAATATTGCTAAGGGTGACAAAAAAATAGATATGTATCATAATATTCCCTTATTGATTTAGACATCTGTGTAATACATTTAATAATAAGTATAAGCAACTTATTTCAAAAAACCAGCAACCCACTCAAATTGATTTAAAAACTTTTTCCAACCCTATACTGGACCACATCAACTTTGTAAAGTTCACCAACTCAGAATACGGTTCCCCAAGATTCTGCACTTTTCAGATATATTATATAAATGTTTTGAGAATTATTTGATGGAAAATAAATAAAATGAAATGAATATAAAAAGATAACTTTTTTCTAAAGAATTATAAGTTAAGGCTTTTTGTTTAACCACTCTTTTTTTTTGAGAAATTCACTTAGACATTTTTTTTTTTCAAAATGACAGCTAAAAGTAAGTTTACACAGCGCGTATACCTAATAAAGGTTGTAATTATTTTCACAAAATTTTCTCTACGTTTCATTGAAATTCCCTGAAGAATTTCTCTTAGACAAACATCACTTTGATCCTCATCCACACTTTTTGTCCATAGTAAATTCTTACAGTCTTCATTTAATAAAGAATTTAAACTTTTCTCTTGAACTATACTACTCATTTTAACGATTCAATAATATTTAATTATTTACGAACTTTTATAACAGAATATTCACACGCGAGTGTGGTTTATAATATTTTTGGTTTAGTATTTATAAATATGAAAACACAAAATAGTAAACGTTTGTATTCAAAAAATGTTAAAAAAAAAAATTGTCACTTGGCAAATATCCAAAATAACATAAATCCTCGTGTCTATTATTGTAATGATTAAACGACGGAAAATATTTACAAAATTATTTAAAAGTTTAAACACATTACATAAATATGTTTATATGGATACACATTTGTATTTTGTTTGCTTGAAATTTTGATAATTTTTAGTAAACTTATTAATAACAATAATTTTAGTTTGACTCTCTTCTTATTTTTTTATTATGTTTATTGTTTTGTTTTTAAATCTTAAAAAAATATAACACACAAAAAACTATAAGCAAATCTATATTTGCTTACTCGTTCGTTGTTTAATTATCAATGAAAATAATAGAAAAACAAAATGAAATGTGTGTTTTTTGTGCATTTCCATTTCTTAAATAAGCAATAATATTTTTGAATCTTTTTCATGTCTACATTTTAAAGTCAATATTATTCTTGAAACACCTGTTGACAATTTTACAATGTCGAGCGATGTTTTCAGTCATATATTTATAAACAAATGCAAATTCATTTTAAGGAGATTTTCGTTAAAGCCACATAAGCACCCGAATCAATTAACAGCCCGCATCGCGTGTCACTTCTCTTCCTATATGTATAGGTATTTTAATCTGAAAACATCACACACTGATTGCAAAACATTTTATAATATTTAAGTAATATGATGTTTTCGAATGGGTATAACTCTTGAATTTATATTTTATATTTGTTTATACTTTCACTTATAAAATGTTTATGTGAATTTTTATCTCATTCTAAAAACGTATTTATTATTAAGCCACTTGAAAAAGTAAGACCTCACAAAATTTAGCTCTATTAAAATTAATTAATTTCGCATTCGAGTTTGAAGTTCCAGATTTTAGCATTTGGGATTTCTAGACAAATCCTTTGAAATTCAATCAAATTTTGAATGCATGTAGATTAAAAAAAAAGAAGAGTTTTTGAACTATATCAAATTATATCGCTGAGACTTCTAAAACATATTTCTGAAATATCATCTTTCTGAACAGGGTCAGTTTTGTGATTTAGGATGTGGAGGGTCTAAGCTCGAAATAAAATACCTTTCATTTTCTTTGTTTAGTTCTTTTTAACAAATTATATTTGTTCTATATATCGATTTGGATTTCTAACATTTTATTTTGGTTTAAAATATTTGTCCTCTAAGACGTTATTTTGTATAACAAATAATAATAATTAAATAATATTGAATAACACGCAACCGTAGGAACAAAATGGTTGAAAGATACCGGAAAAAAACCTCGTTAAACAGGATCGATGAATAGGAAGCCGAATAACCGAATTCCAGGTAATGAGAAGGCAGAGAAGCTGGCACGGATTCGATCATCAATTGATCTGCTATCCAGGCATAACTGCTCTTTCAAACAGACTGTGGCAAAGAAAATTCTTGAGAAATCAAATGTTAAATGGACCCTACTGGACTCTTGTGCGAATACCAAGAAATTTTGGCAGTGTTTTGACAAGGGGAAGACACATAGGATTACAATTAATAAGAAATAACTGTACCCTCCCGTAGGTAACGTTACTTGACACAATCTGCTGAAGTACCACAAGAAAAAAACTGAGGCTCCGCTCAGCACAGATGATTTATACAGAGCGTGTGGCGATGAAAAAGCACATGAAGCGACTCTTCTCACTTCATATGTCACTTCCCCGCACTCTCTTAACTAAGAAACAAACACCTATAGGAAGCTTCTTCTATAATAACTTAGAAGATTTCTCCAACTTTTATGGTGTGAAATTGTCGAAATTCAGATAGATGGCTTGATAATCCATGAAAACTTAAAGGTTAACTTATTAGGAGCATCCAATTCTCCACGGTATCACAAAGGATCTGCATTGATCTAAGTGTCTATCAGCCAAATAACCTAACCTTACAACATTTATAAAGAGGTGTTCAAGTGGAAAAATGTAATTCCCTGAGCACACAAACTCGTTTGATTCATTTTGACTCCGTGATGGATCCAGGATTTGGTCAAGGGAGGTGTCAAACTACACTTAACTTTTCCCGCATGTTCTCCGCAGTCACCGTGCCCTAGTTAGCGCTCCTCAATACATATTATTTTTTACTACACCAATCGATACACGAAGAACGATAAAAATTCATTAAAATTCACACAGGGAGCTTATTGCGTTAAACGAAAAGAATCGATCGATATCGTTAGGATAGAGATTGCAATGGTAGAAATGATATCGTTCGATTGTATTCGTGGTACGTAAAAGAGCCCCACAAGAGGTGAACTTTTGAAATACTAGCCGGTTTTTTATTATCAGAGATGATCCATACAAATCATCAAAATACATTCATTACAACAACAACACGAGATCCTGCTCTCTATCGGGATAAAGTTTCATGAACCAAAAGTTTAGTTTTTTTCTTGCTTCTCAGCTTTTAAAATGGTTAGGAATTGTAAACTGTAGGTTAAAAAAACAAAAAAAAAACCATGGGTATATACAACACAGTTGTCACTAAAATTCATATTGGATCACTAGAGATTTAATTTTTAATAAATTTTGAAATAACTCATACAATATTTACTAAATCACTTATTAATTTATCATCAATTGCTGCTAAATGATCTATTTCAGTAGAATCTAAAATTAGATTTCCTACGTATGAATGTGTTATTTATATTTTCACAGAGATGACATTGACTAATAAACTTTGCAATGTTGGTACTTGGTGCATAGGTGCACCAAATATTTACATTGACAATTTTGTTTGTGTTTAAGAAAAAGAAATAATAATGTTTTGCTTTAGTAGAATACGGTTGTTTGAGAAGAAACTTCCCTATGTATTGTTGGTTTGTGAATTGAGGTACATTAATTATTGATTAAAAATTTATTAATTAATTAATTAATAATTTTCTAACTTAAAAGGTCTCTACCAAAATCTTCTTAGTTTTGAATAATTTTTAACTATTATCATACTAAACCTAATTTCTAAATAAACTCCAGGTGAACACGCCTATAATAGTGACATTTCGTGCAAAAAAGTAAGCAAACATACCTTTTTCACATTTTTAACTGTCAAAGTGAAATAAATATTTGGTAATTTAAGCTATAAAAAGGTGTTAAAGAGTATAAATCGCCTTTTTAACATATTACGTACAAAAGATTCTCATCTTTATAATTGACTACCTTTGGTATTGAAATTGACCAATTTTCCAGTGCTGAAAGGAAAAATCGTGTCAAATTAGGCTTTTCCAGAAACTATCTTTGTCTTTTCTCTTTCTAATTTTGACATACAAAAATGTAGTTAAAACAAACAAACGAACAATCACAATCACAATCACAATCACATGTTTTTTTGTTTTACCTACATATTTTACTGTTACACTATTGATTTTTTTTTTGATTGTTTGGCACTGACGATGACGTCTGGTGGAAGTTCCAAATTGGAACGAACATGAATATCAGATAGAGTTCAGCACATAATTTAAAGAAAAAACGCAATGAAGGTTAAGGTCGGACACACAAGTGTGTCGCGGTGATGAATTGCGTTAATGTACGACACACCACTACGCTAACAAGTCAAAATCTTCAAATAAAAAACAATCTGACAGCTGAAACTTCTACAAAGTTGTATATAGGCAGTAGTAAACTTTTGAGACTTAAGATTATTTATTAAACAACAAAACTTACCTTATATTCTCGGAGCTGTTCTCTAAAATATTCTGAGTGTCATAAAAAGACAATTTTCTAAGCTTTCTATTAGCAAAAGCCTGTAAAAAAAGATATTTTTTATTTAATTTAGTATTTTTTTTTAGAAAACATTTTAAAAATATAAAAACGTTAAAAATGTTTCTTTTAAATCTGATTTACTTGGACACGTTTTAATTCCCTTTTAAAAAATTACTTTATTTCAGTTGATTAGTTGGTGTGATTAATTTTACGGAATTCCGTGTCATTCCCGTAGTTCTTAATTTAATTAAAGCTTAACAAATAAATAAATGTCGGCTTTATTGTAAATTTAAGTTTGATAGTATGGTTTTATTTTTTCGCTGAACCTGTTCAGGCCGAAATTTAGCTATTTTAGTGAGTGAAGTGAGATGACTGGGCTTACTCGCTGACTCATCTCACTTCCTTCGAAAAATTGATGTAGCTATTTAAGTGAAATGAGTTGCTTCGGCGAAGTTTCGAACACTCAAATGTCATTACCAAAAACTATATTTTGTTGTGTTGTGTGTTGTGTCGCAGCACACATATATTAAAGATAATATCTTTTTTTTTCATTTTTGTTCAGTTCTGCGCATGAAATGGCATGGAAATCCAGTGTCTCTTTACATGTCAAAATGCTTATATTTGTTGTTGTTTCTAGTAATGCCATGTTCAGTTTTTGGGGGGACTTGAGCCGCCATGTTTAATTTCTGACTGACAACCTGCGCAATATATTACCTTAGATTTGTATACTGTGGTGTTGTGTTGTCTTTGTTTTTATGTGTTTGACAACGATTTGAGTTTTCAATTCCATAACGAATGTAAAATGCAAGAAGTGTTTAATTACATGGGTCGTTTTACTGAAGAGCACTTCGGTGAGAAAGGCAGATTTTATGTGCGTAAAAAAGAGTATATAGATTCCATCCAAATTTCACCGATGCTTCAGTTTCATTTAACATTTTCGGATTCAGCATAAAACGTGTGACTGAGCTATATATGTATATACATATATAGATTTTAAGGGTGTGAGATAGGGAAGGGGAGATTGAAATGAAATGATTTTTCTTCATCGTGTAATCGCGAGTTCAGTAAAACGACCTTCAGTAAAAGGACCCATGTAATCAGGTACTAAAATAATGTTTTCCATTGCAAACAATTTCGCCTCGTCGTCACCATGCTGCCATCGGCGTCGTTTTGAGATATTTTTATAATTTTTTTTTTAAGTCAAACCATTTGGAAAGCGGTTAATTTGTTTCCATAGTTATTTAAAAAAAAAAATGGAAAAAGAGATGTATATTTTTTGTGGTTTGACTTACAGTAATTTTATATAGATAAATCATTTAGATCAAAGAGTTACTGACTTACTGAAAAAAAGTAAAACCATAAATGACTTTCGATTGACAAAAAAACTTAAACCAGATAAAGAGTCGGTACAGGAGTTTCTTACTCTGTTATGTATTATTGTTCTTTCCGAAGATCTTACTCCTTTTTAATTCCAATTTATTTAAAAAATGTTCTTCCCAAAATTTACACACATCTACTATATCGCATTTTTTATCAAATGGTTTTTCAAGCATTTATAATTTTGACAAGTTATGCAACTGTCATTCTGCCTACGGCGGTTTAAAGATAGAATCCCAGTCTAATTCACCTAAAAATAAAAAAAAAATCTTCAAGTTACAGCCTCTTACAAGGAAATGAACAGCCCCCCAACAGAATCTGTTGTAGTCTTGTCTTGAAGAAGTGCCTCTCGTCTTAGTCATTTTACTGAAAATTTTGTAGATTCCCTCCATTCTTACCGACTAATAACACGCACATATGGGTGGTTGAGAGTTACTATCGACACCGGAGCTGTCGCTCCACTAATTTATTTATTTATCAAAGTGTTATAGCTAATTCGTAGTGTCCAGTCGTGGGAGAGCGGTTGGGTGGCTTGCTAACGTTAGGTGAATTCCGTTATGCCAATTTTACAGACATTCGTTGGCGTCGTCAGTCTATACATTTGGTGGCTATTATCGAAATTTGCTTTTGACATTTTTGCTTAATACACACATTAAATGTCTTCTAACATATTACACGTCATTTCGTAAAATAAGCCTATAGAAAAGCCAGCATCGGCCGCGCCACTAACTACGAAGCTAATCCTCAAATAAAGAAATAAAGCCCTTATGGCCTTCAATTGATTCATGGACAAACAAAACCGCTGATTTCAGCTTTGAATGTAAACATTCAAGATTTTGATAGGTTTGTGTGCTTTGAATGAAATCGATACACATAGACTCTCTGTATATACATTATGCATAATTTTACCTACATACATATATGTATACATATATGTTTGTATCTATTTTTTAAAGTATTCAATCAAATATGCGATTATATCATCTACCCACAAATAAAATATACAGTCTATGGCCTTTTTTAAATAAAAAAAAAACCCATTTCCAATAATTTAGTATGTGTACATACCTTTTGTGAGAAACGTTCTGTCAAGTCTTTTCCGGTATGGCCGAACAATCTTTTATCACGAATTCCTGTTGCTGGTGACTTTGCTGCTGACTTTTGTAGAAAGATATCCCTATCCTTGACAGGAGTTACATTTGAGCTGAGCCATTTCTTATTAAGATTTCTCAATAAAGTGTACGCTTTCGATCCATTATGCAAAGCTAAGAAGGTATGGGAGTTCCTTAACAACCAAAATCTCAAAATATGATTGTTGTTCATTGTGAAGTTTTAATTTTTTTTTTTTTTATAATTGATTTCGACAAGTACGACAGGGTATTGAAAATATCTTCAGAAATACTATTATGTAACTAGTAGGTGCAAATTTGACAGTATTTTTCAACTTGCTGCTGATGTATCTTGAATATTTTCTCTGATTGATGTATGTGACACCATGGGAAAAAAGTAAAATATGTATCTAATGATATAATTGAATTTTTAAAGCAAACACCACCCGTCACTACGGACAACTAACTAAATTGATGTTTCAAAAGTAAAACTGAGACCAAAACCAACCTTGGAGTTTCGTGGCCGCATTACACGCACGCACAACACAGGCTTTTTCGTATTCCTTTGGGGGTGGTTGGACATAAAAAAAAAACAACGAAAAAAGGAATAAAATAATTGCCAGATAGAATGAAGTTTAAATTTAATATTTTATGTATGGAAATTGTGATAAAATTATGAATACATCTTGTTTAAATGTTTTGAGTATACTTACAATTGGTGAGTTTATATTTTGGAGATGTCACCAATTTAACAAAAATAAACGCGATTCATCAGACAAATTTCTCAGATTCTATGTCGAATACAGAGGAACAAATTTTTTGGTTTCGCCTGCTCAATTTTTGACGGAGCAAAATTGGTGAGTTAAGGAGATTTAACAATGAGCTTGTCTCTCTATATATTGCAAAGTGGTTTTGAATAAGTCCTACGCTGATATGAACCAGATGCCGAGTCTACGAAAATGGCGTAGAGGTCGGCAAGTGCTTCAAAGTCTTAGATCAATATACTTAAGTAGGTATCTACTGGGAAGCCTGGATGGAAAGGCCGTTGACAGACTGCTGTTCAAATTGCTCTAACACAATCGTACTCTCATATTCGAAAATAATACTCTTAGATCAAGTTTTTCAGCGCGAGATTAAAGTTAAACCCCAGTTAACTCATCAAATTCGGTGAGATAGCTCAGGATTTACTGAATAGATGCTTTTGATATTTTATCCACCGAGTTTTTTCAGTGGTTTCGCATGCAATCTCTACCGAAAAACTGTTTCCTCAGTTCACTGTGGGTTAATTACCTTCTAGAGTTTTAAGCTAACACTGGCTTAACTCACCACTGAAAAACTGGCCCTTACTTGGCCAAGTTAAAACCAATTTATAATTGAATTTAGTTAAGCTTTATTCACTCTAGTTTAAGTATTTGCTTTTTTTAAATTAAGAACCTGGCAATATCTCACGTTCAAAAGCATTTCTGCACGTGAATGTATCTTTTTGCAAAGCACATGGAATGATGACGTAAGAACAGACAGCTTCACAGCTGATTCAAGCAGTTAAAGACAGCGAGTGACACTTGATACATAAAAGCTTTAATTCTTGAATTGTGTTGGTGTGGAATTTGGGGGCGCGTCTATGAAACACGCGGCAATCTGTGACGTCATTCAGGAGAAATATATAGCCATAGTTCACGCATGCACTTGATAATCTCACAACCACGTCACTTGTTGTTAAATTTTCTGTCAAAAGTTCAAAGGGCTAATGAGACTAGTGAGCGTGTAGTTTAATTCACGGTTATTAATACTTTAAGAAGGAAGCATACTAATTTTCAAAGACAATCGCTCTAGGGAAAATGGTAAAAAGGGTCTAGAGAAAAGCTTATGGTGTATTATAATATTATCATTGTGTTGACGATATGTAGATAAGTAGGATGGTAGTATCTGAAAACTATATGCTTATTTGGATTTGTTTTTAAACACGGCACATGGCAGCATAAGTGCTTACTTCGCACACAATAGTTGTAACTGGTTTTAGGCGCGTTAACCTATTGACTTTTAAACAATATGTTTGGCACGATACTTATTTTAACAACAAAGAAAAAGTAAGTTAAATGCTTAAAAATTAGAAAATTGTTTAGTATTATCACGCTAATACCTTAACATTAGGATTTTTAAAATGTTACATCAAAGTTAACTGCTTTGCTTTAAAAAGGCGATGTTTTTTATAAACTTGCGTCTTTACATTTGTTTCTATACACATATTCCCATCTATTGAAATTCAAAAGTAAAAATCCATTTAAATAGTTATTTATCAATCAACAGCTAAACACACTTTTTTTTCAAATTTAAATTCAAAACAACTTCAACAACTTAACGAATGAAATTATCACAAAGATGGGTTGGTGCTTTTGAATATATAGACTTTATAATATTTATTTTGACCATTTTTCATTTCAAGCTTTTTTTAAGCTTCAATAGAAGCTCATTTCGTTTTTTAGTCTCAGATTACATGTGCTTGTTAACTGTCATAATATACAAAGTAGGGTGGTTCTTATTTAAAATTTGTTCGTAAAAAAATTAATGACTTTTTGTTTTTTCAAATTTGTACCTTTGTATCTTCATATGTATGTATGTACAATGTACATGTACAATGTACATTGTACATACATATTAGGTGGCGCAAAAACATTGCCATTATGTCATAAGCTGGTGTTTCAAAATCTGTGTGCTTGCCCAACCTGTGTTTGTCGAACTCAAGCTGATTAGTAAGCTGAAAAAAAATACAGGACTACAAATCCATTTATCTGTCAATCTGTTCAACTGCAGGCTTAACAGATTGTTCGAACTTTCTCAAACTTGGTGCCTAGCATTAATTGAGCACTCCCCCATGTACGTCCTCTTCATATTTTTAGAAAGCGGCAAACGGTACTTGCCATACCTAGCCTAGGAAATTTTTTTTGGCTTCCCAGATTTATTAAATAAAAAACATTGGCTTAAAATTATAGCTTTATACTATCTTTAGGTAAAACAAAATCAAAAATGGTTTCAGGTTCTCCAAAACTAATGCTAATGCCTTTGGGAACGACAGCGAAACTTTCCCGTGTTTAAATGAATTTACATGGTGATGAAAAATATTTTTCTAAGGCTGAACACATACTGGAGCTGTGAGCAGAGCGGTGAGTTGAGCTCGCATAAGAAGAAATTTTTTTTTTTTGGCCGCTCTTCTCAACTCTCGCATCACCGCTCTGCTCACAGCTCCAGTATGTTTTTAATTAATATTGCATATCATCATGTTTTGGATTTTTAAAGAAAATTTTACAGTTTTTTTTTTTTAAATTCGATTTTTTAAGAAACTATTGTAACGATTTTTAAAATGTTTTCTTAAAAGATTATATTTAATATTTAAAAAACATTTTGAAGTCCTCAATTATTTTTTTTTTTTATTTAGGACTTCAAAATTGAGAATTGGACTTTCATGCTAACCTTACATCTATGTAAGTCCGCGGTTAGTATGAAAGTCCAATTTACTATCAATTTTGAAGTCGTCAATTAAAAAAAATTATGTCCGAAAGTTGTCTTGTCGTGTGATCGTCAACGCAGAATACTGTCTATTCGTTGACGGTTGCATTGACACCAACGTTGACATTGTTTTTTTTTACCTTCAACGCATTGCCGTTTTTCGTTGAACTTGTAATCACCCTGAGCAAATGTTAGGACACATATTGACGCAAAGCGTTGACCGCATAATCCCAACGTTGACATGGCATATTTTACCACCACGTTAACACAGTCTGCGTTGACTTCCGTGTGACATTGACGGACTAGCGTCATTTGTGTGATCGTCAATGTGTTATGCGTTGACAGGGTCAACATTGACGGTCCATTGTCAGTCTGTTGATGACTTTTTAGGTGACGTCAGAGAGTCAATGCGTTGACCATTAACATTGTCCGGCTTATCACAGCTTTATACTCTAGTTGAAAATTGTTTGACAAAGCAACATGACAGCAAAAGATTTGTATCTTTATATGAAGTGATTTTGGTTAATATCACAGATTAGCCATATGAAGACGAGAATGTTTCGTACGTTTCACCATCTAAAACCCATTTGTTTACATTGTTGTATTTGTAATTTCATCCCGCGTCGATGAATAGATGTGAATTGCAACAACAATTTAACCAGGTGTGTGAAGATCCCTTCTGTCTATGTGTGAGGTTTTTATACACACATTCTCATTTTTTATCTGATGTCTGACAGTTCAAGCTTGTAGGCAAATTAAAATGGCTGCCGGGGATTCTCATATTCATGTGGGTAATCTATGGTAAATATAGTCATATGATGTCTGTCAAAAGAATGAATTTTATGATGAAGTGATGACAGTTCAAAGCAATTCATCCAAAATAAGATTTTGAAAGCACTGTTTTTATATCCAATTTATTGCATAATTCATAAGCGGGAATTTTTTGTTGCCGAAAACTAAGCTGAATTGTTTTTCTATTCTACATGCAAATAATTTTGTAAGCGGATATGCTTGCACAAATAAAATTAACGGCAGTTATTGGTTTGCCAACAATTACATATTATATTGTATATATTATTCTAGAACATACAAGTAATTCATCTTAATTAATAATGCTAAACACTTAAATGAGCACAGATTCAGTGAACATAATTCATTTAACAAAATTCAGATATCGTAGAGCACCTTGAGTTACGCTATAGTCTTCTCTCAAATTTCCATTCAAACCCGTATACGCAAAATATCGCATTGTGTGGAGTAAAAAAAGATTAATTCACAGAAGTGCCTCTTTGCTTTGGCTCTTGCCTTCATATATCTAGGGCCAGTGCAGTGGATTAAATTTCATCCAAGACACTACCTTCTGTTACAAGCCACAGCTTTTATAGGTTCATGGTTGGAGTCGTCTATCGTGCTTATGCAAATCGCTATAAAATCAGCTATCCAAGTTCTTAATCTTCAGTACCAGGTTTCAATCCAAACGCAACAGCAACCTATTTTAGGACTACCATCTCTACTCTCGCCTCCTATATCTTCAAAAGGAATAAAATTAAACAAAATGAATATGAACTTCGTTAAAATTGTCTTTGTTTTCGCAATGATGTTGTGCTGTTCCATTCATTTTGTCAGTGCTGAACCAGCTGGAATCTTGTCTCGGCGTCCAGGTGTTTTGGTGTCTCGTCCCGTTTTGGTTGGAAGTGCTCCACTTTTGGTCAAGAGACCAGGATTGCTCATCTAAAATTGATGGAAACCAACCAATAATTAATGGCTACTCACTCTGATACTCTTCTGGACTTACATAAATGTTTTTTTTGTTTAAATTATTTTTCATTTAGTTTTTTTTTTAAGAATCGCACATTGTGTTCATTTTAATATTTATTTGCTTAAAGAATTAAACTTTTATTCGATTTAATATTTAATATTATGTACTTGTATCTTGTTATTGTCCCATTTTAAAGAATAAAAGCCGCTGTTTTATTTACTATAGAATTTTATGCAGATTTTATTTTTGTTGTTCAATATTATTGCAATTATTGTGAATGAAGCAGGACTAGTTAAAAATGGAATTTTCCTCCGTTGAGTATTTTTGAAATTATGAACAGTTGGATATAAATCCTACTTCGTCTCTATCTATGGTTAACAAATCTCGTTAATATTTTTAAGAATTTTATCCACACGAAACACCGAGTTAATATTTAATGTATTGTCCTTTTCTTATTTTTTTTCTTATAAATGATCATATGGATTTAATGTTTCAGAGTTTATATACTAGTCCAAGAGCTAAAGCAGCCACTTTGACTTACCCACTCGATAAAAGGGTTGAGACTTCATGTATACTTTATTTTTAGGCTAATTAAGTAAGAAAATCAAAGTGTGGCAGGGTTGCCGAAAGTACATGGCTGCCATCAAGTTTTTTTTAAAAAGCAAAAATGATCAAAATTAATCTTCTTCAAGAAAGATATCTTTTGCATATAGTTTAATTTATGCATGAAAAAAGAATATTTGGCGGGTGTAGGAGCTTGATTGAGGAGCTTAAGGATTGTATGGTTTATTAAATATCATCCATGCAATGGCAATTTTAGTAAAGTGTTAGGTACAAGGCTTCGTGTTACAAACTTCATTTCTGACTAGTTAAGTTAGAAAATATTGATCTAGCAGTGTTTCTACAGTTTCAGGGTTGCCATCCAGTTTTTTTTCAAAACCTAAAATAACTGACAAATTTACCATGTAAAGATATTTCTTAATTTATGACGCTGACGCAAGAGCGTGAGAATGCGCTAAAAAGTCAAACCAGAGTTACTTAACTCTAGAAATAAATTAACCCACAGTGAACTGAGGAAGCATAGTTTTTCGGTGGAGAATGCATGCGGAACGACTAAACGAACTTCTGTTCAGTTAATTGTGAGTTAACTCACCAAATTTGATTAGTTAGTTCGGGCTTAACTCAAATGCACTGAAAAACTGGGCTGGAAACTTAGTAGCAAATTTTGTCAGAAAAAAATGAGGTAAAATTTTAAACACCATAGTACTTAACAATTTAATGCTCTATACTTTGAAGCTGTTTACTAAAATCTTATTAGTTTTAAATATTTGTTCAATAAACTTCAGCTAAAGAAAACTTACCCTTTTAACTTGCTCTATAGGGCAAGTATTGGTTTCGTGTAGAAAAAAATTTCGAGGTTATAATCAAAATTAACACTACGATAATCGACAAGTCCGAAAAAGTGGGTTTCGTCATGTCGTCCGTCGGTATGTGCGTCAGTGCGTCGGTGCGTCCACTGTAATTTGAGCTAGAGCCTAAACGGATGGACCGATTTACATGAAATTTGGTACAGAGCATTTTTATGTGATTCCCTAGAGGAGAAATTCGAATTTTTGTTTTAGCTCATTTAGAACGGGTAGCTGCCATACAAATATTTTGGTTTCTTCAAATTTTCACGAAAACGGCTCTAACGATTTTGATTAAACTTCGCACCTGTAAAAACCAAGTCAGTTATAAGAAAACTGCATTTCAGGTTTTTCTCAAAATATTCAAATTACGGAATTGGAAATTCCAGGTTTTTAGAGAAAATGGTCTTATTTTTAGGTTACTCGCGTATATCTTTGCCATGGTTAGACTGATTTTGTTATAACTTTGCAATCTGATGCTTCTCAATAGTTTAAACAATAATACATTTAAGAATTTTTAAAAACAAAAAAAAAAAATCAAACAAAAAATCAATTTTTTAGTGCTTTTGACTCTTTCAATATTTTCTTATTTATAAATATACATATAGGTACATCATGCATATTCAATGTGGGGATACACACAATATTTAACCACAAGAGCAAGTTCGTGCGATCAAGTCGTGCATATTTTTTACGTTTGTAATTATTGTCAAAGTAACATAAAATTGAGTAAGTTGACACTAAATAGATGAAATAGGCATTTTAACTTTAATAAAGTGTTAAATAAATAGTACGATGCTAACTCTCATTTAAAATTTTGAAATTACTCTTTTTAACCTTTCAATCATACTAAAAATGGTTAAGATATTACTAAATCATCTATAATTTTGCCCTAAAGTTTTTCTTTTATACATTTTCCTATG
Organism: Leucozona laternaria; assembly: GCA_932273885.2. Lineage (NCBI taxonomy): Eukaryota > Metazoa > Arthropoda > Insecta > Diptera > Syrphidae > Leucozona > Leucozona laternaria. Next base: position 22,434,162 of record OW026368.1, on the reverse strand, counting down.
GTTTTACCGTTTTATTAGTAGGTTCTTTTATTTTTTTTGGCGGAATCAATAGCCGTTTTCTACCAGGATCCTTCGATTTTATTGAAAATAAATCAAGAAAATCAGGAAAATAAATCTAAATTGACAGCGAAATTACTTGGTTTGGTTGCTTATTGCCGATCGATGCCTTAAGTAAAAGATTCCAAAAAGATCCCGTTATCTTTTTCGAAAAATTCGATTTATAATCTTTCCTTGGAAGTCTTCAACTTTTCTAAGGTCCAGTTTATCAGTACGAAATTAAAATTAAACCCGAGTTAATTTTGGTGAGGTAACTCAGGATTAACTGAGTAGATGCTTTTAATGTTTTATTCACCGAGTTTGTTTAGTCGTTTCACGTGCATTCTCCACCGAAAAACTGTTTCCTCAGTTAACTGTGGCTTAATTTACTTCTAAAGTTAGTTTATTCTGGTTTTACTCACCACTGAAAAACTAGGCCTAAGTGTTGGTCCTATAGGTAGGTACATATTTGCGTCTTCCGTGGCTTGCATGGCCATGAAGTTCACAGATTAAAATTTTTTCATCAACATTCTTATGATGACAGTTTTATGGACACCTCTTATTCTATAATTTAGGACTTTTTCCATGCGAATAAGACCGACAAAAGCCTTACTGGACTAGTATCACTTAAGGTTAGGTACATAAAATTTCTATCAGCCAAGGAGTAAGTTGAATGTAATATTCTTCCAACAAAACCTGTGTTGCTCTAAATTCAGCATTTGAAGTCTGATACACCTGCACTAAGAAAATGAAAACTAAAAATAGCTAAAAATATAATGCACGTTGACTTCTTCAAGTGGAAAACTTTTGAATTTACATTATGTCCAAATGCGGAAATATACTTTTAGTGTTACGTCTTAGCATCAATTTGAGAAGATTACAGCAGTTTATTGAGCCGGGATTCCCATAAACAATTCGACTCTTAACAATCATACATATACAAAATCGAATTAAAAAATAAAAAAAAAATTCACCACCTTATCATGTATGGAATCTGTAAATGATCGTGTAATTGATGTAATAATTCAGCGGTAAACATTTCGTGATCTCTCATCAGCCACAAATCACAAACGTCCAGCATTGTGATAGTCGCAAGCTATATTCCATGCTTTACCTTGTCGGGTGCAGTCTGATGTCTGTTATTGTTTTCAGCTTATAGAAGTTTTTGTGTCATTTTAAGTCTCAAATCTTAACTGATCGATTGCTGTTGACATATTTTCCAAATATTTAGTTTTTGCTTGTTTTGGATTCTAGAAGAATTTATGTCGACAGGAAATGACCGAAATATTTTTTAAAGTATAAAACAGTTGCGTTTGATTCAATTCGAGTCAAAAAGTAATCATCGTTTAAGCTTTAAACATTAGTACAGAAGCCGCGCAAGTACCTATACCTACCTAGTACCTAGACTTATACCTACGTTATTCTAACTTAATATCATGAAGTGGCTAAGCTTGTTCTTCATTGTTGGTTTTTTGGGATTGATCTCGACTTTGGGAAGTGTAACTATGGCAGAACCGATGCCAAGTCCAAGGGGACGTCCTGCCACCACTAAACGTCCACAACCATCGGATGATAATGGTGCTGATCGGCGCTAGATAAATGGGAACTCTATATATGTATATGAACTTTTAAACTTTAAAATTGTTGTAAAACATTCTTTTTGTTTGAAAATAAAGGACTTTATTGTTCGGTGAAAAGATATTTTGTGTATATTTTTTGTATTGTACCTATACTTGATCTTGTAAAGGGTTTTCCTCTGTGTGCGTGTGATATATCAACTAATTTAATATTTGAAAGGTTTATCTATATCTATGTATGTCATTACTAGTGGAATATAACATCGTTCAAATATGGCAGGCGCGTATATTCTTACTTAAAACAACAACGCTTTACTGAGATCTCAGCATTCTCATTTCATCAGCAAATGTCTCTGTTTTGCTGTCAAAGTACTGATTGGATTTAATATTTAGCTATTTATACTGTATACGGTGAAATGGGGTAAGCACAGAAAATAGTACCCGATTTTAAAAAAATTGTAAAGGTAATAAACATAGGTTGAGGATTGTTTTAGGGATAGATATTTTTCAAAATGAAGCGATTGAAAGAATGAATTGGATAAAATTCAAAAAAAAAAAATACATTTATTTTGGTTCTTAGTAGAAAATTATTAGAAGTTTTTGAACACGTATTTTGTTGAAGTAAATTACCCCGATTACCTTATCTGGCTTTGGAAGTAAGGGTCACTTTTGCCATATTTAGCACGATTACCCAATCTATTAATCGACTGCGAAGCAGTTGTGTAATTCCATTTCGGTTGTTCTCTTCACTTATGCCGAATTCCTTTCAACAAAAGAATCGATTCTGTTCAGAATTTTTTCTAAACAAAATCGATTCTTTTCTTTCAAAACAAATCTTGCGTTTTTAGCAAGATTTCACACTGATTTGCACACACACTATGAAGACTTGACATTTATAATACGTCAAATTGAAAGTCGCGGAATTTTTGGAAGACGAGTTGTTTATTTTTTGGTTGCAATGAATTCTACATAATTTAACAAAATATTCAACAACATATTCCCATAGTGCTCAAAATCGCAACCAAACTGTTTAGTTGCACGGCGTAATAGTTTTGTGAATAATTTCTTGACGTTTTGCGTCAATTGCAGCTGTCAAGTAACACAAACACAATCACACAAAAAAAAATCGATTCTTTTACGAAATACGAATTCCTTTCAATTGACAGAAAAAATTCGATTCTGTTTAGAAAAAATTCGATTCCGTTTAGAAAAAATTCGATTTCTTTGTTGAAAAGAATTCGCCATTACAAACTGGGATCTTTCTTTACTGAAGTAAACAAAAGTGAAGGAAAACTGGACGAAGAGCAACAATCCGCAATAATAGGGGCTTCATAATATTGATGATGAACAACGAGCAAAGAGAATATAGTGGTGATTTTGATTGAATTTTGAAACTGTGAAGATTATGGAGCAGAGCAGGATGAGTTTGATGATAATCGAGAGGCTTATTTTAAATATCGGATTATGAAATATTCCTTTTGTTGAAAATTTCAAGTTTCTGGCTATGAATGTGGGCATAAAATGTCAAAATTGTCAGAACATTAATATTTTAATTTAAAATTGGTTGGTAGATAAATCCTACTTGTTAATCCTGCATACTTCGGAGCAGTGGCGTAATTACGGGGGGGGGGGGGGTAATGGTTATAGGATCTTTAGAGCAACTTAAGCAACGAAAAGGGAATTTTATTTCTGTTATTTTCAATTTTCTAAAGAACTAGAACGTCTGGTTAGAGCACTAAATATTAAAAACAAAAATACTACTGAATAACGTAAAATTTTGAACAAAATTTTTAAATTTGTTTTCTTCAAAATTTTGAGATTGAAAATTATTTTTTCAAAAACTGTTCACTAAAACAAAATTATTTAAAATTAAAATAAAAGAAGAGATGTGAAGCTTGTAAGTATTAAAGTTGTTTTTTAATATTTTTTTTTAAAGAAAATTTGCCCTCCCGGCTAAACGTGAGGAAAATACTCCTCCTCTTATGAGATTTTTGTCATGTCTCGACCCAATCTACACGCTCAAGCTTTTTGCCATACCTTACCTATGCGAATCACCCTGTAACATTTTTTGCTTTATATTTTTTTCCACCTACAAAATTTTTGGTTAAATAACTCCACTGGCATAACATGACGTTTAATTCGTACCACACGACGATTTTTTTTGGATTTAGTGGAGTGTGGAGTTGGTAGCACTACGTTATGCGTTATGCCCCAATGTTGCTAATAGGGTAGTTCACATTCTCAAATATGTTTGACAAACATGGTTTGATTGACTTGAATTTGAAAATGTGAACTCTCCATCAAACGGATTGTTAAACATGCTTGATGAATATCAAAATATTTTCATATTTTGCATGCTTGACAAACATTTTTGAGAATATGAACGCATTCTTGTCAAACCATCAAGAGGAAATTTCATTTTAAAAAAGTTTTCAACGTGTGCGCACAAAAAAAAAAAAAAAAAATAAAAATGGCTGTAAGCGGAAATTGCGATTATTGGAGAGAACTTTGTTTCCTCTTATTTGGTTGAATTTGTTTGTTCTTGTTCCTCATCTTCTAAAATTTGATCTATTACGAGAGCTGCAATCAAAACATCTGCCATGATTAAAATTCTAAAGGGAACGGAAGTTCGACAGCATGCTTGAAAAATCTGAACGCAATAAGCTATACCATAAGCGCGTGAAGGTTCAATTGGCCCTATATCGGAGGTTCTATTTAAGGTACAAAAAATCTCACTCTACAAGTACTCAAAACTATTGTGCATGGTCATCTCCTTTTAAATTAAATTTAATTGAAACTAATTCGTAAAGCTTCATTTTCAAATCAAATAATAACAAAACTGCCGTAAAATCTAAAAGTAAAATGTTCGCTGATTGTTTTCAATGATATAGCTCTATAAATATCACCTTATAGCCTATAATTATATCACCTTACTAATTGCATAAATTTGTCATAACACTACAAGATACAAATCTGTCCAATGCATGTTACCCATTTGGTATGAAAATTTCTGTTGACATTTTTCTTGAATTGCGGATAATACCAACACATTTTATAATTGCGTTGAGACCATTTTGCGGTATACGATGCGCACTTTCCCAACGCTATCACTTAACAGCCATTGTTTTAGTCTCAAGAAATCCCCTAAACTCCTATCAAATCTTAAGCTTTCAATCTGTGCATGCAATCGGAGCCGGAGGGCAGAAAGAGTTGAGTGGGAACATGAGAAAACTAAAATAGATATTCCAAATCGCGATTGGGGAAATTAAGCCAACTGGCATATAAAAGACCTTTCATTCGACGAACATCAACATATTAAGTTTTAAAGTGTCAAACGCATTCAACAAAAACCATCATGAAGCTATCTTTTGTCCTTTTGATTGTCGCCGTCCTGTCATGTATCTTTGGAGAAATTGGCTTAGCCGAGGCGGGTAAGAAAAAAAGTGTACAACGTGCAAGCAGCAGTAGAGCAGGACGTGGACATGGACATGGGCATGGCAAAGCTGTTCTTGTTAATCGAGTTGCCAAGAAGAAAAGCAGCGGGAAGAAACACGGATAGTCTGACAATGAAATGCGAAACCAAAGTAAATTTGAATTTCTTTTTTTAAAAAAGTGTCAAATTAACAAGTCAATTTATTAAAATAGAATTGTATGTCTGCATTCATTTAAGTAAAAAAGTTATTTTGTCAAGAAAAGTTCAACTTTGTAACAAATTATGTACCTCTTTAAAATTCTATTTTCTAATAAATGAATAAAAAATATGCAATATTCTTGCATTAGAATTCTTAAACTAAAAAAAAACACTTATATGTTTAAATTTATAAAATTTATATGAGGATTATTTTATATAATCTATATCATAAAAATTTAGTGACTATATACCTACTGCTTTCATATTTAGAGTAAGAGCCTTCTGTGCTTATTATGGACGGTCAGCTTTAAGCCAATCAAATAAACGTTTTCATATTGGACGAGATTTATAACAGTTATAACAGTTTAAAATCATTAAAAGTGGGAGGGCGTTAACGCGCTTCGCGCGACTTGGAAGAATACCCACCGGTGGAGGACCCTGGCTCTGCGGGGTTGCATAAACAGTAAAGTTGTAAAAATTGGAAATGTCAGAAATTCAAAATAGCTGGCCAAGTTCCCCAAAAACTGCAGACCACGGAAACAAAAGGTGTTTTTTTTTCTTCTTCGCCTACAATAAAGTGTAATAAAAAACGGAAGTGACTATAGACATGCCAATTATAACAGTTTTGATTTATAAAAGTACATTTTATGCGGCTCCGCAGAGCCAGGGCCCTCCACCGGTGGGTATACTTCGGGCACCTAGAGGTTTTTTTTCCAAGTCGCGCGAAGCACGTTAACGCAAGCCCACTTTTAATGGCCAAAAACTGTTTTAACGGTTATAAATTGGCATGTCTCTAGTCTGGTCCATAAAAAAACACATCACACCCCATGTATAATAGTTTTAATAGATATAAATATGTTTTTTTATCCGTTTTAGTGACAGTAAACTAAGCACGGGAGTAGATAAATTGAAATTTATAACAGGTGTAAACAGTTTATCGCCATTAAAGTAAGCTTGCGGGAACGCACTTCGCACGACTTGAAAAAAAAAAATTGTGTGAGTGCCGGAACTCACGGTTAATATGTGTAAACATCAACGTGCGCGGATCCAAAACGGACTTGTTTTTGCTTGAAGGGGATCTTAAGATTTTTTTCACTGAACGCACCCATCCTAGTATGCAGATCGTAACGTTGCACACCGTAACGTTGCACGACGTAACAGTGCACACGAACGTTCACGTTTTTTTTCACTCTACCGCCAGCATAGATGTTTACACATCAAAAACTCCCGGTGCAAGTATATGCCCACCGGCGGCGGAGGACCCTGCGGAGCCGCATCTAAACAGTATTTATATAATCCATAACTGTTATAATTGGCATGCCTATATTCACTTATTCCGTAAACTAAACAGTATTTAAAAACACACGCATTAAATTTTTCGCGCTTTTCAATTCTTTACTGGACTATGAACAAAAATATTGTCTATATTCGAACTAAGCAATCTTATCATATTGTGCCGTTGTAGTTGCACAGCCGAAAAGCAGGGATATACTCGAATAAGATGGCAGAGAAGGCGTAGGTAATACTGGATATTAGGTATATACATATGTATGTATTTAATGCACTCATTATGACATTCAATACATTCTCTTTCGATTTTAAGTTAGCGAGTTGATGTTGCGAAGGCTTACAAATGGAAATTTCTTTGTTGACCGCTTCGAACAAATCAACTTCTTCTTCGATTTCCTCATGGGATTCTCAAGTTAAATTCATCTCTTCAATAATTCCATCGTCAATTTAATCGGAAAGGAGTTTTTGTTGAAAGACTTTGGCAAAGTGAGAATCGAAAAAAGCACTTCAAAAACTATACACTTGAATAATGCCATCTTTCGAAACTTCCGCATAACTTTATAGGTAGCCTTAAATGGCTCGATATCTTTATAAGAAGCGTATGGGATCTTCTAGATATTCATTCCAACGATTCCATGACCTTGTAAGTTAGCGATTGATATTTTGAGAATGAAGAAGATTCGCCCACTAGGAAGAAACTATCAGTATTATAGATCGAATATCTAAGCGGGTGTTGGCACTACTACAGTGGATTTTTGTATTTCCAAACCTTTAAAAAGAATCCCAACTGCATGAATGTGAAAGAAAATTTTTCCCACGAAATCGTTCACACCCTCAGATCCAGGAGGAGTAGTCATAACAATCTTTCTGGCAGCATCAGATTTACAACAAACTGTGTTACAAGCAACACAAAGTACTTATGTATTGTTTGCGCCTTTATTTTTCATCATGCGAAAATTTGATTCTCCGAATATATGAACGTTAAAGCCCTGGCTTAATAATGTCGGAACGTATAATTCTCTTGGGCCAAGTTTTCCAATGATAGACCATCACCCTTCAAATTTTGTGCACTAACTCGAGTTGACACACTTACTTATTTACATATTTGTACATATGCATGAATGTACATAAATTCAGAAGGTGCAATTCATAGAAATATTTCAACTCCTCCTCGATCATACATGTACCTATCTCTGGGCTTGAAGCTATATTGCAAAGAAGGGGAATAGAAGTTTATCAAGGAAGCATTTTGAGCTTTCGAAGTTTGGAGATAATAATATAAGCAAAATACCTATGTAATCCGTTAGAGTGGCTTAAGAAAAATCATTAAAAAAAACCTAGGAAGTATGATCATCAGCAATGGAGTCTTTCCCAACTTGTAAAAGTGCGAATAAGACACAGGAATAATCGAACGAATCAGTGCCAGTGGACAGTCAAATAGGTTTCCGGTATGCTCAAAGCTGCTATTGCGAATAGATAACTATAAATTGGACCATGTTCGAGTTTTCCTAAAAAGCACTTCCACCTAAACAAGATTCTGCAATGTGTTATTATACAGGAGTCTGCAAGCGGCACCTATATAGGAAGTATTACAACAACACATCTAATACCGTTTAGGAACTATGTCATGTTACATTAAGTTTCCGCATGTTTCCAAAACCACACTCTGAAGCTTTGTTACTGACTGTAACTGTAACCATTAACCAACAAGTCTATTTAAGACCGTTAAAATTGAATCAAACAAACACTTAAAATACCAAAACCGCACATTTTGTTTATTTTCATTCGGAAGCGTATACAAGTTTCAAGACAGCCCCAGCGCAGTGGTTAGTTTAATTAGGTTGCTTTTATTTATTGAATATTATGTATGTATGTAAAATCAAGTGCATGGGTGATTGGTACGACATCGCAGTACTACATGTTATAATTACAATCAGGTAACAGGTGGAAGATCAGCTGTCAATAATGTAACAAAGCTGAGTCTTGAGGCTCTTGGAGCTGCAGTTATGAATGAAATGCGTTAGAAACTTGAATTTATTTAATTTAATGGTGCGGATGATGGTAACCCAATGTCATCGATTTGTTTGAAATTTGTGCAGATGGTATGAAAAAACAAATAAACGTTGTGTTTCTGTACGTGTGTGTGCTTTTTACACCTCATCTTAGGATGCGCACACAAATGGAGAAGCTGGAGGCACTTTTCGATGACGATTATAAGACTTATTGAGAGTTTCATCCGAAAAACATTCCACCTGGAATGACTACTGACATTTCATTTTCAATTATCGCCTATTACGAGTTTCACCCGAAAAATGTCATAGGTATATTCGAAAAATTCCCCTTATTGTCAGTCATTTCGGTGGAAACCACCATCATCGGTAGAAATCACCATCATCGTTCGGGTGATAACTTTATGGCAATAACTTTTAAAATTCTGGGCGAACAAAAAATTTTAATGTGAAACGAAACTCACAATTAGGCGAAATGTATTAAAGGCAATTTTGTTCACTCTTTATTGTTCAACTTGCCGGAAAATCCAAAGTTGGTCAACTTCGGAGTTTGTCTCAACTCGAGATTTGATCAGTAAGTTGAAAATTTGTATTTGTTCACTAATTCAACTTTCAATTTAAAAGTTGAAATTCAAAAGTTGGCTAACTTGCAGTTTTGAAAATTTCTTCATGAATGTCAGTCTCAACTATTGGTTTCAAAAAATTGTTACGTTTTTTTTTAAATTTGAAAAATTATTACAGCCCAATTCTAAACATTCCCCGGGAAAATAACTCCCCGTGAGACGTGTTCTCTCGGGAGTAGTAGTACCTACTCTTTTTTCGAATTCCTCGAGCAAAATTAGCGGGAATTTTTTTTTTAGAATACGGGAGTAGGGAAAATGGAAAAATTTCCCGGGGAATTATCATTTATTATTGGGCTGATTCAGTTTTATTGTGAGTTTCCCCGAAAAATATTTCACCTTAAAATTTTTTTGCTCGCCCGGAATTTTAAAAGCTATTGTGAGTTTCGCCCGAACGAGATTTTGTTCGCCTACAAAAAAAAATAAAAATGGCATTACATTCCGGCCGAAATGAATGTTCACAATAACGGGAATTTTTCGATCATGCTTAGGGTGAAACTCGCAATAGGCGAAAAGTAAAATGGAACGAGCGTTAAGGTTTCTGCGCGAGAAATACACACAAATTAGGCAGACGTTGAGGGATCGTGCATTGTGCTTTTCATAAGATCGGTGGAGGTCCACCCAAAAAGAAACTACCAGCCCCAATGCAACAATTAGCCGTGCTTTTGACACATTCTATACCTTGGGTTTTGCTGCAATAGACGGTGATAGTGACCAACAAATTTTTTTTTTAAATATTTATTTACTTTTAAATACATAAAGCTTGTAAAAAAAAATCTCCTCGTATGAAAAGGGAATTCAATTTATTCCTGTGACTCGAATTTTAATAAAATACACCTTTTTCATTAATTTTAGTTTGAGTTTATTATACAGTCCTTCTTTTAGCATTTTTTTTTTTTTGATTAATTTAGCTGTCCTTTTAGTTTATTTACCATGACAACAAGGAGCCGGTTGGCAGCAAGCTGGTTGTTGTTGAGGATGTCGTGGTGGTGGCGGTGGTCGCGGAGCCGGTGCTGGAATATACACTGGATGTGGTACAAAAACAACTGGTCTTGGTGGGGGTGGTGGTGGTCGTGGCGGTGGAGCTGGAGCAGGAACGAAAACTGGCTTTGGAATTGAAATATAAATTGGTTGTGGAGGCGGATGAGCCGGTGCTTGAACATAAACAGGTGCTGGAGCTGGATGAGCAGGTGCTGACACAAATACAACACCACCTCCTCCCCCACCACCACCTTTTTTTTTCTTCTTAAATGTTGGATCACTATTAGTTACAGGACTGAGAGCCAACACCGCAAGTGTTGCGAGTAATACAAAATTGTACACCATGTTTTCGAATCAAAGTTCACGACTTTACTATAGCCACTCGCAGTTGAAACTCAAGCTTTTATAAGAAATATCTAAATAACTGCCAATTATATCAGAATAAAATTATACTGAAGGATAATTGCTTTCCTCGGACACATTGACCCTGTATCAATACCTATAAAGATTCAAACCTACTTAAATAACTAAAGGTATACGCTCTATAGGTATATCGTATACCTGAAATTTTCCACAAATTGGTGATTAAAATAAAAGTACATTGTCTGTGATATTTTATTTTTATTTGCAGAATAAGGAAATATTTAAAAAAATAAATAGGCATGTAATTGATGAATTGACGCTATGAAAATAATATGGTAATTGCAATCTTGTGGTTAGGTTTAATCTTAAAATTACTGAAAAACCACACAAAATGCAAAATTAAAAGCGAAAGTGAAGATGGGTAGTTTTTCTTGATATTCTTATGCAATAATTATTATTGATTATAAAAAATCAGTTAAATTGATGTTGGTGAAATGATTTTACCGAACAGATAAATTGATTTTTTTTTTTGTAGATACATACTTACTTTCAAACTACTTGTACCTATATATGTACATTATTACATTTGAATTTGTTTTAACATAAAACACAATGTTGAACATCGTCTTTAAATGCTTGGTAAACAGAAAACTCATTACAGGATCCGTATAGAAAAATACAACCCTATTCTGCTATTCACGTGAATCGTAAATTCGATACACCCATTCGATTCCCATTCACTCTATCCGTCAATTCTGCTGCCAATCGAGCGAACTACATTATCCCATAAAATGTTTCGGATAATAATTTTTTGTTCCACTTCCAAACAGAGGAATAAGAGAATCAACAAACAGAGAACTTGTTTTTAGCAATACGTATCTGGATTTAATTTCATTGCAGTTATTAGTGTCGTGAATTGGTCTCTATTTGTTGTTCTACGCCGAAAAATGTAATGTATGCGAGTAAGCCAAGTTGGGCGGTCTCCATAATATCTTCAAGAACCTTAACTGGTCATTATGATTCTGTAGTGATTTTGACTCCAAGCACATATGTACATATATTAAGGAGAAATCAATCCGTAACTCTTACACCTCACAGTGAGGTACCCATCAGAGGATATGATAATCGAAAGACCCGAACAAGCTGTATCAGAATCCTTCATCCAGATCAACATCAATGAAGAAAGGATGACGTTAAAGGTGGCACCTTCTTTGGGGAAGAAATGTTGGTCAACAATCAGGATAGTTCCATAGTGGAGCATGAATTTGAAGTATCTTGCTCAATGCTTTGCTATTAAATTGGTTCAACAGAAGCAGTATGCAGCTTCTGCTGTGCATAACTTTGGACTAACCAGGGCCCGTATTACGAATTACGAAACGAAAGGCAAAAAAAACGATACCAAAGAAAACGATAGTCGTCACATAAACCATTATGATTAACGAGAATGGGTGCTTGAAAAATACTGCCAGATAAAATTAAAAAAAACAGCTGAACCAAACAAACATAATAAATATGTGACAGCTACATAAAATTATGAGTCAAAACTATTAAAAACGACTGCCAAAAGCAGTCGTAAACGAAAACGAGTATCGTTTTAAAAATACGACTATCGTAAATCGAAATCGCAAAAAAACGATAACGACGGATTTTGAACGATAATCGTAATTTGTAATACGGGCCCAGTACTAACTCACATATGAATCCCTATCCCAGATTTATAGAAATTAGTAAATTCATAACAGCAAAGGTTTCGTTTATCAACTTTGGAGTGTAAAATTTATATTAAAAACTTTAAAACACATAAATATTTATCCTTATGATTCAACTATTTCTTTATAAAACTGGATGATCAAACCCATAAATATTAAACATGCACCGTTTCAATATTAAACATTTTAATATAACGCCCAATGCCTCTAGGTTCCCAACTCTATGCCATCGATATCTGGATAGCAGGAGAGACTAGTTGAAGCCTCTTTCAAAACCTAACCACTCTCTTTGTACTATGCACTTTGCACTGTTTTTTTTTTTACAATAACAAACATGATGAATTCCGAGGTAGGAAAGGATATTAAATGTAGATCATATGGAAAAAAAATACCAATCTTTGACACCTACAATAAAATCCTTGTTCAAAATGTCTGTATTTTTGTTTTAATATTCTTCACAAAATCAATATACGCTTTTCAGTGGTTGGAAGCAATTTTCGTCTCCGAATGCACTTCATTATTCCTTAAAATATTCACAGCTTAATTTAGTTTTAATGTGCAGGGTTCTTACGCATAGATTTTTCATCCCTGCAACGATCCTCAACAAGGCGTTTTATCGATCGCGATTGTATAGGGACATATGCGATCTCCACTAGCGATAAAGCAAGCGAAAAGCAGAAGCCAGAAAACAAAAATTATGCGAAGGCATGCGAGGAGAGCATACTGGGGGCTATCGCAGAACAGAATTTCCCTGGAAATGTTTCCCTTCTTCGAAAACTTGGAATGTGAATAACGGTCGAAAGTTTCCATCGGAATTTAATGGTATCGAGAATTAATTTTGCAGGGGAGTTTGGCTATCATTACGATGAGCCAAATTCGAGATTACAAAATGTAGTGGAAAAGTATTACGTGTTTCAAATTTTCGAAGTAGGAAAATATTCCCAGGGAAATTTTATTCACGATAGCCCCCACTATAAACATCATACCGTGGCCGCTTTCGAAAACGTCATCTGCGTCAAAGTTTGCATTTTCAAAATTTATTTAAACACAAATTGCAAAAATGTCTTTCGTTCGAAAACGCAAACACGAAAATAAACAGCTTACGCATTGTGTTCGTTAGTGTAGTTCGCTCAAGTCAAATGTTCGAAAACATCATTGGCGGCACATCTAAGCAGTAAAAAAATCGAGATGACAATTTTGTTTGGATAGGTAGGTCAAATGCGATTGCCTATCCCTGTCATACTCAAAGCTTAATTCACGGTTATTCACAAGACGATCTTGTATTATCAGTCTTGGCAACTTATGTTGGCAGATCTTCACGAAATTCGACCTTGATCAAACTTACAGCGAAACACGGTATTTCATCAACATAATTCGAAGTTACGGACACTTCAAACGCATAAGAAAATATTCACTTTTATTTTTGGCTTACATAAATAAAAACAAGTGAAGAAATTTACTGTTGCCATTCTTTATTTAAAACTACTTATAACATTTTCAAAATTATTTCGAAAAAAAAAACTTTATGTACAATGTACTATACACAAAGGTATGTTTTTGCAGAGCGCATTATTGTTTTTTGTTTCTTCCTCGTTTTTTTTACTAAAATATTTAATAATTTCAAGAAATATCAGGCGGTTGTAAAAAGAAAAAAAAATAATTTTTAATAAATCAACTGAAACAAAATAACTCAACCGCCTTGCATAATTATTATCATTTTTTTTTTTTTTTTAATGTTATACTAAAATCCATTACTTAAGAAAAAATAAATACAGTTTTAAGTTTTAATTATAATGATAATTTATTATTATTACCAGCAGTCTTTTCCAATGCCTATTTTATTACCCGGGTTTTCTAAAAAGGATATTTAATTTTTTGTTTTTTTATCAATGCAACAATTTTAGTTTCTAATTTAGGTAATTTTAATTATTTTTTGTTTTTTTTTTTTTATATAATTCATACCAGTAATGGCAGGATTTATACATATTTTGTCTTTTAAATAACCCTAAAATTCTTAACATTTACATAATTTAAATCCTAACTAAAAAGCAAAACAAGTTTTTTTTTTATTATTAGCATACATGTGTAGCGTATGTCTGCGTACATAAGAATGAACGTAGGTAATCTATGCAGATTGGAATTATTAATATTTTTATTGAGCAATCATTTTTTTTTTCAAATTTTAGTTTTTAATCTTACCACAAACAAGATCATGTTAAACATCTTTTATGATCGTTCCCCATTTATTGGTTTTTTTCTATTTCCTCAAACCAACACTTCCCTTCTCAACATCGACATGATGATTTTGTTCTTGATTGTGGTCTTACCGTAAATTACATTTAAATGAATAATTCATAATGAACCATATTTACAAAATGTGTATGTATGTTTTTTTTTAATGTTAAGACTAAAATTTTATTATTAGAACGCAGCCCGTAGAATACAATGGTTTTTAATCAAATCAATTACTATGACAACTTTATACCGTGACTAAGGAAAATAATTCTCTATCAAATAATTAAGAATGAATTATAGATTTAGTAAGAGAGTGCTCTTTTTTATAACTTCTAACCTACGTTTTAGTTCTTAGATGCATATAAGACTACTGTATATGCATAGGCACGTTTTGCATGCATCTTAAAAGTAATTTAGGATGGATTGGAGTGACTTATGATATCTGTTCAATATTCATAGGCGTTTGGCTTTGTGCTGCTATTTGGCTATCTGAAAATAGAAAATCAAAACAAAATAATAGTTAAATATTTGAATGAGCATAGGAAAGGGAAAATTATAAAAAATAAAAAAATAAATATATATGTTTTTTTGTGTCAGCAAGTGGACACGCGGTGAAAGCTTCTGATACTATTCTGTGCAAAAATAATAAAAATAGTAGGTTCTTTTCTCCTAATTTTCTGCCAATATACACTACGCTCCACTTGAATAGAAAACATCATTTTTCTTACTATCAGAACGTTTAGCGCTTTGGTAAATTTATAAATTGAATTCTTGTTTGAATTCTTTAAAGAGAGATCTATATCGAATGAAATAGCATAAACAGAACAATGCAGAACGTACCGTTAGGATATTCTTTTTATCGCTTTTCGCATTCCTTCATAAAAAAGTATTTTTAGTATGATGCTAGGTTAAAAAAGAGACTTTCCAAATTTTAAACGAGTTACCATCGGACTATCCTTTTACATTTTATTAAATTTAAAACCATCAAATGCCTGTTTTATATTTTTAATGGACGAGACTAGAGGCATGCCAATTTATAACAGTTATAACTGTTTTTCATCATTGCACACCCACGCATTTTTATAAACAAAACTGATAAAAATTGACATATCCTAGAGTCACTTTATATGTAAATATATATGTGAATGTATTTATTTAAACAAGACTTACCTCTAATAGCCTGACTAGCTTTCGTCTTGTCCTTAATGATAAAAGCAGCCGTCAATAAGAAGAAAATACCTCCAATAACTTCTACAAAACTGGTAGAAAACAAAGCATACTGTAGTGCTTCGAATTTGGTTAGATTTGTATCCTTTAAAGAAAAACATTAAAAAAAAAAAACTAAATTAGTAACACAAACGCCTATTCATACATAGATGTATAAAAATTATTATTCATTTAACTACCTCATCCACAATCAGAGGAAGAGGATTCGCTAGGATTGCAATCTCTGTTGTTGTTGCATTTTCTACTAAAAGTGACATACTCTCT
Source organism: Leucozona laternaria (assembly GCA_932273885.2). Lineage (NCBI taxonomy): Eukaryota > Metazoa > Arthropoda > Insecta > Diptera > Syrphidae > Leucozona > Leucozona laternaria. The sequence continues at coordinate 22,418,220 of OW026368.1, read as the reverse complement.
AATACATTACTTCGTACAAATTCACTGGTTGTGTGAGCAGAACGTCTCAAATGCTTCTTAATTGCTTCAGATAACTAAAATAAAGAATATATATTTTAATTTGGGTTGCATTTTTGAAAAATCTATATTATAATAACTTACCACACCGACGAGATAAGGACTTCCAGCATCTCCAAATGCATGCGATATAAGAATTTGGAAAGCTTCTGCAGTTGATCGTCTTGTTGGCACCACCACATACTAAAGGTAATTTAAAATTAGTTAACATTCAAAAATAAATAACAGAACAAAAATGATAAGAAAAGATGCGAAGTGTATAGAATGAAATGCCTTAACGGTTTCTTTTTTGAATATTCATTCAAAAATTTTAAAAATTAAATATAAAATGTGGAACAAAAGCATTGTTATTTACATACATAAAGCTCTCAAGAGATGGTGCTGATTTGTGGAAAAAATTAAACGCATTCCACTTTACAAAATGGTTCGTGTAGGTGGAAAATTATAAATTCTAAACAACAAAAGGTTTGGATACTTGCTCCATTATTAGTGGAGAAATTAATTAGAGGAAAAGCATACTTTTAGGCGAATCAGTTTAAAAATAAATCCGGGCAATGTTTTTGAGTGCATAATTTCAATTTAAAGCCGTTCAACTGTTAACGTTTTTTGAATTTATTTAAATATAATTTAACAATATCACTCTTGCCCGGGAGAAATAATGAGTGAGAAGTGTTGCATGGTCTTTTTTTTTTGTTGGTATAATTGTATTTATGTAAAAAAAAAAAAAAAATTAAGCAAGCAAAAGTTTAAAAGCAATTTTCGATTTAACGTGAAAATAAAGCATTTTTAGAACAAATCTAGCTACTAGCAGTTAATTACTATTATTGTATTTGGTGGACAACAGCACTTCAACAGTACCTGATAATAAGTTTAAGAAGAAAAGTAAGATTATATAAAACAAGGTTTGTGTATTTGCTGTGAATACAACTTTGTTATGAAAAATTCTTTGCATTTAATTTAAACAATTTATCATATAACTCATAAAACACAATCCACTTCTGGGAACTATCTAAGCCACACTTCAAGTTGGATATTGAAAAACATTGAGACACTTTTGAGCATTCAAGGAGAACAGTAAGCTGAACTTAATTGAATAAGGATTCTTTTTGAGAGGTTAACCGTTTGTGATTGTTTAAACTTGAGGTTTATTTGAAGTCAATGTGCCTATCTAAAAAATCGAGGCCGAATTAAAAATTCAAAAGGTAAAATAATTCTATATGATAGAGAATCAAATTGAAAAAAGGGGAAGATCCGTTAAAAAGTTTGACTTTTGTCACTTCTGTATTTAGAAAATGAAGTTGAGAAGTAAACAATTTTGATTTCCTAACGTACATAGTTCTTTCTTATGAAAATAACTTGAATTGGATTTTCCATAAATAGTAGACATTGCTCATAAATATATTTAACTTTATTGCATTTTAAACAGTGGCAAACTAAAATATAATTTAAGCCGATTGTGTGCCTGTTGTTACATAAATCATATATGCACTCAAGTAATAATAAATTTAAGTCAGATTATCTATTGATTAAAATTTACCCTTTCGAGAGTAAATATTTCATTTGAAAGCAAATATAAAGGGAATTTGAACCTGAAAACGTATAATTGTTGATGTGCATAGCTACTTACTTTTATAACATCTACATTATGACTAGATAAAAATAGAACTAATCTGCGTAGTGAGTCTAAGCTTTCAAATGATTATAAAAATGAAACCACTTCATTCCATTGGATTTGTATACATTCATAAGTTAAATATTGAATTTTATTTTTTAACTAAATAAACAGGTTGTTATGAAGAAATTATGATTAACCAACAACTTAAGTTGGCTAATGAAAATCTAACGATATTATTCCGGAAGATGTTCTGTTATATATTTTGGTGTAGTAGAATAGCCATAGAAAAATTTAAAGTAAATTTCCTGCGAATTTATTTTAATCAAAACTGATTAAATAACCTGGAAAAATATGACATATACATTTCTTTTAAGATTAAGTGTAAATTCATAAATGCATCACTGCAAAAATGATGCTCGAACCTTAAAGTCAAACGTTCACAAACGCAAACATTTAGCATCACTTTAAACGCCAACTGTTTATCTTTGCAACTTTTCATAAACTGATGCGCACACTTTAAGCAATGAAGCATCGAGAAATATCTTGATAAGTTGTTGATGAGATCGTTACGAAATCCCGCAGTACGCTGAAAATACGATCCGAAGAATTTTGATGGTGTTGTCGAATAAAATAATACAATTGGAAGAATTTTTCTGGACTTCTGGACCTGGACAAAGGTGGTTCTGGACCTGGACAGAGATGGAATTTTTTTTTGAAAAAAATATTAAAAAAAAACTACTTTTTTCAACTTTTTTTTTTGGAACAATTAAACAAATTATCTTTTTTCCTAAACTTTCTTTTTGACAAAAAAAATGAGATTTTTGAAAAAAAAAAAAAAAATAAAAAAGTTTAAGAAATTAAATTTTTTGAAAAAAAAAATTTGCGCCTGGCAGGCGACTGAACATATACCCTAAGAGGAGCAACGGGATGACCACCCCAAAAAGGTAGTTAAAATCCTTAAAACCCGCGCAGCGGGCCACCCAAAGTACCTACTATTGCGCTAGAAAACTGTTGACATAGACGCCTGCATGGCCACTGAACGGAGTTATACGTGAGCGGTTTAAAGAACCGAAAAAGGGAGTTAAAAAGGCATTTTTTTTTCAATTTGTAAAACAAAGTTTATGAAAAAATTTTACTTCCAAAAAAAAAAAATGTCCTCTGTCGAAGTTCCAGACCCGCCTCCAGAACTTTTGTCCTGGTTCCAGATCCACCTCCAGAACCTTGTTTCAAAAAAAATTGACCTTTGTCCAAGTTCCAGAGTCACCTTCAGAACTTCTGTCCCGGTTCCAGATCCACCACCAGAACCTTTGTCCCAGACCCAGAACCTCCGTTCCAGTTCCAGACCCAAGGCCAGAACTTATTTACCAGGTCTAGGGCCAGAAACTATGTCCAAGTTTTTAAGTTCTTAATAATATTACTACCATCATTGATAATTAGACGCGATAAAATTTTTTTTAACGTAAAACAGATAACCGATCAGCATCGCATCGGCAACAGGTGTGAAAGCATCAGCATCGCAAAAAAGCAGTGATGCCGAAGCGCTACGCAAACATTTGACGTTTGTGAATTTACTCTAAGTATTTAAAACTGTATGAAAAAAGTTCCCATTTATCTAAGATCTAAAAAAGAATTTCAATCCAAGCCCAAAACACGGTTTTTTCGCATAAATATCATTTGTGGTGAAAAACCTACATCGAAACACACAAGTTTTCCCATACATTTTTGGTAAACCACATGTTTTCGTAAAAAAAAAAATGTTTGATCTTAACAAACACCTTTTGAAACATTCAGTGCTTAATCAAACATCAAAACAAAAGCTGACGGAATGCTGATTAAATTCAGTGTCGTTGAAATTAATATAGCAGACGGCAGACGCGATGCGCGCGTTCTAAATAGCCACAATTTACACGTTCAGTTTTTTGCCTTGCCACACGAACAAATGTGGTCAAAAGTGAAGTACGAAACGTATGGAGGATACACATATTCGGAATAAATGCGATAAATTCACATCCGATTCTCCTTATCTCTTGTGCTTTCAAACTTAAAGTGCTAAGCACAGAATTTGCGAAATTTAACTCTTATTTCGAATTATCTTTATTTTTTTATCAAAAAATGTGTACAAAACGTACAATTTTTTCGTCAGTAATTCTCGATGTAATTTTTTTCGGGATTGAAAAATAACAGGTCATTAAAAAGAAACTTGTTGCGGTTTAAAAATCATAAGCTATCAGCAATTTTGTTTACACAAGATCTTGTGGTGAGTAAAAATGTGGTTTTATTATGGAAATAAAGTATATGAGCACCCTACAACTACTGGAGGAAACAAAAGCTATTCAGAAATACTTCTTAAACGAATTTAGCTAAGGAAATAGCACATAATAACAGCAGCAACAAAAGAAATTGCGGGTGCACCATCTGTTGGTTCGTTTTTATGAATTTTCGTCGAGAAGAAAGTGAAGAAAGTTCGCGAGATTGATAACCGAACACATTTCCGTGTAAGTCCTGTGCTCTCAACACAAAATATTGCAGAGCTGGTTTTTGGTGTGTCGGCATTTTTTTGGTCATTTAACTTCCAAGACGACGCACGCGACGATGGAAGACAACCGACTTTGTATAGCCAGAAATTGAAGAGCTGCAATTTGACGCCGCGCTGCCGTTTGCCTTTTTTTTGGATTGTCATTAAAGATCGATGCTATATGCAAACGATTCACAGACTATTCAAGTAGTTAAAAACAATATTGGTCAAACAATTCGTGAAATAAGGGCCGAAACCACCGAAAATGTATTGAAAAGTTGGGTTGACAGGATGGCCTACTGCCAAGTCAGCTGAGGCAATCGTTTGAATTAAATAATCAATTACAGACGAAATAGCTTAAAATACAAAAAAAATAGTTCTGTATTACTTATTTTTTTTAGTCTAAAATGGAAACATTTAAATAACATGATTGTTTTTGAAAAATTAAATTTAATTCAGTATGCTTGCTTATAAGCGTTAAATGTAGTTTGTATTGTTATTTTCGTTAAGTGCTCGGCTATGAAGTTGTTTTACTGAAAGTTGTTCCATTTTATTACACACCCCCTCCCTCTTAACTTTGGATACTTAAATATATTTCTAATATTTTTGAATGTTTTTATTTAAGAAATTAAATTAAAGTAAATAGAATGAATTTAAATGAGTCCTTTCAAGTTCTAAAGAAATCAGCACCTCATTTGTCAATATCTTGTAGCAGTTACTAAAACAAGTACCAGTATGAAACAGGTTCCTTAATTTTGTCCTTGGGATTCAAAAATCTTGAGTTATAAAAGCAATGACACTTGTAATTTATAGGTACTTGTGCTTAAAGTCATCATTAGGTTTAAGATTTGTGATGTTAAAATGTTGTGATTGAATGTGAAATTAGTTACAGTTACAACAAAAATGTGCTTTTACAAAAATAAATCATAATAATATCCACCACCTACCAACAACAAAAAAAAAATTAACTGCATTTGTAGTTAGATAATGTTATCAATGAATTTTGTTATACATAAGTATCTTCAAAAATTATAATTTTAAATTTACAAAAAAATAAATAAAATAATCAACAAGGAATACTTTGAATTGTAAAGCGATAGAAAAAAAAAGGATTAGGATTTGGTGTATTTAGAAAAAAAAAAAAAAAAACTATTTTCGCGTTTAATTACATCAACACGTATTATTATTCTTACCAGCAGCATATCAGCAACAATTGCCCAGTTTAAATTTAAAGCTAATTCACCAAAAAATACCATCGTATAAGCAGCTGCGCTATTTTTCGACACAACTATCATGGAACCAGCCAAGAGTGGTATACTGACAAACAGTCCAAATGCACATATCAATGGATCTGCAGATGGTAGTCGTTTGACTAGAGCCCTTGAAAGATAAACTCCCAATGGCACCCCAATTATACCAGATACCATTGTCAGTGCACCGAATTTGAACGCGACGCTGAAATAAAGATTGATTGAAAAAATTAGTAATCAAAGAAATTGACTGGATTTTAGGTATCTTGAAAAATCTTCCAAATTGAAAAAAAAAAAAAAAAAACAGTTCACATCGATGGTATAACGTTTGTGTATCGGTCAATCAATTGGCCAGCTCTTGAGAGTTCTTTTAGCATTCTCACTTCTCACTTCTCGGTGTGATGTTTGATGTTATTCTTCTTACCAAAAGTATATCGGCAACAATGGACCATGTTATGTTCAAAGTAATTTGTGCAAGCCACACAAACAAATAGCACAGGAAAGAGCTGGTCCTCGGCAGCACAAGTGCCAAATACACCATCGGAGATGACAGCAGTAATCCACTGGCGCATATATAGGGATCACAGTTTGGAATAGTTGGTCGCAAACGTTGAGATATAAATGATCCCAAAGGTACACCAGCTATTCCAGCTGTCATTGCTATAAGGCCGAACTGGTACGAAACGCTAGTTTTTTTTATTTGTAATTTAAATTTTATATTAATCCTGGAATTGAAAAAGGAATTCGTTTAACAAAAACAAAACATAACTTACTCCTTTTGTGTTAGTCCTTCATTTCCAGGTTGCATACGAAGTCCCAGATAGATATATTTTGGACCCCACCATGCTAGAGCACCAGCAACAAAGGTAACACAAGTGAAACCAATTGTTGACAGCATAAAAGAACGATTTTTGACTAGGTCCTTGATGTCTTCTGTGTATGTTGTGGGCTCGAGGTTGTGGGATCCTTCACTTTCACCACGTTCGGGTTCTACGATCAGGAATAACAGCACAACAGCAATGATTCCGAGGAATGGAGTGACACGCAGTGCCCATCGCCATGAACCAGCAAAGGCAGCTGTTTCGGCACCGACAATGTAACTGGAATAAAAACAAAAAATAAGAATTAGTTTACATTTATGGGTATATTTCTAAAACGTAGATTTAGAATGAAGACAAGTAAATATTTCAGTTACATGAAGATAATAACACAAGACACAACGAGTTCTCATTTTTAGGTCCAGTTTTTCAGTGCGAGATTACCCTATAGTTTCGGGTTTAAACTTGATTTGATTGCTGAAACATGTTTTTCAGTTAATTTAATTCTCGAGTTACCTCAAAGTTATAATTTTGACATCAATCTGAAATAACAATTAATTTATATGCAGGGTAAACAAACTCGGGTTTAACCCGGAGTTGAAAAACTGCTCCTCAATAATTATTTATTTTTTTTTTAATTGCTTACTTGAATTTTTATTTACATCTATAGACGCAGAACTTGTAAAGAATTATTATAAACAGATCAAAATGAACCAGAATTGTTTCTTTCTTTACAGAATGACTGTAAACAAATTGAGAATTAAAAATCCTCGTATGATACTCAACAAAAAAATCTATTTGTGATTTCAATTAATTGACTAGAAGTGGAAATACCGGCAGCAGTAGGTAATTTGTGAGTCATTTAGTAAGAACCTATAAAATTAGGATTTTTGCATATAGGGCTTCTAACATTGTAACATGTGCAACATTAAAATCAACGTTATTGTGAACACAGATATCTCGTTTAACGATACACAGATGCAAATCAGGGTTGTCACTTTGCTGCAATTGCAGTTGATCTTCGAAAAAAAATTAATCTACTCTCTGCAAATCAAATCTACTGCACTTTTGGTTTTATGAAAAAATCAATAAGTAATCTATAAAATAATTTTTCTACTCTGTCATTGAATGCAGTCATTCTCATTCTTCATGAAACCCAACCTTTAATTTATTCGTACAGCGGCGGCTTTGTTTTGATGACAATTGACAGCTGTCACAGGATAAGGATGGACAAATTTTTAATTTAAGGTAAATTTGTTATAACTGATTGAAAATTAAAAATAAATATACATAAGTTTATTTGTATTTATTTAGAAGTGATTCACAAAAAAAAAACGGGCTACAGAAGAGGAAAATCAATGTGTTGATCAAATTGCTGGTCACAGCAGAAGTTTGTGATGGTCTTTTCGATTGAAGTCAGAATGACGGTTCTTCTTCTGAAAAGAAGAGAAATTTGCTTCTGATTTTGTTTTCAGAATCGTTCCAGAAGGGTTCACACGTATCAAATAGTTCTCTCGGATTACCAATCGAAAAGGCCATAAGTTTCTTGAAAATATAAATCTACTACAAAACATCTACAAATCTACCTTCGGAATTTTTTTTTAAGTGGCAAGCCTGATACAAATACATGGCTTATTCTCTGTGTGCACTTGGGCAGACACAATCAACTGGTTCTGTTCGGAGAGAAAATACAAAATTAAATTTCATTTTATTGTTTCTATCTGTTTTTCTTTTTTTAAAGTTCTTATAATACAAAACTAGTTAAATGCTAAATTTTAAATATAAACTTCATTTAAAAAAAAATTCTAAAAGATGATACCTTGGCAAATTGCAGAAAAAAAGTGTTATAATCGTTAATCTCTCGTTTTTTTGCTATTTTCTCTTTTTGTTTTATGTTTTTCTAAGCATTGAAATTTTGACATTTTCAATTGAATCTACTTTGAATGGATTTCACTTGGGTGCGTTCGTAAGGTTTTTAGGTTACTAATCTCCTCGCAAATTTAGTTGAAATTTCCTCATTTCGAAATGTGAATCTTTATGGGAAATGAGATTATTTCGAATCGAATTTGTAAATTTTCAACCAAATTGAGTAATTTTCCCTAATGAAAAACGTAGTATGTAATGCTATTTTTGTTTATCATGCTTTGTTAATTTTTCAGAGCTCGATGGGTTTGGTGGTTTGGTTCGACGTTATTTCGAATGCTGTTTGCTTCAATCAAGACAAATCTTTTTTTATTTATTTGAATCGTCAATAGTACCTATATTCTAACCAATCATCTTGAATATTTAAATTGAACTAAGATGCGGGTGAATCACTACTCGAACAGAAGTGACAATGATGTTTTTTTTGGAAGTGACTCTACACAAGCCAATTATAACAGTTTTGGTTTATAAAAGTACTGTTTATGCGGCCCCGCAGGCCCAGGCTCCCCCGCCGTGGAGACACTTCAGGCACCCAGAGTTTTTTTTTTTTTAAATCGCGCAAAGCGCGTTAACGCTCTTCCACTTTTAATGGCGAAAAACTGTTATAAGTGTTATAAATTGGCATGTCTCTAGTCACGTCCGTTTTTTTTACTACCGATTTTGATGTAAGTTTGAATTTAGGCTTAATATATGTATCTTGACTAAAACACGATCATTGAACTTAGTGTGGAATAAATCGATTGTTAGATGGCTTGTGGGGCACGTAGCCCCGTAATAGTTACAAAATCCTCAATTCATGGGCATATAAATCGGTTATCATGCATCGGTAGAGCTCCCCAATTGACTGTAATGTTTCTTTCGTCGTCGTCTTGGAAGAAAATAATACCAAAAAAACACACCAAACAGTCATCAGTCAGCGTGAAGGTTATACGAACTTTTTCCACAAACTTGCATACCGTGCATTATTTCGACCGAAATTTTTCGGCAACAAAGCATTTCACCCTGTAAGTAACTTCAAAATATTTCTTAACGTTGTTCGAGCGTAAATCGATCCGTTTCTGCCAATTGTTTTATAACGAATAAGAGCTGTCAGTGTCAAAATTAGCATATGATTAAAAAGAAACGAACATATGACCCAGTCGATACATTAAGCATATATAATTGAGTTCTACGGCCCATATAGACAATGTGCACGTTCAACGCATTACGTTTTACATCTGAATTTTCAGATTTCTGAATTTTTGAAGCTTCTGATTGGCCAGCTGCCAATGAATGAATTTTTTTTTTACGTTTGCTTACGTTTCATCTGAATTTTCAGCCAAAAATTCTCATGTCATCAGTTCAAGGAGCAACCGGTACAATCCGTTGCATACGTTACAACGACGGATACAACTGACAGCTCGATTAAATACCCACATTATTATGAGAAGTGACGCATGCGACGAACGTAACAGGACTGTTGCTGTTTTTTTTTTTAACTTTTCTCTCTGACAGATCCGTTGACATTAGTCAATAGCAATAGTAATTTGCAGTATTGTGTGTTTGTTATTTTTTTCTGACATTTTATATTGGTGTTTGCAAAGAACTTGTTGATGAAAAAAATTAAATACAAAAATAACATAATTCATATCCGTAGAAAGAACGTTGGATAATCCTTATCCGTCCCATTTATCCAAGTCAACGGATCCGTTGTCGGAACGCATTCGACGGATTCTATGGGTCAAGGACTTTACAGGTTTTCATTTACCCCAAACAAAAATCGGGATTTTTTTTTTAATAATTAGAGATTGACCATAATTTTTGTTTTTTTATAACCACTCTAATGAACATACATAATATGTATGCATTTTTAAAGTATAAATCATCAAATTCGGTTGATATATACCTCTGTTTTAACTATTGTTGTTGTTGCTTTGATGGTTCAATCATTTACGTTAATTTAAGTTTTTATTTGAAAACTAAACGATATCTCTCGTGTTAATTAAATCTTCAATTTTAGTACATCATTAAGGTACCTAAAAAACGATGAAAATCATATTTAATCTTATTTATTCATTTTGGTGCAGAGACGCCCGCATCATTCGGCCCATTGTCAAAGAAAAATTATTTTAGCGTCATCAAGTTGACTCTCACAGCATCATGAGTAAGCAATTAAATGTTTGTTTTTTTTTTTTTTTGTTTAATAATAATTTTATATGGTGTGATGATGCAAGTGAGAGTGACCCACGACGCAGTTGTTGGCTTTGCCCAAATGAATGCCCACATCAAAAGTTCATCATTACAATTTATTTAAGTGAATTAAATTTTCTTAAAATATTCGTTAGCGTGCGAGAGTACCTATACCATTATGTATAATAAATATCTACGTGTAAAAAACAGTGGGATGATAAAATTACAATTGAATGTCATTTTTATTGACAGACAATTAAAAGAAATCAATGTGTTATTACATACGTTATACGTTATGATGGGTTTATAAACAATCAGTGGTTAAATGCGTTTCTTTTTTTTTAAGCGATAAATCGACGTCTCACGGTAATTCAATCATTTGTAATTTTCACATTAAAGATATTAGACTTTATTCAATCTAGAGATGATTTTTTTATAAATAAAACAATTCGTGTGTAAAGTTCAAATATCAAATGAATTATTTTTATAACCTCAGCTGTATGGGCATGCATGCGTGATAATTTTTATTAAAGTTCATGGCAATTGGTCACAAATTAAATTATATTTACAAAATCTTAATAAAAAGAAGTCTTACTATAAAAACAATGAGGTTAATTTTATTAAACTCTCAGTTTTTTTTTTATACAGAAGTAAAGTTTACGTGTCTTTATTTCTGTATTAATTATATATGTATGTAGGAATGTAGGTAAATAAATGTACATCATGATAGAAGTCTTTAATACATTTTAAGAAACTTATTCTGTCAAACTAGTACAATCAATAACTACAAAAGTATCACTTGTCATAAAACGATTTACCTCTCAACTTAGCCGTTCGGATTCGGCAGAAAACTGTAGGTCGCCTCCATTTCTGCCGACAACATCAACAATGACATCACAAAAATGTGTAACAGACTGGACTTTGCATGTTATTTTTTCCTATAAGTTAAAGTAATAAATAATAAAAACAAAATGGTGCTCAGAGCTCCCTCCATTTTGAAAGCAAGATTAAAAACGAAATGATTCATTTTTAAATAATATTTGAAATGTCAGAATAGAGTAAAAATCAGACTTAGACCAGCCTTACTGGCTGTACACATTACATCTGTTCGTTTACTTTCCAAACCTGCCAGTTTTAGTCCGAAGTTCTGTCAAAGTCCATATAAAAAAAATTAAATTGGACTAAAAATGGAAAAAATGGGTAGTTTCGGACTAGTACGCGAACACACCTAATAGATACGGAGCTTCAACTGGAGCTGCAGTTGCGAACACAAGGCGACGCGACGTAGCTGCTGCTGCAACGGAGCTCCAGCCGCAGCTGCAAGAGTTCACGAACTTTTAACTTTTGCGTGCACGTGCAGCATTTTTGACATTTCAAAATTGATGGAGGCGAACAAGCCCATTTCAACTCGATGAGTGTTTATATAGGAGTTTAAATGAGTTTCAAGCTCTCTTCAATTCCTCATGTTATAGATATCAGTGCTGTACAGCTGCATTTTGGGCAGGAAAAAAAAAGCACGTACGACACTTTTTGGCAACTATGGCACTCTGAAGACGCTTGTTCTATGTTCAACTCTCAGCTGGGCGAAATGTTTTTCAAATTAATATAGAACGTAATATAGACTAAGCCCCACTAAAAAGAGTCTGATGATAGGCCTGGCAGTCGTGAAATAGCTATAACTCCAGCCTATAATTACTTGGTGGTAGCTCACTCAAGTGTTTGTTGTTTCATACGAAACCGCGTCAGTACCTACTGTTTCTGATTTATTAGTAGTTTCTTATGGTGCCTCTCAAAGAAGTCATTTAGGGCCTATTCTATTTTTGATAATTTATAAATGAAAATTCCTGAACTTGGCAGATATTGCAAGTTTTAAATTAATATGTATGCTGATGATCTGAAACATATAAACCTCTGTGTTAAGAAAACTCTTGATAGCATTAATCGTCAGAATGAATCATCAAATGGTAGTGCTCCACCACGTTCTCGGCGCTTATAGAATTTTTACAGGAAGCAACCCAGACATTTTACGACCCCTCTCTAACTTCAGTACCAATTAAATCAGAACCTTCAAATTCGGATCAAGCACAGGGGCCTCACCAAATTTCAACTGTCTAGCATTAGTGGTTCCTGAGATATAGGACTTCAAAAATCACTTAAACCATAACTGACTGACTCACTGACTGAGAGATCGTCAAAATTATGGAGCACTTCCCGATACCATAGAATGTTGTGGTTTCACACAACGGTAGGTCTTGTGGTGCAGACAAATACTTGCTCTCTTGCTCTATAGAATTTAAAAGATTTTGAAAACTTGACCAGCGACCCTCGTGGTGACCTTTATGAGGACCAACCTAATGTATTACATTCATGTTAATGAATCTACTTGAACGTTTGTATGCGTTTTGCATTTTATCAGTTTTTAATCGAAAATATTTTCAGCTTCTACTTTTACTGATGTAAGCAATAATAATTGATATATTGAAGGTAACTTCACCTTTTATTATCAAGCATTTGTATAGAAAACAGTTCAATCGCTTCCTGATAAACTAAAAAATAATACAAACAATTTCATCATTATTTTATTATCTACCAAACCAAAAAAAAACACTTCATAAATTTGCAATAACATTCTCTTTTTATTAATAAATATCTGCACACAGGGGCTCCGTCAAAAATATAAATAATAAAAAGATAAGTAGTTCAATTTGTTTGGGTTTTAGATACCACCACGAGCCACTTTTATAGATTTAGACTTAGATTTGTTTTGAATTCCACTTGAGATATCTCTAGACAATATAATTTATATGCTTGGTAACTGATGAGTAAAAATTACCATGCATTTATTCTAACAACGACCGAGGCGCCCCCTATCAATCAGAACCTTTGCAATTTATTTCGAATAAAAAATAATTATCGTCGAGAATACCAAGTCCAAACATTTTTAAATGCATAACCGATCAAAAAAATCACTGAATTAAAATATGAATGCCTCGTCATTGTATTTATAATAATTCCTTTTGAGTCTATCAATTAGCTTTAAAACCCTCTAGGTTATTCTAAGAATTTCACTTTATTATTTTTTTAAATCATTTTTATTTATATCCCTTAACAATTTCGACTTGCGAGGATTTGAAAGAATATGTAAAGCACTCACTAAAGTCCGAGTACGTTGACTGGACAAAAAATAAGCTTGCACATGTAACAAAATGTCATTGATGAGTGTAAAAGACGCATCAAATTACAAGACATTTAATTATATTAACCAGCAAGTAGAGTCTTTATGCAGCCCCTCGATTGTTCCCATACATTTTTTTTTTAAGATTTTTGCATTGCAAATTTAAGATACATAGTTTATTTTTCAATTATGTGTATTATGCAAATCTACTCACCCAAGTCCAGATCCAACTGGAATAGCAAAATAAAACAGCACAAGCATTTTTGATCGCCATTCATTCACAAACAAATCAGATATCAATGTTGGTGCAATGGTACTGTAGGACGCCTCTCCGATGCCCACCAACGCCCGAAACGTGATAAACCATCCAAAGTGATTCATAAACGACCCCAAGAACGTTGTTGTACTCCATAGAAATACACCAATTGCCATTATCCATCGGCGCGAATACCGATCTCCGAGGTATCCAAACATTGGTGCGCAGATCATGTAAGACAGGACGAAGGCGGTTTGCAAGAGGCCTCCATCATCGTCGCCGATCTTGAAGTCTGATTGAATGTCTGTGAGCACACCTGGAAAAGAGATAACAAAGAATTTTATTTTTAACTTTTGTTGTTGAATAGATAGATCTTTATGGTTTATTGAACTTAAGGGATCGGTTAGAATTTGAAAAGAAAAAAATATAAGCATAAGGAGGACGATTGGGTCTCACAGACTTGTGTTTATTGCTGACAATAGCCTTGTTTTTTTTTGCAAGTACGGACGGGTTTGGTTCAAAAAATAAGCCTATATAAATAATATTTTACTTTAAAAAAAAAATAATGACTGAAGTAACACCAGGATGTCTTAAAATTAATTAGAGCGAAAATTGGTTAGACAAGTAAACGGACCAAAAATTCAAAAGTAAAATAAGATTTTTTTGGAAAATATGGTGTTATTTCTCCTACACTTATAATTTCTGGTAAGTAAACACCAAAAATGGTAAATTTTAATCAAACTAAATGACCCTGACAAAAAAAAAAACAATTCTTCAATACCTTAAAAATGTGGTTTCAAATTTCTATTGCATGATCTTCTATCGATGATTCAATAAATAGTATTTATAAACTTACAAGTTTGAAGGGTTTTCCATGAAAATTACGTTGTCTATTGCATATTTATGGCTTCTGCTCAATAAATATTTTCGGCTATTTCTTAATGATTTATTTTCTTTATCTAGATATACCTATACTTACATTATTTTCATTTAAGTTCGAATGATGAAAAAATAAATGATAAAATTTAGGTATACTTTAATTGTGGACTAATAATGTATAATAAGATAAGATATTTGACAATAAAACTGCATTAATACAGCTAATATTAATTTTAACTATGTGTGTAAGACTTTAACAGCCTTATTTATAAAAAAAACACTACCCGCTCCTTAACACACGACTTAGCTGGCACAAGTAAGGTTAACTTATCCGGTTGATAACTTTTCTTACTTATAAACATATTTTTGATTAATGATATCATTCCAGTCTTTATAACTGGAAGCACGGCAACACTTCATCAAAATGTAGCAAATTACGAGCACTGATTTATGACAACTCATGATTACAGTAGTAAACGCTTATATGATATGTATGCATGTGTGTGTTAAATTTTGCGAATTAAAGTTATCCGCTAGCTATCACGTGTAACAGGCACATTTATTAATATGAATTACAATAGATATATAAGTTTTATCACGCCATTATCTGCCGTTTATTAATAGAGGTTGTAATGCAACCTGAGTTGCATGGCACGAGTTAGAAGGAATTTTTGTTCGCACTGTGGAATATATCGTGAAATCTCACAGGTGATGGCATCCACAGTTTAAGCTGGGGGAATACCTACCAATAGGAAATAATGCTGCCTATAGAATAGGACTCCAAATCACATCTTTAAGTAAACAGTCAAGCAGTAAATCCAGTGCGCCATTGCTACTTGCAATACTATGTCAACACTGTACGAATGCTCACTCAAATTTAAATTATGATTTCACGAGTACCAACATTATGTTGAAATGTAAACACACAAAATCCAAAGGGTAAGTTTATCTAGAAAAATGTGTATTATTTATACCTTTATAGCAATTTATTGACATTAAAACTATTTTTATTGGGCTTAAAAGACTTCGACTGAGAAAATTCCACAAAAGTTATGGGGTACCTATTACAGGAAAAATTACATTACAAAACTTAAACGTATAGAGAGAATAAAATCTGTAAGTGTTTGATATTTTTAAACAGATTGCTCAATAGCTCATTAATAAATAGGTGTCATAACCAGTCACGCAATCACTGTATGCGCCCAATTAATTTAATTTATATAATTATGTGACATTGATGGCATCTCTTTTTTTTTTTTAATGCAACAATTTTGGTGATAACTTAAGCTTCTATTAGATGGTCAACGAAAATGGTCAACGCGTTGACTCTCTGACGTCAAATTCCTTCCCAGAGTTGTCTTGTCGTGTGATCGTCAACGCAGAATACTGTCCATGCGTTGACGGCTGCGTTGACATCGACGTTGACATTTTTTTTACCTTCAACTTTTTTCGTTGAACGTTTAATCACCCAAAGCAAATGTAGGACACACTGACGCAAAGCGTTGACCATAATCCCTACTTTGACAATGGCAAACTTTTCTCCACGTCAACGTAGTCTGCGTCGACTTCCGTGTGATTTTGGAGGAGTAGAGTTATTCGTGTGATCGTCAATGTGTTATGCATTGACATGCTCAACGTTGACGGTTCATTGGCAGTGTGTTGATGACTTTTTTGGTAACGTCAGAGAGTCAATGCGTTGACCATATACATTGACCGTTTAATCATAAGCGTTCAATACAAAAGCGTTCGTACAAAAGTTGAATCGCATACGATAATTGTATTGTGTGTGTAAACCAAAGTATCCGCTGTACTGAAATCGCATCGTCGAATGCTGTCGAGCGAAAACGACAGTTGATGAAATCGCGAGTTAGTCGTATGGTGTGTGTGCTCACTTTTGATATCGCAACCGATATCGGTACAATTCAAGTCGGTACGACAGATTGTACCGTGTATCGTGCGCTATAGCTTTAGAAAAATTAACTTGCGACGTTTTTCCTTAAAAAGGCACAGTTAGTGACCATTTCTCAAATTTATACGAATTGCATCTTCAATAAAGACATTTATTTTTCATTTAAACATAAACCTTATCAGTTTTATTATTTAATTTAACTTTAAAAAAAACTTTCCATTGTTAATTATTGTTGTTAGGAAGGCATTTTAATACATTTTGTGTCTATTTTCATAATATGTATTCTGTTATTTTTCTTTTTGTTTATTTTCTGAGATAATTTAATGATTTACAATTATTATAACGCAGATATCTAAGCAAATATGGGCGTGTTAAAATGTATAATATTTTTTTTGTGGTATCTGCTAAAAAAAAAACTTTTTGAATTCACCACATGTTCCTATGTTGAAAGTCTACATACATAGTTATACATGCATACATATTTATTATTATTATTTTTTTTTGTAAAGCCTTGTTTGTAATTTGTAATTGCGTCTGCAAAAGTTATTATTAAATGCGGGTTTCAACTTACTCTACGCAGATTACCGCCGCGCCGAAAGAAGCAGTAGTTATACACACTAACACATCCGACGCTTATACAAACATTATTTTCTGCAACGAATTCATAATCATTCACCACACGAAAAAGATCCGAAAGGAAAGAAAAAAGTTTATTTTTAGCCATGTGAAAAAAAGTTGTTTATTTTTGTTTTTTTTTTTTAATTTTTAACTTCTCATCTTTACTGGATTTTGCAAATAAATTTATTTAGACGCTGTTTAGATTGGGAAGATTGAGTGCAAGGGAAGTGAGGGGTGAGGGATATCGTGAGTCACGAAGAAAACATAAAACCGGACTCATGAATCTCATTTGTTGTAGTTTGCAATGTATTTTGAGGCGCCTCAAAGATTGTAATGTAAACACTATGAGACTCAACAGTCCGTACTCAATTTTCCTAATCTAAACAGTCTCTTAAATACCAACTACCAGATTCTGTTTAATTTCTGCTTAGACTCAAGTTGAAAATGCTTAATTGAGAAAAATAACATGAGGCTTAAAAAAAGTGAAAAATGTTTATATCTCCTTTTGAAAAGTCAATCCTTACCGCCGTAATATTCACACCGTTTAAAACTCGGTTTAAAAGCCCTTAAACCGACTACATTTAACCGAAGTTAACCGATAGAATTTAAAATATCGTTTAAATTGGTAATATTCACCCTGTTTAAGCAAAAACTCACATTCGGTTTACGTCGGTTTAAATTTGTGATTTAAACCAAACGTCGGATAGCATCGCAAGTATGAGTATGGCTTTTGAGCACATGTTTGCTGATTTATTTTTTAATCTTTTCAAGTTTATTTCTTCTTTTTGTCTTTAAGTGTTGAATTCAAATTAACAAAAAAATCTAAAATTTTAAAAAGATAGAAAGTGCCGCCAAAAGAAAAAAAAGAGAAATCAACCAGAGCAAGAGGAATTGCTGGTGATGCAAGAAGAATTGAAGTTGAAGCGCCGAAAGGCAGAATTCTGGGCAAAAGGAACATCAAAATTGGATAAAAATTTGATATTATACTATTTTATTCGTTTTCCTTCGTTCGTTCATTCAATAGTTTTTTTTTTTTGAGTATCGATGACATTTCGAACTTAGCTCGTAGCTTATCAGCTAGTTCCACTCCTCCACTTGAATTATGAGTATCAACCACTACCGCAAGAACCAGGAGTCCAAGAATCGAACATTTGGATGGTGAGAAGCAACATGTCCATTTTGTTCATGTGGTGAACGCTAATATAACAAACGACAAATAAAAATGCATTCATTTTCAAATTTTCATTTTATATTTAAATAAAATTAATTCATTCGTGTCATACACACACAAATACACATTAGAAATGTCTTATATTTGTCCTTATCGTTCTTGATGCTGGGCAAAAATATCAAATGTCCACCGCATAGGGTCTTCCAGATATTCCTTGCCGTATTTGTTGCCAATTGAATTCTTCTTGATCTGGTTGCAGCGCCGGTAGTAACTACGGCAAAGTCTCCCATCTCTATACATATATTTATTATCCAAGACGGCACACATTTTTTGTATGACTGCCACTCGTTGCACTTGGATGGCACTCGATCTTCGCACATTTCATTGTTTGATATGGACGCCGAATTCGCACTTCTCTCAGGCCTCCCTCTTCATCTTCGTCGCTTGTCGACAACATAAAACGGATACACTGCTAGACTGAATATTTGCACTGACTGAACAAACGATATTATGTTGAATATTAGCTAAAACCATTTAAACCGTACCTAAACGACACGAAAATTTCTCGTTAAAGTTGGAGTCGGTTTATCGTAGTTAAACTGATCATTCGTTTTAAAATTTTGGTTAGCGTCAGTTTAAGTGAGTGAATATTCCCGATAAGTCGGTTTAAAATTTTAAACCGACTACTGAATTTAAACAGATTTTAAACGGCCTGAATATTACGGCCGTTAATTATTTATGCTTAGATAGCCGTAGCCAAGATCGAAATAGGAGAGAAAACCTGGAGGAATGAGTAAAGTATAGGTATCAATGTGATTTCTGGTATATCGTTTTAAAATCAGACCTCGACGCTAATGGAAAACTTTAAGATTGTTTTGAGTTCTTCTTCTCATAATTTCATTTAAAATTGTCTCTCAAATTAAGCAAAAGCGACATAAATAAACAATACTTAAACGGTGTATAGCGATGCAGCAACATATTTGTAAAGACATTAGGGAGTTAATTAATAAATATCCATAGCATAACAATAAAGATCCTAAGATAGAACCTTGCGGAGTGCTTTCTTGAGAGATTTTATGAGTCGGACTATACCTGCCCAATCTTCAAATTTCGGAAGTAATGGTACAAATTCAAATATGCATGAGCCTTATAGATGTATCATTGAAGCTTAAATATTTATTCAGTTTTTGGCAAAGTATTTCATTGTTTAATCTGTCGAGAGCCTTCGAGAAATCTAATCTTATCGAGAATATTTATCATATGTAGATATATAGGGAAACATGGAGGAGTGCAAAAAATTTAGACCGAAACCATGAAAGAAAAACTTATCCTTGTAAAATGGTCCGAGCTTTGTGTCACTAGAACCTTTGCCAGATAAGGATGAATAGATACTTATAGGAGGAATATTTGATCCTTAAGGCTAAAAGATAAGATGTTTTGCCTGCCACAGATATTTTCGAGAATTATTTTGGAATGATTAGGCAATCTATGCAGAAGCTTACCAGTGGTTCTTTTCACTGAGGCCATGTTGGACAACAATATTAAGGAAGCAAACATTTCTTCTAAGGGCATCGGTCTTGATGGTAGAAATAATAGGTAATATATTACTTTGAGACCATCGTTCAAGATTTTTCCTAAAAGTAGATATAGTATCACCTTTTTTAGTTCCCAAAATACCGCTTTTACCTCGTATAGTTCACATACAAGAAGAAAAAAGCGACCCTGCTTTCAGCTAAATACAATATCGTGTGCGTATACATCAGAATTCACTTAATTTATTTACCTACCTATAATCTTCATTTGAAGTAAATAAACAAAAAATGACGAATGCCTTCCGCACAAACAAGGTGAAAGCTAACAATACTGATGTATAGGAGGTATGTATTTTGCAAAAGTTATAAGACTTGATTGAAAAAAAAAAAAATAAACAAAAGAGATTGCACAAATTGCACATATCTATACCTATGTACAATTGTACATACCTACATATTACACTTTTTTACTGGCACAAATCTCAACCTTCAGCTGAAGTTCCGCACACCCAGTCAACAAGATTGCAAAATAAAAATAAAAATGCGAATACAAAAAAAAAATTGCGGCCATTTCTTTTGTTTTGCAAAAAAAGAAAAATATTCACATCCGAGATATATGTATGTACCCACCAAAAGATCTGTTGCCGGTTGGTATAAGTTTTCTCTTAAAGCCTTTTTTTGTTTTTTTTTTTTTTTTTCAATACTAACCTATCTTTTGCTTGCGCTTATAAAGCTGTTAGCTTCATTTGGAGTGCCAAGATAGTTCAGGTTCGTAGTTTGGATTTTCTTTCAAAAGGGGCTCTATTAATTACGAATATGGAGATAAGGCATTTTTTAGCCTTGAGGATACATTTCAGGCCTTGGGGGGAAGTGACAAATCCTCCAAGAGTATCCTTTTTCATGAATAAGTTCCTCTTCCTTACCCGGATTTGGCAGAAAATTGTAGGTCCCCTCCATTCCTGTAAAGAAACAAAACGCACACAGGAATGGTTGAGAGTTGTAAGCCACTAGACCCTGGGTCTCCACGAGCTGTCCCGCCACCAAATTTATTATTTTTGAAGATCTAATTGTACATTTTTTGTATTAACAGCTCACCTGGCTGAAATACATAATTTTTGTTAAAGAAATGAAAAATTTATTTTACTGAAATTTTCACTAATTTTTTTTAATTGTGCTTTTTGTTTCAAAAACTCAGGCCTAGTTTTTCAGTGGTGAGTTAAACTAAAGTTAGTTAAATCTGGAAGTAAATTAACTCACAGCTAACTGATGAAGCAGTTTTTGGTAGAGAATGCATACGGAATGACTAAACCAACCCGTTGGATAAAACATAAAAAGCGTCTGTTCAGTTAATCCTGAATTAACTCACCAAATTTGATGAGTTTAATCGGGTTAAACTTTAATCTCGCACTGAAAAACTGTATCTTAAGGTGTGTTTATGTTGCAGTTTAGATAAACGGTTTTGGAAAATTTTACATTGATTGTTGTTCTTTGATGCACGAATCCATGCTGTAGTCGTTTATCGAAGCTCAAAAAAAAAACAAATCACCCTTAGATATGTATGAACTTAAGCACTTCGCATTCACCTCAATAATTTTGGCATGCGAGAATTTTTGCATAGGATTTTTTTTTCGTGGGGACTGTTAAGTGGAAATTTTTGAGCTATCTCTAGCACAGTGTAAACAATTTAGCTATCGTTATAAGGAAACTAAAAATGCAACGGCAACGGATATTATAGAAACAAAACAAAAACGCAATTCATTCTCGTTTTGCCATTCTTTTGTTCTCAAAATTAAACGACGAAATGTGTCTGTATTACCCGAATGGAATCGAAAAACACGGGATTGCATCATCAAACCTATTTTAGAGTAATACATACTATGTTTCCACCGAAGGTTTATCTCAATTTAGATTAAATAAATCTATGTAGTGTTTCCACCACACAAAAAGATTAGAAAATAAATTAACTTTGACAGTCCCTTTCAAAATGCAAATGTTGTTTCATTTTTTCGCATGAAGTTGAAGTGAGACAGAAAGTTTTGTTTGTCAAAAGAAGCAAAAAAGGTTGAATTTTCTAATGAATGAGTTCAGCGCGTGACATAAAAAGGTTTGTTCGAATAGTTAATCTATTGGCCCTATAAAGATTTAACAAGATTTATTTGTAATCTACTAGATTTACGAAATAAATTTGTATGGTAAATCTTCGAGATTTGCAGAAGATTATCTTATTGAATCTCGGTTTTGTGGTTGGTGGAAACATAGTATAAGCCCTTTAAGGAAGTACCTACATATCGTCGACTTACAAGCAAAACAGACTATATGACATATGACAGTTGCTGACAAATCGAAGTTTTGCTGGTACTTTTTAATTGATTTCGAAATTTGTGTTTGGTGATGGAATAAGAAATACAAATATAAGTGAGAACAATTGTTTCGTGAAAAACGATGCCAACGTCACCGCATTGCCACCAGAACAAAACAAAATTGATACCTCGCCACACACTACATAAACTTAGTTGATAGACTTCTGCTTCAACTGTCAAAAACATTAAACGACAGCGGCCGACCGACCGACGAAACATGATCACAGACAACACTGCACGTAATTGAGACTATTAACTTCCTCACATTGAATGAGGTTTGAAGATAGGTTGAACTACATATCGATCGCCTTGTACATTTGGCGTTGAGTTAAAATGCCTTTGGCTTGACTCTAAATCAAATGATTTGTCTACACACAGCTCAACAAAGTTGACAAAAATTTACGTCAACTTGAAAAAATTCAAAATCTTTTGATTTTCTTCCAACTCAATCGTCAACGTTCAAATAAATCAAATGACAAGCCCATATACGACTTGATTAGATGAACTTGACATTAAATTGACAACGAAGTTGAACCGTAAATGGAGTGCTTAATAAGTGCGCAATAAAAATAGTCGGAAGTGCAAATTTGATTCTTCCAATTGGATTTCTTTTTTGTTCACACAGCCTAG
Source organism: Leucozona laternaria (assembly GCA_932273885.2). Classification (NCBI taxonomy): domain Eukaryota; kingdom Metazoa; phylum Arthropoda; class Insecta; order Diptera; family Syrphidae; genus Leucozona; species Leucozona laternaria. Next base: position 22,395,343 of record OW026368.1, on the reverse strand, counting down.
CACGCTGCTGATGCGAAATGAAGTGTGTATGTGGTCTCCAACACGTTAGCGAAATGCTTACAAAAACCGCAGCGAAAAAAAACCAATTCACTAATTGCAAAACAAAAACAAACGCAAAAAATGACAGAGTGTCTTACTGTTACTAAAGAAACAAACAATAGAAACACGATTAAAACTCAAATGTCACTTTTCCGCGGAGACTTTTTCAAATAATCTGCTACAATTTCCAATTTCGCTCGTCGAACTGCAAAACAAAAAGCAGATAGCAGATAGCAGAGCGAAATTTTTCATTTATGATTTAATTGTGTCATTGTTTTATGCATGGGATTTTTTGTTTCGCATTAGTATCGTCCTAGGCTTTATCTGTAGTAAACAGAGCGGAAAAAAAGTTTTAATTTGTCTCACAACGCCTACTAAAAAATCGTCGAATTTGTGTAACCAAAATTCTGCCAACCGTGTGAACTGACACTTTTAAACCTGACAATGTTGGCAGAAGCGTCATGGTCAGTCCAATGTGAGGCCTGGTAAGAATGGGAAAAAATCTGCCAACCGTTTTAAGTAAGTTAATTGGCTATTGGCAGCTTTTGTCAGAGAATTGACATATCTGAGAATATTTGAAGATCTGACAATCATCTGTAGGTACTTAGCTTATAAGGTTAAATTCCTATGTAGATACTTTTATTAAAGTTTGAAATCTATAGAAACTGTATGCTTCTCCGAAGGGAGAATTCGTATTTCAATTTCTGCTTAATAAAACTGTTTACATAGTTTAAAACTCTCAATCTTCTAAAACTAAACTGAGAAACCTTAACCCCCTTAAGCTTTCCGCCAAGTTACGTGCCTGTTCTGCGTCTACATCTACATAGCTGATGGGCAATTGCCATCTGATTCACTGACTATGGAATTTATCGTACGATAATTTTTAGCCAATCAGATTTACTTGCTACAAAAATGACGTAACGTAAAAATACGGATTTGCCAACGTGCAGTGAGCTGTTTGTGCAGCTGAAATGAGTTTCTGTTATCTTATTGTTGATGTTGTTGTTGTTTTAGCATTTTAGTCATACTATAGCTCCAAACCAGACTCATCGATTGAGGTTTTTTTTTTTATTTTAACGGAAAGTTGTGCTAGTATTTAGATACTACCAACATGTGGTAGAGAGAGGTAGGTTTATATGTTTGTTAATAGTATGGTGAATGTGAAGGTGGGTTTGGGATATGGTCATGAGGTATTCTGATGGGTGACACCGTCTCTTGACTCTTTCTTCACACATAACAAGTTATTTATGCCGGTTGTATTTTTTTATCTACACAACTTGTCGTTTTAAGCAGGTTAAAGAATGTGAAAGCAAAGCAGAGACTGACGATAAAGTACAAGTATAAAAGAGAAAACGTAATTTTCATACATACATATATGTACATAGGTATAGGTATATGCACGAGACGCCGATATCGGCCGCCGCCACGCCGGCCGTTGTTGCCGGTGGGGCAATGTATTTGCCAAATGCAACAAATTCTTGGCGTGAAGCATGCAACTCAAATTAAATAAAGAATTGGAATGTAAAATATTTTTTTTTTTTTTAATTAATCGGGTGATATTGTTGCAGGTTTTGATTATTAAAAAAAAAATAAGGAGAAATGACATATTTACAGAAAAAATGTCATACGATTGACAGCTGGGTAACTTAACCAACCAACTGACAATTCGAGGGAAGTTGTTGATAATTCATTTCACGAGTAAATTGGCAAAGTTAGGTACTTTCAAAATATAAAAGTAACATTACAATCAATTTTCAGAAATGATTGTTTATTTAAATAACAGAAAAATGACACCCAACTGTCAGTCACACTGAAGATAAGTCAATAAAACCTACGTAAAGGTTTTGTTTAAGACTTTTCGAAAATAAAAAAAAAAAAAAATTTTATTTCTACATTGTTTTATGTGCAAAAAACAATTGCAATAAATAAATCAACACAAATAATATTCGAATACTTTAATTTTCTATTTATAAATCAGCAAACGCCACACCCACTTTGTGGAAATAGAAATTTTAATTTTGATGGTAGGTAGGTTAGGTATGCGTCGCACGACTGAAATGAGTTTAAATATTATTTTTTTTTTGTAAAATTAAACGTAAATTAAAAACGTAAGTGACGTGCGCGGGAAAAAATTGTATTTTAAGATGACATTTCTATGATATTCTGGCCTAGATAATGCTTGTGTATTACGAAAGGCTTTTATGAATTAAACTGAATAAAGTACTTGTTTTGTGTTGAGTGCTCTAGATACTTGAAGTGGGCGGGTATTATAGGTTATGTAAATGTTTTATATGTTATGTACGATGTTCATATATGTACATACATACACCTATGTACAGAATGAAAATGTAATGACTAAAACCAATGAACTTTCTCCACATTGCATTTCAAAATAATTTGCGGAAGTGAGTTGCATAAGTAAGTTAGCATTTAGATATTTCTTTTCTACATTGCTTTCTTACTTCTTTACCACTATTTATTTAGCTTCGTTACTTCAAAAGCTCTTAAGTTATTCAAAGTGCTTAAATAAATGATTGCGGCAGTTTGTATGTATGTAATTGACAAAACGTACAGTACATGTATTAAAGCCTTAGATTCTTTTCTACAAACATCTAAACATCCGCCAAATAACTTTTTTTTTTTTGAAAATGGCGCAAAACATCGAGTGTAGCTTCGGCTGTGTGGCACGTAGCGCCGTCCTGTTGAAACCAAATGTTGCAAATATCCTCCTCTTCAATTTTTGTGAACAAAAATTCGTTCAACATGGCCCGATAACGGGAAAAATGGCCCAATTATGCCTCTGGACCAAAATCCGCACCAAACAGTGACTCGTTTTGGGTGTATCGGCTTTTCAATGTATGCGTGCGGGTTTTCTGTGCCCCAAATGCGACAATTTTGCTTGTTTACTAACCGCCAAGATCAAAATGAGCTTCATCTGAAAAGATGATTTTTTTGGCAAAATCGGCATCTTCTCTAAGTCGATCGCACGCCCACTTAGCGAAGCGTATACACAACCATATTCGTTCAGCGGAAGGATAAAACTAATTATCTGTCAAATCAGGCATGAGCTAAGTGTTACCATTCACGAAATAAGCACTAGTTGAAAAAAAAAAAACGTTAGATGGCGGACCCTTTACATACAAATTCTACAGAAACCTATTTTTTACATTTCAGGCGCATTTTTCTAAGGCTGAATGAGTCACAACTGAGTTCATTCCAAGTTCCATATTAAAACATTTTTGTCCGAAAAATATCTTTGCTTTTTAATATTATAGGGGAATATCCCGAATCCCGGATACTTGGAATCATAAATGGTAAATATTAGACACCTTTTTATAGGCAATTTTTACTACAATTCAGATCAGTACTATGCCATCGTACTTTTCATTACTCGGTGCATTTTTGAACATAGTATTCACTATTGACATAAGTATGATACAAATACAATAATTTAATATTATTTTGAAGAATTGCATGTGGTTGGTCAGGTATTAAATTCAAGTGTGTAGTTTATTGGCATACATATTGAAAGATTAAAAAGTAAAAAATAACTTAAATGAAGTGTTTTCATTTTATACTTTTCCATCTATTTATTCAATATTTTTTATTAATAGGAGTTACAAAGAATTTCCAATAAAATAACATACAAATTCATATAGTGAAAAGGAACATCCGAGTCTTTAACTGGAAATTCCCTCACTATTTTTACTTGCGATATAGGTACTATATGGGAAGTTATGGATTCGTACAAAAAATCGAACTCGAGATTTTGATCAAACTTTACATTACGATGATAGAGAAGTCAAAAAAAGTGGGTCTCGCAAAAACGTCCGTCTGTCTGTCTGTCTGTCTGTCTGTTCGACTACAGCCTAAACGGATGGGTCAATTTTCTTTAAACTCAGTACTTAACGTTTTTTGGTCATTCCCCCGACCCGTTTTTTTCTTTTTTTTTTTAAGACCAAAAATAACGGTACCTGTAATACAATATTTTTTGGCCAAAAAAGAAAATATTTTTTTTCTCAGAATCGGCTCTACATATTTCTTTTTTAAAAACGCAAAAAAATTTAAATAGTTATAAGCTGCCGTTAAATGAAAAAAAGGTTCTGAAAAATGGTTATTAATGGTACCTCCTAAGGAACCATTTTTTTGAATTTCGATTTTCTCTAAAACTATTCAACTGATTTAGACAATTTTTTTTGTGAAAAAGGATTGTTGTAATCTTAATAGTATGGTGTACCAAAATTTTCAAAAAAATTATTTTTCGATTTTTGAAAAAAGTTTGAAATTTTTTTTTTGAAAACTCAATATTTCAAAAATGACCAAGTCGATTTTTATGAAACTTGGGAAAAAAAAGTTTTTTAATATTGTCTAACATATTATTAGCGAAAATTGTGCTTATATCCAAAAACAATGGTACCTCCCATACAAATGTTCAAAAACAGTTGAGGAAAATCTTTTTTTTTCTCAAAAACGACTCCTACGATTTTGATAAAATTTCTTTTGTGTATTGATATTAGTACGAACTACTTTTTTAAAATATGAAATTTAACATTTGAGTTTTATTAACAGTACCTCTCATAGAACGGTATTTTTGATTTTCGACTATCTCACTATCGGGTTCACCGATTAAAATAAATTTTTGTATATAGAAGCTTATAATCAGTTTAAATAATATTGTATATCAAAATTTTAAAATAATATACATATTTTTGGATTTTTAAAAAAGAATTCAATATTATTTTTTGAAAATTCGATATTTCAAAAACGGGTGAATGATTTTTTTTTTTAATTCAATTCTTAACTCCACATTAATAAATACTTAAAATTTGCGTACCAATTTTTTTTTTCATACATGTTTACAAAATTTTATAAATAAAAAATTAATTATTTTTGAAACCGCTCCTACGATTTTTAAAATTTTTTTCTCATAAAATGAGATTAACATAACTATTTAGATGTTGTACATCGCGTTGGGTTCATAACAGTTTTAAAAGTATTTTAATCAATTTCTTTTTATTTTTTTTTAAACCATTTTAAAGTTTAAATAACATAATTTTCTTTGACTATGTGCAACATGGTGCTATATTTATAATTATTGTATTGTAACTTACATAATAATTCCTTAAACAAATCTAGGTGTGGCAAGGGGCATTACTAATATAGGGCCACATATAGGTAACTAACTTATATATTTAATTTAGAATCAGATCAGGTTGGTATACCAACCTCTATGGGTAACAATATTATTGATATTGGAAGGTAAGTGCTATCTGCTTGAAGCATAGCTAACCATTACCTAGTTGAAAAATTGAAACTTTAGGTAGGTAGATATTTACTTAGGTACATAATATGTAATATACCTATTAAGTACAAAACATTCCAAATAACATCATAAATAAAATCCACGATCTAACTTCAAATATACGTAATTACAAACATATGTATGTAGGTACATACCTACATATACATGTACATACAATGTATCTGTATACCAATGTACCTACATAAGTTTATAATAATTATAAATAATAAGTAACGTACTGGTTCACAATCTAGGTAGTTACCCCATTATGGGGTTATAAGTGCAAAACACCGAGTTTCGTTTTGAAATCCACGCTAGAAACAAAAGCTTATTCTACCTACCTTTTCATCTTTAAACCTTTTTGATTTGAAGCAGGATAATCTTGGAATTATCCATCCAACAATTCATGAGGCACTACTGTAAATCATTCTGATGATAACTTAATTATTAATTATTGCAACCCACTTAAGATTTGCTTAATCCTCTGAACATTTCGACAGTATCATTCTCCACTAAACTCCAAGAATCATACCGAATGCCGATTGTGGAATGATATTTTTATCAACCTAGCTTTTTTATAAACATAACACATGATTTAGTATCCTCTTTGAAAAGGTATGTAACGACGCCGACGTACCTACCAAGGTTCATCGACCTTTCAAAAACTTTTTCTATCATACATAATTGTCATCGCCAGCTGAAACAGAGTCTTTGTCCAAAAACATAAACAAACTAGGTAGATAATGTTGTTAACAGATAAAAGCAAAAAATTACGGTTGTCGCAACTTTCTTGTAAACAAAATAACATATTCTTGCTAATCAAAAGGAAAATGAAAAAGAATTCAAGAAATGGAATGATGTCCTTATGTTTATGTATCCCTATTAGAAGGAGACAAAGGACAATGTGGAAGAATGTACAAAAAACGTTGAGAAGTATTTGGCTTTGATTTTTACTTGCGATATAGGTATTATATGGGAAGTTATGGATTCATACAAAAAATCGAACTCGAGATTTTGATCAAACTTTACATTACGATGATAGAGAAGTCAAAAAAAGTGGGTCTCGCAAAAACGTCCGTCTGTCTGTCTGTCTGTCTGTCGGTTCGACTACAGCCTAAACGGATGGGTCGATTTTCTTTAAACTTGGTACCTAGCGTTTTTTGGACATTCCCCCCACCCGTTTTTTTCTCTTTTTTTTTTGGAACAAAATTAACAGTAGCTGTCATACAAAATTTCTTGGCCAAAAAGGAAAAACTTATTTTTCTCAAATCCAGGGCTACCGAATTTGTTTTTAAGAACTCCATAAATTTAAATAGTTATAAGTTGCTGTTTAATAAAAAAATGGTTCCGAAAAATGGTTATTAATGGTACCTCCCAAAGAACCATTTTTTTGATTTTCGCTTTTCTCGAAAACGGTTAAACAGATACTGATCAATTTTTTTATGAAGAAGTATTGACACATTCTTAATAATATTGTGTACCAAAATTTTCAAAAAAAATATTTTTTAGATTTTTAAAAAAAGTTTTAGTATTTTTTTTTGAAAACTCAATATTTCAAAAACGACTTGGTCGAGTTTCATTAAACTTGGTAAATAACAGTTTTTTAACTTTATCTAGAAGATTTTTGACAAAAATTATTCTAATACTCAAAAATAACGGTGCCTCCCATACAAATGTTAAAAACCCGTTATGAAAAATATTTTTTTTCTCAAAAACGACACCTACGATTTTCATAAAAGTTTTTTTGTGTGCTAAAATTAGTGCGATCTACCATTTAAAATTTTTAAAGTTTATATTTTACGTTTATTAGCAGTACCTCTCATAGAACGGTTTCTTTGCTTTTCGACTATCTCAGCATCTGATCAACCGAATAAAATTAGATTTTGTATATAGAAGCTTGTAACAGATATAAATAAAAGTGCGTATCAAAATTTTCTAAAAAATGATTTTTGGATTTTTAAAAAAAAAATCGAAATTATTTTTTGAAAATTCGATATTTCGAAAATTGGTAGCAGATTTTTTTGTAAAGTTCAATTTTAAACGCAACATTAATAAATGCTTTAAATTGGCGTACCAATTATTTTTCTCAAAAATGTTAACGAAATTTTATATATAAAAAATTAATTATTTTTAAAACCGCTCCTACGATTTTCAAATTTTTTTTCTCATAAATAAAGATTTATATAAGAAATCAGATGGTGTACATTGCGTTGGGTTAAAACGGATTCAAAGTATCTTAATCAATTTCTTTCTAATTTTATTTATTTAAAACAATTTACCAGTTTAAATAGTATAATTTCCTTTTATGCATATTGCATATGTGCAACACTAGCCTATATTGTTAATTTTTGTATACTCACATAATACCACCTGCAACTTAACTAAGATTTGGAAAATGGATAACATATATACTCCTATAGCTAATTTATTTCAGACTATAGAACCACAATGTGATCGCGCATAAGAGCAAGTTCGTGCGACCCAGTCGTGCATATTTTTTTGTTTACTTGGAATCATAAATTGACAATATGAGACACCATTTTTTTATGCAATTTTAACTACGACTCCGCTAACAAAGTGCTTACAAAGGTTATTTTATTTTCAGCCCTTCTTAAAGCAGCTTTTTTGAAGCCATCACAGGTTTATAAATGTATAAACTTAACTAACTAACTAACTAAACTTAACTTAATCAAATAAACATAACGTACTTTTTGTTCAATATAATCAAGATGATTTATTTGAAAACTAAAAATCAATCTGACAGATGACAAAGGCATACAAAGTACAAAGATAAGGCAAAGTTAATGGCCGCGTTCGGGCGTGTAGCATTTTTGACATTTCAAAATTTGATGGAGGTGAACATTGAACAAGCCCATTTCAACTCGATGAGTGTTTATATGGTGGTTTCATTCCAGGCAAATCAACAACTGATCAGATCTTTACCCTTAGGCAGGCGATGGAAAAATGTCTAGAATTTAACATCCCAACATACCACCTGTTTATAGACTTTAAGGCCGCCTACAATAGCATAGCCAGGGTAGAACTTTACAAAGCCATGAGAATTCGGCATCCCAAATAAATTGACACGACTATGTAGGTTGACCATGACCAACGTAACAAGCCAAGTAAAAATAGCCGGATTGCTATCCAAACCAATCAACATCTTTAATGGACTCCGACAAGGGGATGGTTTGGCCTGCCTCCTCTTCAACCTGGCGTTGGAGAAAGCAATCCGTGACTCTGGCACGGCAACAAGAGGGACCATCGTCAACAGGTCCAGCCAGATACTGGCTAACGCAGACGACATCGACATCATCGGAAGAACTGAGCAAGCTGTACATGATTCCTTCATCCAGATCGAGCAGGCGGCACAAAATCTGGGGCTGCACATTAGTGAAGGTAAAACAAAGTACATGGTGGCGTCGAATGCGAGAGGAACAGTTGGTCAAACAATCAAGGTAGCGGAGCACGAATTTGAAGTGGTGCAATCCTTTAAATACCTTGGGTCAATAGTAGCAGCCGATAACAATATAGAAGAAGAAATACGCGGGCGGCTTCTCAAATCCAACAGAGCCTACTATAGTCTGTCAAAGCTCTTCAAATCCAGAAATCTCACCATAACTTCAAAACTGCTGCTGTACAGGACCATGGTCCTGCCAGTACTCACATATGGATCCGAGACTTGGGTGCTTAGCAAAAGGCACTCCGACCTCTTAGCCGCGTTCGAGAGAAAAGTCTTAAGGAGAATTGTTGGCCCCATATGTGAGGAAGGACGATTCCGGAGACGGTACAATCATGAATTGTACGCAATCTACCTTGAAGCAGATATCGTGACAAAAATTAAGCTCGGTAGACTCCGGTGGGCAGGGCACCTAGCTCGCATGAGCGAAGAGGAACCTGCTCGGAAAGTTCTTTGTGGTACATTCTATGGTAGACGACAGCGTGGTAGACCATGCTTGCGCTGGAGAGATGGCGTAGACCAGGACGCCCGGAGCCTTGGGGTGCGCAACTGGATGGCGGCGGCTCGAGACCGGGATGGGTGGAGAGACTTGTTGAAGGAGGCCAGGACCGGACCCCGGTTGTCGAGCCGACGATGATGATGATGAGTGTTTATATAGGGGTTGAAATGAGTTTCAAATTCCTCATTTTATAGGTATCAGTGCTTCTGCAGTCAGAATGACAGAAAGCTGTACTGCTGCATTGTGGACACGCAAACAAAGCACGTACGACACTTTATGACAACTATTGCAGCTGCAGCTCCAGTTCCAGTTGCAGCATTCTATTGTGTTCCAGCAGTTACTATCCGATTCGTTTTCGAACGACTAAAACCGGATGTGTAACATTTGCTGTCAAAAGCCAGAACAGCTACAAAAAGGGAAAACAATTGACTTTTTACCGCGACGCGACGACTTGATTCGCATTTTATTGCAAATCTCTTTTGAATAATCAATTAATTATTCAGTATACCATTCCATGTGACATTGGTATATATTTCAACTCTTATTTTTATATTTTATTCTTTACACGAACAAAATCAGACGCGACATCGCAGCTGTGATCAGCTGTTCCTCAAATTTCCATCGGATCGTTTAGTATACCGAACATTTTAGGATAGCTTGAGATTTGTTTTTGACACTAGCTGTTTGCTTCATCAGCTGAATTTTCCTATGGAATTCCTGATGGCGTTCAAGAATCTATCCGAGGAGGGTGTCAACCTATGCAAACATTTTCAGATACGTTGAGTTGTTGTTCCGTCAGCTGTTTTTTCACAAGGGATTACAACAACACAAACCAATCTGGATAGCTTTGGAGATAGCTGAACGCGGCCAATGTCATAAAAAGTGCGTTCGCGAACTAGTCCGAAACTATACCCAAAACTACTTGATTCTACCAGTTTCAGTCCAATCCTATTCTTTTTTTACAATGGGGTTCCTTAATTTCTTTACTTTTTTGCTGACGTTTAAAAAGTGGGCAACATTTTTGGTTCAAAGCGATTTGTCTACTTTTGGACAGTTTCTGAGAATTTCATCTCCACTTCTCAAAATTTAACTGATTGCCATTTTTAGTCCAGAAAGTGAACGTGTCATATACTTTTTTGCAAATGATGGCGTCATTTTAAAAACATTATGTTAGGCTTACACATAAAAACCTTTTGGTTTCATATAATTTTATTGGCATTATTCTCGACATTGATATATTTTTTTTTCACACCAAAGCACACAATAGTTTGAGAATCAAATAAAGTATTCTATCTAAAATGAGAAACTGTTAAACATTTCAGAAATGCCATCCAGACCAAAAGAAACATTTCAGAAAATTTAAACAAACAAAAATGCTTCTTTGTTTGATTTGCAATTTGCACACCAAATTTTGTTTGCAAATCAAAAAAAAAAAATGAATATATATTCTTATAATAGATATACCTACTTATAAAAATATCTTTGGAACGTAGTATCATCTAACAAAAAATATTGACCAAACAAAAAAAAAATAAATAATTTCGTTGCAAATTAATTCTATAAAAAAAAGACAAGACCACTTCTTCAAATAGACATCGAACTTTGGACTGCTTATTCCGGTCTAACATAAAATGTATCGGATAGCTTGCTTTGGCTATTAACGTCTTCCAGCTATAAACAAAAATTGAAAACAACAAGAAATTAATAAATAGTCGTATAAGCATAAAAATAATAAAATGCGTATCATAGAATCCATGCAAAAACTTGCAGCTGCAGAAAAACTTCTACCATAATCGTCTGGGGAATAAACTTAATTTGAATAAATTTAAAATTGTATAATATTTGGCTTAAAAATGTTATTTTTTTTTTAAATCTAATGGAGAGTGTAAGAGGAAAGTTTACAAAGTTGCATGCATTACAATTATTATTATATTTCTCACTTTACCTGCTTCCATTAATAAATCTATTCGTATTTCATATTCACAGGCAGTTTTTAACTTTTAAAATTAATTAGGGACTTTTTTTTTACTTGCAACTTGAGTACTTGCACACAGTGCTGTCGTTGGCATTTTTACTAAAAAAACAACACACTAAGGAGAGGAAGTATTATTTTTCGTTGGAATTTTTACTTGAAAGGTTATACTAAAAATGTTTTTGAAGCATGGAATAATACTAGGTTTTGTGAATATTGCTCTCCTGCGTTTTAATTCACGATAGTTAATCCCATTGCTGTACCATTTAAATCTTCTTTCTAAAGTAGAAACATTTTTAGATCTAAAAGTATAAAAATAATGTATAAAAGCAGGGCCGGGGGCAGGGGGGTGGACTGGAGCTTGCAAAAATTTAATGACGTTGGATTTCTTTCTTTGCCATCCTAAAGAAAATTATAAAAAGGTTGAGCAAAATCTACCAATTTTTTTTTTTTTTAAAATCGACCAATTTTTTGTTAGGTGTTTTCATAGCATGGAATGACTCATTTATTAATATAAACGTTGACCTAGTTTACATCTCAGCCCAGGAAAATTAGACTCTCACTTCGAAAAAATTCCGATAAGAGTGAATTTGGTAGTGAGTTTTATTTGACCTACAGTACATACTACAGTACTGTACACATGTATGTATTTAAGAATTTCCTTAAATGTACTATAAATTTAAGCCGGTGCTATTGATTTTGTGGGGTGAAAGGGGCAACAATTAGTATTATATCAATTGATCGAAAACTATAAGTTTTTGGGAAGAAATTTGAAGACAAAAATTGAAACCTTAAATATTCTAAAGTCTTTTTTTCGTTATAGCAATAGATTTTGAAAAAAACGTAAGCAAACCGCGTATATTGAAAGAAATAGCTGACATTGTAACGTTTACGCACGTTTTTTTTTCTCGAAATCTACATTTTCCTATGAAACAGTGATAATGTTTTTTTTCTTATGTAGCATTTACAGCATTAGCTAAGATTTTTGTCTTCAAAATTTTCAAAAATAAATTGATATTTAGTTTTCAAAAAACATATTTACAAAAAATTGCATTTCAACACCTTTACCCGCCCTTCTTAACAAATTTTAGCTAAGGACACAAACATAAGGCTCCCCATAAAATGTTAGCTTTGTCTGAATTATTTTTAAGTTTGGCATTTTTTTGTTTCCAAATTGCCTATTTTTGTCTAAAATACTTACCCGTGTTAAGAATACTAAGATTCTAAAAACCTTTTTTATTATTTAATGTTTTTTTTTTGTACATACTTCCTCATTGACTGTTTGGACAGCCCTGCTCCAGTATCATGGTTTTTGTTTTTAGTGAACTTGTTTAGTAAAAAAAAATATGCAAATCAACTCAAGTTAGAATACATTTAATACAGCTCATTGCCTAAAAGGTTAAATTAATTAAAAGTTCAAGATTGTTTTCAATGTTTTTTGTTTAGCCTGAAGATATTTAAGTGAATTTGCACTGGTACCTGCCAAAAACATGAGGTTGAGGCCAAGCCAATTTCGATAGTCACCTTTGGTGGACCCTTGTGAATATCTATGTGAAACTTTCTAGGGCCTCATTGAAAACTAGATTGTTTTCCAGGCGGGAAATACCTAAACTTTGTGACAAGAAGTGTCAGTATCAAGCAAGTTGTATACTTAAATAAAGGTCTTATACATATGTATCAATAAGTTCAAAATATGAAGAAAACCTGGACCTTGTAAGAAGAAACAAGACTCTGGGCAAGTTTTGTTTAATTCAAGTTGTAGATTTATTTCGGAAAAAAAGAATGAATGAATGAAATCGTCTCTTCTAAAAACTCATTAGGTTAAGCAACGGAAAAAATAATTGATTGATTTATAATTTATTTATAAATCATGATACCTAGTGTATGTGTGGTGGATGACATATCTGAATTGATTAATGGATATCTACCCCCATATTTGCACCTACATTAATATAACCTAATTTTTTTCATCTGAGTACTGTCTGGCAGAATGATGATTTCAGGCGAAACTATAATTACGTTTCTAAAAATTTAAATGATGACATAATCAAAAGACACCAAATAAATAATTGAAATTTTACGATTTTGATGAAATAACACTGAAAAGAGTCTCAATATTATTTAAAACAACAGACAATTGAGATCAGTAGGTTACCGACTTAAGTTACCTTTTAAAACCTATGATAGATACATAGTTAGAAACTATAATGGCTCAATTATTTTTAAATAACTACCTATGTTAATTAATTATACATATAAAATGGTGTTATAAAATCAAGTTTTTTTTACTTAACTACGACACAACATCAGAAATTGCGTTCTACTGATGATATGAGTATCAAATCTTGTCTGATAGAAAGCTTTTTTTTTTTTTGTTTTAGAGAGTTATGGCCATTTGTTGTTATTAATAAAAGCAAAAGGTTACGATAGCAGTTATCATTCATTGAACGCAATATCAGTCGAATCTAATTGTGATTTGAAATAGGCTTTGAATTTGAAACGTACATGCAGCACTATACAGTAGTAAAACATCTATACCATAACATAACTAACAAGTTTAGGAGTCAGTAGCAGGTAGTTATTGTACATAAGGGACAAACCCGATCAACAGACACCTTTTAGTAAAGCTTAGTAGGTACATATTAGTATTTTAATGGAATACTGGGAAAAGAATTTGATGCACAGTGGTGCCGTAGCAGGCCACAGAGCTAAAATATTGATGTCAGAATTGTTGCGTCATAATATCGTTTAAGTATTTATAGGTACTAATATCCATAATAGGTATCACGATGGTATAAACAAAAAAATCAAATCTACAAACAACACTTGTCCATGCTTAGGAAACGGATGTTTTTAATCAGGCCCTATATCACGTAAGACTTCACCGATAACTCGATTAAGTGTTTGTTGTTTTGGCGATTGCTACCGCTATCGTCAAAGCGACAATCAAAAATTTGACAATCAACTATCACTTTAGCCGATTACACCCAGTAAGTTTTTCGTTATCATTGCGCTTTAGTTTTAACAGTTAACAGTTTTTTATGTGTTTAGTTTTAAAAACAATTAGAACAATCTGAACTTTTTTCTTAAACCAATTGATAATAACAACAAAAAATTTGCCTTTATTTGACTTCAATTAATGGTTTAAGTTGCTCTAAAGATCCTATTTCCACCAAGTAAGTAGTAAAGTACATATGTAGATAAAGTTATTTTAAATTTTCTCAAAAACTAGAAAAAATTTAAGCATTTGGTTTTTAATCTTTGAATCAAGATTGATATAAGCATTGAATATTAAAAACAAAAATAGTACTTTTTGAAAAAAAAAAACAAGAAAAACAGACTGTAAATATCATAACAACAATCAAATAATAGACTTCCCTTTAGTGCCTTAGTAGTTTGTAGCCTTTTTCAGAATGCACCTCCATTACTTTTTTTTTACTAAAACTCTCACATTTAATAATTTCATAAACTTGAAGTAAACTAAGTAAGTATACGCAAGTAATATATCATCTACACCAGAAACCACTTTGATTTCCTCTATTGAATTCATTTTGCCGAAATCTTCTCCTTCGCCCACTCTTTTGATGTCCTTTTGAAAGTAAAATCTTACACAAAATATTTTTTTTTGTATAACAATAGTGAAAATGACATCAGCAGAATGGACAAATATCCATGTGTTTCTATAAAATGTCTTTTTCTAGGTTATTACATTATGCCATCTTGGTTTTCATTTTCATAAAATTTGACAAAAATATACCTTATACCAAAAGCATACCTATGTCATATAGGTATGTTTATAAACTATACCAAAATAAATGCTCCTCTCTAGAAAGACAAAAACACACTTCCGCCCTAAGTATTTGTATTTATGTATGTAGGAGTTTTTGCGACCTTTAGTCGAAATGCATTTTGCCCAGGCATGACTGTTGGGTTCTTCAGTTGCATGGTGTCATACTATTGTAAGACGCAAACATTTTAGACGAAAGTAATCGACAAAACGATATTTATCAGCATTTATACGCTGTAGATAATACTTTTTTTTCTATATATTATTTATTCTTCTGATGTCAGTCCTAACCTGTCAAGCGAACTCCTTGATGCAGGTTTTTCATCACAATATTTCGACTCGATTCTACTCAGCGAGTGAGATCCAGTCGACCGAAGCTCATTTCAACTGAACATTATACATACATATGTATGTACATGTGTATGCCTACATATATACAAAGTCGAACAACGGATGTAACGTAGAGAACGAAAACAAAAACTTATTTGCTTTCAGCTCCTTTTCCAAAAGAGCCATGCGATAATTCTTACTAATGACCACCTCCCCCACTCCCTTTAAAAGCGTAGCACTCAGTTTGACTAAAATTTTATTAAAAATGAAGGTTATTTCACTGGTATGGACTTCGCAACAGAGGTGAGTAGAGTAGCCAGAAGTAAAAGTGAAACATGAACGACTACAAGGAACAAAATTTCAATTAATGCCGGAAACTGTGACATTTGGAATAAATTCGATTTGCTCAAAACTTGAAACGTTTTTATTTTTCATTTCAGGTGAGCACTAGGATTTAATGATAAAAAAAAAAAAAATTAATACATTTCCACTAAGCTAAACGTTTCTGGTTCTAATTGTATAATACAATTCTTAAACTATAAAATATACCTATCATTCTAAACTTCATAAGTTGGTAATTAAATATTTAAAGTTATTGTCGCATCACCGGTAAGTAATTTTTTTTTTTTTTTTTTTTGAAAATGGCGCAAAACATCGAGTGTAGCTTCGGCTGTGTGGCACTTAGCGTCGTCCTGTTGAAACCAAATGTTGCCAATATCCTCTTCTTCAATTTTTGTGAACAAAAATTCGTTCAACATGGCCCGATAACGATCGCCATTGACTGTAACGGCCACTCCTTGCTCATTTTCGAAAAATGGCCCAATTATGCCTCTGGACCAAAATCCGCCCCAAACAGTGACTCGTTTTCGGTGTATCGGCTTTTCAATGTATGCTTGCGGGTTTTCTGTGCCCCAAATGCCACAATTTTTCTTGTTTACTACCCGCCAAGACCAAAATGAGCTTCATCTGAAAAGATCATTTTTTTTTGGCAAAATCGGCATCTTCTCTAAGTCGATCGCAGGCCCATTTAGCGAAGTGTATTCACAACCATATTCGTTCAGCGGAAGGATAAAACTAATTATCTGTCAAATCAGACATGAGCTAAGTGTTACCATTCACGAAATAAGCACTAGTTGAAAAAAAAAGAAACGTTAGATGGCGGACCCTTTATAATTATAATTTAAATTAGTCTAGCACCACACGGTTGACGACCCTTGTATCTGTTGTTATCGAAAAATGTCAACATTATAATTAAATTAAGATGATTTAAAATTTTTCTTCGCTTCGCACTAATTACATTTAAATTTTGTGATAAAAAGTTAATTAAGTGCGGCGGTTAAGTATAATTTACCTACTTCGTCAGTATCATCACGCCATATTATACATACATATTCGAATTAAAAATGTGCCTTTATCAAAAGCTATTTTTGGTTTGTGTTTGCAAATAATATTTATATACATATATGAAAAAAATAAAAAACAAGATACCACAACTGACTGCCTATTCATAATAAAAAATGACGAGACAGAATTGAGGGCTCGCCTCTGTAGTTGTAAAATTTACAAGAAGCTGTTCCTACGCATGTTATGCCGGCAATAAACCCAAATCATATGCTAAATTGAATATTTCAAACGAAATTCATTCAAATCACATGAATGGAATGGATGCGTCAGTATTCCCAAAAGGGGGGTGCGTCTCATGCTTCGCGTCCATGAATATTTTTTAACAGTCATATATTTTCATATTTAAAATTACCTCAACTAACCTTAGTTTATTTTGGTCTGCGATCTTATGTTCAAATGATGTCAATAATATTCATAATTGTTTATTTATTTCTGTTTTTTACAGCAAAATTCATTTTAATATTCATTGACGACAAATGATGACCATACAACCCATACACTACACATATGCATTTGGACGATGCGAATCGTGAGAATCTATTTTTAGTCGAAGTCGAAATCGAATGGATTTCGCCAAACAAACATGTTATGTACATATGCATATACATATGCAAGATTTTGTGTTTGATTTTGTCGATCGGATGATTCGCAAATAAAACAAAAATAGAATAAATTTTAAGTATTTTATTTTTTTTTTGGTTTACTTGATTTTGTTAGAATATTCAGAAGGCGGCGAAAACATACGATTGTGGAAAGCTTTTCATCTGCATAAATATGTACATACATACGTAATTACTGGTGTATTTACATATATATACATATATTGTATGGGTAAATGGGTTGTGTTTATTGTAATTTTAATTATTTTAAGACTCTGAGAAATAAGAAGGCACAGGAATTTATTCATAGGATGTGGTGTGATATTTTTTGTATAAATATAACAAATGTACCTATTTATATGAGTTAGGCAGCTCTTGGCGTAATGGTTAGTGCGTATGAGTGAGAAGGTCTAGGGATCAGACTGTGCCACCCAGAAAAAAGACTTTTTTTTTACGGGTAGGAATCTAATGCTTCTTGCGAGGAATTAACAAATTTTTCAAGAGAAATTCTTGATCGTTGTTGTGTCTTCTCCTCCACTCCCTGTTAAGACAGGGTAACATATATTTATGGTAATATTTTCTACAACTGCCTGAACTGGAGCTGGCAAAAAGTTTCGTACATACGTGGTTTTTTACGTGCCCACAATGCAGCTGTACAGCTTTTTGCATATTTTAAAGAAACAAAATTACAAAAATGGGGTTTTTTATGCTTAGTTCTTCGTGTTTTTTATTTCTGAATTTTTTTTCTTTTAAGTTACATATATGTAATATTTTTTGCGTAATTATAATCGCAATACAAATATTCGCAACATTGAATTTGTGTTGAGGCAGTAAGACGTCGGTGTTTGGTGTCCTCTCTTGATGACAGCAACCTTGCTCTCATCGACTGTTCAACCCATCGCTTCCGTCTCAATACTCACAAAAGCGGCACTCATCATGGTATGTTCTTCCGATTATGTCGATACCGTCATCGTATCTCAGTAATTAGATGGACTTTTCAACGATTTTGCTTCTAGTGTTGACGTTGGAGCAGCGTATGCATAGCAGAGTTTTTGCACGAATGCCAAAACTAGAGATCGCTCTAAATAACTCGACTCGATAGATGCTGTCATAAGTGACCTTGAAATCGATCATTAAACCACATACCTACATATACATTTATAAACCGTTTCAAAGAATAATCCATTAATTGTTCCGACATTTTGGTATGGATTCTTGACAACAAATTCGGGGGTGTTTATTTTTTTAAGTCTCTTTGCCTTTTGCGTTAAAATTATCCTGTTTTCTGACTAACTTTTATATAAAAAAAGAACCAGTTTATTCAATATACCTATACAGAAATGTATATATTAAAATAATGAACAACTCAGACTATTAGTCACTTTTGATTAAAAAAAAAAAAAATTATGAACACTACCTGATCCTACATTTTGCGTTGTTGACTAATCAAAATATTTACTGTTTCGAATTTCTTTTCTTTTTGTAATTTGTGTACCAATTTATCTGTGAATTGTTTAAACAACAAATTGCATATGCTCAGCAAAATTGTTTGAAGCTGTTGGTTGACATGACTTTTTTGTCATCATCAACAATATCAAAATAATAAAAATATACATAAACGTGCAAGATATAAAATGTTGATTGTTTACTTGGAATTTGTTTGTAAACCAAAAATAAATGTATATACCCACACATGCATAATGTAGGTATAGGTAATTTTAATTTATTAATGACGAAGCAATGAAGCAAGAATGCAAGTAAATAGAGATTTATACTTAGTGGCAGTGAATTTATTTGATCATAAAGATATTATCGTACGCCAAATTTTTGCAAAAAATTCAGATACTAGAAAATGGCTGAATGATGGAATTTATTATTTTTTTAAACCAAATTATAATTACACAATGTAAGAATTACACTTAACGATTTAAGTATGTTCGTGCATCTTTACATAATTATAATGGATCGTAAATTTAAAAATTAAAATCCACATCTCTGATGTTGAAAGAGTAGTACGAAAATTTTCAATGGGAATAAAGAAATTTTGATATAAAATATAGAAAGAGTTTATATGTAGTATTAGTGGTTAGGACTGTCATGCCGAAAGTCTGGGTTCGATGCCCAGAATCGTCCAACTTAATAGTGTGCCTCTCACCTTAGCCGTTCGAATTCGGCAGAAAGTTGTAGGGCCCCTCCATTCCTGCAAACAAACAACAAGCACACAAAGCTCACAGGAATGGTTGAGTGTTGTAATCACAGATTAGCCACATGAAGATGAGAATCCCCGGCAGCCATTTTAATTTGCCTACAAGCTTGAACTGGCAGTTATCAGATAAAAAATGAGAATGTGTGTATAAAAGTCTCACACATAGACAGTAGGGATCTTCACACACCTGGTTAAATTTTTGCTGCAATTCACATAAATTCATCGACGCGGCAAAAAATTACAAATACAACAATGTAAAAAAATGGGTTTTGGAGGGTGAAATGTACGAAACATTCTCATCTTCATATGGCTAATCTGTGGTTGTAATACGTCAATAGCCCTGGCTATGCACGAGCTGTCGCTGAAAATAATTCTCAATTTACAAAAGTTGCCGATTGTTCTACAAAACAAAATTTACTCTAGAGCGATCATTTACAAAATATGTACGTATATTTGTACATATGTAAGTATCAATTTAAAAAAAAAAAAATTGCTCAAAAGAAAATTATTACCGTTTTTTTATTTAAATCTTGCAAAAAAAAGGTTTTTGTTAATATTTTGTAGACCATTAGTTTCTCCGAGCTATAATTTAGAAGATATGGTGATTTCCAGCATTAGAAGTCATACTTAATGAGTATCGATGTATTTGATATTTTACATTTTTAAATCGCAATACCTTCTAAACGATCGCTCCTCTAAAAAAAAGTGCAGGAAATTCTGTTGTAGAGAATCGCATAACCTAATAACTGTGCATGAATTACTTTTCGATAGGATGCACCCTTAAATGCAAGCCTACAATCTTTGGTGAAGTATGCATTATGTTGAATTAATTATACTTAAACCTATACTATAAAGGGATGTTTTTACTGGGCTGAACAAAAATAAATGTATAGCTATAATAGAAGTTGGCTCAACTACTACCATACATTTCTTGCTACAGCTTCACATATCTAGCTGTGTATAATATTTTCGTACTTTTTAACTTTGACAGCGCTACGAGGTACAGTTAGTTTAATCTATAAATAGATCGAAACTTTATAATTGAAAGGAAAACATCATTTACCTACCAATAAGACAGGTTACCTAGCTAAAAGCTGTATTACTTCTGTATATGTATTAATAAATTTAGCATTTAGATTTTAGAATATCTCATTAAAGATTAAAAAAAAAAAACAAACCTGCTATCGTGAAGCGATCCATGTAATTGATTAAATTTACAAAGCATAGAACACCAACTGTGAACCACTCCTTGTAGCTGATACTGGAACGGATTGCGACTCTGGGTAGTTGCTCCATATTCTCCTCAGAGCTGTTACTATTGCTGTCCGTTGGCATCAGCTTTTGTGACGAATATGCCGATGGAATTCCCCCGACACTGTCATCGGAAGCTGCTGTTGCTACCGATGCGTTATCCATTGTCGAGAGGGGATCGTATCCTTGATGTTGAGGTCTGCTAGTCCCTGAAGACGACATTCACGTTTAATTATTGCACACAGAAATCGCGACTACGTAAACAACCAACTATAAATATTACAATTTACGAACTACTTCTACACACACTCAAAACGAAGGAAAACGACGACCAAGAGACGTCTCACCCGATCCAAAGGAAAAAAACCAACCAAATCTATATGGAGCAGAGGAGGGAATACACTTGCCTCGCAATCGCAACAAACAGTGCACCAAACTCAAGATAACAGAAATAAAATGTAGTTGCACTCGTTTTTTTTTTATCGAATTTTCCGACTTCTCTATTGCATTTGCAGAAAGTTGACAAATAGACAAGTTAACCAAATAGGACGAACAACAAGCACAAAAACATAGGAATTTAATTATTCGTTTTCAAATTTTGCGTACGGTTTAAATAAATAGAAAAAAAAAGAATGACAAAAACTTTATCGTGTTGGCAAAATCTCAAGGTTTATCCGTTTTTTTTTTTTGTTTTGCTTTGTCACTTTTGTTTCTAGTTAAAGATTGAGATCTTTGGGAATTGACTGCTTCGAGCTTCTCCAAAAGTAACAAACTTAAACGATGTATCGAATCCAACTGAGCAATCAATAACAATTGAACAGAAATTTTATCGAGAAATGAAT
The DNA here is from genome assembly GCA_932273885.2 of Leucozona laternaria. Taxonomy (NCBI): domain Eukaryota; kingdom Metazoa; phylum Arthropoda; class Insecta; order Diptera; family Syrphidae; genus Leucozona; species Leucozona laternaria. Next base: position 22,373,652 of record OW026368.1, on the reverse strand, counting down.
GCAGCGTTGACCGGAAAAATGATGATAGAATTGCAGTAGTTTGGTCCGCCTTTCGGTCGGCTTGGAGTTTGAGTATTCTCGTGAAGACGTGAACGTAGCTCACCGATGACGAAGACGATTTCTTTTTGACTGAACAAAAATCTGAAAAAAACAAAGCGAACAACCACAAGCAAATGTATTTTCTGTCATCGAATCGGTATTTTTATGAAATGTCAATTTGATGGCACATGCGCAGAGAGAAATGTCAATGGAGTGACGTTAGGTGTCATAAAATTATACAATTATGTGATTTTGAAGAGGAAATTTATAATTAAAATTCATTTTTCGGTGCTTTTTATTTGTATTCTTCAATTATAATTGATATTTTTCATAAAAACACATATGTATCAAACTAAAAATAAACATTCTAGAATGACATTAACCGTTTCAATACCAAGCGGTTATGCGTAGACATGAACCTCGAATTGATTTTTTTTTTCATTTTCACTAACAGAGGGCTATGAAAGAAAATGGATGGAAATGGTGGATGTATAAACTAAAGCTTAATTTTTTCACAGTAAGATTGCAGACATATGAGGTTCATTTAAGTGAATACAGAAACATTTTATTTTTACTCGGTCAAATTTGAATTTTTGTTTTAATCTGCATTTCCGATTTCCGGTTCAAATTTGAATTTTCAGTTAGCCATACAAATATTCAAAAGAGTGAAGTAAGAGAACAATAACATGCAATTAGTGTTAATTTGGTGTCGCGACAACTTGTGGAAAACCCAGAGTCGATGATTTACAACTCTCAATAATAAGCAATAAAGAGGTGGTGGGCGGTGTCGCAATTGAAGTTCATGGAATGAATATTTGGTCGATATAGAGCTGTATTTTCTGGCCTTAAGTCACATTTCCACAAGAAGGATATACAGTTTATTGACAAATGGCTTGAGGCCTTCACATAACATACGGCAGAAAATTTACTGTCGGCAATGTAAAGGAAACTGATTCATCTGTAGTTGGCGCAGTTCAGAGGGTTTCCTGTCTTGGATCGGGAAAACAGAGTGCTGAGGTTCCGCATTCATCAGGCAGTGCTTCCCTTTGAGAATATTTTGCAGTCGAGCTGATGGTGCATATCAGTCATTGGACATTGAAAAAGCTTTACTGGACTTGTGTTTCGACATATCTATACATACATATAGCTATCTTCATTTCGTTGAAGTCTGGTGGATGGAATTGAAGAAATTGTACCTACATCCAATTTTGTATACAAATTTCCAAATAAATAATATCGAAATGAAGATATTTAAGTTATTTGCAAAGGGTATTTCGATAAACATAATAAACTGTGGTCAATTGTAAATTTCTATACGATTAGAAATTTAAGATTCCTTAGAAATTTTGCAATTTGCAATCATAATAAAAATTATAGGTATATGTACTTACATACTTATATGTAGTTTAATGGCAGGTTCTATGTCTTTATTTTCCATTTCAACTGAAGAAGAAGAGCCAATAAATTTCTGAGATGCCTCAATTATTATATTTCAAAAATACCTTAATACCCATAATAGTTTCAAGAGCACTCACCATCATTGCTGACAAAATATTCCCCCTTCCACCTAAACATATACATTATACTTCTACAAATTTAGCTGACCTTATCAAAGAAAAGTAGAAAGAGTTAATATACGTTAGGTATACCTAAATAAATTCCAAATCTGAATAAAATACTAATGTGATCCACCATCAAAGCAACTCAAACATGCTTTAACACAGTCAATCAGAGAGCTCATCTCTTCCACATCTATATGTACATATACCTAAACATTATGCTAACTAAACTTATCAAATAGAGAGCATGTCATAAGGATTGGTTATAGGTACAAGGCAAGGCAAAGGCAAAGCATCCAGAATTCGAAACCACTTTAGGTCTCTTTCTCTGCCTTTCCAGGTCAACAGAAATGAATGAAGTTCATTTCCTTTCTTTGCTTTAAGTATACACATGTATCTATCTATACAAAGAGCTCATATTTGCGTAGAAAATCAGAGCTTAACTTAATGTTCCTATAAAATATTTGAAATCCTTATTTGCTTATCTATTCGTAGGAAACATTATATACATATTTACGAAAACGAAAACGACGACGACCACCACCACAGAAAACAAATAAGATGGGAAATTACAGATAAACAGGAGTTCAATGACTTCTTCCACTTGGCTTGGCATGAATTTGAATCTTGGAGATATTCCTTGATCGTCATATCTTCTTCTCCTCGCATAGCAGCAGCGGTCGCTTTGCTATACCAGATGAAGTTTTCCAGCATTCAATTTTGTTGCTTAATCAGATTCTCAATTGGTTCTGCCCGTCCTTGTGGCTTCGCCCTCGTAAATAGACAGGATAATGTAGGGAAATTCATAAATATCCTCATAGGAAGTTCTGCCTAGAATCCTTCCTTCATACCTATACTGGTTCTTTTCACAATCTTCTCTGATATGTCGTCGGCGCGGCGTCTTCATCTTCGTCGTCGTCTTATGGTAGTTGACGTAGCCATCGTTATCATCGCATCTTGAGTTCTAATGGGCAAACGCCAGAACTACGGGCGAATACCTGCAATCGTTCCATTTGACTTCTGCTTCCCGTTACATATAAATATACAGCACTCGCCATCACCGCCCACATTATATATATCCCTCCGCCGCCACACCATCAACTGACACTTTATACGAGATGTCATCATCTACCCCATCGCCCACCACTAAAACCTCAGCTTCTATCAGTTGAAACCACATTCAAGGCAATGGATACATATACGGCGATGTCCACTCAAGCATTTTATACGAAATTTAAAATTATTCTCAGAGCTTTTGCTATTCTTGATTGCGGTTGTCGACAAAAGAGGGCGCGGGTGGCTGAAATAAATCCCAATGCCATCATCGGACAAAAGAAAACTGCCTCATTGCAAGGTCGTTGATTGCCCAAATAGCTGGAACTGTGTGGCAAGTGGCGACGAACGCGCGCTCAGCATCTATTCAAATGGAATAAGAATAAGATTCTACAAATTTTAATTTAGGGGCCTCGAGAACAAGATGAAGCTTGGCTCGGTAGAGCATCAGGGGGCATCAGCGTCGACGTACCTACCCTGAGTTGGCTTCGAATCACTTCACTTTAAGTCTTTCTCTTCTTCTTTTCCATTATAAAGTTGTTCTACTCGCTTTTGATGCCCAATTATATATTGTGCGGTTTAATTTAATTTTGCTTCTTCGCCTTATTTATTTTATTTTTGTATTTATGACCCCACAAGTGGATCTCGTCTTTATGGATAAAAAAAAATTGTTAAATTGCATGAATTGTTGCTTTGCTCTTGTTCCTTCCTTGTTGTGACTAGAAAGAGAGCAAACAACTATACAAACTTGTACTACATTGTGACATGAGTTTGCTCTTTTTATGCTATGTTACTTCGTTGCTAATGGAGGATGATGCGGTTTAAGATGAGGAATTTCGCGGCTCATAAAAGGAACATTAATGGGTCGCATGTATTTACTTGATGTTCTCATGGCTATTTTTTGTTGGATAGTATACAACGCACATTTTTTTTTACGTAATAGGTACAACGACAAATTGTGATCCTCTTTCTGGATCTATTTTAGAGATCCGGCAATTAGTTCTTACTCAGGCGGGTAGATGGCATTTTAGTTTTTTTCAAATGGTACAGTAGTGTAAGCTTTATAGTGTAAGGAAAAAAGACAACAATAAATACATGCGACAAATAAACAAATATATGGATAAAACCGACTAGTGAAACGCGGACATAACTTAAGCCACAAGCAGACGGCATATGAAAAGTCGCAAACGTTTGCGGCTCTTACGTCATGTAAAAAGACGCAAATGTGTTGCTAATTCTTTATCTAAATCAATGGAAACTTGCATATGGCGGGGGTGTTCGTTCACACGATATGCAAATATGTAAATCCTATAAAGGTAAATGCAAGAACTTGACACAACAACAAATTTACTAGTAAAATGAAGAATCACGACAGCCGATATGCTGCATAAGTGGAGATGTGCAATGTTAGGTTTTCGTGTCATCGCAAACGCTTGAGATGGTCGCATATGGCCGCACATGCTCGCAAACTGTCACCAATTATATGCGAGGGTGTTCACACGATTATATGCAAGAAAGTCGCAAACTTATATATGCAATTTGGGTGTGGCACATATTCCGGAAATGGTTTGCGAGCATATGCGGACTGTCCCAAAAGGGTGTTGAGACGATATGATATCAAAGACCCAAATGATGACGTAAAAATGACATCAGAGTCGAAAACGTTTGTCACTTTTATATGCCGTCTGCTCCTTGCTTAAGCAGTAGGCACTAATCACTGTACCATTTCCATATTATTCCTCCTCTTTAATTGAGCGATTTCACAAGTCCTGTCAAACTATTTGGTTCTTTTTGCTCCTTCTTTACTGAAGGCGATCAAAATTTCATAGTTGACGGATGGTTAAGTGTCGTATGGCCACTAGGTTAATTATGTAATATGAACTGTAACTGAACCCAATTGCATAATGCAAAGAACTTTTTGACTACTTTTTTCCCCTGCCAAGGTCCTACATTTATGAACCAACGAATTTGAATAGGTAGAGCTCGGCTGTTCTGAAATGTCTATGATTCTCTTTGGATGAATTCATAAACTTATTACATAACAAAATATATCACGTTTATTTACCTCAAAATTATAGTTCGGTTGTTTTAAAAGGTTATACCAGAGTGGTCCAGTTCCATGCGGCTGCATACATTATGTACCTATATGTATGTTAGTTTACTTTTTCAATACTAAGAGAAATGTCCGACCTTGTTTATACCTACCTACGATTAATTTTAAACTTTTCAAAATTAGAAAATGTCAAAACTTCAAAATAATTTGGTCTCGCTCATATGAATCACTTTCGAGGGACCCAAAGTGAGAACACGTCCCAGTCTAGTTTCCTTGCACATTTTATGCTGCATTCTACATTCTACCCCATCAACCTACAACATTATGTATGTTCATAGGTTTGTACCTCCTCAGTCCTCATTCTCACCGGTCGGAAGCAATTAACTCAAATTTGACAAACTTTCGGTATGGAATTCAGGTCATTCAGACACCAAATTTTAATGGCTTCCCTTGGGTGACAGCTAAACGGCACCTGTGAAAATTTTTTCTATTTGAATTCCATCCAACTTCCTATGTTACCACCACATCAGCATTCACCGCCTGCACCACCTCCATAGCACCACCACTACTTGCTAGCCGGAACAGAATTCCATACGGAGAGTGTGATGTATGGTGTATGACGACGACGAACATGCCGCATATAAGGTCAGTCACTATTTTGACAGAAGCACTTTCGTCGTTAAAGTCGTCGTCATCATCGTTGTCGTTGCCATCGTCACCATCATCACTAACGTTAGAAAACAGTTTTTCATTTTGAGCGTAATCGGTATTTATTCCTCTCTTCTTGCTCCGCAATTTCGTTGGGTTGATTGTGAATTGTGAAGGTGGTTAAATCGGTAATGTGTTTTGAGGATGTGTTGGTCGTATAATTACGGTTTTTGAATGAGCAGTCTCAACAACATCAAACCACATGACGTCCATGTCATTGTGACAGTTATGTCGTCGTGCGATTGAAATGTCACCTAATTAAGTTGTATAACAATCAAAATTGTGAACTTGAACTCGTCTCAATTATTTTGAACAAACCAACGAATGTTTTTCATCTTCTCAAGGTCATTCAATTGATTTAATTTTTTTTTAATTAGTCATCTTCACTTCATATGGCAGAGATAGATTTGTATGCTTTCCATATTCAGCTTGAGCTTGGAGTAAGGGTTGCTTTTGCTAATGCCTTTAATACCTATAATGATACGAGTATAATACTCCTCATCCATTCCGGCCATAGGAGGTATCTCTATATAAGACAGGGTAGGAGTGCCATAATTGGTTTGATTATATTTATATTTTAATAAAGTCAATTTGAATAAAAGTAAAACGCTGATTAACACGCCATGAAATCGACGGTAAATGGATACGTGCTTGAAATTGCTAATATCTTAAACACCTAAACTATGTCTGAGTAGGTATCTTATACCTATCTACTACATACTTACCTTATAGCTACTATTTTATTTATTTATTTTTGATAAAAAAATATAATGCGACTAAAGTCGCGATAGGTAGATACATACCTAGATTTTTTACTTATATAGAATATATTTATACTGTATTTTGTATTTCGAACGAAAGTAAGTAGTAAATACCTACACCTTAAACAAAAAAAAACATCTCTATAGGACCTTAAAAGGGTTAACAACTTTATGGCAACTTGGAAATGTTTATGGAATACATAATTGTGTTAGACCGGAGAGAAAAAAAAATCATGTGAAAGTCAAACTTTTTTTTCGGACGCCTTATTAAATTAAAACAGAAATTGAAAATTGTGTAAAACAGGAAGCATTTAAGATTCTTTAACGTGAACGTTAATTTCAGGGCTCAGTGAATGCCGGATAAAATTCGAAATGAAAGTATTTTGGTTTTCTTTTCCAAGGTGAATTGTATTGCAGATGGGTTTGAACTTTGAAGTTATTAATCCCTTGAGTCTGAAGTATTTCGTAGCATAGATAATATTTATATCTACAGCTAAAATTAAAAAAAAAAATGCTCGGAAGATGACCCTTGGAAAGAACGCTGTCCATTTATGAAAACAAACAACTCAAGCTCGTTTATTATGATGTTCCTTTAATACATATTTTGATTCCTTTTTTATATTGAATTATCAGGCTATTTTTCATGTTATGTAAATATATTTAACAAATGGATGGTTAACTGACTATAAAAACATTAAACCGAGATCTTATTGGATTTAATTTAAATCTTTTAAATCTTTAGTAGATTTGGAATGAATTTTACTAAATCTTCAAAGAACCAATAGCTTTACAAATTGAACTAACCTAAAATTATATCGCGCTAAACTCATTCATTAGAAAATCGATTTTTTTCCATCGTTTGACAAGTGGTGTGTTTTTTGCAAGACCATTATTATAGGTTTGTTCAGCGAGGCTGTTCGGAACAGTTTTGAACGGAAAAGTACAACTTTTTGCTGTTCAATGAGGAATTTTCTGTTCTAAACTGTTCTGGTTTGCTGTTTAATGAGTCTGTCTAGAACATTTTGGAACAGTTTCGAACAGGATTTTATGCATTAGCTTTTTAGGTAGAACAACTTAGAACAGATTTCCTGTTCTTAGTTGTTCTGACTGTGCTGTTTTTTTCTGTTCTGTTCTAAACTTACTATTTTGCCACTGAACAAAACTTATATTTATGACTATACTCTGTCCAACAAAAATTGGCAGTGTAGCCAAGATAGGACGTTTGCCTCTCATTCTGGCTACAGTGGATTGCATAAATCTGTCCGTCATTAAAGCTTTCACAGGGTTGTCGTAGTGTACACGATAACACTCATCATTAAAAGCTTTTTCTGAAAGCTCGAAAATCAAAAGCACCTTAACAGAAACTGAAGGAAAAAAAGCTGAACGAATTACCAAATGGACATTGGTAACTCTGAATGTACATCAAGCAGCAGCCAATCGCCATTTGCCACAGCAATTCAGTACACACTCTAGAGCTGTGTAAATCGTTCATTTCAAATGATCGAATCGTTCAAGAATCGATTACCAAAATGATTCGATCATTTTAATCAATCGATCATTCGATCATTTTCATTCCACTCAATTCATTATTTCACACTGTTCCGATTTGATTTTTGATGTGTAAACATCTATGTCAGCGGTAGAGTGAAATAAAAACGTGGACTTTCCTCTGTGCGACGTTACGATGTACAAGGTTAAGCGCGTATTCTCGGAAATGATTTGACATTTTGACACTTTTCAAATTTAAAGTGTTCTAATGGGCTTAGAGAACCTAGAGAACTGGTGTGACTTTAGGTAATTTCACACCTGTCAAACTAAGACAATTTTTTTATTTCGGTCTCGATGAAATTCAATCTCCGAAGTTAACGAATACTGTACCAATTTTGATCGAATCCAATCTGACCCATATTTCTTTTCTCCGATTATATATATTTATAATTCAACAGAGATTGATATCGAAAATCGAGATTCATTAAAATGATTGAGATTGGGATGGAAAATCGAGAATCATCGAAATGATTGAGATTGGGATTGAAAATCGAGAATCATCGAAATGATTGAGATTAGGATTGAAAATCGAGAATCATCGAAATGATTGCGATTGGGATGAGATCGAGAATCGAAATGATTGAGATTTGGATCGATTGAAACGAAAATTTGTGATTTCAATCATCAATACTTTTCGATGATCGGATCAAAAAAATCGAATCGTTCCTGATTGACACAGCCCTAACACACTCATATGTGCCTTGAATAGGACGCTGTGCCTGTGTCTGATGCTTTTGGAAATTCACGGGCGGGCAAACACTTTTTGTGGAGGAGTTATTTCAATTTAATATGGTGCAAAAATATGGCACGCTACTGATTTGAAAAAGCTTTCCCATATGACGTGTACTGCCTATTTTTGTTGGACAGAGTATAGACGAAAAAACACCATCGCAAATACGAGGTGGCTGCCGCAGTGCCACGCCAAGATGGGGCTCTTTTATGTATATATTCCTATAGTGTAAGGAAATATATGTAATTGATGTGGGGAAAGCATATACAGCACTGAATAATATTTTGTCAATTTCCTTTAAACAAAGAAATCGATTTTTTTCTAAACCGAATCGATTTATTTCTGTCAATTGAAAGGAATTCGTAAAGGAATCGAATTTTTTTTCGTCTGATTGTATGTGTTGCTATAGGCAGCTGCAATTAATTATTTTTGTAGTTATATTGACTGAAAATATTTTTGAATATTTTGTTTAATTAGGTATGTAGAATCCGTTGCAACAAAAAAAAATAATTGCCTTCCAAAAATTCCCCGACCTTCAATTTGAGGTATTAGAAATGTGAAATCTTTATAGTGTGTGTGCAAATCGGTGTGAAATCTTGCTTAAAATGCAAGATTTGTTTTGACAAAAAAGAATTTGTTTATAAAAAAATCGGAACAGAATCGATTCTTTTACTGAATGGACTGGCATTAAACAACTTGATATTTAAATGACTGACGCGTCATGCTAGAGTTCTCGCATGGACTAAGCATAGATAAGATATCCCATATAAAAAGTCCTTCCACGCTTATTTTGGTAGCAAACAAAGTTTTAAAAATCATCGCACATTTTAACAAAGAAATAATAAATTTTGTCTGATTTAATCACAACATAATTATCTACTTCAAAAACTTTTTACTTCAGTTTGTTAAATAATAGGTGTGCTTATACAAAAAAAAAATAACAAATTGTTTCTTTAATAAAAACATAACGACGCATCCCTTGTTTCAATTAAAAAAGAAAAATCCAAAAGCTTCATCTCTTAAAACAAAAATATATAAAATTTCTAAAAAAGAAAAAAACAACCTTCATCCACTTGACCTCCATAAAATGATTCCCCTTGCCCTTAATATAAATTAAAACTTCACAGTTAAACCCTCGCCAATGTCGTATTTTATGCCCAAGGCTTTAGCACATTTTAACAACAACTTGTTTTCGCAGGCAAAACAAAACTGTTCCTACTCCAGGACGACGAAAAAGCATCAGCAAGCTACACAGCAGCAACAACAATTCGAAAATAATAAAACAAACATTATCAACAAACACACAGAGCAGAGAGAGCACCATCGCACGGGAGCGCCTCCGTCTGCAAGTCCTGCAACCCTGCCGCTTGCTGCTGAAGCTGATGAAGAAAGCTGATGGTTTTCCTCCTCTTTTGGAACATTGAAACAGAGCGACATGTTTCTTTTATTTTTTTTTTGCAATTAAAATTCAATCCTCCCTCTCCAACCCCTCGCACTGGGCTTATGAAGGGGTCGTAAATAGCTTTGGGAATCCTCAACCTCATCCAAACCGTCCGTCGCTCGTTGTCGTTATTGTCATCATTATACAGCGTACATAAACAATCCACCCAAACTTTGTAGATATGTATGGCTACGTGCAGAAGGAAATGTTCTCGGTATTTCCTATTGCTAGGAGGACTCATCCTGCTTTTCCAGTTTCGACACTATTTCCTTATATATTCGTTCGTTGAGTTTGAAGTTGATTCTATTTCATGGACAGACCAACGCCACCAATCATATGCTTGGCATGACTAGTCAACTTCGATAAGAAAGTTTTACAAAATTAAAATTGTTCCCATTGAATAAGGACGAACATTGATACTCAACTGAGGGCGAAATCCTTGTTGCTGTCCTGTGCCTGTCAAGCCGCCAACGCCACCCCATAATCTCTCCCACTCCCATCACGCTCACTGTCGCTGATGCCTGCTGTTGCTGCACGTGCAAACTGTGAGTTTCACAGCGAGTAGTTAAGATAGCAGGCAACAATATTATAATATATGCATTTCAATGTAAAGCCACATTTCCACTCGAACGACCAAACCCAAAAACAAACAAACTAAGCAAAGCAAAGCACACACATATCTTCCAAGTTCCAACCTACATCGCCATATCAACCCTGAACCCCTCTACTCGCTGCCTTGCTGGCAATATCTGAATGTTACTCCATAGATCCCAATGTCACCCTTCTTTAGATGAACATGGAAAAACCGCTGACTGTTGGGAAAAAAGGACTTTTTGGAAAATAGAAAAAAAAGAGTAGGCAAGGTATATTGTCCTCATTATGAAGACGTGACTTTCATAAAATATTATAATATGAGTGTGTTATCCCAAGTTTTCATTCAATTTATTTCGAATTTTATGAAAACAATTTTGATAGTGATTTAGGAACTGTTAAGACAAGTTGTGCATTCATTTCGTACGTACGTAGGTACACTTAAGTTATTTGAAGTCGAGATTTGTTCATGATAATCCATGAAGAAGTTTCTTCGGAAATTTTACATATCGACATCGATTCTTGCGACAGCCCGCAAAGTATCTATCTTTCCCTTGGAAAAAATTGTATTTTTCAATTTTTTTTAAATGCGAAAGTGCGAAATGATGTTTGAATATCAATCACCCTCGAACGGCTAAACGGATTCTTATGAAATTTGGCATAAAAGTCGATGGAATAGGTTAATGGATACTTTTAGTAGGTGGATTCTTCCGCCCCGGGCCCGAGATTTCTTTCAGCGGGCCTGTCCTGTTGCTAGTTACGTAAGAGAGATAAAAAAAAGGAAAAACAAACATTTTAGATATTCGATTCTGGGACCTTCCGCTTACCAGTCGCAGTCCGATATGCTGACCAGCTAATTTGCAAAACAAAAGTACAATTTTAAAGGTAATTAACTTTATACCTACATATCTCTTTTAATTTTTCTTACCATCTTACGAGCTGAACACAATAGACGCGCGTCCGGACGCGCGTAATTATTATAACTTTTGTAGTACCCTTTCACACAAGGAATCTGAGTTTCCAGATACTTTTAGTTTGTAGGAGAGAAGGGCACGAAGTAAGTGGGGTGAACAAAATCTCCCTAGTCAACAATTGAGGAGATTTTTTTGACATTCCTTCTCACGCTTAGTGTATATAGGGTGCGTTCAACCAACAGACTTTATATGGAAACTATAGACAATCTCTTACGATTTTGTGTCTTCCTGTAGAAGGTGGTACTAGAGATTTTAGAAGAAATTAAAATAAAACGTCAAAAATCTCCAGCAACTTGTTTCTTCGTGTGAAAGGGGACTTAAGTCCCAGAACCTAGAATTACATTCGCGGCTGCAGCTCCACTGTAAACGAGATTTATGTATTTTAAATTTGACAGCTAAGGCCGCGCGCCATGACACGAGTCTATTTGGAATTTCCACCAGACGTCAGTGCCAAACAAGCAAAAAAAAAAAAAATCAATAATTTGACAGTAATGTGGTTTTCCAGTCAACCATTTCAGATTTGGGGGTCAGATTCCAGATCAATCGTGGTAACTAGAACGAATCGCGATTGATCCTTTTTTTTGTAAAGGTGTAGGTGATTTGTCTGTGTTTACTGATGTAAGTAGTATTAGTATATGTAGGGAAAAATTCCTACAAGTATTTTTTTCCTAGGGAACAGTTTTTTCTTTAATTCAAAAATATTATATATTTGGCTTTATTTTCTTGATGAAACTGGTGAAAAAATGCATAAGAAAAAATTCTTACAAAACGTTTTTTTTTTTTCAAATTATAAAAGAATAGTGTTTAAATTATAATTAATTTCAACTACGCGAATACTTTCACCTGTCTTAATTTATTGAAATGGAGATTAATGAGAGAACCCACACTGGCGCTATGCAAATCTTTGAACATTCTTCAGTCGTCGCATATTCGCGCGAAGGTTTAGCGCCGGTTTGGGAGCCTTTATTGATTTGTTTCATTAGAAAAAATATGCACGACTGGGTCGCACGAACTTGCTCTTATGCGCGATCACATTGTGGTTCTATAGTCTGAAATAAATTAGCTATGGGAGTATATATTTTATCCATTTGCCAAATCTTAGTTTAGTTTCAGGTGGTATTATGTGAGTATACAAAAATTAACAATATAGCCTAGTGTTGCACATATGCAATATGCATAAAAGGAAATTATACTATTTAAACTGGTAAATTGTTTTAAATCAACAAAATTAGAAAGAAATTGATTAAAATACTTTGAATCCGTTTTAACCCAACGCGATGTACACCATCTGATTTCTTATATAAATCTTTATTTATGAGAAAAAAAATTTGAAAATCGTAGGAGCGGTTTTAAAAATATTTAATTTTTTATATATAAAATTTCGTTAACATTTTTGAGAAAAATAATTGGTACGCCAATTTAAAGCATTTATTAATGTTGCGTTATAAATTGAACTTCACAAAAAAATCTGCTACCAGTTTTCGAAATATCGAATTTTCAAAAAATAATTTTGATTTTTTTTCCAAAAATCATTTTTTTGAAAATTTTGATACACACTTTTATTTATATTTGTTACAAGCTTCTGTATAAAAAATCTAATTTTATTCGGTTGATCAAATGTTGAGATAGTCGAAAATCAAAGAAAACGTTCTATGAGAGGTACTGTTAATAAACCTAAAATATAAACTTTAAAAATTTTAAATGGTAGATCGTACTAATTTTAACACAAAAAAAAACTTTTATGAAAATCGTCGAGTCGTTTTTGAGAAACAAAATATTTTTCTTAACGGTTTTTTAACATTTGTATGAGAGGCACCGTTATTTTTGGGTATTAGAATAATTTTTGTCAAAAATCTTCTAGATAAAGTTAAAAAACTGCTATTTACCAAGTTTAATAAAAATCGACCAAGTCGTTTTTGAAATGTTGAGTTTTCAAAAAAAAATATTAAAACTTTTTTTAAAAATCTAAAAAATATTTTTTTGAAAATTTTGGTACACAATATTATTTAGAATGTGTCAATACTTCTTCATAAAAAATTGATCAGAATCAGTTTAACCGTTTTCGAGAAAAGCGAAAATCAAAAAAATGGTTCTTTGGGAGGTACCATTAATAACCATTTTTCGGAACCATTTTTTTTATTAAACGGCAACTTATAACTATTTAAATTTATTGAGTTCTTAAAAACAAATTCGGTAGCGCTGGATTTGAGAAAAATAAGTTTTTCCTTTTTGGCCAAGAAATTTTGTATGACTGCTACTGTTAATTTTGGTCCTAAAAAAAAAGAGAAAAAAACGGGTGGGGGGAATGTCCAAAAAACGCTAGGTACCAAGTTTAAAGAAAATCGACCCATCCGTTTAGGCTGTAGTCGAACCGACAGACAGACAGACAGACAGACAGACGGACGTTTTTGCGAGACCCACTTTTTTCGACTTCTCTATCATCGTAATGTAAAGTTTGATCAAAATCTCGAGTTCGATTTTTTGTACGAATCCATAACTTCCCATATAGTACCTATATTGCAAGTAAAAACTCAAAAGTGGGACTGACTTTTAATCTTGAAATTATTAATATCCTGAGACCATTTTGACATTATGACAAAATATAAGAAAGAAACGATTTACGAATTCTTTTCTTGACTTCATTTAAATGAATGTGCTATTGTACATTATTTTGTCCAATCAAATTGAAATAAAAAAATAGAATACAAATTAGGGAATTTTTTGTTCCCTAGCAGGAATTTTATTTTGTTGGTATACTATCACTGCTTTATAACATGATTTGGCCATCGGTCCGATCCACAGGAATCCCGTCCATCAAAAATCCAAATCAAAGGAGAAGCTATCGGTCGATGGTGAGGAAGAAGACAATGAACATGAAACAAGGTCACTACATAAGGATTACTATGGAATTTTAATAAAAATAATTTTATTTTCACAAAAAACAATGGACTAACCCACATGTTTCCACAATGCCTTTCATTCCATATGAAACATTTATCCAATTTATTCACTAATTGACTCCGAACTCAAGAAGTCAATGGTTAACGGTAATGAGGACAATAAAGACAAAAATTTCTCTAATTAAACTTCATTATTTGTATTTATTTTATTAAACAAATGCCTTATCAAAAGTAAACAATGCTAGCGAAAGGCCAAAACGAATTTAAACTGACGAGGAGAGGACGACGTTTAGAAATGTCAATTTGGTTTGAGTGCAAGTGTGTGTGAAAGTATGTGTAAATCTGCCTATAAATCGAGATTTGAAAGATCAATCGAGAAAAAAAACAGACCACGAAAAAAATCAATTTTTTTGGTTGTTAGGAACGTAAAATCTGAAAAAGATCAAGTTGACCCCCATAAAAATCAATTTTTTTGGTTGTTTGGAAAACCACATAAAATATGCAGGGAAAACAAAAAACATGTGATTGTGATTGATCGTTTGTTTGTTTTGTGTATGTCAAAATTAGAAAAAGAAAAGACAAAGATAGTTTCTGGAAAAGCCAAATTGTGTTCAGCCAGTTATGGTGGTAGTAGGTACATATGTATTTCATCACCAACAACTTTTTACTAGCAAGAACCTTACCAGTGTTTAACAAGTTTTCCGCGTATACATTTTCGCTATTGAAAACTAAACAAGGCCTTGGCAAAAACTTGATAAAAACTTGCCACTTTTCCAGGCGGGTATCTACCTAGTGTTGCAGGATCGTAACAGCTTTCTTAGAGCTTCAGTAGAGAAAAGTTCCGTTGGCCCTCAAATCGAAAAATATGGAGCGGCTCGAGAGCTTAGAACTTCGGTTCTAACTGTCGGATCTTCAAAGTTAATATACCTTCATAAGACTACAATTTGATAAGAAGTTACAAATTTCATACAAGAGGCAGATTGAGTCGCCCATCTATTTAATTTTTTTTACATGTATTTCGGGTACAGCGCTTTATGCGTCAATGCAGGCAGACGTGCTGCACATTCATTTTAGCCATTTCAACCATTCTTATCCAGCACTGATGCTGGAGACCTACAATTTTCTACAGAATCCGAACGGCTAAGGTTCATTTGGCACTTCTTCCCAAGATGTCCTTTCCGAGAAAAAAAAATGTTGTTTTATTTTATGTGGTATTATACTCTGTTCAATTTGAATGTGCAGTACAGGCCTTATGGGAGAGCTTTTTCAAACACACTGGTGCCTGCTGCTGCCTGCACGGCACCTTAACTTAAGAAATTGCCACTGAAACAAGATGCAAAATCACTGACTTAAATTTAAATTGTGTGTGTAATCTTCCTTGAGCTCACGTACATCCCACCATAACTTATCTGCTCCCCGGGTGAAAGGAGACTGATCGCCAATTTGCAAGCAACCCTTATTGACATTGGCGCAAATTTTTAAACAGTCCTCGTTTAAGGAATAAAACCAACTCTAGTTAACGCAGTCGTTTAGTTGCGAGTCCTTGTCTAACCTTTTCTTAATTTTAAACACTTTAAACAACTCTTCTAACTAATGAAGTGTTTTTAGCGCATTTGTAGGGTTTTGTTATGATTTTTGGTAGAGCATTCGACTGCAGATCGACAGGTCCCCGGTTCTTTTCTTTAAATTTTTGTTATGAAATTACAAACTTAAAATGGATAAAGTATACTTTAAAAAAGATAGAGAAGCATTTTGATGCTTTTAAAGTTAGACGAGTGCTTAAGCGTTAAAGTATACTTTATATCGTTTAAAATTATCAAAGCGTCGACTCTCATTCTTAAACTCATTTTTAGAGTCGGCGTCCAATTTAAAATTGATTTAGAGTAGGTTTTAAATGTTTAAAATTTTGCGCCATTGTGTTTAATCAGAGTTGCCCTTGCTTAGTTGGTTTTTGCTATGTATGTAACTTTCAGGATTTAAGCTTTTTTAGAGCTTTTGAAAGCAATAGTTTTGTGGGATTGGCGACAATTTTAAATGCTTACTACGGCAACCATGTGAGAGCTTTAAAATGGAGATAGCTTATTGAAATCCATAATAGTATGGATGAAAGGCAAATATCCTATCTTCCCTGCACTGCACATTCAAATTGAACAGAGTATAGTTGGGATTCGATCGGCATACCTTCCATCACGTGACAATCTAACGGACTTACAGTTATACCATTTGCTTCTAATTGTTTATCTACTTACATAAAAAATAAATAAATAGATACCTACATTTGGTGGCGCGACAGCTCGTGGAGAGCCAAGACCTAGTGACTTTCAACTCTAAACCATTCCAATGGAAGAAACTTACAATTTTTTGCCGAATCTGAACGGCCGAAGGTGAGAGGAAATTTTTATAACAAGATAGAAGAGATACTCTTGGAGGATTTGTCACTTCTCCCCAAGAGGCAGTTGTAGCCGAGTTTTATTTCAGGTAGACGGGCTGGGAAGCGAACTTAAACGGCCCTACGCATTAACCATAACACCACCGGCTACTATATCTACCCACATACTTATAGTTACAGTCGACTCCGTTTATTTGCAACACAAAAAAAGCAGAAAATTTGTTCCAATTAAACGAAGTTTTCATATAAACGAACCTCGGATATATGCAACTTTGTTGCACTTAACCAAGTTTCGTATAACTGCAATTTTATCTCCCATTTAAAAGATGTGATGTGAAATATCTATTTCCAAAGATAGAAAAATGAAGCATAAATAACCTCGAACAGCAAACAAAACAAATTTCAATAATTGTGACAGTTGAATGGAATGAAACTTACAATGTGATTTTTTTAGGTGTGTTCAAACTCAGAGTTACCTCTGGGGCACTTTAATGCCCCCGGGGACTCTTTTTTCTTTAGGGGACTCAGGGACACACTTTTTTTTAAAAAAAGGACAAATTTTTTCACGATCATTTAACTTCAAGAAAACTTCAATGTACTTAAAAAACAAAGAACGAAGATGAAATAATTAATAAATAATGTTATTTATAAACTTGTTCTTTTTTCATGAAATGTAAGACTGACTATTACCTAAATTGAGTAATATATGCATTAAAATGTTTTAATTTTATTCTTAATTTTCTATTATGTTTTTCTTTTATAAAACAATTAAAAAAAACTTTGGATAGGTATATTACTTACTTAAATTTAATTTAATTTTCTCATTCAGAGGGACACATATGTAAATAAATCGCCTGCTGTGACACTGTTCAATTTTCAAAAATTTATGTTTTGAGTTGTTTCAGTACAAAATAATTATATGGAGGAAAGAAAAATGTTTCAATTAAAGGGAGTTTTCAAATAAGCGGAGCGCAGTTATCAGTACTAATTTGTGTGAAAAAGCCCTGAAAAAAAACAGTGATAAATTTTTTGTTGCATATACAACCGAAAGTTTCATTTAAACGGAGTGCATATAGGCGGAGTCGACTGTATATAATATGTACCTATATTCGCGCATATTCCGCCACCCATCTAAGGAATGAAAGAGTGGCGTCTGACTTCAACTTCGTATAATCTATCCAATCTATCAGCTTATACCAAATTTGTTATGAGTGTTTCCTACGTAGGTAGGTATATAGTTATAATGCTTTGCGTAATTTCTCCTAACTTATTCCAAATTGTAAGTATACTTTAATGAAATTCTCATAATTATTCAAAAAACGTATCTCAAACAACCTATGCCAACCACCCCAGCCCCCTACAAACACACAGCTCATCGAACATTCCATCTTGAGTCACAAACTTCCCAATCAAGTAACTTAATATGTAAGCTAGCTAGTAGGAACTTCCAAATGAAATTATCAAATTGAAAAGTAGGTATACTTTCTGTTTAGTAAAATAATTATAATTTTCCTTCGTCTTTCTCCTTCTATCTCATTCATTACTTATTCAGCACAATAATTCAAAATTCATGTTGTGCTCTCTGCGTTGCTTATATGCCAAGGTCATATACTTTAAACACAAAACAAAATTAGAAAAAAAAAATTACAGTGACTACGATTTTGTATCCGTTTAATTTTTGTAGGTATATTTATCCACAGCAAAGAAGACTTTTGCTTCCATATACTTCTTCCGCTTCAATGTCGTCATTTAGATTGTTGTGGGCGCCCTCTGCTTGTTGTAATTTGAAGCTTATAAACAAAATTATATCTTTTTTTGCAACAGCATAACCATATAACCGACGCAAACAACAGGATCAATTCCTTGCGCTTAATCCTCTCAAGTCACCAAAAATGGGTGGCCAAAATCACCCCCATCCCACACCACCTCGCCTGTTAAAATTTAAATCAGAGTTGCCAATGTTTGTGTATTGGACTTTGTTTATGCACCCAAGGGTAAATTTTCATCCCCAATACAAATCTCTATTTGAGGGGGTTGGTTGAGTTGTTTTTTTTTTTTGTGCTGTGCAGTCAATTCACATTTTTCTCTCACCTCACTGATACAAACAAAAATATTGTTGAATTCAAGCACATGCGCATAGCGCCCTATGCGTTTTTTGATGTGGGGGTGGAAAGCTTTCCGTCCGCAAACACTTTAACTGTAACTGTGGATTGTAGGTTGATTTTGTTATAGCCTCTATCGCATAGAAGAGAGAGTTTGTAGATACTATAAAACTAGAATGTACATTCGTATACGTGAATGATTTACAGTTGGTGTTGTGTGTTGTCCGTATTTGGGTGGGTTAGGCGCATCAGAGAAGAATAAACTTTTCACTGCAATTTTTCACAACACACACTCAAAGTTCCAGTGAGTTTCTTCAGTCTACTGAGTGTCGCGATAAAGTGCGTTTCGAATTGTTTCTTTGTTCGTTCACGATAGAGGGAAACCCTTGCCGTTATAACGTCCGCTCTTCTAGAATTTCCATTTATAAACAAATTATTAATGAAAAAAAATAATGATTGATTAACAAAAAAAAAAAACCTAACTCTCATTGTACAGTGAGTGTGATTACAGTTAGCTCCCCCGCCATAAGGACTTTCCCATAAATAAAAAAGTTCTTCACAAAAAAAAAAAAAATAAACAAGGAAAAAAGTGTTCCTCCCTTGGCATTTCATGCTTTTTCTGCTCGATAATTGAGTTTTGCGTTGGTTTTTGTTGACGATTGAAGATGGAAGTTGTGGTCGCGAATCAATCTTAACACAGATACCTATATACCTACCTATAGATCCTTTAACTTCGGGTAGGAATATACAAAACAAAATCGATTTGTGTTAGTTTTTTTTTTTACACTTTCCAAGTTGTATGGTGACTGGATGTCTATACATTTTTCCTTTTGTATCTCAAAGTGAAATAAATTGAATATCTTATTTATACCATTTGCATAAAGTACCTAACAGTTTTTTTTTTCCTTTAATTTTTTGTGGTGCAGTTTTCGTATTTTATTCTTGTCCTTTCAAAAAAAAAGCCTGATTTTACACCCACCCCCAACCCAAAAAGTTTATACAAGTGTACGTGTACGTGTGTTTGTGTGTAAGAGATCCTTTTGTGGTGAAATAAGGGTGGTGGTCTAGGTCTACTAAAGCAGAGAAAGGGGAAATACGAAATAAAACAAAACAAAATAATATAAAATAAAATAAAGTGCAAACACTACACTGAGAGAAGGAAGGCTGCAAAAAGTACAACATCACACGTAGATATGCATGTGTATGTACATACAACGCCAAGTTAAAGCAAAAGCAACAAACCAACAAAAATATTATCGAGCTACAACAACCCTCTTGTTCGACAAAAGAGGGTGTGTAGAGGGCGCTGCTACTGCGAACTGCGACTAGTTAAAGCTATTGCCAAATAGAGCTCTTCAACCCCGAACTCATTTTGTGGATTACCTACCTACCAGAAGTTTTTTGTTTTTTTTTTCTCGAACACATCCGTTGGATGAAATATTTCGAATGCTGTACTGCTGAATGATGTAAGTGCTGATATTTTTTTAGTTTTTTTTTTACTAAATGTTAAATGTACGTTGTACACGTCTACCTATATTAAACAGATAAATTGTTGATTTTTTTTTTTGTTGTTGGTTTGTTTGGCGAATTTATGTTAAGTGCGACAAATTAATTAATTAACATGGAAGTTAATTTTGAAAGTTGGTCATTCTCAGGGCATTATTTCATACATTCAGTATTTTTTTTTTTTATTTTTAAAGGATCAGACAATTTTTGTGTTGTCTGTCGACGACGATGATGAAGTTGTTTTGTTATTAATTTAAATTGAGTAAGGTATGCGTGAAAATTTGTATGTCTCTTTTTTTTTTTTTGAGGGGAGGTTAAGGAGGTTATGATTATGAGCAAGCGACCAGAACTAGACGATAGAGCAGAGGGGTCAGATTTGTCTTCACTATTTAAATTTATTCAAGCTCTGCGAGAATGAATGAGTCAGAGATTATTATAAATATATTTCCTCATTTTTGTAGTTGTGTAAGGTGATTGCTATAGGTGTTGGTTGGGTGAGAGATGAATGTAACTGTAGCTGCAGAGTTATCAAGTTCAGCAAGGTTTACAACACTATGGACTATTATGGTTGTTCTTTTTCTATTTTGTGCTGAGTAGGTATCTTTCTGTTTAAAGATAAGGATTGTTTGTAAAGTAATTGAATGAAATTAGGGCTTTGTTAAAAATACCTATATATTTGTTATGATGACAGAAATGTATATACCTATAGGTACCTAGACACGAATTTAAACAGGTCAAAGTAGGAACATGCGATAGTGTAGCGGGAAAATTGATATGGTTTTAAGATCTAGATAAGAATAATGCCCATCAATATGTCTCTGAGAGCCATTTGCTGATATGAAAAAAAAATATTTATGTTCTACTTAAACGCTTATGTTCTTCCTTTTTCCTCAGCGAAAACTGTCACATAATTTCTTATGTAGAACAAAAACTCTTAACGCTGGATTTACACGACTGACAAATTGGCAGTATCCTGGCATTTAACTATCAACAAAAATGACAGAACAATGGAAAAATTCATTCTTTTGGCAGTATAGTGACAGAAAAATGCCAATTTGTCAGTCGTGTAAATGCAGCATAAGTTTCGTTTCAGCAAATGGGCCAAACAAAATTGTTTGAATTTTAGACTTAAGTTATCACAATCTGTGTTGAAATAATTTGCTGCTACTTACTTTTTTATGATAAGAATATAGACAAGCGCGGATATAGAACTTGGTTTATAGGAGGAAGGGGAGTGTGCAGTTTTAGTGAAAATATTTCCAAAAAATTTTCTTAACTAAAACTTTGATACAATTGCAGTTGGTTACCTATTTATAGTCCATTGAAATGTAGTACAGGCCAAGGTTTTTTTTTTTTAATGTGTAGGTGGGGTCAGTTTGAGTATACCATTTGCTTTTCGGGGTTGAAAGCCCCCCCATTTGGCTATCATCTTGGAAAAGGTTGTGTGATATGCTTTTTCGCGATATCTTGAGAACCACAGAAAATTAAATTCTCTACAACTTAAGTTAAATTTTGTTGCCAAACAATTGAAAATAAAAAAGTTATAACTAAAAATAGACGAACATTTTGACGAAAAATATCATTAAGGGGTTACAACTTTATTCTATTAATTTAATTGAAAAACCCTCTGGTGAGACAAAAGCATGTAGGTTGTAGACAAAAAAATGTGGGATGGGAGGGGGGGGGGGGGGGTCGTCTTTTCCCCTCAGTTCGTCCATTGAAATGTTAAAGTGACTGCATTTTGTACATCAG
The DNA here is from genome assembly GCA_932273885.2 of Leucozona laternaria. NCBI lineage: Eukaryota > Metazoa > Arthropoda > Insecta > Diptera > Syrphidae > Leucozona > Leucozona laternaria. The sequence continues at coordinate 22,351,546 of OW026368.1, read as the reverse complement.
TAGGATAAATAAAATTTTTTTAATTTCGTAAACATTTTTAAGAAAAAAAAAATTGGTTCGCAAATATAAAGTATTTATTAATGTGGAGTTAAAAATTGAATTTTGTAAAAATCCTTCCAACCGTTTTCGAAATATCGAATTTTCAAAAGAAAATTTTTTTTTTTAAAAAATCCAAAAATTATTTTTTTTGGAAAATTTTGATATGCAATATTATTTGAGTTTATTACAAGCTTCTGTATAAAAATTAAGTTTTAATCGGTAAATCAGATAATGAGATAGTCAAAAATAAAAAAAAAACGTTCTATTACCTCTCATAGAACGTTTTTTTTTTTTATTGAAATAAATAGCTCAATGCAAAATTAAATAATTTTAAATGCTAGGCCTTACTAATTTCGATACACAAAAAATGTTTATCAAAACCGTAGGAGTCGGTTTTGAGCAAAAAAAGATTTTCCTTAACGGTTTTTAAACATGAGGTACCGTTATTTTGGTTATAAGAATACTAATTTTTTGTCTAAAATCTTCTAGATAATGCTTAAGAAAAATGCTTTTTCATAAGTTTATTAAAAATCGACCAAGGCGTTTTAGAAATATGGAGTTTTCAAAAAAAAAATCAATCTTTTTTTTAAAAATCCAAAAACTATCTTTTTGAAAATTTTGGTACACAATATTATTTAAAATGTTTTAATCATTCTTCATAAAAAATTGATCGAATTCAGTGGAACCATTTTCGAGGAAAGTGAAAATCAAAAAAATTGGTTCCATATATAGGAGGTGCCATTAATAATTATTTTACTGAACCATTTTTTAAGTAAATTTAGTAAATTCAATAATTTTGGAAACAGATTGGTTGTTAAATAGACAAATTTTTAAAATCGACAGCACGAAATTGTTAAATCTACAGTAATTTTCTGTAATAATTACAACAGCTTGTAAAAATAAGAGAAAGTTTACAGGTATTGTTGTAGCTGTAAACTATACATTGTCGTAGACGGTGGCGTTATGGTTAGTGCATTAGACTGTCATGCCAAAAGTCTGGGTTCGATCCCTAGCCTCGTCCACCTAAATAAAAAAAAAAAAACGTTTCTGAATAATACCGATTTATGTAAAACTTGAAACTCGAAACCTCTATAGAACTAGTTTTGCCGTAAAACTAGTTTTGAAGTGAGTCAATAATATGGTAATGTGGCTGTAAGCAGATATGAATTAACGATCTCGCAATGAATTCAATCTTTTGCTTATATTCTCCTTTAGAAATTAAATGAAATAACGATTTGGTGAAAAAATCCAGTTGAAATTAAATTCAAAAAGAGGTAATATTTATAATAAATTTATAAAAAATACAAATATTTTACGAAAAATGTGTTATCATTTTAAAATGTTAATTGCTCGCTAGAGTTACGTGTGCAACATAGTTGGCAACCACCTTATGCTGACCAGATATACCAGATATGTACAAGTACACATCTTATATCAGATGTCAAAATTTATTTCTATATTAGGCGTTTTTCTTTTTTAGTTCAGAATAGAGCTCTGAACAGAGTCCGAGTATGTCGAGCATGTTCTGAACGCCCTCTGAACGAAGCGTCTTCTGACTCTGAGCACTCTGAACTATTTATGAAACACACCTGAACTGTCAAACCTGTCAAATGCTTGTGTTCAGCATTTAACTCTGTCTGTTCAGTTATTTTATTCTGAGCTCATAGAGCGCGCTCTGAACATGCTCTGAACCAAAAACACTCTATATGAAGATACCAATCTCGGCTGTCATCCGAGTTTGCCTACAAGCTCATATAGGGGAAATTCAGGAGAAACACGCACACATATGCAGCAAGCGTACATCCACCACGCTTTATTTGCACACACATGCAGTAAAAGTACATTCACCACCAAAATGTCGGTTATTTACGAGTTTCACTGGGTATGTTCAAAAAGTATAATAAAAGGAGCAACGAGTTATCAAGTGCTAACCCAACCTTATAAGCATAAGTTTGTGGAAACAAATTGAAAGTGAAAATTTATAATCAATTTAAGTATATTCGATTGTCTTTTGTCATTATTTGTTTTGTTTCTACGATTGTTTGGTATTGTATTTCGCTCTCGAATTATTGAAACAGACTCTGAACATGACAAAAAAAAAACGAATGAGAAACCAGAGAATCAACGCAACTGTTGTAAGACAACTTTAGACGTGTTTCTTTGCAGGAAGTGACTAGACATGCCAATTATAACAGTTTTTGTTTATAAAATTACTGTTTATGCGGCCCCGCAGGGCCAGGGTCCTCCGCCGGTGGGAATAATTCAATCACATAGTTTTTTTTTTAAGTAGTGCGAAGCGCGTAAACGTACGCCCGCTTTTAATGGCCAAAAATTGTTATAACTGTTATAAATTGGCATGTCTCGTTGCTAGCCTGGAGGAAATTGATCGAAAAAAACTGTCGCGTCGGGGCTAAGGAATTTACATGTTAAAATCAACAACAACTAATCCCCTCCAGGCATAGCGTACATAGAGCACATAATTTTCGGGGCTAAACTGTTTTAACGGCGTTAATTGCATATGTACTTCTAATCAATAGTTTTTATGGAAACTCCATTTTTTTCTGTGATGGCGTCGATAGATAATCCCCAATATCATTTCTTTTTAACCAAATCCCTCCGGGCTTGCAAAAAAAAACACGGCTTTTAAGAGCATTAAGGCTCTCCAAAACAAAAGCGAATACTTCAGAACGACGAGGAAACTTTCGCCTGTCTTAATTTATTTACATGGAGATTAATGGGAGCACCCACATTGGCGCGATGCGAATCTTCGAACTATATTCAGTCGTCGCATATTCGCGCGAAAGTTTCGCTTCGGTTTGGGACAGCCTTTATGCTATGTACATGCGAAACCAATAGAAAACTATCGATGACCGAAATTTCAATGTATAAATTCTAACTTATCACGTTATTTATTTTAATACAGACTTTTCTGTTAAATGCCAAAGATTTAAAAATCATTGTGTAACAGCGAACTACTTACAGGATGAATTTTCAAAGAAAAATTAAAAGAAGTTTCATCACGTGAAATTCGTAGTGTAATAGCAGACTTAGCACCATTAAATTGGTGTTTTTTTCAACACATCCCGATATCCCACCTAACATCCGCCATTTTCATGTTGAAAAGCTGGTGAGTTGAAATTTTTTTAAAGATGGCTGCGTTATTTGCACATACAAAATGGTTGTTCTGGGAAAACAGAACAATCCCACCCCGTTAAATTGTTGTTGCAATTCACATCTATTCATGGACACAAAACGAAATTACAAAAACAACAATGTAAACAAATGGGTTTTGGAGGGTGATACGTACGAAAGATTGGTATCTTCATATAGAGTGTTTTTGCTCTGAACATGAAAAAAGAAACACAAAATTGGTGCTCTGAATGCTCTGAGCTAAAAAAGAAACACAATTTTTTGTTTGACAGTTCAGGCTCTGCTCAGCTCTGAAATAAAAAAAAATAAACGCCTATTATAAAACTGGATTTAGACCTTCGGTTTTATTGTCCGTGTACGTTGTTCGTTGTTGGTCGTACGCGGAACAACGAAGGTCTAAATGATAACACCGAATGAACAACGAATGAACACCGAATGAAGAACGAACTAATTCAAAGTGGCTTTGAATTTTCGGTCTTCGATTTTACCCGTTCAACGAACAACGTGGGTGTAAATGCGAAAATTATTTAATCGAACATTCTTTTTCAGTGCCGTGCAATGAATTCGGACACTCTCCACGTTTTTCTTATTATTACTTTATAATTTTACAGATAGAAAATTGTGAAACAATCCAAGAAATGCTAAGTTATGAAAGATTAATTCTAGTGTACATTTAAGTAGCCAAGTCTTCGTCCAGCAGGATCTTTTATTTTTTTTTTCTTTTGTTTTCACTGTTTAAAGTGCCGCCACTGCCAACAATGTGTTCTTATCCATTTTGCTGTAAAGAACGAACGGAATAATCTAGATGCTTCTTCGTTGTTCGTTGTTTTTCTTTAGAACAAACAACGAACAACGTTCACTAAATGAAGAACGAAGATGTAAATCCAGCTTAAGGTTTTGCAATTGACGCGGATAGATTTTAGCGGCCTGTGCCGGCCATATTGTTTTGGTGACATCTGTCAAATCTTTCGTTTATTATTCAGTACCTAACTAATGCCAAATCACCATGGTAAGTTATACGATTGAACAGCCACGCCCAAATGGTAAAACTTTACTATCAAAAACTTCATATAACCAATATTGTATACTCACGAGCAGTCCAGAAATGCTCCCTTTCCGTATACGCTTTGTAAAATCAAGATTTTTGTTAAACTGACAGTTTTAAATTTTTTAATGGAAGAAATTATAATCGCGATTAATCAGCGGGCGTTTTAGTTTATAAACTACTTTTGTACGTTACCTAAAAGCTTCAATATTCTTCCACCCAAACTATAATCGCTATATAGGTGTTTATATTCGTTCAGAGTCGTTTTTTTTGGAAAATTATGAAAACAGTGTCAGAACATGGCTAGGAATTTTAGGAATTATTCTTTGTTGATCTTGAAAAATGAGGTGCCAAATATGTAAAATATAATATAACATAGATAATTCTGCGATACAAATATTAACAATTTTATGCAATTGATACACCTACCTAGTCAGTGACTCATTAAAATCAGCTTAAAAGTTTAAGACCAACTAAAATGCAATGTTTTGGCAGCACTGATGTTAACCTATTACACCAAAGTAGGTTAACAAGCTACTTTAAAAACAAATGCCAACATATTATTTCGCTTTGCCACTTTCTATAAATGAGTTCTTTTTTAATTAACCATACCCCCGTGTCCTTGTGTTCCTTGTCTTCCTCGTTTAAAGGAAAGTTTTTCATAAAAAAAAGTTCTCCGGTAATCTCTCATGCAAGAAGAAATTATTTGAACATAAAACTGTTTATTAGACCATCATAGACAGCAGATAGCACAGAAAATAGTATAAGCCATCAGAACAAGTTTATAGATAACGTTTGTTTAACTTTCCAATGCCTTTCCACAAAGCTGTAGATACAATATACCACAACGACGCGGCGGGTGTAACCCATACATTAATATATCAGTCAGTATATCTTTGTTCCTTTTGTAAACACCATACCATTTGTATCCTTTATAAAGTTTTGCCTTTAGCTTGTGTTGAAAATTATATATGTGTGTAAAAATTAAAGGATATAAATGGCTGTTTCGATATAATTTTCCCAAAAGCCATATATTTAATTTTTTGTTTTCTGTCTACCGAAAACCCTAAGACTGTGTTGTAGGTATGGGTATATGAGAAAAGTTTCAATTTTCATTTTTTAAATAAAAATACATATTCCGGTGTTGACACAATATTAATTGCTTCTGAAATTCTGATATATAGCTACCTACGTTTTATATCCGCAAGGCTTGTGAGGACTAATTGCATTCGTACGCGCTGTGAATTTTATATTTTGGTTTTTTGTATGTGTGTGTGTGTGTTTCCAGGTACGTGATCACTTTCATATAGAATATTGGTTTAATTAACCCCATAATCAATCACGTTAGATAAGCAAATATCGAGCTATGACTACATGTACATATAAACATACGTAGCTGCTTAGACTATAGCTTAAACAGCAGCGACAGTTTAAAGGAGCTGGAAGCAGGAGCAGGATTATCGTGTCTCGTGTGTTCTGAAACACGAGAATCCTTTCAACAGTCATAGATATACATAAATGTATGCCATTAGTACAAAGCAGACATGCCAACAGAAAACTCACTCGCTTAATTAAGACATCTTGGTATTCCCTGGGCCATAAAAGAGGTCCTATATCGATTACGTCGCGTTCTTATACACAGTTTGCTTGTTATGATTATTTTTATATACTGGTGTCTTTTTAGATTAGGCGACGACGCACGGCGACGCCACCGGTGGGTGTCGTCGTTGATTAAGTAATTGGTGAGGGGGGGGGGGGGGGAGACCTTTGGCATTTAACAATTTAAAGAGCTATATTGTGGGAAATTCATCAAGACATTTTCTACACACATCCTACAATTTGTTAAAATCGACTCAGAATATTTGTTGGGAGAAATGGCTGTAGAAATTCTATGCAATAAGTATTTAAACGAAAAAGTGCGCTAAAGAAAATGTCAAATATTCAAATGATATGAAAATAAAAATCAGAGTTCACTTGGAGTCGGACTTGTAATTCTGTATTAGGGTATGGACAAATAATTTTTTTTGTCGAAAATTCATTGCTCTCAGGTCCAATTTTTCAGTGGTGAGTTAAACCAGACGAAGCTAACTCTAGAAGTAAGTTAACCCACAGTTAACTGAGGAAGCAGTTTTTCGGGGGAGAAAATGTATGCTGAACGACTAAACAAAATTGGTGGATGAAACATCAAATAGCATCTGTTCAGTTTATCCTGAGTTAACTCAACAAATTGATGAGTTAACTCGGGTTTAACTTTAATTTCGCACTGAAAAACTAGACCTCGCAGAAGGAAAAATTAATTTACTGTAACTGATTTGCGTAGCTTTCTAGGATAACCTATGTAACGGGTGATTTTTTGGTTGGTTTGGTTTTGGCAACACTGGTTTTGACAGCTGACGTGTGTTTAGTACCTTGTGTCACTGTCAAACAGCTTCAGTTTGGTTTGCAATTTAACCATGGATCGTCTTACAAATGAACAACGCTTGCAAATTATTGAATTTTACTATCAAAATTCGTGCTCGGTTCGAAATGTTCATCGCGCGCTGCTTGTGTTCAGCGATGAGGCTCATTTTTGGTTGAATGGGTACGTAAATAAGCAAAATTGCCGCATTTGGAGTGAAGATCAGCCAGAAGCATTGCAACAGCTACCAATGCATCTCGAAAAAGCCACTGTTTGGTGCGGTTTATGGGCCGGCGGCATTATTGGGCCTATTTCTTCAAAGATGATGCGAATCGCAGCGTTACTGTCAATGGTGAACGCTACCGAGAGATGATAACAAATTTTTTTTGGCCGAAATGGAAGTTCTTGACTTGCATGATATGTGGTTTCAACAAGACGGTGCCACATGCCACACAGCACGCGAAACAATGGCGCAATTGCGAGGCGAGTTTGGTGAACAGTTAATTTCACGTTTCGGGCCGGTCAATTGGCCGCCTAGATCGTGCGATTTGACACCATTAGATTATTTTTTGTGGGGGTATGTCAAGGCTAATGTCTAAAGGGACAAGCCCGCTTCGATTGACGCACTGGAAGCCAACATCCATGCATTCATTCGTGAGATACCGGCCGATATGTGTGAAAGAGTATGCCAAAATTGGACTCAGCGGATGGGCTACCTGAGACGCAGCCGCGGTCAACATTTGCATGAAATTATCTTTAAACATTAAATTGCAAGGTTCAAACTATCGATTCAAATAAATATTTCATTCATTTTTTCGAATTTTTTGTATTTTTTTTTTTTAAAAAGTTCTAAACCTCTTAAAAAATCACCCATTACAAAATTAAAACAAAAAATTTGTTTTGTGCATAACTGACATCAATCTAGACTGTCAGTCATAATTGAAAATATTAACCATGCTTTAGAATAAAACAAAAACGGTTTTGGATATCAATAAAATTCTTTATTCCTGTGAAAGTACGTTCGATGCCATTATGTATGAAGCTCAATTTCTTTTGCATGGCCACCACGGGCACGCTTGCAGAAGTCCAGACGCTGAACCCAATTTTCGATGGTTTTCAAGCATAAATCGGCCGATACTGCTGCAATTTTACGTTCGATATTCGTACGAAGTTCATCAATCGTCGCTGGCTTGTTGGCATAGACCAAAGACTTGACGTAGCCCCACAGGAAATTGTCTAACTGAGTTAAATCGCACCACCGAGGAGGCCAAGCGACTGGACCATTTCGTGAGATAACACGTTCTCCAAACTTGGTTTCCAATAAATTGATTGACACTCGCTGTGTGGTTTGTGGCGCCGTCCTGTTGGAACCACATGTACTCCAAGTCCATATCATCCAATTGGGGCCAAAAATATTCGGTTATCATTGAACGGTAGCGATCCCCATTCACAGTAACGTGCCAGTCTTGATCATCACGGAAGAAGTACGGCCCAATCATTCCGCCGGCCCATAAACCACACAACACCGTAATTTTTTCGTGATGCAATGATGACTCATGGAGTACGTGTGGATTGCTGCCTGACCAATACCGCATATTTTGTTTATTGACGAAGCCATTCAGCGTGAAGATGATTTTTCGATGAAAATCCGAATCATTTTCAAGTTGTTGCTCAGCCCAATTCACGAACATACGAAGCTTCTGGTGGTCAAGCGGCTTCAGTTCTTGCGTCAATTTAATCTTGTAAGGATGTAGGCCAAGATCTTTTCGCAAAATTCTTGAGAACGACGTGTGAGCCCAACGCTTGAGAACGACGTGTGAGAGACACATTTAAGCTTTCTGCAACTGAAGCCTCAGCGGCAGCAACATTCTCGACACTACAGGCACTTCTTTGTCTCACTGGCACGGGAACATTTTGTACTGTGCCGGTGGATTCAAATTTTTCGACTAGACGTTCAATTGTTGATCTGCTAGGACGATTAGACGACCATAAATTGGACGTAGCGCTCTTAATGTTGAGGCCACTGACTCCGAATTTCGGTAGTAAATTTTAATAATTTTGACTCGTTGTTGGTTCGTATATCTCTCCATCATGAAATGACAAACCTTACTGAAGAGAAATGTCAAAAAAGCGGCAAGAAATATGGCGTCGTTTGCTGTCCCTGTTGCTCTACTTTTGTAGCGTCCTTGTTGAAAAACCCTTTACATATGTCTCCTGTATACTGATCATGACAAAATCCAACCTTATTGCACCTGAAAATGATATTAGCCTATCAAAACAAATTTTTACTTAAACACTAGCACCGACACACTAAGGGCCAGTTTCACAGTCGACACTTACCGGAATAAGTGGCACTTAAGTTTCCCATATTAGTAATTTAAGCTGAATTTCATAGCCAGCGTAAGTGGTACTTAAGTCACCATCATCGGAGACTTAAGTATTACTTATTCAGGTAACAGTGCACTGTAATTTTGGGAATTAATCTTTCACATTCCCCACTTAAATGTCACTTTTCTGACTGTGAAACGGGCCCTAAGCTTCACAATGATATAAATGTGTTTTCGTTGCTCTTAAGTTTGACCTTTAAATTTTACTTTAAATAATCTAAATATTCTAGACTATTTTAACAATATCAGCAGAGACTAATTAGTGTTTAGAAAATGAAACACATTATACTTATTTTGATTTGATACATATATTTACTGATTGGTCCATAAAATATGATAGCTCTACACCTGAACTATGAAACAGCATTTGTGAAATCTTATACTGACTGTCTATTATTGACCATTATTCCATTTGTAATTATGTGTAAATGCAACTATTAGTACATCGCCAACAAAGCTTTATTAATTCCGGATTTTCACCTCCTTAAGCTATATATATACCTAAAGCCTTATCTATACTCGAGTGCCGGTCAGACCGAAAAGTAGAACTGTAACTTGTTGTAACATCAAATCTTATGAGGCCACAAATTCCAATACCGATTGCCAACACCTTAACGATACGGGGCTATTGGGGCAAAATTACTATTCACACAAAATGGAAATAGAATTCATCGGTCGCCAACCTAGAAGCAATCAAAACTAACCCCTGCGATGTCGATAGTGCGGAATCATATCACGCACTAGTAGGTACACATCATCCCCAACCCCCCTCCCTCATTCACAGAAATATTGGGAGTAATTTGATTATACAGTCAGTCAGTCATGTACGTGTACATCTGTGGGAACTACACACAAGAATTCAGACTATGCCAGTGGTGTGAGGGCTGGAGGTTGACAGTGGGGGTCGTTGTCATCCATATCGTCGTCGTTCTCCGTTGTTAATGCAATGCAAATGCAATGAATGACTATACCCTCCCCAAAGTTCATCCAAGACATTCCATCATTATTTGCATTATCATAATATAATAGTGTAGGATTAATTTTCAGCTCACTTGACTCAATTTCCAATCCTATTCGTACGCAGTATAAGTATACTAAAAGTTCTTACTCAGAGTAAGTATATATGCTTCCAACACAAATATGAGTCTATAGATACGGATCATCATAAAGATGCAGCAGCTTCTGCCTTCTGCTTCTGCCAGCATCTGGTGCCAATGCCCAGCTCTCCAGCTCACTGGAACTGCATTCTGCATGCCATATTCAGATGACCACACAATAATATTCCAGCAAGCTCCGCGTTGGAGATTTTTGCTCGAGTCCAGAGACTAGGTCGTACCATGTGGAGTGATGTGTTTGGCCGATGGTGCTGTGTGTGCTACATGCTGCCGTTATTAGGGTATGCACGGTCCATAGAGCATCATAGTTTGTGCATCTAATTGAATAAATTCTCAAAGTGCAATGATGAAACTCAATTTGTTTAGAAGCAATTTTGTTAAAAGGAAATAACACTCCAGCATACTGTTGCATTGGATATGCTATGACTATGACTATGACTACGACTCCGGCTGAAGGTGGATTCATCTGCTGATAAACGACCTTAACTAGAATTCCAGGTGAAACTTGAATGGGATTTTTGAGTTAATTTTAAAATTTAATTTTTTTTTTATTCACAATTGAATAGATATGGCGGAGTTTTAATTCAATTCTGATGTAAGCGATTAATCTTAGTTGAGTTTTTAAATATTTTGTATTTTATTCAATTCATTTAAAACGGAAGATGTAAATATTTGTCTCGACGACCACGTGCTGAATGAACTATACGCAAAACAATATACCCACATACATCAAGAGTGTTTTTTTAGACGTGTGGTTTTCAAGAAGAAATAAAACGCATATAATTTAATGTTGTGCCCAAGAATTTAGCTTTATTATAAAGATAAGGGTTTGCTATTATGTTTTAAAAATAATTTCGGGCAAGTGGCCACCGCGGCTGGCTCGAATAAATTCCAGCCGAGAGTCCCAATTTTCGACAGCTCCAATTGTTGCGTGCGATGGTGGATGGCCTCATTCCGGTCTTCTTCGATACTCTGCTCCATAGCGGCAATAGCGTCTTCGGTGCGCACTGTACGGCGTCTCTGAGGATGCGCATTATTCAGTAGAGTAGATGTGGTGCGAAACCGATCCATGGTTGCTCGTAATTATGCGATTTGCGATTATGTCGACCGAATATTTGAGGCAGATTGAAAACCACACGTCTGAAAAAATCACTCTTTATATCAGAAAGTTAATGAACCTCCTAAAGATTGATGTTCAGTAAAGTTTGATGGGGGACCAAGAGACCCAAACAAATATTAAAGCTTATATCGTTAATGAGGATATGAATATTTTTACCGTATTTGTGGATTAGGAAATTTAATAAAAATAAAAGGCACTACTGAGTCACCTGAACTTGCTCGTTTACGATTTGAAGAAGTATAATAGGCGTATTCTGTTGAGGCTCCTTAAAATGCACATTCAGAAATTCTTCAAATTAAGCCAAATTTTGACATGCAAATTCTATCAACAACAATTTTATATAAAGCACATTTGCTTTTCAGTAACTATATATGACTTAATGTACAACATTGTGAAATCGGCACAGTTACTAGCTCAACAAAACTCACCTAGTAATGGTTTATTAATAGAAAATGACTTAGTTACAAGTTCAAAAGTACAAAAAATCGCTTTTATACAAATTTTTATATGCGATATTATGTGAACTATATAGTATACATACATAGGTACTAATAAATACCTTTTCAAAAAATGTGAATAAAATCAGTTGAGCTATTATAACGGGATAAACGAGAATAGCCGAGAATAGTTAAAACTCAATTTCCATAACAATCGAATTTGTATGCAAATACTTGAAATGCATATTTATTCTTATAATGTTAATGTTAAATTTAAAAAAAAAAAAAAAAACAAAAATTGTTGTATGGCAGCTTACCGTTTAAGATGAGTTGAAATAAAAATTCAAATGTCTGCTCTTAGAGAATTTTTAAGCAAAACAAACGAGTGTGGCAAAATGCCATAACATTTGCCAAATGTTTACCATTTACTGCCATAAATGTGTTTTATGACAAGAAATGGGTACAAAATGTCAGGTAATGTAGCGGTCAGCATCCAGCATCAGACGTCTGTCACAATAAGTCACAGTTATATTGTTTGTACAATATATGTAGGCGTTGGTAAAGGATGTATTTGAAATGGTAACCCTAACTAATTCTAGAGTTAAACGTATGAATCACCATGTTCTCTACCAATTGTCGTCATCAAACGCTATTAGCGCAATAAATAAATGTTTAAAATATGGCCACTGATAATGGTACTTTTTCATTCGGATAAATCTAGCCAAGACTTTTACGGAAGCCGCCAAATTATTTACACGACAAATCTCACTCACAAAATAAATTTTAATCGACTCAAAATATAGTTGTTTCGCAAATTTGCTACTTGTCATTGAAGTAATCCACAAATCAACCATTTCGCAAAAGTTATCTCGCGCGAAATTTATAAACATGTACCTAAAATATCGAAATGCAAAACAATTAAAGAGCTTAAAAAAGGTAATAATAAATTAGAGAGGGAATAAAATGCGAAATAATTGTAATGCGAGATAATAATTGTGCGAAATAATGCAATACGAGTTACAAATTGCTATGCTAACTTTGCGAAATGATGATTTGGAAAAACAATAAATAGCGAAATAAAAACTTGCAAGACGAGAAATTTCGAAATGTTTTTTTGCGAAATAAAAAATATGCACGACTTGATCGCACGAATTTAAAAACAATGGTTAAATTCATAAAATAATTAAATCAAATTATTGGGTTACTACATTTTGTTTCTCATCGTTTAGGAACTAGGTATACAGAGAATTTACATAAACCCAAATGTTAGTAAAATAAATTCATTTTTTCATAATTTTTGAAAACTTGATATTGTAATATTTGGAAAAATGAACGACTGATAACCAATTATAAAAACAAATATCTAGTTTTTCTGGTCAACATAATCATATCCAATTCAACTTTCATTCAAGATGGTTGAAAATTTGGATTTAAAACTTCCCATTGAAAGAAAAATTCTTTCTTAAAAAAAAACACCCAAATATTCGGGACTATATCAGAAACAAACCAGTGGGTAGCAGGGTTGCCGCTTTTTGAAAATTTTTCCCAAGTAGATTTGCAAAAAATGCAGTAGATTCAATGTTTTGCAGTAGATTTATAATTTCAAGAAACAAATTTTGATGGGTTAGGTCTTGAAATTTCTTGGTCTTCAACTTCATCGACTCTGTCATTAAAAAATTCTTAGTTTTAAAATCTAAACAAGAAAATCGCTGCCTGCCTATTATAATGTTAAAAGTATGTATTTAGAAATATAAGCTTAAAAAACTTCAGCAACCAGCAATTTGATCAGCGCATTGATTATCCTCTTCTGAAGACCGTTTTTTTTTCGTTAATCCACTGCATACTAAATAAATACAAAAAAACTTATATTTAGGTATTATTTTTGTGCATATTCAATTAAACATTTGTCCATCCTTTCTCCTTTTCTCACAATCAAAACAAACTCAAATAAATAAAAACGTTGCGTTGACAGATTTGATGTGACAGCTGTCAATAAATTGTCATCAAAACAAAGCTGATAGCCGAAAGCTGTATATGCATAAATTAAAGGGTGTATTTCATAAGAATGAAAATGACAGAATTTAAAAATTGTTTTATGGATTATTTATTGAAGGATTTTTTTTTTTCGTAAAACCAAAAGTGCAGTAGATTTATTTTTCTAAAAAAGTGCAGTAGATCTACTGCAATTACAACAGCGTGACAACCCTGGTAGGAAAATATGAAATTATCAGCAACTTCAACTTTTTATTCAGACGTTAAAAGTTATCGAGTAGATATAAAATTTCCCTCAAAGTCAACATGGCCGCCAACGCAAAATGGGTGGAATTCAGAAATATTTAATTTAGGCTCCCTTTGTCCAACAAGATTTAAGTCGAACCTTACGTTTCTTATGATGATTAAGAAAGCAAAAACCGTTGTTTTTGAAAACAATAGATGCCCATATCGGTTAAATAATACCATTAAAAAAAAAAACAGTTTAAACAATTTACTTGGTTTCATTTATTTATTTATTTTTTTTAAACAACAATTTCTCCAACCATCCTCATTAACTAATATATCGTTTTTTATCAACTTAGAACTGAACACGATAGAAATCGAAAATCGTGAATTCAGTGACCTGCACTATACCTTATTTCAACTAAACAAACTATTTAATAAATTGTTTTCAATACCTAAACTTAAATTTCTTCCACTCATTCTTTCGTTGAACATCAGCTTTTCTTTTCCTTTTCTTCCCATTTTCCCTTATCGATCCCAAAGTTCTTAAACAAAAGGTCTCTCCCTCCACCTGGACTGACACAGTGGCAGCAGAAAATTCTTCTTGAGGCAATTCTTCAGACTTTCCAACACTACTAACACATTGTGGTGGTGGTGATGGTTCTTTTGAAGACTCCTCCAGACTTTTCTTAACATAAATTGCAATGAAGGCTTTTTGATTGCTGTCATTTATATCCCAGAAACTGCTTCCATCGATCCCTGTCCTTTGGGTAACGCGTAGTCTTTTTGATTTGCGACAGCGATTGCGAGTTTCGTCTGTATTTTCTGAAAATTTTAAACTCGTGTCAGACGAAAAACAACCACTGTCATCATTGATGGCAATAACTGATGAATTTTCTGCTTCCAAATGTACGACAGGGGCGACGCTAACGGTGGCAAAATCATGTTGATGAGGCTCTTCATCCTCGGGGATGTCATTTGCATTTTCTTCATAAAAGAAAAGCCTTCTTTTTGTTGGTTTCATTGGTTTCTTTGCAATTTTTATTTTAAAATGGAATTTTGTTGTTTTCTTCGGAGGCATTTAAATAGCTTTTTAATTAGTTAATTTGTTCTTAGATTATTTTGTTGACACACCTTTCTCTTTCTCTGTTTCTCTTCGAATGAAATGGCCAATCTATAAAAATTAATTGTTCATTAAAAATCATTAGAGCGTATAAATTAAACAACAATAAGATAAGGGATTGGCCCAATAAGATAGCACAAAATATTTTCTAGACTTACATTGGGAAACAAAAGCTATAAAATTACCGATGAAAAACACTCACTGTAGGTTAATAGTTTAACAGAGACAAAATAAACAATATAAAAACTTCTAAGGCGTAAGTTTAATAAAGAAACAAATAAAATCAGTTCTAGTACCTATATTATCAGTGATCTATTGTTAGAAATAAGATCAATATCAATGTCAACGACGTCAGGCATGCATCAAGGTAGAACGAGTTACCGTATTTACAGTGAAGTCTGTTAATTGTGGTACTGTGTTATTTAATAAAATCACACTTAATGCATTTTTAAGTTGCTGAAATGTAACTACCTATCTATGTACATTCGAAATACACCCAAAATTACAAGTTCCTGGCTTACATGGGTCGTTTTCGTTTTACTGAAGGGCGCATCAGTGAGGCAGGTAGATTTTAAGTGCGTAAAAAAGAGAAGGGTATAGTTTCCACCCAAATTCCACCGATGGGCCAGTTTCATTTAATATTTTCGGATTAAGCATGAAATGCTTCTGTGTCAGTGAGATATATATGGATTTTAGGGGAGGGATATAGGGCAGGGTAGATTAAAATGAAAGGATTTTTCTTCATCGTGTAGTCACGAGTTCAGTAAAACGACCTTCAGTAAAACGACCCGTGTAGTCAGGAACTAAAGGTTGTTTTTGATGTGTAAACATCTATGCTGGCGGTAGAGTGAAAAAAAAACGTGAACGTTCGTGTGCAACTTTACGTCGTGCAACGTTACGGTGTGCAACGTTACGATCTGCATACTAGGATGGGTGCGTTCAGTGAAAAAAATCTTAAGATCAACTTCACATTGATTTTTTTGTACATGATATGTAAGTAATTAGTGTATATTCGTGTCTGCGAAGGTGGCAGCTATCAAACTGATGGCTGTTAATTGTATACTGGTACATAATGGGGTTGAGAAAAAGGGTTAATGTTCGGTTTTACGGTTTTGATTTTTTAAATGACGTATTTTGTATGGAACGAACGTCATTTTAAGATTTAAAAGCCTGTTAAATAGTTAAAAGGGCTTTATGAAATCGGTTAAAATGGGTTAAAAAAAAATCCAGATCTGCAAAACTGATTTTTGAAAAAAAAAATTTTTTTGTTTCATTGGAAATGAAACAATTTATGTCAAGTTGATTTTTTTTGACACATTAAAAAAAATAATTTTTTTGTTTTGCATAACCCCGATAAACAAAGCTTTTGAACTTCTAGTCCGTTTGTGTTGCCCACCATCTTGAATTTAAGGCAGAAGTTAGAGGAGGGTCGGAAATCGTCTGAATTGATACCTGTATGAAAGAGGTGTAGTAGGTATCTTGTTTGAGAATTAATTAAATGTTGAAAATTATTTTATCTCAAGTATAACCGGGATCAAAAATGCTAAATCCTTGTTTTACATACATATCTTAAAACACAAATCTGGTATTTAAATAATTGGCAACCCTGCTAATAAAAGGTTCATTTTTGATTTTATATCTTTCCATTACAATTCGAATTGCCTAATTTAAATTGAAAAATGATGTATAAAGTATACCCAGATCCAAGACAAGCTCTTTTACTCTATAGTTTATCTAAAAAATACTGATTGTTCTTAATTATGTACATGTCTCTTTGGCAACCCTGCTGTAATGCAAAATATAAACAAAACAATATGTATAGTAAACTGCAAGGCAAGAAAAATGAAAGGGTCATAGCTATTTTAAGTTTTTATTTAATAATACCTCTGTTCGTTTACTTTCCAAACCTGCCAGTTTTAGTCCGAAGTTCTGTCAAAGTCCATATAAAAAAAATTAAATTGGACTAAAAATGGTAAAAATGGGTAGTTTCGGACTAGTAAGCGAACACACCTAATATCGTCTACTCTTGGTGGTTAATTACAGTACGAGTTCCAAGAATAAAGGTCGTCAAAAGATTTTCCTCTTTAACTGGTGATAACGAATAAATGGAGAAAATCTTGAAGAATTTGAAAGAACCCATCAAAAGAGCCAAGCAAGAGGATAATTTTCTCCACAAGACAGAATAAAATATAATCTGACAACTTGATTTTTGAGAATAATGGCCGAGTTCAACGCACATCTGAATATTCAGAATTCTGAATTTTTGAAGCTCTTGATTGGCCAGCTGTCAGAAAAAGTTCTGAAAATTCAGATGACTTCTGACAGCTGGCCAATCAAGAGCTTCAAAAATTCAGAATTCTGAATATTCAGATGTGCGTTGAACTCGGCCAATGGTAAGTAGGTTAGGTTAGGTTAGGTAGAAGGGCTGACAGTTGATCTTGTTACCGTCACACTTAGATCTATGTAGATCCGTTGTGATACCCTAGGAAGTTGTATCCCACTTAATGTAAAAACCTATGTGTTCTGTTAGCAATCAAGCCAATTAGAGGCATTGACGAAGTTCAGAAGACTGTTCGCCGAAGTTCTAGAAAGATCCTCTAAATCATCAAAGAAATGATTACCTAAGTGTTTCTTTCTTAAGTGACAGAGTGCTGGGCAGTGACAAAGGAAGTGTAAGGTGTCCTCATGTGCTTCTTCATCGCTGCAGCCTCTGCAAAGGTCGTCAGTACTGAGCCTCATTTTCTTTCTGTGGTATCCCAGTAGGTTGTGTCCGGTGATTATGCTGACAAGGGAACGAAGATGTTTTTTGTTCATTTGCATAATTTTGTCTGTCCTCTGCTTATTGAAATTGGGCCACAATTTTCTAGTTGTGGCGCATGTTTCAAGCAGGTTCCATCTTTCATTGTTTTTTTCTGATATTTTGTTACCAATATCCTGTTTGATGTTACAGTTCGGTACTTTAATATGTCGTTCGGCTTGACTTGAATCAAGTGACGATCCCGTTCTCGCCAGTTCATCAGCTCTTTCGTTTCCTTGTACATTGCTGTGACCAGGAACCCAGCAGAGTCTAATGTTATGCTGCATGCCAAGAACCCTAAGCTCTTCGCGACAGCAATTTACAAGCTTCGAATGTATTTCGGTGGCGGAAATTGCTTTAATTGCTGCTTGGCTATCAATAAAGAGGGTGATGTCAGCTCGTGGTATCGCCATCATTGATATTTGCGTAGCTGCTTTGGTCACTGCCAAGACCTCAGCTTGGAAGACGCTGCAAAAGTCTGGAAGTCTGAAGGAGCTAGCTAGTCCCAGAGTTTCCGAGAAGATTCCTGCACCAACTCCAGTGTCCATCTTAGAACCATCAGTGAAGACGGTTATCGTAGATTCGTTACTGAGAGGTTGGTTGTTTTTCCACTCCTCTCTATTAGGAAAAGAGGTAGTGAATGGTCTGTCGAAGTTTAAATGGGGTGTTATGTAGTCTGTGCAAACATTAATTCCCACATATCTCTGAAGAATCTGAGTATGACCCGTTGTGCTTTGCTTCCAGCAGTTAGTCTGGCTTAGTCGCAAGGCACTGTATGCTGCTGATTCTTGCACGAATAGATCTAAGGGTTTCAGGTTGAGTATCGCTTCCAGCCCCGCTGTGGGGGTGGTTTTCAACGCCCCTGTAATACCTACGCATGCTAATCTTTGAACTTTTGTTAAGATTTTCAGGTTTGTTGTTTTCTCTGTCGCGTTCCACCAAACTAGATTACCGTAGGTTAGTATCGGTCTAACTATTGCCGTGTACATCCACCTGATAATTTTTGGGTTTGGGGTCCAGGATTTTCCGAAAATCCTGTTGCAGGAATAGAATGCGACCATAGCTTTATTTGCTCTTTCTTTGGTGTTGAGACACCAGTTCAGTTTCTTATCAAGGATCACACCAAGGTATCTGGCCTGATCTGAGATTTTGAGTGGTGTCCCTTCTATTGATGGTAGTCTAAACATTGGTATTTTCCTTCTGTTAGTGAAGAGAACCAATTCTGTTTTCAATGGATTAACCATTAGACCACATTTCTTTGTCCAGTTGTTGACCTTTGACAGGGCAAACTCGATCTGTTCACTTATAGTGGATGGGAATTTTCCTGTCGCAAGTAGTGCTAGGTCGTCCGCATAGGCTACTACTTTGACTCCACTATATTTTAATTTTACAAGAATTTCGTTCATAACTAGTATCCAAAGAAGTGGAGAGAGTATCCCTCCCTGGGGTGTTCCTCTAGATGTGGATACTTTTAAACGTGATTCTCCAAGTTCTGTGTTTATATGCCTGTTTCTTAACATGCACATAGTCCAATTTATAATTGAACTTTCTATATTCAGCTCTACAAGGGTTCTCTTAACTGCATCACTTTCCACATTATTGAATGCTCCTTCAATATCCAGAAAGGCAGCGAGAGTGTATTCCTTGTCTTTGAGAGTTTTTTCAATTGTATTAACAACACAGTGAAGTGCTGTTTCTACGCTTTTGCCTTTTGTATAGGCATGCTGCATTGGAGAAATTACCTCCGGGTTCAGTGTGCTGCGAATATAGATGTCCAACAGTCTTTCGAAGGTTTTAAGAGTAAACGACGTGAGACTGATTGGTCTATATTCTTTAGCTTCCGTGTGACTAGGTTTACCAGCCTTCGGGATGAAAACAACCTTGACTTCACGCCATACTTTAGGTACATATCCCCATCTGAGGCTGCTTGAGAATATGTTTTTTAGGTGCGGAGTAATGAGGTTTTCACTTTTTTGTAACATCATTGGAAAGATGCCATCTAGTCCCGGGGATTTATAAGGGGAGAAAGAGTTTATTGCCCATTTAATCTTGTCTTCCGTTACAATATCCGACGGTGCTCTGTGCTCTGTATGGATCTCACTCACCTGGTTATAGCTCGGGTTAGAGTTACACCCGGGAAAATGAGCATTAACTAAGAGTTTAAGAGTTTCACTGCATGATTCTGTCCAACGACCATTTGGTTCTTTTAGGGAACCCAAGGTAGTTGGCTCTTTAGAGAGAATTTTCCTTAGTCTAGCTGATTCATTGGTGCCTTCTACTTCATCGCAGAAGGTTCTCCACGAGCTTCGTTTGGCTCGCTGTGTTTCAGCTTTGAATTTTCTTTGACTGGATTTGTAGTTCTCCCAGTCTATGTCTAATCTAGTGTGTTTGGCGATATTGAAAAGTCGCCTAGTTTCTTTCCTAATATCGCCCAGTTCTTTTGTCCACCAAGGTGGTTTTTTGTTGCCTTTACTACCTGATTTTAAAGGACATCCTTTGACAAAAGCATTGCTGAGTATTTCTGTGAATTTCTCGGCAGCTTTGTCTAAGTTATCAGGATTATCAATTTCATTGGTATTAAGCAATGTGATTCTATTCTCTACTTCCCCATTAAAAATATACCAGTTAGTTTTCCTAAAATTTCTAAAAGGTTTTTGAGAATTTGTTGTGTTAAGTATAAAGAATTCAATTAACCTATGATCGGAAAAAGATTCTTCCTTAAGTACTTTCCACTGTTCTATTGAGACGGTATTCGAGTTGCTCACAAGGGTGATATCGAGTACTTCCTCGCGGTTCTTAGTCACAAATGTTGGTTCATTACCTCTATTCGCTACTAGTATGTTATTTCCTATGATTAATTCAAAAAGAGACTCACCTCGATCGTTGATGTCGGTGCTCCCCCATTGAGTATGATGTGCATTAGAATCACATCCTATCACAAGGTCCCATTTCTCCACAGCTGCGCGTTCAACAAGTTGGGACGTGATATTTGCAGGTGGTCCCTCCGTTCCATCGTAAGGCATATAGCATGATGCCAAGATAAGCGGTGGAAGCCCATCGCGCTCCAACTTTATCGCAGTTTGGTCTAGGTTACTGTATGTAGATAAAAGAAAGAGATTAATCTGTTTTCTAGCTACAATACATGCTCTATGATTACTAATTGTACCTGCAAAAGAGGATTTAAACAAAGTAAGTCCCTTTGAGTGGAGCCCCCTAATTTTGCCGCCTGATACCCAGGGTTCTTGAACTAGGGCAATGTCTATTTGTCTACTCTCCATGAGGTAGACCAGGTTGGCGCTGGCAGATTTACTGTGATGAAGATTTATTTGTACAAATTTCATTATAAGTTTTTAGCTACCACCCCCTTATTTACCTGTTTTTTCTTATTGGCTATCATCCTGAGCTTGCATCGGTTTATACCGACGCGTACTTTGTAGCCAATTTTCCGAAGAAGTGGCATCGATTTGTGGCTTAAACTCACGATTACTTCGGTGCCATCTTTGGTGGGTTCGCCAACCTTAACAACCTCCCAATTCTGGCTGAGTTGGTCGGTGTTGAGGGACTTGAGGTACCGCTCTATCCTGTCTCTTGGGATCACGGGTCCTCTCAGTGTCAGCACTGCTTTTGGCCTACTAAGTTCGCTGATTTCCTTCTTGCTGATCAGACGAAGGTCAGCGTTTGGCCAAGGAGCTTCGGTCTTCTCGATGAACTCTCGGAGCCATGTGAGAGTGTTGCCATCTTCACATGTCATCACCTTGAATCCATGGACAGTGCTGAGGTTACCGAATAGCGGCGGAGGCCTGTTTTTGACGATAGCCTCATTTACCCCGTCCAGAATTCGGAGTTCCATCAATTGCCATTGATCATCCGTCAGTTTCCTTGAAGGGTTGCCAAAGTCTGCTATCGCAGTTTGTTGGCCCTCCATGGTCACCCGGGAGAATTTGGCTTTCTTCTTCTTGTTCCCTGGTGAGGGAACAGCTGGTGACGTTGTGTCGTCGTGCCTAGCTCTTTTGGAACCGCTCGCGGTTGGATGAGGGCTAGGCGGGGGCAAGAGGCCATCCTTTCCTTTCCCTTTCACCTTCCTTTGAGCTGTCCTCGAGTTCGGCTCGTCCTTAGTTCGTCTGTCCGTACTATCTGTCCGTGACTTAGTGTCGTCATGCCTAGCTTGATAGGACGTACCCGCAGTTGGGTGAGAGCTAGGTGGAGGCAAGAGGCCGTCCTTTCCTTTCTTCACCTTTCCTTGGGCAGTCCTCAAGTTCGGCTCGTTCTGGGTCAGTCTGTCCGTACCCGTATCATCCGTCCGTGACGGATTGTCGTCTTGCCTAGCTTGGTTGGACGAACCCGCAGTTGGGTGAGAGTCAGGCGGAGGCAAGAGGCCATCCTTTCCCTCCTTCACCCTTCTTTGAGTAGTCCTCAAGTTCGGCATGTCCTCAGTACGTCTGTCCGTACCCGTGCTAACTGTCTTAGTCGAAAGTCTCTGAGTACATCTCTCCAGAGCTAGCTTTTCCTTGGCCGTTAAGGATTCAGGATTTCTTTTAGCTAGCCGCCGGAGGATCCTCTCAGCGTTCCGTTTTTGCCTGCGGAGTATCTGACTTTCGTTCAGGAGACCTGTCACCTTGCGCTTGCAACGCTCAGCTCGGGCCTCCACAACTGTCTTCTCGGTGTCCATTGTTGAGTCAGTTGGTTTGCAATCCCCTGTCTGAGAGGAGGTGGACGCATTCAGACTGCATTCAGGGTTGTGGTTCCTAATGCAACCCGAGTGCGATTCCTCCAACTCGACCACTTCCGGTTCATGCGTCCTGTCTTTTGGTATGTCCGTCTTTGCAAGCACAGCCGATGAGGCCAACCCCTTCCTTACCTGGGATTTACCAGCAGGGGGTTCGGGTGGTCCCATCAGCGTGTGCACGCGTGTGCCCTGCACAGAAGGAGCCTTCTCCGGTGTTAAGACAGTAGGCCCAACCTCCTTTGCAGACTCTTCCTGCAGAAGCGCACGCGCGTTATGCAATCGTTTCCGTTCAAGTTCCGTAAGTTCTTCCCAACTCCTTGTGCCAAGTCGTTCAATCACTCTTCTGCAGTTGCGGTATTTACTCCGCACCGAAGAAGAGGATAACCGTGAGATGCTGGAGCTGGCAACGGAAAGGCAGTCACTGATGTCGTCAGTGTCAACAGTTACGATGCTGGCCCCATCATCCACACCGAGATTGGCAAAGGGGTTGAGAAGAAGGTCTTCCTCTTCCTGAGTCAATTCCGTCGTTGTGTCGTTCTTGTCTTTGTTATCGTTTGCGTTTTTTATCACTGGCGACTTCTCCCTTCGTTCGATACGAGGGGCCAAGCCCACGCCGGTAGCCGCGACTTCTACCGACGGTTTAGCGTATATCCCCGCTAGTTTGTTTTGTCTTTTGTGTGTGTTGTCCATAGTTTTTACGTTTGGGTTCCTCTTAGTTGGCCTAGAATCTTCAGCTGTCCAGCTGCGGATCCCTTAATCAGTCAGTCCGTACTATCTGTCGTCCGTACTTGCCGTCATGCCTAGCTTGATTGGACGTACCCGCAGTTGGGTGAGAGCTAGGCGGAGGCGAGAGGCCGTCCTTTCCTTTCTTCACCTTTCCTTGAGCAGTCCTCAAGTTTGGCTCGTTCTAAGTTAGTATGTCCGTACCCGTATTATCGTTGTCTTGGTCTTGCTTAGCCTGGTTGGTCATAATCGAAGTTGGGTTAGGGATGGGCGGAGGCAAGAGGCCATCCTTTCCCTCCTTCACCCTCCCTTGAGCAGCCACCAGGTTCGGCTCGTCCTCAAGCAGATCCAGGAGGTCCACAGCTGGCCAGCTGAAGACCTAAACGTAAGCCTCCCCACCACTACAAGGTGGAAACCCGTCGGGGAGGAGGTAAGTAAGTGAAACCTGTCACTTTGGCTGCTCCCGCAGTCCGTTATTCAAGATTATTATTATAAAACCAACACAAAAGCAATTTATTTTGCTTGTCGTTTATTGCATCGAAAAACAAAGAGACAGCTTTTGTGTGGACGTATTTTATAAATATTGGGGATTACAACGGGTGATCTGGTCAATGTTAAAATTACAACCACACACAACAAAATTGCTTAGTTAGAGCAACAAAAATACATTTTGTACTGTGATGTAAATTTATGTTCCATCAGAATCAGGTGTTGTGATAGGTATACATTATGTAGATACATATATATACTTCTTAGAATAAAAAATGTATTACCTAGTCCCATTTCACACGAGGAAACTGAGTTGCCAGCAACTTTCAGTTTGTTGGTGAGAAGAGCAAGAAATAAGAGGAGAAAATGAAATCCCCCCGGTCAAGGATTTGAGGAGATTTTTTTGACATTCCTCTTCCCATACTAACAATAAAGTGTGTTGAACAAAGCTATTTTAAAAGGAAACTACGGAAAGTTTCCACGTCCTTATTTCTTCGTGTGAAAGTTACAGGAGATTTTTAAGGAAATAAAAAGTAAACGTCAACAAAATATCCAGCAACTTGTTACCTCGTGTGAAAGGGGACCTATGTATATGGTTTAAGCTTACCCTTGCGATAAATCTTGGGCGGTTTTCACATTGGACTGTTTCCTCGAACTTTTTTTTACGTCTGACGTCTTTTTCAGATACAAAGAGGTGTGGACACTCCCGACTCACTTTGACATCTGCAGATGTCAGAAATCGTTCAAATAATTCTTTATGATTGTGAGTACATATACAAACGACTTTTCACTTGAAACAAAACAAAATAGTGATGTAGATTTGTAGTAAATGATAAAACGAATCAAAAAAGCTATAAACCTTTCCTATGACGCCAGTATAGTTTAGCAGAGATGTTGCAAACGAAACAATACAAAAACAGTTCTAATGAAATGTCAAAAAGTGTGCAATATTAGGCGTTTTTTTTTTTTTAGCTGAGACTAAAGCATTGAGCTGTCAAAAAAAGATATGTGTTTCTTTATTTGCTCAGAAATGATCAACTTCTGTTTCGTTTTTCAGTCATGAGCTCAGAATAAAATGACCCATCGATCAAACGGAGCAAATCAAAGCTGAGCACAGCCAACTTCATACTATTTTCATGCAATTTGACAGATAAAATTACTCTTCATATGACAATTTAATACTGAAGTATGTTTCAAAATTAGATCGGAGAGCTCCGATCATTCTCTGCTCAGAGAATACTCGATTCGCTCAAATATGTGCTCGTTGAAAGATTAATTAGAAATTTTTCATATATAAAATTTAAGTTTTAATAAATAAATATAAATTTCCAATTAAAACTAAATTAGATTCTGTAAGATTTAAGTGCCAAAGAGAAAATACAGACAGAGAAAACAGATGTCACAAAAGCAAACGTCAAAAAAATCTTCCAGTTTTTAAAAAATAAAAAATTCTGCCTTCCTTAGCCATCTCTTTCTCACCATCAAGTGGGATAAAGTATAGAGACGTCAAAAAGAGTAATGGCCGATTTCCAATCCCGCGTTGGGCGTCGCTTTGAAAGATTTTTCTGTCAACGCGAAAGTTCAGACATAGAAATTTATGTATAGTGTTTACAATGACGCGTTGGACAATAATGTTACGATTTGGCATATATTTATTAGCAGGTACACAAACCAACGTAACACAAGCGACCTCAGCGCAAAAGTTGAAAAATATCTACGTGCGTTTTGACAGTAATGTTAGTTAATATGTATGTATCTTGTGTGTGTTCAAAAAAGTTTGAATTTGTTTTCAAGAGGTAAGAATATAATTAGATTTTGAAATATTTGTACATAAATTTGAAGTTATAGAATAAAAATTGTTTTATAGGATTTCTTTTGAAGAGAAATGTATTATTTTAGTGAAGGAGCATGAGTAGGAGGGTTGACGACACATCCTTGTTGTTTTGAAAAAAAAATGTTCCGGGTCTTTTGCTTTCATTTTAACAAAATTTAAGGCAAATAATACTTCATCTATTCTAAGATGGAACTCCGGTACCTACCAACGCCGTTTTGGTTTTCCTTCTTAAACCTCTTCATAGGCTGAAACAGCAGCAAAGACTGCTTTAGCAACTATTTCTACTCTCGACAACTGATTTATTTTTGTTCATTTTAAATTTAAAGACCTTCGCAAAATATTTACATTTGATTTGCAGAATGACACTACAATTGTTTTTAATCAGCTGATTCTCTTAAAGTCATCTGCCATGTCGACGCGTCCGTAATGCTTGTAAACGTATACGAACGCATCACTAACGTGAACGCGTCATTGGAAATCAGCCATAAGTCGAATGTGAACACCCTCTTATAGGTAGGCACAGCTATTCAATAACTGACTATTTGTCCTAGTCCTGCACATCGGCTTCAGTTTAATTATATATAGATCCGTCCTTGTTAAGATTTTTTGAGGTTTTAGAATTATTTTACGCGAAACCAGTAGCAAACAAGAAATCAGTCACGTGTAAGAAGAGATTAGTAGTAGAAGAGTAGTAGCAGAGAATATAGAATCACTCAAATACATAAGAGTCTCAATCTCAATGCTTGTAAGATTGAACTTTATAAAATTAAAAATAGTTAAAACAAAAAGCTCAATTAACAAAACTTCTTCTCCATACAAAAGCTATAATTCCTTGTTGTCAAGCATGCTTAAAAGAAAAAACAAATAGCAAAACCCTGTCGACGTGGATGTTCTCAAGTATTTTATAGCCGAAAAAGTACTTAAACAGTAACTTTATACTTACATACTTTCAAATTAACCATAACTGCACTGTTGTCGTGGGTGTAAGCTTCACCATGAACAACAAACACGTTTGCACTGAACTTTAAAAAAATTGCACTGCAGTAATTTTCTTTCCTTTTGATGGGGGGAAACGAAAATAGCACCAAAACACGAAACGGAAACAATTTGCCATTATAAACTGAAGAAGAACAACAACTACAAATTGTCTCTCAAAAACAACAGAAACAACTAGGTACCTACCAAGCCGCTAACAATTACCTTCCTATCGTAAAATAAATGCCCAAGAAAAGTTCCTTTTGAAGCCGCCGTGACGTCATCCTCATCACAGGGATGGAATAATGAAATGGACAAAAGGAAAACAAAAAAAAAAAAAAAAACAGAATATAACCGCCTTTTTCGCAATATTGAGTCCTTTTGAATAAATAAAGAACTGAAGACGGTTTAACAACTGTAAAAAAAGTACGAGTAATATTACTGATGTTATGTAAAGGAAGACCGACGGCGACGGCGACGACGACGCCAACGCCAGTCCCGACAATGGCTCAATGGTGTAGGGAGTTTTCTGTAGATGGATGGATGGATGTATAATATTTATATTATTTGATCTCCCCCTTATCCTCCCCAATCTCTCCAGCAGTGGATGGTGGAACAATTAAAGCCCCATATTGTTGAAGATTCCGTGATCAAACTCATTTCGTTTGTGGGACACTCATAGTGAGACAGGGGGACCCTCGGCTAATAAATGTTATTTCGTGCAAGAAAGCAAATACAAAGGATCTTATCTCAAGACAATGTGTACCGAGTTCACTAATTAACACACAGGTTTGCTCTAGCTACATACATATATGCCTGCCTCTAGAGAAACAATTCACCTATCTATAGCTTCTATAGGGGACGAAGAAGGTGCAAGCGACATCACATCACTATCTATTTATACACTTCAATCAATGTGGACAATCGTTTGGCAACCTGTTTGTTATATCATCAGTTGAACTGAGAAGCACTTGCAATTGCAATTACACCCCCTTTTGGAGTTTTGCTAGGGGTTGACAGAGAGACCGACATCCGCCATCAGCAAACGACCACAAATATTATTAAGATTGTATGATGATGAGCCATGATGGGCCCATCGCAGTACCTACCCATCAAGGACGAGTATTTTTGGAGTTGTACCTAATACCTATAGATTCTGCCAAAAGCGGTGACTCATTCATAGCTGGCTAACTAAAGGACGAGACAAATTTACTCTTTTGTATTTTTGTATTGATGATGGCGAATTCTGTGTTCACGAAATATATTTGTATGTATGTAATGAATGTATATGTACATCCCTACATTTATTTATCAGTCGCTGCAGAGGGTAATATTATTCGAAGAGAACAATAAAACCATCCACAAATATAAAGTCAATAACTTTACCTTAATTGGTTTTTGAAGAAATTGAGTTTGGGGCGTGGTTTTCGACTCACTCGTGTCCTTCTTGTTTGTTTGTTGCTGATGCAATAAAGGTCTGTAATTATGTCAGAGAGATTCCCTCAACTTGAGCAATAATAAAAATGTATGTTAACTTGAACGGTCTTTGGGGGAGTATTAATTTCATTCAAGGCATTTATATTGCTTGTGCGAAATCACCTTGAAAACGTGTATATTTTGATAAATGACCCTATAAGCCTATCTACTAAGTATATAGTATGGTTACAGCCTGGTGCCCATAAAAACGAGCGTTTACACTTACAATAGCACCCAACCATTATCGAAGAAGGCACTTGTTTAAGTACCTAACAGATGTTCGGTTTTGTAAATAATCTTTCTAGTAGGGCTGTGTCAATCAGGAACGATTCGATTTTTTTGATCCGATCATCGAAAAGTATTGATGATTGAATTCACAAATTTTCGTTTCAATCGATCCAAATCTCAATCATTTCGATGATTCTCGATTTTCCATTCCAATCTCAATCATTTCGATGATTCTCGATTTTCCATCCCAATCTCAATCATTTCGATGAATCTCGATTTTCAATATCAATATCTTTTGAATTATTAATATATTTTATCGGAGAAACGAAATGTGGGTCAGAATGGGGTCGATCAAATCGGTACAGTATTCGTTAACTTCAGAGATTGAATTTCATAGAAACCGAAATACAAAAATTGTTTTAGTTTGACAGGTGTCAAAATACGCCAACATTTTTGGTACGGCGGATCGAAAAACGGAGTACGCCAATCGATTTAGGAGGTGGTATAACCCAAGTCTCACGGCCGACGTTCGTGGACCACTAGAACACTTAGTTTGACAAGTGTCAAAATATACTAACATTTTTATTACGGCGGATAGAAAAACGGAGTACGTCAATTTAGGAGGTGGAAATTACCTGAAGTCACGCCAGTTCTCTAGGTCCTTTAGAACACTTTTAATTTGACAGGTGTCCAAATGTCAATTCATTTCCAAGAATACGCGCTACGTAACTTTGTGCATCGTAACGTCGCACAGAGGAAAGTCCACGTATTTATTTCACTCTACCGCCGACATAGAGATGTTAACACATCAAAAATCGAATCGGAACAGTATGAAATAATGAATTGAGTGGAATGAAAATGATCGAATGATCGATTGATTAAAATGATCGAATCATTTTGGTAATAGATTCTTGAACGATTCGATCATTTGAAATGAACGATTTACACAGCTCTTCTTTCTAGTCCACGAAGAATAGATTTTAACAAGAAAAATTAAATTTGTGAAATGCTGAATTTTTGCATGAGATTCTTAGCAAATTGAAAAAGCTTCAATTGATCGATGACAGCTAGATCCGTTAGAAAAGTTTCAAGTGTCACGAAAATAGTATATTTTATATACATTATATGGGTATGTATCTTCAATGAAGAAAATTGCTCCACAAACTTAGGAATAGTGGAGTTCCTACTTAATGCCTTTTAAAACCTTTCAAGACTATTTCACTTTAAATGTCAAATTAGAGGGTGAACAAATTCTATGCGGCTGTCAAATTAGTGTGATAGAAAATGTTTTTCATATTTTACCTTTATACTAACATCGACAAAATTAGTTTAACCAACACTCGCAAATATTTTCGTGAATATCCAATTGTCAAATGGACTAATTATGTGTGAGAGAGATGGTGTGTCAAATCTTTTGAAGTTTCCTTTCTAACGTTGATACAGTCCGTTATGAACCATAGAACACAAATCTAATGGCGAATTCCTTAAAACAAAGAAATCGAATTTTTTCTAAACAGAATAGAAGTTTTTCTAAACAAAATCAATTCTTTTCTGTCAAAACAAATCTTGCGTTTTTAGAAAGATTTCACACTGATTTACACACACACTATGAAGACTTGACATTTCTAATACATCAAATTGAATGTTGCGGAATTTTTGGAAGACGAGTTGTTTATTTGTTGGTTTCAGTCAATACAGCTATAAAATGGGTCAGGTTTCCATTAGGCATATACGCGAAAATTTTTTTTTTTCAATTGTTGTAAAATAGCGTAGAAAACAAGAAAAAAATATTTTTTTTGCACGAAAATTGTTATTAACAAAGTTATAAACAATTACAGCCTAATTTATTAGAATCCACTAAATACCTCTAAACGGCTGAATAGTCATATACAGCCTAATTTATTAGAATTCGCTAAACACCTCTAAACGGCTGAATAGTTATATAGTGCATAAGCATTTATGAAGCCACTATTCAACGTTGCATAAATCCTAATTCATAAAATATTTCCCTACACATTATAGTTATAATGCGCTTGCGTCAAATAAAGTACCAAGAAGGGAAAATCTATTACGTTTTACTGCCACAATTGATTAACAAAACAAAGCTCTGAAAGTGAAAAGTCAATAAACGAATTCTCCTGCACCGATTGGATTAGTTTAAATTTCATTTAATATTGCATAATGTACCTATTCTTGTTACTGTTTCTTTTGTGTCGTGTTAGAAAATATAGTTTAATATTTTAGAACAAAAAATTCATGGTTTTTATTGAAATAATTGTTTCATTCACTGACAGTGCGATCAAATCGAGAAGAATATAGGAACATCTACAAGGGTGGCAATTATTTTTGCAATGTTTTTTTTATTCATTCTGTGTGTCCCACTGAAAATATTCAATAAACCTCAATTTTGGCATACATCTAAGCACATGTATATTATAAATAAAGAATTTCCATCAAATTTTATACTTTCACCGACATTTTAAGTAAAAGTCGGAAAACTGCGTGCATTTTTAACTTCTCGGTGGGATACGTCGCCCTTAGCCGATTTCAAAAAAATTTAACAACATTTTGGTTTGTACAAAGTAGCTTCATAATAAAGCTTGATCACTTTCAGGAGGGAACAAAAAAGATATTTAAGCATTCCCAAAATAAGCGCCACCCTTATAACATTGTATTTTATTCTCGTCTGTGTATGAGTCAAAGTGACATTTCGATACTTAAACATCCTTATGTATGCACTATTCAACCTCCAAACGCGTTTAGCTTCTAATGCCTCTTTTCAACGTTGCATAAGTTTTATGAATAACATTTTCGCGTTTAGTTGAATTATAAGGAGTGAATAGTTCTATGCACTCGCTATGATGCATTTATAAATTCGGCTGTTAAAGTTTTCACCGTAGGTTCATGAAAACTATTTAATTTACGGAATATATGCATTGCAAAATGGTTATTTTGGCGTATTCTGGTAAAATAATATCCAGTGTGTCAAAATCAATCATAAAACGCTATAAAAAGTTAAA
Organism: Leucozona laternaria; assembly: GCA_932273885.2. Classification (NCBI taxonomy): domain Eukaryota; kingdom Metazoa; phylum Arthropoda; class Insecta; order Diptera; family Syrphidae; genus Leucozona; species Leucozona laternaria. Next base: position 22,320,247 of record OW026368.1, on the reverse strand, counting down.
CCAATAAACAATTTTAATGAATTAAAAGTAGATATAATCGACTGACTAAAAATAATAACCAAAAAGCATTAACTAAAGCAAAATGTGCTGTTCACCTGAAAGTATACAACACTTCTGATATAATTGTGGCAGAAAAGCTTTTTTTTGTCGTCAGTTGGTTTGGTATAAAGTTTTTGTAATAAACGGTACGGTAGGTGGCCCGCTCTTCGCGGGTTCAAAGGATTTTAACTCCCTTTTTCGGGGGCACACCCGCTCACGCAACTCCGTTGCTCCGCTTAGGGTATGTCCAGTCGCCAGGCAGGCGCCTATGTCTACAGTTGGTTTGGTATCCAGTTTTTCGAATAAATTCAATAAAATTTGAATCTTAGCCTGCTAGTAAATTTTAATTTTTCGGACTAATCATAATGATATCAAAAGAGTTGCATCAGAATTGAACACATTTTAATATTTGTTGGTAGTTTCATAGGAAGGAACTATGTAAACTTAAATTGTTTATAACTTTGTTAATAACAGTTTCCGTGCAAAATAATTATTATTTTCGTGTTTTGTAGCTCAGTTGACATGTAAAAGTCATTTTTTCATATTTATTTGTGTATGTGCCTAATGGAAACCTGAGCCGAAAAAAAATCGATTTCTTTTTTGAAAGGAATTCGCCATAATATTATCGATCCCCAAACCATCTTACTATTTTGCAGTCAGAACAATAGTGCTCTTTACAAAAAAATATGCTTCTCTTGTTTTTTTAGGTATAGGTACTCCATCTATTTTCGAAATTAAATAGGTACTAAGAGTATTCATGGAAGGTGTAAAACACGAGTTACGTAAGTTTACGCATTTCGTTCATGAACTATCAAAATGTGTATGAGCATGAGCACAATAGTTGAATAAAGGAATTTTCTACTAAAGTGATTTATTTAAATTAACCAAACGTCACAAATGGAAAAATGAGGGTAGTTGTTCTTTGTTCATTATCAACCGACTAGTTTTAGAAGAGAATGGTTCGTTTTGTGCAAAATCATTCAAACAGTAGATATGAGTGCACTTAAAAAGCCTATAACTTTGGTTATAATTTTCAAATTATCAATATTAACGTCAATAAATTAATTTTAATATTCAAGCTACAATTGTGCATCGAAATTGTTTTCGAAAGAAAGAAACATTGAAACTAAAAACTAAAAGTTCATGGAAAATGACGTAATTTCACACAAAATAGAGAAAAAGAAAAGAACAAAAAAAAAAAACACAAAAATATCAAAGCAAAAAGAAGAGCTAATTCAATTACACGCAGCATTTACTCGAATGATTAAAGGGGCGTTCAAACACCCTTTTACACTATTGGGTGCGATATTTGTACATGTATAAATATTATGTGCATAGGTTGTTTAATTATTATTGTTAAAATTATACTAAGGGCATTCATGCAACAATTATGTATTTTTGCGCTTTGTAGAAAAATACAACTTTCCGCCAGAAGTTTGAATGAACACCTCCTTAAAAATACTCGCCTAAATGTGGGAATCAATCAGCTGTTTGTTGAATTTCTGAGTCAACTCATAAAAATAGAAGTACAAATATTCTGATAAAATACGAAATTTTGATTTAATTGCATACGTACATATGTACCTATACCTTACATATTTGTGATTTAAAGTTCTGAAATATTTTTTTAAATATCTCAAATGACTTTTCTAAGTTTATAAGGTTTATTTTTCCACTTTCCGCATCAAAACAGTAACAGTAAGATAAATTTACTAGCTTTGCAGAAAAATATTCCCATAAAAATGTCTGTGGAGATAAAATGATCTGGTTTCTGAGGTTTGTCTGGTATCTCCACCGTTGTATGAATACCATTTAAAAATAAAAAAAAAATAAACAACTTTAATTTTGCATCTGTCAGTTACCACAAAATGGTAGCAGTAAGCTATCACTTTTGACGTTGACACATTTGTAAATTTCCCTATTCCCTCATTTTTCTTATTTTTTGAAGAGAAAAGAGAACAGGAGACTTTTTTTTCATGGATAGTCAGGAAAAGGAGATAAACCTAAATTAGCCCCAGCTGTTTCTTTTGCTTATTATTTGAAATTGTGATGTTTCTAATGTCAAAATTAATTATTTAAAATAAAAATTAATTTGTGAAATTTATTTCTTTTAATTTTTAAATCAAAAGGAAATTGTTAACAAATCTGAATTTATGATAAGTTGTTGATTTTGGCGTTTTATACATACAAAAATTTCAATCTTGTAGGTTTCTCCATTTTTGTATATGAAATCTCTCTCACTGTTTTATAACTGGTTTTATACACATTTTATTAAAAAAATAAAAAATATCAAACAGACCCAATGAATAAACCTCATCATTTTACTTAATAAATGTCATCGCAATAACAGTTCGAAAATTTCACGTAATATCAAACAGACGTACATAGTTTTGAATGGATTTTAACAATCTAATGAACTGTCAAATATATATGTAGGTGCAAATGTGAATCAGCTGCCATTTATACTGCCAAACAAGTGTGAAGTTGTTAAAACATAGGTACCTACGTGGTTTCCGAATTAACAAGTTCAGATTTGTGGGTCAGATTTCAGATCAATCGTGGTAACTAGAACTAAACGCGATTGATTTTGGTTTCTGTAAAGGTTTCAGTGATTTATCCTTGTTTACTGATGTAAATTGTGATAGAATATGTAAGATTATTATTGAATTTCGACAAAAATAATTTTATTTTCACAAAAAACAAAAGACTAACCCACATGTTTCCACAACGCCTTTCATTCTATATCAAACATTTGTCCAGCATAATCACTGTTTGTCTCCGAACTCAAGTAGAGTTAATAGTTGACGATGATGAGAACATCGAAATCGGTCAAAAAATATTTAATTTAAATTAATTCATAGAAAAAGAACAACACCCTGTAGGTATACGTACATCACTTCAAATGAAAATCAAACCAGATGGCAAATAGTAAAATATTGGGATATTCTGAAGATTCTAATTAATTGAGTATACATTGCGGTATATGTCACTGCCTTACTGACTTATCTCATCTCTATTAATCTATAATTGTCCTTGAGAAAACTATATGAAACTATATATCACCGGAAAAGAGTCTATACAGATATGATTAACATTTTCTTTTATCCTTTATACAATACTTATCCTATATTGCCTATTTATTAAGTCCCATCAAGAAGAAGAAAGAAATCCTCATCACCGCAATTATGGCAAACATGATATCGTATCTTAATTACGAATCTTTTGTCTGTTCTTAATTATAGGATTCTTATAAGCAAACCCTAAAGTATATCAAAATTCTTATTGTTCTTACGCATGAGATACAATAAAATATCTTCATCAGATAAAACAAAACAAAATTAAAGAATCAAATGTAGCTTATATGAAGCCAGTGCGTGTTTCATTCAGATATTATGTAACTCTCCCCCTTCCCCCCCCCCCACAAAACTTATAACGTTTCAAATAAGATAGGTAGTTTTCAAGTGCGATTAAATTTCAAGAGGTCCATCATACTTGTCTGTCGTAATTATAAAAACGTTATATGTATGTTGTCCTTTGTTGGTTCACTAGAATAATTAATAATGAAATCTCAAAATTCCTAGCAAACAAAAAACCCCATAAATCCTTTCATTGCGTTCATCATATACCATCAAACATATACAGACATACACACATACATACATTGATGTAAGATATAAAAGGGATAGTTCGAGAAATCCAAGTGTCCTTAGCAGAGCTTTTTGCCTATTGAATTTCAAATCATAACGCACATTGAAATGTGTGCTGAGTCGCTGAGTGTCCTTTGGGTTTTGTGCCGAGTAAATAATCTACAATGCTTGCCCTTTAAGTTCGAATTGAATTCGAATTTATGTGAAAGAGAGAAAACATTTTGAAGTACTTACTTCACTACACTTCGTCCTTTACGGTGGTGGTGTCATACAAGCTAGCTGTACACTGATCTACTGTACCTATATAGCTCTATTCGAATGACCCAGCCCGTCCCGTCCCGGTCCTGCTCGTAGTTACAACCATCCAACCCAACCGGCAGCAGCCTGTGTTCCTATGGATAAAATGGAAAAACCCATAGTTACAATTACAAATGACTTGGCTATACAATATAATGTAGGTACAAAAGACCACGTTTTGCCCCATCATGAGCAAGCAAGCAAGTCATCTCTGCAATGAATGGCCAGGTTTTTGGTAGGTAAGAGTAAACCTACGGAGCAGATATCCTTTTTGGAACAAAACTGTAATAGATATAAAGAATAATGGAAGCTGGTTAGGTTATTTTGTTTGCCTCTACACCTGAATACGTTTTCATTTTACAACAATGAATAAAGGTTTTTCAAATGAAAACTGGCCCAATGGTTTTCGTTCAATTAAACCAGAAGTCATTGTTCGACAAATAACATTTTCGTGTTGTTGTTGTTGGGGGCATACATTTATATAGACTTCCTTTTGCTCTGTTTGTTGTTGTTTTAATAGATAGGCTCAAATGTGGTATTTTATTTGGAAAAACAAAATTGAACCTATAGATTTATTTTTACAATATTGAAATGCTAATGGTCGTATAACAGTAATTTGTTCTCTGATGAGTGGGTGAGGGTGATATAAATTCATGCTGAAGGAGGAGATATAAATAGTATGTACCTAGGTGTGTTTGGACAAAAAAAAATCACGTACAAATTTATGTGTCACACGTGTGGTAGTTTGAAAAGCCATTTTGTTTCAACATTATATATTTTCTTTCTCGGAAAATGTATTTTCATCCGTAAAAAATATCCATAAAATATCAAGTTATTTACAAACCTACTATTCAAAGTTCTTAAAATTATGAACAATTTTAAAACCGGTTTTTTATTTGTTAAAACTTGTAAATCCTACATATGTTCTGCAATTACTTACCTATATATTTAACTGTTCGCTGTCGTCTGGTGTTTTTCCTGACTTGTGGAAGTCTAAGTCCTCTTCACAAGAGTGGGAATAAGAACAATGCTGAGAATTACATAGGAATTGCAAAACTTTCATGCATACCAAAACTTTTTGAAAACATAGTCACCAATCACATTCAATTCTTTTGCAAATCAATCATTGTTCCTGAACAACATGGTTTTTGCTTGCATAAGTCTACAACAACGAATCTTCTGGAATTTACAAACCAATTGAATGTGAATATGCAAAATGGACTTCAAACGGATGTTTTTTTTACTCTGATCTAAGTAAGGCATTTGATAGAGTTAGCCACTCTATTCTTTTGCTAAAACTTGAAAAATATGGGTTTCCAGAGTGGATTCTAACTTGGAACGCAGTTTGTTAACTTTAAAAACTGCCTGTCCAAAATTATTTATTTGCTGTCTGGAGTTCCTCAAGGTAGTCATATTGGACCGCTTTTATTCTTAATTTTTATTAATGACATTGGCATGGAAATTCTTTACTCAAATATATTAATCTTTGCCGATGATTTTAAGCTTTTTTATGGCTACACGACTCCGAGTGGACACTTATTTCTACAAAATGATATTGACAGAGCCTCCGAATGGTGCATTTCAAATGGAATGGATCTCAATATAAATAAATGCAAAGTGATGACGTACTCTAGAAAGAGAAAACCCTTTTTATCTTCTTACTTCATTGACGAAAGCCTAGTTGATCGTGTAGATTCATTCAACGACTTAGGAGTTTTGTTTGACGTCAAAATGTCATTTAACTCACACATCGACGTTATAATAAGCAAGGCTAGAAGCCGCCTTGGACTAATTAAGCGGTTACCTAAGGAATTTAATGATCCTTATATAGGGTGGTTTTTTAAGAGGTTTAGAACTTTTTTAAAAAAAAAAACACAAAAAATTCGAAAAAATGAATGAAATATTTATTTGAATCGATAGTTTGAACCTTGCAATTTAATGTTTAGAGATAATTTCATGCAAATGTTGACCGCGGCTGCGTCTCAGGTAGCCCATCCGCTGAGTCCAATTTTGGCATACTCTTTCACACATATCGGCCGGTATCTCACGAATGAATACATGGATGTTGACTTCCAGTGCGTCAATCGAAGCGGGCTTATCCCTATAGACATTAGCCTTGACATAGCCCCACAAAAAATAATCTAATGCTGTCAAATCGCACGATCTAGGCGGCTAATTGACCGGCCCGAAACGTGAAATTGACCGTTCACCAAACTCGCCTCGCAATTGCGCCATTGTTTCGCGTGCTGTGTGGCATGTGGCACCGTCTTGTTGAAACCACATATCATGCAAGTCAAGAACTTCCATTTCGGGCAAAAAAAATTTTGTTATCATCGCTCGGTAGCGTTCACCATTGACAGTAACGCTGCGATTCGCATCATCTTTGAAGAAATAGGCCCAATAATGCCGCCGGCCCATAAACCGCACCAAACAGTGGCTTTTTCGGGATGCATTGGTAGCTGTTGCAATGCTTCTGGCTGATCTTCACTCCAAATGCGGCAATTTTGCTTATTTACGTACCCATTCAACCAAAAATGAGCCTCATCGCTGAACACAAGCAGCGCGCGATGAACATTTCGAACCGAGCACGAATTTTGATAATAAAATTCAATAATTTGCAAGCGTTGTTCATTTGTAAGACGATCCATGGTTAAATTGCAAACCAAACTGAAGCTGTTTGACAGTGACACAAGGTACTAAACACACGTCAGCTGTCAAAACCAGTGTTGCCAAAACCAAACCAGCTTAAAAATCACCCGTTATTTCAAAAATCCTCTATTGTTCACTGGTCCGTCCTATCCTGGAATATTGTAGCTGTGTATGGTGTCCTGCATATACTGTTTCCATAAATAAATTGGAAAGTGTACAAAAACAGTTTTTATTATTCGTCCTTCGTCATCTGAAATGGAACCCAAATGAACATCTTCCACCTTATGAACATCGTTTGAACTTACTTAGTCTATCAACGCTTAAGAAAAGAAGAGAAGTTAATAATTTGCCTTTTCCTCATTCAACTTTTATCTGGATCAATTAATTCTGCCACATCCTGAGTATGCTCAATATAAACTCTCGACCTAGATCAACCCGGGATCCTGATTTTTTTTATACATCGTTTGCTACATCTAATTATGGTTTAAATGAACCTGTTAATGTAATGTGTAAACATTTTAACTGTTTTTATAATATCATTGATTTTAATTTGTCTAAAGATTGTCTTAAAAAAAAAATTATGGTCTTCTTAACGAATTTCAAATTGTATTTTATCTTATGTTTCTTTTTTAATTATTGTAAATTACTTTGATTGCAATGTATCTACATAATTTTTTTCTTATTTATTTTGCTATTATTAATTAATGTACAGTTATACCTAAACAACTTAGACATAAGTCTGCAGTTGATCAAATAAATAAATAAATAAATAATATACATTTTCGATTGAGGTTTTTTTTTTTGTTTTCCTCTTCAATTTTCACCACCAAACTAGGGATGTCCATAGAAAAAATTTATCGATTTTTTATTCGATGTATTGTATCGAAACGTTATTTCGATGTTTAACGATAAATCGAATAAAAACATCGATGTTTTCCGATATACAAATGAGAACATCGATGCATTTGTATTTTATGAGTTTGAGTAATATGTTAAAAATTAATGATAGGGAGAAGGGAAAACAAAAATGAGATATTATCCAAGGTAATGAAATTGAGTTTTATTAAAATAAAAACTTAAAATTAATTATTCATACATGTACATACATAGAATTTACTTTTTTTTTATATTAGATATACCAATATTTACTTCCTTTTTAAGCTTTGCATAGATAAATAGTATTTTACTGACCCGTTTTGCTTGGATTCTGTTACCTTGCAGATTCAACACTTGTGAAGTTTTTGAAAAAAGTCTTTCTGATGAGAATGACCACAGTTAAATGTTTATACCTACGCAATTTTGTAAAGTTTTGGAATGCAGCATGTGCGTTCTCTATATTGAATGTTTTTGCAAACCCTCTACTACGTTTAATTGCAGTATAAAGAGATAGAGTAGGATTTTGAAGAAAGGGATAGCAAGATTTCGACTCACGAAACACGAAACTCATTTCAACTCGTAGGTACAGAAAATAGTTAATGAAACGTTGTTCAAACGTTTATTCGATACCTACAATGAATTATAAATATATCGATGTATCGTTAAATATCGAATATATTCGGTTTATCGGTTTTTTCGATACAATGAATAAGAAAACATCGAAGTTTTCGATATATCGATATGAAATGTGCAATCCTAGACCAAACAAATAACCAAACACTAACAATAAACACATAATTGTACCTGCAAGAAACTATGGAAAGAAGGCGGTGAAAGGGGAGGAAAACAGACTGAAAAAATCAATTGAGTGTTCAGGAACTCCATCGAACTATCGAACAAAAAATTGGCACTTGGAAAAACCTTAAATGTAAATCCAGACGTACCAGAGATGAGGCCAAAGGTTTTTGACCGATAAAAATACATTTTACAAACTATATACATAAACTAGCCGATCCGTTTCGTTTTTACCCCCTTTGACCCTATAAATACCAAATTTTCGAGAAAAATATTCCTAAGGCCATCCACTCAAAACAAACTTTCAAACACAAAAGGACTTTCTTTAATCATACAATTTTTACCCCATTTCATCCTACAAATTGCAATTTAAAAAAAAAACAATACTTGAAGCCATTTCCTATGAATAACCTTTTGAACGAGTGTTTTTAATCGAATACGTCTTTTCCATTTCACCCTACAAAGTGATTTTTTTATTTTCATAGTTATTTTGCTATTTGGCGGAGACAAATCCAACAAATCAAAGATCATTAAAATCGGTCCAGGGATTCTTGAGTTCAAAGTGATGTAACTAAAACGACTGTTTTAAATATTAAGATGTAGGTGTATATGTATACCTATCCTGTCTTAAAAGTCCATTGCAAATTGGTGTGATCGTCAAAAGTTTTGCATCGTTCATCAAAGGAACGCAAAATCGTTGAAAAAAAAAACCCGGCAGTCCGTGAAAGTGTACAGCAGAACCCGAGGCTGTCAATTCCTCGCCGTGCACAATAACCCAGCCTTTCGCAGACTTAAACATGGCGAATTCTGCGTCGGAACTTGGACCCCAATTTTGTCCGAAAAATCATCTTTAGCTACGAGCTGCATTTTTGGATTGATGGCGAAATTGCCGTATATGGGACGACACCAATCCACACGAGGTTCACCAGGTAACAATGCGTCTTCAAAAAGTTACTGTTTGGTGTGGATTTTGTGCCGGCGGCGCCGTCATTGGTCCGTACTTTTTCAAAAACGACGTTTGTGACGCGGTCACCGTCAAAAGCGAGTGCTACAGAACGATTATAACCAATTTCATTTGGCCCAAATTAAACCATATAAATTATGGGCCTAGACGACATGTGGTTTCATTAGGATGGCGCTACGTGGCACACAGCTGGCGGCAATTCTATTTATTGACATAGCCATTTAACCAAAAGTGTTCTTCGTTATGAGCACTATAAAATGCACGTAATGCAAAATAAATTTGAACAATATGAAAACGTTGCTCCGCGATAAATTATTGCCAAAGCAAACTCACCTAAAAAAACACCAAGAACTGTCAAATTGGCTATCACAAAAAAACAGTCTAGCCAATTTAAACTTTCCCGCCTCTGAAAAAAAATACCTTTTAGTAGCAGTATGAAGGGAGCTTCCTGATTTTCGTATATTCTTGCTTCAGTTTAGATATAGTAATATAGTTTAGATATACATATAGACCTACAGAATATTAAAATAAAATAATTAGCCTTCTTGAAAAATTAAATTAAAAACAAAAATAATCTCTCCAATTTTGACAGAAGACCGAAATAAAAACAGAACTCATCTTGGCAAAAACTTTTTAACAAAAATACTCTCCCCGTTATTTAGATTATTTTCGATGAAATAATGAAAACGGATTATCTAATTAGGTGTTTTTTCCTTAAGCATAATCTTAATGGTGTTTTCAGCAGCTTTCTAAAGTTCCATTTAAATATCTACTATATCATAGGTACAGAAGACCCAATGGGTATTTAAAAATGCTAAGAAGGAACCAACCCACTCCATTGCGTCGCGTCGGTCGTGTCTGTCGTCGTCGGTTGTTATTTGTTTAACAAAGTTCGTTCTTAAAGCGAGGGGAAAACTTAAATTAAAACTGAGTGTGATTAACGGTTTTTCGAGAATTGAAATACCTACTGATAATAATATTATGGTAAGAGCTTTGGGCCATAAGTCAAATAAGTTATTTAAAATTGTAATTAAAATGCTAATTTATGTTACCTTTTTTTTTGTTGTTTTGTTTTGCGAAAACAAATTTAAAATTAAATTTTTTGTTTGTGTGAATATTTTGTTTATAAGTGTAAGATTTTAATATAGAGGGATGAAATATGTACATAAATAGAAAAGGTCACGGGAATAAAAAAAGTTTATTTTTTGTTCCGGTCGCATTAAGAAAATAATTAACACCTTCGTATTTATATATGTAACTCTTTCCTCTCTTGAGAAAGGTCATTGGGTTAATAAAGAGAATTTAATGTTTTTGGTTTTGACACTTTTGTCTGAGAAAATCGAAGTAAATGTCGAAATAATTTAAATTAACACTCGACCCAAAGTTATTATAGAGAAGGATAAGAGATGGAAGATGATCCCTTTTGACAGGAAGTATTATAACAAAATAGGTATTAAAAGGATTTAAAAATTGTTTTATTAAATTAAAATTTTATGGAAAATTTACAAGACTGAGATTTGAAACTAACATAAGATGAAAAGCTTTTAACATACCTACATTATTATTAGATTATGTAAATTTTGGGGTTTAAGTGTTGCTGATGAATTTGTGTGTTCTCATTTCTGTCCTTTTTAAAAATTCCATTTATAGTTCCGTATCAATATTTCGTGTCAAAAAATTGCATTTTTCAGATATTGATGTAGATATTGAAAGAAAATCAAAGTAATTTTATCACAAACTATTCAGAACGTGATATTGTGTATTAAAACTGATGTTTCACTATCCCTCCCTTATCAGTTTTTATCGAGTTTTATAGCGAGGATTTATGCAGATTTTATTATTGTTATTCGTAAGCAAAGAAATACTTTTTTGACATTTTTATGACACCATATTATGCTTAAATACGACTTTTTGACAGTGGACCTCTTCTTCTTCTTTTATTTAAAAATTAAGGCCCAATTTCACAATTCGCACCTTGAGTATGCGGTGCTCAAGTTTTCTAATTTTTTAATAAACTATCTGAACTCTGGCACATTTATTGCAGCGCCACCTATTGAACACTTATCAAATTAAAAAAATCAACTTTTCAAGAAAATTATATATATTTTTATTATTATTACTCATTAACTGTATTTTAATTGCTTGTACATAAATTATTATTTTAATAAATTTAACTTTTAGTACATCTTCTATATTATGTATATACTATATATGTATAGGTATTCTTAAAACTTGAAAACGACTGGGCCAAATTAGATACTTCCTTCTGCGGGTTTATTATTGTAACTGCTATGCAAGGCTTAGGAATAAAGAAAAGTCGGAAAATTCTCAACAGGTAGCTCTGTAGACGCAAATTTCGTTTTTCAGTTCAATTCAATTACCTTTCAATAGGTGGCGCTGTAGACGGTTATGAAATAGCTTTTGGGATATTATTTTTTAACTTTTGTTATTTGTAGGGTGAAATGGGGCAAAAATAAAAAAAATGTCCCATTTAAAACATCTTTTTTGGTGAAGGTTTTTCTAAGAAAATGGCTTTAGGGATATTTTTTTATAAATTTTATTTTTTGAATTGTGAAATGGGGTAAGCAAAAAATTCTCGATTAAGGAAATTTTTTTTTTGGTTTAAAAGGTTTTTCTTAGGAAATAATTTTAAGGGGATTCTTTTTCAAATTTTGTAATTTGTAGGGTGAAATGGGGTAAAAATAAAAAAATATACTTTTTACAAAATTTCTTTTGGTGTTTGAAAGGTTGTCTCTTAGTGAATGGCCTCAGGGATTTTTTTAATTTAAATTGGCATTTATAGAGCCAAAGGGGATAAAAGCGAAAAGTGACATCTAATATCAAAAATTCTTTTTGTGTTTAAAAAGTGGGTTTTGATTACAGTTTTGATTAAGTAATAAATGTTGAACTAAGAGGATCATGTTTTTACATATTTAGCCATGCATAACGTGAAGTAGGTTAAACCCATAACGTAGTATTCGTTTACAAAAATTAGCTTAAATATTTATTTCTATTTTCTTTTGTAAATTGAATTGCTAAACTTAGGTTTGTCTACCCGTGTGAAGCTGGGCGGGTCAGCTAGCACACATATAAGCTGAAGCTGGACGGGTCAGCTAGTACACATATAAAAAATGAAATATAGAAGATCTTATGTGAATAAGGAAACTCAAATATAAGAAAATTTGTCGTGGCAGTAGGTGGGTTTAAAAAAAAAATACTACATAAATGTCATTCTTTAGGTTTAAGAAATTTTAATTACATAATTTCAACTTTCTTAGAATCTAAAGTAAGGAATAATTTCAGATATAAGAAAGTGGGGGTAATAGTGGGTGGGAAAAATAATGCATATCATGCTTTAGGTTGAAGAGAGATTAATTTCAAAACTTAAACGTTCTAAGAACATTCAATAAGGAGAAAACTAAAATATGATAAAAGTGGGCGTGGAATATAGGCGGATTTTAATCAAATTACAATCAAAACCATCTCGCTGCTAAAAGGAACAAATTTTAAAAATTTCAGTGAAATTGGTTTTGGCATCTCTGTGACGTCGTTGTGGCGAAGTTTGACTTGAAGCACAACTTGAAAATGATTCGGATTTTCATCGAAAAATCATCTTCAGCGATGAGGCTCATTTCTGTCTGAATGGCTTCGTCAATAAACAAAATATGCCGTCTTGGTCAGGCAGCAATCCACACGTACTCCATGAGTCATCAATGCATCCCGAAAAAATTACGGTTTGGTGTGGTTTATGGGCCGGCGGCATCATTGGGCCGTACTTCTTCCGTGGTGATCAAGACCGGCACGTTACTGTGAATGGGGATCGCTACCGTTCAATGATAACCGAATATTTTTGGCCCCAAATTGGATGATATGGACTTGGAAGACATGTGGTTCCAACAGGACGGCGCCACAAGCCACACAGCGAATGTCACAATCAATTTATTAGAAACCAAGTTTGGAGAACGTGTTATCTCACGAAATGGTCCAGTCGCTTGGCCGCCTCGGTCGTGCGATTTGACGCCGTTAGACTATTTCCTGTGGGGCTACGTCAAGCCTATGATGGTCTATGCCAACAAGCCAGCGACGATTGATGAACTTAATATCGAACGTGAAATTGCAGCAGTATCGGCCGATTTATGCTTGAAAACCCTCGAAAATTGGGTTCAGCGTCTGGACTTCTGAAACCGTGCCCGCGGTTTTGTTTTATTTAAAAAAAAACTTTTGTAGCGCTGTTATTGAAAAACCCTTTAGTTTTCGAGTTCATAAGCCTCATAAAAACAAACATTAATTTTTATATGTTGACTCAAAAACTACTCAATTGATTTCGCTGAAATTTTGATATTTTGTTCATATTAGCGGCGGAAAGTTTTAAAATGTGGTTTCCCATTAAATTTTATTTAAAATTTTCACTAAGCTCTCTCTCTCTAATTAAAGTCATAAGAAGTGTAATTTACACTCACTAGCATTGCTAGGAGGTATGTTAATAGTAAAAACAATCTATGTGTTTTTTTTTTTATTGGTTTTAAGGCTGCGTTCGACACATTAAACAGAAACTCTTTAATTAACGCCTGGATAATCATCTAAATTTATGTTTATAAGCAGCTTGTCACTTACACTTCTGCTTCTGCATGGAACGTAACTTACACCTACGTTTTTCTTAACATGGCAACTGGTGTTCCCCAAGGTTGTGTTCTGAGTCCGATTTTATTTGTCTTTAATATTGCCCACGTCTCGAGGACTTTGCCTGGTGCCTATTGTACGCTGATGATCTTGTTTTGCCTCAACACTGGAACTGCAAATAAATTGCCTTAAAGATTTTTGCGACTTATGGGATTTACAAGTCTGTAAGTCATAAATTATGGTTTTTGAATCCACTAATAGGAGAAGGCTGCCCTCAGGAAATTGGTTGCATTGAAATATGTAGTAAAAGAATATAAATAACTCGGTTTTTATTATTAAAAAAGTTGGATTTACGTCAGTCAGTGAGAGTTCTAGATGTTACAATAAACAATCTGCCTCATCAGTTGATATTGATAGTTAAAACAACTGTTTTGCGAAAGTGCATAATAATAATTTCGGAAACAAATCGAAGCAATTATTCCGCGTTCTTTAGATACAAAATACACGTCAACAAGTCAAGAATCACTATAGGTACTCCTACGTCCTAAAGAACGCGGAATATTTGTTTTGAATTTTTTGCGGAATAATTCGTCGGTGATGTTCAACTTTTGCGCCATGTGCAAACTTTTGTCCCACCTTGTAGAAAAACAAATTTAATATAAACATTCTCAAGTTTGCAATAAAAATCAACAAAATCCTCTTAACCATTTTTATAAAACAGATACCTACAGCCAATCAAACAAATTTAAACATTTTTATTCATTTATGCAATTTTTGTTTTCAATAAAGAAAAATCAAAAATGCAGTTCTCTCTCCATTCGCCAAATACTCAAAGCAAATTCCGCCTCGCACCCACCACCTAGCCCACATCAGAGTATTTTATTCACAATTTCTAACCGCTTTTTCCACTCGTTTCATCACTTTAACAAGTCTTAAGGGTGGCAAAAATGCTTTCCTCTAGAGTAAAAGCCAGTGGCTGGAAAAATCGATACCCAAGGTGCGGCCTATGTCAATGAAAACAGAAAATAAACCAAAAAAAAATATAAAACGAATTGGCACTTTAGGGCAACACCCCCTCGTATTTTTTTTCTGTGTGGATATACAACATGTGAGCTTCATGAATATAAGGAGTAGTACAGAGCTGGAGCTCAGGGTTAAGCAATTGGCTTACACACGAATTGGCCCAAATTTATTATTAATTTAATCAAATCAAGACCACACCTTGCCCCCCAAACCCTCCCTTCTCCTCTAACACACTCACACACTCACTTTTACCAGTTTCACTGCGTTGGCTTTGGCTTCATAACCTTTTCTATTTTATTATTTTTAAATGTGGTTGTTATATAGTCAAGAACTATTTATAAGCAATCTTGAAAGCATCCTTAAAGTGACTTCTACAGCTTCAAATTCGAAAGTTTCGTTTTCTCAATTTTTCAATATAATTGCATTCAATTTCTTGTTCTCCTTCAATACGCCGCCGTGCGCGCCGCCGCCGCGCGCGCGCCCACTTGAACGCATTTTGATTTGAATTGAAGTATGTATTATTCTTTCGTAATTTCCGATTCCCCAAAGGATAATGGAAACGTCCTCTCTTCGTCGTCGTCTTCGAATGCAACTGGAATTTTTTTTTTCTTCAGGATATTCATTTTTCCACCACATCGCGTGGCTCTATTGGTCCCTTCAGTCGTTGTCGTAGTCGGAGTCGTAGTCGTTTTTTTTTTTATCAGGAATAAGGAATTATTAGTTATATATGTATTTATATTCGCAGAGGATACATTGAATGGGGATTTTCTTCCACTGTGCCGGAAGCACGTACTCAATACGCGTCGCGTTCTATACCTTTATTAAATTTTATGAAGAAAATTGGAGGAAATGTTGAAAGAACGGCAAGAGACATACTACATATAGATGGAAATTCCATGCATAATTCAATGCTCAAGTCGAAAACCGGGACACTATTTCGTGAGGAAGATTCCACTGAGTATCTTTGTTATTTGCAGGGTCGGATTGAGACTTATTAAAACCTTGTGTCATGTCAGTAGTGCAATTTTTTTAGGGCACCTGTTCTGATGAGCCCGAGTTATCTAACACGCAAATAGAGGAAAGCAGTTTCATTACGTAATGAAACACAAATAAATGGTTGCCAATGATGGTTGAAAAATTTTGAACTATAGAATTCACATAGCAAAAATGGCATTTATTATGCATTTTTTTGTTGAAAAACTTTTTTTATGCCAAGGGTACCCAACTCGTCTTTTCTAAGCATGCCTTAAATAATTCCTATTTTCATATCAAAAGCAGTTAGAACAAATGATTTTGTTAGTTGTATTCTTAAAATTTCATTATCCTTGACCAAATTAAAAAAAAAACTACGATTACCTATAAATAACAAAATAGTAGAAAATAGGCGTAAGGTCACGCATTTAGCCCTGCATCTCCTATATAATTAGCATATCGATTTATTTCACTTTTACTCTATATCACCGACCCACTTAGCTATACACAATGATGTTAGCGTTTCGTTTTTTTCGTTACGTTTTTGCTAAATTATAATTCGACCTTGAAATTTTTGATGTGTAGACATCTATGCCGGCGCGATAGAGTGAAATAAAAACGTGGACTCTCCTCTGTGCTACGTTACGAGGACACACATTTCCATATAGCACGTTACATTACGAAAATCTGCATAGTAGGATATTGGGTGCGTTTAGTGACAAAAATTTGAAGATCCCCTTCAAGCAAAGTAGTCCGTTTTGGATCCGTGCACGTAGTCAACAACGTATGGAACACTTCGCATAAGCATCCAAATATGGATCCTCACAACTGCGTTTGGCGGCTCAAATATTAGAAAGAGAGCTCACCATAGTCGGCCAAAGCCTATATCCTCTATCTGTCAAACCATTAAGTAACAAATTAGATTGGATGTTGGCTAAGGTGTCACTGGATTGAAACCGCGATTTTAGTCATTTCCATACTAAGAATTGCAACTAAATATTTTATAAACGTCAAAATATATCATTCGCCATCTATATCTTTCAAAATACAAAGTGATTTTCATTGCAGATTCGTTCACTATGACATTAAGACTGAAATTTGTGTGAGTTTTACTGGATGGAAAGATGGAGTTGCATTGTTATATTGAGTTCGTTCACTAACAAAAATTATAAGCTTGAACAAACGTTGATGTTAACACATATTTAGCGTGAGTCCCGGCACTCACACTTGTTTGTCGGTTTATTTCACTTTGTGTGAATGAACTTTATGTGTACTACCTTCACAGAAAACTTTAAATTGCAAAAACAATATTAGCAATTAACGAGTAGCCAACAATAAATCACATAAATAAGAACCATATGCACAAACGAATGAGTAAAAACAAAGAATTCGAGATTCAAAAAAGAAAAATTCAGATTATTCATCACTGTTAATTTAGTCATCTATTTTTAAAGCACAATGAATCAATATCACTTTCAATTAGTTTTTTTTCGAATGCTCATATTTACGCCTATTGCCGATTTTGGAATGAACGAACAAATTCCTCTCCCCGCGTCAGTATTCTTTTCACTTTTGCTTCCGTTACAAATTTTTATTTAGCAATTTGGCGTTTGAATTGACAACCCAAACTACATTTTGCCAGATAACGTTACTACTACATTTTACTACGTTAACTACATTACATTACTACTTGGACACAATAGAATGCTGCAACTTTAACTGGAACTGGAGCTGCAATAGCTGACAAAAAGTGTCGTACGTGCTTTTTTTTACGTGCCCGCAATGCAGCTGTAGAGCTTTATGAAATTTGATGTTTTGATGTCATTTGTTGGGTCAGCTGATTGCATCTTTTGTGAATTTTGTGAATATGAGGAATTGAAGAGAGCTTGAAGCTCTTTCCAACCCCTATATCAACACTCATCGAGTTGAAATGGGCTTGTTCGCCTCCATCAATTTTGAAACGTCAAAAACGCTGCAAGCAAAAGTTAAAAGTCGGTGAACTCTTGCAGCTACGTTTGCAGCTACATTGTGTTGTGTTCGCATCATTGAAATTATGTGTATTCAATATTTTGACAGCTCCGTTTCTATTGTGTTCAGGCAGTTAAGTACGTACCTCAGTACCTCATTTATGTAGCAGACGTGACGTTACAAATCTAATTGATCAAAAAAATGACATTTCGATAGCTTCTGGACTATTATAATAATTCAACTTTATTTCTTTGCCGGATAGCGGATATCCACTTCCATGTCATTGATGTTTACTCCAAGTTAAACAAATTCCTTAACTACCTTGAAGTAACTGCTTTCAATAATGACGTTTTGATCTAGGCGTTTGACAGTTATTTGTTAATAGCATGTTTCTAACTTGATAAGGTGAGATTAAAAATTTAATTTTCGCATCACCAAACGGGTTTTAATGGCCTATTTTATCTTATAGATAATCCGGCCTAGGTTATGTATATCTAATACTCAAGGGAAGAAAGTAGGAACGTAAAAAAATTATAGCTAACATCAGACAAACACATACATAAAATCTGCAGATAAATTTTGCCAAAAAGAAATATATAGCATATTTCTGTATAATGATAACAAAACATGTCATAAAGTGCACCATTGTATATGTAAAAAACGGCGGAATGAAATATGATACTAACTTTCAAATTCAACCAGCCGCCATAGATAATTTTTGTTCAAGAAAAAAAAAAAGTTCACTTTTATGTGGCAGAATTGCTGAGTTCCTATATCTTCATCGTGACAGGGTGGAGAGGATGATGCGATGGGTTGGTTTGGATTGGGTATATAGAAGATGTTCGTGGTATATAATTTAGGCTTTGAATATTTTATGAAAGCATGATCTGGAGTCGTTTTTGGAAGCATTAGAAATAACTTCTGTTTTTTTTTTTTGTACGTGTAAAGCACTTAGCCTATTTTTCAATTTAGGATTTAAAATATTTTTATTTTTATCGTTAGATGTTCAGGAGGAAACTCTGAGTTGAAATTAGTGCATTGAACAATTTTATTTTTTTTTCATTTCATTTGATGGGTAAATTTACCTAAGTGAGTGCTCAATAAATCGGACCTTGCTTCTGAATTTGTATAGTGCTGAGCTTAATCTTCAAAAAAAGAACTTAGAGGTTAGAATTATTGTGAAAAAACTTAAGGAAAGAAAATACTTATGAAGAAACTGTTGCACAGTTCGCGCGAATTTGCTTAATTAGATGCCTCTAAACAGTGTATTCCTGTTTGTCGCCATTGAACCTATCCATAATAATTCTTACATAATTGTTTTCAATGTTGGTATTCATTTAGACAAATTTTGTATTTCATATTTATATATAGTCCATTAAAAATTAAATGTACAAAAATGGGTAAGGAGAATTTTATTGCTGTATTTAAAAGACTACTTCTTGGGGATTGGAAAACCGCAATACTCGATCAAAAAACCCTCTGCCTCTGTCCGCCATTTTGAACAAAAGATTTAAAATACTTTTAGTCGATTTTCTCGGCCGTTATTAGTGGTAGAGTAGTAATTTTTGTGTACTTTTGTGGAAAAAAATATTTTATAAATTTTTATATCCTAAACATTTTTTCCATAGCTTCTTCGAATAAAAAGTTATTGTCGAAAAACTGCCAATTTTCGAGTTAGAAAATGGATTTTAAAGTTTATCTCATCCAATGTCCATCTGAACTAAAAAAACTCCTTGCAAAATTTTGTATATAGCATTAAATTTCCTACATTTTTGTATATTTAGATTCGATGTACCTATACGTTAAAAAAAACTACCAAGATAGATCACGACAAAGTTTTCAATATTCTCCGTATCGCACCAAGAAAAAGCATAAAGTATGTGGAAACCTCCAAGTCTGACAAGGATTTTATTCGGAACAGAAAAGGTATGAGGGCTTACTGCACTCACAGTACGTCGAATGCCAGCTGTGTCTGAAATAAACTTATTTCGCTGTAAGATGCAAAAAGCTCAACAGGTGATAAAACGTCAATTAGGTTTCTAGAAGCAAAATTTCTTAAAAAAGAAAGCTCCTAAACCTAGAAGAGGACAAATGAAACGAATGAACGAGGACACATGGCAGTTATTATCAAATATGCATTTTCTTTCCCAAATCTTAATATCGCGTCATTTTGATTCTAAAATCATTTCGGATACCTAGAAGAACGCGAAGAGTTTCAGGTACATATTTATCAGCATTCATCATTAACTTATCGGTGGGTGTGTACGTATTACTATCGTACCCCTCATCGAACTCACATCTTTGACAGTAATGGCTGCAGCTTCTCGAATAACTACGCGCAATCTTTCCTGCTCTTGATTTATATTCTTCTTTGTATACCTACCAGACTTTGGCAAGAAACTAATGACCAGTATTTTTAAAGCAGACTTTAGATTCGCTCATGTTCATTTCAAAAATATTTCAATATTTTCCGATACTGCTCTTTCTTTATTTTTACTGCACTGCACTCACATGATTGGTAACTACAGACAATTGACTGGAAAGTCTGCTTGTATGAGATTTTTTACTTAACTAGTAAATCATGTTATAACTTTAAAATTACCAAAGTAAAGTGTCATTTTGAATTTTCTGACTTGGAAGTCACTATTTCCAGTATTTCGTTTAAATAAAAGTCCTTCATAAATCTTATTAATTTTTGGCAGGCTTTTAAATGGATGCCTTTCAAGTCTTTTGAATAAAACTATTAATTTTTTTTAAATACCTACCATTAATACCTAAGACTAATATTGCCGGTTATATTACAATTGTTAACCACAGGAGCAATACAGTCGTGTACAGTGAACATTGGAAAACGTGAACTAATTAAAATTGATGGTGTTCATGTTTTTGAGATTGTTCATGTTTTGGAATGTAATATTTTATGATTAAAATTGTATTGTATCTAAGAACTTGTGAAAATCTCTTACAATGAATGAACTTGTGGTTGTCCTTCAGTAAGCCCTCATTATAAGGAAAAGACTAACAGGGGTATATATCTAAGGGATTCCATATTGTAATTTTTATCTGTTGATGCAAACGATAGAAACTTAATACATTAATATATTTATTTTACTTTATGACCATTCTGAAAGCTTTAAGACAGGGTTCGGACTTGAGAAAGCACATATCGCAGTAAATAATAAAAAAAAAACCAGTGAAACAGGCATTTTCGCATTTTCATTTTTAACCATTATGTATAGGGTGTTCAGCGGGAATTTTTCAACTTTAAAATGCGATTATCGAAATACTTGCGGGTTGAGGTAAGCATTAGGGGTATATCATTCAAAGCGTAGAATTTGCGGAATTGTTAGTCGCTATGAGTCACTGGTCGGGAGCGCACCGCGCGTTTGCGGTGGAGCTTGTACGTTGCACTCATTTAAATATTCGACGACTAAGTGATAGGCCAAGCACGTAACTTATCTGGTCGTGGTTAAAAAGATTCAGGCAAGAAGTCACAATGGTCAATAGACCTATTCCTGGACCATCAACGTCAGCAACAACGCCAGAACATGTGTCTCAAGTTCGAAATGAAACAATTTTTACTTGGTGCTTATCTACGCTCGAGAGATCCCCAACTCCACACCCTCCCCCCCCCCCCCTTACGCTAAAAATCGTGTTATACGGCATATAAGATAAGTGATTAAGAAATTCTATAATCTCCACAGATTGGAAGAAACTCAATTAAAATTCGATTAACAGAAAATGCATAAATCGTAATCTAATTGAAATAGTTTTCCGCAAGCCCTTACGCAAGTTTCTTTATAACTTACTGAGAACTTTAACCATAAACTGCTATTACGATAACTTACATAGTTTCCCTATTGCATTGAGACTAAAATGTCCATAAAGTTTTATTTTTGGTAAAATGGCTTTGACCAGCATAATTAAAGTTAAACCAATTATTATGCATATACAACATTTGAATCTTCTTGAATACGTATCTGAATAACATCTCGAAATCTCTAAGCTCTTTCAAGTAATAGCTTTAACATAAAATTTTTAGTACCAACTTCGTTTTAATCTATGTAATGCGGTCAAGTGATTCTTGTTCAAAATGTGCCAAAGACCAACATAGAAGGGAGAGAGATGATATAATAAATCCTTTTTACTGCGCTAACAATGTGCAGATTTCTTTGAATATCCACTTGTCAACCTTTTGTGCTCGTGCTGGATGATGATGATGTGATCTATACTGATGATGGTTGACCGGCGGGGAGGGAAAGCATCAACTCAGAGAGTATAAAAGGGGACAACCATCAGTTGAACTACCCTTCAGGTGAAAGGGTGCGAGCAAACAAACGCAATAGTTCTTTAATGGCAAAAATGAGAGTTGCCCAATGTCTGCCTGCCTTCCTTATAAAGCCGACCCAACCAGGCGACATATCAACCCTCTCGCTGTGCCTCTGTTTTATGACCGAAGCTAAGAAATGAGCAAAAACAACGAGGTTAGTTTGAGAGAGGGTTAAGTATTCTTGAATCTCAATCTTAATGCATACCACATATGCTCCATGCCATAAAAAAAAAAAAAAAACAACCCCCTACCTCTTTCACTGTAGGTTTATGTGTTTTTATTCATAAAGTTAAACGAAAAAAAAAATAAAAAAAAAACTCTTCAAAGGCATTATACATTGGCAAGACCACATTTTTCATTCAACTGGTTCCCGCACTTGCGACACAAGCATCTAGGGTGACACTTTTTCATACCAAACAACTTATGAGGCACAACTTGCCGAAGAACAACAGCCAAGCAGGTGGATGACGGTGAGTACGGGATGTGACATGGTTACCAACTAAGTTTACATAAACTATCGTGGCCAAACACAGGCGCGACCCAAATGGCCAAATTGCATCGTGTAATTGGGCTCGCTCGAGCCATTTGGATTTATAAGCAAGTCGGAAATCCACAAGCCAAATTGGCTCCACAAATGACTCGATCGCGTATGGCCAGTCTAAGGAGTTGTAAGGTTGGCCTTAAAATGGTGATTGAATAGTGCGATCCTAAAGCTATGATTAGACGGTCAAAACAAATAGTCAACAAACGGGTTGACACTAGAGTTGCTCCGAATTTCAGGGTAAAAGCGATGATTATTTTGCGTGTAAACACCTTTTCAATGCTGATAGAACACACCGACAGACTGAATTTTCTGCCGCGTCAACGTAACCTGCGTTGGCCTTCATCTCAATCTTTAAAAAAAATAAATATTTTAAATGTTTTTCAATCCATCCACATCGTAGCCATCCGTCAATAGAATTTGACCTTTTTCCGGAGCAAAAAATTAAATTTAAATTAAAAGAAAAAAAAAAAATCAAACAAAAAATCAATTTTTTAGAACTTTTGACTCTTTTAATATCCTCATCGACGTGTAACGTGTTGAAGTAAACCTAAATATAAACAACTTACAAGAATTTTTGGCGAGATTAAAATTCTAATCATTCCAAAGGTCGTGAGCGCAAGTGAAAGAGAACCTCAATCAACTTGGCGGGCGAATTATCAATCCTCCAGCACTGGAAGTCTTTGACTTTGAGCCCATATCCTCTATAAGGACAGTGATAGTAGAGGAAGACCGTGACTGCGTGGTGCACGCGTGGAGTCATAAAACTTGCTGCCAGTGCCAGCCATTTTACAGTACATTGCTATTACACACCGATTTCATCAACCTTCTATATTTAAGTTTGTTATAAACGCATTTGATATTGTTTCACGATTAGGCTGTATTTGGCAACAACGTTTTCAAATCATAATGAAAGCTGGAAGCTTGCAAATTGAAAATAAGAGGAGGACCGTATTTTTTTATTCTATCGTTATAGAAAGGAACACAAGGTGCCCTTGTCCTGCTTCCAAAAGTCGCTGCAAAACCTAGAGAGAAAGAGGCCATCCTGGGGGTAGAAAAGCACAATAGGTATATACAGATACAGACAGAGATAGAGAAAGGAATATATAGAGAGAGATGAACGAAACGAGGGCGCATATATTCTGTTCGCTTCTAATCGTAAGCCTCCAGGGTGGTTTTTCATTATCGTTGAACTTGTTCGCTATGTTTGTTTGCTTATGCAATGCTCAAAAAAGGGTTTAGAGAGGCAATCAAGGGGGAAAAGGAGCTTGCTTGAACTATGAATCCCGCTCGGCTCTATCCGCATATCATAGTATATTTGTATCTGCAGCGCTGTACTACTTTTATTCTTTTCGTATAGCCTTTTTTATTGCATGTACACTCTTACACACGTCAAACCGTCGGCATCGGTGTCGCGTCGGTTGTCGTCGCAGCAGCATTAGCAGTAGCATATTTTGTTGCCTCTGGCTACTGGATCAACCAGCCAAGCCAGCAATATAGAGCTATATACATACGTACGAACCTATATATACAGCAACAAGGGGTTAAGTGGAATCCAACAGCTGAGGGTATGCAAAGGACTACTCGGGGCTGACATTCCTTTGGAAACTTTATTGGGTGTGCCTTTTGTTGAAGAGAAATTGCCTGCCTTGGCTCATGAAGCACATTCACAGCAGACGCACCAAAATGGAACAGCGAATAACAGTACGTACAAGAAAACAGACCGGCGGCGGCGATAGCTATATATAAATATAGCAAACTCTTCTATATCTATATATAAGGTTAGGTTGTACCATAGAAAACAATAGAATGGTGGCAAGCTAATATATCTTAAAAAGGATTCTCTATTGAAAATATTTTCTTTCTTCGTTCGTCGTCCTTCTTAAGACGAACGATTGTACGAACGTAGACTTATCGTGAACAAGACGAAAATTCTCTACAGTGGCATGGCATTCTTTTCGGATCCAATAACAACACCATAACCATCAGGATCGGGACAATGCATTATGATACGGACGTTCATATTTCTATATATATGTATACCTATACTTATACATATATATTTTATCAAGAACAAGCTGCCGTTGATGGTAGATACGGTAATTTAATATTATTTTATTTTGTCATTATTTTTAAAAGAGGTTGCATGACAAATTCCCATTGTTTTCGTGTGACATGCCAGCACGATGGCGCCCAATGCGAAACCCCATAGTAATTTGATATTCGTATTGGAAAAGTTTTTCGCGTGGCAGCAGAAAACAACGTTGATGATGATGATGATGTGGCCACGAAAAGGGTATATTATTATATATTATTCGCTATTGTTGCTGCTCTTATTTGCAAGCACTGCCACAAGAACTTTTTTTTTTCTTGGCAGCTCGGGTAGGGTAACTGTTGTTAACTTGGGATTTTATAGAGAGTTTTCTTAGGAAAATTATAATTTAAGATTCGAAATTCAATAATTGCTGTCACTTTTGCCAGAAGAGAACGGCGTAAATTCAAAATAATAATACCAAATATTTTAGCTCATCATATGTGATGATGTTATATTTGATGGCATACATACACGGTGCCGAACCTGGAAATATTGCCGCTTTATAAGCAAAAAAAAAAACGACAACAACAACAAAATTTCTTAAATCAGACATTTTTTATTTTTAGCCCATTTTACCCTACAAATAATTAAATTTAAAAACGAATATCATACTTAAGACATTTGCTAAGAAAACCTTTATAATCTGCAGCTCCAATTTTCGATTCGGCAATAACGCGGCGAATGTTGTCCTGTAAGTGGTCAATCGTTTCGGGCTTATCGGCGCAGAGTAGCGACTTCACATATCCCCACAGAAAATAGTCAAGCGGTGTTAAATCGCACGATCTTGGAGGCCAAACTTACAGGACCAAAACGTGAAATTATATGCGTTCACCAAACGCTTCCTTCAACAAATCAACTGTGGCACGCACTGTGTGACATGTTGTGCCGTTTTGTTGAAACCACAGCTCCCCACATCAAGGTGATTCAATTCAGGAACAAAAAATTCATTAATCATGGCTCTATAATGGTCTCTATCAAATGTAACCCTCTGGCTGGCATAGCTTTTAAAGAAGTAAGGACCAATGATCCCACCAGCCCATAAGGCACACCAAACTGTCAGTTTTTCTGAATGTAACGGCGCGCGTCTCAACAATGGCTTGGGGATTATTTACACTCGAAATGCGGTAGTTTTGCTTATTGACGTAGCCATTCAACCAAAAATGAGCTTCATAGCTGAACAAAATTTCTTGTGAAAATCGGGATCAACAACGATATCGTTTCGAGCCCATTTTGCACAATTTTCATGCGTTATTCAGGTGTCAGTCTATTCATGTTGAAATGCGAAACCAAACTTAAAATAAATCACTTGACAGCTGACAAAATGGCCGCCAGTTAAAATAGCGTTGCCAACTTAAAGTTCTATGCCTCTAAAAAAACACCCGTTACATAACTAAATAAATTAAATAATGTTCCAATTCATTTGCAATATTGTACAAACAAAATTTTCCATTTGGGTTGCTTATTTTTTATACTCATTTTTATTTCATATTTAATTTATTTAGAGCAATATAAAACCCCAAAATAGACTACCTTACCTACTAAAGTTCTGATCGAATTTCGAATGTTATGAAATAATACGGATATTGCTCTTGCTTGTCACCCCAAAGGATTAAAAACTAATTTATCCTAAAAACAACACAAAAGAAAACTCAAACTATTTTTTTGTTTTGTTGTGATATGCAAATCCCCAATTGTGTTGAAAGGATATTGCATTCCCCAAGTCTAATTTAACTGCATGACACAAAAAGAAAATAGATAAAAATATACATGACAAAGTTATATACCTACCAACAAAAAAATCCTCATGCACTTTAGCTTTGGTATAAGAAAAACGTAAACAAAATAATCCATAGGATTTTTCCAGGATCATTCGGGATGAATTTTTGATAGCGCATAGCTTGGAGCATATATGTTTGGTTTGTCTATGTACAGCTGACACATTTCAAGCACAGAAACCCGTTCACACATTTTCCATAAAATACTCCGGATGAATCCAATTTTTTATTCTGCAGAATTGTTTAGAAAAAAAAGAAACACAAAAAATAGTATGTACCAATAAACTTACCCATCTGGGACTGCTTATTTTTTTTTTTTGCTGTCCAATCCTTCTAAGGAACAGTTCAAAGGGAGCATAAAATGCAGGACTACACTGATACACTGCGGGTAATCCGGTTTTTGTTCATGTCCCTCAATGGCACACTTTCCAGAATGTTTTCCATGGTTTTTTTTGCGTTGTGTTGTTGGTTGTATCAACTCCAAACTCGCCCCCGCCCCGATCGCATTAGAGCTTCCTTTGCTTCTTTTTATCCTGCTTCTTGATTTCGGGTCATGGGAGCACACAACGACTATTTCATTATTCCCATCATCGAATATGTATTCAGTTCACAGGACGGACGCGCGCTGTAGGCCCGTCCGGCCATTATCCTTGACATCATTTATTTCCTCTTCGTTCTTCGTCCAGGCATAGGTTTTTTGTGACCACATTTTTTTGGACTGTCATGTCATTGGTACATTGCTGGAGGAGAGGATATAGCAAAAGGAAAATAACAGAAAAAAAGAAGAAATAACTCGGGTTTCCGAAAATCCTTCAGATATTCCAAAATTGGGCCCCATTGGCATTGCTTCTAGAATTCCTGAAAGGTTTTTTTTGCTATAGAAATTGTCATGGAGGAATCATCGCACGTTTGGATTCGATTCGAACTCGCGGTTCGCCATTGTTTTCAATTTCCGGTTTAATAAAGAAGAGATCGAAATTTAATTTAATTTTCCCAGAGAAATATAGCTATAGCATATATATATATATATATATGTTATTTTGGGATAGCTTAATCCTGATGAATCCTAATCCTAAACTCCCACACCCACTTGGCATGTAGCATGTTTATCATCAGCAACCTACACGTTGCTTTGGCTGTTGCTCTGCTGTCGGAATTCGGATGTAATTTTATTTTTGTTTGAGTAAAGGACTTCCGATAGAACAATACATCTATCGAGATATATCGATAACAATTGATATGCGAAATGGGTCGTGTCGGTCTGTGTGGTATGGTGCGGTGAAATGAATTAAAAACGGAAATTCGTAATCAGAACTCGATGCGGAAGTTGAATACACAAAAAGGATAGCTATACGTGCATTAGGGGTAGATAAGGTAAAGGGTGTTTTTTTTAGACGTGTGGTTTTCAAGAAGAAATAAAACGCATATAATTTAATGTTATTGCCAAGAATTTAGCTTTAATATAAAGATAAAGGTTTGGCATTATGTTTTAAAAATGATTTCGGGCAAGTGGCCGCCGCCGCGGCTGGCTCGAATAAAGACCAGCCGAGGGGCCCAATTTTCGACCACATTGGGGGCCGTATGTCAGCAATAACGCGCCGAATATTCTCTTCCAAGGCGTCAATCGTCTCGGGCTTATCTGCGTAGACAAGCGACTTCACATAACCCCACACAAAATAGTCCAGCGGTGTTAAATCGCAGGATCTTAGAGGCCACGCCACAGGCCTACGACGTGAGATAATGCGCTCACCAATAGTTTCCTTCAATAAATTGATTGTTTCGTTGGCTGTATGGCATGTAGCGCCATCTTGTTGGAACCAAAGTTCGTCCACATCAACATCCTCCAATTCAGGCACGAAAAATTCATGGCTCTATAGCTTTCCCCATATTGACATTATGGCCGGCTTAGTTTTTGAAGATATATGGATCAATGATTCCCTCTGCCCATATAGAGCACACCAAACAGTGACTTTTTGAGGGTGGAATGAGGTCACAAAAAAATGGCTTGTGGATTATGATCACTTCAAATACGGCAGTTTTGTTTATTGACATTCAACAAAGGGCCCATTTGGGCACAATTCGGAAGGGTTGTTCAGGCGTCAATCTGTTGCTTATAAAATGGCAAACCAAATTGAGCATAAATCAAGTGACAACTGTCAAAAAGACAAACTCCGAAAAAAGTATTGCCAGATTGAAAACTACACGTCTAAAAAAAACACCCTGTATATGCCTATATGAATATAGAGATCCACAAAAATAAACTCCGCATCATTTTATATTATGTGCTGTGCTGTGCTGTGCCGTGCCGTGACGTTATAAACTATAATTAGGTCTAATTCCATCAGTGATGTTGATTAATGCAAAATAACGTTTGCTGTATCCTGTCGTTATATATATAAATAACATCGCACCTTAATTCGGTTGATTTGTTCTCGATTATAGTATATATCCCTAATGGCTATTTTATGCAATTTTAATTTTTAATTTTTGGCTAACCGCTATAAAACAAAATCTAACAATTATAATTGATCATAAATTTGTATAATTTTTCAAGAAGATATATTTAGTTATTTATTATTAATTTTATTGTTGTCAAAGAATTTAATTGAGTCCATTCAGGTGCGGTTTTATTTTGAGTATGGATAGTTTACTTATAATTCACTGGAACTGTGCTTTATTTGTCAACTTAACTGTATCTATATCGGTGTGGACTTTACACTAAGCTCAGCAAGCGGAAATAAACAGATGGAACATACATATTTGGACGTTTGCTGACTAATTTATCATAAATAGGTGTTTTTAGAAAGGTCGTTTATTTATATTCTCACCACTTTGGTCGGCCCTGCGTATAAAATAATGTTGTTTTTGACAGGTGTTTCTGTTTAGTGTGTTTTTACATTTAATTTACACATCCGATTGCTCGGATATGGAAGTGATAAATTTAATTGGTTGATAAATATGTCAATAATTGGGTGCGATGATATTAGGTTGAAAGTAATGGCTCAATGGCTTTATGCTCCCTTAAAAAAAAGTTAAAGCTACATGTTAGTGATGGTAACTTAAATAAAATGTACGTCTATTCGCAAGTAAAGCCCGAACCACACTACTCTCGTGTGTTGTGTTGGGGAGTAGTGTGTCGCTATCGCTCTAATGTATTTCATATGCGTAGAGCCATATTGGTATCGTGTGATGTGTTGTGTTGAAATTTATGAAATACATTGGAATGACAGCGACACACTACTCCACAACACACCACACGAGAGTAGTGTGGTTCGGGCTTAATGGGTGTTTTTTTTTTTTTGTTTAACACAGGACTAACTTTAGACAGCTATATCTGTCAAACCAACTGCAATAATAAAAAGAGAATATTGCACCGATTCAGGAAAAATGAATGAGGGAGATCCAAATGTAAGTATATTGATTCGACGTCATTCACAACAGCTTGATCTTTGTCCGTCCACTTTATAGAAAATTGTTTGAGCTAGTACAAGAATTGAAGTTGAATGGCCATCGTTTGCAAGGAAATTTCGGTGAATGGGTCCAAATCGACTGGCATTTGATCCGCTGTTGTATCAAAAATTTTTGTTCATCAATGAGGCTCAGTTTTGGCCAAATGATTAGGTTCGATATTAATAAGCAAAATTGATACATTTGGAGCGAATATATTCAACATGAAATTATCGAAACGCCACGCGCGCCGTTACATCCTGAAGAAACACAGTTTGGGGCGGTCTGTATGGGTTGGTGGATTCATTGGACCAGATTTTCAAAAATAAGGTTAATCGGGGTGTTTTGTTCTCCGGTGGAATGACATGAATGTGGAAAAAGTGTAGGATGGTTTTATGTGCAAGAAAGCAAACGAAACAATCAGTTTATTTTGAAAGAAATATATGATCAATTCGACTTAATTGGCCCCCAAGATTGGGATGCTTTTTTCTCGAGGCTGAGGTAAGTTCACCGTAGTCCCGAAGAGAGCAAGTAAAACTCGGGTTAAGAGAGTAGAACTCCAACTATTTACCAGTTTTTCTAAATCAATATTTATTTCATTCAATTCTTTAAAAATTTAAGCTAAATAACTCGGTATTTCATATAGGTATCACAAAGCTTTGGTTAAGAGATCTATTGAAGTGTATCAGGGACTGAATGGTAGGAATCTGATTCCAGTCCAGAGCTAATCCAAGGGAAAAAAATTTTGGGCCCAAGATCGCATTCAGAAGGAGCAAGCTGGGAGAACAACGGTAGTAAACTGATTCCAGCCCGTTGCACGTGGCTAATCCGAGAGAAAACCATAGACAAATCCAATTTATCAAAATTTCCTAAGATTTTCGCATGAACAGCTGTTTACGTAAATGTCAAATTAGTTGGGATGATGTAGTTCACTCGATGGATAGCAAAATATGGAAAGGTAGAGTGAAAAGGAATCGAATTAACAATTCACGGAAATAGTAGAATTGCACTCAGTACTTCCAAAGCTTCGAAATTCAAATTATTCAGGTTTTCGTACGTTGTCGTCTTGTCAAATTTCTTACGAAGAAAAAGTTTGAACTCTAAGGGCCAGTTTCACAGTCATAAAAGTGACACATAAGTAGGGAATGTGAAAGATTAATTCCCAATATCACAGTGCACTGTTACCTGAGTAAGTGGCACTTAAGTCACCGATGTTGGTGACTTAAGTTTCACTTACGCTGGCTATGAAATTTAGCTTAAATTCCTTATATGGGAAACTTAAGTGCCACTTATTCTGGTAAGTGTCGACTGTGAAACTGGCCCTAAAACTCACAAACAAAAAATATTTATTTTTAATGATGACGTTGTACTACTCTGTACCGGTGAACGGTGGTGTGCACGATGAGTGCTGATTTCTATTGTCGGTTGGTATCTTAGAGGATATTATACTATGAAGTGCTTGTTTTTATACGAATGTGAACCTTTCATAGGGGTCGCTGTTCAAGTTTCGGTAACTGAGTTTTCTGCACATTGATATTGAAATCTTTAAAATAATAAACAAACACTTATTAATTTTAAGAATTACTTCAAAGTAGAGCAATTTAGAAAGAAAATAAGCAAATTATGACTTACAATTGATAGCAGCTGTACGATCTTCTAAGACTTTATCTTAACCGAAAGTAAAATAGTGCCCCCTATCATGGCCCCAGGCACTACAATGCATTAGGGGTAGAAACGAGCACTCCAGATTATATATCCTTTAAGGTTAGTATATGTGTTTATGTTGGGGGTTACCCTGCGAGAACTTGTGAACCGTGAAGGGACCCGTGACCGCAGTGTTGTGATGAGTAATGAAGTAGACTATTAGAGGGTGTAAGGTAAATCTCGGATAACCATGCAACTGGGTAAATCTGGACTTAAGACCTTTCAGAAAAAATATATTAAAAAATATTGCTTTTTTTCATTTTTTTTTTTAAGAATTGCGACTTTAATCAAAATATCTTACTGAACACTGCGACCACGAGTGAATAATTGTTATTTTTTTTTTGTATTTTTATAATATTTAAGAATATCTGTACTAATAGATAGGCAGTCAAATTTAACACTAGCTATTTGATATAAAATATTTATTTTCACTAAAGTTTGATCATCTCTAAAAAAATAAAAATGTATGAGAGCATAAGTAGCGAATTATTTAAAAAAAATTCTATTTAATGTACTTTCTAAAATAGTAAAACACATGCTTGTGCTCTCAATAATAACCAGAAAAATTAGCTTTTTACCTACCGAAGGAGCTTTTCAACATTTATTTACATTTACAAATTAAATTACAGTGAATAGTCAAATTATTAGGCCTAATAGAAATACTATTAGCTATTTTTTAAGTGGTAAAGTATGTCACTAAGCTTATATAGTCAGCCAATCATACCGCTTATTTTTAAGGGTATTATTAAAGGTGCCAAAAATAACAGGGTGCTTCGATCTACTTGCCTTCTATTCCTTTTAACTAGTATGCCGTGCAATTCAAGTTGCAATCAAAAGACCTTAGGTCTTACAGGCATAAAGTTAGAGTTATTTAAAAATTTAGTTTCAGTTTTTCAGTGTGAGATTAAAGTTAAACCCGAGTTAACTCATCAAATTTGATAAGTTAACTCATCTGGATTAACTGAACAGATGCTTTTTCAACCGAGTTTTTTCAGTCGTTCCGCATACATCCGCCACCGAAAAAAAACTCCTTCTTCAGTTAACTGTGAGCTTATTTACTTCTTGAGTTAGCTAACTTTGGTTTAACTCACCACTGAAAAACTATGGGTATAAAAGAGATATACATATCTACAAAATTTGAATATTCGAAAATCTTCTAAAAATATTTAAAACATATCGCGAGTTGGGGCAATCATACAACATTTTAAAAAATTTATCTTCAAACTTAATATGTGAACGGATGGAATGCGGTAGGTAAAAAGCAATTCAAACTTAATGAATGATTAAATAAATAGAAACAATTTGAGTGACATAACTTTTATTACACCCGTGTCTACTTGAAGCAGACAAAGCTAACCAAAAAGTTATTAAATTACAAAAATATCCATCAGCAATAACCTAGCCAACCCTTCTGTAATTGAACAAGCAACCTTTTTCTGAAGTTCTGCTCAACTTTCATAACTTTATTTGGTTTTTATATGTTTTTTTTTGTTTCCAATCAAAGACACTTAAACTAAGGGCACTTCCGTAACTATAATAGTTATATGCAGCTGAGATGTATGTACGTTGAAGGGTACTTTTTATATGAGCTGGTTGAACCAGTGCTGACAAAGTTAATACTAAGTGAGTGTTCTTGTATTACAAACAACAAACAAACAACACTAATGGAAGTATACAAAAAGGGTTTTTAACTTATTCTTAAATATAAAGCATTTCTGAGTGTTGACTTTAAGAATTACATGTCTAGCGCCATCTTTTGGAGGCTGAATGTAACTGCATTTAATAAGGTATGCCAACTAAACGATAAACTACTCGAATTTATAATCACTTTAAAACACTTCTACACTAGTCCACTGACTTCAGTCATGTCAAATTGAAAGTGTGAATGAATTCCATTAGACTGTTAAAATTGAGTGATGGAAAATGATTTTCATATTCCATTATCATCAAAAAACCAGTTTCATCATAACCCCACATACTCAGACATGATAGAAAGTAAGAGAGTTTGAGAAAAAAAACTAAAAATTTAGAGGCATAAACACAAAATGTCAAATCGTGTGAAAAGGACTGTCAAATTTAGTGAGATAGTGTCTGTCAGATTTTGAGTGAAGAGCGTTGAAAAGTAGTTTCGGCACTTTTATACTTATTTTGAGATAAGATGGAATTGACACTAGACCGTAAAAAACAGATATCAGAACCTTTTTTATTTGTCGAACACAATATACGTGACTTATATTCAGTGTGTCGTTCATAGAGGTGAGACTGCTATTGCGATAGCTGCTTTTAATCACTGCTATTACACTGAGCAGAGAGCAGTAGCGATTGATCTTCAATGTAACTGCTGTGGCTGTCTGCTGAGTGGTGAACTTAAAAAATTCAGCGACAAGCCGTAAATAAGTGATGACGATGAGCAGTTAAATAGATGAACAGTCAGGACAAAATGCTCTTTGTTAATTAAACTGCTCACTGCTTTTTTAACCATAGTTATCATAATGTAATGTAATGCAAAGAAACTGAACAGGGAGCAGTTTGAAATCGCATTACTATCAAATTCAATGGATGTATGGAGTGTTTCTTTTTCATTCTCAACATTTAAAAAAATAGAATATTTTCTAAGTATGAATATGTACAAAATAAAAATTCTTCAAATAAAGTTATTATTGTTTGTGATTAAATTTTGTTTTTTTTTTTGTTTGTATTAATTGTCAGCAAATTCTACATTGCAATCACAGCCTAATGAATAATTGAGAAGCACAGGGCCAGTTTCACAGTCGACACTTACCGGAGTAAGTGGGCACTTAATTTTCCCATTTGCGGAATTTAAGCTAAATTTAATAGCCAGCCTAAGTGGAACTTAAGTCACCAACATCGGAGACTTAAGTGCCACTTATTCAGATAACAGTGCGCTGTGATATTGGGAATTAATCTTTCACATTCCCCACTTAAGTGTCACTTTTCTGACTGTGAAACTGGCCCTCAATCTAAAAACGGGGCATACACAACTATGTATGTGTACCTACATTGTACATTCTTCGACTTTAACTTGTTTTTAAAGAGTGATTAAATAGCTGCTAAATAGAGCTGCTCTTTTTGTAAACTGCTCTCTGCGAATGCTGCTCATTTAAAATCGCTCTTTAGCACACCTCTAGTCGTTCATAGGTTGCTGTTGGATGTGTTGCTGGAGTTGCATATGTTACTGGCACTTCTAATTATTTATCAAAACTTATTTAACTCCAAGCAGCTCCATTGTTTTAACTAGATTGTATGTTATTTAACTTTGAGAGGTAAGCCAGTTAAACCCAGCCGTCACCTAGCTGTCATAAATCTGTGCTGTCAAATCAAAAGAACTTTTTATAAAAAAAGTGTTTTTTTTTGTGCTTTTCAATTCCCGAACAAAAAAGTGGCTTAAATGATTGTACTTTGCACTTAATTCAATTGACAACCCTGGTCAATACCCTCACATCCTTTAACATTATCAAAACGCGATTACTCTTGCCTGAATGTCAGAAAATCCATGTTCACATCGTGGCAGACAAAACTTTCCTTTCACAGAGACTATAGATGGCTAGGTACTTTATACGGAGACTCTCTATTTTATTTTTTGTGACGCGGCAGATGTTTCCGTTGTCGTTGCCGTCGTCGTAGAATCGAGTTGAGTTGAGTTTAGACTTTAGAGTTGAGTTGAGTCGAATTCACTCTTGTAGCTACCTATGTGGCCATTTCAAATAAAAAGCGATTGTTTTATTATTCTTTTTTTTTTTTGTTCAGGCTTCCCTTCCTGTTGTAAAAAATTCAGATAGACATCCGGAACGGACCTGTGAGAGATAGCAAAAAAGGTATATAGATCCTCAGCATCATCCCAACTAAAATAAAGGACATCATCACATAGACTAGAGACACACACACAATCATGATGATGATAACACGGGAGAAGGATATGAATTTTCCGATTCTGTGTCGCAAATGATTTATGAAAAAGGTGTTCCTCTAGCACTTCGAGAAAACTGACTGCTTACATCCTTTCGAGGAAGGTGTTTTCTATTTTATTTTTTTTATTTAACCAGAAATGTGAATGCTTTTAAGAACCATCTCCGGTTCTATCTTTCAACATCCATACATGGAAAAAAGCTGCAAGTGCAACACATTACTTCCATTTAGGAGTTTATATTTTTCTTTTTATAATTTTTCATTTACATTTAAAGTAAAGTTGTTCTAGTCGATGCGACAATGTCGAACAGTGGGACATTTTAAATAAATTGTAGGCAGGTAAAAATAAAAAAAATAGTTTGAAATGTAGAATTTGGGGTAATTGTTTCTTATTATTTTAATATTTACTTTGAAAATGTATTAAACAAAAAAATGAATCAAAAATTTTTTAAGAAAACATATGTATGTCGAAAAATAAATAAAATTATAACGGCAAAAGCCAATGCTTACCTATATTGAGAAAATGGGAATGAATATATGAAAAATTTGCGGCTCCAAAGGTTCTCTTGGTGAATTTGATTCAAATTCTCTCTCTATTCTGCCCCTCTGTACTCCGTAAACAGCATCATCTTACTGTCTGTGCATCAGTAGTTCTGCTATAAAATTTTGAGGTCGGACTTAAAATGCTTTTGGCGTTATTGCCATACATGAAAACAATGACAGTTCATGTTGGAGTTGTACATACCTACCTATGTATATTTCTCATTGTTTCTACCACGCCAAGCCGGATGACACTGTTACTCTGAAGCCACCTAGAGGTGGAATTTGCATTCTTCATTGGTTTGGTGGCACGAAAATATTCTGGGCGTTTGCTTGCTTCTTGAAATATGTCAGCTGCAAGCATCCAAGCACTCTATGGAGGGGATATTAATTAAAGAATTTTGACGTATGACGGTAACATTTTTGTGCATATGGTGACAATAATGCATTTTTCGAAGGATACCCCTCATGTCTTAAACGTCGACATCACGGATGATATTTCTGATTGAAATTATATGAATTTTTGAAATATTGCACACAAGTATGAATGATGGCTCCATATATGTTATAAGTAATGAATGGAAGAAGGAAAGACTTTCCTCTAAAGCAAATAGGTAGGTAGTTATACCTTCCTATACCTTAGCATGTATGTGCAATAGGTATTTTAAGTTTATTTGGAGATTGGAGATCTCTTGGGAGTTTTAATGGAATACAATCATTTATGTTTCTATTGAGGATGGTAAGAATTCTAAAATTTTCATCACTCCTATTACAAACGAAGAACTTTTCTGAAGCTATTGTACACAACTCGCAATAGTTTACTACCTATACACTACACAACATTACCTCCATTGTATCATTATCCACCTAAAACATGAATGCAGTCGAATTAAACAACAATCGTTGCATACCGAGCGGCGTGGTACGCGCACAGTGGCTCATATAAACCTCTTGGTTGGAAAAATCATAACTCTTAATGACAACTTTATTCTTCTCAAAAGAAATTTAAAAAAATACATACCTATATTTATAATTGTTAAGTTAAAAAAAAATAATTTACAGGGTGTTTCAGAAGCTTTCGCAGAATTGAATTAAGACTTTCTTATCACAAGAAGTGAGTGTGCTCATTTTCTTAAAAAAAAAACTCCAAAAGTCCTTGAAGTAATACAAAATGTGTCCCAAAGCTAATCTGATCAAAGAAATGGATACTTCAAGCAAAAGAACATTGTTGTTAAAAAGTCCTGCACATAAAACTCAAAAGCAGCACAGGTATTAGTCAGACTGAAATTAAACGTCGAATAATAGATACGAATTTTAAAATATGTTTGGCATCCGAATTCGTTACTTTTTAAATTGTCATTAAGTGCGGAAGCCAAAACTCAACTTTGTATGTATAGTTTAGCATACAAAAATACGAACTTAATAATTCTCTTGTGCCCGATTTCATAAAGGACTTTTAAATATTTAAAAGCCCATTTAGAGTTAAAATGGGATTTTTTGGTTTCACCAAGTGCTTTTTAATTTAAAATCCTTTTAAATGCCCTCATAAACTAAAAGCCCATTTTCGTCTCAATAAATTTTAAAAGTGTGATTTGTGAAGTCTAATATGTCAGATGTCAGCCGACGAGTAAGAAAATTATAGATGATATTTTGTAGTCACTTTTTTATTTAATTTCTTGCAAATATAAATTGTGAATAGGTCGAAACAAAAATATAGTTTGTGTGTAGATAATAATCTTTTAAGGCTCTCCCAAGCCAACGCGAATACTTCCGAACGACGACAAGACTTTCGCCTTTCTTAATTTATTTACATGGAGATAATTGAGAGCACCCACATTGGCGCGATGTGAATCTTCAAACATTGTTCAGTAATCGCATATTCGCTCCGAATGTTTCGCGTTGGTTTCGGAAAGCCTTCATAATTTGTTTGTTTTTGGAATAATTGATTGTTCATCTGAGGATGAAGAGAAACATAAAGTAAGACGTCCAAGAATATTCCGAGTTCATGTTGAAATCCGTTCTCCAAATATTTTTTTTTTGTAGCATTTTTTTCTACATATAATGCTTTTTCACGTGCATTTTGAATGTGAGAGGGAAGGGAAACAACCTATTTCCATATCCAGGGATGTGAGGCAAACTCAATTTTAACTAAAATTTCCCTAAAATTTCCTTTTATTAAATGGTGAAACTGGAAATATTTAAAGGTCTGATAAAATTTGAGAGGACTTTAGATAAAAGGGAATTTAGTGTATTTTTATGAAATCGGGCATTGGTGTTCTAAATTGTAGATTTTTAAAAGCTAATTTGTGACTGTTACTTATGATATACAAAAAAAAAACATGCGAGCTGTAAAGTCGGGGTTAATTTTTTTAAGGGTAACTTCAAATTCGTGCGAAACAAATGTTGAATTTTCTCATTTTTTTTAGATTTTGGCAGCTCACTTTCAAGCTAACGTTAAACTTAGTTATAAAAAAAAGAAACTTCAAGAGCTACAAATTTCAGATAGGCGCCAAAAATACTACTTAAAAAGCTACAATTTCTTGCAAAGGAAATATATTTGAAAATCTCATTTAATAGATTTCGCCTGCCAACTTCCGTTTTATTTAAACTGACCGTAAATGCACTGTTTAAACCTTACATTCAAATAAAAACTGATCCATAAACGCTACAAAATTAATTTGTGTGCGCAAGAAAATAGCATTTCGCTAGAAAGTAAGGGAGGTAGGTAAATAATTTACTTATTTCATAAAATGTCTCCATTCTTCAATTAAAGTGCATTAAGGATTTTTTTTTTTAAATAGTTATTTCTTTTTAAGACCATCAAGGATAAAAGCTAAAAGGTACAAGAGTTTTAAAACAAAATCAATAAATATCTCTGGCAATCGGTTTTCTCGTGTGAAAGGGGGCTAATTTAAGTCTGATTAATTTATCAAACAGCATAAAGTCTAGTGCGGGATCATAAGTCAACAGGACAAAATTCCACAATTTGTGGATTTAGTTAAATACATTTTATTTATATGCTGAGAATACATTTGAAGCGTTAAGAATGAGAAGGGGTCAAGTGATATTTTTCGATTATTGTTTTTTTTTTTTTTACCAATAATGGTGTTAAGCGACAACTTAAATTTTGGTCTAATTCTTGTGTCTCTATTGTTATTACCTACAAAGCTAGCTTTAGATAAATGAGTTAACTGCACGTTTGTTTTGAAGTTTTTTTTAGGCAAGAAGGGGTTAAGAGTTGAGAACGCATTTTAAATTAAATTTTGTTTTAGCATGAAGGTGTTAAGCAATAAAAGCCGAAAGATAAAATACCAAGCAATATGTTGTTTTTGCATAAAGGTGGTAAGTGCACACTTGTTCACTTATGCAATTCAAGAATAATACCAAACATATAAAATTAAAAATCTCGATGACCACAGATAAAATGTGTACCCCAAGAACACCGTTGGTTTTATGAAAAGCGCATTATCTGAAATTCCTGATAACAAAAAGAAGCTTAAACCAAATTTTTTAGAAACCCAACTTTCACTTGACCCCTTTTACATACAAAATAAATTAAACTCATTTACGCTTAAAGGGGTCAAGTGCTGAATTTTTTGTAAAACACCAACTTCTAATGAATTTAAATAAAATTGGTCTATATACTAAAAATTGGAGGTACATTTTTTTTTCTTTTTTATGGCTTTTTTTATAAGTTTCTCTCGATTTCAGAAAAAAAGTTATAAACGTAAAACTTTAAACGCTTATAACTCAAAACTTCAAAATGTCACTTAACCCCTTCTCATTCTCAACACTTCCACTGCTAACTTATTTATTATTGTGAGGTTAGCAACCTCTGGTTTATCTCAGTTTTGACTCGGCACTGAAAAACTGAAGGATTTTTTGTCACTGGTCAGTAGGATGTTTAGCATTCGCAGATTCTTCGCTTCTTCTTAGCCTATGGTAGATATGTAGGTACATTTAAGAAGGTATTTTTTCTATTTGAAAAAGCAGTACTAAACTACAAAGACAGTGCCGTCGTAGAAGAAATAAATGGCATAAGGTCAAATCAAAGCGAGATTAGACGACCGGGAAATTTTTTGTCAAAGTAGACCACGCATTTACCTTATCATATACCCATAAACATTTAAAATTATATTTTTGGAATTTTAATTTCTAAAAATATTACACATTTGTTTTTATGATTTTGTGTTCAATAAAACCTTCTTACAAAATGTAAATATCATAAAAGTGGGCATGGTAATAGGAGATTTTTACTAAAACTCCTTTGTAAAAACATCCCTTCCGCTATCAAGAACAAACGATGAAAATTTGAACGAAATGTGTTGAGTAGGTTTTGAGCACAAACTTACGACTTACTGCCTTTTATTATATGAAATATTTCTTCGGTTGGGAACACTGTGCCACAATTTTAATTCTTTTACTCGTTATTAAATAAACAAAAAAGAAAAACTGATTTTATTCAAAATAAATTACGGTTTATAACTTCAAAAGTGCAAAGGCAAAGGTGTGCGTAAATTAGCAGGAGTGTAGTTGATAGAAGGTATTTAACAATGTGATATCTCTGCTAAGCCAGGTTACGTCTTTTTTTTATCAAAATCTTAAACAACATCAAACTTTCAACTTAAATTCCGCCCGAAGAACTAAGACAACCAAACTCTTAAAAAAAATGTCATCTCCCTTGTCAGTAGCACTTTGTATAATTATGGTAGTGCAGTTAAAAAATGCAAAAAAAAAACGAAACATCTTGCATTTTTTTATTAAGATACAAATTTGAATTTTTTTTTAATGAAACTAAAAATTATTCATAAACTAGATTATACAAAACAGAATGACACTTTGTGCCAAGTTAAATATATTTTTTCTCCAAGAGTTGTGTCCAGCCCGAATAAATTAAAACATACAACCAAAGGAAAATAGAATTTGTCCGCTGGTGCTGTATTGCTTTTAGTCCTTCTATACAAATGGTGAGAAAAATATCCGTTTTTTTTTTTGTCGTCACATCTCTAACAAGTACTCGAACGTCGCGTCGCGTCATACTGCAGTATAAGAAAAATGTGTTGGAAGAAATCTCTCTCTTGTCTAGCAATTATTATTATTGGAAGGCACGCAAACTAGTTAAATTAAAATTTTAAATAAAAGAACAAAAAAATTATAAAAAAATGATTTTTCTTGCTTTTCTATTTTTTTTTATAATTTTTACTCTGCATTTAGCGTAACATACTTTTATTTTTTTTCCTTCCTTATGGTAATGGAGTACATTTTTTGAAAGAGCATAATTTAATAAAGTCGTGTGTTTTTTCTTCATCTTTTTTTTTTTTTAATTAAAATGTTTTTTTTTTATCCTAGTCTTCTTCATTGAAGAGGGAAAAAAAGAGCAGAGAAAGGGTATTGCATAATTTCTGTATTGAATGATTTTAACTTTTATTCATGTTTTTAACTTTGTATGAATATTGATTACGAGCATTCCTTTTGCAGTTTGTTTGTTTTTTAAAAGGACGACATTTTGAATAATGTAAAACTTGCATTGAACCTGAAGAGTATAGATACTAAAGAGGTTCAGAAGCTTTGAATTTAATTTTGTAGAGAACTTAAAGTCAATCCAAAATCCATCCTTTTCCATTTTTGCTCCCTTACTTCTTTTGTTTAGAAAGTATCGGACTTGTGGCCATCTCCTCAGAATAACCTTTTTAACGAAGGTAGAGTTTTTTTTTAATCGGATACGTTTTTTCAATTTAACCCCACTTCACCCTACAAATTGAATTTGTCCGATGTTTTAATAGTTATTCTGCTATTCGGGGCGGAGACGAATCCATCAAATCAAAGATCATTAAAATCGGCCCAGCCGTTCTTGAGTTATAAATTGGTGTTTAACATATTAAGAAAAAACATACGTGTGTACTGACGTATGCGCGCTAGAAGTAAAACTTCTTTTCTCTCAAACAAAGCCTCTCGCCTCTGTCATATTCTAACTTATAAACGTACAAACATTTTGTATGAACCAACCTAACAATTAATTGTTGATTTAAGATTATAATGAATTCTTTACAAATTGGTTAGATAATCAAACTAAAGTTGACGATTTTCGCTTAGCCATAACACCCCGACTCCACAGGGCATTTAGATGCCCAACATCACAACCACAATCCAATCAGCGAATTTGTACCGCTGGGCAAATTATGTCATGTCGTTTCACATACAAGGGAAACATACAGAAATTCCTTTCCCCACTACTTCTAACTTTTTCCTTCAACATTTACCACCACATTCAGCGAGAACCAGAAAAAAACTCACACACATGAAACGTCAAATCTCATGCCGAAGCTTTGAACAGCGGTCATGTCGTGTTGAAAAAGTAGTTTTCGTCGACATGTTCATAATCCGAGCATCGTTCATGCCCAGTGGAGGTGGCATGTAAGGGCCAGCTGTACAAACGTCGATTTCGGTCAAACCGTGGTTCAGCAATTTTAGTCCACCGATTCCGGCGAGTTAACTGAAGTTCTCATTTGATTCAAATTTTTATCCGTGGTTTAGCAATTTCAACTCACCGATTTCAACTCACCGATTTCAACTCACCGATTCACCTCACTAAAATCTCCGAAATTGGGACGAGATTTAAGGAAGGAAACGAGACGCAAGAAAATGAGACGAATTATTGGAATTATAAAACCATTTCCCAATTCAATGGCAAGAGACTTTTGACGAGATTTAACAAAATAATAATATTAGCTGCTGGCAATGCTCGTCTACGTTTGTCAACATTCAACAAGATAGTTTTGTTTACTTTGTGTTTTTCTTATTTTAGGTAAATTTATTTGTTCATTTTAAGTAGTTAGTTTATAAGTTAAGTTGGAAAGTGTTTAATAATTTAAATTAAAAATATGGTCGAAAAATATATTTGTTTGTGTTTTTTTTTTTAATAATGAAAATCGTTTTCTGTTCTGGTGGCTGTTCTTCGCTGTGTTTAATTAAAAAAAAAAAACAATTTTCATGTGGTTTTTTAATGAAATTATGTGTTTAAATGTTGTGCCGGTTAGTTTTTGTGGCTCTTTTGCCAAAAAAACATTCTTTTTCGGTATAAAAAGATGTTTTTTTAAATAATTATTGGTGGGTAAAAGTTTTTATATAGAGCTATGGCAAAATCTGTCGCGAAAAATTCTGTCGGTTTTTGACAGATAAAAAGTGTCGGTTTGACATGTCACTGACAGCTCCATATGAAAATGTGTACCCCCAACGCCGGAAAAGAAGTTTTACTTCAATAACCTAGCGAACAGATAATTTGTACTTTGCGCTTATTTTAAAACTGCAAGAGAGTAGGCGTAAATGGGTTGTTCCTGAGTATAGATATGGCACTGCCTAACCACTTTTTGACCAGTATCTCATCGTACAAAATTAATTATTATCTGGAGGTGTTTGATTAATTTGTATTGTTATAAATTAACTTTTTTAATCTTACTTAGAATAACTACTTGTTTGTTTTCCTTGTGAACGCTTAAGTTATAGATAGTATTAGACTATGAAAGTAAGACTTTCACAAATCAACAAAAATTCAGTAAAATGTGAATTTTGGTGAATAGCTTTAAGCTGTTGAGTATTTCCTGGAAATCAACGCAGGCTATTGATTTTTTGAAATAAAATGGATAGAAAACTTTCAGTTTTTTGGATAAATGTCAATATTACCTTTTATACAACTGTTTTCGTTAGAC
Source organism: Leucozona laternaria (assembly GCA_932273885.2). Taxonomy (NCBI): domain Eukaryota; kingdom Metazoa; phylum Arthropoda; class Insecta; order Diptera; family Syrphidae; genus Leucozona; species Leucozona laternaria. The sequence goes on along the minus strand of OW026368.1, from coordinate 22,276,332 downwards.
TTAGGTTTGGAAACAAAAGTGTTCAAATACGACCTATACTTTATACCCCCAGCGATGTTGAAAAACGTTAATTTAAACAAACAACCGATATTGTGACGTTTTGCATGTTTTTTTGTTTTTAATTTGTTGCGCTTACTTAAAAATTTATTAAAATATTTTTGCGTGGAATTTTACGATTTTTGCCTCGACATTATTCTCAAAAAAACTGATATTTTTGATTTACATACATTTTTACAATAAAAATTAATTTGCGACTTTCGCCTCAAAAATTTTAAAGTATTGGTTCACATTTATGAAACTTTTAAGGACGTGCTTATGATTTGATAACAAAACTCTAGAACAATATTCAGCTTTGTTGGAATTTTTTCGTAGTCAAAGGGTGATATGAATAAAACGGAGCATATACTCAGAGCAGGTGCTCCATAAGAAGCGGAGAAGGTGCTAAAAAAAAGAGTACCTGCTCCCGTTTCGTATATGAATAAAATTATACTCCTCTTTCACACGAAGTAGGTGCTCTCATACAACGAGTCAAATTTTGTGTTCGAATGCTTAAAACTTGAAAACGGCTGGACGTAACCAAATTGAATACTTCCTTGTGCGGGGTTGTTTGTAATTGCTACGCGAAGGTTTAGGTAAAAAGAAAAGTCGGAAATTCTCAAAATGTGGTGCTGTAGGCGCACATTTGGTTTTCCATTTCAATTCAATTACCGTTCGACAGATGGCACTGTATGCGGTGAGGAAATGGCTTTGGGATATTCTTTTCCAACTTTCGTTATTTGTAGGGTGATATCGGGTCAAAATACAAAATTGACCGAATTAAGAAATTCCATTTTTGTTTGAAAGGATTTTCTTAGGAAATAGCATTAGGGATATTCTTTTGAAATTTTGGTATTTAAAAGCTGAAATGGGGTAAACATAAAAATTATTCGATTTATTAAATTCATTTAATGTTTCATAAGTTGTTTTTTAGGGGATGGCATTAAAAAAATGTTTTCAGACAATTTGCTTTTATAGGGTGAAATAGGGTGAAAGCGAAAAGTGGCATCTTTTGGGAAAGTAATAAAGGTTGGAGTAAGAGGATCATATTTTAATATATTTAGCTATTCATAACAAGGAGTAGGTTTAAGCCAATAAAGTAGGATTGGAATACATAAATTAGCTTAAATATTTATTTATATTTTCTTCTATAATTTGTATGGTTTGAATACCCGTGCGAAGCCGGGCGGGCCAGCTAGTGATTTAGAAAAAAAAAGCCAAAGTAAGTTTTTATTTCATTAGGTATTGCTTTTGATTGAAAATCAGTTTATCTTTAAGAATTAGGAGTGTAAGAGATGGAAATTTGTCTGTTTTGACTCGCATTTTATTGTGAATAATGGGAAAATGTTGCTTGACTTGTGCTAAATATCGTTCAATTAAAAGTCATTCGCGAGTTAGGCACTTATTGAAAGAATTTTTCTCAGGATTATCTGGATTTTGATACCGAGTTAAAAGCCATCAGGGAGTAAATCCGTATCCTGAATCACTAAGTAAAACGGCCCTAGCTTCATTCCACTGCATGGTTTTAAATACGCGAGAATTTTTCCAAATTCGTGTATCATGCACCGATCCTGGTCAAGAAAGGTGAATACTCGTAAATTCATCTCTGGAATTGCATGTTGCCTGATCATTAATGCTGGGGAATTCTTTTCAGTTAACATACTCGTCCCCATGGACAACTGGTTCGATGATGGGAACATGAGTACAGCAAAATTGCTGAAGGAAAGTTGTATTTTTCTTGCCATTCTCGTTTTGCATTCTGCAGTTCTTCAGTAATTTCATCCCTTTGTTTGACTTCTGGATTATTGCCGCACTTAAAAGGGAAACAGTTTTAGAGACCATGCGCCGGTCTATACTCCATAATGTCTTCTCCAACTCTAGTTTGAAAACCTGGATCACCTATTTAGCGAGGAAAACTTCGCACTTTTTCAATGCTTGTTAAGGCACCATCCCTTGTTTCTGAACTATTCCCAAGAAAATGATTCGCCAAGATCCATATTTCGTTTGTTGAATCTGTGTAGAACGCAATAATCATTTGAAAATCCTTCTCTTCTTATTTTATAAAATTTAACATTGCGGTTAAAAATTGGCATGAACTCCCCATTTATGGTAAAAAAATATAAAGAGCTAAAAACTTACTTCAACGTTGAGCAATCAAATGAGCTAACTCACAAATAGGAGCAGGTGCTCCTCTCATTAGAGTACGTGCTTTGCTTTATTTGTACCTTATAATGAAGCAGGTGCTTATTTTGAGGAAGTGCTCATCAAACACATAGATGATCAATCCTTGAGCACCTTCTCAAGTGTTTTATTGATACCAAATGGAGCACCTGCTCTTAAAAGTTGAGTTTTGAGCAGGTGCTCCTTTTTATTTATTCCCAAAGTCTGAATTTAATAAATCTGAGCTTACATAAATCTGAATTTCATTCCCTTTTTCCCTACTTTAAAACTTTAACCCTGGAACAGGACCAAAATTAGGGTACTTTTTGGGAAATCAAGCTTTGTCGAAAATATGTTCGAAGTTTGAACTTTTTTTTCTACTTTTCCTGCGATAGCACTTTTTAGAGCTAAATTTCTATATTTGAAACGTTTCAATTCACACTTCAATTCTACTATACCGTTTGACATACAACTTACACATATTTACTATGACATACTTATAAATTACAAAGTTATCCTCGAAAATGGATAATACGAGTGCGAGTATGATTTCCTTTTCTGTCACAATCGGCTTCAACACTAACTAACCAAATCACTTTTTTTGTATATGAAAACATGAACGTGCTCTATGCAATTCAATCCAATTTTAAAAATTGTTAATATAAAAACATCAAGGGATAAAACCCACCCCAACAAGTAGAAGCAGACATTCCTATATATACATTTATTATGAATACAAATTCTGGATTATTCCTTTTTTTTATTTACATAATCTTTTTATTAAAGTCTCTCCTTGTTGACAACAGCAAACAAATTGAAAGAAGAAAAAAAATGCATTTGGGTCAGAAGGAAATGTAGGTCCTCACTCAATGGCTCCCTTGTGAACAGTTTCTTCCTTGAAATACATGTCCATTTCACACATACCTATACCTACTCGAACTCGAGAAAATGCGAGTGACAGAAGTTTGTTTTCAAAGTGCTTTGCTTACACAAAAATATTCCACAAAGTTTCTACAAAATACACATCATATACGGGACAAGCGACATCCAGGACAGGGCAAGAGACACGAGTCTAGAAAATGATCCTCTCAATCGATTTCAGATGGTGCCATCGAATTAGAGAGTTTTTATGTAGTGAGATACTGACATTTTGTGACAAATTTTCGAAATGATATTATCTCCGCTGAAAAGGGATAGGCACGTGGGATAGATAATGTACTAACATAATATAATATATTTTGGAATTTTGTTATTCGTTTTCGTTTGGGGGTTCGTTCGTGACAAACCATCATAATAACTTCATATTCCTATATAGCCTTGAAGTGTTCATATATTTTAGAGTAAGAAGCTCGGGAAGGATGCACTTAGAGAAAAAAATGGCTCATTAAGACTAAAAAATGTATGCGATTTAAAGTGAATTTTTATTTATGTGAAATTATTTACTAATTCAGTTTAGTACTAATTTTTGTGTTAAATAAGTAGAGGATTTGTATAGAAGTTTGGTTTTAAATTGATAGCACTGTTTAAAGTGACAGTTAGTTTGACAGCTGGCAGCTGACAGATGATTTTTGTTCAGTATAATTATGTAATTAGACCTACGCCAGAAAAGCGCTTTTTGTAAATGCCGATATACGACCACAGTTGCTCGATAAAGTGGTCGCAAATAAGACTTCTAGGTTGCACACTACATTCGAGACAGCACCGGCGAGCTCCCATATGGGCTTGAAGTTATTTTTGAACACTATTTCCTGGCAGAAAAATGTCTTTTCAATAAAACCAATGACCACCCTGATTATTGTTGTAATTTATTTAATTTTAAGGTGTTATTTCTCTAAAAAAAAACAACATTTTCATAAAAGTTCAAAATGAAGACGACATTTTCAACAGGGTTGTCACTTTTTGAAAAATTTTCCAAAGCAGATTTGCAAAAAAATTCAGTAGATTCAATGTTTTCGTAGGAGATTTCTATTTTCAAGAAATAAATTTTGATGGGTTAGGTCTTGAAATTTCTTGATCATCAAGGTCGTCGACTCTGTCAAAAAAAAAAAGGATTTAGTTTTAAAAATCTGACCAAGAAAATCTGCCTGCCTACTAATGTTAAAAGTACCTACATACTTCGAAATATAAACTTACAAACTTCTGCTGGGACCAGCAACTTTATCAACACATTCTTCAGTAGCCAGTTTTTTTGTCAATTACTGCAATGCAGCAAAGTGACAACCCTGATTGGGAAGGGTTCTGTTATCCTGTTTGTTTAGCAGTAACACCGACTGTAATTTGAAGTCCGTTCTAAAGAAGCTATTTAAGCTATTTCCACAATCTTTTTCTTTAAGTGTACTTTTCAATTTCAATTCTTGGGGGTGTTCTTTATACTTTATATGAACTCACTGGCAAATAGGTAATTTCTTGGATTCCGATTGGGGTTAAACCTAAAAATAAAAGGGTTTCTATACCTACATGGCTGCGGTTTTCTCCTAGACTAAAGTATATTTTGATGGTGGTTTTATGTAATGTGTATATGACGCTATTCCGTTATGTCTCTTAATATTTCGCTTTTGAAACCATCAACCGTAACTTAATCACAATTTCACTAATGAATGGAATGTTGAATGAAATCCTTCAAAATAGCAAATTGGTTTATGCACAATTTATTCTGAACCTCCATATAAGATCGTTTGTTGATAAGCTCGACCGAAATGAATGTGTGATTATGTTTTCGTTTTTATGAGCAATATATGTGTTTGTAATACTCAAAGGGGTTCTGATTCTGAAGCAGACGGTGTACAGTGTTTTTCTTTAACTTTTTTTTTTGGAATAAATTTGAATTTAGAAATACATTTATTTATACAAAAAAGGGTTGGTGACGGTAAAGTGCTATTTTTCCACTTCATTATTCTTTTCTTATTTTGAAATATGTTTATTGTATTTTATTTCCATATAAATGATTTAATATAAATCTACCTACATATATACCTAGCCCGAATCGTATATAGGGGGTGGTTTTTTTTTTTCTTGCAACGATTTAAGTTTATTTTTTGGAGGAAAGTTTATAGAATATAAGCTTGTACCTATATACCTACAGGGTGGAGCGTGGCATGAGACTGAAATGAATTGAATCAGAGCAGTTTTTTTTATTTTTCCCTTATTGCAGAAAATTAGGAGGGTTTACGTGAAACAGCTTGATGAAAACGGAACAAGTTTTAAAAAAAAAATTGAAAATCATAGACCATTGTTTGTCAAGCGGTCCTTTTTTGCGTTTAAATGATCAAATTCGATGCTTGTCACGTTATCGAAAAAATGGAGTCCAGTTCACGGGTCCGTAACGTAAAACTATGCGGTTACCAAACGTTTCCGTCAATAAATCAATTGTGGCACGAGCTGTGTGACATGTTGCGCCGTCTTGTTGAAACCACAGCTCCTGCAATTGATAAACGAAAAAATCAGTAATCATTCCTCTATAGCGTTCACCGTAGACTGTAACGTTGTTGCCAGCATCGTTTTTAAAGAAGTACGGACCAATTATTCAACCAAACCATAAAGCACACCAAACAGTCAGTTTTTGTGGATGTAACGGTGTCTCAACATACACTTGAGGATTATCATCACTCCAAATGCGGTAGTTTTGTTTATTGACTGACATATCCATTCAACCAAAAGTGAGCTGCATCGCTAAAAAAAATTCGCGCGATACGTATGTCGAACAGAACCATGATTTTCAAAATAAATTTCCACAATTTGGACGCGTATTCATGTTGAAATGCCAAACCAAACTAAAAATAAATCACTTGACAGCTGACAAAATGGCCGCCAGTTAAAAAAGTGTTGCCAACTTAAAGTTCTATACCTCTAAAAAAAAAAACACCAATTATTACAACATTGGTCCAACCCTTAACAAGTTGTATAGAAATAACTCAAATATCAAGTCAATTTTCTTAAAGAACGTCAAAACCTATTCCAGTTATGCGAAGTTTTGGCAAAAAATCTTAAATGGAGAAGGTATTTTATTGCAATAGCTTGATACATGTTCGTATAGTTTTCTTGAAAAACATTGACATGGATGGATGGCTTCGCGGATTCAAATCATTTCAACGCTCTCTTGAGTCATCAGTTCCGGCCGTTTTGGTAGGAGGCCCATTTAATGGCGAAAAACTGTTATAACTGTTATAAATTGGCGTGTCTCTAGTCTCATCCTTTTGGAACATGTTTTTCTTGCAAAGGGAAATCATTATCTACAAAAATATACAGAAACATTTTCGAGTAAAATAAGATTTTTGGTTCCAAAAGAATCATGTTGCGGATAGTTAAAAAAACTGCAGGTGTAAACGCCAACTTGAAAGGAAATTTACCTAGCTATTTAGATTTTTTAGATTGAAGCATAATATTTAGATAGACAGACAGATAAAATTGCCAGTAACTAGAGCTTTTCGCACGGCTCCATACCTATTAAGATCTTTAATATAAGACCCATCAGTTTTTATAATTTGGAACCCATTTATAGGGTCATAAAAAGGACTATCATTATTCAAGCACCACAGCTTCAACAGATAAAAGTTCTGATCAAAGCTCTTTATAAATATTTAACTTCAAAATAAATAACAACACTTTAAAATTTTTCATATAAAAGCGCTGCTGTCTTTTGTGTTACAACTTGAAGATGTCTTCACAATAATCGTTATTATTTTTCTATACAAATAAAAATAAAAAGTTTCTGCGCTTTATAACCAAACAAAGTATTTTCATAATTTCTTTTCTTATACTTGCTGGATACTTGGTGGGTATAACGTATAAGGTATAAGGTATACTTGAGTAATTGAAGTATATAAATTGCGTTTTCATGGCACATTTACGAAACAAACCAGAAGATTCTTCTTGCGAATAACATTTTCATGTCATCCTTGACTTAAGGCGCATTGCCATACCACCGCCTTGTCTGCCGAACAACACAGCTCCCCTTACCCTTCCTTGGTGGCGGAGGAGGTACAATAAAACAATTATAAAATAAATTTTCATAAAATGCCTTGTAAGTGCTTTAGCTTGTGTTTAACGTGTATAAATAGGGTAGGTAGGTATGGCGGTATGGGTTTGTGGGCTTGTGTGTTTTATATTTAATGGGATATCGGTTAAGAATGTTTCGTATTATTTACCAAAGAAAAATTATTCAAGCTGAGGATTTTAATGTCTCTTTTACTTTCCTAATAATATAGCTTAGGGATAAATTGGTTGTTAAATCTATTTTCGGAATTAAAATTCTTTTCGGAGAAAATATCTTTATATTTACCTTTCATGCTTATTACTTCATCAGGCTTGAATATTGAATTATTATATGTATAGAAGTTTACCTAACATCAGATACCTTATAATAAAGTATTCTTCTTAAATCCAGTTTTTTGTTATTTCTATTTTCAGAAGCTGTTCTATTCAGAGTCACCGCAAGTATCTAAGTAAGTATCTTATAAAATGAGGACATATGTATGTAAATAGTATGTAGTATATATAACTTATCGGGTAAACAAAACTTTAACATCATTTGCTGTTGTCACAGTGGTATTTCACTACAAAAAAAAGAAGATTAGTGGGCTGAATTTTAGACATGTTCTTTCGAATTCTTAAACAAACATATCATTACGAAGATGGAGAGGCCCTATTTCGTCATATAAGCCATCCCACAGGTGAAAACACCATTATAGGATACTCCATTCAAGTGGGATGATGAAAAGGTCACTTTGCGAATTGAATTAGCCAGAAACCAATATAATCTTTCCAAGAACTGTTCGATATTATGTATTTGATAGTTTGAAAGTTTTTTTTTTTATAAGTCTTAAAGGCCCGTTTGCTGAAACGAATTTTAAGTACTTATTTAAGTTCAACATAAGAGATTATGTGACTGTTCACGCTGAGGAAAAAGTAGAACCTAAGCGTTTAAAGTTGATCATACATATTTAAGTTTCGTATCATCAAACGGGTCAAAGTGACCAAAGTTCAATTAAAATAGGAAAAGATTTACTTTAAAAAGAATAAATTAAAAAAAGTTCAATTAATTTCTTTATAAAGAGTGTTTTTTTAAGATGTGTGTGTGAATGTAAGAAGAAATAAAATGCATATAATTTAATGTTATGGCCAAGAATTTACCTTTACTATAAAGATAAGGGTTTGCCATTATGTTTAAAAAAATGATTTCGGGCAAGTGGCCGCCGCGGCTGGATCAAATAAATTCCAGCCGAGAGGCCCAATTTTCGACCACTTTTTGAAGCAATTGGGGTCGTATGTCAGCAAGAACACGACGGATATTCTCTTCCAAAGCGTCAATCGTCTTGGGCTTATCTGCGCAGACAAGCGACTTCACATAACCCCACAAAAAGTAGTACAGCGGTGTTGAATCACACGATCTTGGAGGCCACGCCACAGGCCCACGACGCGAGATAATGCGCTCACCAAAAGTTTCCATCAATAAATTGATTGTTTCGTTGGCTGTCTATCATGTAGCGCCGCGCCCGCCGTCTTGTTGGAACCAATGGTCGTCCACATAAACATCCTCCAATTCAGGCACGAAAAAGTCATTAATCATGTCTTTATAGTGTTCTCCATTGACTTTTACATTATGGCCGGCTTCAATGATTCCCCCTATACCCATAGAGCACACCAAACAGTTACTTTTTAAGGGTGTAACGGCGTCTCAACAATAGCTCGTGGATTATGATCACTCCAAATACGACAATTTTGCTCATTCACGTACCCATTCAACCAAAAATGAGCTTCATCGAATATTGGACGCAGATAAAGAACCGAACCATTATTTTGGTAATAAATTTGCACGATTTGCAAACGTTGTTCAGGAGTAAGTCCATTCATTATGAAATGGCAAACCAAACTGAGCAAAAATCAAGTGACAACTGTCAAAAAACCTACTCCGAAACAAGGATTGCCAGATTGAAAACCACACGTGTAAAAAAAAACAACCTTTGCAATAAAAAGCGAAAAATTATTTCACGGTTAGTAGAAATTTTCAAAAAAGGTTTAAAATACTTCTGTAATTAGTTTTTTTTTCTTAAATGGAACCCATCAATCAAATATTTTATTTAAATTGAAATTGATACGACCACCAATTTAAATTAATCGATCAACTGAGCAGCGATACAAAAGTCAGCCGATATAAAATGACTTTATCATTTACTATCTACCATACATCAGCCATCAGGAGCCATCAGGATCCATCAGGACTATAATACCAAACAATTTTACAAGTTAACGCCATACATCAATCATGTCTATAATACCCATCAATATTATCACCGCATACCAGAGTTTTCTCTCCCTCTTAATGTTAGAATCAATTTTATTTCTTACTTAAAAAAAAAAAAATCTCCTAAAGCAAAAATAAAAAAGTTCCTTCAAGAATTGTGAATAACTGAAAACTGAGAACTTTTGATTTAGATGTATCTTTAACGAGAGTTCGATTTTTATCTCTTTCCAAAGAAAAAGACACTCTATTCATTCCATTTGACATCTGTTACTCAAGTCTACCAATGTTCAAAATCAAACACATCATGAAAAGAAGAAAAGAACTATTATTCTAACATTATAGGGAGTGAGGAATGATTACTTGAAAAGAAGTTAGAAGTCTATATAAATATTGTTATTAATGTTCAAGAGATATCTATTTATGGGTGAGTGGTTACTATAATGAAACAACTTTTATTTCTTCAACTTTTTAAGAGTCAAATTTTAGTATTTTTAGTTGTTCTTGTTAAAAATAACAAATTTTATTCCAATTGAATAAATATAGATGATTAACTTTGATGAATTGGAACGAAATGAAAATGTATATACTGTTTTAAATTAAATTTCCATTCTTTGAGAAGGGTTTATTAAACAGAGTACAGTCTACCCCGCCTATACCTATGCACTCTGCTTAAATGAAACTTTCGGTTATATGCAACAAGAAATTTACCACGGTTTTTCAGGGATTTTTCATACAAATTAGAACGGATAAGTGCACCCTGCTTATTTGAAAATTCCATTTGATTGAAACATTTTTCTTTTCCCCAAACAATTGTTTTGTTCTGAAACAACTCCGCTTACATGAAACACTGAACGCATCCATACATTTTTGAAGTTTGAACACACCTTAAAAAAATGACGTTTTAAGTTTCATTCCATTTTCATCGTTCCAATTCTTTCAACTGTCACAATTATTAAAAGTTGTTTTATTTGTTGTTCGAGGTTATTTATGGTTTCATTTTTCTATCTTTGAAAATATCTCACATGACATCGTTTAAAGGTGAAATAAAGCTGCAGTTATACGAAGTTTGGTTAAATGCTACAAAGCTGCAAAGTCCGCTTCATTGCAACAAATTTTATGGATTTTTTGTGTTGCAAATAAGCGGAGTCGACAAACCATCTCATTGAAGACTATTTAATTGGAAAAGACTGGAACTAGAAACATCGAGACAAAACATGCAAAATAAATTAAAGACAATTAAGAACCAGTTTCTCAGTAGTGCGTTAAATCATCAGAGTTATAGCTAAAAACTTGTAAATAAATGTAGGTGTAAACACAAATACAGTAAATACAACAGTGTTTTATAGAAGGATGCATGCGGAAGGGATTACAAAATTCGGAGTCGGAGGACTAGACAACAAAAGAATCTGTTCAATTAATCCAGAACTAACTTGGTGGGTTAACTCGGGTTAAACTTTAATCTCGCACTCAAAAACTGAGTCTAAGATATATTTTAGAAAATATACAAAAGATAAACATTTTTATATATCAGAAAATGTATTTTCCCATTTCTAGTATTGATGGCCTTAGACAGTAAAGCTTACGCTTTTTTATAACTCAAGGGACAATTGGCGAAAATGTAAGGTAGCTGGTCTAGGAACGAATAACGACGAGATATAAAGCGGTTTTTTTTTTGATCTACAGAACTGTGCCTACGTTCTGTAACTCTCGCATGGTTTAAATTGGTAGAGAAACGATGGAAAATGGAACAAAACTCATACGATTTGTTTCAATTTTCATCGTTTCTCAACTGATTTTATCGATGCGAGAGTTACAGAACGTAGGCACTGGACCAGGATCATTTTCTGACAGGTAATACGAAAACAACTTGGGAACCGCTCTATATAGGACGGTGTTCACATTGGACTCACTCCGCGCGACTCATTTTCTCTTTTATCTCACTCTACACAAGTATATTATGAGAAAGTGAGGCAGGATTTTTAATTTTTTTGAAAAAATCCTGTCTCACTAGACTCTCTCTTTCTCATCATGAGTTGGAGTGAGGCAAAACAATAAAATGTCAATATGAGTCGCGCGGAGTGAGTCCAATGTGAACACCGTCTAGGATTCATTGAACGTATCACAAAGTCCACAAAATTGACAGATTACAGGGATGTCTTTGAATATATCAGGACATACTTAGACAACTGTTGAAGTGGCATTATAAATAAGAAGATATCCAACTATTTAGACACTATCCAGCTGGACAACTGTCCAAGAGTGTTCTAAGCAAATCTTATAAATACGACTGCAATTGTTTAAATGTCTTGTAATTTTTTAACAAAATTGAAAATTCGTGGGACTTGTATTTTATTTTGATCAGACATCATCCCGTAAATGAAAAGTGTATGCCCCAAAAAATATACTGAACAGAAAAAAAAGAGGAGTCTATATTCCCCTCAGTTTAGTCAGAGGGGCATTTTTCTAAAAAAAATTACTTTAAACAGAAAAAAATTATTAAAAAAAAACAATGGTAAAATGCATGTTATACCTTTCTTTTAAAGCCAGAAATTTTTTCTTGTATTAAATTTTTAAATTTGTTAATAAAGTTGTTTTAAAGAATAGTTATTGAAAAATTGATTTTAAAACTCAAAATTTTGAAAAAAAAATTTAAAACTTATATTTTTTTAAATTTTACGTTATTAAGTACATATTTTGTTTTCAAAATTCAATGCTATTATAAATAGCCAAAAACAGAAGAACAAATGCTTAAATGTCTTATACTTTTTGAGAAAATTGAAAATAACTAAATCTATTTTATTACCTACGTAGTGGAAATAGGATAAAGAATTTTGTTTCTGTTATTTTCAATTTTCTAAAGAACTAAAATCGATTTTAGCATCTAGTTTTTGGTGTTTGCCTAGCTATTAATAACAGCATTAAATTTTAAGGACTTCTTAATAGCGGGGGAGGGGGGAGGATGCGAACGACAAGAAAAAATCTTGTATGATTTTTTCTTGTCCCGACCCAACCAACCACGCTCTAGCATTTAGTCACAACTTATATCACTCTGGATATTGCACGCAGTTCAATCCTGCTAGTAAGGCTGAGTTTCCTCATCCTTGATATTAACATAATCTGATTTAACTCAGAGGTTACTCGGAATAGACAAACTGGGTTCAAGGCTATAATTTTCGTTGGATCAATCTTATGCATTTTTTCTTAAAAATACCACCTCATTATTATTCGGTATTATTGACCAGTGACTGAGACGGAAACTCCGGCCTCATTATGACAAACCGATTGAGCTTAAATTAAACGAAAGTTTCTATAGTTCTTCTGCACAGAGAAACCGTTTCTTCATAGACATGTACAAAATTTGTTTAACTGGAAAGTCGACAGAAATCAATTTTAAACCAATGTAATCCAACATTTTTCCAAAATCTCACTACAAATTTAAAACTGTAGGTACATCTGGCTTACTGAAAACACTAAACTTAACATTAACGTGCGGGATTCAGATAACCATCTTACTCTAACCATACAGTCCATCCGACGCGTCAGTCGGTGTGTGCGGCTTTACGCCCACTTGATCGTGAAGAATTTTCTTTAAATTTGCAGCCTAATAAAATTGTTTAAATTAAATAGTTCAAATAGCTTCGTAAAAAAAAAAAAAAAACAAAATTAAATAAAAAGGTTTCATAACCTAAAATTAAACTTTTGCAATATTCACATATTAACATAACAAAAAAAATGTTCGCCCTCTTCGTCTATGTTATAATTTATTAAATGTGGAATTAGCAATCCAATTCAATGTAATTTCTATAATTTTGTTCCTGTTTTTTCTTTTGTTTGATAATATTTACTAAAGTTAATGACTTCATTATCTATTAGGGAATTATTAATGTGTAAATAAAATAAAACGAAAAAAAACAGTTCACAATACTTAAAGTTAAACCATTACAGAGTTCAACAATAATTATTTGTGATTGCGGTGATGCATGCTGTTAATAATTTATCGCTATATAATAACATATTTTAATTTTATATACTAATGTATATACATGAAGTGGACGTTGTTATTATTATGATTATTTGAAAGTTCACATGATCATTATCAAAAGTAATAGTAGGTCACATATAAAGGGTGTTTATTTCAGAGGCGGATAACTTTAAATTAAATTGGCATCACTGCTTTCTGTGACAGCCAATTTGACAGTTCTCGGTTATTTTCACTTTAGTTAAGTTTAGTTATATCATGAATAAATAGACTCACGCCTCGCTGGAGCAACAAATTCTAATATATTTTAAAAATCATGGTTCAATTCTCATAATGAAGCAAAATGTCAATAAACAGCTAGAATTGCCACATTTGGAGCAATGTTAATTCACAAAACATTGTCGAAACATCATTCCATCCAGAAAAAAGTCATCGTGTGGTAAGCTCTATGGGCCGGCCGGTGGAACCATTTTGTCTTCAAAAATGAGTATGGTCGGAGAGTTACAGTCAGCGGTGAGCATATACAGAGACATGACTACTAACTTTTTCTTGCCACAATTGGAAGGCATTAATGTTGCAGATATGTGGTTTCAGTTTCAGCAAGACGGTACCACGTGTCACAAAACACACGAAACAATTAATTAACTGAAAGAAACATTTGACGAAGGATTAATAACCCGAAATGGACCTGTCAACTGACCACCCATTCCTGCCATTTAACGCCACAAAAAAATATGATATGCAATATCGTATTACACTCTAATCCTTTCCTCAGTATCTTATTGCACTAAATTAGAGATAAACCCTACCGAGAGGTCCATTTGTATTCTAGGAACAACCTTCATAGGATGCCTTTCCTTACAAAATTGACTATTAAATCCAAAGTAGGTACTGGAACATCTCCTTTGAATCAATTTACCTTTGAGATTGTGGAACAACAGGAATTTCAAACATATATCTACATTTTTATTTTCATTGTAGGAACATGACCATGGACAAAAGCCAATGGTAGAGGCAACAAATTTTGCTATAAAGGAAGTAAAGGCACTTACTTTAAAATGACTTGCCATGAATTTTACACTTAAAAGTCGTTTAAAGAAATTGAAGAACATATATTTCTTAATACTTCTTGGGGGAAAAATAAATAAATGGCCCGAGAGATCCTAACAAATCAACAGCAAATAGTAAGCAGTAAAATTAAATGACTTTTCGCCCTTATTTGACAGCCAACGCCAAGCTATGTACATATATGACTCCCACACGGGACACGGCAACTCTTGTTCCGCAGCATGGAGAGTCGACAACCACGCAATTGCTGACTGCGCATATTCTTGACTTCTCCATCTTCATCCCCTTAACCGAAAGCAGGTGTTGCATGTCCTCACTATCATCACCACCACCCTCAACACCCCCATGGAAGAAACTACCCCACAACCAACCAACCAACATGAAAAGCTTCAAACTTTTTTCCCCAACACTTCCTAAGTTTGAAATGAAAGACAAAAGAAATTTTTTGTGACGTACAACCTTTATGCCGCTAAGCCTCTCAAGGCGACTTGTGTTAGTCGGGTTAGTGGAATGAAAATTCAAAGAAAAAATGTCCTTCGAAGTGTGATTGTCGTCGCATTGAGAGGGCACATTGCTAAGTCTGAAATGTACCCACAAAGTTCCAATCTCCCCCCAGCCAAAGCCAACCCCATAACAGCTCCAATACTTACACTGATTCGCTCACAATGATGCACACACACAAACGAACACAAGGATGGTGTGGGAATTATAGCTCTAGCAGTGTAGATAACTATCGCAGCGTCCTTTCTTCTTGTTCTATGAATGGATCAGGACGAAAAGAAAATATGTCCTCACGAATTTATCCGACATCTATATTTCCTCGTTACGTGCTAATGTACTTGTGCCCAAAGTCCCATGACGTCGACGTGTGGCACTACTGGCACACGATTCCAACAACGAGCGGTGTCAATCTTTGTGTATAGATAGATAGATAGATAGATTGGTACATACCGATGTGATGTGCTCTGATGACATAAATTTGTATCTTTTCAGATAGAAAAGGACCCGTGTTGTTATTGTTGATGTTGTCGGTGGTTGTTTGTGCTCTCTCAAAGTCCTCATCGCAGCTTGTACTAACGCAAATAAAGTGCTCTTTATTGCATTTCTTGCGTTGTACTTTATGTTTTTGTATATGTGGATATATATTCAGCGTTGCCAGGAGTACTCAAATTTGAATTAAAAATTGTGAATATCTATTTGGTGAAACATCAAAAGATCAATTTACAAAACTCGCCTAAAAACCTGGGAAAATTTTCAACATACATATCTATGGCCGAAGAAATAAAAGTACTGCTTTACCTAAATGCTAACTAAGATATTATGAAACGGAACAGTGCCAAAAGAGTGCATAGTGCACTACCTCGTGAAATGCATGTGATCAAGAATTTCACTGATGCCGAATACCAAAAAGCCGAGATTTGAGTAGGTTCTCAAAAAAAAAAAAAAAAAATGGAAAACATGAGCCAATAGAGAAAATTGTAAGACCGTTTTTGAATTCAGAACATAAAAAACTGCCATAATTTAGAAAACTCAAATTCTCAAAACCCAAAAGCCTTAAAAAAAAACTTAAATTCTTAAAACCCTAAATCCAGAAATTCTTTATTCCCAAAAATTCAAAATCTTAAAACCCAACATCCCAAAAATCAATAATCCTGAAAGCATGAAATCCCAAAATGCAAAACTTTGAAAACATATATTCCCAAAAATCAATCCAATAGCCCTAATTGAAAAAAAATCCAATATATCAAGAACCCTAAATTCAGAAAATCCAACACCCCGAAAATGCAAAAGCCCAAATTTCAGAAAACACAAGACCCTGAAATCCTTGATTCCCGAAAATCCTAAACATAGAAATCTGATTATAAATGTGCCACCGTAAATGCAAAATCTCAAAGATCCAAAAATATGGGCTCAATTAATTTTATAAATTTTGTGCCTTACCCGAAATCATTTTATAATCAGCAGTTTATATTTCGAATAGGTGAAATTTTGAGTGATCTGGATTTTGGTTCTTCTGGAAGTTGGGCTTTTCTGAGGTTATGGGATTTTGGGTTTCCAGAATTTTAGTAGGTATTTCGGGACTATGGGGTTTTGGGATATTAAGTTTTCTGGAATTACGCTTTCTGTTGTCTGGAGTCTATGCTTTTGGGATTCCAGGTTTCCAGGATTTTGGGTTTTTGATTTCTAGAAGTTGAGCTTTTGCGTTTTTGGGATTAAGGGTTTTCGGGATATTGAATTTTCTGAATTTTAGGATTCCCGTCTAGAGCTAAACATTTCTGGGTTTTTGAAATTTGTTTGTTTTTTTTCGGGATTTTGTGTCTTCCGACCTTAGAATTTGTGGGATTTTGAGTACTCTGAATTTTTGTTTGTCTGGATTTTTAGCTTTTAAGTTTTTTCTTAAGATTTTAAAATTCCTGGTTTTTGGGGTTCTCCGAATTAGGAGTTTCCCGCATTTGAGGTTTTGAGGGATTTTGGGCTTTCGATATATTTGCTTTTGGGATTTTGATTCGTAAAATCTAGTTTCAGCAAAAGACTTGTAATACTTTTACCTCTTAAATCATCTCATTGAGTCCAATCTGAATACCGTTAAAGAAATAAGTCCCGACTACTTGCATTAAGGTAAGGTGTAATTTAATTTTGTTTTGGCAACACTGGTAATGCTGTTGATTCAATGCTTGCTGTTGCTAATGCTTAAAGAATACAAGATGTAGGTATACTATCTGTGTATTTTGAATTAAACGCAAAAACAAGGATGTTTTAGTCGTCCTTTTTTTTTGTTTCTTTTAATGTGTTCAGAAATATGGAAAAGCAAGCACGTTCAAGGTAAGCGTTGCGGCACCACTTTGTTTGCAAGAGATAAGAGCACAGAGCACGGTGCGGTGGTGAGGCTAGGCGAGTGAAGCACTTCTACATGATGGCGATAGAGAGGAAGCTTAATGCCACTGCGTTGCAATGAATGCATAATTGACAAGTACATGCTCTAGAAAAAAAAATATATAAACCGCTTTTCGTGTATTTAATGAGGATGTCAAGCGCCATTTCAATTATAGTCGTGGTGCATGTACCTAGATAAGCCAGCTTGAAAAGAATCAGATCTATTTTTTGTTTCTTTTAGATTCAATAGAAGTTGACATCTGTCAAATAAAATTACTTATATAGAGAAGATGAATTCTCGTGAGTATTTATGTATGTACATATATTTTTTTTGTTTTTATTTAATTCCATTCGTGTGGACAATTAGGTAAATTGACTTTTGACAACCGTCATCGTGCGTCGTCGTCATCGTCATCGTCATCGGTGTAGTCTAACCTTACGTGGGTTACATTTATTATTCCTCTGTATACCGTAACGATGCTTTCTTGATAGTTACTGTCGGTGTTGTAGGGTTGTTGTATTTACACAGAATGTCAAATAGCAATATGTCAACTCCTGTGTGAATTCTAATGGGAAAGCTTAAACAGAATGTTTAAGTGGCGTTTATTATTAGAAATTATACATTCTATTTGTTGGCATAGGAAAGTTGTTTTGTTTTTCTTTTCTATAATTCTCTTAGCTGTACCTATATGTTGTAGTTGTATCAATTAATATTACACTATGGAAAGGGTTTATTTGTATATTGACTCAAACTTGTTTTGTTGACTGTTATTTTTGTGAGTTTTATCAGATCATATATACATACATATATATGTAGTTTTATGAAAGTTTGTCTCGCCGTCTGTCTGATGGTAATGTGCGAAAGGTTTAGAATTAAAGTGGTAAGGCTTAATTTCCCCTTAACTTTACCTTCGACAATCACATTTGATCATAGAATGAGATACAAAAAATGTAGGATAACTAACTAATGAATTTGTTTTGTGTCTCCCTTAAGTTTACGTACCTATGTATATGAACATACATAAGTATTTATTGCATGTGCTTCAATAATTACCGAGGGCGGTATGCGACTTTGTTTATTTATTTCACTAAGTTTTTGAAAGTGATTAATTTGGCCTAATAGAATTCCAGAAGAAAAGTATCCAATTTATTTTAATATGTCCAAATTCTTTTTTGTGTTTACTATGATATAGTTTTCGGGGAATGTGACATCTAAAGATAGAATCACAATTGTAAGAGGGGCACTTATAAGTTTATTCTCGCGAGCACAAATTGTCAAATCATTCCCAAAGATATTGGACGAAAATCCCCTTTATTACAGAATTCGGCTTAATATATTCGATTCGACTTATTTTCGAAAAATTTGCCATTTTTAGTTAATCCGCCAATTGAAAATTTAACATTACATTGGTAACTTGGACTGCACAGCCGACGTATTGTTTAATTAAATTGGCATTAATGAAATCGCGAATCATTCGCACTCCATACACAAATTCTGCCTTTTCTTATCACCGACAATTTTGTCACGAATCTACAGTTGATACTTTTTATTTACAAATAAATAAAATGTTAAATACAAAAATGTTAGTTAAGACTAAAAATGAGCTTAATAAACATTTTCTGAAGAGAAAGAAGTGCTAATCGCGAGCAATTCAAAGAAATGCAGCAGTTGGTTACAGAGCTTACAGCGCATCAAAAATAAAGAAAATATATTTCGATCCTCATCTCAATCCGGTTTTTCCTCGAAGAATGTTCTCGCAAAATAGCATAAAATGCAGTGGTATCCACATCAATTCTCGTTCATATTTAAGTTTTTTCTTAGTGACGTTGAAATGACAGCGGTGATAGAAAAGTTCGGAAATTGGTAAGGAAGTGCAGCAATCGATAATATAGTTCATTCAGCTAATTCTATAATTGAAATTAACGGGAGTCAAACATTGCGAATTCTATAATGGGCATAAATATTTATAATAATGAGAAAGCGATTGAATTTGTTCCAAAATTAAAAAAAAAAGAAGAAGAAACTTCTTAAAAGTATTTACTAGATCAGTGCATATTGTATAGGTACTTATGTGATACATGTTTTCTAAGGTTTCTATGATTTGATCAATTATTGCCTTTGCCTTTGCCGTATTTTCAGTGATAAAGACTGGAAAGATAACATAACGTTAAAAAAATGTTTATTAATAAGAAAAGTTATTGAACTGTCATATTCTTTATGCGTGTGCCAGCTAACACGCCTGTGTCAAGGAAAGTGCCGTAGCTAGCCCTGTGGGGGCCCCGTATCAAATTTTGTATGTGGTACCCCTTTTTCCTAACGGGCACAACCTGAACACTGTTTGTTTCAGATTTTATTCTTTTGAAAAGTTTAATGTCATCTGCATTAATAAGAACACAAGAAATTTGGACAATTGAGACGATATATTTTATAAAAAGGATAAACAAAATAGGCCCTAAATGGCTACCCTGAGTTACGCTTGAATTCATAATAAATTGATTAGAACATAGATTTCCAAAAGTAACACTATAATGTCTGCTTAGTAAATACGAAAAAACTAAATCCTAAGTTATTTAATTTATTTATAAGAGTGTCGTGACATAATTTATGAAATGCTTTACTGAAATCAGTGAAGATGCAGTCAACAGTTGCAGTAGCGTTGGTTGTGGTAGGATGTATAGTTTGATACATGGGAAGGAAAACTATCGAAGACACAAGTGAACAAAAAATGTTAACAAGTACATTTTAAATAACTCCGTATCTCGGGGGCCCCTATATATAAGGGGCCCCGTTTAATTGATACGGCTGATACCACGGTAGCTACACCTCTGGTCAAGGAGCGAGTACTTAGGCCAGTAATCACGGAACGCTCATAAACTGCTTTTAACTTTATGAGGCTCATAACTTGAAAATAATTTTTGGTATTCACCAACCACTCATAAGTATTTTTCGAAGTCCGAAAATAAGAGCCGCTCTCTCACAACCAGAAAAAAATTTAAATCTTTTCACAACGGCTTAAACGATTTTACAATTACTTTATTTCATCGCATTTTTGGATTTTTTGCATACATTTTGTCATTTATTTACTTATTTTCATTTTATTTATTTCAATGGCGTGTTTCTTTGCTGAAATTTGAACCTAAAAACATTGGAATTGCAAAAAAAAAACTCAAGCAATGTGATAGTTGACATGTGGACCTTCGAAAATTTTTAATGAAAGCCCTCATAACTTAAGAGTGGTCGGGACCACTCATAAGTCATAAGTCTTATGAGCGCTTATAAGTATTCACTACTATTGCTTAGTGAATAGGTTTATGAGCCTATATTAAGTTTGAACTATTAAGTAATTAGCGTTCGGTGAATACCGGCCTTAGTATTGTTTTTTTATAAATACGACTGCAAGATAAGTGTTAAAGTGTTAAACCTCACTGCTTAATTATTAAAAACTTCAAAAAAACCTTTAAATTTAATTTTCTTTTTTGAGTCACAATAAAATCTTCTTCATTTCTCGTAGTTGGCATTGGAAACAGATTTATTTATTTAATATCCAAAATATTTTCACAAAAATGTTTCCATCATGATGAGTATCATTCAATACCTAATACAATACGAACTGATGACACTTTTAAAAATTAGTTTGACCTTTTTCAGACGACTTATAGGTAATGGTTAAATAAATTACCATTTTTCTAACCAATATTTTACCCTTATCTCTACGTCGATAACCATTTTCTCGAAGTCAGAAATTAATTTCGAACTAAATCATGTCAACAATAACAAAAAAGAACACCCTTAAAAAATGTAAGTGAACGAAAAAAAAAACTCACTAAATAAACATTTATGCGTATAAAAAGAAAAACACAAAAATTAAGTCAGTTATTTGTATCTATACATTTACTTAATTTATTTAAGTTTCTTCGTTGTCTCCTTAGAAATTAGAGTATAAATATGTATAGCTAGAAGAAAACGTGCCACCGTGTCGATGTGGTGCGCCGTCACCATAGAGCTGTCACATTATAACAAGTAATAACCATGCAAATTACATCATTTCAGCCTCGTCATTTAGGGGAACCAAAAATTACATCTTTCCGGCGCCATTCACATACAAATATCTATCCATCTATCTTTATAGGAACTTTAAGCTATACCTACCTACCTTCATCTAGTGGCTGAGTCTTTTGAACACTGCTCAGAGCTCATACAAGTGCTCCAACAAATGTCTGACATTTTCCGGGTTATTACTTAGAAAAAGCGCAATCTCGTGCTCAAGTCTGTAATATTCCAAATCGTTTCCATTTTATTTCTACAGTGATGCACACTTCGTTCGTTCCGTGATGGATCGTGAATGTATATACTTGATGATTCTATGAGACGACAACACACGACCGAACGAAACGTATATCAGCTATATACAATCTCTTCCATCCTGACCTATGTTTTATAGACGAATAATTCAATTTGTCAATGTCAGATAGGGGCACACTGATTTGTGAGCGAGGACAGACTTATTCAATTAATATTTTCTGTTCTGCCGCTACCGCTGCCACAGCAAATGGACGAACAATTTATTATGATGAATACAATATTACAAAGGATGCTGTGAATGGTAAATGTTTCGCGGTTGAATTCCATTCGCAGCAGATGGGAATTTTGCATATCCTGGCGTAGAATCCAGTCAACTGATGGACGCGGTGGCGGATTTACTGATAAGCAAAGTATTCAGCTGAATAGGTACCTAATCCTAATCTTAAACATTAAGCTAGCGCCACTATTTTCGCTTTTCCTACCAAATATGACGGTTTGTGCTTAACTTGTGCTGCCATGCACCAAAGAGATAAAAACAAAATTCGCATATTTGCAAATTTTACGAGCGTCAAATTGGAATTGTCGATTTTTGTTTAAATCTTAAGGGAACATACGATAGTAAAAGTCGGGCACATTGCAGCACAACCTTATTTCTCAAGAAAATCAAGATGGGGTGCTATCTTCACCCCCATTTGGTAATCACATTTGCACTTCTTTCTTTAGACTATAGGTTTTGTTCAAAACAACATTTTTCTAGGCTTCTCCTTTCTCGTTGAACACAATAGACGCGTCGTCAGGACGCCGCGTTCGCAAGCGCGTGAATATTAAATCTTATTTAACTTCCATCAGAGTCACGTCTGCAACTCCATTGTATTCACTTTAAAACGAAATTTAATGTACATATTCAGCCTTGCTGGGAGTTTCACCTCAATAATATTCCACCCGGGAAATTTGACATTTCACTTTTCGCCTATTGTGAGTTTCTCCCGAAATGTCATGATCGAAAAATTCCTCTTATTATGAACATTCATTTCGGGCGGAATGAAATGTCATTTTCACTTCTGTTTTGAAGGCGAACAAAATTTCGTTCGGGCGAAACTCACAATAGCTTTTAAAATTCCGGGCGAACAAAATATTTTAAGGTGAAATATTTTTCGGGTGAAACTCACAATAAGTCTGATTTTAACTTTGACATGTAAGGACGCGTGCCATGACACGCATCTATTGTCTTCAGCCAGTTAGTCTTTTCAACAACTGAAGACAGAAGTATTGTGCAAAAACACAGGGAAAGAACACGTCTTTTAAAAAGTTGCAAAAGACATGTGAAAACCTACAGAATTATAAGTTCAATTTTAGTGCCCCTATAGATGTCAAATACTCAGGCCATGAAGTGCGGTCAATCCTCCTCTGAATGTTAAAGTGTTGCAAAAACATTCATCAACCAACAGCAGATACATATATAATGTAGTTGCAAGTTACAAAATTTTGTATAGTTGCACGAGTTTGGAGAGAATCTGTGCATTTTTGGTACATTTCCCGGAAGTGAATAATTTGAATGGGTGGAATAAAATAAATACACCGGATATTTTAACTGTTGTTGTAATGATAAATACTTACCTGACTACCATATAGCAGGTAATTGTATTCTGAACTTTTTATCAAATATCTATGTAGGAGAATATGACGTTTATGGAAATGAAAAAAAAAACAGCACAGGTGCCTAGCCTACAGATGGTTGGAAGAATCCGATGTTATTAATTTACAATTGGATTGAAAAAAAATATATACTATTGAACTCGCTATTTAAATAACTGATTTAAAAACATGTAGGTATGTACATTAATATTAATAACTCAACTTACCTTTCCATGCGCATAATTATTTTTAAATAACTGTGAGGAGGAAATTGTCCAACGACTAAAAAAAAATTAATTATTGTTCAGCAGTCATCTTTAAATTTAAAATACACAGCTAGGCCGGACGTGCTTGTTCTTCTATGTTCAGTTGGATTAGAATTTCTGTAAAAAGAACGATTTGATTTGACAAAAATGTTCAAATGCATGAAACGTATTCATTTTATAACAAATAAATCTACTAATGGTTTTCCTATGCGTGAAAATATCACATACTTACAAATGCTATGAGCGAAACATATTCAACCGCTAAGCGCCATCTTTCAGAAAAAAAAGTAGTTAGTTTCTGAGTTTGAGCTATTTTTTTGATATTTTGGTGTTTTTGGCGGTGGTTGATGAAGCAGCGCGTGCGGTGCATCAAACAATTTGGCCAATTTTTTCACCGTTACACGCTTGCGTGTCCAACCTTAACTTTCATTGTATTTGTTCTTTAGATTATTTTCTGAACTCCATCTGAAATTTCACACATTTTTTTCCATTTAGAGCTGGAAAAAGGTCAATGTCAATACCACGAATTTAAACATTAATCACTATCAAAGTGTTACTTTTTGCTTAGGTATTAAAATAAATTATCGGGTGCAATTTAAAAAAAAAAGTGAAAAAAATAACCACTTTTTTAAGTTGAAAGGGAAATTGAAAGCTTTGTGTATTCTTTCTCTCTCGTTCTCTCAATTTTAATACTAAATTTTCTCTTATTATTTTAAATATTAATAAATTTAAATAATTTAATAAATTTTTGTATTCTGTGTGGCAAAAGCTTTCCAACGATTAAATAATTCATGCCCCTAGGCTTTTTATAGACCGCGTAAATTGTACCACAAATTTCGTGTTTGATCTACATAATATGATGTATACAAAGTTTTATGGAGAGGGAACAATATTTACACTAAAAATGTAATTGAATTATTGTGTTAGGTATTGAAAGTGTATGTTCATAGTTGTTCAAGGAGCACCTAAGGCACCTTTCAACGAACTATTATAGGTACAGTACAAAATTAAATTTCGAAATAAATAAAAATTAAAATTTTGATTGAAATCGATGATGCAGCCGTTAACGAAAAAACGGAAACAGATTGTTTCCTTAACTGCACTTCACGAATTCAAAATGATTTGCCTGTATTTGTTTTTATTTACTTTTACAATATTTAGAACCAATATTTATCGGTTTTCTATTTCAAATCCTTCACTAATTTCTTAAACACTGGCACTTTCTCTAAACCTTGTCAGGGTAATAATAATAAAGTAGACCCAATCTATCTATTTAAAAATAAAAAAAAAACCGTTATTGGATCAGCTAAACGCAAGTAATGTAGCTTTGTTTGTGAAGGATCCAGAATAACAACGACGATACTACCGTAAGAACACCTAAAAACCGTCTCTGTTCTTCATGGTCATTTTCTCAATTCCCTCAAGTCCCTCCGAAAAGTTTATTCTGCTTCATAGATTCAAAGTATGTTGCAATAGTGTTGCCAGCTCAAAATTGCAAACCTAGTCAAATATAACTTGTTGACTGAATTTGTGCATTCCTAAAGCCTAGTACGCTGCTGATGTGAAACGAAATTTTTCAGTGGTCTCCAACACGGCCCAAAAATCCACAAATGCAAACAAATCACTGCAACCCATGCTGTAATAAAAAAAAAAAACAACAAATACAAACAAACACCTCAAATGTCACTATTCAGCAAACAATAGTTTATAATTAACTGTCAGTCCGGGCAATTAATTCAGTGCGAAAAAAGGACCGAGACTTTTCTAAATAATATATGTACTACACTTTACAATTTGCTTCGTCGAACAGCGAAAAAGAGAACGAAATTTGTCGTTTATGATTTCGTTGTCATTTTTGTATGGGATTTTTCGTTTCACAGGTAGGTCAAAACATCAGGCTGTCACTTTGACTGCTCGTCGTTGTCATTGTCATAGAGAATGATGTTATCATTGATTCTCCTACATTTATACGCGGTGATTGCAGTATAAACGTTTACACTTGGTGTACACTGAAGCTGGAGTTTATTTTAAAATTGCTTTTTTGAAAAGTTAAGGTGCATATTGAATCCAGTCAAAAAAAACCAGCCATCTCGATGAGTATTTCATTTCCAGCTAAACCACTGGAAACAAATTAAAATGGCAAGACACAGCTTTTAGAAAGATGAATAATTTAGAGTGAGTTAAATTAATACGTTACAGGTCTGTGCGATTAGTCCTAATCGAGAGCAGACCGAGGAGAATCTCCTTTCATCCTTTTCCGTTGATGAACTTGTGTTTTCAAACAGCTGGTAAGTGGCAGTTTTTTTTTTCCTACACAAATACTAAGGAGCTCTTTGTACTGTAAAATATTAGTCAGGAAAATCCTTAATATCGATTTTCACGAAATTCTAGCTTTATTTTCTCTATCACACATCGAATGAATCCCTTGTACCTAGTGCATGAGACGATTATTATCCCATTCCCATTGAAAGGATTTGCTTTTCAAAATTATTGAGAAATAAAATAGGAAGGAATAGTCTCCAACCCATTTCCGGAGAGCAATGCGACACGAGTGATGTCAAACAGTAGTTTTCTATAGGTATACCTACACATGTGTAGAACCTTCGATAAATAGTCGACTTTGGACCAGAGAATAAAGTTCAATTTCAAATAAAATTACGAGTTCGAAAGTTCAAAACAATCCTCTTTCATTTTATTATAAAAGACACACTTCTTCTCATTCTTGAAAGTTCACTCTCGACTCGACATACATATACGAACCACGTTGACAACAAATAAATTGAAATTGAATGAACGAATACAATGAATTTACAAGTATTATGTCATGCGTGCTGGATTATAATGGAATGATGGGTGGATGGGTCCATTTGATGGGTGACATGTTGGGGGGCTTAGATTGGGGATTAGAAAACATCAAACGAGGTCTTTTCGGTGGAACAACATCCATATCAGCAACAAAATCTCTGTTAACATGGTGAGTTATCATTTGCATCCAGGATGTGAGTTTTGGTAAAAAAAAAAGGCCGTGGCCTGAGGGGGATGACAACGATCAAACATATACCTTTGATCGGATTGTAAACAATTCATAAATCAAATGAACAAATGCTTTCTTCAATTTTATTTCAAGAAGACGGGAGAAAAATAAAGTATTTCAATATCAAACATTTGAAATTATAGGTTATGATAATTTTTATTAGAACTCCTTTTTTATAAATTTTTGAGCAGGTGCTCAGTATAAAAAGCTGAGCAGGTACTATATGCAAATGCTTATATTAAAAAAATTTGTTCATGTCTTATGGAGAACCTGCTCCTAAAAGTGGAGTAGTGTTGAGCAAGGGGATTTGATGATGTTGCAAGAATTATCGCGGAATATAAACGCCAGATATATAAGATTCTATCCAAAGTTATGTTTGAGCGTTTGCAACACTTTAACCTTTAGTATACTTTAAACAAAAAGTACCATAGTGTGACTTCCAGCCTATACCAGATTGGCCATAGACCAAATCTACACACTCAGGCAAAGCCTGGAAAAGACAAAATAATTTAAATTTGAAACCCACCATCTCTTCATCGCCTTCAAAGCCGCATATTTAAGCAATCGATGAGTTCCAACTTAGCGAAACAATATTCACCGATCGAAAAGTGGTTAGGTGGATAATTTGCCGTTAATAAGAAGTAAATTAACTGTGATAATTTCAAATTTGTCGTTAAATGTTTTCAATGTTGCTACGCTAAGTTGATGCAATCGCGATAAGGAGTTCTATTTGGGGATTTGGGAAAACAACACAGAGAATAGCTCTTTCGCACTATTTCAAAAGCAATCGGCTATCTTGTAACTTCTTCAATCTCGTTCTGCAACAGATACAGTCGTATTTATAAAATTTCCTTTAGAACATTCTTTGACAGCTGTCCAGCTGGATAGTGTCTAAATAGTTGCACATCCCCTTATTTATAATCGCATTCCAACAGTTGTCTAAATTATGTCCTCATATATTCAAAGACATCCCTGTAATCTGTCAATTTGGAGAACTTTGCGATAAGTTCAATGAAAATTTCATTAATATCAAGATAACTTTTCAACTCGTAACTAAAAACATGCCTTGCTTTGTTCATTGAACTTACCCACTTTATAATAGCTTTGGGCAACCAATTGCAGTGTCCAAGTTAGTCAATCGATAGAAAATGTTAATAATTAAGATTTTGGAGTTAGACGGCTGTCTTAAGTTAGACATGCTTTGGAATGGAATTATAAATACGACTGATAGTGTCTAGGAGAGGTATTTGCAAAAAATTCATGAAAGTTTAACTGAACTTAATAAAAATAGCGTATTGACAACCGATAAAGTCAACCGATGAGACCAAGTAGATCGCCGGGATGAAACGCCAATTTGTATGGACTAAAAACTGTTTAAAGCTATTTTGAATCAATAATAAGTTGTTTTTTTTTGACAAACGGTCAGCCTGTCAAATTTTGTGGAAT
This sequence comes from Leucozona laternaria, assembly GCA_932273885.2. Lineage (NCBI taxonomy): Eukaryota > Metazoa > Arthropoda > Insecta > Diptera > Syrphidae > Leucozona > Leucozona laternaria. Next base: position 22,248,291 of record OW026368.1, on the reverse strand, counting down.
AGGGATGAAATCTTCTCAATGAGAAGAAAACTGCCAAAAAGTTTGTAACGCTCTGTGGGCAACAATTGTTGCCACTTTTTAAACTTCAAAACAAGAATCGACTAGCGTTGCCACGGATCTGTGATAAATTACAATCAAAAAATTTCAATAAATCAAAAAAACCAAAGCAAACAAAAGTTTCCAAATTTTCATTTTGCCGATTTCTTGGGCCAGAAATTGTCAGGAAAGGAAAATATTTTTCTCTCACGTGAGCGCTCTCTTTTGTGGAACAGTATTTGGCAATAATAGGTAACGGTACGGATTGTGACAATTGGCAGTTTTGGTCAAGGTCTGGAATAAACTTATATGGATTTGAGTTCTGACATTTGTTAAACTGTCATGAATAGAAACAAAGGTTAAGGTACGTTCACTGTTTCAGATAGTTATGGTATGTACAGTTCCAGTTGCTCAAATTGAAAATGCTTTCACGAAATTAAAAGTTAAAAGTTAATTTATGTAGACAATTAACAATTAATAATTGTGAAATAAAAATATAACATCATTTCTTACTTAAATTTGTTCGTCAGACATTTTGATGTACATATGTAAATGGAACCATCATTCAAAAAATCAGCTGTGATTGAAAGTTTACATATACTATTTTTTTATAATGTCAAATGGGTTAATTTCATGGAAAATTCTCAAATTCGATTCCAAATTATCTTATTTCCCATATACAAATTCATATTTCACAATGAGATAAATTCAACTAAATCCAGCACAAAATTCGGTAAAAATTTAAAAATGTCAGAACACGATGTATGAAAAACAAAAATAGAAAGAAAAAACAACAATAACAGCCAAATCAAATTCAAAATTAATTGAGCTATCAAACGAAACTCGCAAATTCAAGATGATACACTTCTTCTGTTATTTGAGAAAATATATGTACATAGTTAGTTTTCAAGAACTGAGCGAACCTACAAATTTCTGCCGAATCGAAGAACATTTTCACGATATGAAATACCTTTCCAGGATTCTTCACTTAATCGCAACAGGTAGAAGGTACCCCTGTTTGTGTTTAAGCTTGAAAAAGCTTGGATTTCATCCCCAGACATCGGGTGTGGCAGACTATCGCACTTACTGCACTAATCAATATATGGTGCAGAAGCGTTTGTCATGTAGAATGAAATTCCGATTGACTTGTAACTTCTTCAAAAATCTAAGCCTGTATAGCTGGCTGAGACTAGTATAATTTATAGGCAATGGACAGCAGTAGATCAGAGCAGAGCCCTCGATTGAAGCATCGAAGAAAGAGCAATCCAAGAGGAGTGTCTATAATTGGAGAGCAATATTAACCAACTCGAAATTCGTAACTGGGCTGCAGCTTACTAGTGAGCGGATAGGCTGTTTCATACTGCCCCATACGCGGCATATTCATAGTCACTTTTAAACTCCAGTTTATCTTAGACCTGGGTTTATACTATCTAAATATCATTGAATAAACCCCAGTCAAAGATAAACTGGAGTTTAAAAGTGACTATGAATATGCCCCAATGCAGCTGACCTGGCATTAATTTACTATGCTGATAAATGTTTTAAATACTTTAGCAAGGACCTAGAGCTATTATCGCCATTGGACATATATTTCAAGGAACTGGCTCTAGAAAATCCAATTTATAACAGTTTTTTTTTTATAAAAGTACAGTTTGTACGGGCCCGCTGAGTACTTTTAGACTTTTTATTATATTTTATAGCCCCCTCCGAAAAAATGTTTCCATCTACGACTTCGAACATTAAGTCCCGTGGTACTATCATCGCATATAGCAGACACATGAAATTATATCGTAAATTTTAATACCTTTGTAGATAAGATGTTTATTTTCGTAATTGCCCCTCTTTGTTGCAGCATATGTGTGTCAGATTGTGAGATTATCTATGTTTTGATTATGGGGTGGGGGGGAGGTTCGAGTTTCGAGGTTGCTAGGGTTTGGAGAAGAGATAAGAAGTATCAACAAAACTCCATCATCACACTCATACATATATGAAAATGAAATGACTGTAAATAAATTTAATATGCAAAATTTATACCCATCACCAGATGATGATAATTCAAGATGCTTAAAGGTACCTAGTGATATCATATGGATATGTTCCATCTTGACAGACATATAGAAGGACACATTTAATAACATTGCGATATTTTCCATGTTAAATCTTGAATCCTTCAAGGACTTTTCAGAACAACACAAAACTATAAGTTTACCTATGCAATGAGAATTTTGAGTAGTGTAATTAGTTTAAGATAATTGGAAAATTATAGTTATTCTCTACCTTAGATGCATTGTGTTTTGACATTTAATTTAAATTTGAACTTGTAGACAGATTGACTCTCAGGAAACGGAAGTCTATAATTTTTGTTCATAATGTTAATTTCTTTGGTTTTGTCATCATGGACTTGTTTTGCATATAAAAGGTTAAAAGACTTGTACGCACGACTCAGTTAAAATAGAAGAAGCTATAGTTCGAGACTACTCAAGCTTACACTCATTTAACACACACAGACACATCTTTCCTCCTTGTCTATGAATTGGCTGTTAGTCGTCTTTGTCGACAACCAAATGTACTTATTATGTTTAGCCATTTGATGAAAAACTTATACCCTATGATGAGTGTTTCATCAGACTTAATGTCGTTTGAACTGCCAGACCAATTTGTTCAGCATTATTTCGACAACTTCTACGTCATATCATCGTCATGTAAACGCAAGGTTAATAATTATTTATTTTATTATCTCAAATTCAATTTTTTGAAAGTTTTTCCCTTTTGAGGCTACATTTAAAATAAATATTCCACTCAGGTTAAAAACATTTTGTAACTAAGTTAAAAGCAACCATGAGTATAAGCTCTAATAATCTCCTTTCTTCTTGAGCAACTTTAAAGCTTTGAATGTTCTATTTTGTGTATTTAGTTTGAATTATTTTTTTCGAATTATTTCCAACAATCTCTCAGCCCCAAAAATGTGTGTGAAGGTAGGAAGCTATGTAAAATACTTAAGATACTTTATTTCACCCAAAAACATTTGTTAAACAAAAACTTTTTCAACTACAGTCATTTCCAGTTGCCAAAGTACCTATACCTACCTGTTTTGATCAAACTTTTCTTGTCCTACATATATCTATCTATATTTTATTTTTAAGCCCTATAGTTGCGCTTACAAATTCCGGTGTGGTGGTAGTGATAATTTAGCTTGCAAATTTACTTCAATTAAAAAGTTGTTAATGCTCATCACAAACAACAAGTTTTTTTTTCGTAAACTAATTTTTCGTAAGTTAACAGTGGTTTAGTGAAGCACAAGCCATGGCGAAACTGAAGCTGAAGACGAAACGTTTCCATGGCAATATCCCGCAGGACCAAATCCCGTTCGGCCCTGACCCCACACTTTGCTTAAACCACTCAAGATTTCTCTTGGATTTCTTAGCCTGGTTCTTTTGTATTTTTGTTTGGCATTTTTTTTTCTTCTTTTAGTTGAAACTATTTCAGGGAAAAGTTTTTGCGAAAAAGCGTCTCTTCAATCGCATTAAATTGAAAATTAATTAAACTTCCACCACTCACTCTGTGGATGTGATGCTGCATCGGAATGTGGGTTAAGTTTAGTTCGGTTGCAACTAGAGGGCTTGTTCAGGACCTAAAGACGGTGTGGTGCGACCCCGATAATAATAGGGCAACAAGCAACTTGCAACGATGAAAGGCGAAGTTAGTTGGACGAAGAACATGCAATCGGAAGTGGTTGAGCAGAACTGAAATTTAATGAAACGCTATAATGATTGGAATCAGTTCAATGTCCGATTAAGTTTCTCTGCGTTCCATAATTATGGTTATGGTCGTATTAGTAGCACTGTGCCTTTCTTTCATATAAATTCCATAGAACATGAGAAAACTGTCTATCAGAATTGAGAATTGTTTTTGACAGTCGAATGAAGGGCGAGAGAGAAGAAATGATGACAAGTATAGTGCTAAACTGCCAATAGCTTCCGATGCAATTTCAAGTTATAGCTTGTGTGTGTGTATGTGTGTGGATGCGGATAAGAATTGTCAGCAGTGTTCATCGTTCCACATAGATGTGTTTGTCAGAGTTTAATGGATAATTTCAGGAGATTGCTTGCTGATGGTCAATCAGAGTTAATTTTAAACTAAGAAATGTAAAATTACCACAAGGAAAATATGATAAGCCATGTATATGAACAATGTTCATTAGGAAAACATTTAATTTGATTTAAGAATTAAAACAAAAAAATAATTAGACAGAGATAGGCAGCATAAAATCACTTTAATTTCATTTGTCTTTATTTTATAGCCCAATTGTTATATAATAGACTATATAAGGCACACTGCAAAGCAGGAATATTCAGTGTGGAACTTTCACCGTTGGACACTTCACCACCAGATTTTCACCACCAGCCTTTTAGTGCTTGGATTTTTCGTTACAGCGGTTCCGCCACTGGGTAGCTCGCTGTCGTTCTTTCAACACTAGACTTTTGTACACTGCCTACATACAGGTAATGAAGTGCTTATTATTCATTATGGCCGTTGATTATTTTGAAAGAAAAATTTGGTTAGTCACAATAGAATCCAGATTTGCCAGTAATACCCCTGTTTTTTGACAACTTTTGCATGGTGCAACATTTTATTCATTGCAATGTAAAGTGAAATCTTGCTAAAGAAGCGAATTCTGTATGTTTCAATTTTTGACGCAAATTTCAATTTGCTAAAATTCACAATAAAATATGAAAAAATTGCCTCCCGCCAGTTAAAATAGTGTTAATTAATGATTTTCTATTTATTTGCATCATTTATTTCTAATTTTGGGGTTATATTTTGCAAGAATCGCTGTTCTGCAAAATTTCCTAAATAAAATACAAATGATTAAATAAGCTGAAAAAGAATACGATTTGTTATTGAAAACAATATAAATGAACTCCAATTGTGAATCAACCATTTCTTATACAATCTACACTACATTGCCAACACTAAAACAAAATATCCAGAAACGAAAAATCTGACACTTAAATGGGTGGCACTCAAATATTGAACACTTAATGGCAGCACTGGTGGTGGTGGTGAAATGTCCGTCTATCAATTTGCGGTGGGCAATGGTACTGTAACGGGCACGCTATACCATGGCAGTGAATTAAAAGAACGCCATACACGATAAAGCCCATTAGAAGCTTAACTTTCATTTTCTAATAAGAAATAAGATCTGTTGGGTCTCATTTCGTATTTATTTAACGGAATTTTGACAGTATTTTTAAAGGTATCTCCCTATTGGCTCAAAATGTCTGATGTTAAGGTATAACTACTTTAAAGCTCTTTACGAAACTGTATTTCGTCTTAAAAAATTCTTAGCTAATATTAAGCCTTTTTTCCTAATAAACTCCAGCTGAACACATATAAAATAGTGACAGTTCGTGCAAAAAAGTAAACAAACATACCTTTTTCACACTTCTCAATGTCAAAGTGACATATAGAGTTAGTAAGTCCCCTTTCAAACGAGGAAACAAGTTGCTGGAGATTTTTTTGACGTTTTCTTTTAATTTCCTTAAAAATCTCCTGTTCCTTTCACACAAAGAAACAAAATCGTGGAAACTTTCTGTATTTTCCTTTTAAAATAGCTTGGTTGAACACACTCTACTGTGTGTGTGAAGAGGAATGTCAAAAAAATTTCCTCGAATCGTTGACCGGGGAGATTTCATTTTCCCCTCTTACTTCTTGCCCTTCTCACCAACAAACTGATTGTTGCTGGCAACTCAGTTTCCTCGTGTGAAAGGGGACTAAGATACTAAAAAGATGAAAAAGGCATTTGGGGATTTTAACTTCATTAAATTTAAGTCCAAAAGTATGATTTTAACTCGTTTAAAATTCGGAAAATACTCTTATTAACCTAGCATCACACTAGAAACACTAAATCGTTTTTTTTTTTTAATTTAGAATAACGTTTTCAAAGATAGAATTAGATAGTTATCTTCCTCAAGAATATTTATTTTCTAGTTTGTACATCAAAACTCAACAGTAACGAATAAAATAAATACTTTAAAGACAATAACAAAATTACGCTTATAAACGCTTTTTGATGGATTAAAAAACCGATAAATCAGAGATTTTTTACTGCTCCAGAAAAGTGAAATTTTAGGAGGTCTTTCTGGTGACATTAAGAACGAAATACTGTATGCACGTACAAATATAATTTGTTGTCTATCCTGTCAAGCTACAACCTCTAAAAAAAAAGAAATACATTGCTTTCGATTGACATTTCTAACAACACTCTAGACTCTATTGCTCTTTGGTTTCGCATAAAAATGTGTAGTAAGATGAAAAAAGTAGTAAAATGTTTAAAGTCGTCCAGCTCCACTATCGGTTAAAAGAGTAACTAAACGAAAAAAACAATCGATGAACATGTTCAGAATGAGAACTACTACAGATGTGTCGAGTGAAAAGTATATTGAAATCGTTCAAAGCTAATATAGAGAAATTGAAAGAAAAATTGGAATAATAGTGAATGAATGAATGAATGACTATCCCTATCCCAAAAATTTTCAGATAGCTGACATCAGATTTTTTTCAACAAGGGATTACAACAACACAAACCTATCCGGATAAAATTGGATAGTTGCCCGAACGCGGCCTATGAACTATTGTAGAGATGGGTAAATCGTTCATTTCAAATGATCGAATCATTCAAGAATCGATTACCAAATTGATTCGATCATTTTTATTTCACTCAATTCATTATTTCATACTGTTCCGATTCGATTTGATGTGTAAACATATATATGCTGGCTGTAGAGTGCAATACAAATGTGGACTTTCCTCTGTTCGATTTTACGATGTACCACATTACGTAGCGCATATACTCGGAAATTAATGGACATTTTGACACCTGTCAAATTAAAAGTGTTCTAATGAACCTAGAGAGCTGGGCGTGATATTAGATTATTTCCACCTCCTACACCGATTGGCGTAATCCGTTTTTCGATCCGCCACGCCAAGTCGTACCAAAAATGTTGGCATATTTTGACACCTGTCGAAATAAGTGTTCTAGTGGACCTACAACGTTGGCCTAAATCGATTGGCGTACTCCGTTTTTCGATCCGTTGTACTAAAATTCTGGACATATTAACCATGTGTCCAAGCACTGAGACAATTTTTTTATTTCGGTTTCAAAAAAATTCAATCTTCGAATTAAACGAATAGGTTCTGTACCGATTTTGATCGAATCCAATCTGACCCATACTTCTTTTCACCGATAAAATATATAAATAACTCAACAGATTGATATCGATAATCAAGATTCATTGAAACGATTGAGAGAATCATCGAAATGATTGAGATTGAGTATCATCAATAACGTTCGATGATCGGATCAAAAAAATCGAATCGTTCCTGATTGACACAGCCCTAAACTATTGAATAAATGAACATTTAGCTACTATCGAATAATTCGATAGTTTTTATTCGATAGATCTTATTACTAGTTTTTTGCTTCTAATAATTATTATTATTAATTTTATTATGTACGTTATTATATGTGCCTACTTATTATTGATTCCAAGCCAAGTTCGTGCAATCCAGTCGTGTATTTTATTTTATAAAGACCGCCGTCGAGATAATTGCGACCCAGTTGTGGATTTTATTTTTTCATTGGTAACCATATTCACAAGAAAATTCAATTAAAGTACATTCAATTTTGTTCTTAGTGTTATTTAATCATTCTCAATATCTGGTAAAAGCTTAACCATTTTCCCGCTAAAAGTTTTCAAAATTAGTTCACCTCAGTTGAGCGTTTTTCTCTTCTTTTTTTCAACCCTCATTTTATACACTCGAGTGAACTAAATCAGTTTCTAAAGTTACATTTCCACTCAAAAAAATTAAATAAAATAAATAAATCCTTCGCATACTTAAAAAAAAATACAGCAAAAGGTTAAAGGACGGATAGTAAAAAAAAAAATAAAGTGGGATTCATTCTAACAGAGAACCATTGGTCAAGGCAGTTTACTTTTTATTTTTGGCCTGATGTTTTTATGCCCGTAAAATTATTTATATTTATTTAAATGTAAACTCAACATAAACTCATTTAAAAAAGGTTTTATTTCGCCTTTGTTAACACATTAGGTACTTTATGTGAAAGCCAATTTGGTTAATTTTGTCAGCTTGCTGAAACAATGCAAATATTTTAAACTAATTTCTACACTGATTGGTATAAACTGGTTATAATAATAATTTGAGAATAAACCTTAAACAATAACGATAAAATTGTAATTATACCAAATCGTAAGGTCTTTCTAAAGAAAACAAAATTAAAATTTATTCGTATTATACGAATTACGATCAATAGTGAATTGACTAGTATAAAAAGAAATCTGACTGCCACTACATCACAAGTGTATAAAATAAATATTTGTTGCACAATTAATTTGATTATTATTTACGCACAATTCTCAAAAGAATATAAATTTATTGGCAAAATTTATAACTCAAAGTCTTACTTATTCATCTACAAATCGATACCAACTGGTATAATTGACATGAAATTAAATTCTTTTTTAAATCACTATGTTTTGAAAAAGAGTCTTAGGCTATGTTAGTGGTAAAAATAAAAAACTGACCACCTGCACTAAAACTAAACAAATAGATTTTGTGCATATAAATTTTATTTTTATTTTTTAATTTCAAAACGCTGACTATACCTATAATGTACATATTGAATAGTAGACGAAACTAATGATGAGATTTATGCAAATTTAGTTCACTATACTGATTGATATAAACAGTCCTAATCAAACCAACATGGCGGAAAAGAAAACTTTAAACAATTTTGTTTTAATAGGAATATTATTAAATACTTGAATGGTATAAGCCAAGCAAAAATGACAAAAATGAACAGTTTTTGACATACACATAATAATTTGAATATTTTTATACTTTAAACGAAGTGTTCTTGTAATTCAATTGAAGCAATAAAGATTTAAGATATTATATCTGATCACTGATTGGTATAAACTAGTATAACGTAGAATAAAATGTATCTACAAACTAAATGATGGTTTTGCTTGGTAAAATTAATTGCCTCTTGACACTCTTCCATCTAAAGTTGACACTGATAAACTTTCCTATAAAAGATCTAAGTTATTCACCAACTAACACTACAAACCGAAACATATGAGCTGATACACTTGAAAAATGTCAACAACTTAATTTAGTTTAAGGCCAACTCTTTTTAAACTCAGCAATGTATGTATGTAGGTAGGTATTATAATTCCTTATGTCTCAAAGGTCACAATATTATAATATCTAGGATAAACATTATCCTTAAAAGTCACAATAGAAGGTATAAGCATATTTATAAGCTCATTTATATTAACACATACAATTTTACGATTTTATGTTAAAAAGGAAATAAATAAAAATAAAAACTTTCATACTAAGTATTTCCACTTCAGATGTGAGTCGTTAAGTTTTTCCTTACTCCACTCTGTTTCTCATGAGTCTTGATAAATTATTTAAGCAAACACAAGCATCAAGCAAAACTTGTTACGTGCGTCTAAAAGAAAATTTTAAAAATAAATAAGAAAAAAAATCATCATCATCATCATCATCATCATCATCATCATCATCATCATCATCATCATCATTTCCGTCTGTCGGTACAAGGACACACAAGAGAAATTCAGGATAAATTCGTAAACGGATATGTCAAACACAGATATGTACACAATCGCACACATAAATTTCGACTTCTGTAGTTCTGTAGCTAGCTCCCAGAGCTTTGGTTAAACCGGCAAACGAAAAAATAAAACAAACGCGCAAAGGTGCAAGCTCACTTGTGCTGCTACTTAAAATAAGGACAAAAAAAAATTTACATGCATCACCTCCAGGGATACAGGTTAGCTGGCATAGGTAAACATAATCCTTTTGGGCTAAAAAAGTGCTCCCAGAAGACTTACACAAAAAGTTAACCAAGGATCGAGACCGAGCTCAAGTTGTGGCAAATTGGATGAATTCAAATCATTTGTAGGTCATCACACACCACGCCCGCCATACATTTGGCTGTGTGCATGTAAATGCAATGAAAATTCACTAAAACACACAAATCCTTGGAGATGTGTGTTTTACTTTTGTGTGTGTGTTCATGAGGCAAAGGAAAGGAAACGGATATGGATATGGATCATATGACCATCAGGCTTCAACTAGATGCATAACGTTTTTATGTTAATGATGGTGTTCCACCTATAGAGCTTCAGAACGATGCGGCAAATTTGGAATGCAGATGGAAGATGAAATGGAGACTCGAGGATGTCGGTAGCTCTATATCTGGGATGACAGCTCAACAGAAAGTGTGGAATGGAAGTTGAAGTTTAATTTGCATACTTGACCCCCAAGCAATTAATTGCAACGGTATGGAATCGCGTTGGCGGTACACGCAGTGGCTCAGCAGAGCTCGATAGTTGATTTTGTTATGCTTCATAAAATGAATATTCCTTTATTTCTTTCTCACGTAGACATTGTTTGGTGGCTTTCCAACAAGGAAAATGCAATTTTCTTATTTAAATTATTTTAACAAAAAAAGTTTATAAAAGAAAAACCTCATTTCACCGGGTGGCAGCGGGTAGAAGAAACGAATCTTTTTTGATGATGTAAATGAATGCTAAAAAAAAAAATAAGGCATTTTTACCTGCGGATAACTGGCATAACAAAAAGAAAAAACAAGTCACATGCAAAGAGTAGTAATTGACTACCAGAAGCTATGAAATACTTTTGAGCATAAAAACACTGGAAATTTTTCATCAGTGAGTGCGGATGATGAGAATGATGCGATGATGGTAATGAAGCTGGATGTTGGAGTTAATTTTAATTTATGCCATCCCCAGCTTAAAAGGACAATTTCGGGAAAAATTGGCGTGGTTGTCGATTTAAATTGTTCTGAAAATCAAAGACAAAGTGATTTCCATTTCTTATACGGTTTTGGGGGCGCTCCGAAATCCGCAATTTTGGAAAACGTGAAATGACCTTTATCTCTGAAATGATTGATTTTGGTCGGAAACCTGTGAGGACTTAAGTTGCATTCTTACAAAAAAATCCGAGAAATTAAAAAAATAAGTACGACTAGATCGCCCAAACTTGCTCTTTAGGATATTAAACAGGAATATATATGTATTACTAAACAAAGGGTGTTTTTTTTAGACATGTGGTTTTCAATCTGGCAATACTTTTTTCAGAGTTGGTATTTTTGACAGCTGTCACTTGATTTATGCTCAGTTTGGTTTGCCATTGCATAATTAATAGACTCACTCCTGAACAACCATTGCAAATCGTGCAAATTTATTAAAAAAATAATGGTTTGGTTCGCGTGACGCATCGCTCGGTGCGTCCAATATTCGATCGAAATAATAGCAAAATCGCATTAATTCGAGCAACCATGGATCTGTTTCGCACCACGTTTACTCTAGTGGATAATGCGCATCCTCAGAGTCTTCAGAGACGCCTTACAGTGCGCGCCGAAGACGCTATTGCTGCTGTGGAGCAGAGTATCGAAGAAGACCCGAATGAGTCCATCCGCCATCGAGCCAGCCACGGCAGCCACTTGCCCGAAATCGTTTTTAAAACATAATGGCAAACCCTTATCTTTATAATAAAGCTAAATATTTGGCCATAACATTAAATTATATGCGTTTTATTTCTTCTTGAAAACCACACATACTAGATATCCGCTAAATTATATTCCTATTCTTCTTCTCCCTCTAACTATCATCCAATTGCACTTACGTCTTCTTTCTTTCCAAGATCATGAAAACGTTAATCAACCATCAGCTTAAGAAATAAATTGAGGAACGAAAGCAGTACGGCTTTGGTACGGCTTTGGTAGCAATAGGTCCACTGGTGATCTCACCGAACAGTGGCACAAATCTTTACATCGTTTTGGTTGAAAGTAAAATGTTTGCACTTAATACTTCAAAAGCATTTGATAGAGTTTGACGTTGGTTTAGACGGTTTGAAGCCCCAAACTCATCTGATAAACGCTGGTGTGTCCCAGGGTTCCGTTTTGTCTCCGACTCTCTTCCTAATATTCATAACTGATCTCTTGTCTGAAACTTCTAATTCATTAAACTGTATACTGCTGGCGACACTAACCTCAACTTTTTATATTCGTTTCTTGATACACATCCTTGTCCTTGATAAACATCCTTGTGGAACTTCAACGGCAGCGTATGTTAAGCTTATAAAATTCTGATCTTAACATTGAACTAAAAATCGCGTAGAATTTAATGCTTCAAAAAAACACAGTGCTGCCTTCTGTTGTTAAAACGGAACCCACCCCCAATTCCGCTATCCATGAGCGGCACTTGCATAGATGAAACTGAAATACTGTCAGTTCTTGTTATGTGAATCACAGATCACCTTTTGTGGAATGATCACATATTCGATGTCGCCAAAACGCTGCTAAATATTTATATTTTCTCCGTCGATGCAAGAAATTTGTCTCCCCCAGTGATCTGGCTGTAATCTTTAAAGCGTTTCTTCGTCCAAAATAACACACTCGAATCTTTTAGATAAAATTTAAAAGAGAGCTATAAATGCCAAACAAGCCTGACTCTCATGTCTTGTCAGATGTTTCTAAGTGTAATTTAAAACTTCAAAAAATAGTTTTTCATTTCAAACGAACGTCAGTCGTAACATAATGAAATTTTAATTAACTGTATGTCTGCAAAACTGAAAGCTGCAGGTCAAAAGTACTTAAAACAACCTGATTTTCAATTTCCCCAATACCAAGTACTTATGTGTGTGATATTGCATTTCAAATGCTCTTTCCTATTTCCTCTGTCCTCCTGTGTGTCTGATATGCAATGTAAAGCCCTTGTCAAATTCTGTCGCATCACAAAAGGGAACCCTATTTCTGTGTTCATCATCACCACTTGACCAACTGAACTGCTGCTCTTCAATATTTGGGTCACCCAGAGATTATAAAAGCCTGACATCAGGCAAAGGCAACATAAAACAACAATAACAAGCTGCCGCAGTAGCAATATAGCAGATGGCAATTTAAAAACAACGCAGCAAGACTAACGAATTAATTTCCGATATCGCGCACAATCGATGCGTGGGATTGACTGCATATTGATATATCCGTATCCTGGCAAAGTATCAACATATATTGGCACTGGATATATGACACAGGCACATATGTGTGACATGAAAGATAATCCATGAATTATGAGTCAATCTGTGGATATGGGTTGGGGCTTATGCGCCGGGAACTGTGTCAATTAATTTAAATGCAAATCGACTTTGGTGAGTTATTATCAACCCATGTACCGTTAAGTATGTGTATATTTGTTTGCTTAATGCAAGAGCTGTCACATGTCCTTTTTTTATTTTTTTTGTCATCCTTCCAGCTCACTCACTCTGACTCTATTAAATACAAAAATATATTTATAATGTTTATTTGGGTTAAGCACAAAATGATGGCTATTTTGACCCTCATTTTCTATTCTCGATTGGGCGAGGGCCAGCCACTATAGTTGTAGACCTTCATATCCCTTTAAACCATATATCATCATTGAATGAATATTAAGGACTATGTTGGTGAGATTCATAGCCATTTGGAATTAATTGGTGAATTTATACTCACACGACGACACAAGAGTGCTGTGGGTAATATGTGTGTGGTCTTGAGTCTCGCAAGTGTTTCTATTTTAAACGAAGGTTTGTGGTTTTTTGAGGTGAAACTCCCAGCTGAATGATAAAAGCATTTTCAGGTATAGGGACTTACAAGTATGTATAATTATAATATGGTAAACCTATGCTATTTTGTAGGGGTTAATGATTGAGGCATCATATGCATAAATAGTTTACGAAAATTTTGAGTTTCAAAATATGTTTATAGCATCAGGTTTTGCTAATGTATGTATATGTACCTATATTGTCATTGAACAAAACCATTTGTGTGGTAAACTTGATAAACGAGACACAAGAGATAACTCCAACACAATGTATTTTAGTATAACGACGTGTCGTTTAAGTTGTCACAGTTTTAATACAAATGTTTCTTTTAACCAACGCTATAGGCAATTGCAAGTACTGGTGTAGTGTTAGTCAAATCTAACATTAGAATGGTGGAGAAGCGCAAAGAAGGAGGTTTCGTTGATATGGGCTTCTGGGGATGCACTGCAGATTGAGTTAATAGAGCCTAAAGAGGTGGACCGATTTGCTTCAAATACGTTTCAGAGCATTTTTATACGATTTCTTCGATTTTTTTTTGTTTTAGCTCATCTACATAAAACAATGGTTACTTGCCATACAACATCTTCGTTTTTACTTGCAATATATATGAAGGCAAGTTAAGGATTTGTAAACATTTAGAGCTTGGAATATTGATAAAACCTAACCTTACGAGTATAGATAACACAAAAAAATGGATCCGCAATTGTGTCTGTCTGTATGCCTCCACGGTTGGCTTGGACGTAGTCTAATCTGGAGGTCCAATTTTCGATGACTTTTTCCAACATTTGTGGCCGTTTATCGGCAACAGCGCGGTGAATGTTGTCCTCCAAGTGGTCAATAGTTTCGGGCTTATCGGCGTAGATTAGCGACTTCATAGAAAATAATCAAGTCGCACGATCTTGGAGGCCAATTCACTGGTCCGTAATGTTAATCTATGCGGTTACCAAACGTTTTCTTCAATAAATCAATTGTGGCACAAGCTGTGTGACATGTTGTGCCGTCTTGTTGCAACCACAGCTCCTGCACATCATGGTTGATGGTTGTCAGTAATCATGGCTCTATTTAGCGGTCACCATTTGACTGTAATGTTCTGGCCAGAATCGTTTTTAAAGAAGTACGGACCAATTATTCCACCAAACCATAAAGCACACCAAACAGTTAGTTTTTGTGGACGGTTGGACGGTGTCTCAGCATACTCTTGAGAATTATCATCACTCCAAATACAGTAGTTTTGTTTATTGACGTATCCATTGAACCAAAAGTCAGCTTTATCGCTGAGCTAAATTGGAATCAACGGCGATCTTGTTTTGGACCCGTTCAGCGAATCTACAACTTGCTAGGTGATCCTGTGGCTTTAATTCTTGCAATGCCAAACCAAACTTAAAATTAATCACTTGACAGCTGACAAAATGGCTGCCAGTTAAAATAGTGTTGCCAACTTAAAATCCTATGCCTCTAAGAAAAACACCCTTTAGAAAGAAACTTTTTTTGATTTTCAACTTCCCCCTCGATTCCTATCAAAATTTGTAAATATATAGGAAGTCCATTAATATTTATATAATATTGCATACAAACGTTTTCAAAAACAGTTTTTTGATTTTTTTTTTCGAAAAAGGAGTTAGAGAATTTTTTGAAATTATGTAGATGTTTATTATAAAATAAAATTAAAATATTAAATCTTTCGAATGAGAAATTCAGTTAATCCCCGTCAGTAATAAGGATATTTTTTTTTGATAATTTGACATATCTGATATTGTTTTAGTACACACCACACATATACTTCTCTAATTTATTCATCTTCAAGTCTCATCACATTAAGAAGAAATAATGACGAATCTACTAAACAATTCTAGAAATTTCTTCATTTTCAGATGACGCAATCAACAACAACAACATCAAGAACATCAACATTAAACAAGATTGACTAATTAACAAATCTCAACATTCCCATGTGTTGCATAACATTTGAAATGTGCTGCCGCACTAAATAACTGGCACGCTAACTATACTTTGTTTCGCCTGCACCCCAGAGATACAGAGTTAAAATTAGAAAATTTTCCCAAAAACCAACCATCAGAAGGGCTATTGGGTGATAGGATGCAAATCAACGGAACAACAGGACCAACAATGGCTGCTTCAGAGCCACCAGAGCCCCCACCAAGGAATCCGGACCGAATAAACGCTTCATTAAATAAATTTACAGACACAGTAAGTATGTTTCAGATCTGTCTATATGTGCAAAGGTTCTGTATACCTAAATGAAGGGAACATGATGGTAATTTATTGTTGTCATCATCATCGACTCAAGCAGGACATGCCTCACATAAAACACACACATACCTACGCGCTTATACACACAGTCAGGCAGGACCTCGCAAAGTTGTGCACAATTTTCGCAACAATAAATCTCCAGAAGAACGAATTTTGTGTGCGGCACTGTGGCCAGGAGTGGCAGCCTCGATGAGAGATTGCCCGCCTTGGCCAAAAATGTACACACTATACAGAGTCCTTGGTGACACACGATAGAGTGTTTGTGTTTCTGTCCGCTGTTTGTCTGATATTATCATTCCAAAAAAGCCATACTCACATGCATATGTATTATAATATGCACACAGCCTTGGCACACAAATTATCCTCATCTTCATTGTTGTTGTTGCAAAACTACCTTATCTCTCTCTTCTTGCCTCTGCGCTGCTGCCTATAATGTCCTTTATCTCAATATAGATTATACTTATACCTACATATATGTTTGTGTATGTTTTTGTGTTTTACCCGTTGTGTATGTGAGCAAATCCGCTTTTCCAGAAAACAACAAAATCCTTGGACACCAACGATAAGCCCGTCAACAATAACAAACCTTTGAAGCCGCTGCTGTCGTTGGACAATACCCTCGCCACGTCACCGTCGACGTCACTGTCGTCGTCCTCGGCCACAAACAGTAGTGGCAGCCTAACAACGACCGCCTCGGGTGGGCTCGGATCTATTCACTCGCCTTCCTCCGGTCACATCTTCAACAAAAGGGTGGAAATTAATAGCCAGGGTAGCAATAATGGCGGAGGTGCTCCTCCTGGTAGCAACAGCTCACCTGGATCGAATGGTATTAGAAATCTTATACTCACCTCGCCCCTTGTCGACAACATCCATCAAAGGTCAGTGAATTTAAATAAAAGTGAGTCGAACAATCATCTTCTCCAATTTGCTGGTGGTGGTGGTAGTGGGGGTGGAGGTGGCTGTGGTGGCGTAGGAGCAGGAATTGATGGTGGACAAATTGATATGATGAATGGAACAAATCACGCCGCCATGACTACGGGTAAGCTATCCTCTTTTATAACTCATGGAAATTGATGTTAATGTTCTGTTGTTGTTGTTGTTAATGTTATTGTTATTGTTGTTGCTGTTTTGTGTTAGAAGTACCTAATGGAATTTTTGTTTACACATTTTCTTCTTCTTTTTTTTTTGTAAAATTGTTGTTCGAGTGTTGGTTAATTGATGTATTCTTATTGGTGTCATACACACAGTCAGGGTTAATTGGATTTTCTTATAGATGAGAGATAGATAGAGAGAGAGAGAGAGAGAGAGATTTAGGTTTGACAGGAAATAATAAAAGATTTGTGAGCTTTCATAAATAGTTAACTACCTATTGCGTATATACTCGTTTACAGTACAATTTCTGCTGATTTATTTCCAAGTCAGTTAATCCGCTGGTATTGTATAACAATTGACTAGGTTTATGGAGCTTATTAAGTACCTTATTATACTGATGGCGATGGAGCTTGGTGTGTTATACGATGATTATATTGGCTTTGGGTTTATATGCTTAATTAAAGTTATAACCTACTTGACACGGAAAGGACCCTCTAGAATCTGGAGCTTATTCGTGGATGGAGATTCAGTAGAATTTTCTTAAATTCACTAAAATTAATGTTTTTGACAAGTCGGTAACTTTGTCAAATATTGTTTTGGACACGACTGTTTTATGTGACTACTTTTAAGACGTCATAAATGTTAGTGTTTATTGATGATAATGCAGAAGTATCTTATTCTTCCTTTTTTTAAATTAATTCATTTTTGTTTAATTTAAATGAAATGAAAGCTTTGAAGAGCGTATTACATGAACGTTAATTCTACAAGACGAAGAGAAGGGTGCGCTATGGGGGAATACGTCAATTTAATCTTAGGGTTATTTCGACATTGATGAAAAATAAAATCTATCATGCAGCTTGTTTAAAATTTTTGTAATCTTAAGTTATGCTATTCTAATAATAAATTTAAAAAAAGTAGTACGTATCCGCCGTAGTGTACACAATGGATACACTACAAGTGATTCCTGCAGTCCTGTCCATCGTATCGGTTGGCCTTCGTATATTTTAATACAGCCAAAGGCTATGTTGGGTAAGGTAAAAGTGACTATCAACGAGAAAACAGTTTTTGAATCATAAGTACCTCAATTGCGTTGGCCTATTTGCCAAGTGCACATTAAGCTAGAGTCTAAGTGGATAGACGGTTTTGCGTCCAATTTAGTATAGAGTATTTTTATATGATATTCTTTTATTCGTTTTTGCTAAAAAACCATTTTGTTTATTTTTTTCAAAATTTCTCGCAAACCGCTTTTATGGTTTTGTTTAAACTTCAGAGGATTTTAAGTTTTTTAAGAAAATTGCCTTATTTCTGTTTTATTAACATAAATTTAACGTTAATAGTGGAAAGGAATTGTATTAATAATTTTATAATCAAAAAATTTAATAACAAAATCCACTTTTTAGCATTTTTGACTTTTTTACTAATTATTCTTTTCTTTTTTTGTGCTATTTCCTGCATCTTAAGATATTTGACAGCATTTACGTAAAATAAAGCTTCACTGATGACTAGCTGGCCTGTCCCGGGTAGATTTTTTTTTTGTATTTTTTTCATAACTGCCGCCATCTTTCTGCATCCCCAAAATTACCTTACGTTATAGAAAGTATGTTATATCTTTTGAAACTGCTGAAAAAGTCGATACAATTGTAAATTGTTTGATATTTTTGACTTTTATAATAAAAGTACGCAAAATATTTTCAAAACCAAAAACCAGAGGAAATAAAATTTAATTTCAATTTCACTGAACATACAAATTCATTTTGTGTCATTGTTTATGGTATATAAATATTATTTTTTACTATAAATAGTATTTTTTGTAGACAAATTTAATTTGAAAAAAATGTAAGTCTTTTAGCTTAATTAAAGAAAAAATCGAGTCCTTTAGTGGTCGTTGAAGTCCATATATTCTAAATAATTCCTTCCAAACACAAATGAAATTTTTAAAATCAAACATAATTTTTTTTTGTTTTAGCTCCATATCAACCTTCTTGCTATCTTTCTTTCCTCTTAATACATATACAGTGGTGGTCCAGTATAACGAATGCCGATATAACGAACACTTTTTTTAAGTCCGTTAGGTATTCTATATAACGAACAAATAACGAATATTTCAGAAAGTGAAAAAAAAAAAAAATTACAAACAACTACATAAATGTAATTATGAAGTATATACCTACAGGGGCGTTTTCTAGGTCGATGTTTTGTTAATTTATATTTTATTGATTGATTATATGGTCTTTAACATTATAACGGGTGATTTTTAAGCTGGTTTGGTTTTGGCAACACTGGTTTTGACAGCTGACGTGTGTTTAGTACCTTGTGTCACTGTCAAACAGCTTCAGTTTGGTTTGCAATTTAACCATGGATCGTCTTACAAATGAACAACGCTTGCAAATTATTGAATTTTACTATCAAAATTCGTGCTCGGTTCGAAATGTTCATCGCGCGCTGCTTGTGTTCAGCGATGAGGCTCATTTTTGGTTGAATGGGTACGTAAATAAGCAAAATTGCCGCATTTGGAGTGAAGATCAGCCAGAAGCATTGCAACAGCTACCAATGTATCCCGAAAAAGCCACTGTTTGGTGCGGTTTATGGGCCGGTGGCATTATTGGGCCTATTTCTTCAAAGATGATGCGAATCGCAGCGTTACTGTCAATGGTGAACGCTACCGAGCGATGATAACAAACTTTTTTTTGCCCGAAATGGAAGTTCTTGACTTGCATGATATGTGGTTTCAACAAGACGGTGCCACATGCCACACAGCACGCGAAACAATGGCGCAATTGCGAGGCGAGTTTGGTGAACAGTTAATTTCACGTTTCGGGCCGGTCAATTGGCCGCCTAGATCGTGCGATTTGACACCATTAGATTATTTTATGTGGGGGTATGTCAAGGCTAATGTCTATAGGGACAAGCCCGCTTCGATTGACGCACTGGAAGCCAACATCCATGCATGCATTCGTGAGATACCGGCCGATATGTGTGAAAGAGTATGCCAAAATTGGACTCAGCGGATGGGCTACCTGAGACGCAACCGCGGTCAACATTTGCATGAAATTATCTTTAAACATTAAATTGCAAGGTTCAAACTATCGATTCAAATAAATATTTCATTCATTTTTTCGAATTTTTTGTGTTTTTTTTTTAAAAAAAGTTCTAAACCTCTTAAAAAACCACCCTTTATATGGAATGTGAGGTCGGTTGCCTCTGGCCGTGGTGCAAAGACGAGCCCTTTTAAACACATTTTGCATAACAATTTCACAGACTTCTGGTGTAATTTCAGCAATTACGTTATACTGGACCACCACTGTAATACAAACTGTAATACAAAAAGATTTTTTAAATTGAATAAAGTAGAATACTTTTAATGTTTACCCCATTTTTTTTTTACGCAAAGTAACATTTTGAACAATATTTAGGCCTAAGCTCAGTATCTTAATATAATTTTTCAAATACAAAAAGAATTTATAAAAGCAAACAAGTACAATTTGTTCGTCTTAACCCCATTTTACCCTATAAAAAGCTATATTTTGAATCATATCCCGCTCTTTTTCCATTTTCCATATTTAACTTTATCCAAAAAAAATTCTTTTTCAATTGTATGTATCTTAATTTTGTAAAATATTTGAGCTTGAACCGAAATATGATTTCAGCATTTTGTATCAGGTACACCCTTCGTAGATCCCTATGCAATTTAATACAAAAGTCCCCAAAACCCTCGAAAGCTTTCAAATAGTTAAAAAAAAAATATGAAAATAAAAATTTTAGGTTATCCAATTCTATACAAATAAGATTGCTCATTTTTTTCTCAAAATCTACAATTGTATTGCTCTTAGAAAAATAATTTTCAAAACATTTTTGTGTAGAATTTCATAAGCTTACATTTTTTCCATAATTTTTCTCCAAAAATCTAATGATTTTTGAAAACTGAATTTTGCTCCTTTGACTCCATCGAATTAAAGGCTCTAGTCCCAGTGAATTCTTTGAAATGTCAAATAAAGCTCTCCATATTACAATTTAGGCTTGTTAGAATTTTGTTTACGTGAAATTCTAATTTAACCGAGCTTATCTATGAAATATCACAACGAGTAACCCAGAAACAGTTTAGCATAAATATCTCTTCCCACTCATCCCTATAGCTAACCAAATGCAAATGGTTAGCTATAAGGATGGTGAATAAATGCTTATTTGCTTACTTAACCAAACGTGTTCAATGTGTTTTCCTTTTTTTAATATTCCTTATTTTTAAGCTTGAATTTTATTATATCAAACATACCCACCGATACCAAATATGGTAGGAAATAAGTAAACAGCAAGACTCATCAAATGTTAACAACCAAAAACCTTTCCCTATTTGTATTGGCGTCGATATTCTCCACCTACTCTTCGCTTATTAGTAAACTTCAAGCTCATCACCATAACAATTTAGAGTAATTCAACTTCAACTAAGCCAACTTCTATGTTTTCCCTAAAACAAAACCTCAATTTCTATCTTTGCCTCTCCTATATAGCTACATGTTACTCTTGTGGTTTCCCTCAAAACCTTCCTACTTTTGTTTCATTGTTACAATTTTATACCTCTGCTATAACGTTGTTTTTGGTTCTCTGAAAAATCTCACCCCCACTAAGAAAAACTTTCCAAAACTTAATCCTCACAAATTCTATCTGTAAAAAAGACAAGAAAAAATAAAAAAAAAAACCTGCTGGCTGTGTGTACAATAACACCAAAGCTTATGCTTATGTCTCACACCCCGAGTAATTCGATATGTAATTCCTACCAAACCAACAACCTATAATAACCAACCAACAAAAGTATACAACATAATTTATTTTATTTTTTTTTTCGCAAATCTTCTATGTAAATATTTTTCTTTATCCGAATATCTTTTTTTCTTTCATTCATTTCATTCATGTGAACTCCTGGTATGTGTCTCATTGATCCTGCACGACCATTCATTTACCAAAAATAAAAAAAAAAAACTCTGAATGTGCCCCATTATAACAATCCACAAAAAAAAAAAACATAAAAAAAAGTTGATAAGAAAAACGCCAATGATGTTGTTGTTAAATTCATGGATTTAGGACTCAGTAGCACAGGTGCTCAAGGTGTAAACGGCTGCAGTCTATTTAGCGCCAAGGACCAACATCTTAACAACATGGATAAGGGAGCAAGTGGTGGTGGTGGTGGTGGCAGCGGTGGAGGAGGAGGAGGAGGAGGCAGTAGCAATAGCAGCAGTTGCGATGGTAATCGCAATGACGATTCCAAGTTTCAATTTAACGAGGCAAAAGGTACGTTTAGCCAATAATAGCTTCCATTAAACCTATACACTTGTACCTATCGGCATAAGCCTTCATTTTTAACAACTTTTTCCAACCCCCCTCTATTTTCGATTTTCAATTTTTTGTTTTTTTTTTAATAGATTCCCCGTCGAAATTGCGAATAGAAAACGAACGACTTAATTCGGAAATTCAAAGATTACGAAAACTACTTGAAAACTCACCGGACGGAGCTGTCGGTGGCATAGATTTATCCGATAGTAACAGCTGCGACGCCCATTCCACGGACGGCAGCACCAACCGAATTGATCGATTGGAAGCCGAACTCAAGGCAGCCAAAATACAAATAACCGCCCTCCGTTTGGAGCGGAAGAAACTTAAAACTGACCAAACAGATCTGCTGGCACACGTGAAGCAGTTGTGCGCCTCGCTGCAGGACAAAGAACAGGAGCTAAGGGACTTCATTCGTAATTACGAACAAAGGATCCGTGAGAGCGAAACGAACAATGCGAAAATGTCCTCGGACCGGGAGCGCGAACGATGGTCGTTGCTGAAGCATGCCCGGGACGAGGCGGAGAGGTCGTTGGCGCTGGCCCAACAATTGAGTGCGCGTGATGTGCAATTGCAGAGGCTGCAGGAGCAGCTCCAAGAGGCCAGAAGACAATTATCTGGTTGTTTATCGGATCAGGAGAGTCTTTTGTCGTTTGCCCCATTAACACCTCCGTCGGGTTTGATTAACCACTTGGCAGCGTCGTCGGCTAATTCCAATGCATTGGCGGCCTACGGAACCACTGGCGGTGGTGGTGGTGGTGGTGGCAGCATAGCTGGGGGAAGCAGCATTGGTGGCGGCGGTGGCGGAAGTGCTGGTGGAGGGAGTGGTGATTCGGGAGTGCGTGGCAGCAGCGACCGGGAGAGTACTGCGGGTGATTTGAATCTCAGCGATGGCACGTGCGAGAACGGGCCGTGCATCACAGTGGATCCAGATAGTATTTCCATTGTGTCCAGTCAGAATATGTATCAATGTGAGTTTGGTGCCTCGTCATTTAGGTGACGCCAAGACTGAATTGATGGGTTTTTTTTTTCGTTTCAGTTGGCACACCCAAAGAGAGAAGTCCTACACTGTCGCCTTTGAATTCAGCCGCTTACTCAAGGTAAGTCGTCGTTAAATCTAGTTTTCATAGTCCATTTGATTTTGAATTTTTTGTTTCGTTGTTTTTTAAGGTCCGTTGAGCAACTAGGTTCGCCTGGCGACAATGAATGTCCCTCGGCATTGACTCGAAAATTCGCCGCTGGCAAACCTGGAGCTCTAAGCTCCCGCAATGGACGTGGCGGTACCTGGGGTAGTATATCGAGAGTGTTTGCCCGATCCAGAAACAAAAGCAAAGCTTTGAGCGCCGACACTGCCAGCGAATGTGAGTCCTTAGGAAACATTTGATCATTCTCCCTTGTGCTAAGCATATTTTTCTTCCATTTTCAATACTCAGATTCTGATTACTCATGGAATTCCCTAACCGAAGAGGGATATGCCGAAAAACTCCGCCTCCTACGCGAAGCCTCGCAAGTCCCCATGGAACGTTGGCGAGCCTCTCAGGTACTGGCTTGGCTGGAAGTCGCCCTCGGCATGCCCCAATACAGCACAAGATGTTCCGAAAATGTCAAAAGTGGCAAAGTCCTGCTTGAACTTAACGACGCCGAACTAGAAACCGGTCTGGGACTGGCACATCCGATGCATAAGAAAAAACTACGCCTAGCCATCGAGGAACAACGACGTCCCGAGCTGGTCAGGTATCCACTAATAACACAACTCGGTCACACATGGGTCGCATCCGAATGGCTTCCAGACATTGGTCTACCGCAGTACACAGAATCATTCCTTCATTCGTTGGTCGATGCTCGAATGCTAGATACGCTTTCGAAAAAAGAATTAGAGAAATTTTTAGGTGTTACTAGGAAATTCCATCAGGCTAGCATAGTGCACGGTAGCTATCTCAATTTAATCAATTCAATTCATTTTTATTTAAATCTAAAATTTGAAAATAGAAATTCCGCATTTGAATTTGAACTTGCATTTTTTTTTGAATCGAGAACACTGAAAAACTCTATTTGTATCTTTTGTTTGTGTGTGTGTTTGTTTTTTTTTCTAAATTCAGGTATCCATGTCCTGCGGATTGTGAAGTACGATAGACAAACATTGGCGATGCGTAGAGTGCAATCAGAATCAGTAGATACCGATCCAATTGTGTGGACAAATCAACGCTTTATTCGTTGGGCGAGGTCAATCGATTTGGGTGAATATGCTGAGAACTTGAAAGGTAAAATTAAATTGGTTTTTTTTTTTTGCCTTTCTGTTTTTTTTTTTCTTGTTGTTTAGATTGGTTTTTGGGGAAGTTTTTCAAACAAGCTTAGGATTTAAATTGATTGACTAATTTATTTTAGCGGTTTAGACATATTTAAAAAAAATTGGATTAAATTTAAGGATAAAAGTCTGAAGGAAGACAAGTAACACTTTGGGGATAATAGTGGATTAGGATTCATTTGGGGATTATATTGTGGATTAGGATTCAAATGCTAATTTTAAATCCAAATAAAATTTAGTTAACTTTGCACAGCTTGTATCCTTAATAACAATGACATCAGGTTTTGTTACGTCACGTTTTTGATATGAACTTTATTTTCAGTTGCTTAACATCACAGATTAGCCTATGAAGATGAAAATGTTTCGTAAAAGTTTCACCCTCCAAAACCCATTTGTTTACATTGTTGTATTTGTATTATTATCCGACGTCGATGAATAGATGTCAATTGCAACAACAATTAAGCCAGGTGTGTGAAGAGCGTACTCCATCTGAAAACAAATACATATTCTTTCGGAATATACTGCATCTTACGAGGAACTCAAAAATCCTCGAAGCGTATCTTTTGCCATGAAAAACGGTCTTTCATCTTAGCCATTCTAAGCAGAGATTGTATAGGATCCTCTATTTTTATCGGCTTAAGCCTAGTACCCGAAAAATTCCGAAACGAAATTTGTCTTTGGTCTCCAACACAACAGCGAAATGCCTACGGAAACCACGTTGGAAAAATGACAATTTAAAGTGTCACCAATTGCAAAAAACAAAAAAAAAACGAAAAAAGTGTCACGCAAAAACGTCCGTCTGTCTGTTCGGCATTCAGCTACAGCCTATACGGATTGATTGATTTTCTTTGAACTTGGTACGTACTGATTTTATAAAGTTTTTTTTAAACGTCTGGTTTTCTATCTGGCAATACTTTTTTCGAAGTAAGTCTTTTTGACAGCTGTCACTTGATTTATGCTCAGTTTGGTTTGCCATTTTATAATGAATAGACTGACATCTGAACAACGCATGCAAATTGTACAAAATGGCCTCGAAATGAAATCGTTGTATACATCCCGATTTTCACCAGAAATTTTTTTCAGTGATGAAACTCATTTTTGGTTGAATGGCTACGTCAATAAGTAAAACTACCGCATTTGGAGTGTAGATAATCCTCAAGCCATTGTTGAGACGCCGTTATATCCAGAAAAACTGACAGTTTGATGTCCTTTAAGACAGGTGGGATCACTAGTTCTAACTTCTTTAAAAACGATTCCGGCCAGAGGGTTACATTTTACGCATAATTTCGGGTTTTATACCTTTGAGTTGGCCTCCAAGATCGTGCAATTTAAAACAAAAAATCTTATTTTTCTCAAAATTGGTTGCACTAATTAAAAAAAAATCAGTAGATAAATTATAATAGGTATTAGCTGATAAATTGTTCCGAAAAATGGTTACTTAAGGTACCTCCCAAAGAACCATTTATTTGATCCTAGCTTTTCTCGGAAACGGTTCAACTGATTTCGATCAATTATTTTTATGAAAACTGATTGATAAGTTCTTGATAATATTTTGTAATTTTCATAAAATATATGTTTGGGATTTAAAAAAAAAATTAGAATTTTTGTTTTTTGAAAACTGGACCGTAGTGTACGGTATTTGAGTAAAGTCGTAATTTTTAATAGTTTTTTTTTTTTTAAAAAAACCATCATAACGTTTAGTATGGGCACTATTTTTGTATTATTTTTTTCTGAAAAGTCTTAAGACCTATTTTATCCCGTGCAAGGTTATCCATTATTTACAGGACACTCTGTATAATTATGTGCAACACGGTGCTATATTGTTGATTTTTGTAAGCTCACATAATACTACCTCCATCAATTAAAGTATGTTTTTGGAAGGTTAGTAAGATATAGCGCTCCCATAACTACACAGTTCGCAAGTTCGTGCGACCCAATCGTGCATTTTATTTTTTTCACTGTGCGGGATTTTCCTGCGCACAAAAAGTAATTTGTTGATTATTGCGTTGCTTTTCGATGCACAAAAATGCACAACTCGCTGAAAGTGTGCTCTGATCTGTATAGCACCTTTCTAAAGGAGAATTAAAAATTTTAAGTAAGGATTAATTTAGGTTTAAGTTAATGCCCATTTTGATTTGTAAGAGTCGGCACCCCCGCTGAACACCATTGTATTTGTTTGTTTCATGATTGTTGTTGGCTAATGTGGAAGCTTTTGTGCTGTTAAATGTCTTTTAATTTCATCACAACATCAAAAAAACCGTAGCCGAGTTTCTCGCTGGCACCATTATTTCATACTTGAATATTTGATATTCAAACAAGGATATACAAATTTTTTCTGCAAACAACACAGAACACTCATGCCCTACAAGCGTTTCCTGTTCAATCATTGCAAGAACAAGCAGCTTAAATACTGATTTCCGTAATGGTTTCACGATAGTAATAAGAATCAACCCTCTAACACACGTGAGATCGAAGATACTTTGGCAAATATAATTAAATTGCAAATTCAATTTAGCTACTTCAAATATATTATCACTGACTAAATTGCCCCTCTACACACCATAATAAATATAAAGTACCTTATCCTACATTATATTATGCTCGCACGAATCAAAATATCCCCTCTACAATATTGTCATTTAAGCGGTACTTGACATTCTCTGTCTGCATTCATGTCATTTAATTACAGATAGCGGTGTACATGGTGGTTTAGTGGTATTGGAGCCGTCATTCTCCGGGGACACCATGGCCACTGCCTTAGGAATACCCCCGTCGAAGAATATCATACGAAGGCATCTGGCTACCGAATTTGACGCCCTCATTTTGCCAGCAAGGTGAGTCTTTCATTATTAGGTATACACATTATTTCGAAAAAAAGAACAAAGTTTTTAAACCTTTTAAGTTTTGCCTATCATTAGCACACACACATCATGTCATTTTTAATACTCGTATGTTCTTCATCCTTCAGCCAAATCATTTAATACAAGAAAATTTAATTACAAAAAATATCTTTAAAATGTTCATAACTGTTGTAGCGATTTAAATAGAGTTATATCGTTTTGACTCTAATTCATGTTTTTTTTTTTTCTTGCGTTTCTCTTCTTGTTTTTTTTTCTCAAATCAAAAAACGAAACAAACGAACAAAATCCCTTTGATGTGTGATTCTTTTGTTTGTTTTTTTTTTTTCCAAACTCAAAGGTATATTGTTTTTTGCCAAATGGAAGAGTTTCAGATGGATAACTCTAGAATTTTCCCCACAAATCAGAAGCCAATGGGAAGATAAATTAATTCATCGATTTTAGCTTAGAAAAAAAAAAAAAAAAAAAACAAATACACTAACTAAATATGTAGATACAAAAAAAAAAAAAAAACAAAAATTATCGCTCATAAATAAATTAGTTCAAATTGAATCAAAATAAATTACAATTTTTGAAAACACAACAAAACAAAACTATATCTTTGTAGAAGAAACGAAAAAAAGATACAATCATCAGAAATCAGAAAGAAAGAAAAAGACAAAAAAGATTAATTAAACAAACCGAATAAATATATAGTAAATCAAAATACGAAGAAAAAAAATTACTAAAATCAAAATTCTAGCTAGCCGAATTTACATAATATTAATATATATACATAAATCGATTATATACAATATAACATCAATTTTTAAACAAATCAAAAAACTCTTGAGACTACACACATCAACTACACACATCCATCATACATAGCGCCATATTGATTACAATATAGAAATATTTTGTTCTATATTATACCAACTAACTAACTACATTAATCAAAATACAATTAAAATTTAAATTAAAATCTTATGAATGACAAAAGAAAATAAAAAAAAGAGGACAACAATCAAATAATACTGCTATGCCGACATGTGTGTTTGCTTTTGCTGTTTTGCACTATATTCTTCTTATTTTTGTAATAATTTTTTTAATAAATTTTTCTTTTTTGAATATTTTTATCTCGGGGTATTCGCATCATTGTTTATAATAATTGTAATTTTCTATAAATGTGGCAATATTTATTTTTGTTTGTATTGATAAATGTTATGGGACAAGGGTGTACCTGGGGGTTTTGTCTCTTCCACCGCCAGGTAAGGCAAAATTATTAGGTGGTTGTAATGTAGGTGCTTGGTTTATTTTATTTAATATTTTTGAAAAAAAAAACAATACAGAACTTTCTTTTCTGCTCTGTCTAAAGACACATTATACTTCAAAGCGTTAAAAAGCTCTTAAAAGGGCCCATAGACACAACACTTGTGTGCACACCAATCGAGACACCGGCATCAAAAATCGAACATTTTTCATTTTTTTGTGTCGGTGTAACCATTGGAGTGATGTGTATGGGGAAGTGTCATGACACCGGTGTGCACACAAGTGTTGTGTGTATGGGCCCTATTAAACAGTAATCTATGATTTTGAAGTTCCATGACAAATATAAGTTTTTCAACAATTTAATAATTCTTATTTTCCGTTTTTATGTATTTCTTAAACTGTTGATTATACAAACAAAAATTACCTGAATTAAATATGTATTTTCGCTTCAAAAAAGACAATTATTGTTTATCTCACCAAAGAAGCGTTGCTGAGACTATACCAATCTTAAAATACAAAAACAGCTTTTGGGCTTTATTTAAAGAAAGTTTCATTCCGAATTCATTTTTCTTTAAGAAAACTCGTTATGGAATTTGAAAGCATTAATTAATCTTTCCTTTCAACCTTTGAAAATAAATAAATATTTAATCTTTTTTCGAAAAATAAATTACTTATGCCCAGTTTTTTTCAGTGCCAGATTAAAATTAAATCAACAAGTTTGGTTTGTTAACTCTGGATTTACTGCACAGTTGCTTGTAATGTTTCATCTTTTTAGTTTGTTAAATTGGCTCATCCCGCTTTTACTTCTCACAACAGCGAAGTTTACTATGAAGTTTAGTTAATCCTGCAAATAAATATAAATCGATTTGATGGTTTGCTGGTTTTAAGAGTTGTCTAAAATCTATCCAAATCAAAGTGCGACACTATGGAAATGTACTTTCACTATCGAAACAGAGAGAGCACCACTATGCGGCAAAAATTGTGGTTTCCTTAGTGTCGCCATCTCTATTTTGATAGACGTTTGATACGAATCTGTCAGAAATACTTAATTATTCAATTTATCCACCAAATTTCTTTGAGTTAACTTGGGATCTAAATTGACTGAAAACATATTTCAATAGTTAATTATTTGGGTTTAACTCCGAATTTAAAATGATCTAGCGCCTTAGAAGATATAATAATATGGAGTGCTCGTTTTTATTCCAAATGCGAAGCTTTCATAGGGGTCGCTATAGTCAAGTTTCAGTAAGTTCAAAGATACTCAATTAAAAAGATGAGAATCTTTCGAACGTTTCACCGTCCAAAACAATTGACAGCAGCTGTCGAAATTTACTTTTACTGAAA
This sequence comes from Leucozona laternaria, assembly GCA_932273885.2. Lineage (NCBI taxonomy): Eukaryota > Metazoa > Arthropoda > Insecta > Diptera > Syrphidae > Leucozona > Leucozona laternaria. Next base: position 22,218,093 of record OW026368.1, on the reverse strand, counting down.
TGGTAAAATGGAGAAACGTGAAGCTTCGGTAGGTACGTCCTCTATTATTTGTTCAAAAATATCCACTCAGAAAGATGAGTAAGGTCCAAGGCGAATCATTTTAGTTTTTCTTGCATTATCACATCTTCAGCTCCTCTCTACATCCTTGTTGTCATTTGATGAAAATCCTTGAGGCTGTGAGAGTGTAAGTCATCCGTGTAGTGTAAAGATATGATTTCACTAAGTTCATACATTTTCAGTCATCAGATATACATACTATAACGGGTGTTTTTTTTTAAGTTGGCAACACTTTTTTAACTGGCGGCCATTTTGTCAGCTGTCAAGTGATTTATTTTTAGTTTGGTTTGGCATTTCAACATAAATAACTTCGAATCACCAATAATTAAAAAAAAGTTAATGGCGACATTATACACCCCTGTACAATCCCACTTTGTACTTAAAAGTACTCTGACAAAGAGCAGGAAATCCACTTGTCGTATGTTACCTCTTTAATAGCAGTTTATTTATCTGGGATGACCCTCCTGACAAAAGCAATTAGCTTTTTTGAAATCGATAAACAGTATGTGAAATGCTGATCGATATTCAAAGCCCTAATCAATATTGATTTGCATTATGTCTTAAGGTCAATTTTTCGTTTGTTTGCATTTATCTAAAACTAAACAAACATCAATTTAAATAAGTATTTTTTTTTTTAATTAAAATTAAACCAAACAATGAAATCATTTCCTTTCAAACTTTACTTTTTTAATTTATGTCTCATTCTAAGTATAACTTATAAGCTTTTGAGAAATCTTCATACAATTGTACACCCTTATCTTGTATTTACAAAAACAAAACAAAAAATTAACCAAAAAAGGAAAACACTTGTTTCCATTCTAATTAACTAGTATTTTTGTTCTTTCTTCTTTTTCTCGTTTCTTTTTTTATAAACGTTTAATGCATTCCCACTTCTTCACCTTTATAACCCTTGCTGTGTTCACTATACATTGAAATTAAAAAAAAAAAAAAAAAAACAATCTAAATTATTATGCCCTATTAAACTAAATGTGCGTAAATGTATGGCTGAATAAAATAATTCACATAAAACAAACAAAACTAAATTTTATGCAAAATTGGATATGTGTGTGTAGGGCAACACTTGGTCAAGGCATTCGATCTGGCTGTGGTATAGTTCCTATAACTGGACCTGGAGGACTTCAACACTATGCCACGGCTGACCGACGTTCCAGCGGCAGCTTAAGGGTAAGTACGCATTTAAGCTATTCATCCTTAATTTATTCCAATTAGTAATACATTATGTCAACCAATCAAAAATCCAATTTACAAAAAAAAAAAAACATCTTTCAAAAAAAATCGTATAATTTCTGTCTCTAGCCTGTATTGCTGTGAAGCTTTAATTGTTTTATTATTTTTCCATAAATAAAACTTTACTGTTGATATAGCAAAAAAATAAAATGCACCATAATTATTTTGATTCATGTTTAGAATATCATCTAATTGTTTAGTACGTTCCGTAATTATATTTGTTTTGAAAAAAAGAAATCTATTATATTTAAGTGTATACTCAGTTTATTGTATGCTAACTCCAGATGTTGCATGCACGTCGGCAAATAAATCTGTCAACATTTTCTTTTTTTCCTTTTTCTTTTTCTTTATCAAAGAAAAATTTAAAAAAAACAAGGCACAATCAGATAAAAGCAGGATAATTTACACTCAATCTCAATCCATCCCCTATACAAAAATACTAAATATCAAAAATTGGAATTTGTTTATATAAGCATGAAATTATTTCACACAACTGTGATTATCTTTCAAATGAATTAAAAAAGAAAACAAAACAAACAATAATAAAAACTAAAATTATGTAAGTGAAAATATAATATTAATAAAACTTTTTTATGCTTCTGTAAAATAACTCAACTAAATCAATAATAATTGTAAATAATACGATAAACTATTTACTTTTTCACATAAATTAAATGAATCCAAAACTAAAATTATTTTTTTGATTTTGTACCTTTATGTATATTTAAACTTATTTATTACCTTATAATATTTATGCTATTCCAAAAAAAAAACTTTTTCTTGCACACTCGCTGTACAAATTGTTCGAATATACCTTTTGACAAATTTTAAATTTGAATATAATTTTACAATGTACAAAATAAATATTATTTTAAATCAAGTATGTTTATATTTTTAACCAAATAAAATTAAAAAATACGTACTTGCTAGACATATCCTTAAATTTATTAAAATGTTTTGTTTTAATCAATTTTTTAAGTGTCATGCTAATGAAAACTACTAATCTTGAGTTTAACTGTAATGGAATCTAAACTTATTCAATTTTTAAAAATCGATCTTGAAAAGGTGGAATAATTGAAGCTTTGGAGAATTGAGTTTTGAGAATGTATGTAGAACTTCTGTAGAAAATAAAAACAAAGACATACATAGTGTTGAATTCGAGTTGAATTAGAGTTTAATAAATCCGCAAAAAAAATCGCCTTCAAAATAACGATAGTTTGTGAGTACCTACATACGTACCTTCCTATATTTTTAATTTATTTTATAATCCCCCATTTTGCATTTTTAAACAAAATGAAAAAAATGTCAAATATTATTAGCGAAACCATTGTTTAAGAATTATTTTCAATGCTTACTACACAAAACTACGTAAGCCGTGATTTTTTCGTACTCTTTAAAGCCTAATATACATTGCTTATGTGGTACGGAAATTTGTCTGGTCTTAGACCAGAGAATAGAATTCTTACAAAGACACAGTGGGAACAAATATTTATTCTCCAAATGCAAAAAAACAACAAAACTAAAAAACAAAATCCGGAAAGCCATGCTGGATTGGCATAGGAATAAAACTCAGATGTCATTTTTATTCCGAACACATTTAATGGTACGGGATTTATTCACCCCTATCATGGTATCCGTTCGGGTTCGGAACGGAATTTTCTCCGATTCATCCAAATTGATTTTGTAAAAGTGAAATGTTTCATTTCGTCATACGATTAAAACTTTTCTATATTATTACTTGTAACTTAATAGCACTCGGCTACATACAAAGGTAAAAGATTAGCCAATAAAAAAACTATTAGGCCTTTTTCGGAGAAAATTCCGTTCCGATCGAATACCATGATAGGGGTCATTATGTAGAAAAAAAAACGTACCCAAATAATCTCAATTTTGTTCGTTAAAAAACGTAGGTACTGCAGAAAGAAAAGTAACTTCTTTAATTTCGAATATAATTTTTCGTTTCGCACCAGCAACGTATCGATAAATTTTAACAGATTGTATGGAGAAGTCTCCGCTCAGTAGCCAAGTACTCTGCTCATGCGAATAGAAAAATCCCTTACAAAAATGACACAACGAAATCATAAACGAAAAGTTTCGTCCTCTTTTTCGTTTTGCAGTAGGCACGCTGTTCGATGAACGAAATTGATAATTGTAGCAGATTATTTGGAGAGGTCTCCGCATTTGTTTCGCACTCAATTAATTGCCCGGACTGTAATTGTGTGCGGAAAGTGACAGGTTGTTTTGTGTTTGTATTTGTTGTATCTCTCGTTACAGCATGGCTTTCTGTGATTTTTTGCGTGAAACTTCGCTAAACCCTTTGGCGTCAGTTGTTTTAGGTTATATAAGGTGTATTTTTATCCATTCCTGGAGAATTGGTTAAAAAAGCAGGGTCTTTCATTAAGCGCTTCCTATCTTTAAATTTAAATAAAACAAAGTGTGTGTGAGATATCATCGACATTTTGTATCCGTTTGATAGGCCTATCGACGCTACTGTGTATGATGGATTATCAAATTGTTCAAATGTCTGCGTGGCTTCTCTGAGTGGCGCGCATCCGAAATGTCCAATTTTCCATAATTCTGGAGCATAAATCAGGCTGAATTTTACCGATGGCATGGGTTATGTTGGCTTTGAGAGGGCCGCTGTATTTTGTGGTTATTCGCATAGAGCTCAGACTTCAGAAAACCCCACAAGAAAAAGTCTAACGGGGTCAAATCGCACGATCTCGGTGGGCAGTTCCTCGAATTGCTTGTGCAGAATTTCCAACGCGGTAGCGGGAGCTGTGTGGCACGTAGCGCCGTCCTGTTGAAACCACATGTCGTTGAGGTCCAATCATCCAATTCAGTCCAAAAGAAGTTGGTAATCATTGACCTTTAGCGCCTGCCGTTGACGATGATCGCCTGGCCAACGTCGCGTCGTTCTCAAATAAATGTGGACCGATGACGCCGCCAGCCTAAAATCCACACCAAACAGTGACTTTTTCGGGATGCATTGGACGCTCTTGGATCTCTTGGGATAGGTATCGTCCCAAATTCGATAATTTTGTTTGTTCATCATTTATCCAGAACTGGGCCTCATCGCAGAAGGTGACCTCAAATGGGCGAAACGCGCGGAACGTTGCCCGAACAGAACACCCATTTTGGTAAAACAATTTTATCATTTGCACGTGTTGTTGAAAGCTTTATCCGTTCATGGTGATTTGCCAAAATAGACTGAATAAATGACAGCAGATTTGACAGATGTAGCTTTAACAATATGGCCGCCATCAATTGTCAAAGTTTGGAAGTCTCTATTGCATATACATACATATGGCGCAGTGTCATAAGTCCTCAGGTCAAAAGTCCATAATGGACTTTATAAATCCATTTATTATTTGTTTTCATCCCTTGAAACTTAACTTTCTTCTTACTTCCACTCATATAATTTAGCATAACAGAATAACAACCTACATATTATTTAGTACCTATACTATTATTTTATTTATACTTTAACATTGTATCAACAATTATGGCCTGCATCATCGCGATACCAGTTTTGCCCAGACAATATTTAAATAAAGGTAATATCTGTATACAAAATCCCTTGCTCGTGTGTTGTGTCCCAACTCAGTTCATTTAATAAAACCTATGTGACTCAGACTATGTCCCTCTTTAGAAAAAGGAAATGATAATATGTAAAAAGTACAAACCCTCCCACTGTGTCCACTGCCTTAGACAAAGTCATAAGTAAGCCAGTTCTTATGAATTTTATGTTCACTAACTTAAACTGTCTTGATTTCTTTTCAGAACCTAAGCTTTATTGGCGCTCAAAGCTGGGGCTAAAGTCTATTTATTTAAGACTAATAGTAGACGAAATTAAAGAAAAAAAAGCTCTTAAAATTGAAAATAATTTAACATTCCGAATATGCCAAACTTGCATTTCTGGGTGTTTTCTAAGATTCTTTTGTAACTGATTGCTTCTTCAATTTTTCTATAAAAAAAATCTTATGTACCCAAACTAATATTTAGAATTTTAGTTTTTTATAATTTTTTTGTAAGTGGATAGGGATTAAAGATTAAAAAATTACTGCAGTTCAAAAATTAAATACAAGAATTTATGTAATAAAACTTAATTTGTAGGCAATGAAAAAATGGTAAGTGTTCTTCGATAACTTTGTTTATTTTTGTTTCATAATTTTTTAAACAATTATAAGGCTTGACATCTTCGCATATCAATAAAAAAAAAAAAAAAAAAAAACAAACTACAATTCAACGAAGAATCAAAAACAAATCCACATTCCAAATAAAACTGATTTTTAAATAATAATTGCGATTAAGTACATACAATTATGAAACAAAACATTTTAATAAAATAAAAAAAAAAACACTCATAAAATCAAACAGAACCAATTTTATTAATAAAGAAAATATATTGCAAATATTTATTAATTTTTTTTTAATAAGTCATGTAAATAAGTAGTAAATGTTAATTGCTAGTTTACAATAATTAATTATAATTATAATATTAACATAAATGCTTATCAATGTGGAACAGAGCAAAATAATGAATTTTAATGAAAATAAAAAAAAAATGTGTAAATTGCTTATGAGAATTTAACAAACAAAAGTTTAAAAAAAATACTATGCTTTAGTGAAGATAAAGAAAGAAATGTGCAACTTATTATTTATTATATTGTAATAATTAAAATTTTTATGTAGAGCATAAACTTATTTCAGTAAAATGTTTAACATTTAATGAAATATGATTGAAAATAAGCAAACCTAATAAATTAAACTAATGGTACTTCCCTTGCAGAATAAAAATAGTAAATAATAAAAATCGTGTTGCAAAAGTATTATTTTATGAATCACTAAAATTGGCAAACCCTTTATTTGACAGTATATATGTCCGAAATTAGGCTCAAGGGCAAACTGATAGTGATGAGCATTCATAGACAAACGAATTTTAAGTCGGAATTGCTAGACGGCGGCGCGGCGTTCACTCCTCTGATTTTTTATTGACGTTTCTGTGCTTTTGCTCACTCCCACTTCATGGGGAGAAAGAGATGGCCAGAAAAGGCAGAACTGTTTAATTTTTTTTTTGATCAAATGGATTTTTTGAAGTTTTCTTTTTTGACATCTGTTTTATCTTTCTGAGATTTATCTTTGGCACTTAAATCATACAGAATCCGATTTTTTATTTTGTAAGGGAAAAATGTTAATTAATCCTTCAAAGAGCACAGATTTTTGTTTTGTTTTAACGGCTGCTGAACGTCAAAGTGAGTCGGATGTGTTCACATTAGTTTATGTCTGAACAAAACAAGTTGGATTCACGTCAACAAAAAAATTGGAGGAGTCAGTTATTGTCAGTTCAATGTGAACACCGTCCTAAAGGAGTCGAGTATATCGAGTGTTGATTGAGAGAAAAAAAACAATAAAACAACGGAGGGCAGGATTCAATTCAGCTTAGATCAATCTGCCAGCTAAAAAGTCGGGCTCGTGTGATCTGTGATCTTTAAAATTGCAATTTGTAAACAATTAAATTTTGTATTTGCATTTTGGATTGAGCCGTTTCCTCTCTGCATTTGAGAATATTTTGAAAATGCATTTTTGACGCAGCTGACTTTTTCGAAAAAGGTCTAACACACAAAGCATTGTGGTATATATCGACTGACTGGCAGAACGCAGAGGATAGGTAATGCTGGATTTACACGACTGAAAAATTGGCAGTATTCTGGCATTTAACTTTCAACAAAATGACAGAACAATGGAAAAATTCATTCTTTTGGCTAATTTGTCAGTCTACACGACTGACGATCCAGCATAACTTTGTCTTTTTTAAGCAATCAATTCCCCTCGGTTGTTAACACTCTATTATAGATTGCTGTCATAAGATAGGAATTTAATGAGCATATCACACACTGCCGTTTCAGTTCGAAAACCGAAGAACAGGGTTGTGAAGAACCAGGAATATTAAAAGAGAAGAGTACTGTTTTCAGCGAAACAATGTATCTGATTAGAATAAAATTTTCAGACGACACGTATTGTATGACGATAAGGAAATAGCGTCGGGAACAAAACGGACCACACTAGCATTTATGTTGTGAATATCAGACATAAAACCATCCAAAAAATTGATGGGTCTAAAAAGTATTTTCCTATCCAGAATAATAAAATATCAACTCTAAAAGTTATGATGCAATTTTGATCTAAAATCTGATTTTTCGATCGACTAGCCTCGAAAAATTATTGGGTTAGACTAGACACGTCGCGAAAATATTTAAAAAAAAACTCGAAAATCAGATAAAATTAACAATTTGTCAGGTTGTTATTTTTAAAAAAATTTCGTGTTAAATACATATTTAAAAGAATACCCGCTTTTAACGTCCGTGTTGATGAATCAACATTGGTGAGATAACTGAGGATTAACGTGTGGCGGCACACATCACACACCCTTAATAATCGGGGCGTAAAATAACGCGCCGGTTTTATCGCGCAGCAAAATATTATGTCACTCAGTTAAAGAGTCTGTCACTCTCCAAAAGATCTTTCTTTTTTGAAATTGGATGTGCAACGTGGTCGGTGGTGTGGCTCCGTGAAATTGTAAGATTTTGTTAATTACAATTATAAGTTAAGTTAAGTTTATTGTATGAAATAAATTTGTTACACAAAAAGGAAAACGAAAAGTAATCATTTCCAAATTGGTGACCCCGACGATTTTAATTTCATTCAAACGATATACTCACTTTAATAAAACCCACACCACGTGTCTCAAATTCCATAAAAATCTCACAAAAAATTCATCGGTGCCAAAGTCTCCATTTCTTTTGGTATCCGGAACACAATAGTGCTTTGGCCAACTTCTAGTGGCCTCGTTGGAAATCATACAAACACGATATCGATTTCATAAGTGCGCACATCAAATATTCAATTTCTATTAATTGCACCTTCCTACGAAGTGCTCCGCGGGACTAAGAGGGACGAAAATTAAACTTCATTTTCTTATCGATTGCGCCATTTTTGCGAATCGCTCCGCTGGACAACGAGGGACCAAAATTAAACTTCATTTTCTTATCGATTGCGCCATTTTTGCGAATCGCTCCGCTGGACAACGAGGGACCAAAATTAAACTTGATTTTCTTATCGATTGCGCCATTTTTGCGAATCGCTCCGCTGGACAACGAGGGACGAAAATTAAACTTTATTTTCTTATCGATTGCGCCATTTTGCGAATCGCTCCGCTGGACTACGTGGGGCCGAAACAAAATTCGAAATTCTGAACTACATCACTAACTACCATCTCAGCCAAGAAGACAGAAGAATACATAGATAAGTTCAACATTTTTTTTTAAGAATAATTTTTTATTTTAACTTTCTTTTAGTCTTATTAACAATATTGTATTTTTTTCACAGTAGTAGGCATATAAATGCTTTCACTGTAGTATATAAATCAAAAATTTATTTTCCTTAGGTTTTGCAATTACTGTATACTATTCTAGGTGGTTATAAAGCCCTGTACACCACCACGTCACTCACAGCTTATCTTGCGCTTATCAACCTTCAATTTTTTTTTTTTCTTGCCTATATATGAGTGCTATTTTTTTTTTGCTGTGCGTGATTCTCGATTTTCGTTTATTAATTAGTCTAGTTTAGCAATGAGTAAAACAGAAACGACACAAGATCCTCTTACGGGTGGGGTCGCGGGTGCAGGTACCCAACAAAATACCGGTTCACATCAAGTAGTAGAGAACAGTATTAGTAATAGTATAGATACTGTGTCATACAAGACGATCAACTTTTGGCCATCATGTCCAGACTTATGGTTTACTGCCATGGAGGGACAATTTGCTCTAGCAAGAAATATGTCCGATGACCGAAAATTTTACGCAGCGATTTCATTAATGGACATCAATACTGTCCAACGCGTACGAGATATAATCTCTTCTCCACCCGCTCACTCGAAATTCGAAGCCTTAAAAACCGCGGTACTTTCTCGACTAATGGACTCCGAAGACACAAAACTGCAAAAACTTTTAGACGGATTGGACTTAGGTGATAAAAAACCTAGTCAGTTGCTGCGCGACATGAAGGCGTTAGCCGGTTCTGAATTTTCTCAATCTATTATAAAAAAGCTTTGGCTGCAGAGACTGCCTGACATGGTGAAAGCGATTTTAGCAGGTAGCACCGAAGACATCGAGGCAATGGCTCTTACGGCCGACAAAATAATTGAAGCTACGCAAAATTACAATGTGCATACTCTTGTTAAGCATTCGGGATCGACTCACAACATTTCCCAGAGTGCAACTTCAATTGCAAACTTAGAGTTGCGGATTGAGCAGTTAACCACTCAGCTAAATGAATTAAAGTCTTCGAACAGGGCAACATTTTCTCGTTCAAGAAGTCGGTCTAGAAGAAGTACCAATAGATCAAAAAATCGAACTGGCTCAAAAATTTGTTGGTATCACAGACGTCATGGGGAAAAGGCTGTTCGTTGTACACAACCTTGCTCATACAACCGCTCCATAGGTAGATCGGGAAACTAGAGCGCAGGTCAGACGTAGCGACCGTCGACCCCTGCCAACCAAACAGCAGTCGCTTATTTATTTTTGATCGCGCCAGCAACTCACATTACTTAGTTGACACAGGTGCCGACATATCTGTAATACCTGTTGCTTATTTAGGCAAATATACTTCTCCAGATCCCAATTTTACACTTTTTGCAGCCAATGCAACACGAGTGCAAACATATGGTAAGAAATCCTTAGAACTAGATCTTGGCCTCCGTCGTTCGTTTCACTGGGTTTTCGTTGTGGCCGATGTAGACAAACCTATTATCGGCGCTGACTTTCTTGGAGTGCATGGTTTGCTAGTAGATCTTAAGAGAAAACGTCTCATCGATCCGCTTACTTCTCTGTTCAACACCGGTCAAATAGTTGACGGTGGATCTTCACTTTCGGTAGTGTCTGAAAGGGTGCAAAACGGTGAAATCAGAATGCTCATTAAAAAATATTGCGGCACTAGACCCGAGAATGCTCTCAGAAATAAAATTTCGCACAAAGTTACGCATCACATCGTTACCAAGGGACCACCTGTTGTAAGCAAACCACGAAGGTTGTCAGCCGAAAAATTGGCTATAGCGAAAAAAGAATTCCAATTTCTTTTAGATGTCGGTATATGTAGGCCTTCAAAAAGTAGTTGGGCCTCTCCTCTTCACATGGTCCTTAAAAAAAATGGAGATGTTAGGGCATGTGGGGACTACCGGAGTTTAAATGCTGTCACCGAACCAGATCGTTACCCTGTTCCACACATTCAAGACTTCACCCATGACCTGAACGGTTGTAAAGTTTTTTCCACTCTAGACTTGGTGCGTGCTTACCATCAGATTCCTGTCGAGCCCAAAGACATTCCGAAAACCGCCATTTCCACTCCTTTCGGTCTCTTCGAATTTACACGGATGACATTCGGACTTAGGAATGCTTCGCAGTCGTTTCAACGATTCATTCATTCCATTACACGCGAGTTTGAGTTCTGCTTTGCATACATCGATGATGTTTTAATAGCTTCCGCCAACGAAAGCGAACATATTAAGCATGTGGAAATAATTTTGCGTAAACTGAATGAAGTTGGTCTTGTTGTCAACCTGGACAAAAGCGTGTTTTCAAAACCTGTCGTAAATTTTCTTGGACACACCATCGATGCCGAAGGTATTCGGCCAACACAAGCTAAAGTTGAAGCCATATCAAAATACGAACCACCTCAAACTGTCAAAGACTTACGAAGATTTCTTGGGATGATAAACTTTTACCGCCGTTTCGTTCCAAGAGCGGCTCACTCCCAGATTCTTTTAAACAAATATCTCGAAGGTAGCAAGAAGAAAAATGACAAGCGGAAAATTGATTGGACTCCTCAATCACTCAAAGCCTTTCACGAATGCAAGGCACAACTGAGTAACGCTACGATTCTTGCCTTTCCCGTCCGAAATGCTGAACTAGCACTTGTTGTCGATGCATCTGACTCCGCCATTGGAGCAGTTGTTCAACAAAAACTTAAATCGGACTGGCAACCTCTTAGTTTTTTTTCGACTAAGTTAAGCAAGTCGGAGCGCAAATACAGTGCGTATGATCGGGAATTATTGGCGGCATACAATGCCATCAAGCACTTTAAACATATGTTGGAGGGTAGAGTTTTCACTCTCTACACCGACCATAAACCACTTACCTACGCCTTGCGCCAGAATTCAGAGAAAGCAACTCCTAGGCAGCGTACGCATTTGGATCTAATTGCTCAATACACGAATGATATCAGATACCTGCCGGGAGAACAAAACGTCGTAGCGGATGCATTTTCCAGAATGCATGAACTGTCAATCCCAGAAAGTGTAGACTTCACTGAAATTGCAAGGGAACAAGAGGGCGATGAAGAATTAAAAAATATGATCGAGTCAAACACATCCGTGAAGATTAAAGCTTTTCCCTTAAATGGGTCAGAAAAAGCGCTATTCTGTGACGTGTGACAAAGTTCGACCATTTATTCCAGAGCGTTTTCGTAAAACCGTTTTTGAAAAAGTTCACAACTTATGTCACCCGGGTGTTCGAGCTACTGTCAACGAAATGCGACACAAATACATTTGGCCATCTATAAACAAAGATGTTCGATCTTGGGCAAGAAATTGCATTCCATGCCAACGCTCGAAGGTAAGCAGACATATAGTCACTCCGGGTGGAACCTTTTCAGAAACCTATGATCGTTTCGCTACCATTCACTTGGATATTATAGGTCCTCTACCAACTTCCGAAGATTTTCGCTACTGTCTAACCTTAATCGATCGATACACACGTTGGCCTGAAGCCATTCCCCTGGTCGATATTAGGGCTGAGACAGTTGCCGAAGCCATCTGTCGAGAATGGATACCTCGATTTGGAGTTCCTTCTACAATTATAACTGATCAGGGAAAACAATTTGAATCCACGCTGTTGGAAGAGTTAGGTAAGGCCCTGGGCTTTAAAAGAAACCGAACAACATCGTATCACCCACAAGCCAATGGGATGATCGAAAGATGGCACCGGACTCTCAAAGCCGCAATTATGTGTTACCAAAAACAGCAATGGTCTAAAACTTTGCCATGGATTTTGTTGGGTTTGAGAACCTCGCTTCGTGAAGAGCTCAAGACTTCGGCAGCCGAACTGGTATACGGGAAAACTCTTAGGTTACCACATGAATATTTTCACCCAGGCAAAGTTGAATTTCAATCCGAACTTGTGAACCGTTTGCGGCGGCATTTTAACGAAGTGCGGCCCGTTCCTGCATCCAATCATGCCGTCTCGAAGCCCTTCATTTTTAAAGACATAATGTCTTGTGAGTACGTCTTTCTACGCAATGATACAGTTCGAGCCTCCCTTCAACAGCCTTACGATGGGCCTTTTAAAGTAGTCAAGCGAGGACAGAAAAATTTTTCAATTCTAATCAAAGGTAAAACTGTAAACGTCAGTGTTGACCGGCTCAAGCCAGGATTCTTAGAAAACCCCAAACTTATAAGCGACCATTCGGAAGTAATTAAACGCTCAAACAAAAAAAAAGTAGTTTTTGCCGAAGTTGATCTGTCTAAAGACAAAGTAATCTCAACAAACTCAAATGAAAATCAGCGCAAGACTACGAGATCCGGTAGGGTTGTCAAACCACCTTTAAGGTATCGTGCCCAGTGACCTGGCCACTAAGGAGGGGGTACTGTGGCGGCACACATCACACACCCTTAATAATCGGGGCGTAAAATAACGCGCCGGTTTTATCGCGCAGCAAAATATTATGTCACTCAGTTAAAGAGTCTGTCACTCTCCAAAAGATCTTTCTTTTTTGAAATTGGATGTGCAACGTGGTCGGTGGTGTGGCTCCGTGAAATTGTAAGATTTTGTTAATTACAATTATAAGTTAAGTTAAGTTTATTGTATGAAATAAATTTGTTACACAAAAAGGAAAACGAAAAGTAATCATTTCCAAAAACGCAACAAATGCTTTTGTGGTTTTATCCACCGAGTTTACTCGTTCCGCATTCATTTTCCGCCGAAAAACTGCTTCCTCAGGTAGCTGTGGGTTAATTTACTTCTAGAGTAAGCTAACTCCGGTTTAACTTACCACTGAAAAACTGGGCATTAAAGTCGTATTATGTTTACTCGAGAACAGGGATGAATTAACATGGCAAGTTGTAATTTTAACAACGCTCACCTGTTTATAGTTTAAAGTTGTTATTAATTTACGTGACCTTTTGCAAAAACCCGTTTAGTTTATCTATGACGCTGTATTCAGGCAAAAGTATCGTTTCATTTTATATACCTACCTACTAGATGATCAGGTTGTTTGAGTTTATTTAAGCCGATATACTGTAAAACTAACACTGAAAAATTGTAAATTCAAACAAACTTTAACTTTATAACTTCCAGTTAAGTGTTAGTGAATAGACACACCGTCATATCAACATTGTATTCAGGTTATTATGAAGTTTCATTTCTTAGATACAGGTTATTGTAATACATTAAGTTCCTGTTTGGGCATTATGTCTGCTTGTTTTTTTTTTTTTTGAATCGGGCGTGGGCGTAGTGTCCATTTGCACATTGGGGATCATGCAAATGGACTATAAGGGCCAGTTTCACAGGTGACACTTGTCCAAAGGAACATTTTTCATTCTCGAATAGAAAATATGTCCAAATGAAGCTTGTGTCTCTTTTCAAAGGACATAATCTCCAAACGGACGATATGTATTCAGCGAACGGACATTTTAACTAAGTTATAGATCTAATGATCGTTTGCGATTAAACGTTGTCCTCGACATAATCTCAATGGACCTTATATCCGTTTGTTCGATATTTATGCCCATGGACATTATGTCATATTAGCATTTATATATTTAACTTAATACTAGGGAGGTGATAATAATACGATATATTCATGACTATAATGTGGTTTCATCTGTATATGAATTTATCCTCCTGTCTCTTTAACAACTTTCTTAATATTTTTACGAAAAGTAATTATTTCACTTAAGTTTTACTGAAAAACATAACACAGAAAAAACAGTCCCAGCTTTTAAGATTCATAATATTGGCTTCTCTACATTTTTATCATTCATCGAAGTCACTTTGCTCCTGTTTAAATTCATTGGTGGGACAACTCATATTACTATAAAAATGCCGCAGCTTATGAAAAGCCACATCATTTTTATATTTCATCGTCTAAGGTTTTCTGCAACTTAATATAGGAAAGTGCACTTTGTAGATATAACAAGATAGGTACTTGGAAAATGTTAACTTGATGTTTTTCTCTTAGTAAAAAAAAAAAAAAATTAAAACCGGTTAAAAGCTGACAAAGAGAAGTTTTTATTCAATAGACTGTAGCATCTTATCAGGATTTAAGGAAAAGCCCAAAATATATACATACAAATGTATATGTAGGTGGTAGTGTAGATTAAAAATACAAAATAATATTCAAGTAAATTTTTATTTAAATTTAAGTGAGCAAAATATTTTCCATTATACAGAGCAATTTAACAGAGAAGATTAAAAACAGTAAACCCAACAAAATTCAATTGTCTTTTGCTTTATAACTGATTTTAACCAATAAATTGTTCACTGACTTTTCTGCAGTTTAAAAGTGTTTTAACACATTTTTTATCCAACTTTAGCTCTTCTTGTTTGCTTTGGAAGCATTTTACTATATACCTACACACATCAAGTAGAAAAAGGTTTAATTTATATGAAGGTATATCGAACTTTTGGCCAATTATTTTTATACTGTCGATAATCCGCCTAGTGAAATACCAATTATATTTAATTCTTTTATTCCGTGGGATTTTAATAATAACAATCATGCGGCTTTAAATTAAACTAATTAAAAAAAAATAAACTTATTCAATGTATTACCATAAGCCATAGTCATAAAGTTCCCTTCCCACAGCACACTACACACATTATAGATTGCTGTGGTTCAGATAAATGCGAAGCATTAATGTACGAAAAAAAAAATCAATATCTTGCAATCAGCACATTAATTATTACTCAACCGTCAACATCAACTATATACTAAAGTACCTACCATGCCAGGATATCGATATATCGGTGTGCGAGTACATATATCAAAGCTACCAAGGAACATCCTTTCACAACAATACAAGTCTATGAGATGGAATTTCGCGATTGTAAATATATATCTACACATATTTAACAAAAAAAAAATCAATTTTTTTAATCTTTAAAAACTATTCATTGCATTTTTGATATAACCAATTATTTAATAGAAAAAAATTAATTAATAAAAAATGTCTCTTCATACCTATATATACATTTATTATTCCTCTTCGTTAACACTATAAAAAACACAAACAGATTTCAGCATGGAAAGGATCACAGGTACTTAATTCCATCTTCTCCCGTTTTATATTCTATTTAGATATATCTTTTTATATTTTATGTTTTTAACTGTACAATAAATCTTGGAAAAAAAATAATTTAATTTAAAATAAAAATTTGTCTCTTTCCGTTTCGTTATGTTTCTCCATCACATCGCCATCGTCTCGATAATGTTGCTTATTTGGCTGGATATACATTAATCTATTCCTTCGCAGAGTTCATTGTCGAAAGCTTTTCGTTTTAATGCAAAAGCACGCGGAGAACGCTCCTTTGGAAATTCCACATCTCCAACACCATCGTACAGCAGTAGCGAGGGTGGAGGAGGAATTTATGCAACAATTGGACCACCCTTATTGCCACCCCCGACAACAGCACCACCACCGCCTCCACCCAGTCACCGGGTAAGTGCACCACCAGCAGCCTCGGCATCCTCAGATCCGACACTTGTTATGGCCTATGGCCAACACAGACGGGTTAAAAGCATCAGTGATATCGAAGTGATGGCCGCTTCGCCTGTATGAGAATCAATTATTTAAAGGATGTGCTTATGCTTACATCCCGCCATAGTCACTATACTATGCTAGCATTCATAGATATATACATATTTGTATGTCTAGTTATTTATATATTATTAATTTATAAACAAATAATTTTCAGAAAACAAAAACTATGTATAAAACTGTAAGTATGCGAGATTTTACTTTCTTACTTTTTGTTCTATTATTTTTAAACATTAAAACTTATTAGAAAAGAATGTGTAGTTGTATTAGTAATTAAAATGAGAACATAACAAACAAAAAAAAAAACACATAAAATGTATTGAATTGAACGTGAATGTAAGTTTTGTCTTAAAACATCATAAATGAAAGAGAGGACCACATTTTTATAAAATTGAATTTTTAAAACGAACTCTTTCACGATTTTAAACAATACAAAAATATTATTTTCCGAAAATATTAAAATGTTATAAAAATACAGTATTAATTATAAAATAAAATATAAAAAAACATATCGCAATTCATCACACGACCAAAACTATACTCATATATAAAGACTCACTCAAAAAACTAGCATTTTTTAAATCTTTCAAGTATAAAATATTAAATTTTTCAAATATAAACTCAAACAGACAAACAAATATAAACTACAATCAAAAAGTCTTGCGATATGTTAGAAATAAATAATATTTTTTTATTAAACTATAAATTTAAATAAACCTTCACCGACAAAAAGACAATTACCTAAATGAAATCAAATAAATATTAAGCGTTCTATAGAAACCTGAAACAAAGTTTAATGAATGTGTATTTTATTTCTAAGAAAAACTGTTGTATTAGTAATAACAAAACTAAACCAAAATAATTAATTTTACTTTATTGTTTCGTTTCTCTCTGATAATATTTGTTACGTATATATGTTAGACCAGTTTATAGAAATCAGTATGCATGGCGCCTAACTGGTGTTATCAAAAAATAATCATTTCTTATGACGTATTTTTGAAGTAAAGAAAAACATAACACGTACACATATTTTATTTATTTATCAGATAATTGGTATAAAATGGTCTAAGCCAAATAGCATTTGACAAGTGAAATTAAACTGATTTTCAGATCTACCATACCCCAAGTAAAAGATTTGTTCGTTATATATGTTCGACCAGTTTATACCAATCAGCATGCGTGCCCAACTGGTGAAATCAAACAAATCATTCGTTTTCCCATTTTTTTTTGTAATGAAAAACATTACTCATGCTTGTACTTTTATTTAATTTATCGATTAATTGGTATAAACTGCTTGAACTGACATAACAAACTGCTAGACATGTGAAAATAATCAGAATTGCAGATTTGTTGTGGCTTAATTAAAAAGAGTTATTCTTTATGTTCGTTAGAACAGTTTATACCGATCAGTGGATAAATGAACAAAAATATTTTTAAATGCTGTTGTAAACGAAATAATTTATTTTAATTTTTGTTTCACAATTCAGGTAAACAAAATTATAACACGTTCAAATATTTTTATTTATTTGTCAGCTTTTTATGGTTATAAACTTTGTCTAACTCAGAAAGTAAACTGTTTGCCATGTTGAAATAATCACATTTCACGTGTGTTAAAAGCATTTTACGTAATAATCATTTGCTTTGTATGTAAGGACAATTTATACCAATCAGCGAACAAAAAAAAAATAAACAATAATTGTGTAAGAAATGCTTACAAAAATGTATTTTTCAGATAACACCTTTAAAGCTGTCAGTTATTTGATTATACCATCCAAATATTGACATGTTTTTGATAAAACTGATCCTACTTGACATTTTCAGCGGAATATGTAATTCCGTTTGCAGCGCAAAATAACAATAACATTTATTAAAAATAATTCCATAATTTTGTAATTAACGTCTAACAGATCGAGGAAAATTTTGGAAGCTTTGACTTTCACTGATTTTTTCATTTTAGATGTTACGTATGACATTTGAAATTTTTGTTTACCATCATTTTTTTACAAAAAAACATGACAAAATGTTTTTTTTACAAATAATGCACCTCGTAGGTTGTTCGTTTATGTTCCGCACATGTTCGAAGCTTAAAATACTGTTAATTGTACCAACAAACGTTACTATTAGTTGCTCGCTCTTACAAGCGTTCCTGGTTTAAGTAAAAAAATTACCTAAATTTATTTAAGGAACATGTTATAGATATAGACATTCGAATCCTTTTAAATAGTGACTGTTACTAGTCAATTTTTTTTTCTTAATACTTTAACATTCCAAAAGCAGAGTAGTTGATACCTACTAATTCTTATAGTGGTTATTTTTTTAAAAATGTTTAAATATTATAATAAATGGATATTTTCCATTTTGAATAAAAAGAACACAATATTTTTTAAAAGACTAAAACAAAAATGCCCACACAAACAAAATAATTATACATTGTACTAAAAATATTTAAAATATATTATAATTATTCATTTTAGGTAAACAAAATTTATATATATAACTAAGTGCAATCTTATTTAGACTATAAATAAAGTTTTTTTAGGACTGATTATGACAAAAATGATATTAAAAAAGTTATAATGAATAAAAATTACAAAAAAAAATTACATTTAAATATTTGTAAAGTAAAATGATTTAATTTTAATAAAATATATTAAGTACCTATTTAAAAAAAATATATCTCGTCTTTTACTTCAATATCCACATACCTAACTAACTGAAAAAAGACAAGACCAAGGAGAGCGTAGTAATTAAATTCTGCACGAGACATTTTAGTGGCGCATCCTTCTATTTATAGCTTTTAAATGGTTGTAACAACATTTTATAAAGTAAGTCTGAGTCTGATGCCTCCCTATGTTCCTGCCTGGAAAACCCTTCCTTAATCTAATTCAGGTGAAGTATAGAACTCTTAAAAGGTAAAATGGCCGTTATACAAATTTACATCATGAAACTTTGCGCAAAAACCATTTCACCTAATAAAAACAAGGTTTACCAAAGATGACGGTAGGAAAACAAAGTTACACAAATATTTACCCCTAAATGGAAGCACTCTCTGCCAGCCATAGAATAGCTGATGTACCTACATACATACATTTATGCTTGTGTTGGTATTATGTGCACTCTGGACAATATATGTTTATTTTGTTTATAGGGGCAGTTGGAGGATTTAATTAAATTTGTCTGGTGAATTCAACTGATTGATTTTTCAGCAGAACGTTATTTGAATTGTATACCAACACCAGTTCAGAAATAGTTTCATATTTTATGATGAAGTTGTTGTACATTCGTATTTACAAATAAAAACAAATAAATAAATAGTAACGTGACTTTGACTTTAGGACTTATTCCAATAATAAATAGAATAGTTAAAGGCAATCATCAAAAGATTTAAGATTTTGTAGGGTTTTGGACAGAAATTCAGTAAAATCGTAAAATCACTTTGGATGAAAATATTTCGGGAAACAGAGATTCCAGAAACTTTTGGTTAAGATGTACGGATAAAGATAAAAAAAACCTTTCTATTGATGTATGTATATTTCGATGGGTTTCGGAAACAATTTGGAAAAAAGGTTTTTCAAAAAATCAAACATGTTTATATTTTTCAAAATTACATGGCCGTAAAGGTGGGTTAATTTTCTATTCGGCAATGAAAACCGCAATCCATTACGAAGCTGGGTTGCGGAAATATGAAGCGTTTCTAGGGTCTTTTCGAAGTACACTAATATCAATTTGGATGCAAATTATTCGAGAACCAAACCTGGCCCAATTTTTTGGTTTACAATCTTAGAAACGTCTTGACAATATAACCAACAATTTTGAAAACCGCAACCGATTTCGAGGGTCGACTGCGGAAATACCGCTATGAAGCCTGTTTCACAATGCGACGAGGAAACGAGACGTGAGCGTGACGAGAAACGCTGTCGTCTTTTTCTAGTTACAAAATCGTCACCCAATTCAAAATGCAGCGATCGTTTTTACGACAAAAACTCATTTTTGTAAAAAAAAAAATCAATTAAAACGAAACAAAATAACATACAAAACAATAGATTTATCAATAACTTTATTTGTTAATACACATTTGAACATTTCTTCTTTGAAAAATCTCTTAATTACTTAGCAAAAATGAAAATCGTCGTCACGTCGCGTTTTTTTTTCAATTTTTCGAATTCTTGTCGTGACGTGACGACGAGAAAACGCCGCATTGTGTATATCCAGGTATGCTTTCATGACGGTGTTCACATTGGACTCACTCCGCGCGACTCATATTGACATTTCATTGTTTTATCTCACTCCAACTCATGAGGATTTTTTCAAAAAAATTAAAAATCCTGCCTCACTTTCTCATATAGTTGTGTAGAGTGAGATAAAAGAAAAAGATGTCAAAATGAGTCGCGCGGAGTGAGTCCAATGTGAACACCGTCCATTGTTTGAAATTGGTTTGACAACTACAACGAGTTCTCGTCACGCTCAAGTCTCGTTTCATCGACGCATTGTGAATCAGGCTTGACTCCTTTAAGACGAGAGCGATTTTTAATCTTCGATTCTCTTGAAAATACCCCTATTATATATATTAAAAGACCTTTCTATTGATGTATAGCTCGATGGGTTTCAGAAGTATGACCATTAATAGATATATGTAAATTTATGTACTCTAGTGGGAGTTGACAACATTAATTCGTTTACTTCATGAACTTAGAATTTTTATTAGCTTCGTAATTTTAAAATTCAGACATTTTTTTTATAAAGACCCAGACTTAGAAAAAAATACAAGAATATTACATTATCCGCACATTACTCGCCATCACCAACTTTCTCTGGCTGCGGATTGCGAAGCCCCCGTATGCTGATATCATAAACGACTTCCTCGATCTTCTTCACATCATATTTGAGGGCATCGAAACGTTTCCTTAATCCATCGTTCTTTAGATTTAGCAAACGAAAACCAGAATTCAGATCGGCAATGAATCTGGAAATCTGCAAAGGCCTCTCATAGTCGCCCAAAGTAACGGAATTAGTGGCAAAACGCGACAGCTCTGAAGCCATCAGCAGAATACCCATGAGATAGTCTTCGATTTCCAGATGAAAGCCCTCGGATTGGACGGTTTTTACTATGGGAAATAAATTAATAGAAGATGCATTGCAAAAGTACTACAAGACCCCTACAGCCAAGGATTTCAGCAACAGTTTCACGAGTAACCAGCGTTCCGACTTCCAAATAGACGGTCAAAGCAATGAGGAACACAATGCGCTGTGTAATGAAGGTCCAGTGGTCTGAATACCTGTATGGAGAGAATTGGTAAGGTGTGAGAAGCTACATCCTCAGTCAGGTCATCATACAAACCTATGATATTGGGCTGGAGGAATTAGTTCGGCCAGAGATTTATAACCTACGGCACAATTTTCAAAAAGCTTTCGCGCCAAGAGACATGCCTCTCCAACTATTAACATTGAATCAAGAATTATTTATTTTGGAAAATGTTTATTTAAACAAAATGAACTCACTTTTTTCAATGTCGGAATGGATTACTTGCAGGCGGATGGTGGCTTCTTTGGCTTGTTGTTCGATTTGACGAACCACTGCGCGGATTTTCTGCAAAATTGAAATAATATTTAATAGAAAATGTCTTCTAATTAATATAGTTGACATGTTTTATTTATTACTTCACGTAATTCCTGTTCGTTATCGATATATTCTTGATAATTTGCAAAAATTTGTTGATTTACGAAACTCATTTTTTCCGGTTTTGATTTGGGCTATTTGTTGTCTGAATGTCGGGTTTTCGTTTTCCTTTTAACTTTTAATTTTGTTGCTGTAGACACAGATTAGCCACATGAAGATAAGAATCCCCGGCAACCATTTTAATTTGTCTACAAGCTTGAGCTGTCAGATATCAGATAAAAAATGAGAATGTGTGTATAAAAACCTCACACATAGACAGTAGGGATCTTCAGACACCGGTTAAATTGTTGTTGCAATTCACATCTATTCATCGACGCGGGAAAAAATTACAAATACAACAATGTAAACAAATGGTTTTTGGAGGGTGAAACGTACGAAACATTTTCATCTTCATATGCCTAATCTGTGGCTGTAGAAATGCTGGATTTGGAATGGAGAATGAACACGTCTAAAACACACATCCAGCTTTGACGTTCTTTTTTGTGTGACAATTCACAATGGATGCTGAAAAAAACAAGTACTTAAGCTGTAAACAAATTGAAGTAAGTTGATAAAGTGTTTTTTTCAATGCCACAGACATGTTTTCTTGAAAAGTTTGAAAGCTGCCAACCAACTGACAACATACTGCTTCGTATCTTTGAATTTTCACAAATTTTCTTAAAAGCGATTTTTTTTCTATAGGTTTTGTTTGACAGCAAATTGTGAAAATATCTGAAAATTTGTAGATCTGCTATTACAAACATGATGACTTGAGTTATGACTTTTTTGAAGATAAGGAATGCGAAAGAAAGAAAGATGAAATGGAAATCTCTCTGATTAGTGGGCCAAATTTGAGCTATTTTTGCTACTCCTTTTCTTATTTCATCAAATCACTTCATTTATTTTCGTTATTTTATGAGAACACCCATACAAATTTCAAAAAAAATTTTAATGGTTATCCATTAGCCGTGTTTTATTGGTAATTTTATAGCCAGCGCAGTAAAATTTCCCTTTGCAAACAAAAACAAAGAGTGTCGATAAATTAGCCAGTAAAAGAGTGGATATAAAAGTGGTTATACATAGTTAGAACTTTGAAGATGAAGATGGCGCTCTTGAAAAGTATTCATGACTTGAACCTTA
The DNA here is from genome assembly GCA_932273885.2 of Leucozona laternaria. Taxonomy (NCBI): domain Eukaryota; kingdom Metazoa; phylum Arthropoda; class Insecta; order Diptera; family Syrphidae; genus Leucozona; species Leucozona laternaria. Next base: position 22,195,120 of record OW026368.1, on the reverse strand, counting down.
ATGTTGTTTTTTACTCACAAAATGGATGTGATCTATGATATTTGTAGTTTGGTAGAGACAAAATGGACGTGAACTATGATACTTGTAGCGAACACAGCCTAAAGTTGCTAAAGCGTTTTATTAACACAGCCAAAGTGTTTTATTGGTACTTGATTATTGCACTAGCTATAAATTACCAATAAAACACAGCTATTGTAAATTAGTGTACCAACATTTTAATCCATAATTTTCAACGTTTTTATGTAAAAACATAAAGCATCACCTGAGAAAAATATTTTATATAGGGTGTGTTTCTTTATTTATTCCGGATAAAGAATAGAAAAGACGGAAAAGGCAAAATATCTACCCAGAATATCCAGAATCGAATAAATAAAGAAACAGATCTTAATTGAAAGAATATCCAACCATCAGCTGTTTGTTTTCATGTCAAAAAATCATTTTGCGATTATTTCTGATAGAAGAAACAAATAATTATTTGTTTTGCAAATTGTAAATTAATTTTACGCGCACGCATAAGCATCATGAAGATACAAAAATAATTATCACAAAAACATGCTCCATGGCAGAGGTAGACGGCAGACAAAATAACAATACCTAATTGTAACCAATGAAAAAAATGAAATGTATCTGTCAAAGTAGAGAATATTCCATTTAAACTAGCTCTTGAGTAGGAACAGAAAGAACGCATTCCAATAATTCTAGAACGAATAAAGAAACAACAAAAAAGTATATCCGGAATATTCCAGAGAATAAAGAAACGCAAAAGCGGTGTTCCAGTTATTCCAAATATTCGGAATAAATAAAGAAACACACCCATAGGGAATTCACAAATCAAAATTTTCATGCCCTTACAAGAGTTTGTTTTCCATATTCCATTACAAAAACAGCTTTCAAACTTTTGTATTTTTTTCTTGTTGGACACTGACATCTGCTGAAACATCTTAATTAGCTCTGTCTGGTAACGTGAAATTTTTATAAATTTTCGCAATTTGCTGTCAAAAAAAGCCTAGTTATGGGAAACTTGGTTAAAAAGTTTTAGTTACTAAACAGCCATATAGTGGTACACATTTCAAATTTCTATTTGAAATGAGTTCTAGTTAAGTTATTCCTACTGCATCTCTTCCCATCCATTCACAATAGCATATTTATTAATCATCCCTGTCACTTTTTCCGACTGTCAGTTGTCACAAGTTTTCTTGTCGTTCAGTCAAAAACACCCATTTTTAACCAGATCCATAAAAAGAAATACAAAAAAGAATTAAATTGCAATATAGTTTCTGTGAAAATTTAATTTATTTCGCATTTAATGGCTTACCAAGTGCGTAATAATTTTTTTGTACGTGACATAATTTATTGATTTAATTATTTGACTAAACAGGGTGGATATCCAGGAGGCTACGGCGGAGGCTATAATCCCCAACAACCGCAACAGCAACCACCACAGGGCTATGGCCAGCCTGGAGGTTATGCTGCGCCACCCGGAGCATTTCCGCCACAAAACGTCGGTATGCAACCCGAAGCTCAGCGTTGGTTTGCCATGGTCGACCGAGATCGTTCCGGAAAGATCAATTCCGAAGAACTGAAAGCGGCTTTGGTGAACGGCAAAGGTCAAAATTTCTCTGACAACGCGTGTAAACTCATGATAAGTAAGTGGATGACTCAATTGAAACATTAATTTGACTTTTGTGTTTTGTACCTACTTTTTTTATTGCGATTTGTTTATTCAGGTATGTTTGACAAAGACGCGAGCGGAACAATTGATATCTATGAATTCGAAAAGCTTTATAATTACATCAATCAGTGGCTGCAGGTCTTCAAGACCTATGACCGTGACCAATCCGGGCACATAGAACGAGATGAATTATCTCAAGGTATGCAATATTGTATTTCCGAGTCTTAAGATTTCCGCTAACACGAGAGTTTTCAGCCTTTACCCAAATGGGATTCCGTTTCTCGGAGGAATTCATCACTTTCCTGATGAAGAAGAGCGACCCGGGTGCACAGAAGGAGATCTCCGTAGATCAGTTCATTGTGCTCTGCGTGCAGATACAGCGATTCACTGAGGCCTTCAGAGTCCGTGATACCCAGCAACAGGGACAGATAACAATTGGGTTCGAGGACTTTCTGAGTGTGGCCATCGGATGCTCGTACTAAATTCGCCAAATGCTCAGCCGGATTCCGAAGAAATCTCTTGCACACAGTCCAACTTTGAAATAATCCAAACAAATGTATCTGCAGATTTATTTTAGTTGACTTTGCACTTTAGTTTTGTTTCCACATCTCTTTAAGATTCTCTTTCTCTTATTTAATTTCTTGTTTTATTTTATGCTAAACGTATAGATGTAGATTCATCACAACATACACTCAGAGACACTTGCAAGCAATCAACATTACATTCTGAACATCAGAGTACAAACTTTGCTCAGCTTAGGATTGTTAATTATGATTGAATATTGTATTCGTAGATTTATCAATAAACTCAACACTAGATTCAGATACAGAAACAGTGAGGAACAGTGTAAATTCCATTATTTGTAATAAAGAAACTAATATAAACGATTAAATCGATTTATTTTGTTATTGACTGACCAAATTGCATTCGGAAAGCGATAACCACAAAGTTGTAGCGAAACGGGAGCAAGCCTCACAGATAAAGTTCGTCCTGAGTGGATAGTGGATACACAATACGAAACGATATGGTTGAATCGTTACAATACCGCACTACGCTTTGAATTTCGCGAAATCAACTTGTTTAACAATTTGTGGAAATAGATAACACTTGTTAAATAAATCCAAACGGTCGTCAAGTTTTAATGGCAAAGTTGAACTGCTCATTGTAGTGTCTTTGAACTTGGATTTGCTCTATCAGGTCAGGGCCCGTATTACGAATTACGAAACGAAAGGCAAAATAAAACGATACCCAAGAAAACGATAGTCATGACATAAACCGATTATGATTTACTAGAATAGATGTCTGAAAATAATGCCCAGATAAAATAAAAAAATAGCAGAACCAAACAAACATAGAAATAAAGTGACAACAACATAAAGTCGCGATCCAAAAGTATAAAATACGACCGCAAAAAGCAGTCGTAAACGAAAACGAGTATCGTTTTAAAAAAACGACTATCGTAAATCGTAATCGCAAAATAACGATAACGACGGATTTTGAACGATAATCGTAATTCGTAATACGGGCCCAGGCTTCAAATCGCCACATCCGTTTACGTCCAACTAAGTTCTCGGCACTAATTCTTTTTACAGGTTCCATCTCGGGTAATTTTCGACCCCCTCTAAGTACTGAAACTAATAAATTCAGAAACTTCAAATTCACAATATTTGCTGAGCTAAGCAGAACTAAGTGGTGTAGTGGTTAGTGCGTAGGACTGTCATGTCGGAGGTCTGCGTTTGATTCCCAGCCTCGTCGGAAGTAACAAATCCTCCAAGAGGATCCGTTCGGATTCGGCAGAAAACAACTGGGCCCTTATTATGTATTACGAAACGCACGGCAGAAAAAACGAAGCCCAGGGAAACGAAAGTCAGCTCGTAGTGCGATTATAAAGATATCGAATATGCAATCATACTACATTTATTATTTTTCTTACATTTTTCCTTACCTCACTCAAAACAACACAAAACCAAACCAAAATACAATATTGACAACAAACCCAAAACGAAAGCCAGCCAATACGACACCTGAAGGCACTCGTTTATAAAATACGAGTATCGTTTTGTTTTACGATACTCGTTACTCGTAATCGCAATTTAACGAATACCCGGCGTTACTTATTATAAGCCCAATTCTAAACATTCCCCCGGAAAATAACTCCCCGGGAGACGTGTTCTCTTGGGAGTAGTAGTACACCTACTCTTATTCCGAATTCCCCTAGAGAAATTCCCCGGAATTTTTTGTTTAGAATACGGGAGTAGGGAAAAGGGAAAAATTTACCGGGGAATTGGCATTTAGAATTGGGCTGTATGTGTTATTGCTCTCCACGATCTGTGGCGACACCAAAAATGTATTTATTTTTAAGCAGGCACAGCCGCACAGGTGGTTCATGAGAGGCCTATAGACTTCAAAAATCGATGAAAGTTTAACTGACCCATTCACTGACAATGAGTTAAAGATCATCAATGCAGAGACAAAAATCGAAATTTGTAAGTTTTCCATTCAGGGGGCTTGGCGTGTCTAAATAATAAAACAAATCTTTCCAAAAAGGAGTTAAACCACACCAAAACAGTAGTTCTTTTTTGGCTAAAATATAATTTACCTCATTTTGTCCTAAAAATTATTTTTGTGTTGGCAATTTGTTAAAAAAATAATTTTATTATTTATTAAATATTATTTTATACATAGCTACAAAATTGTATTGGTACCATTTTTTTTCCAAATTTTAAGCTAGTTAGTACCTTATTGATTTTGCTTTTAGTTTTTAATACTCTTATTGATTTGTAGTCGAACTCCAGATGGGTTTATGCATTGCAGGAAAATTAGAAGTTTCGAAAACTACTTTTATTTTCAAGAGACATATTTTAGTATGTATTTAGTAGGTACATTAGAACTGTTAATTTTGTTCTTCTTAAGCATAAAATAACCAATTACGGTATTCCTTACCCCAGCAGCACTTGAATTATTTTGTCATTGGAAAGAAATTAATTAATTTTTGGCTTAAAAATGCTAATGCATCCTAAACGGTGGCAAAACGACCCCTATCCCATAAGATTATTTCTTTGTATTGGCTGAACTTACACGTTCTAGCTTCTTTTTTTTAAACTTAGCGAATAATCTTGTACATAAGGAGAAAATGTGTACGTACACTCGGGTGTATACGCATTTTTTATATAGTGCTTCTGTTCTTTACTTTTTGTTTAATTTTATTTTTATTCTTACGATCGGTTCCAAACTTTAAAAAGTATCTGATTTTTTCACATTTGTATGTCTAGCCCTGTTGCAATGTGAAGTTCTATTTACTTGATTTAAGCGGGCCGTATATATGTATGTTTGGGTTATCACACCGCTTACCTACTTATTGTAGACTTGTTTCAATTTTGTGGACAGGTATTAAAAAATAGTGCAAGTAGTATTGCATTTCAAAAATGTATTTATTTTTTGTAATACCTATGATATTTGTGTCTCTTTTTTCATATTATCTAAAAAAACAATTTCATTTAAATTTAGCTTACAATCAAATCTTTTAAACTCGAGTTAAATTGCATACCTAAAAACATTTTTGGCAAGCGCAGATTTTACCAGTTACAGTGAAACTTCCATAAGTCGAACCCTCAAAATGAAAGAAAAGAAATTCGAGTTATTGAAACTTCGATTTAAAGAAATGAGACAAAATTTTTAGTTTTACTGTTTTATTTTAGTAAATGGAAGATTAATAAGAAGAAAATGATTTTTGATTATTAGAAGCTTAAAAAAAATCAGTAATCATTCGTTGACGTTTTTTTTTTTTTTTCATTCTATGATTTATAAAAAATTTCAATCTTGTGAATTACATTGAAAAAACGATCCAGTGTGTTTTTTTGAACAATGCCATTTCTAATTGAAAACATTTTCGTAAATACAAATTTTGTATGCTTTATAATTGTCTCTGAAATTTAGAGGTTTTTATTCCTGGCTTCAGTAAACCAATTGGAGACTGCCAACTTTGCCAACACTCAAATTAAAGAGGTTTTTTCTTGAAGTGTCAGCATATTTTTTATACTTTCTCTGTTGTTCAGTATAATGGAAAGTGTACTTTGAGGTAAAATATATTTTATGGCCTCCAGTTTTTAATCAAAAGATGCTTTAATTTTCTTCCATTAAAATTGACATTAAAATTCGTGAATTCATCCTTTTCCCATAAAAAAATTGAAACATAACTAGGAACTTCTGCGCATAAAATATGTTTAACCCGTTCAAAACCGAAGTTCAAATAAAAAACACACAAACTCTGAACACAGCCATCCCTCATCCCCAAAAAAACTTTCGAAATTCATCACACTTACCCTCAAGAACTTTTCAAAAAATTGAAACAAAAGGGATTTCCCCAATTAGAGAAAAAGTTCGAGTTAAAGAGACTTTTTGACACCAAACGCGATCTAAAAAATTTGAAATATAGAGAAATTCGATTTACAGAAGTTCGAATTATGGAGGGCAAAATTCATGAAAATAAAGTTGAAAATGCAAAGTTATCAATAAAACTTTGAGTAATAGAGAGATTCGACTTAAGGAAGTTCGAGTTATGGAAGTTCGACTGTATATGGATAAATTAGAAAAATATACATGATGTTTTATTTTTTTTTAAAAGTCATACACATAATTGTAAGCTTTATTTTTATTATGTAATAAGTAGAGGTCGTACAGCTTAAGCTTTGTTATTACAGAATAGTGTAATTTGGTGAAACGAAACTTAAGAATTTATGTTCAACATAAGAGCTTATGCGACAGTTCACGCTGAGGAAAAAGACGAAGATAAGCGTTTAAGTTTAATATTATATGTAAATATTTTAGATTCGAATCAGCAAACGGCTCCAAGTTTCGTTTCAGCAAATGGGATTTCAAAATTAGGTCCCACAACCTTTAGTTTAGACTAATGCGTGCCATTTATCGGCAATATATCCCAATAATCACTCTTATATTTTAAATCACTTTTGAAATATGTACATGCAAAATTCATTTATCATTTACCCGCTCTTATCATAACGGAAAGAAGATTTAGTTACCATTTAACAAAACTCAATACATGATGTTTTTTGTTTTCAATTATTCAAACTGGCTTTGCAACTATGAAACTTAAAAAAAAAACTACTTCATTCCTTCGAGCCGGATTTGAACCAGCGACCTATGGATGTCAGCTTCATAATTTTCTCTTCTACAGTCCACCGCTCTACCAACTGAGCTATCGAAGGCGATATTTTCTCCTGGTCGAATTTCAATTTTGTTCAATCAACAAAAACGATCGAAAAAGAAAGGCTCTAAAGATTAAAGTTGCAGCAGGGTTGCCAGTTTAGGGGGATACAAATCTGAACGCGGCCATTGAATAGGTATTGAAACAGCTGACAGTATTCTACGAGTTAGATACCCCTTACATTCTGGGTGTCAGAATCTTACCCTAACAGAAGAAATGCTGAACATTTTCATAAGTGAGAAAATGTATCAAACCGACAGCCAAAACGAAGATGACGATAATGTATTAGAACTTTTTTAAAGGAGTGAAAAACAAAAATTGTAATTCAATTATATTTTTATTTTCATATTTATTTCTGGTGAGTTAAACCAGAGTTAGCTATCTCTAGAACTAAATTAACCCACAGTGAACTGAGGAAGAAGTTGTTCGGTGGAGAAAATGTATGCGAAAAGCATCTGTTCAGTTAATCCTGAGCTAACCCACCAGATATGATGATTTAACTCAGGTTCAACTTTAATCGCGCACTGAAAAACTGGACCTAAGGGCTTGTTTCACAATGTCTGATTAAAGTTCTAAATAAGCAATTTGGAACTTTTTAGTCAATTATCTACCTCCCTTATGTTTCACAATATCTGAATAGTATAACTTATAATTAAGGTTCAAAGTATTTTAATGGCCCGATTAGGTGTCGATTAGGATTAGCAAATCTATGTACTTGGCAATTTAAATATTATTAATATTTTTTTCCAGTTTTTATCAGTCAAAACTATTTGTCTGGAAAACTGGAACATCTAATTGACGCATACATTTATTATTTCGAAAAAAATGTACAACGCTAAGTGTTTTATTGGGAGGATTTAATTTGCGGATAGTCAAAATGTCGCGTAAATAATAAGAACTTTACTCAGACAATGTGAAGAAAACTTTAAACAAATTTTCTTTTATTACTTAGTACATTTTTTAGAAACATTTTTTTTTTTATTGTAGCTGTGTGAATTAATTAAGTTTAAAAAACAAATTTAGGAGCTGTGAAAAAGTTAAGCAAAAATTTAGGGGTTTTTGTTGATAAAATGTGGTAATCTGGGGGGAGATTTTTTTTTCATCTGGCAACACTGAGTTGGAGTAACCTCATAGTCATATTTAAACCATATCAACACAATAAAGCGGTTTTTCGGAAGGAAGTGACTCAAGACATGCCAATTATAAGGTTTTGGTTTATAAAAGTGCGGCCCCGCGCAGTGCCAGGGCCCTCCGCCGGTGGGCATACTTCAGGCACCCACAGTTTTTTTTTCAAGTCACGCGAAGCGCGTTAACGCACACAAACTTTTAATGGCGAAAAACTGTTATAACTGTTATAAATTGGCATGTCTCTAGTCTCGTCCTTTTCGGAAAGTGTATACACCACTATATAAATCAATAAAACAAAATACTATTTACTGGACTATATTATTATGGCATTGATAAGTTTTTATTATTATATTATAAGTCTTCGCGTTCATAGATCTAGTACATTTGTCTACCAATAATAACCGTTGGGGTAACCACCATAACCCCATCCGCGTCTGTATCCACCCCAGTGACCATAACCACCGCTATATCCCCACCCTCCATATCCACCATATCCTAATCGAATACTTGGATAATATCCAAAGCCAAATGTTTCGGCTGGCTTTAGATCACTTCCTTCGCCAGCATCCAAATCAGCTTCGTTTTCTTTGTCGGGCTATATGAACAAAAGGCTATAGCTTTAGGATTGAGTTTACTAGCGAAGGTTTAAGCTCTGAGTCTTACCGATGGGCTTTCTGGCTTGGTTTCTTCTTCAGCTGCAGGATATGCATGAATAACAACAGCAAGGATCACAACAAGGGCAAGAAACTAAAAGTTATTACAAAAAAAAAAACTTTTGATTAGCATGTTCTGATCTGTTTAAATGACTTCCATCATATTACTCACTTTAAACATGATTTACAAATCTTTGTTAAAACAATTAGCACTTATAAGTCAGAAAAATTAAAAACAAAAAACTGATCTGAAAGTGATGATCTTGTGAAAGGTAATGATAGTCGAATAACTTCTCGTTGCAAAGTGATCTTCGAAGAATCTCTGGTGGTCCTTTTATACCTGTGTACTATAGCTTCAGAATTTAACATGATGCAGTCCATGGATAATGAGTATACAGGTACGCAAAAAAAAAAAAAAATTGTTCTAATGAATTTATCACTATGAAATTCAGGCGTCATCATGTAAACGGGGTAGAGAACGTTTAAGAATCAGTCATTCATTCATTTTAATGGGAATCACAGATATTAATGTGCGGCATCAATTTTGACGGTGTTTGATCTTGAAATCAGATTTGACCTTCGATTTTATTTTTTTAGATGAGTACCTACTTAGAAAATCAGTAAACTCAACTCAAATTTTATTGGGAGAGATTTGTTTACAGCACTGCGCTATAGTTTGACAAACGATAACGAATAACAAAATGCTTGACTAAACACTGAGCTTTTGCGCCTAAAATGTTTAAAATACAAACATAAAGTATAAGAATCAATGAACTGCAATCAATTTTGAGTGATTATAGGGTATTAAAATTTTAGGATATATATCACTGTCAGTGTCAGACATGATTGTAAGCAAGATATTACGCACTGCACATACCTACATACATAATGTACCTATACCTAAGTGATTTTATATGAATTGAAACATCAGGAGGTTTTAAACAAAGGAATATGTCAGACTCAGAATACAGAATTGTGCCAAAGTTTATTCCAGAGTTGTTTAATGAGAAAAAACATGACAGAAGATTTGTGAAAACTTCAAAACAAGTTATATGTATAGAACATAAAGTCATCAGTCATCATACTGCCTCTATTCGTTTACTTCCTAAACCAGTTTTAAGCAGTTTTAGTCCAAAATTTCTGTCCAAAGTTCATATAAAAGAATTAAATAGGACTAAAAATATTAGAAATGGGTAGTTTTGGACTACAGCAGCGAACGCATCTACTATTTTACCTCCCATTTTGACAGTTTTCAGAAGTACCTAAATTATAGCGTTGTAAACTGTAGTACCAGAGAGACTCATATTGAACTTCAACTAGGTGTGTCAGCACAGTTTGAAACGGGTTGGGTACGAAATCCCATATCACAAAATCCCGTATCACAAAATCCCGCGCCGCAGCTACAATGCGACAGCGCATACAATTTTTATTTTCCATATAGGAATTGAAATTTTATGCTGTTTTTCCTGGTGACGACTATGGTCAAGATCTGGTCGGTCAAAGGCAGTTGGTCTGACCGGGGAGGTTCTGGAGGTGGGTCTGGAACTGGGGCATAAGTTCTGGCCCTAGACCTGGGAAATAGGTTCTGGGCTTGGGTCTGGAACTGGGACGGAGGTTCTGGTTCTGGGACAAAGGTTCTGGAGGTGGATCTGGAACCGGGACAAAAGTTCTGGAGTTGTCTCTGGAACTTGGACAAAGGACAATTCTTTTCGTTTTTGGAAACAACTTTTTTAAAAATTCAAAAAAAAGTTCTGGAAGTGGGTCTGGAACTTGGACCAAAGAAAATTTTTTTTTTTTGGAAACAAATCATTCTTCATAAAATTTGTTTTACAAATTAAAAAAAAAGCTTTTTTAACTCTCTTGTTCGGTTCTCTAAACCGATCACGTATAACTCCGTTCAGTGGCCAGGCAGGCGTCTATAGGCGTTTTCCTTTGGAGGTGGCGAAGTTCTTGTGAGTAGATGAAAACCAAAATCTAGTACCTTCATCTACTCATGCTTTGATCATCAGCGAGTAGATGAGGTTTGAAAGAAAACAATTTGTTTGCGTTCCATTCAAACTGGCTATAGCAAAGTACTTGCAAGTACTTCGCCACCTCCAAAGGAAAACGGCTTATGTCAACAGTTTTCTTGAACAAAAGTATTTTCTTGGACCGCTTCGCGAGTTCCAAGGATTTTAACTCCTTCTTTGTGGGGCTTTGTGCCAGTCACTCAACTCCATTGCTCCGCTTAGGATATGTTCAGTTGCCTGATGGCAGGTGTCAATGTCAACAGTTTTCAACTAAAATTAAACTCTTTTTCAATTTTTTCAAAAAACTCAATTTTTTACTCTATTTTAAATTTTTTTTTGAAAAAAGAAACAAATCTCATTTTTTTGTCAAAAAAAAAAACAGAAAAAAGTTTAGGAAAAAATATGTTTTTTTTAATTTTTCCAAAAAAAGTTGAGAAAAGTTAATTTTTTTTTTAAATTTTGTTCAAAAAAATTAATTCCATCTCTGTCCAGAACCACCTTTGTTCAGGTCCAGGGAGTCCAGAAAAATATGATATTCGAAATCACCAACCAAGGCGGTAGAGTGAAATTAAACGTGGACTTTCTTCTGTGCGACGTTACGAGGTCACGCACTTTACGGCACATATTACGTTACGGAAGTCAGTGTATAGAAAAAAGACAACAAATACATGAAAAATAAACCAACGTAAGGAAAATAAAGATAGGTATACAGGGTGTCCCGTAAGTCAACGTCAAGCGGAGACTGGGTGATAGGGTAGCTTGTACCTGTACTGGGAAAAATAATAAAAAAAATCTATCTCGCTTGGTTAAGTAATAATAGCAATATTTAGAAAAATTATGAAAATCGATACCTTTAGGCCACATTTTTAGGTACTGTGGTCACAATTTTCCAAATTTTGCGGTGTTTTTATTTTTTACGTAATCCTTAGTAACCATGCTATTAATTCCAATCAAAAATTCAAAAATAAATATTGTCAGTTTCGTAAGAAAAATAAAGTTCGACTGAGTCATGGTTCAAAAAAATTTTGTAACTTAACTTTGACACTTCATATCTTAAAAAAAATGTACTACTCTACCTTCGGCAAGTTGTTTTAAAAGTTGGCCCGTTTCATCAAAATTTCAAAATGGTACAACACTTGCTACTTATTCTATCATAAGAAATATTATTGATTTTTTATTTGCAAAAAGGACCTCAATTCAGTACGTATTATTAATTATTCACGTAAAATTGATTGTGGTGAATTTTTTTTGTACTCAAACATCGGTTTTACTGATATGTATGATAAACAGGGATACTTATAATAAAACACTGTTTGCCGTAAATTAGAGTGAGACAGATCTACATTACATATGGACCTACGCTACGTTCCTTCTTTTACTCGCAACTTCTCTTTTTTGTTTAACCGTTATCGTAATCGTTTGTTTTTTCGTTTACCTTGGATTTGATTATTGTAGTGAAAATTGTGTAAGTTATTATAAATTTTCCAATAAGAGGTGTTATTTTGAATAGCCCGCTATTTCATTAGCTGTCACTTTTGAAGCTGTCATTTTTTGACATTTGACAAGTAGAAACTACGCCATTAATAAAAATGGAACGATACACGCTTCAACAACGCATTGAAATTATTAAAATTCACTATAAAAATGGTGAAAATTTGGCAGAGACGGTTCGTAAAAGCAAAACATTTTTGGGTTCTCGCGAAGCACCTTGTCGGACCGCAATACAGAAATTGGTGGACAAATTCGAGCTGTTGGGACAAGTTAGTGATGTGAAGAATAAAACCCGTGCACGTCGCTCAAGAACAACTGAGAATATTGCTGTTGAAGCCCAAAGTGTTGAAGAAAACCCAGGTTTGTCCATTCTTTGGCATTAGGCATTCCACAAACGTCATTATACTGTATTTTGCATAAAGACTTGGGTCTTAAGGCTTATAAAGTTCAGTTAACACAAGAACTCAAGCCGGCTGATCATCAACAACGTCGTGTCTTTGCTGATTGGGTCCTTGAAATGCATGAAAATGATCCGGAATTTCATCGAAAAATCATCTTGACTGATGAGGCCCATTTCCACCTCGGAGGCTACGTCAACAAGCAAAACCGTCGCATCTGGGGCTCGGAAAACCCAAGAGTTATTGTTGAAAAGCCTCTCCATCCTCAACGCGTGACTGTTTGGTGCGGCTTATGGTCCGGCGGGGTCATTGGACCTTACTTTTTCGAAAATGAGGATGGAGCAACAGTTACGGTCAATGGATTGCGCTATCGAGAGATGATTAATGATTTTTTATGGCCGGAATTGGATGCTATTGATCTGGACAACGTTTACTTTCAACAAGACGGCGCTACGTGCCACACAAGCAATGAAACCATCGATCTTTTACGGGAAAAGTTTCCGGACCGTGTTATCTCTCGAAGAGGTGATCACAATTGGCTACCGAGATCTTGTGATTTAACACCTTGCGACTTCTTCCTTTGGGGCCACGTGAAAGATAAGGTCTACGCCAACAGCCCAGCGTCGATTCAAGACCTCAAAGATGGAACTCGTGAGGCTATAGAGGACATAGGGCAGCCACTTTGCGATTTGGTTATGGAAAATTTCATGAAAAGGATATGGTCCTGTAAGCGTGGTCGTGGCGGCCATTTGGCTGATGTTGTGTTCCATTATTAACGGCATACCTTCCTCTTTATAATGAAATAAACATCCGATCATTCATCTCAAAAAATTTGAATATCAAAATAACACCTCTTATTGGAAAACCCTTTATTTCAGCTGTACCTACTGCTATTAGTATAGCTTAAATATTGTAGAATAATCATAGCATTCCGTTGGTCTTGTAAATTTGTTAAAATAAGTGAAGATGCATAAAATTAGTATCGTCCATGTAACCGTCCATGTCACCGTCCCTTAACAAACAATTTTAGTGTCATATATACTACGTTGCACTTTAACGATTAAAAAATGATTAACACTTTTCATTTGTGTTATATATTTGTATGGATTTGAACTCATTGACAATTAAGTTCATTGTAAATGATTCTTCTTTTTATTGTTAATTATTATTTCATTTTGTAATGTGAGTAAACTCAACTTTAGTATTTTTTTTTTTTTTTGTTTAATTAAATTGTTTAATTCCTCAATCGTAAATGGAGGATTCAAAACTTAATTTAAACGACACGAGTGTCTTTGTTGTTAATCAAACATTTTAAAGAACCCGCACCTAGCATTAAGCTTGCATCTCTTCAAATCTTCAATGTATCATAATCTCAAATCTAGCTATATGGAAATTTGAAGTAAACAAGCTGGCGAATGGTGTAGGTACTTACATACATATTTGGTAATTTATTTTAGGGGATTCCTTAAATTTTAAATTTGATTATCATGCTTTTGCGAAGAATCTATTACGTATTATGATTGGCCGACACTAAGTAGCCTGTGAGAGGTACATATAGGCAAGTCACATTTTCTAGAGAAAAGTTAATTAAAGGGTGACATTCTTGAAATGACTAATAATGTACATAGGTATCATGTGAAAATGAATAGCTAAAGTTTTGTTCTCATTGCGAAATATTTTAATTACAATAGAATTATACCAAGGAAGATATATGACTAAGGGGCCAGTTATAGCTTTCTTTGAAAACCATAATTGAAAATTTTAATGATTAACTTTGAGACGTTTATGTCGTTTTCGTTTGGATTTTGGAACTGTTCCGTTACTATCGAAAATTGGAAATTCGGAGTAAAAGTAGTAGCTCCGAACGTCCACCCGAAAACGACATTAGAAAGTTAAATCAGTAATTATTTTGCTTCAAAAATAAAGCTGATGGCTTGAATTATTACTTAAAAAAATGAATTCCAGTCCAAACTTCGCCATAAAATGACGTTTAATTTGTCAATGCTCATTATTGGTAAGGTAGTTCATAATCATTGAAATAATATGTCATTTGTTTTGGCCAGACTTAATAATTATGTCACCACCTTCATGTTGGCATCAAAGTAGACACTGGTTTTAATTTCGAAAAATTTTCTTTTGGATAATTTAATGTGTTAACTTACAATTTTAAAAATAAAATAAATACGAATCTATTTATGAGGAATCACTTGAAAAAAAATTTTCCTGGGAACAAATATTTTTTCTTAAAAAAGCATTTATTAATTTTCCTGTTGCAAATTCGTTTTCCGTGCAGAATTTTCATCAGGAAAATTAATAAATGCTTTTCTTAAGAAAAAATATTTGCCCCAAGGAAATTTTTCTTGCGAAAAAATTATTTCAAGGGATTCCTCATAGATTCGTATCATTTTTATTTTTCAAATTGTAAATTCACATATTCAATTACCCAAAAGAAAAATTGTTCCTTATGCGTTTTCCTGCTCGGCGCTATAACCGGCCCCAAATAGAAGGGAATCTTACACCTAGTTTATCTTCTACACATTCATATAAAATTTTAAGAAAACCCTTCAGTAAAACTATAAAGGCATACATGGCATAATATCTATTCTCGTCTCTATTTGGTTTTCTTTTTGGGGTAGGATAAACTTAAAACAAGACCCTTAACCTGTAATATTTTCCGCGTAATATACGTTTTCGTGTTACAAGTACACTTAAGTATTCCGTTGAATTATTTTTGTGTACTGATGGCTATGTTTAACTACAAAAATCAAGCACTTGTACGAATTCTATTCATCTTTTTTGTTGCTGGTTTACTATTTGTTTCTTGACTTTATGTACTCTGCCTTTTCAAAGTCTCTTTTTTTGTCTCGTTTTTGATTTGATTTCGGAAAGGTTGTGCATTCCTTTAAAAAATGGTCGATTTGGAGTAAAAACAGTGACTCCGAAAGTCCACTCGAAAACGACATTAATATTAAATAATTTGAGGCTAAGCCCCAGTGAAAGGAAGTTGTATGGTTTGAAAAAGAAACACTAAAAATCCGAGAAATATCTTCGTGCCGAAGAAAACTATCTTTAAGAATTTGAGAAAAACGACAAAATCCGTTTTAACATAAATTTCAATTTGCAGTACACCGATCGAATGAGAATAATGGCAAATACTTCACAATATGTGATTGATTAAAAGATCTACGAAACAAAATATGGTGGACCTAAAATTATTTTTCAAAATAGGTATTAAATAAATATAAAACAATAGTTATACTTTTAAATTTAAAAAGTGTCTACATCCGGTCGATTCAAACTCCATCTAACGAAAATTCACAACAACCGTGCAGAGCCATCTGTATTTCACTAACAACACTTACATATTTGGAAATGAAACACATAAAGACCGCTGTCAGTTTTGACATTTGATTTCGCCGCCACCAAATAGTTCGCTAAACAACAACAACTACTCAACCATCCAAATCCCACTTGTTTCACACACTTCAACTTTTTCGCCGTTTGCCGTGTTCCACACTCCAATTCCAGATTGAGTAAAAAAATCAACTTTCTGTCACACACCCATTTCCCAATCTCGAAGAACCACAAAAACAAACCAACAAAAAAATAAATTCTTCTCCGCTACTGTTGTTGTGTTGTGTGGTTATTTGCGTGTGTGTGTGCGTTTGTGTGTGCATATGCATGTGTTCTGGTCCACTCTGTTGCTTTTTGCTGTTCATTTGATTTTAATTCGGCCGCTCGCTGTCAAAAGTTTTTTTCCCCGCGTTCGGTACGGTTGAGTTTTTTCTTCTTTTCGTGCGCTGCATTTTGTACACACGGGGTGGTGTTTGGTCGTCGGCATTCTTCTTGTGTTCGAATTTTTGTTAAATATATAAAAAATAAATTACTCAATTTCTATTCTTTCTCTTATTCTAAAACCTGAACTTAATTCTATCTCGGCGAAACTAAAATAATTTAGCTTTTTCCGAACAAAATACGCGAAATTTCTCTTGTCGCCCCACAGTAATTTTTTTTTTCTTGTCAAGAGTGAAACTCGATTTTTTTCTTATTTCGCCCCGTTTTTTTGAGTTTTATATTTATCACCTTTTTTAATTGATAAATGTGAGTGAAATCCATTACGGAATTTGATAAACATATTATTCTCTGGAAATTCTGTGTGAAAAAAAGAAAATCTTAAAAAAATCAAAGAAAGTGGCGAAGAAAATGAAATGCTCCTTTCGTCTTCGTCTATTTTTTTTTTTTTTTTTCACTTCAATTCGCGTGTGTTGAGTGGTGTAGAAATCTGAAGAAAAATCGCATCTCACTTGCACTCATTCAGCTTAGTAGAATGAGTAAGGAGGCCAGATGTATAAAAGTGACGTGTGTGTTATATGAGTCCAACACCCAAAAAAGGGAATAAAAAATTTCCTGGCGATCGTTGTTTTGTTGTTGGTAGTTTGGTGGGTTATCGTTATTTTTTTTTTTCTTTGGAGAAATGGATTTGAATATCTAATCCTGTCCTGGAACAGGATCTACTCCAAATCATGGATTTTTCTTTATTTCCAATCCAAAGAGAAATACATTTTTGCGTGGTGAAGGATCATTGGGTGGAATGCATTCCCCGGGTTTTGTTTTTGTAATAAGAATGATAAATTTGCCGCTGAATTTGAATTTGTGAGGTTATCTCTTATGTGGATTTGCTCTCATCCGCATCCGTAGTGAATTGGATTTGAATCTTGGATGGGGTTATAAATAAACATTTTCGATATTTTCTTGTTACTTTTTTATGTTT
This sequence comes from Leucozona laternaria, assembly GCA_932273885.2. NCBI lineage: Eukaryota > Metazoa > Arthropoda > Insecta > Diptera > Syrphidae > Leucozona > Leucozona laternaria. The sequence continues at coordinate 22,177,774 of OW026368.1, read as the reverse complement.
TATTTTTTGAATTTGTTGATGTATCTGTGAGAATAATTTCAACTTTCTTACGAAAATAAATTCAAATGTGGGCGGATTTGGGTTGCCGCAATATATTTTATGTTTTTCTTTCTTTGCATCTTTAAGATAAACACACTTTTATTTTTTTGTTTAGTGGCAGGCATCATCTAACTGGCCACGTTCATTTATATTTATAATAAAATAATTGAAACAAAAAATCTAACACCAAATAGAGTTTATGGAGTACAAATTCACAACTTGGTAACCTCTGGCAAACGCCTACATCCGTTTATTATATTTTTTTTTTAAATTTATTTATTTGAATACCTAATTTGGGGAAGCAAGACTACAAGACTAATGACTTATAATATGTTCAAACCGCTAAGTGGTTCTTTTTAGTTATGTTTCTTTGAAGTTGAGGTCAATCATAATTTGATTGGAAAATATTTGTTTGCAAATTAGTTTTTAAGGTAGCTTCATGGATAAAAAATACAGGTGCCTTGCCTAGCCTACGACATTTCGTTGTGAGCCTTTAGATTTGATTTAAGAAATTTTTGCAAATGGCCTCAATTACTGCGTATCCAGAGCCCAGAATAGAGTATGTACCTACCTAATAAGTCAGGTACCTTAGGCAACTTATTATTAATGAATGCATTCTTAGAGCCGTTTGCTGATACGAAACTTAAAATATTTCTGATCTACTTTTTCCTCAGCGTAATTTGTCACATAAGCTACTATGTTGAACTTAAATATTAGTTTCAGAGTGCCAGATATTTATGTTATTTTTATTATTATATACAATAGCATACCTACCTACAGTTGAAAACACTAAAATCTCTTACCAACCCATGATGTATAACAAACTACAAAATTAAAAGATATACCTACAGCCCTATCACGAATTCCATCGTAATCGGAATCTTTCCGAATCCCGGAAAAAAGCTATCACAGCATCCGTTCGTAATGGCAATTTGTATGGGATTTTCCGATACGATGGATTCTGTTTTACTTTTTTTTTCGGGATTCGTAACAAGTTTTGGATTACGATGAAATTCGTGATAGGGGTGATTGTAATAACTATTTATTTAATAAAACGAAATTCAATTTGAGACTAATGCATTTAAAAAGATTATAAATTTCATTATTACATAAGAATACAATATATGTATTCTAGAAAAGAACGAAACCAAAGCCATTAAAAAGAAAGACAAAATTGGTAGGTATTTAAGAAGTTTGAAACGTTTATACCTTTTCATTATACCTACTTATATTTATAATTCTAAATTGAGAGTTGCCTACAACATTTCTGTTTTTAGAGACATTTTTATGTAGAAAGTTAATTAACTAATTTGAGTATACTCATGTGAAATACTTATTATAATTCCAATGAAAGGGACTAATCTTCGAAGTCATTTGTCTTCTTTCTTTATTTTTTTGTCATTAGTTCTTCGACACTTGGGAAGTATCTAGTCCTGACCACCTATCGTTACTAGCTTGGGGGAAACATAAGTGAATAAGTACCTACCTAGTACTTATGGTACACTCGGCATATGTCTAGTCTTGCGCCCTTTTGTCCAAATTCATCTTTTTGAAAAATCATAACTTAAAACAATAAAAGATGTAGGTAGATATCTAAAAAAATGTATTCAATTCATTCTTGATCAAAATTTGCTCAACATCCTATTTCTTGTAAGGATTGTAAATTCCATGTTCAAGTTCTTCCGAAAATGTTTAGCTTCGTTTGTGGTGGCTTTAATAAGTAGATAAAAAATAAAAAGCGTTTATATGTAGGGAGATGAAATCTCTAAAACTGAAATTGTTATTGGTTGTGCAACAGCTCGTGGAGAACCAGGGCCAGTGTGTGTGTTGTTACTAGGGAGGAATGATGGGGACCTGCAAAAGTTAGCCGGGTCTAAGCTGCTAAGATGAGAGGCTTTTTGATGGTATGAGAATACACTCGGAGGATTTGTCGATTTCTCGCAAGAGGCAGTGCTCCTGGAAAAAAGCATTTTCGTTTATAATGTATGTTAGGTAAATGCGCAATAAGCTGAGATTCGATCTCCGACGTGACAGTCCAACGAACTTCCCATTACGCCACGAGGTAGTACACATTTTTCCAAACAAATTACACACAGGTCAGTGAGGTGTTTCAGAAACTCAGAATTGTTCCACCACGTCAGGTTTTCCAGAAATTCCCGTTTTAAAATAAAAAAAATCTTTTTTTTATTTGGTATTTTTCAGGTTATTTTAAATCACGAGGTATTTTTATTCTGGAAGTGTCTACTAATGTATTTCTTCAAAATTTGGCTTTACTCTTTTAAATATGTATATACATACCTCAAACAGAATAAATTTCATCAAGAGCTTTCTCAGAGAAGACAAAATACCTATGTACCTATTTTGGGAAGATTTAAACTGATGTTTGAAGAAAAAGATTATTACCTAATACGATAAAAATGTGATTTGTTTTGTGTTTTTTTTTTTTTATTTTAAAGCGTAAATTTCTGATAAACAAACGTGGAGGAACATTACTGAGTTCAGATTCGAATTTAGCACAGCAAAATCCATCGCAAAAGTAGGTATACCTATAATTTGGTTTCTGCAACACAAAAATTTAATTTCTTTGGCCAGTGTTAGCAGCCCCTTAACATTTCGAAAAATACGAATTAGTTTGAGAACGAAAAGTTAACTAAATCAACTGTGTTAAAAAATTAATAAATAACAAATCTATGTATAGCTACACATAGCTAAAGATTGAAATTGAAAGTTATTTCCATTAGCATGACATCACTGCTCAAGAATTGAACATGCAATATTTTCTGATAGAGAAATTAATATACACGTAATGAAAATAATTTGTGTGTAAACAATTTGTTAAATATTTTATAAAAATTTATTATTTCAATTGTTTTCTAAACAACCTGAGAGCAAGCTGCTTTCAAATTTCCCTAAGATCGAACTTGCATTATAAATAGCGTGTTTTTGCAATAAACAAAAAATAAGTATGAACTTTGAGAAAAATCAACAAGTGATATCATGTTTCCTTAGTTTCGATACTTGAACCTATACACTTGAGTCCCAAGTAAAGAGGTTTTATCATGAATAATTGTTCCCATTTGAAAATGTATAAACGTTTCTAATTCCAATTAATAAATGAAAAGTATGAGATCACTGACAAAGACGTACGACACACGACGACACGACACAAGAATGGGTGTGCTGCATTAGTAAATAGAGGAAATTCATTTCTTACGTCTGATATCTAATTATAGCAAATCAATTACTATAAGAACCGATAATACCTACTTGGTTAATAGAGGTGTTGGTATTGCGTTTGATTGTGCTTATCAAAACAGAGCATATTTTTTTTTTGTATTCAAATATAAAAGATAACAAATAAATAAATGGGGTTATTTTAAACGTGTCAATTCGACATGGCCAAAAATTGTATGCGTAATTCTTTGATGTTGAGGATTTAAAACAGCTTATTTGAACTTAAATAATAATAAATGGGATAAAACTTTAACGTTTTTGTGTTTATTCCCTATAGGAAAATTGATGAACTTAAAAAGCTAAACAAGTGTTGGTTTGCATTATTAAAAACTTCAAAATCGAAGTAAAAATACTTTAAACAAAGCCTTTTTATTCAATTAACTGCAGTTCTAAAGTGATTGCATTCTTTTTCATCTTTTAGATCCAAAAACCGTTAGAAGGTTTAAATTAATTAGAATTACATCGCTCAATTTTCTACACATCACCTAAAACTATTGAGTTTTGTTATATGTACGTATTCCCATAACGTTTACTATTTTAAACTAAAGAGCATGTCATCTGATTCGCTCTTTGATTTGGTTTTCTTCAATTTGATGCATTCGACTTGATTCTTAGCATTCTCTAACTAATTACGTTAATCAACAACGTCAACCTTGAAAACCAATGTGAATAGGCCATAAAAACAAACAAGTCTTTTATTCGTCGTGTACCTACGTCGTAACCACCCCCTTAACGATTGAATGGATACAAAACAAAGCACAAAAAAAAAACTAAGCTAGATGCGATTTGTTGTACTATTTACCGCCAAGTGAAACGTCTTGACTTTTGTTATTTTTATTTTCTCCATATCAAAAATTACACTGGCATTTCACATCAGGAAGTCATTTTAATTTGTAAGATTTTTTTTTGTTTAAAATAATCTTAACAGATTGTTTTGCTAAAACGCGCCCAGTTTAATATCAATTCGACATCTGTCACGTTTGTTCAACGCACCCAAAAATACATCGCCTCGGAAGTATCGTCTTATGTCAAATGCAAAGTTTTGAACAATCAGTCAGCAACGCTTAAAGATACTACCATTTGTTATTTTATTTTGTTGTTGTTGATTTTTTGCGGTCTGGCAAATCCATTGGAACTGTAAGCAACAACAGGTGCCTCATTGAGGGGCACCACACCACACCACACATACAATTAGTTCATGCCAATCTATCGTATCTCTAAATAGTTGACGGCGGCTCTCAACTTATTGTCAGTTCCATTTCCGAATGATGATCGACAGATGTTTATTGAATAAACAGAAGCAGCAGCAAACACAAGAAGCAACAATGTATGGTATCAATTAAAAAGGTTACGCATTGTGTGGGTTGAATATTGTAGGTACTTTATGGGAACATTTTATGAACAATTTTATGGTTACCTAATGAAAACGACGACAACAAAAATAGTGATTAAATAATCTTATCAAAGGCAGTAGTAGCAATGAATCACACTTGGTTTGGATTGATTTCTTATTGTTGGTTACTTTTTGTTCCAGTGACTGCACGATTAGTAACAATATTGGATTTCTACTTTTCATTTTTTTTTTAATCGGTAGGGGGCAGGTGCATAGTGGATCGGGTTCTGGTTCGGTATTTGTGTCAAAAGTGGTTAATGTCGGACTATTTGCGCACGGTCCGATTGTTGTCGGTCACGGTCGACCCTGTAGCGTTGTTTGCGGCACAAATTACCCGTTTAATAGTGTCTTCCGAATTTTTAGAGAACTCTTGGAACCCATACTCCAAGGACCTAAAAGAAATACATTTTCGAGTGGCCCGAATCCGAGATATGCCAACTCAAGGGTAGATTTCGTGAAATATTGTCTTCGAATCGTCATTATTGACTGTTAAGTCTTGTGGGGTCAAAGAGCAGTTGACCTCTTTAGAAATTCCCAAATGGGAGAATCAGAAAGCATAAATGTCGATCTAGAAGCATAAAGTAGAGAGAACGAATTATAATTACAAAAAAAGGAAAACAGAGTCAGTCTTCGAGACTTATCAGTTTAGACTATATTTTTGGGCTTTAAAAATTTTAATTTAAAATGTTCTTACAGATTTATAACATTTCTTTTTATAGAATAGATTTATATTATTTCTATTTAAAGCTTACAAAATCCCTAAATTCACAATTAATAGGTCCTATCCTTTTCTTTGTGCACAGAAATTCACAGACTTTTGAACAGCAAGTACATATCAAATTCTCTCATAAATTTAAAAACTCCGTCAAAGTACTTACGGGAACGCAAATTCACAAAATACGGCACGGTATTTTGCTTTCACCCTGTTTATCTCTCATTGACATTTTGTTGAACTGTGAATTTCTGTCCACAGATATTTCTTATACTGAAATTCACAGATGAAGGACATTTTTGTACACTCTAACGGGGACTCACCGTTGTACAAAATTACGAATTTTCTGAGTACGGTTACAGCTGTTTAGAGTAATAGAACAGAGCTTAAATTTTGTTAGGTGTAATTTCTTCGGGGCTTATTTCCGAGACCAGTTTTACTTTTTAAATCACCACAGTATCAGCTGCTCCTATAGCTTCACTTTGACTTAGTCATAAAATTAATGATATTTCAAGAACGAAAATAATTACATAGACACGTAAAACAAATATAAATACACAAATACATATACATACATACATATATGTACATATGTATATATACAAATGTAATAATAATCTTTTTCTATAAGGCAATGTTAAGTTAACAAAAAAAATCAAATAAAATTTTATTACTGGGCAATTTTTCATTACCAGACTGTGCGACTCACCATTTCTGGAACCAAACGAATGTTTGGTCACCATAATATGTATGGGACAATGGAATTTTTCATGGTTTGTGCCACGAATAGACCGGTGAATATTCATTTTGTGATAATTGCTGCATGTGCGTGCGTGTATTTGCCTACAAAAATGCCATATCACTATCAGACATTGAGAAAAAAAACATATAATATGTACATAATACATACTTCAATTACTTGGCCATATTTGGAAGAAATTTTTTTCTCAAAGTCTAATCGGAGGAGTGTGATTTAAAAATAACCGCAGTTTGTTTTAGATGGAATTTCAAATGAAACGGAAAATATTGCAGTCTTGGTGGCAAAGGAATTTGATAACTATGACTTTTGATAAATTTCGGCTATTATGGTGAAATAAAAACAAATCCAAATCTAAAGTAAGCCGGATAGAAAACATCGCTTTGACACAAAAATAGGGAAAATCGGTAGTTCTAACGTTCCACCAAAATCGATATCACAACCCTTATGCCTATTTACTCACGTACTAAATAGGTACCTACTAACATTTTGGTTACATTTTTATCCATTCCCAATTTTTTTTTATTTTGTTCTCAGAAAAAAAGGTTAATTTTATTTTTCTAAAAAAAAGAAAAATTATTTATTATTGAAAATGGCTTTGTTTTTCAAATATATTCTCTTTGAAGATCAATGTACACTTTTGCATTAAAGAACCAATGTGCTTGTGCGATGCATTATAATAATGTATATACATACATCTATTGCTGTTTGGTCTCGAGCTCATGCCCATAGGTCCACGATTCGTCACTTGTCACGACGTTATACACTGCGTGGTGATGGTTAATTTTTTCGGATTTTCGACAAAGCGGAAGCTTGAGGAAATTTTCAAGTCACTGTAAACAATTAAAAATAGCTCTCATTTGAAAACAAGTTTCTAATATGTATGCCAAAAAACTACAAATTTTACAATGCAGATGTTAGATTTGACATATAGTCTCCTGGTGGTCCCATTTTTCAATATATATGTATATTTATGTATAATAAATATTCATAACTACTGATGACGAAACGTTCTTATAAACGTATGAACATAGGTATGTAATGTACGTAATATCGTTTCGAGAAAAGAATTAAGCAACAACTGAATCAGTTCATAAACATATTGCTTTGCTTTAGAGTTATTATACTCATATATACTCAGAACCTTGCGGTTTGAAGTGTTTCATTAGAAACTGAAACGAACAATTAGTTTTCGGGGTGATTAACAAAAATTTGCACGAATGAATCGCACGTAGTTGCTATTACCAGTTCGCATTTTTAATATAAATAGGCAAAAAAATACAATAAAAATCTTTTTTTATCAACGAAAAAGCTTTAAAATAGGTGGTGGGTAAAACAATTAAAAGATTTTTAACGTTATTTTTGATTTTATTTTACCTATATATATTTAACTAAAATTATACTCGATTCTTTTAAAATGAAAATGTATTTTGAGGACAAATTTCTAGCGAATTTGCACAAATTTGCACAATTTTACACAAATTGTCAAAAATTCCTCAAAAAAGTTGCAACGAGAGAGCACATCGAGCGAGCAAATAATTTTCGTTCCATTGGATAACTTATGAATATGTGCTACATAAATTTCTGTGTACAAGAAGAGTAAAGACTTGCAAAACATCCAGCTGTTAGCTCGATGGCTACTTAATCTAATTTAAATCCGGGTTAAAGTAGGTAGATTATCTAGACGTACAAAAGTTCAAAACGTTCAAAGTTTAAATTTTCACCATGTTTTGCAAAACTGTTATTTTTTCCTATGGGTTTTGACAGCAAATCTTGAACATTTGTGAATAATTTCACCTAGTATAACCAACCCCTAAATGTTAACTATCGTGAAAAATTTTCGAGTTATGTCGTGTAAAATGCCATTATTAAGTTGTTAGAGCGGTCAAAATGAATAGTCGGCTGCTTGACGCATTTCAACGCATGAAACGTTGACGATCACACGGATGATGACCTTATATCTGTGTTACGCGTTTTTTATCCTTTACACGTAATACTGATGATCACACGACTTGGCCACATCCAAACACTTGACAAGAGCAAAAATCAATAATTTTTCGGGTTGACTTTCCCACAACATTAACATGTTAAGTCATTGTGACTTCTTCGCGGCTATAAAATTTCAAACTCCATTAAAGGATGGCTACGATGTTGATGGCTGAAAAAACCTATATAGAAAATCCGAACTTTTTTAGATAAAATTATTTGCTCCTTAAAAGACGTTTTTAGACTTCGATGGATTAAATAACCTACTTAAAATCAGACCAGTATGCCGATGTGTCCCAACTACGCTGACGGGTGATAACAGGCGAGTCACACAAAATAATCAATGCGTTTGAACCCAAGATTCGAAATTTGACGTCATTTTAATATCAGAGCATAAGGCTTAGTGAAGATTGGGGCTCGGAAAAAAAACAAAAATACTATATTTACTTACAAATCTGAAGTGGGCTTTTTTTATGAAAGAGATACTTTTGGAGGATTTGTCACTTACTCGCAATAAGTAGTGCCCCTGGAAATCAATACATTTTTTTTTTTTTTTTTTTTTAATGGAATAGACTTGAACTCGATCCCAAAAACTCCGGCATTACTTACCATTAGGCCACGGGTTTAGCACAACTCGAAAAAAGACCTGTTTTATAGGTCAGCTGGACAACCTATTACCGTTTAGTTCCTATCTTCTAAAAGATCTAAGTGGCGTTAGAACCTTTAATCCCGTTTAGTTATAGTCGCTTTTTTTGTGTTCAAATAAAGTCTTATGCCCGATTTCATAAAAATACACTAAAATCCTTTTTATCTAAAGTCCTCCAGTTTCCAGTTTCACCATCTAAAAAATGGAAATTTTAGGGAAATTTTCGTTAAAATTTGGTTTGCCTCACATCCCTGGATATGGAAATAGGTTGTTTCCCTCTCCCTCTGGGAGAGCCTTAAAAGATTATTATTTACACACAAACTATATTTTTGTTTCGACCTATTCACAATTTATATTTGCAAGAAATTAAATAAAAAAGTGACTGCAAAAGCAAAATATCATCTATAATTTTCTTACTCGTCGGCTGACATCTGACATATTACACTCCCATTTTAACTCTAAATGGGCTTTTAAATATTTAAAAATCCTTTATGAAATCGGGCATTAGTTAATTTAACAACACCTTTTCGGTTACGCAACATTTATTTTATGATTTTGATTACATATGTATACTAATTTATCCTTTTTGTATTTAAATGAGGAACAAACAAAAAATTGACAAAACACTTTCTTTCGGTTATTAATATATTTTTATGAATGCGGAATAAATTTATTCAAAACCTGAATCACCCGAATTATGATATTTTTACTTTGCCAAACTTACCTAACCTACTTTCCTCTGATTTTACTCGTCGAACCAGCTTTAACATTTTGTTCATCATAAAGTCTGTTTGCGAATCTTCTTATTCCACACTCATGGCTATTTATGTCTACCATTCATCATTTTTTTTTTTAGAAAACAAAAGATTAACGAAACCAAAGCGCTGCAGTGCCAAGAGAAAAAAAGCTGTACATTTAAATTAAAAGTTTAATGAACTTTTTCGCCAAATAATTACATCCCCAAATGTTTGTATGTTTGTTATATTAAATGCACAATCGACTTAATGGCGCAATCAGCTGCGACTTGTTAAGGCGCGACATCGAATTAACGACCACATTGAATTTATTGGATACTTTAGGTACAACAACAACAACAATATTGACATCTTTGTTAAAGTAAACTCAGCTGGTTGTGGTTAGCGATCCGGTAGTGAAGTGTGGAGACGATATGGTGTGTCGTGTGAACTTGGCCAGTAGCGGAAAGTGACATTTTATTCACTCCGTTGATTTTTGTTTTGTATTGTATTCGTTACGAAAGACTTAATTCGTTTCAATTAAAAGGGCATTCAAGTGTTATTTCGTCTTCTTTTTATTCGATTGAACGTAAAGCAGCGATCTTCTACAGTTCGATAAAAACAAATGCCATCAATAGAGATACCTAGAGAAATAATAGAGTTCTAGGAGTGACATTTAATTTGACACACTTTTTTTTTTTTTTTTTTTTTTTTAAAGCCACAGCAACCGATGCAAATGATTAGCGGATTAATTTAGTGCCGTGCCGATAGATGGTGGTTACCTGTGGAAATAAACGTATACACTTGACAGTCAGTATAGTTTTGATTATGATGGCGCAATCCGCGGTCTGGTGGAACAATGAACTTTGATGTGAATGTACATTTATTTGTGGCAAATTCGAGCTTGTCATTTTATACTGTTATTAAATACTTCACACTTGACATTTTTGTTTAAGTTTTTATTGAACTTGGGGTTTTGAATTATTGAACATTTGCGGTTTTTTGTAGGTTTTACATAGGGTACCTATATAATAGATGATTTAATTGCATGTCTTGAGTTGATGTGGAGGCTTTTCATTTAAAATAACAGATTGAATTGTGTATCTATTTTAATTCGGAAACAACTGATACACCTTTCTGGAAGAACAATTTAGTTTTAAATAAGGCCCTAGAAAGTTTTACATATATATACTAACAAGAGGCTAGCAAGGGTTACACTATCGATATAAGCTATGTCCTCGGCAGTTATGTATGGCACTTCGCCTTGTGAAGTTGGTTAAGTAGAGATTTGATTCTGGGATTTTCCGCTTAAAAGTCCGATATACATTAACCACTGATCTAATTCGGAGTACATTAGTATTCCATCCATTGTCTTGAAGACCATTGTATGGCGATTATATATATTGTACATATAATCGTATAACGGGGTGATTCAGATGTGATAGCAAAACTTGCCGAACGAGTTTTTACTATAGCCACAGTCTTAAGAGTGGTTTTATTTGTCTAGATTTTTCTCGCTAAGTACTTTTGAAGAACTTGACTAGCCTCTGGCTGGTGGGCCCTTAGCTATAATAGAATTTAAAAAAATAATGAAAGCATGAAAAATTTAATAACTCGTACCTGGTTTCTCAAAGCTAAGAGACTTTTGTTATTATTTTTTTATGAAAAGGAACGAAAGAGATAAATGAATGCACTGAAGTTTAACTGCACTGCGAACTTAACATCTATTATGTGTTTCCATATATCTAGAGCTGGATAAAATTTTGCATCATTCAGATCCTCTTCAAATTTAGCTCGATCCAGGAAAGTTTGCATTTGAGGTACTCTCAATCAGATCGGGTAGATAGTTCGGTCTATTCTAAATCTGGTAACAAACATTCCAGGATTGCATAGGTATTTGTGTTTAGCGCCATTTAATGAATAACGTCTAGAAGTGACACATCTCTTGTCGTTGTAAAGTGCCTTTCATCTTATGCCGAATTCCTTTCAAAAAAAGAATCGATTCTGTTCAGAATTTTTTCTAAACAAAATCGATTCTTTTCTGTCAAAACAAATCTTGCGTTTTTAGCAAGATTTCACACTGATTTGCACACACACTATGAAGACTTGACATTTCTAATACGTCAAATTGAAAGTCGCGGAATTTTTGGAAGACCAGCAACGAATTCTACACAATTTAACAAAATATTAAACAATATATTCAGTCAATATATGTAGCTATAAAAATAATTTATTGTGCGTTGTTCATTATCAAACAAAAATTTGACAGAAAAAATAGCTTTCGCGAGTGAAAGACGTGATAAAAACTTTCAGTGCAAGTGTTAACTTTTTAATAACAATTTTCTTTAAAAATATATGTGCAAGTAGAAGTTCAAACAAATAAAATGCACCAACAAATTGTCCCCGTATAAGCTAGCTAATTTCTTTTGTTATTAAAATAGAATTATTATAGTTATTCATTTAATTCTATTGGTAAAACATTTTCTCCCAACCCTAATAGTTTTGTGAAAAATTTCTTCACGTTTTGCGTCAATTGTAGCTGTCAAGTAACACAAACACAATCACACAAAAAAAAATCGATTCTTTTACGAAATACGAATTCCTTTCAATTGACAGAAAAAATTCGATTCTGCTTAAAAAAAATTCGATTCTGTTTAGAAAAAAATCGATTTCTTTTTTGAAAGGAATTCGCCATTAGCTGTTGGAATTCGGCAAAAAACTGAAGGTTCTCTCCAGTCCTGCTGACTCAATACGCACAAAATAAATGTTGAGTATTGTGTAACTCAACAGTCTCCAGTTCTCCATGACTAGCTATCGCGCAAATAATTTAGGTACAAATGTGTTTCTTTTAATAAAATCGAAATAGTGACACAATGATCTTTAAAATATATATTTATATACATGCATACAAAAGTACACATGTAAAGTAGTTTGACGTAAGAGAGTCAATTTTGCAATTTTGGGCTAAAATTCTGACAAAAAAAAAAATAGAAAAACTACAACTTAAACTAAAGTGCCTTGCACATAAGCTTCTACCTTCGAATAAATCTTTTAAAGCTATTTATAGAGCAAATATCAAATATTAACTTTTCGATGAAGTGAATAAATAATCTAATCAACAAATTTAAATAAAACATTCTCCGTAAAGTTAGTTTAAATTGGAAAATTTTGTATTTTTATATTTTATACGCGACCAATAAACGACTATTCACATTTGAGCGACCAACGAACGACGAATAAATGTATAAATGTGATTTAAAACAATTTATAAACCTAAATTCTCCACAAACTCTAATCAAAGTCGAAGAAATATAATTTATTATAATATGTTAACATACTAAAATATGCTTTTTAATTGTTAAAATAAAATAAATTTGTGAAAACAAATTGGTCGTTGAGTATTGCAATTTGTTTGCAACGAATTATTGTCAAACTCTATTTGCGTGCCGCATGCGCTCCACAATCCGACTAATCTCCAAATCCTTCTTGTTTTTGTTTTCTTTGTGGTCGTCGTTCGTGACGAAATCGTTAGTCGTTGGTCGCTCTCATGTGAATAGACCTTAGATAATCTTCTGCGAACTGTTAATGCGAGAAACAGATTATCATAGCAACTTTGACAGCAACGAAACTTTGACATCAAAAGTCATGTGAAATAGATTAGCAACGTGAACATCGCTTTTGACAGCATAAAAACATACATAAAAGTTGTCGCATTTTAATTTTTTAGTATTGATAAACTTGAAAAAATTTCGCTTTAAAGTTGGCCAAAAGCTGTTGACATTTTAAGCAAGAAAAAAAATGTCTGTGCTTAGATAATTAAAGCTTAAAATTTCTTTCAAATATGTCTTAAAAATTAATAAAAACAACTTCTACCATTTCTATTTTGTACTGCTATTTATTAGCTTTAAATTAAATTTGGATATTCGTTCAATTTGTTTTCCAAAAATAAACAGTAACTTGCAGCACCAAATCCACAACAAAACATGCATAACAACTCATGTCACTTTGGCAGTTTTTGCTTTACCTCAACTCGCCACAGCAAAATACCTAGTTCTACTTCAGGGCGAGTTCAGGACAACCCCAGGTCTCAAAAAACACAGAATTTTTTCCCCAGGGTAACTTCAGGTTTTTCAAACAACAACAAACCTAAAGCCGCGTCCAGATCAATAAAAATTTATGTTGTGCGCCGTGCGCCTTGAATTTTCTATTCGCCGCAAATATTATATTTCCGCCGAAAATTTAAACTTATTTCGGAATTAATTTCTGCTTAAAAGTGCCATGCTTCAGTGCTCAGTTTGAGCGGAAAATAATTTTAATAAACTGATGAATCAATTTGTCCACATCAAAACACCTTTGCGCCGCAAATATTTTCGTGTGCGCCGAAAATCCATCGGCATCGGATAGCGTGCGTTGAATTTGACACACAAATTTTTGTGCGCCCGGACGTCCACATTGACGTATTTTTTTGCATCTACACAATTATTTGCGCCGAACACGGCGCACAACGCAAATTTTAATTGATCTGGACGCGGCTTAATGTATTCAAATTCAAAGCCATTTAAAACCGCTAGCTCTAAAATGAGTTAGGCGGTTGTCAAAGTTGCTGTGCCAATCTGTCTCTCCAATAAACGTAAGTTTGAAATCCACAACATAAGGACGCTTTCCACAGCCCGGCGAATAAAAAGTTCTTACGAAGTTTACCTCAAACACTCATTTCACTTTTCCATGTCTTATGACAATTTTTTTTCAGCGACCGCTCCTGTGAACGAAATGTTAAAATTCGCGACCATTACCAACTCGCAGTTCGCTGGTGGTATCTCATGTGCAAAGCGCTTTGTTGTTATTAGGTAGCCCTATATTTTCATGTCGGTTTGTGTAATTCTATCACTCAATCAGGATAAGAGTGTGCACGACTATGTGTAAGAGTTTGCACACATTTTTATTCATTTTTATTCATTTCCTAAACAATTTAACTATACAAACATTTTTGAATCTAAGTTAAAAAATTCAAAAACTGAAGTTTGATCAAGAACATACATACATATACATACAGGGTGTCCCGTAATGAGTGGATAATACTGCAGCTGGTGATAGCAGGCCTTATGACTGCTCAGAAAAAAAATATAAAAAAAATATTTTTCTTGTGGTCTAAATGGTATAATTTATTTTCAAAAAATGTTAAAAAATTTAGGGTCTCCTAAAATACCTAATTACAACGGCCACCCATAAAGGATTCTTGTTATTTTTGTATTTTTATAATATTCTTGAATAACCGTTCTAAATGATGGGTAGTAAATTTTAACACCAGCTGATGCATTTTTTGTGTTATAATTTTTTAAAATTATTTTTTTATTCAAAAATAATTCAATATTTTTTTTCACCAAAGTTTGAAAATTAATAAAGAGAAAAAAATGTATGAGAACATAAGTGGCAAATTTGATAAAAATTGGCCTGTTTAATGTACTTTCCAAAATGGTATAACATATGTTTGTGTCTACAACCATGACCAATAAAATTGGCATTTAATCTACTAAAGTAGTTTTTTTTAACATTTTATCAAATTAAATTAAGTTACAAAGTTAAGTAAACACTACGACGACGAATGAAATAAATTTTAATTTTTATTGCATTTAAAAATAACCGTTATTAAATAAAGGCACTAACATTTAACACTGGTTGCTAGTTGCAATAACACATTAAATTGGCTATTAATCTACTAGAGAAGATTTTTAACACTTTCTCAAATCAAAATTGACTTGTAATAAAATAGGCATTAAAATGCATAAAAAAGTATTATTTGCAAATATTGTCAATTCTCTATCATTAGGTAACGTATAACGTTGTTATACTGGTTTCGTCACTTAAACGAATTTTTGAATTTGATTAAATTAATACTGATTAAGAATGTCACAGTATACGCCGCTGGAGTATGCAAATATGCATTTAATATACGGGGAATGCAGAGGAAGCGCCAACGCAGCTGCAGCTCTCTATAGAGATCGATATCCAAATGCGCGACATCCGGACTATCGAGTGTTCATCAGAGTCCACCAATGTTTTTCAGAAGGACGAAGGCCTGGTAATGGACTGGGCGGCACTAGCGGAGGACGTTTACCGCGAGAAGAAATTGATGGTATTGTGCTGAATGAAATTGAAGCAGATTCAACTACATCAACACGGGTGATTGCAAGACGAACAGGGATCGCAAAATCATCTGTTCATAAGGTATTGCAAAAATATAAATTTCATCCTTTTCATTTAACGCGTGTCCAGACTCTGCTACCAAGAGATTTCCCCGCAAGAGTTATTTTTTGTCAAAAAATGTTGGAAAAAATTCACGAAGATCCGGAATTCTTCAAAAAAATATTGTGCAGTGATGAGTCGTCTCTTAAAAGGGATGGATATTTCAATATCCATAATTTACATAGCTGGCAACTGGAAAACCCAAATTTAATGCGCGAGGACAGATCGCAGTACCAATTCAAAATCAATTACTGGGCAGGTATCCTGAATGGACAAATTATAGGCCCTTTTGAATTACCAGGCAACTTAGATGGTGAAGCCTATCTTAATTTCTTGCAAACTAATTTGCCAACTCTATTGCAAGAAGTGTCCGAGGAGCTAAGGAATTCAATGTATCTTCACAACGATGGATGTCCTGCTCATTATGCTGTAGATGTAAGGAGGTACTTGGATCAAACGTATCCCAACAGGTGGATAGGCCGTCTGGGCCCAATTTTGTGGCCACCACGTTCGCCAGACCTAAATCCTTTGGACTTTTTCTACTGGGGATGTCTGAAAGAAATCGTTTATACTAAACCAATTACATCCATTACGGAATTGCGTCGTCGTGTTCAAGACGCTGTGATGAAAATAAATGAGCGCCAATATGCTCGTTTTATTGAGAGGTCCTTCATTAGAAGATGCAGAGCCTGTATCAAAGTGAATGGGGGACAGTTTGAACATTTAATATAAATTTATTTAAATTACGAACATATCATAATTTTTAATACTGTTGTTTTTATTTATCGCATTTCCCATACCTAAATCAAAACCTTTTTGAAAGTGCATACTATTATTTTAGTTAGTGAATTTAGCAGACATAATAGTGACACTGGTATATTTATTGACTTTTCCTTCCAACTCAATTTTTGTTGTCATCAAACATCAAAATAAATACTTAATCATTTTTTTATTAAAAAATTAATTAAAAAAATTATTAAAAAAAAATCCAGCAACTAGTGTTAAATGTTAGTGCCTTTATTTAATAACGGTTATTTTTAAATGCAATAAAAATAAAAATTTATTTCATTCGTCGTCGTAGTGTTTACTTAACTTTGTAACTTAATTTCATCTGATAAAATGTTAAAAAACTACTTTAGTAGATTAAATGCCAATTTTATTGGTCATGGTTGTAGACACAAACATATGTTATACCATTTTGGAAAGTACATTAAACAGGCCAATTTTTATCAAATTTGCCACTTATGTTCTCATACATTTTTTTCTCTTTATTAATTTTCAAACTTTGGTGAAAAAAAATATTGAATTATTTTTGAATAAAAAAATAATTTTAAAAAATTATAACACAAAAAATGCATCAGCTGGTGTTAAAATTTACTACCCATCATTTAGAACGGTTATTCAAGAATATTATAAAAATACAAAAATAACAAGAATCCTTTATGGGTGGCCGTTGTAATTAGGTATTTTAGGAGACCCTAAATTTTTTAACATTTTTTGAAAATAAATTATACCATTTAGACCACAAGAAAAATATTTTTTTTATATTTTTTTTCTGAGCAGTCATAAGACCTGCTATCACCAGCTGCAGTATTATCCACTCATTACGGGACACCCTGTATAGTAAAAAAAAATCAACCTTTGTCGACCCTTTACCCAATTGGACTTCAAACTCCAGTGAATTTAATCTTCACTTTTTCTTTATTATGTATAATCACCTCTTGACGAAAGAAATTTAGTTGGCAATAAAACAAACAAATAAATAAGTTGATTTAGCATCAGGTTAGACAGTGCAATTAAATAGTGGGTTAAAGTTGTGTAAGTGTATTCCGAGAAAGCAAAAGACACAATCACCTTTAAAGTTTTTTTTTAAGTCAAAGGTCACACCTCTTTTTCATTGTGACTTTATAATTTTGAGCTCCTTAATGTAGGTAAACCTCATATAAAAAAGTTCGAAACTCTTCAAGAATTAAAAAAGAAATATATGTGTAGCGCTATCAAAAGAAAGTCAACGAATGATAGTCTCATAATGCAAAACATTCACGCGTACTTAGTTCTATAATCCACTCACGTCTAGCACTAAATTTAGAACAACACCGCTAAGCTAAATAAAAAATATATAGAAATTACTAGCTTACTGTTCCAGTTTCGAATTCAAAACGATTCCAAATAAAAAAAAAAAAATAAACGAAGGGCTTGAATTGTGTCATCGAAATCAAATGCTCATGAGGTTCTTTATTGCTGCACTAGATAGTAGACACCCTCTCCTCGTCGTTGTTGTCTTAGAACGATATAGAAGACAAGTACAAAACCAACTACACACAGTGCGATTTATGTACATATATGTATGTATGTTGTCAATCAATCCAACCGACACCATCGACCTCATGCTAATCATCATTAGAGGACAGCTCCAGCAGTTCTCCTTTTTGCTGCCGGCTTTAATGTGTCCAGAATGAGTAAAATGAGGTCTGGCAAGTACATTGCGTCGATTCGAGTGTTGTGTCAATGTTATTCACTCTAGACGTCATGATTCACACAGAATTTCCAGAGAATATTTGAGAAATGCGATTAAATCGGGTAGCAGCCGTTGTTGTGCCTCTGCCATCGCATAGCCACCGCCCAACAAGTCCGAGTCGATTTATTTTATTTATTCTTTCTTTTTTTTTCAGTTTATCAAAAAAAAAAAAAAAAAAACAACAAAACAAAAAAAACGGAACCTAAACGAAAATGTCATTTCGTGTTGTACGAAGTTCGAAATTTCGTCACGTCTATGGCCAGGCACTGAAACGTGAGCAATGCTATGATAACATTCGGGTATCGAAAAGCAGTTGGGACTCAACATTCTGTGCTGTAAATCCGAAATTTTTGGCAATCATTGTCGAGTCAGCTGGCGGCGGAGCTTTTATTGTCTTGCCACACAATAAGGTAAGTTTTTTTTTTTTTTTTTAATTGATTTTCCTATTCTAAGTCTGTGTTTTATTTTTAGCATTGATTTCCTGTCTCTCGATTAAAGTTATATACATATATATGTTAGCAACAAGCTTAGTACGCCAAATGAGTCATAATTTGTCATTTATTTTTATGGTTGTAGATGAATCGTGAGGAATGTCAAAAAGTTAATACATAAATCTTTGGCAACTCAGAGAATATATAATTATTTGTGTTTTCTCCTTTATGAATTGAACTGGCAACACATTAATTTTTGTTTTGTTGTTGTTTTTATTTTGGCAACCGTCACAGCAGATGGTAATTGTTATTCTCTGAGGGGATTTAGGTATTTTCTTTTTGAATATAAATATTTTGTATTAAACAATTTTAAACGTAGCCGAATGCATCACTTAAAATACATTTCTTTTTTAAGCTTAAACTTATTTTATTGACAAACAGTATTAAAATACTCAATTCTTTTTAAATATTATAAATTTATAAGAAATAATTTTACAAATAATTAAATTTGTTAGGTATTATTTGGAGAATAGAACTCACTCGGGCGGATGTATTCATTTGTTTATTTATTTATTTCATCAATGGATTTACAATCATACAAAATATAATAACATACGATTTTAATATAATGCTAGCTCAACTTTGAAATGAAATATATTTTTAACAATAATTTTAAATTTTGCTTCACTCATTAATAAGTCGACTTCCCTATAAATGGAGTTATATAAATATGTAAAAGCCGCATTTTATTATCGCTGATGATCCATATGGATCATCTCATGGAAATAAAACAATAGGGATCTTAGACTGCTTTTACACGACAGCGATTTTTAATCTTCGTTTCTCCTCTGGTTTCCTTCTTATTGCAAATACCTTTTACACGAAAGCGATTTTTAATGAAAAATTAACTTTATGTTAGTGAAGAAGTATCATCTCACTGCACTCTTTACTCCACTTGATTAAGCGAAGTTATCTGAGTGGACGACGAATGAAAATATAACACATTTGAACAATAAGGAAAAGCACAAAGAAGAATGAGCGATAACTCTGCAATTTGTTCAACCTCAGCAATTTCGTCTACCCCGCCCACCACATACGTCCCTCACCAACGTGCTTAAAAATCGCAAGAAGAAATTGCATGGTTTAAAAGCAGTCTTAGTGACAAGACAACTGTGTTGTATATCTATCTCTTTTTACGTTTGTTTATTTTTCATTTATTCGTTGTCTTTTTTCTTAACACTACAATTCACACTTCATTACCGTGAGAAGCCATCTACCCGCAAGAGTCAAAACTAAATTTTTGGTTCATGAAACGTGATCCTGATAGAGAGCAGGATCTCGTGTTGTTGTTGTAATGCATGTATTTTGATGATCTACATATGGATCATCTCTTATGATAAAAAACGACTTAAGTAAAAGAACGAGTTATTGGGTAATTAAGACCATAATTTGTTCTTAAATTTCTTTCTGGAAAGTAGCGCGAGTAGTTCCTTAAGATTTAATAATATTACTTAAAATGTCTTTAATAAAAACAGCGCATTGAGCTTGTCTGAGGCTTTTCAAGAGTTCATAAATCTAATAAAAGCGCACATCTTGGATAATAAATTAGGCATTTGGTCGGACCATCTCAGATTTCTTTTTTGAATTCTTTCTATACTTATAATAGCATTTTCGTAAAAGGGTGACCATACGACACAGCAATACTCCAAAATGGCTAACACTATTGACAGAAAAATTGCCTTTAATGTAAAGGGTGTTTTCTTAGACGCGTGGTTTTCAATCTGGCAATACTTTTTTCGGAATTATTGACAGCTGTCACTTGATTTATGCTCAGTTTGGTTTGCCATTTCATAATAAATAGACTTACTCCTGAACATCGTTTGTAAATCGTGCAAATTTATTACCAAAATAATGGTTCGGTTCGCGTGACGCATCGACATAATCGCATAAATTCGAGCAACCATGGATCGGTTTCGAACCACTTTAACTCTAGTGGATGATGCGCATCCTCAGAGGCGCCGTTCAGTGCGCACTGAAGACGCTATAGCTGCTGTGAAGCAGAGTATCGGAGAAGACCCGAATGAGTCCATCCGCCAACGCGCGCAACAATTGGAGCTGTCGAAGATTGGGCCCCTCGGCTGGAATTTATTCGAGCCAGCTGCGGCGGCCATTTGCCCGAAATCATTTTTAAAACATATTGGCGAACCCTTATCTTTATAATAAAGCTAAATTCTTGGCCATAACATTAAATTACATGCGTTTTATTTCTTCTTGAGAACCACACGTCCAACAAAACACCCTTTATATGCATCCTTAAAGACACCTGATGTTCGTTTGAGAAACCCTAGCTCAGAATTTGCTTTTGATATAATGCAATCGACTGACGTGGGCCGAAAAAAGTGAATTTTGAGTCAAAAATAACTCCGAGATCTTTGACTTCACTGACTTAAGAAAGTGATTCACTTCCAAACTTCCATAAATAAAGTTTAAGGGCGACAATGTTCTGTGAGCACTAAAGATCTTACATTTTGATATCTTGAGTTCGAGAAGGTTGTAAATATATGCAACAATTTAAAAATAACTTAATATCGTTTTGAAGGTTTAAACAGTCACAATAGGAAAATTTCTGCCTTTACAGTTTAAGATCATCTGCAAACATCAAACAATCCGAAAATCTAATAATATTTATCAGGAATATCGTTTACGAACAAAATTGGTCCTAAATGACTATCTGGAGGCAGACCTGACTTCACATCAATAAAAATTGATGTAAAACCATAAATTTGAACAACTTGTTTACGATTTGACAAGTACGACTTTAACTATTTCACAAAAATTGACATAGTCCCAGCTTTTGAAGTTTTACCAATAATATTCCGTGGTGAACTCTGTCAAATGCTTTAACGAAGTCTGTGTATAAAACATCGACTTGCTTTCTATTTTCCATAGATTTTAAACAAAAATGGGAAAGTAGGCACAAGTAAGTCGTAGTTGAGCTGCCACTAACAAACCCATGTTGCTTAGAAGTTATGGATTCTTTTACTTAGAAAAAAAGCCTCTGAGTCACTAACTTTTCAATTTACTTTGGCACTGCGGAGAGTTTTGATATTGGCCGGGGATTTTTAACCAGGTGTTTTTAACGTTTATACTCGCTTTAATACTCACCTCACTACTCAGTACCCAGTTTAAAGAAAATCGACCCATCCGTTTAGGCTGTAGTCGAACAGACAGACAGACAGACGGAGGTTTTTGCGAGACTCACTTTTTTCGTCTTCGCTATCATCGTAATGTCAAGTTTGATCAAAATCTCGAGATCGATTTTTTGTACGAATTTATAACTTTCCATATAGTACCTATATTCTCAAGTAAAAATAACAACTTTAAAAAGTTTTTGGAAATAACGCCCAAAATAAAAGAAAAAAAGAAATGGTAATAAAGCCCAAAGCTCCATCTCACCCAAATTATAAAGGGGAAATATCACTCAAAAATTTGAATAGAAAGTTTTTTTTTTTTAATTCCCATAACTTTTGGGCGTTAGTTCTAATTCTTATTTAAAATTAATTCTGTTAAATACCACATCGTTCAAAACGTTCTTATATTGCAAGAAACGGTAAAAAAGATGTGAATTAACTATTTTATGATAAAAATTCACAATTTTAGCAAAAGTATGCTTGTGTATAAGGAGGATAACTATGCTTGTGTCCATATACAGCAGGGAAAGAGTTCTGAACACTATTCAGTTATTTGTTTAAATATACAAGTGATTATTGCAGTTTAACAAAAATTATTTATATTTTTTGTATGTATGTATAATAAAGAAATTCATTTGTATTTTTTAATGCAAACTATACACATATTGAAGATATTCTGTTCAGTTTACTGAAACACGTTTGTGTAGTTTGTCTTAGCTTTATATGTAATAATCTTACGCCTCCACACGCAATAGTTCATTTCTAAAAATCGGGTATGCAATGGAAATTTCCAATGCAGACCACAAATTTCATGAAAGAAATTATTTCACGAAATCAATTTCAGTTTTTTTTTCTAACCATCTCTGTGGCAATAAATGAAGAAATAATTTGACGTCTCATGTCAGTTCAAATGACAGTCCGCCAATTATCACCTTTACATGTAGGGTTAGGAGTTTGAATTGGAGTTCCAGGTATTTCAACTGTATATTCAATAGGTCTGGTTTGCTCGGCAACCTGAATAAAAAAGATTCCATGTCATAATTTGCCCACTGAACGCAGCTAGTAAAAATGTCTGCAATCGTTGCTGAAACAAAGATAGAAAAAAAAATTGCTAGTGGAGGCGCAGAGTATGGAACACACTAAAATTTATCTCAAAAAAAAATTATCTCGAGGGGAGGGGTGCGGCCGTTTCCGGCCGGTAAGCGATGGGTTAGTAATTTAAAATTTAAAATACATACTTAAAAATATGGCTTTTGGGTGATATTTCCTTTATTTGGGCGTTATTTCATTTTGCCTTGCCTAATTGTTTATGTTGCTTTAAAATTTTTCTACTCTATACTAAAATAAACTCAAAATGACGAAAATAATTACAACAACAATTGTTGATTTTTTTTTTTTTTTTAGCGTTATTTCCAAAAACCATTTGAGCGTTATTTTCTTATGCGTTATTGCCTAACGCCTTATTTTCCAAATTAATTATTACATACTATATAAATGTTAGCAAAACCATTTGCATTGTACAATACGTCGCCAACAATTTTCAGAGTATACATAATTGATTTCCGTTAAAATAGATTTTTTTTTAATACTTATTCTATTATTGCATAATAACTATAAACCTACCTATTCATTTCTGTGAAATTTAAAATTTAACGTGAATTTATTTTTATCTCAATCTGACACACAAGTTTCCTGTCTACATAATATATAATAAATAAACAAACATTTTAACCGTTCATTAAAATATAAAATACTGATGTTTTTATTCAAGTCGCCATTTGATTAAATTTGAATTTCATCAGAAATAAAAACTATTTTTAATAATTCTATTTGACAACATTCGTTTAATAATAAATTATTGCAAATTTAAAATTTACATAAATCATCCATTAGTGTAATTAGTTTTTGCATTTCACTTAACGCCTAATCAATCAAAAAATCCTCTCACAGAAAAAAACAACAAATATTTGTACAGAAACAACAAATCAAGAAAAAAAACGCACAAAATTAGCCAGAACCCTTACACACATCCGCCTTGTGTGAAAAAAAACGTTACCTCAACAATTGGATCCTGGCCAATCAGAAAAATCTATTTCAATCCCAAAACAGCAACAGCATATAACAAAATAGATACAAAGCAAATCAAACAAACTAAATTATGGAATTTTTTTTAAAAATAGGTCGGCAACCGAGAGCAGTGTGTTTAGAAAGTTAAAAACGGCTTCGCTCGACTCTTTCTATCTCGCAGACGATCCTCGTGTCCGTGTGGTCCTATTGAACGATTTCCCGTTTTCACACACTTACTTACCGTTAAGTCAGTTTTAAATTTAGAAAATTACTCACCATTTTACACGAGCGCGCGCAGCAGCGTAACAACACGCCGCGCGCCGCCGATACGAAGGCGCGACGGTCTTAGCAAAGGCGATTTTATTTTTGAATTCGAAAAATCCCATTTTAGGATATTTTCGACATGGAGTGTTTAGTTTATGCACTTTATTTGCAGGTTTATTGGACATTTTTTTCCTACGCACGCCGCCGCCGCTGCGCTGGCTGGTTGATGCAGCTTCAGCCGCAATATGATTTTGCCCTCGCAGCCAAAGTGTCGCAAATGCAACAGACTCGCTCCAGTTTTGTTGTTGTTGTTGTTGTTGTTTTCTTTTTTTTTTTTTGTAAATTGGAATAGTTTTGCGACAGCTAATTTCAAAATGCACTTTCTCGGCGAAGATTGATGCACTCAGGAGGATTTTAAACAGTTGCGGTGATTTAATTTAGTATTTAGGTTGTCAAGTGGGTGGGTGTTGATGTGTGAGGCTAGAATACTAATAACAATTATTTTCGTAAATTATTACACGTTTTATGGCGTGTAATTAATATTTAAGTGCGGACGTGTGCACAATTATTTTTAATTCTCAAAGGTCATGCATGCTAGCGTAATGGAAAATATTCAATATTTTGAGCTATTTTTGGATTAAGAAAGAGAAAGTGGTAGTTTTGTTATAGGCAAATTAATACGGAATGATTTAACACTCATTAATAAAGCATGTGGGCTGTGGTTGTTTTGTTTTGTTTTCGCAGGCATAAATATTGAAACAAATTTTAAAATGTAATGAGTTGCACCTGCTTGTAGAAAACAGTATTAATTTGTTGAATAAAATTATAATAACACAAAATTAAGAATATCATTCATAATTGAGCATACAAATATGAACCGTTATTAATAAAAACAGTTGGTGGTTTGACAGCTCGTAGAGAACCAAGGTCTACTGGACTTACAACTCTCAACCATTCATGTGTGCGTGTTGTTAATTTATACAAATATGGAGAGGAACTACAATTTTCTGACGAATCCACACGGCTAAGAAAAGATGACTGCCAATTAACCATGAAAAGAGATACTTTTTGAGAATTTGACACTTCTTCGCAATAGGCAACTAACCTGAAATGGAAATTTTTCTTAAATTTTTTGTTCATACAAATGTCAATTTCCTTCCAAATATTCCACCGAAATACACCAAGAGGCGTTTTTCATTTTTAGTTCAGAGCAGAGCCTGATCTGACAAACAAAAAAATTGAGTTTCTTTTTTCGTTCTGAAAGTGTTCTGAGCGTGTTCAGATTGCGCTCTATGAGCTCAGAATAAAATAACTGAGCAGACAGAGTTAAATGCTGAACACAGGCATTTGACAGCTAAGTGTTCAGGTGTTTTTCAAAAATAGTTTAGAGGGCTCAGAACACGCTTGGTTCA
This sequence comes from Leucozona laternaria, assembly GCA_932273885.2. Classification (NCBI taxonomy): domain Eukaryota; kingdom Metazoa; phylum Arthropoda; class Insecta; order Diptera; family Syrphidae; genus Leucozona; species Leucozona laternaria. The sequence continues at coordinate 22,152,147 of OW026368.1, read as the reverse complement.
GAGGACGTTCAGAACATGCTCGAAATGCTCGGAGGCTGTTCAGAGCTCTATTTTGAACTTAAAAAGAAAAACGCCTAAGGACTACCCATACATAGAAATCTATTGCATGCCCATTTTTCTATTTTGACATTATGTCACTCAATTATAAAGGTGAAAGTTTTAGTTTCCAAACAGGCATATTTCGTTCATTTTTTGCTTACGTAAGCAATGGGGTTTTCAATTGGTAAAATAAATCATCAATTTATTTTTGATTTGGATCTGTTAAAAATCCGATTTTGACATTTATTTTTGATTTAAAATCAATTTTGCAGATCTAAATTTTTCGGCAGATTTACCCCACCTTTGTACTAACACCAACATAATTTACAGCTGTCAGTTGTTGACAAATGTGTTGTTATATTGTATTAATGTAGGTATTTCAGGAAAGAAATTTGTGTTGAAAATATGTGAGGAATATTCGATTATAAATGGAAAAGTTCATCAAGCTCATCTTTCTCTTCTAAAAGGGACGAAATTTGTATTGAACTATTGACAGAGAAACAAAACTACACAAATACAATGACAAAAAAAAAAATCAATTTGAAATCGTGTTCCATTCGCCACGAAAAAAAATCAATTTTTAAATTGAAATCTGAATTTACCAATGGAAAACCCCATAAGTGAAGGGGGGGAGCACCCTACCGGAGTTAACATACGAAAAATTGTCAACTGAGTGCAATTGGTATAATCTGAATAAACGATTAACTTTATGCAGTCTACATTTCGTTAGCGCGTTTACTTCAAATTTACTAATAGAGTTAGCTAACTTTGGTTTAACTCACCACTTAAAAACTGGGCCTAAGTGTACATTTTCAATATTTCGAACATGCTAACCCACGTTTTCATCGTAAATTTAATAAGGCGTTATATTTGCTTTGCTGTTTTCAACGATAACGACCGTTCCGTACTACTCCAAGTTTTTTTGTAAACATAAAACGAAATTATCTGAAACGCAGGTAACTGCGTCCTACTTTCCGTTCCAAAGCGAAGCTTACTTCATCCTGTCTACTTTTGAAATTTCAAAAGGTAGAACTTTAATTGTCGGAGCTCACTTAAGTGATCTTTTTAAAACGAGCAAATACAAGAAATTTAAATGATCCGCCCATAATACTTTTGGTCCTTTCGTGAAATAACATATATACATCCGCTGAGTTCTCATTGTTAGGGAAAGGGAATTCTTCTAGTAGTTCAGCCTTAAGTAAATGACAAGCCTCATTTCTTCCTCCCAAAGTTGTCCTTTATATTATTCAAATAGCAAAACTAATTTATTTTTCCCATTAACAGGTTGGTCGAATTGCAGCAGATCATCCATTAGTAGGCGGTCACAAAGGACCTGTATTAGATATTGCATGGTGCCCACACAACGACAACGTCATTGCTTCTGGTTCAGAAGATTGTGTTGTTAAGGTCTGGCAAATACCCGATGGCGGCCTATCGAGGACACTCACCGATCCTGTTGTTGATCTTGTCTTCCATCAAAGAAGAGTTGGTCTAGTGCTGTGGCATCCATCTGCGTTAAATATACTCCTTACAGCCGGCTCAGATAATCAAGTAAGTTTTTGAAAATCCACAACCGCAATTAAATAATTCGAATACGATTCTGTTAAAATTTTTAAGGTTGTCATCTGGAACGTTGGTACTGGTGATATACTCGTGCATATTGATAGTCATCCGGATATTGTTTACAGCGCCTGCTTTAACTGGGATGGATCCAAATTGGTTACCACATGTAAGGATAAGAAAATCCGCATAATAGATCCACGCACGGGTGAAGTGGAAAGTGAAGCTCTCTGCCATGAAGGATCCAAAGCGACACGTGCTCTCTTCCTGCGACATGGTCTCATTTTCACAACCGGTTTCAATCGATCATCGGAACGTCAATACTCATTAAGAGCACCTGATGCCTTAAGCGAACCAATTGTGATGGTTGAACTGGATACGTCTAACGGTGTTATGTTCCCTCTGTATGATCCTGATACGAATTTGATTTATCTTTGTGGTAAAGGTGATTCGGTCATACGGTATTTTGAAGTAAGAAAAACCACTCGTGTTGTGCCTAAATATAATATTGGTGATTTTTAACATTTTTTGTTGTATTCATATAAAGATCACGCCAGAACCACCATTTGTACATTATATTAATACCTTTCAAACGCCGGATCCTCAACGTGGTATTGGTATGATGCCAAAACGTGGATGTGATGTCACAACCTGCGAAATATCAAAATTCTATCGTCTGAATAATAATGGGCTGTGCCAAGTCATTTCAATGACAGTACCAAGGAAATCGGATTTGTTCCAAGAGGATTTATATCCAGATACTCTGTCAGATGATGCTGCGTTAACGGCTGAAGAATGGGTTGCCGGGCAAGATGCTGATCCAGTTGTCATTTCGCTTAAAGTGAGTATCGGATTAAATTTTAACGACTGCTAATATGAGCTTAGATTAAATACTTGACCTCTAGCGTTACTTTATACATGATTTATTCAGTATTTTATGAATACATATACAAAAACACAAACACAGTTTATATTTAAGTATGTTCAGTGAGTTGAAAGTCAGTGCGAAACAGAACCAATTAATGTCAGATGAAATTAGAACATTTAAATACACTTAAAAATTGAAAGTAATTAAATCACAAAAACAAAATAATTCGATAAAAAATGGGTCTATTCTATTTTGAGTAAAAACAAGTGCAGAAAATCTCCTCCAAACTATTAGAAACATTTCACCTAACAACTAGCAGAACATTATAGGTCTGTTTCTTTACTCGCCCGCGGGATCCCGTGGTATCCCAAATCTACCCGAAACGTGTTTCTTTACTTTTTTCTGGCACGAAAATGCCAGAGCTTTTGAATTTTTTGTTATTTAATTCATTTCCCCTCCAGCAAGAATCTACCAGAACATTTTACCTACTGCACTTTCTTGCTTGTCAAACAAGAAATCAGCTGATCGGAAAATTTGAAAATTAACTTGTCAAGTAGTGTCTACATAAATAAAATTAAAACAAAAAAAACATAAATTTATTAAATGAAGCAATGGCAACAAATATAACAATAAATATTTCTCCTGGTTTCTTTGAAAGAGCCCAAAATGGTAAGTGCCAATCAGAAACATCCCAAATGCGTTTCTTTACTTTTTATTTCTGGTCAAAAATTACAACAACAACATCAAAAAGCTCCAGCCCAAACTTTTTCCCGAACTTTTTACCAAACTTTTCCCAAAAGTAAAGAAACAGACCTTATGAAACACTAAAAAATTTTGCAACAGTTCCCTGAACGAAACTATTTTCAATTGAACAGGAGCCTCCGTTTACACGTGTAAGTGTGAATGCAAAATAAATTTCCCAAACTTCATGTAAAGATCTAATCTATAAAATGGATATTTCTTGAATGAAAAATTGAGGAAAAAAAAAACAAATCTTTTCGCAAAAAGATCAAATCCTTTTTTTTAATGAAAAACGACATAAGTTTGCAGTTTTGTTCTTCATATTCTGATGCTCAATTAAGCATTTTTAATTAAGTCTTAACTCAAAACACACGAGTCCCATTCAAGATAGAACCTGTTCCACTGATAATCTCTCCCAATCTTGCCAACGTCTCAACGCAAATGTGCGCTTTAGTTGATAAATTAATTTTTATTAAAAAAAAAATCACAAACAAAATTAGCTCTTTTCACTTTAAGCAGACGATATGGATATGCATTCGAACATTCGTAAAAATCAATCGAACTCGAGATTTTGATCAAATATACATAAGATGATAGAGCTATATTTTCCTGGCACTCTCCAGTAGGGTAAAAAATAACAATTTAAAGTACTTATTAGTATTTTATTATCGCCGATGATCCATATAGATCATCTCATGAAAATAAAACAATACGGATCTTAGTGACAACTGTGTTGTATGCCTGTCTATTTTTTCCTTACGTTTATTTATTTTTCATTTATTGGTTTTCTTTTTTCTTTACACTAAACAGTTCACAATTCCTAACCATTTGCAAAGCTGAGCAAAAACTAAACTTTTGGTTCATGAAACGTGATCCCGATAGAGAGCAGGTTCTCGTGTTGTTGTTGATGATCTATATGGATCATTTCTGAAAATAAAAACGGCTTCGGCTTCGTCTTAAGCCCGAACCACACTACTCTCGTGTGGAGAGTTGTGGGGTAGTGTGTCGCTGTCATTTCCATGTATTTCATAGATTTCGACACAACACATCACACGATACAAATATTTCTCTACGCATATGAAACACATTAGAGCGATAGCGACACACTACTCCCCAACACACCACACGAGAGTAGTGTGGTTCGCGCTTTATCTACAACATGCGTGTTTACTTTGAATCTTATCAAGCACTTTTCCTTTTTATTTATTTAAATAAAATTGAGGAAAATTTAGATTGTTAAACAGTCTGTAAAATAAGTAGAAATCGGTCAATTTCACGATTCTGAAATAAATGGCCGGTGGCCACAACGGGTCCATTTTTGGAAACGAGAAGCATATGTATGAAAAAATTTGTTACGCTGTAGGGTGTATGTATTTAAATTTAAGCTCATTTGTTTGTATTTATTTTTTAACAAAAGTTTGAAGCGCTTTTATATGCTAATTAAAAATTGATTGCAAAAATGGGCTAAGTTGCATGTTTTTTTCAAAGAGTTTGAACCAAGCATTTAAATGTTCCTGAAATAATTAACGCCTCCTCAAACTTTGGAGTTCATAAATTCAATTTGCTTTGAAAGCTTAGCAAGAAGCTTAGCAAGACCGGCTGGCTAGTGTACTTTTATTTTATATCAATTTTATTAACCGCACGTCGTGTGTGTGTGTCCATGTTTTAAGCCAAAAAGAACAGATAACTAAAAAATCTAAAATAGGATCGTGTATCTATTGTGCAGGGAGGCTACAAGTCAGGCACCAAATCGCTCTCGGTGACGAAAAAAGCCAATATTCTAAACAAAAGTTCTCCGAAGACTGGCGGCGCTGGTAGTGGAGGCAGTAGCGGCGGTGGAAGTGCATCAAAGGGATTGGATTTGTCAATAGGCAACTCGAATGCATCTAACAACAACGATAGTGGAACAGTTAGTGGAATTAGTGTGAGTATAATGCAAATAATTTACAAATTATTTGAGAGTTAAAAAATAATTATCTTTATAGGAAAAGGACCTCCGTGACATTACTGACGAAATTCGAAAACTCAAAGCAATTATTGTCAAGCACGAGAATAGAATTCGTGCTCTAGAAGCTGCATTCAAAGCGCAAGAAGAAGACGTAGCGGATGCCGCTCCGTCCAATAAGTCAGGTGCATCGTCTGCCAATAATAGTGAAACAAAAACGACGGCGCATGATAACTCCACATCGAGCAAGGATAATGATAAAAGTGCCAATGAGAGTCACACAAAACTAGCACCTGACGATGTGTAAATTGTCTAAAAAACCCACAACCCCCTTACCACCTACATCTATTATTATTATTTTCATAACAAAAAATAATTGTTTTATATATATTTAAATGAAAAAAAAAAACAGATTTTATGTTTTTTTATACAAAATATTTTATTTTTTACAATATTTTCTTTCTTTTGAGAAACAAAAATGTTTTACTAATTAAAAAAAAAAATTGATTATAAAGTAAACAAAAAATTCAGTTGATAAGTTAAAAAGGAAAATGCCCTGGCAATCAACAATTATTGTAACATTAAAATATAAAAAATAAAAACAAAAACTCGATCATTTATATACCTAGAATGAAAGCTGAAACAATTATTAACCTATATACTACGCCAAATTAACATGCATTAAGTACCAAACTGTTGATTTTTTTTTATTAATTATAGTATTTTTTTAATTGATAACACAATAATAAACACACATATGTGAGAATAGCCAACGAATTAGGCTTAATTTTTATCATTTTATTTCATACTTATGTATTTAGATTTCTTTTTTTTTATATAGAACAACTATCAACTGAGAGGTTTTATAAGTTATTGTAAAAAAAAAAAATACAAAAACTTAGTTTTTTTTTTATAAGTTGCAGTTGAAAAGTGTTTTAAAATTATTAAATTATTTTATCTATGTTATGAAATTTATTTAATTATAGAATGAAAAGAAAATCAATCATTATATAATAATTCACAAACAGAAGAGATTAATTAAATTCTTATTTTATGATCGTTTCTTATTAATCGATTGTTTTTTTTTTATTATTATTATTGTTTTTTTCATACATGCATCCTTTTTCTTTCTCAAAGTGCTTAGATATTTTCTTTTAAATAATTTTATTTTAGAATTTTTTTATATAAATTTTATTAGTAAACATGAATGATTCTTCTTCAAACAATACAATTTCTTTCGTTTTATTATAATTTTGTTCTATTTTTAGTTGTTTGTATTATTATTTTGTTTTGTGTCATCAATAAAAAAATACTGCTCATTTTAGTTTTAATGTTTTTTTATTCCTTTAGTTTAGTCAAGTCCGCAAGAGTGCAAATCTCACGACGTTCCATTTATCAAGGCAAATATTATCCATTAGAAAGTTTTTGCTACTTTTCATAACTACGCTACAAAAGTAAATTTAATCAAAATGAAAACAGTACAATTTTTTTTTAACAATAGAATCCACATGAAATCGTCTTGAGCGTCTGAGTAACCGATTTCTGCCTTCACAAAAATGAATGAAAAACATAGTTTTTAAATGTTAATATTTTGTTGGTTCTTGAAGTTTTAAGTATTTTGGGAATAGTTATGAAAATCAGAAGCAATATTACTTTTGTGATTGCAGAAATCCGTTAGTCAGATGTTTACAGAAGCTGTGTGGGAATATTATTTGAGGTTTGTAAAAGAAAAAAGTTGTTAAAGAAGATAAAATGAAATCGTATGATGGTGACTAGGGCTGTAATTCAGGTCCTCCTTTTTTATTTTTGTGCTAAAATGTTTTTACGTCTAAAAATGTTAAAGAAATCTATCAAGGTAGTCAGAGCCCTATCACGAATTCCATCGTAATCGGAATGTTTACGAATCCCGGAAAAAAAAACTATCACAGAATCCGTTCGCAATAGCAATTTGTATGAGATTTTCCGATACGTCATACTTTTTTTTCCGATTACTATGGATGGAATGATGGAATTCATGATAGGGCTGAGTATATCGAAGCTGAAGGATAGTAGGGTTTGTGGAACCAAATATTAAATTCACACAGTCAAAGATCGCAATATTTATTAATGCGTGTTTGGGGTGAGATAAAATATGAAATTTGTAGACCGTTTAGTTTAAAGCCGCTAAAGCTCGCTTTGTTGTTTCCATCGTTTTGTGTGTAACGTGTTTAAAAGTCATTCATTGTCATTTTCAAACCGTATTTTTGTTATCAACAAACACTGTTGTTGTTCCTAAAAGTCTAAGGCATACAAATACCCAATTATATTATCCCCTCAACACAATATCATCACAAATATTTGTATAGACTCTTTTTAATATTGGCTGTCATGTCAAATGAAACATTTTTGCAAAGATTCATCAACGTACGTACAGCTTTTCTAGTATCAATTATATACTTTTTTCTTTCTCTCCATATGAGAACACCCTTTGACGATAGATATTTGTCTAGATCGACTCTTTTGATTCTTTGTTCTCATGACAATTAAACACTTATACCAATTTTCATCAACCTACCTACCATACATTTCATTGTATTATGTATTTTGTATTATTTTGCCTGTTTAACTGAACATGCAGTCATCCTTACAAAAAAGATTAAAACTCAGTTTCGGTGTTAAGCAATGCAACAAGATACCCCTTTGGAGACTATTAGACAATACCCCTGACCAAAATCTATACAAACATACATAACGTGAAAATAAAAAGAAAATCATAAAAATTGGGGGTTACCAAAGTTGAAAATAAAATAATTGAGAATTACCGAAGTTGAAAATAAAACATTTTGAGAGAAGCATGCATTTAACATGGAGGTTGTGTGAAATTTAATCATATAAAGTAAAGAGTATGGCCCTGGAGATGAAACAAATTTTCGAAATGATTGTTTCAAAATAAATAAATTTGATAGTGCACCAGCTCGTGTAGAAGCAGGGCCTATAGTGACGTACAACTCTCAACCATTCCTCTGTGTGTGTAATCTGCAGGAATCAAAAAGATCTACAATTTTCTGCAGAATCCAAACGATTAAGGCGAAGGGTACTTACAATTAGTAGGTGCAATTCAAAGTTTCCTTGAAGTCTTCTTTTGCCTCTCATGAAAAATTAAATTAGTTGAGTTGTGTCGTTTTTATTCCGGGCCAACAACGATATTTCTTGAATTTCATTTTTTTTTTTGTTGTTTTTTATTTTTTTAATTATTTTAAATGTAATTTTAGGTAAAAAATGTAAAGTATTTTTAAAAAAAATTATAATAATTTTTTTTGTGAAAAAAATTATATCGAAGTCAAAAAAATAACCTAAAAATGTGTTTGATAATAAATTGCGGAAGAACCGTTATACACACAGAAAAAAGTTGTACGGTGGATAGAAATTTCTAACTGTTCTTGTTTAAATATTAAAAAAAATGTAAATCGGTTGTTGTTTGGCAAAGTTAGAGCCAGTCAAAGAAAAATAGAATACAAATCATAAAAACCGTTAAAAGTCGAAAACTAAGCGAAAACGAGTAAATTACCTCGTAAGTTTTTCGACTTGAAATGACCTCAGGAACTTATGGTTTTCTTCTGAGGCGATGATTTCGGGACACCCTGTATATTTTTTTGTTGGAAATTTTGATTTGAAAATCGTGTTTTTATACCGTAATATGTTAACAAGTTATTTGTATTTCTTAATTGCTTACTTAAAGTCATTTTGTAACTTGAAGTAGGTTAAGTTAAGGCCTACCAGACAATAAGCTTTTATTCTAAATTTGTATCAATGATATTTGAATATTTAATAACATAAATTCTAATTGCTTTGCATCTAAACCAAATTATTTTATAATAAGTATACGATTTTGATTTCTTTATGTACTAACTATACCTATAAACTTATTTAAACGAAGAGTGAAATCGAATTTTAAACCTAAGAATTATTAGAAATATTATTACAAAAAAAAAAAAATAACACTTTCATGCATGTATGTATGTATACACTATCTTACCCTCCATTTTAAATCCTTAACTTAAAACTAAATTAATTTAAAAAAATTAAATTATAATAATTGTAAAAAGATTTTCTACTATACTAACAAAGTAACAACAAAGCCTTATTTAAAATATAGTATCATGTTTTTTAATACATAATAAAAGTTGTTATACCTATACACAAATAAAAAATATAAATATCCAACAAGTATTTCTATACAAAATATATAAAATAATAATAAATAAAAATAAATGTAATAATAATCAAAAGTGTTAAGTCTGCGCCTGCTGGTGAATATCCTAAAATCAACTAATAAAAACAAATTTTAACTATTTAGCATGCTAAAATCCAACCCATCGTTCGTTTTTGTAAACTAATATATTATGTAGGTATGTAGCTAAGTCAAATTTACATAAAAATAAACTAAAATTAAAATAATCCATATTTTTCATGCAAACATTGATTAAAATCAAAATATGTTTTAAAATTAAGAAAATATAACTTTGCTCATATTTTTCATGCTTATCGAGCGCATTGTTGTTTTGTGTTTTTTTTTATCTATGTACATAATGTACTATTAGTTAAGCTAAATTTACATATACAAACAAAAAACTATTCTATCATTCTGACAAAATAAACTCATTTAAATACATATTTCGATAGCATTGTGTTTTGGTCAAATAATGCGTGAGATAAATGTCACATTACAAAGAGCCGACAGCAATTTTTATGAGGTGAGTTCGCGTTCCTTAGATTTTGTATAATATCCAAGGCCAAAAAATGTTTGCCCAACTTCATAAAAGATAAACGTCACCAGGATTCAATCTTTTCTCTTTTTAATTCAAGAAAGAAAAATACACAATAAAAGCTTCCTATTCCTACTACACCACCTTAAGTGCTAACTCCATGTGCCTTTCGCAGCCCTTCGTACAGCTTTTTCTTCTCATCGTTGTCTTCTTTGAATGTCTGGATGGCCATTTCCAACTGTACCTTCTTCAGCGCATGTTGCTTAACAAAGTTATCGATGAATCCCAAGCAAATATCATCGGCTTCAAAGTCTTCTCGTGACTTGCCAATGGCCGACTTGATCTCTTCGTGGATATCATCAGAGGTTCCCTGATAAGATTTCTTTAGTTCGCCCAGTACATCTGATGACTGTGGAATACTTTCCAGCTTCTGAATCACACTCTCATCGAATGGAATTTTGTGGATCTTGTAGAGGATTGTTATGAGTTCGACTCCGTTGCGCAGGTAATCTCGCTTGATGACGTCGTAGAGGAGATCGTCGATTTGCTTGTGCCACGCTAAAAAGAAAGCCATCGGTCCGAAATGGCGAGTCGATCGAAGATCATCAAACTTCTTGTTTTCGTTTATGTGAGAATAGACTTTGGCCGAAACAGAGTGGAATTCCTTCTCGAATGGTTCGTACTGGATGCACAGTCGATCCAAAATGAATTCGTATTTGAATTCATCGAGGCAGTTTTGAAGGTTCTTCTCCTCAAACATCCTGGGTGTGCGGATCCTGCGGCCGGCAAGAGGGAAGTAGGTCTGGATCATCCGCTTGGTTACTTCCATGGGAGCGTGTTCAAGAGTTCCATCGATTTGACGGACAATTACCTTCCGTTGGTTTTGTTTGATGCCATAGGTAATGTCCGTAATGACAAATTTGGAGTCAGAGAAATTCTTCAACGCCGGATCCTGAGAGATGATTTTTTGTTGATCTTGTTTGGCCTAGGAAGGTATATTTGTTAGTTTGCTGGTTGAAAGAAATTCCAGATCATCTACTTACCATGACAACGGGAGGCATTTGAAGATTATTTTCGGACTCCGCAATGATTCTTTTAAATTCATCTTCTAGCTGTTCGGTGGTAAGAAATCTATAAATGGAATAGGATTGAAGCGCTTTTTTGAATGGATATATATTTAACTTACTTGTATTCAATTCTGTTATCTTGGACAGAACGTTTGCGAAAAACTTTGTCCAGTCGAACTCTTGTCAATGACTTTAGCAAACTCTGTATTTTTGGATTGAGAAAGTCCGAACTGGGATCCTTATCTGAATGGATTATGGGATTTATTAAGGAACCGAAGCAATTATGGCATGATAACCTCAAGAACTTACCATACTGAAGGGCGTTGTTGGAATTACTTCTAACCGACAAGTTTATGAGGATTTTATGGGTATCGATACAGAGGGGTTTTCGAAGGATTGCATTACGTAAATTACTCGCGATTGACATTGTTTAAATTGGAAATACACAGACCGCCGATGTTAAAGAAAATTTAGCTTTCAGCACAGGGTTTTATTTTGACAGCGAGAATTGTCATTCCAAATCGGATTTTATAATCGAGAGTCGATAAGCGACACTCTATCTGACTGGCGGGATGTGTTCATGAGTCGGTGAGTGAATTCTTTTCCATTTGTGGTAAGTCTGCACTCCATAATAAAAACGAGTTTGTTTCTTAATTCCCGATAAGGAATGGAATAGATAGAAAAGATAAAATATTTAGCCATATTTGAAACAAAATATTATTTACTCAATACCTATTTTATATTATATAATTTAATTACTTATATATAACTTCACAGAAATTAAAGACAGAGAAGACCAAAATGCAAAAGATATGGAGATTTATTTCTGTGAAAAAAATATGATGTTAAATATTATGTAAAATTGAAATAAGGTGGATAGAGAGAAAGGACCGAAATGCAGAACATCTAAATAAAATGCATAAAAAGAATTCCAAAATTCCAATTATCAAGACAAAATCTCCATAATGTTACTCTTTACAATACTCATTTTTGACATATCGCGACCTTAGGACAACAAGGTTCTAACTCACATTTTTGCCAAAATTGAGTTAAGGCTGTCCCAAACCAACGCGAAACATTCGCGCGAATATGCGACGACTGAATAATGTTCGAAGATTCGCATCGCGCCAGTGTGGGTGCTCCCATTAATCTCCATGTAAATAAATTAAGACAGGCGGAAGTTTCGTTGTCGCGCCGAATGTTTCGCGTTGGTTTGGGAGAGCCTTTATGCATTGGATCGTACTAAAAAAGCTATGCTCTTTCGATTGCAGCTATCCGTATCTCTCTATCTCTTAGGCTAGGCGCGCACATGCAATTTTCAGTTTCGCAACAGTTTGGTTGCTCAAGTGACTACCATGGACTTGTATGAGAGTGCGCGCACATGCAAAAACTATTCAGTCCTCGATTCGAGCAACTAACAAGTTTGTGTTTTGCCACAAATCAAACGATTGCCCCAAATCAGTTCCTCAGTTTGTGTCACACCGAATTATATGTAACTGCGCGCACATTCAACCAAATAGTTGAACTTTTTTCTTTGAGTGCAAGGGAGAAAATCGTTGCAGTCAATATTTTCCTTTCACCAAAAATTCAGAGGGAAGAGAACCGCCGTACATCCCAATTGCAAGGGTTTTCTCTTTCATCTGTTGATTGCGAAGATTGAACTGTTGCTCAAACTGAAAAAAATACCTGTGTCCTACGTGATTACAAGTAGATGCGCGCACATGCAACTAAATAGTTTCTCGGCGATGTGTGTATTGGTGTATTTCATCCCAATGTCTTACTTAAGTGTGACGAGCTAAGTAGTATACCCGCACAAAATAGATTCTTCTCATATATATTCGTTTTGATTTGACAGTTTTCTTATTACGGCCTGTGTTGTTGTTCGTCGAAAAAATTAACTCGGTAAAAATAAATATTAACAAAGCAACTCACTTAAATAAAATATTTTATATTCAATTCCTTGTATTGTGTAATTTTATTCAGGATAAATTAAAAAAAAAACTTCAAATTGTCTACCCAAATGAGGAACAAATACGACGAGAACAAATTGGACAGCAAATTCCAGCAAGTTAAAATGATTTGTCTTCCAAATGGCCAAGAAACTGAGCGAACTGGGTCTTACTGACCTTGGAAATCGTGCTGTTCTTAGCCTTGTACCTTGTATGTTATTTTGTTTCAATGTTCCTTAATACTAACAGCCCTATTAATAAAAAACTCTTATTCCACCTTTAAGGCTGCCCCAAACCAACGCGAAACATTCGGCGCGACAACGAAACTTCCGCCTGTCTTAATTTATTTACATGGCGATTAATAGGAGCACCCACACTGGCGCGATGCGAATCTTCGAACATTATTCAGTCGTCGCATATTCGCGCGAATGTTTCGCGTTGGTTTGGGGCAGCCTTTATTCCACGATTTTACTAAACCATAGAATAAGCGTTAAGCTACGGGTTAAAATTTTACATTAATACAAACAAAATGTTCGTGGAATAGTAAAGTGACGTTTACGAAAAATTCTCTAAGAAAATCTACTACAATAAGTAAGATGCCTGTTTGTTTGTATGGGCTTTGATAGCAAATTATGATAATTTGTAAAAAAAAAGACTCACGTTATACCAAACACACATAACAATTTTCTTATTAATATATTATATTTCTGTCCAAATTATTATCATTTTTCTATTGTTTGTGTTGTGTGTTATGACCACCTCTTGTATCCCCATTAAGGTTATCTTCATCGATTGCTATGAATTTTCTCATATTTTTCTTGGAAAACCTATATTTCTTCCCAAAATTCTCCTCACTAAGCACTTGCATTGGATCATATCTGGTTTTGTATATTTTTCTTTTTCTGGTCGTTGGTGGCTGATTGTCAAATATAATTGCAAATAGTTTAAGAACTCAATAAATTAATAATTTATTAATTTGGCTGTAAATGATCATTTATTTGTAAAATTACAGGTGCTTTCCCCGAAGAAGATGAAAAAGCAGTTTTTAGTCACCATCGTTATGTAAAATCCCAGCAGCTCGTGACCCAAAAAGTCTCAGTACAATGGCTGTAATAGTTTGACCACATCACGAATGAAGTGCAGAAAATTTCCGATGGTGTTTTTGAGTGCACCCTTGACATGACCAATACAAATTTCGAAGATTTTCCCAAGCATAGAATAAGTTTCTATGACTCCAGGCAACAAATACCCATTGTTTTATGGTATTTTTGAAAATAACATCAACCTCGTTTAAACTTGTGTTTGTCTTAAAGGACACAATACGAAATGTGGCTGACATGGGTCTATGGCCATTGGCATAGTATAAATATATTTATTTTTATATTTTATTTCGTGAAATATAAATTTAACAATAAACTTGAAAAATGTCTTTACATACACTGATATCTCTTTCTTTGTCGAGACAAAATACAAAAATATATTGTTTTTCATTTTTTTCAAGTAATGTTTATATTTGTCCCTTTCTTTCCTTGGCTTAAGAAAAGGAACTGAAATAGGAATAGAAATTGAGAGAAAGAAAAACTCAATAAATGTTGTCTATGTGTTGGTTTATCTCGACAATTGATTTTTAAGTTGCTTATGTGCGCGATCATCGTTCAACTAGTGATTAAACTATTCAGTTTCGGAAAAATTGCATGTGCGCGCCTAGCCTTAGGCCAGGCGCGCACATGCAACTAAACAGTTTGGTTGCGATTTTGAGCACTATGGGATTATATGAGAGTCCGTCGGTTTATGTTCGCGGACTCTCATATAATCCCATAGTGCTCAAAATAGCAACCAAACTGTTTAGTTGCATGTGCGCGCCTGGCCTAATGTTACTCTTTACAATATTCATTTTTTGACATATAGCTGTCCCGCTCTATGCAGCAGATGAAGATTTATATAAATCCACCATTCATTTCTTTCCATGTCTGTAAAAATAAGAGGATGAAAGATATAAAATGTACATAAGTTGGACGAAAATGTTCACTTTCCGCTTTACTTTTCTTGAAATTCACGGATTCTATTGTTTTGGTCTTCTGCATTTTGGTATTCTCTCTCTATCCAATTTATACAAATTTTGTATCTTATATCCTCTTATTTTTGCGGAAATCGAATGAAGATACACAAATGTAAATACACCAATAAAATCGGTGAGCTAATATAATTTTATTTTAAGAATAATTTATTAAAAAAAAAAAAACAACAACAACGCTGGTCACCAATTTATAAATATACGTACTTAATTTCAATTACCCACCCTTATGAGTCTCGAATAGTTGCACTTCCACTTGTCCTTCCCACTGCAATTTTATCTGTCATAATTTAGCCATTCCCAATTCCCATAAAAATTCAGTATTTTGTTGTTTTTCTTGCACAATTTCTTATTTTTGTTATAAAAAGCATATTTCTCTTCCAATTGCGCAAACATGAGTGGTGTCCATCGAGAAGCTATCCAAAAACAAATCCACCAAGACTGGGCGAACCGTGAGTACATCGAAGTTATAACCGCCAGCATCAAGCGAATCACCGACTTCTTGAATTCCTTTGGTGAGTAAACATTATTCCAATGAAAAATAAGAAAACAACTAAACACCTTATCACTGGCTAGATATGTCCTGTCGATCGCGACTGGCTGTCCTCAATGAAAAGCTAACAACTCTTGAGCGACGCATCGATTATCTGGAAGCCTGCGTTACTCAAGGCGAAACACTCACATAAAATCGAAGACTCAACCACAGAAAACAAGAAAACCACAAACACACAAACTAGAAGCAAAGGCGAACAACAATTTCTACTTTTCTTTTTTATTTTATAAGACAGCGAGAGACTATTTTATTTTAAATACTTTTATTCCAAGGAAAACAAAATGTGTTTTGCTTTTGTTCTTTTCTGTTTTGCAACTTTCGTTCTTAACAAAGTTTCCAATGATTTATGAAAGCCAATTCATTATTTTGTCCTTTCTTTCATATGTTTTTTTTTTTTGTTTGCTTTTTAAGAAAAAGGAATTCACATTATGCATTAGTTTATATTTTTAATAAAATTTTAAAAGAGTAGCATTATGCATTTCTATGTAATTGTTTTTGTTGCTTTTTTTGTTTGATGGGTTGGTTGGGTGATGATGGCTGCGCCTTTCTATTTTGGATTTCCATTGTTTTGTTGCCCTTCGTCCATTTCCAAATTCTTGAGCAGACGATATAAGCCCACAGCTTCCTTGGTGTTACTGAAACCCACGCAAAAGGCTTGTACCTCGATAAATAGATCCTGTTTAAAGAAAGAAACAGCAAATTTGGTGGTCATATATCATGAAAGAAAAAGAGATGTTTTTTTTTTTTTTTTTGTACTACCTTAACATTGATAATCTTGTTGCGTATCAAGCTCTGGAGAAAGACGCACACCAGACGAACCAATCTTGTTTGCATATACTTATCCTTAACTGTCTCACAAGTGGAGATGCAATTGCTTATATAGAGATGGACGAATTCGGTCGGTAAATCAACTGAGGTTGTTAGTCTGCAAATTATGAATAGAAGTTTAATTTCGTGGCTTATCTCTGAGGAGGGGAAAATAAATATATAATTACCTATTCACAACTTCCATTGAGTGCAAGGTAATCTCCATGTTAACAAGAACATTGAGATATTCAGTGATCTGCATGGAGTCCATTAGTTTCAGAAGAATTTCGATGGAAATTATTGGATTATTTTCAACCAATTGGGGTAGCTGTAAAGAAGAAGATAAGAAAACATTTAATTAGAACTGGGAAGAGCCAATTGAAACAACTTTATTATCTTTCCACACCGAAGCCTTATTTCTCGACTTCCACAAAATTACAGTATACAGTGGTCGTTTTGACAGACTTGAAGGCGCCTTTAACAATTTCAACATATCGGCTATTCGCAACTGCACTGTCAATTCTGATGGTCGGCTAATCTATTAAAAATGGTTGCAGTGGCACTTATCCCATTGAAAAAAATAAAATTTCGATAGTTAAAACGGTTGTTAAATTTGGGGTGATAGTATGGTGGACTGCTTTGGATGCAGTTCCGTCGAGTGGAGCTTTTTTTTTTTTTAAAAGAATTATTAATCTTGGTTACAGAATATAATATTTGAGCTGCGTTTTGAGTCGGACTCAATTTTGTCGAAAACTTTATTGTTTGTACATCATTTTGTTATATAGCCGTTAAGGTGTTGGTGCTGGCGGTGGAGTGGGGTTCGAGAGGTATTCGGGGCGAACAAAATTTAAAATCCAAAAGGAAGATTTTTTCCCATTTTTAAGACTGCGAGACAATTTGCAATAAAAAAAGGTTATATGGCAGGTAGGTACAATTAATAAATGTTTTTGGTAATTTATTTTTTACTAATATGCAGACCATACCTACAGTTTTACAAACAAATTATTTTCATCAAAATTGTTATAGCCGTTTCCGAGATAAATATAACTAATCATAACGGTTTAATTTAGTTTAGACGCTGCATGCACTTCAGGGCGAATGTTTAAATGATTCTGCGATCGATAAGCGTGGCACAATATTAATGAAGGAGTCTATGGTTGGGTTCGGTGGTAGTGAGATAGGCTATCAATATCTACCTATCCAAACAATTTTATATTCCTTTGATTTTTTGTTACATCAGATGTTATTTTACAACGGAGTGCAACAACACAAGCCTTTTCGGATAGCTTTGGATAGTTACCCGAACGCGGCCTATAACTTCTTTCATTCATTTTTTTTTTTCAGATTTTTGATTGGTGTAAAGAAGGCTTGGGAAATTCAAAATGGAAAGATTAACCCCTGTACACCGAGCTGGAAGACCTCAAGCCGCTCGCAATGAAGAAAATATTCAGCAGAGTGTGAAAGAAAATCCAAAAACTTGAATAAGGAGATGTTTAACGCAGCTTTGGGTTGTTGATATGGGTTCGACAAGATGGAGCAACAGCACATAAAGCTAGGCAAACAATGACGCTTTTAACGACACACTTGTGGCGAAGAAATTATCTCAAAATGAGTAATTTCAATCGGCTGCTTTTTAACGGCTTCCGATTTCTTCTTCTGAGGATATTTGAAAGACAGACTTTACGTCAATATTTCATTTTTAAAATAAAAAATTAAATTCGGGAAGAAACCTGAGCGATACAACCTAAAATTTTGCGTAAAGTTATTGAGAAGTCTTGGAAAGAGGGCAACTTTGCAAAGATTATGGACACCAACTACGCGACGATACTTTTCACGTTTAAATCAAACGAATACCTCATCGATAAAAAAAAATTCTAGAGTATTCAAACTCCATCGCTCTTTTGAGCCATCACCCTGTACAGTTCATCCTTGTACCAAGTGAATCGAAAAAGTGAATTTGAAAACCATTTACTAGATTGACCATTAACAGAACCGACTGGAGCTGAAAGGACAAGGCAAAAATGTCGAACTGCGAGACCTTTCTTTTACAAGTTCAAAACTTGTCGAAGTTTAGCAGTTAAGCCCAATTATTTATGTCGATTCTGCATCAAAAATGTTGGAAGTAGAATGAAATTACATAGTTGAGCTCTCTGTCAATTTTGATTGCAATTCTAACGGGTCAATAATCTAAAGAAGACACAACTTACTTTCATTGTGACAGCTTCAGTCTAGCTTAGGCTAAGGCTAAAAAAGCAGACCTTGAAAAATACATTTTTTTAGTAAACTGTTCGATCTCTCGAAGAAGCCAAAGGACATCCCAACATGTATTCAGAAGACAGATTATGCAAATTGAATCGTTTTTAATATCTTAATTTCCGTTTCGGTTTGTTAAACTTTTAAATTCGAAGGTAATACTGCCAAAATTTTAAGTCAAATGATGTTAATCTGCGTATTCCCCATTCGTCTTAAAGCAAAAACTAAATTAACAATACCAGAAGTCATCTTCGGTACCAAATAGGTACGACTAGCTTCAGATCCCATAATTAGCAATTAGGATGGCTCAGGGAAACACCCTATTTTATATTTATCTTTGGATTCATTTCCCTTACTTCTCTCACTACCATTCTTACTTGTATCTTCCCTTGCTTGTATCAACCTAATCTAAACTAACTACGATGCTATAATGTAATTAACTCTCCCTAGTTTAAGCATTTTCTTTAAATGCATTACGAAATTAAAATGAATGCTTAAAATAATATGAAGGATTATTATAAATTTTGCAAGAGTTGATTGTTTGAGAGATCTAGCAATAATTTTACATAACTTGCTATTTATACTAAGGCCAAAAGTTTGTTTACTTTAGAAAACTGTGATGACACATAAGCTTTAAACCAGTTTTACTTAAAAAGTTGGCTGCAAAATCTGAAATAACAAAACTTCTTACATTCATTTGACCTTCAAATTTTTCCTTCACCAATATTCAGTTTCATCAGCCATAAACTTGTTGAAATTCCCAACTTATTGACCCGTTTGCGACTCGCGACCGGCTTTCCACTTTAACTATACGAGCTCTTCAATTTCAACCCTTCGTCTCATAATTGATATCCGCTACTATCAGCATTCGACTGATATTATAGATGTCCATAAATATTTGTTCTTCATGGGCAACGAGGCATACAAAACTCGAAAAAGAATAAAACCTTCAAGTTGGTATAATTACTTTGTTCCTCTTTCTTCGATGACATCACTGTTTAAGTAAAATTCCAGCAAAAAAAATCGCAATAACTGAAGAACAACTAGATACCTATACGAAAAAAAAACAGTGACTAATATTTTGCCAATGCGTGCGCCGCCTATGGCAAAACAAACCTATTTCAATGGAACTAAGCTCCGCTAATAAAAAATGAAGTTAATTTTTCTTGATAAATAATCACAGATTTTTGTGTTAAAAATCGATGTTTACAGAAAACCACGTGTTTACAAACGTCAAAGCTAAGAATGCCAATACTCCCCCGGATTTCCAGATATACACAAAATTATTCATCAAAACAACAACAAAAACAATGAAATGAAAAAAAAAAAAAAAAAAATAATCAATTAACTTGTTTTCGTTTCCGTCGTGTGTACGTACGTACATAATGTTATAGATTTTTTCCAACCCCGAACCCCAGTCACTATAGCCAGAGATAAAAGTGTAAACAAAACAGAGATTTTACGAGATAGGGGAGAAAACGCAGAAACTCACCTTTGCTGGAGTCAATCCAATTTGGTAAACTAAATTCGGATCCCTCTTCAATTCGTCCAACAAGAGCTGCTGATCGGGAAGACTTAAAGCCTGCGTGAGGGCGCGTTCAATCAGCCGCTTGGCCTGGGCGCCAATATCATTTGTCGAATCGAACATCGGCTTGTGGTACGAAGGTACAGTTAAGTCGAACCACACCAGCTCGTCCTCGAAGTTCATTAGTGGTGGGGCGACAGAATACATTTGCGGCATTAAAGAGTTGTTAAGCGGACTAACATCGGTCAACGTCAGTCCTTCCATCATCTCGCGCACCGTCGATTCTTGGCCGGGAGGATTTGGGATGCCAGTTCCAGCTGCTGCACAATTCATGACACCAGAACGTGCAGCAGCTGGAATTTCTCGCTGCCGGTCGCATGACTGCGATTTGAAGAAGGACAGGTCCAGAGTGGTGGGAAAGAGCTCTGATTTGAGGATGTGTCCTGGGGTTTGTTTACCCAGCTGAAAAAAAGAATGCAAATGCAATGGTTTAACCTGCAAAAAAAAGAGTAAAAATGCTTACATCGGATGTTCCGTTGGCCAGCAGGTGAACAATGAAGTTTCTCTCAATTGTCCGCCCGGCGCTCATGTCCTTGTTGTGCAGCTGGGCCAGCAGGAATTCCGAGAACGGGCTCTCTTCCTGCCCGTCCGAGTGAAAGAGATCATAAATTATGTAGAACGCACTAATGCGTTGCAAAATGCCCGGCAGATCACCATGGCGGATGAGCAGGGTAAGAAGGGTGCCCACTGTTTTGCAAAAAAAAAAACACAAAAATAACAACAAAATAAATTGTGCAAACAAAAGACAAGAACAAGCAAAAAATTGGGAGCCGCCGCCTCACTATCACCACACTTACCGCTTAAGTAGTTCTCGTGGTTGAAGCGGTGCTGAACTACCGCTGAAATAAGTTCGAATGGCTGGTGCTCAATGTTTTTGTTCATCAGCAATCTAAAAAAAATATTTTTTTTTTGTATTATTGAAATTATATTTGGCCAAGTGTGTATATAGAATTCATATTTTTTTTTTTTTTTGTCGGGTCTGATGCTGATCAATGATCGATTTGTTGAAATGGTGAGTTATATTTTGATTACTTACTCATATAAGTAAACATAATCTTGCACAGCGTTCGACATTTTCCTTGTTGCTGGATTTTTAAGGATAAATATTTTAATACCGCGGTTCAGACTCCTCTCTTCTTGTGTTTACCAAAATAAACGAAAAATCAAAACACACGAAAAAATGAAAATATTATTGAACGGGGGTTAGTGTGTGACAGCCAATGAGGAATGGCAGCTGGCATAATAAAAATTATGGAAATGAAATGACAGCTCACGCGGTATGGCAAATAATAGCGAGACTCGTTTATGGAAAACGGTAGTAGAGATTTAAGGGCAAGTGGGTGGAATTAAGAGAAAAAATACAAATTGTCGCGTATGTTGGTATAGTTTGATAACGTTTTCCTGTCAACCAAATCAAATTTGGGGTTCTGCTTCTGATTTCATATCTTTTCTGGCAACTAGAATACAAAACGCTATTTGATTTACTTTTGTTATTGTGAGAAAACCGAATTTTCGTTTTGAAGAATTTGTAAAAATGAACAACAAAATAGGTCTGTTTGGTATCTTTTGTCAGTAAAATGTGTAAGACCTGTTAAAACACCAAAAAGAGAGAGAATTTCTCAAAAATGGAGATATTTACAAGAAAGTTAATAAACGGAACGGATTGAAAAACTTCAAAATTTCACTCCTCACATCAACAATCACAAGCCAAAAGTCGGTTTTGTTAACAATGTGTGTAATGTAAATCCACCATAACTTGATTAAGCAAAGTTAAGTCTGCATTTACATTGCCCGATTTTTTCAATGCCAATTTTTCTTTGTTGTTGTAATCGCGTGAGATTTCCAGGTACATGTTCCACATGATTTTTCCATTCTCTCTCACACGATTACAAGAACAAAGAAAATTCGGCATTGGAAAAATCGGGCAATGCAAATGCCCACTAAGCTGTGTGGTTGGCGAATGGATCTCTGCCACCAAATGTAAGAAGTGTCAGTGTGAAATTAAAAAAAAAAAAAAAAAACAATCTGACAGCACTCCCTGGTTGGAAAACAAAACCAAATGCCGAAGGCACGAAGGCACGAAGGCGAGCCAAACAAGTCGTGTGTTTAATAATAGTGATTAATATGTAATAAAATTAGTTTTTTTGTATCAAACACTTAAAAAAATGTTCACTAAAATGTTTAAACACTAATTAATACGTAATTCGATCGAAAATTTAAGTTTTCAGTTCCAAATACAAAAAAAATCAAATGACCGGATTTTTAACACTGCCAAGAGCATGTAAATATTTTCCAACCAGGGACTTTTGTTGTTGTTGTTTTTAGTTGTCAAATTAGAAAGAGAAAAGACAAAGACAAATCTTGGAAGACCTCTATTGAAAATAAAATACACTCGAACAATAAGCAAAAACACAAAGCAGAATGAGCGATAACTCTGTGATTTGTTCAACCTCACCAATTTTGTCCATCCCGGCCACCAGATACGTCCCTCGCCTACATGCTTAAAAATCGCAAGGAGGCTTGAATCATCATTGAATCTCACCGTCAAATCCGTTTGAAGGTAAAAATGGCGCTTATAAGTTATCTAAAGTTTTATTAATTCTATGTAGGTACATAATATGCATTTATTTATTAATGCGGTTTGGAATCACAACTTTGATTCAGGATCGATCATATAACTGAATGCTAACTGCCAGTAACGTTAGACCTGGCGCTAAAAATGCGTGTGTAATATAAACAAAATAATCATAATCTCTTTTATTGTATTTGATGCATTTTTCATTCCATCATGTTGCGCAAGATTGTAAAATAAGAGTAAGAAAAGTTGAGCAAAGTAGTAAGAACTTCAAGTGTCATCGGATGAAAATTTCCCATAGTGAGCTAAAATTGTAGTAAAAAAAATCAGTATTTCGTTTTATAAACTCTCAGCTAGATACATACACAAATCGGCTTTTGTGCCCTTTGTATTACGAGCATCAATTTTAAGCGCGTTTTACCATTATATTCAAACCAGCTTGTATCATAAGCAGCATCAGCTACAGCAAGGCTCTGAAATAGAAATTTATAGAAATATGTCGTTTTTGATTAGTTTTTTGAAAGGTTTCGCTCCTTCACACAAAAAAGAAAATTTAATATCATGCAAACAAATTTGTTTTATTGTTTTTTTTTGTTTATAAAAAAATAAGAGGGAATTAGTTCATTTAATTTAGAACTTCCTGTTGTCATTACCAAAATTGATTTTAATAAAAAATAAAATCAATTTATTTTGCCGAATGGAACGCAAAGATGACCAAAATCAGCTTTTTGACAGATCCAAATAAAAAAAAATGATTTATTTTAACAATAGGATTCAAATATTGATATGTCATGGGGTTTTCCATTAGTAAAATAAATCAATTTATTTTTGATTTGGACCTGTCAACCAGCCGATTTTGACCATCTTTACGTTCCATTAGGCAAAGTAAATTGATTTATTTTTGATTTAAAATCGATTTTGCAGATCTAAATTTTTTGACAGATTTACCCCTCCCTGTACTACTACCAACATAATTTTCAGCTGTCAGTTTGCAAATGTATTTTTTTAATTGATTAATTTATTTCAGGTGTGAAAATTGTGTTCAAAATATGTGAGAAATATTCGCTCATAATAAATGGAATCAATAATTGGTTACTTCATCAAGCTCATCTTTATCTTCTAAAAGTGCATCAAGGGATAAAGTTTTCTTGAAATATTATCACAGAAACTAAACTACACGAGCACAATGACAAAAATAAATCAATTTGAAAAAGTGTTCCATTCGCCACGAAAAAAATCAATTTTTGAATTGATATCTGAATTTACCAATGGAAAACCCCATCAGTTAAGTGTGATAGAGGGTGAAAAGAGCAATATGAATATGATGGAAAATTTTACCTCAAAGAATATATTATTTGCAAAGAAATAAGTGACAGATAGTTGCACAAAAATCATCGTTATGTACGCAGACATGATAAGTTGTTCAGATACAGTTTTCACCTAGAAAAATATAGAATGGTATTTAAAATCAATACAACAATTCTTGAATATATGAGTAATCTTACAATAACCAATAAAAATAATAAAACACACATTAATGCACCAAAAAACACATATTCCACTGCAAACACAAAGGTTGACAAACTATTAATGCTCGCCACGAAGCTGTAATATAAAAATGGTTATTTAGTTTAAATGAAATGCCATATCTTATATGTATATGTGTAATGTGTAAGTATATGGACCGCTTTAATAAAGAAATGTTTTTCTATAGGCGTTTTCATTTTTTAGCTCTTAGCAGGGAAGTGAGCTGTTAAAAAAATCTGCATTTCGTTTAAGCTCACAGACACCAGAGAATTTGTTTTTTTTTTTTTAAATCAGACCTAGCTCAGAATAAAATAGCCGCGAAGATCTGCCTTTCAACAGATTTCTAATCATATGACAGTTCATGCACCACCCAAAGTTTGTTTCATAATTAAAATTGAAGAGATCTGATCGTACTTTACTCATAGTGTCCTCGATTTCCTTTAGCTCTGCTTCAGTGATCCTCTCAGAGCTACAAAACAAAACGCCAAATGGGATCCACATTTAAACTGACAGTTCTAAGACCGTGTGTCAATCGTTTTAAATTTGATGTCTAGGTTAATTTTTGACGTTTCCGCGTACAGATCAACCTCACTAGTTTCAAAAATTGAACCAGGAAAAGGTGTGAAATTTAAAGCATTTCTAACTCTAAATTGACACACGACCTTACTGAACTTGTACCAATAATTCTTATTTTACCTTATTATTTGATTATGAAAATTGATGCATTTAGCTATTTTATTATTCACAACATCCATTGGAATGCCTTCTTTTAGACTTCGAAACTCTGATTGCAGGACTTTACACAGAAATATATTAAACATGACCAATGAAATTATGAGACTTAAAAACGGTACAAACATGCAACATCCAACAGGTATCAAGACAAATTGTGTAGCAAAAAGAATTTCAAAACAAGGTGTTTGCAGTTTTTTATCGTTGTAAAATGGAAGATACATGTCATATATGAGATCTGAAAAGAAATTATTTTAAGTAAAGCTTTAAACGATGTGTGACGTATATTGAAAGTATTTAAAATAAGTTCTAGATAATCACTCTTTAAATACATAAGTTAAAAGAAAGATTATAGCTTTTAAGAAATGTCAAGCCTTTAACACGAATTTATAGTAAGCTCAAAAATAATTGAAACGGACATAGATCTCATCACCAAGTGGCAATGCCCGCGTGTGGGTGGTA
The DNA here is from genome assembly GCA_932273885.2 of Leucozona laternaria. Classification (NCBI taxonomy): domain Eukaryota; kingdom Metazoa; phylum Arthropoda; class Insecta; order Diptera; family Syrphidae; genus Leucozona; species Leucozona laternaria. The sequence goes on along the minus strand of OW026368.1, from coordinate 22,126,665 downwards.
GTCGGATAGGCTATCTACCTATCCAAAAAGTTTCAGATAGCTTTGATTTGTTGCTGCATCAGCTGTTTTTCAACTAGGAATTACAACAATACAAACCTCCAGATAGCTTTGGATGTTTATTCAAACGCTGCCAAAAGTAAACCATGTGAGTAAACACAAATTTCCACAAATTTCAAAATCATCACTTTGTGGAAACTGACATTTTTAATATAATTGTTTTTAAAAGCAATTTTACTGTCATTGGGTGCGAAACATTAATATTAATAGGAAAAGTATTGCATTTACAATGAACTATTTAAATATCAGAATTAAGCAATATTTTGTTTTTAAATTGTAAAATTGGTTTTGTTTTCGGTTTGTAAATTTGCATCTGTCAGTTTTCTCAAAATGATAGCTGTCACTTTTGACGTTGAAAGATTTGGCCCTGTTAGGCCACATGTCAGAATTGATATGGACTAAATTAATAAATAAAATATTGATAAATGCTGACAATATGTTTAAATAATTCGTCTTCTGTAAAATGTAGGGGTGTTTTTTTTCTTAATTTTCTTAATCTACATAAATATAGTCTATCTGTGTATCTAGTGAATAATATGGCGGTTAGAAAAAAATTCAATAATATAAAACAACAATAACTGAACTCTACGAATATGGAATATATTCTCTATTGAATTTGAAGAAAAACAACTAATAAATAAAATACCATTTCAACTAAATTATACAGCTTATCGTTATTCTGGATGTGTGTCAGGTCTTATTTTCTTTACATTTATTTAGACTGGATAGAATATCTATTCAAGTTAAGAACATGTTTCGTACAGGCTTAGGACATAAACCCTGATAGAAATCAAAATCAACAAGTTAATTACAGACTCAGTTAACGTTGTTTTTTGTAAAACAATTTTTTGTAACTGTTTTCTAAGACTATTTAGATTATTTTGTTCATTTAGAGAGCCTACGCCTACGTGCATGATTACATGGTCGTTTAACTGAAGGCTTGTCTTCAAATTTTACAAGTGTAAAAAGAGAAGTTAAGATTCCCTTCTCTTTTCTACCCATGTAAAATCTGATGAAAATCTTTCAGTTATGGCGAATTCCTTTCAAAAAAGAAATCGATTTTTTTCTAAACAGAATCGATTTTTTTCTGTCAATTGAAAGGAATTCGTTTTTCGTAAAAGAATCGATTTTTTTTGGTGTGATTGTGTTTGTGACGTTATAGCTGCAATTGACGCAAAACGTCAGGAAATTATTCACAAAACTATTAAGGTTGTTTGTTTTGTTGTGAGAAAAATGTTTTACCAATAGAATTAAATTAATAAATAAAAGATATTAGCCAGCTTATACGGTGCATTTTATTTGTTTGAACTTCTATTTGCACATATATTTTTAAAGATAATTATTATTGAAAAGTTTTGCACTGAAAGTTTTTAACACGTCTTTCACTCGCGAAAGCTATTTTTTTTGTCAAAATTGTGTTTGATAATGAACAACGTACAATAAATTATTTTTATAGCTGTATTGACTGAATATATTGTTGAATATTTTATTAAATTATGTAGAATTCGTTCCAACCAAAAAATAAACAACTCGTCTTCCCAAAATTCCGCGACTTTCAATTTATGACGTATTAGAAATGTCAAGTCTTCATAGTGTGTGTGCAAATCAGTGTGAAATCTTGCTAAAATCGCAAGATTTGTTTTGACAGAAAAGAATCGATTTTGTTTAGAAAAAATTCGATTCTGTTTAGAAAAAATTCGAATTTTTTGTTGAAAGGAATTCGCCATTAAACTACCACATCATCAGGCACTACGAACGGACTTAATTTGAACAAACCTTGTTTACTCGGTGATGTCATTTTCATAGTTTTAATTTTAAAACTTCGCCAGAATTGTAGCATGTGCCAATTTTATTTAAATAAAACTTTAAAATTACTAATAGGAAGTTAAAATAAATTTTAGTATTTTTTTCGTGTTACCATTCCTGTATATTTGCGCAATCTTACCTCTTCGAGTCCCCATTCCTGAGCTTGCAAACATTCCAACGCATGTAAAAAATCCTAAGAGTAGGTTGAAATTGGCAAGACTTCTTGCGGATTTTGTACATTCCTGCAGCATAGTTCGTGCATTTGAATCACCATATTTCTAAACAAGAAAATGTAGACAAATTAAATGAACTGTCATCGGATGTTATGTCATACGCATACCATAATTTGGGAATATATTTGATGTATTTCCATTAAAAATGAATTCATTTTCTTGCGATTTCGAATCAAAACATATGCTCGCATATTTGTCGACAACCATAGAACGACAAGAAATAAATTAATAACCAACTGGGCGAGTTCATTATCTGATGTGGCTACGTAAATAATTTCCAATATGTTAAAAAGCAAAGTTATAAAGAGGAAAATATAGCATCTCCAATGGTCGTCAATGAGATAAGCAAATAATTTCAAAATCTTAGCTGTAAACGAATACAATGGTAGATTTTCGATTTGAATTGATGACATTTTACTGCACTTTAATAACCGAAGAGGATCAAGAGAACTGTCATTATTTTAAGCGTTACTTTTCTTTATAACCATCAACGACAACCATCAAGGGATGATAATTGTTTGGTTATCGTGTAAAGGACTTTTGTTTTGGTTTTAGAACTTAATTGATTTCGAATTTAATTGGTCTAATTACAAGTTTAATTTATTTGATTTGAATGAATTTACTATAACGGTTATTTAATTGATGGTATTACAGCGGTTGTTAAATGCTGTGAATGAATAATAAATCCGATTTGTGAATGATTTTTGAGAAGAATCCAGAGGAAGACGTAATTAATTATATTACGATTCATTTTATGATAAAGTTTGTAAAACATTGCTCATAAGCTTTGGTGGTGAATGACATCATGTAAAGAGAAAATAATGACGAATCTCTAATCTATCTCCCAGCGCGAGAGATCATCTGAATTTCAGGGTTGAACGCAAGTTAACTTTTTAGCCAATTTCCATATTGAGTTATCTTCAAGATAACCCAATATAAAGTTGGAGAGTTAACGATCGATTAACTGGACAGATATTTTTAACAGATGACGCCGAAATATCAATCGAATGGATTAAATTAATTTGTTTTTGTTTTTAAATTTTATTAAATTGTTATAGAAAAATAATACGATTTTTACACAATTAATTGACAGTTGTTGTTTTTTTTTTTTGTTCAAAATAAATACCTAAATATCAAACACGAATTAGCAACGATTAAATTAAATTATCAATAACACAGCTGTTATTGGTTTGGAATTTGGAAATAAAATGAGTGACATGGATCATACGAACTTGGTTTTGTGGTTCAAGGTTATAAAGTTGAAATGCCTTTAAGATTTAAGGTATAATACACAATGGAATTTGTGATGATGGTTTTAAAATTGAAGCTTTGCGTGATGAAGAACAACTGTTTATCTAGATTATATCCACCTAGATTAAGCTTACTTTTGTTTAACCCAGGCTAAATGCAACACTGAAAAAGAAATCACCTATTTTAAGAAAAACAATATTAATTAAGGAACATTCGTAGGCAAAATACATTTCAAGAGCTAACAAAGGTGTCATTTTTATTGTTTAGCTACGACTAAATATTATTTACGTTTCTATTGCAATTGAAGAGCTCTAATTAAAAAAAAAAAAACAACAGCGTCGGCACAATTATATTGCTGTTTTTATTTACTTTTTTTAAATTATTTTATTTTTGTCTGTTTCCTTTTAATCAAAAAAGACAAAACTGATTTAATTCAGTCAAATGGACACATTCATTAGGTATAGAAGAATTGTGTTGAGTTTACATTTTTGTATATTGTGTTTTAAGTGAACTTTGTTATACACAGGGATAGGATTTTGGTAACTTTGTCTTTTTGTTTTGTTAATGGTAAGAAAGATCGACTTTGAACAAACACGTTTCATGTCCTCCTTATTCCAATTATATATATTTTGGTTAAACCTTTTTCAAAATATTTAGTATCTTGTGTGTATTTTTCAAATTTAGTTTGAAAAATTAGTTTGTTCTGGTTAATGCAAACGACAGATTTGACGCCCAGGTTTAATTTATCAAAAAGTTCAGGTGGCGTACCCTATCGGAAGATTTGTGAAGTAAACAGAAACAACAAAAACTAAGACATCATATATACTTAGGGCCAGTTTCACAGTCGACACTTACTGGAATAAGGGGCACTTAAGTTTCCCATATAAGGAATTTAAGCTTAATTTCATAGCCAGCGTAAGTGGAACTTAAGTGACCGACATCAAAGACTTAAGTGCCACTTATTCAGGTAACAGTGCACTGTGATATTGGGAATTAGGGCCAGTTTCACAGTCGACACTTACCGAAATAAGTGGCACTTAAGTTTCCCATATTAGGAATTTCTAAGCTTAATTTCATAGCTAGCGTAAGTGGAACTTAAGTCACCAACATCGGAGACTTAAGTGCCACTTATTCAGGTAACAGTGAACGGTGATATTGGGAATTAATATTTCACATTCCCCCCTTAAGTGTCACTTTTCTGACTGTAAAACTGGCCCTTAATCATTTTAGGAACCAACGCTTATGTAGCCAGAGTATTTGTTGATGAAAAGTTAGAGGGCCAAATATACAAGCATATTCAACCTCCTAAAGAATATTTAAATTAAGTTCAGTGATTTAAAGTCTTTACAAATAAATAGTAAAACGACTGCCGGGACGACGCACGGTTAAGATGTGTGTTATTTTAAATATTTGCCCAAAAGTTTTTCTTATTGAACGTACCCACTTACAAACGTAATGTGTGACAGGCGTATTGTGTGACCGTCATGTGTGACATGGAACGTATGACAGGCTCACGTTTTTAGTTAACCTTACGGCCGGCATAGATGTTAACACATCAAAAAGAGAAAGGTATACAACACGCAGTTGTCACTAAGATCCTTATCTTTTATAAAGGGTGTTTTTTTTAGAGGTTTATAACTTTGAAATGGAATCAAATATTGATTGTTTTTTTTAAATTGACATGAATTTAACTTTATTTGAAAGATAATCTTCTGGTATTGTAAAATGATTTCTGGCATATGACCGCCACGGCTGGCTCGGACGTAGTCTAATCCGGAGGTTCAATTTTCGATGACTTTTTCCAACATTTGTGGCCTAATATCGGTAATAACGCGGCGAATGTTGTCCTTCAAGTGGTCAATAGTTTCGAGCTTATTGGCGTAGACTAGCGACTTCTCATATCCCAACAGGAAATAGTCAAGCGGCGTTAAATCGCACGATCTTGGGGGCCAAATTCATGGGTCCGTAACGTGAAACTATGCGGTTACCTAACGTTTCTTTCAATAAATCAATTGTGGGCACGAGCTGTGTGACATGTTGTGCCAGCCGTCTTGTTGCAACCACAGCTTCGCACATCATGGTTGTTCAATTGATGAACGAAAAAGTCAGTAATAATGGATGTCTCAACGGTGTCTCAACTCTCAACATTCACTTGAGGATTATCATCACTCCAAATACGGCAGTTTTGTTTATTGACGTTTCCATTCAACCAAAAGTGAGCTTCATCGCGAAACAAAACTCGCCTATAAAAATTGGGATCAATGGCAATCTTGTTTTGGGCCCATTGGGGCACAATTTGGAAGCGTTGTTCAGGCGTCGGTCTATTCATGTTAAAATGAAACTAAAAACAAACAAACTAAAAATAAATCACTTGACAGCTAACAAAATGGCCGCCATTTAAAATAGTGCTCTATACCTCTTAAAAAGCACCCTTTATGTATGGATCATTAGCGATAATAAAATGCTGCATGATGAAAACCACTTTCCCTCACATGTTGTACAAGACTAAAACAAAGTTTATTTACAATTAATTTGAACATCGAAAGTGCAAAGTTTAATCAAAGCTTTTAGGAAACCATAACAAGCATAGCATAATCTTGTGATTACTATTTCTATTTTAAACATGTTGAAACAACAATCAATATAATATTATCAAAAAATATCTGCAATTCGTATTTGTGTACCCTGCACCAACCTACTTTTAAACCGATAACAACATATCTCAATCTACACCAGGCGTTGATAGAAAATAATCCACGAAACTCAACATTCATCTAATATCATTCAATAAGTATGTATCTAAAAGCATTCATGATATCTTGCTTACCATATAAACTTTTTTAGTGTAACTGGTACACCGGTGTTAGACGGTCGTATATTTTAATAAGCTACACAAAATTTGAAATTACTATCCAATTTTATATTCCTATAATAATCAGTATCAAATTGAAATTTGTTTTGATTTGCGTATAGGAAAATTTTGTACCTTCATATATTTATTTAACGACGTGGTTTCTGAGTTCGATCCCCAATAAATCTCTTAGTCGTAAGTCACCATTAAAAAAAATTTAAAAATAGTTGTTAATATTGCTTTTAATATAGTGTAATCACGAAACACAATCGTGAAGTGGATACTTACTCTTCACAATAAATTGTGTTTGAGATACATTTCAGTATCTTATCATTTGAAAAAAAAAACATGGTTTATTTTGTCGTTGTATCAAAATAATCGGCTTGTAATTGGCAAAACGCATGAGGCTCTTATTTTATACAACGAGAGGAGTATCTTTTGCTCACGGAATAGAGTATAGCCAGTTATCCATTAACCATCGCTCGCGAAAGCAGTGTTTCGATTTCGACAAGCCATTTATGAAAGATACGCGCAGTAGCTACTCGCACAACCGGAATACTAAACGATTATTTCAACCAACTTTTTTGAGTTTATAAAATCGTTAAAAAAAAAAAAAACAAAACAAAAAGAGTCCAAAGTGAAAGATTTGATTTAAATCAGATGTGTCACTGAAACTGAATACTGAAATTTGATTACGTTTAACTTCATTCGATTAATATTTCCGGGGTATTGTAAAAAGAGTTCCAACAGAATGTACACCTCTCGAGTATTGTGTACTGTTTTCATTTTAAGCGGTTAGTTTGAAAAGTTAATTAATAAAAATGGTTGTCTTTTAATATATGAATATATATGTGTTGATTTTGTTTTATAGTGCCGCTGGTATATTGTTTAACCAATAATTTAACACCGCATACGGCAAATTTAACTGCCACCATTGTTGGTGATGTACAACGTCCGCAACTTAGCACTTTAGATAAATATATGCGATCACAGAAGTCGTTTGCTATAGTGAATGGTGGCAGAAATAGTGATGACGTCGTCCCATTGAGTGAAATTCTTCAATTACAAAATGTTACATCGCACAACTATCCTATGCCGTATCCTGTGCCAAAAATTGTTAAACAACGGTAAGTTATTGACTTTTAAAAGTACATACAATCAGGAATCAAATTCAAAGCTTAATTACCTATATATTTAAAATTATAATATTGTATGATAATGACTAAAAAATTAATGAATAGGTAAATAGAAAAATGTACATATTATCACCCCTATCATGGTATCCGTTCGGTACGGAATTTCCTACGATTCATACAAAATTGATTTTGTAAAAGTGAAATTTTTCATTTCGTCATACGATTTAAACTTTTCTATATTATAACTTTGTAATTTACTAGCACTCGGCTACCTACAAAAGCAAAAGATTAGCCAATAAAAAACTATTAGGCCTTTTTCGGAGAAAATTCCGTTCCGATCGGATACCATGATAGGGGTCATTATGTACTTCCTCTTTAGGTCAAGTGCAAGTTCAACTTCAAGTTGTTTAGATTTATTTAGGCTTCACATCACAGAAATGTATTCGAAAGCATCTCAATTGTTATTTACACAGATTTCTAAAACAATTTCTGAGATGTAATTTTGAGCTGAAATGTAATTAATTTTTTTTACACTTTCATTTAAATACTACATATGTTCATCTTTGCTTCAATTTCAAAGGATTTTGATATTTTGAAAAGTTTTGTTTTTGTTTAATTCAACATTTGAATTTTTTAAATAAAATAAAGCGATTTATTTTTTGTTTATCTATGTAAATATATATACAAATTGTTTGAAAGGTTTATAGATCAAAAGACTTTATCAGAATAATATTTTGGAAACAGTTTTTGGAGCTCTATTTATTTTCTCCAATATGAAACTAAAATATTAAATATCGGTTCTGCGATTTTTGCCATGATTTCTGGCATTTAGGACCACAGTGCAGCCACACCTTCAACAAAAACTAAGCCAAACACATATCAAATCAATTATACATCATATAATTTTTAAAACCCTTTCTAATAATACTTTGATGAACATTATGATTTATACACAAATTATTTTATTGTTAAATTAGACATTTTTTCCTTAAACAAAATCTTCATTAATTTTTTTGTTTGTACTGTCACTAAATTATGAAAGTGTTAAAAATTCATTTTATGAAACAGTAGAAAGCACACAATCTGACAGATAAACAAGTGAAGAGCGTAATAATTGTAATCAAAATTAATTGTTTCAAATCGGCTGTAATAAATATTATCCATATTACCTTGGATTGTAGTATAGATATTCATATCACTGATTATACATTTATATTAATAAAAAAGGGAATCTTAAACAAATATTATTTTGCTTTGTTGGAGTACAATTTCATTTAATTAAGTTCGCAAATTCCTAATTATCAATATAATGAGCAAATGAGCTCGACTAAATTGCTCGAATTTGTTCTTGTGGTCTTTAGGCTTAGGTCAAGAATTGAAATTTATAATCCATAATAATTATTATCTATAATAATTACGTTATTAATTTAAAAGTTAAATATAAAAAGTCAAAAGTACTTAAAACATTCTATGTTTTTTTTTTGTTTCTAAAGAAAAATTGTAAAATCTTGGAATGCAATATTATTATAACTACTTGTACTTGAGCGCAAAATAGGAGCAAACTTGGTTGAACCTCAAAGCGATATACGAAAAAAAAAAGACAATCTTCTCAACAAACTTCAAACACCTATTTCAGTTATGTCAATTTTTCTCTAAAAACCTAAAACTACTCAACCATACTCTGTTAGGAACTTAAACGAACATTATTGTACTAGAGTTACCCGTTCTAAATGAGCTAAAACAAAAATTCAATCCATTATTAAAGAAATATTTTTAATTTGCGCAAAGAGACTATAGTGGAAGAACTTAGCCCAAAAAAAAGTCAATTTCGGTTGTGAAAATTGAATTTCGTGCACAGGAAGATCAGAGGGGCTTTTCTCTGTGTACACAAAAATTCGTGTACATTTCAAATTTTGCGATTCCGCAAAAGTGAGTTGTAAATTTTTGACAGATAACGTGTAAACAAATAGGCAAATTTATTCACCCTTATTTTGAGAGTGAATAGAAAGTGTTCACGAAAAATTATTCACGTTTGTGGAATTGGGCCCCAGTTTGAGATGTGAAAATAAAAAATTCACTGCGCAAAATTGTACTACATTATTTCTTTAATAATGTTTCAACTTCGACGGCACTGGCATAATGGAGTTGCAGCTTGTGTGTACGTGCACCACACTTTCTAGTAATTTTAAACGAACACACTGACAAAATAAGTTAACGCCATGCATTTACTAGTGCTTATGCTTCGTAAAAGTCTGGATATAGATATTGCGGATATTTTCCATTCAGCTTAAAAATCCTCTATTTTGGTTTTGGATTCATTTGGGTTTTTACAATAATACATTCTCGTTCATCTTTTAAAAAAGCTAATGTGTTTTTTTCAAAATTTAAAAATTAGTTGTAGATTTGCATCAACTGTCCCTTAAATTAATAAAAACATATATGTATCAAATGTCAACGGATATCAAAGTAACATTAAACAATTAAATACAAAAATTTCCTAGAATTTCGCCTTTGCAGTTAGAGTAGGTATATAATAAACAATAAAATAACAATAGAATTTTTAGTGCAAATATGCACGACTCGGTTATATGGTTCAAGACTATTAAGTGATTAAGCATTGAAGATGTCAGTAAATTTGTTTGTTAATATAATAACATAACTAAGAAGAATACTGTCGTGTGACGTTCAATTAAAACTGCTTAGTCATTTTTACAAAATTTCAATAATTTTACCAAATTTAATAAAATAAAATAATCTAAATTCTGTTAAAGTTCTCTGCATTATTTGTTCCTCAAAAGCGATACTAAGGCCGATTTTCTGAAACAAAACTTAAATATTTAAGTTCAAAAAAAAAAAAAATATGTGACAGTTTATGCAGAAGGAAAAGTAGAACATAAGCGCTTATGTTGAACTTACATATGTAAATATTTAAGTTTCGAACGACGACGATATGTTTTTTAGACATCAGTCACAAAAAAATAATATTTCTCTTACTGCCATATTATTAACTTTGGATTAAAATGGACTCATATGGGTTTATTAAGCCTTGGGGGGTCATTCCGTAATTTTCAAAATGATAATCGTCAAAACGATTATCGTTAACGCTATCGTCAATGATTTGCTTCACGTAACTCGACCACTGAGGTCTCGTCTATCGTTTTCAGTTTGAGATTTGTTTGGTGTATTTCACAAATTCTCAAACTGTAGTGAAAATGTTTTTTTTCTATGGGGTTTGACAGAAAATTTGTAGTTTTGTGTTTTGTTTTGGTGCGGCCGCCGCCGGCCGATTGTATTGAAAAGCCGTCTGGCAAGTTTATTATTTCGAGTACCATCACAAAGGCTTTTTTTGATAGCCGAAAACGTTAAACAAAACTATAATGGTTTGAATTATTATAACAATAATAAAAAAGATTATTTGTTTGTTTAATTTTATTAAGCAACCAGTGCCATTAAAGATTTTCTATAATAGTACATAAACATAAAAACATTGTGCTTACATATGGGTTAGAAGAGATAAAGGATCTGATTTATCTCTTCTTATGTCGTTTTCGAGTGGCGGTCGGAGCTACTCCTTTTTCACTCCTTTTACTCCAAATTTTCCATTTACGATAGGAACGGACCAGTTCCGAAATCCAACCGAAAACGACATTAATTGTCTTTGCAATCGTATTCATTCTAGTTTTTCTTAATTTTAATTTTCACTTTGCAAGACAAATAAATTGCGCTGAAACATTTGTACTTCTATTTATCTACTAAATTGACAGATTTCAATGCCAAACGATACCTATTTAGCTATCGTTGAAACGATATCGTTTTGATGATATCACTTTGGCGATTATCGTCTTATGTGAAGCGCGACTATCGCCGAAACGCTATCGTCTGACGATAATCGTTTTACGGAATGACCCCCCTGGTTTATTAAATCTATCATATATGCCCTTGTCAAAAATAAACTGGATGTAAAACTGGTCTCTTGAGATCAGTTTTAATTCAATTAAATTTGTTTGCATTGAATTAAAAAAGTTATATTGAGGTCCAGTTTTTCAGTGTATGAGTTAAATCAGAGTTAGTTAATCCTGCAAATACTTTAATCCCATTTTAACTCAAAAGTAGTTTTTCAGTGGAGAATCCTAGTTGTCAAAATTCTATTAAAATCGAACTGCGACAGCTATCGAATTCGAATATCACCCTTTCCATAGTGTCGTACCTCGAATTGAATAGATTTTTGACACGCATACAAATACAGAGATAATTCACCAAATTTTTTGAGTTGAAAAACATGTTTCAGGAGTTGAATCGGGTTTAACCCCGTAACTAGAATAATCTCGCACTGAAAAACTGGACATTGAATGTGAATTTAGCGAGTGAATAATATGGAGTTTGACTGCATGTTTGAATCTAAATTAATTTAAGTCTGGATTGAATTTTTAATCTGGATTAAGCGAGTGAATAATATGGGCATTATAGATGAGATTAGATTTTAAAACATTTAAATATATATAGCAAATTCAGAGCGAATCCTAGAATCTGTTTGCTTGACATTCAGACGGAAAAACCAAAGCAAATGAACTTTGACCCAAAAAAAATTTTGGTCTTCTTCCTGGCAGTGTAAGATTCGATTTTAAAACCTACTCGATTTTTGAGAACGAAACTTATATGTTCATAGATACTTTCGACCCAGAGGAAGTAAATATCAATAAATCAAATAAATTTACTATATATCGAAATTCCAATACAATTACTGTTAAATTACAATTAATATTAAATTCAAATTATAATATCAATTTTTCTATTAAGTATTCCAAGCATATTAATGGCAAATACGTGGCCAAATTATTAACATTATATTTTTGTTGATGAGTTTAAATTTGGAACTGACAAATTCCATATAGTAGGTATGTATGTAGCTAAATTGAATGTCGTTGTTACAGAATGTCAATAAATTAAAGTGGCCATGAATCGCTGTTTTTTTAATCAAAATTAACTTGAATGGACATTTTAAGTTTTATTAATATGTGCAAATTCTTCATTTCAATTTGTATCTCATAAACTATACTTCTACCTTATTTTGTTAATTTTTGTTTAATGTATTTTGATTTACTAAAGATTGTATTTTACTGTATATTTATTTAAAGAAATGAACCTACAGACAAAAAACAAAAATACTTTCTCGTTTGTAAAACACGTTTTGGATCCAAATTTCGTTTCTTTTGTCAAAAATAAATATTACATGACAATAATAATATTGTTGAAATTTGTATCTCCACTCTCCCATAATGAGTCGTATTAATTCATATAGCATGGAGTTTATTTACATTTATTGATCCACTTGATCTTAAGCTGCAGTTTAAGTAAAACATGCAAACGGCTACGAATAGGCGTTATGTAAATGCATTTTTTTTATATAAATTTTGTGAAACATTTTCAAACAAAAATAAAATATGACCCGAAATAATCCAATAATAGTTTCATCAATTTGGCTATAATCTTTATTTTAACATAAAATTAAATCTCAACATGGGTATGGTTTGTTTCGTCTTTTTTAGCTCGTTTTTTTGGTTGTTTCGTTTTAGTCGTTTCGCATTCGTTTTTTTAGCACTTTAATTAATATGTTTTTCAATTATTTGGCTTATAATTATTTCAAAAAAAAAAATCATTTAGTCTTTTATTTGATTCATTTTAAGCTCATTTCGCTTTTAATTGTTTTGTTTTTCGATTATTTTGATTTTTGTTTATTTCGCCATCGGTTGTTTCGATTTTTTTTTTATTGACACTTTTTTTTCAAAATTTTGAAATGAAAGACTAAATTAGCTTTTTGTGGGCAGTGCTCATATCAATTCTTAATGGAACACAAAAAACCGAAGGGTGTATAAACAGTGAGGTATGTATGGGGGGACATGCTGCCCCCCTGCTTGGACACTATAGGATTTGGGGTAGGTGCGAGGTTGGGTGTATGCAAAGTTTCTGTTGCATTTAAAGAATCTGGATTTAAAGAAACTTTGAATTTATCGTATATAAGACATTTCTAAAGCGGTTAAAATCACACTAAAGACAAAATAAACCCACGCTAAACAAAACGCGAAATAAACCATTAGCGAGATAACCTTGACCTAAATAACTCATTATACTTTCAACCAAAATGCAAAACAAGTAAAAAGAGAGAAAGAAATGCGAAAAGACTATAGGGCGAAGTGATTCAAAAGCGAAATAAAACATAAACCAAATAACGTATAACGAAGTAACCAAAAATAATTTTAAACAAAAGCGAAACAACAGAATGCAAAGTAAAAAAATCGAAACAATAGGCATAGGAAAATCCGCATTATTTTCAAGTTGTTGCTCAGCCCAATTCACGAACATACGACGCTTCTGGTGGTCAATCGGCTTCAGTTCTTGCGTCAATTTAATCTTGTAAGGATGTAGGTCAAGATCTTTTCGCAAAATTCGCCACAACGACGTCACAGAGATGCTCAACGCTTGAGAACGACGAGACACATTTGGGCTTTCTGCAACTAAAGCCTCAGCGGCAGCAATATTCTCGACACTACCGGAACTTCTTTGTCTCACTTGCACGGGAACATTTTGTATTGTGCCTGTGGATTAAAATTTTTCCACTAGACGCTCAATTGTTGATCTGCTAGGACGATTATGACGACCATAAATTGGACGTAGCGCTCTTAACGTTGAGGCCACTGACTCCGAATTTCGTTAGTAAATTTTAATAATTTCGACTCGTTGTTGGCTCGTATATCTTTCCATCATGAAATGTCAAAAGAGCGGCAAGATATATGGCGTCGTTTGCTGTCCCTGTTGCTCTACTTTTGTAGCGTCCCTGTTGAAAAACCCCTATAACTGACAATTATAATACGGTACTACACGGCGTATACGTAACCAAAACTAACATATTTATATCGAGATTAAAAAAAATATCAACAGTACAGAGACAACGTGCTGGAGGTCATTTTGACTGGAAAAATTAGGGGAACACTACCCACTTTTCTTGAGAATATGTTCGAAAGCGCATGATACCCGAAAGAAACACATGTTCAGTAAATTTTGTTAGGATTCGAAGTTATTAAAACAAATATTTTATGTTAATACAACATATGTATTTTCTGAAAAAATGGTCCGTTATTAAATTTTTATAGCTTACTAAATTGCATATACAAAATCTAAAAGACCTCCTTCAGGTACGAGTAAATGCTTTTGACCTACACAAAATTTAACTAAAATAAATTCTGTGGGTATTCCTGAGAATTTCATCTTTTTGCATCAAAATCTTAAATAATTCTGCAAGCTAAATTTCCTACACTAAATGGGTGCACTAGTAGAAAAATTAAATTAAACAAGTTCCATTTTTATCAGTCTAAGTATTTATAATTTTAATTGCATTGAATTCTAAAATAAAAAAAAACAATGTTCCTACGTACATATGTATCTAAAATTTACTACACGTTGATAAGAAATCATATTGTAAATAATGCATTTGTCAATATTTTTTTAAATAAAATTCATCAAGAGTAAAAAACTTTTCAAGGATGGTTTACTTTTGATTTATCTGCGATTGACTTATCATATATGATTTTTATTGGAATCAATTGCATCAACATACAAATTATCATCATTTAATTTTTCATTGTTCTGTTTGTGGTAATATGTATATATTTGTGTGATCTTCTTCAAATAGATATACATTCTATATATATTTTTCCTTACGCTCTGTATAGGGCGAGTATTTCACATTTGTATAAGTAAATAAATACCTGCCAAATTACATTGTAGCCTTGGACCAAAATAACAAGTTGCTGTGGTCCAGTCATGCATATTCTTATATTCGCAATAATTTTTTGGAAGGTACAAAAATTAACATCGGTAAATTAATTTTACTTTACTAACAGAGGGTCAGTGGCAGAAATATCATATTCCCTAATCTGTATCAGTTAAAATGTAACGGGTGATTTTTTAGCTGGTTTGGTTTTGGCAACACTGGTTTTGACAGCTGACGTGTGTTTAGTACCTTGTGTCACTATCAAACAGCTTCAGTTTGGTTTGCAATTTAACCATGGATCGTCTTACAAATGAACAACGCTTGCAAATTATTGAATTTTACTATCAAAATTCGTGCTCGGTTCGAAATGTTCATCGCGCGCTTCTTGTGTTCAGCGATGAGGCTCATTTTTGGTTGAATGGGTACGTAAATAAGCAAAATTGCCGCATTTGGAGTGAAGATCAGCCAGAAGCATTGCAACAGCTACCAATGCATCCCGAAAAAGCCACTATTTGGTGCGGTTTATGGGCCGGCGGCATTATTGGGCCTATTTCTTCAAAGATGATGCGAATCGCAGCGTTACTGTCAATGGTGAACGCTACCGAGCGATGATAACAAACTTTTTTTTGCCCGAAATGGAAGTTCTTGACTTGCATGATATGTGGTTTCAACAAGACGGTGCCACATGCCACACAGCACGCGAAACAATGGCGCAATTGCGAGGCGAGTTTGGTGAACAGTTAATTTCAAGTTTCGGGCCGGTCAATTAGCCGCCTAGATCGTGCGATTTGACACCATTAGATTATTTTTTGTGGGGGTATGTCAAGGCTTATGTCTATAGGGACAAGCCCGTTTCGATTGACGCACTGGAAGCCAACATCCATGCATTCATTCGTGAGATACCGGCCGATATGTGTGAAAGAGTATGCCAAAATTGGACTCAGCGGATGGGCTACCTGAGACGTAGCCGCGGTCAACATTTGCATGAAATTATCTTTAAACATTAAATTGCAAGGTTCAAACTATCGATTCAAATAAATATTTCGTTCATTTTTTCGAATTTTTTGTGTTTTTTTTTTTTTTTAATTTCTAAACCTCTTAAAAAATCACCCGTTATATACATATGTATGTACATATTAAAAGCTTTTGAACTAAACAACAACTTTTACAAAAAAATAAAAATTTTCAAGAAAAAACAATGAGTTTGATTAGCCTGAACCCGATTATGTTACTAACGCCTTAAGTTTAAATTTATATTATTTGCTGGTGTAAATCAACCATGAAAATTTGAGGAGAGTATATTTATTGTACCTAAAGTTCATTTGTACACAGAAATTCTGTCGGGGATGTTCTCTGTCACCTTTTAGTTAATCTCAAACTGGCAACAAATCATTGTTATCCAAAAGCAACACAATGGTGATAATAATAATTTCTGCGGTTCACAGACAAATGTGTTTAATTTTTGTTTAGACGTCAAAATAAAAAGTAATAATAAATTTGGTGGCCCAATAGCTCGTGGAGAACAATACTACTCTCAACAATTTTTGTGTAGGCGTTTTTAACGTACATAATCGTAGCTATATAAAATGTATGTAGGTAGGTATACTAGCTCCATTAAAAAGTTTTTTGACAACAACTATTTACTATCGCAAACTTCGTTTTTAAAGGGTAAAGCAAATATTTGATAAGAAATTATGTTTTCTAAAGTAATAAGCAAAAAAAAAGGATAATTTATAATGTTTTAAGAGTAAATTATATGTATTTGATGTGGGGAAGATATGCATGATACTATCTATACCCCTTACTATTTATCTATTGCATGCGCCCCACATTTTTCGTTTCAAATGGATGAAACTAGGAGAAAGTCTTAAACATTTAAGTGTGCTTCAAACATTTAGAATAATAACTACAAAATTTATTTTTACTTTTAAAAGATTTACAAATATACAATTTATACTACACATACAAAAATTAGTTCGCATTCATAGTTATTTCTAAACTGTTGCTAAGTTAAAAACAGGTTTAGTTAAATTTTATGACATTTATTTTAATTTCTATTGTTTGTCATTAAATTGATTCAATAGATTTTAAACTGCAATTTAGTAAAACATGAGTTTAGAAAACGACTATGAATACGAGCCAATTTTAAGAATTGCCTTAATTTGTTCTTATTTTAAAATTTATTTGTTTATTTCAGTTTATCAGTAAACAATTCCAATGGCTTAGACATCATTATCAATGATTTGGATATTGATCCAACGTCAGACTATATTTCGCTGACGCCAATTAATACAGACGGCAGTGAGAGTAGTCGTCCAATTATTCTGACTGGAAGACTTAAAGAACCATTGAGCATCAGATCTTTGGGTTTTACCCGAGCAAATCTAATTTTTGAAGCTAGAACAGTCGCAGGGCATGCCTACAGAGGATTTTCACTTAGCTATGCACCCTATGGTGAAGTTCCTTCACCAAGTACCCAACCACCTGATTATACTCTATCATACGATCAGTTGCAAACGTCAAGTAGGCTCCTTGTAATAGCTAAAAATGACCAAACAAAAACAACTTGGAATAAATTCAAAGAGATTTTGGCAGATTCAGCAAATGCCTATATTGATGATGAAAAACTTACTCTGGAGAAGGCCACTCCAAATAATGTCACCCTTACCCGCGTGGCAGAATGTTTTGAAAGTTGGCCAGATTCTGAGAATTGTATTGAAGTAGAATTTGCAGTCACACTTTACAATGACTCCAGTCTGACACCAACAGTTGTGGATCCTTTCCTTGAAGACCTTACACCTCGTGAGCCAGCGGGAATGAGTGATCTTCAGTTGGAATTGATGTGGGATAAGTTTGGTCGTTCGGCATTCCAGCAAAGTGGAATCAGGGAATACACATTGCCAGATACTCGATCGCAATTACTCAAATGGTTAGGTATTGCGATTGGAGTTTGTGTGTTGCTGTTTTTGGTTCTGGTTGCGGTATTTCGATCTCCAGCATTCCGAGATCGTTGGGTGGAAGATGATGAAGTGGCCATAAAACCAAAGGAGGAAATAAATAAGGAATCAGCTGTTGACATAACAATGTATCCCTCACCAGATCAGATTATTCCGGAAATGTATCCAGGTTATCAAACAGGTGGAGTTGTCAATACTAACGCTCGGCCGAATACCTATGATAGTATGTTTCATTGAACTATAATAACTTTTTTATTAATTTCTAATTTGCATATCTAATTAAATTATTGCAGCAATCAATGAGGAAAACAAAGAAGATGAAGATGCAAAAAATAATAATAATATGTAAGTATTAACTTTTTCTTCTTGTAATAAATTGTCATGTTTCAAGTATTGTTTATACATACATATGTTAAAATGTGACCAGTTAGCAGTTGGAATTTCAAACGATGCTAATTTAGATGTTTTTGTATGTAAATTGATGTTATTTGACAGCAGATTGATTTAAAAAAAATTAACATCGAGGGCTGTCACGATTAAAAATCGTTTCAGACGTATAGGTACATATGTACAGTACCTACACATATTTCAGATTAGTGTACTGTCCATCATAATATGTATATAAAATGGGAGTCAATGTAAGGAAAATAAAAATCAAACAATAGTTTAGAAAGATTACGGTGGTTAGTTCTTTATTTTATTACGAATAAATACCTACTAATTTATTTCACCGAAAATCCATGCTGTAAGGAAAGAAACAACAAAATCAAACACTGACCGTATTGAAATTTTGTATCCAAAGCGATCTGGATAGCTTTGTGTTGTTGTAATCCCATGTAAAAAAAAACACATCTGAAACAAAACAGCTGTTGCCAAAAAAGAAAGCTTATGACCTTTTCGATTAGTAATCCGTATTTGAGGGTGGCTTCTTGTCACGACTTCGAATCTGTTTTGAGTTTGATTTTGGCATCAAAGTAACCTTTCGGTTACTGCATACTCGAGTTTCTAAGATAGGCTATCCTAGTGAACCCTGAACGTGGCCACTTATAAATCTCAAATGTCTTTTTTAACCTGACATGCAACTTTAAAAATAATTCTATACCAGCGTCCTGCATACACAATCGTTTTTGTTAAACCTCTTTTATGAAATTAAAATTATATCTATCTAACTGTCATAAATTGGAATTTCTCTAGTCTCGTCTATTTAAGATATGAAATACAGTATCAGAAGGGTCAAATTCTAATATAGAAGCTATTTCGACAGCAGTGTATAAAGATGTTATCAAATAAATGATATTATCAAAATAAGCTTCTCATATTACTTCAATAAAAAAAATTGATTATTTTGATGATTACTCGTATCTACATAATCTAGGTATTTTTTTTAACCAATTAAAAATGTTATAACTTAGGCTGGTAGCTATCTCTATCTACTTATCAATTTTCTAAAAAAGTATATACATATATGATAAGTCAAATCTAAAATTTTAAATGTTAAAGTATTTATCTTGTCAAAGTCTATTCAATTGAAAACTAATTAAATTAAGGCGCTTAAAAAAGATCTTTCAATAAAGGTATCCCCAATAGATAAGATCCAAAAACGTTGTAAACTTAGCAATTCAAATATAAATAAAACTTGTAGTTGTATAAATCATTTTTACTTGGTCCAAAGTACCTTTCGGTTTCTTGTAAAATTTAGTTTTCGATTTTCTAATCAATCCTGACATAACACTGTGATGGAGAGGAGAGGAATAACATTGAACTCCAGTTAATCGTTCGATTCGCTAACATTAATGAGGATTCAATATAGCTTTTAGCTGCCAAGTATTTTTTAGCTTAAAGCTCTTCTTCGGATTAAGTCCTCTTGGAGTTCATAAGTCAATAATGGAGTTATGTTTCAAAGAATATTCAATTCATGCACTCTTTATAGACTAACAGCTAGTCCTTATAGTTTATCTTCTTTGGTTTTTGATAATGAGCGTATGAATTATTTTATATTTTCATTTAGATGTGAATTAAATTAAATCTTTTTCAATTCTCAATTTAAAGAGATTATGAATAGAATTTCATTCGATTAGTAAATTGAATTTCTTTCCATGCACACAATTCAGACCGAGCTTATATAACTTATAATAATTTTATAAATTCATAAACTAGCAAACCCTGGTCTAAATTAGTTATTGCATTTCGACCAAAGCTATTTCTTAGATTTTAATATGCAAAACTGGTCCAAACTAAATCCAATCCATTCAAAGTGCTTCAAAAACCACGCCATCCAACACCAACCTGATTACTTTGCTTTATCATAATAGATTTTTGTGGTCAAGGGATCATTTAATTCTGCAATCTTATCTTGAAAATTTAGTCAAAATAAGTACCATAATGGTTTAAATTTAACTATCTCTGGAAATAAAAGCTATTTTTAAGAAAAATACAATCATGAAGTGATTATATTAATTTATCTCAAAGAAAAACATTTTTAATATTTTAAAAATATTTGTATAAAAACAACAAATCATTATATTTCTTACAAAAATGTCTTTTTTATTTTTAGTTAAAAAACAAACAAAAAGCTGTTCAAACACTAACAACAATTCTAAAATAAACTGTGATAAATAAAGCAACAATAACAAACCATACGTGTTTCTCGTTTCAGTGGAGGCATCAAAACACGTACAGTGCAATCTCAACCAGATTCCTCTGTCTAAAGCAAAACAACAAAAAAAAAGCGGATAAAACAGGAGCAGGATTCACCAAATATTATTTATAAATAAGATAACTATGTGATAAAAATATATAAATGTATTGTGTAATATGTTTAGAAAAAGAAAAGAAACTTTAAATACAATTTAGATAAAAGTTATGTTAACCCTCAAGCGGGGTCAGTCTTTTGTGATGGTTTTCCCGATTTGCAGTGCCAATGAAACTCACACGAGATAAGTCGACGACAAAGGGCACACGGTGGATGTGGGATGAGACTCAATAAGATTCCTCTCAATCTCTGTGGGTGGCAATTTATTTAATCCTCCAACTTAGGTCTGCAGTCATCAGGGTTTATCAGAACCTTGATGAGATATTCCACTGATGGCCGTTCTGCGGTCCGAAACACCTTAAGACCTTTTTCTTCAATGCACTTGCGGGTGCTTGGCCCGATGGCAATCAATTTCTTCCCTTCGAAGCTCAAGTTGTTCTTGGCAAAGTGGTCAACTGTGCAATTGACCCCGGATGGACTAAAGAATGCCATAAACTCCACGTTCTCCTCCTTCAAAGCTCGATCGAGAGTCTCACCCAGTTCCGGGTGGCATATGGTTTCATACACCTCCACTGCATCAACAAGGAAGCCATTAACGCCCAACTTGGAGAGCAGAATATCAGTTCTCAGATTGCCACAGGGCAAAAGGAATGGCTTCTCCTTGTCCCCATCAAATGTCTCAATAATATAGTCAGCCAAAGCACTTGCATTGCCAGTCTCCTTGCCGCGAGTGAACAGCTGTTCTAGCTTCGTCATGGCCAAGTTATGCGTGACCTCGCCAACAGAGTAATTATGCAATAAATGCCAGCTCTTTGGCATTTCCCTCGCCTGCAATGCTTCGCGCACTGTATCTATGCACCGCGGTGAGGTGAAAATAATGCCGGCATATTGTTCCGCATTTATCAGCTTCTGACGGAGTTCATCTAGTTTTTTAAATCCAAATCCCAGAGTCGGCACAAAGATCGCATTGAAATTGTTTTCGCGCAGTAGATCAGCATACGAGTCAGTGGAATCGGATTCCGCTTTAAGAACAATAACGGTACGTGCTTTCATTGTCGATGTCATTCGTTTATGGAAATGGAAAAATATATTTCTTGCACTGACGTTTTCTTTATTCAACAAAATTTAATTCCGTCGGAGAAAAGTTATTTTTATTTTTAAATTTTAATGTGAAGAAAAAGAAAACCAAGGAACTTTTTCGGCCTTCAAAACAAAATAAAGTGACACCTGTGAATTTCTCAACTGACAGCGTTGTATATTTTTTTGGCTGCACAAAAACAGCTGATGGATTTAGGGTGACATCTGGATGTAAGTTGGAGAAACAATATATAGTGTCGGTATGGTGGTTTGATAGTGACTGTTATTTTTGAAAATATTTTCGCTGAGAGTGGTTTGAAATTTCAAATATTTAGGAGGTACTTCGAGGAGGAGGTACTTAGGAGGCTGTTTCGAGTTTTTCAATTGTGGTTGCTGTTGTTGATGTTGAGGAAAAATTCGAAGATCTTAATTGTCTCTGAAAAATTGGTAAATATTCTATGCCAGCGTTAAGCCCGAAAACCACACTACTCTCGTGTGGTGTGCTGTGGAGTCATGTGTCGCTATCACTCTAATGTAGGTATTTCATATGCGTAGAGCCATATTTGTATCGTGTGATGTGTTGTTTCGAAATCTATGAAAAACGTTGGAATGACAGCGACACACCACTCCCTAAAGCCCGAACCACACTATACTCTCGTGTGGTGTGTTGGGGAGAAGTGTGTCACTATCGCTCCAATGTATTTCATATTCGTAGAGCCATATTTGTATCGTGTGATTTGTTGTGTCGAAATCTATTTAATACATTGGAATGACAGCGACACACTTCTCCCCAAATATATCCACCGAAAATTACAACTTATTTCGGAATAAATGTTTGCTCAGAGTACGGCTCGTCAGTGCTCAGTTTGCACGGAAAATATTTTTAATAAATTTGATTCATCGATTTGTCCACATCAAAACACCTGTGCGCCGAAAATCCATCTGAATCGGATAGCCTGTGTGGAATGTGACACACAAATTTGCGTGCGTCCGGACGTGCACACGGCAAACACGGCCCAAAAATTGTAATTACATCACTTTAAAGTTTATACAGTTTGCGTGAGAAAAAAATTGTACAACATCTAAGGCCTGGCTTAGGCGACTAGATTATAGCTAGTAATTATAAGTAATGTATTTATTTCATTTTGTTAAATTCTAACGAAAGGACCTAGTGCTTAATTTACCCTGATCAAAAATAAACTGACTAGAAAATTAAATTAATTTTTGTTTGCATGCAAATTATATTTTATGAGGTGAGGAAATGTAAATTTCATTATTATTTTTTTGATGTGTAAACATCTATGCTGGCGGTAGAGTGAAAAAAAAAACGTCAACGTTCGTGTGCAACGTTACGTCGTGCACTTTACGTTGTAGCACGTTACGTTACGAAATCTGATTTTCCCCGACCAAAACAAATTGATTTTAACGCGACCGACAATTAGATTATAAATACTTTATCGCGACCACTCATTTATATTGTTTTTGCCAACGACGAAAGCAAATTGTTTTTAGCGCGACCGACGATTTTATCATTTTAACACTTATATTTCTATATTTTTTTCATTAATTTTTAATTATTCCCCGAACAAAATGGACGCGACACTAGTAATTAAAAAGAAAACAAAATCAAAACAAAAATAATAATAGTCAGCTGTAGGGATTGACAATTGACTGTAGGTATGGTAGATCAATGGCTGTAGGTATGGTAGGATATCGGGTGCGTTCAGTGATACAAATCTGAACTTAAATTCTACGTTTACATTATACTGCTTTTAAACGATGCAATTTCTTCTTGCAATTTTTAGGCACGTAGGCGAGGGATATACAAAATAGCTGATGTTGAACAAATTGCAGAGTTATCGGCTAATATTGTACTTGCACAAAGTTAACATTCATTAAAAATCACAGTGTCCAATTCCATAGGCGATTGATGGTGTCAATCGATTGAAACTGCAATTTTAGTGATTTCCACTGACAACAACTGCAACTAAATATTCTAAAAACTCAAGATATATAATTCGCCGGCTATCTCATAGTGACATTCATTTGAGGTTCGTTCAGTATAAAATTAAGATTGAACTTTATGTAAGTTTTACTCGATGGAAAGATGGAGTTTCATAAGGGTTGCAAGTTCGTTGACAGTTCTAACTGGATATTTTAATTCGGCCCCTGTCAGTCAAACCATTAAGTTCCTTTGGAATTTGGATACGGTGTCATTTAATTGAAACCATGGTTTTAGTGCTCTCCGCTGACAGTTGTTTGTTTGTCGATGCTCAGAGAGTGATTACCATAAACAATAACCATGTGTAATGTGAAGTCATCTTAAAGTTGAGAGTGAACTAAGAAGCAGGACCTTTCAGTACCGAACCTTCACCGTTCGTTGGACACTTCACCACCAGCCTTTTAGTGCTTGGAATTTTCGATACAGCGCTTCCCCCACTGGGTATTTCGCTGCCGTTCTTTCAACACTAAGCTTTTTAAGCACTGCCTACAGATAGGTAAAGTAGTGTTAATTATTCAATATGTTTCTTTTGATGACGTTCAGTAACAAAAATTAGGCACTTGGACAAACGTTGATGTTTACACATATTTAACCGTGAGTCCCGGCACTCACATATTTTTTTTAATTGCTTTGAATTAATAAAAATGATTTCTTTTTGTGAAACTGTAATTAAAACATTGTTTATCGTTTTCGAAAAATATTAAGAACTTAAAATGGAACCTAATCTACTATTTTCAATTCTTGATTTTAGGCCTATCTCTTAGTGCTGAGCTGGTCCTTAATTGATTGCAATATCAACTTTAATTTAAAGTGGAAGATTTCTTCTTGAAAAACAAAACATATCTCTATGGAAGGTACATAACGCAATATTAAAAAAGGATACGAGATCAAAGACACACGTATGTATCTCATCCATTTTCTTAATTGAATAAGTTGTAGTCGTATTTTGCTGCAAGACTAGCAGCTACACGCCATACCTACCCACTAATTCTTCTAATTCTCTTACTTTTTGATCCAGAAAGAACGTTTTTAATAAAGGTAAAGGCAAACATAAACGCATTGCAAATGAATAAGCCATCCAATAAGCTCCCTTGTATGAAGCTTGATCTCAATGGCATATCTATAAAATAATGAAGACATTAATATTCTGGCCACGGAGCTTTAGAAACAATCAAGCAATCACTACAGAACCAACTCACAAGTCCAGACAAAATTTAACCCACATTGTCGAGGCAAATAAATACAACACACTCTGGGGCTGGGCCCCATTTCATATTGTAATTTCTCTCTTTATTGCTTTCCTTCGGCTATATATTATTCCAATTCAACCCATCCAAGAACAGTAAATCCATACTCCCAACACATAATGCTTCTAATCCTTTCAAAGACAAATTGAGTTATATTCCTTTCATTTTGATTCAATTCCTCAGCTTTGTTAAAGCCTCACAACAACATCATTTTCTTTGCTGAACACACAACCTATGCTTCACTCATATGTCAGGAGTAATCCCAACCTAATCTTTCTGGGTCCCTACCGCTTCCTTAAAGTAGCAGCACAGCAGCAACAACAACAACACAAATGACAACGAAGTAGGTAGTATAAATAAATACACACAACGCAACAAAGTCTTTTTAGCCTTTGGGAAAACTAATTCTAATTTTATATGAAAAATGACTTATAAACCACACACACATTTGGAGTTTAACCATCACGATATTTTAAATTAAAAACTAATTACCAACGTTTCCTTTTTTGTGTGTAGGTATAATAAGTAAACAAAGATTAAATTGGTTCCAGATATCCTCTCTACTCAAAGGACCACAAGTTAGTAGGTAAATCCTAACATTAAATAAAATATATTTGAGGAAATGGAGAGCCTCTTGTTTACCACTTGCTATATACATATAAATATATGTACCTAATAACAGAAATCAGGATCATTTACAAGTCAACAAAACATAAAATTGTTTGCAAGGAACAAATATAAGGAGAAGGTCGGGTTTAGTATACTTATACGTACCTACACACAAATACATATGTTAGCACTGGACTTCTACCTAAACTTATTGGCGTTCAACATTGCCCTTTCGCCAACTTATCACTTTATAGGCTCCATGTTTTAGCCAAATTTTGCTACAGGCGTAGAGGACTTTATGGAGGAGGTTTTCTTAACCCGTTATTTCTTAATTTTTAGTTTTCACTTTTATTTCGGACCAAGAATAACCTTTAGTTTAGAGTAAGAGTAAGCCAAACATAGTTTTGGTAGTAAAAATCATCAGTTCAGTTTTGATTTCGTAAACTCCTAATCCGCAGTTTGTTGTCTAGAGTTGTGTTGTTCATAATGGTAGAGGTTTAACTCCATTTATCCTTTAAGAAAGTGTTTCGAGGTTAAACAGCTGAAATATTTTTTTTAGAAGAAAATTAAAACAAGATTTAGGTGGAACAAAACCTTATTTTGAAGTAAAATGTTGTTTATAAACTGTTGAAACTATACTTGCTTCATTAAATTACTTTTTGATAAACATATTAATCTAGCATACTTTTATATTCTTAAATTTATTTTTCTTTCCTGTCATTGTTTTAATTTAAAATTTTCATTCATTTTTTGTTTTTCATATAAAATAGTTTAACTTTTAATTTGTCTTTAAATATTAAATTTATTATTTATTAAATAAAAAAGATTTCAAATCAAAATACAGTCCAATACTCAACATAGGTATACACAATTCACCTTATTATCAATGAAATTAATCCAACTATAGCTACTCAAAAAACCTTCGATTGCTATTTCGAGTAACGTTTTCGAAGTTTTTGTCTATTCCCAATTTCATAAAAGAGTAAACGAGGAACACACGCATACAAATAAAGTTTTTGTGTCTGATAACTTGTCAAAATGGCGGATAAAGGCCTGAAGAAACCATTTTGTAAAATAACTATCTTTGGTAGTGTGTGTATTAACTTTGGAAGTCGATGTTTTCATATTCGATTGGAATAAAAAAAGAGTACAAAAATCCAATCGAAAACGGCATAAATACCCATTCCAATCAACAATTATTATTTGAAATTTCAAAAATGTTTAAAAAAAAATGATAATTTTCGTTCATAAAAATCTATATTTTTTCCTAAGAAAAAAACTATAAATACTTCCGAACCTGTTCCAGAACGATTTTGAATTTAAAAAAAAATTGTGAGTGCCGGGACTCAAGGTTAATATGTGTAAACATCAACGATTTTCCAAGCGCAGTTTTGAAGATGGAAGATCTAAATTTGGATCCGTATGCGAAGTCGTCCATACGTTTTCTACTACGTTAAGTGCACGAATCCAAAAACGTACTAATTAGCTTGGAGGGGATCTTCAGATTTTTGTCACTGAACGTACCCAATCCACACACCATAACTGGCTGAACAGAATAGAAGCGCGTTCGAACGCGCGTTCGCACCTGTCAAAGTTAAAATACGTGAAATTTCGTTAAAGTGAATACAATGGAGACGCAGCCGCGAACGCGACTCTGGGAGTTAAATAAGTTTTAATAATCACGCGCGTGCGAACGCGCGATCGAACGCGCGTCTATTGTGTTCAGCCAGTGAAGGTCCACGTTTCTATTTCACTCTACCGCGCGCCGGCATAGATGCGTTTACACATCAATAATTTTTAAGTATATATGTATTTTTTTAAACTTAAATCTCAAACCGTTTAAATGCCGACAAATTTGTTTGAAATTTGAAAGGTATTTTAATATTGATAGGAAAGAACTTAATAAAATAATATACGAATTCAATTTAATTGAGTCCTGGAACCAACTGAATAATCTGAATGCAGCTGAATGCTGAATGAACTAGACGCCACTGAAACCGTCTATGAATAAGAAATCTCCATAAAGGCCATAATAGCCGTGTTTCATTGCAAGCCCCGAGGAAATTGTACGAAAAAAACGACGTCCTGTCATGCAATTTACATGTTAAATGCAATAACAACTAATCCCATTCGGGCTTAGCTAAGCGAGGAGAATTCTCGGGGCTTAACTTAAGCCCGGTTAAAAACTGTGTTACCTGCGTGAATTGCATACGTGTTATCGATAGTTTGTATGGAAACTCCATTTTGTTTCTGTAATGGCGTCGCTTAACCCCGATGTCGTTTTTTTCAACCAAAGCCCTCCGGGCTTGCAAAAAAACACGGCTAATATCAACCGAAAACACCTTCGGGTAAAATATAGCAACCAATATCGTTATTTTGTGTGTTTATTGTTATTTTTAACACTTTAAAAAACTGTAAGAAATATAGTTCCATACTTCTTATAGTCTTTAAGATATTTGCCGAGTTTGAAAATTTTCCATCAACTTTTACTATTTTAACGAATTTTTAAGTAAAGTAAATTCACGGAACGGGCTAAAATTAAGATAGCGACTTGAAACTTGTAGAATATTTTTTAAAATTTATTTAGAACCATTTAAAATGAAAAATTTTCAAAATTTGCGACACCATAATGTATACATAACTCGTTCAAATAAAATATTAATCGAAAAAAAAATCATACAACTACGAACACTTTAGGCTTTATGTAGGTTATAGCAATCATTGAATATAATCATTATTGAAAATTTTTATTGTAAATTTTGAGACACTTAAGCCAAGTTTTTGAGTGGTGAATTAAACCAGAGTTATTTAACTCTAAAAGTAAATTAACGAACCGTTAACTAAGGAAGGAGTTTTTGGTGAAAAATGCATGCAAAACGTCTAAACAAACTGTTCAGTTAATCCTGAGTTAACTCACCAAATTTCCTGAGTTAACTCAGATTTAACTTAATATAATCTCGTTCTGAAAAACTGGACCTTAGAAAGTAAGACCAGTTATTATTTTGATGCCAATATAAAAATTGTGAGTAAGCCATCAATTCCTGCAAGCAAAATTTTCATTTGCGTTGAACTGGAAACATGGAATTTTGGAATTTTTTATTATTTCAATTATTGAACAATGATCATTTTATGTTGAATTCATCTTGTGTGGAAGATTGACATTGAAGATGACATAGTTTTTGCAAGAATTAATAATTAATTAATAACCTATGGTTTTTAATGATAGCTATAACTGGCACCTTGGTCAAACACATGTATGAATTCAATATTAAAGATGTACAAAATACAACCGGATATGGAGTAGGTGGTGTTATGGTTTAGAGTCATTTAAATTAAATTAATTGTAGTTTAAAAATTGACTTTTAAACTTAATTATTTCAGTAACCAATTCTGCTATTTTAGGAAAAATCATTTTTCGTGACCTTTGACCTATATATTTAACTACAACAGATACTCAGATAAATAGCACTTGTTTTATATTTAAATTTACAAACCAGAATATAAACTTCTACCAAAGGCATATTAAAACTTTCCCCCAAGTGGCTACAGATATTTAACTTTTTCCTGGACATCGTATCTGTGAGTGAAAAATTAAATTGAAAACTTTTGTCGTAATAAAATGACCGAGTCATTTACAACACCAAAACAATTTCGTTCTACTCTACTCCATTATATTGTCCGCTGCGCTACCGCAGTCCTCGCTCGCATAAACAAATGAGTTCTTTTATTTAATTTGCAGTGCATAAATTTAAAAGTAGTGGATTTTCAGTTTTTCATTTTATTTTTATTTTCCAACTGTCCCTGTCCCCTACGCTGCCGCACACTGGCGTGCTGGTGGGTTTATTTATTTAAATTGGATATACTGAACGTTGTGTTTTTTTTTTATTTTTTATTTGTGCCTGCTCTGACTCAGATAGCAAAAAGTAATTATTTAAGTTAAAAAAAAACAAAGGACTAAAATAAGGACAGAAAAATAATAATCCTCAATGGAGAATTTATCATTTAAAAATTTGATATTTTATCATGGTTGTGTGGTCCCAGCAGGGATTTTCCTACTCCTACACTTTCATCATCTGGTTAATCTGACGAAAACACTAAAAAGGATAAGCATGAACATCATCTGTTTACACAACAAGCTTATTATATATAGCAAAACAAAATGTTTATTCCTAGAATATACATATCTTTTTTTTTTTTAATAAATTCATAGGGTTTATTTTGTATTAAGATTATTATGAAATATGTTTGTCTAAAAGGGTTCTTATGTGAGTTAACTGAGGGAATTTAACCAATTTTTTTCATCATTTGCTTAATGTTCTCCCAAAGGATTTCTTTTTGGGACGGGTTAGGGTTTACATGGGGTATTGCCATTGAACTTTGGTCTTGAAGTTGGGTTCTTTTATTATGCTGTGTAAAAGGGAAAAAGAACGACGATATGCGACACGACATCTAAATGAAGTTGTCGGGGCAATGTCGAAGGTTGTGTGAATATTATGTATAAATGTCGGCACTGAATTAATAAGGAATTAGTAGGTTAATAATTTCACACTTAAAATTACTCAGCTTTTGGATTGAATAAAGAGTTTTGTGAAGACAAAAATTTGACAATAGTGTTATATTATTTATATAGATTGGTTTGAAGGTAAAATTTTCAATGAGTGGAAATTCTTGTTGTAGAATTTGGAACAAGATTGGACCCCATCTGGGATAGATTTCATGAGATAAAAACACAATAGGCGTGTTTTTTTGCCAGCCCCGAGAAGCTTGGTCGAAAAAAACGACGTCCTGTCATACAATTTACATGTTAAATGCAATAACAACTAATCCCCTTCGGGCTAAGATAAGCGTGGAAAATTCTCGGGGCTTAACTTAAGCACGGAGAAAAACTGTGTTACCGGCGTGATTTGCATACTTGTTATCGATAGTTTGTATGGAAACTCCTTTTGTTTCTGTAATGGCGTCGCTAATCCCCGATGTCGTTTTTTTTTTCAACCAAATCTCTCCGGGCTTGCAAAAAAACACGGCTAATATTCTCAATTTACTAACACAATAGTGAAACAAGGCAAAGTTTCATAAGACGGGCTTATTTTGTTCGCAGCTTTTTCAAGACACCATTTAGAGTAGGCATATAGATGAATACTGGACAAAAAAAAAAAACATTTTAGTGCCAAAGAATCATCATATTAAATGCAACAACAACTAATCCCCTACGGCCTTAGGTAAGCCCCGATAAAGCGTGTTTTTTTGCAAACCCGAAAGGATTTGATTGAAACAAAAAAACAAAATTGCGGATTATAGACGACAGAAACAAAATGGAGTTTCCATTCCATACAAACTATCGATAAGTATGTAATTCACGCCGGTAACACAATGGGGCATATTCATAGTCACTTTTAAACTCCAGTTTATCTTAGACTGGGGTTTATTCAATGTTATTTAGAAAGTATAAGCCCAGGTCTAATATAAACTGGAGTTTAAAAGTGACAATGAATATGCCCCAATATTTCTCCGTTCTTAAGTTAAGCTCGGTGAATTCTCTGCGGTTAACTTAGTCCTAAGAGAATTAGTAGTTGTTGCATTTAACATGTTAATTACTTAGCCTCGACTACGTTTTTTTATCAATTTCCTCCGGGCTTGCGAATAAACACGCCTATAATTATCGGGACTTGACTTAAACACTGAGAAAATCTATTTAACCGGCGTGAATTGCATAAATGTTATCGATAATTAGTATGGAAACGTCAATTTGTAAGGTAAACTGAAAACGTGGGATTTCCTCTGTAATACGTTATGAGCTCACACTTTACGATTTAGCGCATTACGTTACGAAAATCCGCATAGTAGGATATTGGGTACGTTCATAGTGACAAAAATCTGAAGATCCCCTTCAAGCAAACTGGTCCGATTCAAATATGGATCCTCAAAACTGCGCTTGGACAAACGGTGATCTTTACACATATTAACCGTGAGTTCTGATACTCACACATTTTTTTCAACCAGTTAGCTCTATAGGATTGGAAAAAAAACACACCTGATATATAATGTTGTCATGTGAGGATAATGTAGTTCGCTGAAGTCGTCAAAAAGCTACGGTTTTTTTTAAGTGTTTTTGTTTAAACGTTAAACTTATTGAAAAAAAGTAAGTTGTGCTATTTTAACTAGTTAAATAATTCAAATAATTTATTATGAAATGAAAAAGTTGACAGAAACATCGCAGTTAAGCAACAAAAAACTATGTACATCAGAGTTCTGTTAAAAAATTGAACGAAATTCTATTCGCAAAACAACTTATTCATGGAAAGAATACTTATACAAAGTGCTTAAATTGCATTAATATAGGCAAACAGCAGGGCGGTCTGGTCCCCACACCGTGTAAAAACCAGTTTTTCCTCTGTGATTTGAAGGTATATGTATTTATTTATTATTTTACTCAAATAATATAAATAAAATACCAGATTTCCAGAAAAAATAAATTTATGTTCTTAATAGGTTTTAATTAATTGAAAAAAAAAACACTAGGTTTTAATCACTCGAAGCCTGTCCGATTTATTAGATTAGATTCACTTGAAAACAAATAATTTAAAATGATTGAATGCATTTTTTTAGAAAACAGAAATTTTCCCCACAGTGATTTAATGGCAAAATAGAGAGAGAAAAGTGGGAGTTAAAATTTTGCTCAAGCTGTGTTCAAGTCTATATAGTTCATGCATATATAACAGACATATATAACGATAGTTATGGGGTATTTCAAACACATACATGTGTAGGTATGTATATGTAGAATTTAGATACCATTATTAAGGATTTTAGTTCAATCATTATTTTATTATTGAAATCTGTAATTGAAGAATTATCCAAGAGTTTCTCATTAAATGCAAATATTAATGGGAATTTCATACAAAATCATATCTATTTTAAGGATTCACTTTAATAGTTATCTTACTAACGAGATGAAGGTGATCACAGTTCATAGCAAAAAATAAAACTTCCCTTTGAAGAACAACTAGGACACGATTAAAATAGAAATATAGTTAAGCGAAATATGTACGTATTTTGTAAAATAACGTTGAAGCCAACTAAGCAGAAGATTTAACTCACTCGTAAAATTAGGTCAAAGCATAAATAAAACTTAATCCATGGCCGTAATCGTGATTTAAAGTTATGGGGGGGGGTTAGATGAGGCAAGGTAAAAAAAACCAAGCATAATTTTATATAAAATTATATTTTCTTTTTCTTGGAAAATAGATTGATCGGATACAAAATATGATGAAAATATTTTAATCCCCTTTGTCCATAGCTATAGACTAACATAATGGATGCCTAGACGCCGACGCGGCTGAAAGAATTTTAAGACTCAATTGAAAATAGAAAAGTTATACAGCTAATTTAGTTTTCTTTAAATTTAAAGAAAGAAAGGAGTTAATGAGTAGAAAATCTTTGAATATCTTAAATGGCTTGGCTTCATTCCACAAAAAAAAAAAATTGAAGCAGGAGGTGGAACTGCTTTAGTCTCTCCTCCCCTCCCCTTGAATACGTCTATGATTAAAATACTTTGCCTGTGCGAGTTCCTCTCGAGTCACCTCTCCCTCTATATTTTATTCTACTTAGGAGTCACTATTTAAGCTTATAAAGGAATAACATATTTGAATGCACCAAAGGACAAAATCTGTCACGAAATCTCATTAAGAAAGTCTTGTCTTGAGCTTCTTAGCGCTTCATTAAATTCTCACTAAATTCAATTTTCAAAAAATAATAAAACACGACGAATAAGGAAGAATATTGTATTAACACTAAAACACGGACGCGCTGGCTGCCAGGATAATAGAATAACAGAGTTGCAGGGAGGACAAAAAAAAAATGAAAAAAATTTCAAATCGGATTACGAGACTTTATTTTCATAGCTGAAGTTGTGATGGAAGGTACTTACCTTTCCACACCGTTAGTCCACCGAGTGCGAAATTTCTAGCGAAGAAATATATATCACTGACGACTGAGGTTGACAGGCTTCTATAGGACTATAGCTAGATCCTAGATATATAAAACAGTCCTTGATAAACAAACGTTCAAACAAATGAACAACAACGAAGGGTATTTTAAATAAAACAAAAAATAATAGATAGAACGAAGGTAATTTTACATTTTGTAGGTTAGGTATAAAGACAATGCAAAAACAGTTCAAGTGCAGTGTGTGTGCTGCATGGAGACACTTTTTCGTCGTTGTTTCAGTATAAGTCCTGTGCAATATCAGTATAATATATACTCTATCGCATGTCCGTTTAAGGAGATCCTTAGAAACGACGCCGACGGACGAATACTCTCTGCTATTATGATAATTAAAGGTGAAAACTGAAGGACAGAAATAAAGGAAGAGATAAGTAACTTCATACCTACTCGTTCCTTGGTATCATTCTGAAGTGGAATATTGCGTAATTAGTATTTATTCAAACAGAAAGTAGGTACATAAATAATTTACTTACATATTTTGTTATTCATAAGTTGATACACAATAAATAAGGATTCTGATGCTGCTTCCTCCTGAAGCGACGACAAATGGATGTAAAATTGTTTGTTTTCCAAAGTTGTTCTTTGCTTAGCTTTTGCTGAGTATTTCTTGTTTCTCGAAAATTAGGTATGTATCATATTTCTTGAGGGTAGAATAGCAAAATTCAATAGAAGCAGTATTTTTTAAAAAATGTCGGAAGATGAATTATACTCTTGTCATGATTAGACTCTTGAACTTGATACGAATTTTGATTTTAAGAACCCTGTCATAAGTGGACTTAATTAATCAACATAATATGTTATATGAAAATTGATAAGATATGCAGATTTTAAATATAAGAATTATTTAATGTAATGCAATATCGTAGATTAAAAATTATTCCAACGTTTTTGAAATATTGAATTTTCAAAAATTTATTTTGAAATTTTTTTTTAAATCAAATTTCAGTCTTAATACCGGTACCCCTCAACACGCCACTTTTGCCTAACTGTATACATTTAGAATGCCATAACGGATTCCCACCATTTTTAATTACCTAAGCGAATCATATCCACATTGGAGACACCCCCTTTTCCCCAACCTTTGAAACTTGCCGTTACTGTAAACCTTTTAATGCCGTCATTATGAAAACCAACAAATGAAATCGTCGGAAAGTTCACTTCTGATATAAATAACTAATATGCATTTTACTATGTAAAGAGAACTTTAATGTAAAGGAATAATCTAGCAATAAGTCAGTCTTAATTCATCAATCGAATTTTGAAGTGCAGCTTTGCTATGGACAGTGGCTTCTCCCTTGGAATATAAAAACAATCATTAAATAAAATAATAAATAAATAAAATAATTGAAAAGAACAATTTTGTTTTTGTTTTTTTTTTTTTTGGGTTAAAGCCTAGTACGCAGATCGTGCTAAATTTTCGTTTTTATACAAAATTCTCCCCAAGCATTTTAGCCCAGTGGTACGCAGCTCCAGCTAAAAAAAATCAAACTTTTGTTTCATACTGTACATCACTATCCGTCAAAATTTAGCGCATAAAATAATTGCTGGGCACATTAATGCTAGAGCTAAATTTTAAAGGTTTCTATACTCTTGATTTTTTTGTGAATTACGCTCTGTGAAAATAAAAAGTGACGTGGATAATTTTTGGAAACAAACTATTTATCTCAGTCAAAGAGAAGAATCAATTTTATTTGCTTAAAATTGCTTGAAATTATGAAGAAAAAAATTCTTTGCAATTGTTAAATATAACTTTTTTAGATAACACTGTTCTCCATGACATATTCTGATTCTCCACAACGATCTCAGCTAATGTTTGAAGATATAAGTGGGAACTTAAATTTAGCGCGATTTCCATACTAGTATTAAGAGAATAATTTTTGTTTATAAATTTGTAGATAATACAAAAAAAAACGTTTTTTTCCACGTTCAAAAAAAATGAAAATATTTTTAAAAATCCAAAAAAATATTTTTTGAGAAATTTTATAAAAGATTATTACATTATCTAAATATGTATGTATTTACATAGATATTTATAAGTGCATAGAAAGTTGGCTACGGCTGGACCGATTTTAGAGATCTCTGATATGTTGGTTTCGTCTACGCCCTGAAAAGCAGAACAGCTATTAAAATTTTGTTATTTGTAGGGTGAAACGGCGCAGCGTAAAAATAAAAAAGTCTTCTCAAAATAGCTTTTAACGACCTTTAGTCCATCAAAATTGGCGTTTCGTCCCGGCGATCTCACTTGGACTCATCAGTTGAATAGTGATGGCCTTGTCAATACTCAATTTTTATTAAGTGCAGTTCAACTTACATGAATTTTTTGCCAAAAATGCAATGTGAACTATATCCAACAAGATTAAAATTCTTAATCATTAAGCTGGAAATTTTTACCCAGGGCCAGGCTTTGTTTTTATAGGAAGGTTTAAATGGCTACCTATAAAAAATTAAAAGATTTTTTGATGTGTAAACATCTATGCTGGCGGTAGAGTGAACAAAAAACGTGAACGTTCGTGTGCAACGTTACGTCGTGCAACGTTACGGTGTGCAACGTTACGATCTGCATACTAGGATTGGTGCGTTCAGTGAAAAAAATCTTAAGATCCCCTTCAAGCAAAACCAAGTCCGTTTTGGATCCGCGCACGTTGATGTTTACACATACTAACCGTGAGTCCCGGCACTCACACAATTTTTTTTTATTTTGTGGAGCTGATTTTAAGAAAAATAAGATTTTCCTTTTTGACAAAAAAATTTTGTATGACAAGAGGTGCCATTATTTTTGGTTCTGTTTGAAGCAAATATATACCCAAATTAAATTGAATGCAGTTCAGCTGATACAACTTTGACAAAACTTAAATCTCATAGTTTGTATGATCTTCTTATTTTAATTATACCTTTTATTAAAATTTAATAAATAAATTTCTATCAAACAATAACCATGTGCTATATATGATAAAGAAACTATCATAAAAGAGAATCCTTTTCTTTTTTTTTTTTTGAATTACTTAAATGATGAAAGCCAACAATGAAAATAAAGGATAACTTTCGTAATAAACATAATATCCATACCGAAGGAATATTCATAATTTACAGAAGAGTTTTGTTTCATTTCTGCAAAGTGTATATTTTTGAAATCCTTATACAGTGCGCAAACGCCAGTTCGGATGCATTTCATCTCGCACTCGCAGCTCACAGCTCGCACAAATAAACTTAAATTCTGCAAAAGGTTTTCGTCTTTTGACAACTTCAGTTGAATGCGGACACACTGTTTTGACATAATCAGTAGAACTCTAACCGTCGCACGTGACAGTAGCTCTTTCACTTGGGTACACTAAAGTTTTTTCATTGCATCGAGTGTGTTTTCCTCTTTAATCTACCTGTATTCATATTTTCAAAACGAACGAAGGCTGAACCGTCTTTTAATTGTTTCCTAATTTATGTTTACACAAACCTTCCCGATTCTCACCGAAATTTAGGACTCTTTCAATTGTTTCCTTGTCATAAAGCATAAACCTTTAGAAACAAGTGTTATTTTAGTTTTAGCTAATAGGTATACCTAGACTGAATTGTGAGAGTGAAAGTGAATTATCCGAGTGACCTCCTGAGATAACCTCAAATAAAAAACCAAAACAACCAAAAACAAAACAAAACAAAAACCTAATAAAATGTCCATTAAGATGCCATCGATTATGGTATGGGCTGGTACCATGTCCATTCTTTTGATAATGTCGTCAGCAGCCGCAATACGTTCTGACGATAAGAATATAACAAGACTACTAAATAACCAGGTGATTGTGAGTCGGCAGATAATGTGTGTCCTTGAAAAGAGTCCTTGTGACCAACTTGGCAGGCAATTGAAAGGTAAGTGTGTCGTTTGTATGTCCACACAACCACAAAAATTTCTTCTTTTTTTTTTGGTGCGGGAATGAGTAACATTTTGTGTAGTTACACATTCAATAAAGATCAAAATTTACTAGGATTACACAGGTTGCAAACAAAATTACCTCATAAAAGGTTTTATTCTTCATATCCTTATTGTATATCCTTACTAATGAGCCCCATTCAATATATGTAACTATGGGTTGTGGTAGTATAGCAACAGGGAGAAGGCGATTTTCTTTTTACACTCAATATGTGTGTGGGCTATAAATAGGGACAATGGAAAGTTGGCAGTATAACTCAAGTGGATGCGAGACATATAAGCCTTAGTGGCTTAATGTCAGCATTTTTTTTTTGTATCCTTTTGTATTTACATAAGTTAATTATGGAAGCACAACAAAAGTGTAAGTCATGTTCAAATAAATTGTGCCATTCTAACCTAAGGAAAGTATTTAAGAAGGTTGAAATAGCCAAGTTGCAGACACAAAAAAACGGCTCCATTGCCCTTTTGTGGATTATTGAATTTAGAGTAGGTATAAGGTAATGGTCTTTAACACACTAAATAATTTTAATTTGTATTAAAACGGCAATGAAAAGCATGAAACCCACTCTTTAAATTCATAAAATAACTCAAATCGAAGAACGCCGTCTGAATTATAAAAAAAAAATCTATTTTTCGGAAAATAATTTCAAAAATCGTTGGGCGGTTTTCTTAAAGAAGGAAATTTTTATTAAAAAAATTTCTTGAACATTCCATAGGTAAACAGAAAAATTAAGATGCCAATTTTAATTATTACTTAATAATATACACCTTAAAAACGAAATTTTGACAAAAAAATAACCCCGTTGTCAAACTAGCTTCGTTCGTTGAACTTTACCCATCAGGGTTGACCCAGGTTTTCTTGACAACCCCAAGAATTGTCAAAAAAAACCTGGGTTTTCCAGTTCTCAAAAAACGCTCAATGGCTGTTGACATTTAAAGGGAGACAAAAAAGTTCTGTGCTTTGATAATTATAACTTAAAATTTGTTAAAAATATGTCTTAAAAATGAATAAGAAACAACTTCTAACGTTCCCACTTTCTATATTTCTGTTTATTCTTCAAAAATAAACAATAACCATCAGCACATGAATCCGCAACAAAACATAGGCTTAATAACTCATTTTACTTTGGCAGTTTATTCTTTACCTCAACTCGCCACAGAAAAATACCTAGTTCTACTTCAGGGCGAGTTCAGGGCGACCTCAGGTCTCAAAAAACACAGAATTTTTTCACCAGGGTGACTTCAGGTTTTTAAAAAAACGCTTTGGGGTGACCCCGGGGTGATTTCAGGGCTCAACGAACAAACCTAATATTTATTTTCAAAAAAAAAAAAAACAGATTAAAAATAGCTTTTAATGGCCATTAGTCCATAAAATTGGCATTTCGTCGCGGCGATATCACTTGGACTTAACAGTCCTTGTATTAAGAGCAGTTCAACTTATCTACATGAATTTTTTGCTAAAAATCCAATGTGAACTATATTCCAACAAGATTAAAATTCTAAAGTTTTGCCCAGATACAGGCTTTTATAATCCAAATTCTATGTGTCTATATACTCTTGAAATACATAAGCCATGTAGAACACTTAGCACTATTTAATTGGACTTATATGTTGAATTATAAATTTCAACATAAGATTTTATAAAAATCCAAAAATTATTTTTTTTTTATTTTTGTATGCAATATAATATAAATTTCAAAGAACTTCGTGTATTCAAATTTTGGTAGAAATTAGTCAATCCTTTTACCAGAAAAACTAAAATAAAAAAAAGGTTCTATGACAGATACCGTGTTAATTGATACCAGTTATTGGTATTTTTTTTTTAACTAAAATGCTTTCAATAGTGCATATAAATTTTTTATCGAAATCGTTAGAGCCGTTTCCGAGATAAATTATTTTTGTCATAACATATACTTACATATGTATTTTTAGACCTTTACAAAATTTCAGTTTTCCCTCTGGGGAATCACTAAAATATCTTAAGTTCAAAACTTCAAGAAAATCTCTTCGGTCGATACAGGTAGACCAAGAAAATTTCGAAACCCACTTTTTTCGTGTTCACTATCCTCGTAATGTCAAGTTTGATTGAAAGCTCGAGTTTTTTTTACTTAAGATTTTTCGGTGATTCCCTAATAAAGAGTTTGTCAAATAGAGCGCCGTCGGGCGGTACGTCCAACAATTCACAAGCAAGAAAAGAACTTGAGGACCAATTTTTTGTTGTAATTTTGTGCAAAGATACAATAAAGCGGTTTTAAGTCCAATCTACATAAGAAAAATTGAATTCTGCACCTTTCAAACCACAAAATCAAAAGCCCTGGTTCTAATTTAGAGGACATTTAATAAAATTCTTAACACGTAAACAAACAGCTCTTTTTAGTGGATACAAAAAAATTGGATAATTAAATAAAACAAACTATCATAGACCACGTTCGGGGATCAATCAAATGCTATCCGGATAGGTTTGTGTTGTTGTAATCCCTTGTGAAAAAAACAGCTCTCACAACAACAATTCAAGGTATCTGAAGTTTTTTGGATAGGTTGACACCCTCTCGGATAGATTCTCGAACACAAGGCATGAAAGCCAATGCAACAACACTGTGCAAACATAACACACAACATATACAGTCTAAGCGTGTTGCACATGCAGTAAAATCTGTTCATTAGGATAACAACCAAAATATAAATTAAATTCAACGGGCAGTTCTGGTTCGACTTGTCAATTTTATTATTCTATATCATTCCATTTCCATTCCATTCATTTCTGACTGTGGCCGCTAGAACGCGACTCTAAATATGCTAATTATAACAGTTTTGGTTTATAAAAGTATATAACTACTTTTTATGCGGCCCCACAGGGCCATCAGGGCCCTCCACCGCCAGTTGGCATACTGCGGGGACTTACTTTTTTTCAAGACGCGCGAAGCGCTGTAACAAACGCCCACTTTTTTGACGATAAATTGCTATAATTGTTATAAATTGGCATTTGTCTTATCTCGTCCATCGTAAGAGTTATGAGGGAAAGGAATTTTATTTATGAAAAATGCATACATATGTTTTTTTCCGGTGAATTTCGTGTCTTGTGCGAGCTTTGATAAAAAAAAATATGCACGACTGGGTCGCACGAACTTGCTCTTATGCGCGATCACATTGTAAAAAAAAAAAAAATTTCGTTAACATTTTTGAGAAAAATAATTGGTACGCCAATTTAAAGCATTGATTAAT
Organism: Leucozona laternaria; assembly: GCA_932273885.2. NCBI lineage: Eukaryota > Metazoa > Arthropoda > Insecta > Diptera > Syrphidae > Leucozona > Leucozona laternaria. Next base: position 22,085,774 of record OW026368.1, on the reverse strand, counting down.
GTTGCATTAAAAATTGAACTTCACAAAAAAATCTGCTACCAGTTTTCGAAATATCGAATTTTCAAAAAACAATTTTGATTTTTTTTAAAAAAATCCAAAAATCATATTTTAGACAATTTTCATACGCACTTTTATTTATATTTGTTACAAGCTTCTGTATAAAAAATCTAATTTTATTCGGTTGATCAGATGTTGAGATAGTCGAAAATCAAAGAAACCGTTCTATGAGAGGTACTGTTAATAAACGTAAAATATAAACTTTAAAAATTTTAAATGGTAGATCGTGTACTAATTTTAACACACAAAAAAAACTTTTATGAAAATCGTTGGAGTCGTTTTTGAGAAAAAAAATATTTTTCTTAACGGTTTCTTAACATTTGTATGGGAGGCACCGTTATTTTTGGGTATTAGAATAATTTTTGTCAAAAATCTTCTAGATAAAGTTAAAAAACTGCTATTTACCAAGTTTAATAAAAATCGACCAAGTCGTTTTTGAAATATTGAGTTTTAAAAAAAAATATTAAAACATTTTTTAAAAATCTAAAAAATATTTTTTTGAAAATTTTGGTACACAATATTATTTAGAATGTGTCAATACTTCTTCATAAAAAAATTGATCAGAATCTGTTTAACCGTTTTCGAGAAAAGCGAAAATCAAAAAAATGGTTCTTTGGGAGGTACCATTAATAACCATTTTTCGGAACCATTTTTTGTATTAAACGGCAACTTATAACTATTTAAATTTATTGAGGTCTTAAAAACAAATTCGGTAGCGCTGGATTTGAGAAAAATAAGTTTTCCTTTTTGGCCAAGAAATTTTGTATGACTGCTACTGTTAATTTTGGTCCTAAAAAAAAAGAGAAAAAAACGGGTGGGAGAAATGTCCAAAAAACGCTAGGTACCAAGTTTAAAGAAAATCGACCCATCCGTTTAGGCTGTAGTCGAACCGACAGACAGACAGACAGACGGACGTTTTTGCGAGACCCACTTTTTTTGACTTCTCTATCATCGTAATGTAAAGTTTGATCAAAATCTCGAGTTCGATTTTTTGTACGAATCCATAACTTCCCATATAGTACCTAAATCGCAAGTAAAAAACATAAAATAAATATGTTAAACAAAAACCAAACAAATTCCTGGTTGCCATGAGTAATGTAGTAGCTGGTGGAGCAAGAAATAAATATTTTTATACGAATCCGAAAAATTCATTTGAACCCCCGAATCTTTGTTTTGTCCATAAATTTTGAAATCATAAGAAACAATGAATTTTTGGTTTGGAAAATCCGTGACTATTGTTTGAAGTGATTCAAAGAGAATGACATCTTACATTGGATTTGTTTTTAATTTTTTAGAAATGTATTTGATACGAAATAATCAAAAGACTTTTTTTTTTTTTTTTCTATATTAGCAATTGTTGTACCTGTGTACATGAAGAATGTCTGCAAATTAAAACTACACAAAATCTCATTTGATTTGAAGTCAAGTGAGGATTCCATGATACACATGACTTATTGAAACTGTCAAAAAGCAAGAAATTATTGTGAGCATGAATTTTTTAATTGAAATGTTCTAAATATTCAAAAAGCAACTGTATACAGACTTATATTTATAACACCTACCCTTTGAAGTAGTCCAATTGAAATTCAAGAACTTTAGAAATGTTCAGTCATGACATGAGTATCTACTTTGTGAAAAAGATTGTCATGGAATTAAAAAAAAAAAATTAACACACAAAGTGTTCGGATTTTCTTTTTGAGGTTGATGACAAAAACATTCCTTTTAGCAACAGAAATTCCTTATTGTTCACGAAAAATATGTCCGGAGCTGTCCCACAGATATGTGGTCAAGCTTGTGACATATCAAACACAAGAATTCCCAACCCGAAATGGAAGTTTTCGATTCGAACAAGCATGGAAGTGGTAACATTTGGATACATGTTTCTACATTACATGTGAGGGGATTTATATAGCGTTTTAGAATTAGCTTTACACAATATACAATACATGTCATCAGTTATTCAGTATGTTAAAGGCATTTTTGGAGATTCATTTCATAGACATGTTTTTGGTATACCCATAACCCTTCCTATATCCCTTTGATATGAACTTGTATAAATAGGGTACAGCATGATGAACATTAGTCACAGGAGAAAATGTTATTGATGTGTAAACATCTATGCTGGCGGTAGAGTGAAAAAAAACGTGAACGTTCGTGTGCAACGTTACGTCGTGCAACGTTACGGTGTGCAACGTTACGATCTGCATACTAAGATGGGTGCGTTCAGTGAAATAAATCTTAAGATCCCCTTCAAGCAAAAATAAGTCCGTTTTGGATCCGCGCACGTTGATGTTTACACATATTAACCGCGAGTCCCGGAACTCACATAATTTTTTTTTAATTTTTTCTAAAATAAGCATATCTGGGGCCTATTTCACCAAACACTTTTCACTTTGCAACTTTGCAAAAATTTGCACAAAAAGAATTTTAACTTTTCAATTTTTTAGACTATTTTTGAAAAGTGCAAAGTAAAAGCGTTTCACCAATTTAAAATAGAACTTTGCATTTGAATTCGTATTTTGCAAAGTAAAACTTAGAGTGTATCAATTGAGATCAATTATGCATTGGAAAAAAAAATGACAGTAATTGACGTTCCAAATAAAATATTTGGAACGTTAATAGTAGACAAAATGAGTCGATCAGACAAAAACAATAAAAAGTTAGCCATCTTGGAGGTTGTAAAAAACAAAGAGATAATTTTTGAATATATTGTTTACAAGAGCCCAAAGATTTACCATATTTTGTTTTCTTTTTTACGAAGGATATTCTTTTTGCTTCGTTCAATGACAACGCTGTGACAAAAAAACAAAAAGAAGAAGCTTGGGAAGAAGTCTTATTAAAAGCAAAGTCCCTTGGAATGGTCTCAGCCAGCCGCAAGTGGACTTTTGCAAGGGACAACCTTTTTGGTTTGTGGAAGAGTCGGATGTTAGTAAGTACATTACAAGTTGGCAAAATGTTCTTCATTTTCATTGGGTGAATCGAGGTTTATCATTGTACCGTCAACACATCCAGCCACACAAGGAAATCCTCCTTGAGAAAAAAATTGCGAGGCTATTTCGGAACAATTTTGTGGCCAGCAAATGGTGTTCGGCAGAAATTCATCAATGATTGTATTCGACACTCGATGAACTACTCTGCAGACGGTTGCTTTGCTTATCCCGTGCATAGATGCAACACCGTGATATTGGGCTCCATTCCCAATCCAAAGTATAGTGTACACAAAAATTGTTGCAAAGGACTTAAACACATATTCCTTTGACTGTTGAATTGTATTATATTTCCAATTTTAGACACAACAAATTCGATCGTTGTTTTTGTCAACCGCAAACTCTCTTTTGTCGAAAAGTTGTTTCCGATATCTTAACTTCACTTTTCTTTGGTCACTGTTGTTAACTTCATGAACAATAGATAAAACAACATGGCCGCCATGAACTGTCTATAATACCCGTCCCTAGTAGAATACTCTTTACTTATGTAGGTCGAATTCCTTTCAACAAAGAAATCGATTTATTTCTAATGATTGTATGTGTATTACTTGATAGCTGCAATAATTAATGTATAGTGTAATGTAATATATATTAATTGAAAATATTGTTCAATGTTTTGTTAAATTCTGTAGAATTCGTTGCAACCAAAAAACCAAACCAAAAAAACAATCTATCTTCCCAAAACTCCGCGACTTTAAATTTGCCGTATTAGAAATGTCAAATCTTTATAGTGTGTGCAAATCGGTGTGAAATCTGGTTAAAAAATTCAAGATTTGTTTTGAAAAGAATCGATTTTATTTACATAAATACAAATCGGAACAAAATCGATTCTTTTGTTGAAAGGAATAATTCGAAATTACATCCATAGTTATTTTTAAACTATTGCAAAGTTAAACGTTAGTTTAATTGAATTTTCTCTGATGAATTGATTGCTATGGGTTACTTTTTTAGAAACGACTCTGAATGCACCCAATTTTGAGTGGAAACTGATTTGAAACCGAGTATCAAAAGTTTCTTCTCAGAAGCTTCCAGACGCTTCTTGTTTTCCAATTGAAAACAACATACATATTTATTATGTATCTACATCAAATTTAGTTAAAGTTCCAGATTTTTGTTATTGAAAGTACCCAGTCTACACAATGCAACCATATCCTTACGTGAACATTTGACACGTAACGTATTATACGTAGGGTCCATATTTTAAGTTTATCCTACCTTACCCTTACGACAGATGTTAACACATCAAAAGATTCTATCAATTTTTTTTATACGAAGCCGTTGCGTTGCGTTGACGAGATATTTGATAAAAAGAATTTTTCAAAATGACAGCTGAAACGAAATCCCTACTGATGCTTCATTTTATTATACTGAGGAAACAGCAACAATTAACCAATTCCAATCATAAAATATTGTATCTGTATAATTTTGCACAAACTAACCGAAGTAAAACAAAACTTTTCAAGTTGCCATAAATAAACCAATGACATATTTAACTACTTTTGATATAATTTAATTTTATCCACAAATTGATATAATTTATCTAACGGAAAAGGGTTCACCAAAAAAGCTTTTCAATGTTTGTATATCTCAAGAACGATGACAGCCGACAACTACATATAACTATAAGTGAAACGTGACTGACATTTCCCCTGTAGGCATATACATATGTATACGTATATATATATGGAAACGTAGTACTAACTGAATTGATTGAATATAATTTGTTTTGCTTGTGGAATAACAACACAATGATTACTAATCTACCACAAATCGTCCTTTACTTTGGCTTATTGTGTCCCTTATCGCAAGGATTTATCTTTATAATATAAATCGAGCAATAAATTTATTCGAGTGTTTATAAGATTCTAAGATAAAATTCACAAATCGGCTGTCTGTTTTGTTGAAAGTGATTCGGTACAACAAAAATAATGTTTTTCAAACATTGGTTTCTATGCCTGAGATTTGTTTTTATTATCTTTGAAACCCATATAGAAAACAGCATCCTCTAATTAGATCTCTAATTTACGAAAATTGGAATTACTATAAAATTTATTATACACTATAGGTACAGTCGTAATTAAACAGATTTATTTCCATCCCTTTAAGGACAAGAAGTGGAAGGGTGTTTATTTTATATTGTACATTCGAGTCGGCATTTTAGATTTAAAAATTTCTTAAACACTGCATTTTTAATTTTGTTATTATTGAAAGTCTTAAGTATTAAATACCCAACTGTCACATTGCCCATCTCAGCGCTTCCCCTCATTAACCACCTTTTTTCTCAAATAGATTTCAAGTAATTCGGTTGGCGTGAAAAAAAGTTGAGATTGGAATTTTGAATATTTCTTAAGATAAGAATGAAAAAAAAACTAATTCTCATTTTTTAAATTTTAATGGATGTTGCTTTAAGTCACTATCATACATTTTGGTTATAAAGGGTGTTTTTTTTTTTAGAGGTATAGAACTTTAAAATGGAATAAAACAAAAATTATTTTTTAAATTGACATGAAATTTACTTTATTCGAAAGATAATCTTCTGGCATTATAATTTTGTTTTTTTTTTTTTATTTATTTATGTTATTTTTTTGTTCCAACATTTGTGGCCGTATATCGGCAATAACGTGGCGAATGTTTTCCACCAAGTGGTCAATCGTTTCGGCATTATCGGCGTAGACTAGCGACTTCACATATCCCCACAGAAAATAGTCAAGCGGCATTAAATCGCACGATCTTGGAGTCCGATTCACGGGTCCGTAACGTGAAACTATGCTGTTACCTAACGTTTCTTTCAATAAATCAATTGTGGGTACGAGCTGTGTGACAAGTTGTGCCGTCTTGTTGCAACAACAGCTCCTGCACATCGTGGTTGTTCAATTGATGAACGAAAAAGTCAGTAATCATGGCTCTATAGCGGTCACCATTGACTGTAACGTTCTGGCCAGCATCGTTTTTAAAGAAGTACGGACCAATTATTCCACTAAACCATAAAGCACACCAAACAGGCAGTTTTTGTGGATGTAACGGTGTCTCAACATACACTTGAGGATTATCATCACTCCAAATACGGCAGTTTTGTTTACTTACGTATCCATTCAACCATAAGTGAGCTTCATCGCTAAACAAAATTCGCTTATGAAAATTGGGATCAACAGTAATCTTGTTTTGGGCCCATCAACGGTAATCTTGTTTTGGGCCCATTTGGGCACAATTTGGGATCGTTGTTCAGGCGTCGGTCTATTCATGTTGAAATGCCAAACCAAACTTAAAATAAATCATTTGACAGCTGACAAAATGGCCGCCAGTTAAAATAGTGTTGCCAACTTAAAGATATTTATATACCTCTAAAAGAAACTCCCTTTATTTCACTTATTGAAACAAGCAAAAATATGTACTTTTTGATTATAAATGCGACGCATTTTGGAAGTATCCTAGTTTTTAACCATTAACGATTGGAAAATGAATACACAAGTACACTTGCGTATTAAAAACTAATTTTTGTGTTAATTTTGCTTATAAATAAAAAAATAAAAAAACTATCGATAATTCTTGAGAAAAACATCGATAGTGAAATTTTTCATGTCTATCCAACACTAATTAATACCCAAAATGGTAGAGGGTGGAAAAGTTTCCAAAGTTAATTTTTTTTTTCTATAAAAATGAATCAAATCTATGAATTTCCAATGTTAAATACCTATTAAATAGTTCACTTCAAAGAAGTCTCAATTAAGATCAAATCTATATTTACTTAACTATTACGGCTGTTCTGATATTTGGTCGAATTTGAAAACGAAAACAAAAATTGAATCCGTGCGGATATTCGGTCGAATTTGAAAACGAAAACGAAAATTGAATCCGTGCGGATTGAAAACTATTGTTCTGATTTCCAGTCTGATTTACTTTTAAGTTTTACCAACTTGATCAACAAAACATTTTCGAAATTAGCTGTTATGTATGCAAGAGCTGTCAAAAACGAAATTAGCCGTGTTTTATTATCTACGGATCGGGATCAGGATTATCGCATGAAAATAAAACGAAACGGATCTTAGTGACAATTGTGTTGTATACCTGTCTCTATTTTCCTTACATTGGTTTATTTTTCATGTATTTGTTGTCTTTTTTCTGTACACTACATTTCACACTACATTACCATTAGAAGCCATCTACCCGCAAGAGTGGGAACTAATTTTCGGATCTTTAAAACAGATCCAGATAGAGAGCAGGATCCCGAGTTTTTGTTGTATTACGTGTTAAAAAATGATCCTGATCCAGATCCGTTGATAATAAAACACGGCTATTGTAATCCGCCAACAAAAGGATAACCGAATTTAAAACGTCAATTTGGCGGATTGTAGATCCGTTAGTTTCGAATACGGAATTCGGAACAGCGAAAATTCAAAAACGTGAAGATATAGAATTCGAATGGAAATTAGAACAGCCGTGTATGTTCGTTCGTTCTTCAAATAGGACTTTTACATTGTTAACTAGTTCAATAAAATTTATCACCGGTCTTGTTTTACGTCTGGATTGTCCAATTGTGCCGGTTCAAATTGCAGTCTACTGCATAGCATAGCCAAATATAAAATAAATGTGTACGTTATATGCATGCCCTTGTCTCTGAAAGTATCAGGCAACATAGTGTCCTCGTGTAAAAAGGATTTACGTGATAAACAGAATAGAAAACAGACGCATATTCATGCTGACTTCATTGTTCGTTGTGATGGGATGGGATGGCATCACAGTAATCTGGTTCTGTTCGAAGAAAAAACAATTTAATTTCACAGCCAAAAGAAAAGATGATGGGTTGGGTGAGTTGAATCAGCATCAGAATTGAGCTTTAAATGGGGGCGCAATAGGTCGCTGTTGTAGTGCAACTATACCCAAATAAATTCTTTCATTAGTTTAATAAGGATATGGAAAAGGATACATTCAAATTCAAATGTCTGTTCTACTTCACTATTGAATTGCGGAACAACAAAACTAATTGAACTATTAGATAGAGAACTATACTACATCCCACCTATTTCACTTGTAAACTTACTTTTATTAGGAACATTTTGTCCTATAGAACGTCAGGCGCCTACGTATTATATCACAAGTTAAAATTAAGTTTTAAATAACACTGCATATATCAGTCAGAAAATAATATTTTATTCAACTGAACAACTTTCTGTTCTATTTGCAGTACCTAAGGTCCTTGCAACTTATAAAACAAGTAAAGAATTACCACAATTAGTGCCTGAACACGAACCCTTTGCAAGTACAAAAATACAGCTTGATGCACTTGATTATAGACTATATGGCTTAAATATCTTAATTTTACGGTTTGCACATTTTTGTAGTGGTTCAAGTATTATTTATTAGAGATCTCTATCAAAATGCAACAAGAATAGTTTACATAAAATTTCGATAAACGTTGATGGAAAATCTTCAAATTCTGGCAAATTTTTTTTTGATTTTCGGTTAAAATTTGTCACACTTTTTTTATTAAAGAAAGCATCAAATGAACCGAAAAATCAAAATATAATATTTAACTTGACGTATCTGAAAAATAAAGAACATGTTGTAAGAAAAAAATAGTTCGGATAGGGAGGGTCTATATCCCTTAGTTTATGCGGGAGGAGCAAGTTTCTAAACATTGTTTTTTTTTTTAAGCTAGAAATTCATACTTTATTTATTTTTTTTTTAATTTATTTAATTTTGAAACCAAAAGTTGAAAAAAAAAATTTATTCGGATTTTTCTCATTTTTAATATTTTAATTTTTTTATTAACTTTTAGTCGAACGTTAAAAACCAGACGGTCTTACATATTTTCTAGTAATTGAAAAAAATTGAGAAATTTAAAAATAAAACAAAAATATGTTCTTGCTTTTTCAAATAGATCCTCTCTCCCAAACGATTTTTATCTTAAAACATGCCCAAGAATCATTTCCCAAAGTATTGTTCCTTAATTAGGAAAACCCCTGTATACATAGATAAATTTTCAATTTATTAATAATTAGTCTTACAGGCATATAGTTAAAATTATTATTAATATTATAATTGTTTACTACACACCAGATTATAATAGCCTGTTGCTCAATTCAGTATAAAAAGTAAAACAAAATCCAACAGTAAAACATAATTCAATTGTGTACCTAATCTAGTGGATTGTATAGTGAAACATTATTTAACCACAAGTCTCTGTGGAACTTTTGCTTAAAACCCTTTAGGTAGAAGCTTTTGCTCTTAGAAGGATTACTTTTGCTATATCGACATGAAAAGGAATATTTGAACATGCACGCCATGATGTTCCATAAACATATATATAGAATTGCCACTTTAAGTTTCTCCCTTCGAGTTCCTAGGGAAAGTGAAGCAGATACCAACTATTGCTTACATATGTACCTACCTACTTTCTGTCTGATGGGAGATGACTGTTTAACTGTTTAAAAATTAAGACTTTGGTGTTAATTAAATAGATCTTTTTACTTCACCTTCCCTAATTTTGTGTCTCTTTAAAATGTTTTCTTGTTTGAAGAAAATAAGTGAGTAATTCATTTTTCTCTAGTTATTTGTAAGTCTATCCATGTGCCCTGTATGGACTGAATTTATTTATGACTTGGGACATTCTGAAGAGACTGTTATATCTACTTTGTTTCCAATTCCGGAGTTAACTATGGGTAAAAAACGATTTTGGGGATCAGAGAAAAAATTTGACGTTTTCATACAAACTATCGATATCAAGTATGGAATTCACGTCGGTAACTCAGTTTTTCTTCGCGCTAAAGTTAGATAAGCCCAAAAAACTATGTGGGCTCAAAGGCGATTATTTATTGTTACATTTAACATGCAAATTGTTTAGCACTGTAATGTTTTTTTGATGTGCAAACATCTATGCTGGCGGCAGAGTGAAAAAAAAACGTGAACGTTCGTGTGCACCGTTACGGTGTGCAACGTTACGATCTGCATACTAGGATGGGTGCGTTCAGTGAAAAAAATCTCAAGATCCCCTTCAAGCAAAAACAAGTCCGTTTTGGATCCGCGCACGTTGATGTTTACACATATTAACCGTAAGTCCCGGAACTCACACAATTTTTTTTCCCCTTCAGTTCCCTTGGGAATTGGACAAAAACACAGAGATTATTATTTTAACCTTTAAAAGTGATGCAGTCGTCTTCAAATGTCATTCCAAATAATTGTTTTTTTTTTTTGTGTAGTAGGGCGAGCTCTTGGGCAAATACCATTTTTTTTTTCATCACGAAAGAGTAAACAAGATTTATTATCATATTAAAGATTTCAATTTTCACAAATTCAATTGAATTAAAGTTGCTTTGAAGGAGCAGCAAAAAAGAAGAGATTTTTTTCTTTGAATAGTTCTCCTCAACATCTAAGTAAGGTTCTTTTAATCATTCATTCATTTCAGTTCAAAAAAGTTTCTTTTTAATCTACAAAAACGTCTTACAACCTTAAGTAAATGCATGTAAATAGGCTAGCGGTATACGTGTATTAAGAAGTTGGCGATGCTTTTTGGGTGAATTCAACTTTATCACACTTCTCATGCGTTCAAGAATTTCCTCTTGAATTTTTCGCATGTCAAATCTTTTAGTATAGAGTGCAAGAAAAGTCAATAGAGTGACAAGCTTAAAGAGTACCTATGCCAAAAGAAATTAACTTTGAGAGTTTGAATAAAAGTTGATGAAATAAACAAAAAGAAAAGACAATGCTTTTGATTTTTGACAAGAAAATTGGGCTTCGCAATTTTTAAATGATATTTTTTTCATATGTATTTCGAATGTTGAACGTACGACCGAAGGGAAGCCGGCCGACGCGACGTTACAACAATTTACCTTGCCAAAAATGATTTGTTAAGCATTTAAATTTTAAATTTGCTATATCTATTTACATTAGACGTGTTTTTTGTGCAAGACCCGAGGGATTTGATTGACAATAGCCGTAGTTTTTGGAACCCCCGATGAAATTGGTCGAAAAAAAACGACGTCATGTTCTGTAATGTACAAGTTAAATTTAACAACAAATAATCCCCTTGGGGCTTAAATTAAGTACGGAGAAAAACTGTGTTCCCAGCGTGAATTGCATAATTGTTATCGATAGTTTGTATGGAAACTCAATTTTATTTCTTCAATGGTGTCGCTAATCCCAGATGTGTTTTTTTTGTCAACAATATCCCTCTGGGCTTTGCTAAATACACGGCTAATAAGACATTAGGAATAAGCAACACCATTACCATTTTTTTACAGACAAAAATGGAGTTCCCATACAAACTATCGATAACAAGTGCAAATGTAAAGCACGCCGCGACGGTAACACAGTTTTTATCCGTGCTTGACCTAAGCCATGAGAATTCTTTGCGCTAGGGTAAGCCCAAAGGCCCGGCGCGTCGCGACGTCTTTTGTTACAGCCAATTTCCTCTAGGCTGGAAAAAAACAGGCCTGTTATAGTTTTGGACAAGAAAGAGATATACAAAACAAATATGCTAATCAAATTGTTGTTAAGGAAAAGACATTTTTTTATTTTTAAAACGTTGTGAAAATAACCCCCTAAGGAAAGCTCATCGTAGGTGTTATATGGCCTACATAAAGGATAATAACTCGTGGCTCGTACGAGTGTGACAATTATACATACATCTATATACCTACTAATTTTCACATGCGCTTACATCCATTCAAAGTTTGTATCAATAGTTGATTTGCAATGAACTTTCCCACAATCACCCGACCCCACAGCCATTAGGGATTACAGAAAGTGAATTTTCATCATGCATCCTGCCGCAACAGTCATATTATAGGCAAAAGCACATCACGAAACAAGAGCAAATATCTAAAATGCTGACTTATACGTTATTGAAAAATGAGAAAAGCAACTGCAAAATGTTGTCAGACGAAGAAGACGACGACGAGTCCTAAATTATGCAAAATATGCCAGTATATCGCACTTGCACATGCACATATGCATAGGTTTTATTTTTGAACTTAACACAGAAAAAAAATGTGAAAAATACGTGACTTAAAAATTCACCACTATAACCACCCCAAGAGAATAGCAGTCCGTGTTTGATTAGGTGAAAGATGTAGAGGGCGACACGACTATACATGTGGAGCTTTAGAATAATGCATAAACCGGAAACGTGATACTTAGCTGCATATTATCAAGGATACATGAATATTTCATGGATCTGGTTCGTGAGAGAGTGAAGTGACGACTGAGGAAGGAAATAAGGCCAAACAAAAAACTGCACAACTTTCAAAATTTTATAAAAAAATATAATAATTTGATTCACTTCTCAAAAGTTCATTGCTGGGAAGATTATATTTTATTTTTAACCAAGAATTGGATGTTGTTTTGTATTTGGTAGAGGGTGATAGGGCGCAGTGGGTTATTTAGCATTTATGGAAACTATTTCATTTCGTAAAGAATTACGTGCTTATGAATAAATTTTAATTCTGCAGCTCTGCAGCGTGAATGCTATAGAACAAGTTAGATGAAAATCAGCAATAATTTGCAGCTTTTATACTTTTTTATGCAAATTGCAGTCATAATTGAATTTTATGGAAATTGGAACGATGGCTCTGAAGTGTTTTAATTTTGTTAACTAAATGTAGACTAGATTTAATTTTTTCATTTAGTTTGAATTGAATTTGTTGCGTCCAATCTCTTACTAAGGCCATATTTTTCGGTGCGAAGTCATTCCATTGTTGAAATTAAACCCGAGTTCACTACTGAACAATTTTTTTTAGTTAATTTAAATCCCAAGTTAACTCAATGATTTGTTGAGTTAACTCTGGATGAATTTCTGTCATAATGCGAGTCAAAGCACTATCAAAATGTAGAGGGTGTTGTAATAGCCATTTCTGTGGTGTCGTTCTGTGGCACCAACTATTTTTGTCGAGAATTTGACGACACAAGAGAAGAGACATAAAATAAAACGCAGAACACTTGGATTCAATTGTATAGAGTTTACAAATTACTTTGAACAACTTTATTTAACTACTTAAAACTATTAAATTGATAAATATTTTTTTTTAATCAGTAATGAACTTATTTTTACTGTTTTTGAAAAAAGTATATTTGGTATGCATTTAATAGTTTTTAAATGTTTTTTAAATGAAATTTATATTTTATAGCACAATGTCTGGACGAGATGAAAAAACAGACTTTTCTATAGACGCCGCCGCCGCGCCGGCTGGCGTTGGAAATCAGAATCCACTCAATATTTAAATTTTGTATCTGTTGGATTGTGTGGATTGTGTGGATTGTGGGCTTATCTTGTGGGGATTCTGTCTTTAGCTGGCAGGGGAGCCACCATCGAAACAGTGTCGCCACATTTCCATAGTACAACATAGGGCGTTTTTCATTTTTAGTTCAGAGTAGAGCTCTGAACAGAGTGTGAACACTCCGAACATACTCTGAGCGTGAGAGTTCCTCCTTCCTTCTTTTTCCTATTGTCAAATTTGTGTTTAGCTATTCAACTCCGTCTGCTCTATCAATTTATTCTGAGCTCATAGAGCGCGCTCTGAACCTGCTCTGAATATGCTCAGAGCGAAAAAAGAAACACTAAATTGGAGCTCTGAATGCTCTCAGCTTAAAAAGAAACACTTTTTTTGGTAAAAAAAGTAAAACGCCCATAGTGTCGCCCTCTCTGTTTGGATAGTCCAAACGCATGTCCATAGTGTAGCACTTTGATTTTTATAGATTTTTGACAACTGAAAAAACTGCTCCTGAGTTAACTCGGTTTCAATTAATTTCCCTTCTGCCTTTACAATGCATTTACTTAGAATCAATATTGTAGTATTATCTGCAAAGGTGACCACGATAGAATTGGTATCCACGCATGAATACAGCATATTACAAATAAAGAGTTGGTGCTAGAACACTTCCTTGTGGTACGCCTGACGGTTTCAATTTTCTTAAGTTCCGAATAAATCAACACGAAAAATCATTGCAGCAAAAACATAGACAAGATTAACCAAGATTATTTTTTTTTAACTTTTGATTTTTTTTTGATGAATTTCTTTAAGTTTTTTTTATGTTAAGATACTAATTTTAATAAGATTTATTTTATACGACAAAAACGTAACAAAGAAAATGTTTTATGGCCGATTTCATAAAGCCCTTTTAACAATTTAACAGGCTTTTAAATCTTAAAATGACGTTTGTTCCATACAAAATACGTCATTTAAAAATTTAAAAGCCTGTTAAATATTTGTGAAACCGAATATTAGTATTTTGTTTCCAAAAAGAACAAAGAATAATAAATTTACTACTTCTAAGGCTCATTTGCTGAACCGAAACTCAAATTTTCATTTAAGTTCAAAACTAGAGCTTTATGTGACGGTTTTTAGAACATCGGTAGTAGAACATCAGAATTTATTTATTTTATCTTAAATAGGTAGGTATTTAAGTTTCGTGTCAGCAAACGGCTCTAAGTAAGTCTTAAAATAAGATCTTTTACTCTTATTAATTGGTCAAAAATGTTAAAATTTCACTTTTAAGTCGTAAATCTCGTTTTTAAAAAGACATTTTTCTTAAATCACTTTTATTTTTTGACCAATTTTGTCCTAAATAAAAATGGTATGCACTAATTATAAATGTGCAATCCACACCTTGATTTATAATAATAGAACTTCTGGACGGATTGACTTGTTTAAAAAAGTAAAATAAAATGTTATAACAATATCAATCTAGACATAGCAAAGATATGCGCGAATAATCCAAAAATATAAGACGAAAATAAAAAAACGTGGAATACCTAATTACGTTATATGAATTTTTTGAGTAAAACCTGAAACACATTTTTCTTATAATTGACTTGTTCATTACAGGTACTAAATTTAATTAAAATCGTTAGATCCGTTCCTGAGAAAATTTGAATAAAGCTAAATATTTGTATGGCAGCTACCCGTTCTGGATGAGCTACAAAAAAAAATCAAATTTTTCCTCTAGGAAATCACATAAAAATGCTGTGTACCGAATTTGAAGCAAATCGGTTCACCCGTTAAGGCTCTAGCTCAAATCACAGTGGACGCACAGACGCACCAGACCGACGGATGGCATGACGAAACCCACTTTTTCGGACTTCTCGATTATCGTAGTGTTAGATTTGATTACAACCTCAATTTTTTTTACACGAAACCAATACTTGCCCTATAGAGCAAGTACAAATAGTAAAAGCAACTCGAAATCCCAACTTTAATTTTTGGGATGTTTTCCTTTTGGGCAACTGCTGTTCCCATCAGTAGTTTTCCTGCACTCAAAACCCCAAACACTCACACATTTCCACTCCACACTCAGCTAGTCAAGGCCTTTGGATTACTTTATCCATTTAAAAAGAAATTATTCTGAGAAAAAAATTAAAATTCCCGTTAACCAGAAATTTTGTTAATGAAAACTAAAAAAATGTAATTAAATTTTCATTTCTCTGTAGTTCTACGTAAATTTCAATATAAATTTGTTTATTGCTTACTTCTCATTCCTTTTATCGAATAATCAATAATTGGATGGATCATCATCATATATCTACCTTATAATTTAAATTACTTCTTCACCTTCTGAGCAATTTCCATTGCGCAACAAAGTGCCAAAAATTCATTAATTCTCCCTCTTTTTCCTACTTTCTGTTCGAAATGCGAAATAAATTGTGTATTTGATTGAAAAATTGCTCTTAAAACTAATTTGAAGTTGAATTTATACAACAACAACAACAAACAAATCAATTATTTTTCTTTCGTTGATTTACATCAGAATGACAACGGTCTTTTTAATTTTAGAAATTAAATTAATTTAATTAATTTAAATCGAGATAATTTTCTGTGTGAGGATAATTTGTTTGTTTTTTATTTTTTTTTTTCTACAAAACGTGCCACATTGAATGCCAATAAATGAAAATAATGCAACTCATTGAACCAAAAGTAAAATTTTATATCGTTTCATCTCATGAATGAATTCTTTCGTTCGGCTCGTTCGGCAATTTAGGTGGTAGCAACCTACATAATAAAATTGCAAATATGATTCCCTGCAACATCTGTCTATAAAAATTTTCTTTTCATAAATCTGCCTCAGGATATGAAAATGTCTGAATATACCCTGAAGAGAAGATAAACCAAGAAAATTGTATTCACATGATATCAATGCGTCGTCGTTCCCTTACCTTGAATTGAAATTGATGCTCAAAAGTTTCTCAGAACCGTTTGATATTAAATTGAAAGAGTATTCTTTAAGTTTACCTTAATAGCAACAGGGGGGGACTTTAAAGACATTTGAGCGCATTCGTCAAAAAGTGGGGCCGGATTTTGCGAATTAAAAACGATCGAATGAGATCGTCGTTTATGGAAATTATTGTAATCCATATTTAAATTAAAACATCAACTTAAAAGTTATTTAACATTTTATATGATTGATTTTTTTTCGTATTGTAAAGGATGTTTTTTTTAGACATGTGGTTTTCAAGAAGAAATAAAACGCTCGAATAAATTCCAGCCGAGAGGCTCAATTTTCGACCACTTTTTGCAGCAATTAGGGCCGTATGTCAGCAATAGCGCGGCCAAATATTCTCTTCCAAGGCGCCAATCGTCTCGGGTTTATCTGCGTAGACAAGCGACTTCACATAACCCCACAAAAAATAGTCCAGCGGTGTTAAATTGCACGATCTTGAAGTCCACACCACAGGCCCACGACGCGAGATAATGCGTTCACCAAAAGCTTCCTTCAATAAATTGATTGTTTCGTTGGCTGTATGGCATGTAGCGCCATCTTGTTGGAACCAAAGGTTGTCCACAACCACATCCTCTAATTCAGGCACGAAAAAGTCTTTAATCAATCATGACTCTATAGCGTTCCCCATTTACTGTAACATTATGGCCGGCTTCATTTTTTAAGAAATATGGACCAATAATTCCCTCTGCCCATATAGCACAACAAACACTGACTTTTTGAGGATTTAACGGCGTCGCAACAATGACTTGTGGATTTTGATCACTCCAAATACGAAAATTTCGTTATCAACCAAATAAATCAAGTGACAGCTGTCAAAAACACCAACTCCGAAAAAAAGGATTGCCAGATTGAAAACCATGCGTCTAAAAAAAAACACCCGTTACAATATTGGGAATTTCGGTTTACATACTTTTAAATAATGTTTCGTCTAAATGGCAGCCTCCAAAGCCCATAAACTGCAGAAGCCTTTTTCCTAAACGTTCTGCACTCTTTCAATCATTCTGTTCAGAATTCCTATGCCATTTGGGGACGTATGTTATCTCTTAGGTCTTCCAGGGTTCCTAGAAGATTTTTTGAAGATATAGATTTCTGGTAGCAAGCCAAGGTGGCTATCCAATTTTATAAAAAAAAAAATGTGTTTTTCTACCATTCGGCAAGAAGTGTCCCACCATATCAACTATAGCTGTCATCGGAAATATAAGAAATGGGCATTGGCCCAATATGGTTCCAACACGAATAAATTTCCAACGCCCCTGATTTATATCAGCTTTTTTTCCCTATTCAACGGTCGACTTAAGTTCTTCGGTTTTCTTTATTTTCAAATTTAACAAAGGATAAATTCAATGTTCAACTTGAATTCACTTACCCTCATGCGACAAATAAAAATCTCTCCTTCTATATGTTATTGGGTAAAGAAGAAGTATATCCGTGAAGTACCTACTTAGAAAAAAAAAAAAAAACACATATAAGCTGTATACACACCCTCATACTCAAATCTTCACAATTCGTTCTCATTTTTAAAGATACTTACATTATTTGGTAGGAAACTTTTGAAAGCTGTGCAAGTAGTCCCAATACAGTAGGACCTTGGTTATTCGAACTATTATAGAAAACCTACCCTAGTTTGAATCAAATTACTGCGTGGATATCTTTTTCGCAAGGCAATATTTTGAATGAAAAGCATTTCTGCTAAAGAGTACAAATTTGTTGCGATTTTAAGGGCGCGGTTCATGTGTGTAAATCATTTAAAAGTAACTTAAAACGCAAATAATATATTAAACAAAAAAAAAACAAACCATTCAAATGAATGAATATTGTTGTGACGTTAAATTTATTGGTGCCCCATCTAGAGCTAGATGAGATGGCTCATTCTACTGCCCATTCTCCAAATTAGTGTCCTTAAGGAACTTGAATATTTGCAGTTTTTTTTAAGGCTAGTTATCACAAAAATGATAATTTCACACAAACCTTGAATATCATTATTTTCCCCTAATATTTTAAGGAAAATTATTTAAACTCTACTAGTTAATCAGAAAAGCAACAAAGGAAAAAATTACGAATTAAAAGATACACAATGTAAAAAAGTAGGTATTCGAATTAGTGGAGCGTTCGAATTACCGAGTTCCTACTGTAATACAAAAAAATTTAAAATTTAAAAGAATAAGATGTGTGTATCTTATTCTAGTTGAAGTTGGTATACTTTCAGTAGATAATCTCTCCGCTTTAGCTTCGTGTTTTGGCGAGGAATAGAATTTCGAAAAGAATTTGAGAAATAAAAAATTAAATACATACGTTGGTCGCAAGTACTTGTTTTTTGTAGTTCAATTCGTTTAATATTTTTAAGGTTAGATAAATAATTATAAAAACATGCAAAATCGGCATGAAATTCCTTCTTTAAATTGATCTCTGAAATAGTTTTGACTCCAAATTAATACATGCCATACATATGATTTTTTTTTTTTTAAATATCATTTCTTATGTATACAATTTTATAAACATTTATAAAAATTAAAGGAGATGGCCCATTTTTGGTGCGTTCGCTAATGAGTTTGGTATCAAATGAAAGGTGAAATTGACAGTGACATTATATTGGCCAAATATTTCCAAAATCATTGCTGGGATTTTCGAGATATTTGAGCTTGAAGTTGGCTATTTCAAAAACAGATTTTTATTTATTTTTTCGGAAAAATTGCTTATATCTTTCTATATAACGCCCGAACCACACTACTCTCGTGTGGTGTGTTGTGGAGTCATGTGTCGCTATCGCTCTAATGTATTTCATATGCGTAGAGCCATATTTGTATCGTGTGATGTGTTGTGTCGAAAACTATGAAATACATTGGAATGACAGCGACACACTACTCCCCAACACACCACACGAGAGTAGTGTGGTTCGGGCTTAAGGCACGTACAAAAATGATTTATCAAATAAAAGGTAATGGCGCAAATTTTTAAACAGTCCTCGTTTAAGGAATAAAACCGACTCTAGTAAACGCAGTCGTTTAGTTGCGAGCCCTTGTCTAAACTTTTCTTAATTTTAAACACTTTAAACAGCTCTTCTAACTAATGAAGTGTTTTAAGCGCATTTGTAGGGTTTTAAGCGCATTTGTAGGGTTTCTAGCGCATTTGTAAGGTTTTTTTTTAATGATTTGTCGTAGAGCATTCGACTGCAGATCGAGAGGTCCCCGGTTCAAATCCGGGCGTCCCCTTTGAAAATCAAATTTGTTTGTAATTTGTTTTTCTTTTTTAAATTCCCTATAGCTATTTCACCTTTCCAGCTAAGATGACGGGCGATTTTGTGAGCAGAAAATGATTTGCCGCGATATGGAAGCCCAACATTATGTACCACATTTTTTTTTTGTTTTTGTTGGGGCGGTCGACCGAATACAAGTTTGTATTGTATATTGTTTGGTGTCGTAGTCTATTGAATCGGGGGGTGGAGGGTGTTTTTTTGTCGTGGTAATGGTTACTGGGTGCATGCATCACAAATTAAAGCTAAGACAGTTTTCGTGATTGTTGATTTACATGCTTAAAATCTTCATCAAACATTTTTCTTTAAATTTTTGTTATGAAATTACAAACGTTGAATGGATAAAGTATACTTTAAAAAAGATAGAGAAGCATTTTGCTGCTTTTTAGGTTAGACGAGTGCTTTAGAGTTTAAGTATACTTTATATCGTTTAAAATTATCAAAGCGTCGATTCTCATTCTAAAACTCATTTTTAGAGTCGGCTTCGAATTTAAAAATGATTTAGAGTAGGCTTTAAATGTTTAAAATTTTGCGCCAATACCTTTCTTATAAAGGGTGTTTTTTTAGATGCATAGAATTTAAAGTTGGCAACACTATTTTAACTGACGGCCATTTTGTCAGCTGTCAAGTGATTTATTTTTAGTTTGGTTTGGCATTTCCACATGAATAGACTGACGCCTGAACAACGATCCCAAATTGTGCCCAAATGGGCCCAAAACAAGATTACCCAATTTTCATAAGCGATTTTTTTTAAGCGATGAAGCTCTCTTTTGGTTGAATGGATACGTCAATAAACAAAACTGCTGTATTTGGAGTGATGATAATCCTCAAGTGTATGTTGAGACACCGTTACATCCAAAAAAATTGCCTGTTTGGTGTGCTTTATGGTTTGGTGGAATAATTTGTCCGTACTTCTTTAAAAACGATGCTCGCCAGAACGTTACAGTCACTGGTGACCGCTAAAGAGCCATGATTACTGACTTTTTCGTTCATCAATTGAACAACAATGATGTGTAGGTAGGCGAAGCATGTCACACAGCTCGTGATTTATTGAAGGAAACGTTGGGTAACCGCATAGTTTCACGTTACGGATCCGTGAATTGGCCTCCAATATCGTGTGATTTAACGCCGCTTGACTATTTTCTATGATGATATGTGAAGTCGCTAGTCTACGCCGATAAGCCCGAAACTAGGACAATATTTGCAGCGTTATTGCCGATATACGGCCACAAATGTTGGAAAAGTCATCTAAAATTGGACCTCCAGATTAGACTTCGTCCGAGCCAGCCGCCGTGGTGGTCAAATGCCAGAAATCATATTTAAATTGTAATGCCAGAAGATTATCTTTCGAATAAAGTAAATTTCATATCAATTTTAAAAAATCATGTTTGTTTTATTCCATTTCAAAGTTCTATACCTCTGAAAAAAAATTGTGTGAGTGCCGGGACTCACGGTTAATATGTGTAAACATCAACGTGCGCGGATCGAAAACGGACTTGTTTTTGCTTGAAGGGGATCTTAAGATTTTTTTCACTGAACGCACCCATCCTAGTATGCAGATCGTAACGTTGCACACCGTAACGTTGCACGACGTAACGTTGCACACGAACGTTCACTTTTTTTTTCCACTTTACCGCCAGCATAGATGTTTACACATCAAAAATCACCCTTTAGTATCAATAGAAATTTGCACATTTTGTAATTGAGCTACATATATTGAACCTTAAGCATAATATTTAAATTTTCTTAAATACTACTTAAAGTTTTGTAATTGAGCTCTCTAAAATTGGGGATTACATAAATCTTTTTTTCCCACCAACTGCCAAGCCTATCTATGCATATAAAAAGGGAACGCCTTTAGTTGAGTTGGAAATCACTCGACCAATTTGTGTGAACTTTTCAGAATTTGTGGGAGGAATGTTTTAAAAGTATGGATTTAATAAAATCCACCCACTACCACGCCCAATTTATAGTATACATAGTTTAAAATTCCAAAAGGCAGCCCATGCTTATAAAAATAACTGATTTTGTATAAGTATTTGTATAAGTATCTGTAAAATAACTGATTTTTTTATAAGTATTTGTATAAGAAATTCCGTTACTTTTGGTTTTAAGAAAAATTTATAAAAAATGCTAGGTGCCAAGTTTAAACAAAATTGACCAAATGGTTTGGGTTATAGGCATGCTGAATTGCCTTTCATTACGTAATGTAAAGTTTGATCAAAATCTCGAAGTCTTTTTTTTTATGAATGCATAACTTGCCATAAAAAGTACCTACACCTACAACTAAAGTAAAAATGTTTAGAATTAATGTAGAGGTTCATTTGATGTTGTGGTTTAAAAAGTGGTGATATTTTCTCTCTAAAGAAATAATCAGTTTCTGAAGTGGCATGACACCATTATTGGAGGCAACGATACCCACGCATACATACATATATACACATAGCCGTGAGTCATTTGTGGGTAGTGCAAAAGTTAGTTTGAAACTATTTGGCGCAGTTAATTTATATTGTGTGCCAAACTGGCACAAGGATTTTTTTCATCCTCTTTGTACATAACTTAAGTTTTTATCACGCCCACCGTGTATAGGAATACTGTATAGCAGGGCTGGATAAATTCAAAAGAATTTAAATATTCTCTACAAGTGTGTGGGTTTTTTGGTTTAAGTCGGATTAATCAAAAAAAATATTAAAAAAGGATTTTATGTAATCTGTAATTTTTGTTTTAATTTTGGGTTTAATATTAGAGCGACTTAATTTGTTAAATCACTCACCCGCCATTAACATTGGGTTATATGGTTTAGTAAGTTCAAACAAAAATACGATTGAAGTTTTTCCTCTTTTCCGGAAGATGCCTTCGTCACAGCAGAATTTCTGTACTGGGAAGTAGAGTAATCTTCCGTTTATATCTGATGGGGGTTGATGTTTCGATGGGTCAACAGAAATGCTAACCGAAATAAAACTTATCACAGATGGACAGAGAGGTGTCTGTTTTTTTTTTCGTCAGATTTTCATTCATTTTAAATGATAATGAAAAACATGTGTCCCACTTTTAGGTTTTGTAAAAAACCAGTCATCCGAAATTATCAACATATTAAGGATTCATTAAATTTCACCATCATTCAATCCCCTAAACAAAACTAAACCCACAAATGAATCGGCAATTAGCTATTGGTTTTCATTTTAAAGCCGCAACAGTTCATTAAGTCATGAAATTGCTTCCGTTTTGTCCCCATTATACCCGTATAGCTGGTATTTTCCATTAAGTTGGATCGATTTAATCCTCCATCCCTGCGCCCATTCAGCACATTCAGATTCCATGGCGAGATACTAAAATGACCATACTGGCTTAATATTGAAGCTAAGTGAAAAATCAATGGGAAACTTTAATTTTTATTTCACTTTTATTTTTCAAATGAAGTTTAAAACGGAAATTGAATATGGAACAAGGCCATCAATGAAGTGAAATGTAATTTAGTTTTTGCAAGCATACAGTATGTAATTGAGGACGTGTTCGTGGTGGGCAGTACCAAATAGTAATTTAACCTCACAAAGTCTTGGATTAAGCTCTTAATAGGGAAACAGAATAAGGCTCAAAAGTTAAAACTTCATCTAGTATAATATCGGCCGGAATTCAATAAATTATGTTGTGTGTGTGCCATGTGCATGTGCATGGTGCATAGTTATAAAACATGCCTTCACAAAAACTTTATAAACTTTCTATATCCATACTCAACCGCTCAACCTTGTATCTTATACCAAGTGTTTTGTGTGCTTAAAAGTTATAAGCCCCAAAACAGTAAAGGTCTTAAAATGTGCTGTGGTGCACTTTGGCAAACTTCATATTTACATTACTTGTCATAACCATAAGCTTAAAAGAGGGTAAAGTTTGTGTGCAAGGATACTTTGTTGAGGTGGTAGATAATATCAAGCCACAAAGCATCAGTATAGCATACAAATTCTCCGATGTCATGCACATTGAGGTGCATATACATAATTTGGAATAAACAGGTGAACTCTTAAGATTGGCTTACCTACTCTCATAAATTGTGCACGATAGGACTAAGTTTAAAATTCCCTTTGGAGAGTCAAGGACTACATGACGACGCAGCCGCTGACACGTCTAGTTTGCTTAATTTGAACTTAGCCTAAACCACACAATGTTAAAACTTTGTTTGAAAGTTTACTTTCTACATATCTATACCTTGTTTCAGTTAGTTATTGTTTGATCACACTTTCATATGGCACCTGGCGTTAAGTGTAGGAGATACCAAGATATGTAGTTTAAAATAGTGAAGGTAATTTATGTTGGTGACATATACATAATGCAAATTAATAAGCCGTTTCGAGCTAAGCAATACAAAAGTATTAAGTTGAATTTCAATTACAACAAGTTGAGAAGGCAAAGATGTTCATACATGGTTGGTTTTAGTCTTCAATTGTGTTGGTCTTATACATAAATTAAATAAAAAGAAATCGAAATAATATATTTATTGTTAATGTTATTTATATACTTTAAGTTTAAAATTAACTTTTTCACAACTTTTATTTTTGAATATGGCAACGCATTTGGGAAATATATTCCATTATCGAGCTTTTGCAGTCAGAAATAAATTCCATCATCGGGCTTTTGCGTTGCCATATTCAAAAATAAAAGTTATATGAAAAGTTAATTTCAGGTTATTAATATTTACTTAAAATTAGTACCTCCAACGCCACTTTTCTGAAACGAAACTCACGCTTATGTTTAACTTTTTCCTAAGCCTAAAATGGCTCTTATGTTGAACATATAGAATAGTGTAACGATTTAATAATTACCCAACCACTTTGAATTTGAAACAAAGGAAGATCCTGTTTACAGCGCCATCTTTCTGAAAAGCTAAACACCAAACCTTCAACCGTTTACAGCGTCATCTTGTGATTCAGCTAAATATCAATTTCAGTACGCCATCTGTCAACAACTGGAATGGAAACGCACTAGAAGGAGATATCTTCTATCGGGATCCGGATCTGGATCAGGATTAACTTTTAACACGTGTTACAAAAAACAATTCTGAAAATTTCCCAGTATTTTGTTTGTGTATTACGTGTTCAAAGTAAATCCAGATCCAGAT
The DNA here is from genome assembly GCA_932273885.2 of Leucozona laternaria. Lineage (NCBI taxonomy): Eukaryota > Metazoa > Arthropoda > Insecta > Diptera > Syrphidae > Leucozona > Leucozona laternaria. The sequence goes on along the minus strand of OW026368.1, from coordinate 22,061,158 downwards.
CCGGATCCCGATAGAAGATAATAAAACACGGCTATTATATACAGTAAATGAGTTTTACTATCGAACCCTGGGCCCGTATTACGAAACGAAAGGCAAGAAAAAAACGATACCCAAGAAAACGATAGTCATGACATAAACCGATTATGATTTACGAGAATGGATGTCTGAAAATAATGCCGATAAAATAAAAAAAAACAGCAGAACCAAGCAAACATATAAATAAAGTGACAACTACATAAAGTCACGATCCAAAAGTATAAAAAGCGACCGGTAAAAGCAGTCGTAAAAAAAAACGAGTATCGTTTTTTAAAAAACGACTATCGTAAATCGTAATCGGAAAATAACGATAACGGCAGATTTTGAACGATAATCGTAATTCGTAATACGGGGCCAGGTGGAACATTACAATATTTAAGTTTCCTTTCAGCAAATGGACTTAAATGACTGAACCTTTACTTAATGGTTTTGCATTAAACTGGCTACACATGACACGATCTTTTTGATCGTGTTTGTGATCTTATCCTAACATCATTGGGACCTGACAAATAATTATACAACAGTTTTTCACTTTGAATGCTTAATCTTTCCACTATTTATGAATGATAATGACAACTTTTGCCACCGTTCTAAAAATATATGTTGCAATAAACATACCTGCTACGACTCACGTTCGCAGTACATACATACCTGCTACAGAGGACAAGGAAAAATAAAAAAAAAACCAGAGATTTTGCGTTTCCGATTATTAAAAACGACCAACTTTTCGTACTTTACCTTGTTCATAATAAAAGTAAGACCATATGAGCAGGAACATCGTGTACCTATAGTGTGTTGCTAGCTTTAAGGAAAAATACAATTTCTACATTTATCTCTGATTTTTAATAATTATTGATTCAGATTTGTGTCTTATTTGGCTTCACTTATCATTGTCGGTAGCAGCACTTCTCTTTCTTTTTTTTAAGTTGGCTACACACCATACGTAATTCAATCTTGTCAGTCAAATAAGAAGGAACTCTGAGCATCAGCTGAACCCTTCGAACTATACAATCCAAACCAAAAGCTTTTATGATTCTCGAAGTCCATCCTCGAAATGTGATCTTTCAGAGACAGAATGAATTTTTAAAATATTGTAACATTTGTATGTTTTTACCCCATTTTACCCTAAAACAAGCAAAATTAAAAAATAAAAATGTTAAGCTTTAATGCCATCCTCCTAAACTTTAAAGCTAAAAAGAATTTTTTATGTTGGATAGCATTTCTTGTTTGCATCCCATTTCATACTATAAAAAGGTACAATTAGAAAAATTTCTAGCCTTAAATCAATTATTTTACTCCATCCTTTAAATTTAATTTTTTTAAACCCAAAAAGAATTAGTAAAAAACATACCTATGAACAGCTAAATTTAGAAAAGCAATTTTTGGAAAAAAAGTATTTCTTTAGTCACCATCTAACAATTACCTTTCAAACACAAAAAATAAATTTTTTAAATTGGACATGTTGTTTCTGGGATTAGCCCAAACAAACAAACAAAGCAAACGTTCCGTTTAAGGTGATAGTCCAGATGTTGGGTGCGTCTCCTAAAAAAACTCAACTGTAATACTATCACGCTTTTACGAATGCCCACCAGTTTACCCTTGAGCTCATCTAAAGACGTACTGTTAAGTAAAGAGATTCTTTCTTAAGCCAAACAATACGAATGTGGTAATGCTTTATCTGGCTCTATTATAATAGGTGATTTTTTAAGAGGTTTAGAACTTTTAAAAAAAAAAAAACACAAAAACTTCGAAAAAATGAATGAAATATTTATTTGAATCGATACACCTTGCAATTTAATGTTTAAAGATAATTTCATGCAAATGTTGACCGCGGCTGCATCTCAGGTAGCCCATCCGCTGAGTCCAATTTTGGCATACTCTTTCACACATATCGGCCGGTATCTCACGAATGAATGCATGGATGTTGGCTTCCAGTGCGTCAATCGAAGCGGGCTTGTCCCTATAGACATTAGCCTTGACATACCCCCACAAAAAATAATCTAATGGTGTCAAATCGCACGATCTAGGCGGCCAATTGACCGGCCCGAAACGTGAAATTAACTGTTCACCAAACTCGCCTCGCAATTGCGCCATTGTTTCGCGTGCTGTGTGGCATGTGGCACCGTCTTGTTGAAACCACATATCATGCAAGTCAAGAACTTCCATTTCGGGCAAAAAAAAGTTTGTTATCATCGCTCGGTAGCGTTCACCATTGACAGTAACGCTGCGATTCGCATCATCTTTGAAGAAATAGGCCCAATAATGCCGCCGGCCCATAAACCGCACCAAACAGTGGCTTTTTCGGGATGCATTGGTAGCTGTTGCAATGCTTCTGGCTGATCTTCACTCCAAATGCGGCAATTTTGCTTATTTACGTACCCATTCAACCGAAAATGAGCCTCATCGCTGAACACAAGCAGCGCGCGATGAACATTTCGAACCGAGCACGAATTTTGATAGTAAAATTCAATAATTTGCAAGCGTTGTTCATTTGTAAGACGATCCATGGTTAAATTGCAAACCAAACTGAAGCTGTTTGACAGTGACACAAGGTACTAAACACACGTCAGCTGTCAAAACCAGTGTTGCCAAAACCAAACCAGCCAAAAAATCACCCGTTACTAACGCTCGCACTGTGCTTTTTACGATCATCGCGAACAAAACACGCATGTGTTTTTAGCAAGTGAAATACTGTATTCAACTTATATAAACAATATCTCAGAACTACAAAAAGTTTGAAAGTTACAAACAAACTCATCTGAGGCCCGATTTTTCAGTTGTGAGTTAAACCAGAGTTAGTTAACTTTAGAAGTAAATTAAGCCACAGTTAAGTGAGGACGCAGATTTTTGGTGAAGAATGCATGCGGAACGACTAAACAAACTGGGGGGATAAAACATCGAAAACATCTGTCAGTTAATCCTGTGTAAACTCATTGGGGCATATTCATAGTCACTTTAAACTCCAGTTTATCTTAGTCCTGGGTCTATCTTATCTAAGTAACATTGAATTAGCCCCAGTCTTAGATAAACTGGAGATCAAAAGTGACTATGAATATGCCCCATTGCCATCAAATATGATTAGTTAACTCAGGTTTAACTTTAATCTCGCACTGAAGACCTAAGAATATTTTTTAAGAAAGTTTAATAAAAATTAAATCCTAACGTGTAAACTTTCAAATTTTCTAGTAAGACAACAACTCAAACAAAGAAGTACAATAAAACAAAGTGTCATCCGTTTAAACTTTACCAAAGGAAAATCAGTTCCGCATTTTCAAGGATTTCCAATCAGGCATGCAAAAGTACAAATTCAAATTGAAAGTTTGTCCTTTTCCGGCACAAAACGAAAAGCGGATAGAATGGATGCATCAACATTTTGTAACGGAAATTAAAGTCGTTTCCTCTCAGAGTCCTTGATACTTATTTATATTGGTGGCCGCCAAGATATCCACTTAAACAAACAGAAAACATTACAATTAAACTTCCAATCTATTTACATTACATATATAAATATATATTTATGTAGACAAAACAAAACTGCATCCCGCAAGGATATCCACTTAAAGTACAAATTGTACATACCTATTTACGTATTTGTGTGTGAAAAACATAAAACCATTGTGTTGTTATTATTGTGTATCCTCCACCAGGACTCGACTCTCGACTGTTGTATATTAAATGAAAATAAGCGAGATCCTTCAATTAACTAGAAGCGTTTTCTCTGGGGAATTGGTTTACTTAAAAAGTTGAAATTTACATGAAACTTAAGATTATTCTGAAAATTGTATTTTGGCTCAACATAGAGAATTTGTTGTTGTTTCTTATTTTATGGGCTCCGGTTAAGTCAGTGTATGAATGAATGTGAAATTGTTGATTTATTTTTGGTCTTCTCCATCAGGATATCCTAGGTTGGGGAGGCAATATGTATATAGCACCAGCAACAGCAACGACAACTTTGACGGAAGGAAGATGAATGAAGACAAATCCTTTTTGTTGTTTCAAATTGGTGTGGTATAGTATACAGATCTGTTAAGAAATTAGTATACGTAAATGTTTAAGGGAAATTGAGAATTTTCCTAGTGACTGGTTGGTTTACTTTAAGGAAACTATATACTTTGTCGGAATAAGGGGAGTATCTCATCTGGGCAAAAATGTTATTTCACAAACGAAAATCATGCAAAACATATTTAAAAAAAGAAAAACCCAACTACTCGTAAATGCACACAAATGTGCAAGCATTTTTAAATTTGAAGATCTCTATATGAGTTTACACAGTAGGTGTACTCGATATTATGGAATGTAAATACAATTTTCCTGAAACGAATATGTGATTTGGTTGATAGTCAATTTAGACGGATATTTGTTTTTGCCTTGAAGATAAATTATTATTTGAATATTCTTCGAAAAAAGTAAAATCAATTATTTGCAGGAATAAATATCCATTTGCAAAACAGGTATTTACATTCTTGCTATAGAGTGTTTCAGTAGAAGTTCATAGTTAATTAAGCTTAAATTGCCTTGGATATACATTTATGAAATGTTTTTTGATGTGTGAACATCAACGACAACGAAACTTCCGCCTGTCTAAATTAATTTACAGGGCTATTAATTAAAATACCCACTCTGGTGCGATGCGAATCTTTGACCATTCTTCTGTCGTCGCACATTCGCTCCGAATGGTTCGCTTTAGCGATGGTTTGGGGGAGCTTTAAGGGTTGGTAGGTGGTTGAGAGTTTGAACAAAATATTATAATAGTTCCCCTGTCCGTGAAAGCATTCAGCCTAATTGTGAGTTTCACCCCAAAAATATTTGACCTTAAAATTTTTTGTTCGCCCGGAATTTTAAAAGCTATTGTGAGTTTCGCCCGAACGAAATTTTGTTCGCCTATATATAAAAAAGAAGTGAAAATGACATTACATTCCGCTCAAAATGAATTTTCACAATAAGGGGAAGTTTTTGGTCAAGAAACTTCGGGGGAAACTTACAATAGGGGAAAAGTGAAATGTCAAAATTTCCGTGTGGAATGTTGTTCACAACAAGGCTGATTAAGTTTCAAATTCCATTGGAGGCTGGCTGCGGTAGTGCGGTGTCAATGAATTGAAACCGTGATTTTAGTGATTTCTACTGACAATTGCAACTTAATATTCCATAAACGTCAAAATATACATATAATTCGCCGGCTATCTCTCAAAATACAAAGTGACATTCATTGGAGGTTCGTTCAGTATAAAATTAAGACTGACATTTATGTAAGTTTTACTCGATGGTTTGGGTTGGAATACGTTCTGTTTAGTACGTAACTGTACGCTTGCATTGTTATGTATATTATGAGTACGTTCAGTAACAAAAATTAGGCGCTTGGACAGGATTTTTTAATATTTTAACAACTCTTACCCCTGTCAACTTCATTGTTTTTGATTAAGGAAAGCCTGGGCTTTAATTTTATTACACAGGTTTAGCTTGAAAATTTTATTGTTTTCAATTTCATTGTCGTATGAATTTAATAGTTTAAGCTTGACAGATAGGCAGCAAACTATATTTTGTGGTATATTAAATAATTACTTATTAGTTTACTCGTTCTAAATGTCACCCAAAATCCATAAAATTGCTCTTTTCTGGAGCAAAACAAATGATCGCAGAAAATTAATTTTTTTTTAAAGGTTTTTTAATACATCAACATAAATGCAACTTCACAGTTTGATAACCAATTAAATTTTGATGTTTAAATATCAAAAATGTCAGATTTCAAAGAGGTTTTTCAATACATCATCGTACCAATCCTTCAATGGAATTTGACAGTTTGATAGTAGCACACCCTCTTGAACGTGAAAAACGATTAATTTTTTATCTTTGTCAAGTCCCTGTCATAGTGTTCCGATATGGATTAGTTTGGCAATCTTATAGAAAACGGAAACAGAGAGAAAACCAAGCAATTAAATACCAAACGAAAATTGTATTCGAGAGATTTACTGTTTTTCCATTAGAAAGCTGGAAGCTGTCATTTTAGGTGGAAACATATTCATGGATACACACAACTTTTTAGCCCCTAATATATTGTTCCGAAAAAGCATTATTTCAAAGAGAATAGTCTGGTTGGCGTAAGGCAGTAACGCCCAAGGAAATAACGCCCAAATTGATTTGGAAATATCGCCCAATGTTATTTTATCGCCCATAAAAAAAATATGAAATGGAATATTTTCAATGTAAATTGTTTTTGTAAAATTTGGGCGTTATTTCCTCAATTTTGGAAGATATTTTGCGGCGCATAAACAATGCGGTATGTATGCAACCCCTTGCTTGGGCACACTGTAGGATTTGGGGTAGGTGTGAGGCAGGGTGTATGCAAAGTTTCTTTTGCATTTAAAGAATCTGGATTAAAGACACTTTGCCTGCACTCAGCCTCGTACCGACCCCAAATTCTATAGTGTGCCCAAGCAGGGGGGTTACAGGGGGCAGCATGTTCCCCATACATACCTAAATGTTTATAAACCGTTTTAAAGTGAAATAAAATTGATTTGATTTAAAACGAGTTTGTTTCAGTACAATTATTAACAAGATTTTGGGAGTTATTTCCTAAGATTTGGGCGATATTTCCAATTTTGGGCGTTATTTCCCATTTGACTTTTAAAATTATTATTTTGGGCGTTCTTTCCTTTAAAAAAAATAAAAAAAATTGTAAATAAGGAAAATCGAGAAAAAAAAAACAACAATTTGCAGAATATTTATGGGCGATATTTCAAAATCGATTTGTGCGTTATTTCCTAGGGCGTTATTGCCAGTCTGGGCCTCTAGAAAATTATAGTGAACATTTTGGTTTTACTCTTAACTAAAATTAAAATTAACAAAAATATGTATTTGTAATTTGTTTTATTACACTTAAATTAAAATATTCTAAACTTTGAATTTTTACCTTTTTCTATTTACAGCTGCACTTCCCGAAGTGATTCTCCGCAATTGCCGTAACTGCTCTCCCCAACAGGCTCAAAATGCTCAAAAACTAACAACATTCTTACAAACACGCTATCCCGATGTTTGGGCGATGCTGATAAGAAAATACAGAGGTGTCTAAGCAATATGAGTGCTTCCCAAATAAATATTGTGATCGTCAAAGGTTACAAAACATCTCTAACAAAAAAAAAACAACAACAACAACACAATAGTATTCGTCATATCATTAAATGCATATAGTCGTCTTAAAAATAATACAATTTCAAATATCCAAAGATTTGGATTTTAAAAATTATAAAATAAAATAAATCAAAATATATTGTAAAGGAAAGATTTACTTTTAGAAGCCAAAGAGTTCGGGTGATAGAGGTCATACTGTTTGCAAAATAAGGGTAATGCAGTTTCGCTTTCAAACATGTTATGAGTATTAACCAAAATTTGATTCATTGTAAAATGTTATGAGGTTCTAAGGCCCAAATAATAGTTTCTCACTGATATCTCATTAGCGGTTGCCAATACTGAAAAAATACATAAAATCAAATTTGAAGCTTAGAAAATTTTGCTATAAAAAAGATTAAAATACATTTTTTCGTATAGAAGGAACCGTTTGGGGTATAGTTCGAGGTAAAGGCCACTTGATTTTCTGATTATGAAAATGTAGAAAAATCAATGATTTGGAACTGATAATTGTTGCTGTTAGGTAAGTTGCTGAAGTTCTTAATAAAAGTTCTTCATCTCTTTAATTTAGCAAAACCTGTATATGAACTCCATCGCCCGTTCAAAGGCTTATTGAATTATTCAGCTAAAATTGAAAAAAAGCAATGTATAACAGTTATAAAAGTGCGGCGGGCGTCCATCTTTATTATTCCTTAATGTGACATATTTAAATAAAATTTTGTTTCTAATAATTAAATAATAAAAAAAATACGGACAAATGGACGTTTATTTTATTGTTATTATCATGTTATCCTTCCAGCGTTATTTAGGATGTCTCTCATAACAGTTACTTCCATTTATGTAACATTACATGCCACAAGATACACCAACGAACGTTAACATACATAAATATTTCAATGCCAACGAGAGATGGGGTCGTGCGTCGGTGACGGCGACGCGGCGGTGTGAAAATGAGAATATTGTATCCTTTCGCCCTTAAAATATACAATAGAAGAGACGTTAAATGGAAATAAGAATGCTCCCTGTCCCAAATAATATTTATGTAAACATACAAACGTGCATGTAAAGGTGTATATGTTTCTCCATTTCAATGTAAAAAGGGTTGAAGTGGGAGATTCACCAAATTGATATGTAAGGTAAGGTACGAACACCTCTAGCTGACAGCATCAGGCTTTACATACCTCGACACGAGCCTTGCTTTTTCGAGGTTTTCATTTTAAGTGAAAGGATATTGATTTGGTACCTACATCAAAGGATGATTTGTTGGATTGCGGGGGTTGTGACTTGGCGCTTCGATATATGTATGAAAATTTAAAAATGATTTTGTAATGCGATGTCTGAATTCAAATTTACACTGGTTCTTTTGGCAGGTGAAAATAGAGAGGTTCAAAGAGCTCTTCAGAGAGAATTTTTTTCTTTTTTTTTATATTCAGAATGTGGAGGTAGTTGATTTGTTTGAATTTTCTAAATCAAGGATTATGGTTTGTTGATTTTTGTGTGTGTGTGTTTTTTTTTCACGGAAATCATTGGTATTTTTCAGAGATCGAAGTCATTTAGAAATTTATACACGACTTTAGATTGATTTTTTTTATTCATGTTATTGGTTAGGTTATTGAATTTTACCAGGAACGGACCAACCAGTGATGTATATGGAATGGAAACAATGGAGTACCTTCAATTGTAATAAACAACCACTTGAAAATAACAATAAAATCCTTTTAAAATGTATGAAATACCTGTTTGTATTTTTACCAGAGCAGTAACAAGGTCTTTTGGCGCCTCAGAGAAAATTAAAAATTCACACTAACTTATTGAAAATTGAGCCAGTCTAATGGCCTGAAAAATATTTCTTCATTTGGCGTTTTTCTTTTTTTAACTCAGAGCATGTTTTTTTTTTAGCTCAGACATATCAGTGTATAAAAAGTTTGTTTCTTTTTTCCATCGGAGTGAGCTCAGAGCTTGCTCAATTAGCTCAATATAAAATGACTGAGCAAATCGAGCGAAGCCAACTTCACACATAATTAAAAATTAAAAATGGAATCCCTATGAAATGACAGTTCAGTGCTCAAATGGGTTTCATAATTAAATCTGAGGATTCTGATCATTATTTGCTGAGAGCTCTGCTCTGATCGCTTAGCCTCTGCTCAGAGGAAAAAAAGAAAAAAAACTCCAATTAATTCGGATTTTTACTCCCATTTTATTGCCCATTTTTTGCTCCAGTTTCCAAACTTCTGTGTTCAAAAACTCTGTAAATAACTTATTTAATAGGAATTCCAAACATCAAGTATGCCAAAATCCTGTAGTTCAAAATTCTACGTTAACCCAAAATCTTTATTCCATAACTATGTGAATCCAAAATTTAGTAATTTGAGCTTCTGTATTTAAAAATGCACATATTTATCTATGTACATATATCCAAAATTCTATATTCTGAGAATCCAAAAATCTGTTCTTCAAAATTTTGAATTCAAAATTCTTTATATCAATTATTTTCCAGGGTTCATAATTCAGTAATCTAAAATTCTATAGGGTTTCGAAGATTCAGTGTGTCCAAAATTTTGTATTTCAAAAATCTGTAATCCCAAAATTCTGGAAATCCAAAATTCTGTTATTTAAAATAATATAAATCACTAATTCTGTTGGTTTTCCAAATTTCTGAATTATGTGATTGAAAAAATTTTGTAAATCAATTCCGTGTTCCAAAATTCATTATTCCAAAACTAAACCCAAAACTCTGTCTTAGAAAATTCTGAAAATCCAAAATCAATAGTATTGTGATTTATGTGATTTTAATACTCTAAATTTCATTTTTTTGTAAATTCTATGTAAACTAAACATTCTGTATGAAAAAATTCTGAAAATCTAAATTTTAAACCGTGTTCCTAAATCAATAAAAAAAATCTGTAGGTAGATATACTCCAAAATGTATCATTCCGAATTTTTGTACTTCAAAATTCTATAGATCCAAAATTTAGAAATGCTTATGAAATTCAAAGTTCTGTAACTCAAAATGCTGCAAAAGCAATCTAGGTATTCTAAAATTCAGGGTTCTAAAGCTTTGTATTTAAAAATTCTTTATAAATCCAAAATTCTGCAATTTATTCTATAAATACAAAATTGACGATATTGAAAGTAATTCTAAAATTTTGAGAAAATGTTGGCAACATCATTCATAATAGTTAGCTATCTTTTTCAATTACATGAAGGAATAAGATAATTTTTTCTTATCTCTTGCATCATTACTGTCCTTGTTTTTTTTTAATTAATTTTGAGAATACAAAATTTTTAAAACATCCTAGAACAGGGTCAGAAAAACAGGCAAAGTGCGTGTGATCTATGGACGAGACTACAAAAATGCCAATTTATAACAGTTATGTGGAACAGTTTTTTGCTATTAAAACTTGACGAGATCAGAGAAATTAAAATTTATGACAGTTATAATAGTTAATCCCCTTTAAAAGTGGGGCTGTGCTAACTCGTTTTGCGCGACTTGAAGAAAAAAAAACAAGACTCTGGGTGCCCGAGCAGTGAGCATTATACACAAAAAAAAATATTGTTTTCAAAGGGGACACCCGGGTTTGAACCGGGGACCTCTCGATCTGCAGTCGAATGCTCTACCACTGAGCTATATCCCCACTTATAACCTAATAATTTCAAGAAAAAACCAAGCCTTATGTCTTAGAAACATTTCATAGAAAAATTCTAAATAATGGTGGGTGGCCTTATCTGGAAGAATTTATTTGTGTAAATTTGTGTCTAACAGGGTAATGATAGCCATTAAGTTCAAGTTTCTGTTCTTTTTTTTTTTTTTTTTTATTATTATTTTAGAAGTCAAGAACAAGATAATTTTACTTGCGTAGACAGAAGGTAAGGCTGTTTTATATTTTGTAAAAACAGTTGCTTTATTATTTATTATTTTTTTGTTGGAGTTGGTTTGATAAATCTTTTGGAATTAATTCCATGTCATCCCAGTATACCATCACTGTAGTTAATGTGCGGACATTGAACAAAAAATAATATTTTTAAATGTCAATTAGGCCATTAGATGAATGAAGAATTAATTCTTATCTAAAAACCCTCAAAGATGATATCACAAAATGTTCATTTGTGCACATTCATGCTTCTGACATAACGGGGACGATAATGTGTTTTTGTATTGGAAGATAAAAAAGTGTATAAAATACCTAAAGATTTTGTAAACTGAATACAAACAAACAAACAACTTGAAATAAATAAAGATAGTAACATCTCATCACCTTGTAGGAAGCTATAAAATCCAAATTTTGAATATTAGCCCATTTCAGAGTTGCCGGCGTCTTTAATACAAGACGGCGGCAACTCTAAAATGGGCTAATATTCAAGATTTAACTATATTTTTGCAGAGAATAAAACCGTGCTTTTGATTTTTGACAAGAAAATTGAGTTCAATTATTGTGAAAACATGATATTGTTTCTTATTTAAAATATTTAACAAATAATAAGAAATTTTTGTTGTCATATATTTTGTGCTATCAGAAAATTGTTATTGGTTATCAATCGTTAAATACTTAAAATACGTAAAATTATCATACACACTTGTATACCTTTTTTGTCAAAAATAGTTAAACCTGTTTTTTTTTTCAATAAAATCAAAAATACGGATGGTATTCCAAAAAAAACGAACCTTAACTCCAATTCAAGATAACTTAAGCACGGAGAAAAACTATGTTACCGACATGAATTACATAGTTGTTATTGATAGTTTATTTGGAAACTCCATTTTGTTTCTGTAGTGGCGTCAAGTCTGATTCACAATGCGACGAGGAAACCCGACGTGAGCGTGACGAGAAACACTGTCATATTTTTCTCGTTATAAAATCGTTCTCCAATTCACAATGCGGCGAGCATTTTCTCGACAAAAACTCATTTTTGTAAAAAAAATTCAATAAATATAAACAAAATAACATACAAAACAATAGATTTATAAAAACTTTATTTATTTATTATCTAAGTCAAAGAGAAGAATCCATTTTATTTGCTTAAAATTACTTGAAATATAATGAACAAAAAAATTGTGTGAGTGCCGGGACTCACGGTTAATATGTGTAAACATCAACGTGCGCGGATCCAAAACGGACCTGTTTTTGCTTGAAGGGGATCTTAAGATTTTTTTCACTGAACGCATCCATCCTAGTATGCAGATCAACAGTTGTTCTCTGTGACATATGTCAAAATTTAGCTAAGGTTTTAGCTGAGTGGGAACTAAAATTTAGCGCGATCTGCGTACTAGGCTTAAATTTTTTTATAATTTTTCGAATTCTTGGCGTGACGTGACGACGAGAAACACCTTTTTGTATATATCTATCTATCCTTTCAATGTTTGGAATTGGTTTGACAACTACAACGAGTTCTCGTCACGCCCACGACCAGTTTTTTCGTTGCATTGTGAATCAGGCATCACTAATCACCTATGTCATTTTTTCAACAAAATTCCCTCTGATGGGGTTGCAAAAAAACACCCATATAATTAATGTCGTTTTCGTTTGGATTTCGGAACTGTTCCATTTCTATCTAAAATGGGAAATTTGGAGTAAAAAAAGAGAAGCTCCGGACGTCCACTCGAAAACTACGGCACGTATAACGTGCATCGAGTGATCTTAAGGCCGCGCCTCCATTAGAAATATTTATTTCGGAAATTATTTCTGAAGTTTATATATCTTAACTATGTATGCGCAAATTATGTTTTGACATTTCGTATTTCGCCATGAGCTCACCTAGCAAATCACGTCGTTTGCTTTTAGCGTTAAAAGCATTAAAAAAGCTGGAAGAGGCAAAACAGGAAGAATATAAACGGAAACAAAGAGTTTAACATCAAAATGACTTGACGTCTTGTGAGAAATTTGTGTCTGGTGAAGTTGGGGTGTCACGAAATGTCAAAATTTATTTCTCCATTTATTTCTTCTACGAAGACAAGAAATAAATAGAGAAATTTATGTCTGAAAATAAAAAAAAAAAAATCCACATACTCCACAAGAAATATTGACTACATGACACATTTCTTGCAATCATTTATTTCAAGTGGAGGCTCAGTATAAAGAAAAACCCCAGTTTGCATTCACAATGATTTTTTGTTCAAATTAAATTAAATTTTACCGAACCTTTCGTATCTGCGATGCGCTCCTGTATTTTTGTGAATTTGAATTTATAACAAAAAAAATAGAAACAATAGGTTTACACAACAGCCGAATAAATTTGCCAAAATGACGGTTGGTTAGGTTAGGGCAAATTTGAATTTGTGCAAAACATACCCAGATATCAAAATTCAATTGAGACACATTATTTACCCGTATAGCTAGTGTTTGTGAGGATGAAATTCAACAAATGGTATACAATTTTTTTTTTTTGGGGAAAACGCTTGAAATTGAAAATTTTTTGTTTGGGTTTTGGATGGAAATTTGTTTGTTTTCTGAAAAAAAAGAAAAAAAATGGATGAAAATTCTTTTGAAGCCATTTATTTTGGGTTTAACATAAGTCATTCAATTATGTTGCGGGGTATCATTATATGGTAGGTTTCCATTTGTCTTTCGCAAGCAATTGATGAAAATCCAACAAGATAAAGTGCTTGGCAGTTGGCACCACTTAAAAGAAGAAAAGAAAGAAAAGCGTAGGTATAGCTATTTTGTTTGTTTCAAATTATTTTGTTTAGAAAAATGCATTACTGGTTATGGGATTTCCATTGTATATGGCAGACAACAAAGAATCGATAGCGTGTTGAATTTTGTAGATGAAATTTATAGTATCTACTAAAATTTCAAAAAACACATGGGGTATGGTTTTGTGTCTGAAAGTGTTTGTTTTAGACAAAATTAAAAAGTATTTACTGAAATTTTTAAATGTAAATCTATATTTTGAGGGTTTACAATGCTCTTGAAAATAGGTATTCTTAAATTTATCGATTAATTGATACTCTACAGATGTAAGTTGCTTTGGGTTCATATCCAACATCAACAACTTTCCCAATCAATCAGGCGAGTGCTGGTTTAGCGCTTGTTTATATGGTCGTTTAACTGAAAGGCACCAAAAACAAAATTCACCGATGCGCCAGATTCAGTATGGAAGAGTTCGTGAGCGGTTTTTAAAGGCGTGAGATAGGGAAATTGTATAGATTGAACTGGAAGGAGTTTTTTTCATCGTTCCGAAAATGTTTCAGTAGAACGACTACTTGTTTTTTTTTGTGCTTGCTAGGTTAAGGCAATAAATTTCTAGAGGCTATTCCAAGTCTTATGAGCCCATCCCCGTTATTTATGATCTGATAGTTGCTATACCTTTCCATTGAGGTATCACAAGATACAAAATTTAAAATTATTTTTGTTGGTAAAAATCGATTTTTTCAGTTCTTTAAACGCGATTTGCTAGCAAACCAAACTGTTCCCAGCGACTCTACGAAAGAAGGCATATTAATTTGTGAACATCAATTTGTTTACCAATTTAAGCCAGTCAAAGTGGGCGTTCGTTAACGTGCTTCGGGCAACTACAAAAAAGAAAAAACTCTGGGTGACCGAAGTATGCCCACCGGTTGGTGGGTGAAGGGTAGTGGCCCTGCTGGACCGCATAAGCAAACAGTTAAATTAGCATTTCTGTCCTCCACTATTTTTACCAAATTACATACGCGACGTTTGGACAAACATTTTGTCAAAATGTCCATGGTAAATTTTTTTAATTTCTTATGCTTTGTATTTTTTACAGTTAGATAATTTTTCGTTTATAAGAGCAACAAGGTATAACCTAGCTGTGACCTGGATTATTTCTTAAACTCATCTTGAATTATCCATGATTGAACCTTTAGTTGGCGTGCAAACATTTGGTAACGAAAAAGTTAAAAAAAAAACAACCAAAATAACAACATAGCTATGTATGTACACAGAGTAAGTTAGTTATGATTTTTACTTGCGATATAGGTACTATATGGGAAGTTATGGATTCGTACAAAAAATCGAACTCGAGATTTTGATCAAACTTTACATTACGATGATAGAGAAGTCAAAAAAAGTGGGTCTCGCAAAAACGTCCGTCTGTCTGTCTGTCTGTCTGTCTGTCTGTCGGTTCGACTACAGCCTAAACGGATGGGTCGATTTTCTTTAAACTTGGTACCTAGCGTTTTTTGGACATTTTCCCCACCCGTTTTTTTCTTTTTTTTTTTAGGACCAAAACTAACAGTAGCTGTCATACAAAATTTCTTGGCCAAAAAGGAAAAACTTATTTTTCTCAAATCCAGCGCTACCGAATTTGTTTTTAAGAACTCAATAAATTTAAATAGTTATAAGTTGCCATTTAATAAAAAAAATGGTTCCGAAAAATGGTTATTAATGGTACCTCCCAAAGAACCATTTTTTTAATTTTCGCTTTTCTCGAAAACGGTTAAACTGATTCTGATCAATTTTTTTATAAAGAAGTATTGACACATTCTAAATAATATTGTGTACCAAAATTTTCAAAAAAATATTTTTTAGATTTTTAAAAAAAGTTTTAATATTTTTTTTTGAAAACTCAATATTTCAAAAACGACTTGGTCGATTTTTATTAAACTTGGTAAATAGCAGTTTTTTAACTTTATCTAGAAGATTTTTGACAAAAATTATTCTAATACCCAAAAATAACGGTGCCTCCCATACAAATGTTAAAAAACCGTTAAGAAAAATATTTTGTTTCTCAAAAACGACTCCTACGATTTTCATAAAAGTTTTTTTGTATGTTAAAATTAGTACGGTCTATCATTTTTAAAATTTTTAAAGTTTATATTTTAAATTTATTAACAGTACCTCTCATAGAACGGTTTCTTTGATTTTCGACTATCTCAACATTTGATCAACCGAATAAAATTAGATTTTTTATACAGAAGCTTGTAACAAATATAAATAAAAGTGCGTATCAAAATTTTCTAAAAAATGATTTTTGGATTTTTTAAAAAAAAATCAAAATTATTTTTTGAAAATTCGATATTTTGAAAACTGGTAGCAGATTTTTTTGTGAACTTCAATTTTTAACGCAACATTAATAAATGCTTTAAATTGGCGTACCAATTATTTTTCTCAAAAATGTTAACAAAATTTTGTGTATAAAAAATTAATTATTTTTAAAACCGCTCCTACGATTTTCAAAATTTTTCTCTCATAAATAAAGATTTATATAAGAATTCAGATGGTGTACATCGCGTTGGGTTAAAACGGATTCAAAGTATTTTAATCCATTTCTTTCTAATTTTGTTGATTTAAGCAATTTACCAGTTTAAATAGTATAATGTCCTTATATGCATATTGCATATGTGCAACACTAGGCTATATTGTTAATTTTTGTATACTCACATAATACCACCCGAAACTAAACTAAGATTTGGCAAATGGATAAAATATATGCTCCTATAGCTAATTTATTTCAGACTATAGAACCACAATGTGATCGCGCATAAGAGCAAGTTCGTGCGACCCAGTCGTGCATATTTTTTTTTGCAGTTTCTTGCTAGTTATTATGTGGTCTACTTTTGGTTTTTTTCGGTTACATTTTCACTATTTCGGACTTGGGTTTTGTTCTGATAAATGGTTTAGTTTATCCATAAATCTTTCATGGCGTTGCAGTTGGTGAAAGTTTTATCTTGTTCTTTTCTATAGGGAAAAAGATGATGACATGATAAACGATGAAAATCAGGAAAGTAGGTAGATACACCTTTGGTAATAGGTCATAGGCGCCCCACAAGGAGAGAAAGACTGACATATGCTTCAAAAACTCATAAAATCACCTTTTCTGATGGTTCTTTTTTTGAATTGACGGGACTATTTCCACTGAAACACATCGTTGGATAAAGAACAAGAAAACATAAAGTTAATTATGTCTATTTAAAATAATACCAATATCAAACAAGAACTAAAGCTTCCAAAGAAGATTTAAAATTTTCTTTTTAAAGAAATGGTCACAAAGCAAGAAATATAATTATTATACTTTTTTAAATTATGATAAATTGTTTAAGGGTGTTTTGTCATCATATACATACATATATTGGGATATTGAGTGTTTTAACAATCAATTTAATTCACAGCAAATGACGTTTGTAATTTCAGACAACATAGAGAAAAAACAACGAAGGTAGGTAAGGTAGTGGGACATATAAATACAAATCGAATAAAGTAGATGGTGGGTGCATTTAGAAACCAATAACTTTGGTTTTAATAAATCGATGTGTGAGGTTGAGGTCTTAAAATATAGGTAAAATATGTTACATTAAGTCTGCGAAGCGATTGATGCAAGAAAATTGCCTATATTTATAATTTAAGTTTTAGAGGTCAGATTTTTAAGGTTAAGGTTATACAATGTACTACTTAGGCCCCAGTTATAGCTATCATTGAAAACTTTAATGACTGAATTTGAGACGTTTACAAAGTAAAATCAGAAATTATTTTGATGCCAAAATAAAACTGATGGATTGAATTATTAATTTAGTGAAAAAAAAATCAATTTAATCCCAAACTTCGTCATAAAATTAAGTTTAATTTTTCAATGATCATTGGTAAGGTAGTTCAATCATTGAAATAATAAAAGTCATTTTATGTGGAGAATTGGGCCAAAACGAATTTTTTTTTGACAAAAATTAATAATCAAGTCACCGCCTTCATATTGGAATCAAAGTATGCAGTGATTTTGCTTTTTAAGTTCCTCAAAACCAATCATTAAAGTTTTCAATGATGGTTTTCAATGATAGCTATAACTGGAGCCTTAGTGTATTAAGTCAGAAAAGTAACTGCGACACAAACAAATCGACTAGATGTTTAACTTGAGTTTTAATGCCGGTCAGATTTTCAACATAAAATTCTCAAGTTATAATAGTAGGCTACACTTAATAAAGTCAGCAAATCGAACTGAAGAACATCTAACACGGACAAATTGGCAAGTTTAATAAATATCATTTTAATGGTTAGATCTTGAAGGTTAATGTTTTTAAATGTAAATGAAATGTTAAACTACACTCTGTTTATTAAGTCTGATATGGGCATCTTGGCTAGATTTTATATTTTAGCTTGAATTAAAGATTTTTTAAATGACGCATAACTTTCATTCAATTACTGAAAATATTCTGCCCAAAAGTTATCCAAAGAAAAGACCATCTAAAGCATATGAGTTAAAGCCACCTCCTTTCGTAGTCCTAGGTCAGGTTTCCATTATACATATCATTTGCTTTTTTCACGATACGGAAAATTTAAATCAGTGAGTAATTTAATAAGAACTTAGACACATAAATTTTTATATCGTGTGACATACAAAATTCAAGATTTATTACCTTAAACATACCTTAAAATTTATAAAGACAAATCAATAATTATGTTTTGAGTCTTCTTTAGTTTCTTTAAATTAATTCATTGAAATTCATTTTCCACAACAAAGACAAACATACAATATAAAAACAAATCAATTACATACAGAATTTAGTGAAACATCTGGAGCACACTATATTGTACAATGTACATGAATGTCCTTCCACTGAGAAATGAATTTAATTGGAAAAATATTTAACACATGCTGTTGTCCAATAGAGCTAAATACACACACATGGGTATGTTTAATATCTTCTGTCTCTGGCGTCTAATTGTTATTTCCATTCCAACAGAATTGTGTGCAGACAGACATCCCGAATCTCGTTCATGCACATAACATCGAATAATACAATACAGGATATATGGAATGTCCTTGAATGCATATATCTACATATACGTAGGTATATCCAAATTGATCCATATTCACAGTTAGAAAATAAAGTTGTTCGTACCTAAATGCGTGCAAGTGTATGTTGGCTTTGTACTGCCATAGATGCTGGATAATAGCTTTATCACAGACTTTTCCATTAAATATTTTCAATTTCCTGGAATGGTTATGAAATCATAATACATCAAAAGTTATTTTTTCCATGATAAGTTAACAAAAGATATAAATTCAAACGTGCTGAATCAATAAATTTCAGTTTGGGCAATATTTGAACAAGACTCATGCATTTTATTTTGAAAAAAAAAACTGAATAATTTTGTATTTTGTGTGTCTTTCCTACAACAACAAAAATGAGCTAATAAAACACAAAAATCGAGAAGAAATGATGTTACAATAGGAAACTAAATCCGTTTATTCAACCAATAGGTTCAAAACCTGATGGATGTCAATGCGCACCTAAAGACAGAAACTAGAACTTGACGTGGTAGCTGTAAAATATAACATTCGATGCAGATGACACCGATGGATCGTAATTGGAAGGACGATATACATTTGAGCACAAGATGTGGCCAAGAGTCAGTTTAAAATTTGTCTCCATCAGGACGTCCGGAACAGAAGAGGAGCAAATATGTTCCCGAGAACTGATAGCAATCAGCCACACAAAAAGGCTACTTCCATCAAAAATCATTGTTTTGGAGTACTGTGAAGAATGATTTCCTATCTGGGTGCTGAAAGAATAGTTGGTCGGTAGCAGGCAAGGAGGTAATATTGCTTTGATTTCCAAAATGACATGTGACAGGAAATGCTTACCTCAAAGCTCCCGTAGCGCAGTTTATTCCAGCAGTAGGGAGAAACATGAGTCCATGTATCGCATGACGATGAGAGAAGTTCGTTGTCGCATAATATATGCGATTAACGTAACAACATCAACGAATTTCAACGAAACAGAAGTAGAAGAGGCTGCAAAACAATGTGATAGCAGTACCTATATAACGTCTATAGAATCACATGGAATTTCCCAGGTCTTCACAGCTCCAAAAACACCCTGTTACAGCTCCTGATGGATATTTTCCAATTGCGGATGAGGATCAGCTCAAAAGGTCGAAGGAGTACTTTGCTGATGCTCCACTAAAGTAGAGTTTGACAATGTTCTATACTATGTATCACCAATCCTTTTTATTTGATCAAATATTAGTTTCGTGTTAAGAAAAAAAATGAGGTTTTAAGTAATATTGACATTCCGAAAAAAATGGGATTTGTCATATCTTCCATCGGACTGTGCGTTTGAGTGTTCGTGTGTTCGTTTTAATTTGGTCTACAGCCTAAACAGATGAATTGATTTGGAATACTTCTATTTGTTTGTGGTTCACTAGAGGAGAAATTCGAATTTTTGTTATATGTATGTATGTAACTCATCTAGAACGCGTAGCTCCCATGTAACAATTTGTTTTTATTTCTTATTTCATCAAAAACGCCCCGCCCAATTTTGATTAAATCTCGTAGATGTAATATCTAAAGCAATTGATATAACACTGCATTTCATGTTTTTTTTTTTTAAATCACATGGTGTAAATAGGTGTTTTTGAAGTTTTTGGGTGTTTTTGAGTTATTCACGTATGATTATCCTTTTACTTACTTAACCAATTTCGTTATAATTTTTTAATCCGATGCTTCTTAAATGTTTTAAAAGAATTGCATTTAAAAATGTGACAAATTGGTTTTGAAAAATTAATAAAGTTTAAGAAAAAATCATTTTTTTAGTATTTTTGACTTTTTTAACACACTTTATTTGTATCGACCCGAGTTGCAAGAGCTTAATTCCCTTCTTAGCTTAAACTTGTTTTTCACAAGCAAGCAAACAAGTGACTTTATAAATAAAAAAAAAAATTATTCAAATGCTAGTTAGTGACTAATAAATTTAAACAAATTAAATGAATTATCTTTTTAATCCATAAGACACTAAGGGCCAGTTTCACAGTCGACACTTACCGGAATAAGTGGCACTTAAGTTTCCCATATGAGGAATTTAAGCTAAATTTCATAGCCAGCGTAAGTGGAACTTAAGTCACCAACATCGGAGACTTAAGTGCCACTTATTAAGGTAACAGTGCGCTGTGATATTTGGAATTAATCTTTCACATTCCCCACTTAAGTGTCACTTTTCTGACTATGAAACTGGCCCTAACTTTTATTCAAAGAAAAATTATTCCAGTTTTGTTATCTAGACCATTTGCTGACGAAAAACTACATAATCTGGGTTTCCTCACTTTCTTGCGAAATAATAAGAGAGGTTGTGATGCTGTTGTTGCTCACATAGCCGAATAAAAAAAATCATCGCTAACTAGCTTATGAATTCAATTTTTTAAATAAATATATCACCTACTAGCTTATGACTTTTTTTAAATCAAAAACTCTCAACCCTGCCAGAAACTCGCTTGCATCGTACCTTCCAGAAGAAATATAATTATCTAGGTAGAAAGAATATGCGCTCTATTGCCATTCCAACATAAATTCCGCTTCTTTCCCGTAAATTAAAGGCTTATTGAAGGCAAATAAATCTTTCAATAAACACGATATCACACAAAAATAACTCTAATCTACGAATTAACTCTTGCTAACGCTGATTCATTATATATTTTTTGGTTACGTATACGCCACAGTGAACTGCAGATATTCTCTGTTCGCTTAGCTCACCCTACAATTTATTTATTCTTGTTAGTAAATTAATAGAGAATTATTTAATGATTATCTTTTTATAACCCCTGATAACTTTTTAGAAGACTTCATTGATCCGATTCCGTTAATTCTTCTTATTTTCTTCTTTTTCTTTTCTTTCCAAATTCTCCAAAGGGCTTGCTCGAAATCTCTTTGTATCAATTTGTCACTCTGCCAATCGCTTCTTTTGAATCTTTCATTTATCCTTTCTTTTTGTAATATATGAGCTTAAGGGAACGCATAAATACAGGGTTGAAATGAATACCAAGCAGAAATTTCTTCTAAGGTTCTTATTTTTTTTGGTAGGTACATAGGAAAAAAAAGGTGTATCCATTTTAAGGGTTTAATTTTAAATAAAATTTTTACATCAATAAACGTTGAAATTTTTATTCTTTCAAAGTTCTGGTTGGAGCTGATAGCAATCGAATTATGAGGCTTTTTTGTGGAGAATAAATAGTATTTCGGTGGTTTGAAAAATTGGGAGAAGTTTCTTTTTTCTATAAAAACATCACGAAAAACTTGGATGAAATAAATTATCTTTGCGAATAAAAACCCACACTCGCGCTGACTTAAGGCAAAATATCTGTTGGTAATGGTGTTGAAAGTTTCAGCAAGAAATAAATGATAAGCAGCATGATTAAAATCGTAAGAATTTTTTGTTTATACGTAGCTAGATGTATAATATTTAGAAAAGGAAATTTGGCATAAAGAAAAGTTTAAAATTCTTAAATATATGTAGGTTTGTTGGAGGGAGAAAAATTTGTAAGAACAATTTATTTCTTAGTGTGGAGTTTCTTACTTTTGAGAGGGATGTCAGAGTTGAGAGCTGTTTGGCTGGCGTTTATATTTTTAAAGAACATTTTTTTTCGAAGCTGGTATGTTGATTCTACTTAAGGGAATTGAATTAATTTTGTGTTTAATGCTTAGGCACAAGAAAAACATTTTGAATCAGAAAGTTTTGAATTTTGATTTAAGACAATAGGAGGCTCATTTTTGGTGCTCGTGCTTGATGAAGACTAATGGTTGAGACAAAGCGGTTTATTGAATAGGCGAAAGAGAAAATTTTATTAACTAAAATTTATGAAACATCGCAACATCCCAGGTGAACTTTTAATTATAGAACCTCATTATTTTGCAGCTATCATTAAGGGTCCATGGTCGTTAAGATTTATGATTGAAAAATGTGATTGCAAAAATCATACTGCATCACAGTGAATTTAAGGCAATAAATATATGTAAAGGGTTTTTCAACAGGGACGCTATAAAAGTAGAGCAACATTGACAGCAAACGACGCTATATTTCTTGCCGCTCTTTTGACATTTCTCGTCAGTAAGGTTTGCCATTTATGGTGGAAAGATATACGAGCCAACAATGAGTCGAAATTATTAAAATTTACTACCGAAATTCAGAGTCAGTGGCCTCAACGTTAAGAGCGCTAAAAATCGAAAAATCATCTTCAGCGATGAGGCTCATTTCTGGCTGAATGGCTTCGTCAATAAACAAAATATGCGGTATTGGTCAGACAGCAATCCACACGTACTCCATGAGTCATCATTTTATCCCGAAAAAATTACGGTTTGGTGTGGTTTATGGGCCGGCGGCGTCATTGGGCCGTACTTCTTATGTGATGATCAAGACCGGCACGTTACTGTGAATGGGAATCGCATGTGGGAAACATGTGGTTCCAACAGGACGGCGCCACAAGCCACACAGCGAATGTCATAATCAATTTATTGGAAACAAGTTTGGAGAACGTGTTATCTCACGAAATGGTCCAGTCGCTTGGCCGCCATGGTCGTGCGATTTGACGCCGTAAGACTATTTCCTGTAGGGCTACGTCAAGCCTATGGTCGATGCCAACAAGCCAGTGACGATTGATGAACTTCGTACGAATATCGAACTTGAAATTGCAGCAGTATCGGCCGATTTATGCTTGAAAACCGTCGAAAATTAGGTTCAGCGTCTGGACTTCTGCAGGCGTCCCCGTGGTAGCCTTGCAAAATAAATCAAGTTTCATACATAATGGCATCAAACGTACTTTTACAGGAATAAAGAATTTCATTGATATCCAAAACCGTTTTTGTTTTATTTAAAAAAAACTTTTGTAGCGCTCTTATTGAAAAACCCGATATATTTAATTTTTCGTAAAATGAATAAAATCTGTCTAGTAAGCTCAACTGGGATTTCTGAGGGTTTAAAGCAGTTTCAACTCCATTCAACATCAAATCTTACCAATAAACAGTTTTGTATAGCTTTATCTTAATTGCTGACCGAAGGAAAAAAAAATACTAAAGATTCAACTATGTATCTATTAACAACACACTTTTTATTAAACCACTCTTTCTCTGCCTTCTTTGGTTTAGCCCAAAAAACCTTTGTTTTCTATGGATATTAATTCTTTAAGCATCAGCTTTTAAACTACCACTAGAGGATAAGACAAACTAACTTAACCACTTTATGGTATCTTAAGAAGCCTGAGAACGACTAACAACGCAGAAAAAGACCCAAAGTACACACTCTCATTTATTTATTCCAGAATTTTAAGTAAGTACATTTGAAAAGTTTTCCTTTTATAAAGATTAAAATGAAAAGAACAAAAAAAAAATACAAAACCAAAAGTTGGCAAGTATGTACATACATATACATATCTTTCATCTTTGAATGTCACAAAGTAACTATGAGTCTGTCTGCGACCAAACTGAAGACATACACAAAACTCAACGAAACCTTACTGATGGCCACAAAGAACTACAAAAATACATATTTGAGAAAGTTCTTCGTTTGAAGGAGATTTCATTAACTCAATATACAATGTAAACCACTTTGGGCAGAACGATTGAAGTAGGTATTAATTGTCCTCTTAATGTGGTTTATGAGATTGAAAATTTGTCCTTTTGTGTTCTTTTAAGTTTCGATATATCTAGATACATACATTATCTCATCTCTATTAATATAAATAAGGCTACACTTTAATTTTTTTTTTTCAGTTTGTCTGTCAAAACTAACGACTAATAATGTTTATTTGTTTGTTGGTTGGGTTATTTATAAGAATCTTTATCCAGTTTCTTTAAATAAATCATTTTCATTACTTTTTTTTTCAAAAATCAACTGAAAGCTAGCAAAAATTTATCGAAATTTCCAGCCATCATTATCATAGAAAATACTCCACTAAAGTTTGTGAAAAATAGAATCTAAATCTAAAACAAAGGCTTGAAGTCAAATTAAGGGAAACTTATTCTGGTTTTTAATATTTGACTAAAAATTTATTAGATTGACTATTAAAAAAAAAACAGCACTTACTCATAATTTTTGTATTTTAAAATGTTGAGTTTAAAAAACTGTTGATTTTAGCAACTTGATTTAAAATAAAATATAAAATAAAATAAAATAAAATAAAATAAAATAAAATAAAATAAAAAAAAATAAAATAAAATAAAATAAAATAAAATAAAATAAAATAAAATAAAATAAAATAAAATAAAATAAAATAAAATAAAATAAATTAAATTAAAATAAAATAAAATAATAGAAGAAAATAAATACAATTAAATAAAGTAAATGAAGCTTTAAATAAAGTTATAGCATTATATTGTTAATTTGACTATTGTCTTTGAATAGGGTTCATTTTATTTTAAGTTTTTGAATGTTTTAAAGTTATTTTCTAAAGAAAATTGTCCCACTCGCGCTACAGGGAAAAAAGACGCCCCCTCTCATATGATTCTTTTGTCGCCTAGATCCAACGCACATTTTCTAGCTTGTTGTCGCACACATTAACACGCATTAAAATATAAGAAAAATGGGTAGGCAATAGGGAGAATTTAAAAATTACATATTTCATGCTTAAGGGTCAAGAAATTTCAATTACAAAATTTTGGCTTTTACCAAGGTTAGTATTTCTTCTGATATAAAGCCCTAAACAAAGTTTCTATACTTTTCGTTTTACCATAGTTACATTTTTGTGTTAACATGGATCAGGCTACGACAGAGTAAGCCTTTTTGTATGTCCTTGATAAATAATGTTCACATCTTAAATAGACCCTTAAGCTATGATCAAACCAAAGCGATGGAGGTGGCGATCAGGATAAAGTTTATTGCGCGATAAAGATGCAATCAAAAACCTGCTTACATCAATGCGATATTGCGATACATTGTGCAAAAGGAAATTTGTCAAAAAAAAAACATACACAAACGTTAAACATTGAAGTTTAGACACAAGAAGCAAAATCAACAAATACAAAGTTTTTTTTCTCTTTGTATGTACCTACCAAAGAAAACATATAAAAAACAACTTTGGTAGTTCCGTATTGAAGCAATCGCAATGAAGGTATTAACCAGGACCGGCTTTAGTAAAAAAGGGGCCAGAGGAAATTATATTGCACACATGGTTTAGCGGGCGGTTGTTGCGGTAAAATTTACCACAACAAGTTTCACCATAGCCTATTCTTTTTTTCGTTAATCCTTTTTAGCCTTCCTCTCAAGTTGTGGCTCCAAAATACTCGTAGAGTTCAGTGAAAACCTGGTTACCATCATCCAGAGTCCTGCTCTTAAAGTATTCTGGAAAAGTAACCAATATAGGTATCCGTGAATAAATGTCCTGTGTGACGGGCGGTCCACAAAAACACATACGTGCGACTGGTGGTCGGCGCAAATACTAATCGTGTGACAGATGGTCAACGTCCATCATAGAAATAAACATTGTGTGACAGGTCGTCCGCAAAATCATCAAGTATGTTACAGTTGGTCCAGATAAGGAGAAAACATGATGAACCCGACCCATGTTCAACGACATGTGTGACACAACTATTTCACACCAACGTAAATTTAGTATGGCTTAATGCCCAACCTAAAGTGTCTTGAACACAAAAGTAAATTCACTTTGCGATGTATTTCCCTATCTCCTTAAATTCTGCGCGAAGGTCGTCTACGGGTTTTAGTAATTTTAACTTTCGCGTGAATCAGGGAATCCTGGCTTCTCATATGATTCGAAAAATGGCAGAGATCGAATCTGACAAAGAGCTTTCCTCCTAATTCGTAGTCTGGGCCGGTTTGGGCTGGGGGCTTTGTTCGTAGTTTTAAATAATTTTTCGCTTATCTTTTAGCTATAGGAATTGACGGGTGGGGACTGAACTTGTCCATTGAGCTACTCTTAGAAAGAGATCGCATGAGTGGCTCGATTCGACAACAGCGCACACTTCAGCTAATTGGCGGAGTGCTGCAGTTAGACTGTGACAGAATAACACACGGACAAGACAAGACGGCATGGACGAGCTAAGTCCGCCATTTTTGACTGACTTCGAAAAAGGTTACTAAAGCGGCAAGTTGAGAAGATTTTAAGCGAAAATAATAACAACAAAAAAATAATAAACAGATAATAGTATTGCGTAACATCCCAGTTTGGGAATCAAGAAGATCAGAAAAATAGAGGAGCTATTATTCTGGATTATTAGTTGGAGAGGAAAACTTTTTGCTGGAGGCGATCAGGAAAGGTAGTTCCAGATTTGGGGAACATAGGAGGAGATAGAATTCCTGATTCAATCAGCTAAGTATTTGATTGTTTAGTTTTGTCCAGTTTTTTTTTATTCGTTTGGTTTTGCGGCCAGAAAAGTGCCAAAATTTCACTCGCATAGGCTCTCGTTCCGTTGTCTTTTATCCTCCCGAAATTGCGGGACTCGCGACCGTTTTAAGTGTTCTTGTACAGTTGTGGTTTTCGGGAACTATCCCTTTGTGATTTTACTTCGTGTTGTCGTGACACAAAGAAATTGTTCTTTGCGATTTTTGAGTAGTTATTTTCTTTTAATTTCGAGAATTTGCCTTCTGCCAATCTCGAAAAACCTTTGTTTCACTTTTCTTTTGTATTTGAAAAGATTCTGGGTTTTAATGCAGGTTTCGGCCACGGTTTCCCAGACACACCCCATACAGATCAATAAAGCTTTCAATTTCCCACTAGGAAATTAATTTCAGTATTCTATTTTGCAATTTTGGAGTTTATTTTACCGGTACTGGTTAAGGCAACTTTCCTTCTAAAAAGTTTTTACCTTCTCGTTTTTATTATTTCATTTTATTTCATTTTATATCATTTTTATATTTGGTTGATATTCCTCTTTACTCGAATCGGATTAAAAAGGAATATCAAATGGAACGGGAGACAGCACTGTATGTGTTGTTGGTTGCTGATTTGTTCATCGAACGAACCTGTTGTCATTTTGACATTTCGGATTTCACTTTCAATCAAATTCATAAGTCGTGTTGCACGCCGGGATCGTGCTTTCGTTTTGTGTTATTTAACATTTAATTCTATTTATTAATTACTCGTATTCGTTTTGCCATCGTGATATTGGAATCCGTTCTGTAATATTACGATTATAGTTTCAAGTCGGTTCGCGGAACAAATTTTTGTAATGTTCATTACACATTTATTATTTATAATATTTGTTTGTTAAAAATTATATAAAATAAAAAAAGTTAAAAAATTATTATCAAAATAACTTTTGTGAATTAAGCATTAAAAATAACAAATTGAGTTGCCTAATATGATACTTTTTGTCAAATCAATATAAATACTAAGTAAATAATGTAAATGTAATATTTAACCTTCAAACTAAAAGAAGGTCATTCTTTCCAAAAATTTAGACTAGACACAACCCAATTAAATAATAATTATTATTATAAAGTTTAAGAATTGGATTGTTTTATTTCGTTTCTGGAAATTTATTTATTTAAAACGAACTAACTCTAACGTTACACCAAACACTTGAAACCTCTTCAATCGTGCTTTCCCACTAAACCAATCTGCCCAAAGCCGTAAAACGAGCATATTTGTTTAGTTCTAGTTCCTATCTTTCTATGAATGTATCGAACGCCTGGTGTGCGGTGTGCCTAAAGGTTGTCAACTTGATCCGTTTATTTTCATATGTGTCCGATATGTCTGTTAATGCCGAGGATATATTGTTTAAAAACTATATATGTTATTATTTTGATGGTAAAAAATGCACCAATGTTCAATTTTGTACTTTATATTAAGAATCATTTAATTAGCATTGATTTTCATGAATAAGTATTTATTATAAATATAAGTTATTTTTAAAATATTTTTGTTTGATAATAATTTTATAATAATATAAATAATAGTAATATTTTTTTGAAAAATTAAACAAATACAAAAGTTGAAAAATTTAAAAATATTAATAGCTTTTAATAAAAAAAAAAAAAAAACAATTTTGTTCGCTTCATTCACATGAAAGAAGGGAGTCGTATGAAATACTTTGTACACAAAGTGTCCAGCACTGTTTGCATTCGAATAAAATTATGATGGTAGTCTTATATTCTCATAAAATAGATTTGACAATTGAAAAATGAAGATTTACCCTTCCAGACAGAAGAAAAAAAAAAAAAACAATTGAAAAAGATTTACATGCATCTGAACGTCAAATTTTTAACATCCTGTTGATTTGTAGAGGAAAAAAAAATAAACTATATAATTTTCCAATGAAATTACTTTGAGAATTTATTTCTGTGCTAAAAAAGTTTCTGGAAGAAGTTTTTTTTTCAGTTATTTATTCTTCAACGAAACTCTTCCTTTAGATAAAAGCAATAGACTGTTGTTATAAATGTTATATTTTAGTTCCCATTGGTGCGTGGCAAAAGGATCCTATGAAGAGTGTTTACCAAAGAAACGGAACTTTTGTTTTATTGCTTCCTTTTTTTTACTAAAGAAAAAAAAAAAAAACGAGAATAGAACAAACTTTGTATACATTCACATAAGTCCAAGAAGTTAAAGAAACTTGTAAGACTCTTTTTTATTAATAAAATATATGATATTTTTTAGCTGTTTGTATATTTATAAAAAGAGATTTAAAAAAGTTGTGAATATCCCACAAAAACAACAAATTAAACGAATATAAGATACATTCATAACAAAACATAAAGATAAATCACAGATAAATTTATGTTTTGACCCTGAAAAAAGAGTAACAAGAGGAAAAAAAATTGTGTAAATTGATTAAGATACTTAAGACTCAATTTAAGATCTAGGTTTTCTCAAAAACTAGGATAGATTTAAACATACAATTTTCAGTGGTTGACTAAAAAACGATAAGACCATTGAATTATAAAAAAAATGGTAGCCAAAACATAAATGGTGTTTTTTTTAGGCGTGTGGTTTTCAAGAAGAAATAAAATGCATATAATTTAATGTTATGGCCAAGAATTCAGCTTTATTATAAAGATAAGGGTTTGCCATTATGTTTTAAAAATGATTTCGGGCAAGTGGCCGCCGCGACTGGCTCGAATAAATTTCAGCTGAGAGGCCCAATTTTCGACAGCTGCAGTTGTTGCGTGCGATGGCGGATAGACTCATTCGGGTCTTCTTCTATACTCTGCTTCATGGCATCAATAGCGTCTCCGCTGCGCACTATACGGCGTCTCCGAGGATGCGCATTATCCACTAGAGTAAACGTTGTACGAAACCGATCCATGGTTGCTCGAATCTATGCGATTTTGCGATTATTTCGACAGAATATTGGACGCAGCAGAACCGAACCATTATTATGATTTGCAAACGTTGTTCAGAAATAAATCTATTAATTATAAGATGGCAAACCAAATTGAGCATAAATCAAGTGACAACAGTCGAAAAAACGAATTCCGAAAAAAGTATTACCAGATTGAAAACCACACGTCTAAAAAAAACAGCCTCTAGCTAAAAACATAAAATTATGAACAAATTATGAAAGTTTGAAGAAGTTTATTTTATTTATTTTCTTCAAAGTTTTGAGTTTTAAAATTAGATTTTTAAAACTTTTTCCTTGAAAGAAATTGATTTAAAATGAAAGTTTATAAATGGATTTTTGGCGGCAGTTGTTTGTTTTTATTATTTTTTTTTTCTACACAGGGAAATAGATTTTCCCTCACATACGATTTTTGTTTTGTGCAACCCAACATCCTTGCTTTTGTTGAATCTTATGCAATACACCATTGGATATGTAGGATATGTAAAGTCACATGTCTGCGTCAATAAAGCAGGAAACAATTGATCGCTTGTAAGAAAACATTAGACGCTACGGTTTATTGCCAAAATGCAGCCTGATTTACAGCGAAGAGTGTGCAAGCCGCGGTGGCCACATACCTGAAATCATATTCAAACAAGAATGCACTAAAATTATCTGTCAAATAAAGACAGACATTTGAAATTCTCCACCTCTAAAAAAGCACAAACATATTAAAATGGGAGGTACCTACTCATTTTTCAGAATTATAAGGTTATACAAACAAGATGGCGCAAAAGTTGTCACCCGATGTTCTTTGGCTGTAATTTTTTGTATGAATGAAAAAAATTGGTTTTGCTTTTGGATTATGTTTATTTGCTGTCCCACAGACCAACATATTGACAGTACGACTTCCGTGGCAAATGAACCACTGGTGATTAAATGGGATATATTTTAATGAAAAGTGGAACGAATCCATGGATCTCTTCGGCGACAGCAAGGTTATATTGCGCTTGATATTTCAAAAGCATTTGACAGAGTTTAGCATAGAGCTCTTTTGTCGAAAATGCGTGCATTTATATCTTATGAACCGTTCAATTGTTTTGGATGGTTTCAGGCCTGAGGTACAGAAAATAAATCCTGGTATTCCCCAAGGCTCCTTTGTGTTTCCAATTATTTTTCTCATATTCATAAATGATCTGTTGTTTTTAACTTAATCTATTAGATTGTTTTGCTGATGGTAGTACCCTCAGTTTCTCATATTTGTTTCCTGATTCAAGTTCCAGCCCTTCGGAGGTGGAACGGGAACGGCTGCGTATGTTAAAATTGTTTAATTCAGATCTTGGCAGAATTGTAAAATAGAGGGATAATAATAGAGTTGACCTTAACGCTTTGAAGACTCGATGCTGTCTTCTACTCATATAAAACACAATTTTCCCCCAATGTCATTAATTATGGATGAAATTGAAACTGTAAGGCTTTCGATCCTCGGTATGTGTGTTACTAACGACCTTCGTTGGAACGACCACATTCTTTAAATTGCCAAAAATGTAGCGAAATGTCTAGGTTTCCTAAAACGATGCAAGAAATTCTTTACTCCTTCTGATGTAGGTACTTTATTTACAAAGCTAATATATACGCCGAAAATTGGAATATAACTACCATATATGGTCTAAGACTTTTAAGTCATCATTATATAGTTCCTGGACCGAATTCAAAACCGTGTGTTGAAACTAATAGGAGATAAGAACATTGTTGACTTAATCGATTCTCTTGAACATCGTCACAATGTTTCTTGTCTTTCTCTGTTTTATCGCTTTTTATTAAAAGTTTTCGAATGAAGAAACCAGTTGAATTCCTCCCCTAAAACAGATTTCCCGTAATACCCGATTCACTAGAAATGCTCATCAATTTACCCATGAACCTAACTTCGGGTGTGCAGTAAAGTTTAGAGATTCCTTGTTTTAGCCGTACAACACGAATGTGGAATGCTTTACCCAATTCAATATTTCCTTCCGATTTTGACTTACAGGCATTCAAAACTAATGTCCATCGGTATCTCCTTTTATCCTCTTTCTCATTTTCCAATGCCCACGATGGAACAATATAAGGATAGGCATAACCGCTCGTCATCAAAAAAAGGTTGTAGTTTTTGTAATCGCGATACATTATCCTTTGCATGTGAAATGAATGTATTCTTGAATGTATTCCTCTGAAACTCTTCAAATTATTAAAATAAAAATACTCAAATTTCGCATACATGTATAATTTTTATTTACAAATTGCCAAAAAAAAAAAATAAAACAAATGAGACAACAACAAAATCAGCTCCTATTTGCAGATACTTATATGCCTACTTCTACCTACTTGTTCTGATGGCAGTAGAAATACGCTTTTAAAATTTATTGAGACGAAAATGAGCATTCAGTTTAAAAGATTGTTAAGACGTCATTTTATGAGTTAGAGGGCTCTTAAATATTTAAAAGCTTTTTATGAAATCGGCCAAAAACCTCTTAAATATAAGAGCAAGTACAAAGTGCCACCTTTGGTACATTTTTCTTCCTTTAATTTAATATTAATTGAAGGAATAAAATAGCTCTGTATTCAGCTCTGACAAAAACCATAAGTATCCTGGTTTGTTTGCTTACAAAATGAAATGTGCCTATGTAGGTACAAACAAAAAAGATAAGTACATTTAAAAAAAAAAACACAATCTATAATTTTAGATATTCTAGGTATAATAACTTAAGCTTCATTTATCCTTGTAGACAACAACTGTTAACTCAAGTACTAATTAGTTTATCAATCATTTCATGGCGGTAGGTTATCATCGTTAACATTAACAACATGGCTTACTTCTTATCTCCCACTCGATGTATCTTTTGCTTAAGCTTTGTCCAGATTCTGAAGAACAAAATAATAATTTCTGTGAAATAAAATACAAGGGGGATAAAAATCTACCAAGTAGAAGACTCTATTTGAAGACATGTTGTTAATAAATGATTCAAAAGAGATTTTAACGGCCTTTAGTCAAGACGATAAGTTGCCCATTTCAACTGGGTATTATCAGCATCTGGCGAATGTCCAATGTTTGGTTTATTCAATTTTATCTTACATCACAATTAACATCGATTTATTTACATAATGAGTATTCAGGCAGTCAATTGCGGCTTGAAGTCTTTTTAACATTCCAATTTGTGCTCATTAAGGCGAAAATAATTTTTTCAGATATATTGAAAATGTTGCCTATGGTTTTACCCAGAATAAAAAACATTTAAATATGTACATTGCGATTACATATACAAAATTCAATTAAATCTCAGGTTCAGGGATAATAAATTTTCTCTCACAAACATAATTTATAATAAAATATCCCCTGACATCTATACATACCTAAATAAACATATGTATGTATTCCAAATGGTATTTCTACATATTACGTACATATCTATTGTATCCGTAATTGAATTTATAATTATGTATTTTTGTTGATATAATGGTTAATTAATTTTAATATCGAAACAGATGTTTTACTTCCAGCATAGGTAATTGCATAATCTGAATTTAATGACATTTAAAAAATTAATTATTTTTGGGGTTTTATTTTAATAAATTGGAACAATTTGTAATAAGAGTGATTTTATCCCACATTTTAAATTGAAAGTCATTAACATATACACTTAATTTTGTTGATTTCATTCCGTGTTTGAAATTTTGATGTTTCAATCAAATATAAAAAATGCAATTATGGAGAACATCCATAAAAAGTCTCTGTCACTCTGTGGATCCATCTGTATGAAAATATTTTCAACTGAAGCAAAAAATAGCAAATTTCATTTAAATAAAGAGTATGATGCATTTTCATGATATGCCTTACTCCTTACCCGGAGAGGAAATAAAATCAAATTTTTGTTTCAACTCATATGGAACAGATTCAATTTTAACCTGGCCACCAAGAGGTAAAAGTCAAACGAAAATAAATAAAAAAAGAAATGTACCAAAAAAAAAAGCCTTGGCGGAAGGTACATAACACATTAATTGGTTCAGGTGCGTCAAAATGATGGGGTAAAATGTCCAGTGGGTATAACCACCAGCTGTCGCTGTTCACAGAGTTTTAAAGTTGGCTTACGATTTTTTGTCATTGAAATTTAAATAAAATGCACGTTTATTGATCTTGCTGTGTTTATTAAAATATGTACTCACATCCAAACCATTTTCAATTGAATTCAAATCGCTAGAGAATTTTCAGTGCAAGCACATTTGTTTTGAATTTTTGAATATCACAAAGAGAGGGGAAAATAGAGTGGAGATAAAGCATTCCACATTCGTGCAGTACGGTAAAAAAAAGAAACACTGTAAATTTGACAGCTGACAGATGATTTTTTGTGCTCAGCTAAATCGGAATCATTTTTGAGCACTAATCGTGGAAAATTATATTTAAAATAAAGCCATAATATGTGATTTTTTCTAATATTTTTTTTATTTTAAAAAAATTGTTTCAGATTGTTCCAATTTTGTTTTTAAAATATTCAAAATAATTGTTTTAGACCCAAAGAAAAAAAAAGTTTGTGATTGAACGCCTTTTTTTTGGAAAATCGTTGGTAGGGGAAGTGGCCGGGGCAGGACCGCACATGGAGGCAAGACCATTTTTTTGATGATGTTTTTTTTTAAAGTTAACTATTTTTTTAATAACACATATTAATTTAGTTCTTAGAAAAAATTTAAGACTAAGTGAATAAAGACTTTATTTTTTTTAAAAGATTTTTTTAAACGGTTTTTAACCCTTTATTTATATGTTACATAATTTGTGATCTCTCATAAAGGGTGTTTTTTTTAGACGTGTGGTTTTCAAGAAGAAATAAAATGCATATAATTTAATGTTATGGCCAAGAATTCAGCTTTATTATAAAGATAAGGGTTTACCATTATGTTTTGAAAATGATTTCGGGCAAGTGGCCACCGCGGCTGGCTCGAATAAATTTCAGCCGAGAGGCCCAATTTTCGGCAGCTCCAATTGTTGCGTGCGATGGCGGATGGACTCATTCGGGTCTTCTTCGATACTCTCCTCCACAGCAGCAATAGCGTCTTCGATTCACATTGTACGGCGTCACTGAGGATGTGCATTATCCACTAGAATAAAATTGGTGCGAAACCGATCCATGGTTGCTCGAATTTATGCGATTTTGCGAATATTGGACGCAGCGCGCGATGCGTCGCGCGAACAGAACCATTATTTTGGTAATTAATTTGCACAATTTGCAAACGTTGTTCATGAGTAAGTCAAATAATTATGAAATGGCACACAAATCCGAGCATAAATCAAGTGACAGCTGTCAAAAAAGCTAACTTCGAAAAAGTATTGACAGATTGAAAACCACACGTGTTAAAAAAAAACACCTTTTATTTTGTATCCCTTATTTCAAAATACATACATGGATTTAATATTGTCTAGAAAGTTGGAGACTAAAATTCAGCTCACCCAAATCGTTTATTGGTCCTGATGGCTACGGTCCTGAATCAGCGTCAAAAACGTCCGTAAAATTGCATGAGTAGGACTTGCAAATTTTGTGTTTAAATAGTCGATTCTCGGTATGGTAAAGGAACTAACTGATCTAAGTTCTGATGAGCTGAGCTAATCTATGATTTGGATATGGATAGTGAATTTGTTTATAAAATATGTTTATTCACTATAATTAATTACTAAGTTCGGAAGTTTTTTGGGAATTCGACCACGTTTAATTTTTCCATTCTAATAATTCCTAAAATGTTAAATAATACCCTAAAAATAATGGAGGTCAAAAGATAACTGCCCCCTCCCCCTCCCTTTATCTTCACAGAACGATATATAAAAAAAAACTATTTTATGCTCAAATGAAAATACAAGCAATCATTTTTGACAAGTTGAGGAAATCCCAAAAGATAAATGTATGTTTAAGAAAATAAAAAACCGAACAATAGGTATAATATAAATC
Source organism: Leucozona laternaria (assembly GCA_932273885.2). NCBI lineage: Eukaryota > Metazoa > Arthropoda > Insecta > Diptera > Syrphidae > Leucozona > Leucozona laternaria. The sequence goes on along the minus strand of OW026368.1, from coordinate 22,025,102 downwards.
TAATAATAATTTCCCTAACCCATTTCTATAAAACTAACAAAAGATTTGTCGAATTGGATTGTTCACCACTCCCAAAAAATAAAACCACAACAACAACAACTTCCACAAATCCTTTAGTCCTTAAGAATATATAATAAGTAATGTCGGATCATCAATCTTGCTACTAAATATCATATTTTTATATGAAAATCAATAATGTGGATACAAATTTGAGATGAGATACTTTTTCATCCGTGTCGGTCGTCGTCGTCGGTCTTCGAGAGAGCAATACAAAAAAAAAATATGCCTCAAGGATATCATATGCGTCTGATTGAGTTTTATTGCCATTTGGTTAGATGCATATGTAGGCGTAAGTACATCTATACATATATGTATATATGGATATTTTTATATCCTACCTTGAGTCATCATTTATATGTCTTTTTCACTGTTACTTGTCCCCCATAACGAGGATATAAGTTCAAATTATATTCTGGCAACTGGCAAATAAAAAGGAAAGAAAAATTATTGAAGGTGCTTGAGGAAAGGCGCACTCAAAAAAAAAATATTATATTATTCATCAGATATTCAACACCATACCAAGAATTTTGGCAGTAAAAATGACAACGAATATTTTTTTCCCCATCACCGCCCTCCCCCAGTAGTCTATAAAACAAATAAAAACAAGTCGCAGTCATGGAGAAAATATATATTTATTGCCTTAAGAAGATATTGTTAACCTTTTATTTGGCTGTCCTTCCAGCTTTGTTGATTCATAGAAAAAGTTAAAATTTTATAGCTGTATGGACATTTTTATGTAATTGACGTTCATTCCTTTGGCAAAGAATTAATAAAAAAAAATCTCCAATAAGTCTAAGTTAGGTTATTATGATTTCCGTGGAACTAAAATATTGTCCAGTCCATGTTTTTTTTGATTTAAGAGTTTATACACTTTGAGGGTGCCTATACGACAGAAGCATAGCCAGGGTGAATCTATTTCATAGTTGAATTCAATATGTATAGGTTGTTCAGGACTAACTGAACAAGTCAAATTGGTACGCGAACTCATCATCTTTATTGTTTTAATGGACTCCCACACGCGTGGGCTTCGTTCGAATACCTGGCGCTGGGGGTATAACACGTGGAACTATATGTTGCTAGCAAATACAATGGAACTTTTAATAGCCTGTCAAAGCCAGAAGCCAATTCATAAATTTTTAAATTCTGTTGAAGTCATCGAGAGGAAAGTCTTATGGAGGAGAATTGTGATGACATTATGTGATTCAGGAAAAGCTATATGTAGAACTGTTTGAGTTCATCTTGAAGCATAAAAAAGTGATTGAATTTAAGTTCGATAGAGTCCGCTGGCTTATAACCAAGCTCGTATCAATAAAGATGAGTTAGCTTGAAGACGACAGAAGTCCAGAAAGCCCAAGGTACTTGGGTGTAGGACTTTATAAAATCGGCTCGCAGTCGCGATAAGCGGAAAAACTTATTGAAGAAAACTATAGTATCGGGCATGATAAAATTCTTTTCGATATTTCACTTAACGCTTCTTGTGAAGAAGTAAGGTCACAAATTCTCCGTGAAAAAAAATCTTTTTATTTTAGCTGTTTATGGATTTGCAGAAAATTGTTAGTCTTTTCCAATCCTGCCCAAAATTTTGGTTCAAGCAATTTTTTTTTTTTAATTTGAGTGACTTTTTTACAATAACTTTATTTAAAAATAACACAGAGAAACAGTAAATTGGTCACAAAATGTCAACTATTGTTTTAGAAACTGGTCAGCTACAGAAAATTCTTAAGCAATGGTTAAAGTTTTTCAAATCCATCAGTGATTTTTAGCACCTCATTGGTGCGATATTTGCAAAAAAAGCATACAACCTTGAAAGGTCTTAGTGACTCCATAAAAGGTCAATTAGTTTCAATAATTGGTCAACTAGGTATTTTGCGACTATTCCATAAACGAGGTGTTAACAATCTGGTGATTCCCATAAGATATAACAAAAAGCAAGAGCGTGTAGGTTGGGTCGAGACAAATTAGGGGTCTATTCTATTCCCCCAAATATAGCCGGGAAGGGTAAAAACGGTAGTACTGATATGCTATTGCTATACTTTGTTCTAAAACCAGAAATCTTTTTTTTTTAATACAGTTTCAAACGATTTTTTGGGTTGGGTACGGAATCCCCCATCTCAAAATCCCGTATCACGAAATCCCTCAGGACAAAATCCGGCAGCACGAAATCTACTACTATATGCGACAGCGCATACAATTTTTCTTTTCATAGGAATTGGTGCCTCGATTGTATGAGGATCACGAAGGGCCGACAACTATGGTCTGATTTCCAGATCTGATCGGTCGATGGCAGTTGGTTCTGGAGGTGGGTCTGGAACTCTGGGACATAGGTTCTGGCCCTAGGAAATAGGTTCTGGCCTTGGGTCTGGAACTGGGACGGAGGTTCTGGAACTGGGACAATGCTTCTGGAGGTGGATCTTGAACCGGGACAAAATTTCTGGAGGTGGCTCTGGAGCTTGGACAAAGGGCAAATGTTTTTGGAAACAACTTTTTTACAAATTTAAAAATAAATTCTAGAGGTGATTCTGGAACTTGGATAGAGGACAATTTTTTTTTTTTTGGAAACAACTTTTTGATGTGTAAACATCTATGCTGGAGGTAGAGTAAAAAAAAACGTGAACGTTCTTGTGCAACGTTACGTCGTGCAACGTGACGGTGTGCAACGTTACGATCTGCATACAAGGATGGGTGCGTTCAGTGAAAAAAATCTTAAGATCCCCTTCAAGCAAAAACAAGTCCGTTTTGGATCCGCGCACGATGATGTTTACACATATTAACCGTGAGTCCCGGCACTCACACAAATTTTTTTTATTAACTTACAAACTTTAAAAAAATTGCGTTTTTGCCAGATATTTTCGTAAGGTACTGGAGGTGGATCTGGAAGCGGGATAAAATTTCTGGAGGTGACTCTGGAACTTGTACAAGAGACATTTTTTTTTTAAACAAGGTTGTGGTGATGGATCTGGGACCAGGACAAAGTTTCTCGATGTCTATCTGTAACCAGGACAAAAGTTCTGGAGGCGGGCTAAGAAAAAGTTCTGGAACTTCGACAAAGAAATATTTTTTTTTTTGGAAACAAAACTTTTTTCATAAATTTTGTCTTACAGATTAAAAAAAAATCCTTTTTTACCCCTTTTTTTGGTTCTCTAAACCACTCACGTATAACTCCGTTCAGTCGCCAGGCAGGCGCCTGTGCCAACAATTTTTTTGGGAAACAGTACCTTGGGTGGCACGCTGCTCGGGTTCTAAGGATTTTAATTCACTTTTTCGGCTGGTTCCCGCTCACGCAACTCCGTTGCTTCGCTAAGGGTATGTTCAGTTGCCAGTTTTCAACTACATTTTAACTCTTTTTTCCCTTTTTTCTTAAAAAAAAAAACTCAATTTCTTTACTTTTTCTTAATTTAAAAAAAAAATAATTCTTTTTTTTTGTCAAAAAAAAGTTAAGGAAAAAACATATTTTTTTTAATTTTTCCAAAAAAAAGTTGAGAAAAGTTCATTTTTTTTTAAATATTTTTTTTTTTTTCGAAAAAAAAATCCATCTCTGCCCAGGTCCAGAACCACCTTTGTCCTGATATTATATTCGAAATCACCAATATTCTTCCAATTGTATTATTTTATTCGAAATCAAAATCACCATCAAAATTCCTCCAATCGTATTTTTTTTAAATAGTATTGAAAATCCTTCAGGATTTTGTTGTATTTGTAATCTGCGGGATTCTGTGCTGTGGGATTTCGTAACGATCCCGATTTTTTTTCCTCAACCCAACCTACACGCACTAGCTTTTTGTTACACCTTATGCGAATCACCCCGTATATTATGACCTAGACAAATCTTTAAAAATTAAAGATTAAATTTAAACCCGAGCTTAACTCATTAAATTTGGTGAGTTAACTCAGGAATAACTGAACTGAAGTCGTTCCGCATGCATTCTCCACGGAAAAACTGCTTCCTGGGTTAATTTACTTCTAGAGCTGGCTAACTCTGGCTTAACTCACCGCTGAAAGATATGGGGTGCTAAGATCCCGAAGCCGACCAAAGGTCTTTTAAATACAACCTAAATGGATAATAAATTAAAGTCATATACGAAAAGAAGAAAAACAAAAACTTCCACATATTTCAAAAAAAAGAACTCAAAAAGCTAAACAAACCAAACAGAATACAAACTCATTCTCTCTCTTGCGTGGATACAACAAAAACTTTTTTGCAAACAAACTTCAAACTAGAGAAAAATCTTTATTTATGTTTTTGTTTTTATTTATTATTTTCCCAACATAAAGGATATTATTTTTCTGAAACAAAAAAAAAAAAAAAAACTTTGTTTCCCCTGAGCCCTGGGAATAAGGTTAAAAGAAAAAAAACTTATTCAAAGTTAATATATTTTTTTTTTCTATTCAGAATTTTGTATCCTCTGATTTCTTTTTAAAAGTAATTAATTAGCGTTATAATTCTTTTATGAACGAAAACAAAAAAAACGTACCCTAAAGCATGATGATGATGCAGCAACACATAATAAAGAACATTTTTTCTAGGTAGGTACCTACCTCTATCGCTATAAACATTATTTTTAGAGGAAAGAAGAAGAAAAAAGGTCCTTTTTCGACAAGGCTGGCAGGATTTTGCCCTATGACATTTTATTAACTTCTTTACTTTCAAAGTCCATTCGATTATGCGATATTGATCTTTAACACATTTCTGTTTTGCTATCTCATTTACATAATAAAATAGGTTCTGGCTGGGTGAACTTTTAAGCTTGAGCTCAAGGAGTAAAAGACATCATCATCATCATCATCAGTGTCCTTTGTATTTGTTCCGTTTGACAAATTTTGGTCTATACAATATGGCATGGCTATGGGGATTTTCGCTAAGTAAAGGGAAGATTAGTGGCTATTGGCTTTTTGGCAGTAGATTAGCTTATATTAAAAACTTTTTTTCTATCTGGTGGCCGAGAAGATATAAAGAAAAGTTTTTATTTTTCAGCAGCAACGTTTTTGCAAAGGCGGTTAAAAGCTATTTCGAATCGATTAAGAGCAAAGACACTTGCGTTGGGGGTCAATGTATTTTGTGAACCCACAGACAAAACAAAAATTGGAATTTTGTACTGTCACAGATAACTTATAACCTTTAAACAAGAATATAAAAGATTCTAACAATTCTCCCCCTACAAACACTTCAAGCAATAAATTAATAACAAATTCTAAGAAAAGCAAAAAAAGAGAGTATGGTGGTGCCACCTAACCTAAAAACATTGTTAGATTGGTACCACGTTTTTTACCTCATCAAAAGCGGGTTTCATCTGAACCAAGCGTTCAAACGATCTGAAAATGGCAGAGCGGTGATTTAGAGAAAGTTCGGCCTTCGAATCTAGGCATTACAAGACCCAAAAAAAAACAACCTTCAAAAATTCTGATTTTGTCGCGTCCGTAATGAAGTTGTACGCTTCGCGAAATCTATGTTTATGCGATGAGTATGTAATGATGCATTACACACTTTTCTTCACCCCCACCGTTTATTAAATTACATACAAAGCAATCCCGAATCATCGGGATCATTAATACAAGAAAATATTAATATTATTTTTTGTTTGTGCAATTATAATTCACACTCGGTTCAAACAGAAATATTTATAAGAGACCATCGATGAGCACCATAAATCGAGCTCTGCCACTGCCACAATAGAAATCAGTACCAATCCCGAGCACTTGGTGAGTCTCCATTAATGCCTATTAGGATGGTATGTCTCTTTTCAACTCAACGGAAATTAGGTGTCTTCCATGACACGAACATGTTTGTGTGGTTTGCTTAAAAACTCAGCTCTCGTAGAAACAAATTAATTGAGAGAAAACTAAACTTTGCAGAGAAAACTAAACTTAGTTGACTTTTCATCATTAATAGGCCCATTATTAGTCCTCTTTTACACGAAGAAAAAAGTAGGTGGAGATTTTTTTTACGTTTTCTTTTAATTTCTACTAAAATTTCTTGTACCTTTCACACGAAGAAACGAAGAGATTTTCTGTAGCTTCCATATAAAATCTGTTATTTGAACGCACAACTACCTTAAGCGTGAGAAGGAATGTCGAAAAATCTCCTTTGTTCACCCCACTTACTCACCCACTTACGTGGTGCCTTTCTTTCCTACAAAGTGAATGTTGCTGGAAACTCAGTCTCCTCGTGTGAAAGAGGACTTAGGTTCCAGAAAAGACTATTTCAGACTGTAATTTAGTGACATCTGCTATCTCATATTGTAATTTAGTGACGTCTGCTATCTCAGACTGTAATTTAGTGACGTCTGCTATCTCAGACTGTAATTTGGTGACGTCTGCTACCTCAGACTGTAATTTAGTGACGACTTCTATCTCAGACTGTAATTTAGTGATGTCTGCTATCTCAGACTGTAATTTAGAATAAACTGCCAAACATTTGAATTGTATAAATCTAAATTATAAGGTTATATAAATGTACATAATTATGAGTATACACATAGTGAATTGTATAACAGTACATATAGTGACAAGACAATAAGAATTGTATAGAAATTTTAAGAACTAGCGATTGGTGAATAAAAACAACCTCGAATACACTAAAGTTTGTTGCTTCTTTGGTAAGACCCTGGACCCAACGAGCATACCTTATGTCTATGACAAAAAGCATCTCAAATAAGCGGTTGAACTAACAGTCCTAAGCATTTAAAAAATATCATATTCATGAACTGGAAGCCTTTCCATCGATGTATCGCACAATAAGAAATTAAAAAATATTTTTTTTGAAAAAATGGACTATGCGTTTGCCAGCAAACCAAACCATTCACCATCGCTGCCATAGTCTCTTTCCTTAATAAAAAGGAACTACCCGTAGGTTAGCAGGAGCAAATTTTTCGATTTTCTTAAACGTTAAAAATTATCAAATCTTGGACTAAGTAAAAATTGTTCTGACCTGTCTTCTGCAGAAACTTTACCAACTCAATTTAAAAACAACTTTAACAGAAAATATTTTCTTATTCGTTTAAAAAAAAAATCCTTCTAACTGTTTCACATCATACATCATGATGTAGGAGTTCTACACAGGATGATGTTTTATGCCATTTAAATCACCATTTATGTGGGCTGTTTATCTCTTTTATGACATTTATTTGTGACCTTAATATATCACGTATACATTTCGGTGGTTGTACATTTATGTGGCTTAACAATCCTTATGGCTTTGATGTTGCGTTTGTATATATGTCGACTATGCGTGCTTTCGTTATACCCTGTCATTATGGTTTGTCACATCTTTAATTCATATATTTCATATTTATGATCTCGCACACGCATCTCCTTGTCAGAACATTGATTTGGCCAATCAAAATCACCTCAAAGCGATGATGATAAACTCAGATTTACACACTACCATCTTATTTGAACATAATTATAATACCGCAAGGATAATTGCCTGTCACAATCGGATAATGCAGTTGCCAAAGGACGTATATCTGTTTTGTGTGTTAGAAATTAATAGGAAACAGAAACCCACGCCTATTGAAGCTATTCACATTAAGTTTGCAGGATAGTGCATTTGGATAGTGTCCTTCTACTAAGGCTTAACAGAAAGGATTTAATTTCATGGTATGCAATCATTGAACTTAAACATAAATTGCTTCTGCTTTCACAATCAGAACAAATGATAATCTTAAACCACACACACGAATATACGAACCCCATAAATAAAATACTCACTCAATCATCATGTCAAAAAGCCCTTATTGACGGCATTAAATTTATGTGGCTCATCATTAACAACAAACGAAATTCTCCTCTTTGTCTGGCACATCCCGACTCGAATTGAACTTCCAGGGCTCTCACAGTCACAAAATGTTCTTTGGTGAAAAACAAAACGAGCTTATGAATACCACAAATGCTATCATCATAAATAAGCCTACCATTCACCTAAAAACCTCCATTTGCCATTCGGCACTTATACAACCCTTCAACAGAACACAAAAGCATACTAAAGTGATAAATAATGTGAAAGCAGAAGCAGATAGAAAAGAGGACAGACACACAGACATCAGTCGACGAAGAAACGGAAGGAAGCTCAATTTCCATTTTCCATAACAAACCAGAACCGACATATATAGCAAATTACCATAAAGTATCCGATCCGTATAGAGAGTGTGATTCTAAAGCGGGCCATACACGGTCAATCAATTGACTTCTGTTACAATAATTGAGGGTTCTTATACTTGGGAAACAAACGAGGAAGTATTGCATTCGTAAAAATATCGCACTCTAAATTTGAATAATTACATTCGACATTAGAGATAATTAAACGCAAAACCAAAACTCTTAAATGATCTCGCATTTTTAAAATATCTATATCCCGTAATAGGGGATTTTGTAATTTTGGGCATTTTGAAATTTCCGTAATGGTAAGTGTGAACCTAGATCCTTTCAGACGAGGATAAAATAAATTGCTGAAGATTTCTGACGTTTTCGTTCAGTCTCTTGCTTAAATGCACACTGCTAGTGCTTTAAGTGTGAAAAGGAACGGGCTCCGAGATCAACGCACTCCCTGCATGTGATGATGCCATATAAAAGTCAGTAATTGGTCAAAACAGGCCAACTTTCTCACATTTTTAATATTTTTTGTAAAAAATTGTTGGTGCCTCATATAATTTAATAACCCTGTTATGGGGATTTCATAACTTTTCAGGTGGTATACTTTTTTTTGTAAACTCCTCAAAATGAGATGAAAAAAATCTATAGCACCTTGGAAAAAAAAAATAAAAACTTTCATACAAAAAATCTATGGCTGACATTTGCACATACATGGATCTTTTGTCCAACTTAAGCTCCTTAGACATTATGTCCACGGAATTAATGTCATCCCACCGCAAGACATTCGTATCAAGATTCATGATAAGTGGCTATGTGTGTTTATAGCGATTTTGTTTTCGAATATCCCACAAATAGGGTCTACGAATATCCCCCAAATGATTTCTACGATAAATATTGAAAAAAATATTTAAAAATAATCAAAAAAACAACGCATGACACACCAATTTCTGAAACTAGTTGGTCTGTTATCAGATCAGTATTGAACCTTCCCGATGACATATTTGTTTTCCGAATATCTCGAAGCTAAAGGAACGTCACAAAACACAAAAGTCTCACCAAGTCTTTGACCGAGGCAATCTTGTTCATAAAAATAGGAGTTGCCAGAGACAAAAATCTAGGCTTCGGGATCTTAGCACCCCATATTTGGGATATTCGCAAATAATGTATGTTTTTTTAAAAATTCATTAATTCGTCAAAAAGTTCAACTAAATTCATATAGTTTTTCAAGGCCATTAGCGATTTTTACTACCAATTTTGTGGGATATTCGAACAAAAAAAAAAATGTATTACAAAAAAACCTATGGCTGGACAAATTTCTGAAAATAGTTGACTTTTTATAAAGTCACTATAAGACCTTTCAGATGCTATACTCTGCTTGTGAATATCCCACATATGGGATGCTTAAATCCCAGCGCCAAAAAAGAGGGCCTAGTAGGTCTATCACGCACAACGGCCGGCGGATGTCTGAGTGAACTGATGGTTTAACTGAAGCTTTTGCGCACTCAAAACTTCAAATTTCCATGGTTTAAATCGTATACAAATTAAAACCAGCAGCAAGTATAAATGGAGAGGAAGACAGAAAAAATATATTCTTAAAGACAAAAACCCATAATCTCAACATTGACACTATAATTCGCTTCGAAGGAGCCTTCATAGCAAAAACTCAAGTAACGAAGAGACGGTCTTCTTTCAACCACTCCTCAACTCTCGAGTTTAAATAAAGGAGTTTTTTAGGTGTTTATCCCTATGGGGGCGTGATGGGGGCAATTCAATAAAGTCACAACAAAAATATACCTAGGTAGGCGAGTCCGGAGCATGCAACAGACGACGAGGCATCTCGGTTAAGTGTTGAATTATTTCAATTTAAAACAGAAATCAAGACCGGATGGAAGGACTTCTTAAGGAGCTCTTGGAGAATATTAAACAAAACTCACGCCACAGGTTCTTCTTGGAAGAAAGAACCATCATAGTTAAGTCACGTAGTAGGGACATATTATACTTCACTTTGAATTTGCAATGACACAAAAATGCTAATGTAAATAACAAATTTTACATCTCGTAACCTTTTTAAATGAATTTTTTAAAATAAGCGTCTCTGTGAAGTGAAACATTAACCTTAACCATACTATAAGCCATGGTATATACTGTGTATATATGTATGTAGGTACTCATATCCTTGGAGAATGTTGTACGATGTGTGTAATGTTGAAATTCTGATTGGGGTTTATATATTAAATGAAAAGAATCCACTTTTGCTTCATATCGTGGTTTTTCACCTCATTAACTTTATATTCATGAAAATGTTATTTCCAGTTAGAGAGAGAGAGAGAGAGGGCCTTTCTGTGTACGTTCAAAAAACCCATCACGAAATTTGCCGCTTCACAGAGGTAATATTTTTCTCAGTTGAATGGAAAGTTCATGGTTGTTTTTTAAATAAAAGGAATTCAGATTATGTTTCGTAATTATTATGCACTTCCTACTTGAAAATTGTTTCACAAAGTGTGTTGGTTTTCCAAAGTTAAGTGAATATTTGAAAAAAATTCAGGAATGCGTAACCACGAAGTTGCACTTATAATTTATTAAAATTAAGTTGTTTTGCTTTACCCGGAGGCCACACGGGCAAGTAAATTTGCTAAAGTCAACAATCATCGTTCCTTTTATTAAAATTATTGCATTTTTTAAATGTTAAAATTCACTTTTGTACGAAACTTGTCATTGCTTTGACAGAATATTTGACGTTTGCGAATATTTCGTTACAAATCACCAAAAAGCTTAAAAAAATTTAATTTTTTTCGGATTTTTAGAGGTTTTTTTAATCCATTGACATTGTAGACATCCTTCAATGGAATTTGAAAGTTTATGGCTTGACAAATTATATTTGATGGCATCGAGAATATTTCGTTCCAAATGTCAAGCGATTGCCCGGAAAATGCATTTTTCCGGAGCAGAAAATAGAATGGAAAAAATTTCGGATTCTTGGAGGTTGTTTAATCCATTGACGGTGTTCACATTGGACTGACTCATCCGAATTTTTTTTGGCTTCAATCCAACTTGTTTTGTCCAGACACAAACTAATGTGAACCCATCAGATTTACTTTGACGTTTAGCAGTCGTTTAAACAAAATAAAAATCTTTGCAGTTCGGAAGATTAATTACAAATTTTTAACTTATTAAATGTTAACCTTCTTAAATAAATATGTTTCCAATTGAAAAAAATTGGATTCTGTAAGATTTAAGTGCCAAAGATAAATCACAGACAGAGAAAACAGATGTCACAAAAGAAGACGTCAAAAAAAATCTACTGATTTCTAAGAAAATTAAAAAAATCCTGGCTATCTCTTTCTCACCAAGAAGTGGAAGTGAGCAAAAGCACAGAGACGTCAAAAAAAATCGGAAGATTCAGTCCAATGTGAACACCGTCATTGACATCGTAGACATCCTTCAATGTAATTTGAAATTTTGTGATCGACAGACGGATAGCATTTTGACGTCTGTAGAATATTTCCCTACAAAATAGTTTTTTTTTGGTACATGAATTTTAGTTAAAGTATAATGTTGTTAATTTTTTTGTTTCGTTGTCTATAATTTCAATTATTAAAGTTTGTTAACCATTTTTGCATCAATTTATTTTTGATTTGGATCTGTCACTCAGCCGATTTTGACCATTTTTGCGTTCCATTGGGCAAAATAAAATGATTTATTTCTGATTTCAAATCAATTTTGCAGATTTAAATTTTTCGGCAGATTAACCACTCGCTGATGTACTAGCACCAACATAATTTACAGCTGTCAGTTGGCAAATGAGTTGTTTGATTTGATTAATGCAAGTATTTCAGGAATGAAATTTGTGTTGAAAATATGTGAGAAATGATATACGAAACCATAAAAACAAAAGATATGAATGCCTTCTGTATCATTCTTAATTATTTTATTCCCTGTATGAAACTCGGAAACAGAATAGTGATAGATACAAAAAATACAACTTTGAAAGAATTCTTTACATTCTTGTCAATGAGCTGTGAAGAAGGACTTTATTAAACATCCAGTTGTGCATCCAGCACCTATGTATATATTCATTGTCATATACTCACTCTGTGACTCTGTCATCCAAAGAAGTCTTCAGTAATAACTAAGGCTGAGAAGTTGAGATCGTGACATAGACAGAAAGAACAAAAAGATTACCCTCGTTTGTAATGTATAAACATAAATATTTGTATTTTCATGACACCAACATTCTTTATTCACAGCTTTTTGAGTAAAATATGGTTTAGGTATGTTTTTTTTTTGGATAAAAAAGTAGATGAAAATTTAATTCTTCACGCTTAAACCAAACCTTGTTCACACGCATCATTGTGATAAAATGAGAATATTCTATTTTTAGATTTATTTATATCAGGGGCTTCTTTTATATTAATTTGTAGCTACACATTGAACTGTTGCCTAGTTTTTGTTTTCTAGATTTATTGGCAAAGCTCACATCACTTGACCAATAAAAACAAAATCCCATCTGCTGAAATCAATACACGCATCAGATTAACTGATTAAAGTTTTCCCCCCAAGGCGAGTCTGGATGCTCGTTAAAATTCCATTCAAGGGCGAATATTTAGCCTTCTTCTACGGCAAAAGACGATAAGTTAAATAATATTTATTTTCAAACAAAAAACCAACAACCGTAACCCCAAGGAACATCCATGGCATACGTATATATATACAAATACGCACTTTTGCCTTTTTAACGCTGTAGAAGTATGTTGTTTTGTAGACCACGACAGCCACCCCCGACCCTGCCTAATGGATATTAGGTATAGGTATATAGCAAAAGGAACTTTCTTTGGAAAGTTTTGTTTTTTTCACCAACCTGTTTCGATTTTAATTACGGACGACCTATCATTTCCACTTGGCACGCAGTGTGAATGTTTTATAAAACGATTTACCTTTTCATCTCAATATGCCATGCCAGCCAACTCAAGCACACAGAACCTTTTACTTTCCACTTAAGTACTCCTTTTAAGTTGGGAATTTCTGCGGTAAGGTACCTTGCCTGCTCCTGTTGAGGCCACCGACGACGATGCTTACGACCTTAGAGTATACATAGGTATATACCTACTTGCCTACTTCTTGTTCCTTTGTGCTACTTTTGCTCACGCAACCACAATATTCTTATAGTCGGTTATGCATGACAAAGGTTTAATGGCTTTAAGACCGGAACCACTTCAAACACTCCTCTCATCAGGTAGAAACTTTCAAAAGTTCTTTTCATTGTTTATGCATGGGTTGGTCCTTTATGTTGAAGATAACTCATTTGATTTTCTATATGAAAATTGAAAGTTATTATATGCGGTCGAACGAACGTTATAATGTCCTTGTATATAAGAAATTCTAAAATTAAGATGGATGGCTCGAAGAAACTACTTTCAAGTTGACACATCTAATTAGGCTTAGAGTAAGAGACAGAACTGTGAGCTGACAGCCATTTTCATCCATTTTATTTTTTTATCAAAAACTCCCGTTTATTGACGGGCTAAATTTTAGTTTTAGAAAAAGAAAAATTGCCATTTCTGAAGTGCACAAAATTCAAAAGGTGTGCTCATGACCATGAGACTCAAGTTCACATTAGTTAAACAAAATTCCACTGTTCGAATAACGACATAGCGTTACGTTCTACGTCCTACGCACTTTGTCCAGTGTCCTAATTCCTATGTCCTATTGCCTATGTCCTATGTCCTATGTCCTATTTCCTATGTCCTATGTCCTATGTCCTATGTCCTATGTCCTATGTCCTATGTCCTATGTCCTATGTCCTATGTCCTATGTCCTGTATCCTATGTCCTATGTCCTATGTCCTATGTCCTATGTCCTATGTCCTATGTCCTATGTCCTATGTCCTATGTCCTATGTCCTATGTCCTATGTCCTATGTCCTATGTCCTATGTCCTATGTCCTATGTCCTATGTCCTATGTCCTATGTCCTATGTCCTATGTCCAATGTCCTATGTCCTATGTCCTGTATCCTATGTCCTACGTCCTACGAAACAAACCCATTAAAAAGTTATAAGTGCAGCAAACCTATTCCACTGACCACGTGTAGTTATTATTTTAAGAAACCCCTTGAACTATACCTCAATTTTTAAAGATAAGAAGATTTTCTGCTTATTTAAGTTATTTTACTCTCTCATCTCTTCTTGGATTTAATTGAAAAAGTATTTATAAAGCAATTTGAAAATGAAATTAAAGCTTTATGCTAAATGTCAATGGCATTTGATGTGCAATGTCACGTAGGTGTTAACTTGTGCTCCCCGAAGCGGATATGGGTTATTCCTTTGAAAGATCCTTTAAAGCCCTCACGTTGTACACCACATCGTCTTCGTCATCATCCCCCTTGATTTGATTTTATTCAGTTCTTTTTCAGAGAGCTCTACAAGTCTAATTGACTATGCCTACGCATAGAGTGAGATAGAAAACGACCCATCATGACTTCTTAGGATAAGGAACTTGATCAACATCAGGCCTTGGAGTTGTCATAGTGTAAATGTGGTCTCGTATGGCTTGGGATGGCGTTTTAATTTTATGCAATGAATTTTTGATTAGAAATGTCTGTGTCTGTGATGAAGGTGTATGAAATTGTAGAATTTTGTTTCCTAATTCTTTTAGCAAGCAGAAGTGCTGAGGTTGAAACTTAAGTGTTGAGGCTGAGGGGCTATGTAAATCACATTATTTTGGTTACATTGAGATGACACCGTCTTGTGTTAAGTTCATATTGTTTGTACAGTCCTTCGGTGGTGTGAATTTGAGTGCGGTTTCGTAGAAGTAAAGAGTTATAAAACAATAAATGGGACGAAACACAAATAATCTTAATTGACATGAGTATATTTTCGCTTTAATTGAATGACGTTGTAGGAGTTAAACGGTTAATAATTATGTACATAACGTAGACATGTGTGTGTTTAATTAATTTAAGTGATACTCCAGTGAATATCCACTAACCTACACAAAAAGGTACAAAAATAGATTACGAGTTAACAACCAAAATTCTTCAAACAGCTTTTTTGTCGAAACGAATCCTATTTACGTGTTTAATACGATGATGATGGTTTTTTTATTAAAGATGTAAAAAATTTTACAGTCAACTGAAATTGAAAGCTAAAAGGAGTCGATGAATTAAGAAAATGTCGGTTATTTGTCTTCGTTCTTAAAATGCTTTGATATTTATTATGTAAATGGGGGTCTCAATAAGAAGGTAAGATGAAAGGATCGTTCCAAAACAGAACATGAAGTAATAGGTGATTTTTTAAGAGGTTTAGAACTTTTAAAAAAAAAAAAACACAAAAAATTAGAAAAAATTAATGAAATATTTATTTGAATCGATAGTTTGAACCTTGCAATTTAATGTTTAAAGATAATTTCATGCAAATGTTGACCGCGACTGCGTCTCAGGTAGCCCATCCGCTGAGTCCAATTTTGGCATACTCTTTCACACATATCGGCCGGTATCTCACGAATGAATGCATGGATGTTGGCTTCCAGTGCGTCAATTGAAGCGGGCTTGTCCCTATAGACATTAGCCTTGACATACCCCCACAAAAAATAATCTAATGGTGTCAAATCGCACGATCTAGGCGGCCAATTGACCGGCCCGAAACGTGAAATTAACTGTTCACCAAACTCGCCTCGCAATTGCGCCATTGTTTCGCGTGCTGTGTGGCATGTGGCACCGTCTTGTTGAAACCACATATCATGCAAGTCAAGAACTTCCATTTCGGGCAAAAAAAAGTTTGTTATCATCGCTCGGTAGCGATTCGCATCATCTTTGAAGAAATATGGCCCAATAATGCCGCCGGCCCATAAACCGCACCAAACAGTGGCTTTTTCGGGATGCATTGGTAGCTGTTGCAATGCTTCTGGCTGATCTTCACTCCAAATGCGGCAATTTTGCTTATTTACGTACCCATTCAACCAAAAATGAGCCTCATCGCTGAACACAAGCAGCGCGCGATGAACATTTCGAACCGAGCACGAATTTTGATAGTAAAATTCAATAATTTGAAAGCGTTGTTCATTTGTAAGACGATCCATGGTTAAATTGCAAACCAAACTGAAGCTGTTTGACAGTGACACAAGGTACTAAACACACGTCAGCTGTCAAAACCAGTGTTGCCAAAACCAAACCAGCTTAAAAATCACCCGTTACCTCAGGGATCTAGTGGCAGTAGGTACCAAACGTCTGTGCGACATAATTGGCTTTAATTTAATAAGCTCAAAATATCATTAATCTTTGTTGTTCATGATGGAAACAGCACGTTTCACTTCCGAGTTTCGTCTTCAGTAAGCGCGTTCCATCTTATAGAGTGAACAAAGCCTTGCCTCATAGTAGCTCTCCCGGGGTGAATTATAATGTATATAATGTTTGTATAGTATAAGGTAGCTATACGAAGCGCATCTTTAATAACATTTTCACTTAAATAAAATTCAATTATGCTAAAATGGCTTTGAATAACAAGGAAACACACAGGTTTTGTGTTGGTTACCTATTCACATTATAGAATATGTACAAATTTATTTAAGGGCGTCTGTTTGTCGGAAGGAGAGTACTTATGTGTAGGTAGGTATAGGTACGTCAAAAAAGGCAGACAAAATAGCTCCATAAGCACGTCGCATCATCGTTCTCGGCTGTATAATGATGACAATGATCAAACGCATGTTGGAAACGAGCCCTTCTACGTGACGCAATCAAAAAAAAAAAAAAAAAAAAACAATTTATCAATATTGTTATTTTTTGAAGCTATAGCAACGAGGAAAACAACGACATACAACGACATACAACGGCCAAACACGAGAACGCCAAACGAAGGTTTCTGCGTTTATGTTTGAAGTCGTTGGATTAGTTAAAAAACCATCGAAACACCAAACATTCAGGAAGAATTTTTTTTTTTGTCAGAAGCGCACAAAATCTCCATCCAAATGAGGCAATAAAACAACACCCATGGTGGCAATAATATTAAGCGACGACGACACAATAAATTTTTAAAGAGTTTGGCAAGTCTTAAACAAAATTTATCATCTTGCAGCTCTTACGGTCGGGTAAAGAAGTCGTTAACGTGTGTAAAATGTAATAAAAAAAGAGTTCAAAGGGTTTTGGTTTCGTCTTGGAAGTACATACAATGTTATAGAACATAGACACTGCAGTCTGGAGTATCAACTACATTATAGAATTTATTCAACGAAAATGAACATAAAACCGCAATTTTTGGAGCTGCTTAAATTTAAGGATGCCGTTAATGTCGTTAAATTTTATTTTTAACTGCATTTGGCGAATAAGAATTTTTACGACTATATCATAGACGTCTAGGAATGTTTTTTTTATTTCGTTTTTTTCATGAATTGTTGAATTTTTATTGCAAAAAAATATATTAATAATAAGTTTTTTATTTTAGAGGTGGAGAACTTTTAGATTGAAATAAAACACAGTGAAATGTTTTTAATATCCATGAAATTGGCTTTATTTGACAGACAATTTTATGATGTTTGAATATGAGTTTGGGCCTATGGCCACCACGGCTGACGCGTAGATACATGGCCGAAATTGGAGGTCCAATTACACTACACTCTTA
Source organism: Leucozona laternaria (assembly GCA_932273885.2). Lineage (NCBI taxonomy): Eukaryota > Metazoa > Arthropoda > Insecta > Diptera > Syrphidae > Leucozona > Leucozona laternaria. The sequence continues at coordinate 22,007,346 of OW026368.1, read as the reverse complement.
CAGGCGCGGATCTAGGATTTCAGTTTGAAGGGGGTCACGTTGCCCGAGGACAAATCACCGACAAAATGATATAAAATGCATACAATTCCTTGAGATGAGGAAAGTATCGGACTTACATTTAGATACCTATCGATACTATCGCTGACCAAGGTGATGTTGGCAGAAAAGATACAAAATTAAAACATTGCAATTTTTAATTATAAAATTGATTTTTTCAATGAATATACATACATACTAAGAAGTTTCCAGATTCAAACTCTGGTTTATATTTATATTTCATCTACAAAAATTCAAAAAAATTCCCCAAGTCCAAGACAATACCGAGACGAGAATAACTTAACGAGACCGAGACGACTATGAAATCTTAATGTCGCCTGAATGAAATAACTACTTTTTTGGTAAAAGTCAGTTCATTTTTAGTTTCATCAACATTCAAAAAAATGGTCCTTATTATACCCGAAAAACCGCTGTGACCCCCCTCTGGATCCGCCACTGCGACTCTTATCGAAGTAGTAACTTCTAGGGCCTGTTTGACAAAACATACATCACTTACAACATACAACAATTTCTTGTTCATACCTCACATTCAATTTTCTGTTTGACAGATTCCATTTGAAGGATTGTTTGACGTCTCTTATTGTTGTACGTGATGTATGATTTGACATTTCATTGGAATTTAATGTGCAGCAATGAGGACGTTATTCAATACATTCAGATTAAGAATTTTCTTACTTCGTCAAAGTTCTAAACAAACAATCTTGCGTCGAATTCCTTTCAACAAAATATTTGATTTTGTTTCGATTTTTTTCTAAACAAACTCGATTCTTTTCTGTCAAAACAAATCTTGCATATTTCAAATTAAAAGTCGGCGAATTTCGGGAAGACAAATGGTTTTTTTTTTTTGTTGATTGCAACGGATTCTATACTCTGTTCAACAAAAATTGTCAGTACAGGGCTTATGGGAGAGCTTTTTCCAACGCAGTGGCCCCTGATGCACGCTCACGACACTGAATTGGGAAAAAATCCACTGAAAAAATAAGCAAGCCAGTGACTTACGTATGCGAATTGTTGTTGTAATCCTCCGTAAAAAGTCATACATTCCACCATGACCGTTGTATCCCACTGCTGAAGGGATATGGGATACTGATGAACGATCATGCGCTCGTCGTCGTCGTCGTCGTCATCTGCGATGTTTGTGCTCACCCAAACAGAGTTACCTTTTCCAATTGTAAGCAAATTCCTTCCTTTTCCTTAGTTATGGAGCTTTTGGGATCTTAAGCTTTTGAGAACAAATTTATGAAGTGATCATTTGAATGGTGGAGTATCATTTATAATTCAAACTACGGAAACCCTCTGGGAGCTTTAAAGAGGGACAAATGTATGCAAGCCGTTGTAACCAGACTGAGAGGCAAACGTCCTATATTCCCTGTACTGACAATTTTTGTTGAACAGAGTATAGATAATTAAAGAAAACATTCAACAATATTTTCAGTCTATAGTGCTACAAAAATAATTAAATGCAGCTGTCAAGTCACAATCACACAATCAAATTCGATTCTTTTACGAATTGACAGAAACAAATCGATTCGGTTTAGAAAGAAATTGAATTTTCGAAAGAGTTAATTTTAATATGGAAGATCTATTTTTCGTTGAGAAATTTAGGATACCTTCCACATGCTTTCAATTTCTTCTAGATCGGTTAGGTACACAACATCTTGCACATCCAACAAACTGCAGTGGAGCTCTGTCTACATTACATAAAATTCTTCTGACTCTTTACTGGTTAGTGAACGGGATTCAATACCATGGTAGTGGAAGCATCCATGGAGTACCTAATAATATTTGTCTTTAAATAATACTAATTTATTACTTTTTATACCGCCGCGCCGGCCACTTTGTTCCGCTCATTTTCTCGTTTTGAATTGACACCTCAAATTTTGTTGTTGTATCAAATTAACTGCTGATAAGACTCTGTGAAACAGAAACTTCAGTGGAAATTTTCCAATCGATTCACACGTCACACCACATACATTAGGTCTGTTTCTTTACTCTCCCGCGGGATCCCGAGACATCCCAAATCTACCCAAAACGTGTTTTTTTTACTTTTTTCTGGCACGAAAATCCCAGAATTTTTGACTTTGACTTTATTTTATTTTCCCTCCAGCAAGAATCTACCCGAACATTTAATTTAATTTTTCAAGAAGATAAATAAGACGGTCATTGAAAATTAAATAAATTAAAACAAAAAAAAATAATTAAATGAATTAATGGAAACAAATACAACAATAAATATTTCTCCTGATTCCTTTCAATGAACCCAAAATGGTAAGTGCCAATCAGAAACATCCCAAATGAGTTTAATTACTTTTTATGTCTGGTCAAAAATTACCTACAACAACAACATCAAAAAGCTGAACTTTTTCCCAAACTTTTCCCAAAACGTAATGAAACATACCTATTGTTGGAAGTTTTTGTAAACTATATAGTTACGGCATCGACATTCGTCAAGCCCCCAGCAGATACATTTCACCCACGCAACATACTTAAAGGCTACAGTTATCGTAAGTCTTTAAATGATTCATAAATATAATCATAATTTATCTGCATTGTTGACACAAGTGTTCAGCAATCAATATTTATCTCAAGGCTTTGTTTTGTTAAATAAATAAAACAGCCGAATTATAAAAACTACGCGCATTACACTTGATGGCTACAGTTAGCATAGTCATCAAAGATTCATAATGAAAAACCATAAATCAATCTGCATTGTTTACACAAGAGTGTGCAGATATCAATATCACATCTCAAGGCTTTGTTTCGTCAGATAAACGAAACAGCCAAATAATTTAACTGCGCAATTGATTCGATGGCTACAGTCGTCATACGTATCATAAATATGAAGGCCAAACCAAACTTGTTGACACAAGTGTGCAACAACCATCCTTCTGAAGGCTTCGTTTTGCATAACTGACAAAACAGCCAAAATCATTGGTCAGCATAATGCAAGCCATCTCCATGGTCATTGCAAAAGCTTTTTCACCACAATTAGGTATAAATAGCCAGATCCAATACCCGATTGATTAAGAGTCAGTTCAGTATTAAGAGTTCAGTATTAAGGATTCAGAGTTCAGTATTCAGTAACCACTTCACAATAAATCTTCTATCTGACTTCCCCCCACCAATGGTAAGGGGTCAGGTTAAATAATTAACAATACAAAGCTAAAAGTAAAAGTTCATCCAAATATAAAAATATAAAAATATAAAAAAATATAAAACTAAACTTTGTAAAATTAAAAGAAATAATAAAGTTAAAGATAAAAAGCTCAGTGAGTGAGCCAAAATTATCTTTTTTTATTAAACGTTACGCTCGGCACGTAACTATATATTTTATTATTTTTGTTGTGTCCTTGTATACATTAATCCCACAAAATTAAGTGATTTATAATATATATATTATCCTGGGTCCAGCCACGTCTGTGCCAGACAATTTTTCCAACAATTAAAATCCTTAAATTCGTATAGTAGGTATGCGTGTGTGCAATTCGTGATTCAGTTTCAGTATTTGTAGTAAAAAAAAATACGTTGCGCTTTGCACAATTTCAACGAACATAACCTCTGTTCGCTTACTTATTCTCATGACTGCCAATTTCTATCAATTTCAAAGTTCTGTCAAAGTTCATTTAAAAAAATAAAATTGAACTAAAATTATTAGAAATTGGCAGTTTTGGGAAGTTAACAAACAGACCTGGAAATTTCAATTCCCTAACATTTCCCTAATTTCTATGGAAGCAACTCAAAAATTTAACTTAAATCCAAAGTAAAAATTCGAACTTTGTGGTTTTGACAATTCGAATTTGAGACGCAATAACCCTGAACCACAAACTTTGAAAAAATTAATAAAGAGCTGAATTTTGGTAATAAAATTCTACGCAAAAAAGCTTAGAACACTTTTTTTTGTAAGAGCGATCAATTTTGAGAAAAACATTGCGCAAACGTAACAACATCATTTCTGTGTTTAAATTTTATGTATTCTATATCCAAATAACCGGTGTAAGTTACTGGAGGCGTTTGCAAACTTTTTACTTAAAATCTATATTGCTCTTTTGACAAAAAAGTGTGTAATATTTTTTTTAAAAAACTGCGATAAATTTGTATTCATTTAATAAAAAATGAATTTTACCTTTTTTACTCCACAAAGTCATGCTGTCTCGTTGCGCCTTTGCAGTGTTGCAACTTTGCTGACTAACCTTAAACGTCAGTTTTAGAAGTATAATTACCTCTTATTTCGAATTTTTAAATGTTGAGTTAACCCTGCATTTAAATTAATTATTTTTAAGAAATTCGTCAAATTGTGTGCGTTTGCTTGAGAAATTGACTTCAAAACATGATAAAGGAGATAACTTGAGCTTAGGAAGAGATATTTAGCACCTCATTTGTGGGATATTCTAATAAATATTATAGGTACCATCGGAAATTAAAAAAAAAACTTTTCAAGGACACAATCTATACGACCTTGAAAAAAAAACTAAAAATTCGTAAAAACATCTATGGCTGACCAATTTCTGAAATTACAAAGTTGACCTTTTTTGACCAATTACTGACCTTTTGATGGCATACTTTTTTTCCAAATATCCCACATATGGGGTGTTAAGATGCCATTGCCTAGGTATGCATTTGTCAGTCGGAATTAGAGTCAATATAAGTTTTAGAAGTTGAATTGTTTTTCAAAATGTATGTCTTCATTTTAAGAAGTATGCAGAATACCGATTGATATAGACTTTTATGCAAGAGTGGCAACCATGCTCATATAATACGGCATGACTTCTATATTTCGATGGATATATAGAGCCATATAAGCATCAATTATTGTGCTTATCTGGTGTACACATATTTTGGCTGATTCAAATTTATGCATCGGATGCCAACAATTTACTTGCCATTGCTTTTAAACCTAACAAAAAATTATCTAGTGAATGGCGACTGCACACAACTCTTCCACTTTCCATTTTACACAGACCCATGCACAAGGCTCCGTCTCTGGATGATAGTATGATGATTTAAGGGTTTTTAAAAGAAAAGTTTAGCTCAGGGCAATAAATCAAAAAAAAAAAAAATGTGAATTTTGAGGATGCTAGTGTTGAAGTTTCGGAGAATTTTACAATAACCAAATATCTCTTATTTGAATTTGTCCATTCTAACCTGACCTGTTTGCATTTATATGTGCGTTTATAGTTGTTTTCATTGATTTGATTTCTTGGTCAGTAAAATGGTTCAAGGAATTTTCATGGAATAAAATTGACTTAACAATAAACCTTCCTTGACTCAACCGATATCGGTATCGCATATCAATTTCATTGTCAATCCATCATTTTCAGGTTTTAGGGACGCCATTTTATCGGTTGTAGAGGTTTTAAAAATGTCGTGTTCTTTCTTGGAAGCAATGTGAATTATGAATTTTTTTTGAAAATGAGTAAAGCTACTATAAGACGGTCAACGAAAATGGGCAACGCGTTGACTCTCTGGCGTCAAAATGACGTCAAATTCCGTCACAAAGTTGTCTTGTCGTGTGATCGGAAACGCATAATACTGTCCATGCGTTGACGGCTGCGTTGACACCGACGTTTACATTGTTTTTACCTTCCACGCATTGACTTTTATAATTGAACATGAAATCACCCTGAACAAATGTTAAGACACATTGACGCAAAGCGTTGACCATAATCCCAACGTTACGTAGTCTATGTGTTATGCCTTGACATGGTCAACGTTGACGGTCCATTGGCAGTGTGTTGATGACTTTTTTGGTGACGTCAGAGAGCCAATGCGTTGACAATTGACCGTCTAATCATACCTTAAATATAGTAAAGGTAGCAGGTTGCCCGGGTCTTCGCAAAAATTTTTGCAAGAACCATTAGGATGATAATTTAAGAAACTTGGAAATAGCTAACTATGTATATAGATAAAACTTGAGTCGATATTTCGAAAAAAGGTTTATAAAATTTGTATTGGCGCAATCAAGCACCACGGAGTATTTATAAACCAAAATTGTTGATTATTGAGATACGATAGGTAACACAGTTGTTTATAGCATGCTATAGAATTAGTTAAAGGAGTTTAATTAAATTGATTAACGCATCACTACTTTGTGGTTTATGGAGGGAATGAAATTGATAGAATTTCAGTAAACAATCTATTGGTAAAATATTCAAAAGTTTTTATTCCTGCAACCTGCAAGTTCTACATTATTTCTAAACAAGAGACTATTGATACATATACCTAATATAATTATTGTTTTTTTTAGAAAATCAGATTTTGGAGGTCTTTATTTCAAAGGATAAGTGCCTTCTGCTGTGTTCACACAACTAAAAAAAACAAAACTACGCAAGACTAAACTTCTCAGTACAAAATTGCGCAGTACAAAACTACTAACGAACACAACTACGCAGTACAGGACTTCTAACGACCACAACTACAAGCGACACAGCTACGAAAAGAGCGGACGCTATATTCTCTCTTGCGTTTTGGGTTGGCAACAGTTCGGATATTATTCATTAAGATGTAGGTACTAGACTGCAAATGTATAGTAAAATCCATGACGCCAATAGATAGCTATTCGGAAAAAAAAAACAAAAGTTAAAGCCATATTTTCTCGAAAAACGTCAAAAATCTATTTCTGTATGCGAATTTGTTTGGCAAAACCTGAAACGCAATTTTGCTTTATATGCAATACAGGTACGCAAGTTTAATCGAAATTGCTTCAGGCATTCACGAAAAAATTGGGTAGATATGCATACATGCGGTAGGTACAAGTGTTTTTTGCATATTGGTAACATTTTTGATTTTATAATTGGATCGTACTTGAGTTTAAACAAAATCGTGTAACCAATGCGCTGTGTTTAGCCACCCAGGTTTCTAAAAGAATGCATTTTTTTGCGAATGCAGTCGTTAAAAATCATTCATTGAATTCAATGAAAAGATTACATTCATTGAATTCAATGAAAAAATTGCATTCATTGAATTTAACTTGGAGACTTCATCTTCAAATGTTATGAAATCACCATTCATTTAACAGCGAAAAGATTTCAATAATTTTTCCCTGCATTAATTTTACAGCAATATCGATTGAATGCAAACTTTTGTCACTTCATGAATTCTTTGTAGTCTTTTAAAATCTTTGCAATGATGAGATGTTGTCATGCAGCTGGGGAATGAGTGTATTGGAGAAACAGCACGTAAGGTTTATTAAGGTCAAAAACACAAAACACAATTATTTTATGTTTAAAAAATACTGCAAATATTCACAAATAATTAGAACATTTCAAAAATATTTACCTAGGAATTTGAAAATCTGAAAACTACCCAAAAACTGGTAACAATTTAAAACATTTCTGTGGCAACAACGCTGTAAGAATACACATATTTCTGAGTTATCAAACAAAAACAATTGCCATGACTTAATTCCGAGATGAAAGTTACTTAAATATTCCGAATATTCAAAAAAAGGGAAGGAAGAGATGTAGAATATAATGCCGGCAATAATGATACAAGAAAGTATATATCTTTTCTCTTATTTTATATCCGTTTTATCTTCATTGCTTAACCATCAACATTATTATCATCATCATCTCCGTGAAGTATAACTATTTGAATAAGAAAAAAAAAAACACTGAAAATTTATACAATCTCAATATATAATCACAGAATTGTTGGAATTTTTTGTAACGACCATTTTTTTGTTTCAATTTCAATATAGAAAAAGGATATCTACTTAAGATTCATGAATAAGCTGTTTTCTCTTTATTCTACTCGTATAATAAAGACAAGGAAGATAACAAAAATAAATTGGTATTCATTTTACTCTATTATTCCTAAAGCAAATGAAATTGTGTATAAAGTGACAGTGCTGTCTTTTACTATAATAAATATAAGAAAAGAACTTATTTTTTAAGTTATAATAGACTCAATTTTAAGTGTTACTTTTGTTTTTGCTTAGATACTTTTTTGCTCTGTATGCACAATATAATATTTTGAAACATCTGAAATTGTAAGAGCTTTGAGCTACCAACTTTCCCTCTTGAATTATTCCTTAACTATTAAGTACCCAATTTATTATAACTTATTATATGTACATCATTGAGTTAGGTTGTAAGTTGAGATAAGGACAAACAGACTGAATTGCGAGACCTTGAACTGAATATTTTTATTGCTTGTCACAGATTTTTGACGCTAAAGGAAACCATTAGATATGAATATTGCAAGGAGTTCTTTTAGCTTTTTAAATTAAAGATACATTTTCAAATTCTATTGAAAATTTTTAAACATTTCTTACTACTAATTTATAAAAAAAAACTTTTTTTATAAACTAATAAATAAATACTCCTACCACTATTACTACTAAAATTTGGCTTGGCAGTGAATGTGTTAGATTCATTAATCGCTCGACTTCCTACTTAGTTACTCAAATATAGAAGTGACACACTCTTATTGCATAATAAGAACTGCAATCAATTTAATTGCTGCTTTATCAACCATACTGCTTCGTCTTTCAATGAACGAATGAACTTTCTATGTACATCTGCGTAGTATAAATATCATCCCAAAGGCATCTCCGTTTTAAGATACTTTTTCAATCGTTATCGCCTTTTTCCATATACCAATTATAAAGACATGTTGGAGAAAAAAGAAAAGAATAACGAGATACAAAACTGTAGTTGTAAAAATGGTACTGACTCTCTTCTCGGGATAGCACTATACGTATACATACGGTGACCATATTTTAAAATTCCAAGTAATGAACAAAAAAAAAAAAAAATTAAAACTGGATTTTTGAATAGAAAAAAATACAACACAATTAATAAAACAGTAGAAGTCACTCTTAATGTCAATATTAGGCAAAATAAATAAAATTCAGTCTTTACTTTAACTAAATGTTAGAGTAAAATAAAAGCTTAAAAACTAAATAAGTATCCTCATTATTTAAATGAACCTAACGCAGGGAACTTTTATTTATTTACATATTTGAATACTTTCCTGGAGAAGGTATAGATCTGTTTAATTAAGTCTGGCTTTTGTTTTAAATATTCTGGGAATAAAGCCGAAGAGGAACCAGATTCTTCACCAAAATAATATTCCAACTTGGTCAACCTTATCAAAATTAATTAAATTCAGTCTCTGAACTCTCATAGTCATAGTGAATACAAAATAATTCATAATGAACATCTACTTCAAATAATGAACAGTTCATTATAATAATGAACGGATGGTCACCGTAACTATACAATACACAAGAACCCTTTTAAGAAAAAATATTCGATTTTTCATTTATTCGGAGCCTTTTGGCAAGCATTAAGTGATTAATGAATTTGCCAATAGTTTTTAGACAAAAAAAAGTTGATTCATTTAGCACGAAAAAACGTCAATTTAAGATGAGAATATTCGGCCCGCAGTTCGAACCACTCAAAATGTTTGAAAGATAATAATGTTGCACGAGTACCTAATTGAGTTACGAGAAAATCGACATCATCAGTCTATTTCAAGAGGATTTCTTCTTATATTGTACCTACATATGCTTCAAGCTTAAACCTTTATAATGGTTTTTTTCCTGGCTCTTGCAAGGAATTGATACATTTTCGATGAGTCCACTACAAGTAAAATCAATTGTGTGTTTTTTATGAGTAAACATCTATGGCGGCGCGCGGTAAAGTGAAATAAAAACGTGGACTTTCATCTGTGCAACGTTATGATTAGCCTGTTACGATGTAGCACGTTACGTAACGGGTATTCTCGGAATTCTGATTTGACATTTTGACAAATTAAAAGTGTTCTAGTAGACCCAGAACATCAGGTATGACATTATAGGTTAGGTAATATTTATATCCACCTCCTAAATCGATTAGTGTACTCTGTTTTTCGATCCGCTGTACTAAAATTCCACTGGAGATATATGTAGGTCTGGCCGTAACAGTTGGTATAAACAAACGTTGATGTTTACACATATTAACCATGAGTCCCGGCACGCAGACAATTTTTTTTTACGTTCGTCTGACCACTGCCACGCCTACTTTCCTACATATTTCCATATTCTGATGTTCTAGCAAGGCGAAATTTATGTAACTAAGCTCTCTGGAATCTTACGCCTTTCTCCTTATTTTGGAAATAAGCTCGCTTTAGAACCAAAAACACAATCCGCAATTTTTTAAGAAATTCACCTGCTGTAACACAATTTGTAAACCCTTAAATGGTATTTTGAATTTATGAATCACAGCCACAGGTTTAAATCACAGTAAATCTTAAATCACAGTCACAGTGATTAAAATATCACGACTAAGCTCATCTCTGTCTGAGGCATCCATTTTATCTACACGCGAAATTTTTCGAAAATTATGGACTTATGACCCATTTTTATTATGGAATTGTGTCCATTGTGGAATCTTGTATGTCCCCTGATGTAGTTATGTCGTGCACTCTCAAAGCCATGGTTCTAGCCATATATGTAATATAGTTCTTATACACTTAGAATTATTCAAATTCATTCAACAGTTATCTTCACAACACCAATAGACACTCTATTTATATCGTGTTGTAAAATTGCACAGTCGTTAATGGATTTTTTAATTTGAAAATCTTAACATCTTCTACACAAATAGTAAGTTTCCAGAGAAGTTTACCAAAGAAGGAAGTTCATTTATAAAAATATGAAACAAATTGGTCAAAGGTGACTTCCTTGAGGAACTACTGAAAATATTTTTGAATTATTTTAGTGTTTATTTGTGTTTATAAGCAGTTGTTTTGCCTCAAAATCAAGTTCCAAAAATCTTAAAGCATTTGCATTTACAAGTAACAGTAACAGGAACAAGCTTTAAATTGACCGAAATCCGAATTATTTTTGAAATTTACTTGCTGTCACAGCGATATAGTCATGTCATATCATGTCATAGGGTCCGAATCCCGAAAAAGCAAAATCATTCTATACAGAAGAAAATATGGAACATAGAGAGGTTCCCCAGAGACTTGGCATCACCGATACAACCCCAGCAACGGAATTGGAACTCACTTTTCCGTTCAATTTTAAATTGTTTCCTCTAATCTCTTTGAATTTTTGGAACATCCAAAGGGACATAATTTACGATTCCATTGGCAAATAATAGAGGTATATGTATAACAAGAAATAATTCCCAACACATAAAAACGAACTTCCAAAATCAATGTCATTACGCTTCAGTGACAAAAAAAAAAAACAACTTACGATGACTTATTTAAAAAAAAAAAAACAAATCTTTATTGATTCCCAACGGAATATCTAGAGGAATATCTTCATTTTCTGCAATCCTTGCTGTCGCTTTATGCGTGTTCACTAAAAATTCACTTTTATTGCCCTTCCATATTAAATATATGTAACTAGGTATGTATATAAAACATATAAATTCCTCTCCCTTGAGATTCAGCAAATTCAGCTTTATGAACTTTAAAAAAAAAAAAAACTTCCATCCACACCCAGCCATTTGAGCGACACAACCGACCGACGCGACGCACGACAACCGACGCGACGACGACAGCGACACCACCACGACGATGAACTAACTATTCAACGATTCCCTTACTCAGTGAACAATAATGTGGCTATACCTATGTACTGTATAGGTAGTAGGTACTCGTCCTCGCCTGCAGGACAAATTTATTTTCCTCTCTTGTTTTCTTTACAGATGATTAGGTACCTCAAGGATTTTCAAAAAGTTAGGAAAGGATATCCTTTATAGAAGATTCTCTCTCGCTTTTTTATTTTTGTTCAAGAATTTCAAAATCCTTTGTTTAAACGTGGACTTAATGTTGATGGTTCTATGAATCATTCTCCTGCAGACTGTGTCATCCTCTGGACCGACATATCCTGCGGCATCATGTGGGGGGGGGTCCATTCTCCTCAACTTTTTGTTTCTTTGTTTCGAACTAGAAAATTGAAGGATTCTTAAATTTCGATTTATTCTTTATGAGATATCGTGAAAGCGCCTTTTGCGTGCTTCTTACAACCGCTGTTTGTCATGACTTTTCCGAATCCATCAGAAGCGGATGGGAGCTGTATTTACCAGGATTTAATTAAAATCAATTAACTGTGTGAAATCGCTGAATCAACCGGCACGTTTTCCGTTGCTTCCTGAACTTTAAATTGACTTTCAAACTTCACCTTGCGTCGTCGCGTGCGTCGGTCGGTCGGTCGGTCGTGGTGTGGTGGTAATAAAATAACACTGCACCCATGTCCTATTGTATATATCAGCTTCAAGATTACTTCTTCGCTTCACCTGTCCTATCAGGCCAAGCCAAGTCTCCTGGAAGTGATTACTACTTTCATTACGGTTTGCGCGTAAAATTCACTTTGTAGCACTATCCTTAAAAGTTAGATATTAAAATTAGAAGATTCAGCTGCCACCATCGCCAGAGAAAAGGTAGATACACACACACCATCAGGACCACCCAAATAAAAGAGAACGAGCTGCTCTATATATTTATAAAGTATCTGGGTAGATATGTATGTAGGTATGTTGGTTTATACAAAAAAGGATTATTGAATTGAATTGTATGCGAGTCCCGGCTGGGGGATAACTTTTTCAATATCTCTAATGTTTGTGTGGCAATGGCGGTAGCTGAATTATACCCTAAAGGATAAAAGATAATGAAAATCAAATGCCAACAGATTGCAGATAAACGTTTAAATTAGCGCGTTCGCATATTAAATTATATCAGATTAAGGCTTAGGTACCTTCATATATTTTTAAATTGAATTCAAAATTAAATCGGAGGCGGGTTAATTATTTCTTTTCTTTATGTCTTCTATAGCTTTTAATTATAAGAAAGGGTAAGGTATTATGGTTGGGTATATAGTTAAAATATTATTTGGAACGCAATAAGCAATTATTCGTGAGAGAAAATATTTACTTACAATTAGGGTGATTTTTTGGCTGGTTTGGTTTTGGCAACACTGGTTTTGACATCTGACGTATGTTTAGTACCTTGTGTCACTGTCAAACAGCTTCAGTTTGGTTTGCAATTTAACCATGGATCGTCTTACAAATGAACAACGCTTGCAAATTATTGAATTTTACTATCAAAATTCGTGCTCGGTTCGAAATGTTCATCGCGCGCTGCTTGTGTTCAGCGATGAGGCTCATTTTTGGTTGAATGGGTACGTAAATAAGCAAAATTGCCGCATTTGGAGTGAAGATCAGCCAGAAGCATTGCAACAGCTACCAATGCATCCCGAAAAAGCCACTGTTTGGTGCGGTTTATGGGCCGGCGGCATTATTGGGCCATATTGGGCGAATCGCAGCGTTACTGTCAATGGTGAACGCTACCGAGCGATGATAACAAACTTTTTTTTGCCCGAAATGGAAGTTCTTGACTTGCATGATATGTGGTTTCAACAAGACGGTGCCACATGCCACACAGCACGCGAAACAATGGCGCAATTGCGAGGCGAGTTTGTTGAACAGTTAATTTCACGTTTCGGGCCGGTCAATTGGCCGCCTAGATCGTGCGATTTGACACCATTAGATTATTTTTTGTGGGGGTATGTCAAGGTTAATGTCTATAGGGACAAGCCCGCTTCGATTGACGCACTGGAAGCCAACATCCATGCATTCATTCGTGAGATACCGGCCGATATGTGTGAAAGAGTATGCCAAAATTGGACTCAGCGGATGGGCTACCTGAGACGCAGCCGCGGTCAACATTTGCATGAAATTATCTTTAAACATTAAATTGCAAGGTTCAAACTATCGATTCAAATAAATATTTTATTCATTTTTGCGAATTTTTTGTGTTTTTTTTAAAAAAAAGTTCTAAACCTCTTAAAAAATCACCCATTATTAGGGATTTGTGGTAGTGGTCTGTGGAGTAATGGTTAGTACGTTGAAGGTCTGGCTATGGAATCCCAGCCTCTGGCACTTTAAAAAACAAAAATGTCTTTTTTGCAGGGGTACCTACTGTCTATAGCGATGAAGTGACAAATCCTACCATACTCTGTCCAACAAAAATTGGCAGTGTAGACAAGATAGGACGTTTGCCTCTCATTCTGGCTACAGTGGATTGCATAAATCTTTCCGTCATTAAAGCTTTCACAGGGTTGTCGTAGTGTACGCGATAACACTCATCATTAAAAGCTTTTTCTGAAAGCTCGAAAATCAAAAGCACCTTAACAGAAACTCAAGGAAAACAAATCTGAACGAATTACCAAATGGACATTGGTAACTCTGACTGTACATCAAGCAGCAGCCAATTGCCATTGGCCACAGCAATTCAGTGCACACTCAGATGTGCCTTGAATAGGACGTTGTGTCTGTGTCAGATGCTATTGGAAATTCACGGGCGGGCAAACACTTTTTGTGGAAGAGTTATTTCAATTTAATATGGTGCAAAAAAATATGGCACGCTACTGATTTTGAAAAAGCTTCCCCATATGACGTGTACTGACTATTTTTGTTGGACAGAGTATAGAGTATCTCTTGTCATGAAAAAGTTCCTCTCAAATTAGCCGTTTAGATTCGTCAGAAAATTTTAGGCCCCACCCATTGCGTTCCGAATTTAAAATTATTGTATTACCTTCTGTCAGACCTACAAAAGATTGTCAGCTTTTTGTCTTTGGGAGTGAGACTGCCGAAATGCGAAATTTATGTATACGCTTTTGCTTCCGTTTTACGGCCGGGTTTCAAAAGAATATTCTTTTATATTGGGTTGGGTTCAGAATTCCGATTACTTTCTACTTTAGTATAGGTGAGTTGTAGATAATATTTCTTGTATTTATAAACCGCCTTCGCACGGGTAGACAAACCTAATACAATACTTCTTTCTGAGTTTTAACCCAATTCACGTCATGAAAGGCTCAATTTGTAAAAAAAAAAATGATCCTCTAAGTCCAAAATTTATTGCTCTCCTAACATAGAAAGAATTTTTGTATTCGAAAACCACTATTTTATTTTTATCCCATTTCACTCTATAAATATCATTTTTTTTAAAATAACCTTTCAAACACAAACAGAATTTCTGAAATCTGATACCACTTTTCGTTTCTACCCCCTTTCACCCTATAAATACCAAATTTTTAAAATCGAGTATTTCTAAAGCCATCCACTCAAAATAACCTATCAAACAAAAAATCAGTTTCCTAAATCAGACAGTTTTTATTTTTACCCCATTTCACCTTACAAATATTGAAAATTTGAAATAGAATATCCCTAGAGCCATTTCCTAAGAAAAAACCTTTCAAACAAAAACGGAATTTCTTAAATCGGACAATTTTTTTTTATTTCTACCCCATTACACCCTACAAAGTGAATTATTCTGTTGTGTTAACTAAACCGACTTTGTTTTATATATTTCGATATATTACTTAAATGGTGTTTTAATAATGATTTTATAGCAAAAATGTAAATTTGCATCGTAAAGAATAAAGGTTGTGAGAAACTGTGTTTGAACGGATTCACTTACCTCCTGAAAAAAGGGAATTTATTGTACTGGGATTTTTCTATTTTAGTTGAGGGGTATTTTTACCATTTACCAAATTATGGGTTTTTGGGATTATGGGTCTTCGGGATTTTGAGTTTTCGGGATTTTGTGTTTTCTGGATACTGGGTTTTCTGTATTTTGGGTTCTCTGCTGATTTTTGGGTTTTCTGAATTTTAGGTTTTCGGGATTATGGGTTTTTGGGATATTGGGTTTTGTGGTTTTTGGTTTTTCTGGATTTTGGATTTCGGGATTATGTCCAGTTTTCGGGATTTTGTGTTTTCTGGATACTGGGTTTTCTGTATTTTGGGTTCTCTGCTGATTTTTGGGTTTTCTGAATTTTAGGTTTTCGGGATTATGGGTTTTTGGGATTTTGGGTTTTGTGGTTT
The DNA here is from genome assembly GCA_932273885.2 of Leucozona laternaria. Lineage (NCBI taxonomy): Eukaryota > Metazoa > Arthropoda > Insecta > Diptera > Syrphidae > Leucozona > Leucozona laternaria. The sequence continues at coordinate 21,991,468 of OW026368.1, read as the reverse complement.
TTGGGTTTTCTGGATTTTGGATTTCGGGATTATGTCCAACTCCCTTTTTAATTCCATCGTTCTTCCACTATTTAATAGTTATTTGGTGTTCCAAAATGTATGTATCCGTGTCCTGTCTGAGCGATTGCTCCATCTTGCTGGAACCAACAATGGTCGAGACCCAATTCACCAACTCGCAACAAAAAAACTCGATGTTAAATCTGTCAAATGTATTTGACACATTCACATTACGTCATTATTTTTTGCGCCACCTGTGTACCTGTATTCGCATAAGCTGCGATAGGAAGCTAGAGTGCATAGATTGGAACGTGGCGAAAAAAAAATGATATGGGAGTGGGGACGGTGATCTCTTTGTCTAAAAACCAGATGCTTGAATAACTCTTCCAGTTTTTTGAGAAAATTGAAAATAACAAAATATTTTTCTTTTATTTTAAGTAATTTTTTCTTTTTAATTCCAATTTTATGCGAATTTCCTCAAATAACCTTTCTTATTTTTAATGATACTATTGAGACGAATCATCATATTCCCAATACCCACCACAATAAAACAATTTTAGTTTTAAGTTTTAAAAAAACAAAATTTATTTTTTTTAGGTACAAAATTTACAAACAACATTATTTGTATATACAAGTTCACTAAATTTACAAATTGTGCTTTGCCCTGTACTGACCATTTGGGTCGTATTTCTTCAACAAGCTATCAAAATCTTTTGGCATATTCTTACGCAAATGCTCAACAACTTTATTGGCATTCTTCTTTTGGATTTCGGTACACTTGGAACAATCACTAGCTAAGGCATCAGGCAGAAGTTCTGTATAAGAAAATAGAAAAATAAATATGTGTAGATAAATGCAAATCCATGTTCAGACGAAAGTTAAATGAATGTTTGAAATAATTTATTTGAAAATATGTATTAATAGTGAATATAGTGTGTAGGTACCATAAGGATTCAATTTAATTGAATTCAATTAAATTCAATTCAGTTCAATTCTGTTCAATTCAATTTAATTGCAAAATATATGTATCTTCAAAAGTACAACCTGTAGAAAAAAGTCAGATATTCAATGTGGCATGTCAAAAATATCGATTTTTTGAATATATGTAGCTCCTAAACGATAGGTGTTTTTGAAACTATATGTCCATGCTATTTTTGTACAGTATGTGACCCTCTAAATAAAAACATTAATATTTCTTTCCTCATATCAATGATTTGAGAAAAAAACCATCTAACATCAAAAATACTGGTTTTTTTACTTCGTACTCTTAGTGCCAAAGTTATCGAAAAGTAATTTATGCTTATTTAATCGATTATAAATGTCCTACCAAAAATATTGTGACACATTTTTACATACGATCGGAGAGTTACAAGATACATATTGCTCTCTCAAAAAGGCAAACTATCGAAAATATAGGTTTTTTTCATATAACTCTTAAAAAAGTATAATTATATCTTTGTGTGTACTGTTACAAAATTTTTAAGTCATGTTACATAGAGAAGAAATCTACAACATTTGTTTCCTCATAGCGATCATTTAATAGAAATAATTATATGGTAATTTGGTGAAATTCAAAAATACTGTTTTTTTTAACTTTTAGCTCTGAAATGAAGAAGATTATTGCGTTTATTTTTTTATCTTCACTTAAATTTTTTTGCGCATTAAATAATCATAGTTCCAAATGTCACCATCAAATATTTGTCTATTGGAATGGAAATTTACATAAAATAAACCAAAGTGAAAAGTTTTTAATGAAAATCGCAGGAAATTTAAAAATTTAAAAATTTAATTACGACCATGCTAAAATCAAACGATTGAAAATGAACTGTGGTTAAGTATTCACCATACATACATAGGTCTCAACTCAAATTTGTGTGTGCTGATAGGATTTGTTTGCATTTTATTTTTTCCGAAACTTACTTTTCAATTCACGTCCCTCAGCTGTGCATGGTCCTTTGTTATTCAAACATTTAACATAATTTTCCAGGATACGTTTGTTGTTCAACACCATATCCACATCGAAAGTATCGAATTTGGAAGTGTAAGTTTCTTGGGGCCTCGCCGCCGCCGTGGCAATGGCTAGGGCACAAGCCAAAACGCAGAGTCCTAGGGTGAATTTCATGTTTCCGTTTTAGGTTTCTGAAATATAAACAAATAACAAAAAAAAAAAAAAAAAATAAATTTATTTCTACACAAATATAGCAAGAAAAGATTAAGTAAATATTTTTAATTATTATTAATTTGAATTTTGTGTGGTTAATACTATGCTTAAACAGCTGCAACACTTATGTCGTTTTCGTTTGGATTTCGGAACTGTTCCATTCCTATGGAAAATGGAAAATTTGGAGTAAAAGGAGTGAAAAAAGAGTAGCTCCGAACGTCCACTCGAAAACGACATTAATTTTCTAACCCTACCACCCACACCAAATACATAAAAAAATCAATAAAGCATATTCTAAAGCAAAACAAAGTCAAAGTCAAAGTTAAATAGTCACGCATTAAGCATTTCTTTTATTTTGAGCAGAGGTCTGAAATGAGAGCTTACTCTGTGAACATACTCTGAACTGAGTGTGTTCTGTTCTGATTGCTCTGAGTCATTTATAATTTTTTTTTTTTCAACTCGTTTGAGTTGTTTAATATCAAGTTTCTCGACCATCATTTCAATTTATGTTTATTTCCCCTTCTTTCATTGTGACTTTTTCCATGTCCGACTTTTGCTTTGCTTAGGTATGTTGTTTTCGTTTGGATTTCGGAATTGTTCCATTCCTATCGAAAATGGAAAATTTGGAGTGAAAGGAGTAGCTCCGAACGTCCAGTCAAAAACTACAGTAGAACATGCTCTGAATGAAAAAAGAAACACAGATTCGTATGTCGTTTTCCTTTCGAAATTTGGAGTTACTCCTTTTTCACTCCTACTCTAAACTCTCCATTTTCGATAGGAATGGTATAGTTTCGAAATCAATCCAATCCAACTGAAAACTACCTTAGGATTAGCTCTCCACTGGGGTAATTTGGCCTAACAAAAAAGAACCACAAATTTTTTTTGACAACTCAGACTCTGCTCTAAACTAAAAAAGAAAAACATATTTATTTGCTTGATCAAACTAGAGAGCTGCTGCAAATTAATGAACAAAGAGAGAATACCAGAAGCCATCGCTCACAACACAAACCATCATCGACATCACATCGATCTGGCAGCTGGCGAGATAATCATTTCTCACTATACCTATCCAACCACCAGTTGCTTTTGGGAACGAACAAAGAGCCAATCCTTCATGAGCAGGAGCACGGGCAGCGTTACGACAACGAATAGACCAAACGTCTTCGAAGTCGTAAAAAAGCTATAACTCCAGCCGATACAAACTTGGCGGAAGCTTACTCAAGTTTCTATATTGTTTCATTCACAACCTTCAAAATTAATATGATGGTGCGAAAGCAATGCAGCCTTTACTGCGAGTGTGTTATCACTTAAAAACCACTTTCACGGGTCTTCTTTACTCACATAATACGACCTTAAATTATGTTTGGTAGGTGGAATACATTTTAAGATTCATAGATTTGCATTCAGACCTTAAGACCACTGTGTTGTCGTACATGTGAGTAATAAGGTACGTGCGAATCAGTCGTGCATTTTTTTTTCTTTGCCTTTCCTGCACTCTAAGAAATTTAAAATATGGCCTGTAAAAACTGTAAAGTATTTTGTGGAACTTATTAATTTTTCCCTGCCTCCTGGACTCTATGTGTGTTTTACTAAGTTAATAGTTTTACTAACAGAAACTTCATCTCCAATGGCTTTATTTTTCTTTACTGTCAGTTGCATAATAGATGAACGTGAACAACAACTAGAAAGCAAAAAAAAAAGAAACAGGTCATTTCTAAAGCAAGTTTTTGAAACTTGTTCCCAGAGAGCCATCAGGCTAGCAAAAAGTAGCTATCGACTATCGTCCTCGTTAAACTTATATAATTACTTTCAGACTTTCTGATTGAATTTTGATACTTTGTCTTTTACTTTGCACTCACCTGGGGCTTATTGCCATTTGCGTGAAACATGGGAGTAATTTATTTTCATATAGCAAAATTCTGAAAACAAAAATTAAAAACAATACATATGTACGAGTATGTTGGTAAGTCATTAGATGACCCCAACAACTTTAAATGAGTTTCTGATGACATAGAAATAAAAATTTCAAAAATTTCAATAGATATTCAATGATCTTCGAAGGTGTATTGTTTGAAGAATGACATTTCGAATTGATTCTTAAGAAACGAGTTCAAAATATTCATCAATTATCATCAATGTTTTGTAGGATTATTTAGAAGATCTGTTAGATCTCATAGTGGCCAGAAGCTGATGCGGAGTTATGGGAAATGCTCATATATCCAGATTCAGACACAGATTAATAAATTGAGACTTAAGTTACGTTTACATTTGACATATGTAAGTTGAAAATACATACAAACTTATTTTTATATTTGATTACATTTATGAATTATGAATTAATTTACAGGAGGCTGTAAAAGTATCGCTCTCATTTCGAACAATATTAAGTATGCCAACATGACTCCAGTAATGTTATAATATAGTAAAGTGTGATATTCACTTTCAACAACAATTGTTCAAGTTGAAAACCAACATTTTCCATCGATTAGAAATTGGTTGTCCACATTTATTCGAAAGTAGGTATCTTCAATGAACAAGGTAAAGCAAATTTCTAATTAGCAATTGAACCAGTTATCTTGAAATGTTCATTGAGTGTATCCTTGAGTTCACAAAGTTAACATATTACAGAGATGTCAGTAAATATATGAGGACATATTTGGACAACTGTTGGAATGTATTTAAAAATAAAAAAACATGTCCAACTATTTAAAGACAATGGTTAACTAGCTGTCCAAAAGAGTTCTAAAGAAAAGTTGTAGACAGACAAAATTGAGAAATAGGCGATTGATGTTGATGGTTCAGTCGATTTTGTTATAAATTTGTAGCCCAGAACTTTTGAGATCTAGCTTAAAGTATATTGCATTAAAAAATTTTACAAATCATTTTTTTTAGAAACAAAAACTAATTTAAAGAACAAGATCATAGGTATCATTGGAAATTTGACTTTTAACACAACAATATTATTTCAATAATTAACAATTTTATTAAACATCTTCAATGTCAAGTCATACTATAGCTTTGAACTACAAGATCAGTTCGGGAAATTCAGTCGTGCATCTTCATTTTATTTTGGTATTTGAACATTCTAGGCAAAAACAAAAATGGAGAATATAACACAATAAAGTATAACAGGTTGCACTTTAATTATATTGTTCCTCATTAAACAAATATATTACATATTCCCCTACTCTGAGCTTCCCCCTGGTTGGCCCTTTGAATTTTTAAAATAGATTTATTTCAATTTCTTTATATTATTGGTAAGAGAGTAAAATCAAAAAGTGTTGTCACCTCGAAAACCATATCTTTTAAAAAAAAAACAGCCTTTTATGTGTGAATATGGACTTCTTGAATGACGGGAATTCTGAGGCCCAGTTTTTCAGTAGTGAGATAAACCAGAGATAGCTAACTCTAGAAGTAAATTAACTCATAGTTAACTGAGGAAACAGTTTTTCGGTGGAGAATGCATGCGGAACAACTAAACAAATTCGGTGGATAAAACATCAAAAGCCAAATTTGATGAGTTAACTCAGGTTTAACTTTAATCTGACACTGAAATACTGGATCTCAACGAATATGATGCGCAATGCGAAAATTGAAAGAATTTTCTTGACATAAGTCGCTTCATGATGAAATTGCAAAGTGTACTGAATTTGATGAGCATATCAAAAGACAGCTGTCAAATTAAATGTCACTAGAAGCAGTGTTACCAATTTAAACCACAAACTTCTAGAAGGAAACATCTCTTATACTATTATATTTTATTTTTTTTGTTTAGTAGGTTTTTAATTGTATTTTGGGAATTTTAAAGATAATAGTTAAAAATATTTTTGAAACGTATCGATTTTTCATTTTACATACAAAATTATATCAAATGACAGAGCAATGGAAAAATTCATTCTTTTGGCAGTATAGTGACAGAAAAATGCCAAATTATCACTCGTGTAAATCTAGCATTAGTCATTCTTAAGCTTTCATGTACCTATAATTAATAGATATTAATTCTTTGCTTATTGAGGCATTCCGAAAACTAATGGATCAAGTCCATTTGCATTTTAAGTATGTAGCTAATTCTAACTTGCACAGCTTAATTTAGGTTCTTCTTCAAAGAAAAAATTAAATAATAATTCAAGATAAACTCAGCGTGAATAATAAATATATTTTGTCATCAGTCATCAACATTATTTCTCCTGAATTTCTTATACAGAGCTTCGTACGAACATTAAAATTATTTCTAATAAAAATGACTAAAATGTGTTGATATTACGACAGCTATTTAATACTATTATGCTAGATTTACACGACTGAAAAATTTGGTAGTTTTTGTCAGTAAACTGCCAAAAGAATGAATTTGTTCATTCTTCTGACAGTTTTTTGACAGTTTACTGGCAACTTGTCAGCCGTGTAAATCAACCATTACTCAATAGCTACTTACTCAATTGTTAATTTAAACGGAATGAAGAACAAATACAGAGTTTATTTTGGAGGAAACTAGAGAAATGCCAATTTATAACTTGCCACAAACATTTATAGATTCTTTAGGTTTTTTTGTATGTTGCGAAAAATTAACTGTGTTTTTTTGCAAGCCCGGAAGAAATTGGTAAAAAAAAAAAAACGGCGTCGGGGCTAAGCAATTTAAATGTTCAATGCAACAACAACTAATCCCATTCGGGCTTAACTGAACGCGGAGAATTCTCTAAGCACGGAGAAAAACTGTGTTACCAGCATGCTTTACACACGTCTTGTTATCGATAGATTGTGTGGAACTTCCATTATTTTTCTGTAATGGCGTCGCTAATTGCCGATGTAGTTTTATTAAATAGAATTTTCTCAAATCGAAATAATGCACCAACTGCAGTTGGTTTAATTTGCTGATTGATAAGTAAGTGTTAACCGAAAATATTCCGGTTTTTTGCCTGTTTTTTGTCAACGAAGAATACCTATTGCAACAGGTATGGTTTTTGGAGTACCCCATTTTCTTTTCCAAGACGACCAACGAAGACGATAGAAAAATTGTTAAAGTCAATGGATATCGGTACCGGGATATAATAACAGAATTGTTATTTTGAGGATTTGGAATATGGTTCCAGCTACAGGCCAACAGGTCATACAAGTCGTCCAAAAATCGATTTTCTGCACACTAAGTTCAATAATTATGCTATCGGTTGTGGTGGCGTTCACCACGGGGCTGCAATTTGCAATTCTTGTGAAGTTTTATTAAAAATCGAATATTTGTTAAATAGGGACCGAAACCATCGAAAATGTATTCAACGATTGGGTTGACAGGATTGCCTTCTGTCAAGCCAGACCAGACAGTCATTTCAATGGAATTATATTCTATATTAATCGGAAGGTTTATTATCATCATAACATCTATGCTGGCGGTAGAGTGAAAAAAAACGTGAACGTTCGTGTGCAACGTTACGTCGTGCAACGTTACGGTGTGCAACGTTACGATCTGCCTACTAGGATGGGTGCGTTCAGTGAAAAAAATCTTAAGATCCCCTTCCAGCAAAAACAAGTCCGTTTTGGATCCGCGCACGTTGATGTTTACACATATTAACCGTGAGTCCCGGCACTCATACATTTTTTTTTTTAATTAATCAACAATCGTTGATAAAAATATTTAAAATAAAAAAAGAAACCAACAGATTTCCTTGTTCTCCGAAGTTTTAAAAATATATCGCCTGCAATAATTGACAGTGTGATTTATTAATTTTTATTTTACGAAAAGTGAGAGAAAAGACAATATGAAAACAAAACAAAAACCCAAACAAAAATAAGATGAACGACATTTTTAATACGCTTTTTTCCATATTAATTCATATGTAGGTAGCACAAGGTTATTCAAGGTTAAATATCCGATTTTTATAAGATTACCCATACAAGTTTATCAGTCATCTTTCGAGTCTGTTTAAATACCCAAACTAAACGACATAATTTTTGTCCGGTCATCAGTCTGGAAATTCCGAATTTATTTATTTATTTCATTATCATATATTTTAAAGTCAACGCAAGCATCATTATTTAAATTAAATCGGTTGATAATGTAGGTGCCTCCGTATAGATATATACATAATGTATAATGCATGAAACAAACAGTTATGGCAAATTAGCATGAATCCTCAAATAATAACTTAAACATTATACCTACTCATTTATTATGTTAAATTTAATACAAGTTAAACAATATTCTTGTTTTTCTTTGGTCAAACTCAAAACATTTCATATGTTTTTTTAGGGAAATTACAAAATTATCCGCGGTGACAAAGCAACAAAGCACATCCGCAGTTATCGATTCAAAATGTTTGGTTAGCCAATCGATGATATGCTATGCTAACCTTGAAATGCTAATTATATTTATTTTTATTGTGGAAAGCGGTAAGGCGGTATAGGTACTCGATGGAAAATATGAATTTTAGTTCACTTACGCTTTGATGGACACACTGTTTTCTAATTAAATTCAAATCACATAACACAAGTTGGTTTTCCCTTTTGCTACCGAGACCAAATTCAAAACGGGCGGGAGTGAGAGATAGAGAGGTTCAATGGACGCCATTAGTCTTAGCTTAATTCGTTCGCTTTACGTGATGTACCACAAATCAAAGAAAGTGATAAATGAACCCAAATCAAATAATTTATCTAAATATTTGACAACCGTGAGGTTGTTAACACAAAAACACTACATTTTTTTCCAAATAGACACAAATCAAAAATAAAAATGAAACTTTTTTTTTTTTAAATTAAGAAAACAAGAACTTACTCAAATGCGGCTTAAAAGGAAGATAAGATGTCCCAAATGGCTGATGGTGGTACTAATAATTAAATTCTGGTCACGTTAAAGTGTGCTTCTGGAAAACAACGTAATCCAAAGTGCGAAAGCAGCGTTATCCACAAAAACAAAACGAAACGAGGAAAAAATGATTTCTACCAAATAAATCTACCACTGCTGCCGGTTTGTACGGTGGATAGTTGGACAATGACAATACCACTTAACACCCTCGAGACTTTATATACTTCGGCTAAGAGTGTCTCGTAATTTGTTGTTGTCTTGTGGTTAGTTGTTTGGTTTGGTGCTGATTATGAGCTGCTGCTTCTATAGTTAAGGCTTGTGGTTGGATCGTTGGATCAAGACCTGCCTGAAGTCTCTGTCTGTGTCTATACTCTTGTATAGTTTGGGTGGTAGCGTTGCAAATGATTTCTGGGATGCTTAAAAAAAGCTAATTGCTTGAGTTATTATTTATTCAATACTTAAAGATCAATTTCCTCATCTCATGTCTACTACGAGTGTTTTGGCATTGAAATAATCTCTATCCAAGATGGTGGTGCATGATAAATTAAAGCAAAAATTGTTTGCCAGAAAATTATAATAAGGGCTGCTAGATGTTGAAATGCAATATTGTGGCGTTCGCCGTGTGGCTCGTTGTGCCACTTTTATTCTGTTGGAACTCAAATTTGGTTACCAAACTTTGAATGATCTTCTTAAAAGGGTAACCATGTAAAGCGTAAAATGGACGCAACTCATGTATCGTTGCCCCAAATTTTTTTATATTTTATAAAGTTTTATCATTTGGACGCGTGCTGTTCAATCGTGTAACTTCCCATGGTGATTTGGCATCATTATAAATAATAGATTTGACAGATGTCAGCAAAACAAAATGGCTGCCACATCCCACCAAAATCTACCCGCACCGATTGAAAAACCCTTTATATACCAACAATAGGCGTTAGGCAATAACGCCCAAATCGATTTGGAAATATCGCCCAAAAAAATTCTGAACAATTGTTGTTGTTTTTTTCTCGATTTTTGTGTTATTTCTATTTTTTTTGTTAAAGGAAAAAACGCCCAAAATAAAAATATTAAAAGTTAAATAAGAAATAACCCCAAAAATTGGAAAAATCCAGACTCTTTAAATGCAAAAGAGACTTTGCATACACCGCCTTGCACCTTTCCCAAATCCTATAGTGTGCCTAAGCAGGGGGGGTGCAGGCGGGCAGCATGCCTCCCCCATATATATGTATGTACATCACTGTTTATGTGCCACATAAGTTTCATTGAAATTTCTCTTTGGAAATATCGCCAAAAATTTAGGAAAGAACGCCCAAATTAAAAAAAAAAATGTTTGGAAATATCTCCCAAAATTAAGCAATTAACTCTTAAATTTTATTATAACAATTTACATTGAAATTATTTGGACGATATTTCCAATTTGTTTGCTTATTTTAAGCGATAAAAAATGTGGGCGATATTTCCAAATCGATATGGGCATTATTGCCTAACGCCCCACAATATGCAACCCTGTTTCCCAGACTATTAATGTACAAGTAATTTCTTTTGTTTTACAATTATTATTTTAATACTTAAATTCAGGCAAGTGCTCTCTTAAATCCCGTTTTAGTTTTTTTTTTTTGTTTTTCTTTATACTGTTGATGTCTTTTTTCGATTTGCGGTGTGTGTGATTACGTGTTAATGTGTAGAAGTATTAAATTCGAAGCAGGTTGATCAGTTGATAATTTTACCAAGTAGATAAACTTTACCACATCGAATAATGTCTTTTATTTGAATAATCGAGAATAAAAATTAAATATAAAACAACAACAACAAGGCTAATGGGGCTAATCAAGTAGTTAAAAGTCCATGATATAAAATAATAACTTATTCTGATTCTAGGGAACTATATAGGTATATTTGGGCAAAAGCTCTTAAGTGTATAATTTATTCTGACAAAACAAAATCGAAGAAGTAATTCAGCATGTTGTGTAGTTACACTTTCTACGATTCTGTGTTAACAATTTTACTGGCAAATATGTTTCGGATTTTATATACATACATTCCGAATCTATTGGAATTAGAAGATTTTTGCCAAAAAAAGCTTTTATGAAGCTTGGAATGAGAGAAATGTCAATTTATAACAGTTATAACATTTTTTCGTCATTAAAGAAAGGACGAGACTAGAGACATGAAAAAATATAACAGATATAACAGTTTTTCACCATTGGGCGTGAGTTAACGCGCTTCGCGCGACTTGACAAAAAAAACTCTGGGTGCCTGAAGTTTGTCCACCGGCGGAGAGCCCTGACCCTGGCTTAAACAGTACTTTTATAAACCAAAACTGTTATAATTTCCTTGTATAGACTCACTTCCAAATAAATGACTCGTTCAAATTCCTTTTCGTTTCTCTGAAGTCATAGAAATTAGTTAACTATTGTACATATTACAAGAACAATTTCCTGTACATAGTAAGCAAAAAACACTTGTTGACAATCTAATGGGAATTACAGACAATTTAACGAGGATATTATTTATTTCCAATGTACTGAAACTAATGCCCATCTTATTTACGAACATGCCAATGCCAAAAGGCGGAAGCACTGACATTGCGATATGGTTGAAAAGACACATTTACTGCCCAAAAACCCAGAAGTCCAAGATTTATCAATTAATGCCCTCGCCTGTCTTAATGGCTATTAGACTAATTGAAATACATAATTGACACAAATTTATACAATCCTTACTATTGATGGCAAATTGTTCTATACTTCCCAACTAAGAAAAAACTAATTTGTGTTTCACATGCAAGGAATTAAAGAGCAGACAATTTTGTTTTGGTAAGAAATTTAATATTCCAATTCCATGTTTGATATTCAGTTTTTATTTATGAGTTAATTTCCTGAAGAACCAAAACGGTATTCATATCGCCATATTGAAAAAAAAAAATATTATATTCCAAGCATTTGGCAATATTTTATTAATGCTCTTTTTATAATTATGAATCTGATGGGAGCAATTGGTTTTGTTGTATCATATTTTCCTCGAATTCAAGAACGAATTCTATACCTAAATTAATTATTTCATCGATACAGCTAATAGTTGGTACCTACAGTGTGGTTATAGTAGACGGAATCGAGAAAGTTCTACAGGTGTTGCCAGTACAAAACTCCAAATCTAGGATTTTACTCTTCCTAATCCAGCAACAAAAAAAATAAAAAAAAAAAATATAGAGAATTTAAACACAATCAGCAGCATAGTTCAAAACAAAATCGAGTATGAAATATCAGACTGTCACTTTGATTACTTGTCATTGGCTACTGTCATTGTCAGAGAGATTTCAAAATGGACGTGTTCGTTTCAACCAACAAATCGATTCTGTTTAGAAAAAAAAAATAAATTCGTTTAGAAAAAAAAATTATTTTTCTAGACAAATAAAATCTTTAATTTTTTGCTAGATTTACACGTAGCTATTTGCACACATATAAGGAATATTTGACATTTCTCATCAAGTCGAAAGTTTTCTCTATCGTGTAAAAAGAAAACAAATATTCAAGTGTTTAATTCAAAGGAAAATATAATACAGCAAGACACATCATATCACTTGGATCTCAATGAATCCTTTGTGGTCCCCCAGGATGTAGGTGAGTTGAAAAAGAGGATGGGTGAGGAAAGGGGTTAGTGGAGCTTAGGTTTGGGTATGAGGTGTCTCTCTGAATTATCCTGAATTTTGAACAAATTTTATGATGTTCCTCAGTGGCTAAGACGAGTTGTCGATTAATTCATTTAAAAAGTAGCATCCAAGAGCTGTTCTGAGCTGCTTCTTGCTCAGCTAGGGCTTACACAAAGGAAGTGATAAGAAACATCCTCCACCTCTTCGTCTTGACACCCCCTGCATAAGTCAGATGAGCTGATGTCTACCATGTGGGTTTTCGTTAGGACCCTTTAGAATTCCAACCAAAATGGATAATTGAGGTCTGCTTAATTCGAGAAGGAAGACTTAGATAGGTCTAACCATAGATTCCTCGAGACCTCGGTTTCGAGGAAACATTGGTGAATTCTACTTTTTTTCGGTTGGTTATCAAATAATAACGAATAGCAGAGTTTCGATTCCAAATGTTTCATACGTACACCGTCGTTAATGTGTTCCTTGGCGTATTTTAATAAGTCCGTACTTTGACTTTGAACTATTGCTTGGTTCCATTATTGGTATGCACTCGTATACTGTCTGCAAAACATGGTCTAAATGGTCTAGGCATAAATGAAAAAAAAATCCACTTTTAAATCATAAAGCGTGAAACAGATTAAACCACCAACAGCACCAGCGCCGTCAACAGCAAACAGCACGCTGGCCAGCAAATATTTTTGAAACACATTGCTATCAGCCCCAGCCACCGGAAATGCATGGATTTTATAATTTTTTGTAGTGTGGTGCCCACAGATTATCCACATGAAGATGAGAATCCCCGGCAGCCATTTTAAATTGCCTACAAGCTAGAGCTGTCAGATTTCAGATAAAAAATGAGATTGTGTGTATAAAAACCTCACACATAGGCAGTAGGGATCATCACACACCGCATGGTAGCAATTCACATCTATTCATCGAGGCGGGAAGAAATTACAAATACAACAATGTAAACAAATGGGTTTTGGAGGGTGAAACGTACGAAACATTCTCATCTTCACAAATGGCTAATCTGTGGTGGTGCCTCTGAATATCGCAGTAACAGCAAATTTAGAACTTTGGCCAAACGGCGCTGGTCTCGTTGCTGGTGCTGGTCTAATCTGTGTTGAAAGATTGAAATAAATTGGTTCTAAAATAATGGCGGCCGCTGTTGTTGCTGACGTTGCTGGTGCTGGTTCAATCTGTTTCGCGCATAAAATTGAATTTTTTTAATCTTAGTATTTTGCAGTACCTATCTATTTAGTAGTAGATAGTACACATTTCAAAATAAAATTTGTATGGCAATTTTATGTATTTAGAAATATACATTTAAAAACATTATTAAAAAAAATCATTTACCCGAATAACTTAGGTTTATATTGATTTTCAAAAACATTTTTTTTTTTTAATCCAAAAAAGGCACAAAATTTAAGATGATTTAGAACGATCTTAAAGCATTTTTAGATTATAATGCTAGGTTATAAAGAGGATTTTCCAAATTTTTAAAGTGTTAGTACCGTAATATCTTTAAAACATTTCTTAAAGTTAAAATCACCAAATGCCTAGTTTATCTTTTTAGTATCTTACTCACTCCATAATATGTCACTTTCACATTAACAAATGACGGTGTTCACATTGGACTGACTCCTCCGATTTTTTTGACGTCTCTGGTGCTTTGACTCACTTCTACTTTATGGTGAGAAAGAGATAGCCAGGATTTTTTAATTTTCTTAGAAATCAGTGGATTTATTTTGACGTCTTCTTTTGTGACATCTGTTTTCTCTGTCTGTGATTTATATTTGGCACTTAAATCTCACGGAATCCAATTTTCTCAATTGGAAACATATTTATTTAAGACGATTAACATTTTGTAAGTGAAAAATTTGTAATTAATCCTCCAAACTGCACAGATTTTTGTTTTTTTTTTTTTTTAACGACTGCTAAACGTCAAAGTAAGTCCGATGTGTTCACATTAGTTTGTGTCTGAGCAAAACAAGCTGGATTCACGTCAAAAAAAATCGGATGAGTCAGTCCAATGTGAACACCGTCAATGTGAAATAGGTATGTTTGCCTACTTTTTTGAACGAACTGTCATTGTTTCCTGCTGGAGTTTATTGAGAAAATATGTTAAGTATGATATGTTCTAGTAAAAAATTGTGTAAAAATAAGAACATTTTAGTAGAAAGGTTTAAAGTTAGGGAATAGTTAAGTAGTATTATGCTAATACTTGTTTACAATTTTGCTCCATAGTTTCGACCTAAAAGGGCCTCCTGTATACAAATATTTATGTAAAAAAGAAACTCAAAAACAGCAATTTTTTTCCAAAATGTTGGCAATAACTGGTACGTACATTAAAGCCCTTCCGATAAATAACCTCTTTCATTTTATTGTTGTATGGCAGGTACCGTTATTTTTGTAGCTAACGAAATTTCCATTTTTCTCCGGGGAAAACAATAGTAAAACTAAAGTAAGGTAGAAATTAAAAACAAGTTTCTTCAGTGGTTAAGGCTGTAGATCCATGTACAGACAAACATTATTGCGGGACCAGCTTTTTTTGTGATCTCTATCATCGTAGTGCCAGGTTTGAATAAAATTAAACTTCGAGATTAAACATTTCTAAAAATATAATACGATTATTCTCGATTATATTATCTGTAATTGAAAATATCTTAATCGAGATAATCAAGTTCTACCCCGACTAATGGATTCTTGTAAACCTTTTTTTTTTTAACAATTCCTTTTCGTCAACTTATTCTTAAAATTTCTTTCGGCTTTAAAAACTTAAGCAATTATAAACTCCTTACGTCGCCCTCATTAATCCCACTTGACAAATCACCCTTTTAATTGCTTTGTTGTTGGCTTATAAAATAACATCTCAATGACATTATTTGAAATCTCCGACTAAGCAAGCATTATAATGAGCACAAGCCCAAAACAAATATTTAATTTCCAACTTCCTCCGAAACTAAATTATCATTCTTCCATCCGCATAAACCCCTTCACGCATCTACCTACATATAAGATAGCATAAATATAACTTCTGTCAAAGTTTGCGCGAGTAACATCAAAAGTTGATTGAAACACTTCCAACAAGCAATTATGACTGAACTCGTAAATAGGTAAGGCTGTTAAACTAATTCCTTCAACAAGCCTGATGGTTGGTTCAAGAGATCAAAAGTGCTTTGCCAAAGTTTTATTTTTTTATGAGACTAATAAAAATAAATTATGAACTCATTAAGGCACTTTTGCTCTAAGATTTGTATAGGTTCAGTATTTATATATAGTATATAAAGGTGTATCTATGCAATTAGCATATATTATAGCTTCTCGTTTAATTACTTGCGCGCTCTTTGAGCTATATCTCTCACCGAAATTGGCATGAAATAAATTTATGTGAGTCATTGCATATACAAAAAGTTTCTATAATTAAAATTAAATCATCACCCTAAGATCAATTTGTATCTCATCAAAATTGAATTTTAAAATAAAAGAATGGTTACAAAAACAAAAGTAAAAATTCCCACCTCCCAGTTGAGTGGAGATGGAGATGGAGAAGGGCAAAAACTTGAAGACAACCTGTTCGGTTAGTCCAATTTTGTAGAAGACAAACCCGTCTCTGGTCAATATTCGATATTATAATGACACCGGAGACTGGACTATACATTATCAAGTCAATTTTATTCGTGTTGACATTCAGATGGATTTGGTTTTGTTGTCGTCGTCGTCGTCGTTGTCATCGTTGGGTTGTCGTATTTCGTTCATGTGAAGTATATCTACAAACAATGCCCTATCCTGTTCTTAGCCAAAGGTACTGTATGTACTCCCAAACGAGATTAATTCATCCTCAAGGTCTGTTTGGTCTTTTTTTTTTGGCAGCATTCAAGATGACGATGAACGACTACTAAAAGTAAACAACTTTTGAGTAGGTTTACCCTTACCCAACCTTTGTATACCTGCAGGGTTTTCCCAACGGGGTGTGTAGGCAATGTCGAGGGCGTCCGATGTAGCAGTCCGGGGCTTTATTGACAGTCACATAAACTCAGCATTGATAGCTTCTAGCTAGCAATGATGTTATAACTAACATTCACAAGAATAAAGTTTTGGTCTCTTGGGTTTTGCAATTCTGCTTTTAGGTTGGTAGGTACTGCTCGTTTGGAATAGAATTGTGTCAGGCATATTTTTCAGATGTGGTATCATATTTCTAGGGGAAATGAAAACACTCCTGAGGGAACTTTACGTGCTGCAGGCAGGCTTCATCGCTCTCGACAGAATTGTGTAAATTAATTATTGTTACTCTCTTTATCCAAGTTCAAACATTCGAAACGCAAATTATAGAGAATGAGGTTTTTATACAGGATTTGGATGTACTCTATAGACTTTTGATAGTTAAAAGGAATTCTATGTTATTGATTTATAGATGGATGAAAGTTTCTGTTTAAGATAATGCCACCACTCACTTAACAGGAAGGTTCTGTGTATTTTTGGTTCAATTCAACAGTTTCAATGAGATCTACTTGCGAAGAAGCAGAAGGAATCAAAGCACTTGCTCATTCAAATATTTGTATTGATTTCAAAAAGGGCATTTACGTGTTTCGAAGAGTTCTCTCGGATTAACAATCGAACACACCATTAGAGTATAGCTACGTGAAATAAATTAAAGGAGCTGTAAATTATACTTATTGCCTTTGTCTAGAGATATGTTAGAATTGTCTGCGGTGGATATTTCTTTCAAAAATTTTTTGTTTTTTTTCAAATAAACCAAATGCCGATGAAATCTGTTTGTATTTTATTTCATTTTGAATTATCTACAAAAAAACAATTACTGTTCCCTTGTTTGGAAGTGTTTGATTTGGGTAATTTTTGTTTGGTCCCGGAGAAAGTAAAGGGTTTTCCAATAAGAGGTGTTATTTTGAATAGCCCGCTAGTTCGGTAGCTGTCACTTTTGAAGCTGTCATTTTTTGACATTTGACAAGTAGAAGCTACGCCATTAATAAAAATGGAACGATACACGCTTCAACAACGCATTGAAATTATTAAAATTCACTATAAAAATGGTGAAAATTTGGCAGAGACGGTTCGTAAAACTAAAACATTTTTGGGTCGTCGTGAAGCACCTTGTCGGACCGCAATACAGAAATTGGTGGACAAATTCGAGCTGTTGGGACAAGTTAGTGATGTGGAGAATAAAACCCGTGCACGTCGCTCAAGAACAACTGAGAATATTGCAGTTGTAGCCCAAAGTGTTGAAGAAAACCCAGGTTTGTCCATTGCTCGTCCTTCTTTGGAATTAGGCATTCCACAAACGTCATTACACCGTATTTTGCATAAAGACTTGGGTCTTAAGGCTTATAAAGTTCAGTTAACACAAGAACTCAAGCCGGCTGATCATCAACAAAGTTGTGTCTTTGCTGATTGGGTCCTTGAAATGCATGAAAATGATCCGGAATTTCATCGAAAAATCATCTTGACTGATGAGGCCCATTTCAACCAACAAGCAAAACTGTCGCATCAGGGGCTCGGAAAACCCAAGAGTTATTGTTGAAAAGCCTCTCCATCCTCAACGCGTGACTGTTTGGCGCGGTTTTAGTCCGGCGGGGTCATTGGACCTTACTTTTTCGAAAATGAGGCTGGAGCAACAGTTACGGTCAATGGATTGCGCTATCGAGAGATGATTAATGATTTTTTATGGCCGGAATTGGATGGTATTGATCTGGACAACGTTTACTTTCAACAAGACCGCGCTACGTGCCACACAAGCAATGAAACCATCGATCTTTTACGGGAAAAGTTTCCGGACCGCGTTATCTCTCGAAGAGGTGATCACAATTGGCCACCGAGATCTTGTGATTTAACACCTTGCGACTTCTTCCTTTGGGGCCACGTGAAAGATAAGGTCTACGCCAACAGCCCAGCGTCGATTCAAGACCTCAAAGATGGAATTCGTGAGGCTATCGAGGACTTTATTTAGTCTGGTTTACGTACCTCTAAAGCCGAATTCAGTTATGATATTGCCTTAGAGGATATATAAAATGGAGTGCTCGTTTCTATCCCTAATGCATTGTTACGCCTGGGCCATTGATAGGGGGCGCTATTTCGGTTTAGATAAAGTCTTAGAATATTGTACAGATGATATCAAAGTCATAATTTGCTTATTTTCTCTCTAAATTGTTCTAATTTGAAGTAATTCTTGAAATTAATAAGTGTTAGTTTATTATTTTAAAGATTTCAATATCTTCTTTTTTATTTTTGTTCCTCCAATGTGCAGAAAAACTTCAAACAGCGACACCTATGAAAGGTAGGCATTCGAATAAAAACAAGCACTCCATATTATATATCCTCTAAGGATATTGCGCATGTTGTTATCCTATCTCTCTCACGCATATTGTCACCAAGTGACGTAATTCACTTCAGATTTATTTTTATATCTTTTTTTTTCTATATGCGGTTTTGACACTACGGTCCAGTTTTTCAGTGCGAGATTAAAGTTAAACCCGAGTTAAGTGATGAAATTGGGTGAGTTAACTCAGGACTAACTGAATAGATACTTTTGATGTTTTATCCACCGAGTTTGCTTAGTCGTTCTGCAGGCATTCCATACCAAAACACTGCTTATGGAGTTCATTGTAGGTTTATTTACTTCCAAAGCTATCTAACTCTGGCTTAACTCGCCACTTAAAAACTGGGTCTTACCGCCATAATATTCACTAGAAACATCCAGATTAAAACTTAAATCTAGATGTATTTACATTGAATTTGTATGCTTTGAATCTGGATATGGTGGAGTATTCTATCGATCCAATCTGTTTCATTACGTAGAGCCATATGTCCTTGATGATACCCCAAAAAGACGGAAGTCATTGTTACAAATGTCATTTTTCTAAGAATGATCAGAAAAACAACTTTTTTCTTTTCTTTTTAATTTTCATTTTATCTTTTATGTTTGATTAACGTCGTAAGAACATAAAAAGTGTTCTTTTTAATTTATACATTAATCTAAAACTAATCCTAGAACTATGCCTACGTTCAGTAACTCACGCATAGATAAAATTGGTTGAGAAACGATGAAAAATGGAACAAAACTCATACGATTTGTTTCAGTTTTCATCGTCTCTCGACTGATTTTATTGATGAGAACAGTGCCTGGGTTCTGTAATGTTGTTTTCGAGTGGACGTTCGAAGCTACTCCTTATCTCCAAATTTCCCATTTTAGATGGGAATGAAACAGTTCCAAAATCCAAAAGAAAACTACATTACAGAACGTAGGCAGTGTTCTCATTGGTTAGAAATAAATTAAAATCCGAACACGGGAAATTTTTGACTTTTTACGGTACCTATCAACGAAGATTTGTCTCGTGTGAATTTTTGTGGAATTGTGTGTGAATCCATCTTATTCTTATTGCGTTCCATACCACGCTGTGCTGAAGATAGTTTTTAAATGTGTTTGCGAAAAGAGAGTAATTAAATAGCGAAAGCAAAAATGATAGTTTGCAACACAGTAATCTTTGTGGTAGTGCAGAGTCGGTGACACAACAGAACACACCACTCCACAACACAACAGGCTAGATAAGTGTGTGGTTTCGAAACAATACATCTTTGAATTACCAAACAAAAATATTTCATAAAAAAATCAACGAGAAGTATTATTTACTTTGAAAAAAACACCCCTGTAATAGTTTCACCTGTCAAAAGAAATTCACATGGACATAAGTGAAAGATTTTTCTAAGTATCAAACCTATTTTGTTTACCAACTCCAACCAAACACGACTTAAATACTGACAGTTCTTGCAAGAAAGTGAGCAAACATACCCTTTTCACATTTGTAATTATTGTCAAAGTGACATTTGGAGTTAGTATAATAGGTCTGTTTGGAAACGTGAATTATTTCACAAATTTTCACAATTTGTTTTCAAAAGCCATAGGAAAAAAAGTTTTATAAAACCTTGTGAAAATTTTAGTTACCAAACAGACATAGAACTATAGGCGTGTTTTTCTGCAAACCTGAGGGATTTGGTTGAAAAAAAAAACAATATCCGGGATAAGCGACGCCATTACGGAAGCAAAATGAAGTTTCCATACAAACTATCCATGGCAAGTATGCTATTCACGCCGCCGCGGCGCGCCGGTTACACAGTTTTTCTCCGTGCTTTCAAAAATAAACACGCCTACTCAATTGTTAAAATAGGCGCATTTGGTGATTTTAACATTACAAAAATGTGAAAAAATGTGCGATAATACTACCTCGTTTAAAATTAGGAAAATCCTCTTTTAAACCTATAGCATCATATACCTACTAACTAAAAATGCTTTACCTCTAACATCGTACTATATCGTCTAAAGTTGTGAGTCGTAAAATTTATGAAATTTCTTCATGAAACTTCATTCGTATTTTGAATAATTTGGAACCCTCTTCAATTAAAATGAATTTCCAGTCAGTTGAGAGACCATATCCACTTGAATTTCCATCAATAAATTTATTTTTATTATTATCTCAAACCGAATATTTTTTTTTTTGATTGACAGGTGTGATTGTTCTTTTGATCAACGACACGGAATGGTAGGTATAAAATAAACTTAACTCAATCGAAGAATATTATTCCCATTAATTAAAACAAACACCTCCAGTTGCCTCAACTGGAAAATTATTTATTGCTTTTGGTATGTAAACACAATTTACAGGTGGCTGGCTCTTATAACGAAATGAAGGATGGCCGAACCAATTAGAGACGTTTTCAGAGGTCTGAGGTGGATGAAACAGGACGGTAATGTATTTCACAAATTAATGGCCAATCAAAAAGGTATAACCATGAATATTGGCCTTTTGATTTGTAATCAGGATGACAAATTTATGAAATGTTTTTGATATTGCTAAATAACACTTAAGGCAGGGTGTGATGAATGGAAAATTAATAAAAGTGTTTGTTTTAGCTGCTCGTCTGTGACTATACAATTAAAGTGGATATTTTTCGAAAACAAAAAAATTAAATTCAAAATAAATGGCGTCCTATAAATACATATACCAGTTTCTTCAAAAACAAATTTATTTTTAAGTTAACCTGATTTTGTTCTTAATATTAATTTTTATAGTTAAATCTTTAATTAGTTTATACGAAAAAAAAAAACTAGAGTAGATCAATAAATAAAAGTCAAAGTAATTACAAATGAAGTGAAATACTGGGTTGCACTTACCTACTCGTTCTTGACCTTATGATAATGACTCAAAGATATTAAGGTCCAGTTTTGTTTTTTTGTTTTTAATTTTTTAAACTAAATTAAAAAGAATATAAACGTTTTCTCAAAATTGTAGTCGAGTTAGAAGGATAATGCTGAAAATGTTTTACTAACCTTAAAAGAAAAATCTAATCGAGTTAAGAGTCATACTGTCTCACGAATTTTATTAAAGTTAAAATCATCGTATCTCTTTAGTATTTTTATTAATATTAAATTGGATTCCAGAGATTTTGCTCCATCAATTTTTTTCCAGTAATCCGGAGGAATTCTGTTGCTGTAACTGTATGATTGCCGATATCTCCGAGACGTCATTTTGCTGAACATGCCTATTTATACTCTATGACACTTTGATGTGTAAACATCTATGCTGGCGGTAGAGTGTGCAACGTTACGTCGTGCAACGTTACGGTGTGCAACGTTACGATCTGCATACTAGGATAGGTGCGTTCAGTGAAAGAAATCTTAAAATCCCCTTCGAGCAAAAACAAGTCCGTTTTGGATCCGCGCACGTTGATGTTTACACATATTATCCGTGAGTCCCGGCACTCATACAATTTTTTTATTAATGTCAAAAAAGGTAAATGTTCATACTTTTTAGCATGAACTGTCCCTAACTGTCACTGGAATGTTTAATAGCTTCAGACAGAACAATGGAAAAATCTTCTTTCAAAATCAACAATTGTTGTTTTGAGTAAAAAATTTTCCACTCTATTGCTGGTGATATAATTAACCCAAACAAAAAATGTAAGTAGTTCATCAGTTTGTTCGATGAGTTAAAGGTCATATCAAAGGAAGGCAATTACATTACATTAATGTCAAAAGTTATGATCCGTGGTTCAGCAATTGTAAGTCACAGATTTCGGTAGATTAAGGCGCTAGTCATAGCTTTCATTGAAACTCATCATTGAAAATTGTAATGCTTATAGTTTTGAGGCACTTAAAAAGCAAAGTCAGTGCCTATATCTTGATTATATATTTATTATTATAAATTTAATATTTATTATTATAAATTTAATGATTGAACAACCTTACCAATGATCATTCAAATTTTAAAACTCATCTTGTGTGGATTGTGGGCTAAAATGGCATTAAAATAATAACAGACTTTGCTTTTTAAGTGCCTCAAAACATAAAATTAAAAATTTCCAATGCAAGCTATAACTGACGCCTAAAGTAGAAACATCCTAATACCTTAACATCTGTCTGTTTGAAATTTTACGCCGGCCGGCACTTCCCATTTAATAGTTTTTTTTATCACCATTGTATTTTTGTATTTTATAAATCTTATTCATAAAAATAACCGCAAAAGGAGATAATACTTTGTGGGACCTATCGCATTTATTTAAATAAGCATTCGATTCAAATTTGATCTACATTGCCGACTTTGAAAGTTTCTCATTAACTGACAGCTTTTTGTTTGAAATAATCAAACTAGATTGTATGAATAATTGAGATGATTCACCTGAAAATAAATAAAAACAAAATATAAAAACAACACACAACATTTTATTTATAATCTAAATTTAATCTCGTATATGTAAATGAAGCAAGTAAAAAATTTAAAATAAAAACAAAAATGATAGACTTAAAACCACATTTAAACTACCTTATCGATTCCACCACCGCAGCGCCATCTAGTAAGTTATTTAACTGGTTTAAATATAAACTTATAAATGTGTTAATGGATTTATGTATACGTAGGTGATACCATTGATAAATATAAAAAAGTATTTTTATTCAATGGTGATACTTATGGCATTTTTTTGCAACAATCCTTAGGTTTTGTCTGTTTGGAAAGAATAATTTAAAAACGTCTCAATAAAATAACTGCAATTATAAAAATTAAGTTTTGCAATAATCTAACGATCAAAGTATAAATAATTTGAACTTCATACCGCGCGACTCATTTTGACATCTCTTTCCTTTATCTCACTCCACCGCACTATATGAGAAAGTGAGACAGGATTTATTGATTTTTTGAAAACATCGTGCCTCACTAGACTATGACTGCTTTTAAACGATGCAATTTCTTCTTGCGATTTTTAAGCACGTTGGTGAGGGACGCATGTGGTGGCCGGGATAGACGAAATTGCTGAGGTTGAACAAATTGCAGAGTTATCGCTCATTCTTCTTTGTGCTTTTCCTTATTGTTCAAATGTGTTTTATTTTCATTCGTCGTCCACTCAGATAACTTCGCTTAATCAAGTGGAGTAAAGAGTGCAGTGAGATGATACTTCTTCACATGCATAAAATTAATTTTTCATTA
Organism: Leucozona laternaria; assembly: GCA_932273885.2. Classification (NCBI taxonomy): domain Eukaryota; kingdom Metazoa; phylum Arthropoda; class Insecta; order Diptera; family Syrphidae; genus Leucozona; species Leucozona laternaria. The sequence continues at coordinate 21,967,385 of OW026368.1, read as the reverse complement.
AAAATCGCTCTCGTGTAAAAGGTATTTGCAATAAGAAGGAAACCAAAGGAGAAACGAAGATTAAAAATCGCTGTCGTGTAAAAGCAGTCTATCTTTTTCTCATCAGGAGGTGGAGTGAGATAAAACAAAGAAATGTCAATATGAGTCGCGAAGAGTAAGTCCAATGTGAACACCATCCTGGAACTTATGCTGGATTTACACGACTGACAAATTTGCAGTTTTCTGTCAGTATACAGCCAAAAGAATAAATTTTTCTATTGTTCTGCCAGTTTTTTCACAGTTAACTGCCAGAATACTGCCAATTTGTCAGTCGTGTAGATCCAGCATTACCTGTTGACAAATTTCAATGAACAAAATGTTTATTCTGAGATTTATTTAATTATCGAAACTACATATACATGCCTGTTTCAGGATTTTGTTGGAAAATTTTATTTCCATATTTGAAAAATTTAAGGAACAATTATTTTAACTTTATTGGCGGAAAATTTTAAACGATTGTGTACGTTGTTAAAGCAGTTTTAGTATGATGATGGGGAAAATGAGGATTTTCCAATTTTAAAACAAATTAGAATAGTACAATCTTTTTATCATTTTATTAAAAAAAAAACGGATTTTTAGAGGTTTCTTAATCCATTGACACCGTATAAAACCTTCAATGGAACTTGAAAGTTTTGTGCTTAACAGACGGATAGCTACCAAACTGTATTTTAACGTCTGTAGTTTTTTTTTGGTACATGAATTTTAAGTTATTCCATCTTTTGTTTCGTTGTCCATAATTTCAATTATTAAAGTTTGTTAGCCATTTTTGCATTTTTCTTTATTATTCATGCCAAATGTATTTTGATTTTTTTCAATCCATTTTGTTTGAAAGATCAACCAAAGTTGTTTACTATAGTAGAGAAAAAGAACGACCTACTTGCAAGCAACTTGCTTGGTAGGTGAGGAAGGTATGTTTGGCTACTTTTTTGCACGAAATGTCACTGTTTTAGGTGAGTTCAGCTTGAGTTACGTAGGGAAATAGGTTTAATATTATACTAGGTAAAAAGAGTTTGAACCTAAGAGCATTTTAGAATTTATAATTTTTCGAAGTAATTTTAATTAAAAAAAGAAAGCTTCAAATTATGCTAAAAAATAGATTCGACGCTATACCTATTTTTGACTTACGTTCCTACAAATAAACCTTTTTTGAACGAACAAATAATATTATGTATGCACAATGTACATAGAAGAAGAGCTCACAACTGATATTTTTGACGTGAAAGCACACAGAATAGGTCTGTTTAGTATCTTTTTTCAGCAAAATGTGTAAAACCTGTCAAAACACCAAAGTGAGAAATAATTTCTCAAAAATAGAGAAACTTACAAGAAAGTTAACAAACACACTGAACCACTTTTGTGTACAAAACGTCAAAATTTTACTCCTCACAACAACAATCACATGCCAAAAGTCTGCTTTTGTTAACATTTTGCGTTAAATTAAAAAAAAAAATTTACAGCTAACAGCTGTGTGTTTTGACAGTCTTTATTAGTCTTGCACACAGAAATTTATGTAGCACAAATTCGCAAGTTATCTAATGGAAGGGAAATTTTTTTCTCTCTCGATGTGCTCTCTCGTTGCAACTTTTTCGAGTTAGAAAACAGAAATTTGTGACACATTGTGCAATTTTGTGAAAATTTGTGCTAATTCGCAAGAAATTTCACGTTACCAAACAGACCTAGAAATAATACAAATGTCAGTTTTCCACCAACGTGATTTTTGTTTTAAGAGAGGCCCTGGCGGTCGTCATAAGAACTACTCAGACAATTTAAGGGAACACAAGTTTTTGAGTACTGCTTGCAGATCTGTATCTCTGTGAGAAATGGTCGTATCGAGATGAAATAAAAAGCATTTTAAAGCTTCAAGTTTTAAAATTTTTAATAGTTTTTTGTTTTTATTATTTAACAATTTACTAAAACTGAATTTTGAAAAACTTTTGTTGAATATTCTACTCCTTATTCATACATAAAAATAAAAACTCATTTTGTATTTTTATAACATTTATTCAATTATAATATAATATACATAGAAAAATGTATTCTTAAAATGTATTTGTAATAAAAATAATTAAAAATTCTATAATGTAATATTGCCAAAAATCCGAAAAAATTGCAAAAATAAAAAAAACGTTGAGATATGCAATCACAACCAAAATTTAGTTATATAAAAATTAAATAAATATTTTATATCACTCAATTTGAACTCACACATTATTTAATATTGGAAATATTTTTTTGTATTTTTAACTTAAATAAATTGTTCTTATTCTGTATTATTTGTATATGTACATCTTATTCGTTTATTTTGTCACAACGTAGGTACATTTTTTGTAGAAAATTAACAAAATCCCATCAACAAAACCTAAAACGGTTGATGAGTTTAACTCCGCTGTGAATTAGAAAAAGATTGTATTTGAATAATTTAAAAAAATAAATAATTATTGTAAGAAAATAAATATTTCGTGAGTGACGACGATGATGAATGAATATAAATATTTTTGTTGTTCATTTTCTTGACGTTTGTTATGTGTGTTTCTGGCAAGAAATGACAAAATATTTTTTATTTTATCTTGATGTGTGTATTTTTTTTTTTTTAGTTATAACGTTGATGATGTTTTTTCTTATTTTGTTTATTATTTGTGTAGGACTTAAAAGATTTTCTCAACCTATCGCAAAATTTACTCAGAATGTCATCTTTGTGTATTGGGGCCTGTAATAAAAGGGATTTTATTTGGTGGTCAGAAATTGGGTTGAAACATATATAAATATGTGTGTGTGTGCACTGTACATAGTTTACAAAACTCAGGAAGTTAACCAGAAATGATGACTAAGGAGGGAGGAGTATTATAGTTGTGCTTTTTAGGTGAAGGGATAATAGTGGTGTATATTTGGCTTAATATAGGAATTAAAATAGTTATATTTGTTGTGATTTAAATAGTTGGTAAGTAAGTTTTATAATACATTTTGAGAAGCTGTAGAATTAGAATTAAAAAAAAAATTTGTTTAAACTGTTGATAAGTAATTAAACTAGATTGAAAGCGAATTTTTAAAGATTGGGTTAAACATTTTAGTTTACTCATTTATCTAACTATTGGTACCTATAGGAATAAATTAATTTCTTTTTTTGTTGGTCGCTCAAAACTTTTAAATATTTTTCCACTCTTTAAACTATTATAAGTACAAAATATATGAAGAACTTTTTTTAACTTTATAGAAATAATAATTTGTCTTCTTTAAATACTTAATCCAAAAAACCTCACTGTGTATAAACAACATGTCATATTGAATGTGCCAAATTATTCCATGCGACTGTCAAATTTGTGTGATGAAAAATTAGATTCATATTTGCTTAAGCACTACTACAATCGCACCATTTCACTTAACACTCAAATATGATGTGTGACGGTTTTGAAGCCAGTCTTAAAAATATTCATGTACATTATAAGCACCATTTCGGAGCTTGTGTGAGGAGCTTTCGAATTTTGTTTCAACATTTTTATAAAAGGATTTTTCCACACATTTTTGACATGTGATTTTTAGCTGGTTTGGTTTTGGCAACACTGGTTTTGACAGCTGACGTGTGTTTAGTACCTTGTGTCAGTGTCAAACAGCTTCAGTTTGGTTTGCAATTTAACCATGGATCGTCTTACAAATGAACAACGCTTGCAAATTATTGAATTTTACTATCAAAATTCGTGCTCGGTTCGAAATGTTCATCGCGCGCTGCTTCCATTTTATGATCGGCATTCTCGACCTTCTGAGCAGTCTATTCGGAAGATTGTGACCAAATTTACTTTGTTGGACATTAAACCACCAACACGTTTACGTACTGTGCGTAGTGAAGAAAATATTGCGGCCGTATCAGCTAGTGTGACAGAAGACCGCGAAATGTCGATTCGGCGCCGTTCCCAGCAGTTAGGCCTTTGTTACAGCACTACGTGGAAAATTTTGCGGAAGGATTTGGGCGTAAATCCTTTTAAGACACAGCTGGTGCAAGAACTAAAGCCAGCCGACCTACCACAACGCCGAATTTTTGGTGAATGGGCTCTTGGAAAGCTGGCCGAGGATCCGCTTTTTTATCGAAAAATTGTGTTCAGAGATGAGGCTCATTTTTGGTTGAATGGGTACGTAAATAAGCAAAATTGCCGCATTTGGAGTGAAGATCAGCCAGAAGCATTGCAACAGCTACCAATGCATCCCGAAAAAGCCACTGTTTGGTGCGGTTTATGGGCCGGCGGCATTATTGGGCCTATTTCTTCAAAGATGATGCGAATCGCAGCGTTACTGTCAATGGTGAACGCTACCGAGCGATGATAACAACTTTTTTTTTGCCCGAAATGGAAGTTCTTGACTTGCATGATATGTGGTTTCAACAAGACGGTGCCACATGCCACACAGCACGCGAAACAATTGCGCAATTGCGAGGCGAGTTTGGTGAACAGTTAATTTTACGTTTCGGGCCGGTCAATTGGCCGCCTAGATCGTGCGATTTGACACCATTAGATTATTTTTTGTGGGGGTATGTCAAGGCTAATGTCTATAGGGACAAGCCCGCTTCGATTGACGCACTGGAAGCCAACATCCATGCATTCATTCGTGAGATACCGGCCGATATGTGTGAAAGAGTATGCCAAAATTGGACTCAGCGGATGGGCTACCTGAGACGCAGCCGCGGTCAACATTTGCATGAAATTATCTTTAAACATTAAATTGCAAGGTTCAAACTATCGATTCAAATAAATATTTCATTCATTTTTTCTAATTTTTTGTGTTTTTTTTTTTTAAATGTTCTAAACCTCTTAAAAAATCACCCATTATGTTGATATACTGTGAGATAGTGTGGAAGAGCGGCATAAGAAATATATGTATATACAAAAGAATAAAGAACTAAAAAGTGAAAGGCCTTTAAATAAATACTATAAAAATATATTTAGGTACAGAATATTTATTAATAATAATTTATCTACATGAAATTAACAAAATAATTGAAGCCAGAATATTTCTCACGGACTAGTTTGCTTGAAATTGATTTTCAGACTTTGGTAACTGGACGTACCCAATATCCTACTATGCTGTGCTACAACGCACAGAGAAAATTCCACGTTTTTATTTCACTCTACAGGCGGCATAGTAATTGTTGTTTACACATCAAAAGGTATCGAAGGAACATTCATTTTTAAACTATCAATAGTTTTGAGTCTTAAAATTGATTTTCTTCGCAAGCATTTCAAAAATCACATTACACAAAACTACAGCTGAAATTGGAAGGATTGTAAATTTATAAATAATGCAAATAATATAAAACTCCTTTTTTGACAGATGATTCGAACCAAAAATAAATTAATTTTATTTACCATTGTACAACAAGCGGGGTTCATATTCAATGACATAAGTTCATCAACGCAATTTCTAAATGTCACTCATGTTATTTGAATATGAACACAAGGTGGTCTCTGAGGTATGTATTTAAATTTGTTTGATATATGTATTTGGTCAGTACATATTTCTGAGTCCCCACTAGGCGGTTTTTGAAAATGTCATTTGCGTTAAAAATGCATTTGCAAAATGTCCTTAAACACAAACTGCAAAAGTCTTCTGTTCGAAAACACAAATATAAATTGTACTGCATTAGCATTGTGTTCGATAATGCAGTTTGCTAAAGTCACATGATCGAAAACATCATCTCTGCGGTGCAGTTGTGCAGTAAATAATAGAGGTGTCGAAAGAGACAGACATGGTGGTTCGAGATATTGTTAGCACTTTTTCTCACAAAACCTGAATAGCCATTTCGTTTTGTTTTAACTTTTGTTCGAAAACGTCAAATTCGCTTGCAGAAAAAATCATTTGAAGTTCATCAACAGACATGTGTCTTTATGATTTGACGTTTTCGAAAATTGCCTAATTCTGCTTCATATAAAAATTAACCAATCGAATCCAAAATTTGTGTGCTCAGTATTTGACACAAAAGCTGAGAAATGTTGCTGAGGAATCTCAGAGATTTCAGAAATATAAACTGAGCATTTGCTCGATCGACAATTTCTATTTTAGTGTTTTTTGAAAAAAATTTCGTGACAAATTGATAGAGAAGGAGTAGAAATCGAAGTAAAATAATAAAACGGAACCAAAAACAATTGAGTTGAAGCACTAGCTGGTATAGGTAAGTGCAAATAATGACATCTGCGCCATGTAATTGAACAGGTGTGAGCAGAACGACTCTCGTTGAGCAACACGTGCGTCGGCGCGTCGTCGCAGCGGGCGTCGCGTTGTTAAAAAATATACGAATCTGGTTTATCTACAAGATAATTTGCCACTAAGATATACAACCTATTCTGCAAGTTGGTGTCCGATATCCTCTTCTTAAAGTTTTTATATTAAATTAAAACCATTAAAAAGCCACGAACGATGAAAGGTTTAGGTTTTTCTGGATGAGATATATCACATTGTAGAATTTCCCCTAAAATAAGACTTTTAGGTCCAGTTTTCAGTGCGAGATTAAAGTTAAACCCAAGTTAACTCATCAAGTTTGGTGATTTAACTCAGAAATGACTGAAGGGATGCTTTTGAAGTTTTATCCACCTTGTTTGTTTAGTCGTTCCGCATGCATTTTCCACCATAAAACTGCTTCATCAGCTAACTGTGGGTTAATTTACTTCTAGAGTTAACTAACTCTGGTTTAACTAACCACTAAAAAACTAGTCCTTAGTAAGGCAAGAAAAAGGATTATGTAATGTTCAGATTTCCACAAGGAAGTGTTCTTAGTCCGATCCTTTTTATTTTTTTTTTTGGTTTTATACAAGAAGAGAATATCACAAAATATACAATATGCAAAAAAAGAGTGGGACTTAGTTCAAATAAGGAACCTGCAGGCCCTATCAATGATGAGCTACTTAAAAAAGTGGCTACTTTTTGTAGTTTAAACAAAAATAAACTGTTAAATGCAATTTGATTTGTGTAAAATATTTTTTTCTTAGTAAATTAAGGATAAGAAAAACTTTTAAAATATAAAAAAATTAATATTAGATTTTTTTTTAAGCTGAAAGTTGTTGAAAAAAACTTTAGTTCTGTACAAAAGTCTATAGAGTGTGTATCTTTCTAATATATACAACATTAATTTTTACGAACTATGAACTATTAAATATTAAAATCAGCTACTATACCTGTGGCTGTGGAACTGCTCCTCTGAGCATTCCTGCAATAAATTCTGCAGTATTGGCAAATTTCATCGTGATATGACTAATAATATTCAAAACTGGATTTTGTGTGTTCAAATAATATGTTGTTGTTGTACTGAAACCAGGCGTTGCTGGCTGATTATGTTGTGACCATGTGTGTGATGGCAAGGCGGCTGAATTAGATGCGGGGTTATGTGCTGGCCTTGATGAGCCTCCAGAGCTCGGTGAATTATTACCGTTATTGGACTATGAAATTTGAAAATAAATTTTGAAATCATTGCAAAATTATAACCCAAGTATTTTTATCTAATTTTATATAGACGAAACATCAAATGCACAGTAACATCAAACGAAAAGTTGTTGTGGGTCCGCTAATTTGTTGTATAAAACTTATTTTTTATATAATGTACATTTACTTTGAAAACAAATTCTTTTTTAACAAAAAACACTCAATACATTTCTTTCTTTCTAAGTGCAAAAAATAATAATTCGTAATTTTATACTTAAAATCGACAAACTTTTCTAAGGTTTTTTTTTTTTTTTAATTAAAGATATTAAGCTTCACCTTTCTCAAAAGTTTTACGACTTATTCGACAAAGCAAAGAAGAATAGCATTTCAATATTATTTTATTATAACCTTTTACTTAAAAAGAAATTGCGGTATTTCTTTAAATGGAATGAAATGAAAGATTCTGAATTTTTTTTTTTTTGTTTTAAAGATAGACTTTATTTTTAAATTTAAGTATAATATTTGAAAATAAAATAAATAAAAAACAATGGAAACACAAGAATATACATTTTGATTCTACAAGGAATAATTACCATACAAAGTATTTGAAAGCAAATCACCAAGAAATAATAAATTTATACAATCAGTTTAACATAGTTAAAGAATTTATATATTACAAGTTTTTTTAATGAGTTATGAGTACAAAAATATGAAAAGATGTTTTGATAAAAATAAAATATTAAGATTCAACTGGACAGTTTATAATTGTGAGGGCTCAGAGGAAATACTGAGGAAAAAAAATGTTTCTCTTTCTCAAATGACCGCTCTAAAATAGAAACTGAACAATTAAGGCATATTTATAGTCATGTTTAAAGTTTTGCTTAGTAAGAAATAAGTTTAAATGCATTTTCTGAGACAAAATTGAATTCTTTTGGTTACTCATAATCAAATTAAATTAAAAAAAAAAAAACATAATTTAATAAACTTCTATTTTAATGAATACCAGAAAAATATAAAGTTCTTTATATTCATTGATCTATTTGATCTTAAACTGCAGTTAAGTAAAAAAATGAGTTCAGCAAATGACTTAACTTAAACAACTGAATTGAATGAAAATATTTCATCATGGCTAAATGGTTCTTTAACCACACTCTATTGAGATTATTACATTTATAAGTACAAATTCTGTTAAGCTCAGATCAAACGACAAGGTTTGTTATAACTTCATCTAAACTGGGCACCTAGTGTTTTTTAACATTCTCCAGATATATTTTGAAGTATTTTCAAAGACTAACAATAACGTAAATCAACTTAGTTAAGTTTTAGCCCTAAAGCAAATCATTTAAACCGAAGATCATAAGTTTATTTAAACTAGAGCAAATAATTATAATCTTATCAGAAATTCATTAAATATTGCGAATGCTATAAAACCCCTCAAGTAAGCTTTAACAACAACATTACAATAAAGTGCATAATTTAAAAAAATATTAATGAAAGATTTTGGATTTTCATAATTTTAATATGTTCTAGATAACAGAGTTTAATACAGAATAACGATCCGTTCTGCCATTTGAATACAAGAGAGATTATTCCCGAAAGTATGTGACAGTAATGAGGATTTGTAGTTGAATAAATATAAAATCTATTACAAAATAAAAACACCAAGTATTCAGTTTGTAGAAATGTGTTGCATACAATTTGGCTCCGCATACGGCATTTTGAATTTAAATTTATAATACTTTTTTCCATAACGATTCCTAATAAAATAACTAATAAATTATTTTATAAAGTAGGAATATTATTGACTTATGGCCCTGATATTATTCATCAAAAGTGGGGAAAGTAATAGAGCCATTTTTCAGGATTCAAATACTTTGCTTACTATTTTAATAAAATTTTGATGCTAAATTTAACAAGAAAATTGTTTTAATTTGGATATAATAAAAGCATAATATATTAATTAAGTCAATAAGTAGGTTGCTACCTAAGTCCTTAGGTGTAGTAACACCCGTCCAACCTGCGACATCTGCATCGTACATTTTGATATTTTAAATGCTTAGGCTAGGATTACACTTGTAACTTTTACTAAGGTAAATAACTGATGTAATTAACTTCTAAAAATGTACTGGTATAAACGGAATTGTAAGTTACTCTCTTTTCACTCCTTTTGGTCCAAATTTCGATAAGGGTGCTTCACATTCATCGACGTGTCGCCCGTTCCGAGTCGTTTTGGTAGCATTCATATTCAACTACTGTGTTACCGACATCATTTTCAAGCCGCAATTTTCAGAGAAAGAAAATGCGCATTAATTTTATTTGTTCGCTCTCTTTTAATTGTTTAATTTGACTGCAAAGCATTTTCTTCAAATATTACATACAAAATAGAAAAAAAAAATGAAATCAAGGGTCGTTCGACTAAAGTTTACATTTAGGTACTACAGTGTTCGTTCGATACCGCAAATAATCAAACAAATTGAACTACACAGCTAGTCGATCGATAGTCGTTCGGGTGGTAATCACATTACAAAAATCTGCCGACACGACACGCGTGTTGATGAACATGTCGTTGAATGTGAATTCCCCTAGAAATGGAACAGTTCCGAAATTCAACCGAAAATGACATTAGTTACAGTAAATTTTACCATCTTACGTAAGAAACCGGCTATAGCGACCAGTAAACATTTTCTTTTGGATAATTTCAATGTGTTAACTTAAAATTTAAAAAATTAAAACGATACGAAACGATTTTCACATTTTCACAAAGGTGAATATTTGTGTTCCACAATTCGAATAACCGTGAATTGGAACTTCGAAAACTAAAAATTGATGAATTATTTGTGAAATTGGTGTAGTTGCAGTTAGTTTTGTACTATTTCTTGGTGCAATACGTAAGCAGAATTTAAATTTTTGCTCTTTTGGTATTGTTAAAATTGTTTAAGGGGAAATCATAAGAACATACGAAAATAAGAATACAAAATTCATCAGAACAATTTTTATTTAAGTACTCACTATCACCTATGTACATACATAAGATTTGTCTCCCAAAATTGTTCGTCTAATTTCGTTCTCATTTCAGTTCTGCTTTCCCATAAAAATTCCAATAAAATTGTGTCCATTTACACGAACAGTGTAATGATTTTACTTTGCAAAACATTTAAAACTGGATGCACCTTCATTGACAGTTCGGAATAATACGAAATTTTCGAAAACGAACGAATTGTAAAACATAGAATTTCGTTTCGAGTGAAATTTGAAATTGACTTCAACTCGATTTCATTCGAAATACAGAACATGCATATGTAGGCATACAAATGCGAATTCTATATTTATTTGTGTGGTTTTAAACCTTAATTTCGGCCAAAAATGGAATTTAAGAGTGAACATTGAAACGATGATTTTTGACATCAAATAACTCAAAAACAGTTAGCCGTAGTTTCAATGAATTCAGTGAGTACGTTCTGTAAATCTCTCGCAAGGATAAAATTGGTCGAGAAACAATGAAAAATGGAATAAAACTCATTTGTTTCAATTTTCATATGTCGTTTTCGTTTGGATTTCAGAACTGTTCCATTCCTATCGAAAATGGGAAATTTGGAGTAAAAGGAGTGAATAAGGAGTAGCTCCAAACGTCCATTCGAAAACGCCAATAGTTTCTCGACTGATTTTATCGATGCGAGAGTTACAGAACGTAGGCACAGGTTACAGTTGGACGTCAAAAAGATGACCAAAATATAAAATGGCGTTGCGTTAACTTCATCCGAAGTTAAACACTGCTTGGATATAAATAAACGTATGTAGGGGTATCGCCTCATAGATCAGAAATCAGTTGTGTCGTCAAGGTTTTATGTGTTCAAAGAAGAGGTATAATTTTGAGGTATGCATTATTATCCCTTCGCCTCAATCGAATTCGGAAAACTGGTCCGCCTGCAACAACTTATAAGTAGCGACTTATAGGATAATAAACAATTTTGTTTGTAGCCTACCCTGAGGGTACACGGGCAAGTACTCGTTAGCGAGTTGCTATATACACTCAATTTTTATCCTCATACACAAAAACTTTAGCAACTGGCTGCTCAACTCGCAAGCTACTCGCTCATCAACTGGCTTGACTTTTTCCAAACAAATTAGGAAGCGAGTAGAGCAGCGAGTGACGCAAAAACAAATATGAATTTGAAAGTTAATATGTGAAGCCAACTCGCTAACGAGTCCTCTTTCGTGTGGCCTCAAGGTAAATATTCAAAATAAAAAAAAAAATAATCTCAATCTCAAAAACTTAATTACATTTCGAAAATTAAATATATGTAAGGTTTGCACTCATTTAATCAGGTACAAAATCAAAATGAAACCAACACCGTTATATTTAAGTTATTTGATATGGCAGTTTAAAAGTATAGCATCGAACGATAATTTGGTCACTAACAATTTAAAAAAAAAAACAAATTTATTTACAAACAAAAAATCAAACTGCTTGAGTTCATAAAAAAAACGGACGGAAACGATAATATGTTGATTTAAAAAAAAAAAAACAAAAACATTTTTTTAAAAACCTCTTAGCCTCGCAATATTGGCTGAACAAAATGCTTAATTTTCAATTCTTTTATAGCAAAAATGGTTGGCAATATGGCTGCCCTAAGACGAGGTCTACGATTTGTTTCAACAACTTGTCTTTTGTTTGCATTTGATGTTTGATCCATTTCAATTATTACTGGTCTCCTAGATGGCGCTGAAGTCACACTTGGCGCTGCCGGAGCCGGTTGCTGTGGCTTTGCAGATGGCTGTGGTTGCGATGGTTTCTGGGCCTTCGATGGCTGTGGTTGTACAACTGGCGGAGCCTGAGTACTTGACTTCGTTGTGGGCTTCTATAAAACAAAAAAATGTGTAATCATTCTATAATTGTATGGTATTTTATAATAATCAACTTACTGGAGACTCATAATCATATCCGCTCTCTTCGTCGTCACTGCCGAAACGGTTCAAAATTGCTGGTAACTCCTTTTCGTCAGTTGTGCTTGCACTTGGTTTATTGTCTTGAGCTGGACCTCCTCCTTGTCCTTGTCCTTGGCCTTGTTCTTGCACCTGTGTTTGGCCCGAACCCTGCCCTTGACCACCTTGACCCTGTCTCGTTGGACGCTGCGTAATATTTATGCTGAATGATGAGCCCTTTTTGGTTTGAATTTCGTTAATATTTAGTAATTTGCCAATTGGGGGTTATAGTGTTAAAAATTTTGTAAGGGATGTAATTTTGATTATGAAGGTTTATTTTTTTTTATTATTACTACTAATTAAAATGATAAATGAGCTAAGGTTAAACCTGAAAAATGATACACATGCGATCAAAAAGCCTCAAAAATTAATATTTATCTAATTAAAACCAATTTCTAACATTGCGAAATATATATGATTTATTATAAGAATTATTATGTCTAGAAAAAATACCATAAAGACCTTAAATATTTACATAAAAATGAAAACAGCGTTTCTACAAAATAACCATATTCCAAAGAAAAAAATTTTTAAATATTTTTAAAGCTCCGCCAAAAGGCTTATATAAACTTATAAATAAAATAAATTTACCAACAAAAAATTTAAATGTATTATAAAAAAAAAAATTAATACTGAAAGCAACAACAACTCATCCAAAAAATGGGATATTTGCCAATAAGCGCGATAGAGGGCGTAATAGTAGCGATCCATTATCATCAGGCAAAGCAATGAGTCGCAATGATAATGGTTGGTTTGAAAATAATGTAAATGGTGGACGAGTCGTTGACGGTGTAGATTTATAAATTTTTGTTTGAGTTTTCTTTTCAATTTGAGGATTTACCTGAGCTTGTTCTCCTAAAAGAAGATCAAATAATAAATTAAAATAAATAGGTAGATTTAGTCATTAATTTATTGTTATAGAGAGCATCACGCACTAACCTGCTTCCGATTCAACACCACCGCCAATTGAATTGAATTTTTGATCGCGTAAATACTCTTCAAATCGTTTGTTGTATTCTCCGGAAGGATCCCATTTCTCTCGTAGAGCTTTGTAGTATTGAGGATAGTCGAAATATAATGCTGTGATGACTTTAAGAGCTATTTCCTTTTGACTCGGTTGGCAGCGGCCACATTTTGTACGAAGAGCTTCTGGGAGAATTCCTTTGGATTTCAAAAAAAATATTTATTTTATTTATATAATATTGTTTTTGTTTTTGTAAGAAATATAATTTAAAAATGAGCGTTTGCTCTGAGCAAATGCTCCACATAATAAATTGAGCAAATACTCATAGAATTCCAAGTGTTTAAGAATTGTATTCATAATTATTGTAGTGCCTGCTCCAAATATTGGATTTATGAGCAGGTGTATTCGATAGAAATTAAAAGCTATAATGTGACCAAAGATGTATCCGTTTACCGATGGATCAACAAATATTTTGCTATAGTTCTCGGAAAATCACAAAATTTCGAATTTTACAGGAAAGGCGTAAATGTCTCACGGAGCTACGTTTTTGAAATTTTTTTTTCGAGGTTTGGGTTTTATTTTCGCTAATGATTCATATAGATTTTTTTAATTTCTATAACAATCCTAAGCGGCCTTTAGGTCACGAAAAAGGAATAATTATTCATATAGATTATCCCATGAAAATGAAAAGATACGTGAGAAAAGTGTAATATATACATCTCGTTTTTCCTTATCTTTTTTATTTGTTATGTGTTCTGTTGTCTTTTTTCTTTACACTACCTTACCATGAAAAGCCATCTACCCGCCACAGTAAAAACTAAATTTTTGGTTAGTGAAATGTGTTACCGACAGTGAGCAAGATCTCGTGTTGTTGTTGTCGTATTACCTGTTAAATAATGATCCTGATTCAGATCCGTAGAAAATAGCCTGGATCAGGATCATCCCATGAAAATAAAACGGTACAGATATTAGTGGCAACTGTGTTATATACCTATCTCTATTTTACTAAGGTTGGTTTATTTTCCATGTATTTGTTGTCTTTTTTTTACACTACCTTTCACACTGTCTTACCATGAGAAGCCATCTACCCGACCCGTAAGAGTAAGAACTTATTTTCGGATCTTTAAAATAGATCCAGATAGAGAGCCCCAAATTGTTGTTGTTAACAAATGATCCTGTTCCAGATCCGTAGATAAGATAATAAAAGCAACGAGTAAATACTATAGATAGTTCAGTTACGAGATATATTTACAAAAATCGAATTTAAACTTAGCTACCTCCATATTTAAAAAATCGTGAGTTAGCAACGAGTTAAACTCGAAGATTAAGTCCAAAATGTCATTAATAAAAACAAATTTGCACTAACTGACGTTTATTAACTGCCTCTTAGCTTACTCAACGATGAAGATGGTGGACTGCTGCGTTTAGAAATTTTCTAAAAAAATATGGATTCAAACGTAATTTCAATGAAAATTGGAGTTGAAAGGCATGTACTTTTAAAAGGCCGACTATAATCCGCTACAAAAAATGTGTGTGGTTATATGATACATTGAATGAGGACTATCTATACATAAATCAAAGGGTTATTTTAACCTACATGCCAGTAGTTGGCAGTGATTTTGATTGCAAAACTATTACTTTTCCGCTAAAAGTAAAGTTAGCTATCATTCTTCTTTGTACAGGCATAATTTTGTATACCTTTATTTATCTACCCTTTATTCCACCTTTATTCAACGAGTTTACTAAACCATGGAATAAGAGTTGAGCTACGGGTTAAATTTTCCATTAATACAAAGAAAATGTTCGGAGAGTAGTAATATGACGTTTACGAAAAATCCTTTGAGAAAATCTACTACAATAAATAAGATGCCTGTTTGGTTACGTGAAATGTTTGCCAAGTTTCAAAAACTTATTTTTTTTTTCGTATAAGATTTGACAGCAAATTGTGATAATTTGTAAAAATAAAGCTCCCGTTACCAGACTCACCTAACAATTCCCTTGTTAATATCATTTATCTGTCAAAATTATTATCATTTTTGAATTGTTTATGTTGTGTCTGTTGTGTTATGTCCATCGCTTGCATTCCTATTTAGATTATCTTCAACAATTGCTATGAGTTTCCTCATATTTTCTTCGGAAAATCTATATTTCTTTCTGAAATATTCCTCACTAACCACTTGCATTGGATCATATCTGGTTTTGTATATTTTTCTTTTTCTTGTCGTTCATGGCTGATTGTCCACTAATTCCAAATGGTTTAAGAACTCCATTAATCTAATATGAATTACCATTTCTATTCGAATTAAAATTGGAAATCTCAACTTTAATTATTTAATTTCATAATAAATTAGGTTCTTATTCCTTCGCTAAACCACTTTCTTCGTTGGTTTAGCTTTGTAAGCGTCACTTATAGTAGAAATTTTATTTTATAAATAACATATTTCACTTAGTCCAGGGAATAAGGGCTAACCCTTTCCTATCCACGTTTAATAATTTGACTGTCAGAGTTTCCATCATAATTAACAACCGTTATGAGGTAAAAACTAAAAAAAAACATACTTTTCGGCGTTTTACCTCTGAAAGTATCTTCAAGAAATGTTGTAGGTATAATGTACAAAATAAAGAAATTCGATCAGAAAAAATCTAAAATAAAACAGAAAATAATCTAAGAATTTAGCTTTAACTCTTATCCCGGAAAAAAAACTGTAATACCGACAACGTACGGCAAGAATTACCTCCTTGTTATGGATCATTTTGTATGGAAACGTCAATTTTTGTCTGTAGCCGTGTTTTTTTAAAAGCCCGGGGAGATTTGGTTGAAAAAAAACGACATCGGGGATTAGCGATGCCATTACAGTAAAAATGGAGTTTCCATTCAAACTATCGATATCAAGTATGCAATTCACGTCGGTTACACGGTTTTTCTTCATGCTTAAGTTAAGCCCCGAGAATTCTCCGCGCTTAGCTAAGCCCGAATGGGATTAGTTGTTGTTGCATTTAACATGTAAATTGCAGGACAGGACGTCGTTTTTTTCGATCGATTTCCTCGGGGCTTGCAAAAAAACAAGGCTTGTATTGACATGCGTATTCTTGTGCAAGCTCGGAGGGATTTGGTTGGAAAAAAAACGACAACGGGGATTAGCGAAGTCATTACAGTAAAAATGGAGTTTCCATACAAACTATCGATAGCAAGTATGCAATTCACGTCGGTTACACGGTTTTTCTTCATGCTTAAGTTAAGCCCCGAAAATTCTCTGCGCTTAGCTAAGCCCGAAGGGGATCAGTTTTTTTGCAAGCCAAAAGATAATTGGTCGGAAAAAATGACGTCGAAGCTAAGCAATTTGCATGTTAAATTCATGTTATATGCAACAACAAAATTGAAATAAATTCCCACACTTAAAATGTAGAAAAATGATAAAATTCTTCATAAAAAAAAAAACAATTTTCATTGAATTAAACAACAACAAAAAAAATACGCATTCGATTGTCATAAGTCTACCGAAATTGATTTGTTTAAAGGTTTTCTCAATAAATCTTAGCTTAAACAACTTTTAACATTGATGAAATTTTTCTTCATTTTGACCCTCTATTTAGAGAGGGGCATGTCATACCATTGAAAACACACACAAATTAAAACGCCCAAAGATACAAAACATAATTGAAAATAAATTCAAATCGCGTGTCTGGCGCTTAAAAGGTTACAACTTTTAGCTTTAAGCCACTTAGAATCTTAAAAATTCAATATTTCTACAAATAATAAAAAAACAAAATGCATCACAAATGAAAGAAGCGTTAATTCCGGAAGGCTACGGTTTAAGGTTATTTACCTACATAAATTATACTTTTATATTTATTTTTTGTAAAGTTAAATATTTCACTAATTGGAAAATTAGGCAAGAAAATAAAAAAAAAAAAAAAAATTGTCAAATTATTGATAGAAGTTAAAAATATAGCAGTAAAAATTATCATACTCACTTTTAAGCGCCTTGCCTTCGGGAGCACAGGGCTTTTTATTTAGTAAACATTCCACGTAATTTGTCACCAGCCTCGGACTTGCTAAAATTGTATCAATATCTAAACGTTCGTATCTGAAACGTGAAACAAAAACAAAATAAAATCGATAATGTGTTATGATTTGTGAGAAGATACATCAATTAGTATTATATTTTTTTTTTTTAGGTTGAAAAAAAAGTTGGACGACTTCCCGCAATACCACCGCCTTAAATTAGCATTTATGTTAATTCACATCGATCATAGAGGTAGCTGAAGACGTCTTTTATTTTTTTTTTTTCTTTAATGGCCAACAATCGATTTGGTCGGTTTATTTTGTAATCTATGTTTCAACACCACTCGGTCAAGGTCAAGGAATAATTTACAAAAAAAAAAAGCAACAACCAATAACTGTGGAACTCAGATACCAAAAAAACTATAAGCGAATGTTCGGAGAGATGTGGGTTGTCGATGCTTTGGCCATAAAAATCAATCGTGCGGCACTATGTCCATTAAAAAATCAGATGGCGCGAATCTAACTCAAACATCACATGGGGCATTTTTTATACACTTTTGAAGAAGTCGTTGCGGATTTTCATCTTAGATTGTTAGAAGTGAAATTTATTAGATTTTATTGAATTCATGAAGTTATTTGTTGTCTTACAAAAGGAAAACAATGAATGATTAAGAATAAAAACTAAAGAAAATTTAACTACTCAATAGAAGTTTTTCCAGCTTGTGACAGATATGAATGTAGCTGATGGGTGACCTTAACATAATCTCATACGAGTCTTGAATTCGTTTGATATTTTATTTAATATTTTGGCAATAAGACTAGTGAACGCACGACTTTTCCCCAAACAAATGTTCTTAATAAAAAAAATAAGCCGTGAGCACTGAGCAGAAGCCTCTTTACATAACGGAGTACGTACTTAGAGAACGTGCTCAATATAAAAAGCTGAGCAGGTGCTATGAAAATTCTTTAAGGTAGCCCTAAACGATGAACATGCTCGTCGAACTTGTTCGTGCTCGCTATATTTTCGTCGTGTAGGGGCTGGTTCGCAAACGGTTCACTGTTGGCGAAAAATTTCGATTTTGTCGTGTTCGTTGGCTTCAATATTCGCCGTTTAGTGCCTCATTTTTGCTGCAAACTTCGTTGAGTACATATTAGCTTCAGCCGCGATTTTATCGATGTTTATTCTTTGAAGAATCAGAACGAAATGAATGTTCGCCAAATGTGTTTGACGTATAGGGGATGACGCAAACGAACATGTTCGGCGAGCATGTTCGCCGGTTAGGGCTACTTTTATTCATATCGAATGAAGTATCTGATGTATAAAAAGTGGAGTTTCGACCATGTGTACCTACTCTGCTTTATTCATACCACCTATACCTTTTCTTTATATTTTGCACGCAATCAAGGGGTTATAGCTACCCTTAAAATGATAAAACACAGTGCGAGCGTTTAGCAAAATTTAAAAGGAGATACCAATGCAAATTGGTCTGAATATCGCAATGGCAAGAAAAAATTGAGGCAGGTAAATACATTCGTGTAGTACGACTAAAGAAACAATATTTTTTACTTAACAGTACGTTAGAAGTTGGCAATCAGGGTAAACTGATGGACATTCCTTGGCGTACGAGTAATAAGCTTGAATTGTTTCCGAGAAGAATTGCTTCACTAGAAAACTGTTTATAACGGGTGATTTTTTAGCTGGTTTGGTTTTGGCAACACTGGTTTTGACAGCTGACGTGTGTTTAGTACCTTGTGTCACTGTCAAACCGCTTCAGTTTGGTTTGCAATTTAACCATGGATCGTCTTACAAATGAACAACGCTTGCAAATTATTGAATTTTACTATCAAAATTCGTGCTCGGTTCGAAATGTTCATCGCGCGCTGCTTGTGTTCAGCGATGAGGCTCATTTTTGGTTGAATGGGTACGTAAATAAGCAAAATTGCCCCATTTGGAGTGAAGATCAGCCAGAAGCATTGCAACAGCTACCAATGCATCCCGAAAAAGCCACTGTTTGGTGCAGTTTATGGGCCGGCGGCATTATTGGGCCTATTTCTTCAAAGATGATGCGAATCGCAGCGTTACTGTCAATGGTGAACGCTACCGAGCGATGATAACAAACTTTTTTTTGCCCGAAATGGAAGTTCTTGACTTGCATGATATGTGGTTTCAACAAGACGATGCCACATGCCACACAGCACGCGAAACAATGGCGCAATTGCGAGGCGAGTTTGGTGAACAGTTAATTTCACGTTTCGGGCCGGTCAATTGGCCGCCTAGATCGTGCGATTTGACACCATTAGATTATTTTTTGTGGGGGTATGTCAAGGCTAATGTCTATAGGGACAAGCCCGCTTCGATTGACGCACTGGAAGCCAACATCCATGCATTCATTCGTGAGATACCGGCCGATATGTGTGAAAGAGTATGCCAAAATTGGACTCAGCGGATGGGCTACCTGAGACGCAGCCGCGGTCAACATTTGCATGAAATTATCTTTAAACATTAAATTGCAAGGTTCAAACTATCGATTCAAATAAATATTTCATTCATTTTTTCGAATTTTTTGTGTTTTTTTTTTTTTTAAAGTTCTAAACCTCTTAAAAAATCACCCATTAAAATAGGGAGTTCATAAATGAGTAACTCTCACATGTATAAAATTGGTCTAGAGATGATGAAAAATGGAACAAAACTAATACATTTCTTGACTGATTTCATCGATGCGAGAGTTACAGAACGTAGAGTCACTGAACTCATAATTCTCTATCAGTCCAATTTTTCAAATATTCTTCCTTAAAAATAAGAAAATGCCTTTATCCTCTATTTTGAGTGCGAGGGATTTTTTTTAACAAAAATTTTATAATAATAAATTTTTAAAAAGATTACGATTTGAACGTATCTGTTTGAATTCTAATAATTAGCAGTAAAAAAGAATACAAAATTTCTGTGTTTGCTTAACAAACGTTTTCAAGAAATACTTTTCTCATCTTCAGATTAATAGCTATTTCTACTGCTAATTAAAAATTGTAACAGTTTCTTAAAGTACTAACCTTTTTCTTTAAAATTCAGTTTGAATCTCTCCAATATCTCAGAGATATATTTTGTTAAAATTCATTCTTTGTACCTAAATGTATGTATTTGACATATTATTTTAAAATTATGTAAACTAATATATCTGGGGATTTCTCAAAGAAAAAAAAAGATATTGGAATGATTTAAACTGAGTTTTGAAGAAGAAAATTAAAACTTTCAGAAACCATTACAAATTAAAAACATAAATACCTTGCAATTTCACATAACCTCAAAATTTCCCTGAAAAACCTTTCTATTTTGTATGGGAATATCTCAAAAACTGGGCTGACAGAGAATTATGGAAATTGAAAGCAAAATTAACACTGACTCACGGTCTTTCTGGTCTTATGTTTTCAGGTTGATACAATTTACACAGATTTCAGTAAAACTTTTGACTCTCTGAACCAAAAAATCCTCATTAAAAAATTAGAACATATCGTATATCATTCTGTAAAGTAAAATTTGATATCATTCTTTCTAGTTGGAATTCATAATTTTTGTATACAAGACCTATAAATTGTTCATCAGGAGTGCCATAAGGTAGTCATCTTGGACCTCTACTATTCATTTTATTTTTAGATGATGAAATTCAAAGCTCTCATGACTGTTCAAATGTTCAATTAGGTATTAATTGGCTATTTAGATGATGTATTAAAAATTGCCTTAATTCAAATACTCTGTATCGTTTTACAGAGATTCTTCAAGCATATTTTATGATTATTTCCTTGGGCATAACTTATTGCAAAGAGTTGACAAAATAAAAGACCTCGATGTAATAAATGACACAAAGTTAACCTTAGACTATCACATTGATTATATTGTTGCCAAGGCAAGCTCAATTGTTGGTTTTATTAAACAAAATTCAAAAGATTTTATACAGATCATCTTACCATTTTAATGTTTTATACTTAATTGCTAAGGCCCATTCTTGAGTATTTCGATACTATTTGGACCCCTCTTGCCAAGTTCTTTCTAATCTGATAGAGAATGTATGTGAATAAAAGAGCAAGTTATAAATGACTATTTGCCACATATTAAAGGCTCAAAAATGTTAGAAATTTTGAAAGTAAACATTTTCCAGATTTTTGGCATGCGATATATTGTTCAAACTATGGGGATTCACATTGAGATTGTAAAATTCTAAAAAAAAAATAGGTCTTACCATTAAAAAACGTGGAATGCCTATTTCCATTATGTGAAATTTTTGTCAAAAACCTGAAACGCAGTTTTCTTACAATCACGTTTTTGGTTATTGAGAAAATTTGAAAAAAATAAATAAAATTATCGGCTGGCAGGAGCAGCTACATACTTGTTCTAGATGAGCTAAGCCCAAAATACGAATGTCCCCTCAAGGGAATCACATAAAAATGTTCTGTACCAAATTTGAACCAATAAGGCACATCCGTTAAGGCACAGACCAACTGACGGGATGGTATGACGAAAGCAACTTTTTTGGACAACCTCGATAAAATACTTGACCTTTGGAACAAGTAAAAAATATAGCCAAAAGTAGTCAAAAATTAACTGAAAAGATTTTTTGCAAAAATATTCTACATATGTGGCGGCATTGTTGCCGAACTTTTAGTTTATTGAACTTAACTATAGTGTTCAACCTTCAACCCTAGGGACCGCCGTCAAAAACGTGTTTGTATAGTCCAAAAATTTCATTGCCGTGAGCAAACTTATGCTCGAGGGATTTTTGGCTATTATTTTTTTTAAAAAGTGAGAGACAGTCATGGTTATTGCCGAATGATCGACGAGTTTTAAATACCGCAATTGCAGCTGTTTTCTTTGCTCAACAATAGAACACAATTTCAGGTAGAGTGTCTTTGGAGAAGCTTAGGGGAATTTTTCCCAATAAATCAATTAGCAGAAATATACGGAAACATACATAATTATATGAATATTGCTAAAGTATGTAAGTCAGCGGGATGCACTTTTAAATTAAATTTGACCTTTCAATTTAACTCCTAAATTCAATATGACAAAACCCCTCAAATTTATTGCTATACGTCACTTTTTTTTAGATTTTCGGGTAAGATAGGGGATTTACAATAATATCTTCTATCAAATCGAATCGTGTGTGAATTTTTTTTTAAAGAAAAATCCCCAGATGCTGTGCATTCTTATCACAATATTTCTGTCTATAAATACGAAATGTAACCTAGTCTGTCTTATCAGTTCACTTCAATATTTCGCAGAATATAATTGCCAAATAATCATAATTCCGTATAATCATTCAAAATGAATACAAAAATTATTATTTCATTGTTTTTCTGCTTGATGGGTGTTTCTATTGGATTTGCTTCTCCCACTGGGGTAAAAACGACTAAATAATTTGTTTTCACAATAAAATAAAATAATTTTTCTCATCTTTACTTATATTCGTATGCATAGGGGCCTGTTACCAAATTTGATTTTAAACCAGAACCAGCACGTCCATTTCCAATCAATATGGAAGGTACTTCTATCAGTGGTTCACGTGGTCAAGGATATGATGTAAATGCAAATGCACGCTTCCCAATTTGGAACAGTCAAAACGGACGTAATTCTCTTGATGGATCAGCTGGATATTCACAACATGTTGGAGGTCCATACGGAAACAGCCGTCCCGATTATCGAGGAGGACTAACTTTCACACATCGCTTTTAAGAAATTGGTTTTCATAATTAATTTTTGAAAATCCTTGAAATAAAACTAATTTATTATACCTAAAATATTTTTTATTTTTTGTTTGCTCATACAGTAAGTAATGGTTTTGTGCAAAAAAATGTCCTGTAAAATTGAATTTAAACATTAGTCTTTTAATCAATATTTTTAAAGAAGTAGTAGATGTAATAAATGACCATTAAATTTCATTTTCAAAGTGAAAGTCAAAAAAAATTCTCATACTCGTAGGTTTCTTAAGAAAATTTATTCGAATTTTTTAAAAGTGTCTTAAATGTTTTGTGTCTCAATATTAGTTTGCTGAAATATTGATGGTCAAAAGCAAAAGACTCTTTTTTAACTAAAATTTAGATATCTGACCAGAATTTTAACTCAGAAAGACCAATACAATTGCGTCGCACGAACTTATGTGCGTTCACAATGCGGTTCTAAAGTCTGAATTAAATTGGTTATGGTAGCTTATATTGTATCCATTTACCAAAAACATAGCTTAGTTGAATATACTATTATTTTTGAAAAAAAGAACAATTTAGCACTGTGTTGCACATATGCATATTATACATGTATGGAAGTTATATCATTTAAACTGGAAAGCTGTTTTCAATCAACAAAATTAGAAATGTGTATATTGTTTAAAATACTTCTGAAACTGTTTTGAACCCAATGCGATGCAAACCATCTGAATTCATTAGTAAATCTTAATTTTTTAGGAACAAAATTCAATTAAATTAAAAAAAAAAAAAATGTGGAGTTAAAACTTGAACTTTAAAAAAAAAATCTTCCATCCGTTTTCGAAATATCGAATTTTCCAAAAAAAATTCCTCAACGATTTTTAAACATTTTTATGGGAGGTATCTATATTTTTGGCTATACGAATAATATTTGATAAAAATCTTCTAGGAATTATTAAAAAACAGCTTTTTTCCAAGTTTAATAAAAATCGATAGAGTCGTTTTTGAAATATTGAGTTTTCAAAAAAAAGTTTCAAAGTTCCTAATCATTTTTTTTCAAAATTTTGGTACACAATATTTGTTTAAAATGTGTCAATCATTCTTCATAAAAAGAATTGATCAAGATTCAAGAAAATAAAAAAAAAATTTATTTTACAAAAAGGCAGCTTATGACTTTTTAAATTTATTGAATTTTTTTTTAATCTGTTTAGTGGTCCAGTCAGTTTATAGGTTTGCGTTAAATCCAGAGTCCAATGAAATTTTAACTGTAGGTAGGGGGTATCACCAGAACACTCCCACTTAGTTTTCCCCACTCATTTTCCATAAGGGGTGGCCACCATCTTGAATTTTGTGCATTTTAAGGCAAAAAATATTCAAAATAAGATTTGCAAGAATTTATGTTAAATACTTTTTTCCAAAACTTAATTTTTTTTCGTCAGATTCATAGTTTCGTCACAAAATCGAATAAATCGATTAAACTTCCAAAATTTAAGTTTTGCCAAAAATGAGATCATTTTCTTAAACAAAAGTGAAATGGGCATTTCCGTTATGTGAATAATTTTGACAACAATGTAAAATGCACTTTTCTTATATTCACTATGGTCATTACAGATATCTACGGAGTTTAATCGAAATCGTTAAACCTCGATAAAATTTCAAAAAAAAACAAAACCGTTGTATGGTACCAAATCTCCCCTCTAGGATATCACATAAAAATGATCCGTACAAAATTTGAAGCAAATCGGTTCGCACCCGTCTGTGTCTCTAGCTCAAATTGTATAGTGGACGCACGGACGCAAAGATACACAGTCCCACGTTTGGAACAGACCCACAGACGCAAAATGGTCTATATAACTCTTAAGGACTATTCACATGAGAGCGACCAACGACCAACGAATGAACGAATATTCGTAAATTTTGACATTTCTTTCACATGGCTTTTTATTCGTCACGAATGACGACCACCAAGAAAACAAAACAACAATGTGCGAACAATTTGTTCGTTGAATTGTGGACCTTATGTGGAACGCGAATAGAGTTTGACAATTCGTAACAATCAGATTGCAATTCGCGACGACCAATTTGTTTTCTTAAATTTAACTTATTTAAGCAATTAAAAAGCGGATTTTAGTATCTAAACATAATAATAAATTATATTTCTACGATTTTGATTAGAATTTGTGAAGAATTTATGTTTATAAATTGTTTTAATTCACATTTATTCGTTCATTTGTCGGTCGTTGGTCGTTCTCATGTGAATAGTCCTTTAGACATTGCAGCTTCTTTTTATTGAAATAATTTTAAGAAGCAGTAATTCAAGAAACTACACCCTACATAAACAAATTTGATGACTTTATAATGGAAGTGACTCTAGACATGCCAACTTATAACAGTTTTGTTTATAATAGTACCTACTGCTTATGTGGCCCCACACCCACAGGGCCAGAGCCCTCGTGGTTTGGCATACTTCGGGAACCCAGAGTTTTTTTTTATCAAGTAACTCAAAGCTCGTTGATGCACAGACTTAAATTTAACTTTGAAAAACTTTTATAACTGTTATAAATTGGTATTTCTCACATTTTGTTCTTATAACATAGTAAGCAGTAATTTTATTTTATGGATTTTCAATGCAAAACTTCGGGCAGTAAAAATAAACAGTTTCCTAAAAATTATGTGTGAAAGTAACTCTACTTCGATAATCGGGACGACTGTTTCCATATGGGCTAACGTGTTGTGAATATCCAACTGATCCGTCCAAAAAATTACGCTCGTTACGACTGGCCCAAATTGGAAAACTTGCTTTTCCTACTATGTCATGTCCTGTACCTGTTTTAGTGATAGAAGACCCCTCCATATCGATTTGACGTTTTGCTCTTTTTAAATCGAAATTATTCTCGGCAGCAAGATTCACCTAAGTGAACATATCAGAAAAATTGTTTCTTTTAATTTCATTATAAAATGGATTAACTTAGCCGCCTTACCTGATGATTTTCACCTGGGGTGTAAAATTCGTCAGTGGGATAAGCTAAGGCAATAGCAATACCCAAACAGAAAAAGAATGAAATGATAATTTGTTTGTTCATTTTGAATGATTACAGTAGTATTTTTTGTGTAAAAATAATCCTGCAAAATTTGGAAGTTGACTGATAAAGCAGACTATGTTCCATTTCGTATTTATAGCCGCAAATCTTTTGATAAGCCCAGCGCAGACTAGCATCTTGAGGGGATTTTTCTTTAAAAAAAAATCACATCACTTAATTTGATAGGAGATAATGGATGTATTCATAAGACTCATATAGTAAAGACACTTTTGTGCCTCGTCTCGAAGAACCTTAAAATTGACCTCTTTTAATTAAATTTTTGTTTTTTTTTTCTTTGTCATATTGAATTAAGAAGTTTCCTGCCAAATAAGAAGGTAAAATTAAAGCGAAAAACACGTGATCACACGATAAAACTTATCGTCGTCTTTTTTTCCAAACCTTGTATTTATTTGTTCTTGACAAACTTTTGACTTCTGCCCCATACAGCATCAGAAGTGGGATAATCAAGTTTTCGTTAAGATCTCTTTGGTTATCAGAAAGAGGGCTTTACTTATTAAATGCCTTTTTAGCTGGAATAAATTGATAATAAATAGGATTATTCTTCAATTAACGTATGCAGTTATGTTTTAGATAAAGCAAAATATTCCACATTCGTATAGTGCGGTTAAAGAAAAAAACTCTTTTTTGACAGAACTCAAGAAAAAAAAAGTCACGGATATTCTCAACAAAAAAACACAATTTTTTATATAGTAATAACGTAATATATTTATTTAATCTCCATTAATTAACAAAACTGTCCAGATCAGAATTTAAATAGTTTTTTATTGTCTTTAAGATGCACATGCGAAAAAACGAAAAAAAAGAGGTGGTGTGAGTCAGAAGATCGTTGATAAACAATATGCAGAAAAGAATGGGAGTAAAAATGAGCCTTGGGACACAGCCTCATTTATTTTATCATTCTAAGAAGTTTTGGCACCATTCAAGAAGACTTGTGTAGAGCAAATAGAGAACTTGATATCAAAGTCTATCAAAAAGCAGGAAATATACCACCCTTATCATCGATGAACTTTTTGCAACGAACCCCGTGCTTCAACATTGAAAGATGCACCACCACCAACTAGAGATGAGCACTGTGATTTTCGACCTGTGAGTCAAAAATCACAATCACTAACTGTGAGCGACTCTTTAATAACCCTGTGAGTGCCCTAAATGTGATTGAAAATCACAACTGTAGTAAAATCACAACAAAAAGAAACGATTCACAAATCACGACAATCGGACAATGAACTGTGGTCTTGATTACTTTATGAACTGTGAACAGAATGACGATGAGAGAAAAGTCAACAATGAGTAAAATGAATCAGAACGAGAACGTAGTCGTGATTTAGTTATTACTTTATCAATTGAGCGAAATCACAATACAGAAAAGCAAAATCTCAGGACTCATGATGAAAATATGAAGAACAGATTTATTCTTTTACTTTTAGTGTAGGATATAGAAGGTAGAACTGAATTGTGAACTGAGGTCCTGGCCTGGTCGTGATTTTGTACACCAGGACAAGGAAAAGTGAAACTAAAATTTTGACATTGCAAATTTTCGGGTTTCCACTGGAGCTAGAGAGCTGGGCGAGATTTTTAGCATTTTTGCATTCATGGTTATGTCCCACGAGGTACTTTTTATTACTTATTTGTTGTCCTCATTTAATTACTTTTTATTTTACTGTGAATTTTTTTTTTGACCTCCAAAGATATCCCAATCTTGCCAATAACAATCACAGGTTAAACTCACAGTGATTCAGAAATCACAGTCACAGTTATACCTGTGAGTGGAAAATCACAGTTAAGCTCATCTCAACCAACTACTCACTGATACCTGAATAACCATAAACTAACGGGTGATTTTTTAGCTGGTTTGGTTTTGGCAACACTGGTTTTGACAGCTGACGTGTGTTTAGTACCTTGTGTCACTGTCAAACAGCTTCAGTTTGGTTTGCAATTTAACCATGGATCGTCTTACAAATGAACAACGCTTGCAAATTATTGAATTTTACTATCAAAATTCGTGCTCGGTTCGAAATGTTCATCGCGCGCTGCTTGTGTTCAGCGATGAGGCTCATTTTTGGTTGAATGGGTACGTAAATAAGCAAAATTGCCGCATTTGGAGTGAAGATCAGCCAGAAGCATTGCAACAGCTACCAATGCATCCCGAAAAAGCCACTGTTTGGTGCGGTTTATGGGCCGGCGGCATTATTGGGCCATATTTCTTCACAGATGATGCGAATCGCAGCGTTACTGTCAATGGTGAACGCTACCGAGCGATGATAACAAACTTTTTTTTGCCCGAAATGGAAGTTCTTGACTTGCATGATATGTGGTTTCAACAAGACGGTGCCACATGCCACACAGCACGCGAAACAATGGCGCAATTGCGAGGCGAGTTTGGTGAACAGTTAATTTCACGTTTCGGGCCGGTCAATTGGCCGCCTAGATCGTGCGATTTGGCACCATTAGATTATTTTTTGTGGGGGTATGTCAAGGCTAATGTCTATAGGGACAAGCCCGATTGATGGACTCAGCGGATGGGCTACCTGAGACGCAGCCGCGGTCAACATTTGCATGAAATTATCTTTAAACATTAAATTGCAAGGTTCAAACTATCGATTCAAATAAATATTTCATTCATTTTTTCGAAGTTTTTGTGTTTTTTTTTTTAAATAAGTTCTAAACCTCTTAAAAAATCACCCATTATTAACTTTAACCAGCACCCTACATCCGCAGTAAAGACACAACATACACCAGCAATCTACATCACCATCCAACCGACATATACGTAAATAGAAATACTACCTGTTTGAACACAATGGAGCCAGAGCTTCAACTGAAACTGAACTTCAGCTGGAACAGCTGTCAAAATATTGAATAGACACAAATTCAATTGGTGGTTGTACCAAACTGCAAACTGTAGCTGCAATGTGAGCTGTAAGACGGTGTTCGTATTCGCCTTAAGTGCTTTGCGAACTGCGAATTGTAATTGGTCGCAATTTTTGATATTTCATTCACATGAGAGGTCGCTGACAACTGCGAACTGTCACAAAACATAAAGAAGTAAAATGAGTGTTTGAGATTAAACTTGAGCTAATTTTTTATTCGCCAGTTTGTGGATTGCGTCCAGATGTAATGGATTGCAAATTTTCGTTTGACAGTTCGCAGAAGATAAGTTTTTGGTCGCGTAGAAAACATTAAAATACAAAAATTTCCAGTTTAAACTAATTTGACGCACTCATTAGTATTTTAATTTGTTCATTGGATTAATTACTTAGTTGTCGAAAAGTAAATACAATAAAAATAATTGTATTTGCTCAAGAAATTTACTTAAAATATTTATTCGCAGGTCACCGTTCATCTGCAGGGCACTTAACTCCTCTTACTTTTTTTGACGTTTCTGTACTGTATCTCATTCCCTATTCATCAGTGTAAAAGAGATAAAGGTATAGAAAAGTCAAAAAAAAACGTTGGAGGAGTTAGTCCAATATGAAGTTCACGAACTTTTTAACTTTTCACGTACAACACTTTTGACGTTTCAAATTGTTATAAGAAAAAAAAAAAATAAACTGTCCCGATTGCCGATTTGTGTCGCGAAAAAAACAAAAATTAAAAAAACTATAAGAATTAAAAAAATATGAATAACTAAGCCTGATCACCACCATTTTTGATTTTTTTTTTCTTAAATACACGAAAAGCTGTATATCTGCACCGTGTCGGCAGTCGGCACTTAAAACACTCTTTGCCTGCTATTCCAGCTCCATCTCTAGTTTCAGTCGCAGCATTCTTTTGAATAAAAAAATACATTTTATACATCTCCTTTATAGTTCACACATTCTCTCAGTCGCCAATTTAACAAGATACAGGATACATGCACCTCTAACAATATAAAAAGCTTATCGACTCATTTCCTAATTTAAGATTTGGAAATACATAGAAATAACGTTCCACCAACTGATCTCACAATCAGCTGATATGTCAACTTTTAGTTGTTTTACTTGGTACATACCATTTGGTACATACATACATGACATTTATCATTTAAAATAAAACGTTTTTGATAGTACAAAATTCTGTTTCACACAATTCACACCAATCAGTAACACGTTGTGGATGCAATTGTTTCTCAATAATCAGTCGTGATTTTTCTAAAAAACTGAATCTCGAATGCGACAAATTTTCACGATTAACTTAGCTATCAAGATAAAAATGAGCCTAATCGCTGAAAATGATTTTCTTTGAAAAATCATCGTCAAAAGCCTAAAATGTTGCTTAAAAATGAAAACGCACAATCCATTTGTCTAGAGCTCCATTTTTAATAACCCTCAAAACGTCAGCTGCAATTTTTTTTTCGTTGGCCACACAAATGGCGCGAAATTAGAATATTGCGTGAATTTTGAGACACCGAAAAAATATGCCATTATTTTTATATTTTTTACGCTAATTGTCAATTTTAGTTAAGCAAAATAAATTTGTATTTTATTCAAATTAAATTCGTAAAATTTCCATTAATTTGCCAGGTTTTATAGTCATTGATAAATTGGTAAAATTAAAAAAAAAAAAACAAACACACACACACCACTGTCTTATGTTTAGATATAATTTGCTTAAGTAAAAGAAACAAATCTTATATTTTCATTTACAAAAAAAAATTGATAGTTTTAGCATAGATACATACATATAAGCAAAAAATTTAAATAGACAAATAAACCTTAAGCCTTAAGTAAAAAAAATCGAAATAATTTTTAAAAATTATTCAATTAATATATGTATCTATTAGGATAAGAAATTTGTATCATTTTAAATTTATCATAAATTTGTCTTTTAGTTAGAAATCTATTTTGATGATTAACTACACATGCTACTCGTAAAACTTAAGTGCTTTGCAAGGAAGGTTTAAATACAAGAACATTTAAATACCTGTATAAGCCTCTTGAACTAGATTTATCACTTTATAATGTGTGCAGAGGGTAGCTTTTTAAAGTACGAACTGTTTTATCTTATTTTATAAATGCTGCTTGTAAAACTGTTTAACTCCTTATTTCTTATTTATCTCTAATTTCGGTTAAAATGCTTTACAATGTTCGTTCACTTAAAATAACTAACATAGTACTTCACATATTTCTCAGTTTGTAGCAATTCTTCAACTTATTATAAATAACAGGTTATTACGTATACTTTGTCCACAGCACGCAATCTGAGGAAGGGTCAGGTCGGAAACCTCAAGGGGAACCTTGTCCAAAGAAACCTTGATGAGGCAACCTGAGGAAAGATCTGGGGGAATCTTCTTAGGGAAACCCTGTCCCTTGTGAGCAATCTAAGGAAATTACTAGTCGGAACCCTCAAGGGGAACCTTGTCCAAAGGAACCTTGAAGAGGTAGCCTAAGGAAAGTTCTGGGGGAATCCTCTTAGGGAAACCTTGTCCCTAGTGAGCAAACTAAAGAAAGTCAAAGGAACCTTGAAGAGGTAGCCTAAGGAAAGTTCTGGTTGGAATCCTCTTAGGGAGTTCCTTGTCCAAATTAACCTTGAAGAGGTAGCCTAAGGAAAGTACTATAAGCCTACCTGAATAACCTAACGGCCCTACTAAAAATATTTACAGAAAAACTTAGAGTGGCTTCTTAGGTAGTGTATTAATTAACACCACAATAGTGTGCCTCTCTTTCAGTCGTCACACCTGTTAGGGGCCTGTTACAACTGGATCTTCTAGTCTCTATACTCTAGATTGGTACCCATACCCACCACTTGGACGAGATTAAAAGACAAATTCAGTGTTTTCTTTACTTCCTCAAGTTAATTTTTTGGTTACAAGTGAATGTGAACTGAAAAGTGAGGAAGTTTAACTTTACATAAAAATTAAGATTTCAAAAAGCGGTTGTACCTGGGAGCGAATTCTAAAGCTTCGTTACAATATAATGTAAGAATGCTCAAAATAGCTATAAAAGGCCTTCAGCCCATACAAATTGGCGTTTCGTCCTTGCCAATTGTCCAATTAAATATAATGCTAATGTTTGGTTTCACAAATATTTAACAGGCTTTTGAATGACGTATTTTGTATGGAACAAAAGTAACTTTAAGATTTAAAAGCCTGTTTAATAGATAAAAGGGCTTTATGAAATCAGCCATAAGTCTTCTACTTGGCAAATGTATCTAGAATTTGTATTATAAAAACCTTCATAGGTAAAGTAAAAAAGGCGCGTTGAAGTCAAGATTGTAGTTTAGCAGCTTTGAAGATAATATGAAAATTTAAGATACAGCTTCCGGTGCAGGAGCCATCGTTATGTATACCTTTACATGAAACAAAAAATATTAAAAATATGTATTTTAAACTTACCTCTTTGTATATAAACTGCTACTGCTGTCATCTTGTGCCTGAGCAAATTCAACAATCACAAACAACACGCTACACGCAATTGTTATCGCCTGCATTATTCTGTCGGGTTCAAATTAACAAGAATCTTATTTGCATAAAATCCAATCCAGTGAAACACCCAGTTAACGTCTTTTTTTGTTCATTTAAAAAAAATCAAATCATTAAGCCTGGAAGACAAAAAAAAAAATCATACAAATTAAATTAATTGCTTAAAGCACTCGGGCGTATGAGTAACATTTTACGAGATTTTTCATTGTCAATGTCAACTCTTGTTTCTAGTTGAAGTTTCATTCGAAATTAAATGAGATTTTGCTAAGTAATCTGGTAAGTTCATGGATAAATGATGAAGCATTTAGCATGCCTACTAAGTCATTGTAAGACAGCCCTCTCAAGTACCTCTTACTACCTATGTACGTGCAGAAGCAATTAATGGAAAAACTTAAAATAATGGGACTACTGTCACGGCGGCTTACACCCACCAATTATCTAGTATATGCTCATTGAAGTTATAATTTAGTTAAAAAATAACTAGTTTTCATCTATAAATGCCGGCAGAAATAATAACTTTGAGAATCTGAATACATAATTTGAACCGGCGGCGGCATTTCGTCCGGAATGACAATTTATGTAGAATAATTTCTGAAAGAAATTTTGCATACAAATCATCTTCTTTTTTCAAGAACACAATAAAGAAGCAATTCTTTTCAAGGTCGGGGAAATCCTATAGAATGCAAGACGCAATTAAAGTTTGAAAACTAAGACAATTATATGCATCGCATCCTCAGCATATTGATGAGGGTGATTAATTATTATTGTAAACTATAATAAGCTTTTTGTGTTGCCTGGATTAAAGTCTGTTGTAATGATAACCTTGCGATTATCTTGATAATTATTGCAGGCGTGAAGTTTATATTACTATAAGCGTTAAATTACATGCTGATGGATTGCAACCATTTATTAAAAAAAAAAACATAGATGCCTTTACTAGGAATGTAATTTATAAGTTGAGCCATAAATTCGACAAGCACGAGTTTAACTGTGATTAATGTTTTGGTTTTAATCGGGATTCTATTTGTATTCTTGTATAAGTTGATATTTTTTTTATAAAAAAATATATATGTCGAGGGTGGCACCTGCATGTGTTGGAAAGCTTATTGGTATTTGGAGATCCATTAGTCAAAGTCAACTCATTGTTTGCCTGATGCATGTTTATTGCATATTTAATGCAAAACCTGTGATATTTCAAGAATGCATAGCTGAAAAAATTCCTCCGTTTTAAAATTGTGTTTAAGTGTTGGTTTTTATTGTTATATTAATTAAAAGATAACATTCGACGCTTCACACCCACTTCGAATTGCCAGGTCATATCTTATAACAAGGAAAAAAATTCTATATGGATCCTTCGTAGATGTCAAAGCTGCTATTTTGACTCAAAGGATAGGAATCTCTTTTTTCTACAAATTTACCTGTCTGGGACTTTCTACAAAAAATGCTAATCATAATATAGAGCTTTACAAAAATTTACAAAACTGCAGCTTGGGATGGCAACAAAGACTCTGCTTGGTTTCCCAATTGGAGTTAAACAAGGCTGTTTGCTTAGTCCGCTTCTTTTTTCACTCTATATGACTCTATATGACTTCTCAAGACGATTCTGTACGGAGGACCGGTTTCTGGAGTCCACATACAGCACTAATGTGTGTGTCATACTAGTTGAGCACCCACAAACAATGCAAATGGAAATGATGATAAACGAAATGCAGCAACTGTATACTGTCTCACGATAAACACCAATTCGTAGGGAAAAAATGATACAAATATTTTTGTAGAAAATTTACATAGAATTTTTTCTGAAACTTCTGTAAAATTTTTTACAACGTATTTATTGAAAGAAATTCAAGTTTTTATTCAAGTGCATCTAGAACGGATAGCAACTGTAGAACGATTTTGTTTTTTTTTATTTATTAAAATTCTCTCGACAACAGCTTTAACTATCTTAATTAAAATTCACACCTGTAGTGAACAAATTAACTGTAAAAAAACTGCACTTTAGAATTTAATAATTTAAATTTTAATAATTTGATTTTAGAATTAAGGTTTTTTCCATCCAACCTGAATTGCACGGTACAAGATAGAAGGAATAGAAGGATAAAACAAATGTTTTGTTGGATCATTTGATTGAGAAATGGGAAGTTAATTATCTCATGTTATACCACGGGTGTTACCCAGTTGAAACTGGGGGTATATAGAAAAGAACGGGTTTAAAGACTAGAACGCCCTCTTAGACAGATATTTAAAAACACGGACTTACGTGTTCTTATAAGATCCGGATTTGAATTCGTGTATCCGTGTATCCGGACATCCGGACATCCGTGCATCCGTACGTACATCCCTGTATCTGTAAATCCTTGGATTTTTAAAATCCGCGTTTATTTTAAATAATCCAATTTTTGTAGAGAGGGGTAATTTTGTGGGAATTTTTCGCTAAAAAAACATCAAAAACGTCTTTTAATTCGAATTTGTTGATGAATTAAAGTTGAATACCTTCCTATTAATTGAAAATTCTGTTGCTTGTAGAGCACTTACAGTAATGTGTGATATATCAAAATAATTGTTACTTCATTAACTTGTGCATTAAGGAAAAACTAAATCAACCCATGCAGACTCTAAAGATTTATTAAAAGATTACTGTACTGCCGTGTTAACTAAAAATAACGTGTCTGCATTTTTTTTAAGGATTTTGAAGGTTATTTTTGAAATTTTTTAATAGTAATAATACTATCTGATATAAAAGAAATATTTCGAATGTTTAACACCTTTAAAAGCGATTTACAGCTTTTGTTGTTATTAAAAACTATCCCGAATATTTCAAACTTGGCTCTGACTCCAAAAAACTACAAATGTTAGATACCTATTTTTCAGTTAACTCGGAAGTGTTAGCATTGTGAAACTGCGATTTTATCCGCATAACGTTAAATTAGAAAATCAATTTGTTCACAAAAAAAAAATCAATAAGATCCATAATCACTTAAACTTTCAAGCTTCTAAGCACATCCCTTAAAAAGATAAAAATCAAAAACTAATCCGTGTATTTCGCATCCGTGTAATTAAAATCCGTGTGTTCTTAAGATCCGAATACACGGATAGTAAGCATATAAATACACGTGTATTAAGAGAACGGATTTGAATTTGGTGTTTAATAACTACACTGATTCCGTGTATCCGTGTTTTACAATTCTCTAATACTTATGCAAAAGTCTAAATTCACCAACACAAACACCAAGACGCGGCTGAAATATCCAGCGAGTAATCTGCCATTTCAATCACTCCATAACTCACTTTTACTAGCTTAGTCGATTTTCAATGAAAAGTGACTCATCTCACTCACTCGCTGCGGTTTCGAATTAACTACATCTCGGAACTGTGCTCGAAGTGAATAAGATTTTGTTACTTTTTTTTTTTAAATTTTAATAATTACTTGAATGAATCTATGTCGAGTAAGTAAAGGGAACTTTACTGAGACATTGTGAAACAAACCCTTAAACTAATTAAATGTTTATTTTCTTCAAATCTTCATAAATATTTGATATAAAAAGAGATTCTGAATAGTTTTGAGTTAATTTTATTTTCTTCTTTTCATATATACAATATAGGTACATATTTGTTTATTTTTTTTATTATTATTTTTTGCCTCAAGCTCTAGATAATATGTCGTGTGTTTAGTTTTATATCAACATCGTTTTTTTGTCCATTTAACAAAAAAAAGTTTGAATAATTTATAACATTATAATGATTAACTTTTTTATCACGCAAAAAAAAACAAGCATTCTCTAGTCGAGTTGAAAGGAAAAAACAAAAACTATGACGTCTTTTTTGTTTATGCTTCTAAAACCCGATTTAGATAAAAATTTATTAAAAAATAAAATATTTTATTCAAACTGGAATTGTGTTAATATCCATCTAAGAATGATTTGTTTAATCTATTATAGTTTGAATGCATTGCGGAAAACATACGAGAAGGTCAAGTGATGGCTGACTGGCTGCCTGGCTAGCTGGAGTTTAATTTAATCTCCACGAACCTGATAAATAAACAATGACAAGTTTTTTCTCTCGATTATTTTGAATTTGTTTTGAAACAAATTAAATTCATTTAATTTATTCACGAAAAATAAATTTATATATTTCAAATATAGACACACCAAATTAGCCTTTTCTAAATTACATGTTAAAAACACTGTAGTTTTGAACCTATTGCAGAAGCTCAAAATTAGATTTACGATGTTTGACATTTTTAATTTGATCGTTTGAAACGTTTAGCATTTAGTACACCTACTAATTAAAAACTAATGTCAGTTAAGCTATAATCTTGTGCCAATCAAATATTCAAAACGAATACACCATTTTACTGCATTCTGAGTAGGTGAAGGCAAATCAGCTTGTCAGCTCTTGAGTTTTTTTTTTATTTATATTTTGATTTACAAATAAAAAGCTAATAAGTATGCATGGGCTAGGCCATAATAATGAGTTCGATGTTTCAAATGAAGTTCCTTGAAACTGATGCTATAAATCTGATTTAGATAACATTTTGTTTGACATTACTTATTTTGGCTCGTGGCCAAATTAACTTATTGTAAGGCTGCTGGTCTTTTGACAATTTTTTTTTATTTTATTTACTTTTGAAATGAATAGAATTGGTATAGGAAATAGTTAACAAAATAAAACACCTTACTTAACGCCTTGCACCTACAGCTTTCATATTTTTTATAACTCTGTGGTACTTAAATCAAAATAAGAGTGGTTAATGTTTTTTAGGCAACAATTGTTAATGCTTACTCAATACCTATTACATAGGCGCCCGGAGGTAGGGGCAAGGGGGGGCACACTTGTCCCCCCCTGGCTCTGGACAATACTTCACAATTAACAAATTTTTCATTTTTGACTATATATCTGAAAATATCGTTGGTTAATATTTAAGCAAGGATAATGCACAAAGTTTGAAAAAAAAAATGGACAAACTACCTTTGAAAATGTGTGTGCTTATTCAGTTGAAGTGGAGTATGCCTCCAAAACAAATCAGAGTTTTATGTCATAAGAACCAAACTCATGAGTTTGACGTTTAGAAATGAACAAGACAGATTTAGAGCTTGATTACATTCGTTTTTTCGGTCGTTTCGTGTTTCGTCATTTTGACACATTTGGTGAGGGCTGTAGAAATGTAGAGGAATGAAGTACAATATTTGTCTTTAGAAAATAAACGTTAATATAATTTTTTTATTGCGTAAGCATACAATTTCAATTTAAAGCTGATCTGTTTTATGGGCTATTAGGTCAATTGTTTAAACGGATATTATATATTTTTATTTGATAATCAGCCCTAACACGAATTCCATCGTAATCGGATATGTTTAAGAATACCGAAAAAAACTATCGCCGAATGTGTTCTTGATGGCAATTTGTGTGAAGTTTCGCACTACGATGTCCGATTACGATGAAGTTCGTGTAAGTAAATAGTTTTTGTATACAAATAAAAAGTGTAGATTTTCGAAAAAAATTAAGTTTCTTATTGAAAAGAAAAAGTTTGATTCGGAATTCGAAATTTTTGTTTTGGAATTTTGAAATCGTTTAGTAATTTTCTCGAAATCTATTTCAAGTCTGATTATATTTTTTTCTTTGCCTAAAAGAAGAACTTGGGTAAAGCAATACTTTTCCATACAAATTTGAATTCCAAAAGTCTTAGTAATTATTGTGTATCAAAATAAAAAAATAAATCTATGTATGTATTAATACGTAAACACTTTTCTATATCTACCTTTTTAACTGACTTAATGGCCACGTTTTGAAAATATTTTTTCTTTTTTAATTCAGAAATCTATCAAGGAACAATAAAGGTCAAAGGATTTCGAAACTTTTTTTTTTGAAACTGTCCTTGAGTAACTTTGGCTTATCGAAACTTTTTTCTTATTGCAAAATTACATTTTTCTTTCTAATTTGAACGGTTCGTTAATGGTTAGTCAATAGTTCTCGCATGATAAATTCGGAACGAACGATATTTTATATATCCACTCCACATATTAGTGGTTCGATCGTGAAAATGAATTTTATTTTAAAGAACCAAAAATTAAGATTCGCGATCGATTTTTTTACGAGAGAACGAATGATATTTTATGTCGTTCATTGCTTTTTATACAAAAACTTCCAAAAAATTTCCATGTGCTTAAATAAGAAAGTACGGTGTACTATTAAATATAAAATATCTTTACGCTGGACAACTATTAACAGTACCTCCCATAGAACGTAATTTTAGATTTTGTTCATTATTGGCTGAATGCAATTAAATTATTAATTATAGAAACTTCCAAAAAGCTCAAATTATATTGCATGTCAAAATTTTCCAAAAAAAATTTTTGTAATACACATTTTTTTTTTTTTGAAAATTCGATATCTCCAAATTAGGTTTGTGTCTGACTAAAACTAAAATTTATCTTGCACAGATCTGATGGAGATGTTATTGAACCATTTAAAATTCCAGCCATGAAACAAAATTGAAGGTATTGCCTATGTTAAGAGGGTAATGGGAGGTCTGTTAATTTTAATCTATGAGAATAAGGAGGTAGAATAAGTCTTTGCGACCATGGGAGAAGTCGAAGGCAGAAACGCAAAAATCTTCTCTGAATCGCTTCTAATCTAGTTATATCAATAGAGTATTAAGGGGCCCATATGACACATTCGTACTCGAGCATTGGCCTCACAAGAGATACGTAAAGCGTTTCTTATTATAAAATTTAATTAATCACTAAATGTCAGTTTTGAATCCAGAATTATTCCAAGATCAGAAAATACAGACAATCAATTCAAGCGAGACAAATAAAACATGTAACTATGTGTAATTGTGTCTTTTTTACGTGAAAAACACATAGTTTTGCATTTTTTAATATTTAAAAAAGACGATTTAAACTACACCATTTCCTAAATCTGTCAAGGTCATATTGTAAAGGTATACAGTCAGTGGACGAGTTTATTCTTTTGTAAAGTTAAATGTCATCAGCATAAATAAGAAGAGAAGAATTTCTAATGATAGAGACTATGTCATTTATAAATAAAATAAATAAAACTGGGTCCAGGTGGTTTCCCTGAGGAATTCCGGAGTTAACGAAAAACTGAGCCAACCGCTCATTTCCAAGTAATTAAGACAAAACTTGTAGATGATGAAATTAAATTTTAAAAAGAATTTCGAACGGAAGATTATTTTGAAGATCAGGCATTAAAAAAGGTAAATATAATATTGAAAATATTGTTTTTTTTAACCTTAAATTCATTAAAGTTTATCGAAAAGTTTCTGCATACAAATTTTATATATAGAATATGTGTGATCCTCTTAAAGAAAAACAATTAGCTTTATTTCGTAAAAGTGATCATTTTTGACAAAAGATATCATTAAAATATTGAAAAATTAAAGTATAGTCAATTCGTATAGATTATAAAATTTTCTACCAAAAATCTCATGATACTTTTTGCTATACCAGCGATCCGCTACAAAATATTACAAATTTTAAACTTGTCAGAGAAGTTTTGCAAAACCAAAACCAACTCTTAAATGGTGGTTTGTCAAAAAATTTTCATAACAAAATTGTAGATAATGGTACCCTCTTAAAAACGCTCATTTTTTTTGTATGATGAAAATTTAGAGTTTTAATTTTTAAAAATGTTTTTCAATGATAGCTGTAACCCAGGCTTTTCTTGTAAAAAGATCTCAAAGTCTACAAACTTTACATTAAAAGTATAGACTTTTCTATTTCATTCACCGTTTAAGACCGTTTCAAGGTTCAATCTTCAAATTTGGCGCGTTAACTCGAGTTGAACTTACAAAGCTAGTTTGGCTGAACTATTGACTTAACAAGATTTAACACAATTCTTACCATATTTCAGAGGTACCTCTCTTTCACTGAGAAACTTAACAAAATGCAATTTAATTTTATAAATGTAAGTTTTAAGTAATTTAAATATTATAAATGTGAATTTAAATTTAAAACTTAACAGATTTACCGAATCATAGACGGAAAATATTACGATTTTAGTACTTTTAATTTTTGTCATGCTTTCTCATTAGCAAGCAGCCTATAACTATAAAATTTTATTGATTTTTTTTTGTTTTTAAATCTGTGGAGCTAATTTTGCAAGAAAATGAATTCCCTTTTTGTCACAAATATTTTTATGACAGGTACCCTTAATTTTAGTCATAAAAAAAGGAAAAATACTTGTCGAGGGAATGTCCAAACAACGACAACACTCACAATTCCTTTCTATATACCTTTTTTTTTAAGCCAGTAATTTCTTCTTTTATTTTATTTTTAAATAAAGATGTTTTAAGCCCAGTTTCTTGATGGTGAGTTAAACCAGAGTTAGCTACCCAAGCAACACAATTGTCTCTTCAATATATCTTGAAAAGTTATTTTCTGAGAGCTTTCAACTCTTCAAACAATCTTAAAGAGGTCATTAACACCCAAAAGGGCCTAAAGGGGAGGAGCTTATTGTATGGGACGAAGAGTTCTTCATAAAGTGTTTGTAAGAGCTCATAAAGATTTTTTTTTTTGATTGATCTTTAAAGAGTTGCGGAAATGGTTTTGAAGATGATTTTTTTCTTGTGAATAGTGTAAACTTAGAGGGAGTATAAAGAATTAATTTCTTTCTCTTTTACACAAATAAAATTTAAATACAATTTAAATGAAATGGCACTAACTTACAAAAGACATGACGTTTTATTTATTTTCATTTCAACTAGATCTATAATTAATTTTATAAGGGACGTTAAACACGTTTTATCAGTTTAATGATCGTGTGTTTTGATATGCCAGAAATAATTTACTTCGAAATCGCATATTCTACCCCACTTAAAATAAACGCGCATTGGAATAGAAACGTGCTTATAAGTTAAATATCGAGAAAAATAATGCAATAATAATAAAATTCTATTGACGATAAAAAAGAAAAGTTTTTTAAATTGTCTCCCAAACCCCAAATGGTTACTATACAATTCACAACGATGATAAATTAGATAAATCTATTTAAAAAACATATTCCACCATTATTAAATTAAATGAAAATGGCGAAATAATTGTTTTGTATATGCATCGAAAAATAATCTTACCTAAAGGGTGACTCGTTTTCTGAATTCTAACAAGTTTTTTTTTTTAGGGGATTTTTATAATATTATCATGCAACAAAACTTAACACATTGAGCGATTTACATTTTAGGGCCAGTTTTACAGTCGACACTTACCGGAATAAGTAGCACTTAAGTTTTTCATATTAGTACATTAGGCTAAGTTTCACAGCCGAACTGACCAACATCACCAACATCGAAGACTTATGTAAGTCAAATTATGAGCGATTTTTTTTTTTATATAAGGTGGTGTGTGAATGGGAATAAAATTGCTGTAAGTTGTAATGAGTTGAATCTGTACATGGAAACGTCAAAATTAATTTTGATAAAATATTCAAACACGGCATAAATATAAGTAAAATATGCAAAAATTACTTAAAATATAAAAAAGAGACTTTCCTATAGGAAAATACGTCAACACAAAAGCGTCAATTTCATTTGTCTTCATTCCTTATCTATGTGTCAAGCGAGTGCTTCCAAACTCTAGATGTGTCAAAATCATTTGTCTCAAACATCTGTTTAGATTAGTTTAGTTAAAAAACTTCTGAAAATCCGGAAATGTTCACATTATGAACAAGAATTATGCCCCATTTACACTTATGCTCGGTAAACAGCCAAAAGAATGAATTTTTCCATTCTTCTGACAGATTTTTGACAGTTTACTGACAGAATACTACCAATTTGTCAGTCGTGTAAATCCAGCATCACACATAAAAATATTCGCTTTGCCATTTTTTCATCTGTCAGTTTCATCAAAGTAATGGCTGTCACATTCTTTAGTTCCTATTTTCTATTGATATTTAGACGGACAGACGAAAAAAAAGTCTCATGGGCTTACCCAATAGTAGAAATTCTATGTAGATTATCTTCTAAACATCGATTTTGACAATTTCCTCTCTATACTTCCTTCTGCCATGAGTTTAACAGCTACGGTGGAGAATGTATGCAGAACGACTAAAGAAACTCAGTGGATAAGACATAAAAAGCATTTGTTCAGTTAATCCTGAGTTTAAGTCACCAAATTTGATGAGTTAACTTGGGTTTAACTTTAATCTCGCACTGAAAAACTGGACCTAAGACAAAAAAAAAAACAGTCGAAAATCGTCATTTACTACGCATAATATTCAATTTGAGATCAAACACGGAATTAACCAAAGGAACCTTCATAAAAGAAATGATTTTATTTAAGTTCGATGAAAACAATAACTTCACTGTCTTAACTGTATATGAGAATTTTAATTACACACACTTTACAATTTAAGTATTATGTGCATTGCAAATATTTATTCAAATATATATATTTAACTAAAACGTTAAAACATTATAAAAAAAATTCGTCTGCCTAATAAATTAAATTTCATCTAACATATACGTTTAATAATGTCACCCTTTAAAGAAAACATGTGTATTTTATATAAATAATCTTCCCATTTGATAAACCGGTTAAAGAGTTTGTTAAGAAGTCATTAAAACATCTGAGTTGTGTAAGCACTTTTTCTTAGAGTCGGACTCCTCTTAACGACTTCATGATAAGATATCAAAAATGTCAAATGAAAAGGACAGATTGAATAAAGTGTCAAAAAAGAGTGAAAGAAAAAATATAACTGTAAACAATTGTGTTCGTTCCTTCACATTGAATTTCAATTTCACTGAATCATTTAGAGTTCTTATCGCGATTAAGAGTGATCACCTACAATAATTGTTAAAAGAGCTATGGAAAATCATAATTTCCAGATAGTTAAGTTTAAAAAAAGAAACAAATTTGAATATGAAGTTGTACCCAGTACAAACGCGCAATTCAGAAACGTCAGATGAAACAAAACTTTTTTTCGTCAACCAAAGAGAAAATAAATACTTCTTGAAGATAAATTGTAAAGCCGTCATAAAGACGTTTTTATCTTCATGATGTTTAAGAAAGAGTAAAAACAAATACTCTTAGTGCACTTTAAATATGCTCCTTTTAAAATAGTTTTTAAGAGGGTATACAGAGAGTCAATATTAAACAAAATTGTTGTGAAGGTCTTTAAGACGTTTGAAAGACTTTTTTGTAATAGTTGAAACATGCAACACTTATAAAGAGCAAATTAACTGGTCATAAATTGGGATGGAATTCAGAAGATTGAACTAACTGCTTGTTAAGAGGTGATAAATTTGTTTGGAATACTCTTTAAGAGTTTATGTGTTGCTTGGGTAGCTCTAGAAGAAAATTAAGCCACAGTGAACTGAGGATATCAATCAAAAGAATAGAATATCAAAAGCATTTCTTCAGTTAATCCTGAGTTAGCTCGCCAATTTTGATGAGTTAACTCTGGTTTAACTTTAGCCTCCTACTGAAAAACCGGACCTTAGTGAACAATTTTTGAAAAATTTATTTTCAAACTCAAAATTTTGAAAAACAGAAAAATTTTCTTTTAAACTAATTATGTTCAAAATTTTAGGTTATTAAGTAGAATTTTTGTTTATAATATTCAAGGCTCTTATAAATTTTCATTAAAACACCGAAATCAAGGTGCTCTCTTCTTCAGACAAAATTGAAATTAACAAAAATAAAATTCCCTTAATTTGACTCCAAATACGTTGCACTTAAGTTGCTCTAAAGATCCACAGTCGTATTTATAAGATTTCTTTATAGAATACTCTTAGACAGTTGTCCAGCTGGACAGTGACTAAATAGTTAAACATCCCCTTATTTATAATCGCATTTCAACAGTTGTCTAAATATGTCCTCATATATTCAAAGACATCCCTGCAATCTGTCAATTTTGTGAAAATTGCGATACGTTTAGTAAAAATTTCATTAATTTCAAAATAACTTTTCAATTCGTAACTAAAAACATGCCTTGCTTTGTTCATTGAACTTACCCACTTTAGAATAGGCATGGACAACCAATGTCCAAATTAGCCAATCGATAGAAAATGTTTATAAATAAGATTTTGGAGTTGGACGGCTGTGTCTTAAGTTAGGCATA
Organism: Leucozona laternaria; assembly: GCA_932273885.2. NCBI lineage: Eukaryota > Metazoa > Arthropoda > Insecta > Diptera > Syrphidae > Leucozona > Leucozona laternaria. The sequence goes on along the minus strand of OW026368.1, from coordinate 21,922,728 downwards.
CTTTGGAGTGGGATTATAAGTACGACTGCCAACTTCCACTGCGTAAGTAATAAAGTAGATTTAATTATCTTCAATTTTCTCATAAAGTACAAGACATTTAAGCATCCGGTTTTGTTATTTTTTGCTAAAAATTTGAAAGAACATTGAATTTTGAAAACAAAAATAGAACTTAATTACGCAGATTTTTGAAAACAATTTGATTGAACATTTTTTTTTTTTAATTTTGAGTTTAAAACTTTTCACTTTTCAAGACAGCATTTTTTTTATCACTGGAATATATTACAAATGCCCTTCGTTAGTATGGTTTTCAACAATCAGAAATAGAATGAATGATGATAGGTAAATATGCAGAAGCGCCAGACTTGTTTTGTTTTTTTTTTTTTTTTTTTTCCGGTAAGTCAATCACCACTAACTTGCTTATTTGAAATGTCCCTAGGCTTTTGCTAAAATATTTCTAAAAGTTGTCAAAAAAAAAAAGAAAAATATTTTCAATTGACAAATTGATTGTTATCGCAAGTTCAGATTTTATAAAGTGATTCCTTATTATAATAAGATTTATCGAATGATAGATTGACAAGATATTGTTGGTATAATTAATTGCAGAAAACACAAATTAACTAATAACCTAATTTGAATATAATTGGCAAAATAAAACATCAAAATTTTAAAAATAAAAAAGATAGTCATTGATCTTAGAAAGCAACAAAAATAAACATGATTTATACTAAAATATTAAATACCTACTACTGTACAATTATTTATGATTGTGATAGCCAACTTATTGTATGTGTGTTTGACAAGGAAATAAACTTTGGTTGAAACCCAAAGCTATTTACTATAAACACTTTAGGCAAGGTCGTTTCGAAATAGACACGTGTTTTAGTGTTATTAAGATGTTTTCAATTTATTTTAAAGATAATTTTTGTTTGATAATTAACTACAATAACTAAGATATGAATCTTTTTGAGTCTCGAAGAGGATTTTATTCTTATGCATTAGATTACAATTTGGTATGTTTTAAGAATAAACATTTTAATAAGAATTGACCTTGCATCAATACAAGGTTAATCCCATTTTATTTTTAACTGTATCCGTATATCAACACATCCTTCTTCTCCTTCTAAATTGTCATTTGCAATTCCAAAGTTTGAGAAAACTTGAAAAAATAATTTCTCTAAAACCACTTGAAATAAAAATCTAAACGGATTTTTTTTTGTTTCAAAATTCCACAATCCTCTAAAAAACTATGGCAAATTATCAAATCTCTTGGTATCTCGAAGCAAAATAAGAATGTTGAAGATTACTTCAATGTAAATAACTTCAACAAACAGTTCGTGAAATCTGTTTCTGTTGGTGTTGTGGTTCACAGAAACGATTTTCCTTCAAACTTTAGTTTTAGAAGAGTTTTTGAAGTAGAGGTTTACAAAGCTATAAATGATATTAAATGGGAAGCTGCTATTGGACTAAACAATATGCATCCTAAATTTGTTAAAATCATTCTTACTTTTATATCTGCTTTTATAACACATATTTTTAATACCATTCTAAAAAAGTTTAGCTACCCAAAACTATGAAAGGCATCAAATATAATTCCAATTCTAAAAACTCAACCTAGCAACAAAAAGAATACGGACCAATTTTCATCCTACCTTTCAAAAGCGTGTGAGTCGACAAATAGCGGAGTTTTTTTTTTTTTTCTTTTTTTAAATCTCATCTTTGGCCCTTATTGAACAATGCCTTAGTCATAGACAAGGTCTTGTGAACTCTAAACTATCCGACTTTTTCTCTACTCGTACTGGAGTGCCTCAGGGATCAATACTAGGTCCACTTTTATTCACGTTGGTGAACAACGACTTACCATAAATACTCAAGCATTGCAAAAATCATATTTATGCAGAGACGATGTACAAATCCATTGGAGCTTTCGACTGGGTATGCAACAGCCAGAATTAATGAAGATCTTATGCGAATAGTACAGTGATATCTGTCCAAATCATTTAAAACTGAATTAAAATAAGTGCCAGGCAATTGTTATTGAAAACACTGCTCTTGGTATGTCATATCTGTTGGTCAAATTTATGCTGCTCTGCGGGTTTTGCACCTTTCTAGAAACTGCCTTCCAGTTTAAACCAAAATGACTATTGCCAAAACTCTTGTGCTTCCAACCCTGTTCTATGAAATTTCAATTTTCTGGTGCTTTTGGACAGTGTAAGTAAGCGCAAACTTCAAGTAGCTTTTAACAACATTGTTCGTTTGTTTGCTCGGTGTTTCTATATAGGCTAGGCAGGTAGTGTATTCAATATGCCTTTTATCAAATATCTGGACTTTTTAGCATTAAAATTTATTTTTAAAACTTATTCATACTAAAGTTCCTTCCTATCTTTTCCAAAATCTCATATTTTCAGTATCACTATGAAGTAAGATTGCCATTTACCCCATCTTTAAATACAGAAACTCTAAACATGTTCATGTTGTTGGCCTTTGTAACTACTTGCTCACCAACCTGAGAGGACTAAATAGCTTTAATTCCTTTGAATAATCTTTGAAAAACATATACAAATGCTGAAATTATTATAATTATTTTAAAATTCATAGCTTCTTACTTAATATTTATTTTATTTATGATATTTTCTTTTCTTTTTTATTAAAATTATATCAATTTTTGTAAATAATAACAATTGCTGTTATTGCTTAAAACTTGCTTAAGTAACTCAATCTTAACTACCACATTCTAAGTAAAGGGTATTTTTTTTAGAGGTACAGAAATTTAAGTTGGCAACACTATTGTAACTGGCGGCCATTTTGTCAGCTGTCAAGTGATTTATTTTTAGTTTGGTTTGGCATTTCAACATGAATAGACTGACACCTGAACAAAGCTTCCAAATTGTGCCCAGATGGGCCCAAAACAAGATTGCCGTTGATCCCAATTTTCATAAGCGAATTATTTTTTAGCGATGAAGCTCACTTTTGGTTGAATGGATGCGTCAATAAACAAAACTGCCGTATTTGGAGTGATGATTATCCTCAAGTGTATGTTGAGACACCGTTATACATCCACAATAACTGACTGTTTGGTGTGCTTTATGGTTTGGTGGAATAAGTGATCCGTACTTCTTTAAAAACGATGCTGGCCAGAACGATGCAGTCAATGGTGACCGCTATAGAGCAATGATTACTGACTTTTTCATTCATCAATTGAACAACCATGATGTGCAGGAGCTGTGGTTTCAACAAGACGACGCAACATGCCACACAGCTCGTGCCACAATTGATTTATTGAAGGAAACTTTTGGTAAGAACATAGTTTCACGTTACAGACCCAGGAATTAACCTCCAAGATTGTGCGATTTACACAGCTTGTATATTTTCTTTGGGGATATGTCTAGTCTACGCCGATAAGCCCGAAATGATTGACCACTCGGAGGACAACATTCGCCACGTTATTGCCGATATACGGCCACAAATGTTGGAAAAAGTCATCGAAAATTGGACCTCCAGATTAGACTACGTCCATCAAGTCAGCAGTGGCGGTCATATGCCAGAAATTATTTTTAATTATAATGCCAGAAAATTATCTTTCGAATAAAGTAAATTTCATGTCAATTTAAAAAAATCATCTTTGTTTTGTTTCATTTCGAAGTTCTATACCCCTAAAAAAAACACCCTTTATTACAAAAAATACACTCTGTGAAAATGCGTTTTTTTAACACCTATGGAATTGGGAAATAAAATATTTTTTTTTAGGTCAAAATGGACTGTTTTGACTATTTTAATTGATTTGAAGATTTAAGGTCAAATCATGTACTTAATTCGAAACTTCATCACAATTTAAAACAAAGGAAAACAGCATGACCGAGGTTCGCGATGGTAGAGTCAAATGAATATGCCTGTTTGGTAAATTAAATTCTCACCAAGTTTCCCACAACTAGATTTTTCCCATGGGTTCTGACAAATTTCACGTTACCAATAAAATTAATATTATCTTCGATCAAGCGATATACCTAACTACTTTATATTTGCAAATGTTACTTTTATAAAATCGTAAAAAGCAACTTTAGAAGATTAATAGCCAGTTTTATTGGTTATTATTGTAGACACAAACATGTGTTGGAAAGAACATTCAAAAGACAACTTTTTATAGTAACTCGCCACCTATGTTTTAATAATTTTTTTATTTTAAGGAAAGGTCAAACTTTGGCGAAAATATGTAAATATTTTATCATTATAATAAAAAAAAAAGTACCAACTAGTGTTAAATTTGACTGTTTAACTATTGTTGTTGTAGAATATTATAAAAATACAAAAAATTAGGGCTATTGACTCGTGGTCGTAGTGTTTCTGTTCAGGTAAATGAGTAAATTCGTAATTCATAACACTTTTTTGAAAAACCATCATAACATAGAGACAATATTTTTTTTTTTAATTTTTGTTTCTGAAAGGTCTTAACGCCTGCTTTACCCGGTTGCGAGATTATCGATTATTTCCAAGACACCCTGTATATGTAGATACATTTTTTAAGAGGACCTAGATTGTAGTTAAACTATATTTTTTTGTATTAAATTTCGGTGGGAAGGGTATATAAGTAGGAGCAGTAATTTGATTTGGAATCACATCACTAAATTAAAAATAAATTATTACATTTTGGATTTTGCCTTGTGGCAGATCAACTTTGATGGACCTCTAAATTATTTATCAATTTTAATGTTAATTTGTTTTCATTAAAACATGTAAGCCATAAAAATATATTCTTTAACTGATTGTTCTTGAAAGATCAAAAATGAATGCAAACACTTTTGAAAACCACAACAATTATAATTTAAATCAATATATGAAACAAGTTTTATAATCTTTTTTTTTTCATATTGATATTTTGTGTTTATATGGCAGGTGTTTTTACCACATTATTATCATATTTTAGTAGGAACAATTAAAATCAATAAAAAAAACAATAATTAATACAAAAAAATATTTTCGCGCATTATGATGGCATTATAGCAATAAATTAAAAAAAAAAAACAAAAATAAAACTTGATTCCTTTTGGCTTGGAAGAATTATTATCTTTAGTATACCTAGCTACTGTTTCTCACACTAAGTGATTAATAAATCTTCTTCTTATTGAGAAAGCAAAACAACTGACAAAAACATCATTCTAACTACCAATTTAAGTAGTAGCAGTAGCAGTAAAATAAATTTGTAAGCTAAAGAGATGATAAGATTAGATTATAAAAAATTAAAATGATTTTAAGGTGGAGGCTTTTTTATTTGTGTTTCAATATTAAATGCAATTTTTCAAAGAATTATTTTTTATATTCTCATTTATTCATTTAATTTGTTAATTAAAAACATGTTTTTTTTTTTGTGTTTATGTAAATTAAAATTGAATTCTAACAATAAACAATTAATTTCTCTGACAATTAGATATCTATTTATTTTTAAAAAGGTTGTATGACATTTATATTCTATAGCTAAAAAATGTAAAAAAAAAAAAAAACTTTCAAGGCTACAAGAACACTTTCTTATTCTTATAATTTAAGACAATATTATGAAGTTAAGCATTGAAGATTTGAGTACTTTCTTTACTTAAGATGGCACTTACAGCCCCAGGATGGACTACGGCCTCAACCAACAAGCCTTTTCAGCCACCTCTGTCTCTACCTAGCCGTCTCCAGTTAAGCTCGGTAAGTCGAAGACTTAAGAGTGTGGTTTGATAATATTTATATCAATATTATATATTTTGTGAAAAATGCATGAGTTTTATTTTTAATGTTCTACTATATATTTATGTAGGTAGACACAAAGATCTGTCAAGCGAATACAGTATTCCAATAACCACGAGGCTAATGTGAAAATTATGTTGAATTGAACTTAGTAACCTTAACAGACGTGCACGCATCGTTGGCAAAGGTAATGACAGTAGGTATAGTATTAGATTGAAAACTTTCCACTCCCATTCATACAATGCAGGCTGCTACTTCCGTTCTGTATTCAAAATTCAAATCTTAATATGTAAAGGGTTTTTTCAACGGGGACGCTACAAAAGTAGAGCAACAGGGACAGCAAACAAAGCCATATTTCTTTCCGCTCTTTTGACATTTCTCTTCAATAAAGTTCGCCATTTTATGATGGAAAGATATACGAGCCAACAACGAGTCGAAATTATTAAAATTTACTACCGAAATTCGGAGTCAGTGGCCTCAACGTTAAGAGCGCTAAAAATCGAAAAATCATCTTCAGCGATTAGGCTCATTTCTGCCTGAATGGCTTCGTCAATAAACAAAATATGCGGTATTGGTCAGGCAGCAATCCACACGCACTCCATGAGTCATCAATGCATCCCGAAAAAATTACGGTTTGGTGTGGTTTATGGGCCGGCGCGGCGGCGTCATTGGGCCGTACTTCTTCCGTGATGATCAAGACCGGCACGTTACTGTGAATGGGGATCGCTACCGTTCAATGATGACCGAATATTTTTGGCCCCAATTGGATGATATGGACTTGGAGGACATGTTGTTCCAACAGGACGACACCACAAGCCACACAGCGAATGTCACAATCAATTTATTGGAAACCAAGTTTGGAGAACGTGTTATCTCACGAAATGGTCCAGTCGCTTGGCCGCCTCGGTCGTGCGATTTGAAGCCCTTAGACTATTTCCTGTGGGGCTACGTTAGATCTATGGTCTATGCCAACAAGCCAGCGACGATTGATGAACTTCGTACGAATATCGAACGTGAAATTGCAGCAGTATCGGCCGATTTATGCTTGAAAACTGTCGAAAATTGGGTTCAGCGTTTGGACTTCTGCAAGCGTGCCCGTGGTGGCCATGCAAAAAAAATCGAGTGAAATACATAATACGTACTTTCACAGGAATAAAGAATTTCATTGATATCCAAAACCGTTTTTGTTTTATTTAAAAAAACTTTTGTAGCGCTCTTATTGAAAAACCCTGTATATAAAAAAGTCGGTTTAGTTACACCATTTATATTTCAAGAACGCCTACATGGATTTTAAAGATCTTTGACTTGTTGGATATAAGTCTCTGCCCCAAAATAATTGTTAAAATATCGCAAAAATTTACTTTGTAGGGTGAATTGGGGTAAAATGAAAAAGGCGTAGGAATCCGATTGAAAAAAACTTTACCTGCGTAAAGGTAATTCTTAGGAAATGGCTTAAGGGATAATTTTTTTTTCAGTGGTTGGCTTTAGAAATATTTGTTTTCAAAAATTTGGTGTTTTTAGGGTGAAAGCAGGTAAAAACGAAAAATTTTATCCGATTTCAAATCGACATCTTTATCTAAATATTTAACTGACGACACATTAACATTTGATTTTTGTCTGGGTTCTGCTCCAAAAATATATACACGTATACATGTGAGTCTACTTTTGTAAAATTGAATGGCTTTAACCGTTTCAAAATTAAATCACTTGTCTATTGATTAAAAATACTAATTTGGTGCAAGGATACGTATCCAAAGGTAGAGTCGGTAAAGAAAGGAACAAAGAATATCGGAGGAATAAGGAAAAGATTCGGCAGTGGAATGGAAAGGAATTTAGTTCTATGAACGAATGAGCGTGGAAAACTAAAGACTGTCATATATGTGTCCCATTATGCCATATAAAATTTGACAAAGCAAATAGTATTTACTTCCATGTATTTTTTGTCATATAAATTTGACTATCACACTTCTATGGCACTTTTGAGACATATTTATTTGGCAAACTTCCCGTATTTATATGATAGTGTAATACTGCCTTAAACCTCTCCTGTAATCAAACATAAATCAGTCCTGCAAAACTTTAACTTTCATCAAGCACTACGACAGTTATTTACAAGTTTTATAATGTAAAAGTAAACACAAATTCAAAATGACTTAACATTTTTCTATTTGTGTTTTTATGTTGAAAATAACAATAGAGATCCGGATTTAATTTCTATAGTTCACTTAAATAAGTCGAGTGAAACTAATGAAATTGCAATTGAATTTAAAATTGAATAAACAATTGTTTAAGTTTTTTTTTTTTTTTGTGGAGAAATAAAATTAACACACAAAGCATTAATGATTTGATATTTCATGGGAATTAAATATAAATTTATATTTCATCTGTACAACTTAATGAGAAGTCATACTGGAAAGTTGAAATCATTAATAAATATGTACCAACATTAGAAATGGCTTAAAGCACAATTGTTTAACAATTTCTGCTGCAAGGTATTTGTGTGTTAATCACTTTATCTATGACGGATATTTAATTATAAAATAGTGAGAAAGCCAAAAATTAAAAATACATGTTCGTATTGTATTCAATTTAGGATTTATTTATATTTATAAATATGCATCAATTGGCTTAAAAAAAAAAAATATTCAACATTTCAAAACGAGTACAGCAAAGAATTTTTTGTAATTTTTGTTGGCTTCTCAAGTTAATTTTGAATTCATAAAAACAGAAAACCATATAGTACAATAAGGTTTTAATCAAACCCACCATGGTATAGAGTTTTGATATGTATTATATCTGGAGAACGGACTTAAGGAGGAATATTCATTATGTATGAATTATAAAGGGTGTTTTTTTAGACGTGTGGTTTTAAAGAAGAAATAAAATGCATATAATTTAATGTTATGGCCAAGAATTTAGCTTCATTATAAAGATAAGGGTTTGCCATTATGTTTTAAAAATGATTTTGGGCAAGTAGCCGCCGCGGCTGACTCGAATAAATTCCAGCCGAGAGGCCCATTTTTCGACAACTTTTTGCAGCTATTTGGGGCGTATGTCAGTAATAACTCGCCGAATATTCTCTTCCAAGGCGTCAATCATCTTGGGCTTATCTGCGTAGACTAGCGACTTCACATAACCCCACAAAAAATAGTCCAGTCGCACGATCTTGAAGGCCAAGCCACAGGCCCACGACGCGAGATAATGCGCTCACCAAAAGTTTCCTTCAATAAATTGATTGTTTCGTTGGCTGTATGGCATGTAGCGCCGTCTTGTTGAAACCAAAGGTCGTCCACATCAACATCCTCCAGTTCAGGCACGAAAAAGTCATTAATCATGGCTCTAAAGCGTTCCCCATTGACTGTAACATTATGGCTGGCTTCATTTTTGAAGAAATATGGACCAATGATTCCCACAGAGCATACCAAACAGTGACTTTTTGAGGATGTAACAGCGTCTCAACAATGACTTGTGAATTATGATCACTCCAAATAGGATAATTTTGCTCATTTACGTACCCATTCAACCAAAAATGAGCTTCATCGAATATTGGACGCAGCGCGCGATGCGTTACGCGAACCGAACCATTATGTTGGTAATAAATTTGCACGATTTGCAAATGTTGTTCAGGAGTAAGTCTACTCATTATGAAATGGCAAACTTAACTGAGCATAAATCAAGTGACAGCTGTCAAAAAGATCAACTCCGAAAAGAGAATTGCCATTTTGAAAACCACACATCTAAAAAAAAAACTGTGTGAGTGCTGGGACTCACGGTTAATATGTGTAAACATCAACTTGCGCGGATCCAAAACGGACTTGTTTTTGCTTGAAGGGGATCTTAAGATTTTTTCACTGAACGCACCCATCCTAGTATGCAGATCGTAACGTTGCACACCGTAACGTTGCACGATGTAACGTTGCACACGAACGTTCACGTTTTTTTTTCACTCTACCGCCAGCATAGATGTTTACACATCAAAAAAAAACACCCTTTACTATTTGCTTGGTTGACAAACTCTCATATTTCATTATTGTATTGCAATAATTATATCATAGATATCGATACTCGACCATATAAAATTAATTAGAAAAATGAACGCTAGTATGACCCCATTCTGGAGATAAAGCTCTCATAGGAAACTAATAATCTGTTACGATAAACGAAATAAGTAAATTTCCCACCAAATTCCACCAACGTAAATCCTCATCCCAAACTTATTTCTTATGCAAAACACCAAAAAACCAAAACAAAATTTCCTTTTGTTATTGTTGACTTTGGCTCTTTTCGTTGTTGCGCACAATAGCCTCAAATTATTATTTTGTTTGCATAAATAATACCTAATAAATGTACGACTTTTTGTCATTCCGCAAGCATCGCAATACCAAAAGTCAATAACTTTTACTTCTTCGTACAAACATTTCTGGGTCTTCAAATGATTTAATATTATGCCAATTGAGTCACCCCCAGGCCAGGCCAGACCAGACAATTCAATTTTTTTTTCGTGTCTATCTTCCGGAGTTCAATGGTTTATGCATTATTTCGCAAGAATACACAATTTACAGTGCAATAAGTCCAACTCCAAAGTGTTTGCGTGTGTAGTGTGTAGACATTAAAAGACCTCCATTTTTATTTGGTTTTTCAAAAAAAAAAAAAAAAATCACTTATGTGATCAGTGTTAAGTAAATTTTAGCAAAATTCAGAAAACCACTCAAGTTCAAGCCAAAAAAAATCAACAATCAGTCAGATGGACAGAAAAAAGTCAACATTTGACAGGTGGAATTCTGTATTTCCACGCAAATTCACAACAAGGCCAACTCCACCGAAATCTTTAATATTCCAAACCTACCAGAGGCATGATAAGAGGCGCTGGAGCTGATTTGGATTTGTTTAATTGTGTTAATGGAGTTATAAATTCAAAACACAACAAATGAGGAAGTTTGTTTTTTAAGATTCTTTCGAAATCGAAAAACTCAAGTGACTGGTTAGCTGACACTACTTGACACTTGGAGTTAAGGACTTGTTCGAGTGGTGTCGAGTGGTTTGCAACGAACGTGTCTTTCCTTGGAAATACTGAAGGGTAGAACATTTTATGACAGATAAATCAACATGATATTCGGGGTTTCTAACGGTTTGACGACTTTGACGTTGCTTCACTTAAAACTATGATTGATTTGACAAAATTCAAAAGACACGCTTTACTCGTTTAATTAAAAAAAAAAACCAAAGAAACAAAACTAATAAATTATCACACCACGGAAATTGTTTTGATTTATTTTCGTCTTTAAGGGATTTAATTAATCAATCAATAACGGGCTGCTGAAACATGTTCCTCTCTTTAATGTTAGGCTGTTCTAGCATCAGGTAGAACTAATTAAAGTATTAAAATCATATTATCAGCTAATCAACGTAAAAATATTTAGCATAATTATTAATCAACGTTTTATGCGAAAATAGCTTCATGGTCTTGGAACTTGTTCAAAATCAAATTAAAATCATCTCTGATGAGGATAAAGCAGAACAACATAATTTTGTTCGAATCGTTTTTAGTAAAAATATATCTTTATGTGAAGCGGGATATTAATTTAGTATGAATATTCATTTTAGTTGATTTTATGTTTTATAGAATCCCATTAATTGCTCGGAAGCAGTTTTTACTTGATCTAATAGCACAGACAGGTATTGGTTTTATGTAAACAAAAAATTAGAAGATTTAGTCAAATCTAACAACATTACGATGAAAACGAGGTCGAAGGAAAGTGCTTTTGGTCGTACCATCACGTCAGCCAGTCTTAACAGAATGTACATAATTATGTACTTTGGTCCTTATTGGAAGTAAACAAATCATCCTAACTTAAAAACTCTGGCAAAAAAAAAATTAGTCAAATTAGTTCGTTGTTAAGGTATTTTAATTATGAAACTACCTTAAAAAGACGAAATTTTAAGCAATCAAGTTTAATTTGTTGAAGTTAAAATCATCATAGAGGCTTATTTAATATCATAGAGGCTACTTACACGTTTCCTTTTTTCTGTATGTTTTGTAAAAATGCAGGCAGAATGGAGCTACGTTTCTATACCCTTCATCCTTGTTGTCAAAAAAATGAAAGACGAAACAACATAAAAAGGAATCGTGTAATCAGGTTCATAGACTGTGTTCACATTGGACTGACTTCTCCGATTTTTTTGACGTGAATCCAACTGGTTTTGTTCAGACACAAACTAATTTGAACACAGCCGGCTCACTTTGACGTTCAGCAGTCGTTAAGACAAAACAAAAATCTGTGCTCTTTGAAGGATTAATTACAAATTTTTCACTTACATAATATATGAATCTTCTCAAATAAATATATTTCCAATTGAATGGATCTCTGCCACCAAATGTCAGAAGTTTCAGTGTGAAATTAAAAAAAAAAAACAATCTGACAGCACTCCCTGGTTGGAAAACAAACCCAAATGCCGAAGGCACGAAGGTGAGCCGAAAAAGTCGTGTGTCTAATAATAGTGATTAATATGTAATAAAATTAGTTTTTTTGTATCAAGCACTTGAAAAAATGTTTACTAAAATGTTTAAACACTAATTAATACGTGATTCGATCGCAAATTTAAGTTTTCAGTTCCAAATACAAAAAATAATCAAATGACCGGATATTTAACACTGCCAAGAGCATGTAAATATTTTCCAACCAGGGACTTTTTTCGTTGTTGTTTTTAGATGTCAAATTAGAAAGAGAAAAGACAAAGACAAATCTTGGAAGACCTCTGTTGGACTCTGTAGAAGATAAACCACAAAAAGAGAAAATAGATGTCACGAAAGAAGACGTCAAAAAATCCACTAATTTTTAAAAATATTAACAAATCCTGCCTTTCCTAGCCATCTCTTCCTCACCATGAATTGGGAGTGAGCAAACGCACAAAGACGTCAACAAAAATCCGAGGAGACAGTCCAATGTGAACTCCGTCGTACGCATTCTTATATTACACTTTGACATTTTACATATGTCAAAAAAAATGTGTTTTCTTAGGTTTTTTGCATAAACTGTCACTGTTTTAGGTGTGTTCAGCTGAAGTTAATTATATTATTAAATGGTTTTAGGCGCCAGTTGAAGCTTTCTTTGAAGGCCATCATAGACTATTTTGATTGTTAATTTTAAGATGATTTTTAGAAAGTGAAAACAGTATTTGTTTTGATACCAAAATAAAGCTGATGATTAAGTGAAAAAAAAAATCACTTTTAATATTTCAATGACTGAACTATACCTTATCGATGATCATTGAAAAATTAAACGTCATTTTATGGCGGCAAAATTAATTTTTTTGTTGTTACTTAAATAATAATTAAAGTCATAAGCTTTATTTTGAGATCAAAATAATTACTGTTTTAACTTTCTAAACTTCTCAATATTAACAATTTAAATAAAAGTGATGCCTCAGTACATTTGATAGTACGAAGCAGTTTTCATTTTTGATTAAGTGGACAGTAATGAATTAAATGTTTTTTTTTGCGACATTTAATCCAAATGCGGATCACCCAGGCACGATAGTTGGGCTCATCAGTTAGATGCTCCCGCGTACCCTTCTAAGACGCAAGATTTTAGTCGATCTTCATCGACACAAATATATTTAGCAGCAGTAAATTATATTTTTCTATGTGAATTTGGTTAAATTCAGAATTAAGAAAATATTTACAACTAAAGGCAGTATTTCATTATCATATAAATATGGCAAGTTTTCTAAATAAATACGACTCAAAAGTTTCATATTAGTGTGATAGTCAAATTTATATGACACAATTACATGTAAACTAATACTACTTTGACATACAACAAATATGTTGTCATATTTTATATGGCTTAGTGGGACATATTTACATATATGACAGTGTAATATCGCCTTAAAATAATTTTAGTAAAGTGCTTTTAAATTATAATATTGTTATGTAGTATTATCATACTAATAACTTAAAATCAAATTTTTAAACATTTTGTCATCTTCGATTTTTTTAACCAATTTTGTTAGAATTAAATATTATTTTATTTGATTTAATTTAGCAAACTATACAACACAAACTGATTTGATTATACAGTAACTACAACAAGTATACTCGGATATTTCATGATTATTTAGAATAAAACATTCAAATTAAGGCTGTAGTTTTTATTTTTGTTTGACAATAATTAAAATTCAATTCCATTAATTAATTTTTAATTCATTTGAATGAGAACCTTCCTCAATACATAGCAAAAAAATGTCTTACATAAGGAAAATATACATTAACATTAAGTAGATATCTATCTTCTGTATAAATTTTATAATTAATTCATATACACAAACTTCTATTAAAGAAACAGGGTAGACAATACAAATAATTACCTTTGTTATAATTGACAAAATAATCAACAATAAAGAAATGTATCTACAGTTTAAAGCAAAAACGCACATTTGCTTTTTCGCTATTTATTGCACAAAACTGCGTTACAGGTTTTTGATAAAAAATAAAGAAATACATTTTTAAGGATTTTAGGGAAAAACCTCATATTTTTGAGATTTTCCTTTGTTTTTCGTTTATAGTACAGTCATAGTAATTTTACACATGGCGGGTATTTCTATAAGAAACATCTACGAATAATGTTGCTTTGCAAAATTTCACAATCAATTAATGTTTCTCATTCTTTTTTAACAGTCTACAGTTAACAATATAATTGTGTTAATAAACTGATCATCAATGTCTGTTACTACATTATCGGCTTGGACTACCAGGAGAATGTTTAAAATTGTAAACTTCTATTCAAACAAATTTGAAATAGCGTAGTGTAGAAACATTTTTTTAAATCAACAAAAATACCAGTAACTATAGAGCTGGGGAACGCGTTTGCACGTTAAAATTTACGCAAATTGAATTTTCGGTAACAACATCGAAGTTAAGAACCTAAGCAGGTATTAGAAATATATTTTATTAAATCTAGAGTCGGATAAAATGTCAAACATTTTGTTTAGATGGTTTTCGGCTATGTGTTTTCTATTTTATTTGCTTAGAACTAGCCCTTATCAGTGCTGGGTTGTGTTTTGAAAAGAATTCCCTTCACACAGGCGGAAAATTTCCTTTTTATCCTTAATTTTTTTTCTTGTTTCCCTTTTCAATTCCCACAGCATTAAAGGAAATATTTTTATTTATTAACAATTCACATATTTGAATTTTTGAGTAAATTGAATTCCTTGTTAAAAAATAAACAGGATTCAATTTTGTCCCAGAAGTTATTGAAGGAATCTTTTGCTTTTTAGAAGGAAGTATTCACCATTAAAAAAAAAATAACTTAGAAAAGTTTCGACAAAAATATTTTTCTTATATTTTAGTTTTTGCTTATCTTTTTGAGTTATCTTTGCTAGAAAATAGTTTTTTTTTATTTTTGATAAAACCTTTTAATAAATATCTTAAAGGCGGTTATTTTTCGTCTCATTATGAGCCGGTTTTCCCTTTGTCCCATTAGAGGTCAAAATTCTCCGAGAAAGGTATTTTTACCATGATCCATCAGCACTGGTCCTTGCCCAGTGAAGTCAAAAAACTACATTCGTATAAAATTATAAAATGAATTTGTATATGAATATAGTGTAAGTTACAGCTCAATCGGAATTGAATGGTTAGTTTTTGAGTTTTTAGCTACTTTTGATAGTTTTATAATTAGCGCCATCTATTGGAAATCTTAGAAAAAAGAAAAACAATTTACTTCCACTTCTCATTTCAAACCAATTATATTTGTAAAGTATCATCGACAAAACTTCAAATCTCAATATTTTTTTAGATTTGCATAATTATCTCAAGTTTTTATGTCAAAAAAAAAAACAAATAGTTGACTTAGACAATTGGCGTTTTTCTTTTTTAACTCAGAACAGATCACGGAAAACTGTCAAAAAAAATCTATGTTTTTTTTTAGCTCAGACAAAACAGAGCATAAAATGTGTGTTTCTTCTCTCCATCGGAGTTAGCTTAGAGCTTGCTCAATTAGCTCAGAATAAAATGACTGAGCAAATCGAGCAAAACGCTGAGCGAAGCCAACTTCACACATAATTAAAAATCGATTCCCTATATGAAATGACAGTTCAGTGCTCAAGTGAGTTTCATAATTAAATCTGAGGACTCTGATCATAATCTGCTCAGAGCTCTGCTCTGATCGCTCAGCCTATAAAAAAATGCCAAATGATTTTTTTCGTTTTCTGTAAAATATTTAAACTCTCGCTTTATAAATTTACGGTATTACGGTTCTAAATTAATGGCGTGACAGGTCATGGAGAACTGGGGCCTAGTACTAAATGGTATACTCTCAAGACTCAACCGTTCCTGCGTGCATTATGTTAGTCAGCAGGAATAGAGGGGACCTACAACTTTCTACCTATTCCGAACGGCTATAATGAGAGACATTTATTAGAATAAGAAGAACTCTTGGAGGATTTTGCACCTTCTCGCTTCAATGGGTATTGATTTCGGTGCCTACCCTTCATTTTACCTGGTAAAGGTTCGATTCGAACCTAAACCTCCGATGTGATAGTTTAAGGCACTAACCAAGGGGTACTTCTTCCTTATCTTATTATATGAATAACAGTTAAATATTTCAATAAAACGTACCAAATGATGGTATATTTAAAAGTTGAAGTACCAACTCAAGCTCTTAATCTAGTACATATTTATTCAATTCCAATAATACAAAATTTTCTGAATCACCCTTTACTAAGTCATCACTATACAGTTGCAAAATTCTTTAAAAAAATCGCCAGCCGGAAGGTATTGTTTTTATATACCTACTCGCGTGTTTATGTACATACTTGGATGCTCTCATGCACAGAGATCAACTAGTAAAACCAGAAAAAAGTAAGTATGCATAAATTGTGAATCGGATGGCATATTTTTTTTTAATAGTTGCTGCACATTTATGGCTTCCTAGTTGTTGTAATAAAAACAAACTTAAAACGTACAGCCCATTAAAGTGGCTAGGGATACTTAGATTCTATCTTAAAAGTAATAGGTATTCAGGTTCACATTCTATTAAAGCAAGTTCATCGACTCTTCTTAGGTAAAACTTCTAATCTTAAACTTAAAAAAAAATATCTAGGCATACAGGTGTTCAGTGCAATTGCGCACCACAAGTTGTATCGCTGACTTTCAATAAATCTCACTTTTAGTTTTTATCTTAAAACCTTACGAAACCTTTTAACAAAAGAATAATAAACGTCTACGTCTAAACTGGCTTGTGAAACCTCTGGGCTTGATTTTTATATTCAACAATGCAACATCTTATTTCAGACACCTGAAATGTGATACCAACCTAACACTTCGCTGCAACTGCAACTTGTCTGTCGAAATGTTCATGTTCAATAGTAATTTGCATCTATCTTGAATGTGCATAGTGAAAAATTGGCACAAGAAAAATGTCAACGGCATTAATTAAAAATCTGTGAGCTACATATCTATTACTACACCAACCAACATTCTAAAAATATTCACCGCCTTAACAGAAACCGGCCATGACATGTAGTTTTTATTCTGAATTATAGACAACTGTGTACACAGTAGGAAAGAAAAGTTTTAAAAATTGACAAAAAAAAATAGTAAATCTCCGACAAAAAATTTTATCAGAATTTTGATTTTTAGTTAAACCCAAGGCAATTTCGAACTAAGACTTCCACATAAGAGGCACAAATATACATATTTTCGATTGGTACCTGATATCTGACTGATTTATTTACTATGTGCCTTTAGACCATTTCGTCGTTGTTCAATAAAAAACTCACTAAATTGACTTCTATTTCGTTTTGAGCTTAACGATTGGAATTTTCACTGACAAGGGTTTGAAATTAGGAATTCTTTTACTCAAAAAAAAATAAAATCAACATACCTAGGACTTGGGGAGCTTTTATAGAGCTTAGGTTTTAATATTTTACAACATTTTACTTAGGAAATGATTTTATACCAATCAATAAGCCAGCAGATAGTTTTAATTGATGGTGAACCCTTTTGATATCTCTATAGTATTAGCAAGATAGCCGAAATTGACACATTCAGATAATCAAACAATTGGTATAAAATTAACTGATTTCGCCACTTGTGGTGTAGGTTTGGTAGTAATAGTCGGTTTTATTATTTATACCAATCATATCATCTATTAGGTTAACAAACAAAAAACGTTTTAATTACGCATTTTTTAATTGTTTGATATTAGCTACTGGTTAAATGGTATAAATTGATCCGTCAAGCATCTGTGTATTATTAAATTCAACTGGTCTAAGGCATAGCTATCGTGAGTGATACTTGCTCTTATAAAAACGATGAATATTTTAAGTACCTCATTCTCTTTTGTTTATTGGTTATGCTCGTAAGACCAGTTTATACCAATTAGTGGACTTTAAAATAAATATATGTGTAATTTTTTCTTTAATTTTTCACAAGATAGCCCTACAAAACGTGTCAAAAGAATCAGACAATAATCAAATAATTTTAAAAGTATTTATTTCTCTTCGTTAATTCTTGTTTTTTTTTTGTATACCAATTAATTTTTGTTTATACCAGATAATTTTTATAAATTAATAGAAGTACACATTTATTTGAAGAGACATTTTAAGTATTTACTTGTTTTACGCTTGGGTCTTGCGCTGTACTACTACCCACCGATCCAGTAAATATTTTTTATGTACCCATTCCTAGTTTGCAGTATAGACTTTCCCGCTGTCTTCAGCCATCGACTCGGTTTGCTTGCTTTACGATCAATGATGTAGAGATATTTTACAAGTGATCTCCATAGCCCGTGCTTACTTTGCTGGAAGGTATTTGAAAGATTCAAGTATTTCTCTTCGCTTTGATTATTATTATTATATTATTGGTGAATAATTTGTTGATGTTGGTGGTGTAAAGACACCTTAACCAACAGAATGGTGATGAGATGAATAACCCAATTATAAAGTTAATCTATTTCAATGTATTGGAACTTGGAATGAGTAGATTGTTTGGCTCAAAAGCCAAATCTATACATGAAGGTTGTCAGCCATTCAGCAGAGCATAGCACTCTGTGGTTATGTTAAGTGATGTATATTTTCCATAATTTGGTGTCATTACTTATACGAAAGTTACCAATGAAACCAGCAGCGTTACACAGCTGATCAATGTCAACAATTTTATTGAAAAACAGTTTTATGGTTATGATCATGGGTTTGAATTTGAAGCATACGTGGCCTTGTGTGTTGATTTTGTTTCCACGAATGGAAAACTTGATTTTATAATTATGGTTTTGTAAATATTTTTTATTTTTTTTTTTGGTTTTAAATATTGTGATTTTGGAGAAGATGTAACCAAACAGACAGTTAAAAAACAAAAAAAAACACTGTGTTAAACTGTTAGTTCGGTATGAATAGTTATTTTTGTTTTTAAATTACTTCCTTGTATTTGTTTTTTTTTTTTTTTGTTTAACAAGAAAAGCATGTAAAATCATAAATTAAGAACTTTAAACGAGTTGTAGGTAAATAAATTAATGATTATTTTTATCAAAACGTGATCAACAGATATAAGAAAGTTGATATTTCATTATAGTCCACAAAAATAATAAAATTTAAACATCAAACATATAACTTTTTAGGCAAGGTGAACTATTTAAAAATGTTTATTTATAATCGAAAATAAAAGAATGTTAAATTTAATTAATAATTGTTATTTTATAAGAAAGTTGATATTTCATTATAGTCCACAAAAATAATAAAATTTAAACATCAAACATATAACTTTTTAGGCAAGGTGAACTATTTAAAAATGTTTATTTATAATCGAAAATAAAAGAATGTTAAATTTAATTAATAATTGTTATTTTATTAAGAACTAAAACTCACACGACCATAGGTGTTGGAGTTCATTACGCTTGGATGACCGATTTTGTCTTCCAAGTATACGAGTTTATTCGATTTACCCGATGTAAGTATAGTTTCTGGATAGATAAATACACGTTTTATCAAATATTCAGTAAAATGTTGTCCCCTTTATTAATAAACTGCGAATAATGGCGTAATAGAATTTACATCTGTCAACTTAATAAATATGGAATGATCTATGACATAAGTGATAGCGAGCGAATAACTCGCCAAATTTGGAGTTTAAAATCACTTCCTAACACACATTCAAATATCTCATAGACCTGTTTACAACTACAAGCATAATTTTCAAAAATCATTGCATAAAAGCATGAATGTTGATTAAGTGTTTCTGTGCCTCCAGTTATTCAAAGACTGGAAAGATATCATATAGCAAAAATATGTTTATTAATAAGGAAAGTTATCAAGTGTACAAGTTACCTATCCGCGTGTTAAGGAGCAGATATTGTTTTTATTAAGAGGGTAAGTGAGTTGAATTCTCTCCAAAAATTATTTTAGGTAAATACATATTCGTACGTCTTACTAAAAAGGTTAAGGACACTCATCTCAGAGGCGAATGAAATAAGAAACAGGTTGGCATATTAAAGAAGTAACGGCCCATAATCAATAAAACCAGCAAGTGCATGCCGCTGCCATCCTAATGGACCCAAAAGTTATCGATGCCACCATCAGTCAGAATCGGCAAACAAAAATCATTTATCATGATCCGATAAGGATTTCCGGCATTTCCTGCATCATCTGCGGTATCATTTCATCGGTTTGGATAAAATTCATCCCAAGTTTGTTAAAATTATTCTTCCAGTTATACTCCCTT
Organism: Leucozona laternaria; assembly: GCA_932273885.2. Taxonomy (NCBI): domain Eukaryota; kingdom Metazoa; phylum Arthropoda; class Insecta; order Diptera; family Syrphidae; genus Leucozona; species Leucozona laternaria. The sequence goes on along the minus strand of OW026368.1, from coordinate 21,902,297 downwards.
GATAAGTACATATTTTTAACCATATATGTTATTACTAAAAGTTTATACGCTTCCCAATGGAAAGTTGCAAAAATACTTTATCTTAAAAACCAAAAAGTAACGATTATAGACCGGTCTAGATTCGACCATTCCTATCGAAAGTTTTCGAAAGAGTATTGCAAAGGCAAATAAACTCACACATTCGCTCAAATTGTTTACTGTCTGCAGGGCCAGACCAACCATATGAGCTAGATGTGGAAATGCACAGGGCGCAAATTTCTGGGGCGCCATTTGCATTTTAACCACAAGACTTGTTTAAATAATCCCAAAATAACATCCATCACTACTGTGCTAAGTTAATTCTTGCCCAGCAACTTACTTCACTTTCATTGTTGCATTCAAGGAGAATTTAACTCAACATATCGTAAAACTAAAGATCCCACTAGACCTTCGCATTGAAAGTCTACCTCCTGGGTAGTGTAGAAAAGTCTTATGCATGTGTATCAGTGTATGTATGTATGTATCAAATATAAAAAAAGAGGCGTTTTCAACAAATCTTGCACAGGGCGCAAGTTAAGCTGGGGCCGGCCCTGACTGTCTGCGGTGCAGTCAGGGTTCAGGGTTTCGGAAACATCACAGCTGTATTGCGACAACGATGAAAGTAGTGGATGACAAGGGAATCAATTGATGAAGACAAAGTAGCATTTTTGGTTCTTCTCGATTTCTCGAAGGCCTTTGACACCGTTAAACATAGAAATTTGTGTAACAAGATTTAAACTATGTTTGGTTTCTCCAATTCAGCTGTAAAACTAGTTTCATCCTATCTGGAGCTTCGAAAGCAAGATGTTTCAGTAGAACACCAATCTTCAGAGTTTCTTTTAGACTAGAAGAGGATTCCTCCAGGGATCAATCCTGGGACCTATTCTTTTTTCGATGTATGTAAACGAACTCCCGTCTTTAGTGTCATCTTCTACTCTTGGTATGATCGGAAACGGTTCATGCATAATCAATAATGATTTAGAGAGCATTTTTGCGTGGTCCGACAAGAATGGACCCTTCCTAAGCCCATCTAAAACAAAATATCTGGTCATAAGCAAAAAGTCATTGGATCTCTCCTACTTTCCAGATATAGTCTTAAAAGGATCAGCAATCCATTACGCTGATAAAGCGAACAATTAAGAATAGTTTTTTAACAAGACCCTTACATGGAATGATCACATTAGTATGATTATTAGTAAAGTCTATGGAACCCTACGTAAAGCTTTGGACGTCACATAATTATACTCCTCAAAAAACACGTATGATGCGCGCTATCAAAAACACTTATAATTCCCATTCTTACTTTTGGCTGTGAAATATTTCGAAACTGTGATGCTGCTAGCAGGAGTTGCTTTCAACAATACCGCGTTATGTATTTAATCTAAGTTGATTTGATAGAATTTCCAATTACTCGATATTAGTATTAAATATCTCTTTTGATAACCTCCTTGAGGCTTATAGAGCTCTCGTTTTGCTTTCTTAATTAATCGAGACTCGTCAACCTAATTACATCTTTGATAAATTGAGCTTTAGCTCTTCTAACAGATCTTATCAACGCATTCATCCACGTTTTGGCTGGCTTATATCTGAGCGACAGTTCTTTGTAAGCTCCATTCGTTTATGGAATTCCCTACCAAGGCATATTCGAGGGTAAGGCGGCACTAGGCGATTGAAATTGAACTGAAGAATTATAACGAGGTCAATCATGATTAATATTAAGCTTTATAATATTTTCTTGTCATTTTTACTTTTACTCTTCCCTTTTCAATCGTTCTTTCCTTACTTACTTTCATTTTTTTTTATTTCCTGTCTATTTGACTCAAATCAAACATATAATGGAGATGTACCTTTGTTAATTATTATAAAAATTATAGCAAAAATAATATTGTTATAATTATATCATTACTTTCTGTAGCTCACTTTAATTTCACATTTTAAAGCTTCACTAGTTATAAGATTTATTAAGTCTTTTTGTGTCAGCATTTTATTGAAATAAACAAAAAAAATCAAAAATAAACAATTTGCAAAAAATAACGGTGCAATGAATCTTTCCCTTAAAACTCCAGCCTCAAAGAAAAAATAGCCTCACCGCTCATGGTAATTTTTTGCCATAAGTCCTTGTTTATTTAAGCCATATTAGCTCCAAATGTGCATAATCCAAGCAACGAATCTTGTTGATAGTTAAAACTGGGTGCTCTTAATACATATCTACCTTTATCAAATACATATTTGACAATATTTATAATATTTTTTTTTTAAATTTATCAAACTAGACTTGTTTGTCTCTTATCTGGGGTCATGTCTATCTAAGTTCATTAAAAATTTTAAGTAGTACCTACATGCACTTCAATTTAAATAATATTTTTGTTTATACATATTTTGCCCTAGTTTCTTAGATTCCATCAAATCTAATCAATTTTAAACTAATTTTCATGAATTCACAAAAAAAAAAAAAAAAAAAAAACAAGATAAGATTATTCAAATTATCATTAGTGGGCATGATTAAGGCCATTTGAACCGCATTCACCGTTTACACTTATAACACATTCAACGCTCTGTACCTGACGCATATTTAAAATCTAATCAATATACAAAATCTCCAAACTTTTTACATACATACATATGTACGTACATATAATTTAAAAAAATAAAAACATTCATTTTATTTGAACTCAAATATTCAAACGTCTCAAACTCTGACCTTGAAGTGATGATGTGAATTCAAAACATATTGCAACATTAGCACTGTTTTTTTTTTCTTTTTTATAAAAATATATAAAAGACAAAAAAAAACAACAAACAGGCCGACTTGCACGCCACCGATGCCACCGGCATTATACTGATGGTCGATGAAGTGCAGTCCCTGTCTTGCAGCTGAATCTGTAATTAAGGTAAATCGATTTTTATATTCATCGCGAATAGAGGTGTGAGATTTGAATATTGCTAAGAGCTAAGACTTAGCGGCCAAGTTTATGGACAGTAGGACTGTGTATTTTATGACTCTGTGTGTTTGGGATCTTCAAAGGGTTTACAATTATACATGAATAAATTTATATGATTATTGTTGGCTATTTGATTAAAGTAAATGCCATCGTTGATTTTCTATGGCAGGTTCGCTTAACAGATTTCAATAAATAACAAACCTAGCTTCTATTAAAAAAAAATTAGATCAATAATTGGCACTTCTATAAACCTTAGTTCCTAAAATAAAAAATCAAAAAAATATCGCCAAAAGAAACGCATTGGGGCATATTCATAATTTTATTTATTATAAAATCGAGTCTAACTGAACCGGAGTCTAAAGTTAAGACCCAGGTGCCATTCATAGAGAATTTGGCAGCTGTATTTAATTAGAAACAGGTCTAAGGTGTATTCTAATTCTACTACAATTTCCTTTCAGTTGAAAAAACAAAACGACTAAAAACAGCTATTGCATTGTATTGTTTGTTTGACTCATGGTTAATATGTTAATAAGTGTAAACATCAACGTTTGTTTGGACCTATATTGTCACGGCAAGCCCTCAAGCTCCAGTGGAAACTCAAAAATTTGAACGGTCCAAAATTTTTGGCACGGCGACGCGCAGTGGATCGAGAAACGGAGTACGCCATAGGAGGTGAATGTTAACTAACGTCACACCTGACCTTCTGGGTTCACTAGAACACTTTTAGTTTGACAGATGTGAAAATGTGCCAAATTTTTTGTACGGCGGATCGAAAAACGGAGTACGCCAATCGATTTAGGAGGTGGAAGTTACCTAATGTCACGCTCTAGGGTCTCTCTAGGTCCAATTAAAAATTGCGAATTCAATTTTCATTTGTGTTTTTTTTTTTACATTTGACAGAATTAAAAACAACTTAAACAGACGTTCCTGCCGTATTTATTTTTAGAATCCAGTTCATCGTTTAAACATGAGTTTAAATTCTTTATGAATAACATTAACTCCAGTTTAGCTTAGCACAGACAAAATAAGAACTTATCAGAGAACTATGAATACGGCCAATAAAATTTAACTTATTGGCCGAGTTCAACGCACATCTGAATATTCAGAATTCTGAATTTTTGAAGCTCTTGATTTGCCAGCTGTCAGAAGTCATCTGAATTTTCAGAACTTTTTCTGACAGCTGGCCAATCAAGAGCTTCAAAAATTCAGAATTCTGAATATTCAGATGTGCGTTGAACTCGGCCATTGCTATACAAATTCTGATATAGAAAATGAATGAAAATTGTCGGCATGATATTTTCAATTCTCCACATTTTGCTGCTTCTATTCTCAAACAAAATTATTTGACCGAAATATTCCAAATATTTCCACTAAAAAGAATCAAAATTCTTTTCATTTTTTGAACTCTAAAGAACAAAACAAAAGATAGAATTTACCTATACATATAATTACTTCATAGTATTTAGCCATAACTACTTTTCTGTTCTAGTTAGTGTGACATTTGTCTAAGATACAATTTTTACCAAGCACGTTTTTTCTGTTCAAATTACACATTTAACGATATATTCACGAGAACCATTGCAAGGCCACGCAATGAGGGGTAAGGGGGAAAATATTATGGAATTTATATTAAATGCATATATCAAATGATATGCTATAGCCGCCATAACTCCATATAATCGTTTAGCGGCATGCATCATTTCTAATGGGCAAAGTGGTAGCTCTGGAGATTGATAGATATATTTAGAGGGGCAAAATAACACATCATACAAGGTACAAACTGGAAACTTTAGTTAAGAGTTGTAAAGCCTTTATGAACAAGTTGCGGTTTACTTTGCTTTTGGTTTCACCTATACATTTATGGGCTTAGAATGCAATCGGAAATATACTTATAATAGATAAGATTTAATGTAAATATATCCTTGGCTGTAATTTTACATAATATAATTGATCCACGTTGGGCGCCATCCGTAAGAGTTATACGATTTACTGGAGTTTGCAGTTTGAAGTCTTTGGTTTCCTTTAAAACAATACATTTTAGATTCTTATTAAATTTAAAATTAATCACAGATTGGATTTAAGTTGCTATCATCCAACGTTGGGCGCCATTCGTAATGACATCAATTTATTGAAGTTAAAATTCTTCGTGCAAAGCGAAAAAAAAAGAAACTCCAGCTTTTGAAAAATGGAGTCGGACAGAATCCCAAAATCCAAAATCAAGAAAACCCGAATCCTATAATCCTTTAAACCCGAGATTTTAGGTTTTGTTAATTTTAAAGTACTCATAAATTTTAAGCAATTATATCTACGAGAGTAAAAAATGTATCTATTATTTAGAATAAATTTAATTCGTCGTGGAGAATAACCCTAAAAAACGGTTATTTTTTAACTTTTAAATTCTAATATTTCGATAAAACAAGCAGATCTGTCAAGTAGTAGTACATGGCAGTACGTCAGTAAAATAAATAAAAACTTCGTATAAATATTTTTATTTCAAAAATAAGAAATACCTAAATCATTTCAGTTTATATTTTCTAGATATGTAAGTCTCTAAAGTTCAAGAGAGCTCTCAACTCAGATTCTAGATCCTCAATGCTTATGTTCTCCGCAATGTTTGGAAATATAGATATGAGTTCTACTTAATCTTCACCAACATCTCTTGGTTTAAGTTTTTGTATTTGGAGTAGAGTTTTGTCGTGAAAAGCAAATCTTTTTCTTATAGCCTGGCAAGTAGTGTTGTAAATTAATTTTATTTGGATAACTTGTGTCATTGATATATTATTCTCTATTTTCATTAAGAGTTCGACTTTAGGACCGATCGATGAAGATATCTTTAATACGTAATTGAAGATCGTATTTAAATCGATGTAACATCATCATCATATGCATAAGGCTCCGTTAAATATTCCATTTTGATAAAATTTTATAAAATGTTGTTAAGGGATCATTTAACATTACTCATCAACGTAACGTATGGATTCTTGAGTTTTCAGCTTGAAACTCTGTATATATTTCGTAAGTGAGTTTAAAAATATTGGATAAATAAGTAGTATATTTTATGTATTAGTAGAATTTAGTTCAATATCAATAGCAAAATGATAGGTCTCAATCTGCTTCAAACCCAGGAAAATGAAATAAGTGTTTTAGAGGCATTCATTGCTCTTAATTTGTTGACAACGCCTTCAAGAGACAACCATCTTTGTGAATGCCAGTTTTAGAATTTTATTTTTCACATGGAAATACTCCTGAATTTTTTTAAAAATCTTTGTGCCTATTTGCATTATGAGAGAAGAACTCTGTGTTTAGAGAGCAGTACAGTTATAATGAAAATGAATTGAAGATTTTGTATGGAAAAGTAGTTCAGAAAAAAAGCAGTACATTGGCCGTGTTGGCAGTACGGCATTACAGAGTTTCTTAAAGCAGTACAAATACTGCAATTGCAGTTCATCGACAGCCCAGATAACAAGGTCCAAATGAATTGTTTCTAGATCGGATTCAGATCGAGTTCAAGCATCAAAAATCTTCGGAAAAAATTAATCTCATCTGCTAGACAGTAAAATATTAATTTTTGTGGACCTGTCTTCTCTGCAATTAGTGAAACCCTCCGATGTTATTTTAGAATTTCACTGTCCTGCTGTATACCACGTATACATTTTATTTCATATCGTTAGTGTTCTACAAGACTTACCTATGAAAACCTTTAAGTTAATTTCTATCCTATAACAACTTCTTGTCTGAACCTTTTTTAACCTTCGATTTCAAAAACAAATTTATTCCATTTTAACATCACTGCTTATACAGGTTTGTTGGTATGAAACGTAATTATTTACGCATAAAGACTAATGTGATACTTTTTCCCATGCCTAAACTGTCACATAAGTGTTTCTGCTTGTAAAACATCAATTTTAAAGTTTCGTTTCAGCAAATGGGTTTTAATGGCAAGGCTATTTCATTTTTTTTTACATTTCTAATTTTTTATTAAATTCACATTCACTTTGAATTTAAATTTATTTAAATACGACTTCTGGATTTGTCCTTGATTAAAGATAAAATGACATGTTTTTAAAGGTCTTTTGCTGACTAGACACAATTAATTTTCCCAAAAAAGAAACTACACAACTGCAATTAAAAACAAAAATGTGACATGACAAAGCAGACGTCACAAAGAATAATTTATTAGATTATATTTTTCTAATGAATAACATACATTTTTATTGAATGCTTGAATTAACATAATTCCCGAAATGTATTATGCTTCATCATTACTGATGCCTATATGTTTTTCAATGAAGTTAAATTGAAACCCAATGAAATTAGTAGAAAAGAATTTACAAAAAATACAACGACCGCGGACCGAACAATACCTTTTGAATATTGATTGGCACATTTGTTCTGTCATCTATGCATGCTTTTTTTTACTAAGGTGACGCTTCTTTTTATATGACACACTTAACCAAACATAGCTTGAAAAAATTCAGTGTATAAAACATGCACCTGTAATAAAAAATTTATAAAAAATAATAAATAAATACAATTATCTTAATAATGCATATCTTTTGCAATTTCAACAGTTTTTATAAACTTTGAAAGAACTTTGGTGACTGTAACTGGAATATTTTGGTAAAATCTTATTCTAGTACAATTTAATATCCAAACGATCTTCTTTTTAAATGTTGAACAAATCATTAGACCATTTTGTGGTAGTTGTCAAATATTGATAAACAAACATGCAAGAATAGCCATGTGCATGAAAAAAAACGACATCCGAGATTACAGAAACAAAATGGAGTTTCCGTACAAACTATCAATAGCAAGTATGCAACTCACGCCCGTTACACAGTTTTGTTTTTCTCCGTGCTTTAGTTAAGCCCCAAGAATTCTCCGCGCTTAGCAAAGCCCAAAGGGGATTAATTGTTGTTGCATTTAACATGTAAATTTGCAGGACAGGACGTCGTTTTTTTCGACCAATTTCCTCGGGGCTTGCAAAAAAACTCAGCTTGTATCAGATAAAAGGCAGATTTAAAAATGTCAAGTTTCATATTCTTGATAAAGTAAACTTGTGTAAAATTAGTAAAAGCCGAGTCTAACATACTTCACTAAGAAGCTATATATACCAGGTGTTTTTCTTAGACGTGTGGTTTTTAATCTGGCAATAATTTTTGCGATGTTGGTCTTTTTGACAGCTGTCACTTGATTTATGCTCAATTTGGTTTGCCATTGTAAGAACTGTAGTCGAACAACCATAAAACGCATCGCACGTTCGGTGAATGGGCCCAAAACGAAATGGCCACTGATAACGATTTGCAAAAGAAAATTTTGTTCAGCGATGGAGCTCATTTTTGGTTGAATGGGTACATTAATAAGCAAAATTGTCGTATTTGGAGTGATCATAATCCACAAGCCATTGTTGAGAAGCCGTTTACATCCTCAAAAAGTCACTGTTTGGTGTGCTCTATGGGCAGAGGGTATCATTGGTCCATATTTCTTTAAAAATTAAGCCGGCCATAATGTTACAGTCAATGGGGAACGCTGTAGAGCCATGATTATTTACTTTTTCGTGCCTAAATTGGAGGATGTTGATGTGGACGACCTTTGGTTCTAACAAGACGGCCCTACATGCCATACAGCCAACGAAACAATTAATTTATTGAAGGAAACTTTTGGAGAGGGCATTATCTCGCATCGTGGGCCTGTGGCGTGGCCTCCAATATCGTGCGATTTAAAACCGCTGGACTATTTTTTGTGGGGTTATTTGCTCGTCGCTTGTCTACGCAGATAAGCTCGAGACAATTGACGCCTTGGAAGAGAATTTTCGGCGCGTTATTGCTGACAAACGGCCCCAATTGCTGCAAAAAGTCGTCGAAAATTGGGCCTTTTTGGCTGCAATTTATTCGATCCGGCCGCGGCGGCCACTTGCCCGAAATCAATTTTAAAACATAATGGCAAATCCTTTTCTTTCTAATAAAGCTTAATTCTTGGCTATGCGTTTTATTTCATCATGAAAACCACACTTCTAAAAAAACACACTTAATTTTGACAAAAATCACTTAAATGACAACTTCCGAGCACTTTCAAGAACTCTTTTAGTTTCATATTTAAATTGTTATTTACTATAGCAAATTAAAAAAAAAAAAAAATATTTAATTAATTTGATATTTTGTGTGTTTGTTTTTGAAACTGATATAAAGCTTAAATTGATTATTTGTGCGCAATTTGTAAGGCAAACGAGTTGCTGATTAAAAAGCTTATTAATCAGAATCCTACGCCTACGTATAGGAATCTATTTCGTCTGGTATTTCAGGTTTCTGAAATAAATTATCTCTAAAAACATTTAAAACTTTATGTTTCAGTCAACAATGTGGAAGGCGGTTTTTATGTTAAAAATACTTAAAATAGAAAACAAAAATTAAGTTATTAGTCAACTTCCATAATACTTCTACTTTATTCACAACTTAAAGTTCACTCAAAATATATTTGTCTAAGCAAAATGGTTTAAGAGAGAACACCTTTATAAAATTATATTAATCATTTCCATGTACAAACCTAATTTTAGAGGATTTATTTTGATTAAACGTTATGTTTTAAGGCAGATGTATATAATATATATGCATATCTACAAACATAAGCAATTAATAATTTGAAATTTAAACAACTGTCAAAACACCTACGCTCTTTAATAATACAAATAACAATTGTATCTATTTGATCTGAAAATAATTATGACTCAATGATTTTTTACCATAAAAATGTCTTGTTCTTAAAAATTTACTATAGGGAATTCCCAATATAAAAAAAAAAAACTTATTTTTTTCAAGTGCCGAATTTTAATTAATTATCATCATCACAAGAAGATATTTTTTTAATTTTGTATTTTGATGAGAGATTTGCTTATTGCGTTTGGATATATGTATATGTATTTATCTCATAAAAAAAATGATGATGAATTTAGTAAATATCCGGTACCTACCTATAAAAATTTCCAACTCGAAAAACTTGAAAAAAAAAATATTAAAATTAATTCTCAGTAAGTGTTAAAAACGTCAATCGTCTTCAAATATTTAACCACATAAAAAACAATTATTTTGTTTTCTGAAAATTAATTAACAATTTTTTTTTCTTTGTTTTGAACCATAACCGTAGATAATGCCAAATAAGTTTTTAGCACAAAGAACACGTTCTGAAGAATCAATTATTATTAATCTATAGATAAAATCATGCAGTTTCAATATTTTTCAGAAGAGTCTTCATTTTGTCCCGCTTATTCAAAATAACGTTCTAGTAGAAGCACGCTTTTTAAAGGCTTTTAATAGCAACTTTTTTGCGTAATGTTTTGTTTGTAGGACTTGCACTCCGCCGGCCGGAGGTTTAAACCCACCCTTTTTCAAATATTTTCAAAATTAGTTACCTACTGCTTAGAAAGTGACAAATCCTCCAATATTATTATCTTTTATCATACTAAAGTTGCTCTTATTTAAGCCACTCATATGAGCATAAAAGATTGCCAAACAAATTTTGGGGAGAAATCAATCTCATTTTCAATTTTCCAAATGTAAAAGTTGATGTAAAAAATCATAATTTTGAAATTAAACAATATTTTTTTTAAAAAATTGTGCTACAACTTTCCACACTGTGGTGAAATATTTTTAAAATACGGATTATTTTCAAATTTGTGAAATTTTTTCTCAACTTTGTACAAATATATTTCATCCTTGTCTGTACTCATATGAAATTGACAATTTTTCCTCAATTTTTAAACCATCAAGATCAAACCGTATTAGAACTCAAGATATAGGCTTAGTAAGTTCTTCTGATTTTATTGCTTTACGAGCATCAGTGCTGCCACCTAACTCCTTAGTCCCAAATGAAAATCTACTGCGCAGCAAAACGAATCTACTCTTCTTTAAAGAATTTTGATCGTTATCCAAAGTTAGCTCTAAGCGCATCCATCCAAAATTTTAAATATGTATAGGTATACAGTCGACTCCCCTTATTTGCAAAACAAAAAATGTAGAAAATTTGTTGCAATTAAGCGGAGTTTTTATATAAACGGACTTCGGATATATGCAACTTTGTTGCACTTAATCAAACTTCGTATAGCTGCAACGATGTAATGTGAAATATTTCCAAAGATAGAAAAATAAAAAAAATAAATAACGTCGAACAACAACCTTTTAATAATTTTGACAGTTGAAAGGATTGGAAGAATAGCTTCGTTCGTTGAACTTTTCTCAGGGTTGATACAGTTTGAAAACCGCAAGAGTTGTCAAAAAACCTGGGTATTTTGGTTCTCAAAAAACCCTCGAAGGCTGTTGACATTTAAAGCGAAAATTCTGTGCTTAGATGTTTAAAACTTACAATTTGCTTTAAATATGTCTAACAATGAATAAAAACTGTTTCTAACGTTGTTTACATTTTCCATTTCCATTATTTATTAACATTAAATTAAATTTGTGTATTCTTTCAATTATACTTCTTCAAAAATAAAGCACGTGAATTCACAACAAAACAAATGCTTGACAACTCATGACACTATGGCAGTATATTCTTTACCTCAACTCACCACAACAAAAAACCTAGGTCTATTTCAGGGCGAGTTCAGGGCGACCTCAGGGGGCCCAATTCTGCAAGCGTGAGTTTTTTCTGTGTGCACAAAAATCAGTGTACCTATACACATTAAATTATGCGATTCCGCAAGAGTGTGGTGCAATCTTTTTGACAGATAAAGTGTACACAGATAGGCAAATTTATTCACGCATATTTTGAGTGTGAATAGAAAGTGTACATGGAAAACTATTCACACTTGCGGAATTGAGCCCCAGGACTGAAAAAAACACAGAATTTTTTCACCGGGTTGGCTTCAGGTTTTTTTCAAAAAACGCTTTTGGGTGACCCCAGGGTGTGACTTCAGAGTTCAACAAACAAACATAATGAGAATGGAATTAAACTGCAAATGTCATTTTTTTGGTGTGTTCAAACTTCAAAAATGTATGGATGCGTTCAGTGTTTCACTTAAGCAGAGTTGTTTCAGAACAAAATAATTATTTGGGATAAAGAAAAATGTTTCAATTAAAGGGAGTTTTCAAATTACCGCGGAGTGCAGTTAACCGTTCTAATTTGTGTGAAAAAGCCCTGAACAAAAACCGTGATAAATTTCTTGTTGCATATAACCAAAAGTTTTATTTAAGTGGAGTGCACATATACATATGAAATGTGATTTTTTGTTAATATAATTTTTTTATTGTGGAGTTCGTCATTGAAGTAATTGTTTAGTTTCCAGATTCTTCTGTTTTTATTCGTAAATAGAATGTATTTGAAACGAATTGAATTTTTGTTTTTGTATATTGTAAGATCTATTGCGGTATATTTTTTCTGATATATAGTAAGGTGACGTACTCTAGCTCTAAGCCACGCTTTCTAATAACATTTGCCTTTATATCTTTAAGGAAAATTACAATAAATATAGCAAAAAAAAAACCTATACATTTCAATAATATATCAACTACGCAATGAAACATTTTCTGTGATCATTTTCGGTCGCAGAGTTTTTTTTTAAATTTCATTCAGGACATGACAAAAATAATATGAAGAATTATATTTTCATTGATAAAAATGAAATCAAACTTAAAAAAAAAAAAAAAAAATCGAAGAAATGAGTCAAAATATCTATTAAGTACAGTTGTTTATATAAAGTACAAAAAATATCGCATTTCCGTTGAAGCAGACAAAAAATAATAATCACTTAGGAAAACTTCAACAAATTTAATATTCCCCTTGTGCTTCCAACGCTAAAAAATCGTATACGCATTTTGCTGGCATTAATTCCATATATGAAACAAAAAAACTTCTCGCACAAAGAAAGCAAAAATTGATAAACAATTTAAATCGTTTCACGTCCTAAACTTTCAATGGTCACAAATATTATCCACTAATAAAACGTACACAGTCCAGTTAAATTAAATACTATACAACAATTACTTATCTAGGAACCCACATTACTCATACTCATACTCATATTGTGTTCCATAAAGAGATTTTATCAACGGTAAAATTATTCAATTATTTTGTACTTACAGCTGTATGCTGAATGTTCGATGTATGATCACTTTCTTATTTCAACAAAAAAAAATAATAAAAAATTTAAATTGCAAAATTTTCACACAAATAATTTTGTGAGTGTAACAAATTAATCACGATTTGTTTATGTTTGATATTTGATTGATTAATCAAATTGGCAAAAAATTGGCAAATAACAATTTTAACATGTATCTCACAACTTCGTTTTGGATCTTTCTTCTTTTTTTTTTAATAAATCTTATCTTGTTGACCACAGTATGGACAAAAAAAAAAACTTGTTTTAATAATTCACGATTTCACTTGTTTTTCATTTCAGATATAAGAAATCATTTAATAAAAAAAATTAAAACACTTTCCACGCTGACCGATTGATTTTGAAAATATAAATTAAAAAACAAAAACTAAATACAAAATAAATTTCAAAATCTTCGGCGAGTTTAAGACTCAGATAAACAAAAAGATACTTTTTTTGAGCGACGATCGTTTACTATATTTAACCACAACGGATGGTGAAATCTGACTGAAAGTTCGTCACACTTGGAAGAGGTCTTTATTGGTAATACTTGTAGAGTTGTTGAATAAAATCAACCAGAGTGAATGGTATACAGTGACCATCAGTGGAAGAATGTTGTTGACGTTTTGGAAGCTAAGCCTAGAGCTGGCTTCAAGTTAATTCAATTTCCAGGCACCCAAGACCAAGATATATAGCTTCAGCAGCCAGCTCAGCTTCTATACTTTCTGATATTGATGAATTGTGGATTGTAATTATTATATTCAGACCATTCATTGGAGATTTCTCTCTCGGTCTTGTTGTCTTGATATTTTTTTTTAAGTTTTGTTTTGGTTCCTTGATTCGCGTGATATTATATGTATCTAATATAGAAACTGTATTAAATTACTATCTATAAATGTATGTAAGGTTGTAAGCTTTGAAATTCGAAAGCCGGTGGAATTCTTTTGCATTGGGTGATAATGTATGCGCCACCCCGCGCCGCGCCGCCTGAGTCCGTAACCGATACGTGAGTAAAAGTTTTTGTTTAATTTATAATGCCTTGTTGACGATTGTATCAAGATCTGAACTGAAATGCATTTTGTTGAAACAACGTGAGTTGCTGTAGTGATAAATCACGTGCTATGCTATGAATGATTGATTTTTGATTGCAATGAATTATAAAAGTTAAAAAAAGAACAAAGTTTTGAGAGGTTGAGAAGTAGATATGCAGTTTTGTATATAAAAATTTTCACGATTATGCAGACATTTTTTGTGTGTTTTGGTTTTGCAGTCAACTGAAAGTTATACATATCCAGTTTTAGTTTTTTTTTACCGCTATTTTAAGTGTGTTATGATTTTTAACAAACTTATTGCTTAAGACAACTTTTCTTAAGATTAAAATCAAAAAGCAGCATACTGATCGACTAAAAGAGTGCAAATGCCACATCTCCTTGACATTTTTATACAAAACTAGGTGGTCCACCCAGCTTCGCACGGGTAGACAAACCTAAGCTTCGCATAAAAATAGAAAGAAAATATAAATAATTATGCAAAATAGCTTTTAACGGCCTTTAGTCCATAAAAATTGGCGTTTCGTCCCGGCGATCTCACTTGGACTCATCAGTTGACTAGTGAGGGCCTTGACCAATTGTTATGGACTAAAGGCCGTTAAAAGCTATTTTAAATCAATAATTCAACAAGTCCAATTAAATAGTGCTAAGTCTTCTACTTATGGCTGATGTATTTCAGTAGTATATAGAATTTGTATAATAAAAACCTTCATATAAATAATTATTATTAAAGCTAATTTTTGTAATCGAATATGTACTAGTTAATGGGTTTTAACTTTCTTGACGTTGTGAAGGGCTTAATAATTATGTTAAAATATGATCCTCTAAGTCCAACCTTTATTACTTTCCCAATACAGAAAGAATTATTTTAATCAAAAACAACTTCTTTGATTTTATCCCATTTCACTCCATAAATAGCAATTTTTTTTTTAACAATCCTTTCAGACACAAGACGAATTTTTGAAATCAGATGCCACTTTTCGTTTTTACCCTATTTCACCCTATAAGTGCCAATTTTCAAAAAAAAAAAAATCTCTAAGATAATCCACTAAAAACAACCTACAGCGCCTATTGTTGAGGGGTAATTGAATTGAATGAACTGAAAAACGTAATGTGCGCCTACAGCGCGCCACCTGTTCAGAATTTTCCTCATTTCTTTTTTCCTAAACCAACGAACAATTACAAGCAGAATTTTTCAAGTTTTAAGTGTCTGAATACACCACGATTCATTTTTATATGTGTAGGTTAGAGGAAAGCTTTGACCTTGCCATATTTATTCAATTAGTTCATGATATTATTAAATGGAAGACTAATCAAAAATTAAAATTAAAATGAGTTTAGATATTAATCTAAACCAAAGGCTTGTCAAATTGTGCGATTTGTCGCTAAACAGGCGATTTGAAATTTTATTTGCTGCCACAAAAATCGGTTTGGCGATGTACACCAAAAAAAAGGCGATATTTTTAGTTTTTGGCGATTTAAATTGTTTTAATAGAAATTCTCATATTCTTTTCTATAATTTTCACTCAAACCTTACATCTTTTTCATTGCTCTTTGCGCTAAATGCAGCCATCGAAATACTAAATTCTGAACGCACCTCAAAACTGAAATTCGATTTCTCTCTCATTCCCAAAATGAATAATTTTGAACCCTGTGCCTACGTTCTGTAATGTCGTTTTCATTTGGATTTCGGAACTGTTCCATTCCTATCGAGAATTGGAAATTTGGAGTAAAAGGAGTGAAAAAGGAGTAGTTCCGAACGTCCAGTCGAAAACGACATAACTCTCGCATCGATAAAATCAGTCGAGAAACAATGAAAATTAAAACAAATCGTAAAGGGTCCGCCATCTAACGTTTTTTTTTTCAACTAGTGCTTACTTCGTGAATGGTAACACTTAGCTCATGTCTGATTTGACAAATAATTAGTTTTATCCTTCCGCTGAACGAATATGGTTGTGTATACGCTTCGCTAAGTGGGCCTGCGGTCGACTCAGAGAAGATGCCAATTTTGCCAAAAAAAAAATCATCTTTTCAGATGAAGCTCATTTTGATCTTGGCGGGTAGTAAACAAGCAAAATTGTCGCATTTGGGGCACAGAAAACCCGCACGCATACATTGAAAAGCCGATACACCCAAAACGAGTCACTGTTTGGTGCGGATTTTGGTCCAGAGGCATAATTGGGCCATTTTTCGAAAATGAGCAAGGAGTGGCCGTTACAGTCAATGGCGATCGTTATCCGGCCAAGTTGAACGAATTTTTGTTCACAAAAATTGAAGAGGAGGATATTGGAAACATTTGGTTTCAACAGGACGGCACACAGCCGAAGCTACACTCGATCTTTTGTGCCATTTTCAAAAAAAAAAAAAGTTATTTGGCGGACCCTTTATAAGTTTTGTTCTATTTTCCATTGTTTCAATTTCCAATTTCCAATTTTAACCATGCGAGAGTAACAAAACGTAGACACTGTGCTTAAATGGATGACAAAAATCCAATTAATGGAACACTTGATGCATTGAATTTATTGAAGAAGACTAAGTAAATAAAGGAATATTCTTTTCATAAATTATTAAGTTTTTTGTTTAAATTCTTACTGTTGGTTGAAGTTCCTTAGAAATATGTTTCTAATTGGCAAACCTAAGCTCCGCATACAAATTACAGAAGAAAATATTAATTGTTGACTTTTTGGAATCGAATTTACTTTCTCTGTTTTAACCCACTTCACGTTACGAAAAGCTAAATTTTTTTAAAATATGATCCTCTAATTTATTTATTTCCCAACACAGAAAGAATTTTTGTATTTGAAAGCCACTTTGCATCCCTACAACCATATCCTAAAAAAAACCCTTTCAAACAAAAAAAAATTTCTTAAATCGGAAAATGTTCTTATTTTAACCCCATTTCACCCCAGAAATATTAGAATTTTGGCAAAGAATGTCCCTAAAGCCATTTCTTAAATCAGACTTTTTTTCACCTCAACCCATTTCACCCTTCAAAGTGCATTTTCTGCTATTCAGGGAGGAGATGAATCCAACATATTAGAGATCATCAAAATCGGTCCAGTCGTTCTTGAGTTACAAGTCACGATTTTAGTAAAACGACCTTCAGTGAAACGACCCATGAAATCAAGCACTAAAATCTTTTTCGTTTGAATTTTTGAACTGTTCTACTCCTTTTTGATTAAAACCGAATATGACAACATCGACTTCCCACCCCACTACCGAATGTCGCTTTTAACAAGTAATCTGACGAAAAACTGTATATGTATGGATGTGTTCCTCGTCTACTCCTTTAAGAAATTGGGAACAGCAAAACACTCCGAAAACGTTTCTCGGGGCAGCCAATGGAAGGCTTTTGGAGCAGTTGGGGTGAAAAAGAGTACAAAAGGAGACTTCCGAACGCCCAATCAAAAACGACATACCTAAATAACCAAAAATAGAATTCCACCAGAAATTCGAAAAAATCGAAAACTTAGGGAAAATCTCGTGATTCTCAATACAAACCTGGGGCCAGATTACAGTTCAGTGCACAAATAACCATACTTCTGTTCGTTTACTTCTAAAAACTGCCAAACTTGATTGACTTGTTTGTCTTAAAAAAATGACTTTGAATGGCTTCTATACATTTTGATAGATTGAAAAAATTCATTTGCATAAGAAGATTTTTTTAATATTTGAAATAATATCATATCTAAAACATAGCTAGCTCCTTCACAGTCTCTATTACATTTTTTCATATCATTTCCTCAGCAATCTCCATTTATAGCAATAAAAAAAACTTGAAGTTCCTCTTAATCAACTCTTCATTATATTTCAATTTTGATACTAACGTTAATCTAATAATGAATTTAACTTTTTATTATTTTTTATACATATGTTAAAATAAAAGTTGTTTTATTTTTCAATTTTCAATTTAATACCAATCAATTAATTAAAAATATTCACGATTTTTATTTCATTCTATAAAGTAAACACTATCATTGTTTGAATAACTGATTTGGGTGGGTGCGTTCATCATTTCATAGTCAATGTCATTTGATGCGAGAGATTAATATAGTTTCTAGAAATCAGCAAATGCAAATTAATTGTATCATCGATTTGTCACCGATCCGAAATGGCAAGTTGATATGAAATCACGTAAGCCTTTAAGTGTTGAATAAGTAATTATTTGACAAAAATTGGTTTGTACAAATGTTTCCTCTTTAAGGTGTGTTTATGTTGGAGAGTGTCGATAAACGACTCGAGCTGCGATGCTAGCAACAAAAATAAAGAGCGATGACTTCCTCACCATGTGAGAAAAATATCATGAAAAATATATCATCCCAGAAAAATATATCATGCGAGAAAGGTATCATGCGAGAAAAGTTTCATGCGAGAAATATATCATGGAAGAAGAGTTAAATGTGGGAAATATATTACACGAGAAAAGTTTCATGCGATAAGAGTTTCATCCGCGAAAAGTTTCACGCAAGGAATATATAACGCGAAAAAAATATGCGAGAAATATATCATGCGAGAAAAATATCATGCGAGAAGTATATCATGCGACAAAATTTTCATGCGAGAGAAGTTGCATGCCCGAAATATATCATCCGCGAAAATTTTCACGCAAGAAATATATCATGTGAGAAAAATATCATGCGAGAAGTATATCATGTGAAATGTATATCTACATATATACATATATTTCTCTCATGATATATGTCTTGCATGATACATTTAATGCATGATATTTCTTTTTCAAAATTCGTTGCGAAATTTTTTTCAGTTGTCAGATGGCTTAAATATTTTCTCAACTCTTGAGTTACGTCTTTACATTAGATTGCACGAATTATTTAAGGAAGTTCAACTTAAGCATGTATGTAGGTATATTTTAATAATCGATAAATTTAAATACATAGTTGCCGACAATTTATTTTGAGCAATAAATTAAATCGTATACTTAGCTTATCTTTGAATGACATTTATGGGATTTTAATGTTCACAAAAGCAAATCAACGAAAATCTTAAATTAGAGGTAATTTAATGAAACTTGCTTATATTTTGCTATAAAACTCTACAGAAGTTTCAACGCGGTAAACAAAATCATAAAATTAATGTCAGTTTTTAATTTTCTGCTAACATATTATGCAAGTAGTTAAATTTCATGTTTTTTTTTAAATAAAAATCCTCTTCTAGCAAGTTAATAAAGCATAATTACGACCATTAAGAAATTAGTTTGAAGACGCTTTACGATATGTAATTATACATAATGTCTTTGTTTTAATTCTTCGAAATTTATATGTATGTTCTTTGGAGATGTTCTCACGATTAAAACCTTGAAACAGGAAACAAAAATAATATTATATTACGCAAGAAAATATGTTTTGGGCTCAGAACTGATCTTGGAAAATTTGTATGCATTTTGACATTACAATAAATGGAAGTGGTATCATAATAATTAAAACCCATAATCAGTCATGAGTTTGACTTTATTTTTTTTTTTTGTCAAAACTCATCTTTAATGACTGCTATTAGTGAATGTCAAGCTAACTTGTGATACCTTTAGCTTTAAGTCATGGTTAATTCAATTGACAATGTTTAACAATTCCGAAGTAAGCTGGTTTAAGGATTATCAGGGAAAATGAGATAATTTTTTTGAAAGTCTCCAAATCAACTGCCATTAGCTTCTTCTTACAACTCATCGCTTGACATAAATCAAATCATAATTAAGGTATCATTGAAGTGTTGCAAAGATATTTTTACTATTGTTAGCTATATTCCACCTAAAAGTTCATTAGATTTATATAAAGAACATATTAATAATTGCACTTAGTATCTTTCTAAACTGAATGACAATCAACATGTAATAATAGGAGGAGATTTCAACTTGCCTAATATAAATTGGATTTTTGATTCTGATGAGTCTCATCTTGTTCCATTCAATGTTAATAATGAATGTGACTCTTATTTAATTGATTCGTTGACAGCGTATAATTTAATTCAAATGAATGACACTTGATTTATTATTCGCGGATAAAGAATTGTATATGTCTGCTAGTAATTCCCTTTTTCCAATTTTTTCTAATTCAATTCATCACATTGCTCTATGGTTTGAATTCAAATAATGGGTGATTTTTTAAGAGGTTTAGAACTTTTTTTAAAAAAAAAAACACAAAAAATTCGAAAAAATGAATGAAATATTTATTTGAATCGATAGTTTGAACCTTGCAATTTATTGTTTAAAGATAATTTCATGAAAATTTTGACCGCGGCTGCGTCTCAGGTAGCCCATCCGCTGAGTCCAATTTTGGCATACTCTTTCACACATATCGGCCGGTATCTCACGAATGAATACATGGATGTTGGCTTCCAGTGCGTCAATCGAAGCGGGCTTGTCCCTATAGACATTAGCCTTGACATACCCCCGCAAAAAATAATCTAATGGTGTCAAATCGCACGATCTAGGCGGCCAATTGACCGGCCCGAAACGTGAAATTAACTGTTCACCAAACTCGCCTCGCAATTGCGCCATTGTTTCGTGTGCTGTGTGGCATGTGGCACCGTCTTGTTGAAACCACATATCATGCAAGTCAAGAACTTCCATTTCGGGCAAAAAAAAGTTTGTTATCATCGCTCGGTAGCGTTCACCATTGACAGTAACGCTGCGATTCGCATCATCTTTGAAGAAATAGGCCCAATAATGCCGCCGGCCCATAAACCGCACCAAACAGTGGCTTTTTCGGGATGCATTGGTAGCTGTTGCAATGCTTCTGGCTGATCTTCACTCCAAATGCGGCAATTTTGCTTATTTACGTACCCATTCAACCAAAAATGAGCCTCATCGCTGAACACAATTTTTCGATAAAAAAGCGGATCCTCGGCCAGCTTTCCAAGAGCCCATTCACCAAAAATTCGGCGTTGTGGTAGGTCGGCTGGCTTTAGTTCTTGCACCAGCTGTATCTTAAAAGGCTTTACGCCCAAATCCTTCCGCAAAATTTTCCACGTAGTGCTGTAACAAAGGCCTAACTGCTGGGAACGGCGCCGAATCGACATTTCGCGGTCTTCTGTCACACTAGATGATACGGCCGCAATAATTTCTTCACTACGCACAGTACGTAAACGTGTTGGTGGTTTAATGTCCAACAAAGTAAATTTGGTGCGAAATTTGGTCACAATCTTCCGAATAGACTGCTCAGAAGGTCGAGAATGCCGATCATAAAATGGAAGCAGCGCGCGATGAACATTTCGAACCGAGCACGAATTTTGATAGTAAAATTCAATAATTTGCAAGCGTTGTTCATTTGTAAGACGATCCATGGTTAAATTGCAAACCAAACTAAAGCTTTTTGACAGTGACACAAGGTACTAAACACACGTCAGCTGTCAAAACCAGTGTTGCCAAAACCAAACCAGCTAAAAAATCACCCTTTATAATTTTGTAAAAGCTAATTTCAATGACATTGCGAGTTACATTAACAATTTTCCATTACCTTCAGCCCCGGTAGAAATTCGTGATTTGTCAAACTTTTACAAAAAAATTTCTTACTACTCTAAAGGAAGCTATAGATCTATTCGTTCCTAAAATTAAAATATCAAACACGTCGAAACCTCCTTGGTATAACAGACAGCTTATTAATTTAAATAATAAGAAAAACAAAGCGTACAAAATGTTGCGAAAATCTTAACCTGATGCCAATTTGCACGGGAATTACATAACTTTGGAAAAGAGTTTCAATGCTCTCAATAAATTCCTATACAAAAATTATATTTATTCCATGGAATCCAAACTTAAAACAAACAAATAGTAAATACTTTTGGAGTTTTATTAAAAATAAAAGAAAAACTAATGGCATTCCTAAAACTATGCAATATTTAGACTCAACTTTATCTATAGTCTACCAACCATTTGTAATGCTTTTTCAGAGTTTTTCAAATCAAACTACTTAGATTCTTAGAACTTAGTTAACTTTTCTGTTGGTCCTTCCGAAAACATTGTTAATATAGGGCAATTAAAGATCTCCATTTCAGAAGTAGAAAAGGCGTTATCTGGCTTAAACGACGATAAAAATGCTGGTCCTGATGGAGTTCCACCTATAATATTAAAAAAAATGTGCAACTGCACTTTCAAGAGTTTTGTGTCTCATTTTTAACACTTCACTTGAAAGCGGGGAGTTTCTATGTGAATGGAAAACATCATGTATAACTCCTATTCATAAAAGTGGTTCTAAACAAGACATATCAAACTACCGTCCTATCTGCAAATTATCAGCAATACCTAAGGTATTCGAAAAAATAGTTTGTGATAAGCTTAAATTTCTGTTGAAAGAAACAATATCACCTTTCCAACACGGTTTTGTGTCAGGTAGATCAACTTCTTCAAATTTAACCATTTTTACTAATTTTGTTCTGAACTCAATGGAAAGGGTCACCAAGTAGATCTTGTCTACACTGATTTTGCTAAGGCATTTGACAGGATGCATCATAATATATTGATAAAAAAGCTCAACAAAATTGGATTTCACTCAATGATGCTTAGTTGGTTAACGACCTATCTTAAAGGGCGTTGTCAGTATGTGTGCATAGATTCAACCTTTTCAAAGCCTATCTCAGTCTCATCTGGTGTTTCTCAAGGAAGCCACTTAGGTCCGATATTGTTTCTTGTATTCATAAACGACTTGCCCGACATTCTGCATAACTCAATGTTTGCAAATGATTTAAAATTTTGCAGGTGTATAAAAAGTGCAACCGATAGTGTTCTCATCCAGAAAGATATCAGAATCCTTTCCGACTAGTGTAAGAAAAATCACTTAAACTTAAACATTCCTAAATGTCAATGTATTTCTTTCACTCGCCGTCAGCTAACAATCGTTAACGATTATAACATCGATAATAATCACTTTCTCGAGAGAGTTTCGATGAAAAAAGATCTTGGAGTTATTTTTGACTCTAAACTTAACTTTGGAAAACAAATCGAATTTATCGTAAATAAAGCAAATGATCCTTACACACTAAAGTCCCTCTATGTGGCTTATGTTAGGTCGGTTGTCGAATGTTGCTGCGTAGTGTGGAATCCATTCTACAATATTCATAATGTTAGAATTAAGAGCATTCAAAAAAATTTACTAGATTAGTAATAAACAAAATGAGATGGAATATTGAAATGCCTTCATATAGAACATTAGATGTCAGCTTATTGGCATTCAGACTTTGGAAAACCGCCGCAATATGTTTGCTATTATCTTTGTCCATGACATATTATCGTACCATATAGACTGTCCTTTCCTGTTGGCTCTTATAGATCTATAGGCCCCTTCTCGTGATCTAAGAACTAGAACCTTATTCCGTGAAAGTGTTCATAGAGTTAATTATGCCTCTAATGAGCCTATAACTCGCATTGTCAGGGTGATAAATAACTCTTCGATTTTCAGTGATTTTAACTTTCATATGAGTAGAAACTCATTTAAAAATATGATAGCCTTGTACTATTTAACGGATTAAAATCTCATATATGTAAATTTTATTTTTATGTTTTTGTATTATATTTTTTATATTATCATTAGTCTATTTGAGTATAATTGTAAACTTTAATTGATGAAAAAAAAAATAAATAAATAAATCCGTTGTTAAAGAATTTTTTAATTAATTAATTTATTAACGTAAGCTAATTTTTATGAAAGCAAATTAAGGTGACTCAAAATTTAGTAAATTTTTATCGGATTTCACGCAGTTCAACAATCAATTTAATCCAAATCCGATTTCAAATTTTAGAGGACAAAAATCACTTCGGCTTCAATTAAAACATTAACTGGGAACAATAATGTGATCTTGGAATTAGAATGCAATATTTTATATCGACTTCAACAACGTACTGCAAATGGAGTTGATTTTGACCTATTTTTTGTACTGTCAAATGCTATACGTCTATAGATACCTAATTATTCATGTCACGTTTGCTTGGCTTGTTCTGAAAAATATCAATTTTAATAATGATTTCATTGTAAAGCACATCTATTATAAGCGTATTGAATAATTTACAAGATGCTAAGTGTGTAGTAAAAAATATTAGAATGCTCAATAAATTTTGTATTCAAAATTTACATAATCAAGACTATCAAGACGTTCAAACTTCATTTTCTCAAGTTTTGTTATATTCAGCTTCTAATCTATAAAGCAGCGAACGCAACAGCCTCCGGGCTGTGCACGCCCCTCCAAACCAATAACCTAACTTAACTATAGAGCAGCGCAATGTAGAATTCTTTTTTTTCTACAAATAATCTTTACTCAAAATAAAAAAAAATATGCACGACTGGGTCGCATGAACTTGCTCTTATGTGCGATCACATTGTAGTTCTATAGTCAGAAATAAATTAGTTATGGGAGTCTATATTTTATCCATTTGCCAAAACTTAGTTTAGTTGCAGGTGGTATTATGTGAAAATTAACAATATAGCCTAGTGTTGCACATATGCAATATGCATAAAAGGAAATTATACTATTTAAACTGGTAAATTGTTTTAAATCAACAAAATTAGAAAGAAATTGATTAAAATACTTTGAATCCGTTTTAACCAAACGCGATGTACACCATCTGATTTCTTATATAAATTTTTATTTATGAGAAAAAAAATTTGAAAATCGTAGGAGCGGTTTTAAAAATAATTAATTTTTTATATATAAAATTTCGTTAACATTTTTGAGAAAAATAATTGGTACGCCAATTTAAAGCATTTATTAATGTTGCGTTAAAAATCGAACTTCGCAAAAAAATCTGGTACCAGTTTTCAAAATATCGAATTTTCAAAAAATAATTTTGATTTTTTTTTAAAAAATCCAAAAATCATTTTTTAGAAAATTTTGATACGCACTTTTATTTATATTTGTTACAAGCTTCTGTATAAAAAATCTAATTTTATTCGGTTGATCAAATGTTGAGATAGTCGAAAATCAAAGAAACCGGTCTATGAGAGGTACTGTTAATAAACCTAAAATATAAACTTTAAAAATTTTAAATGATAGATCGTACTAATTTTAACACACAAAAAAACTTTTATGAAAATCGTAGGAGTCGTTTTTGAGAAACAAAATATTTTTCTTAACGGTTTTTTAACATTTGTATGGGAGGCACCGTTATTTTTGGGTATTAGAATAATTTTTGTCAAAAATCTTCTAGATAAAGTTAAAAAACTGCTATTTACCAAGTTTAATAAAAATCGAAAAAGTCGTTTTTGAAATATTGAGTTTTCAAAAAAAAATATTAAAACTTTTTTTAAAAATCTAAAAAACATTGTTTTGAAAATTTTCGTACACAATACTATTTAGAATGTGACAATATTTCTTCATAAAAAAATTGATCAGAATCAGTTTAACCGTTTTCGAGAAAAGCGAAAATAAAAAAAAATGTTTTTTTGGGAGGTACCATAAATATCCATTTTTCGGAACCATTTTTTGTATTAAACGGCAACTTTTAAAAAAAAAAGGCTGTGGAGCCGATTTTGAGAAATAATAAAATATAATAATAATAAAATAAGTTTTTCCTTTTTGGCCAAGAAATTTTATGTGACAGCTACTGTTAATTTTGGTCGTAAAAAAAAAGAAAAAAAAATGTGTAGGGGGAATGTCCGAAAAACGCTAGGTACCAAGTTTAAAGAAAATCGGCCCATCCGTTTAGGCTGTAGTCGAACAGGCAGACAGACATACAAACAGACGGACGTTTTTTGCGAGACCCATTTTCTTCCCTATCATCGTAATGTCAAGTTTGATCAAAATCTCGAGTTCGATTTTTTGTACGAATTCATAACTTGCCATATTATAGTACCTACATATGTATGTATATTTGCAAGTAAAAATACAGATTTCTCAAGCTTTTGCCCTTAGAGGAGCTTGGTACTTTTATAATTACCTACTTCGTTAACAAAGGTAACTTTTATATTTGTCCCAGTATGTAGGTATGAATATGAAGGTGTCCAAGAAGATAAGATAGCTGTCATTGACCTCAGCCTAAGTAGAGCAGAACTGAACACAGATCTTTTCACAACAACCAATCATCATCATCATCGGCTCGACAACCGGGGTCCGGTCCTGTCCTGTCCTTCTTCAACAAGTCTCTCCATCCATCCCGGTTTCCATATTAACATTTTATTATGCATGCTAAGACCTGATTTAAGATTTATGAATGTGTATAGAATTCGTATTACAAGATTTGTATTTTTTTGATACTGTTGGCAATATGTTTATCAAAAGTCAGTTTCCTATCAATTTTAAGACCTAAATACTTGCAGCTTTAAGACCAAGCGATATCAGTAAAGTTTTGACATTAAGACATGAACCTTGAAAATCTGACTTTTATAGGTACCTAAAAATTCCAATAAAGTGTCTTTATACAGCCTCTTCTGTTGCATTAGCCCAGGAATCATTTCAAAGGTGGATTGCGGCCATAACGTTGGAAAATATTATTTTTCAAATTTCTTAAATTTTTCATGAAAAAATTTATTGGGGTCTCACACACCCTTCTGTCTAGTATGCATTTGTTTGACAACCCTCAGTAATTTACATGCATATATCTTGATTTTTGACCTTCATTTTAAAACATTAATATTGAAGATCCTACATTTTTAGAACTCAAGTAATAGGCATTTTAAGGCAACAATATCGTTTGTCTTAGGAAACTTTGTATAAATAACGGGCTCTCACTTAGGCTTATTGTTGGCAAACGATCAAGCTGATCATTTTATTCGATATTGATTGATTTTGTTTGGCTCTTGCTATGTATGTTTATTGTCTCAGTCGGATTTGTCTGTGTTAATTGTCCATCCTAGTCCCTGCGATTAGAATATTGATTTCGTTTTTTTTTTGAATAACTAGGTCAATATAGCCATAAAATCGATTTTTTATTTGAATTCCCTCTCGAAGCTGTGTGGGTGTTATATCTGTCCTTTGAAATAATGTTATTCAAGTTTAACTACTATTCATAAATATAATGAAACTTCATAAATAATCCTGGGGAATTTCATTATTATTCCATTGTTACTGTCAAAAGCAAAAAACATGTTTTTAGAAGTAATGGAGGGTGTGGGAGGGTGTGAGAACACATTTATTTATTTTATTAATATACAATTTTTTTTTTTTGCAATTTATATGAATTTATGGAAAAAAAATAAAAATTTACATTAAAATATTTTAAACGTTTTTATTTCTTTTATTGTTTGTTTTTTTTTTTTTTTTTTTTAGCAATGCATAATTCATTTATTTATCATATTTTAAATTTTATGACCGAAAACTGATTGTTTTAAGTCGGCTTAAATGGTTTTAATTCTTAAATACTCAGAATTCAAATTGTTGTTTACTCGATAAATAATTTTTCAAAACGAGAAAGAAATGCGCTTTTAAAACCTAAATATGATGTGAAGGTTAAATAGAAGGTCGAAAATGTTGACCTTATATCTTTGCTGAAAAATAAAACTAAACTTAACTTAAATTACGACTTTTATAATGACAAAATTATTTTTTTTATTATATCTATTACTTCAACGGAAGTATAGAATAGACAGAAACACCATTTACTCTTAATAGCAATATCAAACCCATATGACTTTATACTTCCTTAATTCGTTGTCTTAATTAAAGCACCAATCCATAATGACAAAGTGATGACAAATCCATTGAACAATATCGCAAAATCGATTTATAAATGCTAAAAGTAGACAAATCAGAAATCACTCCAAAGAATTAATTCTGCCATGTACATTTAAGGTAATGGGAAAAAAACAGCCCACACAGTTAATTTTAACCGTATCATATAATTTCGTTTTTATTGATATTTTTATCTATATAGATGCGGACATTAAATTGGGTCCTCATCTGGATTTTTATAGTCAATTGTCATGTCAAACATTTAGGTTTTTATGGCGTGCGGAAGTTTCCTTAATTTACTTAGCATGCTTTTATAATAAGTTCAAGGAAGTTGAATAGAATCTGAGTAGGTGTAGTGATCTTCAATTTAAACTTCCAAATTTTGAATAATGTTCTTATGAGGTGTGGGCATTTTAAAAATTGTGTGAGTGCCGGGACTCACGGTTAATATGTGTAAACATCAACGTGCGCGGATCCAAAACGGACTTGTTTTTGCTGGAAGGGGATCTTAAGATTTTTTTCACTGAACGCACCCATCCTAGTATGCAGATCGTAACGTTGCACACCGTGACGTTGCACGGCGTACCGTTTCACACGAACGTTCACGTTTTTTTTTCACTCTACCGCCAGCATAGATGTTTACACACCAATAATTCAAAACAGTGGCAATCACACAGTTTGGTCGAAAAGTGAAAGTACTAATTTTGTAATTTTATTATAACCTTAATACAAGCTGAACTTAAAACTAAACTTAATATTTCTTAAATCTATACTTAAACATATAAAGGTAGAAATATTCAATATGGGGGGTTACAATAAGTAAAAAATGGACTAAGGATGAGTTAAGAATAGCATTCGAGTCAATGGTTCGTTTAGGCCATAATCGGTACGGTCGTAGGCAGTGAGGAAGAAAGGAACAGATCTTAACCGACGGGGTTTGGATTCAGACAGATCTTTTTGAGCAGGTTAGGGCAATCCAATGACCTCATTTAATAATTGGTGAACAAAAACGATGTCAGAAGTATCACGGCGTTATTTGAGCGGTTGAAGGTTCAGAAGCTTAAGACGGTCTGCATAAGAAGGAAGGTCCCAGCCAAGACCCCGCAAAGCGAAGAGTAAAAATCTGAGCTGGACGGCTTCAATACGATCTATGTGAACTTGATGATATGTTGACCAGACTGGAGAGGCATATTCTAGAAGAGGTCTAACGAAAGTCATATAAAGGGATTTGGTTACATATGGGCAAGAAAATTCTTTTGACCAGTGTTTTACGAACCCGAGTATTGAGCTGGCTTTGCTTATAATGCTGTCGAAAATTGAGTTGAGTGTCACAAATGAATCCCAAGTAGCGAATGGAGGTTACAATAAGAATAGGCACTCCATAAGGTAATCGAGTATTATCTTTGGGACAAGGGAGGGCGCTTTCGAGTGAAGGTTATGGTTTGGCATTTGTTAATGTTTAGCTCAAGAAAGTTTTTTTGGGAACCAAGTAAAAAGTCTGTTTGCAGCATAAGTGCGTCGTCAGGGTTGAAGATTTGTTTCGATATCGTCATATCGTCAGCGTATATTTCTAATTCAGATTGCGGTAAATCAGCTCAACGTCATTTAAAATCAAAATAAAAATAAGTGGTCCCAAGTGGCTTCCCTTAGGGTACTCCAGATAATGCATGAATAGGTTTAGAGATACTCCCTCTAAAGAGCATACTCGATACTGACGGTCAACTAGGTATGACTGAAGACAAGAGGTGAACAAAAGAGAAAAACCAAGCTTTTTAACTTTAAAAAGAAGGTTATTGTGGGAAGTTTTGTCAAACGCCTTACTTAAATCTGTTGCAATGGCATCAATTTCTTTACCTTCTTCTAAGGCAGACAGCGAAACGAATTCAGTCAAATTAGTTGTTGTGGATCGTCCTTTTAAGAACCCATGCTTCTTAGAGGAACAAATTTACAGTGAACAAACAGCGGCTCGTAAACTATACTTTCAAAAAAATTAGGTATACAAGAGAGTTCGGCAATGGGTCTGTAGTCGGAAATATCATTTTTGCAACCTTTTTTTGTGAACAGAGTTAATGAAAGAATTTTTCCACATCTTAGGAAAAATACCACTTACAATGGAGAGGTGGAAGAGTTCTGTAAGGGGCTGTGCTAATTTGTCGTTTACTGTAAAGTGTTTTCAAATTATTATTTAAAATAAATGTATATGTGACGTTTAGGAGACTGAATATTCTTGAGTTGTGTAATTGATGCTTAAGACTTTTATGAACAAAACCGACAACGGTTTGAAAGACTGAATGCATAAATACAATAAAAAATTAGCTTAACTTGTGATCAATTACGTATAATTTGGAAAAAAAAACAGGAACCATAAACACTTTTGGATTTTTTTTCTTCAAAATTTTGAAATAGGTGACTTTGAAAAAATTATGGCATATTATCTTAAATGTTGATTAAGTGAAAATTGTATATTTACTCAGAAACGTAAACGTAATTTTCGTTTAACAATTCAGCGTGTTAGCCGCAATGAGACTAGAAAAACATCCTACCGAAGGGGGGCCAAATTTTCTATAAACATTTTACTTGTTGTCTATAATGATGTTTTACATTTAAAGTAAATCTTTGCTTAATCCCTGCCAAATCTACAGCTCTTAACATCTATCCCAAAATCTTTGATTTGTCGGTCTTAAGCCTATTGAAGCTTGAATATGTCAGCAGTACTAGAAAACATGGAAAAGTCTGTATGGTAGTCTCCGTGTACTTATGTTATACGAACTCCCTGTCCATAACAGTCCTTACAACTCTACTAAATGGCTGGTGATTCCATATAGCCTATTATAATGTGCCTGAAAATTTCATCAAGTACGAGGGAGTGATTTAGATTTCATCAATCTACCTTATGATTTTAATTTTACATCTATTTTTCTCGTCCTTAATTGTAAACCTAGCTGAAGACTCAATGCAACCTGCAACTGCAACCTGCAAACAAACAAACTCGTATATATTTTAATTTTGAGACTCACAAAATTGTCATTCACTGCATGGCTATGAATTGAGGCTATATGCGTTAGAGCTCAAAAATTCATAACAAACAGTTTAAAACAGATTTATAAGCTTTTTCTTTTTCAAAAGATTTTGTTGTGAGATGAAGCAGTGTAGTAGTAGCTATTTGTGTACATATGTTAATATAAAATGGTTTCTTTTCACATTTAAAATGATGAATCCGTTGTGTTTTTTTACAAGACTTATTCTAATTAACAAGAATCGTAAAGTTTCTCCTTTTTATGTTTATTAACTTGGTTTTACTAGCTTTATAATTTGGTTTAATTAGTTAAAATAAAACTTTCTTTAGAAATTTCATTTGTTGCTATAAAAGTTTTGTTGTCTTTTACGACAGAAATAAGTATTTATGAACATTTTAAATTGCTTAACTTTGATCATTTACATAAATGTATGTAACTATTACATTACAATTTAAAACATGAGAATACGTGCAATTACATATATACGTAGGTACGTTAACTAATTAATAAAGTTCTAAGAAGAATAAATTCATGAAAAGTGTTAATGCTAACGTCTCTCTAATTAATATAAAAAAAAAAACACTTTTCTTCAGTAATTTAATGTTTTTTTTTTTTGTATGCTAAAACTTCTACTTTAAGCTTCTATCGAGCGGTTATTAGTGCCATTGTTTTGTTGGATTTTTGTTTTGATAATTAATACTTCTTGAGTTCAATATCATGTTCAATGAGAAAAATGTAATTTAATTGCTTTCAAGTTTATTTATATTTATATCTGATTGCAGATGGCATAAATAGTTCTTACCATAGTATAAAGGCACCTTGAGAGTATGAAGTACATTATTGAAACTTATCTATTTTTAATGAGAAAATGTTAAAAAAAAGTAAAAACCACTATCAAAATTGATTTTTTTTTTTTGATTTTTTTCTTTTAAAAAAAATATTTTTTAAAAAATTTTAAACGCAATATTAATTGAACTATTTAGATGTACCCGACTGCAAAATTATAACCAAATGGGTCAAACTATTGGAAAGATATAGGCAAATAACCCAAAAATAAGACTTTTTTTTCAAAAAAAAAAACTTATAAGGCCTATTACCGTTATGTAAATTTTGTGCCAAAACCCTGAAACGAAGTTTTCTTACAATTACCTTGGTAATTCCAAAATTTAATCAAAATCGTTAGATCCGTTTTTGAGAAAATTAAAAAAAAAACCGTTCTAGTCGAGCTAAAACCAAAATTCAAAAATTCCCTCTAGGAACCCACATAATATTTTTTGTACCAAATTCCAAGCCAATCAGACCCCGTTTAGGCTCTAGCTCTAATAACAGTAAACGCACAGACGTTCAGACTTACAGACGCCACAGATCGTCGGTCGCGACGCTACGCACGGCCGGTATGACGAAACCCACTTTTTCGGACTTCTTGATCATCGTAGTGTTAGTTTTAACTACAAGCTAGACATTTTTTTTTGTATATTAAACCAATACTTAACATCGAATCGTAATTGAAATATAACTTGCTTAAGTATCTACCAAATAAGCGTTCAAAAGATCAATTACCTTTTGTAACCACAAAGCCTTTTATTCAAAAGTGGCTCTGGTGTCTTTGTAACCAGAAGAATTAATAAAATAATGATTTATATGCATAGAAGGGGAAATTACAATTCAGCTGTCGGGCATCTGTGCCGTGTACGCATTAGCTAATGATAAATCTAGAATTATAGAACTTTATGACATTATAAATAACCGAGCTTCGAATTCAAAATTGAAGAAAATGGATTTTTATGACAAGCTCGATAGGATGCAACATTTTATTACAAAAGCCAAAATCCCAAAACCAGAATTAACAAAACTAAAAATAATAATAACAAAAACAAAAACCCTGCTTGAGTATATAAGTCACAATATATTGTAATCAAGTATGGTATCCATTTATTTCAAAATTTTAGTTGTTTGCTTCCTGTTCTTAAAAGCTTACTTAACCTTTCAACAATCACAAAAATCACAAATCGAAAATACCAAGGTAAATAACCATTTTTTGCAATTGTTTGTCAACAAAAAGTCATATAGATACTTCTGGGAAAAAAAAAATTGACGTAGGTCAAAAAATATTCCTGTATACAAAACCCCGCAAAAGGCCTATGAAAGTTGACCTACAAACAACCATCAAAACAAACAAAATTTGCACTTAATTCAATTCAAAAAAGGCCAATGATCTTCGCCCACCTTATTTTCCTACGAAAATGAAGAATGTCTCGCGCTGAATAATAAAATTATGTCTCCAAGTTAAAAATTCATATAAATATAAATAATTAAACCTCACCTACTTATTTCTCCAAAAATGAATGCAAAATTTATCATTAACCTTGAAAAAAGATACTTTTGAATCTATAATTTCAGCAAAGAAAAAAAACACAAAAACCAATCATAAGAGATAGAAAAAAAAAACAACTTATCCATGCACGCTTCTTTGGCACCACTAATTTGTCATTTTTATACCTATAAGCATATACCTTGCCTATATCTACCATTAAACCGCCCTGTGTCGTTTAAAATAATTACTATTTTAATGTCAATTGAATTGAGTATGTTGGCCAATGTTAAAATGTCCATTACACGCCACTTAATTCACCAGCCATAAACAATTAGCCAGAAGAAGATTACATACTACCTATAAAGTACCTCCTATGCCTTCCATATCAGCATCATTCCTGCTAGAATAAAGATGAGTTTACAGCAATTTGTGCCCAAAGATGGAAATACCACATTTTATAAAACCTTCCACATTTTTATTACATTTTTACATTATTTAATCATAAAAAAATGTTAATTGTTTTGACGCGAACTTGGCCAATAGTCTAGCAGAGCGCAGCGCCGACTTTTAAGAATTACCCTTCCAGTATGAGGTGGAGTTGGAGTGGAATCATGGTCGGAATTATTCCATCACCAATGGCCCTCGAAATGGTGCTGTCAATAGCATTCGTTGTGGTTGATCTGGAACCAGTTGACGACATGTTGCGAATAATGAATACAAGACCAGTTTATATAAATATTTCAATGAGACCCAGTGGAGCACCACTCAACCACTATGTGTTCCTAGACACAAGTTCAAGGAATACAATGGACATTTTTTTTAACACCACATCAAAAGTATTTCCATTCTGGTGCAAGAGTGGACGTGGAAGTTATACTTATTTAAGTTGACAGGTATACCTACGAGCTATGAGGTATGGGAACCAAGAACAAACGACCAATGGCACTTCCTTTCGACAATGAGGTGAGATCCAAGATTCTATCACCATTCATCATCTTCAACATAGGGGTATGAATTATGTGAAAATCTAAACCAGTACAATAACCGCCTCTTAATGGAGCTTAATTTGCAACTGATTATTGAGTGCGCAGACATTAATCTTTTGATTTGTTTGAGTAAGGACTTGAACAAATGTCCTTATATTATTGTCGGGAACTGTAATTAATGGATCCAATTATACTTCAAAAACAATCTTGTTTTCTGCCTTAAATCGTAACTGCCCTGATCGTTGGTTATTACTTATTAAATAGTTTGTACTCTGAGTTAGACTTGAGCTTATTGGAAGGCTATGTCTTGTTTTCTTGATTCGTTGAAAGACGCTATTTACTATTTAAAAAATATAATTTTGTATGGTTGAACAATGAACTCTTCAGCTGTTAGTTATATTTTAATTTGATTTGATTCAACAGCAAACTTTTTAAATTATGACCATTAATGCATGTTTAAGCTTTCAATATTTCAAATGCCAAGCTTTGTGCTTTGTATTGAAATACTAAGCTTTTTTTTTAGGGCGGTTGATGAAGAAGCTTACTGTTCGCACCTTGAAAGCGTATAGTGAATTTAGGCGTCTCAAATAATAAGTGAACTTATGCAATGAAAAATATTGAAGTTGCGGAAAGACTGAAAATCAATGAGCTTAATGCTGGATTTATACGACTGACAAATTGGCAGTATTCTGGCATTAAACTGTCAAAAAAATGACAGAACAATGAAAAAATTCATTCTTTTGGCAGTATAGTGACAGAAAAATTCCAATTTGTCAGTCGTGTAAATGCAGCATAAGTCGATTAGTAGATTTTATGTTTAAAAAAAAGTAAACAATATCAAAAACTATAGTCTGTCAAAGCTCTTCAAATCCAGAAATCTCACCATAACTTCAAAACTGCTGCTGTACAGGAGCATGGTACTGTCAGTACTCATATATGGATCCGAGACTTGGGTGCTTGGCAAAAGGCACTCTGAACTTTTAGCCGCGTTCGAGAGAAAAGTCTTAAGGAGAATTGTTGGGCCCATATGTGAGGAAGGACGATTCCGGAGACGGTACAATCATGAATTGTACGCAATCTACCTTGAAGCAGATATCGTGACAAAAATTAAGCTCGGTAGACTCCGGTGGGCAGGGCACCTAGCTCGCATGAGCGAAGAGGAACCTGCTCGGAAAGTTCTGTGTGGTACATTCTATGGTAGACGACAGCGTGGTAGACCATGCTTGCGCTGGAGAGATGGCGTAGACCAGGACGCCCGGAGCCTTGGGGTGCGCAACTGGATGGCGGCGGATCGAGACCGGGATGAGTGGAGAGACTTGTTGAAGGAGGCCAGGACCGGACCCCGGTTGTCGAGCCGATGATGATGATGAAACAATATCAAAAACCCAGCTGCATTTTGTAGGGAAAATGAACATCTTTACTAAAAGGTCACTAGGCACAATATTATTTGTGTGGTGCAGTGCACTAATAGCATTATTCAATGATTCATCCTACCTACTTTAAGATAGTTAAATGTTTTCAAAAAATTTATCGATTTTGGACTTCTTTGCTCTCATTTCTTGCACAAAGTGCCTTATGGGTAGATTAGATCGCTTCGCGGGTTCTCAAAGGATTTAAACTCTCTCTTTGGGTTTCAGTCCCGTTCAAGCAACTCTGTATGTTCATTCCTCAGACAGACAGGCGCCATGATATTGTAACGATTTAATAATGACCCAAATACTTTTAAAACAAAAGGAACTCCTCTAACTGTTTGCAGCGCCATCTTTGTGATATAGCTAAACACCAATTCCAGTTTACCACCTGCCAACAACTGGAATGGAAGATACTAGAATGAATAAAAGGAAAGTTTTTTTTCGAGCGAATAGACACAGTTTAATTTTGAAAGTGTTAGCATAACGTACGAGGTAAAATTGTATCCGGAAGTGATTTTCACGTTGCATTCTTTTGAGATTGAGGAATAATAAATACGATTTGAAGGGAAACAAAGTTTGTTTATTTTGTAACGTAAACAATTGGCAGTGTTGTTAATTAAAGGAAATAAGTTTTACTGTCGAAGCTTTTTAGAACATTACAATATAAAGAACATCATGGTATAATATTCAATGTTGAACTTTTCATTCGTTCTGCGCATCTACGCCACTTAGTGAAAAAACTGCGTAGAGAAAAAATAGAAATAAAAATAAATGTGAATTGAATTACGTCACTCGGTGACAATATGCGGGAGAGAGACAGGATAACAACATGCGGAATATCATTCCATATGTGTTCTATGTACAAGGTGGCGCAAAATTATTCACCCAATTTCTATTTTTGAATAACTTTTTTACTAAATAAAAAAAAATGGGTTTGAGTGATGGAAGTCTTTATTTGGACTTTTACAGACTATTTTGTCTGTTAAGTGGAAAAGCTTATATCCGTCAAGTGGCTGCTGCCAGTATTCATACACATTTGTGCCCCTTTTATCGCATTTTCTATGAATTTCCGCAAGATTTCCGATGATAACTGTTCGCATTCCTGTCGAATATTCTCCTTAAGGCCTGTGATTGTCTGAGGCTTGTTGACATAAACCCGCGACTTCAAGTAACCCCATAAAGAATGAAGTCTGGGATGGTTTAA
Source organism: Leucozona laternaria (assembly GCA_932273885.2). Taxonomy (NCBI): domain Eukaryota; kingdom Metazoa; phylum Arthropoda; class Insecta; order Diptera; family Syrphidae; genus Leucozona; species Leucozona laternaria. The sequence goes on along the minus strand of OW026368.1, from coordinate 21,865,660 downwards.
TCGGGCGATCTTGCTGGCCATGCCAAATTGCCAAAACGGGAGATTACGCGAGCAGGAAACGCTTCCTTCACAATTATTCCAAGCTCTTGCGGAGTATACCACTCCATTGCTTGTCTGTTTATTTATACTGCAGCTGAGTTCACCAACTTCAAATATGATGGACGAACGAAGCCATTTGCAAAAATTATAATATCTTCCGATAGGGTGATTCATTTTGCGCCATATGCCATATGTCTGGGCTGGTGCTTATGTCAACTGATTTCTTGGAAACAGTACTTTGGTTGGGCCCAAATTTTTTTAACATGTAGGTATACTGTTATCCAAGAAAACTATTGACATAGTCTCCTGTCTACCTGAGGACTGAAGATACCCTAAGTGAAGCGGGACACCCAAAGGTACAAAAAGCAAAAAAATAAAATGCCATAGAAATTTGTTTATTTTTCGACAAAAAGTGATCTTAATAAAAATATTCCATGAATTATAAAAATAAGGTTTTGACATTATGTTTTAAAAATGATTTCGGGGAATTGGCCGCCGCGGCTGGCTCGAATAAATTCCAGCCGAGAGGCCCAATTTTCGACAGCTCCAATTGTTGCGTGCGATGGCGGATAGACTCATTCGGGTCTTCTTCGATACTCTGCTCCACAGCAGCAATATCGTCTTTGGTGCGCACTGTACAGTGTCTCTGAGGATGCGCAACCAAACCATTATTTTGGTAATAAATTTGCACGATTTGCAAACGTTGTTCAGAAGTAAGTCTTATAATTATGAAATGGTAAACCAAATTAAGCATAATTCAAGTAACAACTGCCAAAAAGACCAACTCCGAAAAAATTATTGCTAGATTGAAAACCAGACGTCTAAAAAAAACACCTTTTATTTCCAGGGCATTTCTATTTTTACTTCCAGTTCTCCCTTCATCGAATATTTCCAAATATTTGATAATTTTTTTTTTTTCTGTTCTGTACAAAATAATTTTAATTTATTATTCTGCAATTTTCTTGCTCTTAAGGCTCTCACAAACCAACTTGAATATTTCCGAACGGCAACGAAACTTTTACAAAGTGATTAATGAGAGTACCAACACTGGCGCGAACAAAAAACAAGACGATGAAACATGGGCTTAGAATTTTTTTCTTTTAGTTTGTAATTTTTTTCGCGACACAAATAAACTCTGAGACCTTTTTCTGGCGCACTATCGATTGTTTTTTTATTTCTTCTAACAATTTGAAAAGTCAAAATGGCTTCTTTTTTTTGAAAAACCTGAACTCAGCCTGATGAAAAAATTCTGTGTTTGAGGTAACGAATAAACTGCCAAAGTAACCCTGGATGAAGTTCGCCGAACGAAGCTATTGAATTCGTGTGTATTCAATATTTTGACTTCAGCTTTCCCAGCTCCACATCCAGTTTATAATTAATATAATTGGTTTTAATTTTCAGAGTAAAATAGAAGAAACAAAATTATTAAAATGCAAATTTCTTTATTTATCCATGAAATTTTACAGAAAAAAGTTACAGTACAGTGCTTCTACAAAAGACTCTCCTGTATGCAAAATTATAACAAATAAATATTCCAATTTGTATTAAATTCAAAGACAAATTATTCATAAGGTACCTTTCTTACCGTCAAACTTATTTCTCTTATTCCTTTGTCCCTTCGCCCTTCTGTTCCAAATAGGCTTTGCGATAACTTCCTTGCGGATCGTATAATTTTTCTAAGCGCTCCCAATCCTGTGGTTTGTTGTCGATTAGGTAATGTGTCACCTTCTCCGAGCCGATTTTCTGTTTCTCCGTACATTTCATGCAATCGGTCGACACTGCGTCTGGCAGTATTTCTGAAATATTCAAATGGCGATGTGATCGCTTAATCAAAACAATAGAAGAAAGTCTCCAATTTCTTCTCAATCCCGCCAAAAAAATGTTACCTACCTTGCAACATTTTTCCATCGGTTGTACAAGGACCCTCGCGAGCCAAACAGTTAACGTAGTTCTTCAGAAGACGTTCACTGCCAAGAATTTCATCGATATCGATGTTATCGAATTTTGTATCGTAAGTTTCTCGAGCTGTAGTTGGCTCTACTGATGGATTTGAAATTGGCTGGCCCTGGACAAGTCCTGCCAACAGGAACATCGGAACGAAAATTATAACACGGCCGAACATTTTGTGTAAACTTAGACTTTCCAGCACTGTCGGAGCTGTAAAGCTTTTATATGCATCTCCCATGGGGTGGGCTTAGTCAAATTACGATAATCGGTCCATTGTTGAATTATAGAAAATTGAAATAAATTTGCATAATGAAATGATTGTCTACTTAAGTGATGCGGCTAAATTGGTCCTTTGGCATATTTAACTCTCTATTGACATGCAAATCGTGATGAATGTGATTTTCAAGAAAGTCTATAAAATTAAGTTGTAAACTTTGATATGTTTTTCCATTGTAATCTTCTACCGAATCTTGTGTTGGTGTAACAAAAAATATTTAATCCTTCAAATGGCTTTTGCCGTGACCAGGATTCGAACCTGGGTTACTACGGCCACAACGTAGGGTCCTAACCACTAGACGATCACGGCTATTGAAGGCTGTTATGAGGCTTACAAGTTGCTTCAATTTGTTTTAACCAAACTAGAGCAGGTTTTCGTGTGTGTGCAGTGCATAGTCAAGTTGTTTAACTAGATTTTTATTTTATTTCTCTATTTCTTTGCTTCCATATACTTTTCTATGAAAAGACTTTTATCGAGCTTGGTTGCTCTTAAATCATAACATGAATTCATCTGTGGCAAAGTGTTATAGTCATGGTGTAATAGTTGGCAAATCAAAAATGTTCCATTTATCGAAACTGACCCAAAGGTTAGTTGAAAGTTTGACTTCGCATAAAATCTAGCTTGTGTGATTCTTTGTTATACCACTGTGATTAAAGCCTGAAATATAAAATCAAAAATAATAACCAATTCAAAATATTTGTTAAAAAAAATTATAAGCAATGAATTTTGTTGTTTATTGTTATATTGAAACAGGGAACTTTTGATGCCCTTACTTTTCCGTATATGAGTTAAAGAAACTTGGACTCACTCCATTTATTAATTTTTAAAATGGGAAATACTTAACGAATCTTTAAACTTAAAAATCTTTAAACAAGCAACAGTTTTACGGAACAAAAAAATTACACAGCGTTTCAAATTTTGTTGAAAAAAACATGAAGTCACAATGGATGGGTCAGAAATCCACAGTAATTTAATGTGGTATTGTGGCCCGTCAGGGTTGGGTCTAAAGGCTACTCCTTACCCTTTTCAACGTCTATCATTTAGACACCCAGGAACTTACCTTAAGATAAATTTTAATAAAACATGTTTTGCCCAGTTTTTTAGTGGTGAGTTTAACCAGAGTTAGTTAACTCTATAAGTAAATTAACCCACAGTTAACTGAGGAAGCAGTTTTTTTTGGTGGAGAATGCATGTGGAACGACTAAACAAAATCGGATAAAACAACTGTTCAGTTATTCCTGAGTTAACTCACCAAATTTGATGAGTTAACTCGGATTTAACTTTAATCTTGCACTGGCAATGGACCTAAAATACAAATTTTTCAAAATGATTTCAACTACGAGGAGTAAAAAAAATTATGTTTTGGAAAGTATTTGACACCATTTCTATCATTTACCTGTTTCACGAGTTAGATTTAGAGATTACTGGGTGGTGTTTTTACAGATAACCTCCAAAGAAACAAAATTGGACAATTCTTAATCCAGCCCATCATTAATCTGATAACAAAAGTAAATTATTGACTTTCGTTTCGATTCTAACATAACGGGTGTTACCTTAGTACCTACAGATCTATGTTAACAAGAAGTCCTAGTGAAGGTTTATCTGCGAAAGAACGTAGTGGCTTGCTCATCAAATGTACTTACTATTTTTCTGCAAAAAAGGTAACCACTTAAAATACAGTATATTTCCAACATTGGAGATTTATTCCAGGTATCCCTATCCAAGGTTTTTCCAGCGACCTAGGATTATGTCCTTCTGGGCTACATTCAAAGTTCTTCCAATATTTAGGTACACCACTTAGGGTAAGTTCTTTCAGTTCTGAGTTAAGTATTAGTTAAACCAAAGTTAGTTAATCCTGCAAATGAGTTAACTCTCAGTTAACTCAGAAGTTCTTTTTCAGTCTTTTTCCTAGTTGTCAAAAATCTAGCCAAATCGAAGTGCAACATTATTATAGAAATCAACTTTTCGGTACCGAAATTGACATGGCACCACTATGAAAAGCGTCCTTAACATACAGTGTCGTACATCGATTTCATTAAATTTTTGAAACTCATCTGTCATAAATACCTAGTATTCAGCTATTCAAGAGTTGACCCACCACCTTTCCTAATTCGGGATCTAAATTGGCTAAAAAATATGTTTACGGAGATAACTAGGGCTTAAAACTATAACGGATGATCTTGTACTGAATGGAAATGGAAACTTTCTTCATAATTATAAATCTGTAATAAATAAAGATGTACTACTTAACAAAGACAGACAAAAATTATAAAATTTGGGGATTTATTTTATCCTTTTGTAGGACCTATTTGAACTTCGATATAGAAGATTTATTTTCACAATTAAAGTGCTTCCAAATTCGAGAGATAATTCTTCTCTCGAATTTCCTATACAGCCCCGCCGGCTACCTCCAAATTCACATTGATATCGAAGTCGAAATATACCAATTGCAGGCGATTATCGATAAGTCTGTCGATTTTTCATGAAAATATTCAAAAACAATGGATTGACATTCCAAATAAGACGAATAATGAACCTATATCCTTGAAATGGATTTTCTCTTACGTGGATAACCATTATTACAATGTTCGTTTTAGATAAGTCCTCCCTAGCCCCTTCTTAGCCACATCCGGGGTCCCCCAAGTCAGGCACTTAGGTCCTCTTCTTTTTATTCTTACCATTAACGATATTGACATGGTTATCAAACATTATTATTCCCATAGCTCACTCTACGCCGACGATGCTTAGTTTTTCAAGGATATTTCTTCAACACATGATTCAGTCTGGTCCCTTAAAATAGCTTGGAGCTAAATATTTTTAAATACCAATCAATTAGTTTTTTTCACTTAAACGCATCAAATCTCCTCCTCGTCCCTATCTTTGACATAATAAATACAACGTTTTTCCAGCGTGAATTCGATTCGAAACTTTGTTTTTTTATGTGACCGGGAGCTCAACTTTCTAACAATTATTCTTAAAACCAACTCAGCATTTGGATTTGTGAAACGTTGGCCCAAAAATGTTCTCATTTAGATAGTTTTAATAACTCCTTTTGACTAACATTGCGACAACCCAACCTGAATTTTCTGGGAAACCAAAAAATAGACAGAATGTGAAATTTCATGTTTCTATCTCAACTATGGAACTGGTATAGTTGCCCGAAATGGGTTAAGCCTTTGTTTTCTGAAACAAACACACATAATATGTCTAAACAAGAAGTAAGTTAGCTCTGCACATCTTCGAAAGAGAGCAAACCCTGCAAAAGTTTGAACCTTTAGTTTGAAAAACTAAATAATCGTGTTCATTTAAAAAATGTATTTGAATACTACAGAACGTCTACAATTGTTACTTTCAGTATTTAATAAAAAATATAAACAATATGTCACAAGAATATTGAAATTCAGTACATTTAAATAGCGCACATTCACAATAAAGCAACTAATTTCCAAATAAAAAAACTTTGACTTTAAACTCGATAAATATAAAATCAAATGTAACCGACAGATTTAAGTTATAATATATCGTCTTGCTATAGATATTTAAAATATGTTTCACAAACTCAAACTCTTTCATCAAAGGTCTCAACTGATTAAGTCACTCTTTGTCACTGACCTGGCTCAAGAACGTATAAATATCTAAACCACCTTTAAACAAAAACAAAAAAAAAAGATAAAATTATCATACCAGCAACACATTTTTACCAATTCAGTTTCAAATTTAAGTCGATACATTTAAATTTGTTGTTGAATAAAAATCACGCCACATCATACCACACCTTATTCTGCTGTCAATAAAAAAAAGGTAAACACACAATAAACACGACAATTAATTACCTCATTTCTCTCTTAATTGATAACTCTATATGGGCAAAAAGATCAAGTCCATGGTCATTGTGTTTTTGATTATCATAATTATCATGATAAGCATTATATACATTTTTTAATTTATGTCGGAAAATAATAAAATTAAAGCCAACTGCTCTTGCATAACTTTTCCAATCGAACACACTTCAATGGCACCAAGCACAACATCACGAATACTTACACAAGTCCTACTAGTTATTGGATGTCAAAAGTAGGTACCATATTCAAGCTCGCCAGTAAGCAAGTCAAGTCAACACAATCTTATGTGCCAATATTATTTATTGCCACAGGCGGAAACGCAATCATAGGTGCAAATAAAAACCTACCGATCCACTCTGCGCAGCTTTAGAGGTTTCTATATATTTGCCACCGTATATAATTGACATTTTTGACACTCCAAAAAGTAATCCAAACAGACTTGGCTTGGGTGAGAAACTTAAGCCGACGCACCGACGACGAAGGATAATATTGAGAAGTGAAAGCAGCATTGCGTGATGTTGCGCAAGAATATATGCAACAACAACTTGACAAAATAAAAACAAATATTGAATTTTTTTTTTTTTCATTTTATATACAAATATTATACAAAACTTGTTTTTATTTATTTTATTTTTTTTCCTTTCGTTCAGTTTTTTGCACAATTTGGGTCTCTTAATTTAGATTTGGATTTTTCTTTCTTATTTTTGTTTACTTATGCTAAAAAAGAGAGCGAAGACGATGGATTTTATAGCCTTTTCATCGATTTTTGTGGGATTTATACAAAATGATTTTTAATTCTCTCCTTGATATTATTTGTTTTTTTTTTTTTTTTTAAAATAAGCCTAATTTTTGTTTGTTTGAATTTATAATGAAAAGGAGTATTAGATTTGTTTTTTTTTTTTTTTTAACTAAATATATCACACACAAGACAATTTAGAGATCTTGCAGAAGAAATCTAAGCCTTAACCCCGAGATTCTTAGCCTCAGTTTCGTACTTCTTGAAGTAAACACCATCGGGATCGTATTTGGCTTGCAGAGCCTTCCATTGCTCTGGTTTGTTATCAATAATGAATTTAAGCACACGTTCAGTTCCAGAACGTTGTTTTTCGCTGCACTTGGAGCAACCAGTTTTCAATGCATCAGGAAGAAGTCGCTTCAATTCACGACCGTCTGGGGTGCATTTGCCAGATTCCATCAAACATTTGTAGTAGTTATTGAACAAACGATCTGATTTCAAGATTTCATCGATATCGATGGAATCGAATTTGGTTGTGTATTTTTCTTCAGCAGCCACAATGGCGATGGTTAAGGCCAACATTACAACAATAAGTACCTTCATGATGATCTACAAAAAATTAAAAAAAAAAAAAAAAACAAAATAGAAATAGAAATAGAAATAGAAATAAATTAGTTTAAGTATTTTGAAGAAGTTTTGTTAATTTCGATTGATTTTTATATTGGATAAAAAAGGTCTCTCGTTGTTTAATGTATAAAATGAATGAGGGGGTTTGATTTATTATGATTATATTTAAAATTTAAAACTTCTAAAATCCGATGTTTTTTATTCAAAATTATAAACCAATGCACTGTTTTCTAATGTTAAATCAGCCGATGAACATCGGTATTAAATGCATCAAGTGTAAAAACTGCAGTAAGTTTCTATGTATACAAAAATTCAAAATTTAACAAATAAATATATATTCATACCTAGCCAAGAAAAAGAACATTTTTCTGCTTAAAATTACGATAACAAAGAATTAAAACTATTGTTAAATTGAAGTGCTACAAGGTAGCATATTGGTACCAATACTTCTTAGTTAATAGAAAATATTGAATCTTCCTTCCAACAGTAAATTCTAACCCAGTGAACTAGTTGCTGTTTTTTTTTTTGAGAAATTACGTTTCAAATTATCATTTGTTTAAGTGGCTTTATTGTAAAATATGAGTAACAGTGAAGTGAAGACATTATTTCTAACTGAAAGAGACTACCTACTAACTTAAATCTGCCTTTAAACTTACATTTTGAAAATATGACATAATATAACTTTTCAATATTTTTAGGGAAGCAGAACTCATGTTCCTCTTCTTCTTTTAGCATTTATACTTCAACTGGAAAATATGTCATTTTGTAAAACTGTTTAGGTTGGTATATCAAAAACATAAATCTAATGAAAATCTGCTTCAGTAAAAAATTAAATGCTCAGAAGGTAATCAACTATTTTACTTAAGCTTCTTTATCAATTTTTTCATTAATTCATTGTTTTTATTTTCAAAGATTTTTAACTATTATTATTTTTAAAAACCATTTCAAACTCTTTCTTTCCAGAAACTCATTTTTTTGACATTATTTGATTTAAAAAAAATTTCTCAGAAACAATTTCACTTGGTAGCTATTATTTTAACGAATTTATCAAAGCAAAACCTTTTCATGGTTCATTTAAAAAATAATCACAAAAATAAACTTTGTACTATAATTACTAACTTGCAGCTCTTTTAAAAGTTTAACTTTGCACTCTAGTCACACATAACACAAACGACCCCTCCCGATGTATTTCCTGGCAATTAGAACAAAACTTTAGCAATCGATTCAAATAACATGTTGCATGATTATAAAAAAAAAAAATATATATAGCTTTAACAAACAACACCATATAATCAAAGTGTGAATGCATATGCATTCAAGCGCAATAATTTAACGTTTCTTGGCAATAACGACAACTAGAGGTTTTTTTTTTTTTTTTTTTTTTTTTTTGTATAAATTTTCCTTCAAAACGTGAAACGAATCTCACAATACTGATTTTATTCCTTATGTCATATATAAGTATGTATGTATATTGGACACTTCACCTAGTTTCACTTTAATTCAATGAAAACAACATCAGAAAAAAAACTTATTGAATTCACTTAAAGATCGATTTTCATTTTTCAATAAAAAAGAAAAAAACAAAATAAATAAAAGAGTTGAGAAACGAACTTGATTTTCTTGTTACATTTACGCAAATAAAAAAAAAAATTAACTCACCAAATCTAAAATCACTTTTAATATGAATCAAGGAAGGAGGAAAATTAACGGTAAGTGTGTGCTATCGAGTATCGATGAACAAACTGTTGTTAAGACGCTGCCGGCTGTGGGCTTTTATAGTGATATGGTATAGAGATATGGTGACGCCGCCGCACACCGTACATCAAGTCACAGTCATAGGTTGTTGAAAAGCCCCCTTTTTACATGTTTGTCTTATGTTTGTTCGGAGCTTAAGATTTTTTTTTTCTTTTATTACTCAGCATAAATGTGATATTGTTGTTGTATTTTTTTATTTCTCTCTCTGCTGGCGTATATTTCCATTCATTATTATAATCAGTTAAAGCATTGCTATCTGCGTCATCGTTGTCATGATCTTACTCTATTTGATGGAGCTATTTTTTTTTTTCTGTAACACCATCAAGATCTGTTGTCTTAGCATCTTAATTACCACCGTGTATCTTGTATATTTAATTGAAATCACACACAAATATAGTTTAGTGTGACAACGATGGTATAAAAGGGCAAATAGACATTATTTTGAAGGGAAAGGGATTTTGTGGTGTTTTTAGCTGTCTGTCGTGAAAAATCTTTCAAGAAAATAATTCTAAGAAATCGCTAAGTATTTTGTTTTTTTTTATTATTATTTTGTTTGTTAAAAAAACTAATTATTATGAGGTCCGTTAATGATGGGTATTGGGTATAGGTATTTTATTTTGTATTATTATTTTGTAGATTGATATGATTATTGAAGCAGTGATATGCAATTTTCAGTTTGTCACGAATAATATTATTGATGGTTGCGTATTTCGAAAAAAGTGACCTATACGATGTTTAAGCTGTATAAGCATTTCAGTTTTGTTTATTTTTTTGTAAGTAAAAATAATATTTGATTTGCTGATTATAGAGTGGAAAAAAACATTGTGTAAGAATTATATATAGGTACCTTTAATAGCTACTTATATCAATATCACATGCACTGCACATACTTATTTTTATTAAGATAAACCCTTTTTTAAATCATGTCCGGAGTTTCAATGAAAACACTCGTACAGGCTATTGTTTTAGCCCTAACTATTCTAAGCTTTTGTAGTTCAAATCGCTAAGGTCGAGTTTTTCAGTGCAAGATTAAACTTAAAACAGTTTTAACTCATCAAATTTGGTGACTAAATTCAGGATTAACTGAACAGATGTTTTATCCACCGAGTTTGTTTAGTCGGTTCACAGGGATTCTCCACCAAAAAACGTTCTTCAGTTCACAGTGGGTTAATTAACATCTAGAGTTAGCTAACTCTGGTGTAACTCACCATTGAAAAACCAGGCCTAATGTTCGGTTCCACAAATATCTAACCGTCTTTTAATTTTTTAAATGAAGTATTTTGTATGGAACAAACGTCACTTTAAGATTTAAAGGCCTTTTAAATAGTTAAAAAGGCCCTTTTTTTGAATGAAAAGGGACTATTTGTTGATGGTTTAGGATAAAAAAAAAATTAAAATCCGTCCAGTCGAAGCAATGAAGCTTTAATTTTGATTGAAGACTTTTGTATGTCAATCTTAATATAAAAAAAAAAAATAGTCGGTTTAGTTACACCATTTATAACTCAAGAACGGCTGAACCGATTTTAATGATCTCAGATTTGTTGGATTTAACTAGGCCTCGAATAACAGAATAACTATTAATATATCAGAAAAATTCACTTTGTAAGGTGAAATGGGGTAAAATTAAAAAAGACGTAGGTATCCGATTTAAAAAAAAAAATCAACCTGCGATTAAAAGGTTATTTTTAGGAAATGACTTCAAGGATATTTATTTTAAATTTTGCTATTCTTAGTGCGAAATGGGGTAAAAATGGAAAAAAAAATTCTTCTGGTGTTTAAAAGGGTATTTTTTTATTCTTTTTCAAATTTTGTTATTTGTAGGGTGAAATAGAAAAACATTGAGAGGTTATTTTGAGTGGATGGCTTTAGGAATATTTTTGTTCCGTATTATTCCGCATATTTCGTATTTATAATGTGGTATCCGATTTCAAAAATTCTGTTTGTGTTTGAAAGGTTATTTTTAAAAAAAATGCTATTTATAGAATGAAATGGGGTTAATATGAGGCAGTGAGAACCATAGTGGCCTAACTGATTTTTGCACTTCTTTTTGAAATGGCGATAACTAATATTCACAGTTACGAAAACAAACTTTTTTTGAAGCAGTTATGTATATGCTTCATCAATCTATAGATATTATTGTTTCAAAATAAGCAGATTTTTGGTACAATAAACATAAGTTTTCGTCTTTTTAAAAACAAGTGCGAAAATCAGTTAGGCCACTCTGCTTCTCATGGCCTCATATATAACAGTGGTTTTCGAATTCAAACACTCTTTCTGTTGAGAGGATCATATTTTTACAAATTTAGCCTTTCATAACGTGAAGTGGGTTAAAACCCCGAAAGTATTATTCGATTACAAAAAATCAAAAAATAATAATAATACTTCCTTTTGTAATTTGTAAGCGAAGCTTAGGTTTGTCTACCCTTGCGAAGCCGGATGGACCAGCGAGTTAAATATAAAATTGAGATTTATTACTATTGAAGCGCTTTTTTCGAACAAAAATAACCAAAACTTGTGGCATAACGAATATTTTATTTTATGTGAATACTGAATTCACAATTTAATGGTTATTTATATCTATTTATTTTTAAGTCTCTGGGAGCATTTAGGTAATTTAATTTGTAATATGTTCATATTTTGAGATGAAGTTTTAACCCTTTAAATATCACGATATGATGATTTTGAATCAGAATCATTCTGTTCCGTTACTTGTCAAAAATTGACAGTTTCTATCATTTGTTATATTACTTACTTGAAGTTTAACCGGCCCCTGGACTAAAATTGTTAAAATCTGCCAGTTTGGCGCAAGAAATCACACAAATACAATTATTATTTGAAGTTTGATTTTGTTTTTGAATTGAACTACTAAATTACAAAAGATAATAACAAATTTAAATACACATACATACATACATATGTATTTACTAAGTTAATAATCAGACAGTAATACAATAATTAAAATCAAATTAGATGATTGGAAGTCAGGTTAATTCTTAGTATTTTTGCTTAGCTCAATCGAAAAGTCACGACTTATTTAAATGTTCACATATATGGTTATTAACAAAAAAAAAAGAACCTTCGTATATATAATTACTTCACCTTTACCCACATCTCATCACATTAAAATTTACAACTTTAACAAGTGAAAATTAATAATAAATACTTTTAAATATGAAATCTATGGAACCTACATACTATTTATCATTATTTCTATTAATGAATGGAAAGAGTATACTTAATAAGTTAACATGTGATGTATAAAAATATGTTATGAATACAAATATTGTTTTTAAACTAAACTAGCGTTGAAGTTATAATTGAGTAGTTAAAAAAGTTGGGGTGATTTTACTTTTTAGACGAAGCAGTTTTTTTTTTGAAATAATGTTTACTTAAAGTTTTAAAACCTCAGCAACTAGAAAGTACAAAATGAAGGTAGACTCCAATGAAAAATTGCATAACACAAAAAATCAAGGTTGGCCCCGATAATTTATGTATTAAAAAGCAACAACAACCAAAAATGCAGGACATTTCGTAAATTGAGGTAATTTTTGATTTTTTGGGCATTTTTCATATTAGGGTTAAATTTCATTATGAAAAATCGCTCCATTTTTGATCTTTAACAAAAAATTAAAAATTGCCCTTATTGCCTGGTTTTAAAAAAGAAATATCGCCCAAAATGAAATAAACAAAAAGCACTAAAACAAATTTTAAATTGAAATAAATCTTCAAACTGTCGCGGAATGATCCTTAAAATTTTCAAATTATCTCAACTACATACAAATTCTGGGACTTTTTTGATCCTTTTAAATTTAAAAAAAAAAAATCCAAATAAAATTATTTGAAATGAAAACGATTATTTGTTTTATCCGAATTTCCAATATTTAAAAGGAATAATGTGTGAATTATTATACGTTATACTCGATACCTTGATTAAATAATCGTACAAAAAAGTTTCGCAATTTGTACGATAATTCACAGAATGATCATTTGAATTGGATTTGAAATCCTAGTTTGCGTCCATTTTCAAAAATGAAATTTCACCCAAAACTGAAAAATGAAAAAGGCCCTAAAATATGAAAAATCACCCAAACCCTCGCCATACAAATAAATCAATTTTTTGTTCTTTTTTGCTTTCGTTGTAAAGGGTGTTTTTTTTTAGACGTGTGGTTTTTAAGAAGACATAAAACGCATATAATTTAATGTTATAGCCAAAAATTTAGCTTTATTATAAAGATATGGATTTGGCATTATGTTTTAAAAATTATTTCGGGCAAGTGGCCGCCGCAGCTGGTTCGAATAAATTCCAGCCGAGAGGCGACAGCTAAAATTGTTGCGGGCGATGGCGGATTGACTCATTCGGCGGTTCTTCTTCGATACTCTGCTGAGTGCTCGATCGTGTTGACGATTTCCAATGGCTGTACTTAGGCTTGCGATCGGTTGTTTCACAGGACAGCGAGGAGTCCGATTTTAACACCAAAGGACATACTCAACACATTTTTGGGGCCATTTTTCACTTTTGGTTTGAGTATATTGTTTTTCTTTTTAGGGTTTTTTTTTATTAAGTTTGGCGTCATTTTCTATTTAGTAAATGGGCCATTTTTCATTACAAAAAAGTCCCAGTTCATGCAGTCTGAATAACTCGTTGGCAGTAACTTTTATAGAAAAAACATCCTTTTTCCCTTGGTGGCTCCGTAAGTTACCTCTTGGAGATAAGGTACTACTATCTTTTTCATATAGAAAATTCCATTAGCTACAAACTTTAACATTGATGCTTTTTCTGTAAAAGTTTTCATTATGAAGTATCCCCCCCCCCCACTCTATCATTTAATTGGCCTTTGATAATCCATCAAATTTTATTAAACATGAATTTTGTTGTGCAGTGTCATAAGTCCAATTGAAATGCACTTTTGGGTCTTCTCAAATTTTGTCTAAATCAACTGATTTCATCTTACTTCTATGTCAAAACTAATATCCTGACAAATCACTTATTTTGTTTGTTTAGAAGTAATATAAACAAGATTTTTTTTATTTAATTTGCGCTTAATAGAACAACTTATAATTTCAAAGAACGAGTAGTACACTTTTCAAACATGACTAAAAGTAGCTATATGCACTTAAGATTTGCATTTGTCTATAAACTTACTCAGAAAAGTCTCATCAAATTTCTATCACTTAAACGTATATAATGTACATACATAGGTTAGAAGTGTCAATTTTCTTAAGTAACCTTGAAATTCTCAATTAAACAACTATAACTTTAATATTTAATTGTTTTATTTATAAGCCTTTCAGCCGGGAACTGCATATAGCTGTATCATGATTTGTTTTATTAATTACACCACGCTTCCATTTTGGGACATAAATCCAACCACGTATTTATATTCGACTATTTTTTTACCAACCGACAAAATAAGCAAAATAATTTGTTTATTGATTTGCTGAGAATTACTTTGTGATTTTGTCAACAGTAAACAAATTGTTCAAGAATTATGTATGCAGCTCGTAAATTAAATTTCTAACAAAATAATTAATTTCGTCGTCGATATTTTTTATATAGCAATCAGGCTATAATACGACTTACGACTGAATTATCAATCTAATGACTGTCTATTTGTTGGTCTTTTAATTGAAAATACGAATTATTGATGGACATTATGCATGTTAACCAAGCCCCGAATTTTTCGAATTCAATTTAATTTTTAATAGATGTCATGACTTTTTGGCCACAAGCCTTCTTTGTTTGGGATTATATTTCACGGGCCATATGAGCAGCACCATATATTTTGAATTAATTGGCAGTAACTTTCGTGAGTGGTATAATCTCTTCAATGTTGTCGCCATACAACGATGCAGATGACAATATTTATAGAATCATAATAATTTTCATCGCAAACTGTGTACCTATACTCAGGTATATCGTAAGTGGGAGTTTTTTTTGCAAATTATGCACACAGCAGAATAAAATTTCATATAAATATTATGTTTGCATATAATATGCAAATTGATTTTTGATTTTTTAATCTCATCTTAAGCAACTTTATTGCACATTTAATGCGAAAGAAATGCAGATGAATTCAAATTTAATGTGACTTAAACTTAAACGATTGAATTAATTGAATTGTTGTTAAAAAATTTTAAGTCTTCTTGACACACATATAGGTATGTGCATAAGAAATAAAACCATGGATTATGTAGTTGCATTGTGTAGAGCTTCAAGTCACTTATAACTTAATCTGCCTGTTTAAATAAACTTATAATTTCAGGAAGAGTTTTATTTTTTCTCTTTGGATGTGAGGAAAATATAGAGAAGAAGACAAACATTAGTCTTGAGTTTTGTATTTTAAAAATCTTGAATTTAGCTTTTTCATCGTTTTACCATTTTATTGAAAGTGAAAACAAAATAAAACTTCTACATCAGTCCTGTTACCTTACTGTGAATTTCTCTGATATTCTGTGAATTTCAGTCCAAAGTCTTTCCCGTACTCAAATGACATGCATGACTGGATCGCATGAACTTGCTCTTGCGGCTAAAAGCTATTATACTGAAGATAAATGTATAATGGTTCAATAATTAAATGTTTTTTTTTTTTTCTCAAAAAATTGAAGTAAAATTAAATAAAAGCCGATTTGAATGCTTGTAACTAGACAACGTTCTTTGTGCGGCTATCTAGTGCGTACACGACAATAAATCTATTGCTTTGCCAAAGCGTAAACATTTCGAATACAACACTGTTCATGGATGAAACATATTTCGGTGTTACGCTAGTACGCTAGTACGCTGCTGATGCGAAACGAATTTTTTCGGTGGTCTCCATCACGACAACGAAATGCTTGCGGAAACCACAACGAAAAATGACAACTTAAAGCATCACACCAATAGCAAAAAAAAAAAAAAAACAAAGAGAAACGCAAAAAAATCACAAATACAAATACAAAAAACCTCAAATGTCACTTTTCCGCACACAATTAATGCAATTAATTGAATGCGAAAAAAGAGCGGAGACCTTTCCAAATAATCTGTTACAATTATTAATTTCGCTCATCGAACAGCGTACTGCAAAACGAAAAGGAGGACGAAATTTTTCGTTTATGATTTCGTTGTCATTTTTGTATGAGATTTTTCGTTTCGCATCAGCAGCGTACTAGGCTTTAATAAGAAAAATATTGTGTTAGTGTTACCTTAATCTGTTTGTTTAGTATTCGAAATTTGAAAACATAAACCAACACCAAATTTTAGGATTAAAATAGCACACAATATAATTATGTATAGGTATCTAATTTTATGTTTTATTTCTTTTGAATATATACTCAAAAAATGGCGGTTATTAATTCACTCAAAAACACGGGATGTTGTCTGAAGCTTAGTTTGCGCATCAACACCAGCATACTAAACATAGTCAGCCTTATCGTGAGCTTCACCCGAACAACATTCCACCCGGAAAATTTGACATTTCACTTTTCGCCTATTGTTAGTTTCCCCCGAAATTTCATGATCGAAAAATTAACCTTATTGTGAACATTCATTACGGGCGGAATGAAATGTCATTTTCACTTCTTTTTTGAAGGCGAACAAAATTTCATTCGGGCGAAACTCACAATAGCTTTTAAAATTCCGGACGAACATCAAAATTTTAAGGTGAAATATTTTTCGGGTGAAACTCAAAATATATTCCTGAATATTTTCTTCTTTTTCACATTACCTGACAAAAGCCCCATTTAAATATTGGCGAATACCCCATTTGTGGTGCTCAGGTCCCGAATCAAAATAATCATTTTCCTTGCATAATTTCTATTTTATTTTCATGGCTTTTTTCCAAGGTGATGTGGTGTAATTTCCAATATTCCAGATCAATTTCTTTCTAATTCACTAACAATACACTTTTTTGCAAAACAAAACAAAAAAAAAAGTTATAATTTCCGTTAGCTGTGATGGTTGATGGACATAATATTTATCTGCCTGAGAGATTTAACCAATTTATCCATTTGTTTGTCAATTAAGACAAATAACTTACACTATAAATTTCATTCTGAGTTTTTTCCGAAGTTCTGTAAACCCTAAGTTTTTGTCAGACGCGCGCCATACAGCACCCTTTAACCACCTAAATCATAGCTTACAGTTAGTTTCGTTTTGCACTTGCTAATCTAAATGTGACAAATTCCCCCAAAAAATATTTTTTTTTGACATTTCAAATCTTTATCTACGTATTTACCTACTGCTCAAAATGTTTACGCTTCAGAATACATAAGGCACTTGAAGGCAAGGCAAGTTTCTCGTCCCTGATTGGCCAACTGTCAAAAAATCGCCCTCCAATTAAGGCAACTTTTTATTGAAAAGTGACTGGAAAGCTATTCAAAAAATATCTCCAATGATATCTAATTAATATACCTTCAATACTTACAGATTTTCTCAGAAAACATTAAAAAAAAAACAAAACTATACCCATACTCTGAGAATTTCAATAAAACAACAACATTTTTTTTTGTTATGAATTCATTATTTAATTTTGTAAATATTATTCTTACAAATCTATCTGATCTACGGCTATAATATTTTGTACGTGATGACTTTATAATAAATTCAAAAAATCTAGTTATTTAAAAATTCAATGACCAAGGTCAGCATAGAAAATATTAACTGTTAAATTATGTAAGACATATCTATTCGGAGAAATAATCATACAGAAAATTTAAATTAAACTTGTATTTTAAATGTTTTTCATCGCTGACACACAAATACTCTTAATTTTTCGAAATATTTCTATTTTAAAATTAAACTTAAACGTGCATTTGCATTTTTTTTTCTAGATTTATTAACATTTTAGTACTTATTGGAGAATATATTTTATATAAACTAGTTTTATTTCTTTTAACACAGGCTAAGACATTTTTAAATGCTAACCAATCAATTTTGCTACCTTCCAACAATATTCTCAACTTCATATGCATATACACTCTATTCTCTTTCATATGCGCTCTGCTGCATGCAGGAGCCACCTAATATTTGCATACAAAATAAAAATGCACAGGCCTGTTATTTTCAGTGTTGCCATTTTGACTGGTTTCCAGTCAGATTTGACTGGATTTTATCGCCGTTAGCTGGAAATGAAAAACAAATCCAGTCAACTGTTTTTTTGACTGTTTTTTTTTACTGTTTTTTTGACTGGATTTAATAGTTCAATTTGCATCTGAACTTAAAAAAATAATGGTTAAATACACTTCCAGGTCAGTGTTAACCAAGTGTAAACGAGTAATTATGCAGTGAAATCAACGAACACATCCATTTTTGAATCTTTCTGACAAGACATCTGAGTTGACAACAACAAACAGTACAGCCAAATGCCAATGGAAAAGTTTGTTCTGTTAAATTTTGTTTTGAACTTCTGCTTGCTCGTTGTTCTATCCAATATTAATAAAGTATATTTTTGTTTTCATTAGAAGAAAAATTGGTACAGTAGCCCCTCGATAATGTGAATTACCGATAATCTGAATTTCTCTAAAATGTGAAACGCCAAGACTTTACATTGTCATCTCTATAATGTGAACTTCTGAGGTTTTGGAACTCTAAAATGTGAATTTCTTTTGTTAAAGGTTTTATATTTCTCTTTTTTCTCTCTTGTTAGTTTTGTGTGCGATATGAAGGACTAATTAACCGTTTTTTGTCTAGACATATTACAAGGTTTTTAATGCAACTGCAGGCCAGACAGTGTGTCCTATGAGTTGTGTAGAAAGATTTTACATTGCCATGCTTTTGTTATGATGTTTTATGATCATTATTTTATTTTGTATTTTTTCTAAACTTAAAAATGTTGAAACTGTGTGAAAAAAAAACTTTTCTTAATTAGTTCGAATTATCGAGGGACTACTGTTTTTTTATATTTGACTGTTTTTTTGACTTGAAAACAGATTTCTTATGTTTGATTGTTTTTTGTGACTGGATTTGTTTCTTCCGAACAAGTCAAATTTGACTGGATTTGGAATTTTGAACTGGGAACACTGGTTATTTTTTGATTTTGTTCACGAATTCCATTGACAACCATTGCATGTATTACGACAATATCAATTACCCAAGTGGAGATAGAGACACAACCCGAAAAGCCTAATCACCTGCGTTATAGTTTCCTCTCGATAATATTTGTTTTGTATACGTTTAAAGATTTTGTATAAAAGGGTGTTTTTGAAGTTAAACTTTTTGAAACGTTTTATGTCCTCTATTTCAGCTTTTTTGGCATTTTACAATTTTAGTTTGATGGTTCATGAATTGTAAAGGAGTATAATCTCTATGACAAATGCAATTTGACATAAGTTGTTGAAAAATAAAAATATAAAAATATAATTATGTAAAAAATGGCATTGATGGAAAAGTTTAAAATATGGTGAAAAAAAAACAACTTCAATATTTTCATAAATTTCGGATACAACATTTAATTCCTGACACTGCAGTTTTTCGCAAGACCTTACGACTTTTTCAACAGGTTATGGTTTTTCAACTATATTTGACGAAATAGTTTTTCTCCCAAAAATCTCATTATGAAATCTGAGAGTATACTTATCTCCGCCTTCAAAGTGATTCCACGAAAAGGTGGGTTAGGTTTTTTAAATTAACCGCAATCGAAACAATATGGATTCCAAAACACACCACACAATTCCACAAAAATCGACGTTAACACTACAAAAAGTCGTAAGTCACAAATTTCACGTGTTAGGATTTTCATTTATCAGTTAAAGCCTTAGTACACTGCTGATGCGAAACGAAAAACCCCATACAAAAATGACATCTCTTCCTCCTTTTCGTTCTGCAGTAGGTATACTATCTGTTCAAAGGGCAAAATTGATAATAATGATAGCAGATTATTTGGAGAAGTCTCTGCTCTTTTTTAGCACTGAATTAATTTCCCGGAGCCCGGACCATTAATTGTGTGCGTAAAAGTGACATTTGAGTATTATTCGTAATTGTTATTGCTATTTCAATGCGGCTTTGTTGTTTGTGTGTGTGTGTGTTTGTTTGTTTTTTTTGCAATTGGGGATACTTTCAAGTGTCACTTTTTCGCTGCGGTTTCCGTAAGCATTTTGCTGTACTGTAGAGACGACAGAAAATTTCGTTTGGCATCAGCAGCGTACTAGACTTATAAGATAAAAAATTCAATTATAAAGAAAACGCTTTTTTCTTGTTTTTCTGATAATTCTTACAAAAATTACTTGTGTGAAAATGACTTCTTTTTGCAATATTAACGGAAAAATGTGGACCTACGCATATGAAACACTTTGCAGTGATAACCCACTCCACAACACAACATGTAATAAGTGTGAATTCGGCTTTAGAGGTACGTAAGCCAAAGTAAAATACTCCTGGAACCAAACAAAAATTGGCTTAATCAAACAGGTCCCAACAATTGTACTTCCAAAACAGCTGTTGAGCATTACAAATTATTGTACAGGTATTTTAAAATGAAATAAAACAAACAAATTACTCCGGAATATGGTTTATTTGATTGTTTTTAGTTTGATCCAATCAATAAAATCAAATGTAGATTGTAATAAAAATATTTAAATCAATTTTCAAGGCTCTGTAAAATCCAATTCAATTGGTATGTTGAACCGCAACTTAACCACACGTATACATAAGGTTAATACATAATAACTTTTATTTCTGCTGCTGCATTTATAACCTAAATAAAGTTACTGGCCGAGTTCAACGCACATCTGAATATTCAGAATTCTGAATTTTTGAAGCTCTTGATTGGCCAGCTGTCAGAAAAAGTTCTGAAAATTCAGATGACTTCTGACAGCTGGCCAATCAAGACCTTCAAAAATTCAGAATTCTGAATATTCAGATGTGTGTTGAACTCGGCCACTCACATAAGCAAATTTCTTAGTAATGTGTGTAATTAAATAAATACCAATGTTTTTTTTTTAAATAAAAACTTTCGCATGTCAAAGAAATGGTTTAACCAAAAAAAATGAGAATTTTCAGCTGTCAAAGCGCCACCTTCATAGAAACTAGATAAATTCGGGCGTTGAGCTCCAGCTTACAATTTTTCTATTCCGCATGCTTGTTTGGTAAATTGAAATTTTCACCAAGTTTCGCAAACATGGTTTTTTTTTGTATGGGTTTTGACAGCAAATTGTGAAAAATTGCAAAAAATTGTGAAACAAATTTCACGTTACCAAACAGACCTAATATGTCACCGAACGCGTGATTGTGGTTTGTCTAATTAGCGATATAAACAACCTCGAGAAAACTTGTTTGACATAAAGGGTTTGCGAAAACGAGTTTCCCAAATCTCCAAGGGCAACCATTTCAAATATTTCTATCCTAGAAAACCTAAGGCAAAAGGTTCAAGTTTTGTAAAAACAAAAAAAAAATGTGTAAGTGCCGGGACGCACGGTTAATATGTGTAAACACCAACGTTTTTCCAAGCGCAGTTTTGATTATCAATATTTTTAGATCCATACGCTGTTGACTACGTGGACGGATCCAAAACGTACTAGTTTGCTTACGTGCACGGATCCAAAACGTACAAGTTTGCTTGAAGGGGTCTTCAAATTTGTTGTCACTGGTCGTACCCAACATCCTACTATGCAGATATTCGTAACGTAACGTTCTACATCGGAAAGTATGACCTCGCATCGTAACGTGCGTCGGACAGAGGAGAGTCTACGTTTTTATTTCGTTAAGTTCGGTCAAGAGAACACCAACATCTCTCAAAAACCTGATGTTATACCAAGAGCTAATCTAAAATTGGATTCGTTGAGTATAGGAAATCGGTTAGACTTAGTTGAACATATTCATCGAAATAAAAACTTCAAAATCTTTATCAAAATATATTTTTCTTTGACTAAAAGAAAAAAACACCTTATATATTTTTCTTCGATGGTGTGTCGGTATTTCCAGTTTAAATTCATGAGAGATAAATTAAATTAATGTTGACACGAAGATTATGTATGTATGTCTTACGTCAGAGGTAAACTTCATTTCAATTTCAAGTAGCTTGGATTTATTTATTGGGTTAATCGGATCAATTTAATTATGAAATTTGGGTTAAAATGTATTTAAAATATTTCACATGTACCTACATTTTAATATGTATGTATGTGTGCTTAAATATGAAAATATATGAATATATGTATAAAGTAGTTGAACATAAAATGAAGTTAAAAGCATTAATGAATGAAACTCTGGGTAGTATGAAAAATAAATAATTATCTACATTATAATATAATGCTGATGCTCAATTAAATCAATACTTGTCCAAGAGATTTAAAGAGGTTCTCGTTGTGAAAGGAAATTAAATGATTTTAATGTTTCAAAAATATTCCTGATTGTCAGGGTAATAATGAACCAGCACGGCGGCGAAGTGTCTGTCTACCAACACGTAGTGGTTGAGTTAAAGAGATAAAGTGCATTAGAAGTAAACCTAGCTGAAAATAAAGGGTCCGCCATCTAACGTTTTTTTTTTTCAACTAGTGCTTATTTCGTGAATGGTAACACTTAGCTCATGTCCGATTGGACAGATAATTAGTTTTATCCTTCCGCTGAACCAATATGGTTGTGTTTACGCTTCGCTAAGTGGGCCTGCGATCGACTTAGAGAAGATGCCGATTTTGCCAAAAAAATCAGCTTTTCAGATGAAGCTCATTTTGATCTTGGCGGGTGGTAAACAATTGTCGCATATGGGGCACAGAAAACCCGCACGCATACATTGAAAAGCCGATACACCCAAAACGAGTCACTGTTTGGTGCGGATTTTGGTCCAGAGGCATAATTGGGCCATTTTTCGAAAATGAGCAAGGAGTGGCCGTTACAGTCAATGGCGATCGTTATCCGGCCATGTTGAACGAATTTTTGTTCACAAAAATTGAAGAGGAGGATATTGGAAACATTTGGTTTCAACAGGACGGCACACAGCCGAAGCTACACTCGATGTTTTGCTCCATTTTCAAAAAAAAAAAAAGTTATTTGGCGGACCCTTTATAATAAGTGAGGGTAATTGCTTCAAATCCATCACATCCAAGCAACTTCAACTCTCTGATGTTAAATGTGGCCTTGGCAGAAAAATAATTTTTTCCCAATAAACTCATAACCTATAGCCCAGGAAAATTAGACAAAAAAAGCCTAATTTCGACAAAGCTAAATTTTGGTGGAGAGATTTACATATATTTATATCCTAAACTCTAAATGCCCTAAGTTTGAACCGTGGCTAAAGGGAGGTGAAATTTAGCTTTTGTAAAATATCTCAAGAAATATTCTCAATTTTGTTTTGTTGAAAAAGTGTTTAAATAAAAATCGTAGCTTATTGTAATTCTATAGATACGCATTGATACGTTCTGTAATTCTGGCATCGATAAAATCAGTTGAGAAACGTTGAAAATTGAAACAAATTGTATGAGTTTTGTTCCATTTTTCATCGTTTCTCGACCAATTTTAACCATGCGAGAGTTACAGAACGTAGCTACTCAGGTTCGGAAAAAGAAATAGGGGACGGATATGATCCGGTGATAGCTGATGTTTATCGGAAGGGTTGAGGCATATGCTGGGCGTCGTCTCGTGGCTTAGCTCGCTGGGTGTAGGGAGATCTTGCCCCTCCGCTAAACCTCACCTAATTACAAAACAAAACATAATGTCAAATCTTATACAGCTCCCTCTTGCTTCACTTCACAACTTATTCAGAAGGCTCACACTCGGATATTGCTGCTGTCGTTGCAGACTTGCCTGCCTTCACCATCACTGATTTGGAATCTGGTGGGCCATTTCTTCATCAGACTCCCCTAAAAGGCTTACCACCGCTGCATCGTCACACCTCTCCATTCATTTTTCGCGTGTTCTTCACACACCCTTGAAATTTTAAAAATCTGGCACTTTATCTTCAGGACTCTTAGTAGATCCAAATAAAGCAACAATCTAAATTAGGTCACTTGGAGGAAGTCATTAAACAACTGCCATTAATAATAAATTACAGTTTTGGACTAGAAAAAAGGTGTTTCATATACCGCTTGGGCCCGAACCGTTAATCTTTAAAAAAAAAACCTAATATTATAAAATTTCTAGGAAGTTTTATGTTCTTGATGTTTTTTTGAGTTATAGGTAAGTGAAAAAAAAAGTGTGATCATGTGGTTACAAATTCCTATATTCTGCTTCCTTATAAAGCTGAGAACACAGGCTAGCATGGATAGAAAATTTACCAATATTTGGCTAAAGCCAATTCGTCTCCCTTAGGAGAAAGGTCAAGTTTTTGATAAATGCAACCTCATTACACGGCATTACAGTTAAATGGAATAGAAGGATAGGAAAAAAATATTTGTTGCCACAGTGCACATGGGGATATAATGTTTAAAAAAGAATGGGGATAAAACCCATACCTAAAAGTTAGCAGCCAAGCTTTATATCCACACATCCAGTTCAGGGAAGTTAAACTGATCCATCTACTATTAATGGGGTTTTCCATTGGTAAATTCAGATTTCAATTTAAAAATTGATTTTTTTCATTGCGAATGGAACACGATTTCAAATTGATTTATTTTTTTCATTGTATTTGTGTAGTTTCGCTTC
This sequence comes from Leucozona laternaria, assembly GCA_932273885.2. Classification (NCBI taxonomy): domain Eukaryota; kingdom Metazoa; phylum Arthropoda; class Insecta; order Diptera; family Syrphidae; genus Leucozona; species Leucozona laternaria. The sequence goes on along the minus strand of OW026368.1, from coordinate 21,840,890 downwards.
TCTGTCAATAGTTCAATACAAATTTCATCCCTTTTAGAAGAGAAAGATCAGCTTGGTGAAGTTACCGACTCATTTTTAACTTCCATATATACTCCAATATTTCTCCCAATGGAATGCCAAAATTGGTCAAAATCGGCTTTTTGACAGATCCAAATCAATATTAAATCAATTTATTTTGCCCAATGGAAAACTCCATAAGATTCTGTTTGATAAATCTCGAATTTATACCCTTCAGTCTACTCGAAGAGAAATACGAGTAATATTTTTTTTTTTGCAAGTGAAATGCATTGACTGCACCTCAAAACCATTTGAATTTCTTGACAAGCCAAGAAGGCGCATAGATATAGGTCTCATAAATATTAAAACACATCTCAAGTCGATATCAATCAACAAGCACTAATTCTATCCGATTAATAGTAATTTACATTGCAATTTACACTCAATTTATGCACGCCCTTTGGCAGTTTGAGCCAAGATAATTATCTAACAATAAGTTTAAGGTTATAGTTTGAAAGCTATTAAAAATTAAAAAAAAAAAATATTTGTAAATATTTTTTACAATCTCGATTTGATAAAACTACGAAGAGTTCAAATGTGATTAACCTGAAACCTATTTACAGAAAAATTGCATGCGTCACTACATACACAGGAGACTGCACATGAACATTGAGTTGTACTTGCTTATATACGCAAGTAAGCTGATGCATTTTATATAAGTCGGTGAATTTAATATTCTGTAAAGGTTTCCTTCTACATAAATTGCATAAATGCCACTCTGTAAGACACCGGAATGTGGAAATTCTAAAATTTAGCGGTGATACTTTGAATTTTTCAGCAAAATTGCTATAAGTCCGAAATTTGTTTGTTTTCATAATTTTGTCAATAGTTTTTTTTTTTTTTGACAACAGAAACTTTTGAGTGGCCCGCTTCACGGGTTCCAGCGATTTTAACTCCCCAGAACATGTTCATGCTTATACCAAATGTTGCTAATAAAAGTCCGAAATTGATTATGAAAACAAATCATTTCTGCATTTTTCCAATGTTGCTGAAAATTCCAATTTTGGGGTTTTACAGTAACATAAATACATATATACTAAATTGAAAGCAGTTTGTAATTAAACCTTCTGGAATTGTAGTCTTTTTTTATACTTGTCTTATAAAAATTCTGAAAGAGCCAATTAATATAGCTTATTTTGTTCCTACCTATTTCCAATATCCGGTTATTCATTCAGAGACTGTGTTAAAAATGTAAATAATGTACCTATTGAGGGCACTTTTACTCAACTCCTACTGCATCAGTGATAAATTTCAATAAACATTTCCAATCTTAGGTTGGATGAAAATATAAATTGAACTCATTTCCAAGCTTAAACTCCGACAAGCCCGTTCGTACTGTATATAGAGTAGTAATAATTTGATTGACTTATTGTAATAATCTTTCTCACGTGAATTTAATTATTTATTCTTGATCTTTCACTTTTTTTGCTTACAAATAAAGTCAATCACCAAGTGCCCTGCGCTAATTAATCTAATTGTAAAAAAAAAACTAGAATAATTGATACAATAAAACACGATCAGAAATCATCAATTGATTTTGTTTTTGATTTTAATTTATAAACAAATAACCGGTAGCACCGTTTAATTATTTACCAATTAAAATATGAATTTATAGCATCGCAGTCATTAATCGTGATTACTAATTGTTTTTTTTTTTTTTGTCGATTGTATAGAAGCTGCTCGATTTGCATCACTTATGCAAACAAAAAAGGTAAATTCATTGAATTGTAAGGCTAGGCACTTACTCACTCTATCTACTTAGAATCACTTAGCGTTAAATACTCGAACTAAAAAAAAAGAAGCAATTTGTATCCGATAATTAGGAGGCTTCGAGATATCTGTGTGTGTATTCTTGTGTTAAGTCTTTATTAACACAGGGTGTTAGGCTTATGTTAGATTTTTTTTTTTAATTCAGAAGCAAAAGAACAATAAAAGTAGAATTTTCTTTTAGTTCTGATAGTCTAGTGGTTGAAAATTGCGACTTTTTCATTTTTTTAAAGGAGGCATAATCCCTTTAATTAATTACAAAAAAAAAAGGAAATGCTGGAAAGGAAAGTCCAAAGCCTGTAATCTTGAAGTTCCGATTAATAGAACTCAAGATTTATAAGCTTTTTAAGCAAACCTTGGATTAGCAAAAAATCAACAAAAAAAAGTCTAAAAAAAAAATCCCAGCTAGCTGCAGATAAAGACGCTTATAAGCCTTATAAATTAATAGATTTAAAACACCCTGTACATTTAAACACACAAAGTTTGTATACCTTGGGTTTATTATCACGGAACTTTAAACAACTAAGTCATGGTAGAATGTTAATTTCGAGAAAACATTTTCAACTTCGGTTTTTACACGTTGGTTGATTGGCTTTAGCGACCGAGTCTTGATGAAAAGAATTGTTTTACGGTTATGGTTGACTTCCAGTGGATACAAATGTTCTGGTTTGCTTGCATAAACATATAGCTTTGTATCAAATATGAGGATTGTTTGAAAAGTGTGGTCCACCGAAATTTTAACTTCCGGCTTGAATCTTTGAGAGGTGAAAAATTAATTTTATCTTATCGTCATTAAAAGTCGATTTTTTTAAAAATATAATTTCCTTGTGGTGGTATACTTCGATGGGAAGATCACAAATATGCTTTAGGTTGCTAAAGGGCTCTTACTTCAGCTGCAAATCGAGTAAGCAGATTTCACGTTTGCTCCAAGCCCAAGATTTCTTTGCGGACGTATATAGGACGTATAGAGTCTGCGGCAAATAGCTTTTTAAGAGGTTAAAAAGTCAATTTTCTACTTGCATTTTCGTACTTTCCGATACATCGAAGACGTAATTTTAGTTTGTATAAGATAACAAGGAATTTTTGTAAGGCTATGGGAAGCTTGGTTTAGTGGCAAATCACATTTAAAGAGGTGAAAAAGTCAGTTTTTTTTTCAAATATTGATTTTGTTATCTTGCGAAAAAGTTGATTTTTTTTAAAATATATTTTTCTTGCCGTAAGATACCTCGATGGAAAAATAGTAACTCCTAGATCACGAATAATATTTTAAGGTTGCTATTGCTTAAGCTCTTATTAATTCATCTGCAAATCGAGTGATTCACGAACTAATCTTGTGCTTTAAAATTCAATTTAAATATTTCTCATTTATATTTTATTCTTTTCGAGAAATCGAAGTTATTCTATTACGAAAAATGTTGTTTAGGTTAGATTAGGTTGGATGGGGTAATGATACGGCTAGCCGTATCACCTCACTCGGATCTCAATGGATCCATTGTGCTCCCCAGGGGCAGGGTAAGGTAGGTATAGGAAGGAATTATGGTAAGGTGAGTGGACGCTTAGGTATGGGTATGGGGTGTCTCCCTCAACCATCTGGAATTCTGGATGAATTTTAAGATGTTTCTTAGTGGCAGAAACGAGAAGTCGCCCAGTTCGTCGAAATAATAATCGCCGAGGGCTGCTTTTCTGGTTCTTGCTAGGCTGGGGCATACACAAAGAAAGTGAAAGGAGCCCTCCTCTGCCTCTTCATCTTCATCAAAATGTTGTTTAATTGTCATAATCCATTTGTTTAGTGATATCGAAGGGAGCAACAACATCCGATTACCTGTATTTGCTTTCTGAGTTGATGGTATATGACACACACACGACTTTATGCAAAGCAAATTTGCCATTTCATTATTGGCATTATTTCCTCGCACTTTTGTATATATATGTTTACTTTGTCGGATAACTGGGAGAGATTGAAATCAAAACTTCAAGTTGTTGAAATATTGACTTTAAATGTTAGTAAAATAAATGTTTTTTTTTAAGTTTTAGTTTGAACAAAAAAAACTTTGACTTGAAGAAATTTCAAGTCAATATTTGAAGCTTAGTCACTGAATATTAATTTATCAATCAATTGGCCAAGTGGTTGAATAACCATCAATAACCTCATCTTAATCATCTTATATTTAAGTTCAATTTTCTTGAGAAATCTCCGGAGCATACTACTAATCGCGTACGTGTATATGCTGCCGCCATCATCATGATGTAGGTTAAGAACATATTGCCTTTTCTCTATTGTCTTTTATATTTTCAACTAAAATTACAAAATCCAATTTGAATTCATACTTTTTCAATTGTTTTTTTTTTTATGCTGTGAATAAAATTAATAACGATTTTATTCTTATTATCTTTCTGGAAAGGGGAATTTTAAAATTTTTCATCGCGTGCCAAAACAAACAACAAAACAAAAGGTTCGTTACTCAGCTCTTTTGTTTTTTTTTTTCATTTAATTTAAATCGAATACACACCATAACTCTACGTCACATCAAGCTCTTATTATTCTAGAATGGATGTGGAATATTTTATTCTGAGGAAATTTTTTTTTTTAAGCAATGGAAATTTTATGCAATAATAATTTCAGGGTTGAATTAGTAGTTAAAACATTTAAAATATGAGAACAACGTTAAATGTTTAGTTTTTTTTTTAATAACAACATAAAGTAAGTATAGATATCACAACTAATTGAAAGAAGAGATATGAAATGCGGAACCAAGCCCAAAAAACCGGTTGATGATTTTTCGGGGAATCAGTCTGAAGCCGTTAAAAAAAAAAAAACAAAAAAACAAGTTGATTCAAAATAAAAATGCACGACTGGTTAGCACGGACTGACTCTTATGACTTCAAAGCTATAAATGAGAATGCTGAGATATTGGTTTATCCATATCACATAATTACAATAGTTAAGGAGAAAATTTGAAAAAAGTTAAGAAGCCAACAATTGTTTCTATCGGGGTAATTCCCCGCGCCAGAGATTTTTGAGGGTCAGGACATTCGAAACGAGCTCAAGAAATTTTGTTTATACAAATTATAATGAATATAATTTTGAATTTTTTGTTATTTCAAAAGGCCGTAAGCGAAACTACAACTGTTGCTGAAAAGTTATGTACATATTGTTCTACCTTTTCAAAATAAGTTGGCCCTTAAACATTTTTAGACTGTGTGAAAGGATAAATTGTACTAACTTTGAGTCCAAATGTTACCAGGCGCAAGTACGACTGACCATTGGTAAATACCTACATACACTTACAAATAACTTCTCCGAAAACGATGCAACAGAAGGAATACAAATTTCTATAATATTTTCACAGCTGAAATATCTCTTATCTGGTAACCATGTTTAGAATTCTTGATCGTCACAAAATTGAACATGTAGATCACGTCGTATTCGTTTTGCCAATTAAAGATGAAGTGGTTTTTTTTTATATCGGAAATCACATATTATGTATAAGATTTTAAGTAGGTATCTATTTACTTCCTTAGTAAATAGTATAAAGGTCACCAGACAAATAAATACATTAAAAAACAAAAATAAAAACGCAGAACATCCGTAAACGAAACCACTTCAATTTACTTTTTAATTTAAGTTCAAATCTCGTTTAGTATTCACGGGGGAGCGCCTGTTGTGAACAATTACATTAGTCAGTTGGATTGAATGTGGTTACTGGTGGATTGGATTGGATTGATTAGTGGTGGATAGATTAATCGGAGCAGTGCACGGTTAGCATGTAATTATTTCTCGAAGTCGCTCTTTCTCTAGATCTTAACCAACTTGATGTGGCAATTGTTGTTTACATTTTTTGTAGATTATGCGGCCTTGACCATGCAACGTGATACACACTTGCACTTGCCGGTTCACACAACGAATACACGGTGGATGGATTAATATGACTAGACTGGCGGACTGCAGTTCTCAGGTTGCAACTTTTAAAATTATTGTTAATAATATGTTTCGACTTTCAGACATTACGACCTGACGTTTTTGTAAAAAAAAAATTGCGTGTAAAGTGAAGCAATTCCAAGTCTGACTCTTACAATATGTGGTAGGGATTTGATGCGTGATGAGAGAAATCTTATTGAATTGAAGTGGAAAATAACCATTGTGTCCTTGTAACTTAATCAACTTAACGTAGAGTTACCATCAGTTCAGTTTTGAAGGCATTTATTGATTTTTTTTTCTACCCTCAGACTTAGGTATATCCAAGTACCCTGATATATAAATTACCTACAGCCAATGTTAGCAGTTTTGATTAATTTTTAAAAACGGAATACATACAGAATTTTGAAAACGAGGAAAGCCGACTTAATGTATTCCTGCGTAAGGAAACTTTTTAACAGTTCTAAAATAAGTTCGGATATCAATTTCGATTTTTACTATTGTACTCTCATTTAATACATTCTTTTAAGATTTGGTTATGATAACATAAAATACAAATTAAAAAAAAAAAAAAAAAACAATCTTACAATAAACACTCAGTCCCATAATCTAACAGCCATGCTGTAGTTTCAATGTTTGAATAGCTTTCTTTATTTGTGTGCATGTGTTCAAACGCGATGTGATTCCCAATGAAAACGCAACTCTAAGAATTTCTTTAGCATATTCCTGCAATAGAACAGTCATTTCAACGAGATTATCCACAGCCGTAGCTGCAACAGTCGAATTTACATCCCTCAAACATTGAATGTAAGCATTAACCGCACAGCGATTGACATCAGGTCGTCCTGGATGATGTTTCAAATGACGAATTAACAGAATGTAAGCATTTGAACGAATTTGTGCACTATGGGAAAAGATCAACTCGAGTAGACGATCGAAGAGTTCACCAAGGAAGGAGTATCTCTTCGAGGTGAGACTTTCGATTTCTTGCAACGGCCCTAGAATGGTTTCTTCAGCACTCGAATGACGCACCAGATTGATGAGGTTCATGAAATGTGGAGATATTTGTAATTGCCTACTTTGCGGACCGGCTAGAGCAAACGAAGCCGCTCCACGGGACTCAATGTCCAGTTGTGTAGCTTGTGGAGTCCCGGATGTTGAAGGTTCTTCATTAACATCAACTGCTGCCACCTGCGGCTTCACATCGGTTTCTTCTAAATCGAATTCGTGCTTTACTTCATCTTCCTTCAGTTCACTACCCGAGGTTTTGTGCTTTAGTAACGAAAGACCCTGAACAAGTTGATGCAAATGGGCTAAATGACTGTTTTTGGCGGCCAGTTCCTGAAGAATTCCCGTATATTGCTCAATAAAACTGAGGGCACTCGATGGATTTTTGTTGATGTAGGCCTGCAAGAGTTCCACCAGCTTCACTAAAATATGATATGCCTCCTTCGCACGACTGTGATGCTTAAAGAATGTGAAGTAACACTCGAGAGCTGACTGGAGACCCAGTTTATATACATCGTCAAATAGCATCGGTTGCAGGAGCTCTAGAATTCGAATGACCTGTATAAACCTCTGAATATGATGCTCATCACGCAGAATCCTCAATCCCATATGAGCCTTGCCATGAAGAAGCGATGAGAGAACACCCAATTGACGAAGGAACAATGCCGGATGTGAAGCTGCCAATTTTCTCAGCAGCAGCTCAGTGTCGGTGGATAATGCTTCGTAGTCCTTCTTTGATTGCAAATTTCCCAAACAGGTAATTAGATAGTTGGTCACCTTGTCGGCCTTACATCCTTTAAGACCCTGTAAGTTTGAATTGTAGACAGCCTGGCGTTCGTCGTCCTGGAGGAATTTTATAGGTGGATTCATCAGATACATCTGCTGAATGAACTTTAGTTTCAACCCCTCTGGACAAGGATATTCAATGACGAAATCGATCAAAGCCTGAAGATGGATATAACGCTGTTCACCTATTACTTTCAAGAGCAGATTCATACGAGAACTCAGTCTTTCGGCGTAGGCATCAGGACCGTTAAGTTCCATATCTCTTAACCCTTCTTGCAACATATATTCTGTAAACACTTTTCCCTCCTGAATATCCAACTCCAGAATAATTTCCGCTTGATCATGCTTAGAAACTGCTTTGTCCCGACCTTGCCACAGTTTAGGATTATTAATCAGTGCCTCGATAAAATTCAATACCGAATTGCAGTCAAAGTTGTCTCGGTATTTCTCGAGGAGGTAGCTTACCGTTTCGTAGAGTGTTTCCCAATTAGCCTGATGGCATAGCAGTGATAGCAAATAAAAGCGGAAATCATCACGATTCCTTGAGAACATCACTTCTATCTGAAGCTCCTTGTCGGCGGTTATGAGCTCTGCATCAACTTCTGACAGCCAATCTACAAGAATGCCTCTCCTGTCATATCCAACTGTGGTAAGATCACTAGTCTTTGGCAAACACTGCAATGTGGTGATGATTCCATCAACCAAATGCGACGTTTTCTTGCAGTCAATCATGTCATTGACAAATTTCCTTCCTTCTGACTCCAGTTCGGTGACTCCAGCATTATGAAGGAGCTGCAGAAAATTTTTCTTTTCACTGTATTTCTGTTCGGGAGCTGCATGCATTTTTTTCGAAAAAGACTGCTTTTTAACTTGGAGAATTTGCAGAAGAGTTGCGTTGTTAAGATTCGGCTGTAAACTCAAATTATGAATGATCTTGTCCATTACGTGCAGCATGAAGTCATAATCCTGCAACTGAGCCGGGATGTAGGTCAGGAGGGCTCTGAAGAATGTACAGGCATGTGATTTCTGGAATATATTCTGAAAGAAGCATGGCCCTCGAGGAGACTCCACTAGTCGCATTAAATGCACCAACGCCTTGTTGGAAGCATGGATCTGCATGTCCCGTTTAGCCTTCGGAGTTGCTCCGTCACGTTCGAGCAGCTGATGAATAAGCTTTCTAAATCGATATGTATTCAACTTGGTCAGATTCGGAGCTCGCAGTACCATTTCAACAATTTCTTCGATTTCCTTAGAACTCTTGGACGAGCTGGAGGAAGCAGATTTCTCTGGGATCGGTGCAATCACTTGGAACTGATCCAGATTCACAGATTCCATTGTGTTCACTTGAGTCTTGGGTGGATCTGGAACAGTTTGGGAATGCGAATGCAACTCCAATGCCTGAACTGTAATGTGTCCATTTTTGGCCCCACGAGCTTGCTGAATCTCAATCAACTGAGCTAGATAGGCTTTATTGAGAATGGCATTCTTGACTGCGTCAAACTGCTCTATAACAGCACGATCCAACAATGCCAAAAGCTTTGACATGGAACTGATGGGTGTCCCGAAGTTCTGTACAAACAAAACAATCTGATCAGGAGTCAAGTCATACATAGCAGCCTCGACCAGAGTCTCCACGGGACTTCGAATCATCTTAAGCTTCAGCCAATCTGGCAGCAATTGGACAGCTTCGTTCGTCTCAGGCAGATAAGCCTGTGGAACTGGCCGTCCTTGGGGGAACCAGTAGTCGAGGATGGGAATCGAATCGGGGAGAGTTATCGACGAATGTGTGAGAAGTATAACAAAAGCATGAATGATGTTAAGATGCAGTGGAAGCTGTGCTCCATCGTCGAAATGAACCATAAGTAAATCTGGATATTCTGTCCATTCGTATGGTTCGCGGTGTTCTCTGAGTTTGATGATGTAGTTGTTGAACATGACGAAGATGCAGTTGAGTGTCTGCAAGCGACACTCATCCAATGTGTCTGAGACCTTTCCCGCTAGAGGTGAATCGGGCTGGATGGGGATGATGTGTTGGAACATTGTGCTTCGCTCGACAATCAACTGAGCCATGTCCATGACGTGGTCCAGCATATCAGTCACCGGATCGTGCAATGTATGAGCAGCTATGAACTGAATATACACCATGAGAAGTTCCGGGTTGTTCTCAATCTGGCATGCTGCTCGCAGTTGTGGAATAATCGAAGCCCGTGCATGGATGAAATGTGGAACCTGTGGCAGTGAGCACAGAAGCCAATCCTCCTCCTCTTCGGTGGTATTGAACACCTTCAAGATCATCTTGATTCCACTCAAAGCAGACACTCTTGACTGCTTCACCGTCGAAGCCAGACGTCGAAAGATGTAATCCAGAACTTCGCACACAGTTTGCTTCTCGGAATTGGGATCTTTTACAAGTTGCCTCAGATAATTCAACAGCTCTGCATCCCTACTATTTTCTTCACTAATTGTAGCTGAATTCGAGAGCAAAAACTCACAAAGGCATTGCACTGGCAAGTGATTGAAGTCACCTTCACTGTTCTGGACCAAATCTGAGAGCCATGGCATTGACTGGGTGGTTCCTTGTCTTTGAATGATGTCTAGCAGCAAATCTGGTTTGCGACTTCGACAAAGCAGGTGGCCCAATTTTAGAGTTTTGTTCAAATGTCTTAGTTGTTCGAGGACAGCTGGTGGAACCCGCCTAGCTGCTCCCATTGGATCCATAAGCATTACTTGAGATATAAGAATTGCATTCTCTTCGGTGATGATTGCCTGCGAGGTTTGAGCTGCTAGATGAGTCTCAAACTCGATGATCTGATCTCGTTCCAATGTCATAAGCTGAAATAAAGAAACCAAAAATAATCTCAAGATTCCATCTGCAATTCGTCAACTCACCTGCAGTTCTTCCTTGGCGACAGCTGTTTCATTAAGTTGATTGGTGATGCACATTTCCATCAACATTTTCATCGTTGGATAGTGTTCCCAACAGAAGGCTCCAAAGGTCGAGGGATTATGAGCAGAAATCATCAGCATTATGATCCAAGCTTTCCAATACAACACTGTAATGGCCAATTTTGGTGGTTCATAGTTCTCTGGAAGTTTGATCTTTTCCGGATGATGATATTCTGCCATGCTGAAGAGGAAGTCAATAATGTCAAACTTATTCGCCTCCACTGCTGGGCAGTCCATGCTTCTCAATGCTGAAGCCCTCTTAATGGCCAAAACAATTACTTCAATTGTATCTGGAATGGTGAAGGGGATTTCCTTTGTAATGCCAATAAGAATAATCCTCAGCAATGAATCCTCGTGAATTGGCGTCTCTGAAACCATTCTAAGGAGGGTCACTCGTTCCGGTTCCGGTGGCCATTGATCGCACTTGGAGTACTGTTCGGGGCTTTCGAGGAGCAAAATCTTATGCAACGCTTGACTATAGTCGAGGCCGGGTAGTTTAAAAATCATCTGCACAGATTCATACATCCATGAGAGTGCATCTAGTTGGATTTGGGACATTTGAGCGTAGAAATTCAGAAGTATGGGATTACTTTTCATATCGCGTCCATTGCGTAGAGAAACGTTTGCCTCACGCACCTGGGGCGAGACAGTAAGCAGCATGCAGAGGCATGTCAAGTCAACCATTGAGTGAAAGATACGATCTTTGTATTCGGATTGCTGAATAAGTGGTGTTAAATCTTGACGACTGGTAAGGAATGCCTTGCAGAATTCCACGATATTGATGTCGTACCGCAGAGTGCGGACAAGCTCTCGAAGGAAGACACGCAATGTCCGCAAGCAGTCTTCGCGTTGCATCATAAATTCTTTGTAGATTTCGGCAAGGTGACGCGCCGATTGCTCGGGCTTGGTCTGGAACATGGCAGCTGTAAAAAAGATTAAAAATAATTTACCGATACGACAACATTAGAAGTTGTAGATTTAATTTAAGGGAGTTAGGCTCCACACGTTTTCAAAAAGTGCGAGACTTAAAATTTGTTTGATGCTTTGCTACGAAGTTTAATCAAAACCGTGACTTTTCCGGTAAAAGGTCCCTGTTCTAGACGGGCTTAGGTGCCAGTTTTATAAGGTTTTAATTTTTTTATGATGTTGGGCCTACAAAATTACTAGCTACTTAAACGGTTCTATATAAAAAATTATCGAAATCGGTTAAGCCTTTACAGAGAAAGTCAAATTTAAGAAAAATAAGAAAATTTGTAGATTTTTAATGCAAGAACAATTGCGATTTCGTTCGACAAGAAATATTTTTTTCGCATGTCATTTGAAGTAATTAGCCAGTTTATGTTACCGAGATCTCGGTACTGAGCAGGCGACTTCTGCTACGCAGTTGAGATTTGCATCACTAAATCACAAATGTTAGATTTTCCTACATAATAGGTTGCTCATATGTTGAGAATACATCCATCTCGATATATGAATATCTTATGGAAAGAAAACAACAAAAGCAAATTATTAAATTTTCCATTATTCTACCACTACTCACCCAACATTCCCATATTATTCGGATTTCTCGCGTTGGACAGCTCATTCTGTACGACATACTTCAGTGTTATGGGCAGGATGTCGGGCTGCAATTGAATCATTTCTTTCAAGCACATCATGTAGACATTGATAAGCGGTTTGGTCTTTAATCTCATCTTGACCAGCGTAGCCAGAACCTCATGGTCTTTCAATGTCTGACCGGTTATATTGAAACAAATATAAGTCAACAATTCCTGGGCTGGCTTCATGAGCTTGCCATTGTGGATCCATAGCTCCAGGCGAGTTATACACAGCGAACGCACTTCGCCAAACCCAGAAGTGGTGCATAGGAACTTCAAGAAATTCCGAGTGTAGCAATCTTGCTGTTGGCGCTTGTTCAGTTGCTCCTTTATAGCGTCCATCACGTACTTCTCGACTATATGTCCACTCGAACCGTAGCGATTTTGAAGAGTACAGTCGAGCTTTAGATCGCAAGCTTTAAGGGAATCGCCATGCATTGAATTGTCGTTGGAGTCATCATCAATTGAAATTGTGGCGTCTCGTTGGGTCAATGTCGTTAGCTCGGGTTGGAGCATATTTTTTGGGGGAATTCGCGTTTTGAATGCCAAGCAGATGTTGTCAACAAATGGAGCGCAGTATTCGTTGTCCGCCCACACCCGCTCGTTGGCTGCATCGTCGATGTATGTTTTCAGGAACATCTCGGGCCAGTGTCGTTTGTCGTGGTAGCCCCGAGCCAATAAATTGCAGGCAACAATGTGCGCTAGAGGGTGTGCGCGACTCTTGAAAGAATGTAGGCTTTCGCGTTTAAGAATTGAAATGAGCGCAGAAGTGACGATGTCATTACAAAACAACGAAGGACGCAGCTTGGCCAGATAGAGCAGTGCCAGAGTCAGGACATTATCATTCTTGGTTCTCTGGGAGGAAAGCAGTTTTATAGCTCCACACACATAACTCACCACAGAATCGGAATCCTGCTGATCAAGTGCTGTATAGACAGTCTCCACCAGGTCGACCGGTTCGCATTCGATTGCAAGTTGTTCCCATGGTTCCAACACCGAACTAGAGCTACTGCTGCCTTCTCCTGACAGACGCGGCACATTTCCAATACTTCCACTCAATTTCTGTTTCTTTGCAACATTGCACAACGATGTGGAAGGTTCGCGCTTGCGATCCGAGACTCCTTTAACCGCTGACATAACCTTATTTTTGTCATCGCGACCAGTTGTTCCTTTTGTTCCCAATGCAAATAATTCACTTCCCATGTGTGGAGCTCCGATTTTGGGTTTGGGTCCCCTGGACCCACCAATTTTATTGCGGTCCATGGGTGGCGGATGAGGTAATTTGTTTTAATATTTGTTTATTGCCAGTAAAATCTTTAATTTTTGATAATAAAAACAAAACGTAAAAGTACTTGTCGTCGTCGCAAGAAAACAAAAGCAAAATGAAAATTATTTTGACAAGTTTGTCACAAACGATTTAAAAAAAAATCTAGTACAATTTTTGTGACCATGGGAATATCTTTTGAGCTGTTCGATTCTGACATTTTCCCTTATTAGGAATCACACTTTACGATTTTAGTACTTTTCTACATATAAATTATATTTCTGAATAACTTAGATTTTTACTCATCGATTTCGACGGAAGACTGAGGTTCAACGATAGTTCCAGGTTCAGATATCTGATAAATAGTCCATTACATGCTTCTGTCACTGTCATTTTCTTCCGTTAGAACAAAGGTAAGAGCAGAGGAAGATTCAGATCCTCCGCTAAGTGTGGGTATGAAACTTCAAACAAATACTGGGAATGACACTTGAACGGCTTGGTGTTTACCTTTCCATGTCCGTTCCCATACTGTAAAACTCAAAAACCAATTTCGCAAGCATGAATAATTTTCCTTCTAGTTTGTCAGTAGGGAGAGTAAAAATGAAAGCTTTAATCATTTGTGAGAATTTCACAGTTTCAATATAGAAACATGGACATTTTGTACTTTCTTCCAAGCACTCTTTCGGTGAAAAATTATGGTTTTTTAGGATGGAAATGCTCTTTTCTCCCAAATACAGACTAGTATGGGAAAAGACTATTGATTGAAAATGTTTAAAATAATTTAAAAAAAACTTAAATAGGTATAATAAATTGAAATCCTTGCATAATTTTGTTTAAAGCTGGCCATACACAAGCGTGCCAAATAGCACAGCTGAGCCATTTACATTTCAGCTAGTCGGATATCCACGAGCCAAAAGGCTCTATCGTGTATGGCCAGCTTAGTAAAAACAAATACAAAAACTTTTAACTTACTACAAAAACGTAAGTCTGGTCTCCTTAAAGCGATGAGATAACATACTATGCTTTTCCTTATCTCTTGCACTTTTTTTGCAAACATATTTACCTCCATCTCGCTCTAAATATTTTAAAACAAAAAATTTATATACACATAGGTTGGGCAGAACGCAGAACATTTTCTTTTCATCATTTCAATATTTCATCCCAAATCCCAGACCTGCCACTCCTGAATAGTTCTTGGTTTCGTTTTATAATAAACACCTAAAGTAAAAACATCAAACAAATTTATTTATTGAATCTTCTTATCAACGTCTTTACGCACAGATTGGCCACATAGGGAGTAAGTATAATCTTTCAATTTATTGTATTCTGTTTGCGTCAATTCCTTATCTCCTGACCTTTTGAAGCTTCCCTTGCAATAAACATTAGAAAAAGATTTAATGAATGAGGATTAGGAATTATCGATTTCTATATTTCAGAGCAAAAAAAAACAAGAATATATTTAAATCTCTTTTTAGAAAAAAACTTCAACTATGAGCGTTGTTGCTGATGTATCTCTGGAGAAACAAATCGATCTCTGGCTCAAATGGGACAAAAACGACAAAACCCACAAGGAAATCCAATCTCTGGTCGATGCGAAGAACTGGACAGAGCTAAATCGAAGGCTTCTTAACAGACTTGCCTTCGGAACGGCCGGTCTACGTGGCCCAATGCGAGCTGGTTTCAACTCCATGAATGATTTGGTCATCATTCAGACCGCTCAGGGATTATGTGAGTACATTTTGAAAGAGTTCCCTAATGTGGAGGACCATCAGCGTGGGGTTGTATTTGGCTATGACGGACGGTACAACAGCAAGCGTTTTGCTGAGCTATCTGCCTGCGTACTGATAAACAGGGGAATCAAAGTATGGCTGTTCAGCGAAATGGTTCCAACGCCTTTTGTGCCTTTCACCGCGCTCCAACTGAAGTGCCTTGCTGGTGTTGTTGTAACCGCATCCCACAACCCCAAGGAAGACAACGGCTACAAAGTCTACTGGGCCAATGGAGCACAAATTATACCTCCTCACGACAAGGGCATCCAGAAATGTATCGAAGCGAACTTGATTCCTTTGGAATCGTCCTGGGACACATCGATTTTAGAAGCTAATCCTTTGTTAGAAGATCCCTTTGCTGATATGTTCCGATTGTATTATGAAGCACTGCTGGAAAATATTCCTCCACAGTTTCTGAAGTTAAACGAGGAGAGTGATGTTAGATTTGTCTACACAGCTATGCACGGGGTAGGCTTTCCTTTCATTAAACGTGCTTTCGAGGCTGTAAAACTAAAACCAGTTCTCGCAGTTGCCGAACAGCGTGATCCTGATCCGGAGTTTCCAACTGTGAAGTTCCCCAATCCGGAAGAAGGAAAGTCCAGCTTGGAGCTGTCCATTAAAAAGGCTGATGCGGAAGGAGTAACGGTCATTCTAGCCAATGACCCAGATGCTGACCGTCTTGCTTGCGCTGAGAAGGATGTAAACACTAAGAAGTGGAAGGTATTCAATGGAAACGAGTTGGGTGCTCTTATTTGCTGGTGGGCAATAAAGAACTTCCAAACCTTAGATCCCAATCTGGATCTCTCGAAGTGCTATACACTAGCCAGTACAGTAAGTTCCAAAATTCTGCGATCTATGTCAGTTATTGAGGGCTTTAAATTCGAGGAGACCCTCACCGGTTTCAAATGGATGGGCAATCGGTCGATAGAGTTGATGGAAGCTGGCAACAAAGTTCTGTTTGCTTTCGAAGAAGCCATCGGCTTCATGGTATCGACAGCAGTTCTTGACAAAGATGGTGTTAGTGCTGCTGCTCATCTCGCCACCATGACTTGCTATCTCAAAGCAACTGAGGGAATTACCCTGACAGAGAAGTTGAAAAATATCTATGAACAATATGGTTATCATAGCACCAAGTGCTCGTATCTCTTCTGCTACGATCCACCGACCATTAAGCGAATTTTCGCTCGAATCCGGAGTTTTGATAATGGCAAGCCAGCCACTTATCCGCAATCTATATTAGATGGCGAATTTAAGATCAAATATGTTCGTGACCTGACAAACGGTGTGGATACCTCAGAAGACGATGGCAAGGCCAAGCTGCCGGTTAGTTCGAGTTCGGAAATGATTACGTTCACTTTTGAGAATGGACTTGTTGTCACTTTGAGGACAAGCGGCACCGAACCAAAGATTAAGTATTATGCAGAGATGTGCGCCAAGCCCGAAGAGAAGGACTGGGAGGAGTTAGGTCGCCGATTAGATCGCATGGTTGAAGCTATTGTGGAGGAATTTTTGCAGCCGAAATTAAATAATTTGACACCAAAGACAGATTAAGGCGGCTGAGAAGATTGATGCCCTTGAGGGTCAACAATTTAATACAGACGTACTTAGGTTTTTTAAACCATTCCACAAAGATGTGATGCTTAAGCCCTTATCCCATTCCTCAGTTTGTTAATTATTTTGTTTGTTTTACTATTGAATTTATAATGCGTGTGAATAAATATTTTTAATTTATTTAAAAAAAAAAGAATACCTACGTTTATTGTATATTTGTTGTGTAGTTCATTTTAGTTTTTTGTTATTTCAATGTGTTTACTCAAAATAAATAATTTTGCAGGACATTTTTTAATGTAATTATTTTGTTATAACATGTACATGACTGGAAGTCGGTCATAATAAAATAGGTGTATAAAATCAGTGATGAGTGTTTCCAGCTTAATCCAAATAAAAATCATATCGTCTGAAGTTAAAAAGCGACTTAAGGTATTTGTTATGAAGTCAGCTTGATAAGAGGATTTGTACAAAGAATCGTTAGTTTTTTTGTTTTTTTTATTTTCAAACGGCAACATCCCGAAAACCCGGCCTAGTAGAGCAATTCTGAAGTCTTCCGTTTTCCCTGGAACAAGATGTGTAACCGACTTCCTCAAAAGTGCAAAACCATTGAAAACGATGCAAGCATTGAAATAATAAACTAATCTAAACTTTTTAGCCCTATCACGAATTTCATGGTAATCGGAAACGTATTACGAATCCCGAAAAAACCATCGCAGAATCCATCGTAGTGGAAAATCCCATACAAATTGATGATGATGATGTTTTTTCCGGGATTCGGAAAGATTCCGATTACGATGGAATTTTTGATAGGGCTGATTAGGAGATTAAGTCGCTCGAACGATGTTGATGATGGCCACCTTCAGGATTATATCCAAAGCGATCTGGACTGTCTTGTGTTGTGTTGTTGTAACCCCTTGTGAAAAAACAACAGATGCAACAACAACTCAAGGTATTTGAAATTTTTTAGATAGGTTAACACACCGCCTCGGATTCTTGAACGTAAGAGATTTCTCCTATTTCCGTTCGCATCCAAAAAATATGTGGACATTTTACCTTTTAATGGTGGTAAATTTCGCCCGAAATGACTGACAATAAGTGGAATTTTTCGAACAGTCAACATTTTTCGGCTGAAACTCGCAATAGGCGAAAAGTGAAATGAAATTCATTCCGAGCGGAATGTTTTTTTTGTAAAACTTACAATCAGGCTGAATTAAAAACAATTTTGGTAATTCAAAAGTCCACCCGCCATTACATTACTTTAAACAGCTATTAAAGGGTAGTTATGAAGGAACCGCTTTTTTTAATTTTCGACTTTCTCGTTAACAGCATAGATACACCATATAAAGATAATAATCTCGGCCATAGATACACCATATAAAGATAATAATCTCGGCTGTCATCCGAGTTTGCCTACAAGCTAATTCAGGGGAAATTCAGGAGAAACACGCACACATATGCAGAATTCGTCCATTCAACACCATTAATTTGCACACATAGACAGAATTCCTCCATTCACCACCAAAATGTCGGTTATTTTAAAAATATCATGAGTATGTTCAAAAAGTATAATAAATTCAGCAACGAGTTATCAAGTGCTAACGCGACCTTATATGGATAAGTTTGTGGAAACAAATTTTGAAAGTGAACATTTATAATCGATTTAAGTATATTCGATTGTCTTTAGTTTTTTAATCTCAATTTATTGAAACAAACAGTGAATATGATGAAAAAAAAAAACAATAGTATAAGAATGAGAAATCAGAAAATCAACGCAGCTGTCGTAAGACAATTTTAGGCGTGTTTTTTTTTGCAAGCCCGGAGGAATTAAGTCGAAAAAAAAATTGGTACGACACCGAGTGAATACAAAGAATTCATATGTTTTGCCCATAATTACGATTTGGTACTGTTCGTTTAGTTTTCGTTAACTTTTGCCGTCGGGCGTGAAGAGCGCTCATCGACCGCTCATTCGTAAGTGGGTGGATGCAAAAAACAAAATGGTGAAAGTAAACTAAAAACACTTTGGCGCATGGTGCTTATTTTTTGACTTTTTTTCTGATTGATGAATGAGTAAAATGTTAAGTTTTCCTTTAATAAATTTATATCACATGAAATTTAAGTGGTTTCGCAAAGTAAATAATTAAAAGCTTATCACTCTGTGCTGTAGGGCTGTGTCAATCAGGAACGATTCGATTTTTTTGATCCGATCATCAAAAAGTATTGATGATTGAGATCACAAATTTTCGTTTCAATCGATCCCAATCTCAATCATTTCAATGATTCTCGATTTTCCATCCCAATCTCAATCGTTTTGATGATTCCCGATTTTCCATCCCAATCTCAATCATTGCAATGAATGTCGATTTTCGATATCAATTTCTATTGAATTATATAATAAAGAAATATGGGTCAGATTGCGTTTGATCAAAATCGGTACAGTATTCGTTAACTTCGAAGATTGAATTTCATCGAAACCGAAATAAAAAAAATTGTCTAAGTTTGACAGGTGTCAAAATATGCCAACATTTTTGGTACGGCGGATCGAAAAACGGAGTACGACAATCGATTTAGGACGTGGATATTACCCTAGTCTCACGGCCAAATTTCTGGGAACACTAGAACACTTAGTTTGACAGGTGTCAAAATATGCCAAAATGTTTGGTACGCTGGATTGAAAAACGGAGTACGTCAATTAAGGAGGTGGAAAGTACCTAATGTCACGCAAGTTCTCAAGGTCCATTAAAACACTTTTAATTTGACAGGTGTCAAAATGTCAAATCATTTCCGAGAATACGCGCTAAGTAACGTTGTACATCGTAACGTCGCACAGAGGAAAGTCCATGTTTTTATTTCACTCTACAACCGACATAGGTGTTTACACATCAAAAATCGAATCGGAACACTATGAAATAATGAATGAATGAATGAAAATGATCGAATGATAAAAATGATCGAATCATTTT
Organism: Leucozona laternaria; assembly: GCA_932273885.2. Lineage (NCBI taxonomy): Eukaryota > Metazoa > Arthropoda > Insecta > Diptera > Syrphidae > Leucozona > Leucozona laternaria. The sequence continues at coordinate 21,821,268 of OW026368.1, read as the reverse complement.
GGTAATCGATTCTTGAACGATTCGATCATATGAAATGAACGATTTACACAGCTCTACTGTGCTGTGAAAATTAACATTGAACAAACTATTTGTTTTCTTACTTTCAACCACTTAAGAGCATTACGGATGACTTGTGAAATTGACGTTTCGGACAGAAAAACACAGTTCAGCTAAATGTCATTATGAGAGTAAAAGAATGAAGGCCAAACATGGTGTCATTCACGGCAATATGAAATACTGCTATTATACACGACTAGTTTTTAGTCATTACTTCTTTTTAAATAAGGAGTGGGTCATGTATGTCGTAGGCCAAATTTTGACCACTGATTTTTGACATTTCTTATTGTATTCCTTGTTTATTTAACAAGTCACTTCATTTATTTCTGTTGTTTGTAGGGCGTACAGGGGAAATTCCAAATTTGAGTCAAGATTTAAAAATCAATGTGCAGTAGCGCACGGCTCACAAGATGAATTTTCAAAAAAAGTTTAAAGAAGTTTCATCACGCCAAAGTCGTCGTTTAATAGCGGACTTAGTATCATTAAATTTGTGTTTCTTTCAACACAACCCGATATCCCACCTTACATCCCTCATTTTCATGGTGAAAAGCTGGTGAGTTGGAATTTTCTTAAAGATGGCTGCGTTATTTGCACATACAAAATGGCCGATCTAGCAAAACAGAACAAACCCACCCCATTAAATTGTTGTTGCAATTCACATCTATTCATCGACACGGGATGAAATTACAAATACAACAATGTAAACAAATGGGTTTTGGAGGGTGAAACGTACGAAAGATTGTCATCTTTATATGGTGTATCTATGGTTAACAGCTTCAGCATTTTTAGACAGCAGCCTCTTAAAAGTTGAAATATATTGCATAAGAAAACATTTTTTTTTATTTGAACGTTGTTTACAGGAGTACAAGGGTAAATTTTCTATTACGTCTATTTGGCTGACCAACAATTTTACTAATAATTATTAATTTTAATGAACCGTCCATACAACAATATCGGCGATTTATTTTCATAGGTATATCTCCACTGTGTTTTCGCAAGCATTTCGTTGTATTGTTGGAGACTTAACAAAAAAATACCGTGCATCAGTAGCGTGCTAGCAGCGCAGATAAGTTCCCCAAATAAATATTCGTGCAAAAAGGCATTGTGAAACATATCTTTTTTCCAACCAGCCAATCTTAATCCGTCAGTTCACATATATGAGATCTCACAAATTTTGCATTATTTGTTCCGTCAAAATTTGATCACAGCTGATAAAATAAGTATTTGACAGCCAAACAAAAACTTTGCCTGTTTTATTTTTAAGAATGCGGATCGACATACCTTGATCTCAGAAATATTGCAAATTTTTTCAATTTGGAACATCCACCAGACTTCAGTGCCAAACAAGTAAAAAAGAAATCAATAGTTTGACAGAAAAATATGTAGGGAAAACAAAAACAAAAACATGTGATTGTGATTGGTCCATTGTTTGTTTTCCCTACATATTTTTATGTCAAAATTAGAAAGAGAAAAAGATAGTTTCTGGAAAAGCCTAATTGTTTAATTTTTCCAAATTTGCATTTTTTGTAAAATTTGTGAATAAAAGAAAAAAATCCTTTTAATTTATTCCCTCTATAAAATAAAATACACCTCATGTAACACTGCACTTTTGGTCCGAATTTGTCCGAAAGCGTCGAAGTGTCAAATATCGCAAATTCAGTATTTTTTTGTTTTTCAGTTTTTGTGTTCTTGCAAAAATGATGGACCAAGAAATTTTAAAACCTTTCGATGATGATTTGGAAGACGGAGAAGTAAGTTTATTTAAAAATACAAAAACCCATCTATGATTTTCTGACTGACATTGCAATAAAACAGCTATCGGACAGCGATGAAGGCTACACACCACTTCCACGACCGGGAACCACTTGCAGCGAACCAATCGAAAGCAATCCTCCCCAAATAACACCTAATGTGCCCGTTAAAATGGAAGAAGCCAACGAAGATAGTCCTTCTGACTTCGGACCGACAAGTTCATCCACCTCAGATTCAGATGATTGCCTTAAACTCGGCGAGGATGCCGATGATTCAAAGAAATCACGAAAGAAGAAAACAAAGCGCACCGTTCTTCTGCGAGTGAAGGCCGAAAATGATCTGCAGGACAAGAAGACACGTTTCAAGAAGTACGATATTTGGGCATCGAGTCTGCAAGAGGAGACTCTAACAGAAAATATGCGTGGTATTGGAGTGAGACATGATGTACGGTCTGATAGAAATGTCGAGAACTATGATTATACGTTAAAGTATCGGCTGAATGGAGAGAACTCTCTGAAACGAAGACTGTCCACTTCGAGTGACGAACACTCGGAGAACGATTACCACCAGCAGGTGAAACGTTCCCGTGCTGGTGGCATCAAGAGTCGTCTGGGACAAAGATCACATCGACCCTCTGAGAGTAGTTCGGAATACAACGAACCAAGACACATTGTGGACTTGGAAGAACCTGTAGTGGGGAGGCCACCACAAGAGCTCGCCAGGGAAATGGCTAACAAGTTGTTTGAAGAAAAGGATGAGTTGTTAGGTGAGTGGTAAAAGAAATCTTGAAACCGCTTTAATTGATTTATGTTCTTCTTTCCAGTTAGGGTAGTAGAAGTCATCGGGCCGGATTTGGCCGTTGAAATATTCAAAGAAGCACAACGAATTGAGCGCGATGGTGGAATGATGATTTTGGTAAGTGTGTTATTGACTTTTCGTCCCCTTTGTTTAGTCACAGTCTATCTTAGAATGGCAAACGACGTCGGACTCCAGGTGGAGTTTTCTTCTTCTTACTGAAAAACCATGACCGCATCACTCCAGACGAACACAAACTCATCTTCTATGATGAAAGGCAAGCAGCGAATAAGACCCAGAAAGAAATTCAAGCTTTAAAACGACATCGCAAGGTGGAAGAGCTTAAGAAACGCCTGAGTGCCAAAGAGAAAAATCTTCCAGCTTTAGCTTCGCGCAAAGAACTCTACCTAGGCTCAGAACTAAAAGCCGAACTGAAGTCAACTCGTAAGTAACGAGCTCATCAAAGTGCTCCTGGTAATTTATTCCTTAAATTTCTAGTTTCAAACCCGCCACCATCGCCAGTAGGCCAAGAAAATAGCCCCGACTACAAATCACATGCCATTAATGAGGTTTGTGTCGAATCGAGTCCCGATAAACCATGCACATCGAAAGACATTCCTACAGATCCGGAGCTCTTGACCTATGATGACGACTTCCTCGATGTCAATTGTGGTGATATGGACTTTTTCTAATCGAAATCTCTTAGAGCACAGGAATGTATGTATGTGTTATGCTCGATTTGCAAAGGCAAAATTGTTTTATTTTTTTGAATTTATTAAACAAAAAACTAACGACATTGCACTTTTGTAAACTTCTTAGCTAAATATTAAGAAGCTGTGATTTTCTATAAAAAAGGGCTGAGCAAATCAATAAATTTCATTCGATTCTTGTTAAGATGGTATAGAGATACCTGCGATAAGCAAGAATTTAAAAGTATGTATTTGTAAAAAATAAAATAATTATAAAAAGCGATTCGATGTAAAATGAAAAATACTTTCTATAAAATTTTATTTTCTTTACTGTAGTGTACGTATAAGCACGTAAAGAGGCTTTTATTTGAATAATCAGAGAGCTTTTAAAGCTATTGTGAGTTTCAACCGAACGATGATAGATGGCGCTTCCGTTCGCCTTAAAAAAATAAGTGAATATTTTACCTCTTATTGGCGTTAAATTTCACCCGAAATGACTTATTACTCACATGCTGTAGAGATGCCTATATATGCGAACGAATTGTGTTTGGTCTTTCAAATCAATCTGAAATGACAGATCAAACACAAGTTTTGTACACGAAAACGCACACACGAAAAATAAAAACCTGTTTTTTGGTAGTTTATAAGCCGCATTTTAATTTCGCTGATGATCCATGTAGATCACTTCTGATATTAAAAAACGGCTATTATTATTTTCTTCATATTCTTTGCCTGTTAACTGACTTATGCTGCATTTACACGACTGACAAATTGGCAGTATTCTGGCATTTAACTGTCAAAAAAATGACAGAACAATGGAAAAATTCTTTCTTTTGGCAGTATAATGACAGAAAAATGCCAATTTGTCAGTCGTGTAAATGCAGCATTAGCCCTAAAAATATTTTTCCAGTGAGGGTTGCAAGTTTAAAATGTAGTTATGAGTTATCTTAATTTACTAAGTCCCCTTTCACACGAGGAAACTGAGTTGCCAGCAACATTCATTTTGTTGGTGAGAAGGGCAAGAAGTAAGAGGGGAAAATGAAATCTCCCCGGTCAACGATTCGAGGAGATTTTTTTGACATTCCTCTTCACACACCCAGTAGAGTGTGTTCAACGAAGGTATTTTAAAAGGAAACTACAGAAAGTTGCCACCATTTTGTTTCTTCGTGTGAAAGGAACAGGAGATTATTAAGGAAATTAAAAGAAAACGTCAAAAAATCTCCAGCAACTTGTTTCCTCGTGTGAAAGGGGACGTACATACATAATAAGTCTGTTCGCGTACTAGTCCCAAAGCACCCAAAACTACTTGATTTTACCAGATTTGGTCCAATTCTGTTCGCGTACTTCCATTTCGTGTCATTTTGGGCAGAAGAGAGTGCTCGCGAGAGAAAAAACTATTTCCCCTTCTTGCCAATTTTTACCCGAGAAATTTCTTCGGGCAGAATCTGGTAAGTTCTGTTTTCTGTCAAAAGCCTGTTAAAGAACAACAAAAAAAAAAATGCAAAATGGCTGTTGTTTACTTTTACTTTAAGTTTTATTTTCAAGTGTTGAAGTGAATTTTGTTTAAAATTAGTGTAATAATTCCCAAAAAATGTATTTAATGAAGAATATCTAAATTGAATGGCTTTCACTTCTGTTGTTTTCTTCATTATAAAATTCAATAAAGAAAGTAAAATTACAATAGTAATTCCAATTTTGTCGCTTTGTTTACTTTTTTGTTTGCTATGGGGCTCTTTTTTTTGTTTACTTTTTGTTGACGTTTAAAAAGTTGGCAACATTTTTGGTTTAAAGCGTTCGCGTACTTTTGGACAGTGTCTGAGAAAACCCCACTCCTCAAAATTTGACAGATTGCCATTTTTGGTCCGGAAAGTACCCGAACAAACCTTATATGTAGGTACCTAACTGTTAGAAAATTTAGGGCCAGTTTCACATTACCGGAATAATTGACTAAGGTAAGTGTGCACTATGATATTGCGCCTTAGGGCCAGTGTCACAGTCAACACTTACCGAAATAAGTGGCACTTAAGTTTCCCATATTAGGAATTTAAGCTAAATTTCATAGCTAGTGTAACTGGAACTTAAGTCACCAACATTGGTGAACTCAGTGAACGGTGATATTGGGAATTAAATCTTTCAAATTCCTCACTTAAGTGTCACTTTTCTGACTGTGAAACTGGCCCTTAGTTTTCTTAACTTCCCAAAAATTACAATTTTTTCTAAATTATCTAAAAAATTAGAAAATGTTTTCATTTGTTGAAAAATTATAAATCTTTACAGCCCTATTAATAAAAAACTCTTATTCCACCTTTATTCCACGATTTTACTAAACCATAGAATAAGCGTTAAGCTACGGGTTAAAATTTTACATTAATAAAAACAAAATGTTCGTGGAATAGTAAAGTGACGTTTACGAAAAATTCTCTAAGAAAATCTACTACAATAAGTAAGATGCCTGTTTGTTTGTATGGGCTTTGATAGCAAATTATGATAATTTGTAAAAAAAAGACTCACGTTATACCAAACACACATAACAATTTTCTTATTAATATATTATATTTCTGTCCAAATTATTATCATTTTTCTATTGTTTGTGTTGTGTGTTATGACCACCTCTTGTATCCCCATTAAGGTTATCTTCATCAATTGCTATGAATTTTCTCATATTTTTCTTGAAAAACCTATATTTCTTCCCAAAATTCTCCTCACTAAGCACTTGCATTGGATCATATCTGGTTTTGTATATTTTTCTTTTTCTTGTCGTTGGTGGCTGATTGTCCAATATAATTGCAAATAGTTTAAGAACTCAATAAATCTGGTAGAAATCATTATTTTTTATTTAAAACTAAATTTGCAATCTTCACTTATATTTTTTTTAATTTTAGAATAAATTTGACACATCTAGTTCTTATTCCTTCGCTAAACCACCTACTTCGGTGGTTTAGCTTAGTAAACGTCACTTAATAGACATTTTGTTTTATTAATAACACTTTGCACTTAGTCCAAGGAATAAGGCCTAACCCTTCGCTATTCCACGTTTATTAATTTGGCTGTTAGTATCTCTCTTTTTTATTCAAGCATATTTTGAGCGTGAATATAAGAGATGTACCCGGAAAATTATTCACATTTGTGAAATTGAGACCCGGTTTTCACGTAATCTGTCAAAAAATTTGTTATGTAAACGGATTTTTATGTGCACAGAGAAACTCACGGTTGAGTAATGACGATGGGGACCCAGTTTTGCGAAACTGGGTTAAAATTTCAAGTTACTCGAACACGAAAAATTTCTTAATTTTTTTGAAGTGCAATAAATTTTCGCTAAAGTGCAATAGTACCATAATCTAGAAAATACCGGGAAATTTTTACAATGAACATTTTGGTCCCCTTGCAGTTGGTACAACTGCTGTTTGGATTTTAAGTACTACTTCTGCTGTCCCTAGAGGAAACTTTCGCATTAAAAAAATCAACTGCCTGCGGAATGTAATTCATTTTTTTCATTCTTAAATGAATTAAAAATCGAAATAACAATTTTGGTATCTGCGTCTATTTGTTGTCCGTGTGAAAATCAAAGTGAACGCGTTTCAGTGCCATATACCTGTTGAGAGTTGAATCAATTTCTGTACAAATGAGAAAAACTCGATCCCAGACTCAGGCGGAAAATGGCCCTTCCGCTTCTACCCGGAGTTTTGCTCGTTCTGCTGCACCAGGAAATAAGACGACATCCTCCTCGTCGTCAACCAGGGAGAAAGACCATGATAAAACCGACAATCCTTTTACGGCATCAAATCCACCGCCACCAACCAATCAATCTAATCGCCAAGCGTCAGAACTTGATCCTGCAAAGCTAAAGGTAAGTAAGAATTGTCTATTTGCATTTTCCCAGAACTCGGTCTAGATTCTAGATTCCAGATTATCGAGCGGCATCGGTCGGTCATAACGCGTCCCGTCTTTAATCGAATCAAATCAATTGTCATCCATTTGTCAAATCTGAATCTGAATTTCACTTTCAGCTGCTCCTGCGCCAAATTGGGTTTTTTTTTTTTACCTATCAAAATGGGATATTTGTACTGCAGTGTTCGCATAGGCATTGAATAAATATATTCTTGTCATTTGAAGTAAAGACCCCATTTCATGCATTTTTGAGCTATACGCTACTCTCGCCAAGTATTTGATGAGAACACTCCTGCTTGAATAATAGCATTTTCGATTGTTAATCGGGAAGAACAATTTTATACGTGCGGATGCTGCTATAACGATTCTGAAAACAAATCCACAAGCAAATTTCTCTTCTTTTCAGAAGAAGAACTGTTATTCTGACACCAATAAAAAAGGCCATTAGGTACAGATTAATGGATTATCAGTTTTTTTTACAGAAGTTTTGTTATATAAATGTAATTACAAACCTACGAACTTTTGTCAAAAATCCTTCAAAGTAATAAAAAAAATAATAATAAAAAAAAATATAAATTCGTAGAAATTAGTAGGTTTGGACAGTATGCGAACAAACATAATTATACTATCTTAGTACGAAGCTATAGATGTTACAGTTATTTTTGTGTAGCTGTCATACTGCGATTTCATTAAGGACGAAATGAACAAATTCACAAAAACAAATCCTTCATTTTCGACCCCTCCAAAATTTGACAATTGTTTGTTTCTATACAAAAAATAAAGGAATTCATCGACGTTTTTTTTTTCAAAACAATGGAATCTGAACACAGAAAGTACACTAATATCAAACAATTTATGCTTGGATGACGTAGATGCGCTAAACAATAAAAGCAAAAGGTATCTGTTAGTTTTGTTGAATCATGGGCCTTATCTGTACTTTCCGTGTACTGGATTGATGTTATACCAACCTTAACAAATATGACATAGAAAATTCCCTTTATTTTACGAAAACGGGACATTGCGGCGCATTGGGTATTACCCCAACCCCAACCCAAACTATCCGCCATGTTCTTTCACAAAAAAATTGGTTTACTTTTGCAACAGACGGGCATTTCTTTTCATAAATTCTTTTATTAATGCGGCTGTGTTGTGGAAATAAATATTTATAATTTAATCAAAATATTAAAGTGAATGAAATTTGTGAATATTTTTAAATGAAACTTTCCTATAAATTGAGGTAAAATGGTGTGAAAAAATGTATAAATTGCTTCTTCTAGACATGGTGTATAGAGCTCTTAAAATCGTCTCCTTTTGTTATGTGGTTCTTCTTTTGGCTTTCAGAGATTTTTTTTTCCAATTTCAGTGAATATTGAATTATCATCTTTGCCTGCCTCAGAATTGGAGATGTTTTTTGTTTTATAAAATTTGTTGGGAACGAACTTCTGTTGTATTTTTTTTTAGCCGGCTCTGAATTTCTAAAAATTCAATGAAAAGTATTTCGGTTTTTTATTGTGAATTCTTTGTTGAGGTTCATAACCTTAAACGCTTAGATTCTCCAGTGGTTGGGGCATGGGAATCTTTTAGCTTTCTTTGGAATTTTCCTCTACCTGCTTAAAGTAGGTATGAGATAAATTTTTTTTGGCAGGAAGATAGATAGGTATTGATGTTTTTTTTAAATAAAATGACTGTTGCTATGGTAACATAAGATTGACCTACCATAATTGCCTCATGATGATCTCCATAATATACTTTTTGGCAAAATAAATGTTTTTCCTTCGATGAAATCATAAATTCTCCAATTATTGAGCAACAAAATGTCCTTTGTAAAAATAAAAAATTTTGTTCGAACACAATATTTGAAAAATCAAACGTGGAATTTTATCAGACTCAAGCAAGATTAGGTAGGTATGTTCCTTTGGGCTCCAGCAGCTACTGCCAAATAATTCTGGCTGCATTCAACTACTTTTAGTCGAAGTATCTCGTTAATGCAGTTACGAACTGTATTCAAGAAAGAAAGCAATACCATCAGTAAAAAGAAATCACTTAGTGATATTTTTGTTGACTTTTCTCTTATCTAAAGTAAAAAATAACATTTGCATTTAAGTTATTTCTTTTCTAAAATAAAAGCGTTCCAATAGTCATTTACCTTTTAGTATGTACTAAAAATTTTGTTGCAAGGCCCAACGTTCAGAAAGCATATTCAGTGATACCTTGCTTATTTAAGCAAAATCATTCTAGCCCAAACTTTCGTATAAAATCAACTTTATCACTTCAATATTCCTTGGCCAATGTAATATTTGAAGTGATTTTATGAAGGAGAGGTTGGTTAAGAATGAGATATGTTTAACTGAAATAATAATTGCATCATAAGCTTTATTTTGGTATCAACTTATACATACATTCATATGTACATACATATCATAGTAGGTAGGTATAGACTTATTTTTCTCATAGACCAAGAGCCGGCAGCAAATTTTGGGAGTGGAGTGATAACCAATATTTATACACATGTATATGTAGATATACGCAACATTAGATCAAATTCAACCGTCTGGCAGATTTTTTTTTCAGCCGGAAGTGGGGGTGGGCGTTCGAAAATGGTAATTTTTCCGACTTTGGGGTCGAAGTGATAACCACTTAAATTAATATATAAACAACAGATTAGGGTGCACTGCTGTCAAAAAAGTGTGTCCAAGACGTTTTACTTTCAGCCTTCCCCTTGCCAGACGGCCACCAAAATGCGCGAAAATCAACTTTTTGGGTCGAAGTGATAACCACATGAGTGACACATCAAAAAATCAGAAAAATTCTTCTGATTATGAAAATGTGTGTCCAAGACGTTTTGGTTTCAGCCTTGTGCTTGCCAGACGCATTTTAACATTTTTTTAATGCATTTTTCAACTTAAACTCTTAATAACTTTTTTCCTATGAAGTATAACCAAAAGACTGAGACACCAAAAACTCAGAAAAATTCTCCTGATTATGAAAATGTGTGTCCAAGACGTTTTGGTTTCATCCTTAAGTTTGCCAGAAGACCCATAAGAAAGAATGCACAAAAACAACTTTTTTCCTTTAAGGCATAACAAATGAATTTTATTTAAAAAAAATCGCAAAATTTAATGAAATTTTAAAATTTTGTTTTCAAACTAGATATTGTTAAAAAAGTTATTCTTCATCAGATTCATCCGATGAAGAATTCTGTGTAATATTATCCTCTTCATTATCATTTTCATCGTTATTGAAAACAAAATTTTAAAATTTCATTTCAACGCCCACCCCCGCTCCCGGCTGAAATAAAAACCTGCCAGACGGTTGATTTTGGAATAATGTTGCGTATACCTACACATACATCTATATGAATTTTGGTTATCACTCCACTCCCAAAATTTGCTTCCGGCTCTTAGACTATCACGTTTCAAAATTTTATAGGTATGTAGTAGGTATATTTTAAAGAAAATAATATTTCTTTTTATTAAAAATTAATGTCGGCTTTCGTTGGAATATGAAAGATCTCAAAATCGAGAATGTGTACTTCAGAATTGTATATCATGTCGCATGCATTGGTATATGTAATGCCAAATAAAACATGCAAACATTTTTGTGAAAAATTTATTTCCTTTTTAATGCATCCTATTCTAGTACATTAAAGTCTTAAGAATTTTAGATAAAAGACTTACAGTTAATTGACTGAAGTTAAAAGACTTACAGATTTAGGGTCTGTTTCACTTAGTCTGACTAATGTTCGGATTAGCTACTTGACACATAAATATATGCACAGGGTACCAATACTTATGTGTAACATTTTGGTGAAAAGAACAATGAATTCATGAACTACTTTTAAAGGGGAACTGCATGTTATGATTTCATTAGAAAAAGGTATTGCCTTTTTCCTCAATTCGGTATTTTCATACCAACTACCCTTTCTTTTACTTCGTACAAAAATTCAACTGAATTCAATGCTTGCAGTTCGGCATAAAAATTCAGTAAACAAAATCATGCAATGATCTAACTGATGAAAAGTAATGCATAGCTTCATGAGTTTGTGAACTAAGTTGTATCCTCTGTGTTGTTCATACTTCTTCCCGCGAAAGAGAATAAATTAAGAATATAAAATTGCCTTATCTTTACCTGCCCCGACAAATGCGAGGATTTCAATGATGAGGAGTGATGCAAAGATGCATAAAATTTCTTTGTTTTTTTTTAATTCTTATTACTCACATTCAGTATCAACACAATTGGTTACATATTGTTTTTACTAATTTCTATAATCAGTAAAAAGAATAATATTTTTGAAATAAAACGTTTCAATACATTTTTGAAAAATTGATGTTTTGAACATAATATAAAATGAAAAAAAAAAAAATAAATTTAAATTAATTTATGAGAATAAAAAAGTTCTATTTATGAAGTGATTTCGTTGGTGAACATTCATGACATTTTTCAGCTAAGCATAACGGTCTAGTGAATAAAAGACTCCCGCTTACCTAGTGATATCACTGATTCATATTTAAGGTATTTTTCATCGGACATAAGTCGTTTATGAATAACCAAGTTACACCAAGAAAGTCACTTGGTGAACGCCAATGACATCCCCATGTTAATTTCATCGATGGATTCACCTCAAATTCCTCGGGTGTAGCTTCCATTCCTTGATGAAAAAGGTGAGGATTCCTCGGTGAATTTTTGGAAATTTCCTACTGGGTAATCAGGACTTTACTCAGACATTGTGAAAAAGGCTCTTAAAGTAAAACCATAACAGTAAATACAAATGACTTGAACTGACTAAAACCAGTTAAAAAGTACTGCAGTTTATTAACTTGAAGTTATTTAACTTTTTTTTTTTAAATACACAGTCCGCATGTTGTATTACAGTGTTATATTCCTTTTGCAAATGAAAAGGCTTTTAAGGAAGTTAGTCTTATTATTCAATGAAGTGCAGTACTTAAAAAGACTGTAGAGTACAGCTCGGACCTATGGTAATGGGTTTAACATCATGGTGTTTTTGTTGCAAACCATTGATTTGCGCAATAAATCATATTATTATTATTATTATTATTACAAATTCTTTATTTGACCAAAACTCGAAATACATTTGAAAAATTATATAAGAACATTAGCATGGCAAAAAATATATTTGCCGTCTGCCTGAAAATTGACATTTATCGAGAATAAAAAAAAGAAAGAGTAAGATTATAATAAGTTAAATAAAAAGATTATGTAGACAATTAAATAAATAGATTGAATTTAAACAAACATTATATCCAAGTTTATAATATACATATATTTCCTCGTTACATCTTAGATAAAGATACATAAATAAACATATATTTAAAAATTTAAATTTATTCTAAAAAACTATTTCGGTAATCTAAGGCATGCTCAACAAAATTGTAAAGGTCCTTCCAACCCCACTCTTCGTTTAAAATTTGTTTCGCTTCCTGGTGATTGAGAAAGCTTTTTGAAAAATAAAGTCTTCGAAGTTCTTGTAGAATTGGACAAACGGCTAAAAAGTGGTTGACATCTTCGATTTCATTTCGATTGCAGAGGTTACACCTGGGATTATCATTTCTGTGAGGTTTGTAATTCAGATTTAGCATCTCAGTTCTTGCTTTAAACAAAGTACCTATTTGATTTGCAGAAAGTTTACTATTAAAATAATTGTTTACAAACAAAGTGTGATTGAGTTGCTTATAGACCAATCTGCTTGGCGAGGTTCGAGCCCTATTCAAGAACCTGAGATACAATGAATCATCGACCAATGCAATACATTCATAAAACCTACCTTTCCAATTAGCAAGGGTATTTGTACTAAGGTTTAGATTAAATCCGTGTGCATTTGCTATCTCATACCATTCTTTAAACGGCGATAAATTCCTTCGGAATGCGAAATCCATCATTTGCTTGTGAAGATTTTCATTTGACCTTTGCATTACTTTTACTATGTAATCGGCATTAAATTTAAGATTTTTTAGAAAAATCGGAGGGATACCTGATTCCACGTGTATAGCGTAAGTTGGTGTATAATTTGGAAGTTTAAAGATTCGTTTAAAAAAGAAGCGTTGCACTATCTCAAATTCATCGAGATCTTGGTAACCAAAAACTTGACTGGCATAGCATAAGCATGAGTTTATAGTAGCTTCAAAAACTCTAAATTTAGCTGAGATGCCTATGTACTTATTCCAGAAGATTTTATTCCATATAAGGTTTATTGCAGTTTTTGCCGATAAGCATTTTTCCTTAACATGGGGCCGGAAATCTAGATTGCTACAAAATAGAACACCTAAATACTTAAATTGGTTAACCACCTCTATAGGTTCACGATCCAATGACCATGCTTCTAGCGGGTTTCTCCTTCGACGGGTGCTTTCAAAAATCATAATTTTTGATTTTGAGGTGTTTATATTCAGGTCCCATTTATCACAAAAGTTTTTAAGTCTATTAATTTGTAACTGTAATGTGGTGGGGTTGTCCGACAAAACAACAAGGTCGTCCGCATAAAGTAGTACCTTAATAAGTAGATTTCCGAACCTAACACCCCCAGGAAAATCACGGGAGACATCGTCAATGAAAAGGGCGATACATCATATTATATGAAGGCCACAAGAGTATAATTCTAGTATGGTTTCCAAATACTTTATATCCCTCTTCGTTTCGATTACTGTGCCATATAGCTTTCATGCGTGAAAGAAGCCTTTTCTTGGTAACTTAAATGATCGTAGGCTTAGTAGGTTTAATAAATAATCGCTACGTTATATCATTATAGAGTGGTAAATAATAGACATCTTAATTCATACCATGATAACCTACGTACATTACGTAGTTAAGTACGTCAAAACGTACATTATACCTAACTTAAATATTTTTTTCTACATTTATATGTAATATTAAGTCTGTTTGCGTACTGTCCAAAACTGCGAATTTCTACGAATTTATTTTTTTTTTTCTATATTATTTTTTTGAGGATTTTGGACAAAAATTCCTAGAAATTCGCAGTTTTGGAAAATACGCGAACAGACATATTATGTGTGTGCTGTATTTTATTCAGATAATTTTTCATCATCATGTCATCATCGTTGGAGCGAGCGAAAGAATTGCGTGTTCGATTAAAGAAACTTAATAGCGCTCTAAGAGTGAAAGAGTTCAGAGCAAGGCAGAAAGCATTAAAAAAGACAACAACTACTGCTCCAGCAAAAAATAAACCTACTTCGGCAGGAAAAAATAATCCTTCTTCGGCGGTAGCAAAAAATAATCCTACTTCGGGAGCAAAAAATAATTCTACTCCAGACACGCTACAAAATATAAATCAGGTTGGGAATTCCGCTGAACGAATGGAGGATGGAGATACATCTGCTAATTATCAGGTTAATCTAGTTATCTTGAATCAATCAAATTTTCCTTACAGTTGTTTTCATGGAAATAGTCATAAATAGTAAAATATATTATTGTTTAAAATGACACAACTATTCTTTCAAGGCTTTTCTGGAAATCAATGCCAGTGCCATAATTGCATGTACATTAGTGTTGCAAGGAACCTTTAAATCGAAATAAAGTGCCAACACTTTCAAATTTCAACTATTTCAAAAATATGCACCTATCTGCCAAAAATAGATTTATGCCGAAAACACACCGAATTAGTTTAAACATATTATTTTCATTTAACAAACAGCAATTTATTGATTCTTATGAACCAACTGAGACATACCGATGCAGGTGAAAGAAAACACATATTTTTGTTTTGATCTGTTTCATGATTGGTTGTCGAAAATACATGGCTTTGCATATTTTAAACCAGCGGCAGCGATATTGTCCATAAATGCACACTTCCAAAATGTCAAAAAAGTAAAATATATTTTTGTGACAGTTTTCTTGCCTTGACTGATCCGTTGTATTCAGCTTTGTTTTTAGAGCGGCTTATCGCTTCACGCCAACCATTTATGTACATAAATGCCAAGTTTGCGAAACGAGTATGGGCAATTTTGCGCTTTCGGTTAATTTATTAACTGCTGAACAAAATGACGAAAAATATCCAAGCATTGGATCAAGTGAGAAAAATCACTCACAAAATTTTATATTTTATTACTATTTATTGCCTTTAATTATGGTTTCAGACGAGATAAGAAATCGAATCTGATGAATATATTCACAATAGCTTGGAAAGTAATTTGGCCTACTAGCGAATGCTATCAATTAATAAAATAAATATGCAAATTAGTCCGAGAAAGTCGTTACTGTGGCTTGGTTCAGTTCTTAGAACATTGTACCCGGAATATGTAAATCCTATAAACGATAGGATTTATATAGAATCGCAATTTTGAAATGATTCAATGAATACAGGCTAAAGGTAATATTACATTTACAATTGGACGTTCTCGCCACAAAAGTTTATGTAAATGAGTCTAATTTGTACATGAGTAAAACAGTTAACGGACAATTATCGCAATTATTAACACAATTATCAAAACAAGTTAATTTTGATGGGTTTTTATTAATTAAACTCTTTTAGCAAACCGTTATTTTCCGTTTTGTCATCTCATTGTTATTACCTATCAACTTCGTTGTTTTTTCATCATACCGTTAATTTAATTGACAAAATGCGTAGGTGAGTGGTATAAACTGGCGAATGATTGATCAATAACCTTTTCAATATCAGCTGAAGATAACCCTTATTCGCTTAAAAGGAAATTTGATGAATTATTGATGAAACTAGGTAACAGGATGTACGACAAGTTTATTGAGGAAGCAGAATCATCACTATATAGAGCTTACTACAGTAAAATTAACCACTTTTTAGAGCAACAGACCTGCTTCTCAACGGATAACACCATACACAAAATCAGTATGATCCTTAAAGTCAGAGGTGAACTCCTCAACTTAAATTTTATTCCTCACCGTCCAGATCTTCCTATATGGTGCGATTTATGCAATCGAAGAGAACGTGAAGACGTGTTGCATTTTCTGGGAGTTTGTCCAATTCTTAAAGAATTCCGCAAGAGATACTTCGGAGTTGATATACTCAGTTTAGAAGAAACCATAAAACTGATAAATGGAGAACGCGGTTTGGAACTTTTATACCAATATTGTCTGAGTGCTTTGCGATACAGAACATGTATAATCAATGAAAGTTTTTAACGTATAAAAATTGTATAAAAAACTGTAAAATTATATTTTTGAAAGCATTATATTAGTTTTTTTCTTTAGTAATATATTTCTGTAAAAATTAAAATGTAAATGTCAGTCTGGTAGACGGCCATCGGCCAAACCAATTTAAGACTTATGATAAACTTACAAATGAAATTGTGAATAGAATTAAAATTTTGAAGTCAATAAAACTTAAACTAAACTAAAAAAACTAATTGACAAAATGCTACTTGTATTCAATTGATTTAAAACGCACTAGATTCCTCTCTTACCGCCATATATTTCACTACATCCAGATTAAAACTTAAATCCAGATGTATTTACATTGACTTTGTATGCTTTACATCTGGATTTAAATTTTTAATCTGGATGTATCTAGTGAATAATATGGCGGTTATACAAAATTAAAAATTCTGAAAACGTAAGTTTTACTTTTTTAATACAATAGATTAGAGACAAGAGTTTTTCTACGATTATGACTCCTCTAACAAAGAAAAAACTACTGTTAGTTCTGTAAGCTCCTCAAAAATGTTCAATATAACTGATAGTGATAACCATAATATACATATAAATGTGCCGAATGCAGCTATGAGGTTTGCTAATTTTGCCTTCAAGGTCACCTGAATATTCATTCCCACCTTGGTTTAATAAACGCACTTAAATCTTATATAAAACTGTATTAAACATACATAATTATATCTTTTTATTATTCTCACAATCTTATTGAACATGTCAAATATATTGTTTTATTTTTAATTTTGTTTAATAAAAAAAATGTAACATTGAAAATATGAAGATGGTTTGAATAAATTTATTGAAAATATTAATGTTGTTTGTTTTTATCATTAAATCTGATTTGCAGAAGAAAAATTAAAAGCATGGGTTATATTTCGAATTTTATTATTTTACTGTCAAATAATAAAAACCGAAATAATAAAAATTGAAATAAAAATAAAAGCAAAATAATGACAAAATTGCGAGGTAAAATATTCAAAATGACATTTTTGCGAAACAATTATACCGACTAAGTATTGTCGAATAATAATTGCGAAATGAATAATTGCCAATAAAACTAGGTTATATTACCCCTAACAACGTAAAAACAATTGAAATATGTAAGGAGCTGTGCCATAAAATAAGTGATGAAGACGTAGGTGATGCAAAATTTGTCAGACAGACAATCGGAAAATTATCCTTATGAACAACAGGATTGCTATGAAAACTCTGGTGCTAATAATGATCTTAGAATGGCGATACTTAACAAATTCGCCGCTATTGTTAAAAGACCTGGACATTTAATGCCGGATGTGATTCGAATCCTAGAAATTTACAATCCTTATGACAGAAATTGTAAAGCGTACATAACGCGCACATATACGAGAAAGGAAGCTGTAAGAATTGTTAGTAAATATTACTGTAGAAGTAATTCAAGCGTATCGTTCATTTTTCAAATAAACAGTTTCCAGTTATCAGATCATAAGTGCAAAACAGAATACACGGATACGCTCTTTGGCTAGACCTAATATTACCTTCTTATGTTTTTCAATGATGATAAGTAAAATTAAATCTCAAGTCGATAAGAACTGCTCAAAGAGGAAACGTCATTTTACGAACCAATTAGTGCCGCTATAACAATCCATTTTGAACACTGAACTTGCCTGTTACAATGGTGTACAAAATACATTTGTTCGCCAAAAGTACCAAATGACATCAGTATGATGCCGTATGAAATTATTTATGTGCTTAATTAATCAGATATGTTGACAATAAAATTGACGTCACTGATGATAACTCAAGAGGTGGGTAGTCTCCTGGTGGAATCCCGCTGACATAATATTAAATCAACTATTTACTATCACTGGTGTCATATTTCGACAAGAAAAATAATTATTTAATTCATTTTCAAAAACTGAAAGCTTGACAAAAAGTGTTATAATCTTGCCAATATGGATGGGAAATGATTATGAGTGATAACAAAATTAAAGCGTAGTTAAGACAACAACTAAATATGTTCGTTATTGATGGTTATTAATCAAGTTAATATAATTTCTGTGAACAGTACTATAACAAAAGGAGACAGCGTGCTATTCAATAATTGTTCCCAAGTAACAGTTAGTAGATTATTGTCTTGATCGCTATATGTATGAATATTTCCTAATAAACCAGTGTCTATAATAATGTAGTTCATTTATCAATCTCTCATTTTGTACAGTCATGATGTTCCTGATGTGGTTAATAGACAGACTTCTCAGGTGTCTGATTTTAATGCGAACTTTGCTGCTGGTCATACCCTTTAATGTCTGACGATAGGAATCATGTGTAAAAGACGTTCAATGATTTTAGCTCTTTTATATTATGAATTCAAACATTTCTCGTAAAACTCTTTCTCGTTAAAAATCTTATAAAAAAGAAAGATATGACTTTATTTTTTATTAAATAGATGTATACGTTGAATAGTAGACATTTAAACTTTTGGCATCAGAGGTATCGATATTAGCCGTCTAATATTCTCTAGCATATGTTTTACAATTTTTTTTTCTAAGTTAAGTGAGTGGTTTATATTTATAAATAAATTATTTTTCAATTACAGGAATACCAGGATATGATCCAGACCTTTCGAGTTGTCGATCTACATAAAGTTCTACAATTTCTAAGTCTATCAGTTGCGGGGAGAAAACACGAACTCCAACAGAGGGTACTTGATTTATTAAAGACAAATTTTGAATTAGTTTCAACAAAGCTTCGTGAAATCTATAGGTAAATAAATATATAGAACCGCTTTAAAAACAAAGATTTAACATTTTATTATTTTTTTTTTTGTACAGAACTGATTACTACTCGGAAAGAAACGTTCAATACGGACCACCAGATCCCAAAAGAATGTTTTCGCACATGCAGATGCCTACGGTTCAATCAACGGCCGATGTTCGTTCTGCTATGGTTAGTGTTGGTAATGTAGGCAATACCGGTGTTGGTCCAAATGCCGGAAACGGCGGTGGCGCTGTTCCCGCCAATATGGGTGTACCATTTCAACATAATATTGGTGCATCAATGCCCATACATCCGGATGTACGTCTAAAAAAGCTGGCATTCTATGATGTACTTGCCACTCTCATTAAACCTTCATCTCTATTGCCGCGATCTAATCAACGCATTCAAGAATTACCATTCTACTTCACATTGACTCCACAACAAGCCACTGAAATTGCAACAAACCGTGACATTCGCAATGGCTCAAAAGTGGAACATTCCATACAAGTTCAATTGAGATTCTGCTTGCTGGAAACTTCATGCGAACAAGAGGATTGCTTCCCGTCGAATGTTATTGTCAAAGTTAATAATAAACTTTGTCCTTTACCTGTAAGTTAATTTTCGATAATCAACAAAACGGATCGATGTTTTATAAAAGTGTTTTCGTTTTTAAGAATCCCATTCCAACAAACAGACCAAATGTGGAGCCAAAGAGACCACCTCGTCCGGTCAATGTTACATCAAATGTCAAACTATCGCCCACCGTTACAAACACAATTACTGTCCAATGGTGTCCAGATTTTTCACGAGGCTACTGCATTGCTGCGTATTTAGTGAAGAAACTAACATCGTCACAGCTATTGCATCGTATGAAGACTAAAGGTATCAAACCAGCTGACTACACCAGAGGGCTAAGTAAGTTATTTTTGTTCAATAGGGTGTACGAGCATTTATTTTTAAAATCCCTTATCAACCATTACGTTTACAGTCAAAGAAAAACTAACAGAAGATGCTGACTGCGAAATAGCCACAACTATGCTTAAAGTTTCATTAAACTGTCCCCTGGGCAAGATGAAGATGTCCATACCTTGTCGTGCATCGACTTGCTCACATTTGCAATGCTTCGATGCTAATTTGTATTTACAAATGAATGAACGTAAGCCAACGTGGAATTGTCCGGTTTGTGACAAGCCAGCAATTTATGATCATTTGGTTATTGACGGGTGAGAATACTATTTATTTGAAAACAAAAATTCTAACTCACCCAACTAAATTTTTTGCTATCTATCGTTTTTTTATTTATCATTTAGATACTTCCAAGAAGTGCTTGCCTCATCATTATTGGGATCAGAAGATACAGAAATTCAACTACACAAAGATGGATCATGGAGCACACATAATTTAAGAAATGAAACACAATTGATTGATACACCATCAAAGCCCGTTGAGAAAGTTGAGCTTATCTCAGATGATATTGGTAAGTTTACAATGAAAATCAGTCTTGTTTAAAAAAATCTTGTTGTCCTAAAATTACTTTTTGTATCAAAATATACACTTACAAGCATGTATATTGCTCATGTCCACCCTATCTCTGTCTTCCATGTGACATCACCGAGAAATCGAATTGATCCCTCCCTCACTCCTATATTTGTCTTTTTAAAAGCAAATCTCCGCAATGATATTCTTACAAAAATGTAGGTCATTTGCTACAAAAATGCGTTTGCAGAATTTTTCTAACGCAAACTGCAAAAATCTTCTCTTCGAAAACGCAAATACAAATTTGACTTCATAAGCATTGGCCGCGTTCAGATTTGTATCCAAAGCGATCTGGATAGCTTTGTGTTGTTGTAATCACTTGTAAAAACACATCTGATTATAAAACAGATGTAGTCGAAAAAGAAATCTCAAGCTATCCTAAAAAATCTGGGATACTTATCTATCCTACGATCGTCAAGACGATATCTTTCAGTCGATAGTGATTATTACTTTTAGGTGATCCAAAGCTGTCGTCAAAACGATATCGTGTGGCGATAATCGAATTAGGGAATGACCCCAGAACAGCTGACTACAAAACTGATTTGAGCAGCAAATTAAACCTATCCAGTCTTGTTCGTTCAGAATTATACTAGAGTATCTAAGATAGGCTATCCTAGTGAATCCTGGCCGGGGTAATTGTGTTCGACAACTATGTTTGCTAAAGTCACAATGTTCGAAAGCATCATCTGCGGTGCAGCTGTGCAGTAAACAAATGTGGATGATCTATTTTGTTTAGCTTTTGTTCGAAAACGTCTAATGCGCCTGCCAATATTTGACTATTTCAACTTCTGCGTGAATGATGATATTTGTCGGTCAAATTGACTTTGATTTGACGTTTCCGAAAACGGCCTTAGCCTATTATTTTTCCTCAATTTAAGTATAAGTAGGTTCCTTAACCTTAAAGATGTGATATTAGAACTCAAGTTATACCTATGCCTTCAAAAGGAACTGATCGACTTATTTCGACGATTTTGAGTAATGAGAATGAGAATTATTTAAGGAGATGGTCGGCAAACACCCAAGACAATTTCTATAGATTTTGAGTGAGATTTTATTTGCTAAACGAATCAGGTCATACGTACTAGGTCATGCAAAATACTAAAAAGTAATGGCTAAGTTTTAAGGACGGTCGCATGTATTAAACATGAAAAGAAAGGAATAAATTGTCCATGATAATTTCCATCACCTGTGTGATTTCAATTGCATCCATCAAAATTTGATTGCAACGAAGTAAAATTTTACTATTATTTACCTTTTTATTCTTTTATATTGGCATCTTAAATTATTGTTGTGATGATGCAAGGCAGAGGTAATTTATTTCTGTTTAACTTGATAACTAATGATTGATTAAAACCCCCTATGAAGTAAGGGGGTTATCCAAAAATTCCGACCGACTGAAATGAATCTAGTCGACCGGGGGCTTTATTATAATGGGTGTCAGCATCAATGTCCTCACTAGACGTTCATTGGACATTATGCTCCCCAGGACAAGGAAGAAAGAGATGTTCACGATAGTGTACCTTATAAACAAATCTGCTGAAAGTAAATGTGAATTGTATTTCTTAGAAAAAATTATAGTGCCTAACAAGGGTAGGAAAAAAGCACCCCTTAAACTTTAAGCAAAACTTAAAAAGGGTGCGATCCGGTTTATGCAACACTATTGCCTCCTCGATGTTTGTTTTCTTTTCTTTAAATTTATTTTGTACACCCTAGTTGTAAAATTTAAAAAAAATATGGATTTTTGCAAGATATCGGTTCTATATTCATCATTTCGGTGAAATCTAAAGATGACGATCAATTCAATTGTATGACATTATAAATGAAAACGCGTACTCACAAAAAAATTCTTCGTCCTTACCTGACGCCGACCGAAACGGACAGAAAATTAATTCTGAGGAAAATCCAAAGTTGTGCTTTAGATTTGATTGGTATTTGAAAAGGATTTCACTGCCTAAATAGGACAACTGATTTTAAACCAAACGGCGCTGTGCAACATTTGCTTTCATTTTTACTTGCGATAAATACATACATTATGTATGTACATAGGTACTTGGTACTATATGGCAAGTTATGGATTCGTACAAAAAAAGCAATCGTGAAGACGAAAAGAGGGTCTCGCAATCCTGTCCGTCCGCCTGTTCAGGTGCGATTCTAACCTGATGATATCATTTTCTTTAATATTGGTTTTTTGATACGAAGGATTTTTTTTTAAATTAATTATAAAAGCCAAAAAAGTGGCACCGCCCATCGAAATTGTTTTTTTTTTAGGTTTTCTCGAAGACGGTTAAACTCATTTTGATCATTTTTTTTTTTATAGAATGTAAGAAGTGTTGGTTGTACATATTGTTTACCAACATTTTTGTTTAAGAAAACCCAATATTTCAAAGACGATTGGGTCGGTTTTTTTTTAACTTGGTAGCGAGCGGTTTTTCGACAGATGCATTTCCCTATGGGAATTCAATATGAATTGACTTGTCTCTTACCTCTATGAAGAATAACTCAACTCGGTTCAGGTCATGGTCATCTAGCGCTAAAATTTGCACCAAGTTATGCTTTAAGTCCGCAAATTGCACAACAAGTTCAAATTAAGAATGATAGAAACGTAATAATATTCACAAATGTTAAGCGAAGAATTCTTTTTTTTTCTTTTACAGAATTAATTACCGATGACGTCAAGCCATTAACAAAAGCACCTCCACCACCAGTGATTTCCAATGAACCAACATCAACTACCAACAGTGAAACCGTAAGTTTTTATTTACTCCTATATACACACACACAGACAAAATATTATTGAAATTCTTAATACTTAACATTTTTTTTCTTTATCAGGTGGATCTTACACTAAGCGATTCAGATGATGATATGCCATTGGCTAAAAGAAAGACAGCTACATCTAAAAATGCAGCAGCTTCAGCTGCCGTATCTACAAGTAATGGACAGAGGTCAGCAACGGTACAATCCAGTCAAACATCCAAAGGCGGTACGTCTTATAAAAATGCGTATTGAGTGTTTTTTTTTTATAATTTTTTTTATTTATTTAAGTTTGCATCATATTTTTTTTTTATTTCATAATATTTCCATAGACGTTTGTAGCTAGAGTATTTCTTTTTTTTTAGATTTTATTACTTATCATTTAGTTTGAATTATTATTTTTTTTTTAGTGAAAGCCCAAGAATTTTTATTTTTAATGAAAAAGTGAAACATAGGCAAGAACATGAAAATTAAATTTAAGTTTAAGGTTTATGCGCACCCTACATATTCTTCTACTGAACGCATTTACATACTTATACATATGTATAGGGAATTATTTTTATGAGCTTCATTATATTAAAGAAAATGAACATTTATACACTGCCCAACATAGAATCGTGCAGTTTGTCGACTGTCACTTTTAAATTAGAAGCTATTTTCAGAATATATTATTGGAATTGATGATAGGAATTTTTAAAGAACCATGTTGTTCGACTATCTTCTTCTCAGCCCGAAAACTGAAATTAACCACTTAACCATTACTTGTCTTGAAAACATGCGCTTAGTTTATTTATCGTTGAATTATCTTTTAAGGTTGAATGTTTTGAGACCCAATTAAAATAATGTTTCTCGAATTTCTGAATTAACAAAATAACAATGCATAAACTGTTAAATTGTTTGTTGAAAATTGTTTTAGTTAAAAATTCGGTTAATAATGCTATAAATCTTCATTAAAATCATATTCAATAGTACAATTAGCAGCCTATGACTACAAATCCTTCATGAATTGACTTCCCCAAAAAAAAATTCTTTTCGGATTCTGTTCCTTCTTTTCCATTCGCTCTAATTCTGATCTATAACTATCAGGCTTTTATAGACAAGCTTGTCTTTCCATGGCATTGTCCTAAAGGACAATCTATTCAGAGCTGTTTAAATCTGATACGGTGCTACCACACGTTTTACCAAAATGTTTTTCAATACGGACCAATCTATCGAACAAATTTATCAAATAATTATAGCCGCAAATATTCTTTATGCCACGTAAAACCTTTCACAAACTTGTTTTTGTGCACTGTTCCTCAAATTCGCTTTCAAAATCCAATACAATTTGTGGATAAAATGGATCCATAATTATTTGACTTAGTGATTTACATACATATGTATATGTATACAAGAAAAGGGAAGCGCGAAATATGTAAGATGCTAGCCTAGGCAATTCGAATCTGTTTGTTGACGATTTTTTTTTTTTATTTTTTCCGTTCCAGTGCTTGACGTGTGAATGTACAAGTACAAGGAGAAGAAGAAAAAAAAGCATTGTTTTTGTTCTTGTTTTAGTGAACTATAACGTACAAACTCACTGTACCTCGATTTATTTTTTTTACATTAAATTGAACAAAATGAAAATCTGTCAGTCAATTTTATTTTTTGTATGAATATTTTGGCTCGAAATTTTGAAAATTGATTCTCAAATTTGTTATCACGAAAAAATGGCTACTTTTGGAAACATATTCAAGACCATTGTTATCATCGCAAGTGGAATGTACATGCACTTATACCGCATCAGTATTATTGATCTTAAACATACAAATTTACCTGGTCTCAAACCGAATCATGCTTCAACAGTGTTTGTCTTTTCGACACTTTGTGTTTTCTCAAAATTGCGAACCTTTTGGTGGCCTCGAAGTCTCAAGGAACCCACAAGATTATTTTCATTCTTAATTGATTTGAGCTTATCACTTTATGGAACAGATTTCTTAGTTCGCCAAATATGGATTCCTACGATGTGGCTTCTGGATTATATTTGTCTTTTCGCTGGACGATACATATTGGTGGCAAATCAACAATTTCTTGCAAAAAATGCACCAATCATATCAAATTGGATAAAAAATGAAGGCTATTATGGTGCCCGTTTTGCTTTGGCTCTGTTTGCTTTCTTCTTTATGATTCAAGTAATTGGGGTTGGTGAAATGTTTAAAAACAATATTTCAAAGACCGAGACGAAGATGTTTAGCTCGATGGAAGAGTTTGATATAAATGAATATAATAATGCATTAATGGAAAGTTATGAGGAGAAAAGTATAAACGAAAATTCGAATGACCGTAAGAAAAGAAATAAACCAAAAAGAACTAAAACAGCCGGAAGAAAAGTTTTACTAAATTCAAAAACATTAAATAATGAATATCAATGTTGAAATATTTACAGAAAAATATAAAATTGGCCATATTTTCACTTCTTTGTGCAGAACGTTATTTGTTCTTTTTTCTAGGTTCCATCAAGTGTCTGAAAAAACGCTTATAATTCGAATGAATATATAGTATGGAGACTCTGAATATTCACCAGTTTTTTTTTTGAAGTTCTGATCATTAGGATAATTGTAACATTTGAAAAAAATATCCACTCTGATTTTCTCCCAAGCACATTCCAAATAATAAATAGCGTCTGTCCTACTTACTTCTTTCTTAGAGGGTAACATACACACTCCTCCAGTCGTGCCTTTATTTTAAGCAATACAAATTCCGATAGTATAGATTTGGTAGCTCTACTTGTAACGTAACGTTTTGTGGTAGAAATATTTCTGTTACTATTGCTATGCTTATGTTTTCAATGCCTCTTTCTAAAAAGTGACAAATTCTCCAAGAGTATCTTTTGTCATGATAAAGTTCGGATTCGGCAGACAATTATTGTAGACCTCTTACATTTCTGCAAATGAACAAGACACACACAACACTAATGGTTGGGAAATGTATCTTACTAGGTCCTGCTTTTCACGCCCCACAAAATTTATTCATTTATTATTTTCACACAAAAAGCTGACCTGACAACCACCTACATAGTAATATCTTGAAAAATATTCACGTTAAATTTCATTAGGTATTTCTTAATTGAAGGGCTTATTGTAATAGTATGATAATCCATATTTTCAAAATGCCGAGATAATTGCATTTTATGTAAAAAAAAAGTATCAAATAATATGAGCATGGTTCTTATTTCATTTTTGTTGTTAAGAATAGGTTATATATTTAGTATTCCTTAATATTATCCCTTAGAAGTGTAGAAAGCCTATACACTGTGGCTTATAATGTTTTTGCAATAAGTCCTTCAATTATATAAACCAATGGCACTGAAATGGATTCATTAGAAAGACCAACTCTTGATTTGAGGACAGATCTTTCACATTGCAATGCAAAATTTTATTCATTATAATAGTCCAAGTCAGAACTGATCTGTCCATTAGACATAACGGAGAACTTTATGTCGTTAATTTATGACTACCTTTAATTAGCTTCCCCCTATTATAATTCTGCCTTTACGTTATAATCAAACGTAAGTCTTATTTGCTTTTTGGAAACGTCCCTTCTTTGTCTTTTTTAAATATTTTTAAACTATGAAATTTTGAAACTTCAGAATCGAAATAGCTTCACAAAACAATAGATGATAATGTATGTAGATATAATGTACTATTCGGTACTTAGATTGAAAGTAAAGTAAAATTGTGTCAAATGTCCCATTAACTTGTTTACTTGTAAAGTTGTACTGAGGTCCCTTTCTCAAAGAGGTTGCTAACTATTTGTTTTTTTTTTTTTTTATTTTATTCCCCCTGAATAGCGGAAGGCTTCAAACTATTGAGATCGTTTTTAGATAAAAAATGATTTAACTTCAAGCTTTGGTAACAGAAAAATCAAACAACAAATTAAATATCTTTGTAAAGTCTCTTTAGATACAAAAGTTCATTATTTGGCTTTCAAGAATTTAGTAAATCAAACAACCTATTTTGACTTTTAATACAATTGAATGTAAATTTTATATGATTTTTAAATAAAATTTTGAATTCCCCTTATCACAAAATTCGCTGTGGTCGGAGTTGTGATACGAATTTGAAGAATGCTTAATACAAAATTTGTAGCACAATTCTGACTGCGACGATGATAATGTGGTAAAAGTGTGATTATTTTGTAAATAAAACTCAATGTAAAATAATTCACCATTGTCCTGTTTTCTGTTTAACCTATTGGTCCCACGTCCAAAAGTGCCTTCGTGAAATATGTTTGTGTGTTTTGTAGAGTGTTGAACCAACAAACTTCTAACAAAAGTCTCTATTTTTACTTCTTGAAACCTCTCTTCTCGCAGTGGTTGTTCGGCGTGTCATGGTTAATTTAGAAAGACTTCACATTAAACTCTGTCTGCTTGAAAAATCGGTTCATCGACTTTAACAGCAAAAAGAAAATGTTAATAGAAAAAGGAATCGATTAATTTAAATAAGAAGAGCCGCCTCTCCTTCACCATAATATTTATTTCTCATGTTTATTTTTGTTATTTATAGTTTTTCCATTTTTTTTTTTTTTGGAATGTTTCTTACTGTTTTTTTTTTTTTTTGTTATGAATGATTCGCATGTAATGAGTTTAAATAAGTTTAATAAGAATCAAATAAAATTTACAAATAAATACATATTTCCTCTTATCCTAAATTAAAACCCAAATCACAACTATAGTGGATGATAATAAAGTGGAAGAATGTGAAGAGGGTGTACAATTCATGGAGCATGATTCAGCTAGTAATAATTAGTATTAATAATTTATAAATTAAGTAAATTCTTCTTTATCCTATCTCTTCAAAATCTATACTTATTTAGTTGTTTTAGGCAAAAAAAAAATCGCTAACATTTTATTTTTAAGTTTAAATAACAGAAGTGCGAAAGGGATCAGAAAAGTTTGGTTTTATTTATATCCAACAAGGTTAAAAAAAAAGAACTTGTATTTTAGTAAAATCCCAAAAGAAATCTCATTCGAAATATTTAACTTACAAAAAAAATAGATCAATTGTTTATTTTTCCTTTGAAATTATTTATTATACCATAATGTTCCTCGAAAATAGATTAAAAACAAACTGTAAATAATTCATCATTATTTGTTCCATAAAACTTTATATTTAAATTTTTTTTATTCTTAAGGCATAAACTGTAATGAAATCATTTCTGTAAGTGCATATACAAGTATAGGAAGAAAAAAAAAAAACTGAATATTTTGCGTAAGAGAAGCTTGTACTGCAATCATAAAAAGGGATACAAAAAAAAAAAAAAAAAAAAAAAAATTTATACTAAGTAGCGATTGTATTTAAATTAAATTGAAAAAAAAATATATACATATTTTATATGTTTTGTGTAAATAGTTTTTGTTTTTGAAAACCGCATTGAATAAAAATAAAATAAATAAATAAATCAAAAAAAGAAATAATAATTTTACCTAAAACAAAAAATATTGTTGTTTTATTTACTTTTGAAAGAGACAAACACCCTCACACAACTGAAATGGTTTCTTACAGTTTAATTTAATACAATTATTAAGTAACATCTTTTTAACTTTATTTATGAAAAATCTAATTTTTGGAAAAATGTGTTTTTTTTTTCTATAAAAAAAAGGAATTCATTATGGTTATTTTAAATAATTGTAAAACAAATTGAAAGATTAAACAATTTAGTTTCTTTTTTTATAATTGAATATTTTATGAATTGAAAGAATCCATTTTCATGTAGTGTAAACACAAGGACTTCTGTCTCTTTTAAGATATTATGTACCTACATTTATGTATATATATTTAGGTCGAACGTACATACATTTAATTGTACATTTAAATGCGCTAGTACAATCGCATTTCTTCTCTGATGCATTTGTGAACGCACTCCCAATGCAGAATGTCTGCAGTAAACAAAAAGTTCTGACTTAGTCCGATTTGTATGTAAACAGAGTTCATAAACGTCAGAGAAAAATGGCTGCCAAACAAATTTTGTTGAACTTGATTTTTGATTTGCTTACCGAAAAAGAAAAGAAAATTATTCTCTCTTTCTGCAGCCAAACAAATTCAGCTGCACAATCTGCCCGACGCTGACGACAGTCTGACGTTTATGAACGGTAGGTACTGCAGTTCGACTAAGTTAGTTCGATCGAAAATCTGACTTTATGAATGCAGATAACGCAGTTCTTAGTTAGGCTGACGTTTATGAATACACACTTTGTTTTTAATGTTTTAATTGTGTATTCACATTACAAAACATCTGTTGTGTCTCACGAATCGCAAATGCGAAAAATGTGGCAATTGTGACTTTTTTGGCATTACTGTTTAGGAATCGCCTAAATAACTCAACTGAAATGTCATAAGTTTGGCAAATTGAAGTATCCCTTCATACTTTTAGGGAAGTGAATGTTCTGTCAAAATCGGTCGATCTCGAACTGTAGTTGTTCTTGGTAACTGAACAAAATTGCAGTATTTATTTTTCAAATGTCTAACGTCGCGAGTGAAATTCATGCTGGTGCTCACGATATATTTTCTTAAGTTTTGTCAGAAAACCCCGTCTATAAATGTGCTTGTATTTTTTTTTTTTAGTAATAGAAACCTTTTGGGTCTTCAAAGTTTTGGAGTATCCAGCCTTATTGTAAGTTTCACCCGAACAACATTCCACCCGAAAAATTTGACATTTTACTTTTTGCCTATTGTGAGTTTCCCCCGAAATTTCATGATCGAAAAATTCCCTTATTGTGAACATTCATTTCGGGCGGAATGAAATTTCATTTTTAATCCTTTTTTGAAGGCGAATAGAATTTCATTCGGGCGAAACTCACCATAGTTTTTAAAATTCCAAAACAAAAAAATTTAATGTGAAATATTTTTCTGGTGAAACGATTATTTAAAACGACCCACAATGGGTTAAAATTGCCAAAAGGTGGAAATAAATAAAAAAAAAAATCATTGGGAATATATTTTTCTTTTTATTTTTCGATTAGTGTATATCAACTCTTTATTTTTTGCTTGACGGGTGGATCGATTTGCTTCAAATTTGGTACAGTGCATTTTTATGTAATTCTCTTGAGGGGAAATTCGAATTTTTGTTTTAGCTCATCTAGAACGGTTAGCTGCCATACTTTTCAAATTTTCTCGAAAATGGCTCTAACGATTTTGATAACCAAGTCAATTATAAGAAATTCACATAACGGAATTAGGTATTCCAGTTTTTTGAGGAAATGGTCTTAACAGCCCTTTTCTGCTATTCATCAGGGGGAATTTTTCTTGACGGTATTCTCTTATTCACGTGAACGCATTCATCCTATACAATTCAGATCCGCATATGAAATGTTGCGGATTTTTTCATTTTTATTCTATTATCTGGGATTAGTAAAATATAAGTAAAATCTAGTTTATTGCTTAATTTAGAATATTTATCAGTAAATGATAGCTTATTTAACATTTTTCGGGGTAGAACAACAAATAGAGATCAATTCATCCCACTATTTTCTGCAATGAAATTAAATCCAGTTTTGCAAAAAAACCAGTGCTCTGTTTGTTAATTTTTTCATTCCTCTGTTTGGAAGTTTTATTTTCAAAAACTTTTCTATTGAAATACTAGAATAAGTAGCAAAATGAAAGGCTATATTTCTGGCTAAGTTATGCCGTTATTTTTTTTTTAAATAATTTTCAATCACTTCACAAAGTATTGATTAGTCGCAAACACCCTTAAGATATAGAAAAATAGACGAATGGGGGTATGCAAGGGATGATTTGGAAATATGTAAATAAATATTTGTCTCAGTAAATAAACAGTATCATTGGGTCGCATGAAATTGCTCTTTATGATGTACACTGCATTTATAAAATGAGCTTATAGAAGGTTTTTCTTCTAATTACACAGTTAATGAAAATATTGTTAAACGAACTTAATTGATTTTTATTTTTATTGGGGAAAAAAAAAGCAACATGAAACCCATGCTACAAACAATTATGTTATCCTTTTTGAATTACACTTCGATCCTAATGAATGTTTGAAGAAAATCTATCAAGCTTCCAATTCATTCGTGGCTAGTGATATCTTTTTTTGTCACGAATTCCGAATTTCAAAGCAAAATTTTTGATACGAATGGTGGTTTCCGATTCTTTTTTCGGTATTGGTTAAACGAATCTATTACGACGTGCCCTCTGATAGGGTGAGAATAACGAAGACGCAATCGGAATTCATCCAGAAGTGACACTTGGATCGTAACTTGAAATTATTTTAATATCATCAAAGTCTTCAATGTTAAAGCTGCTGATTTCGAAATTGCATAACAAATAAATTATATGCTAATCATACACTTTTTGATCTGGTGAATTCGAATCCGACATTAGATTTGCTCTATCAGGAAAGGTTTTCGGCATACCGATATATTGCAAATTAAAAAACGTGATTATGCTTTTATTTAACATCGCATCACGTCTTCTGAAAGCTTATCACCCCTATCATGGTATCTGTTCGGAACGAAATTTTCTCCGATTCATGCAAAATTGATTTTGTAAAAGTGAAATGTTTCATTTCGTCATACGATTAAAACTTGTCTATATTATTACTTGTAACTTACTAGCACTCGGCTACCTACAAAGGTAAGAGATTAGCCAATAAAAAAAACTATTAGGCCTTTTTCGGAGAAAATTCCGTTCCGATCGGATACCATGATAGGGGTCTATACTAATCTTCTTTTAATTAATTTGAATTTAAATAATTTTGAAACCTTCCAAACATTTTACCATCAAAAGCGTGTTTAGAAAATTCCAAGTAATAACTTGTTGCGTTCGGTATCTAGATAAAAACGGTCGTGAAAGGCTGACGGAAAATAAATCGCGTATTAAGTTTAACATTTTATAACTAAACTAAACTAAAAGTTAGTTTCATTTTAAGAAGATAATATCGGAATGTTTGTTTTAAAAAAAATACCTTATGTCTACTCGCAATGTTGAAACAAGTTGCCGCTAGAAATATTCATCTATGGTTTATTAAATAGTTCAGATCTGAGAACCTATTCAGTTTTAGAATGTCGTTTGGGAATGTCGAAGCATACAAAGTACCGAGAAAAGGAAAATATCGCGTCGTGCATGTGTTATTCACATTAGATAGTACGGGAATATGAATTTGTGTGAATTGACATTCCCATTTTTGTTCGCAGTGTCAACATTTTTGAGTGAATTTCATCCCCACTCTTCGAAATTTGACAGTTTGTGAGTTTCTGTCCGAAAAGTAAAAGAACGGACCTAATTTATGCATGTTTTGAAAAGTTCGAGGTAACATTTTCGTAGTAAGTAAACATTTTTCATCAAACATAATAAAATAAATGAAGAGTTCAATAGTTTGAGCGTCACTAATGCTATGTTTCCACCAAAACACAAACCTAGATTGAAAGCTTAAGATTCCTATGCTCGGGTTGGCTTTTATTATAAATGACATACCACACTTGATCAAAGAAAATCTGGAAAAAAGTTTTTTTTTTCAAAATTCTTAAAATAGTGGAATTTGTTTAAGAATTTTCTTTTCAATTGTTAGGAAGTTAAATAACAAATTAACGCCTTTTTGTATCGAAAAAACAAATGTTATTTTTATTTATTAAGAATTTTGTTTGTAAATATATGCATACTTACATAGTTTTGAACAATACATAATTATGTACATTATGTCATATCTGAATTGAAAAAAAAAAGAAATTGTTTACTATTTTTATATCGAATTTTCATGAAAATTAGGGTTTAAAATTTAATATCGGTTTAGTGGTCGGTGGAAACGTAGCATAATATGTAATTTTATCTCTATTTTAGTTTTCGCGGTGGTGACTAATGCTGAAAAATGCCGAAATGACAAGCTGCAAAAAAAGGCTGGAATAGCACCCGAAATACTAGAACTCAGAAAAAAACATGCCGAACGAATTCGAAGGTGGAGACAAAAAAAGAAAAATTTGCAAGCAATTGTAAATCAAACCAATTCTATTCAAAATAAAGTAAATGGAAATATAATTGGCTCGCCATCATCTACCATGATTGTCCCAGCTGACGAGCATGAAGAATATTCATTTAGGCTTTGTAGTACAAACTCATCAACGAAAAGAATACCACCACCAATACCAGGAGCGGAGGGCATACAAAAACCAAGTAATCCTCCAGATAAGCTAAGACCACACTTGCGTTTTTAACTCGCTTTGTATTTCGGCCAAATGCGTAATATATGGAAAAACATAGTCATGACCAAATTATAGCTATTTATGAAATGAAGTTCATCGAGGCGAATTAAACACCCAAAAAAAGCAAAGAAACCACTAAACTAAAAACACCGGTGTGGTCTTAGATATACATATGTAAAGATGTTTTTTAAGCGTCACTTACATGTAATTTTATCTCTTTTAGTTTTAAAGATTGCAAATACTAATGCTGAAAACTGCCGGAATTATAGATTGCGGAAAATGGCTGAACAGGCAGCCCAAAAACGCAAAAAGTCATCAGCGGAACGCGTTCGAAGGTGGAGAGAAAAAAAGAAAAAATTACATGGAATTCTAAATCAATATGCTGCCCTGAATCCACATGTGAGTGTAGTGATGCCTGGGTCATCACTTCAATCAGTTAGTGCTATTGGTAGCGTGGATCATTCAAAAACATCTATCGTGACTAATTCTGTTGTCGATCAAGTACCTTCGTGTACTATGATTGTGCGAGCTGAAGAGAATGACAAATATACTTTTAAGCTCGATAGTAATCGATCTTTAACGATAACAACACCATTGAAAGGATTGGCGCACGTTCAAGAAAAAAGTATTCCGTCAAATCAACTAAGGCCACACTTGCGTTTTCAACTCATATTGTATTTCAGCAAAATTCAGTATAAATAATGTAGAAACATGACCGTCTGAATACTTGTTTGGGATACTTAAAAAGAAATGGAATATAATCCCATTAGGCAGTCATTTTTTGGAACCAGAATATAAAATGAAGTTCAGTAAGCAGAATGAAAAAAAAAAACGCAAAAGAAACCACCGAAATAACAAAATAAAAACACTAGTGTGGTCTTAAATATTAAATGTTTTTTTTTTTTTGAGAGTCAAATACATGTAATTTTATCTCTTTTAGTTGTAAAGACTCCTGCTGAAAACTGCCGTAATTACAGGAAAAAAGCTGCAAAGGAAGCCAAAGCGTGGTGGAGTGAAGCAAGAAGAAATAACCAAACAACAGTTCCGAATCAAAATGTATCATCTTCAAGTGCTTCACCGAAACCAGATAGTATTAACTCACCAAAGGAAAGAACACCGCTGACAGGATTGGCGCGCATACAACAGCAAAGTAATCCTAATTTAGCTAAGGCCACACTTAACGTACTTTGTATCTCAGCTAAATTGTTTTTTGACCTATTTATATCCTTATTATAAATAGGTCGAAAAAAACAGTCAGAAACAGTGCTTTCGACGGAAAAAAAATATCTAAAATTTCAATAATGATCTCACATTTTGACAAAACTGAAAAACTAAGTAATAGTGTGGTCTAAGCTGCATGTAAAGAGGTTATGAGGGGTATGAATATTGAATTTGATGTCTATTTTAGTTTTAAAGGTACCAAAGACTTGTGCTGAAAAATGCCGGGATTATAGATTGCGGCGGAAAAATGCTGAAGAGGCAGCCGAACGACTGAAAGAAAAAAAATCATCAGCCGAACCTTCACAACTGAAAGAAAAAAAATCATCAGCCGAACGTACTCGTAGGTGGAGAGAAAGAAAGAAGGAAATAGAAGCATTTATGAATCAAAATGCATCATCTGCAAGTGGTTCGCTTAACTCAGGCACGTGTGGCGTGATTTCTGGACACACAATTCAAGCAGTTAGTGCTATCAGTGTGGATCATTCAAAAACTTCTATCGTGTCAAATTCTATTGTGCATCAAGAAAATAAAAGTTGTACGTCTTGAAGGCATTCATAAAAAGTTATTCAGCCTTATTGTGAGTTTCACGCGAAAAATGTCATTTCGTGCGAAATTTAGAGGCAAACGGAAGCGACATCATGTAGAAGTCATCATCATCGTTCGGGCGAACTTACAACAGCTTTTAAAATATTTTTCGCGTGAAACACACAATAAGACTGATTATGCCAGGTTCCCACTTATCTTATTGCAACTGTTGAAAATCGTATTTTGACGAGACCGAATGGCAATGAGAAGAAGTTTTGGTTCCGCCGGTTTTGTCAAATAAAATAAATAAACAAGTGGAAACCTTTACATTTGAATTTAACTTAGAGCACCCGCATGGGGGCAGTATGTTATATTTATGTTGTTATAATTTAATGATAAGAAGGCTACGTTTTTTTTTTCAATTTTTGACTAGTTTTTAGTAATTTAACTATAAAATAAATCTAAAAATGAATAAAAAATAAAATCTAAGACCTATTTTATTTTTGAACTTGTTTTTTTTTTTTCAGCTAAATTCGTTAGATTAGATTTGTATGTATATGGAAATGGATTCATAACATATAGATCACTAAAAAAAAACCCTAACCATGTAACAAGCCGGCCCGTATTGTGAATTGCCATTATCGTTCAAAATCCGTCGTTATCGATACTTTGCGAATACGTTTTACGATAGTCGTGTTTTTAAAACAATAGTCGTGTTTTTAAAACGATACTCGTTTTCTTTACGACTGCTTTTGGCGATCGTTTTTTATACTTTTGAGTCATGACTTTATGTACATAGCTGTCACATATTTATTATGTTTGTTGTTTGGGTTTGGTTCTGTTGGTTTTTTGATTTTATCTGTCAATATTTTCAAGCATCCATTCTCGTTAATCTTAATCGGTCGATATGTCATAACTATATTGTTTTCTGGAGCATCGTTTTTTTTTGCCTTTGGTTTCGTAATTCGTAATACGGACCCTAAAAAATAAACCATTTTTGATTTTGTTTGTTTTATTTTTCTTCAATTGGGCAGACATTTAAAACAAAATAGACATAAAAGTTTGTATACCTGATAGAACGTCTTGGAATGGAATAAATACATATTAGGGTTTCAAAATTAATTTTAAAGCTGAAGAGTAGTATAGCATATTATACATATACAAAAATTGATTATATATTTGAGGTTATGGGGAAACTGCTAAGTTGTGATAGCAATTATATGACAGAAATTGTTCACCACTTCACATCATCAAGTACGTGAATACAATTACATAGGTTTATACTTACAATTGAAGTTCAAGCTTATAACAGTATTTTATGGTGCCATGTGTCCATCTTCGTAACGAAATACCCCAACAAAGTGCCGTTTATGTCTAAAATCAGTTTTGATTTTTGTTTGAAGCCCTTCTCCAAAGTAAAATCTTTTTTTACGGCTTTGTTGAGAAGCATTCAATAAAATTAAGAAGAATTCAACTAGTCTAAATTTCAATGCTCAGAATTTGTAACATGTTTCCGCATTTTGATTATTTATTCGGCTTTAGTATTCTTTATAGTAGCATTATAATTAAGACCATTATGATAATTTGCCAAAAATGTTGACAATGTTCATAATGATGTCCTAATTTTGCTCGGTAAATCATTTTTGTTATCTTCTTTGCAGCTTTGGAGGGATCCTTAATTCATGAGGAGCAATCCCTCAAGCCAGTGTGTGATATCTCAAATAAAATTCGACAATATCTAAAGACGTGCCACATCCCGTCGATTATACCCCTACTCCCACCACCACAAGCAGTCGAACCAGTCGCAAAGGATATTAACCACACAAAAATTACACCAAAAACAACGCCCTCTCCAACAATGGCTGCACGTTCCGAAGAAGATCAATCGAATATAATTTCAACAAATCAAGAAGGATATTCCATTGCAGATCAGTCTATTGCTCTTAATTATTATAGCAGAGGCACCGATTCAATTGATATAAATAGCACCCAGGATCAGGATGAAAGTTTTAGCGAAGTCAGTTCAAAGCCCTGTCTAAATAATGAGCCAATTTCTGGAATATTACTACCGCAATCACATTTAAAAAAATCCAAAAAACACAAATCAAAGAGACGATCGAACTCAGTGCAAAGCACAAAAGATCCATCTGTCGTTCCCTTTGAACGAATCCTTGAAACTTTTGGTCCAGACGGTGATAAATCCAATATAAGTAAGCAAGAAAGATTGAGGTTGCGAAAAATGTGGGCCATAGAAAATCGGTTGCAAGGTACCGCTAGCTCTGCCCTATCCACATTACCAATTACAAAGCCAATCTCCAAAGCTACCTTAACATCAAACTGGGTTCAAGGCTATTGTCCTCCACCATCAACAAGGAGTCAAGCTATGGACATGCCTCTTTCCCCTTCCCCAGTAGTTGAAAGCTCCGATATGGGCTTACCTGCGCATATAAGCTCATCAACATTGGCGATAAGCCAATTTTGGGACACACCATTTCTACCTACCCAAGGCCCGATTGTGAGTTCACCACAACCTTCAGCACAAAGTCATATCATGCATGGAGCTTCCCAAGCTATCGATGACTCCCATATGAGCCCGCCGCCTCAAGCAAACTCTGCCAGGCAGACTGACAAAACTGCGAATGTTCGCAACAATAAATATAGAAAACTATTAAGCAGGCTTAATAAAATGCACAAAATTCTATCCGATCCTCCCAAAACCAGAGACTATGATCCAAAGACTGGTCGGCGTATACGCGCAAGTCGAAGCCTACCACCGGGAGTGAATGTGCATGAACTTTTAGAATTTGCAACTATAAATATTGACAGCTTGAATAAATTGAGTACCGAAACAAAAATGCAATTCAAGACCAATCAGCCTTATGCCCGCGAGTTGCTTCAGAGATGCAAACACTGGCGAAACAGACCCCAGAAATTAATGGAAGCTTTCCAAAAAGGATTAATATAGAACTTATACTTATTTTATTACTGTTTCCAATATGATTTTTTATGATTAGTAATAATTATTATAATATGTAACTTATTTGATTTTTTTAAATCGTGAAATTATTTATTATGTAAAAAAAAGCATGTTGAGGTCTTTAATTTTCTAAAGAAAATCAATTTTTTTAAATATTGTTACTCATTAAAATACAGTAAATAAAAATAAAACTTGATAAATGAAAAGATTGCTTTTTTTTCATTTAAAAGTTGATTTGGTTTCGGATATTATACATAAGAATATGCACGTTGAGAAGGCTAAAGTGTCACTTTTGAGTTGGACCGATATTCGAGATGGCAAGGACAAAATATTTTGTTCGTTAAAAACGGTAAAAAAGACGATACTCAAAGGAAACGAAAGCACGACATAAACCGATTATGAAAAAAGATAATGGACCCAGTGTTGAGGGGCGTTTTCAGAAAAAAATCCCATCAACCAATTCGAAAATTCCCTTAAACATTTTGTTCGCTAAATTTAAATCCGGTCATTAGATGCCGTATATCAAAAATTATGCCGTTATCGATATGGGTTAATCGGAAGAACTATTTGGTTCCAGGCGCCAATGAAACAAACGAGTACCAAAATATAAATTCTGAAATTTGTTTATCAGATTATGTGTCATAATTGAGTATCGATCATTTTTTACTTTAAAATTTTAAGGTGAAATATTTTTCGACTGAAACTCACAATAAGGCTGAATAAGAAATTCCTACACGAAAGAATTTTTCCATTATCCCACACCGCTGTAAAAAAAAAAAAAACTGGCAGAAGTATGGGCAAATCCATTCTTTTATTCTACCAATAGAATGAATTTATCCATTCTTCTGCCAGTTTTTTGACAGTTAACTGGCAGAATACTGACAATTTGTCAGTGATCCATAATTTGTATCTTTACAGTGATGGTACATGTAAGAATAAATTCCTAACTCATAGGGGATTTTCGCAAATCGCACTGTAGGAAAAAATATTAAATATTTAGCTTTCTGCTTTTAACTATCTCGCTTTTGTGTACATTCTATGGATATTAATATTATTTTAACGTTGTTTATTTAAAAACAAAACTACGAAATATGTAAATGATAAAGTTTCAAATAATTTTTTAAACCTAAATCACTTTATAATAAAATCTAAGAAAATTGAATTCACAGAAATATTCACAAAATTCTCTTTTTAACGGGTGTTCATTTCAATAGTGAAGGGAGAAAATGGGGATTTTTCCAAATAGTAACACGTAATTTTTTTTCATTTGATGTATAGCATCACTATTTTTTTTTACAACTCAACGATTTGACGTAAGACAGCTGATTTCGAAATGGAGAGTAGTACGATCAATGAAGCAATGCTTTAAACTTTATGGCAAGTATTGGATTCATTCAAAAAATAGTACTCGAGATTTTGATCAAACTTGACATCACAATGATAGGGAAGATGAAAAAAGTGGGTCTCGCAATTTTCTCTAAACTTGGTACCTAACGTTTTTTGGACATTCCCCGACACTTTTTTTCTTTTTTTTTAGGACCAAAAATAACAGTATATCTGTCATACAAAATCTTATTTTCTTAAAATCGGCTCGAAAAAAAATTAAATGGTTCCTAAAAATAAGCTTTTTTTATTTTCGCTGTTCTCGAAAACGTTTCAATCGATTTTGATCAATTTTTTTGTATGAAGAGTGATTGCTATTTTTGAAATAATGGGGGCTATCGTGAATAAAATTTCCCTGGGAATGTTTCCCATCTTCGAAAATTTGAAACGCCTATACTTTTCAACTCCGCTTCGTGAGCTAAAATTCGGCTTATTGAAATGATAGCCGCATTCATCTGGAAAATTTATTCTCGATACCATTAGATTCCGATGGATACTTTCAATCATTATTCACGTTCCAAATTTTCGAAGGAGGGAAACATTCCCAGGGAAATTTTATTCACGATAGCCTCCAATATTGTGTACCAAAATTTAAAAAAAAAAATAATATTATGTTTTGGATTTTTAAAAATGGTTTGGACATTTTTTAAAAAAAAAACTTAATATTTCAGAAACGACTCGGTGAATTTTTATTAAACTTGGTAAAAAGTAGTTCTTTGATATTATCTAGAAGATTTTAAACAAAAATTATTTTTGTTACCAAAAATAACGGTAGCTCCCATACAAATGTATAAAAACCGTTAAGGAAAATCTTATTTTGCTCAAAAACGACTCCTACGATTTAAAAAAAATTATATATGTATTAAAATTAGGACGATCTACCGTTTAACATTAGTAAATTCTACTGTCATTGAAAGGTTTTTTAACTATCGGGTTAACCGATTAAAATTAATTT
Source organism: Leucozona laternaria (assembly GCA_932273885.2). Classification (NCBI taxonomy): domain Eukaryota; kingdom Metazoa; phylum Arthropoda; class Insecta; order Diptera; family Syrphidae; genus Leucozona; species Leucozona laternaria. The sequence goes on along the minus strand of OW026368.1, from coordinate 21,780,661 downwards.
TTTTATACAGAAGCTCGTAATATGCTTAAGTTATACACATTCCATATCAAAATTTTCCATAAAAATATTTTTGGATTTAAAACAAAAAATGAAAAATTATTTTTTCGAAATTCGGGTGGATGACAATCGGTGGGTGACCCTTTTACAACAGATTAAGCTAGTTAAAGCATTTTTCTGCATTCAAATAATAGGTGAATAAATACAAAAATAAAAAAAATGTAAAATTCTATGTTCATAAGAAAGTACCTTACTTACTAATTTCAGAAAGTTCGATCTGAGTTAAACAAAATTTTGAAGATTATAGGCCAAGTCTTGAATTCGTACTAAAATCAAGCTCAAAACTCTAGAAAGATTTGTTTCTTCAGAATTGTAAAGTAGCTATACTAACCTCTTTTTCATTTTCGAAATACAAACATTAAACATAGGTAATTCTGGTTTTTGCGTCGTCTTCTTCTCAACTATTTGAGATCTGCTTACATTAGGTACATAAATTCATTAAACTCATTTAACTTAACAAAAAAAAAAAAAAATAATATATTTATTTTTTGATAAATTTTTCTTGGCTGTTTGTAACTAAAATTCAATAAAATTTTATAGAAATGGCCAATTACAATAAGTGTTTCGTTCCGTTGCGCAGACGAATTGAAGTTTTATATGGCACCAATGACAAACGCAATAGCAATAATCAACAAAATGATTTTCGACATAACCAACGGCAACGGCGTAAAAGAAGGCGGTTTTGATGGTTGACACGGCTAAAGGATAAATTTTCCCAAAAAAAAAAAAAAAAACATCTAAATATTCACTTCTAATGATATAATGTTTACATTTCATTGTAAAATAAAATGTTATTTATACCTAAATACTGTGAGATAAAATTAAATTTTAAATCTACGAAAAATATGATTTTTTATTTAATTCGTAGAAAAATGAATAGCCAAAGTACATACAGCTACATTAAAGTAAGTTTTTCAGTGCAAGATCATCCGTGTATCGGGGTTAAATTCACGATAACATTTGAAACATTTTTATCAGTTAATTTAAGTTTCGAGTTAGCTCGAAGTTAATTCACCAAATTTAAACATTTGCCTAACCCGCACTCTGGTTTAACTCAGAATAAACTATAAATACTACAAAACTGGGTCTTAAACGGTTAACCCAACATAATTTTGTCAACTTATGACACTCTTGACGAAATCACTATTAAGAATGGTTAATTGGTTAGTATAGTTAGCGTTAAGCTCATTCTTTAGGTACAGTTTAAAAAAAAGCCTCAGTCATGCTTAAAGCATAAATGTCGACTTTCCCTATTTCCCGAAGACGAAAAGAAGTTTGAAGAAGACGTTTTGGACTTTTATAAGTTTTTAACAATTTTGTTCCAAAAATGACCTCCAAATCTTACATAGTCTATTCTTCGTTTAGAAACAGGAATATCTTGAAAACCTAATGAAGCAATAAACGAGATAAGGGGATACATAACTCGAAATTTTGGAATAAAAAACAAGTTGTAGGGTATGTCCACTGTCCAGTCAATCTTGGAGTTCCAGCAAAATTAAAATCACTTTAGTAGGAGTAAAAATAGAAGTAAATGTAGGAAAAATTATTCTTTTTATATTGAATTGCGGGGGAGTCTAGCGCCACCCATCCGCCCAAGGTCCATCAGGGCCGGTTTAGAACAGCTCAATTTGCGATTATGTTTATATAAGCTCTAGTATGGTTTTTAGTTGTCTTTGGCAATCTATTTGATTGATAAAGTGACTATAAGATGCATAACGACGGTTAAAGTGCAGGACCTCGTAAGTCGAAAAATTCACAAAAATTATAAATGGAAGAAAATCAGAATAATCAGAGCCACCTTTTGGCATTTTCAGCGTAACAATATTGTTCAGATATAGATAGATAACTCAGATCAATTTATGTGTTATTTTTTTAAATTTTTAATAATTGATCTAAAAGTTTCTTTTTTATTTCTGAAAGACGACTTACGAGGTTCTGCACTTTACCCGTCGATAAATGGTTAATAAAGTTAGAACAGAAGTGATTCAATTAAATTTTTTTTCAAAAAGAATGTATTGCTTTATAAAAATTTAAATTACTGGCAGTCCCGTAACATATAAGCATATGTACAAAAAATTTATTATGCTCCACCGTTTTGAGCTGAAATTAATGCGGTTTCTTACAAAATTGAAGGCTTTTTAGAGATATTTTTAATTTTATTTTAAGTATCTATAGGTTCAGGTTCAACAGACAGAATTTTATCACCACCTTTTTCATTTTTTCCATTATCGTAATGTCATGTTCGATTGCTATCTTCCTTTCAATTTTTTATTTACGAATCCAAATAAATAAATAAATAATTAAATTTCACAACTGGATCGAATAAATCTGCTCTTGTGGTTATAAACTATAATATACTTCGTTGAAGATGTATTTTAGTTCAAAATTAGAATGATATCTTTAACGACAAAAATGTAAGAAATAGTCAAAAGTACTAAAACATTGATTTTTTTTTGTTGGAACTATATAAGAAACACCAGATTTAAAAATTATAACCCAAAAATAAGGCAATTTTCTTAAAAAAACGTCATAACCCTATTTCTGTTGTGTGAATTTTTTGCAAAGAAAAACATTGAAACGCAGTTTTATTACAATCACTTTGGCCAAAACAGGTACGAAGTTTGATCAAATTCGTAAGAGCAGTTTTCGAGAAAATTTGAAAAAAAAAAAACAAAAACTTTGTATGGCAGGTATACCCGCTCTAGATGATCTAAAACAAAAATTCGAATTTTCCCTCTAGGCAATCACTAAAAAATGTTCAGTACCAAATTTGAAGCAAATTGGTCGACAAGTTTAGCCTCTAGCTTAAATTAAAGTGGACGCACAAACTGAAAGATGGACGCACTGACGCCGCCGACGCGACGGAGGAAATGCACTTTTTCGGACTTCTTCATCTTATCGTAGTGTAAATTTTGATTAAAACCATTACTTCTTTTGTACACAAAACCAATACCTACTTTAATAGGTAAAAGAGTAACTCCATTGACTCTATTGGAAATCCCTAGGGAAATTTTGTGTTCCTCGGAATGTTTGACTCCCTCGAAGATTTGTCTGCTATCGTTCAAAGCACCCAGGACAAATTTTCCCCCAACAAAAAATTCAAATTGAATGACAGCAAAATTCTCTAGGAAAAAACTTTCGAGCAGAAATAACGTTTCCAATTTTCGAAGGAGGGAATATTCTCAAAGAAAAAGAAGCTAGAAGGTGGAAGAGAATCTTGTTGGTTGAGACCCTAGTTCACTCTGGACTGCTGCGCCATCTTTCGGAAACCAAACTTAAATATTTAAGTTCAACATAAGAACTCGTGTGACAGTTAACGCTGAGGTCAAAGTACAACATAGGGGTTTAAGTTTAACTATACTATATGGTTAACTGTGGGACATCACTATAAGAAGTTCAATAAAACACACCTGTTTTTTCGCATATACATAATGTACATATACATTGTTATAAATATGTGAATAAAACCAACGAAAAAAGTATACTAGCTTTTGTAATTAAGGTACATGTTCCACAAAAATCGTTTCATCTAGCTCTGATTTAACTTGTTAAAAACAAGTATCTAAAGGGAGCTTTTTAAGGCAGGCTTTGGGATGGAATAATATCATAGTAAAATAGTCTGAGACGAAAGTACTGTGACGAACGAATTTTAAGGACCAATGAGAACAAACATTTGTTCATGTTTACTGCTCTGAATGTTTAATTGATGATTAAAAAATCGGCCCTAAAATCTAAAAATAACCACGACGTCAGCGCGGACACGAGAGATCAAACGAACTAAGCTTGAATGCAAAGTGTTATGTCGAATTCCTTGCAACAAAGAAATCGATTTTTTTTTATCCGAAGGAATTCGTAAAAGAATCGATTTTTTTTTGTGTGATTGTTTGTGTGGGTTGCAGCTGTATGGACAGCGGCAAAAATCTAAAAAAAAAACAATTTGTCTTCCCAAAATTCCACGACTTCCAATTTGACATATTAGAAATGTGAAATCTTTATAGTTTGTGTGCAAATCGTTGTGAAATAATGCTAAAAATGCAAGATTTGTTTTGACAGAAAACAATCGATTAAGTTTAGACAAAATTCGGAACAAAATCTATTCTTTTGTTGAAAGGAATTCGAGATTAGTTTTTTAAAACCTAAAGCTTTAGGGCCGATTTTCAATCATCAATTTAAATTTCAGTTAAATGTTAGAGGAATAAATATTATTTATCTGAAGAATAAGTACCACCTGCTGTTTGGTATGTTGGTATGTATGTACATCTAAAAAAAAACACCCATTTTTTTTAAACTAAGTACATTTTTTTTCAACTGTAAAACTTCCATAGTTTTTAATTATGGTTCAATGTACCTGAATTGAAAATATAGTTAAAGTACTTTGAACAGAATTTTGAAAATCAGTTTTCATCCGAATTTTCACATTAACCCGAAAATTATTTTTAATATTATAGTTTGTGTTGTGTTTCAATAAATTCTTACCTAGATTATTTTTAAAATTTTATTATAGAGTTAGTTAAGGCAGTACGTATATAACATTATCATATAAGTATGGCAAGTTTTCCAAATAAATATGGCTCAAAAGTGTCATAGAAGTGCGATAGTCAAATTTATATGACAACAAATACATATAGCCTAATGCAAGTTTGTCATATCTACAACAAAATATTTGTCATATTTTAAATGACAGTGTTTATCCGTAAACGATTCGTGTATCACTAAGGAATTAGATTCAATAAGTTTATTACGCCAAACTTAAATATAAATCGATTTTTATGATAGGTATCTGTTTTACAAATTTACAGCTTCAAACAAAAGCTTCGAAATATTCCTAATACCTATTAAATTAATATATTTATATTTTTTATTTTACAGAATCATCAATAATATCGCTGGACTCACCATCACCGCCGTCAAGTCCAGTGCAAACATCTGATGAAAACACAGGTATGTCATAAAGGCAAACAACACAAACAAAAAGTGCGCGTTAAGCTTAACATAATAGCTTATTGCGAGCTGTCCCCCAAATAACGCTCTCTACACTTTGAAAACCTCAATACAAATTAATCAACGTGAAAAAAACTCCTTCTCTCGCACAGGCGTCTCATCCACAACAACAACCTCATCAAAAAGTTCATCCGGGGCACAGACGGTGAATTCAAGTGATAGTGCTGGGCCTGGGATGTTATTAAATCCACTGGCATTTAATAGGTAAAATAATCCTTTTAAAACTTTTATATAAAAAATATTTTAAAATTTATTATTTTTTTTTTTTCAAATTCATAGCAAAAGCAAACGATTGAAATTGCACAGGAATCAAAAGTAAGCTGCCTCCGAGGAAAATTGTTGTTTTGCCACTCTGAACTAAAACCCAAAATATGTATATATAAAAAAATCGCTGGCTAGATTAGTGCTCCTTTTCTTTCGAACATACCGAACTTGTTTATTATTATTTTTGTTAAGTATTATCAAGACTTTTAAATAGAAATACACACACATAAATATAAGAACTTTTGACTATCTACATACATAAATAATTTAAAATAATAATTGTTCACTTATTTTAAAGAATTTTTTAACTACAATTTATCATTCTCAACATAGTATTTTTTGTTTAACTTTTGTTATAAAAAGTTGTATCGTTATTTAAAAAAAAAAAAACGTAATAAAAAAATACAAAATGTGAAGAATAACCAAAACCTGATGTAAACATTACAAAGTACAATGCTTTAACTAAAACCACTTATTTGAACAAAAATATACATGTTTATGTACCATAATAAATGTATAGTTTTCAATTAATCGAAAGTTTAAAAATCATGAAATTTGATATTATTTACAGTAAATTAAAACCATTAACAATTTAGTAACTAGAGTTCTGAAAATAATGTCTCTTTGCTTCTGAAACAGTGTTTTAGGTTTAAAAAAAAAAGTGATGAAAACCCTTCGTAAAGGTAACTTAAAAAAAAGAACAATAACAGTTATAAAAGAAAACAATTTGATTTTGGTACATAGTAATTTAGGTATATAAATATTAACCTACATATATACATCAACGAAAAAGAATTTAAAGTTATTTAAAATAAATCTGTAAAAAATTGATTTGAAATCTAACTAAAAATATAATAACCAAATAAAAACGTTATTAAACACAAAAATACGTTGTGTCAATGAACTATACACTTTTGTTAACTTCTTTCGAAAATTAATGCTAACTCCAATTTGGCCCGATAAGTTTCGAGTCGAATCGCTTGGATTTCCCTGTATTGCCGATGCTACAGCGACGATTGTATCCTGAACCCAAACATTGGGATTTCAATGGTACGGTCTTCGTGCGATACTTCCAGATTCGGCAAACATGTTCACCAGCCTCATAATGGTCCATTTACTCGAGGGAGTACCGCCAAACTCCCGCCTAAATTCCCTTTGGACGGAAACGATGGACTGCCATTGTACCGTGGCACTATCCAAATTCTGTTTTTCAGTATCCCAAGCATTCATTTTGATAAATCTGAATACTAACCTGAAAAATAAAAAAAAAAATAAGCCGATTGCTCATACAGAAAAAAAGTTATTACGTTTTATTTTTGTAGCACGATTCGTGCTCCACCCTGTATAATAATCAGGAAATCACAAATTTAACATTGGCGGGGATTTGATATGATAAGAAATAACATATAAGCGCAGTGTTGTCTGCAAAGCTTTTCCGCTATCATATTCAAATTGAGCTACAAAAACTTAAGTGTGCTAGCTAAATTTATAATACCAAAATATTATAAATGTTACCTCATGATTCACAAATAAGAGAAAAATATTCACTTACACTTTTCTTTTTAATTAAATAAAAAGGAATCAAATAAAATATTTTAAGTTTTGTATTACATTATATAGAAAAATCTTGTTGCAGGTTCAATTTATGTTTAACTGTAAATTATTCTTTTCTTTTGAAGCACAAAACAAGCTGAACAAAAAATATAAGAAAATCTCTTTCATAATGAAAAAAAAAAAAAACAAAAAGAAAAATTGAATTATTTAGAAAAAAAAAATAAAACAAAAATCAGATGTAAATCTAAAAATGTTTAATTGAATATATGTTTAAGGCCAAATATGGACAAAGTTAGAAAAAAAAAAAACAATCAAAAGTTTATTTTTGTATTAACCAAATAAAAAAAAATATAAAAATATATTCCGGTATTTAAAAGTCGTTTGGAAACTATAGTTTGACTATGATATTTACTATTTTTGAAAAAAAAGAAGAAAAATTACAAATTTATTTTTTATAAATTTTTAATTTACCTACATCATATTAAAATAAATATAAATACATACATATAAGTTTTAAATAGCCAAATATTTATTGTTTTTTCTTCTTAACTTGAAAAGATAAGAAACAAAATTTTAATACAAAAATGTAAGATTAGCAGCCCGATTCTCCCCTTCTGAGGAGTCACATGTAACAATCTCCTGTGACTATTCCTTGTGAGGATTGTTGTGACTCGATAACATTTTTAGAATTCTCCCCCAGTCATCACCAGAAAGCTCACAACGAAACTCACCACAGCAAAGGTGAATTGCTTATGGTCAAAATAGAAACAGCTGATTTTTAAAAACAAACAAAATGATTTGCAATTTGCAAATTGCAAACTATTAAAAAATGTTGTTTTGGAGAGGGAATGAATCATTTGTTTCCTGCGTTGCAAAAAAATCTGTGCTATTGTGAAAACCTTGTTTTTTATTTCTAATGAAAGTTATCGAAGAAGATATGCCGCAATAAAATCCACTTTAATTTTCTCTATTTCAATATTCTAAAATTTTAATTTTGATCAAAAAATTAAAACGCAGATAATTTATGAGTTGAGACCTGCTATGAAGGAGATCACAAATTCGATTGTTTTTGTGACTGTCACAAATTGTGACTATATGGGGAAGAATTCGAAAAAGTCACTTGTGAGGTATCAGTGATGATAATTGTTTCATTTTTTTTGGTTTTATTTTTCATTTCACAAAGAGTTGAGTATTAGGCTTAACATATCCCTAGGGCTCTACTCGGTATAATTTCGTTCCGAAAGTCAATCCTTTCGAAAATACTTTAGGTTCCACTTATGAATTGACACCCTGAAATACTTTCAAATTGAAAAAAAATACAAGTACTAAATACCTTTTCACTTACGGAAGTCTTTTTTCGAGTCTCGAATTAAATCAAGAGATCAAAAACATAACAAACAAGGCGGATATGAACAAAATAATAGTTTTTTATAGAAAGAATTTAAAACCAAGGAAAGTAGATGAATGGAAAAATCAAATATTTATTATGTGAATGTGTAATGAAAGGTAAAATTCGATTGGTGGTAAAGATTAATTTCATTTCAGAACTTTCGCCTTTAGAATAGGTAGTAGGTACTTATATAGTTATAGGCGCTACGTGCCACACAGCACACGCCACATTGGAATTTCTACACGAGCTATTCGATTCATGGTCATCTACAAAAAAAAAAGACGTGAAGCAATAAGATTTTTTGTTTCTGCCCGTCTAAGGGAATTAAATTCAATAATTTCTACTAAATAAACTTGTCCTTGTCCGTGTCCGGTCAAGGGAGTGTCCTTCTAAAGGATCTGTCTGGCTAGTGGTAGTTGTAATTATAGTTGTAGTTGAATCGGGAAACTGTTTTTTCTATCAGTTTTGTACTATTTTTTCGTATTTTATTTTAAAAATTTACAACCTTGTCCTTAATCAAAGACAAACAAATCGCTGCACTAAGCAGAGCGTTTCTATTAACGAAACAACATTCATGAATCATGACAATATTCATTTAGAGAATTTATCCAAACTTAATCACTCAAGGGAATATAACCACACAACGATAAATATTTAATCATCTATTTTTATATATCCTTCAACATTAATACCCATTCCGACTCCTGACAAAACCAAAGGAGCTAAATTTTCAGGAATCTATTCACAACATACATACACCCTCATGTCACAAGCGCTCACAATCCCAAGAGGAATAACACCCCATCTTTTAAACAGATCCCATATTATATGTATTTACATACTTATTTACGGTTAGGAAAATTTCAGGATGAAATGTACACACGTGAACAGCATAATTAATGATTCATTTACATAAAACGTCACAGATAGGATATTTGGGATTTGCGTAAACTAGGCGCGTGTGTGACCCATGCTCGAATGCTCGTTGCTCGTTGGTCTTTTGTCATGTACAATATAACTATTAAAAATGAAGTGTACGCCGAGCGAATGAGCTTGAATGCAGATTTTAAGAATTATGTGGGTGGGTGTGGGAAAACGCTTAGCTTACACATTGAAATTAAATAAAAATCAATTGTTTTTTGTCCAAACATAGAAATGGCGCCCAATCCAAAACAATTTATGTTGCTGTCTCAAATATCATTCGGACCTAGCCTTCAACACTGTTTGATATTCAATTGATAAATAATACCTTATTATTGTTTAATGAATACAAAATTTGAATAGCCTTCACTGCCACTGTGCAGCTCTGCGTCAGTCACAAAAATAACCTCCAAATTGTTAACGAAAAGCAATGTCTATATCTGGTTAGATATTTGCACTACTATCTGATGAGACAGAGAATATTTTTCAAATCATCTTCTATTTCAATGGTATTAAAAACTCGATCGAGTGTGATAAAATAAATCCCTTCGAGTTCTCTTAATCGATTGGCATTTCAATATAAATTTTAATCTTCGTTATTTCAACAAAAAATAAATACTAAAAAGAATAAATTTGAATTGCAATTATTCCAATCATTTATATAACTCTTTTCAAGAGTGAAATAAACTATTTCAAAAAGAAAATCCATCTTCAACAAAAGACTTCCTTTTAACCTTCCCTTATATTAAAAAAAAAGGAACGAAAACAAAAATTGTATATTTTCGTTTACTTAATCGGTTCCGCGCACCCAACCAATCTTCCTTCATTTCCTTTATCCTTTATCCTCTATTTGATGTAATATATCTACGATGATTTTTATTTTACATATTTAAATATTAAAATATCCTTTTACTTGGGTGAAATGAAAAAAAAAAAAATCCAAATTCAGCAACCGATTGCCCAAAGGATATTATGTACTTGTTTTCTTGTTAGTGGCTCTTGGTGCAATATTTTTTTTCAACAAAAAGTTAAATTAAAATAAAAAAAAAAATATTTTTTTTATACCTTTCACTCATTTATCCCTTTCACCATTACTTTGTGCAGCATATTTCGGTTTTTCGTTTAGTATTTTTGTCTAGAAAAACAAAAAGTATTTTGTATCCTTCGTTGTATGTAGAATAACCTTCTACAACAATACGAACTGCAATGTAATTTCTATCTTAAGCGATTTGAAAACCCAAAATATCTAACGGAATATTAAAGCCTGGTTAGAAGTCGTATGTAGTCGTGTATAAATAGAGAATCAGGAGCTTCAATTGTATTTTTCGGAGTTATAGCTTATCGTTGGGCGCCAGTTTTAAGTTGTTGGGCGCCATTTTTAAATTTCTAACAGCATTTTTGAAAAATAGTGGGTGCTTCATTACTTCTTTTTATTAAATGCACTGTTTGGGAAACACAGCCCTCACTTTTTATAAATATATTTGAAATATTTCCCAACGTTGTTCAAGCGTAAATGATATGATACTGACTGAGAGACTATGACAAGAAAAACACCGGAAGCAGATGGCGACACTGCAAAGACGAACGGTGTTGTAAACAGCCGCCCTTGTAGTCTCAGGAGTGATCCCCATTGATCTTCTAGCGGCACAAAAGAAATATGTCTACAAAAAAGAGGCGGAAATTATTGGAGTGGAGGCAGCAACCGAACAGGCAGAGCAACTCACAAAACGGTAGTGGCAAGAGCGCTGGAGCTCGGGAAGCTGAGGACGATGTATAGGGAGACTAATTACAGGGGGACTTGGCTGAGTGAAACGACCGGAAACACGCTGGGGTCAACTACTTCGTCACCCATTTCCTCACCGGACACGGATTCTTCAAAGCTTTCCTCCACACAATCGGCGAAACGAAGAGTTCAGCCTGTCAGTACGGAGACTCCCAAAAACAGACGACGCACATCTTACATTCTCCACCTGCAGCAGTCTAGACCTGGAAAGAAGTATTGGTGTCTTCAGCACAGAAAATACAGTCGATAGGATGCTGCCAACTTAATTGGAGAAAAATCTGCGTCTTTATATTAAAGAAAATTCTCAAGAAGAAAAAGAGAAAAGAAGAAATTTCCCGGGAAAGCATGTGAGCCCGAAGGGTGCATGATTATAGAACCCCCCTGAAGTAATGCAAAAAGCGGTCCCAGGGGTGTGTGTGAGAAACCTTAGGGTTAGGAGGAGTTTAACTTCATAAGCTTCGCCAAGCATACGAAGAGAGCCGGGCACACGGGGATGGTCATATGGTCAACGCCAAAAAGACCTCCTTATGAAGCGTAACGCATTTCTTCAAGGTTTATCAAGGTGATACCAATACTTACCCTTTCAAAAAAACAATCTAAAAATAAAAACAAACCTTGATTTTCCAAAGAACTTTTCTACATTTTTGTGCAAAGATAAAAAAAGTAAGAAGAAGGAAAAGGCAACAAAAATGATTTTCCGTTATTTTATTTCTTAGCTCTGTCGAGGTGGAAAGTATGATAGTAAACTTTTCCTTTTCAAAGTGAAAAGCATCCTTATCAACAAACAGAGAAATCCTGTGTGTCGGCAGTAGCGTAGCTAGAACTTTATTCGCCCGGGTCTCACAATAATCTGCTGCACTTTTTTATGACAAGTAATACTCTTGGTGGATTTGTAACTTCCTCGGAAGTGGGAGTAACCCTGAAAAAAAATCATTTTTCTTTTTTGGTGGAACTGGTTGGGGATTCGATCCCCACAGACCTCTGGCTTGATATTCCTACGCACTAATCATAACGCCATGGGCTACTACCGTTTACTAATTAAAACTGAAAAACATTTTTGGGTTCTGATTCTTATTAATAAAAAGCCGTTGCGCCTGAGGAGAACGGGCCTTTTCGCAACCCTTCGCTCTAGCTATGCCACTTTATGTGTTAGCTCTATTATACCTATTTCTCTTATACTTAAAGTTAAAATTCTATCTTTCAAAATAGGTACACATCCTTTTGCATTTTATTCATTTTTTGTTTGTTCGTCCCTTTATATCTTCTCTGACGAAGCTCATGGCGGGTGACTCTAGATTGGATACCCTTTTCTTGTGCGCCACTAGAAGACTTGCCGTTAGTGTTGGGTCTTTGTCTATTTTCAACCAAAACGGATGCGATGATGTGCGGGGCACGTTTAAAATCCACTTTTATGAAAGTGATATATGTTGTACGCTTAAATATAGTATTATGTATGTATGTATGTACCTCTGTCTAAAAGAGGATATATGTATTATGTATCTATTCTATACCTACTTGCCCTTTGGTTGTGTGAATGGATGTGTGTGAGGATGTGGGTGTGGCATTTAGATCAATATCAGAGTTTTCTTGTTATAAAAGCACAAAAAAAGTCCTTTAAGCGTTTACTTTTGGAAAGGTAAGTTATAAGTTGCTTATGGGCTGTGGGGTGACTTTCGGTAGTAATTTGTGTTTTTATTTTGAAGAAGAATGTTTTGAGGGATATATGTATTCTTTTTAAATTTGGTTAAGTGGAAGTTTTCTTGCGAAGAATCACTTTAACCATTTTGGTCAGGGGGTAGAGGTATATAATTAAGAAAATGAGTAAGGTATATTCTACGTTTAAAAGAGATATTTAATAGGTTCATCTACATTTATATGTAAATTTTATCTTTAACTACATATATCAATTCGGAGGAGCTGAGGAACATAAGCGGGCCTCTGTCCATTCTTACTATTTTGGGCTCTTAAAGTTCACATCTATAAAGAACGAGATGTTCAATTAAAGTAGATAGTAAGTACCTAGTTTCTAACCTCATGAAAAATAAGTTCAAAACAGTAATAGTGCATCCGCAAAAATCGAAAGAAAATGGCGGATCCCGTATGCTGGATTCATACGACTGACGATTTGACAGTATTTCTGTCAGAAAATTGGCACAAAGAATAGGCAAGTTCATTATTTTGGAAGAGCCTTTGAACATAAATACTACCATTTTGTCAGCAGTGTAAATTCAACTTTAGATTTGTTTAGGCATGTACTGTGGGACTATTCCGCTTTTGTACGCCAGCTAGTCATATAAAGGGTTTTCCAATAATAGGTGTTATTTTGATATTCAAAGAAAAATGGTATTTTTTGAGATAAATGATCGGATGTTTATTTCATTATAAAGACGAAGGTATGCCGTTAATAATGGAACACAACATCAGCCAAATGGCCGCCACGACCACACTTACAGGACCATATCCTTTTCATGAAATTTTCCATAACCAAATCGCAAAGTGGCTGCCCTATGTCCTCGATAGCCTCACGAATTCCATCTTTAAGGTCTTGAATCGACGCTGGGCTGTTGGCGTAGACCTTATCTTTCACGTGGCCCCAAAGGAAGAAGTCGCAAGGTATTAAATCACAAGATCTCGGTGGCCAATTGTGATCACCTCTTCGAGAGATAACACGTGTGTGGCACGTAGCGCCGTCTTGTTGAAAGTAAACGTTGTCCAGATCAACACCATCCAATTCCGGCCATAAAAAATCATTAATCATCTCTCAATAGCGCAATCCATTGACCGTAACTGTTGCTCCAGCCTCATTTTCGAAAAAGTGAGGTCCAATGACCCCGCCGGACCATAAACCGCACCAAAAAGTCACGCGTTGAGGATGGAGAGGCTTTTCAACAATAACTCTTGGGTTTTACGAGCCCCAGATGCGACAATTTTGCTTGTTGACGTAGCCTCCGAGGTGGAAATGGGCCTCATCAGTCAAGATGATTTTTCGATGAAATTCCGGATCATTTTCATACATTTCAAGGACCCAATCAGCAAAGACACGACGTTGTTGATGATCAGCCGGCTTGAGTTCTTGTGTTAACTGAACTTTATAAGCCTTAAGACCCAAGTCTTTATGCAAAATACGGTGTAATGACGTTTGTGGAATGCCTAATTCCAAAGAACGACGAGGAATGGACAAACCTGGGTTTTCTTCAACACTTTGGGCTACAACAGCAATATTCTCAGTTGTTCTTGAGCGACGTGCACGGGTTTTATTCTTCACATCACTAACTTGTCCCAACAGCTCGATTTTGTCCACCAATTTCTGTATTGCGGTCCGACAAGGTGCTTCACGACGACCCAAAAATGTTTTAGTTTTACGAACCGTCTCTGCCAAATTTTCACCATTTGTATAGTGAATTTTAATAATTTCAATGCGTTGTTGAAGCGTGTATCGTTCCATTTTTAATAATGGCGTAGTTTCTACTTGTCAAATGTCAAAAAATGACAGCTTCAAAAGTGACAGCTACCGAAATAGCGGGCTATTCAAAATAACACCTCTTATTGGAAAACCCTTTATTAACATACGCAAAACGTTATTTTTTAACAGTATCTAATGGTTTTAATTTAGGAAGTGACTCTAGATAATGTGAATTTATAACTTTTTATACGGCCCCGCAGACATGAGCCCTCCGCCGTGCCCCGGTGGGCATACTTTGGACACTCAGAGTTTTTGTTCAAGCCGCGTGAAGCTCATTGAATATTTCTCCTTTTTAATGGCGAAAAACTGGTATAATTGTTATAAATTGGCATTTCTATAGTCTTAGTAGTTGGGGTGTGGTTATTTATTTTATTCATTCTCAAACAATATTTGACTTAACGAAGAATAATTTTAAAGAGAACTTCACGAATCTGTCAATGTTATAAATAAATGACAACTGATACTTTGATTAATCTGACAGATGCATATAAAAATAAAGCTCTCCACCAAATTAAGCTTTATCAGAATTTTCCGAAGTTGAAGAATAATTTTCCTGGGCATCAGGGATTCACTATCTCATTAAATGTCAAGGATAGCGTCAAGTTTAATCAGGGTCTATAATGATGGTTAATTTAGAACGAAAAGCCATCCGCACTGTACCATTGCCACCTGAAAAGCAGTAATTGAAGAAACTTCATTTCCTCAATCGTTATCAGCTAAATTTCTTGGTAGTACAAACTTGAACTTGAAGATTGAAAAAAATATCTTTTCAGCATTAGAGTTCGACTTGATATAAGAAATGTTTTGAGTTTCAAGCGAATACGTTGCATCTATAACTCATTTGAGTTTTGGTGTCCACTGCCCAAGTCGAGTTAACTCTTCATACATACATACATTTTGTCTTACAGATAATTTATTTCTCGAGTTAACGCAGAATTATTTGTACCTACCCATTTGGTGAATAAACTGTGATGGATTGAAGATATATTTTTGACATGGGCTGAAATAGCAATTAATAGTTAGTTTATAGACTTGGTTAGCCCGCAACGTTGATTAAACTCAGAGCTAACTCAGTATCTACTGAACAACTGATAAAAAGACAGCAGAAAAAAACTATATATCCTCATTTAACCCCTAAAATAAACCCTTATAATGTTCTAGCATACAGTTCCTAAATAACGGAAAATGTCATATCAAAGTACCTATTTCTTTATACCTTTACAATTGTAGGCATTTATTTAAAACTTCTATAACAAACCTACAAAGACGACGTTATTTCAATTCATGTCATTATAATGGAGTGTATATTCAAATTTACCACTCCAATCGCTTGAATGGCCTGTCAAGAACATCTTTCTCATGTCTCCTGTCAAATAATACGACACAACAAGTTCTACTCAATTCGAAATTATTTCCACACACAACACACTACCACACATACCCCACAGCGCCACATCAGCTTCAGCAGCAATCATATAAGAAGATGGTCTTCTCTCAAGGACATTACACAAAATATACCTACATACTTTCTCCTATAAAAAAAATGGGTGCTGGGAGAAGGAGGCGGATGGGGATTGTATGGATTATACCCAAGGATCTAAAGGACCATCGAAGAAAATGTAAAAGTACGGAATAAAACGAACAAAATGAAAACAACTAGAAGCATCAGATGAATAAAAAAATAAAAGTGAAGACAAAAACAAAACGAAAAAAACAACACATTTATCCTTTTAATCCATATGAGGAAATTTTTCTGCCATCATATAGCTTACTGCGCTGATCCACACAGCCCACGCCACCCCGCTCTGCCACCACCACCACCACCACCATTAATGCTAGAAAACTTCAACCGTGTGATGCGAGAATCCGTGCTTAACTTAACAGTTGCTTTCAACATTATTGCGCCATATATCACGAATATACATACAAATGTCGACAAGGATGTGCACCGCACCAACGCTAACGCCATTTAGAACTCTTTCTTCCTCCGCACCCTCGACAATCTCTTTCAACTATGTATTTCAGAAACAGGAGATTTTCGTAGCGAGCAAGAGCGAATCCTGTTAGACAGGATATATACTGCGGTTCACTTGAATAAAGGCAACATTTTAATTTAAAAAAAAAAACAAGAATTTTTTGCCATTAATTCGATACACAATTATTTATAAGTAACGAAGGAAAGTTAAAGTTTAAGAATTACTTAGGAGAATATGCAATTAAAAAGGATGCACTTCTACAGTGATTTCAGCAGCTTATATGGACAAAAAACATTTGCTGCGCTTCTAATACCAGTTGCATAACACCAACAATCAAATTCGATTAGAATTAGTAGCAGTTTCACAGTCAGAAAAGTGGTACTTAAGTAGGCAATGTTAAAGATTAAGGCGCAATATCACAGTGCAGACTTACCTGATGAATGAGTGGAATTTAAGTCTCCAATGTTGGTGACTTAAGTTCCACTTACGCTGGCTATGAAACTTAGCCTAAAATCCTAACATGGGAAACTTAAGTGCCACTTATTCCGGTAAGTGCCGACTGTGAAACTGGCCCTTACTTTTCGATACTTTATTCTTAGGACTGGCGCCCAACAGACAATTTAATGCGAGCAACTATTAGTTGCCTCAAGTTGCTTGTAACAGCTAGCAACTTCGCAGCGATTAAAAAAATAGTTTTTTTTTTTGGATTCTTGATGTTTATTTTGCCGTTCGTTTGAAATTTAAACCATGCTGTGCTTAACATCATTCAACCTCTGACGACCAAATCTGAATTCAATCTTTCCGCTGACGTATTCATCAATGCCACCTGCATAAAATTCACCTTTCCGAAAATTACGGCCGTGTGCGAATTGCAATAAAATTTCGACTACATTTTGTCCGACATTAAATTTTGACGTTTTTACTAACAAATTCACCTCATTAGTGTCAAAAATTAATCTTAGGAAAGAATTTAACGCGATTTGAATCTAATTCGAACCAAAAACAAATACATATTTATGTAGATCTAATTTTCAATCGGCCGGAAATTATTGTTTTGCGTGCGAGAAATAAAAAAATTGTTTGTGATATGAGGTCGGCTTATGTACATTTCCAAAAAAAAATCATGTATATTCACCTCACGACATAATTTGCTTAGAATTGGTTATTTCATCTGAAAATAATTGTTTTCCATTTAAAGCCCTTATTAAATTTATTAAAATAAGGGTAAATTATGTACTTAACTGGTTCTTTAGGACAAAGCAAACATTTAAGGCCTAAGATTTTACACAATATAATGCACAGAGAATGGGTGAAAAATTATTTTGAAAAATTTCATTTTTTTTTCACTTTCGAACGAAAATAAAACGTTCTGCCTCATCTGGTGGGTTTTCAGTGTGTGAATTGGTTAAAAATTTCGATTAAATTTTATCCAAGATTAAAATTTGACGTTTCCACGTACTTGAAGATTCACGTCATTAGTGTCAAAAAGTAATCTTCGGATTAAATTTAACGTTATGTTAATCCATTTAGCACATGGCCAACGTTGATGCAAGGGATAAGTGTGGTCATTTTGAAAAATTCTTCAGCGGATGAAATTTGCGGTATAGTACGACATACGAATAGGGCGCTGGCTATCGCTAATTATGATGCGGATTGATACATTTTTTTAATAAAATTAACCAAAGATATCAATTATATTCGCTGTCAAATTGCTTCGTTCAGTGCAGTCAGCCTTAAAATAGATTACGTTTTCAAAGTTTCTGTTTTCAAAACAGCCGATAGGACTTCCATGCATTTAGATATATTTAAAAATAATGGCGCATAATTTTAGACGATTCTGTACGATGTTAAAACATTTTTAGTGTGATGCTAGGTTAATACGAGAATTTTCCAAATTTTAAAAGTTCTATATTTTTAACATTTTACTATTGTTAAAATCATCAAACGCCTATTTTATCTTTTTAGTATCATATTTACTCCATATGTCACTTTGACAGTAAGAAATGTGGAAAAGGTATGTTTGTTTAATTTTTTTTGGAGGAACTGTCACTGTTTTAGATGCGTTCAACTGGAGTTTATTAGAAAATAGGCTTACTATGATACTAGTTCAAAATTGTTTAAAACTAAGAATATTTTAGTAAAGAGCTTTTAAGTTAAGAAAATTTTAAGTACCTAGTATCATACTGATATCTTAACATCAGATTTTGTTTAAATTTTGCGCCAATGTATCTATAATACAATTTTATAAGCCAAAATACAATTTTGTTAAATAACCCATTCCAAGAAAAAATGCATACTTTTTCAAGAGTTTGAGAAATTTCAGGGGTACCTACTTAAGCCTCTTTGGAATAAACGAGAGGATGGAATATCGATAAGGACTCTACCCATAAAGAGATATTGGAATCAGCTTAAAAAAGAAAAATACACCAATTTATTCTGCCTGACATGGCCAATATTCATTCACCTGGGACTTAAATATTAAAGAAATTATTAAGACCTGGCTTTAAGTTAACCGGAGTGTATACTTTCGTTGTAGCCGCGGCCAGCGTTACGTAATCGTTGCATATAGGAATATTAGGGCGCTCCAAGTCAGTTGAATGTTGTAAGACAAATTTATTACCGCATAAGTGGGTTGAGGTGGAAGAATCTACTGAAAATATTATTTCCCAGTTCCTGTTTTCGTCCTTACATACATATAACCCCTATACACGGCTATAGACCAGGCACAAACAAAGTGATTGTATCCTTTTTTTCGAAATTCACACGAATTAGAATGTAAATTTACATTTTTCCATTGTGCGAGGGGATGATATTTTGTTGTGGCAGAAAGAACAACGCCAAGTAAATTTTTGAACAGAAGAGCCAAAAAAGAGGATTTTCATTTGTTAAATACTATAGTAACATACAATATTTTACTTCACATTATGTAGGTAGGTATATTTACTTACAATAAGTAACCAGTGTAACTATTTATTTCATTTAAACTATAAAAATAATTAATAGAGTTATTGTGTGGACAATATATGAATGTACAGTACATTATGCGTATACAGGGTGTTCGGTATAAGGTGCACCAAAAAGCTATTCTTGAATTGGATATCTTCTTACTTAGAGAACCGTTACTACAGCATGCGCTTCAGATCGGCCCTTTCGAATCCTTTCCTTGCTACCTCCGGCGTTCCCCAAGGCAGCCATTTGGGTCCCCTTCTTTTTATTCTCACTATTAACGATATCGAAATGGTAATCAAACATTCCTTTATCTCACTTTATGCCGACGATGCGAAGTTTTTCAAGACCATTTCGTCGTCACGCGACACAACGCTTATACAACAAGACCTCGATAAATTTTTAGTCTGGTGTCTCAAAAATTGCTTGGAGCTTAATATTAACAAATGCCAATCAATTACCTTTTCGCGTAAACGCATCAAATCTCCTCCTCGTATCTACTTCCTTCATAACCAACCCATCTCAATCGTAGAGTCCATTTGCGATCATTGGCCTCCTATGTGACCAGCAACTTAATTTCTTTGCACATATAGATGACATAATTCTGAAAGCCAACTCAGCTCTTGGCTTTGTCAAAAGGTGGTCCAAAGAATTCTCCAACCCCTATGTAACAAGGTCGCTGTACATAACATTTGTTCGACCCCTTCTCGAATACGCTTGTCAACCATTATCGCCGTATCAAGATATTAATATATCAAAATTGAGAGCATTCAACGCCGATTCCTTCGATTTGCTCTTAGAGGCCTTCCTTGGAACGATCCTTAAATCCTACCACCTCACCGTGATCGATTACAATTAATTAACCTGATTTCACTCGAGAAACGAAGAGAAATAGCTGTCGACTGCCAAACTCTTTACAATTCTATCTTTTTCAACACTAACCCCCGAAATTTAAGAAACCCTCGCCTCTTCTACTTGCCTACCCACCGCACCTCATATATGGCTCCAACCAGCCTTTAACTCGAATGTTGCGAAGTGCTAATTCGAACGCAAAGTTTTTCGATTTTAACCTGAGCAACTCCAGTCTTAAACTCCGTTTACTCAATCCTTCCCCCAATACATCCCTATCTTAGCTTTAAGCTTCGTAATTTTTAAGTTAGATTAAGTCCTTAGTTTTAAGTTAGTTTAAGCTTGCATTAAGCCGAATAAATGGGGGTTTTTGCCCCCACCTAAATAAATAGATCGAGTAGGTTGGGGTAATAGAAGAAAAAAATCGTACAAGAGGGGGGTCTATTCCCCCGTTTAGGCAGGAGGGGCAATTTTCTAAAAATATTACTTAAAACAGCAAACAAAATATTTAAAAACAAGGGTAAAACTTACAATGCCATGCTATACCTTTTTGGATAGCCAGAAATCTCTTCTTTTTTTTTTAATTTTCATTTTAAATTAAGCTGTGTTAGTGAAAAGTTTTTGAAAAATTAATTTTCAAACTCGAAATTTTGAAAAAAAAAAAAATTTAAAGAAAAATTGCAAACTAATTTTTTCAAAATTTTTTGTGATTAAGTATAATTTTTGTTTTCAAAATTCAATGTTCTTATTAATTTTAAATTAAAAATAGAAAACCAGATGCTAAAATGTCTTTTACTTTTTTAGGAAATTGAAAATAGGATGGAACTCTAAGAAAAGGCTCTGGATATATGACGGTCTCTTTAGGGCGGGCCCTCATCGCCATTTTGTTTTTCCAATGAAAACTGGGAAAAACTTTGGAATTTTACAAGTCGCCAACCAACAAACGTGGAAGAAAATCGTTGACATATATGAATAAAAACCACTTGATAGGCAAAAGTTACATCTAAAATGATAATCAGTTTCGCTAAGAGTCACGACCGCAATGCCAAGAAATGTGAAATGTTGCAACACCAAAAGCAAGAACTTACGAACCAATTATCAAAATTACCTAGAAATAAGCAACTACTACAGAATGATCAGAAGTCGGATCACCCTGTGAAGAACGCTTGAGATCAGTTCGTAAAAAAATGAGCAAGTCTTACAGTGGTCGAAAAATAAGTGTAACATCTACATATATGATTTATGTGACACTGCCTGTAAAATCTTACCCAGAATTTAAAGATCTTAATCTTGATACACACCAAAAACGAGTTTGTCTAGAAAGGTGTACAAAAAGTAAAATCACAGTTTCCTTTGAAAATAACTGGTTAGCTCCGTGCGAGCTGCATAATTATTGAAATGGGGAACTAGATCTTTCACTGCTTACCTTACCATTCCAAACCACAAATAAATAGATACACCACCTATTTCCATATAGACTTTTTGGTTTGGAATAATTACAATTTAACAAACGATTCTAAAAATATATTCCTTTCCACCTATCTGTCTTCTTTAAGGGATTATTAAAACTCAGCAAGCAAATTATGTCGTTCCAGAGAAACACTTTCCAATTAAAATCCAAGTCCGCATACAGCTTCGTAATTTCTCAACCAAAACTGTAAATAAATCATTTTCATTTAAAAAAAAATTCTTACGAAATAATCCTCTCTTGTCAGCTTACACCATCGTCAAATACAAGTTACAACCTTATAATAGCTTATTCTCCAAAGATAATTTTAGTGGACTTTGTCAGCGAGCGACGAAGACGACTTACGACTACGAAAACGACGACGCGATAGAAACTAATAAACCACTTAACCGAAGAACTTACATGTAGCGTACAATCAGAGGCACAATTATTATTAGCCTGCACCATTCCATCAGCACGATGGTTTTCAACTCTTGACCCCTCCATGTGCCATGAATTAATCATGATGCTTTCTGCTGTTCGGTTTGAATCTTATAGCTATCGGAACAAACAAAATTGAAAGTATTACACATTTCAATTTATTATTATTTGTCTTATCAGCACTTTTTTTTGGTGATGCAATCTTCCATATACATAAGTTCACAACTAAATCTATACCAGAGATCCTCCTGGGCTGAAAAACCACATTCAGTTCGAGTTCTTTCGCGGCCGAGAGATGTCACTTCAAGTAAATTTCGGATGGATTCGTTTCCTAGTTGCAGTGATTTTCGTAGCAAAGTTTGTTCCTATTGATGGACGGGGAGCAGATTGGTTGACAAAGCTAGAGCAGAGAAGGATTCGCGTTCAATCGGATGTTGATCTTTTGATCAAGTATTTTTGCTCCTACGATCAGCGAGATGTGAATTGCCAAGTTAGACTTCCACAATTACGCGAAGAGCTCCGCCAAATCGATGAACAATTGCTAAACTATCGAAATGAAGAAATCCCCAGAGTTTCCTATCAACAGTTTGTTCCCAACCAAGGACTTGCCGATCTTATCCACAGACGAAGATTCCTTCTTGCCGAGCAGGATCTACTGGGTCATTTGAGCGATGTTCCATCGGTTGTTCAAGAAGTCTACGACAATCGAAAGGAGAACTTCAATATTCTGGTTGACTTTGCCACCGCTGTACGAAATGCAGAGCTCAAATTCCTGCTGTACAAGAACCTGCTGGAGGAAATCATCCGTCGAGGACATGATGAACCGTTGAAAATCATCCGACTAATTCGAGGCGTTCACGACGAGGTAGTGCAGGGAAACTCTGTTAATAGCGATATAAGCAACCTGGCAATCAACATGGTCGATAATCTTAAGGTCCTCTTCGAAACTGGAGTGTCAAAATTGTGGATCGACAACACGATAAATCACTCCTTCGAGCTGGATTCGAGTGTTCCCAGACTGGCCGATGAGATATCATCTCTCGATCCGGATCTCTTTAGCAATATCATTTCCAAAGTTATTGTGGCGGTGTATCCCTTGACTGATAAGCACCAGCTGATGAGGAACATGGAGAAGTTTCACTTGGTTCCACAGCTGATTGATGGCTTTAGTGTTATCCACAACGAAATGGCAAAGGCCAATGACATAAACGGAAAGCCCTACATCCTGAAACTGGGATACTACACCAGAGAATTGATGATTCGATCGAATTTGACTGAGCTGAGTCCCCAGGCAAAACAACAACTACTGAATCTCGAGCGAAGACTTCCTTTGTCCATTCACAGTCTCATCTTCAACGACAGGGTATGTTTGAAGAACAAATATGCCCGCGACAACTTACACATAGCCCATGGCCATCCGAAACTTACCAGGTATGCAGTTATGGCAGCGGGTAATCAGTTGAAATGGATCCCAAAGCCTCTCAATTACACAACTTGTTTTGAATTCCCCTACGGAGGTTATTTGTTCGCCGACGATGAGAATCCCAATGGACGCAATCGACTGGTTGCAGCTTCTTTGGATTCAAAAGAAATGGTAATAGGAAGTGAATGGGAAATCGAACCTGTTGATGAGGATGATTGCTTGATAAGAAATACAGCCTACAATGAGCTGCTGTATGTGGGAGATGAAATCGATCATGACCATCTGTCGAATAGGGTCTTCACAATGCCAATGAGTGCAGTTGCTGCAAGAAGTGATGATAGATTTAAATGGATAATTCAAGGGTGCTAGCGTGATTTCTTTTTGTTAAACTAGATTTAAATGTTGCTTTAAATAGATTAAAACATATGTTAATATGTAAATTCGATTGAAAATTATATTAAATAATAAAAAAATATTGTTAGTGTTTTTCTTTTTTTTAATTTAATTTTGTAGCTTTTAGATGGAAAAGCACATTTTGATTTTTTTAGAATGTTCTCTTGTAACGGGTGTTTTTTTTAGACGTGTGGTTTTCAATCTGGCAATACTCTTTTCGCAGTTGGTCTTTTTGACAGCTGTCACTTGATTTACGCTCAATTTGGTTTGCCAAAATTGGCTTGAAACGAGATCGTTGTTGTTCCCGATTTTCCCAAGAACATTTTTTTCAGCGATGAAGCTAATTTTTGGTTGAAAGGCTACGTCAAAAAGCAAAACTACCGCATTTGGAGTGTAGATGATGCACAAGACATTGTTGAGACGCCGTTACATCCTAAAAAAGTCACTGTTCGGTGTGATTTATGGGCAGAGGGTCCATATTTCTTCAAAAATCAAGCCGGCCATAATGTTACAGTCAATGTGGAACGCTATAGAGCCATGATTAATGACTTTTCTGTGCCTGAATTGGAGGATGTTGATGTGGGCGACCTTTGGTTAGAACAAGACAGCGCTACCTGCCATACAGCCAACGAAATTTACTGAAGAAAACGAATTTTATTGAACAAAATTTTTGGTGAGCGCATTATCTCGCGTCGGTCGTGGGCCAGTGCCGTAGCTTCCAAGTTCATGCGATTTAACACCGCTGGACTATTTTTTGTGGGGTTATGTGAAGTCGCTAGTCTACGCAGATAATCCCTAGACGATTGACGCCTTGGAAGAGAATATTCGGCGCATTATTGGTGACATACGGCCCCAATTGCTGCGAAAAGTGGTCAAAAATTGTGCCTCTAGGCTGGAATTTATTCGAGCCAGCCCCGGCGGCGACCTGCCCAAAATCATTTTTAAAACATAATGGCAAACCCTTAACTTTATAATAATGTTAAATTCTAAAAAAAAAAAAACACCCTTTATATACGAAACTAGGTATACTTAGTATACTTGTCCTATACAGTCCTACAGACCAAGTAAAGCTTGTAAGAACAATCGTCAAAGGTAGACAGTGGAAGGCATTTAAAACTATTTGCTTTCAACATTCAGAAAAAACATTTCACAAATTTCCAAATTGATATTTCGTAAAACAGAACTTTCCCCTCGAAAAAAAACAAATTATTCTTGTGCCTAAACTTTTAAAAAATACCCTCAACTTTGGCTTAAAATTGTTTTTAGTTCAAGACATTTTCAAGATCCCTCTAAAATAATTCCTTTATGTTTGCAAAAATTTTATAACAATTTATGTAGGTAAAGGTATGTGTGTATCTACCACCATCCATAATATCCTGTAGAATCTCGTCAGTCATCTTATAACCAGCAAACTGTGAGCTATATTTATATTAAAAATAATTCGTTGCATTTGAATGCGATGAGGTGATAAATGATGGAAATAACGACAAAGTTATACAACACTGTAGCGGTACTGCAGTTATGCATGTAATATTTGTAGGTTCTCACTTCAGATTCCAACCATTAAAAATTTCTTTAAAAAAATACTAAAAACACTCTTACAATAAACTTAGCTCCTTGTTGAAATTGAAGTTGAAGTGCTTAAGAGTTGGAAAAACTCTTTTGTTCTCTCTCTCTCACTTTATACTTTCCTTTCACTGGCATAACTTAAATATGTACGTTTCCTTGAAAATTATATTTTCGTGGAATAGAATTTTCCCATCATAAGGACCATTCGTGCGAATTCTTCGAAAATTCACTACAAAAGCATCGTCCCGGATCCACCATAGGACCATCCCAGGACCAACCTAGCATAATAATTCAAACAAATAACAACTACGACGACATAGCAAAAGCATTTTCAATTACTCTCTGGGTATAGGTATACATGTATAGACTTAGAGAGGTATGGTATACTTGGGTGGTTTTCTCGTTGTTGGTTTTAGTGGCGGAGATGAAGCCTCTTGCCGGTGCACAGAAGAGTTTGTTTGCACTGTTTTCTAGGTTTATTGGAATTTATTTTTTCCTTTAACTTTTTTACCTTAACTCAAAATCTCTCTCCCCTCTCTCCATCCTTCCCCATCCCAAAATCCACAACGCTGCCAAAGCCATTTTCATTGTGCTACTTTTAGGAGCGGAGCGCCGAGCGCACCTCTTTTGGTGAAGTGCAAGAGGCTTTGATTGAAAGTTTGTAGATATATATATTTTTTTTTTTGGTATAAAATCATTTTCGTCCTGGTTATGGTGCGATGGCGAATGAATAGATTATTTTTTAGCTGCGAATATAACCGAAGCGGAATTTGCGGTTTATTATGAAACACTTGATAAAAAACTCGTCTATTAGTTTTTTTTTATTTATCTTTTCGCAGCCAGTGACTTAATTAAAATAAAATACTGTTATCACAAAAGGTGTTGTGAATTGTGAAGTCGTTTTTCAAGCATGAAATTTTTATCTAATAGATGTTTTTTTTTTTTCTTTTAGATTTGCTTTCATTTTGTCTATGGATGAGGATCCTTTGGAGAAGATAATTTGTGTTTTTTCAGACTCATCTATAGACTGAAAAAGATTACCTTACAAAAAAAAAAAAAACACAATTTGGAAAGTTTTGTTTTTTTTTTTTAACTTTTTGTTTTAAATCTTAGAATAATTCAGAAGGAAACAAAAGTCTACAGCAGTATAGCCAGCTAAGGACATTTTCTCGCAAACAGTAACTAAATGCATTATGTACATCGGAACGGATAACAAAGCATTCACTGTTAATCACTTTTCTACTTGGAATAAACAAATAGGGAAAGTTTTCGATTCGTTAAAAATATCGACCTTCAGTCTTTAGGTGCGATAACTTTTTAGAATATTCCTTTTTGAAAAATTCTTAACTTTTTATTCAACTTTTCCATTAAAAAAAAAAATAATTGATGGCAAACTCCATCAACTCTTTAGTGAGAAACTTTTTGAAAATAAAACATCTCCTTCCCGATGTGTAATTTTTATGTAACAGTTTGAAATTTAAGTCCATTGAAAGGTTACAACATTTTGACCAGCTTTTCCAAGATGGCGGCCAAATGGAGGTTTTCAATCCCGGAGTTTAAGTGGTATGCTCATCACACTGACCCACCCTACACATGAAAAAAAAATTTGTTCTTTACAAAATGCAGTCAATATAAAATTTCAATGGGCGAACGCGGGGAGGGGGAAAAGACCCCCCCCCCCCCTCCCATAAGACTTTTTTTTTGTCACGACCCAACCTACATGCTCTAGATTTTTGTCTCACAAGAGGGTTCTTTCAATAAAATTAATAGAAAAAAACCCCTTAATGATATTTTTCGCCAAGATGTTCGTCTATTTTTGGTTTTAACTTTTTTATTTTCAATTTTTTTAGCAAAAAATTTTAACTACAGCTGTAGAGAATTTAATTTTCCTTAAAAAAAGGCTTTAACATTTTTTATGTGAGACCTATGGTTCACAAGAGATCGCGAAAAAGCATTTTACACAACCTTTTCCATTATGGTGGCGAAATGGGGGGGTTTTCAACCCCAAAAAGCAAATGGCATACTCACACTGACCCATCCCACACATTAAATAAAAAAAACGTTGATTTTCACTAAATGCAAGGTCAATGTAACATTTCAATGGACTATTTGACGTTCATTATAAATATGTTTACCTGATGGAAGTGCCAAAAATTAGAACTGAAGGATTGAGCTACCCAAGCCAACCATAGAGGTCGATTTTATTATATTTTCGATTGAAATGTATTTCGCAACAAATCATTTCAAGTAACACACTTAAATATTTAACAATTTTAATTTTCAATTAAAATATGTATGTATATTATGTTTCTAATTACCCCAAAATTTTGTTACCATTTACCCTCATTATAATAATTTCTTGGGTAAATGTAAACACGAAAAGAAACACAAATCTCTTCGAAATTTTGGATTTTTTTCTTTTAATTTAATGTCAATCAAATTTGATAGCTAAAAAAAAAGGTACTTCTGAACTTTGTTTAAAAAATATTAATATTTCCCAAAGCCTCCAGAATTGGAAATCGCTTTTAAATTGAAAATTTCAGAAAAACAAGCAACTGCCAACTGAAAACTGTAAACACACGAATGGGCGCCATATGTGTACCTATATGACAGATAATGAATGCGTCCGAATGTTTATTTAGTGGGTGCGTTCAAGACTGCGTTATTTATACGGAATTCGAGATCTGTTTATACTACGTTTTCATCAAGAGATAATCCGGGATTTAAGGTAGGAGATTTAAAATTAATCTTGAAGTGTTTTCACCACAAAAAAGGAGATTAAATTGACGTTTTCAGTCTGAATTGCCATTCAATTGTCAACTCAATTTGACAAGAGTAAAACAAATATAATCGGCAAACGTATAGCAAATGGAAAAAACAATTTTTGAGCAATAAAACAATTAATTTTGAATAAACTATTTATTAAAAATGAGTCAAGTAACCTAAATCTATTGTTATCACACCATTTTATTCTTCAAAATAACATTAGAGTATAGGAGAATCCATAATTACAGAAAAAAAACACAATTTTTCGACCTACTCTTCAATGAGAAGCTCCCCATCCTCCAGTGTCTAGGTTGTCCGTTGTTTTTTGTGTGTTTTGGTTGTTGCATTATCTGGAATTTGTATTGTTTAACAAAATATTATTATAAATATATGAAATACATTGTAAATACTTGCATTTTTATTTCTACAGCCAACGCGCAAAAATATTTTATTATTTTTTTTTTATTTCAATGGAAAAACTGACGTTTAAAAGGGTGCGTTCTACAAAATTAGGATTGTTTGATTTGAAAATCTCCTTCTTGCAAGAAGATTTCAATGAGATTTATTTTAAATCTTCTTTTGAGGAGATTTCAATTTGTATGATAAATCTTGGAGATTTGAAGAGGATTTATGCTAAATCCACTTAAATCGCGATTTAGTGCTCAGTGAAAACGTAGTATTACATTTACCTCCGTTAACATTTACCCATATTGTTCGTATAGGCGTAGGTACATCTGAGTATACTATTTCTTGAATATATAATTTAGCTGCCAAATTAATTAGAAGATAGTGTCGTTTTGGATAAAATTTCCATGGAAGTATGAAGAACAACTGACTAGGGTTGTCACTTTGCTGCAATCAAATCTACTGCACTTTCAATAAATAATCCATAAAATAATTTTTCAATTCTGTCATTGAATGCAGTCATTCTCATTCTTCATGATAGCCACCCTTTAATTTATGCTAACAGCTATCGGCTTTGTTTTGATGACAATTGACAGCTGTCACAGCAAATCTGTCAACGCAACGTTCTTATTTACTTGAGTTCGTTTTTTGTTTTGATTGTGAGAAAAGAATTAAAGATAGTTAAATTTTTAATTAAATCTGCACGCAAAAGGTAAAATCGTTTTAAATGTTGGAAAATTGATACAAATACCTATGTAAAAGTTTATTTGTGTTTATTAAGTAGTGATTCACAAAAAAAAACTGGCTGCAGAAGAGGAAAATCAATGTGTTGATCAAGTTGCTGGTGCCAGCAGAAGCTTGTAAGTTTATAATTATTTTAAAGTATGTACTTTTAATATTGTAATAGGCAGGCAGATTTTCTTGGTTAGATTTTTAAAACTAAGGGTTTTTTAGTAACAGTTTCGACGACGCTGAGGACCAAGAACTTTCAATAACTAACCTAACCAATCAAAATTTGTGTCTTGAAAATATAAATCTACTGCAAAAACATTGAATCTACTGCAAATCTATACTTCGGAAATTTTTTCAAAAGGTGGCAACCCTGCAACTGAGGCCAAAACACGATTGGCTCATCTAATACAGCTTCCCATGATGCATATAAGTAGAAACCTTAAACTACCCTCATGTTTAATTACTTAAAACGCAATTATTTTCGAAAAAATACATCAATCAAATTGGATATATGCCTTCATGAATATCCAAACAACAATGTAATGGAATATTTTACGAGAATAAGGATTTACTATATCGATTTCGGGTGAATAAAAGTAATTACATGGATGAATCTAGTATGTACTAAAAGTATTTGTTAGCAAGCATGAACTTTATTTCATGCATACGAAATTAAGTAAATATGAGCAGCCAAATTAATAAACGTGGAATAACGAAGGGTTAGGTCTTATTCCTTGGAATAAGTGCAAAAGATTATTAATAAAACAATATTTCTACTACCACCGAAGAAGAGGTGGTTGCGTTGGGTGTTGATACTAGCTATATTCATCTGATCCGTTATTTCCTTCAAGGAATCTTATATTTAGTGCCTTTGAGAATTTTAGATCCATAGAAAATGTGACAGGAGAAGAAGTTGTTTCAAAAATACCTACTTCGTTTCCTAAATCTTTATTAATTCTTAAAATTTTAATATCTGTTACAAAAACTGAAGGTCCGAATAACCCAAAATATGGTTCAGTTTAAGGATTCATAAGGTGATAACAAGAATTCACTATACAAATCATAAAATAGCAACCTAATCATTTTTTTATTAATCCCAGCACAGTCGCAGTCATCGCCCTTGTGCTTTATAAACTTCTTTAAAACAATTCTTTTGCGTATCCAAATTCTAAACGAATAATCCCCCTTTCACCCTCTTGTGTAGTGTATAAGCAATTGATATCACCTTCACTTAAACTGGGAAATAACTTAAGTTTTTAATTACAACCAAAAATATAATACAAAGAAGGAATTTTACTACACACAAGACACAACATCGACAATTATGTACGTATAACTACCAACCTACGTCCTTCTCATCATCAAAGTTGACGTTAAACTCACCAAAAAAATAAAACGAGAAAGTAGGGAAAAACAAAAGCATACGCATATCCTTCGCATTATAGCCTTTTCCTTCCATACTATACGTATACTCCGGATCTCATCATCAGGTTCAGATTCAGACAGTGAATCCCTCTGGCTTCATTTATTCAAAAATCCCTGAATACCATCAAATATGCATAACAAAAGCAGTCTCCTTTGCGCTTTGCCGTAAGTTTGTGACTTAATTAAATGTAATTTTCATGTTGGAGTTGTACTCTCGGGGCGGGGGATTGAGATTTAAGAAGGTTGCTGGCAATGGCAGTGGCAGGTGGGTGTTTGGAT
Organism: Leucozona laternaria; assembly: GCA_932273885.2. Lineage (NCBI taxonomy): Eukaryota > Metazoa > Arthropoda > Insecta > Diptera > Syrphidae > Leucozona > Leucozona laternaria. Next base: position 21,749,577 of record OW026368.1, on the reverse strand, counting down.
GTGCTGGGAAGAATATAGGTACAAGGAATTAAATGCGAACCGACATCGTTGTTGTTTTTCTCGATTTTCCTCTGGCTGATGGCATGATGGCGGCATCAAGAGAGCAAGCATAAGTATAGATCCCAGGACAGAAACAGGACCGTATTAAAATGAAGTCAAATAAGGCGTGTTTTTGGCTTAATTTTATATTGCTTTGGTCCCGTTTTGGGAAAGTTGACATTTCAAAATCACAAACTTTAAAAACAATGTCGAGAAAAGTCATAAGCCTGTAAATTTGTTCGAAATAGGAAACAAAAAAAAATACATAGATAAATGGGCCGTTTGCCGGGCACATGCAATGCAACTCAGCTCAGTGCCGGTGTCAGGTGTTCAGCCAGCTGACTAACTGGCTGAACACAATAGACGCGTCATGGCGCGCGTCCTTGCCTGTCAAAGTTAAAATACATAAAATCTCGTTAAAGTGAATACAATATGGAGATGCAGCCACAAATGCAACTCTGGGAGTTAAACAAGTTTTAATAATCACGCGCGTCTATATTGTGTTCAGCCAGTAAAAGAAAAAAGAGTTTGCGAAATGTTCTAATTATGTTCCTGTTCGAGTGGAAATCGTCGATTTGGCCGTAGAAGTCCAGCAGCTGTAGAGAGGAAAGTTAAAAGTATAGACTTGCAACGGGCATAACAGTTATGAAGAAACAAAATCATTTATGAACACTGCATCTAACTGCAAGGAAAACTGGTGCAGTCAATGTTTCCATTAAGATTATTGATGATTTGTGATTTAAAGTCGGATTCTTTTTTAAAAATTAACCTGGGCCTTGAACTCCCTAACCAAAGAAGCGGAACTTTACTAGATCCATAACTATCTCCCAACTCAACCCACCCCACCGTCATCACAATGAAAATTCCTATACAAATATACAAAATTAATGCACAGGAAAAATACAAATAAAAAAAAAAAAAAAAAAACAAATTAAGAATTATGTCGAGAAAACAAAAAAAATATATAAAATTAAAATAAATAATCGCATCCCAGCAGCTTTTATTCGCGCATACCCCCATTCGCATCACACATAACAGGAAACAGGATAATAATTTCAACATCAACGCCATACGCAGAATGAAACACAAAAGCACAGCAACAGCAACACGAAAAGTAATTACCAAGCAGAATAAGCACCACTCTAGCAACAAATAATTATAAAATAATGAATCCCTTCGTCCTGTGTTTCCTGCTGTGTTGCTGTTTGCTCTCTGGCTTTAGCTTTAGCTTTGGGTCTGGGTCTGGGTGGCTGTTGGCTGATGATGTTCAGTTCGCATGTTGATGAGATGAGGACAAAAAGGACAATGTTGGCATACGTAGCGTATTAAGGTATTTAAACTATAGTACATACATATATAAATGTACCTACAAGTAAGGAAGAGGTAGAAAGGAATGCTTGTGGCTCATTGCCACGCATTTAAATAGTTGGTTGTACTTGTACTATTATTATACAATATACACGGAAGGATATGTGTTAGGGTGGATTTCAGCAGTCAGTTGTTTGAAGTTTTTACCACAGACACAACTAAAATGAATTTAGACGACTGATAAATTTGGCACAATCTCTGCTCATATACTCCCCAGAACTGCCAATTTTTACCAATTCAAGTTCGAAGTTCTGTCAAACTTCATATAAAAAAATTAAATTGTATTAAAATTGTTAGAAATCGGCAGTTTTGCGAAGTAAACGAACAGACCTATAAATTTCTTCAATTTTCTCTCCACTTACGACTTCATATAGTGTAAATAGTACAACTGACGTTTAATTTTTTCATTAAAAATTAGCTTGCACATGTTATGCGACCAGCAAATTGCGAATTAAGATTGGTCATGGATTTTGACATTTCATTAACATGAGTGGTCGCTGACAACTGCGAATTGTCACAAGTAAAATGAGTGTTTTAATTCAGTTTAATTCGAATGAATTTTTTATTCGCCATTTTGTGGAATGCGACCCGATGTTGTGGATTGCGAATTTATGTTTGACAGTTCCCAGAAGATAAGTTGTTGGCTGCGTAGAAAATTATTAAAAAAAAAAAAAAAAAATTTCTATTTCATTATTTATTTCACTTCGTCGTCGAAAAAGTTAAAACAAAACGAAAGTTAATATTTTATCTAGAAATCGCTTTACTAACTTTATTCGCATTCATATGTCGCAACTTAAGAATCGTGAAAGGAGTGTTTTTTTACAATTCGGTGTGGAACTTGGTACCATTCCGCAAGTATGAATATTTTGTTCGTGAACATTTTAATTTAATTTAATCGCAAAATTTGATGAGTACACGAATGTTTGTGTACACAGAGATAATTCACTCTTGCAGAATTGGTCAAATTTATTCCCGCATATTTTGAGAGTGAATAGAAGGTTTAGGTGGACGGAAAATTATTTACACTTGCGGGATCGAGTCCCTGGATAAAAAATATTGTCGTTGGTGATTAGCGACGCGATCACAGACAAAATTTGACGTTTCCATACAAACTATTGATAACAAAGAGGCGATTCGCGCTGGTAAATATAATAGCTAGATCTTTAATTATTGTCAGATCTGTCAGTGAAAAACATGCTTACGATGTCTAATATTACAGTTAACTGTCAGAAAATTTCTCTGACAATTAATTGTAAGAAATCTGACAATCATGCTTACGCTAGCTAACAATCGTGTGATCTTGCAATTAACTGTCAGAAAATGTATCTGTCAATTAATTGTACGACGATAAATTGTAAGGTATTTGATAATTGTGTAAACACACAATCTCTTTTCAAACCAATTTTGATCGTGCGTTGTCTGCCGTTTTTGACAATGAAGAAATTGTCAGATGTACTTTTTTTAACAACATATAATTTTTTCACTGGCAGACAATTTTCTGTCTCTCTCTGTTAATATCTGACAATTATCTACCAATGAGCTGACAATACCTCTGTTCGTCTACTTTCCAAACCTGCCATTTTCTACCAGTTTTAGTTCGAAGTTCTGTCAAAGTCCATATACAAAAAAATTAAATTGGACTAAAATGGTAAAAATGGGTATTTTCGGGCGAGTACGCGAACACACCTAAATAGTTATGTTGGTTGGTTGGGAGAAAATTTACCGATACCTTACAATTTATTGATAGGTATTCAGCTAACTATCTGACAATAAATTGCCAGCCAACTTCTGACAATAAATTGTATGATACTGTTATATTTTCTCCCAACCATGTAAACACACAACGTAATAGTCAGCTCATTGGTAGATTATTGTCAGACATTTTCAGGACTGCGGCAATATTGTAAGATCTACCAATCTTGTACACTTAGCTTTAGCTTTACTCAATTTTTTGAATTTGGGAGTTTGTGCCCTTTCGTTCTTGGGATGGAATTAAGGGCCGGTAAAGTGTATAGACAATTTTCATTTTCGTGTATTCAACTTCCTTTTTCGTTAGTGGTAAAATTTTTCATTTTAAAACAAAAAATTCCTGGTAAAATTTTGAAACTTATGACGGCGCCAGTACTTTCCTCGGAAGATGCTGTAGTCATCATCGTCTTCTTCGTTGTCGTCGTAATCTTCGTATAGTCCTTTATATTAATTATTCAAAATAAAGTATCATTTTCATATATACCATCAGAGAAACAAGGAACCGAGAGAAGCATCCTGTCGCTTAAGAAATACACTTTATCTGACGCAATGTTGTTGTTGATGTTCACAAATTTTGGCATTTAAGGACGAAGTTCTTCTCTCCATCTTCATCTACCTCCCCCCCCTCCCCCCTCCCCCCTCTAAACTTTTGCTCCTGATTCTTCCTTCTTAAGTCTCATTTATAATTTTAATCAACGTAAAAGCTCTTAAAATAAAAAGTTGAATCAAAGACGACATGGAAGGGCAGCATGAGTGAGGTGGAGGTGAAGTTGAGAGTAAGGGTGAGAGTGAGCGGCTATGAGGGCGTATTTACGCTGTGTTTTTGAAGATGGAATGTTGTTGAGACGTGGAAAGATGGGTAAACCAAGTTAATCCCTAAAGGGAATGGAATATCTTGTGTTATAATAAATTGTGGTGTTGATTCTCTTTTGCCTGTGGTTTTATTATTTTTTTTTTTTTTGTTTCCTTATGTAAAGTATATTTGGTTTCATTTTCAAAGTTTTTGGTCCTGTTTTCCTGGGGGTAAAAGGAAAATAATTGTTCTTTTTTTTGCTTGGGTTGCGGTAATGTTAATATTGGTAGAATGCGGAGTATAGCGAGGCTATACAAGAGAAGCAGGAATAATTATATATGTACCTATATAAAAAGGAAATTACCACAATTGTTTTGGTGAGTTGCTTTTATTTTGTTGTTGCAGTGTAATTCTCTCTCTCATCTCCGGGGAATTAAGCTTGAATGGTTAAATATTAATTAGAGGACATTTTGAGCCAGATTATAGATTAGTGAACTGTTTTTAGGGGTTGGGAGGGTGAATCAATTTTGATTGGGGATTAAGGAATTCTATAAAAAGAAGTAAAAATTACTTTCAAAACTTTGTGTGCAAAAATGAGTATGAGGGAAAAATTAAGCTTGTGTGAATTTAGGTATAAATAAAACCTGGGTTTTATTTTTAATTTACTTTTAGGCCCATTTTTTCGGTGCGAGATTAAAATTAAACACGAGTTTACTCACCAAATTTCCTAATCAATTGTCTAGTTTCTTTCTTACCCGACAAAAAACCATGATTCAATGACGGTTCACACTCCAGAGAGAGCATAATGTAAAATCAAACAGAAATTAACCATTTATCAGGTTAAAATTTTTCAACACGACCGCGTGTTAAATATTTTACATTATTCCTGAAAGAGATTTTCACTTAAAGTAAGAAACTTAACCTATAGAGCCAGTCATACAAAAAATTATTATCTAAAACATTATTAACTGTTTAACTGACAACACTTCTATGAAACAACATTTCTCAATGTTGAACTAGCCCCCAGTAGCCTCTTGTTAAGATACCACGTGAAGCACGATGAACTGACATGGAACACTGGTAGCTTTAACAATGCTCACGTGTGTAGTTTACATTATCCCTTTTCAAATTTACACTATGGCAATGTAAAGCTTGCACACGAACCAGGAGGATTAAACAGAGAGGGCACACAACTTAACATAAACCCTTGTCAAATTATATTTTTATTTGACGTTTTTCTCTGATTGAATTTCCTGACAGGCAAACAGAGAGCAATAAACTGAAGTTTTATTGAGAAAAATAAAAAAAAGTAATCTTACATTTTGTCATTCGAATCAGGAGCTGTGTTTTTATTTCCAATCCCCGAAGGAATTGGGTCAGTGTTAAACAATCTATACATGTTAAATGCAACAACAGCTTATCGCCTACGGGTTTATTTAAGCCCAGAAAAATGTCGGGCTTAAGTTACGTAAGCGCAGAGAAAAACTGTGTAACAAGCGTCAATTGGCTAACTTGTTATCGATATTTTGAATGAAAGCATTAACTTTTTCTGTGATTGCGTCTTCTTTAATCCTCGATGTCGTTTTTTTCATCCAGTAAGATCTGGGATTGGAAAAAAACCCGCCTCGTATTTTGACCAGCTGTGCCGCATATAAAGGTTGTTTTTTTAGATGTGTGGTTTTCAAGAAGTAATAAAACGCATATAACTTAATGTTATGGCCAAGAATTTAGCTTTATTATAAAGATAAGGGTTTTCCATTATGTTTTAAAAATGATTTCAATCAAGTGACCGCCGCGGCTGGCTGGAATAAATTCCAGCCGAGAGCCTTAACTTTCGACTACTATTTGCAGCAATTGGGGGCGTATGTCTGCAATAACGCGCCGAATATTCTCTTCTAAGGCGTCAATCGTCTCGGGCTTATCTGCGTAGACAAGCGACTTCAAATAACCCCACAAAAAATTGTCCAGCGGTGTTAAATCGCACGATCTTGGAGGCCCACGACGTGAGATAATGCGCTCACCAAAAGTTTCCTTCAATAAATTGATTGTTTCGTTGGCTGTATGGCATGTAGCGCCATCTTGTTGGAACCAAAGGTCGTCCACATCAACATCCTTCAATTCAGTCACGAAAAAGTCAATAATCACGGCTCAATAGCGTTCCCCATTGACTGTAACATTATGACCGGCTTCATTTTTGAAGAAATATGGACCAATGATTCCCTCTGCCCATAGAGCACACCAAACAGTGACTTTTTGAGGATCTAACGGCGTGAAGATCGGGACCGGTGGCCATCTCGTTTTGGGGCCATTCAACGAACGTGCGAAGCGCTTGATGGTCGTTTGGCTATACATTATAAAATGGCAAACCAAACTGATCATAAATCAAGTGACAGCTGTCAAAAAAACCAACTCCGAAAAAAGTATTGCCAGATTGGAAACGAAACGTCTAAAAAAAAAAACACCCTTTAGAACAAAATTATGAATTGTCAATTAACGAACGAAATTGATGAAACGATGATCCAAAATACAAAATATTTACATATTGGTATAATTGATATTTATCTCAATTAAATGCTCCCAATAAATTCATAATTTCAATCTATAAAATGCATATTTACAAAATCTTTGCATCAAAAATGTTTTCAACTATTTATAGATAATGCAATTATCGAGTTTTCATATTTTTAAGCATTCAAAGCCATCAAACAATCAGAATTATAACCGACCAAAAGGACTTCCTGCATTATTCAAATAACCTAGAAGTATACATAGATGATATAGGAATTAATTATGATGGTTTGACCCTTACTCATAACATTTATGACAATATATGTGCATACGACTGAACAACGGTTGATGAAATTTACTTTTTCAATTAAACTGCATCATTATACATAATATCAAACCCAAACACCATCGGATAATGAATTTCGATGAAATCGATAACAACAATATCATCGGTTGTGCAGTATAATATAATAGATAAGCCGGATATTGTCCGGCCCGCGCGGGGTGATGTAGGGGATTGTATAAGAGGTAAAGGAATTATAGTAGCACTAAATTGATTTGTTCCGAGATGAAACATGTGTCCGTTCCATATTGAGTATTCAACCTCACCTCCTTTACCTATACTCCGTTTGTGTGTATGGAAAATAATGTAATTTCCTAGATCCAACAACGATTTTACGACGCATAGACCTACACCGCCTACAACACCGACGACTATGGTCAGAGAATAGAGCAATTTGCATGGTGGCCATGTTAATGGAAGCACAAACCTAATTATGGAAACTAATGGAGCTGCTTTATGCCCCCCGCCCCCCTTAACATAAAGTGGAAGTACACCTATGTAAGTCACGACCAAAAGTGTGGTTGCTCGAATATATGGGCATGTCCAGTGCCGGACCATAATGTATACCAACAATATATACTTCGGTAGGTAAGGTACCTGGCCTTCATACACATAGCTTTATGTATGTATAGGTACTCCAAGCATTACGAGAGTGTAGTTTGGCATTTTGTTGAAGATCCGAAGCCAATTCCCCCACGGCAATCAGGGGACAGATAGTATAGTACGTACAAGAGGTATGTACCTATATATTCTGCTGCATAAGAGGGACTTTTGTTCTACCATCGGCAGAGAGTTTAAATCCACTTCCACTGCATCAGGAATATGAATAGACAAAGATTTCTATCTTCAAGAAGATTTAACCACTGGGATTGGACTCCAAAAGGTATACCTATACATATACATATACGAGTACGAGTTGGAACGAGTGAGTATATGTAATGTACCTAGTATACCTATATTTCCTCTCCTTGTTCTCACATCTATTTTTTGACCACAATATCGTGCGGTAGCAGTCGCAATATGTCTTTGCGAAGGGCATAAATCTGTGAGGCGACAGAGTAGCAAGCAAGCAGTGAATAGTTTGGTTGAGACAAGTTTTCACAATTATATCACATTGAATCAGGGTTGCCAAAACGCACTTTTGAAAAAAATATAGTACAGATTATATGAGAGAGGGTAGAAATCAGCTATTGCGAAATATAGAACCCTCTATTATGACTCGCGACTCATCGAATCGATATGTTGGACATTCCAGATAAAAAATTATATAGGGGAGTCGCAAAACAGTATTGCCAGATAGATAGTCACATTCACGAAATTTTTCTTGCGAATCGCGAGTCAAATTAGGTATAAATCAGACCCGATCTTAAAACAACGGTTCTCGCTTATTTTAACAAGTCACTCCACCTGTTGTGATCAGCCATAATGTTATCCAATTGCACACTGTAAGACTTCGGGCGTCCTGGTCTACTTTATCCTTCAACTAAAATTAGATAATCAACCTAAATTGTCACCCTGTACGGAATTACGAAAAGAAAGTACCAGAAAACTGCGAAATAAATTATGTTAAATACACATTAACCTTAAACATCAGAATACATTCCACAAATGAGCTACAATAAAACTAGCTATGTCACGTAAATGTCAAAGAATTAATGAGATCGATATACAAATCGAAAGTTTTTGATACAATTTGGATGCCTTTTTATTTCTTACGGAAAAAACATTCTTTTTTTTTTACTAATTTTTATCAGTTAAAATGCTAGAAGTATTCACACCTCACTGTTTCAACGCATGAAACGTGGACGATTACATAAATGACACCAGTCCGTCAATGGTGTCCCACAATTCATTGTCGTGATATCTGAGTCACCTTTTGGAGTCAACGCAAGACCACCATGCGAACATTTTGAGCGTTGACGTTAAGTCAATGTGAATTTTTCGCCGACTTTAGGGCTAGGATTTTTTTTTTTGATGTTATTTGTATCGAAAGTTAAAAAATCAAAATATAATTTGTAGCCTTTATGTCAAGTTATAATCTTATCAATTATATCTGCCAAATACCATGAATGATGTAAATGGATAAAAAACACTTCTATGAAATCAGACATTTTTGTGATTCAGATGAAAGTTGACGTGCCAGAAAATTCAGCTGCGGTCAATTCAGTTCAAGGTCAACGTACACGTGTGTGAACGCAGAGTCAAGGCAAGTGTCAAAGCGAGTGTTAGCGCAAATCTCAATGTGAGTGCCAACGTGAGTGTCAACGAGAGTGTCAACGCAAGTGTTAACGCAAGTGTCAACGTGAGTGTCAATGCGAGTGTCAATGCGAGTGTTAACGCAGCCCTCAACGCATTAAGCGTTTTTATTTTTTAGTTCAGAGCAGAATCTGAACTGTCAAACAAAAAATTGTGCTTCTTTTTTCGCTCTGAACGTGTTCTGAGCGTGTTCAGAGTGCGCTCTATGATCTCAGAATGAAATAACTGATCAAACAGAGTAAAACGCTGAACACAAGCATTTGACAGCCTAGTGTTCAGGTGTGTTTTAAAAATAGTTCAGAGTGCTCAGAACATGCTTCGTTCAGAGGACGTTCAGAACATGCTCAACATGCTCGGACTCTGTTCAGAGCTCTATTTTGAACTAAAAAAGAAAAACGCCTATTGACTGTACATTGGGTTGACGTTGAAACAACTTGACAACTTTGCGACAGAATTTGACTTCATTTTGACGTTATGCTTCACGTCTCCGCAAGGTTATCAGATATAGAAAAACCTGTTGGCTTGAACAGTTATGCGAGTTCTTATTTCTCTAAAAATTCCTCCTACGGCCGATGGTTAGAGTGCAATATCAAATAAAAGTAAATCCTTGTACCCAATGTATACCATTGCATTGGCAACCCTGTCTTCGGCGATTCTATACTGTCTACAACGCTATTATATAGAAGGAACAAGAAGAGCATGTTTAGGTCAAAAGTCTTTTGCATATTATTATAAAATAAAATCTATGAAGAGGAAAACCAGCCAACCTGAAAAGAGGACATCCACATTTATGTACAGCCGAAAGGAATACAGTAGCGAGAATGGTCGTACTATACTGTCTGTCAAGGATGAGGACGATATGCTTCTATATGCTCTGGCTCTGTTCTGGAGTTTTCTGGTGAGATGTGATGCTTCAGATGCTGCTGCTGCTGCTGATGATGATGATGATGATGATGGTGGTGAATGGTGATGAGCACATTAAGGGAATGGAAGGGATGCTTAAGCACGTAGATACAATGGAAGCATCGGCAAGCAGCATCAGAAGTAGTGGCAGCAAAAAAAAAAAACAAAAACAAGTTAAAAAATCAAAAAAAAAAAAACAAAAAGAATGAAAATGAAAATGAAAAACTCCTGAAATGAGGACTCTTCTCTTCGTTTCGTCAGTGATGAGATGAGTTTTGTTCATTTTGTATGGTTATTCGTTTTATTTTTTTGTATTGTTTTTTTTCGTATTGAAAAAATCTTTTTGTTTCCATTCTGAGATAATTCTGGTAGGTACTTGATGCTGCTATGCTATGGTCTGGTCGGTCGCATTGCTTGAAGGCGCGTTCGCACACTTCACCTTTGTTATTATGGAATTTATGCACTGGCAGAACTGGAGAACGGAGCATGTTCACTTAACTGGTCGTCGTCGTCTTCGTTGTTGTTGGAGTTGAAGTCGTTATAAATGTGCTATACATACATACATATATCCCAAAGGAACATCTGAGAGTACATATAGCGCGGGTATAGTTATAAAGTCTAAAGATCCTCACGATAAAAAGTCTGAAGAGTCAAAGTCAATTTTTTACGTGCATAATGGCACGGAAGGAATTGTTATTCCAAAGATTCTACAATAGTGTAGAGTTTAACATTTTTTGTTTTTTTTTTGTTGTTGTTGTTATGCTTATTATTTCTGGTTACTTTGATGTCGATTTGAGAGAAAAAGCATAGTCCACCAGTTAATGGTTTTTTTTTGTACATGTTTATTTTATTGGAAAATCTTATAAAGAGGTTCCTTGACGAACATTGTAATTTGTTGTTTGTTTAGATGTCGACATGGTTAAGTAGGTGCTAAACATTCTTGAATAATACCTGGGTCCTGTGTGTTTTGGAAGTCGTCAAAGATGACTTTTTCTAAGTAGCGTGATTTGTTTATTCTTGATTACATCCCTGGGATTATTTAGGGTACCTATTGGGTCAAGAGATTGGCTTGAAGCTCACTTCAACACTCATTGAGTTGAAATGGGCTTGTTCGCCTCCATCAATTTTGAAATGTCAAAAATGCTCCACGTTAAAGTTTAAAGTTTGTGAACTCTTGCAGCTGCGGCTGCAGTTCCGTTTGCAGCTACGTTGCGTTGTGTTGGCAACAATGAAATTAAGTTAATTCAATATTTTGATAGCTAGTCCGGCTGCAGCCAGCTTTGGTTGCAACTCCGTCTCCATTGTGTGTAGGCAGTTAAGAGCTTTCATGTTTTGATATTTGATGGCATTGCCAGTTATACAAAATTATCAAAGCAGAACTTTTCAGTGCCGAACTTTCACTGTTGAACACTCCTCTACGAACTTTTGACCACCAGCCTTATAGTGCTTGGTAATTTCGTTTCAGCGGTTCCACCACTGGGTAGTTCGCTATCATTCTTTCAAGACTAGTCTTTTAAACACTGCTTACAGACAAGTAAGGCAGTGTTAATTATTCAATATGGCCATTTTTTCTTATTGATTAAAAATTTGGCTAATCACAAAAGTAACACCGCGTGTTTTTTGGCAACGTATGTATGTATGTTTCCATTTTTGACGCAAATTTCAATTTGCTATTATTTAGCGCGTTTCAACAATGAACTACGAAAAAAATTCTCCCCGTCAGTAAAAATAGTGTTTTTTATTATTTTATTTTATTAATTTGCAGTGTAATTTTCTTTTAACTTGCAGTAGATATAATTTTTAAATTTTCATGTTTTTTGTTGGCAAAATTTCCTTAATACATCTGAAATGATTAAATTAGCTGAAAAAGAACAATGAACATTGAAAACAATATCTATCTATAAATGATTTTTTTATTGTGAATTGATTATTTCTAATAAAATCTACACTACCTTGCCATCACGAAAAATCTGACACTGAAAACTGCGGCAGTCAAATGTTGAACACTTAAATGGCAGCGCTTAATTATCCAGCACAGAATCGGTAGTGGTGAAGTGTCCGTCTATCAACTTCCAGTTGCCAATGGTACCGTACCGAGAATTATAGTTAAAATTACTGTAGTATTGCCAGAAGGGCATGATATTTCTAGAAGTACTAAATGAATTTACATGGTATTATAAATTAAAAGAAAAAATAATTCAAAACTCAATACAGGAGTTGCTACAGTATTTATTTCTAAAATCAAAAAAATATCTCTCAAATGGACAGACACCTCAAATTCTGGCATTTTCAGCAAATTTATCGATCAATTTTTTTTTTTTAATTCTTAAAAGAATCTTCTTTGTCGCTGTTTGATAAGTATGCTCCTTATTTTCAGAGGCAAAACTTTATCAAATGTTGGTGACGTACCATCAGGGATCGAAATTAATATGAGTTTCGCCAATTCAGCCATTGAAAATATCATCTTCTAGTTCGGTCAAATTTTAAGTAACGTGTGAGCTTTTTAACATTTTGGTTATACTAGATTAATTTCCAATCAATTCAAATATTCGTAAATAGATTCTAAGTCTCAATTTATTCACTCTCCATTAAATTTAAATTCGCCATTTAATATAAATGAAATTTATCGACTTTAAAAAAAATTAATTTATTCAATGGTATTTAACAATTTTAATTGACACTGCCTCGCCATTGAGTATAATTATTTATTTATTTAATTTAAAACCTGTTTTAGCTAAAACGCCTAAAATACGCCTTTTAAGGTCAAATTTAGCCCTAAAAGAGGTTTAGTAGACTTTTATTTTTATTCCCTCTCAATAAGCGTTGACAATCAGTTTTTAGTTCGCTTATGTTTTTGTATTCTGAAAGTGCAAACAAAAACATTTTAGTAATTATTAATTAAAATAACTCGAATAACCTACATGCTGAGGTAGGATTTGAATTCAATGCATCACCATAGTCCGTTTTCCTAGAAGATAGTTACAAATTTATCGCACTTTTAAATTACGAACAAAAAATTGTCTACTAATGCTAATTGACAGTGAATAAAAGGACACTATTCCACTAAAACAAAAACAATACATTTTCTATTGTTTTCGTTCTTCCTCTTTTTCTTCTTCTACTACAAAACCCTTCATAAATCCTCCTTAAGGGCTTAAATGATAATCAGTCACAATAAAAAACAAAAATACTAGGGATTTTATTTTTAAAAGCGTTCAAATTTAAGGGGGCTTTAAAAGCGACTGAATGAATACAAAAATACTGAATGGAATTTTGTATAAAAACATCATTACATATGTAACCTTAAAGCGGTTTTAGTTAAATGGAAAAAATCCATTGTGAATATGGAAAATGGAGTGTGAATAAATATGCCCTTAAGGCGAGTAAAAAATTAGAATATATTCATCGGAGTGAACTAACTGACATCCAGAGTTAAAAGCAAAAACTACACAACACACTTTTAAATTGACAGAGAATAAATTAGCCCTTAGAGGTTGTTATATAAAAAAAAAAATAAATCATATCGCAAGAACCTAAAACAATGATTTACCAAGCTTAAGTCCAATTTAACAATTTTTAGATAAAGTTTTAATTATGTATCCGACACAAATGTACATATTTGGAAATGACCAAAAGAATTTATTTGTAAATTTATAAGCCATTCTGGTGATAATAAGTTTGTGAGTTTTTGTCGTGTATGAATAACAATTTGAAACTGTGAAACAAGTCCTTAGTTCAAAAATGAACAGTTAATCTATGGTGTTCACTGTTCATCTTTAACTGCTAAATTTTACATTAATTTGTTCACTTAAAGTTTAGCCACGATTCATTAAAACACACAAAAAGAAAGTTAAACACACAAAATGTTCGTATACCAACCTAGAACTAATTTTAGAGTAGGATAAAAGGATAATATATATATATCAACATTATTCACTGTGAATTGTCATGAACTTCCGGAGTCCGGATATATTATTTACGTAAGTATATCCCTTTCGAAAGCTAACCTTCGAGAAGCCATTAATTTTGACAAGAAAAAAAAAAACACAACTTTTTAACTCATCTTCCACTCAAATTGCAAATCTTTTTAAAATAAATCAAAAGGATAAAGGATACCGAAAAAGGGGAAAAAAAATCACACAAACCGAACCAAAGCTAAAGTTCAAAACTAAAAAAAAAAAAATTAAAATTATGAAAGGAAACAAAAGAAAACAAAAGATGAGATGAGATGGGGCATCTCGCAGCTACGTATAGAAGCCGAAGGTTATCCCTGTAGGATTAAGGGGGCATTATGAGGTAGAAGAAGAGTAGGATGATATAAGAAAACCCTCCCTCCTTTCTTTTTCAGTTTTGAATTTTAATAAAACTCAAGTATCTCCATTAAAATCTGTTGTAGGAGGGAAAATTTTGTGGAAAATAGGCAGGTACTTCTTTTCGTTCCCTTAGTATAAGGATCATTACTTGTTCTGCCTGCCACTCTCATGGATAAGTTTTCCGCATCAAGTTTTTTTTATTATTTTTTTTTTTGTCTTCTCCCAACATTCACTCTCATGCTATACTGAAGAACCATTCCACTCCATCAGCAGCAACGACAGACGAAGCGACGCGCGACGGAGGCGGTGGCCGAGGGGCTCGCGGCGGGCGGGAGAGAGCACATAAATTCTCGGAAGCTATACGTATAAATTCATTATCCCTACAAAATGGAACGTAAGTGCTTTATGGTGGGACCATCAGGACGAAGGGTGCCCAAGCCCAAGCCCAAGCCCAATCCCATTGCCAAACAACAGAAGAATGTCGGCGAAGGTATAGGATAGCTTCTATACTAGCTAAATCGATAATGTCAGAACAAGTGGCAATGTAAAGATAAAAGTCAGTTTTTTTTTGTTGGATCTCCTACTCGAACAACACAAAAGTTAGCATCATCAGAAAGTCTTTCCAAAGATAAATACATATACACTTACACTTACACACATACATACAAGCAGGTTGGATTTTCTTATGAAAAGTTATTTTACATTGAAAAGGAAGTAATTGATTCGATGGCATCAATAAATCAATTTTCTGGGAATTTTAAGATTTATCCGAATAAAAGTCATCGTTTCGTTACGCAATCACAGAACCAAGGATTCAATATGTATGTACAGCATATATTTATAACAAGGACGGCGCGCAGGGTAAGACATCGTTTTGAAAAGGATATGGGATTTGCTTTTATCCTATTTGGAAGATACTTCCTTCCTATTTTACTTTTATTTTTTCTTAAAATGGTTTTCTTAAAATATCTATTCATATATATATCGACAAAGTGTGATTCTTTTTTATTTAATGACGATAAGAGGATGGAGGGATATTTCTCTATATTTGGATAAGTTTTAAGGAATCTGAAGGATCATCGGAGTTTGAAATATTTTAAACATGAAAACATATTCTTTTTCTTTGCTGTTGTCGTTGTGTTGCTGATGCTGATGCTGATGCTGAAGAAAACATTGTCTAGGCATAAAGGACTCTAACTTTATAGCAATTTGGAAGTTCTTCATCTTATACTATATAGAGTGTGCGAAGTATTTATGTAAGCTCTCCTTCAAAAGAAGATAAACAATGGGAAACAAGTTTATAGAGTGACACTTCTGGGAAATATAGAAAGCCATCATGCTAGGAGGGAATAAAAGAAGAAGGACGATGAACACAAAACAAACACACACACACACGCACATAGACAATGGACATTCAAGTTTCTTCAACGAAAAAGAGTTATCTTCGTCGTCGACTTCATCTCTATATGTAAGTGAAATTTGGGTCCTTTCAAAAACAAAAGTTGAAGGTTTTTCTAAAACAACAAAAATATATAGAATAAACTTTTCACATCTTAGCGTGTGGAATGTGTATTGTTTGGTGGGGTCCTTTAACGATTTTAATTTTAACTTTTTCACTTGAACATTGAACTAAGATAAATCTGTCGTAGCAGAGAGGATAATATGGAAGATATTTAACTTTTTTTTTTTGTTGCGGGATCAAAGTTCTTGCGTGTGTCAAAGTTTATATACTTTTGAGGTAAAGAGGGATATTTTTTGGAAATAATTGTATGGGTATGTGTGTGGATAGTATAAGTTTTTCAAAGAATCTAGGTAGGAAATACTAAAAAGAATCTTCTGGGGAGATGATTTGATTTTTCATAAAGTTTTATTTTTGAACTTCAAAATAAAGGTGCAAATTTTTAGATTTGGATTTAGTTTAACATAAATGAACCACAGCATCCATGGTACAGTGAGGGAAATTCCCATAGAGATACGTTTTCTAGGAAGATATAATCATATTTTACTTTGCTGTATTTGTATCTTTCGATATAAAAATTTTAAGAAATTTGAGCATAAGCCTCCCCCAGGCTTCTCCATCTTCTTTTGTCAAGTTCTTCTCTCCAATAGAATGGACATGTAGCCCCGATATCATCCTTCCAGCATTTAAATTGTCCACCTACGCGTGGTCCAACGGTTATCAGATATGCGCACGACATGTCCTGCCCATTTCCATTCAAGTTTTCTAAGTCTATGTCTGACATCTTCAAAATTAGTTTGGCTCCTTATAGATCTAGGGTTGATTTTATGAGCGATGCAGACGTTTAAAGAAGCCTTCTCCGTTGCACTTTAACACTATCAGAGTTTGGTTTCAGCGTTTTTAGTATAATTTGTCATGTTTGACACCCATAAGTCAAAACTGGGAACGGTGTTTAGTCGAACACATATTTTCTTATTTTATTTGAAATATTTAAATCGAGTAGATGCTCGACATTCCAGAATTCTCTCGAGGCGCTTGATGCCATTCGCTGTTCTATATCCTTCATTTCTCTGTCCTTAAATGAAATAATTTAACCAAAATATGTATAGTCCTTAACGTATCTACTCAAGTCATTTATTATAAACAATTATTGCATTTCATCAACATTTGTCATTAATTAATTTTTTGATAGGCCAATACCTATACTTACTTCTACATTTCGAGCATAGTTTGAAACTGTTCACTGGTTTTTGAGATTGGCCGAGTTCAACGCACATCTGAATAATCAGAATTCTCAATTTTTGAAGCTCTTGATTGGCCAGCTGTCAGAAGTCATCTGAATTTTCAAAACTTTTTCTGACAGCTGGCCAATCAAGAGCTTCAAAAATTCAGAATTCTGAATATTCAGATGTGCGTTGAACCCGGCCATTATTATGATGTCATCTGCAAATTGAAGATATCAAAGATATCTCCCATTTATCAGTCTATAGCTTTCCTCGGGAGCTACGGAAAAGAGCGATGGTAAGAGAGCGAGTTGATCTCCTTTACTAACACCTTAGGATACTTTAACCTCTGGTCCTATAAATTCCGTTTTTATTTTTTTTTTCGTACATATCCTATAAGATTCAAACTATTTTTTTGCCTTTATATTAATATGTTTTAGTAATTTTGTTTATGAAAAAAAAATTAAAAGTAAACTTTTATTCTCAGACTAATATCTGTAGGTACTTCTTATGAAATTATTTTAAAGGTGTTTTAGGATAAGAACCATCTTGGTACGAAAATTCAAAGTGCAGTGTTTGAATAATTTTAACTAATAAATGTAGCTAATTAATTTCCCGTCATTTTAAGATATCACTATATAAAAATCCGACCATGAGAACTACAGTTATAAGCTTCTGACTGTACAATATAATGTACAATCGTCTTAGCACACAATTTGTATTATTGTCAGACCATTAAAACATTGTCAGACCATTCCCGAATAGCACAGACGGGTTTTCATTTGGTAGATATAACTCCAGTAAAACAATCAAGTTGTTGTCCATTTATTTCAGAAACATATTCTGGTACAGTTGTGTAACCCAAATAGCCGCATTTCTCCTCTTATTTGCAACGAACTTATGGTAATTGGGTTCTATAGAAGATAAATTTTGTCGTTTCTTAGTTTTATAAGTGTTATTTGAACTAAGAAATGTTAAATGTAACTTAATCTTACAATTGTGCAACTTTGATTGAACTCTACGATGAGTTTACTAATATTGCACAAATGTTTATGCAAGAATACTTTGTGTTTAAAACAAATTACAATAACTTGAATAAAGTTTCATCGAAGTTGCTATTACTATTACTTTAACTTTTTCTATTCTATTTTGTTATAATATAATGAGAAATAATGTTTCCGAAAACATTATAAAAGTCTCTGTTAAGTTATTGCTCAAATTCTTTTTTAATGTATAATACCTTTGAGATGTTATAAAAAAGATAAACTTCAAAGTATTGAATAAAGTCAAAACGTCTAATATTGTGATTAAAAATTCGATTTTCAGTTATTTATGAACGGAAAATCTAATACAAACCCCATTTTTATCATTAAGATTGAACTTTTACTTTCAAAAAATTCTCGGGCCACCTACAAAATTAAAATTGGGCGGAAATTTGAAAAATACAAAAATAATCATGTTTGTATTTAGGCATTCAAGTTGCAAAAGTATTTATAAGTTACATTTTTAAACGAAACTTTCAGCCGTTTCCATTGAAATTTACTATGGAAAACGTGATACTAACTGGAAAAATTAGTTTAAAAATTTCGCATTTAAGATCAAATTCTAATAAAAAGTCATTAGATTGTGAACAATATGGCGCTTGTTGCAGGAAATATCAATAAAACATTGTCTCTTAAAACTAAAACTTACATGTTATTAAACCAAGGATACAATAAAGTAGAAACTTAAGGCAATTAAATTCTCATTTTAACCAATTTACACTGTTTGTAAAACAGAGAAATATTCTTCTTAATCACATTTTCAAATCCCCGTTACTGAAACTAGTATTCTAATGTTAAAAAAACCATAATTTTTTCTAGGCGGAAAAAAAATGAAGCAACAACTTGCATTTTACTTTGGTCTATGCCCACCAGAGTTGCCGCACTTCACTTTTTGTTTATATTTTTAAAACATACATTTTATATCAGATAAAACGTTAAATGTCAAAATATCAATTTTCTCTTTTTTCGAAACCCCGTGGAATGTCAAATTAAAGAAATTAAATTTATCTATAATATAACGATAGATTAAAAAGAAACCCAAAAACATCAATTTCTGTGCCCGTTTCTTAATGCTTCATAAAATCTCGATTTCTAGGCAGCCTGTTGACATTTGGAACGAAATATTTATGAAACGTTAAAATGTGTTCATATGACAAGACATGCGATATAATTTTTCTATTTTTAGTTATGTGTGTTATGGTCATCTTAAAATCTACAAATTGTTTAATCTGAATTGTGACAATTTTTCAATCCAGCAGCAACTCTGCCATGTATAGTAACTCTTTTCATGTCTAAGCATTAATTTTTGTTTGTTTACTGTTCATGGTTGATTTGAATAAAGTATATACAAATATACGATTAACATTTATAGAACATCTCTACTCAACTAAAACATCACTTGAATCTTAAGAAATGTTGAAGTTTTGTTTCAAATACAAACAAAATGTTTTTTTTTTCAATTCTAGTACTTTGGTTACCTATTTGTTTTATTGTCGTTTCAATCCTTGTTTCATGTTTACAAATAAGAAACCAAAATAACACAAAGTCTCCACCAATGAAAAAGCACAAGCAGTTATGGTAGTTATGTTTCAACTCAGTTTCAACTAAGGAACGATGTTTATTCAAACATTTTGTTTGTTGCATTCGTGTTATTCCAAATTTAACGAAACGCCAATACAACAAAACACATTTAGAGCTTCATCTTTGTTTTGACATTGTTAATAGTAACAAGATAATTGAAATGTAATTAAAAAAAAAAACAATGGTGGAGATTTATGCTTACTTCTTTAAAAAAAATAACCATTCGCTATTAAAGGAATGATGTATTTATTTCATTATAATATATACATTTTTCGTATTGTGAATAGACAACACCGATTGACTTATTGTTATTTATATATAATTGTAAACTTGTTCATTGAAATTCTGTTAAAATAAACATTTTGAGAGGAAAAATGTTACAAAAATGTTTTTGTTAGTTGTTTCCCCCTTCTTAATTATAAATTATATCAAAGTTACCCAAATGATTTTAGAGATTGTCACAAGAAAGTTATTTTAACATTTAATTTAGAAGATAACGAAACAGAAATTCAATAGGTGTAATAAAAACTTTTTATCAACTTTCAAATGTTGGACTTGCTTATAACCCTTTAAGAACAACTTCAGTTTTTCGGGAACAAGTTCAAACTTTTACGAAACCGATTTGTAGCATTTTAATTCACAAAGTTACCACTGTTTTTCGATGAACAATTGAGAAACTGAGCTGCAATAAATAATGTTGCAGATTACTTTAACAAAACACAAATACAACCAAATTCTAGTTATAAATCGAATTCTGTGCTATTCGGGTTAGAACATTGTCAGACTCCCTTGAAATTTTTAGATGTCGTTGTAACTTAGCTACGGAGATGGATCCATATTTTTCAATGCTTAGTACAAGCAGAGCTAAAAAAAAAAAAAAACTAGATAACAATAAATATAAGGTTAACATTGTAATTATGTGTATGTACCTACTAATATTTACAAAATATAATATAAAGCAGTAAAAGGAGCATTAGAATTTAAACACATTACTGTGGAAGGCTAGAGAGGAGGGAATTGCGAAGGACTGATTTGGATATGTTGAAATCAAAAACATTGGAAAAGTTGTTAGCATTACGAAGCATACGAGACATAGGATTAAAAAAGGGAATAGTTTGTGCGATGATAAGGGATGCAAAAAAGGGGGTTGCGGGTTGGTGTTAATAGAGATAGTATTCAGTAAAGTTGGACAGTCAATGTTACCAGTAAGTAAATCGTGAATAAAGACGATGTCTGAGGTTTCGCGACGTTTTTCTAGGGAATTTAGATTAATAAGCTGCAAACGATCAAGATATGGAGGGAGATGATAATTATCACACCGCGGAAGGCAACGCAGTGCAAAGCGAAGAAATCTACGCTGAACAGTTTCAATCCTTTTAATTTGGGTAATTTGATGCGGTGACCAACCTTGAGAAGCATATTCGAGAATAGGTCTAACAAAGGTGATATAAAGTGCCTTAGACACATATGGGTCCTTTGACCAGCGTTTTATTGTTGTTAATGGTATTGTCAATATGGGAGTGAAAGTTAAGCTCTCTATCGCATATGACCCCCAAGTCATGAGAGGAAGTAACATATGGCACTGGATCCCCCTGAATTAAATAGGATCGAAGTGGCCCAGGTTGGCGTTTTCTGGAAAAAGTCATTGTATGGCACTTGCTTACATTCAGTTTGAGAAGGTGTTTTTAGCACCAAAGAGAAAATCTATCAAGGTTGTCTTGCAGAAAGCGAGAGTCAGTGGGTGATGATATATGTACTTTTAAATATTTTCATATCGTCTGCATAAATCAAAAGATCACACTCCAAAATGTTGGCGACATCATTGATTGCTAAAATGAATAGCATTGGGCCTAGATGACTGCTTTGTGGAACACCGGAGGGTGCGCTGAAGGGAAAAGAAAGGGATGATCTGCAACGGACAATGTAATTTCTGTTAGACAAATAGGATTCAATCCATGTGATGAAAAGTGAAGGAAAGCCGAGGTTTTTTAATTTGAAAGTAATAATTTTGTGTGACATTTTGTCGAAGGCTTTGCTAAAATCAGTGGATATAACATCGACTTCATCCCCTTTTTCCATAGCGCACAGCGTATGTGCCACAAATTGAACAAGGTTTGCGCGGACGCGAAGTTGAAATTGTTTTAAGTTTATGTGTTTATTCGTATTTTTTGTTATGCATATCGAATTGTGATACAGTTCCGGCTTCTCAGCTTGCAATTCGACGAACTATTTTGAATCCCTCCTGCCGTTGACACACCACCCAGTACTTTGTCCAAACACGTCGTCTTTTTATGGCAGTTAAAATAGTTGCAATTGCAATATTTTTCATTTTTATTTATTTTTATAAAAATTATCTTCACAAAATTTTCCTGCACTGACCTCTTCGAACAAAACTTTTAACTTGTCTGACAATGTCCGTCAACGGATCGACCAATTTTTCGTAAACAAATATCTGCACAACCATGTAAACTGAGAATTTTCACCCTGACAATATTGTCAGAAACAATGAAATTGTAAGACTTTGGTACAACCGTGTGAACAGACAATTTTTCATTGTAAGATATTTGGCAATTGTCAACCCATTGGCAACTATTATCAGAGAATTGACAGATGTGACAATATTGTAAGATCTGACAATCGTCTGTACTTAGATTTAAACACCTCTAAGTGCCACAATGGCTCTGTGGTGTCGAAATAACTCCGTCTACCGTCTTATACTGGATAAATGCTAATAAACTGACTTTTTTAATCGTTTTTTTTTTCACCCGGTTTTGTTCAACACACTCTTAAATAATAAGACGGGATAGGACGGCTTCCTTTCATTTCATTCCTAGCTATTTTGTTCAAAACTTTCGGAAAAAAGGGGAAGATGTTATGAATGGACGCTACGCCACTGTAAACATACCATATTATATCTTGAAGAAGGATTTTTTTTTAAACTTAGACGTCTGTAGGCGAGCACTTAAAAAAAAATGTTCCACGTACGCCACCCCACACCTTTAGTAAGCTTCATAAAAAACCATTATTTTATTATTATTTTCAAGCCGTATTTTCGGCAATTATATCGCTACGCTATAATTATTATGTTATGCTGAGGCATGTAGATCTAAATATTGACACTAATAAAAGATTTTAATAATAATATTAATATTGTAGACGATTCGGTTTGTTATGTTGATTTATACTTATAACTATAACGTCCTGATGCCAAGCATTCCTTATCTATTGAATATATTCCTTATGTGTGTAGGTATTTATGGTATGCCGTTGATACAATGGCATACACTTAAATACTCGGTTAAGGTATTGTTAAAAATGATCCCTAAACGCAAAGTTTGTAGCATATATCGATAAATTCAACCATCGTTATGTGTTGATCTACTTGTCATTATGTATAGGCCATCAGTTGACATTTTTAACAAATTTTAATAATAGGCGTATTTTTTTGCAAGTCCATATCAATTTGTCGGAAAAAAACGACATAGGGACTAAGGAACTTCTTCAGTAAAAATTGGCAGCACTGTGCACTCTATGACATTTGTTGATCAGCTGTTTAACAAAAAAATAATAAGATACAACAAAGAAGATAAGTATCAACAAAAATTAAAATTTATAAGTAATTAATTAATTGTTACATACACAAATACATATTTATTTACCTTTTGCCTTCCTCCGCCTCCTTTTTTCAAATTCAAAAATTGAATTACTCAACCAGCATCCAAAAACGTCAATTTTGACGTCTCTGAATAAATTATCGATAACATGTAGATTATTACATTTTGGCATCACTGTTTTTATCGGGGCTTACAACAAGTATCGAAAATTATCTGGACTTAGCCAAGTCCATATGGATTAAAGTTGGTGTTGTATTTACGTGCAAAACTGTTAGTTCCGATGTTGTTTAGTTTTGACAGATCCATATGGACTTGCAAAAAAAACACGCCTTATATTCAAACAATTTTTTTCTGAATTGTATTTTATTTTTGGCAAGTTCAAGAGATCAGTCAGGAGCAGATACTGAAAAAAGAAGAGCGGGGTTGCTGTTGGTGAAAAAAAAACCTTCCTTACCTACTCCTTTTTACGCGCCCGACAACCGATGATAAAAAAACAATTTGTCTATGCCACTATTTTGTCTTGAAAGTACGTACTCCATGCCATAGAGCTGCTACACGACAATGACATTTAGGTATTCCGACTATTTTCATCCTTCTTGAATTTGAATTTTCTAGAAAACTTGAGACATTTTCTTTCCTCAAATCTGTCCTCCACGTGTGTACAAAATATACATCCTACACCTCCCGTGCAATATTTTAGATACACACATAGCTATACATGTCATACCGCACATAACTGTATATAGACAAAACTTTTCAGCTTTACGTGCATTATTTTATTTTGTTCAATGATACTTCTTGTACACAAGGATGCAAGCAAGAGTATCCTCCGTGCCGTGAAATGAAAAAAAAAAAAGAAGACAAAAAATAAGAAAAAAGTTGTATGATGATTTAAAAAACCAAATTACTTTCAAACAAAGAGTGAAATACACATCCGCAGTATATTTATCTGTCTGTCTGTCTATTTGTTTGTTGTTCTGCTTGGTACATACCTATAGAGGTACGTGAAGCGATTATAACGTCGCCGTGCGTCGTCGTCGGTACGGTAGGTAGGTATGTGGTAAATGTTTTGCAAAGTCGGTAATGCACATCAGACATGGTGGTGTGGTTTGTTTGGTATATGGTACTCCTGCGGTGGCATTTTTCTGTCTGCCTATTTGCTTTTTGGATTTTATTTCAAAATACACCAACACACAATTCTGGTTAAATATTAAAAAATATGCACGACTTGATCGCACGAACTTGCTCTTGTGGTTAACAACTGTACTACCACATTGAAGATGCATGATCTATATACTTATTAATGAGAAAATATTAAAAGATTTTTCTTACAATTGACTTTGTTATTAAAGTTGCGAAGTTTAATCAAAATCGTTATAGCCGTTTTCGAAAAAATTTGAAGTAATCAAAATATTTGTATGGAATCTACCCTTTCTAGATGAACTAAAACAAAAATTCGAATTGACCCTTTAGGAAATCACATAAAAATGCTCTGTAACAAATTTGAAGCAAATCGGTTTACCCGTTTAGGCTTTAGCTCAAGTTACACTGGACGCACATACGCACTGACGCACAGACCGACGGACGGCATGACGAAACATACTTTTTTGGACTTCTCGATTATCCTAGTGTTAGTTTTGATAAAAAACTCATCTTTTTTTTACACGAAACCAATACTGCTATTGCCCTATAGATCAAGTAAATAGGACCCATCGAGTTCCGTCCAACGGCAACGCTTGAATTTCAATTTGATGTCAGATTTATTAAAATCGTTTGCACATACTTTTTTTTGTATTTTTTTTTTCAAGTTGCTTTTATTTTGTGCTCGAGGGAATTATACATTTTTGAAGATTGCCAGGATTTGCATAGGTATAGACGTAGTACAATGTGCATAGCGCTATAGCTAACAAAAAGGACACAACACCAGATGAGTTTAATGGATGTTCCAATGGCAATTTTAAGGGTGAGTCAAAAAGGTGCAGCATTTGAGTGAAAAACTTGTTTGTTCAGGGATAGCTCCTTACAAAATGGATTTAATTTAAAATATTAAATACAGACAGTGCGGCGCGGCGCGGCGCAAAGCAAATGTCCTGTCGAGTTTTTCTTTGATACATCCTTTACTTCTCGCACAGAAATAAAATGCTTAAAATTCATTTGATTTGCAAATAAAGGTAGGTATGCAAGGTAATGTTGACTTTTAAATGAACTAACTATACCTTTTAACCAGACAAAGTTAAATGTGTATTTACTTAAGTCTGATTTTTGCTGAAAGCTATGGACTGTCCGTACGACAATAACGGATGCTGTAGTCGTCGGACATTTCAATTTGGCTACAATTAAGCTGGCCATTTTAAAACGAATGGAGTTTTATTTTATTTTTTTTATTATTTTTATTATTAATTACTTTCGGAAGTATTAAAAAGAGTAAATATTGACAGAATAATTTAAGTAAAGAGATAGGTGCTGGGAAAGGATGATTGTTTGCAGGAACGGATTTATAAATCAAGGTAATTTTTAAAGTGATGTATTATATGCTATATATTTTTGTCGTTGGCGGTAGCCGGTGATGAGTGCGCAGGATTGTCATGCTGGAGGCCTCGGTTAGATTCAGGGTACGGAAACACTCGCACACGAGCGCTCATAAGCCGCTCTCAGCTCATAGCGTGGTTATTCTTGAACAACTGTTATAGCAGTTACAGTTATTTCATGGTAACAGTTATTCTTACGAGTTATCGAGCAACGGTGATCGAGTCATATTCTCGACTTGTTAAAAATGAAAACAAATAACAATATCTGAAAAATCTGAAATTTAATTACAAAGGCGGAAAATTTTAAACAGCCTCATGTTAAGGTTTTAGCATGATACTAGTTAATACTTTACTAACTTTAAAGCTCTTTACTAAAATGTTCTTAGTTTTAAACACTTTTTAACTAGTATCATACTAAACCTATTTTCTAACGAAACTCAAGATGAACGCGTCTAAATCAGTGACATTTCGTGCAAAAAAGTAAGCAAACACACCTTTTTAAAGTTTGTCCATGTCAAAGTGACATATGGATTTAGTAATATGTTAAAAAGATAAAACAGTTAAACTCGTTGTAAATTAGCAAAATCTTCTTTTTAACCTAGTATCATATTTAAAATGATTTAACACTTTACTAAATCGCCTAAAGTTTTGATCCAAAGCCTCTAAAAAATTCGAAAATTTTAACTTTAAATTTTTTGCTCCGGAAAACTGCGATTTAAGGGCAATCGGTTAGTAGTTGAATCGAAATATTATTCTCTATATACTTCAAAATATAATTTGTCCCCTATGTCAAATTTCATCGATTACAAAACCTTTGAAAATCCAAAAATGTTTGCTTTTTATTTTTAGCTCCAGAAAAATGAGATTTCAGGACAATTGGTTGACATTTGAATAGAAATATTCCCTACACGTCAAAATGTAATATGTCTCCTATCTGTCAATCTATTAAGTGTCAAATTCAATCGAAGGATTGCTACGATGACAATGGATTAAAAAAACTTCTGATAAATCCAAATATCTTTCCATTCCAAACATTTTTCATGAAATTTAATTCATTAAAAAACGATTTAATGTGTTTTCTTTTATTCTAAATTCTTAAAGGCTCGCGAGCCCTTAATTGGCATGCGGTTTTGCTATCGCACATAATGAGAGCGCTCTTGGCGTGCGCGTTTATAAATCGAACGCTTGTGAGAGCGTGCCAAACTATAATAGTGCTCACACCTGATGGCTCATGGGCGAGCGTATCTGGTAAGTGCTCATTTGAAAAGCACGCTCACGAGCCTCTCATGAGCGTTGGTTAACGAACCCTGGTTAGAAAAAAGTTGGCTACTACCTCTTGCGAATAATTAAAATTTGGTAGCGTGACAGCTCGTGGAAAGCCAGGGCCTAATGACTTACAACTCTCAATAATTCTTGTCTTATCGATAGGAATGTAGGGGACCTACAATTTTGTGTTGAATCCAAGCGGCTAAGGTGGGAATTACTTATTCAGGACAAGAGACAATGAAGATTTTGTGTTTTCCAGACCTCCGGTATGACAGTCCTTTACTTACTAACTATAACGCCACTGGCTACTAAAAATATAATTTTCATTACAATTCAATGCGCACATATGTATTATAAGCTGTGTTACTAAAATTTCATTTAGATACTCTAAAACATTGATAAAGGGTTATAATCATAAGTTCAAATACGTATGCATATACCACCAACAGTCCACAGGATATAGGCAACACATCATCATGCATGCAAGGATATCTTTTGTGACCGTAAATTTTAATTTATTAATAAAGAATAGCGAGACTACATATATGGTATCGGTATATGTTCAATTTGGTGTACTATACAATTATTTTACATTCATAAAATGTACATGTTCGTTGATGATGTTTGTTCAATCATTTTTCCCAGGACTCGGCTGGCTATGGTGTGTGGCAGGTATAGGTATAAAAGCATATCCAACATCCACATACAGTCAGTCAGCACGCCTTCTACACTCTGTGACATCCGGTTGGTGTCGATAAATTATTTAACTGTTTTAATCCGTTTCAAGGTTCAGATTTGGCCGTTTATTCACTCGACCTGACCATAAAGCCTGTACTGTACGTGTATACAGCCAGTATTCAGACATCTTCCATATGGCTCCATCGTTTATAAGAAAAAATCAAAAATGACAATCAAGATGAAGGTTTGAATGAAATAACAACCACTTAAGTGAGCTACCACCAAGTCATTATAGGCCGGAGTTATAGCTATTTCACGGCTGCCAAGCCAATCATCAGGCTCCTCAACAGTTAAGGCAGCTTGTTGATTCTAAGGCTCAGTTTCTAATGACGATATGACATTTAAAAGCGATTTTACTCATCAAATTTGGTAAGTTAACTATGGATTAACTCAACAGGTGCTTTCTAAAATTTATTTTCCGAGTTTTTTAAGTCATTCTGCATCGTCCCTTGAGAAACAGCTTCATGAATTAACTTTAGATAAATCTATATTTAGAGTTAGCTAACTCTAGCTTAACTCACCACTAAAAAACTAGGCTTAAATCATGCAAGCCTTGGCAAGGCCCTTGCAATGGTGTTAAAATTAGCTTATATACACCTATTCAAGCATATTGTGACAAAGATTTTTTTTTAATAAAATGCGACCTCAATCATGCGATGTGGAGTGTATAGAGGGTAAAGAGTCATAGTCATCATCATCAATATCAGAGAAGGATGCTTTAGAGAGTTGGCCCTTCTATCACTACCAGATTTGAAAATAGTTGACATGACTATAATCTCATTTTGGTTAACTCATTTGCATTCCCCGCTAATTCAGTATGTGGTGGTGGATGGCGCCCTCTACTATACCACCACCATCGTGTTTCCATGGAACATGATAGCATTCACCTGATTAAGTCATGAAGCATAGCTAAATATATGAACCTATACATTGCACGCTCTCCATCCTTGCCCTCACCATCACTTCACGTAGTCAGTCGTGTGTCGTTGTCGTTGCCATGCCATCACGAACAATACTCTGCCAATATCATATAGTCAGACCTCAGGCTAGGACCTTTGAAAACCCTGAATACTCAATCAAAACCAAGGACCAAATATCATAGAGGAGCTTATTTTTAGCTGAATTGAATATACACATTACACACCGAGCTGAAAATGAATGAATGGTTTTTGCCGTCCATAATAGCTATGGGGGAACTCGTCTGACTTTGGCATCCTTTGGGGATTTATTTATTTACCTATACATACTCGTATATTGTGTACATATAATAAAAACCGGTATACAATAAAAGATTTGAGCGATGGATGCGGATTAAATATATAGAATATGGAACAATTTATGGAATCTCTGCGTCCTGTAAATGATGAATGATTCGAAAGCCACCACCATATGTTTTGCATAATGATGTTCTCGCATCAAAGTTCCATGATGGGAGAATGTAATGACATTTATGTGTGAGTAACGTGTATTTCTACACGAAGGGATTTGATGTGGCACTTAGCTGAAAATAATAAATAAAATATATGAGATATGAAGATGATGATGTAAAAATGGTTTAAAATTAAGTGTATTTGTGCGTGAGTTAAATAAACAATAATTTGACACGAGCTTAAAAAAAATAAGTTGATGGTGAGATTCCTTTTTACTTTGAGGGTTTTTCAATGAAAGTTTTAATCTTTAGTGTTTCAAATATGTTTGATAATCACATTTTGTGTGGAATCACATTGAAGGCCGCCGCGCGTAGGTTATGGTAGCTTTGATTATGGTAGCGTGCATCTGCTAGTTCCAAATTTTTATGGCTCTGGAACATAGATCAGGCTGAATTTAAGCGATGGGACAGGTTATGTTGACTTTGAGGGCACCGGTTGTTTCCTGCTTATTGGCATATACCTGCGAATTAAGTCTAACGAGATGCGCCGCCTCTGTGATGCGTGCGATAACCATGCCCTCAAATCTCTCGTCCCGAATGTCCATTGTCAGCTATGTGGCACGTTTAGCACAATCCTGTTAGAACCACAAGTTGTTCACATGTAGACATTTCATCCAATTTGGGCCAAAAGAATTTGGTTTGCATCAATCTGTGGAATGGCAATGCCATTGTGTCGTTTTCGGCAGATCGTTCGTTTTTTCGAATCGAAATCACGACGCGACCAACCGGCACAAAAAAGTTAGAAGTTTAAAAGAAGACCCAACTGTCACACCACAAATTGGACGAAGAACGAATTGAAGTGATTAAAAAAAATTCAAACATTCAGCAAAAAAAAAGGGTTGCCACCACCACTATTCCCAAGAAAGGGGTGTATTTACTTTTAAACTCTTTCCTTTTCATTATTGGTTGGAGGGCTAAAACCCAAGATATTTTTAACAAAGTGAACAATGAATTTATGTTTAGTTCGACTCTACAAGATGAACTGTTATAATTCTTGTTCCTGAAACAACAAGTAGAACATTTTAACTTATCGCGTGTCTTGCAATTCAAGAAAGATTTTCAAAACAAAAACCAATCGATAAACCAAGATTAAGTAAAAAAAAAAACTCTTTCAATCAATTCAGCGAAACCAAATGAAAACCAACACAAAATGAGACTAAATCCAGCTTATTTCTCCTTCCTCGAAAATTAATTTTGCACTTTTCTGGAACTTACCTTTTTACCATTGAATTCGGCGAATTCGATGGCATGACTAATATTTCAGTGGTAGACACTTACGCCATCTATTTTCACCCATTCAACTTTAACAGAATGTTTTGGAAATCCGAACAGAAACTCTAACTTAATCCGCGTCCATTTTGACCTTCTATTAAAAAAAAAATACAAGCATGAAAAATGTATTGGTAAAAAGCTAAATTCAATTAAAAAAGGAGAGGTTGGCAGTAATTTCCTATATCGAGAATTTTTGCTTACTCGCGCTGGGCTTTTGAGCAGATATGGGGAATGAGGCCTAGCGGTTAACGTAACAAAAAAAAATCAAAATGTTAGGGTTGCGAAAGCAGCCATTCTCAGAAAGAGTTACTTCAGCATCGGAGACCAACTGTCATCTGTGCTTCTTTTTGGATTAGCTTGAACAGACCTATGGTGTTGTCAATTATTATGTCTGTTTGTTAACTTGCAACTTCTTGATACTTTTTGATACATGTCAAAAATTTGTTTGGGATTGGACAGCAAGTTGTGCTTCATCGTACGATGTTTCTAGTTACCAAACAGACATATTATGTGCTCCCTTGGACCAACTGTCACCCGCGCTCTGGTTTTTCCATAATAGATCCGTGTTTTTATTTTAGCTCAGACACATCGGCTCAACATTGTGTGTTTTTTGTAATCAGGGCTAGCCCGGAGCAAACTCCATGAGCTCAGAATAAAATGATCGAGGAAACGGGAAAATCACTGAGCATAGCCAAATTATTTGATATTTGACAGATTATTCTTGATATGACAATCCAGTGCTCAAGTGTCTTGCTAAATTAAATCGGAGAACTGTGATCATACTCTGTCCAGAGCTTACTTGATTCGCTCAGACTCTGCTCAGTGCACTGCTCAGAGCTAAAAAAGAAAAGTGACTTTTATAGATTTCAACAAACGACCCATCTGTCAGTAAAACCCATCTACTTAAAGTGTCAAAATTGACAATATCGATTTTTGTTTCTTCAAAATACTGAGAGAGTGAGTCGCTGACTGACGGACCATATGACTGCCCTTCTCTCTCTCAGGAGATTGAAAGAAATAACTGTAGAAAGAACTGTGGTGAATAGCTCTGTTTGCCGCAAATTTTACTGTAAACAAAATCAGCATTCAGCAACAGCTAAAATACCATGGCCGCCGTGAACTGTCAAAATCTACCCATCCCTATTGGAAAACCTTTTGAAATTGTATTTTAAATTAACTCAGCAATAGTGTAAAATAGGTAATGAGAACCAAAATTACATATTCCATCCAGCTGAATTGCTTTATTTGGGAGATTTGTGCATTCACCCATTCATTACACCCATTTTCCCTTTAGACACATAAATCCATACAATCATTGTGGTTTTGTTTTTGTTTCCAGATTTACTCAAAACGACTCTGAGGTACACAAACGATTCTCCCCTCAAAACTGGGAGTCCTTTCTTCATAATATATAGCTACTCCATAGATACTCTACAATTTTACAAAACCAAGTCCTATAGATGCCACATCCAACAAACAACAATGGCGCTTAAGCTCATTGTGGATTTATTATTCTCATAACAATTCTAGTAGTACATTTACTAAAGCAAACAATACCAATATAGTTGTAGATAAATACACAGAGGATACAGGTAAGAGGTGTACCGGTACCTAACCTTACCTGCAGGTCTATATCCCTGTGGGGATATTTAGGTGTACACAGAAAACAACGTTTAGATGTTCACCTTTTACAAAGTCTACTTTATCCGAACTTGTTGTAGGTAAATAAACGGAATTGCGTCATAGAAGTACCTTCGTGCACACATGGCGTTTTTTCTAAATATATTGTCAAGGACCAAAAAGCGGTAGGTGAATATTCAACAGCAACTACTGCCAGAAGCAAAAAAAGAAAAAACAAAATAAAAATGCTGAAAATTATTTCATCCAAATCCTCCTCTGTGAAAATTCCTTCGGGATACAAAATAACAAAAACAAAAAAAAAATAACAAAATTGTGTTTCACTTCCACAAGGGATGTTTATCACTATATTTTTCCCTCTTTAATCTCATTTAGTGTTCATGGCAAAAAGGATCCTCTCCTCCTCATATAGCACCTCACAGCCTGCACCTATACTATATAGCTGAGGAGAAATGATGTCACCAAGAGGGAAAGAAACAGTCAGTCTCCAGTCGGTTCGGTTTTGGTGGCTTTGTGGTGTGGAACTGGCGCTAAAGTGGTTTGTTTATAATGTTATGAGGAATAACAGAGTACTTAGTTGTTAGTTTATGACCATTTTTGTTTTTGATTAAGAAGATATATACACATACATATCTACATTAAACATTACAAAAGAGAGAAAAGGATTTAGAAATTAGAAGAAACGCCACTGCTACAATGTTAAAGAGAACAAGAAGGATATAGTATACAACTAGCAATTTATTGATAATAATTTATATTTATAAAATGTCCATCTGTTGACACTTATAAAAGCCGACTTCTATTATTATTTAGGCAATTATTTCTGCAACCCCGGGAAATTCTATTTCCCAAAGCCCTGCATCATCTGTGCGTATAAGTTCTCACAGACGAAATTGTAGATTTAATTGAATAAATTTCGTTTGTTTGGTTTTGAAAATTAAATATTCGATTACCTACATTATTGTTGTTATTATAGTCAATAGTCAAATCCACCTTTTGAATACAAATTTGAAGCTGTACTCTGATGTTTGGGAATATTAAAAAAAACGTTGAGCTTTTTTGTTATCTCTCTTTCCAAGTAGGAGTCTTCTTCTACGAATCAAAACCCCATGTTGGGCGCCAGTTTATATCTTATTTAGTCTTTCATATTTTATAGTAGAAGTGAAACAAGAAAAATGAAAAAAAAAAATTGAAACTAAAACAAACACAAAAAGACTGTCATGAAAATCAAGGGATTCTGTTAAAGGGATTTGACTTTATTATATTGTTCAATGGAATTTGCTGTATACGGGATTTGATTTACGGAATTCCAAAAACTGCTTCGTTGCGTAGATGAAGATGAGATTTCGAGAAATTGGATTTTAGAGAAATAAATTGAAAGTCCAGGAATGGGATTTAGTGAACCGTATATTGAATAATTGAATTGGATGGACATATTGGACACTTTCGATTGAATGACATATACATTTTGTAGAAGGGATTATGAGGGTTTTAAACAGAAGAATGAAATTTGCCGGGAAGAGGACAAATAAAAGAACCTGAAGTGTTTTTCGAATGTTATCTCGTGTGCGGCACTTTATGAAATTATCTTCTCCTAGTGAATTCTTTAAGACGAACGTGAAACAGGCGTTTCTATATACTTTTGCGACACGAATATTCTATTGAAATCTCAGACAGGGTTTTTAACAACCATATTTTTTCCTTTAATCGTTTTCTTTTACCTTTTTATAGTTGTAAATTTCCACCGGGAAAAGTAGGCAAAACGTGAAAACCCGAAATCGCATATTTTCAGGGGTAGCTGGTGGCAATATCTGAATTCAGTTTTGTATGGGAAGAAAAAAATATTGGGGCATATTCATAGTCACTTTTAAACTCCAGTTTATCTTAGACTGTGGTTTATTCAATGTTATTTAGATAGGATAAACCCAGGTCTAAGATAAACTGGAGTTTAAAAGTGACTATGAATATGCCCCATTGTTTCTTAAGCTACGATTAGATGGTCAACGCGTTGACTCTCTGAAGTGAGAATGACGTAAAATATTGTCCCAAAGTTGCTAAGTCGTGTGTATTTTACGTCATTCAGACGTCAGAGAGTCAACGCGTTGACCATTTGCGTCGACCTTCTAATCGCGTAGCTTAAGGAATGACAAACACTATAGCTAATTGAAAATCGGCTAATATTGTTCCTGATGAAAATGGGATATCCAACAGATGGCGTTACGCTCTCACACTCACGTTAACATTTATAGTTGAATTTTTGAATGCGTTGGTTGTACCCAGCCTACTACCGCACAATTTGCAACTCAAAGTCGAGACTGTCATCACAATGCTAACTAAAGAAAACTGTGTAATGGAACTAGGTTGAGGGCGAAGATACTCATTAACAACGTCATCTAAGCCTCGCAATAATCAAAGGCAAGTTAAAAGGCGAGGAAGTTCTCATTCCAAGCACTTTAAGTTTCCCGATCGACTCGCATTTGCCATGGCAATCAACAATTCGTAAGTCAAATCGTTGCAAGTGTGTGGCCTTAATCTCGAGTTGCTTTTCGCACGGACAATAACTATACGAGGCATGTGTTCGCGTGTCGGTAAACCATCTGCATGTTATTTGTTTACGCACCGGAAAACAAAACAAACAACGTGACAGAGCATTGCATCGACCTTTGAAATGTGTGAAATTAATTTTGTGTGTAAATAAAATGTATTGAATTCAATTAAATTCCAAGACTTTCGAAAGCGACATTAATAACATTAATAATTTAATCAATTTCAGGCGGAACGAAGTTGGCCGGGTCAGCTAATCTATGATATAATAGAAGGGTGCTTTTTGCATGTATTTCTGGTCATACGTCTTCAATAACACGACTTATTCTTCCAATTCCATGATTGAATTACAAAATTAAACCGTTAAAATATTTGATTTTAAAACCGTTTCATCTCTAAAATTTATTTAAAAATTTATCTGTCAAAACTAAAGAGCTTAACAAATAAATTGACTTCTTCCACTACATTTCAGCCCCTACCCTTCCGGTGACCTCGTCCACTATACCTTATACCACTATGTGCCTAGGTATATATACATATCTCTGACATTGACAAACGTTCCATAATGACTCAAATCCACTTAAACTAAATTTGCCTCATAAGGGAGTTCTTCTAAAGGTGGAGCGGTTTATTCAGAAAATCACAACTTCACACTTCCCTCAAAATGCCTCTACACATTCCCGATTCCCACATACACGTGTACACAAAATTGATATATGTGTAGTACTGTTCGTAAGTATGTTTTGACCTAACAGGACAAATGAATATAAAACACAAAAAAAAACTCAATTCGCACTTCTACCCTCTTTTGGATCTAAGCAATTGTGTCCTGAATTTACAATTCAAATGTGAACACAAAAATATAGAACTAGACACACACATACCTATGTATGCACCTATACAACATCATATAGACATACATACATATATGATGGAAAAAAAATTGGAATGAAAAATAAATCCACACACCAAATCCATTTCTGTTGGCTCTGCAATCATTTCAACTTGATCCTTTTGTCCAATCTCCCCGACCCAACTCGAAACTCCCTTGACAATTGATGAATCCTAGAAACTTTATTAGCATTTGGTGTATAGGTATATGTATATATGGTGTGTGTGTTCATGTTAAGCAGTTTAAGCAGCTCTTCGGCTAAAGTCCTGAACCTGAAACCATTCTTCTCTTTTTGTATATACTTATATGTAGGTATAGTCTTTTCCTACAATATCCGATGATCATTTTTATGCCACACATCTACTACACGCTATACACATCCTGCCGCCTGTGTGCCAGTGCCAGTGCCAGGGATGACAGCAAAGGGAGAAAACAAAATTATTATATGTGTACACAAATAAGGGAGTGAGATTTTGAAATGTTTGAATTTGTATGCCAAAACTGTAGCTGGCTCTCTAGTCAATATCCGTTAGGGGATTATCTCCCTGTTTTTCTTTTTTTTTGAGTGAAGCTCTTCTTCCTTCTTTTTCGTTTTAGGTTTTATGTGTGTTTTATTAAACCACCCCCGTGTGTCCTCCACCTGCTTGTTTAACCCTCATTCTTATACCCCCCTTTGCATTTACGCTAGGCTCTTATAGGTATTAGACATGGCAAATGTTTTTCTTTTTTTTTGCAGGGTCCAAACCCTCAAGTATTTGTTTCATAAAATATAATAGACAGAGAGTTAGCAACTCTTTGTAACGAAGCATTACAACTCCTACATACACCCTTATTGTTTATCTAAACGATCTCATATAAAGGATATTGCAAAGTTCACTATCCACCCCATTCCATTGTCATTCCTTTTCCTATACCACTCGAACAAAACTAGAGTTTATAAAATTTCATATAATTTTGTTATTTATCGTTTTTTAGTTCACATTGTGTAATAGCCATAGATTTTATAAGAGGAGAAGAACAAACTAACAAAATTATAGAGGGTCCGCCATCTTACGTTTTTTTTTTCAACTAGTGCGTATTTCGTGAATGGTAACACTTAGCTCATGTCTGATTTGACAGATAATTAGTTTTATCCTTCCGCTGAACGAATATGGTTGTGTATACGCTTCGCTAAGTGGGCCTGCGATCGACTTAGAGAAGATGCCGATTTTGCCAAAAAAAATCATCTTTTCAGATGAAGCTCATTTTGATCTTGGCGGGTAGTAAACAAGCAAAATTGTCGCATTTGGGGCACAGAAAACCCGCACGCATACATTGAAAAGCCGATACACCCAAAACGAGTCACTGTTTGGTGCGGATTTTTGTCCAGAGGCATAATTGGGCCATTTTTCGAAAATGAGCAAGGAGTGGCCGTTACAGTCAATGGCGATCGTTATCGGGCCATGTTGAACGAATTTTTGTTCACAAAAATTGAAGAGGAGGATATTGGAAACATTTGGTTTCAACAGGACTGCGCGGCGCTACGTGCCACACAGCCGAAGCTACACTCGATGTTTTGCGCCATTTTCAAAAAAAAAAAGTTATTTGGCGGACCCTTTATTTCTCTTTCGTCCAAGTGTGGGTACTAATCAAGTGTATAGAGAATCAAAGGTTGGGTCGTAACCGTAACAAAAGCTTTTCATAAAGTGTTTCGGTGACATATAGGCATTACATTGGGGAGTTTACTCTGCTTGAAAAGCTTATCTAAATTTTTGGTATTAAAATATTGGGGAAATTAGCAAGAGTAGGGAAAACATCTTTATTATTTTAATTTTTCTAAAATATTATAGTTTAGTTTTAAATTATAAGAACCTTCGACCGTTTCATTCCTCTAAGCTCCTCTGCAAGTGGCTCATTGGACAATGTTCTCCTCATTGATGCCAGATTTACCCACAACTTGGCCAGAAGATGCCCTTTTTTCCCACGAAGTTGTCGACGAATGCCCACGATGTTGCCCTCACAAATAAAATTAAAAAAATAAAAGAAAAATCACAAAATACACAAAAGTTTGTACAGGAGGTGTTGTTTTTGTTGTCTTTAAATTCAATGAATGTTTATTTATTATGCAGCATTGGCATGCTGCATAATAAATATATTTGACATTTTCACATTTGTGATTTGTCCCTTTTTAAAATAAAAAATTAAATTATTCAATGAACAAAAATACAAATGAATTGCTTCAAAGTATGATTCAATGGCATTATAAAGTTTGCCCTTTCGTCCTCTAAGCTTATTTTTCGTTATCAAACGCCCACGAAAAAAGGGATTCGCCCACGATCTGGCTTCACTGACTTCTCCTACGAATGCTCAGCTCGCTTTGTTCATCAGTTTGAGTGCTAGGGACAATGCACAAGGGTCTCTATTCTACAAAGATTTCCGACCGTTTGGTTCCGCGCGCTCCTTTTCAAGAAGCTCACTGGACGTGGACAAGGTTTTCCTCTCAGAGTTCCGCCACCGACCGCTTTGTTCCCTAGTCTAGGTTGCCTTCCTTCTGGGGACATAAGGATTCCGATAAGGATTTCTGCCCTTTTGGTTCATCCGTATTCCTTTAAAGGAACCCGCTGGACAAGATTCTCCTCTGAAAGTTTCCGCCTGGGGACACACTATAATGGAGTACCGTGTAAGGTATTTTTAAGCCTTGAGATTGTAAAATATTGAGTTATTTATCTTAATTCGTTGACAATAAAATCAAAAATCAAAAAAAGCTATTCAATGGCACTCTTACAGGTTACAGCCATATTATTCATTTGTTTCAAAACAACTTTAATAGCGAAACTAGTTTTACATAAATTTGGAGTCTCAAGTTTTGGATAGTTTAATGATTTTAGAGTTTTATCCAAAGCTAGTTTTCAAGTTTTAGGTGTCAAAGTAGTACTTTTGAACAATACTGATTTAAGCACCTCCACCCATCTATAAAACTAGTTTTGAAACAATTCAATAATATGGCTGCTAATTAACGTTAAAACAATTTTTTTTTCTAAAATGCAGGCCATTTACCTACTTTTCGGCTCAATTTGACTCAAATGAAAGAGAAGAGATGTTGTCTGCTTGGCTTTATAACGTTGATTGAGCTTTTCTTTTAAAAGTTAAATTTGACACTTTACAATAGATTCCAAGACGGTGTTCACATTGGACTCACTGCGCGCGACTCATTTTCAGTATATGAGAAAGTGAGGCAGGATGTTTTGATTTTTTGAAAAAATCCTGCCTTACTAGACTATCTCGAGTCGAGTGAGATAAAACAAAGAAATATCAATATGAGTCGCGCAGAGTGAGTCCAATGTGAACACGTTTGAACGGTTCACCCTCCCAAGCCCATTTGTTTACATTGTTGTATTTGTAATTTCTTCCCGCGTCGATGAATAGATGTGAATTGCAACAACAATTTAACCGGTGTCTGAAGATCCCTACTGTCTATGTGTGAGGTTTTTATACACACATTCTCATTTTGTATCTGATATCTGACAGCTCAAGCTTGTAGGCAAATTAAAATGGCTGCCGGGGATTCTAATCTCCATGTGGCTAATCTGTGATGACAGCGATTACTTTTCCAAATTCGGGCGACATTTTTTAATATTTGACAGATGGACACTTGAGGCTTTAAGGGTGCGTTGCCGTTTCCGAGATAAATACCCTCTTTAATAACGGTTGTATGACAGGTGACTACCGCTATTTTTGCAGCTAGTAAAATTATGTCATATTAGCCTTTTGCTTTAGTGGCTGAGGCTGTAGATAGAGGAATAGACACACAGACAGAATTGTGGGATCCACTATTTTCGTGGTTTCGTCTTCGTCGATTTTTTTTTTAATTTAAAACATACCCACAAGGAATATCATAATATCCAAAGTATTTTCAAAATTTTGTAACATCCAAATCGTGAGTGCCAGGGCCGCACAACTTACGCATGAAAGCTTGACTCACGCACCAAAACATTGAATGCAGTATTGGGTGATGACATTTTATTTGGACTTTTTGACGCAAAAACTCTGTTCTGTTTTTTACAGAAAGTTTATTTCAAGTTGTAAACTTGATGACATTAAATTGAAAAAAAAAATATCGGTCAAATGACCGCCTCCTGAGTTCAATGCAAATTAAGTGCTCGTTTTACTGCCTTTTGAATGGTTGCCCGCGAAATATCTAGCCCCAAATTACTTTAATGTTAGCTTTTAAAACTTGCAAAGTTTGTTGAATCTTTTGGTAAGACCACGAGATTTTAAATAGTCCTAAAGGGCATCGTTAGATCTGGCCTTCGAGTTCAAATTGCCAAAATGGGTGACCGTACGGCTTGGGGATTGGTGTCGAAATGCGATTACGCATTTCGAAATGAGGTAATTTCAACCAGATTTGCACAAAATTGGGTTGGAAATTAAGTGCCAATCTTACGAACACACCCAATTGGTATCCATTTTAAAAGCTTTGGTATTGAAATGTCAAAACTCGATGTTTGAAAAACAAAAACAGAAAAAAAACAACAAAAACAAGTGATTAACAGCGAAATCAAATTCAAAATGAAATAAGTTGTCAAACAAAATTATTAAATTTAAGATGAAAATACTTTTTCTTTTATTTGCAAAACTAACTCATTTTGGCTCTAATCAAAACGTAGTACCTATCACCTAAATTTATGTCTTTAATTTTGCAATATGCTTTTAAATATTTTTAGCTCAAGAATCATTTCGAGGAATTAAAGTTTGTTTGAGGGTCTGTAGGTAGTATCCCCTGTTAAGATTATCGTTTGATAAACAACAAAGTTTTGTCTAAAGATCTGTCATCGAAAATGTATGCATTAAAAATTAATTAACCTGTGCGGTAAATCGTATGGGATTGCATCAACACTTAACTTAAAACTCACAAAATAAATACTAGCGTGCCCCAGGGTTCCGTTTTTTCTCCGACACTTTTCGCATATACTTATATCAACGATCTCCTGTCTGAAACTTTGTTTTACAGACATTCGTATTCCCAGCTTTACAGATATTTTGTAAAACTCATCGTCATCAGTATCAGATATTGCAGCTGCTCAGCAAATACCTTCGACATATTGGACTCTTTTACGAGTGTTCAACACCACTTTTAACGATTACAGATTCGTTGAGCACCCCAAACCGAGTTTATGTAAGAACATCCTTTATTTTCTTTTTTCCTCCTGTCTTTTGGTCTTTTTTGATAAAATTTTTTTTTTGCATTCAGTTTTTTTTTTTGTCCAACCACCTACATATAAAATACGACGATATACCAGGAACTTCAATGATTTTCATGTTCATAACGATGATTGGCACTGGCACCAGCTGCCCTTCTGTGTTTGGAGAGCACATCACGGGTGGGGTTTGAATTTTACAGAGTGCGCAGTCAAATGCGTTGTTGCGAATAAAAAAAAAAAATGAACATAACTCCACTCGATAGTCATTAAAAAGGAAGTGCACCACTATGATGTTGCATACCTACTGCACATTTTTATTCAATTGGGGCATTGCTGCGGCGCGGCGATGGCGATCGTAATGGATTTTGAGGAATACCAAAAATGAAAAAAAAAAAAAGATTGAATGGAACTCCAGAAGAGAATCCTATTAACCGCCAGGATAATTCAATTTTGATGTTGCATATACCTACCAATCTCCTCCTCGGCAGCGCTTGATGGCGATAATAATATTCATTTGACAATGAGATGAGATGAGAATATCCTGACGGAAAAACATTTATGCAAAACTTTCAGCCAACAAAAATATAAAATATTTCGCTTGTCCTTCGGGCTGGTGCAATTAAATGAGAGAAATTTCCATGAAAAGGTCCTTGTATTGTTATTTTTGTGTCCTGTCTCTGCCGTTCAGGTTATAAATTTCAGCGAAAAACTTCTCTAAAGCGGGATATTTTTGTTTTGGGTTGATTTTTGTGTGTGATTAAATGAATCGCGCGTTGTTGTATTTATAATGTATACCTAGACCTACCTTGTGTGTATACCCTATAGCCTTGGTGGACGCCCATTTTGATTGTTTTTTATTGTCGATTATAACTCGAGGGTGGGAGGGCTTGGAGCACTTATGTTTGCCTTTGCCATCTGTCTTTATGACACAAACAGAAATCCAAGGAATAAATTGCTTGACCTCTCTTTTCCCTTTGCTCTGATGGGATTAATTATATTTACTTATATGTGTGTAAAATATTGTTTATCATTTTGAGTTCGTATTCCTGTTATAAACCATCACCCGTCCCCGTCCCCGTCCCTGTTGTTTGACATTGAATGGATGATTAAATTTAATGTAAATTATCTTTAGATTGCTTGCCGTCGTCGCTGTTGTCATATTGACAGGCTAGAATTGTGGGGGACCAACAAAGTCGGCTCAAAGTGTGTATACTCAGGACTTAGGTTGATTTGAAAGACTGGCATGTAGCATGGGGAGCCAGAGCAGGGGAATGGGATTAAGGATGGTCTCTTAATTTGTATGGGTAATTAAATTGCTTAGAATTGGTTTGGGTTGCGATTTTGTCTACACGCCGGCCGCCGCCGGGACAAGGGGAAGGCTTAATGGCTTTCAAATTATTTGAAGATGATTTCGTGTGTTAAATACTAGAAATGGGGGAAAATTGAGATTTGTGGCAATTTTGATGATGGAAAATAATATTTTATTTATGATCAAATTCAGATAAAAAAGGTTTGAGTTTTTGATGAAATGTTTCTTAAATTAACTTTAAATTCTTAATAATGCTTTTTTTGACCTGCACGATTGTTTTCCTTTTTAAGAACATTATAATTACTGATTAATACATTTTTAAGTACCAACCTAAAAACATTTTGAAATCAGTATGATTATAGTTGTTCGGAGGCCAAAAAAGAAAGCTTACTGCAACTATAACTGATGTTTTACAGCAGCAACAATAGCGAACAGCGCCAGCAAACGAAGAACTCCCAGAACAGAAAAGAAAGAAATATTTTGTTTGTTCTTATTTTTAGTTTTTAAACTTTAACTTGGCCCAAGAAAATTGTAGAATGATTTTAAAATGGCCTCCAAAACCACTAACGATGTATTGAAGTGATGAAGGCACCCATCAATATCCGGTATTATTGAATACTGGGAGATTAGGGTGCGTTCATCAGGAGAGGAACCACAATACAGTGTTAAAATCTGTTAGCGCACATTTGCGACTTTCAAGTTTCAACGCAATGAATCGAGTCCGCGCTGCGCTGGCTTAAAGACGCTTCACATATGAGAGCGACCAACGGCCAACGAATGAATCTGAATTCTTCAAAAAATTTTAAACAAAATCCTAAAAATATAATTTATTATAATGTTTCGATAACTCTATTCGCGTTCTGCATACGATCCACACTTCAACGAACAAATTGTTCGCACGCGACTAACTTCAAAATTGACGAATATTCGTTAATTTATTGCTAGTTGATCGCTTTTATTTTGCCTCAGGTTGCAAACAGCCACAACAAGCACGAACAACTGTTGTCAACAAAAGCTTTCCTGCAAGTCACCCTAAGACTTTAAACTTTAAACCGCATGAACATCGTCGCTGATTCGTCGTTGAAATGTAGAATTTAAAAATTATTTTCAGCTTAAAGTAAACAAATGGATTCTATCACTCTAATTTTGAGATTCTTTTTATGGTCCGTTAAAAGTCTACTTTCAAAAGGCTTTAGGACACAAATCAAAGATTTTATGTTGGAAATTATGAACATAATTAATAAATGAAAGCTCAATACTTTTTTGAAGGATAAATGACTCGTTAACCTTCTCTTTCAAATAACTCAAGGAAAATCATCTAAAGCGGTTATAGGTCTGGAGATCGAGCTGGTTGTCTGCTGTTTTTGAGATTGTTTGATCTGAAAATGTTTCGAAGAATAATTTTTGTTCAAATCACATCTGGGCACTCATTCTGCCTTTGTTTTTCTTGAGGAAAACAGAATTTTTGAACTGTCAAAATGCCAAAATAATCTTTACGTCGGGTTGAATTTGGGATATTCGCTCGTTATAATTTATTATTGTTTTTGTTCTAGCTTAGACTGACCCTAATTTGTTCGGGAATGTCCGGGGTTTTAAATATTCAAAACAAGTTTTATCGAAACATTTTGGCTTTTGGTATCAAAGTTGATCGCACAACAAATAACCAGTATTTTAGAGATACCAACAATATGGAGAAAATACTGCGGTGCACGTTCACTGCGGAGGAAAATTAAATTGATGTGCAAGCATCTAATAGTGCCTGATTTTTTGTCATTTGTCGTTTTACTGAAAAGCGCATTGGTGAGATAGGTAGATTTTATGTGAGTAAAAAGAGAAGGGAGATTCCACCCAAATTTCACCGATGCGCCAGTTTCATTTAATATTTTCGGATTCAGTGTGAAACGTGTGAGTGAGATATACATAAAGTTTTCCAATAAGAGGTGTTATTTTGATATTCAAAGAAAAATGGCATTTTTTGAGGTAAATGATCGGATGTTTATTTCATTATAAAGAGGAAGGTATGCCGTTAATAATGGAACACAACATCAGCAAAATGTCGCCACGACCACGCTTACAGGACCATATCCTTTTCATGAAATTTTCCATAACCAAATCGCAAAGTGGCTGCCCTATGTCCTCGATAGCCTCACGAATTCCATCTTTGAGGTCTTGAATCGACGCTGGGCTGTTGGCGTAGACCTTATCTTTCACGTGGCCGCAAAGGAAGAAGTCGCAAGGTGTTAAATCACAAGATCTCGGTGGCCAATTGTGATCACCTCTTCGAGAGATAACACGGTCCGGAAACTTTTCCCGTAAAAGATCGATGGTTTCATTGCTTGTGTGGCACGTAGCGCCACGCCGTCTTGTTGAAAGGAAACGTTGTCCAGATCAATACCATCCAATTCCGGCCATAAAAAATCATTAATCATCTCTCGATAGCGCAATCCATTGACCGTAACTGTTGCTCCAGCCTCATTTTCGAAAAAGTAAGGTCCAATAACCCCGCCGGACCATAAACCGCACCAAACAGTCACGCGTTGAGGATGGAGAGGCTTTTCAACAATAACTCTTGGGTTTTCCGAGCCCCAGATGCGACAGTTTTGCTTGTTGACGTAGCCTCCGAGGTGGAAATGGGCCTCATCAGTCAAGATGATTTTTCGATGAAATTCCGGATCATTTTCATGCATTTCAAGACCCAATCAGCAAAGACACGACGTTGCTGATGATCAGCCGGCTTGAGTTCTTGTGTTAACTGAACTTTATAAGCCTT
The DNA here is from genome assembly GCA_932273885.2 of Leucozona laternaria. Classification (NCBI taxonomy): domain Eukaryota; kingdom Metazoa; phylum Arthropoda; class Insecta; order Diptera; family Syrphidae; genus Leucozona; species Leucozona laternaria. The sequence continues at coordinate 21,704,819 of OW026368.1, read as the reverse complement.
AAGACCTAAGTCTTTATGCAAAATACGGTGTAATGACGTTTTGGAATGCCTAATTCCAAAGAACGACGAGGAATAGACAAACCTGGGTTTTCTTCAACACTTTGGGCTACAACAGCAATATTCTCAGTTGTTCTTGAGCGACGTGCACGGGTTTTATTCTTCACATCACTAACTCGTCCCAACAGCTCGAATTTGTCCACCAATTTCTGTATTGCGGTCCGACAAGGTGCTTCACGACGACCCAAAAATGTCTTAGTTTTACCAACCGTCTCTGCCAAATTTTCACCATTTTTATAGTGAATTTTAATAATTTCAATGCGTTGTTGAAGCGTGTATCGTTCCATTTTTATAAATGGCGTAGTTTCTACTTGTCAAATGTCAAAAAATGACAGCTTCAAAAGTGACAGCTACCGAAATAGCGGGCTATTCAAAATAACACCTCTTATTGGAAAACCCTTTATATCGATTTTAAGGGTGTGAGACAGCGAAGGGAGATTGAAATGAAAGGATTTTTCTTCACCGTGTAATCACGAGTTTAGTAAAACGACCTTCAGTAAAATGACTCATGTAATCAGGCACATGAAACTCCACCATCCGTCCAAGCGCGGAATGGTTCAGAGCTGCATACTGAAAGTTAACATCTAGTTGAACCAATGTTAAAACAGCTGTTGATGAGTTGATGAGAAAAAAGGGCACTTCTGCATATCGAAAGCACGTGCATATGGCTACTTAAATGAATAAGTTTACCTACCTACTCGTAGAGCAGTTCGAAGAAATAAGGTCACAGTCAAAATATCGAAGGGGATTTAAATTGGTAAGGTTCTAAGTTCTAACACACCATATAATGAAGGGCATACTATATCAATCTGAAAAATTGAAATTGAAACTGTACGTATTTTATAAGAAACCCGAAAAATAATAATTGAGCATAAATAATGGAAACAAATTATATCAATAGGTATCCAAAAGTTTTAAATGACGAAATTACCTCCTAACTCTTTTTTATACCGTACCGACCTCTCAAATCCAGGTGCTAAAGTTGGAAACCACCTGGTTGCATGTTCGGTTAGAATCAATTTAGTCGTGTAAACTTGACTGAAATAGCTATAACTATAATTTTTCACAATTTGTTCTTCCATTATTTAAATGCGGCAAGGCTGTTACTATTTTCTACAACCCCCGCATCCACATCCATCCCTTCCAAGCTATGAACAGAGTATACCTATACTCAAATCAAACAAGCGGAGTGACACATCGCATGTCAAAATCAACAAATTGATGGAATTTATATTACTTTCACGTTTCACCCCTTGGGTATACCTACCTACCTTATTCACGAATCTATTCGCTGCTCCGCGAACACCCATTACCAACCAACCCCCCATTTCGATAACAGCCTAATATATTTAATCTATACAAAAAATATATAAACCTTCTCTAACATAAAACGAATCCATTGACATGCACACAATCATCGAGTAAGCAGCTATCGTATCCCTCCCTCAAACCCTTGATCTTCATCCCTCGTGTCTCAAGCCGGCCTTAATACTCTTGTGGAACAAAAAAAAAAAAAAAAAGAAACAAAAAATGAACATGAACCGAACATATTCACCCCATTACGAAGTGCAAATAAGTTGAAAAAAAATCAATATCAATAAATACGACTGCGACGACTAACGGAAGCGCGCGGTGGGCGATGGCGGGCGTGCTAAATGCCACATCACACTTACTTGTAGCAATTGAATGTGTGCGGAAAAGTGACAGACGAAGCAGAAGGCATAGGGTCGGCCGGGCGGCGCGGCGGCAGGCGGCGGCGCCCCGAAGCCAAGGGAGACTGATAGATTAGTTAGATATCCGAGGGTAAAAATAAAAAGAAGATTCGAATTTCGAGATTCAGTATAAGCATAAGGGAACAGGAGCAGGAGCGGGAAGGACGACGACGACCGACGACCGACGAAGACGTCGACAAAACACTTTGTGTGCCCATAAAAGCGGATGTTTTACGAGTGCAATAGACATCCGTAATCCATCCGCCCACATGCCTGCCCCGTATCCGGTGAAGCGATAGACATGAATTCTAACATATGTATACATACCTACTTGGTATAACAAGCCTAAGCAAAATGAATGAGGAATTTGATATAAATTCGATCGGTTCTTGTTCATTTATATATTTTTTGTTCATTTATATATGTGTAGGAGAGTGTTCAATGCAGATATTTGAGAAGACCTCTTGACATCACAGGCACAGCAAAGAGATATACCTAATAGAGATGTATCTATATCTGGTTTATGTATCTTTTACACAAAAATTGGGGTTTTCTAGAATATTTTCTTCTTTTTTTTTTGTATCGGATTTCATTTTTTAATAACTTCAATCTTCAAGAGATGCTTAGTCTGAATTTATGGCAGACAGTAAGGAATGTTTTATCGATACTACGAAATCCTTAAACACACAAAGCTCCGATCCGAATAACACTAGCAACACAATTAACGGAAAATAAAAACCGAAATCACAAAATTCAAAATGGATAAGTTCTTTCCGTATTTTGTGCTTCAAAGATGTTATGGGAAATGTAATTTATTGTTGAATCTCAGAGAGTCTTATGAGATGTAAGTATTTTGGAAATTTAATAGATTTTTCATTTCTTTTACCAGACACCACACATACTAAAACCTGCCTGCTTTACGATATGTATAAGCCTACGAGCAGGCAATTTGCGATAGTCGCAAATATTTGCAAGTACTGATATCAGGAAAAAAGTAGCAAATGTTCCGCAATACGTTTGTCAGCGGTGGAAAACCTCCAAATCATGGGTTCAGATTGCTTGGGACTTTTGTCCCAAAACTCGCAATAATATAGCTACATTTGCGATCAAGGGGCTTCGCAAAATACTTGGTCGCAAATCGAATCGCAAATTGTGTGGCTTATTTGCGAGCTAATCCAAGAGTTTGCGAAATCAGTTTTTTTGTATATAAAATGTATTTTCAATCATTTGCAGATTTGCGAACATGAACATGATCTTTTTGAAAATTTGATATTTTTGTACATTTTTGTACTAATCAGCAGAGACAAATAAGATTTTTCATAAAGCAAAAAGCACCGCTAAAATTTATTTTATGATATTGCAAATGGTACGTAAGTATGTGAGACGCTTTTTGAGTGTTCAAAAGGAGTCTTGTTGTGCTGCTATTTTAAAATACGCATTTTAACTATTTTCTCCAAAACGACTCGTTTGGTCGATCGCAAATATTCGCAAATCATCACAAATGGTTTTCGTGAGTGTTCATTAACTTAAAACTAGCAAATTTATTCTGACTTGGGTCTTGCAAATCATCTGCAAATAAATGAATAATTTTTGAGCATTCGGAGACTGTCCCAAAAAGGTGTTCACACGATTTTCGAGCAAGTATCGCGCAAATTATGACGTAAAAATGACATCAGACTCGCAAATAACTTCGACATTTACAAACCGTACCTATGATCTAAGCCTAAAGTTGTGAGGTCATCAAGGAATATAAAATATAGTAAAAGTTTGTGTGCGAATGTGATCGCAAACACTGGGGTCTATCATGCGAAGGGTCCAGGCGATGCGCTAAAAAATTCGCAAATCACCCATTTCCAATCATGTGCAGGTTTGCGAACATTATCCATTGACGGAGCAAGATTTTATAACTTTGGCCTTATTGTTTCAGGAGATAAATCCCAGCTTGATTTGCTGTTTTGAAATTCTTTCGAGTGCTATATTACCCCGAATAGACAAGAGTAACTCACGGGAAGGGGCCTAAAAAGGCTTATCAGAAATTTTAGTTTGTATTCCACCGATTTTTAGAACCCATATTTTTTTTCGCCAACTGTGCTTCTAATAAAATGGAAACTAAAAACAAATGATTTGCGATATTTTGTTTTCGTGCCATCGCAAATGCTTGGGACGATCGCAAATCCTCGCACATTCTCGCAAACTGTCAGAAATTTGTTTTGTCTTGTATTCTGTTTGACGGAGTATATCTAAATAAATAAATGAATACCATGCGAGGGTGCTCACATGATATTCAAAAAAGCCGCAAACTTATCTGGTGGGTGTCATACATAGTCTGCGAAGGGTTTGCAATGTGCCATCATAGTAGAAAATGATTACGCAAACTTTTGCTCCTCCAAGGAATTTTTGACACTTACTTTAAATGCCAATTTCTATATTAAGTGACTTAAACGTAATCTAAAACCTATGACAACTATAATTTTCGAAATAAACCCATAATTTGACATTTTAATCATCTTAATTACAACCGAAATTAAATAAGCAGGTATACCTTTATCTATATCTAATTATTAAGCTAAGCCACCCTTTAGCCAAACTATACCAAAACACAATATTAATGCTCCCATCATAAACACCACAAGCGCCACAATCAAAATAATAGACTCTTAAGCAGCTGCATGAATTGTTTTGTACCCCTAACAGCAAAACCACACCTAAGTACACACTTGAACCATTTATTTCCAAACCGAGGCGTAATTATTATTGTAGAATTTATTACCCGCACTTAACCACAATACGGTCATTTACAGGAATATCGATTTAATGACCAAAGCACATTTCCACCACACACACTAGCACTCACACACACATAAACCCTCTCCATATCGGCCACCACCTTTCTTTCCTCTCAACTTTATCACCCAGAGTCGACGACGACGCCGACGTTAACTTTACCAAATGGATTTTTGGGCTAAATTAATCAACATTACCCTCACTTCAGACCAATTAATTAACTCCAACATAACTCGAAAAAGGACTTTTTCTTGTAAAAATTATATACTTGCTCCTTGTGTTGAAAGCAAGGAAAAAAAATAAAAAAAAAAAAATAAGTAAAAGTAAGGACAAAGATACAAAATGGTAAAAGATTTTCAAGCTTCAGGGTTTTCCTTTATTAAAAGTACTTTCACGTCATGATGAGTCTGATGTCGTCTATCGTTTATGATGCTATAACTTTGGCAAGCTATATCATAGTTATGTTCTTGTTGGAGAAAGAAATTTATGTATGCATACCTAACACAAAAGCACTATACGCTATACGCCGCCGAACGACAATATGACGACGAAGAAGCAAGAAGATTAAGAAGACGCCTGATGCGAACGCAAAGAGATGATCTAATATCCATTTCTTGATTAATCTTGCTGCGTCGTCAATTTAGAGGTTGTTAAGGTTTTCTTTGAATTTTTACACAACATTAAACAAGGATCTGAAATTGTGATGAGTGAGTGAGCGGAGCGCGGTCGGCGTGGCGGTGATGGAAGGTTGAAAGGACATCGAATTTAAGGATGATGTATACCTACTTTATACTTATCGCAAAAGACCGACCTCCAGACCGACCCATCGAACTTCAAGGATAATAATGAAATTCATCAAATAGGTATCTATCTATATATCTTTACGGACGCACCCATATAAGGAGGTACTTGTGTGCCACTGCTCTGATGAAGTGGACTTTGGGCATTAGATGACAACCCTTGTATAGTCGCTTGTGTCATGGGGTGTTGCGAAATGCTCGCCATATTGTACGTCACACGCGTCAAAACAACAACGTCCATACGTAAAATGTTTTTTTTTTTATTGTTTGAATGATTTGGTATGGTTGCCAGCTGAGATTTAATTGAAATTAACGTCTGTATTTCGTTTCCTGTTTTCCACCAGTCATTTAACCGACATTTAATGTGATTTACCTACCATTAAATATCTTCAAATCTGGAAAATTAACCATCCTACAAATTTATTACGCTAATCCAGCAGATTAGAAATTAATCTTTGTTGAATCTGTATTACAAATAGAGAGCTATTAACGTACACCCTTATCACCCTGAATGCATTCAATTGAAAATCGATTCTATTCATTGTTTGACACAAATGAAACTTCCTAAACTCCAGAAAGAAAAAAAACAAAAAGGACGCTCGATCTCGCTCTTGTGGTTGAAGGCTTTAGTTTGATTTAGCATTGCAGATATGAAGGAGGTATAATTTTCTCAAAAATAATCAATGTGCTATTTCCGTTACGTGAATTATTCGACTTTATCCTGAAACTAAATTTTATTACAATCACTTTTATTACTTTACTTTGGACATTCCGTACAATCAGGGCCGGACCCGGCCAAACTTACGCCCTATGCAAGATTTGTAGAAAGCACCTCTTTTTATATTTGCATCCATACATATTTACATACACTGATACACATGCATAAGACTTTTCCAACATTAGCCATGAGGTAGACTTTCAATGCGTTGTTTTAGTGTGATCTTTAATTTTACGATATTTTGAGCTAAATTCTCCTTGAATGCAACAATAGTCGTGTTTTATTATCTACGGATCTGGATCAGGACCATTTTTTAACACGTAATACAACAACAACTTGGGATCCTGCTCTCTATCTGGATCTTTTTTAAAGATCCAAAAATTAATTCTCACTCTTGCGGGTAGATGGCTTTTAATGGAAATGTTGTGTAAAGAAAAAAGACAACAAATACATGAAAATAAACCAACGTAAGGAAGATAGAGACAGGTATACAACACAATTGTCAAAAAGATCCTTTTCGTTTTATTTTCATGCGATGATCTTGATCCAGATCTGTAGATAATAAAACACCGCCAATGTACCTATGTGATTTTAGTTAGTGTGCAAGAAATAATTTAGCACGGGGATTATTTGAATAAGTTTTGTGGTAAAACTCAAATGGAAGTTTGCGCAAGATCAGATTTTCTTGGTCCTGGTAATGCGCCCCAAGAATTTCACGCCCTGTGCATTTGCACATCTTGCACACATGGTTGGTCCGGCCCTGCGTACAATACCCATTTTCGTAATAGTGGGGACCAGCACGAAAAGGAAACAGTCCTTCATTTCCTCTGTAAATGCCCTGCTCTGGCCGGAATGACAGTTAAATTATTTGAAACGGCTTTTCTTAACAACCTCAACGAACTTTCTCGGCTGAACATCAAAGACTTGATCTCTTTCCTCAGCGCGACGAAGTGGATCTAGGACAAACTTTGGTTTTAACTCCTATAGTGTATCCGTTTAACTCCTAAGAACGCACTAAAGGGACTAAGGTTTTCTGATCCGTAAGTGGGTATATCCACAAACTCTTGTAATAAAATCACTTTCCATCCACAGGTCAATACTCCACCGCTAATTGGATCACTGAATTGCTCTGGGCCACAATTTCTACTTACCTACCTTGAACACTACCGGTACGAAGTTTAATCAAAATAGTAAGGGCCGTTTTCTGGAAAATTTGTAAAAAATTAAATCTTTTGTAGGGAAAGCAGATGATCTAAAACGTTAATTCGAATTTGTCATACCAAATTTCAAGCAAAAGGGCCTACCTGTTTAGGCTCTAGCGAATTATAGTGGTCGCACTGACGCACTGACGTAATAATTATTGTGTTCGCAGTTACATTAAAAGCTCACAACTTTCTTTTTACACAAAACCAATACCAATGAACAAGTAAGAAAAAAAGATTAATTTTGACGTAGTTTTTCCATAGTAGTTGGCAATCATAGAAGCCTTCTTGTATCGTTTCCATCTGATTATTGTGTAAAGGACTTTTCACTATAGGGACCTCATTTTGTTTTATTTATGGGATTTCTAGTGACACAAGAGCTGGCGATGGCGGTTTTATGCGATTGCTTTTGAAGTACAGCTATAGAGAGGTATAAAAAGGAAGCCCTTGCTATTTGCTGTGTGTATACAGTACACTGTACATTGACCGACAACAACACCCCACTATTGCCCCGCACCAGGGGATTGATGTAGTTGTACTTTGTGTGGTTTAAGGATATTGCATGCGACATGATTAAATTGATAAGCCCTCAGAGGGAGGTTTCTACTCTACTCTACTCTCCTCTATACGTCATACATACCTACCTACATACATATATGGATGTGGGGATAATCTAAGGGATTTGCTTGGTAATATTTTTCCATTTATACATACACGTCTCTGTCGAATATCTACCTACACGCTTGGTATTTGCTTTGATAGGTAGATATACATACAAACATTTTAACATAAGGACATTTTGCTGGCCGATTGATGTGATAACATTCTATGCGTTTGCAAAGTTTACCTACATCAAATATACCTATGTAAATAGGGAGATATGGGTGTGTTGTGTTTGCGCTTGTGTGTGTATGTGCGTGCGTGTATATTGTGTATATCTGTCCATTGCGAAGCGTTAGTGCTATTAAGGGATTTGAGAACACATTAGAAAGATCATGTTGTTGCAAGTTAACAGATTGATTGTGTGGTTTTATGGATAAATTAAAAAGAGATTGTTATCCAGCGAAGTAAAAGGGCTATATGCACTTGATTTAATTTATTGAACGAAAGATGATTTTCAGTAGTATGTGAATATTTAAGTTTTAATCAGAATAATTAATAACTTACTAGTAGAGAAAATAAAATGGAGAAAATGTTAAACAAAAAAAATCATGAACTGGGTCGGACAAACTCGCCCTTACGCGGCCCATACACACAAAACACAAGTGTATGCACCGGTGTAAGATATGGTGTCATAAAATTTGTTTGCAAGGTAAGCCACTTTTTGTTGCGCCTTTGTCCAATCTTTTAATCTTTTCAATTTTTCAACCCATCTACTTAAGAAAGGTAAAAAAGATTAAATTACTTTTATGTGAAATCAGCAGGCAATTGTATTGACTCATTTACAAATACAAGACATGTAGATTGTGTCTTCAAATCAGATGTCTTACATCATTTTTTATTTAAATCAAGGAAGTTGAGATTTCGTGAACATTTTGTAATGAGACTCTAGTCTTATCTATTCGATACATCTTAGTCGCTAATTTTCAACGGTTGGAAAACAAATCCAGTTTAAAGTTTAATTTTGGAATACGACAGGGTAGCCATTTAGGACCTATACTTTTTTTATTACTTAATAATGAATCACTGCCTGTGTTGAAGTATTGAAACTGCAATATGTATGTCGAGGGAGTTACAATATTCAGCGTTACGCATTTCATTGCCGATGGTAATTTCCAACGTCTTAATTCAGTCAGCCTTATTTTGAGATTCGAATGAATAGCTATTTCGATAGAATAGATCTATTCATTCGAATGAACTTTGCATATTTTGAGAATCGAACGAATAATATTCATTATCGAATGAATGCCTAAAATGAACATCAGCGCTTTGACATTTACTGACATTTCTATTTAATTTAGTGTGACCAAACTGTTTTTTTCGAAGAATTTTTGTTTTTATAAAAATGATGGTCAAAATAATTTAAGAAAAATAAAGTAAAGATAAGTAATGTTGAAGGCCCGGTAAAGTTTACTATTTAAAAAACATCAATAAAAACTGGAATTTTAAAATTTGGGAGCATTTAGAAAATAGTATGGTAAGTTTATTGATATGAAAAAGTAACAAAATAAATTTAAAACTTTTGAATAGTTAAATACTAGATTTTTTTTTAGCTTTCATGTCAATTTTATTGTGTTTAAAATTGACTAACAAAAAAAACATGTAACTTCAAAGTCTCTCTTTACTTTATACACACCTGGTCACACTTTTCAATTTTCAACAAAACAAAAAAAGTAAAATCCCTCGCCGGTATTTTTTTGTTATTTGTAAATGCTTGTACCTCATTGTTATTTGCTAGTTCATGAGCAAGAGTTTTTTGTTTAATTTTCAAGAAAAACAGATGGCAATTATTTTATTTATAAGAAGTGAAGACGGTGGCGAAGAGCAGATATGGAGGAGAAGGATAATGGATGCATCAAATCCATTCAAGATTGAAAATCCCTTGGCTATCTCCGGATTTTCTTCCATCAAATTGATGAGAACTTCTTTCTGCTCCCGTTTAGTCCAATTGGAATGCGACCTTTAATTAAAATGTCAACAAATAATTCATAAAAGTATTTTATTTTCTTTATTTTTCAACAAAAATAGTTGAGCTCACATGTTTTTTTAATCTTTTCGCCAGAAATTTTTTAACGTCAAATAAATGACATTTGTTTCGAATGATTCGAAAGTCAAAATTTGCTTAGTTTTCAACAAAAAATGAACTTTCGTTTGATAAAGTGAACTTTCGATTCGTTCGAAACTCAAAATACAAACTATTCGAATTCGACTTACTTTCGCATGAAAGTGAATTTCAAAATAAGGCTGAGTATTTATAAACAGCAACAACACCAAACCAAGTACTATATCCCCATTTTTGTCAGTTTAATATCCTATTCCGCAAATTTGAAAAAATCTAGTATTGCCATGGCGATGGAAAGCAATAAAATAAGTAGCATTTGTAACTCAGGATGTTCAGCCAAACAAGTGCTATGAACTGTGACATCATCCGATGAAGAGCTTGGCAATAAGTATACCATTTATCGTTAAACGTATAATTTAAGGTGTGTGTTTTTTTTAAAAGGCATAACATTTATTATTTTTAAGAACAAACAAAAACATAAATATCTAATGTTTTAAACATGGTATTTTAGTAATTTCAGACATTTTATTGATTTGCATCAAAACCACTATAATGGCAACACTGGTTTTGTAGAGGTTTGTAGTTTTAACTTTTGCGCGGATTTTTGAATTTCAAATTTTATCCAGAATCAGGGTTTTAAGGTTTGGAGTCTTAGGCGTCAAATTTTTTTGAACAATACTGATTTGTGCAAATCATAAAACTCCAAACCATTATAAAAAAAGTTAGTTTTGCCCTGAAACTAGCTTTGTAACAAGTCAATAATATCCGTGTTCCTTTGGAGGTGGCGAACTACTCATGAGAAGATCCAAACGATAATCTAGTACTACCAACTACTCGTGATTTCATGGCGAGTAGATGAGATTTGTAGGCAAATTTATTCTGTGCGTTCCAGCGTTCCATTGAAAATGTCTAGCAAAGTACTCGTGAGTGCTTCGCCACCGCATCCGCGGTAAAAAAAGTCGGCTGTACATACTTTTGTTTAAGAAATATACGTATTATGCTTAGGCATCTCATTTCAAAATAAAAATTCTCTTTTATACGAAACTTGACATTGCTTGACAGATAGAGAAACAAATTTATTTTGACGTTTGCTAATATTTAGTTACAAAACTCACTCAGAAAGCTCTACTAAATCTCAACATTTTTGGATTTTAAGAGGTTTTTTAATCCATCGATATCAAAGTCAACGTTCAATGAAATTTAACAAGCTTATTGCCCGATTGATAGGCATAACAATCTGTATTTTGACGTCTGTAGAATATTTCGTTACAAAAACACCAAAAAAGTTCTAAAATTGCTTTTTTCCCGAACAAAAACAAAATTTAAAAAAATCGGATTTTTAGAGTTTTTAATTTTTAATTCATCGATGTCGTGACATTCTTCAACGAAATTTGACAGCTTATTGTTTGGCAGTCTACATTAGCTACAATTGGTATCGGAATTACTGTCCTTGTTCTGAAAAGAAGAAAAAATCCTTCTAAAATCAATTTGATCCAAAAGCGTTGACAGCGCATACGGAATTGATGTTCACTGGACATTTAATATGTATATGTGTAAAACACATGCAAAAAGGTACTTTTGAAGTGCCCGAATATTGTTAGGTCCTGAATTTTAGTTAAAGTAACTACATATACATATATGACCTAACTCTTTTGCTGCGTTATATGTATCGGGTTTTTCATTAAGAGCGCTACGAAAGTTTTTTTAAATAAAACAAAAACTGTTTCGGATATCAATGAAATTCTTTATTCCTGTGAAAGTACGTTCTATGCCATTATTTATGGAACTCGATTTCTTTTGCATGGCCACCACGGGCACGCTTGCAGAAGTCCAGACGCTGAACCCAATTTTCGACGGTTTTCAAGCATAAATCGGCCGATACTGCTGCAATTTCACGTTCGATATTCGTACGAAGTTCATCAATCGTCGCTGGCTTGTTGGCATAGACCATAGACTTGACTTAGCCCCACACAAAATAGTCTAACGGATTCAAATCACACGACCGAGGCGGCCAAGCGACTGGACCATTTCGTGAGATAACACGTTCTCCAAACTTGGTTTCCAATAAATTGTTTGTGACATTCGGTGTGTGGCTTGTGGCGCCGTCCTGTTGGAACCACATGTCCTCCAAGTCCATATCATCCAAGTGGGGCCAAAAATATTCGGTTATCATTGAACGGTAGAGATCCCCATTCACAGTAACGTGCCGGTCTTGATCATCACGGAAGAAGTACGGCCCAATGACGCCGCCGGCCCATAATCCACACCAAACCGTAATTTTTTCGGGATGCAATGATGACTCATGGAGTACGTGTGGATTGCTGCCTGACCAATACCGCATATTTTGTTTATTGACGAAGCCATTCAGCCAGAAATGAGCCTCATCGCTGGTAGATGATTTTTCGATGAAAATCCGAATCATTTTCAAGTTCTTGCTCAGCCCAATTCACGAACATACGACGCTTCTGGTGGTCAAGCGGCTTCAGCTCTTGCGTCAATTTAATCTTGTAAGGATGTAGGCCAAGATCTTTTCGCAAGATTCTCCACAACAACGTCACAGATATGCCTAACGCTTGAGAACGACGTGTGAGAGACACATTTGGGCTTTCTGCAACTGAAGCCTCAGCGGCAGCAATTTTCTAGACAATACGGGCACTTCTTTGCCTCACTGGCACGGGAACATTTTATACTGTGCCTGTGGATTCAAATTTTTCCACTAGACGCTCTATTGTTGATCTGCTAGGAGGATTATGACTACCATAAATTGGGCGTAGCGCTTTTAACGTTGAGGCCACTGACTCCGAATTTCGGTAGTAAATTTTAATAATTTCGACTCGTTGTTGGCTCTATATCTTTCCATCATAAAATGGCAAACCTTACTGAAAGGAAATGTCAAAAAATATGGCGTCGTTTGTGTCCTGATGGAAAAACCCTTTTACATCATATCAATTATTATTATTATTATTTAAGTTTGTTAATTTTATCTTTGTCACTGATATTGTATGTTACAGATAAAAATTTATTTTGACGTCGAATGTCATTTCATTTGGCACGATTGCCAACTTTGAAATTACAAAAAAAAAAAAAACAAGTAAATATTATAGTGACAATTAGAGTTTTATTCAAAATTCACTACTGCGCTGCCTTTAATTGTCACCAACACAAGGCTATTATTACATTACACATTTTTAATGCCAAATGCCAAATTATAGCTTTGAACCGCTAGAGTGTTTTATTTTTGAAGTACATATGTGGCCATGTGGGTAAAGCCTACACTAAACGTGAATACATTTTTTTTTTACAGCTAACTTCAATTCTCTAACTTATGCCTAAGATTATTTATCTAAGTAAATTTTTCTGATTTTGAGAAAAAATCCAGAAAGGAAAAGTTATTCTAGAATTTCCTGTACCTTTAAAAAAGCTTAGAAACAAATAGTTACAATTATTGCATCTCGATAAAGTATCTTCTTAAATCAGATGGTTTCAATTTGTTAAAGTTTTAAAGATTAAAAGTGTGTAATGTAAAATCTGGGAAATATTTATTCACCATAAGTTTTCTCAATAATTTTTGTTTTTATCGAGCAGTCGTTAATAATCAACACATTATTATTTCACTTCCGATTGGCCATTTAAGTTACATAAGCCCTTCCATCATACCTTCTGGCTTAACGTATGCATATGACTTGATTTCGCAGAAGCCTTAAAATATTGTCTGTGTAAATAGGTATGTGTTGTTTTTTTTTTCATTTAAAACTTAATTACAAAATGAAGAGCTGAAATTTGTTCACCCAAAAAAAAAAAAAATACGTCCACTATAGTAAAACTTCAACATCCTACTTTGTTTCCATTTATTAATTCCAACACATTTTCTCCCTTTGTCGTTGAACTTTCAATTCCTCGAAAGCTTCAGGCATGTCCTTTTATCCAATATACGTATTTTTTTTTTGTCATCCCCCATTATAGCCCCCTTGGTTTGGCACATTGATTTTAACTTCTCTTTTTTTTTATGTTGTGTTGTTATAAAATAACTACATACTCGGGTAACTTGGGATGTCGATGTCGGCAACAACTCTTGAATCCCCGTGTCATCGTCGACTACGACAACGACGACGATGATGAAATGCTTTTTCATTTTGATCGATTTTTTCATCCCCATTTTAAGGTTCGCCTACGGATGGACGAGTATGAGGATGAGGAAGAGGAAGAGGAAGAGGACTACCTACCTACAATTTATACATTTTTTGCCTTCTTTTATCATCTGTATGTGTGGAAAGTGGAATTATTCAGATGATACTATAAGAGGAGGAGCTGAAGTCCATAAAGGAGTTTTTATAAGGATACACAGACAATGTATTCGCCAAACCCCCCTTTGAGAGGCAAAGAAAAAAAAGGTCCAGGCCGCAGCTAGGCAGTAGGTATATAGTAGTGGTTGTGTTTTCGATTTATTTTCTTCGTCCTTTTTTCCTCCAGTCCCCCTTCATCATATGCATGGCTAATATTCCTCACAAATCTCGTTAAATATAAATTTATTTAAAACAAAAAAAAAAAAAAAAACTGAAAGGATAAAGGATAACCGAAAAGCACAAAATATAGATACTGCCTTATTGAATTTTTCAAAAAGTCTTGTTTTTTTGTTGTTATGTTTATGTTTTTTAACTATTCAGTGCTTAACATCGATTACATCGATGAATTTATTCAGAAGAGTTGGTAGCTTGTTTTACGTTGTTGTTTTATCCTTTTTGCCATGTTCGGTTTTTCAGCGAAAATCCTTTTTTCATTTTTTACTTTTTTTTTTTGTTGTCGCATGTCATTCGATAAGTGAGAAGAACTATGGTGAAATTTTTTGTATCAATTTTCCACAATATTTATGTACATCTTTTTTTTTATCGTAAATCCATCATTTTGACAGCGCGTTGTCCTTAGGTATATTTTCATCCTTTTTGTTTCTGTGTTCCTTTTTTTTTTTGTTTTGTTTTTAATTTTCATCTGTTTGTTATTTATCTACCAATAAAATAAATGAGAGAGAGAGAAATGTAAAAATATTTAAATTGGTGAAAATTGTTATTCGAATGAGTCATCATCGTCGATTCGAAGTTGGATGGTGGTGTGTTGGGGAAAAATAACCTCAATTAAAATTGAGCATGTTCATGTGGAGGGTTTGAGATTGAGATACAATAACAACCAGGCAATATAACAATTCAATTTTTTTGATTAAAAAAGGAAAACTATATGCGCGGGCAAACATGCAATTTGTGAACATCCTGTTGGGACATTTCATATTGTTGTTTTTGTTTTTATTTATTAAATGTTAAAAAATGAATAAATGATTGTAAATTGATCACACAAATTAAAGGAAAATAATAAAATTAATTTATTCTTTTTTTTTTGTTGAAAACCGGCATATATAAAATAAATGTAAAATTATTTTATTTCATAAATAAGGTTTATTTGATATAAAATAAGTCGATGGTTTTCAGTACATATAGTATGTACATTTTACATAGATAGTCGTATATACCTATACAATGAATACGAAAGTGCGAATTCATGCATTCATATTCTTAATTGTGGGTTGGCGTCGTTTATTAGGGACATGACATTGATAGCCATAGTTTTATAAATTATTCAAACTAAATACCCAAAATAAGTTTTTTCTTTGGAAAAATATAGTATTTTGTAGTTTTCAAGTTGTTTTTTCAAAAGTTAAGATACATAGGTACAACCATTTGGTTTTTAGAGTTCGACAATAAAATAATGAAGGGATAAAATATATAAAACAAAAATAGTATACGGATACGTAAATTTAAAATAAAAAAAAAAACTTCAAATTTTGAGTTTAAAAAATTGTTTTTCAGAAATATTCAAGTATTTTTATAATTTTATATAAAAGAAAGAAAGTACATTAATATATTTTGGGAATAAAAAAAGGGTATAGCATGTGCATGCATGGTATATTGTAAATATATCCGTGGTCTTATAATATTTTTGTTTCTTTTTTAAGTATTTTTTTAAATGTATCCCTAAGCAGGGGGACCCAACTTATCCCCTCTAGTGGTTTGTTGCATTTTATGTCAATCAGCCTCAATATTAATGAAATTGTTTTTTGTTTTTATGTATATATTGCACATACGCCCCCGTGACCAATGAGAATAAAACTATTCCATTTTTACATAGTCTAAATATTTATTTTATTTAACTTATTAGAATAACTAAGGAATGAACATAAATTAATACTTCTCTGTTGGCAAATTTGTACGGACTTAATTTTGTTAAAAGCTATTTTGAATAAATAATTAAACAAGTCCAATTAAATAGTGCTAAGTCTTCTACTTGGCTGATGTATTTCAGTAGTATGTATGAATATAGAATTTGTATTATAAAAACCTTCAGATAGCATCAGTCAGTTATTTTCGCTATCATGCACCTAAGCGGTGTAGTTGCATATATGGAAAAAACCGACATTTTCGTTATTTTAGGTTTCGGCTACAGCATAAACGGATAAGTCGATTTTTTTAAAACTTGTTACCCAACTTTTTGGACATTCCCTCGACAGGTTTTTTTCATTTTTTTAGGACCAAAAATAACAATACCTGTCATACAAAATTTTTGGGCCAAAAAGGAAAATCTAATTTTTCTCAAAAGCGGCTCCACTGATTTAAAAAAAAATCAGTTTTATTTAATAGGTATGTTTCCCAAAAATGGTAACCATTTTTTTATATCCGCTTTTCCCGAAAACAGCTCAACTGATTTTGATCAACTTTTTTATGAAGAATGATTAATATTTTTTAAATAAAATTGCATACCAAAATTTTCAATAAAAAATAGTTTTTGGATTTTTTAACTCAATATTTCCAAAATGACTCGTTCTATTTTATTAAACTTGGAACAAAACGTTTTTTTAACGTAATCTAAAATATTTAAAAAAGTATTATTTTTTATAAACAAAAATAATTGTACCTCACATTCAAATTTTCAAAAACCGTTAAGGAAAATCTTATTTTGCTCAAAAACAACTCGTACCTAAGTATTTTTTTAAAAATGTTTCACCTCCCATTGAACGTTTTGTTTTTATTTTTAACTATCTCATTATCCAGTTAACTGATTAAAATTCGATATTTCAAAAATGGGTGGATGATTTTTTTTTTTGAAAAACAATTTTTAACTCTGCATCAATAAAACCTTAAAATTGCCATACTGAATTTTGTACTTAAAAATGGTGACCAAATTGTATACATATAGTAAAGGATCCGCCATCTAACGTTTTTTTTTTTCAACTAGTGCGTATTTCGTGACTGGTAACACTTAGCTCATGTCTGATTTGACAGATAATTAGTTTTATCCTTCCGCTGAACGAATATGGTTGTGCATACGCTTCGCTAAGTGGGCCTGCGATCGACTTAGAGAAGATGCCGATTTTGCCAAAAAAATCATCTTTTCAGATGAAGCTCTTTTTGATCTTGGCGGGTAGTAAGTAAGCAAAATTGTCGCATTTGGGGCACAGAAAACCCGCACGCATACATTGAAAAGCCGATACACCCAAAACGAGTCACTGTTTGGTGCGGATTTTGGTCTAGAGGCATAATTGGGCCATTTTTCGAAAATGAGCAAGGAGTGGCCGTTACAGTCAAAGGCGATCGTTATCGGGCCATGTTTAACGAATTTTTGTTTACAAAAATTGAAGATGAGGATATTGGCAACATTTGGTTTCAACAGGACGACGCTAAGTGCCACACAGCCCAAGATACACTCGATGTTTTGCACCATTTAAAAAAAAAAAGAAAAGTTATTTGGCGGACCCTTTATAAAAATTAATTATTATTACTACCTTCAACTAATCTATATTTTTGGTAGATGGGTAGCTAATTTATTTCAGACTTTAGAACAACAGTTTGATCGCACGCAAGAGCAAGTTCGTGCGACCCAGTCCGTAGTACAAAAATTTCTCTCAACTTTTTTTGTGGAAGGTTTCATTTACAAGTTTTGTATTAAAATGCTTTTAGGTGGCATTTACCATTCAAAAGCTATGTACGTATATTTGATAACCGAAATTTTCGATATTTTAGTCGGTTTTTTTAGGCCGACTAGGTATAATTTTGCGTCATTTATTTTAACAAATTAGGTAGACACTTCCTTTGCACTGCGAAAATAGTAATTCAAAGTACCAAAAAGTATGTTTAATTAAAAGTTTAAATGAAAAATACAAGAAGAACCAAAGCTCACTATTTCATAAATGAGAAACAAATCCAACAAATTCGGTCAAAAATTTAGAGAAAAAGATTTTGTTTCTCTCAACTAAAGATATCTATGTAGATGTACATAACTATTTACTGTAAAGGTATTTTATGTTAAGCATTTAAAAGAAATAACCATATTTTGCAGTTAATTTAACGACCTTTTCCCAATGGAACCAGTCATTGTAAATTACCCTATTCAGCTTAAATTTAAAAGCAAGTCCCAACTTTATCTCAATAAAATCAACAATAAGGCTGCCCTCTCCTCCCCCAACACATCCGCTAACCCAACTTCAATACAACAAGAAAGAAAATCGATAATTTTCCTTTGTCAAATTTCAACAGCCTCTTAGCTCTTCCTACCCTATAATTTATAACCGAAAAATCAAATCACCTTTTTTCAATCAAATCATTTTTTTTTTTCGTCTCACAACAACAACAAAAACACACTCCCTTCATCAACCACGTTAGCAGCCTTATGCCGCAGACATTTTGCCGTCTTTCTTGTCTTTGATATTCCACTTCCACTTCCATTCCACTGCCATTTGCAGTGAAAATTTTCTTTGAATTTTCTTTTTCTTGCTTTTTGTATTTTTGTATATTTTATTTGAAAGGACTCACCACGATATTGAGTGCCAGAATTTCATTCGCAAGGACTTACTCGCAAAAACTGCGCCAAGCGAGTGATGAACTTTTTTGCTGCTTTACTTCGGATAAAGTTTATTTGTGTGTAATGGAAAATTACTGAAATGTGCTAGATGGACATTATTTATTTTCTACTATTCTCCGCCGAAGCATCGCACAGTTGGTTGTCTTCATGTATAGTTGTCCTTTTGGTTTATAATCGAAAATACAAAAGCCTGACGAAGGAAGAGGAAAACGACGAGTAAAAGTAAAAACAAATAAATTGGCAGCCGAATTGAATTGTCCATCCAGGAAGGGATCTTTTCTTAATTTGATAGCAAAAATAAATTCATGCACGGTGGGATGGAAGGGACGACGGAAGGTCGGAAGTTCTAACTAAAATATGACAAAACCAAAATAAAACTTCGATGTACCCAAATTAAATGAAGTCTTAGAGGATTGGGGAAGCAAAACTTGTGAACAACGATCTGGGATGGAAGGATTAGTATTTGTATCTTGCATTTAATTAACGCGTTTTTTTAAAGCACAGATTTTTATTAGATGAACTTTATAACTAGCTAACGTTAATAAGCGTATATAAAGGGTGTTTTTTTTAGACGTGTGGTTTTCAAGAAAAAACAAATGCATAGTATAATTTAATGTTATGGCCAAGAATTTAGCTCTATTTTAAGGATAAGGGTTTGCCATTATGTTTTAAAAATGATTTCGGGGAAGTGGCGGCTGGCTCGAATAAATTCCAGCCGAGAGGCCCAATTTTGACAGCTCCAAATTGTTGCGCGCGATGGCGGATGGACTCATTCGCGTTGCGCGAAGCGAACCATTATTTTGGTGATAAATTTGCACGATTTGCAAACGTTGTCCAGGAGTGAGTCTATTAATTATGAAATGGCAAACCAAACTGAGCATAAATCAAGTGACAGCTGTCAAAAGGACCAACTCCGAAAAAAGTATTGCCAGATTGAAAACCATACGTCTAAAAATACATGCAAAATTGAACACCGCTAAATAATTATTTCACGTTCTTAAGATACAAAATTCACGTCAACAAGACATGAATCACTATACTTATATACTTACTCCCAAAGAACGCAGAATATTTGTTTCGACACACATGTACATTCACGACAAAAATACAAACCAAAGATAGAAGCCGATATATTGTCTTATCTATATCAGCGCAATTTTAGTAAATTTATTATTTAAGGTAAGTTAACATCCCATCAGTATAAAATCACTGCCTGATGAAATGGTATCTATAAATGAATAAGCTACCCTTCGGGGTATTTTAAGTCAATTCCTTCCATCCCCCCCTTTTAGCTCCATCCTCACCTACCTATTTTGATTGAAGGCATTAAACATAAAATAATAAATACATCTTCATAGACAATTTACAAAAGTCCTAATGAATTACCGTAACAAATTCACTTGCACGATTACGAAACACTTTCCGCTTCAATAGCTCGTTACGCCAAAGGGGCTTTAAAATATAAAACCTAAAAGAAGACAACAGCAGCAACACCAACGGAGGCAGCAGCGGCAACAACATCGGCAGATGAACAAAAATATAAAAAAATAAAAAGACGATGAAACACTTCATCTCGTATTTATGGCTCACAATTCACACCATGTTCCTCTATCTTCCTTGCAAAACAAAAAAAAAAAAAATAAAAAAAAAAACACACAAAAAAAAGAAAAGTCATAATGCGCCATCTTTATCGTGAAATGGATGGAATGGAAGGAGCCAGGGCCATACAGCAAACTACCATTGATTATGGTGGTACTTTTGCTTGATGGCATCACCATCACGTAGCACTTCAATGACGACGTCGACGACGACGAACGGAACCGAACGGCCCTCCATCTTTCCATCCTCTATTCACTCGATACGATAGCTTTTATCCTCCTTAACTTTACGCCAGTTCGTCTTTTACAACCCAAACGGCTTTATAAACGACCGACACGGTTCCCTTTGTTGTGCCTGCGCACCAGTGTAACCTTTAAGTCAAAATCACTGCTGCACTGGCTTTTGCTGGTATTATATATACACATAGTAGATATACCTACAAAGGGAAAAGATACAAAAGAAACAGAGTCGAATGGCGGAACCTACCAATTAACCAGTAATTTGCTTCATTAATTATCAGGCAGTGGCAGCAGCCAACGACGACAACGGAGTGCAAAGGCGAAGCAGCTAAACGACACGATGGTGGACGACGATGACGATGAATACGACAACGACGACGAAGACGAAGACGACGAAAACGACGTAGTTCGCAGAGTATTTGAATTGAATCTGGTTTTTGTCGCTTCCAGGGACTTTCGATGGTCTCTTGATGAGTTTAGCCAAAGGGGGCAAAATCCCACAGTGATGTGTTATCATTGAAATCCTCGCCGCAAAACGGGATGAATATTGATTTTTTGCTCATGCGTTCTGTTTCTGGTTCGACATATGCAGTGTGGGATTTTGTGCTGAACTTTGAGTACGAGGCCGGAACTAGAAGGAGACACTGATCTTAGAGAAAAAGGTATTAAATTTTATACTACTTTTTCACCAAAAGATAATCCGAGATACTTACAAGTAGACTTTCGTTGGCCGGACAACTTGGGCCCAGACAAGCAATGGCTTTTCTTCCGGCGCGGCGGCGCCCAGATTTTCCTATGCTTTTTTATATGGGCCTAGATCGATAAGACGATCGACGATTGATGATTGACAATAGCTGTCTCTATCACATCTAGAGGGAAAAATAAAGAGAGCAATCGTCAAAACGATGATTGTTCAATCGATTGTCTTCCCCGATCTGGGCTTTGTTTTTTCCATCCTCTGCAAATCGTTCCATTTGATATTTAATGTGGACCTTTACATTTTGTGTACTCACATTTAATTTCTTTTCTTCTCGCGCAATCGGAATTGAAAAAAGTTTTGACAGATTTCCAATGAAGAAAATGACGTTTAAATGAGTGCGTTCCACAGAATAAAGTATGTTCGATTTGTCAAACAACTGCATGCAAGTAGATTTCCATTGGAATTTATTTTAAATCCTTATTTGAGGAGGAAGGAGAAGGAAAGGAAACACAAGGAGAAGAAGACGAAGATGAAGAAAAATAGAAGAAAAGAGCATGAGAAGAATTTTAACCAGAAGAAAGGAATTAAAAATAGAAGATGCAAAACTTAATAAAGTATCTTCGAAGAGACAATTTTGTGTTCAATAGAAGAATTATTTTTCCAACAGAACACAGCATCATGATGGGTTGTAATCCGGCCTTTAATTCTTTCTGTCGGACTTCTAACAAACCCTACACTGTTTCACCACCCACACACAATTATTGTGTATAATATAACATGATGCCTTTGAGCACTTTGAAAATCCTTCTGATTTCGATTTTCTAAAACATATTTCTCATCCAGTCTCTATACGCGTTAAGATTAGCAACAGATTTGCAGAAACTATAAAATCGAATTGCAATTAAGTGGATATTGCCACAGATGCAGGATGATGACGTTGAATGATTGATCTAAGTATACCTGAAAGCACGAGACACACAAACAGAGGCGGGTCATCATTTTGAATTTGAACGTATGAAGATATAGGCACCGAGAGGCTTTTAAGCTTAACTTAAATTGGAATATGTATATAGAAGAAGATTTATATGTAGCTATTATGGATACACAATTGAGTGTTGGTTAGGCATATCTGCCATTGGAGAATTAATAATTCACTTCGGTTCGATACTCTTTAGAATCCCTTCGAGCAGCAAATTTGGATTGAAGATATTAAGACGTTAATCTTGTCGAGGGATAATTAGAAATGCTCTTGTGTTTAGTGTGTATGGAATATCTAGTTGGATTTGAAGGGATATCGGAATACTTCTAATTGAATGTGGTTTTGACTTAAATACTACTTAAATTCTTTTTAATTTGACTAATTATTGAGTACTTCGAACGATAGATTTTACGTGCGTCTGTTTCATCGCGTATGTAAGTCGCGTTGTGTCACATTGCGTACTGTAACGGACAGACATAATCATATGGCCAATTGAGTCTTGTTGATGACTTTTTTTCATGTAAATATGTGGATTAAAATTGTTCCAAATGTGGCAATTCTGTTCATTGGCATAGCCATTTAACCAAAAAAGTGTGCTTCACTATGCGAGTACCATTAAATGTATCTAAGCAATTTCCGATGAGTTTCTCGAAATGAATTTTCAAAATAAATTTAAACATTTTGAAAAACGTTTTTCATATGCGACAGTCTATTCGTGATGAATTTGCAAACAAAACTAACCTCAACAAATCCGAGAACTGTCAGATTGGCTGTCACAAAAAACAGTGTTGCCAATTTTATGTTCTCTGCTTTAAAAAAAACAGCGTTTATATCAGCTAACACACAACTTGTTTTATTTACATTTTAAAATGTAACCTCCTTTTTGAAAGACCTTTCAATAAGTACAGTCAAACTAGGGTTGACATCTCAATAGTTTATAAAAGACTGTAGGATAGTGAGCTGGTAATTCAAATTAAAGGACTTTGTATCGATCTTGTTAACTTGACAGTTTATTAGATACAAAAAAAGTGCCCACAGCTATCGAGAGCTGTAGGATCATACGATCAGAGAAAACAAGTTATTTCGGTTTCTTTTTACTTAATCTGTATCAAATAAGAATAAACAACAGTCTGTTGAGCAAGTGCACATACCGTCATAAAGAAAAATTAATTATTGACTACAAGACTGAACTTAGAATTTTATTGCTGCTCAAAGTCTATACGGAAAAATAAATTTGCAACTCTATTTTCATTCGAGATCATAATCAGCCCTATTTTGCTTTCCGAATCGATCGAAAATTTCGATTCACGAGAATGTTTCATTCAATTTGCATTAAATTATTTATTTAAAACTTATGTCTTTCCAATGCAAATCTTACCCAGTACTTAGTTTTGAAATTCTAAAGAGGATCGCATTGTCTTAATTATATTTTTATCGCAATTTATACGCATCACTTCCTTCCCGCGGATAGCAGAATGCAAAAGGGCAGGATACCATCAAAAGAAAAAGTTTAAAATAGTGGAAAAACAATAATAATCTCTTGCCGTTGACAATATTTTCAAATCAATACAATTAAAGGCTTTATGTTTGAATTACATAAATGCACCCAACTAACAATTTAGCTTGTATAAGGTCCAATTTTTCGAATTTGGAAAGTAATAGCTTGTATAGAGCTTGCATAAAGCATATTTTCGCAAGCTACACATTTCACACTTTTACAATTAGAAAATAGCTGCTTTAAGGCCTTTTAAAGTAAGTTTGGCAAGTTCTATACAAGGCTTGTAGATAAAGTTTAAAAATTGCCTGTATAAGGCCTTCCGAAGTTGTTTACAGAAAATTAAAGCTATTATAGCTGCTATAAGGCTCTCCACTACAAGTCAAAGCAAACAACTTGTGTAAGGCTTGCCAACAAAGGCCTTATGCAAACTAAATTAATATGCTATCAAGTAGTTCCCATTTGATGACATTTTTCTCAACAACGAAGTGGCGTAGTGGTAGAGTGCTGGAGTGGTACGCGGAAGGTCTCGAGTTCAAACCCAGGTAAATAAAAATTTTTATAATTAAAATATGACTTCAATCATTATAGAATGCAATGGAAAAGGTTACGAGAGCTTACTGGGAAGAGGAATATATCTAAAACTACAATACAAAAAAAAATAATGCAATAAAAACCCAATACTTAAACAATACAAAAATAATATATTTTTTTTTTATTTCCAATTTTTTTTACTTGAAACTTTATATTAACACTTATGGCAAGCTATTAGAAAATATCTGTCATTAAAAGGCTTGGTTAAAGCCTTTTTATAACATCTTAAACAAGCTTTTAGCAATAACTGTCATCAAATGGCTTTTTTAGGGCCTTTTTATAACATCCAAAGCAAGCTATTAGCATTAGCTGTCATAAAATACCCTGCTGAGCCAAGCTAATTGCATTTAATGACAAGCTATTTGCTGTTATAACACCTGTCAACAAAAGTCTTATAGCAGTTAAATAGCTTGCGTAATGTGCGCCAAAATTACTTGCATAAGGCCTTTTACTGTTTCTATAGCAGTCTGAAAATAGCTTGTTTAGAAACTTATACAAGCTAAATTGTTAGTTGGGCACACAGGTAGTCGATATCCACTATCACCTTTTCAAAACAAATAACACAACATAACCAATCCCTACAATAACACACAGTCAGATTGAATGTATTCATCAGGCTTAACCCCATTCCTTTGACATAAAAAAAAAATGAACGAACAATGTTAGCAAATGTGGTTTGTGTACATATTATATTGTGTGTAAACTACCCCTTGAGTTCCATCGTTGCCATGCTACTGCTATACAATATTACGCACAAATCATACTCCCCCCCCCCCCTCTCCATTCGTTGGCAATGCAATGTTAGCATCGATTATGTGTGTGGACTTAATCTCGCTCACATCAAATTACACGCATTACAAAGCAATTTGCAATCTGATGCTTGTCGAAATGGGGATGACTCCAGCAAAAGAGGGTGACGCGTGGACGCGCTGTTGGTCATCTAATTCTCCATGTTGCTCCAGCAACGGTTGGCATCGGGTGGCGAGGTACGGTGCGGCGGCGGTGCTGAGCCATGCAATCATTGTTAGCTGGGCTTTTGCATAATCCTTGGCTTAGTTTCACGACACATTCGATGGTGCTGCCGCCTGTGTGAATTTACTGCAGGTATGTATAGTAGGTATGGTATACCGTATATACAAAAACCGTTGTTGAAATTCATACCAAAATGTGAAATCAATCTGATGAAGATGTTAAACAAGTTAATTGTTGCCTACACGGTGCAATCCTCCTGACATCGCATCGGTCGCCTTGCATTATACCATCAATCCGGTTCAGCGCTGCACTCGAACCGCTTTTGAAGTCATATTTTGCAGCAACTCCATCAGCAGTTGTGCACAAAGTGTCATCATCGCATTAAAGATAAATAAGAAAAATATAATGCTGTGTGAAAAAAAATATGAGGAAGCCCTTTTCTTCTTCTATATAGTCAAAAGATTTAGCCGAATTTCATAAAACTTTGTCCATTGCTCGACTTACAATCACAAAGAATCGGAGTCAACAAATTATGAAGTCACAGTTTTTTTGTTTGCTGAAAAAAATATTATGCACAATATGCTGCTGAATTCTACAAATCCACTCAAACTGTTTTTATTAAACTGTTTGGGTCAGTTGTTGCGTATTGGATTTTTAAAATGGCGCCCAACACTTGAAAATCCTTTCAATTCGGTTGATAGTTTGAGATTTATTGTCAAAATCATTTGCACAGCTCTGTTTTGTATTATTTTATTTGCAGAAAAGTCTGCAATTAACCAACCTGAACGTGCTCATTAATCATTTCGATTCCATTGCATCGCTCCTTTGCGCAAAAGACGTGCGAGAGTGCAATGTGCATTGCATATGACATGATCTATGCTCATCTGTCTATCTGACGTCTTCCATTCCCCCCAATTGAGTATATATATGTTGTGCATATAGTGTATTCGTGCAATCGATCATTATTTCAGACTTCAGAGTGAATATAAGGGGCAACTGCAGCGGCAACATATCGCAACCGCTATATGGGTTGAAAATTAACATGAAATGTGTTTTTAACATTTCATCGGATTCGATTATAATATTTGATGTAAATCTTCGATGTCGATGGCTTCAATACACGCATCTCGATTATTTATCTTCTTAGATTTTGTAGGTACAGAAAAGATCATCAAACAGAGTAATTAAAGTGGATAATTTTTATATTTGTTATTTTCTTGATTACATCGTATTAAAGTCAATGGAATCGCTCTTGCCAAGGCGCTACATATCCCGCCTATTAAACAACGTCAAAGTGATTGCATAATATTCATTTTATATAATTGATTCGTAAGTGGACCCATGTCCTTCCGCCCATTAATTTAAATTACAAAGAAAATTAAGATCTGAGATTGGCTTCAAAGTGATGTTTTTATGATTTGTACTTAATTTGTTACATTTATAAAACTGATCTTTGATATAAAATCGCCATACCGTCCGTCAGTTGGGGATTTTATCTGTTCATTAACTTGTATAACTAAATGAATAAATGGGTGTGCGACGAATTCCCTCCAAATTTGGTGGAGCATATTTATCTTATTCCCCAAAACGTATCTAAAGTCAAACACAATTTTGACATCACGAAAAGTGTAAAGAACTTCTAGCACTTCCCCCCGATTTAACCTCCAAAGGACTAAGATGAGATGTAAGATAAGAGGTAGATAATCATCAAGTATTTGTCACTTCTTCGCAAAATGTAGAATAATGGCCTTAGCTTTTAGTTAAAAAGTGTAACTGTCATACAATGATTTCGTCAATTTCAAATTTCTTGAAAACGTTCTTAACGATTTTGATTAAACTTTGTACATGTAGAGTACAGTCTTATTTATGAACGCATTTAAGTATTAGCCACTCCTTTTTGAGGGTTGTTTCGCTAACTTCATATAAATTTGGCAAATTAACAGAAAATACATAGAAAACATAGCACGAGGAAATTAAAATTCGCACAAACATTTTTTTTTTTGCTTCAGTAACTTCATATGAATTTAGTAAATTAGCAGAAAAAAACATAGAAAACATAGCACGACAAAATTGAAATTATCACAACTGATGAACGGCAAATTATTAAATAATAAACCATTTAAATATAAGAAGTTCTTAGCCCGTTTTGAAGCATATGTCGATAACTTCATATGAATTTGGCAAATTAACAGAACAAAACATAGAAAACATAGCATGGACAAATTGAAATTGCACAACTAATAAACGGCAAATTATTGAGCAGTAACCCATTCAATACAAGAAGTTTCTACCCGTTTTGAGAGGGTGATTCGCTAAGTTGACATCAAGTTAACAAAGCAGCAAAAATACATAGAAAACATAGCACGACAAAATTTATTTTGCCGTTTCATCGATCGTCATTGTTCATTGTGACTCAGTCGTATATATGCAGATGGGATGGCATCAAATAATATTGTAATTTGTTTAAAGAATCGAGTGTTTTATTTATTTCTTTTTTTTCGAAATTCCAATGGTTCACTTAGAAGAAGTTACAGGGATAAAGCGTTATGAATGTGATTCCTGCATTCATTGAAACCCGTAATTTAACATTTTAATTCTTAGTTTTGAGGCAGTTAAAAGGCAACTTCCGTGTGTATTTTGATGTCAATATAAGGTGATCACAGTACCTATACGTGTAAACTATGTAAAGGTAAAAGCTGTATTTTATTTTCCCCCAGATATGATGCGGATTGGATTTGCACATGAAAATACATGTAATTATTACAAAAGCAACACAAGATCCAGATTTGGATTTGGATTTGCAAATCCATTTTTGAATGGCCCCTTAGTACTTCCTTGCAAAAATTAGTTTTAACGCTGACGGGTAGATGGACTTTTGAGTAAAAAAAAAAAAGACAACGAACACATCAAAATAAATATACAAAATGAAAAAATGAAAAGGGTATATAACATTGTTTTCACTGTGATCCTGTTTGTTTTATTATCATGATCAAATCCGGATCAGATCTGGAGGATAATAATATGCAGCTAATATCATAAGCGTTTTCATTTTTGTTCAGTTCCTTCGCATCTGTGAAAATGGCGGATCCAGTGCAACTTTACTTGTCAAAATGTTAATATTTTTTGTTTCTATATACTAATGTTATGTGCGATTTTTGAGGGCACTCAAGCAGCCATTTTTAATTTCTGACACTTTGAATTTTGACAACCTAATGCGTAATATAATGAAGAGTTGGATAACAAAATAAAACTATGTACGCTACAAAATCGGGGCTTGCGTTTTTAATTATTTTTAGGATAACTTCAAGTTCGTGGTAAAATAATGTTTGGATTTCCTTTTTTTTTTAGAATTTGTCTGCTAACTTTCGTCTCATACTAACGCACCGGAAATGCTTTTATTTTAAATTAAAATTCAAATAAAAAATGTCAATAAAAGGGAAAAAAATATGCTTTGCGGAAAAAAATAACCAATTTTGTGTGTTCATTAAATTTTGTTTAATTTATTTTAAAGGGAGCAACTGTTGCTGCCCACAGCAATTTGCCAACCCATTGAGGAGGGCTTCATAAATTTCCAAAATGTTAAAAAATGATAAGGAGCACTGTCCAAAATCCGCACCAAACAGTGACTCGTTTTGGGTGTATCGGCTTTTCAATGTATGCGTGTGGGTTTTCTGTGCCCCAAATGCGACAGTTTTGTTTGTTTACTACCCGCCAAGATCAAAATTAGCTTCATCTGAAAAGATGATTTTTTTTTTGGCAAAATCGGAATCTTCTCTAAGTCGATCGCAGGCCCACTTAGCGAAGCGTATACACAACCATATTCGTTCAGGGGAAGGATAAAACTAATTATCTGTCAAATCAGACATGAGCTAAGTGTTACCATTCACGAAATAAGCACTAGTTGAAAAAAAAACGTTAGATGGCGGACCCTTTATAAAGGTACATACACACATAAGGTTCTTTTACCTTGAAAACAATTATTTGAACTAAAACTTTTTTGGTTTTGATAAGAAAAACTGAAAAGTACCTTGAGTTTTGAAATTGGAAATATTATGGGAAATAATAAAAGAGAACCCAAGTGTGTCCCATTAATTAGAAAGCAGGATTAAAGATCATTTTATATGCTGCGTCTCTCTCGAAAACAGAATTTAAATGCATGCAACTGGTCACTTTGTTTATTTTTTTTTTTTTTTTTGAGAAATTCAACCTCCTTAAAGATTACGTGGTGAAGAGTAAATTCCGAATTTTACACATCCTGTGATGAAGTTAATCATAATCGAACACCTCTTCACAAGCCACACAGCCATTCAAAACCCAATCAACCACAAATTACCATTGGTCCGTCGTCGTCGGTTTTCGGAACTATGGGGATTTAAAGTACCTATACGAATGTATATGAAGGTACATATGCACACTGTACAATGTGGGTTCATGCCACTCAAAGCTAATAATGCGACCGCAAATCACATCAATTCTCTAAATACTATATATGTATATAACTTTACATCTACATATATAACGATTTGATTTTAGAGAATGGGAAACCTTTGTCGTGCACTTGAGATGTCCTTTTCAGTAGGTAATAAATCTCCTCACTCCTTTTTTTGTTTGAAATATTTGCTTATACGCAGAAGAAGGATACATATATACCCTAACACAGTTAATATTAGCCCTTATACGACTTTCATGTGATGAAGGACTTCACAGAAATCACACCAAACAAACAAAAACAAAGCTAACGCCTTTAATAGGTTTTACATGTATGTATGTATATAGATTTTAAACTCCAAGCTACATTCTACACAGTTAAATGCATTAAAATAAGGGATTCCCAGGAATGGTCATGGAGGATCAAACAATCTATATAGGTATCCTCCCTGCACCTAGTTTACACATTAATTGCTATTGGCCTCGACATCCAATGCCAAAGTATCGACAGCCAAACTATATATTCTGTCGTATACATAAATATCTATTGCTGCTATACAAAAAGGAAGACGACAAGAGTGCTGCATATGCATCGCATATTCGACAAAACCGATTTACGAAGCAATCAGCTATGTAATTATCATCCCGCAAATGGGGACATGGAGTCTTCGGTTACCAAGGATCGTCAGTCGGCTTCATCGTCATTGTCGTCGTTGGTCGCCCAATCGATTTGCAGTTTCTACTCGTATATACCTTGGAAGCAACAGAAAGATTCTCGATAAGGTGAATTTCATAAGAATGGGCTTGGTTTTATTAAATACTCCTGCTGAGCTAGTAAAAATATTTATTTTATCTGGCTGTGTAGGATAGATATAGAGATACCTATTTATTTCATAGGGTAAAGTGGGGTAGTTGTGAATACACTTTGTTCTGCGAAAACAATTTGTCGCACAAGACTTGCCTTGATATCATTTTAATAACTATTATATTTCTTCGTTATTCTGACAGATGACAGGTGCAAGTTCATCTGTCAATGGATGATGGGTTAGTTCAGTTGCTCCCAAAATGGTGATAGATTTTGTCTTTTGTATACAATTCTCTGGCCTTATTTGCATTTTTTTATTTTTTGTTTAAGTATGTTTTCCGCGCAGTAAATGTGTTATGAGAATGACAATTAGTATATAGGTACAGCTAGTCTTAGGCCCAGTTTCAGTCAGGCCAATATGGAAGATTATAGGGCGCAATAACACAATCCACACTTACTTACCTGAAAAAGTGGCACTAAAGTTTCCGATGTTAGTCACTTTAGTGCCACTTACTCAGGCTAGGAAACTGAGTCTAAAGTCCCAATATGGGCAACTTAAGTGCCACTTATTCCAATAAGTGTGAACTGTGAAAATGGCCCTTAGGCTCAGTTCTTCAGTGCGAGATCATCACAGTTTTGAATTTAAACCTGAAACATGTTTTTTTTCAGTTAATTTAGATCCCGAGTTAACTCAACGAATCTGGTGAGTTTACTCTGGATTAACTGAAAAGATATATCTGACAGATACGTGTCAAAACACTATCGAAAAAGAGAAGACAATGCTATAGACATAGCTCTTTCTATCGTGCCGCATAGTGTCGCCCTCTCTGTATCGATTGTGAAAGCGCATGTCTATACAGTGTCACCATCTTGATTTCGATAGATTTTTGACAACTGAAAGTTAAAGTTAAATTGAATTAACTCGGCTTCAATTTATTTACAGAATTTAACAAACTCTAGTTTAACTCTGAGTTAACTCAGTACTAAAAACCCTGGCCTTTTAAACTAGGTATCACCGTTAGTATCCCTACATGCACTCCATTTCTAAAATAAAGCTTTGGAAAAATTCACCTGACATCAGGGTGAACCTGGAGTAACATATGGATGAGAATAAATCTCATTTCTTCCAATTCCCGCATAGCTAACATCACACACAAACATCCACTTAAAGATCTGGAGCCATAACCTTTTTCATTGGGGAGCACTCTCTATATAGTAGCTCTGCTCTGCTCGACTCGGTCCTTGGTACTTCCGATTTTATCAGTTCTTCCACCACGCCCCTCCGCGCCGCCTGCCACCGACTTCCTCAAGAGTTAAATAGGTATCTGTCACACAAGTGCACAAACACAAGCTTCAAATATATATATACTTATAGGTTTACAAAGTTGAGACGCAAAAGGAAAAGAAAGAAGAAAATGGAATTCAATTTGGCAAACATACATTTTGTGGGGGAGGTTTTACTTTTTATTTTATGTATAGCGCACTCTGCGGCTGCTGTTGTTATCGAAAGGACTCAATAACTGAGGGAGCTGTAGAATTCCTGCATCACCAGTATGATGCTCCTGCTCCTGCTTCTGCCTCTGCTAATACTCTTTGCCCATATGCTCTCGCATCGAGGAGTCCTTGTCGTCTATGTGTGGTGTCTCATGAATGTTTAAGTCCTCATCCTAGAATCGTATACTAGAATCAGAGTAGGTACAGATGTACTCTCACATTCCGATAATTCCCTCAGTTATTGCGATATACGCCTTTGTGCTACGTCTTCCTTTGCTTAGCGTCTATTTTCACAGACTTGAACTCAACCATACGTACTTCGGAAACGTTTCTATTCTACACATTATATATGGGGAATACGATGTCGACGACGACGACGACGAATAGGACGACAACGACGCCGACGTTGATTTTCATTCTTCAGTTTTGGTTCCTCTGACAAAAGCAACGCATCCTCCTCATCGTAGTGCAAATAAAGAATCCATTTGGTGTAGAGTTCTGCTTCCATTACCCTTTGTTATGTTCCTAGGTTATGGCATCGTACTGATGGGATTGCGACTGGGACTGGGACAGGTGAATATCTATGTGCTTAGTGGCATTTGTTGCCTCTGAATTATGAATAGAAATACTTGAATATGATTGGTTTTCACCTTTTACTCTCGCCTCAGCGTTCAAATATTAAAAGGATACTTTTTTTTGTTGTTGTTATATGTATGTCCTCGTCCCCCTCTCGCAGGCACACATTATTTTCTCTAGGGTAAGCCACTTTTCTGGAATCCCAGGCCCCCTCTCTTGTATAGAATATTTGATCAATGCGAAGTATGTACATAATGTTATAGGTAGGTACCTATAGAAAATAGCCCATTTGGAAAACGGATTTATTCCCTGAGATGAATGGCGCATTCTTGAGTGAAACATTTCATTTTCTCGCAATAAACCGATTATAACTTTAAGGACATTATGGCTCTTTGGTTAATAGTCTGTTGAGTTGATGAGTTGGATAATAAATCCTTGGATTTTTTGTAAGTTAAGATAGAGGAAAGGTGTTTTTAATGGCCAGATATTTTATTATAGCTTTGGAACAGCTCATTTAAAGGTAGGTAGGCCAATAAACGAATTGTCAATAACTATAATCTGATGGTCCTTAATAGCTTGCCTCCTTCTTCAGAAGTGTTCGTTGGGACAAAAATAAAGGGTGATTAGTTTGGACAAATACCTATTTTGTACCTATACTTGATTAATTTGTCTGTGATTGGTGAGAATAGGCATTTTCAAGGCATCTCCTTTAAATCAAAAAAAATTCTATCTCGAATTTCTTTATATCAACCAAAGACACATCAACCAAATAAAAATGTGTTTTTGCTAGTTTTGAGGTTATGTAACAAGACAAGAAATAGTTACATATGTATGATACTAATCTTCTTCTTCTAAATTTGAAGACTGCACTTTGGCTGATAATCGCTCCTCTAGACAAATTCACGACCTCTGCTACAAAAAGACTGACGAGCAACCATTAAAACTTCTGAACCCACTGATGATGATGTTGAGTATTAATCACAACCGAAGAGAGACATCCCGAGCCAGGATACGAAGTCATAATCAAGTCAAATCGTCACAATTGGCAACAGATGACTTACCCCTTAGATCTGCTGAATAACCAGTGCGAAAAATTTCTGTTTGGGATGCCACTGTGTGAATTCCTAGCAACTCTGACAGTTTTAAAAGCATGAAATTTTCTTTAATCGAAGTTTGGCCGCATTTTATGATGAGGGAAATGCTGCAGTCGACATACCCGAATAACTGCTCTTTTTTTCTCAATTTTTTTACTTTTTTTTACTGAGATTGGAGCGTTTGAAATCCAGACAGTGGAAAATTAATATTGGCACAAACAGAAACCTGAGCTAAATGACTATATTTTTATTATATTCTACGCAATCAACAACTTATCTTCTGTGAACTGTCAAACGTGAATTTGCAATTTACAACATCAGAACGCATTTCACAAATCGTCGAATACAAAATTCGTTTGATTTCATCCACAAACACCAAAGCCTAAGGAATTCACACGAGAGCGACCAACGACCAACAAATGAACGAACATTCGTCCATTTTGACATTTTTCTTTCACATGGCTTTTTTTATTCGTCGCGAATGACGACCGCCAAGAAAACAAAAACAAGATGGATTTTGAGATTAGTCGCTCGCGGACAATTTGTTCGTTGAAGTGCGGTATGTGGATCGTATGTGGAACGCGTCACAATTCGTAACAATCAGATTGCAATTCGCGATGACCAATTTATTTTATTTTAGCAATTAAAAAGCGTATTTCAGTATCTTAACATTATAATAAATTTTATTTCTACGAATTTGATTAGAATTTGTGAAGAATTTAGGTTTATAATTTGTTTTAAATTACATTTATTCCTTCATTCGTCGGTCGTTGGTCGCTTTCATGTAAATAATCATTTATTTTACTGGTTTTATGTTTTAAGACAATTCGCAGTTGTCAGCAGTTAAACATTTTGCACATGAGACAAGACCAGCGAACTGCGAATTAGAAATGGTCGCGAATGTTAACATTTCATTATCTACCATGAGTTATTACTGGCAACTGCGAATTGTCATAAAACATAAACAAGTTAAATTAATGCTGAAGGTTAAATTCGAACGAATTTTTTATTCGCCGGTCAGTGGAATGCGTTCTTAATGTTGTGAATTGCGAATTAACATTTGACAGTTCACAGAAGATTAGTGGTTGGTCGCTTAGAAAATATTAAAATATAAAATTTTCCGATTTTAACTAATTTTACGCAGTGTTTTCTATACAAATTTGTTAATAAGATTATTTATAAAATTGCTTTAAAAGAAAAAGATTTATCCGCGTTCGCAGAACGCAGCTCATGTGCAAGGCACTCAACTCATATGTAAATGAAATGTCGAAATTCGCTCATTATGCATGTTACTTTGGCATTGGAATTTTGATCTTCCGGGATATTTGGTTTCCGTGACAAAAAAAATATCGATTTATTCTAAGATACGTATTCCTAAAATTTCAAATTTCCTACAATAAATTATGTACGTGAACAATTTTTTATAGGAGGTAGGTATTATCTGTCATTATTTCTAAGCATTTTGGTTAGGTTTTTTTTAGTACAAAATGATTTTTCAAACCCTAATAACCTTTATCAATTTACGCGTCAATCTGATAACAAAAAAAGAACACCAATCGACCTTCGTATAATCCCTTTAAAAAAAAAATTACATCTGTCTATTAACGAACTTGACACGTGCCCCGCCTTAATGGCCAAAACTCATAAACCACTTCATGATGCTATCTTCAAATCACACCCTTATTTCCTAGCTTAAACCTACTTCCGTGCTATTAGGGACAAATCTTCTCTATATGATGTGTAGGTATACACAGCTAAAAATATTCCAATCAATATGACTACCTATACCTATATCAACAACAATAATATAAAGCAACAACAAGACCATCAGAAACATCAATCCCAAACAAAAAAATTATTTAGGACAGATACTTTTTTTTGTTGCCTAAAATCCACTGGATAAACACATTTTTCTTTCGCATGTCATAAAATGTCCTTAATCCCTCCCCGCCAATCCCCGTATCACTAAGCCGATGCGCTCCAATTTGCAAATGTTCCCCTCTCAGTTCTCAGACATATTGGACACGTGCTTGGGTTACACTTTCTATAGCTCTAATGTTCTACTTCCTCATAAGTATACCTATACTATATAGAAATAGTCGTTGAGTGCCTATACACTCAAGTATCCTTGATGTTTTCCTAACATTACGTCATAAACATCGTATATATCCTGACAGATTGCAGGTTGACGAAGGAGCAGAGAAATAGTAGATTTTTCTTGTAGCGCCCCATCGATATGACAATTTATCAACAAAAAAAAAAGAAAAGTACTTCACAAAGTCCTCTTATGAAATAAGGACTGCAATAAAAAAAGAAAAGAAAAAAAAAACAAAAAGACTTCATCTAATTCGAGTTTTCGGGTTCGTGATCGGGATCCTTGCTGTGAATGTGAATAAAAATCTAAGCATTACATATTATATAACATTACATATTATAACTTCTTACTTTCCTTCTGTTTTCTTGGATTTTTAATCAAAAGGATGACATCAATCGTTCTTGTGCACTTTACACCCCTCTCTCGCTCTCTGCACCACACATCAAAAACAGGACCGAGGACAGGAACTGAAGTAAAAATTCTACTGCTCTGCTGCTGCTGGTGATATACATAATGTATTTATGTATATTTCTCGTCAAAAAGTATAAGAAAACTACAAAACAAAAAAAAAAAATAAATTCCAGTTTCAAGGAACAACAAAGTTGAACAAAAAGATGAGGAAAATCAAATCAGATGAAGGATATTTTTCCTTTTTTTTTTTTTTGTATTTACCTTCACCTTTCCTTCCTGACACACGCTTATTCATCCCAACCACACATACGTCATAATAATATTCAATCCGCACAGAGTCGCAGTCGAGTCGATCTCTAAAGAAGCAAATTTTATGATGTTTTTATTTCGTTTCACATCCGGAATAATATGATTCCATCGCTATATTGGTATTTATGATTGAACTAAACACACAAACATACATGGCCGCATTTAGTCAACATTGACAAATAAATTTAATGTGATTTTTTGAACTATATATGTACCAACATAGTTTCATAACAATTTATCCCTTATTAATAAACGGCAAATAATGGCGGGATAAAACTTTTACATCATCTGTCAACTTGTAATTCACATTAATAAATGTGAAATAACCTGTGTATTACATGTGTTAGTGAGCTGATAACTTTAACACGCCAAATTTGGAGTTTAATCGACGGATAACTTCATAACGCAACATGCATAGATACATCTCTTAGACACGTTTACTACTACAAACATAGTTTTCATAAATCGCAGTGCATGTATATGATACACGTAGTGGAATGTTGCTACATTTTGATAAAGTGTTGCCGTGCTTCCAGTTATAAAGACTTGAAAGATATCATAAAGCAAAAGGAAGATTGACTCTAACCATACCAATTATAATAGTTTTGGTTTTTAACAGTACTGATTATGCGCAGGGCCAGAGCCCTCCGGCGGTTGGCCAGAAAAGTCATCAAACAGACAAGTTCTCTATCCGTCTGCCAGCTAACTCTTGTGTCAAGGAGCAGATAGTGTTTTTTATTAATAGGACTGTAAGGTAATAAGTTGAAAGTCTTCAAAAAGATCTCCATCATGAACTGAATATTATTTAAGGGCCGTTTTCTCCCAAGAATCGAAACCGTTGTTTTGTCTCGATGTAGTGGCAGCTCTTGAATCACTTCGGATAGCTTTTGTGTGACTGACTGACCTGCTGCTTGGATTCGGCAGAAAATTGTAGGTTCACTCGACACGCACTACTCACAAAAGTTGTTTGAGAGTTGGAAATCCACTAGGCCCTTGTTGTCACGCCACAAATCAAATTTTTTAATTCATTATTTTTACAAAGAAAATTTAAATTTTAAGCCCAATTAATTGCTCCCTCACCGCCTACACACCATCGTTTCCTTATTTTTATCGGTAAATCCGGCTTTGCCTCACATAGCTACACATTACACAAGCTCTCACACAATCATACTCTCCCTTATCCCTGCTTGAGTATTGGGCTAATAAAAATGAAATTGAGTGAAGAAATATGCGTGCTGGTATTGTTATTAGAAATTGAATTGAATTTACAACAAAAAAAAAGGACGAAAAAGAAAAATGATTGTCAAGAGATTTGCAATGATTCCCTTTGTCATCGTTATTTATTTTTTTTTAGTATCCTATATATTATTTTTTTTGTAAATATATTTATTTAAAATACAGAAATCTCCCTCTGTATGAAAAGAATGGAAACCATTTTAAAGGATATTTCGTCCTTTTATGGGATTGTTAGTTTAAAATACGTTTTTTTTTTTTGGACACAAGGACATGTGTGTAAATGTTTTTTGGATGAGCGAATGAGTGGGTGCGTGTGTGTATTCGTTGGGTGTAGTGGTTGTGTGTCTTTCTTTTTTGTTGAGTGGGTGTGGGCGGTTTGGCGGAGCTTGCTACAGGATTCTTTTATTTCTACCTATTACCCGGGAGGATATATTTATTATGTATGAGTATAGAAATTAAATAAACGTTATTGACTTGACCTTTGGGTGTGCCTTGTCTTGTGTATATGTGTGGTGGCATTTTATGGAAATTTGTTAACCGCAAAATGTTCACCCGAGGTTTGAATGTATTCTCTGGTGATGTGTACCTATTCCTATACTATACAGAGAACTTTTGGAATTTATCTTCGTGGGTTTTCGGTTTTCTTTTTTTTTGTCCTGACAAAGTTAATGGTCTCAAAAGAGATTTTGTTAAAGTGACACTTAGGATATGTCCAATATTTGTTTTTGGACTGGGGATATAAATATATGTTTTACATTCACCGTTAAATGGGCATAGAAGTTCTTGTTATTTCTTGTATATATGTTAATCTAGGGCTTTGTGGGCTTGTAAATCCAATAATAAAGATGTTATTCTCGCAATAAAATTAAGGGAAATATGCTGGCAGTTTTATGATACCTACAGCAATTACTAAATGAAGAATGTTGATAATGTTTTAGAATATAGTGATGTTGTCCTGTTACTCTGTCAACGTTAAGTTAACGAAATTTGTACCTAGAAATGAAAGGAGCTGTATGCTACATGGCATACACATTTCGCACTTTAATAAGTATACGAGCCTGGAGCAGCTTGTGGCTCTTATAAGTCCACAGTCCTTCTATCTTTAAAGCGGTAACGGCTTTTGTTTCTCAACACTTTTCGCTTTTTCACTTCTGAAATGTGAACCCTCCATCTTTCATCGAAGACTTTTGGCACGATTCTGCGAGCTAAATCAAACAAGATTGATTTTCAAACATTGCGTGTGATTAACAGACTTTGCGTTGCATGCATTCACAGCAATATCGTGTCTATAAATTGGACATTTACATGTGTCAACGCAGGTTTAATAATCTGTTGGTATTTAACCCAGCTGAATGCACTCACTACATAAACCGTATCTTCACTGGACAAGGCTTGAGGGTTAAAGATATGAAATGTCCCAAATGACTTTATTAATGTGATTTTCCATTCAACCAACAAAATTGATTTTTTCTTGGGGTCTGCTTTATTTTTAGATTGATCCTTTAAATCTTTATTATTTTTTTCTTATCACTTTCCACGTCATATTCGTGAGATAGATACCTATATCTGCAAACAAATTGGTCAGTTGCTACAAATTTTGACATACAAATACCTAACTAGTTTCTCAGGTATCCAGGGTTATCCATGAATGCTCGTAGTGAAATAAATATGGTGTGGCCTATCGCGTAAAGAAGTCGTCAAACAGTAGGGTTAACTTCTTTACAAAATGTCTATGTCCTACAGGTATGCAAAGGGTAACCATTTCACAATTAAGCTATGTATGTAGGTATATTATCTAGCTTCATTACTTAATGAATTTCTTATTGTTAACAAAAAATTATTAACTAAGAACCATAATTACTCAATTATCTCTCTAAAATCGTGTTTAATGGTTAAACTCACAGACTTATTGTTGGAGCATTGGTGTCCATTCGCTCTACGTATTCTCAGCCAATGAACGCGTGTTTTCTTGGCTATAGTTATAGCTATAGTGCAATGTGAATATACAAACAAAGCTATGCAACATTTTAAGTTTGCCGTTGCTGAATCTTCTTCTCTATAGAGCTCGTCAATGTAAACATAATAAGGGACAGAATATTTTACGAACAATTTTTCGCTCCAAGGATATCTTCATCCTCCCCCGATAAAATTTCGCACATTGCATTCCAATTAGAAGTTGGGAATCCACCACGAAAGCGCGTCACTATGTCTACTCATTTATCAACATCATTCAAAATCATTCGCATAGGTAGTCCAAAATTTCTTTTGAGTCACTGTAAAATATAAATATGCAATCATCTATACCTATAGATATTTAAACATTATACCTACCTGCCTACCTATTATTGGTTTCCTTCTTGTCACAACAAATTAGCTAAAAATGTAAAACAACGTAGGTATAGGTATAATACCCATACCTCTACCTTCTTCTTTTAAAACCATTCAACCATAATATTATTATCCATAAATAATTACCTACCTACAAAGCCCAAGCCCTTCACAAAAGAAGGGAGCAAACGTAAAAGTTTGCACTTATTTGTCAACAAAAGCCGGTACAGATAAAACAAAATCATGCTCAGAGTATAGAGAAATTAATATGTACACTCTCGAGTTAATTGAGTTTGAGAGCAACTGGCAAATTGGTGTGAAATCTGTCACCCATTTTAACCCTCATTTTAAACAAACATACCAAATAAAAAAGAACAAGCTTCATTATACAAATCTGCATAGCTAATGACTGTAGGTATGTATATTTGTTGAACATTTATAAAAAATTAAAACATATATTTGATATAAATTGTTTACCATAAAAAAAACAATAAATCACCAAAACCTATTTAAGATACCTACATAACAAAATCTTCATTCTTCAAAGTAAGAGAGCCAACCACACAGTTTGACAATCAATGAAACTGAATCTAACATAAAATTACTCCTCTCACCATTCTCTTTGCTGAAAGAAATAAAACAAACATACCAAACGAAACCACACTACTGTCAAATCCAATCGGAAAACAGAGACAGCACGACCATCAAAATCCATCATGGCCGCCAATGACCTGTTCACACACACATAAACTCAGCTAGATGCCCTCATAGTCGCCCTCAAACTGTACCCAATTCCGCCATTATTATTCTCCAACACTTGCATGCATTTAAAATGGTGTGCGGCGATTTGTTTGAATGTGTGTATCGATGTTGTAAAAAATCTACAGAGCCGAATCAAGTGAGAGAAGTATCTCTGAAAGAAAAAATATATTTCATTTTCATAGAAATTCCGCGTCGCTTTGTGTATAGATACGGGAGAACTTTGCTCGTTCGTTGTACGCGCTGTACGTTGACGTTCGTACCCCGGTTCGACGACGGTTCGAACAGAAAGGAAAAAAATATCTAAAACTTTTTGAAAAATTAATTAAAAAAAAATAAATAAATAAACAGATACTAAACTTCAAGGAATAAGTTTCAAATACAAAAGAAAATACAATTCTTCCTTCCAAAAATAATAATCAAACAGTTAATAAACCCTGTGGATTTGCAATAATATCTATCGAATAAAAAGTATCTCATGGAGATACAATTATTACCACTGTGTTTTTTTGTGAATAAAAAGATTTATTTATTCAAGTGAAAGGAAAAATTCCACATTTATACAATAGAATCGAAAGAAAAGTGCGTGAGATACAAAAGTATCTTTCCATCTATAGATAGATGGAAAATTTAAGAAAAAGTGTGTCTTTTTCTTTGGGGAAAATAAATTTTTGAAGTGTTCCTAATGTTTCTTATATAAAATACAAATTATGTGCATGGCAGAAAAATGTATGTACGCCACCACTATTAAAATTAAAAGCCCTTAAAAGTGTTCAACATATAAAATTTTTGTATCTTTTTCAAATTTCTTTGTGGAAAAAAAGAAAGAAAAGAAATTCACGTTATTTTGTCGACGTATCGTATATACATAGTTCGCGGTGGTGTTCGGTCCACATTTTTTTCGTTTAATATTTTTTTTTTTTTTTTTTGGCTCTTGTTGGTTTGGTGTCCTCTCTTGAGTTCAATTCCCAGTTAGTGTGTTTTTCATCCACCGCCTTTTTCGCCTTTTGCATCATTTGCAACAACAACAACACCAACAACAAAAA
Organism: Leucozona laternaria; assembly: GCA_932273885.2. Taxonomy (NCBI): domain Eukaryota; kingdom Metazoa; phylum Arthropoda; class Insecta; order Diptera; family Syrphidae; genus Leucozona; species Leucozona laternaria. The sequence goes on along the minus strand of OW026368.1, from coordinate 21,662,764 downwards.
CGGAGCACAGTGAAGTGAAATAATATGCCAGCCAGTGGCTGCGCAGTAAAAATTATCCACCATACCCACTGGGGTATGGATTCGGTTTCCGAATAAAATAAAGTACACAATACCCCCCCGTCAACCGACCGAACGAGAACCGCCAGCAAAATACCAAAAAAAAAAAAACAACAAAAACAAATCGAAAATTATCATCATTATCATCCGTCGTGTCGTCGCTCTCTTTCTTCCTCGAATTCGTTCGGATTTCGGAAAAGGTTCAACAAAATACACACTTAAAGAGAGACAGAGATAGAGTCAGTCGGTCTCTCGTTTTCCCAACATCTCTTCGAGAAATCGTCAAGAAAAGACGCGAAAAGGGTATAATTTTCGCACACCCTTTGGTATCCCCCCTTTGACGTCGTTATATTTAACCCTTTTCTAACCCCGCGCGTTAAATGAAACGATAGGAAGCTTCTTGCTTAATTGGAACCTAATTTTGTGGATAACTTTTTTTGCTACCTCAAGCGCCATTTCATACATGGACTAATCAAAGAGAAAACAAAAACTACCAAGAACAAAGATAGAAATTTGGATTTCTTTTGAAAAGAAATTTATTTAAAAATAAACAAAAAAAAAAAAAGAAAACAGCCTGAAAGGATTACAATTTTCGTTTATATTAATGTGGATTATCAATTGCGATTAACTATCGTATCTAAAAAGGTAAGTTGGTTAATTCCATCGCAATAATTTTTCTTATTGGATTTAGGTACCTACCTATTTATTTCTTATTCTCCTAACAAAAAAAAAAAAAAACTGAACATGCCCTTTTGTTCTGTTCATACCTACCTATAATAATTGCGGAACATAGATACTTTTTAACAGGCATCCTCAAACTTCTTAAAGGACATCTTTTCAATGCAGAGAATTTACCAACAAAGCGATTTATGCTTATGCTTGAAAACCTGTTACAAATACATATCTACGAGCATTTTAACGCGTATACAAAGCCAAACTATTATTGTGTGTCGAGATTTTCACATGTACAATGTAAAATACACTTGTATGTGAGAACTGAGAGCACGAAAAATCTTTCTATACCCTACTCGCCGCCGCCGGCCGCACCACTCCGCCAGGCTGCCAATACTCTGGTCTGTACTCTGCTTTCTGCTACTCTGTAGACAAATTATGCAGTGATATCTAATCAGTGTGACCAGAGGTGTATTTATTTTGGTAAACACTCTTTTTAAACAAAATAAATATGACGGAAGGAAAACAGATGCTTTTTGAGATTAAGGTTAGTTAAATTAAACTAAGTAAAGGCTTATGGATTTGTGTTTACTGGACAAACAAAAACTCAATATTTTAAGGCTGAAAGCACACTGAATCAGTCAAATCTATCTGATTCATAAGGAAGTGTGTCTTTTTTTACCTATTTGGTGTGTTGGTTCATAAAAATCATTTTTCCTTTTGGTTTTTCACGAGAAATCCTTTTGACTGATCCATTGTGTTTACACCTTTATAGTTTTTTTGAAACCTTTAAACTCACTGCACACGTAAATCAAGTTGAAAATGGTGAAAGAAACAGGAATGCACTGTTTTATTTTTGATGCGAAGTTAACTAAAAAGACACACACACAAAAAGATATTATGCTGCTTCTCACCATCACCTGATAACTGAGATCTACTGTTATAATACTGGTTCAGCGTGTCCACAGAATATGTGAAAGGTGACAGCGATCATCGTGGGGGGCCAAGCACGTAACTTGATACAATCAAGTTCAATCGGTACAATCGAGTATTAGGCAGCTCCTTATTTGGCTCAGCCGATTGTTTTTGATTAGATTGAACCAAATAAGAAACTGCCTATGCTCGAATGTACTGAGTGAACTCGGATTTATACGTGCTGGATCCCCTGTTCTGGATGTTCAGTGGTTAAAAACTGATGTTTCAAAACAAAGAAACAAAATATGGAAGCAAAGAAAAAGTCTTCACAGAGTAGGAAAGGTATTAAAACGATATGGTACATAAACCGCAGACGATGTAATAGCTGCATCTATTCTTCGCAGCACAGAAGCTGCAAATCGTCATCTAGAGATACAGTGGTGCAAGTCAACAGCTTTAATTATTTATTGAATATTTTGGTAAAATGACGAATGCATTGCAAAAGTCCGTGCAATTGCATGTGTTAGGTTTCATTATTAAACTAGTCACTAATTCATGTACTTATGATGAGGCTTAGATCATAGGTTGCAGCTTGCTCTAAGCTCACTACAACTAAGAATCTGTAGTTTAAAAAAAAAAATGATCGTGTTATATGACGAGAAGCTTCATGTGCAAAACACTAGGCTAAAATTTACAGCTAAAGGTTCGATTAATTGATTAAAATAAAACCGAGAGAAAACCTGAACTATGAAACTTATGTAGATGGAATTTTCAAGCGACTTTGCTGTAAAGCTTTCGAACATAAAATTTAGCTTAAGCAACAACTTTCTGGACAATGTTTCTTCAGTTTTTCTTAAACACTAAAATCATAAATTATTGGGCTGTAAAATCATTGGATCCAAATTGCACAGCAAGCGTTCCCACTAGCTGCTCTTTTTTAATGCAGTAACAAGCGACTTCTGCTTTTCAAATGAAAAAAAAAATATATTAAATACATCAGTTTATTATCAACAAATACTTATTTGGATAACAAGGAACCGCTCAAACTAAGCCACTTTTGTACTCACCATGTAATACCTCACTTCAAGGTAATAGTCCTTTCAAGTGTTTTTTCAATGAAAAGAGTCTTTAACTTCATAAAAACCATAAACAGATGCAGTTGTGACATTCATGAATGTTCCTCAAATTGTTTTGTATTACAACTTTAGAAAAATATTTTCCGAGCTCGAATGAAAATAAAATATTTTTAAAAACCATCAGCGTAGAAGTTAAAAATTTACATTCAACAGCTTTTATTTTGCAATACGATTGATTGATCAAATTTTTCAGCAAAAAGTCTATGACCTGTAAAAGATTACTCTTTTATTTCACGAGAGGTAATTGGAAGCTTACCCTACACCCGATCGCCAAAAAATGAAAAAAAAAAAAAAAAAAAAATGGCGACAGAGAACAACGTATGTACCTTTCAATGCATTTGAATGATTTGTGTTAATATGTATATCTCTTCCATTTTTTATATTTAAGCATCCTTAAAAGATTTCAAATTCCCCAACCCATCAAATCAAAATATCATACAACTATTACTACATAACACTGGTTGGGTGGTACTCTAGGTCTGGTCACACCAGAAGAACACACAAAACCAATACAGAGGAGGAGATTCTCCTTTCTCTTCCCACACCTTACCATCATTCTTTTCCATTTGAGCTCCATTAAAAAAGAGGCAAGAAAATTAACAAAAGAACATATTTTTATTTATGAATCCCCATCCTGCATCTCTATACTATTAGGGTTCCTCTTTCTATTCCTACTGTGATTTTTCATGTTGAATTGGAATTCTCGTGTTCATTATTTTCTTTTATTACCTACTTAGATTTTTTTTGTATTCATTCTCATTTCAATAAGTTGTTTTTTTTTTTTTTGTTTTTCTTATTTTTAACAATTCTACTTGAACCGTCAATCTATTTTCTACATAATAATCAGCATAATGGTCCATCACTATAGGTTTGCATATATGTAAATACTTGTACATACATACGTAGCAAGGTATCTGTATCCATGGAATGTTTGGGTCTGTGATCAATTCCATAGATAGATACATTTTTATTTATGTTTTTTTTTTTTTTGTTGAGAAAAATTGCTGTCAAGTGTATGATGAATGTTTTTTGCCAAAATAAAAGATAAGATTGCGGCTTTGTTTTTGATTTATTCTTTTTTTTAATGGATTTTCCTCTAAGTAAGTATATTGATTTGGATGAGTTTTTACATCAATTTTGCATTTTTTTTTATAAATCATTATAGAAGTCTGACATATATTTTGGTAAAAAAAAGACAACAAAGAGAAAAAGGTTTAGGTAATTTTATGTGAAGTTTAACATCCGAATGGATGTATCTTAATAAATCTGCATGGAAGTTCTAGGTTTACGATTGATTCTAAAGACAAATTTATTTACTTTTCATGAAGAATTTCATATCTGCATTGGGCGCCACTTTAGAAAAAAATCAAAACCTACTCATTTTGATTTTTTTTTGCAAATATCTTATTAACTGAAGCTGCATGGGACTCATTATTGATCAATTCAAACTCTGCTCAGGTTTAATGATGGATTTACATGACCTACTGTCATAATCTGTTTTCATTTGTTAAAAACATTTTAAATGTTGCCACTATATTGACTGACGACATATGTATATAAATATATACACGATTTGTAATAAATAATAATCATTACAAACTAAAGAATGGGTTAAACTGCTTTAGAATCCTAGACATAAATGTTTTATTTTTTATCAGTATGATCCTCTGTTGGGCGCCAGATAACAAAATAATTCTTCCTTAAGTTTACATATTTAATACTAAACCAAATAAATTATGCATATATAGTCGGCTATCGATTAATGGGGATGCTTGGGACCAGAGCTCATCCCGTATATTGGAAAATCCCGGGTAAACCAATGAAAAAATTCCTGGAAACTTATAGTATTTTAATTTAACAAAAGACACATAAAATAATTCATACAAATGTCCAGATTTCAAATGTTTTCATTGTCTTTTATTTTGTTATGAATCTAAAGGGTCCGCCATGTAACGTTTTTTTTTCAACTAGTGCGTATTTCGTGCATGGTAACACTTAGCTCATGTCTGATTTGACAGATAATTAGTTTTATCCTTCCGCTGAACGAATATGGTTGTGTATACGCTTCGCTAAGTGGGCCTGCGATCGACTTAGAGAAGATGCCGATTTTGACAAAAAAAAATCATCTTTTCAGATGAAGCTCATTTTGATCTTGGCGGGTAGTAAACAAGCAAAATTGTCGCATTTGGGGCACAGAAAACCCGCACGCATACATTGAAAAGCCGATACACCCAAAACGAGTCACTGTTTGGTGCGGATTTTGGTCACGAGGCATAATTGGGCCATTTTTCGAAAATGAGCAAGAAGTGGCCGTTACAGTCAATGGCGATCGTTATCGGGCTATGTTGAACGAATTTTTGTTCGAAAAAATTGAAGAGGAGGATATTGGCAACATTTGGTTTCAACAGGACGGCGCTACGTGCCACACAGCCGAAGCTACACTCGATGTTTTGCCCCATTTTCAAAAAAAAAAAGTTATTTGGCGGACCCTTTAGTATTTTAATTTAACAAAAGACACATCAAATAATTCATACAAATGTCCAGATTTCAAAAGTTTTCATTGTCTTTTATTTTTTTTATGAATCTATTTTCATACCTGACGGAAAATGGAGTAAAATTTGAGCATACAAATTTGCGAGAGTTGATATCCATTTAATGATTTTTGTTTCTGTTTGTTGGGCGCCACTTTCGAATCCAAATCCATTGTTATATTTAATTTTAAATTGAGTCTTTTAATTTTAAAATGATCTTTATTGAATCTTTTTCAAGAATAAATATCTCTAATAATGAATAATTTCATTCTTTAATGATATTTTTATTTGTTGGGCGCCACTTTTAACACAAAGTTCAAAGTCCATAGTATCAAATTGATTTTATCAACTTATTTACTACAGATCTTAATTGAGATGTTTCAAATGTTCAAGCATAGATATTTTTGTCTAAATTGGAACGAGTCTTTCCCGGGCGCCAGTTAAAAAATTAGTTATGGGATAGCAGCGCTTTTGACTAAGAGCGAAAACACAACATAGCAGTTATAACATTTTATTCTGACTTAGAAAACACCACTATAGGTTGATTCTTATAAACCATCACACCTCAAACAGGCGACACAAAACACATATTTTCACAGGTTTTTGAACAACATATATTAAAAACTTTTATATTTCTTTAAATTGTTGGTTTGTATATGCCCTCTTGCTTTTAATCGAATTCCAATCTGTTTGACAAAAAAAAAATCATTTATTTTGTCGACCTAATTCTGTTAATTAAAAAAAAAAGAAAAAATTGCCTCCAATCATATGACTGACCTCACACACTTATTATAAAGTACCTAGAGTGCTTGTCAAAAACCCAAAATCAAAATCCAATTATTATTTTTGGTTTAACAACAAAATTGCTTCTATCTTATTTCAAAGCCAATCAAAATCTAAACCATACCAATTACTTTTATCGAAAACAAACATATTGATATCTATCTAGCTAATTTTGAATCACACCTTCCGATTTCCGATTATACCGTCAACCTATTTACTGTGTGTTTGTGTGTGCTATAAGCTTGAAAAGCGAGATAATGAGGTGTAAAGTACATACCTATTAATTCGGACAAAAAGCAACCTGCTCTTCGATTTCAGGTGTTCGACTACAATGAGGTTCTTAATGGGTGAGTTTTGGGAAATATTGGAATTTTTACATAAAATGCAAATCATGTTGGATGTGTTTTTTTTTTTTCTCTTCCGCTCTCACCTTCTCTCTCTCTCTTTGCTGCCAGAGAATATAATTACACTTCAATTAATTACTATTTGTCATCATTACCAGTGCGGAATTTAAACTATTTGAGGCAAAAGCATGTGTATAGACCACAGTCATCCCCTATGTGGTTTATTGGATCAAAATCTACAGCACAATCCGTACCGAATTATGTTGATATAGATAGATAGATACATATACCTACATATATATGCCACCACACCGCACACCGTGCCGTACATTTTCAATATCAAGCATTACAAGTTGTAATTTTCAATTGAATTTTAACCGCACTCCTACATCCGCACGCTGTGGATGGATGCTTGGCTTGCCCATATCTCTTTTCCGTTCCATCAGAGAAGGTTTAAACAACCCAACTACCATCCACCACACACAGGAAAGGAAATCCAATCCTGCTATTTCACAAATACACATTGACATTTCACAAAAAAAACAAAAAAACTTCATAGATACACATCCATACATACATACATATAAAGCATTTTCGTTCGCAAACGCATGTGTACAAAGAACAAACTACAAATTGCTTATGGCAGGAACGAAGAACGAAGGAGCTATGAATCGAAATCCACTTCTTCTATGTTCTATCGTGCTGCTACTTGCTGCTGGGGTTTGTCTTTCCGCCTGGTAGCTCCCCCGCTTACAGCTCCTCTACAGAATTGAGCGAGTAAGTGAATGGAAGTGTATTTATCTTTCTATCTGTATCTATACGACGACGACTATAGGAGGGTGATTGTTTAGAACCAATGGGAGCTATCTCCTCTACTCCACAGAATATGTACGTATATAGATAGATAGATACTGTTTGTCAGAGGGCTTTAGTTTTCACAGCGGTGGCACATTCCTTCAACTCGAATCGGCATTTGAAATCGCTTGCTATTATTTTGTCGTCAATTTCCCAAAAGACACACCATATCACAGGAAGAAACTTGGTGTTTCGTGTGCCTTATGTTATTGGTGTTTTTCTTTTTTCTTATTTTTTTTTTTTTGCTTATGGATAGGAATGGCATTGCCAGTCGGGGGAAATAAATAATAAATAATTCAGCACAAGTCTCATACACTTATATGAATAGAATATTTTAATAGGAGAAGAATTTTATATTAAATGTGTTGAAAAGCACTCAGAATCACCTATTCGATTTTTAAATATTTAAACTGTGCCCATTAGAATGTCCAAAAAACAAATAAAGTCTTTTGAAAGGTTTGTTATAGATACCTACTTAAATGTGAAAGAATTTGTTGAAGAGACTCGATTAACAATTAAGAAAAATTCTGTATACAAATATCAAGCATTTCCTCAAGTTAAAATTTTAGATTAACATCTTAGCCTCAATTTGGATGATTAACTAAAAGTTGTTCGGAACTAAACAAATGTTTATAAACCCATTAGACAACTGGATATACGGCTGACAGTTTAATTGCGATTTCCGTCTGAATAAAATTTGGGGGCTCGACCGGGATTTTTTTTTTTGAAGTATAATTGTATTTGAAACTTAGCACAATTTAATTGACTGTCAAAGTTGGCGGCTTGATAGTTCTTCGATTGAACTTTCAGATATTTTTCAAATTGTCTCCGACTTCTGACTCTATCGCTGAATTTTATAATTAAAATGGTATTTAAAGATCTCAAATTTTTGATAATTGTTTGTCTTTTTTAAAATGATTTCAAATTGTGTATTATTCTCCACAAAGTACTTACCTCTGGTCTTATCTAATATGTTTAGCGCAATTCATCCAATGTTTCCCCTTGACTTTCGGTCCTTCTTTGTCTACATTCGTGAGTCAGATCATCATCCTTTATGTGTAGGTACAGATGCCAGAGAGTTTTGTGCGCCAGTTGAAGAATCAGAATTTAAACATTCTTACGTAGCTACTACGTAATTCAAAAATCTTTGGAAAACCTTACTTGGTTCCAAAATTTTTTAGCTCTTAATGGCCTAGACCGTCTCTAATACGACTCTTGAATAACAAACAACCAGCCGCGGCTCTGAACGTTGCGTGGTATAAATTAAATGAAGCACCTACTCAGAGCAAGTGCTGATGCGTATAAGAAGCAATAGAGCAAATGCTCTTGGGAAAGTTGGGTTTTCGACTTTTGGGTAGTTGTATTCATATCACAGTGAAAACTTTCAATTTCCCTCAAGCTCTTTAATGCGAAATAAGTCCAACATTAGTTGACCGTAATTTTTTTAAAAAGTTATGGGTAGGTAGGTACTTATATTATCAACTAGATTAAAACGGTTATAGATTTAAAAAGGTTTAGCGAAACTATTTTAACTAGGCCAGGACGAAGAGTGAACCCGACTGTAGAGGGGATGATAATGATGATGACTTACAAAATCCCTTTTCCCACCATCTTATGACAGAAAAAAATATAAGTTCAATTAAAAAAGTAGCTTCAAGTTCTAAATTTCTAACAATCAAGCATCATTTTCTGGCATTTACCTACTTATTTAAACACCTCGTTCTTCCTTATTTTGTTAGAAACTTTGAATGGTGTTTTAAATTTGGTTCTTTTCCAAAAATGATGAACGGCAATTACTTCCTTTGATTATCCAAAATGAGTGTATTGTACACGAATATAAAAACTATATAGAGTCATTAGGCTTTCTTAATTATCCAAAACACCATTTAACAAAAGACTACACCATTTTCACTTTTCTTTGAATCATTTACGTAGGTACTTTTTAACAAACATCATCATCATCAAACGCCATATACTCATAGGTACACAGTTTATATAAATGTCAAATGAGTTTTAATTTTATATATACCTAGCTACCGTTATTACCCATGTCACTTTCTTAAATGTCAAATGGAAAATTATACCAAACTCCATTCTATGGAAGTGAAATTGAAACCTCTATTTACTTAAAATGAAAATCACGTCTAATGACAAACATTAGCCTTCTTAATAGAGTTCCGTTTGTGACGTCGCCATCGCCGTCGTAGGCTGATGGTGTGTAGAATTGTGTACCATAACAAAGTAACTGTGTGGGCGTTTTTGTAAAATGAAACTTGAGCTTAATCACAGCCATTATGTCACACTAAGTAAAGCGGCGCAGAGTTATTTTACTTTAAGCACAAAACACATTGAAAATTCTCCTCAATATACATATACACTCTGTGTATTGAAGTTGGAATTTATACGACCAGAGCACCAACCACCCTTGAATATACACTCAGAACCAACAACAAGAATAAGAACCCTACACGCAACATTCCATTTCCATACCATCATCGTTATCATTTACGATGTAATATAAAATTGTCAACTCTCATCAACTTTTCTTAAGCTTTCCAGGCATATAACAATAAAATAATTGTTGTCATTTTCCTTCTGTGGCAACAACAGAAAATCATAAAAAAAAAAAACACCAACCTCAGCCTCAACTCAACTAAAAATGAAATAAGAAGCTATTCAATTTGATTTCTCTAACCTCTAATTTTGTGTATACGAGTATCTAAAGAAAGATACATCCACTCAAAAGAAAACAACTTATAGAATCTAAATTGATCAGGCAATAACATAAATCGTTAAGAAGATAATCATAAAAAAAAAAAAAAAAAAAAAAAAAAAAAACAATAGCAGCAAGCAGCAACATCAAATAATAAGAAGACGGTAGAATATCGATTAGGGATATTATTGTATTGTGTTGTATCTTCATCTTCATTTTTATTTTCATTGTTGTTGTTGGATTATTATTGTTACTTTTTTGTGCGTTCGTTTTTGTAGTTATGATGAGAGACGAAGCATATAATAGAAAACCGCAAGTTAAAGAAGCGGAAACAATTCCATTTCCTTTCCATACACAGAGTTCATGGATGTCATGTGAACTCCACGGGAATTTCGCAAAAAAACAAAATAAATAAATAAAAAAATATGTATGTATATACACGTTGTGTGAATCTTCATCTTCTTGCTTGCGTTTCTCGATGTTTCCGTACACAGCATTGCCAGCTAGTATTTGTTGGGATGTTATTTATGTTTTTTTTTTTTTAACACTTGAAATTAAATAGGTCTGTTCGTTTACTTTCCAAAACAAACAATTTTAGTCCAATTTTGTTTTTGGATGTAGTTTGACAGAACTTCGAACTAAAATTGGTAGAGGTGTGGCTCAGGTACATAATAGTGTTTTTAATGAAGAAATTCAAGTTCAGTACTTGTGAGGTGTCAAACATTTTTAAGTGCGCTTTGATCTTATAAGAAAGGGTAGAGCCCAAGCCCATTCTTGTTTTTTTTTTCTAAATGGGATTCCTAGTTTTTCTGGTGATTCCACTAGTTTACAATTTTGTTATTCATCTAGAGTACATTTGAAAATAGTTCTCCGTTAACTGATTTTTAGTCGCTGATGGCACTCATATATTTTTCCATAGAAGCATTTTCGAGATACCTATTTCAATCTAAAACTGCGAACCCCGTTTTTTTTATTATTTACTTTGAGGTGATTTTTACTTGATCTTCCTGTTTAAAATTTAAAAAAAAATGTTCACCACATTTAAGGCTATTTTACATCACTTGTATTTTTTCACGCTACAATCGTTACGGAATCTGACCACTGCTTCTAACCTACTGCTCCCTCTTCAAAATTTATTGAGGTGCATTTTTTCAGTGGAAGATTAAAATTGAACCCGGTTTAACTCATCACATTTGGTGAGTTAACTCTAGATTTACTAAGCAGATCACAGAGATTCTTTAAATGATTTATCCACCGAGCTTCCTGAGGTAACAGAAGATTAATTTACATCCAGAAATAGCTTACTATGATTTAACTCAACGTTTAAAATGTAAGAATATTAGAGTTTTTGACAATATTTTTATTCCTTTCGGAGAAATGCTTATTTGAAATTTATGAGTTTTCATCCTAAAGTACGACCAGGAGAATACTATATAAGGCCCAGTTTGGAAGTTAGAATAATTGGCACTTAAGTGATCAATTTGGGAGACTTAAGTCTCACTTATTCCGCCAAGTGTGCACTATGAAACTCGGCACTGACAGCTCTTATCCTCTTATGCACAAACACTCAGTATACATTCTACTTTCGCCGTTCGCAAGCCATTGATTTGCGCTTGGACAACTTTGAGGGAAATATTGCAGAGTCAATTCCAAAGTGGATTCGGTATTGCCGAAACAGTGCAAATTTTGCATTGAAATTTCGGTTGAAATAATGTACCAACTGCATTCCTGGGCCCTACTGCACCAACAACTTATCACTAATCACTTAGCAAATATCATGAATCTTGATACAATTTGCTTCCTGTGGGATGATATAATTTCTCCGGACATAATGTGCATGGATCGTATGTCAGACTTAAGGTCCATAGACACTATATCCGCAGACATTATGTCATCGCACCGCAAGAAAATCGTATCAAAATTCATGGCAGTTGCTGAGTGATTAGTGATAAGTTCTTTGTGCAATAGGGCCCTGCTGTACTCAAGTTTATGCAGAAAGTTCTTGAGCCTGATTTTTTTTTTTATTATTCTGATTGATAATCTACCATATAACCGAGTCCGTGCTGTGCGCTCAACGGTGAATATGGAGCTGGTATTGGTTCATTTTGTTTCCAAGTCGACAATAGAAGATGCTTCGATTCGACGACGTTGAAATATCATTAAAAATCGATGCTATGCGAACAATCCACGGACGATTAAAGCACTTTAAAAACAATATTAGTAAATCTGCCGCTGATATAATTGTTATTCTGACAACCCCAATTGTCAGCGCAATTTAATTATGAAAGCCTAAGTGAACAAAAAGTAATAATCTGAAATTATGGGGTCATTAAATTTCTGCTTCCTTTATTTTGGCAGTCGAGACTCATCAGCTTTCTACTTGAATGACCTCTCTAAGACAATTTGTTCCTCAGATAAATCCCATCTAAAAAATTCAAGATTACAGCGGTTTTTTTTCAAGATGGTGGTCTAACTCCTAAAACAAAATACCGTTCCGTGAAGGGTTAGATAACTTGAATAATGGACTAGCTACTGATTCGAACCAATCATAACCAAAACTTCTGCTACTTCCGGCCAAACAGGTTAGGTTAGCAATTTATTTTTTTTTTTGGTAAAAGATACATTTTGATATAGGGGGGAGATTGACCTGTGAAACAGTCATGCGCCGCCTGTTTTGGATTTTAAATTTGTCTTTAATTTTCCCCGCTTGCTGTGATTCTGCGAAAAATATTTTGTGGAATGTTATTTTCAAATGTTATATTTTTCGTAAAAATTGACGACCGAAAATCATTAACACAGCAGTTCAGCTTGATCCAAATTGCCTTTCCCTTCCCATAATTGATCCAGACCAGATGGGTCTCTAAGATCCAGTTCTTCAGTGCGAGATTAAAATTTAATCCGGGTTAACTCATCAAATTTGGTGACTTTACTCAAGATTAACTGATCCGATGCTTTTGATATTTTATCCACCGAGTTTGTTTAGTCGTTCCGCATGCATTCTCCATTAATTTAATTAATTTACTTCTATAGTTAGTCTGGTTTAACTCTCCACTACAAAACTGGGCCTAAGAGAACTTAGAAATTCTAATATCAATTTCTCTATTTCAGTGTCGAAAGCTGCGTGGAAAGAAACCATAAACACTGTATGAAACGGTTAACTTAATTTCTATATGGCAAAACACCTGCTCTTCTTAAAACAATTTAAACCTACCTTAAGTTACAAAAATTTTCATCATATAATGTAATTATATTAATCCTTTCCTAATTCTCATATCCATATTCAATTTATCCATTAACAAATTATCGATTAATGCGGTTTAGCTTTGAATGTTGAATTTCATTTCTCGAATGCCAACCTATCATTTAAATTTAATTTTTCTTTTATGTTGTTGTTGTTGTCTGCACTCCATAACGCCCACACAAAAGCCATTTAAAAATTTATAAGGTGCGAACTTGTTTCGACATCGCATCGGCTCGGTGTAAAGCTAGAATTTTTTGCCTTCTCATAGCCTTCAGCTTGGGGCAGGCGGCAGGCGGTCGTCGGTGATGAATATTTAAAGAGATTCACTGGTTCATTTGGATTACTTTTGCTTATACCGCCCCGCACCTATGGCCGGTCGGTGATGTTGCCATTCTCTATCAACTCTAATAGCTAGACAAAATGGGAAAAAATTTAAATAATTTATTTATTATTTAAGTGATTCTATACATAGGTACATGCATAGCATATAGAGATATCTCGCTTTTAAGTGTGACGGATGAAAACAAATTACAGAGCAGCTTGCCACTAGATTAGTTTTTTTTTTTTTTTTTTTATTTATTCGACGATCCTCCCCTTGCACGCCTTTTATATTAAAATTTATAACGAATTTATGTTGACAACTAATTTGCAACACGCGGCACACAATAAATGCGGTTTAGGCAAAGGCAAAACGTTGCGAACTATTTTAGTTTTGTGGGAATACCTAATAAAAAATAGATTTGACTTTGTTTTTATTGAGCTAACCACAGGATTGCGGCAATTTTACTGTGGGATTTCGATTTAGCAAGAAGAAAACATGAAGTGTTTTTTTTTTTTAAGTATGAATCAGAGCTTTAAGAGAATGCAGTACTTCTGCCTTTGTATTGCGGTATTTGTTTGAATGATGTTTGTGTTGATTAAATTTTATAATTTCGTTGACCTTTAGGTAGAGCAGTAACGTGTGGGAGTACTTGGTATTTTTTACTTGAAAATGAAAATGTTTACAGTCCACTTGATACTTGAATTTCTGTAGTTCACAATTAAAAGGCAAAAGTAACTTCAGGAAGACAAGAATGTGGTAGCAGAGACTTTTAACAAATGGCGCCCAATGTTGAAAATGCGGATTTATTTATAACGTAATTAGTTTCTGTTGGTGGTTCAATATTTCAGGGGGTAGAATTTGGGAAGATGTGCATTTATATAGCCAACGCCCATAGTGTTCCAAGCTTAAGGTGTGTTGTTATTTGTTACCATTTGACTGCGACGTCATCGATTTGAGCAACCAAAGGCTGTAGGCATACTAGTCTAAGCCATCTTTCCATTCTTCTATAAAATACACCATAAAGGGCTTTACTGCTTTAAGAGACACTTTGTATAATCCCGAAGAAACAGCGATTTGTGAGGAAATTGTAGTGTAGCCGAGGTAGAAATAGTCCTTAACTATACACTACAGTTTCCCACAAAATTAACGAGACGTCTAATAATTCCCTTAGATAATATATTTTTCAGAAAGATCCTTCAAGGTTATATCAAGGTCAAATTTCAAGATTTAATAGAAACCCTCCTTTCTGACCACGGCGATCGATAAGTGTGAAATTTACGTTCAAATATGAACTTAGGTCATAGCAACATTTTGACCTTGAAGAACACTCTAAGGTCAATTAAACTTAATCAAGGTGGGAATAAATCTTTGGATAAAAGCTTATAGTAAAAATTGCAGCTTGTGAAATTCTACACAAAAAACATCAAAACACTTTTTTTCCTAGGAGTCATAGATTTTGAGAAAAACATACGCAAACGTTACGATAATCAGTTTTTCGTTTTAGTGTTGGTATGTACTTTTTCCATACCACCGCTGCTGGGTTGAAGAAGTAGGAACGTTTGCGTAAAAACAGGGCTATACACAATAGATTTAAATAACCTATGTGTTTGAAAAAAAAACATAAATTTTTTTCAAACCGCATCCTTGACCCATCATTCAAAATTAAGCCTAACACCTTTCAGGTCAAAAACTTCTAATTTTCAACAACACTCTAATTTTAACAATGTATATACTTTTCCGCATGCACCAGCATTCCCAGGCCAGAAGGCTCTTTTCCCTTAAAATGTCTGGACTATAAACAGTTCGTTATAACTTCTTGGAATTCTTTGGTGATAATACCTATACATCAGAAAGTATACAAAGTAAATAATAAAAAAAAAACTATAAAACTCCACCCAGAAATAACTTATTTCACTTTTAATTGTTTCTTCATAAATTTGATGTTAAATCTGATGTCACAATAAAAAAAAAAAAACAAAAACTTGAATAAATAAAAAAATAAAATTATTTTCATTCTCTCGACTGTAGTATATACCATTTGTCATAACATTTTGATTTTTGATGCCACTCGGCCTTGGTCGCCAGCCGCCGGCCGCTGCCACCGCTGCCACCGCGCCATGCCTTAATTTTGGGGAAAAGACTTAAATGTGACATAAATGCTATGTTTATTTTGAGATAAAGACTATGACTGCATCATAAATCAATACCAAAGATTGCAGCCCAAAATGTTATTTAATAAAAAAAAAAGGGTATTTTTGTATTTTATCCCAAAACACACAAAATAATGAGATGATTATGTTAATTTGATTTTTATTTTTTGTTTCTCTTGAAATTAAGACAGAACCGAATCGAATTGGTCCGTTAATGTTTTTTTTTTTTTTTTTTTCTAAAACAAATACAAATTTTTGCGTGGGCTTTTATATTAGTTTTTTGATGGTTTTAATGAGCTGAACGACTCAATGGGTTTTAATAGAAATTCCTATGGTTTAACGAGTGCCATTAAAATTGGAAAATTATGGAATAGGAAGGAGAATATATATATTTCATTAAGGTGCAACCGCATTGCTTTTTGTAATCTTAAATTATGATACTATCGAATTTCTAGATTCTAACTGAAACAAATCGACAACTTTTTTTGTTTCCAATTCTCAAACGTATACCTATGTATGTGTGTATATGTAGATGTAGACATATGGCGAGTCTTATCATGGGTCATCATGTGGTTTGGGAATAATTTAGAAGTTGTCAGAGAAATGAAATAATTTTAACAAATTTATATGCATGGTGGTCCCATAAAAAACTTCGAAGACCAAATTATAAAAAAATAAACAAAACATACATATCTACATTTAGAGCTTCTGTTAGAAGATAGGAAAATAAAATTTGTATAATATAATTCCTGCATTCATCATGCCTATTTAACTATAAAATTCGTTAACAAACTATATTTATAAAGAGAATGATTTGAACTGAAGTTTTCAACTTAACGTTTCACCAGCTTGTATTCTGAAACCAAAAGTAATAGACTGACAAGTATTTCAATAATTTGTTATATCAACAAAGCTTAATTTTGGTGGACGAATTAATTTCTATGTGCTAAACATTAAAGTACCTACCCAAAAATTGTACTAGGGCTACGATAGAGGGAACGAAACCTATCAGTTTGACAGTTGAAATGTCAAGAAAAAATTATAGCTTACAAAATTTAACATAAGATAGATTATAAAGGGTGTTTTTATTAGACATGTGGTTTTCAATCTGGCAATACCTTTTTCGGAGTTAGTCTTTTTGACAGCTGTCACTTGATTTATGCTCAATTGTTCGCGCGACGCATGGCGCGCTGCGTCCAATATTCGGTCGCGCGCCGTAATAGCAAAATCGCATAAATTGGAGCAACCATGAATCGGTGTCGCACCACGTTTACTTTAGTGGATAATGCCCATCCTCAGAAACGCCGTACAGTACGCACCGAAGATGCTATTGCTGCTGTGGAGCAGAGTATCGAAGAGGACCCGAATGAGTCCATGCGGCATCGCGCAACAATTGGAGCTGTCGAAAATTGGGCCTCTCAGCTGGAATTTATTCGAGCCAGCCGCGGCAGTCACTTGCCCGAAATCATTTTTTAAACATAATGGCAAACCCTTTTCTTTATAATAAAGCTAAATTCTTGGCCATAACATTTAATTATATACGTTTTATTTCTTCTTCAAAAACCACACGTCCAAAAAAAAACACTATGAATTTTCGTTTTCGTTATGGATTTTCAAAGTGGATTAGGCATATTTTTTTGTGTGGAATTGCATAAGCTACAATATTATTTCTTATTTGATGTAGTTTTCAAGACATACAATAAAAATTGTTGGAAATACCTTTAACCACTTACACATCTCCTATAAAAATCTATGCCTTGGTCAAGATTTAGTTCACTTGTGAGGATATTCTAAGGGCTAACAAATAAATCTCGACAACAAAATTTTGATTTTTTTCAGAATTCGTTCGAAACTTGGGCTTTTTCTCTAAAATTTCTGGGTTAATCTGATAAAGTTTGACATGTTAATCCACTATGAAGATTATTATTATACGTAAGTAGAAAGTATCACCAGAACGCTCAAACTAAGTTTGCCCAAACAAAACACACAGAAAACAGTATCGGTTCCAAAATTGACTCTTGTGGTACACCATGTTTCTCATGTTATGAGAATATTTCGACAAAAATCTAATATCCAGTATTATTTCAATTGCTTGAGATATTAATTTTTTTTTAGTTTAATCAAAATCGTATAAGCTGTTTCGGAGAAAATTTGAAAAAAAAAAACGTATAGTCGTTCTATGACAGCTACCCTCTAAGATGTCATGAAACAGAAACTCCAATTTCTCTTCTATAAAATCAAGTAAGAGTGCTCTGTTCATGAAAATCCGCAAGCTAATTTTTTGTATGAATTGTCTAATACTGTGAAAATAAAAAATGTCAAAAATAGACGTGAACATTGCAACCCTCTTGGAAACTCTATAAATCAAAAAAGAAAAACCTCTAAATGAGTAAATTGAACCCCTCGTTTCTATTTAACTAAATTCAATCAAATTCATTAGAACCACTTAAAACGTGATGTCAAAAAGAATCTTGCCATATAAATGTAGGTAGGTAGGTAGAAACTCAATGAACATAAATTAAAATACAAAAAACTAAAACTAAAAGTGCGCCTATCGTCAAACTCAAAACCAACTAACACAGATATTTGATTAATTAATGTCAAATTAGTGGCAGATTTATTTTATTCAACTAACCCCCCCCCCCCCTCCATCCTTTAATGTATTTCTGTATAGTTTCTCAGTTGAAACTATTTAGCTATTTAGATTTGCTCAATGCTCAAGTCATTTTTTTTTTTTTTTCAAACTAAGAAACCGCAAAAGCAGTCGTCCACATAAAATGTTTCTTTTCCTCCCTTCTTCTCGTCATCCCGTCCGTCAACGTTGTCGTCAGTCTTCGCGTTGGCAATTATTTTATTCAACGAACGGTGAAAATGTAAAATTAAAATGCAAAAATAAGAAGAAAAAAAAAATAAAACACACCGAGATTTCCATAAATGCAAAAGCATAGCAGCTGAATGTGGTAATTAATTTGCACTTTTGATTGAATGGAATGTATTTAGTCAGCAGGCCAGATACCAAGTTCCAGCAGTTAGCACCACCAATAACAGCAGCAGCATACTTGTTCCCGACGAGTTCATTGTATGCATACCAAGTATGGGATTTATATACCTTCAACAAGCTTTGGATAAAATAATCATGACAACCAGTCAACCTCATTAAGTTGGTGCAAAAAAAAAATAGATATCTGTTGTGTATGGAGCACGGCCGGCGTATAAATCCCAACCCACAAGATACCTACAGCAAAAAAAAAGTAGAGTGCGTTAGCTGATGATTGCTTTGCTCTACCTAGACCTACCTAGATACAAAAGTATCTATGCATCTATCATCAAGATGACAAAACCCGAGAAACAGAGCATAAAAATGATCACTCAAAGTGGTGCTTAATTTGTGCACTTGTTACAGATAGATCCATTTTTATGTATGTTCGTGCAAAAAGATACAAAGATGGTTGATGGTAACCATATATTTAAAATATCTTGCAGATGCTTTTTATTACGTTTTCTTTTGCTCTGTTTGTTCATTTGTTGCTGCTCAGTCAATCATGCGGCAATTGATTGATTTTTTTTTGCTAAAAACTATTTCATTCGTAAGTAAACCTTTGTTGTGTATCGATTGGCGAAGAGATTATACTTTTTCATCTGGTTAAACTGGTTATGATGTGGTCGTCGTCGTCGTCGTCGTTTGTGAATTCGTTCCTTGTCAGAAGATTCATTTGGAGTCGTCTTTTTTTTTTTTTTTTTTTTTTGAGCGAAATAAAATCCTTTCTAGAGAATCAATATTGACGATAGGTGTGGCAGAGTGTATTATAGATGCATGATGCATATATTATAAGCACAAATGGACACTCCGCATATACCTACCTAAGTCGTCATCATCAATTCAAAAATTATATGGAGAAGGACAAGGGTAAGAGGATTTTAATGAAATAATGAAAGCAGCGCAGTTAAAAGATACATACAGTACAGTCTCCGTATTTCGGTTTTTTTTTTACGTAGCCGCACGTTTTTTAATAAAAACTTTCCTTGTCAGCTTAACAACTTTCGGTAGCAGTCGATACGGGAGCATAAAGCCCGAACCACACTACTCTCGTGTGGTGTGTTGTGGAGTAGTGTGTCGCTGTCATTCCAATGTATTTCATAGATTTCGACACAACACATCACACGAGAGTAGTGTGGTTCGGGCTTAATGAACTTAATCAGCTCATAACTATTTCCCAAAAGCTGAAACTTCTGAGTTCGTTCTCAATGTCACAAACACAATATCCGCTATTTAAAAAAAAAAACTAACGTTGTCCTCATTAAAAGTGAAATTCATTCTGAACTTTTATAAAAAAAAAACATTTTTCATGACGGTTACTGCTACCTTAAGATTAAAGTTCGGTAAAACTCCAAAAATAGGCAAATATTGTGGCCTAGAATTTAATTCTAATTCTTTGAAAGAGTTGATGTTGGTTCCAAACGATGAATGCTATCTTTACCAAAGATGTTCGTAAATACTGTATTGTACTGTTTATATTTATGAAATCGTGAAATATTCCTCTATTATTTGTGGTCCATTCGTTGAAATTCAGCCCAGTTGACTCATAGTCCACATTTACAACAAAATTCAAAATGGAAAATAAAACATTTTCAGTGGTATTTACAATTGCATTCTAGAGCCTTGCTAACTTTAGCACACCATCCAACTCCAAAATCTTATTTATAAACATTTTCATTTGTTCATCTCACAATTAGACACCAAAATTGGTGTTCTAAACCTATTCTAAAGTGGAAACGTTCAAAGTCTACAAAGTCAATCCAAAATTAATGTAATTTGACATTTGATTGACAATAATTGTTCATATCTGTCAATTGCTTGAATTTTAAAAAGTAAAAAAAAAATTCCAAATTAAAAATGCCTTTTGCTGCAATTGATTTTTTTAACAATATTAATATGAAAAATTCGTTTAATTTCAAACCTCATATACCTACATCATCATGGTTATCCCAATTCTTTTTCTCTTTGTTTGATTCTGCATTGCTATTTTTGATTTGGATGCTGGAATTGAAAATGTTTGTAATAGTTGAAACAGCTGTTTTACAAAGTTCACTCAAATTCATTATTTCATTCCAGATTGACATATTACAGATATGTCAGAGAATATATGAGGAATTATTTCGATAACAATTCTGGATAGTTAGACAACTTATGGAATCCGTTTATAATAGGGAGATGGCTAAAATATTTAGCCAATGACTAGCTGGACAACTGTCTAAGCGTGTTCTAAAAAAAATCTTATAAATACGACTGTATTTATCCCCTTCATAATCAAAAAAGGCAAAATCTTTCATAAGCAGTTATTTGTGCCTTTTAGTTCGCACGCTTACAACTCTTCAACACATTTAAATTCTACAAAAAGGTTCCAATTCAAAATTTTTGATCGAAAATTTCCCTAAAAAAAAAACAGAAAGAAGACCATTTTGACAGACCAGAAGAGAGAATGAAGTACTGAAGAGTTTTACTGACACACTGTCACTATTTAACTTTGTGTAAACAAAAGGTCTGTTCGTCTACTTTCCAAAATTACCAATTTAATTTATTTATATTAACTTTGACAGAACTTTGAACTAAAAATGGTAAAAACTGTCAATATAAACGAACAGAGGTAATATGTCATTAATTGATAATGGGTCCGTTTCAAAACGTATAATTTTGCACAAATTTTCACAATTTGCTGTCAAAACCCATAGGAAAAACAAACCAACAACAAAGTTTTAGTTACCAAAAAGGCATAAATTAGTTATTTGTATTGATCATTTTGTCAGAAATACTGGTATCAGTTTGTCAGCCGTGTAAACCCGGCATAAGATACCAGCAATCCTTGTGAACAGTAAAACTGCTATTAAAAACAATTGATACGTTTGTTTGCAGAATATAGTATAGGCTGTCTGTTTTATCTCAAATGAACCCGCACTATTGAGAGGTTGTACTGTATAGCTGCTTAAATTTCAACTAGGTATAAAACGCGCCAAGAAGGAAGAAAAAAAACACAAAGTGCGCATAGGAAATTTATCATAAATTTCTATTTCATTTTTGTCTCTCTTTCTCCCTCACACTCTATCTTACTTAGTTATTGCTGCTGCCTTTGCTTTATCTATCGTCAAAATGATTTACGAGCTAATTTTACTGGGCGCGGCACGGCCGGCGTAGTATTTTATTATACGCACAAAAATATAGGAAATGTTTCATGACCTATTCAAATGATTCTATTGTTTGGTTTTTAGGAGGAAGTCAGGGTAAAGTAAGTATAGGTATATGTATTTACATAGAAGAAGTGGTCTTTTGTAATTTGTGATGTTTATATGTATGTATGGGTATTGGCAAAAGATGGCTTCTTTTTCCATCAATATAAAGTTCAAGAAATAATTTTTTCGGAAATTATGAGTGGAATTTCATTTAAAGACACAAAGTTCGAGTCATGTGGATTTTTTAACGGATCTGCTCTTGCTTTAGCTTCAAGAGTTTGAGTAAAAGTTGTAAGTTCATTAAAATCTCCAGTATTGGTATAGTAGTCCATTGAAATGTTAGAAAATGTTCGCCAAACCTTAAATTTTGGGCAGGATAAGTGTACGAAACTATTTTTGGGATTAAAAGCCCCCCATTTGTCAGCCATCTTGAAAAAGAATGTGTAAAAAGTTGTCCGTGATATCTTCAGAACCATAGGTCTCTCGAACTTTTTGCAGCAATTGGGGCCGTGTCTCAGCAATAACGCGCCGAATATTCGAATATTCTTTGGCAAGGCGTCAATAGTCTCGGGCTTATCTGCGTAGACAAGCGACTTCACATAACCCCACAAAAAATAGTCCAGCGGTGTTAAATCGCACGATCTTGAAGGCCACGCCACAAGCCCACGACGCGAGGTAATGAGCTCACTAAAAGCTTCCTTCAATAAATTGATTGTTTCGTTGGCTGTATGGCAGGTTTTGTTGGAACCAAAGGTCGTCCACATCAACATCCTTCAATTCAGGCACGAAAAAGTCAATAATCATGGCTCAATAGCGTTCCCCATAGACTGTAATATTATGGCCGGCTCCATTTTTGAAGAAATATGGACCAATGATACCCTCTCCCCATAGAGCACATCAAACTGTGACTTTTTGGGGATGTAACGGCGTCTCACCAATGGCTTGTGGATTATGATCACTTCAAATACGGCAGTTTTGTTTGTTGACGTATCCATTCAACCAAAATTGAGCTTCATCGCTAAGCAAAATTCGCTTATGAAAATTGGGATCAACGGGAATCTTGTTTTGGGCCCATACGGGCACAATTTGGAAGCGTTGTTCAGGCGTCCGTCTATTCATTATGAAATGGCAAACCAAACTGAGCATAAATCAAGTGACAGCTGTCAAAAAGACTTACTCCGAAAAAAGTATTGCCAGATTGAAAACCCAACGACTAAAAAAAAAACACCCGTTAGTAAAGAATATTCATTTTACACGGATATGTGTAGGTAAAATTGTATTATTTTATTATTATATTATTTTCAGTAAAATTTTTTTTATTTTAAACGTTACATCCTATCCTACCTTAATATCAAATCTTATAAATTTTCCTCCTGAAAGAATTCGATTTCAATAAACCACATTTTGTTTTTATCTTTTATGAGTTTTTTTTTTTTCGTTTCTAGGTTCTTAGCTAGGTACATATACATTTCTACCTCCATTATATTCACCTAACCTCCGAGATAGCGAGATAAAAGTTTTAAACCATTAAATCATTAAAAACGGATCAAAGGTATCATGTTCTAATTAACCAAGCAATTAAACTTTAATAACTACCTACAAAACACTCAAAATAAACCCCACTCCGAAACACAAATCCATAGAGATAGATACATAGATAGATACACGCCTTAGGTTTGCAAAAAAAAAAAAAAAATTATTGTAAAAGCTTCAAAAATAATAAAATATAAAATCGAATTTCACCTGCAGCATGGGTTTGCTTCATTTCGTAGTCGTATAGGAACATTATAGACCTACCTATTATAGCAAAACAATTTATATTGATGTTTGTATAGCTGTTTAATATATATGTATCTGTATCTATAACACTTGCATGTGGTGTCATAATTAATTCAGTGCAACATTTCAACCGAGTAGTTAACTAAATTCCACTCCACATTCACAAAAACTGCTCCACCAGTAGATATTTATGTTCGTATATATGTATAGTTTGTATCTAAGAGATACATTTTTTCAGCTGCGTCATCAAATTCACATAAAATAATGTAGGCACGCACGAAATACTTAGGCCAGCTAATTTCATTCATTTAACGAATTGACGCACATACCTACTACCTGTCTATAGTATATAATTACCCACATTCAAAGCAAAGTAAGTATAGCGAGGTATGTTGTAGTACGCTGGCTGTATACGGTGCGCATTTATAGATATGTATATTTTACCTACGTCAGTCAATATAGCAAAACAAACATTGTTATAGATATATTTTATGACTTATGATTACGATACACATATCTAAGCGAACAAGTCGAGAGTTGCCGATGTCGTGTATGAACAATTTGTACAGCAAAGTGAGTGGTAGGAATACACCCTTCTTCCATTTTGTGCGATGGAATTTCATTTCAAGCGCTTAACGCTCTCATAAGCGTTTTTACGCTTCATAAATCAAATAAATGACAGGCGCGCGCAAAGAAGTCAGCAAAATGCAGAGAAAAGTAAAAAAAAAAAAAAGTTGAAAAATTACACATAAAAAAAAAAAAAAAAAAAAAAAAATTATAAGAAACAATTTCACCCAGCAAGAAGAAGCATTGAGTACCTATGTAACTTGTAATCGCGCCACCGGACGACGACGACGATGGGAACAGGGAGAGGGGGTCAAGAAATATTAAGGAAACCATATTATGTCAATATTTACCTTTGCATTTATGTACTTTTACTTAATTGTTTCCTTTGTCACAAGAAGTTTGCTCAGGGGAGGGCAGGGAATAGAGGCACAAACACTGAAAAAGAGAAAAAAAAAATAATATTTTATCAAGACTACATACTGTGAATATTTTATTTATTTAAATTAATAATTAAGAAATTGATTAAATATAAAATTTGTTTGCATTCGAAGGTGTTTTCTTGTTTTCATTGTTATTGTTGGTTATAAATATATTTTTTTTTTTTTTTTATAATTCTCATTATTTTATTATTATTAATGAGCAATCGGACAGATGATAAAGTGGAATTTAATGATTAATTACTTTTAATGGTGTTCTTGTTTGTATAATGTCAAGACAAATTAGATCATTAAAATATTACATTATGAGCTAATTCAAGGGCGTTGATAAAAGCTTTGTTCAATATTAAAAAAAAATCAGGTTAGAATCGAATGGAAGAGCACAGCACAGAATTGTGAAAAACTACAGAGCTTATTGGAACAGTAAATAATACCATAAGCAGGGTTGGGTGACTTAACTACGTAGCAGATGTAACAAATGTAGTTTTTTTTTCGAAAAAGTGACGGCGCGGCCAACCCTGGTGACTCAGGTATCTCAACTGTCAAACGAAATTTCATAAGTTTAACAAACTTAATTAAAAAATTTCAGTTTTCTAGGAACGCTAAATAAGGAGAAAATTCAAATTAAATAAAAGTAGGCATGTAAGTGGGCGGACAAAAATATACACCGCCATGTCATAGGAATTAGAATATTACAGCATTCTTGGGAAGCTAAATAAATTGAAAATTCAAATAACTGCGACATTTCAGATTTGGAAGATGATATTGAATAAAGAGACTCTATTGGGCGGAATTTACTAAAATCACTTTGTAAACCTTCCTCCCGTAAATAACAACAATTTGTGAAAATTTCAGCAAAATCAGCTCAGTACTTTTTGATTTTATAAGTGACAAACATATACAAATATTGGAAAATACTAATGACTTCGGTAGTTCAAATATGATAGCAAAAGAAAATAAAGTAAACTAAGAGACTTTTTAACAATGTTTCAGAAGTAAAATTCTGATAAGTAAGTAGACCGGTCAATCCTTGAATTTCGACCAAACCGGGGGTTTACAGTTACATATATATAGGAATACTTTAGGATAATAAATTGAAAAATATCTATTTATTGTAGACAAAAGAGAATTACATCGTCAATAACCTTTCCAGTATGCAGAGTGAGCTATTTAAAACGAATAAAAACATTTGCCTTAAATTCAAGATGGCGCCCAATGTGGTCCAGAATGGCTTTTTTTTATTACATAGAGAAATACATTTTCAACAACTTTTCATGAATGCACTTTTAGTCAGAAATTGAAAATGATTAAGCTTTGTATTTTAACAGCAAGCAAATGTCATTTATTCAAAATGGGGCGTGATACTGGGCAGATTTCAAAATTTTAAAAAGTAATTTAGCAGCTAGATCACTAAAACTTTGTGTTCAAAATTTTTATTCTAAAACACATACTAAGACTTATAGTCGATTTTGTATGGGCTAAAGGCCGATAAAAGCTATTTTGAATCAATAATTCAACAAGTCCAATTAAATAGTGCGTATTGACAAGGCCCTCACTAGTCAACTGATAAGTCCAAGTGAGATCGCCGGGACGAAACGCCAATTTTTATCGACTACCCTACTACTCGACTAACCTATTTTAAATTTTAAAAAAATTAAACAAAAATTTTCACGACTTTTGGCATTTTAGACACAAAGTGATGTCGCCCAATGCAAGAGCTATATGCTGTCCTTTAATTAAATACTATTTGTTTTGTCTGTTTCAGCCATTTTTTTTTTTTGTGTAAAGTTCGACTAGAATAGCTGTTTTATTAATAAATTCTTAGCCCGTTGAGACACCTGCTTGAGCTTGAAGGCATTTGCCCTCTGACCTATCAAACCAGTCAAAAAAAAACATTTAGCTTTTGACGAATTCGCATCCTGGTTTATTTTTTTTGTAAATTTTTGCTAAATTGTAGCTGCTTAACGTTTCCATCAATCGGAAAGATATTAGAAGAAGATATATTTGGATTTCAAAACTGACCAAATGTGGAGAGTATGTACATCAGTTGTTTAGTACTTTTGAATTTCGTACAACGTCATGCGAATATTTTGTTTAAGTGCTTGCACTGAGTTTACGTGAATGAATTTTTGTTTAATGATGTACAATTTTTGTATATGAAAAATATTTTCGAAGTTCGGTCTGTTTTGAAATTGCTATATCTTCTAAATGACTTCTCATTGGAAAAAAAGGAATAACACCTTTTTTGTAGAAAATTTCACGACCTACAAATATTACATGAACTTTTTTTCGATAAATTTTACCGTTCAAGAGTTAAATGTGAAAAACCTATAATTTCGACATTTGACCTTGAGTAACCGTTTTTCCGTCTGTTGCATCACCTCAATCGTTACAACAAAATAAATGCCTCTATCAAATTTCAGCAGAATTTGAATTTGTCCCAGTCAGAATGGCCGAGTTCAACGCACATCTGAATATTCAGAATTCTGAATTTTTGAAGCTCTTGATTGGCCAGCTGTCAGAAGTCATCTGAATTTTCAGAACTTTTTCTGACAGCTGGCCAATCAAGAGCTTCAAAAATTCAGAATTCTGAATATTCAGATGTGCGTTGAACTCGGCCAATGTCTTTATTTATTGTACTTTTCCCTCTTAGTTTTTGGTTTAACGATCCATATGTTTTGTCTGATGGTGTTTTCGAGGGTGGTTCGGTATTCGGCTTTTCACAGAACTAATACTACTACTACTCCTTCTAAAATATTCGGTTAATATTTCAATCATAATGGAAAAATAAGCAAAACCACACACAACCACACAAAGTCAACATGACTCCTAAGTGATAGATACATTATCCTAATGGCACTTTCAACTTCAAGTAAATAAATGCACGTCTTCCTCCTCAGTCCACATGTACAGTTGTAGGTATTATTATCTTCATTGCTTGCATACGTGGATACATAATTGACAAGGAACATTAATATTGAATATAAATGCTCATAGTCTGACGTATTCGCCAAAACGACTGACGACAATTAAACTCTGCTTCCATGGTGTGTTTTTTTTTTTTTTTAATTTTATTTTGCCATTCTACTTAAAATCAAATATTGACTTTAGGATTATTCCACGACACAAACTAAACAAAAAAAAAAAAAGTATCTCAGAATCCATTCTGCCTTCGTCTTATTTTTGCCTTCGTTATTTATAGTCTCTGTGTATCTTTTCTGGATTGCCTTTTGTATCTCATAGTTGGTATGGATACACTCGTATGATGATGGTGGATTCTTTGAAGTAGGCGCTTCTGTGAGTATTTCTGAACCGAAGATACAGAGACGAGGCGGGCCTGCAAAGAGGCAAGGAGAGAGGGTAGAGGCTAAAGTCCCAGTCGCAGCAGCAGCTAAAGTGGAAGATTTTCTTTCTCGCCATTAAGCAAACATTTACAGTGGGCATTTTTATTTATTTTTTTTTTTTTTTTTTTTTTTATTCCATGCCAAGTCAATGATGGAGGAGATGCGCCTTCATAGTTGTTATACTACTCGCATAACCTACCCAGGCCCCGTTCGGCAGGCCTTTGGAAGCTGCTGGGAGGTATTTTAATAGTGTGTGGATGTGGATGAATGAATCCGATTAAATTCTTGGAATTTCATTTTCAACAAGAATAAATTTGTTTGATGGCCTTATGTTTTTTTTCTTTCAAACTCTGTATATCTACAATATAATTAATTTATTATCTAAAGTTAATTAAAAAAAAAAAAAACATTTAATTTCCACACGGTCGTCTAGTCGTTCTCGGTGTTACTATATGATTATTTGTAAATAAATTTTTGACATATAATTATAAAATTGTTTAAAAGATTAAATAAAAATTAAGCTTGTATAATTCTGAATCAATATCCCTTAAAATCAAGCATTTGTGTATTTTATTATATGGCAAACAGATTTAACTGATTAAATTAGAAAAGAAGGTTTTTATGTTCTGTTTTTTTTTTTTTTTTTATTATTGGTTTTAGATAAAGATATTAATCCGGATTGTTGCCACCATACTCTAACGTCACCGTTCACCGTATAAGTATGTTAATATAAATTAAAGAATAATTAAATGGTTGTTGACCAGTTGTTTGTTGAATGAGTGTGTGTTGCGTATTATGTGGGGAGTGGAGTGGAGTGGCAGGGATAAAATATTTATTGAAACAACATAATTTGGAAATAGAATTTATGTTTAATTTTTAATTAAGTAGCTAAAGCCGATTAACAAACCACCGCATCGCTAATGAAATTCAAAATAAAATGAGTTATGTATAGCTTGAGATAAATAATATGGAAGTTTGGGTATTGCCAAGCGAGACTTGTGAATTTTGTTTTGTTTTTTTTTTTCTTTTTGCAATAATAGATACAAATTAGTTAAATTAGGTTTTTTATTGTTCTTCGAATCTTGTTTAAGTATTTTAATTAATTAATTAAGTCTGAAACAATATTCATTTTGAAAATGAAATATTCATAGAAATTTCTGGTGTGAAACGTTCAACTTAACATTTCACAGGTTTAATTTTAAAACCGAAAAAAAAAAATATCATTTGATTGAGAAATAATAATTTAAGACTTTGTCACACTACGTCAGATGTTTTTTCTTTGTGTAGGTATCTTAAGAGTTTAGTACAAAAACCGGTATTTTTACCTTTTGAACAATATTTTTAAATCTTTCTTAAAAGCGTTAACTAATAAGAAAAAACTGTCAATCCTTGTTAAGAGCCAAAAAATGTACAAATTTTATAAAAATAGTAAAAAACCTGTATTTTCCACATTTGAAACTTTTTCGAGTCGTATAAGAAAAAGTGTTGTAATCTTTTTTGGAGAGAATATCAGGATCTACAAATTAAGAATATAATATTTTTTCGAAAACGTCGGCATTTAAGAGTAAAAAGCAAAAAATTGAGTATTTTTGATCAAATTAAAAAAAGAAATTTCTTTGTAATTTAATTGCTCTTTGGAGAAACAAAAATAATATTAATATTTTGTCTTTAAGGGGGTCACTTCAGGAGCCCGAAGTATTTTATATATATTTATATATTTTTTCAAAATAAATAAATAATATTCCAGCCGAGAGGCCCAATTTTCGAAGGCTCCAATTGTTGCTCGCGATGGCGGACGGAATCATTCGGGTCTACTTCGATACTCTGCTCCACAGCAGCAATAACGTCTTCGGTGCGCACTGTACGGCGTCTCTGAGGGTGCGCATTATCTACTAGAGTAAACGTGGTGCGAAACCGATCCATGGTTGGTCGAATTTATGCGATTTTGCGATTATGTCGATTAAATATGGGACGCAGCGCACGATGCGTCGCGCAAACCGAACCATTATTTTGGTAATAAATTTGCACGATTTGCAAACGTTGTCCAGGAGTGAGTCTATTAATTATGAAATGGCAAACCAAACTGAGCATAAATCAAGTGACAGCTGTCAAAAAGAACAACTCAGAAAAAAGTATTGCCAGATTGAAAACCACACAACATACAACAAAAAAAAACACCCTTTACATATTTGAACATTGAGCTTAGTCTCAAGCTTTTTGAGCTCCCATTCAACCTATAGATTCTGTACACAGGGTGATTCGTATAAGCTGTGACAAAAACCTACAGCGTTTATGTTGGGTCGAGGCAAGAAAAAAATCGTTTGCGAGGGGGGTGACTTTCTTAAAAATTAACTTAAAGCAGACAAAAAATTCTTAAAAAAAACAACGGTAATACCTAGAATGGCATGTTTTAGCTTTTTCTCAAGTCAGAAATCTTTTCTCTTATTTTATTTTTAAATAAAGCTGTTTTAGTAAACAGTTTTCGAAAAATTAATTTCCAAACTCAAAATTGAAAAAAAAAAAAATTAAAAAAACTATTTTTATTTCAAAATTTTACGTAATTAGGTTTTATGTTTCTTTTTAAAATTCAATGCTCGTGTAAATTCTTAGTCTCAAACAGAAAACCGGATGATAAAATGTCTTGTACTTTTTGAGATTGAAATTGAAAATAACTAAATCTTCTTTACTAGTTACGTAGTGGAAAAAAGATCTTTAGAACAACTTAACCAACGGATAGAGTCAAATTAAGGGAATTATATTTCCAATTTTCTAAAGAACGAGAAAAGATTACAGCATCTAGTTTTTTGGTATTTGATTAAAAATTAATAAGAGCACTGAATATCAAAAACCACAAAAATGGTGTTTTTTTTAGGTATAGAACTTTGAAATAGAATGAAACAAAGATGATTTTTTAAATTGACATCGAATTTACTTTATTCGAAAAATAATCTTCTGGCATTATAATTTAAATATAATTTCTGGCATATGAACGACACGGCTGGCTCGTACATAGTCTAATCTGGAGGTCCAATTTTCGATGACTTTTTCCAAAATTTGTGGCCGTATATCAGCAATAACGTGGCGA
The DNA here is from genome assembly GCA_932273885.2 of Leucozona laternaria. NCBI lineage: Eukaryota > Metazoa > Arthropoda > Insecta > Diptera > Syrphidae > Leucozona > Leucozona laternaria. Next base: position 21,631,608 of record OW026368.1, on the reverse strand, counting down.
ATGTTGTCCTCCAAGTGGCCAATCGTTTCGAGCTTATCGGCGTAGACTAGCGACAACACATATACCCACAGGGAATAGTTAAGCGGCGTTAAATCGCACGATCCTGGAGGCCAATTCACGGATCCGTAACGTGAAACTATGCGGTTACCAAACGTTTCCTTCATTAAATCAATTGTGGCAAGAGCTGTGTGACATGTTGTGCCGTCTTGTTGAAACCACCGCTCCTGCACGATATGGTTGTTCAATTGATGAACGAAAAAGTCAGTAATCATGGCTCTATAGCGGCCACCATTGACTGTAACGTTCTAGCCAGCATCGTTTTTAAAGGAGTACGGACCAATTATTCCACCAAACCATAAAGTACACCAAACAGTCAGTTTTTTTGGATGTATAACGGTGTCTCAACATACAGTTGAGGATAATCATCACTCCAAATACGGCAGTTTTGTTTATTGACGTATCCATTCAACCAAAAGTGAGCTTCATCGCTAAACAAAATTCGCTTATGAAAATTGGGAACAACGGAAATCTTGTTTTGGGCCCATCTGGGCACAATTTGCAAGCTTTGTTCAGGCATCAGTCTATTCATGTTGAAATGCCAAACCAAATTAAAAACAAATCACTTGACAGCTGACAAAATGGCCGTCAGTTAAAATAGTGTTGCCAACTTTAAGTTTTATACTTATAAAAAAAAACACCCTTTACTACTTAATATCGTAAAATTTTCCAAATTTTGAGTTTCAAAATTAATTTTACAAAAACTGTTCACTAAAATAGCTTTATTCAAAAAGAATAAAAGAAGAGATTTCTGGCTTTACAAAATAGCATGGCATTATAAGTGTTACCGTTGTTGTATAAAAATATTATCTGGTTTTAGTAATTTTTTTGTAGCAAATTGCCCTCCCTGGCTAAAAGAGGGGGGGGGGGGGGGGGTGGGTGGGTAGGGAATACATACCTATACTTACCTACATAGTGCCTACATTTGTATATATCCTTTTAAGTTTTCATGTACATTTTGTTTGATTTACCAAAAATCATTGAGCCGCATAAAGGCAATAGGAAAATCTTCAAATCCTCTTATTATATGTATAGGAAGGAAGGAAGGTACCCCCACTTTGAACATAAATATCTTTATTCAAATTGATGCATAAACATCATCAGAGAACCTCATCATCTCATATCAGTACCTTCCTTTATACCTTCTTCCATTATCAAACCGATGTAGTACCTATGTCTATAGGTATATCTACATGTATAGAGATGCAAAAGAGGGAAAGACAAAGAACGATGTTGGACTAGCAACTTGCCAATGCAAAGTATTCTTATCTTATTCCACTTTTAAGCTAACCAAATGCACAAAACCATTATATGCATGCCACTAAAGGAGCTATTGTTTTCACCCAACCAACGTATACACTCTCGATTCTCCAATAAACCCTCTGCTCTAACTCTGGACTTGCATCTAAAAGGTATACAAACCTGCCTAACTATATCTGTTCTTCGGTCTGTCTGGGTTTGGTTTATGTTGTTTTGTGCTAAATGGGCATCCCAAGCACTTGGAAATCTTCTTCTGCATTCGTTGGTCGGTTGGGTTTTACTTTAACGCCCTTCTGTATGGGTATACCTATAGGGATATGGCTACTCGTATAATAGTCGTTTTCGTTTAGCCTCTCACACACAGAGCTAACCCCGGTTACATCTTTTACGTACACAAAGTTCTATGATGCGGTGCCGGCACCGGCACCGGCACCGGAGTCGAGTTCTATATTGGTTGGGTGAAGGGAACGGAAGTAATCCACCTCAACCGACGAGTGTCGAATTATCGCTTTGAATATGTTAAGCTTTTATAGATACCCACACAAACACAAACATCACATACATATATATATACAAACAACATAAAGATAGAGCATAGAATAGATACTTTTCTCTATAAGTACATTATAAGGAACGCCAGGCTTAAGGCATTAATAAAGCCAAAGCACTGATGGACAATTGCACCGTCTGGGCATCTATAAAGAGGGATATCAAGTTTCTCCTGGTGTTTATTTTTGTATGTATGTAAGTGTAGAGGTAGAGCAATGGAGAAACACAAAAGAAGGTGTTTTAAGTTTCAAGCCCGACCAAGCGACGACGATGACTATACTACAACCGACATGACGGACGCGACGACGGACGACCGGTGGCGGTTCTGGCAGTGACTCCATGTTCAAAAGTTCCTTTTGTTGTAGATAAATACTTCGTTCTATAGTGATATATACGTGTGTATATCTATAGTTGGTGTTTATATCTGTTGTAGACCTCCAGACCCCATCATAATATCTTCTACACGAACCCTCTCTTGCCTAATGGCGTTCTAATGCCAAGCTAATAGTGACATGAAAATTATCAGGTACGTGAATAGCTTGTATACGAAGATAGTGTCTTTTCCTTAATCGCCTTACACTTCACCGCTCCGCTCTGCGCCGCGCCACATTAGTTTCTCATAATTTTGTTTGTATACCCTTCTTTTCGTATCTATATTCGAATTTATACCTTCTTTCAATTTGTATCTTTCACAGAGAGGTTATTTTTTTTTTCTTTTAGCTATCTATGTTCTTTTGTTATTGATCGAGTGTATGGTTATGAAATCAACACAAAAGAAACCAATTATTATACATATTTTAAATCGTTAAGTACAAAAAAAAAATATAAAAATATCTTTTAGATACTTATACAAAAAAGAAACAAACAATAAGCTGTTTAAGGTATTAGAATACCATAATACAATTTAATACACTGGTGAACTTATTTATAAACAAGTAGGTAGGTACCTATAAAATTGACCTAAGATTATTTAGCTTTCGGCGAATTTTGTGAGCTGAAGTGCTCTTATTGTTTCGTTAAGTAGGTTTGAGTTGTTATTTAGGAAGGTTAAACAAATATAAATATAATATATTATGACAAATTAAACAAATAAATAAACATGATGAAGATAATAATCCGATAACTATGACAAATCAAACAGAAATAGCTGGTGTTGATATCGGTCGGATTGTTATCGATTTTAATCGAAAATACTATTCAAAATAGAGTGGCTTTCAATAAGTTTGAGTAAGCTTTGATAATGCAGACTTATGTGATCTGATTCTGAGATATTCATCTCCCCTTAATTAATTTTCAAAAATCAATCGATATACAATTTACGATCGATAGAATTGAACATAAAAACTGAACACTGAAAGAATAAAGCGGCGAAGATTGAGAATAAGCATATTTTAGCCGTGTTTTTTTGCAAGCCCGGGGAGATTTGGTTGAAAAAAATGACATCGGGTATTAGCGACGCCATTACAGAAACAAAATGGAGTTTCCATACAAACTATCGATAACAAGTATGCAATTCACGCAGATAACACAGTTTTTCTCCGTGCTTAAGTTAAGCCCCGAGAATTAGCCGCGCTTAGCTAAGCCCGAAGGGGATTAGTTGTTGTTGCATTTAACATGTAAATTGTAGGACAGGAAGTCGTTTTTTTCGATCGATTTCCTCGGGGCTTGCAAAAAAACACGGCTAGTATCTGATTTGACGTTGATGTTTTCGATAAACTTTTTAAGTCGGTTCTTCCAAGAATGAGTCCTTTTTTGTTTTAATATTTTAGAGCTAATAACTAATTGAAGATTTCTTTATACTAGGTGTGTTTTTGCAATTTTTCACAAATTTGCACAATTTTCATTCAAAACCCTTAGGAAAAAAAACTCAGTTTTGGGAAACTTGATGAAAGTTTGAGTTACCAAACAGGCATACTATTCTGACAGAAGGCATTACAATTAAATGCATAGTTTTATTTTCTTCTGCTGGTGCTTGGATCGTTTACGTTAACACCCGGGACGCATCCCGATAATCTGTCACCTATCATCGGTTTTAGCAGTGTCTGGGGGCATTTTTCAAAAAATCCCTTCAACCAGTGCGAAAATTCCCTTTTTATCTCACACATTTCTTTCGTTTTTCCCTTTTTATTTCCAATGAAAAATATAAAAATATTTTCATTGAGTAGGTACCACGTAGCTAGGTACGTCATTGAAGTTATTTAAAAAAAAAAGTATAATTTCTTACATAATAATGTGATTTAATAAAGAAAACAACGAATCCAACGAAACAAACTTTTGCTCATTAAAAAAAGGTAAAAAGACTTCAAAATGAACTGCAAATTTGAATTTTTTTAAATAAAGAATTTTATTTTAATTTGTTAAGTTTTAACTTTGTAAATTAAATTGTGTAACTTGGCAGTTATTCTCATGCTATTTTCAAAGAATTGATTCTGACATTTCTTTTAACTTATTTTGGCTTTTTTTGGAATTTTTCAAGAAGAATTTATTAGGATTTTTGTGGTAAACTGTTTCCGGTTTAAATTTTATAAACAAGAAATTCCACACAAAACCAGTGGGTTTTCCTTATGTCTCTTTTGAGCTCGAAATTTCCAAGAAAAGGAATTTTTCCCACGATCCAACAACACTCTTTTGTAGTATTGTCTTTGTCATTCCTTATTCAGAGTAGAGATTTCTGGTTGTCATAGTAAAATGATTTTTCATTTACAATAATGTTTGTCCTCGAATTTTTGTTTTACTTGTGCTGTTATTTTTGTGTTTATCTACATTAAGACTCTGGAAACGACTCCTTGTTAATCAAGAGGTAGCTGGATAGTCACGATACATAGGGACTTTTGTGTTTCATAGTTTAGTTTTCACTGAAAACATACGGGCCACATGCGACAACCTCTGACTTTTGAAGATTTATGCGCTTGCAGGGGATTTATGCAAATATCCTTTGCTTTTTCCATCATATTCGGACCCTCAGTCGTTGTCAAATGCATAACAATGTTTCTTTCAGTAGATTTCAATTCCAAGAACTCTACTTGACTTTCTAAGGAGTGGCAACGAGCTTTTACTTTTTTTAATGTCATTTCGTTTGGATTTCGGAACTGTTCCATTCCTATCGAAAATGAGAAATTTGAAGTAAAAGGAGTGAAAAAGGAGTAGCTCCGAACGTCCACTCGAGATTGATGTAGATCCGAACTAATGCCCTATATGTTGGCCTAGGTAGGTAGATCTTCATTTCGGAATACAATACGGTACCAAATTTTGAAGATCACTCTCTTCTATACTTCCTATCGGGTTTTTGTTCGCAGAAATCGTTTAAAGGTATAATTTCAATCAGGCAGATGGCAAAGCCCTGCTTTATAGACTCTTGAATTCTGAAAAAGAAATACCGACCATTTTGTATTTGTTTGCATTTCTTGACTTTTCTATTTACAAATCATGCCTTTTCACATTTTTTTTTTTTCATTTACTTCGCATCAACTTATGAGCTTGATTACACAATTCCTTTTTTCGTTTGTTTCTCCTTTCGTCCTTTTGACAGATAAGGCGAGGGGTGTAGAAACGTAGCTCCATTCCCCCTTCATTCCTACACTTCTCATCCAATCTGTCAAAATGACGAAAGACGAAACAGCCGGAAAAAGGATACGTGTAATCAGCCTCTATTTGTTTTGTATCCAGGGATGTGAGCTAAACTCAATTTTAACTAAAACTTACCATTTTTTGCTTTGGTGAAACTGAAATATTTTAAAGGCTTAACTACATTGAAGACTTTTTGCAAAAAGTGGAAAAGTGAAAAATAAAAACATGCGCTAGAGATGTCTGTAATTAAAAAAGCATACAAAAATTGTATTTGATCTGTCATTTGCATTTCAGATTGATTTGACAAATCAAACACAATTGTTCGTTTTTTTTTTCCGTACGGGAACAGTAAAATAGGCTTATAAGGAAATATAACTTGTTAATTAAGAATATAATAAGGGTATTCATGCATAAAGATAAATTTCCGCTTTGCTGAAAAAAATAACTTTCCGCCAGACGTTTGCATGAACACCGCTTAGAAATACTTGTGAAATGTCACACCAAACAGATCACAAATGTCATTTCTAAATATATCAGGTTTATCTATATACGCTGTCCGCATCAAATTGATGAGATAAATTTATCAGATCTCCAGAAAAATATTCCAATACAAATTTTGACAGTTCGTTTCTGCGGAGATAAAATTATCTGGTTTCTGAGGTTTATTCGGGTTTTCCGTCGTTGCATGAATACCCTTAATGAGTAAGGAAACAAACCTAGAAGAAAGGGAATGGTCATCAATAGGTTCTTACTTACATGCATAGTTGTTCGGTAATGTGTCAAAACAATTGAGTAAACAAGTAACTATGTACATATATTAGGAGGGAAACTGACAGATCTTTTATCGTAACATCTTCTGTCAAAACATTTAATCAACCCAAAAACTGTGGTGTATAGGTGGTATTGAAAACTTCTGTAGGTACTTGCACGAACTCACTTTAAAAAAAAAAGTAGATTCTTATCGGAAAAAACCTTGAAATCACCTAATCAAATATTCCACCTCGGCTCAACTCAAAACCTCTCTAATCATTCGAATAATCTCCAATTCCACTATTCCTACCTATGTTCGACCACACCACCATCATCATCATCATCATCATCACAGGGGCAATTAAAATAGCGTAAAATGTTTGTCAAAATGTCAATTACATCACTTAATTATACTGTGTTCCCCCAAACGATTGTCACACTGCTTGCTGGGTTGCATGTTCGTTCACAAGCATAACAACAAAGACGACGACCCTCTAAGAGCCACCAGTTTGACGTTCGGGCTTCCATTTCTGTGTTAAGGCCCACGGCAAGTAACATCACGCCAACTCTTTATACATATACCTATGTACATTATATGTATTCGTCAGGCTTCTTCAATACCTATTGAAAATCCCACAAAAAAAAAAATATCTAGTCTGCGTCTGACTATTCAATCCATCCTCCATGGTCTTCTTTATTTAAATTCCAACTTGCTATGGAAAATAAAAAAAAAAAAATTAAAAGAATCTCGTTAATTGTTGCTCAAGAGTCCCATCAACATCATGCTCATCCTCGGGAAGAGTGAGAAACTCCAAAGAATCGTCACACAACATCGAAAAGTCGAAATTACAAACATTGCTTTGATTCGATCCACAAAATCAGCATCACCACCTCCAGGGAAACAAACAAAAAAAAAAAACTAACTAATAAAACTCGATCTAAAAGTCAGGAAAGTTAAGTTGCATTCTAAATAGTGACTTTAAATTAATCGGTGGCTTCAAGTCATAATTTTCTGTGAATTAGGGCATCTCATAAAAAGCAGCTGTTATCTTCAAAAAGCTTTATAACGAATATCTCGATTCGTGAGAGAAAGCAGAAAATTTAGTTTTCCATTTGCCTTTTCGTTAACAACTTTTTTGATTTATTAAATTTTTCAAAAGTTTATCTCAAAAAAAAAAGCTGTTGATGAATTTTTTTTTTTTTTTGAAAAATACGAACCAAAGATAACTTCCACAAACGTCTTTATTTATTTCCCTTCCCATTTATAGTAAGAAAGAGATGACAAAGTGAAGCGGTACTTTTAAGACTTCAACTGAATAAATAGATTAAATTTGACATTAACTGTTCCTGCTTGTCAAAGAAGATGTATTAGCCATGTTCAGGAAAATGAAATCTCGGAGATCTCTCAGTTTTATAGACAGGGTTCCCTTGCAAAATATCTGATTTGCGCTGTCAAATCCTGAGCAAAAACAAATTTGATTTGCTTGCTCGCTTTTTGACAGAGCGAAATCTCTGAGATCTCATTTTTCTGAACGCGCCCCTATTGTTAAATAGGCTCAGTGTGTATGTGTTAATTTGGGAAGACGATTTTCATGTTCAACCGAAATAAAAACATAGTCAAAATTCAATCAGGAACAATAAATATTTTGGCGTAAATGGAGTATCTAGTTCGAACTGTCATCGGAAAGCACTAAAAATGATTTTTTTAACCAAAAAATAATATTTTTTTTTTGATTGGAATTTCTTGGAATTGGAATTTGACATTTTATGGTTTGACAGGTACATTTTGACAAATAAAATTGTATTCAAAATGTTATTTATTTTTATTAAAATGATTTAAACTCATATGTAACGGTAGCTCCCAGACTATAAGTCCTAAAAAAACTATCGAACAAAGCTGAACACAGGAGAAGATGTAAAAGTTTCCAAATCAGACAGAGGATTTTAAATTGAAGGCATGGCATCATCCTCCTTTTCGGGATGCCATGGATGGCACCCTGGTTCAGTGAAATCTCGACGATGCAAGAATGAATGTTGATATTCTGCCGCATGCTACTATACCAAACAGGAACAGATACAAATAATGTGAGTAGATGAACATTTTTCATGTCTTTTTTTTTTTTTTTTTTGTGGGATAATTTCCACATACACGAACTTGAGTGGGTAGTGTGACGAGATGTGCGATCTTGACGAGCAAAGGGGGAAACACAAGCTGTATGGCAGGAAAGACAAAAAAAAAAAAGATAGTGCTGAGTAATTAAATATCATTCGTTACTTTTTAGTTTCGCTTCTGTGTTGTAAAAATATTTTATCTGATTTTTAAATGTTTGTTGATGGATTTAAATGTAGATATTTTTTTTTATTTGCCAGGAATACAGACGCAAAAATGCCGTTTCTATACCTATACTCTTATATCTATATTGACGATGGCTTAATGCGGCTTTATACAGTAGAGCCGCAATGAAGCATCAAATGACACAATTCGCTGATGAATGGTTGTTGGTTTTTTTTTTTTTTTTCAATTTGCTGTCACAGATTGCCGGTAGTGATATTTTATTTGCTTATTATTTGTATCCGAGCTGCTGTGTTGTATACAATAATTATTTATAAATAAAATGAAGGTGAATAATAATTAAACTATAATAATGATGTCGATGCCATTGCCATAATGTGTATATTCGTTGTTGTTGCTTTAGATAATGGAGATGGTTGTCAGTTCACGCTTTGGTAATTTTTTTTTACTGCCGCTGCCGCTCACTGCCCGTCGCTGAAGCTTGCGTGAGTGATAATTGACTGCATTCACACAAAAGAGCGTCATGTGAAAATCATACAATGACAAGGGAAAGGAGAAGGAGATGGAGGGGAATGAAGGCAAGCCATATTGTATCTAGATACAAAATAACGAGTGTATGTAAGGTATTCAGATGATATTTATTTTTTTCTCGCGCGATTTGTTACGTTCTGTTTTTTTTTTTTTTTTTTTTTTTTTTGTATTCTGTCTATTGTGCTTTGAAGGTGGAACCACAGTGCTTTTAAGCTGGTAAACAAACATTTACAGGTCTTAATAGGTGATTATTGTTCTCACACATATTATATTATACATGTTAGTAATTTATTTGATTGCATTTTTTTCTCTTTCTTTTTATTATTATTATTGTTGTTGTTGTTTATTTAAGGTGCCTAGACATTATATATCGATAAGGTGTGTGATATCTATTTGTGACATTTTTTGTTTGTCTATAAAATGCAATCTAGATAAATAATTTTTGATTGCACGGCGGATATGGATATTGTATGACCTTTATTGTAAGAAGGTATATAGATATAATGTTGAAATGACTTTGATGTCTGAGTAAATATTTGATTTGTTGATTTTGATTTTTGTGCAAATACAGGAACTTTGTTGCAAATCGATAAATTGAAATCTTGTTCAAAGAAATTATTGGAAAATATTATTTGTACAATTGTAGGCTGCCATATAAATAGATAATAATGTGTAATAATTTTTTTTTCAAAGTTATTTGTTCGTTTTTATGGTTGCAGAAGATGCCGACTGATGGAGAGCAGATGGGAAACTATAAACTTTGTTATTATTTAAGTGAAGACTGATAGGCAATAAATAGATCTGGAAATTTTCAAGTGAATTGATTGTTTATTCCTTTTATTCTTTTATTTTTCATTGGAAATAATTATTAATATCTTTGGAAAAAGTGCCTCGCTCTAGTTTACTGATAATTCGAAGAAAGATCGTGTCGGGATGAAAGACCAAATAAGCTCGCACACAAGGCCTTGCATTTTGGTAGCTTTATAAGTATTAGACATTTGTTTTAAATGAGAGAGATGTCTAAAACAAGGTATTGTTCTTCGTTTGTGAGCTCAGGTAGACCTTTGAAAGATTGTACCTCTAGAGTTGACGCCAAAATTTTGCACTATTCCTTCCAGAACTATGTTAAAGAAGTCGCATGACAGTGTCTAAATCCATGTTTGACATTTAAGTCATCGGTGAGGTCTTTCTCCACCTTGATGGATCAGCGTGCATTCTACACCTGCATCCTGTCACAGAGTTGTTGGTCTACTTGTCATCTTGGTTTAATGGTGTCCAATCTGCCTCATGACAGCGGAATTCGATTCATCATCGGTGTTAAACAATTTATTGCAGTCATAGTTTTTTTTCAACTGCGATTCTATTATGTTTTTTCCTTGGTCGTTCTTCCAGACTTCACTTCAAATCATCCGAAATGCATTCCTGCTTTGACATCTTTCTATTTCATCAATTGCGTTCTTCTTCTTCTCATGCTCCAGGTTTTCCGGCTTCTGGGCAATCGGTGTTCTTCTCTCCTCTTCTGCACCTAATTTTGATATTTATCAGTTGATAATTGACACCACAATCGTAATAGGGATGTATAAGACTGAAGACTGTGACTTATAGACGTTTAAACGTAAAAACCTTCTAGAACAAGTAGATAGCAATCTTAACATTATTGTAGATTTGCCTGCAGCAATTCTATCTTAAGAAATTTTAAATCACATCAATCAAAAGTTATTCTGGTAAAAAATATATTCTTGGAAAACACCTTTCACTTATGCTTCACGCTACTCACACAAAATCAAGCTTTTGCTTAGAAATCTAAAAGCTATAGTTTAACCTCATTTGTATGTAAATGTAAAAATCAGAAATTGGAATATTCCAGAATTTATTTGAAAAAATCTCAATTTTTTGGTTTTCATAATTCATTGTTGATTCTTATACCACCATATGGAATTGTTTTCCAAGTTGACCACCCACAGATGACTGTTGACATTGGAACCTGCCTGCTCCGCTTAGTGGCGACGGAGTTGCGTGATTGTAACGAAGTTAAAAATGTCCAAAAACATTCCCCAAATTCATACTCCACCTACAAAAATTTCTTTATCAAGCTCTTCGGAAAATTCTGATCTCTATTGTCACCTATACCTATGACCAACGCACTTTAAAATTATCAAATTGTTTCTCCCATTATTGTATTTCGTATAGTAACACAAAATGTCATGTAAATTATATAAAAAAAATAAACATCTAGCGAACCATCACTGAAAATCTCTTAAAACCACAAATTAAATAACATCTCTGATATATTTTTTTTTTTCTGAATTCATATCAATCCCATTTTTTTTTTTATTCCCACCAGCATGTTTGCAAAATAAAGAAGAAGAAAAAATGAATAAAATTAACCTCGACTCATTGTTCGTTACACACATCAATAATCCGATAAAAAAAAAATCCATATCAAGAAACAAAAACCCTTCTACAAAGATCAGGTTCATAAAAAAAAATAAAAATAAAAAAAAAAAAAAAACCAAACCACTACGTTGGGAATAATAAAAAGCATACGAAATAAAAGGAAAAAAAAAAACGAAAACATTAACTTGAGAAAATAAAAAATAAATAAAAACCGAGTAGCAAGTAGGTATTGAATGAAAAAAAAAAAAAAAAAAAAAAAAAACCAACTTAAAACCAATGAACGAACAAAAGAAACCGCGACGCGAAGCAAATATTCTATACTTCTGCTGCCCTGCTGCTGCTTCCACCACTTCTTGCCTTCCTTGCCTGGGGCCCAGCATATCGCAGAGTAGCTCTCCCGATGCCATATTATATAGCAATAACTAAAGAGTGTGAACTTTTCGTAACATGATCACGTATCCGCAATGGTATGTAGATATGTTCGTATGTGCCCAGGACTGTTCTGTTCTGATGGCTCATGACTCAGAAAAAAAAAAAATTAACATCAAGGAAAACCAGCTAAGGGAATTTATCGAAGAAGTACAAGAAGCATAAAACTTGCTCCTTGGCAACTTCACAATAGCGTCCGCGTTGAGTTTACACAGATTCCTGTGCACCGTGTTTTTTTTTTTTTTTTTTTTAATCTTTCTCCCATGTTCTGTATATATCTGTGCCCTCATCGACTGCGTCCTGTTTTGTTAAGTCGGCTTTAACAAGCGCAGAGACAACTCAGTAAATTTTTCATGGTTGTTGGTTTTTTTTTTCCCCCATTTTTTACATCTTCCAATCCCTCTCCTTTAATATTTATCGTAACGTAGTGGCTCTTGAATAGATATACCAGCTTCAACGCAGCCAGCAGCGTATCGTTTTATAATGCCATTTTCTGGCTCAAACTACTTCTTTTTCTTCTTTTGATTCTTCGTCCTCTGTTGAAGAGAGTGTTCATCGTTTTATATTTCAGCTTCGAAGTTGGGATGACTTTTCTGAAAATGGTTCATCTATTTTTCATCATATTCCAACTTTTCCTTCTGTACTCATATATATGTAGATACAAATTAAGTCGCTAGATAAATATCTATTAAGGATTTTGAAATAATCTCTCCCTCCTTATGCGTTCTTTTCAGCAGATGAAGAAAAATGATACAAATAATCTGAAAACTGAAAAATTAAGTTCTAAGTAAATATAGAGTGGGATTCAGCAAAATATACTTATGCGCCACTTCAAATATCATGCTCGTATAGATACATTTAATAACCAAAGATATACCAAACCAAAGATGAATAAGACGAGGAGTTACCATAGGCGCCCGCAGGATTTTTTCCAGGGGGGGGGGGGGGCAGACACATACCAAATTTTGAGATATCGAATTTTCGAAAGAAAAAAAAAATGTGTAAATGTGTAAATTTTGACATGCAATATGATTTGAACTTTTTGTATGCTTCTATAAACAATTTAATTAAATTGCATTCAGCCAATAATGAAAAAAAATCAAAAATAATGTCCTATGGGAGGTATTGTTAATAGATAGTTGTCCAGCGTATGGATATTTTATATTTAAGAGAAGACCGTACTTACTTATTTAAGCACACAGAAATTTAGTTTGGAAATTTTTGTATAAAAAGCAAGGTTCATAGAATGATAAAATAGCATTCGTTCTCTCGTAAAAAATTCAAATTATATTTGATTCGATCGCGAATCTTATTTTTTTGGTTCCTTTAAAATAAAATTCATTTTCACGATCGAACGAATTTATCATGCGAGAACTATTGAAGATCCATTCACGAACCGTTCAAATAAGAAAGAAAAATGTAATTTTACAAAAGGAAAAAAGTTTTGAGAAGCCAAAGTTTAATAATCAGACTTGAATTAGATTTCGAGAAAATTACTAAACGTATGAAAATTCAAAACTTTTTGTTTTAAATAAGAAACTTAATTTTTCGAAAATCTACACTTTTTATTTGTATACAAAATTTAAATATTTACTTCATTATTCAGCCTTATCACGAAAGGGGCAAGTGCCCCTACCTCCGGGCGCCTATGAGAGTTACCCTAATAGCGAGCACGTATCTGCAGATAGGAGTTCTCCATCATATAATCGCCACAAGGAGTCCACTAAATGTCTACTTGTACGTAATTTATAGTTTTTAAGTCGATGTTTTTTTCGTCGCATCGCGTCGGTCGCTCGGTCGTCGAGACCTAGGCATTTGGAGAATTTGTTACACATAATATCCTCTATTTGCTCCTCAAACTGCTGTGTGCGCTGTCGACCGCATAATAAAAATTGTGAAGCCACAAAATTAAAAATTAAAAAAAAAAAATCATGGAAAATTCTTTGTAGTTATCAAATAAAAATTCCAACAATCGAGCGTAATTGAGATACCTCTACCTTACTTACCTACTATGCCGGTATTTATGTGTATTTATGTGTAGAGTGTATAGGCATACACTCGTATTCGTACGTAGAGATACATTTGTTGTGTCGACAAGAGTCCCCTGGTAGGTAGCCAGGTAGGTATAGGTATACAACTTCTATCCAAGCTTATAAGTTGAGGGTTTTTGTGTGGTAATTTAGCAGCATGAGACATACCGGCAGAACCAAAAAAAAAATGAATGTATCTCATGGCAATAATATTATTCTCCTTCTCTGCGTGCGTTCGCATTATTATAACCTTTTATAATACGTGTTTGAGGTAAGGGGAATTCGGGCACGGATTCGGGGTAGATATTTGCGAAGTCACAAAAATTATTATTCATGCAGAATGGCCAAATTGTTTGCGTGCTTGGTTGTTTTTATTGCTCTTGCCAAACTGGTGGTGTTTTGATGTTTTATGATATTAGCAAAGAAAAAACAATAAAAAGATACCTATAACATTTCTTTGAAGTTTTTTTGACAAAAGGGAGTGTTTTGAGTTTTTTGTTTAAGTTATGAGTAATATATTAATAGAAATAGAAATGTGTGTGACATCAAGTCAACAAAGACCAATGCCTGTTTTAATCTCTTTATTTTACCAACAAGCTATAGAAATACTTTCTCTAAGTAGATATATTTAACTTGGAGTTCGAGGTTATTAGCCGTAAAATTTCTAGTTGTTACCCTATATATTGATAGCTACGATAAGTTCGAAATAAGAACGTATGTTTGTTTTTCAAGATTGATCTCCTTTTCCTCTTTAAATACGATTTCTCAATCAATTTAAAATTCCGCCTGTAAAAATGGCAAGTTTAGTCAAGCCGCTAGAAAGTTTTCAACAGGGAAAATCTAGAAGAGGAAAACTTGCCGAATACTCGTAAGGCCCTTGCTAGTAAAAACTTTTTTGGCAAGTTTTGCTATCCCATCAGAAATACTCCGTATATAAAAAAAAATCCAAAATTTTATAATCACCATCAAATCAAAATTGCACTTCTGTATTACGAAGTCGTTTTTCGTACCTTTCTTTTGTTTCTTGAGTAAAAATAGAATATAACTTATGAAGGCATATAGCTAGCTTATTTCGATGGTAACCCATGCTAGCCCCTTGTTATTAGCTCTTTGTAAAATGTTCTAGCTTGTTTTTCCAGGTGGAATAAGAATAAGCTGTGAGATTTTTTTTCTCGAGCTTGAGATTATCTTCTCAAAGTTCAGGGTAATCCAGACGAAAGTGATTAAAACTTGGGTTGAAAAGGAAAGAACTTTTAACGGTAGTCCCAAATAATTCAAAGCTGTTCTCGTTTGACTATACCATTAGACTCTCAGACCACGATGTTCACTTAGAAGAAGACAACCGGAGAACGATATCCAGGAACGGTACTCCTTTTGACTTTCTTTGGTATGCCTAATAGTTTAGCTGTCTTGTGTCTTCCATCTCTGCAATTATTTACGCATTTCCTGAACATAATCATGAGGAATACCACCGTGACTTGGGCAAACTTTCTTCACATGATTTATTAGGTCGTTTAATTTAGATATAAGCTCAGTTATACTTCTTCGGGCTTATTATGAAGATTCCAGTAAGCTCAGAATCACTGACTGCATTGCCATCGCTAAAAATGGAAAATAGTAATTTTACTGTCCACCTGCTGCCGCTGCTCCATTGCTGACTATCGACTTCCACTTTAAATACAAAATTGCTTCTTGGGTTTAGCATGCAATTTTTTTGGAAATATTCCGCAGATTCCGATTCCGCTCCGCTTTATTCTGAGTCGCCTGTGTGTCTTCCCCATGTCTGGTGCTGATTTTTTTCTAGCAAAAATCAGTCCACAGAAGTGCTGGGCAACTTAAGAGGCGGATCTATATAATCCATTGCGTTCGTTGCGTCAACGTACACAACTGACAGCTCGACTAAATGTACGCACGTCTTGTGGGATTTTTTCCTTCGAATCCCAAAAATCCGAATAGCTGTCATAACAACTGTCTTTGCCTTCTTCGGATAAGATTCACCTGAAAATAATTTAGGGGCATAAATCGTCGTTAGTTAAAACTCATGTTTTACTTAACTACAGTTTAAGATCAAATGATTTGTATAAAAATATAACATGTCAAGATAACTATCTATAATTTGGTGTAATTTACATAAGAATCAACCATGTGTTTTAATCCTTTCATGCTTCGTTACCCTCTTTAAACCAAACGAATACACCTATTTGAACCTTTCTCAATTACGTCAACTTAGGTCTTCGAACTCGTTTCGTCGTATAGGGTAGGGTAGGGGCAGGGGTAAAGGTATGTCAACGTACGTTCATGTTGTATTGTGTCATATCTTTTAATCCATCCAAATCATCTACTACAACAACAACAACAACAACGAAGAAACTGCTACCCAAATTGTATCAACAACCTTTTTTTTCGAAAATACTCATATGAACTTATCTGATCAAAACAATCTCCGATACGCAGAAGGTATACTTATACGACGACAGCACAGGAGGAGTGTTTTCATCTTCACTCTAGATATGGGAATAACAAAAGAATAAATAAATTGCATACCTCTACTCTATATACCAATTCCAGATGTTTCTGCTTATAGTACAGTGTTCGGCCTTCTGGTGCTACTCGATTTGAATTTTTGAACGAAAATAAAAAAGATCCTTCGGTCTTGGATGGTGAAGGACTTCTAGTATAAAGAAAAGAGTCCTTCCGACCGGTAAAGATGTACAACGGTACATATACATATAACACAGAAGAAAATGAAAGAAAAAGATATGAAATAATTTCCTTATTTTTACAACAACAAAAAGATACAGAACACGAAAAATCCAATAATACAAAAAGAAAGTGCCTGTGCCTGTCTTTGGCAGCAGTTGTTGTTGATGGTAAAGGGAAGTCCTTTTATTTATAAAAAAAAAAAGGAAGCGAATTACCAAGTAGAACCAGAAATAGCAGTTTTCGATTGAAATGCCTTAGTTCCTCCCCTATCCTGTCCTCACTATCCGACCGGTCCGGGCCGGTTCGTTTCATTTTATTTTATATCATTTGTTGACGTCTCATAACAATGAAAAATTTCATACTTAGTTAAGTGAAACGTTAGTTCGGGAATATCTCTTTATCCATAGCTATCATCATCAGTCCGGCCCGGTCCAATATCCAACAACCAGTAACGACTAGGTTTAGGTATCCCAGAAGGCTATTTCAAATAGACAAATTAGCTCTGTTCAACTGTAATCGATGTGTACTCTCTGTCCAACTATTTTACTTCCTTTTTCCTTTTGCTTCATCCGTCGTATCGTCGTCGTATCGTCGTTGTCATAGTCGACTGGACAGAAAGTGAGCTCATCAATAATAAAGAAAAGTAATTGTATTGATGGAATAATAGCTTCAGCAACACACAATGGAATTGACCCTTCTTTGAGAGTCATTAGGGACACGGTCATTGTGAAAACTGATGCGTCATATGGATTTCATTAATGCGAAACGACCAAACTTTTTTTTTTTTTTTTTTTTTTTTTTTTTTTTTTTTTTCTTTCCTGAATGAACGACGGAACTTGATCAATTGTTATGGCATTAGGGTAACACAAACAGAAGATTGATACTAGATAGAGTTTATGATAAATGTTTGTTGGGTTGGAAAGAAGAATAACACTCAACTCTCTCTCTCTCTCTGGGCACTGTCATCTATGTGCTTCTGTGTGCTGCATTTATTGAATTAAATTACTGTCCGATTCGAATATATGTATACTGTTGCAAGTTAACAGCTTGTTTGATGGATTGCAATGAATTTAGATGAAGACTTGTTTGATTGATTTTCGAATTAAATCATTATCGTTATTTTATTTTGCGGGATCTAAAACTTTTACAATAATGTTTTTACCCAACAACTCTGAATGAATTATTTGAATAGGTACTTCTGACAGATGCTTGTCAAAAATCTATCAAAATCGATTTACGACCCTATGGAAACGCTCATTTCCACAGTGGCGCCATCTCGAGTTCAATAGAATAGCGAAACGTCGATCTCGATAGATTTTTGACAAGTAGGAGTTAAAGTTATGAATTCACTAAAAAACTGCTTCTGAGTTAACTCAGGTTTAATTTATTTGCGAGATTAACAAACTCTGATTTAACTCAGCACTAAAAAAAAAATGTTTTTTAATTACTAAAAGGGGACATTCACGGTCGCATGGTTCGTAGAGATATTCTATAAGAAATTGGTTCTTTGGTAAATGGGCCTCGAGCGAACGGAGATCCGTTGAAAATCTCTATAATATGAACATTGCAACCGTCTTTGAGACCGTATCAATGTGAATGGGCCCCCTTAAACCTTTGGTTCTTATTTGATGCTATGAATTAATTGATTTTTTATATTAATTGTCTCTTTTCTTTTCCTTTGCAGGTAAATTAATATATCTAACAAACTTGAATGCGACAGATCAATTTGTAAGTAAATCCTACCTTTTTCCAATAGCTCAACTGAAATTCACGAAAAGAATTAATCAAAGGCTATTCCCCAAATTACAACTAAGTCAAATTGAACTCAAACAACGTATGTTTTGTTTATGTTACAATAGTCGTGTTTTTTTGCAAGCCCCGAGGAAATCGATCGAAAAAAACGACGTCCTGTCATGCAATTTACATGTTAAATGCAACAACAACTAATCCCCTTCGGGCTTAGCTAAGCGCGGAGAATTCTTGGGGGTTAACTTAAGCACCGAGAAAAACTGTGCTACCGGCGTGAATTGCATACTATTGTTATCGATAGTTTGTATGGAAACTCCATTTTGTTTCTGTAATGGCGTCGCTAATCCCCGATGTCATTTTTTTTTCAACCAAATCTCCCCGGGCTTGCAAAAAAACACGGCTAATGTAAATTGTTTATTAGGTTTCTAGGATTAACTGGTAAATCAAAAAATTTAAAACACTATTTTAAGTTTTAATTATTCTGTTTGAAATTTTTAATTTGTGGAGCCTTCTTCAGAAAAGTACCAGAAACTATAATCTGTATTTGACAGATCTGGCGCAATTATGAGAGCAGTTTAAGATCAATTTTCTCAGAATATCACGTTTAAATTTATAAAGTTTCGGTGTTCTCCTCAACTCGTCATTTGAATTTCTTTCTAAGTAGAAGAAGTTCCTCAGGGAAATCACTTAGGGCCCCATCTTTTTATATTAGTTATTATTTATGTATCTATTTGTTTCATGAAATTCTTATTTTGGCGGATGATATTCACTTAGCGATTACAAAAATACACCTATATAATAGGGAATTTAAAGAATCTGTGAAAGCCAAAAGTGACAGCTTTTACTTTGGTGCATCTGGCAGATGGAAAATGTTTTTGCTGATATTTTGACTATAGAGTGTGATTTTAATTACAAAACTATTTCTTTTTATAGAATAATCCCTCACATAATGCTTTCTAAGATATCAAACAAAATGTCAGAGTCACTAAAGTGAAGATTTTGACGTTTTTTGAAGAAACGAGAGAGGGACAAAATACAAAATATGTGCTCTTTGAAGGGTTACTTAGAAGTGTTTCACTTACAAAATTTAAATTTTATTGAATTAATGTTTCCAATTTAAAAAAAAGAAAATGGATTCTTAGGGACTTAAGTGGCAGAGTTAAAGTACAGACGAAAGAAATACATAGATGTCATAAAAGAAAACGTCAAAAAAATACACTAGTTAAAATTACAAAAAAAAAAATTAAAAAAAAGTAATGACTTTTGTAAAATAGAAAGACTTTGAATTGGTACAACAAGAGAAAGAAAATAAAAACCAATCAATTAACAAACCTCAAAGGTCCTAAATTATAGAACAACGAAAATAAAGTGGTCTAAACAAGCGTGCGCCCTCTGCGCCATCCACAGCCAGTTGTTGTAATTTCAGAACCCAATTTCTAAAGACAGATAAGTACTTACCTACTTATTGGCATCAAATCACGCTATCCGATGCCCAGTTTGTTCATCCGAAATCTATTCTTCCCTATCCGCATTCCCGTTGTTCCCTTTCACAGCGAGTAATCACTTAATTTCCCATGGGTTTTCATTGGAGCTAAACTTCAAGCTGGCAAACCAATCAACCAAACGTACTTATATTGCCTACCAGTTCTTCCCTTGTGATTTATTTCCCTGTTCTAGCTATCTCATGGTGTAGTCGTGGTGTAAAATTCTCAATCTCCCGCTGAGTGATTGTGACTGCAGCTTCATCTCTTGCTACCATCGCTCACAATAATATCGGTGATCAGTCATTCAGAGATGGCTCTCCGTCTGTTTGCCGCCAGTGTGCACTTCAACCACACCACCACCACCACCTCCACCAACGAACGAACCGACCATAGAGAGTATAACCGCTATTCAAAATGCACTCTACACGATTCTCAAGTAGCTGACCTCAGAGATTGGCTTTTAATGACCGGAAATAGAAATTGTTGTTGAAAATCGCGTTTGCTTCGTCGACGTCGTCGTCGGTCGTTGGTCGTTGGTCGTCGTCGCGTCACATGACATACAATGAGCCGACAACGAACGAATACAAACCAACGGACAAGCCCACTCTCTCTCTCTCGTCTCCATTATCTCCAGAGCGTTGTGCGATTATCGCAGACAATCAGCGTTCTCATGCGAATTAAATTGTGCACATTTCGGCCCCTGTGTGTGGTACGGAACAGACACGGTCCCCATTGAACAGTCACGTCACAGTAGCGTTGGCGTTTTGAAGAAAAAATTAAAAAAAAAACATGTAGATAATGAAAAATAAAAGGAAATTAAAAAGTGAAAAAAAAACAAAATATTAAACAAAAACAAGCAAAGCGAACAAAAACCTCTGTGTCAACACCCACATAATGACAGCGAGTTGACGTACCGTGCCCCAAACAAACTTTATCGTCGGCGTTCAGTCATTGTGTCACTTTGACTGTTGCGACAACTTGTGAACGAGTAATATGCCAAATGGGAATCGGTTTCCTATTGTTTACTTTGTGGGCGGCTGTACTGTACCCCAGCATAGTTAGTGTGGTGACTGGTGAGGCCGGCGCGACGCGACGCGGCGTCCATTGCTCGAAAAATCAGTAGGAATAGGTGTTTCCAAAAGGTTTAACTGTATAACTACTCTATAGTCTGTAAAGCAGCAGCAGCACCACCATTGTTATTATTATTCCTTCCCTGTCTCTATGTCTTTTGTTGTGAATAAAAAAAACAACAACTGTCATTAAGGCTGACTTTTCCTTATTGCCGCTCTATTGTGAATGTCCGTAGAGAGAGTGAGTGTCAGCATAGTGTAGAGACCCCAAACGTCAACTCTAATCGATTTTCTACACTCCACATATAGTATACATAGGAGTTTCTTTTAATTTATTTGTGTTTCATTATTTCTCCGCTTGATGTTGAGTTATTCATTTTATAAATGAAGCAATTAATTTGACATTTGGAAAACTATAACACGTGTTGTGTTGAATTGGAACTTGGAAGTCTTAATGAGGTCTTGTTTATTTTTAATTGCTATGCGCAATGATGCGGGTTGCGGGTATTTATTTGTTCAGTTGTTGATGTAAATGTTATTATTTTTTTGCCCTGATGTTGAAAATTTGCTACAGTCAATCGCTGTGTTCTTCGTAGACAGGTGACACACATTATGTTAACACGATCGTGGGATTTTTCACAGTGATTAATCGGTATGTGATCATTGGCGCTGTTTTAGAAGTGAGCAATTTAAATTGCATTGACCTTTTGGCAAATAAATCAATTTGGATTGTATTACATCTACTCTACATGCATACATTTTGGTTTTGCTTCTTTTTTTTTCTCTTTTTTTTTTTGGTTAAACAGAAGGTGGCATTGATCCAAGATAATTTGATGTTAATTCACTTGTCAATTGTGGAATGGCAGCAAAAAAATCAAAAGACAGTTTTTTGACATTATTTGTAAACGTTCAAGGAATTTGGTTGTTAAGTGTGGAATTTGTGTACCTTTACTTTTTTTTTGGCTCATAACAGTAAACCTACGGAAATTTTCTTTTTTTTTTATTGAATCAAGAATTTTATTTGTATCTATTTTGTTGAATATTTAGAGAGATTCGTGGCATGTTCTGTTCATGGGCTTTTCATAAAATTTCCGGCTACATTAATTGTTAACTTTTTTTAGGATGTCGGCAAGGGTTGTTCCTTGTTTTTTTAAGCCCGTGACTTCAATATGTCCCAAAGAAATAAGTCTGAAACGAGCAAACCTGGCGCTCTTGCGGGCCGTGGCTTAAACGAGCGAGATACCTATTAAGCGGTCGAAGAACATTTGCTTCAGAAATTCGATGGTTGCTTATACTGTGTATATGGAGATGCGTCGTGTTGGAACCACATATATGCCATGTTCATCGACTGGTGCTCAGTCTTCATCGAAAAGAAACGGGCCAATTACCTTTTCTGCTTGACTTTTAGATGATGTAATGGCCCTTCGTGCATTGCACGCTTATTTGAAGTCCCTTAGAATGTAGCCGCATAGACTCAAAGCTATGTTCAATAGAATATCGTGTAAATAGTGGTTGGGGTTAAGGATGGCTTGATTTCCAAAAATATCAGCACCTTCCGATATCGTAGGCTCGGATAATGTATTGACTTTTCCTTCGGTAGGAGTGTCTGGCGAGTAAAAGTACTCAAGGAGTATTTTTTTGCTCAGAGCGGAACCAATCTTTTTCAGAAGAAAAAAAAATTTGTTTGTTTAAAAAAGAGTAGTTTTTTAAAACATTCTTGAAATTTTGATAGATCAAAAAAACACGTCTAGTGAAAGAGTATGCAGTTTTTCAATACTTACGAGCAAAAAGTCCTTCGCATTTGTTTTTATTGTTTTAGATTTTTAAATTTAAAAAAAAAAAAGGAAAAACTTCTGTTTTTAAATTTTTGTTTATTCTTAATCTTATTTCGATATGATTCACTGTCTTAAGCTGTAAAGACTATGAAAGCCGTGAATAAAAATGACTTCACAGACTTATCCATAGACAAAGCATTGGTTTTTGAATCCACGTTGGGCGCCATTTATTAAATTGAAATAATGTAAGAATTTTACTCAAATGTAACATTAATTCCTCAATGTTTAATATTATGGAGGACTAGATGAAAATGTTGGCGACTTGAAGGGTTTCCAATTGAAGTGAAATGTCAAAAAGTCAAAAAAAAAATTGTTTTTTTTTTCATTTTCAAATGTGATTCGCCCAGAAATACTGGTTTTTTTGGGTTGATGGTTTTTGTATTCTTATTCAACTAAGGGGATAAAATTGAGGAATGGGTTGATTTGGTTTAAAAAAAACATTTTTTTTATTTTTTGTTCCCAAATTGTGAGGTTAAAAGCAGCCAGTTTGTATTTTGTATACATTTTTCAGAATTTCATCCTAAAGTGCAAAATTGCACACTCTTACCCCAAACGAGCGTGCTCATAATTTTGGGTGTTATGGATAAAAGAAGATGAATGTTTTTATTTTGTTCAGTGACTTGTTTGGTCTAACATGTACCTAACTACTATAATATTCAATTGGTCTTACCCACATCAGCCTAATGGCTATAATATTAAAATTATTTTTTCCTATCATTAATTAGTCCTTTTGATATACCAACCTATTTTCATATTCTAATATTTCACTCACCCTTATTTAATAATTTGTATAAGGAACTCAATTTAACAATATAGGTACATAACCCTAACTAAACCATTTGCATAGCTTAGTAAATCAAAAATAAATAAACGATTAAATTTACCAAGTAGTGATAGAAATATGTACATAAAAATAAAACACTCCTTTGGTCCCTAATGGTTTTTAGTCTACCCAAATATCAAAAAAAGCGCAACCAAAAAAAAAAAAAAAAAAATAATAATCCACCTCCCCCATTCGACTGACTCCAAAAATACAATTTTATTTATGCCCTGATGTTCTATCTGTCTGATGCGGCCAAACCCACACACGGATACGGCTCATAAATTAAGTGCTTATCGTTTACGTGTTTTTGTTGTATGTTGCTATATTGCTGTCGATGTTTGTAGTATACATATGTTTATATGAACGACCTGGTCGTTAATATTTGCGGTCATAAAATCTAATTACAAAAGGTCTATCTTTGGCTGCTTTCGGCCCGTGTTCCATTATTAATTTCTAATTCGACACCATTCTCCGTTTTAAGTTTTACCACACGAAAATGGTGGGTTATCGTTATAGAGGTGACATTAAACCAGCTGCACACACATTGACACAAAACAGATCGTCTTCATAATTAATATCAAAAATTGTGCTAGAAACATTTTGTTGGTCGAAAAACATATCAGGGAGAAATATACACACACACACTCAGACACACAGAAAAATACAACACAATGAGGACAACAAAATAAAAAAAAAAAAAAAAAATGGAAACAACAAAATTACCCCCGAAAACGAGAAAACGAAACCATGACAGCCATCGTTGCAGTCGTTGGCCCTGAAATAATGCATGGAACGTGAATTGAAAACCAAACATGGACACGGACTACGAACGATACGAAGTCATGCTGTTTTTTTTTTTTTTTTTTTTTTTTTTTTCAAACAATGGACACGAGGCACAAATTGGAAACAATGTTGTGAGGGGAACATGGATCAGGCTAAGGCTACA
Organism: Leucozona laternaria; assembly: GCA_932273885.2. NCBI lineage: Eukaryota > Metazoa > Arthropoda > Insecta > Diptera > Syrphidae > Leucozona > Leucozona laternaria. Next base: position 21,607,135 of record OW026368.1, on the reverse strand, counting down.
GCAAGCTAGCTACCACCATGTTTGTTCATCCCAAAGGGCAATAGAATTGTTAAACCTGGTTGGGAGAATGTGTATATCAATCTCTAGATAGTGCAGGGTGTTTCGGAAGTAATTAAAATGCTATCAGTACAGGAGGAAGCATTTATAGAAATGTTTGTGCACCGTATTCTCAGAATATGTATTCGGAACTGATTTGAGTGGATTTTAATTTTTAATAACTTTTAGTTTTTATTATATAATAAAGCTAAATTAGATGAAGGGACAGAACATTTGGCATTTTATAAGAGAAACTTAAAGACAAAATTAGGATTTGTCTTTTTACTAGTTGAAGCCTTACAAAAACCAGATGATTCGACACAACAACTTTTACTAGATAGATATAAAGTGAAAAAATTGCGAACTGAACATTTTCCTTAAAATTCTGTTGTTTAATTTATACAGAATATCAAAAAAAAAAAACAAGTGAGTTGGCAGAAAAACCAAACCAAATACGATAAATGGCGCCCAATCAATAACCTAAATTAACAGCCAATTTGTGAGAATTTAAACAGTTATCATATTATAAAGCAAACAAAATGAGAATTGGACATTTTCCCTTAAAATCCTGTTATTTAATTTATACAGAAGATTGAAAGAATCAAAAAAGTTATAAAAAAAAGTTGCAAGGATACTAAAACAAGCTAAATGGCGCCCAATCAATTGCCTTAATTCGTTTTTCATGTGTGAGAGTTTAAACTATTCACAGTGATTTAAAAAATCTTCATCTCTAGTGCACAACAGAAGCCTCTTAGTAAATAAAACAAACATAAAATTTAAAATATGCTTGAAACTAAGTTGAAAATTTAATTTCCTTATATAATATTAAGTTAAAATCGAGGAATAAATTGCAATTTCAAAAATGAAAAAATGTTATTTTATGATTATGAGTTGTTTTATTGAAAGAAATTTAAAGTCTTGGATTCAGAAACATGAAATTGGGTTCCACGTTGGGCGCCATTTGTTTTATTCGTATTGCATATCCCAAAGTGTCTGCTTGGAAATAAGATAAGTATCGAAATAATATGGACTAGCAGAAATAACTGACAGCTCGATCTTGCCAATTAGGCGGAAATGTCATTTGTTTTTTTACTTTTTTCCAAATGTGATTCTCTATGGATCTTCTGGAAAAGATGCTTTTTTCTGTTCTATCTAATTATTTTGTTGTTAGTTGTTCAGAATGTGAGTTAAACTTCCTAGTACCTTTACTAACTAACTTGAGGTTGTGCTATAGCCCAGGGATGAACCTAGGTCTCAACTATCAAGCATCTTCCTTCAGTTAAATATATATCCAATCATTGTTTCGCAGGCTAACTCGGTTATAGTGTCCCTTTTTACACTTGCGTGTGCCACCTGAGTCACTTCATTTGACGTATTCCCAAGTTTTCTGAACTGGAGCATTGGTATCACCTTCTCAGTCACTGGAACTCTCATTTTTGGATTTTCCTGATATAGCTTCTCCCCACCCTGGACTGGAAATGTTCCTTTCAAAACAACATAAAGCAACCGCATTCAATTTTGAAAAATTCCGTGGCTATCCGTTCGATGTTCATACTTGTGTTTGGCGCATTAACCACGAACATCGTATGAAAATATGAAAAGTCGGCCGATTTTTTTCATCGTGACCAAAAACTCTCATCATTGCGTGCTGTTTGCATCATCGTTCATCGTGAAAGGAATAATAATTGTCTTTATTCCGATGTTCAGTTCTCGTTCCAATTTTATCGACAAGATTGAATCCGGACCACAAGGAAGATCATCGTGTGTGTTTTCAAGGTCATTTATTTATGTTTGATTCATTCCCAAAAGACAAATATCTGCGAGATCATTTGAAATCTCTGAACACCCTGTGTAACCACCATCACTGTACATCGCATGCATGGTGTAATTTCAAAGAACTAATAAGAGGAGGAAGCTAACGAAAAAAAAAGGGACATTAGTCCGACATATGGTGTGCTTATTACACCGAAAGAATTCTTTGGCTGAAATTATTATTTCTGCATCGTTACACACAGTCTGTACCCGAACACGAACCGTATTGAAATTTGTTATGCACCCCTCTGGTTATAAATATACCTATATCTACCTTTCGTGCGGCTTCGCTTATATAGAGTCGATGGTAAGCTTCTTCTTCTGATCTGCCTTTGTTGAGCTCGTAATAAAAAATAACATCTTTAATCATAAACAACTCTTTTCTCTCATTTTCCCTGGACTCTAAAAGAATGAGGCTCAACTATGATGTTCACTATAAAATTACAACTCGCATCAGCAAAAGGAACGACGACAACGACAACGTACCTAGATGCGATGGGTTACCATCAATTTTCATTTTTCATCCTTGTTTTTCCATGAAGGCTATACATATATAGCCATTGTCTGTTTACGATGTTTTTAGCACGCACTAACGCGCACTTTCCTTTCCTGGTTCTTCGCACCCACCATCACATAGCGAACCGAACCATCAGGGTTTTCTCTTCTCATGAAGCTTGGCTAGGTATAAAAATAATGAGTAAGCAGTAAAACTTGAAGGGAAAATATGCTGTTCTGAAAACCAAGTACCCTTTAAAATGCCACTGGCAGCCATCAGCGCAAGCAACTCTTTGGTTGGAAACACAAGATATTATATGGCCAAAGGACAGTGAATTAACGAATAACCCTTAGGGATGTCATTCCATTATTATTGTTTCTTTTTGTTTGTGTCATTTTTTATTTAAGGGGAATTTAACGCTCGAAGGTTTTCACTGTGATATAGAATGACTAATTTAGAAGACGGAAACATCGTCGCCGTCGTAATTCAATACCTCCACGCCGTGCTGCGCCGCGCCGGCCGGATGGTGAAGGCAAACTTTTTTTAGGATTTTTCAACACCAATTCTTATGGGGTCGTTTAATTTTTACCCAAATTGCTTCCTCAAAATTGTAAAAGAAAAAGGGTTTATTTCTTACTTTTTTTTTCTTATCGTTGCCATAAAGCATACCTACTTACTCAAGGCAGCGACGACGTGTATATTCTTAAGCGTTGATTTTTATAGGGAAAATGTAATAGGTGTAGATATCTTTTGGTATTTTTTTTTTTTTTATGAGGGGCTATATAAATTTAATTTAATTTAACAATTTACTCACTTAAATTTGAAACATGCACGAAAGACTGATAAAAATTTTGTGGCTATTTTTTTTTTTTTTAAGAAAAAGGTTCTAAAAATAAATCAAAGATAAAACGAGCTGCTTTCATACACCAGGGTGAGTTAAACATTTTGTCGTAACCAAAAGTATAAAAGAAAAAGAAAGATTCCAGGCTTCCATATTAATGGGAAAATCAATTTATTTAATTGAAAAAAATGGGAAGAGCTATTAAATTTTAAATATAAATCTTTTGCAAAGAGCATAGTTAAATATTTGTATATTAAAATTGGTCATAAATTTGCCTTGCAAAAGAGGATTACAAAAAGAGATAAATATAATCATAAATCGTTAGCTATTTTAATTGATTTTTATTCTTTTATTTTTCTCAGTTAAATTACTTCCTTATTTTATTATTTTTAATCTTTTATAACCAACTACGTTCAAGACCTCATCTGAAAAAAAAACAGAACTTCTATCATAAATTCCTGAATATTTATAGTGGTTCCATATATACATACAGAGGTACTCAAAAAGTCATTCATAAGTCGCTGAAATCTAGCGATAACCTGTTTCACCCTCGAGACATCATCATATGAGTTTCTATAGAATATTGGATTCCTTTCTTTACACACAACATGTTCTCAATTATCTTCTACCCTATAAAATAGATTAATTTTATGATTTAGCTATATTGATTTTTTTTTATTAGAAAATAACACATTGCTGAGTTAGCAGTTATCAAAAAAAATGTTAATTAACCTTTGTTCATAAATTAGATTAAAAAAAAAAAGTTTTAGTCAGTTGCATAGAAGCATCTTGTGCGGGCCAGGATGAGAGAGAGGGAGGGGGGGAGGTGGTGTAGGAAAAAAGAATTAAAGAAAACAATTTATTTATTACTGGAAAAATTATTTTGTATTTGTAAGAAGTTGAAAATAGAAACATAACGCAAAGATTGATTGATTTATTTTTATCAATAGTTTTTCGAAGACAAAATGAAGAATTTGGACTCCAGTAAAGGTACTGCGACACATCGTTTAGGTGAAGCAGACTTTGTCAAACAGTCAAGGTAGGGGAGTATAAATTTGAAATAAAGTGAACGCGATGGCTTGGTCTCTAAGCCCAGACGTTCGGTTTTCCTTTTCGCCTCGAACATTGGAACTGGGATCTCTCTCTTGACTGCAACTCATTAATTGTTATTAATATACACTGATTTAATCCCAATTTTACAAAACAACACCCGCAATATAATAAGTTGGCAAACGTTGGGCGCCATTTAATATATGACTTTAAAAAATCGAATAAAAAACTTCCTTTTTGACTGTTTTTTTTTCAATAAGTTAATACCTGAGGTAAATATATACATACAAACATTATAATTGGACACAAAAGTTCAATCCATTACCGCAATAAATACAACAACAAAATTCTACACACTGCTCTACTTTATTCCTACCTTACCTATAATAAATCGTAATTTTCCTCAACTTGTTAAACTCGAATCACCATTACTTCGACAATTAATTTAACTTACCAACTACTATATAAACGCGTTCAAATCATGCTAGTAGCATTTATTATAAATAATCATCAACCTATCTACAATTGCTACTTTATTATTCATTTTGTCCCAATTAATTGGTCATAAAAAACTCACGTTAGATTTTTATTCCTTTCAGATAAGTTTTCCATTTTATGTGAAAAAAGTGAATTACCTATATTGAAACCGGTCAAGATAAATCTAAGTTAATTTAAATGCTATTAAGTGTGCAGAATGCACAGTGCACAACCTTTAATATGAAAAAGCCATATGTGTGCAGTGTCGTCGTTCTCATCATTAGTATCAATAATTTCAAGTGAAAGAAAAAAGAAAAAAAAACTGTAGAAAAGGTAGGTTAAGTATAGGTAGATATGTATATTCATTCCCATCCAAGCTGAATGATTGAGCTATTTTGCGAATTAAACTTGAGTTAGCAAATGAACAAAGAGGCGTCAAATGCATTAAATGTATATATTCATTACACCTGAAGCTGCGGCTACAAAGCCAGAGCGAAGTATTGCTTCGGGCACACATAAAAAATGTGAAATAATTGCATTCGTGTGAGTTGGAAAGACTGGAATACTTATAAGACTTTGGAAACCTGGTTTAATTAATATTTGAAAAAGGATATGGAAATGTTAAGGCTTCTTAAGCCCCTTTGTTTTGCATGTGAAGAAAATGACGTTAGAAGAAAATTATAATTTGACAAAAAAATATGAAAAAGTATGTTTATTGAAAAACCTTCAATAAAACTCCTTTTCAAACTAAAACACTTTTCGACAAAATGAATAATCAAGAGAATATTTATTTCAATGTATTTGTCATGCCAAAATTCCAACTCAAGATTTTTAACAAATCATCAGCGCGCATTGTAGTTGTCCACCACATAATGCTCGAACCAGCCCGACGCGGATTCGTTGCATGGGGACTACATTGTAATGTTCACGAACAGTTCTAATTCAATAATTTATTGCTTCCACACATTGAACGCATCCTATCCTCCCAGTATTTCAAAATACTGGTTTGATTTTGGTGCATTAGTGCCTGATTACATGGGTCTTTTTACTGAAGGTCGTTTTACTGAACTCGTGATTACACGGTGAAGAAAAATCCTTTCATTTCAATCCACCCTTTCCTATCTCACAACCTTAAAATCCATATATATCTCACTCACACGTTTCATGCTGAATCCGAATACATTAAATGAAACTGGGGCATCGGTGAAATTTAGGTGGAATCTACCTTCTCTTTTTTACACACATAAAGTCTACCTGTCTCTGTCCTATCACTCTGTGCAGTAAAAATTGACATTGAACAAACAATTATTTAATTTGTTTTCTCACTTTCAACCACTTAAGTAGATTATAGGTGACTTGTGAAATTGACGTTTCGGAAAGCTAGTTTTCGGTCGGTTTTGACATAAGCTTCCGACAGCTTCCGCCTATTCTAGTTCAACCTTTATCCTGTGGAAGCCAATTTTAATCCTCATTCTTAAACCAACTTTTAAGGCCTCAGCCATAGAAAATAAATCACAAAAAACACCAAAGCGCAAATTACCCATTGACAACTAAACTGTCAACGGATCTGCCGAAGATAAAAGTTAAAAGTTCAGCTACCTTCTTTCGTTGTGTCAGTCATTTTAGTACGGTGCATCGAAAAACGGAGTACACCAATCGATTTAGGAGGTAGATTTTACCTTAAGTCACGGCCGACGTTCTGGGTACACTAGAACACTTAGTTTGACTGGTACGCCAATCGATTTAGGAGGTTGAAATTACCTAAATTAACGCCCAGCTCTCAAGAGTCCATAAGAATTTGACAGGTGTCAAAATGTGAAATCATTTCCGAGAATACGCGCTACGTAACGTGGTACAACGTAACATCGCACATAGGAAAGTCCACATTGGAAATCGGAATTGTATGAAATAATGAATTGAGTGGAATGAAAATGATCGATTGATTAAAATGATCGAATCATTTTGGTAATCGATTCTTGAGCGATTCGATCATTTGAAATGAACGATTTACATAGCTCTAGCTCACATCAAGAGATGACCTGCTTTAAGGGCAGTTAATCTCCCATTTCGTTCCAGTATATAGATATCAAATAGTCCTAATGGCAACCTCAACCCGTTGCGGCAATTAATTAGTTTAGACTTTGTGACAATTGAAAAAATCGCTTGAATTTTGGAAATTGGTCGTCTATGAAGGTATCAATAGCTGTGTTTTTCCAAACCCCTAAGAAACTGGATGAAAAAAAACAGGTCAGTGCTAAACGATTTACGTGTTAAATGCAATAACAACTAATCCCCTACGGGCTTAGCTAAGCACGGATAGTTTTTGGGGCTTAACTTAATCGCGGAGAAAAACTGTGTTACCGGCATGAATTGCATACTTGTTATCGATAGTTTGTATGGAAACGTCAAAATTTTCCTGTGATGGTGCCGTTTTTCCCCGATGTCGTTTTTTTCCAACTAGTTAGCTCAGTGATTTGAAAAAAAACACGCCTAATATATCTATTGACTAGTTCACAATCGCCGCTGCCTCAGAAACTGGAAGCATTATTCCGCCTTGAAAAAACTGCAAACAATTAGAAGATTTATTGTATTTGCAAAATGAAGCATTCATTTCAGGGGGCTTAACTATTATTCTAGAGGAAACTGGCGCTTATTACCTTTTTGTTATCGATACTTTGTATGGAAACGTCAAATTCTGTGATGGCGTCCCTAATGTTTGACGTCATTTTTTTGTATCCAGTTCCCAAAAAATAATTCACCGAATTTTAAACGAACAAAATTCAAATACAAATACATCATCCACGTCAATCTACACATATAGGTATATAAATTATAAATTATAAGCGAATGAAATTACGTATATCCGCCGAAATCCATTATGAGCCATATGCAATTGCAAAAATGTCTAATGCAAACAAAAACCCATACGCACACATAAGCACTTACACAAACATACCTATTATCAAATCACTACTATAGAATTGACCACCACAAAATTGTGGGTTTAACGTTCAGATGCGGGAGATGGATGACGGTATTTCGAATTTCTCGTCCAATATATACGTATAGATACATATCCACTATACAAATCAAGACCAAATAAAAAGATACATTTTCATTTGGTGCGGACTGCGCTTTCGAATTTTTGCATCCGACCACCGTGCGTCGCGTCCGTCGTTGTCTGGACAAAGCTTTGTGTGACTAGCATGCAGCAGCCGTATTAATTGAATGTGTGTGCCAATTTTTTCCATTCGCGTTCAATATCCCATTTAAGATATACGAACTCAGATAAGTATACAAAAACAGATACAAATATACGAAAAAGTAAAATTGAGAGGCAGAAACCAATCCCCCAGGATATGCCGCTGTCGATACGTATGTATATTCAGACACCGTAGTCGCTACTATTATTATGGTGATTGGCTTGATTCGGGGGCACTTTGACAAATTATCGATCCGTCAGAGTCACTCGCTCGAATGAGCGCGCAGCGTTAGCGGGAGACAAACGGACGTCTGGCGTGCGTATTTGACTATTTGACTATACCTTATACTGCCATTATAGATAGGAGGTTAGCTATAGGTACCTATTCGTCTATCTATTCATGTTTGCTTTGGTCTCTGACAATTGCACAAATTAATCGAATGCATTGTTGTATAGTCGTACAGTTGCAGTTATAATATAGATAGGTACATTGATATACCTAGGCGCATACATGCAACGGCAGTCTAGCAGCACTATTTTACGACTTATGCAACGCTTTTATGGCATGTCGACATGGCGCACTGTCAATAAAAAGTTTTTTTTTTTTTTTATAATCGAGAAATATTTTTTTTTTGCAATTTTTATATGTCCATTTTGTTCGTCGTCGTTGTCGCCGCGTCGCCATCCGCCGGTTTGCCGGTCTGTTAGCTGATTGTATATCTTTTTTTCTATATAGCCAAATTGGTAAATAGTGAATTCTACACAGCAAAGAGTGACAGTTTGCATTAAATTGAATGTTCTATGTCAAATAAAAAAAAAAAATTCAATGTCTGTATACTGTGTGCATTGAGGTCTGTGATTGAAATTGTTCATGAATTTGTATGTTATATTTTTGGTTTGTGCAGCTTAAATTAAGACAGTCGATGATAAAATTTATATCCATACGTGATACGGAAGACACTGAAATAGTATTTAGGGCTTTAAATCTAACTGAATAAAACGACCTTAGTCTCTTTTACCCTCCTACATTTGTAGGCGCAAAGCAAAAAAAACAACTCAAGAGCCTTGTTTGTTTAAATTTGTCTTTGAGTAAGCTGTGGGTATTTGTGTTGTACTTGAAGGTATAAACACTGATAAAGAACAACCTTTCTTTCAACTTTGTTTTTTTGGAGTAGAAATGAGACAAAATAAACAGTTGACTCATTTTAACCTTATTTTTATTTTTTTTTATTAAGGAAAAAAGGGGCTGAACTAAAAATCGCGATAAATGGCGACCTGCACAAAAGGTGGATACCAATATGAAACTTTAAGTCTAAAGTTATGTTTCGAGCTTTCCAATCTACCTATATGTGTTTTTTTTTTTTTAGAAAGTCGGTATATGTACTTACATGTTTTAAAATTTATGTAACGAGAAGCTAAATTAAATTGGGATAGCAAACTTTTTATCTACATACATACGGAAGTAAATAAGCAATTCAAACTTGTGTAGTAAATTTTCTTTAAACTACTTTACCTATAAAAGCTAGAAAGAGGCTGAGCAAACCTATTTATATAAATTGAAAGTAAAACATGTACTTGAATTTTTCTATAGGAGCCATTTAAAATTACGATTTTTTCTACCGGTCTTATACAGGTATATTACAGGACTCGATGAAAGGAACTCTCAAAACAGGTATACATTGAAATTTTCATACAAAAAAAAAAAATAAAGCTTAAAAGTTCTGATATTTTAAACCTGCATTGAATTTAATCAACATCTAACTTGTTTTCAAGATCATTTAAAAAGGTAGAATGAAACGGATTTACGACCCATGATGCAGATCTAAGCTAATCCGCATCGAACTACAGAATATTGAACCTAGATGTATTCGAACAGAATTTTTACAAGCTGATAAATAGCGTCATGTAGATTTGCGAGCGAGGGTAAGAAGAGAACCCAACTCCAACCCGTACAGAAAATATAGACTAAGCTTTAAACAAGCTTAAGGACAACCAGGTCCCGCACTGGTTCTGATGTATTACCAGTGGAGCTATTCAAATTTGGAGGTAATCTGTCGATAAGGCAATTGCAATAAATAATCAACCAATCATGGGCGGAAGGAGGCATGTTTGATGCTCCATAAATAGTCCAACAGATATGATTGAAGTTTAACCCTGCTAAACGTCGCTTATAAGATCATCTTAAGCCTTGCTGCAACACTTTTATCTATAAGTTCCAGTGTGGCTTCCAGTTCAGGAGATCGACCAAAGGCCAAGTTTTCGCATTAGAGAAATTCCTATGGGATAAGAAAACAAAACAAATTTCAAGTCGAGAGCAACCATCTTTTGATTCAATTGTTAGCAACTATAAGGAAAGGCTCTTTTTAAGCTCTATATTCTCAACATGCATCACAGGGTTTCGGGCCGGGCATAATAAAGTCCGTCAAGGCGTCTTGTTGTTGGTCTCAAAAAATATAACAAGTATCAGTCGACCGAATGTAATGAACTGACAGTGAAAGAAAATAAAAGTCAACAAATTTTACAAAGTTTTGCAACTAAAATTTTCACCAAGTTTCGAAAAACTGTTTTTTTTATGGTCCTGTCAAAACAGCAAATCTTGAAAATTTGTGAAAAAAATTCACTTCGCCAAAGAGATCGAATCTCAACATAACTGTCAAAAAAATTCTCATCAAGGCCATGTGTCGTCAATATGTTAAAGGATATTTTTTTTATTTTTTTTTATAACGCTAGAGGGATGCAGAGGGCCCAGCGAGAAGGCTCTACCAGATAGAAGATCATACATTTCAAAATGTGAACCCAGTAAGATTAGTCAGCCACTCTTGTATTACTTTCTGTTTAAACTGTTTAAGTTAAAAAGCATTTTATAATTAATTTTAATATCGCCAGCTAAACGTTCTGTATTCAAATAGCAATTCAAATAAATCTCATATCAATGCTTCTCACCATAAATATAAACAAGATACAATCATTAAAAGAAATATATTAACCTAGAAATGAACTCAGCGAAACATTTTCGTTTGGTCATCGCCGCCACCGCCACCGCCGTTGTCGTTTGTCGTCGTAGCTTTTTGCTGCTCAAAATAAAATAAAACACAACAAAAATTTATCTTCCCATTATTTGTATTTTAATTATTCACATTAATCTTAAATTCAAATACTTTTCATTCAATCAACACGTCTTTTGAGGAATCATTAGCAAGTTTTCGTTTATTATGTGTAATGTACCTCTCTTAAAAATAAATCCACAAACTAGATAAAGACAGATTTAGAGAGAGAGACAGAGCAGTAAAAAACGACCAAAAACTGACGCATGGTCGGTCGAGTTTAAAATACAAAAATACCCTATAGCCCGACACCGTTTTCCTAGATGCTAATTGGTTTTGTTTGTTTTTAAATTAATAAATAATTTAATTCGTGTTCTCTTTTGGTATCTTTTCATCATTTTTGTTTTTTTTTTTTTTTTTTTTTTATTTTTCTATTAAATTTTATTTCATGTATATTTTGACTTCATTAAATTATATGAATAATAAAATACCTAGAAGATGGAGAAAGAAATTCAAATATTTTTCTTTTGACGCATAAGTAGCAAATAAAAAACGGTGTTAACATTTTTTTTTTTTTTTTTTTTACTTATGATGATGATATAGGGGTCAAGTATTTTTAAAGAAGATATCAACGGGTGGGATCAAGCATTATAATATTGATTAAATTTTTTATTTTCTTTCCTATAGATAGTCTTAAATGAGTATAGGTATCAATTTAAATATGAAAAAGTAGAATGGGTAATTTAAGTGCAGAAAATAAATTAAGATTTTATTTAAAGATTATTATTTATAAAACTAAAAAAAGAGGCAAGCCGACTAGATTGTTTTGTTGAGTTGTACTTTGATGGCTTAATTATCCGGAATGCTAAACCGTTGAAGATATTATAAACATAGATATAGACCCCCTCAAAGTATTTTTATCAATGACAGAGATGAACTTACGTTTTCTCCTTTCTTTTTTTTTTTTTTGAGTTTTAAATTAAATAATTTTATGAAAGTGAAGGTATAACAAAAATTTATCTTTTAGCCTTTCTAGGGACTTGGGATTTGTAATAAATGAGGGACAAGGAAGATTTTTTTCGTGGAATAGTGAAAGAAGTAAAAAAGCATGTGTCCGAAGCAAGCTGTTAAGTAAATATTAGAGTACGAGTACGCAATAATAAGTGATAAGCTGTTAATATAAAAGTCAAATAAATTAACACATTTCTGCAGGTATTCCACAAGGTAGTGTCCTAGGACCAGCTTTATATTTATTGTGCACAGGAAATACATTTGCTATTGCCATTGTCGATTGGCTTTTCCGGCTGTTCAACTCCTTCTTTTTGATTCCAATCGAATATATAGAAACCATCGAATTTCCGTGTATACACACACACACTACCGAATGTCGCCATTTAACAAAATGGCTTCTTCAAGCATTTATCATTTTTGACAATTAATCCGACAAAAAACTTTATATTAATATGTGTGTTCCTCGTTTACTCCCTTATGAAACAAGGATCAGAAAAACACTCCGAAAACTTAACTCGGGACAGCCAATCGAAGGCTTTTGGAGTAGTGGGATTGAAAAAGGAGAACTCTGAACATCCACTTGGAAACAACATAAATCATACTTTAATGAAAAGTGCCTGACAAATCCATTGTGGAGTATACTGATACTTAAGTGAGGGGCTCTGTGATCTTGCCCAATGCATATCTCAAAAGTGTCTTTCTACCAACTCATTACCAATTCAAAAAATAAAGAAATCTCTTCGTTGGTATTTCCATTTATTTTGGGAAATTAAACTCCAGGGCAAGGCGTATTGCACTGCCAATTGCATTTCATGTGTTAATGCCGGATTCTTTTTCAGTTGTTTCAGTGTTGTTTCGGCTTTAAAGGAAAATTCGGATATAAAAGGTGTTTATTTTTTTTTTTTTTGGAGAGGGAAAACTTTAAATTGGCAACACTGTTTTCTGTGACAGCCGATTTGACAGACAGAAAACAGCTCTGTTTGTTTTCTTTCCAAAATTGCCATTTTCTACCAGATTTAGTCCAAAGTTCTGTCAAAGCTCATATTAAAAACTTAAATTTAACTAAAATTGGTATACTCTGTCCAACAAAAATAGACAGTACACGTCTTATGGGAAAGCTTTTTCAAAATCAGTAGCGTGCCATATTTTTGCACCATATTAAATTGAAATAACTCCTCCACAAAAAGTGTTTGCCCGCCCGTGAATTTCTTCCAATAGCATCTGACTTAGACCCAACGTCCTATTCAAGGCACATCTGAGTGTGCACTGAATTGCTGGGGCCAATGGTGATTGGCTGGTGCTTGATGTACATTCAGAGTTACCCGTGTCCATTTGCTAATTCGTTTAGCTTTTTTTCCTTGAGTTTCTGTTAACGTGCTTTTGATTTTCGAGCTTTAAGAAAAAGCTTTTGATGATGAGTGTTATCGTGTGCACTACGACAACCCTGTGAAAGCTTTAATGAAGGACAGATTTATGTAATCCACTGTAGCCAGAATGAGAGGCAAACGTCCTATCTTGCCTACACTGCCAATTTTTGTTGGACAGAGTATAGAAAATGGCAGTTTTGGGAAGCAAACTAACAGATCCAATTAACTAACTGAAATTTAAATTTGACTAACGATTTATTTCACGAAATTGATTTGTTAACTGGCCACCTCATTCGTGGGATTTAAAACCATTTTATTATTTTTTCTGGGGACATGTAAGGACGCATGTTCACGCTGATAAACCACCAAACAAAATTTAGCTAGATTTTTAGAAGCTACCATTCGAAGCGTTATTCCCGAAATACAAACTGATTTACTGCTAAGAGTGTGTACAAATTGGACCTCCAGATGACGCCATGTGTTCGCGCCACCGGAAACGGACATCATTTATGCCCGAAATCATATTCAAACATTAATATCATACAATTATCTATCAAATTAAGTCAATTTCATTAGGAGATAGAGTTTTCTGGGATTTCCAGAATTCCATATATCCGTGTTGTACTGTATATCTGTTTGAAAAATTTAGGTTTGACATTAAAACGTCAAAAAACTTAAAAATAAAAATGATTCTGTCTCTTTTCATCTTGCATGTATATTTATTTTGTATTCGCTTTATAATTTATTTTGATTTTGTTTTTCATTTCAGGTGAGCAAACAAAACAGAAAACCTTGAAGTGTTAAACTTAGTGTAAATAATGTGCCCTTGAAGATAAATTGACTACAAAGGTATGTTAACAATTCAATGAATTTCAATTTAAAATACACTTTGTCTATCATTCTCAAGAGAATTCCACACATCGGTACCTACACACAAGAGTGTAAAAAAGAAAATAAAAAATAAATATTTGCATTACAAATTAAACCACTCTCTCAAATCAAATCAGAAAAATAAATATTTTCCCATCAATTGACACACAAATGTTACTCATATATCACCGATGATGAAGTAAGCAATTGACAGAACGTAGGAGATTGGTTTTTTTTACTGCCACAGCGCATACATTCATGCAATTCCTCCACTCAACCATCTGACATTTGCCTAATGACACTTTAATTAAAAACCGCAATCGATGACACTTAAGATGTCAATTCAAATAAAATACTTACATAATATGCACACAGAAAAATACATACATATATTTATAATATAGCTGAGTTGGTATATGTATATATGTATAGTTAGTCGTTCATAATTCTACAATAGCAATAGGTGAACGTGTGTATGTAGTTTGGTGGAATTCTTGACACCTGTCAGTAGATGCGGGATAGACTAATGTATATAAATCATCATTTTTTTCTACACGATGATGGCAGCCGACAACAGCGCAGCAAACTATTCAGCAGCTATTGCATGTGCAAATGAATTATTCAATTAAATTGAATGACTCTGAAATGGGGTCATCTCCTTTAACAGAGAATAAATAACCCCTCCTTGTCCCGCTATCTGTCAGAGAGTGACTTTAATGACTGTATATATGTGGTGAATGAGTTTTGAGTGCCATCAGCCAGCACAAGAAAACGAAAACCCACCCAAAAGTCCCATCCCTATGCAACTCAACTATACTGCACTAATATCGAATAATATCTCACCCTACGTGCGCTGTTATAGAATAGTATACGCGCGTTATGGGGTCATAAGCTTTAGCGTGGTAAAATGTAGTAATTTATATTTAAAAGCGAAATGTTTATGAGTTTCGTCTCATTATACAAAGCTTTGGCCTCCTGCCATTTAGCTTACGATACGAATAAATATATGTAGTTTGTTTTTGTTGTAGTTTTAATAATGTATCCGTATAGCTTTAGGAAAAGGACCATCCAAGTTATTATTTATGCATAAACCGTTAAGCTTACAAGAGCAGTGTAGGTCTAGGTACACACTACACAGTGCAGCGTTATGTTGTTGTATCTATAAAGATACATCATCCGATTGTGTGCCTTATACATACACATATAACAGTTGTAGATATAGGTACTATGCTTGCAATGTTAATGCTGGAAATGGAGAATAGTGGGCTACTTTGGCGAGAAGGTTTTTGCGAAAAAGAATGAGAGAAGTCATTAAACGAAATTTATTGCCCACTTGGAAAATTGTTTCTGGTCTTGTTATATGGAATTGGGAATTGCCTTTCCATTTGATAACCGCTTATTTATGATTTGTTTTTTTTTTTTTTCAAAAGTGGCATTCATGAGATAGGTATACCTACAACAATGTTGTAGACATAAATATTTGCATAGTTTTGGAGTTTGGAAATGTTGTATAGGGTGAACCGCATCTTAAGTATGGGACAGCTGCAATCATGAATTACTCATTTTTAAATACTTTTTCTTTTTTTGAAAATCAACAAAGTGTTTAATTAAACGGTTATACGAGACAATATGTAGTTAAATTTTTTTTAAATGGCGCCCAACGTGGGCAAAAAAAGTGCTTACTTTAATTTATGCTAACTATTTGTATCTATTCAATGCATTGTTATTTGCAAATGTTATTTTTTCTTTCCTTAAGAAGATAATAGCTCAGATAAAAAACATTGAAAGTCTTTCTTTAGCAAGACGAGAAGTATTTCGTAAGAAAGTAACCAAAATTCGTGCGTAAGTTATGTTTTCTTATTCAAAAACACTTATTCACAAGATATTTAAATTTTAAATGAACTCATGTTATTTGTTGGAATCACCCTGTGTGTGATATAGCAGGGAGGCCAAATGGAAACGACACTAAGCTGGTTCTGGCTGAATTTGTGATCTGTGTTTTCTTTGTTTTTATTCAAACAATGGCAAAACGCAATAAGAATTGTATGTGAATTGTAAACGAATAATTGGAATTTAAATTATTTTAGTGTGGTTTCAAATATGTGTCTAAACTGTACGAAGAGCAGCACACACACACACAAGTATTTTCAATTTCTATTGAAATCGATATTTGTGAAAAGACCAAAACATGAGGTTTGCTGGTTTATATTAGTACAGAACAGGATGGCTGTGGAATAGAGGATTTTACAATGTTCAACGATTTAATAAATAAATGCATTTTAATATAATAAAAGTTAACATGGCAATCTGTACACATATTTTAGTAAATTTTAATTTTAGGAAATAAAAAATTAAAATCCATTAAATGGGAATTTCATGAATGTTGGGCGCCATTTTTGTTTAAGTTGAATCTTCTTGCTGAAGAAATAATTTGAACGTTGTTTTCCTTTAGGGAAGAAAAGACATAGGTACATGTATTAATCCTATTTATTCCAAAAATAAACACAGGAATAATCAGATACATACATGATCGATCAAAATAGACTTTTGTTTCTCACGTTGGGCACCAAAATATATATTGCTTCTTTTGTTGAAATAATTTTCATTACCTCGAAAAACCGCAAATTTTATCAAGAGAAGTTACAAAAAGAGTTGGCAAGATTGTGGCGGGAAAAGATAAAAATAATTTTGGAGTTTACCAGTCATTTTGTTAGAATCAGTCAGTTTTCCAATTAAATCAGAACAATCATAACTAGAAATTAATGCGATTCATACGGCCCTATGTTCAAACTCCCAGAAGAGTTAACTTTCTCTTCATCCACTAAATTTTTTTGTCATGGGTAACATTATTTTGTATTCACGTTGGGCGCCACTTTAACCCCAAAAAATTGCCATCACAGCTACTGCCATATATTTTTGAATGAGGTCTTTTAGGGGCCAGTTATAAAACTTAAAATTTTATAATTATTTTTAATAATTTATACCTTTTAAATAAATATTAGTTATCATTGATCACGTTATACACATCTTGAATTGAATGTTGAAAAGGAAAATCCTCTGGAGTACGGCCGGCGGTGGCCTGATGGGCTTGCAAGGATACGTCCCGTAAGAATACTTTTACTGGTATTTCTAGCTTTTAACGTGGTTTTTTTGATCAACGAAGTTTTTCAGTATTATCTTACGAGTTACTTTGTCATATTTGTAATAATATTATTTGTTGAATCACGTTGGGCGCCACTTGATTGATGATTATTTTTGGGCCTCAGTTATAGTTATCAATGATCAATTGATGAAGCATGAGATAATGAAAATAGCTATGAAATATAAGACAATTATTTTTGGTTGGGCGCCACTTTTAAAAAAATATGTATGGTTTTCCTGAAAATCTACGTTAATTTGAAAATTAGCTCATCTTCTCAAAGTGAAAAGTTAATTGACTGAAAGTGACTAGTTTAACAAGGGTAAAATAAAACATAAATATACATTATGGTATTGTACTGTTGGGCGCCATTATTTGGAAAATTGTTTCAGATTCTTTCTGATGATGATATGTATATGCTTGCAAATAGTCGAAGAAAAAAAATCAATTAAAAAAAATCGTTTTTATATTGGGCGCCATTTTTAGAAGACATGTTTTGTCTGAAGAACCACTTTTACTCAAAAAAACATATTTTTCTTCTCTAGGTTTGAAACATTTGTAGAATAATTTAAACATCAATTAATTGCACATCCTAGAAACACAAATGTTTCCTCTTAAAGTGAAAATCGGCTCACAATAACTTACTCAACAAGCGTGAAAACACGAACAAACAACCTACAACTATCTTCTGTCACCACTCTACGCCTCTCTATATAAACCACCTTCTTAAGTAGCAGCTTGTTTATATGTATATTTCCTCATCTATATAATAATATTCATTTATAAAAAAAAAAAAAAACAAAATCAATAACTAAAAATATTGTAAATTATCAGCTTTAATTAATGTACTCGATTTTGTTGTCAAGACTAACCAAGTATGAACAACTATACGCTGTATACGCTTTTCGATTTCGTCTGCTCCACTACGTTAATAGCTGTAATTTGCAATCATGTCACGAATTATGAGAACACCAAACTTAAAAAGGAAAACGATTACTTTTACGATTTTGTGTATTATTTTTTTTTTTGTTGTCGTTATTTTCCTCCTTATTCTTCATTACGTATACGTACGTACGAGTATACCTATTACCAACCCTCTGGGCTATGCTGGTGGGTATTAAAAATTTTGTACGCGTTTTTATGTGAATACACACCAAAAATAATATTAACAGTTGTGGCTTAGATTTGTGTGTCAGTAATAAATCATTGTCGTAAAAAGTATATTTCTCGGGCACATAATAATATTTTTTTTTTTTTTTTTTGTTTGTTTGTACTCTTTTTGACTTCGAATATAAACTCGTTTTTTTTTATTATTGTTTACTTTTTATTATTTTGTCAGATGGTATGTAACTTTGTTGAGATTTTTATGAGGTTTCGTGATAAAGGACGAATGAGTTTTTATTGAGTTGTTATTACATTTACCTTGAAGCTCGAAATGTAATAAAGTCAAAGGAAAATATAAGGTTGAATTTGACTGATCTTAACTAGAGTTTTTTTTTGGGTAAGAGTGTTCACTTTGCTTTTGGGGCTAAAATTCTGAAAATATTCAAGCAATTACAATTAAAAAACCAATTGTTATTTGGCACTTTTTCAAAAATCAAACCTTTGTATTTGACTTCAAAGGATTACATAGGATTAATTAACCATTGTTTATAAAAGACAGAAAATTGCATCCGAAAATAAGTGAACAGTCTTACCCCGTGATCAACTACATACTCTTTCACAAGACTCTATTTTTTGTTAGTGTGTAATGGCCCGAAAATAGTGAACACTCTTACCTCCCTACCTACCTAGTTTTGTCTAAGAGTTCAACAATACATCAACCACAACAGATTTAGAATGGGAAATTTAAAAAAAAAAAAAAAAAAAATATAGTCAAAGTAAATCGTTTTAGGTGCTTAAGCCGAATAAACATCTCTTGACTTCTGATTCAGTCATCTCGTCACTTCTTACTTCAACAGTTAAAAAAAAATAAAAAAAAAATACCGCTTACCTTCCTACCCAAGTGCACTTTTATAGACCCCTTCAACATCAATTAAAGTCTCTTACAATTAAGCTTGGCACAGCTATAAGCATTATCAGCCCCATAAAAAGCCTTGTCTTATAATACCTGACGGCCTCTCATAATAAAGCAAACGCGTCCCCACATACTCTCTCTCTCTAAATGGTATAATCAAAACATTTTACAATTACTAAAAACAACTATCACAGCACAACTTCTGTGTATCTACTGTGTTTTGCAGTCAACTATAGCTAATGTCTTTCAAAAGTAATAAATCAAAATGTGCAACACTATAAATTTACTGCGCACAGTTGGGCACCTCCTGTGTGAATAAAAAAAAAAAAAAAAAAATCTTTACACTTGGTCTGATAGAGCCAAAGCGCACCACAGTCCACAGACCGTTTCAAGACCGTTTTAAATATTGAATTAACTTAAGCTCTATGAGAGTGACTCTTCTATCATCGCGCAGCATCGTTAAGATACAAAATTATCATCATCATCATCATAATGTGTCTATCTATCTAGTAAATCGCTAAATATTCTTTATTTGTACTACACAATATCATTAAGATACATATCTATCTATCTATCTATCTATCTAAACATTCTATATGGATTGCATGTATCTTTTTTTGGTGAACCTGTATACTATACCTACCTACTGCTCGTGCGCGACACACAAAGATGACAATGATAGATAGCCAATTAGTTGTGTAGCTGTTACCAGTTGTTGTAGAAGTGAAAATTGTATAAAAGATACTTGTATAGCTATGCCAACAAACTCAGTGTGAGATTTTATATTATAATTTTGCTTAATTTTATTCGTTTTCAATGTTAAAAGGCTCTTTGGAGATTGAAAATTGAGGTTGTCATGACCAAGTCATTTTATAATTCTCAAAGAAACATCAGATACTTAAACGCAACACACACGAACTAATTTAACAATATAAAAGCAACAATATCAAAAAAGAAAAAAAAAAAAGAAAAATGGAAAAAATGTTCATCAAGTGCTTCCAAATTGAAAATGAGTGTCTATCGTATCTACGAGTGTCTATCTTATACTATATATGTAGATACGAGCTCAAAGCTAAAAGATACAATAACTAGATATCTGCTTTTATGATACTCAACTCATGTCGAGTGTGTTATTTGGTTGTTGTTCGTTTAACTGCTGTATTCACTTCGAGAAGATAAAAAAAAAAAAAAAAAAAAAAAAACACAAAAAGTTATTGACTGCCGCCAGGGAGTGTCGGAGTCAAACTTGAATTCGGTGCGGTGCTGGTGCCGGTATTTTTTTTCGTTAGATATGGTTTGCTCTTCGTTCCAGCTACTTAGAAGATAAGTGGTTGACAGCCTTAACCAGCAGGGGGTTTCTTCCTTCATTTGGGTCGAGTGGTCATTGCGGAGCAGTCATTGAATTCATTTGGTTTTTTTTTTTTTTTTTGTAAGTCTTATGGTAGAATAAACGAACGCTTTTATAAGATTGATAGTTTTATTATTCGTTTTTTGAAACGCCCCTCATTAATGGAGTTCCTCCCCTGTGTGCGCCGGTCGTCGTCGTGTCGTTGGACAGATTTCTTTTGTTTTGACAAGTGCTCAAGTCGCACAGTATGGAGCTTTCTTCTTGTTTTTATTTTTTTTTTGTTTCTTTTTTTTTTTTTGTAGATACATATTTTTTTGTGTTTATTAATTTTTTTGCTTTTTCTTGGAATTCAATTTAATTTTTTTTTAGGTGCTTTGTAATCGTATTTTTTGTTTGTTTACTTGATACTTCATCAGTTCTTGACAACTTTAAATGATAATACTCAAGTGTTTGAAGAAATATTGACTTGATGTATTCTATTTTTTTTTTTAAATGAACTTTGATTAGTTTAAATACAGGTAGGAGGAATTCAATGCTGGGTTGTGGGGAAGTGGTAGTAAGGTATTTTTAAGAAAATGTTTAAGCTTTGTGCAAAATATAGCTATATAGAACAATTAATATTTTTCCAATGGTCTAATTTCGTAAAAATTTTAGAATCTGAATGTCAACGAATCTGCCAGAGAGCACAGTTAAAAGTTCAGCACCGTTGCGTCTGTCACATGCGTTGCCGTCTGTCACATGCGTTGCCGTGTGTCACATGCGTTCCCGTGTGTCACATCTCATAACAACGTGTGTACTTAATCAGGCTGTCAGGTGCATATGTTGATGCATTTCTTTCATATCGTTAAAGACTGAAGAGAATTCGAGCTTCCCAGAAACAGAAGTGTGGGCCCTCGCCATTTAGTTCGCCAAATCTGGCGAGATCATAGTCTGGTACAGGTTGGACGGTGATGAACGAATTGCTTTTAAATTGTAATGAAACTCAGTACACGATTGAATGAGATTTTCGTTTATTTTTCCCGTATTGTACAACATTGAGAATTTTAGTTAACATGGTTTGGAAAAACGTGTCGGTCAAATGGCGCCCTCCAGATAGCTTACACTGTAAACACCTTTTTTCGAGTTTTTCGTGCACTTTTTCCAGCATTGTGACTTGAATTTGGACGATTCCGTTCCGAATTTATATATTAGGACTTCCAGAGTTTTTGACAAAAATAGATTATAGGTAGCCTCATGAGAAAAAATTGCACGGTGTCAAATCAGGAGAGAGTGTGCATCAGTTGATACCGTTTTGGGGCAACGTGACAAGCATATGTTTTTGCTATAGCGAGTTTTCTGGCTTCGTAATTACGAGGCAGCATTTCATGAAAGTGTACCATTTTCTAGGAGTTTGATGATCCGATAAGTGGAACGTCTCGAAATTCCAGGAACACCTGCATGTTTACGAACAGAGTGCCTGGGATATTTTTCAATAAAAGAGCTCAAACTCGCTCGATGTTTTTTGGACTCCTTACGATACGTACTCTGTAGTCTTATCGAGGACACGTACCCTCCAAATGCATTTACTCCCGAAATAATCCAATTTCGAACAGAAAGTCCATTGCGGCACCGAATTGGGAACCTTTATTTAAAGGCAGAATACAGAGAAAATAAAACCGAATTTCGAAAATGTTGCATTAAAATGACTTTAAAAAGCACGCAGCTCAACTGACCACTCTGTTTATACCTGAAACTGATGTAAACTCAAATTATCAATGTTACCGACAAAAAAAAACAACTGTTCTGATTGAATTCATTCGAGTTTCATTCCAATTTAAATATGGCGTCTGCTGTATAATCCACCAACCGAGAGTGCAATTTAAAAAAAAAAAATGTTAAAAAGTTCCAACAAACTGCTGTCGGTATGGCAGATATGTGAAAGCACCATTTCGCGTTTATGTACCCCGGCGCAGTTCACCTGATATAATTGCTGCAGTTCATGCTTCGTGTGCCTTTTTTGCTGCCGGTATCATTGAACCTTTTTTTCTTCGAAAATGATTTTCGTTTACGGTGAAATGGTGACGGTTAGGGTTACCAATTTGATGAAAACGTAAATTACTGACGTTGCTTCTTTCCATCTGTGCAGTCTTCTGATTTCTTTCTTTTCTTCATCGCATAATACCGTTAAAATAAATATGTGTCCTCTTGGGAATCAATTTTAATTCATGAATCTAGAAAATTATTTCTAACTCCCACGAGCTAGGAATGTAGATTCAGAGCTATTAAAAAAGCCATAAATTGCGTCTACATATATTTATACCGACAACGTTTTTTCTGAATATACAAATAATTTTCTTGCTGCAAGCTAAATTAATGGCTACTTCCTGTGTTAATTTCGAAAATATATAAATACTTTCCCATATAAATCAATTGAAATCCCATCATAATGCCCAAACATTTTCACACTTTGTCAATTTACTTGCAAAACAATACAAACTTAAAGGCTATATTTACACATATAAATGTATATCGGTATAAAATACAATAAAACAAAATAACATTTCCTCGAAAAAGTATATAAAAAAAATGCAAATCCATTTTAATGGCAAAATGGTAATCCGTTTTCAAGATTCAAGACGAAAAATCTGCCCCTCACCAACTTTATATAGCCAGCTTTAATATTCCGAAGCCACGCATTAATAAAACACATTTGTTATCGTTAAAATGTCGTAATTTGTCAAAAGAAATCCCCTTTAACGGCCAAGGCGAAGCACCTACAAAATATAAAAGATTAAAAAAAAAAAATAAGCAACAAAGTCATCGTCGGAATGATAAAGTAGTCATTGCCGTGCGTCGTTCAGGCTATTAAATAGTTTTAAATGTTCGAAAATTTTTATTTTTATTTTGATTTTCCTAGAAAAAAAAGAACAAAAAAATATGCGTGTTTAGCAAATGTGTTTCTGGAATTGGTCGTAAATTTTGTTTTATACAAATAAAATCAGTTTCAAAAAAAAAAAAAAAAAAAAATATAGACAAGTTTAAAACTCATATTTCATTCGCCGAACATGGCACGCCGCGCCGGCCACCCCAGCCGGCCCCGGCCCTACCGAGGCCTTTCAACCCGAAGAGTATCAAATATGTTTATTAAAGTTCCAAATTTTGTTCTAAAAATTAAGTTATTTTTTTATAAAAAAAAAAAAAAAAAAAAAAAAACTGCGCACTGGTTGGAGAGATGGGGGTGATAAAATTAAATTAATTCATTCACACATGTAGCTGCTAAAATAGTAACCGCAGCAGCAGATTGTGTTTTTTTTATAAATATACATAGCCGAGTCGACAAATCTTTGCTTTGCAATCGGTTTCAAAAAAAGAGTGACGATAATCGATTCAAGGTAATTTAAGCTAATCGGTTGTTTTTTTTTTTTTTTTTTTTTTGGCAAACAATCGAATTGGCAATGTAATCGGACAGAAACCAGATTGTTGGTTGATTCTATCTGAATGTGAAGTGTTTGAAAGTTCGCACCTTATTCTGTTTCTATTTTTTTTTTTTTTTTTTTAATATATACAATGTGAAATGTGTATCTACACCCCCGCATGCTTACACACGATGTATAGAGAATTATAATGTGCGCGTTTATTATGGTGCTGTGAATTTTATAATGATCTAAATTGAAAATTGAAGTGAGCCATGTGCTCAAATAATATTCTATAGTAGTTCTTGAGAATAATGTTTTGAAGTAATTTAAGGGGAAATTTATTTTCATACGCAAAAGTTTGATTCTTGGAAGTTGTAATACCGAATTAGCACAGATAAAATATACATAAGTGCTTCTATTTAGGTATATAGCTATTCAGCATGACTATTTATTGTTTTGATTGTAAATTGGGGAAAAATATATAATTTCGTTAAAACATTTCACAATAAAGGAATTTCATATATCCAATGTGCACAAATTAAACTCTTGTTTTTCTTAATAGATCATGATTAGAACTTTCCTTATGATTTAATTATTTTAGTTGGGGATGGGTATATAGGTCATAAAAGTAATGCCCCTCATGTAAATTGGTTTAAAATTCCGGGCTTGATTTTGAAAATACGAACCACCAATTACAAACAAAAAAAAAAAAAACTAGCTAATGCCATAAAGTAAGGCAATAGTTACAATAGAAGGGTGTTCCGATGAATATTTGTTTTGACATATCTACATATTTACACGTGAGAACTAACAAAGCATGAAATTGCATCACAAGTTTGTCAAAACAGATCTATACTTCAAATCAAATTTCATTCTGTGTTCAAACTTTTGTCAGATACAAAAAATGAAAAAATGTGTTTATGGGAATTCCAAAGCATTCACTTGAACTGTACCTGGTTCTAATGAACAATTATGAAAAATACGTCAGACATTATTTTTTGAATAATTAGAGTCGACTGTTTTGCAATGACAATCAACAAATTGATCAACTGGGAAAGTGAAGAACAGCACATAAGTCAATTGAGTAGTAATAATCATTGATTTGAGTATACTCAGTATTATAAGTCATCTGTCAACTGTCAAACTTACTGTCACTAGAAACAGTGATGCCAATTTAAAAACCAAACATCTATAAAATTAAAAAAAAAAACACAAACAAAATTATAATTATTCTTCTATACAATTTTAAAATTTGATTGGAAAACAGTTTAAGACAGTCGGCTAATGTAGAACAAACCTACGTACGTCGTTTTCTTTTGGTCAACCAACCAACCCCAAAACTTCAAAAAAAAACTTCGGAACGATGTTATGGTAGCATTTTTCGCTTGCTGATTTCACTTGGGAGTGCACTGAGCACACATTTTTAAAGTATAACCTTGCATTGGATTATCTACATACATACTTGCTAAAGTGATAAATGCCTAAAGAAACCATTTTATTAAAATGGCAACATTCGAAAGTTTATGTGTACATTTGGGAAGACGAATTTAAATATTTCATTAGAGTCAAATCGGAGAGAAAGCTTTAAAAAAAATCAATGGAAAATGACCTAAGACCGCCCAACAGGGCTACCAACTAAAAATTTACAATGCCCTCTTACAGTTCACTCATAAATACTAAGAGGTGAGTTAAACCGTAGTTAGCTAACTCTAGAAGTAAATTAACCGATAGTGAACTGCGGAAGCAGTTTTTCGGTGGAGAATGCACGCGGAACGACTAAACAAGCTCGGTGGATAATATTTTAAAAGCATTTGCTCAGTTAATCATGAGTTAACTTACCAAATTTGATAAGTTAACTATGGTTTAAATTTAATCTCGCACTGAAAAACTGGACTTTACTGATTAAATGGTGATTAATAGTTCACGGCTCCCTTTGCAACTTTTAAGCTGAAAAAACCGTTAAAATTACACTTACAATTACAACTGCAATTACAATTATTACAGTCACAATTACAATTTTTTTTCCTAAAGGGTAGTTTGCATTTCAGAGAATTGTGTATAAATGAACCTTGGGAATTTTTGTTTTGAACGTAAACAGTATTTATTGGAAATGGATTGCAACATACGTGCATATTTTGTTCGGGGCTCCTGTCTGTTGATGTCATTATAATAACATTAACTCGTAACTAGTTATAAATTAGTCTGTTCCCAATTATTCACTATTAAGAAGACCCAATTTATGAGGATACCTCAGTAAGTGTGAAAAGGTCTACCTAGTAACCGCCCTCAGCTATAAACCACTTTCTACATAGTTCTGCTCAACAGGTTAATTCTAAAAATACTTTAAACATATAAAAATATCCTTTTATCGATGTGTTCTAGACACTTTAAGGCTACAAATTATACAAAATATCGATTCAAAATAGCTTTTAACGGCCTTAAGTCCATAAAAATTGGTGTTTCGTCCCGGCGATCTCACTTGGACTCATAACCAAACTAGTGAGGGCCTGTCAATACGCAATTTTTATTAAGTTCAGTTCAACTTACATGAATATTTTGTTAAAAATCCATTGTGAACTATATCCAAGAAGATTAAAATTCTTAATCATTAAACTAAAAATTTTCCTTGATGGAGCTTTCAATTGTTCTCGCAGTTCTATGGCGTTGGTTTGTGATAGATTCTAGTCTTTGCACACAGTTTTATCTATAAACTTAAGGATTTGTTCTTGTGGCAACTTTTTCTCTCAGTAAAATTCTCAAACTGATTTCTGTAAGTAGATAGGTAAACTTAAATAACTTAAATAAATAAGTGTCGTTCTTTAGACCAAAATTTTATGAATCCACGGTGATGATGCACTGAACATTTCACAAAAACTACTTTTAGTAAAAAAAAAAAATTCTTATTGTAATTTATCGCTCATCAGGCAATAATTTAATCTTCCCTCTATTTATAAAGTCTATAAATTCTATACACAAATTTATTCATTGGGTTTCATCAATTCCATTTTAATCCATCCATCAAAACGAAATATCACCCTCTTTCAACATGCCTACATTCAAACTTCCATAGCACTCTTAATATCAAACGCATCAGCTTATACCTACCTACCTATAGAAATTCTAGTCCTTCCTATCCCCTAAATAAAACGAAAGCCAAGTTAATTAAAATTAAGGGAAAATCTGTCACTGCCATTGTGTTCGAAGCATAAAATCTAAATAAATATATCTTCTTTGTATTATTTTATAACAATGTTCTTCCTCTTTACATCCCATTCACATTCACCCTCTTCAATTACATACATATACATATGTATATTATACGAAATAGGATATTTGGTGCCAAGGAGAAAGATTTAACTCGATGTCCTTTGAATTTCGGTAGAGAATTGTTCAAATATTTGTTGTTGGTAAGGTTGGTCGACTTACAAGCATATACGTATACTATAGCAGAGCCATCACCCAACCAACTGTCACGACTGACCTTCCAATGACATTTATCTCCAACTGGATAGTCTTTGCCTGGTAAAAATACCAACATTAAGCATTTATACCAATTTATGTGTAATATTAAGCTAAAGGTTCGTTTTCTTGGATCTTTTTTTTGTATAACACAGCAAAAATATCAACAACAGAAACAAAAAAAAAACAAACAAAGCAGTGCGGGTATAGGGTATATCCTGCTATGTGCGTTTAAGAGAGTGTGTATACACATTGGATATAGCGTATATCCCCATATACCTACATTATCAAGAAATCCCAGTACAACTAAAGCTTAAACCTGTTTCTCGTCCTTATTCATGAAACAACATACCCCCCCCCCCGCCCTCTCTCTTGTTCCACAGTCCATCCAAGTCCCCCAACTAGGTATAGACTGTCGGAGACACCCTTTTTTACCCACATTATAGAAAATTTCTCTCTCCTTTTGCACTGTCCTGCGTCTTATATAGCACTGTGTCTTTATGTGCATCATCCGGATTTATAAATTTGGGATGGTTGGTGGGGTGCAAAATACCCCCAGTGAAATGGAAAAGTGGAAAAAACCATACAAAGGCAAAATAAACTGTAAAATAAAAAAAAAGACAATAAGAGACTTTCTTCTTTTGATTTGTTTTCTCTCCCTTTTCTCGTCGTCGTTGTCGTTGTCGACGACGTCTCGCGCTTAAAGCCCTTTTTAGTCCTTTCACAAAAACCATCTGGAAGTTTATTTTTGTATCTCCCCCTGCGCAACCCCCCCCCCCCCCCCCTCCTCTTCTTGTAATAGCATCGTGTAGATTTATCTCGTGCAAACAAAGTTTTCTAAGCATTTTTCGCTTGTAGAGAGAATTCCATTCCATCCTGCATGCCTTGCCAACCCCAAAACCACTCCTCGGCACTCTCTCTATCTCTCTTTGGCAGAGTTGAAACAACAGAAATAATAGAAAAAGCTACAGTGAAGCGGCAAAATAGCTGCCAGAAGAAAGGAATACATTAAAAATTGCTCGTCGTCCTTTATTTTTCCTGTTTGTTTTTCTTTTTTCTGGTCCGTTATTTTTTTTTTCCTGCTTTCTGTTTTTTTTTTTTTTTATTTCGTTTATGTTAAAAAGAAAATGGCGTCAAGGAGCGAGATTTGCTTTTTATGTAACGTCTTTTCACAGTATTTTTCCTTTTCAACAGAAGACTCCTTGTTTTCTTTCTTATTTTACTTTTTTTTTCCACTTCTGAACTCCTAGTAGTAATAGTTCTTCCAACTGCTAAGTTTGGTTGTATGTATGAAAGTTTTGTGTACCAGTTGTGTGTTTGAGTAAAAATTTGTTACATTTTAACTACATGTCACGTTTCAAGAATTCCCATCCTGTCGTCGTCATCGTGTCGGTCGTTGTGTGTATACATACTATACATTGGTGTTTAGTTTTAGTTTTCCTGTTTCAATGTAGCATAACATATATTTATATACATACACACGAATTACCTTCTTCTTTTAAGTGAGTTTAGTTTTTAGCTTTTGGTCAGGGTTGCCACTTTGGGTGTTTTTTTTTTTTTTTTTTTTTTGAAGTTTGTTGGGAATTTCAAAAGGATTTGCTTATAAAATCAGAAAAAAACAAAAAATTCTTACAAAACTTATTGAAAAGTTTTATGACAAAAACAAATTAAAAGAATAAAAGCCGTAATATTTTTAGTGTGGGGTTTTTGGGTATTAAAAATGTATTCTTTAAACAAAACGAAAAGTTCAAAAGCCTAAAACCGGTTACTTTAATAGCTACTCAAGGTTGTTAACTACAGTTGATAATTTGAAAGCAAGTTGAAATTCGACCGAGTTTAACTTTCTTGTATTTACAGTAAAATAGTTCTTAATTTGAAATTAAATGCAATTTAAAAAAAAAAATTGAACTTTATTAGATAGTTTTCCTGAAGTTTAAAATTTTTTAAAATAGATTTGTTTATCATGGATTGGCAACCCTAATTCTAATTGTATTGTCAAGAGATATAGAAAAGGCTACAAATGGAAAGTATAACAAGACTTTAAGAACGGTTTTAAAATACCTACACAGATTCACTAATACATAACAAACAAACATATTTTTGTAAGAACATTGAATTTGGACGGGGGTGTGAAAAAATGAAATTCTACTTCAATCTTTTAAGTTTTCCCTAAAATGACTTTTCTATCCCTATTCCTACGTCTCTTGATGCAGATGAGTGGGTTTTCAGATTGTGTTTTTTTTTTATTTTCAACTTGCTGATTTTATTCTATTTTATTTTCGTATATGTAGATGTATTAACAAGTCGTGAAAATTTGTCTTAAAATCTCATCGTAAGCGATGAATTTCTTTGGGATTTTTGTGCCGAAAAATTGGACTTATATCTTCTTTTTTTTTGTGGAAACAATCCCGAAATGTTGACTTGAATTTTATTCACTACAGAAAATGGTACACGGTTAAATGTATGTATGACTTTGCAGACCTTTTAAATATAATAATTTGGGCTTTAACAGCTCCGTAGATTTTTTTTTCTCATCATCAACGTTCGTCGGAGTGCCGGATTTTTATAAGTGAATGTAACCAATATACACAGTGCAACCGTATCGTAACGTGTACGTGTGACACGTAATGTATATTGCACGGAGCATATTACACGTAGGGCAGGGCTCACGTTTTTAGTTCACCCTACCGCTGCCGGCCGCCGGCATAGATGTTTACACATCAAACCAATTTTACCATCGCAATCGCTGAAATTTTTCCAACACTGATCGATTGCGGTACTTTTTTCAAAATCGAATAATTTTATGGCCCAGGGCTGGTGAGAGTCATACTTTGGACATTTAAGTTGTCTCCAAAGTTAAGGATAATTTTCATTTTTTTATTTAGTTTTTTTTTCCTTTAAACTGCTAATCGGTCTTGAGCACACCAGATGAATTCTTCCGAAGGAAAACCAAGTATTAAGAAGAAGGAAACAAAGTGTGCAGCATGAAATGAACATACAGTTTCCACGATGGCAAAGAACGATCTAGAAAATGAACACACGCACAACTTGATATATTTTGAGGTTTGCTAAAAATGGTATCACAATGGAAAGGGGTTCTAATTTGTGTTGCTTTAAAGTCACGGATTGATCGAAATCCTAGGATTAGCCGGTAAAACATAAATGTTACCTCAGAGATGTGATGTCTAGTTTGTATGTGAATATGAAATATAAACAGTTGGTCAACTTTTATCATGTCTTGGAGGTTACAGTTGTATTTTATCGGTCAATACATACAAGGATTTTGACCAATCCGGGGGCTTACAGTAATATATACATTTTTTTCCAG
The DNA here is from genome assembly GCA_932273885.2 of Leucozona laternaria. Classification (NCBI taxonomy): domain Eukaryota; kingdom Metazoa; phylum Arthropoda; class Insecta; order Diptera; family Syrphidae; genus Leucozona; species Leucozona laternaria. The sequence goes on along the minus strand of OW026368.1, from coordinate 21,576,243 downwards.
ATTTATATATCCCGTAAGTAACGTATGAAACTGGGTTTTCCTCCGGAAGAATTCATCCCTCGCGCACAGGACCATTAGTATTCTTCGTTTGCGGATCTTAAATTATTGTATTAAATAGTAGATGAAGTAAAATAGATGCAATAATCTGGAGTACTGACATTAGGGTAATCGTTCAGCAAATTTGTTATTGGATGGACTTAAATCAGCTTCAAATAAAGGAAATGTCGTATTAGTTCAGATTTTTATTTTCATCCTCTATATAGTTAAAGGTCATTGTGTATGGGGTTTAATTTAATCTGCTATTTTCCTTGTATAACAGCGTAATTCATAAAAGATGCACAAAGAACCTAAGGCAGATGATTAGGCCCATACCGCCGGAAGATCAATTAAAAAACTAAATACACGAAGTGGAAAGAAAACTATTAAAAAAAAAACGGCAACCCTTTTTTGGATTATGTTGTTTCTAACAGTCTTTATCATAAAACACCTAGTTGTAGTATTCCCTTCCATAGCGCTTCCTCCCATTTTACCCCTTTTTGAATAAAATAAACAATGATCAGCTTGGAATTCTAAATATGAGCTGCATAAGTTAAACTATATCTTTATAAATAGATACAGGGTGGCAAAGTTTCCCAAAATAAGTTTTTTTTTTAATATTTTGACCTTACAAAATTTATCAACAAGAATTCAAAAAATGAAAGTTGTAAATCAAATATTTGAAAAAAAAATTATTTAAACATCAAAACCTTCTGTTCAGTGAATCTAGAGTTTACTCCCACCAAATTTAATGAGTAAACTCGGATTTAACTTAAATCTCACACCGAAAACCTAGACCTTAAACACATAGATTTAATCCTTAGCTTGACTGCTCGCATACCTACCACCTAGAACTTTTTAGTTTTTAAAGATCTACTTGTTTCTATATGCACACCTATTCAACAAAAAAAAAAAAAAAAAACAGAAAAAAAATATCGTCCATCATTATCATAAAAAAAACGAACAAATTAACAAAATGAACTTATCATCATATTATTTTCTGCCACAGCATTTATTTCATATCACACCACAACAAAAAACCCTTAAGCCACGAAAAAATAAAAAAAAAAAAAAAAAAAAAAAAAAAAACCTTGAAAATAAAAATAATAAACTTGAATGAATTTTCTCATAACAGTTTCCCATTAAAATATTTTTTTTTTTTTTTTCAATTTTTATTTTAGTTGTTAACCTAAAAACGCAATGAACTTTATGTATAGGGGAGTAGAAAAGCACATTAAAGGTGACCATTTGCCCTTTATTTCAATGGTGGTTTGTTTGTTTTAGCTTTTTGATGTTTCAAATATTTTAGTTTTTGAAACAAAAAAAAAATTTAATAATCAAATTAAATTTAATCATTTCTATTTTATGCCTTGAGATTATCCCTAATGGACTTTATAAGATTCAATTAAAAACAATTTACCTTTAATGGAATTTAATTTAAACAATATTCGAAAGCATACTTAAGAAGGGGCACTAAGGAGCTCTAGAAATGAAACTCTTCCATATTAATATTTTATCGCCTTTATCTACAAAGCAAATTCCAAATTGTGATATACATACCTACGCAAACAATATTATGTCCCGAGCTCAGTAACAGAAATGAACTTACTAGTAATCAAGTTGTTATTTTTGTCGTTTAACTTTTAACACCCACAAGATAATCATTATATTCAATTCATTCTATACATTAATTTCATTCATTTCGATCGTTTCATGCATTTTATTCATTTCGATCATTTCATTTATTTCATTCAATTCATTCATTTCATTCATTTCATTCATTTCATTCATTTCATTCATTTCATTCATTTCATTCATTTCATTCATTTCATTCATTTCATTCATTTCATTCATTTCATTCATTTCATTCATTTCATTTCATTCATTTCATTCATTTCATTCATTTACTTTACTTTATTCACTTCATTCTTGGAAATTAGTTACCGAGATTCAGCAAAATCCCTGCGTACCCCTATTCAAGACGGATAGCACATGTAAGTGCCATAAAGTGAGAAATTCATTTCTATACTCAGCAAAGTCCCTTATCAGCACCCAACAAAAAAATTAAATGCAGGATATCTCAAATTCCCGGGTAATAATCATATTAAATTGAAACAAAGGAACGGAAGAGCAATTTTAACCAACCAAACAATATCTTCTTTTTTTTCTCAAAATTAACCGCAAATTCTTGAACACATGGGCGTTAAACCACTTCCTGTTTCTATACCTAAGTCGCCTAATTAAAATTCATCAATATTCCTCCTTGGTGAGGGTAGAGTTAGCATATAGATACACACACAACGTACCACAATAAAACAAATTAAAAAAAAAAACTACGCACCAACAAAAAATAAGAGACTCCTTCATTTAGATTGTTTTGCTGTGGGTGGCAAGCGCAAAAGAATAAACTTCCTGTCAACCCCGCCCGCGGCCCCCCGCACCATTTTAAGCACATCAATGGAAATAAAATGGAAGCGAGTTAACACGCACAAGCAAACAAACAACCATCCCAGTATATAACTTACTTATACATATATTTAAATAGTATACTGAGCGAGTGTATAGTGAAGCAAGTGAAGTAGGTATACACTTAAAAACAAGAATGTGTACTCTTTGTGGCAGAGTGTCCTTTATATGCAGCACAGCACAGCACAGCGCAGATCCTTATGCAAAGTGTATGAAAATAAAAAAAAAAAATAAAAGAAAGAAACAGCCCTTGAACGACGTTAAAAAATGTCGTTAAAAGCAATGAATTTCATTCTCATGGAAAACCCTTTCCTCTTGTGGAAAATTAAGATCGTTTTTTTTTTTGTCGTTGGTTTATCAGAGAACAAAGAGGTTGGTAGGTTAGGGGGAGAATATAAAAAGAAGGTTATGCTTAAGTGATTGCTTGAAACTATGAAATTTTCAAAGGATGATGGACGGCGAGGTTGTGGGTGAAGCAGAGGGTGAGGGTGAGGTAAAACATAGGGACGAGACGTTGCCAGTTAAGGCAACTCAGCAAATTCAACCCTCATCAAAATTAATATTTAGAAGGTCGGTATGTGCGGTGGTGTGAGCTCTCTATATCCAGAGCATAGATTCTATTCTATTGAAATACATTTATTTAAATCTTCACTTTATTATTCCTTTTTGGTCTTTGAACCGTGAAATGTCATCCAAATTTTGTTTGAGCATTTTTTTGTGGAAAATACTCGACCGACAACGTGTGTCGTCGTCCTTTTCATCCCTTCATTACCATCGAAATCATTCAAATTATTGTTTGCGCTAACATTGTCATTAGTTTAATGGGGCGGTTTCATTTTACAAACGCTAAAGGACCCTTATAGAAACAGACAAAAACACACACAAGAGGACCCTTAATGTATATAGTACCGTTTTGTGATAATATTTATGTAGCTAGATAGGTAGGTGTGTATATTGTTCCATAATAAAATAAGATTATGCATAGTCAGTCGGGCCCACATATTTTGTGTGACTGTCTCAAAGAGTTAAGGAGGGAAATGTTATGTTTCCAAGGATTTCAAGGAAAATATATAGGTACTTACTTTTATTTTTTGTCATTTGCAAAAAAGAGGTACATATATCAACCTACCTTTTCTCATTAGCATAGAAAAGGAATTGAAATTGAAATTAAACGAACACACAACAGATGCTACCTTTACGTTTTTTTTAAATGATTTTTCCTTTTCTTTTTTTTTTGTTGTTTCCTTTTTTAATAGACAAAAGGATAAAAGGTTGAATTCTTAAAGGTATAACATCCTTAAAACTCAATAGGATTTTCTAGAAGTTACGACTTCTCTCACTCTCTCTCTCTCTCTAATAAAAAATAAAAGAAGGTTAAACAGCAGCAGGTGAACCTTAAAATAATTGCAAAGAAAAATAAACGTCCTAAAACTCCAGCAGAAAGGCAATAAAAATAATAATAAAACGAGCAAAGTGATGGAATGAGGAAGTGAGGAAATGTGAAAATCGAGGAAAAAAAAAGAAAGAGATTAAATAATGAGAAAATGTTTCCAAGGAAAATGTAATGAGAGAAGTCATAATTAATTTGTTTTGAGAATCCTTCCGCACTTGGAAACAACGAGAATTGGTTTTTGTTTTTTTTTTTTTATTATTATTTTTTGCTTAACTTTTTCAATTAAAAAATTAAAAGGGACTATACTCCAAGTTCTACGTGGTGAGGCGAAATTGTTTCAATGAGTATAAGAAGAGAGTTCTTTAAAAAAAAAAAAACACAATGATTTTAAAAAAAATTATATTTTTGTTCATTCAGGTTTTGGCAAACCGCAAGTGCATGTGCAAAAAATTGGACATTATTAGGCTTTGATTTGGAAAAAAATTAGACAAGTGTAGAGCTTTATTTTGAGGTATTGAACTTACTATCCTAAATTCAATACACAGCTTTTGATTTAGAAACTGAAAGGAGAAAAGTTCATAGTTCTCGAAGACATCGTTTTTTTTTTAAGAAATGTCAAGACAAAGGTTGTAGCTTATAAAATTCTACACAAAAAATATTATGATACTTTTTTTCGTTAAAGCAATAGATTCTGAGAAAAATGTACAAAAGTGCTAATCGAAATGTCCACTCCTCGCAATACTCAAAAACAACGTTGAACAAAATACTTCGACGAACACGCGTTTAACTGTGATCGAAGAAATTTGATACTTGTGAATAAGGGTGGCGCATATTTTGTCAATGTTTGAATTTGTTTTATGTCTCCCCCTAATTTATGTTATGAATATACCAAGTAAGCAAAGCAACATTCACCGAGCGATAAGTGATTAGGTGGATGAGTCTTTAATTTTTTTGTCAATGTTTTCTACGTTTCTTTTTAACTTCTTTGATAAGTTGATATCAAGCTAGCGAAGCACCCTTCGGAAAGGAGTTAACACTCCTTATATTGAATGGTTTATTTACTTATTATTTTCTCCGTTCGTCACCCATTAATAAGTTGTGGTTTTTTTATTACGAAAGGGACATTTTCTATGTTTTTTTTCTACGATTTTATTTTTCCTTTTTCTTGAATTTTAATTTAGAAAACCGAAAACATAATTAGTAACAAGGTTCTTGCAAAAATAAAAACAATAGGAATTAAACTATATAAGAAACATAGAAAACATCGCACGAAAACATTGAAATTTCCACAATCAATTAACGGCTAATGCACAATCGATTAGCGAATTTTGCTTCGTTATAACTTCTTTGAATAATTAAAGCTGGTTCTAAAAATTCAGTTGAAAAATTAGTGATGAATTTGAAGGCTCAGCCATTCCCAACATTTTCGAAAGTTTGGTTTGTAAAAATAATGACTGTTTGTCTGCAAAAAATGCTAGTCAAAGTCACAACACTCCTTCGTGTCTGGTCTATCTACTCCGACTTATCTGCCGGTATTCTCATGTCATATGCCATAAAAGCAATGGAGGATAAATGTCAAGTTTACATCGATTTTTGTAAGGCTTTTGAGTCAGTAAAACACAGTATTTTATAAAAAAAAAAGCCTCAGAGTTTTCATTCTGAGATTCTTAAATGGAGTTATTCGTATTTGAAGAACAGAGCTCAACGCTTTACTGACTAATAACTAAGTTTCTGCAATTATTAAATGTATTCTTTCCGTATTCCACAAGAGAGTCATATTGGTCCTTTACTTTTTATAATTTACTTTAATTATTGTCATTTTTCGTTGAAATGTCACTTTCTTGAATTAAAAAAATGATGATGATTTCTTTCATAAGATTCAAGTGGAATCCCCCATTAATATACTTTTCTGATTTTCTCTTTTTAGGTAAGCAATCAGGATTGATATGAAAATGATATGAGACACTAATAGTAAGTTATTACATATTTCGGATTTGCCCTATAGTTATGTATAAAATTTTGTTCGTTGTGTGTAGAATGATTATGAAATTTATGTAAGTGTTTTTTATATGAGCTACGACTATTAATAAATGGTGTTTTGTAACGTAGCAGGACGCATTACACAAACTAGCTAATAGAAAATTCGTTATAATTTAACCTCAAACACTCATTTTACTTTCTTATGTTTTATGACGTTTTGGAGTTGACAGCGATTACTCATGTGAATGAAATTCCAAAATTTTCAACCATTCGCTGATTGTAGGTAAGATCTGGTATTTTCTGGAATAAAAATAGCAATTTGTCAAGTTTTGATGGGTGGGGATGAAATTCTCACTGCACACAATACCCAATAAGTACGCGTTTTAATGGATTTTCTTCTTTAAAAAAGTTCTTTTATGACAATTTTTTTACCTCTTTAACAGAACTAACAATTTTTTGTCCGGAGAAATTTCTCGGGTAAAAATTGTCAAGAAGGGGAAATAATTGTCTCTCTCATGAGCGCCTTCTTTTGTCCAAAACTACATCTCGCATTTTCCTTTTAAATCCTTTCCAATTGTCAATAAACACTTTAGTACCTATCAAAACCTTTTAATTTTGCGTTCTACTATTAATTTTGTCATAGGAAAACTGTCAAGTATACATAGCTGATCTTTTATGTTGCCACTGAGGGTACTGGGGCATGATGCAAAAATATTGTCTTGACATAATTTTGCAAAATACGACAAACTACAAGAAAGAGTACACTTATGCTGGATTTACACGACTGACAAATTGGCAGTATTATGTTAGTAAACTGTCAAAAAACTGTCAGAAGAATGGACAAATTCGTTCTTTTGGCAGTTCGCCGACAAATAATAGTTTTTCAGTCGTGTAAATCCAGCATTACTCATTCTTTTCTGGCAGAGTGCCATTATTTAAGTTCGTCTCGAGTTTTTTATTTTGCCATTTTTGTGTTTTCGGAGTTTGTCAGTCGTGTGAATCAAGGATAAAGCTTATCAAAATATAATAATTTATTGCAAACGCTTCTTTGTGATTCAGGGTCTTATTTTTCCTAAAACATTCGGTTCATAAAATATTGATAAGTGACATAATTGTATGTTTAGTAACTAAAATGTTCACCAAATTTCGCAAAACTGTTTTTTTTCTACATATGAGTTTTGACAGCAAATTGTGAAAAATTTTTAGAAAATTTCACGTTGCCAAACAGACTTTAATACAACCACAAATTCGTCCTGGTGACTATTTATTTAATCAATGGGCACGTTCAATCCCAAAATCTAAAAATTCAGATCTGAATTTATGCTGTTGAACGCATTAATAATCTGAATTTTCAGTTGAAAGTTGCTGTGTAAAAATCTAGCATTTACCTAAGGGGTTCACATTAAAACAAAAAAAATATGACTTTAAGTTCTGGTGGTGATTTATTTAACTAAATCAGCAACAAATTACAGCAAGACTATGTGAAGTTTAATGAAAAAATAATTCCACATTTTTCTAAGAATAGTTAATCTTTTGATTTAAAAACTCACTTATCAATAAACAATAAGTTCTTTTATGTAAAAAAGAATTAATTTGTTCGTGATGAAAATTAATCATCATAAATCAACCAATATAACCAGAGCGGAAATCATAAAGTTCAACTTCTATGTATAGTAACTTCAACATTTCCCCCACCACTATTACTTTATTATGAATTTTCAGATAAGAATTTTTGGCTGAAAATTCAGATGAAACGTAAGCAAACGTAACTAAAAGTCACTAAAAGTCATCTAACTTTTTATGGCAGCTGGCCAATCAGAAGCTCCAAAAATTCAGAAATCTGAAAATTCAGATGTAAAACGTAATGCGTTGAACGCGCCCAATGTCATATTTTGACAAGTTTGTCGAGATCATTGTGTATCTGTCAGAATTCAAATTATTTTTCATTTTGACAAGTAGGTAGATATATATGTATGTCGAGAATGACTCATCCTATACAAATTTGACGAAATCTTTTGTGAAGGAAGTTTAAATATCGTTATTCGTTCTCTATAACATTTTTTTCTTTTAGTTCCTTTCCTACTTTAAAAGTAAGGGCACGGGCAATATTCTTTTCTTTTAGTTTTTATACCACTTAACCACTTAATGGCTTCGCTACGAACGATAGAAAAATTGAAAATGAGAAAATTGTTCAACTCAATATTGCCTGTGGCCTTACGAGCAAGTATGTAAGTGCATAGACGTATAAAAGCTTCTTAAGTGAATAAAACCCAAACTCATTGTTTAACAAGAACAATTAAATAAAGTAATTACCATACCTTATTGCCTTATAGATATACACAAGTAAAGTAACTACTCTGGCAACATTCTGACTGTCAGGTTAGGATTTTTTTTGTTGTTGGTGTCCTTGTTCCAATCTACACTAACAAGCTCAGAACTTAAGTACTTAATTTGTTTGCGATTAAAAATTAAAAAAAAAAAAAACAATTAAATCATACAAAAAAAACCCAACGCTGACTCCCTGCTGAATGCATTTCCATAGCCTCTGCAATGCCACCGTCCGTCTATCCTTTCACTGACTTCGTTTTGCAATCTATAAGACGACACAAAAAACATACACACAGAACTGAGACTCCATGGGACGCCATGGCATCGTTTCGATTTATGGCCACTAACCACGCGACCTGAAAAAGGACGACAACGATATTATAAGAACGACCAACGACGATGATGACAACGACAGCGCGACAGCGCGACAGAACGGACGACAAAACCATCGCGACGCAGAACCCAAAAGGAAGCAGCAGCATGCCATTTTGAATTTTATTTTCGCCTAGGTTCCGGTCGGTCCCTCTGGACTCGCTGTACGGATGGTCATTTTCTTGTTCCCAATCGTATTTGCCATCATTCGCGCATATATGCCCAAGGGGCCTTTTCCGTCCGCCAAACTGATGATACACTCAGGAACAAGGAGTATAAAAAAAAAAACTATATTAATTTATGGATATTCCTCTAGTGTTGTCGTACCTTTAGAGTCGACGAGCCTTTAACCGAAAAAGGAAGGCATTACCATTATATGTACGTGAACGAATATATACGAATGTATTGCTGCTATATGTTATGTTAATGATGATGATGATGACCGAACACTGGGAATATGCATGGGTATACAAAAATAAGAGGAAAAAAAAAAAAACATGGATACAGCTCCAACCAAAAGGTGTGCGCACCCTTTAGAGCGAAAAGCCAGAGCGAAGCTAAATAGGGTGCGGAGCAACATATTTAATTCACTCTTCGTCTTCTTCTTTTTCTTTTTCCTCATCATCATTTCCTCAAAAGAGGGCGTTCATTTACATTCACAGCACAGCACAGCACACTGAAGGTAAGTGTGAGCTGAAGGACACCCTAAAGGGTATATAATAATATATACCTAACCTACCTGTGCATGCGAGGGTAATTATGGGTCCGGTGTGTAATGTGTATAATTTCCCAAAGTGAAAAATTTCAGGTGAACATAAAAGCCGAAAGTAGCAACACAGCAGCTTATAAATACAAGAGGCAAAAAACACTCATCATGAAACACTCACTGCACAGCACAGCATTATAGCACCAGCACATAATGATGTACGTACAAGTGAAATTACACTTTTATCACTCCAAACAGGAACAACGAAATATAAAGAAACAACAAGTATAAGGAAACTTGACTTGAGGACAGATATAAATAATGATACCCTATTTTTGGTTGTGTCAATCAATCTGGAACGTGAAAAACGCAATTTAGGAGTAGGCGTGGGCATAATAAATGACTAACGACCACACGACTTGATAACATCCTTACACTTTAAGCGTTAACGCGGAGTTGACAAGAGCAACAATCAATAATAAAAACATGTTAAGTCAATGTGAATTTTTTGAGGCTTTAAACTGTCAAACTCCATTAAAGCATGGCTACGAATTTTAGGATAAAATTGTTTGTTCCGGAAAAAGGCGTTTTAAGGACTTTTCGATGACATTTGGATCAAAATATTCAGTATACCTTTGCTTTGTCAAAATATAATTTTTTGCCTAACTTTCAACTTATAAGCTGTCGAAATCCACTATTTCGGTGGATTAAAAACCCTCTAAAAAATCATAAATTTTTGAGAACATAGTTTTTGCTCTAGAAAAGGGAAATTTTAGGGTTTTAAACTGACATTTGTATCGAAATATTTTATATCAAAACTTAATCTGTTGTTGTCTATCTGACAAGCTATCAAACTGTCAAATTCCATTGAAGGATCGCTACGATGTCGATGGATTAAAAAGCTTAAAAAAAATCAGAAATTCAGATCTGTATATTTGTATAAGTCAAAATTAAGTTTTTAGTCCTGCCCTGTCTGTCAAGATATCAAGCTGTCAAATCCAATTGAAGGATGGCTACTATAATGTCGATGGATTAAAAAAATATCTGAAGATTCAACAACAAAAATGAGATAGACGCGGCAGATAATTCAGCTCTGTCAGAGTAGCCGTCTACGCATTGACAGTATTCTGCGTTGACGATCACACGACATATGACAACTTTGATGAGACAAAATTTAACGCCATTTTGCAGTCAGAAGTCAATGCGTTAACCGTGCAATCGTAGCTTAATAACGCTATTTCGGATTTAACCCTTTTTCGCTCATTGGAATGGTGAAGAAGACATCAATCAAGCTGTTAGAACTGTAAGGAGCTAGCTAGAAACCGAACTGGGTGGAAGCCTTTCTTAGTTGAGAACCAAGTCATAATTTATTTTTGTTTAAATCCAAGCAACAAACGAATTACACTCTAAACGATCAAATAAAACAAAAAAACGTATACAAAATGAATTACTGGCAAAGGCGCACACACACGAGAGGGAGGGCTCCCATCAGCAAGCATATTGCAAATGGCTTTGGCTTTAGCTTTAGAATAGCATGTCCGATGGCCGTTGACCATGGAACACATGCAATTCTCCCATGTTATCGAACTGTGGAATGTGTTAAGATAAAATGTGAACCAATGGTGTGGAATGACACCATGTCTCTGCTGAGTAGTGTCAGGGTGTTATAGCTAGTTTCAAGCTGTGCGCTGATGTTGATCTGGTTCCCCCTGCTTTTCTTTATTTTTATTTTTTTTTTTTTATTTTTTTTTTTTATTTTTTTTTCATAATTTTGTCTCGCTCCTTTTATGTTTTCATAATTTTCTTTCCAGTTTTCATTACAACAATAACAACAAATACAAAAAATATAACAAAATGTGCGTGGTCAGTGAAATTAATTAGGAAATGATAGCACGAACAGGATATTGCTAATTATCATCTATCTGAAAACTTTAATGTAGACATGAAACTGAAAATGAAAAATTGATTTGTTGTAGGTAAACGAGTAGTCAAGTAGGCAGTCTGCTGGTTAGTAGATAGATATATAGTTGAATTGACGATTTAATCCAACAAAAAAAAAAAAAAGAAGTGGATAACGTGAACTAATAGTAAAAGTGATAATTTTATGAGATTTTATTTTATTTTCTTTTTTTATAATTTTCATTTTCGTTTAAATTATTGGATTAATGATAAAACTTATTATAACAGCAACAAAAAAAATGTATAAAGCATAATAAAGGTGGAAAATTGACTTTTAACACGCTACATGTAAACAAGTTGCTATAATGGCGTTTTTTTTTTTTTTTGTGACTTTAACTAATTTAGTTGAGTTGAATAGATAACGTTTGAATGAGCCCGCTGGGGTTCGGTTTGATATTTCTATATCGTGTCTTTATTTACTTAAGCTATTAAGTTTTTGTTTTGTTTTTTTTTTTTTTTTTTTTTTTTTTTTATATATGTTTAAAGTCAGCTTAACCATGTCACTTGCCTGAGGCAAATGATTAAAGTATAATGACTTAGCATAAACTAAGCATACGTCATCAATTTAAAGGCAACAAGATTGGTGAATTGAGCGTAGCCTAAAATGTGTTGCGAATATGGTTTGACAGCTTACTTTATGTTTCAATTTATTTTGACACGCTGTTAAGTGCATTGGACTTGCTCTGTCACTTTCTACTCTACAGTGTAGGCACTAATTCATGTATTAACACTTGCATTGGGAACGATATAAAGTACGCGAATAGACGTCAAAATATACGTCACATTTAAAATCGAATGATCTTCTATTGTACTCTATTTAGATCTGTTCGATTTATGGTTATGGTAGGTTTCGCCAAAATTGTTTGTTCGTTTCGTTGTTTTCGTTGTTAATTTTTTGATTCGAGGTATTTTGACTTGCTTTAAAGGGCAAATATTATACAAACCTCTTCTACTCGCCATGACAGCACGAGTAGTTGGTAGTACTAGATTATTGTTTGCATCTATACTCATGAGTAGTTCGCCACCTTCAAAATGAACACGCCTAAAACGGCCATAGCAAAAAATCGAGAGGTTATTAAATCAGGAAGCGAATCGATGTCACCGCATGGTTTACACCAAAAAGTCACGATAATTTCAACACGTTGAGGCGACTGAAGCTGCTCCATAATAAATTGTTATCGGTCACACTCTTTGCGACTGTCAAATGACAAATACTGACATATGTCATCGAAACCACAATGGTGGCGAGACAAAATCGACCTGGAACAGAAAAAAAAGCACCCTGCGTACTTCAAGAAAATGTACTTTTTGTGAATTGAAATACTGCGGAATTTACACGATTGATATATTGTCATATTTTCTACCATTTCCCGAGCAGTAACGTCCTTATCGTGTAAATCACCAAAAAAAATAAAAATAGTAACAAATGCATGTGACATTTAGTGTACTTTAACAAAGTGTACTTTTTGTGAAAGAGAATACTGCCGCATTTACCGCCAATTTTCTGGCAAGAATTATTACAATTTGTCACTCGTGTAAATGCGGCAAATTTCTACTGAAAACTTTGGAAAAGATAATTGATAACTTCATAAGATCAGAAGTATCAATTCAAAGGCCTCTCAACCACCGCCAGCATCCATATAGAGCGGGAAGATCTACAGAAACCGCCCTGTATGAACTCACAAATACCTTAAAAATTGCTTTAGAATCAAAAGAAACTGCCTTATGTGCCCTCTTAGATATTGAGGGGGCCTTCGACAATACCTCCCATGAAGCAGTGAATAAAGTTCTGGTAAAGAAGTGCGTTCACATCAGCATAATCAGATGGATAAGTGAAATGTTAGACACAAGAACGGCGGAAGCATACGCAGGACAAAGTGTACAAAAGGTCATCACAACAAGAGGCTGTCCTCAGGGAGGGGTTTTATCACCCTTGCTGTGGAGTCTTGTAGTTGATGAACTACTGGAAAGTCTTACTTCCCAAGGCATACGCTGCATTGGCTTTGCTGATGACATCGTAATAACAGCATTGGGGAAGTTCGAATAAGGTACTCTTTGCGATATAATCCAAAGAGGATTGTCAATAACAAGGAAATGGTGTCTATCAGTGGGACTAAACATCAACCCCACCAAGACAACAATAGTACCATTTACCAAAAAGAGGCTGCTTCCAAGCATGAAACCTATTCGGTTAGCAGGAGAAGAAATCGTGATCCAGAGAGAAGTTAAATATCTAGGTATAACACTAGGCAGTAAACTCCTCTGGAATAAACACGTCGAATTAACCGTCGGAAAAGCCACAAAAGCCATCATGATATGCAAGAGACTTGCAGGTAAAACATGGGGCTGCGAACCAAACATCCTCAGATGGATGTATATCATGTTGGTAAGACCCATCATTACCTATGGTGCGGTTGCATGGCATAAGAGAACCGAACTAATTACAGCTAGGAAATCACTAGAAAAATAGCAAAGGCTCGCATGCATATGCATCACTGGAGCAATGAGAACTTGCCCTACAGCAGCAATGGAGGTTATCCTTCACTTAACCCCACTACATGTGACTATAGAAAGTGCTGCTAAGCGAGCCCTCTTGAGATTTGCACAAGAGGGAACTGGGACGGGAAAAATCATTAGTTATAGAGAAAAAGACTCGATTTGCAGGTCCACAGAAACAAACCTTCTTGACATTCCAAGAGATGGTATGACCAAAAAGTTTAGCTTTGTAAAGAACTTTCAAACAGAGTTAAGTAATAAGAGAGAGTGGGTAGGTGAATCGGTGAACTACACTCTTAAAGCAAACGCCATCAAGTGGTACACTGATGGATCGAGAACAAGCGAAGGGACTGGTGCAGGGATCTTTGGGCCTAGAACCAAACTATCCTTGTCGATGGGACAGTCTACTAGCATCTTTCAAGCAGAAGTAAATGCCATTGTGAAGTGTGCTGAATGCAATCTCGAAAGAAATTACTAACACCAAAACTTTGCCATCATGTCAGATAGCCAAGCCGCACTCAAAGCACTAAACTCATACGCCATCAACTGGTATGGGAGTGTGTGGGCAGGCTCAACGAATTGGGCAAGAATTATAATGTCACACTTCATTATGGGTACCGGGCCACGTTGGCATTCAGGGCAATGAAGAGGCAGACTCCTTAGCAAAAATAGGAGCAACAACACCCCTAACAGGGCCAGAACCCTACTGCGGAATAGGAGAAAACGTGATTAAAAACGAAATCAAAACAGAAGAGGAGGTAAATAGACAAAAAACCTGGAACGAACTCCCAAAGCTGAGACAAGCCGAACTCCTACTTGGAAGCTACAATCAGGAACGCTTCCTCTCCTGCATCAGCTTAAGTAGGAACAAACTCAGAATAATAAGGGGTCTCCTCACTGGCCGGTGCAAGCTAAGAAGACATCTTAACATTCTTGGCCTAGCAAATAGTGCCACTTGCAGATTCTGCAACGCCCACAAAGAGACGCCGGCCCACAAATTGGGTAAATGTGGGGCACTTATGCACCAAAGACATAGGCATCTGGGCAACCACCAGATAGAAGAGAGCAAACTATCCACTCTTAAAGTACTGCAGATTCTCGAGTTCCTCAAGAAAATTAATCTGGAGGACGAGCTGTAGAATGAGTAACCTCATCCAGTCTCAAAAAAAGGGGGTCACAATAGATCTTTAAGGTCGCAGTGTTATTATACCCAACAACATTCATTCATTCATTCATTAATTCAAATGCGGCAAAGCTCAAAAGTTAAAACTAATTGTCTGCTTGATCGTTTGTCAACATCGGTTTTCAGTAGAGAGAGCCCATTATTTATGCAAAATCTCCGAACACTATCGATGTGGTGACTATAGTTGGTGGATTTTTGTCATAGTTTTTGGGATATGAGACCACAGTTAAGGAGAAATGATCAATCTGCAAAATAATAAAATAAAGAAAATATGTTTTTTTCAATAAAAATATGAAGGAATATGAACTTGATCAAACAATGAGACCCAATTCCACGAGCTGGAATGTATGATTTCGTTATGAACTGAATTTAATCCTCTGAAATCAACTGAATCAACAGAACTTGTCCACCAAACCCTGAAAATCAAAGAAATATTAAAATCTGTAAAATGTACCTATACAAACTGCTTCCAGCAATAATCCAATTAACACCCATCCACCACACCTGCATTAACTTTTTACACAATTCAACAATCGAATAAACTTATTTATCCAAATATTTATCTAACTAATCTCTGAACAATTAATACACTCTCTATAGTTGTACACATATAGATATTAGAAAACCCATCGAAGTATATTATTTCGTTAAATATTAATCCCCTGCAACGTACTTACTGTAAATTAACAATCAACTGCGTGTGGTGCAATCTCCTTGTCTAAACAATAAAGTCATATAGGCAATAGTTGTCGTCATTTTTCATTGCACAAATATAGAAACAAACACATTTTTCTATAGCAACAAAACCAGACACAAACCGAAAAGCCCCCGACTACCGAGAGTCCGTATGGACGGACGTACTCGTAGGTACGACGAATCATTTGTGCGATGCAATCACAATACAATTTTTTATTACATCATTTTTATTGAGTTGAACAGCACAGCAGCGTTCAGCGTTGTTGTTGTAAGAAAAAACAACAAAACCAACACCGTATACCTACAGTGTGGTTGGGGGAACCTAAGCAAACAGCTACTGTTTATGAGGTATAGTAAAGCTGATTGCGGGGTACATAGCGTATAGCACACTTACTTATAGCTTTAACCATCATGCAGCACCTGACATAATATTGCCTTATTTTGAAAGTGAGAGAAAAATTTTGGATTTTAATTTTTTTTTTGACATTAAGTTATTTATTAATGAGGGTCTTAAAAGGCTGTAAAGTTAAAGATGTATGTTTACATTGTGAAGAAAAAACTCTCGAGGTTAAACTGGCAACATAGAAAAATATCTTTAGTTCACAGACAATCTAGGCCCCTATTAATAAACCGCGAACAACGGCATGATAGATCTTCTACGTATCTGTCAATTTGCAATTCATATTAATAAACGTGGAATAACCTGTGACATGTGATGTGATGAGTGGGTAACTCTAACTCACTAAATTTGACGTTTTAGGGACGGATAACTCCTTAATATACACACAAGCATACATCTCATAGAACAGTTTAATGCTACAATCATTGTTTTCATAAATCAGTGCATGTTTGTGACACGGTATTTGATATGTTGCTAATTTTTGATGTAGTGTTGCCGTGCTTGCAGTTATAAAGACTGGAAAGATATCATAAATCACAAATATGTTTATAATTAAGAGAAGATAACAAGTGGACAAGTTCTCTATACCTGCTAATATGTACGTGTGTTAAAGAGCGGATATTATTTTTTTTTATTAAGAGGATTGCAGGTGTCAGTTTTACTTACGCCCAGTTTTTTAAAGGTGAGTTAAACTAGAGTTAGCTAAGTCTAGAAGTTAATTTACGGATAGTTAACTGAGGAAGCAGTTTTTCCGTAGAGAATGCATGCGGAAAGACCAAGCAAACTCGGTTGATAAAATATCAAAGCATCTGTTCAGTTAATTATGAGTGAACTCACCAAATTTGATAAGTTAACTCGGGTTTAACTTTAATCTCGCACTAATAAACTGGACCAAGCTTAAAATCTTGAACCTTGAACCTTTATCAACCAAATCAGCCCCTGTTTTATAAATAAAGCATACAGCTACTTTTTTCTTTTTTTTATTGCAAAATAGTTTTGCTACCGTTATTTTTATTCTTTTTTCGTATACATTATTCAGAAAAAATTATTTACACATATGTTCAAGTGTTTTTTCTTGTTTATTATACCATGACAAGCAATAATCTGATTAAAACGTTTTCGTTAGATATTTAGCCTTGTGCTAGCTAAAGCACATAGTACAGCAGCTAAGCTATATATATATATGTTTGTATATCCGCCTACCTATTAAATGTTTTATTTAACAAGATTTTGTTTACACGACAACATATTAGTTTAGAATGGAAATTTTTAAGATCTAATTTACAGATTTGAAGCAAATTTAAAGAAACTTAGGTATAGGTATTTAAGTTTGAACAAATTTGTAATATGCACAAACAACCTGGAATTTTGTAGATAAAAAAAGTAAATTATTGGGTCTCGTGTACTTGTTTTGTTGTTGAAAAGACTGAATTGAAAATATTGAGGGAACAAAATTATTAAAAACTCAATATTCGATATTTTTTTTTTCTTAAAAATTATAAAAAATCTTATCGAATTTATCTAAGTGAGGTTCAGCCATGGTTCAAGTATGTAATAACAGACAGTAACATACTTAAACCCAAGTTGAACCTCAGTTAATCCACCTATTAAAATATGGGTTAAAATTCTTCAGATCTCTTACCATAAAAAAATTGCCTCGCTCATTAGTCGTTAGGATTCTACAGAAATTATTACTTTCGTTATTACGAGTCTTTGTGTTACTATACTATTCCGCGATCTTGAAGAGTATCACGTTTCATGGCTACCGCCGCCGCCGAATACACTTCAAAGAACAAAAGTGACAGCTGTCGCTATTTGCAAAAGTTAATCTCCCGATATGGTGATAAATTTTGGCCCATCCTGTATACATATTGTTTTAATTGATTTACATATTTAAGTCGTTTGGAAAATGACAGGAAGTAGCTACAGTTTAAATTTTGAATTTATAATAAGCAACTAATTAGCTTCCAAAAAATATTTTGTTTACCTCAACAAATGGCAACACTGTTTTTTTTTTTACATTATATTTGACAGCTGATAGATAATCGATAAAGTTGTTCAAATTTGGGTCACTTTATCGAACAGCTGGAGCTTTATATCGACAATTATCTGTCAGCTGTCAAATGAAATGTCACAAAAAACAGTGTTGCCAATTTGAAAATGAAAACTCTGTATACAAAAAATACACCATTCAGGTATTTGTCTCAAAACTGTAGAAAAAATATTTATTTTTTGCGATCAATTGAGGAAGCTTAAATCCGACTTTTAGATCATCAACCCCTTGTAGGGTTTCTGTCATCGTTTTTCGTTATTTGTATGTTTTTTATTTTTTTTTTATATATAAAAAGTCTTGAATATTAATTATTAGGTGTGTTTCACTTGGGAAAAAGACATATTATAACGCGCTAGCTACGTATAATACTTTCCAATAAAACATGTATGTTTTATGTTTAACATCGTTTGAGTCACATTAAAGGTTTTTCATTTGGCGCGGGTAGTTTTTGGTGGCCTGTGGTGGCCATGTTGTTTTGGTGACATCTGTCAAATCTGTTGTTTTTAGTCAGTTACTGATGGCAAGTTACACGATTGAACAAGGACGTCCAAATGATAAAACTGAGTGTTTGTTAGTGCAAACGTTGTTGAAAATAATGATTTTTTGTTTATTAAAATCAAAAAAAAATTCCAACCAAAATTTTGTCAACTCCTATTCCAATCAAATTGAACTACAGAAATGTCAAATACTTCCAATGAACCGGTTAAATACTCGCCGATCCAGGCAGAGGGGGTTCCATGGCAATTAGTTGCTTCGTTTCGAAAACCCGAACCCGATATATCGGTGCATATATCCGACCATACAGATAGGTACACCTTGAAAACATTTGCATTCTTTTCGATTGATATTTGATGATATGTGTGGTGAACATATGCTGACGCTGAAAGACGTTTCGTACAGCTAAATGCTAGTCAAACAAATAATGAATTTGCTTTCACTAAGAAAAATTCTTTGAAGTCTAATGGTTAAAAAAAAGAAAATTGTCAATACCTAGAGCTTAATGAAATTCGTTTCTCAAAACTATTTCAAAAATTTCACAAAACTACATTATCTACCACCACCCAATCAATCAATCAACAAGGCATGAAGCCAAATGAATTCATCTCACAGCTGCTGTCTATATCTATCTGTCTTCACATTCCACATGCCCGCTGCCGCTCGCCGCCGCCGCGCCGGTATTATTCAAAAGTATAAGATGCACACATTTTAATCAGCATTGCCACTCTGCCACATTAATTTTTAATGCACTATACATACCGCTACATATGTCGGCATATGCAGCACTCTCGTTCGTACCTATCTTGTATACGAGTAGCTCAAAAAGCCGACGACAAAGTAAATTGCATTAGCAATTGTGTGTGCGCGCCAAGGATCACAATGCAAATTGGCCTTAATTCAGCAAAAAAAAAAAATTAAATTCCATTTGAGTTGTTGTTGTTTTTTTTTTTTTTTTCAAACTTTCAGTAGGCACATCGACTGGTGGCCGTTAATTCCCACCAAACCGACCAACCCTACTTTATAGGATACGTTGCCGCAGTTCCCAGATTCATGTGCACTTACTTACTTGATGGTGACGACGAAAACGACAACGACTACGGCAACGATGGTAGTAAATGCAAATGGTTTTTGTTTTTGTTGTTATTTCGGCTATTATTGCTACAACAACAACCGCAAGCAGTACCTAGCAGGCAATAGGTGTTACAACTTACAAGTGCAATACCAGAGTGTACAATCTAGAGGAGTGGAGGAGGCAAACAAAACCGCTATATTGCTCTGCTTGGTATACGTACCGTCAAAAGGGGGCTGCTGCAGCAAGCACTGTTCAACTTAGCATGTAAAATATGCTAATTTTAGTATTAAGAGAGTGCTTTCGGTTTGCTATAGGTATTGTGTTCACTAGGAGCTTTGTTGCTTTTGTCTTGTGTTATACACTTTAAATTTTAGTTTTTCTTTTTATTTTGTTGTATATAGAGGGCGAAAATGTTTAAACTGCAACACTTTTGTTGTATCGTTAGATGAAAAAACAAAACAAAACAAACGACACAATGTCACATTTGTTTTTGTTGCATCTGCTTCAATTTTGTTGTTGCTACATGGCTACATACATTTCTTTTGTATACGCGAGTAAATGGTGAGGTTTTTGCTGAAAATTTCATTTTAGTTTTGTAATTAGCTGAAGTATTTTGTTGGTTCTACACGAAGTGCGGGATATTGTGTGTTTAAATAAATTTATTTTTGATTGCTAGATTTTCAGAATGTTAAGGTTGAACTAATTCGAGTCTCCTATGGTGGCAACATTGTAAATTTGACAGCTGTCAATAAACAGGCATGATTACGCAATTACCGAACAGTCTTAGCAAAAGCCGAGCACGGAAAAAGTCAAACTGAGAGAAGGAGAAATAAGGAGGATAACAGATAAAAACAAATTTAAATGACAGACGAGAAATGTTCTGAACTATGTTTTTTTAAACAACTCTTTTGAACACTCTGAAGAGGTTTTTTGAGAAAAAAAAGAACAATTATACAGACAAAAATACAAATGGAGGATGCTAAGTGCTCAAGTGTGTTTCAGAAATAAATCAGAACGATCAGAACATGTAGATGCTCGAGCTCTGTTCAGATAGACTACTAAACTATAAATATTGCCGAGGAAGCGACATGGCAGTTTTATGTGTCAAAGAAAATAAATTGATGGTACGACAGATCTTGGAGAACCAGAGCCATTTAAATTGGAAGAGACTAGTTGAGTCTTATTTATAAACCTATTCCAAAGTATGTCTAACTTTTGACAGCTTTCCAACTCCAAAAATAACTAACAAATGTCTAACTTAGACACTGCTATAAGGCTGTTCAAACCTCTTCTAAAGTGGGTACGTTCAACCAACAAGACAAGGCAAGTTTTAAGTTTCGAATTGAAAAAAGTTGAAATGAATGATAGCTCAAAGCCCTGGTAGGTATAGAGCTTAAATATTGTTATTTGCTGTTGCAATTATAGTTTATGGATCAATGATATTATAAAAATAATAATAATAAAATGAATGAAAAGTTCATTGAACTCACCCAAAAGTTGACAAAATTGTCACATTACAGGGATGTCATTTAATATATGAGGATGTATTAAGACAAGCGTTTATAAAAAAGGATATGTCAAACTATTTAGACAATGGTCAGCTAGACAAAACCACTTCTTATCACTATCTTACAACTAACTTACTGGCCCCATAGTGGTAGTTTAAGTTAAACTTAAATACCCTACTACCTCAATACTATATTTTTCATCAAGAAAGCATTAAACAAAAAACTTGAAATCGATAACAACGGGCTAACAATTATGCCAAGGGCGAACTGCATTTACTACTTTTGAAGTATATTTAAAAATTCTCACGGACTTTTTGTAAAAACTTCGATAGTTAAGTACTGATTTGGCTTTAAGATTGGATTTTGATTTTGTTTCTTTCTCTAAGGTCCAGTTTTTCAATGCCAGCTTAAGTTAAACCCGAGTTAACTCATTAAATATGGTGAGTTAACTCAGGATTAACTGAACTTTATCCACCGAGTTTTTTTAGTCGTTATGCATGCATTCCTCACCGAAAAACTGCTTTTTCAGTTAACTGTGGGATAATTTACATCTGGAGTTAGCTATCTCTGGTTTAACTCACCACTGCAAAACTGGGCCTAAGTGTAAATTAGAAAAAACTCAGTTATTGTCATATTCCCTCTGCTGGAACTTCAGCAATTTTGAAACTATTGCCAATTCCCTTTCTTCTTTGTCTGTCTGTTTTTCGGTAGTATAAATATTGCAATCGACTTTAAATAAACTTCACATAAATAGTGCTAAAGAAGGCTTCTTCTTCACTGATTTCGAGAGTATTGTATTTTTATATCTTTCCTTATCTTTGTCCTCTAATTTTACTGTAGATATTTAAATTGTTCACTAAATAGTCTGCGACAAGAGCCAAAAGATAAGAAAAACCCGAAGCTTGAACTTGGGTGTGTCAGTTTCTACGTAAACATTTCTCAACTTTGTTTGTATGCTTGGGTAATTAACTAGTTCAAGTCTATACTTTATAAGTACTTGTTAATTATATAGAAACTCAATAGCCCTTGTCACAAAAACAGAAAAATTATTTGATACGCTAACAACATTATTTTAAATGCTCAGTCATTATAATTCTATTTACATTTTCTTATAGCACAACAAAAAGAAAAACACAAAGATATTATTTTCAATTATAAGTGAAGTTGACAATTAACTTGGACTTCTGACAAGCTCATTAGAATATAAAAATAATTCATAGACCTGTTTAAGTAATTGTGCTCTCTGATGATGGTAATTGATCAATTTAAATTATAAAATGAGTTATTAAAACGAGATTTTTTTTTTTTTTATTAAACTTAAACAAATATTATTATCTGGTGCGAGGAATAGGTATAAAATTATAATATAGATTATAGACAAGAACTTTTTGTGATGCGGCTACAGAAACTTATAGATTAACAACGTTTAATTACGAAAAATTATGTATGTATGTACATGCATAATGTCGGATTGTCGGTGCACGTGAAAGTAATTAAAGCCCAATAGAGTATAAATATAGTCTTAGCTTTAGCAAACATTAAGTCTAAAGAAGCAGTTTACGTACATAAATTAATTTATATGCAGATTTGTCAGTCTCGATTCTGTTACTTCTATGTGCCGAGGAGAGAGTAAAATTTAAATGTGGATGCCTTACGTTATCCCGTTACGTATCACACGTTCTGTGTTACGCTTGACGAAAATATAGATTTGAAATTTCTGCCGAAAGTTATATGTTTTCAAATTAAATAATATAATATTCAAATAATACCCCGATTACAGTGCTCTCCGCTGACAGTTTGAATTCAAATACGCCAATATACATAATTAAGCTCCTATATGTCAAACCACTTTGTACTATTTTTCACCCGACACAATTTCCTCTGGCATGACAGTTTGAATTAAATATTCTATAAACGTCAAAATCAAATTCTTATGGCCTTTTCAATTGGAGTCAGAATGACAGTTCTTCTTCTGAAAAGAAGAGAAATTTACTTCTAACTTTGTTTTCAGAATCGTTCCACAAAGGCTCACACGTATCAAATCGTTCTCCCGGATTACCAATCGAAAAGGCCATTACCTTATCTGTAACACTATTAAGTGTCAAATTTCATTGGAAGATAGTACGATCTCAATGATGGTGTTCACATTCGACTGACTGACTACCCTCCGACTTTGTCTGAAGTCTCTGTGCTTTTTCTCACTTCATGGTGAGAGAGAGAGATGGCCAAGAAAGGAAGGAAGTTTTCTTTCGTGAAATCTGTTTTCTCTGTATGTACTTCTTGTTCGGCACTGAAACACTACAGAATCTAAATGTTTTGATTTGAAAACTAACTTTGTAATCAAAAACTTTCTATTTAATGCTAAGCCTTATTCTGTCAACGACTCTTAAACCCAAACCACACTACTCTCGTTTGGTGTGTTGGTGAGTAGTGTGTCGCTATCGGTCTTATGTATTTCATATGCTTAGAGCCATATTTGTATCGTGTGATGTGTTGTGTCGAAATCTATGAAATACATTGGAATGACAGCGACACACTACTCCACAACTCACCACACGAGAGTTGTGTGATTCCGACTTTAAACGTGAGTGAGTGAGTCCAATATGTTCACATTAGTTGTTTGCGTCTGAACAAAATAAGTTGAATTCACACCAAAAAAAAGTCTGAAGAATGATTGCAATGTGAACACCGTTAATGGATTAAATAACCTCTGGAAATCCATTTATTTTTAGTCAGAAAAACCTCGATTTGTGAAGCTTTCCACTGACAGTTCGAATTTAATTTTCTGTAAACGTCAAAATATAGTTTGGTGCCCTTGTGTCAAAACACATCGTGCTTTTTTCACTCAGGAAAACCCCGACGTCATTTCCGCTGATATGACAGTTCAAACCAAATAATATTTAAATGTTAAAATAAAAATCTTTCTACCTGTCAAACTATTAAGTGTCAAATTTAATTGAAAGATAGCACAATAACAATGCATTAAAAATCCTCTGAAAATTGTTTTACTTTTCACTTAGAAAAACTCCGATTTGTGTACTTTTCGCTATAACAATACAAATTAAATATTCTGTAAACGTCAAAATATAGTTTGTCTTCTAAATATCTGTCCATCCACAAAGTGTCAAATTTTATTAAAAGTTGGCTACGATGCCAATGGATTAAAAACCCTATGAAAATCATTTTATTTTTCACTCAGAAAAACTCTGCTTTGAATGCTATCCACTGACGATGACGGCTCAAATTAGATATGATCTATACGACAAAGTATAGTTCTTCCCCTATCTGTCAAACTATTTAGTGTCAAACTCCACATCATGAGGATGGCTACAATTATAGGGAAAAACACTTGAAAGTCTCGTTATTCCGACATAAATTTTCGATTTTCCCTCCTTGACAAAAAAAACTTCTGAAACAACATGCTTAACTAAAGTCAGGACAGGCTTAAGTTATTATTTATTTATTAATAACATTAGCCATATATTTATGACGAATTTCATTCGATATAATTATGAGCTCTTTTGTTAAGTTTTTTTTTTTTTAACTGATAACTATTTTCACATCAATTAAATAAATTTAATTGCAATGATATATCAATTATTTTTTTAATTATCACAAACATAAAAGCACACCTACATAAGTTTCAATAAAATCTATTTATTTTAATTATTTATTTAATAAAAAATAAAACCAACCCCATAGATATGCTTCAGTTAATTTCCAACATAATTTTCGTTTTACCCAAACCACAAATAATTTACAACAATTTATCTTTATTTTCAATTAATTGTTAATAAACTACATATACATCAAAAGTGAAAAGCTTATCAATCATTAAACAAAAAAAAATATTTAATTTAAGTTTTAAAAATAAAAAAATCCCTAACACAAAACCCAACCACACAGCAACACCCACATGATTTATTTTTCCACAATTTCAATTGCAATATGTTTTTTTCCACCAAAAAATAAAACATACAAAACAAAAACAACAAGTGATGATGAATAAATTAAAATGTTTTTTTGTTTTGCTTTCGAAATTGTTTCAATTTGTTAAATTATTTACACAAAGTTATATTTAGCTTTGAACTTTTTTTTTTACGATTATGAGGCTCAAAATGTCATCTGTCTAATGAACTAGAACACAGACAAAATTATTTATTTACTAAATTATTTTGACAGAATGTAGAAAACAAAATATTTCATTTTATTATGTTCATCTCTAATGCCCTCAACATCTATCATCAACAACAACAAAACAAAATTTAGTTGGTAGCTGATGGTTATTTTTGGTCCATTGCCAGAAAAGACTACAAATTGGAAATAACTATGTGGTTCTATTTTTTTGTTTGTGTCTTGAATAGTGTTAGAAGAACAACGGAAAATCTATTAAAATAAATTATCTAAAATTAGATCTTAGGAAATTAAAACTGTTTTTGTTTCAAGTCATTTTTGAACTAAAAATAAATAGGTTATATTGCAGCGACCGGAAAATATGGGGAAGAAAGAAAAATAACGGCGTTTTTATTATTTAAAATGTAAGTGTGGGGCTTAGGTATGTCAAAACAAAGACAACAAATCACAAAGTACTATACTTAATACACACTGAGGTTTTTGAGATTTAATTTTACTTAAATAACTTTTTATAGAAAATAAAATTTTCTATAGAAATCAATGGTTTACAAAAAGCAAGCAAGCGCATGAACATAAAACATGCGTTAACAGAAGAAAATAATGTTTTTTTTAATCAAAATTGGAACAGCCTTCCTGTACGAGTTTTTCATGAGGGCTTAGAAAATACCTAGAGGGGAAATAAGCCCCCCCCCCTCTCTCTCTTAAGTCTCACTGCTTATTAATTTTCCCTTATTCAGTCGCGAATTAGCTGTGACAGTTTTAATTTTGCTGTGCGATGTTTTCTATGTTTTGGGTGTTTGGTAAATTCATATGAATTTGTAAAGATTAAACCAAACAAAATACAGAAAACTTTATTTCTGCACAAAAAATAACATAGAAAACATCGCCCAACAAATCTGAATTTATCACAGCTAGTTCACGACTAATAAGCGGCGAATTCTTAAGCCATCAACCATCCAATATATGAAGTTTTTAACCCTTTTGAGGGGGTGCTTCCCCATTTCTATGAATTAAGCAAATAGGCGGAAAAAACATAGAAAACATAGAATGATAAAACTGATCAATGAAAAATTATCAAGCAATTAACCAGTCAATGTGTTTTTAACCTTTTTTGAGGGTGTGCTTCCCTATTAATTTAGCAAATTAGCGGGGAAAAAACAAAGAAAACATAGAACGACAAAACTGATTAATGGAAAATTATTAAGCAATTAACCACTCAATGTGAGAAGCTTTTAACCTTTTTTTAGGGTGTGTCTCCGTATGCATTTAGCAAATAAGCGGAAAAAAACATAGACAACATCGAACGAAAAAAATTTAAAATTGTCATACCTAACTAATTAATGACTAATTAACCGCGAATTATGGAGCAGTAAACAATTCATTACAAGATGTATTTACCAGTTTCTGAGAGGGTGATGCTTCGCTAAGTTAGCATAAAATTAGCAAAACAGCAAGAAAAAACATAGAAAACACGGAACGACAAATTCTTAATCATAGTATTAATAATTAATGACTAATTAAGAGCCAATTATCCACCTAATTACTTTTCAATCGGTGAATGTTGCTTCGCTAAGTTTATACTCATCATTTTTTTAAGCATTCTCATAATGGTTATAGCTGCCATGGAACCACTTTTTTTGTATCCGACTTTCTAAAGGGTGGTTTTTTAAGAGGTTTAGAACTTTTTTTTAAAAAAAAACACAAAAAATTCGAAAAAATGAATGAAATATTTATTTGAATCGATAGTTTGAACGTTGCAATTTAATCTTTAAAGATAATTTCATGCAAATGTTGACCGCGGCTGCGTCTCAGGTAGCCCATCCGCTGAGTCCAATTTTGGCATACTCTTTCACACATATCGGCCGGTATCTCACGAATGAATGCATGGATGTTGGCTTCCAGTGCGTCAATCGAAGCGGGCTTGTCCCTATAGACATTAGCCTTGACATACCCCCACAAAAAATAATCTAATGGTGTCAAATCGCACGATCTAGGCGGCCAATTGACCGGCCCGAAACGTGAAATTAACTGTTCACCAAACTCGCCTCGCAATTGCGCCATTGTTTCGCGTGCTGTGTGGCATGTGGCACCGTCTTGTTGAAACCACATATCATGCAAGTCAAGAACTTCCATTTCGGGCAAAAAAAGTTTGTTATCATCGCTCGGTAGCGTTCACCATTGACAGTAACGCTGCGATTCGCATCATCTTTTAAGAAATAGGCCCAATAATGCCGCCGGCCCATAAACCGCACCAAACAGTGGCTTTTTCGGGATGCATTGGTAGCTGTTGCAATGCTTCTGGCTGATCTTCACTCCAAATGCGGCAATTTTGCTTATTTACGTAGCCATTCAACCAAAAATGAGCCTCATCGCTGAACACAAGCAGCGCACGATGAACATTTCGAACCGAGCACGAATTTTGATAGTAAAATTCAAAAATTTGCAAGCGTTGTTCATTTGTAAGACGATCCATGATTAAATTGCAAACCAAACTGAAGCTGTTTGACAGTGACACAAGGTACTAAACACACGTCAGCTGTCAAAACCAGTGTTGCCAAAACCAAACCAGCTTAAAAATCACCCGTTAGTTAATGTCCTTACAGATTTTAACTAATTTCTTTTAACATGAAAGTTCTTAAATAAATTTTTGATAATATTTCATTACAAAATTTTCAGTAAAATATTTTTTTCATTTTCTGAATTTTTACAATATTTTTAATTAAATAAAACTGAATTTTTAAATATCTTAGCTTTTATTTTGTCACCATATTTATATAATTCAAAACCCAAAGCTAAGGAGATATATTTTTTTTTCTATTTCCAGGTAAGCTCCTCACAATAATATTGTAAAAGTTATTCGGTAAGAAACTTATCAATTTTATTTTAATTTTTTGTATTAAACATCAATCATAAACATAAACATAATTGAAGTTTAACTTAAAAAAATAAACAATCTCATTTCAAATAGAAACATTTCACAACTAAATTAAAATCAAATAATTCCGCTTGGTTCAACCGCCAATCAAATGTTTTTCATCTCTCAAACAAATCAAAACCACCATTTTGCTGCGCTATTAAGCAATTGCCTTCAATTCAGGCCGACACACAATTTTTTAATTAAATTCTAATTCCCATTTAAATATGTATGTACCTAAATATTAATTCCTATTAGTTTTCAACATCATCATTTTGCCACCCCACCCGCCATCACCATCACCATAAGCCACTCCACTGCCACTCTGGTGCTATCCACCGGAATCCTTTTGAAAAAGAAAATAAACATTTTCCTTTTCACGAGTGATAATTTTATTTCAATTAATTTAAAATAAAGTGATATTCATTTTTGCTTTCCAAATGATTTTCATTGAAATTAAAAATAAAATCAATTTAATTTGTTGTTTATTTTTTTTTTGTTGTTTTTGTAATTTTAATATACAAAGTAAAATGAAAAGAAAACTTTACCTAGTTTTGGTTGAAAGATTGTGGCTGGCTTTAATGGTTTATGTACACATATATCCTTGACTCTGGAAGGAAGGCTACAATGTGAAACTTCTACTGCTCTATATCAGCATTCAAACCCCACTCCCCGATCAACTAGTATCATTGCATATAATATAGCCTTTCGTGCTATACACTATCTATCCCCAACTGTCATCATTCTATCCCCATACAGTCACCCCCAATTTCCTTCTCGTTTGTTTTTTTTTTTCTCTGTCTCTCTTTCGCTACAATGAATTTCATTTTAATTGGGGCAAACGCTTTGATGTTATTAATCTTCATTCAGGTCAGGATGGATAGATGGATGGATGGATGGTTGGTTGGACGGACCCGGACACGAACGATGGGAAAGAAATATGATTTTATTTTTAAAGTCATAATATTTTTTTATATCACACTGCTACACACCGCCCATCGTTCATGTTTTCTTATGCAGGGGTGGACTTGTTAATTTATACCTACTCGAAGGCACTCTGAAAATTCAACTATATAGTTACTGGCGGGTGATCGGCCAGAGAATGGAAGCGACATTTTGACAGCTTGTCAGTCGTGTAAGCCCAGCATTATTAGTATTTTCTAATTTAGTAGTTGAACGTACCCAAAAGTTCATTCAAATTCATTTCTTCATTGACAGATTTCAGGGATGTTAGTGAATGTATGAGGACAAATTTAGAAAACTGCAGGAATGCGTTTATAAATAAAAAATTGATATGCCTTATTTATGACTATTTAGACAATAACTGGGCAATGGTAAGTACTTGATTACATGGGTCGTTTTAATGATTTTATGTGCGTAAAAAAGAGAAGGTAGATTCCACCCAAATGTCACCGATGCGCCAGTTTATTTAATATTTTCGGATTCAGCATGAAACGTGTTATTGAGATATATATGGATTTTATGTGTCTGAGATAGGGAAGGGTGGATTTAAATGAAAGGATTTTTCTTCACCGTGTAATCACGAGTTCAGTTTAACGACCTTTAGTAAAAAAAACCCATGTAGCAGGCACTAAGAGTGTTCTTAGGAAATCCAATGAATGAGATTTTATAGATCTGTTTAGATTGTTTTTGAAGATCTGCCAGACGTTCTCAGGGGAAATTTTTTTTTTGCAGAGTTAGGGATGTAACGCATAAAATTATTGTATCATTTATCAAAAGCATTTAACTGATTGAGTTCTTGTATTTACACAATTTTCACTTGGTGCGAAGACGATATTTTGTTGAAATGTTTGTTGTTTGACAGAAAACAGATGTCTTCGGTGAAGTTAATGTGGATACGCTTGTAAAACGGTCTCGTTTGGTAATCAACAGTCGTAACCTTAAAAATATTTCCCGAAATCACTTTCAAAATTTTACAATTTCCCATACCAGTTTTCCAATAAAGTAAACAAACAGAGCTAACGAAAGTGAGGAAGTTTGCTGTGAGATTGTATGCCTGTTTGGTAGCTAAAACTTTTACCAAATTTACCGAAACTTTGTTTTTTTTTCCTATGGATTTTGACAGAAAATTGTGAAAGTTTGTGAAAAATTGCGACAATTTATGAATTTTGATTTTAATTTATTTCACGTTACCAAACAGACCTTTTGTTTACCTTTGCAAATAATTTTGTTTTGACATGTAAAAAAAGTGAAAAACGTCAATTACGTCAGACAGAACCATAAATGTCTCAACAAAAAACATTTTGCGTGTTTTCCATAATCGAGAACCACCAACTGTTTTGACAGCAAATTGTGAAAATTTGTGCAGAAGTTTAAGTTACTTTCCCAAAAAATCTAGGCTGGCTTGTATATTAATTAAACTTAATTTGAACCCTTGTTATGAACTTTGCCCTGCTTCAAACTCTGTAGAATGCTATAAGGATTTTGCATAAGACATTAGAAAAGTGAAATTTCAGAAAAAAAATATTTGTTTCTACACGTTTCGCCTGGACAGAGTTTCACGTGGGAAAATGCGCTCGTGTCTCTAAATTTATTTGCTCTTTAGCAGCATTTTTGTTGTCCGCCCGTCCGTCAGCGACGCCCGTTCTTTCGTTCTTTTTTAAATATGAGAGAAGGATATAATTTTAAATTGAATTTTAAAAGCCCCCCTGTTAAGCAAGTCATCCGCGAGGAATCCCAGTGGAGATGGAGAGGGTATAGAATTGGTTAACCCATAAAGTAGCATTATGGGGTTTTGTTTATTTTACAAATTATACTTTATTTTTTTTTTTTTTTTGTTGTTGCTGTTATTTTTTTCTTTTTTCTGTATATATATCACTTTTTGAATTATTAATTTGAATCAATTCGTTAAAAGTTATAAAAATTCAATGAAACAAACACAAAGAGGCGAGCAAATAAATAAATCATAAATTTTTATTTGTCAGAATTTCTTGTTTTCTTTTTATATTATGATTTGCCAATTTTGCCTTTGAATTTAAAAATGTAAATATTTCCGTAGATTTATACATTTTCGGTGTGTTTTGAATTTTAAAAATATATTTTGTTTATTTTGCGTGATGGTGGGGAAGTGGGGTAAAGGGTAGGTTATAGGATTCCCACCCACTCACCATCTCATTCCGAACAATATGTGCGCGATAAACATTAAATAATTCATCTGGCAGAACAGAAATGATAATGGTTTTTTGTTTTTGCATTATTTTTGCTATTTTCAATTATTTATAATAAATAGTTAGGTTTGAGAAAATTGATGGTTGTCGGAGATATGATATGAGCTTTTGTGTATGATAAATGTGGTTGGTTTTTTGTTTAATGATAGAAAATTTAATTTAATTGTTTGTCATCAGAATAGGTTAATTAAATAAAGTTCTACAGATAAGTGAAATATCATTTATTTATTTTTTTTTTTTTTCAATTTAATTTAGTTCTATTAAAACTTATAGAGGCTTTGTTATTCTTTGTATACGAGCACTTCGATGTTATAACACTTGTTAGCAGTTTTTACTAAATAAAAAAAATGATTGTGAGTGATGGAAATCCTTTGGACGTTTACAATTTTGTCTTTTAAGTGGGAAAGATGATATCCGTCTATAGCGGCTGCCGCCAGTATTGATACGTGACGGTTTTATCGCATTTTTCATGACATTAACTGTTCGCATTCCTGTCGAATTTTTTCATTAAGGGCTGCGATTGTTAAAGGCTTGTTCCCATAAACCTGCGACTTCAAGTAGCCCCAAAAAAAAGCGACTTCAAGTAGCCCCAAAAAAAAGTCTTGGATGGTTAAATCGGGAAATTACGCGACCAAGAAACGCTCCTCCACAATATGCATTGTGGGTCGTACTGTGTGTTGCACCGTTGAAAGAACATGTTCACAAAGTTCCGCTCATCGAATTGCGGCAGTAAGAAGTCGATTATCATGGCCCTGTACCGTTATAGCCCGTAACAATGACCGATCACTCCTCCCGCGTGAACGCCGCCGCTGCACCACACAGTGGCTTTGAGTGGATGAAATGGCTCTTCGTGCATCACGCGCGAATTTTCACTGCCCCAGAAACGAAGATTTTGCATATTGACGTAACCGCTTAAGTGGAAATGCGCCTCGTCGCTCATGATAATTTTCGACACAAAATCGACCTCTTCGTTCTTGAAATTGAGAATGGCTTGACAGCGGAGTATAGCGCTCCATTATGCTTGTCTGTTTATATACTGCAGCTGTCAGTTTCACAAATGTCAAAAATAATTGACGTACGACGCCATTTGCAAAAATTATAACATCTTCCGATAGAGTGATCAATTTTGCGCCACCTTGTAAAGGGTTTTCCAATAAGAGGTGTTATTTTGAATAGCCCGCTATTTCGGTAGCTGTCACTTTTGAAGCTGTCATTTTTTGACATTTGACAAGTAGAAACTACGCCATTAATAAAAATGGAACGATACACGCTTCAACAACGCATTGAAATTATTAAAATTCACTATAAAAATGGTGAAAATTTGGCAGAGACGGTTCGTAAAACTAAAACATTTTTGGGTCGTCGTGAAGCACCTTGTCGGACCGCAATACAGAAATTGGTGGACAAATTCGAGCTGTTGGGGCAAGTAAGTGATGTGAAGAATAAAACCCGTGCACGTCGCTCAAGAACAACTGAGAATATTGCTGTTGTAGCCCAAAGTGTTGAAGAAAACCCAGGTTTATCCATTCCTCGTCGTTCTTTGGAATTAGGCATTCCACAAACGTCATTACACCGTATTTTGCATAAAGACTTGGGTCTTAAGGCTTATAAAGTTCAGTTAACACAAGAACTCAAGCCGGCTGATCATCAACAACGTCGTGTCTTTGCTGATTGGGTCCTTGAAATGCATGAAAATGATCCGGAATTTCATCGAAAAATCATCTTGACTGATGAGGCCCATTTCCATCTCGGAGGCTACGTCAACAACCAAAACTGTCGCATCTGGGGATCATGAAAAGGATATGGTCCTGTAAGCGTGGTCGTGGCGGCCATTTGGCTGATGTTGTGTTCCATTATTAACGGCATTCATTCCTCTTTATAATGAAATAAACATCCGATCATTTATCTCAAAAAATGCCATTTTTCTTTGAATATCAAAATAACACCTCTTATTGGAAAACCCTTTAGAAGTAATAACTTCCATTGAACCACCTAAAGAATTCCTTTGTATCTCACAAAAGAATACCTCATAATCAGTTCTCTCAATATGTATAGTTTAGGTCTTAGAAGTTAATTCTATATTCATGTTTAAGTTTAAATTCAACAATAAGCAGAACTAAACTAATATCTTATGATTTTTATTTAAAAAAAAAAAATTTCTTCCTTCATTAAAATTCGACACTAGAAATTGAAAAAATAATATACATATAAAGCAGATAATTCTGGATAAGCGCAAAATAGGAGAGATACAATAAATAAATAAAGAAATCCTCTTATTTGTAAATCAAATCATAAGTAGGTAAATATAAGAGAATTATATCGAAATATATTCACAAAAGAATTCCTTCTTGCTGCTGCTGTGCTTCATCAATTTGGTTGTATAGCTATAGATTTATACATATGGATGAATAAATTTATCTTCAATAAACTTCCCATCACATTAAGTATAAAATCATATCGATCGAAGGGACAGATACATCCCACCCAGCCCTTCTTCACATTTTTGCCAGCACCCATTGCTTTCAACAAAGGATATCCATTTCTATTTGTTGGGTATTTTTTTTTGTTAATGAATTTTTTTTTCTACGTCCTTGTATAGGTATCTTATTTGTTTTATTCTATCTCTCTCTCCCTCTCTCTCTCTCCCCAGTTTTTTTTCTTCATTATTATTCAGTTTCGTAAAATTCTATCAATGCTACATTAGAAACGTGTTCCCAGAGGGCAAAATGCAAATGTTGAAAATGAAATCCTCCATCCCTTTGACGTTTTTCCTGGAATGGATGAAGAATGATAAAAAAAAAAGAAAAAACTTTTGCATATACATAGCTACACACTCTTGCTGAAAAAGTAAGCAAAGGAAACTACACAAAAACGGAAGATTTTCTTTTCCTTTTCGAAAGCAAATAAAAAACATTCATGAATTCTATAGTTGAAGATAGATACCCTATATAGAAAAAAAAACATGCTCCATGGTCCTTTTCGTTGACATAAGATCGACAACGGCAAACGACACAGTGATGCTAGTGAATGCATGGAATAATATAAATATTTTTAGTACGTGCCCGGAATAGATGAAAGCGTCATACGAAATTAATTATTCTCTTGGTTTAGTTGAATTCAAATTTACACGACGCGACGCACAGTGGTTCGGTTTGTATGGGAGAGCGGAAAAAAGTCTGTTTTATCTGAACGGTTCAACAGATTTAAATGAAATTTGGCAAGCATGTTTATATTAGTCTTATACATATTTGGTCAAAATTTGGTTGAAAAAAAATAATTAGAAACAAAGTTATTGACATTTTTCTAAAATTTGAGGGATTTGATGTTTGTATGGCAGAGCGGAAAAAAAATCTGTAACATCTGAACTGTTTAACGGATTAAGATGAAATTTGATTCGCATTTTTAAATTAGTCTTATACACATTTTATCAAAATTTGGTTAAGAAAAAATCATTAGTAAAAAAGTTATTGGCTTTTTTTTCTAAAATTTGAGTGTTTTGATGTTTGTATGGGAGAGCGGAAAAAAGTCTGTAAAATCTGAACTATTAAACGAATTTTAATGAAATTTGACAAACATGTTAAAATTAGTCTTATACATGCTTGGTCAAAATTTGATCAAGAAAAAATTGTTAGAAAAAAAGTTATTGACATTTTTATAAAATTTGAGGGTTTTAATGTTATATTTAAATAAAAGTTTTTTTTAGTAAAATCTTAACTTTTTATTTTGAATATATATATATATTATAAAATTAAATTTATAATCGATCGTTGTTCCACACAATAATATCCCTGTTTTCCTCCATAGTCATTTGAATTGGTACCAAAGATGTCATAAACGTCCGAAGTTTCTTCATTGTCAAATGTTTGACTGTATTGTGGTTGTCCAGAGGCACCATGGCATCCCCATTTAGTGTACAGTGTTAAAGACTGTCCTACAATTCTGGTTATCTCCTCTGATGTCTTTCCTTCTAATAACCTTGTTACAGTGTGGTCTAACAATTTTTGTAGTTGCACACTTGCTGAGCTTTCCGTAATGTTTATATCTAAAGGATAGCACTTTTTCTTTGCTTCCAGTAATTTAATATAAGGTGGAAAAACATCATGTCCTTCGTCTTTTAGTGCATGTCTCAATACTTCATATTGGCGTTTCGACAATTCTGCTTGTATAAATAATGCAAGAGCCTTATCCGGATCAAATTGTGAACAGGAAAAGCTCTCTGATGTTGCTGCATAGTTTATCTCTTCTCGAGGAAATATATTTCTAATTTCGTCCCTCTTATACCTTTTAGCTCGATCACAGCATTCGTCAAAACTCTTTCGTGGTCTTCCCATATTAGTTGACGTTTCGGGCAATACACTTTGGGTTAGGTCTACTTGGAAAACTCCTTCGAGCCAATAAGTGTATTTTTTTTTTAAAATGACTTTTTTTTCTATGAAC
Source organism: Leucozona laternaria (assembly GCA_932273885.2). Classification (NCBI taxonomy): domain Eukaryota; kingdom Metazoa; phylum Arthropoda; class Insecta; order Diptera; family Syrphidae; genus Leucozona; species Leucozona laternaria. Next base: position 21,540,424 of record OW026368.1, on the reverse strand, counting down.
TGCGTTCCATCGACTTAAAAAATGTGAATTAAAACGTTTCTTTAATTCTGATAGCACAGTTTCTATTTGCTCAGAAATTAAGTTGGGGTATTTCCTTACAAAATATGGTCGAAGATTTTGAACATCTTACCCATTAGTAATAAGTTCACTACACAACACCGAATAAGGAATTTCGATTGAATCCATTTTAATGTATTGAATTCACTATATATGTTTGTTATTATATTTAACTTCACTTTCACTTATTGCACCTTGCACAAATGCTCAATAACTCAATACTGACTTTTTTTTCATTAATCCTTTATATAAATAGATTTAAGTAAGAGATTTTATTCTAATAAGCCATTACTAATCCTTACAGGTAATAAAAAATTACGCAATACAGAACAAAAACAAAGCAATAAAACTTTAAAAAGAACACTTTTTTTATTTTTACCTGCCCTACTTTTAGCGAAAAATTAAAAAAAAATAAAAGATTATCCCTAATCCCTTTCTTTATTTTGTATTAAGCTCTATCATATAATTCAAAATATCATAAAACTATATTATTTTTCGTGTGTTGCTTTCAAGAAAATTGAGTTGAAAGTTGAAAAATTTTCCAGGCAGAAATAAATGGTTTCGCAAAAATCGAAATTCTCAGCCCTGGATCAATGTATTAATTTTGTTTTATTTTTAAAATAACGTTTGAAATTTTTTTTTAAAATAATGGGCCTAACCAGTTCATTCTGACAATTAATACCGAAGTAATCAAACTTTTTGGTAGACACCACCGTCAAGACGGAGTTTTTTGAAATCCGATTAAGTGAAACATTTTTGAGCATAACTTCCACATCTGCACGTATCTGCAGCTGATTTTTTCTGTGCTTTAACATGAATGTATGGAGCATATGGTGGCATACTTACTTTCTTGGTATCTTTTGGAGCTGTTTTTTTAAATCAAAAAGTTTTAAAAAAAAGCATTTTTTCTTAGTACTAAAGCTTCAGGCTACTTATTGAAGGTATCTTTTATAAATAATCAATATTTTTTTTTATTTTTAGATAATCGAAAATAGACCAATTAAATTATTTAAGAAACTAGAGAATTTATCTGCAGGAACTTCGGAAAAAAACATCTCAAAATTTGTTGAAAATACGGTTCGCGATTTGAGTAAAATTATTTTTCAACTTTGATTGCTTGTAAATCAGAACATACAATATATATGTTAAAAAATACTTTTAAATCATACGCTTTGGTTATCTAAGAGTACTTTAACATAAAGTTTAAAACGATAGACATGACTTTTTCAAAAGACTTTTTTCCGCTCTCGCACCACTGTGCGACGCGACGGTGACGACGCAGGGACGACGATAAATATTTCTATCTTCAATTTGGGAATTTTTGATACCTTCTGGGTATAGGAAGAATATGCAAAGGTTGAAATTCTTTTTAAAAGCTAATTTAATGTTTGTTTTTATTTCTTTGAGGTAGGTACCTACATATAGTAAAATATTCAACCCACGGAAGTGGAACAAAATTTTTAAAATTGGAGTTTGTTTTTATTTTGTATTATATTAAGTCGATTTTCTTCTACTGAATTCTTACATAGGTGCATGATGGTATTTGAGTTGTCAAAAATATTTGATTTGATTGTAAGCAGAAAAACAATTAAGTTTGACGATTTTAAGAGTACAAAATTCGTTAATATCTATATGCCTCTTGCCGGGGATGTGTCAGTCCGGGTTAGACTTCGAGAACACATGAATCTTTTTTGTTAACATTTTTCTCATCAAAAAAACATGTATCGAGTTATTAAGCGAAAAGAATTTTTTTCAACTTCGATTCGAAATGGCGAATCAGTACACAAACAACTTTTATGTAAACATTTTTTTTTTTTTCTGAGACAATGGTTGAATTTGTATCCCCACTGATCTAAGAAATACTCTCTAAAAAGTATGATAGTTTAGTTGATTGTCCTTGGCGTTGGGCGCCATTCGAAAAATAAATCCCTAAACAAAAATGTTTTTTTATATTGTAACCCTTTCAGGGCTTCACTCAGTCAGTCAAGATTAAGCGTTGCAGGTCTGGTTTTCAAATGAAATACTAAACTAAATGTATATTTGATCAGAAGAAAGATTTAAACTGGAGAAAAATGTGCCAAGTCGACCGAATTGAAAGTGTCTTCTAGGACATCCAAATACGGGGAATTGGGGGGCACAAGTCAGTTGCTGGACTACGTTTGTTTTTCAGTCAACAGGGATTTCTTTACTATCACCCACATTTTAGGTCATAATAAGGGAGACGGGACTAGGTTGATTCGTGTGATATATTGACACTTAGAGCGCTCTCGTACAAAACATCCAACATTACTAAATATTCAGTTTGACACGCTTCTGCTTGCTCAACTGTAGATGGAGGATTAATACAGTTGTCTTAAAACCAAAACGGAAATACAAAATCTCACGCACATATATTTTCTCACGTTGGGCGCCACTTGGCTGTATTTAAAAACCGCCTTATTACTCGCTGAGTTTTAGTAGCTTTTCTAAACTTATAACTTATACTTGACACGCTTCTGCTTGCTCAACTGTAGATGGATTATTAATACAGTTTTCTTAAAACCAAAACGGAAATACAAAATCTCACGCACATATACTTTCTCACGTTGGGCGCCACTTGGCTGTATTTAAAAACCGCCTTATTACTCGCTGAGTTTTAGTAGCTTTTCTAAACTAATAAAAATATTCAAACAGTGTGTTAAAGTTCAACTTAAAAACAACACTATTAAATCCTGCAACTTAAGTAAGTTTGTGTAAGGTAACGTTATAATGGGTGATTTTTTAAGAGGTTTAGAACTTTTTTAAAAAAAAAAACACAAAAAATTCGAAAAAATGAATGAAATATTTATTTGAATCGATAGTTTGAACCTTGCAATTTAATGTTTAAAGATAATTTCATGCAAATGTTGACCGCGGCTGCGTCTCAGGTAGCCCATCCGCTGAGTCCAATTTTGGCATACTCTTTCACACATATCGGCCGGTATCTCACGAATGAATGCATGGATGTTGGCTTCCAGTGCGTCAATCGAAGCGGGCTTGTCCCTATAGACATTAGCTTTGACATACCCCCACAAAAAATAATCTAATGGTGTCAAATCGCACGATCTAGGCGGCCAATTGACCGGCCCGAAACGTGAAATTAACTGTTCACCAAACTCGCCTCGCAATTGCGCCATTGTTTCGCGTGCTGTGTGGCATGTGGCACCGTCTTGTTGAAACCACATATCATGCAAGTCAAGAATTTCCATTTCGGGCAAAAAAAAGTTTGTTATCATCGCTCGGTAGCGTTCACCATTGACAGTAACGCTGCGATTCGCATCATCTTTGAAGAAATAGGCCCAATAATGCCGCCGGCCCATAAACCGCACCAAAGAGTGGCTTTTTCGGGATGCATTGGTAGCTGTTGCAATGCTTCTGGCTGATCTTCACTCCAAATGCGGCAATTTTGCTTATTTACGTACCCATTCAACCAAAAATGAGCCTCATCGCTGAACACAAGCAGCGCGCGATGAACATTTCGAACCGAGCACGAATTTTGATAGTAAAATTCAATAATTTGCAAGCGTTGTTCATTTGTAAGACGATCCATGGTTAAATTGCAAACCAAACTGAAGCTGTTTGACAGTAACACAAGGTACTAAACACACGTCAGCTGTCAAAACCAGTGTTGCCAAAACCAAACCAGCTTAAAAATCACCCTATTAATCGACAAAATATAAAATTTAAGAAAAATCGATGTGGGAACATGCTCAACGGAAGTTTAAGAATTGATACTTTTATCTCAAACCCAAAATGGACAAATAATAATTCCTACCGTTGGGCGCCACTTAATAGAAATTATATGGTTTGAGATTTTATCGTTATAAATATTTTTGTTTAGTGTCAGCTCTGATTAATACCAAAAATCAAACAAATCTAAATATTTCATAAAACTGCTCGCCTGCTCACAAAAGATTTAAAGCGATATCGTTGCGAAAGAGAATCACCACGCTTCTAGTTATTCAACTTCAGATTGAGAATCATTATTATTATTATTATTAAGATTGAGAATCAATACTTTTGTCTTAAAACAAAAGTAGAAATAAAAAAACTCGAACACATATTTTCTCACGTTGGGCGCCAATTAATAGAAATTTAAAAAACCTCATGATACTCTCTGAATTTTACCAGCTTTTCTTAAGATACAAAATTATTCAAACAGATAATGTTCTTAACCCTACTTACAACAAATTTGTATGTTGGGCGCCATTTTAGAAATGTGCAAAACATCCTCTTCTGCAAGTATATAAAACATTTTAAAAAAATCATTAATTTTATTATTCCATAAAGGATTATCTCCTTAGTATATAAACCACTTCAATCAACCAACGAGTATGTATACATACTGAATCAATTCTATAGAAAATCAAATCAAACCACCCGTTGGGAGAGGAGAACACACAACATGCCTAACCCAACACACAACCATCATAAATAATTGCTTGAATTATTATTTTGCTTTCTACTTGAAATATTTGCCATATGAATTAAATATTTGAACAAAAATTTTCTCGAAATGACAACAATGAATAAATTGAGGCAATCCAATCGATTTTTTTATATTTAAACAGGAATTTTCCAAAATACCCATTAATCATTGAATATTGATAAAATATCTTACATCCGGATGTAAATTTGCATTTCTCCCCTTTTATTCCCCCCATCAAATATTGCATATATGTTGCACAATAACCTAGGATCCAGAGGAGGCACACATGAACGCACTGCACAGACACACACACACATGTCTACAGTTTGGGCGAGGCTGCAGTCATGCAGAGGTAAATATTCAATTATGAGTGGCAAGGAAGGCATGATGGTGCTGTTCATCAGCAACAGCAGCAGCAGTGGCATTAGTATGGCAAAGGAAAATGAAAACCTTGACAGTAGGAACAGTCCAGTACTCGTACTCATACTCATACTCGATCTCGTATACTGCATTGACACGACAGCGTATAGACTGTGATGTTGACGATGATAAATTAAAATTTTCGATTTAATGCAAATATTTGTAGAAACATTACGAATTTAATTGAAATTCATTCGATTGGCTTGAGTTTTTATTATTTTTGTTGTTGGTCTTATATTTGTGTTGCCTGGGAAAATATTATGTCGTTGTTCATTTATAATGAGGGTGTTGGCACTTTTTTGTTTTCATGAATGGTTAAATATTTATAATAATTAATTTGTTTTTCAATGTATTCATCACAAGGTGGAATTTATGTTTTGTGTCTTACATTACATGTCAATTTTGTCTCATGATCTTTTTTGGAAACTTGCTCCAGAAATCTTGACAAGATTTACAAAGTTTTATTATACGGGAAACAACAAAATATAATTCTAATCCAGAAACGTTGCGTTGGGCGCCATTTCTAACATTTGCAAGCTTCTAAATAGACTTAGTATTTATTTAAAATGTATGTAAGAAAATGACAATGAATTGCAGTATCGCCTCCTTAAGATTCCTGATTTCAAACCATCTTCAAAAACAAAATAAATTTTCACAGTGAAACGTTGGGCGCCATTTTAAAGATATGCAAGCGTCTTAATAATCTTGATACTTTTTCAAAATGTATGTTATCAGGAAAATGAATTGAAGAATCTCCTCGCAATTCCTAAATGAATATCAAATTTTGGGCGAGTGAAAATTTAGGCACCATATTCAAGTTTTACAACCGTTGCGTTGTATCGGAAACTTATACTATTAAAGAATGAACAAAAAATCGGTATATTCTCCTCATATTTCTTATTTTTAAACGAACTTCCAAAATATGATATCGTTCAATGGTGAAACTTTGGAACACAGATTAGCCACATGAAGATGAGAATCCCCGGCAGCCATTTTAATTTGCCTACAAGCTTGTACTGTCAGATATCAGATAAAAAATGAGAATGTGTGTACAAAAACCTCACACATATACAGTAGGGATCTTCACACACCTGGTTAAATTGTTGTTGCAATTCACATCTATTCATCGACGTGGGATGAAATTACAAATACAACAATGTAAACAAATGGGTTTTGGAGGGTGAAACGTACGAAAGATTCTCATCTTCATGTGGCTAATCTGTGCTTTGGAATTTTTAATTGAAAATTTAATCTATCTTTGAACAAAAACCAACTTCCAAGACAGATTTAATATTTAAAGCGCTTAACGTTGGGCGCCATTTTTCAAAGAATTGACATCTTACTAAGAAATTCGGTATTGAAAACTTATCCTTTACGTTTACACCATTGACACAAATCGATGTATCTTATCGCCATAACTCATGTTTCTTCTCGCCTCGAACTCCCAAAACAGAATAACCATACTTTCAAATATCAAGTGTTGGGCGCCATTTACAACATTGAAAATCTTATTTAAAAACTGGATATTAAAATGTATTGCAGCCGCCCTTTGGTAAATGGTTGGTGCATATTGAACAAGTGATAAATCCTCTAAGAGAACCTCTTGACATGATACCATACCTCTCATTTTTGCCACTTGGATTCGGGAGAATTTAATAGAAACCCTCCATTCCTAGCGACTTACAACACACGATATATTTGTTGAAGATAAATCCAATCTTAAGAAACAGTTGTAGAAAATGAAAAAGATGAAAGCGTTTAAATGCATGTTATCGCATTCCATCATCTTGACGCCAAAGAATATTAAATAGGAATTTTTATTTTATTAATAAAAATAACTTTCCCCTATATATTTTGAAAATAGATTACTTTTAATACAATCTACCTAATTGGCTATGCCTATAATCTAATCAAAAACAAGAAGATAAATTAAAACACAGGTTTTTTTTCCCTGAAGCTACTTTGAATTTTTCCATAGCACCGTGGGTACATTTAAAAACATGGACGTTGGGCGCCATTTACATAAAAAAAATAATCCACCCCACATAACAGCTCAAGGCTTCCAAGGCAAAATATTCGCTTTTATTTCAACCGTTTGAACCATCTTAATGAACAAAATAAAATGTTATCATAAACAGGTCTGTTCAACAAGCAATTTATTAAAACATCATAAGCAGAAAGTAACAAAGTTAAAAAAAAAAAAAAAAAACAAAACAAAATCCGGCCTACAGAAAACTCCCAGCAGGCGTAACACGCCTTTCATACACATCACTAATTTTACAGTAGCTTTAAAATAATCATATTTACGAATCTCAAGTGGAAATATGTATGTTTGTATATCTTAAGCTTATTTCAAATTTATTCTGACAACATGTCGCTTGTTAACTTTATTATTGAAAATATATGTCTGTACATGCAGGTAGGTGTATGTACGAGTACAAAACGAAGGCTTCAACTTGAAAAATGAAATGTAAAAAAAAAATCAAATTAAATCGGTAAAAAGAATCTCAACGATGAGATAAAAAAAAAAAAAACAAGTAACTTTAAACCTCATTCCCACTTAGTTTGGTATCTTTTCATATTTTTTTTTATTTTTTCTCTGTTCGTGTTCTGGTGGTTGTTTTGTATATCAAAAGATTTTTGTTTTTATTCTCACTAAGTGATTTCATATAAATACCTGGAAGATACGATCAAAACACTGGGGCTTTGGTAGCATAAAACCATCATCATCCTCTTTACTGAACTTTTTTTATTTTATTTTGTATTTTATACTTTTTTAATGCTGTGTTTTTTGTTTTGATTTTTGTTTGTATATCTTCGCCTTCAGTCGTTGAATTTATTTCCCTGACTAAACCAGATTCTCTTCTCTTCCTCGCGACCCTACACACTCGACCATCACCACCATCCAGCTTCAGCCCCAGTATCATCATCTTTATTGTCGGTTTGTACGTGAAAGCATTTCAAAACATTCCGCAACAAGAACATCATTCCCATCCAACTGAATTATTATAAATATTTTTTTAGTGCTCCCTTTTGGCCCCATCTAGGGTTGCCATATAGTAGAAGTTTTAGCTTTCACTGGGTACGCATTAAGTTGAAATATTGAATGTTTTGATATTTGTATTAGAAATGCTCCAGTGAAAGAGAAAGTTTGTTAATAGACTTGTTGTTGAAAATGTACCTTATCTGGGAACAAAAACCCGTCTTATAAAACGAAATTGATTTCAAGTGCTTCACGTTGGGCGCCATTTTTCCTAGATGTGCCAGCTTAATAAATAAACTTTATATTGCAAACTTACCCCAATACCCCATGCGATAACAGCATGGAAATTAATTTATGTTTGTTTTTTTCTATAACTCCTGACTTCAATCGAACTTTAAATATCAAACGTTGGGCGCCATTTAGAAGAAATAAAACTTATTTAACCAACATATAGACAGAGGTTTTAAGTAGTGCTTGGTCAAATTAACTTCAGAGAATTTGAGTTTATTTATCCGCTGGAAATAATATCAATAGTTCTTTAGTCAATTCAAATAATTATTTTAAGAGTTGCCATTAAGGTTCATTTAGTTTCACCTTTTAGTAAAAAATATACATTAGTTTTTTGTTTAAAACTTCTGACTAAAAAGTTTTTTTTTTTTATTTTAAATAGAGTTATTAACAATATGGCAACATTTATTTCATAAACAATACAAAAAACCTTAACCAGATCGGTCGTTATTTTGTAAAAATGAAACGAAAAATATTTAAAATAAAAATATAAAAAGAAAACAAAAAGACCACAGACTTGTCTGATTTGCGCTTAAATGCGATTTGATTACAAAAGAAAACCACATAATATTAAAAAAAAAACTTAAAAAAAAAACAAAATCAGCACATTGCGAAAAGAAGCAGAGAAAATTAAAAAAAAAAAAAAAAAACAAAATTAAATAATAAAAATCATTTAAATAACAAAACTTGCCGCCGACACGACAAGATGAGTGGTTTTTTTCCTGCTGAAATCTACATTTTTTGCCAGTTGCTGCTTTATTTGTATATAAAAACCAACACAGCGAGTATTTCATGGTTAGATGGATCATGACTACCAGCTACCACTACACATTTTTGAATTGTATGCCACAATTATTATTATGCAAAAAGTATCTGTGGAAAATTGTGTTACCCTATCCACTGCCAACGGCCGTGGTGGCGGTGGCGCTAGCTATAGTATATATAATGCTAATGCGCTTGGGTGGAGACTGACGAAATTAAGAACCACAAATGGAGTACTTATAATCTCTTCAACAACAGCAAAAAAAAAAAAAGACCGACTATTCGTTCAGAAACTTATATACGTAGTAGATTTTATGCAAGTACGTTTATGTTGCAGATAAGGAATGACCTAATGGGAAATCTGATTTTTTTTCTTCATCTATTTTTATCTCGACGGAAATATTTTTAATTTTATAGGACACGGATTTGAGAGCAGAATTCTTTTAAGAAGGAGGGGTTCTATTTTTTTAATGGGAAAGCATGTTTCTGGTTTTTATGTGACGAATCTCTCTTAAAAAAATTTAATCTACCCTCTGGATCAAAACGAAAACAAAATTATGTAATTAGCAGTTTTTTTTATGAAAACAACACAGGATGGAAATGTTCTATGCGCACTTTTGATTATACAGAGTATATTTTTTGATGTAGGAAGATAATTTGTTTCGTCAATAATTATGTTGTCGGAAGAAATCTAATGAGTATTCAAATTTAAATATTGACTGTAGAACCTTTACAGAGATGACTGATATTACTTATACACTCCAGCTTAAAACAATGAAACGTACGACTTCATTTTCTCACTGGGTGAAGTTGCACAGCCATAGAATATTTTTTGAAATCATCTTCGAAATTCAGCACAATTTTCTATTCTTTTTAGACTAAAAACTGTCATTCGGACAACAATAGATAAAGTAAACAAACAGAGCTATAGCAAAACTGTGTGCAAATATTTAGCTGTCAGTTTTCGTTTACTTTATTTTGGCATTTGTATTTTTGGAAACATAAAATACCACCTAGCTGCTAAAACAACATTATTTACGTTTACAGAAGCCATCAAACAAAATAGTTTGCGTTGTAGTGTTGGCACTTTAGGTAATTTTGGAATTTAATTTTATTTTAAGTTGCGACATTTTTTTGTTAGAATCTGAACAACTAGACACTACACTTATATAAGTAAACAACATGACACACACCATAAAATAAACAGAACGACAAAAAGCGTTCCGATTTATCAAAAGTAGATTTTTCTCGCTCTATTACTCATCGCGTCGTGGCATTGGTTTGTTAAGAATCTGAACAGCTGACTTGACACCAAAGCTCGTTGTCGTGATGGCTATTTTGTGGAAAAAAATAACTTTTAACTTTACGACGCACGTTAGCAAATCAATAACAGCGTACAAGAAAATGAATAGAAGAATTTGAGAATGGAATCGCGAATGAATAATTTACGACGTCATAAACTGAATCTTAATTGAGCGCGCTCAAGGGTTTATATAGGAAGTGTTTGGAAAATGTGTTGTGGTCGCGTTCAAGTTCAACCATTACAACACGATTTAATGGATTTATGTTTAAATGCAATAAAGAAAGTAAACAAAATACTCTACACACAAATAAACAGAACGAGTGAATTCGTTTAAACGGGACGTCCATCCGTCGTCGGTCGCTTCGTAATCGTGAAATAGCTATGGTTCGTTCAAATGATTGCACGAAAATGCGTTCAAACACTCATACTAGTGCAATCATATGAGTTTTACCAAGGTTGGTGAACAAATTATCGGTCGGTATGGAGTATCTTCGCACATATTTTCCATATATCCAACTTTGCCTCGTGAAATTAATAAAAAAAATTTTTATAAAATTTTAGATGTTTCACATCTCTCACCGAGTCGAATTTTTTGGTCCACTCCATCGCATAAGTTCGACAAGATAAAATAATAAAAATGACAACCAAATTATGTCTGAAATTAAGATCTTATTACTTCCTCGTCGGATTTATTTTTTTAAATCTCAGGTTTCTGTTTTAAAACTATAAAACCATTTTATGTGGAAAATAAAACTCCTGGAATAACCGAACCGGAAGTTGGTAAGCGAATTTAAATTCAAATTTTCCACACTGCTTTTTCATATTCCCATAGGTTTTCATTTGTTGAGGAAAGTGTTAAACAACTTTATGGGGTTTTTAGAAAGGATGTACATGTATACACAAACAGGTACACACGATGCAGACATCATGTATACCTATAGTGTAGTTTAAAAACAGGACACACAAACCGTGTATATATGTACCTATACGAACGAAATATTCATTTTCGAGCTTGAGCTTATCCAGAGAGAGAAGGCAGGGAGATTTATTTATAATTTGGAATTCCGACGATTCTCTCCGAAAATCGGTATTCTGTGACAGTGATGGTCGTTTAGATTTTGTGTGTAGGTTGGTATTTATAAAGGATAAGCCAACCATTGCCACAGGAGTAAAGAGCGAATAGGTGAATCAAATGAGAGATAGACAAGGACACAATAGAGCCTGGAGCCTGAGGTTTTTATTTTTTTTTTTATTATTATGGTGGTTGGCAAATTGAACGAAGCAAATATAAAAAGTTAATTCAAAGTGGTTTTTGTCACGTAAATTGTTATCCCTTGTTTTTTTTTTTTTTTTTTTTTTTGTTTGTATCCTCCAACTTTACTTCGTGCCAGGATTTAAAACATCAAAAAATCATTGGAGTTTAGCTGTAAATACATATGCATACATATGTATGTTTGTATAATTTTTGCATTCAAATGAATTTGAACGAAATATTTTTAGATATTACACTGCCATTGATTATATTGTAAACATTTACACGTAATCATATCGCAGGCAAACACAATAATTGATGGAAATTGTAGAATAAAGTCAATACATATTTGATTAACCAAATCCCTCCTAACAAGTCGGAATACTTATACAAAAAAAAAAAAAACTCCTTTGCGTTCCATCATCCACTTGGGTTGGGTTGGATTTGTTTACAAAACAGTTTTGAATGGTGTATGGATGGCAAAGTGCGAGAATTTGTTTATGGTTTCATGTAGACCTACGGAATTTAATTTATTTTTCTTGTGATTGTTTTATTTGGAACGATCGACGACGATGATGATGATGAGGAGAGGATGATATGGCATTGAGTGTTTAAATTACGTTTGTTTGTTTTTTTTTTTTTTATTCACAGCTTGATTGAGTTATTTTGTATTGTGGTGAATTTGGACGGTAAACAATCAAATATGCATAGGTATATGCATATAGCCCCGTAAAATTAACAAACAGAAAAATAAATACGACTGAATAAATAAAATTAGTCTCTGCAAAATAACCAACTCGATAATTAAAAACAAAAAAAAAATACATTAGCATGCTCTAGTGAATCAAGGCTAATGGCCAATGTAGGTACAATATAAATATGAACATACATACATATAATTATCCAATAAATAAATCGATCATTATTCAAACCACAAATATAACAGATTGTGCGACGACATTAAAAATTACAATAACCCCATCCATATAATCAATTTATGATCAAACAAAATGTATTTTATATATTTAATGATCTAAAATTAAATATTGACCACATAATCCCATCGACAAATTTATTATTATCTTTTATTTATGAATGAAAAATAGAATTGAAACAAGTAAAACAGAATTGAATGCGGAAAATATAATTATTATTATAGATTGCAGATAACAAGTTTGTTCCAATTAATTGTTGGAAATCAATTGGCGCTTTATTGCCTCAACCACCGTACACCGCGCTGCCCCGCCCCGCCACCTAAACTACATAAAGAGAATAATTCATGAAATTGAATTAGAAAATTGGCATTATTTTGTGAAATATAGAGATAATAAATGTAGGCACATCATTATTTTGCTCTATTATCTATAAATAGTGTCTATTGAATCAGAATTATTTAATTTATTTTATTCGTTTCATTTGAATTGTTTTAAATCAGTTTTTTGCATTGACATCGTTCTAACTATACCTACAGTTATCTAACAGTTATCTTACTTTTGTGTGGCCATTAATTGTCCACCTGTCACAATATTTTAGCTGAATTTCAGTGAATTGAAATGAAAAAAAATTAAGATTTTTAGATTGAAAATTCAATTGGTCATTCGATGACCAATGGAAAATGCCATAATTGATTTTTTTCCAATTTCACTAATTTACTAGGAGTTTTTCAACAACAAGAAAATACTGTGGATAGATGAGTCAGTATATAAAAGTGCAGCTCAAATAAAGTTTTGGAATGCCTGGAATATAATGACGTGAAGGTTGACAGGCTTTGATTTATTTAAGGATGTGTTCGTTGATATTTGTATTTACTTTATACTTTGATTGATTTGATTTGATATTAAGACAAGATACGATAGTTATCATTCTTTATTTACAAAAATAAATCATAAAGTTGACAAAAATGTAAGAAAACAATCTGCGAAACAAAAACAACGCGTAATGAAAGCGTGTTTGTAAAACGTGAAAAAAAACTGAGACACAAATTGTTAATTTTATTCATAATTTTTCCAGTTTTGTGACAAAAATTCGGACGTTTCGTGTAAGTCCAGCATAAAATAAACGAAAAATTATCGCTGTTTACGGTTTGAGTGAATAAATGATTTTGATATTTAGTTTTTTTTAAACGGAAATTATATTAAAACCAATTTTATGTTGTTCAAGGGAAGTTTTTTAGAAATGTCAATGTTCAGTTCTTTGAGAAAAAAAAAAAACGAATACTTTTCCAACACATCCCTTAACTTTATTCAATAGTGAATTGTTTATGAGTATTTTTTTCTTGAAAACAAAATGACGTGTTTTAATTACATTGAAGAACTGTGTAAAATGAGCTCGTGTGGTGATACCATTTCTATATTTCGAAAAACGAAGGCCAAATAAGTCTTCGTGTTATTTCATTAGAAAATGGATTTCTCCAACTTATATGCGCTGCCGAGCGAGGACCGTAGTTCGTATTAGAAAACTGTTAAGACAAAAAATACAGATAATTGAAGGATCTACAACTTGTGCAACAATAGTTTTTTTTCCTAGTGACAAAAAAAAGATATGATGGATATAATAAAATCCTCCCTAACTTCTTTAAACAAAATGCATTGTAACTTTTTAACGTGAGCGAATTTTGAAAAAAGTTACTTAACATATTTTGTAGGAAATTAAATTTTCTCGTAGTACAATTGTTTTTTCTAGGATCAAAATCACCTTTAAAAACAAAATGGCGGCCAAATGACACTAGGTGCACTTGTGAAAAATTGCGGTTTTTGGCTTGTGTACTGATACCCTTTTGAATATCGAAGTCAAAATGCGTCTCGGAATTATTTCTCATTAAAATCTAAATGTCCCGTATCCAATAATGTCAAAATCCCGAATGATTAAAATCCCCAATGACAAAATTCCAAAACATCATGAAAACATACAACAAAAAGTACTAAGCCACTCGGGATTTTGACATTCGGGATTTTTTCCATTTGGGATTTTGGCATTTGCGATTTTAGCCATTCGGTATTTTTTGCATATTCAGGATTTTGGCATTTGGGATTTCGTACCCAACCTAAATGATATTTGTTACGTTATTGAGTGATTTTGATTTGTGCGCATCGTACGAATTGTATTTGCTGATACCTATTATTTGACCTGTCAATCCCAAAATGACAGCTACAATTTCTTTATACATATTTTGTTGGGCTCGGTAATTACAGTTAAACTAAAGGACTTTATTCATAAAACATCCTAATTCCTCCTGGTTTTGAGTTTTCCGTTAGTATGCCTTTATAAGCCAGGGTTGCCATACATTTTTAAAATTTGAGCCAATAGGAAACTGTTGACCTTGTAAATTACAAAACAGCACTTTTCTCTTCAATTTTGACAGTTTTCGCCCACTGGTTTACAGGCAGAATAAAATTTAAATGACATAAAAAATAAATTAAAAATGTTCAATGATAAAATCATGATAACCAAAAAACAAAACATCAGGAAAAAATATGCTTTTAAATTTGAAGATTAGACGTAAATCAATACAAAGCTTATTACAATAAGATTCTCATTAAAAGATTAACTGAGTGGTCACAAATTTCAAATCCGAAAAAAAAACATTATCTAACAATCTTAATTGAAACATTATAAATTGTTGTATTTGTACTTCAGTATTCGATTAGTGTTCAGATCGGTAGACGGTTAAAGACTAATGATAACGCTAAAACAGTCATAACATCTTCAAACCTCCTACTCATTTTGTGTTTGTTATTCGAATGAAACTTGTAGGTAAACTTTAAAGTTCAAGCTTACCATCGCACGTGCTTCTAAACTGTCTACTCTACGATCTTGTTTTTATAGTCTATGTAGAAAAAGACCATTCTTTTAATAAACTCTCTACGAATTTTGTTACCTTACTTGTCGATCCGTTTACGATTCAGCTACTAATATTTTGTTAAACTGTTTGTTGTCAACGGAATTAGCTTTTGTGTCCGTAAAGTAGTTTGCTGTTCTTGTTATCTTATCCCAGTATTGCCAGATGCACACTTCTATTTATATTTATGAATTTGTAAGTTTCTGTTCTGTATACAACAAAAAAACCCAAACCAATTTAAGGAGACCTCTCTGAAAAGTTTTGAGCATTTGAAGCCTTAAGTTAATTCCTTTTTTGTAAGAATAAAATAATAAATAAACTGCGGAAAAAAATCTTCTTGACTTGACAAATAAAAACACACGATGAAAGGAAAGAATTTATTTTCCTACTCATCAACCTCGCCCAACCACAAAACGAAATATAAAATATGTATGTTCCCTCTCTAAAGTCTGGATGCCAAACAAATCTCAAAACCCTCAGCATCAGCAGCAAAACATTTCCAGAGTGTAGTTTTTGACTTTGATGTTTCCTTTGATTAAGTTTCTGGGAGTGGGGTTTGAAAGGGAGGGGAGAGAACGAAACTTAGCGCAACGCATGGTTTATTTCTATGCATGGACATCGTTGCCATCAGTAGTGCCACCGTTTTCTGAATCCTCACGAGAACTTTATCGTAAGTAAATTCTAAACAGTGACACATTCGCAGATACCTTTAGTGAAGTGAACATCTGTGGAAAATCTAAGGCAGTCCTTTTCTGAATTGAAGCAACTTTTTGTTGGTTTCTTTGGTTCGAGCTTCGGGTTATGTACTTACTTCGATGCAAGACGAACGACAGAGTGTGTAGCAATGTCAGTCAATTTAAAGGAACGGGCAAAACTAGAAATGCCTAGACAAGAGAAGAGTCAAACAAAAAGAAGTAAAATTATTTGCAAAACGAATAAAAAAAAAGTAGCTCTTCTGCTTCCATTTGGATATGACAAACGAAGGAATACATCTTCTCTGGGGTAGTCATTTCAAGCACCAAGCACAAGTTTTAATGTATTTTCGGGACCCCCTGGCTCTTTCCCTTACAACTTGGGTACGCGCGCCAGGAACAGCCTAAAGGAGCGGCATGCAAACAGTGCTATAACTTTATTATTTAAGTGTATAGAGAAGTCCGACTCCAGAAGTAATAGCCCGGCCCGATCCGACAAGAGTCAACTTTGTTTCTGGATATGGAGGTAGTACGTTTGTGCATGATGGCTGATGCAACTTAAAAGAGTTACTAAACTGGAAGTCATCCCCCTCTTATACTTCCTCTGGACCCAATACACTTCACTATATCCTTATACACAGTCAGTTGGTATTTTATGAGCACTGATGAAGATACAGTGGACTCTGCTATTCATTAATTATGCAGATTGGACAGACAGGCAAAGTATCGCAGGAGAAGTATTTTGCTTTCCACTTTAATTCTATGGGCTCTGAGATGTCAGTGTTTGAAATTTGAATTGATGCTTAACACGAAGTCAGACTAGGACCATCGTGAGTCCTTCTGGTGGTGTTGTGGGCGAGTAAAACAAAGGTGTATGCGTTCTCATGCGGCAATGTTTTTTTTTTTTTTGTTTTTCCTTTAGGTTAGATTTCGAAAGGGCTTATATTTCAAAGATGTTTTTTTTTCGCACTCAATATGCATTTAAATCATGAAGCTTGTTTTGGAGAGGGACGAACATGTGTTTGTTGATTATAATTTCTCAACAAGCTATAGATGAATATGTACTTTTTCGAAAAAATTATACTAAACGTTGGGCGCCAATTATTAATCTGAATTTAAGATATCGTCTGTCGATGCAGACTTTCTCAGAAGAGAAAAGAAAATTAAATATTTTACTTCTGGTGCTGGATGGAATATCAAGGGTGGTTGGTAATCGTAGAGCGGATGTAGTATTTGATTTCTAACTGAGGGATTTGGGTTCGAGCAGAATTATATTTCAAAATTAATCCAAATAACTTAAGAGATTGTTTAGAATTTTCGCTGATTTTTTAAACTGATATTTGGTCCCTCGAGCAAAATTTCAATGAAAACCATATTGCTTGCCAAAGTCTAAAATCTATCTATTCTTCCATTAGGAACCACCACCTTCTTAACACGATGTATAAAACGGCTTCATTCATTGATTGCCTATAATTTCCACTAGAAATCTCGAGATTTTCAATAAACATAAATATTACTGTCAAATATGCATTGCACACACAAAGTAAATATTGTCTAAACAACAACCTTCCTACATATGGTTACTTTATAACAGCGATGATATATATATATAGGTACTATACCGGAACATTATCCGGCCAAAAACTTTCAGGACTGGCTGCTCTTGATGACGTTTCACCTATACCTACTCAATTTCAAATAATTAACATTTCAATTAATTATTCGCAGCAAAACTGATAAGCAAGCATTTCCTATGTATTTATATACATACGTATGAAGGTCTATACAAACATACTTTGATCTAAATTCTAATCCAATAATTCTTGGCAATTCTCTATGGTGTCGCTTCCATTGCAACCACAATATTCCAAGCGATTTTCCCCTTGTCCCTTGTTCTCCACTCCCTGGATGATGAAATTAATTACACAGGTAGACATATTTAACATGCCAGATAAATACGAGTGAACGAACCCGTCCCAAGTTGGCCAACTACTATATAAGACCGACGAGGACGAGGACGACAACGATCCATATCCCTTCCCCCCCCCCCCCCCCCCATCGCTATCAAAATACATTTACCCAACTAAACTTTGTGCATGGTAAATGAACGATACAGTACATCACCTCGCCTTTGGGGAAAGGATGACAAGGACTTTTCTCTTCAACAAACCTATTCACCTCCATAAACCACCCCAAAACCCACCTCTGGATAATGTGTTTATGTATGCAATTGGATGGTGACGAGGTAAACTCAATTACAACAGAGCTAGGAATGAACTTCGGTGTAGAGTATGTAGTAGAGTGACTACAGAACGATAGGTACAAACATATATTTGTGACGTAGATTATCATGTTTTAGGTGGTGGTGGAATTGTTTGAGGTGAATGTGAACGACATATCTAAAACTAATTTTTGTATACCTAGGAATCGATCCATTAGGTGTAGGATATTTCATCAAAAGCTATTTTCAATCATTAATCATCCCGGGAGGAGTAGGTCGGACAACAAGCATGCGAGAGAATGTGTGTTAGTGGCAACAACATGACAAATTATACAGCGAAATAATAACAAACCTATCTATGTATATGTTCTTCCACACTCAGGACTCCCCGCTTTCCAAAATATTGTAACAACAATACAAGAAAGATAGATAAAGCTGTTTTGTTTTATTTAAAAAAAATCCAGAATGTTTTAGATACATACATAGGTACTAATGTTTCTGTACGCCCTTTTACTGAATGTGGAACGTTGATTTGGCAAAATTATCATAGTTTCACATAGTGTTGCCAAAACGGGATATTTATAGCGAATTGCGATACCCCAACTTTTCATTCGCTTGTTTTATTTTTTCTTCGCACTGCATATCACACTACCTTGCCATGAGAAGCCATCTACCCGCAAGAGTAAGAACTAATCTTTAAAATAGATCCAGATAGAGAGCAGGATCCCAAGTTGTTGTTGTAATACGTGTTGAAAAATTATCCTAATCCAGATCCGTACATAATAAAACACAAAATAAAATTAAAGTTGGAAAATTTTAAATCAAAAAAATGTAACTATTGGGGTATTTTCGGCTATGCAAAATTTTTCAAGTTGGGCTCCACTTTTCTTAGAAAATCTGGCAATACTGTTTGCATGGCGTGGAGGTTGGAATGCATGATTATTGTCATGATGAAATTCAGGAAGAGAAAGGGAGATTGTGTGGATGGATTTTTTGCCAGCACCAAATATCCTTGCACTGATAAAACTATATTATTAACAGAAAACTGGAGCATTCTTAATGGATTGTACGAAAATGGTGACATAAAAGTTGGCCAGCGATGTTTTTAGAATAATTTTTGTAACATTGCAGCCATGGGGAAGAGCAAGATAAAAAATATGAAAAGTTTCATTCATCACAAATAATTAAGTTCCTTACAAAATAGAAATATATACCTCTCTCGTTTATCCACAAACGTCAAAATCATCACTTTGTGTCAACTGACATCTTTTTTTAGGTAAATCAAATTATAGCACTGTGTATTTGTATTATGTATATGTATTAATAAAAATTGAAGATTTATGTTATTAAAATTACACTATAAATATCAAAATTGAACACAAACTAACTGTCACCTTTGACGTTGACTGATTCGAAAATCTCCCTATTCTCAACCTGTCATACAAAATCTGTGTATGCTACTCGAAAAGAGGTTCCATATTCATTGAGTTTGTATTCTCATATTGTTCAGCTATAATTCCTAGTCATGATTTCAATATCAAACTTTCAAAGTATAAAAAAAATGACAAAAACATGCTGGCTGTGGACGTTTTGATAACAAAAAAAAAATACTATACGAGCTATAAATTAAAATGAATTTAATGAATTTGTATCGATGAAAAACAGGATTCTTATTTAAATTATTATATTTAATATCGTTCAAATGTGACATTTAAGGTAATTAATGTGCAAAAAATAAAACAAATTAATGTGTCAAATTTGTTTTATACAATAAACAATGACAAAAACGTGAAGATTATTATTTATCAGATAAAATGCGACGACCGACGACGACGTTGAGTATAGGTATAGTGTGTGTATGCCTTTAAGCTTTAATAATAAAATAAAACAGACTTTTTATTGACAGATTGCTTGATGCTCTCTGATCTGTTTGATTGAGTTGTGGTTAATTGTTTTAGTTTTTTTTTACATATATTTATACAAAATAAATTGAAATAAGGAATCATTATTTGTCATTAAATTGACAATTCGCCAATAAATTTTGTATGCCCATTGAATTAATTTATTTATATGTTTTCAGTTTATAAACGCTTCGAGGTATAAACATACATTATTTTGTTATTTTCTCTCTACTGAGCTAAAATTTAATTTAATTCCTAAAAATTCGATTAAATTATGCGGTAATTCTTTTCATATTTTTTTTTCACACAACTTATGAGTGTAAACCATCAGACCAACTGAATTTGTACAATACATATGTACGTAACTTTTATTAACATAAATTATTATCAACATTGAGTGAATGAACAAACAAGAACAATAAACTCTGCGTCTGCAAAAATATTTAATTATATAAAAAAATTAATGACGGTGATTCGGCAGACAAGTTATACAAAAACGCACAGGAAAACAAATAGCAGACCAAATTAATTAATATGAAACTCAGAATTAAATAAATTGCAATCTTTAAATGTTTTCCTAACACCTATTCTTTAATTACCACGAGGCTAATGCCTCAATTAAATCCTCATAAGCGGCTTTAAAAGCTCCACCACCTCCTCATCAAAGCAAACATCAGCCATTGAATCTTAAATGTGTTCACTATTATTATAAAATTTTAAATGTAATGTATGTATAGGTACTTCGAAGTCTTTCCTCACTCTTAAACGCCATAACTTTTTTTTTCTTCCACACCATGTGAACACCATTATGAATGTACCTTAAAGCTGTGCCTACATTATCTTTACAATGCACAGTACACAGCATGCAGCACAAAATAACAAATTGCTTTTGATGGCTTTTCGTTATGAAAACATTTTCATGACACAAATAAAAAAAAAACAGCTTACAACAAAAGAATACAATTTCTTACAAAAAAATAAAAATAATAAAAAAAAAATGAAAAAAGAGGAAAAAAAAACAAACGGAAGACTATGGGAAATATTTCTTGCTTAAAGTACATACTCGTATATGCAAATGCATGCGCTGCGCATAAACTGATACTATTTTTCATGCATACGTTTAGCTATGTTAAATTAAAAGCGAAGACAAAAAAAAAAAAGAGAGAGACGAGGCATGAACAGACAACAGGAATAGGTACAAACTAAAAAAACGCTCCAACTTCATATTTCACGACTTACCAACCATCGCGCCACCTATCAGCATTCAGACTTTTCGTAACATAACCTCTCATCCTTGGCGCACGGACGGAAAGTGATTGCTGTTGTGATGAGGAGCTGAACTGCTGAAGAAAGAAAACATTTTTCTCATCTGCTTAGGGATTTATTATTATAGTCTTGAGCTGTACTTCATCGTCGTCGTCGTTATTGTCGTCGGTCGGTGCTGAAGATGCTCAATTTGCAAAAGTTGCAGGCAAATTCCTTTTTTTTTAGAAAGAAGCGCCCTCTATATTTTGTACAGTACAATTCTTTTCTTCTTCATAAGTAGGTGTATACATATATTTAGGTATGTTGTATGTGTATAGTATTATTTTCTTCATTGTGGGCTTGGATATCTTTGTTTTTTATCCTCTTATTCCTCTGTATCGAACTAAGTCATGTTATTTGTCAGCAACTGAAATTTATGCTAATCATCTTAAATATTATAAAGGAAAATCATAAAATTCATTCTCGTTGGTTCTGCAGCATACAGAAAAAATGTAGATATATACATATAGGCCTGTTTATTCTCATATAATCTGGTATTACGTGAGATAAATTGCAATTATTTTATAAAAGTTAAAATTCTGTAACAAAGTAACGTTTCAAAGGAATACTCAAACGTCAAAAATTAAAATCGCCCCTTATTGCAAATTTAACCCAAAGACGGTGTTCATTTGACTGTCTGCTCCGATTTTTGTTGATGTGAATTCAACTTGTCTTGTTCAGACACAAACTAGTGTGAACACATCCGACTCACTTTGACGTTCAGCCAGCAGTCGTTAAAACAAAAAAAAAACTGTGCTCGTTGAAGGATTAATACGAAATACTTTAACTTACAAAATGTAAATCTTATTTAGTAAATGTATTTCCAATTGAAAAAAAATTGGATTTTGTAGAATTTAAATGCCAAAGATAAATCACAGACAGAGAAAACAGATGTCAGAAAAGAACGCGTCAACAAAAATCCACCAGTTTTTAAAACTGGCAATTCCTGGCCATCTCTTTCTCACCATGAAGTGGGAGTGAGAAAAAGCACAGAGACGTCAAAAAAATCGGAGAAGGCAGTCTAATGTGAACACAAAGACTCGAACTACTTTTGTTCAGACACAAACTAAGAGCCTGTTTAGATTTGGTTAGTTTGAGTGGACTGGTGAGTCTCATCGTGTTTACATTAGAAACTTTGAGGCGCCTTAAAATACATTGCAACAACAAATTCAACATTTTGCACATTGAAACAAAAACAAATGACACTCATGTCGTGCCTCACGAGATCCCTCACCCCACTTTTCTCTTGCCTACAAACTGCCGTGATACCGGACTTAATCTTCCCAATCTAAAGAAAATTTCTAAGATCATAAAAACGTTAACCTGCTAAATTTTGAATGGAAGTGCAAAGATGGTGGGAATATTTCGTAAATATTTTTGTATTTTTAAAGTCGAATTTGACTGATGTTTTGGGTATGAATATTCTTTTTTCCGTTATATATATTTCAATGGAAACAAACTCTGAAACCTGCTAATCTTTTAACACTCAAACACACAACCCACTTCGATAGTGTCGCCCTCTTTCATTCTTTTATCCGAGCACTTGAACGACAATCTTAATCGTGATAATAATACAACCTATTGACTACCGAAAGGCATATTAAATAGCCCCAGGGTCCCAGTCCCAGTCTATATTTACTGCGGCAGGCGCAGTTATCCATGTCGTAAATAACTTGACTTACAAAAATCTTATACTAGGCACTACAAAAAGACAACACAAAAAAATAATAAATAATAAACGCAGCCGCCGCTTGCATGAAACGATTCCTTCTCTTAATAGTTGCCTATACTAATATACTTAAGATCCGCAATGTTTCGGGGAACCTCTAACTCTTAAAACACACAAATCAACTTTAAAATGTTATTATAAGACTTTAATCGTTGATAAATTTAGAGTGTGCGCGCACACACGGTGTTTGTAACTGGTGTGCTTACAAGTTTCTTAGTTGCTACCGTTGCAAGTGGAATCAAATTTCAAATCGTGTCGGCGGGATATTAGATCTATAATTAAATCAAAATGGGAGACCACGAATTTAATTGAACCTGAACTAGAAGTAATAGGAGTAAAGGCAAGGTAAAGTTTTTGAAATAACGTTCTTAATATTAATTTCGAAAACAAATCTTTATTCTAAATTCTATTCCAACAAAGTGTTTTGTCAGCTTGAGAAAAATCAATCATGTCATTGTACTGTTACTGTTGTGCTTGTGTAAACAAGTGCGGTACTGTTCGATGTGAAAATAACAACTGGCAATAATGCTGTTGACATGAACGACAACGACAACAACTACGACTACTACTGCTACGAATAACGAACGAAACGAGAATGACAGTGACATTTGGGTGTGTACGCTCGCGCGTTCAATTAAACCCAATTTTGTCTTAATTGAATTTGATTTGCTTTGGCAAGCAAGTTGTTTCGATATGTTTATGAATTTAATTCGTGTTCAATTGTTTTTGTCTTTAATTTAAAGACATTTAAGACATCATACTCATTGCAACAACAACAACAAGGCAATATTTATGTCAGATGTAGAAAAGTTTATTACATGAATAATTCATTAATCAATGTAGAGGCCCGACACAACGCAACGTAGATAGACGACCGACCGACACGATGATAATGGCAGGTTATAAAACAAGGTGTTGTCGTTATCGATATAATAAAGAGGTTGTATTAATTTATTTTCCAATTTATTTATGTATATATATTTTTTTTTAAGTGATTCATTAAATTTTAATAAGATAAGCTATTGAAGCAAATATGAAATATTTATTAATAGTTTATTTAATCATTGTGTTCTTAGTCTAAACTAATTTGTTTTGTTGGTTCTTATCTTTGCAGGTTAGTTTTGGAAAAATGTTTAATAAATCGTGAGTAGTAAATTATAATAGGTATAGATACTTTGCATATAAACAAGTTTAAATCTATTGTACAAGTATTAAAATATGTACATAAGTAGGTTCCCACTTTCACTACAGAAAGTAAACGTTCTACTTGTTAACTTGAAATTGATTAGAAATTTCCAAGTCACCAAACAGGCCTTTTAGTTCTTTTACATTGAACGCTTCAATTTTTCTTTACTATTGAATTGACATTTAAATGCTGTCAGTTGCTAAATGAAAAACAAAAAAAATTTTTTGCTATGAAAATCAAGACAGAAAATCACCGCGCGCCGCTCAAGAACGTTCTGGGTATTCACAAAGTTCTGTCAAAGTTCATATAAAAAAAATTTAAATAAGACTAAAAATGGGGTAGTTTTGGGAAAAAAACAAACAGACCTAATGACTGCAAAAGTGAAGAAAGATAAGATAGAAAGCCAACTACCGTGTTGGCAAAATTTCGGCCACTCTTTTTTGACGTTTGTCTTTTTTTTACGTTTTTTTTTTTTAGGATATATCAAAAGTTTGACAAATGTTTGGGAAGAACTTATTTCTTTTCAATCTAATAGATACTTGTTTATTTCATTTTTTTTAAAGTAAATCGCTCGATAATCGTTAATCTTTTCTTAAATATTCAAATAATTTTTTTAATTTATGCACAACTTGTCACAAAACAAAAAAACCTCCCAAGTAGCAGAAACATTTAATGTTAAATTCATATTAGGTATACAATAAATTGTATCATTCTTTTAATTTATTCAAATATTATGCAGTTTCCATTGCTTTTTCTGTTGCTGTCACATTCGGAAACTTAGTTCATTTTTTTGTTAATGAAGAAATTCTGAGTGCATTTCGTTGTTGGTATATTTTGTTTAATCGTTCTAATGTTCTGTCATTCTTAATTGTATTGGCTGGGTGAATTTTGTACATTTGACATGTATCAGAAAGTTACTTTTCTGTCATTAATGACATAAGCTTCCATCTTTTTAAGTTCTGAACACAAAATAATCGGTTTTGTGCAATAAAAAATGAGTAGGTAGTGTGTGGCAGTCTTTATGTCAAAAGTTTAACCCCCTATACATCGTTTAATAAAAACACTCATCCGATTATTGCGATTGGTTTGACTGTTGAGATTTTTCGGGCTTGTATTTATTCGTTTTATTGCAGCACGGTGTAAATGTGATGGATTATGGTGCGCACGTTAACAAATTGTTGTCGTTGTCGCCGGAATAATATAAACAATATGTATATGCATATAAATCCACAAAAGACTTAGCAACTTAATAAAAAGAAATATGTCAACTGTCTAGTTTGAATGAAAAGATTAATTACAATTCTCCATACCTAGCTACCTCTTTTATGCGAAATGCTATAAAGTCAGTAATTGGGACTTTATTTTTTGTTTGTCTTTATTTTATTTTTTGTTTGTCTTTATTTTATTTTTTGTCTAGCGCAATTACGACAACATCGATGGCGGCAACTCCAAGTACAGATTTTCCGTAATTTAATTTGATTTATTTTTATTTATGACTGCTCGCAGCGTGGTTGGATACATTTTGCAGCATTTTGCTTAGACGTCCAGCGTAGTTGATTTTGATATTTAAACAAGCTACTAGCGTTACGATTGCACCATCCGGGTTTCTATTTGTTTTTTTTTTTTGTAGAGAAAAGTTTTTTGGGTCGAAATTACGTTAAAACATTAACATACATAATACGAAAGATGTCCCATTCCGTTCAACTGAATCTAGAGTTATAGACCTAATATCATAAAAATGAAGGAGTGCTCGATACAGGTGAAAGGTGACAATTTGTCTTATGACAGGAACTGTCAACTTTCAGTGCCATAAGTTGTGTTATGCACTGATATATAAGATCAGAAAAGTTCAGGATTGATGTGTGTTCCATGACGGTGTTCACATCGCATTATCTCCTCCGATTTATTTTGACTTTTCTGTACCTTTATCTTTTTCTCACTCATCAGAGGGAACGGATAAAGGCTTTTTACTTTTCGTACAATTACCTCGTTCTCACTCATCAGAGAAAACGAGATAAAGGTACAGCAAAGTCAAAAAAGTGGGAGGAGATGGGCGAATGTTCACCGTTCATGAGTAAAAACCTAGCACCTAACTTTTCTACCTTTTGTCACTTTGTGTTCCATGAGCCATGAATGCGTGAAAAGTGTCAATGCATCAACTGATTTGTTCTTTGGGATACCAATAAGCTGTAATTTGTGAACGAAGGAAATTTATTAGAAAAAACGGTGATTCACTGTGTACTTGACTGTGTAGCCATTAATTCAACAATCCCTGAGAGATTACGATACAGAAATTGGCTTCGTGAATTCAAGTATGTTAGTTTGTTATTGATTATGCTTCGTCCATTTGTAGTCGGCAACGTAGATGTCTGCCAAATAAAGAGTTTACCTTATTTTGCTAAAGGTATAGTTGCACATGCACTTCAATGAATATAATATGAACTTGCATGGAGAACAGAAGAAATCGTACATCGTTGCCTATTTATGTACTTAAAGAAGATCAGGGCTTCTTTTCGTGTTTCAATTTTGTGTACTTCATTGCTCCGCCCAACACAAAAAAAAAACAGTGCAATTTTGCACAACTGCAATATTCACTTAAATATCTTGAGCATATAGTTACATATAAACATACTACAACTATACAATAGAAGCATCTGGCTTTCAAATTCGCCTACTTCTTCATCTTCCTTCAACACCCTTTTCCCCCTTTAGATGGCGGTACTTACAAGTTCTTTGAAATCACGTACCTACTTCCCTTTTATTCTACATTTTGTAGTTTATTTTTTTGGAGCATTAAAAAGAATATCTCAGTAGGATTATTACAGTGCTATGGATAAAATGAGAAAGAAAAGAAGAAAACCCAAAGTAAAAGCAAGAAAAAGAAGAAAAAGAAGGAACAAATCCACACAAATGGAAAATCAATTTTAATTAAACTGATATCGGAACGAATGGAAGAAGTACATACACAATACATTTCTTTGTTCCTGATTCGTTTCATTGGGAGCTCTGTTGGCTTGCTCTGCTTCTGAGTCGTTGAAACTGGATTTTCGATTTGTTCTTGGATTTTAGAGAGTGCTGGATAAGAAAGATTTGGTGTAGTAGCAAGAGACTGAGTTATATAGTCAGTCGAGGACTTTTTATTATCCTACGAAAAAGAAAATCCCTTAACTGACATTAGTTTATGTAATTGGAATTTATTTTAAGTTGCATTTTTTATGTAATACAACAGACTTTAAGGATTCAATTCCGACATTAAGAAATGAAAAATAAATAATGGAATTCTGTGA
This sequence comes from Leucozona laternaria, assembly GCA_932273885.2. Taxonomy (NCBI): domain Eukaryota; kingdom Metazoa; phylum Arthropoda; class Insecta; order Diptera; family Syrphidae; genus Leucozona; species Leucozona laternaria. Next base: position 21,512,753 of record OW026368.1, on the reverse strand, counting down.
TCTTCTGCGTTGCAGCTTTATGTATACCTTCGAAAAACTGATTGGAAAATGTTTGCCATGAATATGAGTACAAAACCATGTTTTTATTATAGTTTAAAATAATTCTTTCCAATTCTTACGTTGGGCGCCAGTTAGTCATATTACGATATTCATTGTTTTCAGAACCAATTTCAGCACAGTGACTCTTCTGTTGTTGAAGCCACTCACTATATATTATATATATAATAATATTATTATTGCGTTAGAAAGCCTTAATATCAAAACAACATTTAAGAATAATCCTCAGAGCTAAAATTCAATTACATAAGTCCCACGTTGGGCGCCAGTTAGCTAACTTGCGTTGAATAGCTTTGAAGATCAATTTTGCCTTCCTATTGATGTTTCTTTTAAAAAAGACTACCAACTAATACTTCTTTTGATGTTCACACTGTATGTACGATTAATAAATCGCAAACAGAACCCCGGAAACCTCAGGCCTGGCTTAATAACATATTGAATTTTGTGTACAATTCAGCAATTCAATAATAAGCCAAAAACAGACAAAACAAGTATGATTGAACCATCTCCTTTTAATACCAACCGAGTGCAAGCATCAGCTACATATATAGCGGTGCAGCTTCAACGTGTCATCATAAACACTGCCTCATGTTCACCGTACCATGCGAATGCCATAAAAATGCACCACGAGACGAGATGGTGATGATAGCCAAGAGCGAGTACAGAGCTAATACCTGCATATACGCTTTACAACCATTTGGCAGTAATTCACAACATGTACGTGTTAGATCGCCACTAAAAATGGAGAGAATAAAAGTATGTGGAACTAAACGTTAAAAGATTTGTGTGTTCATGCAACATGCTACACCATTGGCCACTCAGGCCAGGGCATGCACAATTTGCCTCCACAAACGGCCAGCGCCGCGGCGGTGACGACGCGATGGTGACGGCTACAGTGACGACTATGGACGCTGAATTGTGTTTGCTGCCCAGCGATGCGATGGCTGCTTCAACAGCAGCCATTAGTTTGGTTCCAACAGTTGTTGTTTTAAGCCTAACTTCACTCATCGAAAGCCTTATAAGACCGGACACATATACTGTTCATGATGTGTGTTCTTTTTTTTTTGTTGTCTTCTTATTTTGCTGTTGTGTTTTTTAATGCGATTACATGATTCGATTATATCAAATTTATAGATTGATTATGGGCAATGGGAGGATGATGAATCAGTGTCTTCGAACGGAGTCCGTTCGGAAGTTTTCGAATGCATAATTTGTGTGTGCGGCAATAATATTGCCACTAGCTTAATTTCGCTTAAGATGCATTGTATAATAAATAAATGTAATTGGTATCTGTTTTTATAATTTTCGTGTAGATATTTAGGATGTTTTTGTAAATAAAAAGATTTCAATCAAATTGCCGCCTTTCAAGTTGACAGAAGCGAATTCGAATTCAAATCATCAATCAACATTCGAAATTGAATGTCATTTAAAATCGACATCTTAGAGAAAACCTGATAACTTAACTTAACGAGTGAAGCCAATCTAACCTAAATAATTTCCAAGCATTAAGAAAAAAGTAATCATTTCCATTAGATTTATTACAACTCAATGACATATAATTCTTTTGCTTTCTGTCATGCATCCACTCTGATGTGTGTGTCCATTTCTTTACTCTTCAAATGTGGGCATAAAGCTCCTACTGCATAGGCATTATATTTACAGAGAAACTATAAAATGTTTATAACTTTATTTTCATATGGTTTAATTGCCGCCATATATATGTATGAGCTAAAGAGGCAAGTCTAATAAATCTTAATAATTGGCATTGAAGTCTCTCTGTATCTGGATATATTTCATTGTCTGCCTGTGCATAATACATATTTATATGCGTATATGCCTTATTAGCTTCGGGTGTAATAAAATATGTGCTGCATAGAGAGTACAGAAAAGCTAGTAGTCGTATTGTAGATCTTTTAACAAGTGATTAAAAGTTGTGGTGATAAATTTTATATTTTTATTTGTGTTGATTGAGTTTTAGTGTAACAATTAATTAAGTAAATGAGGTTGTTTATAATTGAGTCGAAGACGAAGTATGGTCAATGAATATGAAGATAGCTGTCGGCTCTATTTGCCGCAGTAAAGGCCAGAAGTAATTGAACACTCCCCTCCCTCCCCTTAACTAATTGTTAATTGAAACAAATATATTTAAATCTTCGGACACATTTGTGTATAAACTTTTGTGTTACCTACATTTATGTATAAATTTATCAATTTTAGACTTTGCTTAATATATACCTATACCCAAACATTGAGTCAATTACTCCATTAAATGGTATCGCTTTTATTTAAGAACGTATCAAATCTCATAAAAAAAACTAGTAAATAAAATAAAAAATGTCGTTAAAGACAAAACTCAAAATGGCGCCCAATCAATGTTCATACAAAAACATTTTACCAAAAAACCTCATAAAAGAAAACAACAAAATGATAGGTGTATTCAAGAGCATCAACTGCCATTCAATTTGAAGCATCAATTAGCCGGGCTGTCACCCTTTTTGGCCATTTTCCATCACAATTTACCAATTCCAATTCCACTTGCTTGCTGCTGCGGCGATATTGTAGCAATTATTCTCAATTATGTAGATTGTATAGATACGTATCGTCTCGTCGTCGTAGGGTGGGATAAATCTTTTTTCTGCCCTCGTTCACACACTGTGTAGTGTAGGCATTTTTGTTGCTTTGGGGTGATAAGCAATTGATACGCCCAATTGCGTGATACATTTCACTGACCAATATCGATTTCAATGCTATATCACAGCGAACTATAAGTTTTTTTTATTCCAATTAAAAACAAACAATTCGCTTGCCGCATATGAAGCTAGCAAATTAAGAAATGAGTTATGATCAATTGGTAGGTATATAGTCAGAGTCAGTGGGTACACCTAGGTTTTGGCGTGTTATTTGTTTAGACATGGCGAACAATTATTTTACTTTTCATGTTGTGATTTGACTAGTTAACAATTAACACGCGTTAAGGTTCATATACATATTAGCAAAAATGGTAGGTAAGTCTCACGGTCACGATTGCTTGCTTTGAGGCGAAAAAACATTTGACGTTTGTTTTTGTTTGTATTCTTTTCTTTGGCCACAATGGTGAACATAACACTGAAATTGTTTGTAGGTAATTGTAAGGAAACGAAACAAGGTGTGAAGTTCAGTTAGTAATTTCTTTGCATGTCTTTTATTTTGACATTAAGCTTTGAGAATAACTAGGTTAAAAAAAATTAAATAGACATACAACAATACATTAACCATAACGAATAATTTAAATCCGATTTATTAGGTGCGTTAAAAAAAATGGGATCTTGGAGATTTTGCTCCAAAGTGAGCAAGCGAATACAAATTTTTTTTCCTCAGGATTTTAACATCAAAACTGAGAAATTTAACTGAGGAATCCTGTTCATGTACTTACCTGAGATTGCTGAGGTCTCATTTTCTTGAAAATCCCTATTTACTTGTTTGTTGACATAATCGTATTTTATGACAAATAATGGGGATCATATAGCAGGTAATATGTAACTTCTTAGCCGTCTAAACCCACAAATCATTAGGCTATCATTGAATTTTCCTTTCAATAAATTAGGCATTAGAGCAGACAGTAGATAAGTTGTGCAGTCTTGTCAAAACCAGAGAATATCGACATGAAGATGAGACGAAAATCCTCGGCAGCCATTTCAAATCGCCTACATCAAGCTTGACTGCTTTTAAACCATGCAATTTCTTCTTGCGATTTTTAAGCACGTCGGCGAGGGACGTATGTGGTGGCCGGGGTAGACGAAATTGCTGATAGGGCCCATACACCACACATGCCTGCATGCGCAATACAGTGATTGCGCATGCAAACTGCGAGTGTATGGTGTTGAATGTGTGGTTGTGCATGCGGCATGAGTGATTTCAAATTTGTTTGATATTTTCTTGTTTGTGCATGCAAGCATGTGTGGTGTGTGTGCTACATTTGCTCAGTCAAGCTTGAAATATTAAGAAGTTGTCAACTCAGCGATGAACACACGACTAAATATTGTACAGTTTGCATGAGTAGTGTATGTTGAAGCGTGATTGTGCATTCTTTTATTTGGCCATGCAGGCATGTGTGGTGTATGGGCCCTATGAGGTTGAACAAATTGCAGAGTTATCGCTCATTCTTCTTTGTGCTTTTCCTTATTGTTCGAATGTGTTTTATTTTCATTCGTCGTCCACTCAGATAACTTCGCTTAATCAAGTGGAGTAAAGAGTGCAGTGAGATGATACTTCTTCACTTGCACAAACTAAACTTATCATTAAAAATCGCTGTCGTGTAAAAGGTATTTGCAATTAGAAGGAAACCAAAGATTAAAAATCGCTGTAATGTAAAAGCAGTCCTTGAGATGTGAGTTTGCATATAAAAAAAAATAGTTATCTTGAAATGAGTCAAATATTGATTGAACGTACCCAAAAGTTCACTCAAATTCATCAATTCATTCAAGATTGATTGGATTACAGGTATGTCAGTGAATATTTGAGGACATATTTTGACAACTTTCTTGAGTTTTTTTTTGTATGGGGTTTGACAGCAAATTGTATAAAATTTCACGTTACCAAACGGACCTCATGTTCAACCATGTTTTTAGAAAGGACAAGACGATTTTTCGCCATTAAAAGTAGATGTGGATCAACGCTATTCGCGCGATTATGAAAAAAAAACTCTGGGGGCCCGAGGCATGCCCATCGGCAGGGGCCCTGGTCCTGCGGGGCCGCATAAACAGCATACTTTTATAAACAAAACTGTTATAAATTGGCATATCTAGAGTCACTGCCAAAATTTAAATGTCATCTAAACGTATAGTAGTCCATGTTTATTATTGTTGATTCACAAATATGTACATAGGTAGGTATATGAAATCCCAATCAATTATTGACTGTAGATATTACTTATAACTGCTTTTAATCCACCCCGTTCATACATTTTACTAATACCTGATAACAACAATACAATTGTGGATTAAGTTAATAAAAATCTACACACAAAAATTTAATAGTTAATAACATTTATACAAAATTGCATTATAAAATGTCGAGATACTTCAAAAAGTTAAAAGCAGCAATAATAAAAGTAATAATTTAATTAAGGCTGACTTCGCATCACACACAATGACAGTCGGGACGGGATACTATAAAAGCGTTGTAGAAATAATTTATTTTATGATTCAGAAAAATAATCCACGATTATTGTTGCAAATAAAATTAAATAAATGATGATGATGGGAATGGGAGCGGGAATACAGAGAGGAAATAAAGCAATGAAAAAAAAAAAACAACCAGAAGCCATGTTAATTGGCTTCTCTAATGGAATTATTCGGATCGCATTTGCATTTCAATTGAAATTGTAAACGAGCTGTTGTTGCTCAATGATGGTAAATAAATTATTATGGTAAATTGCTGCAGTTTACTGCTATTTTGTTTAACAATTATTATTGTCATTGGGGAGAGAAAAAAAGGTAGCTTAGTTATGGATGTACGTATGTACAATTGTATATTGTAGATATGTATTATATGCACACGGTATTTGTTTGAAATGCTGGTGGCGCTGCTGATGAATGGGAGGAAATTAAAGGTAGTGTTATCTATAAGTGAATTATATGTAGGTTTGTTGAAAGCTTTCAATGAACTTAAAGGCATAATGCGAATGAGAATGCTTACGTGCTGTTAATTATGGGATGGAAATTATTTGCAATTAGCGCCTTTTCATAAAAAGTTTGATAACAATTAAAACAATTATTTATTATATTATTTATTACACGTCTCATGGGGGAAATTATTAAACGTCAAACATATGTAAACGATATCAATTGGGCAAATTCATAGTCGCTTTTAAACTCCAGTTTACCTTATACTGGGGTTTACTCAATGTTAATTAGATACGATAAACCCAGGTCTAAGATAAACTGGAGCTTAAAAGTGACTATGAATATGCCCCAATGTGTATAAGTTGCTTCTCTACATTCACATAGTTTTATATATGACTTTCATCTCAGTGCCGTTGTCTTATTTATACAAGCAATAAATTTATTTGCATACAAAATAGTTTGTCCTTTAAAAATTAAAATTTCCTCCGAATCGGTGGTTTTAACATTATAAAAACCTGGTACCTATGTGTATATTGTACATACTTAGGTACTGAATACTGATTAGTACACTTTTAATTTGAATGGTAGCTAATCAATATTCAGCTTGAGTAATGGCTAATTACAAACAAATTATTCAGTTAGAGCTTTAATTGACTAAAACATTGGCAATTTCAAAAAGGTCGGTACCTAATACTTTCCTTATTTATTACGAACAAAGTATCAATTAAAAAATGATTCTAATGCATTTGCAATAACTGTTCTTTCGTTTAGAAATTGTATTAAATCATAATTTAAAAATATTACAATCTTATTGGTTTAGGTTTATGGACACGGACGAGTCATTCTTTTATTTTTTTCTGACACCATAACTCATTTTATGATAAAATGCTTTCATCGCACACAATTATTGTTTCCATTATTTGTATTTGTTGAAGAACAATGGATGATTTATTTATAACAATAGGTAGGTTTAAAATAATGTTTATAAGTTGGTTGGTATTCGTAGGTAGGTACTGTTCGTATGAGATTTCTTCGAGAAAGAGAAATTAATGATGGATTAAAATGAGTTGATGATTTGTTTTTGTTCACTGCTGCATTAAAATGAATAAATGAACATTGATCATAACATGATAGTGTCAAAGTCGATACATCATGAAATATATATGGGACAGAAGAAAGGAGGCTATCTGTATACGTGTGTTTAAGGTCACTATAGGCAATCAGACAAACCATGTCAGGCGTGTTTTAATGACATTGACATTTCATCATTATTAAATCGATAATATATAACCAAATGTCAGTTTCCACAAAGTGATGATTTTGAAGTTTGTGAATAAACGGGAGAGGTTTTACTATTATTTGCTAAAGAGCTACATTGCATGGCTCGCTGACCAAATGTTAAAGCCACGATGACAAGACGCCATTTGCAAAAAGGGAGTATCTTCTAATAGGGCGATGGCATTACTGACACCTTGTATCTATTATTTGAAACAGTGATTCACTTTCGTCTAGTGACAGATACTTAAGGTATCCAAAAACTCATGAGATCTAAGATCAAAATATCAACCCACTTTAAGTTAAATCGAAACCTCTATATAGGAGTTAACATAATAACGCATCTCATTTGAATATGATCTCATCAGGCTTACACCTACAAAAGAGTCTGTTTTGAAAATTAAATTATGTAAAAACCAAATTGGTTTTATAGAAGCCCACGTTGTGGGCTTACAAAAAAAAAAATGAGGAACAATTTCGGATTAATTTACTTTGCATACCAACATTTTATTAGAATACACATTAATTTCCACAACAGCCTCTAATCTTTAAAAATCTCTTGTTCTTAGCTCAACAAAGTCTACAAATTAAGAACTACCTTAGATACGCATTCGAGCACGATTGATACCTATATTTTCCCAAAAAAATTAAATTAAAACCATAAATATTCATTTTGTGTCTGCTTGGCCTGAATGGCGCTTGAATCGAAGCATCATAAATATTCAAAATCAATCGATAGGGAGATACAAGCTAAATCGTTAAGAGGCAATAAATAAGCCTCAATGATTTGCCATTAGTTGTTGTGTTTTTTTATATCTCCATAAATGAGCTAATCTTATGCACATAAAATTACCTTATTCATTTTTGTTTTGTCTTTTTATAACTTTTTAGTATACTTTTAAAACCTTGCTTACACTCCTTATGGTAAATGATGCTAGTTTGCTTTGCTTCCATTCAATTTAACACGATTAATTTATTTAGTTAATTGCTTGATTTCTCATATCAAAATATTACCAGTTTTACAAAATAGACTTAAGTTAATTGTCTCGCTGTTTTACTGTAGATTTGCTTGTAAATGAAACGTTTAAAAAATTCATTCGAGTTTTTCGATTACTTCAACTCTTAAGAAGTATAAACGACCACAAAACATATAGCTTACAAAATTCAAATGGCATTAAAATGAATGCTCTAATCCCTTTTTGATTATTTCAAAGTTGTTATAAAAAAAATTGTAATAAATACAACAAACACACCTGCCAACACTGTTTTGACACAATCAAATTAAAATCTCTATTACCTTATTTGTCGTTAAACAGTTAAAATTATTAATTGTACAATTTATTATTAAAATTATGTGTGCGGAAAACATTCAAAATCTTAAAATTATCATAAATTCTTTTTAATCACCACAAAACACCCACATATATTGACTATCATAACAAAAAACAAAACGTCAAAGAGAGCACACAGAAAATATTAATTACCGTTTCAATCTTTTTTGGGTCTCTTGAAAGATTCATGACCTGGATGGTCATAAAATGACTATAAAATCATTAAGGTCACAGCTGCATCTTTTACAGCAGCCATTTGACATTCACACCCAACTTCACCACTGTGTGAATATTATATCCAAAACAATGAATATCCATTTCCTTAGTCTCTGACAATAAACATAGTATAACACCTTGAAGCTTATATACAACTTTCTTAGCGTTCATTAATTTTAATATTTTATAGCACCTTAATCCTGAACATTTTGTTATTTTAATGGGAAAATACCTACAAAATCTCTACCCGCAACACAAAATTCCCCACACGTGTTCTCTTTATACTTTATGTTTATACCCACAGTGCCGCGAGACTCAAAGTTTAAATTATCTCACTGTGAGTTTGGAAAATTTACATAATAAAATATTAATAGTAAAAAGAAACGAAAAAAAGGAAAAATAAACAAGAAAGCGCCTATGTGAACAAAGTTAAATTCAATCTGAAATGAGTTGGGAATTTATGTTAAACGAGAAAAGTGTCAGGTTTTATGACGTGATACATTTTCGAGCTACTTTTTCCTCTGTTCACCTCACCTGTCAGATTAATTATGCCCATCTTATCGTATAAAATAGTTGAGTAGGTAATTTCAAGCTATTGGTACTTATAAATTATAGGTAAATACTTATGTACCTACCTACCTACCTCTAGTTAAAATGTTAAGTTTATTTGTCATCATTTAAAGTTTATGTCACGCAAGATATAAGAGTGGATCAATAAAAATAAGTAAATTAAAAATTAACATAATGTATAGGTATCTACAAACTGGAAAACGTTGAAGATGGATACACATAATTTACTGTAGATATTTATTTGACATTATTCCGAATTTCGACAGCGTTTGAAAAATTTCGTATGTATGAAAATAGTTAAAGTCTTCTATGTTGCCTATCAGTGGCCTATTTATAAGTTTTTCTCACAATACTCTTTAACACTTGTTCTTTAGCTAGTTTTCTAAATAGTTGGACATGCTTAGCCACTTCCGAATTTTATAAACGCATTCCAACACAAGTTGCTTTCTAAATAGGTCTGTTTTTTTTCCACAAATTTTCACAAATTACTGTCAAACCCATAGGAAAAAAAAAACAGTTTTGGGAAATTTGGTGGAAGTTTTATTAGGCCTGTTTGGCGACTAAAACTTTCACAAAATTTCATAAAATTGTTTTTTTTCCTACGAGTTTTTTGACATCAAAATGTGAGAATTTTTAAAAATTTTTGCGAATTTATAAAAAAAATCACGTTACCAAACATACCCAATATGTCCTGACATACCTGTCAATCTGAATCGAATTACTGAACTAGTGAACTTTTGGGTATGTTCAATGAACATTTCATTTATTACTAGGCTCTCTCAAATCGGAGCGAAAAATTCGCAGCGAATATGCGACGACGGAAGATTGTTCAAAGATTCGCATCACGCCAAGTGGGGTACTCTCATTCATCACCATGTAAATAAATTTAAACAGGCGAAAGTTTCGTTGTCGTTCCGAAGTATTCGCGTTGGCCTACCAACATTTTTAAAATACGAATTTTCTCAAATTTCTCAATTATCAGAATAGTTTATTAATGTTTCAAACTTGACACAGTTTTCTTTACTATCGGTTTATCCATAAGTAAATATATCCATTAGGTACTTTGTTAAAGATTGAAAATAATGGCGCCACATAAAATTTCTCAAATGAAACACCAAATTGACTTCACCACGCCTTAATGGCATATTATTACAAAAAGAACACAGAAAAGTCACGTCATCTAGTGTGTATGTTCTACTTATCTAACGAATCGAATCGAAAACTTCATCAAACCATTAATCAGACTTCCAACTACATACACATGTATATTGTATATGCCTCCAGCTCTCCCCTTCCGTTGATTAAGTTTTACTTGCCATAATTATCAGTCAATCAATTTTAATGCGTTTTGACAGCACGGGTCGACCCCAAAAGTATAATAATAAACTAATTCAAATAGATATGAAAAAATATTTTTTGTATAATAGGTAATGTGTAAATGATTTGGAAAGGTCATTTTGTTTTTAAAAGCATTCATACGTTATTTAAAATGCTCCTATTTAAAAATATAATCATTCAAACTAATGGTAAACTTCATAGATCAACGATCATAGAGACAACGCAAAATGACAATACTCGTCTTCTGTTTGTGTGTTTGGTTGTGTTTTGTTTGTCAATATTTTTTTATTAATCGATTTGGTTTGTAAGGAAATGACGAAGGAAGTATTTTTTATTCCAACTACACGAATTAGACCCGAAATGAGCTATTTTTCAAATTCATCTAAAATTATTTTCAACTTTTGTATCACAGCTGGATATAGGTATTTTTTATTGTCAAATACTTTGCTAGGAACCATAAAGTTGAACGCATTTCTTATGTAGAATTAACACACTGTTTAAATTAAAGTCGGTATTACGATAGCATATATAATACATGAATAGTAATGTCATATAAATATGGCTACATATTTGTATATAAATGGTATTAAAATTTAGAATATGCCATATTAATTAGTCGATCACACTCATGCTGGATTTACACGACTGACAAATTGGCAGATTTTTGTCTGTAAGCTGTCAACTTCTTGCTACTTGTCAAAAATTTGTATTGGATTTGACAGCAAGTTGTGCTTTGCTGTGCTAGTTACCAAACAGACATAATACTGCCAATTTATTAGTCGTGTAAGTCCAGGATAAGACACTTTTGAGCCATGTTTATTTTGGAAATTTGCCATATTTAAATGGTAGTGTAATATCGGCTTAAGGTGTAAATTTAAAAAAAAAACTTGAATTACATTTTTTAAAAGTTTCATTTTAATTTACCTATTAATTTTCCTTGTTCTTTTTTGTCGTTACAGTTTTAAAATGAACGGTTTGGCCCAAGGGCCGGGGCCCTGTGTCTCCCGCCACCTGCTAGGATTTTTAAACAACAACACTTTAACAACTACTCAAAGTCATATTTTGCCAGAATTATATACTTCTCGATCATCGTTATCTATTTGTTCTAAATTGATTGAAAATATTGTTGATTTTGGATTTGTATCGTTGTTGTTGTTTCGCTTGGAAAGTATTATTGAGAATATAACAACTGAGCAATTAGTAGTCAACGGCCACGAAGTGTTGAGTTTTGTGGGCCCGCGTTGTGCGGCAGCCCCATCTTTTTCGTCTGCATGGAGTCAATGAGACGTAGTGAGGCGAATAGTAGCCACCACCCGAATAAGGTTAGTATAACATTTTTTTTTTATTTACGTAAATATGACTTTATTAATAAGTTTCTGAAATATTAGTACTCCGCTTACAGGGATGGCATATTTTTATAAGTTCAGTAAACCAATTGGTGGCTTACCAATTCATGTTGTAGTTCTCAAAAATCTTGGGAAATTCAGAGCAATTTTATGAAAAACTTGCTCATTTTTAATGAATATCAGTTAGACCCCTTGCACACCAGGAAACTATTATCATCTATTCGCGACATAATCGTCCTCTATGCCACATTTTATAAGAATCCGTCCACGATCCAAGCCTAATTGAAGGACAAACATACGTTCTCGTTTATAATAATATAGTTGATAAATATGCACACAGTATAACACAAACGCAGGAAAAAAACAAATAGGCACAAAACAAAATACTAGAATCGCATGCTTATTTACGAACTATCACTTTTGCCATCACTTTTTGTTATCATAACATACAAATCTGAAAATCTTGACTACTCGGTCTCGAATATTGAACCCTCTTCGAATTTATATATAAACTACTTTTCGAACTTTAATTCGAAACAAAAATAAATTGTTTGTTTCGGGTTCCAACCTCGAAAACTGTATACCTACGTAAAATGCTTTTAAATTGTCCTCTTTAAAAAAAAAACTGAGTATAACTGTGGATTATGAGAAGCATTTAATTATCGCCTTTGATCTGATCTGGGTGGAGTTTTTAATAGGACACCGTTCGAAGTTCATAAATTAAATATTCATTAAGATTATATGTACAAAAGATAAATTGATTTCGTATCAAATCAACAACCTACAATCATTATAAGATAACAACTTAACCATTTAGGACTCCCAAAATACATATATCTTATGAGGTGTAACTTTAAAGTAAGAATCGGATTGTATAATTCCTGTTTTTTAGGTACATAGATATATAGGTACGTCTTTCTTGTTCATCAAAACACAATCTTTTGTAAATTTTTGTTTGTCAAACAACTGGTTCCTTGACGCATTCCGATTCCGATTATGTTCAGAGAAAAAAAAAAATTCGTATCCCCTTCCCCTGCTGTGTCGTTCAATTACCAACCGTGGTTGTGTCGATTGTTGACGTTTACTTTACTCTGCGCCTGATTTCTATCATTACCATAGATCTTTTTACCCTTAATCCCCTTTTTAGTATTTTTAAAGGAAACTGTGTATATTTTTTCTAAACACTGCTCTTACAAAGGTTTTCTATAAAGTGGTTTTAATAACCGAAACGCAAATGGGGTGAACAACAGGCAAGCAAACCAAACGAGGGTAAAAGTGGATGATAATTTTAATGAAAACAAAGAAGCAGAAGGGTCGATTCTCGATTGAAATCGCACAAGGGAACGAACGATCCTTTTGTTAAATTGGGTCATTGGTTGTTGAACGTGTTAAAAGCAGAAAATGAAATATTGCGTAAAACGAGAACGAGTTGCTATTTTAAAGTTTTTATGGGGGACTTCCAAGCGGTTCACTGAGCAGAATATTTTGTATAGGTACTATTATTTTCCTCACTTTTTATTTACTACTTCTTTTTTATTTCTTATTTATGTCTTATAATGTCAGTCAATGTAATAATATGAAGTTAGAAGTGAAATTTAGACTTGTCAGCGTCCTTTAACTTGACAGAATTGACTTAATTCGTAAAAAAAACAGATTATCTTTAAATTTTTTCAAACTCAAAATCAGTTCCAAATGTAGTCAAGGTCTCGGAGACTTCAATAATTTTGAACAGACTTTATACCTATGTAAATTGGATTATTTTCCATAAGATCTTGTGCCGGCATTTTGGATTTTTATTAATCCATTATATTCCATTCCTAGCTTTATAATTTTATCTTAATGGCCAGTTTCACAGTCAGAAAAGTGGCATTTAAGTGGGCAATGTGAAAGATTAAATCGCAATATCACAGTGCACACTTATCTGAATAAGTGGCACTTAAGTACCCGATGTTGGTGACTTAAGTTCCACTTACGCTGGCTATGAAACTTAGCTTACAGTCCTAATATGGGAATCTTAAGTGCCATTGTTCTGACAGTGTCGACTGTGAAACTGGCCCTAAGAGTTTTAATTTCGAAGCATATTAAAGTGATCGAAAACTGGACCAAATGATATATGATAATCCCTTGAAGAAAACCCATAGTACTCGCGGAAAGATAATAGTAAAATATCGAAAGCAAAAAATTACAGTTTGCAACCCAGCACACTTCTTGTTGTTATCCTATCTCTCTCATGCATATTGTCACCGAGTGACGTAATTAACTTCAAATTTTGTTGTCTCTCTTTTTTTCTGTATGCAGTTTTGTCACCCAGTGACTTAGATGCACAGAACGAAAGAAAAATTCAAGGTTGAATATCATACCATGTGTTCTTTATACCACCAAATGTCAGAAGTGTCAGTGTGAAATTAAAAAAAAAAAAAAAAAACAATCTGACAGCACTCCCTGGTTAGAAAACAAAACCAAATGCCGAAGGCACGAAGGCGAGCCAAAAAAGTCGGGTGTTTAATAATAGTGATTAATATGTAATAAAATTAGTTTTTTGTATCAAACACTTGAAAAAAATGTTCACTAAAATGTTTAAACACTTATTAATAGGTAATTCGATCGCAAATTTAAGTTTTCAGTTCCAAATACAATAAATAATCAAATTACCGGATTTTTAACACTGCCAAGAGCATGTAAATATTTTCCAACCAGGGACTTTTTTTGTTGTTTTTTTGGCAGTGTGTAAATTGGATTAACATTTTATTAAGATTTGATATGATTCTAATATTTCTATGTATAAACCCACCTCATAAGTATCGAATATTAAACTTCTGATTACGAGATTTTAATCCATTTTTAAGATAGTGCCACCGTCAGATAAAATATTTATGTCGTAACCACCCCAAAGCGAACACGTCGATCCAACGACCTCTCTTAACACTACAAATGAACCATCGAACGAACAAACAGTACCGAATGAACAAATGAATCCATGGCGCACAAGCAGCTGACAAACCAAACAAACCTTTCAAAAAAAAAAGAGAAACAGGCATCTGTCAAAAATGCGTCATTCGTTTATTCGGTCGGTGGAAGAAACAAGAAAGAAAATGAAGAACTACACAAAACATACCGCCGTGAATTGAGTGAATGTGGTTCCTCTTTTTTTTTTTGTTGCAGAAGCCGCCATGTAAAAATTAAAATAAAAAAACTATGTTTACTCTCTGCGTGTGTGTTTATTTATGTAAAAAGTTATTTTCCTTTGTTCAATAATTCGTTATTATTAAACAAAATGTAGAAAAGTAAAGAATTCAAAATATCCTGACCACTTTTTAATTTTCCGAAATGAAAATATAACAATAGTGAAAGACAACGAGAAAGACAAGGAAAAAAGAATCAATTCACAAATGAGTGAGTGAGTCGAATAATAACACAAAAAGAAAATGTTTCATCGCGCAGGGGGGAAGTAAATTATTTAATTTTCGGTGTTTTTTTTATTTTTAAATCTAGCTTCAATGCCGAACTTTAATGTGATGCTTCAAATTACAATAAAAACAACTCGGTTTAATTCGGATGGAAAATTGCAAGGTAATATTTAGTTATTGGGATGAAAAATTCAATGAATTGTGTAAATAAATAAATATCTACATAAATACATTTATGTATGTACCTAGTTTTGTTTTAATAATTTGGTGGTAAATGCTTAGGTTTAATTCACAAAATCGCACTTGAAATTAATGTGGGCTTCCAGTAGCAGTGAGCATAGCTAGGGTCAAGTTCAAGTCATTCATTTATGTGGGTGTTTATAGAAATTAAAAAAATCGAAAAATGCATTGTATTTGTTTGCTTGCAAATCAATTGAGATTTCTTGGAAGTCAAATATTTTTTTTTGTATTAAAAGATTATTTTAAGATGCTTTTTATGTTTACCTCATATACCTATTCAAATGTAAAGCAATGAAACTTTTATTTATTTATTTGTGGCTAACCGGTAAGTAGGTATAGATAAAACATAGCTTCCAATAATTTATATCGCTCTATCTGAATTGAGGGGTGGGGTACCTACTTTATTTTATCGTATCAGAATAACGGGAAAATGCACCTAAATATTTTTTTAATTTGTCTGTCCAAAAGGCATACCTGCTTGTTATTTTTAGAAATGTAAGTAGATAGTTAAAAGTTCCTTTTCAAGAATAAAGTCCTGTCAATACCCCTCAGCTAGTTTCAAGTTTTTTTCAGGTATTTGCTGAATACAAATATGTACATACCTACCTAAAATAGATCTGTAGTTCGTAGTTAATCTGGCCAAAAACAAAAATTATGTGATCGGTTCGAAGCTGTCGCCAGTTGTGAACTTAAGGAGTGACATTGATGTTTTATCACTATGGATTTTAACATAAATTTGAAATTTTTTCAAGTTCGAAGTTAAATTCGATTATTACTAAAGGCCTTTGTTATTTATCAATTTGTCAGTCAATTGCAAATTCTTATTTGATACATTTTATGTAGATATTTTTTTTAAGATTCATAGTACTATTCAGTCGTCGTAGATGGGAGAGGAGCCTGATGATGGTAACTTTTTGATGTGGTGGGAGATATGGGAGTCGTGTTAGAATCACTTTTTTTGAATATTCATAAATCATAATCAATAGTTTGTTTAATATTCAATTGGCATTGACACCCATAATACCAACTAGGTAGAGTCGCCTATTGCCGGCCGCCTCCAGTGGCCGGCCACCATCAAAGAAATGTGTTATAAATAAGAAACCTATAGCCGCACTTCCCTGTTTAAAGTCTTCGAAGGATATGTAATATCTGCCTTATGATCTGTCAAAATATTTCGTAGATTTACCCAGTACTTTACAAGTTATGAGTAAAAAAAATGCGCGACCTCGTCAGGAAGCGTTTATAAGCATTTTAACTGTTGAAAAGAACAAGGAAATTTGTTTCACAATTAGTGAATTTAAAGGACCGTTTTAGGGTCAATGGTTTTATATTCGGTTTTTATAGTAAAAAAAACATTATATTTCAACTATACTCTGTCCAACAAAAATTGGCAGTGTAGGCAAGATAGGACGTTTCCCTCTCATTCTGGCTACAATGGATTGCATAAATCTGTTATTCATTAAAGCTTTCACAGGGTTGTCGTAGTCTACACGATAACACTCATCATTAAAAGATTTTTCTTAAAGCTCGAAAATCAAAAGCACTTTAACAGAAACTCAAGGAAAAAAAGCTGAACGAATTACCAAATGCACACGGGTAACTCTGAATGAACATGAAGCAGCAGCCAATCGCCATTGACCACAGCAATTCAGTGCACAGTGCACTGCACACTCAGATGTGCCTTGAATAGGACGTTGGGTCTGTGTCCGATGCTATTGGAAATTCACGGCCGGGCAAACACTTTTTGTGGAGGAGTTATTTCAATTTAGTATTTTGCAAAAATATGGCACGCTACTGATTTTGAAAAAGCTTTCCCATAAGACGTGTACTGCCTATTTTTGTTGGACAGAGTATAAAACTACTTTAAAGTATGAAAATATGTTGAAATTGTGGTTATTTTAAAGGGGGCCGGAGATAGGACACAAAAATTATAGGTGTTGCCTATATTCGGCCGAAGATAGGAAAAACTAATTTTTTTTTTTGAGAAAAATGCAAAATATGATTAACTGAGCTATTAAATCAATATTCCAGCAAAAATTTACGTCAAAAATCAATGAAAACCAGTATTCGGCCCCCTCTTTGTAAGCAGAAACTAGATAGCCGAATACTGGAGATGTGTGTCCTAATTACGGCCGCGACGTATAAAAAAAATAATTTTTTGTTTCGATTGGGGGAGCTCAGGAGCATCGGTAGTCGGTCTTAGGATACTAGGGGCCGGCCACTCACTGGTATAAACTGCCTTTTTGGTTAAAACTAAATAAAACGTTGATTTCAAATTAATAACATAAATTTGAATGAATGCAGATGATTACTGAATCAAAATAGATTAAAATGCTTTTTGGAAGATTAAGACAGATATTCAGAAAACATCAATAAAAAACAAACCATTCTTTTTTATTGAAAACATTACAACAGCTGACTTAAGCAGTTTTCGCTAATCTGTTCTGACTAAAAAGCTGAAGCCTGTTTCACAATGCGATATGAAAACGAGACGTCAGCGTGACGTGAAACGCTGCCAACTTTTTCTCGTTATAAAATCGTTCTCCAATTCACAATGCGGCGAGCTTTTTTAAGACAAAAACTCATTTTTTTTAAAAAATCAATAATATATAAACAAAATAACATAAAAAACAATAGATTTATCAATAACTTTATTTCTTTAATACAATTGATCATGTCTTTCTTTACAAATCTTTACATTACTCAGCAAAAAATTAAAATCATCGTCACGTCGCGTCTTTTTTCAATTTTTCGAACTCACGCCGTAACTTACCGACGAAAACGCTTTATTGTGTATTCTCTTGTATACTGGCCGTTTTCGAAAGCGTCATCTGCGTAAAAACTGCGTTTGCAGAATGTTCTTAAACGCAAACTGCAAAAGTCTTCTGTTCGAAAACGCAAATCCAAATTCTACTGCATTAGCATTGTGTTCGATAATGCAGTTTGCTAAAGTCACGTGTTCAAAAACATCATCTGCGTTGCAGCTGTGCAGTAAAAAAAATGGAGGTGACGAAAGAAACAGAAATGGTGGTTCGAGAGATTGTTAGCTAATTAACATTTTTGGATGTCAGTCAGGGTCAGGGAGTCAGTAAAACGATAAACACGTCGCGGCTGAAAATGACGAGCGAAAGTTAATCTGAAATTGGATAATGTTCGAAAACGTCAACTGCGCTTGCAAAAAAATCATTTGACGTTCATCAAAAGACATGTTTGCAAGCAGGACGATTGCATATTTGACGATTGCAACTTTTGCGTCACAAATGACGATCAATTGCCGGTCAAATTGACTTTGATTTGACGTTTTTGAAAACGGCCACTGTCATTGCTTGAAATTGGTTTGACAACTACAACGAGTTCTCGTTAACCTCACGTCTCGTTTCCTGGTCGCATTGTGAATCGGCTTGATGCAGAAAATTCTAATCTAAACTGTTCCACACAGACTGAAGTGAACATTTTTCAAAAGTTTTTTTCTTAACTGTTACGAACAACCTTGTTGAACAGAGCTATTTTCATTCATTTATCAGCAAACATTTGTTTATTAAAAAAAAAAAACTTAAATTTTATGCACCAATAAAATTTTCATCCTGAGGACAGACGTCACCGACCACAAACATTCCGTCGATAACGGGCCATCTAAAAATCGACAATTTAACTACCGACTGCAATCAAAACTTACAAAACGATTTCTTAAGTTGTCGATGGCTCTTTGTCGACTATCCATCAATATTCGTTTTGGGTTGGCTTATTTTTCTTTTTCATCTTAGCTCCTTGTATTTAATCAAGTCGAATAATACACCAAGCTTGTTTCTCTATTTTTATATGGTGTTTTTGAGAAATATTTTAAAATGTACAAGATAAACTCATATCAAAGGCATGTTAAAATGATTAAACTGGTTAAATATGTCGCAACAAATTAAACTTAACGGGATGCTTCCAAAATATTTATGCAGTAATTTAAAATACATTAGTGAATCTCAACCCTACACTCTTAGAAATGGCCAAAACTTTAGATTGGACTATAAATCAACCTCGCGTGCGCAAAACACCATGATGTTTAAAGGACTTCAATTCTATAATAATCTTCCATGTGAAATCAAATCTATTAATAGTAACCAACGAATATTTAAAAAAGAAGTGATAAAATATTTAAAATCGGATAATTAAGAATAAATTAAAAAACCTTGATAAGCAAAATGACTTTTTAGCCAAATTAGTAGCTCATTCATTCTCTTTAACCTTAGTAGGTATTTGTTTTTGTTAATCAAACTTAATATTGTATATAAAACAGAAACACACATTTTATAATAATAACTTAAATTTCGTAAACAGTTTTAATATCATAAAATTATATTTATAAAAGGTCCTCCCCGCGCGCCGGTTGGGTAAGGGGTAAGAAGGCAGGGCATAGTAATGATTATATTCACAAAATTCCTTTCGGTGTCTTAATTCGGTTAGCACGGCGGCAGCGGCAACAACACCGACATTGCAATAACAGCACAATGTGCTCAATTGCATTGTACATACTTCTTTGACAAATTGGGTCGTTGTTAGTGAGTAGCATTATTTATCATGCATAATCATCTACATACATACATATATAGTTCCTCCTTTTTAAAATCAAATTATGGGCGATGATTGACCATCACCTTGCAGGCCATTCGTCGAGACTAGTTCATCTGGTTCTTGCCACCGACCGTTTCGACTGTTCCTTGATCCTTATCTCTAGCATCGTTGTGTGAAGTTTGAATAAAATCTTTAGTCCGTCTCGTTTACACATCCAAGAATTGCTCTTGTGTTTCCCCTGGCAAAATCTGAAAATATAATCATCTCTATTCTACACAATAATACAATTAACTTATAATCTGATTTTTCTCCATTAATATGCATGTATCTTAAATACAAATACAGTAATTTTGTATTTTGTTTATTCCAGGTGGCCGTTAACAGCTTAGCAACGGAAAGCAATAAACAATCGAGTGGTAGTGGTTCATCACAATTGAACAATAATAATAAATTGAATTTAAATTCTGCAGCAGCAGCGGTTGTTGTGACCACAGCAGCATCAGCAGCAGTATTAAATGTAAAACAAGCAAATAGTTTATCGAATACTACGTGTACTAAATCAAGCAATAATATATTAGTATCAGCGTCACCAACGACGACATTAATTAATCACGGAATAAACGCGACAGAACAAATTGCATCGCTCTCCTCGCAATCGTCAGCGTCAACAACGTCCTCGTCATCAGGATCGTCATCTTCGTCGTCATCGACGTCATCATCGTCAGTTTCATCGTCGACCTCATCAACCTCATCGTCAGGAGCGTCCTCATCGGCATCAAGTACCGAATCAAAAGATACAAACTTCGAATACGAAGACGAGTGGGACGTTTGTGGGATACCAGAATTAATAATCGACTTGGACGCAGACATTGAAAAGTCCTCATCGACCGCAGAGGCGGCCGCAGCAGTAGCAGTAGCTTCTAGTTCTTCGGGTGGTGGTGGTAGTAGTGGTGGAGCAATTTCCACTGCTTCCACAAACAATCTAACATCGACAACGGTGGTGGTAGCAGCAGCAGCAGCAGCAGCAGGAGCAGCAACAGAGACAGTAGGTCAATTAAATGCGACAGCGAAGTCACCAGGTGCTGCTTTGTCATCTTCGTCAACTTCGTCTTCATTATCAACAACTACATCTTCGAACAGCGCAGCATTGTCAGCTTCATCGTCATCCCCATCGTCGGTGTTCCCACCGCAGTTGGGAAAACAAAACAGTACCCTGTCCCAATTGCGGAATACCCTTATCAGTGGATCGGGCAAGGAGAAGAAATCCACAAATAGTGGTAGCAAAAGTCTGAAGCTGCAGCAACCATCGCTGGTGGCACAGCTTAATAGTAAGTCACTTAGCGGCGGCGGCGGCAACAGCGCAGGCAGCTCTACCTCGCTAGCCACCTCGACATTTGCCGGATTCTCCAAAGGTGGGAATCTGGTGAATCAGTCAGCCGGAGCCGGTGTAAATACATTTGGTGGGCCAAAAAGCAGCAGCAACAAGCCATCGATTGCCACATCGCAATCCCTGCTGCAAGCACAAGCGAACAGCATGTCATCACAGCCGAGCGGTGGACAAGGTGCTGGAAAATCAGCCACAAAAATGTCAATAGACCATCAAGCTACATTGGACAAAGGATTAAAAATGAAAATCAAGCGAACCAAACCCGGTACAAAAACCTCAGAGGCAAAACACGAAATTGTCAAGGCCGAACAGCAAAACGGCAACGCATCTAATCTAGAAGACGCCTCCCCAGGCAACAATTCCACTTCTCAGTCATCGTCTTCCTCATCATCGTCATCCTCATCGTCTTCCTCGTCGTCTTCGTCAGGCAAGAAGCACAGCGGCAGCGGTGGTGGTGGTGGTAATAATCAAAACAGTAGCAGCGCCGCAAGTGGAGGCGTTGGTGGAAGCAGCACTGGCTCTGGAAATCAGAGCAATCAATCATCTTCAGTGCAAATGGTGCCTGCACAGCAGGGCACTAAGCGCGGAAGTAGTGGTCATCGTCGCGAGAAGACGAAAGACAAGACGCCACACTCCCGGGACAAGTCCGACCATGGCAGCGGCAATGGAAGCGGCGGCGGCAACGTCAACAGTTCCTCCAACTCTCACAGCAGCAATTCGGCCAATGATCGGTCAAACAACTCAACACCAGCAGGATCGCTGTCAGCAGTGGCGAACTCATCTTCCGGGGCGCTTGGAGGTGGATCAAACTCAGTGACATCCTGCAATTGTGGCCACGAAATGGGTGGTGGAAGTCTTCAAGGGCCATGCACAAATCTGACCTGCATTCGCAACCGAACCAGCGGCATAGACGCACTCGGACAAAGAATGAACAGTAGCAGTGGGAATAGCTCCAATTCCCACGGTGGCAACAATGGCTCAACAACCAGTTCAAATATTCCCCCTGGAGTGTTTACCCCCTCGACGAACAACAGTGCTGGAAATGTCCAGGCATCTAATAGTGGGTCACCGAACGCCCCTGGGCCCCCAAAGGACAGTACAAAGATGTCATCGGCGGGACTTCTAGGTTCTGGCAATTCCCAGCTTTCGAATTCAGCTTCAGTGTCAGTGGGAGCATCATCCTATAGCAATTCGGCTGCACAAACTAATGCCAGCGGTAATAGTGGCACTAGCTCCGCAGGCAATCCCGGTGCCATCGTTAAGTCAATGTCAGCCACAGCACCTGGCATGATCTCAGCCACAGTTCACCACACTATTTCGGTACCGGCCAACTCGGCGGCGGCAGCTGCTGCAACTGACGACGGAACTAAGAGTCCTCCAGCCAAACGTGCCAAGTGCGACAACAAGGACATGATCGACATCTGTGTGGGAACTTCTGTAGGCACGATCACCGAACCGGACTGCCTGGGTCCATGTGAACCCGGAACATCGGTCACTCTCGAAGGGATTGTCTGGCACGAGACAGAAGGTGGGGTTCTCGTAGTAAATGTCACGTGGCGTGGCAAGACTTACGTCGGCACACTGTTGGATTGCACCAGACACGATTGGGCTCCTCCAAGGTGAGTAAAAATATTTGGTCGAAGTTAAATTTTATTAAAAAATAAAAATATTCTATCTGTTTACAGATTCTGTGATTCACCAACTGAAGAGCTTGACTCACGCACTCCCAAAGGGCGTGGCAAGCGCGGACGCAGTTCGGTGCTTGCTCCGGATCTCAGCAACTTCACCGAGACTCGTAGCTCTGTGAGTCTTGAGTAACATCGCGCTTTCGCGCATAAGAATCTCCGTAACTAACTTATGTTTTATGTTTACAGGTTCATTCCAAACTCCGCAACGGCGGTTCCAAAGGTCGTGGCGGTCGTGCAGTCACAACAGCTGGTACTGCAGCAACCACCAATACCACAACCAACAGCACTGCATCCTCATCGACGTCTTCGTCCACATCTTCGACGTCGTCATCGAACGCTAACTCCACCAACACGCCATCGACCTCGCCGACGGCATTCCTGCCTCCGCGGCCAGAGAAGCTCAAATCCAAAGACGAGAGTCCGTCCCCAGTGAATGGCGACTCTGCTGTAAGTGCGAGTGGTGGAGCTTCCGGCGGCACCAGTGGCAATGGCGCCATTCCTATTTTGGCCAATGCCAGTGGAATTCAAACGCCCGCTCTAAGCGCAGGTTTGTTGGGAGCACAGCCTCAGAGTCTTGTCAATCCGGTAACTGGATTGAATGTTCAAATCTCCACGAAGAAATGTAAGACTGCGTCGCCGTGCGCGATCTCTCCGGTGTTGTTAGAGTGCCCGGAACAAGACTGCAGCAAGAAGTTCAAACATGCCAACGGTCTGCGCTATCATCAGAGTCATGCTCATGGATCAGGATCTATGGATGAGGACTCGTTGCAGTTACCAGAGTCGCCGGTGCGTTCGGCCCCGCCGACAACACCTTCACCAGCTCCCGCTGGTACTCCTCAGCCACCGGCTACACCAACAGTGGCAGTAGCTACAGACGCTCCCGAAGTAACCCCAACGGCTACGCAAATCATCACCCCGCCAACACCTAACAGTGTGGTTCTTCCTGCAACACCAGCGGCGCCCCCATCGCCCGTGGCAGTTGTTCCGTCAACGCCACCATCTACCACTCAAGTACAGGCGCCGCAGCCAACGTTGACGGTAGCGCCGGTTTCTGTAGCATCGTCAAGCAGTGTGCCAGCAGCATCACCCATAATTAGTGTCCCGTCAGTCCCAGCACCAGTGGCTTCGGTCAGTATAAGTGGCAGCGGCATCCTCAACGCAGTGCAGACATCTGCACCATCGATTGGTGTTCCGAATCAAGCACTATCTGCTTTGCCTCCAATTTCGCAGCTACCTCCACAGCACGCGATTCCCGGCGGCAGTATCACTGCTGGCATTTCAGGACAAGCTCTTTCCCAACACCAACAGCATTCAATTGTTAATCAAATCATGGGCGAGATCGTGCAACCACAACAGCCATCTCAACAACAACAGCAACAACAACAGATGCACTCTGGACCACGTAAGAAATATCATTTATGTAGATTTAAAAGAGTCACACTCATTTGTTATTTCTTTTTTTTAGTCAAACCAGGAGTCCTTCGATTCGGTCCTCAAACAGATAATGCTCAGAGCAACCCAATCACACTGCCAGTGCAGAGTCCACTGAGACCTACTCCAGCTGCTTCTATGGCTCCACAATCCAGACCGCCGGGCACACCGGAAACAGCTCATCAACCGGTTGGCTATCCTGGTGCTCCTTCTCAAGCAGCGCAACAAGGTAAGACTTTTATTTTTGTGTGTTTGCTTTCAAAAAAAACATATTACCCATAAACTCTGACCTCCTCAGGCATTCCATTGAGCAAAACCCAGCAGCCATTTGGCAAGCAAAAGAAAAATCGCAAATCACCGCTTCCAGGCGACTTTGACAATTCCATGTCAAGAGACGATGTACAAAGTCCGGCCTACAGTGATATATCTGATGATTCTACGCCGGTTGTAGACACAGAGATGATTGGTGAGTATTTATTTCCTTGATCGACGTCACAAAAGAGTTGTTCTCAAAATCTAAATGCCTTTGAATTTTCTCTTAGACAAATCTCAAGCTCCCAAGCACGTTGTTGATATTAAAAAGCCTCAGGAAGGTGTACCACCTCCAATTCCACCTCTAAGCAACTACGGAATGTATCAATTCTAT
The DNA here is from genome assembly GCA_932273885.2 of Leucozona laternaria. Lineage (NCBI taxonomy): Eukaryota > Metazoa > Arthropoda > Insecta > Diptera > Syrphidae > Leucozona > Leucozona laternaria. The sequence continues at coordinate 21,487,655 of OW026368.1, read as the reverse complement.
CCACAACAACAATATTTAGTTCCATCGGAGCATCAGCAAGTTAAAGGTCAGCATGGAGCGCCTGTTCAACCACCATCGGTTATTCCACAATCACCGCAAATCGAATACACGAAGAATAAGGATCCACCGCTAGATTTGATGACGAAGCCCTCGCCACAACAGCAACAACAACAGCAGCAACAGCATCAACAACAGCAGCAGCAACAACAACAACAACATCAACAACAACAGCAGCAGCAGCAACAGGAGCAAAGTATCAAAGAAAGTGTTCAGACTGTTGGATCTGTAATGAGCTTGACCAATGTTGGGCCAAATCCAGTCTCTAGCAGTGCTCCAGGCGGTGTTGGGGCACCTGGTTCGTTACCGAATCCTTCGCCTGCGAAGCCAATAACGCACTTCTATCCTTTCAAGTAAGTCACACTTGGATGACAGTTTTGTAGAACTATATCTTATCATTAATTACCGAATCCACAGTTACATGCCACAAGGATATCCTTACAATGTTGAGACAAACTACGGCCCTGTGTCAATGGTTTCCGATGAAAACAAACTCGGGCATGCTTTGCAAAATCCACCCCCAACTTTGAAAGATGATCGTATCAAGGAGAGTCAAAGTCCTCACGAAAATGCCAAATTATCGACGCAGGTAAATGTTTTTTTATTCATATCCCTGTTAGGTCTTTCTTTCAACTTCGCATGATTGTTTATAGATGATATCATCGAAGTTGATCAAGAGCGAGCCAATGTCCAAGGAGATCAAACAAGAACCGAACAGCCACCCAATGCACCCTAAAGATCCCCCAGTCCAATCGATTGGTGGGTATCCAAGTATGTACCAGCGACAGCAGCTTAGTATGACACACCAGCATTCACCGCATCTAGCACAGAATGAGGAGCTTAGAAGGTAAGCGATCAAAACAGTAAAACAGCCGTCATTATATTCTTATTGCAATTAACTTCTTTCAGGTATTACATCTTCTCGGAGCAGAGACGCAACAGTTATCTGCAACAGCAGCAGCAGCAACAGCCTGGGTCACATCAACAACCACCCGGGTCACAAATGAAACCAGAAGATTTACCAATGTCAGCACAACAACAGCAGCAGCTTAGTCACCAGCAATCCCAGCAAATGCAGGCTCAGCAGCAGGCTCAGCAACAAGCTCAGCAGCAAGCTCAGCAACAAGCTCAACAACAAGCTCAACAGCAAGCCCAACAACAGGCCCAGCAACAACAGCAACAACAACAGCAGCAGCAGCAACAACAACATCAACAACAGCAGCAGCAACAGCAACAACATCAACAACAACAGCAGCACCAACAACAACAAAACTCCAGTAGTCAGAAGAGTTCAAAGTCAAGCTCGTCGTCCAGTTCAATGGGGCAAAAGGCAACAAACCTAATAAAGGACTCGTCAAAGGACGAAAAGGATGTCAAAATCAAGCAGGAGGGACAGAAGCCAACAATGGAAACTCAAGGGCCGCCTCCACCACCAACATCGCAGTACTTCTTGCATCCATCTTATATCAGTCCGAACCCTTTTGGTTTCGATGCAAGTCATCCTATGTATCGCAACGTGCTAATGTCGACGCCCTACAACACACCACCCTACCACCTGCCAATGGCGCGTTATCATGCTCCCGAAGATCTCTCCCGGAATCCCGGTACTAAGGCCCTCGATGCATTGCATCATGCCGCCAGCCAGTATTACACAACGCATAAGATTCACGAGCTAAGCGAGCGTGCTCTTAAGAGTCCAACAAGTGGCAACGTCAAAGTCAGTGTTTCTAGTCCGAATGTGTCGCAACAAGGCGGCGTTGGTGTTGGCGTTGGAGGAGGTGGTAGCGGTCTACCACCTGGAGGACCAGGCGGGCCAGTCAATATGGGCCCATCGCCCGGCAATAATCCCGTGACAGGGGGACCCAATTCAGGACTTGGGATTCCGTCGGCCAATCCGTCGGGTCCATTAAACCTACAACCACCCTCAAACTCAATGCCTCCAGGCCTGAGTGGTGGTGGTGGCCTGGGACCGCCACAAAAAGGTGATAACAACAAATCAATGGTGGTTGATCCGCTGCTGGGCAAACAACAGCAGCAGGGACCTGGCGGTGTCGCTGGTATACCTGGTAGTGGCAGTGGTAATCCAGCCGATAGTAGAAGTCCGCCACCCCAGAGACATGTGCACACACACCATCATACGCACGTTGGACTTGGCTATCCTATGTATCCGGCGCCCTATGGAGGTGAGCTTTAGCTTTAAATTGCTTCAGTTTAGAAAGAAAATTGCGCGATCTCCACGAAAAATAAAAACAAAACGGTCATGTATGTTTCATTTTTAATTTCATTTTTTTTGTTTGTTCAATAATTCAGTTGATTAAATAGTAAGTAGTTTTACAAAAGGATTTATTTAGTTTTGATAAATGCCTTAGAACTATATAGAAAAAGTTTAGTAGACCATAGATTTTGTAAGTGATTTGTGTAAAATAATTATCGAACCACAAAAAAGTTCTCTCAAGTCTAGACATAAATAAAAATGTTTCCCCCAATTAAAATACATTTTCCGCATCGATTTAAAGCTATGGTTAATTTGAAAAATGGGAATTCCCAAAAAGTTAGAACTGTAAAGTTAAAACTATTGTCAGTTTTAAAGTCAAAAGTGGCACAACCGGCACAACCGGCACAATCTGACGTTTAGCGGTCGTTAAAACAAAACACAAATCTGTGATCGTTGAAGAATTAATTAAAAAAAATTAATTACAAAATTAACTTTTTATGAAAGAAATACAATTAACTTTTTATGAAAGAAATACAATGTTTCCAAATGGAAACAGACTGAGAAAACAGATGTCGCACCCTGAACTTCGGCGGAGAGATTCCAATGTGAACACCGTCCAAAGAAGTGTTTGCTCATGTTTTGTTTTTAAAAATTATAATTTAAATTACAAAATATGTTTTTTCATACATTTGGTTAAAAGTCTTAGTGAAACTTTTACGCCAAGTTCAAAGAGACAAACAAATTGTTCGAGGAACTGTTGAAAATATGGACATACAAATACACATACCTCAAAATAAAATTGCCACATTTCAAAAAAGTTATTTCTTTCCGAAAAAAATCATAACTTAAAAAAAAAGAACGACAACCAAAAAAAGATTAAAATTAATCCAACCGAACTTAACGAAGAGAACAAATAGTTTCTACTCTCTTTAAGCTACAAAAAAAAATTCCTTCAATGTTCATTAGGATGCCAAAGTTTGTAGATGTCTTTTTTCTCTCGAAAAATCATTTTTTTGTATAAATTATCGTGCTCAACATACGTTTTGACTTGCAGCCCTTAACTTTCGATCATCTCTTATTGAGATGACACAGCAGTTTAATATTCACCTGGGTGACAGGCCAAAGGTACATTCCAGGAAATTGCAGGACTGACAAACTCGCCAGAAGTACTACCTATATAATAGGGCAATATAGGTACTAATTGCTACACGCAAACTTATGCTGAAGCAAGATGCTATAGAGAAAACAAACGTAAATTGAAACAACATTACCACCTGCGTGGCTACAAAACAGATAAATGGCCAAAGCTAGATCTGAAGCGGCCGAAGAGTTTAATATCTCTTAGTAGACTACACACCGGCTCCGTTATAGGTGTCATTACCGGGCACTGCTTGATAGGCAAGCACGCAACAAGGCTCGGAGTATTTTCAAATGATTTCTGCAGGAGCTGTATGGATGAGGAAGAAGAAGAAGAATCGATTCCTCATCTCCTCTGTACTTGTCCTGCTCTATCCCAACGACGTAAACTCCATCTCGGAGATTACTACTACAACGATCCTAGGGATCTGGAAAATATTGGCATAAGTAATCTCGCACGCTTCGTAAGGAGCTCCGAGTGGTTCAACGAATAGGGAGAAAAGTTCCTAGATTCTTGTTTTATTACCATGGATCAACTATGGTCTAAGTGAGTCAAGCTCTCGTGCTTCACTGCCACCTTAACCTAACCTACGTTATGAACCCCCCCCCCCCCCCCCCCTAAATGTTAAAAACAAAAAGTAAACCTGCTATTTTTCCTTGATTTTAGACCTAAACCTTATCGATTTTACTAGCAGAACTAAAGTTATTAGCGTATTTTTAAGTTTTGAAACATGAAAATCAATATCTAAACGATTTAACTGTACCGTTTGTAATGATTATTATTTATCAAATCTGAATACAAAGAATTTAGTAACTGATTTAATTGTAAAAGTTATAATGGAAGTTGAAGTTTAAATATTTAACTTATTTATTTAATATCATAATAGTTAATAACCTGTGACTTTCCTACTGAACTTTCCAAACTAAATGTTCCATTAATAATAATAATTAAAAATAAACCTTCACGTTCTGCATTAATTAATTTCTATATAATGTTAATCAAAGAATAACAAACTTTAGGAAAAATTAAATTGATTTGTTTAATTAAATTTTGGTCTCTTTTTTTTAACAGCTGCCGTTTTAGCTAGCCAACAGGCTGCCGCCGTAGCTGTGATAAACCCATTCCCGCCTGGACCGACTAAATGAGATCAGCTAAGTGATAAAAACCCATACATGAAGTAAAAAAAACACCACGTGTCGCCAAATGAACAACTAATCACTGGCGAATGAACTTCATTGAAGGTTTTTATCATGCGAACAACAACAAAAAAAAAAAAACAACAAAAACTAGATCAGAAACACTAAGCAACCAAGAGAATGGGTGCAATCCATCTGGGAAATGATACAATTGTTTAATTTTATTTTATAGTTTTTAATTTTTGACTGTAATTGTGAATAATAATTAATACAAACTTATTTTATAAGCAACCAAAAGTAAGAAAATAAAAAAAAATAAACTCGTAACTCGAAGAGAGCTTTATACAATTCGATGCAAACAAAAAAAAACACATTTTCTAAATATATAAATATATGAATGTTGTAGGAATTGAATTATAATAATATTTGAAACTACCACATTTAAAAAAAAAAATATTATTAATGTTTTCTCCTTTTTACTTATTAAATTAAATACAAAAAAATCTAAAATAAAATTATTTAACTATGGCACATAGTAGAAATTTAATAAATTTTAATTATTAACTGTATATATCTCAGTAAATACTATAAATAAAATCATCGTGTCTATTTACTATAAAATATTATTACAATAAATTAAAAAAAAAAATAACAAAATATAAAAAGGAAGGAAAAAAACTGTCTTTATTAGTAGTTATTAAAATTACCTTTTGAAAAAATCGTTATTTTATTTAGTATCGTAGGGTTACATTAACTTAACTGTAAATTAAAAAAATAAAACACAAACAAAGTAAAATAAAATATAAAACTTAAGTTAATTCATTAATATAGAAGCTGACAAGTAACATTTTTTTGAACGCAAATATAAATAGTATAAATAAAATCTTAAAACAAATCCAATATGGTAAATTTCTGTGTAAAAATTAAATAAACATATGTAATTATTTTTTTATATAAAATTAAAATCGATTGAAGAAGAAAACACAAGCAAACGCAAAAGTAAAATATACAAGGCAAATAAATTACCATAATTTATGTATAATTAAAAAGAAAAGAACACAAAAAGAAAATATGAATATATTAAATATGTAAGTTAATTTTGTAAAACAAACATACATACATACATTTGAGTGTTATATTCAATCAATAAATGAATAAGTTTTCGAATTAATATAGCTAAACTAAATACTATTTACACATATAATATAATATATATAAATATGAATAATATTGCGCTATTAAGTATGTATGTATTATTTTCTATAAATAAAAGGTATTTAAAAGAAATAGTAAACTTATTTGTTTGATTATTTGATTAAGAGAAAATCCCTTTTAAGTTTTTTATACATTTATTTTAACTATTGTTTAGTTTTATTATTATTATTTTTTTTTTAAATGAACAAAACTAAAATTCTCTCATGTAATTGCTAAAAAAAAGAAAAAAACAAAACAAAATACCATGTGGAGTATATAAATATATATATATATATTGAGTAATTACAAATTTATTAAAAAAACAAAACAACAATTAGAATTATAATAAGGAATTTAAAATTTTCCTAGAAATACATATAATATAAAATACAAACACATCCATCTTTTATTTTTTATTTATTTCGATTTTATAACACACAGATTATTGAAATAAAATAAAAGCAAATTAAGTACTAACTGAAGTTTGAGTTTGACCGGACTATGACCAGGGGGCCGATTTTGAAATTCGGAGCGAGTCTATTTGATAGGGTATACAATATACATAATATATGCCATGATTGAAGGCGTACCCGATTTCATTGTGAGATTTCTTACATCGATGTCACTTGCCTCGAAATATTGAAAGGTACTTTAGAATTTATTATTATGATCGAAGCGAATCGAAAATGAGAAAACAATTCGTAGCGATTTTCATAATCAGGCTATACAGCAAAAATGTAATTCGATCTTTTTTTTCTTTAGTGTTACTTGTTGAGAAGAGATATAAATTATATATTGAGGCTATACGAGATTTCTTGATATTGGGTTTGACCTTAAAGACAATTGTTAGTTCTTCACCGCAAGAAGTTAGTAAAAGATTTGTTTTAAATTTAAATGTTGAAATTTTAGTATTTTGTCATCAGTGAGCAGTGGTATTAATTAGATTCCCTTAGATGGTTATTTAATAAGACAAAAATTGTCTGAATAATTGTAAATTTTCAAATTATAAAAAATGTTACTTTAGTCATGGCTGATGGTTCAGACAACAGTGAGCGAGTAATAAAAGATTTTATTTATAACTTTTTGAAATTCAACGGCGCTGACTTAAACGAGGTGTTTAGTTTTATGCGTATTCTATTCTTCTTTTCAGTTGAGCCGACAAAGTATGTTCCACCTTTTAGGTGTCTACATATTTTATTTCAAAATCAGCTCATAAGCTTCAAAATGCTTTTTATTTTTTTTGTAAATTGAAAGCAAACAACCGTTTTTGTTTTGTAGTAAAGCTTGTATTCTCGTCTAGTTCAATTTGGACCTAGCTTGAATGCTGCTTGTCTACTAAATAATGCACCTGCTTTTAATTTTTTTAACATTTTTTTTTTTTTTTTTAACAACAGTAATGCTGGTGGCCTAGCACGTATTTTGATACAATCGAGTTCTGTCGATACAATCGAGTATAGGCAGTTCATTATTTGGCTCAGCCGATTGTTTTTGATTCGAGCTTCGAGCGAATCACCCCTGGATTTACATGATTTCCAAAATATGTCATATAAATTGACAAATTTTAGTCATTCATTTTCATAATCCATCTATCATTATTTTAAAAATGGCAAAAATATCTCGATTTATCACCCGTGTAAATCCATCGTCACTTGACATACCTATTTCCCGTAAAAACTGAAAATAATAATAAAGTAAATGCAAATACAGCCTAGCACGTAACTTGATACAATCGATTTCAGTCGATAGAATGGAGTATAGCCAGTTCCTTATTCCTTAGCCGATTGTTTTTGATTCGACTGAACCAAAACAAGGAACTGCCTATGCTCGATTGAATAGAGTTAACTCTGTATATGGCTAATCTGTGGTTTCGTGCTGGCACCCTATCATTGCAGTAGGTACCTATAAGACGCATTAAGCAGTTTTTATTATCAACATTCATCCATATACATAGATCATCAAAAAACTTGCATTACAACAACATGTTCATGACCCAAAAAATTAGTTTTAACTTTGGCGGGTAGTTGGCTATTTATTTTTGCAAATACAGTACAAGGAAAAAGGAGATGGGAATAGAACACCGTTTTGGGCACGCAGATCCATATTGATTTATTTGTTTGGGATGATCTTTATGCCTTTATGGATCATAAGTGATAATCGGCCCTATCGAGGTATCCTTCGGAGTGGAAAATTCTCTAATTTCATACGAATCGGAGGATTTTTGCTGTTCGGAAGAATACCTCCCTCGAAGCAAAAATCCTGCGATTCGTATGAAATCGAAGAATTGTCCACAGCCATGGAGAAATCCCAGAAACCTGAACTAAAGTTGCTAGTAAACATGTATTACAAGAAATCGTTACACAAAAACGGCAGTTTGTGTATCAACATCTATAAAAATGCAAATATGCATGATCAACTCCTCTCGTTGGGGGCCATTTTATGGAAAATGTTATAGGAAAGGATATAGAACCAGTAAAGATAATCATACTCCACCAAACAAATAAATGCACTTAAAAACGAGAGGGCCACGCAAAATGTTTGCACTCTGCAATAAATGCAAATCTAAAAAATTATTTACACAATTATCTTTGCATTTACCTTTGACAGACAAAATCATTAATGGGTCTGATGAAAGAACTCTTTGTCGTGCGAGATAGGATTTTTACTGCGTGAGATAAATATGGTTAAAAGGAATTTTTGCTTTATCCTGTAGCCACTCGGTGTTCATGGTAATGAAAGAAAACGGCTTTTATTAAAACGACCATGGAGAAGAGCGGGTGGATAGTAACACTAGGGCCTAGTTTGGACAAATGTGGTTCATCCTCGGACCAAGATTTTAACCCACCGATTTCGGCGGATTAACTAAGACTTTTAATTTTGCAGTAAAACGGACACGTTTACAGAATCAATCATTAAACGGTAAGTTGAAAACTTCGGTTACAATATAAAAAAAAAACAATTCTTGAATAAAATCGGTGCAGTGGTGACAAAAAGAAACAGTTTTGAAATATTTTCATATACCTAGCCGCTTAGGTTTGATAAATTTCCCACTCCCACACGCGGGGGAAGGAGGAGAAAATTAACTGTTATAAACTTCAGAGCGCTCGATAATTACCGCCGTAAAAGTACTTTATCAATAAAGTACTGAATTCTTAACATTTTCAAATACCACATTAACGTTCCATCAAATCATATTTCCAATTTATTTATTTAAAAGTTTTAGTTTTATTTTATATGTAGCAGTCTTTTTATATAAATTAACAAAAAAATAACTAAAACCAAACTTGTACGAATGTTTTTGATCGCAATAATTACTGATTATATATTTTTAAGCTTTTTAAAAGAGCGATATGCATTTGGGCCTAATTGTTTCTTTTTATTTTTGTCTATTCAATTCCTTTTTTATAAAATTAGTTATATTTGTTTTTTTATAATGTCCTATTTCTAAAGTACAATATAAATATAGTTTTATTTTTGGAAAAAGCTAGGTATGCGATTTTCTTGTTAATAATTAAGAAATACAACTAAGCATAAAATAACTATAAAAAAGCAATTGAAATTAATAAAATTGCAATTAAAACTTTAACTTAAGAAAAAAAAGGAATAAAAATATTAAAATAAAAAATGAAAGAAAATTAAAATCAGCTTTAGATGTGAATAATAAAAAAAGAGAATAAAATAATAAATGTGTTTTTTTTTTTCTCTTTGTGATGACTGACAGTCAATATGTCAATTTTTACTTCTTACCCACCCGATTCTGATATATTTTATATGCAAACTTCTCGAGTTTATAATCGATGCAAATCTCAATCAGCCTAATTGTGAGTTTCACCCGAACAATATTCCGCCCGGGAAATTAGACATTTCACTTTTCACCTACTTATTCTGAGATTCACCCGAAATTTCATGACCAAAAAATTCCCCTTGTTGTGAACATTAATTTCGGGTGCAATTTAATGTCACTTTCACTTTTTTTTAGCTGGTGAACGAAATTTCCTTCGGGCAAATCTCACAATCAGCCTTATTGTGAGTTTAACCCGAACAACATTCCACCCTGAAAATTTGACCTTTCACTTTTCGCCTATTGTGAGTTTCCTCCGAAATTTCATGATAAAAAATTCCCCTTATTGTTAACATTAATTCCGGGCGGAATGTAATGTCATTTCACATCTTTTTTGTAGGCGAACAAAATTTCGTTCGGGTGAAACTCACAATAGCTTTTAAAATTCCGGGCGAACAAGAAATTTTAAAGTGAACTTTTCACCGAAAAGGGTGAAACTCACAATATGACTGAATAGCTTTTAAAATTCCGGGCGAACACAAAATTTTAAGCTGAAATATTCTTCGGGTGAAACTCACAATAAGGCTGAATAAATATTTTTCGCTGTTTTCCTTAGCATTTCGTTGTCTTGTTTGGAGACCACAAACAAATTTCTTTAAACATCTGCAGCTTAAAATAGAATTTAGTATGTTCCTTTAGAGGTGGCAAACTACTCATGAGAACTGTTCGTTTACTTCCAAAAATTGCCAATTTTATTTTTTGATATGAACTTTGAAAAAAACTTTCTACTAAAATTGATAGATATCTGCAGTTATGGAAGGTAAACGAACAGACGTATCTTTATTATACTACATTTCCACCGACCACTAAACCCACATTTGATAAGATTTGTCCATAATCTTTTTAAAATCCCGAAGATTTACTTTACAAATTTATTTCGCAAAACTAGTAAAATCTTCATAGGGCTAATAGTTTTACAAATCGAACAAATCTTTTTATGTCGCGCTGGAAAATCCAACCTTTTTTGGTTCTTTTGACGAACATGGAACTTTCTATCTCACTTCAACTTCATACGAAAAAAGGAAACAACATTAGCATTTTGAAAGTTACTGTCAAAGTTCTACCTTCGGTGGAAGCATAGTATTAGATACAAAGTGTTTTTTTTTTCTTTTTTTTTCTATATGCGGTGACGTAGTGGTGCAGAACGAACGAAAAATTTAACGTTAAGTATCAAACCATCATAGGCGTTTTTTTAGCAAGCCCGGAGGAAATTGGTAGAAAAAAACCACGAGTTTCTCGGGGCTTAAATTAAGAACGAAGAAAAAGTGTTACCGGCGTGAGCTACGTTTTTGTTATCGATAGTTTTTATGGAAACTCAATTTTGTTTCTGTAATGGGATTACTAATTCCCGATGTCGTTTATTTCAACCAAATCCCTCCGGGCTTGAAAAAAAAAACACGCCTCATGGGTTCTTTATACTTATACTATGTGCGAGTAGATAAGATTTGAATGGAAATCAATTCTTTGTGCTCCATTCAAAATGGCTAACAAAGTAACACTGATTTTAATGATCTCTTTTTCCCGTACCTAATATTCAGCATTGTCACGAATTCCATCGTAATCGGAATGTTTCCGAATCCCAAAAAAAACTATCACAGAATCCGTTCGTAATGGCAATTTGTATGGGATTTTCCGATACGATGGATTTTGTGATCCTTTTTTCCGGGATTCGTAACAAGTTTCCGATTAGCGACGGAATTCAAGATTGAGCTGATTAAAAAAAGCAGTAAAAAAATACTTAATTTTATGGCCGGTACTGTGGAAACGAAATGCACATGCTCCCATCGTTACGTAACGTAACGCGATATTGATTTTTTTTTTCGATTTTGATGTCAAAAAATCAAATAAGAAATAATTCGACTGTTTTTCATGTCCTGTGGCAGTTTTCACATTTATTTATTAAATTATTACCACAAAAAAACAGTATTTTGTATCCAAGAAATCATTTAAAATGTGCGACGCCGAAGCTGTTACTAAAATAGCTTCTTGCCTGGGTGTTCCAATTGGAAAAGTCACATACAATAGCGAAAAAGTAAGTCTACCCATACCCATAACCTATCCCACAAAAAAAAAGGTATTTTAATAATTTTTTGAACATAATTATTAATAGATTGTTACAAGAACTAACAATAATGAAACAGCAACGGGTTTTGCCAATATTCTATCGATGTTAGCTAAAGAAAGTAATTCTGAAGCTGCAAAAAATAGTACATCCTCAGTGGAAGTTGAAGCTCAAGTTCAGCAATGGATTGAATATGCCATACTTTACGTAGCCCCCGGATCTAAAGACAAGCATGTAGCACAACATTTACTGAGGGACTTTAATAACTTCTTCCTATCACGATCTTATTTGGTTGGTTACACTCTTACTTTAGCAGACTTGGCCGTGTTTGTCGCGATTACCGATCTCATTGTGAGTTTCATTAAATTTTTTGATTCCATAAAAATGTGTAATAAATGTTTGGGATTTGTGTTTCTTAAATTTAGAAATCGCTATCGCCTATTGATAAGGAGAACTACTTAAACCTCTCCAGATGGTTTAATCACATCCAACATAGGCCAGAAGTTAATCAAGGCACTGAAATTAACTTTACCACTGTCTACCTCCATGGATCCGCAACACACAAATAGATTCTAATGTAAAATCAATAAAAAAAACGCCTTTGTTTCAAAAGCATTTAATTACATTATATTCCGATGACTGGAAAAATAGATATTTTATATAAACAAGCACATACGTTTTCTAATTATTTCATACTAAAAAAATACTTGACACGTTTTTGCACTGCATAAAGATTTCAAGGAATATGCCGTAGAGGACTTCAGAGTGGAATATATGTTTATCCAATAATTACGGCCATATTATTCACTATGGATTTAAATGGACTTGAAGCATTTTAAATACATTTGGATCTGGACTTATTTTTAAACTGAATTAAGCGAACGAATAAAAGGGCGTTAGAGCACCCAACACGGAGGACAGAACATTTCCATAGATGGCTATTAGTAGTAGTTAGAGACTTTGTTTACCTATTTATTTCGCTGTAGCAGAGCTGAATCAAACGAAGAATAAATCTTGGTAATGGCCTAAGAACGAAATAGCAAAGCTCCCTCGTGTCGATTGTTACAGTGGCAGCCAGAGGAATTCTCTTTACCGTACTACCTAACTTTGGGTCCATCCATGCAGTGAGGATGTACCTTTTGCATTATTCATTTTAAGTTTTAAATATTAAATTTTTCTCCTTAGTCGAACTTAAACGTATGACGCTTAATAATTTAATTTAACCTTTCTAAAGTAAAAACTACGAGCTTTATTTTTTAAAAATTCCTTAATTATTTGTTTTTATTTTTAATAGTCACAAATTTAAAAATGGAAAAATGTGGCAGCTACTCGTAAAATTGAATTGAATATTACATATCAAAACAATTTAAAAAAAAAGTTTTTTTTTGTAAAAAAAAAAATAATATTTATGATGAATAAATGATAAAACGAACAAATTAATATTAATGTAAACGATGATGATTTTTTTTTTTTATTCTATGTAATTGTTGTGTCGAGAAAACTTCTTTGTGGCCATTTGCACGATCAGCATAGGTATATTACGTGATTTTAATTAAAGACGGTTTAAAATTAAAAAGCCATTCACTTAATTGGCATGAACTTCGCGTGGAGAATTTAAAGAATTGTTCAATTCACCCGGTTCCGTGCACTTCCAGAGGCCGTATGTCTTGCCAACAGTCGTCTGCCATAATCTCAGTGTACCGTCTTCAGAACCGCTTGCATACAACTCGCCATCAGGACTGAATTTCACTGAGTGCACCGGCCCAAAGTGTCCCTTGAACGATTCTATTACCAACATACAATATTATAAATTGAATTAGGAAAATCAAGGTTCAATTAAAAACAACAACAACACACACATACCTATTTCATTTCCTGTTATATAATCAAACTTGTACATTTTAAAGTCTTCGCCACCACAAACAAAGACATGCTTGTCCGGGTGCAAGCTGGCCGACGCTACGTTAGTGGGCATTTTGATCTCCTTGAGCTTCTTAAGGGTATCAACTTCCCAGAAACTAATGCTAGATCCATGTGTGACTGTTAGTATATGGTTATCCGATGAAATTTCCAAACTATTGGGATTATTTGGTAAATTCAGACGCTGGACTTCATTGCCAGTCAAACGATCCCAGAGCCTAACAGTCTTATCTTCGGCTGCACTGATTATGCACTTGTCGTCACGGCAAAACAATGCTCTTTTAACAGCCCCCGTATGGCCAGTGTATAATTCAGCATCGGCGGTGGGACTTTGCAAACTAAAAACTCGTACAAGTTTTTCATTACTGCCGGTGACAATGTTTTCGGACGTCTGATCGAATGCAACCGTCTTGACAATGTGTTTGTGTTGGAAACTATGAATTTCACCGCCAGTTACAGCGTTCCATACTTTTCCTGTAAAATCGGCTGCACCAGATGCAGCTAGAGTCGCGCTCTTGTTTAGAGCTACACCCCAAACGGCCCCTTTATGGCCCTCGAATGTACCAATCCAATCTCCGGTATCTCCTTGTCGAAGCATAGGACTTCCATCTAAATTGAAGGATTGAAAAAAAATATGTTATGTTAAATATAAATGGAAAAAAAATGATTATTTACATTTTTAAAAGAACTTGATTGGTAGTCAAATATCGAAAAGGCACCCCATTTCTTTAATTACACGTGTTTGTATTTAAACGCTATACTAAAAACGCATTTGACTTTGTCTAAGGAGAAGCAGTATCGAAGCAGCAATTGCAGTTTCTGATGAGTGATGCAACTCAAACTACTGTGATATCCCTTTAATTGTTTTGATCAAATATGAATAAACAACATAATAGGCCCCATACACTTTCGTTTAAAATCAAATTTCTGATTACTGATTTTGGTGGAAGCAAATTTTCCTCCCGCTAAACCAACAGTAAAATTTGTCCAACATCAGCGCCAAAACCCAATGAAAAAGTATTTATCTTTCGTAAGAAAAAAATATTTACATTTAATCATAGACTAATAATTTCCCTAGCAAGGAAACAAGTGACATTCAAACTTCCCCATTAATCTAATTATGTATGTACATATATGCGGAAGTAAAAGCTAAACGAATTTTCTTCAGCACTATCTTAATTATCTACGAGTTGATGAAATAAACATGTCAAAAAAAAATCTTTCGTTCTGTAGCTATCAAGTAAATGTATATAAATATTATAATCAATTTTTCTTGGCACTACTTGCATAGTTTATCAATTGATTTTTAATTCCAATGTTAAAAGCAAACATTCTTCTATATATATACAAATAAGTATCTATATCAATCCATTTACACACCTTTTAGATGCAAAATGTGCAATGAGTACTTCCGCAAGGCGTCTAGCGAATAAGTAGGTAGTGTTATTATTTCTTTGTCTAAATCTCAACATTAATTAATGCAATTAATTGTAAATAGAAATTGAATTGCAACAACAATAATAAGCAGCCACTTTTAGCTAGAGAGAAGCTGTGCGAAAAAAGTAGAAATAAGTATCAACAACAAACAACAGACAGACAGTAAGGCAGAAGCAAAAAAAGTTAAAAAAAAAAAAAAACCAAAGAAAGAAAGAAAAAAAAAACGAGTTGTGCACACATGTTTGCAACAACTTAGCGGAAGGAACCTTGACTCAATAACTGCACCAATGCCAACGACCTGCCACAATCGGGTAGCCAAGCCGTGCAGCGGCAACTGCAACAGGCAGCATTGTAAACAGCAACAGCTTCAAAGCGAACAAAAAGACTGCACGACACACTGAACTGAACTGACAGGAATTGCATTCCAATTTTTATCCGATCCGCATGCACGCAGCAACTATCGACTGAGTGTTAAATTAAACAGGTTGCTACTTTTCCTCTGTGCTTGTGCATTTTTGCATTGAAAAGATTTTTTTTCTTAAGTAATTCTGTATTTTCTGCCATTTACAATTACCCTTCTGGCATCATCGTCACGACTTTCCTATAGCTGAAAGCTCATGCGAATGTATTAAGGTGTTCTTTCTGGAAGTTCGCTTTACTCTAGCCAGGCCCTGACTATGAACACTGAAGTGCCGGCAATCGGGCCGGGCCGGGCCGGGCACTGCTGTTATACAGCTAGGAAAGCGCACATACGCACAAAGTCATTGCACATAACTCGCCCGATCGTCAATGAGCTTGAAATTGAAAATAAAAATAATAAAAGAATATATGAAAATCACGAATACAACGCGAAAAAAAACAACAATTACAGCAGTAGCAGTCAGCTAAAGTTGATTATTAGAGTGTAGTGTAGTGTAGACTGTAGACTCAACTCTATAGAGCTGTTTTAATGTATTGCAAATGAAGCGAAATCAAGGTAAACGAGAGCGCTTGCGGCCATAAATTGTGTGAGTGCTTGCAACGCACCCGCACCCGCTGCCGCTCCACGCTGTTGTTGGATATTGGGATTACTGCTGCGTTCCTAGTACCCAATGGCCAATTGTTGTGAATAACAATTTCAGAGTACAATGCGAATATATATTTGACCATTGGGTATTTCTAAGAATCAAAGTGTTTTATTGTTCAATGTACACCTGTTATTTTAGTAGGATTGTTGTTGTTTTATATTAAATTTTTTTTATAAAGCATTCCTCGCTTCCTTCAAGGAAGCAATTGAATATTGCTAAATTGAATATCACACAGTTTGGAAGCAAACATTTATATTGTTCATAACTTTACCTGTGTGTAATTAAAACAATACTGAATACATAATGAGAACATACATATTTCTTAGGATTCCATTAAAACATTATTGTTAAAGACCAATTACAGAGAAAACTAGGGATAGAAAAATGCTCTTAGGTTCATATATGTATGAACATTTATTAAAATATCTTTAAGAGTATTTTTCTACCCGAAGTGTTTACTAAATGCTCCTAACACATTTTTAAATGAAAATTAAAGAAATATGATCTCATTGCTTGTGATATTCTCTTACTTTGGATGTCTGTGATTTTCTGTACCAAAACAAATTCGAAGTCTTCCACAGAAGAGAGCCTCCTAAAGAGAATACAAAATTTCACCTACATTTATCTATGATTTTCAATTCCAAGAAATGCCTGTGCACAAAAATTCATAGATCAGCTAAATGTCGTTAATTTAGATCATACAAGAATTAAAGCCAAACATCTGTCATGCATGTAATTCAAAGTCGGTAATACAGAGTGCTGTGAATTTGTGTCAATTTTCCTTGTTTGTGCGAGATTTTCATCCTTCCCCTTCAAAATTAGGACAGTTTGTGAGTGTTTCTGACCGCATTTTTGATGTCGCTAAAAATGCATTAAATTTCTTGGGTTTCTTTAGGCGATGGAAGAACTTCTTTTATGCTTCTGATCTAGCTATGATCGATAAGGCTTACCCTTGCTCAAAGCTTGAGCACGGTTCTCATACTTAGGCAGGTGCACCTATAGCACACTTCTATGTATGTATTATAGACAGACTTCAAAATAGCGCTTTAAAGCTTATGTAGATGACACATTGATAACTGAAACATATGTGTCTCTCGAACACCGTCGATATATTTCCTGTCTCTCCTGATTTTGTCGATATTTTCACAAACAGTGCTTCAGTGAAATAGCGAGTTGCATTCCAACCAGCCCGTGCTTTCTATACATTTTCTCATGTTCCCCATTGAGATCTGCGAAAGATCGTCTAGTTCTCTAACAAACCTATTTCTAAAGTAACGGAGGCGATTTGTTCGGAGGTTTGGACAATCGCAGAGCAGGTGTGTAATGGTTTCTATTGCGAATACACCCAGTCTAGTGGCCATTGTGCAATGACCCGTTAGTACACCTATCAAAATTCTTATATTCTTTTTACTCAGCGATAAAATATACTGAGTTTCCTTTTCATTAATTCTAGGCCATTAAATTCTAGAGATAACGCAGTCGCTCCTGGACATTTAGGAACCAGGTGTTATTGATTTGCTCTTTCTTTATTAGGTCTTTTTTCCTTTTAATCACGCCGCTCGGGACGTCTGATCACATATCTAATTGGCTACTACTGTTTCCATTTGAAACTGACTCTTTCCTTGCCCGTTCATCTGCCATATCATTCCCTTCCATATTGCTATAGCCAGGAATACAGCAGAGTTTGACTTGAAAGACACTACACTCATGTGTGAGTTTATATGATGGTTTTGGTTTATTAACAAAAAATTGGCCAACTGTGATGTCTAGTCAAATATCGAAGTTATTAAAACTTGAAGTATCCTAGCCATGGATCGGGTCTTCAAAAATGTTGCGAATAAGCAACAGCTAATTGAAAACTAGGAAGTAGGTTTTACTGTATAATTTTCAGATATCAGCATGGTAGTCGATATATTCAACGGAATCGAAGGTGTAAGCTTTGTTACTTTCATCTATAGTTGAAACGGAGATTCCCGAGCCCTTTGTGTGGAAGGGTTTACACACAATGATCTTAGGATGCTGTCCTCCAATTTTTGATGCCTTTCTCACAGTTTCGACAGCCTTGATAGCTTTTGGGACCAGAAAGATGACCGCCTGTGGGAGGGTCCATGGATTTTTTTATCTTTAGATATTACTCCCATATCCTGATAATGCTATAAAAATGGCTATTTTCAGTTTGCTGATTTACTGAGCTAGGCTTTTCTACCAATCAGTGGCATATGATCCTTAAAGTAGTTTCTGTAGAACAATATACATAATAATTTTGCATACAAAGCCCCAGAAAAAAAAAAAAAAACAATTATGACCTCCTACCAGCGCATTGCATTTTAACCTTGAATCTGAGAACGTAACGCGTTACAAGTAGAATGCCGAATTCAAGCGATTTCCTAAAATTAATATCAAAAAGATACATGCAATGAAACTTACAAAAGAAAATCAACGAACTGGTTATGCTTCTCAGTTACAGTCAAAATTAATAAAGTAACTAAAAAAAAATCTCGCTGACTTACTGTCGATTCTTTTGTTTGTTCCTCATATCGTTTTCTGGTCATGTTCCTGCAATGGACAACCTAATCGAAGTTTCAAGGTGTTTCCTTTTCCTGAATGTGTGGTAGTTTTACTCATAGTTCAAAAAAAAACAATAGCACAACCTGATTTCAATGTATTTTTTTTTTCCTTTGGATATATGTACTATTATTTGTTCAAGTGCAGAGAGTGTAGTGTAAGTTTTGATTGCGAGAAAGCGCTTTGCACAAAGACCAATCACGATTTACGCGAATAGCACAAATCATTTACGAACACTAGTTTTTTTTCTATGTGGGTCAAGGTCTTGCTCAAAGCTGTCGTCGTTGTCTTTTTATTGTTGTTGTTTTATTCTGAATTCTCAATGATAATCTGTTTTTGTTTTGTTCTATCCGATGAACGCAAGATCCATTTAAGGACAAAATTCTAAAAATCCAAGTGACTACTCACCTTTGCATGCTGATATTAAAAAATATCCGCTGTCGCAGACATCACTGAAATCCAAGTGGACAACTGGTCGAGTATGGCCGCTACAGGTCAATGGGATTTGCCGGAGATTCGATGACATATTTGCGTACTTCAACGATTTATCACAAATTAAATTAAATTTTCAATTGGAATTTGTTGATTTTTTTTAAGTTAATCGGTTGGATTAGCCTTTTAATATTGGAAAGGTGTTTTCTTTTGTCACGGTTCTGGTTGGAGGAACTTTTCTTTTTGCCGAAACTAAAACTTTTGTTATTTGTTTGATACTGTAAAATCATATGCTAATTATGATTAGATGAAAATTTATGCTTGTGCCATGGAAATTCTTTAATGATTATTTCAAATTGATTTAAAACTTTTTATTTTGAGATGATGTGAAGAAAATTTTAAAAATAAAAGGAAAAATATTTGATGACGGACGATCAGTAATATCGAACCGAATCTGTTAAACGAAATGACAGTAATGACAACACAAATGAAAGCAACATGACTTTTATAGTTGTCCGTGACGTTGGTATCACTGTGTTGGAGTGTGTTTAGTGAATGGGATGTGTTCAGTGTTCACAAAAATAGTTATCCTGTTATTACACGATGACTTTTGCTTAGACTGCTTTTAAACCATGCAATTTCATTTTGCGATTTTTAAGCACGTAGGCGAGAGACGTATGTGGTGGCCGGGGTAGACGAAGTTGCTGGTTGAACAAATCGCTGTAGTGTAAAAGCAGTTTTTGGCCGGTATTCACCAAACGCTCATAACTTAAGGCTGTCCCAAACAAACGCGAAACATTCGGGCGAATATGCGACGACTGAATAATGTTCGAAGATTCGCATCACGCCAGTGTGGGTGCTCCCTTTAAGGCTCTCCCAAACCAACGCGAAACATTCGGCGCGACAACGAAACTTCCGCCTGTCTTAATTTATTTACATGGAGATTAATGGGAGCACCCACACTGGCGCGATGCGAATCTTCGAACATTATTCAGTCGTCGCATATTCGCGCGAATGTTTCGCGTTGGTTTGGGGCAGCCTTTAATCTCCATGTAAATAAATTAAGACAGGTGAAAGTTTCTTCGTCGCTCTGAAGTATTCGCGTTGGTCTGGGAGAACCTTAAGAGGCTCACAAACCTATTCACCAAGCAGTAATAGATCATCTTGTGAAAATAAAACAATACAGATCTTTATTTATTTTCATTTATTGGTTTTCTTTTTTCTTTACACTATACGGTTCACAGTTCCTAATCATTTGCAAAGCTGAGAAGCAATAGCAAAAACTAAACTTTTGGTTCATGAAATGTGATCCCATTAGAGAGCAGGATCACGTTTTGTTGTTGTAGTGCATGTATTTTGATGATCTATATGGATCATCTCTGATAATTAAAAACGGCTAGTGTAAAGAAAAAAGAAAACCAATAAATGAAAAATAAATAAACGTAAGGAAAAAAGAGATAGGTATACAACGCAGTTGTCACTAAGATCCGTATTGTTTTATTTTCATGAGATGATCTATATGGATCATCGGCGATAATAAAATACGGCTATTGATTTTGCATTTTACAAATTGAGTTAAGTTTAGGTGTAGCACGTTTTTATAGAAAACTTAATACAAAAACACAATTCTCTAAAGTTGCCTAGTGGGCGAGGGCAAGTAACTTTAGTTGCAACACCCAGCAACAAAAAGTTGCCCAGTGGTCACCAGGCCTTATAATAAGCCTGTTTGGTAACTTGAAATTTTCACCAAGTTTCGCAAACTTGGTTTTTTTTTGTATGGGTTTTAACAGCAAACTGTGAAATATTTCACGGTGCCAAACACACCTAATATGAAGAATATGTTCAACTTTCATTAATGGTAGTATTTTTTATGAATGTAAAACTTTGATTCTGGTTTTGCATTATGTTTATTTGATGTCTTAATTTTTTTTCATTTTACATTGGCCATTTGCAAAAATTAAAGCATCTTCCGATAGTGTGATGGCTTTTGCCCCACCTTGTACATGTAAAAATCCATCATAGAGGGATCAAAATGCAACAAGCAATATCAATGCAAGTTTTAAACGTTCTTATTTTGGCATATATCAGTTCCGTTTTACTTCTCTTGAAATTCGCAGGTACAGAATATACATAAATGTAAATTGTTTTGAGCTGGAAACAAACAAAGCATTCGTGACAATTTTCAATTATGGTCTTATCGGCAATTCTGTGAACCTTTGCTATAAATACAGATTACAGAATTCGCCCTAAACCTATGATCAAACACACCTTAATGGGTTTTGTGATAACACCGTCAACTACCAAACACATTTGACATAGACCCTTTCTCATTTGTTTTGTTTTTTGTGTTGTCATCGAATAAATTCTAACAACGAAAGAAATCCGAATGATGATTCTCATTCGTGCAATTACTTGCTAGTGAGGAGTAAGCAAAGGCCGGATTTTCACAAATCAATCAATAAATTATTGCGTTATCAAGCTTATCAAAAAACCAAAGATTAATTTTTTTGTTTGAAAGTAGTGTAGATAGTTTTCTGACGACACCACAAAAATGACATTAGCAACAGATCGCAGCTGTCAGGCTAATATGGACGTAATAGAGGTTTGTTGAAAAATCTTGCTCTACGCATTAATTTATTCTGTAGTTTTAAGATTTTATCAATTTGCGAATAAATTTCCCAGTTATATAAATAAATACTTTTTTTTCTTCAAACAACGAATCTTTCAGAAGCATAACAAAGGAGTTGGTTCGTGGCTCTGGGGATGGGTTTTTAATTGGACACAAAGCTCGCCAAACATGTTACGCGCCGTAGAGAAGAGGATCCTCTCGTTCCTCCAAAAACCATACCGTGGATTTTATGTGGACATTGGACCTGCTATTGGCGAATCTGACAAGATATGGACAATCGAGATGAATAGTGAATCGAAGGAAGTGCCTTTAGTCATGCTTCATGGCTTGGGTGCTGGAATTGCTCTTTGGGTAATGAATTTAGATTCACTAGCGCAACATCGACCTGTATATGCGATGGACATCCTTGGCTTCGGCCGCAGCACAAGGCCGCAGTTTTCCACTGATGCTTATGTGTGCGAAAAGCAATTCGTAAAGTCCGTCGAAGAATGGCGTCGTGAAATGAATATACCTAACATGATACTCCTAGGACATTCTATGGGTGGTTACATAGCATCTAGCTACGCGTTATCTTATCCCGATAGAGTCAAACACCTTGTTCTGGCCGATCCTTGGGGATTTCCTGAACAACCCAGTCCCGACAGCACAACCATAAAATCTATACCTGTTTGGGTACGTGCAATAGCCTTTGTCCTCACACCGCTAAATCCGCTTTGGGCTCTTCGAGCCGCTGGACCATTCGGCCAGTGGGTAGTCCAGAAAACCCGGCCGGATATTATGCGAAAGTTCTCTTCAGCTGTGGAAGAAGAAACCAGTCTCCTAGCACAATATATCCATCAATGCAATGCTCAGACCCCCAGTGGGGAGAGCGCTTTCCATTCGATGATGCAAGGGTTTGGATGGGCGAAGAACCCCATGGTCAAACGCGTCAAGGACATTCGTGAAGACATTCCTATAACATTTATCTATGGGTCTCGCTCTTGGATGGACAGTTCGTCTGGGCCATTGATCAAATCACAAAGGATCAACAGTTTGGTGGAAATCAAGGTTGTTTCCGGTGCCGGACATCACGTCTATGCCGACAAACCTGAAGTATTCAATAGGTACGTAAATGAAGCCTCTGAGGCAGCTAGGAAAGCACATGCGGAAGCAGTCCGACAGAGCCATAAGATTCGAGAGTCCACAGAGTCAGATGAAGAGCATGAAAATGTGGCACAACCGAACTTAAAAAGGAAGTAGGTGTATTAAATTCTGGACCTATACTATTGGAACGTTTTTTGTATTATCATTTAATTTATGTATGTATATAAGAGATAAAAAATAAAAGCAAATAATATTTACTTTTCACAATGTATTAGATAAATTTATATTTATATACACATGTTTTGCCTTTTGAATAAAACGCCAACAAAAAGATATAATAATAAATTGTTTCTTTTTGTACTGACAGAAACATGTGCATAGGTACAGAGTGTGAGTCTTCTGTGTACAAAATAGAAAATGAAGTAATTTTCCATACCATAGCTTTAAAAAAAAATAAAACGGTGTTTGGAAGGTTTTTAATTAAATTTTATAAGATTTTAAAGAGAAATCAGTAATCGATTTTTTATTATTTTTCGACTTCACAGTTCAAAGATCAAAGAATCATTTTGCATGACTCGGAGCTTTCGTAGCATTTGATATTTTGATTATTTCACCACAATAATATCTACACTTTATTTTGTATCAGTTAGATAAGATGTGTTCTAGGTTTCTATCGATTTTGAGACGAGTAATCTTCAATTATATGCGAATAGCAGTGTTCGAGTAGCTATCGGCTAGGCCATTTGATGGCTATCCAAAATAATTGTTCAGATACCTTCGAGTTATTGCATCAGCTGTGTTTTCACAAGGGAATACAACTCAAACCAATTCTGATAGCTTTGGATAGGTTAACGAACGCGCCTAATATTTCGCCGAAAAATATGTTTTAGTTGAAATGGTTTTCTATTTGAAATATGAAATGGAAAAGTCGTTAGGCAATCAACGGTTATTCTCATATTAATTTTCAATGATATTTGAAAAAAATAAATAAAATGCCCTTCTTTGTGGCACGTAATTGCTCATAAAATGAAGTGCTCTGTTTTTAATTTTTCAAATTGCACAAACTTTGCGTAAGCTATAAGCCCCCAACTGGAAAAATATTTCCGAGTAAAGTTACATCAAGAAAAAAAAGTCGCAAATGTTCCGGAAAATTAATACGTTTGACAGCGCTCGCAAACCTGCAAATTCAGACGATTTGTGACTTTTTCCCCCAAAATTCGCAAATACATTTACGATCATCATGGAAAGAGATACACTTGGAGGATTTGTCAATTCCACGGCAGAAGTCGTACCCGTTAAAAAAAAAAATAAAGTTTTAGGTGGCGTAGGCTGGGATTCGATCCCCAGAACTTCGGCTGGGTTTTATATAACTTACATCTACATATTTGTTTTTGAAATTTGATTTAATTAAAGAAAATACAAAATTAAATACATATGTATGTACATTAATATAACTTAAAAATTAATTAACAATAATTTAGTACTTTTTGTCTTTTTTACAATTTTTGAAACATATTTTATTTTGATTTTGTTATAAATAATGAAGTTTAGTAGCTTCATTTTTTTAGATTAAGCATGGAATTCTTATATTTTATTTCTTAATGTACAAATAACTCAATTGTTTTGTTAACGGAATATACTGTTATAGTTATAAAAGAGTTATTTTGTAATGGATTCTTCAAAAACATTTATTACTTTTTTATCATTCGACTTGTTTTTATTTACATAAATACGTTGGGTGGGATAAAACGATTTATTTACATACAAAATTATAGAATCAACATAAAATTCACCATACATAAATATATTTAAATATTCTTTTTAAATATTTTTTTTTTTACACCCGGGCAGATGTGATGTCGAATTCCATTATATCTACCTCAACGGGATTTGGTATTGCTCGTCACTCTTTGGGCAGTTAAATTCATCTCGTATCGAAATTTTTTTCAAGGATGAATGGTTGTTGTTTCGGTGGGCTCTGTTTTATCGGACTAAACTCCTGTGTAATCACGAATCGTACTAAAATGACTAGCAACATTCATTATAGAATAACGATTGTTCTGATAGTTCCGCGTCTTAATCGGCTACTTTTTCACTCCACTGACAAGAAGTTCCAATTTTGTTTGTTTAATATTTTCCAAAGTAGTTTTTACGTCCTGCAATTATTCATTGGTCAATTTTTTGTGTATGCCAACCATGGCTGATGCTTCTAGGCCAACTTAAACTTGAGCACTCCAACACTCCATATTTAAATCGATTTAATTCTTAAACAGGAATAGCTTGTTGATGATGTCATCTTCAAAAAATACATTTCATCGGTGAGCGCGGAATTGCAGCGTTACTACACGATGCTTTGTAGGAAGAAGCGTATTGAAGAAGTTTCATTAGGCACTCAATGTATCAAGATGTAAGTCCCGAGCTCTCATGTCGGCATACTGCAAGGCTTGTGAAAGTATCTCTTGTAGACACTTGAGTGCATCGGGATTACTCTCTTCTTGTCTCAGCACCACACGAATGTCATTGTTGTCAGACAACAGGAAACAGCAGTATTATTTCGATATCCGAATCTTTTCCATTCGTTTACAGGAAGTTAAACACGCTTGATGATGAATTGATCCAAAGGAGTTTTTGTATGATAATATACTCGAAGTAAAAGCTGCAAAGCTATAGCACCATCATATGAATATTGAAGGGTTTATATGGAACAACAAACACTTGAGTGAGCTACCAGTTACAGTTGCAGTTTTGCAAATATTCTTCTTCCTTATTTGTGAACTTGCTGTATTAGATACAAGTTCAAATTACATTTCCCACATTTAGGATTATGTTTTATATCTCCATTGCTTAATTGGTTTGCTTAATATGTTGCAATTCAAACTCACTTCAGATAGTTGTTGATGCATCAACTTGGATCGAATTTTCATCCCTTAGGTCTAAAATCTTACTAGCATCTTTGTTATTTATTGTTCCGAAAGCCGATTTTGAGAAATAATTGTCTCAGGTTAACGATATTTATCACCGATTGCTTAACGGTTAAAAATGAAGGTTAAAGTTGTTGTCACAAATAGTTTCCACTATTTGAAAAATAATTCCATAGTCCATTGTCCTAAATTTCTTCGAAACTGTCCAATTCCATGTAGAGGGTGGCTGATTCTACCGTTTTTAAAAACCACAGTTGTCTATCCCACAACCGATGAATTTCGTTATATATCTCTTGCTGTGACTGCCCGGGATGTATGCATAAAACTACTATAGTAAATATAAATGTTAGCTGTTATCTGAGGTTAAGGCTAATACATAATTATGTAAATGGAGTGTGGTGTTTGACAATAAATAAAGAATACAAATAACAATAAAACTACATACATACATACATTTAATATAAACATATTTTTTTTGATTCTTCAGTTTTTTATTTGTTTATCCTTTTTTTCTGAAAAGAGAAGCAAGTTGATTAATCGAACTAAACAGAAATGAAAACATATTCATCCGTTTGTGTTGTTTCTGTTTGTTTTTATACTTCCTTGTGTCTTGTTAGAGGAAGATGAATAATGGTTTTTGATTTTTTTTGTTTGGCAGATGCATATATCAATGAAAGAATGAAGAACCTCAGAAAATACCCTTTGAAGCTAAATCTTACTGACGACAATTTAACTAGGTGGCCTTAACGTTATTTTAGCATAGTATTTATTTTTTTCATTCGGGCTGTTTTAAAGAAACTATTTACCCTATCTTGGAATTAATGCTCATTTCATTTTGCATTAGCTTCTTTAAGTTTCCCTTTGGCAAGCTGTTAGCCACTTCAAACTGGGTATTTAGATAAGGGTATTCCTTTGTTTTTGTAAATATATAAGTGTTGACACTCAAGGGCTTCGATTAATTTGTGTAATAAGGCTTAAGAATGAATCTATAATTAATAATACGTCCGAAGTTTACTTTGAATGTGCTCTCGACAAACATTATATACAAATCGCATGTTTATTTGAAAGCGAAACTTTTTAATTGAGCAAGATAAAGAACGCTCATGTTTCCATTTTTAATTATAAGGTTTTCTTGATAATGTTTAACTATTTTTAATCATGCATTCTCGATTTTTCATCAAAATTCCCCAAAGCAAAGAATATAATCTTTTGATTTATAAAACAAACTACCCTACCCATATAACGTGTATTTTCAAATCATAATTCAGGCTCTGGCTTTGTAACTTAAATAAAGGTACCTACCTAAATATATAAATATTAAATACAAATATTTACTTTGACTATAATTGTGAATTTAAATTTAATAAAAAGAGAATAAAAAAAATGAAAACTACGATTTAAAAATGAATCTAAAAATGTTTAAAAGTAGTGCCTTAAATCTTTGTCAAAGCCAAAAGTGAAAGGATTGTTTTGCCACATTTGCATTTTTCCTCAACATGGATGAGTGAAAAAATCAACTCTTACCGAGATATCATTCACTTAAATGGACTTTAAATCCAGATTTAAAAAAACGGATTTATTATTAAAGCTATAGCCATATTTTCCTTGTCCAAAATAATCTGGATGTAAGTACTTAAACTGGACTCCTGAGAGCGGTTTAAATTTAATTGGATTTAAATGTGAATTTAACGAGTAAATAACATCGAATTCGATTTAAAATAGTTTAAACCTGGATTCAATTTTTAATCTGGATTGAATCAGACTTTACAAAAGAAAAACCCGATTAATCAAGTGAACTTAAGAAGACTTTTCCATTGGGAAATTCAGATTTCAATCTGTAAATTGATTTTCATAGCGAATGTACATATAATACGAGTTCATGTCATTCTTTGGTGTAATTTCGTGTGTTTCAGATTATTCCGGGAAATTTTTTACTAATAATAATTTTTAATAATAATTTCAACTTTAACATGGGGTGTATTAATAGTCGTTTGCTAAACTTGTGTTTTACTGCTCCTTGGTTTATAAAAATAAAGCTAACATTAACATCCCCCCCCCCCCCCCCCCAAAATCTTAAAATATTAAAAACAAAAAACATTTTGTTTGTAATATTATATTCTTTAGTTTCATATGTAACTTTATTTTGTAACATATATGTACATACTATGTATATATTTACAATGTACAAAAATTAGTCCAAGAAAATTCAATTATAATCAATTTTATCTAAGCAACAATTTAAAAATGACTATGAATACGCCCCAATTTTAAAAACTCAAATTTATTCTTTATACAAAAATCAAAAACAATGGGTAAAAACTCCGAACAAAATAGCTCTGCAAATTGATTTGAAATGAAAAAAATGGCTGATTTTGAACTAATTTTGTACTGACTCTTAACTAACAACGTGCAAACATTTTTTTAAGTTTCGGTATTTATTTCGGGGTTACTATAATATCGATCACGAACCATACAAAATATAGTTCCAGAAGGATAAAATTTGTGATCCATAAAAATGTATGATTGGCTCAGGAACAAACTCACGAAAAGTCGCAAATTTGGCCCAACATTTTAAGTTTGACAGTTGTTTTCGTCATCCTGTACGTGTGTCGCTTGTCCCGAGGTTTACATCGTGCTATAGGCAAAATGTAACATGTTTTTACTGCATTTTGTGGTAATTCCCTTAGGAAAAATATTGTAAGTTAATTCCATTATGAAGTTCTTGCTCTATTATGGTTCGTGAGACTATTTTCTTATGTTTTTTTTTTTTTTATTTTGGTTCTTTTTTATTTATTGTAAGGTTTCGGTTTAACGGTTCTCATATGGCAACAATCTTTATATTTTTCGCAGAAGCTTAAAACAGCAATTACCTCACGATATTATCAGTTAACCGTCCCGGTTTACGAAAACAATATCATCAATCAAAACCATACCTTAATGTCTTTTCATAATGTTCTTGATTATTAAACAAAAATCTTATCTTAAGATTATTTTGTGCAAAAGAACTAATTTTGATGTAAAGTCAGATTGACTTAGATTTCAATAGCCTTTACCAATGAAATTCAATATATACCGACTGTTTGCTAATAGTTAATTCAGTTGCAATTTGTTTTGCAAAAACAATCGTTGGTTTTCAATTTTGTTTTTTTTCGGTAGCGATACGTTTAGAGTTAAATTTAACGTTAAACACATTCTATTGATATTAAATTTATTTCTTGTGTTCTCGTTAGGATATTTCAATATCGACAGCCAATATGTTGAAGCTCATTGTTCTTTTATCCTGCCTGATAGTTGCATCGAATTCTGCAGAATTTTTACGCGTTAAAATTCAGAAATTCAAATCTGTACGAAAATATTTTGGTGAAGTCGGTACTGAAATAGAGAATAGTAAATTGAATTTCTCTCGAGGAGCGGATGGTCTTGCACGAGAACCACTTTCCAACTATCTAGATGCGCAATATTATGGCGACATAACCATCGGAACTCCACCACAGAAATTCAAAGTCATATTTGATACGGGATCATCGAATCTATGGGTTCCATCGAAAAAATGTAGCCATTCTAATTATGCTTGTTTAACGCACAACAAGTATAATGCCAAGAAATCATCGACTTACATCCCGAATGGGTCCCAATTCTCTATTGCATATGGTACTGGCTCCTTGAGTGGCTATTTATCGACTGACAACGTAAACATTGCGGGAATGGATATAAAACAACAGACATTTGCTGAAGCCATTGATGAACCCGGTAGTATATTTGTTGCAGCCAATTTCGATGGAATCCTTGGTCTGGGTTATAGTTCGATCGCAGTCGATGGGGTAATTCCTCCATTCTATAACCTTTACAAACAGGGGTTGGTGAAAAGACCAGTGTTCTCAGTTTATTTAAACAGAAACGAAAATGAAGAAGAAGGTGGGGAGATCATTTTTGGAGGATCTGATAAAGCACATTACAAGGGTCAGTTTACCTATTTGCCGTTAACTGAAGAAGGCTATTGGCAGTTCAGTATGGACTCAGGATCGATTGGTGGTGCAACATTCTGTCAAACTGGCTGTCAGGCTATAGCTGATACCGGCACCAGTCTAATAACTGGACCGACAAGTGATATTAACACCATTAACAATGCTATTGGTGCAAAGGAGACATCAGGTGGAAATTACGTTGTCGCTTGTGAATTGGTTTCTCAACTGCCAGTAATCAACTTTGTTCTGGGTGGAAAATCTTTTGTCTTAGAAGGCAAAGACTATGTTATTAACATGGGTGACAATACTTGCATGACAGGGTTCAGTGCAATGGATCAATATGCTTTAAATGAGCCCATGTGGATTCTTGGAGATGTTTTCCTTGGCAGATTCTACACTGAGTTTGATTTAGGCAACAACCGTGTTGGCTTCGCTGAAGCTGTCTAAGAGACATGTATTTTTTTTTGTTTAAATTTAAGTCCTTCCTAAAGATGAATTGAAATATTTGTTTGTTTTCTAAAAATAAAGTATGTTTCACAATTCGCCTTTGAATTTAACTTTTGATTATTAGTGTAAATTTCAAGTTTCATGATGAAACTTTCCGTTGATTTGATGAAAAAATAAGCATGTTAACAAGAAAGAGGAAGAACATAATGAAAGGGTTTTACTATAATAACGGATTTTTGTAAAATTAGCCTCTTTTGTAAAAAGTCTTAAAATAATAATGATCTGCACTTGATGATGATAATTCCAACAAAATCCCAACCTTGTAAGGAAGGTTCTTTTATCAGTTTAACCATCATCCTTACTTTGGGCGATTATATATTATACATAGATTTTTTTCCTTTTGCTCGACAAGATAATTTCTCTTGGAAGACAAAATAAAAAAAAACATCGTATTTACATAATACATTATAAGGTAAAAGGGGGAAAGAAGAGCGCAATTTAATCTGGTAAATGGACTCTTCTGGCTTTAGCTTTGGCAAATTCAGTAATAAGATCATCACATTCCAATGATTTTACCAATTCATTTTCGATAGCCATTATTGACAAGTCTTCCGATCTTTCTTCGGCCGTGGTAGTCCTAAGGTAATTTTGTATTAATTTTAATTTGGAAAAACCACGTTCCCTTGGAGCTATTGTCACTGGGAGAGTGTTTAAAATTTGAAGAGCAATAATTACATTCGGAGCAATATCTTCAAGATTTGAACTAAAAATAAAGTTAAGAACTTCTAAACTTGAGCTGCCTTCTTTTACAAGTAGAGACAAAACTAATAACTCCTGATACATTTCAGCTCCATCTAAATCTTCAAACTCTTCAACAGTCAAAGCTTTTTGCAAATTAATGCACGATAAACGTAAGCTCTTAATTTTAGGACACTCTCTTATATTATTTAAAAATGAAAACATGCTGTAATATGTTTCGAGCTGTTCAAATCTTTCTGTAATTGACCCAATCGCTTGGTCTAGTATTTTGAAATAAAAATCTTCTTTAAACCTATTTATTTCGGAACACTCATCAAGGTCTTTTTCTTTTTTTATTCGACGAGAGCGCAAGCAGAACATTTCGGGAAACTCAGATGGTATTTGAAGACTGAGAGCGATACGTTCAGCTGATTGTACATAATCATTAAATATTTCACTTGACCGCATTTGAACCAATATAAGTTTAGTGTTTTGCAAAGCTTGAATACTTGCTGCCAATTTAACGGATGGACTTTGTAAACACTTACTGATTGTGTTTATTTTTTCTAAAATA
Organism: Leucozona laternaria; assembly: GCA_932273885.2. NCBI lineage: Eukaryota > Metazoa > Arthropoda > Insecta > Diptera > Syrphidae > Leucozona > Leucozona laternaria. The sequence goes on along the minus strand of OW026368.1, from coordinate 21,456,237 downwards.
TCAAACCAAATCAAAGAGCAACATATAAATTTAAAACAAAAAATTTTACTTCCTAATGATTCGGCAGTGTTTTTCTCTTCGGGATTTCCTTTGTCAGATATTTCAATAAGTGCTTCGTATATATCTCCTAAGTTTGTATTTAGTGGCTTTAAAGCTTCTAGGCTGCTTTCCCATCTCGGTTTTGATAGTAGTTTTAATTCTAAATTTGGAACATTTTTATTATATATCTCCCAACGCACAGTTGAACTGGATACAAAGTTGTATAAGCATTGAACAACATCGAAAAACTTGACTGCTTCTAATGAATACCGAGCTAAGTCATTTACCACCAAAATCAAGGAATGCGAGCAGCAAGGAACAAAAAATGCTCTTGGCTCAAGGGCTCTGATTTTACCCTGAGTACCAGTCTTTTTTGCTTTCATATTGGAACTAGTGTCATAACTTTGCCCTCGACAATTGCTCAAAGAAATTCCATGGAATTTTAGTTTATCTAAAATTGAATTTGTTAGTCCCTCACCAGTTGAATCTTCATCCAATAATCCTAAAAAATGTTCTTCAACTTCAAATATTTTATAGTTTTTATGCACGAACCTAAGAACAATAGTTACTTGTTCGTTGAGGCTTTTGTCAGTTGTTGAATCAACAATTATTGAAAAATATTTGGCCTCTTTTACCATTGAGACAATTTTGTTTGTAACTGCTCTTGAAATTATACTTATAATTTCATTGTGTATATTTCCATTTAAATATTTATTTAGAGTTTCTTGACTCGTTATTCTCCTCAAATGTTCTCCTAGAACTGAATCAAACGATGCTATTTCTTCAATGAGTTGTAAGAAGTTACCATTGTTCACATCGTACAAGTCGTCGGAAGATCCCCGAAAGGCCAATGCTTGAGAGCCAATGAATGTCACTAATGTAAATAGCCTTTGAGTAACTGCTACCCAATGCTTTGTTTCAGCTCGCATTGAGCTCTCAAATTGTGCATCTACTGTTTGGTTTAGTGTCAAACTGTTTTCTAAAAACTTCCAAGATTTAAAATTTGCCATATGGTTAATACTACTTTCATGGCTTTTCAAAATTGCGCTTAAGTGCGGCCAATCGGAGCATCCTGTACTTGATAGCGCTTGAGAAGATTTTCTGGTTGCAAACAAAATACAACAAAAACAATAAACACAATCTTGAGACTTCGAATAAATCAACCAAGTCCGTGATACAGTCTTGCCATTAGCTAGAGTGCGTTGATAACTTGTAGTGGTAAATTTTCTATTGTTTTTTTTTGGGAAAGAGTAATCGCGAATTTGAATTGGACCCTTACTTACAATTTGTTTTATATCCTCGGCACATAAATCGATCCACTTACTTGGGTCTTCAAAATAATCCTGTGACTTTGTCAAGGACAAGGTGTCTAAACCACCTACTTCTGTATATTCTACTTCTTCTAATTTAATAGTGTTAACACGTGGACTTGTTGAAGGACTTTCTATATCTAAAGGTTCAACGATAGGTTTTAAAAACTTATTCATTTGTGGTTCTTGGATTTTAATTTCACCATCGACACCCCTACGCCGTTTTCTATTTTTTGGGTTTTTCTTGTCCATGTTTACAGTAAAATAAATAACAAACAAAATACCGCCTTTTCGTAACCGCACGCAGAACGAAAATTGGCACTGTCAGGCCAACATTGACAGCACTCTTTCACAATAACAAAAATATAAAAACTCGTAAATTGAAAAGGTACTAAAATATGTTAGTTTTAAATAAATTATGTTTGAAAAATATATTTAATTTAATTGATAGCAATTACTTTTCCGAAAAGAGTACAAACAAAACCTCAACAACAAAAATTAAATTGAAAGTGTAAATTAAAAACACTAATAGAAGATAGAAGCTGTTCCGTCATTCCATTTTTCGTTGTCACCATACCAAGCACAAATATCAGCTGACTCAAAAGCTGTAGATACTTTATATGTATGAATGTGTAAACACACACACATTATAATAAACTATGTATCCACCATGTTTTCACCACTAATCATTATTCAGTCCTTTCACGCTTCCCGAAAAAAAACTCTCAACGAATCCGTTCGTACAATGGCATTTGTATGAGATTTTCCACCACAATGGATTCTGTGATAGTTTTTTTTCGGTATAATGTTTCCGATTACGATGGAATTCGTGATAGGGCTGATTTATTTTGAATCACAGGTTTGTTCGATATCCGCACTGGAGCGCACTAGCGCAGTGTTGTATCATGAACTTACTCATGGGTTTCATTAATACATCCAAATTTGAACTGTGAATAAAAATATTGGAATTCGTAGATCGTTTTATTAAAGAAATATTAAAAGGTCCGACTTGATTCAACAAACAGAATAGAATAAAAATTTATTTCATAGAAAATTATATTGACAAACAACAAAATATTAAAACCTACTATATATTGTTCTAAGTAGCAAAGTTGTTCATACATAACAGAGTATATTAATTGAATTTATCATTTAACAAAAAATTACAAAAGTTAAACCACAAGAACCAAACGTCCGTTGAGTTACAAAAGATTTAAATGCCACAAAAAGAAAAAAAGATGCGACTGTAGCCGTGTTTTTGTTGCAAGCCCCGAGGAAATCGATCGAAAAAAACGACGTCCTGTCCTGCAATTTACATGTTAAATGCAACAAGAACTAATCCCCTTCGGTCTTAGCTTAGCGCGGAGAATTCTCGGGGCTTAACTTAAGCACGGAGAAAAACGGTGTTACCGGCGTGAATTGCATACTTGCTATCGATAGTTTGTATGGGAACTCCATTTTGTTTCTGTAATGGCGTCGCTAATCCCCAATGTCGCTTTTTTCAACCAAATCTCCCCGGGCTTGCAAAAAAACACGGCTTGTGTTCGGAATGGTAAGGATATTTAAATTGGTTGCGTTCAACAAGAATTGTTCGTGGCGAAAGAATTACTCTTTGGAGAGTAATTTTAACTGCTTGGAGTTGCATAATGCAAGTTATGAACAAAGTTCTTAATTATTTTCGTGACCTTTATTTCTTTAATTTTTTTAATTGTTAAAGCGGGCTGTACGTCAATAAAAGATGTTTGTTTAGTGCAACGCTTCGAACGTGTTTACGTCCTTCATCAGGCCTCATTTTATTATCCAAATATAAAAATAAACAATCATACTTTTTAATTAGTTCACTAGAAACAGTGAAACGTCAAACAAATTAATTAACTTACAAACATTATTTGGGTTGGGTAATTTTCAATACATTAGATACACCGAAAACACACATTAATTTATAAAATTTATAAACTGAAAAACAAAATTTAACAAAATACGTTAAATGCAAGTTATGTGCGATAAAGATACCGAAAAGTTAAGTGGCGGAATTGTCGAAATCTTACAGGTACTTACATATGTACATATTAATAATCTATAAATCTTTAAAACTAAATTGAACGAATGAAGAAGATAGGAAAACTTGTTAGTTTATATTTCAGACGCCCCAATAATTTTGCTCCGTCAACAATTGAGCATGCGAATCGAAAATTTTTATTTCAGTATTTTTGACAACAAAATCGAGAAATTAGGCTGGGTAATCGTGTTTATATTTATGAGATCTCATTAATATAAACAAACCTAACTAATTAGTGTGCAAGAATATTACAACTTACCTACCCAGGTGCAAAGAGAATGATAAAAACCGCTTTTAAGCTTACAAAATATTTCCATGTTACAACAACAATGACGAAGAGCGTTTTTATCAATCATTTTTTAAACGAATAGGTATAAAATGTAATAGTAGTCACTTATCTTATTACATATTTGTATTGTTGTAATTATTACATTTTAGAATTAACTTTAATTTTTTGCGCCCCTTATCTCATACAACTTTAAAAGAAAAAATATGCACGACTGGGTCGCACGAACTTGCTCTTATGCGCGATCACATTGTGGTTCTATAGTCTGAAATAAATTAGCTATGGGAGTATATATTTTATCCATTTGCCAAATCTTAGTTTAGTTTCAGGTGGTATTATGTGAGTATACAAAAATTAACAATATAGCCTAGTGTTGCACATATGCAATATGCATAAAAGGAAATTATACTATTTAAACTGGTAAATTCTTTTAAATCAACAAAATTAGAAAGAAATTGATTAAAATACTTTGAATCCGTTTTAACCCAACGAGATGTACACCATCTGATTTCTTATATAAATCTTTATTTATGAGAAAAAAAATTTGAAAATCGTAGGAGCGGTTTTAAAAATAATTAATTTTGTATATATAAAATTTCGTTAACATTTTTGAGAAAAATAATCGGTACGCCAATTTAAAGCATTTATTAATGTTGCGTTAAAAATTGAACTTCACAAAAAAATCTGCTACCAGTTTTCGAAATATCGAATTTTCAAAAAATAATTTTGATTTTTTTTTAAAAAATCCAAAAATCATTTTTTAGAAAATTTTGATACGCACTTTTATTTATATTTGTTACAAGCTTCTGTATAAAAAATCTAATTTTATTCGGTTGATCAGATGTTGAGATAGTCGAAAATCAAAGAAACCGTTCTATGAGAGGTACTGTTAATAAACCTAAAATATAAATTTTAAAAATTTTAAATGGTAGATCGTACTAATTTTAACACACAAAAAAACTTTAATGAAAATCGTAGGAGTCATTTTTGAGAAACAAAATATTTTTCATAACGGTTTTTTAACAGTTGTATGAGAGGCACGGTTATTTTTGGGTATTAGAATAATTTTTGTCAAAAATCTTCTAGATAAAATTAAAAAACTGCTATTTACCAAGTTTAATAAAAATCGACCAAGTCGTTTTTGAAATATTGAGTTTTCAAAAAAAAATATTAAAACTTTTTTTAAAAATCTAAAAAATATTTTTTTGAAAATTTTGGTACACAATATTATTTAGAATGTGTCAATACTCTTCTTCATAAAAAAATTGATCAGAATCAGTTTAACCGTTTTCGAGAAAAGCGAAAATCAAAAAAATGGTTCTTTGGGAGGTACCATTAACAACCATTTTTCGGAACCTTTTTTTTTATTAAACGGCAACTTATAACTATTGAAATTTATTGACTTCTTAAAAACAAATTCGGTAGCGCTGGATTTGAGAAAAATAAGTTTTTCCTTTTTGGCCAAGAAATTTTGTATGACTGCTACTGTTAATTTTGGTCCTAAAAAAAAGAGAAAAAAACGGGTGGGGGGAATGTCCAAAAAACACTAGGTACGAAGTTTAAAGAAAATCGACCCATCCGTTTAGGCTGTAGTCGAACCGACAGACAGACAGACGGACGTTTTTGCGAGACCCACTTTTTTTGACTTCTCTATCATCGTAATGTAAAGTTTGATCAAAATCTCGAGTTCGATTTTTTGTACGAATCCATAACTTCCCATATAGTACCTATATCGCAAGTAAAAATGATTTCGCTAGTTACGTCACAATCACAAAAAAATAAAGTGTCTTTATCTCGTATTGTTTTATTCATGGTTTTATAACTGGCGCCTGAAGCTCTTTGCAGTAAACAATTTTACTCATTTATAATTTCATATTAACCAAAGACATGTGTATGTGTCATGTATAGTTCAATTTTTCATTTTTCAATCAAAACAAAATTAAGAAAAGCCTTGCTTGCGAACACAAAAAGAGAGCAACTAGCAATGCATAGTATAATGAATGCTTAAAAACGATAAGTTTTTTTTTCTGGAGAACAACAAAGAAACACGATAACCTTTGTAGATAGGTCAATCTTTATTTTGAAAACAAAAGTACAGCAATTCACAAATGGGGACTGTATCTGCAGCTATGCACTCGAATGGCCTTGCGACACAGTTGAGATTAAAATACCAATAACTATAATTTGTTTAAGACCCCTATTCTGTATTAAACGGTCTCGGCGAAACCAATACGATTGTTGCCCATATCGAACTCTGTGTAGTATTTGCCGATGAAAACATCACCCAGAATCCACAAGGGTCCATTTGGTGGTGGAATATCGATTCCCATGAATCCAGATAAGCAAATCGTTTTACCCATTTGGGCAATGCGCAAAATATAATCCTTGCCCTCGAGCTCAAATGTTTTTCCACCCAGTACAAACTTAATGACAGGCAAATTGGGAATAAGTTCACAGCTCACAAAGTACTGTCCGCCAGGCAAAGCAGTGCCACCAATAGCCTTGTTAATGGCTACTGTCTCGGCGGTCGGACCGGCAATCAGACTGGTGCCTGTATCTGCGATAACCTGGCAACCCTTATCACAGAAAGTCATATTTCCAATCGATCCAGAGTCCATTTGGATCTGCCAATAAGCCTTGCGGGTAATGGGCAAGTAGGTAAAGTCACCTTTGTAGTGCTTGGGATCGGATCCCCCAAAGATGATCTCACCTCCATTGGATGCGCTGGGATCTCTGTTCAGATAGAACGAGAATACCGGAGCTGGCACCAAACCCTGGTTGAAGAGATTGTAGAATGGTGGTTCGACACCATCCACCGAGATCGAACTGTAGGCCAATCCAAGAATTCCATCGAATTTGGCTGCGACAAAGACCAAGCCTGGTTCACTTAGTGCTTCAGCGAACGTCTGTTTTTTGATGTTCAATCCGCCGATGTTTACATCGTCAGTTGATAGATAGCCAGACAAGGAGCCGGATCCATATTGAATGTCGAATTCAGTACCGTTCTTAATGTAGGAAGAGGATTTTTTGGCGTCATACTTGTTGTGTGTCAAACAGGCAATATTGGTGAAGTGACACTGCTTCGAGGGCACCCAGAGGTTAGAAGAGCCAGTATCGAAGACAACCCTGAAACTTTGTGATGGATTTCCAATGCCGATAACACCATAGTATTGCGCATCGAGGTAGTTGGATAGTGGTTCTGGTGTCGGGCCAGCCAAATTGTGTAAGTTTAATCGAAGACTCTCGATATCGGTGCCAACTTCGGTGAAATGACTGCGTGCGGTTTGAATTTTTTGGAGTTTTACTCGAACGAAGTCTGCGTTTGCTGCCACAAAAATGCAGCACACAGCTAAAACAAATTTCAGCATATTGTATTTCTCAGGTTTCACTATTTCTATGATTTATCTAGTAAAAAAAAATATTGATTAAACAATCGCCAATGATGTACATATAGATAATTTCTTTGTTTGGAATCTTACGGTTTTTTTTTCCTTTTTATTGGGTGAGTAACAAACACAACTGCAATGCCAATTTACTCAATAATAATTCAATTTTTCAACCTTCTACAAAAGACGGTCTTTAATTGAATGTTCAATCAATGGAGACAAATGTTAAAAATTTCTTTTATTAGTATAAAAAAAGCTTTTTTATGTTTTTTTTTTGTCCAATGTCAATCAAGACTCGTTACTTCTAGTTTCGAGACTTGAAATGTGTCACTTGGACCAAGGAACAGCCTGGTTCACAATAGCTGTGCTCCATCTTGCAAAGTACTTTTTAGTACTTCCCAGTAGATGATGAATGAAACGCTTTCATTCTACCAAATGTTAAATCTGACCTCAATATATATGTAATTTTGGTTGTTTGTTTTTATAAAATTTTGAAGGTTTCTAAAATTCTTGAATTTTTTCTGAATTTTGCTCCGTGAAAATAAAAAGTGACGTGGAGAATATTTGGAAACAAAATATTCATCTCAGTCAAAGAGAAGAATCCATTTTATTTGCTTAAAATTTCTTGAAATAATAAAAAAATTCTTTGCCTACGTTCTGTAACTCTCGCATGAATAAAATTGGTCGAGAAACGATGAAAAACGGAACAAAACTCATACGATTTGTTTCAATTTTCATCGTTTCTCGACTGATTTTATCGATGCGAGAGTTACAGAACGTAGGCACAGGCCTGGACCCATGTTCTGTAACTCTTGCATGGTTAAAAGCAGTCGAGAAACGATGAAAATTGAAACAAATTATATGAGTTTTGTTCCATTTTCCATCGTTTCTCGACTGATTTTAACGATGCGAGAGTTACAGAACATGGGTCCTCCCATTTACGAAAGATCTTTCATTTGAATTTTCATCCATACAGATTGCAACCAGTGAACATGCCACTTTTTTTTTCTAAAGCATTTCCCATTTGGCCATACGGTCCAATACACCCGCTAGTTCTGATCACAGATTAGCCATATGAAGATGAGAATATTTCGTACGTTTCACCCTCCAAAACCCATTTGTTTACATTGTTGTATTTGTAATTTCTTCCCGCGTCGATGAATAGATGTGAAATGCAACAACAATTTAACCAGTTGTGTGAACATCCCTACTGTCTATGTGTGAGGTTTTTATACACACATTCTCATTTTTTATCTGATAACTGACAGTTCAAGCTTGTAGACAAATTAAAATGGCTGCCGGGGATTGGGCCATTACACACTGGTTCAATTTTGAACGAGACTTAATCCTTACTAACTTTTGCTTCAATCGCACACGGGATGAAGAAAGATGGGAGAACATTTTGTGTACATGAAATCGTTGTATTTGTATGTGTATTTTTTTGTTTCAATTTTAAAATTCAAAATACAAAAAATCCTTTGCTTTTACAAAAATAAAAATTTTGTGGTCATGACAACCGATTGTTTTTTTCGTCTAGAAACAAACAACTTGTGTGTATTAGTAGTTAAACTTTCATATTCCACTCGAATTAAGGATGAACATTTTGTCCGTTTCATTCTGAACTCTTCACCTCTCTCGCAAATAAACTTCCATTTCCCCAGGCTCAATTGAGCCAGTGTGTGATGGCCCATTCTCATCTTCATGTGGCTAATCTGTGGTTCTGATCTTGTTTTCTTATATATTATTTTTTTCGAGATGTCAATGTGGTAGTAGTCGCCTTAATCCAATTCGCCTCATTTCGCCATTTCGAGAATCGCCCCCGCCATCTTAACCAGTCTAATATTTAATTCTTCCCTCCTCTAACAGATGACGTTACAACATAAATTATCCTCCACACACATATGGACACATACAAAGTTGCGCATAACCAATTTTTTCCAATCGGAAAACTCTTCCCGGCCTTTCAAGTAATATGTAGACATGGGTACGTTCAGATGACGCGGGACTGTAAGGCAAGGCAAGTTTCTCGCCTCTAATTGGCCAGCTGTCGCAAAATTTCCTTCCAATTAAGGCAACTTTTATTGGAAAGTGACTGGAAAGCTAGTCAAGAAATATCTCCCTTCATTTCAAGTCAAGTGCATTTATGTCAAAATATCAGCTGATTATATTTGGTCATTAAACTGCAAGCTGAACTTCATTGTTCAGTGACTTCTTTTTTCAACGTTTGTTTTATTGTTTTATGTGGAGGAGTTCTTAATTAATTAATAGAATTAACAAATGCATCATTAGTAAGAAGTATTGAAAAAATATAATTTACAATTTGGAATTGACTTGTGTAAGGTGTTTTTCAAAAAAAAATATTATTATAAATACTATCTGCACTATCAACGGAAGGTAAAGGTTGGAAGTAAAGTTCCAATTTTGGCATTAACGACATCTCAAAAAAATAACTAGTTTCCTTTGTAAAATTTGCGTTCAATGAATGCACTTGACTACATATGTAGTCCCTTGTGTCTGCTGAACGTACCCGCCATTAGATAAGAGGTAAACGTCCTATCTTCCCTGTACTGACAATTTTTGTTGAACAGAGTATAGTACTTTTTAGTAGACAATTTGAAAACCCAAAGGGTGTGAAATGTGTTTTGCAGCCAAAAACACAAAGACAAGGTCACTTTTTAGCAAATTCAGTTATTAATGGTTCTATGCTTGTTGTGTTCTCGGTACTTACTACTAAGTTACACTCATGTCCACTTGTTTTTCAGTCTCAAGTCTCAGGTTTTTGACAGCGGAAGTGAGGAATTACAGATTTATATCTGAGAATAGTTAAATATGAATCTCATCGGTTTTGTTGGTCGTTATGATGATAAAATAAAAGATTAATTCATTTACTTTTTTCCAACGTTTCGACGGTGATTGCCGTCTTATTCAGGTGGGAAGAACGACATCCCCATATCAGAGCACATTACAAAGTTTATCAGAAAAAAAGAAAAAAAATATTGGCTAAAATTAAATATCTTTATAGGTATAATTTGAAAAAAAAACAACACTATTTTATCAAGAAATCAAGAGTTACAACTTTCAAGTTTATTTTTAATTTCCGAACTACGCTACAGTGTAGTACCTACATAATTACATAACTTGTATTCAAAATGTTTTCAATTGTTTATTAGGCTTATCTTTACAATTTTATAATACATAAAGTCTGTTAATTATTTCCTTAACTACTTGAATAAAATTATAAAAAGAAGATGCAAACATATGTATTATGTATATTCAATTAACTTTAGCAACTATTTGTAACCACTACATTCGATTCGTCACTTCCGTCTGTTTTTATCTCACTTTGTAACTTATCAAAGACAATTTTTATTTTATTGCAACACTCCTTGATGTCTTCCTCCGAATCGCCAGCACTTAATGCACTTAGCAGCTTTAGTATTGTATTGGGTGCATGCATTTTTAGGGCGCACTCCAAATCGGCCTCGAGTGTGTTCATCACCGTTCGGGTGAGAAACTCAAGAATGGTCATACAAATGTCTTCAGAATTGACTTCTTCGTCGTTCTCCTCTCCATCTTCACCCCATTGATCACTTTTCTCTTTAGCTTCGCGATCAGAATCGATGAGATGCCAGATGGAGATCATTTGAGCGAAGCAAACCTCATGGAATGGATCACCGAACGCCTGAAATAGTTCGTTTACATTCTCTACTATTCCCTGTTCGTTTGAGGTGAGTGGAAGTAGGTAGATTGGTTGGCACAGAGGAGAAAGAATCTGAGAAATGCAGTGAAAGAGATCGTCTAGATAGGGTTCATAGCATTTCTGTGAAATCTGTTCGTAAGGAGACAAGATGACATTAATGTCCAGGAACAAGGTCATAATCTTCTTTGTGTTCTTCGATGGCGATGCAGTTCCTTCTTCTTTTGAGTTTTGTTCCAGCTTACTTGCTGGGAGGAGCGTTTTGAAGGCTTCTATTATGCCCTCCACCAAACAGGGTTGGACAAACACATCACTGAAACAGAGATCTTTTGTATCCGGCTGTATTTCTATCAAAGCAAATGTAACGCACAGAGCTTCCAGCGTTGACAGAGCATTGACCAGTAGAGTCAAATTAGCAGAGTTATTCAAAATGAAGGCAAAATTCTCTATGAAACTATCACATTCTTTGAAATGCTGAAACCATAAAATTTCATCTCCTGAATTCATTTCCGAGCTGACTATAGCATAAAAGAATCTCATTAACTGGATCAGTGTCAAGCTATCTGTGCAGGAGATAAGATTAAGCAGAACAGACATTACCTGTGAATTGGAGCAGAGATCCTTCCGTGTGTGTTGAACACTGCACATATTCGCTATGATGCCGATAAGAATCTCAGTCAGTCGTTTGTCTTCGGTCTTCTCAATTATATCTGTGAATATTTCTGGAACATTATGATCTAGTAGGAGTTTAACAACATCCGCTTCGATGGTCATATTCCACAGGGAACATAAATCCTTCTCGAACGGTTCATCTTCGCTCAGATCTTTTTCGATTTTCGTAAGTTTCAACAGTGTGGATAGAACAAAACGTTCACTGTACAAAGTATTGCCGATGGCATCTCCTTTTATTTTCTCTAAATCCTCTTTTTCTATCTCATCGTCTGAGACCGAGGGATTAAAACTTGAAGTCACTTCATCTGGAGCGGCTTCAGAGGTGATGGTGTGTGATGGCTTTGGTAGTGAATTATCTGATCTTACGTCGTCGATTACTTCTTTATTTGGCTTCGTTGTGGATGAACTTGGTTCTTGGGAATCGGACATTGCCTTAAAAATATTTAATTTTCCAGAATTGTATGTATTTATTTAGAAATTTCTCTATTTTTTTCTGTTAAAAAAGAAAACTCGACAAAAATGTTTGATAATTTTTTTGTGTCAAATGCAGGTGCAAAATGACAGATCGCCCGGCATAAACAGTGCGAAGTTATTTGTGGTTCCTTTAGCTCAGGGATGTAGATGAAAATAGGCTTGTATCACGTATGAGAGATCTCTGAGTACCTTTGTTCGCTTACACCCCAAATCTGCAAATTTCTACGAATTTTAGTCGAAAGTTCTGTCAAAGTTCATATAAAAACTAAAATTGGATTAATAATGGTAGAAATTGTAACTTAAGTGGATATAAAATTGTAAGCGTTTTTAATTCCTTTAAACGTAACTCTGTCCCTCTTTTGGTTTATTTTCGGTGCCATCTTATTTGTGGTTAATACATGTGAAGTTTGTGCTAGTAAAAATGAGACATCTCTCCTCACTTTTTACTCCACTAGGGCCAGTTGTACATACGTTGTTCATTAAAAGGATAAAGCGTGAAACGTGAAAGCCTCAAATGTCCCACAGGACATTTTCAATAAAAAAAAATAATTTTTTCATAGACGTCTCTTAAATTATGATGATCATGAAATTTGAATAAAACTTATCAGTACAATTTTGTCGGTAGTATTCATTTGAACAAAAACAAGGTTTCAAATTCACTTAATAAATAACCATTATTAAAATAAACTAAAAACAAACTCCTTCAAACAATAAAAAATCTCCTTCTCCTTCAAACAAACCTCCTTCAATTGTCAATGATGATTATTATCTGCAATTCTGCATACCAATCTTCATTGTTTGTTACATTGTAGGGCAACATTCGTATGTCCTCCTCTCCTCCTCATTTTCCCTCCTCAAACAAACGTTCTACAAATGTCACAACCTGCGACAATGTTACGAATTTTTTTCGATCATTTGAGTTTTGAGGAAATAATAGTACTCATTACATAAAACTCATTACATAAAACTTCACACATTCATTCATTTTTCATTTTAAGACAATCGTCCTCTTCCTCATCTTGTTGCTATAGGTTTGGTGGGAGAGAGAATGTACTAATGTAGTGAGTGCGAGTTTTTATAGCCAGTCCTCTTTATCATTCATCGGCAACGACGAGTGAGAAGTAAGAATAGTTTTTTTTTCTGGAAACGAAAGAGTAATGAGAAATATTTGTTGTTGCTTTTATGGTGAGGTGTGAGGTAACACTTTTTTTTGCTTTGAGGTGATGGGACATTTGTATGCGACATTTGTATTGCCTCATGTATGAGGTACCTATCACTACACACCGTCAACAGCAGCCAGCAAATATTTTTGAAACACATTCCCACCAGTACCAGCCACCAGAAATGCATGGAGTTTATAATGTTTTGTAGTGTGGTGCCTCTGAATATAGCAGTATTAAAGTTGTCATAATGGCAGCCGCTGTTGCTGGTGACGTTGCTGGTTCAATCTGTTTCGCTCATAATTATATTCGGCGTGTTTTTTTGCAAGTCCATATGGATTTGTCGAAAAAAACGACATCGAGACTTAGGAACTTCTTACTTACAATACGTAAGTCCCGATAATTATCTGGACTTAGCTAAGTCCATATGGATTTAAGTTGTTGTTGTATTTACGTGTAAAACTATTAGTCCCGATGTCGTTTTTTTCGACAAATCCATATGGACTTGCAAAAAAAACACGGCTATTCATAAGCTAAGCCCGAACCCAAAGGAACACACCTACCAACACAAACCGATCCGAATAGCTCTGGATAGTTAACCGAACGTGTCCATTTCTAATCAGCTGACCCCGCATTTGACATATTAGGTTTGTTCAGCGAGGCTGTTCGGAACAGTTTAGAACAGTTTCGAACAGAAAAGTACAACTTTTTGCTGTTCAGTGAGGAATTTTCTGTTCTAAACTGTTCTGGTTTGCTGTTCAGTGAGGCTGTCTAGAACACTTTGGAACAGTTTCGAACAGGATTTTCTGTACTAGCTTTTTAGGTAGAACAACTTAGAACAGATTTCCTGTTCTAACTTGTTCTGACGTTTACTACGAATCTGTGCTGTTCTGTTCTATTCTGTTCTAATCTAACTATTTTGTCACTGAACAAACCTATTATTTGGTTTTTCTTTTGACGTATTAAAATAAATTTTATGTATTTGGGGTCTTTTTGGTAGTACACCATATCCGACCAATAACATTTTCAAAAATTTTCATAAAAATAAATAGAAGCTAATACTTTTTAAAATGTTCCTTATACGAAGCCCCCACATCCTGACGGGTTTCGCCCGTAAATTTCATAAAATCGCTCTCGTTCAACCGAATATTATAAACCAACAAGTCGAGAAAGTTGACTCATATTCCAAAATAAAAATCAATTCTCAAATTAGTGTTAAAATTCGACCGTACAATGTCCTGGAATGTCAAGACTCCAATCTACTCCGGGCTACAATCCGAGGCACTGCCGATACCAAATCCTCAAACGCGCAGCTGGATGTTAAAATCAATAATAAAGATGTAGAAATCACCAGTAAAACATCTTCTACAGGCGAGGATGCAGAAAAGCTTGTTTGCCTATTGGAGGTGCCCATAAGAGCTGATCTTTTAATCGATACTGATTCAGAAGTAAGCATTGCTGATATGTATTGTGAGGAATTGAATGTGATTTCAAGTAAAGGCATTAACACCAAGAACGTACGAAGCACCACTGTCGATTTGTTTTCTAAAAATGGAAACATCCAATGTAATGGCTTGCTTCTTGGACAAAAGATTAACATAAAAACGAATACGAGTGGGGTATGTTTGTTAGCTTTTGATTGTCTTGAATAATTTCTAAATATTTGTGTTTAGTCAATTTTCCTAGATAAACTACAAGGTGACTCAATGAACTGCCAGACAACGGACGGCAACATCAAAACCAACTCCTGCTATGTTGAGTCTTCTAAGTTCACAACAGATAATGGAACAATGGATTTGAAAAATATCCACAAGACTACTGAAGTTTGTGTAAACGAAATGGGAGATCTCTTCATGAGTAAGTTTGCATTAAAAAAAACTGTCCACACCCAATTAAGAATTACTTTATTCCCATTTGCAGCTGGTGTTCATGGAAATATTCAAATCCAATGCAACGGCGGAGGCAACGTGAATGTACAACTATCCGAAATTGTTGGAAACAACAAAATCGTTACGCAAACCAAAGACGATGTAGTGGTAAACATTTCCGATCAAATTGAAGAGACTTCATATATTGAAGTATCTTCGAAGAATTTTATTCTGGACGAATCTCTATCGCATTTATCTGATTGTGTCGAAAATGAAAATCACTTCCGAATGAGCAAGGAGCAGGACAATTGTAATAAATTGATAATTGAATCGAAAGGAAAGATAATCTTGGGCAAACTCTCGTGGGCTGATAGCATGAAAATAGCAATGGGGTTAAAGGAAATGTGATTATTGATTGTTTTAAGATTTTTGGAAGGTTATGTAAAGTTGATTTTAATATGTTCTTGCAATAAGATATTCTAAATGTGTTACAGTCACTGTTCGAAGGAATAAACGCTTCTGTTAGAAAACATTATTAACTGAATTGTAGGAGTATACAAATTGATCCAAGAAATGTATCACCAAATTGCGAAATAGCAAATGGGGTGACGGTGACGTAACAACCATAAAAAACATCCATGCTTGAGAATTTGACTTGATTTTTTTTAAGCCAAATTACAATCTTAAACGAAGTATGTAACCATCGTTGAATCTTTGAAAGGCTGCCGTTTCATCTACTTTAGGAATCAGGTACAGCCAAGTTTCCAAACATAATTTTAATTCCTAATATTTCTTCATTCACAAAAGTAATCAGCTTTATTGTGAGTTTCACCCGAATAGCATTCCACGAGGAATGACTGACATTTCACTTTTCGTCTAATATGAGTTTCACCCGAAAAATTTCATTTCGGGCGAAATTGACAATAACTTTTAAAATTCCAGGCAAACACAAAATTTTAAGGTGAAATATTTTCGGGGTGAAACTTACAATAAGGCTGAATAATTTTGAGTACAAAAAGATCACTAGAATCCTAGAATTATGACTGCTCACGAAATGTAAAATTTGTGACAAGTTTTTTTTTTTATTTTTTGTTGATAATCCCAAACTTAACCTTTCCCATAAAAACAAACACCGATTCATCATCATATTTTAATTATCACAACACTCAAGCTTAACATTTATTCGATTTCCATGAACCCATCGGCATTTGTTAAGTGTACACTTTGCTTTTTCGATCCTTCTTCAACAGTAAAATTAGGTCCAATAAGGCAGTTTTTTAAAACTGATCCCCTCTTAACAACAGCTTTGTTGCATATAATCGATCCGTCAATATTGCATCTAAAACGTTAATAAATAATTATAAATCTGAAAAGATTATGTTTTTTTTTATAAACTAACCCCTCTTCAACTATAGCATTTGCCATAATAACTGAATTGGTAACAATATTTTTTGGATTGATAATGCAATTTGGACCAAAAACACTCGAACTTAGTGAGGTTTTTTCTGACAATTTAGCATTGTCAGAAGCAGCGATGTCTTTTGTTTGTGTTGAATTGACTACAGCCGTGGGTGAGATTAATGAAAAAGTATTGTTGTCTTTGAAAAGTTGCGTCCACACCGATGGAAGCTGGAAAAATATCTTAATAAATTTGATTGATTCTACAAAGTGATATTCGAATTACCTTGCGATTCATAGCAAAGTAACTAAGAGTTGTGTTTACTCGAACGCCAATAGTGTCTTTAGGGGCTTCAATAGCAAAACAGCGTATTAAATCTCCCTGATAGGGTTCTTTTAAGCGGGAATCATTAAATAATGATGTCTTGATAATTTGTTGCTCTAGATCCGTGCAGGGAACGTACTAAAAGATAAGAACGTATAAATAACGATACAATGTAAGAGAAATTCGTTCATTCTTACATGAAATATATCATCTTCAGGTTTCATGTTCATACCAAATTCCGACTGGGCCTCAATTGCAGCCGACTGCTGGGTCCTGGACATTTGCTTTTTAATAATGTACGGAATAAATTCACCTTTCAGAGTTGAGAAGTTCTCTTTCTACAAAAAAAGTACAACATAGTTACATTTACAGTTACTATTGAAACACTTTTAAATCTGCTCAATCAGCAGAGTAAAAACATTGTATATAGGTATGTATATACAAAAGGTAAAACAACACACTTACCCTCTTCAAAAAATCGAGAACCCATCTTTTCATCACATAAATATGAGAATCGACTAGTCTGCTATAAATTGTCATTTTTCCATATTTCCTCATCAGATGCCCATGGATGTCCATAACTTCGTCAAAATCACTAGTGGAAGTCAGAAAAAGCAAACGATTGCAATCGGGATTGATTCCAATCAAATCCCTTTCAGGCTTGTGCTTGTTTTTTGGACCAGGAACGACAACATCATTTTCAAAGCCACTCTTAAACAATAATGCAGCCACAGAGGCGTCATGTTGGCGAAACTTGTTTATTAGTGGATAAAGACATACGTTGGTGATGACATCGCACGATATAACGATGAAATCCGATTTGATTCTTTAATATTATTACAAGTTAAGATACAAATTAGATCGGTGAATATCGCTTCTGGCTACTTACTTATCGTGAATATGTCTCAAGCTATCGGCAGTTCCAAAATCGTTGTCCTCTGAAATTGTTGCAAAATCGAGTTTCATTTTTAGTGGAGTTTTCTCCAGAGCTTGCTGAATTTCGAATTTTTGATGTTCTAAGACAATAACAATGGCATCTGGAAAATAAATATCATAATAGATTCAATCGGAAATTATGTTTTTTGGTTGGCATATTTCTGAAGATACTTACCTTGAAAGTTGTGTTGTTGGAGCATATTCAAAGGATACCACAGTAATGGATATGGTCCCACGGGCAATAGACATTTAGGATAGTCTCCGGTTAGTTCTGGCAATCGTGTTCCCCGCCCAGCAGCAAGGACAACAGCTTGAAATTCTTGAGATACCATAGCGTGTATGAAAAATGAATGATTTTTAGAGAAATCAAATTCCAAATTGTGAAATGAAAAGTAGACAAATCACAAATATTTTACGTCAACGATGTTGTTTGGGTTGTCATATTTTATAGAGTATCGATAGAGACTCGCCATTATATGAAATCTGCGAGAAAAATAGGGTAGATTTTCTGTATTTGTCATTAAATTAATTATCGTTTTTAATTGGATTTACGGAATAAATACTACATTTTGGTTACAGCTGAAATGAGGTAATAGCCGTGTTTTTTTTGCAAGTCCATATGGGTTTGTCGAAAAAAACAACATCGGGACTAATAGTTTTACACGTAAATACAACAACAACTTAAATTTTTATAGACTTAGCTAAGTCCAGATAATTATCGGGACTTACGTACTGTAAGTAAGAAGTTCCTAAGTCCCGATGTCGTTTTTTCCGACAAATCCATATGGACTTGCAAAAAAACAAGCCTAATCTCGCAAATTACAGAAAAAGTGTTTTCATCTCAAATTTCCTAAAATTGAGAAAATTTGTGAAAAATTCCACGTTACCAAGCAGACCTAGTATGCCAAGTTTAAAGTAGTAAAAAAAAAATTTGAGGTTTAAATCAAAACTAATAATACGATAATCGAGAAGTCCAAAAAAGTGGGTTTCGTCATGCCGTTTTCCGGTCTGTGCGTCGGTGCGTCTGTGTGCCTCCACTGTAATTTGAACTAGAGCCTAGATTTGCTTCAAATTTGGTACAGAGCATTTTTATGTGATTCCCTAGAGGGTAAATTCGAATTTTTGTTTTAGCAGCTTATGGTAGCTGCCATAGAAATATTTTGCTTTATTCAAATGTTCTCGAAAACTGCGTTTCTAGGTTTTTCTCAAAAAATTCACATAATGGAATTAGTTATCCACGTTTCTTTTTGAGAAGATGGTCTTAATTTTGGGTTATTCAAGTATGTCATTTTGATGGTTCAAAACGATTTTATTATAATTTTGTAATCTGGTGCTTCTCAATAATTAATATTGCATTTGTTTTATAAGCAAGAAAAATCAAACAAAAAAATCAATTTTTTAGTAGGTACTTTTGACTCTTAATATTATCTGGTTAAATATAATACATCGCATGCATCTTCAATGTGTGATTACAGTTGTAATTACAAGAGCAAATTCGTGCTATCAAGTCGTGCATATTTTTCGTTAACAGCCACGATCAATGACACAGTTTATTTTCGATTCAACGAAGTGAAATGTTTCACTGATTTGCACTTCGAATGATTTGACATTTCAGCATGTTTAACTTTCAATTACGACTACGAGAATTTCATAGATGAAGTTTAATTTTTCCAAAACTTTCATGTCAAATACTACATAGCTTAAATAAGGTCTGTTTGGTATCTTTTTTTCAGTAAAATGTGTAAGACCTGTCAAAACACAAAAGAGAGAACGAATTTCTCAAAAATGGAGAAACTTACAAGAAAGTTAACAAACGCATTGAACCACTTTTGTCTACAAAACGTCCGAATTTTACTCCTCACATCAACAATCACATGCCAAAAGTAGCTGGGTTTGTTAACAGTTTGCATTTACTTTAAAAAAAAAAAATATATAAATTATAAATTTAGCAAGTTATTTATTATTTATATAAATAATTTACACATATCAGAAACCACAATTTCAAATTCAAAGCAAAAGATGCTAACAGCTGTGTGTTTTGCCAGTTTTTGCTCTTCTTACACACAGAAATGTATGTAGCACAAATTCGCAAGTTATCCAATGCAGGGGAAATTTTATTCTCTCTCGATGTGCTCTCTCGTTGCAACTTTTTTGAATTAACAAACAGGAATTTGTGACAAATTGTGCAATTTTGTGAAAATTTGTGCAAATTCGCAAGAAATTTCACGTTACCAAACAGACCTATAGACGAAAAAGTTGATTTTTTTTAAGTAAACGCCAACAATAATTAATACAAAAATTATTTAGTTTATTTCGTTGTTAAAATTTATTACAATAAATACATAGTTTATTCTTTTATTTTTAAAACGATTTAGTCCACTGCTTTTAGGTTTCACTTCGGAATAATAAGTAAAAAAGAATGTTTGCTAAGTTTTACATAGTTATAATGTAAGTTGTTCATTATAATAGTAGCGTAGCTGCATTATTGCTAAAACAGCTAAAATACTTAATTTTTTCATAAAGAGAAAAATGTTGTTCATAATTTACCTTTCTTACAAAAATGTATTTATCTTGACCAAATATCTATTACAATGATTGATCGACATTATCTACATATTAAAAAAAACTATAAAATTAATTTTCTTCAATATTAAGATATCTGTTAGCAAAAACTTTG
The DNA here is from genome assembly GCA_932273885.2 of Leucozona laternaria. NCBI lineage: Eukaryota > Metazoa > Arthropoda > Insecta > Diptera > Syrphidae > Leucozona > Leucozona laternaria. The sequence continues at coordinate 21,435,950 of OW026368.1, read as the reverse complement.
AAAATATATGTGAGATGAATCCTACAATTTTTCTAAGAAGCATTTTTTTGGAGAACTTTTGTTCACAAAACATTCAAGCAAAAAGGTTAAAAGTAAATTGTATTAGTTTTGCAGTTTAACAATAAAGAAGAACGGATACAATTGAAAATGTATTAGGTTTATGTTAGAAAGTATTTTCCAATTCATATTTTTCAAAAATATAAAATTAGAACACAAACGGATTCCTTTTGAGAAAATTCTAGAAAATACCTTAATGTAAAAATGTCTCTTATGTAGTAATTATTCCGTAGTTTGAGCCTTCCTTAGACTAATTTCAGTGGAGTACGAGTATTTTATAATTTACATAGATAACAATTTATTTTGGGACTAAAAACTTAGACTATTTACTACTGACATTACAACTAAAACAGAAAATACAAATCAATATAGGTAAGAAAACATAATAAAATATGCCTTAATATTTGTTTCTAAAAATAAGAAATATACACATTGATATTAACTTAACAAAAAAGAACAGATTCTCGAATCATAAGCTTCAATAAGCAAGTCTAATTTTCCTTACTTCCTTCTCTCATACAAATAGTCCTCTTCGTAATATCTAGGCGTTGACGTTTGGGCAAAGAGCTGTGGACGACGTTGTTGAAGAGAAATGTTGATCTCTTCAGGCGTACGGTATACTTGTTGTTGATACTGTTGAGTGGGTGCTTGCGTAATGTACCTGTACTGAGATTGAGGAGTTGGAGAAGGTGCAATAGTTTGTTGAGCTAGTTGAACAGGTTGTGCTGGAGGTGGGGTCTTCCTGGCTTGGGGTTGAGCTTGTTGTTGCTGTTGCTGGGGATATGTGGGTGGTTGATATGCAGGTTGTTGTTGATGTTGACGTTGTTGAGAGTTAAAGCCAATTTGAACCTGGAAAACATTAAAGCAAAAAAACATTACTCATACGCCATAGTGAATTAAAATTGATAATATATTTTACGGGTTGTCTCTGTGGATTATGAACACGCTGTCTGTTGTCATGTTCTTCCTCTTGATCCCTATCGTTTTCATAGTAGCTCTCAGGATAATAACGATCTGAATAGCGAAGAGTGACATTGGGTTTTGATTGGTGTTCTTGAAGGTTAATTGGTTTGTACAGATAATCGTTCACAATGTGGTATTTCGAAGATTGGTCACAAATATTGTCATTTGATGGCGGCATGCAAATCAGGTGTATTTGATGAAATGTGAATCCTTCGGGACAAATCCATGAGTGTCGTTGATTTTCCTGACAGTAGTGGAATACTTCACACGCCAACGATTCATCGGCGTAGTATCTATGTTGAAAGAATAATAATTTTAGGGAAAATTCAAACCTCTCAGAAAAATGTTTAAATATATACCCTGTTGTTTTGCTATTGCAGTTAAATTGTGATTTTTCTAACAAGGTTGTCAGACGATCGGGTTCTTCTATTTCTTCTTCCTCTTCACTAGCTATCTTCACATTCTTGTTTGGTTTTAGATAGTTAGTATTGGGCTTGATGGTATTACGACTCTGATACAATTGTCGTGGTGGTTCTTCTTGCTCTTCTTCAGCACTGTAATCGTATGCTCTGGATCTGTAAGCTGGATGAGTTTGTTCTTGAGGGTCCAATTGTTCATCTTCTTCAAAAGATCTTGGAGAAAAACCGTGAGGTTTTGCTGTTGTTTCGGATAGAACGCACCCAATTAAACACGTCGTTGAAACAACAAGACAAAATCTTAGCCTGAAAAATATTAAATTTTTCATTAAAATGGGTTCGAAATAAAATTTTAAATACATATAGTAATTTTTCAGTAAAAAAAAACTTAATTTTGAAGATAAAAATATATGTAAAAATAGAACAAAGCTGTAGTAGATGTTTTTTAAAGCAGGAAGAAAATTCAAAACTTACTATCGATATAGCCAAAAAAACTAGCAAATAATTCAAAAGAAAACAATTTATAAATTTTAACATTGTACAATATAAAAATAAGATAAGAGATAGACATAACAAGCTTCCATGCTACAGATCCATGTCATTAACTCAAGTGTGTTATTAAACATAATTTTCATATTTCACGAGCTAAACAATATTCTTTAATTGACAGAGAGACTGCAAATTTCATTTAATCTTGTGTTTCTTTTTATTTGACGCAAACTTGTGCATAGTTATTATTACACAATTAACTGAAAATTACCAAACCAAATCTCAAAATGCCTATATTTTTGAAAACAAAGGGCAACATCATATATTCATCTTAATACCAACAACAAAATTGATTCAAACCAGTCTATTTCATTTTTTGCAATAATCGATAACAAAAGATGACATACTTTTTTTAAACAATAAAATCCGGTCATTGCCTTAAAAATTCAGTCACTCAACAATGAAAATCACCTACCAACATTTATTTAGTCAACGAAAAAGAAAAAAAAAAAAAAAAAACATAAATGCAAAATGCCTACATATCAATTAATTTAATCAATAACTTTTCCATGCATATAGACACGAATATGAAAGAGGAGAAAAATACAAAATGTTTTCGCAAGCTATAAGCTACCACACATCAATAAAATGTCATAATAAATTTCTTAATAATAATTTATTCAAATTATCATAGTGCTTGTTATACAAAATGATTAAACTAAGACACATACATATACATTGCGCTGGTGTACGCGAAGAAATTAAATGAAATGAAAAGAAAAGAAAATTTATTCAAATTTCACTTTTTTCCCGCCATATACACCATCCAAAACCCCATTCAGTTGAAAACCAAAAAGAAATTTTATTTATCCATTGTATTCATTATAAAGTTGAAAGGAAAATTAAAAGTATCTATGCACTGCAAAATATCGAATGCAATGTTTTAAGTATCTATGAATGGTAATTGAAACGTTGTTGGTCGACTGAGCAAGCTCATATACAAAATTAACTGACTATTGACTCCGAAGTCAAGAAACTGTCAGTGAAGCGGAAAGAAATTGTATCAAACCGCGTTTGATTTTTACACCGTACTACATATACATCTCATTGTTATCTTATATCTAATGAATTTTCTTCAATTAACCAGGAGCACTTTAATACAATTATGTATGTAGCTTCAAATACCTATTCCTGGATTGATTGAAGAACATGGTTCAATGTTTGCTTAAGTAAAGAGGTTTTAGGTTTTTCTAATCCAAACAAACATTTTTGATTTAATCAAGTTATGCATATATATATTATAGTATGAATGTATTTATGAGACTTGAATTCAGCATATATATTGTATATGATAGAGAAGACTAATAGAATAAGCTTTAATGTTGCTATAAATATGTCTGTCAGTCGGTCTCTTTTTATAAATGAAATTGTTTTTTGATATAAGAAAATCGAATTATGATAACCTTTATTTAAAAAAAACAACATACTTTTTTATTCACAATCTTCTTATTTTTAACAGTTTAAAACCTTTGAATTTCTATCCAAATTAAATTTTACTAAACAAATAGAAATAAACAGGACATTTGAAATGCAAAAAGTTTGAAGTATACCTTAAATAAAACAAGACATAAGTCAGTGTTCAAAAGAACATTATTTGGTTTTAATACAAACAAGAATGGAACAGTCCAAAAGTCCAATAGATTTAAAACTGTATCCATCGATTCACAATTTTAAAAACCGAAATAAAAACACATTTGCCAACTGACATATAAAAAACACGTTGGTGTTAGAAGATTTGTTTTGATTTTAAATCAAAACAGACATCAAATTTTCTTCCATTGGAATGCAAAATTTGTAAAAATCGGGGTTGATTACGACAATTGTTTAGTTGTCGGAACGGACAAATTTTCTTGAAAATTTCAAGATCGAAGCTCTGATTTTGAATGACCAAGTCAAACTATGATATATGAAAAGTCAAAAAAAAAAAAACTAGAATAACACTTATTCAATTCAATTTTATTTATGACTGAACATTGATATTTCCAATTGGCTTAACACATTTTTATGTTGGATATACATGTATCTACATTTTTGATTTCTGCAAAAGTAAGAAGACGTAAGATATATAAAATAAACGCAGATTATAGCAAATGTCATATATAGTGAAGACACGGAGACGAACATTTGTTCATTTTCATAATGGTATTCATTCACACATTCGTGTTTTTTGCATCTATCTCGCTAAACTTTTGTACAAATTTGACCATGCAGATATTCACAACTTATACATTGAATTTAAAATTAACTGACACATAGATTACCTAATATTTATAGTTATTTTTCGGCAAATAATGATGCTCCAACATTTTTAATAATATAATAAACATTTTCTTGAAATTTGGAATATCAATGCATTCTAACATTGAAATTTCATGACATCGACGCCGACGGTGAAATTAAAATACATTTTTATTGAGAAACATCTGTATAAAAATATTCCAAAAAGTTTTCAATTGCAAGCACCTACACATTTTACAATCACTTGCCTAATGCACCATATTACATCCATATACATATACACATAAAAATAATCCATATATTAATCTTTTTAACAAGAAATAATATTCACACGCTTCTCTCTCAACTTAATCTCACATACTCAGACGTGGGACAATTTTCTAAACCGTAAAAAAACACATCAACTACACTTCACCTCTAAACTTTAAAACAAACCATACAATCTTGCAACATACAAACATACATGTTACATACATATACAGTCATGGAAACCTCCTTCTCCTTTGTCTCGTTATCCATCCTCTAGACATTGCCCGCGGGGATAACTAATTACGATTGCTCATGTACTTCACAAAATGTGTGATATAGTGAAGATGCGCAACTGCAATTGCACTTTGCGCACAACTCTAGGATCTCACCGCAAAGGTCATACGAATAAAATTATCAAAACAGATATTATGTACAAACATATTTATTGCTTTATTCTATGTTGATCGAATGCGACAGCTATTCTCTTAACTTGAATCACAAACTACAAAAAGAAAATAGACTTTGATTGGAAACGATTTGTGTGTATGATACCCTTTTTTAATTTTGATGCAGTGTTTATAAAAATAGTAAATTTGTTGGTATTTTGCATGGAGTTGAAATAAAATAAGGTTGTTTACTTAATAATTCAGTGGTGTTTTAATGTTTTTCGGTACCACCAAAATAATCACAAAAAACTAATTGATACAGAAGAAATTATCGGCATAATTAGGTTTGTTGGGTAACGTGAAATTTTTCACAAATTTTCGCAATTTTTCACAATTTTCTGTCAGAAACCATAGGAGAAAAAACCCAAGTTTGGTAAACCTGGTGAAAATTTCACACGAAACAGGCATATTTTGTTGCCTTGCCGTGTAAGACCCAGTGCTAATAGATGTGTTTTTTAGTACACCATACTCCTTCGGTTAAAATAAAAATGCTTATCGCCATGCTTATCGTCTCGTCACCAACTATAAGTAGAATTGATGTTATGTATTTTATATGGAAATTATTTTTGGCGCATATATGTATTTACATGCACTAAAAATAAACCTTATATTAAATCAAAAAATACATTTCGCGGTTGTTAATTGTAAAAATGGCAAAAATCTGATGTTGGTATTTATTTAAAACTCTTTTTACTTATTGTTTGTTTGTTGCGACTCTTCTAAAAGCGGATTTTAATTCCTTTGTAATTAGGTATTAAATAATTTTATTTTGTTAATATGAAACTTATACGCAATATGCTATAAAAATTTTTTCGACTACATTTTTTCGTCTGACTTTTTCTTAAGTTTTTCGTGCATCTGTTTTATACAAATATGACATTTAATCACTGAACGAAATACTCAAATATCTGTTTAAGAGACCATTAATGGTGAGACGGTTGAAAGGAAGCGTGAAATAATCCTCTTAATTAAAATTGAACATTTGGCGAGTTCCAAAAAATGAGGTCTCACAAATTGAGTACGCGAACCCATCATTTTTTTTTTCTTCTCATTATTTAACAGCAAAACTGAGAAATTTGCTGAGGAATACTGCTCGTATTTCTGAGATTATTAGGAACTCATTTTTCTGAACTGGTCTCTTTTCTTGAATTTATTTTAAAACAACTTTTTTAAACGCAGATATTTTTATTCAAAACAAACTTACACATAAGCACCATATTTTTCCTTTATGTTGACAAATGCTGAACAAAACAATCTCATCCTATAATTATTCTGTGACATAAAACTTAGTCAAGATCCACATTTTATATGCTTAAAATGAACAACGAATTGCACCGATATCCATCTGACCATCATGCTATATTGCGTGTGCATTGTATATGCCTTTTATGACATTTTATCCACATAAATTATTTTCAGCTCATACCACATGACTATATGCGAGTTAAATATAAAAACGATGGAATTTAATGTTCATCGTATAACATTACCGGTTATTTTTATACCATTTAATTATGTATTTTTTAGCTTCATTGGTTACAAAATAAAGTAGCGAAAGTAAAAGTGTAACAATTGGTTAAATTATCTTTAAATTGTTTTATGCAACCAAACATTTGATCAATCGCGCGTGCTTGCTTATAAAAACATTCAGTAGAGCTGTTGGAAAGAAAAAAAAAATACTCCAACGTGTTTTGCAAATGCCTTAAATCAAAATGAGAGCAAACTTTTCCTGATTGAATTCCACTTTTTCCTTTTTGATATCGATGGTCTGTGGTGCACTTTCAAAAATAAAACAAACAATTTGTACGTGTTGCGAGGATTTGAACGCATATTGCATTTATTCAGAGAAGACTTGTTTAACTTGTTGTTATGAAATCACTGCACTAGATAATTTATAAGACATCAAGAGCCTGGTCTCTTGTACTCTGTATGTGCGCACCATTTAAAGGCTATTGATGGGTTTTCCTGTTAGTTTCAATCAAAACGATTTAGCTCCTTCCAAAATGCAACAAAATGTGTTTAATTTATTTTTACGTACCACAAGACAAACCGAGCAAACGGGCATGGTTGCATAACACCCTCGATGGATATAGAAATCTTTTCAATTAAAGCTGAAAAATTGGGTGGCGGTACGATACAATATTCATCGATGATATAAACTTCATTGCATGCAATGTTTATAAATTCGTTATTAATTTATTCAATACCTACTTGATAAGCCCTAGAGCGCACTCCACCCTGTAGAGTGGGGCACACCTTGTCTGGATACTTCGGTAAGTGCGGGGGTTGTGGTTTTCATTGCTATTTATACAATTATATATATATATATATAAAAAGCTTACAAATTTTCGACCACAAAGAGGTAATGAGGCTCTTTTTAATCAAAACTACATTGATTGCGGATTAAATTTTGAACGATCCAATTTAGTCTAAGATTTCGTGGGCCAGGGTCAAGTTTTTCTTTTAATCTTGGATAATTTTTACTTATGGGCTCTTTGAAATTATTTTTTTTTCAGGTAATTACTGAGCTCGAATCGTGAACATTGAAAACGATTGCTTATTTCTTTGTATTTATGGCGTATCGTCAAAATGCCGTTGACCGATCTTTCCCATTTTAGGATATTCGTACTCTGTGATTAGGTTTTGATATAAAGACTCTTGGTCTTACATATACATATTTTTAAATTATTACGCAATGTAGTTTGTTTTTTAATGTCGAAGTTAAGTTAACATTTTTGGCTTGGTAAATCATAAGTTTTAAAAGATTTATAATATGCTCAAGTGGACAGAAAGATTATAATCATTCAGAACTTGAGCCATGTGGACTTATAACCCTGTACCAAAACTTACATACATGTACATTGTTGTTGGTTAAATAATCAAAACTTTACTTTAAAAAGAAAAAAAAAAAGACTGTAGTTTAGTTCTTATATTCCAACTATTGATATCTTTTAAGCCATCAAGGGAGTTATTGTTTTCAAAATTTCAATTTTTTCCATTTCATTGATTTCATAACTTTTTTAGTATTCCTTTTTTTCTACACGGCAATAGTTTTTACATACAAATGTATGTATGAAGGTCATCATTTCAAGACACTAGATTCCAATATAAGTAGGTAATTTTGTGATTGACCATGATAGTTTCAGGGTATCAAACAATTGAAAAAAAACTGTCTTAATTATTTTAATGATAATTTAGAACTTAAACGTTTTTATAGTCAAATCAATTTTGGATTGTTTGCGAAAACTTTTTATCTTTATATTACGAAAAAAAATGAATGCCAATTGAAGTATTTCTCGCTATCCGGGACGACTCTAAGTATAACAACAACAAACACTTTAAAGACATAATTCGCAGTGTGATCAGATTCGGCCTCTTGTTAAAACCTATCACATTTAATTAGAGAAAAAACAACATGGACGTTGTTTATTTTACAAATTATGGAACATCTGTGTTATTTTAAGATCAAAGTGACATATTTATGAAGATATTGTTGATTTAATCTTCGTTTTTTTTTGTTCATTACAAAATCATGACTTAAAAGAAACGTGTCCAGCTCATAATTAATTGCCATTAAAAATGGGAAAATATTTGACCGGCGCGTATTGAGTCACAATTACTATTTAACAGCTTACTGCAAACACTTACAAAACAAAATAAAACTTTAAAAGTGAATGTGTTTATAGAATTGTTTATTATTATTATGTTTTTTTTTTTTTTTCTTTAAACACAATTCATTTTTAATTTGAAGACTAATTAATTTAATGCTTATTTATCATTTTAATTATCTTTTGAAAGTAAAAGTCATTATAAAAATGAGGTTTTCATAAAATGAGATCCGTGTGTGAGTCGCATTTAATACTTGTTATAATTTATCGTGTGAATGGTGTTAATGTGTAGGCGAATTTGTCGTTAAGTTTTTTTTTTCACGCTTCATGAATAACCAACTAGATATAAAATCCAATTGGTTCCGTGTAATAATATGAATTTCTTCTATAAACGAAAGAGCTGAAGTCAGAACTTTTTTTTTTTCCTGAATAGGATATGCTTAGTTAGGTATATATTTTCATGTACAGTATATGACAGTTTTGTTACCATATTGTGTGGTAGTTAGACAGATAAATATATGGCTCCTTCAAAAAAAGAAAGTTCTGTCATTTTCTATTTTAAAGAGCCAAATTTAAAAATATTTATTACACAGTATATTATAAATATTAAGCTTTGATAAGCTAATATACTTTGAATTGTTTTTCATTTCCAACTAAGTATTTAAAAAAAACAGTTACACTAAAACCAATAATGCGTTAATTGCTCTTTATTACACCGGACACAACATGTAAAACGATTTGTCACTAGTTTAGTTAATTTTTTTGTTGAGACCTTCGAAGCCATTATACCATCTTGTCTATTTGTATATACAACGACATTTAATGTTCTGCCCTTCTTGTATTGCGCGATCTTGTGGTTTCCAAGATGTAGAAATCTCAATTAAGATGTGCGTAGTGGAGCGATAAAAAGCAAACAAAAAAGAAATCATGGCGTAATACAAGTATTAATGCGGAAGACAATAAGAGAGAAGATTGATTGATAAAAACAAATTATCTACTGGCTTAGTTTCTTTTTAAATTTTATAGAGCATTGATAGTCATTGTGATTTTATGAGATGCAATATAATTCAACTTAATTAGCATTTTAAATTTAAAGTTAGTTAACTACTGTTATGTGAAATTATAAAAAATATCAACGGGAAGTAAATTATACATTAGTTTTACATAGATAAATAAAAACGAATAGATTTTATTTGGATGGTTTTATAAAGCTTTGTATCTCAACCACCACTTAAGAAGTAAATGGCTTGAAATATCAATATCTCCAGCCTATAAAACTTGTTGGTACCACACTCAAATTCTAGTTGTTTCAGATAAAACTTTCAAAAATTCAGAATGTTTATCATCAATAAGTTAGTAATTGATTAGCAAGTTTAATTGATTTTTACATCATAATTTTTGATGAATAACCTTCTTAAAAGTGAGCCATTAAGACATTTGGTTTAAACATTTCCATTGAGTAATTTGGCTAAGTACTCAGTTTGGTGGTTACCTCTTGGCATAACGGTTAGTGAGTTTGGCTTTCACACTGGAGGTCTGAGTTCGAATCAGGCCTATGCCAAAAAAAAATGAGACGTTATCTGCCTCTTGTGATGATTAATTGGCTCTCATCTAAGCGGTTTGAATTCGGCAGGAAATTTCCACAAGAAATTTCTACAAGATGATTCGTGTGTAAATCCCTAGACCATATGGTTGTCTACGTGCTGTCAGTCACTTCATTATTGGTTTAAAGTTCGCAATAATCAAAAATGTTCCTTCCTTTTTAGACCCTGATTAAAGCATATTAAATCGATGAATCGGTAATGACAGCTGCTTATTTCTTCGATGTGGTTACTAAATACCAAATTATCCTTAACAAAATTAAATATATGTTATTAGCCGTGTTCTTTTGGAGGTGGTGAAGCACTCACGAGTACTTTACTAGCCGTTTATAATGGACCGCATAGAATTAATTACCCTACAAATCTCATCTACTCGCAATGAAAGCACAAGTAGTTTGTAGTACCTACTATATCATCGTTTGGATCTACTCATGAGTAGTTTGCCACCTCTAAAAGAACACGGCTCGTGTTAAATTCAATAGTTTAAAAGTATGTCGTTCGAGTTATAACTGAAATTTTTCTAAAGCTTTTGTTTTTGGATATCTCATATTTTGAGATATATCCCCAGAGCAAGTGGAAACTAAAACGCCAATGTCAACTTTCATTTCGTATTTTGTTTTAAGTAGTATGAATAGAGAATTGTAATATGAATTTTCTCTTTTGGGAAATATTGTATTAAGAACGATTTTCCAACTTAACGATATTTTTTTTTTAATTATTTTAAAGGTATTTAGTCAATATAAATCCACGACAACCACTTTTTTTTGTTTCTTGCTTTTGCTTTATCTCGTATTTTTTATTGTTTTCATTCATTATATTTGCAGCCAATGCCAATTATATTGAGCAAGTTGAAAAAAACAAACAAGATGTTAATAATTTATTAGGTTCAAAAAAAAAAGTTCTTGTGATTGTACCATGGTATATGACTATTGCGAAACATATTTCCATGAACAATAGTTTCGGATGCATACTAATTTTCCACTCTTTCCACATACGACAACAAGAGCCTATGTTTATTTTTCTTATTTTGCATCACACATGTATAAAGTTTCACCAAACTATAAGACCATACGTAATATCACTTGCCTTCAACATCATTCTTGAAACAACAAATAAAAGAAAAAAAAAAAAAAAAACTCCCACATTTTCCTCCGCTTCTATTTTTATTAAAAAAATTTAATATCGGCTTAGACCTTTGTTTTTGAGTTCGTTCACTGCACTATAAGTTGCAAACTCTTTTCATAAGTTTCCAGTTCAATAGATATATTCACGTACAAACATATGTACACAGCACTAATAATAATATTTCAATTGAGAAGTGCAACAAAAATAAATGAAAAATGAAAAAAAAAAATACATTGAATACTGCGAGGAGCATTATGAGCATGACACGAGAGATATCGAAGTGGAGGAGTAGTTGTTTTAAACATCAAGAAAACCTGTGCTGTGGTGAGTCACAAGATACGAGTAGGTACTAATATATCCACCAACGGACCAACATACAGCAGCACCATCGCATCGGTGCATACTACATGGCATTAAAGAAATAAAACTCTTTTTAAATTAATTGGAGAAGTTATCGCGAAAATTGCTCATGCAAAGTGCACATACCAGTTGTATAGGTGCTTGGATTATATAATTGCAACACAAATTTTGTGTTTGAACAAAAATAAAAAACAACAAACAAACAACAAAAAGGAAAACTCTCCAAGTTAAATTTATATACTTTGGAAATAAAATGAAAAAACTTACAACATTGTGGAATATGTTTGAATATCCTATTGAGGGTTTGAGGGTAAAAAAATCCTTTCTTCTAATCCCAATTTCTAGAACGTTCACTTAAGCTATTGCAATAAAAGAAAATTCACTTAAAAGCCTTGATATTTTTTTTGTTTTTAGAGGGGGGCCTTTGGGTAGCACGAAAACAAATTCGACTTTAACACTCTATACAATCGGAAAAATAACACAATCGAATGCAGTTCGGTCTGCCACCACGGAATCAAATACTAAAATGAATGGATTCAGTTGGGTCTTTTATGCTTTATAGTTGGGGGGACTTTAATCCACACAGTAACGATACAGAGGTCTTAGAGCTGCTCCGCAAAAGTTAGAGGTGCATGGAAGCGAAGAAATTCGCTCAGCGCTTGTTTTGCTAGCCCCTCCAGCCACATAGTGTGGGTACTTCGTAGAGTGGTAACAAGTAACAATCTGTGAACTTGCAACCAGTGGCGGAGCTACCGTTATAGGAGGATAAAAGGCGCAAGATGTATATCAAATCTGTAGATGTAAATCGTAGAGAATAAATAAATAAATAAATAAGTTATAGACTTGAGTTTTTGTGAAGGTTAACATTAGGGGTCAACCAGTACGTTGTCGGACTTTCTTAATTTTCAATTACATTTTTATCAAAAGGACTGTTACAAATAGATTTCTTCAGATAAGGTGCTACTACCTTAGATATTTCTAATTTATTTTTGGAATGCCTTAAGCGTTCAATACACGATACAATTATTGTACCGATTTTCGTACAAAAGTTGAATAGCATACGATGATTGAATCGTGTGTGTAAACCAAAGTACCCGCTGTACTGAAATCGCATCGTCGAATGCTGTCGAGCGAAAACGAGCTGTTGCATACGACAGTTGATGAAATCGTGAGTTAGTCGTATGGGTGTGTGTGCTCACATTCGATATCGCATCCGATATCGCTACAACTCAAGACGGTACGACAGATTGTACCGTGTATCGAGCGCTTTAGACATTTGGCGTTTTTATTTTTTGGCTCTGAGCAAAGGCTGAGCGATCAGAGCAGAGCTCTGAGTAGATTATGATCAGAGTACTCAGATCTAATTATGAAACAAACTTTAATCACTGAACTGTCATTTCATAGGTGTGTCTGTCAAATCACTAAAAAAAAACAAGTGAAGTTGGCTTCGCTCAGCGTTTCGGTTGATTTGCTCGGTCATTTTATTCTGAGCTAACTCCGATGGAAAAAATAAACACACTTTTTATGCTCTAATATGTCTGAGCTAAAAAAAAATATAGAATTTTTTTTTGACAGTTCCGTGATCTGCTCTGAGTTAAAAAAAGAAAAACGCCAATTACAGATAGCTGTTTTCGATTAAAGCAACAAATTCGGAAAAAAATCCGATTTTCAACCTAACAATATTAAAAACACATCTAACATCTAAATCGTGTTCGATTTCGGAGTTTTTGGTTTTGATCATTTAGTTTAATCATCATGATTGAATTTCGAAAAAAAACGGCTTACATTGAAATCAGAATATAATTTCTTCGACTTTCAAAATTATTGCAATAAAATACTCGTATACGTATTCAATTTATAACACAATGTAGCAGCGGCCTTAAACATATTGAATACGGGTATGCCTCCAAGTTACGAGTATATTCATAGAATAGACGAAGTGGATTAAAAATAAATGTATTGAGTTTGGCTGTGGAAAAAAAATAATCGAAGGAAAGGGGTTTTTTCGTGAGATCGTTTCGTCTTTATACTTTATTATGGAGAAGAAAGACGTAAGTAGTACCACCACGGTCTAGCCATGAGCACAGTGGCATTGTATTTTCTACAGATTTTGACCCCTTCGGATAGACATAGCTCCAGTGCCAGCGCCAGCGCCAGATCAACACCAAACTAATTACTAATCAACAAACCAGCTATCCCAACCAGCCCAGCCGCCATCATCGATAGCGAAGCCGCCAACCGAGTTGGTGTGAATTAAAATTGTCTATTGTTGTTGCGGTCATCTTGATGAAGTTACCTTGACGCAACGAGGCGTTCGCGGTGGGAACTGAAGCGTTTTTTTTTTTCTTTTTTGTTATCTATGAATTCATATGTTACCACCTATAGATATCTATATGATTAATGTCTGCAACATGCAGAAATGTAGATTCATCTTATGTATGATGTGCTTTATATATTGCGCTTATTGATAAGCAAATTTGAAAGATCAAGTTATGGATTCATTAAAAATTAATTCAATAAAGTAATCAATGGATATGATGAAAATGACGAAGACAAAAAAATGGGTTTTGCAATTATGATTTCCTTTGAACTTTGTGGCTAGCACTTTTATCGCAACTTTATATAAAAGCTGAAAATATAACGGTGAGACTTGCCATGGTCATTTCAATTTGAATATTGTCCAAAAACTTTTATTTTGAATATTTTCTAAGAGTGTCTTTTTTGAATAAAAAGTTTGTAAAATTGGTTTTTCTACTCTCAGTGATTTTTATTTCTCACAAATATTAATCGATTTTCTAAAGATGTCTTCTGAAGTAAAAATCGCAGTTTTATAATTTCATTTAATATTGGATTTTATGTTCTTGAAAAAAATTCAGGGAAAAAGGTTTTATTTCAATGAAATTCGCTTAGAAAAAAAGCTACTTTCGACGTTTTTGTGTTTAAAAGCCATATTTTTAAGGGACGGTTTTTCACTTGTCAGTAAGACAATTAGGAACAAGCTTTCACAATTTAACTATTTAGTAATTTAAAATTTTAATTGCCAGAATTTTAAAAGAGTGAATATTGTAAGCTGAATCTTGAAAAGAAGAAGTTTGGCTTTTTTCCTTTCTAATATCAGATTTAAGTACATTATTTTTCATAATATTATTATGAGCTCATAAGATGAAACAGCAATTATCTGCGACCTAGTAGAGCACTTAGTTTTATTTTGCTTTGTTTAACTTAAATGTATCTTAACTACAAGAAAATTTATGTTTTATTTGATTAAAAAGCGGAACGAAAATTAATGCAAAGGAAAGTTTGATAGAATTTCAAATTCCACGTCTTTTAAACATATTCCATTTGAGACTAGACAAAAATAGGGACACTTTAATGTTCCTGGGGTTAAACAGAAGATCTGCGATTGTGAATGGTTTGTGAAAAGAACATTGAGAAAGAAAAAAATTTATATTTTATCTTTAAAAAAAACTTTGCCTTCCTGGTATATATGTATGTATAACCGTTAGTGAAAAGCTTATTTTTTCTCAATCACGTAATTTGTAGAAGAATGAATTCATTTTGACTACATTTTTGTCCCTGTTGAATATTTAAGGTGGAAATTTGGTGATTAAAAAATCCAATATCTTGTCTTAAGGAAAACGTTATATCCACTTGAGTTTTTTAAGAATATCTGATTTTAACATATGGAAATACCAAAGCCGCACCTGATGAATTTTGAACTTGTTACACTTCCATGTTAATCACTCCTGCTCTCATGATTAAGCGTCATGATAAGTATAGATATGTAATTCAAATAATTTGTATATGCATGCAACTAAACTCTGTGCAAGTAAAGTGAGAGGAGCTATCATTTCAGCTTAAAATCAATATGTAATTTGTTATTCAATAATAACAAGTCCAATATGGTTTCGATTTTTTTTTCATATCGCTTTAATGAACATTATTGAATAGTTTTAGTAAAATATCTCCGCAAAGTGTCCTTTAAAGGTGAAATTTCCCTCTCTATCACAAACAAATTAACCAAGTAACCTGATAGCAATTTTTTTTTAAATCTTATTCAAACACGATACCTAAATCAGCAATTTCATTCCAAACTGGTATAAACCATCAAATCATGAATTTCCAGACCGCGCGCCGTTATCAAATGCATTGGCCTGGCACATGTCTGCATTCCATATGTAATTTATAATCAATATATGCTATGGATTGGCATCGTACGCTGCCCAACCTATCCGACACTTTTTTCGTAGACCTACATGGAGCTATTACGCATTCAAAACATCTCCACCGCCTGCGCCGCCGCTGCCGCTGCCGCCGTCGTGCACCGTTGCGAATAAGGTTCAATTGGACACGGATCACGCAGTCTTACATCCCATCAGCGACTCACTTTATTTGACTTACACACTCAAATCTGCGAGAAGTGAAAATCACGTTAAGTTATATGTACAGTACATGGTCGAACTTTTTAAGAAGAAAAAAAAATGGCTTGCAGCATTAGACGACTTGTAAGAAAAAAAACGTTGACATTTCTTGAACTAAAAGAAGAAGAAAGCATATCCAACATATCGAAACCTTTCAAAATTTGGTTTAAAAAGTAATAACAAATGGGATCTTTGCTTTCTTAAACAATAAACCAAAACCTATAGCGTTTGGTACTTTACCAATACAACATTATTCAAGTCCAACTTTGAGGTAAGAGATATTTGCTCACATTCTCTGGTTGTGCTAAGATAACTTGGGGCTTAACCTTGCTACATAAATCTAGATATCGGAGACAATAGGCATGGACGCGTGGTTTAAACAGACAATTGGTCTTAAATTACACAATCTGAAATTATGTGAATATACCTACTCGACTCGTATGTGTTGTGGCTACCTCTGACCGCGACCGTTCGTCGTCGTCATCAGCTTGACTGAGACACTATGAATTTGTTGCTTGTTTTGTGGGTTTAGAAACAGAAACAAATATATAGTGCAGCCTATACCATAAAGTAAGGCTGAGTCAGCAGTACATTATTTCTGCATCAGAATGCAGTACTATTCCTTAATGGATAGAGACTCTATGTCTTTATTTTATAGGTACTCGAACAATTGCGATCAAAACAGATTATAGTGATTCAGCGGTGTTAATCTAGAAACAATCCCACTCAGACTCAAGGTTTCTTTTTCGAGGGATTGTGAGTTAAATTCAAATTAAAATAGTGTTAATACGATACCAGTTGAAAAAAAGAAAACACAGTTATTTAATTAATTTAAATTTGATTAGAAAAGTATCTTGTGTATACCCTATTATGTTTATTGATACTTATTTTGATTAATGCCCGATTTCATAAAAATACACTAAAATCCTTTTTATCTTAAGTCCTCTTAAATTTTATCAGACCTTTAAATATTTCCAGTTTCACCATGTAAAAAAAGAAAATTTTATGGAAATTTTAGTTAAAATTGGGTTTGCCTCACATCCCTGGATATGGAAATAGGTTGTTTCCCTCTCACATTCGAAATGCACGTGAAAAAGCATTATATGCTACGAAAAAAAGTATATTTGAAGAACGGATTCCAATTCCAATATGAACTCGGAATATTCTTGGACGTCTTTCTATATGTTGCTCATGATCCTCAGATGAACAATAAATTATTCTAAAAACGCAATCGCGTTGGCTTGGGAGAGCCTTAAAAGATTGTTATTTACACACTTACTATATTTTTGTTTCGACCTATTGACAATTTATACTTGCAAGAAATTAAATAAAAAAGTGACTGCAAAATATCATCTATAATTTTCTTACTCGTCGCCTGACATCTGACATATTAGACTTCACAAATCACACTTTTAAAATTTATTGAGAAGAAAATAGGCTTTTAGTTTATAAGGGCATTTAAAAGCATTTTAAATTTAAAAGCACTTGGTGAAACCAAAAAATCCCATTTTAACTCTAAATGGGCTTTTAAATATTTAAAAGTCCTTTATGAAATCGGGCATAAGTCTTCCTTTTTTTTTGTAATGTATTAATCACTTGCAACAGCAAAACAGAAACAGGCGATTTTCACGTTTTTTGAGAATTGGCTTATTTTGGGGGTTATTCCCGAAAATCAATGGCTTCCTCGATTTTATTATTTACATTCTAATATTATAATATTTTTTAACTAAATTGATATTTTCCCTTAAAAATTATTGAATCATTACCATATACAATACATACAAACATGTTCAATGGGTAGCCGTATTTAAGCATTGAGCAGCGTAGCTTTCAAATCTGTTCTATTATTTTATTTATTTATTCTATCAAGTGTATAAACTTTCTTATGTTCGGTTTCACAAGCATTTAATAGGCTTTTTAATTTTTAAATGACGTATTTTGTATGGCACAAACGTCATTTTAAGATTTAAAAGCCTGTTAAATAGTTAAAAAAGCTTTATGAAATCGGCCATTAGAATGCTAATTTAAATACATATAAACAAATAATACAATAATAATAGGTTAAAATAATAATTTAAAATTTTATAATGAATTTAAGATTGTGGTTTTACAAAGTTCTCTGCTCATGTTAAAATCTTTTAAATGAAAACAATTATTAAAATGAATACAAGCTTTGGTTATTGGATTGTTATGAGCATAGTTAGTATAATGCCCAGGGATGTAAAAGAAATTGTTTTCTCTAGGCCTAAGAGAACGTTGAGGTTCATAAATGCCTAACAGAAAAAGCAGAGCTGGACAGTCAATATGCCCAGATATGATATCATGAGCAAATAGTGCAAAATAGTAAGATCGCTTACATTCATAAGACGGCATATGCGGATACGGGTATAGTTTGCGTAACGCGAATTTTGTAATTCTCTTTTGAATTTTTTCAAGTCGAATCATGGTAGATAAGGGCTCCAAAAAACAGCACAATATTCCAATATTGAACGAACTAAAGAAACATACAACGCTTTGACAATATATGGATCATTAAAATCCCTAGAGTTTCTAAAGATAAAACCAAGCATAGCATTAGCTTTTGATGTTATGTAATCTATATGGGAATTAAACTTCAGCTCACAGTCAAAAATTACTCCTAAATCCTTTTGTTCATATACTCTTTTAAGAAGACTGTTGGAAATATTGTATTCAAATAATATTGGACTTTTTAAACGATTTATGGTCATAACTGAACATTTGTAAATATTCATATTTTTGAACACCATTCAGTTAAAGAATCGATGTCACTCTGAAGTTGCCAACAGTCTGAAATAGATTTAACAGTTACTAATAATTTAAAATCGTCTGCAAATAAAAATTTTTGGGCATATTTTATAACATCAGGTAAGTCGTTAATAAAAATTAAGATAAGGAGTGGACCGAGATGACTACCTTGGAGAACTCCTGAATAATTCTAAATAATTTTAGATGATGTACTCCCTATTTTTACAGACTGAGTCCTGTTGTTTAAATAACTCTCAATCCATTTTAGAAATTTAGAATGAAAACCCATACCTTTGAACTTTAAAATAAGAACATCGTGTTGTAAGCGGTCGAACGCTTTTACAAAATCAGTAAAGACAACGTCAATCTGATATCTATTTTCCATAGCTTTAAGACAATAAGTTGTGAAAATTGATAGATTTGTAGTGGTAGACCTCCCAAGAACCAAAAGCTAAGTCAGGATCTAATGAATTATGACGTTCTAGAATTGATGGTACAAGTTTATAATTCGATTGAAAGAAATTTGCGAACATATCACAAATATTGCTTAAATTATTACTAGTAACACCATCAAAACTCATTGCTGACGGCATTCCCGCATATTTCCTCTTAGTTTTTAAATAACTCCAAAAAGCCGGTGAGTTACTTTTAATCTTTGATTCCAGAGACCATCAATACTGTTAATATAAAAATCTTTTGAGAAACTCATATTGTTTTCTTAAACGACAAAACACAGGCTTAAAGCTGACATCAAACCTGCTCCTTCTTAAAGCACCATACATATAGCATTCTTTAAATTACACAATCTCTTATAAAACCAAATGGGTTTTTTAGAATTCACAACTCTTTTTGTAAGAACAAACCTCGAAAAAAACATTCTCTATTACACCCATGAGCTTATCATATTATTGGTTTAAACTACCAATACTGAGAATACAAGTCCAATCAAGAGAAGACATAATAATTATTAACAACAACTTAATCGACTTTTAAAAAATCATAACGGACATAATTACTATAAATTAGCATTGAATCAGAATTAACTATATGGCGTTTTTATTTTTTGGCTTTGAGCAAAGCTCTGAGCAGAGGCTGAGCGATCAGAGCAGAGCTCTGAGCAGATATGATCAAAGTCCTCAGATATAATTATGAAACACACTTGAGCACTGAACTGTCATTTTATAAGGAATCCATTTTTAATTTTTAGTTATGTGTGAAGTTGGGGATCGTTAAGAAATCACGCAGCATGTTGGTGATTCCGAATATAATATTTTTCTGGATTTCTGGACCTGGACGAAGGTGGTTCTGGACCTGGACAGAGATGGACATTTTTTTTTTGGAAAAAATATTTAAAAAAAAATTAACTTTTCCCTTGGAAAATGGTTTAATTTCCCAAAAAAAAATTTTCCTTTGTCCAAGTTCCAGGCCCACCTCCAGAATTTTTTTTTAAATTGCAAAAAAGTTGTTTACAAAAACAAAAAAAATGTGTCCTTTGTCCAAGTTTCAGAGTCACCTCCAGAACTTTTAACCCGGTTCCAGATCCACCTCCAGAACCTTACCAAAATATCTGGCAAAAAAGCAATTTTTTTTCAATTTGTAAATGAATAAAAAAAGTTGTTTCCAGAAAAAAATTGTCCTTTGTCCAAGTTCCAGACCCACCTCTAGAACCTTTTTTTAAATTCTAAAAAAAGTTGTTTTCAAAAACAAAAAAATGTGCCCTTTGTCCAAGGTCTAGAGCCACCTCCAGAACTTTGTCCGGTTCCAGATCCACCTCCAGAACCTTCTTTCAAAAACAAATGTGTCCTTTATCCAAGTTCCAGACCCACCTGTAGAACTTTTGTCCTGGTTCCATATCCACCTCCAGAAGCTTGTTTCAAAAAAAAATGTGTCCTTTGTCCAGGTTCCAAACCCACCTCCAGAACTTTTGTCCTGGTTCCAGATTCATCTCCAGAAATTTGTTTAAAAAAAATGTCTCCTTTTTCCAAGTTCCAGATGCGGGATTTCGTGATAAGGGATTTTGTGATGCGGGATTTCGTACCCAACCCGTGAAGTCGGCTTCGCTCAGCGTTTCGCTCGATTTGCTCGGTCATTTTATTCTGAGCTAATTGAACAAGCTCTGAGCTAACTCCGATGGAAAAAAGAAACACACTTTTTATGCTCTGATTTGTCTGAGCTAAAAAAAAAACATAGATTTTTTCTTTGACAGTTCCGTGATCTGCTCAGAGTTAAAAAAGAAAAACGCCAATAGATACATCGAAACTTATATTGAGAGCTTTATGATAAATTCCACAATTATTTCAAAAATAGTAGTCAATTTCTGTGACCATTGCATCAAGTCCACTTGAAGTAAATACTAGATCAAGCCACCTTCCCAAATAGTTTTCGATGCAATTAATTTGGATTAAATTTAAAGTAAACAATGAATCAATTACTTCGACTTCATAGTCTTTGCAAATATTATAAGGAATTAGACATTTATCTTCTTCAGAATAAGACCATTTTTCAGGAGAAAGATTAAAATCTCCTAAAACTATAATATTTATAAGAGTTTGAATCTAAATCATTAGCTATATGCTTAATGTTTGAAATATGAGCTGAATAAATATTTAATGGAGATTTCGGTGGTACATAACACATTATCTTCAGACCGAATACAATCTATTTGTATAAAAATTTGCTCAATATTGTCAGATAAGTTAAATAAATCAATTTTTTTTACTGCTATTTTAGTGAAGTGCTTAGGGGCAAGGCAATATCATGTCGAAAATGAACACGGAACTTTTAATTTCAGCTGTGCAAAGCCGTCCTGCATTATGACATCACTTATGACAACGGCATTTTCACAACTACTATCTAACCGCTGTCGAATTGACGCTAGCCACCGCTTAAACTTGTCGCTCTACCGCTTGCGGGTAAATGAATGTAACTATCTTAAAGCTTTGTTCAACAAGGCTGTTCGGAAGATTTTAGAACAGAATAGTAAAACTTTTAGCTGTTCAATGATAAAATTTTCTGTTCTGTTTGCTGTTCAATGAGTGTGTCTGGAACAGTTTAGAACAGAATTCAGAATTCTGAATTGTTGGAGCTTCTGATTGGCCAGCTGTTATGAAAAGTTCTAAAAATGCAGATGACATCTAATTTTTTATGGCAGCTGGCCAATCAGAAGCTCCAAAAATTCAGAATTCTGAACGTTCACAATTTTCTGCACTTGTTTTATTTAGGTAGAACAACTTAAAACAGATTTGTAAGAAGTGTTAAAATTAGCTGTTGTAGGTTTTTCAATGAAAATTGTTTTTTTTTTGATTGATTTTTTTCTTTTTTTAAATTTAACTGTTCTAACTTGTTCAGAAGTTTTTCACAAATCTGTGCTGTTCTTTTCTAATCTTACTTTATTTGCCATTAAACAAAGCTTAAATCTAGTACAAATAAACCAATAAAAGTTCACATAAAAATGTAGGTATAGGTACTAAAGAAACACCGTTTAAACAAAGCCATTTATCAAAACAAATTCTTATTTATATTTGCGAATTTAATAAAAATACCACATTTGCGAATGCATTCAATATCACATACACACAAATCCGTCATTTATAAAATATTATACATTTAGAGCCATTTATTGATAAGAAACTTAAATATTTATGTTCAACTTAAATGCTTATGTATTACTTTTTCCTCAGCGTAAACTGGCACATAAGTTTTTATGTTTAACTTAAATATTAAGTTTAGTTTCAGAGAAGGGGCTTAAATAGTGTTATTAGGACTTCATTTAGCTTTATAATTTGTGCGTTACAGGTCGGTGCGGAAACGATAAAAGCTTGAAGCACTTCATATAAACATAGATGATAAACATGAATGTGTAGTTATCGAAAATAAGTGCTGACAGCCGTATACATTGTGTTTCTGTTTGATGATATATACCTAGCCAAAGGCAAAAATTGATGTAAAATGGCTATTAGTGTATTTCTTGTTACTGATGTTGTTATATTTCGCAGGTAAATATTATTGCAAGACAAACAAAAAGACATTTATGTCAGATTTCGAATGTACCCCTTATCTTTAGTTAATAAAGTTTATTAAAGAAAGAAGAACGAACAAAATAGAAAAGAATTATATTGTTTTTGTTTTAGTTGACTGTGATGAATTAAAGTTTATTAAAGAGAACGGTGGGCTTTTAGATAACAAAACGTCGATATATGTGAAAAAATAACCCCGTTATCAAAAAGCTTTTGATCAATGATGTTGATTGATGAATGGTCTATATAGTTCGAAATTAAAATTTGCTACAGTAGTGAAAAGATTTCAATTAACGTAAGCGTTATGCTGAAACAATAAATACCACAAAAATGGAAACGGGAATGATTGTTTTATTAACTTTTTTGGTGATTTCTGTAACTTTGTTTATTGTAGTGAGTAATACTTAAATCAAATCCAACAAACAGTTTTAGAATGTTCTTGGTTTCTTGTTTAAGTGGACTATTAAAGCGTGTGTGAGTATTTACGTACCTGTGTCAAGAATACTCGTGCATGTTGAGTCACAAAGGAGACAAACCACAATGTCAGAGCTTGGTCGAGGTATGTTTAAAAGTTGGTTAAAACAATTGAGAATTTTGAAGGTTAAATGATTGCATTCCCATTAAAATATTTAGCTTTTTATTTAAAAGTTTTAATGAAAAATATTTATTTAGGTTTTAAATTGCATACCTGGGCACGAGTACGATTACTTTGGCGCCAAAAATTGATAATTTTTTTTTTGTAGAGGGGTCAAAAACAAGCATTTTTTACTAAGTCCATGGGGGAGGTAGGGGCAATTTAAAAAAAAATGATTTAAATTTAAAAAAAATTATTCAAAACCGACGAATCATCTAAGAAAAATTTTGTTTCAGGGAATTAAAAAATTCACCAAGAGTATATTTTGTCATATATATTGTGTCTCTCATCTTAGCCTATTGGATTCCGCAGAAAATTGTAGGTACATCCATTCTTGGAACTATAAAAAGCCAAACAGAAATGCTGTCCCGCCCAGTTTTTTTTTTTTTTACTTTGGCATGCGAAACAAATTTGATCATTGTGTGGAATCGGGATTAACAAGCTCTGCCAGAATTTTAAGCTTTATAAACTAGTTTTAAGAAACTGGTTACTGCAACGTCTTTCTATGTAAAGTTGTGCATATGTTAGTTAAAATATTAATTTTTATCACGTTCAATTATACCTAAATAAGTTATACGGCTGCTGCTTGTGGTTAAGGCACTTACCTGAAAGTCGAAAATAGAATAAAACAACATGTGTATGGTAGGTATTTTGGGGCAAAATTATTCCGCTACGATTATAGGGAAGTCCAAAAAGTTGTCTTCAATTTTTGGCTTCACAATCGCTCTAAATGTATTTGTTTGTCTGTCACTTTAGTTTCATCTCGTATACCTGAGATCTTCAAAGTTGTAAACAGTACATCAAGTTTTATTTCTAGACAAATGCTTAATTTGGAGTATTGTACATGTGTAGGTACAACACCTTCGTAATTAATTTTCGAGCTTGACTTGTTCCTAGTTAACGTAATTGTTCCATTTAAGCTTTGCTCCTAGGGTCATTCCTAAAAGCAACGAATCTTTAAAAGGTTGTTTGGATGCGCTTAGATCGCCAAGCTTTATGAATGAAAATTTTTGGCCTCGTGCGTCGTGCTTTCGCTAGATTTATAAAATCATTCATTTACCGTGGCATGAAGATACATATATAAAATATAATGTTTATTTAATTCATAATGACTCAGTTTATTTCAACAACTTTCGTTTAAAAACTAATTTTTGAAAGTGCAATGAATTTGCATAAATCCAAATGCAAAGCTGTATTGTTTTTGTTTTTAATCGTATGCAAATCAGATCTCGGGGGAAATAAAATGAAGCTTTAATTTACTTTTAAAAAAACACATACAATTTTGAAGTAATTTGTAAGGCTACTTTCTAGTCGCAGGTATTTTCTGCTATAGATAGATAAGTTTATTTAGTATTGAAAGCTTTTAGGAAACATGTTATGAGTAGGTAACCTTATCTAATCGTGCAATATTGTAATATTAAACTTAAGCCCTTCAAAGGTATTTTCACTCTGTTCAATAGCAGACGCAATGCAAAAGTGTTCAGTTTCTATATTTTTTGAAATACCGAATTCTAAAAATATTATACATACATATATAAAAACTACTATGTGATGGGAGGCACAGGTATTTTTGTCTGCACTTGTCTGGCTATATCCCTAATAATGTTGGTCATTCGCGTAAGACAATTTTGAGTAGCTCATTATATATATAGTGCTTTACAGCAACATATTATGTACATATATAATTTTTGTTTGTGCTTAAAGTGTATCATAAAATCGTTTGCTACAACTCTTGGAAGAGGGCATGGTGCTCAAGAGCTGACCAATGGCAGAAGAATTGAAAGTTTTGGCCAAGGTGTGTACATAATTTTTTTTTTTTTTAATGTTATAGACATATCCCGTCCTTTTTTTTGCTAATATACATAACATCTGCCATATTTGTTTATTTTATGTAACTCTCTTATAATAATTACGAGTGTTGATTTTATTATTTGTCATTGTCATAGTATAGTAAAGTTTTTAAATAAAACTATGCGAAGTAAACTGAGTTAAAAAGCTATTTTTATATATCTAGTTCCTCGAAAGTCACATTTGAGTAGTCACATTTGAGTAGTCTCACACAAACACGGCTATTGTCTGTCTATATTCTTTTGCCAAAACCATAAAATGACCATGAACGATCATAAGTTCTCTATTTTACTAAATTAATTGTTCCCGAGTATGTTTCCTCTACGTTACATTTCTAAATGCTAATGCAGAATTTAATTTATGTAATGTTCTGTTTGACATTGAAACTAAAAATTAAAATAAACAAAGTCATTCTCGTTAGTTATATTTATTTTTAGGTTGAAATAAATAATTTCAAAGAAAGTCTCTACAAAATAACTCTCAAAAATACTCAAGGCCTCGATTACTCAGTTTTGATAAATTAGCTAAATTATATCGTTATCGATGATTATATTCAAGAATGAATGATTAATTTTCCAACAAAGGTTTATCTCTAATCTAATCAATTGTGAATGAATAAAGGGTAACAAAAATTGACAGAACAAAAATAATTAATGTTTTAAATGCTCAAAATTCTAAATTTATGAATTACCTAGAAACTACAAATTACTTGAGGTTAAAAGTAGATTAATTAAAACAAATATTAGTTTAAGCAAGGCTTCCAATGCGAATTTGATTTAAAGATTGATACATTTATTTATTCATTCAGAGAGTAAAGAGGCATTCTTTGATGACTGTGCTTATCCCATAATGGATTTCTAGTCTCTTCACAATTTCAAAAAACACAAGCCTCGTTAATAGACGTAATTGGGTGATTTTTTAGCTGGTTTGGTTTTGGCAACACTGGTTTTGACAGCTGACGTGTGTTTAGTACCTTGTGTCACTGTCAAACAGCTTCAGTTTGGTTTGCATTTTAACCATGGATCGTCTTACAAATGAACAACGCTTGCAAATTATTGAATTTTACTATCAAAATTCGTGCTCGGTTCGAAATGTTCATCGCGCGCTGCTTGTGTTCAGCGATGAGGCTCATTTTTGGTTGAATGGGTACGTAAATAAGCAAAATTGCCGCATTTGGAGTGAAGATCAGCCAGAAGCATTGCAACAGCTACCAATGCATCCCGAAAAAGCCACTGTTTGGTGCGGTTTATGGGCCGGCGGCATTATTGGGCCTATTTCTTCAAAGATGATGCGAATCGCAGCGTTACTGTCAATGGTGAACGCTACCGAGCGATGATAACAAACTTTTTTTTGCCCGAAATGGAAGTTCTTGACTTGCATGATATGTGGTTTCAACAAGACGGTGCCACATGCCACACAGCACGCGAAACAATGGCGCAATTGCGAGGCAAGTTTGGTGAACAGTTAATTTCACGTTTCGGGCCGGTCAATTGGCCGCCTAGATCGTGCGATTTGACACCATTAGATTATTTTTTGTGGGGGTATGTCAAGGCTAATGTCTATAGGGACAAGCCCGTTTCGATTGACGCACTGGAAGCCAACATCCATGCATTCATTCGTGAGATACCGGCCGATATGTGTGAAAGAGTATGCCAAAATTGGACTCAGCGGATGGGCTACCTGAGACGCAGCCGCGGTCTTTAAACATTAAATTGCAAGGTTCAAACTATCGATTCAAATAAATATTTCATTCATTTTTTCGAATTTTTTGTGTTTTTTTTTTTAAAAGTTCTAAAAAAAGTTTTTTTTTTAAGACGTGTGGTTTTGAAGAAGAAATAAAACGCATATAATTTAATGTTATGGCCAAGAATTTAGCTATATTTTATAAAGATAAGGGTTTGCCATTATGTTTTAAAAATGATTTCGGGCAAGTGACCGCTGCGGCTGGCTCGAATAAATTCCAGCCGAGAGGCCCAATTTTTGACAGCTCCAATTGTTGCGCGCAATGGCGGAAGGACTCATTCGAGTCTTCTTCGATACTCTGCTTCTGCTGTAACAGCGTCTTCGGTGCACACTTTACGGCGTCTCTCAGAATGCGCATTATCCACTAGAGTAAACGTGGTGCGAAACCGATCCATGGTTGCTCGAATTTATGCGATTTTGTGATTATGTCGACCGAATATTGAACGCAGAGCGCTAGCGCGAACCGAACTATTATTTTGGTAATAAATTTGCACGATTTGCAAACGTTGTTCAGAAGGAAATCTATTAATTATGAAATGGCAAACCAAACTGAACATACATCAAGTGGCAGATGTCAAAAAGACTAACTCCGAAAAAAGTATTGCCAGATTGAAAACCACACGTCTTAAAAAAAAACCCTTTACATAAATATAGGCGGTATCAATTGAAAGCAAATAATGTCTTCTTTGTGAAACTAGTGGGGCAACAATATTTTGTTGGTGGTTACCACGAGTACCACCACTCCTTTAAAAATATGTGTTTTTTTTTTTTGGCAAAGAGGGCAGTAGGTATTAGCTTTCATTTGATAGAAATCTATCATGGGATAAGTGCGTATGTTTATAATGTATATACTTAAATTAGCAGCTACTATTGTATTCTTACAGAAAAAGTTAAAAGTTCTACATTCTTTTTGATTTCAACATAAATAGTACATTTTTACATAATGTTACTTCTTAAAATTATTATTTTTGCTCAGTGTGGTGGACTATTATCTTATCAATTGATATCACAAAATAATATGGTTAAAACAATTTTTAATTGCCAGTACAAAAATAGTAGATATCAGTGCTTCAAACCGGAAGGAAAGTTCCACTTGCTTCAGAAAATGTAATTAGCAGAATCAAAAATTAAAATGTTTACCTCTACCTTAGTTATGATAATTACGGTTACAATATTTGTGTCATTTATAATAAAGGTAATTAAAATAAAACACTGTTTTTTGAAGACTCATAAATAAAAAAATTATTTCAAAGGTATGTTGTGGGCTCCAAAGCAACGAAGTTGAACAGTGTCAGAATGGTATGTTATTTAACTTAAGTAAAGATTAATATAATAAAGTTATATGCATATGTACCATACAAAGAACTGGCAATTATAATAATAACCTGTAAGGAAGATTTTTTAAAAGCTTTTATCAGTTATAATATTTGAAATTTAATCAAAAATACGTAAATTAAAAGTCTGTGACCAGCGTTGCCAGACTTTTGACCTTTAGGGTAGAAAAATATTAATGAGATCAGGCTTAATTCGCTTCAAAGTATTAAAGTGTTTATTCCGGTTTCGACAACGGTTCACTTGCATAGAGGGTTAGGTTGCATTGAAAAAAAAACGAAGCTTTTAAGAAATGTAACCAAACAAATATGAACGAACTTGCTCTTGTAGTTAACAACTGTGTGTAAACACAGATTGAAGATGCATGCTGTACATATTTAACGAGAAAATATACCCTCTAAAAAATTGATTTTTTGTTCGATATATTTGATTGAGCAGGACCAGATATCAAAATTATAACAAAAAATGTCCAACCATGGAAAAGAATAACGTTCTATATAAGCTAAAAAAAAAATTCGAATTTCCCCTCTAGGGAATCACATAAAATGATCTGTACCAAATTTGAAACATCCATCAGTTTAGGCTCTAGCTCAAATTACAGTGGACGAAACCCTTTTCATCTCCTTCATCGTAGTGTTAGTTTTGATTAAAGCCTCGAAGTTTTAAGTTATATCAACAGTTAAAATATCTGATAGTTTTAAATACTATATTTAATAAAATATACTCAAATATACGGCCAGTCGCTATTTTAAGAAAATCTACAATTTTCTTTTGGGAATATTTATCTATTTATTGTAGCACGTTTAAACAATCAATTTACGATTTATTTAATCTTATCAAAGTAACAAAAAAATTTCAAAACTGAATTCAAGATTTCATACAGTTTTTCGTATTTCCTTTTGTTTAATTTTATTAAACTCACTGATAATAATTTCTAATCAGCACCGACAAAACTCTTTGCAAAATAATAATAAGAATTAATTTTAACTATAATCAATGAATAGTATGGACATAATACTACCTAGTTGTTATCAGGACTTCAACCTGGGAAGCATTGCTCTCTTCAGGAAATGTATAGTTTATCAAACAAAAAGCATAAATACACAAAATGGATTTTTTCGGCTCTTACGTTACCATTTTCTTCCTTATATTTTTGATTTTTCCAACCTTGTTTATGTGTTTAAAAGTAAAAGAATAACAAAATTGTTTAATTTTTTTTTTAAATGTATAATAATTGCTAAATATTTCAGTTATTAGCTTTGTGTTCTGGAAAGCATCAAAGGCAAGTTTCTGTTAGAAATCTTGGACCAAATGGTATGATATTTTTTAACTGATATTTGAACTCTGGCATTACGTCATATTAAAAAAATAAGCACCTACAACTTTTATTTAAGATATTTTTTGACTCATTTGGATAGCATCTTCACTCAAGTTTATCTTATCTATAGTATATCGCAAAGGTTTATAAAGCTTACTCACATTTGTGATGAAAACAATACTTGGAAGTAGACATCGATAAAAATTGATTGAGCTCAGTCCATTCGTGGTTATCAAAAGAATAAGAATGCAATGGGGCGAGGATTTTTTTGTCGGATGTGCCATTTTCGTTCTCGTTGCTTTTTTAATTGTGAATTTATTAAAAGTAAGACTAAATCAAGTTAATAAAGTGATAGAATTGAATAGAATACATTTCCGAATTTGTGTAAACAATTTCAGATAGCTTGCGGATTTTACAGAAGTATTATACGGAATCGAGAAAGAGAATTGGGTATGCGGAAGAATATATGAGCATATGAATATTGCTAGTATGAAAAATAAAAAAAAAATTGAATAAAAAACAAAAAAAAATGTATTTATATGGTTTTCGTTTTTTTTTCTCCTTCGTTCTATTCGCCAACATTAGTCATTGTAACGTTTCTCGGAACTTAAAACGTACAATTTAAGAACAAGATCAACCTACCAACAACCTCCATCTATCGTCAAAGAATCTTGTCATTACTAGTCGGAAAGATTTTTGTTTTATAACGTGTGTTTTATTTCTATCTCGCAGGAAACTAAAAAAGAAACGATAGGTCCGTGCTAAACAATTTACATGTGCGAAAACAATTTTACCGACGCCGACGCGAATTAACTCTTTTTGTTATCGATAGTTTGTATGGCGACGTGAAATTTCGTCCGTGATGTCGTCGCCGTCGGTCGTCTGATGTGTTTTTTTTTTTTTTCAAAAAATTTCCTACTGGATTGAAAAAAAAACTGTCTTGCAATGAAAAAGATATAATTTGGGGGACACTAAACTTGAGTTCAGCTATCATATCAATAATACAATAACAAAAAATAAGTGTAGCCATTAACTTACCCAATCCTTTCATAAATCACAATTCTGTATTAACAAATTAAAAAAAAACCATCATATATTTAAGGTAATCTTTCCCTGTATGAGGAAAAGCTACTATATTATGTGTCACATAAAAAACTTCAGTTGTCACAAAATAAATAACTAAAAATTATGTTAAAAATACCCTGGCGTCTTTTGACTTTCTCCACAAAGAATAAATATGTTGAGCTGTTTTCCGAACGAATACAAAAAAACTCGAAAATAACTTCGTTTATAGCTTCTGACAACTAACTCATTATAACCAACTCATTATGCCTAGTAACTGTGATAAATATTTATCCTTATCCTTATTCTTTTTTTTTTTTGTTCGGTAAACAATTTATATAATTTTTTTAACTGTTTACTCTGTAAATTATTACTTTGTTATTTGTAATGCTTACATCTTTTTGGATCAATCTATGTATCTATTATTTTTTCATTTATTTTTGAGTTTATATATGTAATTAAATTAAATGTATATTTATTAATTTTTTTTGTTTATTTATGTATTTAAGTATTATTTTTTTATAATTTCCATTCATATACTTACTTACATAACATACTATGCTCTTAATTCATTTGTACTCGCGCGTTCTAGTCACTTAAATATACATAAATATAAATTGAAATTTTTTAAATGCATTTGGGGGACAATTTCTATCAGACCCAAATTCTATGTTCTTAATAATATTAATAATAAAAGGATAATGTTTGAGATGTAAAGTTCAGTGTTACCTCGGTTATGTGTCCCTCTATATGAAAAAATGTGTCCTTTTGAAAATAAATGAGTCCTTTTGAAAACTAATTCATAACAAAGTTGTTCATCCAAAGTTTTTTTTGTATTGTTTTATAAAAGAAAAACTTAACAGAAAATTAAGAATAAAATTAAAACTTTTTAATGCATACTCAATGTAGGTCAGTCTTACATTTCATAAAAAAGAAACAAGTTTATAAATATACTTATTTCATCTTCGTTCTTTGTTTTTAAATAAATTGAAATTTTCTTGAGGGTAAATGATCGTGAAAAAATGTGTCCTTTTTAAAAAAAAAATATGTCCCCGAGTCTCCTAAAGAAAAAAGAGTCGCCGGGGACACTATAGTGTCCCGCAGTAGTAACTCCGGCGGTTACATTACCTTTGTTATTGTTTTGTAAAATAAAAATATATCTATCTAAATATTTAGTATTTTCTATCCCCTAGAAATTTCAACCTATAGTTAGAAAACTACACCAAGTAAAAAGGGCTGTTTCATAGTCACTGATATAGTAGTCCATTTCACATGATTTGACATCATATATTAATACACGAACATTTTAAGGATTCGTTCTAAAACCATCGCAAAGTCTATAAAATTTAAGTGTTTGATGTTATGTTAAAATGTGAAATATGAAAATAATTAATTTGGATTGGAAAAAAAACTTTAAATTAAATTTAAGTTCATATTATAATATTTTGCCACTAATTACTCTTTAAAAATGTATATAATTCATTTAAAACTAGCTATTTACTTGACAAACAAAATTATTTTCAGGACGACAACCACGACAAACGCAAGTCGTCTACACTATAGCTTCTAATTCTCACAGAAATGACATGTCAAGAAACTTTCAACATTTCAATGAGCCGGAAAAAGATAAGGATTTGCCAAGCTACGAAGAAGTTATGAGGATGGAAATGGGTAGGCATGACTCAGCAATGCAACCACCCTTAACAACTGCAGTAAACACAGTTCAAACAGATTCAGCAGTCAGATCAGCAGCTTAGATCAATGGCCGCTTCGGGCAACTATCTTAAGCTATCCAGACCAGATGGGTTTGTGCTATGTTGTCGAACACAGGCAATATTATAGTTTTCAGTTTTATTTGTATCCTAGAAAAACGGTTTAATTAAATGTTTTTTTTTTAAGTATATATTTATGTAAGGCTGAATTGTTTACAAAAATTTGTATTTAGAGGTTTAAAGCTACTTTTTATATTTTTAGATAAATAAAAATTATAATATGTAGATTATATTACGTTTTAGTTAAGCATTTTAATTCAAATACGAGAGAAACAAACTTGTGCCTATGTACTTCAATTTGAGAATTTAGAAATGACAATAATAATTGACTTCCATAATTTATTATGATCTTAGAGTATGAGTGATTGTAAAAATATAAGAATACTTAGTTTTAGCTGTGTATGTATGTATTATTGTTCAGCACATTCATGTTGTGTAAAGAGAATAAAATTAAATTTTTTTAGAGAATAATGAAACAATTAAAAATATCCTGCTCGACTGCAAAACTATAATGTGGATATAGGCATTCAAAATGTTAAAAGCCTAAAGTAATTTATGCCAGCTAAATTAAAAATTCCAATTTGTCATCTAGGAAACCACATAAAATCACATTGAACCAAATTTAATGCAAATCCGTCTGTCCGCTTGGAATGTAGCTCGATGTTTGTATAAGCATACACCTCGCAACGCATGGTGTATGGCAGAAATACTTTTTTTGGAATTCTCCATCATCGTGATGTTAGAATTCCATTTGACATCAAACCAATTCTTGCCCTATAGAGCAAGTAAAAATGGCACCCGAGCAGAAATCATCACACACAACACACAATAATTGCCACTTCAATTTATCCGTTGCATGAAATAGTCTAATATAAAATTCAAAATGTCGGTATGTCTATTGTGTATGCACATAAAGTCTCCTCCTGGCCTAGATATTGCAAAAATATGTTCCTTCGCTCAAAAATTAATATTTTCTAGGTCAGCAAGTCGAAAAACCTTGCACTCCCAAATTCATTAAAAACAACCTGAGTAATTACTTTTATAGGAGGAGAACATTATGTTGCTCTTATTAGATTCCTACTCATTAATCAATTTTATTAAGGTTTTAAGAAAACAAGAAGTATTAATCACCCAAAATGAACCACATATATGTAGCTTATTCCAATACAATTTTAAGTCTTTGATGTTTTCTAACTTCCAAACAAAAATTTTAATGACGTACATTAAAACTATAAATATAATTTTATTACAAAATAATTCAATTAGCTCAGTTGAAATTCAACAGAAATGACTACTTTTTTATTTTTATATTTCAATGAATGTGAATTCCTAACCTTGAACTTTCAAACCTTCTTTCACTTAAAACCATTTATTATTGACTTTCCATGTGAATTCCATCACACATAAGGTTTGCTATGCATATGATCATAGAGCTATGTAAGATGTTTTTTTGACTGACGCTAAATCAAACTAGCTAACCCAACAATTATGTAAGACACACACCTGTCTGCTGGAAGTAGAGCATTGCCTCTAATAGTCCGGTACTTTCGTTTAAACAGATTATAAATACTATACATACGTAAGAGTTAGGAGTTTTTAATTAGTAATCGTATCGGCGTGGCGTAAAAAAATCATACTCGCCACTTCGTCGTGGATTATATAGATATACGAGTATTTGGTTGGAAACAAAGTATTAAATTAAATTTTGGTTCCCAGTTAATGTGGATATTTGGAAAGAAATTTGTTGGATGAAACTGACTCATAAGAGCATAACATTTAATAGATTTGCGCTTTCATTTACTTCATTTATGAGCCATGACTAAAGAGTTAAAAGAAAAAAACAGTTACAAAAGTGTAATATATTATTAATAATTGTTGGAAAATGCAGTAGGGACTACTTATAAGAAACTTAAATTTAGTATTTTAGTAATGGATTTTCTAATGTCAATTTTCTCTAGAAAAGTTATTTCAAATATAAAACGGCAGCACTGCGTATTTTTTTCTATGTATCAATCCTTTCACAGATAGATAAAGAGCAACCCGCTTTCATTAGGGGAATTTATATGGATTAACATGTTAAAATGGCTGGACAAGCCTCGAATTTGATCACTTAAATAATAGAATTAACCGCTTGGCACAATATGGTTTATGGTTTTCGAAATTGGATGGCTCTTCCGTGTAAGCCATCCAATTGTGTAGAGAAACTAGATGGAGAGCCGACCGCTTGATCACTAAGCTTATCCAGGACATCAGCTAAAAGTTTCTTATACCACTTAATCGGTAGTTAGGTATGTATATCCAAAGGTATGTATTTCAAAACTTAACGCACGCAGTTGAGCCTGCTTCTACTACAGCTACATGTAGCTGCAGCCATATTACTTTAAACTTCGTTTAATTTTAAAACAGTTGAATTTAATTTTAATTTGGTTTACTTATTTGTTAATAAATATGACGTAATCGTTTTGTTTTTTCTTTTGAGTAATTTCAAACTTAGAGGAGCTTGAGTCATCTTAAAAACTTTAAAGTTAACCACAAAGAAATTTGAATTTTTAATTGAGCCTGGAATGAAGGTCAACTTCTAAAAAAATTATCCAAACAATTTTTAACAAAACAAGAACTAAAATTTATAAGCAAAAACAAAAAAAAATCTAAATCAATTTAATATCAGTTGTTTAGTCATCAATTCAATTTTGCTTAAGGTATTGTTTTTGTTAATATATCTTTAACGACTACGATCAATTTGGTGCACCGCATCTTCAGAACAGACATGACATCGGTTAACGTTTACAAAATTTGAAAAAAAAACATTCATATATTTATACGAATAAGTTTAAATAAAAAGCAACACTTGAGAAGGTCAAAGTGAATTTTTGTCGCATTGTCTCCATATTTCTGCTGATGGCACAATAATTATAATTTGAGCCGAAAACACACTTGTCTCGTGTAGTGTGTTGTGGAGTCACGTGTTGTGTCGCTGATTGTGCCATTTCATTATTCTTTCACCGAATAAAATGTCTGTGACACAGCGTGGCAGGGCATAGTCGGAACAACGCGGATGTTGTATTGTTTTCATAATTCATTCCGGACTTTTACCACAATGCATTTGCTAAGCAGGTATGTTTGTGCAAGAAAACTGTTGGAATTGGCGAACGATTTTAACCCCTGGGTATATTCTGCTTAAATCGCACAAGGAGTAAAGAAAGATGGCGGAAAGTTGTGTGTATATGAACTTTAATTGTTTGAGTATATTTTTTTTATTAAATTTGACATTTCGAACAACAAGAAATCGTTTGCTTTTAGAAAAATAACAATTGAAGTGTTCATGATAACAGATTTTTATTTCGCCTAGAAACAAACAATTTCTGTGCAGGTATTAGTAATTAAACTTTTTTATTGCACTCGAAACAAGGTACCTATAACATTTTGCCCTTTTAATTCCACATTCTGCAACTCTTTTGCCTACAAACTTCGATTTCCCCAAGTTTAAATACTCTAGAGCCTGTTTAGATTGGGAAGATTGAGTACGAACTGGTGAGTAGGGAAAACAAAAACATGTGATAGATAGTTTCTGGAAAAGCCTAATTGACCTATTTTTCCACGAAGATTTTTCCAGAAATCGTGTGAAATGTTTACATTGAACGATTTTTCCATTAAGATTTTTTCGTTCTCTTCTTCACTTTTTATTGCTATCCCCTTCATTTTACATTAAGATTTACTCACCCCATCAAATAAACGGCACATTAACACCAAATACAAACAAGAAACTGGAAATAAAATAAAAGAGAACGAGAACAGACTGGAAAAATCGTGAGTTTTGAGGAACAAAAGATTTTGTTCACCCCCCTCAAATTTTATTCCCTTTACCAAGGAATAAAAGATCAGCATTGGAAAAATCGTTCAATGTAAACGCAGACTTTTTTGACAAAAATGAAACTTTCTGTCTCACTTTAACTTCATACGAAAAAATGCAAGAAAAATTTTGAAAAAATTTGCTGTCGTCTTTTTCTAGTAACAAAATTGTCGCCCAATTCACAATGCAGCGAGCATTTTTACGACAAAAACTCATTTTTGTAAAAAAAATAATCAATTAAAAAGAAACAAAATAACACACAAAACAATAGATTTATCAATAACTTTATTTGTTAATACACTTTTGATCATTTCTTCTTTGAAAAATCTGTAAATTACTTAGCAAAAAAGAAAATCGTCGTCACGTCGCGTCTTTTTTTCAATTTTTCGAATCCTTGGCGTGACGTGATGACGAGAAACGCAGCATTGTGAATAGCTAGGTATGCTTTCATTGATTGAAATTGGTTTGACAACTACAACGAGTTCTCGTCACGCTCACGTCACCTTTTCTCGCTGCATTGTGAATCAGGCTTCATGTTTTACTAAACTACGGGTTAAAATCAAATGGATCAACGAATACAGCTCCTATTTTTAACCGAATCTCTTCCTATGTTGACTCAAATATAAGCTTATTGAATTAGGTATTCAACTTCCAATATTAAAAGTCTAACCCATAGTAATCAAAATTTATCAAACAAAATACAATTAAACTCAGGTTTGACTTAGCAACAGTTTAAAAATGTCTATTATGAATACGCCCCAATCTATTTAAATCTCGGTTAAGTTAAGTTAAACGTAGCAGCGAACACAATTATTGAATGCTGCCATTTCCATATTTCTGTAATGCATTCAGCCTTGACTTAAAAACTGGAACGCCTGAACGATGAGCAAATGACAGTTCTAGTGCTGTCAGTTAAGTGATGGCGGTTTCTAGTTTTTTTTTCAAAAAAAATTATTAAATCAAAATAACAAATGTAGTCTTAATTAAGTGTAATAACTACATAAAACAAATGTTAATATGAATAGTGTTGAGAGATCAAAGGAAATAGGATTATTTTGGATTCCAAACAGTTTAAAATTCGTATGCGAAGTAGGCACATACATAACCATACGCAGAACCTTTGGTTTCTTTTACATGCGAACCTATTTTTTTCAGGCAATCGATAAAGAATGTGCAGCTTCTGGACCATATTCAGTAAATTCTCAACTCTTAATACTGCTGGAAACATTAAACTACATAGAAAGGGTAATATGTAACTTATAAATAGATCAATTTCAACATTATTCTCCCCAGTCATGCGTGGCAAACTATTTCTGCAAACTACCATGGAATGTGGCTAGTGTAAAAGTCCTCTCAAGCCTTAATCACATGCGAATACTAACTCCAGCTGAATATATATTAAAGTAAAATTTAAGAAACTGTTAAAACACCTTATAAAACCTGTTCTCATAGCCAAACCGACGAAGAACACATTCAACTTGTTTTGAACGATTTTCTAGAAACGGAATTCAACTTAATAGCCAATTTGATTATAACTGGGCACTATGGTAAAGGTTTAACAAAAACATCCGTATCTTAACTGCTATGAAATTGTTTTCAGACGTTATGGTGGGATCAAAAATAAGCGAATACGTCGCGGAAAGTATTCGTCGCCTTATAGCCGATCTAGCTAACGAACCAAAGCTTAATAATTTTGATTATATGTTCGCTTTGAACCACAGTGTTCCTAGTAAGTTTCTAATAGGTGTTCTTTGATTCGCTTAACACTTTCAAATGATTTTTAGAAGAGATATACTCAAAGTTCTTAATCAACCACTTGAGAATCATCGTTTCAATGCACAAAAGATCAACGAAAACTACATTTGCAAGCTTTTCCGATTGGATGAAAACAAATTTGGATGACTATGCCCTTGTTAGCAATTTTTACATAAAGGTAAATTTTATATAGCTTTAGGATCTTCTAAGTACCTTAAATATGAACTTCTAGGCTGTTGTTGGAAACGATCTAGATGTTGTTAAAAGTCTTTTCACAATTTCAACCGGAGAAAACTTTTTAGGTTGGAAAAACTATTTGATTCTTTTAGGTCTTGTAACAAAGAATTCTACCTCAGAATGCTATTCATACATTAAGAGTGAGTTTAATTTTGAAATAAACAAGATTTGTTAGAAAAAAGCAATATTATCTGATTTTAATTTCAGGATTCCTGAAAGGTCGTTTAAAAATAGTTGCTGAATGTGGATCTAGAGAAATCATGGCTCATTTGCTGCTTTCAATCCGTACAGTGCTTATGTTTCAAAACGATGAAATTGAGACTTATGCTAAATGGTATAAAATACACATTGCTGACATGAAATTTGTATTTAATGACACAGAGTTTAAAACAATAATTTCTGTTTTGACCGATTTAGTACCTTACGAGATGGATGAGGAATATTTAGAGGTTTATCATCTAAGAACTTACACAAATATTTTATTATTTTCAACTTACTTTGCAGGTTCATGTGAGAACATCAATATCACCACCAGCTATGTGCAGCCAACTATGTCGAGACTATAAATTGCTATGTCAAACAAGAATATCAGACGCTGCCGATTGTTCAATATTGATGGACAATGATGATGATCTCTTTTCTGATATTGAATAAAAAAAAAGTCCATTAAATAAAATTATTTTGCCATAAGTAGATATATTGTTGTTGTTTTTCAAATATTGGATTTTTAATGTCAGAAGTCTACTTCTAATAAGGAACAACAAAATCAAAATGTAATTTTATTTTTCTTTTAAAATTTATGGTTTCAAACGCAAAAAAAATATTTCGAAGAAAGAACTGGTTTTAAGCATTCCCCTAAATATGAATTACTGAAAACTAAGTATGAAAAAAATAAAATACTTAATTATGGTATGTACAATTGTACATATTCTAATCAAATTTAAAAATATTTTTTTCAAATCTATTCATTTAAATAATTTGATTCAAAATAAAAAGATATATTTCTGGCTTTGAAATAAGCGACAGCACTATATGGGTGGCATTATTCAATTTTATTTTAAAATTAAGTTTGGAGTCCACACAATTTACCTCCTATGAGTATGGATTAAAAAAAATTAAACATAATGTTGGCACTCCTATAAGTATACGTACATGTACATATAAATGTAAACACACATTATTTTTTTTTTGATGTTGCATACTTTTCGTAGTATTCTGTAAATTTTTTAGTTTGTCTTACGACTATACTGATACGAATTCAATTAAAAATAATTGTCTGTTGTTGGTTGCCTTTGATAAAAACTGCCACTCTGTAGCATTTTAGTTTGTTACATTAAAAATTATCAGTTTTTGATCATAAATTTTCGAATAAATATTTTAAGGGGGGGGGGGAGAAAATGACGCGGGATAGCTAATCGAAGGCTTTTGGAGAAGTAGGAGTGAAAAAGGAAAATTTCCTAAGAATAAGGAATTCTTCTTTGCCTGGGGTGCCAGCACGTAACTTGCTACAATCGAGTTTACTCGATACAATCGAGCATAGGCAGTTCCGTGTTTGGTTCGCTCGAATCAAAAACAATCGGCTGAGCCAAATGAAGAACTCGATCGTAACAAAATAATTTGGTTCACTCCTAGTACTCCTAGCACTCCCAACACTAAAGTTTTTTGGAACTGTCAACTTCGTATGTAAGCTTTAGGCGGGAGTGCCTTCTCAATTTTGATTTGAAAATATTTTGAATAGATTGCAATTATTTCTGCGAAAGAATGAATAAATTAAAAAAACATCAGCCATACATTACGACAAATAAAAAAGAACAAATGTTTGCTTTATATACTATTTGTGCTGTTGAGAAATTGCCCCCAAGTTAAGAAAATAATTAAATTAAAAAAAACAATCGTTTATATTTCGTTTTTGACTTGTATTTCCAATAAAAAATCATGGAAACGATACTTAAAATTCAAATAAAACCTTAAAATATTAGTAAAACAAAAAAAAAAAAAAAAAAAAATACGCAAACTAATTCATAAGTTAACATAAGAAATTAAAAGAAGGTTAACATTAAGTACTTCTATTACAACACATTTGCACGCTTTCATCTGCATCTGGTGTTGGTGTAATCGAATCTCTTGGAGCCTCGTCTTCCAATACTGTAGTGCAAATAACTCTCACTGCGGCACTCACAATCTCTTCTATTATCAGCTCTAAAACCTCTTCTTCTTCTACATAAAAATTACTCCAAATATTGTCTTCTTCATACATCTCCTGGATGATAATCTCTCCAATATGATCTCTTTTACCTCGGTGTCCATAAACCGAGTATAACTGACTTTTTTCTGGTGCACTCTTATCCATAGCCAGGTTTTTTCTTACTTCTTTATATATGAACTCTTGCATACATCGTAGTCGATCGGGTGGGTTGAAGAATGCCAGCGAACTGTGGAAGTTATTTGGATCTGCTGAGTTAAGAATTGGTTTGTATTCGGTTAGATATTCCTTGCAGATATCTAAAATAATTCTTTCGTAAATGTTTGTTATATTCTCGTCCAGCACGGAAGGCGGTTTCATTCCGAGTTCATCTTTTGTATCTATTGAGGAATATTTCATTAAACAAATCATCTTGGGGTATGGCAATTAGACAGAACTTACCTATGTTAAGAATTTCACAATATAACTCCTTCGTGCGTCGAAAAGTGATATCTTTGATTCGTTCCTCCGATGGGAATATAGTTGTCATTGGACTGCCATGGGCAGGAGGTACATATGGAGGTGGAGGCTTGTTGGGTATCTCTCGGACGTACATATACGGAACGGCGTGTTCAAATTGCTTTAACTGTTTATAAGAAGAATATAAAATGAATTTTAAATAGAGTATTTTGTAACTTACCTCGTTCTCGAGCATGGCCTGATGACGCCGTCGCAGTTCAACTTCACTAATTATGTCTGGTATTAAGGCACTATCATTCTGCTGCTGACTTCTTTTGCTTTCATCATCACGTGGTGGACTAAGAGCTTTTTCAGGACTTAAGGCCTTCTCGAAAGTTGCATCTAGATCTTTGAGGCTTACATCCAAGTCAATTAGACGTTTCTCAAAATCTGTTGTGTTTGCTGCTGACTGCGATTGACA
This sequence comes from Leucozona laternaria, assembly GCA_932273885.2. Lineage (NCBI taxonomy): Eukaryota > Metazoa > Arthropoda > Insecta > Diptera > Syrphidae > Leucozona > Leucozona laternaria. Next base: position 21,394,462 of record OW026368.1, on the reverse strand, counting down.
TTCACTGAACTGTTCCTCTTCAGCGGTAGTTTCGAATTTCGGCAGGGATATATCATCGATGTTGGTTTCTTCGCCTTCGGTAAAGTCAGACTCGTAAAATGCATTTGTAAGTGGTTCAGATGCAACTTCGACCTGAAATGAAGGCGATTTAATACTCATTATAACGCTGGAGCGTATTTGATTCGAACTGACGGCGGAATCTTCAAATGCAGATGAGTACGATTGATGAATATTTTCTGATTGCGCATCATTAATTATATGGTTTAAATGGATGTCTTCTCCACTTGCGATTATTTCTGGATTCGAAACTGGATGAACTGTTGAATGTTTTGAATTTGTACTATTGTCAATGGATTTAATACTTCTTAAAGTGGCTTCATCGGGGTAGCTCAACGATTCCGTTTGAGAACCTTGAGTAGCTATTGATTGTTCGTCTTTGAGCGAAGGAGGATTTCCTTTAGCTTGAATCAGATTGTGTGTCCAATTTTGAAAGTCATCACCATTCGTTCTGAGTTGTGATTGAATATCACTGGCAGTACTTGAAGCTTGATTTGAGGCAAAAATAGAATTACTATTGTAGGTACTGTTCAACAGCGATTTCAATATAGAAACTGTAGCACACTCTTCTGAAGATTTTGGTGCAACTTTACGAACTTCTTCATCATTATAGTACGTGTGGCTTTTAGTACCTATTTCTTTACTTTCTGCATCAGTTTTGACTAAACTACTACTTTCACATTGTGAATTTGTCGGTTTGGCTCCGATTTTCGTTCCGAAATCTGGAAGCGGAGTATTGTCCTTTGAAGAATTTGATTTAAAGGGTGGACTATTTAAAGTTTGACTTTTATTTGAACTAGAATCTGTTTTTAAACTGTCTGTTGGTGTTTTCATATTTGAAACAGTTTTTGATTGGTTTGTCTCAGTGATTGGCACATGTTCTGGGGAGTTTTCAGATCTTTTTGAAATACATTCCTTCAAACTAGTTGCACTTGCAACAGTTCCATCACTCGTTTTACTCTTTAGTGAACTTCTTTCGCTAGTAACTCTGTTCTCAGTTCCAATTGAATTTTCTAATTGGCTTTTCAGATTGCTCTCAGGACTAATAGCTTCTCGAGCAGATATTGCTGGGAAGTGCATTCTAGTACTATCACTATCTGTGAATTTGGAGATGTAATCGTTTGTTTTTGTATAGCCACTGTAACTTGAGCAAACTGTTTCAATTTTAGAATTTGACTGTTGGTTTCTTGAGCTATTACAATCAGTTATTTCTGGAACACTAGCTTTGGAGGGATCCGAAAGAGAATGTATCGTACTATTTTGTAATTGATCATTAAGTGTTTTTATACTTCTGGACGCATTTGAACTGCTAGAGTTAGATAAGTCTGGAATATCACCTGTTAAATCTCTTATACTCTCAGTAGTGTTTGATAAAATTCCAAGAGTATTAGTACTATTTTTAGTCAAAGCTGGGTCACTCTCTATTTGAGATGTTATTCTATTGCTTTCTGTTTCATTTTCAATTATGTCACTTTTTACAACCAACGACATAGAAGTTTTAGGGCTCTCATTATCATTGCTTCTAGTTGCAAGTTTACTTGATAACGATCGGTTGCTACCTTTTGTCGAAATGTCTACCATCTCACTATCTGTTTTGGTATTCGAATCTTTGTTTGGTACACTTTCGTTTTTGGTACTAGACTCTAAAACATTTGAGTTTTCAGATTTATTGGATCTAGTGTTGCTCTTGGTTGACTCCGTTGCTGAAACTATTGGATCACTGTCGTTTCTAGAGCTTAAGACATAGTTAATGGAAATGCTAGACACATTTGCACTTTTAGTACTAAAGCCCGATTTGGAATCTAAATCTGAGGAAATATTTTTGAAATTTTCTGGCAGACCTTTTGTTTTAGCAGTACGTAGCAAATTTGATGTAATTGAAGCGTCTTCATTTGTTTGAGCATTTTCCAATCTTCTTTGACCATTCGAATCCGAGCTATAACATTCTGGCAAGGATTGCATAGCAGAGGAACAAGAATTACGACTTGTACCTTTTCTCCTCGAACTGGAATCATCAGATAAACCATCTCGACTTGAAGTCGATGGCACAACAAATACCTCTTCAGCAGCACTCGGGCTATAGTTTCCACGCACCATATCCTCTTCAGATTGTCCAGAACTGAAATTCAAATTTAATTGTGGGATTTCCATGCTATGATTGGACGGCTGTGGTGTACTAATAATTGACGTCTGTCCCAAGAATACTTCCATTTGGCCGACATTCTCTCCAAAATCATTCAACACCGCCAACTTGGCATCTTCATATAGTTGCTCCACATCGGCCTTGCACAGTTTGTATCTCTTATTGGGTTGGAATTTCTCTATTCGTTGACTTGTTAGTCGACGCCAGAGTTTATTCAATTTGGTGCCACTTGTACGAACAAACTCACCACAGCCCACTCCCGCATCTGTACTTCCATCGGCTCCGGAGATGCTACTCAACTCTCGTAAACTTTGATCGATATCCTTAAGTTTCTTCTCCATTTTGGTCTGGTTGGGGTTTCTTTCCTGGGCAGCGACAATTTCATTTTGTTGCTGCTGTTGCTGAACATGCACGTTATTATAATCGAGTAAAATTCTTTCGAGCTGAAGTACTTCTGCCTCCTCCTGATCTAAACGACGATGCCATTCCATCAGTCGTTCTACATGCTCTCGCCTTCGGCGTAGGTCCTCTTCTCGTTTTTGCAACAGTTGCTCCAAGCTGCGACTCGTCTCTAGTTCGTAGCCCCTCACAATGGCAGAGGAGGACTTTGATCGCGCACTGCTATGTTGTTGTTGATGACTTTGATGCTGATTTTTTTGTTGTGAGGTCGTTGATACCTGGATTCCTGCTCGACGCTGTTGCAACAAACTTACATCTGAGAAAGGACGAATTTCTGGTATTCGCAGTTTGTTGTCGTCTCGCTGAACTTTTGCCCGCTGCAGCAGTCTGTGGATGGAAAGAAGAAAGGAAATGAACTAAACAATAAAATCAAGGTTCCAGTCCATATTACAGTTGACGACGACGACGTCCGCCGCCCTCTATCTTTCTTTCTCACTCACTAATACGCGTGCTGTAATTCTAAAAATACGCAAAATACCGTATAAGACACAAGTGGAGGCACAAGTTTTATTTACGCTAGTGCCACCGCGCCGCGCCGCATCGAATACGGAGAATACACACACGTAAATGGAATATACGCGAGGGTGGCCCTGTTTGGATTTTGGAGCTTTCCTTACTCGTTTCATCCAATTGAAGCTTGCTCCTCTTCTATTCTACTCGGATCAACGCGAGATACACTGATCGACTAATGCTGGCCGCCCGTCGGTCGACTGTGCGCCACCCGATGGGCGCAATGTGTGTTTTAATTTGTAGCGCGATAAGATTATTTACAAAAATAAAAAATAAGAAAGAACAAAATAATAATAAAGAGCAGAAATTCTCTAGATTAGATTAATTTGTGCGTCGTCGTTGTCGTCAAAGTCGAGTCGGTGGCACAGCATGGCAGCCGATGACAAATAAGCGAAAGAAAGCTATGCCAGTGCCAGCACCATGCCGATTGGATGGATCTATGTTGTTCTGTTATTAGCTTTTAGCTGTCTTGTTTACATTTTATCGAGAGATGATCGCACAAAAAAATTGAGTCACACGCGCGCCTAATACTAAGTATGTAACTACGAGAACCAAACGTATTCATCGTCGTCGTCGTTTATGAATGAAGAGCGATCTTGGACTGAGGATCACTATTAATAGAATTCATCATCTCTGTGGCGGATTTCCTATGTGAGCTCACATTTGCACAATCGAACTGGCGGCGGCGGCAGCGGCAACGGCGCGCGCTGATGATATTTATGATATTTCTAGGTTTGCCTGTTTTTCTGCCTGTCGTTGTTGTCTGCCCATCGCAGGAGTTTTCCTACACCCTCTTGTGAGTGAAATTACTTTTGGCAGCTGCTCTGGTTTTGTTGGATCAAGCACAGCAGTCCCTTCCTCTGTGTTGTTATTTAAATTTTTAACTTAGCACGTCAGATCTCTCAAGAACTCATATAGGATAGCGCATACACTGAATTTGTTTGCTTTATGGTCTTATGTGGTTTATTAGAAAAAAAAGTACTTTCACGCCAGACAATCGAAATATAGCACTTAAAGCAGGGCAAAGACCTACACGCATATTTTATTATATATCTAGAAGCAGAAGTGACACATAAATAACACAAATATATGGCGCCAATGTCTCGAGGGATTTGTTATGTAAGAAAAAGCAAAGATATGAGAATAATTATAAGCTTTCCTGATGAATAGTGTGTGTTTATTTTATTAGAAATGTTTTTGATTAAAAATATAATTTCATATCACATTTGAATGAAGAAAGGTGATAAATTTGTGAATGTTCTTTTTTGTTATTTTAAGTATTGCTTGCTTATTCGATAAATAAAAAACTTAGGTAATTTATCTAAAAGGCAAAGTATCAAGTAGTAACAACAAATGCTTTTGCAAGCTTGAGCAGCAATTTTTAAAATAATTTCAATGGAATTTACAATGTCAACACATAAAAGATAAACAGATTGTTATTATTTCAAATCCAACAAATACACTAGATTGCTATTTTATGTATACCTATAGAGTCTTTAAACAGCAGCTTTTATTGTAAACAAATTCCTGAACCGGGTAAGCAGGAATTAACTTTTATGTCATTCTTAATGAATTGATGAAATATTTTCTCAGAGTTCATTTGGTTTTATTTCAGTTCTAACGATGTTTGCTGTTGAATGGGAGTTTTAGAAAAAAATCCAATGAATGAATTGCGCACAGTCGTACCCACGCTTCTAAGTTAGCAGTCATGAACTACGTCCACTGTACTATTTTCAACTGACCATTGTTTAGATCATATTTTTCTAGTGGTGCTAATAGCGCGCATCTATAAGGAAAGCAATGCTAACAATAGTAACGATTGCTAAACTGTTAACATAAATTCAGTAATTTTTGAATGTTTTATCCCGTCTCTCTTCTTTAGGCTTTTTTCATCATTGTGGTTTCATTAAAAAGATTCACAAATACTACAGGCGAATCGCCAAAATGTAGTGCATTCCAAAACTTTTCATAAGTATGACGATGTATACTTTAGGACTTTAGAAAGGCCTTTAGATAGAATCTCAGACAAAATTATTTCGTTATGGAGTCAAGGCAGTCACTTGGGAACTATCCTTTTGCCATGTCAATAATGACGTTGAAAATTGGGAACGTGAATGATGCTTGAAAGTTTGCTTCGGAATTTATTGGTATCGGGAGTAAACTTCTTTAAAAGATTTGGCTATGATTAAGGTGGATTTTGTTGTTGTAGGAAAATTTATACCTGTCACGATTAGTGAAAGTTTGCAAACAATATTGATGTTAGACCTAAGATTTGCTCAAAACTGCTAAATGTCTTTAATTTATACCAAAAATATACAATGACATCTTTAACATTTGCTATGCTAACTTGAAGTGTCCCCATAAGTCATGTTAATGTCCACATAAAAATAGTACATCATATAAAGTTCTACTTACTTTTTGATTTCCTCCCTTTCCTTTTCCATTTTCAAAAGAATTCCTCTTTGCTTTTTCTTAACTGCTGATATCTGAATAACTAAACCCTTTGACTTATACCGCTCCTTCTGTACCTCTAACCAAGCTATTTGACCTTTTGTCCGATCGATTAACGCTTTCTCTCGCATTTTAAGCAAGGCTGCCAATTGATCGGACTTATTAGTCTCATTTTGAATAAGTTGTTCGTACTAAATAAAAAGGAAACAAATAAAAAAAAAAATAATATATCACTATCTGTTTCAAAAATTCCACATTCGTTCGCTTACCATTCCAATACTCGAATAATTAACCGTAGACTCTGATAAGCTTCTATTCAAGGACAGCACAGATATTTCCATGTCAGATTTATTGAATATCCGGACAAATTCGCTGTCCAAAGAGGAATTTATAAAATTCGGTGAAGAACGTGCTTGAGACTCAGAGGAAAGTTTGTAACTAGGCGGTGGCCCGGCTGATAATTCTTTTCGTTCATAATCTCCTCGCGAAGTGTTTATATGACTTTTGATATAATCTTCATGCGGCGATGTCTCCAAGGAATCCAAAGAATATTGATTTCCCGACATGTTTTCCTTGTTAGGTGATTCTGCGATGGCTTCTTCATGAATTGTTTTGGTTCTCGTTGGGCTTTGTCCTTTTTCCTCTGAAGACACAATAAATGTCTGTGTTCCCACAGAAAGGGGAGATTGATTAGTTGATCGCGATTGTATATTTTTGAATGAACTTTGTGATTCTTCTTCGAGAACTTCTTCATTTGACGAAGAAATTGGTGAAAATTTTTGGGTATTAATTTCACTTGATTGTTTCGAGGATTCTCGAACCTCATGTATACTACTACTGCCTGATTGAGTCCCATGCGGTTGTTCTTTGGATTCTGATTTGCCATCGGCATATGAAGACTCTTCAAAATCAGATACATATTCAGCTAATTCAACACGATTGGTTGTCAGAACTGAACTACCCTTCTTCTCTGGACTAAAAATTTGCGACTTCACAAGGGTTGTCTTTAATTGTTGATTAACTTCGATGACTTGCGAAAGACTGCGATTAAAGTCATCCAGAAGCTGGCTAAAGTCCACACTTCCATCTGATCTATAAGTATTCGAACCAGATTCAACTCTACGATGAGATGAGTTGTTTTCAAAATCATCGCCTCTTCCTAGAGTAATATTGCTCATCATTGACCTTGGCTTGATGTGCAAATTTGAAACATTGTCCATAGACAGCGGACTTAGTGCTTCTGGTTGGAATTTCTTCGATCTTCCATTGGAATTTTTCTTCTTTTCCGGACTCGAGAATATAGAACTGGAAACTGTGGTGGCATCCTCGTCTAAGTGCTGCGGTTTCGTTTTAAGATCGCTGATTGTGTTGTTCGAGTCTGGAAGCTTTATTGATATCGAACTGAAATTTGATGTTACTTCCGAGAAACTTCTTGATAATCTGTACTCGCCGATATTTTCCTTATTCGATGATGACTTCTCTACGGACTTCGCTAGAGACCTTTCGTTCTCATTATCCATGATTCGTCTTTTAACATTATTATTTCTATTTGTTTTTGGGTAGGAAACTGGTGTTTCTGTAGGTATTTTCTTTGATGCATGTTGTTCTATTGATGAGGAAGAAGAAGATGCAACAGCAGGAGGGTTCGCTATAGCTTCTAGTTTCTTACGTACTGCCATAATGAAGTTGTAGGGGTAAGCTTGAACTAATGTCGGTTTTAACCAGTAGGGAAGTTCAGTATTCTTTTTCAGGGCTTTAGAAGATCCTAAAACAGCGCTATCAGCTTGAACGGACTTTTCGCGCATCGATGTACGTGATCGAAGTTTTGCTTGAGGAACTTGCAAATCCAATTCTGCAGAACTTCTCCTCTTTAAACTTTTCGCATACAAACTTGACTCTACAGGATTTTCCTCCACATTCTTGATAGTGCTTATTACTGACTGTTGTTTGACGCATTCGTCGAGTCTTGATGGAGGTTGTTCTAAAATGTGTGGTGTAATGACATTTGATAGAAGGTTTTCTCCCTCGGTCACTAATCTAGATGTGGGAAGCCCTGGTACCTGTGGAGTAAGGACATCTACAATTAAGTTTTCCTTGTCCATGTTTATGTCTTTTATAGCACTGAAAGAGTGATCTTTAAATTCAGGCTTCCGCAACAGGCCGATCTTTTTATAGTTCTCAGAAAATGGACTTGGATCTTGGCGGTTCTCTGATGGAGATTTTGCATTTGCAACTTCCACTTTTTCGGCCCATACTTCTACTCTGGAAGTTTTAGCAGGGACTTGTGTTTCATTAGAAACATCAATCCTTACTTCATCCCCCCGACTTGAAGTATTTATTTTCAACACCCTTTCTGGGCAGGCTTCTTGGCTTGTAGTCTTTAAAGAGACTTCTGGTTCCTTATTCATTCCATTTCTGATTTCTTCTCGACGTGGAGTAGGCTTATCTTCCGTTGTGCCGGCTTTCTTCTTAGCTATCTTTACATTTTTATCCACTATCTTACGAGTATTCTGCCTAAGGTTCTCTAGACGCTTTTTTATCTCATCTTTATCAGTTGAAGGCTTTGGAAGTGAACCTAGCACAGCCGTTTGAAGGGATCTCCTTTTCTTTTTTTGTTCTTGCATGTAACGCTGTGCTTTTTCGGAATTATATGTCTTCAGACGTTGCTTCGGAGGACTGTTTTTCTCTTCTACGTGTGCTGATTTACAACGCGTTGTTTGGGATTCATTTCTTGGTTGAATTTTTCGTGCGGTAGGACGTCGTAAATTCGTATCAGTCTTGCTTCTCTGGATGGTACTCCTTGGCTGTTTTGGTGGTGATTTTTTTGTGACTACTACTTTCGGTTGTTCCTCCTCCTGTTCCTCCGACTTCGTCTGTTTCGTTGGAGTTTTTGTGATTTCATTGAGCATTTCTTGTATTTCTTTGACTTCTCTATCACGATCTAGCCGTTTCTTTTGGAATTCCCCAACCTCAGCAACGATGATAGTCTTTTCGTTTTCATTCACATCATCTCGATTTGATTTTATAGTTGTTGATGGCTTGTAAACTAGTTTCGCTGTTTGGGTTTTAATTTTTCTGGGACTATGACTTCGTATTGTGGAAGCAGTTGTACCTGCAAACGAAAAATACAAACCCAAAATAAAAAATAAAAGTGAAGTTGTGTTACGATTTGTTTGATGTTTATTTTATATGGAAAGTTCAAGTATTGTTTATGGCACCTAAGTGGAGCACATTTTGCTGATAGAAACCACTTTGCCTGATTTGGAAAAAGCGATACAATTTCTGTAAATGGTTTGGGTTTGATTTTCAGAATGTTACACCACTCCAAATTGCTGGTATACCATGAAATGTAAGTTGTGCGAGTGTCTGTTTAACCAACGTGTTCAAACGAATTTTGTTCCTGCAGAAGGATGGTTAAGAGTTACAAGTAGGCGCTTATGTAATAAACCACAAATACAAGTGTTTTGGAAGTAGTAGTTTACGAAAAAAAGTTTACAATAGAATAACTGCGCAATTGATTAACTCAATCGGGTACAGAATTTGTAATCAATAAATCTGTCTGGCGCCGTTAAATTGCGAATGGCTTTTCATACAAAAAAAAATTGAATTCTTCTAAATCGATATGTATTGTATTTGGGTACATACATTTTTTTTTAATTGTGTGTATTAGAATGAATCGATTTGGGAACATCTGGTTTGTTGTTGTTTTATTTTCTGGATTGAAAAACGGAATAAAAGGCATTAGGTTATAGTATCACATAAATGTATACCAGTTGATGAGCTCCAAAACTCGCTTTACCAATATTAGCAAAACTCTTTATAACCATAATTATTTACTTGTTTTATAATTTTTAAACTGAACTATAAATATATTATTGTTTGGTAGATAGAAAGGAAACCAATTAACTAAAGGCTTAAGATCGTTTATTTTTAAAAAGGTTTCTGGGCTCAATTTTACTTAGAACCTTCGTCCACCTCTGCGGCAGGGACAAGATTCGCATTAGGTTGTGTCATTTTAGAGGGATGAATATAAAACAACAACAAAATATAGTAACTGATGAAGTTCGACAGAAAAAAATAAAACGTACAAAGTGCAGAAATGGAAATAAAGTACAAATTTAAATTTTATCGGCTAACAGCCAATAACTTAATTTTGTTGAATGCAAACTTTTGATTTACGGGGTTTCTCTTAAAAACCAGTGAGTTTGGGAATGTGTCCATACATTTCGAATACAAAATACAAATTGCGATGAGGTACCTACTTACATTATGAATACCTATGCCTCATACTGTTATACTCATACTCATAACTATGTATATATAACATAGTCTGTTTGGGAACTTGAAATTTCTTACAAATTTTTTCACAAACTGAAATTACCAAAAATAGACCTATTGTTAGCTGTATATGTCTGCCATATGAAAGTAATAAACTAGCATCTGCATTATCTGAAAATAAACTGCTGCTTATTTGAAAATTCAGAGCAGATTTTCTACCTGAGTGTTGTGATTTGGGGCAACACAATTATTTGACTTCAATTTCAGGGACCAGAATCACCCCTTTATAAAACGCAATGTTAACACAAAATATGTATTTTTTTAACAGAAAAGAATCTGAATTCTATCATGTACGAATAGGTACATATATAACTGCAATAACTCTTAAAGATTCGTTAGAGCATTTGTAAAAAAAAAGGTAAAACAAAAAAAATGTTAATCAACTTTATAAAGATTCACTTTTGTTTCCATTCATCATTTTTTTTAGAAGTATGAGATTGCTACGGTTGCAACTATCACGAGCAGAGCTCTTTTTATAATTCTTGACTTCAACTTTATGTTATAAATAAACCAAATTGTTCAGGTTTTTAAAGTATGTAAATATAATGTATATTTTAACAAAAAAAGCTGACAGAGCCAGTTCTCGAGTCGGGTTCGGGTGCAAGCCAAAAACAACAATAAGGTAATAGGTACATTCCAAAGATCAAATGAATTTGAAAATTACTTGCAAACTTAGGTACCTTGTTTATTTATTATAAATCAATTGTCTAGTAATAAAAAATAAACAACCTACAAAAGAATCTCGAGTTTTACCTGATCTTGGTTTTGGAATTCTTCTTGCTGATAAAGCACTTTCTTCTTCATAGTTATTGCAATTTCGTATGGTCGCGGTGGGAATTATTGATGTGCTGGCGGCTTTTTTCCAGATCGCTGGTGGTTTTCTGTTATCAAATGACATGTTCGTACATTTTAATTAGTAAATAAAAGTGTTTATTTATTATAAAAAAGGAAAATGCTTTAGAATATTATTAAAAACAAAAAAGGAAAACTCCAGAGTATTGAAAAGCAACGGATTAATGCAAAAAATTTAATTTGTGAGTATGACAAAACGTCAAGCAATTTGAATCTGCAACAACTTGTCAAACCGGCTGTTGATTGAGGAAGAGAGATGAACAGAAAAGTATTTGTATGGAAAATGCTAGCAACATGGTATTGTTTTCGTAAATTATGAAGGAAAAAGGGAGAAAGGAATAGATAAGCAGCTGCTCGATGTGTGGGGATAAAGTTGAGAAACAAGCTGGTTTTTATTGGAAACAAATTAAGATGTGTACACAATGAGAAATAACTCAAGTACAGTAAGGAGCAAAATCAACACACCCAAGTTGGCAAAACAAAAATTTCTATCGGATGTTAACCTATGGATATCTAAAAAGGTGTGTTTGTGTTGTAATACTGAAAGAATAGGAAGAAAACAACCATGTCGGTTAAATTTAAAAAAAATCTATTAATTTCCTCCTTAGCTAATCGCAGACAATTTTCGCACATCTCTTGTTCCGCAGAAGAGCACGATTGATCGATTTGCTATCCATAGTTTGTATGGAAAAAGTTTTCTCTCGTTTTTATTAGAGCTGAAAGGATTTAATTTAGCAAATTTGACAATATGTATTTTTATCTAAAAATAAATACAAACGCTTTTAAAATAGATTCCGATTGGGTGTTTTAGGAAGATTTTCACGAATATTCAATCTAATTTTGTGCCAATTTGGTAGAAATGATTTCATTTAGAAATATATATGAATATGGAAAATGAAATGATTTGGAATCTAATTTGGAAATGTTCAACGAAATTACCTCATTTGCCCTTGTGAAATATGTTTTCGACATATGCGAGTTTTATTGGAACAAGGACAAAAACCATTTGGTTATATTACTTTTTACCGAAGGAAACTACTGCACTAGCTATACATTGCCCAATCAAACATTGATTCATAGCTAATGGGTTTTTAACACCAAATGAAAATCTATATATCTAGCAAAAAGTCCGAAATCTTATCAAAATCAAGAAGATTTCGCATACATTTTTAGATTCTGTAGTCTTGTAGATTATGAACAAGATGAATATGAAAAAAACATCTATAGTTAATAGTAAACATACCTAGATGTTTCTTATATCTGTATTCCAGTTGACAGCTGGAAATAATCCTTAGGCGAGTTAGAAATTCAGACAGTTGAAATTGATAGTCAAAACATCTTATGTCAAATTCCTTTCAACAAACAAATCAAATTTTTTCTAAGCCGAATGAATTTTTTTCTAAACTGAATCGATCTGTTTCTGTCAATTGCAAGGAATTCGTAAAAGAATCAATTTTTTTTTGTGTGATTTTGTGTTACTTGACAGCTGCAATTATTTATAGTTACATTGGCTGAAAACATTTGGTTAAGTTATGTAAAATTCGTTGCAACCAAAACAAAAATTGTCTTCCCAAAATTTCGCGACTTTCAATTTGACGTATTAGAAATGTCAAATCTTTATAGCGTAGATGTGCAAATCGGTGAGAATACTGCTAAAAATGCAATATGCAATGTTTCGAACAAAAATCGGAACAAAATCGATTCTTTTGTTAAAAGGAATCCGAAATTCACTAGATTCACTAGAAAAAAAAATATTTTTAAATACATACATAAGTAGGTATATATGTACTGTACATATTAACATATTAAATTGGTCTTGGAATTTAGACCTATTAAAATTAGGCTACGGATGATTTTTAACGGATGGCCGTTCAAAATTAATTTTAAAAATGGTCTAATTGCATTTTTCGATTGCGGTCCAAATATATTTCACATGATTTTCCGAATAGAGTCCAAATAAAAATATGTACCTAGGTATGTACATCTGTAAAGTAATATTTAACATATTAATTTAATGATGTTTATGATGCTTGATCCTGCCAGTGGGTCTGCATTTACTGTCTTCAATTTTGCTAAAGATCTAAACTAAGCTACAACTCCGCAGTATAACATTTAAAAGTTCTCGGATCAACTAAAGTCATTTAACGAATAGAGATATCTAGATTGAACCATATAACTGTCACTGCCTAGTTTATCAACGTTTCATTTGGCTGGGTCCAAAAGAAGCAAAAACAATTTGTCTTCTTCATTCGTTGAGAGAAAGAAAAAAAAAAGAAAAAATTGTCCCACGATCTCCTTTAAATACACCACCAACATCGGCAACCACTAATCAAACTATATTTAAAACCGACATCACAAAAATAGAAAAACAACTAAAAAAAATACTCAGTGACTAAGCTGGCTAGCTAGCTCTAACAAGTTTTCAATTTCAATTTCAATTCCGGAGGATCATCGAGCGCAGCGCAGTGGCCGGGACTTAAATGTGCCAACAGAAATGTTTTATTAGGTAGCGCCTTAGATAAGCGAACATAAGTTTCAGCTCTTTGAAAGTATACCCCTGCTGCATTTCTTTCAAAGGATTATACATCGATTATTATGGGTATGTTTTTTTTTAGTCTATAATCGGGTGCAATCCATCATGTTGACCCCATATAATAAGACTATAACGTCTGATATAAATACAATGTTGCAAGTTTATAAAGTATAAAGTTGAGCAGGATTTTTTTCTGGTGGGCGTTGAAATTAATTGAACATCACTAAGTTGGGTTGTTCGAAATTAGCGGGGGTCTAAGTTTAAGTGAGACCCAACCTGGAGAATGATAACTATAAAAATGAATTATGCATTCGTGAATGATTAACTGAGAGATTTTGTTAACTTGTTTCTAAGTAGTTTCTTGAAAGTAACGGTTATTTTTATAATCTTAGTTGGCTTCTGAATTTACTTAAAAATTATAAGGATAAAAGTTCGATCTCATCAGCCCATCGAAATTGTTTTATTTCGGACATTCAGCTGGTGATTGGTGATGGCTCAGTTGACAAAATGGACTAAACTTCGGAGTTCCTTTTCCTTCTGTTGATAAATAAGCGAAAAATAAAATTCGATTTTGCTGAAAAATGAGATCTCAGAGATACATACATACATATGTATCTCTCTGTCAAAAAGTGAGCAAGCGAATCAAACATTTTTTTCCTCAGGATTTTGACAGCAAAACTGGAATCCTGTTCATGTACCTAACTCAGATTGATGAATTTTCCTGAACACGCCTATTATGTATGTATGTGTTTTATGGCGAATTCCTTTCAACAAAAAAATTCGAATTTTTTCTAAACAAAATCGATTCTTTTTTGCCAAAACAAATCTTGCGTTTTTAACAAGATTTCACACTGATTTACACACACACTATGAAGATTTGACATTTCTAATACGTCATAAATTGAAATTCGCGGAATTTTTGGAAGACGAGTTGTTTATTTTTTGTTTGGAACGAATTCTACATAATTTAATAAAATATTCAACAATATATTCAGTCAATACAGCTTTAAAAATAATTTATTGTGCGTTGTTCATTATCAAACACATATTTGACAACATAAATACCTTTCGTGAGTGAAAGACGTGTTAAAAACTTTCAGTGCAAGTGATGAAAACTTTTCAATAATAATTTTCTTTAAAAATATATGTGCAAATAGAAGTTCAAACAAATAAAATGCACCGTATAAGCTGGCTAATATCTTTTATTTATTAATTAAATTCTATTGGTAAAACATTTTTCTCACAACAAAAACAAACAACCTTAATAGTTTTGTGAATAATTTCTTGACGTTTTGCGTTAATTGCAGCTATAAAGTCACAAACACAATCACACCAAAAAAAATCGATTCTTTTACGAAATACGAATTCCTTTCGATTGACAGAAAAAATTCGATTCTGTTTAGAAAAAATTCGATTTATCTTTTGAAAGGAATTCGCCATTAGTAAGTTTTTTGACAAATCAATCACAAGAAAAAAAATAAAGTTTTGACTTTTCTTCAAATTTTGATTTAACTATACTTTATACACACTAACCTTTCGCTTTAATTTATTCAAGCCTTGACAAAATGTTTAAATCCACTCTAAACTTTTAAACTTAAACCAGTGCGTTATTCTTGTTGAGGTTAACGCACCAAAATCCACAAATTTTATTCATCCATTTACCTATACCTGTTTCACATACCTAGTTATTATGTGGTGAATTTTACCAAGTTCATCATAGGATAATTGTTATGCATTTAGTTGATGGATTTACACTTGTTGTGCAATCTTCATCAACATCTAACACTCTAAAACATTGAAGATAACTCTTCATTTTTTTAACAACTGAATTGGTTTGAAAGCAAATAACCAATAATTTCATGAAGAGCTCTCATTAAAAGTAGGACAGATGCTACATCTTGTCTATATTTTTCGAAAGAAACACCAAAAAAAAAAAGAATTGTTTAACATCATTTTTAGAGTGTCAATTATGTTTATAAACGACCTTGAGTAATGAGCTGCATTGTTTTAGTTTTATTTTTATTTTGAGCTGATTTATTGTCAATATTAATCATTTTTGTTGACAGCTTGGTATAATTAGGAATTTTAACGCTCTTAACTAAACATTTTTAAAAACTTGATGGTCTTTCTGGGTCTGTAGGTATAAGTATACAAATATCGTGTTATAATATGTCTCTTGACCATGAGAGGTGTCAATCAGTCGAGTGAAATATCAGTTTTTAATTAAGCGATTGGCATAAAAGAAAATCTTAATTATGTCAAAAAAAAAGAAGAAGAAGGTAGATTTTAGCCAAAAGTCTGAATAATTACGACAATAAAATAAAGTTGTTTTTGGATTAAAAAATAGATCTTCAATGTACATTTAAACAATGCCCAATACTTTTATTGCTTTTGCTTCAAAAAATAGTATGGTGAACAGTGAATTCTCGACGCTTTTAATAATATATTATTAATGGCCGAATCAAATTGAAGCCTCCAAAATTCGCTACTGTTGGGTTAAACAGTTTTATGAATCATTAAGAAGATAAAAACCTCTCATTTAAAACAATAAGAAGGCCTAAGCCTTTAAGTCAGGGACTCAAATGTTTGAGAACTCATTTTTGATTGTATATTTTTTGTTTTTTCAATTCGAAATAATCAATCACTTTGATTGGTTTCTCTACTATTTTATTAATCTGAGTTAACAAGTTTCGATCTTCCCTATGCTGTGTTGTACAATGCTTTCACTTTTTATCTTCAAATTGTAAGGTTTAATTTGACGCCATCGCACAAAACAGTTGACTGATAGATACCATCTGTCAAAGATACATTCCCACTTACATATTTCAAAATTAAGAAAAAATAAATAATTAATTGAGTTTTGATTGATATTCTATATTAACACATGCATCAAAATACCTTTGAAATTTACGATAACATATACATACCTATAAAAAAAATTTTTAAGTTAAAGTCAACAGCAGAGGCGTGTTTTAATAAAAATCTTACTTTGATAAGACTTTTCAATGAAACGTTACATCACATGATATTCCGGCTAAAAGACATTTCTAATAGGGATGCGTTGAAAAAGTATGGTATAATTACTAATACAGAATATTTGCTATTGGCTTGAAATTGATATTCAGCATGTGGTTTGAGTACCTATTTTCATAAATTACTTCAAATTGACATGGTGTAGTAATGATTGTTGGCACCTCAACGGAGGCATATATATATACGTACAACAATCCGAACTGAGACACTATTTCCTAAATTTCGAAAGCCATGATCCCCAAAATGAAAATCCCTTAATATAAAATCCCCAAAGGCAAAACTCCCAAACGAAATTTTACAAATGGCTTGATTTCTCATATGTTTCGAGGATATCATATAAATATATATTACGCTTGATTTAGCTATCAAAAATAAAGTCTTGGATATACTCAAAATGCGTGGAGTGTATCAGCCCTTACAATAAAGAAAACACTATCCGTTCCTTGACAACCGTGTTAGCTGATGACACACAGATAGAGAACTTTTCCGCCCTAAAACTTTTTTTTAATAATAAACATTCTCTTGCTTTGATATCTTAAGAATTTAAAAAGAATATATATATATATAAATATATATCTCTCGAAAACTGTATGAGCATTGAGCATATACTCCAAGATTTCCAATAGTGGTTAAAGCGGTATTAGTCTTTTGACTTCGGACTTCAGAATTCGCATTTCGAAGTAGATTGAAACAAAAATCGCAGTGAAACCAAAATTTTCGAAGTAGAATTTTAATTTCATATTAAAGGCTACTCCAATCAACACTTTTTGCAAAAGAGTCGCAAGAAGTGAAGAAATAAAAAACAAAAACATGCTCTAGAGATGCCTGTTTTGGAACAAATTGTGCTTAATCTGTCAAATTAATCTGAAATGACAGATCAAACACGCTTTTACACACACAGGCATCTCTAACGGTTGTTTTTGTTCTTTACTTTCCCACTTTCAAACAAAAAGTCTCGAATGTAGTTTGTTACAAACCAAATTTATTCACAATTGAATCGAAACCGAAAATAGAAGTAGATTGTAAGCAAAGCGCAGTGGTGCAGTAGATTTGATAATGTATGAAAAAGCCAAGTAAATCTACTGCTTTCGCAGTAAAGTCCGAACGCTGCACCAAACTGTCTTTTTTTCGACAACAAGCATGCCAACGATATAAAAAAATAATTTTCCTCTAAGCCTCCCGATTTGATATTATATTTTATACTTGAATTTAAACTATACATGAGTAACATTCTCCTATATCGAATTAATATTCAAAACACAGTTAGTTTAAACGTTTTGAATGTTTTAAGAATGTTCAACAACCTGACTACCTCAAGAAATCACATCGTCACATTAGCTTGTCAAATCTATGAACCAACAACAACACCTCCACCACACAATCTATAAAAACCCACAAGCTCTGTTTCACAGCCATCAGCTCGCTGTTCCTAGATGCATACGAATATATACCCACCGGACAAGCGAACTTAATTTCGATGCGTTTGTGCAACAATTTCAATTAAACGCTAAAAACCAAAAGGATAATGGCTTACATAACATCGCAATCACCACCTGCACTGCGCAAAGGCTGTGTCGTCGATATACCGGGTATAGGTAAGGTACATCACGCTGTAGCCCGCCCGCCGCCACCGTCGCACATTGTAATCGTGTACACTGTCGTAAGGCTCGGCCTAGTTCTCTAATGTGTCTCCATGGTAAAACAACGCCAACATGATCCGAATAAGTAACTGCTCCCGGCATCAAAGTCCATTCAACATATGCGCACTGCTCCAACATAATTCTCAAATGCGCAGGCACTCCAAGCTCCCAGCTCACCTCTCGAACAAGTACCCGCAACGCATATACATTTATATGCCCATTCACAAGTGATCTCTGAACAAATGCTGCCCATTGCATGCTTTACGGATAGTCAGTCGGGCAGTGGGGTAGTCAGATAGTGGTGCAGTGGAACTCCCGATGAACTGAACTCGGAGCATACATGGTCAGGAGGGAACATATATATAGGAAAATGGAAAATAGTACCATTTATCTCGAAGCGTTTGTTATACTTTCCCTTTCCATTTCGAGAAGAAATCTTGTCCGCGTAATCAACTCTGGACTGCGTAGATTAATCTCTCGACATGGCAGCGGTGATGCTGACCAATTGAACCAAGAACTGAGCACGAGCATTGATCATATTGTCCATAGAGATATGAATCTTACAGATATACTGCTTGCCATTAGACGAAAACAAATCCCAATCCCAATTCGCCGTAGTCCGATTATTAATGACAAAGATAATTTTTGGTGCTGTTCCATGCTCTATGGCGTGTTGTTTCTGTTGTCGAATTAAAGAATAATTACTTGCTAATAGTTTTACTGCCATACACACTCCTGGGTATACTGCACCAAAAAGACAGTACCTATTTGGCCATAATATTATTTGTTTGTAGATGAGAAAGTACATTCGGGACCTAGGTATAACTCGACACGGTGCGGTGCGTGTAAACCGATATACCTACATATTATGTGTTGTGATTTGGAAGTAAGTACCGCTGGCCGGAGGCGGTTTAAGGTGGATAGTTTTGCGATATAAAATTTGTGTTTTGCAAATTTCGCTAACGGGCCAAGAGTTATTTATTGTGATTTGAATTTCTTTTAATGTGGGCCAGCAATATAGTGAAGGGAATGATTTGTCTTTATTTTCGGTACACACACACATTTGCTGTGCCGCAGCGGTTGTGGAGCAAACGACGAAGAGATACCACATTTTGAGAGGGCGTATAATCACTCCCAATTATTATTCGTAATCATGGTATTTTTTTCCGAAGCGACTAACATTAATTTTGATGTATTTGATTTTAAACTCAAGTGTGATGCATAAGTACTTATTTGAATTATTTTGGAATGTCTGAGATTTATTTTAGGTAACAGTTTAAACATTAAAAAAGATTTTAAAAAGAAAGTACCTAAAAGAAATAAATATTTGCGATTTTATTACGCTTTGTGATATTTTCCACTTTTAACTTTGCTAACTTTGCTAACTTTGTTAACTTCAGGTTGTTCCCGTTAGAGAAATGAAATAGCTGGAATGCCTTTATTATACGGAACTAAAAATTTGCAAAGTTAGGATTTATACGATAAAATTTTGTTGCATGACACGAAAAATCACTGGAAGATTTTCACAATCCAAGTGTTCTCTTTTGGGCTTGTTTATTATTTTATGTGTTCTACTATGATCGTGCATGGGACAGAATCATTTTTTTTAAATGATTATAATGATGCAGTGAAACAGACAGAATATTAAGACAATATTTTTCGAGGCGTAAGTAATCGAATAATGTTGTTATGAGACAAGAATCTAGATCTAGAGGAGAAACAATTCCAGGTTCAATCAAATCTAAGATTAAGATGATTAAAAAGTCCAAAATAGTATTCATACCACTCGTCATTGCATCGGTCATAGTCTGCATGCGTTTAGGTGTACATCGAGCTAGACCGCCCTACACCCATGTTTTTATTCAATTCCCCCTCGGAAAAATATTCGAAGGCTCAGAAGATTTTTATTAAGCTTTGTACATGTAATGTCTAAAGCGGTTCTAATAAATCTGTGTTTTTGGTATGACCGAAAAAATCCAATGACGGAAATGGATTTTTGATGTTTTTTGAGAAAATTGTTTTATTTACGTTATTCTAGTTTATCTCGACAGCAGGTTAAGATTACTGAGTGTAAAAAAACATAGTTACAATTCGATGGGTCTCATAATACCGCCGAGCCAAACGGATTTCTCGGAGAAAGAAAATATTTAAATTCACCAGAGTTTCCTCCAAGCCAGATCAAGTGAGATGGAGTGTACATTATGTACGTTTCTTCGTATTCATTTAACAATTTTGGTATTATTTATTTATTTCAACAAACAAAAACCTGCCCGGTTATGATTATTGATAGTCGTATGATCGACTGGAGTTAATTCTCGCGTTTGGTTTTTAGAATAGATTGATTTATAATTTTAGTGGTTCTTCTTGTTTGGCCAATATAAGCCTTTATGACAATTTTAACAAATAACGAAATACTTTCAATTTGAATAAACAAAATTATTTAAAAGCTTAATCAATAATCATGTAATATTTTGATTTATATGTACAGTCAAACTTCTTTGCAACGAACGAAATTCTCTTTGTTACAAGATCCCGTTCTGTTGCCTTCCCCTTAAACAAATATCCCGCATATAAATGGGCCTCTTCGTAACAAAACTTGTTATAAGAAAGAATTAATTGAAATTGTTGCCTTATATGTGCTTTTTAGCTCTGAACCAAAATGGAAGTGAACAATATTTTTCTTATAGTTTTCTGCAAAAAAAAATAAACGGAAATCCCCGATTCGACTAAAATTCTTTGCTGCTGTATGTGCGTGCCTCGACATAATTTTAAATGTGGTAAAAGATCAATCATAATTATTTGTAGATTTCAAATTTATACTTCTAACGTCCCGTTTTTCAATGCGAGATTAAAATTAAACCCGAGTTAATTCATAAAATTTGCTGAGTTAACTCAGGATTACTGAGCAGATGCTTTTGATGTTTTATCCACCGATTTTTTTCGTTCGTTCCACATGTCTTCTCACAACTCACAACTGAAAAACTGGGCTTAAGAGCATCAGCATCAAAAAGTATCTAACAATATCCTGTGTCGCATATCTTTATCATTTTCAGAAAAAAATGTCGATCATAAAAATAAATTAAAAGATACGAATAAAAATTGCATTTTGGACAGGATACATTTTTTTTGTAATGCGAATGGTGGGTCAATGTGATCATACCCCTAAAATTCCGGGGTTGAAAACCCCCCCATTTGGCCTCTATCTAGAAAAAGGTGGTGTAAAATGTTTTTTGGAAATATCTTCAGATCTATAGGTCTCTCAGAAAAAATGTTGACACAAATTGTTGATGCAAAGTCAATGTAACATTTCAATGGACGAACGGAGGGAAAGACGCCCCCTCTCCAATACGATTTCTTTTTGTCTCGACCCAACCTACATGCTCTAGATCTAGAGGGTTTTTTCAATAAAATTAATAGAAAAAAAGTTATAACCACCTAATTATATTTTTCGACAAAATGTTCGTCTATTTTTAGTTATAACTTTTATATTTTCAATTTTTTGGAAAAAATTTGAACTAAAGTTGTAGAAAATTTAATATTCTAAAAAAATGGTTTTCACATTTTTTATATGAGACCTATAATGGTTCTCAAGATATCGCGTAAAAACATTTTACACAACCTTTTTCAAGATGCCGGCCAAATGGGGGGGCTTTAAACCCCGAAAACCAATTGGTATGCTGACACTGACAATGGATTATGGGCAAATGTTAGGATACATTGACGCAAAGCGTTGACCATAATAATCCCAACATTGACATGGCATACTTTTTGCCACGTCAACGTATCCTGCGTTGACTTCCGTGTGACATTGACGGACAAGCATCATTCGTGTGATCGTCAATGCGTTATGCGTCGACATGGTCAACGTTGAAAGTCCATTGGCAGTGTGTTGATGACTTTTTTGGTGACGTCAGAGATTCAATGCGATGACCATTTACATTGACCGTCTAATCATAGCTATAGAACTCAATCAACGGCATTAGTTTTGTTTATATTAAAATAAGGTATAGAAAAAATAGAAAAAACAAAATTAGCCATAAGTTTCAACAACGTGGTGTTTTTTCATAGGTTTTTTTTTGGGAATAACTCTGCACTTTCTCCTCCCACTGAAAAAAAAACCTTCCCCATCGACATATGTATAAACTGTTTTGTTTTGTTTCTCATGTGAAATGACACATTTTTACTACTTCTTTACGGAAGACATTTATGTATAAAAACTCTAATAATCAATACTATTTGGCGCAAGCTATTTAATGGTTGATAAATCAGTTAAGTCACCTTCTACTTAAACAACCCCCATTCAAGTGAATTCACTAAATTCGATCAGTTCACGGGGGTATAATTTGCTTTTATCAAAACTATATAGCGCATGACCGCATAGCGGCGAATATATATAAAATTGGCTAATCGGTGGAAGATGATGATCAATATTTGATATAACTATAACTTTTGATAACTTATAACTTTCATATCTGCTCTCCTACAATGTTTGACATCTTTGATATAACTCTGAATTCTTTTATGTATGTTTTGCAAATAATTGACACAATTTCAATATCTGTTCAAGGTGTTTTCAATTGTATATCTATGTAAGTGCATATGCACCTTTAATATGTATGATCTCGTTTTGCATTGATATTTCTCCTAATGTCAGTCAAGTGTCGGAAGACAATTGTTTGGTCATTTCAGATAAAAAAGTCATATAATATCAACAACAACAACAACAACAAAAATTGAATGCTAACAAAAAATTCAGCATCTCGTTATATTTAAAATTCCATAACACAATTTTCCATAAATAAATCCATAAAGATAAAAACTTGTCATAAAAAATTCCACAAACGAGAGCCAAACAAATCGTTTGATCACGATAGTGCCACGATTCCTGCCATAAACTCCTATTCCTCTGACTGGTCCAATTCCATAATCAGACCATTAACAATTTCTTAAGATTCTGCACGACGACAACTATAAAACGACTACGGACATCGACGTCGAAATCTTGCTGAGGCTGATTTCCTGTTAAAGCCCATACAACAACAACACCAACACCAACAACAACAACAACAACAACAAAAAAAAATACCTCAACAAACAAATCCCAATACAAATTTGAAATCTAAAATCGATCGGCAGCAATCGGTTTTAATATCAATTGCATATAAATACATACATACATAATACTCTAGCGTTCCAATCGAAAACTGACTCCGACCAATTGTTGATACCTTTATTAAATTGAAAGTAGTTTACGGGCTATGAGAAGTACAAATATTGCACAAAAAACTAAAATCTATGTGCCACACAAGAGTCTTGCATGTGGATAGACTCTGAGACTCTGTTTTTGCTGCCACTGAAAGGAAAGGCCTATAAAATGTGTAATGACTGTAATGAAAATGGTAACAACAGCCTTTGGAACGATGGGAGTGCTCCGCTTGGATGGCTGCTGACCGAGTTGGAATTGGAATATGTGTAGAAGTTTACAAGAAAACTTCCACAACATTATGGCCACAATATCAATTGTGTCGCTGGGGGTCTTTAACAAAAAAAAAAAAATATTTATATATAGGTATATTCGCAGTTTCTTTTATTGCCTTTGCATGCTGTTGCTGTCTTAATGACCAATCGTTTGACAGGCTTGATATGTAAGGCAGATGTCAATAACTGTATTACTTGTAGACGTATATTTACTTCTCATTTTGTTATGCAATCAAAGTTGAATAATATAATTTGGCTTTTCTGCACAAGTTACAAAAAAAAAAACAAAAAGACATAAATCATCAAATACGAAAATATTTTTTTTAATTTTTTCGACAGATGGCGCTGAACAGCAAAACATCAAAACTAGCCTAATCACGAAAACTAACTACACGATTGACCTGAAACTTACACAATAAATTCCTCATAAAGTAAGAAATTCACATAAATCAAAAGCTTTATTTTTTTTTTCTGATAGATGGCGTTGAACAAAAAATTCTCAATATTTGCTTAAAAATCAAAAACTTACAAACAAAAATTGAAACTAATACAATATGTTTGGTATGTTTAATGAAAAGCAAATTTAAAAGTTTTAAGTAATATCGCTAGATGGCACCCAACACTGAAATAAAAATAGATAAACTCAAAAAATAACCATTTGATTAGACTGAAACTTGCACAATATATTTGTTTTGAAGTGAAAGTAAACTTTTTTGATAGATGGCACTTAACATCAAAATATTTTTTTCCCATGGAATCGCTGTATGTGGAATGCTTAGCCGTTGGAAAACCAATAGATTTATTCGATTACGCACCAGACGGCCTCACAAAGAACATTAAGTTTTTATTAAATTTTACTTAAATTTTCAAATAAAAACATTTTTTACAAAAAAATCCTAAAATATATACAAAATCACAACCACCGGTGTTGCTAGAATTTTCAAGAGTCAGTGGCCTCAACGTTAAGATCGCTACGTCCAATTTATGGTCGTCATAATCGTCCTAGCAGATCAACAGTTGAGCGTCTAGTGAAAATATTTGAATCCACAGGCACAGTACAAAATGTTCCCGTGCCAATGAGACAAAGAAGTGCCCGTAGTGTCGAGCATAATGCTGCCGCTGAGGCTTCAGTTGCAGAAAGCAACGTTGTTTTCAAGCGTTGGGCATCTCTGTGACGTCGTTATGGCGAATTTTGCGAAAAGATCTTGGCCTACATCCTTACAAGATTAAATTGAGGCAAGAACTGAAGCCGCTTGACCACCAGAAGCGTCGTATGTTCGTGAATTGGGCTGAGCAACAACTTGAAAATGATTCGGATTTTCATCGAAAAATCATCTTCAGCGATGAGGCTCATTTCTGTCTGAATGGCTTCGTCAATAAACAAAATATGCGGTATTGGTCAGGCAGCAATCCACACGTACTCCATGAGTCATCATTGCATCCCGAAAAAATTACGGTTTGGTGTGGTTTATGGGCCGGCGGCGTCATTGGGCCGTACTTCTTCCGTGATGATCAAGACCGACACGTTACTGTGAATGGGGATGGCTACCGTTCAATGATAACCGAATATTTTTGGCCCCAATTGGATGATACGGACTTGGAAGACATGTGGTTCCAACAAAGCTTGGACAACGTGTTATCTCACGAAATGGTCCAGCCGCTTGGCCGCCTCGGTCGTGCGATTTGACGCCGTTAGACTATTTCCTGTGAGGCTACGTCAAGTCTATAGTCTATGCCAACAAACCAGCGACGATTGATCGTCGGCCGATTTATGCTTGAAAACCATCGAAAATTGGGTTCAGCGTCTGGACTTCTGCAAGCGTGCCCGTGATGGCCATGCAAAAGAAATTGAGTTCCATATATAATGGCCTCAAACGTACTTTCACGAAAATAAAAAATTTCATTGATATCCAAAACCGTTTTTGTTTTATTTAAAAAAAAATTTTGTAGCGCTGATATTGAAAAACCCGATATATATATTCTTATAAAAAATTGTGTGAGTGCCGGGACTCACGGTTAATATGTGAAAATATCTACGTGCGCGGATCCAAAACGGACTTGTTTTTGCTTGAAGGGGATCTTAAGATTTTTTTCACTGAACGCACCCATCCTAGTATGCAGATCGTAACGTTGCACAGCGTAACGTTGCACGACGTAACGTTGCACACGAACGTTCACGTTTTTTTCACTCTACCGCCAGCATAGATGTTTACTAATCAAAAAACACTACCCATCACGTACATTTCCATATCCATGCTTGAAACAATTACTTCAAATACAAAAAAAAATAGGGCATTAAAAGTAAGTTAGTAATAATGTAAATATTTGAAAATGGGTGAATAACGTAAGCAAAAGGCGCATTGATCTCTTCACAGCCGCATGTCGTGGCATTCGATCGTTTGTCGTCACGAATATGTGTGTCTGTCTATTTTTCTACACTCCCGTATATTGTTTGATTATTTTTTGTGTGTAAATAAACTAAATAATGAACAACAACAGAATACAACAAAAAAAAAAAACAGCAAAGACACAATCCACACAACAACACTAACTAAAGCTGAACTTTTTTTGTTTTTGCAGAATTCGATCGATCAAGCAGACAGTCGAATAGACAGAAAGACAGACAGTAAGAGTGAGAGACACTAAACTGCTGATACCACCACAATGCACCATACAAGCGAGATCTTGTGCTTTATTGTTTGTTTTACTCTCCATGTTAATATGCTAATGGGGATAAAGTTTTTGGCATGGGATATTATTTGCCATCAAAGCACCCTAACCAACTGCGACAGAGTGACAATACTGGCGCGGTCAGCCTGTTGGTTGTAGGTATGTGGGCTAACTCAATTTTAACTTTTATCGCCATTTTAGTGTGAGCGAGCATGTTTAGATAACCATTTTGGTAGAAAGTTCGCATTCCGAATTCAGAATTTTTCAACTTGTATCTCAACATCCATCTTTATCTATCAGATGTTATGCCCAAATCTGTGTAAAACACTTTTTTTTTGTCTCAAGCCAATGAATAAATAAGCACAGAGGTGTAAGTAGATCAATGAACTTTGCAATTTAAAATGAAACACACACTTATCAAAATGAAATACACAGCAGGCACAGATAATAATGGTTCACGGAGAAACTAGTAGGGCGTTCAAATGACCAAACAAAGCTTAATTTGTGTTAAGAGAATACGAACTGTTTGACCGCACAGCACAGAGCGGCCAACGGCGGCAGTGGTACCGGTCTTTTAGTGAATAGTGCACACATAAAACCCAAATGCAGAGATTCCATTCACAAAAATAACTTACAGCTAAAAGCCGCGCGGCTTTTCCACACTACCACTTCGTTTGTATTGTGGGCATAGTTGGCTTTAAGAGGCTGATTTCAAACCTTACTGCAGTATGTAAGAGTGCAATGCTTTTTTATAGTTGTCGGACAATAATTCCTGAAACCATAATAGCGCACATTGCTTTGTAAAAAAGCAAAAAAAAAAACATACTTAGAGTCATATGCGAAAGCCTCGGCATGTTAGGTTATGGGTGGTGTTGCAAGTGAAAGTTCTCTGACCAAAAAGACTATTACCATCAGTTAAGGTTAGCAAAGACAATTTCCCTGATTTTCGATTAAGATCCCTTTACAATACTTTTCGGAATTGCCTAGAGGAACAAACATATTTATTTGGCTTATTTCAATCGTGAATTTATTGCATAAGAATAATAATTGCTTTGTTGGCACTTCAACATTAAAATATTTGCAATAAAACAGATATGTTTGCATGCGGTGCATGGGCAACCTGTTGCTCTCTGTGTCCACTTATTTGCTATCGTCGATAATAGTCACTGAATCGTAACGCTTTCTAAGGAAACATAAAACATAACACACAAACACAATTATTATTCGGCAATGTCAAAATATTTCGCGTGCTGTGCACGTCCACCCACAACAATACCATGAAATAACTGCATCTATAATCGGGAGTACTGCAATTTTAATCGAAAAAGCATTTCTTTTCTTCAAAATGAAGTAATAACAATCATTATTTTTTTATTGAAAAATTATCATAAACCTTACAACGAACATTTCAAAGAATTTTTGTTCAACACTTGAATGTGTTTTAAGGAAAATATGCAAGGAAAACATTATTTTAAAACGTGTATGTACTTTTACTGCTAATTAGAGAATTATGTGAACATACACATAAAAATAAATAAACTGCAAGATTAGGTAACTCATTGATCAAACGAAAGAGCTGAGCTACAAACTTGGTTAAGTAATTCTGTACTGATTGGGGCAAATAGCGAGTGTTCGATTTGATTTCATTTTTATGCGCATTGAAGTGGATTTTTTTGTTTGAATTTCCTTTTTGTGTATAAGACAACACAACAAATATATAGTGAAATAATTGGAGTTTCCTTAACTTTATAATGAGATACCTCGAGCGGGCGTTTCCTTTTAAATTGGTACTTTTATTATTTCGAATACGCGCTTTAGGGCTTGTAAGTTCCAATATTTTTTTTATTTGTAAATTTCTATATAGGAACCCAATTACGTACTTTGGTTCATAAAATTGAGTGTACGCCAAGAGTCTCGCCTTTTTAATATTATGGAAAAATTGGTAATTTTATATGTAATGAAGTGTAAATTAAAACCACTTCGTGTTGTTTAGCTTAGGAAATAATGTCTCAATTCGAGTGTATAATGATTGAAGAAAAACATTTCTGTAAAAGAACTTGTATAAGTAGATATTATTCATTGGATTGTGAATTTAGCAACAAAATGCTGCTCACCGATATGGCGTGAAAAACAATGCTTTTGATTTTAATTGCAGAAAATACTTACATATAAATGAGTATGTTTTTTTTTTTTGAAAGGGAAATGTTATGCGGAAGACTTTAGAAACTGAGAAAATAGCACAAAATGCAATTTCTTAATATTCACTTTAAAAAATGCATTATTCATTTTTCACAATAAAAAGAGGGAGACACACATCACACAAAAATTGCATTGCATTTATTCATTCATTCATAAGAAATATATTTATTTTGAACCTAGACCTAGAGACATATATTATTTTAGTTTTTTTTTGAGATAATAACGTGAATTCGTTATAGTGTTGGGTAAACTCTTGATATTTATTGAGAAAGGCCGTATTTGAAATTATTCTTATAGGGTAAAGATCACTGGAAAATGGGACTAAACAACTACCTTAATAAATGAGATGTAATTTAGTGCCAAAGATAGAAGAGAATTTATGTAGATACAAGAGGTGGGCATAATTGGTGTCATAAATTGGTATTTTCAAATCCATCCAAACAAACAACGAGAAATGCGAATAACGAAAGCGGGATTCAATGCTTCAGCGTGAAAGCCCTGCGCACTAACCATCAATGCACGGATTACTACAACGTAGAGGAAATGAATAGAAACGCAACAGCTGAAAGTATCTAAGAATCAAACCCTGATGTTGAAAAAAAAAACCAATGCTGGGGGACATTTTTAAGAGAAATCCCTTCAAATAGTCGAAAAATTTCCTTTTTGTCCCACAAATAATTAATATTTTCTCTTTTTATTTCCCACAAGAAAAAAAGGAAGATATTTTGATTGAATATTATATATTTACGTAGATAATTGAAGTTTGTTTAAAGTAAATTAAATTTTTTGCTAAAAAATAAAATGATTAAATTTTATCCGGGAAGTCTTCAATATTTTAATGAAAAAATCATTTGCTTTTCGGTATCATTTAAAACGAAGAGAGTGATCGCCACTTTAAAAAATAACTTTTAAATTTTATTTTTTTTTCTAAGTTCTGTTGTTTTTTGACAATTTTTTTTACAGGTAAAATTTTACAATCAAGAAATTCCCACAGAATGAGTCGATTTTCCTCTTGTCCCTTTAAAGGTAAAAATTCCCAGAAAAAGGGATTTTTCCAATGATCCCTTAGCACACAACAAAATAACAGAAGAAGATATAAAATTTGGTAGCGTCCACAAGTCAAGAGTGCCTCTTTCCAACAGGTGAAACTGGAGGCAGCTATTTGTTGGGAAACCACAATATTTTAGCACAGTGCCATTAGCCCAATAGCCCAAAATAGCTGCACTGTTGCCCAATATCACAAACAAAAAATTTAAAGCAAAAGCCATACATCTTTATAAAAATAATAAATAAAATAAAATAAATAAAATAAAACTATTTAAAATAAATTACATGCCAAACTATGGCAACCCTTTTGTTCAACCTTTAGTTCAACATATGAAATTCGCAGAGTAGGAGCACTTCTGTTAATATTTTTACAGATTAGAAATTCAACTTTTTGCTTAGTTTGCATTTTCTTCTATTGAATAATGCAGTTTTTTGGCTTCTGTTAGTTTTCTTAAGGAATGACAATTCATAATGAAAAAAATCAACAAAAAAAAAAAAAAATGATAATATTGAATTATTTTGATTATCAAATCCAAGTCAAGCAAGAGTCATTAACTGTTGCCAAATTTTAAAAGAAAAAATTTAGCAAAATGTGACCATCAATAATTAATGTTTTATTTCTTCTTAGAGAAATTGAACTGTCTTTTAACACCGAGTTTTGCCATTGATAATAATTTCACTTTATACAATTTATCTTCAATGAAAATCGATACCAGTTTGTTGAAGTTACAAATATACTTTTGGTCATAGCACGCCTATCTAATTTACGTAACGACTATTTATATATCTGTTATAATTAAAGCTGTCACAATTTAAACACATAAGCACCCATCAATGATTTTACTGCTCCTTAATCCAGAATAAATAAGAAAACCAAATGTACTTTAATAGTGATAATTTTTAATTAGTCTCTCTGTATTCCATCAGCGCATTAAGGAAATATCAAATCAAACACTCAAACCAGAGAGTGGAGTATTAGACTGGCTAAAGCTCAGTCTACATCGTTCACGCCTCCCTGCGGTGCTCCTTTAAAATATCTCAAAAGAAGCTAAATTATTCTGCTATCTTTAATCGGTGCAAGTGAATGTCCGTCCAGATCATCGAGTCTACGATGACTCGCAATGATATACATAGCTCCATATAGCTAAAAATATAAATATAAGGCAAATTATTTTTATATATAAACCAACCGATTCGAATCAACCAACCAGTAACCGAGGCGAACCAACGACCGACACCGACGACGACGACGACGCCGACGCCGACGAAGAAATGAAGGAACGACATCATAATTACACGATTATTACAAATGCAGTTTATTCAGTTTATTTATTTCTTTTTATTTATAATGTGCGATCTTTTAGCTCGATTAGTTACCTTACCAACTACCATCACTGGGTTTCCAGATAATATGTTTGCGGATGGGAGATCGAAATCACTTCAATTTACACAAAGTGTATCATAATTTATCGGTGGTTTCTTTTTGAACGCGTTTCGTCGTTGCTGTCATCATTGACAACATCCACAACCACGAAAAATTTAATGCCATCAAAATCCCTTGTGTAATGTGGTGTGGTGACTAAGGAAACGTCAGATTTAAGTGTCATGCGTGACTCCATTTTGACCTAATGTCAAATTGCTATTATAGACTGTCTAAGTTCCGTCACATCAGCTTCTATCTTGGGAAAAAATAAATTTTTGATTCACTTTTTCTACTGTTATCTATGGTTATAGTTATGGACCATGGTGCCTTGCTTGTTATGTGATTTAAACGTCAAAATTGGATCACTTAAGATAGTGTGTAGTAGTGGATGCAATGTCGACTGTTGATCGATGTTAAAAGTACTACTTACCTATCACAATTAATGGTCTTTTTGGAATGCTCTAGGAAAAGCTACGTTTTAAAATTACTTTAATTGGGTGGTCTGGTTACAGATTACAGCGTGAAATGTGTACTCAGCGCTTAATGACAGGCTCAGACTTAGTGATGTCAAACATTGCTTGAGGAATATATAGTGTTGACTTTGAATACACCACACTGCATCGCATCTCGTCAGTTTAACAAATTGTTATCGTTGTTGAATTTCAAAGATTTTAAGTGGTTTATATCCGCTTCAGTTGAGCTTTGCGCCTTGCGCGTTGCCCGCCGAACCAATTAGTAGAAGAAATAATTATATTTGTCTGTCAAAAAATTTATAGTGAACGTTGTTTTATATATACCTAATCTTAAACACAACATAAAAATATTCACCTCGTTTCTTGTGTTCGCATGCTTTTCACAAACGGAGAATGTGCAACAATTTCAATGAATTATTTTCCGATGGAATTAAACTATAATCAGTTTGAAATGGTTTGGTTTGGAAATTTCAAAGACACTCTTAGAGTCTGACTTATGGCTGTGCTTGATGTAGGGAAGGGAAATCATTGATTATGTGTTTCTTAAAAAAAAAAAACGTGTTCGTGATGAAAAAAAAAAAAACAGAATCAATTGATTAGTGGAGGCCAGCCACATTGGAAGAGCAATTTGTGATTTATGAATGCTAAGTTTAGCGTCGGGAGATTTTTTTGACAACCTGTATTTAATATAGACTACCTAATATTAGCTGTTCTGGTTGTAATTTAGTGGTGAGATGCAGCCGAAAATTGGATAATAATTTGTTACTTTGTAAACATAACTTTACGAATAACTTTGTTTTAAATAATTTTTTGACATTTCTGTCAAGCGTAAGTGCAACATTTTAAACAACAAACTTCTTTTTAAAACATATCAAATGCAACAAGTATACTACCTGAAATATAAAATGTTTCGAAAACGTGTGCTTTTTCAGAATTATGTAGATACATACATATATAGAATAATTTAACTATTTAAACATAAGAAGAACCTTATTCATCGTTATCTTAAGATAACTAAGAAAAAAATTAGCATTTATTTCTCAATACAAAAATATAAACCCATCATTTAGTTAATTGGCTAATGTCTGTGGGAAATTCAAGATACAAATTTCACTTCTTCAAAGCGGAAGCATAAAATATTTCTGAAGAAATAAAGAAGCGTAGCCCTAACCGCATTGGATTTTTTCTTTGTTTTATATTTATTTCTCGATGCAAAATGTTATTTTTATGCAAATATTATTTTTGATGTTTAAATATAAAAAAGTTTTTTTTTCAAACAAATAAAATTTATTTTTTATAGTAGATCAACCCTTTGACAAACGATGTACACCTATGTAAGTATATTAAGCGATCAAGATGATAACAAACAGAAGCAATAATTAAAAGCAAAATATTTCCAAATTCAGTGCTTTAATTTTAAAGTCTTTTATAATAGAGTACAAAACGGATTATGTGACAAACTTCACTTTCATCACAGAAGAACAGATTCCCCAATTTTTTTGTAAATTTAAATTACATTTTATAAAAATTAATTTGCGGAGATGCGAGTTCTTATATACTCGTACATATTAGGTTTTAACGTAAATAGATAGGACACACTATTTTTACCTCGAAGTTCTGTTTTTGTGTGTGTTTATGAGCTCCAAAAATGACAGGACCTGTCAAATACAAGGCAAACAAAACTTCTTCTCAAAATTAAATAAAGACTAAACTCCGATTAAGAGAAGAATGCTGAATATGATTTAATATCACATCTTTATATTTCTAAGCTACAATTTTTTTTTTTAAAATGTTGTTAATAGTAAATTTGTATTTATTTAATTAATAATCAAATAGAAAATTTTGTGGTAGACTGAATTTTTATTTTTGAACAATTTTAAATGTTAAGTATACGGGAAAAATTTAATACAGCGTGATGTTAAGCCATTAGTATCATAATGATTAACAATTTTCTAACTTTATTTTACAAAATTTTTAACTATTATCATAGGTACTTAACTTATTTTGTTGATAAACTCTAGGTGAAAACGCCTGAGATAGTGATATTTCGTGCAAAAAGTAAGCAAATATAACTTTTCCAAACTAAACTATTCTGGGGGTCATTCCGTTATTCGATTATCGCCACACGATATCGTTTTGGCGATAGCTTTGCTTCACGTAAAAGCGATAATCACTATCAACTGGACGATATCGTCTTGACGATCGAAAATTTGCTCTCCGTAACTCAAAAATCGTCAAAACGTTATCGTTAAATTGTTACCGTTTGAACGATACCTATTTAGCTATCGTCTTGCGTCGTCTTGTTTGTTTTTCGAAACAAATAATGCATTTTATCATATGAAGGATTTTTCAATAAGGGCGCGTAGATGTTTTCGGTTGATAATGGGATAATAGACATGGAAATACAATCATGTAAACCTTAAAATGGGGGCAACGCACGTATCGTTGCCTAAAAGATTTGTATATTAAAGTTTTTCAATTGGACGTGTCGTTCAATCGTGTAACTTGCCATGATGATTTGGCATCAGTAAATAATAAACAAAAGATTTAATAGATGTCACCGTCAAAATCTGCCCGCTGCAATTGAAAACCCTATATAATTAATTATGTGTAGATTGAAGGATACGTGGATAACCGATTTTCTCAGGCGACTTCACGTTTTGTCCGCACTTTTCTTCACTCCTTCTAAATAAAAATTGATATTTTTTGGGCGTTACCGACAAAAATAAATTACTGAATTGTCATTTATGACAATGATTGAAAAGTCAATCCTTCTCAAACTGTGATTTATAATAAACGATTGTCGAGACGATAGTGATTGTGTTACGTGAAGCAAATTGATGACGATATCGTGCACGATTATCGTTTAGACGATTATCGTTTTAAAAATTACGGAATGACCCCCCTGGTCTATTTTTTAATCAAACACCCTTTTACTCAAAAGTGTATACACTTAAAAATTGATTAATCAAAAAATAAAAGCTTCTATACTCTGTCCAACAAAAATTGGCAGTGTATAGGCAAGATAGGACCTTTGCCTCTCATTCTGGCATAAATTTGTCATTCATTAAAGCTTTCACAGGGTTGTCGTAGTGTACACGATAACACTCATCATTAAAAGCTTTTTCTTAAAGCTCGAAAATCAAAAGCACCGTAACAGAAACTCAAGGAAAAAAGCTGAACGAATTACCAAATGGACACGGGTAACTCTGAATGCACATCAAGCAGCAGCCAATCGCCACTGGCCACAGCAATTCAGTGCACACCCACACTCAGATGTGCCTTGAATAGAACTTTGGGTCTGTGTCAGATGCTATTGGAAATTCACGGGCGGGCAAACACTTTTTGTGGAGCAGTTATTTCAATTTACCATGGTGCAAAAATATGGCACGCTACTGATTTTGAAAAAGCTTTCCCATAAGACGTGTAATGCCTATTTTTGTTGGACAGAGTATAGGGTCATTAACCCCAGCCTTTAAGCTTTAACGTGCTAAACTTTTCTAATTTTATATTTTTAATCAACCTTTTAAAGGACCTCATTTAAAAATGAATAGGTATGTGACAAAATTCTTCAATATATAAAATGTTTTAATCATTAAAAGTTTTTGGAAGTTCTTTAAAATTTTTTCCAGCTTAAAAAAAATTTTAAGCAGAAATCAACGGTTTTAAGGGAAATGTATGCCCTCTGAGGAAAATTGTTTTTGACTAATACATTTTTAGGACCTACACATTTTTGACCTTGGAAGAGTCTGATTTAAAAAAGACATAAGTTTGTAAAATAATCGACACCCTAATGTAAAAAACTATTTATACACAAATTAAAATGCAGTATTTCTATTTGAGCTTAAAATAATTTTTTGGGTTACATATGATTTAAAACAAAAAACCATAACTTGTTGAACTTTCTCTTGCATAAAGCGCTTATTCAAGTTAATTAATTTCTTAAAACTGCCCTACAAGCATAAGGTATAGCAGTACTTATATATCTACATGATAACCACTGATGCATTTTAGTTTTTATTTTTGTAGTTAAAGATACTTTTAAGTAAATCATTTTAAATATAAACCTTTGTACTCTATTCAAATAAATCATAATAATCAAATTTTTTGTCTGAAATCTTACTAATGTATATGTGCATGACTTATGTCAGTAGGCGCAGACCGTCTTACGATTTTACTTTACTTAAAAGTATACGTGACTCTGACAATGCGCTGCACTGCATTTCGTCAGATTCAGTTATACTTTTCGCGTTGTTTTTGGTTGTTCACTTGATTTATACTTAATTAATTTTATAAAAAAAAACAATGTAGCATAATTTGATGCATTTATTATTGATCTGGGGAGGGATGAAGCGAACTCACTTTTAAAATATTTAGATATAAATTTAAAAAAAAAAACTTTATTTGCTAGGTTTGCGCTTGTGCATGTTTCATTTTTATTGCTAAACCGTTTCCATAAAATTACCCTAAATTTAGACCAAAGCTAAAGCTTTAAAGGGGGCGCAAATGCATGAAATTCGTTTTTTTTTTGTAAATACAAACACATCTGAAACAAATTTTAAGATTATAGAAAATATTTTACTATCAATATGGGTATTTTTTTGATTTTGAATTCACAATGAAGACCTTGCATAACCTTGAACACATCATTTTATGGTTTACGGATTTTAGTTCGGGGTTTTGGTTTTGTAACTAGGGAACAAACATGCCTTAAAATTTTGCATGAATGCAAAATTGAATGAATGATTTTTCTGAAAAATATTTACATTTAATCGAATAGCATAGATCTTATAATTAAGAAGTAATAACGTACCTGGATTGAAAAATACAATTTTTATTTTATAAAATTACTCACTTTTCAATCATATGGACCCAAAATTAACGGCTCCTCTGAAAAAAAGGTGTTTGGAAAAATCATATAACTTTATTAAAGTTATTTCAAATCACTCTTATTCTAATCAAATTACTTAACTAAATAAAAACTAAAACAAAAACACTATAAAATATCAGCATTGTTTTATTTTTACACTAATATCTCAACTAATGAAGAAACTATATTTCTAAAATGGTAAAAATAATAATAAATTCAAAACTGATATGATAAACTGTATCAAAACTAATTTATCACAATTAATAATGTAAACATTGTTGCAAGATGATAAAAAGGCATTCCTTCAGACAAAAAAAAAAAAAAACAAAACAAACAATAGAAACATTTAAACTGGAACACAATAGATTGCACTCACTACCAATTTGTATACAATTCATTATGAAAGCATCAGAAAGGAACCAGCTACAAAAAAAAAAACAAAAATAAACAAAAAAAATTTGAACTAACTAGTTCCAAATATAACGCCCCAGTTTGCAACATCGCAGCGCACACCTATAAAGATTCCCCGTTAAGATATCCACGAGAGAATTATGTGAGATAACAGTCAAAGTTGTCATTTATATGGATATGAAGCAATCAGCAGAAAAGCACAGGTACAAATGAATAATTTAATTAAAATTGAAAAAAAAAAATCAAAAATTCATAAATTTTCGAATAGTCACCCCACAGATTTTCATTGATAGATACCTACCCAACTAACATGCTAACCAGCAGTAGGAAATATTAATTTAATTTCTTGATCTAATTCAAAAGCTCAAAAAAAAAAAAAAAAAAAAAACAAAACATAAATAAAATAAATTAATACGAAAAAAAACTTGTTGAAAGGGGTTAACAGATAGTCAGATAGCAACTTATACTCTTGCTTCGATTTTTAAGTATAGATATACTCGCACACAAAACTATATTGGTTCATTTATTTCAATGAATTAATCAACAATCAGGTGAATTCGCCGCAAAACATAACATAAGAGTGGTTGAGTGTGAAAAATCAAAAAAAAAAAACTCTTCGGCATATACCATAAGTGCATTTTATGATATTCGCACAAAATTTATAAATAAAAACGCGAAACAGAAGAGAAAAAGAAAAAAATAATAATAAGAAAATGAAAAGGAAAAGTATTGGCAAAATAGAGTATCTATCTGAAAAACCTGCTTATGCTGCTTCACTTTTATGCTGCGCAACAGCAACGCACCGCAGCCATACTATACTATCCAAGCCCTCGAAGAAACTAAGCTTCAGCTATAAGATGCAAAATTTCAGCGATGGATAGTTTAAATTTATTTTTTTTTTTATTTTTTTGTATCTTACCCAGTCCTCCTCTTAGATATTATTACCACTAACACTCACCATTAAGGAAACCACAAAACAGAATTGTGTTGACTTTATAGCCGAACGGTTGCATCGCGCTGATATTGTGTCTTTTGGAATTAAATATATAGTTTTAATTTTTCGCGTCCGATTGTTACAAAAACATTGAAAAGGTTTTTCGATTTCGTCTTATAAATTAAAAAAAAAAAAATTAAATGGATACTTTGGATTATGTAAAGTGTAAAGATTATGTTTTTTGCGCGCCAATATGAAATATACAAAATAAGCTAAAGTTGAAGTTATGAAAAATAAGATTTTATAAACATAAGTCAAATAAATAATATTTGCTTAAGGACAAAAACTATGTGAAAGGAAATTTAAGGACTGAATAAGTGAAAAAGTGCATTTTCAATGACAAAAAAAAAAAATAATAACAAAAGTTACTCATACGACATAGTGTACCAAAATTGGGAAAATTGAAAAAATAATATTTGAGAATAAGATCTGCGGATTATTTCAAGGATATTTCATTTGAATAGGATAGGATAGATTTTTGCGGATTCAAATTATTTTATAAAATATTTTATTTTTTCATCAGAAAATTTAGAAAAAAAAGATTTTGTAAGAAAATTCAGTGATGTTTGTTTTAGACTTGTATTTTCAATTTTGAAACATGAGAATGTTTTCCTTTGAAAATTATTAATGGATTCAAATTGGAGAAACATTCAATTTAATTGCCTCAAACGTGCTTATATTTAAAAAAAAAAAAAAAACAAAACAAAAAAAAGTAAACCTTTTGACAAAACTGAAGAATTTTTATGAGATTTCAATAGTCAGTTATAGATCAGATAGAACTTATTCCTCAGATAAATAAAAATTGTTATATTTAACAAAATTATTAAAAATTAATTGAATGAAAGACTCTATGATTTTTAAAAAGTACCATTTTGGAGTTCTTTCTACTCCTTGTTCTAATTTTTAGGTTTGGGTTCAAATTTAGTTTATTCCATTCAAAAAATTTGTTTTTCAGAATTACTGTTTTTTTTTGTCAGGAAGTGACTATTTCTCCAAGAAAAACCCTTGCCTCAGAAAGTTGTAGGTCCCTTCAATTCATGTCGACCATTAATATGTATATACAAATAGTGGAGAGTTTAAGATATTAGGCCTGCCTCTCCACAATCTTTCACAAGATTTAAGCCTATTTGCTGAAATAAAACTTAAGAATTTACATTCAACATAAGAGCTTATGTGATTGTTTACGCTGAGGAAAAAGTAGAACATAAATCTCTATGTTTCTTATCACCAAACGAATCTTAGCTATTTATTGATTTAACAATTTTGGAACTATCAGCAAGATGAAAGTTTTACTAGTAAAACGAAAATGTCAGTACTTCCAAATTCCCATAGTTCTATAATTATTCTTAAAGTCTTAACCTATTTTAAAATCAGCTTAAAAGTTTGAAAAACAGAATTAGAGATTAGCAGAATTTTTAAGAAGAACAATTTGGAACATAGAATTATAGAAACAAAAATTCGGGAACTTACACAGCAATATTTTTATATATTTTTTTTTCTCTAAAACCTATTATTGTTGGGTGATTAAATTGCCTTATTTTGTTGTGTGTATTCCTTTAAAATAATCTATCATATTTTTAAATAAAAAAAACTTTTAGTAGTTATACATTTTTGTAACACTTGACACTTTTTAAGGTTTTAGTGTTTATAAACGTGGCTTATCCGAAAACTTATAGTAGTTAGTTGGATAAATTTAAAAAAAAAATTAATAAAGAATTTGATTAAATTAAATAAATTTAAATGTAGTTATTGTTGTTAATTTTAAAAATTTGAATATAAACTTCCGATTCTAAATTTATCATTGGTTTGTCTTTCTTAGGTCAAATTTTTCAGTGCAAGGTCTTCCTAGTTTCAAGTTTTAATCCGAATTTACTCATGAAACTTGTTGTTCAGTAAATTTATATGCCGATTTAAATCCAACTTAACGTAAAAGGTCGAAATTCAAATCTGGATTAGTTAAAAAAAAAATTCTGACAGAAGATGCAATATGTTTGGCAAAAACCTATCCAACTCGAAGTATGCACGACTACGAAGAATGCAATTTCCGTATACCCACAAGTTCATATAAAATACGTTCAAGTTGATCCTCCACAGAAAATAGCCTTAAAAGTTAACTTGGTTGAAATATATTTTCAGGATTAATGGCTAGTTGTACAAACGTTGTTCACCCTCGGATAAAGATTTAACCAATCACATACTTAAATCCTGGTTGAACCTACAATTCTAACAAGTTCTGGTGTAGCTTCGATCTTATGATCTTTAGAAATTCCACCATCCACCATGCTTCATGGTTTCTTTTACTTATGCTTTTGGAGAATTTCATTCGTTGATCGATTCCAAAATAATAATTTTAACTGGATTTCGGATTTTAATCCGATTGAAAATTTATTGTCATTACTCAAAAGACGCATATACAAACAAGTTAAATGACCTTCGAGAGCAAGTGAAGGAACAATGGTAAAATACTTCCCATAATCAAACAACATTTCATGAAATTATACCTGTAAACTGTGAGGAGATTAAAAGAGAAAAAAAAAACAACGAAAAAAGAAAATCAAAGAAACGTGCAAATTTGCGTAAATGAGTGTTTCCATCAATAAGTAATTTTTGTACAATTATCTCTTAAGAAACGCTAAATCTTTGTGTAATTAAGCTGTGAGGAGTATAATTTCATTGATTTTTGTCAGTAATCTATTTATACATGTACATTAGTATCAAATGAAGTCCCTAGCAAGCGCCTGACGCCTATGCTTCTGTATGTGCGCGTTAATTTCAAATTTTAACCAGGCGAAGCTGGGCTGGGTTGCCAGTCGTTAATAAAATTGAATTTTAAGTTCCTATAATTAATAAAAAAAAAAAAAACACGCATACGCCCAAGTGAACTTAAAATTATTTTCTTTGTTTATTTTAATTTAAAAAT
Source organism: Leucozona laternaria (assembly GCA_932273885.2). NCBI lineage: Eukaryota > Metazoa > Arthropoda > Insecta > Diptera > Syrphidae > Leucozona > Leucozona laternaria. The sequence continues at coordinate 21,353,961 of OW026368.1, read as the reverse complement.
AACAAGGGATTTCTATCAAGTCCTTTATTTTTTACAAATCAAGATTATTTGTAGTTTCATCCTTGAGCAAAAATATACTTCATATATTTCTTTCAATAACCATCGCACACCTCGTAGTTAGCAGTTAAGCACTACATCCACTGTAAAAACAATTAACCAAACAAAAAATCAAAAATATTTTTCATTTTATATTAAAACTTGATTCGATTTAAAAAAGAATTACTGAGCAACAAAAAATAAATTCAAATTCTCTGTTGTTTAAAATGGTTAAATTCACATTTTTAAATTTCTGTTGAATTCTATAAAAATACAAAGTCGCTGAAATCTGAGGCGCACTTTTGCATATTTTTTTTTTGAGAACTTAGTTTCAATGAAAAATGCTAGTAGAAACATTTTCGGTTTTTTTTTTTAAATTCAATACGATGCTTAAACTATTTAAGTATGATTATAGGTTAGAAGGGTGGTTTTACAAATTTTATTCGAGTTAAGCATCCAACTAACTCTAAAATTTTATTAAATATAAATCATCGCAAAACCTTTTTGTCTCTTTAGTCGATACTAACTAACTCAAAATTACACTTTGATATTTATCTTCGTGTATTGTACAAATCTTCACTGTTTAAGGAGTGTTCAGATGCAGTTTATTAAAAACTTAGGTCCAGAACAAAACTATTTAGTTAAAAAATTGTTCAAAATTAAAAAAAAAATGACAGTAAAAAATCTGAACTATTAAATTTTCCTTATTTTGCAATGAAGAAAATATTTCCCTTCTTCATTATGTATTTTTGGGGACCTTAATTAAGTTATCTATAAAACTTGGCAAATATAAAAACAAAATATAAAAATTAAAAGTCCATCCTAAAGACTTTAGTTGAAAATATGTGATTTTTTTTCAAATAAAATTATTAAATAACTTATTTTTAATTTAATTTCAACTTCAGTTTATATATGTGATTATGAACAAAAAAGTTAATTTGAAATTCATAATTATTTATCTATATATTATCTTCTTTTATAGTGCATACCCCGTTAAAAAGCAATAATTAAAAAAAAAAACAAAATCTTCTGAAGTGTTTAAATAAAATTAATAAAAGTGCTGTAAAGTGATCTGGAATAATAATTACAATAAACCCAACTTAAAAAGAGTTAATTTATTCTTAAGTTAACTTTTATTTTATTTTATTTTATCATTTTTTTTTCAAATTGAAAACCTGTAATTGTGCTTTTTACATCGAAAGAATTACCATGATGTCGGCCTTAAAGGCCAACAAAACAAACAAGAACCCCAGCCAAAGTCAAAGTTTGAATGAGTGCAATCGTCGTCGTCGCCCTCGTCCACTGACATCGGTAGCCGTGTTGCATTCGGTTGGATTGCAAAAATTTACAAAATCCACATCAACATCAGCTATTTCTCCTGTTGTTTCTGCTGCTGCGGCTGTTGCTGCTGGAACTTGCAGCAAATTCTCCATTGAGAACCCAAACCCAACCTACGTGCAACACCAGAGTCACCCAGGGAACAGGTTACGAACAACAACTTCAACACTTACGGTTTACTTGCTGATTTTCATAGCTTTGTATGGATTTACTAATTTCGGCGTGCAATGCGGTACGGGGGCGGTCAGACCGGGCACTGGCAATCCATCGCCACGTCTACCGCGCACCAGCGCCAGTCAGCTGAATAATGGAACTGGATATAAATTTGGAACGAAAGCTTCGAATCAAACAAGAAATGGAAATTTACGAACCAGGTGAGTTTTTTTTTCTTCAAATTTTTTTTTATATATTTTAAAGTTTTTGTTTGTAAACAAAATTTTAAACAGAAATTTTGAATATATGTTCGTAATAAAATCCATTGTTTATCGTTTTGTAGAATTTTCAATACAAAATATTTCATTCTGTCAAAAAAAAAAAAAAAATACTCAGACCCACACACACACCGGTTAAGATAGGGGACAAAAAAAAAAAACCTTTCATATATTTTGTTGTTGTATTTTGAATTCTTTCGATGATTTATGGTCACATTTTGTGTGCTCCTCCGACGCGACGGGTACTGACTTAATTTTATTTTTGCATAAAAAATCACCCAATTGACGTTAAATTAACTGTCAGATTAGCGGGAATCAACCCCATTAGCGGAGTTAAGATACCTTATTTGTATTGTTGTTTGTTTGTAAAATGCAAATAATACCTCGCAGAGGTCTGCTTCTATTGTTTATTTTTTTTGATGAGAATTGTGCCAAAAAAAACGTTGTTAATTGTTTGTAAATTTAATGTGGGAAATAATTATACAAGCTTTTCGCCGTGTAACCGATTTAAGCACGAGACCATCATAGAAATGTAAGGTGTTGGTTCTTTTTTATGGAAATAGGTGTTGGTTCTTTTTTATGGAAATAGTGTTTCTGTGAATCAAACCAACTTTGTATATATTCAAAACCTCAAGGTTTAGGCTTGAACGGCATTGAAATTTGCATAATTTATCGACCGGAAAATTGAAGCAAAAATTATTGTACCTTTACATTTTAGCGGTATTTTGCAGAAGAATCTTTTTCTCATTTTTGATTTTTTTTTAATTAAACGATTTGTTTTGGGAAAATAGTGTACCATGGGAAAAAAATCATAAAGTTGATGATTTTGTAGAGCTTCCTTGTGAATTTAGGTAACTAATTAGGTATCTACTAAAAAATCCGATATAATTCTTTATTTGCAGTTATTAATTAATATATAAAAATAATTAATATATTAAAAATGGATCTTTGATTCAGCTTTTTAAATTGATTTTAAATATTAAAAATTGATTTTAAATATTAACAACAACAAGCGACTGTTGTATCAATTAAGAATTCCCCATTGTCTCTGATAGTTTTAATTTATTCTTCTGCCATAGCAGAAATTATAAATATAAGACATATTCTGTTATTGTCAAAGTCTCACTACAGGCTATATTGATATGTATATTTCTTGTAAAATTACTTATGTTCTTCTGCGATATATGTAAATATTTACTGAAGAAATTTTTGGAGGTCCTATACTCTTCATCACTTGACTTTTTGATGTGTAAACATCTATGCTGGTGGTAGAGTGAAAAAAAAACGTGAACGTTCGTGTGCAACGTTACGGTGTGCAACGTTACGGTGTGCAACGTTACGATCTGCATACTAGGATGGGTGCGTTCAGTGAAAAAAATCTTAAGATCCCCTTCAAGCAAAAACAAGTCCGTTTTGGAACCGCGCACGTTGATGTTTACACATATTAACCGTGAGTCCCGGCACTCACACGATTTGTTTTTTGGTAATTTTATACCATCTTATCAATTTATTTAAGTAAATTGAAGGTGACGAGTTATAAAAATACCTGCACTTGAAAAAATGAAAATATTTATTTGTTATAAAATCTATGCTCCAAATACTTCAGGGAACAAATAGATATTTTGAAGACGTTAAAAAAGATTTAAGCATCCTGAATCGCCTTTTCAAACTCATGAATTTTCTTCTAACTATTTTACCTTAAAACAGACGAATTTCATTAACATTTGCAGATCAACAAATCTTAGCAAACAAACAATTAAAATACATATCTAGGAGCACTTTCGAATATTAAAATGAACTGTCTTCCCCTTGTTTTGATTAGAAGTTCTGTTAACTTTTAGACAGCACTTTTGGGTAATTATCATACAAAAATTTTGTTAAGTATCTCTGACGTTAAAAACTCTTTTCAAATTTTTGAAAACATTTTTACGGCCGTAATATTCACACCGTTTAACATCGGTTTAAATTTAGTAGTCGGTTTAAAAATTTTACACCGACTAATCGGTAATATTCACTCACTTAAACCGACGTTAATCAAATTTATAAGCGGAATGATCGAGGCATTTTCGTGTTGTTTAGGTACGGTCTAAATGGTCTTAGCTTATATTCACCATTTTATTGGTTTATTCAGTCAATGCAAAATGTTTAGTCTAGCAGTAAGTACTCGTAGTATCGTTATGGTCGCTGTCGGTGCGGGACAAGCAAGTAGCTGAAAGCTGCACCGTTCTCGAAAACACTAAGAAAATGGTGATTGGCAAGTTTTTTAGGTCTCTTTTTATGTTGTAGCATCGTTCTCAAAATTCGACATCCGTTTATTGCTGACAGAAAGCAAGAAAATATGAGAGTATGAGACTACACTTGGAAAAAGAGAGATAGAGAGAAAAGACAAAAACACGAATATACAACTCACTGCCACGACTGGTGTTGCATTGAAAATTCGGGCGATGTCCTTCCACCCGCGTATACGACCGTACGGTGTTATGTTATAGTATTGATGTCACTGGCCAACACAAGGTCACACAACAAATCAGTTTCAAACTGCGCTTGGCCTAAGTTGAATTCTCTTTTTATTCTTTTGGCGGCACTTTCTGTCCTTGCACAGTTTTAAATTTTTTGTTCATTTTGATTCAACACTGAAACACAACAAAGACTTCAATAAACTTGAAAATATTAAAAAATAAATCAGCAAACAGGTTCTCAAAAGCCAAAAAACCCTTTTTTAGTTTTTCATACTTGCGATAGCATCGTTTTCGGTTTAAATCACAAATTTAAACCGACGTAAACCGAATGTAATTTTTTTTCTTAAACGGGTTAGATATTACCAATTTAAACGAGATTTTGTCGTTTAAATTCTATCGGTTTACTTCGGTTAAATGTAGTCGGCTTAAGAACTTTTAAACCGATTTTTAAGCGTCGTGGATATTACGGTGGATTAATCAGCTCCTTATTTAATACTCCCATTAATTTCTTTTCCTCTAACTTTTATATGATGTTCATGCGTATGTCTACGCACTTGATAGTTTTTTTTGTGTGTTACATAGTTGTGCAGGTGAAATATAATCACTTACAGCTCAAGCCCAGATGTTCATTTGACAACACTGAACTCATTACATGACATTCGAAGAAGTCAAAGGCCAATCCATGCCTTATTGGCCTACAAATATCCAAACATTTAAGTCAAAAATGTGTATCGTTTCTGATTCTTAAGTGAACAGAGCAATTAAAGGTGTTTTAGTTCGAAGGTAACCTAAAAATATATTTTTATCTAATTATTCTAAAGATGTATCTTAAGCAGGCTGTCAGAAAAAATCATTTTAAAGTTATATCTCCAAAGAGAATTCGACCTGTGATTTGGTTTCCAACATATTAAACAATGAAATATAAGGGGGATTAAAACGCAACCTTGAGTGATACTTGTTACACATCTGAACTACCTTGATATTTGTATAGGTAACATTCTGAATAGGTGCCGCCATATTCTTAAGAATTTTAAATTTTATTTTCTTATTGTAAGCATATCTCATAATAAAATATATCCTTTGATGTCTTATCTCGTATTATTATTGAATAACCTTGACAGTCATGTTATCTTAAATGAATAGAAATAACATTCATATTTCTATAAATCATATTTTATTGTCTTTAATCATCATCACCAGTGGTTTTATTAGTTTATGATTCCTTCCACTTGAATACTTTAGTTTTTAATATTCAAAAAAAAAATTAAAAAAAATCCATAGATATAACTTGATTTTTAAGATAAATGTTTATGTTACCAAATTCTCCTTAACAAATGAGACTTTATTTTTTCTTTGTATCTTCTAATTTTGAATAAATTATATACTTAATACAAAACAAATGAATCACATTTCTTTTTATTCGAAAATAATAATACAAAAATGTAACCTTTATCGTATAAAATTCGATTTCCAAATAAAATAAATTTATACTTCATTCAAGCTAAGCATAAACAAATCAAAACAGAGTATCTCTTGATTACCATCTTAATAGAAAATATAATCAAACCAAACAGCATTCTCATTAACTTCCAGATTATATATAATTTTTGTAGCCATATAGCCAGTAAAACTTTTAGTATTGCGCAAATCTCTTACATACATACATACATTATTACAGTATACTCGTACGTTGTAGACACATGTATTCATATAAATAGAAAAGAAACTCAATAAAACCAATGAAATTAATTTGCCTATGGCTTCTGTCAAAATGTATCAAATCAAAAAATTAAACAAATCACTTGGTTCAACAATATCATTATCACGTTATGCCACTTTCTTTCAAACTGAAATTAAAAACGACGCCGCGCCGCGCCAGCCGTTGATTAATTATCCAAATTAATCATCGAAATTGTAAGTCCAAGTTTTTTTTTGAAATTCAATTTGAACTGGCCCACCCATCGCCCTTTTTACAACACCAATATTGAGTTAATACATACATATGTACAAACATATATGCACATGCATATGCACACATGAATTTTATGCTTAAAAGAAAATTATAAATGATTGCCCACCAGAGAAACATTTTTATTTTGCTCCAATAAAAATGAAGGCCATAAATTGAGTCAAAAGAAATAAAGATGACAATCTTGGATCATTTTGCGCACAACGTGAAGTTGGCACAGTGCGGTAATATTTAGTTCAAAAATTAAAAAAAAAATTTATTTTTAACAGTTTTATTTTTAACGCACAAATCAAAGTAAAGATTTCTATGAATATGAAAACTGAATGTCAAAAAAATTGTGTGAGTAACGGGACTCACGGTTAATATGTGTAAACATCAACGTGCGCGGATCCAAAACGGACTTGTTTTTGCTTGAAGGGGATCTTAAGATTTTTTTCACTGAATGCACCCATCCTAGTATGCAGATCGTAACGTTGCACACCGTAACGTTGCACACGAACGTTCACGTTTTTTTTTCACTCTACCGCCAGCATAGATGTTTACACATCAAAAAGTCCATGGTTGGAAAATATTTACATGGTCTTGGCAGTGTTAAAAATCCGGTCATTTGATTATTTTTTGTATTTGGAACTGAAAACTTAAATTTGCGATCAAATTACCTATTAATTAGTGTTTAAACATTTAATTGAACATTTTTTCAAGTGTTTGATACAAAAAAAAAATAATTTTATTACATATTAATCACTATTATTAAACAACCGACTTTTTTGGCTCGCCTTCGTGCCTTCGGCATTTGGTTTTGTTTTCCAACCAGGGAGTGCTGTCAAATTGTTTTTTATTTTACACTGACGCTTCTGACATTTGGTGGCAGAGAGATCCATTGTCTCAAATTAGGTCTGTTCGTTTACTTCACAAAACTGAAAACTTTTACGAATTCTTGAAACATTTACGAAAATCTTCTTGTTTCACGAAAATCTTGTCTATTTTTGTACAGAAAAGAGGGCTCACTAGAGAGTAAAACAGTTAAAGTCCGGAAAAAATGTGAGTTCTGTCAAAGCAAACCTTAATTCAAATAGAAACACAAAAATACAAGATGGCTATTGTTTGCGTTTGGTTTCAATTTATATTTTGTGGATGTAAAATTTAACATATGTCATCTTTTATAAGACGGTGTTCACATTGGACTGGCTCCTCCGATTTTTTTTTACGTGAATCCAACTTGTTTTTTTCAGGCAAAAACTAATGAACGGTATTCACATTGGACTCACACTGCAGGAATTGACATTTCTTTGTTTTATCTCACTCCACCTCATGATGCGAAAGAGATAGTCTAGTGAGGCCTGCCTCACTTTCTCATAGTGAGGTGGAGTTAAATAAAAGAAAGAGATTTCAAAATAAGTCGCGCGTACTGAGTCCAATGTGAACACCGTCATGTGAACACATTCGACTCAATTTGAAGTTCAGCAGTCGTTAAAACAAATAAAAAACCCATGCGCTTTGCAGGATCAATTAGAAATTTTTCACTTACATAATGTAAATCTCTTTAAATAAATTTGTTTCCAATTGAACAAAATTGGTTTCTGTAGGATTTAAGTGCCAAAGATAAATCACAGACAGAGAAAACAGGTGTCACAAAAGAAAACGCCATGTAGTGGGAGTGAACAAAAGCACAGAGATGTTAAAAAAATCGAGGAGACAGTCCAATATGAACACCGCCTAAAACTTAGGAAAACTTGAACAAAATATTAAAAGTTTTGAAAGTTTTGATTTTTTTTGTTAATTGGAGTGCCTTTATAAAACTATATTGAAGTTTCATAATAGAAAATTGAATAAAAAAATTAATTTTTTTTGAGTGTAACTTCTGACTGTTCAACTTTTGCTGTATTTTTTTAAGGTTTTCAAAATAAAATTTGGTAAAAAAAATATAAAGTTCACAATAGAAATTTGGATGTAAATACTTTTTTTCTTAAGTTTTTTTTTTTTTAAGTTAAAAAAGCGGCAAAAATTTCTGGCGCTTTCTTATAATTTTAATCTCATTGAGAGAATTTTATATATTCTTCTCAAAGTATGACATGTACGTTACAAATTTAGTTTAGAAAAATAAACAAACATACCTATTGATTGATCTAAATTCAGTTCCACACTTCGAAAATTGGTTATTTTTGGCTTCTGGTCTGGACAGAAGAGAGCTCTAACGAGAGAGTAAAATATTTCCTTTTTTTTTAAATTTCTGCCCTAGAAACTTCTTTTGGAAAAAAATCGGCAGGTTTCTGTTCTGTCATAAATGTCAAATAACAAACAAAAATTAAATAAAGCTGTTCACCAAAGGTTGCCCAAGTATTACTTTAATTTCTATTTAAGTTTTGGCAGCAATGCAATTTTGTAATTATAAATATTTTGTATTATTTGAATAAATTTATTTTAAAAAACATTTATCTTTCGTTTAGCAAAACTTTTTCCAAAGTAGAAAAAAATATTTACAATTCATGAATTTTTTGGAATATTGTAATGCTTTTTGACACCTGCAGAATAAATTAAAGTTTTATAATATTTAATGTTAAATTTAAGAAAATTTTGTTTTATTATTATAAAATCTATTCGTGTAAATTTGCAATAATTTTCCGCTTCTGTTACGATTTTTTTGAATATTTTTATAGCGATTATAATTTTTGACATTTAAAGACAGTTTGCCAATTTTCTTTCCTTAAATTTGTTATATGGTTGTGTTCTATTTTTCATATTTTTATCGAAATAAGAAAATATACTAACGATGCAAATAAATTAATTCTCTTATAACAGTTTATTCCATCATAATATTTTTTTTTTAGTTTTTACAAACAAACATGTTATAGTTTACAAATTAAGTGTGTTCATAAGCATGACATAGTTTAATTTGTATTACAATCATTTATTACACAAAACAAAATATTGACAAACTTTTTTTAATTGAAGTGTTATAGCCACTTCACAACTACTTGAATTGTTGAATCTATGTATATGAATAACTTCACTTTCAGACTTGAAGGTTAACAAATCAATCTCACTTTTAAAGATTTTAAAATTTAAAGTGATTCAAGAGTGATTTAATTTATTTATTTTATATCGTTAAAAAAAATTTGAATGGAGATCACTTAAGTTGATGATAAATATGGCTACTCTATGTCGTTTATTTAATTCATTTTATGATGTAGTCAATGTTGAAATTGTGTCCAGTATAGTGGATCTATTATGGCTGTGAGAGTATATTGACCCACAGATTAATTGTTACAAGTCAAAATTATAAAAATAAAATTTGTAATACAATTTTAAGCATAATCTTATAAGAAGTTACACCCTTGAAATAAAATTTGAACTAAAGATAATACTTTTGTGTCATATGTATTTTTGAAACTTTCATAACAAACTATGTAGCTATGAATTGTATATAATTCTCTAAACTCTAAACGTATGGGTTTTCTTTGAATAAATTATATTTACACATATGTATATGTATTTATGTCATTTTCAGTTGAACGTTTGGAGTACCCTATTTTCGTTAAGCGATTTTTTTTGCAAGAATCTGACACGCAGTTTTATTGAAACTGATTTAAGCAATACACCAAAGAAGTTAAATCAAAATCGTTAAAGTTGTTTTCGAGAAAATTAAAAAAAAATCAAAATCGCAGAAGTTAGTCGTTGCTTTTTTAATACAAATTTTGAAAAGCAGTATTACTATATTTACTTTCAAAATTTTAACAAAATTGGTCAACATACAGGCCTTATCTAAAAATAGGACAAGAAAGGGTTAGAGACAAAAATAAAAATACAAAAAGAAGATAACGTTTCCCCTACCCCCAAGTGAATATAAATAAATATTAAAAAATTATACCAAACTTCCTTAAAAATAAATAAAAAAAAAAAAAAACTGTTGCTTTCCTTTCACATCTTATAAAAATGGTTCCTCAAGGTAGGCGGTCCTCGTCCCAATGTCAAAATCTAAATGAACGTAATTGATATACTCATTTTAATATATCATTCATTGTAAAGGTCATGGATTTATTGACTGTCCTGGTGTATGGTGTCCGAAATAAAGTCAACCTGAATTTTAACAATATTTTTTTTTTTTCGTTTCTTCTTCGACCCAAAAACCTAAGGTTACACCATCTCTCACTATACAATCAGACATCAATTATTCCGAAAGTGCAACCAAAAACAAGTTGTGCGGCATCTACATAGTATGTACAAGCATACATCCTCTCTTTATTCAGCGCAAAATGATGCTGCTGTTGTTGCTGGTTGCTGCTGATGCTGATGATGCTTCTCAAGCTCAGCTAAATAGCAATTGACCTTCGAATAAGGAAAACAAAAACGTTCCCCGAAAATAGAAACAGGTTGCATATGATCATGCTGCATCTTCTTGGTGTTTATATTTATCTACAACACAAAAAAAATAGCTACAATGTATACTAACTGCTTGTTTGGTTAAAAAAAAAAATCGAATCACCCGTTGCTGTCCAACCGTACATCCAACGTTATGTGTCAGAAAAGAGATAAATGTTTGTACGTTTTACAAACACACACACAGAACGACAAATGAAGTGCTTTGCTTTACCTCCAAACTTTGCGTCGCGTCGTCGGCTGGCCGTTTTATACGGCTTACGGCTCAGTCCACCATCAATAAACCATCATACTGACTTTATTTTGGATTCAAAAGATACCGCCAGGTTGTCCGATGTGCGGACCCGAGAAGAGACATGACGCGCAAACGTCGACGACGCCGCCGCCTCTGCCACTGCCGCTGCTGCCACCGCTGGATCCGCCAAATGATGGTCGACAGGTAATACAGGAAATTTTCATAGACACTTTGCTTCCATTTTATGGTCAGTTTTTTGAGTTTTTGTTTTCTTTTTTACTTTCTGTTACTTGTGTCATCTGATGATGATTTTTGTTTTCGTTTTAACACGGTTGAGTAGAAAATTCGATAATAACCATTCCAGTGTGACAGTACAACACTCTTTACGAATTAAACATCAACCGGTCAACGCTTTTAACCGATATGCTGATAGAGATGAATTTCGTTTGTAATGTTGTTCCCAAATTTGTAGTAGGTAGTTATATAGTTTCAGTGTTAGTATCTGTTCATATTAGAAGAAAAATGAATCTTACTTCCGACTTATGACAGGGAGATTATCATAATTTTTCTTCTCCTTGGGGGCGTTCATTGCATATCTGAATTTTCAGCATTTTAAATTTTTGGTGCTTGTGATTGGCCAGCTGTCATTAAAAGATAGATGTCATCTGAATTTTCAGAATTTTATGTGACAGCTGGCCAGTCAGAAGTTTCAAAAATTCAGAATTCTTAAAAATCAGATATGCGTTCAACGCGCACATTATATCGAATCTTTTTAACTGCATCGTGTAATTAGTCCAAAATCTGGCAATATCTTTACCATACAAGAATCAAAACATGGTACATATTCTATATTTGCAGTAAATATATCTACTTACAGAGCTTCATCTCCGAGCGCCAATATTAAAAGTTCTAAGTTCTACCGCGGTTAATTCTAGAATATCCACATTTCGGGTACATATTTAGATTACTAGCGGAACTCGACGAAATTTGCATCGCCCAAATCAATTTTTTTTTTTGATTTTAAGAATTGGATAGGTCCAATTTTAGAAGTCCTTATATTTAAAAGAAAATAATAGTAATAAAACTATAAGTTTGAAGCTACCAGTTTAATTGTTTGATACACGCACAAAATCAAGCAAGATTATTTACACATCACACCAATAATTTTATGAACCGAAATTTTCTCAATAGAATTGCCAAAAAAATGCAAAAAAAAAAACTGCAGGTTGCTGTCGTGGTTTGACGCTGTTTTGCTTGACAAAAATTAAATGCAAATGATATCTCGCTTGTTGTAAGATTGGTATCCAAAAGCTTTTTTGAAAATTTTAAGTTCATACATCTCGAAGTAAATACGCATATTATTCGTCGATAATGTAGTTTTATTAGCAGGTCTCCAAAAACGTGACGCTTTCAAGTAAGCATCGAGTTTATTTGCAGATGTATACTGGGTAATAAGTTGCAATGTCTTTATGACGTCAATAACCTGCTAATAGAACTTCAAGTTCTTCTTAATAAGCCATAGTAAATTCGATTCAAGTCTCTCAAGTAATGATTTTACGTATTGACATAATTGTAAGAACGCAGCGTGATGTCAGTGCAGCGTTTGTGAGCATTGAGGCGGAAGCGAAGAAAATGGGATTAGCGGTCAATGAGGGCAAGACAAAGTGTATGCTGTCATTAAGAAAGGACACTCAACATCAACGTCTTGGACAGAACGTCACAATAGACAGCTATAACTTTGAGGTAGTTAAGGACTTTGTCTAACTAGGCGCCGCTATTAATTCAGACAGCGACACCAGCGATGAAATCAAACGGAGAATAACTCTTGTTAATCGCTGCTTTTTTGAACTAAGAAGGCAATTGAGTAGTAAAGTTCACTCTCAAGCAACTAAAGTGTTCCTTTACAAGACACTAATCATCCCGGTCCTTATATATGGCACAGAGGCATTTACCTTGTCAAAACTGGATGAGAACGCTTTAGGATGTTTCGAGAGGAAAATTTAGTATGTTTACTTCTTTGCTAAATAACGTTGATTTGATTCCAAATAAAACCTCGCCAAAATAGAATTTGTCTGCACACATTACGCCATAAGTATTATATTTTAAATCAAATAAAATGGACACAATGTCACCTAACAGCATGTATCGCAAGTAAAGTATTGATTAAACAAAAAAAACATCGTGAAATTCTCCTTTTCCTTATTCCAGTTGTAAGCAGGTTCAATATGATCTCGATTTTGATATTGATAAGAAAAAAAAATGCATTTATGTTTGTGTTTTTTTGTGTGTGAGTGTGTATTGGATATTGAACTGAGTTATGTAAATACTAAATAAATAATGGTTGATTGCATTTGACCCACTCGGCCAGGCCGAACAAAAATATGCCCTCACTTTTGGAATGGCAACAAAATGAACGACTGAAACGAACCAACAAGTCAAAGGAACAATCCGGAAACTATACATAAATTGCAAACATGAAGGCAGCCATTTTAGCGGGAATGTAAAGAAGTTTAATATTGCGAATTTATTACTGTGCTGCGCTGCGGTACGGTACTCGAACCTCAAAGTGACCAATTTTGGGGCGAGTGCAGACATTCCTCATCTTGTTAGGTAAACCTTTCCAATAAAAAAAAAAAAACGATTTTTCTTCACTCATGTTCGCGGCAAGTTCACTTTCTTTGTAAAGGTGCAACAGCACCTACTTATGCTTAACTGGTGTGTCGCAGCCACCACCACCGCCGGCCGCGCCGCGCCAGCCGCGCATTCGGTAATGAAGACCAATTTTGTTTGAGTATATTATTGTATCCGATCATCAGAGGTCAGACTGAAACGCGACGTAATAGCTCCTAATTGCAGTCAAAAACTTGGGAGTTTTCACGAATTTTTTTTTTCGTTTTTGTATTTTGTTTTAACTACTCTCATCAGTTATCGTGCATGATCAGTGTTTTTGTTTTCGTTTTTGTATTTATTTTTTTTTTTTTTTTAAGTTTTCACATCAAGTGAATGTGGAGAATTGCAATCGAAACATAAATGACGATCGGATGATAACGTTATCTGATGGCGTTTAGTTTGGGATAGCTATACAAATGTATACTGTGGCACAAACATTCAGAGAACATGTACATATATGTATTTAAAAAGGAGTATTATTAATAAATAAGAAATAAAGTCACAAGTTCATCATAACAATTATTTAAGAGAGAGAGTTTGTATAACGTTAAGGAGGCTTCCAGTCAGAAAATTTCAATTTTATGGTGAGGTACCTTTCAGGTCTTTCAGGATTTCTATTTTATTTTTGAGATCTTACATAGAAACTTTTTGTTTTTTATGTTTTTTTTTCTATTCCTGTGTCAATTAAATATTAAGAATTCTTCCGATACGATAACTCCTCACACATATAGGGCATTCGGAGAAAAGCATGAAGTCAGAGGATACTAGTGTACCATACTTTTCATTCATTCATACAGTATAGGCCCAGCCTGGATTTGTTAGTCTACAGGTTTGATTTGTCAGTGGACTAGATGTGAGTGTTATTTTTTTAGTTTTATTCGTGCTTTATCTTTTGTGGAATAAAATTTTCTTAAACTTAAAATTTAACTAACTATTATATATTTAAATGGAAGACTGCATTGTACGAACTTGCTTTTGTGTTCAAGGCTATTAAAAGAATGAGTATTGAAGTCGAGGGAAATTAGCTTAAGTAGTTATATTATAAGTAAATATTTCTTAAAAATCACATTAAATTTGCACCTGATGGACCCATGTTCTGTAACTCTCGCATCGATAAAAATTGAAACAAATTATATGAGTTTTGTATCATTTTTCATCGTTTCTCGACTGATTTCATCGATGCGAGAGTGACAGAACATGGGTCCAGGGCTTAAGTTCTTAGCGGTATGAAAGGGTTTAAACTGCAGCTTTTATTTGATGTTTTGAGGTGAAAGGGGAAATTATCAATTTAATTGATCAAAAACAATTAATTATTATTTAAAAAAAAAAAAAACATTAAGGCAAATCAGTTTTTTGTTTTAATGTACCATTTTTCACACCACTGCTGGCGTTGCCAATGTTCTTATAAAAATCTATTGCTTGAACAAAAATAATCTTTTATTTGTAGAATTTTTATAATATGCAATGTTTATATTTTAATTTCTTCCAAAAACTTGAAATTGAACTTTTCCCCGTTCATCCCACAAACTCAAAAGCCTTTGTCCAAAAGTGTATTTTTGTAGTACCTAAATACTTAAATTATAAAAGTTAAGGTCTCCACCAAAATGTAGATTTCTAATGTTATTTTATTTGGTCCAATTATAGGCACTCTGGTACTGCCTCGAATTACAGTAGAAGGCTCAGGCTGACGGACGAAAAGTCACTTTGTTGGACTTCTCCATCATCGTTGTTTTAAGTTTGATTACAACCTGAAAGTCATAATTGCCAAGCTCCCCCCTAGTTATAATAATGATTTATATTGAAATTCTTTAAAATTTAAAGTAGGTACCGTTATTTTGTGAACAACTCTAATAAAATGTCGAAATTCTGAAACCTCAACTTTAAGAAAAATCGAATGCGTTGAACAAAAAAAGCGGGAAAATATCGACAAAAATTGTTCGCTCAAGCAAATTTGGAAGAACAAAATACAAATTAAATGACAAAAAACCCTCTTAAATAAGGCATTACGTTTTTTTAAAATTGAGCAAGCGATTATAAAGTATTTGATAAGAGTCAAGAAATCGACAGTATTTGACAACAGACCTTGTGTCCTGGCTAAATCTGAATTACATTTTGTCAATAAATACACAACTTTACAAATATCGGTTAAGTTTTGGACGAGAAAACACAAGAGTATATTTTTTAGCATAATGCTTTGCACTAAACTCTAATCACTCCTCTCTTTTCCGCCATCAGCTCGGGTTGTTGGGTACAATTCATGAAAGTGCATATTTTATTCTTCAAAAATTAAGAGCTTTCCAATATCTCTTTTACCCTCTGAGAAATCCGTAGTAAGACGTTATAGTCTTCACTTTGCCCCTACATAATGTAGAAAAAACGTAATATTTCAACAAGGGAATTCGCAAGGCCAGTTTGTCAGTCCATTAGTTAACTTCGAGTTAAATCAGAGTTGGTTATTCCTGCAAATACTTTAATCCCAAGTTAGATCAAAAGTAGTTTTTCAGTGGAGTATTCATTCTAACTACTAGCTTTCAATAATCTTTTGAAATTGAAGTGTGACAGTATAGAAATCAATGTTTCGCTATCGAATCCAAAATGGTGCCACTACGAAAATCACCCTTTCCATAGTGTCGTACCTCGATTTGAATAGTTTTTTGACACGAACTTTCAGAAATACCTTTTCAGCTAATCCAGACTTAACTCACCAAATTGATTGAGCTAACTCGGGATTTAAATTGACTGAAAAAACATGTTTCAGGAGTAAACTTGGGTTTAACGCCGAAACTAGAATAATATCGCACTGAAAAACTGGGCCTGTGCAAAAATTGGCACAAAATACTAAACTATACCTAACACAAACTATAGACAGCCTTGAAAAAAGTGTCTCACATATTAGCTTCACTTTTCTGAACTTTTTTTTATTTAAGATTGCATATTCGGTGGACAATGCAACAAACTCACAGCAGTTAGATCTATTTTATTGTGCAGTTATAAAATGTGTTAAACCAAAACTTATGGCTTCCCATTTCTAAAGCTTACCATAAGAAATAATGCATCACGTTCACGATTTGTATTATTCACGAAACTCCCAAATATTATTTCAAAACATGAGCACATGAGAGGATTGTTTTATTTTTTTTTTTCTCAAATCTTCTTCATTCTTTTAAGTCTTCTTCTCTTAAATGTCAAAACTCAAGGTAACTGCACGAGTATCTTAAAAACTCCAACATACCAGTATGTATGTACATATGAATGTATATCTTTTGAAAATATTTGCAAACTAATGCTTAACTTGCACATGATTATGCCAAAAATAAAAAAAAAAACACAATTCAAAATGCCTTTTTTTGATCCAAATCTTAAGCCTTAAACAACAACAACAACAAAAAAAAAAACTACTTACAAATGAATGTTAGTGAAGGGGAAAGTCCAGTCAGATCTCGAGCTCGACTCCTACATATATGCACATTTTGATTTTCAGATATCATTTAATTTATGAGTGAGTATTCCATATCAGATGATGGTGCGGTCCATTATGTCTCACTCACTAGTCACTACACACTACAAAACAACCTGTAATAGACTTTAATAATGAAACTATTTAATAGCCTAAAAGCAACAACAAGCATTATAACAGCGCGCCACGCCGGCCGTTTCGACTATAAATTTAATTATTTTTACTTTTTAAGGCTCTTGTTTTCTTTTGTTGGAAAAACAACAACTGTGTTTCTACCATATTTACCATTAAGATATCAAATTAAAAAGTAGTTGGATGAAAGAAATCAAATTGTTGTTATTTTTGCATTAATGGAGAAGTATTTGTTTCATGAAAAAAAATGTTATTTGACCATTTTGTGAAACATTATACACATAACGACTTAACTCAAAATGTAGGTTTGGCATTTGTGTTCTTTACATCATTAGACATACGAATCTGATCAAATATTTAAAATATAATAAAGATCCGCCATCTAACGTTTTTTTTCAACTAGTGCTTATTTCGTGAATGGTAACACTTAGCTCATGTCTGATTTGACAGATAATTAGTCTTATCCTTCCGCTGAACGAATATGGTTGTGTATACGCTTCGCTAAGTGGGCCTGCGAGCGACATAGAGAAGATGCCGATTTTGCCAAAAAAATTATTTTTTCAGATGAAGCTCATTTTGATCTTGGCGGGTAGTAAACAAGCAAAATTGACGCATTTGGGGCACACAAAACCCGCACGCATACATTGAAAAGCCGATACACCCAAAACGAGTCACTGTTTGGTGCGGATTTCGGTCCATAGGCATAATTGGGCCATTTTTCAAAAATGAGCAAGGAGTGGCCGTTACAGTCAATGGCGATCGTTATCGGGCCATGTTGAACGAATTTTTGTGCACAAAAATTGAAGAGGAGGATATTGGCAACATTTGGTTTCAACAGGACGGCGCCACCTGCCACACAGCCGAAGCTACACTCGATGTTTTGCGCCGTTTTCAAAAAAAAAAGAAGTTATTTGGCGGACCTTTATAATAATTAAAATAGGTGGACGTAACGCAACTTGTAACTTAAAGTTGCTTCGAGTTGTGAGCAATTGAAAACATCGAAAAGCTTCTGGCAACAAATTGTCCGATGGAGAATAACAGAATTTACAATAATCTCCTAATTTACATAAAATTTTAAATTTTAAGTTTAAATTTGTTCTGATTGATAAGAATATTGTATTCCTTTATTTAATCACAAACCTTCATCACAAGAGCAAATTAATACAACCCATTCATTTTAAATTTTATTTTCATTGAATCGAACTGAGTCAAAATGAAAGTAAAAAAAAGACTGACAATGTTAACGACTCCATTATTAAAAAAAAAAAAAAAACTCTTAGTTAATTTAGGTAAATTAAGGAACTATTCGTTCAACGGATAAATGAGCGCACATTTAATAGTTTACAGTAGTGATTGGAATTTTTACAGTAATAATAAATAACCATGTGTGAATGTAAGTTGGTGGAAAGAATTCAAAAGCGTGAAAGTAATTAGGTAATGGAAACAGTGAATGAAGAGAAATAGGAGTGCATTAAGCAATTTGTTGCATGTTACTACGACACACGCTAATAAGCTTTTACTTCAACTATTTTTTTTTGTTTTATCTTTTGCTATTTCTTATTTTTCTAAAACAGAAATTACTATTGGAGCTAAGAAATTTAATTACGGGTATAATATTAATGTTTTGATTCGTGTTATATGGTTTTGATTGGGTTTTAGGTAACCGAACATTATGAGCATAATAATTGGTCATATTATACCTATTTTCACTTGAATTGAAATAAAATCCAAACATAGTACCACAAGAATTCCCTTATGTTTTTGTAGCTTTTTATGCATTGATTGCGTTTCATAATCTTTTACATTCACAGACATTTAATCGACTTGAAATGGAAAGAAATTATTTAAAACCAACGGCAACACTTACAATATCATGCTATACTTTTCTTAAGAGCCAGAATTCCATTCTTAAATTCTGATTTTATGTAAATAAAATATTTTAATAATAGAAAACATGAGGATTTGCCAGAGGGAGAGCTTGAAGCCTATTTCCACCACTCATCGAGTTGAAATGGGCTTGGTTCACCTCCATCAATTTTGAAATGTGAACAATGCTGCACGCAAAAGTTAAAAATTGGTTAATTCTTGCAGCTTCGGCTGCAGCACCGTTTGCAGCTACGTTGCGTTGTGTTCGCAACATTAAAATTATGTGTTTTCATTATTTTGACAGTTGCAGCTCCGTCATCATTGTATTCACTCAGTTATACGGAGGAAAAAGCAGCACATAAGTAAGGCAAATATTTTTGCGATTACGCGGATTTTAAGCCCCTCAATGAAAGGATGGCTAAATAACTTGAAGATTAATAAATGAAAAAGTGAGGTTGACTTTAAGACCGACATTATTAAAATGTCTGAAATGTCAAATTTTTATACCTCATTAGGTATATCTCTCTCTCTCTGTCGTAGATGGTTTTCAATGAGAAACGTCAGTGGGTATTTCCGTCGTTAGTTCGTAACAATATTTTATTTTCGGATCAGCCTCTAGTTTATAAAGAAGGTTATTGAAATATGAATATCTTAAGCTATCTAAAACTTATTCATGATGACATTAAAAATTAAGAACCAAGTTCTTCGGAGAGAAAAATACGCTTAGAATGTATGTAAAAAAATTAAACATAATTTTTGTATCGTTGGAGATCATTAGGGTGTCTTAGGCAAATGTCTTAATAAAAATTGAATTGAATTGAATAACCCTCTCACTTTAATGTAAAGGCTGGTTGTTCAGTAAAATTACCCAAAATAAGCCAAACTATCTAAGAAATTAAAATATTTACGAGAATGTTTTCTATTTGTTTATAAAGAACACCCCTTTTTGATTCAACTTCCACGAAACGGTCAGCGTTGTTCACCATTTTGAAAAAAAGCGTAGGTATAAGCGATTTTTGCTTTTATATTCCCAGAGTAGTTTTTTTATGTGTAAACATCTACGCTGGCCGGCTGTAGAGTGAAATAAAAACGTGGCCTTTCCTCTGTGCGATATTACGATGATACAATTTACGGTGTAGCACGTTACGTTATGGAAATCTGCAAAGTAGGATATTGGGAATATTCAGTGAGAAAAATCTGAAGATCCCCTTAGAGCAAACTAGTCCGTTTTGGATCCGTGCACACGGATCGAGATAAGGATCCGCTTGGACAAACGTTGATGTTTACACATACTAACAGCGAGTCCCGGCAATCTCACAATTTTTTTTAGGCAAGACAAAAGTTTTGTATATCAAATATGTATATACTTACATATACATATGTATGACGTATGTACATTCCGACTGGACTTAGTTTGTTTAGTCTCTATAATGACTATTTCCGTTGCAATTGCAAGCACTTTAAACTTTCAAGCCACAGGAGTGAATTATATAATGACAGGCAAACCTAAAGTCAAGTAACTCCGATTTATCTCTTTATGCAACGCCATCAAAATAATGAATTTTGCTTTAAAAGCTAAAAAAATCTATATATTCAAAGTGTCACTTAATAACACTGTACCACATCCAGATAAATAAATGCATATTCAATATCAGCTGCCTATTGAAAGTAAAATTAAGACCCCAGCACCAGCATCCGCCTGTAAAAACCAATTACAAAACATCTTTGCGCCCCATTGTTGAAAAGAAAGTGCAAAATCTGATAGCTTATTAGTCGCACGAGAAAACCATTTTCCATATACTCGGATAACTATGGTGCATTCCTCGGGTCGCCAAACCACTATACTTTATCCATCTCCACTCACAATAGATTATAGGATCAACTCTTAGGCGGTACACACATTACACATATTGAGCTTTGTTCAAACAATTTGCTCATAGACACTTTCAAAGGCGCAAATATTCATCGGAGGAAACAGTGGTGGTGGCATATGCTATTCATCCAAGCCTCAAACAGGCATTTGAGTTGTATCTAGATTCACGATGGTGCACTTCGGTATCTATATAGTAGATAGATAACATTATGGTGGATAATATTTTTTCTCGATCCCTCAATATTTTTTTTTTGTTCATTGCTCTTTTTTAAGATCCACGACTCTCTACAACCATAACTTCTGAAGCGGACCATGTGGTGAGAAATCAAAACCGAAAAAAAAGAAACAAATTATTCCAATCAAACACCCCGAGTGCAGATCGTATTTCCCAACTCTCTTCAATTCCAAAGATAAAAAGATACTTCTTGGACCGACCGCGAGAGTGGTGCTGCACCGTACTATTACTTGAATTAATGTCTCGGACACACAAATGAACGGGCACCAAACAGAAGTGGTAGATGATGGAGCTGCTTGTAATTGATCTCGTAAATAGTTAGTCGGTTGAAATCGGTTATACTTTTAAACGCTTATGACAGTTTCAAGTCGGCGGACTTTTGGACTCCACGTAGAGAATCCACAGATTCAAAAAAAAATCTAAATTAAAAAAAAAAATATATGTATGTATTAAAAGAAACAACCAGCTTTGGAATCAAATAATTGCGCAATATTAGATCAAATGGACTCAGCGGCAGCTTTAATGGGGTTATGGTGTGTGTTTTTTTGAATTTTATTTGGTGCAATCAGAGCATAAGTTGAGTAATTTTCTTTGCGAATAATATAATTGACACATGAAACGACCGACCGGCGTTGTTCATTCTGAAAAATCCAATCAAAGCTGGAATATTTATGAGAGTGGTTTTTATTTGTATTTGTTGTGTGTGTGTTTAATTATGAACGAGTAATGTTTTTTTTTTTTTACAAAGACAGGACTAGCGCCTTAGAAGTCAAGCCTAAGAGATTGGCACTTGTTTAATGAATAAATGCTGTCAGGTAGTAGTCATAAGTTTTTCAATAGACCCGTGTCAGATTTCCATTCTAAACTGTAAAGCATACTTACATAAATCGTGGTTAAGCCTTTGTATATAGTTTAAAGATTGTGGATAGCAGTTTAAAACTTTTGTTTTTTTATCAACGAAAATCATTAAATTTTACTCCTTTCTACAAACGTTTTTAAAATTTTGATTATTAGTGTCTTAAAAATATGTCATAGTTAAGATCAACGTCACTAGATCTAATCTTCATCTTGCAGTGTTTCCTTTCAACCGACGTTTTTGGATTATGAATTAGAGAACGACATTTTTGGCTTGGGCACCAAATGGGCACAATAATTGGATAAAATAAATTAATTAATGATACTCTGCAATGACACTAAGTCAAATATTGGCGCTCTTGGCGATCTGTCAAAACAACTTTGGCAGGCCATGCCGTTATCCTCCTTTTAGGATAATATATTTAAAATGGTGCCAGCATACGATGTTTACAACTATAAACGCCAGTTTTAACACGCCATTCTGACAAACATGGAATATAATGGCAAATGCTCACTTTACATGACAATAGAAGTCATGTGACCTGTCATTATATTTTAAGCTGTCATTCTATTTGTTAAATACCGTTTCGCATTTTATTGGCTTACACAGGTAGGTAAAACTTTTAATTTGATTCTCAAAACTAACTCCATATTCTTAATTTTTTTGTTATTTTCCCATTTTTTCATACAAAATATTGAGCATTTAGCACAAGAATACAAAATGTCAGCTGTTTTCAGAACTTACTTTAACAATTTTCACTAGAAGTACAATGACTTCTCAAATGAAATTATATGCTATCCTAATGTAAACAAAAAATCATTCGCCTTATCTTTTATGAGTTCAGTAACCCCGTTTACACGAGTAGATTTTATATATCGTGTTGAATCCAAACTGAGATCTCAATCCAGGTTAAAGGCCAAACAGGATCGAAAGATTGAATTGAAATGGAATCGTATCGAAGTGAAGTGAACTTAGAAGAGACAATTTGGTTTTCAATGTGTGTGGGTGGAAAATTCAGTTTGATTATAGGACTGTTTGGTAACGTGAAATTTTTCACAAATTTTAACAATTTTCTGTCAAAATCCATAGGAAAAAAAAACAGTTTTGCAAAACTTATTGAAAGTTGTAGTTACCAAACAGCCATTATGTATCTCGTTGCACAAAAAAAAATTCAAATCACACACATAAAAGCGATTGTTTAATTCTTCGATTCGATAATTTTAATCAGTTCAGCTCGCAAAGTTGAATTGAATTGAAAAATCCAATTTGAATCGTATCCAGGTCTACATGGAATTGAATCCGGATTCCATTCTCCATGTAAACGAAGTATATGAGTAGCTTCAGAAAATTTTATATGATTTTTTCAATATCTCATATGAAAAGTCATATGACTTCTATTATCGGTTCGGGTTTGTATTGCAAAAAACCGTGCAGTACTATACCATAGTATACAAGAGTTGTGATTTTTCGAATTGGAGTTTAATTCTGAAGATTTTTGCTGGCACTATTATTCGGACCCGCCATTATATCACTCTTGAAAATTATGATTTCTTGTTGATAGAATTTCGGAAGTATTTTGTCCGTCGATTATAAATAGTTAGCTGAGCTCTAAACAGATACGTTCCTCAAGCTCATGTATCACTTCCTTTTTTTTCAACTGAACCATTTTATGGAGCAAGCTCTTCATTTTAGTCATTACCACTGCACCAGTGCTGGGGGGCAATTTGAAGAGAATTCCCTTCAGATATCCGGAAAATTCCCTTTTTGCCCCACATATATTTTCTTATTTGCAGGTTCATTAAAAATTCATGAAGTTTAAATAAAAATTATTTAAAAAAGTGTTAATTAAATATGTTGTGTGTTTTGTAGGTTTCTTGCTAATTTTATTCTTTCAGTTGAAATAAAGACTTCTTGAATTTACTTTGATAAAAAATATTTATTAAAAAGCATAACACCGGTTATTTTCGTCTCTTTTCCGAGTAGAATTTGATAAACAATAATTCCCACAAAATGAGTCGGTTTTCTTTTTCTCCCATTAGAGGTCGAAATTCCCCGAGGAAAGGATTTTCCCACGATCTCCCAACACTGCCCTTCTGGCAAGTGTTTCTATTCTGTCTTCACTAAAAATATCGATAACAGTCTCCTTTAGCCTGAAACAACTTAAAAATCTGAAACCAAAAAAATAATTTGACAAAAAATTTTAACATTTTTTAAATTTATGTCGTTTTCGTTTGGATTTCGGAACTGTTCCATTCCTATCTAAAATGGGAAATTTGGAGTAAAAGGAGTGAAAAAGGAGTAGCTCCGAACGTCCACTCGAAAACGACATTAGTTAAAACAAGCTAAAACGTCAGTGTTGTCAATTGTGGCAACTATAATTGAGCCGGCTATCGAACGTATCTTCCAAGTTCAACAAAATAAACACAAGATTTATTGTTCTTCTTGAATGAAGAAAATAATATTTATTATTTTCGTAAAGTACGGAAAGGAAAGCTTTAAAAATCTGTTGAATTTATGATATACGTTAATTTAATAATTACCTTTTAGTTGTTCAAAATACTAACTCTTGGTCTGCCGCCGATGCTGTTCGTTGCATTTGTCTTTTTCTTCGTAATTTTTAACTTTATGGACCAGATGCTTCTTTCTTCGCCGTTTATTTCAAATCGTTGTTTTCACAAATGAACGCATTCAGACTTTAAAAACGAGCGGCATACACACACAGACTAAGAGTAGGTTTACACGTGGAATTACTTCCAAGCTTACACATGCGCTATTAACAGTTAGCCACCTGGTTTGAAATAAAATAAACGCAGTTGTCTTTCTAAATAAGATTAATTTTTTGGCTGTCTTGATAGGCGTGTTTTTTTGCGAAAGAAATGACATCGGATCTAAGCGAATACAAGAACAATTTTTTGGGATTTAACTCTTTAAGCTGAACTGTTCGGCAGGTTGTTGAGATAGAAAGTAATTTCAAATTATTATTATTATTATTTCTGATTGCAAGGTTTTATTTTAATTGATATTAAATCAATAAAAAATGGAATTCACGACAACTTTTATTGAAATAGTATTAAGATTTCTGTATGACAGGTATTGAAAACATCCATTTAATGAATATTCAGTGCTGATTATCATATTATTTTCGATACGAAGAATAAGATAAACCTTTTAAACTAATATCAATGAGATCCAAAACGAAAATGGTAAGTTAATTTTATTTATAGTTTTAAATAGGGCAAACACACTCATACACACTGTATTTGCCTCTTGAAACCAGAAAACTTCCATCCATAAAAAGTGAAATAAATAAGTTGTATAGCTCTTGTGAATCTATTGCAGCAATTCCTAATTCAATATGGAGACAACTTTCACATTCTTCTCTAAACAAAAAACATAAACAATTGCTTTTAAGAGCAAGGCCTTACCTCTCATTTTATATATATTTAAAATAGAGCATGTCATGCAACAAAATTTCATAACCACATATACTTAATTTTCATGCAAACCTATATAAGCTATAACAAAAGATCAATCAAAAATTATATCAAAACCACAACACAAAAAAAAAAAATAACAGATTACCTACCAAAAGGGTTGGATTTTAAACATCACAATTAAGCAGAACATATAACATTTGTGTCTACATAAAGTAGGTATGTCTATAGCCTTAAGGCCGATGCTGATTAAGAAAAAAGCTTTAATCAAAAAATTCAATTTATAATACACCCAATTTGTAAGCATGCGAATTATTGTATCTCTCCTTAAAGTAAACAACTACTTGTCGATAAAAAAGAGTGACTCATGACAAAAAAAAAAAACCATTCATCTTAATCACAACCAAAAGTAACTAAAAGTTAATTAAAACAAAAAAACAATAAAATTAAACAAACATACGAATGAATAAATTAGTAAATAATTATTTTTCGCGATCGTTGAATTTTCTCACATCAAAAATGTACATCCTCTCAAAAAATTATAATTTATTTAACTTTCTCATTTTGTTATTCTACAATATATACATAGGTATCTCGTAAAAAGAGTCTTTAAAAAAAATCATTAAAAAGAACAATAATATTAAAATTATGCTATATGAATAAGCTATTTTCTTATTCAAAACGCTAAACTTTCGATTTATTTAAAACGCATGAGCAAATTCATTCAGATTGTAGACATTTGTATATATGTAAGTATATTTATTTATAGTTTTGGAGATTTTTTTAATATTCAATTATGCACTTTTCTAATCTGTTAGTAAATATGATTAATTTATTGGCACAATAAAGATTATGATAAATGCCATTTATGGCATTTTTATGGCAATGGATTACATATGTCTTTTTTTATTAATTTACTAAGAAGGTGCACAGGGAGCAGTGGGAACTTCGAAAAGAGTAAATTCCTCTTGAAATACTTTATATAAAGGGTGATTTTTTAGCTGGTTTGGTTTTGGCAACACTGGTTTTGACAGCTGACGTGTGTTTAGTACCTTGTGTCACTGTCATCGTCTTACAAATGAACAACGCTTGCAAATTATTGAATTTTACTATCAAAATTCGTGCTCGGTTCGAAATGTTCATCGCGCGCTGCTTGTGTTCAGCGATGAGGCTCATTTTTGGTTGAATGGGTACGTAAATAAGCAAAATTGCCGCATTTGGAGTGAAGATCAGCCAGAAGCATTGCAACAGCTACCAATGCATCCCGAAAAAGCTACTGTTTGGTGCGGTTTATGGGCCGGCGGCATTATTGGGCCATATTTCTTCAAAGATGATGCGAATCGCAGCGTTACTGTCAATGGTGAACGCTACCGAGCGATGATAACAAACTTTTTTTTGCCCGAAATGGAAGTTCTTGACTTGCATGATATGTGGTTTCAACAAGACGGTGCCACATGCCACACAGCACGCGAAACAATGGCGCAATTGCGAGGCGAGTTTGGTGAACAGTTAATTTCACGTTTCGGGCCGGTCAATTGGCCGCCTAGATCGTGCGATTTGACACCATTAGATTATTTTTTGTGGGGGTATGTCAAGGCTAATGTCTATAGGGACAAGCCCGCTTCGATTGACGCACTGGAAGCCAACATCCATGCATTCATTCTTGAGATACCGGCCGATATGTGTGAAAGAGTATGCCAAAATTGGACTCAGCGGATGGGCTACCTGAGACGCAGCCGCGGTCAACATTTGCATGAAATTATCTTTAAACATTAAATTGCAAGGTTCAAACTATCGATTCAAATAAATATTTCATTCATTTTTTCGAATTTTTTGTGTTTTTTTTTTTTTTAAAGTTCTAAACCTCTTAAAAAATCACCCATTATATACCAGCTTACCGGGGCTAGAACTTTTGCATGTGTTCTTTATTTTACACTTGGGTCAAATAGAATGTAAATGTTTTTAATGTACAGTCCTGCATGCAGTGCTGCATGCATTTGCAGTTTCCCCATATGTTAGAAGCTCGGATAAACGAGTTTCTTCGCAATAGCAGCTAATATCTTCATTTCACTTTATTTCCAAATTTTGACCAAATTTATTTTCAAAAGAAAATTCATTATTTTTCAATTTCAAAAGTTCTTTGTGATGTGCTATAAATCCAGCCTTTAATGTCTTGGTGGTAGCTCAGTCAAGTGGCTGTTCTTTCATTCAATACCTTCAATATTAATATGATGGTGCGTAAGCTTTGCAGCCTAACTGCGAGTTTGTTAGGTTAGGTTAGGTTAGAAGGGGTGATAATACACGGCGAGTCGCATCATTGCACTCGGATCTTATTGGATCCATTGTGGTCCCCAGGATATAGGTAAGGTGAGGATGGGTGAGAAAAGGATTAAGCGGAGCTTATAGGTGTGGGTATTTGATACCTCCCTGAACCACCCTGAAATTTGAATAAATTTCACGATATTTGTTAATGGCAAAAACGAGATGTCCTCGTCAAAGAAATAATCTCCGTGGTCCATTTTTCTGGTTGTTACTAAGCTAGGACATCCACAAAGGAAGTGATCCACCTCTTCATCCTGACATTGGGGTTCCCATTGAGTTGTGACCCGTTATAAGATACCAACCAAAAGGTATAATTGAGA
Organism: Leucozona laternaria; assembly: GCA_932273885.2. Taxonomy (NCBI): domain Eukaryota; kingdom Metazoa; phylum Arthropoda; class Insecta; order Diptera; family Syrphidae; genus Leucozona; species Leucozona laternaria. The sequence continues at coordinate 21,325,951 of OW026368.1, read as the reverse complement.
TCTGCTTTGTTCGAGAAGGAAGTCTGTTTCTTTGAGATGTTCGGCCATAGATTCTTCTCGAGACGAGTGTCTTATCACACAAAAACCAACCTTGAGTTATGTTTGGTTGTCACGAGAAAAGTGATCCAGGGTTTTTTTTTAGTCAAAGACCGGTCGGTGTGGACCTAGGCTCCAACTTACAAACATCCCGAACCAGCTCGGTCCCTAGCTAGATGTTTCCATTTTATCACGCTAATTGGTTGAGGACTCCTTCCAATCGCGTCGTGGTCTTACACTACAGTGCCTAGCCACAGCAGTCATTGAACTTTAAATCTCTTGGCTAGGTCCGTACAACCTGCACAGTTTGTTATAGTATCTCTTCCTTCACTTTTTGTACAGGACCAAAAATCAACCGGAGAATTTCTCTTGAAAATCTGCCTCAGCTATCTAACCATAAAGCAATCGAACATCTTCAAAGTCTATATAGACTATTGTTTGATTTAATTAACATGAAACTGTATCCTTCTATGGCCGTATTTTAGACCGTTAAAAGCTATTTTTCATTTCTATTGACGCAAACACAATACAACACAAGAAAAACCTCAATTATTTCTGGAATGGAAATAAATTTATATTTTCTTCAGTTCGTTTGGAACAAGGGCAAAAAGAAGACAGTAATTATCTTTAACTCTGATGCAATTGACAGTGTCACAAAAAATGCTAACTCAAAAAAAAAAAAAAAAATGGTGCAAAAAAACCAAAGTAACTCAATGGGAAATCTGTAACATGGTAAGAGTTCCCCTGGCCTGTCAGCCCTGGTGGTGGTGGTATCAACAAAAAAACCGACTACGTTTTATTTTATATAAAAATGTATCTTTCTATACCTACTTATACTTTGTTTGAGGTTGTACCGATGCCGATGCCCACAACCTTATCGAACTACTGAACTACATTTATGTCGCACGATCCTTCGTCTGCCTTTTGCCACCACAACTATGTATAACTGAGAAACAAAAAACAAAACAAAAAAAAAAAACTGTCTTATACTTTACTCATGGGGATTTGATTCGTTTTGTTATGCAATCTTACCATTCCAGCAGTGTGGTGTGACTTGTTGGAAAGAAGCTGGATCTGAAAAAAAAATAAAAAAAAAAATACTAGTGCACAGTAGTTGCAAGTATACATACCTATACTCGTAGACTTTAGCTGCAATAGCTCTAAAGAGACACCAATGCAAGACTCTCAACGCACAGAAGTAGAGATTAATCGATTTCAAATGTAGGACTGTTATAAGCTATACCAAAACCGTAGAGAAATAAAGCAAACTCTATGTACCAAAAGGAGTATGAAGCTGAAAGGCATGCAGAACCCACCATTACCAGATGTTTATACATACATATCTAACCTATACAACATTTATGCAGCCGCTAAGATGAAGTCTAAAAAGCACATTGATAAGCTTGATAAATGATAACTAAATAAGCGTGGAATGTGGCATACGACTAGTGCAGCAGCAAAGACATATTGAACCATCGAAATAATTCCACATTTCACATCACAAAAATGTTTTGTTGCCATTTCGCAACTCTGGTAAGGAACTTATAAGAGTACATGTGGTCATGTTAGCATTGGGTCACTGTAAAAGGTTTTGAACCAACCCTCAAGCCTAGTGAGCTCGTTAAGAATTACTACCTTAATTTGTTGACATGAGTGCTAGTTTATTAAATTAAGAAGATTGGTAATATTTAGAAATTCCGTGGCAAATTTCAGTAATGAATATGCAGTTTATGAATTTTTAAGCTTCTGATTGGTCAGCTGTCAGAAGACAGTTAAAAGTGAGCTCGTTAAGAATAACTATACCTACCTTAATTTGTTGACATGAGTGTTAGGTTACTAAATTTAGAAGATCGGCAATATGTAGAATTTCCGTGACAAATTTCAGTAATGAATATTAAAATTTTTGAATTTTCAAGCTTCTGATTGGTCAGCTGTCAGAAGACAGTAAGAGTCATCTAAATGATCATGACATTTGGTCAATCAGAAAGGTGAAAAATTCAGAAAAGTCAGGGTGGTGTGGCTGATACTAAAACAAAAGATACTGCATAGTCACAACACGCCTTTCAAAGTCAAGTGGAAATCTCTAGCACGATAGTGATATCTGATTCACATGTTCTATTTAACCATTTTCAATTAACGCATCTAAAGTCATTCAGCAGTTAAAAAGCAAAGAGTACCATCATCATTAATTAGTACAGTGCTGAAACATCGCTGCTTAATTTAATAGAGTGATTTATGGTTGCTGAAATTGCTATCATGTCTTGAACGCGTTTTATTTACATACCTATGTATAACCACAACAGCGATCCGTCGTCGTCGCTTCGGCGCGGTCTTAACAACTGAAGTTCATATTAAACACAATTAACAGCTTTCTTTTGCATTAACTTCGCAGTTCGCACCCGTGGCCACACAGGTGGCGATTTTTTTTCTTATTTTATTCATCTTCTTTTTTGATTTCTTTCACTTAACGGTCAACGATGCTAGAGGATATTTCTGACCTCAGATTTTGGAGGTCAACGGCGCGCGGTGGCGTGGCGTTTTTTGGAAACACAGCAGCTATTTGGTGTTAGTTTCTAGCTGCCGATTCATGGCTTTAAAAAAAATGTTAAAAATAGCTTTAGCCGGCTTTTTTGAAATACCAGTAAAATTCATCAATCATTTGTAAATTATTCTGACGTGATGATGCCCTATTCGAAGAAAGGCCCATTTAAATTTCAATGTTTCGGATGATTTGGTAGTTTTTTTTTTTTTTTTTTTTTTTTCTAGAAGCTTATATAAGCAAACAGAAAAAAAGCCCACATAGAAAACATTAAATATTGTTAGTTTTATGGCTTCGAAGTTAATTCCGGTAGTTGTAGGTGGATTGAATTTTTATGTTAATTTTGGATTAATGAAACTCATGTGAAGAATGATGTCTTGTGGTGGACTGTGTTTTTTTTAATTTTCAATAGAGCTTCTAGAAAACTAAGTTTGATAGATTATTGTAACAAAATGAAAGGCAGTTGCTATTGTATATGCTCAATTTCAAGGTAGTTATTTGTGTTTAACAATTTCGGACTTTAAAAAATATGATCGATTGTTATTGACTTCTTGATTTTTTTTTTAATTTTAATTTTCAAGGTTTTTCTTAACAATAACTTTTTTTTTGATTTGAAGTTAAAAGATATTATTTTGGTCTAATTTTCAATTTTAAAAATTACTTAATTTCAGTGTGATAGCAGAGATCCATTGTTAAATTGTCACATTTTCAAGAAATCTTATGTATCCTTTTCACAAAGATGGAAAAAAATGCTTGCCTCAACTTCATTAATTTATTAAACGGGACACCGTCCTTATCTTTTATCAAAATCTGTACTTACTGTACTTCTATTTAAGTTCTAAACGAAAGTCTCACGAAATAGAAAACTACTCAACGACTCTGATGTACTCACCACACATGTATCTACCTACAAAAAGGATAGATGCTATTATTAAGGCGCGGTGTATGTGAAATTGAAATTACAAAATGGCGACTTTTGACTCCGTGCAAAATGTATGTATTGTACAACTATCAGAACTTTGCTCAGCCATTGTGAAAGAAGCCCTAAGAAATATTGATTTAAAGGTATATGTTTTTTCTAATTTTTAGTTAAATTTAAAAATAGCAGTGTTTTGGTGAAAATTATAGATAGTGCAGTAATGAATTATGAATAAAACACCAATAGTCACTTATCATTTTTATATTTACTTTTCTTTTGTAGGTAATTTTAATGTTGGTAATCGTGCTAAGTTTATTGACATTCGATAAATTTCTTATCTTTCACAAACAATAATCAGTGACAATCACAAAATTAACAAACTTTAATAATTGATATGATGGATAACGAAACAAAAAACGGAACAACATAATACTTTATGCACCTAACAATAAACTTTTCAACTATAGGTCTCATTACCACTTCTACACTCACCAATTAATGAAAATTTATATTCACATGAAACCAACATTCGTTTTATGTTTTGAAATGTGTTCGGGCGCGTTCGAAGGTACCTTTTTTGCATTTGGCTTGCACGGGGCATAGATAATGTCCAGTGAACAATCAATTTCAAGGGTGTCATCGCTTTTGGTTCAAATTGAATTTAGAAAGATTGATTCTTCTTTTCAGAACAAGAACAGTAATAACGACACCAATTGTGGTTAATGTAGACTATCAAGCAATAAACTGTCAAATTTGATTGAAAGATGACGATGTAAATAGATTAAAAAACCTGTGCAAAATTCGAAAATGTTTCCAGTTTATTTTATGCTCCGGAAAAATACATTTTCAGGACACTCCGTTGACATTTGGAACGAAATTTTCTCGATACGATCAAATATAATTTTCCCCTTTCTGTCAAGCCATCAACTGTCAAATTCCATTGTAAGATTGAAACCTCTAAAAATCCGAATTTTTGAGATTTTTGTTTTGTTTTCGGAAAAAGCAATTTTTGAACTTTCTGGAGTTTTTTGTAACGAAATATTCTTCAGACATCAAAATACAGTTTGTTACCTATCAGTCGAGCAGTAAACTGTCCAATTTCTTTGAAAGATGTCTACGATAACGATGGATTAAAAAATCTCGAAAAATCCAAAAAAAATGAGATTTAACTTTTTGAAAAGGGCAATTTTAGAGCTTTCTGGTGACTTTTTAACGAAATATTCGTAAAAATAAAGTTTGTCCTCTATCTGTCAAGCAATGTCAAGTTTCGTGTAAAATTGAATTTTTATTTTGAAATGAAATGCATTAAAATAATACGCATATCTGAGAAAAAAGTACAAACAGCCCACTTTTTTTACCAAAAAAGTCAAAAATCTATGGCTACCAATCATTCGGTAACGAAATTTTAATTTTGTTGTTGTTTCTGTGGTGTGAAAATCTGCTGAGCTGCCTATTCACTCTTTCAAAAACCACGACTAATACTGAAAATTCTTAAGCGCATGATCATATAACTAAGAGCAAATACACACGACCCATCAATGCATTTATGTTTTTAAAATATGATAAATATGAATACATTTAGGTCGCATACTAGTTTTTAATGATTTATTAAACATACAGCTCATCAAAAGTCAGGCGTTTCAAATACCTACATACAATTACATACACATATACTGACATACCTAAACTAAAAGCAATTTCATTTAAAACAACTATGATGTACCCGGATAATCTGGTAAAATCCCGGATAATCTTTAAAGCCTAAATTGCACACCTCAAGAAACATGCTGTGTATAAACAGTGTAAATTATTGCATCATTTGCATATTTAAGTTGCAACATAACTTCTACCACTCTTAACTGCCTTTCATCTGTGGTTGACTTGTCCAAACAAATATGATTGCGTTTCCTCATCACTTTCACTTGGACATCCTAATTTGTCTGCTCAATTTCATGATTTGCTTACGTTTTTATAAACACTTGTTATAGGATTTTTTGTGAGTGTGATAGCTGTGTGTGTTAAGCAGGTGGTGTGTCTTTTATTGAGTCCTTTAGAGTCACAACATCAAATATCACCTTTTTTAAGTAAGATGGTTCGCCTGTCTATAGATACTATATATAGCCGGCTACTTCTGAGGCAATGCGTGAACATCATCTATCAACGAGAGTACTCTAAGTCTTACAACTTTTATGTTAATTAAATTTGATTATATAAAATAAAATGTTTGTAATGGCCAATTTAAGTGACATAAAAATCTGTTTTTGCCGAACGATCGAATTTCACATTCATAGACATACAACATAGAGTTGAGGCTGGGGTCTGACGATGACGGTCTCAGGTCTCAGGTCTGAGGTCTGACCAGCAGCGACGCGCGCTTCGTGTCCAAATGCATAGTGGAATGTCCAATTTCACGTCCATCGATATACATCATTTTGTGGATAAAAGTGCATTTCAGGTAAATGGTAAAATACTAAATTTTATGCTTTTATGAAAGCCAAATGAGATCAATTGGGGCAAAAGGCTCACGACAGGGTACTCATGATGACGACTCTAATTATATTTTATTTACTGGTTGTGTCTTTCCTTTTTTTTTAATTAAATGCTTTTGCTGCGGAATATGGCAGAGGTTTTTTTTTTTTTAACAAGACGACCATTAAGCTAGGAAACATATATTTACTAAACCAAAAAAAAATTATTAATTTTTTGTGTTCATTAATTTGTTTTAATTAAAGCTCTAGTTTAACGTCAGGAAATTGTTTGTTTTTTATTTATAGTTTGGAACATTAAATATGCTAGTTTAGGTATGGAGCTGGTATACGTAGGTACCTGTAAATATATAACTGAAACTACTTAGAAGTATCGACTCAGAAAATGTTGACAAAAAAGAAATAGAGGGCGTCTAAAAAGTGAAATACATGACATTGTTTCCAAAATGTTTGTTTGTGCTCCTTCCATGCAGTTCGGTCCCTAGCAACCTGTCTCCAGTTTGTCACGCTAAGTTGGTTGAAGTCCTCTTCCACTTGTGATGTTAAAGGCGTACAGATAAAATTGTAACTAATTTTATTTATATAACTAATGTACGTAAATGTAAAAATGTTTCTTACAGAAAATATTTTTGCATATAGCGAAAATGTTTGAAAATAATTGTATATTATTCAAGAACACTATATTTAACCTTTCTAAATGTAACACATTTGCAGTTATTACATTTCATTTCCTAAACTCAGGTGCTATAGAATAAAAAAAAAAAAAAAACATACTCAACTCAGGTGTAGTATGTACTTAAAGATAATAAAAACTACAAACCATAATGATTTAATAGATATACAATAGTTCTTGCATAGAAAATTATTCAAAGCTACACAGATATACCGGAGATACGAATCGCACTAGATTCGACGCCCATTTTGATATATCTTTTACGTTTTACCACACATCAACAACGACACCACATTTGTGTGCAAGCTTTATGAAGTGCCTTTTGCAACATTTGTATATAGAAGGCGAAGACCTTGGAATAGAACTCTCTGCATTCAGTGACTGGTGTTTTGAATTGCACAAAAAAAAATTACTATAAACGACTTGATGCAAAGATTTTCTTGAGATCACTTTAGCTGCATTTTGTTGAAAAAAAAAAAAATATAGAACAAAACAACCTTGCCTGAGGGGCATTTTATAAAAAACAGAACAGGCGGTATAATAGTAATTGGGTAGTTAATTTAATATTTCTGTACATAGAATTTATTTATTGCTAGAAAAAATTCACTGACAAAACTACATATTATTACGTAATAGATATCTATTATCGTTTTTGTGTTTTTTTTTTAGACGTGTGGTTTTCAATCTGGCAACACTTTTTTCGGAGTTGGTCTTTTTGACAGCTGTCACTTGATTTATGCTCAATTTGATTTGCCATTTCATAATGAATAGACTTTCTTCTGAAAAACGTTTGCCAATCGTGCCCAAATGGGCCCAAAACAAGATTGCCGTTGATCCCAATTTTCACAAGCGAATTTTGTTTAGTGATGAAGCTCATTTTTGGTGAATTGGGTACGTTAATAAGCAAAATTATCGTATTTGGAGTAATCCTAATCCACAAGCCATTGATGAGACGCCCGCCGTTACATCCTCAAAAAGTCACTGTTTGGTGTGCTCTATGGGCAGAGGGAATCGTTGATCCATATTTCTTCAAAAATGAAGCCGGACATAATGTTACAGTCAATGGGGGACGCTATGGAGCCATGATCGTGCCTTAATTGGAGGATGTTGATGTGGACGACCTTTGGTTCCAACAAGACGGCGCTACATGCCATGCAGTCAACGAAACAAACAATTTATTGAAGGAAACTTTTGGTGAGCGTATTATTATCTCACGTCGTGGGCCTGTGGCGGGCGTGGCCTCCAAGATCGTGCGATTTAACACCGCTGGACTATTTATTTGTGGGGTTACGCAGATAAGCCCGAGACGCCTTGGAAGAGAATATTCCGCGCGTTATTGCTGACATTACGCCCCAATCCTTTTTAAATCCTTTTTAAAGCATAATGGCAAACCCTTATCTTTATAATAAAGCTAAATTCTTGGCCATAACATTAAATAATATGCATTTTATTTCTTTTTGAAAACTACACGTCTTAAAAAACACCGTCTACAAGAACTGTTTTTTTGAATTGCTCAAAAAACTACGCCAGATAGTTGTCTAGATTAAGGACTGTTAAATGTTATTTTTAATCAATATTCTAAAAAAAAATGTAATTCTAATTTCAATAATTTCAACAATTTTATATTACTTAAATAGGCTTAAACCAATATATTTTATTTCATTGTTAAAAAAAAGGTTAATATTTCTTCTAAAAAGTGATCATCACTTGTTCAGCTTTATTGTTGCTAAAGCCGCGTCCAGAAACAAATTTCATTGAACACTTTTTCTGGATCTTTTTTTTAGTATTGAACCTTTCCGAAACATACAGCCATAGCGCACAGTCAGTGTTCGAAAATTCTGAAAAACTGACCATCATGCAATGTTTGGGTTTTTGAAGATGCAAATGATTCTGGCAATACCTCTTGCATCACATTAGATTGAGAGTTGATGACAGATGTGGGCTCTTAGCCAACTATATCCATTCTCATTCATCAAAACGTGTGAAGCGTGTATCTAAGTGAATATTTTTTTTTTAAATTCAAAGGGAAAGGGCTACAATAATTAAATTTGCGTATACACTTTGGTCTGACTTGGTCCATATTGGATTAAACCCAATTTGGATGTGCTGCGCGTATTAAATAACCACACCCAAGAAACTGGAATTTGTTAGTTCATCTGCTAGATTGAAAGCCCTTTCTTAAACTTTCCTTCTTGGCTATACATTGTCAGCCACATTATCAATAAAACATACACTTCCTGTAAACTAGTTGTTATTGAAATATGTATCTGTATTTATAAAACATAGTGAGATATTGTAAATTTATTATAATCTCCTTCCTTTTGTCGTTACTCTGTACCCATATCTTTTTTCTTTTTATTAAGCTCATTATAATGGCAAAAGAAAGGCAACAAAAATAATGGACCACTTCTAACCATCAATCATCTCTTCGACACAAAAGCAAAGAGAGCTTGATGCTTTTATTTTTTTCTTTCAAATTTATTATACGTAGATAATCTAAACAACCACTTTCCATTGTGGTCTAAGCCAAAGCAACACTAAAGGTTAATACAACATTATAATGGAATACAAAAATATATATTGAGACACAATTATAAGCAGAAAAATACTATATATAAATAAAGGTGACATTTTAACTGTCAGCTTTTCGTTACGTTTGATCTTTAAGAGTGTCATCGGTGATCTTTGAACGCCCATATATATATGTAGCTGCACCCTTTATAATACATTTATTTATTAATAATATTTTCTATATATATTTTTCAAATCTGAATTGATGATGTTACCATGTTAAACTTGTTTATTTATTCATGATATTGTTTAAATTTTGTCTTGAAAATGAATTTAAGTTTGATTTTGAATTTATTACAAAGATAATATATGTGTTAATGATGTTTCCGTTACATCTGATTATGATTATAAGAGATTTTTTTTTGTATTAAATTTATTTTTGCAGAAACCTAATGTTCCAGAAGCTAAGCTAAGTGGTTTTAATTTACCGTTGAAGTTTATGCAAATTTACACCTACGTAAAATGTTACAAAATAACTCATATGACTAACGAATACAATAATTTTGCCTTTAATTCAAAAAGAAATTGAAAAAAAATCATTAAGAAAATTTACATACATAAATATAAAACCAAATTAATACCCAGAATATTTCTACACTTTACAACAAAGCATCGTATTCATGATTCGATTCCATCAAGTGTGGCCTTTCTTTTCATTTAAATAACTCATGGTATCCATCTCGGAATTTACCTGTTGGAAGTTAGTGTTAAACGCTTGGAAATTCATTCGTTTGAAAGGTCTATCGTTGCCATTATGTATGATAGAATATAAAATCGTTCAAATGACGCGCATCCAAAATGTCCAATTTTACATGAATCTCATGAATTGCTCGTGCAGAATTTCCAATATGGCGCGTAGCGTCATCCTGTTGAAACCACTTGTTGTTGGTGTCCATATATCATCCAACTCAGGCCAAAAGAAGTTGATGATCATCAACCTATAGCCATTGACGGTGATGGCCTGGCCAACGTCTTTCTCAAAGAAATATGGAGCGATGACGCCGCCAGCCAAAAATTCACACCAAACAGTCAGTGAGTTGTCCAGGATGCATTGGACGCTCTTGGATCTCATGTGGACTACTATCGTCCCAAATTCGGCAATCATCCAGAAATGGGCCTCATCGCTGAAGATGACGAGCGAACGTTGCCCGAACAGAACACCCATTTTGATAAAACAATTTTATCATTTGCAGATTGCAGAAATTGAATAAATGACAGGAAGACACTCAACTTGACAGATTTAGCTTCAATAATATGGCCGCTATCAACTGTCAAAGTACCGAAGTTCCTATTGGAAGACCATTTATAATTTTGTTTGCCCATCGATTTAAAGCACATGGGAACTCTGGTATTTTTGATAAAACAATAACTCCAAAACCAAGTTCAATTCAACTCCTCCCCTTCATTTCCTCAGCATTTTGTCTCTTTTATTTTTGTTTTACTGCGAAGGGATCTAATCCTACCATAGGTAACCTGTTGTAAACTGAGCATAAGACATCAGCTGTCATATTTACTGTCACTAGAAACAGTGTTGCCAATTTAAACAAAAAAACAAATACAGATTCAAAGTGAATGCAAAGCGCCATCTTGAGGCTTGAAATTTGTATTTACAATTTAACATAAAATCGAATAAATTTGTTAACTTTGCAAAAAACATTATAAGGCAATTTGGGCATTTAGCATCACATAAAACTAATACTTCACTTCTTCTTCTTCTTCTTTTTTTTGTTCTCTTGTTAAAATTTAGAAAGTTTTAATTTTAACACATAATTCCACTTAAAATCCGTCCAAGATTTGTTTATCAATCATACACTTTAACAAATTTTATCTATCGATTAAATCAATGAAACTGAAAATAGAATTTTAAAACATTTACCTGCTAAAGTTGATAGACAAACGCATTTACGTTCAACTTTCAATTTATATTTATTGCTACTATACCTATAATATGTTGCCATAAATAAACAACAACAAAAAATTCCCATTTAAGCCTAGTTTTCTCTTTTTTTTAGTTATTTCTATCCAAATGTTACTGATAAACAACATTGTAATGTTATTATATTTTTTGTATAACTGCTGCATCATGACAACATGGCAGGCAACTTTTCTTGCTTATAGTTTGAATTTTTAGTTTCCAGCTCCCATTTAATGTCAAGGTAGATAAGCTTGTTGCGTTGCGATTATAGATTGATATGCAGAGATGTGTGAAAAATAAAATACATTGAGTGTAATTATCTTTAAATTAAAATTGACATTTAATATAAATGCGTATGCATTATACAGTTTTTAATATTTTATTCATTTATAAGCTAAAAGGAAACTTTGTAGGAATATAACGTGTAAGAGAAATCATTTAAGTATTTCATAAGAATATCAATCGGTTCAATTTAGTTATGTATTGGTATGTTCACAATTTTTGTTTTTGTAAATGTCAACACAAATCTTGGCATTTAAGACCGTGTGTCAAATGCGATGAAAAATGCTTAAATTTGACAGTAGTGAGGTGGATACTAGATAATAAGTGTAAACGTCAAAAATTTAACCAAATGTCAATGCACTTGACAAACGCGCCAAACAGAAATATTAATAATTTTATTTCAATCTAGCAGCTCTGCCTCACTACGAGGCTGATTACAAGTTTCCTTTTTTTTCAGTTGTTTCGTCTTTCCTCATATTGACAGATTAGGTGAGAGAGGTAGGAAAGTAGGGAGAATGGAGCAACGTTTCTACACCCCTCGCCCTATCTGTCAAAAGGACGAAAGACGAAACAACCGAAAAAAGGAATCGTGTAATCAGGCTCTATTTCGTGATGAGAGATACAATTCTTAAACGTTAAAATAGATTGGCACCAGGCCAGAGAGCAACATATCAACAATTTCCGAATTTTTTATTTCTTGTACTCTATGCGAATATAATGTCGTTTTCGTTTGGATGTTCGGAGTACTCCTTTTCCACTCCAACTACACCAAAAGCCTTCGATTGGCTGTTCCGAGTAATGTTTTCGGAGTGTTCTTATGTTCCCAATTTCATATTGGAGTAAACGAGGAACAAACACATACATATAAAGTTTTTCATTGGATTACTTGTCAAAAGTGATATACTTGAAGAAGCCATTTTGTTAAATGGAGGTTTTAGGTAGTGTGTGTGGTGTAAATTTAGGAAATTCAGTGTCTTCATATTCGATTTTAATTAAAAAGGAGTAGAATAGACCGAAAATCCAATCGAAAACGACATAAGCGTCTATTTTTGGTAACAAGACTGTCACTTCACTCACAAACCCAAAGTACATTTATGTATGCAGATAGAGTCGTTCTTAATTTAAGACTAGTACGCTTATTTTTTACTCCCACTTTTCTATCGAAACATCAACTGAAATCCTAGCTTTATTTTGACATAGTGTTTAGTGTAATTTAAACTTCAATGTTACAAAAACAATTTTTGAACCAAGGAATTTGTTTCACTTAAAAGTTCATTACATCAACCCACTCATTGACAGTTTTTATCAATGTCACTTAAAATAGACCACTTAAACTTGTCACTTTTCATTTTTTTTTATTTACCCTCTACTAAATTTTGTTGGTACTCCAGAGTAATCCAAACCAAAGCGCATAAAGTTTAATATGTTTTTAATAGTTCAGTTTACAAATCAACTTATCATAATGACATTTCAAGGTCCAAAAACTAAATATTCAAAAAACCAAAATTCTTTCATTCAAATGAGCAGCATTCCATTATTATGTAAATTATTATGTCATTTTACACACAAGGTAATAATTAACCTATTCATCTTCAAAAAGAAAAAAACGGGATCGTTGACATAATGTTTCTGTAATTATGTTAAGACGTTTAAAAGAAAGATCAAACAAAAGATTGGAAGAACGCACAACAACAAATGTGTTAATGACATTGTTAGTCTGTCAAGTGACTACTCCTGCTTATAAAATTGTCAATGAATGGAATAATATTCACGTTCACATTAGTATACATAGGTAGTATAATTAACAGAGATGACTTCCATCCACTTCTATTGATCTTGTGAAAATTCACAGCTTAAAACAAAACACAGCTTTGACAGTTTGCAAGTTAATGTCATCGGTGAACACAACGACCGCACTGCTGCGCTGCTATGTGTTGTTGTTGAATTGTATCTTTTATTAGACACAAGACAAAAATTTCGTGAAGGGAAAGTGCATCCCAATTAATTTCTAGCTGGTAGGTTGATGGTTGTCTCATGTCTGTGTGTTTTACCTTATCCACTGACAGCCAGCTGACAAACACGTTCTCTCTGTTACACTATACATGTTCCTTTTCACTTTTTCAATGTTCATTGTAAGTTGGATGTCTTATGTGCCCTGAGAAGAGTAGAAATCCTTCTCCTACGATATGCTATAGAGTGGATATAACATTATTTTCATTTCTATATATCTACCAAAGTCAGCAGAGAAACTTTTACACAGAGCTTGCTGCCAGAAAATGTATGCAATTAATTTCCTTAGCCAAAAGTGAAAATTCACCAAATCACTAATACAATCATTTGTGCAGGTGTTTGCAAAAAGAAAATTGTCAACAAAGACATTTTCACGGATGCGGTGTCACTGAAATTATTAACTTGCTTCATAGATGACAGAGGTTGTCATTGTCACACAATTTTTGTAACGAAAGTTCAACAATATGTCTGACACTGTGACAACTATTGGTCTATTGTGGCAAAGGGAATCGTTTTCTAAAACAAATATCCATTTGTGAGTTGTGACGTCGTTATCAATAATTATGATTTAATTAAAAAAAAATATTTGGAATTCCAACTCACATACTAAAGCCACCTTTCGAAATATGTCACCCGCTCCACCTACATGTCAATATAGTTTATCTTCACGATTATCACTTCTAATCAAGATCTTGGCGGCGTGGCACACAAATTTTGTTCGGAACATTATGATGAACCGGTGTGTATTGCATCGGACCGTATCATATATCCATGGAAAAACAAGTTGTTACGTTGACATTTCACCATTTTCACATTAATCAACGCTGCTTGCTCAAGCTCGCGGTTAGATTTTCACTCTTGAGAAATTCATGGGGTTCTCTTAATTGTTTTTATCGCCATAGTCATCGTTGTCGTCAGGGTAATGAACTAATGTCACTATTTACTACAAGTGCGAGTGTTAAATTACCAAAACGCGTTGCTAAAAATATTTTTTTTTCAACATTAACATGTTTCGCAGCATGTCCCGCTAGATGGGCATAATATAGTTTATATACTAATAACTGATTTGTGCAAATTGAAAAATTAATTAATATTAATTTTATTAGGAAGTATAGAGTTGCTGAACTTTAAAATTATTTTGTATTTATGAGACACAGTAATAATTAGATTTTTATTAAAATATGTGATTATTTTTTGTTTTATATCAAAGTAAGTAATTTGTATTTAATTTATATGTGCTTTAATATTTTGTTAAATGGGTGGAACAAGAATTAACTGTCGGCAATAAAAATGTCAAATCAAATGATAATTTCTTTCACAAACAGAACTTTGATGGCGGATGGGTGTTCTTGCAAAAAGAGTTATGAATGAATTTAAAATTTAATGATCGGATTAAATTATGTTGACGTAACTGCGATTTGCTGTATCATAAAGAACTTGTGCTAGGGTATGTGACTGTAGTTGCTTGTAAAAAAAAGTTTAAAACGTTAAAGTTATGGGCTTATCGATTGGAGTCAGAATGACAGTTCTTTTTCTGAAACGAAGAGACATTTGCTTCTGATTTTGTTTTCAGAATCGTTCCAGAAGGGTTCACACGTATCAAATCGTAATCAGTAGCGTGCCATATTTTTGCACCATATTAAATTGAAATAACTCCTTCACAAAAAGCGTTAGGCCCCCCGTGAATTTCCAATAGCATTTGACACAGATCCAACGTCCTATTCAAGGCACATCTGAGTGTGCAGTGTGCACTGAATTACTGTGGCCAGATGTGGATGTGGATGTGCATTCAGAGTTACCCGTGTCCATTTGGTAATTCGTTCAGCTTTTTTTCCTTGAGTTTCTGTTAAGGTGCTTTTGATTTTCGAGCTTTAAGAAAAAGCTTTTAATGATGAGTTTTATCGTGTGCACTACGACAACCCTGTGAAAGCTTTAATGAAGAGAGAAGAGGCAAACGTCCTATCTTGCCTACACTGCCAATTTTTGTTGGACAGAGTATAGAAAGGTTTTTTATTATAGTGGAACACGTCGACGAAACTCGAAACTTCACTTTGGCGTGGCTGTCAGTTGTTACAGTATAGTATTATGTCCTTTTCGATTGGTGTTAGAATGACAGTTCTTCCTATGAAAATAAGAAAATTTTGCTACTGGATTTATTTTTAAAATCTTACTAATGGAATAAGTCATTAATTAGATTGCGATGATACTAAGTACTGGATACATTCATGGTTTGTCGCTTTCCTTTTATTAGTCCTAGAAATTAATTTTCAATATTTTTGCACTGGCAAGCCTTCCATTGGCTGTTTTGAGTGATCATTATATATTTGCAAGAGATTTTCACTTCCTGATTTAAATTAGGAGTGCAGTCCAAATTCACATATACTTACATAATTTCAATTGTAAGCAATTTCACATTGTTTTTTTTTCAAATTTGATTGGAAACTTTTTTAATTTTAGTAATTTAAAATTTAATGAAAAACTATAAACGATAACGTGAAAATACAATATTTCTGTATTAAAATTACTTTTAAAATGTTAAAATAATGCGTTAATATTGTTATGTTTACATTTACCAAGTTCTGTTGTTATTTGGATTCTTATTTATGGGGTAAATGGAAACAGCAATGTAAATCATCTTAAAGTTTTCGAACAGAGGCTTTCAGTTGTTATAAACAACGTATTGGGCTTTTAAACCTCGTAAACCTTACGCATAAGATTTGAAGTTCATGATTCGTTATTCTCAGCATAGCTTGCATTGGAAACGTCATCCCATGAGTATGAGTAGTAATTTCGAAGGAAATCTCCGAATGAAATGTGTTTCGCAACAAATCATTTAAAATACACTTAAATTTTTACAAATTCAAATTTTCAACCAAATATTATGTTTATAATCAACCCGAACATTTGTTTACATTTACCCTAATCATAATATTTTCTGGGCTAAATTTAACAAGAAAAAAGATAAATCCCTTCGAGATTTTGGATTTTTTTTTATAACTGAAAAGTATATTAAAGAAGACTTGCCTCTGAATTATGTTTAAAAAATATTAATACCAGACCTGTAAAACACTTAAAAAAAAACTGCCAACTGATAGCTGTCAACACACGAAATGATTGACATGTATGTAAAAGCTGACAGATAATGAATGCGTCCGAAGATTTATTCAGTAGGAGCGTTCAAAACTGCAATATGTGAATAGAATTTGAGCTCTGTTTACATTTACTTTTGTTTACATTTAACCACATTGAACCTACATTTTAAATTTGTTTTGTCAGATTTTTGTTATAAATACTTGGAGAAACCATTTTGTAAAAATGGTAATAGCGAAGTTCAGTAGTAGAATTGTCGTATTCCATTGGAATTAAGAAGGAGTGAAAACTTCTTGAAAACCAATGGAAAAACGAAATAAAATAAAATTATTTTTTAAGTGTATTGACTCAACTTTAATAATTGTGAGCAATTTAAATAATTCGTGATTAAATTGTAAATCATTTGCTTGCAAAATCCTTTATCTAACTTTAAATTCCCATTAAAATCCACTTAAATATTTCAAAAATTAAATGAGACAAACAGACAAAAATTTAAGAAGACGATTTTAAGGTTCTAATAGGTCTTTTCTAATGTGCTTTGAAGGGAAGGCAATACAATATTCCAAAACATCCTCTTCAAATTCTATTTAAAATAAACAAAATTAAAATACACCAGTAATCGTTTTAAGCACTTCATTAGATATGATTAATTATTTTTCAATTATCTAAATACTCTTGTTCTTCAAATTCCATAAAATGTCACAGACTATGTATCATACAAAAAAAAATTGATTTTTCTACGATGATTAAATATTTATTTGCAGATTGTCAACGATTGCAAAAAAAAAACACACTACTTTAGCGAGTAATATAATATTAATTTGATTATCATTATAACATACTGTTATTAAAAATGTCATTTGCAAACAAAAATTCCCATTTCAACCTTGGAATTTGACATTTTTACAAAAACCACTTTTTTCAACTTCTTCAACATTGCAACGTTAGATTTGATTAAAACAACGAAATTTTGTTAAAACACGAAACCATATAAAGCAAGTAAAAATGCATTGACAGTTTTCTCTGGACCTTTTTGTTTAACATTAATTGAAACATATTTTAGTAGTTTCAAATTGTTTTAATAAAATTTTAAATTTTTGGCTACGATGCAAAATGCCAAAATCTTGTTTTGACGTCAGCGCAGAAACCGTTTAACTAATTATTATTATTAAACAATAACAAGCTGTTATTGATGTTTAAGTCTTTTTATTATTTCTAAAGCAGCATAATAGTATTTTTAGTAATTATAAACAATTTTGTTATTTGCCTGAAGCCAAACGATTAAAAAAGATTGTTGTCTTGCAACTTCATATATCTTATTGTTTTGAAGTAACGCCCCCTTATCCGTTTATTTATGTGCTTATTGTTTCTTAGTTTCACAATACAGTACAGTATTTTGTATATACAAAAATACAAATAGACATCCTAGGAATAGTGTTAAAATATTAAATCGCAACTTTCTTGTGCAATATGTATCTCAAAATTTGAACATTTGTAAATTTCATTCAATTATCCAAAGCCATACCGACAAATATTGACACTTTGGGCTCTTTGTAATATAGAGGAAGACCAGCTCTATGTGAGTTGTTCCATCAGAAAACAACAACAAACATAAAACGAGAAAACGTTTACCATCATCATTGGCTTTGCCAGTAGGTATATTTCGCAAAAAAAAAAAAGGAAAAAAAATTAAAATTAAATAATGCTGCACGATTATTGATTAAGCAGCCACTTCGACGCCAATTCACTGTTTTTAAATAGCGGTGTGATGATGGAACAGACGCTGTTGTCGAAAGTAATACTATCGTAACGTTTTACTCCTTCATTGAGGAAAATGTTATTTTGCAAAATAATCTGCCTCCTGGATCATGTGGCGCTACTACGAAAGCAATTCGGAATGTTCCTGGTCGTAAAGTACCATTGGCATTATGGACCCAATTTCAGTATTGCTCAACAGCAGATTTTATAAATAAAAGTATTTTAAGTGGAAAAAAATTATTTCAAAATGGCAACTTTTCCTTAAAAGTGTTACACCTTTTTTTGATATCCTGAAAATTCTTCTTTTATGTTATTTTCAAATCATCTTCTTTCTTTTAATAGTTTTCGAAAAAATCACTTTCAAACTCAAAAATGGTAAAAAAAACAAAGCATTGAATACTATTTTTTTTTGTTCAAAATTTTAAAAAACTAAGTTCTAAATTCACTTTTAGTATTCACTACGTCTTTTAATTCTTTATTTTCACCATTTCAAATAAAAGAACAGACTTTTGGCTTTCAAAAAAGGTAGCACATTTTTTAGTACCTAAGTGTTGCCATTTTTTGAATTAATTTTGTTTCCAATTTAAATACTTTTTATAATAAAATGCGCCAAAACATCAGTTTCGCGCCATATAATGAAATAAAGTACTCTCCAAAAGCTTTCGTATGACATAAGTTTCATAACTGTTGAGCAATATTGTAAGTAAGCAATATAGTAAGTCAATAACTTACTGTTTTAAATTTTAAACAATTACTTACACAATTATTAATAAGAATAGCAAGTCTAAAGACGCCGACGTACATAGATGTGCTGGTTTTTTTTTAACAGTGGAACAGAATTTGGAAAACGACAGCACTGATGACAGATAGTACCTACCTCCAAGCGACACAACGTCACCATATCAACTTTAGTATTTTTTGCTCGAACGATCACTGAAGAAGCTTCTTTCTTTGTTTTGGTATATTTTCAAGACAACTTTAAGAGTTTGAGTGAGTGGCACACGCTGGCGTTGGTCGCTGGTCTGTTCGATCTTGCGGGCTTACACGAAGTTAAGATTTAGATAGAAACCACTTCGATGTGATGTGCTATGTCTAACGAGTTAAGTTCATGAGCACTTCCCACTAAGGCAGGCTTCTATATAGGTTTAATGATAAATCAAGTTTTTTTTTTCTTCATTTTTTGTTGCAAAATTATGAGCCTCAACATCACAATCACAACAACCCTGAAGACTTCTTTTAAAAGAAGTGCATAGCAAATTATTCGCTTTGCGCGTGCGATTTGGTGAGAAGATACATTTTGAAAGATGCAATGGCATCAGTTGTTGGTTTTATTTTCATTTGAATTATATTTGCATTTTTGATTAGGACATCTTTTATGAATTTTTTTTTCAATAGATCGTATGGATCTCCGAATTACAAACTGGTTGTTTGTTTATTCAATGAAAAAACATGACACAGAAAAATAATAAATAAAAAGAAACCAGGACCAGTAGTGAGTAAAATATAAATTGTGTCAGGAAGGCAGTCGACCAAAAGATTATAGTTTGATAGTGTTGTTGGATTGAGGTTTACTTCGTTTTTTTTTTTTTTTTCTTTACGCACTATAGTCATGGACACGACATGCACAGAGCATACACATGTACATAATATTGAATCTTTGATTTGTCAATGAATTTTCGATTTTATCGAACTAAAGAGAAAAGTGGTCTAGCGCTGAAAGAGATTTCCGGTTATTTTATGATGTTGCCATCGGTTGATTTCCTCCCACCATTTTTTTGTTTAATTGATAACTTATTACATTGTTCATACGACAAGGAGCTTCAAACATAAGTAGATACTTGGAAAGAATAACATCCGTAATGTTGGTTTTATCGAAAAACAGCCTTTACTATTTTTGACTAGAAGAATGAGCATGAATGAGAATGAGAAATTTCCCATATCAACAAAAATAAAAAAAAATCCCTTAAATATAGGCAAAATATTTGGTAATTCCCTTTTAAAACATTATCCTGACTAATTGAAAGTCTACTTTCAGTTTTTTTCTAATTAAAATGTTCTTATCTCTATTGACAGATTTAAGGCAAGTGTCGTTCAATGTTCCGTGCGACAAATGTCGATCCCATCAAAAATTTGGGAACGTTCTAATTGATTTCCGAATTTATCTGTAAAGCTTTGCGTTGTCGAAGTTCCTTGTGAAAACATAACATACAATATATGTGATGACATCTGATGCAACACAACCTTCAGATATTTTAAGTTTCCGATGACCGAGTTAAAAAAAAACTCGTTTGTCAATAAAAAAAAACCATACTTGTAAGAAGAGAGGATTTGCTTATATTTTAAAAATCTATCAGTTACATTAACCATTAAGGGGTTACATAGGTACTCTTTTTTATTATACCTTTAAGTAAATTTGATTCACAATTCACATAAACCCTTTTATAATCTGTGTACATGTGCTCAATTTGATTGTGCTCATTAAGAAGTAGAATGGCTTCCAGGAAGTTCCTATAATAGTTTTATATATTGCTTTTCATTTAATTAAAATATATGATAAAAAATATATGATAAATGGTTTAATTTTAATTAAATTGTATTTCTTGAACATTCATAAAAAAAAGTTTTTGAAAGTTTAAATATTCGAAAAAAATTAAAAGTGTTTTCCTATTAATATAAAATGATTTTTTTTTATTTTGTTTTTTTTTTTGTTCGAACAAAAACAAAATAGGAAACAAGCTTTGTGTTGAATATTCATAAGGAATTTATAACTAACCTAACACAATGTTGCTATTAGGCATACAAAAGTCAAAAACAAGTTTTTGTAAAAGATCATTTCGAGACAGTGGTTATTGATTTAAGTTGACATTAATCCTGTTGTAAAAAGTGTTTAAATGATTTTTGTTTATATGTTTAATATATTTTTTATTATAGTGTGTGGAAAAGTGAACTCTTATTGATTTTTAAAATGGTTAGAGTGTTGAGTGACTTTTTTTGCCTAAATGGACAGGACATGTCACGGTTGCTTAACACTTAAATTTGATAGTTTTTTTTTCGAAAGTTTAGCATACATTATAACAGGCTCCCTTGCCTAAAGTTTATGTCATTGGGCAACCGAGTAAGCAAACAATTTTTCTTTTTTTTTTTTCTCTTTATTAACTTTTCCTTCTATGAAACAATATGATGTGAACAAACTTCCGCCTAGGTGTTTTTTTTTTGTGCTACCTCCTTATCTCACAGTCTGTTTTATGAATACCTGGAACATCCCCCATAAAAACGATTTTCGCCTAAAAAAAAAAAACCAAACATAAAAAGTATTATCTGAAATAAAGGGTCTTTCAATAAGGACTTCCGAACTTTGACAGTTGATTAGAAGCCATATTGTTGAAGCTATAGGTGCGTTCGCGTACTAGTCCAAAACTACACACTTCTTCCATTTTTAGTCCAATTTAATTTTTTTTATATGTGAACTTTGACAGAAATTCGGACTAAAAATGGCAGGTTTGGAAAGTAAACGAACAGAGTTTATATCTGTCAAATTAGCTGTCATTTATTCAATCAGATCACCATGGATGGATAAAGCGTTTAACAACGCGTGGAAATGATAAAATTGTTTTTTATCAAAATGGGTGTTCTGTTCGGGGAAAGTTCCGCGCGCTTCGCCCATTAACGGTCATCTTCAGCGATGAGGCCCATTTATGGATGAATGGGTACGTCAAAAAAACAAAATTGTCGAGTTTGGGACGACACCAATCTACACGAGATCCAAGAGCGCCCAAATGCAACCCGAAAAAGTCACTGTTTTCTGGGGATTTAGGGCTGGCCGCGTTATCGTTCAATATTTTTTTGAGAACGACGTTGCCCAGGCCATATGACCAACAACGGCGAGCGCTAGGTCGATGATTACCAACTTCGTTTGGCCTGAATTCGATGATATGGAGACCAACGACAAGTGGTTTCAACAGGACGGTGACGCTATACGTGCCACACACCTCACGCCATTCGAGGGCATGGTCATCTCACGTGGAGGTGATGTGAACTGGCCACCGAGATCGTGCAATTTAACCCCGTTAGACTTTTTCTTTTGGGGTTTTCTGAAGTCGCAGGTCTATGTGAATAATCCACAAACCACAGCGGTCCTCAAAGCCAACATAACCCATGCCATTGGTCAAATCCAGCCTGATTTATGCACCAGAGTCAAGGAAAATTGGACATTTCGGATGCACGCCACCCAGAGAAGCCGTGGCCGACATTTGAACGATGTTATATTCCATACAAATTTCAATGATATCTCAGACACACTTTGTTTTATTTAAATTTAAAGATAGGAAGCGCTTAATAAAAGACACGTGACACGTGAGAGGCGGAATTTCGTATATACGACACAGTAGGGCAGTATATTTTCATATATGTATCTATAGGTATACATATGTATATAAAAATAAAAACTATGAACAAAAATCATTATATCTTCATAAATAATAGCTGAATGTTAGATAAGTCCTAAATTTGAAATCAAAGTCGTGTGTTAATATAAAATACTATACAGTGGTGGGTTTAACCAGAGTTACCTAACCCTAGAAGTAAAGTAACCCACATCAAAAGCATCTGTTCAGTTAATCCTGAGTTAACTCACCAAATTAGATGAGTTAACTCGAGTTTAACTTTAATCTTGCACTGAAAAACTAGACCTAAATGCAATAAAATTAATCTTAAGACAGACAAAAGTCAAATTCAAACAACTAAATAAATTATTATTGTCATATAACGTTTAACTCATCAACTGATGAATACCCGTTCTAATTATTCAATTGCATTAAACTAAGAAGTAGGTATACGACATTACAAAAAATAACTAAAAAAAGTTTCACACAAATTTACGTCACTTAGTTTTTTATAAGGCACTCACAATTATAAGCTTATAAGATATTTTCTTTATCATCCGTTATGGTTAAAAATTGAGCTCACGCACGCACACCAAACTTGGTCAAAAACGGTGTCAATTAAATTGAGCTTTATGCTTCTTGGATCGTTTAACAAACTTTATTGGGTAGATCGTCTTTCTGATGGTTGAAATGATGCTCCAATGGGCACCCATCATGCCCACACATCATCTTCATTCGACTTATTGGCTAATAACTTCAACCTCAAAAAAAAAAGTGATGCTCTGTAGTAGTTCAATACGGCAAAGCGTGCACCATTCAAAACGATAATAATAATGGTGGCGGATAGCTGAAGGTATGTGTAGAGTTAGAGTGTATAGTCTGTTGCAAGTCCAAGTATTTAGTTGGTGGTTTGGTTGGTCATTGGTTCAGAATAATAGTGATAAAAAAAAGTATTAGAGAATAATAGGTGCGCCATCAGGGGCGCCTCACTGGTGTCATTCACTGATGGCAGACTACGCGTAGACCGTATATGCTCAGAATATTTAATTATTTTTTGTCTTTGAGTGTACCTACTTACCATTTTGAGCAAAAAGAAAAATAATGCAACGGTTTTTTGTTTTGTTATTTTTCTTTAAGTATCTTGACATTTAACAGTGTGGTTTGTGGTATTCAGAGCTTAAGTGGAATTTGTAGATTGTACATTGATAGAGATTACTTATCAATGAATTTTTTTCTCTAAATCAAATCAATCAATCAGATACGGGAACTGAATTAATAATTTTATTGGCACACGCGTGCTACACACGTGGGTTCTGCTACAAGCAAAATGATTTGTTGTTTATATTATTTTTTTAAGCTTTCTAATTATAGTGAAACTTAAGTCAAAAATGATAGTGATAATTATATTTGTTAATTGCTTCTTAGATTTTTATGATAAATACGTTTATTTTTGTTTCTTTACAGGTAAGTCGGATTGCAGATATCTTATTCTTCTTCAGTTCTGATTATCTAATTTTAATGAAGATTAATTTCGTCGGTAAGTTGTGATGATGGAGAAATATCGAAAAATTTCTCTATGAAAAAATAATATTATGATTACTGATGGTGAGGATTTCACCGCTTTGATATGCCTCTATTTAAAATCTTACTTAATGAACTTAATTCGTGGAAGCTTGAGAACAAAAATATATAAAGAACATTCCTTGTATCGAATAAATAATGTATAAGGGGTCTTCATGGTTTATGGGTAGATAAACGTTCTACATTTTTAGAACTTACGCCATAGAAATTATTATAAGAATAATGTTAGGGTTTTGACTAGGATAATGGAGAAGTCCAAAAAAGTGGGTTTCGTCATGCCGTTCGTCGGTCTGTGTAATTTAAGCTAGAGCCTAAACGAGTGAACCGATTGGCTTCAAATTTGGTACAGAGCATTTTTATGTGATTCCCTAGAGGTAAAATTCGAGCTTATCTAAAATTTTAGCTAATCTAGAACGGGTAGCTGAGCTGCCATACAAATATTTTGGTTCACATAACGGAATTAGGTATTCCACGTTTTTTAAGAATATTATGGTCTTATTTTTGGGCTATTCAAGTATATCTTTTTGATGGTTAAACCGATTGTGTTATAATTCTTCAATATGGTGCTTCTCAATAATTTAAACAATATTGCATTTTTCAAACTTTTCAAAACATTGTTTTATAAACAAAACAAATCAAACAAAAAAATCAAATTTTTAGCGCATATTTCATTTTACAAAAGAACTAGTTCGTGCTGAAGGACCAAAATATTTGTTTCTAAACAGAAATAATGTTTTTTTGTGTTTATAACGGGTGATTTTTTAGCTGGTTTGGTTTTGGCAACACTGGTTTTGACAGCTGACGTTTGTTTAGTACCTTGTGTCACTGTCAAACAGCTTCAGTTTGGTTTGCAATTTAACCATGGATCGTCTTACAAATGAACAACGCTTGCAAATTATTGAATTTTACTATCAAAATTCGTGCTCGGTTCGAAATGTTCATCGCGCGCTGCTTGTGTTCAGCGATGAGGCTCATTTTTGGTTGAATGGGTACGTAAATAAGCAAAATTGCCGCATTTGGAGTGAAGATCAGCCAGAAGCATTGCAACAGCTACCAATGCATCCCGAAAAAGCCACTGTTTGGTGCGGTTTATGGGCCGGCGGCATTATTGGGCCATATTGGGCGAATCGCAGCGTTACTGTCAATGGTGAACGCTACCGAGCGATGATAACAAACTTTTTTTTGCCCGAAATGGAAGTTCTTGACTTGCATGATATGTGGTTTCAACAAGACGGTGCCACATGCCACACAGCACGCGAAACAATGGCGCAATTGCGAGGCGAGTTTGGTGAACAGTTAATTTCACGTTTCGGGCCGGTCAATTGGCCACCTAGATCGTGCGATTTGACACCATTAGATTATTTTTTGTGGGGGTATGTCAAGGTTAATGTCTATAGGGACAAGCCCACTTCGATTGACGCACTGGAAGCCAACATCCATGCATTCATTCGTGAGATACCGGCCGATATGTGTGAAAGAGTATGCCAAAATTGGACTCAGCGGATGGGCTACCTGAGACGCAGCCGCGGTCAACATTTGCATGAAATTATCTTTAAACATTAAATTGCAAGGTTCAAACTATCGATTCAAATAATTATTTCATTCATTTTTTCGAATTTTTTGTGTTTTTTTTTTTAAAAAAGTTCTAAGCCTCTTAAAAAATCACCCGTTATAACTGTAAGTCCCCACAATGGTTGAAATCCTAGGATTGGCCAGTAAAACATAAAGGTTACCTCAAAGACTTTTCAAAAGTTGGGAAATTCATTTCATTCAACATTTCATATTCCATTCCCACTTTAACGATGCATAAACTGGTAAGTGCTAGGAAGGCGTTTATCTCAGCGGAAACGTGCAGTCAAAGAAAGTTTACTGCGAATAAAGAATACACATCAGGCACCACATGTTGCTCTGCATTGAGGTACTGAGCCAGCGCTGTCGAACACGTACTATAGTTTTTGATACTTTTTTTTTTAAAATAGACGATAAAAACATGAAAAAATGTTTTTTAAACCTGCGCAAAAATTTTCTCGAATGTAATCAATAGCAAAGAATGGGACTGCAAAACTTTTGTCGTCTAATAAGTTTCATTAAAATCGAAAAATTTTAGCATCGTCGGCCATTTTTGTAGTTTTGCGGAAAAAACATCGGACTTAAGTTTTGATCTAGAAGCTGCTAATTAATGTATCCATTATTGTCACAACAACTTTATGTTTTAATTCTATTATGCCGAGGCGCTTGATAAATTTCAGTTTAAAAACTAAATAATAATCTTGAAAGATTTAGAGGAAGTAAAGTACTTCTAGGTATTCCGAGAAGAGACCGAGACATTTTCCGTCTTGTGGCCAGCCCTACATGCTAGATTGTTAAAGGCCCCAACTACACTCTTTATTTAAACTATACTTGTAGGTATATACTAGCCTCTGCCACGTCTATCCAACTTAAAAGAAACTAATGGTTTGATTTAAGCTGTCAAAAGGGGCTATCAGAGTTAGAAAATCGGAAATAAGTTCAAACAAGCTAGAATGACCTGTATTAAGGCAACTAATACTACTACTATGTTCCAAACCATTTGTAAAAAAACATTCATAATAATAATTCCTCTTCGGCTCTAGCCCTGCTGTCGTCTTCAACAACACACCAGCTGTCAGCTGCCTATGTAGAGGTAGCCAATTTAATTGCAGCACTGTTTGCTGTTAACACGATGCTACTCGAAAGCTGTATGGCCCCTGATGCCTGATATTCGTAAAATGTATGCTGACGTGCCCCAGGGCTCCGTTTTGTCTCCATCTCCTTTTTCATATTCATCCAATGAACTATACATATCTCATCTGAAACTTTTAATCCACAAATTTTTTTTAATGATGATAGAACCCTCAAAAATAGGATATGGAAATGTAGTGGCAGCGTAGTGTATAATAAATAATCTAAATATTTTAAATCTATTATTGCACGACTTAATTAAACTTTTACATTAATTTCTGTTGTGTTCACGTGATATGATGTTGTCTTACACGTATAGATACTTAAGATAAGTATGTTATGTATCTTTTCGATAGGCATATATTTACGTGAAAACGGACAAGTTTTTTTTTTTTTATTGTAAAGACATTAAAATGTTAATTCCTTAAACGTAACAAAAAGATCTATGTATGTGTTTCAATCTTATCTAAAAAAACATTTCTTCGTTTCAAAGATAAACGACTGTGATTTTTTAAACGCGGTCATAAGTTGAATTTACAATTTATAAGTAAACATAATTAAATAATCGATATTGTTCGATACAATATTTTATTTTTAAATATGTATATCATTACCATAATCGCACTATTTAAAGTATTTCAGTATTTGAACTAAATTCGATGACACAACTAAAATTAATTAAAGTCTAAGAACTTCAATTTAAATATATAACAAGCTTGTAACAGATAGTTGATATTGACCTCAAATTTTACACAGGTCGTCGAGACGCCCATTATAATAAAAACATCAAATAAAAACAAATAACTTACCTACCAATCCAATAATACGAATCTTTATATTGTATATCTATAGGCATACAACCGGCACACACAGATGATAGATATTTATCTGTGTTATAAGGTATTTCTGATGAAAATGCGTGTTATTACATAATTATGTATCCCCGTCTACATAAATTAGTTGACAAACATTTAAATATCACGCTCGCTTTGTTAGCTATGATGTTATGTTATGTCACGAGTGATATATGGAAATGAATTGCTTTTGAATAATGTCAAACGAAGTATATCTTTACTCGTATGTATGTGAGTTTTTCCGACAAAACGTTTTCACTTTCACTCGCGTGAGTGACTTTATACTTTACACCCAACACGTGTTGCATAAATCAATCAATTAAAAATAATTTTAATCGTTATTTCCATTACACTTCGATTCGTCATTAAAACGATCACTAAATTAGCATAGAAATATGATTTATACGAAAATTTACGCATAGATGATTGAAAAAAAAAA
The DNA here is from genome assembly GCA_932273885.2 of Leucozona laternaria. NCBI lineage: Eukaryota > Metazoa > Arthropoda > Insecta > Diptera > Syrphidae > Leucozona > Leucozona laternaria. Next base: position 21,297,716 of record OW026368.1, on the reverse strand, counting down.
CTTGGTGTCCGAGTCCGAACGCGAATGCAAACGCAAAGCATAACGAGTGAGTATAATAGTGAGTATAGCGCTTCTGTCAGTAACGTAAATTATGCAAAGGAAGTGATGCTTGTTAGATGGAAAAGTCTTAAGAGTCATGAGATGGTATTAAATAGAATAATTGCTTGGCTAGAGCATGCATAAATAACATTTAACGCAACAACCTATAAAACGGTATGCTAATAATACGTACATACATATGTACATGCGGTGGAGGAGCAGTATTTCTGCTTTAACAGATTGAATCACGGATTGCAATAGCTGCGCTGAGCATAGCACATCAAGCATATCCCGTGCCAAGATTAATACCTGAGTGAATGAGCACTGTTGTGATGAGAAAATTCCACACTCGATTTGTGATTATTTCGTTCTTGATTGAAGTTTGAATTTTGACAGATCGCAGAGATCCACGTAACCGAGTCACATTGAAGTGTGTTCAAGGACTATTTTCGATATTGGGATTATAAGCTCGGCGAGCATGTTCGTCGTTTAGGGCTACCTTTGGCCAACAAGCTTCTCCAGCCTCCAGTTTTCTCGCTAGCCAAATTGCGGCTAAGATATGTATAAATCCTTCCATTTTTGTGGACCACCTGAGTCGTGGTCTAGGTCTTCCTTAAGTCCTTGTCCTTCAGGGATACAGCAAACATTTTTTATCCAACTATGTATAAGAACTCAGGTAAAAGTAGTTGAAAGAAAATAGTGGGGCTCTCCACTGACACTCAAAAGACTAAGCAGACATTTTTTTTTCGATTTGCGCTTCTCAAGGTTGGTCCCTAATACGATATGGAGTACTCTACCATTGTGGAGCTAATCTTGTTGTCTATGGTCTATCTTCTTTATATTGCTGCTGCCGTATTTGAGCTAAAGAGCAACCAGCGTATATGTTAAACAATGGTTTAGTGCGTATTTTATGGACCTTGGTGATTTAGTCGATGTATATTTCTTCAAAAATGAAGCCGCCCAGAGTATAACTGTAAATGACGCTCGTTAATAAGGTTCCATGATAACGATCTTTTCAAGCATAGAGATGTCAACTATTTTTTATTTAAAAAAAAATGGCGCTTCTTGCCACACAGCATGTGAAAAATTTTATTAACATTTAATTTCACGCTTTGGGCTGCCTTGATCATGTATATGTGCTATCACACCCCTAGACTTTGTTCTTTGAGGCTACATATAAAGTCCAAAATCTTCATGAGTAAGCCGGATATGATAAAGGAATTTGAAGCCAAGTTTATTTGCCAAATACCGCTTGAAATACTCGAATGCAGAATGCATCGTCGCACGTAAGAACTCCGACAGACATCATACCACCATTAATATTGGAGTTAAACGAACCCCCATTTCGTCTTCGATCTTTATAACTGCAAAGTCGTTTAAGTAATCAAATTATACTTTATTAACCTTGATCTGTTTGACTGTAGGGAATCGTTGAAATAAATAAAGATTAAATTTATCATTTTCCTTTTCTACTTCTCGTACAGCTTTGACAGAGACTTCAACTTTAAAAGATGCCAAACTTTCCAACATCCTCCCTCTTTGGTCAAATATATCTTGTCTAGTAGTCAATTCGTTCAAGGTTTTCCATATCTAGGTACGTCACATTTTGTGTGATATAATGTAGTTGTTTATATTTGTCCATCTGATGCCTCTAGATTCAAGTAGATAATTGAATGTTGGTTCTGAGGCGTTTCGTTTGCTTGTAAATTTTCCTGATTGTCGTTTTGGTCTAAATCTTTGGTTGGTTTTTTGTCATTTGAAGAACATGCGTTTATGTTTTAAAATAAATCGATGAAAAGATGAACTTACAAGCCATGGAGAGGTAGGTATCCATGGACTTTATTTCAATACCTAAAGTTTCTCCATAATTATGATTTCATGAAGAAGCTAGGTTTGGGTAATATCCCAAAATCTAATACTTACTCCTCGTGCGATGGAGCACTTAAATACTCTTTCTATATAAAAACAAATGAACTTAAATCATATCTGTTTTCATCTAGCTTAACATACCAACCTTTCATTCTACCTGTTTAGTTACTTTCAAATGTGTATATAAAAATTAATAGGTTGGTAAGTACTTTTTTACTTTCATCAATCTATTTATGGATCAATCAATTAAGATGAAGTATCTATCAACTTGAATTCACTTGTTCATTGAAATACATAAGTAAGCTCCGTGATATAATCAACAACACTTATAATGAAACTTTCGCAAATCGTTCCTACTGTTTGTTGCTCTTATATATACATACTTTGCTGCTTTCGACATGTTAATGCCACTGGAGATATTCTATCATCGTAATCCACTCTTGACAGACTCATTAAGTTCAGTCTCGCAGTTCTTTTTTGAGTCTGTCAAAAAAGATATACAAACGGCCCCGTCGAAAGATAAACAGCCACTGCAATTGACAACGGCCACTATATATAATAGTTTTTCCCACAGTTCCATACTCAGTTGTTATATAGAGAGGACGAAACTAGTTCAAGAAAAATTAATAAAAATAAAAACCATAAAACTCTAAATCCCCAAAGTGAATGTCCAATTATAGAGCGTAGAAAACAACCCAAAATCAGCGATTATCTTTTTGCAATAAAAACAACAACAACAAAAAAAAAAACAAAAAATTCAATAATCCACATGTATATGTATGTAAGTTAATTCGGATACTGTCAATGTAAATAAAAGTATATCTTGAATCCGTAAATCTGACTGAATCCGATGTTTATTGTTTGTTGTGCAGCAAAAGCATGCAGCAAAAGCCTCCCAGGCATTTTAACTAATTTTGCCAACCTTTCAAACCACTTTTCTCTATCAAGTTTACGAAAATGGCTTAGAAAAAAAAAACTTCATAGCTTGTTTCTAGTTTGTTAATTATTCGACGACCGACGACGACGCACTTACCGTGTGTGTAGGTTTGGTAGTGCGAGTACGCATAGCGTTCGGGCATCGCCAGCTCTGATAAATTTTCATTTTTTTCTTCTGCGACGGTGACCAGTTGGTTTGTTGAAATTTGTATTTTCTATCTTAAAAAAAATAAAAATGATTAAAGCGAATCAAAAATATTTAACTTCAGAATAAAGTTCTAAGCCTTATTCCCAAATAAGTCCCATTCAAGCATAAATATTTATGATTTGTCTGGAAAAGGGTCCTCAATCATATACAGACTATTTTAGTGTAACTACACCAGTTAGTTATAGCTCAGCATCATCTGCAAAACTTCAGTTCAAAAATATAAGAGGAATTCTCTGATTTTACAGTCTGGTAACACCGCTTCGAAGAACCACCTTTAGCTGTTGTCTTGTTTTCAACAGCGCCCAAGTGTTGAGCTCGGAGGAGTTAACAATCGCCGCCGCCTTAAACTCTTGTAATGTGCAACCTGATTTGGTTTTGGCTCTTTAAGGATTAATGGCTGAGCCTAAGGGGCATTTGGGACTGTCAATCATTGCTTAAAGCGCAAAAAGTTGCATAGGCAAACTTGTTATAGGTATAAGGCTATACAAAATGCAGCTGGAAGCAAATTTGGTTTTGTGGGTCAAGACGGGCGTTTGCCACTCAAAACCAAGCATATTATTAGCCGTGATGGGTGTTATGGTCTGGTTCTGTGTGTGATCCAGATGTCGTGCGTATATCACTGTGTGCCAAACAGGTACTGATTTTAGTCAAGGCGTTTAGGTGTTACTGACGTTACCTCAACCACTGTCAGTCAGCATCAGTCAGCAATGATTAATTCTTAAGCAACGGAAGCGCGTGTCTAGCAGTAATCCATATTTAGGTACTGGCTATAATTATTGTTTTGATTATTTCAACTAAATAACTTCCATTCACTTCTACTTTCAAAAAGCCTTAACTTATACCAATTCCGGATAAGAATTCATCTTAACTTTGGATGGATATGGAGTTAACACGAAAAAAAAACAAAAACCTTCAAGTTTCCTTCCATCACATCGCATGAAGCTTGAAATGCCAAAGAAGTTCTGAAACACCAAAAAGGTGATGAAGATGCACCAAATAGATGCAATACACAGTTATTTTAGCTATCAGTCAACAACAATTAGAGGTCTTAAACTGGTTACACTGGCATCAACAAAAATATAAAGGCAACCAGTAAACCAAGCAAAGATTTATTATTGCAAAATATACATATTTAAGATTGTAGGCCATAGACAAGAGGATGATGTATTCAAAATAGAAATTAATTCAAAATAATGTGGCCATTAACTTTGAGGTCTCGTCTTAATGATGGAGTTGAGTCGTGCGATAAGTAAATAGTAAATATATATATATCTGCATTGCATGCTCTGAAGTGTAAAGTTGCTTAAATAAATGCAAAGATTCTCTATTTTTTTTAATGGAATCTCATTGATTATACCGTTTTTTGAAATAAAAAATAGTAAAGATTGGAACTTCTTTGTCATTAGTTACTATGGAGACAAATTAGAAATGTTGAGCTTATATGCAGTTTGGAATTTTATTGGTCATTTATGTATGTGCATAATTTTAGAATTTAAAAATTATGTATTTAAGCTTCAGTAGTAAAGGTATCTTCATCTTTTCGAGTCGTCATTAAGAAAAGTCAACTTTAATGCGCTTAAGTGAGAGAAATCAGTTATATATTTTCTTCCTATTTTAACAAATGTTAGTTCCACTTAAGTGAGCTGCGCTTGGAGTATATAGACACAGACTTCTATGAGTTAACAATGCACCAGTATCTCATCCACATCATTACCTACTACACGGGAGATTTGGAATATTTAACATCTTCAATTCTGAAGTCTTGCATTAAATTCTTATTTCTATCATCCGATAAAACAAAAGAGTTGACTTACGAACCTTCTTTTAGAAAAAAAAAAATAAACATTTAAATTCTTGTTTATTTCAATCAAAACTGAATTGTATTGTGGATGGAGATTGTTTTAAGACTTTTTTATAAGATTTTTACTCCTCAGGCTGAACACATAGTGGAGCTGCGAGCAGATCGGCGGATGCGAGAGTTGAGCACAGAGGAACGAAAACAAACAAATATTTTCTTATGAGAGCTCTCATACTGAGGCGTCTTGTATTGAAAATCTTTTTATTGATTTCTCTTTACCCAAACGCTTTTCAAAAAAAAAAAACTAACTTCCGACAGACCTTATATATTTTTAGATAAGCTTCAACACAAAAAAAAAAAACAAGAAAAGGAAATTAATTTTATAAACATGAAAATAACTTTCTATCAAAAAACATAAATCTGAATTTAAAGGCATTAACCTTTTATCATGACAAAAGATCATGTTTAAATGCGGTTTTACCCATAACTAACAAAACACTAAAAGTATAAACACTCCAAAGTGCAACAACCAACAAACTGATTCCGTCCATTAAATGTCACCGTGAGAAAGCCTGATATTGCGATAGGTTCAAATAGAATTGTTTATGAAACCGCCATTTATATTGAACTGTTGTTATAAAATGCAGACCAAAAGAATGGCTCCATAGTCAAACTAACGTCATGTTGAGTACAAATTCACTTAAAAATACAGACAAATAAACAAAATGTTGCGTGGTTGCTAACATAATAATCCTACGCACATTTTATAAAAACCTCATCATATACAGTATATCTGCAGGGAAGCTTATAAAAGCCATAGTTTTTAAGTCTCATGCGGTTGGGCTGTACGATGAATAGAAGGAAAACAAAAACAACCTATACCTCTCCTAAATCAAGCATTTGATGCAATAAAACACTCGAGTGCCGACTTTAGCCCTGAATTGCTTGGATTTGTCTGAAATAGCTTAGCCAAGCAAAAACCAAATAGGTATATGAGGTTGGTTGGTTTGTTTTTTTTTTTTTTATTATTATTTTGGTTTTTAGCGAACATCGCGTGCTTGCATCCAGAAGGCGCAACAACTTTACAACAACAACAAGTTATATGGACCACGACAAAATATTGACTGCTCTAGTTGTTGTTGAGCGTCGTGTAGTTTCAAATAACTACACGAAAATATTTCTGTTCCAATTTTCTATAAGTGTGTGGCTTAATTGAGATGGAATAAAAATGTTCGACGGACATTGTGACAACGCAACAGGCGCAAATACATATATAACAAGAAACACACACGCTCCAGTGAGTTTTAAATTCTAATAAAAAATAATAAAAAACTTCAATAAGTCAATGGATTTGATTTAATAGTGTGTGAACAGAAGGATACAATAAAATTTAGTTATAAATCATAGAATTTTGACAAACAGTTTTTTATGAAATTCTTAGAGGTTTTACAAATGTAGCTTGATTTTAATATCATTGCCAAAACACTCTTGAAATAATTTAAAAAAAAAAAAAACTTTAATAAGTTGCAATTGAGTTTCTTTTATCAATTTTTACCATTTTTTCCAACTCAGAACATGACATTTTATAGGCATAAGAGCTTATTTATGGTCCTTCATAACGAAAACTACAAGGTTTTAAATGAAAGATTAACTGATTGCTCTCTCGCAACCATTGTTGTCTTAGTCGGCTGGGAAAACCTACAATTTTCTTCCAAACATTTTCATGACAAAAGATCATGTTGTCATATTTGTGCAGTACCCCTGAAAAAATAATTTTTGTTGTTAGATGGAGTAGTCTGGGATTCTGCAATGCACATTTTCAGTATAAAGGTTTTTTTTTTTAGACGTGTGGTTTTTAAGAAGAAATAAAATACATATTATTGAATGTCATGGCCAAGAATATAGCTTTATTATAGAGATAAGAATTTGCCATTATATTTTCAAAATTATTTCAGGTAAATAGCCACCGTGGCTGGCTCGAATAAATTCCAGCCGAGAGGCCCAATTTTCTATAACTTTTTGCAGCAATTGGGGCCGTATGTCAGCAATAACGATCCGATTATTCTCTTTCAAGGCATCAATCGTCTTGGGGTTATCTGCATAGACAAGCGATTTGACATAACCCCACAACAAATAGTCCAGCGGTGTTAAATCGCACGATCTTGGAGGCCACGCCATGTCACAGGCCCACGACGCGAGATTATGCGCTCACCAAAAGGTTCCTTGAATTAATTGATTGTTTCGTTGACTGTATGACATGTAGCACCGTTTTGTTGAAACCAAAGGTCGTCCACATCATCTTCCTCCAATTCAGGAATGAAAAAGTCATTAATCATGGCTCTATAGCGTTTCCCATTGACTATAACATTATAGCCGGCTTTATTTTTGAAGAACTATGGACCAATTATTTCCTCTTCCCATAGAGCACACCAAACAGTGGCTTTTTGGGTCTCAACAATGGCTTGTGGATTAGGATCACTCCAAATACTACAATTTTGCTTATTAACGTACCTATTCAACCAAAAATGAGCTTCATCGCTGAACACATTTTTTTTTTGTGAAAATCGGGATTAACAACGATTTCGTTTCGAGCCCATTTTGCACGATTTTCAAACGTTGTTCAGGAGTATTCATTATGAAATGGCAAACCAAATTAAGCATAAATCAAGTGACAGCTGTCAAAAAGACCAACTTCTAAAGAAGTATTGCCAGATTGAAAACCACACGACTAAAAAAACCACCCTGTTCATATAACTCAGTTTGTCACATTACGCAAGGCATAGAATACATTTGGCCCAGAGTGCATCTCATTTTTTACAAGAATTTATTATTTTTAACTTTATTGAACAAAACCACAATTTCCAAAGCAAGATTTTGCAATTCTCGTCAACATTGATGGAGTTTTTAAAATTAAAATGACATTCATTTCGAGGAGCATTGTTATAAACAAAATAACAATTTCAAAAAAAAAAAAAAAACTCCCAATCTAATCCAATACGGTCCATATGTTCACTTCCAACGAGTGTCATTGTTACAATTCTCACTACCTACATTTAAATTAAATAAAAGTTTTAATTGATAGATTGGATAATTGACCTTCATACTCATTATAACCACTTGAATGACAATTTGTGTTGTCATATTGATATTATATTGGAACTGTCACATGTTATAGTCGTGTCCGTAGTTTTTTTTGTCTTTTTTCTATGAGAGTATGACAGTAGATTCAAGTAAACAGCTGTCAACCCCTTTAAGTAAAATTGCGGTCAAATAACTGACGTTTGAAAAGATACGCCCTTTTATAATTTATACAAAATTTATATGCATATGTAAACGTTACATACATAATTACAGTGGTCGGCATAATTGTTTTGATAAATATGTTGCTTGATAACAAAATTAATGTTTCTACCTCGGCCCCGCCAAGAAAATAGCAAAAACCGATGTTACTCTTTAAATAATCACGATACCGATATTGATGGTTGAAAACTGGGATTTAAACTTCCTATAAAGTAGTCTCAACTAATACTAAAGGGTGTTTTTTTTTCGACGTGTGGTTTTTCAAGAAGAAATAAAACGCATATAATTTAATGTTATGGCCAAGAATTCAGCTTTGTTATAAAGATAAGGGTTTGCCATTATGTTTTAAAAATGATTTCGGGCAAGTGACCGCCGTGGCTGGCTCGAATAAATTCTAGCCCAGAGGCTCCAATTGTTGCGCGCGATGGCGACGCAATAGCGTCTTCGGTGCTCACTGTACGGCGTCTCTGAGGATGCGTATTATTCAGTAGAGTAAACGTGGTGCAAAAACCATCCATGGTTGCTCGAATTTATGCGATTTTTTGCGATTATGTCGATCGAATATTGGACGCAGCGAAGGGAACCATTATTTTGGTAATAAATTTACGTGATTTGCAAACGTTGTTCCGGAGTAAGTCTATTTATTATGAAATGGCAAACCAAACTGAGCATAAATCAAGTGACAGCTGTCAAAAAGACCAACTCCGAAAAAAGCGTAGCCAGATTGACAACCAAACGTCAAAAAAAACACCCTTGTGTACTCTCTCGATGACAAACAAAAATGTCTTCCCCATTTTCATATTAAATACCGATAAGAATCATGACTAAATATATATGTACTTCTATGGATTATATAGAAGAAAAACTAATACAATCACTAACCGGTGCGGTAAAGCAAAATTCAACAAATTACAAGCTGTAGGTATATGCAAATTAATAACTATCGTTGATCTTTCGTATAAACATATCTGTCACTTACGAAATTAATTGAGAAGACTATGTGTGTATTCACGTTCATGCCAGAAGCCAGACACTTTAAAAATGGGTACATTATGTCTCTCAGATTCTCTTTTGTTTAATTGTTTTTTTTTTTAATTCAAAATGATCGACATTGAATAAAAAAAAACAATCATAATTTAAAAACAAATATACACTACACACATAGGCAAATCAAGATGAAATGAATTGCAAATCGAATCAAGATCTTTGACAAATCCAAAAGTATATAGATACCAGCTGTGACGATGAAGTATATACGATAAGCTAGCGGCACGTAACCATATTTTACCACAGTCCACCCGTTCAATATTGTACGCATGCTCATAATATGTGTGTGTTTCTTAATGCAAAAAAAAAAAAAAACATTTAAGTCAGTTTCAAATCCCTGTGCATAGACAAAAAGACAAGTACGTATAGTGTGTTCGATGAACATTGATTAGCCAATTAACAATCAATGAAATGCAAAGATCTACTTGATATTCATTCACAATTTAAACAGTGATGTCATTCGGGAGTAGAATATTGAGTGCATTTAAGTTGACGTAGATGGCAAATAAAATATTTCGTATTGGTTGCGACAATTGGCATTGAATATTTTATCATTACAAATGCGTATAGTTGGTGTTTAAATATTATTATTTTTTTTTTTTATTCGGAAGACATACCATTTACCCAATATGTGGGCCGGCCGGTGCGGCGGCGTCTCGCTTCATTTTATTATTATCTATTATTATTTATTTATTGTTCCTTATTCCAAAAAATAATTTTGTACAATATTAAGTATACCACAATATTTAAAGGCATTGCCTTATTGGCCGTCGCCCTGATTGGCAATTCAAATTATTAACAAATTAAAAAAAAAATTAAATTAAATTTAAAGTAAAATGTATAAATTTAATCATTAAAAACAGAACCTTAGCTAAGCTACTGAACATTAGAATTCATCTTCGATTATTCGGTTTCTATATTGAAGGGCTTCTTTGCAATACAAAAATAACAGATCCCAGCTTTCTGGGCCATTGAGAATTTTAATTGTCCTTTCCACCGCTATTATGTCAACGCCAAAATAGAGCCTTCTGAATTCCTTAAGTATGGGGCAATAACAGCGATGAAATGGAATATGTCCTCTCGATTTTCCATATTAAATAAGGTGCAAAAAATTGGAAGGTCCTCTCTATGTGGAATATAATTGAGATTTAGGATTTCACCTCTAGCTTTAAAAATAATAGAAATTCTTTCGACACCCATATCTTCCTTAAACTAATTTTTCTTTTCCAGATTATAATGAAGCTGGCTATAGTAAGCCCTAAAGATCGATGAGTGAGCCTGCACTTCAAATCCTTCTCTTAATTTACAATCCCGCAAATCCCGTAGAAAATTATACAAATTTTTAGTCTTTTCGCTTCCTCTTCTCTCCTCTCCTCTATTCTTTTGTTTTGATTTGTTCTTAATCATATTTTTTCCTATTCCGCAGTAGGGTTCTAGCCCGTTAAGGGTATTGTTGCCCCTATTTTTGCTAAGGAGTCTGCCTCTTCATTTACCTGAATGCCAACGTGGCCCGGTACCCAATGTTAGTTAAGCCACGACATTTTTTTTTAAGTCCAACCACAAGGACAATTTTTTTCTAATTATTCCGAGCGCTATGCATTGAAAATTTTGTATCTAAAGATGACATTTCCAGCTTAAAAAACGCTTCTTACGAGTTCATTCTTATGGTTCTTTATTTGTTTGCCTGAGTGTACATAAAAGTTAAAAAAATCATCAAACCGTTTTTGACATATCAAATAATAAATAATTTTGAAAATGATTTTTTGAAAATTCTTACATGCAATACACATTTTTTTTAAATTTCTAACATCATCATCATCGGCTCGAAAACCGGGGTCCGGTCCTGGCCTCCTTCAACAAGTCTCTCCACCCATCCCGGTCCGTAGCCGCCACCATCCAGTTGCGCACCCCAAGGCTCCGGGATTCCTGGTCTACGCCATCTCTCCAGCGCAAGCATGGTCTACCACGCTGTAGTCTACCATAGAATGTACCACAAAGAACTTTCCGAGCAGGTTCTTCTTCGCTCATGCGAGCTATACACTGTTTAAAAACCAATAGATGCAAAGTTAAAAAAAAAACGACGAGTCATTTTCGAAATATGTATTGTAAGTTTGCAAAACAAAATTTAATTTTCTTTTAAATCCAAAAAATATCTTTTGAAAATTTCGATAGCAACACAATTGAAACTATTTGCCTCAAAAATTATTGAACAAAAACACTATAGACCCGTTTTCGAGAAATGAACAATTTTGAGAAAAATAAAAATAATAACGACTAAAAAATTGTACAGAAGAAGATACAAAAATGGTCCTGAAAAAAATGAAAAAAAAACCTCCTACAAGTTTTCAAGGATTAAAACCAAAATTATACTGTTCCCCGTGCAGTGGCGAATATATGATGAAATATTAAACTAACTTCAATTCCAATTATCATGAACAACTATTGACTTTGAACTTGATCAGTTCAAATTACCACTAGACCCCTTTTTCTTTAAAAGAAATTACTTAACTTTTTTTGGCATTCGTTTAAAATACATTTGGGAGTAATGATACTCCATAAGCCGATTCTCTCATCACTTGTCACAATTCCACATCGTCTAACTTGCATGGTAAAGATTTTTTTTTTTTGGATCAACACTCACCATAAACATCATCATCATCCCATTGAAATATGTAAATTTTGTCTATCCTTCCTTTACTATGATTTTCCACCATCAATACCAAATGATAAAATTAATGTGATGTAGACTTTTCCTATGGAAACTTGACTTTTTATCAGATCTTGTGGAGCAATTGTGCGCACAACTTTGGAATCCGAAAGGTCGGCCTTGGTTTGCCTGCCGGTAATGCCAGTAATTCCGCCGCAGCCGCTGACGCTGACGCCGCGCCGAGCCGTTGATGTGGATCTTGAATTTAATAAGACTGCTTGTTGTTGCCTGGAATGATGATGGCGATTAAGTTGTTTTATGTAAATTTTGTGTCTGTTTTGTTTTATTTTTGCGCACAACTCATCAGCAATCAACGAAAAAGAAAAAAAAAAAAAACAAAACAAAATTGGTTGCAGTAACAGAAAAAGAGGGTCAGCACCCTTGGTCTTGGCTTGCGGCGCGGCATGGCACTGAAAATATATGTAAATCTACTGTGCACGGTTTTATTCCGATATAAACTGATTTGGAAATGTATATGAAACCAAGAGATTTATCTCGCTATCTATCGGAAGTGGGATAATTATCACCATCACAAAGGCATCGAAGTTCGGAGATCATTTTCTGCATTAACGAGTAGAGTATGTATATGTATTTAGGTATAAAAATACGAAAATTAGGTTTTTGATTTTGCAATACTATGCCAAACACCCGGTTGTTTAATGTTTATACAAATTGGCAACAAATCATATCACAACTGCAACTTCATAAAATGCCATTTTCTTGATTAAAAATCTTGAAAAATTCAAATCCATTGTAAAAACATTGTTTTGTTTTTTATTTACGTACGTAAATCAAACTATTTATTACTTTATGGCTTTATAGATTCTGAATTCTGATTGATAATAAAAATATGTATAAGGAATCGATTTAATATGCTTTAAGCTGTAGGCGATCATTTAGCCCAACCTTCTTTTTTATTCAAATGCAAGAAATATTTATGATGTATGAAAAAAAAAAAATACTTTAAAACAAATTGAAGTTTTATTAGCGTTTTGCGTCTGTGCATAAGTAATTAAAAACCAAAATAAAAAAAAATTAGGTGAGAGATTTATGGATGTTTTTTGAACTGGTAATTTTTGTACGTTTATTGCAGTTTTTATTATTTGGGATTAAACTTTGCTTACAGCTTAAGCTTAATAACAATAATTTTGTTTTTGAAAACGCGTTTTTAGAATAATTAAGTAATAATGGTTTATGTGTTTTGTGTTTATTGAGCAATAAACCATTTCGATAATAAATTTTTCTCAAAGGCTTGTTTACGAAGATAAACGTTTTTATTTTAGATTTTAAATAATTGTGGACCAAGGTTTTAATAAGAAAAGCATTTGTAGGATTAAGGGCATAGCTCGCATTTACTGCCCAAAGCAACCTAAAAAAGAGCTTGCCTGAACAGAGGTTATGTAAATATCTGACCTTAAGCTGTCGGTCTGTGTTCACTTTTGTATGGTTGTCTGTGGTCCGTTCTTTTCCTTTCAATAGTTAACTATTGTTAACAACAGTTGATTATTGTCGTTCCTTTAATCAAAAAAAAAATACGATTTGTAACTATTTGACACATTAACATCGTTCCTTAAATTATTTAGAAGTGACAAATAGTTAGGTTTTGTAAATATTTTCAACTCATGTCCATGATATGAATTGATAGTGTTGATCTGTCAAAGTACACATGTTAGACGATTTGTTTACAAAGCAAATAAAATATTTGGAGCTTTTTGTGAAGAAATAAATACGAACAAGATTAAAATGCATGTTTTCCAATTCAAAATGAGAAAGCAGAATTTAAATTGCAAATAATATGATTTTGTGCCATAAAAATGAAAATATTAATATTTTTTTTTATTTTTCATTAATATTCGTTTGACAGATCAACAATATCTAACAATATATAACGGTGTTCACATTGGACTCACTCCGCGAGTTACGTTGACCCCTCATCCAGCCAACACTTAACCTGCACATTCTTCTTTTCCATAAACTATACCTTGCAATATCAAATAATATTATTTTATTCTTAAATAGCATTATTTTATTTTTCATTAAACTCAAAAATCAAATTACAACTTTGTTCCCACAAATACTTTTTGCATAATAGACACATTTAATTTTCCAGTGAACTGCTACCTAAGCAGTACAAAGATGTATAAACCAATGTATTTTAGTTCTAAGCTGTCTTTCGATTATAATAAAAGTCAATGGGCGAAGCTCTGCCCAAGTAAAAAATTGTTTTTTTTTATTAAAAGCGGGAATCGACATCGTAACTCGCGCGACTCATTTTGACATCTCTTTCTTTTATCTCACTCCACCCCACTATATGAGAAAGTGAGGCAGAATTTTTTGATTTTTTTGAAAAAATCCTGCCTCACTAGACTATTTCTTTTTCATCATGAGGTGGAGTGAGATAAAACAAAGAAATGTCAATATGAGTCGCGCGGAGTGACTCCAATGTGAACACCGTCTATGGTTCCATAGAATCCTAACGATGTCTAACAATGACACTTCAACAATTTTTTTTGAAATGACAACAATAGTTAACTATTTATTATGTCTGTTTGTTAACTTGCAACTTCTTGCTACTTTTGGCTACTTGTCAAAAATTTATATGGGATTTGACAGCAAGTTGTGCTTCGTCGTACGATGTTTGTAGTTATACCAAACCAACATAATAGGCGTGTTTTTTTGCAAGTCCACATGGATTTGTCGAAAAAAAGACATCGGGACTTAGGAACTTCTTACTTACAGTACGTAAGTACCGATAATTATCTGGACTTAGCTAAGTCTATATGGATTTAAGTTGTTGTTGTATTTATGTGTAAAACTATTAGTCCCGATGTCGTTTTTTTTTTTCGACAAATCAATATGGACTTGCAAAAAAAACACGGCTAATGTTAGAAAAAGAGGGTACCACTGGCGTATAACTTCGTTTAGAACTTTACTCAAACCCTTCAAGCAATCTAGTCCGTTTTGGATCCGTGCACGTAGTCAACAACGTATATGGACGACTTCGCATACAGATCCAAATATGGATCCTCAAAACTTTTATTCATCAGTTATTAAAACAAAACATTTACAAACACATTTTGTGTAATAGATAAAATGAACGACTAACATTTAATTTTAAATTTATATTATTAATTAATAATTTCTCAAGTTTTCATAAGAAAAAAACTAAAACAAAATATGGCTTCTCTACACAACTTACAAAAATGAACTAAAAAAAAAGTATGGGAAAAAAAAAACAAAATGCCTATGGACCTCCGCCACTAAATGTTAGAAGTGTCAGTGTAAAATTTGTAAAAAAAAACAAAAACATAACAATCTGACAGCACTCCCTGGTTGGAAAACAAAACCAAATGTCAAAGATACGAAGGTACGAAGGCGAGCCAAAAAGTCGTGTGTTTAATAAAATAGTGATTAATATGTACTAAAATTAGATTTTTTTTTCAAACACTTGAAAAAATGTTCACTAAAGTGTTTAGGCACTAATAAATAGGTAATTCGATCGCAAATTTAAGTTTTCACTTCCAAATAGGTATAAAAAATAATTAAATGACCGGATTTTTAACACTGCCAAGAGCATGTTAATATTTTCCAACCAGGGACTATTTTGTTTTTGTTTTTAGATGTCAAATTAGAAAGAGAAAATACAAAGACAAATCTTGTAAGAGCTCTATATCCATAAACAATTTTTTGAAGGTATGCGTGAGACACTAAACTTTGCAATGATCCAAGAAAGACCGACAAAGTTGGGTCAGTGAATAAGCTTGAAGGGAAACAACCGACAATTGTCAAATCGGCAGTCACACAAAACAGTGATGCCAAATTAAAGTTATCTGCCTCCTTCATATGTAGAAAAAGGCATTCAATTTAAAATGATGGTTAGTAAAGAAAAATCAGATTTCAAATAAAATACAAAAATTAATAACTGTACGATTTTCGCAATAACCTTATGCTGATTATGGACCTTGCAATACTGAATGGACAGTGCAGTACTGTCATTCCCTTTTTCCTCATAAGTCTGGAAAAGAAAAGAGACAACTGCACTGCGAATATACCTTCTAACCGCCATGAATATAACCGAAATTAACCCCTATACTAGGTAAAATGGAAAGTCATAATTAATCACCTTTAATCATTAGAACAGAAACATGCGACTTAGTCATGCGTTTTGTTTCAACTGCCACTCTATAAAGAAGTGTGAATCAATATATTTATATCATGTGGATCTCGTTTATCGATCGCTATTTCCATTGATCCATCAATGAATGCAACAAAAAAAAATACACACAATCCAACTTAAACCCTCTTATAAGTGTCCATAAAAAGATACTATCTCCTCCAGGCACCTTACATTCAACACCACCACAACTTTCAAATGGGTCGGATAAAGACACAATCCGCATCTACAATCTCTTTCTATAACTGTCGCGTCATCGTCGTCGTCGTCGTCGTTGCTATATCGCCATCGCCATATAGCAATCGGTCGTCTCATTGAAAATGTTTTATTTAATCTGAATAAATTAATGTAATCCAGTTTCAATTTCTGGCTCTGACATATTACCAGGACCGGGCCAACCTCTAATCCCCAACTTAAGAAGATCACTTGCATTTAAATGAAGTGCTTAATGCGCAAGCATTAATGCTTAACATTTGATACTATGATGTAGCGAGCTATAAGATCGGCCCACTAATTGTAAAAGAAATAGTTTTATTAAGCGTTTTTACAGTCAGCCCCACAACTTCCTTAACTATGTGTGCTACAAGCTCCAACGACGGACCGCGCACTATACTGACCGTCACCAGACCCAGCTAACGAACTAAGACCCAATTTAAATCAGACACAAAAAGTGTTGTGCGCTTGCTTGCGCATACCCCAATGATCTCGAGAATCTGTGAAACGGGATGGACATGCGATGGTGTTGTCTGTCAATCCTGTGGCCTATCCTTGCTCTAAGACACATAACAGATCTGGGCTTCGAAGAAATTGCTATTGCGCTTTCTGTGTGATTGCTTGAAAATCTTTGCAGAAAGAAGATTTATGATCACAATATATGCGCGCATGCGCAACTATCGTCATTGCACGACGACACACGGCTATACAACTGGGACTGTATGATTACATTCATGCAAGTACGACAGTACGAGTACAAGTATATATGGCAAGACTCTCCATAACTACCTTTCTTTGGAGTCCATTTCAGCTATGATTGAGTTTTTTCGAAGCAATTTTTCTTCGTCGAGTAGTAGCAACAGGAGGCAGCGGCTTGTCCCGACGACGTCGCCGTGCGTTGTCGTCGTCGTCCTCTTGGTCAAATCCTATACAGCAGCCATTTCTACTGCGGCCGCTACTGATCAACAAACCAACACACAAAAACGGTGACAGATAGATGCATGCTAATGAAGGAAAATGGCGTGGCAAGATTATATATGTTTGAAAGCAGTTGAAATCTGGGTGATATAATTAAATTAAATTCAATGTATCTGCAAAACGGACAAGAAATTGCGTACTTATAGTGGTCTTTAAAATGCACATGTTCGGCAGCACAGTTAACGGTGGCAATTGCGATGGTGATGGTGGTGCAAAGTGTGTTGTAGCCTGCGGATGCGCTAGGCGTATTGCGTATATACTGCTCATAGCCACTAATAAAGGTGCCAATTTGCTAATTGTTGTAAGTATATATAATTATTTTGTATCAGACAAGTGATTGTGGATTAAAACTGAATGGATTGGTAATAATAATAAGCAAATCATTATTCGTGTCATTACATATATATATATCTGAAGAGAAAAAGTTGAAAGTGTGATCGAATTGTCACCTTGCTGTTTGAAAAACTAAAATGCACGATTAGAAAAAATGTTAATAGCAGTATTAGTGGCTTTATTGAAAAGATAATTTTCTTCCATCAGTGTTAAAAAATGATTTATGTATGATGGGTGCTGCGGCTGGCACGAATATGTAGCTCAAGTTGAAGTCCAATTTTCAACCACTTTATACAGCACAGCTGGGCCGTACCTATATCAGCAATGGCAGCGTTCAGATTTGTATCCAAAGCGATCTGGATAACTGTTTTGTGTTGTGTAATCTCTTTTAAAAAGACATCTGATGACAAAACACCTGTTGCCTGAAAAGAAATCTCAAGCTATCCTAAAATTCTAGTAAACTCATCTTTCCCATAAGAATTATCAAGCACACTTGACTGCAATACTGATTTGAGTTTGATTTTGACAGCAAATGGCCGCGTTATGGCAACTATACGATAGGCTATCTACCTATCCCAAACATTTTCTGATAGCTTGAGTTGTTGTTGCATCAGCTGATATTAGATGTTTTTCAACAAGGGATAACAACAACACCAACCTATCCGGATAGCTTTGGATTGATCCCCGAACGTGGCCAATGTAACATATCCGGTTTTGGTTGTTCAGAAACACGATAGGCTATCCCAGTGAATCCTGAACGTGGCCAACAATACGTAATGCTGGATTTACACGACTGACAAATTGGCAGTATTCTGGCAGTTAACTGTCAAAAAACTGGCTGAACAATGGAAAAAATCATTCTTTTGGCCGTATACTGACAGAAGACTGCCAATTTGTCAGTCATGTAAATCCAGCATAAATGTTGTTCTGGCTTATAATGCTGAATTGGATTTACACGACTGATAAATTGGCAGTTTTTTTTTCCATTCTTCTGACAGTTTACTG
Organism: Leucozona laternaria; assembly: GCA_932273885.2. NCBI lineage: Eukaryota > Metazoa > Arthropoda > Insecta > Diptera > Syrphidae > Leucozona > Leucozona laternaria. The sequence goes on along the minus strand of OW026368.1, from coordinate 21,279,109 downwards.
CCAGAATTCTGCCAATTATCCAGTCATATAAATCTAACATAAGTCTATTCATGGTTAAATGGATATTTAACAGAAATCATCTGTCAGCTGTCAAATTAAATGTCACTAGAAAAAATGTTCCCAATTTAAAATCCTTACGAAAGGGAAATACAATACGAGTGATTCTTTCATACTTGAAAAGGGGGTTATATTAGCAAAGCTTATACATAAGTGCAGGTTTCAAGTCCGCATGAATATGGAAAAATCCACCCTTCTATTTGATTTTCAGGAAAATTTTGATGACTAAAGTTGTAGTCAAAAAAAAAAATTATTGCCTGTATCTAAATTTATTTCTGCGGGGACAATATTTTAATTTTTTTTGTGTTTTACTTTTTTTCGCATCATTCTCGTTCCATAAGAAGATAACGTAAATTTTTCCCATCGTGAATATTCTAGATCATAAAATTTCCAACAATTTGGTATTTTTTTTTGATTTGAAGATGATGGAATATCGCACTACAATGTTCAAATCCCGTTCGAAAAATTTACATTCGAGAAAGATTCTTTTTAGCAAAACTTTCCCAATATACAATACACAGCTATTATCTTATTTCATCCAGTTATTTACTAAAACAACAATGCCCATTAATAAAATTATTGGTATACATATATGTATGTACAGCCACTTACAAATTCAAATTTCTTAGGGGATAAGTCTCTATATATGAATTCCAACCACAAGTCAAGTTCATTGCGAAACGAATCTGTTTATGGTTTTTAATTACCACTTTTACCAAGCTTGAATTAATTTGCATCTCATATTACAAACACTTTGAGTTGCATCAAATCATATTTGCTGTCAGTTTAGATGCTTCAGTACGAGAGGTTTGATGTCAAAGTTGCGCTAAATCAATTCATCGTTCATTTCGATTTCAGCATTATAGACACCACAAATAAAATCTTTTTCATTTTGGCTACGCAGTGCGAAAAGTTCATGAATATACCCACCCCACCCTGGTTGTATACTGTGTATTGTACCTACAACAAATGCGCATAGATACACCCTGTGTGCAATATTTTTTTTTTTTTTTACTACTGTTGCAATTTCACATGAAATTCAAAACTTAAACATTACTTGAGCTCTATAGCACTTATAAAACGCTCTTTCTAAATACATATGAGGCATATACAATTTTACACTCATATATTCTTCGTATAGCTGTGGCGGCAAATTCACACCATAACTTTAAGGCGGTTTGAAAATAGTTTGAAATGGAAGGTACCTATATTATATTCAAAATGTTACCTCATTGTGGCAAACTGTGCGTTGAGATTTGAGAATATACATTTCAGTTTGATTCAGATGACAAGAAATACAATATATTTTATGGAATGGTCGCGAGTCGTTTAAAAAATGAGAACCTATTATAGGTTATTTATTTCTAAAATAACAAAGCTTTCTATATATTCATACTAAACTAAAGCTCGATAATCATTAGGAATAGAATTTAATACAAAGGTACCTTTAATTTTGTAGGCATAAGACTTAAGGAAGAGTATTTGTTTATGCAAACAAAAATCCAATGAGATGCACAGACACACGCCTTGATTGCAAGCAAGTGTCCCAACTCACGACATGGAATATTTCATTTCCGCTGCCTTGGAGGGAAACGTTTTTTTTTTTTAATGGATATATTTAATGGACCTTCCTGTCAATCAGGTAGTTGATGAGCCTACACGACAGCACTATCTATACTAAGCCTCTGATGATTTCACTTCGTTGGCATTTAGTTTTTTTAATGAATATATTTTACGGTTTAAAATTTGCCTCCAAGGAGTTACTTGTATAATTTCTAAAAGGAGATAAATCAATGGTTAAAGGAAGTTTGTTCAGTAGGAAGTTCAAAGGAAGTTTGTTCAGTAGTCGTTAAGATGTGAAAAAAATTAATATTTCCGTGGAATAAATTTATTTTTTACCTACATGCTCGTAAATACGAAAATTTTTACAGAAAACACTTTTTACTAAAATAATCACAAAAAATTAAAAAAAAATCTCAAATCACGTTGTCAATCATGAATAAAAACTGTGGAATGTGCAAAGTATTCATTCCTCATTTCAAGAAGTATGTAACGAAGTAGATAAATACGTTCCAAATTCTATTTAAGCACGCGAAAAACTGTAAGGACATTTTTAAAATGATTTTGTATACTCATCTCGAATGTTTAGTTCTAGATTTCAAAAAAAAAAATATTTTTTAAAAATTGGCAATTATTAAGGATGTATTTTTGTCATAAATACTACATACATATAATATAAAATAAAAAAATGGATCGTGGTGTGTTCGGATGCGTAAAACTCAAAAACGACTGACCCAAATGTTATACTTTCTTCTGTGGGTTTGTTAGTGATTGCTCCGCAAATGTTTAGGAAAAAAATTCCAACAATCGTCAACAGGCGGCGCTGTAGGCAAATATTTCGTTTTTCTGTTCAATTCAATTACCATTCAACAGGTGGCGCTGTGGGTGGTTATGTAATGGCTTTTGGTATACATATTCTTTTTCAACTTTCATTATTTGTATGGTGAAATGGGGTCAACATAAAATAATTTTCCGATTTAAGAAATTCGTTTTTTGTTTGAAAGGTTTTTCTTAGGAAATGGCTTAGGGGCTATTATTTTTCAAATTTTAATATTTGTAGAGTGAAATGGGGTACAAATAAAAAAGTGTTTGATTTATTAATTTCTTTTTTTGTTTAAAAGGTTTATCTTAGGAAATATCTTCAGGGATATTCTTTTTCAAATTTTGTTATTTTTAGGGTAAAATGTGGTAAAAATAAAAACTGTCCGATTTAAGAAATTTCTTTTTGGCTTTAGGGATATTCCACTAAAAATTTTAATATTTGTAGGGTGAGATTGGGTAAAATTAAAAAAAAAAAACGATTAAGGAAGTTCTTTGCTTTTTGTTCAAAAATGTTTTTCTTTTTTTCTTAGCTTTGGGGATATGTTTTCTTTTTCAAATATTGTTATTTGTAGGGTGAAACGGGCTTAAAATAATAAAACTATCCGATCTAAGAAATTCTTTTGGCTTTTAAAAGGCTTTTTAGTGGATGGCGTTAAGGATTTTTTTCGGAAAATTGGCATTTATACTATGAAACGGGGTAAAAATGAAAGTGGCATCTGATTTCAAAATTTTGTTTGTGTTTAAAAGGTTATTTAAAAATATTGATATTTATAGAGTGAAATGTGATAAAAACAATAAAGTGGTTTTTGATTACAAAAAATCTTTCTGTGTTGTGAAAGTAATAAGTTTTGGACTTAGAGGATCATGTGTTTACATATTTAGCCATTCATAACTTGAAGTAGGTTAAAACCCATAAACAAGTATTCGATTACAAAAATTAGCTTAAATATTTATTTATATTTTCTTTTGTAATTTTTATACGAAGCTTAGTTTTGTCCACTCGTGCGAAGCCGGGCGGGCCAGCTAGTACTATAATAAAAAATGCCGTCAATAATATTGACTGAAATAATCCCAAATGTATATATTTGGCCGTATTTCACATTGCGAAGGTGAAAGAAAACCAAATGTGGGTGAAAAAAAAAAATGGTATGTGAAAGTGAAATAAAGCACAACGGTTGAAAATGATATTTTTTGTTGTCATTACGCTTTGAGAAAGCATTTTTCCAAATACTGTTTATCTTGTTTGTATATTCATTTGTGCATTTCTCCAAGTTTTACTACCAATTTAGTGAAAAGATATCGAAGTATTTTTTTTACAGACTTAAAAACCAAACGAACACAACTTTAATTTTTTTTTAAAACCGATGTCTTAAAAGTTTTCAGTCAAATTTGGGATATAAACAACACTTTTGAAGAAGCTTTCCGTACCTTGGCCGCATAAAGGTAGTTGCGTACCCGTTAAGGATCATTAAGTTTAATCTTCTTTGTGATTACGTACACTCTGGAAAGAAACGAGCTAAAATCAAGAAACACACTGCTACATATCAAGCCTATTCTTGGACGAAAGACTGTTAAACTCGGAAATTCTTAATTCGAGTGGAAAAACTAATTTTAAGCTAAAAATTCCTTTTTTCAATACAGTTTCATGATTATTTTAAAACGCTTAAATTCATTCTAAGAATACAAATACAAAAGTTTAGTCTTAGACCACTGTAAACTTAAATTAAGCTTCCGTCAACTTAAGAATGTATTGTTTTTTTTTTCATACATTATTTAAAACTCTTTGTCCCCCCGAAAGTGGTTAAGGTATGTAAAAAATGCTGTTAATTTTTTCTGAAATCAGTCACCGAGTAGTTGAAATTTACCATCCAAAATACAGAATTTAAGATTTTAAGATTGTTTGGGCTTGTTTCAAAAGCAAAATACTTACTCAAAATTGTGCTGAATTTTATTTAGAAAGATGATCTTATTGAGATTCAAGGACATTTATATAGCTGATGATGGAGTGTTTACGCTTCGAAATGCATTCAGGTTTGTTACGTGTTTGTTACATTCGTTTTTGTTAAATGTTAATTTTTTTTATTAATGAAGAACGACAAATGTGTATCGACTCAAGTGAAGTCAAATTAAGTTGTTATTAATCTATACAAACCATATTTATCGGACTTCACGCCGTTCAACATTTATCTGTTATCATTTACGTACATATATAGCATATTTCTTATCAAATCATTTTATTTTTGAAGTAAAACTTCTTTTCCGGCGTTGGGGGTAAAAATTTTCATATGGATCTGTCAGTGACATGTCAAACCGACACTTTTTATCTGTCAAAAACCGACAGAATTTTTAGCGACAGATTTTGCCAAAGCTCTACTTAAAAACTTTTACCCACCAATAATTATTTAAAAAAAAAAACATCTTTTTATACCGAAAAAAGAATGTTTTTTTGGCAAAAAAGCCACAAAAACTAACCGGCACAACATTTAAACACATAATTTCATTAAAAAACCACATGAAAATTGTTTTTTTTTTTAATTAAACACAGCGAAGAACAGCCACCAGAACAGAAAACAATTTTCATTATTAAAAAAAATACAAACAAATATATTTTTCGACCATATTTTTAATTTAAATTATTAAACACTTAATGCTAGATAACACAAATCAGTTTTTTCCAACTTAACTTATAAACTAACTACTTAAAATGAACAAATAAATTTACCTAAAATAAGAAAAACACAAAGTAAACAAAACTGTCTTGTTGAATGTTGACAAACGTAGACGAGCATTGCCATATACGAGGAATCCGCTGACAAATCTAAAACAGCATTGCCATATGCATTTGGAATTAGTCCTCGAACACAATGGATGCGATAAGAAAACGAGACGTGAGTGTGACGAGATCTCGTCGTTCTTGTTAAATTAGTTTCAAACTATGACGAGGATATACATAATAAAGCATTTCACGTCGTCACGTTACGTAAAATTAATTGATTAAGAAATTGTAAATCAGTAAGCTTTAATAGCCGTAGGTATTTTAATTTCCCCCAGATCTGATCCGGATTGGATTTGCACACGAAAATACATTTATTACAAAAACAATTCAAGGTCCAGTTTTGCTTTTGGATTTGCAAATCCATTTTTGAATACAGACCTTTAGTACTTCCTTGCAAAAATTAGTTTTAACGCTGACGGGTAGATGGCTTTTTGAATAAAAACGAAGACAACGATTACCTACAAATAAATACACAAAAGAACAAAAAGAGATGGGTATATAACATTTTTTTCACCGTGATCCTGTTTGTTTTATTATCATGATCTTATACGGATCAGATTTGAAGGATAATAAAATGCAGGTAATATTATTATTTTGTTAAATCTCGTCAAAAGTCTCTTGCCATTGAATTGGGAAATGGTTTTATAATTCCAAAATGCTTACAGTGAATAATGTCAAGCTCTCGTCTCGTTTTCTTGCGTCTCGTTTCCTTTCTTAAATCTCGTCCCAATTTCGGACATTTTACTGAGGTGAATCGGTTAGTTGAAATTGCTAAGCCGCGGATAAAAATTTGAAGCAAATGAGAACCTCAGTTAACTCACCGGAATCGGTGGGCTAAAATTGCTGAACCACGGATAAAAGTTTGACCGACATCGACGTTTGTACAGCTGGCCCTTACATGCTACCTCCACTGGGCATGAACGATGCTCGGATTATGAACATGTCTAGAAAAAATCCAATGGAGGCACACAAATCCATGTCCGTGCAGCAACATATCGACGAAAACTACTTTTTCAACACGACATGACCGCTGTTCAAAGCTAGGGCATGAGATTTGACGTTTCATGTATGTGAGTCAGCTTTAGTTTGATTATCTAACCAATTTGTACAGAATTCATTATAATCTTAAATCAACAATTAATTGTTACAAAACTTTTGTACGTTTATAAGTAAGAATATGACAGAGGCAAGAGGCTTTGTTTGAGAGAAAAGAAGTTTTACTTCTAGCGCGCGTACGTCAGTACACACATATGTTTTTTTATTAATTTAAGAATAAAAGCTTTTTTTTTAGATTTACGTTATTATATTAAAATTACGGGTGCCATTTTAAGATAGATCACTTTAGAATAAAATAAATGTAAAAAGAAGCCCGATCATACTTGATTTTAGCTTGCGATTTTTCTCTGAGTGTAGCGTATAACAACTACAATCAAATAGTATAGGTCAAGTCATTCACTTAATTTTTATCTACTACATATTTATATTTTATTTAAATTCTCAAAAAAGGCCAGTTTTTAACTTCCCATCATCCAGAAAAAAAAAACTCCAAAAGTCCCACAACCAACCTTAGAAGGGTTTCTAATTGCCGACTTATGCACTAAATGGATCAACTGTATAGACAAAAATGGTTACAATCAAATAAATGGATGATTCAATTTTGAACAACTTTTATTTCGTGCATTTTTTTTCAAGAGTTGAAAATGGGTGAGTTATTTAACCAAAGCCAATCTACATTAAACTCAAGATGACGGCCAACGCCATAGTTCTACGCAGTCGAAAAGTGCACTTTAGACTCTATATGAATCCCTCTAATTAAAAAAAAAAAAAACTACTTAGTTTTGTCTATTTCAGCCCTTTGTTCTACTACATTCCAACTAGCCTATACGCCAAATTCGATTATTTTACGTATAATTTTTGTTTGTTGTCATTGGCTTAACACCGTTTAAGAACAAACTACTACAAACTGACCTTATAAAGGGTCAGCCATCTAACGTTTTTTTTTCTACTAGTGCTTATTTAGTGAATGGTAACACTTAGCTCATGTTTGATTTGACACATAATTAGTTTAATCCTTCCGCTGAACGAATATGGTTGTGTATACGCTTCGCTAAGTGGGCCTGCGATCGACTTAGAGAAGATGCCGATTTTGCCAAAAAAATCATCTTTTCAGATGAAGCTCATTTTGATCTTGGCGGGTAGTAAACAAGAAAAATTGACGCATTTGGGGCACACAAAACCCGCACGCATACATTGAAAAGCCGATACACCCAAAACGAGTCACTGTTTGGTGCGGATTTCGGTCCATAGGCATAATTGGGCCATTTTTCAAAAATGAGCAAGGAGTGGCCGTTACAGTCAATGGCGATCGTTATCGGGCCATGTTGAACGAATTTTTGTTCACATAAATTGAAGAGGAGGATATTAGGCGTGTTTTTTTGCAAGTCCATATGGATTTGTCGAAAAAAACGACATCGGGACTTAGGAACTTCTTACTTACAGTACGTAAGTCCCGATAATTATCTGGACTTAGCTAAGTCTATATGGATTTAAGTTGTTGATGTATTTACGTGTAAAACTATTAGTCCCGATGTCGTTTTTTTCGACAAATCCATATGGACTTGCAAAAAAAACACGGCTATTGGCAACATTTGGTTTCAACAGGACGGCGCTACGTGCCACAAAGCCGAAGCTACACTCGATGTTTTGCACCATTTTCAAAAAACAAAAGTTATTTGGCGGACGCTTTAGGTATAATACACGTATACAGCGCACTAATTTAACTATAAATTCCTCAAAGATTGACAAATAGGTACGGCATGCTAGACTCGCATTGAACTCGTTTGGCAATCAAAGAAAAGAATTAGCTTAGAGCTCCACTAACTTGTAGATCTATGGATCTTTGTATTATAAATTCGTGTGAGCCTTAAATTAAAACCAAACTATTTTCAATTTTTTGTTTATTTCAAATTATTTTAAAGTTCTCTTGCTAGGGGTACAATTAATGGGTGATTTTTTAAGAGGTTTAAAACTTTTTTAAAAAAAAAAACACAAAAAATTCGAAAAAATGAATGAAATATTTATTTGAATCGATAGTTTGAACCTTGCAATTTAATGTTTAAAGATAATTTCATGCAAATGTTGACCGCGGCTGCGTCTCAGGTAGCCCATCCGCTGAGTCCAATTTTGGCATACTCTTTCACACATATCGGCCGGTATCTCACGAATGAATGCATGGATGTTGGCTTCCAGTGCGTCAATCGAAGCGGGCTTGTCCCTATAGACATTAGCCTTGACATACCCCCACAAAAAATAATCTAATGGTGTCAAATCGCACGATCTAGGCGGCCAATTGACCGGCCCGAAACGTGAAATTAACTGTTCACCAAACTCGCCTCGCAATTGCGCCATTGTTTCGCGTGCTGTGTGGCATGTGGCACCGTCTTGTTGAAACCACATATCATGCAAGTCAAGAACTTCCATTTCGGGCAAAAAAAAGTTTGTTATCATCGCTCGGTAGCGTTCACCATTGACAGTAACGCTGCGATTCGCATCATCTTTGAAGAAATAGGCCCAATAATGCCGCCGGCCCATAAACCGCACCAAACAGTGGCTTTTTCGGGATGCATTGGTAGCTGTTGCAATGCTTCTGGCTGATCTTCACTCCAAATGCGGCAATTTTGCTTATTTACGTACCCATTCAACCAAAAATGAGCCTCATCGCTGAACACAAGCAGCGCGCGATGAACATTTCGAACCGAGCACGAATTTTGATAGTAAAATTCAATAATTTGCAAGCGTTGTTCATTTGTAAGACGATCCATGGTTAAATTGCAAACCAAACTGAAGCTGTTTGACAGTGACACAAGGTACTAAACACACGTCAGCTGTCAAAACCAGTGTTGCCAAAACCAAACCAGCTAAAAAATCACCCTTTATAATAACCATTATAATTGTACACGATTGAACTGTACTAATTTTTATATCTCGTTCGGCACTAGCAATTCCATCTTGTTTGCGGTTAATAGATTACCACGATGCCAAACAACCACGGCGTTCTTCCCCAAGGACAAACAGCTGCACAGCAATTTTAGCCAAAATCAACACAAAACTGCCCAAAACAACAAAATGTCTCTCCATGAAATCATGATCTATACTGTGGTTTAAAAAAAAAAGTGTCTTGTTTAGACGTTGCAGCAGACACGGAGAGCAGAGACTGAATGTCTACGAGTGTTGCGAATAAAACAGCGTGACCAGATTGCGGTTGAGGTGATCGCTATTATAGAACTCTCAATGTAACCTAATTTGTTTTTATTTTAAGTCAGCTGCAGGGCAGGCAAGTATCTATGAACATAATGTCGATTTTAAGAAACCATATTCACATCTTGGAATGTTGATGGTTGACTGAAAAATAAAAAAATACAATCCATTCTGTATGGGAGAGTAATAACCATACGTATCGTGTGTACGTAACAACAGGTGGTGTTAGGCTATAAATTTGAATTGTTTTCTTGTGGAGAATTTGATTAATTGGTTATAATTTTGTGTGGTTTGGTTTATTGAATTTGCCTCAATTGCTTTCGGAAACATGTCCAAATATGAACGCATGTTTTGCCTCGAAGTGCGTGATTGCATGCATGTAATAATAAGAGACACAGATCGAATTATGTTTGACTTGACCTTTTTTTGTAGAAAAAAAAAATTTTAATTATACAAGATAATGATTTTTCTAAAAGTTTCACCCCTCTGCCCTTCACCAAAAGAAAAATAAAAAAAACAACATATTTGTTACAATGTTCAAATTTTGATTTCGTGTCCAGATAATAAACCCTGATCGGATTAACATAACGGATAAGTTCATAATGGAGTTATATGTATAGTCCTTGGATGTATGGAATTATGATGGCCTGTATGTAATGGGTACTGGAGCAAAATTTTAAGCAGCCTGGTGTTAAGGTGTGCGCATGATACTTTAGTTAACAATTTTAAGGCTAGACTAAAATAATCTTAGTTTTAAACACTTTTTAACTAGTATCATACTAAGCCTGTTTTCTTATTAAACTCCAGCTGAATACACCTAAAACAGTGACAGTTCGTGCGAAAAAGTAAGCAAACATACCTTTTTTAAATTTGCTATTGTCTAATGTTCAGTTTCACAAATGTTTAACAGGCTTTTAAATTTTAAGGTGACGTATTTGTATGGAACAAACGTCGTTTGAGAATTTAAAAGCCTATTAAGTAGTTAAAAGAGCTTTATGAAATCGAGCATAAGTGGAATATAAAGTAAGCATGATACTAAAAACATAAAATAGCCATTTGGTGAATTTAACTTTAATAAAATGTTAGAGAGATGGTACGATGCTAACGCATTTATGGCCGATTTCATAAAGCCTTTTTAACTGTTTAACAGGCTTTTAAATATTTAAATGACGTATGTTCCATACAAAATACGTCATTTAAAAATTTAAAAGCCTTATAAATATTTGTGAAACCGAACATTAGTTTTTTTAACTTAGTAATATATTAAAAATGCTTTAACAAGATACTAATGGCCGATTTCATAAATCCCTTTTAAACAGTCAGGCTTTTAAACATTTAAATTACGGTTGTTCCATACAAAATACGTCATTTTAAAATTTAAAAGCCTGTTAAATATCTGTCTAAAATTTTGCTTTGTGCCACTATTTTTAAGTAGGGATTTAATTCAGATAAAAGACATATGGGTCGTGTCAAACATTTCATCAGTACATCACCTATAATCCTAAACTTATCTGAGCTCCCGACATACTTCTTTTTTGCAATAAAACTACATTCCTACGATATTCATTTTTTTTTTAATACTACTGTCAAATGCCCAGACAACTTTTCCCAACAACTCAAACTGAAATGATCATTTGAATCAATACAAAAAAAAAGCAAGTTCACCTCAAGTTTGTTTCTTCAAACGAGCAAACATTCGACAAATAGTTGTTATATGTCGTCCTGAAATTTCCCATCAATTAAGTTTCCAAATGTCATTCCGTTCGAATGACATTTTCACCAATCTTGACACACAACAATGTCCTCATTTAATTCCATTAACATCTGATTAATCCTCTGATCAAATTTGCGGTCATAAACATTACAAGTTAATATTGATACACAACAACTTTGATGTGCGCCTGCAGGAAGAAAATAAGAGAAAATATTGACTTTCGCGTCAGTCAGTGGTACCAAACCAACCACACTATGAATCGCACATGTTATGTCAATTAATAAAAACGTCAAAACGATAAACTCGAAAAAGTACTGAACTTAACATGGTTCGGAAATGTTTTTGTTTTGTTTTGTTTTTGCTTGACTATTGGTAAAAATGTATGCACAAATATATGCATCGTCAGTGACGCTTTTGACGCGTGCATGCAATTTTCGACACGCACTGATAGCGAAGTTTTGATTGGCTATAGCAGAAGCAGCAACAGCAGCAAGTAACCGGAAGCTAACTAGATCAACAAATAAAACCATCACCTAATTTTGCAAACACATTTCCTGCTCTGAAGAGCAAGCGCATGCGCATGCAATAGCAATCCTTGTGCTCCTTGTGCACGTTAAAGATTCTGTCAAATTGCTTGTGGCCTCAGGGCATGACACGTCTTAATCAATACTCTCCTCTTACGTCCACGTCTCCTGTTCAAGTTCCATTGCCAACGACGACCACGCCGACGTGTTGTCCCCCCTGAAAAAAAGTTTATCGTTGGCAGTTAACTATTTGGCCGATTATTTTCGGACACCCGTCCCATCGTTCGGTGGCCTGAGTAGAGCTCATTAATTAAAAAAGCACCCTAATGCGATATGCAAATCGTCCAATAAATTAGATACGGCTCTCCGTTTGAGACGTCAATGCATCATGTCTTCCGGTATGGCAGCAGCGATATATTTCGCCCCATAAGTGTTTAAAATTTATAGCAAATAGTAATTTTGATATATATTCATCCACGATTCACATCTATTACAACCTAAAAATAATAATCCAAAAATCCCAAAATCTATGCGCATGCGACTAAAAGACGAAGATGAAGTGCGGCAATCTTTATTGCCATGATACGATAGACGTTATGTGTCAGCCTTTAAGTAAATTAACAAAATTAATTACAGAAACAAATCACTGCTGACAAGATGCAACTTCACAGAGAGCATACCGCGCGTTTGCACACACAACAGTGATCCAGTTTTTTTCCTTTATAAAGATGACTGCCGGCCGTGATGGTGATGCAGATGCAGATGCAGATGCAGAATCAAAAAACATAATCTCAACCGGAAAATGCGGCGGCAGTCAACTGCGGCTATTAACTCATCAGCGATGGCTTTAACTTTAATTGAAGATCGGTGGAACTAAGTCCGCACGGCCGATGAATCGTGATAGGTATACCCTGTACCCAGAAACTGCACTGACATATGAATAGCCAGTTCTTTGACGCCACTATAAAATAAGGTGCTCGTTTTGTCTTCTTCGAAAGAGTTCTGTAAGACGACGCGACGCGGCACGATGCAACGCAACGATTGTGTATGGTAAGTTGCATCTGTTGACCAGTTATGTTGTGTTGGCTTTGGATTTTCTAGCTGGTAAAACAGCTTTTATCAAATTAACATTTAAGAGTGCGGCACATATCTAATCAGTTGTGTTGTGGTGCTCCGTACTCAAACGTGGGCAACGTGTTTCGTAACAAGCGTCAAGTTCTAGACGTCATGTCAGTTTGAGATTTTCATGTTGAGAAACTTCTTGCATTTTATATGATTTCTATATTAACCAACCAGTGCTGAGATTTGTTGTTATACTTTAAAAGGAATCCAGTATGTTCAAAGTTCAAACCGATATATGTAGTCTTATTTAGATTTTAAAGACTATAGACTACGAGGTATGGTTTGGTTGGTTCTTGGTTATTCTATTTTTATTTGCTTTAAATTTTCGGCTCTGAAAAATTGTTAAAATGTATAGGCACATAGGTATATGAAAATTAAACGACACGCTCATCAAGAGCTAGACTGAACTTCGGACATGAACAAAGGACATATATTTTTTTTTTTTAATTTACATCCATGTTTTAAAACTTCAAAATGGTGACGTTTAACTAAGTTTAAAAGATCATTCAAACGAGTGTTCAGTGCTCAAACTACAGTATATTGTCAGGGGGCTAGAATTGGTGCACTCAAAGGGTTATCATTACCTGCAAAATACCATCTTTTCACACAGCTGCGAGCTTTTAGGAATAAGGAGAGAGAATATTGGTTCATTACATTACAAGAGTGGAAGCTTTATGTTTTCCTCAATGGAAGAAAATGATTTTTTTTTTAGCGGCGAAGAACTGTAAATTGGCAACACTGTTTTCCATCACAGCCTATTTGACAGTTCTCGGTTGTTTTGAGATTTGAGGTTAGTTTAATTTGCCAGTTCACCATGAACAGCACAGATTAGCCGCATGAAGATTAGAATGTTTCGTACGTTTTACCCTCCAAAACCCATTTGTTTACATTGTTGTTTTTGTAATTTCATTCCATGTCGATGAATAGATGTGAATTGCAACAACAATTTTACTAGGTGTCTGAAGATCCCTACTGTCTATGTGTGAGGTTTTTATACACATATTCTCATTTCTTATCTGATATCTGACAGTTCAAGCTTGTAGTCAAATTAATTTGTCTGCCGGGGATTCTCATCTTCATGTGGCTAATCTGTGATCAACAGACTCACGCCGTGATAGAGAACTTTTCCGCTTGATAACTTTTCTTATTAATAAACAAATATTTACTTTATGATATCTTTCAAGTTTTTGAAACAGAGATCACGGAGACACTTCTTCAAGATGTACCAAATTCTAATACGTGTGTCACAAGCATGCACTGATTTATAAAAACTTTGATTGTGTAGTAAACGATTCTATGTATGTATGCATTGGTATGTTAAGAAGTCTAAAACCCCAAAATTCTTGAGTTAAATTTATTTGCCCTCTATCACGTGTACATGTTAAGAAATTATTGTTCTCTTAAATCCCAAAATTGTCGAGTTAAATTAATCCGCCCACTGTCACATGTACACTTCTCAGACCATTCCACATTTATTAATATGAATTAAAAGTTAACAAATGTCTAAATTCTATCCCGCCGTTGTTTGCCGTTTATTAATAGGAGGGTCAATAATATTTATGCATTGCTAAATTTCGAGTGACCAATGTCCGATTCCCTACAACCAAAACACCTTCCTATCAGCGAACTCTTCTTGATCTTCCCACCAAGAGTATTTTTGGTTGATAAATTAATCCAAAAGAATTCTCCTATCCCAAACATGCGATTGGAGTGTTAAATCTAATTTAATTTCTCAATTTTATTGGCACATTCAATTTATAACTGGTTCGTTTTTTGTTGTTGTTTCATTGGCTACACTACTGGCAAGTAGAGTGCAGCTAAATAGCACCACCACCGCTAAAGTTGTCTAACAAAGTCTCTCACGGGGCGGTACATCGATAGTTTATATTAAGTTGATGGCCCAGCTTGGACAAAAAAAAAAAAAAAAAAACACTCAATTATATTGATTTGGATTTCCATTGACAGTGCACTTTTTTTCTCCTCCAGCTAAATATAGGAAAGGCTGTGGATGGTATAATTAATTGAAATTTATGAGATTTTATAATTATATCGGGGTATAGTATGTATGTTTGTATATTGAGATATGTATTTTTAAGTTGGGCCGTAACTTTACAAACTGTCATTGCCTATAATCCTATTCGATGATATCTTGATTTCATGTTGACAAAATGTTATTAATTGTAAACAAAATCACGATTTTTTTTTTTTTTTTTTTTTGAAAGCAGACATTGTAAGCCGATGAGGCTGTACAATTCGGTAACAATTACTATTTACTGTGGGGTCGAGATTTATCAAGTTTTACTGGAAAATACTTTAAAATAGTTTGGCAGATAGAATGATTTTAGTGTAGCACGTATATTGTGTAAAATTGAGCACATACTAGCTTCGTTCGTTGAACTTTACCCAGGGTTAACCCAGGTTTTCTTGACAACCCCAAGAATTATCAAAAAAACCTGGGTTTTTCGGTTCTCAAAAAACGCTCAAGGGCTGTTGACATTTAAAGCAAGAAAAAAAAGTTCTGAGCTTAGAGAATTAAAACTTAAAATTTGTTTCAAATATGTCTTAAAAATGAATAAAAACAACTTCTACCGTTTCAATTTTGTATTACTATTTATTAGCATTAAATTTAATTTGTATATTCTTTCAATTTTTTTTCCAAAAATATCCAATAACTTTCAGCACGTGAATCCACAACAAAACATATGCATAACAACTTATGTCACTTTGGCAGTTTTTGCTTTACCTCAACTCGCCACAGCAAAATACCTAGTTCTACTTCAGGGCGAGTTCAGGGCGACCCCAGGTCTCAAAAAACACAGAATTTTTTCACCAGGGTGACTTCAGGTTTTTCAAAAAACGCTTTGGGGCGACCCCACGGTGACTTCAGGGCTCAACGAACAAACCTACTTAGAGCAGGTGTTCGTTAAAATACAAGTTATCGATGATTTTAATTAGCAGGTGCTCCATATTATTCATTCCACATATCTATTATCTCACCATTGGAATACACTCCTTTATTCAATCCGTCTAAAGTTCCTCTATCTGGGATTAAAGTGGGCCTCAATTCCTCCAATAACAATGACAAATGCTCCACGCGAAGGCTTTTGTTGAATACAAATTATGTATAGAAGAGAAACATATTTTATTGCACAACTCCTTGGCAGCACCGAGACATCAGTAGTCTAGTCTGCGTTACTTGTATTTGTCCTGTCATGCTATAACAGACCTAACTTATTCTAATACAATCAATTTTACATTTAAATTAATTATTCAAAAGAAAGAAAGGCTGATTTCGGAATACGAGCCTGTCACAGCAGCACAGCACCAATCACTCGAAAATCACATACCTATAGGTATCAGGACTTTTTGTGAACACTGAACACCAGCCAAACGACAAATTTATGGTTTATGTGGCGCAGCACTTAAGTTAGGAGACAACCGGTCAGTTCTCTCAACATCATACATATATGATCTGTCAGCAATGGTTAAATGAAAGAAATTATTGTCATGGCAGGGTCCAGCGGCACATAACGGTGTATTTGTCGTCGTTATATCTCTCCCTCGTCGTGGTCCAAAATCAGCTTAAGTGGTCCATGTGGGCATCGGATTTATGTTACGATCGTGTTTGGATAAAACGATTGCCATGCTTTTGTGGAAATGTTTTAGCTTCCTTTTGAGCGCGCGGCGACGGCAGCGCCCGACGTAGGTACGTACGTACATTTATACTCGAGAACGCGTTTATACTCCTTTTGGGTTGTTTGTATCTTTATCTAGATCTGCAATCTGTGTATCTATGTATGAGATATGTATCTCATATCTATCTGTGCTACGTGCCATGGGAATAAAATCTAAACACACAATTTCCAATGAATGAATATGGCCTGTTATGTAAGCACAAAAGAAAAAAAAAAAAAATAGTGCAGTTTGCCGGGCTTCATTTGGAGTCGGCGGTAAACCTCCATGAAGTCAATTTCTATCACAATCAATGGTAAAATGTATAAGTACCAGCAACAAGTATTTATTTCTGAATAACCATTTATTCAGTTTATACCCTTTTAAAGAAAATAGCATATTTTTGAAATTCATATCACACACGTAACACACCTCATTTCCACATAAAATAGGTTAATTCGTCTATTTCGTAATTTTTCCATTTAAAATAAATGAAAAATTGATATTGAACAAAAAAATATGAGAATGACATCACGTTTTTTTAATGATTGGCTTGGATATCACACTGGAGCAATTATTATTTTTTTTTATTTTTTTTTCATATTTTTTTGCTGCTGAAGAATTTTGTATTGACAACATCGTGACAGAGCAAAGTTCTTGGGATGTTTTGTCATCTTTTTAATTGAGATGTTGCATTATTGACTTTGATAGAATCGATGGGCTGAACCCACGATTTGTTAAAATTATAATCATTCTATTTGCAACGCTATAATGGAATTCCAGAAGTAGGCCAGATTGAAATGAAGATTTTATCATCGCCCAGTCATCGGCGAGTAAATCTGGGTGGCTTTATTACTCACAGCCATCAGACAGAATGAGCACAAAATATCATAAATTTATTTTTTTTTTTTTTTTTTTTTTTTTTTTCTATGGATGAGAATCCTATAAGAAGAATTAGTTTGTTCGTGATGATGAGCAATGTTTTGCTTGCAGTCGTGAGTTGGAAGAAACCTTCCATAAATTATTGACCTTCATCAATAATAATAATGAAAAATATTGTTTTGAAACTTAAGAACACAAAGGTTTTGGCATTCAGGGTTTGGTCTCATGTTGTTATTTTTTGCAATGATTTTGAGCAGCTAGTGCCAATGTATGGCGTGGGCATCACGCAATGCTTATTGATATATCTCTAAGATGTTTAATTAACCTTCAAAATAAATGTGGCACAGATGTTCCTTTAAAAGTGGAGCTAGGTGCTTCAGGTGCCCAAAGTAATTACATATTTCCAAGAAAAAGATCATTATTATAGATGAATACCAACTGGAAACATCCCCTAAAGTATTTGGCAGAGCGGAAAGGATGAAAAGGGTTCGAACTTTGGACAGGACAGGTGCACAAAAATTTTTTTTTCTGTGAATGCGAAAGCAATAATATATTTCACTTTTCTACAGTAAATCGTTGAGTTATTGTTGAACGGATGTTGGCAACAACCAAACCACTCCTCTAACAAACAAATCTAGAATCATTAGTGCCAAGTTTAACACAAATTAACCGAGTCGTTTTTAATATATTGAGTTTTAAAAAAAAAATTTTAGACTTTTGCTACGTTTTTGAGAAAAGAGACAAGATTTTCATAAATTGCTTAAAATGTGTGTATGGCATCATATAAACGGAATTTCGAAATCATATTGTTTGTCTTCCCTATTTTCGTAATGTGAAGTTTGATACAAATCTTTAGTTAATTTTTTCGGCCGCATGGCAAATGTTGTAAAATTGATTCCATTCCTGTCCTTTACGATGCATGTACTGATATTGCTGGGCGTTTATCTTAGCGTTATCGTGCAGTTAAAGAGAGTGTGCTGCAAACACTTAACATTCACACACACTACCCACGACAGACACCTAATGTTAGTCTACCGGCACAATGCCAGTGCTGTCGAATGAAGATTATAGATTTTGGCACTGAAGAAGGGACGCAAATTGAAAATAATGTTTTAAATTTTACGGAATATCAATAAGTGTGATATTGAATTATGTTTTCAACTTCTACTTTGACTCTAAGGTATGCAATATTTACGTTTAACCGGTAAATCATAGAACTCTGATCGATCAGGGGGCTAACAGTTTACACCAGTACCTAAAATATTGCATATTGAGTGAAAAGATCAAACTTACATACTTAAGTCTAGTACGCAGATCACGCAAGATTTTAGCTCCAACTTTTCTCTCCAAACATCAGCTTAACAGTAGTTAAATTTTGACATGAGAGCGTAATTTAAAAATTATATTCAAACATTTCAAAGAATTTGTTTTAATCAATTAAAATGGATTGTTTTCTTTGGCTTCGATAAATCGTTTGTTTGTTGACAAAAAAATCCTCCACTTCACAAAATTCAGGATTTCTAGAATCTGTCAAAATTTATCTTGAAAATTAGTGTGCGGAACACAGATAAGTGATGTACAGTAAGAAACACAAATTTGAATTTTTAGCTGAAGCTGCGTATCGCTCGTCTAAAATATTTAGATACATTTTAACTTGGCTATATATTTTGGAGATTATTTTGTATAAAAGCTTTCAATTAGCGCGATCTGCGTCTAAGGCTTTAAAAAAAAAAAACAAAACAATGCTATCAGAACTTCTTCCACCTCTAAGATTTCATCAACTATACCCAACCAGTTTGATTTACAGTTAGTAAAAAAAAGAATAAAATTAATCAATTTTCTACTTGTAGCTGCTACTGTAAGCCCCCGGTAAACATAAAGGTAACCTCACAGATATGGTAAAAGCTGAAAAAATTATAGAATATAGAATGAAATAAATTTTCAACTTTTTGCCTAGTGGTTTTGCCTAGGATTTAAAAAAATCTGGGGGCTTACAGTAACACATAATGTTTGTGTGTAGGTTTATCTTAAGAGATTAATACTTCCAGATCTGTCTCCATTATTTAATGAAAATGAATTGAAAAATTTCGTGTACAATTTGGCTAATTTAACTTGTTTTTTTTTTGTATTCATTCCAACTTTCATTTAAACTTTACAGACAAAAAACTGCTAACATACAAATAACGGTAAAAGAACGGACAAATAAATTGCAATATTGTAGCTGTTAAATTTTTTGCAACTCAATTTAAACGAGGTCAAATACCAGTTCGTGCTTTGACATAATGACGAAATACTGTCTTTATTATTATTCCTCCAAGCTGTCAATTTCAATTTATTGAAATAATTTTTCTATATGAATGTTTTTTGTGTTCAATTTAATTTCAAATTGCTCCAATTAGACTGACGGATATTTTTACAACTTAAATGTTCAATTTATTTGCCAATTTAAATTTTAATTCGTTCACAAAACTTGTAATGTCCATAGATAATAATGTTCCAAAAAAAAAAAAACACTGTATAGTCTAGAAACTCTGCCATTAAAATACCCAACAAGTTCTGCAAATGGACAAGTTAGTGGCATAGACATACGCTTTGATCGATTTTTAATTGCCTTTCCTGTTGTTGTGCAGTGTACCCTAGACAGATCAGCTACTAAAAATTACAACACTTTGCTCCCTCTTTGCTTAGAATTGAATATTTTACAATTTGCAAGGTTGTGCAGGTTAAAGTTTTTTTTTTTTTTGTTGGTAGGTATGGTTTATCTGGAGTTGTCAAAGATTTCTGGTCAAATATAATACCCTCAGGGTAAACGACTTTGTGCGCAGTGTACATTAGTTCTCGATGAGGCTTCACTTTTTTGTGTTCGAATGTTTCATGAACCGTGTATGTTGCTTATGCAACAAAATAAAACGTCTTAGGGCCAATTATTGTCTGATTTGAGGTTAAAGTCACATTTTTACTTTAAAACTGTCAATTTGTCAACAACGTAAGTCTACGTGTGTATAACAAAACAAACTCCGCAGACCATGTGTCTTAGTAAAGTCAAGACAAAAATTGTTAACAATTCATAGACCCCAAGTTGTTAATAGATTTATGGCTTTTACGCACAACACTTCGAATTGCCATCAGCTAAAACATTTCCAAAATGCCCTAAAAATAATGATTTAAAACTTGCTTTGTAACAAAATAAAGTTATATACACACGCAGGAGTTGACATTTCGACAGCAACTTCAATTTGTTGTCAGTTAATAAAAGCTCACACTGACAGCTAGTATGAGTTGCTCATAAACTTGCCCTAGGCAATTAATTTTCTTCAATACACGAGACCGTGAGACAACACAAAAATGCAACTTAAACACCATTATATGGTGTCGTTTATGGCTAAACATGTGTATAAGCTTAGGTCTCCTTAGGTCCCATATAGAAGTCTATAGATTTATATCAACTGTCCAAAACACTCATAAGCAACTACTTACTGTTTTTGTAGAATTTTGCTATAAATTCTAAAAATTGACATTTTTTTCAATACCTATGCATTTATGTGCTTCTTATTTGGTGTATATTAACCGTCAAAAACTGCACTAAATGGCTTTTAATGGGACAACTCTTTAGACCAATAAAGGTGTGGTTATCGTGGTTAGAGCGCTTTGCTTGGCTGATATAATCTCTATGTCATTTTTTTTTTTTTTTTTTTAATGAAATAACAATTCTGATGTAAAGTATATGATTGCAGAAGTAGCCCTCTGTATGGGTTCTTTAGTGAAAGGATCAATGTCACGATGACACCTCTTGGGCACAGTGTATTAAGGTTATCATCTACCAGCAATTTAAACATTTGTTGACAATCAAAATAACTTTACAATTTAAATGAATGATTGTCGTTATGCCAATTAAAATAAAATCAAATGAAATAAAAACTCTAATATGGGAGAGCAGATTTTGACTTTATTCGAACACTTGATAGACTAACAGAGTGACCTTGTGATGTCATAAGACTTATCTCAAATATGTACATGATATTTACGAACAATAAAATGCACGAGTGATCGCAAAAATTTGATTTTATAGTTCAAAGCTATATAACCGCTGATGTTTTAAGATAGTTTATGGTGGAAGAAGTTGACAAAATTGATACCTTTTTTAATTTTATAAAAATAACATTTTGGAAAAATTTTAAATGGAATTTTACTGAGGCATCTTGGAATCAAGAATTTAAAAAAAATTGAACAAAATCGGTTGAAATATTAACGAGTTATACGTAAATAATGAGAAAACCCAAATATTCCCAAATTGTAATTTTGTGTGAATTTTTCGTGCAAAACTTTTAAACGCAATTTTATTTAAATCACCACAAAAAAAAATTAAAGAGATTACTATTATTTAATCCAAGTCGTTGGAGCCGTTTTTGTGAATATTTTCCAGCGCATTTCCTTAAAGCGTCTCTCAGTCTTGATACAGGGCATTTGGTTTGTGATTCCTTTGAGCCTTGAGGAGGAAACTCGAGTTTTTTCAAGGTGTCTCGAAAACTGTTCCAACGACGTTGATTAAACTTCTTATTTGAAATGGATAGAGTGACTTTAAGAAAACTGCGTCTCAGGTATTTAAACGTTTTTTTTTTGAGAAAATTGCCTATTTTTTTTCAACCACACTTCTGAACTACAAGAACAAGTTCATACGATTCACTGGTGTATTTTATTTGAATTAAACCAATGCTTGACTAAAGGAGAAATAGTAATTAAAAACATTTTGAATTCTTATTTAAGCAACTGGTGTTAAAATAAGAGTCACGTAATTATGAAAACAAAGTTCAAACACCATTTTTATAGCATCTGCAGAGCAATCAGAAATCCTTTATACAGGGTGATTCGCAAAAGGTGTGATATAAAACTTTAGCGTGCAGGTTGGGTGGAGACAAAAAGACAACAAAAACTTGTATGGGAGGGGGGTATATTCCCTTCGTTTAGTCGGGAGGGCCTATTTTCAAAAAAAATTTCTTAAATCAGAAAAAAAAATTATTTAAAAACAACAGTTATACTCACAATGCCATGATATACCTTTTTGTAAAGCCAAAAATTTCTTCTTTTATTCTGATTCTAAATATAGCTGTTTTAGGGAATAATTTTTGAAAAATTAATTCTCAAACTCGAAATTAATAAAAAAAAATTTGTTCAAACTAATTTTTTTCAACATTTTACTTTAGTAAGTAATATTTTTGTTTTTAATATTCAATGCCCTTATAAGTTTTTAGTCAACCACCAAAAACCAGATGCTAAAATCTCTTTTTCTACACGCTCTAGGCTTTTGTGGCACCTTATGCAAATCATTATGTATAATAATTTAATTTTATGTTTAACATGCATACCTAGATGTATTTGAGAAATGTAATCTCTTATATCCTTAAAAGCAGTAGAAAGTTGCATAAGTGGTTAAATAAGACTTCTTAACAATCCCCAGCAGGTAAGAAGTTGTGACTAATTTGGAGAATGCGGGCTGTTGGGAATTTAAAAACTACATTCATATGTAGTTTTCGTTCCCACGAAATCCCATAAATACCAAGCAATTACAGTTTTACTGCTTAAGGGAAACAATTATGCGAACGAGTGTGTGTCCGTCCAATGCTGTTGATCAAAATTATCTAAAAGGCACTTTCAAAAGGCATTATATAATAATAGGCATAGGCAATGCAACTTAATTCCTTACAATGAGTTTTTCAAAGTAAAGCTAAAGTATCTCACCATTTTTTTCAAAATAACATTAAATTAAACAAAAATATTTTTCATAACATGTCTTACCATTTTGAGGTATTTCTTTTTTGATAATGTTGCAAAAATAATATTGAGTTGTTAAACATTTTTTTGCAATTGCATACACACTGCTTTTGAATGCAAGTGGAAAACAACTTTCTTCGAAGAAGATTATATTGCTTGGACAATTATTTTTGCTGTCCAGACATCTAATAATGCACATTCACCATTCAAAAAAGGAACTTCCTCACATTTTTTTCTTCACATCAACATCGACATTATGTGACTTTCGACTTCCTTGTTACATAATAGCCGCATGAGTTAGAGTTTATCTTATTTTTGTTTGTTTTTTTAGAGACAAGAATGTGCAAATAATCTTTAAGGACTGGACTTATATATTGTTTCCTTGATGAGTTTCATCAAAATATCTTATTCCCGCTTGTAAATTATTTCTCTTAAAGACTTCCTTGTACACAAAGCATCCATTGCACCACCATAATTCACTGTGCTTAAAACACGTTCCAACCAGCAATAAAACAACAAAATTCGATTCGATCGTCGTGTTCATCGTACAATAAACACATTTGGTCAGTCGGATACATTACACATGGTTCTCAAGTTGATGCATTTGAAGACCATGAGATACGAGACGCGCATTTTATATCCGATAGAGATGCACTTGGATTAAGTCTCGAAGAATACAAAACAAAATAAACCTGAATCACCATATACATACGTAGGATAGTATATATGATGCGTCAGTGCCAACATTTTGTCCAACTTATTGGAAGCTCGATGCAGTTTATATCCCACATACCGTCACGAAGAAGATTAGCCGGCATTTGGCCGTAAGTGTGTAGTCACGAGATGTCTGTTGCGAATATTAATGACAACAGATTGATTGCTAGAAACCGGGTACAAATGATCAATGGGATGTAAAAATAAATATTACCCATGGGAGGTTTTATTTTTGTTTCTGTGCTGAATGCAACAAGGAATACTACACGTTGGTTGTGCGGCGGCGCGGTGGCCTTGGTAATCATCATTAACCTAGTGAAATTGAAAAAAAAGGGTGAATGACCTCCTAAACGAAATTAATTTTGTTGTATCGATAAACTGGCGATTAAGATCAAAAAGGATGGTATTGATGAGAAATGTATAGTGTAGCCTCAGTTAAATTTTAAACAACTATACGTACATTTTAGAGAGGAATTAAAAAAAACGTATTTATTGGCCTTTAGCGGGAATAACAGGCAAATAATGTGGCTATAAAGAATTGAATTGAAAAGTCATTCAGTAGAACGACGAGCAAAACATTTTTTATATTCAAAATAACTTCTTTGTGTACTAAAGAGTTCATTTTGTAAATAAAATCACTTCCACACCTTTAAAAAAGGGCTTTTCATTGTCTATGATTGTTTATGTTTGAAAAATTTTCAGAATTACATGTTAGTAATATAAATTCAAGTATTTCAGTACCTCTTAAATAATAATATTGTAAAATGGAAGATACAAAAATAAAATAATAAGACGATTATAAAATTAAACAAAAGAGCTGGTTTTAAAACTTGGAAATAGACTAGATTTAATTAAAAATACTTAACATGTTACTTATACAAACATTTGCGACCCATACATCATTCTTTAAATTAA
This sequence comes from Leucozona laternaria, assembly GCA_932273885.2. NCBI lineage: Eukaryota > Metazoa > Arthropoda > Insecta > Diptera > Syrphidae > Leucozona > Leucozona laternaria. The sequence goes on along the minus strand of OW026368.1, from coordinate 21,254,325 downwards.
ATAATCTTTCTAAATCTGTCTTTGGAGCAAATAAGTGATATGCGACCTTGTAAGTTGAGTGTTTTTTGTCAAATTTCCCCAATTTAAATCATTATGAATGTTTTTTCAAAAACTTTGAATTATAAATATTCTTATATTCTCATTAAATTTAAGTCCAAATTTAACAACATAAATCTAATAAGTTTTATAAGAATATAAAATATGTTTTCTCTTCAATTAAAAACTATTTTTACTTATTTGCAAATTAAACAATATTCAAAGAACTTCGTATACTTTAAACCTCCCAATTAAAAAAAAAAAAAAAAAATGTGTGAGTGCCGGGACTCACGGTTAATATGTGTAAACATCAACGTGCGCGGATCCAAAACGGACAAAAATAACAGATCCACAAACTTCATCATGCATAATTTTTTTCTTTTAAAGTGTGAAAAAAAAAACAAATAAATATATTGATTCAATTTACTGATAGCTGCAATTTACAATTATTATGTAACCTCCTGATACGAATCAACCAAACACACCTTTACGATGTGTATAAGCAAATTTACGATCCAATTTACGTTAGGTGCCATTTTAATAAATCGACATCTTTGGCAAGGCGCAGAGAATACAGAAATCGATAAAAATTCAATGGTCACAGAAAAAATGTAAATTCCATTCGGAAAATTTTTGAACTTTGTTCAAGTCAAGGTTCCTCCAGATTGCTGGCCAATAAGTTTTGCACTACACTATATACACATGCTTGTGTTTAAAAAAAAATTGTATTGGAAACAACATCGCATTAAACCAGACCTTGGTCACACAACAAATTGTTAAGATTATTTTTCAAGTCAAGAGTGTTGTCCAAATGAAAAAATAAACAAAAGGAATACCTCTTGGGAGTGAGTATTCACGCACTTGTAATTGCGAGGAATCTCTATCTGTAATAGGAGCCAATTTGGAAAAATAACGATTCACAGATGCCTAAGCATTATTGTTAAGAAGTGATAAAAGAATCACGATTCTTTTGTTTTTTCAAATCAGTGAATGGATAAAACTAAAAATAAATCATTTAAAATGCAAGCATAAGAGCCATGATACAATCTTTTGAAGAAACAGATCTACCAGTAGGTAGGTATCTCCCAGAATTAATTGTGCAAGCGGGTGCAACTTTCCAAAATTGGTCTGAGTTTTTTTTTATCGTACAAATTTAAGTGAACAGCAAATAGCAAGTAGATATATGCAAGCAAAGACCTTGTAGAAATTATAAATTCCACTATTCTGTTACTAGAGACACACAATAGGTAGAGGTCGCTAAGGCATATGCATCAAGCTATTTAGAACAATAAAATGAGTAATTAAATCACAACCACCTGCAAGAATTTGCTAACATAATCACATGACTTATGATATGATGTTATAGTGACACTTAATCTTGTTATTGGATGTTTTACAATAATTTATTGAAACTGGGTTAGTTTAGAGCTTGTTTAATGTATACCCATATGGCAAAGAACAACCCAAGTCCGATTTTAATGAACTTCTCAAATATTTTATCCATCCGGACAGCTAACTGACTCGCACGTTTCCTAAAGCATTTAATTTTCGCTCAGAATACATGCAGTTACTTGAAAAAAAAAATGGTGCTTATAAAATCAATAACAGTAGTCCCTCGATAATGTAAATTACCGATAATGAGAATTCCTCCAAAATTTGAACAGCCAAAAACTTTCCATTGGCATCTCTATAATGTGAACTTCCGAAATGTTTGCACTTCTAAAATGTGAATTTCTTCAGTAAAAGTATTTATATTTCTCTTTTTTCTCTTGTTAGTTTTGCTTGCGATATTAGGGACTAATAAATTGTAATTTGTCTAGACATATTTTAAGATTTTAAATGCAGCTTCAGTTTCCTGCCATTTTACATTGTTATGGTTTTTATTATGATGTTTTATCATCATTAGTTAATACTATTTCATTTTTATTTTTTCTAAACTCATTAAATGTTGAAACTGTGCTTTAATTAGTTTTAGCGCCAAGCAGTTAATATTCAAGGACTTATTTTTTCAGTACCCTCAGAGAAGATCTCCGTATTTTCTGAACACAAAACTGAGTTTTAGATTTGTACGTGTTTGTCACACGTAATGAAGAAATAAGATAGAGGAATTCTTTCATAATCCTTTAAACTTATGTATGTTTGAGGGAAAAGAGAAGAAACCTGAAAACGAGCTCTGTGTAAAATTTCAGAAAAGCTCTGCGAACTTGTTCCACATTGTCTAAAAAAAGCTGGAATCTTTTTTTTAACCCACACATACGTATAATGCTCCAAAGTCATAAGTCCAAATGACAGTATTTAAATAGTCTATTGACCGCCTGATTGGGTTATAAATAAATCCAAAAAGAATACTTTTTATATGTGGACTTATTCCACTGTCCCAAAATATGTGCCAGATAACTATAATCACAGAACTTTGCTCAGACATTGTGAAATAGGCTCGAATACCGTGTGCGAATTGGGTTAAAAGTGTAAAAAATCATTCTTCACATGAAATTTAAACCGATTTTAATACAATGCACACACGGCCTAGGTAAAGTTCTGTTCAGCTATCCGCTTCATACATTTTGGTTCATAATTCCGAAAGCCAACATTTCACGACGGTCTTTTGAGCCTCTCTTCAATATGTGAACAGTCCAAAAATGAATGCGTTTTGGTTGTTGTGTTGAATAAGGAAACTAACGTCCTCTTGACATTTTTTTAATGACTTAAAAGCGATAAGGAAGTTTATTTATGCTGGATTTATATAAAAAAAAAAACATTATTTGTATATGACACTTGCATGTTGTACAATGTACACCGAGAACATCAATCAATGCTCACGTCGCGTCGTCGTCTGCCCCGAGCCAAAGTCCATACGATTGAAACAAATAATATTAATGAATGAAAAATAATGCCGCATTATACCTACCTATCAAACTCCAGTGAAATATATTTTCAATTGAAGTATTCCGCCAAGCGAACTTGTTAGGATAGTGGTTTGTGGTGTGAGAATGCAATAATATATACAAAAATTGATTTATTTTCAGATTATATTTCGTGCCTGTGCGAAAATTTCAATAAATCAGATTGAAGTTGAAAAAAAACAAGAAAAAAACAACGAGATAAATTTATTGAGAAGATTTAAACACCCACAAATTCGATGAGTAAATAATATGAAAAATAATGTAAGGGCCCTATTGTACTTACTAATTATAAGTAATCACTCATCTAATAATTTACTTAAATCTAGTTTGAAACCGAGATTTGAAGACTCGACCTCCAATAAAAAAAAAAAACCGAAATAAATCGATTTTTTTTGGTTGAATGCAAACTGGCCTTTGAAAATAATTTCACTTCAGAAAAACTTATGGAACATCCTACTATTTATAAGCACCACGGCAGGTCACTGGATATAACCATTTTACTTTTAGCCAGGGATGTATGTAAGTGCGTTTACAACATAAAAACCATGATTTTCTTATTTGGGTGGATGATGTAAAACAATATGATTTTTTTGTAACTTGTAGGTACCTTTACAAAAAATTTTAATTATTGATTCATTAATTAATTAGAGGTGTCCAAATTAAGTTAATTAAATTTCAAGATGAGCCGTTAGCATCTTTTGACATTCGGCTCGGTTACGAAGATATGGGGATTTGAAATTCCCATACAAAGTGCAATTTGTTTATAATTATTTAAAAAAAAAAAACCTAGGGAGTGAGCAATTATTTTTCTTATGATAAAATTTAAATTAAATTGAAAACTGACAAATTTTTGTTTGTACTATTTTAAACCAATTTATTTCTTTTCCTTCTAGGCTTTCTGATGTACCTATACAGTAAGTATGGATTATTTAATTTTTAACCAACCATACCATATATATATTAATACATATCTATCTAACATCAATAATATATATATGTATTTAGCTAATGTCCCAGTTGAATTTATTTTGTCTTACAAACATTTTTATGTTTTTTGTTTTAGTTAATTCTTATAATAAATTCATAAAAAAAAAAAAATCATAATCCAACACGCTTTGTTAATCCATGGCAACTTCTTTTAATTGCATCCATTGCAAATGCGATACTGGACACTCTTCTCACTAAAAAATGATCATTATTATTGTGACACCTTTTTTAAACGTTGCCTTCCTTCCTTCTGAGCTCTAATTAATACGATCCACTTATTTAATCGATTCGAATTTAGACAGCGCTGAAACTTGAGAAAAATAATTGCATTGGAGCGAACCTTTAATGACTCTAATATTTTGAAACGTTGTCGATTACATGTTAATGGGAGTGGTGATTGCCGATATAATTCATACAAACCAAACGCATCAATATTATTTTGAAATTACAATTTGTCTCTTTTTTGCCGGTTTTTGTTTAACATGATTTGAATAGAGATCTGAGTTTTGATTTTGCGATATGAAATTATTATCCATAGGATAAAAAAAATGTTGTTCATGGTAAGAGAGTTTTTGTATTAAAAACAGGGTGATTCACATTTAATGTAAAATAAAAGCTAGTGGTTGTTTTACATTTTAACTCAACTTGCTATAAACCTGCCCCTTCTGCCTAAACGGGTGCAATAGACTCAATCTCAAAAGTTTTTTTTTTTTTTTTTTCTTGACCCAACTACGCATATAGCTTTTCTGTCGCATTTTATGCCAATCACCCTGTACATAGGTATATGAAATTTTAAAGATTCTTAGCGACTTAACTTCAAGAACAATAAGTACGTGCAACATAGCCGTGCATTTTAATTTGACTAAACTTTTCATAAATCTTTCCAACACAACTAATTTTTCGCCTTTATTTCTCTATTTCATCGTTGATTACCTTTTTGTATCTTTTTTTTCATCCATCCATCCATCACAGGGAACAGCAGCTTCTAAATATTTTCGAAGTAATAATCTCAACACTAGAGGGTAAGCTCAAACGAATCGATAACCTTGACAAAGCAGTTGAGCATCTTATGCGACGTGTTGAAGCTCTTGACAATCGTGTAGGTGACAATATAATTAAAACCGACTCAGTGATCACGAAGCTACGTAATCTCGACACCAAGATTTCATATGATTTTCAAATTACCACACTTCCAACGTCACCAGATTCCGATGGAACTGGAGCGCGAAATCCTCGAACTTCAACAAATCTTGACAGTCGACTGGTGCAGCTTGATCAAAAGGTGAGCGATATCGATTCCAAGCTGGAGGGTTTGAAGAATCAAATCGATAATAACTTCCTACAAGTGGACGATATCAATGCCGAGGCAAGTGAGAAGAAACCAATCAGTATGAATGTAATTGAGATCACTAAAGCAATGAATGCCGAAGTAATGAACCATGTGACATTGGAGTTGGGACAACTGCGAGGTACAACCGACAACATCGATAAGAAATTACAATTTCATATAAATATTGTCTCGGAGAATGTCGGCCGGATGTTGCGCATGGTTAGTGATATTCACGAAGCTGTAGTGGATCATAATGAACAGTTAAATGCCTTGAATGCGACCACGACAGCCTTGCCATTGATTAAATCAAGCAAGATCGATGCTTTGGTCAAGCAAATCCGACCGATGGTATCCGTATCGGAAAAGATGGACGAGGTGTGGGATGTTGTTGTTGGAACAAAGAGTTCTGTGGATCATTTGCTGCCAAAATCAGATGAACTCTTGACGCAAACGCAACGGCAGGAAAGGGCGATCAGCGACATCCATAATGATTTGAAGACTAAAACTAATTTAATCATCAACAATTTGGACATGGTTGAGAAGAGGCTGAAAAAGCAAGAGGATGATGTATCGTTGTTGGCACAGAGACCAGTTCCACCTGAATTACTAATGGATCCAACAATTGATAGACTTGTGGAATATGATCCGAATAGGTTCGACGAAAACATGTTTCATTTAATTTTATTTGATTTATTGCTTACTTTACATTTTAGGTATTCGGTAATTGAAGAATTCACTGAACCCATTCCAACAACACCGATTGTTGCATCATCGACCAGCACTACTCCAGTTACAACAACGACTACAACAATTGCCAATCCTAGTACAACGACTATTGCTTTTCAGAATCAAACATCTGCGAAGCCACTCTCTCGAAAAGGCGGCATAATATTTCCTAGTGTGAAGAACAAACCTTCAGTAGTCAATTCAACGTTCTCAACTGATATACTTACTCTAAAGGATGTTAAAGTGAGTTGCTCCAGTTTATTTCAGTTTTTATTTTTAGTCACCTAGGTCTTAGATATGATGTATAAGGTAGGTCGATCGAGATCAGTAACCGCTATAAACATATACATTTGCACGCGCTTTACAACTATACAACTTGTTACTTTCGATGCATGTGTATAGAGCAAGTTGAATAGGCTTAAAACTCCCAAGTTCTGCAAAGGCTCCCTAGTAATAATTCAATCTATTTTTAAATTCAAAAATTTCATTTAAATAGACAAAATTTTAGTACCCGAATAGGTTTTAATCAATGTGAAATTTCAAAAAAAATTTCATATTTTGAAATATCGAATTTTCAAAAAAGAATTTTAATATTTTTATAAATCCCAAACATATTTCTTTTTTAATGTTGATATAAGTAAAATAATTTACACTTATTGGAAGCTTCTGCATACAAATTTTAATTGAAATGAGTTGAGCAGATAATGAGGCTTATCGTTTACGGGAAGTGGAAAATTAAAAAAAATCTAGGGAAATAATAAAAACACATTTTTTTAAATGGAGAAAATAATATAATTAAATGTTTGTATATAAATGTGTACCTACATAGTTTATATTGTTGTAAGCATCTCTCATCATTAACGATTGTTGTGAAATTAGGTTAGGTTAGGTAGAAGGGCTGACAGTTGATCTTGTTACCGTCACACTTAGATCTATGTAGATCCGTTGTGATACCCTAGGAAGTTGTATCCCACTTAATGTAAAAACCTATGTGTTCTGTTAGCAATCAAGCCATTTAGAGGCATTGACGAAGTTCAGAAGACTGTTCGCCGAAGTTCTAGAAAGATCCTCTAAATCATCAAAGAAATGATTACCTAAGGGAAGCGTAATACTGAGGAAAGAATGAAAAAAGCACTATGTGCATTCTACACATGCAAAAAGACCTTCGGTGTACGTTGGGGTATGCGACCGCAAGTCATCCAATGGATGTACACAGCGATTGTCAGACCCATTCTTACCTATGGCTCTATTGTATGGTGGAAGGCGGTGGAAAAATCAAGCTATCTCAAGAACCTGAATAAGGTACAGAGACTAGCCTGTGTAGGAATAACAGGGGCTCAAAGAACCACACCACAAGCTGGATTGGAAATGATCTTGGACCTCCCGGCTCTGGATGAGTTCATAAAGTGCACGGCAGCCAAAACTGCAATTCGCTTAAGAGAACTGAGTTTTTGGAGGCACAGCACTTATGGCCACGGGTCAATCTTACAAAGATATGACACGATTCCAGGACTGAGGGAGACCACCGATTACATCCCCCCTTTACTAGATTTCGATAGGAAATTTTCTATTTTCATACCAGAAAGACAGGGTTGGGATCCCAATTCACTTATAAGTAAACAGGGTATCCCTTTCTACACTGATGGTTCAAAAATGGAATCGGGAACAGGTGCTGGAGTGTTTTGCCAATCTCTCAACATCAGAGCGTCATATACACTCCCGGCTGACTGTAGTGTCTTTCAGGCCGAGATTTTTGCCATTGGAAAAGCAGCTGAATTGGCACATCACGAAAAGCTAAGCTCTTCGGAGATTACTTTTTTCGTGGACAGCCAGGCTGCTATCAAAGCCTTAGCCAGTGAGACCATAAGATCAAAAGCAGTTTTAAACTGTAGAAAGGAATTAAACAAGATCTGCCACACTAACCAGGTAAAGCTCTGCTGGGTTCCCGGACATAGCAATATAGAAGGGAATGATATAGTAGATGAACTAGCCAGGAAAGGGTCAGAAGCAGACACAAGTAGTAGCGACCATTCAGTTAGGGGACCACTCGTCCCGATTGGGGTACTCAAGAGGAAGATAGACCTTAAACTAAAAGAGAAAATCAATATCTCCTGGAAATCCAGGAACGATTGTGTAATCTCTAGAAGTTTATGGCCTAACACAAATGAAAAGGAAACTCGGTATATTTTATCGCTGAGTAAAAAGAACATTAAAATCTTGATAGGTGTACTAACAGGTCATTGCGCCATTGGCATAATGGCTAACAGAATAGGGGCATTTGCACCCGATTTTTGTAGGAGCTGTCAGGATGAGGAGGAAATGGAGACCATTAAACACCTGCTCTGCGACTGTCCGAACCTCCAAACCAGCCGACTCCGTCATTTCGGAAACAGGTTCGTTGGAGAACTGGATGATCTAGCACAGGTCTCAATGGCAAGCATGAGGAAATTTATAGATAGCACAGGCTGGTTCGTAAACGAGCCAGTCTACGCTAATCAACAGAATTGAGGGGCATCGATGCTAAATTTTTACTTTTACAGGGGATCACAATGGACCAGTAGGCCCCCGTGTACGCAACGGCTTCATGCTGTGCACACCCCTTAATACCTAACCTAACCTAACCTAAGGGTTTCTTTCTTAAGTGACAGAGTGCTGGGCAGTGACAAAGGAAGTGTAAGGTGTCCTCATGTGCTTCTTCATCGCTGCAGCCTCTGCAAAGGTCGTCAGTACTGAGCCTCATTTTCTTTCTGTGGTATCCCAGTAGGTTGTGTCCGGTGATTATGCTGACAAGGGAACGAAAATGTTTTTTGTTCATTTGCATAATTTTGTCTGTCCTCTGCTTATTGAAATTGGGCCACAATTTTCTAGTTGTGGCGCATGTTTCAAGCAGGTTCCATCTTTCATTGTTTTTTTCTGATATTTTGTTAGCAATATCCTGTTTGATGTTACAGTTTGGTACTTTAATATGTCGTTCGGCTTGACTTGAATCAAGTGACGATCCCGTTCTCGCCAGCTCATCAGCTCTTTCGTTTCCTTGTGCATTGCTGTGACCAGGAACCCAGCAGATTCTAATGTTATGCTGCATGCCAAGAACCCTAAGCTCTTCGCGACAGCAATTTACAAGCTTCGAATGTATTTCGGTGGCGGAAATTGCTTTAATTGCTGCTTGGCTATCAATAAAGAGGGTGATGTCAGCTCGTGGTATCGCCATCATTGATATTGCTGCTTTGGTCACTGCCAAGACCTCAGCTTGGAAGACGCTGCAAAAGTCTAGAAGTCTGAAGGAGCTAGCTAGTCCCAGAGTTTCCGAAAAGATTCCTGCACCAACTCCAGTGTCCATCTTAGAACCATCAGTGAAGACGGTTATCGTAGATTCGTTACTGAGAGGTTGGTTGTTTTTCCACTCCTCTCTATTAGGAAAAGAGGTAGTGAATGGTCTGTCGAAGTTTAAATGGGGTGTTATGTAGTCTGTGCAAACATTAATTCCCACATATCTCTGAAGAATCTGAGTATGACCCGTTGTGCTTTGCTTCCAGCAGTTAGTCTGGCTTAGTCGCAAGGCACTGTATGCTGCTGATTCTTGCACGAATAGATCTAAGGGTTTCAGGTTGAGTATCGATTCCAGCCCCGCTGTGGGGGTGGTTTTCAACGCCCCTGTAATACCTACGCATGCTAATCTTTGAACTTTTGTTAAGATTTTCAGGTTTGTTTTTTTTGTATGTCGCGTTCCACCAAACTAGATTACCGTAGGTTAGTATCGGTCTAACTATTGCCGTGTACATCCACCTGATAATTTTTGGGTTTGGTTCCCAGGATTTTCCGAAAATCCTGTTGCAGGAATAGAATGCGACCATAGCTTTCTTTGCTCTTTCTTTGGTGTTGAGACACCAGTTCAGTTTCTTATCAAGGATCACACCAAGGTATCTGGCCTGATCTGAGATTTTGAGTGGTGTCCCTTCTATTGATGGTAGTCTAAACATTGGTATTTTCCTTCTGTTAGTGAAGAGAACCAATTCTGTTTTCAATGGATTAACCATTAGACCACATTTCTTTGTCCAGTTGTTGACCTTTGACAGGGCAAACTCGATCTGTTCACTTATAGTGGATGGGAATTTTCCTGTCGCAAGTAGTGCTAGGTCGTCCGCATAGGCTACTACTTTGACTCCACTATATTTTAATTTTTTAGAAGATACTTATCGAAGTTTCCATTCCACAGCCGTCGTAATGTTCATTTTTATTATCAGCTCTATTTCGGTATTCGATTCAAAAAGTAGTATTTTTGATGCACGTTTGGGCATGGGCAGTAAGTTCGATTACATATTTCCGCTGACAGACATCACAGCAGACACCGCCCAAATACCAAAATATTTCGATCTTACAACAACAACAATCAAGACCCAAATTTAACTCACGACAATTAATATAATTTTTTATTATTTTTTCTTTCTGTGATCATGGCGTGTAAAATGTATGCTTATTTTGTTCCTTATGTAGAAACACGCTTTCACCTCCATTAATGATGGATTTGAACTATGTAATTGCTTAATTATTTAAAAATAATACAAAAACAATTCTCCAAAAGGGAGATGCTGATATACATATTTGAAAAAGAATAAAATTCCATTTCGGTGCTTAGTAAAATAAACTGTGTATATAAAATACGTGTTTTTTGTTGCAATACATATATAAAGTAAATAGTATAAAAACAAGAGTATCCTCTTTTATAAAAATAAACAGATGGACATTTCCAAGTTGGTTCTTGATCAGAAATGGATATCACACATATTTTGATATCTGGAAATCTCTAGAAAAGTACATTTAAAGTTCATCTTTACGATAAGCAGATTTGCAAGTGCATTTGCTTGTTTGTTCGAGTTTTTCCATTCCAGGTAGAACTACAATCGGAGAAACCAATCTAGTGCTCCATTCCTAAAAAAAAAATAAATTGAATTCATAAAACTGTTAATCAAAAGAATTTCTCAAACATTAACCTTAAACAGTGATAGGTGGTAACAATAGATATTCTGCGGCATTAGATGTTCCAAGGCAAATGCTCGACCTGCAGCTGCTATTTCCTTTGCCCGTTCGTCGTTCTCCTTGGCCCATTTGATCGTTTCCAGAAGATCACTTAGGTCTCTTTTGAATGGCACGTAATGTTTGTACGGAACGAGTTTGCTATAGAAATGCTCATAAAATGGAGAGACTTGCTTCAAAACCAGCGCATCTCCACCTAAAAGGTAAGGGAACCTATAGCTGGCCACAGTGCCATCAATATTCAACTGATACTTGTACTACAAAATAGAGGAGTTAAGAGAAATTAATTGAACTAAATAATATTTCAAAGTATGTACTACACACTTGAAAGAAATCCATAAAAGAAATATGCGGAACAGTAGGTCCATATTTATCCTCTTCATCTCTGAAGAAAAAGAAATTCGTTATGGATGCGTTGATGAGGTCTGGATGTTTCCTAGCCAAGTCCAATAGGTCCAAGCGCTCTCGGCGTGAGTCTCTGCCGCGCCAGAAGGCTTTCTCTTCCTTGCTTTCCCATGAATAGCTCTGCCGTTGAACAGAGAGCATGTCAAGACTCACTCTTCCCATACTTTCAACAGTGGATTCAGTCAAATCGTAAGTTGGCAGGACAATGTCGTGCGAATCATCGCTGCCACACCAAGAGAATATCGGGTAAGGCCCGGAGGTTCTTTGTTGTCCCCCCTTTTTAGACAGGGGCCAATCACCGAGATTCAAATAGAACTCCATATCAGGGAGTATGGATACTCTGGCTAGCGAAAGCAATGTAGCATCCATGAACATCTTGAAACCAGTGTACTTCCCATAGCACTGACGATAGATTTCCTGATTCTTCACAACATAGTGGCACAAAGAAACACTGCTTGGCATGTTGTATCGCTTCAGAAGATTGTCTCGAATGGCAGAGAAGTTGACTCTCTTAAATGAATGCAAATCCCATTCAATTTGTTTGTCACTTCTTGGACAATCGTTGTTCATGAGCCAAAGGTTCAAATCTTGAGGACAGTTGCATTTTTCTGAATATGTAGTTTCCCTGGTGTAGTATGGCGATTCGGCTACTTGGGAACCGTTGTATTTGACTTCGATTTCCATGTTATCACACCAATCGGCTATAGCGTATCGAACAATTGATGAACCATCTCCGCGGTCGATTATGTTGACATGACTGCGGCATTTACCATGCGGCGAGTTTCCCTTAACATTTACCAAAAATTGTTGCTGGGGTGAATGGTCAAAGCTAAGAAAATTGTTAATTGTTATTGCAATTTTTCGATAAGCTTATTTTTCTTACTTGTTTCCATTTTTATCGACAGCTTGAATGAAAAAATAACGCACTGGCAGCACAATTTGATCTGGCTTCAAGCCAGGACCCCAAACAAGTGTTTTTTCTGGGTCAACAATCGGCGATTCAGAGTATACGGCATTGAAAAACAACAAAAGCAAAAGCAGAATGTACTTAATCATATTTTTTTCTAAATATATAGGTAATCAAAGTAGAAATACTTTGGGAAATAATTTGAAAAGAAAAAAAACTACAACCAAAACCGGGCTTGAATGCAAGTTTTTGTTCTCATTTGGTTGTCAGATTGACATTTAACATGTAAACAAATATGCTGCTGTCAAAACTATGAATGAATACATAAAGGTGTGTGATGAGATATTCGAGTGGTTTTGAATTTGAAATCAAAATTTATACTCAAATTTAGTTAGTATTTTTCTAATTGAAAAAAAAACGATTTTTTTTTTGAAAATAAGTCTGTTTTATCGAACTAACCCACCACGACAATTTTTTTTTTTTTTTTATTTCAACAAAAATATTTCAAAGATACATTCCTGTTGAAAAGCAATCACAAAAAATGTCAAATTCTAGGTTTTGTGCTGACCATATGTATACATTTTTTTTATCTTCAAGTTGGTTAACAGTTCGATAGAAAATTTGGCCCAATATTTCCATTGGGAATAGCATTTATTTCAGCTGGGCTGTAAAAGACTGTTATACTGAAATGGACTATATTTTTTATGCACATATAATACAATATAATTTGACTATATTTCTAGGGATTTTCATGTGTGGATCTTTTAAACGTAGGTATGCGTCAATCAGGAGTATTCTATTTACAAATTCGTGGGACAACATATTGGTTTTTAAAAGTTTTCTGCGAGCAAGAAATAGCTGACGGTGGCTGGACGGTAAATATACAAATATTTAAACGAATTGATCTTAGGATCATAAACCATTTCATAACATGTCATTCTTTTTGTATCTGATTAAAAATGTCCTTCATGTACTGCCGTATATGATAATTCTTATTAAGGTTATTCAACGTCGTGATGATTTTGGTGAACCACGAGAAAATTTTAATAGAGACTGGGCTGATTACAAGAATGGATTCGGTGATCCAGCTAAGGAGTTTTGGTTGGGCAACGAAAATATATATATGTTGACCAATAACGAAGACTATGCTTTACGTGTTGAACTTGAAGATTTCGAAGGAAATAAGAGGTAAGATCATGCTTTTCAAAACTATAACCGCCATATTATTCACTAGATACATCCAGATTAAAACTTTATTCCAAATGTATTTACATTGAATTTGTATGCTTAACATCTGGATTTAAATTTTTAATCTGGATGAATCGAGTAGTGTCTCTTATTTTTGGATGAAGGAATAACGTTTTAATAGTAAATATAAAAAAAAAAAAACAAAAATATATTAAATATAAACAAAAACTGATACAAAATGGGTTTGTATACAAATTGCAGATACGCTCAATATTCACACTTCAAAATACATTCCGAAGCGGATTACTACAAACTTGAGATCGACGGTTATGAAGGAAATGCCGGTGACTCCTTAAACGATCCCTGGTATGGCTCAAACAATAGTCCATTTTCCACTTACAATAGAGATAATGATCGAAGCTCTCTTAACTGTGCCAGTATGCTCAAGGTAGGTTATACACATTTTGTTAAGTTTATTTTCCTGAAATCTCAGCAATGTCAGAAAAATAAATAGAAAAAAAAAAAACAGTTTTCGAGAAAAATACAAAGAGAAGAATCTTAAATATATGATTGAATAATTTTGTTTTTCAAAGTAATGCTGGATTTACACGACTGACAAATTCGCAGTATTCTGGCATTTAACTGTCAAAAAAATGACAGAACAATGGAAAAATTCATTCTTTTGGCAGTATAATGACAAAAAAATGCCAATTTGTCAGTCGTGTAAATCCAGCATAAGAATTTTATACTGTTTTTCTTTACAGGGCGGCTGGTGGTGGAAGTCATGCGGTCGTGGTCTTAACGGTCTCTATTTGCATGACCCACAAGACCTAACTGCACGACAAGGTATAGTTTGGTTCCGCTGGCGTGGATGGGACTATACCCTTAAGAAAGCGACCATGATGATCAGGCCCCGTGCCCCTCAGCCCATGAGTACGGTGACGTCGTCATAAGTTTATTCATTTATTATTTATTTTGAAAAAAAAAAACAAATTTACAAAATTCAAAAATCTAGACGTATGTTTTAAAATACAAGTATTCATTAATTAATTCATCTCGGGAAAAATCATCATGACATTCAAAAATAATTATCAAAATTTAAATAAGTATGAAAATTATAAATTAATTCTAGAGCTATTTCACATTTTTGTTTGCAGTCATAGATAAAATTTTTATTTTATCCAATGACAGTTAATCCGAAATAGTTTTGTTCTTATTAACTTATTTCTTAAAAAAAGCACATTAACTTATGTATAAGTTCTAGAGAATTATATTTATAGGGAAAAATTAAAACAATTTTTTGTATATTTTGCACATTGGCCGGATCTGTGACAATATTAAGGAAAAACATACTTTATATGTGCACCCTGAGACATAACACATCAAGCAAATGTAGAATATTACTTTGAATGTTTGTTTAACACAATATGTAACTCTGCTTTGAGGCTCCTGTTGTAACTATTCCTATGAAATACGTAAACCTTATTTAATAATTTAAATCAAGCCTTTTATAAAACACACATTAATTGCTCTCTGCCTTTGAATGAAGAAAATATTATAAAATTAAGTTTTTCGATTATTCTGCGTTATTGGCAACGCTGGTGCCAAAATATACACCGCAAAATTTTTTTTTTCTTAGATAAATTTCTTTTCATTCATAATAAATTATTTTCTTCATAAATTCACCACAGACCACATATCATACGACATTCATTCAATGAAAAGATAAAAAGTGTAAACTGTAAAAGACATTTATCATGAGTTTAAGTTCACACACTCCAAACTACACACACATACATATACTCACATGTGAAATCATGTTTAAACTTTGTAAATATTCGTTTTTGTTGTAAAGAATTTATTTTATTTTTGTTTTTTTATTATAAAAGGATGGAAAATGAGAAAATTGTACAGTGTTCTGTTTTGTATTATTTTAAATATTTCATTTAAGAAAAAATAAATATATTTAAGTTTATATTGATTGAAAGTGGTTTTATTTTTGAATCAAAAATACAGAAAAGAAGGACTCTCCCAAGCCAACGTAAAACATTTACCTTGATATAATGTGCCCACTGAAGCGAAATGTAGAATTTCAAATCTTCACCTATATCTTATCTTAGCACCAAGAGGTAATGAAAAGCTTTTCCAAGACAAATTACGATATTTCACTCCAACGCCAAGCAGGACCCATGTTCTGTAACTCTCGCATCGACCAAATCAGTCGAGAAAAGATGAAAAATGGAACAAAACTCAAGGCTTAACTATTGTCGTTTTCGAGTGGACTTCGAGCTACTCGTTTTTCACTCCTTTTGCCCCAAATTTCCCATTTTAGATAGGAATGGAACAGTTCCGAAATTGAAACGAAAACGACATATATAAGCCAAAAAGAAGTAAAAATATTTTTTTGCCAGCTAGCGCAGTTGTTTTGTGAAAAAGAATATATACATTTTTTTCAAACCAAAATTTAATCTTTCTGCATCATTTTTATAAGTTTTCTAGTCAGAAAAACTATTCCAAAATGAGTTTGAAAATTTTCCCTTTTGTACTTTTTTCACACTGAAGCGCAGTTCCGTCGAAACTTAAGACGAAAAAAAAACAACATCGACGTTTAGCAAAAATCCAAAAAGATATAACATCACTGCCCCAAAATGACCACCAACTCTTTGAATGCATTCAAAATAAAAAATAATTAACAAAAAAAGATCGTCAAAAACATGCATTACAACAAAAAAATTGTGTGAGTGCCGGGACTCACGGTTAATATGTGTAAACATCAACGTGCGCGGATCCATAACGGACTTGTTTTTGCTTGAAGAGGATCTTAAGATTTTTTTCACTGAACGCACCCATCCTAGTATGCAGATCGTAATGCTGCTTTTACACGACTGACAAATTGGCATTTTTCTGTCACTATACTGCCAAAAGAATGAATTTTTCCATTGTTCATTTTGACAGTTAAATGCCAGAATATTGCCAATTTGTCAGTCGTGTAAATCCAGCATAACGTTGCACACCATAACGTTGCATGACGTAACGTTGCACACGAACGTTCACGTTTTTTTTTCACTCTACCGCCAGCATAGATGCTTACACATAAAAAAAAGTAGATTGTGCTATCTATATCGGGATCACGTTTCGTAATTTTTACTATGGCGGGTAAATGGCTTTTCAGTTTTGAAAATGGGTAATTAAAATGTAGTGTAAGAAAAAAAGATAACAAGGACATGAAAAATAAACAATCGTAAGGAAAAAGGAGATAGTTATAGAACACTTTGTCATTATGATCCGTATTGTTTTATTTTCATGAGAATCTATATGGATCATTGGCGATAGAAAGTGCGGCTTATGTCGCACTGAACACATTAAAGGCTCTCCCAAACCAAGGCGAAACATTCGCGCGAATATGCGACGACTGAATAAAGGCTCTCCCAAACCAACGCGAAACATTCGGCGCGACAACGAAACTTCCGCCTGTCTTAATTTATTTACATGGAGATTAATGGGAGCACCCACACTGGCGCGATGCGAATCTTCGAACATTATTCAGTCGTCGCATATTCGCGCGAATGTTTCGCGTTGGTTTGGGACAGCCTTAATGTTCAAAGATTCGCATCGCTCCAGTGTGGGTGCTCTCATTTATTTCCATGTAAATAAATTATGACAGACGAAAGTTTCGTCGTCGCTTCGAAGTATTCGCGTTAGTTTGGGAGAGCCTTAATTGTTAAATTGGAAGATTTGTTTGTTTCTTTTGGCATACGTGAAACCTTCTTTCTCACTTCAACTTCATACTAAAAATGAAAAGGAATACCAACAATCCTCAAATCGTTTGACGGAGGGATTTTGTAAACTCCCCATACTCCGATCCCTTCTCTCCAATAAAAATTGAAAATTTATGTCGTTTTCGAGTGGACGTTCGAAGCTACTCCTTTTTCACTCTTTTCACTCCAAATTTTCCATTTTCGATAGAAATGAAACAGTTCCGAAATCCAAACGAAAACCACAGTACACAAATCTAATGTCATTCTCGTTTGGATTTCGGAACTGTTCCATTCCTATCTAAAATGGGAAATTTGGAGTAAAAGGAGTGAAAAAGGAGTAGCTCCGAACGTCCACTCGAAAACGACATAAGGTAATATATTGCGCAGGTTGTCAGTCAGAAATTAAACATGGCGGCTCGAGTGTCTACGAAAACTGCACACGGCATTACTAGAAACAACAACAAATATAAGCATTTTGACAAGTAAAGAGACACTGGATCCGCCATTTTCACAGATGCGCAGAACTGAACAAAAATTTAAATGCTAATGATATTTCCTTCAATATATGTACCTTGAACGAAAACGACATTACTTTCCTCGTATAAAAGCTGACTTCGGATTTGAATCCACCCATTCCAAATAAATCGTATCCAACTTCACTTAACTGCTATTTGTCAACTTGACATTGGCACATGTAAAAGAAAAACGTCAAGACTATTTCTTGTTAAAAATTGAATTTTCACTGAAAATTGTTCGCATTTTAAAAAAAATAAATATAGAAAGATGTCTGATAGTGAATCTGGAGATGGTATGGAGGAGTTACAATCAATCCTCAATGAATATTCCGCAAAAAAAAAACCATTGAACAAAGAAAAAGCAGTGGGAAATGAAACAACAGAAAACAAACCAACAGAGTTCATTAGATCCGAGGAAGAAATCCGCCTCGATAAACTTATTTTTGGCGACAAGGAGGGATTGTTGGAAAACTTAAAGAAATCTTCAAGCAAAGCTACCGAAGATTCAGAATCCAAGAAAAGGAAACCCGCCTGGCAAGATGAAGACGACAATCCTTACATGGGTGGTAAACATAAGCGAAGAGGAAATGCATTAAAAAAGCGCTTGCAGGCAGAATATGAACGAGTTGTTAGCACACCCAATTGGGCGGAACTTGATCGAAAGGAAGATTTCAATTCAGATGAGGAAATTCTTCAAACTGTAGGATTTATATCTAACTCTAAGTCAGCAGCTCTGCAACCTCGCGACATCAGCATGACCAAGCTAAAGGATCTGAACGCCAAAGCCGAGGGTAGCATAACTAGTATCCAATTCCATCCCACCAGTACTGTGGCTATGGTAAGTGGTACAAAAGGTATTGCCACCCTTTACTCCATCGATGGGCTGAGGAACGATTCACTACATAGCATTCGCTTTAAGCAATTTCCCATTTTCTGTGCAAAGATCCTGCCCTGCGGTACAAAGGCTATGTTCGCCAGCAATACGAAATATTTCTACTCCTACGACCTAATGGGAGCCACTGAAACGCTCCACCAAATGCCTACTTATTTGCGTAAGATATCAAACTTCGAAGTCTCACCGGATGGAAAATATTTCGCGGCCAATGGAGAATATGGAGAGCTGCACCTCTTCGACTTAAAGTGCAAGGAGTTAATTCATACATTTAAGCAGGAAGAAGCCTGTCAGGCAGTTAAGTTTTCCTTGGATTCCAGCAAAATCATTGCCTCATCCACAGGATCTTCAATCAATATTTTCGACATCAAGCAACAACGTGTGATGCACACGTTCCTTGACGATGGTTGCATCAAGGGACAGTCAATGGCTCTGAGTCCGGATGGAAGGATGCTCGCCACTGGGAGTGGCGAGGGAGCGGTCAACATTTACGAATATCAGAAAGTGTTAGCTTCAAAGTCGCCCCAACCTGAGAAGACGATTCTAAATCTAACCACTTCAATAACTAATCTTAACTTTAATCACACATCTGAGATTTTGGGCATCTGCTCTAAAGAAGTTCGGGCAGCGGTGAAACTTGTGCATTTTCCAACCGGAACGGTGTTTGCCAACTTCCCGCTTTTCAATACAGAAAATTTGCATACTGTTAGGGAGATTGAGTTTTCTCCATCGAGTGGATATATGGCGCTCGGCACCCTAGAGAACGAAGCAATTCTGTACAGGCTTAAGCATTTTAACAACTATTAGTTTATAATTATTGGCTTTATTGAAGTTTTCTTTTTTATTATTTTGGCAGAAGCCGTAAGTACCTGCCTCCCTTCATTACAAGAGATGATTTATTGTTGTGGGTAAAACAATTTATTAAAATAAATTGCGATTACAGAATAAAAAAAATAGCCATTTATTTAATTTAACTGTTTTTTGTTTGCAGTTTTCTGTTAATGATGGTTAAATACGTAAAAAGCGCTTTCCTATTAAAATGTGATTTGTCTTCTGGCTATAAAATTAAGCTTTCAAACCATCCTGAGTAGCTTGTTGTGAAAGTCGAAGATGTAAAATACCTACAAATGGATGAATTAAGGCCCAGATTAGCCACATCTGTGAATCTAAGGTATGAGCGTTTGGTGGATTTAACATTGATCTTCATGCGAGCTCTGCAAAACAAACGGATGTAAGATATAAAATTTACATTTGTTGGGTAGAGAGAGAGAAGACCAAAATGCAGATTTTAGGAAGTGCCATAATGCAGATATGAAGAAGAACATGTTCATCTTCATAATGGTACTCTTTCACTCATTTGTTTTTTGGCATACGTTCATCCCGCTTTACTTTTCTTGATGTATGCATGTGCAGATACACGTAAATCCATTCACGATTCCCTCTTTCGACGAGTACTGTCTTCTCTCGCACGGACACAGAAAAAATGTCTGCGACATAGCATGATACGTAACGGCAAAATCGAAACAAGATGAATTCCGAATCGACAAACCACTCCACAACAAATATAGGCAAATGTAATAACAACGAATGTCCTTGCCGTTCGTTGGTTTGGAATATAAAATTCGCAAGTTTACACACACCATAGCAACAATTTTGGCAGTGAACGTTGTCAACAGCGAATGATTGAAGTTTCGCTGAACTTGTCGACGTAGCATCAACTTCATCGCGTCAGTGTGGTTATATCGCCATTTTGAGAGGCAAAAGATTCGTTGTCATTCCGAATGTTTCGCGTTGGTTTGGGTTTGCGAGAGCCTTTCGTAGTCCTTAATTGTTCGTGCCTAAAGGCTGTCCCAAACCAACGCGAAACATTCGCGCGAATATGCGACGAATGAAAAATGTTTGAAGATTCGCATCGCGCCAGTGTGGGTGCTCCCATTAATATCCATGTAAATAAATTAAGACAGGCGGAAGTTTCGTTGTCGCGCCGAATGTTTCGCGTTGGTTTGGGAGAGCCTTAATACTACATTTTCATTAGAGAAAATGAGATAATTTCGTTGAAAATTTCCAAATTCGATTCCAAATACCTCATTTCCCATACAAATTCACATTTCGAAATGAGGTATGTAACTTCAACCAAATTTGCACGAAATTCGGTAGGAAATTACGTGAACACTTTATGAATTGAAAACAACAAAAACAAGCCAGATCAAAGTCAAGATGAAATAAGGTGTCAAACGAAATTAGCAAATTTGAGATGGAAACACTGTAATTTTCTGTAATTTGCGAAATTACCTCATTTCGGCTTTAATGAAAACGCAGCATAAAGATAGGTACCTAATACTACGTTTTCATTAGAGCAAATGAGGTAATTTCGTTGAAAATTTCCAAATTCGATTCCAAATTACCTCATTTTTCCATACAAATTCACATTTCGAAATGAGGTAATTTCAACCAAATTTGCACGAAATTAGGTTGGAAATTACGTAAAAACTTTAAGAACACACCTGAGTGGAATCCATTCAATGTGGAATCCATTGATAACAACAAAAACAAGCCACATCAAAGTCAAAATGAAATGAGCTGTCAAACAAAATTAGCAAATTTGCAATGAAAACACTTTTTCTGAAATTTGCGTAATTACCTCATTCAAGCTCTAATGAAAACGTAGTATAAGCCTATTGTTGGACTATGTTTTATTTTCAATTCTTGGTTTGCTCAGGATTCAAAAATTTGTGAAAATTGGCCTTTTTAAGAAGTAAACGAACAGACCTAATTTCGATTATTTTGGCTTCATTGGTTTTTGACAGCTTGCAAAAAGAAAAACAAAACTTCATCTTGTTTATTTTCTTTTATAATTTGTATTTTTATTGTAAGGATAAAACATTTGTTTTGTTTTTAATACAATGGAAGAGCATTTAATTGAATTTGTTAGAAAACATAATTGTTTGTATGAAAAATCAAACCCTCACTACAAAGTTATTCATATAAGAGACAAAAAATTTGAAGAACTTTCTCCGAAACTTAACATTAAAGGTAAACATAAATGATGGTTTTTTTGTGACCTTTTTTGTCATTATAGATATTTGAAACTGTTTAGTGACCTAGAGCCCACTAAACAGTTTCAAATTCCAGGTAAACTTAAAGGAAAAGTGAGTGAGTAGGGAAAGGGACACCCACACAACGCGCGAGTCATGTTGATCGATAGGTTTCTTTGCATGCCAACTGCCACTGCCAGCCTTAACATACAGATACAATTACGTCCCTGATTTTCCTTTTCCCTATCCGCTGTCCGATATCATTTTCGAAGTTAGATCAGAAGCGACGATACTCAATTGAATAATGGAGTATCTTTGGGCAGAAGCAACTTCTTGAATTGACCAATTGGGGGACAGTTATATTCAAATAATTTTTCAGCAAAAAAAATTGAAGGCGCGATGGAGAACTCTCCGAGATACATTTCACAAAGAAGTAAAAGCAGAAAATTTTGAGCGTGTATCTAGTACAAAAAAACAGTGGAAATGGATGGAGCAACTTATGTTTCTCAAAAATGTAAATAACTCCATTTCAAGGTTTGAAAAACATATAAAATATTATGAATAGTAATATCCATAACTTAATCCATAGTACCCTTATTCCAACACGTTTTTTTCTGTCGAAGAACGCGAGAATATAGATTTGTTCACATCGGAGAAGATACATCGACAAATTACTTAACTTTAATAGATGATCCGTATGGTGGGCATGTAGAAAGTTTTTCATAATAAAATTGGATTAAAGCTCAGCACCACTAATAAGAGGAGACTGATGATAGGCGGCTTGTTGGCACCCATTGAAACAGCTGTATCTCTAGCCAAAATAGACGAATTATAAATTAATTCGTTAACAATTGGTGGTAGAACATTTAAGTTGTTGTTGTTGTTCAAAAATTCAACACAAATGACTTCAGTTGAACAAAGCTTTTTTCCTCTCTCTAGCAACGTTGTTACCTTTCATGTCTCCGTATTTTATTGCTACTTTAATGTTACAGCTCTCCAGGCAAACAGACCGATTCAATTTTTTCCTTGAAGCAATCAGTTCAGAGATTCTTTCTCTAACCGCACTACACTAATGAATAATGTTTAACGAAGCTTTATTTTTTGCTCCCAAAGGTATTTTATGTATGTATATTCAGAAATTCAAACCCAATTTACACCAGCATCTCCTATGAAATCCGTATGTTTAAGGCAAAGGATTTATACAGTGTGAAGTAATATTTAAAAACTCTTCAATACAAATAATTGAAAACCGTATTTGCCGTTGATGTATAAATTTGTCTTTAATTTAATCTATTTTTTTTTAAACATGAACGTACGCGTCTGTCAATGTATAATATTTTTTTTTTAAGTTAAATCTACAAATAAAACAAATCACTGGCTAAAAACCTCATGAGTTTTTTTTGTCTTATTTGATCTAAGTGCAATAGATGGGGCACGATCTACCATTGTGATTGTGTATGTGCGTAGTACGTGGCGACGAGATATTCCACTCGTACCAGACTTTTTGCTTTGAAATACAGCGCCAAAAGTTGATTTCCACAACATCGCCAGCTTTGAGATCTATTGGTTCCTAAAAACAATTCAAAAAAAAAAATTATTTATGTCTTTGATTCCTATTTTACAAAATGAAACTTACTGAAAAAGGGAAGTACATGGGAAACCAGGAGAGCATTCCAGGCGTATGGGTTGGAGGGTTTATACTTAAAAGTATATCTTTATACAAAACTGTGTCAAAATAACCAGCAATACCATTGAGAACACAATCCTGAGTCACATCGAAACTAAGCAACTTGAAACGAGTGTTATCAATAATTTCATCTCGATTCGGATGATTGAATTCAAAGAGTGCTTGTGGATAACCAATGTGGTAAACATTCTTCAGCAAAACAACGAAACCGCTCTCCGAATGATTATTGTATGTAGCTAGCATATCACGAGCAAAAGATTTGTGGTTGTTTATGGAACGTACTGAGTTGTAAAGTTTTGAGGACATCAAGGGATTTATGTAGGATGTGGATTTACAAGGTATACTAATGCCATCGTCTTTGAGTAAAGTTTGTGCACAATCTAGGCATTCGGGGGAGAGTTCATTGTCGCCAAACGATCCAAGCAATTCGGACACAAGAATATCACCCTTATCGGGTGGGTTGAACTCACGCATATCCTTGGAAAATATTTGAATATCTAGAAGAAAAATATTATTACAAATAGTTTATTTTTTATATAAGATGTTCTATCTACCTTTGCCACTCCATAACTTCCGTGTAATAGCCGTTAATGTCCTTACAGCATTAGGATTCTTTTCAATTATGTAAACGCGAATTTTTCGTTTTGTGTTTTCAGCGGCATTCAAAGCGGAACGAACTAAGGGACCTCTTCCCGCTCCAAGGACCATTACAGTTGTCTAAAGATACAAGGCAATTTTTGTTTAATATATAAAAAAGAAAAATAGGAAATTTAATTTCTCACTATGGTTTTGTCAATTTCCTCTTCCGGGACTCTGTCAATAAGGGCAGCCTCTATGGCGTCTTGGTAAAGTTTGTATTTCACTGGATCTTTTTCGAAAGTTTCATATGTGTAGCAATCCAAATTGTCATATAAAGGTTGAAGAGGAATCTCCAGGACGTCTTCAAAACTAAGAAAAAAAAAACGTTGGAAGGTATTTGTCGTTGTCTTTTTAAATAATTAATAACTATCTAGACCACTGATTATTTCCTTTGAAAATAATTATGAGTTAAGAAATAATAAAATCAAGTATTTGGGTGGTCATTTACGTATGAACGAAGATAATCTGACTCGGAAAGGGGACAAACATTGCATCGAATTTTACAGTAGATGACAACGTGGCAGACCTTGCTCAGGCTAGATGATGACAATGAAACTACAACTGCTTCAGTGTTTTACATATAAACTATTAGTTACCAAAATCAGTTGTTTCGAGACACCTTTGCTTTGCAGTTTGCATAGAAGACGCTACCTTGACACCGATGAAGAAACAGTACATTTGTTTTGTTTTCATTGGAGTGTATGAGAAAAGGTATATATTGAACGGCTCCGATGACTGGCTGGTTGGCCTCTTTCACATTACACCATGCATTCGAATGGAAGAATAAATCAAGTATTATTATCATTTATTAAGTAGGTTGTAAGGTGGGATGCAGGGGTCATGTTTTTATAGATTTTGATTACGAATGCGAAATTTTATAAAAGTATTTTTTATCACAGAATTTTGATTCATCATAAACACTCGACCGTCGACCATCTATACGTGTGTATGATAAAAATTATTTTATTTTGGGAAAATGAATTCTAATACTAGTAAGGGACCATTAGGTGCGTGATTTCAGATATTTCGCTCCTACAAAAAGTTACCAAGCGTTCTAACATATTTGTTCCTCAATATTTTGGAAGCAAAACTGAAAATTTTGTTGAAGAATCTTGTTCATGTAACTGAGATATTATTTTCCAGAACATGAATATTACTTACTTTTGCAATTCATATTTGTCAACGTGCGATTCTCTTAAGTTGTTAAGATACTCAGCGTATTGTTTGAGACTATTGTCATGCTGGTCTGCGCTAACAATAAAATTCACATAGCCTTTGAGAAATAAGGCAATTAGCTCCTGCCAAGCCTTTGGTAAAACCGGATAATTATGTCGATTCCTTATGAACAACGAAGATGGAATGATTAAGGCTTCAAGTGGTTCCCCTAACCAGCGCCGAACGCATTCTTTTGACGGTCTATCTTCACCCAATTCAAGAACTATACGAATTTTGGGATTGAAATCGGCAGCCCAACGAAATTTATTCCACCATCTCCAGGTGTCTTCATTTTGGTAGCTGGTAATGACATCATCTGCAATATCGGAACGCCAAACAGCTGATGCTACCTTAGTTGCCACCAATGGAATTTGAACTAGAATAAGACCTGGAAAGACCCATTGTAGCAATTTAGAAACAAAACAGACATCTCTCGGAAAACAAAAGCTTACCTTTGATTTGTCTGCTTATAATGCGAGCTAGATTATTGTTATGGTCAGATTTCAAACGCAGCATGGTATAACCTCCATAATGTAGATGTTCTGTCCATGACAAATCTTTTTTTAGAATTTCTTCACTATTCTGACGAACTTTGGGATTCTTTGAATCACAGTCAATTGTGTCCGAGAGCAAAGTAATGACCTTGCCATTCCAGGCATCAGCAGTAAGAATAAGATCTGAGTATGAGCAATCAATATGTGTGGATTTAAGAGGTTCGTGTTGAAATTCGAGCGGAACTTCGGTGCAGTTAATTGGAGCGGCAATTGCTGTAAAACTATTAGATTGAGCTTTTTCTAAAAATTTTGGTAAATTATCAAAGTTATTCTGCATTAAACAAAGGTAAGGCATTTTGCTTTGCCAATATTAAATCCAAATTCTAAGAAGTGTTTGTACAATAAAAATTCACTCGCGAGGCGCCAGAACCTAGTCTTAACCCAAAAGTAGTTTTGTTGATATGACGTATTTTCAGTGATGCCGGTATTTACGCATTTGACATGTGCCCGGTTATCGATAACTCAAATGATTTCAAATGACCTAGTTCAGCTAATGACTAATACCCCTAACACACGCAACGTCGAATAATTTCGTCGATGCAGTACTCCGTTTTTGTATGGGTTCCGTTCACACGCCATCAGAGACCAAATTTTGCAAGCGTGCGTTTTCTCTGTGTACACAAAAATCTGTGTACACATACAATTTTGAGAGTCCATTTTTTTACAGATAACACAGATCAGGTGCACAAATTAAAGGCTTAACTACATAAGCCCAAAAAATGAAAAAGTACAAAAGTGAAAATTTTCAAATTCATTTTGGAATAGTTTTTCTGACTGGAAAACTTATAAAACTGATGCAGAAAGATTAACTTTTTGTCTAAAAAAAAATTTGTATATTTTTTTTCACAAAAACAACTGCGCTAGCGAGAAAAAAATATTTTTACTTTGGTACAAAAGTACTTTTTGGCTTATGTAGTTAAGGCTTTAATTGCCTCAAATATTGCCATATCAAATTTGTAAGAGAAAAGTCACCATCTAACTCAACATAGTTATCGATAACGTCTCGATTGTTGTAATGCGGAAAAATTCTGGCAGCACTTAAAAGTGGTTTTATTTAAAACGTCAAAATCCAAATTGACACAGCTAAAAGCTAGCAACTAAGAACTCAAATCAAAATTCATCGCGGTCGGCCGACCAAACTTAAAATCTATTTTCTTTAAATCATTATAAATTTTTAGTAAAAAATAAAAATGAATTTCGGATCGCAACCAACGACAACCACACCAACCTTATCATTCAATCTTCCTACACAAGCATCTCAGCCCTCGTTAACATTCGGTGGTTCAGGTGGCGGTGATGCTGGAGGTATTAAACCAACACTTGGTCTTCCGGCAACCACTATTGGCGGAAGTTTTTTTAGCACACCGGCTACAAATGCACCCACAACTAGTGCACCAGCTCCTACTCTTAACTTTGGCTCGACCGCACCGTCTGCGGTGCCAACATCTGCCCTAACAACATCAGCAGCTCCTGCTTTGATTTCACTTCCCAAGACAACATCAACTGGTCTAACAAATTTGACGACCGCCACAAAGACAACGGATTCTAGTGTAGCTCAACAATCGTCGACACAAATCACTTACAATCAACTGGAAGAACACATCAATAAATGGACACTGGAACTAGAGGAACAAGAAAAAATATTCACCGACCAGGCAACTCAAATAAATGCCTGGGATAAGATACTAATAAGTAACAATCAGAAGATCCTTGAACTGAACGATGCTGTGCAGAAGGTTAAGAGTGACCAACAGACCTTGGAGCAGGAACTCGAATTCATTGCCACCCAACACACCGAACTAGAAGAGAGTATCGTTCCACTGCAAAAGGAGTTCATGAAGATTCCTCAAGTCGATATGGAACGTTCGCAGACCTATTTATTGGTCGAAAATTTGGATACACAACTAAAGCAAATGTCTGAGGATTTGAAGGAGATCATCGATAATCTTAATGAATCTAATAAGGGTCAAGACAGCACAGATCCTATCATTCAGATTGGAAAGATTCTGAATGCGCATATGAGCTCACTGCAGTGGATTGAGTCATCCTCAGGGGCTATATCCAATAAACTGGATGATATAACTAAAATGCACGAGTCTTTTAAGAGGGACTCGGAGAGATCCTTTAGGTCTGCTTACTATAATTGATTTGTTTATCCTTTTGATATTGTGTGTTACATTACTTATTCAATAGAATAGTTTTTAAAATAAAATACAAAAATTTCAGAAAATTGTTTTTTTTTTTTTGAATAAAGCTTAAAGCACGTTTTAAAACGGGGGGAAGCCTAACTTCCGTCTTCGCTTGGTTATATAGAAAGTTTCCTGTCCCCTCAGTTTTTCAACTGTGGAGAAAATATCTTGTTAAGTAGGGGAAATGGGTACCACGTACCACGAGAAACCTTACTGGCTGAACACAAGATAAAATACATAAAATCTCGTTAAAGGGAATACAATGGAGCCGCAGTCGCGAATGTGAGTGGGATTTAAAAAAATGAGTTTTAATAATCTATTGTGTTCCGCCAGTTAGGTGGATGACCTCGTCCTCAACTCGGTCAACAATATGCCAAGCTAGGCAAATTTTTGTCTGGGTCAGTCAGTGTTGCAAATGAACAGATACAACAAAAATTGGCTTTTTACTAAAACGATACGGCTCTGCCTCAAAGAGTACAATAGTGGCGTTTAAGTAAGAGAATCAGACGTCGGCGGTATAGCAAAAAAGCCGTTGTTCAGTCATTGAAATGATATTTTTCACAAGATTGAAGATGATTGCTGACTTGTTGAAAGTCATATTCGAAGAAAAATGGTCGATATGCCAAAATTCGCGGATGCACCAGCGATTTTTTTTTTTACAAATTTGATCCGCTAGGGCACACTGTTTAACCGCAAAACGCTAAGGCGCGATTTAGTTACCCAGAAGCGTGCTTTTAAATGGTTGGTTTTTAAAAACGACGGTTTTTCTGGCCCGCTCCTTGTACTAAATTAAAGGATAAAATCGTTGCTTAATCAATTTTGTTAAACATACTTAAACAATTATCAGCCCAATTCTAAACATTCCCCGGGAAAATAACTACCCGGGAGACGTGTTCTCTCGGGAGTAGTAGTACCTACTCTTATTCCGATTTCCCCGAGATAAATTCCCGGGAACTTTTTGTTTAGAATACGGGAGTAGGGAAACATTTCCCGGGGGAATTGTCATTTAGAATTGGGCTGAATATCAACGTCTCGACTCCCGAGGGCCGCGTTTGTTATTACGACTTATGCACATCTTTGATCCATCCATCATCTTGGCCCAAACAATGAAACAAAAATAAATATACCCAACAACTTTTCATTTAATATTTTTGCATTTTTTTATTTTGTTTGAATTCATTTCGAAGTGTGTTTATGTGAGTTTATTAAGCAAAAACTGAGTTCTTTATATTTTTAATTAATTTTCATTCATGGTGTTGTGTAAATATTTATTTATTATTATAAATACATTTTATAAACAATATGAAAATAATCTTATTTTTTAAGTTGACATTGAAAGCGACTCTAAACCCACTTGTGTTTTTTTGTTTATTGTTGGGAATATTTTTGAATCATATTTCATGCATTTTGAAGGACAAAATTCTTTCTCATCACACTAAATAGAACGACGATTGATTGGATTAATTATTTTATGTCGAATCCATTTCGGCATTTAGAATAAATTTAGAATAAAATTATGATAATTCTCTTAATTTGGAGCTTCGCATTTCTTAAGTCACTTTAGTTAAATATTTTATTTTTAGTTTTTTTATCACCATAGAAAATAAAATAAGAACTTTCAAAGGGAGCATCCTTAAATATTTTATTTTATATATATAATAAATAAATAGAATAAGCGCAGAACTCTTAGTATATAAAAAATACATTTTTTTTTCTAAAATTACACATAAATTAAGCATTTTAAGGTTATTTTTTTTTTTATTTATTCATTTATAAAAAAAGGCTTTTCAATTTCTTAAAAACTAAATTTTATCTTTTCACTTCGAATGCTCCCCTTAACTGTATGCAGTTATTCACCTACAGCAAACGAACAACACAACAAATTTAATAAACATTGATTTTTTTTTGTCTAATCAGATTGAAAGCTTTTTATAGTTTTTCTGTTTAATATTTTGTTCTTTAAATTTTTTGATGAAGTCAAAAATGTTGCAATCTATTTTGTTTAAAGCATTTTTAATATTGTGATATCCGTTTCTATTAGAATTTGAATTTTAAATATATAATTTTCATTGATATTTTTATCTAATTAATTTTTTTTTCGGCATTAGCTGTTTTTTTTTTACAATTCAATAAATTTTTATATTTTAATGAACAGAGAAATTTGTTTAAATTTTGTTTATTTACAAAAAACGTACGAGTTATTTTGGATTAATTTTACTATTTTTAAGCAGCTTACAGCACAGATATTCGAAAAAGCTTATGGATTGCTATTGGATTAAGGTTCACACAAGAATGCACGTAATCATTATAAAGCTGAACTGAGATCATTTCGCAGCGATAAGTGCGTCAGGAAATACAAGGAATCGTATTGAAAAAAAATAAAATAACTCTTCAACTATTTGCTGATCCTCTTAGTTTTTAAAGGTATTACAAATAAGAAACTAAATACTTCAATTATCACCAACCCATAACATTTAGTCCGAAGTTATTGTGGTGTGTACCAAATCATGATTCCAACCAAGGAAAATACCACCCGTATTATGCTATATTTGTCCGCTTGAATATAAATTTGTATTCTGCAATCCTCTGAGTAAAACGAATTGCTGCAAAATCAAATAAATCACGCATGCTCTTAAGAATGTCAAAACTAAATGGCGGTAACTCTTTGTACACACTCTCTGTTGTACACAAAATACTATTGTTAAGCAAATTGTATGAAACAATCATGTGAATCGAATGTTTCTATCGAATAAAATTGTAGAATAGAACTGTAAGCCAGCCTAAATCACCCCCACCTCCGGCCAAATTTATAGCAAACAGTTGACACACATTACACTGCCGCACAAATAGCCTCGCACATTTCTCTTATCAGAAGCATCAATGAATTTACGACGTGCCTACATAACACTCCCTTGCAATGCATTTGCAAAAACCGTAAAATAAACTTCCGCATTTTTTCTTTTGCTCTATGATATGGTGCCCTTAAGTTTGTTTTTTGTTTATTGAACGCACAAAAAAAAAAAAACAAGTACTACCTGCTACTAGAGAATGCGGTGACCTAAATTTTGAATGTTTACAGCGCAATGTCTCTATTTAAAAGACCAGAGCATTCATGTATGTTCAAAGCGAGGATGTGTAGTGGAGAATTTATGTTTTTGTTTTTATTTCTTGTCGTCGGTCTATTTATTATTGTGGCTTCTTTTCATCACTTTCACATTATGTGAGATCATCTCAGTCTGTTCGAAAACTTTTCATTCAGTTCAAAGGTTTTATTTTTTTTTTTTTAAATTAAACCTTTTTTATTACAAATAAAGAAGTATAACAAATAATACACAAAAGGCAGAGAGACCGGCACAATTTAATTGCGCAACTCTTTGGATCGTAAACAAAAAATAGTAAAAATGAAATTAACTATACACACCAAACATTAATCCATTATAATTGTTGTTGTTTTCCCTTTTCTATTCAAACTGTCTGCAAGTACACCTGTCGTTTAAATAAAATACAAAAGCCAAGTGGAGTGCAATGAGCTGTGACGTTGACGAGCACTCTTTTTACCTCTTTTCTCTGTTCCTTCCCTCTCGAATTGCAACATATACATATTTAGTTTACTTGATTTTCTTAGAACATTTCACTGGATATGATATTTTAAACTGCAGATTCTTTGCTCTTATCATTTTGGTTGATGTGAATTTAAATTTGGATATTTTTCATTTTCAAAACTATTTTCTATTGTTGTTGCTTTTTTTTGTAAATAAATATTTTTTTTATGTATATAATTATTTATGTATAATAATATTTTGTATGTTTATAAATTTTAATTGCATTATTTACGAGCTAATTGGGTTTGCCTGTTGAAGTTGACCCACTCCGCCACCGCCGCGGATTGCAATGTTTCCCTGGCCAGCACGGATCGGTTTTGCGATTTGCGCCTGTGGTCCTCGTCGGCCGAGGTGCTTCTGTCGGACGGCTTCCTTGATGCGATCAACTTCGTATTGGTAACGTTTGCGGTCACGCATAGCTCCTTCCTTAGCCTCTTTGAGTGCGGTTTCTAGCGCTTTGACGCGTTCCATTGTGGTGCGGAGACGCTTCTCCAGTTTGGGTAATTCGCAACGCAGATCGGCGTTGTCGCGCACCAGTTGCTTATGCACTTTGGTCAGTTGATCGAGGTTGTTTTCGAGGAATGAAATCTTTTGTTTCTGGGCCAGAGAGCCACCGTCTTCTTCGCTATCCTCATTGGTTATGGATTTTTTGATGCGAGCCTGCAGATCTTGTACAAAAAGTTTGCGCAAATTGTGCAGGGTTTGAAGTTCCTTGGCCACGGTATCCTCGAGACCTTTGAGATCTTTTCGCGCTTGTTCGCGGCGTTCGTTTGTGAGGATTATGTCCTGCAAGCGAGACGATTTTTCTGCTTCTTCTTGCTTGAGTTTTTCATAATCAGCTGTCATTTGTTGATGGGCAAGGATAAGTTTCTGGTAGACGTCCTTCATTTCGTTCATCTCATGTTGTTTGGACAGGATTTCGTCACGTAATTCAGCGACTTGTTTGGTGTGAGCATCGCGAAGTTCATCCATTTGACCATCGAACATCGAACGAAGTTGTTCGGCTTTTTGTTTTTCCTCAGCATTCACGGCTGACACATGCTCGGCGGCCTTAAGTTTGGCACATTCTTCGCGCAGAGAGTCGATCTGTTCTTCAAGGGTGCGTTTCTTGTTCTCAGCTTCACGCATGGACTCCTGAAGAGACTTCATACGTGCCTCGTGTTGTGAAATAAGTAGTCTGAACTCCCCGAGATCTTTCTCGTATTCAGAAAGCTTTTTATTAGAATCCACTTGTTGAGTTTCCATGTTGGAACACCGAAGAGCCATGTTCTTTGCTTCGGTCTTCATTTTGCTGATATACAAACGTGCCATTGTGAACTCCTCTTCAACCTTGCCAGCGGAATCCACAGTGTTCAGTTTCATGTCGATTGAGTTGTCTGTGGACAAAGCCTGCCCAACCTCGCCCAAATCACGTAGAAGATTTGTCAGCATCTCGCTGATACGCTTCTTTTGGTGTGCCGACATATCCTTCAACTGCTGCAATTCAGATGTCGTCGAATTAAGCAGAGCTTGCTTGGTTTGGAGTTCCTCACTAAGCGAATCGAACTCTTTGTTTTTGTTTTCGATCTCTTGAGACTTCTGGTCATAGTTGACCGCAAGTTCCTCCAGGGCTTGAAGCACCTCTTTGACTTCCTCCTTGGCGCTTTCGTTCTCCTGCTGTATTCTACCCATTTCTGACTGCAGTGCTTCATACTCACGCCGAGCATTGGCAATCAAGTCCTCCTGCTCGAGAATCTGGTCCTTTAGGTTCTCAACATATTGACTTTGTTGGTTGATTTCCTCGTCCTTTTCATCTAATTGTTGGTAGAGACGCTCTCGCTCAGACTCGAGACGGGCGCGTTCGTCGCCACTGATTGAACCAATCATTGCTGTAAGGTTGGCAGCTGGTGTGGCCGGAACTGGGGTAGTTTCGGCAACTTCCACTTCCAAATTTGGTGTACTGGCTTCCATGATGTCCTCCATATTTATTTGCTCTTCGGCATTCACAGTCTCGCCCGCACGCCATCTGGCCAATTCTAGCTCCAGTTTTTCCACCTTGCCCTTAAGACGGGCATTTTTCTCCTTCTCCTTTTCGTAACGACGCTTCCACTCTTCGGCTGTTAGCTCTTCATTAACACAAACAACATTCTTCACAGTCTTGGCACGACGACCAAAATCTAGTGTTGACTTCGTTTCAGATTCATTGAAACTTGCCGGAGAGCAACAGATCACAATTGTCGTTCTGGCGTTACCTCCAAGGGATTCCTGTAGAATTCTCGTCAGCTTCGAGTCACGATACGGAATATGCGTCTTGTTTCCATCAGCCAGGGCTGATATAACGTTACCAAGAGCAGAAAGTGATTTATTGATGTTCTTTGCTTCGTCCAGGACAGTACCTTCGGCACCAGTTTTTGAAACTTTCTCAGAACCAGCCAAATCCACCAAATACAATTTGCCAGAAAGCTTTTTTTGATTTTCCAAATTCTCCTGCTTAACATTGATCAGAAAGACTGAGTGAGAACGCGATGAATGCTCGTTCATGTCTAAAAGAAAGAAACAATATATATCAAATAAATACCCAGGGTCGGTTTATAATAAAAATCAATATAATTACTTGTGACAGCAATGTGCCGATTAGATTTTCCCTCCTCGATAACTTCAAAGACATCTTCTGGACTAGAGACGAATCTCTCAGTGGCACCCTTTACATACGGCACTCGATTTTTATCTTCATGCACACTCAAATTAATTTTAGATACATCTAAGAGATCCCGAATTTTGTCCATGTAAATTTCATAGTATGAAACTTTAATATGGAACTCAAGATTCATTTCCATTGTGTAGATGTGATTAAAGATGTCATTTACGATACGCGGAATGATACCCTGTTTGACAGGATCACCAATAACACCTTCCATGGTGTGAGTTTTACCAGAAGATGTTTGTCCATAGGCGAAGATTGTGCCGTTATAACCGGCGAGGACATCAGTGACAATCGACTTGGCGGACTCATTGAAAACTTTTTCCTGCGATGCATTGGGTTTAAAAACTTTGTCAAACAAGTAAACTTTTCCCTGTAAAGAAAAATAAAATAAAGATTTTGTTAAGTTTTTTGTAATTAAAAAAAAAAGATTCAATCAAAAGAATTATAGGTATTTTCCACACCTAAATTCAATTCGTCAAAACACAAGCTTACTACTTCATTCATTCATTCGAATTGCATTCGAGGCGCCTAGTAATGTAACAGTTTTTAAGGATTGAATGTTGAAATTAGTTTTGAATAAGGATGAATCATGAAAGGTAAAGATCCTCAGAAACAACGAAACCATGAAGAAAACAAGGAAACAAGTAAAGCTTTATTGGGTCGGTACGATTTTATTTACACAAAAATTGAAGTGAAGTAGTTTATTGACAAGAACAAACTTTGTCGGGGAATAGATGACATAGTTTTTTGCGCATCAAATAGTTGGTATTGATCTTATTTACCACGCATTATGTTATACAATTGCACGAGATATTTCCTGATCGTTTAATCTCCTGTGATTATCCACAAGAGACTAGACAAAAAAGCAAATATTATTTTTGTCAATAAATTGTCAACAAGAAATCCATCCAATAAGTAGGGTAATTCGTTAGAACGTACCACAATGAGGCTGAGTAAGTGTTTTCATTACACAACCCCCTTGTATGCATATATTTACAAAATGCTTACTATTGACAAGGGTATAATAATAAATAGAATATTTTCAAGCCTAGAGGAAACAAGTTAAATGTATCTAGGCAATGACGTTAACATCGTTAGAAAAAAAAGTATCTAACCACATTTGTAACTACTCCCACTTACGTATGCATATATAAATGTACATAATATATGTATGTACATATGTAAACAAAAAGTTTTTAAATAGTAAAGCTAAATATTTACTTGCTTCTTTGTTATATGTATGTATATACTAACATATGTCTGTCTGGACACATTTATATGTATTTATTCTTTTCCGAATGACCTATCATGAAGAATATAGATAAAATGTAACGATAGATATCGATTTTTACCGCATAGTTGATAATAATGCT
The DNA here is from genome assembly GCA_932273885.2 of Leucozona laternaria. Taxonomy (NCBI): domain Eukaryota; kingdom Metazoa; phylum Arthropoda; class Insecta; order Diptera; family Syrphidae; genus Leucozona; species Leucozona laternaria. The sequence continues at coordinate 21,218,667 of OW026368.1, read as the reverse complement.
CTAGGAATGCCAATAAATTCTACTCAATAAGACCATAGGTTCAACAGCCTTTGTAAAGAAACAATAACACGTCATTTGGGATTGGCACTTTGCTGTCTGAACACGAATTTACGTGATATATTTTCCGCTGTTGCAAAAATCACCCATGCTTTTCATGTAACTTGTAGGTAGGTAGGTACACCAATATGAAAAGCTTGTACCCAGAGAGTAACTGACCAATAACAATTAAACGTCATTAATACAAAAAAAAAAAAAAAAAATCATTTCGTGTTCGCTGAAGTTTTTTACCATTAAAATCACTCAACCAGACCACGTTTTTTTTATTTTTCTTACTTCTCTCTAGTTTTAAGGCAGGCACCCAAGTGCATCAAAATGCAGGCATTTAAATGAAAATTTCCTAAAAGTCAACCAAAAAAGTTAATACGCAATGAAGATAGTATGTATAAGAGATTGGTGTTATTATTCGTTTGTAACGTGTATATAACTACTTTGGAGTGGCATACATTTTAAAAGCCCTTCTGCTCAGTGTAGTACATTATGTACATATACATATATCCTTTGTTCATTGTTTGCATTTTGTTTAATTGGCTACATCTATGTTGCCCGAGGAAATTTTTATTTCTTAAGGCTTCACACAATACTTATGTAGGTGTATCTAACAACACACTATACAACTTGGCATTAGGATATGTATAGTTCTTGGCAGAAAATAAAGGAGACTTCAGGTAGCTATAACCTGTCAGGAACAAAATTATTTAGATAAAAAGTTCAAGGATTTTCTTATGCAATTTGTGGCCCCTCATAAAATGTAATTGGATTTTTAATTTGAAATTTATATTTTATTAAAGCTTACATGCATGTTGCTATAAATTAGTTATTTCAAAGGGAAATCTGTTAATGCCTAGTAGGTAGAAGCATGTCAATTGTGTGCTTGCTGAATACGGTTGTTAATCTAATTGGTCTTTTTTGGTCTAATCGACATTACACTTCTTGTTGTTGGGCGCACTAGGGTTTTGTGATTTACTGCACAACACGGTCAGAATTGTTGGTGTAAGAAATTGTATATTATTGAGCATGTTTTTCCAACAAAGCGGATTAATTTCATGAAAAAAGTTTAATTAAGATAATATAATATGTAAGGGATAAACCTAGATGTAATGCATTGTCGACAGACTTTGTTAATCTTTCTTAAATGTAAATGAAATGTACAATGGGTTGTAACTATTGGGTATATTAAGATGCGGTTGTTTTTAAATAAATTGCAAAGAGTGCAGTCGTCAAGGAAGTGTCTTATAAATAGGGCAACCAAAAAAATCAGTTTAATTGCTTATGCAATTTTTTGGTAGTAAATGGAAAAAATGAAAAAAAGACCAACATTCTAAAATATAAAAAAAAAAGCTTTTTTCATTGAAATTTAAGGTAAAATAATCATATTCGGTGTTCAGTGATCGCTCAAGCTAAACTGGTTTTTTGGGGGCTACAATCTACTCGGATGGATTACCATTGCCTGGTGAATCAATTGATGTGCCCAGTATAACGAATGCCATCAAAAATACCAGTTTAAATTCAAATATTGGTAGATATAAGACTTTGTTATTATTTTATCAATACGAGAATTGGTATCTACTCCAACGATTTCTGCAGAATCTGTATGGAAGAAGAGGAAAAGATTCCTCACCTACTCTGTACATATCCTGCTCTATTCGAAAGACGTAGAATGCACTTAGGTAAATTCTAAATAGTACTACTACTACTTTAGGTGATCTGGAAAACATTCACATATGTATGCATGTTTGTTTATTTAGTGTTATCAAATATTTAGTTACAAAATTAATGATAAAGTACATTGTTTGTTGTTTGTGTGCTTAAAAGAACAAGCTATCATATAAGGTGTCTTACGCGCTTCATAAGGAGCTCATATCCCTGTATTTTTGATAAAATTTTCAAAAACTGTTTTTGGAATAATTTTTTGTGTGGTGAATACATTTTTTATTTAGCGGTGTTGAATTTAAAAAAAAAAAATAGGGAAATAGCGGACACTCTATTGTATATGTATAAGCAGAGACAATGTACAAACACAAACAAAATCGTTAATTAAATTGCTAAAATAAATTGGAACAATAGATTTAAGCCCATAACAAAGTTTGATATATGATTTTCTAAATAAATAGGAATTTGAACAAAAAACAACAAAAATCGTTGCATCAGGTGCTGTTAGCTGTATTTTCACAAGGGGTCACAACAATATGAATTTATCCAGATAGCTTTTGGTACAAATTTCAACGTTTGAAGGACACTCGCAACAATGACCTACAATTGAAAACCACAATTAAAAACCTAGCTTCAAAAATTCATCAATATGTTCTTTAAACATTAATTAAAAAAAAAAAAGAAGAGACAAAATTGCGTATTGACACTGAAAGTACCAGTGAGATCGCCTGGACGAAACGCCAATTTTTATCGAGAAAAAAGTTTTTTTAGTTGAGCAACAAAATTGAGAAATTAATTTAAAAAAAAAATTGTCCAGAAATATCCGACAGAAACTGAGCACTCAGGTGAGATGAGATATTTGTTCATAAGAGTTCTTCACGATTTATAGTTTTTTTTTTTTAAATGGCACTCTTAGCTAAAAGTAATTAAATGTCATGTTTATATTGGCGATGACATTTTTATGGTCGACGCGTGGTCGTTGCTCTTGCTACATAACTTGTCTTTGCGGCAAAAAATTTTTTTTTGGATTGAAATAATATTCATATCGGCATTTTATAATAATTTATAAATTTATAAATGCAGGGAGGTACAACGGTTATGTACAACTTCATGGTAAAAATATAGAAATATCGTCACTCAATACTCTTCTTTTTTGTCTAAATTCACTAAACAAACACTAAGTTATTCAAGATTAAAATCATCTTATTATTAGTGACTCACCCTGAAAACATATATGTACATGTACATAATAAATCTATAAGAATTAACAATTCATCTTAAGATCAAACAATGTGTTTCTCCATTCTGTTTGTCATTTCAACTCAATAAAAAAAATAAAATAAATAAACTTTGCCGATACACATGTGAACACTTCCCAAAACAATAACACAACATAAATACTGTAAAAGTTAAATATTAACAGCTGCTATGTAAATACACTTTCAAATCGATTTTCTTATGAAGCTTGCCTGAAACACATTTAATTGTACGCTTTTTTGCTGCCTTCTTATATCCTTAAAGCTTTGGTTGATAAAAATAAAAATTTAATATCTCGCGCCCCAAAGTACCATTAAGAGAGCAAATTGTTTACATAATAGAGGATGTAGGCATCAAGGTGAAAGCTTAACACATTAAATAGAGAGTGTTCAGGTAAATTATAAAACGTTTACCTTTGTTTGCTTGAAGCAGAGAGATTGAAGTTTATAATTATGTATTTATATTTTTTTTTTTTTTGTGAAACTGCTCATTAGCACACTATAATGGATATAAATTCATTTAAAAATACAATCATGTTAGGAACTAACTTAGCAAAGTTGTGAAGTGTAAAACTCATGTAAATGTCAATTAAATTAGATCAAGTGCTTTGAATAATTTTCACTTACTTTGCTTATTTAATCGGTGCACAATAACTACATACACATTCTGTCTAATTACTTCGAATTCAATACACACTTCTGTGCTTTTATTCATTGGGTGTGTAGTTTTTTGTATTTATTTCATTAAGAGTTTGCAGAGATGGTTTATGTATAATCGTTTAACCATGTATCTCCTATATAATATGTGTGTATTTCAAAACTAAGAAAAAGTTCAAAATGTACAAGAAAAAATTGCTTATTCATTCTTATTAACTAGCATATCACACTAAAAATGTTTTCAAGTGTGAAATTTGTTGTATCATGCCGACGCGCGTAGGCGTCATCAGTCAGAATTATTCACATTAACGAACTGTGTGGCTGTTTATATGAATAAAATGAAAAAATTCTTAGTTAACAATCAAATACAATGTGCGTTTCGTTTCGCTTGAATGTGCATTTTCATTTCAATCGCTCCCTTTACTGTTCCGCTGGTGGGTTGATGCAGCAGATGGCTTTACCTAGAATTAAAATAATTTTACCTACCATGCAAAAGAAAACCAGTTTAAGCTGTCATAACATACATATGTATATGTATGTATGAATGAAAAAAAAGCGGAAAAAAAAAATAGTGAAGAATATTTTTGAATTGTTTTTATTTTCTTTGGTGAATTGTTGGGTCAACATTGCCGACTGACTTAGATAGAACCAGTTATTGTGGTTTGTGGGTAAAAAAAAAAAACAACACAGCAACACTTTGTTGAACTTTGAGATAAACTTCGGGATAATTGCCTTTCACAATTAGAAGTGTTGAAGTTGGGTAGAAAAAAAACACAAAATCTTCTACTATTTAGTATGAGTATGATGTCATCCACATGGAGGTGTTTTCAATGTTATCATTTCTACTGAATCTTCTGTTGCTTTTTTATTTGCTGAATTGTTTTTATTAATTCAATACAAAAAAAAATTATGACGAAGAAAAGAACATTAGTTGAAAGCGAATCAAAATCACTCTCAATGGCATGATGAAAATGTTTTTCGTTTGTCAATCAATAAAAATGGATTATTTTATTTCCGTAGTTGTAGATATCAACAGAGGGTTATTATATTAGTTTTTATATGTTTAACGCAAATCAAGCGCACAAAATAGAAACTCATTGAATATCTAAATATTGGTTTCTTCTTAGTTTGTATTCACTTCTAAGGCAATAAAAAACATAAAACCACTATAAAAGCTTGGAAGTATTAGTTGACAAATATTTCGTTCTATGAAATAGTTATCGATTAGCTGGAACGTATACAATTATATTTAAATTTTTAGTGTTTCCAACCAAAAATTAGATACCTCGCCACCAGAATGCAAGAACTAAATAACTCAATAATAATAACACTCAGTAGCACCTGATCTTTTAATCAATAAAAGTGCAATTTTTTGTAATGTCTGACTTGAAAACATAAAAGCATTTATCGTAGCCCGATACAATTAAAACAAAAAACGTAAGTGCATGCAACACATTTATGCATTCAAAATTTCAGAAATCATTTGTTTTATGGACGCGACTAGAGACATGCCAATTTATAAAAGTTATAACAGTTTTTCGGCAATAAAAGTAGGAGTAGATACGTTAACGCGCTTCGCGCGACTTGAAAAAGAAATTCTGGGTGGCTGATGTATGCCCACCGGCGGAAAGCCCTGGCCCTGCGAGGCCGTAAAAACACTACTTTTTTAAACCAAAACTGTTATAATTGGCTTGTATAGAGTCACTTCCTTGTTTTATATGTTGGTATGACAGTTAATGCTTAAAAAGCAAATTACAGGAAAAAAAAAAAAACTAAATTAAAAGCTTGTCAAAATATTCGATGCAAAAATTTTTTTTTCAAGTGTTGATGTGCAATATTTAAGCAGTTCCTGTAACATTTTGATTGAAATATGTAAAGTCTTTAACGAGAGTCTATTTCTAAAGTAGAAAAGGGATTCAAACAAAATCGTTAAAGCCGTTCTCGAGATAAATCTTTTTCTTAATGGTTGTGTGGGAGGAAGCGCAGGTAAGGAATTTCATGCATATGTAAATATAAATATAAGTTGCAAGTTTAAAGATATTTAATCTCTCCTACAGTTTAAAATGTTGTTTGAGGTACAGATAGCATACATAAGTGTCAAAGAGTCATGATAAAGTCCCTCTCAGCAAAGAAGTTTCGAAAGAAAATTGCATTTCCCCTTGAAACCTGCAAACTAACAGCTGTACACAGGAATGGTTGAGCGTTGTAAGTCAGTAGGTCATGGTTTTGCAGTAGCTGTCGCGCCACCTTGTTTATTTATTTTAAACAAAAACTCAACAGGCCCAATATGCAAACAAAAAAATAATAAAAAAAAATGATCTTATACCTAATTATAATTTCAATGATATTAAAATTATTTGATTTGACCCTCACTGTTGTTAATAATTATTAATAATTCCTAGCTGGCATGACTTTGTAATTTAAAGTTCCTCAATGTTCAGAACTTAACAAACAAAATCTTCGAACCTTAAAATTTTGACAAAATACGAGCTACAGATCCAGCCCTACACCATTGCGTTGAGCCAGTCAAATTTATTGAAATATACATAAACTTGACTTATTCAAATATACCTATTGCGCTTATTTAAAGTAAATTGTATAGTAACCAAGCGAATGCTACATAGGAATGTATGCATAACTATTTATCTGATAAAGAACGAACTTATCTGCTTGTATTTTCTATTTCATCTTAACAAACTGCAAACGTGCAACTCCAATTATGTTTTATAAAGCATGTTTTTCTATACTGAAAGTTAATTAATTGTAACTACTAAATATGGATAAACCAAACAAGGTCAATTGAAAAGAACTTTGACAAAGGCCAAAAATTGAGTAGATTTCACAAGACTACCTCCAAAAGAATAATGCATACCTACCCCACAATCCACTTGAGTAGAAGTAAGGTTATACCGTTGTTATTTTATTTTATTTTATTTTAGCTTTACCACTGCAACTGCAGTTCTTCTTAATGCAAAAAACTTAAAATAATTTGCTTACATAAAAAGCCGACTTCACATTTTTTCCAACAGATAGCATCATAATGAAAGAAAACCTCCAGAGTCATCGTTCGTCAGATATGAATGAACAAAGAGGACATGGCCTGATAAAATACTTGTACACTGTACAGGTATACACTCCTAGTGGCAGTGAAAAAAGAAATTTTTTTTTGTCATAGGTATCCACTACCGTCAACATTCGTACCTATATTAAGAACCAAAAATCGAAAACATTTTTCTTTTATTCCAATTTAATCAAAGCTTGCGTTTCTTATTGAAAAAAATTATAATGCAAAATTTACTCTAGATAAACCAGATCGTCTAATTGGTGAGGCTGACGACAGTTAGTCTTTATTTACCATTTTTCTGAATATTTTGTATGCAAAAGCAAGCAATTACTCTAGAAATTGTAATGAAAATATGACTAAACGTCTTCCGCTGCCGTTGCTCCAGAAAGCAAATGAAACATAATGAGATCACAATATAAATAGAATTTGAAGAGAAGGGAACAAATTGGAAGGAAAGAAAAGTCGGATGCATGACTCTCGAGCCCAAGAACCCGACATCCACATCAGTCGGTCCACCAGTAATCGATCTATTTTTAAGCTAAGGAGATACGTAGAGTTTGCATGAAGTTGTGTTCCTATAGATAGCGATACAGACTACAATAATAATCGTATTGTAATGCTTCTGATTGCAACTATGTGAGACTCCGTCCGTGTGGCAGACGTAATTTTGTATTTTCTCTAATTTGCGGCTTTGCGGGGATGATGACTCATTCACTTGTCATACAAAAACTTGGGCGGGGGAAGAGAAAAAAACTACTTTTTTTTGCACATGCAAAATAGCCTAACCAATTTATCGAGAAACAGATTAGTTGAACAGACGGACAGATTAGATTATAATTTATAATTAATACTTACAGCAATAGAAATGCAATTTTCCTCGGTGCTATTGGGAAACTTTACGACGAATTTGGATCCAGCTTTTTCCTCGCTGTCGTTGAGCGGTCGGAAACGACACACCACCCTGATGCTGTCCTCCGCAGGGATTTCCCGTTCGGCAGACATGTCGGTCGACGGAAATTAAGCTTATTGGAAAATTTTATATGAATAACTTTTTTACTTCTAACAAATCGCAGTTTATGGATTTATCTGGAAAAAAGGATAATTGATTTTTTTCGATTTTTCCTTTGTTCTCAGCACTAAGGGGGTGTCGCGAAGGCGAAAAGAAAATTTTATAAAATTTCGTTTGCCGTTCGGATCGTCGTCTGACTTGACTGACAGAGAAAAGAACAGAGAACACACGAGTCACGACACGACAAAACACGACGACGAATATTATACGAATACACACCTAAAAGAAAAATTGAAAAAATATAAAACGGCAAAATATATATTTTTGTGCCTTAAAATTGGTTTTGTCTCGCTCTTTAATAGAACAACACCGATATATAGAACTTTAACTTTCACAAAAAAAAAACTACTGCCAAAACTAATCGATAAATTTTCTTTTTAATTCGAATTGGTTGAGTTTCAAGGGGTTATTGAGTAAGATTATATTGAAAATTATTAATTCATCTAAATTTTTGTTATTCAAAGGTTGGATTGGGTGTAATAGAGCACTTAAATTAGCTATTTTATTTTGTATTTAAGGAGAGAAAACGAGTGAATGGTTTTTTCTTTCGCACTCAGCGCTGGTCTTTTGCGAAATAATTTTTTCACTTTTGCTTTTTATTAGATTCGTAGTAGATGACGTAAGGAGTATTGCCAGAAGCTTGTTTCTTTAAAAAAAAAGCCACTGAAATGGTTGTGTTCGAGGTGATTTCTAAAAGGGCTTGCAGGGATATTTTCTATTGGGCTTTTCGAGAAACTGTCTTTGACTTTTCTCTTTCTCGTTTTTACAGTAAGAACAAAAAATACAAACATACAACAACGATCAGCGAATCATTTCAGTGCTTTTTATTATTCGCTGTGTTTTTAATAAAAATATACGTTTTTTTTAAATGTAATTTATTCAATAGAAAGGAACGATTTTATGAGAAATAAGAAGTATTCTAGGGATTTCATTTTTTTCTGATTCAACAAAACACATTTTTGTAACATCTCTGGTGCGCAAGTTTTATTTTAAACCTTTCCACTTTTCGCAAAAAGTGCTGAATGTTGTTAAAGCCTACAATCAAAAGAAGGAGCATATGACTTTTTGACATTACCATTGAAGCCATAGGTACTACGTTTTCATTAGGGCAAATGAAGTAATTTCCTTAAAAATTTCCAAACTCGTTTCTAAATAATCTCATTTCCCATACAAATTCACGTGTTAAAAAAGTGCAAACATTTTAGGATTTAACAAATGGAATGATAGCTCATATTTTGGGAAATCACATAGAAAATTATAATAACAGGTCATTTGACTTTTTTTTATCGTGTTAAGTGGGCTTTAAAAAACGCTTTGAGTTAAATTATTCTGGATGATTCCATTGCACCCGTTCGAAGTAGTAGGGTTTTTTATTAGACAACAAAAATCAGCTGTTCGACGAGGCGATGGTCGATTTCTGTTTCTGTCATCATTCCTGAAAATCTTGAAATTTTCACCTCAATTTAATTATTATGGCAAATCGCGAAATATTTGCAAAAGCCTTACCAAATGTTAAATTGGCCACTCGTTTCGATGCCGATGGCAATGAAGTTCAAGTAAGTAACCAGAATTATACAAAAATCAATGAATAAAGTTAACCACTTGAACACATCTAATAATTAAAAGGTTGAGCGTCGTGAGGACGAAGAACAAAACGCCAAGCAGCAAGAAATATTCGAAATTCTAGTAAATGCTGGTTACTATCGTGCCCGCATAAAAGGCTTATCACCATTTGATAAAATTGTAGGCGGAATGACTTGGTGCATTGAATGCTGTGACTACGACGTCGATGTGGATCTTTTATTCCATGAGAATCTCACAATTGGTCAAAAAATGTAATCTAATTCTCCAGCTGAAAAAAAATAGCTAGTAATTTATTTAATTTGTAGTGCTTTAGTCGAAAAAATTGTCTCGGTTCTGCCTAAAATGAAATGCCCCTATTTGATTGAACCACATCAGATTCAGGGTCTCGAATTCATAAGCATTTTCCCAGTCATACAATGGCTGGTAAAAAAATCTGTAAGTTAAATTCATTTACCAAACGTCGAGTTGTTATTAAATATTGAATTAAATTCATCACAGTCCACTAAAACAAAAACAAAAACAATATAATTTTTTTTTTTCTATTGTTTTCGTTCTTCTTCTTGATTAAATATTACTTTTTAGGTGGAAAACCGTGCAGAACGAGCCGTAAAACTAAAGGCATTTGCTGTCAGCCAATTCCACAATAACTTTCAATACAACTCTGACAAGGAGAATCTTCAAAAAATGCGCACCGCGTCTGCCAACATTAAGCGAATTCAGGTTCATTGTTGATTTATATATTGTTTGACTACAAAATTCACTCCTTAAACTCATTCCAGGATATGTACAGTCCCCATCGTCAATACAAACGCAAGGAAACTGGCAACGAAGATGAGAAAACTCGAGTGCGGATAACTTTACTCGAATACGGCAACAAGGGAGCCTATCCAGTGCTAATACCCAACAAAAATCCATCGCAAAAGTCCGACGATTCACAATCAGCTGGGACCGAGCTCGATGATAATGTAGTCGAGCGTGAGGTGATTTCGTTTTGGCCGATAATCATAATGTTTTGTCCCAAGCTTTGAATTTTTGCTTATACATATTTGGAATTTACTTACTTTTTTTTTCTCAATTCAAACAGAGCAGCTCACATCATCACAACTCTAGTGAGCTAAATCTGTGTTTTGGTTTGCTGTGCTGTTTTTTTTGTTTTTTATTTATTTTTTTTTTAAAATGCGTTGCATGCAATTTTGTTTCGCATTAGAAATATTTTTTATTTTCCAAAAAGCTTCACAGACAAAACACTAAATATTTTCATCTTTATTCTCGAGCTTAAAATACTTACATTTATTGTTTATGTGCGAATATGTAACAGCCAAGACACGCCAAACAAACAAAACCACAACAAAAACAAATTTAATTGCAGATCGATGTTGACCAGCTGCTTAAAAACCTATACATTGCCAACGAGGTAAACTGTCTTTTATCCATTTTTTCTAACTCATTCCTATTCTACATTTTTACAAAAAGTTAAATCAAAAAAGTTAAAAAAATCATTTGTACATGTAAATTGTCATTTTATTGAAATTAAAATGTGGCTTGTCTATAAATGTCCGTTGAAAAACGTTTAAATACCAAAATAGGAAATGGAAAATACTTTGCTTGTTGTGTTGTTGCTACTTTTGGAATTTGTAAGTGTGTGTACTTATCTAAATGTAACATTTATCTGCGTAAAAGTTGTACGTATACATGTACATACATACATATGTAGTTGTATTTCAATTTTTTTTTTTTAATTTGAGTTTTTAGATCATTTTGAATAGAACGATTGAAATCATCTCGATTGAATTCCCCACAAGTATGATAAATGTTTAACTTTTATATACCCCTTTATCTACTATTTGTTTCCAGTTTCCAGTTTATGTAAATATTTAACATAGAGGTTCAGGGAATGCCTACAATTTTGTATAATAGAATATATTTCTTCGAGACATAGGGCGAACAAAAAGATTTTTTTTTTTTTTTTAAATAGACCTTCACTTGCCTGACTTATGAAACTTAAGTCGCAAATAAAAGCTCAAAACCAAGAAATCCAAAATCAGATTTATTCTAAAAAAAAAATTACACAAACCACAAATTATTGCCAAATTTTATCGTACCGGTTTTCGATAAATAACCGATCATTTTTTATTTTGAAATATCTCAGCTTCGAACTTATTTTTGATTCACCCTTTCCAAAATTAATTTTTGTTTATTAGACTTATATTTTTTGATTCGTTCCATTATTTTCCTAAAATAAATGAATAATTCGAAATGCTGGTTAAAACTTATTTTTGAGGTTAACATAATATAGAATTGATAGTTTTTGTCTTTTAAAAACTTGCCCTTTTTTCTAAACGGTAAAAAAACTTTTTAAAAAAAGTCTGAACAATTAAATTTAAAAGAAAAATTGTTAATAATGAAAGATAAGTAAGTTTTCGCATTTCATTAGTCCTCTCATTAAACTTTTTTTCCATTTAGGCAAACAAAATTATCAGTTAAATGAGTAACAAAATCTTTTGATAGGTTCAATGTTAACATTTAAGAATGAATGCACTTTTTTCCTTGTTATTCCTTATCCACTTCTATGTTTTGTGTACCACCTTTTGAAATCCACCTGCTTCGCGAAATTGGTTGCTGGCAAATTAATTTCATCAGCAATTCGAGTGCGAATAAAATGTTGTTGTATTTTCCTTAATATGTATTTAGTTCTTAACAATAAAAAAAACACAATAAATGTATTTAATTCACTTAGACGTTACAACAGACACCCCAGTTTTTCACTTAGAAATTATTTCACATACAAATGTATCTCTAGATTCTATTGCATAGAATATTATGTTCATCTGTGGGATTCTTTCAATAAGAATTTTTCTAACATATTTGAATTTTAACAGGATGATGTGCCACAAACAACAGTTCTTGATGAAAAGGACAAAGCAGCGATTCTTAAACACTATGCTGATCTCAAGGAAGAAATGGAAATTGATACCAAGCTTCTATCCGAGCAGAGTCAAGTAAAAGCTTTAGAAAATACAAAAGCTGTTTTGGACAAGAAGCTGCTAAGAGTTAAACTGGATAATCAGGAACTAAACCAAGAGTTGGATAGGCAAAAATTAAAACTTCAAGAACAAGAGAAACTGGAAAAGGATTTAATTGTTGAAATAAAAGATTTTGAAAAAATTGAAGCAAAGGGTGATAAGAGGTGAGGGCTCTACTCCGCTTAAATTAATATATTTTTTTAACGACATTTTCTTTCAGTGTCTTGGAGAAAATCAAAAGTCTTGTAGAATTAAATGAGCAATTGAAGAAAGAAGAAGTTGAGTATAAGGAACAGTGTCGAGAGGAACTTGAAAGACTGCAAAAAGAAATTCAGTATGATAAGACTAATATTTTTGAATTTTTTATAACTTACACCATTTTGCTTTAATATTAAAGAGAAATGGAGCAACGAAATGCAGAGAGTAATCCTGCAGAGGAAAAAGAACTCATTGCTAAACAGGAAGAACATCTTCAGCTTCTACGGTTGCAATTGGCCAAAAAAAATCGTGGAATAGTTGCGATTCAGCGTCAACTTGACAACGTTCCAGATCGAACTGAATTGGCTCAATATCAACGACGATTTTTGGAGCTTTACAATCAAGGTAAGAATACGCGAACATATTTGAGGTAGCCAAAGATCCGAATTAGGCTGATTTGATCTGTTTAAGCATACAAGCTATTGGTTGGCCTGAGATGTGACCTTGTGCTATCTAATTGATATATTTACATCATAATTATCTCCATTCTATCTTAGTATCACATGTATGTATTTATCTAATCCAATGATTTTTTTTTTAGTTAGTGCCAAGCATCGTGAAACAAAGCAGTTCTACACTCTATATAACACTCTGGACGATACCAAGTTGTATTTGGAAAAAGAACTTTCATTGCTGAATTCAATTTATGAAAATTATCACGAAGGTATGACAACACCTCAGTCTCGAGAGCAATTTTTAAAACAATTCGAAGCAATTGTCGATGGTGTTAAACAGACTCACAATAAGGTTTTACAAAATTGCGATGATGAGAAAGTCAAACGTGATGCTTTGAATAGTCAGCTAATGCATTTGGTCGAACAACAAAGGAAATATGCAACAGCTGTTAAGCAGCTAACGCGTGAGTGCCAACGATGTGAAGCTCTCATGATACATTTGAAATCTATTCAATGAAATTCTAACCAAGAAAGTTAGTTTTTTTTTGCCAAGTTTATAATATTATGCAAATAAGAATAATATTTATGTAGTTATTTTGTAGAAAAAGTATAGACTCAGATATGTTCCAATAAGTAAGAATTAAATTAAAGTTGAATAAAAAATACTTGTTAAGTAGTGCAAAATTATTTGGTGTTGAATTTCCATCTTTTTCCATAACGTTTTAGGCAGAAATGGAGAGTACGAGTTTATTTCTGTGTGTTAATATAAAGCAAAGCAAAAACTTGAAATTGATGATAGTTTTAGGATATGCTTAGGCTGGGTTTAGATGGATTTATTATACTTGTATAACGTACAAGGCATTTTATCGAATTAACCAGGGGCAGTGAGTTTTGTATTAAGTTGTTCACATAGACCACATGCCACAAAATCTCGTATTTATTAATTTTTGAAAAGTATCTACGGAAAAAAATCGAATTGAATAGGCGCCATGTGACCCTAGCCTTAAGACATCAAAAACTTTACCAAAATCCTGGTTGGGGAGAAGTTTCCCGAAGTCGAAAGTCTAATGTTATTTGTTTATATCCAGATAGAGTGGAAGTGACTGAATGGTGTTATATTTTTTTCCAAAGTGCATTATTCCTTCCTGGAAAACCACAAAAATAAAAATAACGCGCCTGTAACTTTAGTTCAGCGGTGGTTGGGAAAATAGTACATTAAAACACACAAAACTGATATTGTAACGTTTGCGTACGTTCAACCATCAAACCATTTAGTGTCTACCTCCTAGTAAATAATATCCACCTGCAAATAAAATAAAATAAATTGATGATGCCATCCAACTCTATTAGAGAATTAGTTCATTGGTCTATTTATTTCATTTACAATAGTTACCATAATTATATGTTATAAGTTATAATATTATCCGCGGCTTACAGTGACAGTCATTATTATATTCTTCATTTGTTCTTTTTTTGTTGCTGAAAAGACCTTAAGATAGCATGAGATGCGTGTCTTGTCTAGTTTATATTTCTTTTCTGCAATTTCATAATTGAATTGCGATCCTCGAGGGATTTCAAGTGCGATTAGCTTAATGAATTGCGTGGTTTTGACAACATCAACCAATTCACTATTAAGTTTAATTAAATTTAGATTAATGTGCTGAACATAACCGATGGCACAATCTAAAGTGTAATCATGTCTCATTATGGACCACTTGAAGAGATGAATTTGACAAGAAGATAAAAAAAAAATAAAAATAGAAAAATTCTCTTTATGCCTGGTTTTGTATTAATGAAAGTAAGAGGTTGAGTATGGTAATAAGGATATACAAATAAATATAACCAACCTAAACAGGCAAACACCCTATTCAACAGGTTTCAAACATTCAAAGCTATTAACAATGATTTTCTCTTCTTCTGTAGAGAGCTTTAACACGCACTCTTTATCTTTATGAATGAGACTTTCATATTCCTGCCCTATCCTATACTATCTATGTATACATATATCGCAGGGAAGTTTGTTATTGCCTAATGGCGACGGCGCCGTTTCAATGTAATTCACAACAACTACCACCCTCTATTGAGTATAGGGTGGGTTATTACAACCAACCCTAAACAGATGGAAGCAGGCTCTGTTTCTGTGTCTTCATTAAGTACCTACACTTTTCGACTCTCTGTGCTCTCCGATGGTTGATGTTAGTCTGGGGCTTTTTAGCTTCTCTGTTCTCGTCGAAAGAATCATCTTCTTTGTCGTATGTGGAAGCATCCCGAAATGCACAGAATTTTTAGTCAGTCTTTTCGTGAACGTTGCGGCGTCTTAGACTGTTTTACCAGTCCTCAGATTCTCCATCAGGGTTAATGAGAGTGTCATTTATTCTTCCATATATCTATCTATCTTGTGTGAAGTGTGAAACATAGTGAATATTTTGAAAGAAAAAAAGATTTAGCATCAACAAAGTTCCTATACAACGGTTTCGTCAAACTTTTATTGCTTGTCACGTTCCAATAAAACGGTATATCTATGTACATATATTTAGTTTAAATTGAAACTTTTTAGCTTGATTTACACATTCATATGCTAAAAAAGATTTTGTCGAATTTATTCGTATCCTTTGTGAATATCTCCTTAAATGCGTGCTTAATGGTGTCAAAAAGTGAAACAGATTGAATCGAAAATCATATGCAAATGTTAAGGAGAAAAAAAAATTAAACTTATAATTAAATGAAAAAAAAAGTTTGATACTGAGACGCGTTAACGGCTATTTAATTGTTGTGATTTGAATTAATTAAGGATAAAGTTAAATGTTAAATACATACATTCATATTTATACAAAATGTTAACTAAAAATTCATAAGTAAGTGTTCAGAACTAGTGAGTGTTTTGTAACTAAATTACGAAAGAAATTACTTGAATTTCAAATTACGAGTGTGTTTAAGGCTTCTTAAAAAACATACACAAAAATTAGCTCACTCATTCTTAATGGATAACTTCTCACTTAAAGGATTGATTATTTAAATTTTTGCAAGGTATGTAAGTTTTATTGTTAAGAATATTAACTAAAAAATCCTTAGTTACAACTTCGTTAAATTGTAATTTTAAAGTAGTCAACACTTAAATTTAAATTCGACTTACAAAAATGCCGCTTGTCGCTTTACTACGTGACCTTGGCCTTAGAGAGCAAAAACTTCCTAGGAAACCTGAATAGTTTATAACTCAATACGCGTGCGTGGTGAAAATATTTTATTTGCTTTTAAAATCTTACACCTTTTTGTTCATATTTGTAGATACTATTGCAGAAGTCGTGAATTCATTTATTACAAACAAAAAGTATTAAAAATTAATCTTTAAATCGGGAAACAAAAATTTAATATAAATATTAATTAAATGGCGCCCAACGTAAGACACTGATGGCAATGGAAAATGTCATTTTTTTTATATTTCTGTAGTCCTCAAGGATTTTCTTCTGTCGAAATTGAGTGAATCTCAGTTCGCACGTTTATGAGATCGCAGAGATTTTGTTGTCAGATTTTGATGTCAGTTTGACGGATGAAGAGGATAAAGCCATATTCACCTCTTTTTTTATAAATTGATTAACTGCGAATCCAAAAAGTTTCAGTCTGAAGTTTCTGACAGCAAAATTAAAGAATTTCTTATACATAATGTAGATTGTTCAGAAACCTCTGAACTAGTTTTATTTTTTTATGAGTATTTCGATTGCAAAATTTTCTGTATTACATATTTTAATTTAAGAAAAGTTATTCAAAAAAGGACTAGATCTCTCGCCTGTAAGGAAAAAAATAATAGTAGTATTAGCAGTACGGCCTTAAAAATTTTCAATTGAAAGCATTTAGAACATGTTTCAACGAAGAAAGCCTTACCATTAATTTGGATATTCATTATTTTCATAGAAAAATCAGAAAAAAATATACATATGTAAGTAAACATTATATGCTTGACATAAGAACCTATGCACCGTTTTTTAAGATTTTCAAAATTTGTGTGTGTAAACATTTAGGATAGACTGGTTTTAGGTAGTTTTAGTCTCGTAAGCAGTATTGCCAGATGAAAGAAAAATCTATCTCAGATGACCATATATTTAAACAAATAAACAAAATACTAAGTTTATTCCTAGTTTTTATTTTGTTTGTATTTTTGAGAATAATACAGCCCTATTCTGCTATCCAATTCTATCGAATCTTTCGATTCACGTGAATGTTTCATTCAATTTGCCTCAAATTATTTATTGAAAACTTATGTTTCAATGCAAATCTAAGCCAGTACTTGTTTTTGAAATTGTTAAAAGGATTATTTGCAGAATGCAAATGTTCACGCAAACGTTTAGCAGAACAGGATCGAATATTGAGTTAAGTAGACTCTTTCTGCATTTTCTGAAAATTTAGACTATTTTAATTTTATAAAACAAAACGTTCAGTTAACCAACGACAAAAAAAAACAAATAACAAATAAGAACAATTGTTTTAAACAGACATTTAAGAGATAATTGGTATTCCCATTTCTTCGTTAGTCTAAAGTTCTATCAAAGTTAATATTGAAAAGAAAAAAATTGGACTAAAATTGGTAAAGACATTTCAAGTTTTTGAAAATTAAATACGAGACCTAAACGAAATAGAAATAAATTCTAAACAAAGAAATGTTACTGGTTGGTTGGTTAATGATTTGTGCGGTAGCTAGTGGATTTGACTTTTAGTCAATTCTTGATTAATTTTTGTAGTTCAATCCATGCCAAAAACTGATTGGAAATGTGTAGTTTTTGTTTACCTTATTAAAAATACTTTATTACTTTTTATTCGACAATTTAATTTATAATAAAAATAAAAAAACTAAGTCCTGTTAAAGAAAAGAAAATTTGTCATGGTCTCTGGTTCCAAATGGTACACATGGTCTTTTAAAAAATTGTATATGGATTCTCTTCTCTCAAGAGTATACAAGGAAAATCCATTTTTGACGATCAAATTATTATTAATATAATTTCTGTGATACCTTAAAATTTGAAATTGTGAAAACTTCCAAAAATTGAAAAATTTACAAAAATAGAACGACGTCGTTAAAAGTTTTTTTTTTTTAACATTTATTTAATCCACTTAAACACTATTACATTTTTTTAGTCTAAGCAAACTTTAAAACAATATATAAATTTCTTATTTAATTCAATGCTTATGGCCTTTAGGTGCCAGTTATAGCTTTCATTGAAAACCATCATTGAAAACTTTAATGACTAATTTTGGTACTTTTAGAAAGTGAAATCAGTAATTATTTTGATGCAAAAATAAAGCTGATGGCTTGAATTATAATTTTTGTGAAAAAAAAAATTGATTGGGGTCCAAACTTCGCCATTAAATGACGTTATCAATGATCATTGATAAGGTAGTTCATTCATTAAAATAATAAAAGTCATTTTATGTGGACGGCTGGTCCAAAATGAAAATTTTTTTCGGAAAATATTAATAATTAAGTCACTACCTACATATTGGCATCAAAATAATTACTAATTTTGCCTTTTAAGTGCCTCAAAACCAATCATTAAAATTTTCAATGATGGTTTTCAATGATAGCTATAACTGGGGCCTTAAAGCACTCAAAACTTTTCTTAGGCGTCCATAATAGTTAAAGCTTTCATTAAATTCCATCATATTGCTTCTTTTGAGGCAGTAAGAAAGCAAAATCGATTATTATGTTGATGCCAACATGAAGGTGATGACTTAATTATTAATTTTTGCCAAACAAAAATTTAATTTTGGTCCAAAATTCCCCACAAGATGACTTTTAAAATTTTATTGATCATTTATAAGTAAGTTCAATTATAGAAATAATAAAACTCATTTTATGTGGACGTTTGGGCCAAAATAAATTTTTTTGGAAAAATTAAAAATATATATTCATCAATATTCAATATATGGCATCAAAATAAATATCGATTTTGCTTTCTAAACGCCTCAAAATTAGCCATTCAAATTTTCAATGAAAGCTATAACTGGCACCTTATTATATTCTGTTTTCATGTAAAAATAACATGGTTTATTTATTATTTTATACATTTAATGTATTTTTTTAAAATTTATTTCTTTCAATTAAGGATTAGAGGAATTGTTGAGAAAACCTATTTTAAATGTTCCGTCGTCAATATCATTTCAACCATCATAAAGTTTGAGAACAACTAAAACAAATTAATAAAACCTAGAAAATAGTAATATTACATACAAATATTTTGAATTTTTTTTTAAACACAAATGAAAAAAAGAATTAATTTCTAATCTAGTACTTCTGAATTTTTTTCACACTTTCTCCCTGTTTAATATTGTATTGAACCAATATCTTATATCTCCAATTCATGGTCCCTGCTTTAGTTATATATCCCTTCAACCAAATGAGGAAATACGTATGATCGAGTCCGGAAGTTTATTCTAATACAAACTTTCTATTATATTGTATTATTTGTAAACTCTGGCAAGGTATAACTCCTTCCCCCCTAACATTCCCGCATTTAAATGAGCCGTATACAAACACCCAATATTTTTCGCAAATTTAATCAGTCTAAAAACGATAAATTTATCAATATGATACTCGTGCACTCAGGCGTATACGTACTTTTACGCCCAATTTCTTCACAGAAGTACTAAGTCAGCCTAGTACCCAGTCCAGCTAGACCAGGTACTAGCTCTGGTACTCGGTCCTAACGAAAATTAAGTACCTGAGCATTTCTTCACTTCACTAGTACCGGATCTAAATACAACAAGCGGTACTAGGACTTAATACGTCTAAAACTGGTCTAATTCAGATTTTGACACTATTTTGGCATTTCAAATAAATTATTTTGATATTTATTTTGATTGAAAGATATTTTTTTTTATTTTCGAATGGGTTATGTCTATTTTAACAAAAGAACGGGCTAATATCTTTTGTATACGATAACTGTCTCTCCTGATAGCAGCATCAACTATCAAATTTTTCACCAGAATGTGACTTCAACAATTTTCTTGTCTTCAATTTAAGCAGTTAATAGCAAAACGGTCGTTGCTAAATAGTGAGTGGGAAGATGCAGAATGGCAATGCAATCCTACCGACATGTACAGGAGAGTGATAAGTGGTGCTCCGTTCATCAGCTTTATCTATTTATTTGATTTTAATAAAACATTGCAATCCCGTTCGAGAAACTATCCAAAGAGAAGTATTTTCTCGATATAATTTTCGAAATCCATGGAAAATATGCGCTTTTACGGCAGCATTAACGTCCACGATGGACAACGTATCCATTGTATACATATAAAAGGAACAGTTATTCTTCACTGTGCAGTGTTAATTTCCAGTATAAATTAGAAAAAATTATAATTCGTTTTGGTCCAACGAGCTAAATGTATTTAAGTATAGGTGGGGCCAGTACGAAGTCTGCTTGCAAAAAAATATCTTAAATTGCCACCACCAAAATTTAAATTTATTTCCTACATATATAATATATATATATATATATATATATATATATATATATACATATATAAAAAACACCAACAAAGAAACTATCGATATTGAGCAACGAATTCTTTGAAGAAAGTTAATGAAATTTCTCTGATTCGCGCCACTAGACTGCCGATTTGAAAGTCCTAGCTAATACCGAGTCCTAAATAGTACTCGGTACCAACTTGACAGAACTGGTGCTTAGTACTTATGTGAAGAAATCATTTGATACCGATTTGAGTACTAACAACTGGTATAATAACCAGGTACTAGCTGATTTTGTGGAGTGAGCTAGTACCGAGTCCTAACTGATACTCGGTACCAAATTGACAGGACTACGACCTAGAACTTGTGTGAAGAAATGAGTTGATACCGATTTGAGTACCAATTTTAGGACTAGTACCGGTACTAGCATTAGGACTCTGTGAAGAAATTGGCCGTTATTATTTTGTATAATCATGATAATCGTTTTTAGAGAAAATAAAATTGCAGGATATGTTTGTTTTGCACGGCATACTTACGGCTCATCAAGCATGGGGTTTTACTGTATCCAGGGATTTCTTTTTAAATTCATGGAGAGTTTCAAAATAAAAAAAAAAACACAAATAAGAACTCAAAAGTCGTCTTTCCGTACACAAATAATGCTTCAGGCAATTAATTCTGTGTGAACAGAGAGTGGAGAGTTTTTAAGTAATCAATTTCACTTGCAGAACATGTTATTTATTTTGTTTTTGATTTTTTTGCATCAGCAGTAGGTATATACTAAGTTTAGCTTTACAATTGTTCAGATATTTTTTTCTTCAATTTTTTTTTTCAATACTTAATAAGTGAAATTAAAGGTCTATATTTTTTTAATTGCTTCATTTTTGTTACAAGTGAATTCAATAATATAATTATCGATAAAATGATTTTCATGTTTTTTCTTCAATGTCTCCTGCCAAAGTTAATTTATTAAGCGTTTATGTTTTTATTTTTGTTTTGTCAATTTAAAATCAAATCATTGCAAAAGGAAAAGTTTTGTATTTGGTAAAGTTGAACAAAAAACTTTCCTCATCCTATCAATAAAAACAAATTAAAATTTTAGAAATGTCCACTTACAAAATTTTACCACAGCAAATCGATACACACAGAAGGTTATACCGTAACTGGTAACGGATGGCAAAACATCAAACGAGGGTTAAATAATAATAATACTCCATCCTTTGTTTTTGATCATTTCATCATTTTAAATCTTTCTTTCAAGTAAACAAATTTTAATGAGAAGATAAAGATTGAAAAGAGAAAGGTTCGTAATTCAGTTAATCATATTTTATTTATTTATTATTTTTTTTTAAATGATATTTCAATTAAGCAATGTTTTAAGACAATATTTTAAGTAAAAAGGTTAACTTAAAATAAAAAGAATTTATCCTGTTTTAATACATTGCTGATTTGATGCAACGAGATAAGTTTACCAATTGTGTAAAAAGATAAGTTTACGTGAACGCGCCCTTTTTATTCATTTGGATAAATGCTGCGTAATTGAATCAGCTGTTCGTCAAACGTCAAAAATATATTTGTCCAAAAAATTATTTTTTGAAAAAAATTAGAAAAGTTAAATAAAACATGCAAAACATAGGTAACAAACAGAAATAAGTGCAATAATATGAACAAATTGCCTTTAATGATTTACTCATTTTAGAAATATATATTCGGAAAAAATGATGTTTTGTGCATTTTCTGTTACAAAAGTAAAATCCTTCTAATTAACGTTTAACAATAGATAAACAGAAAGAAAAAGAGAATGTAATTTTAGAAGATCTAACACTAATATGGTTATGGCTGAGAATTCTAGATACTTGACTTGACTTGACGTCACAATGACGTTTATATAAGTTTATCCAAATAAATTTGTATAAGTTTCCGCAGCAAAATCCTTAGATAATTTTATCCAATTTGCGTAAACCATTTTCCATACAAAATTTGACAGTTCATTTACCAAAAGATAAACCTATCTGGTGTTTTACGACGTTGCATGAATCTCCTTAATGTTTCTTTATTTCATTAAGTAACGTGTTAATTTTGTTCATAAAAATTGGTGCCGAAACATGGAAAAAATTATGTATAACTCTAAACGAAAATGGTTGCTTTGTGTTTAAAAAAAAAAAAATAAAAAATCCACATTAAATTAAAGTTTTATAAGTTTCTTCAACTTAACATGAAAATCATACCTAAACATGTTATTTTATTTAATGTTTTTATGACAAAAATGTCCATAAAAACCTGTAGATACTAAATCAATGAATTCATTGATGGAACTCTGTGTATTTTTAGATTCTTTCTAACATTAAAAAATCATCGGCATCTCCAGCAACCGTCTTTAGGTCTTAAGAATCTTTATGATAGCCCAATAAAATTGCTGAATAGGGAATTAAAGTTTCCATAAGCCCTTTTAATGGCATGTTATTAAAAATTTTATGTTTAAAGTAGAGTTCATAGAGACATGTGGTACATTGGTTGTCTGCAGGAAATTATTATTTGAAACTTTTTTACCAACCAATCTTAGGGTAGGTATTAACGGAAAATAGCAATCCAAAACCTGATGGTGTTTTATTTATTGAATCCATAAAAAAATCTCGTTCTCTTTTCGGAGGGATAGAAAAAGAGAACAAATTAATACAGTCTTCAGACTTCAGAGTCCTTATAACATTTTCCTGATGACTGCATCTATAGTTATATAATTTATTATTATCATTTCCCAAAGGAAAAATGTAGTGTTGTGTGTCTTCGTTACCCAATGTCATTTTGCCAACAAATACATCTATACAAAAATCTTTAAGTGCAAAATGACGTCACTGATGTCTATTAGAATGACAATGGAGGCAGACAAATGCAGACAATACCAACAGTATTTTTGCTTTCTTCGTTTTATATTATTTTTATTTTTTTATTGTTTTTTTTTTTTTTTTTTTTTATAAATTGAAATTGAATTTGCGTCACGCTAAATCATTGTCACTAGAAAATTTACAACTTCCCTTTTTTTCTCTATTTTTATCTATATGTGTGGAATGTGGGTGAAAGAAGAGAAGAAACACACGTATTCGAATGGATTCGATTTAAAGTAAATCTCTTAGTCAACTGTTAATGCATAAGGCCTTGAAATACAGAAATTCAGAAATTCGAGGATGTACACCCGATTAAGTTCTTCGATATATTTTACATTACAAAAAAATAAATACATAAATAATGTAAGTACAATCATATTATAAGGTGCCTGCCCATTTGAGTGTACTTTTACTGGGTAAACACCCGATAGAAAGGAACATTCGGGTGGCTGTCTATTTTAGAATAATATGATTTTTTTATCGTGAGTTCTTAAGTAGAATTTTGAGAGTTAATTTCTTTAGGCCCAGTTTTTAAGTGGTGAGTTAAACCAGAGTTAGCTATAACTCTAGAACTAAGGGCAATTTTGTTCACTATTGTTCAACTTGCCGGAAAATCCAAAGTTTGCCAACTTCGGAGTTGGCCTCAACTCGAGATTTGATCGGAAAGTTTAAAATTGGTTTTGTTCACTACTTTAACCCTCAATTAAGAAGTTGATATTCAAAAGTTGGTTAACTAACAGTTTTGAAAATTTCCCTAGGATATTTATGACGGATGACAAAACAATTTGTCAGTCTCAACTTTTGATTTCCTAAAACTGTAACTTATTTTAAAATTTGAAAAATAATTTATAAAAGACAAGGCATGCGAGAAGATTGTAAACGCATTCAATTTTTCACCGCCTGGAAAAAGTAGTATCATGTTGTTTTGTTTATTTATTTCTAACATTGGCTGAAAATACGTTCGTTAAGAGCGGGCGTTTTCAGTGCCTACTGATTATGCTTGTGAAATCTGTAGGAATATCTGTGGTGGATAGCATTTAAGCGAATCCTGCCATCTCCGGTGGTGGCTGCGTTATGGCTATATTATGGAGAACAGCACAAGCGGTTATGATTGGTTGAACCGTTTCCACTCTGCACTGGAAACCGCCTTTTACAAACGCGCGCCATATGAACGTTCGACACAATTGCTAGTGTGAATATGCGATTCGTTAAACAAGCTTTCAAAAAAAAATTGTAATATTTAGGAAAGGCGTTATGTACATTTTATTTTTACTTATTTCGACATCCGATGTCAAGAGAAATCAAACAACAACTAGAGTTACTAAACAAAAAACAAATAAACTCCCAAGCAGCGTTAGAACCTTACTCCAATCGGAGTAAATTTACTCCAATTTCGAGAAAGAAAATAAATGTACTCCACCACTTCGTTTTTTTTTTAGATCTACTCCTTTTTTCCCACACTAGAAAAATTAAAAAATTCCTTAGCCAAACTATATGAAAGGGCTGTGTTGTTCAGTTTTCTAACCAACTCTGGCTCTGAATGTTAAAAATTTAAAATTCTATTCAGTTCTGAAAGTGAATTTGTGTATGTGATTTATTTTGTTTTTGTTAAAAATACCATTTTCGAAGGTTTTTTCTTTCGTTTTAAAATCTACTCCAGAAATTTCCTATTTACTCCACTTTTTTTTTTAAAAATCTGCTCCAAAATTTTACTACTGACCTTCTAACCCTGCTCCCAAGTTAGCTCCTTTAACTTCAACGATTTCGGGGAGTTGAAAAAACTTTAGAATATCGAAATTTGAGACAGTCAACTTCGAGTGAATAAATCCAAATTCTCAAGTTGAAAAGAAAAATCCTCAAGTTGTGTTGAACTTCGAGTGAACAAAATCGCCCTAAATTAAGCCACAATGAACTCCGCAAGCAGTTTTTTGGTGGAGAATGCATGCATACGACTAAACAAACTCGGTGGATAAAACATCAAAAGCATCTGTTCAGTTAATCCAGAGTTAACTCACCAAATTTCATGAGTGAACTCGGGCTTAACTTCAATTTCGCACTGAAAAAACTGGACCTTAGACTAGTTTCATAAGTATTCCATTGATTATTACTTCTGCTAGATATTAGAGAGACGTAGTAAAAGTGACAGGTATTCTTGCAAGTGAAAAGGTTGTAGAAATTAAACAGTACTGTATACTAGCCGTGATTTTTTGCAAGCCCCGAGGAAATCGATCGAAAAAAACGAGGTCCTTTCCTGCAATTTACATGTTAAATGCAACAACAACTAATCCCCTTCGGGCTTAGCTAAGCGCGCAGAATTCTCGGGGCTTAACCTAAGCACGTAGGAAAACTGTGTTACCGGCGTGAATTGCATACTTGTTATCGATAGTTTGTATGGAAACTCCTTTTTGTTTCTGTAATGGCGTCGCTAATCCCCGATATCGTTTTTTTCAACCAAATCTCCCCGGGCTTGCAAAAAAAAACGGCTACTATGTATAGAAGCTTCTGTGTACAAAAATTGATTGCAATCGGTTCAGTTTTCAGTGAGAAAGAAAGTACAAAAATTGTGAGACGAGACTTTTGAAATGACTTTTGACTTTTTTAACATTTTCACTTTAAAGGTTATATAAAATTTAACAACAGCAAGTTCATGCCATCTAATCCTGCATTTTGTTAAACTTCTTAATTAAAACTTTTGACTCACTATGTACGTAATGTGTTTGTGATGTGTTCCTTAGTCACGAAAAATCGGTATTTTTCTTGTCAAATAATTTTCAAATTTAAAATTCTTGCGGCCATCATTTAATTGATTTATTAAAAGTTAGCTGGTATTAGTAAACATATTTTTAAACCTGAATCCGATGTAAACCTTCTACGAAAGCAATTTATTATAACTCAAATATACAGCTCTTATGCAACACTCAAATTTATAAATACACCTATGGTGTTTATTCCCTGAGAGTACACAAAGTAAAAGAAGTGTCCTTGATGTGCAACTTTTCTTTTTACCCATTTCAAAAATTTCATTGCCAATAGGGATTGAGCTAAATATAAAATGATTAAAATTAAGTATTTACCATAATGTCTATAGAGAGATTAGTCGCTTTAAAAAGTCAAATTTCAAATGAATCTGTCTCTTCAACCACCCACACTCTATTAATTTTTTTTTATCGAAATTAAAAGAAAAAAAATGAAAGAATAATAACGAACTCCTATTCCAATTCAATTTTTCATTCTGTATTTATTCTTCTCTTATTCTTGTGTCTTCAGGCAGTTTTACATTCTTTGCTGCATCCGTTTTTTTTTTGTCATAATATTTTTACATAATTTCATCTTGAAATTACAAAAATGAAAAATTGGCATTTCTCTAGCTTTGTGTTCGTATTATAGAAGATACATGGAAACTTCCAAGGAATGTGAAAGTGTAATTCCAGTAATATTTCTAGCCTATAGAACATCAGGGTAAACAATTGAGTCTTCAATTCTTCATTTCCATTTTACTCAAGATTTACTTGTCATGTTTGTGTATTTTTTTAAATTGTCATTTAATGTTTGGTTTTAAAGAAGGAAAATAGGTATGTCGTATGTGTTGAATCGCAAAGTAGAACAAGGTTTCTTTTTTAAACCAACTTTTAATGGAATAATATGTAAGTGGAATTTTAAACTTCCCGTCGCAACGTCTGTTTCTCAGATATGTCATGGCGATTTCATTTGAACAAAAATAACAATCGTATTGCACTCTGAACACTTTAAATAGGCAAAGTTATGATTACATTTAGGAGTGACACCAAAAATTCATTAACACATTTTAATTCTACTATGGGTTTATGTATATTTAAAGGGTCTTTCGTTAAGCGCTTCATATCTTTAAATTTAAATAAAGCAAAGTGTGTGTTAGATATCATCGAAAATATTTATTCATTTGAAAGGCCTATCGATGCCATTATGTATGGCACATATGTAAGATTGTTCAAAAGTCCGCCGCCGTGGATTCTCTTGGTGGCGCACATTCGAAATGTCCAATTTTCCATGATACTGGCGCATAAATCAGGCTGAATTTGACCAATGGCATGGGTTATGTTGGCTTTGAAGGCCACTGTAGTTCGTGGCATATACGCATAGATCTGTGACATCAGAAAACCCCATAAGAAAAAGTTTAACCGGGTCAAATCGCACGATCTCTGTGGCCAGTAGTTCACATCACCTCCACGTGAGATGACCTTGACCATGTCCTCGAATCCCTCGTGCAGAGTTTCCAATGTGGCGTAAGCTGTGTGGCACGTAGGGCCGTTCTGTTGCAACTACATATTGTTGGTGTCCATATCATCCATTTCAGGCCAAAAAAGTTGGTAATCATCGACTCACCGTTGACGGTGATGGTCTGGCCAACGTCTTTCTCAAAGAAATATGGAGCGATGACGCCAGCCCAAAATACACACCAAACAGTGACTTTTTTTGGGCTGCATTACACGCTCTTGGATCTCATGTGGATTGGTATAGTCCAAAATTCGACAATTTTGTTTGTTAACGTACGCATTCATCCAAAAATAGGCCTCATAACTAAAGATGACCGTAAATGGTCGAAGCGTGCGGAAGGTTACCCAAACAAAAAAACCCATTTTAACAAAACAATTATATCATTTGTGTGTTGTTGAACGCGATATCCGTCCATGTTATTTGACAAAACAGATTGAATAAATGACAGCCAATTTGATAGATGTAGCTTCAACAATATGGCCGCTATCAACTGTCAAATTTCGGATTTTTGTATAAATGCGGATTCGTTTCGAATGCTTTAGAAGTAGTGTCGCCTCACGACCAGCATATATAGGAAGCACAATAGCACTTACCAGTTACCACACATAAGAGAAGCCGGTATATTCGTTTCACAGGGGAATATTTTGATATTTCATAAGGCGAAATATTAGGTGCGTTCGCGTGAACTTTGGAATAAAACTGGCAGGTTTGGAAAGTAAACGAACAAAGGTATTGTCGACTTCTTCTGAGACAGTTTAATCAGCACTCTTTTGTCAATTTTAGACAAAAACCTACACAGGAACCGACATACTATTTATATACATATAAATGACAACTAAACATCCAATTACTTTAAATGTCACACAACCAGCTGTCTATTATTCGAGTGGGTGCTTCAATTCATTGAGAAAAAAAAAAGAATTAAAACTCCCACATGTTAAATGGCTACAAAACAAACACTCTGAAGGACAATGTCGAAGGCAAGTAACAGTCATAGTCTCTAAAGTTAATAATAAACTTAAAAGTATTTTTGTGTTTACAGATGGTTTTCCTCTATGTGTGTGTGTTTATTTCAAAAAAAATTATTATCATTCAACTTCAACTAAAAGAATAATATACTTTACATATAGTTTTGGTTTCATTTAATATTATCTCTTCAACAATATTGCGTTACAAAATGAAAAAAAAAAAAAAAAAAAAATTGTTAAGCAACTATAAGGAGAATAATGAAACCGTGAATAAAATGAAATTTCAAACAAAGTTAAACTACGGATGGATACTTTTCGAGTCCCACTTCTTTTCTATTATTCTATGTCCAGTTTTACCCTCTTCATTCTTTCTTTTTAAATCAAGAACTATTTTTCAATGGGAAAAAAACTTTTGCTAGCAATCTTAAAACCCATGGATCCCACACACAATGTTATTCTATTGAGTATAATATAAGCCACATAGCACATTCAAGAGCATACTCAAAATGAACCAGAGAGCCAGCCAATCTGCAATATTCTAGCTAAAAATAAATCTTTCTTTATTTTATGCTTTTGACATGAATAAAATAATAAAACCATACCAAACCAATGTGTCAATAAATTTTATGAAAGTTCGATCAGACAATAACTTTAACACCAGGGATGTTATTTTTACTTTGAATTTATCAGAGATCAATTTTTTTCAATGTTTTAAAGAGTATTTTTCTTAAAGTTTAGCAAGAACAGTTACTTAGGATGAAACATGAAGTGAGACATAGATTTTCTAAGTTTTATTTATGAAACCATTTCAAAAAACTTTATAGCTCCAAAACCTTATTTATAAAGATTTTTCATCGATTGTCTAATTTAAACGTCGTAATTGTTTGTCTAAACATAATCTAGGTGGGTATACGTTCCATGAATAAATTACGGAAGCTTATAAAAAAAAAGTATTTAAAAAAGGGGAAACGATGCTCTCTCATTTTCCTTAAGTTTTAAGAGTTTAAGCTTGACAATCCGATTTATAGAACTCAAGATATAAGCTTTTTAAGTGAACCTTATCGACTTATTTTGTTGATGTTTTGCTATGCATTTTGTAGCCTTTGTGGTACAACGAATCCGTTCAGCTTTCACCTTGGTATTAAAAAAAAAACGCGAGCTACACACTGCACTCAAGTCGAAATCAAGCGTAGTAGTACGTGGGTATGATAAATTGCTTCGAGTGCAGAAGGTATAAGTCTCGATAAAGTTTCTTGTTTATCTTGAATAAAATTTGTAATGTTCAAGAAAAATATCATCCCTGTTAATAGTATACTTCATGAAACCTGGACTTGCTATGGCTAATATTTAATATACTTAAGTATGTACTTTAAAAGCACACACAGCCATTTTTATTTTGATTTAAATGCGGCTGGGCGTTGAACTCTTGGATTTATGAATATATGAATTATTAGATTTTGGAATTTATTAAGAGGGCAAGCTTCCGAAAAACACATAACATTCTGCCTCACTGTATTAATTGAACAGAGTCCATAAGTATATACCAACACGAGTCTTCTATTCGTCGGCTATTAAAATCCAGCAAATTATATTATAAGGGTCTTTTTCTGAGCCCGATACCGTAAAACTTCGGTAGTTAGTAAAACAAGTGTTGAGTTAAAGTATTTCCGCTCTACACAATATGCCTCATGGCAATTAATATATTCACAATGGAAAATATCATTTTCTTATGTGGTTGGCGAATTAGGTACTCTTTATTGCTGGATGTACTCCCATTTCCAAGTTTCCAGCCTCCCCTGTGCCTGTAGTTAGTGTCAATTAGTTTTACGATTCAAGGAGCGAATTAAAGATGTGGTCTTGTAATAGCATACAAGCCTTCAGTGAACACATCCGCACCACAAATTGATAGGACTTCTATAAGCGAATATTAATTTTGCGCCTAAATGGAAGAGCCAAATATGAACATATACATATTTCGATATATGTATGTATATTTATATATATAAGTATGAGTAATATCTATACATATGAGTTTATGAAGGAATATTATATTCGAAGGATGACTTTGAAAATTATACACGGACCACACTGTTTGAATACGAATGAATTGCGTGACATCGATGACAACTGATAAATGAGTAAGGAACACCTCTTCCTTTTGCCGAAAGCCTTGGTTGACGTTGTGATTTTTTTTTTTTATTT
Source organism: Leucozona laternaria (assembly GCA_932273885.2). Taxonomy (NCBI): domain Eukaryota; kingdom Metazoa; phylum Arthropoda; class Insecta; order Diptera; family Syrphidae; genus Leucozona; species Leucozona laternaria. The sequence continues at coordinate 21,187,892 of OW026368.1, read as the reverse complement.
TAAGGTTGGATGGATGGAAGACCTTAAATGAGGCAGCCATGACGATGACAAATTATAGCAACAAAAACATAATTTTGTGTTTATAGCACGTGGGACTGAGAGTAGGTGTATTATGGAAAGAGATGCTCGGGAGTTGGGATGAATTGGAAACCTGGTCCTTGCAATCAGAACGGAGTTATTTTTTAGTCCTCTGTATTTTTTTTCGTGTTCGTAGGTTGTTAAATCTTCTTGAAAACGATGTGGTGCTTGTGTTAATGGTGTATTATGTGGATGGTGATGATAATGACAACGCTAAGAATAATGATGCCTTGAGAAGTGTGAAGGCGGATTGGTGTTGGTGTATGTGTGTTAAAGTTTGAATTGAAGGTACTGTTTGCCTCTTTGAAAGGAATTTGTAATGAATACGTTTTAATTAGAAATATGGTGGTGTGAATTAAATTATTTTTAATTAACTTTATTCACTATAAGACACAGCTATACCATAGGTACCCGCTAAATTCACTAAACAGTGCTTCAATGATATAATAAAATCAAATAGCCCTTGACACACGTGTTAGCTGGCACACTGATAGAGAACTTGTCCACTTGATAACTTTTCTTAATAATAAAAATATTTTTGCTTTATGATAGCTTTCCAGTTTTTTTATAACTGGAAGCACGGCAACACTACATACAAATGTATCAACATTCCAATATGTGTGTCACAACAGTTCTATTAGATGTATGCAATCGAGTGTCAGGAAGTTATCCGTCCCTTAAATGCCAAATTTTTTGACTTAAAGTTTTCCGCTCGCTATCACATGTCAGAGGCCTTTCCACATATATGAACTACAAGTTGAGAGATGTGTAAGTTCTATTATACTCTGTTATTCGTGGTTTATTAATAGATCGATAAGAATCCATCATTATTTATATAAAAACAATTACTGCTAGTATAATAAATTGTGATCTCAGAGCCCTCAGCAATCTCAATTACATGAATACGATTCCTCATCAAAATTCCTCAGGGCAATTCAAAGGCAATCAATAACGCCCAAGTCGGTTTTGGAAAAAACTCCCAAACAAATCTGGAACAATTTTTATAATTTTTTCATCATTTTAGGTTGTGTTTTCTGTTTTGGGTTTGTTTTTAAAACAAGAAATAAAGCCCAAAATAAAGAGTTCAAAACTTTGAAAGGGAAATAATGCCCAAAATAGGAAATATTACCCAAAACAATTAGGTCAGGCAAAATGAAACAACGCCTAAAGAACCTCTACAATACTTTTGAGTATTTTATTTTTTTGGAACTTCCCAATTAAATAACTCCCTAAAAAATAACCCCTCAACTAAGAATGACACAACTTCCTGCACCGCGTTTGCGTTCCAGATGGTGGATGAGCCTTGGGTCGATACCCCCCCTCCAGGCGAGATTAAAAATTTCCTGTGTTCTTTATAACACATAAAGCCAAGACAAGCTACACCAACGTGTTTCAGTAGATTGAACAGAATATCTTTAATATGTGTATAATTAGCAATAAGATACATTTTATTTATATTTTTCTTTAAACTCCAAAAATCGGTTGTGTATTTAAGCAAATGCCTGAATTGTGTGCAGAACTCTTTCGCTGCCGTATGAGCACAAGCAGGCCTGACCACTGACCATATAATCTCAAATAACATAAATGTTACCCATCTTCAGATGCCTATTGTCACTCACAAAAAATTAAGTAAAATGAATTCCAATCCACCATGGTTCAATGACAGTCTTTCTAAGCTCAGGAATAAAAAAAAACACAAAACTTACAAACGCTACAAAAAAGATAAAAATAATTTGGTATTCAGACAAAACTATATTCAAATCGAAAAATCTTTTGATGTGTTAAATAAATTTTTGTATAGTAACTTTGTATTAACCGCTGAATCTAAAGTAAAAAAAGACAGCAAGAGCTTTTGGAATTTTATAAACTCCAAAAGAAAATCTAGTGGTTTGCCTAATTGTATGGAGTTTTCTAGTTCTATATCTAGTGATCTGTAAACTATCAGTAATCTCTTTGCAGATTATTTTGAATCGGTTTACGCAGCTACGGCTCCTAGTAAGCTTCCTGAATTTACTCCATCTAATGTAGTCGATATAGGGATTGTTCAATTAGGAATGTCTGATGTACTTGAAGCGTTGAATGGGATTGACGATAGCAAAGGACATGGTCAACAAATGTGCAACGTCCCTTGCGTAACCTTTGTGGCTAATCTTAAATGAATCTCTAAAAACAGGTGAATAGTTAGATGAGTGGAAAAAATCGTTTATAACTCCGATCTTCAAGTCTGGTCGAAAGCAAAAAATATGTAATTATCGACCAATATGTAAGTTATCCGTTATTCCTAAAATATTTGAAAAAATTGTATGTGATAAGCTGATTTTTCTAACAAAACAACTCGTATCTGAATATCAGCATGGATTTGTTTCTGGCAAATCTACAACTACAAATCTCACTATTTTATGTGATTCTGTTGTCAGAGGTTTTGAAAGTAGTCTTCAGACCGACATCATCTTTACTGACTTTGCCAAAGCATTTAATAGGATCAACCATGAAATATTATTGCACAAATTGTCTAACTTGGTTTCCACTCCATATTTTTAAAATGGATACATTCTTATCTCATTGATTGAACTCAATTCGTTAAGATAGATAGATTTGTTTCCAGGTGCATAAAAGTAACCTCGGGCGTCCCTCAAGGAAGCCACATTGGTCCATTGTTTTTTAATTTGTTCATCAATGATATTCCCGACTTTTTCCAGTTTTCCAGGTATCTATTATATGCTGATGACGCAAAGATAATCAGAACTATACATTCTGTAGTTGATTGCCACTTATTGCAAGAAGATTTGTGTGAACTTGCATCTTGGTGCGGAAGAAACCTTCTTTTCTTACATGTAGCTAAATGTCAAAGTTTTACGTGCTCAAGGAAAATTTCACTGATAGTATTTGATTACACTATCAATAATATAACATTAGACAAAGTAAGTCAAAAGAAAGATTTGGGAGTCATATTAGATCGGAAGTTCACATTTAGTAGTCACATTGACTATATAGTTAATAAAGCATATAAAATGTTGGGTTTTTTAAGAAGGAACACTAGAGAGTTCTCCGATTCATATGCTCTTAAATCTCTTTATATGGCTTTTGTGAGATCGACCCTGGAATACTGTTGCGTGGTTTGGAATCCATACTATGCTAATCATTCCATAAGGATTGAAAGGATTCAAAAAAGTTTCACGAGATATTGTTTTATTAAGCTGAATTGGAACATTGTTATGCCGGCATATAATGTGAGATGTTTGCTTTTTGGTATGCAAACGCTTGAGGTCAGAAGAAGGTATTTTTCTATTATGATGATAAAGGACTTAACCAATGGTCACATTATTTGTCCTTACTTGCTGGAGCAAATAAACTTTTATTTTCCCAGCAGAGGCCTCCGTATAGGCTTTCACTTACTGGAGACCTTTTCAAAATGTAATTATGGTAGAAATGTACCGATTGTGCGTTGCATCAGAGAAACTAATGCTATAATTGAAAAAATTGATATTTGTATGCACTGCTCGAGAGACACTTTCTATTTATTTTTACTATTTTATAAATCATATTTCAAGTATTTATCATTATTTTTTTTATATATCTATAATATTTATGTAATCTTAAAGAGAATTAATCTCGGATTGATGAAATAAATAATAATAAACTAAACTAAACAACATCGAAAGCTATGTCTTCCATTTTTTAACTGAAACGACCTCTACAAATTTTTTCTTCTTTATGATCTAGTTCATAAGCATAGTTTTGCGTCTGATCAAGTTTGGTATAGTACTTTACTAAAATTGTGAATGTTAATCATATAACAGTAAACTCCAATTTTTGTACCGTTTCTTGCAATATAAAAACCTTTTGAACGATATGTATTAATCAAATTCATTTAAAATGAGTATTAGAAATAACCCCCAAAAATATGGAAATAACACCAAAAATTATGGAAATATCGCCGTAATTAAAAAAAACACAATTTCGATTGAAATTTTTGGGCGATATTTCCTCTTTATAATATGGGTGATATGGAATCTTGGGCGTTAAGCAAATTGTTTTGGGCTTTATTTCCATTTTGTTTTTTTAATTTTCGGGCGTTATAGAAAATTTTGGGCATTATTTCCAAAAACGACTTGGGCGTTATTTCCTTGGGAGTTATTGTCTAGCGCCATTTTGCAGTTTTACTCTCAGAAAACTAAGGGAACAAAATTTGGATTCCCTTCTCACTGCTTGACGGAGCGAAATCTCTAAGATCTCATGCCTATTGTTTTTGAGAAATTTATAAAATAGTATATTTTTCACCTTTAAAATTTTATTTGACAGTAAAAGCATTAAAACGGGGCATTTAAGAGCTAACTACAACCTGCATTGGGAGTAGTTCATAGGTTTCTGAATTCACGTGTCGTATATTTAGATTTTTTTCAGAGAGCAAAAGTATTTTTCAATGAAATTAAAAAGCTTTTATTGCCTTTAAACTCTGGATTAGCATACTAAAGTTATTTTGTTTCATTAATTCTTTTAATTAAATTCAAAACACTTACATACATAAGTACGAAATTTCAAAATTTTGTCATAAAATTTGGTTTAAAAGGAAGTAAGGACGGAAGGAAGAAATAGGGTATTAAGTTATCAAAATATAATCTTCTTATCAATTGCAAATCTTTTTACTCAAATTTATTGATGACAATGATGATGATTTGCTATATGTATAGATAACCTTCTAAATTCAAGTTCTTTATCCCTTAATTCCTCCTGCTTGCCTGTCTATTTGACACAGCTTCTTAAGATTCAACTTCATATGGAAATGCACTCATTTAACATCCTATAAATCCTTCATTTTAATGCCTTGCATAAAATGTCAACAATTTCCTTTGCGTGCGTTTTATACTATACACACATACATACTTGTAGAGAAGGAAAGAAGGGAACATCATTTGATTTATTTCATTTTCAATGCTGCGTGACCTAGGACTCTGGTGAAGACGTTATAATACTCTCAACATTCCCAACTGGGTCAATGCCAAAAAGAAAATTTCTTTAAGTAGTGTAATAAAGACAAGATGTTAATGTGGAAGTCATACAAGGATGTTGGTATAGGTTAGGTATATCTAATAATTTTTATATGAAGGTTCTCCTGTAAATTTATTTTATAAGATGCTGACGTTTGATTATTTGGTATAAGGCCATAAGCAAATGTATCTTTTTTCTGACAGTGTCATGAGTTTAACCAATGAAAATAGCAAGCCTTCCCGTTTTGAGTCCCTCTTTTTTATACCAGAAGTCTTAAGGCCTTTGTCAGTAGAGTTTACAAATAAATCTGAAGCTAAACTTTTCGCTGTGTGGCACGTAGCACCATTCTGTTGGAACTATGTACGTGTCGTTCACATCCATGTCATCCAATTGGAGCCAGCAAAAATTGGTTTTCATCGATCGGTAGCACCGATGGCAGTGACATCGTTGTTTTCGAAGAACTACGGACTCTCACAGACAGCAACGAAGTTTTCGGTTGATCTTGGGTTTCGTTCACTGAATCCTTTGTCTCAAATTCGGCCACCAAACTTTGGATAATCGACTTGGAAGGACAACTTTGTAAACCATAAATGGGCGCAACGCACGTGTCGTTGCCCCAAAATATTTTGAAAATAAAGTTTTATCAATCAATCGTGTAACATGCCATGGTGATTTGGCATCAGTAACTAACTAATAAACAACGCATTTGACAGATGTCACCAAAACAGCATGGCCGCCACTCGCCGCCAAAATCTACCCGTGCCAATTGAAAAACCCATTATAAGTAATCCACTATATGAAAATATTGCCGTTGCTCGAAATTCAAAGGATTTTTATCATTAATTTAATTTTTATTTCTAAAAACTATGAGCTTGAAAAATAAACATTTTACATTTGTGTTTTGACTTTAGTTCTACGAAGACAATTAAACTTCTGTTCAGCAATTTGTAACACCTCTTTGAACAGCTTCAAGTCTTTTTTTAATCTAAATATGACATCGCTCTCATAGTCTTCCTATATGTTTAAAAATTGTCTCTCTTTGTTTTCAGCAGTTAATTGGGCGATGATGTGTTAAGAGTGCACACTCCAAAACAAAACACCATCATGCATATTATATAGATTAAAGCACATAAAGTATTAACAATGTCACCCAAACCCGTTGTAACACCAGCAAACTTTTGACAGGGTTTCGTAAAACACCCACCCATCTACATAATGTATAAACCCTTTCAGTATAGGATACCATCATTCCACCTGTTGATTTAAAGTCACGCATGTGGTAATGTTTCCCACTGTTGTTCAATTTGTTATTGTAAACTCTTAGTTTGTTTACATTATACACGTTATAAAGTGAAGCGAAATTTTACAAAATTGTTTTAGGAATACCACAGAGTGTACGATTTTGTGGGGCTTAACGAGTGATGCCACTTTGTTGCAATTGCAGTAGACTTACTGCATTTTCCGCAAAAAAATAAATCTACTGCCATGAAAGTCAAATCAAATAAATTTGTTTTTAAATACCTAATAAATCACTCATCCGTCGTACATTTTCTTTAAACGCAGCTAATTTGTTGTGCACTTCCCATAAGCCACGTCGAAAACAAACTCCGCAATAAACTTAGGTTAAATATTTTTGAAAATGTTATTCTTTGTATAAGGAAAGGAAAAGTGTCAGTAATGGGTGTTCGACACCATCAAATTCACTCTGGCTCTTTGAGTGTACTTTAAAAACTAAAATTTCCAAATAGCGAGTTCATAAAACAAATTTTATCAATTTAAATCAAATTTCCAAGTGGCAACACTGAGTATATCAAGTAACGGGTGATTTTTAAGCTGGTTTGGTTTTGGCAACACTGGTTTTGACAGCTGACGTGTGTTTAGTACCTTGTGTCACTGTCAAACAGCTTCAGTTTGGTTTGCAATTTAACCATGGATCGTCTTACAAATGAACAACGCTTGCAAATTATTGAATTTTACTATCAAAATTCGTGCTCGGTTCGAAATGTTCATCGCGCGCTGCTTGTGTTCAGCGATGAGGCTCATTTTTGGTTGAATGGGTACGTAAATAAGCAAAATTGCCGCATTTGGAGTGAAGATCAGCCAGAAGCATTGCAACAGCTACCAATGCATCCCGAAAAAGCCACTGTTTGGTGCGGTTTATGGGCCGGCGGCATTATTGGGCCTATTTCTTCAAAGATGATGCGAATCGCAGCGTTACTGTCAATGGTGAACGCTACCGAGCGATGATAACAAACTTTTTTTTGCCCGAAATGGAAGTTCTTGACTTGCATGATATGTGGTTTCAACAAGACGGTGCCACATGCCACACAGCACGCGAAACAATGGCGCAATTGCGAGGCGAGTTTGGTGAACAGTTAATTTCACGTTTCGGGCCGGTCAATTGGCCGCCTAGATCGTGCGATTTGACACCATTAGATTATTTTTTGTGGGGGTATGTCAAGGCTAATGTCTATAGGGACAAGCCCGCTTCGATTGACGCACTGGAAGCCAACATCCATGCATTCATTCGTGAGATACCGGCCGATATGTGTGAAAGAGTATGCCAAAATTGGACTCAGCGGATGGGCTACCTGAGACGCAGCCGCGGTCAACATTTGCATGAAATTATCTTTAAACATTAAATTGCAAGGTTCAAACTATCGATTCAAATAAATATTTCATTCATTTTTTCGAATTTTTTGTGTTTTTTTTTTTAAAAAAAGTTCTAAACCTCTTAAAAAATCACCCATTAGAATGAAAAGGAAACATTTTTATTTTACGCTTAGATATTATAAAACAGTAGTATTCCCACTTTAGAAGACAAAAAGAACATCGTTTGTCGGGATACACATTCGAGATTCAACCACATTTTCTATAACGCTTGTTAAAGAAAAATCTGTCTTTCGACAAATTTGTTTTTAATGTGATGGTGAACAAGAACACCAGTCAAACAAACGTTACAGCGACTGCCTGTGTGTGCAGTTCCAATGTTTTAATATTTAGCATTTTCCAGTTACGTTTTTAAGTCACCAGAGAACGCTTATCCGTTTTCTGTGCAATTTTAAAATTATGTGTGAATATCTTACAGAAAAAAATACTTAAAAATACATATTTGGAGAAATTATTCCGAATATGTATTCGTGAGTCATTCAATGTGAACGCCTTCCACTAATTTTTCAATTTTGTTTTATTGAACATTTCTATTTTCAAATGGCTTCAAAGTAATTTTTGGCACATTAGAGGTCTAACTCAATATTGATTGTAAGGTTTAGAATACAATAAATTTAATAAGTGAAAAGTTAATATTAAAGTCAGTTTGATGCTTTTCTTTTTCAGTCCCGGTTGTCAAGTGTAAGTTGGGGTAGGTGGCAGGGTTGGCGTTTAGCCACGGTAGTGTGCTGACCCTTGATCAGTGTATAGAGGGGTACTTCTCCATCGTTGATTTATGGGCCTCTGTAGTGCTGAGGTAACTTGGTTCGGGTTGTCGTTGTTGGGTTGTCATCCTTCTCATCAATTCATGATGTTTCTAACCAGATTATTTGCAGATAGCAGTAGGTAATTGTCAAGGGGGGAATGCTAAGACTTCGACCATGCTCGAAACCATTATCGTTGAGTATGAACCCTATTTTTGTAAATTTTATTTAGGTTTTTACTTATGAACGTGTAATACGTTACGTGTAGTAATTTAAATGTCACACGCACACATTATGATACGTTTGCATTATGTTTATTAAAAAAATCCCGGCACTCGCAAAAACGTTTATGTTCACACATCTTCACCGTGAGTTGCACATATTTTTTCGACTTCTTGGTGAAAAAATCCAATTCATATTAGGCACATGTTCCTGAAATTGAGAAATCATTAGGCTTGGATTAATATAAAAAAGACGATTTTAATTTAAAAAAAAAACAATCGACATGGTTTCATCAATGAATCTGTAACTTAAAAAAATTCTTAACGGGTCTTCAATAGTACGGGAAAAACTTGTACGAACAAACTTTTGATTCTTATAATCATTAACTGGTATCTACATCTAGATCTTTAACTGGTATCTACATCTAGAATTTAGCAGAGTAAATATCAAGAGAATTGAAATTTAATGCTTTTTGAATTGTAAAGGGTGATGTTGTTCTTAGACGTGTGGTTTTCAAGAAGAAATAAAACGCATATAATTTAATGTTATGGCCAAGAATTTAGCTTTATTATTAAGATAAGGGTTTGCCATTATGTTTTGAAAATGATTTCGGCCAAGTGGCTGCCGTGGCTGGCTTGAATAAATTCCAGCCGAGTGGTTCAATTTTCGACCACTTCTTGTAGCAATTGGGGCCCTATGTTAGCAATAACGTGCCGAATATTCTTTTCCAAGGCGTCAATCGTCCCGGTCTTATATGCATAGACAAGCGACTTCAAATAACTCCACAAAAAATAGTCCAGCGTTGCCAAATCGCACGATCTTGGAGGCCACGCCACAGGCCCACGACGCGAGATAATGCGCTCACCAAAAGTTTCCTTCAATAAGTTGATTGTTTCGTTGGCTGTATGGCATGTAGCGCCATCTTGTTGGAACCAAAGGTCGTCCACATCAACATCCTCGAATTCAGGCACAAAAAAGTCATTAATCATGGCTCTATGAAATGGCAAACCATATCAAGTGACAGCTGTCAAAAAGACCAAATCCGAATTGCCAGATTGAAAACCACACATCTAAAAAAAACACCCTGTATTTATTTAAGACTTTCTTTTTTACATTTTCCCGGCTATAGTATAAAACCACTTATAACATTTTTTTTTTGTTTATGGATTTCAAAAAACTATTTTAAGTTCGCTTATTAACAACTAAGCTTACAACATTGAGAACGCAAAAGCTTCCCTTAAGGTTTTCCTGGACAAATTTCAAACTTCTGACTCAAAGGATTTAAGAATTTCTTCAACATATTCGGCTTACATGAATTTATGTTATGACGTGATATTTATTTATGTGTTTAAGTCCATGTTTATTGATAGGAAAAACCAGTATAATAATTATTTATCCTGAGGACTAATAGCAAATTCGTAGTAAGTGATTCTGAAATTAATATGTCTTCGTCAGTATGTTACCAACCGCAATATACATTTAAATTAAAGCACTTCATGTTATTTATAAGTTTATTAATTTTAGCAAATATTTTCATATAAAATAGACTACATTAAGCAAATAAACTAATACGCAAATGCTAGCATACTTGCACAAACTTATATTAAATGTTGTAGAGAACCCCTCAATTATCAATTATCAGCTTAACCTCAATACCTACTGAAATCAACACACTTAGCTCATTTTAATTGACAACATTAATTAATCTGATTGGGATAAAAGGCTTCATGTAATGTGGTTTTTATTCACATTTTATCATATTTACTATACCCTTCCAGTTAAGCAATATATAATTTATGTGAAAACAAATTTACAATTTCGAAATCGTGTCAAAATTTCCCTCAAAAGTAAACATCACCACTTTATTTTAACCTTCCACAATATGTAATATCCCACTCGTATAAGCTTCAAATTGATTTAATGTACATAGGTACATTTATTGAGTGTTTCTATGTAGATAAATTTATCGAATATTGTAAACGGTAGATAAAACATCCCATTTTATTTCATTATCTCGTGGTTGTTTTTTGTTTTTTTTTTTTTTGCAAATCGAAATGTAAATACTCCTTCCAATAAGCCCACTCATATTTTAGATTAAAGAATGATAAAAAAATGAAAACAAACTTTTTTCCATAAAATGTGATAAAGCAATAATGGAATTATGTAGGTATTTCTAATACCAACATGTCAATATAAAAACATCAGTCTGCACTAAAAACAACAACCATAAGTTCCATATTTCCCAATAGCACAATTTACAAAGACTTTATTAATTTAGTATGCATGATGATGAGTCAGCCCCTGTTTGTTTTTGCGATAAACGTTGGAATTGGAAGCTTATTTTTATGAGAAAAGTTGTTGTTTATTTGCTATATTTGTGAGGGTGGGATTTAATTTGAAAATAAAGATTCAACTTTGTGTGACAAAACACTTCTTGTATTTGTGAATTTTGTTTTCATTTGTTTAAAAAGGAAAATAAATGAAAAGAAAGTTATTTTTCAGTTTGAAGTTTTGAATGTCTGAGATAATTATAAAGTTGAGAGGTCTTAAATTGAAAGTTTAACATCGAAGCAACGAATTCAACATAATTACTTACTTAAGGTGTCCTATTTTTTTTTTGGAACGCTGTTCAATGCTGCATCACTGTACCAAAACCATTAGGAAAAGTTTAATTTATTTTTCCATCAGAATTTTACTTAAATTTTTATCGGCTTGCTTTCCATATCACACATTCCGGTCACAAAAAAAAAAAAAAAAAAAAAAAAAAACAAAGACTACCATACCAATGGAGAGTGAATCCTTTAAAACGCATCTTTAAACCTTCAATAGGACTGAAAAACTCTCTTAAAAAAAGTATTTTTCGGTTAAGTTAAATACCAAACCCGTTAAATACCAAGCCAGTGACGGATTTAGGTTTTCTGCCGCTTTAGGCCCTAGTATACCGCCCTCCCTTATTTTTTTTTAACTAAAGGGTTTTCCAATAAGAGGTGTTATTTTGATATTCAAAGAAAAATGGCATTTTTTGAAATAAATGATCGGATGTTTATGTCATTATAAAGAGGAAGGTATGCCGTTAATAATGGAACACAACATCAGCCAAATGGCCGCCACGACCACGCTTACAGGACCATATCCTTTTCATGAAATTTTCCATAACCAAATCGCAAAGTGGCTGCCCTATGTCCTCGATAGCCTCACGAATTCCATCTTTGAGGTCTTGAATCGACGCTGGGCTGTTGGCGTAGACTTTATCTTTCACGTGGCTCCAAAGGAAGAAGTTGCAAGGTGTTAAATCACAAGATCTCGGTGGCCAATTGTGATCACCTCTTCGAGAGATAACACGGTCCAGAAACTTTTCCCGTAAAAGATCGATGGTTTCATTGCTTGTGTGGCACGTAGCGCCGTCTTGTTGAAAGTAAACCTTGTCCAGATCAATACCATCCAATTCCGGCCATAAAAAATCATTAATCATCTCTCGATAGCGCAATCCATTGACCGTAACTGTTGCTCCAGCCTCATTTTCGAAAAAGTAAGGTCCAATGACCCCGCCGGACCATAAACCGCACCAAACAGTCACGCGTTGAGGATGGAGAGGCTTTTCAACAATAACTCTTGGGTTTTCCAAGCCCCAGATGCGACAGTTTTGCTTGTTGACGTAGCCTCCGAGGTGGAAATGGGCCTCATCAGTCAAGATGATTTTTCGATGAAATTCCGGATCATTTTCATGCATTTCAAGGACCCAATCAGCAAAGACACGACGTTGTTGATGATCAGCCGGCTTGAGTTCTTGTGTTAACTGAACTTTATAAGCCTTAAGACCAAAGTCTTTATGCAAAATACGGTGTAATGACGTTTGTGGAATGCCTAATTCCAAAGAACGACGAGGAATGGACAAACCTGGGTTTTCTTCAACACTTTGGGCTACAACAGCAATATTCTCAGTTTTTCTTGAGCGACGTGCACGGGTTTTATTCTTCACATCACTAACTTGTCCCAACAGCTCGAATTTGTCCACCAATTTCTGTATTGCGGTCCGACAAGGTGCTTCACGACGACCCAAAAATGTTTTAGTTTTACGAACCGTCTCTGCCAAATTTTCACCATTTTTATAGTGAATTTTAATAATTTCAATGCGTTGTTGAAGCGTGTGTCGTTCCATTTTTATTAATGGCGTAGTTTCTACTTGTCAAATGTCAAAAAATGACAGCTTCAAAAGTGACAGCTACTGAAATAGCGGGCTATTCAAAATAACACCTCTTATTGGAAAACCCTTTACATAAATTCTTTTAATTGCATTTATTCTTAATCATTCTTCCAGAGCCTCTTTTCTTTGCTGTGCTTTGTTAGGTTAACCTACGATATGATATTATATACCGTCATCAGGGGAGGGAATGTGGAGTCAGATACCCCCAGACATTATATGGCAGCATCTTTATTTAAAGACTTAAAATTAAATTATAGTTTTAAAAACTAAAGCTCTAACACAGAACTGAAATAAAATACCTGCAGCAAAGAAAAAAAAAATCCCTACATTTTCCTTACACCCGCACAAAATGCATAAAATTTATAACAAAATGAAGAATTTTTTTTTGTTTATTTTTCCCTTTTTTGATTTTATTTAAAGTTTAATATACCTATGCGCAAAAAAATATTTCGCAACCAAAACCGTGTGGAAGGTCTGGTTCTCGAAATATTTTCATCCAAAGTCACATTACTGCATTTCGATGCAACCCTAAAAAGGGCTTTGGATAACGATATTTCCGCAACCAAGCCTTGTAAGAGGTTGCAAATTTTAGTTTCATATATAAAAGAAACAGGCCTTTCCGCCGATATAAATCAAACAAAATTTCAAGCTTTGGTTCTCGAAATATTCACATCCGAAATGATATTACTTTGTGTACTTCGGTCTTACCTTTAAAAGAGTGTCGATGGCGATATTTCCACAACAAAGCCTCCTAAAGGGTTGCGGTTTGCAGTGGCGAATAGCAAATTAACTGTCATTTTTAAACAATACAAACGTTTTTGATGGCGTTCTCTAGGGTTGTTTGGTCACCAATATGGAAATGTGCTTTGTCACTAAATAAAATGTTTCGAAGCGTAAGTGCTGTCCGAAAACGTTCCAGCATTGTTCTTGCGAAGGATTCTCACAAAGGGTAGTCACTTTCGTTGAGATACTTAAAAATTTGCATTTTGTACGGGTGGAGCTTTAATTTCTTTTTCAAATAACATGCACTGTTGATTTTTTGTATTCCTGTGGAGGCCGCAATCTTCCTTATCGATTTACGTGGATTTCAAATAATTGAATTTTGAACTTGAGACACATGTTCTGGCGTTGTTGCTGACGTTGATGATCCATGAATGGGTCTATTGACCATTGTGCCTTCTTGCCTGAATCTTTGTACCCACGATTAGATAAGTTTCGTGCTCGGACCATCACTTAGTCGTCGAATATTAAAATAAGTACAAAAAGCGCGACGCGCACGTACCAATGAATCACCGCATTTCAAATATTGCTCCAACGCAAACGCGCTGTGCTCTCCCAAGCAGTGACTCATGGCGACTAACAATTCCGCAAATCCTGCGCTTTGAATGATACCCCTCCTGCTTACATCAATCCGCTAGTATTTCGATTATCGCAATTTAAAGTTGAAAAATTCCCGCTGAACACCCTATATACTTAATAGTATTAAAAAAATTGGAAAAAATGCAGCGTAAAGAAAGAGATAAAATATAAAATATTCTTTTGCCATTTTTTTCAATAAAATTGAACTTTCTCAATAAATTATCTATAGTCGTCCTAAATTACTTTTTCAACAGAAAATATTTTCAGGTCTGTTGCCGCCCCCCTGTGGCCCACTAGCGTTCACAGGCATCATCGCTCAATTTGAGAATCAATTATTTTTCTGCACCCCCAAAGATTTTGCCGCCCTAGGCCCGGGCCTCACGGGCCTAAGCCTAAAACTAGCACTGGGATCCAGCACTGTTGCTTTACACTGTGGACGATTGCCTTAATCAAGAAATTTCTTTTCGCTTGCCCAGTCCCTCCAAAAATTAATAGATTGGGATTTAAACTTATGTCTTCTGGCGCAGAAGCCAGGCTTAACTTTTGCTGAAGTTTTTGATTTCGGTTTTATTCCAAATTTAGCCTCAAAATGGGTCAATCACGTATGGTTTTTGAGATATTGCAATTTGCAACTCAAAAGCGCAAAAACCAGATTGCATTTTACATGAACAATAAAATTTGTATTTTCGTTTCTTTAAGAGAGAAATAATATTATTTTATATAATGGAAGTAAAAATTTTCCATGAAAAAATGTTTAAGCGTTTACAGAACCAGAAATCAGAAGGAACGTGTCATATACAAACGATATATGTAGGCAAACGATTACGTATCACAGTCTGAACTAGACAGTTAGTGCTAGGTTGAGGGGGTTACTTTCGCCGAAATTCTGTATGTGTTCATTTATTTCTTAGAAAAATTATTTAAGGTTGTGTTTTTATTTTTTCCTGAACATACTTGTTGGATATATATTTTATTGTAGACTGTCGCATGTCACCCAAATTATGGCAGAAGTTCAGCAATGAATAAATTAAGTGGTAAACTTAGCAGAATTTTTTAATGCTTCTGGTCTTATGTCATACATATATGTATGTATGCGTACATACATAAATATAAGTCTTTCCTTCATATTAAACTCAAAATAAATTAAATGGAGAATATATGTACATTATTTGGGCAACAAAATATTTTGTCTGGACTTACATATATGTATGTAAATATGTAAGTGAACACAGGGTTTCTCTGTTATTTCTTTCCAATTAAGTTTATTGGTTTATTACTAAAAAGCGCTCTTTTTTTATTAAACATAGTTAACATAATGCAAGAGTTTCTTAGTCCATATTTAAATATTTAACCGATAAGGTTTGGCTTCATTAATGGTTTTCTTTTGACAATTTTACTAATTGCATTAAATTGTGACATAAATTTGAAGGTTAAAAGTTTGAATTTTGTTAAAACAAATATTTAAGCTGTGGTTTGTTTTTTTTTTAACTTAAATCAATCAGTAGGTATTTTTTCTTATTCTTATTTAAAGTTTTTTCTTACTAATGGAAATAAATTCCCATAGAGCCAAAAAATCTAGATTTGAATAAATATTCACATTTTCAACAAAAAAGTTAATTTTGAATATAATTTTAAATTTTATAATTTAAAAAAAAAAAAAAACGTTTCGGGTTTTCCTTAATTAATTCTTTTAAGTGGAACACAAAAAAATTTCCATATTGAATCGAAGAAAAAAAATATTTCTGAGAAGATGTTTTCTTTTACATTATGCCTCGAGAGGAAAACAAACAAAATATGGCTTGGTTTTAATTTTATTTTATTGTTTTTGTTATTTGTTTTCATAAAAGTAGGTAAAATTCATTCGAAATAGATTAATTCATGAGTGAAAATCAAAATTTGCAGATTGCTTTTTATACGGAATTTCATCCGAAATTCTCTCATTTTGTAGAGTCACTTTAAAAGGAAAGCAATACAAAATATATACATACTTATCTTAAAAAGTTAAAATCATGTGTCACAAATACTTACAGTATCCCAACAAAAATGTGTGCAATTTTTACTTGCTCTATATGGAAAGTATTGGTTTCGTGTAGAAAAAAAAATTGAGGTTGTAATCAAAACTAACACTACGATAATCGAGAAGTCGAAAAAGTGGGTTTTGCCATGGCGTCCGTCGGTCTGTGCGTCCACTGTAATTTGAGCGGAAGCCTAAACGGGTGGACCGATTTGCTTTAAATTTTGTACAGAGCAGTTTTATGTTTTAGCTCCCCTAGAACGGGTAGCTGCCATATAAACAGTTTGTTTTTTTTTTTTAATCAAATTTGATCGAAAACGACTTAAACGATTTTGATTAAATTTTGTATCTGTAATAACCAAGTCAATTTTTTAGAAAACTCCGTTTCAGGTTTTTCTTAAAAAAAATTCACATAAAGGAATTAGGTAGGTATTCCACGTTTATTGAGAAAATGGTCTTATTTTTGGGTTATATGATTTTCTTATTATTTTGCAATCTATGATGCTTCTCAATAATTCGAACAAAAATGCATCTACAATTTTAGTGCTTTTGACTCTTTTAATATTTTCTCGTTAAATATATATAAATCATGCATCATCAATGTGGGGTTACACACAGTATTTAACCACAAGAGCAATTTTGTGCGATCAAGTCATGCATATTTTTGGTACAACGTTTCAGTGAATGAACTATACTTTAAAATCGACTATATACATAGGTATACAAAAAGTTGTTGAGGGGGCTCTTTGGGTTTGTGGATGGATGGAGGATGACATTTTCCGTCGATAAAATCTTCAGATTTTAGGAATTAATTTTTTAAGTTTTTGAAATAGTTTAAATATATTATTCTCGGGATTTATGCATACGAATGTGGTCTCTCCAAAAACAGAGGTGATGTCGATGAGTCGGTATATCATATCCTCCGATGTACTGTGTGAGGCGTCTTAAGAACCAGTGTGGCTTCCGGTGTGAGAGATCGAATAAATTATTTCTACTATCGCTTAAAATTTAAGATTCTTAATCTAATCTCGAAAAAGGTGTGGTTCTTATAATTTTTGTATGCAAACTAAACTTAAATTAAAAATTCCTTAAACATTTACCTAAGTAAAATATTTTTGGAAAATATAAAATGCAAGACCAACAGCAATCATCTCGATTTCTTGAAAATTATTTCCTAAACGTTAACTTTTCCGTTTTAGACTTTTAAATGTTCACTTCATACAAAATGCTAAAGAAAATATAAATACATAAATATTTAAGCTAATTTTTGTAATCGCGAATAATACTTTATGGGTTTTAACTAACTTCATGTTATGAATGGCTAAATATGTAAGAACATGATACTCTAAGTCCAACCTTTATTACTTTCCTAAAACAGAAAGAATTTTTATAATCAACAACCGCTTTTCGTTTTAACCCAATTTCACCCTATAAATGCCAATTTTCTGAAAAAAAAATCCCTGAGGCCATCCACTAAAAAACAACCTTTTAGACACCAATAGATTTTCTAAATCGGGTAATTTTTAATTTTTCCCCCATTTCACCCTACAAATATCAAAATTTGAAAAATAATATAACCAAAGCTATGTCCTAAAAAAAGAATTTCCAAAATCAGAAATATGTTTTCTTTTTATCCCATTTCACCCTACCCTACAAATTTTACATTTACCCTATTTCACCCTACAAATAACAAAATTTTGAAAAAAGAATATTAATTATAATATTTATAATTCCATAGGAATGCCCTTTCAACAATATCCCCAGAGCCATTTCCTAAGAATAACTTTTTAAACGCAGGTAGAGTTTACATTTTACCCCATTTTACCCTACAAAGTGAATTTTTCCAATATTATAATAGTTATTCTGCTATTCGGGGCAGAGACGACTCCAACAAATCAGATATCATTGAAATCGGCCCAGCCGTTCTTGAGTTATAAATGGTGTAACTAAACCGACTTTGTTTTATATATTAAGATATATATATATATGTATATGGTATAGATACCTGAATTCTTCTAAAATTGTTCGTGTTTTATCTACGGCTTGCTTATTTTACAAAGTAGCTATGTCGCTTACAAAAAAAAAGGAAATAATTCTCTACCTCCCCCTTTTATAAAATAGTGACATAGAAAATAAAATTTAATCTTCAAATCAATATGGCGGAAACCCGATGGTATTGATGGCTAAAAATACTCAACTATAATGCTATCAAAAAACAAACAAAAAATCTAGAGTTCGTGAAGACCCAGCGAAGAATCACCATACAAAACTGAGCTGCTGCTTCGGCTTGGAGAATCAAATAGGTTCAAATCTAATATAAGTGTAAGACGAGTCTTACGCTCTACAAAGCCCATACTGCCAGTCGTCGTGCTTAATGGTGTGGCAGCGGTGGCGTCTGGTATTGGGAAAAAGAGAGAGCCGATACTGAGCTATCAGTGTGGTTTCATTCCAGGTTTCATTCCAGGCAAATCAACAACTGATCAGATCTTTACCCTTAGGCAGGCGATGGAAAAATGTCTAGAATTTAACATCCCAACATACCACCTGTTTATAGACTTTAAGGCCGCCTACGATAGCATAGCCAGGGTAGAACTTTACAAAGCCATGAGAGAATTCGGCATCCCAAATAAATTGACACGACTATGTAGGTTGACCATGACCAACGTAACAAGCCAAGTAAAAATAGCCGGATTGCTATCCAAACCAATCAACATCTTTAATGGACTCCGACAAGGGGATGGTTTGGCCTGCCTCCTCTTCAACCTGGTGTTGGAGAAAGCAATCCGTGACTCTGGCACGGCAACAAGAGGGACCATCGTCAACAGGTCCAGCCAGATACTGGCTTACGCAGACGACATCGACATCATCGGAAGAACTGAGCAAGCTGTACATGATTCCTTCATCCAGATCGAGCAGGCGGCACAAAATCTGGGGCTGCACATTAGTGAAGGTAAAACAAAGTACATGGTGGCGTCGAATGCGAGAGGAACAGTTGGTCAAACAATCAAGGTAGCGGAGCACGAATTTGAAGTGGTGCAATCCTTTAAATACCTTGGGTCAATAGTAGCAGCCGATAACAATATAGAAGAAGAAATACGCGGGCGGCTTCTCAAATCCAACAGAGCCTACTATAGTCTGTCAAAGCTCTTCAAATCCAGAAATCTCACCATAACTTCAAAACTACTGCTGTAGAGAACCATGGTCCTGCCAGTACTCACATATGTACCACAGACTTGGGTGCTTAGCAAAAGACACTCCGACCTCTTAGCCGCGTTCGAGAGAAAAGTCTTAAGGAGAATTGTTGGCCCCATATGTGAGGAAGGACGATTCCGGAGACGGTACAATCATGAATTGTACGCAATCTACCTTGAAGCAGATATCGTGACAAAAATTAAGCTCGGTAGACTCCGGTGGGCAGGGCACCTAGCTCGCATGAGCGAAGATGAACCTGCTCGGAAAGTTCTTTGTGGTACATTCTATGGTAGACGACAGCGTGGTAGACCATGCTTGCGCTGGAGAGATGGCGTAGACCAGGACGCCCGGAGCCTTGGGGTGCGCAACTGGATGGCGGCGGCTCGAGACCGGGATGGGTGGAGAGACTTGTTGAAGGAGGCCAGGACCGGACCCCGGTTGTCGAGCCGACGATGATGATGATGCTGAGCTCTTTTGAAAAAAAAAATATCTTCGTTGGATTGGATATATGATATTTTTGTTGTGCAACGAAGGAAAAGATTCAACTACGAATTATATGAGCTGAACCAAGATGTAGATGTAGCCTAAAAATTCCAAGCAAGTTGACTACATTGACTAAGCTACATCAAGCAGATGGACATTATAGTGATCCATCACAAAGAGTCTTCGAATCCCAACCCTAAGGTTTAAAGTAGCAAGGAAAATCGAATTTTCAAAACAATAGCTGCATAAAGGTAATGTCGCTCAATAAATGGCAAGTTGTCTTTCGAACTTGTTGTTATCTGCCGCTTTGTGGTTACATTCATCATTTAATTGATTTTTTTCTTGTTACAACACTGATGGCCCACTCAAAAATTATGTTGGCTTTCCTATTACATTACCAATTTCTTAGAAAGTCCTTCTGTTAAAAGACCAAATATTTTCTGATGTGTTTACCTAGAAAATGTATTCCATTTATACCTTTACCCAAAATCAACATTGTATCCTCTTAACTTATTCTATTACATGAATTAATTATAATTATAGGTAGAGGTTGTCCCTTATTTCTCTTTTTATTTTTTTGTCCAACTCAGAGGAGAGTAAGACTTCAGCACGAGGCAAAAAATAATATTAAAAAGCTCCTAATTCTTTAATGTACATATAGGTATATTAGATTCTCCATATACTCTCATGTATTTCCAAGATATTTTTTGGACATTCACAAGCAATAATAATGGTTATGCAACGGAAAATTCCTTTCATTCTTTGTTATAAACATCATATTGCACACGAAATCTTTTGTAGTTTATCACCATCAAGATATGACATCCATGAAAAATCATCACTCTTCTCCGATGGATGCCTTAAAAGTTATTTGTTAAAATATCAAGCACCGTGTGCGCTTCAAAAAAACTTTTCCCCAAAAAAAAAAATCGTTCCCGGGGTTCTCATTTACTTGATCTGAACAACAAATAAACGCCAACAATACAAGTACACATAATCCTTCTTATATGTTATAAGACCAAATTGATAGTCTAACGGCGTCTAAAGGCTCTGGGTCTTGCATTAAAGACAACAACAACAATGCGATAAACATTTTTCCCTATTTAAATAAAATCCACCTCAGAACTGTTTTATCCTTTTCCTGTTCCTATATATATGTTCATTTGGACAATTATACTCATATAAATACATACATGCATATGTAAGAACAGAAATTCAACAAATTGCTCAATTGCGTATTACATTTTACATCCCTGATGTGAACAAATTACGAGATGTTAAAAACAGAATCTTACTCCTGCTTCCTCCGGTGGCTTTTGTGGGTCCTTATGAGCGTGCGATACATACTTTATGGCGGAATGAAAACGGTTGGAGATTATGAGGAAAAAAATGTGTCCGTTCAGGAATGGAAAGGACGAAAAAATAAAATGAAATCGTATTGTGTTAAGCTGTTAAATCAAAAGTCACCAGGGATGTTATATATTTCTGAAAATTAAAATTATGATTAATCTTCCATCGTTAAGATTTAAAAAAAAAATACCTTAAGTTATAGCCAAATACTTTTATCTACAATTTCAAATTAAAATCCAAAAGAGAATGCGTTCCACAACATTACCTACGCTATATTTTCAATTCCGCTTTCCACCTTGTTGAGTTTCAATCAAAACTTTGCGCCCGATGATTTTTTTTTTGCGTATCTTATTTTCACGTCTGCCTTAAGAAGAAAATTCTTCAAATCATTATAACATACCCGACTTTGAAGAACATTCGGTATTTTTTTTTTGTTTTTTTACGATTATCGCTTCTGCAGAAGTGTGGATTTGAGTGTGACGCGTAAGGGACCTTTAAGGGTGATGATGAAAAAGCCGTAGGCATCTTTAGCCAAATGACAAAGCACATACATACATACAAAATTGGGGAGTTTTAGGTGGATTTGTATTTTTGTAAGTCTCTGAATGAGAATTCTGGTAAGTTGCCCATCAGGTCTCGGTTATAGGATCTGGGGAATTGGGAAAACAACTGAGGTGTTGACTTAAACAAAAGCTAACAATTATACTAGAAAAAGTTCTTCGTGTAAAATTGTGTCTGAAAAAAAGAAAAAAAAAAAAAAATAATTGTTTGGTTGTTGGTTGGTTCTTTTCATCCACTATAGATTTTGCTTTGGAGTTTAGATGTAAAGTATGTATAGGTATGTAGGTATTTGGCAAAAGAAAAATTTAACAAATGAACAAAAAAATGAACTTTCTTGGTTGTTTTAACGCACTCACTTATTCTTTTAGAAGGTTAACGACGTGAAATAGACCCTTGAAGGCTATATGGCTTTTTTCTAACTTAAGTTCAAGGTGCTTTTATTATAAATTTGCCTTAATTTTTTAGCATGTTTGCATTTTGTAAAATAACATTAAATTCTATGGGTTCATTAAAAAAAGCTTTGTTTTTATTTTTAACAATAAATTTGCCTTGGAGCTGGAAATATTTAAGGCCATTTTGCTGAAACTAAACTTAAAAATTTCTGCTTAATATAAATGCCGACTTTTGTTACAATCTATCCCGGAGGGAAAAGTTATGGATATATAAGCACAAAATAAATGTTTTATGTGGTATTATGAAAAAGTTGAGTTTCGGGTCTTTTCTAAATATTAGTTATACTGTAAATTATAAATGTTTTGTAATGTCTTAAAATTCAAATGTTGGTTGGAGCTTAAGAGATCTCACGTTGTGGTGGTGGCGTCCGCTAAGATCATTGGATTTAAGACGTTGGGTTTTTGTTTGATAAAGTAGCCCGTGGAGTAGTGTTAAGTGCGTTGGATCATCACGCTGGAGGTCTGAGGATCAGAAAAAGTGCCTCTCACATTATACGTACCGATTAATCAGATAATGATTAAAGGTCAAGATGGCGAAACCATACAAGGGCTTGGTGGTCGAAAACTATGACTCAAGTTAGAAGTTTATATAACTCGAGTTCTGATGGTTGGATCTTTAAGGTTTGAATTTTAAAATCACGATAAAATACATAACAGGCTACATTTATTTAAAAAAATTGAAATTTTAATTGTAGCAATTTAATATTGTTATCGTGTTATACAAACCCCACGCCACTCTTTCACACTGATATATATCTTTTTTTTTATGATTTTTGAATAGTTATTGAGTTATGAAGGGTGTTTTTTTTTTAAACGTATAGTTTTCAATCTGGCAATACTTTTTTCGGAGTTGGTATTTTTGACAGCTGTCACTTGATTTATGCTAAGTTTGGTTTGTTATTTCATAATAAATAGACTTACTCCTGAATAACGATTGAAAATGACTTTCGTGCCGGAATCGGAGGATGTTGATGTGGACGACCTTTGGTTCCAACAAGACGGCGCGGCGCTACATGCCATGCAGCCAACAAAACAATCAATTTATTGAATTGGTGAGTGCATTATCTCGCGTCGTGGGCCTGTGGCGTGACTACTAGACTACTTTTTGTGGGGTTATGTGAAGTCGCTTGTCCACGCAGATAAGCCCAGGACGATTGACACCTTGGAAGAGAATATTCAGCGCGTTATTGCTGACATACGGCCCTAATTTCTGCAAAAAGTGGTCGAAAATTGGACCACTTCCAATTGACTGTAATTTATTCGAGCCAGCCGCGGCGGCCAATTGCCCGAAATTATTTTTAAAACATAATGGCAAACCCTTATAATTGTAAACCTAAATTCTTGGCGATAACATTAAATTATATGCGTTTTATTTCTTTTTGAAAACCACACGTCTAAAAAAAATACCCTTTACAAACAAATCGAAAGACGTGGAATGTGCGATACATCTTTTGATTGGCCGCAATGAGGATATATGAGAATTATGAAATTCCTGGAAAAATGTCCACAATTTTAAATGTTTACATAAAATAAAAAAAAAAAAAACTATTCCATTTATTCGATGGACAAACATACATTATATAGGTACCGCAAAACTTTATTGTTTTAGATTTCTGTATGACTTATTTAAATCAATACTAATATGAAAATTCAACCGACAAAAATGTTATAATTGTTGAAAAAAGTACGTACGTACGTAGTGGTTCCAAAATGCACATACTCCTAAGTTCACACAGACAGTTTCAGATTTTATTACATTTATTATTATATATATATTTATTACATTGTACAAAATTGTATTTGTGAAATGTTTGTATAAATTAAATGAATTAAATTTAAATGAGTAAATTTTCATGAATGAATTCTGTCCTTATAAATTTTTAACGTATTAAAAAAATGATTTTTTTGTAGTTTTTCATTTTCCATGTCTGTCCAAGGCGTATACGTGGAAATATTAAATAAATAAAATATCCTACCTTGGTATTTTTAAAATTTAAAAACACAATGGGGAAGTAATTTATCATATCATCAACCAACATTCAGTTTCATTTGGAGGATGGCATATTATGCCACCAGAAATCATGTGCCACTATACCTAGCGTAAACCAGGGACTATGGTATAAAGCGGCAGTATTTTATCAGCGTATGTGTGAATTTTTGGCTGACATAAAAACATATTTCCGTTGCACCAGCCAAAAAAAAAAAAAAAAAAAAACACAGCACTTTGAGGTTAAAACTTTAAGCCTCAGCCAGCAGATGCTACAGAATAAATAATATTACAATCAACTCGTTTGTTTTTTTAACTTCATCCACTTGCTATATATACAATATGTGCACATTACATCACTTCACAAAATTTAAGCAAGGGTTTTTGTGCAATTTATAAAAAGGATTTACGTCCAATGCAAATGTTGTTAATATTGCTTGTTGATGTTTTGAGTATATGACTTGACTATTGATGTATTGTAGAGGGATAATTCATATCTTCTTCTGGGATAATATTGCAAAAAAAATATTCAAAAGAGACTTGCAGAGAAATTTTATGAATAAGAAGAGGATTTATTGTTTGAAAAGTTTTTGAATTTTGATTAGATTAGAATAGATTAGATTAGGTGAGATGAGTTTGGATTTAATTTAGTTTTAGTCAGGCGTGGATTTAAAAATTCATGGAAATTTGATAAAAAAAAACTTGAAAATATCAGAACGACCAATGATAAATTTTATCATATTTTTTAATCATGTTGTCAAATAGAGCTTTTACTTACTTCCTTTACTTTTGATGGCGCTTACAGTCCAAGATGGACTACGGCCTCAACCAACAAGCCCCTCCAGCCAGCTCGGTCCCTAGCTAGCTGCCTCCAGTTTCGCACTCCAAGTTGGCTGAGGTCGTTCTCCACTTGTGTGCGCCACCTAAGGTGGGGTCTTCCTCTGCTGCGCAGACCATCAGGGGTAGATTCGAAGACTCGTCGGGCTGGTGCGTTGGTGTCCATAGGCTCCACTTGTCCTACCCATCTCAGCAGCTGTATTTTCAGCTTTTTGACCAGGTCGACGTCGCTGTAAAGCCCGTATAGCTCGTTGTTGAATCTTCTCCTCCATACTCCATCGATACAGACTGGACCGAAGATCACCCGAAGAATCTTCCTCTCAAAGCACCCAAGCAGGTTCTCATCCATTTTTGACAGGATCCATGCTTCTGCCCCATATAGCAGGACCGGGATGGTTAAGGTCTTATATAGGGTCTCCTTCGGCGAAAAAATGAAGTCTGCCATCATCGGCTTTAACGCTATAAGCGAAAGGCTATGCACCCTTCCCTTTGGTTCTTTGAGAGAGGGCTTTACAACTCAAATGCCTTCTTACCCCGAAGAAACAGCGATTGGCAAGTGTAATTCTTCGTTTGATGTCATTTTGCGATGTAATAGTGGAGCCCAGGTAGACAAAGTCCTTGATGACTTCGAAGTTGTACCTATCCATCGTGACATTTTGCACGAGTTGACGATGTTGAGATTCCTTTCTCGATGATGCCATATACTTCGTCTTGTCCTCATTAACAGCCAAACCCATTTTTGACGCCTCCGATTCAATACTTGCAAACGTTCTCCCTATGATATCAATATCATCCGCATAAGCAAGTAGTTGAACGGACTTCTGAAAAATTGTACCTCTGTTGTTGACTTGCGAGTTACGTACAATTGCTTCAAGAACGATGTTAAACAGGTTGCATGATGACGCGTCGCCTTGCCTCAAAACTTTCTCGACTTCAAAGGGTTCGGTGGTGTTCTTACCGACTTTAACGGAGCAGCGAGATTTCTCCATTGTCATCCTGCACAAGCGGACGAGTTTGGCAGGGATACCGAGATGCGACGTGGCTCTATATAATTCTTCTCTATTTATGCTATCATATGCGACTTTGAAATCGATAAAGAGGTGGTGTGTATCGATTTGAAACTCGATACACACCAGATTTTTCCAAAATCTGTCTGAGTGTGAACATTTGGTCGAAGGTTGATTTGCCGGGCCTAAAACCACACTGATAGGGGCCGATCAGATCGTTGACAAACGGTTTTAAGCGATCACACAGTACAGATGACATCAGGATTTTGTATGCGACGTTGAGGAAACTTATACCTCTGTAGTTGGCACAATTCAGAGCATCTCCTTTCTTGTAGATAGGGCACACTATACCGAGGTGCCATTCATCGGGCATACTTTCATCCGAACAAATTTTGGAAATAAGTTGGTGTATACTCCCTACCAAGTCATCTCCCGCTGCTTTGAATAGCTTGGCTAACCGCACTTCATTTAGGTTGGGTGGACGGAAATTTTGACCATCGTCGTCCAGGTTGAATGGAGTGTTCTGTCTAACAGCGGAATTTTGGCCATCTTCGCCGCTAAGCAGTCTAGAAAAGTGTTGTTTCCAGATCCTCAGCACTGATTTTGTGTCTTCCACCATATTCCCACTCTCGTCTCGGCAGGCTTCCGATCTGGCCTTGTATCCCTGGGTAGATTGCCTCGCACCCTTCGGTAAAACTTTCGAACATCCCCCCTGCCGCTACAATCCTCAACAGACTTGACCGTCCGCTTCGCATGCTCTCTCTTTTTCCTCCTGAGAAGATGCTTTTGCATCTTAGTAAATTTTAACATAAATTGTGTGGAGTGTTGTGAGATCTTATTCACCATCGATTTCGTTTTCAGTAAAATGGTACTTTTAAATCTATTTTTATTGTTAAAGCTGCCATCACTATACGTACTGACAGACAAACTTTTTTGCTATCAAAGGGTTTTGATTGGAATTTGTATTTATTTTTTTTTAAATATAAAAGAAATCTTAATTGAAATATTTTTCGAAAATATTCACCTTTAAAATTTTGTTTTTAAAAAGCTTCTTTCCATTAATATAAAATGCGAGGATGGTTCTTAATTATATTGTTTCAAGAAGGTGGGAAGGTACAAAACTAAATCAATTAAAATTTTAATTGGATTTTTTCAATTTGTTTTTAATATTTATTTTCGCTTTTGTGTAGTATTCACTTGCAAATCAGAAATAACACTACAAAGGGAAAATTAAATTTAACTTTTCTGGTTAAAAGTTTTACGAAAATATTAAATTAACCTTTCTGCTTTAAATAACTTATGTAAATTCACAGTCTAAAGTTCAATTGGGTGATAAAAGTTGATGACTATTTAATTTATAAATGGATGTAGGGATTTAATATTTTTAGTAAATAAATTACTTGATAATAAGGAAAATACTACATTTGGTGCATTCTCTGTATATTTACTTATGCACATAAAGGTGCTACTGAAATAGCTTGGATCTTTTGAAATAGTTTATTTACATAAAATCCGTCGCTAACAAAATCTTCTAAACAATTCATTTTCATTAAAAAGATTTTATTTTTTCTTTGTTTGAATACCAAATTAACTAAGGATTTTAAAGAATATTTTCTAAATTTATACTTAAATAATTAAAAAATGATTAAATTCCATATTTTTAATTATTATTAAATAATTATTTTTTTTTCGGTAGATACTGAAAAAAAAAATTATATAGTGAGTGAAGCTACACTATAGCTGTATACTTCACCATTTGGCAGGAATTATTTGTACCTTTTTCACAGTAGAAGAACAATATAGTCATCGAAATGACTTCCTCAATTTTTTTAAATGGATTTATGTCTTTAAAATATTATCAACTTTTTAATTATCAAAAATCAAAATCATCTCCCACGTAATTTCAGAAGAAAAAAAGTACGCATACGCCCCAGTTCACATTTCTTTAAATTATATTCAGAGAAGTCTTTTCTGAACAATTTACTCGATTTTGCTGAAAGTTTCAGTAATAATAAAGGATCGAAAAACACACTAATGCCAAAAATTAATTCTGCCTACTGACACGCACACTTTAAAAAAAGGTAATTTAAGCGCCAAAACTTTATAAAAACTTGCGTTGTAAAGGATGTTTTTTTTTTGAGGTATAGAACTTTGAAATGGAATATAACAACGATGATTTTTTTAAATTGACATAAAGTTTACTTTATTCGAAAGATAATCTTCTGGCATTATAATTTAAATATGATTTCTGGCAAATGACTGCCACAGCTGGCTCGGGCGTAGTCTAATCTGGAGGTCCAATTTTCGATGACTTTTTCCAACATTTGTGGCCGTATAATGGCAATAACGTGACGAATGTTGTCCCTTCAAGTGGTCAATCATTTTGGGCTTATCGGTGTATAAACTAGTGACCTCACATATCCCCTCCAGAAAATAGTGAAGCGGCGTTAAATCCTACGATCTTGGAGGCCAATTCACGGGTCCGTAACGTGAAACTATGCGGTTACCAAACGTTTCCTTCAATAAATCAATTGTGGCACGAGCTGTGTGACATGTTGCGCCGCCGTCTTGTTGAAAGCACAGCTCCTGCACATCCTGGTTGTTCAATAGATGAATAAAAAAAAGTCAGTAATCATGGCTCTATAGCAGTCACCATTGACTGTAACGTTCTGGCCAGCATCGTTTTTAAAGAAGTACGGACCAATTATTGCACCAAACCATAAAGCATACCAAACAGTCAGTTTTTGTGGATGAAACGGTGTCTGAACATTTAGCTTCATCGCTAAACAAAATTTCCATTATGAAAATTGGGATCAACGGCAATTTTGTTTTGGGCCCATTTGGGCACAATTTGGAAGCGTTGTTCAGGCGTCAGTATATTCATGTTGAAATGCCTAAAAATAAATCACTTGACAGGTGACAAAATGCCCGCCAGTTAAAATAATGTTGCCAACTTAAAGTTCTTTACCTCAAAAAAGCACCCTTTATTTTTCGAAAAATGTATAAAATTATATGATTTGTAAAAAATCGCCTGAACAATTTTTTTTTAAAGCTCGCTTTTTGGTTTTTATTTTATCTTTGATTATTATTGTACCAAGAGGCATTCTGAGTTCGATAAAAACTGAAAGTCTCAACCGATTTTAAAGACATTTCTAGAATCGATAAAACGTTGATAAAATTTTTTTCAGTATAGAAAAATCGTCTATAATATTTTCTAGTTGTATGAATTTTTAAAATAATATTCTGAATATACAAGGCCTAGGGGTATCCTTTTTGGAACATTCTATTACAAATTAAATTTAATTCGCAAAATATTTCTACACAGACATCTATTTTTTTGAAGTTTTATTGATAGAATAT
Organism: Leucozona laternaria; assembly: GCA_932273885.2. NCBI lineage: Eukaryota > Metazoa > Arthropoda > Insecta > Diptera > Syrphidae > Leucozona > Leucozona laternaria. The sequence continues at coordinate 21,158,384 of OW026368.1, read as the reverse complement.
TAAATATGTTTAAAGTATGTAATATAATTAAATTTTGGACAGTTATAAGACACGATTTGCTTAAGCTTCTCTTGCAAATACTTTTACTGAGCAATATTGTCTAGTATGTAATGTTTTATTCATATGTGTAAGAATTGGGAGCACTACAACGTGATATCTCATGGTTCTCAATTTATTCTCCATGTCCTCAATTTATTTTATTTTTTTTTTTCAATCTACTAAATTTCCAACATTTTACATTGTGTTTTTGGTATACGTGTTTCATTCACAACCAGGTACCCCATATATGTATGTACCTACATACATGATTAATAGCTTACTTGTGTTTGTTATAAATCTGAATTAAGATTTTTCGTCGTCTCAAGAAGAGATGTATGTTTGTTAGGGCTAATAAAAATACTCATTCACCATCACCATATCCATTTCAGAGATTGATATAGCAGTCAGGTACTTGTTGTAAATTTCAAATAATAAATCAAACAGAAAATTTAGTTAAGGAAAAGAACGTTTGATTTAAAATATTTAATATGGTATGATTAATAATGAACCCTATTATTCTCTTGGTAGAGTGTTGATTAAAAATCAACTCTCTTAAGAACGTTCTGTAAAAAAGAACTAATTTAAATTGGGACATATGGGAACAAATTTCAATAAACCAAAATCAGTACTCATTTGTTTTTATCAAGGATTTGCACGATGGAGTAATTTAAAACAACGTTGTTTATTTATATTATTTTTTGACAGGACATGGATTTTCAAGATTTGACTCAAGTCTACTTTTTTTTAGGATTTTGCACAAAATGACCAATTTGCAGCTGAAGCTCGTTGATTGTCATCAGTGAACAAATATTATCCAAATGATATTGAACAGGTAGATAATTACAAAGAAGCGGTCCAGCTAAAAGGAATATGTAGCGCTTCACCACTTAATCGTCACGGTGTTTCACATTTTTGAATATTATGGTTTCATTTTTCACAAATGCCTCCACTCTAACATCTTGACTAATCAAGACTGTTATTTGCATTCAAAGTTAACTTCCTCGCTAGTCCTCTCTGAGAGTAAAAAATATACATATACCTATATGTACAGTACATCTCTAAGGTAGATAGCTTTGATCCTTAAAATTATATATAAACTTTCTTATTTACTTGCTGATATAAATCCCCAGATAGAAGGATATTATAATTTAAATATACTTAAAATTAAATCTTATTTTCCGGACGTAAAATATAATTTTATAGGTACCCAAAAAAGTCGAAGGAAATCATCTACAAATAGCTTTAAATCTTATTAGCTTTCCAATTCTCTCTTTTTTTATATTTTGTGAGTCTTATAATCAAATGACTTATAGCTTTAAGATCTTTTTTTTTTCTGTCGCATTTAATCATGCTTAGCAACAAATATAATAAAAGTAAACCACACCAAATAGATTTTAGAAAACAAAAAAAAAGTTAAAAAAAAAAAAATATAACAGCCTGTCTCCAGCTACTGCTATGAAATTTTCCAATTTTCCATCCAATCTTTATCGATTTCTATAGTCGTATAGCTCTACCAAAAAATATACTACTGTATGTAGTTGTAGGTGTAATAACTTATATTCGATATAATCATTCACGGAACACAATATAAATCGCCACAACCCATCACCATCATCATCATCATCATCATTATCGTCATATATAGGTGGCGTTGTGTTGTTTGTTTTACTGGCAATGTGCCACGGATAGTGTATCTTGTAAATATATCCCTGGTTCCAAAAAAAAAATATATATACAAAAATAACAACATGATCAATCATCCAAATTGATACTCAATACGATGAATTCAATTTATAAAAAAAAATTTGTGGGTTGGTCGGTGTGTGTTTGTTCCTAGCTCATATTATATTCTCCAACTTCTCTCTGTTGTTAAGAGATTGAAGCTATGGAAGGACAATAAAGGAGAATTTCAGAGAAAAAACATCAAATGTGAAAAATCTAAAATTTCAAATTTAATGAGCAGCCTTGTGGTATTGTCCTTTATAATTAAATAATTATTCTTGTGTAGCATGTTTGATTTACTTGAGCTCTGGGATCTAAGCTCGTCATGAGTGAGATATTCCCAAACAAAAAATATTTATATACAGGGTGTCCGCCGGGAAGGGAAGGTATACTACTTTGTTTTGCCGCCATTTTGATAAACATTAGTCTTGACAGTTTATATTTGGCAGTCGTGAAGTAGACACGTGGCAAATTTATTATGCAAAAATATTCGATAAACTAACGTGTTTTAATCGTTAAAACATTTTATCAAAATCAATCATCGATTAATGTGACGATGAGAAAGTTACGTGAAATTTTTGGGAGAAACAACGTTGTGTCAACAAAACGCACTATTTATCGTGCGTAGTGAATGATTTCTGTGCAATGGAAAACCCTCAAATTATTCATCAATCGCACCTTTGCATCCATTAAAAGTTACAGTCTGGTGTGCAATTTGATCAGGAGGAATCATTGGAGAATGTAAATGAAAAATGTGCTCAAAAGGGCTCGCAATTGTGAGACTAACAGAGGTGGACATTTACCTGCATTTAAATTAATGTTATGGCCAAGAATTTAGCTTTATTATAAATATAAGGGTTTGCCATTATGTTTTAAAAATGATTTCGGCCAAGTGGCCGCCTCGGCTGGCTCGAATATATTCCAGCCGGGAGACCTAACTTTCGACCACTTTTTGCAGCAATTGGGGCCGTTTGTCAGCATTAACGCGCCGAATATTCTCTTCCAAGGTGTAAATCGTTTTGGGCTTATCTGCGTAGACAAGCGACTTCACATAACCCCACAAAAAATAGTCCAGCGGTGTTAAATCGCGCGATCTTGGACGCCAGGCCACAGGCCCACGAGGCGAGATAATGCCCTCACCAAAAGTTTCCTTCAATAAATTGATTGTTTCGTTGGCTGTATGGCATGTAGCGCCGTCTTGTTGCAACCAAAGCTCGTCCACATCAACATCCTCCAATTCAGGCACGAAAAAGTCATTAATCATGGCTCTATAGCGTTCCCCATTGACTGTTACATTATGTCCGGCTTTATTTTTGAAGAAATATGGACCAATTATTCCCTCTGCCCATAGAGCACACCAAACAGTGACTTTTTGAGGATGTAACGACGTCTCAATAATGGCTTGAGGATTATCTACACTCTAAATGTGGTAATTTTGCTTATTGACGTAGCCCTTCAACCAAAAATCAGCTTCATCGATCAACCAAACTGAGCATTAATCAAGTGACAACTGTCAAAAAGACCAACTCCGAAAAAAGGATTGCCAGATTGAAAACCACACGTTTAAAAAAAACACAATGTAGTATCATAAAAAGTCATTTAGTTTTTTTTAAGAAATTGGTCAGCCATATGTTCTTTTTAATGAATTAAAAAAAAAATAATCAAGGACGACATTGTAAAAACTTTAACAATTCGCAAAACAAAACTTATATGGCTGATTAATTTTTGAAACTAAAGGGTTTTCCAATAAGAGGTGTTATTTTGAATAGCCCGCTATTTCGGTAGCTGTCATTTTTTGACATTTGACAAGTAGAAACTACGCCATTAATAAAAATGGAACGACACACGCTTCAACAACGCATTTAAATTATTAAAATTCACTATAAAAAAATTGTGTGAGTGCCGGGACTCACGGTTAATATGTGTAAACATCAACGTGCGCGGATCCAAAACGGACTTTTTTTTGCTTGAAGGGGATATTAAGATTTTTTTCACTGAACGCACCCATCCTAGTATGCAGATCGTAACGTTGCACACCGTAACGTTGCACGACGTAACGTTGCACACGTTGTTCACGTTTTTTTTTCACTCTACCGCCAGCATAGATGTTTACACATCAAAAATGGTGAAAATTTGGCAGAGACGGTTCGTAAAACTAAAACATTTTTGGGTCGTCGTGAAGCACCTTGTCGGACCGCAATACAGAAATTGGTGGACAAATTCGAGCTGTTGGGACAAGTTAGTGATGTGAAGAATAAAACCCGTGCACGTCGCTCAAGAACAACTGAGAATATTGCTGTTGTAGCCCAAAGTGTTGAAGAAAACCCAGGTTTGTCCATTCCTCGTCGTTCTTTGGAATTAGGCATTCCACAAACGTCATTACACCGTATTTTACATAAAGACTTGGGTCTTAAGGCTTTTTAAGTTCAGTTAACACAAGAACTCAAGCCGGCTGATCATCAACAACGTCGTGTCTTTGCTGATTGGGTCCTTGAAATGCATGAAAATGATCCGGAATTTCATCGAAAAATCATCTTGACTGATGAGGCCCATTTCCACCTCGGAGGCTACGTCAACAAGCAAAACTGTCGCATCTGGGGCTCGGAAAACCCAAGAGTTATTGTTGAAAAGCCTCTCCATCCTCAACGCGTGACTGTTTGGTGCGGTTTATGGTCCGGCGGGGTCATTGGTAAGGTTACTTTTTCGAAAATGAGGCTGAAGCAACAGTTACGGTCAATGGATTGCGCTATCGAGAGATTATTAATGATTTTTTATGGCCAGAATTGGATGGTATTGATCTGGACAACGTTTACTTTCAACAAGACGGCGCTACGTACCACACAAGCAATGAAACCATCGTTCTTTTACGGGAAAAGTTTCCGGACCGTGTTATCTCTCGAAGAGGTGATCACAATTGGCCACCGAGATCTTGTGATTTAACACCTTGCGACTTCTTCCTTTGAGGCCACGTGAAAGATAAGATCAACGCCAACAGCCCAGCGTCGATTCAAGACCTCAAAGATGGAATTCGTGAGGCTATCGAGGACATAGGGCAGCCACTTTGCGATTTGGTTATGGAAAATTTCATGAAAAGGCTATGGTCCTGTAAGCGTGGTCGTGGCGGCCATTTGTGGCTGATGTTGTGTTCCATTATTAACGGCATACCTTCCTCTTTATAATGAAATAAACATCCGATCATTTATCTCTAAAAATGCCATTTTTCTTTGAATATCAAAACAACACCTCTTATTGGAAAAGCCACCCTTTAGTTCACCTTTTATGAGGTCACTAAAGCACTCCATACACTGTTCAATTTCGTTGTCAATTTAATGTCAAGTTCATCAAATCAACTCGTGTGTGGGCCTGGGCTTGCCATTTGATTTATTTAAAGTTTGACGATTGAGTTGGAAGAAAATCAAAAATTTTTGAATTTTTTTGAAGTTGATATGAATGTTTTCAACTTTGTTGAGCTGTGTGTAGACAAATCATTTGATTTTACAAAGTGATCGATATGTAGTTCAGCTTAACTTCAAATCTCATTCAATGTGAGGAAGTAAATAGTCTCAATTACTTGTAGTGTTGTCTGTGATCATGTCCCGTCGGTCGGCAGCTGTCGTTTAATTTTTTTGACAGTTGAAGCAGAAGTCTCTCAACTAAGTTTGTGTTGTGTGTGGCGAGGCATCAATTTAGTTGACAACTGAGTTGAAAACCAAATTGAACCATGTATAGAGTGCTTAAGACCTTACAGCTGGTATACTTGTGAATATCCCATAACTATTTGATTTGATCCTCAGACCTTGAGCGCAGCGGCCGGCCGGCGGAAGCGTGACAGTCGAATGCACGAACCGTATAATGTCTTCTTATTTTTTTCCAATTATAAAACTTAACTAATTTTTTACTCGAAAAAATTATCGAAAAGCTTATGTATATCTACTTTTCTGCTGAAATTCCCCAAAATTATATTTCTTTGACTCAAACTCCTTACGCCTGGATGAACTCACTTTCAGTTTGCTCATCCGTTGTAAATGTTAGATCCACAAAACCACAACACATAATAACATTATTGTCGGATTCCTTTCACTTGACCATTGGGAATGATTGGTGTGCCGTTCAAGAATAGTTTTTGGCAGGTCCCTCTTCTCTTATATCTTTACCGAATATTAGATTGCTGTCCCGTTTATTATCAATCGATTGAAAACTATTTAACAAAATAAAATAAATAAATGAAAAAAACAAGTGAAAAACTCCTCTAGGGTAGCCAATCCGTACCGCACATATTCCATCTATCCAGTGTGTGAAAGAGATTGTCAATAGGCAACATGTGGTACATAGCAGTAGGTATAGGGTGTTTAGTTTATGCCCTCCTCTAACACCCTTCTATAAATTGATAATATGTCGAGGACGTTTGTTGGAACAAGGCTGAAGGATCCAGTGCGTGTCTGAGTGAGTATGTGGTGTGCTTTTTTAAAGGGTGGGATGACTCGGGGAGGAAAACGAAAACGAAATTCAATCAACTCAGGCAAAAAGAAGACAATTTTTTTGTCATTGCCAGGATAAAATGATAAAAGTCAAATTTCTGGATAGGGGATGGGGAACGAGAACGAGAACGATTACATTATTTTTGTTGTAATGTTCAATCTTAGTTTAGTTGATTTGATTTTACATAACTTCACCGTTGTGTGCCTATAACGATTCAAATTACGTACAAGAAAGCATATTTTTTTTTCATTTCATTGAGTATTTGTTGGATAAGCGTTTCCCTTTCCCTTTCCTTTCCTTTGTTTTTTTTCTTGGTAGGACCGTAGATTTTTGTTCTCATCAGGATTTGAATTTTTGTCTGGATATTTGAGGTTACATTTTGATTTGAATTAAATTATAGAAACCATTTATTGACTTTGAAGGCTGTGGTTTTAAGGTTTTTGGTTTATTAGGTAATAATTTCCATTTGAGTATGAGTATTCATAACTTAATTCTTAACATTGAACCAACTGTGTTATTAGTGTACACATTATGTAGGTACAAAAGTGTAGGTCTAGGTACTGTAGGCAAAAGCCACATGCGGTTAGAGGATACAACTGAACTATGATGAAATTGTTTTCTCTATTTTTTTTTTTCTATTTCCCTTATTTGAAATTTAAAGCTATGTCCCATTATTGTTACTTGTCAAATAGAGTGATTGATAGATATTATTAATAGATATTTTAGCTAGGGAGTTGTCAACTTTTTCTGTCAATATCTTGACATTTTAATACAATTTCTGAATCACTAATATATATATTGATATAAGAAGATTCAAAATAAGAATATAAAATGTCTGTTATGAATCAAGCAATAAGTAAGCTAAATATGTACATATGTGTATAAGCGCAAAATTTTAAACAGCTTGATCTTGAGTTGTTATCTTTATTTATTTATTTATAACTGAGCTAATTACTATAGCTTTTGAAAATACATTTACAATTAATGTATATGTTAAAAAAAGTTAATTTAAATTTACTTGGTCATCCGTTGTAAATGTTAGAGCCAGAAGACCACAATTTTACTAAAATGTTCTCAGTTTTAAACACTTTTTAAATAGTATCAGACTTAACCTATGTATTTGCTTATGAAGCTCAAGCTGAACGTGTCTAAAACAGTTACATTTCGTGCAAAAAATTAAACAAACATACCTTTTTCACAATTGTCATTGTCAAAGTGACATATGGAGTTAGTATGACACTAAAAAGATAAAATAGCCATTTAATGATTTTAACTTTAATAAAATATTAATAATAAGATAGTACGATGCTAACTCGTTTAAAACTTGGAAAATCCTCTTTTTAGCCTAGAATCGTCTAATATTTTGCACCATGGGTATTATCTAGCAAAGCTATTTTAATATATTTATGAGTTCATGCAAGATTAAAATTGTCAAAAATTGTTTTTTGTGATTTTCAAACTTTTTTGCTTTGCACTTTTTATTGATTTCTTGTTTTATTATTATTGAACGCGACCAACTTATGACAGGTTATCATATTTTTTCTATCCTTATTTCATTCGATTGAAATTTACCCACACACGACGTTATTTTTGAATTTATTTTATTCTATTTGTTAATTAAAATAGGACCCAGAACACTCCCCTGAGGCACTCCACCAAATATTATATCCACTTAATCTTAATACCTTCTCCTTTCTCTGTCTAACACGAAAAAGTGTATAGATATGAATTAAGAATTATGTTAAGTCCTGTAGGTGAAACTTGTTTTTAATATGAATTTTAGGCATTCGTTCCACTCGTTGTTCAAAAAATAAAAATATTATTCTCTTTTCAAAACCATTTTAACTTACCTTAGATTGGCATTTATTAGAATTTAATAAATTCTGTCGAGGTAGCATTTTGAAAATATCAGCTGTAATTGTGTCTTTATATGTATAAACCTCAGCAACTAAGGCTCTTTTGGTCTCTGCTAAGTTCGACGAGAGTAACATATTTCGTGTCATCTCATGTAGAGGCAAATGAAACTGCCCCACGAGGTTGTGCGATTTTACCATCACGTTAGGCTTTTTTTGCGGGGGTTTCCTTGAGTCGTAGATCTATGCCAATGAGCAGCAAACCACCGGTGTCCTGTAAGTCAACATAACCTGTGTCGATGCTTAAATTGAGCTAAATCTATGTGCAGGAGTTTTTTTTAAATTGGACCTCTTTGATGCGTGCCACGCAGTGAAGCCATGGCAGCCATTTGAACGATGTCATATTTTACACATAATGTCAATTATGAGCCTTTCAAATAAAACCCAAAAATTCATTGATATCTCACACAAGACTTTTTTCATTCATTTTTAACATCCACCAGTCCCTGTTAGAAAACAATTTAGTTTTCTTACATGACATATTTTCAATTAATAACCAGTTAATAAAAGTAAATTGGTGCTCCTGTATTTAAAGGCTTTTCAAGGGTGTGTTGCAGACCAGGAAAACCAAAAAATTAAAGTAAACTCCCCTTATTGAATCCAAGACCTTTTGTATATTAATCTCTTACCACTTGCTAAAAAAAATTAAATGTTTAAATAACCACAATATAACCTTCAAAAAGAAAATTCTTTGACTGAACTACATATATTTTGTTGTTGTTTGATTAAAAGAACTCTGTCAATATTGATAAAAATGATTTAACCTAAACCAATAAATCAATCAATTATTATTAATATTTTTCAAATTTATCATAAACGGTAGGGTTAAACTATTTTATATTACCACACCCAAATACTTTAATTCTCAAACTGACAATAACGCACAATATCACAGGAAAATTAATTCACAAAAATAATACGATTAGGTTTACATGGACTTGCTATCTACGAGTATAAGCCTTTAATTGCCTTTAGGGGCTTATAGATACTTTGAAACAAACGAGTTAAGAGGATAATTTATATATTCAATTATCAATCACTATCAGTTATAGTTTATGTATGTATATGTTATTCAACAATCTCTTATATACCTATACGAAAAACAAAGAAGATTACAACAAACTTTTGAACAAAATAAATGAATAAATATGTATAAAAACAAAAAGTGACGTCAGAGTGGGAAGTAATAAAAATTTACATCTGCTGCTAAATGAAGTACTCATTTAGTACTTGTAAAGTGTAATTTTGGTATAGAAGTTTTGTTATTATTTGGCAACATTGTTTCTAGTGACAAAAAGTTTGACAGTTGACAGATGAGTTGTGCTCAGCTTACACTTTAAAGACCAGTTTTCGGTGCTGAGTTAACTTTGAGTTAAACCAGAGTAAAAGTTAATCCTGCAAATATATTGACCCCGAGTTAACTCAGAAGCAGTTTTTCAGTCAAACTCATAGTTATCAAAAATCTATTGAAAAGAAAGTACGACACTATATATCGAAAGCAACATTTTGTTATCAAAAATTAAGATGGCCCCACTAATTTGTGTTAGTGTCGTACGTAGATTTTTTTTAGATTTTTGCTACTCATCTGTCAGAAATATCTATTATCAGCTAATCCCGAATTAAGTCACCAGATTTGAGTTAAATTGTGATCTAAATTGACTGGAAAATATGACGTTTCAGTAGTAAACGCGGCGGGTTTGAATGAAGGACAATTTCGCACTGAAAAACTGCACATGTTGTCAAAATTGAAAATGTCAGAAATTGAACACGCCCATTAGAGTGCTTCTAAAAACTGCACATCGCATTAAAAGAAACTACAATAAATACTAACATTTTGACAAGTAAAGAGGCACTGAAGGCCGCCATTTTCACAGATCCACAGAACTGAACAAAAATGATAACGCTAATCATGTGCACCACAGATTAGCCACATGAAGATGAGAATCCCCGGCAGCCATTTTAATTTGCCCAAAAGCTTGAACTGTCAGATATCAGATATCAGATAAAAAATAAGAATGTGTGTATAAAAACCTCACACATACACAGTAGCGATCTTCAAACACCTGGTTAAATTCACATCTATTCATCGACGCGGGAAGAAATTACAAATACAACAATGTAAACAAATGGGTTTTGGAGGGTGAAACGTACGAAACATTCTCATCTTCATATGGATAATCTGTGATGTGCACTGTGAAGCCTAATAACTTACACTCTCAAATATTTCTGTTTGGGTGTTGTAAGTTGGCAGAAATGGAGAGCACTACAATTTTCTGTGGAATGACCTAATCGCGTGAGGCAGTGCCTCTGAAATGATAGATTGTTTGCAAAAGTCATAAGATGTTCACACAGTTTACCAATAAAGGTTAAGGGTGTTTTTTTAGACGTGTGGTTTTCAATCTGGCAATATTTTTTTAGGACTTGGTATTTTTGACAGCTGTCACTTGATTTATGCTCAATTTGGTTTGCCATTTTATAATTAATAGACTTACTCCTAAAAAAAACATTTGCAAATAATGGTTCGGTTAGCGCGACGCATCGCGCGCTCCGTCCAGTATTCGGTTGACATAATCGCAAAATCGCATAAATTCGAGCATTCATGGATCGGTTTTGCAACACGTTTACTCTAATGGACATAATGGCAAACCCTTATGTTTATAATAAAGCTAAATTCTTGGCCATAACATTAAATTATATGCGTTTTATTTCTTCTTCAAAACCACACGTCTAAAAAAAAGAACACCCTTTAGAAGTATATTTAAGCGGGTTTGCAGGACAATGTGACCTAAAGCCACATAATATGTATATAAAATTGAAACTATGTGCAAAGAATTAATTATTATTAAAATATTCAGTCTTTCCTGATATCATTTACTTGAAAGTTGTTCAGAATTTTTGTTGAAGAGAAAAAAAGAATTTTAACCTGAACTTGAATATCACAACAAACTATGAAAAGTGCTCTCAAAATGTTACATTAAAACGCTCATTAAATACAAAAAAAAAAAAAAACTTTCCGTGCTGAAGGTAAATATGTTTTAAGTGCAACCTTAACTATTTGGAATATTTTATTTCTATAAAACTTAATAAACGTTCTCTAGCGTATAATTAAATTTTAAATCACTTTAACAACTATATTCCTCCATTAGGTGATTCATTTTAAGCACCATAAAATTTCTGGAATTCTCCTTCAATATAAACATGGTGGATGTGGAGTGGTGTAAAGTGTGAGAGATGTTGATGTAGACATTTTCATTTATTTATTTTTTTTTTTTTTTGTTTTTACACAGGGAATATAGGAAGAAGTGAAATCCTAGAAGAGCATCAGCAAGTGGAAGGTTGATGGAAAAGGATTCGTATTATCGCGAAGTGAGGATTCTTTCTTTTTTTTTTGTTTCTAGCTATGAGCATGTGTATGTGTAGTGTATGGACATAAATTGTAGATATAATTGCAAACAACATCAGTAGACAGTTAAGGTTTTTCGTATGCCATTAGAATGCACTTTAGGTAGGTTTTTAAGGTGAATAAACAAAAATAAACAAAAACATTGGAACATCTTACTATCTGCGCTAGGAAAATATTGAGAAATATGTTGGTTAAGTTATGCTTAAAGGGTTATGTATATCTTATATAACTGAAAAATATTTAATGGAGTTCAAATATTTCATAAGAAGTTCATTTTGGGATAGACAGTATACTGAGATTGGGTTAAATGGTAAATAGGGCTGTGTCAATCAGGAACGATTCGATTTTTTTGATCCGATCATCGAAAAGTATTGATGATTGAAATCACAAATTTTCGTTTCAATCGATCCGAATCTCAATCATTTCGATGATTCTCGATTTTTCATCCCAATCTCAATCATTTCGATGATTCTCGATTTCCAATCCCAATCTCAATCATTGCAATGAATCTCGATTTTCGATATCAATATCTTTTGAATTATTAATATATTTTATCTGAGAAAAGAATCATGGGTCAGAATGGGGTCGATCAAATCGGTACAGTATTCGTTAACTTCGGAGATTGAATTTCATCGAAATCGAAATAAAAAAATTGTCTTAGTTTGACAGGTGTCAAAATATGCCAACATTTTTGGTACGGCGGATCGAAAAACGGAGTACGCCAATCGATTAAGGAGGTGGGTATAACCCTAGTCTCTTGGCCGACGTTCTGGGACCACTAGAACACTTAGTTTGACAGGTGTCAAAATATATCAAAATTTGTGTTAGGTCGGATCGCAAAACGGAGTACGCCAATCGATTAAGGCGGTGGGTATAACCCTAGTCTTACGGCCGACGTTCTGGGACCACTAGAACACTTAGTTTGACAGGTGTCAAAATATACCAAAATTTGTGTTAGGTCGGATCGCAAAACGGAGTACGCCAATCGATTAAGGAGGTGGGTTTAACCCTAGTCTCACGGCCGACGTTCTGGGACCACTAGAACACTTAGTTTGACAAGTGTCAATGAAGTGAAATAATGAATTGAGTGGAATGAAAATGATCGATTGATTAAAATGATCGAATCATTTTGGCAATCGATTCTTGAACGAGTGGATCATTTGAAATTAACGATTTACACAGCTCTAATGGTAAACAGTGGATCACGGTACACAGTGAATCACTTGAACTCACACAGCCACTTTTTGTCTTAGAGTGAATCTGCAAGAAGAATAGAGAACTTAATTTATTTAACCTCGCAACAACCTGGCGGGCGATTCTCTTTTTGCAAAGGTCGGTTGTTTGTGAATTATTGTGTTTTTGTAGCGAAAGTAGTTTTTCTTAATATTTTCTTTTCGATCTTAGCTTTATTGGTACTTTTATTTGACTGAGGAAATTGTAGTTGTGGTTACATAAAATTCGCAGTTTTCTTTGATTTGTTTAATTTGGTATAAAAGTTTATTACTATTTCACTATTATTTTTGTAAAATGAGATTATGGTAAACAGATGATCAATTAAAATTGAATAATTAATTTTGTATGACATATAATTTCCACTTATTTTAATTCATCAATTTTTCTTATTTATTAACTTCAATATTTGAAAAGTTCGTATATGTTTTTTTTTTGTTTGTTTGTTAAGGATAAAATAATTAAAAAAACAGTAATTTCTTGAATATGATTTGTTTTTTACTGTAGGTACACTGATCCACTGTGTACCAATTATGGTTCAATTTTTCAAATTTAATTTTAAGTTATTTTATTTTATTAAAAACGAACATCTTACATCTTTAAGACTTCTTACCAATTGAACTACAATATATCAAGTGCATTTTACATTCAGTCTAATTATATTCAAACTCTGCAAAAAAATATATTGTTGACCTTAATTTATCATCCATATTATTACTTTCCTTATTATTCAGTGATACAGAAAACGTCAAGAGTTGAAATGACAACAAATTGTCATAACAACATATTATGCAGCCCAGTTACTTTATCCTCTCTCTGCTGTATGAAACTCAATGGATTCCCCATAGTCAAATTGGATTTTTTGATTCGTCATAAATCAGCTCGTGTGGCAATCAAAAGTTCGAACAAAAAAATCCATTTCTTCTGCATCTGCGTATGTTTGAAATCACATTTATTTCTAGATGGAGAATCTCGTTCTAACTGTAAAAGCTGTGTTCTTTAGTTTTTATTGTTTTGCAGGATGTAGATATAATGATAGTTCCATGTTTAACGACACATGATAAATCAGCTGCAGCTTACAAGTTGTGGCAATAAAACCAACAAATAAAAAAAAAAAAACCAAGAAGATATCTATTCACATATTGCTCGGTGACAGTTTTACAAATTGATTTTATCTTAATAACAAACCATGGTCCTACCGACCATCATCGCATCGATGGGTGAAAAAAAAAAAAAAAAACAAACAAAAGATGAATCCCTCTCAATAAATGACATTTAAAATATGTATTTACCTCTCAATTTTGGACGATAAAACTCTTGTGTTAAGAGCTTAAGAAACACTAAAGGATTATACCATTCCTATACCTAAAAAGTTCTGTGGGAAGGTAATGAATTATTGATAACCGAAAAATAATATCACTCAAGCGACTAATTAATGTTCACAGAAGCAATAAATTTACTTCTGAATAAAAGGAACCCAAAGCTCTTAATTGTTTACTTTATGGGAGGATGACATTAATAAATAAATTAATGTTTGCCGTTTAATTGAAATCAATTAAAATGTTAAAAGAAAAAAAAAAAAACTAAAATGGAAAGTAATGGTTATGTAATTAAACTTGAAAGTAAGAGAGTTTAAGGCAATGTTGAATTTTTAAAGGACTTTTTTAGATTGTTAATTGAAAGTTTAATTTTCAAACTAAAATAATAAAAAAATAAGGCTTCGAGAAGTATTATACACACTTCCCTTTTCAACTTGCAGTTTGATATTCATTAGTTTATTGACTTTAAACAAATTGCAACCAAAAGCAGGAAATTCAAAACTTTTCGTATTTTGAAGAGATGATATTTTCGAAAACATTTTGAAACTTCAAGAAAAGTACGGTCACGGAAATTCAAAGTATTCAACATCTAAAAAATATACTAAATACACTACCTTTTGGTAGTGTTTTTTTTTTTGACGTGTGGTTTTCAATCTGGCAATACTTTTTTCTGATTTAGTCTTTTTGACAGCTGTCACTTGGTTTATGCTCAATTTGGTTTGCCATTTCATAATAAATAGACTAAATAGACTAAACCAACGCGAATACTTCCGAACGAAGACGAAACTGGAGTTCAATGAGAGCACCCACACTGGAGCGATGCGAATCTTCGAACATTTTCAGTCGTCTCATATTCGCTCCTAATGTTTCGCTTTGGTTTGGGAGAGCCTTTACTCCTGAACAACGTTTGCAAATCGTGCAAAATTTATTACCAAAATAATGGTTCGCTGTGTCCAATATTTGGTCGACATAATCGCAAAATCAAATAAATTCGAGCAACCATGGATCGTTTTCGCACCACGTTTACTCTAGTGGATAATGGGCATCCTCAGAGAAGACGCCGGCCGTACAGTGCGCACCGAAGACGCTATTGTCGTGTGGACCAGATTATCGAACAAGACCCGAATGATTAATGAATTTTTTTTTGTGCCTGAATTGGAGGATGTTGATGTGGACGACCTTTGGTTTCAAGAAGACGGCGCTACATGCCACACAGCCAACGAAACAATTAACTTATTGAAGTAAACTTTTGATGAGCGAATTATCTCGCGTCGTGGGCCTGTGGTGGCGTGGCCTCCAAGATCGTGCGATTTAACACCGCTGGACTATTTTTTGTAGAGTTATGTGAAGTCGCTTGTCTAAGCAGATAAGCCGAGATGATTGACGCTTTGGAAGAGAATATTCGGCGCGTTATTGCTGACACACGGCCCCAATTGTTGTAAAAAGTGGTCGAAAATTGGGCCTCTCGGCTGGAATATATTCGAGTCAGCCACGTCAGCCACTTCCCCGAAATCATTTTCAAAACATAATGGCAAACCCTTATCTTTATAATAAAGCTAAATTCTTGGCCATAGCATTAAATTATATGCGTTTTATTTCTTCTTGAATACCACACGTCTAAAAAATACATTTTACATATTATAAAGCTGCATATAAGATCTTCAATTTTAAAATTCACTCCTTTTAAATAAATAAAACAAAATTCTATCAAACCCCATAACATCAACCTTCAGAATTTGATTAAGTACCTTATCAATTTATTTTATTTTATAAGGTGAGCCTCGAGTGGATTAGCTTAATACCTTTTTTTTTGCCACTCTTGTTAGGTGCCTAGCCTTGAAGGCTAAACAAGACAGTATGCCTTCTTCCCGACCTAGCGCATATAAAATATTCCATCTTGAAGATTATTGCCTCAAACCCAAACAACACACCATCAATTTCAACATACAAAATTTCACTTTCACGCCGCTCGTAGTGTCTTATCAACACCCAATCTGCCTAATGATTAATTATACTCTATACATCCCTTGGTTTCCATGCAAAAAAAAATCATCACATCGAAAAAGGTGCATGAGAGAGCAAGTTATACAGACAATTTCTTATATCCCTCATCCTCAAGGGGGAACATTTTTATTGCTAGGCAAAAAAGATTTTATCGGCAAAAATTAATTAATTCTACTCCTTTCAAGCAACAAATTTGTGAGCTGCATGAAATTTATGAAGAGAATAGTATCATCACAATTTGTGTTTATAAATGAAGATGAAAATAAATAAGAATAATATGTATAGTTGGGATATGATATAAGTTTACTGGTTTATTGAACAATTTAGAAATATCAAGATTAATGCACATGAGAAAACTTTAAAGAGCGAGCATTTAACCACTTGAGTGTCTATAAGCAAACTGTTACGAGGTTGAGCACACATTTGTGAACCTAAAATGTAAGTACATATATGAAACCTCAATCTAAAATAACCAATCATTAAAACTCAAGTTATAAGCCTCAAGCCAACCATATCGACGTATTTTTCGGTATAGCTATTGACGTTTTTAAAGATTTTGGTGAAAAATAAAATGCAGAGCCACTCTACCACCTCTCCTGCTAGCTGTACCACAATAAGACCTCTGATAATTTTACAGAACAGAGTTGGAAAAATAAATTTGGTGATTTTTATGACAGCTCGTTAAAAACCAGGGTCTAGTGGCCCACATTCTCCTGTGTACATATTGTTGGTCGACAGGAATAGAGAGACCTACAATTTTCTGCCAAGTCCGTAGGTCTTTAATAAGACGCCAGTTTTTCAGAGCTGAGTTAACTCAGAACTAAACCAGTGTTAGTTGATTCTGCAACTAAATTAAACTCGAGCTAACTCAAACGCATAGTTTTTCTGTGGAGTATTAACTTAAACTCTTAGATTCAGTTTGTCAGTGTGAGATTATCCTAGTTTCGGGATTAAACCAGAGTTAACTCTTGAAACATTTTTTTCAATCATTTTAGATTTGGAGTTAACTCAATAAATTTGGTGAGTTAACTCTGGATTAGCTGAATAAGTATTGCGGAAAGATACATGTCAAAATTCTATTCAAATCGAAGTACAACACTATGGAAAGGGTCATTTTAGTGGCGCCATCTCTAATTCAATAGAAAAACATTTATTTCAATAATGTCGCACTTCGATTTCGATAGATTTTTGACAGCTAGGAGTTAAATTTAATTCTCCACTGAAAAACTACTTTTGAGTTAACTCGGGATCAAAGTATTTGCAGGATTAATTAACTATGATTTAACTCGGAGTTAACTCATGTACTGAAAAACTGGACCTAAGCTACCAAAAATCTATTGAATTCGAAGTGTGACACTATAGAAATCAACGTTTTGTTACAGAAATCGAGCTGGCGACACTATGAAAATCGTCATTTCCATATAGTTGATGCGTATCTCGATTTCAATAGATTTTTGACACACATCTATTATCTATTCAGTTAGTCTAGACTTAACTCACCACTTTGTTAAGTTAAATCTACATCTAAATTGACTAAAAATATAGTTAACTATGGTTTAATCTCGAAACTTGGATGATGTCGCACTGAAATACTGGGCCTTAAAGGATTTATCACTTCCCCTAAATAGGCTCTGTATTTGATCCCAGGCTTCAGACATAACGCCAAGTGCTATAATATAAACCTATGTAGGTACTCATTTAAATTGACAGTAAACATACCCATTATCACTCATTTTGGTCACCCTTGGCATTTAAATGTCCATTCAAGTGAATTTTGCCTTCCACAAGATGAATACAAACATTGCTTTGAAAGAATCCTTTAATCGAAGAGCATATAATCAAACAACCCTCTTACACACCACTTAGCCATTCTTCACACGTTCAAAAACTAATAGCCAAAAGATTGTTGACACGTGACACCGTTCTACTGTCAATGGGAAACATTGAGATGGTTGGCATTGGCATGGCATGGCATGGAAAAGCAATAGTGGGTGTATTAACGGAATATTCTCTACAAAAAAAAGGTAGGTTCATATATCAACAATGATTGAATGTCCTTTAGATATAACATTGAATACATATCCGCAATCAGCAAGGATTTATAGTGTTGTTTACATTGGTTGATTCGATTTCTCGGGGTATAATGTAAACAAAGGACAATAAAAAGCCCTGTCATGTTGTCTTGCGTTGAACGCTGAACAGGTGTGTGTGCGTGCATTAACTTCCTTATCCTATATTGCTTATACCCAGAAGGAAGTTGATACTTCAAATAAAACAAACAAAATGTAAAAAAAAAACATAGGACAGAGATGACGCCGATGCGACGCACCACCGAAGGCTGTGACTTCTGACAGCTTCTGAAGGATATTGTAATTTGAACTATTACAATGGATGTTACGTTTATGGTTGCCATCTGTGGAGTTATGTGAATAATTTGGCAAACTTCCTGACCCGAAGGAATATTACTGCAGAAAGTATGTGCTAATAAAAAATTGTTTTTTTTTTGTGAAACATGAAAGATACTTAATGTTATATGTTTCATATAAGTCTTTGCAACCATGAACATGTGGTGTTAATTTTGTTAAGTAATTTTGATACACATTGGGAGCACTGATGGCTACATATTGCAATATTTTTCACTCGATGAAGCTTTCTTTGCTTTGTGAATATATATATTTTTTTTTTAATAGGGTGAAAGCAATTTGCAATCTAATGAAATGGCTCTACAAGTCTACAATGCATATCAAACAGATGTCATTTGCATAATATTTCTTGTTTCGTTTTATCGGTGTTTCGTTAGCAGCAGTAGGAGAAGGACTCTAGGTTAGTTTGTGAAAATCTAACGTAGGACGTTTTATGGATTGCAGATTTGACATCCTGTAGTCGAGTTGATTTGTAAAACAAACAAATAAAAAAAAAGGAAAAGAAGTTTGAGCTTTAGTTTTTTCTATTTTTGATATTTTTAGAAAATGCAACACAAAAAGTCTTTGTAGTAGAATAAATAACCAACTATTATTGTTTTTTTTTCTTAATATTATTTTTATTCACTAGAATTATTACGTTGATCGAGGTTTTATTTTTATTTTTATTTAAATTTAAATTCATCTTCTACAAGATATTTTACTATTTTTTTGAATTTTAAATGTTTGATAAATTGGAAAAAAAAATTAACATTAAAATAAAATTAAGAATTTGGCCGCATGTATAATTAGTTTTTTTTGTTATTCTTCTCGTTGATCATTACGAAGAATTAAGATATTGTTACCTAAAGCCATTTTGTAAAAAGCGGAAAACTGATACGAAATTAATTCCAAAGCATTCCAGACGAGATTTAATTTTGCTGACTGAAATTCATCGAGAGTTTCGGTGGTATAGATAGTTTTAGCTACACAGAATAATAATAAAGAAATAGGTATAGCATTTTTAAATTATAAAGTTGAGTTTTCAGTTTAAATATTTATTTAAAGGACAATGGGCAAAAATTTATGGAATGCTGGCCCAGCACCAATAAGAATGACCTGTATGTTCAGTAGAGATACGTATTCATACATCCATTATCACTAGAGTGCATAACCAAATTCGCTATGTGGTCGGAGTTATTTAAGTTTGAATACAGGGTGTTTCGTAATGTTTTAAAAAAATGACTCAAAACAGAAAAAATATTAAAAAATAACGAATACACTAACAATATCATGTTTTAGCTATTTGTAAATATAAGACTCCATTATTTCACTATTTTAGAGAAATTATTTATCAAACTCATATTTATTTTTTTTTTTAAACTGATTTATTTCAAAATTCTAAATTCGAAGTCTATAGTTCGATACAAAATTTTCATCAGTTTTTGACAAGGGTATATGTGCTCCATACAGGAGGGCCAACATAATCAAGACATAGGGCTTTCTTGGATCTTTGAGATCCTTTCTAATTCTTGGCCTGAAAAGCCAGCGATTGGCAAGAGTGATTTATCGTTTGATGTTTGATCTCTGCTCTGCGCCGATGTCATTTTGCAAGGTAATAGTGGAGCGCAGGAAAACAAAGTTCTTTACTACTTCGAAGTTAAATCTTTCCAATCTTCACAATTCGAAGTCAAAAAAACTGGAGTAGAGCAGCGCGCTTTTTGTATCCAAACCATAAGTTTGTTAAATCTGGCTATATCGTTGCCTTTTTCTCTGACGTGTAGAAGATCCCGCCACAGGATCACCTATCCTCATCTAGGTACCAGATAAATGGTAATCAGTTTTGTCTAAAAAAAAACAATTTGCTTATGGGTTGCAGAGTGAAATGTCGTCAAGGTGGTTGCCACGCTTTAAAAGTCAATGTTTGAGTAGGGGAAGGGGACATGATCCCGAATGCCAAAAAAGGGGAATCCAGAATCTCACTATTCCGAATGTCAAAATCAAAAATGTAGGTTTTAAAGATAAAAAATATTCAAACATTTAATAATACGGGATTTCAGGTTTTCATTAAGTTAAATTAGTTAGTAAAGGGTGTTTTTTTTAGAGGCCTTATATCGGCAATAACGTGGCGAATTTTGTCCTCCAAGTGGTCAATCGTTTAGGGCTTATTGGCGTAGACAAGCGACTTCACATATCCCCGCATAAAATAGTAAAGCGGTTTTAAATCGCACGATCTTGGAGGCCAATTCACGGGTCCGTAACGTAAAACTATGCCGTTACCAAACGATTCCTTCAATAAATCAATTGTGACACGAGCTGTGAGACATGTTGCGCCGTCTTGTTGAAAGCACAGCTCCTGCACGTCATGGTTGTTGAATAGATGAACAAAAAATTCAGTAATCTATAGCAGTCACCATTGACTGTAACGTTCTGGCCAGCATCGTTTTTAAAGATTTTTATTCCACAAAACTATAAAGCATACCAAACAGTCAGTTTTTGTGGATGTAACGGTGTCTCAACATACACTTGAGGATTATGATCACTGCAAATGCGGCATTTTTGTTTATTGACGTATCCATTCAACCAAACGTGAACTTCATCGCTAAACAAAATTCGCACAATTTGGAGGCGTTGTTTAGGCGTCAGGCTATTCATGTTGAAATGCCAAACTAAACTAAAAATAAGTCACTTGACAGGTGACAAAATGGCCGCCAGTTAAAATAGTGTTGCCAACTTAAAGTTCTATACCTCTGAAAAAAATCTTAGACTGCAGATATAAACCTTCGAAAGTTTGAAAAAATTAAGATTACACCTCAAATAAGGATGATATTTTCTGGAAATTATTTTTATATTAAAAATAAATTGTTGACCCGCGTATTATCGTAATTTTCGTTTAAATCTTTTTTTGCGGGAAGTTGAATTTTTGAACAATACAAATTTTGTTCACCAATTTTTAGAGGTTTTCGATTTTTTTCCTTTTTCCAAGAAGATGTTATCAAAGCTTTTTTCGGCTAGGTGAATTTTTGAACAATATACATTTTTTTTCACTGTCAGACTGCTGCTATATTCCATAATTTAATAACACTTTTACACTTACAAAATTATTGCTTAAACCTTGAATCCATCCACATTTATTTTAAAGATGCTCAGATTAACGATGTTTTCCTAAATATATTTCAATAAAAAAAATATGTGAAAGAAGATTATTTTTGTGACTTTGTAATAGAGATAAAGGCTCAAGGTCAAGTTCAAGCAGAGTTGTTGAAACGACTTGCTTCATCATCTTTATCAGATCGTAATTATGCATGTTTGAATAAAATATCGAATTCGCTTTTTTTATAATATAAATATGGAAGGATTGCCCTCAAGCATAATGTACATAGATTACATCGCAAGTAAAAATCAATATTTTATATTTAATAAAAATATATGACAGGTGGCTAAGGTAAAGCAACGCAAAACACGTGCTGCTTTTTCTGTGTTATTATTGAATAAAGCTTTAAAATTTATAAACGTAGACTGTTTTGTTTAATTTATCGAATTAAATTCCTTTCCTATAATAAACATAGGATATTATGGTATAGGTGTCGCATATTCTGCAACCTTACATCTTTCAGTAAGAATCAATTCCTCCCATCTTTTGTTCGGAATTTTATAAGAAAAACAACAAAATGAACAATACCTTGTTGAACAATAAAATGAAATATATATTTTCTAACACTCTGCTTTAACCAATTGTTACATTTTCTATAGCTAAATGACCTTGTGTATATTTAGTACACATACAAATTAGCCCTCTAACATTGAATAGCTCATTGATTCTTTAAACTTGACTGCAAAAAGGAAAAACTAGACGAGATAAGTGTATCAAATTCAATACATACTTTCTTTTGCTTGGTAGAGTGATTTTTGATTCATTCATGCAACTTTATATGTTACGAAACGCTGCATTGATGGTTGTGACCCCTTCAACCCATGAGTATGTGTGCTAGAGAACCATGAATGTAAATTTTGGGTAGAAGTTTCACCTTTCTATAGTGTATAGTATATGTTGTGTATTAAGACACGGTTTGGATGATTTTGAATCAATTTCTCAAGAAATTCATTATTTCCGTTCAAAATGAATAACATAAATAATACGATTCTCATTTTTTTTCATAGAATCAATTTGACATTCATTTTATTTTCCTATGCTAGGAACTAACACTCAGAAAAATAATAATCTATGCAAAATTACATTCATTACGACCATAGAGTTTTTGATTAACTTTTTCACTGCTTCGAACAACTTTAGAACGATCATAAAAAATTGTGTGGCATATTTATTGCTTGAATTTTGTATGCACACATTTAAAGACAGCAAAATGTAGCAATTTACAGTTTAAGAAACAAATCGAGAGAGTTATAGATATCTTTGTTGGTTAAATCATGTTAACTTAGTAGTGTATAAAGTAAATTCAATAGGGGATCCTGTAAAAACCTACAAATAAACTTTTGTTTTGACACTATACCAGGTTATTTGAACATGATGGAGATTTATTCTGCAAAAAAGCTGAAAATCCTATAAATTTAGCACTTGATAAAAATAACATCAGTTTTAACTTCAAATGTACATTTTGTAATTATATATTTTCCACTAATTTTTCTCTCAGTGTAACTGACGATATGTAAGTTATATTTTATTATTTGTGTCTGTAAAAATTTGTATCTCTTTGAGCGCATTTCAATTGAAAAATAAAAGGCAAATAACAAAAAAAAAAAAAAAAAAAACACAAAATAAATGTGAATAGATGTGAATGTGAAATCATTTTATTTTTCATCCTCTTTAGATGAATGAATTCAGGAACCGATAAATTTTTTTGAATTGAAAAATATAAAAAGAAGTCACGAAAAATAACGAATACTCTTCTCGCCTTTCACAATCATAACAAGGGTATTCTGAGGAATTCTTTTCTTATTTTTTTTTTTTGCTCAATACCTTCAATCAATGTTCCTTTTTCTATACGTTTCTACCATTCCGGTTGCTCTTGAATTCATCATCTGTAAGTTTGTTTTTAGTGGTATTCTAAATAAACTTGAGAGTCTTTTGAATTTAAGGATTTTCTTGGGAAAATTTAGCTACACATACATGCATACATTTTATAGTTCTCGGGACTGATCCTGATGGGAAATTGACATAGCAATATTTTATCGAGAAAATATCTTCAATCTTACGCCATTTCAATTGTGAATTGAAAGTTACGTGCTGTGTTAAGGTAGTTTTGAAATAAAATTTACTCTTTCAATAAAAGGGAAATAAAACAAATTTTTATTAAGTTCAACTAAAATTATCAAAACGTTTTTGGAAATTCTTTTGTAATAAAGTGCACGGCTAGGTTGAAGGTACTAACTCTTAAGTGGGGAACGCATTTTTTATACCTGCTACAAAAAAAAAACAGTTTAGAGAAGTATCATTGTGAAAATAAAAAAATGAACAATAAAACACCGTGTTGCGCAGCGTGAAAAGTTAAGACAAAACTAGACTTAAAATTCAAAATAATTGAAAATAACACCTTTAGAATTATTTTAACATAAACGCCTTTTGAATTTTTTAAAGTTTCTATTTCCAAAATCCAGGTGGCATGGGTTAGATTTAAGATAGAGTTTTGAAAGTTTGGGGAATATTTATTTGGAACTTGTAGTCTCTGGGAGCGTAAGTGCTTTGTACACGAGCTGCAACCTCCGAATGAATGAATATCATTTTAAAGTAATTTCTATAGCAAATTTCAACTTTTATTTGTTTTTACTTTTTAACAAAGTGAATAAATAATCCAATCAATAAATTCAAATAGAAAACACTGCCTGAAATAAGTTTAAAATCGAAAATTCAGTATTTTAATATTTTCTACTCGACCAACACCTTATCTTCTGCGGATGCATTTAAAAAACCGGCGAATAGAAAATTCATTCAAATTTAACCTCAATTCAAACACTCATTTTACTTTTTTTATGTTTTATGACAGTTTGTGAATGAAATGTCAAAATTTTCAACCATTTGCAATTCGCCAGTTTGCTGGTCGTGTCTCATTCACTAAACAGTCCAAACATTGTGCATTACTTCTATACTTGCACTTTGTTTAACAGTTTATGTAAGTATTGTTTTAATTAATTTATGTACACTCGAGAGATCTCGTTTTAGACTTACACTTAAAACTTACAGATACAGTTGTTCACGATAAAAAGATACAAGGTGTACTCATTAGATACACCCAAGTTGCCATTTTGGCATTTTTATGACGTCACAATCATCTTTGGGTGTTATTTTCTTTTAAAAAAATGAAGACTATAATTAAGAATTCAGTATTTAAACATATTATTTCAAAGTGATAAGAACTGTGAACATAAAACAACAATAACTAAAAACAATCTAATGAAATGGAATTAACTTCTTGCTCTCCTAATAAACCCAGATGATTGTGACGTCATACTAATGAGCAACCTTGTTTCTGTTTATCGTGCAGTCGTTAGCAATTCAATATCATCATTCTGATAAATTCATTTTATTTTTTTTAGATCTTGAAATACTATTAAAGTAACAAGATATTCTCTCCCAAAAAAATGGTTGTCTGTTAAGCTAGAAGCAATACATACACACACTAAATAAAATGAGAAGCCTAAGTTATTTTTCTTGTCAAATTATACCCTTCTAGGAAATCATTCAAAATTCTAAAATACCAAGATTGAAGAAAATCTGATCGAAACAATTAAATATTTTTGAGTGATTTTAAATGAAATTCTTTCTGCACTATCCTTCACCTAACTTAAGATTGAATTCTGATCAATATTGCCATTTAAGTGGACGAAGGACTTTGTCATCTGAGCTTTGTTTAAAAAAAAAGGTTTACCTTTCTACACTGTTATTGTTAGTTCTGTGAAAAAAGGCCTTTAACAAATAACATGAAATAATTGTTTACAGTAATCCTACTTAAAGAAATCCACACGGCCCTGTAATTTTGACACAGACTGGAAAAAATTTGCCCCTTTTAACTTTCAGATTGATTGCATTTCTGAAGAAACAAAAATTACGTTAAAGTTTAATGGAAAAAGGATTTAATCAATCTCGAGAATTTTAAATTTTTGTATCATTCTTTTGATGTTGTCATAATGTGGAGGCAATAATGGGAAATAAAAGAAGAAAACAGATTTAAGCAGGCCCTGTATCGACCGAAAATGTCATCGACTTAAACGATTTCACTATGCGTGGTATGAATAAAGCAGGCTAACTGCTCCATATAAGAAACATAGCAGGTGGGTTTGAAAATACAAGTTATCCAGAAGTGTATTCAAAATAACTGGAGGACCTGCCGTGGCGTAGCTTTAGGCCTATGGGGCCCTGTGTCAATATTTTTTGGGACCCAATTTTTCCTAATAAGCATTTTCTTAAACTGAAAAACTTGCATCAGCATATTGGACACGATTGATTCAAAAGTTTGACTATCTAGATACTTTTTTATTTATTTCAATTACAGACAATAACGTCACAGTTGTTTAAAATATTTTATAAATGTTTAATTTAACAATTCGTTTATATGATAATTTATATAATACTAAACTTTACAAAGATATATTATTTAACTGTCTTGACGCACACTACGTAACTCCCGAAATAGTCTGTGGCAAAAATACTTAAAATATAGAACAGAAACCGACTATTCCCTTTATCTGGAGGCATTCAATGAATTTTCCGCTCTTTCCAAACTGCTTTATGATGCTTATATCATCAAAATGCAATTCGATATTATCTCTGATCCTAAAAGATTTTGGCAATTAATTAACCTTAAAAAAAAGGCTGATGGTTATCCTGCTACCCTTAAGTATTTAGATCATTCTTCTAATGACTCTAAGATTATAACTAATTTATTTGCAAATTTTTTCGGTCTTGTTTTTTCAGATGATAATTTTGAACCAGATCTTAACTACTTTTTCTACTTAAATAACTGAAACCAAACGTCACTTGTATCAATCAGCATTAATGTTGAAGATGTTGTCCACAAAATTAATAAACTTAAAGATGATTTCTCTTCGGGACCAGACGGTTTGCCGGCAATTGTCTTAAAGAAGTGTGCACCAATTTGGCCCTGCCCCCCTTGTTAGCCTTTTCCAAATATCTCTTTCTCAAGGTGTTTTTGAATCAATGTGGAAGGACTCTTTCATCATCCCTGTTCATAAAAAGGGTTGTAAAGCAGATATTTTAAATTATAGGCCAATCGGGAAATTATCATGCATTCCAAAACTTTTCGAAAGTATTGTCTTCGACTCTATTTACTTTCATTGCAAACCATTGTTATCCACCAAACAACATGGGTTCCTTAAAGGTAAATCTACGACCACTTATTTAACAGAATTTATTTCCTACACTTTTAGTTCAATTGAAAAAAAAAATGAAGTTGGTGTTATAGCAAGGCTTTTGATAAAATTTCTCATAAAATTATCTCATTTAAACTTAATGCCCTTGGATTTTCCCCTGGTTTCGTTCAATGGATGGAATCACATCTATCGGACCGGAAATATCGGGTAATGTTTAGATCTTCAATTTCTGATTCGTTTATTGCGACATCTGGCGTCCCACAAGGCACTCATTTGGGACCTATTATTTTTATCTTGACAATCAATGATGTCGAATCTGTAATTGATTATTCTAAACTATCGACTTATGGGGATGACATGAAAATTTTTAGAGTAATTTCTGCACCTAATGATGCCTTACATTTGCAGAGTGCTTTGAATAATTTCCATATTTGGTACCAAAAAAACAATTTAGAACTTAATGCTAACAAATGCCAAGCTATCACATATTCCCGCAAAAGTATCCGCCCACTACAGCGTGACAGAGTAACGACTATTTGGGATTTAGGCGTCATTTGTGATAGTGAGCTCAATTTCCGACCGCATTACGACAATATAGTAGCTAGGGCTAACTCTGCTCTTGGTTTCGTGAAACGCTGGTTCAAGGAGTTTTCAGGACCCTATGTAACGAAATCTCTCTACAAAACCTTTGTTCGACCTTTACTTGAGTACGCTAGTCAAGTATGGTCCCCTTATCACCAAATACATATTAAAAGGTAGGTAGGTTTCTCCGTTTTGCTTTAAGGGGACTTCCTTGGGTTGACAACTTCAACTTGCCCCCATATCAAGATCGGTTGCGGCTGATTAATCTACAATCCCTCGAAAGACCGGACGTGAAGTAGCGGATATCATATTGGTCCATCAAATTCTGTCTGACGTGACTGAGTCTTCTACCCTCCTTGAGGCAATGAGTTTGAACCTCAACTCACATTCCCTTAAATCAGTACCCCAATTCCATCAAGCACCTCACATAACTGATTATGGACGAAATGAACCAGTTACTAGAATGTTGAGGAAAGTAAATGTTTATTCAAATATTTTTGACTACAATCATAGCAAGGTCACACAAAAAAATCTTTTATATAGTTCCTTGCCCCCCTGCTGGATTTCTAGTCAATTTTGGTTGGATATTAACGTTGAGTTGACTTAGAATATAAGATGAGTCATTGAATCCCGACAGAAGTTGAAATAAAATCATGAAATTATTAACTTTTCATCTTTTTTCCACCTTCGCGTCGATACAGAAGACTTTCACATGGTGGTGAGTGTTGCGTTGGGTTTTATGGAACATGTCAATGGGCATTTAGCAGAAAAAGTTAAAACTTAAAATCAAATGATTTAAGTATTAAAGCTTCTCAAATTAACACTTTTTTTGTTTTTTTTTTTCTTAAGATTTTTCACAGATGAAACGGATTAATTTTTGGCTTCTATGGACAAAATTACTGAAATAATTCTTAATTAGTTTAAGGTCGGAAAAGGTTCTCTCAGCTGTTGTTACTGGAAGCTTGAAAAATATGAAGCATTCAATTATGCCTTCCGCAAAACTATATGCAAGACTTTTATCTAATTAACTCAAACAATTAACGGAGTTTTTTTTGGGCGCAGATACACATAATTGAAAAAAATATGAGTGTTCGCGTACTACTACAAAACTACCCATTTCTAGCATTTAAAAAAAAAATTTATATGTATACTTTGACAGAACTTCGGACTTAAACTGGTAGAAATTGTATGATTTGGAAAGTAAACGAACACGGGTTATAACAGCTGATACCTAGACAGCGTTCGGAATTGAGACATCGCATTTTTAAGCTGATTGGAAAAATTGTGTGAATGCCGGGACTCATGGTTAATATGTGTAAACATCAACGTGCGCGGATCCAAAACGGACTTGTTTTTGCTTGAAGGGGATCTTAAGATTTTTTTCACTGAACGCACCCATCCTAGTATGCAGATCGTAACGTTGCACACCGTAACGTTGCACACGAACCATCACGTTTTTTTTTCACTCTACCGCCAGCATAGATGTTTACACATCAAAAATCTCAATTACATATGTATTATATACCTACCTCAAAATGTTCGTAGTAGAATTATAATTTTAAATATATCTTACACACGTTTGTTCCTTTGTATCTCAGGGGCCCCGTATCACTGATAAGGCTGATAACGCCCCTGCTTAAAGTGCAAAAATATGTATCTTTGTTTTAATATGATTCAGGCTTACGTTACTTAACGGAAAAATAAGTCTCCAAAAAAACTCGTTACAGAGTTTGAAAGAGTTGATTAGTTGACCTATATATCAATATTTTCCCTTTTGGTCGCAACACGCAATCTCCTAAATCGAAAATGTGTCATTTCATGTTCAATGTTCAATTCATTGGTTTAAATCATTTCAAATGTTCAGTATTTCGAAAGAATAATAGTTTATATTTGTATGTACCTGTACCACCTACATTTATATACATGTTGCTCAATTTGAACCCTTACAGGAAATGAAAATACATAGAAATACACAAATATGGAGATTTCTAAATTGCATAGATTAATATGTCGGGGTAAAACAGTTTTCTTTTTAATTTCCCCAATGATTTCATGTATCATTTTCCATTTGGTTTTCTATTTCAATTCATCATTTACTATTCGAATCGAATGCAATCCAATGATATCCCTTAAACTGGCTTTGCTGTGCAAGTGCAGTTTTTCTTCCATACATTGAATCACAACAGGCGCCACCATCTCCGATTTGGGTCAAATAAAAATACTCATAAATTACAATTTCTATTTTCAGACCAGCATAAAATATCAATCTAGCCAGCCTCCCCGAATGTGTGTGTGTAGTTAAGTTAAAATTATTATATTTCCTTTTCCATTGCTCCCGATACTGTAATAAATTATTCCATTAAGCATTTACAGCTTATATCTGCTTTATTTACTTTTTTGTTGCCTCCATATAAAACAAGTGAGTGCGTTAAAGACTTCTTCTTCTTCTTCTTCTTTCCAAGGCGTGTTAAATTCATTTTGTTGTTGTTGTTTTTATTGTGTTGTCCTTGGGGAATATATTTTTTTTTTCGATTAACATATAATTACACTTTTCTTCTTGTAAATAAAAATTCACTTCATATTCATCATTCCGCCATTTTTATTTGTCAATACAATCAAAATCTTCATCCCTTCTTACACTTTAGAATCAATCGTGTGTTGAATTTTGATGGCACAGCACAGCACACCACTGCGCAAAAAAGAAAACATAATTTCATTGAATGATTTTCGTGTGGTTTTGACTCAAAGTCAAAGTTTGTTGTCTTTGATGTCTCAAAATGTGTCACAAACATTGGACTATCGATCGGAAAAAAATGTTGGTACTCTTCATATGGCTTCTTATAGCCTACAGGGAATTTAAGGGACATTTTTAAAGGATGTGGAGTTTTTTTAACTTGTAATCTCTGTTGGCTATAAAAAAATTATTGGCGAAGGGCAGTCACATCGCAGGAACACCAATGCTTTTTTTTTTATTTTATTAATGTCAATTGAGCAAAAATTTCCTTGTTAATCATGGGATGTGTTTAGAATTTTCATTTGTGAATTTAATAATAAATCTTTGTTTCAGGAGAAAATCGTAATGGACCAAAAAAAGAAATGAATAAAGTATAATTTTTTTTTTTTAATAAAATAAAATCTAATTTTGGGCCCGTTTCACAGTTAGAAAAGTGGCCCTTAAGTGGGCAATGTGAAATATTAATGCGCAATGTCACTTAAGTCTCCGATAATGGTGACTTAAATTCCACTTACGCTGGCTATAAAATTTACCCTAAAGTCCTAATATGGGTAACTTAAGTATACCACTTATTCTTTCAAGTGTCGATTGTGAAACTGGCTCTTATGGTCTTTAAAAATCATAATTAAGAAAATGTAAATAGAACCATGTAAAGGGTATTCCAATAAGGACTTCCGAACTTTGACAGTTGATAACGGCCATATTGTTGAGCTACATCTGTCAAATTGGCTGTCATTTATTCAGTTTGTTTTGCCAAATCACCATGGACGAATAGGTATACCATTCCACATCACGTGCAAATAATAAAATTGTTTTATCAAAATGGGTGTCCTGTTCGGGCATCTCGAAAAATTCACTAGTTGGTGTGGATTTTGGGCTGACGGCCGGCGCGGCGTCATCGGTCTATATTTCTTTGAGTTGTAGGTCGATAATTACCAACTTTTTTGGCCTGAATTATATGATATGGACACCAACGATATATGGTTTCTACAGGCCGGCGCACAGTGGTTCGGTTTGTATGGGAGCGCGGAAATAAATCGACAAAACCTGTAATATAAATCGGAGAGAAATGAAACTTGGCACACATGTGTAGGTTAGGGAAACACAATTCCTCAAAATTTGGATTAAAAATAACAATTAGAAGATGAGTTATTGAGATTTTTCTAAATTTTGGGGTTGGGGTAGATAGCCGAGAACATTTCCTGGAGTGGTGGGTTCTGTAATATTTGTAGTCCTTATTTCTGCTTTCCTGGGCCTCCTCTGAAAGTGAACCCACTGGCAAAGATGCACTTTGTATTACTTCTGCTCCGTGTAATAAGATTTTATGAACTGTTGCAGGCATGTGATACCAAGGGTATAACGAAATCGCCAATTAAGCTGTCTCCTCAGAATAAACCTTAAATTTTTGTGTATCAATTGAAAAATTGCAGCAAATTACTTCCAATATGACTAAAATTCTCGCTATAAACCTTGAATCTATTTTGGTGATCTCTGCAGTCAGAAGCGGATTTTCAAAAAATCTTCGTGATGTATTGCCGTCATTTGTTGTTCCAGTTCCTTGCTTTACAACGTCAACCTTGATACCAACCTTTTCGATCAATTCAGCTTGGATTCGTTTTTTTTCCACTTCCTTAATAGCACGAGTGTCCTCACATATTCTACATGATTTAAAGCTTAAGTTGTAGCCGAGGTGCAACACGTATTCCATAAATCGTATCCTTGCATGTAGTGATGATATTCCTAGTTTAAGAGCATCTTCATTCAACATCTTGGTACTGATCTTAGATAAATTATTCATCTCCGAAGGCTTAGCTCTACAAATGATGCAGTTGCTCGCAGAACTAGTATTTGTGACAGCTTGAGCAACTTTTCCATCTATCATCGTGAAATAAAGATGGTGTCTAACTTTAATGGCAAGTGTGCCAATATTTATTGAGGTCATCTCCAATCCCTGTATTTCATTTTCCACACGGTTTTTGTCTTCGCGTATGAGGTCAAGTGTTTCCTTTTTGTATTCAAATTTCAATGCTCTGCAATATCGTGTTGAAGACAGACGGACATTTTGAGGGGCACAATCGACGTCATGAAAAGATGTGCATCCGAAGCTTCCTGATTCCCGATGTAAAATGTCTGCATATATTCGCTCTGTCCAGATGAGCCATCACAGCCCCACTTTGTATGAAGTTCTAAAGTTTGGTTGTTAAGTTGTTCCAGCTCATCACTTGGAATTGTTTTTAAAATTCTTCTTGCAGTGTGATCTAGCAAATCCTGAACCTCACCATCGCAGATGTTTCGATTACTGCTATGTTGTCTGGGTAGCAAGATTGTTTTGCCTCAATAATATCGGTGTACTTTGGGAAAATATCATAACCGATCTCTTTTGTAGCTTTTCTTAAAATTTCGTATTGGTATTTCGATAGTTTTGCTTGCGTTATAAGAGCTAAGGCCTGCGTCAAATTCTGAGAAAAAAAGTACAAAAAATCAAGAATTAGTATTATTACTTTTAACTGCTTTAATTTACTTTAAAAAAATATTTACCTTTTAATTTTGAAGAAGATAAGGATGCAGCATTTATAAGATCCTGTGATACAGAAGATCTCAGTTTATCTACTTTATATCTTTTTGCTCGGTCAGTGCACGATGTAAAATCTTTGTTTGTAAGATAATACTAATACTTGCCCTAATAAAAAAGTTACTATCAGCAGATTCTCTTCCACTTTATAATTTTTTTTTTTTGAATAAGTACCTATAGATAAGTTTCGAGGTTATTGTCTTACTTTATATACACGATGGAAATTGAACAAGGTTTGTCCCGGAAATCTCCTGAAACACATAATATTTCTCTAGTAAAAACTATTCGAAAAGCTTTTTTTAACAACTTCTTATAAATATCAGGATTCTTTACACTGCAGATATGTTGTATATATGCCAACAAGTTCTTATTTAAAATACACATTTCTTAAAAACATTGAAATGCATAAATATAACAAAAATTATATTATCTACATATACATAGCTCTCAATTTTGGCAACAAGAACTATTTTAGCAATGACTATATGACCTAGATTGCATTTAAACTGAAATATTGATCCAAAAACCCGCATGTCGTAAATAGAAAAAAAAAATAAAATAAAAAAAGTTTTCCTCTTCGGAGGAAAAAAATACAATTTATTCACAAATAAATTTCCACAGTTTTACATTTAAATCTATCTTGTGTATCTATGTTGATGATTAAAAACAAAGCTATGTACCGAGATGACGTGTATAAGTTTTAATTAATTTTTTTTTTTTAATTTTCTCATCCACAGGTATATACGGGTTTAACGTTTGAAAACCTATACTCTTTATTAATTCAGTCAACTCAGCGTCAGCACATAGGAGTATTTGCATGAAAAAACCGGAAAAAAAATAATTTTAATTTTTGGGGGTTAAATTGAATGATTTCTACCTGAAACTAACTATAAATTGATAACGTGTTGAAAAAATATTCCTCCTCCTTTTAATCGAAATAAGTATTTTTTAAAAATTAATTTATTAAGCTTAAATATAAATAATTAAAGCATAAAACTTAACAAACTTCATGATTTGAAAATAAGCAAAAAGAGCAAACCGTTGCTAAAAATTCTTTTCTTGTCGCCAAGTTTGAATTTATTCCCATCAAAATAAAATAATTCGCATTAAATATCACTATTAAATTAAAAAACAAAAAGTTTAAGGTAACACTGCACACGTTCAACTAATCGCAAGACACAAAAGATGAACAAACTAAATTAATAAAATGTTATTAATTGCTCGCATGTGATTTCCGCAGTCGATTATTTTTGAATTTAAGATCATGGCCAAATGTTAAATAAATAAAATAATTGTAAAGTTTAAAAAACAAATTTAACTTTCAAATTTTCAAATTAAGAAAATCGACTTTTTTCCAGTTTTAACAGACAAATATTCCTATTTGCAACGCGCCATTTAAGTTATTTGCATAAATAAGCTTTCATCCCTTATCAAGAGAGCTATAAAGCCATATATCTACCAGATCTGTATAGATAATGAAGCTTTTGGGGGCCGTTTATTAAAATCAGCACGACTCTGCAGACTGGCACGATTCACAACAGTTGCCAATCGATAGTCAATTCTATCTCCGAATAGATTAGCAAAACTAATCAACTCGCACACAACCATCAGTGATACACTCAAAACCAAAAAAAAAAAAAGGTAGGGGAACTCTTCAGCAGGACCCTCTGTCAATGTCATGAGTCGCCATGTGGACGTACATGATGGCAGCCGCCCGAGGAGATCGGGCAAATTCAATGTTATCCTCAAGGCGTCGCACTGAAAGTGAATCATCGCCCAAGTATGGTTACAAGTAAGTCCGAATGACGATCTTTCTTTCATTCTCCTATATACGTTATGGTGTTTTTGTATTCTTTATAGTTTAACCCGTCCTCTTTATCGGACTACCCGGCTAACTGGAACACATTCCAGTTCCGGAGTATGCAGCAACCAATACCAACAATATCCGACGTACGGCAACCAAATGTTCCATCATTCGAATTCGTATGCCTCGCACCACCATGTGACGTCACCGCCAGCATTTTCTGCTGCCCCTCCGTCGACATCGTCGAACCACAGTCAGAACAGCCAGGACGAGGAGGACAGCAGTTTCTTTGGTCCAATGTCCAACGAGAATACCACCACCACTACCACCAACAACCCTAACCATCACGCCACACTAGCCGGACAAAATTCGTTACCAAATCGCAACCTGGCCATAACACGTTCGGCAAATGTGTCTTTGGTTATTGAACAAGGCCATGCTGATAGAACGGCACCTGTATCTGGCCAACAACTGAGGTCTTCTAATCGGCGAACCAGCAACAGCAACAACGATGACGAAGAGGTCGACTACTTGGAAAGTGTGATGGAAAACGGCAAACAAATGTCAAAGGTGAGTGCTAGAAAAGTTACTTTGTCGGTTTCTCTTAAGGGGGATGTACATTACATTATGTAGATGTATAGATAGAGAGGAAGATTATTTGGTCTCTAACAGGAAATTTATGCAGGAATCTTCAATTAAACCAGACACAAGGACGTTCTTGTTGTGGAATTTTGTACGTGCGTGTTGAAATTTGTGCGGAAAAATTTGGAATCCCACTGGTGTCTTTGAGCTTCCTACATGGAAGTGAGATCAATTTTTTTTTTTTTTAAAGGAAATTTACTCAGATATATGTGTACTTAATGTATGTTTGTATGTATATATGACATTTTTTACAATTTGAGGAAACCTTTAAAAGTCTGTTTTAATTTAAATTATTTAGCGATGATTTTAACATTTAATGTATGTGTATTGTGTATATGTCGTCTTAAAACAACTCACACACAAACATAAATATACAATTAGGATATTTAAAGAAAGGTATGTATGTATATGTAAGTCTTTACTGAGTTATTCTATATACCATAGGTTGGGTATGGATCTTCCTTTTTAAAATGGTTTTGTTTAATTATATGCGTAGGCGTTGATGATGAGATAATTCTTCGCACGGCTATGTGATGGTTTTCCGTTCGTGTTTCCATTAAAAACAAACCTTTTAATTGCTTCCAAATTTGTAAATACCATATTATATCCATATATACATATTTCACGCAATTTACATTTATGTGTTGTATAATTATGTTTGTGTTTGATTCGTGTTAATATTTAAGGACCTCTCTTTGCCTCTGTAAAATATGTTAAATACGCAGGACTGGATCACTTTAACTTGCTTTTTTAATATTCTATAAGAAGAAGAGGAAATTAATCTAAGGTTAGGCAATAACGCCCAAATCGATTTGGAAATATTGCCCACAAAAATTCTGAACAATATTTGTTGTTTTTTTTTCTCGATTTGGGCGTTATTTCCATTTTAAAAATTTTTGTTTTAAAGGAAAAATCGGCCAAAATAAAAATTTTAAAAGTTAAATGGAAAATAACGTCTAAAATTGGAAATATCACCCAAAAAAATCCAGAAAAAGGAAATAACTCCCAAATGCCAGGAAAAAACGCCAAGATCCTAGGAAAAAACGCCCAATTCTAAATCCAATAATTGTACTGAAACAACTCCTTTATAAAATAAAATCAACTTTATTTCACTTCAATAAAATAAGCAGTGAGTGAGGTTAGGGTGCTTAGGCTGCTTGGGCACACTATAGGATTTGGAGTAGGTTTCTTTAAATCCAGATTCTTTAAATGCAAAATATTTGAATATACACCCCGCATCGCACCTACCCCAACTCTTATAGTGAGTGTGGTTGCAGGGGGGCAGCATGCCACACATACTTCACTGTTTATGCTCCGCGATTTTTTTTTAAGATTATTATTATCTTCGCAAATATTCCTAAGAACTTTGCGTATGCGGCTCAAAGAATTTGCATTATTAACCAGCACTTTGGACCTTGAGCACTATTTTTTGTATGTCCCCCAAGGCTTCCAATTCCTTGAGCAAGCCTTCTTGGTTGCCATGATTATGATTATAAATTTTACTTTGGAAATTTCGCCCCAAATAAAAAAAAAAAAAGTTTGGAAATATCGCCCAAAATTAAGGAAATAACACCCAAATTTTACAAATACAATTTACATTAAAAATATTTGGGCGATATTTCCAACTTGAGATATGGAAAAATATAAATTTGGGCGCCTTATTGTCTAACGCCTTATTGTCTAACGCCTTATTGTCTAACGCCCTCCCACGGCACGGCGCCGGCATTGGGCAAAAACTCCCAAATGATTTTTGGAAATAACTCAAAAAAAAAAAAAACTCGAACAATTGTTGTTGTATTATTTTTCGTCATTTTGGAGTGTATTTCATGTTTTGGGCTCGTTTTTAAAACAGGAAATAAAACCCAAAATAAAGAGTAGAAAAAATTAAATGCAACATAATGCCCAAAGTAGGAAATATCACCCAAAAGCCAATATTTTTACTTTACTCAGGATATATACTAGGTATATGGAGAGTTATGGGTTCGTAAAAAAAATCAAACTGCATAATGCCCAAAGTAGGAAATATCACCCAAAAGCCAATATTTTTACGTAAAAAAAATCAAACTGGAGATTTCGATCAAACTTAAATTATGATGGTATAAAGACGAAAAAAGTTGTCTGCCGGTCTGTATATCTGTCTGTCTGTTTGGCTACAGCCTAAACGGATTGAGCGATTTTCTTTAAACTTGGTACCTAGGGATTTTCGGACATTCCTCCCGCCGCATTTTTTTTTTTCATTTTCTTAGGACCCAAAATAACGGTATCTGTCATACAAATTTGTGTGGCCAAAAAGGAAAATCTTATTTCCCTTAAAATCAAGTACATAACGATTTTTAAAAACATCAGTAAATTTTAATAAGTATAAGCTGCCTTTCAGTAAAAAAAATCGTTCCGAAAAATAGTTATTAATGGCACCTCCCACAGAACCATTTTTTTTTTTATTTTTTATTTTCTTAAAAATGGTTCAATTGATTTTGATAATTGTTTATGTATGTTTTAAATAATATTGCGTAACTAAATTTAAAAAAAAATAAATATTTTTGGGAGTTTTGAAAAATTTTGAAAATTCTTATTTGAATACTCAAGGTTTCAAAAACGTCTCTGTCAATTTTTTTAAAACTAGACAAAAGGCGGTTTTTCAATATTATCTAGAAGATTTCAAACAAAAATTATTGTTTTAACCAAAAATAACGGTACTTTCCATACAAATGTATAAAAACCATTTGGTTTTGCTCAAAAACGACTCCTACAATTTTGATAAATAATTGCCTGTGTGTCACAATCAGTACGAAATTTAATATTTAACCATTAGTAACAGTACTTCTCACTTTCGGACTAACATATAAAAATTACAATTTTAATACAGAAGCTTCTAATAAGTTTAAACAATATTTTATATAGAAATTTTCCAAAAAAAATATTTTCGAATTTTTAAAGAAAATTAAAAAAAAAATTGTTGTTGTTGTTGTTCGATATTTAAAAAACCGCTGGATGTTTTTTTTTTTTTAAACTCATATTTTTACTTCAAATTGATAAATACTCAAAATTGGCGTACTAAATTTTTGTCTTAAAAATGTTTACGAAATCTTATAAACAAAAAATTAATTATTTTTTAAACCGCTCTTAAAATGTTTTCAATTTTTTTTTCTCATAAATTAAGATTTATTAAAGAAATCAGATTGTGTACATCGCATCGGATACGTCTTTTTCATTTTACCCCATTTCATCCTGCAATGTGAAGTTTTCCGATATTTTAATAGTAACTCTGCTGTTCGGGGCGGAGACGAATCCACCAAATTACAGATCATTAAGATTTGTAGTAATAAATTGTGTAACTAAACCAACTTTGTTTTATATAGTTGCATACATACCTATTAAGATTTTTGTATACTCACATAATACTCCCTTGAAATAAATTATGTTTTTTGGCAGGTTTATAAAATATGTGCTCCCATAACTAATTTATTTCATACTTTGGAAAAATATTGTGATCGCACCTAAGAGCAAGTTCTTGCGACCCAGTTGTGCATTTTATTTTATTATACTCATATACAATACATAAACATTATGTAGATATTTAAGAAAAAACATAATAGCCTATAAATCTATAAAATAAATATTTCTTCAAAAAGGTAGACGTACCTATTAAAAAAAAAAAAAAACACTTACATAAATTACAAAATTTATTGCATGGTTGATGTTTTTTTTGGTTTTTTTGTTGAATATCAAAAAACATATTTCGCAACAAGCTGTTTGTATTCAACTTAATTTTTCTTCCCATTTTCTCATCGCTTAATTCGAATTCAACAAAAACAATTATAAATTAAATGTGAAAAACCCACGATTTAACCTAGAATTTTCATGACAATGTAGGATTCATTTTTATTTGTATTTATAATTTGTATTTTAATGAATATTCCATTTAAATAAAAATGTAATCTCTCTGACTCAGCTGGAAGTCAAAAATTAAAATACATAATCACGAAGTCTTTTGTTTAAATTATAAAAAAAAAACTTTCTACCAAACTTTTAATATTTTTTCTCACCTTTCTTCGCCGACAAAGTGGCGTTAAATTTCGATCAAAGTTACCTTAATTTATCCAAGTCCTTGAACCGTTGTCGACAAAAAGTTCTTTTACTTGAATTTTTAAAAATATAAAAACAT
Organism: Leucozona laternaria; assembly: GCA_932273885.2. NCBI lineage: Eukaryota > Metazoa > Arthropoda > Insecta > Diptera > Syrphidae > Leucozona > Leucozona laternaria. The sequence continues at coordinate 21,119,031 of OW026368.1, read as the reverse complement.
GTCACGGACACAGCATCCATACCCAACCCATACAGTGTAGGTGTATCTCAAAAAGTCCGACAAACAACAAGCACGAATTGTAATCGAGAAAAAATAATTAATTTCACTAAAATAACCTGCTCTGGCTGCTCTAGGATTTCCAAGTCTGGTAGTCGTCACGCACCACCATCCCTTTTCAAAAGAACACATAAACCGTTCACTTGGGTCAAGAAAACTTATTTTACTTCACCACCAATCGGTTTTAGGATTTCATGACGATTTAATTTCGCTTACCGCAGGCAAATAATTGTTATATATTCGCAATGGAGGTTTATTATCTTTTAAGGCGGAAAAAAGGATGAAATAAGACTCTCTGTGCACAGCAGGATCCATGCGATGACAGCAGGATTTTAGCGAGAAGAAAAGGATAAATAAATAATATTTACGATACGCCGCGCCGGATAGTCAATGTTGATGAGTTTGCCGATGACCTCTGAAATTCTGGCAAATGTGTATACCTATAGTAGATTCAATGCAAAAAAAGGAGGTTTTATGTTTTTTTTTCCTTTTCACTTTGGGTTTCTTCTACAAAAGAATTTACATTTATATGTGTATAAAATATATTCTCGGATGTGTATCTGACATATAATCAATTAAGGTCTTCAATCTATGAGAATAAATCGATAGAAGGTTATAATTTAGTAATCGACCCAAAAGTTGGATAACTTCGTACGATGGCTATGTGTGTCTATAAAGGTCCTTGTGAGATGCTGTTCTTTGAGAATGTGGTATGTGATGAAAATGGAAGTTAAATTACTTTTGGAGAATCGTTTTACCCTGCATAAGTAATAAATATACTCATTTGTTACTGAACGTCATCATCGTCGTGCTTAAAAAGCTTAGTGTTGAAAGAACGGCAGCGAAATACCCAGTGGGGGAACCGCTGTAACGAAATTTCCAAGCACTAAAAGGCTGGTGGTGAAGTGTCCAACGAACGGTGAAGGTTCGGTACTGAAAGGTCCTGCTTCGTAGTTCACTCTCAACTTTAAGATGACTTCACATTACACATAATTATTATCACTCTCTGAGCATCGACAAACAACAACACTGTCAGCGGAGAGCACTAAAATCGCAGTTTCAATCGATTGACACCATCAATCGCCTATGGAATTGGACGCTGTGCCTAAAAATTGCATCGTTTAAAAGCAGTATAATGTAAACGTAGAATTTAAGTTCAGATTTATATCACAGATTTGTATCACTGAACGCACCCGATATCCTACCATACCTACAGCCATGGATCTACAATACCTACAGTCAATTGTCACAATCCCTACAGCTGACTATTATTATTTTTGTTTTGATTTTGTTTTCTTTTTACTTACTAGTGTCGCGTCCATTTTGTTCGGGGAATAATTCAAAATTTAAGAAAAAAATATAAAAATATAAGTGTTAAAATGATAAAATCGTCGGTCGCGCTAAAAACAATTTCCTTTCGTCGTTGGCAAAAACAATATAAATGAGTGGTCGCGGTAGAGTATAATATAATTGTCGATCGCGTTAAAATCAATTTGTTTTGGTCGGGCCAAATCAGATTTCGTAACGATACGTGCTACAACGTAAAGTGCACGACGTAACGTTGCACTCGAACGTTCACGTTTTTTTTTTCACTCTAGCGCCAGCATAGATGTTTACACATCAAAAACCTAAAAACTAACTTTTAAAAAATACTTAAATTATTTTCACGTACGAAATAAGCAGATAGACTGCTTCTAAACGATGCAATTTCTTCTTACAATTTTTCAGCACTATGGCGAGGGACATAAAGGGGCCTTATTAAAATAAAGGGTGGTCCAATGAAAACGCACGATGTTAATTGTAAATAAAACAAAAAGTTTTCAGAGAATTATCTTAATATTTTTTATTATGATAGAAGGATCTATGTGAAACAAAGTATCGGCCAAATGCTCGCCACGGCTTCGGTGGCGAACCTCTATTCGATGGTTCATATTTTCAATGACCCTGGTACATAATTGAGGTTTAATGTCGTTAATGTGCCGAATTATCTCATCCTTTAGCTCTTGAATTGTTCTTGGCTTATTGACGTACACTTTTTCTTTTAAATATCCCCTCCCCAAAGAAAGAAGTCCAACGGGGTCGAATCAAATGATCGTGGCGGCCAATTAACATCGCCACGACACCGACGTGAGATAACACGGCCATTGAATTGCTCGCTCAAAAGAGACATTGTTTCGTTGGCTATGTGGCAAGTGGCACCATCCTGTTGGAAGCACATGTCGTTTAGGTTCATATGCTCAATTTCTGGTCACAAGAAGTCCGTTATCATCTCGCGATAGCGAACATCACTCACGGTAATTGCTTGGCCGACCTCATTTTCAAAGAAGTACGGCCCGATGACGCCGGCCGGCCGCCAGCCCATAAACTGCATCAAACAGTCACTTTTTGTGGATGCATCGGTCTTTTCACATTTCCCACAGACCCTGTTTGCTGAAATTTGCGCACAATATTCTACCGATTGTGAACATAATTGGTCGATTACGCTGACCAAAAAAATCACAAAGTGCACGAAATGCATTATGATTTGAACGCCCAATTTCGTAAAAGGCTTCAACAATCTTAACGCGCTGCTTAATTGCTTACCTCTCCATGGTTGAATTTGTCAATCACTGAAACAAAGAAATTTCAAACTAAGTTGGGCAAAAAACTTGACCTTATAAGGTGTGACTCACAATTAACTTCGTGCATTATGGTTGGGCCACCCTGTATTTTGCATCAGTCAGTTAAGTTTTCAATATTTTTACGGAGTTACCATTACTTGCTTAACAGTTTTGGTTTAGTCAAGGTCAAGAATTACACTGCTAAGTGTTCTGGTTTTCTCCTTCGATGCAAGAAATTTGTTTCCCCCTCTGATCTGGCTGTGATATACAAAGCCTTTATTCGTCCAAATTTTGAGTACAATTCCCATATTTGGGCAAGTGCCCCAAAAACCCACTTGAGTCTATTGGATGGAATACAAAAGAGAGCTCTAAAAATTATAGGTGAAAGAATTATTACGGAAATTTTTACATCCCTTGAGCACCGTCTCAATGTTTCATGTCTATCATTATTTAACCGCTATTTCTATAAACAGTGTTCTAGTGAAATAGCCAGTTGCATTCCACCTACTTAACCAATTCAACCGTAATACTCACGCTTCTAGGAATGCCCATCAGTTAACCCTTGAGCCAAACTTCGAACGTACGGTTAAGTACAGAGATTCTTTCCTTAGTCGCACTACACGAATGTTAAATCCTCTACGCGTTTAATATAAAAATAAAAAATATAACGGAACTAGAATTTAGAAAATTACCTCAATTTTCGACTATTTTCTTATAAAGGGTTTTTCAACATTTCTTTCGACATTTCTCTTCAGTAAGGTTTGCCATTTCATGATGGAAAGATATTCGAGCCAACAACGAGTCGAAATTATTAAAATTTACTACCGAAATTCGGAGTCAGTGGCCTCAACGTTAAGAGCGCTACATCCAATTTATGGTCGTCATAATCGTCCTAGCAAATTAACAATTGAGCGTCTAGTGGAAAAAATTGAAACCACAGGCATAGTACAAAATGTTCCCGTGCCAGTGAGACAAAGAAGTGCCCGTAGTTTCGAGAATATTGCTGCCGCTGAAGCTTCAGTTGCAGAAAGCCCAAATGTGTCTCTCACACGTCGTTCTCCAGCGTTGGGCATCTCTGTGACGTGTTGTGGCGAATTTTGCGAAAAGATCTTGGCCTTCATCGTTACAAAATTAAATTGACGCAAGAACTGAAGCCGCTTGACCACCAGAAGCGTCGTATGTTCTTGAATTGGGCTGAGCAACAACTTGAAAATGATTCGGATTTTCATCGAAAAATCATCTTGAGCGATGAGGCTCATTTCTGGCTGAATGGCTTCGTCAATAAACAAAATATGCGGTATTGGTCAGGCAGCAATCCACACTTACTCCATGAGTCATCATTGCATCCCGAAAAAATTACGGTTTGGTGTGGTTTATGGGCCGGCCGGCGGCGCCATTGGGCCGTACTTCTTCCGTGATGATCAAGACCGGCACTTTACTGTGAATGGGGATCGCTACCGTTCAATATGATTACCGAATATTTTTGGCCCCAATTGGATGATATGGACTTGGAGGACATGTGGTTCCAACAGAACGGTACCACAAGCCACACAGCGAATGTCACAATCAATTTATTGCAAACCAAGCTTGGAGAACGTATTATCTCACGAAATGGTATAGTCGCTTGGCCGCCTCGGTCGTCCGATTTGACGCCGTTAGACTATTTCCTGTATGGCTACGTCAAGTATATGGTATATGCCAACAAGCCAGCGACGATTGATGAACTTCGTACGAATATCGAACGTGAAATTGCAGCAGTATCGGCCGATTTATGCTTGAAAACCGTTTAAAATTGGTTTCAGCGTCTGGACTTCTGCAAAAGAAATCGAGTTTCATACATAATGGCAACAAACGTACTTTCACAGGAATAAAGAATTTCATTGATATCCAAAACTGTTTTTGTTTTATTGAAAAAACTTTTGTAGCGCTCTTATTGAAAAACCCGATATAACCAAAATATGAGTACGATGATGACAAAATTCTGGCAGGTTTCTGTTCTCAGCCTCTTAATGGGGATGGAGGGTGAAATATGTATGTCGACTTTTACAATTTCTTCACTTCAATTTATTAATTACAAATTGGAAATGATATATTCCGCCATTTTCCCTTAACAATCTCATTAACATTTAGAACTCTTGATATAAGCTTTCCATATTACGAACCTTATTGGCACTTTTTGTGTTGATTTTTTACTTGGTATACAGTTAAAAAAAAAAAAAACAATTTATCTTGAGTTTTATTAATTGGATCGTCAAGATTAAAAATTTTGAACTCACGGAAAATGAAGGAAAATATCATTTTCAATTTTTAATAAATGAATAATTGAAGTGCTTATACCCCTGTCATAAAAATTGAAAACATTGTTATTTATAACTCTCCATCCCCATCTGAGAATAAGACCCTGTCAGACTTTTCTATTCGACATCACAAAAACCTATATATCCTCGTACCCATATTATGGTTAGATATAATTCTAAAATTTGTTGTGGGCTCTTATTTATATTTAAGCCAAACCCACCCACAAACCAGTCACAGACAGATTTAAAAAAAATCAAAATGACAATGAAAATGACGTTAGCCTGAAGGTCTATCAGGGTTGATGATAAAATGTATAGTTCAGTTGCTAAGGTAAAGGGTGTTTTTTTTTTTTAGACGTGTGCTTTTCAATCTGGCAATACTTTTTTTCGGAGTTGGTTTCTTTGACAGCTGTCACTTGATTTATGCTCAGTTTTGTTTGCCATTTCATAGTAAATAGACTTACTCCTTCATAGTAATAGACAACGTTTGCAAATTGTGCAAATTTATTACCAAAATAATGGTTTGGTTCGCGCGACGCATCGCGCGCTGCGTCCAATATTCGATGAAGCTCATTTTTGGTTGAATGGGTACGTTAATATGCAAAATTGTTGAATTTTGAGTGATCATAATCCACAAACTATTGTTGAAACGCTGTTTCATCCTCAAAAAGTCACTGATTGGTGTGCTCTATGGGCAGAGAGAGGTCTTTATTTCTTCAAAAATGAAGCCGGCCATAATGTTACAGTCAATGGGGAACGCTATAGAGCCTTGATTAATGACTTTTTCGTGCCTGAATTGGAGGATGTTGATGTGGACGACCTTTGGTTCCAACAAGACGGCTCTACACGCCATACAGCTAACGAAACAATCAATTTATTGAATTTTGGTGAGCGCATTATCTCGCGTCGTGAGCCTGTGGTGGCGTGGCGTGGCCTCCAAGATCGTGCGATTTAGCATCACTGGACTATTTTTTGTGAAGTTATGTGAAGTCGCTTGTCTACGCAGATAAGCCCGAGACGATTGCCGCCTTGGAAGAGAATATTCGGCACGTTATTGCTGACATACGGTGCCAATTGCTGCAAAAAGTGGTCGAAAATTGGGCCTCTCGGCTGGAATATATTCGAGCCAGCCACGGCGGCCACTTCCCCGAAATCATTTTCAAAACATAATGGCAAATCCTTATCTTTATAATAAAGCTAAATTCTTGGCCATAACATTAAATTATATGCATTTTAATTCTTCTTGAAAACCACACGTCTAAAAAAACACCCTTTATTTTTTTTATTTATTTTGTTTAAAATTATTATTGAACATTTTTTTCGGACTATATAGATTTAAAAAAAAAAACTCTAGCTTAAGACCTGCTGTTTGTTCTTTTATATAGAGCGGAAATTGTAATTTTATAATTACTAATTGATAATTTGATCAGTTTGTATAACATAATCTCTCCTCTGTAATAGCTCCCCAGTAGAAGTATACTATGTATATGACTTCAAATCCATTAAAATCATTTATTCTTAATGCATGATTCATTTCAAAAAATTGTTTACACCGTTTGTTTATCCAAAAAGTAAGCTCTTTGTAAAGTCTCAACAAGTTTGTAAATTTCTTCCAATAAATAAAATATTTACTTTGCCTTTTAAATTTCCCATGTCTGCTCTTTTGTTGTTTTGTAATAAAAACAAAAAAAAGTAGATAACCTCTATAGCTTCAATCCATGTAGCGAAGTCCTAAAATATTTAATCTAAAAATACTCCTGCTTGATAATAATTCCTTCAACTTCGCCCATACATTTTTCACAGATAGTATTTTCATTTTCCAATAAAATGAATAAATAAATCTTGTTATAACATCATATTCTCATTAAGCATTTGAAAATTTATTCTTTTTTTTTTTTACTGTTGTTAAAGAGATATCGTATTTATCTAGATTTTGTTCTTATACTGGAAATATACAAAAAAAAAGGACCGACAAAATTTAAAACTCCTTTTTTTTGGTTGGCTCGTAGGTATACACGCCTCTCTATCCGGATTAGTTATATTGACTTTGAAAAAATAAATTTAAACCTAGGAGAATCCTTGTTGGAAAAGGACAAGTTTAACTGTCAGGATTGGAGGGGGGGGGGGGGTGATAGGGTCATTGGAGGAGAGGAAAGAGATTTACTTTCACGTCCTTTGCAAAAAGGCGATTTATTTTACCTCGAATACAACCGTTTTGTTCGCACAAAAACAAATGAGATGAAAAAATAAGATATTGAAGTGGAGTGAAGAAAAAGGCCTTCAAGGTGATTTGAGCAGGACGATTTGGATGTATTCTTTTTTTTTTTTAAATAATACCAAAAGAAATTGAAAAAAAAAAAAAATAATTGTAAAAGACCATCAGGATAGCAAGCAAGAGGATAATTGAAATCGTGGATGTAGCCAATGGATGTACACAATTTATTCTCATTTAGTTGGATAATAAAAAAGCCACACCATTTCGGTATCGGTAGTAAAATGGACTTATTTTTCTACCTATAGATAGATACCGTAAGAATTTTATGTGTGTCCTATCTTTTTTTTTTTTTTTTTTGAATTGGATCTATTTCTATCAATTTGAAGTTACAAATTAATAGTAGGAACATTTTGGGGATTTTCAAGATTATTATTGACTTCTAAGAAGCTTTTTGATCGTAATTTTTCAATTTAGACTTGAGAAGGTAAATGGTTCTTTATTATAGGCCTTTTAATGGTAAACTTTTCTTCGACAAGATTACATTACATCCTTTTTCTTTTTCTACGCACTTTTTCTTACATTTCTATATAGGAAGTTTAAGATTTGTAAACAAAATCGAAATTTGAGATTTTGATCAAACTTTTTATTAAGATGATAAGGAAGGTCGAAAAAATGGCTTTTGCAATTCTGTCCGTCTGTTAAGATACAACCTTAAAAGATGGATGGAGTTTATTTTAATTTGGTAACTAGCGTTTTTGAGGCATTCCTATGATAGGTTTTTTTTTTTTTGATATTTTCTTTATGACTGTTGCTGTGCCTAGCAATACCCTTAACTTCAGAAACAAGAAAAGTACACAAAAAGTATAAAAAGTTACAAAGACAGCTTTCTTTAATTGGAACTAACATAAAGAATTTGCCAGCCGAAATTAAAAAAAGGTACCTAGGCGTACTATTCAACAGTTAAGGAAGATTGTGTTTTGTAGAAAACAAACAACTTCAACGATTTTGAATCAATTTTTTTGTAAGCCAAAATTAGTAAAGGGAGTTTTTTTTAGACGTGTGGTTTTCAAGAAGAAATAAAATGCATAATAATTTAATGTTATGGCCAAGAATTTAGATTTATTATAAGGATTCGGGCAAGTGGCCGCAGCGGCTGGCTCGAATAAATTCCAGCCGAGAGGCCGTATGTAAGCAATAACGCACCTAATATTCTCTTACAAGGCGTCAATCGTCTCAGGCTTATCTGCGTAGACAAGCGACTTCAAATAACCTCACAAAAAATAGTGCAGCAGTGTTAAATCGCACGATCTTGGAGGCCACGCCACAGGCCCTCGACGAGAGATAATGCGCTCACCAAAAGGTTCCTTCAATAAATTGATTGTTTCGTTGACTGTATGGCATGTAGCGCCGTCTTGTTGGAACCAAAGGTCGTCCACATCATCAACCTCTAATTCAGGCACGAAAAAGTCATTAATGATGGGATGGCCCTATAGCGTTCCCCATTGACTGTAACATTATGGCCGGCTTCATTTTTGAAGAAATATGGAAAAATGATTCCCTCTTCCCATAGAGCACACCAAACAGTAACTTTTTGAGGATTTAACGGCGTTTCAACAATGGCTTGTGGATTATGATCACTCAAAATTCGACAATTTTCCATATTAACGTACCCATTCAACCAAAAATGAGCTTCAACGCTGAACAAAATTTTCTTTTGAAAATCGGGATCAACAACTATCTCGTTTCGAGTGGCAAACCAAACTGAGCAAAGACAGCTGTCAAAGAAACCAACTCCGACAACAGTGTTGCCAGATTGAAAACTACACGTTATGATCTTCTATTATAAAGAACAAAGTACGTCAATTGTTATTACTTTTTTTAATTTGTTTCAAATTATTGATTAATTTGATTTTTAATTTTTGTATTTTCGTATTTATGGATTTTAATGTACGTAGCTTAAGATGAATTTACTATTGAAAAAGTTTCAAAAACAACTTTATCTTTAATTGAATTTCATCAGCTGAAACTGACTGAGCATTATTGCTTAATAGCTACAACTCTTACGGCAACATATTTAATGATTTCTTTAATTAAAAATAAAAAAAAAAACGTAGCAACTCAACTCAACTCAACTCACAATCATGCTTTCTTTCCCTAATCCTGACTACTTCAACCGATAACTTTTCTTAAATCAAAAGAAAAAAGTGAACCTTTTTGCCGTAGCCAATACTTAATTTTGTTATATATGTGGAAATACATGTGTACCTATAGGTAAAATGTAACTCAGCAAAAAATCATTTTGTCACGTCCCTAATTATCAGTGATGCTTTTTCTTCGTAGATCAGGTAAGCTGGAGGGTCCGAATAAAATTGCTTTTAATTTCCTTTAATTTCAATGTGTTGAAATTTTCTTCGTGAGACTTACGGTTCTCAAAATATCGCAAATATTGTTGTACACTCCTTTTCCAAGATTACGGTCGAATTTGGGTATTTTCAACCCCAAAAAAATTGTATACCTACTCAAAATGACTTCCCCTACCTACACATCAAGAAAAAAAAAAATATGTGTGAGTGATGCCACTTACGGTTTAGATGTGGAAACATGAACGTTCGTCCTATTGCCGGATTTTTTGTTATAAAAAGTACCCAATAAATATAAAACAACCGTATCGTAACGTATTATACCTAACGTGTTACAAGTAACATGCAACTCGGAACGTATTACACGTAAGGCCTACGTTTTAAGTTTACCCAACCGCACACCGGCTGGCCGTCATAAATATTTACACATCAAAAATCATGTCCTGCACAAAATGCAATTTTCGGTCTTGTAACATTTTCATACCTCTTCTATGAAATCTGTAAGTTAGAAAGTACAAAATTGAGTGCGGAATTTTATAAATTCCAGTTTTGCTCAAGTTTTCATATGGGACACATTGTGACACAACCGATAAACGTATTCTGCTTGCAAAATTGGATCGAAATTTGAAATTTTTCCAGCCATTAATGAGAATAACACAAAATTAAAGACACTTTTTTCAAAAAAAAGCATAGAAAATACCGATTTTGGTTATGCGAACCTTTTGGCAAAAACCTTAAACGCATACAATTATTGCAATTGATTTATAAATGGTTTTTCTATTGGCGCGGGTATATTTTAGCGACCATGTTGTTTAGGTGACATCTGTCAAATCTGTCAACCATGGCAAGTTACACGGTTGAAAAGCACGTCCAAATGATACAACTTTATTATCAAAATGAGTGTACGTGGTGTCCCTTCACAGTCGAGTCTTCAAAGTTTTGGTGATCCGATCGGTTATCATTCAGCAAACATTCGTATGTCAAAGGAACGCAAGATCAGCCGAGAACATCGTCGCAGTCCGTGAAATTGTACAGCAAAACCCGAGGCATTCGATTCCTCGTTGTGCACAAGAACTTGGCCCTTCCGTAGACTTCAAGTTGGCAAATTTTGCTTCGGGACTTGGGCCTTCATTATAAAAAAAAAAATCAATTGAAAGCATTCTAAATGAATCATAAATGAAAATAATCATATATGTACCTACCTAGAAAATATAAAAACAATGTTTTTAAGGCCCAGTTTTCAGTGGTGAGTTGAAGAAAAGTTATTTAAAAGTAAATTAACCCACAGTGAACTGAGGAAGCAGTTTTTCGGTGGAGAATGCATGCGGAATAACTAAAAATCAAAAGCATCTGTTCAATTAATCCTGAATTAACTCACCAAATTTGATAAAGTTAACTCGGGTTTAACTTTTATCTCGCTCTCAAAAACTGAACCTAAGTATATTTATATTTTTAAAAAAATTGACAATCGCGTGGGAAAGAAGCAGCACAGAAGCATTCCATCAGCGTCAATCTTTTTAATTTATTTTTCGAAAATTATCTCTTGGACAGATTTATAATTGACTTCAAAAATATCCGATAAGTTTGTTGTGGTTTCGTTCAGTTTGCAAACAAAAATAAATTTCAAAGCTTGTTGTTAAAATTTTAAATCTCTTTGTCAGTATTCCATCCGCTATATCTACATAATATCTATAAATTTAAATCACTAAAATTGCCAACGTTCTTTGTGGAAATTAAATGGGTTTACCTTTTGGGAAAAGGGGTATACTGATGTTTGTTAAACCCGTCTATCTACTTGTCATCTTAATCTGTTAGCCGCAAGTCGAAAATATGTATATATAGACACAAAAACCCAACACAAAATAAACGAAACTAAGAAGGTCTTAAACCACTACACGACCTTTTCGCTATGTACATAATGTATAGCCTCGATTAACCCAAAAATTTTAAGCAAATACTTTTAATGAAAGGTTATAGTGGGGGAGGTGTTTTTGAAAATAAGATTATCAACTTATTGGTCGGAAGGGGATTAGGCTTTGAGCGAAAGTTTCCATAAGCATAATCAAAATTCATATAGGGATTACAGGGTTTGCTTAACATTATTTATACCAATAAAAGAATTAAGACAGGGTGGTTAAAGGCGGATTAGAAAGTAAAACTTTTTTCTTTTAAGCTCTTTTCCACATTCAATATATTTCTGTGCATCAAAAAAAAAAAAACAGGGGAATTTCGGTTTAAAAGTGGAATACCCTGTATCTTATTTACACAGGAATATCCTTCTCGTCGTCGCGTCGCGTGCGTCGTCGGTCTACGTGAGTTTTCTTGAATGGAGCAAAGAACTTGATTAAAATTCCTTGTCAGTGTGATATAGGATATTGGAAAAAAAGTTTTTTTTTTTTTGTTGTCAAAGCCACCACCGCACCGTGCTGGATAATTGTGCTATTGACCTTTGATGTCGAAGCTTAAATTACAAAGCATGATATTTTTTCCAAAAGCGGAAGACTAGAAAATAGAATGCGTATATATCTTTCATCTGAAATGTTTAATGTTCTTAAAGAGAAATAGGGGGCCATTAATTTAACTTAAAACTGAAGGTAACACTGGCACATGTCCTCCATATCAGAAGAAACTTTGTGCATTTATGATGTTCGTTCGGTGCGTTGCTGTGCGTATATACATAGGTAGGTATCGTGACTTTGACGCTAGAAAACCTTTTATGATACAAACGCAATATGTGAAATGGGTTTTTTTATAACCTCCCGGTTGGTAAGAGGTTAAGGTCAGGCTAGGATGGCTCACTAAAAAAGTTGACACAAATTCTAAGGAATTTGTAATGGGATCACGAGTTGATTACTTTTTTCTTTCTAGTTTTCCGCAGGAGTCCGGAAAATGTTTATATATATGTAGTGTCGTCGAACAGTTCATCACCATAATTATAGTTACATAGGTACCTACCTATAAGCAACATTTGTTGGGTTGTTTTTCGTGTCCATCGAAAAGATGTTAATGTGAGTGTGAGTGAGTTGTGAATTTCAAGGTTGTCGTTCAAAAAGGGAATCATGAAGATGGAAAGTTTCGCCTTTTATAATTTGAAGTGAACATAAATTGGATAGGTATGAGCTTTAGGAATTCAAGGCACGCTTTTGTGTTGACGTTTTTAAATCCAATAAGAGGTTTTTTTTTAAGGTATCTATATCTGTACTTTGAACTCGATAAGGTAGAGCTAAGTTTGTAAGAGTAATAAGTGTGTAGGTATAAGCTTTAATTCAAATTAACTAGCTGATATTTGGCGGCGTAGACCAATGATGTTCTTTTTATTTAAAGGTTTGAAGAATTTTAGATTTAGAAGGCGAGTTGACTTTCATCGGAAAACAAGGTAGCTCCACAATCGACTATTGTCTTGTTGGAGGAGATTTGCTTTCCAACATTAAGGCTTTCGAAGTTGGAAACATCATACACTCTGATCACCTTCGAATTTCGGTGAATCTGGGAACGCAGAATGTACCAATTAAAAACGATGAAAGGTGCTTAGTCCCACAAAAGCTAAAATGGAAAAAATACTTTAAAAGTGAGTTTCAGGCCAGAATGGATTCGCGTATACTTGAAAAGGAACCACTAACATTTGCTAAATATCGGGTTTTTCAATAAGAGCGCTACAAAAGGTTTTATAAATAAAACAAAAACGGTTTTGGATATCAATGAAATTCTTTATTCCTGTGAAAGTAAGTTCGATGCCATTATGTATGGAACTCACTTTCTTTTGTATGGCCACCACGGGCACGCTTGCAGAAGTCCAGACGCTGAATCCAATTTTCGACGGTTTTCAAACATAAATCAGCCGATACTGCTGCAATTTCACGTTCGATATTCGTACGAAGTTCATCAATCGTCGCTGGCTTGTTGGCATAGACCATAGACTTGACGTAGCCCCACAGGAAATAGTCTAACGGCGTCAAATCGGATGACCGAGGCGGCCAAGCGACTGGACCATTTCGTGAGATAATACGTTCTCCAAACTTGGTTTGCAGTAAATTGATTGTGACATTCGCTATGTGGCTTGTGGCACCGTCCTGTTGGAACCACATGTCCTCCAAGTCCATATCATCCGATTGGGGCCATAAATATTCGGTTATCATTGAACGGTAGCGATCCTCATTCACAGTAACGTGCCGGTCTTGAGCATCACGGAAGAAGTACGGCCCAATGACGCAGCCGACCCATAAACCACACCAAACCGTAATTTTTTCGGGATGCAATGATGACTCATGGAGTACGTGTGGATTGCTGCCTGACCAATACCGCGCTTATTTTGTTTATTGACGAAGCCATTCAGCCAGAAATGAGCCTCATCGCTGAAGATGATTTTTCGCTCTTTACGTTGAGGCCACTGACACCGAATTTCGGTAGTAAATTTTAATAATTTTGACTCTTTGTTGGCTCGTATATCTTCTCGTCATGAAATGGCGAACCTTACTAAAGAGAAATGTCAAAAGAGCAGCAAGAAATATGGCGTCGTTTGCTGTCCCTGTTGCTCTACTTTTGTAGCGTCCCTGTTGAAAAACCCTTTACTATCCCTTATGTGAGTTGGAAACAATAATTATTGATGTGGCTAAATGGATGGAAAAACCGGTAACGGTAAATAATAAAAACGGATGGTAGGATTTTCACTGCGAAAGGCTGCGTAAAAAATCTTTAGCACTGTTGAAGTCCTTGAGAAATAATAACTTACAAAGTCTTAGATCTGCTTATGTGGAGGCTAATAAAGAGTTTAAACGCTATTGCAAAGAGAAGAAATTTAAATTTGAAGAGAACCTAGCGCTGTCCCTTAGTCAATGTATGGATTCGAGGGAGTTTTGGGCAATGGCAAGAAAAATAAGTGGTAATGAAATATACACACAGGAGACATACTTAGACTTAAATAACGCGCGTGAGCATTTTGCCAGTCTCTTAACAGACCGAAATGAACAAAACTATTTCAACTATGCTAGACCATACCTACACAACGACGTTTTAGATGCAGTAATAGGCAAAGAAGAATTTGATACAGTCTTGAAATCTCTCAAAGACGGAAAATCAGCTGGATCAAATGGAATTCCTTCAGAGTTTTTTTTAAATACAGTTCGGATAGCTTTAAAGGTAAATTAAAAGATGCCCTCAACATTATCTTTACATTTGGTTATCCGCCAGAACACTTTTATGAAGCTCTTATACGACCATTTTATAAGAAAGGTGATCCTTTGGACGCGCAAAACTACAGAGGCATCTCTTTCCTGATTTCGGCTTTGAAGATATATTCTGCGATTCTCTGCAACAAGCTAACTCGGTGGGTAGAAGAAAATGGTAAATTAAGTGAGTTTCAGTCGGGTTTTCACAAAACCTATTCAACGGTGGACAAGATCTTTGTCTTATCAAGTATAGCTAGAATTAAGCTCAGCAACAACAAAAAGTTGTATGCCTTTTTCGTTGATTTTAAAGCAGCTTTTGACACTATTAATAGAAAAGCATTATTTTACAAACTTCATAACCTGGGAGTATCATCGAATTTTGTTTCTGCGCTGGAGAAACTATATCATGCAACGAGTGCCCAAGTTGACAACGGTAAAGGACTATCACTTAAGTTTGCAACCAATCGAGGAGTAAGGCAGTAAGGCTGTAATCTTAGTCCATTACTATTTGCCTTGTTTCTTGATGATCTAGTGGAGTTTCTGCCTTGCGGTGTCAGGATTGGAAGCAACAATATAAATGCCATCATGTATGCCGATGATATCGTAATTACATCGGAATCTCCTGCCTCTCTTCAATTGATGATAAATAGGCTGGCAGAGTATTGCAAGATTTGGAGTCAAGAAGTCAATACCCAGAAATCTAAAATAATGATTTTTTCAAAACGGGAGTGGAAGGCTTTCGAAAGAAGAAAACTGGAAATATTTTAGATATAGTCAAAGAATATACTTATTTGGGAATGTTCTTCACATTTAACCTAAGTTTAGAAAAGCACCTCAAGCTAAAAGCAAACAACGCTAAAACTGCCATCTGTACTATCTGGAAAAAAATATTTAACAATAAACTGGTTTCAATTAAAACGAAATATAAAGTTTTTTAACGCTACTGCAAGATCGATTCTTTTCAATGGGGCGCAGGCCTGGGGCTAAGAAAATATGATTGATGTGGAAAATATACTGCTCTTCTTTTTAAAGAAAATATTTTGCTTACCGAATAACTCTCCAAAGTACATGTAACGGGTGATTTTTTAGCTGGTTTGGTTTTGGCAACACTGATTTTGACAGCTGACGTGTGTTTAGTACCTTGTGTCACTGTCAAACAGCTTCAGTTTGGTTTGCAATTTAACCATGGATCGTCTTACAAATGAACAACGCTTGAAAATTATTGAATTTTACTATCAAAATTCGTGCTCGGTTCGAAATGTTCATCGCGCGCTGCTTGTGTTCAGCGATGAGGCTCATTTTTGGTTGAATTGGTACGTAAATAAGCAAAATTGCCGCATTTGGAGTGAAGATCAGCCAGAAGCATTGCAACAGCTACCAATGCATCCCGAAAAAGCCACTGTTTGGTGCGGTTTATGGGCCGGCGGCATTATTGGGCCTATTTCTTCAAAGATGATGCGAGTCGCAGCGTTACTGTCAATGGTGAACGCTACCGAGCGATGATAACAAACTTTTTTTTGCCCGAAATGGAAATTCTTGACTTGCATGATATGTGGTTTCAACAAGACGGTGCCACATGCCACACAGCACGCGAAACAATGGCGCAATTGCGAGGCGAGTTTGGTGAACAGTTAATTTCACGTTTCGGGCCGGTCAATTGGCCGCCTAGATCGTGCGATTTGACACCATTAGATTATTTTTTGTGGGGGTATGTCAAGGCTAATGTCTATAGGGACAAGCCCGCTTCGATTGACGCACTGGAAGCCAACATCCATGCATTCATTCGTGAGATACCGGCCGATATGTGTGAAAGAGTATGCCAAAATTGGACTCAGCGGATGGGCTACCTGAGACGCAGCCGCGGTCAACATTTGGATGAAATTATCTTTAAACATTAAATTGCAAGGTTCAAACTATCGATTCAAATAAATATTTCATTCATTTTTTCGAATTTTTTGTGTTTTTTTTTTAAAAAAAGTTCTAAACCTCTTAAAAAATCACCCATTACTACCTCGAAACAGGACTTTCTACTCTTTTCGTATCAACTTTAAAACTAAATGCAGACTATGTAGGTAGAATAACAGTTATGCATAACTCAAGGCTTCCAAAATTGATCTGGAGGTATGGAGCGCAATACAAGAAAATCTGGTATGAGGATTGGTCGAGATTGGCGGCAGATTGTGGTTTAACATTTGGCGTAGAAGAAAAAAATGGTGTGCAGATACGAAAATTGTTGTATGAAATAATTCAAATCACAGCTGAAAACGAAAGATACACCTTTATAAAAGAAGCCAGATCATCTGTAGAGAGAAATTACTATTCTAAAGTAAATTACAATCTCTGTTCTCTCAATTACTTCAACATCAACCTTTCAAGTGGAGCAATTGGAACGATTTTTAAAGTACGAGGGGAAATGTTACATCTTAACTTTATGCCGCATAGAAACGATTTGATGAATATTTGCAGCCTTTGCAATCTACAAGTTAGGGAAGATATTGGCCATTTCCTTGGGGTTTGCCCGGTTCTACAGGAAATCAGAAGAAATCTTTTTGGCATAAAAATCTTGGGAGAGAACGAGATGTTTAACCTGCTGAATGGTTCCAACTGGTTGCTGTTAAGTGAATTCTGTATGTGCATTACTTTAATGTTAATTCAGCCCCCATCAGTGCCTGGGCCCTCCACGGTGAGCATACTTTGGGCAGCTAGAGTCGTGTGAAGCTGGTTGATGCACACCTACTTTTAATGGCGAACAACTGTAATAAATTGACATTTCTCCAAGACAATGTCCGATTATAGTTAAAGATAGTTAAAGATATCAATAATACTTTTGCTTGGATTCTGCACTTCAACTGTCCAAAGACACTTTCCACAAGGTAGCCGTGACTGTTGAAAAGGTTAAAATAGTGGCCATACCAACCGCTAGTTTTAGTTCAAATATTAACAAAACGGTTCGTATAGGTTCTCAGGTTACTTCGGCTAAAAAAATCGTTTTTCGCTTAGAGAAGTTGACAGAGCCTAAAGCCCAAACTTAGCGAGGCAAGGAGTAGTGGTGATTATTTCGTTCTTGTTCAGTAAAATTTTCACAGTGAAGACGATTTTGAAAATTATTTATTTTACATTTTATATACATTTTTTTTTTTTTTTTTAATTTCAAATTACGGGATTTGGTGTTTTCAGATGAGGGTTTTTCGGATTTTGAGGTTTCTGGATTTTGGGTTTTCTGGATTTCTGGATTTCGAGTTTTCTGGATTTTGGGTTTTTTTTTTGGATCTCCGGCTTAAGGGGTTTCGACATTTTGGGGTTTTCTGGGTTTTATTAATTTTTGGCATAACGGGTTTTCTGGATAGGTAATTAGTTTTCGGGATTTTGGATTTTCTGGATTTTGGGTTTTTATGGGATGTTATGGGTTTTTTGGATTTTCGGCTTAAGGGGTTTCAACAATTTGGTATTTTTCTGGATTTTGGGCTTTCTTGATTTTTGAAATAACGGGTTTTCTGGTTAATGGGTGTTCGGGATTTTTGGTTTTCTGGATTTTTGTTTCGTAAATGAATAAAGATACGTTAGTAACAATTGAATTTTTGGTGTATGAGAGTTAAGAAGAAGTTGGCGTTACAAGGGAAAGAGAAATAATGAAATGGCAATGACCATTGCTATGGAATCCCAAACCTTCAAATTGATTAAACTCAAATTTTCAATCAATCTTTATGGGTTGCAATGGTGCAGTTGATGAAGTGTTTGACTACTAACTTAGAGGTGCGGGTTTGAACTCCCCTCTATTAAGCATTCTTTTATATATGTATTCCCCCCCCCCCCCCCCGTTAAAACTGGACACTACTCGTGGGATTCCATGAGATAATCAATACCTTATTTCTCAGTCCAGTGTGCCAGCAAAAATTCTTTCATATAGTTCTATTCCTTCTGACTACTTAGTGTCGTGCAATTCAGATTGCATTTAAAAAGACCTTAGGTCTTACAGGCATAAAGTTTAAGTTAATATTTCTATTGTTTATTATCTTTGGTATTGTCGTTAAAATCAGTCTATAGAAAGGTTACATGTATTTCTTATTGTAAGGAACAGCAACGCACGCTAGGTAACTGCGTTCTCAAAAACTGCTGTACCGACTTCTCTGAGTTTTTTTTCCCGATAAGCAGCGGGAAGGTTTATAAAGTGGTTTTAGCATAATTGTTCAAAGAGTTGTGAAATTCTTTTTTCAACATATTAGGATACTTCCCCCATAAACAATAGTAGCGTCATCTGCATATTCCCAATCACTCTGTAGTTTACCGCTTTCAGGTAAATCAAAAGCTCGTATGCTATTAGGTTTTAAAGAAGAGTACAGCCTTGTGTAGTACCTCTACTGACAATTTTTTCCTTCAGAAAAATCGCAGAGTTCTGAATTCATGATCCTACTACTCAATATTTGAGTAAATAATTCATTAAGCGACCCATATACTTTCAGAGAACCAGGTTGAGTCGAACACAAGAGACTTTAATTAATGCTTGTTCGTAAATGAATATCAATCCAGTTAAATCAAAACCTTCAAATTACCAATAAGGCACTTTATCCACTATGTTATTGCCACCTGCAAGGCTCTTTCAAGCGAGAAATCAAAACATAACTTCTAAGCTCCTGCTGTTAAAAGACAGTACTTATCAGTATACTCACATGTTCGTTTTTTTTTCAAATAGTTTTTAAGGCTTTAATTTTTAAAATGAATTTGAGGAGGGTTTTGCGGTTGATAATGCTACTTTAACACGATTTTTTTACTTGGAACTAATTGAGCAAATATATGCTGAGTTTGTTGACATTAAAAACAATTCAAATTTTTGAGAAATAAAAAATCATTTTATGTTAGGCTACATGGTGGCAGGACGCCCGGTGCCTTGGAGTGCTCAACTGTAGGGCCGAAGATGAAATATTTCATATTTCATGAAAAAAACTAAGAAAACGTTCCTAGTATTTTCTTAAATCGCCTCAGCTACACGGGTACACCATTAACGAGCATTAATTTATCATGCTTTTAATATAATTATGTTGTTGTAGTTCAAAAAATTTAATTTAAAATTTTCTAACCTCTGAACAAGAGCAGGTAAAGTTCTTATGAAATCTCAAACTTGCAACATACGTTAATTTTTTCGTAAAAGAAATATTTTTTATCGAACTCAGCACGTGCGACAATATCTCAATGACAAATTCTTTTTTCTTCCACTTCCACTGAAAAAGAGTCTATTGCTGTGAAAAGATTTAATTACCAAAGGAAATTAATTTTTTCCTGTCTCCTTTACAGACAACTAAAGAACTTCTCTAAATTATATACACAGAACAAGTTTAAGGACTTGTCCTCTAATTGTTTTCTTAATTTCACTTTTGCTTCCCATCATCATTGAGATACGACGACAGTTCCTTCTTTTGACTTGAACTTGTTCTTCAAACATCCAAACGAATATCCTTCATTTTAATTACTATCAAGTTTAAGTTCCCGACTAGAATGTTATTATTTTCTTTTTTTTTTTCAATTTCCTATTTTTTGTAGAGCTATCACAATAGCGCTGCTGACTTTGACTCCGGCGAATTGGGAGTTTCGCGATGTAAACGGCCATCGCACCATCATAACAACCATTATGGCCATCACGTCCAATTGGCAATTTGTATAGAGAGAGTCCTTGTAGACAATTTGTAAACAATATGAAATGATTATTTATTGCCCAATAATACAATTATGACTGTATAAGGACTCGATGTCCTTTGGATGGAAATTATTTTCTGCACAAACACACTCAAAGTATATTCTCAACCAACAGGTTTTAGCAGCTATATTGGTTAGGAAGTTGGTTGTTTTTGTTGTGTTGTTGTTTGACGCTTGAAGGTCATCATCAGGGAGGTGTATGTAGGTGTCATTTTCATAAAGACAATGAGACAAGAATATCTCTTTGGACAAAGAATTCAACTGTATCTACAGCTGATAGCATTGGACATGGACAGAATTATATATACTAGATATGGAAAGACAGAAAACGCAAAAATGAAATAATAAAACACAAATATAATTGCCAATTGATTGCGCTACCAACACGGCCGCGGTACGGTGCGACAGCCACCACCTACATCGGTATAGGTAGGAGCTGCTTGTAGCGCCAAAATAAACACTTAAAACCCAACACACCTCCATCTTGGACAGTATCTAGATAGTATTGCTTTGCTAGAGTTAGATACTTTATTTTTCGTCTTCTCCTCCGTAGATTCAACCAGTCGCAGTGACAATTCAGTCATCGCAAGTTATTTGATCCACGCGTTTTGAGGTTCTTGAGTGTTTTTTATTTTTTTTTTTTTTGTAAAATTTTCTTAGTAAGACGCGCAGCTTAAGTAGGTAGTTATCGACAACCAACTACTATCGGCACGATACGACGTTGTTAGTGATGTGTATTTTTATCGGCAGCATATCGACGACAAATGGTATGCTAAACGCAACAGATTGAAACATACCTACATGTATCTCTACCTATACATTATTTATGTGTTAGGTTTAACTAAGCCGAGTTAAAGTAACTTCTAGTTTGTAACAAGGTGCACATAGATACGCGCAGTTTAATAAATAATCGCTGGGGTACATCGTTGCGAAAGCGCGCAATACTTGACCTTTTTTGAATTTGTTGTTCGCATTTTTGTATAATCTCAACGGAATTTATAAAATTTTAAAAGTTAACCAATTCGAATTGAATCTTCTGTGAAAATTGAAGTTTTTTTTATGGTAAATGTTTAAAATTATTTGAAGAAGTTTACCTTGTGCAGTGCTTGTGCATGTTAAAAAAAGAAAAATAAATGTGATCACACTGACACCGCAACTAAACTAAGGATAATAATAATTCATAGATACCTGATGGATTGCTGATGGGATATCACTGAAATATCGAAATCTTATTTATATTGAAGATTTATTTAATTATGTGCGAATAACCGTTTGTTTTTTTTTTTTTTTTTTTTTATTGGATGAAAAAGAGATGTTCTATGTAAGACTATTTGTTAAAAGTTACAAAATTAGTTGATAGTAATTGATAATATTTTTTATTACAAAATTATACGGAAATTTTTTGACAAAAAGCGGGTTTAAATGGTTCAGGGGATTCATTGCTTGGCTGATTCTCACTAAGAGTCGTGGGTTTGAGCCAATTGGTTTTTTTTGTATTCACTGCTTCAACTGGAAACTATCAGTAGGATAGCAAACATCTCTCTCTGAATTCACTGTGCCATAAGAAAAATGAATTCATATACCTACTTCTATTCCTTCTTCATAAAGTGCCGTGTAATGCAGGAAAAGGAAGGGAGGCTTTAGTTAGAGACACATGCAATTTCAAAAATTAAATATTTTTGTCTTAAAATTGGGGAAAATCGCGTTATCTCAAATGACAAAATCCCGAATCTAAAAAGACATACCTAATAATTATATCGAATCCTAAAACCCCGAATACCGTTCGGGATTAATCTTAAAATTCAATACTTTTTTAGTAGATACACTTTAAATATTATTTCTATCTGTATTAAGCAGCCAAAAAGTATTGGATTCGTGGGGAGTCTTACAATTTTTAACTCTATTTCAAAAATTAATCATCACATTAAAAAGCAATTTAAAAACAAAATAAATATTGCTACCGCATATTTAACAAAATAATATTAAATAAAAAATAATTTTTCAAGAACTTTCGGAATAAATTTAGTGACTTATCTCGCACCTGAAAAAGTGTACGTTAAAAGATTTGCAAAAAAAAAGTAAAATAAGTAATTTAGTAAAATAAGGAAAAATCTACAAAAAAAAAAAAAATAAGGAATGAAAATGTCTCTTAAATCATTTTAAGTCACCAAGAGCGAACATTTCTCTAAATTCCGAATCCCAAATATTCCGATTGGTATAATGCAATTAAATAGAACAAAGTTTTTTTTTCGTCCAGTACCTTTTTAGAGCCTTTCCAAATTTTGAATTTCCAATTTGGAAAATCCTTATTTAGAGATTACTTCGGTTTGTTCAAGAATCAGTCCTATAGCGTCCCCGGAGTCCGGAATATTTAAGGACAGTTTGGGCAATTCTGGACCGAACTGTGCACTAAGTGATGAGAGGAACAAAGAAATATAAATGAAATTCTTACATTTTGGTTAACTAATTATTTATATTCTGAATATTAAAACATGCAAGTCTGTATTTGTCAACCTCAACTTTATGTTGATCTTATACACAATTTTAATTAAACGTGGACGTGCTGTGCTGTTCAGTCGGGTACGCAGGTGGGCTCCCCTACCATACAATTCAAAAAACAATTCTCCGTTATACATATACGGTGACCATCCGTTCATTATTATAATAAACTGTTCGTTATTTGAAGTAAATGTTCATTATGAATTATTTTGTTTTCAAAAACATAAAAATGTTCATTATTTCAAAACCTGTTCATTATTTGTTCAGTATTTTATTTAACTTTGTTGAAAAAAAAAACAAAAACTAACCAAACCAAAATTCTTTCAACAAAAAGATAATGCGAACGTGCCATAATTTACAGAATGTAAAGTCGAAACTGTGAAATTTATTTTAATTACTCAATTTAACTATGAAATGACCTGTTTAGAGTACAGGGAATATTTAAAAAAAAAAATCTATACCTACTTCAGTAATGTATTCGCATATGTAAAAAAATAAATGTTACCTTAATTAAGTCCTTATTTTAAATAATGAGGAATCTTATTTAGTTTATAAGCTTTAATTTTACTTTAACATTTAGTTAAAGTAAAGACTGCATTTTTTTTATTTTGCCTAACATACATTTTAATAGTTTCTTCTGTAATATTAATTTTAATTAACTAAATCAAAGACTGAATCTTTGTGTTGTATTTTTTTTTCTTGAGTTATTTTTTAAAAATACTAACAAAATAAAAATTAAAAACCTGGTATAACATTTTTTAATTTTGTTCATTGTTTGGAATTTAAAAATATGGTCACCGTAGTTATACATACCTACATATTATGGGAAAAAAAAGACTTTTTAATCGTTTCATTCAAATTAAGTTCCTCAAATCATTGAAGTTTTAAGAATATTTTTTATTAATTTCAATTCCAAAAATGTATAGAGCTTCGTATTTAAATTGGCATTCTGTAATATGTTTAACATAATTTTCTTACAAATCCTTCTGACTTCACGTTTGTTTGAAAATTTTCATTGATTTTATACAAATCTCATTCTTACATAATACATACATACATTTAGGACAAGTTATGGATTCGTAAAAAAATCGAACTCGAGATTTTGATCAAACTTGACATTACAATGATGGGGAAGACGAAAAAAGTGGGCCTATTCAGCTGCGGCCTAAAAGGGTGTGTCGATTTTCTTTAAACTTGGTACCTAGTGGTTTTTGGAAATTCCTCCGACACGTTTTTTTTTTAATTTTTTAGGACCAAAAAAAAACGGTACCTGTCATAAGAAATTATTTGGCCAAAAATGAAAATCTTATTTTTATCAAAATCGGCTACATAGATGCACAAAAAATTCAATAAATCTGAGTAGGTATAAGCTGCCTAATAGTTCTTAAAAAGGGTTATTCGGCACGTCACAAGGAACCATTTTTTTTTATTTTCACTTTTCTCGAAAACGGTTTATCTGATTTTGATCAATTTTTTTAACGAACAATGATTAAATATTGTGATTTAATATTGTGTACAAAAGATTTCAAACAACTATTTTTTTTATCTTTAAAAAAAGTTTGAAATTTTTTTTTAAACTTTGGCAAAAAGAAGAAGAGAAGATTTAAAAAAAATTATTCTTTTGGCCAAAAACATCGGTACCTCCGATATAAACGTTAAAATACTTTAAATTAAAATTAATTTTGCTCAATAATGACCTCGAGGATTTTGATAAAAATTAGTACGATCTACCATTTAACATTTTTAAATTTTACATTTTACCATTAGTAACAGTACCTCTCATACTTGGATTAAAATTAAATTTTGTATACAGAAGCTTGTTGTAAGTTTAAATAATATTACATATCAAAATTTTCAAAAAAAAAATATCTTTGGATTTTTAAAAAAATTTCAATTTTTTTTTTTTTTTTAAATGCGATACATGTTAAAAAAACGGGTGGATGATATTTTTGAAATTATTTTTTTTACTCCAGATTGATAAATATTTAAAATTGGCGTACTAAATTTCTGTAAAATAATTATTTTAAAACCGCTCCTACGATATTTGAAATTTTTTCTCATATCCTAAGAATCATCCAAAATTTCATTTATTGAGGTTAAATTAAGTTTTTTTGTAAATATGTCCAAAACTTATCAGTTTTAATAAAAAAAATGTTTACACAAAAATTTTACTTTATAAGTTTCTGTGTGTTATTTCTGTAGTAGCTGCAATTTTTACCATGAAAATTTTTCAACACCAAAAATGTAAAGATACATACAAAAATCTGGATTTCAATCTCGTTAAGCCCCACTGAAAACTTAAGCCCTGTTCCAAATTTGGGGTATTTCTCAGGAAACGCTTAAGACTTGAAAACAAAGGCGTTACACAAATTATTCAGCTTTGAAGGAATTGCTTTTTAATCGGACAATATTCAGATAAAGAAACAAATAATATAGAAGGATGAAATCACATAAAACATGCCAACAAAAAAACTATAGTTTCCAAATATACATGTAGGTACCTTGTGTACTTTGGCTTCTGGATAGCTATAAACCGCTCGTTTTCCTCGTTAAGATGGTACAAAAGGTGACTGGAACTGACATCAATTGAAACTGAAACGTTCACAGAGATGAATATATTTATAAAAACTTTGTTAAAAAGTGATACCAGTTTGAAATTTCTTGAGAAGGCTATGTTCGTTCACCTTAGGTCCAGTTTTTCAGTGCGAGATTAATTTTAAACCGGAGTTAACCCACCAAATTTGGTGACTTAATTCTGGATTAATTGAACGAATTCTTTTGTTGTTCTATCTTCCTAGTTTTTAAGTTCCTTCCGCAAGCATCCTTCCATGAAAAGAACAGCTTACTATATTAACTGTAATTAAATTTATGTACAGAGTTATATAACTCTGGTTTAACTCACTACTGAAAAGTAGTAGTAAATTATACTTAAAAAGCTTCTTAAATCGTTAGTGCGAAAAAATCAAAAATAAAACAATAATACAAAAAGTTCTATGGAAGGTATACTGATAATTATTTTTGTGCGTTTTTGAGAAAAAAAATTGGATTTTCTCTTACAATTTTTTAACGGTTTTGAGCAAAAAATAATTAACACCAAAGTCGCAAAATGTTCAAAAAACCTACCCATTTCTGTCCCAGAGTGTACACGAACGAGTTTGGTATCAAATGAAAGGTGACGTGAAGTCCGATACATAAGTAAAATATTTTCAAAATCGTTCATGGGAAATTCAAGACATCCGGGCTTGAAGTTGCCGATTGCAAAATAAGGATTTCAGATTTTGTTCCAAATAATTGTCCATAATAGGCGAAATAATTGACGTAGAAAAATGATATTGATTTGAAATGAAAGGTATTATTTTTTTGCCTTTGAAATAATACTAATTTTTTTTTTTGAAATGTTCAAAATTTATTAGATATTGAGTTTTGACTTCTAGAAAGCCACTATTCTTGCGCTGTCTTTTCCACACCGATATTTCAAAAAATTCAGTAATGACATACACTTTTTTAGCTCTAGTGAAAAGCTTATTTTACTACTTTTAATTTTATATAAAATGAATTTTACTTAATCACATGCCTTACAATCGGCAACTTCAAGACCAAATATCTCTTGAATTTCCCATGAACAATTTTGAAAATATTTTACTCATGTAGCGGGCTTCACGTCACCTTTCATTTGATTTGATACCAAACTCGTTCGTGTACACTCTGGGCCAAAGCTTGATAGTAAAATGGACATTCCCTTTATTAGATTTTTGTAGAGGCTTCTTTTTAGAATTTTTATCGAAATCATTTCAAACGTTTTTGGAAAAATCGAAAATGTACAAAATTGTGTGAATAATCCAATAGCTATAATATTGCACCCAACAGTTTCTTTTTTTTCACATTCTTGACTAATCACATGAGAAATTATTAAAAATTCTGGTAAAATTATATAAATGAGGTAGCAAATTTCACAATGCCCTGGTATGGGCTTCATTTCTGATGGAAGTTTGGTTACAATAAATAGTTATAGTATACATATCTATATTGTACATATTATCTTACAAAATTTAATTTACAATTAAATTACTAAAAATAATACCTACTAAGACATTCTTAAATGCAGTGAAAGTATTTGTCCAGGTCTAATGTTTGTTTACTTTAAAAGCTAAACAGATTTGATAAAAAGCTACCTCTTGTTAAATAGATAGAAAGCTGGTCACGCACTTGAGAAAGAAAATTTCGTAAAAACAAAACATATAACAAATCCAACATCGAAATGAAAAGAGCATTCAAGATCGACTAATTAATGCAACACATTCTTAAAACTCGACGTGAGCCATGAACTTCATACGAGTTTCTCATGAGGTATGTAGGATGTAGGTATCTCTCTCAAATCCTGAAAATAAATCCTTTTCACTTAATTAAATATTTCACACAACATCTTCGGGATATCTATGTACTATGGATACCTTTGCTCAGTATTCATGTCACGTTTTATCAGCAACTCACTGGACGTATCCAAATACACAAAATAGATAGAAATTGAAATGTTTCCAATCCATATAGTATAAAGTCAAGAAATAGAAATAAAAGTTTACCTACAGCAAGAAACTGTTTCATTTTATTCAAAAATAATAATCCTGTAAAATGTCTGAATGTGTTTAAATTCAATTCAAAACAAACCCACAAATTCACTTACTCAGTCGAACTCGAACCTCGAACATACCCCATGTTTTCTTTACACACCAGATCTACATGGAGTGCCTTGATGGGCTCCCACTATATATTCACATAAATATTTTTAGTAATTTCCAATTTTATTCACAATGTTTGCTGTAAGGATGAAAAGTGCCCGCAACCGTGCCCTCTCGAGCAGGGAAATTGGTCAAATGCCAAACAGCTTTATAAAATCTTGCTTTACGAACTTTTACAAGCCCATCAAAGTATATTGTCAAAATATGAAGGAGTTCAAGTGATTTTTAAAAGGAGAGTTAGAGTACACCTATCTAACATTCAGTTTTGTGGTGTGGTGGTGCTTTTCGTCTTTATGTCTTTTTGATGCTGTGTGAATTGTGGAATGCTTAAAAGAGATTTTTGCCTGCCTCATTTCTAAAAGCAGGTAAAAGTTTTTTTTTTCTTTTCTTTTCCCAAAACATCAGGTTTTCTCTTCAACCAGCCATTTCAAGTTCAAGGCTTTTCTCAAACGTTTCTTGTTATTTTTTGCTGCTCCTGCTGTTGTTGGTGTTGCTGGCTGCTGGTGGAACGAAGGGTTGGAGTTGAATTAAGTGTGATAAAAATAAGTGAAACCCTTGTAATCTAGTTAAGAAGATTGCCTGGGTATGTTTTTTTTTTTTATCCCAGTGAGTTTGAGGTCCTTTTTTTATGGAAAAAGTTTTTCCATTCAAAGTTATTTTTAGGGATTTTTGTTGTTCATAATCTCGTTTTTGTTGTGGTAGGTATTTAGGACATACTACATAATTTTTTGTTTGTATTTTATTTTCTTTTACAGTCACGTACAATTTTTGATATGTTAGAATGATGGTAAAGGATACATTTTTTATTCAGCTTAGTTGGTATTTTTTCTTCATTTGTGAGGTGCAAAAAGGGAATGAAAAAGGTTATTGGTCAGTTGATTAGATCTTTTTTATTGTTGGGGCATGGAATTTTATTTTTTGGATTTTTGTGCTTTCAGTATGAGATGATGGATTATTTCGATTAAATTATGATTCTGAAATTGCTTTTGGCGTCCTGAAGTAAATACATACATATATTGTTTTCTTCAGGATAAATATAAAAATATATTATTTTATACTACAACTTGAAGGTGCAATAGTTATTGATATGTTCAATTAAAATCTGTACATCTATCAACTTTCTAAGAATCTAATAACAAATTATGATCCAGCTTAATGATTAAGAATTTTAATACATTGTTGGGTATAGTTCACATTGGATTTTTGGCAAAAAATTCATGTAAGCTGACCTGAACTTAATAAAAATTGCGTATTGACAAGGCCCTCACTAGTCAACTGATGAGTCAAAATGAGATCGCCGGGACGAAACGCCAATTTGTATGGCATTAAAAGCTTTTGAATCAAAAACTATCATCCTATTGCTAAACTATCTGCTATCCCTAAACTGTTCGAGTGTCTTGTCTCTGACAAACTTTCATTTAGTTGTTCTTCTGTTATATGTTATATAAAAAATTAGCAATCTCCACTTAATAATTCTCCATTTTTTGTTTAGATACTTTTGAAAACCACTCACAAGAAGATTGCATCTTTACACACTTCATTCAGTAAAGCTTTTGACAAATTAAGTCAGGAAATACTTTTAAGAAATTAACGAAAATTAGACTTAACGATCGTTTTGTTTTTGGATATCTTTATACCTAAAGGATAGATATTATAGTGTTATATTATTTATAAATAACCGTTCATGTCAATTTAAATTTTATTCTGGTGTACCTCAGGGGAGCTATCTTGGTCCCTTGCTGTTTGTTTTATTTATAAATTATCTTCCTTCTATAGTATACGATTCTATGGCATTAATTAATGTTGATGACGTTAAAATATTGAGATTGTGAATAACTGCAAGACAATATTCAAAGATTTTGGACATAATGCAATGATAACCATTTATTTTTAAATATTAACAAGTGCAAGACAATGTGTTTTTCACGCAATCGTAATTTATTTATTTATGAATATCTGTTGAATTCGTCACATCTTGGAGTCTTATTAGACACAAAATTTTCATTCACTAATGACTATCAGTGGTATTTATAATCCCATTCTAACATCCATCCAACATCAAAATCTTATTTATAAACATTTTCATTTGTTCATCTCAGACACCGGAATTGGTGTTCTAAGCCTAATCTAAAGTGGGAACGTTCAATGTCTACAACATCAATCCGAAATTAATGTAGTGTGTGTTGAACGTAGCCAATGCCATTTGATTGACATTTGTTCTCATCTGTCAATTGTTTGGATTTTAAAAACTAAACAAAATTTCCAAACTAAAAATTCCTTTTGCTGCAATTGATTTTTATTAATAATACTAACATGATACATTCGTTTAATTCCACACCTCATACCTTATCATGGTTATCAAAATCAATTAAACAGATAAAGGACTGAGTTTTTATGTTTAATTGATTTTGCATTTTTATGGTTGATCACTTTAATGTGGATGCTTGAATTGAAAATGTTTGCAATAGTTGAAACAGCTGTTTTACAAAGTTCACTCAAATTCTTTAGTTCATTCCAGGTTGGCATATGACATGCAGTGGTGGCCAAAATAATAAGAGTGAATCAATAAATTTTCTTTATTTTATAAATTACATCGTAATTACTTTCAAAACTAAAAAAAAATTTACGAATTATTTTTGCATTTGTTGTCAAAAATTCCCAGAGTCACTGAAAATTTCCCATTAGTATTTATTAAAGCACCGCTACTTTTATACACGAAACTCATTTTTCAGCGGACAAAATAATAAGAGTGCACTGTAAGTTTGCAATATTTCTTTGAAATTATTGTATGTTCTTCTTTTTTAATATCCAAATAACTAAAATAATAATTTTTAGTTTTGAAACTTAAAAAATGGGACGCGCGAAACATTGTTCTGAAGAAGAACGCCGGCCGTTTGATTTTGCAACTAAGAGAAGAAGGTAACAGTTTTTATTTTATTGCAAATGCAATTCATCGTTCTCAGTGTTTTGTTTCTCGAGTATTAAAGGACCGACATAAAATACAAAAACCTTCACACCTACCCTCGACAGAAAAATAGTTAGAAAAGCTCTTAAGGATCCATTTGCAACATCCACCTTGATAAAAACAAATTTGTCGTTGAACGTTAGCTCCCGAACGAGTCACCGACGTTTGCAAGAAAAAAATTTACACCGAAGAATAGCTAGGAAAATTCCATTGCTAAGAAAAAGGAACATAAAGCAGCACCGCAAACTTCCACCAAGTCCAAGAAACTGGAGAAATATTTTGTACAGCGACGAAACCAATATACATTTTTTTGGATCTGGATGGACGGATTTATGTTAGAAGGAAGAAGAATGAAGAACTAAATCCTAGGAACACCATAAAGACGGTAAAGCATGGTGGCGGTAATATAAAAATTTGAGGGTGTTTTTCTTACAATGGAGTAGGTCCTATCTTTTGGATCAAAAATATTATGAACAAAGAAATGTATCTCCAAACATTGGTAAACATTATGCTTGCATTTGCAGAAGATAATCTGCCATTAGTGTGGACATTCCAGCAGGATAATGACCCCAAAACACACTGCTAAAGTCGTGATAAGGTGGTTTGAACAAAAGAATGTGTCAATTTTGCAATGGCCTTCAGAATCGCCTGATCTAAGCCCCATAGAAAATCTTTGGAAAGATTTGAAAAATAGAGTTTCATGCAAGAAGTCCACAAATGCGGAGGCACTTTGGAAAGAAATCCAAGAACAATGGTACGCAACACCAGTGGAAACATGTCAAAAACTAATTGTCTCTATGCCACCAAGAAGGTGTGAAGCGGTTCTTAAGAACAAAGGCCACGCAATCAAGTAGTGACGGCTTCAAGTTACCCATTTACTCATGTTCTTATCAAAGTAGAATTTTAACAGAAAGATCTGATTAACTCTTATTATTTTGGCCACCACTGTATATGTCAGAGAATATAATGAGGACGTTCTTCGATAACAACCCTGGAAAGTAAGAAAAAACTTATGGATTCTGTTTATAAATGGGGAGATGGCTGAATGGCTAAAGTATTTATAAAATGACTATCTGGACAACTGTTTAATCTTATAAATACGAATGTTTCGTCAAAAGATTTTCCAGTATCATTTTCCATGATCCATATGTTTTTTTAAATTTTCCATGTTTCATTTTAGGCTTGAATACGGATGCCTTGTCTGCGGGCACCATACTACTCAATTCACATTACTAGAATAGAAATTATCCAACGAAGATCTTTAAGATTTTCTCCTGGATCAGATAGTGTTCTATTACCTCCTCCATATACTCAAAGACTTCAGTTGATAAACCTGCCATCTCTTTCTCTTCACAGAGAATAAATGGATCCATTTCATCACCTCAGATTCTTTGTCGATTAAATTTCAATAAGCAGGATTAGTTTAAGGAGAAATTTACCACTTCATACTACAGACCTCTGTTATTTAGTTGATCAATGTTTTTAATAAATTTTCTATTCCTATTGCTTCAAGTGTCAATCTCAAATCCGAAATCCTTAAATATAATTTCTTTGCCCAAAGTTGCATTGTAATCTCAACTTTAGGTTTAACATATTGCAATAAATA
The DNA here is from genome assembly GCA_932273885.2 of Leucozona laternaria. Taxonomy (NCBI): domain Eukaryota; kingdom Metazoa; phylum Arthropoda; class Insecta; order Diptera; family Syrphidae; genus Leucozona; species Leucozona laternaria. The sequence continues at coordinate 21,086,843 of OW026368.1, read as the reverse complement.
TACTTAATATATCATAAAATGTCAAATGGACAAATTTTTCCCACGGGCCATGGGTGGCTCCCGGTTGAGTCTGCGGGGTACCTTTATGTATAGCAAATTATGGGTTCAAGAGTGAAGTGGTCAAGTAGTTAGGAAGTAGTCAAGCACTACATCCAATCATGTAACATTGCCACCCGCAAATATCAATTTAGGAATTAACTATCAAATATGCATTGAAAGCTTCATACACCAACATAATTGTTTAATACTATCAAAACGATATACTCAGTTAAATTAAGGCCCCCATTTCTCAACACCATACCTGTCTAAAGTCCTTGTGAAACAGCATTACCATATTTCCGAAATTGCAAAATAAACGTTAATGCTCCGATTCTGCTCCAATTCCATATCACAACAAAACAATACGAAACGCCTGCATATAGAGATGTGCCAAATACACGACCCTTACCTCTTTCGCAGTTTCATGCGAATTCAAAAAATATATATTTGTGAAGGTGAAGTTTGAACGTGCGAATGAATATTCATCACCAGTTTGTTAGGTACCCGCAGATCGGTTCTCCGAAAATGTTTGTTTTTTTCCCAAAAACAAAAACTTATAGGCCCTGTATTACTGGGACATGCCATGCATTTAAAGAAAACACACCGTTATCTCCAAGCTTCTAGTCGATTTAATTTCTATGTTTTTTTTGGCATACCTCATCAGCAGTGCGAACATAATCATTGGATGGAACTCTGGAGACCTCATGATAACGAAAAACCCCTTTTTTGAATGGCATTTCGGATTTGGAATGTTTTGTACGCGTTTAGCGTTCATAAGCGTTAGTTGCCGGTGGTGATGGTTGTGGTGGTGGTCGTGGCGTGGTGGCGTGGGGTCGATTTGCGCTGCTGATGCGCTCTTCAATCGAAAATTAATATTCTGGTAGAGTGGAGAATCTATATAGGTATACCAAAGCAAAGCCGAAGGGCAATGGAATATAGTTGATTTATTGCACTACCCTCCCCAAATAGCCCATCACTAAAACATTATTTTATTTTATTTTTTTTTGTTTGAAGACAATGGAGGAAGTGCTGTTGGAGTGTGTATTTATTTTTAGCTTGGGAAGGGGACGTTCGAAAACTACATAATAGTGAACGATTTTGATGACCTTGACAATTCACACAGAGTTAATCGATTTATCGTTTTGTTTCATGTTTGTTTGAATATTTTGACGTTTGTTCAATTTATTCGGAATTTAGAGTGAACGCTGCGGGGACAGCAACCGAATTCAGGGTCGATTTACAAAAAAAAACGCACACCTGCTGCTGAATGACCTGGGTTAGTTTCTAGAGGTACATAGGTACATATACAAAGCAATAATTGAATATTGCGTGTTTATTTATGAAGGAAGTACTTTGACTTTTAGGCCTTTTGGTATTTTTTTACTCGATGTGAACTTTGATTCTAGCGGAGCGGCGGCGCGCATAGGTCAAAAAAGTGATCCAATTGTCATCAAGGTTAGATATAAAATTGACAAGAAAGATAAAGTTTGAACGAGAGTTTTTGAGCCCTTTGTGACATCAATACTAGAACCAACCTGGGATGATAATGAATTAAAGTCATATTTTCCATCCGATAAGGGGCTTTTATAGAGTTTCTCAATTAAAGACTATATGAGTGCCAATAAAACGGATCGATGTTAACATGTGAATGAGGCTTAAACGACAATAATTGTTGTCTTTGGTGTCCAGATTTGACTAGTTCAGTCTTTGGCAATATCAAACATGATGGTGTTATTAATGCATGACTTTGGAATTTTTCCACATCTCAAGAGTTTAAATAAGCCAGCAACACTTTAATAACTAAAAGATATAATAATAAAAGTAATATCGTCGGTTTAGATTGAAAACCTGCGAACTAGACTTTTTTTTTAAATTATTTTTAAAAATTACTTACGGCCAATTTCTTCACAGAGTCCTAAGGCTAGTACCAGTAGGTACTAGTCCTAAAATTAGTACTCAAATCAGTATCAACTCATTTCTTCACACAAGTTCTAGGTGGTAGTCTTGTCAATTGGTACCGAGTATCAGTTAGGCATCGGTACTAGCTGGCTCCTCAAAATCAGCTAGTACCTGGTTATTATACCAGTTGTTAGTACTCAAATCGGTACCAAATGATTTCTTCACATAAGTACTAAGCCTTAGTTCTGTCAAGTTGGTACCGAGTACTGCTTATGACTCGGTATTAGCTGGGACTTTAAAATCGGCAGTCTAGTGGCGCTAATACCTGAATCAGAGTAATTTCTTTCATTTTTTCAATGAATTCGTTGCTGATTTTCGATAGTTTTTTTGGTTGTTGTTTATTAAATAGGCAATAAATTCGGCTTTTATTGGTTTTGTGGATTTTTCATTTTCTTTTTTTATATGACCTGGGTACATATATAATGTATGTATTTCGTAATGGCCTTATAAGTGTGGGGACTGAATCTAATTTTTGTTGGTCGCAATTTAAAATTTTTGTTTTGCAAGCTGACTAAAAGCTTTATCAAATCCTAGCAATTCTTTTAGAGGTAGTTAAAAATGGTTAAAAAGAATAACTTTTGTATATTTTCGGTTTTGTAAGAAAACAAATAATTTAGTTTTGGATTAGTTGTAAGAAGTGGAAAAATGGATTCACCTATTTTTCACTCTAAGCCTTCTAGAAATCATGCAAAACTCTTTACTTTATTTATTTATTTTTATTTACTTTTTTTCAATAAGATACTTTCCGCACTTACCACGATTTTAATTTTTGATCATAGAGATCGACTGCCCGACATTTCGACAGGGTTACACTTGTCGTGGTCTTGGGTTTACTAATGGTTTATGGATGGATGGTGGTTGGTCTGTCATTTCTTCTGGTGCGGAGATTATACTGGTGTGTTGTTTGGGCTTGCAGTTCAGGTGGTACTTGTTCTATGTAACTGCATAGATTATGTTGTTGTGAGTCGATGTATGCCAAAGCTTGTAAAATCAACTGGCAAGCAATCGATTTCATTTTTTCGAATCTTGATCCTCGTTTTAAAGTAAATGCTCAAATATCGTGGATTTGGTACCTTCGTTCTTTTGAATGGCTTTTATATTTTCATTTAGCCTTGTTGCTATTCCTCGTTTTGTTTCACCAATGTACGAAGAACCACAACTACAGGGCACAGAATATACTCCTGGGTTTTGTAATGGAATTCTGTCTTTTGGTGATCTCAAAATATGGTGAATTTTCGCTGGTTGCTTAAATATCGATTTTATGCCATGCTTATAGACAAAATTCTTCCAATTCCTTCAGAAACCCCTTTTCTTTTTGGAACACCCCTTACATACCCTGGATTTTGCCTACACGAGGTATAAATCAGTTTGCAGGATTTTATTACGTATTTTTTAGCGTAATGGTTTGGCGTATTTCACAGTTTACCAGTTTTGATATTCATATTTGACATATCCCTTCATTTCTGCCGTCTAAAAGCATGCATACATGCATTTTTGAGAGCAAAAGGCACTAGGCCCTGGTTCTCCATGTCTCCCCGGAGGTTTGGGAATCGAATCCCAGCCTTTTGCACTTAGGAACAAACATTTTTTTTGTCAGGGGTAATGACTCTTGCGAGGAACTGGCAAATACTGCATGCAAGAGTAGGTATATCCTTTGTCATGATAAACTTCTTCTCACTTTAGTTTTTTTGGATTCAACAGAAAATTGTAGGTCTCATCCATTCCATACTTGCAAAAAAATAACAAAAGAATGGCTGAGAGTTGTAAATCACTATACTCTGTTCAATTTGAATGTGCAGTACAGGCCTTATGGCAGAGCTTTTTAAAACACACTGGTGCCTGCTGCGCTGCTTGCACGGCACCTTAACTTAAGAAATTGCCACTGAAATAAGAAACAAAATCACTGACTTACATTTACATTGTTTGTGTAATCTTCTTTGAGCTCACGTACATCCCGCCATGACCTATCTGATCCCCGGGTGAAAGGAGAGGAGGCTGATTGCCAATTTGCAACCAACCCTTATCGACATTGTTTTGAATCAGAGTTACCATTGCCTAGTTGATGGAAATTCATATGGCATTTTCTTTGGTTTTTGCTATGTAACTTTCAGGATTTAAGCTTTTTTAGAGCTTTTGATAGCAATATTCTTGTGAGATTTGGGGCAATTTTAGATGCTCACTACGGCAACCATGTGAGAGCTTTAAAATGGAGATAGCTTATTGAAATCCACAATAGTATGAGTGAAAGGCAAATATCCTATCTTCCCTGTACTGCACATTCAAATTGAACAGAGTATAGGCCCTAGTTCTCGTGGAGCTGACAAGCAACCAAATTTTATTTTGTTTACTATTATATTCTTGTCAATATAAGGGAAACGTTTAAAATCTCGTAAAGACGGTGACAAAGTTATTATAGATTTTTGAGCCATTGATCAATTTTATCTTTAAAATATATTAACAAACTTGTAATCGTTCTTATATACGACCGTCTCAACCTGAATACCTGAATGGCTCCTCTAACGTATGACAACCATACTTTAGTTATGATACTGAGCTTAGATATATTCTTTTGAGATTTTGTACCGATCGGTAACATTTGTTCAATGAGAAATTTTAAATTCTAAAAATTTCAAATGATCACTGAAAGTTCACATTTTATTAACGGATTGGATTTAGGGAGTTCATTTGATTAGAATTTGAATTGAAAACTGAATATAACTTGATGATGTAAAATATAAATTTACGACTCCCTAAAAAGCTTAACTATATGTTCTTAGTGAAAGTCTTTGTGTCGCAAATTTAAAATTTTTCATTCTTTCGATATAATTCCGCCAAAACAATCATTCCCTTTAATTCATATTAATATATAATTTAAATATGAACAAAAATCCCCCACCTGCCGCACGCAAGGTAAACAACACAACAAAAAACTGGCTATAATTTACATATGTGTCAATTTTTATATGACAGACCTCAAATGAATGCTGATGATGATTTTAACCTTTTTTGTTAGTAAATTATTTTTACAGACAAACAATTAACCAGTATTTAAATATTTTATTATCATTAATTTCTATACCACCCGTACGTACCCCTACACATCGCAATCTTCGTCAACGTGAGCCAAACTAAAAAAAAAAAAAATCTACACCAACGTGTGCAATTAATTTGTAATTTGAATTTTTAATTGATTATGAATTTGGTGTATAAAGTCAATGAATTTTTTTTCTATCACTTTAAATGGAGGTATAGAGGTACTCCAAATATAGACGACGTGAATACAAGTAGTGGCACTCTGAATAAATTCAACTTAAATTCTATATACATATCTGTCATTGTTGTGTTCAGCCAAAACATCCGCCTATTTTAGGAAAACACAAAACACTGTCAAATTCAATGAAATTTTGAAGCAAAATTGAAGAAATGTCATCTGATGGCAGCCCTTGTGAAGGATAAATGGGCATATAATTACTTGACATCCATCATGGTGTTATACGCCAGTGATGGGGGCTATTTGACATGACATGATAGAGATGAATGACTGCTCTCAACATTCATATACTGGATACGGAGCGGATTGTTAAGAAATAAAAAATTGTGTGGTCGTCTTCTGTATTTTCAAAACCGACTTAACATATCTGTGTTTTTGATGAAACGTATGCGGTCGTCTTGCACTTCTATGACATTAACATAATTATACTTACGGGGCGCCAATCTACCTCACTCCCTCACCTCAAGCTCATTTTTTAATTAGTTCATCAGAAACTTGTAAAATGGTTGTTTAAATGGTTGTATACCCACATTAATTAGAGGTGAGAGCCATAATTTGTGGGAGGAGTTGTTGTCATTCAAATGCTGGTTAGAGTAATTGAAGGATAATTGATGTTGCATAAGACTTATGACTGTGAGATAAGTATACAATAAAGCCTGGTTATCATATGGAATGTGAAGCATGGTCAGAGAAATGTCATGGGTGCTGAAAACTTAAAAATTATGTATATGTTTAGCAATTAGCACTCAATTTGAGGTCACTAAAGCAAAACCACCACAATTATTATAAACAAGGTTATTCTGAGCTATGTAAGGTAACCATGCGACAACTTTAGAAGCTTTTGATTTGCCCTACTGAAATTGCCAAATGCCATAGATATGCGGTGAAATGTGAAAATGAAAAAAAAACACCGCACTTTATGATAATTTTTCTGAAACTTACTGACGCAAGAGTGTAGGGTGGCGTATGTGGAACAATTTCTTTTGTTGGATAGGTGGAAATGTTTTATTTTGAATTGCTCATAGGTTTCGTGTTAGGAAACTTAAAGGAAGTCCAAAATTGTGTTTTTTTTTTTTCATACCGTCAGTCGTCGGCCGGTGTTGTGTTCACGCATCCTTGCTCCCACAGTAAAGCCCGAACCACACTACTCTCGTGTGGTGTGTTGTGCAGCCTTGTGTCGCTATCGCTCTAGTGTATTTTATATGCCTAGAGCCATATTTCTATCGTGTGATGCGATGTGTCGAAATGTATGAAATACATTGGAATGACAGCGCAACACTACTCGCCAACACATCACACGAGAGTAGTGTGGTTCGGGCTTAACTTAAGCTAAGGGGGTTAAATAATTTCCTTGAAATTTCCGTAGAGAACATGCGTGAAGAGAAATTCAAAATTTCTGTTTTAGTTCATCCATATATTTAGTATCCCATTCAAATTTCAAATTATCTCAAAAATGACTCAAAAGATTTTCATTAAATTCTTTACTCGTATTTTCCAAAGTTATTGTTGCAGGATTTTAGCAAAAAATTCACATTCCTATAAGAAAACTAGACATAGGTATCAAATTTTTTTAAAAAAATCGTCTTATTTTTGAGTTATGCGCCTATATCTTTCTAATTGTTTGGGTTAATTTGTTATAATTTCGATTAAATGCTTCTTTAAAGTTAAAACAATATTGTATTTGTAAAAATATTGAAATACAATTTTTTTTTTTAATCCAAAAATCATTTTTTAAGAAAAATTTACTACTCACTTTTATTTATATATTTGTTATACAAGCTTCTGTATAAAAAATACATAATTTTATTCGGTTGATCAGATATTGAGATAGTCGAAAATCAAAGAAACCGTTCTATGAGAGGTACTGTTAATAAACGTAAAATATAAAATTTAAAAATTTTAATTGTTATATCGTACTAATTTTAACGGTTTTTAAACATTTATATGGGAGGCACCGTTATTTTTGGGTATTAGAATATTTTTTGTCAAAAATCTTCTAGATAATTTATGAAAAAAACTGCTATTTACTAAGTTTAATACAAATCGACAGAGTCGTTTTTGAAATATTGAGTTTTCAAAAAAAAAATTAAAACTTCTTTTGAAAATAAAAAAATATTTTTTTGAAAATTTTGGTACACAATATTATTTAGAAGGTGTCTATAATTCTTCATAAAAAAAAATGATAAGAATCAGTTAAACTGTTATCTAGAAAAGCGAAAATCAAAAAGAATGCTTCTTTGGGAGGTAATGGTACCATTTTCTTTAATAAACGGCAGCATATAACAATTTAAGTTTATTGAATTTTTTCAAAAAAATCTGTAGAACTGATTTTGAGAAAAATAAGATTTTCTCTTTTGGCCAAAAAAAAAATTGTAGGACAGGTACCGTTATTTTCGGCGATGAAAAAAACGCGTGGGAGGAATGTCTAAAAAACGCTTAGTACCAAGTTTAAAGAAAATCGATTAATCCGTTTAGGCTGTAGCCGAACAGACATACAGACAGACGGACGTTTTTGCGAAATCCACTTTTTTCGTCTTCTCTATCATCGTAATGTCAAGTTTGATGAAAACCTCGTGTTCCATTTTCTGTACGAATCGATTACTTTCCATATAGTACCTATATTCGCAAGTCAAAATAATGCCAGATGGGATACAAAAAATTTACCAAATTGGTTCAAGGAATTAATAATGAACCTTGATACCAAATAATCGACTTCTTTCAAATCCATTGGACAGGATGTACAGATTATAACTTATAATAATATACCCTTTGATTTAAACTTCAATTTCACTCCAACTGAGTGAGTCACAAATAAGAAACCCGCATCGCTAGTAAAACAAAATTGGCAAATAAATTAATTTATTGCATATCCGATTGCAGTTAAATTTCAAGAATTCAATCGAAGTAAACATAATATTAATCAGAAAAAAAAACGTGAGTGTAATAATCATGTTATTCGAGACCTCGAAAAATTTGACAAGCATCAAAAGAGTCGTCATAGCTGATCGTAAACATTTCGTGTAGTAATTTTTTTTTTTTTTTTATTTTTGTTATTCAACAGCGGAAAATATAATTCTTGTGTACATTAAATTTTAATTCTTATGCGTAAAGCGGTTGACTTCACATTATACAGAGGTGATTTTTAATAGGATAAAAAGATTGATGAACCAAACACATACTTTTGAACGGTTATCTATAATAATCAAGGTAGTTTTGTGTAAACAAAAACAATAATACATAATTCAATAGTTGCGGTGGTCGTGTGAAAAGCAAATAAAAAAATAAACTTACACAAAATTAAACATGTACTACAACTTTTGTAGATTTTTTTTTTTAGAATTTAATGTGAAATGAGATTGTGTAATTAAAACTAGAAAACAAAAAGATACATTAACAGCAAAAATAAATTGTTAAAAAAAAAATTAAAGAATTTAGGAGCTAAGGTGGAGATCAAAATAAAACATCGTGGATAACTTGGATCGAAGAAAATGGTGCAGTCAATTGATATTGCTGCAATCGCTGGCATTGACTCGGTGAGAATTTTACTTTTTTTCTACAAAAATTAAATAAATAAGAAATCAAAATATAACGGGTGATTTTTTAGCTGGTTTGGTTTTGGCAACACTGGTTTTGACAGCTGACGTGTGTTTAGTACCTTGTGTCACTGTCAAACAGCTTCAGTTTGGTTTGCAATTTAAGCATGGATCGTCTTACAAATGAACAACGCTTGCAAATTATTGAATTTTACTATCAAAATTCGTGCTCGGTTCGAAATGTTCATCGCGCGCTGCTTGTGTTCAGCGATGAGGCTCATTTTTGGTTGAATGGGTACGAAAATAAGCAAAATTGCCGCATTTGGAGTGAAGATCAGCCAGAAGCATTGCAACAGCTACCAATGCATGCCGAAAAAGCCACTGTTTGGTGCGGTTTATGGGCCGGCGGCATTATTGGGCCTATTTCTTCAAAGATGATGCGAATCGCAGCGTTACTGTCAATGGTGAACGCTACCGAGCGATGATAACAAACTTTTGCCCGAAATGGAAGTTCTTGACTTGCATGATATGTGGTTTCAACAAGACGGTGCCACATGCCACACAGCACGCGAAACAATGGCGCAATTGCGAGGCGAGTTTGGTGAACAGTTAATTTCACGTTTCGGGCCGGTCAATTGGCCGCCTAGATCGTGCGATTTGACACCATTAGATTATTTTTTGTGGGGGTATGTCAAGGCTAATGTCTATAGGGACAAACCCGCATCAATTGACGCACTGGAAGCCAACATCCATGCATTCATTCGTGAGATACCGGCCGATATGTGTGAAAGAGTATGCCAAAATTGGACTCAGCGGATGGGCTACCTGAGACGCAGCTGCGGTCAACATTTGCATGAAATTATCTTTAAACATTAAATTGCAAGGTTCAAACTATCGATTCAATTAAATACTTCATTCGTTTTTTCGAATTTTTTGTGTTTTTTTTTAAAAAAAAGTTCTAAACCTCTTAAAAAATCACCCATTATAAAGGGTGTTTTGTTAGAGGCATAGCACTTTAAGTTGGCAACACTATTTGAAATGGCGGCCATTTTGACAGATGTCAAGTGATTTATTTTTAGTTTGGTTTGGCCAGAGATTATGAATTATAAAGATTGGAAACCTCGGCTGTCATTCGGGTTTGCCTACAAGCTAAACAATATGGCTGCCCGTGGTGAAGTAAGTAAGTTGCATTAGTATGCGTGTTTTAACTCATACTAGTGCAACTTACTGATTTCCACCACGATATTTTGAAAACTTGATGAATTTCAATGGGCACGTTCAAAAACTAATAAAAATGGCGAAACGAACTATCAAGTGTTCACGACACCTAAAATCATTTGGTTTTAAAAATGCATGGAGGATTTTGAACAATTATATTTAAAGGGTAGTAAAATAATAATCAAAAATGCAAATTGACAATAAATCAATACATAATTAACGCACTAGATAAATTTAATCAGTTAGTGAGAGAACGGAATATTGCAAAAAGTCTTCTTTCCATTTGCTGTTGAAAGTGATGCTTTAAGATTGTTCTTCGCTTTTCTATTTCATTTAGAAATGCTGAACACTGATTTAACAAAAATGTACATAAATATAAAGCCTTTCATCAGATAACTCCTCAAAGTGATTTTAGCCATGGAACATACAATATTTTTGTATATTATTACTATTTCCTTCTCTTACACCCTTTGCATCATCCGATCCGATCTGTCCTAACATTTGTTTCTCTTATTGAATTGTATGTGTATTCTGTATCTACCACTCTTTCTTTGACATTTCGCCAAACATCATCTACTACTTTTTAACTCTGTTTACCCTTACCCCTTTCAACGCACAGATGGCACTTTAGTTTTGCATCAGAACTTGATACCCGGTTGACACCGAAAGCGTGGTTTGGGCTTTTACTGTTGTATATGAAGGGTTTATAATACAAATTCTATATACTACTGAAATACATCAGCCAACTAGAAGAGTTAGCACTATTTGTAGCAAAAAAAGCGTTTCTAGCATTTTTAAAATAAACTCAAAATATTCTAATTCAGCTCATCACAATCTTCGCCACAACATATAATAGCCGTGTTTTTTTTGCAAGTCCATATGGATTTGTCGAAAAAAACGACATCGGGACTAAAAGTTTTACACGTAAATACAACAACAACTTAAATCCTGGACTTAGCTAAGTCCAGATAATTATCGGGACTTACGTACTGTAAGTAAGAAGTTCCTAAGTCCCGATGTCGTTTTTTTCGACAAATCCATATGGACTTGCAAAAAAAACACGCCTAATGTTTATTTAGTAAGATCTGTGTCGTTATTTAATCATCTGTATTACGATGCTTTGCATCATATTTTTATCTTTTTCGATAATAACTAATTATTTCTGTTTGATGAAATTACCCTAAGGAAGCTGCAAGTGTCAATTTCTTTAAAAAATATTAACTTAAAGCTCACTTGTGAATGGCCAGCTATAGATTTATGAACAATATGGGTGCACCCTTAATTATTCTGTTTGCACCATTGAATCTGTATTTTCCGAACACATCCCGATATCCCACCTATAGTCCGCCATTTTCGTGGTGAAAAGCTGATGAGTTGAAATTTTTTTAAAGATGGCTGCGTTTTTTACACATACAAAATGGTCGAACTGTCAAAACAGAACAAACCCACCCTATTTAATTGTTGTTGCAATTCACATCTATTCATCGACACAAAACGAAATTACAAAAACAACAATGTAAACAAATGGGTTTTGGAGGGTGAAACGTACGAAGGTTTCCAATCTTTATAATTCATAATCTCTGGGTTTGGCATTTCAACCAGATATTAGCCGTGTTTTTTTAGCAAGTCCATATGGATTTGTCGAAAAAAACGACATCGGGACTAGTAGTTTTACACGTAAATACAACAACAACTTAAATCCATATGGACTTAGCTAAGTCCAGATAATTATCGGGACTTACGTACTGTAAGTAAGAAGTTCCTAAGTCCCGATGTCGTTTTTTTCGACAAATCCATATGGACTTGCAAAAAAACACGCCTATTATGAATTATAAAGATTGGAAACCTCGGCTGTCATTCGGGTTTGCCTACAAGCTTAACAATATGGCTGCCCGTGGTGAAGTAAGTAAGTTGCATTAGCATGCGTGTTTTAACTCATTCTAGTGCAACTTACTGATTTCCACCAAGATATTTTACAAACTTGATGAGTTTCAATGGGCACGTTCAAAAACTTATAAAAATGGCGAAACGAACTATCAAGTGTTCACGACACCTAAAATCATTTGGTTTTAAAGTTGCATGGAAGATTTTGAACAATTAAATGAAAAGGGTAGTAAAATAATAAACAAAATGCAAATTGACAATAAATCAATACTTAATTGACGCAGTAGTTCAATTTAATCGGATAGTGAGAGAACAGAATATTGCAAAAAATCTTCTTTCCATTTGCTGTTGAAAGTGATGCTTTAGGAGTGTTCTTTGCTGCTCTATTTCATTTAGAAATGCTGAACACCGAATTAGCATATACATAAATATGTCTTTCATCGGATAACTCCTCGAAGTGATTTTATATTAAGGGTATTCATGCAACGTCGGAAAACCATCGTAAACGTCGGAAAGTTTACGATGTCGTAAACGAACTGTCAAAATTTGTATGGAAAATCCTTTCCAACAAATCGTAAGCTTTCCGACAAGAATTTGTGTTGTAAACGTCGTAAACGAAAATGGTAAACGTTTTAAACTTTTTTTCAATGGGATTATGACATTGGCTGAATCAGCTGATTTTTTTACCACATCATTTACGCCGAATTTTTTGAGGGGCATTCATGAAACGTGCGTCGGAAACTTTACGATTTTACAACGTCGGAAAGTTTCCAACGTTGCATGAATACCCTTATTATTACTATTTCCTTATCTTACACCGTTTGCATCATCCGATCTGTTTTGTTTGTTTCTCTCATTAAATTGTATCTGCATTCTGTATCTACCACTCTTTCTTTGACATTTCGCCAAACCTCATCTTCTACTTTTTAACTCTGTTTCCCCTTACCCCTTTCAACGCACAGATGGCACTATAGTTTTCCACCAGAATTTCATTCCCCGTTTACACCGGATGAATTCAATATTCTTATGGAATATTTCCGGGCTGTAACCTAATTATTCACTAATCTGTCAACGTTGACACATAACTCCACAATACACCACACGTGTGGGCTTTAATTATTATAGCAAGAAAAGCGTTTCTAGCATTTTTAATATAAAATCAAAATATTCTAATTCAGCATAATCTTCGCCACAACATATAATGTAAATTTAGTAAGATCTGTGTCGTTATTTAATCATCTGTATTACGCAGCTTTGAATCATATTTTTATGACTTTCGATAATAACTAATTATTTCTATTTGACGAAATTACCAAGGTAGCTGCAAGTGTCGATTTCTATAAAAAATATTAACATAGAGCTCACTCGTGAATGGCCAGCTATAGATTTATGAACAATATGGGTGCACCCTACAATATTCTGTTTGCACCATTGAATCTGTATTTTCCGAACACATCCCGATATCCCACCTAAAATCCGCCATTTTCGTGGTGAAAAGCTGATGAGTTAAATTTTTTTATAGATGACTGTGTTTTTTACACATACAAAATGGTCGAGCTGTCAAAACAGAACAAACCCATCCTGTTAAATTGTTGTTGCAATTCACATCTATTCATCGACACGAAACGAAATTACAAAAACAACAATGTAAACAAATGGGTTTTGGAGGGTGAATCTCTGATTTCAACATGAATAGATTGACGCCTGAACAACGCTTCCAAATTTCGCCCAAATGGGCCCAAAAAAAAGATTGCCGTTGATTACAATTTTCATAAGCGAATTTTTTTTAGGGATGAAGCTCACGTTTGGTTGAATGGATACGTCAATAAACAAAACTGCTGTATTTGGAGGGATGATAATCCTCAAGTGTATGTTGAGACACAGTTACATCCACAAAAATTGACTGTTTGGTGTGCTTTATGGTTTGGTGGAATAAAAATCTTTAAAAACGATGCTGGCCAGAAGAACTTTACAGTCAATAATGACCGCTATAGAACCATGATTACTGACTTTTTTGTTCATCTATTGAACAACCATGATGTGCAGAAGATGTCACACATCTCGTGCCACTATTGATTTATTGAAGGAAACGTTTGGTAACCGCATAGTTTCACGTTACGGACCCGTAAATTTGCATCCAAGATCGTGCGATTTAATGCCGATTGACTATTTTCTGTGGGGATATGTGAAGACAATAGTCTACGCCGATAAGCCTGAAACGATTGACCACTTTGAGAACAACATTCGTCGCGTTATTGCCGATATACGGCCACAAATGTTGGAAAAAGTCATCAACCTACTCGTCACATTTGGATTGTTCGCACCACACATGTTCTCAGCAACTCGTGTATGAAATACAAAAAAAGCTATTCAAGGACTGATTTACCCTTTACTCACTACAGACACTATTATTTTGGTGCAGGGTCATTAGTCCACAATAATTGACTTTTGGCCTGCTTGGGTGGGATATAATTAAATCTTCAAATCAATTGTGAACTTATAACTGACCTTGGTGCGTTATAGTTTTTTTTGTAAAAATAAGAAAGAAAATAGTTCACCAAAGATAATTATTTTTGAGACGATACTATAGAGATATTGCAATTTGAAACAGTTAAAACTAAACTTAAATATTCCTTAACTCTTGTACATGGACACAGAATCAGCGGTATGCTATGGCAAGAATCTATCGGAATGGTTTTCGACGACAATGGCAGTAAAACAGGGTTGTGTATTGAGTACCCTTTTTTTCGTTCTATATTTCTTGACGATCTGAATGAAGTGCACTGTGGCGGAAATTTGTGGGCTGGAAGGAGGATAATAATGCTTATGAATACGGATGATATAGTTCTGTCACCTCAAGGACTTATTTGGATGATTCTGGACTTTGAAGATCACTGTGCGAAATAGAATCTCACTGTGAACTTGAACAAGTCCAAAATATTGACATTTAAAAAGGCCGGTGGACGCCATACTCGAAACGAAAAATGGAAATTTGCTGGAGAAGATATTGAAGTCGTTAAAGAGTATGAGTATCTCGGAATGAAAATGAATAAAGATTCATCTTACCAAAAAGCTCTCACAAGTGCTCACAGTTTTAGTACAAAGTATAAACTTTTTGAGGCAACTTATAAATTTGGTACATGACTTTTTACCACAGCCGCCGTTTTACCAAGGGACAGTTTACCACCGTCACTTTTCCTCCGGTGCGCCGGCCGGCTTACCACGAGAGCAGGTGAAATGTGATGTAGAACTACCTATTTGATACTTACAGGAGGGTTTCTTTGGTAACGCAGAAATTTACTCTGAAAGTGGAATAAATCGCTACCAATAAATAAGATGAAGTGTAATTTGATATTTGAATTTCACGTCGGCGTAGTTTTCTTTCACAGGGACTAATTGAAAACAACATTTCAAGCATTAAATTTACCTCGGGGGAAAACGCTGTTTCAGGCCTTTTGGGAAATAATTTGCACTAAATGGTCTATAAACCCGAAAATATAGTTTGTCCCCTATGTGTCAAGTCGTAAAGGGTTGAATTCCTGCGAAATTTTGCCTCGATGTTAATGGTTAAGAAAGCTCTGAACAATTAAGAAAAATTACCTTTGGTCGTAAACTGCGGCGGTGGCAAACCCGAGGTGGTAAACTATCCCGTGGTAAACCGGCGCGGCGGTGGTAAACAGTTCTACTTCGTATAATCAGTTTTGTTTTATGCTGCGAAAGTTTAGGGTTACGAACAGCGAAGCGTAGAAGTTGAAAAATTACTTAGATTTGTTCTGTAAAGGTTATTTAAACTGCCGTCTATCGCTCCAAACTATATGCTTTTGTTAGAAACGGGAATGTCACCGCTATTTATTACAGCTTTGAAGTTACATTTTGATTATGTAATTAAAGCAATGTCGCGAACCGGCTGACAAAGCTTGTTGTAACGCATGCTATCTCTTCGAAATCTATATTTTACAAAAATTAGGACCTTTTGGCAAGGAGATACTATCTTCATATTAATGTTTCGGTTGAAAATTTGGATGAGTGGAAAGAAAATGTGTGCGCTTTCATAAGAAGACTGAATGAGAAATTAAGGGAGGAGTTTAAAGAGCAAGCCAAGTCATCTCTTTACAGACAGTGTTACAGCACACTGAACTATCACTTAACTAAATTCAATTATTTCCGGAATAAAATATATATCTACTATCGATATATCTACGATCATTAGAGCCAGAGGGGAACTGCTTATACCACACAGGAAAGATCTTCCGTTATTTTGTACTTTATGTAATCTTGGGGTTCAGGAAGACGTATTCCATTTTATCGCATTATGTCCTGATCTAAGTGAGATCAGAATGATCTTCTTTGACTGCACAAAGCTTACACTGAAGAGAACAACAAATATTTTAAACGAAGAACTAGAAAATGTAATTTTAATCGGAGTTGAAGGCTGTGAGCGTATTACCGAATTCTCCAAGGAAACTGCCAGCTACGTAGCTAAAATTATAGCTGAAGAGTTTTTACTTTGTACAAAAAAAAAATAAAATTCTTACCCATGTTGTATCTCTTAATTAAAAAATGTATTTTTTTTTAAAAAAACGTTTAATGAAATTAAGTTTTTAAATTATTATTTTAATTTCCATCTGATGAGATGACGGCCTTGGCCAATACCTTTATAAGATTGCTGCATGTTAAACAAATTCTGTTAAACTTTGTGATAACTATTACTTTTAAAGAAATAAAGCAATCAATCTATCTATATCTAAAACCACAAATTGGAGATACGTATTACCGAGTCAGTATTGTATTGATATATTTAATTAAAAAATGTAAAAAGTAAAAAGTACTAACAAAATGGAAAATAAGACCATTTTAGCAACAGCAAAAAAACACTTGGAATGCCTAATTCCGTTTTGTGAACTTTAAAAAAAAAACCTGAAACGCAGTTTTTGTGCAATCACTTTGTTTAATACATGAACGAAATTTAATCAAAATCGTAAAAGCCATTTCCGATAAAATTTGAGAAAAGCCAAACCATTGTATAGCAGCTACCCGTTCTTTGATGATCTAAAACAAAAATTCAAATTTTACCTCTAGGGAACCACATAAAAATGCTCTGTACCATATTTAAAGGAAATTTGCCCCACTCTTTTAGGCTCTACAACTCCAAATACAGTTGACACACGAACATATACACCCACAAACGAACGATTTGTATAACGAAAACCACCACTTCTTTGGACTTCTCCATCATCGTAATTTAAATTTTTATTTAAACTTCAAAATTTGTTGTTTTTACACGAAACTAATACTTACATACCCTATAGAGGAAATAAAAATATTATTTAAATGAAGAAAAGTCCCTGGCCAGAGTAGAGACAGCTCGGTTAGAGCTAATATAAAAGATATTAATTCTGAACCTCCTCCTTTCTCCTGATCATTCATTCTATAGTAGCGATAGTGATTTTGCGAAACACGCCAAACTAAATCCACTCTGTCGTAAAAAAAAAAAAAAAAAAAAAAAAAAATGAGCTGCTGATGACGGGTCTTTCATCCTCTGTAGATGAAAGAAAAGCTGCACAACCAGACTATCGTGCATCCGATATGCAAAACACAAAAAGGACTTCCTGAAAGGAAACTTTTTTGATTTTTAAGTTGATGCAGATTAAAGTGCATCCCAAAATCCAGTTCCTATCCCTTCATTCAACGCCACTAAAAAAACTAAAAGTAGAGATAAAACTACCCTGACATTGATAAATCACATTAAACCCGGATTTTTCGCAATTAATTAAGGGAATATGTATGTATATGTGTATATGTGTTTCATTTTCGTATAGAAACACATTGAGATTGTATAAAATAATTATGCAGATGACCATAGTCGTACATAGAAGGAAACAAACTGAGTTTTTGTTTTATTTTTTTTAAATTAAATTGAAAAAAAGAAAGATTTTATCACCCCACTGTAACTACATAAAGACTCTGTAGATACATATATAGATGTACATACATATTTAACATTCAATAGTGGACAAAGAATGAAAATGACGTTGAAAGGATAACAATGACAATGAGCTTGTTGTTTTAGTTCACCCTGCTTCTGGCATATGAGACAAGCCACTACCACTACCACAACCACCACCACCACCACCACCACCACCAATCAGCCGGCACGGCAGCGAGAGCATCAAAAAAGACACCATCATAGACCATAGAGCAATATCTTGCTCTTGACGGTGATGGTGATGGTGACTGCGACTGATTGATTGCGCGGGCAGGACTCTAGGATTAATGGATTCGTTTGGAAATTACTTTTGCTTTCGTCCGTTGAACGTTTCCACCGTTTGATATGAGTCCTTGCACACGCACCGCACTAATTAAGTGGACACAAGGAGTGAACCCCCTTTGGGACCATAGCATCTTAAGGTCATCACATCACACAAGTATCCAACAGTTCAATGTAAAAAAATAAAAACAAACAATACAAGTTTTAAAAACTTTCTTACAGAGTGTTTCAGTAGATTGTTAAAAATAAATTTATTTAAGTCTGTTCTGAAATTATTTCTAAGAATATACGTAAAAATATTGAACCAAAAAATTTATTTTTGATTGAGCTTTTTGTCACTGGCCATCTTTGCATATTATGAGCTTTGACAGGCACCAATTAAATTAAATAACTTTACTTATAGGTAAGACTTATTTGAAAGAAAGAATATTATCAGTTAACTTCAGCCATTAATAAAAACACCCTGTCCACATCAAAATACATATCTCTTGAGTTAGTCACAACAGTTTTTTTTTTTTTTCCTAAAACACCCTGTTTGATTGCTTTCAAAACTCATTAAAGGTCTGTTGCCACTTGTGTCCTTGAAAAAAAAAAAAAAACAATTAAATGCAAAGCCGATGGACTGCGTGTTCTAAGACCAATTTTACTTTTTTTTTTGTCATTTTAATTAAATTAAAAGGTATGCAGAAAAACTGTTAGAAGGCTGAATTGTTAGTTGGATGTAACTTAATTGCAAGAAAATGAGATAAAGTTCAAGGAATTTTAATGAGCTGCTTTTTTAAATAACCAAAAAAAACAGTCTTTAATGCAAATTAAATTATAAAAAGAAAACGAGTATGATCATGACGTCATTTGAAGAAAATTTAAAAAATAAAATCATTGTGTGGTAGCTAACCCTTACCTACCTTATTTTTTTTAACAAATTTGAAGCACCTTTAGGGTCTAGCTCGATGTACACTGTACTGTAGACATAGAGACGTACAGACACAACAACCGACTGAAGTTATGATGACGGAAACCACTTTTTTGAACTTCTCATCAACATTGAACTTTTTCTTCAAAAATAAGAAAACAAATACTTACGCTATAGAATGAGTAAAAATGAAGCTGTGTATTGTGGAAGGAGTGAAAATTTTGGTTCATTTATGCTCAATAGTTGGTACACTCCAATACAAATACTATTTCAGTAAAATTTCTTATAATTATAATTTTATTAAAATTTGTGTAAAACTAACGTGGAGCTTATTATATGTATATTTTTTTTTTTTTTGATTTGCAGGACCAAACAAAAGAAGCTAAACCATCAGCCCTGCGTAGAACTCTCAACGCACTGCGACACAGGATAACGAAGCGAAGCCGGACGAAACCGCCCGATTGGTTTTTGGATAAATTTGCCACCGCCAATAATGCCGAGAAAATTGGCAAATCCGCCACAGCTGATGTACCCGAAATAACTGGCAAAAGTTGGTTATGCAATCGATTGTCAGTGGATCCATCACTGCCGTCACATTATAGAGTGGGTATATGGCTGTTTTAGGAAGTTTTGTTTTAGTTGGTTTTTATTAAATTCGGGATATGATTTCAGACATTCAAAATAGTAACAGTTTTTTAGTGCTAGGTCATTGGGGTTCGAGGTTAAACTCGAGTTAAATCCTACAACATGTTAAGAGTTAATTCATTTCATTTTAAAACTTAGCTCTCTTTGGAAGCCATTTCAGAAGTTGAGGAGCCTCACCAAAAATTACACAGTAAGGGTATTCATGGAACGTCGGAAAGTTTCATCATCGTCGGCTCGAGAACTGGGGTCCGGTCCTGGTCTCCTTCAACAAGTCTCTCCACCCATCCCGGTCTCGAGCCGCCGCCATCCAGTTGCGCACCCCAAGGCTCCGGGCGTCCTGGTCTACGACATCTCTCCAGCGCAAGCATGGTCTACCACGCTGTCGTCTACCATAGAATGTACCACAAAGAACTTCCCGAGCAGGTTCCTCTTCGCTCATGCGAGCTAGGTGCCCTGCCCACCAGAGTCTACCGAGCTTAATTTTTTTTGACGATATCTGCTTCAAGGTAGATTGCGTACAATTCATGATTGTACCGTCTCCGGAATCGTCCTTCCTCACATATGGGGCCAACAATTCTCCTTCGGTCGGTTCTGTACAGCAGTAGTTTTGAAGTTATGGTGAGATTTCTGGATTTGAAGAGCTTTGACAGACTATAGTAGGCTCTGTTGGATTTGAGAAGCCGCCCGCGTATTTCTTCTTCTATATATTGTTATAGGCTGCTACTATTGACCCAAGGTATTTAAAGGATTGCACCACTTCAAATTCGTGCTCCGCTACCTTGATTGCTTGACCAACTGTTCCTCTCGCATTCGACGCCACCATGTACTTTGTTTTACCTTCACTAATGTGCAGCCCCAGATTTTGTGCCGCCTGCTCATTCTGGATGAAGGAATCATGTACAGCTTGCTCGGTTCTTCCGATGATGTCGATGTCGTCTGCGTAAGCCAGTATCTGGCTGGACCTGTTGACGATGGTCCCTCTTGTTGCCGTGCCAGAGTCACGGATTGCTTTCTCCAACGCCAGGTTGAAGAGGAGGTAGGCCAAACCATCCCCTTGTCGGAGTCCATTAAAGATGTTGATTGGTTTGGATAGCAATCCGGCTATTTTTACTTCGGGATGCCGAATTCTCTCATGGCTTTGTAAAGTTCTACCCTGGCTATGCTATCGTAGGCGGCCTTAAAGTCTATAAACAGGTGGTATGTTGGGATGTTAAATTCTAGACATTTTTCCATCGCCTGCCTAAGGGTAAAGATCTGATCAGTTGTTGATTTGCCTGGAATGAAACCACACTGATATTGTCCGATGATGGTTTTAGCGTATGGGGTTATCCGGTCTTGTAGGATATAGGAGAGTATCTTATAGGCGGTACTCAACAACGTGATACCTCTATAATTGCTGCACGTTGTGACATCTCCCTTCTTATGTATGGGGCAAATTATACCTTTTCGCCAGTCTTCTGGAATTTCTTCATGCTCCCACACTTGCACTATAATCTCATGAATTGCTTGACGTAAGGCTGGCCCACCGTGTTGAAATAGTTCGGCTGGTATACCATCGGCTCCCGGGGCTTTGTTTTTCTTTAGCCGGCCTTTAGCCTTCTCAACCTCTTCTATGCTTGGTGGCAGCAACATAGGGTACTCTTCTTGAAGTAGTGGAGCCTCCACTTCTGCAGTGAGCTGACCATTAAGCAATTCATTGAAGTACACTTCCCATCGCTCCAGTATGCTTTGAGGATCGGTGATCAGATTTCCCTCTCCGTCCTTGCAGTATGTGCAGCGTGGTGTGTACTGCGTCATGTTTCGGACGGATTGGTAGAACTTCCGCGCCTGGTGCGGACCTCGCTCTCGGCTTTTCTCTATTTCACAGATTATGTTCTTCTCCCAGGCCGATTTTTTCTGTCTGTGAAGCCGTTTTCCAATTCTTCTGAGCTCTTTATATTCGTCTTCGGGTGCCCGCGTTCTATGAGATTGTTGCAATGCTCGGTACGCAAAATTCTTACATTCAGTCGCAAGCTTGCATTCATCATCAAACCAGTCGTTCCGATTTCTACGACTGCTGCCTAAGATGGAGTTGGCAGTACTAATGACAGTATTCTTAAGGCGTGTCCACTTCTCATCTACGCCCAGCATACTGGCTCCAGGACTTACTCTACCCAGTTCTAGGGCGAGTCCTAACGCATTACCAAAGATGTTACTGGTGTTTTCATTGCGCAGAGCAGCCGTGTTGATTCGAACCTGATCGGCGGATGCAATACGTCTTCGCAAGGCAATCCGCCCTCGGAAAACCATACCAACAAGATAGTGATCCGAGTCGATATTGGCACCTCGGTACGTTCGTACCGTCATCAAGTTCAAGTAGTGGCGACGGTCTATCAGCACGTGGTCAATTTGGTTACGAGTGACTCCATCAGGTGATACCCAGGTGGCTTTGTAGATATCTTTACGCGGGAACGACCATGTTTTTCGATGCTGCCAATTCTAAGACTCGAAGTCCATTGTCATTAGTGTTCTCATGCAAACAATGGGTGCCTGCGTAATGCCTGAATACCGGCTCCCGACCTATTTTTGCATTCAAATCCCCAAGGATGATTTTTACGTCATACCTTGGACAGGCATTGAGGGCCCTCTCAACTTGTTCGTATAGTAATTCTCTTTTTCTTCGTCTGAGGACTCCTCCGTAGGTCCGTGAACGTTAATGAGGCTGATGTTCTTAAATTTGCCTCGCACGCGAAGGGTGCATAGCCTTTCGCTTATAGCGTTAAAGCCGATGATGGCAGACTTCATTTTTTTGCCGAC
Organism: Leucozona laternaria; assembly: GCA_932273885.2. Classification (NCBI taxonomy): domain Eukaryota; kingdom Metazoa; phylum Arthropoda; class Insecta; order Diptera; family Syrphidae; genus Leucozona; species Leucozona laternaria. Next base: position 21,064,317 of record OW026368.1, on the reverse strand, counting down.
TAGGAAGCCTACCCCGAGCACATGGTGTTTTGTATGACAGCTGTAATATAAGTCATAATCTTTCTTCTGTAGAACACCATTCCCTGTCCATCTAATTTCTTGTAGTGCTGTTATGTCAGCTTTATATTTTGACAGGGCATCGGCTAGCTGCTGAGCAGCTCGAGCTCTAAAGAGCGATCGTACGTTCAATAAGAAAATTCGTAAATCGTTTTTCCGTTTTCTTTGCGTGGGTGGTCGTCGTGAGATCAGTCCGTTTCCAAGGCTTGTTGTAGGTCTCGAAATTCGTTTAATTTTACGGAACAGGGAATTAACCTGTTGCCAACCTGTGGAACCAGCCCGATTATATTAGCCAAACCTTTTTAAAGGCTTGTTTCTAGCGGCCGCCGCGAAGAGGCTATGATCACACTTCCACCAGTCCCGAATAGTTGCGGCACGTGCATGTTTTCGTATGCTACATGTTATTCCCCCTATTCGGCTGATGGCTGACCGCTGTCGGAAAGTTTACGATGTCGTTAACGAACTGTCAACATTTATATGGGACATCTTTTCCAAAAAATCGCAAACTTTCCGAGAAGAATTTATCTCGTAAGCGTTGTAAACGAAGATGGTAAACGTGCCAAGCTTTTTTCAATGGATTTATGACATTGGCTGAATCTGCTGATTATGGCTTACCACATCATTTACGCAAAATTTTTTAAGGGACATTTATGAAACGTTCGTCGGAATCTTTACGATTTTACGAAGTTTCCGATGTTGCATAGCACCTACCTACCGTTAGTATTTTTTTTTTTTTTAAATTGAAAAGGGAGGCAACAAAATGTGGCTAAATTTATAAATACAATATTTGGAGATGATTTTGTATACCATTGCCCTGTTTCATAAAAATTGACAGGTGACAATTCAACAAATCTGTTGCATTTTTCGGACAAATTTTCAGTTCATATACAATATTGAGAGATGACATAATTGTCAGTTAAATACAACGAAAAATTTGTCATGACATTTTTTTCATTTTCAGATTATGACAAAGACGGTGTTCACATTGGACTCACTCCACGCGACTCATTTTGACATTTCTTTGTTTTATCTCACTCCACCTCATGAGGAGAAAGAGATAGTCTAGTTAGGCATGATTTTTTCAAAAAAATCAAAAAATCCTGCCTCACTTTCTCATATAGTGAGTTGGAGTGAGATAAATGAAAGATATGTCAAAATGAGTCGCGCGGAGTGAGTTCAATGTGAACACCGTCAAATGTTTATAATGTCAAAAGCAGTCTTTTATTATCAGTTTTCCAATTTTCTTGCTAAAGAACAATAATTTTGGGAGCTCTTCCATCGCAAACTGACCCAGGCCAGCGAGCAGAAGCACACAAAAAACTCTTAGTTCGGACCACAACCACCATTTTTATCAACAAATACTGTCTCATTTTCCGTCGTCGGTGCATCCGTTCTTAACCATCCAAAATACCAGCAATTACAGCAACAGAAGCAGCTACAAGTTACTGAGCTCCACTTCCAAGCCATTGTTTTAGCATCTAGCGAATGATCCCTTTTTGTTGGATTCTCTATATTTCCACCATTTTCGATGAAATATTATATTTGTTTAAATTGAAAGTCACAAAGTTTAAATCTTAAAAATCACTATTGATTCCCTGTTTAAGTGTCAAGTGCGCATTTTGCACGAAGTTAAATCTGAGAATCATCATTACTTTCACTTCAAAAAATATTATTAAAAATTTTAATTCGTAAGCTTGTCAATTCACTGTCAACGTTTGGCCTAAACTAAATTGCCTGTCACAATTGTCAAATAAATACTAAGCCAGTTCTGGTTGTCTGTGATCACAGAGATCTCAGCAATTTCAGAAATCCCAACTTTCCTCACTTTCACTGTCAAAAACCTGACTGATATTTTTTGGATTCGCTTGCTCAATTATTTTTGCCACAGTTAATCAATGTATGAAAAAGGGATGGAGAGTGCTTTTGACTTCTTGAGGATAATTGTTGTTTATGTTTCTCCTCCTGCTCAGTCAAACTGTCAATAGTTTGCTCAGTGAGATCTCAAAAAAATGAACTGGCTAACTGGCAAATATTTTTGTTTGTCTCATAAAAGAATTGTCAGAAAATTCATGACAACTCTCGGAAAATTCTTGGCAGTTTATTGTCATGACAAATTCTTATGATCCGAAATCTTGACAATTCTACAAAAATGTAAAATTATTTATTAAAAATTTAACAGCTGTCAACTTAAAATTTTAACCTGTCACACTTGTCAATATTTATGAAACCGGGTCCATATTTATAACATTGCATACAATAAACTACAAAAACCCAACCAAATGGCAACATAAATTGAAAACATTTTCAAATGCGTTTGCATTTGTTGCATCTGGGGTTTTCCAGGAGTTCTTTACAAATCTTGTCGGGAGAAAATGTTCATCTGAATTCTCTTTTCAGAGCAATTCTCATGCAATTCCCATGAAATAATTTTCCTTTTTCTACATCCTATCTTTTTAATTTATCTTTTTCTACATCCCAGATAATTGATTCGTTTAGTGGTTTTAAACTGAATATCAGTTAAATTCATCTTATTTATCAAAATATTTAAAAGTTCAACTTAAACATTTATGTGCTACTTTCTTCTCCACGTGACTCTGTCACATTAGTGCCTTTGTTTAAGAATATTTAAATTTTCCTTCAGGAAAGGTACTCATTTATATGCTCCTCTAACATTTTTTGTATAATTTAAACATTTAGGATTGAAGAAATAGGTATATTGTTTTGTATGAAAACTATTACTTTAAGGCCCAGTTTTTTTAGTGGCGAGTTAAACCACAGTTAGCTAATTATAGAAGTAAATTAACCCACAGTGTACTGAGGAACAGTTTTTCGGTGGAGAATGCATGTTTGACGGCCAAACAAACACGGTGGATAAAACATTCAAAGCATATCTGTTCAGTTAGTCCTGAGTTAATTCACCAAATTTGTTAAGTTACTCGGGTTTAACTTTAATCTTGCACTGAAAAACTGGACCCAAGACCCAGATTTAGAGTTCGAGATTATCCTAGTTTCGGGATTAAACCAAAGTTAACTTCTGAAACATTTATTCCAGTGAATTTAGATCCCGAGTCAACTGAACAAATTTGATGAGTTAACTCTGGATTAACTGAATAGGTGTTTCTGACAGATGTGTGTGTGTCAAAAATCTATTAAAATCGAGGTACAACATTATGGAAAGGGAAATTTCCACAGTGGTGCCATCTTGATTTTGATACTAAACCTTAGTTTCTATGGTGTCAATAGATTTTTGACAAAAAGGGGAAGTTAATACTCCACTGAAAAACTGAATTTATTTGCAGGATTAACTAACTCTGGCACTAAAACACTGGCCCTAAGTTTACTTCTACTTTTCTGGTATAATTATTTTTACCAAAACTTATGTATATTTATCTTGACTTTTTCAGTGGCTGTTTGTTGTCTCGGTAGCTGTGTTATACAATATAATTTTCGTGATGGGACGCGCTGTCTTCTGGGAGATAAATCGCAGCGCCTCACCCGTTTGGTACATTCTCGACTACCTATGTGATTTAATTTATCTATTAGATACATTAGTACATATGCACGAAGGTAAGTAAAAAAACAAACAAAAATTCTCAACTTCAAATAAAATATTTTTTCTTTTTATTTGATACATTTCATTACAATTATTGGTAAAGTTAAAACGAAAAAATAAAATAAAAGAAAAATCGAAAAAAATAAAATGATACTTAAAATAAAAAAAAAAAAAAAAAACACACCCATCGAAGACAGAAAGAGATCATGGTTTTATTTTTAGTAAAATACAACTTTTCAGTTTCCACCGGAAATAGAGTGCGCACAGGGAAATATGTATAAAACTTTGCCCTTAGAGTTTCCAAATAGTTTTTGCACCCAATTCTCCATGTTGTTTGTAGTCTGTATTTCTGTATAGTTGTAATTGAACGTTTTTTTTTCCAAACGATGACGACGAGGCATTTTAGTGTTATTTTCCCTTATAGTTATGTTACAATACGGAGCCCGCCCCCAAGGTCGGGCGAGGTATTAAAGGAGGATGTTATGTGTGTGTCTTAAAGTGCTTGTGGTTGTTTCATGATGGTTTTGCTGCTCCATCATCCAGACGTAGTTATTCCACAATGAATGTGGGTTTTTTTTTTTTGTTGTATGAGAGTCATGGACACATTCTGGTGTAACATTATTCCACCAGGGAATGCACACACTCATATGAGATTCTTAAGTTATATTTTTTGTATCTTTGTCGAGTCACACACATTATTTAAAGGGTGCAAATGAGTCGCAAGGACTTGCTCTTATAAAATCACATTTGCTTGCGGTGTTTACGAGGGCGGCGATTACGAGGGTACAAAAAATATCATCGAAAGTTGAAAATCATAGTTTGTTATAAAAAGTCAAAGAATGTCGTGACATTTCTTTACCTTTGTTCGAAACAAGAAAATAACCAAATACAGTCGAACTTCCATAACTCGAACTTCTTTGAGTCGAATTTCTCTATTACTCAAAATTTTATTGAGAACTTTGCATTTTCAACTTTATTTTCATGAATTTTACCCTCTATAAATCGAACTTCTGTAAATCGAATTTCTTTATATTTCGAATTTTTTAGATTGCGTTTGCTGTCAAAAAATCTCTTTAACTCGAACTTGGGGAAATCCCTTTTGTTTCAATAGTTTTGAAAGGTTCTTGCGTCTAAGTGCGATGAATTTCGAAAGTTTTTTTGGGGATTAGGGATGGCTGTGTTCACAGTTTATGTTTCAATTTTTTTGTGGGAAAAGGAAATTATGTTGTCAGGAAAAAATTAAAGCATCTTCTTTTTGAACAAAAACTGAAGGCCACAAAATATATTTTACCTTATTTTAAAGTATTAAACTTCAAGAAACGAAAAAACCGCAATGAGAAAAAAAAACCTCTTAAATTTGAGTGTTGGCAAAGCAGTCTCCAAATGGTTTACTAAAGCCAGGAATAAAAACCTCTCAATTTCAGGGACAATAATTATAAACCATACAAATTTGTATGTACGATATTTTGTTTTCAATTAGAAATGGCATTGTTCAAAAAATACGCTGGATCGTTTTTCAATGTAATTCGCGAGATTGCAATTTTGTATGAATCATACAATTAAAAAAAAAGCCAACGAATGATAACTGATTTTTTTAAGCTTCTATTAGTAAAAAATCATTTCCTTCTTTTAAATATTCTATTTACTAAAATAAAACAGTAAAACAAAAAAATTTGTCTCATTTCTTTAAATCGAAGTTTCTATAACTCGAATTTATTTTCTTTCATTTTGAGGGTTCGACTTATGGAAGTTTCACTGTATTCCGATCCCTGTTTATTGAAAGTTTTTTGAAACAATATTTTCTTACTGAAAGCAGTTTTTCGTGCAAAAAAGTTTTGTCTAGGTTAATTAATGAGTGTGTTCTGCACAGAAAAGAACAGAAAAGCTCAGAGAAGTACATGATTGAGTGTTCTATGAGTAAACACCTTACTTAAACTGTTTTACATTCTGACATTTTATGTTCCATGAAGTTTAGTACCTACAATATTCTCTTAAGTCACAGTTTAGGTAACGCAAGTGAATGAGAAATGTCAAAGTGTCAGCTGAGCTAATTTGTTTATTTGGTAAAATAAAAAGCTAAAATTTCCAAAAGATGTATAGGCAGATTTTTACATCAAAAATATGGAATAAAATATAAAAGAATACGAAAAAAGTGCGAATTGATATTAAATTCGATTTGAAAATAATCGCAATCAAATTAAAATTAAGATATTTTTGAATTTGAAATTTTACAGTTGATAACTATTGGTCAATCACATATACAACTGGAATCTGTACTTTTTTATAGTCTATTTTACGCTGACAGTTTTTACACACCTGTGCCGATTTGCTCTTGTGTTTGCATTATTAATAAAACAGCTTCTGTTTTTGCACCATCAACATTTTTTTTTTCAAATTCTTGAAATGCTATACCCACATATTTAAATAATATAGAGAACAGGGGCCGAATTACCGCATCAGTTATCGAGTAATACATGACTGAATTATGTGAGTTTGGCATTACCGCTCACGCTATGGAGCCATCATCCCCATATAGGTTTTACTCGTTCATTCGATCACTGGTGGCACTCAATCGATCACTCACTTATGCGGTAATTTGGCACCAGATTTTTAAATATATTTTTTCTTATTCTACAAAATTATGAATTAAAATGCAAGATATAAAGGATGTTTTTTTTTTAGGGGTATAGAACTTCCGACAGGGATAACTGTCAAACTAGCTGTCATACTAATGAAGTGTGTTTGACTTTTTTTTTTAGTATACTTTGGCAAAGATTACACCAGAACAACGTTTACAAATCGTGAAAATTTACTTCCAAAATTCTGTGAATGTGCTGAGAATCAACTGGAAGGTTGAGCCAGATCTTTATTGTCAAATCATCTTCTGCGATGAGGCTCATTTCTGGCTTAACGGCTATGTAAACAAGCAGAACTGTCTTTTTTTTGGAGTGAGGAAAATCGTCATGAGACTCTTGAGACTCCATTACATTGCCAAAAAATCACTGTTTGGTGCGGTTTTTTATTTTTATAAATCCGAAACCGGTGCCAAGATTACCGTGAATGGTGAACCCTACAGGCAAATGATTCGTGATTTTCATTAGAAATCATTTTGAGGAAAAATGGTTTCAATATTACGGCCGGCGCAACATACCATACAACGCATGCAAACATCACTTTGTTGAGCTAAACGTTTGGTGAACGAATCATCTCAAGAAATGGACATGTGAGTTGCCCACCTCGTTCGTGTGATCTTACACCTTTGGACTACTTTTTGCATGGGTACGTCAAATCTCTGGTCAATGCTGATAAACCAGCAACGATTGATCAATTAGAAGCTAACATTCGACCCACTATTAACGAATAAGGAATGCAAAATTAGACCGACAGGATGGCGTTCATATGGCACAGTCGCGGAGGCTATATGCCAGAAATTATTTTTAAACCAAAGCCAAAATTTTGGTCATTCCATTGAATTTGTTGTGTTTTATTTAAAAAAAAAAGTTCTGTGCCTCTAAAAAAAACACCCGATATTTTTATTTGCTTGAAAGCCTTATGCTGGATTTACTTGAATGGCAAATTTGCAGTATTCTGTCAGTAAACTGTCAAAAAAAAAAAACAGACAGAAGAATGGACAAATTCATATTTTTTTTGGCAGTTTATCAATAAAACACTGACAATAAGCAATATAATAAGAGCATTTTGTAGGTCACAAAGGCATCACGTGAAAAATACGACTACAACAAGTCTATACTTTATAACTTCCAAATATAAATGTACCAAATTCGCATTTTATTGAAATGGTGACCAATCAAAGTAGTTAAAATAAAATGGTGTTCATTGTTAACCTTGACCCTGTATTGTACCAATGAGAAGATCCTTTATTATTTAACTACAATACTTTGGATACATTTTTTAACTAAGATATTTCTTACTTTGAAAATATTAACTGTAAATTAACCTTCGCGAGCACTTTGTCTTAAACTTTATTGTTCTTAGAAGTTTCCAGACAGACAGTGAAAAGGTCACTATTTGTATTTACCCATTGTTTTCTTCGAAAGTTCCTCTAGTAAACAACAACATTTTTTTTTTTTGTGAATACACAACTTGCCCTTATTCTACGTCCATCGCAATTAAAGAGGATATAGGAAGAGAAAGTAATGTTTTGGTCACTGCAGGATGTAGGTGTACCTTAAACGTAAATATTGTATGGAGATTTGTATCTATATATCTCTGAAGGCCTTTTATAGGTTTATATATGGCATTTAAGCCATTCATCCGGGAAGCTTTAACTGCTCCACTAGAAAACAGATATAAATCTTCTTTATTGAACGATGTTGCTATTTTATCCGCTAGCAAAAACTATACACGGTGAGATGAAATTTTATTTGCAAAAGCTTGATGGCTTTATATACATATAGTATCGATAAAGCTACAGCTAGTAAGTCCTTGATGTTTGCCTTCAACGTGATTTTTGATATGACGTATATTAAAAGAAAGTCGTACTTTATATGAGATACCTGAAATTGAAACCTTAAAGTTTATATTTTATTCAATATATAAAGACTTTTGAGGTAGATTCCATAATGAATACTAAGTTGTAGCCTTTTAAACCTATGTGAAAAATAAATAAATGGCCTTTGATAATTTTTGCTGTGAAACCTTTTGTTTTAATGTCTTGCATAAATAAAAGCAAAGCTCCTACTCCATTATTATATTTTTTGTAGGCTCTATTGTGATATTTCTTTGATTTGCCAATTATTACGAATTTAAAGTTCTCAATCAAGAATTACTTTATTTAAACCAAGACTAACTCTCATACTTATAAGCTCCTATTATCATCAATTGGAACTAGTTACTTGATTTTAGCAGTGAAAAATAACAGCCCTATTTATAACAAAAACACTATCCACTCCTTAACACACATGTTATCTGACACACTGATAGGGAACTTATCCTCTTTCTTATTAATAAACAAATTTTAGTTTTGTGACATCTTCCTAGTCTTTATAACTGGGAGCAAGGCATTACCCTTCATCAAAACGTAACAACATTCAAATACGTGTTTCACATACATGCACTATGATTTATAAAATCTATGACTGTAGTAGTAAACAGTTCTATAAAAAATGTATGCATGTGAGTGTTAAAATGTTTTCCGTCTTTTAACGCCATCCTTAACGCGAGTTAAAGTTATACGCTTGCTGTCACATGTCACAAACCATTCCACATTTTATAATATGAATTTCAAGTTGAAGCTTTAAAACGCTGTTGTTCGCCGTTTATTAATAAAAAAGAAAAATAATTTAATTTAATTTTTTTTTTTTTTAATCATATCAGCTTGATTTAACTTTAAGGCCCAGTGTTTCAGTGGTGAGTTAAACAAGAGTTAGTTAACTCTAGAAGTAAATTATCCCACTGTTAACTTAGGAAGCAGTTTTTCGGTGGGAATGCATATGTGGAACGACTAAACAAACTCTGTGGATAAAACATCAAAAGCATCTGTTGAGTTAATCCTGAGTTAACTCACCAAATTTTAAGAGTCAACTCGGGTTAAACTTTAATCTCGCTCTGAAAAACTGGACCGAAGTCAAATAATAAAATTTAGAGGCTTAACTTTTTGAATTTCATTCAAAATTATTCGAACAATTTTGACACCACAAAATAATATAATGGATGCTTGAGTTTCATATACCACTTATACTGCCTTATAATTAATATGAAATTCCCGCTGGAAATCAAAGTCATAACTCATTGGCACCGCAAATTATCCCACACACACACACACAAACATAACCAAAATGTAATAATATTTCTTTTTTAAAATCACCTTATATCCGTTCACATATATAGGCTACCTGGAACAAGGCCTTCTAGTCCGAGATGCATACAAACTACGAAAACACTATTTCTCCACCAAGGGTTGGTCAATAGATGTCCTCTCCATGTTGCCAACAGACCTAGTCTACATATGGTGGCCACCGACTTCCTGCAGTTCCATGCATCTACCCTGCCCAGTGATTGTACGACTCAATCGTTTATTGCGTCTTCCAAGGATGTGGGAATGGTTCGATCGCACCGAAACCGCCACCGGATATCCAAATGCATTTCGTATCTGTAAAGTGGTTCTCGCCATCTTGGTGCTCATACATTGGAACGCATGCATGTACTTTGCCATCAGTTTTGCCCTTGGTTTCGGAACGGATAATTGGGTGTACAATTTGAAAGGTGACCGCAATGCCACACTCCAGCGACAATACATCTACAGTTTCTATTGGTCAACCTTGACGTTGACCACAATAGGAGAAACCCCCACGCCAGAAAACGATGCCGAGTATCTATTTGTGGTGGCAGATTTTTTGGCTGGAGTTCTCATCTTTGCCACTATTGTAGGTGAGTTGAATAACGAGTTTGTGATGCAAACGATTTACGAACTGGTTTCCTATAAAATTGTGTGTTTTCTTATCAACAGGAAACATCGGTTCGATGATTTCGAACATGAATGTGGCCAGGGTCGAATTCCAGAATCGCATGGACGGTGTGAAGCAGTATATGGCCTTCCGGAAAGTGGGCAACGAATTGGAGGCGCGGGTGATTCGTTGGTTTGCTTATACTTGGTCACAGAGTGGAGCATTGGACGAGGAGCGGGTGCTATCTGCTCTTCCGGACAAGCTGAAGGCTGAAATTGCCATTCGGGTGCATATGGACACCCTAAAGCAGGTGCGAATCTTCCAAGATTGCGAGCCAGGCCTGCTGGAAGCATTGGTGTTGAAACTAAAGCTGCAAGTGTTCAGTCCGGGCGATTACATCTGTCGAAAGGGGGATGTGGGCAAGGAAATGTATATAGTCAAGAGGGGGAAGTTGTCGGTGGTGGCCGATGATGGAGTAACGGTATTTGCTACACTAGGCGCGGGTTCAGTTTTTGGGGAAGTTTCTGTGTTGGAAATAGCTGGCAATCGAACGGGGAATAGAAGAACGGCAAATGTACGCTCGTTGGGTTATTCGGATTTATTTTGTTTGGCTAAGAGAGATTTGTGGGAAACACTGGCCGATTATCCAGAGGCGAGAGCCACCCTCACAGAGAGGGGTTGTCAATTACTACGAAAAGATGGATTGCTCGATGAGGATGTTTTTTCAAGTGAGTTGAATATTGAATTTAATAGTAAAAAAATAAATGAAGTCCAAAAGGTGAAGGAGATAAGTTTGCTTTGAAAATTTGGTCGAGCTTTAACAATAAATTTGATTGAACACTAAGTCAAGATTTTCATTATTAACTATTAAGAATATAATTGATGAGTTGGCTACACAATTCTCAATAAAACACGCTTTATTTAAGAATATTAATAAAATTTTTATAGAAGAAATATTTTTTTTTATTTGATTTAACTCAAACAAAATTTACCATGTTATTTTATTTCTTAAAGATTCCCAACGTGTTCAAGATAGTATAGAAGGTGGAATAGAAAAACTAGAGGTTTCCGTAGAAAATCTAAATGTTCGGCTAGCACGGCTTCTAGCCGAATACACTGCAAGTCAAGCCAAATTGAAACAACGACTGGCTAAATTGGAAGTCAAGTGAGTATAATATAATAGTTGAAACAGTTTTAACTTTTAGTGTTAAAAATTAAAAAAATTAAAAAAAATCACTAATAGAATCACATCATAAAATCACAGACAAAACAAAAACCTATAAAGGGTGTTTTTTTTTTAGACGTGTGGTTTTCAAGAAGAAATAAAACGCATATAATTTAATGTTATGGCCAAGAATTTAGCTTAATTATTAAGATAAGGGATTGCCATTATGTTTTAAGAATTATTTCGGGCAAGTGGTAAAGCGGGCTCGAATAAATTCCAGCCGAGGGACCCAATTTTCGACAGCTCCAATTTTTGTTCGCGATGGCGGATGAACTCATTCGAGTTTTCTTCGATACTCTGCTCCACAGTAGCAATAGCCGTCTTCGGTGCGCACTGTACGGCGTCTCTGAGGATGCGCATTATCTACTAGAGTAAGGGAGAGCGCCCACTGGGCAACTTAGTTGCCGGCAACTTTAAGTTGCTGGGTGTTGCCGGCAACTTCGAGCAACTAAAGTTGCTTGCCCTCGCCCACTAGGCAACTTCCGAGCAACTTTTGAGAATTTATATTAGTGTCTTTTGTATTTAGTTTTCTATTAACACGTGCTACACCCAAACCCATCTCAATTTGCCCTTACAAAAATGCAAAATCAATGTAACATTTCAATGGAATACAAATAGAAACGTTAAATTTTCAAAAGTTGTTGAAAGTTGCTCGGAAGTTGCTCGGAAATTGCCTAGTGGGCGGGGGTCAGCAACTTAAAGTTGCCCGGAGTTGCCGGCAACTAAGTTCCGCGAGCAACTTAAAGTTGCCGGCAACTAAGTTGCCGGCAACTAAGTTGCCCAGTGGGCGCTCTCCCATATAAGCCAATGTAATTGAATCGGGAGCAACTAAAAGTTGCTGGGGTGAGCAACTAAAAATTGCCTAGTGGGCGGCAGGCCTAAACGTTGTGCGAAACCGATCCATGGTTGCTCGAATTACCGACTCTGCTGGGTGATTATGTCGACCAAATATTGGACACAGCGCGCGATGACGGTTGGTAATTCAGACGAAGTAGCTCGCCTCTGGTTTTAAAGATTGTATGAAATGAATATCGCTCATTAAAGTAAATATTGACACCAAGGTTATGCCGCAAGCTTATGTACATGGTTCTAGACTCACTCAGTAGCGCCAACTCTGCAAACTGTTCAAAACATATTTCTTCGGTTCTATACTCCAACCCTCCAACCCTCTGCCCACCAGCTCGGTTCGACGTTATACTGGAGTTCTAGCCGTGACCATTCCGGAAAAAACTGAGATTTTCGCTGCAGCAGATTCCTTGCAATTATGTGTGGAAGTCGATGATTTGGGAAGGCTAATATTTTTCTTATGTAATTCAAATGCATTATGAGTGAGAAAATGTTAAGCGGCAAGACACCATCAGTCACCAAATGGTAATCGAAATATAGCTTGGGGCAACATTTTTTTTCCCAGGGACTGGAAGGGTCCAGTTGCAATTGATAGCCATTTTTGAATCTAGGAGTTATAGCCTTGTATAGATGCTTTTTAAAAGAAAGTTGTGATGCTATGAGTATTCCTAGATATTTATATTCCTTAACAATTTCAAGCGGTCGATTTTCCCAGGTCCATTGTTAATCTCTTGCATATCTGCCTGTTCCATTGCGGAAAAACAGTATTTTCAATTTGTTAGTGTTTTAACCGTGAGGCTCCACAAGCGACAGTAGTCCTGCAATTTGTTGATCATCATTTGCATCCTTTTCGGGGACTAAGCTAGTATGACGATATCATCAGTATACATAAGAGCCGATGATAGGTCATCAAAACAGAACGAAAACAGAAGTGGACTAAGCAAACAGCCTTGTTTAACTCCAGTATTCGTATGAAACCAAGCCAGTATTCGTATAAAAAACAAAAAATATATATGTACATATGTACATAGTTAATATACATATATATTATATTCAAACCTCTTGTCGGACTACGTCAAAATTTATTTGAAATAGAAAAATAAAAACAATTCAAAAACAACGGAAACGCCTGCTATATAATTTTATATTTTTTCTGAAAGCCAGAAACACATTCTTAAGTTTTTTTTTTAAAAGCAATGTTTTGGAAAATTAATTTTCAAACTTAAATATGTTGAAATTGAGCTAATTTATTTATAATATTAAAATAATTTTGCAAACTCTTCTATATGTGAAACAATTTAAATTATTGTTTTTTTTTTAATTACAGTGCCCAATTAACTACCAAAGAACAACAAGAAAACTCCCAGAAAATGCGCAGCAGTCGTTTGTATTCTCTACCAGCAAAAAAACGTCGACAACGTCCAATTTCATCGAAATCTGCCGATTGTAAACAAAACACTTTATGAAGAGAATTTACAATACAAATAATACCAAGAATTTTTTACGTTTACGAAAATTTTATTGAAATTAAATTAGTAACTAAAAACAAAGTCCTCAACTACGACTACTATTCCAGCATCAGCATCCGAATAATAAATTTATCTCTATCTCAAACAGCACGAAAACTGTTATGTTTTTTCCAAAAAATCGACGGTGATAATAAAATATTTTTTTTATTCTCTTCTTAAAATTAATCATAGTTTTAATTTTATTATAATTTTATGTTTTTTTTTTTTTATTTTTTTTTTGAGATTTCAAATTTGTTAAGAAACATGTGCCTCGAAAACATATATTATAAATTAATATTTATATTAAATGTATAAATAAATAATAAAAAAAAAAAAATAAAAATAATTAAGTATATATACCTATAGTTAGTTTATTAATGTTTTTGTGAATTTATATACATACACACAAGCAAACATAACATAAAAACAGGAAGAGTAAAGTCTTAATATATGAAGAATGAATCTATTTTAAAAATAAATAGAAAGATATTTAAAAATATAATTATATCTGTTAAGAAAATAAATGTTTTCAAAGTGTCCTGTAAATCTGTTATTTTTAAATATTTATATTTCCAAAGTAGAAATAGCGGTAAGTAGGTATATTTTTTTCTGTGAATAAAAGAGCACAAATACAGGTATACAGGAATTTATTTATATTCAACTTATACGGTTAACTGAACTTAATTATTTAAGTTTCATTTCAGAAAATGGTCCTTAGTGACATAATGATGGACGATACAGCACTATCGACAAAAATGGTATCTATTAATCTATAGGTATATCTGAACCTTATGCTACAGTGTTAGACGGTGTTCGCATATTGGACTCACTCCTCTGATATTTTCGACGGAGTCGTTTAAACAATACAAAAATCTGTGCTCGTTGAAGGATTAATTAGAAATTTTCCACTTTTAAAATTAAAATCTTATTAAATTAATATGTTTTCAATTGAAAAAAATGATTCTGTAGGATTTAATTTGCCAAAGATAAAGTACAGACAAATCGTCAAAAAATGCACTGGTTTTAAAAAAAAATTAAAAATCCTACCTTTCATCGCCATCTCCTCCTCGCCATTATGTGGGAATAAGATAAAGTACAGAGACGTCAAAAAAGTCGGAGGAGACAGCAACAGCGACAACCCAATTTGAACACCGTCTTAAACAATATAATCACTTCATTTAAACTTCAAAAATGATTTTCATGTGATAATGTTAAATTAAAGATACTTTTTATTTTATGAAGCACCGATAAGTATGCATAATATGGCGCTATTCTTTCTTAACTCAGAGTAGATCATGGAACTGTCAAAAAAAAATTCTATGTTTTTTGTTTAGCTCAGACATATCAAAGCATAAAAAGTGTATTTCTTTTTTCCATATGTGTTAGCTCAGAGCTTGTTCAATTAGCTCCGAATTAAATGACTGAGCAAGTCGAGCGATCAATCACTTGTTTTTTTAGTGATTTGACAGACACGCCTATGAAATGACAATTCAGTATGCTCAAGTGTGTTTCATAATTAAATCTGAGGACTCTGCTCAGAGCTGGCATTTAGCTCTGTAAGCATGTGAGTTCATATATAGCTTTGGTATTTGATATTTGACAAAAAACTAATTAATTAACAAAAATTAATAATTCCTTCCTTAATGATTGTTCATTCAAAAATATTGCAAAGCCTTTTAACTGGCTGGTTTTTTAGTACTATTAGAATTCTTATGTAACAAACCTTCATAATATAAAAAAAATATTTTTACTTGGTCTATAAGGCAAGTATTTAATAAAAAATCAAATAATCGACCACTACAATGATGCAGAAGTCCAAAAAAAAAAGGGTTTACGTCGTTGGTACCGTCAGTCGCACTGTGCGACGGTCTGTTTGTCTGTGTTTCTTTGCCTCAAAGTACATCATCAAACTATAGACTTAAGTCCTTTTTCACACGAAGAAGCATGTTGCTGGAGATTTTTGTGACTATTATATTTCAAATTTATTCAAAAATCTCTTTTAACTTTCACACGAGGAAACAATGTCGTAAAATTCTCTTGTTTGAACGCACACTAATATAGGGGTGAAAAGGAACGTCAAAAAAAAAACTCCTCAATTGTTGACCGGAAAAATTTTATTCACTTCCTTAACTTCATGCACTTTTCCTTTTAAAACTGAAAGTTTTCTGGAAACTCAGTTTCTTCGTGTGAAAGGTGACTAACCGATTTAATTCAAGTTTGGTAAAACCAACGATTTCGATTTTTAATTATTCAGAAAATAGATGTAACGACTTTTTTTTATCAAATTCCGTACTCATACTATAAATTTTGTAACCTACAAGTTTGTGCAAAAGTGGTGTGACCTTATACAAAAATGTTTATGTCACTTTTCAATTTCAATTGCATATGTTTAAATTACCAAATCTGATTTTTTGTTTCAAATATTTTGCCTAGCGATCAAATAAATTTTATGTAAACAATAATCTTGTTTTGTACTTCGTGTTACAAATATCATGCTAAGTAAGTAGATGTGTAACAAAATTAAGGTTGAAATAAAAAAAAACTGCAGAATTATTCAGATATTAGGCTTTGACAATGCGGATTTAATAGTCCAAATGCCATCGATTCTTGCAAACACACCAATCAATGGTTTAATGAGAGCAACCTCACGGTGGATATTTTCTTATAGGTTTAGAGTTTTTCGGGGATTGTTAATGTAGGTTAAGGCTCGACTGTAGGGGTATCCCCATACAAAAAAAAAGTTGCAGCAGGGAAAGAATTGAAAAATCACCAATTGCAAAACACGATTTTTTTCAAAAATCATGGCAGTTTTCTGCAAGATTGATACTAAACTGGTAATTTAAAACTTGCAAACTATAAATTTGGGTTTGTAACAGTTAATTCATGATTCTTAAATCTTGCGTTGTTTAAATAACCAAATACAAATAATCTCAGTAACAGCTTTTTGGAAAACATGATTTCCGACAAATATTTATTGATTGACAATCACTGATTTCATAATCACTACTGCTGCTGCGCTTCTGGATGTCGGTCACAATAACCGTTACAGAGGTGTTCACATTACTCCCTGTCAACGGGCATGATGACTTGCTCTGGTACCGCCTATGTGTTGTTGCACATTCTTCAGCTCTTGGTCATGAAGGAATGGTTTTGTATCTGTAGGCTTAAGAGGCAATTTGTATTATAGCTCGTTCAAAAGTTTTTGACGGCGTTACCTAGGGCTGTCGTGGCATCAATATCTCATGTCTATTATCTAATACATAATCGATAGTCACGAAAAGAAAGTCAAATATCTGATCAAAATCTTAACTCAGAAGGATCAACAAATTCCAAGCTAAAGTTGAATAAATAAGAGTTAACTGATTATTTCATTTGTTCAAATGAAAACATTTCTCCTGAACCCGTGCAAATTTTTTTTTTGCACGCTTTGTTTTATTATTGCCAAATAATGGTTTTGAAAAAAAGTTGCTACCAAATCTCGAAACTAAAATCTATAAGCATTAGATCATTTTTTAACAGAAATTCAGCTCTGTCCTATAATTTCAATATAAAGAAATAACTGCAGGAACAGTCCGCCCACTTACAAGCGCTCAAACAAAACTATGGTTGAGTTCTTTGCAAAAATCATATCCTCGAAAACATTTGCAAGCAAAAATGCAGCCATGATGTTAACATTTATTAAAATCAACTAGATCAAGCTTTTAAATAAATATTATGGAGATCATAAACCTTCTTTTTGCTGCGCATTAATTCCATAAACCCAAAGAAATTGTGTTGCAAATATAAAATGAATTATTATTTTTTTTTTTTTTGTAATATTAAAATAAAATAAAACTATCTACAAACAATTTCCAACAAAAAAAAAACCGAGTTGAAAGTTGGAAAATAACATAAGAAAATTGCAGAAAAAAATGATTAAGCCTTAAATTGAATATTTCAAGGCTCGGTAACTGTATGTTTCTGCAAAAAAAAAAAAAGGATAATATTTTGTCTAAGGGGCTAGGCGGTTATAGCGAACAGGAACATACAACATACACATACATCAAGAAAAATTTTGTTTGTATAATTTCATGTATTAACTTATAATTTGAAAAATAAATAAATGATTTTTTCGCAAACAAAATTTTCCTTGGGGCGAATATTTTTTTTTTTTGAAAACTCATCTTTTAATTTCCTGATGAAATTTCTGTACTAAAAACGAATTTACATGAGGAAAAATAATAAATTCTTTTTGAAGAAAAAAATATTTGCCTTTTTGCTTCAAGTGATTACATTCTAGAAATGTTAACCAAGCGAACGGCGGATAACCCAGATTAACTTCAGAACAAATTCCTGCAGAACTGATTAATATACGCTTAAGATAATCTTCAGTAGTAGCACTATCGATGTGTTACATGATTTTTTCAAATGGTCTGAATTTTAATAAGAATCATTTTTCAACGAATCCAAAGAACTTGAAACAAAAACTCTCAGGTTAGGAAAGGCTTATCGGTATCTATAGAAACAGAAAAAAACATTTAATTTTTTTTTGTTTAACAAAATATTTCCAGCAAAAACCAAAAAACAAATGGGCTTTTTATATAGCTCATACCTTAGTTCTATCTAATTGATCCTCAAAGCAAATTAACCAAAGAAGTTGGTACTAAATTAACCATACCTATTTATGTAATAAAAACTGAGTGATTGGTCGATATATTTTGAGGTCACAGGGGTGAAGCTCTTTAAAATTCACAGAAAATTTTATACTTTACTCAAACTAATCGAAAATAAGAAATTAGAAAAAAAAAAACATCATTTATAAAACCTAAGTAAAATTTGTACATTTCCAAACCAACTAAAGCGTTCTTATATCTAAAATAGGTTTTAAGTGTTTCTCTAAAATTTAAAAATATATTTAAGAAAAGTACCATTCGACAAGAATCCTACATTTTTTAAAGCATATCTATAAATTGACTCTATTATTTCAAGATCTCCAATTTTAAACAAGCTATTTAACTTTAAAAAAAAAATCTAACTAACGCTATTTAAAATTAACATTTAACAAACCTATATTTTATGTTGAAAATTGATAGTTAACCTGAAAGTTAAACAAAACTTCTGTGTATATCTAGTAGATATTTAAATCAAATAAGATTCTATGTATCTATAAATGTTTACATTTATGTAAGTTTATTAGAAATATGTTTTAATTAAAAGAAAAAAAATAATTGAAAAGATTATATTATGACAAAATGTAAACTTAAACCAAACAAAAAAGTATAAAAGCGGATCAAAACTAAAAGTTTAAGGTGTAAGCTGAATATTGTTAGAGGAAAAATTGTTAACAAAAGAGAAAGAGAGAATGTAATTTTAGATGATTTATTGAATTAAAAAGAAATATATATATATCTGTTTATACATATATACTATCTATACAAATTAAAACTATTGAGAGAGGAACTTGAATTTTATAAAAGAAACAAAAAATTATTAAATAAATACAAATATTCTTTGTTTATAAGAAATTATCTAGAGCCCAGTGCGCTGTTAAAGAAATGAACATATTTTTTGTAACGAAATTAGTTTAACCATATTTATAGAAAAATAAAGTGAAAAAATACAAAATAATTAAAAAAAAAAAATTAATAATAATAAATTAATTTTAAATGAAGAAAAATTTGTTTTTTTTTTTTGTATTTCAAAGTTTATGATTGGCTGCTATTTAAGGATAAAAAAAGTTAAAGAAGAAACAAAAATAAGTCGAACTTTTTCTTTCTAAAATAAAACTTTTTTTCTTAGCCCCCAGTTCGCTGTTCAAACTTTTCCTATGGCGAAAGCTTTAATTGATTAAATAAGGAATCTCAAAGCAAACAAGAATTTATTATCTATTATGTGGTATGTTCTTTTTTGTCGTGGCCTGGCCCAGTTTCGAAGAAGTTTGTATAAAAATATCCTTTTAAGTTGTTTATCTATCTGACCACTTAGTGAAAACTTTTCTTTCGATGCTAGGACTTCGTCAACATTCTAGATAACTTTCTTCTTTTTTCTTATTAAATTAAATCAAATACAAATTTAACCCAAATCGAAGTGGAAAAGTTGATAATATAAC
The DNA here is from genome assembly GCA_932273885.2 of Leucozona laternaria. Taxonomy (NCBI): domain Eukaryota; kingdom Metazoa; phylum Arthropoda; class Insecta; order Diptera; family Syrphidae; genus Leucozona; species Leucozona laternaria. Next base: position 21,044,633 of record OW026368.1, on the reverse strand, counting down.
TTCAAATCTAAACGTCAGTTTTACCTAAGTCAATCTGACTCTAGGTTAAACTGAAGATTAGAATTGATTGCTTTGAAAAAAAAAATCTTTTACTGCATTATTGGCGAGAGAGGATAATGGTTTTGAATATTTTAAATATTGTGTCTGTTTTTCTTTGTTCCGGATAAGGATAAGGAATAGAATATGAAGAAAGGAAGAAATTTGTATCCAGAATGAATAAAGCAACAAAATTAGAACAAAAAGAATGTCAATAATTTTTTCGATGATATGTCAACCCAAGAGATTAAATAAATATACATAAAGGGGGGGCATTCATTAGTTTTGTTTTTTTTGTTTTAACAATACAACTCTGCCTTAAATTTTTGATTGGCTAAGCAGTGTATCTCCTGTCGTTCAAATTTGTCAATACATTTTCGATTGTTTCGGACCCTTTTTTTGAATAGCTTGATGAATATTTGTTCTTAGGTGTTTTAATCATCTGTAGATTTGTAACGACAATTCACAAAACAAAAGTCCAACGTTGTCAAATTACAGCTCCATTGTGGTCAAGAAACACCACCAACACGACTGATTACACGATTATCGAATCGATTGATGAATTTCACTAGTTGCGGAATTTGCTTTCTAATTTCCTTAATGTTTGGCTATATGAAATTGGTTATCATGCCTGATGGGTAGCAATCTTAATCGTGGTCACCACGTTGGCTTCTTCTTTGAAGAAAAATGAACCAGTAATACTGCCACTCCAAAAACCACACCAAGCAATCATACATTCAGGATGCATGGGATGCGTGAACAGGAATATATTTGAATATTAGTCAGAAAATAATCTCACGAACTTTCTTCACAAACTCACTACATACAACAGTTGGAGTTGGCATTTTTTCGATCGAAATTTCTATTCTAAATTTCCACTGTTTCGGCAACATAAGCCGTGTTTTTTTTACAAGCTCGGGGGAAATAGGTCGATAAAACGACACGTCGGGGCTAGGCAATTTACATATTAAATGCAACAACAACTAATCCCCCTTCGGGCTAAGCTAAGTGCGGAGAATACTCAGGGCTTAACTTAAGCACAAGAAAAAACTGTGTTACTGGGGTGAATTGCCTACTTGTTATCGATAGTTTGTTTGGAAACTTGATTTTGTTTCTGTAATAGCGTCCCTAAACCCGGTGTGTTTTTTGATGTGTAAACATCTATGCTGGCGGTAGAGTGAAAAAAAAACGTGAACGTTCGTGTGCAACGTTACGTCGTGCACTTTACGTTGTAGCAAGTTACGTTACGAAATATGCCCTGACCAAAACAAATTGATTTTAACGCGACCGACAATTAGATTTTACTTTATCGCGACCACTCATTTATATTGTTTTTGCCCACGACGAAAGGAAATTGTTTTTAGCGCGACCGACGATTTTATCATTTTAACACTTATATTTTTATGTTTTTTTCTTTAATTCTTAATTATTCCCCGAACAAAATGGACGCGACACTAGTAGTTAAAAAGAAAACAAAATCAAAACAAAAATAATAATAGTCAGCTGTAGGGATTGACCATTGACTGTAGGTATGGTAGATCAATGGCTGTAGGTATGGTAGGATATCGGGTGCGTTCAGTGATACAAATCTGAACTTAAATTCTACGTTTACATTATACTGCTTTTAAACGATGCAATTTCTTGGCTGGGATATACAAAATAGCTGAGGTTGAACAAATTGCAGAGTTATCGGCTACTTTTGTACTTGCACAAAGTTAACATTCATTAAAAATCACAGCGTCCAATTCCATAGGCGATTGATTGTGTCAATCGATTGAAACTGCGATTTTAGTGAGTTCCAATGACAACAACTGCAACTAAATATTCTAAAAACTCAAGGTATATAATTCGCCGGCTATCTCATAGTGACATTCATTTGAGGTTCGTTCTGTATAAAATTAAGACTGAACTTTTTGTAAGTTTTACTTGATGGAAAGATGGAGTTTCATAAGGGTTGCAGGTTCATTGACAGTTCTAACTGGATATTTTAATTCGGCCCCTGTCAGTCAAACCATTAAGTTCCTTTGGAATTTGGGTACGGTGTCATTTAATTGAAACCACGATTTTAGTGCTCCTCGCTGAAAGTTGTTGTTTGTCGATGCTCAGAGAGTGATTACCATAAACAATAACCATGTGTAATGTGAAGTCATCTTAAAGTTGAGAGTGAACACCGAAGCAGGACCTTTCAGTACCTAACCTTCACCGTTCGTTGGACACTTCACCACCAGCCTTTTAGTGCTTGGAAATTTCGTTACAGCGGTTCCCCCACTGGGTATTTCGCTGCCGTTCTTTCAACACTAAGCTTTTTAAGCACGACGATGATGACGTTCAGTAACAAAAATCAGGCACTTGGACAAACGTTGATGTTTACACATATTTAACCGTGAGTCCCGGCACTCACATATTTTTTTTTTTTTTTTCAACCAAATCCCTCCGGGCTAACAAAAAAAAAACACAGCTATAGCCCAACATTGTTCAGGTGTCAATCTATGAATCACTAACTTTCTTTAGAGCTGTCAGTGTCAAAATAAGATATGATTGGAAAAGAAACCAACAGACGGCTCACCCGGTATATATTTAATTATTTATTCTAAAAAGACAAAATAACTAAAAATTAACATTCAATTTATGTTCCAATCCTTTTCGATTACCCATCGAATATTTAAGCATCAGGCGTGTTTTTTTGCAATCCTAGAGGAAATTGGTCGATAAGAACAACGTCGGGGCTCTTAGGGCTTAGCTATATTCTGGGCGATTATATCTTAAGCATTTATGAAAAAAAAAAACTTAGTTACCGGCCTTATGTACCTTATGTACATACTTGTTGTCAATCTCCGACGTCATTTTTTTCAAACAAATCCTTTCGGGATTATAAAGAAGCATACCTATCTCTGTCCAACTTCTCACACACACTTAGAGCCATTTCACACATAACCGGCGGCCGGCACTGGCACTGGCACCGATTAGCCGTTTTTTTTCAACAAATAAGTATACTTTCACACATACCTGGCACTGTGTAGCCGGCAGGTGGCAATGTGGGTATGCAAAGTGATTTGTTTAGTTTTGCGATCGCCTCTTGCCAGTCTACTTGACACGAAACACAAAACAGCCCTTATTTCGTTCACTGGAGATACCAACTTAAAACCAGGAAAGCAAATAAAACATCTACCGGCCCGGCAGCCGGCTATTGCAGTGAGCGAAGCCGGCAGCATTGCCCGGCGATCGGCTGCCGGCTGGCGGCATCGGTCGGTACGTGTGAAAGGTCCCATAAGATTTACTATACCAAATGCTGTTTGGCCGGTGCCAGTAGCCGGCAGCCGGGTATGTGTGAAATGGCTCTTACGGATTGTCTTTTTGACAGTTGATCTGGCTAAAACTGAATTACTAAAAACTGTATGTCTATACTCTTTCATGAAACCTGGAGCCATGTTCTGTAACTCTCGCATCGTTAAAATCAGTCGAGAAACGATGAAAATTGTTTTGTTCCATTTTTCATCGTTTCTCGACTGATTTTATCGATGCGAGAGTTACAGAACATGGGTCCTGGACTCATGTTCTGTAATGTCGTTTTCGAGTGGACGTTCGGAGCTACTCCTTTTTCACTCCTTTTACTCCAAATTTCCCGTTTTCGATAGGAACGGAACAGTTCCGAAATCCAAACGAAAACGACATAACTCTCGCATCGATAAATCAGTCGAGAAACGATGAAAATTGAAACAAATCATATGAGTTTTGTTGGAACAGAATTAAACTCCGAAAACAATAATCAGATAGGCCAATTGCAGTCTTTTGGTATAGAATTAGGAGTGAAAACAGGGTATAAATGAGTACTTCAAACATCCAAAGGAAATCTAATGTCGTTTTCGAGTTCGTTCGGAGCAACCCTTTTTTCACTCCTTTTACTACAAATTTCCCATTTTCGATAGGATCGGAATCGGAACAGTTCCGAAATCCAACTGAAAACATTATAAGTAACAGTTAAGGTAGAACTATAATTATTTTTGGAGAGGCCACTTAGGTCGTAAGAAAAAAGGCGAATACAAGAAAATATTAGATGACGCGCTTAAGATTTTGTGCAGTTTTGTTCAATTTCGCTTTCATTCAAGTGAAGAAGCTCCCAACCGCATGACACTTGAGTGACACTGTCATTTGGTGAAGTAGGAATAAAATACAGATACGTGGTTCCAGAAGAAGAAGACAATCGAAATTAATAGAAAATAAATGATCGTTGATGTTTTCGTTTGGAGGTTCAAAATACTCCTTTTGCACTCCTAATACTCTAAAAGCCTTCTGTTGGTTGTTCCGAATAATGCTTTTGGAGTTTTTTTCTTTCTCCTGATTTCATAAACGAGTAGACACGCCACACAGATACAAACCTAAAAGTTTCTCGTTGGAAACTGTCAAAAGTGACAAGTTCTTGTAGCAACAATTTTGTTAAATGGCAACAATCGTGTGTGTAAATTTTAAGGATCGATAATTTCGTATACGATTGAAATCATATTGGAGGGCCTGCGGTCTTTCGACCTATGCTGTTTTCAATTGGTAAAATAAATCAATTTATCTAAATAAATCAAAAAATCTATCAAAAAGCCGATTTTGACCATTTTTGCGTTCCATTTGACAAAAGAAATTGATTTATTTTCGATTTAAAATCAATTTAGCAGATCTAAATTTTTCGGCAGATTTACCCCTGCCTGTAGGTTTAAGCACCAACATAATTTACAGCTGTCACTTGGCAAATGTGTTGTTTGATTGGAATAATGATTAGGTATTTCAGGAATGAAATTTGTGTTGAAAATATTTGAGAAATATTCGATTATAAATGGAAAAGTTTAAAATGAATCAGTAACTTCAGCAAAGCTCATCTTTCTCTTCTAAAAAGGACGAAATTTGTATTGAAATATTGACAGAGAATCGATACTACACAAATAAAATGACAAAAATAAATCAATTTGAAATTGTGTTCCATTCGCAAAGAAAAAAATCAATTTTTAAATTGAAATCTGAATTTACCAATGGAAAACCCCAAATATTCATAAGTCGTTTGTTGAATTTATAATAAAAATATGTTATGCTTCAAACTCTCTGCTGTCAACTTAACAAAATAATTTTTCTACAACTTTTTTTATCCCCTTTATTGGGTTTGTTGACAAACTAAATCTGTTGTTTGATTGTCTTGGATATTTAAGCTTTATTCCATTTCATAAAAATTTTAATGTTCAAACATAGCCATATAGTGTCAAATGGTATTGTGGATGAGTGCAAACATTTTCTGGCAAAATACTTTTGAAATCACCTACCAACGATTGCCAGAGTTGTCATTTGAAATACCTTATTTAAGTCCTTTTGATTCGTGTTTGAATATTCACAGAAATTCATGTTTATTTATTACGAACTGAATTCCCAAGAATCATTCTGTTTCAGGGAAATATTTATAATTCAAATTGACCCCATTCGAACTAAGATAATGCAAATCCCAAAGGATATTCAATCCACAGGTAGATGCAGACAAAACAATCCAAAAGCTTGTAGATTTAATATTTTTCTGTGTCGAAATGAATTATCTTTTCGGAAATAAAAATAACAAATTTATTATTATTATTATTTACTCATGAACTGATGTGAGCGTCCTGGGAGTATTGTTTAATCGAGTTGGTCACGTTCTTTGCAAAGTTGAAGACAAATTAATTTGTTTATTTGATTGTGTTCTAATTAAAGATGCGTATACCAATGTTAAAATACAAAAATACAAGCATTCAGACGGGATGGGAGAATGAATCAGTACGAACCATAATGTCCTCTCGATTTTCAGAACTCATCAGGAAATTATGTTCTTGATGATAAATATATAAATATATGATTTTCCACCGAACCCATAGCTATCGAAATAATTAGTTTCCTATATAACAAAGAGTCTGCGGTTGAGTTGAAACTTTTTCATCGGCTTCGGAATTGGCACAGAGTTTATTAAAATGAATAAAATGTTATGGTTTTAGAAAAAAACGTTTGATGAAAGATTAAAAAACAAAAATAAAAATGAATTTCGAAAGGAGTTGGGGTAAGGTAATTTTTGTTTTTAGTTTTTGCTTAGTGTTCGTTAAGTCTTGGTTACCTAATGGAACTTGTTTTGAGTCTTTATTTATAAAGGGTCCGCCATCTAACGTTTTTTTTTTTTTTCAACTAGTGAATGGTAACACTTAGCTCATGTCTGATTTGACAGATAATTAGTTTTATCCTTCCGCTGAACGAATATGGTTGTGTATACGCTTCGCTAAGTGGGCCTGCGATCGACTTAGAGAAGATGCCGATTTTGCCCAAAAAAATCATCTTTTCAAATGAAGCTCATTTTGATCTTAGCGGGTAGTAAACAAGCAAAATTGTTGCATTTGGGGCACAGAAAACCCACACGCATACATTGAAAAGCCGATACACCCAAAACGAGTCACTGTTTGGTGCGGATTTTGGTCCAGAGGCATAATTGGGCCATTTTTCGAAAATGAGCAAGGAGTGCCCGTTACAGTCAATGGCGATCGTTATCGGGCCATATCGAACGAATTTTTGTTCACAAAAATTAAAGAGGAGGATATTGGCAACATTTGGTTTCAATAGGACGGCGCTACGTGCCAGACAGCCGAAGCTACACTCGATGTTTTGCGCCATTTTCAAAAAAAAAAGAAAGTTATTTGGCGGACCCTTTACAACTGGGGGTTTATCTACGTTTTCACTATATCTCCTCAAATTATAATAAAAAGGAATCTACGGATGTTAACACAAATTAAAAAAAAAAAATATTTGCCTTGTTTTGAAAATAACGGTTGGTAGGTAGATCTAAATGCCAGGAATGCAAGAATTCTTTTCCAGTGCACCAATAAGCTTCTGAGATCTTCTCCCTTTTGATACGAGATATTAATATTAACTTGCGTGATGTCAAACTATTTCCTATTACTATTGGTCCCAACAATCACATCACATGTTCTCCTACATGAATCCTGTTCGAATTTCCAGGGCAATGTTTTGAGTTGTCTTATAGGTTAGTGCGCGTTATTGTTTGAGATCTATCATCTTTGTTGTTGGTAGATAAGCAATCAATGGATAAAGTTAGCGCGTTGACTCTCCGACGTCAAATTCTGTCCCAAAGCTGTCAAATAGTGTAATCGTCAAGTCAATCCAGATCGCTGTCAACGCGTTGTTAACTGTATTGAAAATTAAGTTAACATGACCTTAGAGTCAACAAAGACGATGTTCACATTGGACTGACTCCTCCGATTTTTTCTGACGGCTCTGTGGTTTGGCTCACTTCTACTTCATGGTGAGACAGAGATGGCCAGGAAAGGAAGGATTTTTTAAATTTTTTAAAAATCTGTATATTTTTTTTTTACGTTTTCTTTTGTGAAATCTTTTTTATCTGCCTGTGATTTATCTTTGGCACTTATAAATCTTACAGAATCCAATTTGTTTCAATTGGAAACATATTTATTAAAGAAGATTTACATTTTGTAAGTGAAAAATTTGTAATTAATCTTTCAAACTGCTAAACGTCAAAGTAAGTCCGATATGTTCACATTAGTTTGTATCTGAACAAAACAAGTTGGATTTAAGTAAAAAAAAAAATCAGATGACTCAGTTCAATGTGAACACCGTCAAATTGATTATTTTCATTTTCAGTGCGTTCACTGTGTTCCTATACCTTAAAACAGCAACATATTCTGTCACGTCAACTTAGTCTGCGCTGACCTTCTTGTGGATTGACATGACGTGAAATGTTCTTTGTGTTTGGCGTCTTTTAGCGCTTTTCTCGATCAGAGCAAAGCATATTGATCTGTGAAAAAAAAATCCGTGTTCGAAACAATTTGTCAAAAAAAATCCGGTTTTTTTTTTAGCTCAGACACATCAAAGCGTTTAACTTGTGGTTCTTTTCTCAATCAGAGCTAGCTTGGAGCGTGCTCAGAATAAAATGAACGAGCAAAAAGAGAAAATCGCTGAGCATAGCCAACTTCATTCAATTTTCATGTGCTCAAGTATGTTTTAAAATTAAATCGGAGGACACTCATCGTACTCTGCTCAGAAGTCAGAGCATTCTAGGTTCGCTCAGACGCTGTTCAGTGCACTGCTCAGAGCTAAAAAAAAAACCCTTCTATCGAACTTCACATTGGCCTTATTAGATATTACGCATTTTCAGGAAAATAAGATCAGCAATCTCAATTACATGAATAGGATTCCTCAATCCTCATCAAAATTTCTAAGTTATCCTGTCAAAATACTGAGGAAACAAATTTTGTATTCGCATGCCCACTTTTTGACGGAGCGAAAATCTATATGAGGTCTCATTTTTCTGAACACTTTAAACGTTTTAAAAATCATTTAGGTACTCTTAATATTGTGACATTAAGTACCTATTACATATGTGTCAGTGTCGCTTTTCCTTTTCTACACAATTTGAAAAATATTTACAATCAAATGTAGTTTAGCGTAAATGACATTTTCGATTATGGCCATCCAGCTTTTATCGGATTGGTGTTTCTCCTTCGGAAAAATAAAATGTATTTTTTTTTTATTTTAAAGATAATTTCAATCCATTAACATATTAGGCATCCATCTTTTGGTAGAATTTAACAAGTTGTTACTTGACAGAATTCTTCCAGATATCCTTTCAAAAAGGCTATAAAATACCGAATTTACGGACATGTTCGTGGGGACGCACCGGTGCTTACACGACTTAATGCAATTCCATTTATTTTATTTGCGAAAACTTCACGTCTGTTTTGGTCGGGAAAATTCACATTGGATGACATGTCAACGTTGTGTAGTCGTCAACTTGAAATATGAAAAATGTTTTCTCTTGTCTACCCAGCATCAACAGTCAATTTATTTGGACATATGACCAAGTCGTACCTATTGGATAGTCAAAGTCTTACAAACGTCTACGTATTTTGGGACAACACTGGCTGACTAGTGTCATTTGTCGGATCGTTAATGTTTTTTTCCGTTGACCAACTGACGTTGACGGTGCGTTTATGTTGTGTTGATTAATTTTTGGTGCCATCAGAGTATCAACGCCTTGACCATATTTCGGCGATGAGCGTCTGATTGTAACAAATTCGCAGTTTTATTTTAAATCCTGATTGCTTTCCGACTGAACTATATGTGCAGTTAAATAGGACCTAGACATGCTAAGAGTCACAGAAAACCCTCCTGCAATGACCCAGTAGTGCTTTAATATCATCAGTTGTTTTGAAGTCGCTGGTCACATTAACCTCGACAAGAAATCTAACTTTAAATGGGTCCCAACAAAAATGATGTATAGTAAATAATTATAAGATTGGCCAAACCACCAACTTGATAAATCATTAAGGTCCTAGGATACCCCGTACCTAATGAATGTATGTATTAAACTACGCCCTAAAATGAATTAAATCTTAACTATTAAGAATATAAGTTTTTTCATTTTTGTAAGAGACCCTTAATGTGACGAAAGAGAAATAACTGTCTATACTTTAAGCAAAAAAAATCCCAACATTGTTGATTCAGCAAAAAAAAAATCCAAAAGCCTATAGACTAAGGATTATAATTATATGCTTCCTACGAAACCCTTATATATTTTATGTTACATAAATAAAAAAAAATAGTCTAACCTAAATCACTGAGAGCCCTCTTATAGTACATCAAACACATTTAACAAGGGCTCGCATTTGATATCTATACTCTATAGGTTCTTCATTACTTACAACCAATTACCCCAAAGCGTCAATCACACTGAATTGTTTTGTGTCGGTATCGGTGTCCATTGAAAAAAGGCCTATTCGGCCTTCTTTGAACTAAAATATCTATAATGTACATATATCTATATACATACATAAAAGTTCACAAGCTAAAGTTGTCAGCACTACGCCTAAAGGTTTATTTATTTTTGATGAAAACAAACTGATGAAAAGTCTAACTAACCTTAATAAACCAGCAAGTCCTTAAATGGGATTATTAAAATATACCTAGATAAATAAACTACGGGGCTTGTCAGTTATCAGACCGGAAGCATTTAATTTCTAAAACAGCTTTGATTTTAATGGCGGCTGTGTAAAATTTATTTCCAAAGTTCTATTTTGAATTGTTCTTTTGGGCAAAATTTTAGTGTCGTGTAGAACAAAATTTCGAGATTTTAATAAGAGAAATAAGAAAAATGAAAGTTTTGTCGTCGGTAGTGTGTTTCTGTTTATTTTTAGCCCATCTGTAAATCGACTTATAACCTTGAAGAATGGGTGGATTCCAGTGCTGGGGGATCGCGGGAAAAATCACTTTTGTTGGGAATTTTCACCTCAAAAGGAAAAATTCAGACTCTTTTTTTTATTGAATCACATTTATTTATTTGAGTCATTTATCTTTTTAGAAAAATAACTTCAATTACATACGCCGCGCCGCGCCGTACATAATAAGGGTACTCATGCAAAGAAATAAATTTCCGCTTTGCAGAAAAATATAACTTTCCGCAGGACGTTTGCATGAACACCCCTTAGAAAAACTTGTGAAATGTCACATCAAACACATCACAAATGTCATTTCTATCTATATTTATCAGGCTTATCTTTACGCGCTTTCCGCATCAAATTGATGATATTAATTTATCAGATCTGCAGAAAAATATTCCCATTCAAATTTCGACAGTTCGTTTCTGCGGAGATAAAATTATCTTTTTTCTGTGGTTTATCCGGGTTTTTCCGATGTTACATCTTTAATGAAAATATTTGAATTTTTTCGTAGAAAATAAAAAGGGAAAAAACAAAAAAAAATTGTGAAATAAAAAGGGAATTTTCGCACTGGTTGAAGGGATTTCTCTCAAATATGCCTCCCAGAGCACTGGCGGATTGCTTTTAATTTAGAACTGTGCATTTTAGTGTAAGCCCAATCCCCTAGAGGAGAAATATCAATTTAAACATATCTATTTTTTGTAATATTCTCAAAAATCAGTCTTATGATTTTGATTAAACTTGATTTATCAAAACTTAACAAACAATTTTCTTTTGAATTAAGAACATAATTATGTGCAGAAAAAAAATATTATATCCACGGAATATGCCTTTATGGCTTTAGTTGAATATTTGAAGCTTTCAGACTTTTTTATGTGTGAGGTTTGGATATATTAAAAGATTAGTAGAAATTCAAATTTGTATTAAAATCCTATAGAGTCAAAAATATGTTACCAATATTACGCAAATTCTAGCAGACTGGACCTCATAGTCTAAGCTCTAAGACATTAACAAAAAAAAATTGCGTTTACCTCCAGAACTTACCAAACTTTTCCTATTAGTCGTAGAAAAAAAGTTTATAGTTATATCAGCTTGAAATTCTGAACATTTCTCTTCTCAGGTCAAACGTTTTCGACTTTTTATAATTTCAAAACATTACATCTGTCAATTTGATGGAAAAAGATAAACACTACTTTGAACCTAAAGTTCAATTCAAGCTGAACTCATTTCACTGAAATCAATTGATTTCAATTTCAATAGAAATTCTTCTTTGAAGACCCGCTAACGCCTGTTTTGCTATAATTTGTATAAGCGCATGTATTCATTTTATAGCTATGATTTTTGACTAAAAATTTCTACATCATTGCATTTCACTTCGAAGAACTTTCACCCTTTATCGTACGAAAGCAACCAAACCACAAATAACTTACAACCTCAGTTTTTAATCAAGCGAATGAATTTAAATAAAGCCAATGGCCAAATCGACCAAAAGAGGACTCTTCATCAAACATAAATAAACTACCAGAGACAATATAAACAAACACAATATATTAGATGTTCTCGTGAGTGTCTTAGCTATGAGAAGGGATACAACTTCAAAAGCTAAGGTTTGAGCTAACCCTGAATTTCTTATTTTCATTATAACAAACTGCCACAAGTGTCAATTTGTTTTTTTTTCGAGTCGATGGAGTCTTTGTCCTGTCTTCTCACCAGCCAACCACAAGACAATAAGACAAGGTGTGAATGACATGAGTTGGTTTCTTTTTTTTGTTTGCTTAAAATTTTCCATTTCACAAATAACCGAAGGGCCATATAGAACCATCAGAGTGTTGGAGACAATTTTATTACTGCTCTCCACTCTAAGTAATGAATGGTTTGTGATTGATAAAATATATACCACCAGGCAGTTTCTAATTAAGTTGTAATGAAATTATTGAGAGTAAAGATACATACTCGTACATATACATATACCTTTAACGGCGATGTATTAATCTTTGTTTGACAATGACAACAGTTGTTTGACGTTTTAGAGATTGGTTAAGAGGTTAAATAAAATAAATTAGAAATAAAATAGAATAAATTATACCAGAAAAGGAGGTAGACATCTCAAGCCTTTTATTTCGACTTCGACCAGCAAAGGACAATGACGTCTAAAGATATCAATATTTTCTAATATGTACAATGTACATAGATGGGAGAGGCAAGAATTGAATTGTGAAGAGTGATGAGTTCTAAGATGGTTATTGAGTGTTGAACTTTCATGAGTTGAGAGTAGGATTTATAATATTTATACATTTAACAAACATGATTGGAAGAGGTTCATTTATTTAGGACACCTTTTGATATTAAATTGATAACTTATTTGTATTTTGATTTCAATCAATCATAACTGAGAAAGATAAACTTGCAAGTTATTTATAAATATTCAGACTCTTTGTTCTTTATTCAACAAAATACTATAGACATTTTTTCATAAGTTATTATTTTCACTTATAGGTACTTCATTCCAAAAAATCGTTACAAGAGCCTAATAGTGTGTAAAACTTATGTTCGCAGAATCTTATAAGAAACGAGCAAATTGATTCAAAATAGCTTTTAACGGCCTTTAGTTTATACAAGTTGACATTCGTTTCATCGATCTCACTCATTATAAAGGGTTTTCCAATAAGGGGTGTTATTTTGAATAGCCCGCTATTTCGGTAGCTGTCACTTTTGAAGCTGTCATTTTTTGACATTTGACAAGTAGAAACTACGCCATTAATAAAAATGGAACGATACACGCTTCAACAACGCATTGAAATTATTAAAATTCACTATAAAAATGGTGAAAATTTGGCAGAGACGGTTCGTAAAACTAAAACATTTTAGGGTCGTCGTGAAGCACCTTGTCGGACCGCAATACAGAAATTGGTGGAAAAATTCGAGCTGTTGGGACAAGTTAGTGATGTGAAGAATAAAACCCGTGCACGTCGCTCAAGAACAACTGAGAATATTGCTGTTGTAGCCCAGAGTGTTGAAGAAAACCCAGGTTTGTCCATTCCTCGTCGTTCTTTGGAATTAGGCATTCCACAAACGTCATTACACCGTATTTTGCATAAAGACTTGGGTCTTAAGGCTTATAAAGTTCAGTTAACACAAGAACTCAAGCCGGCTGATCATCAACAACGTCGTGTCTTGGTGTGATTGGGTCCTTGAAATGCATGAAAATGATCCGGAATTTCATCGAAAAATCATCTTGACTGATGAGGCCCATTTCCACCTCGGAGGCTACGTCAACAAGCAAAACTGTCGCATCTGGGGCTCGGAAAACCCAAGAGTTATTGTTGAAAAGCCTCTCCATCCTCAACGCGTGACTGTTTGATGCGGTTTATGGTCCGGCGGGGTCATTGGACCTTACTTTTTCGAAAATGAGGCTGGAGCAACAGTTACGGTCAATGAATTGCGCTATCGAGAGATGATTAATGATTTTTTATGGCCGGAATTGGATGGTATTGATCTGGACAACGTTTACTTTCAACAAGACGGCGCTACGTGCCACACAAGCAATGAAACCATCGATCTTTTACTGGAAAAGTTTCCGGACCGTGTTATCTCTCGAAGAGGTGATCACAATTGGCCACCGAGATCTTGTGATTTAACACCTTGCGACTTCTTCCTTTAGGGCCACGTGAAAGATAAGGTCTACGCCAACAGCCCAGCGTCGATTCAAGACCTCAAAGATGGAATTCGTGAGGCTATCGAGGACATAGGGCAGCCACTTTGCGATTTGGTTATGGAAAATTTCATGAAAAGGATATGGTCCTGTAAGCGTGGTCGTGGCGGCCATTTGGCTGATGTTGTGTTCCATTATTAACGGCATACCTTCCTCTTTATAATGAAATAAACATCCGATCATGTATCTCAAAAAATGCCATTTTTCTTTGAATATCAAAATAACACCTCTTATTGGAAAACCCTTTAGTTGACTAATTTTTATGGACTTAAGGCTGTTAAAAGCTATATATTGAATCAATTATTCAATAAGCCAGATTAAATAGTGCTAAGTCTTCTTCTTGGCTCATATACATCAGGATAGTATGTAGAATTTGAATTATCAAACCTTCATATAGAAAATAAAAAAAATAGTCCAGCGGTGTTAAATCGCACGATCTAGGAGGCCACGCCGCACAGTGGTGCGAGAGCGGAAAAAAGTCTTTTGAAAAAGTCATATCTATCCTTTTAAACTTTATGTTTAAGAGTTCTCAGATAACCCGAGCGTATGATTTAAAAGTATTTTTTAACATATATATTGTATGTTCTCTGCCCTCAAAGTTGAAAAATAATTTTACTCAAATCGCGAACCGTATTTTCAACAAATTTTGAGATGTTTTTTTCCGAAGTTCCTTTAAATAAATTCTCTAGCTTCTTAAATAATTTAATTGGTCTATTTTCGATTATCTAAAAATAAAAAAAAAATATTGATTATTTATAAAAGATACCTCCTATAAGTAGCCTGAAGCTTTAGTACTAAGAAAAAATGCTTTTTTTTAAAACTTTTGATTTAAAAAAAAAAGTGCCAAAAGATACCAAGAAAGTAAGTATGCCAGCACATGCTCCATACATTCATGTTAAAGCACAGAAAAAATCAGCTGCAGATGCGTGCAGATGTGGAAGTTATGCTCAAAAATTTTTCACTGAATCGGATTTCAAAAAACTCCATCTTGACGGTGGTGTTTATCAAAAAGTTTGATTTCTTCGGTATTAATTGTCAGAATGAACTGGTTAAGCCCATTATTTTAAGAATCTATATATCTTTTTATTTTTCAAAACTTTTTCCAAATTAATTGACAAATGTCACACTTTTCCACATCTCTTTAGATTTTCCTAGTGGTTGTACGTTACGAAATGAAAATTATGATGTGAAATTGATGACGAACCGTACACACTTCTCGTTGGGAATTACACCGTTGTGAACTAACCGTCAGTTTTATATGGAAATTTCATCTCTTAGTGAATATCTGGCAACAAAATTCGTTATAGGCAGATATATGATTTTTCTAAAGTGTGGAGATTTTCGTTTAACTCATTACTAAATTTGAATATTCGTAAGACCCAATGCATTAAGAAAGCATTACTTCTTCAATGTACTTAGCCACGTTATAGCTTTCCACCACAAGATTATGGTCGTGCGATCTAGTAATTTATTTATTTTATTTTTCTTTCTAATCTCCTTGGACCTTGACATTATTTTCTTGAGTTTTTCCATCGAGCATATACTTATTTTTGATAAGTCATGATTTTTAGCTGTTACTCCACTTCAACTTCAGTTGTCAGTTCTGTTGTGAAAAGTGATTTCAAATTGAATTAATTATGAGAAATAAAATTTAAAGTTAACTTTTCTTTGATGAAATAAAAATAAATTGCAAATCCTTTTCTAATTTTCCACCTGATGAGACACATAAACACCATTTTATTTTTCAGAATCTTCATACACAAACAAATAAAAAATTAAACATGACACCATCGTGTTACGTACATGTGTACTTACTACTTATGTATATATTTTTGTAAATTGAATTTTGATTTGTACCGAATGATATACAGTATTGGTAAAAAGGGGTGAATAATGATGGGGCTTAGATTTACGTTAAGTATACAGCCCGAATCAAATGAATAAGGACACACTAAAGGAAGATAATTAAATATCTTTTTATACCTAAGGCCCCTAGTACTCAGTTCGAGTGGAAATGAAATTTTATAAAACTGACTGTTAGTTCACAGCGATGAAATTCCCACCGGGAAGTGTGTAGGAACCGGTTCGTAATCAATTTCACACCATAATTTTCATTTCGTAACGTGTGACATTTGTCAATTAATTCAAAAGAAGTTCTGAAAAATAAAAAGGGATACCTTAAAAATTATTCTGGGATGAAACGACCGTCTCCTTTTGTCAATTTATTGCTACCAACAGGCTAAAAGCAACAAACCATGGGATCAAATCAAACCTCAAAACTGCTGCTGTACAGGACCATGGTCCTGCCAGTACTCACCTATGGATCCGAGACTTGGGTGCTTAGCAAAAGGCACTCCGACCTCTTAGCCGCGTTCGAGAGAAAAGTCTTAAGGAGAATTGTTGGCCCCATATGTGAGGAAGGACGATTCCTACCTTGAAGCAGATATCGTGACAAAAAATTAAGCTCGGTAGACTCCGGTGGGCAGGGCACCTAGCTCGCATGAGCGAAGAGGAACCTGCTCGGAAAGTTCTTTGTGGTACATTCTATGGTAGACGACAGCGTGGTAGACCATGCTTGCGCTGGAGATATGGCGTAGACCAGGACGCCCGGAGCCTTGGGGTGCGCAACTGGATGGCGGCGGCTCGAGACCGGGATGGGTGGAGAGACTTGTTGAAGGAGGCCAGGACCGGACCCCGGTTGTCGAGCCGACGATGATGATGGGATCAAATCAAAAGAATTTTCATTTAGATTTTGTTCAAGGTTCTGTCAAAATAATTATTCATCAATCAATCATTTTCTTTTTTCATTCAAAGTGAGTAAGTATTAAAAATTACAAACTGAGTATCAAAAATACATGTGGAGTATTTATTTTTCGGTTTTGTTTTTCATTTCACTAAGAGGTGAGTCCTAGGCTTAAGGAGTGAATTTTTATTTTACACTGTCTGATGTCGAAAATTTGGATTTAAGGTCATTATATAGTAGGTATCCAAACATTGGCAAGCAAAAATGTTCAAATCAAATGAATTAACAAAGATGACACATGCGATCAAAGAATGGCATTGAGAAATCCCAAAACTATAGAGATGATATTAACATTTTATCAAAGCAAAGCCATGCTTCAAAACTTAAGGCAATGGAAACCCTCAACATGTAAGACTTGGTTGAATTATCATTTATCATCTATAGAAACCCCAAAATAACAAATGCTGATAGCAAATAACTGAAGACTTCAATGTTTTGAATTCAATCCTCATCCCTTAAAATTTAAATTTGTTAAACGAAATCATAAAAATAAAAACGACTATTAAAAAACAATAGCGAAAAAATGTGTGTGTGTTTCAAGAAATAAAAAAAAATATACACTTAAATCAAAAATTCGCCAAACATGAGTATGTACTACATTTCCAAAACACAAAATTAACTACCATAATCAGACATTATTGTGACTCAGTTCAAATTATTTCTAAAACGTCTATAATTTCCCACTTTCAACTTCATATCTCGATTCATAGATTTTTTCGACAAAATTTTTTAACGCTTAGATCGTGAGACTGCTCCAAATCCAACAATTAAACAGTTCATCATCATCATCATCGTCGGCTCGACAACCGGGGTCCGGTCCTGGCCTCCTTCAACAAGTCTCTCCACCCATCCCGGTCTCGAGCCGCCGCCATCCAGTTGCGCACCCCAAGGCTCCGGGCGTCCTGGTCTACGCCATCTCTCCAGCGCAAGCATGGTCTACCACGCTGTCGTCTACCATAGAATGTACCACAAAGAACTTTCCGAGCAGGTTCCTCTTCGCTCATGCGAGCTAGGTGACCTGCCCACCGGAGTCTACCGAGCTTAATTTTTGTCACGATATCTGCTTCAAGGTAGATTGCGTACAATTCATGATTGTACCGTCTCCGGAATCGTCCTTCCTCACATATGGGGCCAAAAATTCTCCTTAAGACCTTTCTCTCGAACGCGGCTAAGAGGTCGGAGTGCCTTTTGCTAAGCACCCAAGTCTCGGATCCATATGTGAGTACTGGCAGGACCATGGTCCTGTACAGCAGCAGTTTTGAAGTTATGGTGAGATTTCTGGATTTGAAGAGCTTTGACAGACTATAGTAGGCTCTATTGGATTTGGGAAGCCGCCCGCGTATTTCTTCTTCTATATTGTTATCGGCTGCTACTATTGACCCAAGGTATTTAAAGGATTGCACCACTTCAAATTCGTGCTCCGCTACCTTGATTGTTTGACCAACTGTTCCTCTCGCATTCGACGCCACCATGTACTTTGTTTTACCTTCACTAATGTGCAGCCCCAGATTTTGTGCCGCCTGCTCGATCTGGATGAAGGAATCATGTACAGCTTGCTCGGTTCTTCCGATGATGTCGATGTCGTCTGCGTAAGCCAGTATCTGGCTGGACCTGTTGACGATGGTCCCTCTTGTTGCCGTGCCAGAGTCACGGATTGCTTTCTCCAACGCCAGGTTGAAGAGGAGGCAGGCCAAACCATCCCCTTGTCGGAGTCCATTAAAGATGTTGATTGGTTTGGATAGCAATCCGGCTATTTTTACTTGGCTTGTTACGTTGGTCATGGACAACCTACATAGTCGTGTCAATTTATTTGGAATGCCGAATTCTCTCATGGCTTTGTAAAGTTCTACCCTGGCTATGCTATCGTAGGCGGCCTTAAAGTCTATAAACAGATGGTATGTTGGGATGTTAAATTCTAGACATTTTTCCATCGCCTGCCTAAGGGTAAAGATCTGATCAGTTGTTGATTTGCCTGGAATGAAACCACACTGACATTGTCCGATGATGGTTTTAGCGTATGGGGTTATCCGGTCTTGTAGGATAGAGGAGAGTATCTTATAGGCGGTACTCAACAACGTGATACCTCTATAATTGCTGCACGTTGTGACATCTCCCTTCTTATGTATGGGGCAAATTATACCAGTAAACAGTTCACCCATAGATTAATGCGCAACTGCCTGAACCAACTGTTGTTCTCTTAATCCAATGCTAAGAGAAATTTAGAAAATTAAATGATAGTGTCCTTTTTTATTTGATCCGGAGTGTAGGTTTAAAAATTGCAACTCAAAATTGTGTGAATAAATAAAATTATATGTGTAACGTCTACAAATGGAAATTAACCACGTTACAAACAACAACAACAGAAAACAAAATTTACATTATGGTTCTCCTTTTGTCACCGAATCTAGATAGACGAACGGAAGCAGTTGGCAACACAAGGTAATAACAATATTAATAAATAATGTTGTCTCTCTTTTCAAAAATCCTTTCCGCCTTCAGGTGGAATTTGATATACGTATGCACATACATACAGATATAGACATATGTATGTGTCAGAAGTCAGATATCAAAAGTTGATAAATTTACTGAGAAAACATATTCTCGATTTTCTTTTTTCTTGTGTTTATTCCATTTTTTGTTTGTGACCTAAAAGCCCACAGTTTAATTTAAAACTGAATATAATACAAACATCACATGAATAAATATTTATTTATACCTCCTTTTTATACCGAAAAACGGTTTTTACTACAAAATTTCAAGTTTCAAGGAAAATACTTTTCAAAACTATTAAAGTTGCAGCGAAATTGGTTCTGTAGTTTTCGAGTTTTTTAACCTTATACATACAAATATAAATTTGTATACAGGGTGGTTTGCATAAGATACGACAAAAGGCTAGAGCGTGTAGCTTGAGTCGGGTATAGAATTTGAATTTTCATATTTATTAGGAATGTTGAAAAATTAAGGCATTTAGTGTTCATACATACAGGAAGATCAGTATAAGGTGCACAAAAAAGCTAGAGCGAGTAGGTTTTGTTAAGACAAGAAATAAATTTTAAAGGAGGGGGGTCTATTTCCCACCGTTTAGCCAGGATTTTCTAAAAAACAACGGTTACACTAAAAATACCATGATACATCTTTTTGTAAGGCCAGAAATCTCTTCTTTTACTATGTTTTTAAATAAAGTTGTTTTAGAGAATAGTTTTTGAAAAATTAATTTTCAAACTCAAAATTTTGAAATTTTATCTTATTAGTTTTTAGTCAAAAACAGAAAACCGGATGCTTGAATGCCTTTTACTTTTTGAGAAAATTGCAAGTAACTAAATCTACTTTACTAGCTATACGTATACTGGAAATAGGATCTGTAGAGGCGCATCTTAAGTCCAACGGATTGGAGTCAAATTGAGAGAATTTTATTTTGGTTTTCAATTTTCTTAAGATCTTAAGAGCATTGAATATTAAAAACAAAAATAGGTACTATAATAACGTAAAATTTTGAAAAAAAAAAAAAATAATTTGAAAATTTTATTTAATTTTGAGTTTGAGAATTAATTTTCCAAAAAACTATTCAATAATTTGATTTAAAGACAAAATTTAAGAATGAATGTCTCTGGTTTTGAAATATGTTCATGATTATGTAAGTGTTGCTGTTGTTTTTAAATATTTTTTGCTTTCTATTTCAAGTCGAGTTTTCCAATACTAAAGGGTCCGCCAAATAACTTCTTCTTTTTTTTTGAAAATGGCTCAAAACATCGAGTGTAGCTTCGGCTGTGTGGCACGTAGCGCCGCGCCGCCGTCCTATTGAAACCAAATGTTGCCAATATCCTCCTCTTCAATGTTTGTGAACAAAAATTCGTTCAACATAGCCCGATAACGATCGCCATTGACTGTAACGGCAACTCCTTGCTCATTTTCGAAAAATGGCCCAATTATGCCTCTGGACCAAAATCCGCACCAAACAGTGACTCGTTTTGGTTGTATCGACTTTTCAATATATGCGTGCGGGTTTCCTGTGCCCCAAATGCGACAATTTTGCTTGTTTACTACCCGCCAAGATCAAAATGAGCTTCATCTGAAAAGATGTTTTTTTTTGGCAAAATCGGCATCTTCTCTAAGTCGATCGCAGGCCCACTTAGCGAAGTATATACACAACCATATTCGTTCAGCGGAAGGATAAAACTAATTATCTGTCAAATCAGACATGAGCTAAGTGTTACCATTCACGAAATAAGCACTAGTTGACAAAAAAAAAGTTAGATGGGGGACCCTTTAGTAAAGCTGTTAATATTAGCACCTTTCGCGATACAAAATTTTAATAATTTCCAAACAATAAATAGTCTAGTAAAAATAGTAACATCCAAGGTGAAAGATATTTTCCTTGGCATAAGAAACCGGTATAGAGTGCTTAATTAACCCTGATCTAATAAATTGAAGGACTATATGACTTGCAACTCAACCCATTCCTTCGTTTTGTTAGTTGGCAGGAACGCAGGGGACCTCCAATTTTCTGCCTAACCCGAACGGATGCGATGACAGACACTTAACTCTCACATAATTAATTTAATTTTGCTTGAATTTAAGCCAATATAAATACAATAATGAGGTACGCCATGGGAAGAATATTCAAAGTGGAATTGGCTTGAGTCTAACTAAGACCTCTCTTGTTCGATCCCATACGCACTAACCATTACGCCAAGAGAGCAACTACAATTATGTGGTATTAAAACTGAATTTATTATGTGTTTAAATATTTGTTCAGATAATTTTTTCTTGTGAGTTTCAAGTTAAAGCATCATATTCAGTATTCACATTTTTTTTCCTTTTCAACAGAATTATACATTTCCGGTATGCATTTCAAGAGAAAATGCACATTTCATAGTGAAACAGTTGCAACATTTTGAAGAATCTACTTGTTTGCATATACCTATGTTGTATACTCAGTATATAGGTAGGTTTATTTATATTCGTGACATACCCCTTCGTGCATGAGATATAACAAAAGGGATAGCATATAGAACTGCTATAAGAACAACCACTTCAACACAGTAAAGTTGTAAATCCTTTTAAATTTTATTTACGAAGGTTTAAAAACACTGATGTGGGCTTTGAAGAATCCTTATAACAAACCAACACAATATACATAAATACCCGTACATCAGAAATAGATGCATCTACTTATACTCCCACGAGTTTAAGAGTAGGTAAGGAACCTATAGTTACAACGTAATGGTGGTTTATTTTATGTTATTTTATATTTCTGATTAAATATGGCCATAGGTGGATTAATTTAACTTAAAAAAATTACCGTTACAAAAAATCGATTCTCGCTATCTCTTTATCCAATTTAAAAAATAGAAAGACAAATCTAGTTATATATCTACAGATAACATTTAACCACAGTAAACCGATAGAATTTAAACGAAAAATCTAGTTTAAATTGGTAATATTGACCCCGTTTAAGCAAAACTGCCATTTGGTTTACGTCGGTTTAAAATTCTGATTTAAGCCGAACTATCCGACGTATCCGCATTGCAAGTATGAAAAAAAACTAAAAAAAGGGTTTTCTTGGCATGAATTGTTCTTGATATTTTTAAAGTTCTCGGAATTTAGTTCTAGTTGATTTTTTTACTAAGCTTTTCCAGTTTGAACAAAAAATCTAAAATTGAACAATGACAGAAAAACTGCCGCCAAAAGAAAAAAAAGAAGAGAATTCAACTCGGTCCAAGCGCTTTACTCAATTTAAAACTGATTTGGTGTGTGACCTTATGTTGTCCAGCGAAACACGTCGGTACAATGATCACCAACAAAATATCACTGTACGGTTGCATACGCAGGTGGTAGCAGTGATGGCAGATCGTGGGTGATTCCCCTTATTTTGGCAGCATTTGATAATAAAAAATATGCACGACTGGGTCGCACGAACTTGCTCTTATATGCGATCACATTGTGGTTCTATAGCTATTTTGCTTCTCACTTTTATTTATATTTGTTAAAAGCTCCTATATAAAAAATCTAATTTAATTCGGTTGATCAGATATTGAGATAGTCGAAAGTCAAAGAAACCGTTCTATGAGAGGTACTGTTAATAAACTTTAAATATAAATTTTAAAAATTTTAAATGGTAGATCGTACTAATTTTAATACACACAAAAAAACTTATATCAAAATCGTAGGAGTTGTTTTTGAGAAAAAAAAATTTTTCTTAACGGTTTTTAAACATTTGTATGAGAGGCACCGTGATTTTTGGGTATTAGAATAATTTTTGTCAAAAATCTTCTAGATAAAGTTAAAAAACTGCTATTTACCAAGTTTAATAAAAATCGAAAGAGTTGTGTGTGAAATATTGAGTTAAAAAAAAAAAAAAAAAATCAAACTTTTTTTAAAAATCTAAAAAATATTTTTTTTGAAAATTTTGGTACACAATATTATTAAGAATGTGTCAATTATTCTTCATAAAAAAATTGATAAGAATCAGTTGAACCGTTTTCGAGAAAAGCGAAAATAAAAAAAAAATGGTTCTTTGGGAGGTACCATTAATAACCATTTTTATTCGGAACCATTTTTTTATTTAACGGCAACTTATAACTATTTAAATTTATTGAGTTCTTAAAAACAATTTCAGTAGCGCTGGATTTGAGAAATATAAGTTTTTCCTTTTTGGCCAAGAAATTTTGTATGACAGCTACTGTTAGTTTTGGTAATAAAAAAAAGAGAAAAAAACGGGTGGGGGGGAATGTCCAAAAAACGCTAGGAACCAAGTAAAAAGAAAATCGACCCATCCGTTTAGGCTGTAGTCGAACTGAAAGACAGACAGACAGACGGTCGTTTTTGCGAGACCCACTTTTTTCGTCTTCGCTATCATCGTAATGTCAAGTTTGATCAAAATCTCGAGTAATCGAATCCAATAGAAACGAAAAGTAATCGAATTAATCAAAGTAATCAAGTAATCAAAGTACTCAAAGTAATCAAAGTAATCAAAGTAATCAAAGTAATCAAAGTAATCAAAGTACTCAAAGTAATCGTTCCTGGTAATCGTTAGTAATCGTTACTGGTAATCGGTACAAAAACTGGTAATCGTTACTCAGAAATGTACTCGATTACTTTGATTACTTCAAGTAATCGTTACAAAGTAACGATTACTAACGATTCCTTCCACCACTAATCTCGAGTTCGATTTTTTGTACGAATACATAACTTGCCATAAAGTACATATATTCGCAAGTAAAAGAAAAGCTAAAAAGGCGAAAGGGCATTTTCATGTCTCTTTGAAAAAGGGGCATTTTAATTTTTCAAACTGTATATTAGTTTTAAGGGTTTAATTGCGGCCATTGAAAGTCATACTTTGAAGCAATTCATTTTTATTTTTGTTCATTGAATGATTTCATTTTTTGGTGTATTTGGTATTTTTCAAACGACAAATGTGAAAATGTCAAATATATTTATTCGTTGTTTCAATATCTTTTTATTTTTATCTCACGGACGCTTAAATGCTTATGAGTTCTGCTGACTGGTAATTTACTAAAATATATTCTTAATTATTATTTATAAAGTGTTATTTTAAGTATTAAATAATGATCTATTTAGTAAAATGTGTGAAATAAAGGGAAGTAAGAAACGTTTTCAAATGAGGTGGCAAGATGATCCAAAATTTGCTACGTCATGATTAATTCCATCAGTTGAAAACAATGATTTCAAGGCATTCTGCAAAACGTGTGGCACATTTCTCGAAAAATTGAAATTACGTGGCATGCTAATCAACCCCAATCATTTATTGAATTTAAAGTCAACAAAAACAACACCTCCAGTAGGTACAAACTTTTTTATTACTGATTTTTATTTTTTTTATAATTATCTTTTTTGTGATTTTTGTTCTATTTTTTTTTTTAATTTATTTTTGAGGGCTACATTGTGGGCATTCGTCGACAACTTCGTGGGCAAAAAGGGCATTTTCCGTTGAAGTCGTATTTGTAAATCACTTGTAAAAGTCTGGCATCACTGAGTGGTAGCGAGTTGCATATATTCTTGTATTCGTCTTTTCTCTCTATCTCAATTTTTTCGAGTTTAGTCTCATCCTCCCTTTTTTCATTCCCTCTGTCAACAACGAAGGGATGTCGAATTACAAGAATAATGCTGCAACATAAAAAGAGGCCTACATATAAAAAAAAAACTTGACAATCACCATCTGGCTACTGTTTTCGAGACTGGTGCATGGCGCGGCGGTGCTGTTTCTCAAAATGCTCTACTCTTCAAACTGCCACTAAGTCAGTCATGGCTAGAGCTGTGCAAATCGTTCATTTCAAATGATCGAATCGTTCAAGAATTGATTACCAAAATGATTCGATCATTTTAATCAATCGATCATTCGATCATTTTCATTCCACTCAATTCATTATTTCACACTGTTCCGATTAGATTTTTGATGTGTAAACATATATGTCGGCGGTAGAGTGAAATAAAAACGTGGACTTTCCTCTGTGCGACGTTACGATGTACAAGGTTACGCAGCGCGTATTCTCGGAAATGATTTGACATTTGTCAAATTAAAAGTGTTCTAATGGACCTAGAGAACCTAGAGAACTGGTGTGACTTTAGGTAATTTCCACCGCCGTACCAAAAATTTTGACATATTTTGACACCTGTCAAACTAAGACAATTTTTTTATTTCGGTCTCGATGAAATTCAATCTCCGAAGTTAACGAATACTGTACCAATTTTGATCGAATCCAATCTAACCCATATTTCTTTTCTCCGCTTATATATATTTATAATTCAACAGTGATTGAAATCGAAAATCGAGATTCATTAAAATGATTGAGATTGGGATGGAAAATCGAGAATCATCGAAATGATTGAGATTGGGATGGAAAATCGAGAATTATCGAAATGATTGAGATTGGGATGGTAAATCGAAAATCATCGAAATGATTGAGATTGGGATGAGATCGAGAATCGAAATGATTGAGATTTGGATCGATTGAAACGAAAATTTGTGATTTCAATCATCAATACTTTTCGATGATCGGATCAAAAAAATCGAATCGTTCCTGATTGACACAGCCCTAAGTCATGCTATTTTCGGGAACGGTGCAGCTTTCAACGACTGGCTTGTCCTTCACCGACAGTGACGCTACAATTACTGCTAGATTGATTATTTTGAACTGACTGAATAAAACAATAAAATTTTGAATATTAGCTAAAACCATTTAAACCTTAACGATACGAACATGCCTAGTTAGTTTAAGTTGGAGTCGGTATATCGTAGTTAAACCGATAATTCGGTTTAAAATTTTGGTTAAGGTCGGTTTAAGTGAGTGAATATTACCGATTAGACGGTTTAGAAATCTCAAACGGCATGAACATAACGGTCGTAAGTACAGAAGTAATAAAAACAAAAATGTAGTTCCAGGGTAACCGCCGCAACGTTTTCGATTAAGTCACAAATCCTCAAAAAAAAAAAATGCTTCTCATCACCAGACCTTGGTTCTTCATGAGGCATAGCGCTTCCAATTTACTTATTTAAGTAGAAGTAATTCTAAACTCCAAACAGGATTTGTTTCATTGAGATGTAGGTACATATATTTAAAATAATTTTACAAACGCTACGTTTCTTACTTTTTTTTAACGTTTTGAAAATAAGCTGTATGGATTTTCTTTTATTCTTTAAATTGGGAAGTATTTTTTTCTTGTTTGTACAAAATATATTTTACCTATGTAGGTACACATATCAATTCATATCATAATGTGTGATTATTTCTGTAAATCTACGTTATAGGAGGGAGCCATAGACCTTGCTATAGGAACAGGAAGACATGAAATACCTAATATTTGAATAAAATACATTTCAAGTTCAAGAGTAATAACCTATACCTACAAAGCACTCTGGTGAAAGCACTCTGATGGAATAACGAGTGTGATTGCATCTATGGAAAATAATAGGAGTGTCACTCTAGCAACTGCATATAGTATATAAAAGAAAAGAATATTGGAATTTATTTTTCAAGGTCTATTGAGAGGTTTACTTACTTGAGGAAAACCCTAAAACACGAAATGTGATAAGTGATAAGGTTGAATTGATTCTGTTTTCTTTATATTTTATTACTTTATATAAATGCAAAGGACGAAGGAAATTGGTTATGGTTGTTATACTAATATGGGCTTTAAAGGTTCTCATGTAAATTTACACTTATGTAAATTGTTAAAATTTAAATACGATCTTAAAAAATTATTGAAAATCTTCCAATCTGAATGTAGCATTCAGCTCCATTCCAAACGATCTTTAAAAGAAGGTAAAGAAACTTTTCTTGTGGATTTTTTTTTCTTTAAAAATCATTTGTTTAAAGGTAAGTATATTTTTAGGAAACAACTTTCAAACAAAAATCAAGGAAAATCCACGTTATGTTTAACAAAAAAACATCTATTCAATTTTTAAAATAAGCAAGTTCAGGGAAATGAATTCTTAAGTCAAGTTTTTCAGTGCCAGATTAAAGTTAAACCCGAGTTAACTCATCAAATTTGGTTGAGTTACCTCAGGATAAACCGAACAAATACTTTTAATGTCTTATCCACCGAGTTTCTTTAATCATTCCACATGCATTTTCCACCAAAAAACTGTTTCCTCAGTCCACTGTGGGATAATTTACTTCTAGAGTTAGCTAACTCTGGTGAGTTACACCACTGAAAAACTGGGCCTCAGTGATTTCACTTGTTTAAAACTAAAGCAAACAAATCAAGATTTCCAGTTCCCCAGTATTTAACAGCAAAAGTGAAAAATTAAGTTGGAAGAATCCAGTTCATGTAGGTATAACTGAAATTGCAGAGATCTTATTTTCCTAAACTTACCTAACTTACCTTACCTCAATTTGGCAACAGTGTTTTCTGTGAAAGCCAATTTGACAGTTCTCAGTTGTTTTGAGTTCAGTTTGGTTTTGGTAATTCGTCATGAATATATTGGCTCACCACTCTGCAGTAACGTTTGCACATTGTTCAAATTTATTTTGAAAAACATGGCTCGCAGTTCGAGAAACTCACAAAATTGCTATACATTTTTGCCGAACGATGATAATCCACAAGCCACTCTCCAAAAACCATAAAGAAAAAGTCAACGTTTGATGTGAGTTATGGGAATCATTGGTACATGTGTCGTCAAAAATTACTATGATTATGATGTTAGATTCAAAGGTGATCGGACATGATTACTAACTTTTTCATACCTCAATTGGAAGGCGCGTGGTTTCAGCAGGACGGTGCCATATGCCACACATCACCCGATACAATTAATTCACTGAAAGAAACATTTGACGAACAATTAATTTTACGAAATTGACCTTTTAACTGGCCACCTAGTTCGTGCGATTTGACTTCGTTTTGTCTAGGGATATGCAAAGCCACATGCCTTCGCCAATAATCAGAAACAATTGAGCACTTGGAAACCAAAATTCAACACTTTTTTTTCTGAAATACAGCCTGATTGAATGCAAATATTGTTTGTGAAAATTGGACCTCCAGGTTACGCCATGTACGATTGTATCTACACGCCAGCCGCGGCATCTGTATGCCCGAAACTATATTCAAACATTAAAGTCATAAAATTTATTTATCAAATATATAAATATTTTTCTGTGTTTACTCCACCTCTAAGAAAAAAACCCATTGAGTTGTCCTTCAAATTTCATTAAGTCACTTTTATTTTATTTTGTATGTCAAATCTTTGTTTTTACATTACATTTTATAATTTTTATATTTCCGCTAAAAGCTTACTGGATATGGCATAGCATGGCCAAAAGTTATCAGTGTCTTAAATGTTCAAAAATTATAGAGTGTGACCCATATGATACAGCAATTCTGATAAAACATATAAGAACCGATCATCCAGAGATTGAACTTTCAGATGATGGCACTATGGAATATCCAGATAAGGAAAACCTCTCAACCAATAAAAATTACCATAATGAAGAAATTATTAGTAAAACAGCAAACGTCCTTCCCGATATAGATATTCATATGGAAGAGACAACTATTCGAAGTCCTGAACTTAAACCAATCTACACACGCAAGTATAAAATTACAACTCCACTTACACCTCGAAGCCCACAAAAACGTCGAATGTACAAAACATCAATAGAGAAATGGCGCCCGGCAAAAGGTTTAATTTACTGTCCCAAGTGTGGAGCTAACAAGAAACCAATTATAAAAACCAAATCAGAGAAGGTATAAGATTGCTTTTAAGATGTTTCGACTTTATCTTAAATATGAAATAACTTTTGTTCCAGTTGTCATATTCTACTGTTGGAGCTGCTTGCATCTTGACTTGTTGGCCACTGTGTTTCTTACCCTGCCTTTTTCCAGCTCCCTCAAGGGATTATCTACACTGTGCTGAGTGTCTTAACTTTCTAGGAATGTATGACAAACAAAGAAATTGTGTTAGACCAAATCGTGATTTCGTTGAAGATAATGGCTGTCAAAAACAGACGTTTAAAAACTCAATTGAAAATAACCGTCATAACAGGGAATTCAAAGTGCATTCAGAAGAAAACAAAAGTGTTTAAATTTTTTTGTACAGCGAAAATAAATACAAATGAAAGCTTTTATAAATTACGTTTGAAACTCTGAGCTTTTATTTGAAACTTTAAAATATAGTTTATACAAGAACCAATTTAATGTTACAAAATAATACAGTGCTACTCAAAATATACTTTGGAGAAAGCTTTTAGAAAACAGAGATGTCATTTATGTTGTCAATAGGAGCCAAGAGAGTTGAATTTTAGAAATTGCTTGTACTTTGAAACCACTTGCTTCGCCGAGGACCCATTGAGGATATTATAGCTCTCTCACGACTCTTTTGTGTCGATAAGAATTGACTATAAAATCTTGCGTCTTAGTCAGAAGGGTAAGATAGGATCTAACTGATGAGCCCAACTGTCATATCTGGGCCTGGTCACAAAAAAAAACTTTCAATTCACCTTTTTTTCATATTGCCATAAAAACAGTTTGACAAACTTCAAAGCTTGATTGGAATATCATATATCAAGATTTGTTTGAATAAAAATTGACAAAAAAGTGTTAAAAACGTAAAAAGTACTACAAAATGGGTTCAGGGATTTTATTTAAAAAATATTTAGAAACATTTCAGTGGCGGACACAAGACCCAAAAAGGAAAAATCTAAGATAATCACCATTATTGCGTAAGGCGTTTTACGAAAACGACACGGCTCTAGAGGTGGCGATTGGAGTTTTAGTAAAACGACGAGATAACGATAAGGGTGAAGAAAGAAGAAAACGGTTAAGTTTTTGTTTTAATTAGACGGCAATTTACGCTTTTGGAGGCGTGGTGTTTTTACTGTCGTTTGCGTAAAACTCCTTACGCAATAAGGGTGAATGTTTGTTATAAAGTTACACATTTTTGTATCCATTACAGTAAAACCCACTTAAGCCGTTTAATATCACATTGGACCCGTGTTAGTTTTCTTTTACAATTGAATCAGAAGAAACTTAACAGTATTTAAGCACCTCGCTTAAGTGCACACACCGTCTATAATCACATACTTTTTACTTTTACTGTGAATTTGGATCTTTTCCATACATTTTTGATGGCTTTTAGCAACAGTTTCTTTCTCGAAGCCAAACTAAATCTTGTTAGCTTTTTGTTCATTCTTGCGACGTCATTCAGATGGCAGACATTAAAATCAAAACAACAAAGGTTAACAAACAATAATTGGTTAACCTTTATTTGAATAAACCAACTTTTTTTTGATAGTTGATACAAGCACAGCCAGCTTATACTCAGGCCTTTTATCGTATCCGTTCGGAGAATTCTCCGATCTGGGAAAAGTTCCGATCGGAGGATTTATTTGATTCATGGTAACCGAATCGTAAACGAAATATAGACGCTTGTTGACGCATGTATTTGACATTAAATTTGTCAAAACAAAATATTTTCTAATAAGCAATAGTGAAAGAAACAAAGAACCATATATAAGCGCAGCAGTGTTTTTTTGGAAGCGGAAAGATATGATCAAAGAAAATTAAATAAAGAAAACAGAAGATTCTTAAAAAGTATTTTCCAACTCTCAGTTGCATAAATTCAACCAGCCGGTCATATTGCTTCTGGTTTGGTTTTTGTTTTTTTCTGAAAGAAAGAAATATACCTACATGCTTAAGTAAATAATTACCAAATTAAAAGACGCTTATTTACAAATTTTTTTCTTCTAATTTTCTATCGGAGAAGTGGGAAAGCAAATATCTTCATACATCGCATGAATTCGTGATGAGTTGCTGCCATTTTGACATTTCATTGGCATGCAACGCATGAATTTGATATTTTCAACGCACATTAAATTTTTTTTTTTTCGTATAGTTACAATGATACAAAATTCGTACATTTCGGAGAAAATTTTCTTCCGATCGGATACGATGATAAGGCTGATTAACATTTTCCAGCTAGGTGTCGTCTTCATGGTCATATAAACGGATTTTACTGTAATTGTTTAAAGTTGAACATTTTTCACATCTCGCTGAATACAAAGTTTTTTTTTCAAGCAAAAACGAGTGATGGTAGACACAAAATAAATTAATCAATCTACAAGTCGTATTATGTATATTATTATTTAAATACAAATTTGATTATATATTTAGAAAAGTAAAATGTAAAAAAAAAAAAAATTATAAATAAATTAAATGCATTTTAGTGTTCAGTTTAGTTCTGTTCGGTACTTTTTTGTCTCTGGTAATTTTGCCATTGTTTATCTTCTTTGAATGCTGAATGTCTAGCTTTGAAAAGTTTACTTTTATACCAACTAAGTTGAATATTTCGACCAATATAACATCCACATTTGGAACAATAATGATTGAAGTCATGGCGTCCTTCCCATTTTATTGGATTGCTAAAAGTAAAGATAAGAAAAACAATAATAACGATTAATTATTTCTTATGGTTGCATAGATTGTTTTTTTAATTTTTAAATTTGAAAAAAATATAAACTATACATGACTCAAAAAAAAAAAAAAAAAAAAAACATTTCGAAAATTTGCAAACATGGTTTTACGAAATTGCATAGATAGCGTAAACTGGGGTAACATTGTGGCCATTTTTGATTGTTTTTTGTTAAACAATGATGTATTATTACATTTTTTGTTCTTGAATCGAACAATTAAGGATACGTTCTTAAATGAAAAAATGTATTTTCTAGACAAATATTTAAATATAGAACTGTTTTTTTTTGCCATTAAAAGTAGATCTGTATCAATGCACTTTTCGAGACTTGAAACTCGTTTTAATGTGTCAGGAAGTTGCAGATTTTAAAGGTGTGACAGAAAGACAGACGAATGTTTGGAGATTGTGTAGATCTTGGCGAAAAAGATTAAATATGCTTTGAGATTTGGCAAACCTGAGATACTTAATGACTTGACTGTGGGAATCGAGAAAAGTTGGGAGACCCTCGTTGAAGTCAGTACAGTGACAATGCTAATATTTTAATTTGTATATCGGAGAGAGTCGCTTAAAAAACAAATGCATATAGTTGATAATATGCTTGTTCAACTAAAAAAAAATTATAACAAGTTGAGATGCTTTTTTATCGAGGCTGAGGTAAGCTCGTCGGGTATTCCCGAAGAAAGCAAATAAAACTCGGGTTCGAAGGGAAGAAAACTCTAATTGCGTACTAAATTTATATAAATCTTACAATTTCTTTAAAACTTAAAATAAATAACACGTTATTTCATATAACCCAAAGCTATATTATTTTGAATTTACAAGAGTAAACTCAGCCCACGAGGTTCACTCAGAAGAAGTGAAACGGCGAAAATCGATAGGAATCTGATTCCAGCCCAAAGCTAGTCCGAGGGAATAACTAAATGAGCCCGCTACTTACAAGTAAGAGGGGAAGAACGGTAGGAATCTAATTCCAGCCCAAGGCTAGTCCGAGGGAATAACGAAATGGCCGCTACTTACTAGTAAGAGGGGAAGAACGGTAGGAATCTAATTCCAGCCCACAACTCACAAGAGCGAGAGGGGAGTAACAATCTAACAATATCGGCGGAAAGGGGAATCTTTTTAAGATCAAAAAAGTTTAACTTTAATGATACACGAATGTATTCATTAAAGGAACCTATAAGGCTACAATCCAACAACAGCCGGAAACTTCTTCTCTGCTTTTCTTATTTCACAGAAATAGAAAACTACGAGTCAATGAGCTTCGAATTATACAAATTTCTTACCTCCTCTTGTTATATTTCTTGCTACAACGCAGTGTGAACTATAAGGCGGTAAGAGAAATAAATAAAATGAGTAATGACGTTGACTTAGTCGAATTGTGTGTATCATCGGTGGGTGGTTAAATGAGTTAAGGCTTATTTTACAATGTCTGATAAAAGTTCTAACTATAAGCTACTTTTGGAACTTATTAGTCAATTACCAACATCACTTACATTTCACAATATCTAAATAAGTTTACTTATAATTTTAGTTGTGAGGCGTTTGCTGGAACAAAAGAGGACAAAGGAGATCATAAGTGTTTAGATATGGTGAACATAACTGTTTAAGTTTCGTTTCAGCAAATAGGCCTTAGGTTAATGGCGAAATGAAGGGTCAATTAGCAGATTTACTTGACAATTAAAGTATTAATTTTTTTTTTGAAGGGTCAAAACTTTTTTGTCTGGAAAACTGGAATAGCTTATTGACACATAAATATATTATTCCCATAAATTATGAAACGCAAAGTTTTTTATTTCGGAAGATTTAATTCGCGGTTTATCTAATTATTGAGTAAGTAACGAGAACTTCACTAAAACATTGCGAAACAAACCCTTAAAGTTTTAAAATAGATTTAAGCTTTAATAGAATATGAAGAAAAATTTCACATTGGCCACTTAAGTGCCACTTTTCTGGCTGTGAAACTGGCCCTAAGTGTCTGAATTTAAACAAATTCCCTTAGAATAATAAAATTCACAGTATCTCAATGCTGTGATTTTTATATTAGTCGGTAAACATCGATACGAATATGCGTCTGAGAAGGGTACGATAGCCATCTAACTGATGAGCCCAACTATCGTACCTGGGCGAAACGCATTTATGGAGTTGAGCTCACTTGATCTTTTAACTTGGATTTAAGCTTTAGACGACCAAATGTAATATGAATAGTTTCGATAGTTTTCAATGGAAATATTTTAGCAAATAGTTATATTTATAACTTATTTAAAGCTCCATGAGACCATTTTGAGTATAAAGCTACTTGTGTGTTTTAAAGTTCCTATAGCAATTCTTTAACACACAATATTTCAATTGGCTCAAAATACTAAAATCTATAAAAAAAAACAAAATTTAATCGAAATCAGGCCATTTGTTCTTGAGGCATTTTGCATTTTAATTTCTATATTTAAAAAGTTTCTAAAGGTACTAAATGAAATAAGACACAAATTGTAGTGGTCCATTAATTGTATTGTATTGTAGAATGTCGATATAACGAATGATCGATATTACGAACACTTTTTTCTATTTAACGAAGAAACAACGAATTTCAGAAAATGAAAAAAAAACAAAATTCTAGAAATATAGCTGAAGTAAACAAGTATACGCACAGGAACAAGATCATACTAAAAAAAAAAACAGTCACCAAAAATGTTTTTTTGTTGATTTGTTAACTAGATTTTATTTATGAAAAATTGTGAAAATATTTTTGAAAAAAGTAAGATTTTCCTTAACGGGTAAAAGTATTTTTTATCGCGACACCATTATGTATATGTAATCCTAAAAAAAAAATAAGCAAGAAAAGTTGTCGTCGAAATGCCCAAAAATCACTACGTTATGTAGGTATCAAGCTTAAAAACTATCGGCCTATTTGTTCAGGCTGTAGCCGGACAGAATTATTGCGAAACCCACTTAATTCGTCTTCCCTATCATCGTAATGTCAAGTTTGATCAAAATCTCGAGTTCCGTTTTGTACTTATGCATAACTTCTCAAATTGTGCCTTTAAATGCAAGCTAATTTGCAGGTCTATACCTCGTGGTGTATTTTAAAGATAAAAATGTTCATAAAAAATTTTTTACGAGTCGAAGTTCCATTTATGAAATTTAGTTTCTATGAAATATTATTTATTTTCTTACTTTTTACTTGCTCTACCTATAAGGCAGGTATTGGTTTCGTTTAAAAAAAAAAAATTGAGGTTGTAATCAAAACTAACACTGCGATAATCGAGAAGTCCGAAAAAGTGGGTTTCGTCAAGCCGTCTGTCGGTCTGTGTGTCTGTGCGGCTATCCCTCTGTGAGTCGGTGCGTCCACTGTAATTTAAGCTAGAGCCTAAACGGGTGGACCGATTTGTATGAAATTTGGTACAGAGTATTTTTATGTGATTCCCTAGGTATTCCACGTTTTTTTGAGGAAATTGTCTTATTTTTGGGTTATTCGCGTATATTTTTGCCATGGTTAAACCGATTTTGTTATAATTTTGGTGTCTGATGCTTCCCAATAGTTTAAACAATAATGCATTTAAAATTTAAAAAAAAAAACAGTTTTTATAAACAAAACAAAAATCAAACAAAAAATCAATTTTTTAGTCCTTTTGAATCTTTTAATATTTTCTCGTTAAACATATACATAATTCATCTCCAATGTGGGGTTAAACACAGTATTTAACCATAAGAGCATGTTCGTGCATATTTTTTTTTTTTTTTTTTTTTTGTTAGTGTGAAATCAAATATTATTTACTTTTGGGTTACTGAAACAGTAAAACACCGGTTTTAAAATTTAATTTAACTTATGAAACCTGTTATTAAACACCCTTACATGGGACCAAGATTATAAGCATTTAAATTTTCTTATTGGTTTTAAAAATACAGTTTTTAAAAATAATTTTAGAAAATGAAAATCTGTGACCTTTTTGACGCATTTGGCACATTTGGTGAAAAGAATTTCAAATATTTGAGATCAATAAAAGCCCTTATGTGACAGCTTACGAGAAACATAAAGGTTTAACTTCAACTTAGATATTTAAATTTCATACCAGCAAAGAAACCTAAATTTTTTATTGCGTACCAGCTAAAAATATTTATTTATAATTAAATTATTTAATACAAATTCAATGAAAAATTCATGCAACCCTGAATTATCTGTACAACTACTCCAACAACCGCAGCCTATTCAAAACAAAACAGTCACACCGTAATTTATATTCACAAAAATATACTCATTATTATCCACACCGCATTGTTTGTTGTTTCCATAAATAAAGTATAAAATAAAAGCCGACAACTCACCAACATAAACAAAAATTAATTGCCATAACAATTTTCTGTACGCAGGTGACCGCTTCCAAACGCAACGTACTCAAACCGACAGCATTGCAAGCTGGGCAATGTATCTCAGTTGGTTCCTTTTCGAGGTGACCAATTGGTGTAGTAGCTGCCGCGGAGCTCATATTTAAAAGCTCAAAAAACACGAACACTTTCACTTTTGTTCGAAAGGCAAACTAAAATATCACTTTTGATCTCTCATTCGATCCGTTTCTCCATCCAGAACAGAACTGATCCCGAAGTCGACTAAAAAAAAAATCTTGGACGATTGTGCCTACTCACAAGCTTTCATCAAAATCAGCACTTCATTTACCTATTCATCATCTCAAAAAGTCTGTTGTATACACTCAGATTAAAACACACTCTCTTAAAAAATATCTCTTGGATAAAACAACAAAAATATATTCGTTTTTATTTTTATAATGAGAAGCGTAAAAATAATATTAAATTTGCATAAAGTTTTTAAATCTAAAGTTGTGGCCGCCGAAAAGTGCCCAGATATTCGCCACAGCTGGAACAATAATGCTGACGGTAGCATTTTAGATATTTCCTCTTCACAGTGGTCGTACCTTCGACCTTACAGAATGGACAAGTGACCTCATGAGAATTCGGGCCCACTGCAAAATAGAATACCTTTGGAGTTACGAGTAATCGCATTGGTGCAGGCTCATCCTCAACCAGAGTTGTCTGAACTTCAGCCATTGTTATGCTTCAGGCTAAAAGAGCTGAAAGAGCTTTCTATTTTATAATTTTATAATGTTTTATAATGCCCATGATCTTTTACTTTAAATTTAAGAACTGGTTTCTTTCTCAAGTGGCGGGAGATTCAAACAGTAATGGGCTGGTTCTACAATTCTAAATTAACACTTTAGTTGCGGTAAATCCCGATGCGACGCGGCGTGAATATTCTCACTGAATTTTAAATTCATCTCAATTGCGTTCGGGCATTGACTGTGCTGAAATGCTTGCCTTGTCTATAATATACTTTTTCTCTTGTTGGAAGCTTTTTTTAATTAATTTTTTTTTTTTAAGAGCTATAGATGGAGATTCCTGCTATAGAAGTGATATCTAGAGGAAGGGAAACGAAATGAGCACATTTGAACTAAAATAGTAGAAATAGATAAGTTTTGTAAAAGCTACGCAAAGTTGAATGCGTATATGAGTGTTTTGAGTAAAAAAGTGGTAAGTTGTCCGCTGCAAACAAACCCTTACTACATTGAAAATTGAATTCAAAAACATCCGTTTTGTGAAGTGAAATATAGTAATTCAATTTAAAAGTTCAAATGAGCTCAACTCCAAGCTATTACGTCTGTTCTGATATTCGGTCGAATTTGAAAACGGAAACGAAAATTGAATCCGTGCGGATTGAAAACGATTGTTCTGATTTCCAATCGGATTTACTTTTAAGTTTTACCAACTTGATCAGCAAAATATTTTCGAAATTGGCTGTTATGTATGCAAAAGCTGTTAAAAACGAAATTGTAATCCGCCAACAAAATGATACCCGAATTTAAAACGTCAATTTGCCGGATTGTAGATCCGTTCGTTTTGCCGAATCCGCAAATCGTTTTCGAATACTACGAACTAGGAGCAGCGAAAATTCGAAAACGTGAGGATATAGAATTCGAATGGAAATTAGAACAGCCGTGTATATGTAGTTTTCGTATCCGAAAGAGGGCTATTAGAAACGTTTATGTCTATGTTTTCGAGACGCTATAAAACGAGGATCGATCCATATCTTCCTAAAAAATTATTGCAGTGGTTTTTGGCAGGAAAGTTGTAACGACCAAAGCTGTAGAGAATGAAATCAAATTTTAATCGTCAATAATGGGCAATATTTTAGAGGTGATGTTATTTTAATTCATTCATTCAGTCTCAAGGTGGCGCTATAATCGGAGGTGGTCCTGGACTTAGCCCAATAAGCTACCTCCGAGTAAAGCTATAGTTGCGTCAAATTTCACACATTATGTTGGTTGAGGTTCCTTTCCACTTTCGTGCGCCATCT
Organism: Leucozona laternaria; assembly: GCA_932273885.2. Taxonomy (NCBI): domain Eukaryota; kingdom Metazoa; phylum Arthropoda; class Insecta; order Diptera; family Syrphidae; genus Leucozona; species Leucozona laternaria. Next base: position 21,006,560 of record OW026368.1, on the reverse strand, counting down.
TAGGTCACTAAATTTTCCAATTAGCTATTATTCAAGATGATGTAAGAGCATTTACCTATATGGTATCTCTTTTATACTCTTCCTACATATTTTTTTTGTATATTTCAGCTATTTCGATAACCGCTCATCTGTTTTCGATGAAATTTAATTTTTAGTTCTTTGCATGTCTAAATTTAAAAAGTACCATTGGAACATAACTTTTAAGGTTTTCGTTGTTGTTAACACGTGGCATTTTCTAAGTTTTGCGGATTATCCGCGTTTATAAATACTAAATATTAAGCAAGTTCAATACAGTCTTCATCCCTAACGTTTCACTGTACAAACTACACACTGAGCGTGGTCACCAGGAAGAAGCCTTTGAAATAATGATTTTGTTGAAAAACACCTTTACCGATTTTGATGAAATTTGGTAAATCTTTATAAAATGAAAATCAAATCTAGGAAAATGTAGATATCATATATTTCCGTTGAGTTACAATTTTACAATATAGGTAACGGTATTTTAATTTGGTCAATGCAAAAAGTAACACAAAAACAACACAAACCTAGAAATAGAAATAACAAAAGCTATAAAATTGAATAATTTTTGTTTTCCAAAAATAACTTTATTTATTTTCGATGTGTATATATACAAAAAAAAAAATTAAAATAAAATAATACAAAATATATGTAGGAAAATCACTTTGAATTCTTAAGATACTTTTTCGGTTTCATTACGCGTCCAAAGTAGCAGCCGCAGTTCTTGCAGTAATGATTCGTGTCTGTATGCTTACATGGATGTGTAAAACTTCGACAAAAACAGCAGCAACACAATCTACAAAACAAACAAAGAATTTTGTAAAAAAAAATACACAATTTAGAAAGAAAATCCAAAATTGAAGAGTAATTCCCTTCTCAGTGGGAGATACCTATACACCAAGACTATTTGTATAGATACATTTTATTTTTAATTAATAATAAAGTTCTTCCACTCTTCCACGAAAAAATGAAAAAATGATGTCATGACATTACTACTCAATGTGTGGAAGTGGGTGGGAAACAACTACTCTCTAATTAGATATAAAACACATCACACACACACACACACACAATGCTCCTTACATAAAGAGAAATGAATAAATTCCATTCACTGTGCCAGTATACCATTTTAGGTCACGGACGACGTCGGATGGAGCGCGGATATGACATGCCGGACAAGTTATTTCCACTGGCCCCTTGGGTAGGTTAAGGAATTGTCCAACTAAAGGTGTTGCGAAATTGTCGAGTATCTTTTGGTTTTCAATTTTTTTCAATTCTTCGGATGATGATTGATTGTTTGTTACGGTATCAGCTGATGGTTGAGTCATGATTGTTCGCAGAAAGAAGACTCAATGTAAACAATAAAAACGAAAAAAAACTGAAATTAAGATTGAAGTTCTGAACTACAAAATGCGTGAATTGTTTACCGTGATCATCACTCAGATCGGTTCTACTCTACTATTGTTCAATCGTATATTCGTGTGTGATCTGCTTCAATAATGAAACATTATATCTATAGATATTTAAAGTAAAAGAGAAAAGAGAATAAAGCTTTTGAAAAATCTGAGTGAGCTTTGAAGTGGATATCTTTAATTTAGCACATCAATATGGTATAATTAATTCAAAAAAAAAAAAAAAAAATTGACGAAATATTTTATGTTTTTGTTTATAATTCCTGTTATTTTAACTTGCCACAGAATTTTGAATTTATATGTACTTAGATAGCAGGAAACCTTTATGAAAAAATTTTACTCCAGATTTGCATCAAATAGATAGGATTATGATTATTATTGGGTGTCTCAAATCACCAAAGGCTTTAAACTTAGTATTTAGTATTTAGTAAAATAAAAACATAGAACTTGGCGCAATTTTAGATCTAATTAGTACTTTTACGGCTGACCTGATACACACAGGTTGATTGTGTATACCAGAACTTCACTCTTTTTGTAAAGATTTTTTTTTTATTTATTTGCCAGGTGAAAATTGAGTGCACTACAGCCCTAACGTTCTTCCAAATTTAATCAGTCTTCTAAAAAAATCGGAACTGCCCTATATAATTTTGATAAAAGTTCTGAGAAAGTTGATAGATGTCACGTCCCCTGAATGTAAAAGAACAAGTTTTCAATATTACTTTGTACCGCTCTACCAATTCTCATCATTCTACAACAATGGAAAGTGCCCCATATAAATTATAACAATTGTAATAAAACAATTTCCCGGGACGATCCCAAGCTTTATGCGGTTCCCACGGAAACATTAAATTTTTCCATGTTTCCTTTTTGTGCAAATTATAAGATTCTACGGCCCTGGGAAGTGCTTCATAATTTGATGATCTTTCAGTCAGTAAATCAGTAAGTGAGTGAGCCAGTCAGTTACGGTTCTGGCGATTTTTGAAGTCCTTACGAAGAAGAAGAAGATCGAAAATAATCAAAGTGTTGTTTTTGTGGACTGTAATGAATTTAAAGTTTTTGAAGTCCTTTATCTCGGGAACCACTAATGCTAGGATATTGAAATTTCGTGAGGTGCTTGTTAAGCAAATATCTCGAATTTAAAGTTTCAGACTTAATAAATTGGTACTGAAGTTAAGGAGGGGGGGGGTCAAAAATCGCCTTAGTCTGTTCCTGATAAAAGGGTAAGTGCCGAGAACTTGGCTGGGCAAAACCGAGCCCTTTGATTTACCGTCCAAGACTTCAAATATCTTCAATTTTTTTTTGTATATAAACTTTGAAGTGTTTTGAAATAAAATTTGTAGAAATTCGTTATTTTGGACAGTACGCGAACAGACTAAATAAACTCAAATTAAATATTGTCAACTATCAATATTTAATTTGACATTTTTCAACTAAAGTGATGAATCGATTTTTTTGTTAAGTTTATCATAATTATTATAGTAAAGGGTTTTCCAATAAGAGGTGTTATTTTGAATAGCCCGTTATTTCGGTAGCTGTCACTTTTGAAGCTGTCATTTTTTGACATTTGACAAGCAGAAACTACGCCATTAATAAAAATGGAACGAGACACGCTTCAACAACGCATTGAAATTCACTATAAAAATGGTGAAAATTTGGCAGAGACGGTTCGTAAAACTAAAATATTTTTGGGTCGTCGTGAAGCACCTTGTCGGACCGCAATACAGAAATTGGTGGACAAATTCGAGCTGTTGGGACAAGTAAGTGATGTGAAGAATAAAACCCGTGCACGTCGCTCAAGAACAACTGAGAATATTGCTGTTGTAGACCAAAGTGTTGAAGAAAACCCAGGTTTGTACATTCCTCGTCATTCTTTGGAATTAGGCATTCCACAAACGTCATTACACCGTATTTTGAATAAAGACTTGGGTCTTAAGGCTTATAAAGTTCAGTTAACAAAAGAACTCAAGCCGGCTGATCATCAACAACGTTGTGTATTTGCTGATTGGGTCCTTGAAATGCATGAAAATGATCCGGAATTTCATCGAAAAATCATCTTGACTGATGAGGCCCATTTCCACCTCGGAGGCTACATCAACAAGCAAAACTGTCGCATCTGGGGCTCGGAAAACCCAAGAGTTATTGTTGAAAAGCCTCTCCATCCTCAACGCGTGACTGTTTGGTGCGGTTTATGGTCCGGCGGGGTCATTGGACCTTACTTTTTCGAAAATGAGGCTGGAGCAACAGTTACGGTCAATGGATTGCGCTATCGAGAGATGATTAATGATGGCCGGAATTGGATGGTATTGATCTGGACAACGTTTACTTTCAACAAGACGGCGCTACGTGCCACACAAGCAATGAAACCATCGATCTTTTACTGGAAAAGTTTCCGGACCGTGTTATCTCTCGAAGAGGTGATCACAATTGGCCACCGAGATCTTGTGATTTAACACCTTGCGACTTCTTCCTTTAGGGCCACGTGAAAGATAAGGTCTACGCCAACAGCCCAGCGTCGATTCAAGACCTCAAAGATGGAATTCGTGAGACTATCGAGGACATAGGGCAGCCACTTTGCGATTTGGTTATGGAAAATTTCATGAAAAGGATATGGTCCTGTAAGCGTGGTCGTGGTGGCCATTTGGCTGATGTTGTGTTCCATTATTAACGGCATACCTTCTTCTTTATAATGAAATAAACATCCGATCATTTATCTCAAAAAATGCCATTTTTCTTTGAATATCAAAATAACACCTCTTATTGGAAAACCCTTTACCATTGAAGTATGGTGAAACTTTAAGTGACCATATTCAAAAATTAAGTTTTCTGTTAAGTGCCACTCTTGTTTTCAATGAGCTATACAGGGTGATTCGGTTGAGACAAGAAAAAAATCGTATAGGAGAGGGGTCTAACCCCCGTTTATCCAGGAGTGGCAATTTTCTAAAAAAAAAATAACTTAAAACAGAAAAAAATATTTAAAAACAACACTTACAGATACAATGCCATGATAAACCTTTTTGTAAAGCCAGAAAAATTAGGAGACATTTATATTTTAACAATACTTTTGCCTTACCTTGTACTTATGTAAATAAAACCCCAGGTGTCACGAAATAAATTATTATAACAAATGATGCTGAATCTACCCTGGCGACATTCGACTATATAGATCTACACCAACGAGCACATGCTTAGTTAGAATAAGAAGACCGCATACAACTTTGTGTAATAGCTGGGATGCATCTGAAACACAAGTCTTTAAACAGCTTTATACCCTGTGAAAAGTATTTGTATAAATTTAAATAAATTAAGTTATTTTTTTTTTAAACTTTTCAATTATTTTTGGAAAATGGCAGGACAATAATTTACACAAATTTTCAAATGTTCCAACAGCTGTGAAAATTCGTACAGTGTTAAGCAAATTTGAGCGATATGGGATCTTTAAGGAGATATCTGAAAAGTACGGGCAGACCTCGTTTTAGGCTGAAAACATTCAGGTCATTATAGTAAAAGTTTTGCAGCTGGGCTTTACAGCCCGAGATTCTCCCCTTGTGAGGAGTCACAAGACATAAGCTCTTGTAATTACACCTTCTTGAGGATTCTTGTGACTCGATAACACTTTTGAAATTCTCCCCAAACATCACAAGAAAGCTCACAACAAGACTCACCACAGCAAAGGTGAATTTGTAGTGTCATAATTGCAAAAGCTGTTTATCAAAAACATAAAAAAGATGTGCAATTGTGCCATACAATTTTATTAAAAATAAAAAAAAAACAAGTTTCTATAATTTTTAGCAATATGAGAGTAAATAAATTCGTTTATATATGTATATATTTGCAAATGGATGTGAAAAAAAAAAACTTTTATATAATGCTGTTTTGTGTTTCCTGCGAAAAAAACATTATGCTGTTGTGAAAGTCTTGTTTTGTGTTTTAATTCGGATGAAAGTTATCGAAGAATATACGCCGGGGCCAGAATTAAATCCACTTCGAAGGTTTGAATGAAAACAACAACCACCTGAGTGAGCTACCACCAAGTCATTAAAGGCTGGAGTTATAGCTATTTCACGGCTGCCAGACCGATTCTCAGACTCCTTTTTAGTGGTGCGTAAGCTTTGCAGCCTTAATGCAAGTGTGTTATCACACAAAAACCAACTTTAAAATCCACTTCAATTTTCTTTTTTCAATCTAATAAAATTACGTTTTTTTTACCAAATATCAAATCAATATGCGAAAACACAAGTAATTTGTGAGTTGTGACCTGCTATGAAGGCGATCTCAATTTCGATTGTTTTTCTGACTCTCACAAGTTGTGACTATGGGAAAGAATTACAAAAAAGTCACAAAATTAATTTCACCTCTACTTGTGACTTGTGACTTGTGAGGTATCAATGATGTTGGGGAGAATCGGGCTGTTAATATCGACACGACGACGCGTGCGACGCTCAACACATTTGGTTATACCCAGTGGCACAATTTGAAGAAAGATCTGCACCTGTACCCTAACAAATAATTCTAGTTGGTCCAAAAGCTCAATCCTGGTAATCCAGATAATAACGAAGCAGGACTATTCGGTGCCGAACTTTCACCGCCAGATCTTCACCACCAGCCTTTTAGTGCTTGGAATTCTCGTTACAGCGGTTCCGCCACTGGGTATTTCGTTGCCGATCTTTCAACACTAGACTTTTTTCCACTGCCTAAATACAGGTATGGAACAATGAAGTGCTAATTATTCATATGCCCATTGTTTCTTTTGAAATAAAAATGTGGTTAGTCACAATAGAATACAGATTTGTCAGTTATAGCCATGTTTTTTTGACAACTTTTGCATGGTGCAACATTTTAGAACATTTTATTCATTGCAATGTAGAGTGAAATCTTGCTAAACAAGCGAATTCTGTAGTTTGTTTCAATTTTTGACGCAAATTTCAATTTGCTACGATTGACAATAAAACATAAAAAATTGCCTGCCGCCAGTAAAAATGGTGTTAAAAATGATTTTCTATTAATTTGCATCATTTATTTATTTATTTTCGTATTTTATTTTGCAAAAGTAGCTGTTCTGCGAAATTTCCTAAATAAAATGCAAATGATTAAATAAGCTGAAAAAGAATACGGTTTGTTATTGAAAACAATATAAATGAATTCTTATTGTGAATTAACCATTTCTAATAAATTCTACACAATTTTTCCAACACGAAAACAAAATATCCAGGCACGAAAAATCTGACACTTAAATCGGTGCCACTCAAATATTGCGCACTAAATGGCAGCACTTAAAGATCCAACACTCAATCGGCGGTGGTGAAATGTCCGTCTATCAATTTGCGGTGGCCACTGGTACCGTACCGGATAGTAACGTTTAGGGTACTTCAAAGCTTCAGAGCTTACATTTACATAGGAAGGTCTTATTGGCCCACCCTGTATTTATTTATAATAATTTTCTGTATATAAACATATTTCTTAATTTATTCAACTATTTATTTATGAAATGTTGTTGGTTATTTTTATCAAACTTAACTACTATTATGTATTTTTTGTTACTATTACTTAAATTGAATGTTTTTTAGACTAACGGTGGAATAAGTTTTGATGCTATGTTTGCAAAATATGTATATAGATCTAATGAAACCCACACATTGAATTCGATGACTTTGGTATCCACCATTTTCCACCATGCTTCCATTAAAAAAAAGAACAATAACACTTAACACAAATTTTAAATTATACACACACTTACCTACTTCCTTTCACTTTCTTTTGCCAAAAGTACACAAAGTGAATTTATTATTTCCTACACATGCACAAATAAAATAAATTATCTCATTACAAACTTTCAGATGATGACTTCAGCAAAGATTTTTTTGTTTTGATTTCTTACTCAAATGCTTTGTCCAAAAAAAAAAAAAAAAAAAAAAGTATTAAGGCTAACTTCATTAAATGTATAAATGCAAACCAAAAGTTTTATTTTGAGATTTTTTTCTATCCATTGTTTATGTATATGAACAAAAAATACGAGAGTACAAAAATAAATGAAAAAAAAAAAAAAAAATAAATAAATAAAAAAAAATAACAAATAAATTTCACACCGGCCGATCGTAAAAGCTCAAATGGCCACCGCACTTATTGCAAAACATTCGTTTGCTTTTGTATTGACTCGATAGACAGCAGTACAGAAAGGACAGGGAAAATATTGGAAAACAGCTGAAAATAATACAAAAATTATTATCCTATCAAGTTCTTTGACCTTTATTCCATAATACATATATTGAACTCAACATACCATGACAAAACTGCCAGCATCGAATTTAACTGCCCAAACACTCCAGACATGTGAACCGTTTCGGTATCAGCTCGAGCTCCGCAAAGTGGACATTTTATGTAATAGGAACTTGGACCGACGGCAAAGTATCTCAGATGGGGCTTGCCGTCTTCGGTTGTAGATTTTGGTGCCCATTGCTGCAGATTTGCCTGTTTGGCTTCGATATCTTCCTCGGTGGCATTGTCAATGAACGGTAGATTGGCACCCTGAACCAAACGTATGTTGCCAATTATATTGTTGCTTCGCTCCTCGGGCGTAGTTGGAGGATTAAGGTTAATCTCAACCAATTCTGTGCCTTCTATCATTTTCTATGTGCGCACGTCAGCTTTGCCAATTCCACTCACCGATCTGGACGGACTGCGGCCGTACATCATAGATCTGAGTAATCTTGCTTTTTGCCGCCGCTGATCCGATCGTGGATTCCTCTTTTTTTTGTTTGCATTTTAGATACACAACTCAAAGAGAAATTAATAAAGAGAACATATCTTGTTTTGATGTGATTTGTAAAGCTTTATAAAGCTAAAGAGATTGAAATAGAATTAAAATAGAAGTAAGTTTGTTATGAGTATAGCAAAAATATCAACAAGAATTTTATTTGAAAATTCAGATTTGCTGTTCAATTTAAACTCAGATTATGAAAATGTCATGTTTGAACAAAATCCTTTAAGTTGACAAAAAATGATTTCAAAAAAAAATACCACAAAATTTTAAACAGCCCAATGTTAGGTTTCAAGTACCACTTTTCATATATTCATATTAAAAATGCTTTAAAATTGCGATCTTCAGTAATTTATACGCACCTATTTACATACCTATAAAAAGTTACTAAGTTTTAATGCATGATCTGAATGATAAAATTAAAGTAGTTAAATCTTTAGTTCATACGAAGTATATTGTCATCTCTGCTGTCACAATTTTTTGTGTCTAGCTTTCTTTTTGGATTTATGACATCATTTTTTGTTCAACTTAACCTTAGCTTTGCTATTGCGAAAGCTTTAATGCAAAAATCTCTCATAACAATAGGCACATTTTAAAATTTTAGGAAAAATAATGTTCTTCTAAGCAATAAGAATAGATGAGTGCACTAAAAAAAAAAAAATATGTGAGTACCGGGACTCACGGTTAAATATGTTTAAACATCAACGTTTGTCCAAGTGCCTAATTTTTGTTACTGAACGCCATCAAAAGAAACATATTGAATAATTAACACTACATTACCTATCTGTAGGCAGTGCTTAAAAAGCTAAGTGTTGAAAGAACGGCAGCGAAATACCCAGTGGGGGAACCGCTGTAACGAAATTTCCAAGCACTAAAAGGCTGGTAGTGAAGTGTCCAACGAGCGGTGAAGGTTCGGTACTGAAAGGTCCTGCTTCGTAGTTCACTCTCAACTTTAAGATGACTTCACATTACACATGGTTATTGTTTATGGTAATCACTCTCTGAGCATCGACAAACAACAACTGTCAGGGGAGAGCACTGAAATTGTGGTTTCAATTAAATGACACCTTACCCAAATTCCAAAGGAACTTAATGGTTTGACTGACAGGGGCCGAATTAAAATATCCAGTCAACGAACTTGCAACCCTTATGAAACTCCATCTTTCCATCGAGTAAAACTTACAAAAAGTTCAATCTTAATTTTATACTGAACGAACCTCAAATGAATGTCACTATGAGATAGCCGGCGAATTATATATCTTGAGTTTTTAGAATATTTAGTTGCAGTTGTTGTCAGTGGAAATCACTAAAATCGCAGTTTCAATCGATTGACACCATCAATCGCCTATGGAATTGGACGCTGTGATTTTTATTGAATGTTAACTTTGTGCAAGTACAAAGGTATAGCCGATAACTCTGCAATTTGTTCAACCTCAGCTATTTTGTATATCCCAGCCTACAAATTGCAAGAAGAAATTGCATCGTTTAAAAGCAGTATAATGTAAACGTAGAATTTAAGTTCAGATTTGTATCACTGAACGCACCCGATATCCTACCATACCTACAGCCATTGATCTACCATACCTACAGTCAATTGTCAATCCCTACAGCTGACTATTATTATTTTTGTTTTGATTTTGTTTTCTTTTTAATTACTAGTGTCGCGTCCATTTTGTTCGGGCAATAATTAAAAATTAAAGAAAAAAATATAAAAATATAAGTGTTAAAATGATAAAATCGTCGGTCGCGCTAAAAACAATTTGCTTTCGTGGTTGGCAAAAACAATATAAATGAGTGGTCGCGATAAAGTATAATCTAATTGTCGGTCGCGTTAAAATCAATTTGTTTTGGTCGGGGCAAATCAGATTTCGTAACGTAACGTGCTACAACGTAAAGTTCACGTTTTTTTTCACTCTACCGCCAGCATAGATACACCATATAAAGATAATAATCTCGGCTGTCATCCGAGTTTGCCTACAAGCTAATTCAGGGGAAATTCAGGAGAAACACGCACACATATGCAGAATTCGTCCATTCACCACCGTTTATTTGCACACATAGACAGAATTCCTCCATTCACCACCAAAATGTCGGTTATTTTAAAAATATCATGAGTATGTTCAAAAAGTATAATAAATTCAGCAACGAGTTATCAAGTGCTAACGCGACCTTATATGGATAAGTTTGTGGAAACAAATTTTGAAAGTGAAAATTTATAATCGATTTAAGTGTATTCGATTGTCTTTTGTTCTTAATCTCAATTTATTGAAACAAACAGTGAATATGATGAAAAAAAAAAAAAATAATATAAGAATGAGAAATCAGAAAATCAACGCAGCTGTCGTAAGACAATTTTAGGCGTGTTTTTTTGCAAGCCCGGAGGAAATTAGTCGAAAAAAAAATAAATTGGTACGAATCCGAGTGAATACAAAGAATTCATATGTTTTGCCCATAATTGCGATGTGGTACTGTTCGTCTAGTTTTCGTGTACTTTTGCCGTCGGACGTGAAGAGCGCTCATCGACCGCTCATTCGTAAGTGGTTGGATGCAAAAAACAATTTGGCGCATGGTGCTTATTTTTTGACTTTTTTTTCTGATTGATGAATGAGGGAAGTGAAATGTTAAGTTTTCTTTTAATCAATTTATATCACTCTGTGCTGTGAAAATTGACATTAGCCGTGTTTTTTTGCAAGCCCGGGGAGATTTTGTTGGAAAAAACGACATCGGGGATTAGCGACGCCATTACAGAAACAAAATGGAGTCTCCATACAAACTATCGATAAGAAGTATGCAATTCACGCCGGTAACACAGTTTTTCTCCGTGCTTAAGCTAAGCCCCGAGAATTCTCCGCGCTTAGCAAGCCTGATTAGTTGTTGTTACGTTTAACATGTAAATTGCAGGACAAGATGTCGTTTTTTTCGATCGATTTCCTCGGGGCTTGCAAAAAAACACGGCTATTGAACAAATTTTTTGTTTTCTTACTTTCAACCACTTAAGTGCATTATGGATGACTTGTGAAATTGACATTTCGGACAGAAAAACACAGTTCAGCAAAATGTCATTATGAGAGTAAAAGAATGAAGGCCAAACATGGTGTCATTCACGAAAATACGAAATGCTTCTTTTTAAATAAAGAGTGGGTCATGTTTGGCCACTGATTTTTGACATTTCTTTTTGTATTCCTTGTTTATTAAACAAATCGCTTCATTTATTTCTGTTGTTTGTAGAGCGCACATGTATACCTGTATGGTTGTTAATATAAATACATATATGTATATAGAGAGAATTGACAATTTTAATAACCAATCAAACTAAAGGGAAATTCCAAATTTGAGTCAAGATTTAAAAATCAATGTGTAGCAGTGCACCACTCAGAAAATTAATTTTCAAAAAAAGTTTAAAGAAGTTTCATTACTCCAAAGTCGTCGTGTAATAGCGGACTTATCGTTATTAAATTTGTGTTTCTTTCAACACAACCCGATATCCCACCTTACATCCCCCATTTTCATGGTGAAAAGCTGGTGAGTTGGAATTTTTTTTAAAGATGGCTGCGTTATTTGCACATACAAAATGGTCGATCTCTTGCAAAACAGAACAAACCCACCCCATTAAATTGTTGTTGCGATTCACATCTTTTCATCGACACGGGATGAAATTACAAATACAACAATGTAAACAAATGGGTTTTGGAGGGTGAAACGTACGAAAGATTGTCATCTTTATATGGTGAATCTATGACCGCCAGCATAGATGTTTACACATCAGAAAATAAGTACGATTGGATCGCACACGAACATAATGATATGTGCTGCAAATTTAAGAGTGTAAAAGCACAAGCGTAAAAAAAATCAAAAGTAAGAACTAAAAAAATTGATTTTTTTTTGTTTAAAAGCAAATATTTGTAAAATTTTTGAATATTGTTTGTACTATTAAGAAGCAATGAATTGCAAAATATTTACAAAATCGGTTGTTTTATTAAAAAAATATAGGTGAATTACCAGAGGAAATTTTCTCAAAAAACCTTAAAACCTACGTTCTAATATTTAATATTTTTTTGACAAAAACCTTCCCATTGGATTTTTGTCAAAAAGTTCATGTAAGTTAAACTATCGTATTTAGTACATAACAATACTATGTACTAAATTTTAAGCAAATTATATTACTCGGTTAGGCTTTAGCTGGAATTGCAGGGGATGCAATAAAACATATAGGGTGATGCACAAGAAGGTATGATGAAACTATTGCCAGAATATAAAATAAATAAATTTGGTAGCGTGACGAGTCGTTGTTCTGATGACCTAGTGACTATTACAACTCTCAACCTTTCCTGGGTGCGTGTTATCCTCACAAATGGAAAAGACTTATAATTTTCTGGCGAATCCTAAACACTTTTTCAAGACCAAGATACGCTTTGAAGATTTTTCATTTCGAGATGGGACTTAATTACAGGAAATCGAGACCGATACCGATACCGAGACGATACCGAAACATTTCGGCTTTAACGAGACCGAAAGGAGAATAAAAAAAAATCTATTTTAACTCGTCAGCTCTTACCTTTTTTTTAGCCAATATAACATATTGCATTTACAAGCATTAATGGCATAAGCCATATTCCATTATGGCAGTGCCGTCGAAAGTACTATATAATATAATATAATGTTGTAATCGTACAGCCCTAAAAGAGTGTGCTCCAAACACACACTAGAAAACACTCATGCTGCTCTCCATAGTACCAGTGCTGTCGATGATTATATTATTTTTTTGGTACTTTTCTGAAGTTTGTTCTCGCAAATTGTCAACAATAATACTTATTAGTAGTGGAAAAAAAATTTGTCCAAGGGAATATCAATTTGAGGAGTGAAAATTAAGAGCTTGGGAGAAAATATGAACAATGATCCTATTATCTTAATGTGATATTGAAATAACCGTACAAGGAAAAAAAAACAGCCATTAAAGGCGGATTAAAAGAAATATCTAAACTATCGGGCTCAAATGGCTTAGAAACTCGGATTTTATTCGATTCTAGAGTATTTAATTTTATATTTTTTTATTTTGTTCAGTTTTATTTTATTTTATTTTATTTTATTTTATTTTATTTTATTTTATTTTATTTTATTTTATTTTATTTTATTTTATTTTATTTTATTTTATTTTATTTAATTTTATTTTGATTATACACTCGGGCGTATACGCACTTTTTTGAAAAATAATTTTCTTAAGCCTTTTTTCTCGTTTTGTTTGTTAATCTTTGTGAACTGTTATTGTATAATTTGTATAACCTGATGGTAATTTATCGAGGAGCTATACCTTTTTGCTCCTTCATTTGCACCCACAGATAAAAATCTATTTATGTGATGAAGGTGGTCAATCACTCCATGGACCCTTGCTTACATTTGGTTTTCATGCATATGTACGGGACGGATTTAAAGCGAGATAAATGTTTATTTAGGGGGTATCGCCCCGAACCTCCTATTTTAAGTCCCATCTCATCTATCTACAGGTCGAACGAGTTCTGATATGAAAACAATGTGTGGCACTTGAGCCATAATTATAATTGGATTACCGAGCTAGGTTACTGGTGACCTGTCATTTCTGCACCTACTAGTAGTTATCCCCCTTTGAAATGGAAACTACTTTTTTGACTAATTTCATCACTCATTGCTGGTGTTTTTTTAGACACAAAGTAGAATGTGAAATTAATCTACTCACTTTGATGTCTAGCAGGCGGTAATTGGCAAATCAAAACACACATTTGTGACGACAGCCAAAAAATGTGAAATAGAATCCGGAGCATTCAATAAAAACCGACACAAGTATGATATGAGATTCGTTACATGATTAAGTAAGCATCAGGTACATCCATTGTGATTTTTTTTCTGAATTTGAAGACTTACTTAAAAACAAGTTTGCAAATCAATTAAAGAATTACATCAATAAGAGACTTTACCATCACAAGAATGATTTTTCATGTTCAAATAAAATCGGAAAATAAAGTTAAGCTGACAAATTTAATCGAAATTTAAGTTTAATTCTTTCTGCGTCGCAATAAAAGTGTAATTTCCAATTTCAGAGCTATATTTTCAGTAATTTATCAGCATGACTTGATTGCATATATTGTATCGTATGTCAACAAAATTAAACACATATCAACAATAAACAAGATAACATAAACAAAAATTAATATTTTTATTATTTTTTTTTTCAATTTGAATTAGTAGGCACTTGAATTTGGTATATTAGTGAAGTGGTCGTTTAGTTACTGCATTCAGTAGATAAAGTGTCAATTTAAAAAAAAAAAAATGGAAAAATATCCACCACTAACGTGTAGTTTGCCTCCTGATTACATGGCTCATATTCATAATAATAATCCAAGTGTTGGGCCTACTGCTTCACGAGTAGTTTGTCCTTCATGCCGAGCAGATGTTTTAACTAATCTCAAATACGAAGCAACAACACGAACTCACTTTCTAGCAGTTTTGTTATGTCTTTTTCTGTAAGTATAAGTATACATATACGAATATGGAACAATAAGTCATAAGTCACAGTGAGCATGCGACTGGATTTCCCAGAAATTCAGCGTACAATTACAATGAGCATGCGACTGCATTTCCCAGAAATTCATCGTTCAAATATTGTTTGTTTTTTTTTTCAATTTTCTTCATCAATTAAAAGAAATACCCGAATTTTCAGTACAACCAAAAATTGTGTACCTAACTCTGGTTATCCAGAACAAAACTTACATTTACATAATTTCTTAGTAAATTACATGTTCATATAAAAATTCTAAAATTCATCACTAAACAATAATCAATAGATAAACAATAATCAGTTCAAGGAAATTTCAAATTTTACACTTACTTTTTTGAAAAACAATTTTGTGTAAAAAATCCAAGATCCCAAAATCTCAAAAACCCATTTTCCAAAAAACGCAAAAACAAACTGCGTCCAAACATATTTTGTGAAAAAAAATGAAGTTCAAAATTTGAGGCAGAAGGAATTAAAAAACCAAAATCCCGAAAACACAAATTTCAGAAAGCCCAAAATCCATAAAGGCAAAAATTATAATTTAAAAAAAAAAATGCTTTAGAATGTGAAGCTTTTTGCCAATTTATTTTTTTAGGATTTCGGAACAAAATTTCGAAATAATGGGTTCTAGGGATTCTAGTTCTTCTGGATGTTTGGTTTTCTGGCTTACTGGATTTTCGAGATTTTGGATTTTCGTGATGTTAGGTTTTTGTGATTTTGGGTTTTTAGGTTTTCGGGGTTTGAACTTTAAAGTACGTTTTTTAGTTTCGGAATAATGAGTTCTTGAGATTCTGGGTTTCCTGGAATTTTGGTTTTCTGGTTTACGTGTTTCCGGATTTTCGAGATTTTGGGTTTTCGTGATTTTAAGTTTTTGTGATTTTGGTTTTCGGGATTTGACCTTTAGACTACGTTCCACGCAAGTGGAAGAGTACGCATCAAACATCTTAGCGTGCGAAACTGGAGACAGCTAGCTATAGGGACCGAGCAGCTGTAAGAATCTTTTTTTTTTTTTTTTTTGAAGCCCTCTATTCCACTCCGGACTGTTTAGCTACCTTTGGTAAATACATGTTAGTCAATTGTATTATAAAAAAATCGAAAGCAAATAATAGCATTATTATTGATTGACTCAATTTTATATTTTGTTGCATCGGTGACCAGAAATTTGTGTTATCACCTCAAATGAGTCACACAAATATTGTGTGCTCTTATTGTTTTCTTAGTTTGGTGACAACAAATAAACTGTCAAACGTAAACACAAAATCCTGATAGTGTTAATAAGAGAATAAAATAAAATATATAACAAGCAGATTATAGCTTATAGGCGTCAAAGGTTAATTGATAGAGTGAATAGTGGAATTGTTTGAAATGATTTCTTTAGTTGTTTTTTTTTTCATTTTAATGTTATATTTAAAAGCAAAATAAAGTTGACGCCGCCACACAATCCCAATTGGTCTTAAACTACATTCTTTTTTTTACCCAACGTTTTGTGGACCTTGACACATTTCTATCATTTTCTATAGGACCAAAAATGACAAATCATTTTTGTTTTTTTTTTTTAACAACCAGCCCTATCATGAATTCCATCGTAATCGGAAACTTGTTACGAATCCCGAAAAAAAGTATCACAGAATCCATCGTATCGGAAAATCTCATACAAATTGCCATTACGAACAGATTCTGTGATAGTTTTTTTTTTTCGGGATTTGGAAACATTCTGATTACTATGGAATTCGTGAACATCTGCTGAACATCTCAAGGTTCACAAAAAAGATTGCAAAAATGATATTTCCAACTATAGACCCATTGCTAAACTCTCTTGTATGCCTAGTAAACTAGTCGCTGTTTGTTCACTGAACATCAATTTGCTCCCCTAAGCAGCATGGGTTCTTAAAAGGACGATCCACAACAACTGACCTGACTGAATTCGTTTTAAAAACGCTGTGTGTCTTATGGAAGAAGGTAAAGAAGTTGATGTTATTGCAACAGATTTTAGTAAGGCTTTTGACAAAATTACCCACAATATCATTCTTTTTAAACTTAAAAAGCTAGGTTTTCCTCTTTTGTTGGATTCAGTCATACTTAGTTGACCGTCAGTATCGAGTGCTCTTAAGACAGCGTATCTCCAAACCTATTCATGCATTATGTGGACTGGAGTACCCTAGGGAAGCAGCCATTTGGGAACACTTATTTTTGTTTTGACTATAAATGAGCTGATTTTACCTCAATCTGACTTAGAAATTAAGGCTGACGATATGAGGTGAGGATAACAAGCAAATTTTCACCCCTGATGAAGCACTTATGCTGCAAACAGACTTAAAAAGCTTTTTTACTTGTGGCCAAAAAAACTTTGACATTAAAAAATGTCAAACCATAACATTACTCGAAAGCACCTTCCCTTGTCCCAAAGACAATACTCGATTAATAGGGTGCCTGTTCTTATTGTAACCTCCATTCGCGAATTGGGAGTCATTTGTGACACTCAACTCAATTTTCACCCCCACTACGACAGCATTATTAGCAAAGCCAACTCAAATCTCGGGTTCATAAAAAAACGGCGGTCAAAAGAATTTTCTTTTCCATATGTAACCAAATCCCTTTATATAACTTTCGTTAGACCTCTCCTAGAATATGCCTCCACAGTCTGGTCACCATATTATCAAGTTCTCATAGAACGTATTGAAGCCGTTCAGCGCAGATTTGTACGCTTCGCTTTGCGGGGTCTTGGCTGGGATGTTCCCTATAAGCTTCCTCCTTATGCAGACCGTCTTAAACTTCTGAACCTTCAACATTTTGTCTTCTAAAATGTTGTAAAAAAACCTTTTTTTTAGGACACTGCTGCAATGATTTTTTAAAATTTTTGTCTTATTAATTAGTGATAACTATACATTTTTCAAAATTAACACGAAAATATATAAATAAATCATATATTTTGAAAATAGAGGTCAAGTACATTTTATTAAAATTAAAAAATAAATAAAAACAAATGAAACTAAGAGCTAATCACCTTTAATCAAGGATTAATGCAACTGGCAAATCATGGAATGTGCATGTTAACCAAATGTTAATCATAAAAATCTGATTATTATTTGGGTTGATAAGCGCAATTTAATTGAAATCTCTGAGTCATGGTCAAAATTTATTATTTTAAATTTCATTATTGTTTGAAAAAAAAAGAAGATAATAGTGTAACTAAGTAGGGGTACAGAAAACACATAGTCAATCATAAATAATAAATAATTCTATTTGCCAAAAATTAGACTGTTTCCTCTTTGAAAATAAATTGCTTAATTTCATCAAATAATCTCATTCATCAACGAAAAAAAAAAAAGCGCTCTGTGATTGGTAGATACCAACAACTGTTTAATATTCAATTTTTTTTGTTTTTTTATTTACGCTATGATTCAAATGGAAAAATCTATTGAAAACATTCCAAAGTGATAAGAGACTCATTATTCACTTAAAGTGACTATTTTTTTGATAGAAGCTCAGCTCTTCATTTTACATTTCTTGTCTAGTAGTGTAAAACATTCTGCAGTGTTAAGTTCAAAGCTTCAATAATTATATAGAAATGGAGGAAAAGTCTAAAGAACCACCAAACTATTCTGATCCACCACCAGGATGGACTCCAGCACAAAATTACGAACCCGGAATGGATCAACCTGTTGTTGTGACAGTTGCAGCTAATCACCAACCAGTTGGTCCAACACCATGTCGAACTATCTGTCCCAATTGCAGAGCTGATATTTTAACAGAATTGAAGCATGAGCCAACCACAAAAACTCATTTGATGGCTTTACTTTTGTTTTGTTTCTTGTGAGTAAAAATATTTTTTGTTAATTTTTAGTTTGGTTTCTTGCTAAAGTATGTCAATTTCGACAGATAGTAATTCTTGGTATATTCAATGCATTTGATATATCTTATCAATTAAATCAAAGTACTTAAAATAAATCAATAATTGTAATAATTGGTTAAGATAGTAGTGGTAACTAATCAGGGAGAGATTCTAGGGAAATAGTTATCTACAATTTTTTCAGGGAATTTTGAATGAATTTAGTAATCGGATATACTTAAAATTGAATTACATATTTATTAAGTAAAATCCATGATTTGGGTAACGTCAGTTGAAAAATTTTCAAAATCTTTAGTTAATTAGGTCCAGTTTTTCAGTGCATGAGTTAACTCTGAGTTAAATCAGAGTTAAATTATTAAAAGTATTTTTTCAGTGGAGAATTAAATGTATCTCAGCCTTGTTGTCAAAAATCTATCGAAATCGAAGTGCGACAATAAATGTTCCACTATCAAATTCGAGATGGTGCCACTATGGAAATAACGCTTTCCATAGTGTCGTACTTCGATTTGAATAGATTTTTACACGCATCTTTCAGAAATACCTATTCAGCTAATTCAGAGTTAACTCACCAAATTTGTTGAGTTAAATCGGGATCTTAATTGACTGAAAAATATATTTCAGGAGTTAACGCGAGTTTAACACCAAAATTAGGATAATTCAGCACTTAAAAACTGGGCCTTAATGTCTTTTTTGGTATTGTATTTTTACTTGCTCTATCGTCTATAGGCAGAGGGGTATTTAGATTTCAGGTCGGCGGCGGCGGCGCTTAGGCTGATTAAATCTCGATTCATCCGTATTCTATTGTTATTCATATTTTTATAACTTAAATATTTTGATTTAATTTCAAAGGATGTTGCTCACTGCTCAGACTTAAAACTGAGTCAATTTATTAAAAAAAAATTTAGCGAAGTAATATCAGTTTAAAAAAATAAATTATTTTGACACTTGTGTCATGGCCTTGGAGCTTTTATGTATTTTTTCTATTTTTTATGAATTAGGTTGCCCGGATGCAAAGAAAAAATAGAACTATATGTCTTGGTTTTGTTTTTCAAGATGTCTGAGTTAAGAGGCAAGTTTCAGTGGAAAACTTTTTAACAAAACTGTTTTCTTTAACGATTTTTGGTTAAGCTTATAAAGGTTCTTAAAGTTAAACGTTACAAATATTTTTTGAAAAGATAGTAAGTTAGGCGTCATGCTTAACAAGTAAAAACAAAATGGACTGAAACAGTAAAACTCAGTTTTATAATCTATTTAAGTGGCACTTAAGTGGCCAAAATAGGAGCCTTGAATGACACTTATTTATAAAAATGCCTCAGTTGTAAAACTGGGACTAAGTTATTCTACTCGCCAAGTTTGTTTGTTTTTTTTTTTTATAATTAACACGCACTCAAGGGGGTTGTGACTACTTTTTAAATGTTATTTTTAACACAGTGCGCAAGCGTTTTGGAAATTGAGGAGATAGAGGGAGAATTAGGGCCAGTTTCACAGTGAGAAAAGTGACACTTTTTGGCGGGGAATGTGAAAGATAAATTCCCAATATCACAGTGCACTGCTGTTACCTGAATAAGTGACACTTAAGTCTCTAATGTTGGTGATTTAAGTTCCACTCAAGCTGTCTATGAAATTTAGCTTAAATTCTTAATATGGGAAACTTAAGTGCCACTTATTCCGGTAAGTGTTGACTGTGAAACTGGCCCTTAGATAGGAGCAAACGATGTACATTTCACTTGAATGTCTGGATATTTTAATGTGAATGAAAAACAGAGTTGGGTAAGGCATTCCACATTCGTGTCGTTCGGCTAAAGAAAGAATCTCTGTATTTAACGGTACGTCCAAAATTAGGCTCAAGGGTTTACTGATGATTATCAGCATTCCTGGCAGAACAAGTTTTACGGGGAAATTTTTTAAGGGGAGGAATGCAGCTGGCTATTTCACTAGAACATTGTTTTAAAATAAATAACGATAAAACAGTGATGTTTCGGAAATTGATATGTCACCTATCAGCTTTAAAGCTCTCTGCTGAATTCTATATCCAGCACCAGACTAGATATGAGAGTTATACTCTAGTTTTGGGTGGATCGTAATTGTTTCCCATGCAGGACATAATTATTTGCTATAGATTCAGAGAATTCTGAATTTTGCCCGAAACATTTAACAGAATGGCCGCTTGCTTGAGCTGAATGTGCCGAAGATAACCAGAAGTTTTCCTGTCGGGGCCTATTTCACAGAATTACATTGTCTCTAATGTATGTTCCTCATAAATTAGGCTCCATAGATGACTCAGTTCTTAATACATTTTTAATTAAAAAAAAAAAAAACAAGTATGCGAAAAGTTAGAAAATACATTTTTAATTAAACATTCAAGATTTACACCCATTCGTCTGCTGTTCTGTGAAATAGGGCCCTCTGGTAGCTCTGATTTTGTTTTCTGGTTTACTGATTTTTGCTTATTTTGTACAGTAAATGCTCTTATTACTTGATTCTAATCTGAAAAAAAGATTTTCGAAGGCGAAAGAAATCGTGTTTCAAGGAAATATAGCAAGTGTTTGAAACACAGTTTAGTGATTAGGAGATATAGACTATAGAGTTCCATAGTTTTTTTAATTGTCACATACGTAAAGTAACTTACCATAATATCAAGTATATATGACGGTGACACATTCTAAAGATTGGACTTGAAGCACGCTGGATTAGTCATATGCAGTTCAACCATTTGTCAACACTATACAAATTCATATCAATTTAATGCAGGACAATAAAATGCATGACTCGATATCGCATGAACCTACTAATGTGGTTCAAGTTCGAGGTTCTCTAAATTCTTGGAAAATATAAATTTATGTAAAAAAAAATTAAAAAAAATAAAACAAAACAAAATTATTAAAGTGAGTTTCTTATGCAGATATCGCAGGTTAAAGTTACAAGACTTTGATAGTAAAGATACAAAGATATAACACTTCAGATATACAAACAATAACATTTTGCGATAAGATATAAAAACATTTTACTGATTCATATTTTCATGATGTTTTAACTAGAAGTGTAAACGAAGATTTCCAAATCAATTGTGGAAAAGCTTTCAACCTGCTTGAAGGCTCTAAACGGGAAAATATTGTTGTTTTAAATTTTAGTGTTTTTTTTTTTTGTGTGATATTTTTGTATTAAATTCAAACAGATATGCAATCGTCACCTGCAGTTGGTCCAAAACCTTCTCGACTTATTTGTCCAAGTTGTAGAGGTGAGGTTTTAACAAAACTCAAACATGAATCTACAACGAAAACGCATTTAATGGCACTTTGTTTGTGCTTATTTCTGTAAGTTTTGATTGTTTCTATTTATGTTTTTTTTTATTCAAATTTTGCAATTTAACATTTTGTGTTTAATAACTTTGTGCTCCGTACAGAAAATAAATTCGTGACAGAAAGGTGTGTGCGATAGATAGATAGAAGTCAGTACATTTTAAATTTTAACTTGCACAAGCACTGTGATTTTTATATAGGTATACATAATATTAAAATTGAATTAAAATTAAATAAAAATTTATTCGAATGCTTGTGAATGGACAAAGTTCTATTTGCGATAATCTGGTGGGTGTCAGAAGGTCGAAAAGTGCCAGAAATTAAAAATGGCGATTCGAGTGCCCTCACAAACTGCACATCGCATTAAAATAAAAAAGTTAAGAGGCACTGGATCCGAAATTTTCACAGATGCGCTGAACTGAACCATTAATATTTGTACTGTGAACCTAAGCAACTTGCTTGTACACTCGCTTGTACTTTTCGAATCCAGTACCGAGATTTGGGTTTTTTTGGTGAGTGAGGTGAGATGACTCGCCTTACTCGCTGACTCATCTCACTTCATTCGCAAAAGTGATTTAGCTATTTAAGTGAAATGAGTAACTTCGAATTTAGTTTCGAAAACTCAAATGTCATAGCCAAAGACTATCTTTTTTTACGTTTTTTGTCTTTGTTTTTGTTTCTTTGACATAAAGAAGAAAATTAATGGTTTTCATTGCAAAACATTCAAGATTCAACTTTATCAGCGGCATTCATGCCAACATGAATGCCGCTGTTTTGTACTTTCACCAGAAACATCATCTTAGAGTTTTAAGACGGAAAACAAGAGTGATGCTATGAACCCGTTTGATATTACAAAGATTATCACAGACAAAAGATTTCTTGCTCGTTGTTGATTGTGTTATTTTTATTCTTATCGGTTAGTTAAATTTCTTGAGAAAAGAACACATACTTATGCAAAAGCGTTAATTTACCAACACATGTACCAAGTCACCTCCGAAATATCTGGCAAGTAATCTGACAGCTTATTTCTCTCGCTCACTCACTCATTTTTACGATAGCTAAATCGATTATCAATCAAAAGTGACTCATCTCACTCACTCGAATTAGCTAAATCTCGGCAATGAATTAACTCTGGATTAGCTAAATAGGCATTTCTGACAGTTGCATGACAAAGCACTATCGACATACAGAGGGCGACACTATGGAAATCGCCTTTTCCGTAGTGCCGTACATTGTCGCCCTCTCTGTTTCGATAGTAAAAGTTTATTTTCAAAGTGTCACACTTTGATTTCGAAAGATTTTTGGACAACTGAAAGTTAAAGTTAATCCTACACTGAAAAACTGCATCTAAGTAAATTTGGGTTCGACTTTAATTTCAGGATTAATTAACTTTGGTTTAAACTCAAAATTAACTCAGCACTGAAATACTGGCCTTAAATAAACTCAAAATTATATTTTGGTATTAATTTCTATCTTCAGTGAGATTGGTATGTACAAAAGGAAGATTAAAAAATCACTGCAGATCAAATCATGCCTCTCGACTTTTTTTTCTTAAACCACATTGATAATAATTTATACGAGAGGGAAATTTCATATACATAAATATATTGAAACAAAAATATTGTACGTACTTGAGATTATAGGCTATACATTAATTAATAGGTACTTTAATTCCATTATCTATTGATAATGCTCGTTACTTAAATACAAAGACGTTCTTAATAAAACAAAATAATGATAATCATCATCAATCTACGTAAACGGTTTACCAAATAATTTAATTGATACTCGTAGTTTGAGTGTCAAAAATTAAATGATAACCTATACGATAGACTCCGCTTAAATGGAATCTCAATAAACCACAATGCTATTTTTAACTAACTCAAGAATTTTGCAAAAAAAAGGAGCAAATTACCAAGGTATTCGGTATACAAAAATAATAATTTTAAAATCCAAGAAAAATCCAAGAAATATATAGATAAGTAGAAAATTCCTATAATATCTTCCACTTGTATTGCCATTAATTGCATAATCGTATTAATGGTGCTATTTCTGTCATTACTTTTGTCAATAAAAAAGTGACAAGTGCTGCAAGTGACGTTTAATTTAACACAAAAAAGAATGAACCTGATCTTTTTTGCCAATAATTTAATGTCTGAAAATCAGAAAATATTGCAATTTGTCAATCGTGTTAAGGCGGCATAGTACTAAAACAGATATGCAGACATTTTCCAGTTAAACTTATTTCATAATTATCAAGAAAACTGTTTATAAACAAATGTCACTTCATAATTTTCGTACTCGTAGCTCAAATAAGTGGTGGCGACTGTATTTAAAATAAAAAAAAGCGATTGTAAAAACGTCTGTATTAATGATGGGAAACATTTCGATGCATGTTTTGGCCATCGAGATAATTTCATTCGAAAATTGTTAGGCTTTGTCAATTGCTTTCATTTTGAACAATTTTGATTAGACTATCGAGTAGGTACTCCATTATTAAACAGATAAGGTATAACTTAAGTTGTTATTTTTTTCTTATGAAAAGATGTTATCAGAACCAAAGACAAGCACAGAATAATGACAGACAGTGGAATGTCTTTACGACCATTATTTCGTTGCCTTGTAGTGATATGGTTTTTCTGAAAATACACAGAACTTTTAACCCATCATACTGAATTTTCTACTCTGATCAGCTGATTTTTAGAGAGAACTCACACCTTTTGTTTCTTCTTTGGTGTTCATTTTTGATAACAATATTGGTTAAAAGCCGGCATTTGAGATAACCTCGAGATCAAACAGCTTATTAATTCAATTAAGTTAATTATGCCAGACAAATTAAACAAAAGTATCTATAGCACCTTTAACCTTGATTAGGCAAAAAAAAAAACAAATATTATCTTCGGTCCACTTGGAAGCTTGTGTTGTATTTTACTGTATTTCTAGAAAGGTGGAACGATTTTAAAAACTAAGTTCTATCTTAACAATAGATACGTTTTCTTGCACGAGGATATTTTCATAAAATAAATTTAAGCAAAAAATGTAACGTAACGATGACATTTAGCTGTCAATTGTTATCTGAAGATGATTTGTATGAACTCTATGACGGTGTTCACATTGGACTCACTCCGCGCGACTCATTTTGACATCTTTTTCTTTTATCTCACTCTACACAACTATATGAGAAAGTGATGCAGGATTTTTAATTTTTTTGAAACAATCCTGCCTCACTAGACTCTCTCTTTCTCATCATGAGTTGCAGTGAGATAAAACAATGAAATGTCAATATGAGTCGCGCGGAGTGAGTCCAATGTGAACACCGTCTATACTAATTTTCTTTGAAAATTGCATTTAATTATATTTTTTTTTCTAAATTTAACGCGAGTTTAAAAAAATTTAAAAAAAGTCCTGTCTTCTGAACAATCTCTTTTTCACCACGAGGTGAGATTGAGATAAAGTACAGAGACGTCAAAAAAGGAGGAGGAGGAGGCACTCCGAATTGAACACTGTTATATGGTAGCTTTTTTTTCAAAGTTGGTAAACTTTAAGATTTGAACTGCAACAGTTGGTCTAACATCTTCAACAGTCACACATTCACATGTTTTGTCCATCATGTAGAGGTGATTATAGGAAAATCGACTTTAACACGAACCTACATCACAAACTCATCTGGGCCCAATTCAGTAAGGGTGAGTTTTCCCTGTGTACACATCAAAGTTTGCGATTCCGCAAGATTTAAGTGCAAATATTTTGACAGAGATAACGTTTACACAGCTAAGCAAATTTTTATTCACGAATATTCTGAGCGTGAATAGAAAGTGTCACTGAAAATTAATCACACTTGCGGAATTGGGCCCTTGATGGCAATTTTCCATGAGTTCTTTATTTTTTTTTTTGCTTTGTTCAGTTTAGATTGAAATTGAATATCTATCGGGGATTTTTTTTTTTAAAAAAGCCTTTCACTTATGCACAATATCTATATTTAGAACTTTGTGTTTTTGGAAATACACGAATGATAATATTTTCTTTCTGGAAAAGGAAACGATTACCTTATCTAATTTAAAACGAATCGATATGATTTGTTGTAAATTTTCTATGTTTATATTCACAGAGGCATATTTCCGATCCAAGTAAGCAAATTGTTGTTCTGAGTGAAGTTCACATTCAACTATGTATGTTCATCAACATTTATCGTGTCGTCAAATTTTTGTAATGGGAATCCTAGATGAACGATTTGCAATAAAAGTAAACAACAAAAAGTAAACGGACAAAAATAAAAATGATGCGTTAGAATTGAAATTTTTAACATGTTCGCTTTTTGAAAATTTCTTAGCAAATGATGTAGGTAAGACAGGGTTCTGAATATGAACGCTACCAAAAGGACTTGGGTCGAGCGACATGTTGCTGAATCTGAACTCCGCTTAACAATCCAACGTTTAAAAGATTTGGTTGTTTTTTTTTTTAAGTATAGAACTTGAAGTTGGCAGCACTGTTTTCTTTGACAGCTATTTTATCATCTGCCATGTGATTTATCTTTAGTTTGGTTTTTCCATTTCATCATGAATCGACAACGCATGCAAATTGTGCAGATTTATTTCGAAACGAGATTGCTGTTGAGTGTTAAGACGCCACCGTTTCATCCAGAAAAAGTGACAGTTTGGTGTGCTTTACAGGCCGGTGGAATCATTGATTCTTACTTCTTTAAAAACGATACCACCCAGAGGGTTACAGTCAATGGAGAACGTTATAGAGCCATGATCAATGACTTTTTCGTTCCTGAATTGAGAATTGGACCTAATGATTGTGCTACATCCGAGCCCGCTGGCCGTGGTGGCCATATGCCAAAATTCATATTCAAATTAAAATGGCAAAGAATTATCATTCAAATAAATTCAATTTTATGGCAATTTATATAATTTATCTATGTTTTATTTTATAGTTCTATACCTCTAAAAAAAAAACACTCTTTACAAATATCATTGCTTTTGCAGTTAAAAAAATTTCTGTTGAATTCTATTTCTTAAAAAATCTTATTCCAGAAAAATATTTTAAAAGTATCTATAATACTCTTTAAACCTTATAAACCGTTTTTATTTAAAATCATATGGATAGTTATGTATATTAATTTTAATTTGTTTGTAATAAATTAAACGGACCAAAGATAAAAACAATTTTAAAAACATTTCACGCGTTTGGCATTTCATCAAGCTCGGTTACTCATTTTTGTCAATAGACCACCATTCACAAATATATCCAAAATCCAAAGCAATCTGAACAGGATTGTGTTTCTATAATCAATTTTGAATAAACATCAGAGATCAGCTGATACAAAAACAACTAAAAGTATCTTAAGCTTTTTGAATAAAAGCATCTTACCACTCCTAATAAATGGGTGTATAGAGGGGGTATACGGGGGTAGATAAGGTCTTAATCAAATTTATTAAGGGAAATGGCGTCATTTATTTAAATTTAAAGCATAACCTAGTAGTTAAATTCCTCTTTGTTTTAAAATGGCATAAAAATATCCAACTTAACTTGAACCACTCTAAACGATATAGAAACAATAATTCATAGATACATATCTACATATGTACATAGACACGAAAAAACACCGCTGCTATCAGCTTATGATAAGATACCATCTAAAATTATCAGGGGCAAGTGGAGATAAAAATAAAATGCTCTACTTAATCGCCCGTACTTGCTGTTGCTCTTTTGGTTTAAGGATTTTAGTATTTAAAAATGAAGAGGACAGTTTTTGTTTGGTAAAACAAATTTAAGTATGCTATATTTAAAACTACCTTTCTGTCAACTATATATTTAAATTAATCAGAAAAAGCTTTAATAGCTGTTATAACACATTTTTTTGCAAAAAAAAAAAACCCGACAGACCCAATCACAACTTTACTTAGACACTGTCAAACAGTCCCCAAGTTCAATTGAGAGGTATGAGGTTTAATCAAAATTCTAACAGCTGTTTTCGAGAAAATTTGGAAAAAAAAAACAAATATTTGTATTATAGCTCCACATTCTAGATGAGTTGAAATACATAAATTCAAACTTCTCTTATAGGTACCTATATATAAATATTTATATGTATCTAAAGCTATTTTGAAGCAAATCCGTTTATGCTCGATTTACACATAGAACGATAGACCGATCTTTAATGAAATCACATTTTTTTAGCATCGCTTTTTTTAGACTTGGTTAACATCTCGAACACTATTGTTTTTTTACCGCACCAATACTTGACCTTTAGATGAGTTAAAATGCATATATATTCGTGCTCAATAAGTTTGCTAATAAATTGATAAGAGTTTAACCATTTTGATATTATAAGCAGAACAATTAAGCTGTGGGTGTTTCAGTCGTGTGATATCATTTTCTGTCTTCGCTTCGGATTTATTTTATTTTCATTTTTGTCCCTTAAAAAACTGAATCTTGAATAATATGGATAAAAATGGACCACCACCACCAGCATACTCTTCTGTTCAAAGTGGATGGACCACCCAACCTCAACCACCACCGGGATGGACTCCAGCACAGAATTACGAACCAGCACAGGCATATCAACCAGCACAGGTTTATCATCCTGATAATAACCAACCAGCAGCTGCAGTAATAATTTCAACTCAACCAACACACGTCCATTATAATGCACCAGTTGGGCCAACATCATCAAGGGTCGTATGTCCATCATGTAGAGCTGATATACACACTCGACTTCAACACGAACCTACAACTCAAACGCATTTGATGGCATTGTGTCTCTTTTGTTTTCTGTGAGTTTTTTTTAATTTTTTTTAATTCGTAGAGCGGCAGTTAGTTTGTTTTTCGTTAAGTTGAAATTGAGTACCTATCTAACTAACCGTTTTTCAGCAAAAGCTTTTGTAAAGGGCCTTTACTAGGCACAAAATAATGAATCAATGATTTCTAAAATGATATTTTCATCTTTTGTGTGTATCTTTTCAACATTAATTGGCGAGCTAGTAAAACATTTTACGGCAGGTATACTGCGCAGTACACATATTAAAGGTTTATTTAAATTTTCACTTTCGTTAAGTTTGCGCATGTGTCAAAATTGAAAAAAAAAAAATGGTCGCATTCAGATTTTTATCCAAAGTGATCTGGATAGCTTTGTGTTGTTGTGACAAAACATCTGTTGTCAAAAAGGAAATGACCACGTTCGGAGATCAATCCAAAGCTATCCGGATAGGTTTGTGTTATTGTAATCCCTTGTTGAAAAACATCTGATGTCAGCTGATGCAACAACAACTCAAGCTATCTGAAAATTTTTGGGTTAGGTGGATAGCCTATCGGATAGTTGCCCGAACGCAGCCAATCTCAAGCTATTCTAAAAATTCTGGTATACTCATCTATATCCGATGAGAATTGTCAGGAACAGGTGACAACAAAACTGATTTAAGCAGCAAATTTAACCTATCTGGTTTTGGTCGTTCAGAAAAATACATGGATTGACTATGCTAGTGAATCCTGAACGTGCCCAATTTTTCAGACACCCTGTTCATTCTAATTTGAAAAACAATATTCGTGTGAATTTATGAAATAAAACATACATACCTATATTGAAAATGATATGATTAATAAAAGTGTATATCATTGGTCTATTTTCGGTAGCAATTTCAACTAAAAAGGAAAAATTAATTTGACAAGGTCTCTGAGAATTATTTTTTTTTTTTCTTATTTATTTTTATCTGGTTTATGACAACTTGCGCCATATATAGGTATACTACATTCGATATACATATATACTATCTCTTTCTCATCATGAGTTGGAGTGAGATAAAACAAAGAAATGTCAATATGAGTCGCGCAGTGTGAGTCCAATGTGAACACCGTCTATTGTTCAGACACAAATTAATGTGAACACAACCGTCTCATTTTGACGTTCAACCTCAGCAGTCATTAATGTCGTTTTCGTTTGGATGTTCGGAGTACTCCTTTTACACTCCTTTTTCACTCCTACTACTCCAAAAGCCTTCGATTGGCTGTTCCGAGTAATGTTTTCGGAGTGTTCTTCTGTCCCCAATTTCATTTTGGAGTAGATGAGGAACACACACATACATATAAAGTTTTTCGTTGGATTACTTGTCAAAAGTGATACATACTTGAAGAAGCCATTTTGTTAAATGGCAGCTTTGGTAGTGTGTGTGTAAATTTAGGAAAGTCAGTGTTTTCATATTCGATTGGAATTGAAAGGGAGTACAATTTACCGAAAATCCAATCGAAAACGACATAAAACAACACAAAAATCAGTGCATTTGAAAAAAACAAATTGGATTGTTTAGGATTTAAGTGCGAAAGATAAAATAGACATAGGAAACAGATTTCAGAAAAGCAAACGTCAAAAAAAAACCACAAATAAAAAAAAAATCCAAGTATATTTCACCATATCTGCAGTGGGAGTGAGATAAAGTACAGAGGAGTCAAAAATAACTCAGAGGAGTCACACCGCGATAAACAGAAACAAAGTATGCTCATTAGCTGTATGACGTCACAATCATCTGGTTTTGTTCGGAAAGCAAAAAGATAATTCTATTTCATTAGATTGTATTTATTTGTTGTTTTATTTTCACAATTCTTATCACTTGAAAATAATTTGTTTAAATGCTGAATTCTAAATTAAAGTCTGCATTAAAAAAGGAAATTAATATCCAAAGATGATTGTGATGTCATAAAAATGCCAAGATGGTAATTTGGGTGTATGTAATCGTGAGTCACACTTACAGGCATGCTCAGCAAAATGAGATCTCGGGGACTTCAGCAATCTCATTGACTTGAACAAGATTCCTCAGCTAACTTTCTCAGCTTTGCTGTCAACTATTTGTCTCACTATTTAACGAAGCGAAATCTCTGAAATCTCATATTCATGAACGCGCCTAATGTGAACCAGCGTTCGGACTTTACTGCGAAAGCAGTAGATTTACTTCGCTTTTTCATACATTATCAAATCTACTGCATCACTGCGCTTCGCTAACAATCTACTTCTATTTTCGATTTCGATTCGTTTTGCTCGAAAGTGGAAATGTCAAGAACGAAACCAACCTTAAGAGATGCCTGTGTGGGTAAAAGGGTTTTTGATTTGTCATTTCAGATTGATTTGACAGATTAAGCAAAATTTGTTCGAAAACAGGGATCTCTTATGTTTTTGATTTTCATTTTTCTACTTTTTGCCACTCTTTTGCAAAAAGTGTTGAATGTAGTAGCCTTTAATATAAATTAAAATTCTACTTCGAAAATTTTGGTTTCACTGCGATTTTTATTTGGATCTACTTCGAAATTCGATTTCTGAATTCCGAACCCTGATGTGAACACCGTCTATGGGTCGATTCCAAGGTATATATTGTATGATATTGCGCATGTTGTTATCTTATCTCTCTCATGCATATTGTCTCCGAGTGACGTAATTGACTTCACATTTGATTTTTTCTTTCTTTTTTTCTGTATGCAGTTTTGTCACCCAGTGGAGTAGATGCGCAGAAGGAAAGAAAAATCATCTTTGAATATTGTACCTTGTGTTCTTTATAACAAGGGTCGCTTCTCATAAGAAAGTGCGTATTTAATCGAGATGTCAGTTGTATATGTTGACACAACACATGCAAGCGATTGTGTGGGTTGGCTCGTTCCCTATTATAGGCGGATTGTAATCTTTCGTTCAGTTTTCGTCCATTATTGTTTTTTAAGATGAAAAGCCATCCCAATCTAGCAGCTCACTTCACTAAATTTGACAGCTGAATGCAATTGGTGCAATCGGAATAAAAAAAAAACAAATGTTTCTCTTCATACGACATATTGGTTTCTCAAATCGGTATAAAGTACCAACTTTTCGTTGAGTTATTTGATTATCTTCAAATATAGTTCCAGCTTTTTTTTTATGTGTAAACATCTATATCTCGGCGTTATTTCTTCTGTATAAGGTCACACTTTACGATGTAGCACGTTAAGTTACGAAAATCTGCTTATTAGGATATTGGGTACGTTCAGTGACAAAAATCTGAAGACCCCCTTCAAGCAAACTAGTCCGTTTTGGAGCCGTGCACGTAGTCAAAAACATATGGACGACTTCGCATACGGATTCAAATATGTATACTAAAAAAATGCGCTTTGACAAAACGTTGATTTTTACACATATTAATCCGTCCCGGCACTCACATAATTTTTTTTTTAAGATTCATCTTTTTTTCTGCTAACCGTTGCTCAATTCTTTGTGCTTGGTGATATTATTTTACTAGTTTGGAAATTTTGACGTAATCGCTAGGTCGGCCAATTCATTTTTTTGAAAAAATTTAAATAATAATTACATACCTACACCTAATGCATAGGTATAGTTTTAATTCTTTTTCCAATGACTAGTAGAGTTAAATAGGGCCTTTCTGACTAAAGGCCCCTTATTATAAAATTGTTTTGGGCCTGGTTTTTAAAGCTATGCCACTGAATAGAATTATCTTTTTTTTTTTTAATTTTTTTCGTGGCAATAATTTCCAAAGAATAACACTCATATAACAAGAATATTCATTCAGTCTGAAAATACAAAAATAAAAACCATACCAACAATAATTATATACAATTTCATGTGAAATATTACCTAAACTCATCGAATTACTTTTGCTGAGAAACTAACATGCACGACTGGATCGCACGAATTTGCTCTTGTGTATCAAGTTACTTAGAATTTTTAAGATTTTTTATTATAAAATATGCGTATTATAAATAAGAGAAAATGTTAGAGAAACATAAAACTCGTTCTATAAATTGCTTAAAAAAAAAAAAACTTTTAAAAAAGTTTTAATCTCAAAATAAATAACACCGTCTTAGTTCCTAAAAAAAAAAAAAAAGTTTATGGAAAAAATACTTTGAACTGTTTTCTTAAAAAAAAATGTTTTTAATTTTTTTTTACATTTCAAATAAAAAAGTAACAATGGCAGGCATGTAATATTTTAGTATTTTATAATTCAAACCAAAAAACATGATTTCAAAAAATTCATTAAACCGTTTTCCAAATATTGATTTTTTTTAAAGATTCAAATTGAAAATATTTATCTGCAATATTATTTAACCTTAAAAAGGATCTTTTGTTATAAAATGTTGATCGAAATCGGTTAGATCGTCAACGAAAAAGTAGACAATATAAAAAAAAAATTGTTCTATGCCAGGTACCTTGTAGAAGTTTTTAGTAATTTTCTTTTTCAGCAAAATTCAGACTACTTATAGGTACCTATTAAAGACAGACAGACAAAATTCTTTATCAAAATCGTAAGAGCCGTGCTTGAGATATTATAACGGTTGTATGGGATCAGGTACCGTCATTTTTTAAGAGTTAAAAAAATGTTCCAATTTTACCTCTAGGCAACCTTAAGTTCAAAATTTCAAGAAAAGCGCTTCAGTGTGGTGTTAGAGGCAGACAGACAGTCAGGTTCATTTAAAATCCCATCAAAGTTGATTTTTATTACAAATCCTTAACTTGCCCTTTAGTATTCCTATATATGTACATATGTACCTATGTAAATAAAAATATATTTATTTTTACTTGCGATATAGGTACTATATGGGAAGTTATGGATTCGTACAAAAAATCGAACTCGAGATTTTGATCAAACTTTACATTACGATGATAGAGAAGTCAAAAAAAGTGGGTCTCGCAAAAACGTCCGTCTGTCTGTCTGTCTGTCTGTCTGTCTGTCGGTTCGACTACAGCCTAAACGGATATGTCGATTTTCTTTAAACTTGGTACCTAGCGTTTTTTGGACATTCCCCCACCCGTTTTTTTCTCTTTTTTTTTAAGACGAAAACTAAGAGTAGATAGCTGTGATACAAAATTTCTTGGCCAAAAAGGAAAAACTTATATTTCTCAAAACCAATTTGTTTTTTTAAAACTCAATAAATTTAAATAGTTATTAATTGCCGTTTAATAAAAAAATGGTTCCGAAAAATGGTTATTAATGGTACCTCCCAAAGAACCATTTTTTTGATTTTCGCTTTTCTCGAAAGCGGTTAAAATGATTCTGATCAATTTTTTTATGAAGAAGTATTGACACATTCTAAATAATATTGTGTACCAAAATTTTCAAAAAAAAATATTTTTTAGATTTTTAAAAAAAGTTTTAATATTTTTTTTTTAAACTCAATATTTCAAAAACGACTCTGTCGTTTTTTATTAAACTTGGTAAATAGGAGTTTTTTAACTTTATCTAGAAGATTTTTGACAAAAATTATTCTAATACCCAAAAATAACGGTGCCTCCCATACAAATGTTAAAAAACCGTTAAGAAAAATATTTTGTTTCTCAAAAACGACTCCTACGATTTTCATAAAAGTTTTTTTGTGTGTTAAAATTAGTACGATCTACCATTTAAGATTTTTAAGTTTATATTTTACGTTAACAGCACCTCTCAAAGAACGGTTTCTTTGATTTTGGACTATCTCAACATCTGATCAACCGAATAAAATTAGATTTTTTATACAAAAGCTTGTAACAAATATAAATAAAAGTGCCTATCAAAATTTTCTAAAAAATGATTTTTGGATTTTTTAAAAAAAAATCAAAATTATTTTTTGAAAATTCGATATTTCGAAAACTGGTAGCAGATTTTTTTGTGAAGTTCAATTTTTAACGCAGCATTAATAAATGCTTTAAATTGGCGTACCAATTATTTTTCTCAAAAATGTTAAAGAAATTTTATATATAAAAAATTAATTATTTTTAAAACCGCTCCTACGATTTTCAAAATTTTTTTCTCATAAATAAAGATTTATATAAGAAATCAGATGGTGTACATCGCGTTGGGTTAAAACGGATTCAAAGTATTTTAATCAATTTCTTTCTAATTTTTGTTGATTTAAAACAATTTACCAGTTTAAATAGTATAATTTCTTTTTATGCATATTGCATATGTGCAACACTAGGCTATATTGTTAATTTTTGTGTACTCACATTATACCACCTGAAACTAAACTAAGATTTGGCAAATGGATAAAATATATACTCCTATAGCTAATTTATTTCAGACTATAGAACCACAATGTGATCGCATATATGAGCAAGTTCGTGCGACCCAGTCGTGCATATTTTTTCTATTTAAAGTTCATAAATCCATCTACTTATGATGTTGACTTATTTTTGTCTTCTTTACTGGCAATGGCAACGATATGGAAACAAAATATCCTGACTCAGTAATTTAAGTGACAAGAAGAATAAAACCAACCAAACAAAATAACAACAATAAACCTTTTTATACAATAGCTAGCATATATGTGCGATTAGCTTGTGGTTTCTTTGCTCCAGTAGATATAAAAGAAAATATTTCCGGTTAAATAAGATAAAAAAAATATCTAATCTCATGCGAAACAATTTTAAAAACGAAAATAAATACGTTTGCTGTTTGTTTAAGCAATAAACACAGGGTGTAGCGCGGCAGATTCATTGGTTTCGAGATATCAACAGATTTCACAAAGTTTCGACTTCGCTGCTCAATGGCCCATTCCAATTTTACATCTAAAATTGATGTAAACACAAATTCTCAATGAAGGTTTTTATAATACAAATTCTATATACCTACTACTGAAAAACATCAGCCAAGTAGAAGACTTAGCACTATTTAATTGGACTTGTTGAATTATTGATTCAAAATAGCCTTTAACTGCCTTAAGTCCATAAATTGGGCAATACGGAAGAAATTAAAAAAAATAAAAATTTGCTATGGTTCAATTCATTCTAATTTAAAGCAAATGCATCTGCCGAATTCCACCCTGTATATTGTCAGTTTGTTACGTTCGACAAGTTGTTTGTAAAGGGCACTCAAACGACCTTATTGAATAACGCTTGATAAGCATTTTTACTTGCGATTAAGGTACTATAGGGCAATTTTTGTATTCAAAATCGAGATTTTAATCAAACTTTAATCAACGATTATAAAAAAAAAAAAAACACTTTGATAAGAGTGGGTCCTGAAATTATGTCTCTTTGCTGCCTGTCTGAGCCTTTTGACCTAAGGCCTAAGCCGGTGAAGTGATTTTCTTCAAACTATCTTAACTATAATAGATAGTGTCGGATCTCATTTAACTATACCTTAGGCCATGTGTGACTTGGTTTAAAATTGCGATAAAATTTTGACGTTTCCAAATTAAAATTTGAATACAATTGAACAGAATTTCGATTCAATTTACACACGGCCTTATACATATGTATATGTATATTCAACAATATCCGGGTAAGCTCAGATCTCAATTATTGTTTCTCATTCGTATTTATATACGGGGTTCCAAATACTTTGAATATTCCATTCCTAACGCTTGCTATACTGTCTTAAATCATTTAAGGGGTAGTCGAAACCCCTTCAGTGAACCCTAATTATAAATAAAGGACATTTCGGAATTATAATCTAAAATTCAGACTGCTTCGAATTTGTATTATGTATTTGAAATCCTAATTTGTGTGTAGAGGATAGGGCCGGATACTACTTCCCCCCTTTCCCCTTTTCCCCTATGCATCATTCGAAATGATTATTTATTTGTTTAGATATTTAGATGTTCTGTTAATATGTAGTTTAATTTTGCCTATTTGTTTGTATGTGCACCTATACATGTATTCAGTATATCTATGCATGTGTCACTTCGCCAAAGTTTACTATAACCACTAACACTTACACTTTTATTGTGTTTTAAGCTTCTGATGTATATACGTTATATATATAATTTAAATAATAAAGAAAAAACTATATCCCTTAGCTATGACTATATGATATACGCAATGCAAGCAATCTCAATTTCGATGAAACAATTTATTATAAATACATGATAAAAATCACCCGTTGAACTTATAAATCTCACTGGTTACTCAGTCTTCAAAAATCCCTTGTCGCAGTCGGAACGATAATTTTAAGAACGAATAAAACTTTTTATATGGAAAATCCAAGTGCACCCGTAACGAATATGCAATTAAATGGTTGGAGTCCGCCTGCTGAACTCCATCAGCAGCAGCAACTACCAGTTGTTATGATTAACCAGCCACAATCGGTGCCATTTTCTGCAGTTGGTCCAAAATCAGCAAGAATGGTTTGTCCATCATGCAGAGCCAATATTAAAACCCGGATTGATCATAAAGCTACATCAAACACACATTGTTGGGCTGTAGTTCTATGCTGTTGCCTGTGAGTTTTTTTGTTTTCTTGTGTGGGTTTCGGTTTAAATTATTTAAATAGTTTCATATAAATATGTAAACAAAGATCACGATGATCTTTGATTAAGCCGCAATCAAGTCATAGTTAAATACTAAACAAAAAAGTGTATTCTAATCACTCATGTGCTAAAAAAAAATGGTGTACTAAATTTTGTACTAAAAACCCAAAATGTTACCGTATAAATCCCGAAAAATCCTACAATATTTTTGTTTAAATTGAAAATAAATTAATATTGAACCAAGTTAAAGTGATTAAGGAATATAAAACCGATCTGTAACGAAATATAATTTTAGTTGATTTTGATTTTTGCTGCATATCTAACTATATAACCGATTAGTTTAATCTGAAATATATTTAAATTAACACTTACTTGATAACGAACAAAAAAAAAACATTCTTAACGACTTGTTTTGCCTGATTTATATCCACTGAATCAGTATATTTACAATCGTGTGGGAAGAAAATGTAGACAAAATGTACATTTATCACAGTGGGAAGAAGAGATATATTTCTTGGGAAAATTATTCAATACTTTTTAAGCCAGTGCTCTTAAATCAGAATCCCAAACTTTAACTTTTAAAAATACAAATAACACTGTGTTAAAAAATTTAAAAAAAGATTTTAATTACTTTTGAAATGACCTAGTGGAGCTTGTAGGTATGTTTGAGTACATCATACTAGCCGTATTTTATCATCGCGGATGATCCATATAGATCATCTCATGAAAATAAAACAATATGGATCTTAGTGACAACTGTGTTCTATACCTATCTCTTTTTTCCTTACGTTTATTTATTTTTCATTTATTGGTTTTCTTTTTTCTTTACACTATAAAGTTCACAATTCCTAACCATTTGCAAAGCTGAGAAGCAATAGCAAAAACTAAACTTTTGGTTCATGAAACGTGATCCCGATAGAGAGCAGAATCTCGTGTTGTTGTTGTAATGCATGTATTTTGATGATCTATATGGATCATCTCTTATAATAGAAAACGGCTACTATTGAGTACTTCATACTATGAAAAATTCATAGGCCCTTAAAATTTCAATTTATTGTCTAAAAACCGTTTTTTTTTTTTTTAATTCTTTCAGACTTCAACGGTTATTTACTCAGTCATTTTTCGACCAATTTTAGATTTTTCTACAATTTCAAAAAGAGGAGTTTTAAAATGTATAGGGAAACTTTTATGTTCATAATATTAAATTGTATAATGATTTTCTGGATTGAATTTAAAAATTATACATTTTTTCACGTTTTTTTTAGAATATTTAAGACCGCTTTAAGCTACATTTTGAAGTTTGAAATTTTTTAAAGTTCTTTGCTGAATGTTGAATCTATAGAGCTTTCATTTATTAAAATCGGTCAGAAACTGTGGAAGCTATGATTTTTTTAAGATCTTCTCGATTGTAACTCTTTTGGAACTTATTACCTACATAATTAAGGGTTTTTCAATAAGAGCGGGTAGATATTGAATGGAATAAAACAAGCTGTGTGTGTGAGGTGTTAAAATAAATTCTTCAAATGCCCGCCTGGGCTTGTTACGGTGGCACGGATCCGAATAGTCTAATTTTCAATAACTCTTTCGAATAGATATTCGACTGAATTTAAGTGATGGCCTGTGTTATGTTCAACTTAAGGGCATCGGTCGATTGTGGTTTATTCGCATAGAACTGCGACTTCAGGAAACCTCAAAAGAAAAAGTCTAACGGGGTAAGATCGCCCGATATTGGTGGCCAATTTTTTATATAATAAAGTTTTATTATTTGGACGTGCTGTTCCATGGTGTAACTTGCCATGCTGTTGTTGGCATTAGTAACTGAATAATATACAAGTTTGACAGATGTCATCAAAACAACATGACTGCCATAAGTCACCAAAATCTACCCGCGCCAGTTGAAAAACGCCTTCATTTTTTTCTAGAGTAAAAAATTCCGATTTTGATAAATGATAGCTAAATCGATTCAGCATAACAAGTGTACTAAAATTAAAGATCCAAAATGTTTTTAAATTCAAAATGTAGCATAAAAAGGTCTTTAAAGTCTTAAAAAAAAACTTGAAAAAAGTGTAATTTTTAAATTCAATCAAAAAAAACTACACACAATTTTGTAGTATGAACATAAAAATTTATATTTTTTTAAAAGGAAGCACACTCTTATTTTTGAAAATTAAAGAAATTTAAATTGGTTGAAAAATGACTGAGTAAAAAATCATTGAAGCCTGAAAACATTAAAAAAAAACAATTTTTTGACAATAAATTGAAATTTTGAAGGTCTATGAAAGTTTTCAAGTGTCTTTATATGATGCAGGTCACACATACAACCTCTATTAGGTCACTTCAAAAGTAATTTTTCACTGTAACACACAGTGTAATATAATTCTCTTATTTGGTTGAATTTTTGAAATATAATACTGAGTGTGAAATTAAAAAAAACTAGAAGAAATTACATAACGTAAAATCATAGTGTAATATTTTTTTAATTTCGTTAAACCATGTTATTATTGAAATTCAATATTTAGTTTTAAAGAATGATCCGTTTCATCGTGGCATATTTTTTTTTTTTTTAAACTTATGTGACTCCTTTTTTTAAACTCTACGCTCACTCAATTTTTTCCATTCGAGGTTGTAATCAAAATTAACACTACGATAATCGAGAAGTCCGAAAACGTGGGTTTCCTTAAGCCGTCCCTCGCCTCGGTCTGTGCTGCGTCCACTGTAATAATATTTAAGCTGGAGCTATAAAGCATTTTTATATGTGATTCCCTAGAGGGGAAATTCAAATTTTTGTTTTTAGCTCACCTATAGAACACACAAACATTTTATTTTTATCGAATTTTATCAAAAACGGCTTTATTGATTTTGATTAAACTTCGTACCTGGAATGACTAAAGTATTTGTAATAAAACTGCGTTTTAGGTTTTTGGCAAAAAATTCACAAAGCGAAATAGGCATTCCAAGTTTGTTTTTTTTTTTTTGAGAAAATTGTCTTATTGTTGTGTTATCCACATATATTTTATTGATGGTTAGAATTTGTTTTTTTTTTCAAAATTTTACTACTTGCTTGAAAATTAAAAAAAAAAAAACTTTTTTAACAAAAAAAAAATCGAACGAAAAATCTATTTTTAAGTTCTTATGACTCTTAATATTTCCTCGTTAAAGATATCACAACGTCATGCATCTTCAATGTGTGGCTACATACAGTTTTAAACTACATATAAGAGCAATTTCGTGCGATCCGGTCGTGCATATTTCTTTAAATGGCATACGAGTACAGGGTGGTCTAGACATCTCAGTGTTCATAGAATGTATAGGGTACTACAAAATAAACCGTGGCGTCGCTTCAGCAGTTACGGGTAAGCAAAACCCAATTGGGTATGTAGGCATCGTCTCCGAATTCCTCTAATCTCTGAAATATTAACTGGCTTATTGCATCAGAATCGGCAGTTGGAAAGGGCGAGGTGGCGCCCTAAAACTATATAACTTAAAGTAAAAAGTTTTTCGCTGTTAATTGAAATTGACGTTGTACTGCCTGCATTCGAAAAACTATCTTAAGCCATCCATACAGGTTTGTGTTGTTGTAATCCCTTGTGAAAATAAACAGCTGATGCAACAGCAACCCAATGTATCTGAAAGATGTTTGGGTTTGTGGATAGCGTATCAAATATGTTGTCTACCGAAATGACTGTCACGCCAAAAAAAAATACGTAAAAAGCTAAATGTTTTCTGTACGGGTACTACCTCTTGCGAGGAATTGACAAATCCTCCAAGAGTATCTCTTTTAATGATCAAGTGCCTCTTACTTTAAGCGCATGCGTTAATTCGACGTATATACAAGTGACTTTGGCAGCTCGATTAGATAGGCGTTTTTATTTTTTAGTTCAGAGCAGAGCCTGAACTGTCAAGCAAAAAAAAAATTGTGTGAGTGCCGGGACTCACGGTTAATATGTGTAAACATCAACGTGCGCGGATCCAAAACGGAATTGTTTTTGCTTGAAGGTGATCTTTAGATTTTTTTCACTGAACGCACCCATCCTAGTATGCAGATCATAACGTTGCACGACGTAACGTTGCACACGAACGTTCACGTTTTTTTTTCACTCTACCGCAAGCATAGATGTTTACACATCAACAATTGTGTTTCTTTTGCGCTCTGAGTTTTCAGAGCTTCAAATTTGTGTTTCTTTTTTCGTTCTGAACGTATTTTGAGTGTGTGAATAAAATAACTGAGCAGACAGAGTTAAATGCTGAACACAAGCGTTTGACAGCTAAGTTTTCAGGGGTGTTTTAAAAATAGTTCACAGAGTGCTCAGAACACGCTACGTTCAGAGGACGTTCAGAACATGCTCGACATGCTCGTACTCTATTCTGAATTAAAAAAGAAAAACGCCTGTAGTCAACGCATAGGGCAAACCCAACGCAAATCAAGCTACTTTAAACTTTTCTCTCCGGCAGATCCGTTGACATTAGCTGTCAATAACCGTTTCTTTTTTTTTAGATCAGAGTTGGTTCAGAGCAGAGTGAGCAGAGTTAACTCTGAGCAGAATGTGTTCAGAGTACTCCGATTTAATTATGAAATAC
Organism: Leucozona laternaria; assembly: GCA_932273885.2. NCBI lineage: Eukaryota > Metazoa > Arthropoda > Insecta > Diptera > Syrphidae > Leucozona > Leucozona laternaria. The sequence goes on along the minus strand of OW026368.1, from coordinate 20,964,931 downwards.
ACCTGAGCACCGAATTGTCATATCTGTCAAATTGCATGAAAACTGTTTGCTCGGTTATTTTATTCTGAGCTCAACAAAAACAAATACAAATTCAAAGCTCTGAGTACTCTGAAGTAAAAAAGAAACACATACATTTTTGTTTGACAGTTTGGGCTCAGCTCTGAACTGCTCTGAATTAAAAAAGAAAACCGCCTACTAGCAATTTGATGTTTTGAGTTTTCGTCATTTTTTTATTCTGAGGTTTTTTTGTTGTTTTTTGTGACAAAAATTAAATATAAAGAGATTTTTGTTTTTTGGATTTGTTTAATGGCAATATTTCAAATCCATCGAAACAACATTTTCATTGGATCACCCTTATCGTACCATCTGTTCACGTCCGTTCAGGTCCCCTCCATTCCTCCAGACATATAATTTACTATAGGCCCTTGTTTCTCTACGAGCTGTTGAGCCATTAAATTCACTCATTTATTTCTGATTAGTAAATATTACACACAAATTATACAAAATAAAACTTCTTGATCATCGTAGTGTTAGTTTTGATTACAACCTCGAAATTTTTTTTTTACACGAAACCAATACTTGCCCTATAGACCAAGCAAAAAATCAGTTTAATATCGGGCCTTAGGCGCCAATATTTCTGATAAAGCTAACTTGACAATTTGTTTAATTAATTAGTTTATTTAGATTTAATTCTAAAAAAAAAAAACATTCAACTACAAATTCACTCACAAGAAATAAAAAACGAATGTTTCCATTTTAAACTTAACAAAAAAGAAACCCCCGGTTCTGGGAAATGCTAAGCCAATAATTACTTAGTACAGGTTAAAAGCCCCTGCGAATAATGAAGTCTACATCAATATTGTGAAGTTGAGCTATTGTAGGCCCCTTATTCGTATCAAATAAAGCTTTTATTAAATGTTTAAAAAAAATATATCACCTTTCTGTTTTTATGGGGTAGCGATAAGATAATTCTCCTACTTGCAACTGTCTATAAATCATATGTATATCATATTTCAGTTGACAGTTGAGTCATCGCATTCGATAAATTAAGTTCTTTTTATTCGAATCAGTTTAGTTTACTTTTGTTTAACTTAATGAAAGGAACTTATCGAATTTTATCTGTTCAAGTGCTGTGTTAATAAAATAAATAAATTATGCCATCCCAACCACCGCCTGTGTATGTTCAAACACCCGGTTACAGCCAACCAATTCCCGCACAATATTATGGCGGACAACAAGGTGGTTATAATCCGAATGGAACGCAAGCGGCTTGTGTAGTTATAACGCAGCAGCCAACTGTCGCGTCACGATATGTAGCTGTCGGACAAACACCATCACGGCTAAATTGTCCATCTTGTCATGCTGATGTTTTGACAAATGTCAAATATGAGCCCAACACGCAAACCCATCTGATTGCCCTGTGCCTATTTTGTTTCATGTAAGATATTTTTTTTCATTTTTCGTTTGTGAATACTTTTGCTCTATGATAACAAGTTTTCCAAATAATGATAACACAATCAGCAAAACAAATAAAAAAATATATGTTTATGAGTCTATTTTTAAAAACAAGAAAAAGTGTTATAACTTTACTTTCCAGCAACATGTTGTTGTTTGTAAGTGTTTATGGATAATTTTTGATGTGTAAACATCTATGCTTGCGGTAGAGTGAAAAAAAAAATTGTGTGAGTGCCGGGACTCACGGTTAATATGTGTAAACATCAACGTGCGCGGATCCAAAACGGACTTGTTTTTGCTTGAAGGGGATCTTAAGATTTTTTCACTGAACGCACCCATCCTAGTATGCAGATCGCAACGATGCACACCGTAACGTTGCACGACGTAACGTTGCACACGAACGTTAACGTTTTTTTTTCACTCTACCGCCAGCATAGATGTTTACACATCAAAAAACGTGAACGTTCGTGTGCAACGTTACGTCGTGCAACGTTACGGTGTGCAACGTTACGATCTGCAAACTAGAATGGGTGCGTTCAGTGAAAATTTCCCCGGGGCAATTAGTTGATCCTGATCGTGAACGCACTTTCCTAACACTGAAGCTAATTCAAAAAGTTTTCACAAACGAACAACAGCTGACTGACAGGGCGATGAAAATGACATTTGGATTGCTATATCAGATAATAAGTTCGGAATATAAGATTGGTGATTTATAATGCTGGGTTATCATTATAATTGGTGATCAAATAGCATCAGAGAATGTGATGTGACTGATGAATTATTTCCAAGAAAGACTATTTGTCATAAATAATAATTTGACCATGACTGGGTCACACGAATTTCTATATCTTAAAAAATTGTTAGAATTGATACAAAAATGTAGAAGCATTTTTTTTTTTAAGTGTAAAAGATTGTTTTTAACACCATCAGTGCGTTATTTTCGACAACACCATTTTTTTTTTTTTTAATTTCCACTGCAATGTTGCTAACTTCTTTATTGCAATATTTGTTACGAGTATAATTTTGCAATTGGGTGCTTCTAAAAAGTTCAAAAAATATAATTTAAATGACCTATTTTAAAAACTTTGTAATAATAATATATTTATTTTATTTATTTTTCAGTTGCTGGCCTTGTGTTTGCTTGCCATACTGCATGGACTCCTGTCAAAATGCCAATCACTACTGTCCAAATTGCAATGCATTTATTGGAACATATCAAAGTTAAACAAAATTTACTGAACCTTTCCCATCAACGCAAACCTATAAAAGTCAATTATGTTGTTTGTATAATTACCTTATGTTTTTTGTAGAAAAATAAAAATTGTCAATTTCCTAAATAAAAAAAAAATAAATTATTTAACATTTTTTTCACTTCTATCTTTAAATCAAAAAAAATTATGTTATGTTAATAATGATTATTTTACTAAAATAAAAAAAAAAAAATAGGTAAGATTTTGTTGCAATATTATATTTCGCGAATTTTAAAAGAAGATTATGGTGAGGGAAAACTAAAAGACAGCGGCTCAGGATTATACGAATTCAATTATTATATTATTAAAATTTTACAACCGGCACTCGCGAGAGGAAAGATCGAATTGACTGTCAACTGTCAGTGTCAAACGATCAACCAAAGATGAGAGATAAGAGATAGATCAAACATTGCAACAACACAGCTAGTCAGCTGGGGGTGGGTTTGTCGTCGAATTGTCAATTATATGTACACACGAAAATTCAACAATTCGAAATGCATTTACTATGTTCTATGCATACCACCCACTTGAAAAATTGTGTAGTTTGCGCTGAAGGTAAACAAACACGTGAAAACTTCAAATCATGTGAAAGTCACAGAATTGAATTATTGGAGATTATTCATTGGGATTTAGTGGGATCCTACATATGCAATCTAAGCCACTAGGAGAAGTACCTACCTTTTGACATTATTTATTGATGATTTTTCGAAGAAAGTTTTCGTCTATTTTTTTTTTTAAAGAAAATCCAGAACTACTCAGCATATTCACTGAATTTTGAAAAACAGCACAATTGATTTTTATAAATGAAATTTTAATGATTTTGACAATTATTTACATTAATAATTATCATTATTATTATTTTTTAAGCGTTATCAAGTATGAGCCAAAATACGACTTGCGGAATATGGATCTAGATTCTCCGTATGGATAATGGAGCTGAGTGCTCTTCACGTAAATTTGATAATTTCTGTCGAAAAAATGATATCCAGCATCAACTAGGAACAACTTATTTACCACAAATTGAACAGAATCAGTTGAACCGTTTTCGAGAAAAGCGAAAACTAAAAAAAATAGTTCTTTGGGAGGTACCTTTAATAACCATTTTTCGGAACCATTTTTTTTATTAAACGGCAACTTATAACTATTTAAATTTATTGAGTTCTTAAAAACAAATTCGGTAGCGCTGGTTTTGAGAAAATAAGTTTTTCCTTTTTGGCCAAGAAATTTTGTATGACAGCTACTGTTAGTTTTGGTCCTATAAAAAAAGAGAAAAAACGGGTGGGGGGAATGTCCAAAAAACGCTAGGTACCAAGTTTAAAGAAAATTGACCCATCCGTTTAGGCTTAAGTCAAACCGACAGACACACAGACAAACAGACAGTCGGACGTTTTTGCGAGACCCACTTTTTTCGTCTTCGCTATCATCGTAATGTCAAGTTTGATCAAAATCTCGAGTTCGATTTTTTGTACGAATACATAACTTGCCATATATAGTACATATATTCGCAAATAAAAATTATGTCAATGAAAGTGCAACATCAGAGACGTTTGATAATGCTTTATTAATTTTCCAAGTTATAGGAATTGTGTTGATGAATTAAAAACACGTTATACTATATGATGTCATTCATAAATTTTACTTCAATCTCAATTCTCTCAGAAAATAAATGAAATCACGTCGACTATACATAGATTCGCAGAATTTTGATTTCTAATATGTACATGTACATTGCGTACATCCGCCTTTAAATCGACTTCCAAAAATTAGTGTAACGTTATGAGAAATTTTAAAATGCTGAACAAGTAAAGGGTGTTTTATTTTTTGAGGTATAGAACTTTGAAATGGAATAAAACAAAGATGATTTTTTTAAATTGACATGAAATTTACTTTAAATATGCTGGCTCAGACGTTGTCTAATCTGGAGGTTCAATTTTCGATGACTTTTTGCAACATTTGTGGCCGTATATCGGCAATAACGCGGCGAATGTTGTCCTCCAAGTGGTTTATCGTTTCAGACTTATCGGCGTAGACTAGTGACTTCACATATCCTCATAGAAAATAGTCAAGCGGCGTTAAATCGCACGATCTTGGAGGCCAATTCTCGGGCCCGTAGCACGAGCTGTGTAACATGTTGCGCGCGCCGTCGTCTTGTTGAAACCACAGCTCCTGCACATTATGGTTGTTCAATTGATGAACGAAAAAGTCAGGAATCATGGCTCTATAGCGGGCACCATCGACTGTAACGTTCTGGCCAACGGACCAATTATTCAACCAAACGATAAAGCACACCAAACAGCCAGTTTTTGTGGATGTAACGGTGTCTCAACATACACTTGAGGATTATCATCACTCCAAATACGGCAGTTTTGTTTATTGACGAATCCATTCAACCAAAAGTGAGCTTCATAGCTAAGCAAAACACCTTTATAAAAATTGGGATCAATGGCGATCTTGTTTTTTGCCCATTTGGGCAGAATTTGGAAGCGTTGTTCATCAGGCGTCCGCGTCAGTCTATTCATGTTGAAATGCCAAACCAAACTAAAAATAAATCACTTGACAGCTGAAAAAATGGCCGCCAGTTGAAATAGTGTTGCCAACTAAAAGTTTTATACCTCTAAAAAAAAAACACCCGTTACACAAATACATATTTCGAAAATTGTAATGAATCATAAATGTGAGCCTAACACTTTTTTATCACACGCACATACAATATTTTATCGCTGCGTTGAGTTATGACAAACAAAAAGGTATTTTGATAATTGTATGAGTTTTGTCGCAGTCGGAACAATTTTTAAGAACAAAAAAATGTATAATATATCACCACCTATAGTGCGCACCCGAAGCGTATCCGAATCCAACTCAACCAAAGCAACCCCAAATTCCAGTTCTTATGATGAACCGCACCAGCAAACAGCCGCAAATTTCTCCGGTTGGTCCAAAATCATCGAGAATGGTTTGTCCACAATTCAAATCCGACATGAGGACTAAGGTTGATCATACATCGCATTTTATGGGTGTATTGCTATGCATTTGCATGGGAGTTTTTTTTTCTTTTCTTTTAGTTAAATACTTATTAAAATCTATCTATATTCTAATTGTTCAACTGCTAAAAAAAGCACCTTCAATATGTTTTTGCATTGTTTGAATTAAAAAAAAAAAAACTGAATTAAAAACTAAAAAGAAAAATAATTAATATTAAACAAAAAATTTAACCCTCCTTTGCAACACGCAAAAAACCGTCACAAACCCCGCCAGCTTCGCTGCCCTGTTTATGGGCGCGTTCAACGCAATACGTTTTAAATCTGAATTTTCAGAATTCTCAATTTTTTGAACTTCTTCTTTTGAAGAACTGTCAACTAGATGACTTTTAATTACGTTTGCTTACGTTTCATACGAATTTTCGGACAAAAATTCTCATCTGAAAATTCCGAATTAAGTGATTGTGGCGGAGGAAATGTGGAAGTACATATATAGAAGCTGAATTTTATGATTTTCGTTCTGTTTGGTGGTTGATTTGTGATGATTGTGATTAATTTTCATCACGAACAAATTAATACTTACTTTTTTAAATAAAAGATCTTATTGTTTATTGATAAGTTAGTTTTTAAATAAAAAGATTGACTATTTTTAGAAAAATTTACCCAGAATTCTCGATCGTAATATAGTGGAATTATTTTTTCAATGAACTGTACAATAATAGTCTTGTTGTATTTTGTTATTGATTTAGTGACATATATATACGATGACCATATTTTTAAATTCCATATAATAAACAAAAACAAAATGAAAACCGGTTTTTAATTATTATTTTTTAATTTCAAAACTAACTCAATAAAAAAAATACAACACAAACATTCAGTCTTTGCTTTAGTTAATTCAAATTAAAATTAAATTCTTTACTTTAACTTAATGTAAGAGTAAACTAAACGATTAAAACAAAATAAGTATTCTTATTATTTAAAATAAAGTCCTACTGCAGGTAAAAATTTATTTGTTTACATATTTGAATACTTTCCTGAAGTAGGTATAGATTTGTTTGATTAAATCTGTTTTTTTGTTTTAAATATTCTCTGAACTCTTAACAGGTCATTTCATAGTTAAATTTAGTATTTAGTAATTCAAATATGTTTAAAATTGGAGCACGTTCGCATTATCAATTTGTTGAAAGAATTTCGATTTGGTTAGTTTTTCGTTTTTGTTTCAACAAAATTGAATAAAATACTGAACAAATAATGAACAGCTTTTGAAATAATGAACATTTTTATGTTTTGAATACAAAATAATTCATAATAAACATCTACTTCAAATAATGAACAGTTCATTATAATAATGAACGGATGGTCACCGTACATACATATATACCAACGACAGAAATACTTACGCTTAATTTTTAATTTAACCATCGGATGACAAAAGGGTGTTCCATTTCCATCACCCCCATCAGGCAATTTTATTTTAACTGTCATTTTGGTTTGGCTTGATTTCTCTTGCTACCGTTCTATAGGTAGCGGTTGTGTATGTAATTTTAAATGTATTATTGTCGAAAGGTTAAGAATATAATTAAAGTTCTATTTTATTTCGTTTTAATGTAAATCCTTAAGGCAAATGTTAGCATTGGACACAACAACTTTCGACAGAAAATTCAGACTTTATTTGATTAAGTGCACATAATTTTATATGTAACTAGCTGACCCCCTGGCTTCACACGGGTAGACAATTACAAATTTTGTAATTGATTACTACTTATACTGAGTTTTGACCCACTTTACGTTATGAATTGCGAAATTCGTCCAACCCTTATTACTTTCCCAACGCAGAAAGAATTTTCGTAATCAAAAACCTTTTTTTTTTGTGAATATTCCATTTCACTATAAAATTTAAAAAATAACCTTTTCAACACAAACAGAATTTTTGAAATCAGACGCCACTTTTCATTGTTACCCCATTCTACTCTATAGATTCTGAAAAAATCCACTAATAAACAACCTTTCCATTACAAAAAGGATTTCTTAAACCCGATTTTATTTTATTTTTACTCCCTAAATAAAATTTAAAAAAGAATATCCCTAAAGCTATTTCCTTAGAAAAATCTTTTACGAAAACGAATTTGTTTAATCGGACACTTTTTATGTTTACCCCATTAAAAAAAAAATCCTTTAAGCCATTTGCTAAGAAAAACATTTCAAACAAAACAAAGAATTTCTTAAATCGGACAATTATTTAATTTTTACCCCATTTCACACTACAAATAAAAAACGTTGAAGAAGAATATCCCAAAAGCCATTTCCCAACCGCCTACAGCGCCATTTGTTGAACGGTAATTGAATTGAACTGCAAAAACTAAATTTTGGCTTACAGCGCAGGTTGTCAGTCAGAAATTAAACATGGCGGCTCGAGTGCCCACGAAAACTGCACATGGCAATGGCATTACTAGAAACAACAACAAATATAGGTAAGCATTTTGACAAGTCAAGAGACACTGGATCCGCCATTTTCACAGATGCACAGAACTGAACAATGAAATGAAAACGCTAATGATATTACCTTTAAAATGTTTGCTGTGGAAGACCGCAATACATTGACACCAAACTGATTTCTTCTGATTTCTTGTATATGATGGGACATGAACATGATCCAAGAAAGTATATAATAAATATTTTCATCATTTCCTGTATTCCAAAAGCTGCACCAGGTTGCGAGATCCTCGACGTGCGGCATACAATTTACATACATATGTAGATAAATATTTACAGACATAGATAGAGCAACACTCAAGTTTCAATGTACATTTATAGTCAAATTCGCTGTGATTTAAGTTCCTATACAGAGAGGGTGAACTAGAGCTCTCAGCTTGGTTAATACTAATCGTATTGACCGTTCAACATCTAATATAAAAGATTGAGTGAGTCTTTGCCAGTTAGAAATGTTATTGGGCACGTTCAATCACGAAATCTGAAAATTCAGATCTGAATTTATTTTGTTGAACGCACAAAAAATCTGAATTTTCAGTTGAAAGTTGTTGTGTCAAATGCTAGCATTTACCTAAAGTTTAGAACGAAATAAAATAGAACTTTAATGATATTCTTAAACTTAAAATTAAGCGTCCGTAGTTCTGGTGAATGTAAAAACTGACTTATTAATAAACAATAAGTTCTTTTATGTAAGAATGTATTAATTTGTTCGTGATGACAGTTAATCATCCCAAATTAACTACTAACCACATCGAAAATCATAAAGTTCAACTTCTATGTATAGGTAGTACTTCAACATTTCCCCCATCACTATCACTTTATTCTGAATTTTCAGATGTGAATTTTTGGCTGAAAATTCAGATGAAACGTAATCAAACGTAACTAAAAGTCATCTAACTTTTTATGGCAGCCAATTGGCCAATCAGAAGCTCTAAAAATTCAGAAAGTAATGCGTTCAACGAACCCATTTTCTATTGGCTATAGTTTCCCAGTCCTTGAAGAATATTAGGGGTATTCATGCAATGAGATATATTTACTAACTTCGTATTTGCGTAAATGTATGCTTCACTTTGCATGAACGCACCTATAAAGCAATCTGTGTATATCCTTATTACGTTGCTCGCGTATATAATTTTCCATACAAATTTTGTCATTTGATTTACGAGGTGATAAACTTATTCAGTTTACGAGGTTTACTAGGCAAATACGACATTGCATGAATACCCCTATTGTTTTTGTCCGAATTGCTCCATTTACAAAAACTTTGGAAAGCCGTCAGCATCAGTGAAGTTAATGCAGAGTTTGGGGGTGAAAATTAAAATTGGTGACATATCGCTCTCTATAGTTTGGTGTATTTAATAGAAGCTGGATTAGTTTCAGTTTTTCAACTTCTTCTTTTCCACTCCGCATCTATAATTTAAATTACCTGCTAACAAAGATAATCATCATTATATTACTACGTTAACAATTTTTTTGTACTCCCTTTTTAATATACTTAAACCGAACGCCCGACAGTAAAAAATATACCATTTGAAAGCTATTATTTATTAGAAGTGCCATCAGGAGAGATTATGTGAATCCGTCGACTACTTACATGTAAAAATTTTAAATAATGGTTTCCCCATACAAAGTCTAAAAAAAAAAAACAAATTCACGATACACCCGAGCGTAGTGTACCATACCAAAAGTTCACTTCCAACGTGTTTCATGTAGCTTAGACTCAATATTTGTTGTTTCGTTCGGAATGATGTACTCTACATCTACTTACAATGAGTAGGGATCAGTAGTGAAATTTCGGAGCAGATTTGTACAAAAAAAGTGGAGTAAATAGGAAATTTCTGGAGTAGATTTAAAAAAAAAAAAAAAAAAAAAACCTTCAAAAATTGTATTTTTAACAAAAACAAAATAAATCACATACACAAATTCACTTTCAGAACTGAATAGAATTTTAAATTTAAACGTTCAGAGCCAGAGTTGGTTAGAAAACTGAACAACACAGCCCTTTCATATAGTTTGGCTAAAGAATTTGTGATTTTTTTAGTGTGGAAAAAAAGGAGTAGATCTCAAAAAAAAAAAAAAACGAAGTGGTGGTGTTACGGTAAGATTTACCGCAACAAAAACCGTTCTTTAATTGGTTCTTAAAACCTTCTTCTGACCATGTTGTTTGGTCATGGTCTAACCCTTGATATCTGTTTTCCCCTCCATCCCAACCATTCCTATTTTTCGACCCCCATTTTAAGTCCGTCGTCCTCTGGGAGTTTAAGGGTGACTCGGAGAGGATGACAAAGTAGGTAACCATTTGATTCAATCGTGTTGAGCCAGCGGATGGGCTGGAGACTCGCACGCCATCTATATAGAGAGCGAGGAAGCTCATAATACAAATAACAATAGTCAGAGAAGACGCCAGAACGAAACATACACGTACACTTAAAGTGGATATCACCTAAACAACAACACAACAACAATATCATTAAACCAACCTAAAGTTAACTTCTTTTTTAAACATGGCTATAAGCCCATCCTAAAATCTAAATTCAATCTAAATCTAACATCGACCGTAGAAAAGAGTGGAACGCTAAACGCTATTCCCCAATTCCCCAAATCTGCACAAGGGTCCACTGAATAGTAGATTGCGCGATAGGTAGTTTAATTTGAGTATATGCCTTCCTCCTTCCTTTCCTCAAAAATGTTTAGAAAATCAATGTTAAATTGTAGGATCCTTCTTCGAAGCATTTTCAGAAAATTTAATTGAGTAGAGTAGCTGAGAGAATGCTCAGAATAATATTTTCAACTTTTTGTGGTTCTTTTACTTTTCTCGAAAATTTGTATTGTGAATAAGTCTGAATACGGCCGAGGATTCGTCAAGTTTTGGGAGAACGCCAACAACTTGGGGAATCCGTTGAATGTGTGAGTGATAGAGAGTTTCGATGGAACTCAACGTCGGAGTGGTACCGCAACCGAGTTCCACGAAAGCTTTTGTTTGAGAGTGTGAGTGTGCGAGTGAGAGAGGGGCCAAGGAAGACGAATAGGCTACGCATGGCCAACGACTTCTTGGTTGATCAGTTAAGCCGATAGAGGTTTTTAGAAATTTGAGAAATTTAAAAGAAAAGAAAAAAAGGTTGAAAATAAAATATAAATTATAGTTTGAGTAATTTTGGAAAGAGTTTAGATTGAGGATATATTTTGAAAGTGTTTCGTGAAGGAGATAATTAGCAGAAAGAGGAAATATTGATTTGGAGTCGCCAGAACGGGGCGAATAAATAAGTGAGGAAAGAAGCAGGAAGGAAAAGGAACTAGTTGGAAAAAAAGATAAGATAAGTAGAGTGTTTAAAATAATTCGTTTTATGAAGTGATTGGTAATAAAAGATTCGGTTGGCCCTTGTTTCATTCGGTTTAATCCCTGTAATTTTGTGGGACTCGTGACCCATTTTTAAAGTAGTTTTCTTTATCCGTTTTATTTCGGGACCGAGTATTAGCGGTCCATTCTTACGGTCTTTGCTTTGTAATTTTTTTCTTTGTTTCATTTCTTTCTTTTGATTGTTCTTCGAACAACAATTCATTTTTTTTATATTTATCTTTTTATCGAAAAAATTCTGGGTTTTAATCCAGGCGCAAGCCAAGGTTTTCCAGATACTTTAAAATAAATTCTTTGAACTTCCCATTGGGAATAAAAACATTGCGTTTCCTTCATATATTTGAAGACGAATTTCAGCTTCCCGGTCAAGGCAAACGACCCTCAATAGTTTCCTGGCGCCCACCCTGTAGCGTAAGTACGCCCCTGTATTTACCTACCTACATTTAATTCGTTTCCTTTTTTTTTATCATCAACAATTATCATCAAAATTAATTTGATTCAAATTGTTCACATTTCGTGTACCCATTATATTCTTTAATTCGACGAACCCACCCCCAGCTGACTAGCCGGTTGGCTGCATCGTTGTTGCAGTGTTGTTGCAATATTAGGTCTCTCTCTTATCTCTCATCTTTGGCTGATCGTTTGACAGTTCGTCAATTCGATCTTTTCTTTCGCGCGGGCCGGTTGCACAATTCTTATAATCTAATTAATTCGTTTGTGTTTTATTATTAATTGGATTCGTATAATCCTTAGTCGCGGTATATTAGTTCCGTCATCATAATCGTCTATTAAATTCGCGAAAATAATATTGCAACAAATTGGCGCCCATACGTGTTTTTTTTTTTCTTGTTTTCTTGAATTGAATGCAAAATCCCTGAAAATCCCTGGCTACCTACATAATCTGTGGAAGTGTTTGTTTTGTGTTGTTTTGGTGGAATTAATTGTTCCTTTTTTTTATAAATTATATTGTTCTTCCACTAAAGTCTTTTTTTCCTAGGTGAGGTGTTTTTTTTTAATTGGAAATATAACCAACCAACAAGTGACAATTGTTGAGGCAGCGGCGATCCAGTTTTTTTTTACAAGTGTGAAGGGAGTACCCACGAAAATTGAGTAAGGTGTATTTATTGTTTTTTTATATCGTTTTTTTTTATTTTCATTTTGGTTAGTATATATACAAACATATATGCCTAGTGTTTTTTTAATTCGCCTGTTTGATCAAATTTACTTACATTTTAATAGTTTATTTACTTGAAAATAATAGTGCGGTCTCTCTCTAATTCGTGTTTATTTTTTTTCTTCGGGTAATTTAATTAGGATTTTAATTGTAAACAACATAGAATCAGTGTTCCCACTTTGCCAAAGGGCAATTTTTCGGAGAGACCATTTTGAAGATTTTTTTTAATAGTTTTTTTACTAGTAATTATTCTTTTTTAACATTTCGTATAGGTAATTAATTGCGTTGGGCCTCAATAAATTTTGAGTTTTTGTTATATAAAATTTTATTCAAATTTAAGCAGGTTTTAGTGTTTTTTTTAGAAATTTTGGACAGTTGGTCCAGACGTAAACATTTTGAGTTCAAATTAAGTGATTAATTTTTCATCAAGTGAATATTTTAGAAATAGGATAGGGTTGCCAACGTGCAATTTTTATTTTATTTAGTGTTGAGTTCTTTTGAAATTTGTTTCTTTTCAACATTGTTTTAAAATTTGTTTTAATCCTCTTTTTGTTATTAAACAATTTTACGAACTTTTTTCTTCAGTCTGTTAATTTTTTCAGTGCATTTAAAAGCACATTTACTTGTTAGGTGAAAGTGTTCTCTTCTTTTTTTAAATTATTAGTCTTTCTTTTTAAGTTTTACAATGGAGGTAAACAGATTGTCGCAAGACGAACTGGCTTATGAGATGGAGTGGCGAGGTTTACCCGTAGGGACAGTGGAGGAAATGCGAAAATCGCTAAGGGTTGCCACCAAGTTAGAACGTAGGAATTCTTTTGTAGCTCCCGCTTATCCGTTCAATTTTGAACAGGATCAAATGGCGGTTGAGAAAAAGTTAGGAGAGTTAGGGAAACTTTTAGAAAATCCTCCGAAGTCGGAAACTTCAAAGGAGTATTTGAAGATTCTGACGAAAGTAGAGTGGGGGTTACGTAGGCTAGATAGATCTATACCAGAAAATGAGGTTCAGGAAAAGAGCAAGCAGGCTCTTAAAAATAAATTAGTTATGGCAATGGCAGCATTAGAGGATGATGATGACGAAGAAGATGATGATGAGGAACAGGGAAATGATGAAAAATTGAAAAATAAAAATATAAAGAACTCGGAGGTTGAAAATCAGCGTTTAGCTGAACCTCAAAACAGGTCGATGAGTACTTCTGCCGGTACATCGACGGGCTTAGTAGTGGCAGATAGTAGAACTGGTGGCATTAGGGATAGTAGTAGGTTAGAAAACCCAATTGTAGAACAGGTAGTTGTAAATTCGCAAAAATTCGAACAGGTTTATAAATGGGATGTGAAGTTCACTGGTGAGCGCTGTGGTGCCTCCGTGAACGCATTCGTAGAGAGGGTTGAGGAAATGCGCCAATCCCGTGGTGTGACGGAAGCGCAACTTTTTAGGTCTGCGGTAGAACTTTTTGTAGGAAAAGCGTTGATATGGTTTAGGGCAGTTAGGCTTTCTATTAATTCGTGGCCAGAACTCATCAGGGAATTGAAACTGGAGTTCTTGCCACCGAATTATGATGATTCTTTATTAGAAGAGATTAGGCATCGAACACAAGGACGAGACGAGTCAATTGGCGTCTATGTGGCTACGATGCAGAATTTGTTCGGCAGGCTTTCCGAACAAATATCAGAACGGAGGAAGCTGTCAATGATCCAAAGGAATTTGACACCTTTCTACCAGACGCAACTTGGTTTGGCTAGACCAAATTGCATTTCTGATTTAGTAGAGTTAGGTAGAGATTTGGAGGCGGTGAGAGCGAACGTCGAGTCATACGTTCCCCCTCCAAATAGTAGAAGTAGGACTTTGCTAGAACCGGATCTAGCATATGTAGGTGTAGATTTTTCAACAGTTTCGGTTGTTACGGAGAACAACCAAATTGTTCGACAGAGACAGACTCCAACAGTTTCGGTTGTTACTGACAACAACCAAATTGTTAGACAGGGACAAACTTCGAACCCATTTTCAACAAATAGTGCAGGGCCAGTTGTTAGGTGTTATAATTGCAATGGAGAAGGCCATTTTGCAAATAGGTGTTCCGCTGTTAGGCGTTGTTATGGTTGTGGTAGGGTTGGAGTTAATAGAAATAACTGCCAACAATGCTCGGGAAACGGGAGACGAACTTTCGGGTCAGTAGGACGAGAGTTCCGTTAAATTCTGATAGGTTGCCTACTGGTAACCAGTCGGCATATATTAATTTGGATTTTACGCTTGAGCAAAATGGTAGGGATCAACGACCGTATCTTGGCGTTGAAATTTATGGTATTAATATGTTAGGACTTTTAGATTCAGGTGCTTCACGCACAATAATAGGTAGGGACGGATGGGATATTTTAAAGGATTTAGGAATAAATTTAGGGAAAACAAACTTAGGTAGAGTTATTTTAGCGGATGGTGCAGGTATTGGAGTAGAAGGAGTAGCTTCACTTCCAATCAGGGTTAGGGAAAAAGTAGTTCTTATAGAATGTCTCGTTATTCCACGCCTTCCCCACAAACTGATTTTAGGAGCAGATTTTTGGGCTCTATCGGGTGTGGTCCCGGATTTGAAATCAGGGGAATGGACATTTTCGAACCAAAGTTCGTTGGCTTCGATGTCCGTGGCGGATCATTTAACGGAATTGAACGAGACACAGAAGAAAGAGTTAGATAGGTGTTTAGAAAAAGTTTTTAGGGAGATGCCAGAAGGCTTAGGGTGCACACAGATGGTGGAGCACAAAATTAGGACGAAAGCTGAACCAATAAAACAACGGTATTATCCGGTGTCTCCTGTGGTTCAGTCTTTCATAGATAAAGAGTTAGAAGAGATGCTTAAAGAGGGGGTTATAGAAAAATCTGACAGTCCATGGGCTTCTCCCATTGTCATGATTAAAAAGAAAGATGGCACGTATAGGTTTTGTGTAGATTATAGGAAATTGAATGAGGTTACGGATAGGGATGCATACCCTCTTCCGTATATTACGGCCATCTTAGATAAGCTTAATAATGCCAGGTTTTTGAGTTCACTGGATATCAAGTCTGCATATTGGCAGATTCCAGTTGAGAAAGATTCAAGAAAGTATACTGCTTTCACAGTTCCAGGTAGGGGTTTGTTTCAATTTTTGAGGATGCCGTTCGGGTTGCATAATGCACCTGCAACTTGGCAAAGATTTATAGACACTGTTTTAGGTCCTGAGTTAGAACCATATGTCTTCGTCTATCTCGATGATATCATCATCGTGACAGACACTTTTGAGAAGCATATGGAAATTTTGAACGAAGTTTTTAGGAGATTAATTAAAGCAGGATTAAAAGTAGGTAGGGAAAAATGCAATTTTGTTAGGCCATCTTTAAAATTTTTGGGCTATGTTGTGGACAGAAACGGTTTACACATGGACCCAGAAAAGATAGAGAGTATGTTAGGAATTCCATCGCCAAAGAATGTTAAGCAGGTTAGGAGTTTTATCGGAACGGTATCCTGGTATAGGAGATTTATCCCAAACTTTGCGAGTTTGGTGAAGCCGTTATCCGACCTTCTGAAAAAGAATAAGAAATTTGATTGGAGTAGGGAATGTGAGGAAAGTTTTAGAAAGGCTAAAGAGTGTCTCGTTGCTGCACCCATCCTGACGTGTCCGGATTTTTCGAAGCCATTTGTCGTTCAGACAGATGCTTCTGATTTCGGAATTGGGGCTGTCTTGACACAGGATTTTGAGGAGGGAGAGAAGGTGGTTTGCTATTTGAGCAGATCACTTAATAGGAATGAGAGAAACTATTCAACCACAGAAAAAGAGTGCTTAGCTGTTCTGTGGGCAATAGAAAAGTTGCGGCCATATCTGGAGGGGGTGAGATTTAAGGTTATTACCGATCACCACTCTTTGATATGGTTGAGTAAGTTGAAGGACCCAGCGGGTAGGCTGGCTCGATGGGCTGTACGTATGCAGCAGTTCGAATTCGACATTGTTCACCGCAAAGGTAAGGATCATGTGGTGCCAGATATGCTCTCTAGAAGCGTACCGGTCTTATCCGGGATTTCAGAACCCACAAACGATCCATGGATAGGAAAAATGATAGGAGAGGTAGAAAAGAAGCCATTGTCTTTTCCAGCTTGGCGAGTAGAGCAGGGAAAATTATTTAAATTTGTAAAAGCAAATCATGTAGTAGTGCATAACACTAATAGTGAGTGGAAATTAGTAGTACCCAAGAATGATAGGAAAAAGATTTTAGAAGAAAATCATGACCATCCGTTAGCAGGGCATATGGGGGTAAAGAAAACTTTTGCTAGGATAGGAGATAGATTTTACTGGCCGAAAATGAGGTCAGATATCACTAGGTATGTTAAAAATTGTAAGGTCTGTCAAAGCGTGAAACCTGTTAATGAAAAACCGGCTGGATTGATGACGGAGAGGAAAGGGGTTACCAATCCGTGGGAGATGATTTGCGTGGACTTGGTTGGTCCACTTCCAAAATCGAGTAGGGGTTTTATCTATATTTTAACGGTCGTGGATTATTTCACGAAGTTCCCTCTATTGTTTCCTTTGAGGTCTGCAACGGCAAAATCGGTTTGTAAGGAGTTAGAAGACAATGTCTTTTTGTTATTCGGGGTCCCTAAATTCGTTATTTGTGATAACGGTCCGCAGTTCAAAAGTAGGGAATTAAAATCATTATGTGATAGTTACGGTTCAACGATAAAGTTTACAGCGCATTACCACCCGCAGGCCAACCCGGCGGAGCGGATAAATCAGATTATTAAGACGACACTTAGGGCCTATGTTTCAGAAAATCATAGGGCATGGGATTCGCAGTTGGCGAAGGTTGCGTGTAGCATACGCACGTCCCAGCATGAGGTGTTAGGTGTGTCGCCGTATTACGCAAATTTTGGTCGAGGTATGGTGACTTTTGGAAATGATTCCTTAACCACCATTCCGAATAGTAGGGGCGATAATACGGACGATACTAGGGAACAGTTTAGGAAGCTTAGGGAAGAGATAGGGAAAAAGTTAGAGTCGGCAACCAAGAAGGCAGCGAAAACATATAACCTTCGTAGGAGAGATGTACAATTCCTCCCGAACGAATTGGTTTGGCGACGCAACTTTACCCTATCGGAAGCAGCGAATTATTATACGGCGAAATTAGCGCCCAAGTTTGTAGGTCCGTTTCTAATTAAGAAACGAGTATCGCCGTGGACTTATATTCTAGTAGACGATAAAGGTACAAATCGAGGTACCTGGAATGTTAAGGATTTAAAGCCTTACTGCGACGACCCCGAAAATTAGTCGCGTAGCGGATGAGCTGCGCTAAGAGGTACTGAGAGTTTTCAAGCTCTGTGATGTGCTTAACTCTCACCTGGAGTGATCGAGTTTTTTTTTTAGTTGTGTTGTATAGTAGTGTATGTATTCCATTTTCGTGTTGTTAAACCTTTTTTCTTTTCCTTGTTACTTCGCTTTCATTTCTGAAAGCCAGTTTTCACTCCTCGGTAGGTAAGGGTGGAATTTGTTACGGTAAGATTTACCGCAACAAAAACCGTTCTTTAATTGGTTCTTAAAACCTTCTTCTGACCATGTTGTTTGGTCATGGTCTAACCCTTGATATCTGTTTTCCCCTCCATCCCAACCATTCCTATTTTTCGACCCCCATTTTAAGTCCGTCGTCCTCTGGGAGTTTAAGGGTGACTCGGAGAGGATGACAAAGTAGGTAACCATTTGATTCAATCGTGTTGAGCCAGCGGATGGGCTGGAGACTCGCACGCCATCTATATAGAGAGCGAGGAAGCTCATAATACAAATAACAATAGTCAGAGAAGACGCCAGAACGAAACATACACGTACACTTAAAGTGGATATCACCTAAACAACAACACAACAACAATATCATTAAACCAACCTAAAGTTAACTTCTTTTTTAAACATGGCTATAAGCCCATCCTAAAATCTAAATTCAATCTAAATCTAACATCGACCGTAGAAAAGAGTGGAACGCTAAACGCTATTCCCCAATTCCCCAAATCTGCACAAGGGTCCACTGAATAGTAGATTGCGCGATAGGTAGTTTAATTTGAGTATATGCCTTCCTCCTTCCTTTCCTCAAAAATGTTTAGAAAATCAATGTTAAATTGTAGGATCCTTCTTCGAAGCATTTTCAGAAAATTTAATTGAGTAGAGTAGCTGAGAGAATGCTCAGAATAATATTTTCAACTTTTTGTGGTTCTTTTACTTTTCTCGAAAATTTGTATTGTGAATAAGTCTGAATACGGCCGAGGATTCGTCAAGTTTTGGGAGAACGCCAACAACTTGGGGAATCCGTTGAATGTGTGAGTGATAGAGAGTTTCGATGGAACTCAACGTCGGAGTGGTACCGCAACCGAGTTCCACGAAAGCTTTTGTTTGAGAGTGTGAGTGTGCGAGTGAGAGAGGGGCCAAGGAAGACGAATAGGCTACGCATGGCCAACGACTTCTTGGTTGATCAGTTAAGCCGATAGAGGTTTTTAGAAATTTGAGAAATTTAAAAGAAAAGAAAAAAAGGTTGAAAATAAAATATAAATTATAGTTTGAGTAATTTTGGAAAGAGTTTAGATTGAGGATATATTTTGAAAGTGTTTCGTGAAGGAGATAATTAGCAGAAAGAGGAAATATTGATTTGGAGTCGCCAGAACGGGGCGAATAAATAAGTGAGGAAAGAAGCAGGAAGGAAAAGGAACTAGTTGGAAAAAAAGATAAGATAAGTAGAGTGTTTAAAATAATTCGTTTTATGAAGTGATTGGTAATAAAAGATTCGGTTGGCCCTTGTTTCATTCGGTTTAATCCCTGTAATTTTGTGGGACTCGTGACCCATTTTTAAAGTAGTTTTCTTTATCCGTTTTATTTCGGGACCGAGTATTAGCGGTCCATTCTTACGGTCTTTGCTTTGTAATTTTTTTCTTTGTTTCATTTCTTTCTTTTGATTGTTCTTCGAACAACAATTCATTTTTTTTATATTTATCTTTTTATCGAAAAAATTCTGGGTTTTAATCCAGGCGCAAGCCAAGGTTTTCCAGATACTTTAAAATAAATTCTTTGAACTTCCCATTGGGAATAAAAACATTGCGTTTCCTTCATATATTTGAAGACGAATTTCAGCTTCCCGGTCAAGGCAAACGACCCTCAATAGTTTCCTGGCGCCCACCCTGTAGCGTAAGTACGCCCCTGTATTTACCTACCTACATTTAATTCGTTTCCTTTTTTTTTATCATCAACAATTATCATCAAAATTAATTTGATTCAAATTGTTCACATTTCGTGTACCCATTATATTCTTTAATTCGACGAACCCACCCCCAGCTGACTAGCCGGTTGGCTGCATCGTTGTTGCAGTGTTGTTGCAATATTAGGTCTCTCTCTTATCTCTCATCTTTGGCTGATCGTTTGACAGTTCGTCAATTCGATCTTTTCTTTCGCGCGGGCCGGTTGCACAATTCTTATAATCTAATTAATTCGTTTGTGTTTTATTATTAATTGGATTCGTATAATCCTTAGTCGCGGTATATTAGTTCCGTCATCATAATCGTCTATTAAATTCGCGAAAATAATATTGCAACAGTGGAGTAGATTTATTTTCTCAAAATTGGAGTAAATTTACTCCGATTGGAGTAAGGTTCTAACGCTGGTAGGGATACTCTACGTACACATGCAACACCAAAAGCTGCAAAAAAATATAATATATATTAATATATAAAGAATACCCTTAGGCAGGCGATGGAAAAATGTCTAGAATTTAACATCCCAACATACCACCTGTTTATAGACTTTAAGGCCGCCTACGATAGCATAGCCAGGGTAGAACTTTACAAAGCCATGAGAGAATTCGGCATCCCAAATAAATTGACACGACTATGTAGGTTGACCATGACCAACGTAACAAGCCAAGTAAAAATAGCCGGATTGCTATCCAAACCAATCAACATATTTAATGGACTCCGACAAGGGGATGGTTTGGCCTGCCTCCTCTTCAACCTGGCGTTGGAGAAAGCAATCCGTGACTCTGGCACGGCAACAAGAGGGACCATCGTCAACAGGTCCAGCCAGATACTGGCTTACGCAGACGACATCGACATTATCGGAAGAACTGAGCAAGCTGTACATGATTCCTTCATCCAGATCGAGCAGGCGGCACAAAATCTGGGGCTGCACATTAGTGAAGGTAAAACAAAGTACATGGTGGCGTCGAATGCGAGAGGAACAGTTGGTCAAACAATCAAGGTAGCGGAGCACGAATTTGAAGTGGTGCAATCCTTTAAATACCTTGGGTCAATAGTAGCAGCCTATAACAATATATAGAAGAAGAAATACGCGGGCGGCTTCTCAAATCCAACAGAGCCTACTATAGTCTGTCAAAGCTCTTCAAATCCAGAAATCTCACCATAACTTCAAAACTGCTGCTGTACAGGACCATGGTCCTGCCAGTACTCACATATGGATCTTAAGGAGAATTGTTGGCCCCATATGTGAGGAAGGACGATTCCGGAGACGATACAATCATGAATTGTACGCAATCTACCTTGAAGCAGATATCGTGACAAAAATTAAGCTCGGTAGACTCCGGTGGGCAGGGCACCTAGCTCGCATGAGCGAAGAGCAACCTGCTCGGAAAGTTCTTCGTGGTACATTCTATAGTAGACGACAGCTTGGTAGACCATGCTTGCGCTGGAGAGATGGCGTAGACCAGGACGCCCGGAGCCTTGGGGTGCGCAACTGGAAGGCGGTGGCTCGAGACCGGGATGGGTGGAGAGACTTGTTGAAGGAGGCCAGGACCGGACCCCGGTTGTCGAGCCGATGTTGATGATGAATATATAAATACAGATGGTCGAATTTCGACCACAGGCAATACTAGTATTAATAAAAGACTAATTCCATTGCATATTTTTTTTTTTTTTACTAATTCAATTGACTTATTTTCTTTATAAATATTTCAGGTGCTATCCTTGTACTTGCTTGCCATACTTCATACCCTCCTGTAAAAATACAAATCACTATTGTCCAAATTGCAATGCATTTATTGGATCATATCAAAGTTAAACAGAATTAGTGGGCCTTTCCCAACGCAATTATTCTGTTTGTATAGTTACCATGTTTAGTGGATCCTATACTTCTATATGTCACTATACTTCTAATTTTACATACATACATTATAGTATACATTATCAAATTTTCGTTAATTTTTCTATTTCCAATTAGGTACTGTCAAACAATACTATAAATGTCCCTATAAAATTTAAATTTTTTTTAAATTTTAATTAATTAATATTTTTCAATGTTTACTATGATAAAAATGCTTACTTTTTTGACTATATAAAAGGATCGCAGAAATTAATTAATATTACATAATATTGACTCTAGCCGGAGCAGGGGTAAAGGACACTCTCAGGTTATTTACCTGTGACTGTGAGGTTCTCTTTCATTTAATCCGAAGTAGCAAAATTTGTGTATTGAGGAACGAACTAGGAGATTATTACCCGGGTCTTTCTAAATAGTAAAATTTAACTTTTTTTTCTTAAATCATATTTTAAACTTCTGCGAAATAAAATTATGGAATCTACTAAAATATATGTTTTTAATCTCTACGGAACACGCTCTACAACCTTTTTTTTTTTTGTATAAAAATAAAATTCGTTGATTTGTTAAATTAAAAAAATTATTTTAATTTTTTCCACTTTTATCATTATAAAATTGTATTATGTTTATAATTATTTTACTTAAATAAAAAAAAAAAACTTCATAATGTTATTTATTTTACTGTCGAAATATAGAAGCAAATAAAATAGGTAAGATTTTATGGGCCTATTAAGGATGACAACTCAACAGAGTTTAGTTGTCTCTACGAAAGTTTGTCTTAAAATAAATGCCTATTAGGATGGTATGTCTCTTTTTTTAACTCGACGGAAATTAGGTGTCTTCCATAACACGAACATGTTTGTGTGGTTTGCTTAAAGCTCAGCTCTCGTAGAAACAACTAAATCGAGATCGAATTTTCGCATGTATGTGTATGTTCCTCGATTACTACTTTATGAAATTGGGAACAGCAAAAGTACTCCGAAAACATTTCCCGGAATAGCCAATCGAAGAATTTTTTAGTAGTTCCGAAACCGCTACTCCGAACGTTCAAGCAAAAACGACATAAGTTACATTTAATGGAAAACTTACAAAAAAAAAGAAATAGAAAAACTGCCAAAAATTTCTTTTAAGACACTATATTTTGACTACATAGTCAAGTTGGAAAAATTACCCAAACTTGTTCTAAAGAGAATGGGCATTTTCATAGTCACTTTTAAACTCAAGTTTATCTTAGACCTGGGTTTATCCTATCTAAACAACATTGAATAAACCCCAGTCCAAGATAAACTGGAGTTTAAAAGTGACTATGAATATGCCCCAATTATTTTATCAAAATGTGCGCGTTCAACGCATATCTGAATTTTCAGAATTCTGTATTTTTTGGAGTTTCTGATTGGTCAGCTGTCATAAAAAGTTAAATGTCATCTGAAAATTCAGAAATTTTTGTGACAGCTGGCCAATCAGAATCTCCAGAAATTCAGATATGAGTTGAACGCACCCAATGTCACCTTGCCAAAAAGAGGAACTGCCATGTATGGTTTAAGTGAAAGAGTCAGATACTATAGCCCATCGCCATCAGGCGACTTAAAGTGTTTACTTAAGAAATCACATAAGAGATTCAAGTGACCGCCACTTAAACAGAAGTAGGTACATAATTCTTTCTAATTTTTTCATCTTCGTTAAAATCATATAGAAAGCCATTCAACGCAGACTTCGGATCTGAAATTAATCTGAATTTAAAACAACTTATTAACTTTTAATTCCATATACAATAAACATATTATATGCTATGTATGCCTTTGAATATAGTTTTTTAAGTAAAAAAAAAAAAAATACTAGTAGAACGATACTAATGCAAAATATAACATCAGCTTTTTAAGGGCTCCACACCGTGGTGAGCGACAAACGACACAGCGGCACCTCACTTGTCCAATTAAAAAAAAAAAACTATTAAGCTTACGATCTAAAGTCAGATCAAGGTTAAAAAAGGTCAAATAGTTTCATTAAGCAGTCAGATATGCGAGCAGAACATTTTTTGTAATGAACTTTTTAAGTTTTTCTCAAAGCCATATTTAAAAGAATGTTAACACCTTATTGGAAGAATTAAAAAATAAAATGAGTACATAACATATCTACCATCTAAATGACCAAACAAAATGGTCTTAAGATCAACTTTATGTTTATCAATTATTGGTCAGCCTGTAGAAAATATTTTTGCGACTGATTAATCGTGTTTCGTGTAGCTGAAATGGCATTTGTGAATGTTATCCCATAGCCTTACATACACATGTTGGCGTATAATTAGATTAAATCCGCGCGAAACATTCGGAGCGAATCTGCGACGGCCGAAGAATGTTCAAAGATTCGCATCGCACCAGTGTGGGTAAATGGGTACTCCCCATGCAAATTTATTTAGACAGGCGGACATGTCGCTGTCGTTCCAAAGTATTCGCGTCGGTTTAAGAGAGCCTTAAATTGAAATTGTTAAACAAAATTTAACAATTTATATGCGTTTTTATTCAATATTATATTTATTTTCCAGATAACTTTCCAAAAAATGTTTTCGCATCAGTTGATATCAGCTGTTTTTTTTTTCTAAAGGCATTACAACAATAGAAAACATCAATAAGATTAAAAAGATTCAAAGAACAGCTAGTGTTGGAACCACAGGGGCCTTAAGATCTTGCCCAAAGGATGCCTTAAGCGTTTTTCTGCATATCTTTTGTCACTCGATTTTCACCTAGTAACGAGAGACTTCGACACAACTATCCACAATCAAAGATGGAGTGTGGTGTTGGTTCCGGAATCTTCTCTGAGTCCTTAAATATCTCCAAATCTTTTTGATTTCCTGACTATATGCTAGCGTTTTTCAGGCAGAATTACTGGCTATAATAGAAACATGCAAAATACTCAAAAAAGACCCAAACCAAAATCGAAATACTTGCAATTCTGAGAGACAGTCAGGCGGATGTTAAGGCCATTGCTGCGGTCACATCATCCTCCAAATTGGTCCAGCAATGCCCGGATGAGCTCGCAAGCCTCAACGTCAATCTTAAGTGTCACTCTTATCTGGTTACCAGGTCACAGTGGCATTGAGGGAAATCAGCAGGCAGCCGAACTAGCTAGGCAAGGATCAGCCCTTCATAGCTCACTTGCGGAAAGAGTTTACATTCCTCTCGGAGTTATGAAGGGCAATTTACTTTCAATTTGCCTCACCAAATCCAATCGTAGGTGGAGCAGTCTAAGCAACTGTGTTCAATCTACAAAGATGTGGCCCGCCTATACAATAAAGTCTGAACATAAGATTTAATGTGTAGACCAAGACAAAACATTGCCAGGGTCATTGCAACATGCACAGGGCACTTGCCAATAGGAGAGCGTGCGGCGAAACTGGGGTATTTCTTACAACACCCACTATCGTAGCTGTATGAACCAGCGGGAAAAAGAAACATAAGTTCACTTCTTCTGTAAATACCCTACCCTAGCCCGTTTTAGGATACAATCACTTGGAAAGGCTTCCTTCGACGACCTTGACGAACTTTCCGAACTGAACATCAAAGACTTGATCCCTTTCTTAAACCCGACCAAATGGCTCTGAGAAGATATTCGGCTTTTTGCTGTCTAACTCGGGGCTTTAGATTGTTGTTCCACTAACCCATTCGTCAACCATAGGTTCAAACGAGTTTTGGTATCAAAACGGCGCTTTTTGCGCTAATTGAGTCAGAGAGCTAGTCGGCTCGTTGGCCGCCATTTCATTTGTGCTTGCAAGGTAAACAAAAATGTATCTGTCAATTTTGACAAGAAACATCACAGGTGTGTTTGTCCTCTTCTAACAAGCCACGTTCGAAAAGTTAAGTTATTCGGTCAATATGTCAATACAACAAACATATTTTCTTTGAATCATAAGTGCTTAATCACTGCAAATATTTTAAATATCACTTTTAATTTTTGTCACGTCAACTTAATAATAGCTACGTGTTGGACTGCGTTTCCACCGACCACTAAATCGAGATTAAATACGATATTTGCCCAAAATCTTCTTCAATTCTCGAAGATTTACCATACAAATTTATTTCGTAAAGCTAGTAGATTTCGAATAAATCTTGTTAAATCTTCATAGAGCCAACATAGTCTTACAAATCGAACAAAACTTTTTATGTCAAGCTGAACGCATTCATTGGAAAATTCAACGTCTTTTGCTTCTTTTGACAAACATGAAATTTTCTGTCTTACTTCAACTTCTTACGAAAAAATGAAACAACATTTGCATTTTGAAGGAACTGTCCGTTTTGTTTTGTGTGGTGGAAACACTATATAGATTTATTTAATCAAAATTAAATAGTATTACCATCAATAGTTACTTATATTTTTCATCCTAAGAAAATAAAACAATATTTCTTTTTTTAATTACGTTTGTTTACTCCCCATTTAAGTATTTCTTGTCTATTGTTATAAATATTATAATAGGTTTGTACTACTGACACAATTTGCAAAAAGCCATCTACCCGCCAGAGTAAAAACTAATTTTTAAACCATTAAAATAAACCCAGATCGACACCAAAATCCCATATTGTTTTTGAATTACGTGCTAACAAATAACCATTTTTCAAACGCGAGTAATAAGCAGTTAAAATTGTTATCTGTTATCATTAGACTCATTTTGATATATGAAATTATTCAAATTTGAAATCATATTCACTTGAGCTAATATAAGAATGCATGTTTGTGGGTTTATTTATTTTTCACTGTTAAGTCAACAAGTTTATCTCCAACAATGTTTCTTCAACAATACATTATATTCATAGTAAAAGCTCTGCAACATTCAAGTTCAAAAAAAAAAAAAAAAAAAAACGCAACATTTGACCAACCTTAAGAATACCTAAACATAATGTTAAGCTTTTTAGCTTCCAAATAAAATAAACCACCATCAATGATTCTTCCTCTCAATCTAGTCAGTGTCAAAGTCACACAAGTGTATTTCATATCTCTCTGTTAACATTCTTCATCTGCCGGTGGTCGCGGGTATTTAAATCTTTAGTGATTGTAAGTTTTAAAAAAATTTAATAGATTTTTAAAGTTATTTTTAAAACAGTTTTGAAATTTTAATTCGAGTAGGTATGCCTAAATAATATTACAGTGAGAAAATAAAATTTATATACATATATGTATATGTTATCGTCGCATTGAAATGGAATTTTTCTCTTTAAATTGTTCAACACCACTTTTGGCGTCTTTGAACACCAATTAATATTTAAATAAGATTTTCATTATATATAAATATAAAAAAAAAACAGTAAGGAAGTTCAAACATCGGGCAAGGAATACATAAAATCGGTTAAAGAGTTTTTATTTTTTAAATTAAAGTGAAATTAACAGTTTTAAATATTTTGAAATGCAATTTGATAAGTAGATACAAATACAAAAGGCTGCAATTCAGGCACAATTCAAAATTTGTTGTTTTGAGATAAATGTGATTTAAAATTTCAATTTCATAAAAAAAAAAACTTAAACAATAGTACTAGTAGGTACTTAAAACAAATAAGACACTTTTATGTAAACGATATCGACGTTTGACAAATGTAAAGTGCGAGAAATTTTGCTTACAATGTTATACTTAGTTTTAAATCGTAAATTTTTTTTATTGTGCCAGTATTGCTGCAAATGAAGGATATATAAATAATATTCAATACATGTAGTATTGCAAAGGTACAGTGCGCAACACGTATATAAGTAACTCTGAAAGGCCAGCATATTTCATTCTTATGTCCTAGTTTTTCTACCGTATACCTATACCAACAAAGGTTTGTGTGTAATGCATTTTCTTATAAAGGGTCCGCCAGATAACTTCTTTTTTTTTTGAAAATAGCGCAAAACATCGAGTGTAGCTTCGGCTGTGTGGCACATAGCACCGGGCCGCGCCGTCCTGTTGAAACCAAATGTTGCCAATATCCTCCTTTTCAAATTTTGTGAACAAAAATTCGTTCAACATGGCCCGATATCGATCGCCATTGACTCTAAGGGCCACTCCTTGCTCAATTATGCCTCTGGACCAAAATCCGCACCAAAACAGTGACTCGTTTTGGGTGTATCGGCTTTTCAATGTATGCGTGCGGGTTTTCTGTGCCCCAAATGCGACAATTTTGCTTGTGTACTACCCGCCAAGATCAAAATGAGCTTCATCTGAAAAGACGATTTTTTTTTGGCAAAATCGGCATCTTCTCTAAGTCGATCGCAGGCCCACTTAGCGAAGCGTATACATAACCATATTCGTTCAGCGGAAGGATAAAACTAATTATCTGTCAAATCAGACATGAGCTTAGTGTTACCAGCGTTCGGACTTTAATGCGAAAGCAGTAGATTTACTTGGCTTTTTCATACATTATCAAATCTTCTGCACCACTGCGCTTTGCTTACAATCTACTTCTATTTTCGGTTTCGATTTAATTGTGAATAAATTTGGTTTGTAACAAACTATATTCGAGACTTTTTGCTCGAAAGTGGAAAAGTAAAGAACAAAAACAACCGTTAGAGATGCCTGTGTGTGTAAAAGCGTGTTTGATCTGTCATTTCAGATTAATTTGACAGAATAAGCACAATTTGTTCGAAAACAGGCATCTCTAGAGCATGTTTTTGTTTTTCATTACTTCACTTTTTGCCACTCTTTTGCAAAAAGTGTTGATTGGAGTAGCCTTTAATATGAAATTAAAATTCTACTTCGAAAATTTTAGTTTCACTGCGATTTTTGTTTCAATCTACTTCGAAATGCGATTTCTGAAGTCCGAACCCTGAGTGTTACCATTCGCTAGTTGAAAAAAAATAAAACGTTAGATGGCGGACCCTTTATAAGAACAAGAATTATAAGAAAACATTCATTATACATGGTGGCGCCAAACTAATCATTCAATTTTGCTTTTGAATTACTTTTTTACTTAATAAAAAACATGATTTTGAGTGATGGAAATCTTTATTTGGACCTTTACAATTTTTTCTGTTAGTGGAAAAGATGGTATCCGTTTAGTGATGTCTGGCGCCAGTGTTGATACACATTTGTGCCAGTTTTAACGCATTTTCCATGATTTCCCGTGATAATTGTTCGCATTCCTGACATGAATACTCTCCTTAAGGGCTGAGATTGTCTAAAGCTTGTTGGCATTTGCCATGACTTCAAGTAGCCCTAAAGAAAGAAGTCTGAGATGGTTAAATCAGGCATGCCAAATCCCCAAAACGGGAGATTAGGCGACCATCAAACGCTTCACTCACAATATCCACAGTGGCTCGTGCTGTGTGTGTGGTTGAACCGATTTGCTGAAACCATTATGTTCACCAAGCCCCGCTCATTCAATTCCGGCAGTAATTAACCGCTTAAGTGGAAATGCGCCTCGTCGCTCATCATGATGATTTTCGACACAAAGTCGTCCTTTTCGTTGTGGAGATTGAGGATGGCTTGACAGCGGAGTATAGCGCTCCATTTCTTGTCTGTTTATATTCTGCAGCTATTTAGTTCACAAATGTCAAATGTGATTGACGTATGACGCCATTTGCAAAAATATAACATCTTCCGTCCGATAGGGTGATTAATTTTGCGCCACCTTGTACATGTAAAAAAAAATGAATATATATTATAGCAAAAACACGTCTACTTGAAATATTACAATATTTACCAAGCATATGTGCCCTTTTTAAACTGTTATTTTGACATTTCATTGGAAAATTGCATTTGTAATTAAAAGTGGAAACGTTATTTGTATACTTACTTAAGGTTTGTAAACATTTTTGAATGCGTAATTTTGTGTTCTGATGTTTGTGCATAAAAATGAATTTTCTATAACTTCGTTTTATGCCGACTTGTTATATACATAAGTTTAATTTCATAGAGGAGTTAAAGGAATGTAATTATAAATTGACAAAGTCATAAATTCGTGTTTAAAAATTTCCAACGTTGCCTGAGCTGTAGGTCTATCCTGCTGGAACCAACAATGCTCGACAACCAATTCAGCAATTCGCGGGAAGAAAAATATCCGTGAATATTTGACAACATTTGAAAAAATTATGGAACATTCACATTATGACGTTACTTATGCCCCGTCTTGTATATGAAATTTTTTTATTTCCTTTAAATACTGTTATGTACATATTTGTAAGGATATAAGAAACATTGATGTCAGAAAAATTCACTTAGGGGCTGATAACACGTTTCCTTCTTTCGGTTGTTTCGTCTTTTTGACAAATTGAGTGAGAGATGTATGAAACTTAATTATAATGAATTTACACGACTGAAAAATTGGCAGTTTATTGTCAGTAAACTGCTAAAAGAATGAATTTTTCCATTCTTCTGATAGTTTTTTTGACAGTTTACTGACATAATACTGCCAATTTGCCAATCGTGTAAACCCAGTATTATAGGCTGATTAAAGACGGTGTTCACATTGGACTCACTCCGCGCGACTCATATTGACATTTCTTTGTTTTATCTCACTCCAACTCATGATAAGAAAGAAATAGTCTAGTGAGGCAGGATCTTTTCAAAAAATTCAAAAAATCCTGCCTCACTTTCTCAAATAGTGAGGTGGAGAGAGATAAAAGAAAGAGATGTCAAAATGAGTCGCGCGGAGTGAGTCAAATGTGAACACCGTCAAACGTTTCCCTCTTTCGGTTGTTTCGTCTTTTTGACAGATTGGGTGAGAGCTGTATGTATGAAGATGTATTGGGTATGAAACTACGTTTCTACAATCTGACAAAAAAACGAAAGACGTGAAACACACACTATACAAAAATGTTCATAGTTTTAAATAATTTTTAACTACATAGTATCATACTAAGCATGTTTTCTTTAATAAACTCCATCTGAACACACCTAAAACGGTGACAGTTCGTGGAAAAAAGTAAGCAAACATACCTTTTCACATTTTGTATTGTCAAAATGACATTATTGAGTTAATATGATACTAAAAAGATTAAGTTGCCATTTTTGGTGAATTTAACTTTAGTAAAATTTTAAATAGATAGTACGGTGCTAACTTATTTAAAATTTGAAAAATCGGCTTCTTAGCCTGGCATCATACTTAAAGTGATTTAACACTTTACTAAATTGTCTTAAATTATGCGCCATTATGTCTAGTTATATAGTTGAATTTCTAATAAAATTAAACATATTTTTCAAATGAAACAATATAATTTATAAGTCACCCCCAGATGCACAGATTTATTTATAGGTATTTTTATAAGTTTTTTTTGTTGATCTCTTCAATAACTTTTGATTTTTTGTTTAAATAATATTTTTGTTTTATAACAAAGTTCTTCATTACACTTCAAGCAAATAATTCACTTAGAGCCGATTTTTCAATCATCAGTTAAAGAGTCAGTTAACTGTCAGAGGAATAAAGTTATACGACACTTAAACGGTCAGATAATAGTATGCGAAGTCGTCCATATACGCTGTTGGCTACGTACGCGGATCCAAAACAGAACTGTTTGTTTGATGGCGATGGGTACTCATTATATGCTATTTTAAAACAATTGACCAATTGAACCCTATTAAATATTAATTAATTAAAAGTTCTCAAAAATATAAATCCATCTTTTATGTTAAGATTAGGTCATCCCGCGTCTTATGCTTTGGAATAATTTTTTTATAATTGTCGACAACATAATACAGCAGGAATTTTTATGTATGACATAAGCAACTATGAAAAACTCACAGATGAAATACATCAAAACAGATGGGTTTTTAATTGTGTGAAATTCAAATAAAAGCTTGAAAAACATATGCGCATATGTACATAATGTATATCATCCAATTATTGGAACTGGAAGCCCTACATAACTTTTCTTCATATATAGCCATATGTCATACCAGGAAATACAAAAAAAAAAAACTATTTTTAAGATTCTTATACCTACACAAAATTATATATTTTTTTTCAATAACTATTTTAAAAAAAGTCGATTCATTCATTACAGAAAAATCAACCCAGTTGTTAACAGGGTCCTAGAAAGATTTTCATTAAAAAGAGGTAACTTAGTGAACCTCTATAGAGCCTTGCCAATAAAATAAATATATCTAATCAATATTTTTTTGAATAAAATATCTGTATTTTTTGTTTGTTACAATAACAATTTTCAGAGTTATTGATAATCTAAGTTCATAATTTTCTCGTAAGCTTGCAAAGTTTGACTGCAAAAATGACACAAACTGGCTCCACTGTTAAGAAATTTAAGAAGGTAATTTTAAACTCCACAAATATAACTAAACATATATGTACCTACATATGTATGTCAATCATTGTGGGGGTATGCCAACAATCCCTACTCCATGGTTCTCATTTTGAAAAATATTATTTTATGACATTTACATACAATAATAATTATTCAATTCCAAACAACCTACACGTGTTTATTTTATATATTATTTGTCGATTATTTTTCGCCTTCAAATTTCACACCTACAAGTATCTTGGAGTGAGAATTTATTTTAGCACGTTTAAAATTCAAAGGAAAAAGCAAACCCCCAATATAAATCTTACCAAAATACAGGGTGGGCCAAATACAAGTTTCTTTTTTTTTTTAAATGCAATAAAATGAACAAAATTTAAATTTGTTTCATTAGTAACAGCAAACATTCGCATTAATTATTATGGAATACAACGTCGCGTCGTTCACGTGGCTGCCTCTCAGCTAGCTTCACAGTAGCGCATTCTTTCACTCCAAATTTCTAAGACCTTGTTGATGATATTGGCCTTAAGTGCTTGAATAGTTTCCGGATTGTTGGTATAACATATCGGTCCTTCACGGTTCCCCAAAAAAAAAAAAGTACAAAGGGGTCAAAAAGCAGCTCTGAGGCGGTCAATTTACATCGCCAAGACGACAGATAACACGATTTGGAAATTTGTAACGCAAAAGATTGATTTTGGATTGCCCTGTGTGGCATGGCGCATGAACCAGAGGTCGTCCAAATCCATGTCTTCATTATCAGTAAAAAAAAAAAGTCGGTTAACATGGCCTAACAATTAGACATGTGTAACACAGCGCTGAGTTGGCGCAGTGAGTTGAAGCAGCAGCTGAGTTATCTACGCTGATACAGCAATGTGTAACTCAGCAACTCAATAACTCAAAAGCCTTTCCCAAGGAAAATCTTTCTTCCATTACGGTTGCAAAAATATTGACCTTAAACAAGCGATTCGCACTGTGAATACAATATGTTCTTCAATTGGTCAAACAGAGGTATAAACACACCATATATTTTCACACACCATTCCATACAAGAATTCATGTCTATTTGTTGGAACACAATAACACAGTAACGCACATTTCTCTATCTGTAACTCCATTACTCAATTGTATACGCAACAACCTTTTCCCAAATGTCTCAATTTTAAAAGGAAAACTCTTGTTTCCGATGTCATTTGTACACAGCCACTCTTTTCACAAACGTTTTTCACAAATAACATCTTTCCACCATTCAGTTGCAAAGAGAGTGACTTTAAACAACCGACTAGATACCCATATATAATATATATACAGAAAGCGAAATTATCTATCTATCTGAGATCTGAAGCCACACAAAACTCTCTCTGTAACTCACAAAAAATGTACAAACAACCTGCGCACTGCGCAATTGAGTTAGTGGGTTATTGTGTATCAAACGAATCAATAAAAAAACTTGCGCTATTGAGTTAGTGAGCCAGTGAGTAACGCTGATACAGTAAAGTGCACTTGAGTTAGTGTATCAGCGCAGCAAATTTTGCTGAGTTACCCATGTCTACTAACAATCCTTGCCAAAACTGTCACTCTCTGTGGATATAATATTTATTTTTCAATATTTCCAAACGTTGTTCAAGCGTAAAGCGACTCATTTCGTTCCGCGGATGTACGATACTGACTTTCTGTCAAGAATTCGAGCGGGAAAAAGCTGTCAATGTCAAAATAACCCATGATTTAAAAAGAAACTACTAATTAGATGGCCCACCCGTTATATACCGAATTGTTGGAGCATGCGGCGCCACTTCTTCGTCAATGGTTTTTTTTTTATTTTGTTGGGTGATTGTCTATGTCTGGTCTATATTTTATATTCTGGAGACAGGAGATACATGCTTGTTATTTTACATCAAAGGCGTTAAAATACAGAAAATTGGTATTTAACATTATCAACATGTTTGCAAAAAAAAATAACAACTCAGGATTAGGAATAAATAACGAAAAGACACCTGTACAACATCTTTCGATTAAAAAATTTCACGTGTTTGCAATAACATATACATAGACATACGCATATGTAGTAAACAGTCAAAACTATTTTTTGCATGTAAGTACATATGTACATTATTATAACGGTAAATCTAACACTTAAACTGGAAATTGCTTTCATTGAATTTTATAAATACAAATTTGGAGACACTTATAAAATAATTATTTATTATGTTTAAATAATTCGCAAGATTATTAACGAATAAACATCTTTGCTGACGCACGGTATAGGGTGAACTAAAAACGTGGGTCTTAGACGAAGCACGTTACGTGAAATACGTTTGGTGTGTTACGTTAGGTTTCGCACGTATACGTTACGATTCGGTTGCATTACGTATATTGGGAACATTCAATAACAAAACTCCGACACTCAAGAAAACATTTATATCTAAACATTTTAATCCTGAGTCCCGGGCATTCATCAGGGCTAACTTTCTAGGTTTTGAGAAAAAGCCAATAAAGAGTATTTCAAAAAAAAAAAAAAGAGTCACCGCTGAAAACCTCTCTAAAATAAAAAAAAATGCCAAAATATAATTCACAAATACTTATTTCTTTGAAAAAATCAAAAAGTTTAAAAAAAAAAACAGTTGTACAAAAATACATACAACAGAAGCCTCAAGCCTGTTTTACAATGCAACGAGAAAATGAGACGTCAGCGTGCTGAGAAACGCTGCCAACTTTTTCTCGTTATAAAATCGTTATCCAATTCACAATGTAGCGAACGTTTTTTATGACAAAAGCTCATTTTTGAAAAAAAAAAATCTTTAAGATAATAAACAAAATGACGATAGATTTATCAATAACTTTATTTGTTAGACACAATTGATTACATCTATTTTGAAAAATCTGTAAATTTCTTAGCAAAAATGAAAATCGTCGTCACATCGCGTCTTTTTTTTTCAATTTTTCAAACTCACGGCATGACGTGACGACCGACGAGAAACGCTTCATTGTGTAAGTATAGACGCTCACGTCTCGTTTCCTAGTCGCATTGTGAATCAGGCAAGACAACAGCTGAAATATTTGAAAACTTAATCCGAAATATGGCACAATTTATCTCATTCTTTCTCATTGCTACGTTGAGGAAATATAAAGGCGAAAAGTTAAGATGGCCAGGATTTGACTTGTTTAGGAAAAAACAAATGAGAAGTTTGCATTCTGATGAAATGAGGGAGTTTTTTAAATAACCGACACACTGCAACACAATAAAAGTTACGAAATGCAGTTGTTCGAAATAACGGTATAGATACTTGATTCATATGATTTCCACTTAAGTTAAAATTAGCGATTATTCTAAAATTAAGATCACCTGACCTTCTAAAGAATATGTTTAAAACTTTATAGCAATAAAGATGTCTGACTGGAAGAATTTTTAAATTTCTAAATAACGGAAAACTAGGGTAGAGGCGAGGTTCGCCACATATTTTCTTTAGAACACTTTTTTGCATTATTAACAGAGGTTGAATTTTGTTATAGTATATACCTCCCCAACAAGAAATTCCATATTGTAGTTTCGAATGAAAAATGCCGTAGTATATTTTAAGAAGTAGTTGAGAAGAGCAAACTTTACGCAGAAAATAGAAATTTCTAAGAGTGCACCGAAAATACTGTCTAAGATTTTCTGTATGATTATTAAAACTCATTTTTGAATCAATAATTATGCCCAAATATTTGAATTCCGAAACATTTTCTATTTTAAAACACCTATCGCTGCGCCTTATTTCATCAGTAAAAGTGTAAGCATTACAGTTGCAGGTCAAAAGTTTAAATTTTTGGCACTCAGTAGCATCAAAAAAGAGATCAGCATCGAAAATATTTTGGTCAGAGAAATTAAAAAACATTACTTTAGTTTTAGAACTAATAGTCAATCCGTGAGCAGAAAACCATTGTTTTAACAAGCTGAGATCCCAATTTATATCAGCCATAAGATTAAGACGACTATTTGTGCCGCAAGTAAAACCCACATCATCTGCAAAAGCAGTCAATAAACCTTTAAAAGGCAGCTTAAACAAAGAGTTAATATATATCAGAAACAGAATTGGTCCCAAAACCGATCCTTGTGGAACTCCTGAATCAATTGATTTTATATCACTGCTTATATCATCTATAATTTCACCCTTTGGGTTCTGTTTTTTAAATATGAACTGAACCAATCACATATAAAACCACGGAAACCAGCGTTTTCTATTTTACCAATCAAAATTGCGTGGTTTACCATGTCAAAAGCTTTTGAAATGTCGATAAATAAAGCGGCAGTATTTTTTTTTTTTTTGTCAAGGTTAACAAATATTTGAGAACAGAAATGTAATAATGCATCTTCGGTTGATTTATTCGATTGAAATCCAAACTGAACATCACTGAAAAACCATTTTTTATAACTTTTTCAAAGACCTTGCTTATTGAGGATAAAAGTGAGATTGGTCTATAATTACCTAATTCACTAGCAGTGCATCTGGGAATACTCCAGAAAATATACTTTTATTAAAGATGTGAGACAATACATCGATTATAAAACAAGCTATCTTCTTCAAACAAAAATTAGATATACCATCAGTACCAGAGGAGTTTGAATTTTTTAAAGTACCTATTATTTTAAGAACTTCTAGGCTTGATATAGGTTCGAACAAGAAGCTTTGTCTTTGAGATGGTTCACTCAGAACGTTTATAGGATTGCAATTTGAGCAATGAGTGTGGCCAGAATTAGTTTCTGGACTGAATGATAACGACGAAAAATAGTCATTAAATGCATTAGCAATTCCAAATTTATCTGAGACCATACAATCGTTGACATTGACTGCAGATGGCTGTTTTTTACAAACAGATTTATTGAGAATATTATTCACAATTTGCCATTCATCTCTTATATTACCTTCAGCTTGAGTGAATTTTTTTTTTAAAGTAAGTATCACGACAAATAAGAATTTCTTTTCTTAATTCAGAACATAATTTATTGTATTTAGTTTTGAGATACTGATTGCTACTGCGTTTTGAACATTTTTTTCTGAGTTTGT
The DNA here is from genome assembly GCA_932273885.2 of Leucozona laternaria. Classification (NCBI taxonomy): domain Eukaryota; kingdom Metazoa; phylum Arthropoda; class Insecta; order Diptera; family Syrphidae; genus Leucozona; species Leucozona laternaria. Next base: position 20,927,876 of record OW026368.1, on the reverse strand, counting down.
TTTTATATTTGACTTTTATCAGCAAGCTAAAGCTATTAGAAATCCAAGGTTTAAAACGCTTGTTAGTTTTGTTTTGAGTAACTATACAAGAGGAATTAGCAATGTATTCAATAAGAATATCAATAAATAGGTCATACGATTTGGAGGGATCTCTTTCCGTGATGAAAACTTCTTCCCAAGACTCAAAAGACAGACTAGTTTTAAGCCTACTAAAATTGATTTTCTTAACCAAGTTACGAGTGCTTTAATCAGAGCGAATATTATACATTAGTAAAAAATCTAATAAAATGAAATTTTTCAAAAAAAAAAAAACAAGTCATAAATCAATCCAAAAATTTGAAGAAATATACCTACCTATTTTTATTTTAATATTTTTTTTCCTTAAGTTTTTTTTTTTTTTTTTTTTGTATTGCTTTTGGCCTTGAGTTCTTTTTTGTAGTCAGGTATAAGTTCAGATATACAAAAGACGAACTTAAATAACTTAGAAAATTTGTTCCCATGACTACGCCATTTCACATTAGATACTGGTGTTTCAAATCGATTGAAGAATTAACCCTTAATACATTAAATTAATTAAAAGTTCAAATACGAAAATTCCTTTTATGCTCTTGAATTCGTTTATTAATTCCGACAGCATAGTAGGTTAGGTGGGTATCATTATGACCCTAGCGCTTAAAACTCACAGATGAAATTCATAAAAGAGATGACCATTTAGGTAATTAGCAATGTCAAATTCCAATAAAAGCACCAAAACATAACCAAAAGAACTAGAACTCAAACTTATAGAGTTCTGGAATCATTAGATATAGATATACATACATAACTTTGTTGTCCATTAATATACCAACAATAATGATATTGTTGATATGTATACCAATTCCAAACGAGCAACACTTGAAAAGCACGCATTCGTTTTTATATCTTAATTGTTAATCATTTTCGCATTTATTTTGGGATGAGAATTTTTTCAAAGTCAAAGTAAGAAAAAAAAAAAAAAATTATCTGTAAGCCTACAATGAAGCAAAACTGTGTTATGTAATCTATATTTTTGGCGCCATGCCACTCCCATCTTCAGCTTTTTGTTTTTTTTTTTTTTTTTTTTTTGGTGTTTGGGTTCGTCTACATTGGGAGCAGGGGACTCACGGTAAAATTCTGCCTATGCTGAATTCTTTTGTGGAAGTGGAAGATGTGAAGAAAGGCGGCTGAAGCTTTTTGTGTTTTGATATAAAAAATGTGCGGCTTCTTGGAGGATGATGACCTCATACTATTTGTGCTAGCTCTTCATCTCATGTATATTTAATGAATTTTTGTTTTCTTAGAAATCGAGAGGGTAAACTGTATACAGTAGGTATACCTACTATATCTGGCGCCAAAAAATTTGGATATACAATATTATGTACATAATGTACATTATAATATCTAAATGAGATTTTGTTGATATAAATTGAGTGAAGACATAAAAGTATCAATTTCAATCACCAAAAAAGAGTTCCCTAAGTTAGAGGAAAGTGATTATTATAGAAATGAACTTCAAGGCCATAATCATCAGTGTATAGGTATAAAGGACGTCCGGAGGCGGTCAAAAATTAACAATGGGTTCTCACAACAAAAATAACAAGTCTGAAAAATAAAATAACATATATAAATGTTCTATATGAAACGGACGAGACTAGAGACGAGTTATAACAGTTTTTGTTCATTAAAAGTGGGGACGAGATTAGAGACATGCCACTTTATAACAGTTATAATAGTTTTTGGCCATTCAAAGTGGGAACGAAACTAGAGACATGCCAATTTATAACAGTTATAACAGTTTTTGGCCATTAAAAGTCGGTGTGCATTAACATGTTTCACGCGACTTGAAAAAAAAACTCTGGGTGCCTGAAGTATGCCCATACTGGCGGAGGGTCCTGGCCCTGTGGGGCTGCATAAACAGTACTTTTATATACCAAAACTACTATAGTTGGCACTTCTATATAAAATACGCGTTTTGAAATTAAAACTAATCTAAATATAAAATGATTGGCAACTCTGGTTTTGCAGTATTAAGTTCAGTTTTACGGTCACTCTTATCAATTTTGCTTTTTTACCAGTTTTATAAAAGGAATTAATGTAAAAAAATAATATCACGCTAAATCTTAATAATCACAGCACTGAAATAGAGTATAATTTTGGTGAGTCCTTCCGTTTTTATCTCCAAATTAAAAAGAAACAAATAAAGCAAGCAGCAGTGCATATATATTAGAATAAAACAAAGGATTCAATATGAATCGAACCCCCCCGGCGAATTATTTCAGTGTAGACAACCAACCACCTAAAAGACACCACAAGGAGGTTGTTCCAGAGTCCCCACTGAATAGAAGAGCTGGTTCTAGCAGGAACACCACTGCTGTTGGAGCGATGGATGTGACAGATTTGAGGACTATGATCTCCGAAATTATGTCAACCATTTTAGATGACAAAATGAAGGACATGCCGACACGGTCTGATTTGGACATCATTAATACCGAATTACATAATCTTCGAGACAGCAACTTGACCTTGCAGACACAGGTGAAGCACTTTGAAGACCGATGCAATTCACTGGAGCGGCAAGTTGAATTTCTGGCGATGAAATCAAACGAAAAAAATGTAGTGGTTCACATTCCCGTACAGCAGGGTGAAGACGCAGGAGAGAAGGCAAATAAATGTTGCATGGATCTTTTGCAATCGACGGACAAAAACATTATTGCATCAACAAGAATACTACGCTCAAGGAGCAATAATATAGCGAATGTCATCGTAAGGCTGAACCAAAGGGAGGACGTGGGACGTATTTTGAGATCAACGGTCAAATTAAGGAATAGTGGAATTTCCATACACCGAGATTTACCTGCATCTGCGAGAGCCCGAAAAAGACTTTTAATTAAGCTCAAAACAAATATTCTCGCGAAAAATAATCGTCTGAAAACACATCTCCGCGGACAAACATTGGTGGTTGAAGGCAAAACTTTCTATTACGACAACGAAAACAATCTGAAATGTGAAGGCATGTGCGGAATGTCACTATTAGACCAGTTGGTAAATGACATTTCTGTTGGAGGCGTTCCTGGGCGAAGAAATTTGTTTGAAAACAGCAGTGATCCACACGCGTCGTCTACGACACCAATTTCTAGTTTTTAGTTATAATGCCGTCTGCCCTTTAAAGTCTAAAAAAAATAAAAATGTAGAAAATATTAATGTTGAAAACATAAAAATTGTAAAAATGTTGTCATATAACATAGCAGGTCTTAGCAATAAGGGTATATATGTAGATTTTTTTAGTTTTATAAATCAGTTTGATATAATTTTTTTATTTGAAACTTATTTGACTGATAACAACCTAGAAACGTATGAAAACAAGTTTAATAATTACGATATTAGAATAATACCACCAAAAAGAAGTCATGCCAAAGGAAGAGCGAGTGGTGGATGTATTTTCGGCTTCAAAAAAGATTTGCTTAAAGACAAAGTCAACTGCGAATTTAAACATCAGGGAGAGATTATTTGTTTGGATTTAAAAATTTCTGGGAAGAGATTTCGTATAATACCAGCTTATATAAATTGTAACAACTGGGATACGGATTTCGATAAAATTAAAGAGTTTATATCATGTGGAGATATTGTAAATGTGCTTCTTGTTGGCGATTTAAATGCGAGAGTAGGTATCGAAGCTGGTGTGGAAAATGAAAGAGTTGGCTGTGGTAGACAAACAAAGGACACAACTAAAAATGCAAGGGGTACTAAGTTGCTTGATCTGTGCGATTCATACGGGCTTCGAATCCAAAATGGTACAAGTGATGGATGGATGATGATAAACACGGAGAATACACATTTGTTGGGAAACAGGGGAGCTCCGTCATCGATTACAGCCTTGAGGGTGGGGAATGGTATTCTATTATAAAGGACTTTGAAGTACTAAAGAGACCGTATTCTGACCATATGCCTATAACTGTGTCATTTAATATCGGAAAAAGAGAATTTAAATATGGAAAGGCACCTTAAAGAAAAACTGTTAAAGGCTAAAACCGCTATTAATTTATCTTGGAGAGAATGTTTTAACAACAAGAACATTGCGAATAGCAGTAAATACAAAGTTTTTGAGGCAGTATCTGAATCCATTCTCTTTTATGCAGCCCAAGTGTGGGGAGGTAAAAGATATGACACTGTGGAAAAACTGCTCAGATTCTACATCAAACGGTCGTTTCACCTTCCTCCAAGTACTCCGAACTATATGATAATGCTCGAAACAGGTTTATCTCCACTGTTCGTCAAAACCTTAAAACTCCAAGTCGATTACATATTAAAAGTGCTTAATATGTCAAATGATAGCCTTCCGAAGAAAGCTGTTCTTCAAGCCATTCAATGCAAAACAGGATGGATTAAAGACTGGTTGGAGCTGGCACATGAAACGGGTATCGAACTGGATCTCAACGAACGGAGTTCATGGAAGGCGAGTCTTTATAAGGTAATAAGTCGACTGGATGACAACGCTAGAGCGATGTACAAGGAGGAGGCCTCAAATTCTCTACATCGGGTAATCTATAGCAGGCTGAATCATAACCTCAACCAAAAGAATTACTTCCGAGACGATTGTACCACAGATCAAATATCATGCATGTTTCGTTTAAGGGGGGAACTGCTTAACTTAAATTTTATACCACATCGAGAAGAGTTACCAATACTTTGCCAAATTTGTAATATGTCAGAGCGGGAGGATATTTTTCACTTTGTAGGAAGGTGCCCGGTCTTAAGGGAAACAAGAAGACACATACTGGGGAGTGACTTTCTAACAGAGAGCGAAATAATAGTCCTTCTTAATGAAATGGACGTAACAACGCTATTCAAATTTTGCAACACGGCACTTAATTATAGAAGCAGGATATTAGGAGAAAATTTTTAATAAATAACTGTAACTTAAGTCATTCAATATCTAGTATTCAATTAATATTGTCAATCAGGCAGACGGCAATGCCATGCTTTATATATATTTATTTATTGTAAAAGTATAATTGAATAGGAAATAAAAACAAATCTAATCTAAATCTAATCTAATCTATAAAAATTACAAAATTAATTTTTGCACAGCAAATAAACATTCGATAAGCTACAATTCAATAGTTTGAAATTATTTGATTTTGAAAATGTTTTGCCTTATACCTACTGCAATTAGTTTTCCAAATCTATTTTTATATGTGGGTACGTTCAATGGACAAAGTAAGGCAAGTTACTAGTTACGAATTCAAAAGTTATCTTGAAATACCTACATAAATAAAATATTTATTGAACGTATCCAAAAGTTCACTCAAAATCAATAATTTATTTGGAGTTCACAGATTACAGGTATGTCAGTGAATATATGGGGATATATATATATATATATATATATAAATAGAATCTACTACCCTAATTCACTTTTTCAAACATCAACAACATATGAAAAGACAGCGCTGATCACCACGCACTACATCATTTTGGTAAGAGACAGCACTGTTGTTTTCAATAAACTCGAAATGTCAAAATCAAGATCAACATTTTAAGACATTCAAGAATGGGATTCAACTTCAATTTTTTGGACTGGTGGAGGCATTTCCTTTTTATAAAAGCTTCATAACTTAAATGATCAATGGAGGCCAAACTTTTGATATGGAAGAACTTGTGTCCAAAAATTTAGCACATTATATGTTGACCAACGCAGCAGCTGAGGGGAACTTTTCGGAAATGAATTTGATGAAAATTTAATAGAAATCATTTAAATTTACTGTTTTTTTTTTGAATTTCTAAATCTACTCCGGAAATTTTGGATTAACTCTTCGCTTTTTTTCGACATTGATTTCGAAATTTTGAATGTGAAGTCCGAAAACTGATCTCCGATCTTTTTTCCCTGACTATTAATTTTAATTGTGTCTGTGTTAATTTGAGTTTTAAGCTAAGAGGTACGCTGCTGATGCGAAACAACAACGTAATGCTTACGGAAACCATATCAAAAAAATGACAAACAAAACTCAAATGTCTCAGTTCGCAACTTGAACTAATAACAAACGATTTGGAATCGAATTTTGAACGAAATTATCTCATTTGCTTTTATAAAAATTTAATTTTACCAGTTTAACGTGTGTATTTACAACCGTTGTTCCAATTTGTGTTGCACCAACTTTAGCCCAATCAATAAACCTAGCACAAACACTGAATAAATGGACCGTTGATTGCAGCTTGCGAGTGTCCATACAATCGGTGGAAACACAAACGATGGCAATCGTCGCATACAGCAGCATTTCTGTCAAACTGTTGGCACAACCGATATACATATAGGTATCGTGTATTTCTCGCTTAAAATTTGGTATTGGTATTTATATTTATTGTAACCTTTAGCTATCAGGTTATTCTGGTGGAGTCTTGAATATTAAAAAAAAACCATTTGAGCTACTAATTCGATGCTTAAGAAACAAATTTTCGGCTTTGGGATCTCAGCACCCCATATGTTGGATATTCGCATATTCCTACAAATGAGGTGCTGAAAATCGCTGATGACCTTGAACAATTTTAACCATTGATTAAAAATTTCCTGTAGCTTACCAATTTCTGAAACTATAGCTGACCTTTTTTGAGCAATTACTGTACTTTTATAGATATCATACGAATATTCTAGTTCTAATGAAAAAGGCATTTGTCTTGAGGCCTTCAAAATCACACGATATGCATTTTTCGCACTGTCTGGAAGAAACTCACAGATGATATAGAAAATCTTGTGAGTAAAAAACAACATTAAGGTTCAAGTCATGAATAATTTTCAAGAGCGCCATCTTCATCTTCAAAGTTCTAACTATAGCCGTGTTTTATTGGTATTGGCGCAGTAAAATTTCCCTTGGCAAACAAAAACAAAGAGTGTCGATAAATTAGCCATATAGCCTTATAAAAGTGGTTATACATAGTTAGAACTTTGAAGATGAAGATGGCGCTCTTGAAAAGTATTCATGACTTGAACCTTAATGTTGTTTTTTACTCACAAGATGGATGTGATCTGTGATATTTGTAGTTTGGTGGAGACAAAATGGATGTGAACTATGATATTTGTAGCGAACACAGCCTAAAGTTGCTAAAGCGTTTTAAATATTAACACAACCAACGCGTTTTATTGGTACTTGATTATTGCGCTAGCTATAAATTACCAATAAAACACGGCTATTATTGTTGTTGCGATTCACATCTATTCATCGACGCTGGAAGAAATTACAAATGCGACAATGTAAACAAATGGGTTCTGGAGGGTGAAGCGTACGAAACATTCTCATCTTCATGTGGCTAATCTGTGTACAGAACTTTAAGCAAGCAACACCATTTTAACTGGCGGCCATTTTGTCAGCTGTCAAATGATTTATTTTTAGTTTGGTTTGGCATTTCAACATGACTAGATCGTGACGCCTTAAAAATTGGCTTTCAATATTTGGAGTCGTGATAATCCTCAAGTGAATGTTGAGACACCGTTGCATCCAAAAAAAAAACTGACTGTTTGGTGTGCTATGCTTTATGGTTTGGTCGAATAATTGGTCCGCACTACTTTAAAAAAATTGTGTGAGTGCCGGGACTCACGGTTAATATGTGTAAACATCAACGTGCGCGGATCCAAAACGGACTTGTTTTTGCTTGAAGGGGATCTTATTTTTTTCACTGAACGCACCCATCCTTGTATGCAGATCGTAACGTTGCACACCGTAACGTTGCACGACGTTGCACACGAACGTTCACGTTTTTTGTTCACTCTACCGCCAGCATAGATGTTTACACATCAAAACGATACTGGCCAGAAGCAGAACGTTACAGTCAATGCTGACCGCTATATAAAGCCATGATTACTGACTTTTTCCGTTTTTCGTTCATCAATTGAACAACCACCATGATGTGCAGGAGCTGTGGTTTCAACAAGATGGCGCAATATGTCACACTGCTCGTTCTACAGTTGATTTATTGAAAGAAACGTTTGGTAACAGCATAGTTTCACGTTACGGACCCGTAAATTGGCATCCAAGATGGTGCGATTTAACGCCGATTGACTATTTTCTGTTGGGATGCTGGATAATACATGTGAAGTCGCTAGTATACGCCGCTAAGCCGAAACGATTGACCACTTGGAGCACAACATTCGCCGCGTTATTGCCGATATACGGCCACAAATGTTGCAAAAAATCATCGAAAATTGAACCTCCAGAATAGACAACGTCCGAGCCAGCCGTGGCGGTCATATGCCAGAAATCATATTTCAATTAAAATGCCAGAAAATTATCTTTCGAACAGAGTAAATTTCATGTTAATTAAAAAAATTATACATATTTGTTTTATTCCAAAAAAAAAAAAAACACTATTTACGTAGGTACTTTACTTAGGGTATGTGATGACTCTCTGATGTAGGGCATTTATGGGTTATTAAAGGAATACTCAGTCAAAAATAAAAAGCACTTTTCTGAACACACAAAAATCTCTCCAACCAATTTATTTGTAAGTAAATGTATGAACTTTTTAATAGTTTTAATCAGTGCCGAACAGCCTTGAAATTTAATATATTATGTACTTTAAAATGTAATTATTTTCTTCTCGTATTGTTTTTTAATATTAAAAGTTACACGTTTGCTGAATAATTGTAGTAAGTCTGTTTTTATTTGTGAATGCACCAACTTTTATATACAAAAACTTTACTATCATTATTTTGCAATCTTGATGGTATGTAGGTAGTTATTCATATAGAAATTCTAATGGTTTGACCACTAATTGAATGTCACTGTCACGTTATGATTGTTTCCTCTATGAAAAATAAAAATACAATCGATAAATAATACACCTATGTAGCTGTAGCTTTGAGGCGCAACACTAGCAGGTACATAGCGGGATGTGTTGTTCATGTTAAGGAATAATTAAGTGTTTGAAGGTTTATGGTCATGATATTATCCTGTGCGTGGTGCGGCTGGTGGCCGGCGGCGGGTATATGTTGAGAACCCCTTGGGCTGGACACATGATGGAGAGATTAGATACGGTTTTTTTTTTTTTTGTACGATATACATATTAAATGATGTCACTATTTCCTGTTGGTATATAAGGGATTTTATCGAAATGAGGTCAACGATTTTATGTGTACATATAGGAACTTACGTATGTCAGTTCTCCTCACTTAGAATGATTAAAAACAAAAGCTTTTTATCCTCGAGATTGAAGAGAAACATAAAAATTGTATTAACTAAGAATACTAATCTGTCTTATTATGGAACTTTTAATAGAAGATATTAAAGGAAGTAATAAAAAAGGATTTGAAAGGGAGCGGCAGCTATATGGATATGAATAATTTTTTGGAAACAGTTTTAGGGCCAGTTTCACAGTCGACACTTACCGGAATAAGTGGAACTTAAGTTTCCCATATAAGGAATTTAAGCTAAATTTCCTAGCCAGCGTAAGTGGAACTTAAGTCACCCACATCGGAGATTTAAGTGCCACATATTCAGGTAACAGTGCACTGTGATATTGGGAATTAATCTTTCATATTCCCCACATAAGTTTCACTTTTCTGACTGCAAAACTGGCCCTTAATGTGTTGTTATTCAAAAATTCAATTAAATTGACGGAATAAAGAATGGACAAGTCTAATAAACAGACATTCTAGTATGAATATTACAAACTGTTTTACGGCCAATTTCTTCAGAGAGCCCTGATGCTAGTACCAGTACTAGTCCTAAAATAAGTACTCAAATCAGTATCAACTCATTTCTTCACACAAGTTCTAGGTGGTAGTCTTGTCAATTGGTACCGAGTATCAGTTAGGCCTCGGTACTAGCTGGCTCCTCAAAATCAGCTAGTACCTGGTTATTATACCAGTTGTTAGTACTCAAATCGGTACCAAATGATTTCTTCACATATGTAAGTACTAAGCCCTAGTTCTGTCAAGTTGGTACCGAGTACTATTTAGGACACGGTATTAGCTAGGACTTTAAAATCGGCAGTCTAGTGGCACTTATACCTGATTTGGAGTAATTTTTTTATTTTCTTCAGTGAATCCGTTGGATGGACGTGTGTTAATGCAGTCATAAAAATAAACAACGTCACATCTAAAACGATTAATAGTGTTGTGGACAGTTTCGACAAGCTATTAAAAAGACCCTCCACACATATCCCAAAATTTTCAGATATGCATTGTTGTTTTTGTATTTACTGTTTTCATAAGGGATTAAAACAAACACAAAACCTATCCTGAAAGCTCTGGATATTTCTCCAAACGCGACCAATACATTGCATGGACCGGACCGCACATGAAATGCATACAATAAAGGGCATTTCTCCAAGACTTTCACACACATAACACCATAGAAAAATGTCCAAAACTCCACGCAAAAAATAACATACAATGCTCTACTCAAATCAAATGCTTCATCTGGAAGCTGATTCAAAAACATTCCTGTAAATATTGGTAGGACTTTATGTGCATTCTTCATCTTCCCATACTCTCTATAGGATTGCAGCAACGACAACGACCGTTTTCCTACTAACTGCGTAAATTGAAGACCGGAAAATTGTTGATCACAGTGACAAATTTCATAGTTGATGCTGGATAATACAGGTATCGTGGAATGGATATTATGTCCCCTTTTTGTTAACATTGACATAATTCATTGGAAAATAGAATAAAATAAAAATCTTTCAGTCAAAATAAATATAAAAATAATATTTGAAATGCCAAAATATTGTCAAAATCAGAATAAGACCAGTTTTAGACGTATTAAGTAATAGTATAGCGCTTGGTGAACTTAGATCCGGTACTAGTGATGTGAAGAAATGCTCAGGTACTTACTTTTCATGAGGACCGAGTACCAGAGCTAGTACCTGGTCTAGCTAGACTGGGTACAAGACTGGCTTTGTACTTCTGTGAAGAAATTGAAATTGAAAAAAAAAAACATTTTATATGTACATAAATTATTTCCCCATTTTGCTCTTTAAGTTGACATAGTTTTTGTGTTGGGACCCCTTCCCTTCCCCGAAATTTGGCACATTCATAATTTCCGGCACAAACATTTTTAAAAATATTCCCATTCATGTTTCAGTAACCCGTTCTCTCGGAACATCCATACTATCGTATTGGAGCAGGCAAAAAATTGGTTATCATCAATGGGTAGCGCTATCCGTTAATGATGATGACATTGAGATCGTGTTTTTTTAGAACTATCGACTCCCACAGACAGCGAGATCTTGCGATTCGTTAACGCAAGGGCATTGGCTGATTATTCACTGAATCAGTCAACTCAAATTTGGCCACCGAACATTGGATAATCGACTTGGAAGGACAACCAAGTTAACCGTAAAATGGGCACAACGCATGTATCGTTGCCCAAAAAAGGTTTTGATATTAAAGTTTTATCATTTGAACGTGCTGTTCAATCGTGTAACTTTTGCCATGGTGATTTGGCAATTTGGCATCAGTAACTGAATAATAAACTACAGATTTGACAGATGTCACCAAAACAACATGGCCGCCAATCGCAAAACACTATAGTTGTGTTCAATAACAAAATATAGTTAGATTAGAACAGAACAACATAGCACAGATTCGTGATAAACGTCAGAACAAGTTAGAACAGGAAATTTGTTCTAAGTTGTTCTACCTAAAAAGCTAGTGCAGAAAATCCTGTTCGAAACTACTCCAAAGTGTTCTAGAGAGACTCATTCAACAGCAAAACAGAACAGTTTAGAAAAGAAAATTCCTCATTGAACAGCAAAAAGTTGTACTTTTCTGTCAAAAAGTATTCTAAACTGTTCCGAACAGCCTCGTTGAACAAACCTATAAACCACAGATTTGACAGATGTCAAAATATATTAGATCTGTTTGGTGACCTAACATTTCTTGAGAATTTGCACAAATTTTCGAAAAATTGTCACAAATTCGTGTTTGTTAACTCGAAAAAGTTGCAACAGAAGAGGATATACAAAGAGCAAATATTTTCCCCTCCATTGAGTAACCTGTGAATTTAAAAAAATTAAAATATCTTAACAACTATTGTATTCACATATAAAGAAAAGTCTTAAGATCTTCTGTCTGTAAAAGTGACCGCAAGGCATATAAATTTATATCCATGAAACACTACTTTGGAGGGCCTTTGACACACTTAAATTTGTTAATATCGATGTGAACTTTTTACAGTTTTATTTAACAACACCAAATAAAGCTTTAGGTACCTACACAAAAAATCATCTATTAGAAACTATAACATTTTAAGAATAAAAGGCCTATAATGTAAGACCAACGCAAGGAGCTTTGAAGCCAAAAATATGGCTACAAAATTGTTGTAAACTCAAGTTGGGGCGTATCGCGTTGTTGAAAGGAAAAGTATTTTATCGAAATAAATATCGTTTCCAAATCGATTGAAATTTGGAACACAGACCGAGACCAATTAGAGGAACTAGGTATACGAAAAACAAAGACTAGCTTCAAGATAAAAAAGCAAACAAAATTTTTATTTTGAACCAACTGCACTCGATCAGATGCCAATTCAACAACTACTACCAGCTCATTTCGAAATAGAAGATTTGAATGAAGAACATAATAGGTCTGTTCATAAATTTTCCATTTTTAGTCCAATTTAATTTGTTTTTTTTTTTTTATGAACTTTGACAGAACTCTCGACTAAAATTAGTATAAATTGGCAGTTTCGGGAAGTAAACAAACAGATGTAATATAATGTTTCCACGAAGCAAAAAGATTAAAAATTAGATTCATATTGACAGTACCTACCTTTCAAAATGCAAATGTCAGCGTTCAGCACGACATAAAATAAGAGGTTTGTTCGATTTGTAATCTAAAATATCCATGATAAAACTTCAAGACTTAAAGAAGATTTAGTCCCGGTTTTTCAGTGGTGCAGTTAAACCAGAGTAAGTGAACTCTAGAAGTAAATCAAACCACAGTCAACTGAGGGAGCAATTTTTTGGTGGAGAATGCATAATATACGGAACGAGTAAACATAAACAAACTCGATGGATGAAATATCAAAAGCATCTGTTTGGTTAATCCTGAGTAAACTCTCCAAATTTGATAAGTTAATTCCGGCTTGACTTTAATCTCGCACTGAAAAACTGGATCTCAGTGAAAATCTAACGAAATCTCGTAATCTAGTGAAATGCTATGACATATTTTAAGATCTCCTTGTTACAAAACTAATTCGTCTATTTGACTAAATTGATGAATTTATTTTTTTTTTTAAATTACCTCATTTCGGCTTTGATGTAAACAAAGCATTAGTTTATGGTTATTTTATTATTCATTAGTTTTCGTACAAAGTATTTGTGAAATTATTCATTATACCAAACCACTATCAAAGCATCTCATGAGTGCACAAGTGCACTCATCTAACCGGTTCAACATCAGGCATTTAAAAAGATAAATTTAAACTTTTCTGGAAATCATACGCCAACGATAATAATTAATTATATATCATTTACCTAACGTATTCGTATTGAAAACTGTTTATCGTTTCTATTGGACTTCATGTTAGCCGCATTTTAGTATTACTAATAAACCATATTGACACTTGGTAAATTGCTTTGCCACCAAGCATCTTCACAGTAACCTTGTGTACCATAATTGTGGGTTTGAATTTATTTTATTTTCACATTCAATATTTTTTTCAAAGAAGAAAAACAACAAAATAACAATTTTTTTTTCAATCAATCTAATAATGAAAGACTATAAGTATATATCGATTCTATAATTGCAATAGAATAATTGTAAATTAAGCATAAATTAAATCTTAAGTTAGGTAGATTTTTATATTTATTTTTTTTAAATAGAAAATGCAAACAAACCAGTTTTTACAACGATAAATAACTGAAATGATACTCGTTATAGATAAATAAAAACATGACATGGGCGAAGCCAGAAAGATTATGAAAAAAATTTAAATGAATTTTCACAAAATGTAAACAAAATTTTCGTGTAAAGGGTGTTTTGTTTAGAGGCGGAATTTTAATTTGGCAACACTGTTTTCTGTGACAGCTAATTAGACATACAACGGTTGTCTTGAGGTTAATTTGGTTTTGGGCGCTATGGGAGCAGCGTTTGAAAATAATTCTCCAAATCTATTTTAAAAAATAAAAATAGTTCAACTCGAGAATCTTATCGGGAATCACTTTTGGTTAAACGACTATGTCCGTGTACATTAACAGAATTGTCTCATTTCAAGCGATGATAATACACAAGCGATGATAAAACAAAGCTTTTGACAAGTTATGTCATAAAACTTTTACTAAAACTCAAGAACCAGGGGCTTAAGGATAGTTTTGTAAAATGGATCTATTCGTTTTAAAAAAAAAAACAGATGATAGTGTTTCTATTAGAAATGAGCTGTCGGCTCAGTTTTTCGTTAAATCAGGAGTTCCTCAGGATAGCCACCTGGGCCCAGTTCTATTTCTTTTTTTATTTTTAAATGACATAGTCTCGATCATTTGAATTTCTTCTGTTCTCATGTATGCTGATGAAGTGATGACATTAAACTTTACAAAACAATAAAATCGTTCACTGACTGTATACTTTTAAATTTTAATAGATGACCTTGATAGATTTAGGGAATGGTGGAATTTAAATCGTTGTTCTTAAATAAAGGGTGTTTCTTTAAAACTTGTGGTTTTCAAGAAGAAATAAAACGCATATAATTTAATGTTATGGCCAAGAATTTATAGCTTTATTATAAAGATAAGGGTTTGCCATTATGTTTTAAAAATGATTTTGGGCAAGTGGTTGCCGCGGCTGGCTCGAATAAATTCCAGCTGAGAGGCCCAATTTTTGACAGCTCCAATTGTTGCACGCGATGGCGGATGGACTCATTCGGATCTTCTTCGATACCCTGCTCCACAGCAGAAATAGCGTCTTCGGTGCGCACTGTACGGCGGCGTTTCTGAGGATGCGCATTATCCATACAAGAGTAAACGTGGTGCGAAACCGATCCATGGTTGCTCGAATTTATGTGATTTTGCAATTATGTCGACCGAATATTGGACGCAGCGCGCGATGCGTCGCGCGAACCGAACCATTATTTTGGTAATAAATTTGCACGATTTGCAAACGTTGTACAGGAGTAAGTCTATTCATTATAAAATAAAAAACCAAATTGAGCATAAATCAAGTGACAGCTGTCAAAAAGACCAACTCCGAAAAAAGTATTGCCAGATTGAAAACCAGACGTCTTAAAAAAAAACATCCTTTATAATGAAAATTCCTTTCTGAAATCTTTTATCAAAATCAGGTACCTACATTAGTGAGTTCATTTTTCCATCATCATTTATCATTTATTTCGTGCAAGCCAAACAGAGGTACTGGGTTACTTATAATACAGGTGACACATAAGGCAAGTGCTGTCAGTTATATACAGTAAAACAAATTAATTGATCATGTCATGTTAATTCAACAGAGTTACTAATTAATTAGAGACAGTGTAAAGCTTAAAAGGTGTCATGTAGTTTTTTTCAAGTTACTTTTGTTGATTTAACATGATGTATCTTGTCAAATAGTTAACATGATCAACTGTGTTCAAAGAATAACGTGATAGCTGGTTAATTTTTGTTTAATTAAACATTCTTTTTCTCCCCTAATAATTTTTTTTTGTATTTTTTCAGCTCCTGATTTAAAATAATTTTCTTTTAAAATGTCAAGTAAGTGTTTATATTAAATAAAATTATATAAATATTTTAATAGTTTTTTTTTTTTTTATTAAAGCAATTCCGGTCGGTGCTGAACCATGCAACGTAGTTTGCCCATCTTGCAGACAGCAAGTTACGACAAAAATTGGACACAAAGCATCTACCAAAACTCATTTGATTGCATTGATCCTTTGCGTTATTGGGTAAAATATTCCAAAACCTAAATTTATTCAATTTACTCTAAAATCATTTTTATAGATGTTGCCCATGTGCTTGCTGCTTATATTGCACTGGATGTGCCCGGAATGTTGAGCATTACTGCCCATCCTGTAATGCATTTATTGGTGTTTTTGATCGATAAAATTATAAACAAAATACAAAAACGAAAAAATTAAATTGTAACTCTGTGTCACTTTATAAACAACAATACAAAAAATACTTAAAGTTCGAATATAATCATTTTATAAAAAAAAAAAAAAAAAAAAAACATTGTAAAACATATAATCGAGCTCGATTTTTTTTTTAAGTCGGCTGTCTTTATGGCGAATAAAGATTTCTTAAGTGCGATGTGACAACTTTTTTACACACATGACATTTCAATTTGGTACTTCATTTAAATTCACATTATTATTTAGAAATGTTAATTACATAAATTGTTTTCTTAATTTTTATTTATAATTTTATTTCAATAAAATGTGTTATTAAAATGAATTGTTATTATTAATTAAGTTTGGTTTGGTCTTACAATTCAAAACTATAAAGTGGGTAAGTGAAGATGTTAGATATCTTACAAATGCTAACGTTTTATAAAAATGTAAGAGAATGAGTGGACAGATTTTAATGAAATTTTGTAATAGAAGACGATTGGGTAAGGAAATAGTAAATAACAGATATTCTCTTCTCAGCTTTTATTTTATTTGAGGGAATTGTTGTGGATATACCCATAAGCGTCCGCTGAATGGGGGCTGTTGGGACGATAAAAGAAATATTTACTTTATTACCGGACAGTTTTTTTTCGAAGAAAATATATTCCCAGCATCCCCCTGTTCCGTGAAATAAGATGAACAGCAAAATACAAAAGTCTACGATTACTCAGGAAAAATGAGGGAAACCGTGTTATAAAACAACGAACCCTCAAATTTATTTGCTCGTCTTCCAATACGACTTTTTTAGTCTGCTGGTTCATAACGGCTCATTATAAATACTTGTCGATACTTGAACCAGTCGCAAATATTTTACAGAGAGTTGACTAGAATTTATTAAGTGTAAAAGATCAGATCATATAGATACAAGTATTTTGTAGAAGATCGGAAGAATGCTGAGAATTCCTTCAAAACGCAGTGGGAAACAATTGAAAAATATTTGAATGAATCAGGTATTGAATTGAGCTGGACGAAAGTTGTTAAGAAACAAACAAACAAACGAGAATTATTTTAAAACATCAATTTTCGATCCTTACTTGGATTCTCTAATGTCCCTTAAAGAGCGGTTTTCAGAAGAAACTAAATGCGCATATGCAATATTTCAGTTATCACCTAAAAATATGCAAAGCATGGACTCATCCAATTTCAATTTGATTGTTGAAAAAATATCTGATAAATATAGATGCATTGTGGATAATTTTTCTATCGAACCCGTTACTTTTGTTGTTTAACCACAATAAGATGAATTTTGACCAAAGTCAATATATCAATATTATGTGATGTGTTGAAAAATGCGGCCGGATTTTATCGGCAACATTTACAGAAGAGCGATTTTTCAGTACATAAAAAGAAAGAAGGTGAGTACCATAAATAAAATAAAATCAATTTTCAATGAAATATAAGATCGCCTTAAAAATTGTATCAAAATAAATTGGGATAAAATATAGAGAGACATGAAACACTACGGCGCGCGGCGTGGCGGTGTTCCAGAGTTGTAATTGTTTTTGTTATAGGTATACTGCATATTCCTTATGCCCCTCGCAAAAACTGCTCATACTCCCCTCCTTGGTATAATAAGGAATTGCGAACACTTCGTAACGCCAGAAACAAGCTATGGAAAACTTATCTAATATCTAGGTCTGTTTCAGATTTTTCCTTCTACCAGCAAGCTTCCTCTAACTTCTCCTATCTCTGTGAGTCACTCTACTATAATAATCTAGATAGAATGCAGATTAGTCTGATCTCGGAAGAACTGCCCTCAAACCTCTCTAGTCTCTATCGACATTAAGACTGATATTGTCACCAAAAAAATATGTGTGCTTAAAGATGACTTCTCTCCCGGTCCCGATGGCTTACCCGCCATATTACTTAAAAAATGTGTTAGTTCGCTTTGTAAGCCCCTAACAGCTTTATTTCGTCTTTCACTTTCTCAAGCTACTTTTCCAAAATTATGGAAGGACTCCTTTATCTTTCCTATCCACAAAAAAGGTGCCAAAAACGAAATATCCAACTACCGGCCTATAGCCAAACTTTCTTCTATCCCCAAGCTCTTCGAAAGCATTGTTTATGACTGCCTTTACTTTCACTGTAAGTCTATATTTTCTCCCCTGCAGCATGGTTTTCTTAAGGGTAGATCAACCACAACTAACCTAACTGAATTTGTATCTAGGTCACTTAATGCATTAGAGAAAGGTAAAGAAGTTGATGTCATAACCACAGATTTTAGTAAAGCTTTTGATAAAATCTGTCATCAAACTATATACCTTAAACTCAATGCCCTTGGATTCCCTCCCTTTTTCATTTCATGGCTAAGATCGTACCTAGAACAACGTCAATATAGGGTTCTCTTCAGGTCCTCAATCTCTGATCCCATCAACGCCACTTCAGGCGTCCCCCAAGGCAGTCACTTGGGCCCTCTTATCTTTGTCCTAACAATAAACGATGTTGAAAGTATAATTAGTGACTCATATATGTCTATTTACGCAGATGATATGAAAATCATTAAGGTCATTTCTAATCCCGCTGACATTCGCTTACTCCAAAACGACCTAAACCTGTTCCAAACATGGTGCGATAAGAATTTTTTAGAACTCAACGTTGCTAAATGTCAATCTATAACCTTCTCCCGTAAACTGTTACCCTCACCCCCCAGAGCTTACTACTTTTGTAATGAAGCCATTCCCATTGTTTGTTCCATTCGAGACCTTGGAATTGTTTGTGACAGTGAGCTTAACTTCCGTTCTCATTTCGATCAAATAATTAACAAAGCCAATTCCTCTCTCGGCTTCATAAAACGTTGGTCTAAAGAATTCTCGAACCCTTACGTCACGAAGTCCCTTTACATTACTTTCGTTTGGCCCCTCCTTGAATACGCTAGCCAAGTTTGGTCGCCATATCAGATCTCTCACTCCCTTAGAATTGAAGCTGTGCAACGTAGATTTCTTCGGTTCGCCCTCCGCGGACTTCCATGGTCCGATAATATCATCTTGCCCCCCTATGAAGATCGTTTAAAATTGTTAAACTTGCAAACTCTTAAAAAACGTCGAGAAGTCGCTGATATAATCTTCATGCACCAACTCTTAACGGGTACAATCGATTCACCAATTCTGTTGCTCACCACCGCACAAAGTACGGCTTCTTTGAACCGATTTCAAGAATGTTGCGTTTGGCAAATACGTCACAGTACACCTTTGACTTTCACATCAGTTCATCCTCTCTCAGAAACTCTCTCTATAACTCCGAAAAAAAGAAAAATCACTTCCATACAAAAGTCCATCCACCCCCTGTCTTTTCCTCAATTATTTTAAGACTTATTTTTAAGTTTTTTTTTTTTTTAAACTGATGGGTAAAAACACAAAAAAAAAAAACCCACCATAGAAATAAGTTTCGCTTGTATTAAGCTAAATAAATAAATAAACTGCTATCACCTAGCATTTTTAAAACTCCAAAGAGATTCAAATGAGTTAAACGAGCGCCTACCCAGATGTGAGAGTTATACTCAAGCTTTGGAGGGATAAAGGCTTTGAAGTTTGTGGAATACAGCCTGATCAGAACTGGAGACAAATTTCTTGCATCGCCAAAAAAACCTAAATATAGCAGCACTTTTGGCAACGACGTTGAGTATGTGGTCATTCCACAGGTGGGTTATACTTCAACGACAAGAGACAGCATTGAGTTTTTCAAGCATTAAATTCTATAAGAATTTAACAAGCTTATCATGCGCTGCTGCTCTAATTCCCCATAGGAAGGACAAGGATGTGACTCTAAAGAAACGAATATGAAAAGTTGAGGGTACTTTCGTCAGCAAAACAATTTAATAAATTAGAAGATTAAGACAGAAGGCCATTGATGAAAATCAGAAAGAGAGTCGGAGACAAAACGAAGCCCTGGGGGACTCTAGCATTAATTTTATGTATATCAGACTTAAAACCTTCCAAAACGACTTGTATGGAGCGGCCCGAAAGGTAATTTCTTATCCAACGAAGAAGAAATTCATGCCAAAAACCAAAGGCACGCATTTTCGATAACAGAGATTGATGCCAACTCTACCAAACGCTTTTGAAATATCAAGTACATAAATCTTACTTTCAAAAAAGCCATGTTAAGATTTGTGCCACTTTTCGGTGAGATATCAAATCATCAAATCACAAGTGGACGAAAGCCATTCTAACGGTCATTAGAGGCTTTCGTTCTTCAAGATATTTCTTAAGCTGATAATTAATCAGCGTTTCTATGACCTTGGAAAGAAGGGAATTGAGTGCAATTGGGGGATAGTTAGAGGGAGAAGAAGATTCGCCTTTTTTAGGGACAGTCTGGACAAATGCTGTTGTCCATCCAGTAGAGTAGTAGGACAGATGGAAAAGCTCACGCAGTGGTTTTCCAGCGTTGAAGAACACCTCTTCAGAACAATGGGAGGGATACTATCCGGGCCAGCGGCTTTGTGTATATCGAGATCTTTTAAAAATCTTGTGTAACTGCACGAGTGCAAAAGAAGATTTAACCACCATAAAATCATTTACTCTCTCAAGTACAGGGGGAGTCATAACACTTCCTGGTAGCGTGGAATTAACAGCAAACTGTGCTGCGAGCACATTTGTAGCCCTAAGAAACAAGTATAAGAGTTAACATCAAACGAAAAAGCTTTGAAAGTACATGTAAGACTTAAAAAGAAAAACGCGAGGTGGATGCTAAGAACTATTTATATAGCAATTAAAAATTCACAATAATAAGTTTCTAGGAAACTATTTTTTTATAAGTTGAAACTGTTTTGTTTTTTTTTTTTTTATTCTGTTATTGTTTAAATTCATAACTATGCATACCTACTCGAAAGCTATAATCATTTATTAAGTTCTACTTTATTCTTTTATCTTTTATCTTTTCTGACTGTTTTTGATTCTTCAACCGCAAGCCAAAAACGGAAGCTGATTAAATTAACTATATAAATAATATGCTGGCGCAAACATTATTTGTGTGACATTTGAGGTTTATTTGTATACTTAATGAACTTTTATCTTGTATTTTTCTTTAACAAAAAAAACCTCAAATATTTCGACTTTTTCTTTCAATGTTATAAAAGTGGTCGATAAGAAATGCCTTGAATTTAAGGCTTGTACGTACGTATGTAATTTGTTCCAAGTTTATTGTCTTACCTACTAGTTTGGCCCGCCCAGCTTCACACGGCCAGACAAACCTAAGCTTCACATATATATTAAAAGAAAATAATATTTTTTGACTTTTTGTAATCGAATATGTACTACTTTCTGAGTTTTAACCCACTTCACGTTATGGAAGGTTAAATTTGTAAAAATATGATCCTCTAAGTCCAGAAAGAATTTTTGTATTCCAAAACCACTGTTTTATTTTTATCCCAATTCACTCTATAAATAGCACTTTTTTTTAAATAAACTTTCAAACACAAATAGAATAGGATACCTCTTTTCGTTTGTACCCCCTTTCACCTTTTAAATACCCAATTTCTGAAAAAAAAAATATTCCTAAAGCTATCCGCTCAGAATAACCTTTCAAACACAAAAAGAATTTCTTAAATTGGGCATTTTTTTTTTCTATTCCATTTCACCCTACAAATAATAAAATTTTGAATAAATATTCAAATTTGGCTTAGTCAGAAATATCATAACCTTAACAGGCATATAGTACCTCAGTAAAGCATCTTTATAAACTTTGTATATATACAGATTTAAAATACATACAATGATAGAGTACAATGTTCATGATTTGCGAAAGGAAAGCTTTTCAGCACCTACATCGCTCTTGCAACATGTATCCATATACCTCATGCAACAAAGATAAAAATACTTTAAAATTGAAGCTAGACTTAATTTCTTCAAGTTGATATTAACACAGTTCGTTTCGATGGCTTGCCAAAACTCAAAGCCGCCAGCCGTTGACATTGAGTTTATTATCTTTATCAGTTTAGTTGAAGCTTTCATTGAATGAGGACTTATAGAGTTGTCTGTCAAAAACCTTACCTAAAAAATAATGGAAAAACAAAATGCGTACCCAGATACACCAGCATATCAAAAAATGTCTGATTCTGATGTACCTCGAAACTACTACAATCATTCGCATCCTATAGCACCGTCTAACACAATGACCGGGTTGAGTCAGGAGTCAGTGCCTATTCAATTTCAATCTCAACAAGCACATCAGCCACAACCCATGATGATCCAAAGTAAGTTCTCATTTTTTTTTTTTTTTATGTCAACGGTGGCTTAAAGTGTATTTATAATACAACTTCCCTTCACTGTCGTAGATTTGCCACCAATTCCACCACTTGGACCACAACCTTGTCTCGTTGCATGTCCATTCTGCCATTACCAACAAATGAGCAATGTTCGCATGGAATCGGCTACAAAAACTCATTTGTTTGCAGCTCTCTTTTGTCTTGTTGGGTAAGTTTTCGAAAGAACTTTCGTGAGAAAAATTTTTGGTCCTGTTGTTATGTCCTTGTTCAACAGGTTGTGTTGCTGCGTATGGGTTCCTTATGTTGTGGACAGCTGTAAGAATGCCAACCATTATTGTAGCCATTGCGATGCATACCTAGGAGTTTACGACAAATAAAAGTGTGTGTGGTATTTTTTTTTTTTTTTTTCTAAAAAGCTAAAGTGGAAATGCAGTTTGCAGTGATAAATTTGGAATTGATAGGAAGGTTAAGACCATAAATGTGTGGTTTCTATTATATCCTACACATAACGTATCTACTTATTGTTAGATAATTATTTTAAAGAACTTTTTTTTGCGGATTTACACCTTACATTTATTATTTGTATGTGCTGTGCTCAAATTTAAAATTTAAATAAAAATGTTGAAAATAAAAATATTTAAAAAAAATATGTATAAAATAATGATTTATTAAATAAACAATATTTGAATTTTATTCCAATATCAAACGTTTTTTTTTTTGTTTAAAATACAGTTTACAACTGAGTCACATGAACTTGCGCTTTTAGTTCAAGTTCAAGTAGCTAAGAACTATTATGGTGGATTTACATTGATCTTCATGTGAGCTCTGCAAAAAAAACAGGGATGTAAGATATAAAAGTTACATTTGTTGAAGAGAGCGAAAAGACCAAAATGCAGAGATCTTCATAGATGAAGATTATAGGAAGTGCCATAATGCAGATATGAAGACGTGCATGTTCATCTTAATGGTATACTCTTTCACTCATTCGTTTTTTTGGCATAAATCCATCCCCCTCTACTTTTTTTTTCAAATTTGCAGATGCAGATACATGTAAATCCATTATTAAGAACATGCATGTAGGTATGTACGTCATTAGAGTACATACAACAAAATTCGCTTATGAAAATTGGAATCAACGGCAATCTTGTTTTGGGGTCATTTGGGCACAATTTGATAGCGTTGTTCAGGCGTCAGTCTATTCATGTTGAAATACCAAACCAAACTAAAAATAAATCATTTGACAGCTGACAGTCGCCAGTTAAAATAGTGTTGCAAACTTATGTGGTTTTCCAAACAACCAAAAAAATTGATTTTTATGGGGGTCAATTTGATCTTTTTCAGATTTTACGTTCCTAAGAACCAAAAAAATTGATTTTTTTCGTGGTCTGTTTTTTTTCTCGATTGATCTTTCAAATCTCGATTTATTGGCAGATTTACACATACTTTTACACACACTTGCACACGAACCAAATTGACATTTCTAAACGTCGTCCTCTCCTCGTCAGTTTAAATTCGTTTTGGCCTTTCGCTAGCATTGTTTACTTTTGATAAGGCATTTGTTTAATAAAATAAATATTTTCATATGGAATGAAAGGCATTGTGGAAACATGTGGGTTAGTCCATTGTTTTTTGTGAAAATAGAATTATTTTTATTAAAATTCCATAGTAATCCTTATGTAGTGACCATGTTTCATGTTCATTGTCTTCTTCCTCACCATCGACCGATAGCTTCTCCTTTGATTTGGATTTTGGGTGGACGGGATTCCTGTGGATATATGGATCCGACCGATTGCCGAATCAAGTTATAGAGCAGTGATAGTATACCAACAAAATAAAATTCCTGCTAGGGAACAAAAAATTCCCTAATTTGTATTATATTTTTTGATTTCAATTTGATTGAACAAAATAATGTACAATATCACATTCATATAAATGAAGTCAAGAAAAGAATGCGTAAATCTTTTCTTTCTTATATTTTGTCATAATTTCAAAATGGCCTCAGGATATTAATAATGTCAAGATTAAAAGTCAGTCCCACTTTTGAGTTTTTTCTTATGAAACAAATCAATAAAGGCTCCCAAACCGGCGCTAAACCTTCGCGCGAATATGCGACGACTGAAGAATGTTCAAAGATTTGCATAGCGCCAGTGTGGGTTCTCTCATTAATCTCCATTTCAATAAATTAAGACAGGTGAAAGTATTCGCGTAGTTGAAATTAATTACAATTTAAACACAAAAATGTTCTTTTATAATTTGAAAAAAAAAAAAACGTTTTGCAAGAATTTTTTCACCAGTTTCATCAAGTAAATAAAGCCAAATATATAATATTTTTGTATTAAAGAAAAAACTGTTCCCTAGGAAAAAAATACTTGTAGGAATTTTTCCCTACATATACTATCACTACTTACATCAGTAAACACAGACAAATCACCTACACCTTTACAAAAAAAGGATCAATCGCGATTCGTTCTAGTTACCACGATTGATCTGGAATCTGACCCCCAAATCTGAAATGGTTGACTGGAAAACCACATTAAAGTCCTATACCTCTAAAAAAAACACCCGTTATAAACTAAGTGTGCATACGGATAGAGAAGCAACGAAATGCTAGAGCGTGTAGGTTGGGTCGAAACAAGAAAAAATCCTATAGAAGGGGATGGACTATTTACCCTTTATAGGCGAGGGCAGTTTTCTAAAAAAGAAAAAAATGTTTTAAAATAGAAAAAAAAACACCTGAGAATTCTTGGCTTAGACTAGTTGTCCAACTTGCAGATTCTGCAACATCGATGAGGAAAAACCGGACCACATATTAGGCAAATGTGATGCACTTGTGCACAAAAGATACAAATAGCTGGGGCATCAGCAGATAGAAGAGAGGGACAAACCCTCTTTAAAAATACTCTAATTCCTCAAAGTGGTAAAATTGGAGGAAGAGTTGTAGAGTGATCTTCCTCATTCAGCTCTATATGGAGGCACAATAGATCTACTCGCAGTGCAACTATACCCCAACTAACTAATCATTCTATTCAAGTTATTGCCCGATTTGTCGAATCGAAAACTTTGACGTATTTTCACGTTTGAGGTTCCAAGAATCCGAATCCATCATTTCTAGAGAAATGTGTTTGAATGTGTGTGTGTATAGTTGGATGTGTGATGCTGCATATGATGGTTACACACAGGCACACACACACCTACACGCTCTTGCCTTTTGTCACATATCTTATCCAAAACACACTATACGTACATCGCTATCCAGATAATTTCTTTGACAAAATTAATCTCCAAACATTTTTTGTATTGACGACATTATACTAGGTAGGTAGTCGTAGTATATGTAATGAAGTTATATGGATTTACATATATATGTAGGTATGGAGGATGTATTTAGTTTTTTTTTTATTATTGTTGTTAGTTGAGTCATGAAATTCCCCGAGAATATTTTTTATTTTCTTTGTTACTGACTCTTACTCGCTTAAATGAAGTGCATACAAAAAGCTATCAACTGTTTTTAAAATTATTTATTATTTATTCTTTTTTTTTTTACTGTAATTGATTACTGAAAAGCCAAGCTATAAAAGAGGAAGTTGATTAATCTTTTCATTTTTACATTGTTATAATTATTCTTATCAACATTGGGTTGATAAATTTTATTTTAATTTTGTTTTACAATGATATCTAGGATTGTAGGGAGATTATAGTAGAGTAATTCTCGATTTCATAAAGGACTTTTAAAAATAGTTGAAAATAAAAAAAAAAAAAACTTTTTATGATAGATACTGTTAGTAATAGCTACACAAAAAAAATAAAATTTTATCAAAGTCGTAGGAGTCGTTTTTGAGCAAAAAAAGATTTTCCTTAACGGTTTTTAAACATTTGTATCGGAGGTACCGTTATTTTTGGTTATAAGAATATTTGTTGTCTAAAATCCTTTAGATAATATTAAAAAAAAATGCTTTTTGCCAAGTTTAATAAAAATCGCCTAAGTCGAACTTTTTTTCAAAAATCCAAAAAAATTCTTTTTGAAAATTTTGGTACATAATGTTATTTAAAATATATAAATCATTTTTCATAAAAAAAAATTGATCAAAATCAGTTCAACTATTTTCGAGAAAAGCTAACATCAAAAAAATGGTTCTTTGAGAGTTGCCATTAATACACATTTTTCGAAACTGATTATTTTTACAAAACGGCAGCTTATGACTATTTAAACTTATTGAATTATTTAAAAAAAAAAAATCTCTAGAGTTTATTTTGAGAAAAACAGATTTTCCTTTTTGGCTAAAAAATTTTGTATGACAAGTAGGTACCGTTATATTGGGTTTTTAAAAAAAATGAAAATTATTTTATCGGGGGAGTGTTCAAAAAACACTAGGTACCGCAAGTTTAAAGAAAATCGACCCATCCGTTTAGGCTGTAGTCGAACAGCAAACATTCACAAGAGTATTAATCGTTGTGTTATTTATAACATTCATATATGGACGAGACTAAAGAAATGCCAATTTATAACAGTTTTTCGCCATTTAAAGTATGAAATATTATACGCGCTTCACACGGGAATGACTAAATAATATCTTGCCGGAAGTAAGTCGCATAAACAGCACTTTTTATAAATTTGGTTTCTAAATCAACCATAAGAGTTATCAACGACTTCAGCATTCATAACACCCGCGGTAGTTATATAAACAATATTAAATTCCTTTTGCTGATAACCTTTTGTGGCAAAACATTTATAAATCATATTTTCTCTCTATTCATATTTCAGATAGATTATCATTCGTTAAGCAACGTCACAATCAAATTTGATTCTCCTTCTCTCCACATATGTATATAAAAAAGCAGTTCAAACAGGAACCCACTCACTGGTCTTAAAAACTAATCATGGTATATATATATTTTGTGTTAAAAATAATAAAATAATAAATAAGATAAGTCACCGCACGCAGACCTGGCCGATCATGTTTGGCTCGAGTGGATACAAATATAAAATATAATATAAAGGGTTTTCCAATAAGAGGTGTTATTTTGAATAGCCCGCTATTTCGGTAGCTGTCACTTTTGAAGCTGTCATTTTTTGACATTTGACAAGTAGAAACTACGCCATTAATAAAAATGGAACGATACACAACGCATTGAAATTATTAAAATTCACTATAAAAATGGTGAAAATTTGGCAGAGACGGTTCGTAAAACTAAAACATTTTTGGGTCGTCGTGAAGCAACTTGTCGGACCGCAATACAGAAATCGCTGGACAAATTCGAGCTGTTGGGACAAGTTAGTGATGTGAAGAATAAAAACCGTGCACGTCGCTCAAGAACAACTGAGAATATTGCTGTTGTAGCCCAAAGTGTTGAAGAAAACCCAGTTTTGTCCATTCCTCGTCGTTCTTTGGAATTAGGCATTCCACAAACGTCATTACACCGTATTTTGCATAAAGACTTGGGTATTAAGGCTTATAAAGTTCAGTTAACACAGCCGGCTGATCATCAACAACGTCGTCTTTGCTGATTGGGTCCTTGGGCATGAAAATGATCCGGAATTTCATCGAAAAATCATCTTGACTGATGAGGCCCATTTCCACCTCGGAGGCTACGTCAACAAGCAAAACTGTCGCATCTGGGGCTCGAAAGACCCAAGAGTTATTGTTGAAAAGCCTCTCCATCCTCAATGCGTGACTGTTTGGTGCGGTTCATGGTCCGGCGGGGTCATTTGACCTTACTTTTTCGAAAATGAGGCTGAAGCAACAGTTACGGTCAATGGATTGCGCTATCGAGAGATGATTAATGATTTTTTATGGCCGGAATTGGATGGTATTGATCTGGACAACGTTTACTTTCAACAAGACGGCGCTACGTGCCACACAAGCAATGAAACCATCGATCTTTTACGGGAAAAGTTTCCGGACCGTGTTATCTCTCGAAGAGGTGATCACAATTGGCCACCGAGATCTTGTGATTTAACACCTTGCGACTTCTTCCTTTGGGGCCACGTGAAAGATAAGGTCTACGCCAACAGCCCAGCGTCGATTCAAGACCTCAAAGATGGAATTCGTGAGGCTATCGAGGACATAGGGCAGCCACTTTGCGATTTGGTTATGGAAAATGTCATGAAAAGGATATGGTCCTGTAAGCGTGGTCGTGGCGGCCATTTGGCTGATGTTGTGTTTCATTATTAACGGCATACCTTCTTCTTTATAATGAAATAAACATCCGATCATTTATCTCAAAAAATGCCATTTTTCTTTGAATATCAAAATAACACCTCTTATTGGTATTATTATTGGTTTTACTATTCATACTAAGAATGTCAGTTAATTAGACTTGACCATTCTTTATTCCAATTTCAATTTCATTGAATTTTATATCTGCCATTGAAAATTCAACAAACCATAACTCATCACCATCACCAAACACATAAAATGTATGTATGTATGTATTTAATTTTGGGAAATAAACTTGTTTAACAATTTTTCCAACACGAATTCGTCGGTACTGTTATTATTATTATTTAGCACTGCTATTTTATTGAACCGATCCTGGAACACTTATGCTGGATTTACACGACTGAAAAATTGGTATTATTAAGTATTATGTCAGTAAACTGTCAAAAAACTGTCAGAAGAATGGAATAATTCATTCTTTTGGCAGTTTACTGACCCAAAACTGCCAATTTGTCAGTCAGTCGTTTAAATTCAACATAAGTCTAGTTTTTCAGTGCGAGATCAAAGTTAATCCCGAGTTTAGGTATACTAATAAAATTTGTTGAGTTAATTCAGGATTAACTGAACACTGAGTTTGTTAAGTCGTTCCGCATGCATTCTCCACCGAAAAACTGCTTCATCAGTTCACTGTGGGTTAATTTACTTCTAGAGTTAGCTTACTCTAAATTAACTCACTATTGAAAAAACTGGCCCCAAGTATTAGACGTATTAGTACGTCCCATTCTTTTTATATTCGATTTTAAATAAATATAAAAAAAAAAATGTTTGCGTCTTGAAAATTGTACCTGATGACGACTGGGTCGCACGTATTTGCAGCTTGAGTTCAACTGACTTAAGAATTTTAAAGCTTTATATATTATGCACTCGCATATGACAAAGCTAGGGTGTGTGAGTTGGGTCAAGTCTAGCATTTTAGAAGGTAGGTAAGGTATCGTATATTGCCCACTGATCGACATAACAACATAAATAGGTAAGGGGCTGTCGCCGCACGCGCCGTCGACACACTTATGGCCTTTCGATTGGTAATCCGGAAGAACGATTTCATGCATGTGAACCCTTTTCGAACGGTTTTGAAAACAAAATCAGAAGTAAATTGTCTTCTTTTCAGAAGAAGAACTGTCATTTTGAATCCATTCGAAAAGGCCATTATTTATTATTTGTATTACCTTTTTCAAATTTTACTTAAAAATACCTAATCCCTGTTTTCTTCATTGTATTTTAAGATCTTTAGCAAACGATCCTCGTCGATAGCATACATATACTTGTTTCTTTTGTTTTCATTAAATGCCATTTCGTTATATCCCTACCCTACCGACCTTCCTTACTTGACGCCTTGATTAAAACCGACTATTCAAATTTACTGGCTGAACACACAATGGTGTAGCTGTAGCACGGTCAAAATTGAAAGGTATTAAAAACGTGTAAGCCAGTCCGTTTGGTAACTAAAACTTTCACCAAGTTTGGCGAAACATGGATTTTTTTTTGCCTTTGGGTTTTATATTGTGTTCAATGAATTATTCTAAAGCCACGACCAGGCCCTCAATTCCTCAAGTGTGAATAGTTTTCCGTGTACACTTTCTATTCACGCTAAGAATATGCATGAATAAATTTGGCTATCTGTGTACACTTTGTCTGCGGAATCGCATAATTTATGATGTGTATCTACACTGATTTTTGTGCACACAGAAAAAACTCACACTTGCGGAATTGGGCCCCAGATCAATACAAATTTACGATAAATCTTAAATTTATTTCGGATTTAATTTTTGCTTACAGTAGTTCCGCGCTTCAGTACTCAGTTTGCTTGTAATATTATTTTAATAAACTTGATTCAATAATTTGTCCATTATCAAAACTACTAAATGCCGCAAATTTGTGGGTGTGCGCCGAAAATTCACCTGAATTGGATAGAATTTGTGTGCGTCCAGACGTCCACACTGACGTATTTTTTTTTTCCGTCTACACTCTACACAAATATTTGCGTCGATCGCTAAACACATAACGAAAAATTTTGTATTGATCTGGACGCGACTGAAAACTTAAATTAGATACATTCATATATGTATGTATCTTCTCTTCGTTGAAGGTCTATGCACAGTATTGCCACAACGGGCTATTAATCGTTATTTGAGCTACTCAAACATTTCATTCTTTCTTTCAAATTCCACGCCCATGTTCTGCATTTTGGACTAAATCGAATTGAAATCGATTTCACGTTTTACAATTCGTTCGTTTTCGAAAATTTCGCAATTACTTCCAACTGTCAAAATAGAAGTTGCATCCATTTTTAAATGTGTACTTACTTACTTTACTTTAGATGGCGCTTACAGTCTTACAGTCAGGATGGACTACGGCCTCAACCAACAAGCCCCTCCAGCCAACTCGGTCCCTAGCTAGCTGCCTCCAGTAACGCACTCCAAGTTGGCTGAGGTCGTTCTCCACTTGTGTGCGCCACCTAAGGTGGGGTCTTCCTCTGCTGCGCAGACTATCAGGGATAGATTCGAAGACTCGTGGGGCTGGTGCGTTGGTGTCCAAAGGCTCCACTTGTCCTACCGATCTCAGCAGCTGTATTTTCAGCTTTTTGACCAGGTCGACGTCGCTGTAAAGCCCGTACAGCTTGTTGTTGAGTCCTCTCCTCCATAGGTACTCCATCGATACAGACTGGGACCGAAGATCACCCGAAGAATATTCCTCTATAAGCACCCAAGCATTTTTAAATTTGTATCAAGTGAAATATACACTGTTGGGATGAAAATAGATTGGCACTTTTAAGGGAAAAAGGGAGGCGGAACTCTAGAAAAATGGAAATAACTGCAACTGTGTCTATTCCACAGTAATTCACAAAGCATTAACAAATTTAATTGAATACGTTCAGAAAACGGAATGAACCAATTTTCATTTTCGAAATTCAAATTCACAACTAGCTTTTGCAACAAATTGTGGAACACCCGAATTCCACTTTCGTCATGTAAATTCACAAAAAGTGAAATGCAGAACATGGGTACGATTGGTTGCGATTAATCCTATCGATATCTTTTATTTAGGTATTCGATTTTTTAGTTCATTATTGTATCATCTTTTTTTATAGATTCTGATTTTATTGATGTGTAAACATCTATGCCGGCGGTAGAGTGAAATAAAAACGTGGAATTTATTTTGTGCGACGTTACGAGGTCACACTTTACGATACAGCACGTTACGTTACAAAAATCTGCATAGTAGGATATT
Organism: Leucozona laternaria; assembly: GCA_932273885.2. Classification (NCBI taxonomy): domain Eukaryota; kingdom Metazoa; phylum Arthropoda; class Insecta; order Diptera; family Syrphidae; genus Leucozona; species Leucozona laternaria. Next base: position 20,896,122 of record OW026368.1, on the reverse strand, counting down.
GAGTACGTTCAGTAACAAAAATGTAAAGATCCCCTTTCAAGCAATATAGTCCGTTTTGGATTTGTGCACGTAGTCAACTACGTATGGACGGCTTCGTATACGGAACCAAATATGGATCCTCAAAACTGCGCTTGGAAAAACGTTGATGTTTACACCTGTTAATTGTGGGCCCCGGAACTCAAACAATTTTTTTTGATGTGTAAACATCTATGCTGGCGGTAGAGTGGAAAAAAAACGTGAACGTTCGTGTGCAACGTTACGTCGTGCAACGTTACAATCTGCATACTAGGATGGGTGCGTTCAGTGAAAAAAATCTTAAGATCCCCTTCAAGCAAAAACAACTCCGTTTTGGATCCGCGCACGTTGATGTTTACACATATTAACCGTGAGTCCCGGCACTCACACAATTTTTTCTCATTTTTGAGCAATTTGTGAAGGTCTATTTTCCTCTGCAATATTTTTCGAATTGGACCCCACTTCACTAAAAAAAAAAGAATGTGGCAATACTTGCTATGCATATGGATAATTAATATAATCATATTCAAAACAAAAAACTTCAAATCAGCCACATCATCGCGAGTTGTGACTGAAATCTGAGACGTTATAAGATCTCATTCATCGTCGTTTGTTTATCTTCCTGTTAAAATTCTGATGTGGCATAAAAATGAGTCGAAATAATTTTGTATTAATGCTCTGTCCCATATACTTACATATGTGTATGCTATCTATACACAACACCTACACGAAGAAGATTGCGACAACAACTTTGTAGTAAATGTATTGTATTTAAAATTCTTAAATATTTCATCCCCAATCCAATATATTGTTTTTTTTTTCAGGATTGCAGAACTGAATGTGCGAAGAAGTGCATCTGTTGTTAATTTCAAAAACCCCAAGAAGAATTTTGTAGCAAATCTTACTTTTAAGTTTTTGAACAATTATTATCATCACTGGAGATCAGACTCATCAATTTATTATTACGATTTTCCAAATACATAAAGTTTAACAAAGATGACTTCGTTTCTCTATCGATTGCAAAAAGCTCGGAACAAATTGACACGTTTGCAAAAAAAAAATGTATTGCTATGATGTTGACGAAAAACTTATTCAAGCTCCACAATCAATGTTGCTGGATCGGCTTAGTAATATTGCTGTAGCTTAATGTTTTATTCCAATATTCCCCAACAAACCTAGATTTGAAGAATTTCTGAGATAAATTCATTAGAAAATATTCAATTCCTCAAAAAAACTCGAAATCGTCACCTTGAAACTAAAAACTTAATTTTATTAAAATACAAAAATGGCCTTTATCTCTCTTTGGGACATTGTAAAACCAACATATTGTTGCTAAATAAATTGAAACATTATATTTTAAAGTTTAGCCAAGATGTAAAAATTTAAAAAAGCTCTCTAAACCTTAAAAAAAAAAAAAAACAAAGCAACACTGCAACATGTGTATCAAAGAGATGGTGCAACAACATGATTCTAATTTCCATTCCATGTATGTATCTTTTTTTTTTTTTTTCTGCGTCTCAGAACAGAACTCACTTTCGGTCTGCGTGTGTCTACTTCAGGAAATTGGTATCAGTTGAAAGGAAGCTTTCGTAGAAATAACATTATTCGTTGTCTAGCCTAGGCTAGTTTATTATTTTACATAAATTATAAAATTATAAAATAATGGAAAAGCAAAATATGTATCCAGAAATGCCACCACTTCCTGGCAATCCCGAAGTACCTCCTTCCTACGATCAAACTTATCCTACGGCGCCGTCTACGGACGTTCCAAGACCCTCAATGCCTTTGCCTATGCAACCTCAACCCCAACCTCAACCTCAACCACAACAATTCATTGTGCAGCCGCAACCATATTTTGTTCAAAGTAAGTCCTTGTACCTATTCTCCTTTATGACTCGAAGTACAAAATCTAATAAAAAAAAATATTATTTCCCGTTTCATTGCAGATTTGCCGCAAATGCCACCGCTCGGACCCCGAGCTTGCCTTATAACGTGCCCAAGCTGCCATCAGCAGCAAATGTCCAATATACGCCTGGAATCTAGCAATAAAACTCATTTGTTTGCTCTTGCCTTATGTGTTGTTGGGTATGGTTGTTTCTAATTCAGAAATTCAAAACGATATACATAAATTAATGTGTTAAATGTTCTACTCTTGATGTGATGCCCTTGTTCAACAGGTTGTTTTGCTGCGTATGCATCCCTTACTGTACGGACAGTTGTAAGAACGCGAACCATTATTGCAGCAACTGTCAAGCTTACCTAGGATCGTATAACAAGTAAATTATCTTTGCATGGCCAGGAACTAAAAGGAACAAAAAGGTAGAACCCCAGCACTGGATTACGATACGAGTAAACCTACATAATAAATATAATATTCTGTATATGCTTGAAGCTCTGGTAGCTTTAATTATTATTCTGTATACATTTATGTAGAGTTTAATAAATACGTAAATATTAAAAATACCAAGTTTCATATAGTTAATTCTTTAAGAGATTAAATTTAAATTTGCAATTTAGGGCAAATGCCCACCACAGATGGGTCTGATGACTAGGAATCTTCCGCGAGATAAAGTTTTCCACCACATTTTGTTGGCTTCCAATGGTTCGATTGTTGTTTCCAAAGCATTATATCTCATAGTGCAAAATACAAAATCATCAAGGCAGTGGTGAAGTCCATTATGTTTTATGGTCCCCAAACATGGGGTCACTTGTATTTTGATACGGTGAAAAATTGTTGAGATATTACCTTCGCAGAACCTTCTTTCTTCCAGGAAAGTCTTGAAATAATCAGCCCTATTCTGCTAAACGATTCGATCGAATCTTTCGATTCACGTGAATGTTTTATTCAATTTTCTTCAAATCATTTATTTAAAACTTATGTCTTTCGAATGCAAATCTTAACCAGTTCTTTATTTTTGAAATTCTAAAGAGAATTTCATTGCATTCATTTTATTTTTATCGCAATTAATAGGCATTATGGAACAATCATTTCCTTCCCGCTGATAGCAGAATGCCAATGTTCACGCGAACGTTTAGCAGAATAGGGCTGAATATGTTGATGATTGAAACAGGAATTTCCGCCATATTTATACAAACACTAAGACTCAATAGCAACTGCGTACTGAAGATAATCAATATGGAACCAGATCGACTGCCACGGAAGCTCTTAATTTCTTTGCCGTCACAACAAATAACGCACTTTAGTATAAAAACATACAGGATCTAGCAGAAAGCTAGCATTATCCCCTGCAATTAAACTGGGGCTGGAGAACTGTATGGAAAGGAACACTGGACAACTTTACTGACTATTTGGATGCAAGTATGCGACTTAAGTGGAGAAAAGATGCAGGAGCCTCAACGCATAGAGAAATTTACAGTACTTTGGAATTTAACTTGGGTTCCGATAACTGTTTTAGAGACTCTCACAGCAACCGAATGATTATTTTTAGAGCAAGAGGAGAGGTACTCCCACTAAATTTCATGATTCACAGAATTTTTCTGCCAATTTTCTGCTCAATATGGATCATGGTTGTGAAAGAGGATTCTATACACTTCATAGGAGTATGTCCAGCATTCAAAGATATAAGAAGGAATTGCTTTGGAAAGTCAAGTATGACAATAGAAGAAGTGAAAAATTGCTTAAACGGGCCAGATTGGGAAGTTATATCCAAGGATTTTGCAAAACTGCATTAAATTACCGTAGAAGCAGAATAAATGAAGACTTTTAAGATCAATCCAACCTCATAAAACAAAACAGAAACACAAAAACAATAATAATAATAATAATAATAATAATAATAATTAAAGCAAGTTTATGTTAATTTTTAAGTAGTTATAAGAGAAATCTATTAAAAACAATATAAACAAATATATTTTTAAAAAAATTTCCACAAATTGATAGCTCTCTACAGACGGCTTTTAGCCATGTCCTTAAGATAATAGATCAGGTTAACATGTAAAATCTACGCATCTTTTATTTTATTTATTTAAATAAATCTATTTTGAATTGATTCAAGAAGCGTCAAATCACAAGATCATGGAGGCCGATAATTCTAGGTACAATAATCGAAATTATGCGTTCATTGAATATAATCCTTTAATTGTTTCATTTGCCTTAGGCATGTAGCTCCATCCTGCTGGAAACACATCATCTCTTCCGCATTCAAGTCATTCAATCGGGGTATTTTATGGTACGTATACGCCTGAGTGCACCATAATATGGAAAGTCACTTGGATGATAATGAAATACCAATTTTAATCAGGTATAATTGAAAGTGCTCAAACGTAAGTCCATAATTAATAATTGTTTCTTTTTCTACTGTTACTTTACTATCATAAGATCGTTGGTTGTGTGATATAGATTAGTTCTTTTTTGGTTTTCACAATTCTTTTATGACATGGCAAAAGCCGTTGTATGTAATTGTTGTACTACAACTGGTCAGAAAGAGGTGTTAAAAGTTTGATAAAGTCGTTCTAGTGTTCAATACATAATCAGGTCTACCATCGTAACCGATCGGAACTTATTTTCCTCCGATTTCTCCGATTTATACGGAATTTGTATCACCCACCCCAATTATGAAATTCGAACTTCGTATCGTATCTCAAAAAGTATTCGTATTGTATTGTAAAGGGTTTTCCAATAAGAGGTGTTATTTTGAATAGCCCGCTATTTCGGTAGCTGTCACTTTTGAAGCTGTCATTTTTTGACATTTGACAAGTAGAAACTACGCCATTAATAAAAATGGAACGATACACAACGCATTGAAATTATTAAAATTCACTATAAAAATGGTGAACATTTGGCAGAGACGGTTCGTAAAACTAAAACATTTTTGGGTCGTCGTGAAGCACCTTGTCGGACCGCAATACAGAAATTGGTGGACAAACTCGAGCTGTTGGGACAAGTTAGTGATGTGAAGAATAAAACCCGTGCACGTCGCTCAAGAACAACTGAGAATATTGCTGTTGTAGCCCAAAGTGTTGAAGAAAACCCAGGTTTGTCCATTCCTCGTCGTTCTTTGGAATTAGTCATTCCACAAACGTCATTACACCGTATTTTGCATAAAGACTTAGGTCTTAAGGCTTATAAAGTTCAGTTAACACAAGAACTCAAGCCGGCTGATCATCAACAACGTCGTGTCTTTGCTGATTGGGTCCTTGAAATGCATGAAAATGATCCGGAATTTCATCGAAAAATCATCTTGACTGATGAGGCCCATTTCCACCTCGGAGGCTACGTCAACAAGCAAAACTGTCGCATCTGGGGCTCGGAAAACCCAAGAGTTATTGTTGAAAAGCCTCTCCATCCTCAACGCGTGACTTTTTGGTGCGGTTTATGGTCCGGCGGGGTCATTAGACCTTACTTTTTCGAAAATGAGGCTGGAGCAACAGTTACGGTCAATGGATTGCGCTATCGAGAGATGATTAATGATTTTTTATGGCCGGAATTGGATGGTATTGATCTGGACAACGTTTACTTTCAACAAGACGGCGCTACGTGCCACACAAGCAATGAAACCATCGATCTTTTACTGGAAAAGTTTCCGGACCGTGTTATCTCTCGAAGAGGTGATCACAATTGGCCACCGAGATCTTGTGATTTAACACCTTGCGACTTCTTCCTTTGGGGCCACGTGAAAGATAAGGTCTACGCCAACAGCCCAGCGTCGATTCAAGACCTCAAAGATGGAATTCGTGAGGCTATCGAGGACATAGGGCAGCCACTTTGCGATTTGGTTATGGAAAATTTCATGAAAAGGATATGGTCCTGTAAGCGTGGTCGTGGCGGCCATTTGGCTGATGTTGTGTTCCATTATTAACGGCATACCTTCCTCTTTATAATGAAATAAACATCCGATCATTTATCTCAAAAAATGCCATTTTTCTTTGAATATCAACATAACACCTCTTATTGGAAAACCCTTTATTTGAAACGCATATTATGAAAGTCGTATGCGATGAATACGACTTCTTTTAAAGCCAACGCCTATCAACGTAAGTATTTTAATATTTAAATGTCAAATTTTCAAAAAGAAGTTAATTCAATAGAATCGTTTTTCTTTCAAAATGGTAATGAAGGTCGAAGGGAAGACTTATTAACAATTCGAATATCCATTCGAGATAAATCTGGGGCCAAATTACCGCATTAGTGACTGATCGAGTGAGTGCCATCAGTGATCGAATGAACAAGTAAAACCTTTGGGGATGACGGCTCCATAACGTGAGCGGTAATGCCAAACTCACATAATTCAATCACGTATTACTCGATAACTGATGCGGTAATTTGGCCCCTGATCTTATGAACTTAAAGGGTGTCTAGTGAAAGTTTTTTTTTTTTTAATCAGAAAAATTAACTGTGGCTCCAAAGTAAAGCTGTAAAGCTGTTCTTCTTTCGAAATCTGCCTTTAATCAACTATTGGAAGAATCGAATATCAATGTGGAAAGTTGTTCAAATTCGAGGGTGCAGCCAGTTCGCTATCGAGCATAGACCGTTTCTTATTTTGTGCAATCGAATCAAAAACAATCGCCTGAGCCAAATAAGGAACTGCCTTTAACTACTCGATTGTATCGTCTAAATTGGATTGTATCATGTATGTGGTATGTCACATGCTATGCCCACTGCTTTCGGTTCATTTCCTGCTTAAAATTTTGCAGCTCGTACCCAAAATATCAAACGAGAAAAGTGACAACTTTTACGAAGAAAATAGATACGACTGTCGGCGAATTTCATAATAAAACTAAAAACTGTCACGGGTATGCGATGAAATGCGTTCGCCTAATTTCAAAATCATGACTTTATTAACTACGACTTAAAGTAAGGAAGATGAATCAAAGTGACTTTCATAATAAGGATGTTCGAAAAAAATCGTATATTTTTGCTAAATACGAATTTCATAATTGGGGTGAATGTATCTCTTCCGATTGTCTAATCGGACAAACCTACGAAAATGAATGTACCCGTGCGATGCATGACTGCAAAACGTTAAAATGACAGCAACGCGTCTGAAATTCATGCGATGCGTTGCGATCCATGACATTATTATCCTTCCGATTGTCTCCGACGTGAAAACAAATGTGAAAAAAATTCAGCGAAGAAGGAAGAAGCATCGGATTCTGTTTTTTAGCAAACCTATGGGTCTTTCGACGACGTTTCGTGCTTTGTAGTGTGATTTATTTTATCGACTTTCTGAGCTATTGAGAATTGAAGTTCTGAATGGTGTCATTAACCAGGGCTCCAATGGATATCCAGCATCACCTTACAAAATAATATTTTAAAAATTTCGAACTCTTAAGAATCTATATTCATACACACCTAAAACATTTTCTCCTCTGACGCCGGTTTGGTACCGTTCTTCAAAATAACGTCGCTGGCGACTTATATTCCAAATATGAGAGTCATGATTGGCTCCTTGGAAGTTAGCATTTACTGCTCTAACAGTCATTTTGTAATCGCAAATCTATCGCAAAAGAATACAAATGAAAGAGTTGTTTTTGTTTCATGATTTGCTTACAATTAACACGTTAAGAGAATGTTATCCCTTTCTGTTGTAAAATAAATGCTTGTCATCCTTAGGAGCAATTATTTTAACATGGTTCCCATCCACGCAAAATGTTACATTGGGCAATCCTGTTTTTCTGTGAACTTGCATTTTTCCTTCTATGATTTGTTTCGTGGACACATCCAAGGAAGTCCATTTAGGGCACAAAGTTTCCTCGAGGACATTTAAAATTTCTTGAAAAATATGAGAAAATGTTGACTGATGTGCCATCGGCGAATCATAATCTTTTCCAACGCCAGGGCTCAAAGCATCAGACCGAAAAGAGGGTTGCATTTTGGTTTGAAATTCATTTAAAACGAAACGAAATGAATCTTTGCTCAGGCGAAAATTTTTTTTGAAGCTGTAATAAAAATTATGAAAAAAATATGTACGAGTACTTTCACAAAAAGATTTGGCTTACGCTGGCTGCCTCTGAAAGTTCGAAAATATTTGAAAGTTTTCAAAAATCTTCTTTTTTCTTTGTTTGAAGCTTTTTGTTCATATCTTTCTGCTTCCAAAAATATTGTTAGGCTATCCATGATTGTTGAACTATTTCTTTATTTTGGAAGTGTTTTATTTTCACATATGTCAAATACATGCGTCGGCACGCGTCTATTTCGTTTACGATTCGGTTACCATGAAGCTAATAAATGCTCCGATCGGAACATTTTTATAATACAAATTCTATATACTACTGAAATACATCAGCCAAGTAGAAGACTTAGCACTATTTAATTGGACTTGTTGAATTGTTGATATGGTTGGATATAGTTCACATTGGATTTTTGTCAAAAAGTTCATGTAAGTTGAACTGAACTTAATAAAAATTGCGTATTGACAAGGCACTCACTAGTCAACTGATGAGTCCAAGTGAGATCGCCGGGACGAAACGCCAATTTTTATTGACTAAAGCCGTTAAAAGCTATTTTGAATCAATATGGATTAGTCTCACGACAAAAAATACACATCAATTCCCCAAATTGTCATCTTTTTTTATGAAAAAAATAGATTTATTCCCACAGACAAAAACATGTCCATTATGGAATTTTAAACATTTCTTCTAAGGTGAAAGGCAGCAAGGTTCACAGCTTTTTATATATAATAATTAGAACTACTAGCTTTAGAATTAGAATACAGCCAATAGCGAGAAAATACGCAAATACAAAAAATACGGTAAATTAAAAAAAAAAAAAAAACCTCAACACGTTTATAATCAAACTCACCACTGAAATAAAACACCCAAACAGAAGACATAACAATTAGTTATTTGGAGTTATTGAATTGTTGATTCAAATGGATTTTAACGGCCTTTATTTCACAAAAAATTGGAGTTTCATATATAGTTAGTTAGTTAGATTATGTAAGTGAATTTTCGCGCCAAAAACCTGAAACGCAATTCAGTTAAAAAGGACTATTCCAAAATTTAATCAATAAAATTTTTGTTTCGAATTAGAGAAATCTTTAATTATTTTATTCAAACAATTTAAATAAGAATCTCTCCAAGAATAATTATTAAAATATTGAAAATATCGCAAAGAGATGTTGAAAGGTTTTCTTTCTCAAAAGAACTTACTTTCAAATTCTGCAACGATTAATATAGCGAACAAACAAAAATTTAAGGTTAGAAAACCTGAAAAAGTAAAGCAATTCGATGGTTGTATTCGAGGAAAGGAACTACGTAACTTAATTTTTCAATAAAGAAAATTTTTTTATTTATAGTATGTAATGTTTACAGCTTTTCAGTTAATAAAAGGAAACACAAATTTAATGTTAACAATTCATCGACATATGTTCATACAATTAAATAAATATACATATGTATGTATATATATATAAATATATTTTTTTTTCAAAAATAGTTTTTTTATCGATAATATAATGAGACAGAGTGACCCAACTGATTTGTCTACTTTTTTTTTTTTTAAGTAGAAAATGAATATTATTTATTATAACAAAAATCATATAAGTTCTCCAATCAACTCCATACATCTGTTTCAAACAAAAATGCAGACCGTTGTTATATAAATATTGGTTTTTGGATTTGAAAATAAAAGGTGAAAAGAATCAGTTCGGCCACTATCTGGTTCTCATGGCTTCAATTTTATTTTTATTTTATTGTTTCAATTTCATTTTTTTATTGTTATGCATATAAGTCTTAAATTAGATTATTTATTTCCACAGAATCTGTACTCATTCATAAGTATTTAGTTGCATTGTTGAAAGATACAATATGTTTGTATCATTGTATGGGTGTACAATAACGGTTCTTCTCCTTTTGGTTGTTAGCATTTTAAACAATTTTTATCGCACAAACTAAATTTCATTTTTCCTCACCTTTTTTATAATTAAATCATATATAAATTAAGGTAGTATTAATATTGTTATCATGGGATAGGAGATGGAATAAGAAGAACACCATTTGCGGTATTCAACGTTATACATATTTTAAAGGAACCAAGCAATTAGGTAATTTAACATTTAGTAGTTGGGCGAAAATTTAGTATTTCATTTAAATTTTATTTTAATAGTGTTAAATACATATACATATAACTTAATTAATTAATTATATTTATTATAACTTTTCTTACATTTTTAAGTAAAAAAAAAAGCAACACATCCTTACGCAAAATCAAAACCTTCCAAAACTTTATTACAGATTATATTCATTTATGAAAATCAGTTTAACAAAAAAAAATGTTTTAACAAAATTTAAATAATAAATTATTAATTTTTTAAAAATAAGAAAATAAAATATTGTCTGGAAAACAATTAACGTAACATGTATGTATAAGGAATTCGTTTGCACATTTTATTTATTTAATATTCAATATTAATCCCGAGAGCCAACAATAGCCAAGATGTACATGAAAATATTTATGATGTCCAGATAGAGATTAAGAGCTGCAAATATGTATTCTTCCGGACTGATGGAATATTTATGATTTCCGCCCATCATCATTTGAGTATCGTAGATAAGATAGAAAGAAAAGAGAAGCGCACCACATGAGGAGTACACCATCGTCATTGCTTTAGATGGGAAGAAAATAGCTACGATTCCGAATATCATTAAGACAACCAAAGCAACCAAGAGAACACCGCCGCACATGGTGAAATCATATTTTGTTTGCATCGCAAAAATTGATAGTGTTAAGCATACAGCTGCAGTGATCCCAACCGCCATCATAACCTTAAATTTAAAAATATTAAATTATTAGTGGTATTATAATCAATTTAGTTTATTTTCATTAATGTATATGGCAATCTTAAATCAAAGAGAAGAAAAAAAACATATGCTTACCAATGCAATTTAAATAAAAAAGTTACTATCTACAGAAAAACCTAAAGGGTTTTCCAAGAAGAGGTGTTATTTTGATATTCAAAGAAAAATGGCATTTTTTGAGATAAATGATCGGATGTTTATTTCAATATAAAGAGGAAGGTATGCCGTTAATAATGGAACACAACATCAGCCAAATGGCCGCCACGACCACGCTTGCAGGACCATATCGTTTTCATGAAATTTTCCATAACCAAATCGCAAAGTGGCTGCCCTATGTCCTCGATAGCCTCACGAATTCCATCTTTGAGGTCTTGAATCGACGCTGGGCTGTTGGCGTAGACCTTATCTTTCACGTGGCCCCAAAGGAAGAAGTCGCAAGGTGTTAAATCACAAGATCTCGGTGGCCAATTGTGATCACCTCTTCGAGAGATAACACGGTCCGGAAACTTTTCCAGTAAAAGATCGATGGTTTCATTGCTTGTGTGGCACGTAGCGCCGTCTTGTTGAAAGTAAACGTTGTCCAGATCAATACCATCCAATTCCGGCCATAAAAAATCATTAATCATCTCTCGATAGCGCAATCCATTGACCGTAACTGTTGCTCCAGCCTCATTTTCGAAAAAGTAAGGTCCAATGACCCCGCCGGACCATAAACCGCACCAAAAAGTCACGCGTTGAGGATGGAGAGGCTTTTCAACAATAACTCTTGGGTTTTCCGAGCCCCAGATGCGACAGTTTTGCTTGTTGACGTAGCCTCCGAGGTGGAAATGGGCCTCATCAGTCAAGATGATTTTTCGATGAAATTCCGGATCATTTTCATGCATTTCAAGGACCCAATCAGCAAAGACACGACGTTGTTGATGATCAGCCGGCTTGAGTTCTTGTGTTAACTGAACTTTATAAGACCCAAGTCTTTATGCAAAATACGGTGTAATGACGTTTGTGGAATGCCTAGTTCCAAAGAACGACGAGGAATGGACAAACCTGGGTTTTCTTCAACACTTTGGGCTACAACAGCAATATTCTCAGTTGTTCTTGAGCGACGTGCACGGGTTTTATTCTTCACATCACTAACTTGTCCCAACAGCTCGAATTTGTCCAGCGATTTCTGTATTGCGGTCCGACAAGTTGCTTCACGACGACCCAAAAATGTTTTAGTTTTACGAACCGTCTCTGCCAAATTTTCACCATTTTTATAGTGAATTTTAATAATTTCAATGCGTTGTTGAAGCGTGTATCGTTCCATTTTTATTAATGGCGTAGTTTCTACTTGTCAAATGTCAAAAAATGACAGCTTCAAAAGTGACAGCTACCGAAATAGCGGGCTATTCAAAATAACACCTCTTATTGGAAAACCCTTTATATTTTCAATTTCATAATCTGTGCTATTTACTTTAACTTTAACGTCATTTATCTTCTCTTATTTCAAATTTCGAGATCTATCATTTCAGATTGAAAATAATTTTTATGTTATTTTTTCACCGGGCCACTAAACCGAAATTTTTAATTTGATTTACCCTCAAACCTCTACAAATCTTGAGCCTTTTTACACAAATTTATTTCATAGACAAAGTTAGTCTTTTGTTTACCAATAACTGAGCGCTCATTCGAAATACCAGTTCAATTCTTTGATATTCAACCTAACTTACTTGCCCTTATCTCATATTTAAAAGAAAATCATGACAAAATAAGTTCGTGAGCGAGTACAGTGGAAGTGAGGGATATAGATCGAATCGCCGCAAAAAAAGGCACCATTAAGTTTTCTGTCGTGAAATTATTCATCAATTTGGAAAAACATATTTGTGAGAATTTCTACTTGAAGCTGAATACAAAATATTTCGATACGCAGACTTACATATACATATATGTATGTACTTAGCCATTCTTTTTTTCCTGGGATGACGAATTAACGGTCTAAATTATTTGTTGGCTAAAACTCAGTTTACTGACATTAAAAATGGACATAAATGAAATTCAACCGTCTGAAAAAAGTTACACTAAAATATTCTGCCATTTTCAATTTTTTTTTTTCAAAAAAAAAAATACAAAATATCTAATAACATCAATACAAAAAAAAAAAACAAGAAAACTGTAGTGGATTAAATAATTTAAGTTAAATAAAAACGAGACAAACGCTGAAAATAAATCCACTCGCGCAGTGTTAACATAGTAAATGTTTTCCGAACGCGTAGGTACTTATGATTGCAGTTCAATATTCGGTATGACTTATCCCTTTGTTATTTTCTATATTCTCATTCTCACTTTGTCCATGGGGGTTCTTTCTACGTCACACGAAAATACAAACAAAACTATTTCCCTTTTTTTGACAGAATACCCCCGATAAAAAAAGCTTCACTTCAAAAAAAAAATAAAATAACATCCCAAAGCAAAATATTTTTTAAAAGGACTTACCGATTCGGATTTGTATCGACCAGATGTTACACCCATGAGGAATGACTCAGCTAACGTGAACAATCCCAGAAAAATAAAGTTCGTTGGTGTTTGTCGTCTAACTCCTTCACAACAAGCCATACATATCATTGTAATAAGAAGAATAGCCAGAGCGACCCAGAATAGCCAACTGTTCCTGGCTGCCCATTTCTGTGTCGCTGGGTGGTACACAAATACTGTTACAAATCCAAATGTAACCAAAAGTTGTCCCTAGAAAGCACCAACAAAATAGATCATAAGAATCATGTAATGTTTTTTTTTTTTTTTTAAAGTCATTTTCTTACTTACCATCAATATAAGGTACACCTTACGGATGAATCCCTTTCGTATGCTCTGATCATCGAATGAGAAGTTCTTAACATCTTGTTCAGGATCTCCACCAAAGCCGCCATAGCCACCACCTGAAGGAGGTGGTTGAATAAAACCGGGTTGTGGGGCATAACCACCCGCTGGTGGTGGCGGGTAATATCCACCTTGTGGTGGATATCCGCCCTGTGGTGGATATCCGCCCTGTGGTGGATATCCACCTTGCGGTGGATAACCTCCTTGGGGTGGATATCCACCCTGACCGCCTCCATAATACTGTTGGTTGTTTGGATCTGTAGAATCCGAATTAAAAGATTGATACATTATTTAAATATTGGCTCCTTTCAATTTTTATCAATAAAAACTTATAAATTTCCACTCGAATTAGCAAATAATACACAACACGCATACAAGAAATATCACTCAGCTTAAGAACTAATCAAACTAAAATGAAGCTTAAATTATTCTTTTTTTTTCTACTTAAAAGTATAATAATGTTATCAAAACAGTTGTTGATTAGAATGACAGAAAAACAAGACTAAATATGCCAGCTGGCGATTGTAAAAAGCTTTCAACAACAGTTTTCTATCTGTACATCGATGCTTCTGGTGCTGGTGTGATATTTAACTAAATTGATGACAAATTTTTGTGGTTGATAAATGGAGTAATAAATAATGACAAAAATGATTCATTGAATTATAAATAAAGAATATATTTACCAATTTGCTTATGTTTACCTAATATATTTTAAAGCTTGTAAATACAAATTTAAATACTTTGATGAGTGTACACACAAGAGCTTTTAATTAAATTAAAAAAGTAAAGTAAAGTAATGCTGCGCTTTTGAGTTATCAGATAATGTTATCACTACTAAATTTAATTGCAATGTGCAATAGTAACACACCACACATAGGCGTCTCCAGAAATGTTTCTAGTACGGGGAATTTTTCTTAAACTCAGAAAAATTAAATTATTTTTCTAAAATATTGTCTTCAATTAAATTTGGTAGTTAAGGAAGTAAAACTGAAGCAGCTCTTTCGTTAAATAAGTAAGAGCTCGGAGAGAGGTGCCGGACTTGCGGAACAGCAGTCGATGTAAAGATAGATTATTCAATTAGTAAGATTTTGTGAAATATTGAAAGCAAAAAAAGAAAATTAAATATGTCGTCGGCCGTGGAAAACCAACACAACACAATAAATCTTATTTTTCAGTAGAGGGCAACGAAAATTAAATAAAACATTAAACAAAAACAAATAAATAAAACATATCAAAACCGCACAAGGACTCTGTTAGTTTCATATATTGACGTGTCAGCTTGTGGAGTACCAGGGTCTAGTGACTTACACTCGTAACCATTCCGATTGAGTCGGAGGGGACCTAAATTTGTCCGCCGAATCCGAGCGACTAAGACGATGAGAAATTTGTCATGGCCAACAGATACTCTTGGAGAATTTGTCACTTGCTCACAAGAGGCTGTAGCCCAAGAGGCAGAACCCCAGTAGATGACGGATATAGGAAAGTCCAAAAATACAAAGAATTTCTTTCTTTTCTCAGTATTTCCATTTACAATTACGAAATATCTACAAGCATGGGGTTTCCAGGTATTTTTAACAGCAGATATTCTGAGACAAGTTTAGTGTTTCCAATTCGCAATATGTATCGTTTTCTAGATTTTACAGGATACAGATAAAATGTATTTCTTAAATTTAAACTTCTGATGCGTATTTTGTATATATTATTCGCCTCAGACTGAAAACAGAACTTCTTTCTAATCATCAGTTAAGCCCAAGAGCACCAAAATATACATAAAAATATTAATAATATCCAAATAGATACTAAGCGCAGCAAATATATAATCTTCGGGACTAATAACAATCTTGCGATCACCGCCCATCATCAATTGGGTATCGTAAATTAAGTAAATCGAAAACAATGTCACACCAATAGAAGCTTGAACGTAGATCAATGTGTGCGATGGAAAGAACATTACTACAATTCCAAAAATTATAAAAATTACACCAGCTATTAGGAGAATACCACCACAAGCGGTAAAATCAATTTTCGTTTGCATTGCGAATATTGTGAGAGTGAGGACAACAATTGTTGTTAGTCCGACCGCCATTAATATCTGAAATACGAAAAGATAACTTTATGAATATATGTATGTTTGTGTTTACATAATTCAGTTGGGGTATGATGTAGTAAACATTTGTTAACTTACCACACCCGAGGGAAATCTTATCGTTATCACACTCAATAGAAAGGCTTCAGCAATAGTAAATACGCCCAGGAGCAAATAATTGTATGGTGTTGTTTTTCTTAAATCCCCACAACAAGCCATTGCACACATTGATGTAAAAAGAATCGCAATGGCAACAAAAAACATCCATCTATGTTGCAAAATCCATATCTGTGCTGGTTCATAGTTCATTACAAATCCCAATGCTCCGAATGTTAACATTAATTGAAACTTCAAAAACAAATTGTATCACCATCAATTAGTGTAACTTCGTTGGTTGTCTTCTTTGCTCACCATAACTATCATGTAAACCTTGCGAATGAAGCCTCTTCGAATTCTTTCTTCACTAAAGGCATTCTTTGCCAATATTCGTTGGGCTTCACGATCGTAATCATCTACAGTGGGAATGCTAAATCAAACGACTTGAATGGTCTTAAAAAGTTTGTTGTGTACCCTAGTTGTGAACTAGCCCCAGTTTGGAGAAAAAATTTAAAAAAAATCTTTGATAACGATACTTTTGGACTACGACGACGGGTCTTAGTATTTCCTGAGAATCAATTCGTCTGAATTAAGTGCCTTGCAGGTGAGACGTGACCAGCGAACTGCGAATTGTGAATTATCCCGTATTTTCACATTTCATTTACATGGTCACGAATTGTAACAAGTAAAATTTTTGTTTTCAAACGAATTTTCTATTCGCCGTTTTGTGGGTAGCGACCTGATGTTGTGGATTGAGGTTTGAAGAATTCACTTTCGCCACTTTTGATGTAAAATTAAAATTTACATGAACGAGATAAATGTAACTCTATTCAGTCAATTGATTAAATCTTTGCTTTTTAACAGAAGTGATAAGAATTTGGCTTGAATTTCTTCCTTAATTTAATATAAGAATAGTCCGAACAGACCAATACAATACAAATAGCCAACATTTTATTGAGTGCTTCAAACATCTGCTTCACAAATGGATTAATTTGTTTCTCTTATTATCGAACACTATAAAGACGTGACAGATAAAAAAAAACTAATGTAATTTATTTTAATAACTGAACGCAGTTCCGAAAAATCTTAAAAAGTTAAAATAATTAATGTCCACGAAAATAATAGCCTCAAACTAAAAAGTAATTTAATTTATGGTCTCAATAAAAGTCAAGTAGCAAATAAACAAACTACAAACACTAACAGAATCTATGCAATTAAACTAATTAGAAGAAGCGATAAACTTTGCCACCTTCACTGATACACGATAAGAACCAAAAATATTTTCATCTACGAAGATTTTAATCAAAAATTATGAATTTTAGAAATCCATTTTTTAGACATCATTATCTTGAAACAAAAATGTGTTTTTATTTAAATCTGATGGTTCATATTTGTGTATAAATTAAAAGTGACTCATTTTAAGAACAAACCAAAAATAGCAATAATGAGAATTATATTATTTACCCAAGAACGTGCAGTCAAGGGGTTAAAAAATAATTTTTACAAATTTTAATTTTTTTGCCAATTTGATTTTTTTTTTTTAATCAAAAAAATAACAATTATTTTCATAAATTTATTAGTTAAGTAAAAACCCAGATAAGTTTCCAAATATTTTATAATATTCAACTGTATCTGAAAGATGAGTTTTAGGCTTTGGTTGTATTGGATGGATGTTTTGACGAATAATTGTTTGACTTACATGTAAGACCTAAATGTAAACTTTGTGTTGTAAGAAAACGGTTAATGTGAATGCATTTTGTTCGTCACAAGCTGATAGGGGACGCTGGATTCACTACTAGTCCCCTTTCACATGAAGAAACAGAGTTGCCAGCAACCTTGAGTTTGTAGGAGAGAAGGGCCCGAGGTAAGTGGGGTGAACAAAATATCCCCGTCAACAATTGAGGAGATTTTTTTGAAGTCCCTTCTCATACTTAAAGTAGTGTGCGTTCAACCAACAGACAACTAATATGGAAACCACAGAAAATATCTTACGATTTTGTTTCTTCGTGTGAAAGGTAGAAGAGATTTGAGAAGAAATTAAAAGAAATTAAAAGAAAAACGTCAAAAAATCTCCAGCAACTTGTTTCTTCGTGTGAAAGGGGACGCATTCAGTATAACCACCATCTTCTGACGAACAATTCTGAAGAATACATCAGGAAATTTGTTAGTCAGATTAAGAAACTATTGTAACTGTAGCCTTATGTCGTCGATTCGAAAAAAAACAACACAACTCAACAAATGACTTTTTTCAGAACAGAGGCCTTTGCGAAGTATCTGTTTATACGTTTATTTGACGTACCTACCTAGTTACGGCGCGCTGTTATTCATTATTTTTAATTTGGAAAGATCTTGTACTTAATTATTCTTTTAATTATGTACATATTTCCAAATTGAATAAAGAGTAATTCAAAAATTTCCACATGTATCATTTCTACTTAGTACGATAAAATGTGGCTTAGATTTGTAGAGCTGTATATCACGTTACATAAAAGTTTCTAAGTTTCTGTAATCTAAAAAATATAAGTGGGGTTCCTTAGCAAAGTTTTTTCTGTCAACTATTGAAGGGTTTTTTTTTTTTTTGGTTCAATCAGGGGAGCACTGTCAAAAATAATATATTTAACTGTCACTGGTAATTCTTGGGTACTTTATAACAACAGAAAAACTAAGTCATCGTCGCTACTACGAACCATCTGTGTATGTGATATCAATTGCTATTTACTTTTTATACTAAGCTCCAATTTATTCACTCTCCATTAAATTTAAATTCGTCATTCAAAATAGGAAATTTGTTGACTTTATAAAATTTAGCATTTAGCTATTTGTCTTTGTCTGTTGATTAAATTTAAATTCTATTTTAGCTTGAACGAAAAAATACTCCTTTTAAGTGTAGAAATAGAGTGGAGCAAAGAGCAAAGCTGCGAAATTCATCACAGAAAAGAGCATAGAGCTCGAGAGGGGAGCAAGGATGAAGCCTAGTCAGAGTGCGGAGCAAAGAGCAAGAACAAAGTAGAAGTAAACAAGCAAGAGATCATTATTTTCTATTTAAATATTTTTCTTTTGCGAATAAAAATGCACGTCTAGTTAAAAATCGCAGCGATGAGAGCGGAGAAATCAAACATGTTTGCAATCGCCACTTTGCTCCCTTGTTGACTCTTTGCTCCACCTTCGAACGACGCTGCACTCCATACTGCTATCCTTTCACTACACGTCTTTGATTTCTCCGCTTTGCTCTTTGCTCTTGCTCCCTCTCAGCTACACTCTGTTTGTACACTAAGAGGGATTTTAAGCCTTGATGGAGGTTTAATGAGGCGTTTCTATTTATTAGCTTTAGAAATCAGTTTTTTTTTCATTTTAACAGATTCCAAATCCGACCACGACCACGATCTATTGAAACAATGGATATACTTAAGTCATATCTACAAAATATTTCTGCCATTTTGTACTTATTTTTTTTCATTAAACACGATTCTGGCAGTTAAAGTAGATGATTTAGGCGAGCTATGTCTATGGCTACAGTCCAACTATAACCAAATTCTATTCTGTATGTATCAGTATAGAGGTTTATTGCATTATTCGACTTCAAACATTGTAATGGCAAACTATACAAATTAAAATAAATGTCACAAAATTAAATTTAACTTACTTTTAACTTAACAACAGTTTAAAAATTACTATGAACAGGGTCCAATAATGACAATAAACGCGGACTTAATTAAATCGACAAAGTCTAGTTTTTTATGGAGTCACTTAAAGTTCTAATAGGAAATTAACTTAACGATATATTTTATTGAAGTAAAAAAAGATTCTATCTAAATTTGTATGTTTTCAAATTCATCAAATCCACAGAACGAGAATGAATCCAATGTAATAAACTAAAATTATCTTGCTTTTCTGATGAGAAATTCAAATTGAAAATAAACAAACAATGTTTACTAAGATACATTATATACATCTACATTTGAAGCTATTGATGAATTTGTTAGTCTAATTTAAGATTTTATTGTACCTTCTTCAACTCTCTCATATCCACGTGAAATAATAACATTTGGAAATTCTAAAAATATATTTACATTTAGTAAGGTCTTACAATTTATAAATGCTTAGAGATAACGACTAAAAGTGTCTCTTATTTTTTTAAGAAAATCTTGAAACCCCGAATAAATGTGCGCACATAAAATAAATAAACCTTAATACGAATGTATCATACTCTCGCTATTATGTATATTCAATTTCCTATGACGAAAAAATATGGTTTTTTATGATTCAAGTCTATTTTGAAAGTCTTTACTAAGCAATGTTTAAAAGCAGTCAATCTGTTTAAACATTGACAGCCGTATTTATAAAATCATTCCAAAGTATATCTAACTTTTTAATTCAGCTATTCAACTCCCAACACTTATTTATAAACATTTTTCAACGATTTTCTAACTTAGTGCTGACGTCGTTAAATGAACAAGGTAAGACAATGTTATAGTTTCTAATTGATTAGAAATTGAATTGAACATACCCAAAAAAAAAACACTCAAATGCACGAATTAACGCAGTTCAGGTTTCAGAGATCACAGAGCTCAATGGAAGTGATTAGAAAATCTTCTATTCATCTAATTAAATATTTATATTCAATTAAAAGGCTTGTGTGCTGTGATAAGCAAGAGTTGATGCGCAAGAATGTCTCTATTCAGTAGTGCTACAATAGTTTTGTTACGTTGGTTTTTTTTTCTCGGTGTAAATTTCCACATAACCATACATATGTATGTAAGTAAGAGTTTATGTTTAACTTATGCTAAATTTCTAAATGTCTTTCGCATATGACGAATCACCGACATCTTCATGACAGTGACAGGGTGGCTCAAACAAAAAAACTAGTCATTGCTTTTTTGGTGACAGACACCCTGTATTCTCAAATTTGGCCATTCATGAGTTAAGAAGGACAAGTGGGAACCTAGCATTAGTCATACAAAAATAGAACTCATGTGACCTATTTTACCCACTAATTGATAAGCTTTGGAAATAAAAAATTTTGTTTTATTGACATTTATATTGAAAATTATTTTTCCCATTAGCCACCAATGACTCATAAGGGATATTTTATCAGCAATCATTCAGATAACATAGTTTTCATATAGATCTGGATAAGGAATGAAGTCTTCCACCGCGCCATGATTGAGCACTCTACTTGATGGGTATATCCACCTCACCCTGTTAATCCCGACAAAGTATATGCACTCACCTAGCAAAACATATCATCATTGTCGACTCGGGCAAAACCGTCATGATGGATAGACACAAACAACTTCGAAGGAGTCAAGGGCATTATCCACCTGTGCTCCTGTGCAGATATCAAACGAAGAAGAATCACTACGAAGGGGCTAAGAAGGCACTTAAATAGTAAAGTCCTCATCTACAGAACCAAAGAGATCCTATAAAATATCTTCATCATCCTTTTTTAACGAAGACCCGCTAAGGGCTAAAATTTTGTTTAGTTTAATAATTCGTTATCGAAAGTTGGTTTTTGTCTGAAAATACACTCACAGTTAAGGCTGTAAAGTTTACGCACCATCATATTAATATTGAAGGTTTGAATGAAACAACTTCAGCCTGTAATGACTTGGTGGCAGCTCACTCAATTGGTTGTTGTTTCATTCAAACCATCAATTGGTTATCAGTTTTTGATGCAGATGAACTGACAAAACCGTAAAACGCCGGCCCACACCAAACTACGTCGGGTATGCATTTATTTGACGAAAGCCGAGCCTGCATTTTCATTTTTTTTTTTTCTTATAAACAAAATTGGAAAAAGGCCTATTCAAAATTATGCCTAGTTGGTCTATATTTCGCTCTTAGAAAGAATAATCATCATCATCATCAACAGAAGAATTCATATTCGTATGGTCCTTCCTCAAACAACCGAAAAGTACTTGACTGGCATTTGGTCTCAATATAAATGGAAATGCTCCCCGCTCTCGCTCTTAACTTTGCAACTCTTAGTTGTTTGTATGTTAAAAATCTATGAAATTAAAAAGTGGTACCTATCCCAAAGGTTTTATCTCAAATCTCATCTGTTGGTCATTGAACCACTTCTTTATTATCGAAAATCAGATAAAAATGAAATTTTACACTTATTGGGTAATAAATCAATTTATTTTTGATTTGGATCTGTCAAAATTCCCATTTTTGCGATCCATTGGGCAAAATAATTTGATTTATTTTTGATTTAAAATCAATTCTGTAGATATAAATTCTTCTGCAGATTGACCCCTCCTCCCTGTACTAACATCAACATCCCTTACATCCAGCTGTCAATAATAATAAATGGAAGCAGTTTAAAATGAATCGGTATCACCATCAAGCTTATCTTTTCCTTCTGAAAGGGATGAAGATTTTTTTGAACTAATGACAGAAATCAAACTGCACAAATACAATGATAGAAACAAATCAATTTAAAATCGTATATCGGTCGCCATAAACAAAATCAATTTTCGAATTGAAATCTGAATTTACTAACGGAAAACCCCATTAGATAAAGCTGTTTACATGAGCTGGAGGTTCGTTGAACTTATTGCTTACTACAAAAGCAATCAAATATACTTTCCATAATTAAAGCGATAGCTGCGACAAGTAACATAAACAAAAATAAACTCTGAATTTTCTATCTTTTTTTTATTTCCAAGACAATTATATCGGAACTTACTTCGTGACAATTCATTAGTGCCCCTACTTTTCGAGTTCACCCGCCGTTTAAATAAACAATAAAAAGGTTTATAAAAGCAATACAAAAAAAATGACACAACATTGTCAAGAGTTATTAATTAATTGAAATACTCATGAATTGGTGATAGTCCATTTCACACATCATAATTGTCAAGGTTGTTGTTCCTGTGGCCCTAAAATGCCGCCTCCACTGAACATGAATGATATCCAAAATCTGGTTTGTATAAATATGTAGCAATATGAATATGGATTTGAGTATATATTGTGCCTATATTTTTTTTTTTTTTTTTTTTTCTAGACATGTTCTTAATCCAACCGTGCGTCGTTCATGCCCAGTGAAGGTTTGCATACATTTTTCTATGGTTACTCAAAATCAAAACAGAACTCACATAAATATAAATAATAATATCCTAGACCTTAAATAAATTACAGAACAAGATATAATTTCCAGATAAAAAAAAACCCTTCTAATTTCAATATTCATTAAAAAAAAAAAACAACATTCAATCGAGTTTAATTGCTAGTTTGTGGAAAATACTTTAAAATAAAAATAAACATACAAACAGCTAAAAAGTGCACGACACATGACTGTGAGCAAAAACCTATGTTGTGCTGTGACATATGATTATACCACTACCACTCTCGTCAAATGAATTATTTCGTTAGTACATGTTTACATTTTTTGTTTGTTTTTTTTTTTTTTTACTAGAAAACCCAACTAAAATCTATTTTATAACATGCAACAGGCAGTAGGAGAACTACAGATTGTTAGATGTGAGTTTATGCTTTCTTATTAGTAGGTTGTAATTTGTTACTTTTGTGAGTTGTGGGTGCTGAATTTTTTTGAGAAACTAAAAACTAAAAGGAAAATAAACTTCAGATTATAAGAACCTTGATAATATGGCGGAGCATTCCCTTGCCAGGACATTTTTGTGTATTTGGTTTATGTGTGCAGTTAAAGAAGATTTATCCTTATTATTCAATTTATAAACTCTCTAAACGGAGTTGTGATCTACCGATGGGGACAAATTTATAGAATTTTCTACACTTAGGTGTATTGACTGTGAAATATAAACAAAAAAAAAAAGGCTTTCGTTTAGAAAAGTCGTCATCAATTTACTTACCAGACATTGTGGTTTTATTCTTTGTATTCTTGGTTTAACTCCAACAAGTTCTATTTATTACCGATAAGTACCTGGAAAGAAAATAAATTACAATCGTGCTGTCAATTAGATATGTACATACATATATGTACATATATAGTATGAACTTTGATTTTTGTTTTTAAATAGATTATTTATGTATGTACATATGTACATACATAGATAATTGTATTGCTATGTATCATAGAAGTTGATTAATTGATAACTTGAAACAAGGCGATAGTTTAAATTTATTGCAAAAAAATATTTATTTGGGGAAAAAAGTATTGTCGAATTGAAAGAATTATTTATGGAAATCATACAAATACAAAATAATAGATCGATGGATTTATATATGTGATTCAAGTCAGAAAATGCACTGAATATCTTTATTTCTTTTTCTAAAGGCCGTTTCAGAAAAAAGAAAGTGAATTTCACTATCGAAAAAGATCAGCTGAAAAAGAGCAGATACTAGAAGCAATGAATCACGGCATTCCTGAAAAATGAATCAATCCATTTCTACACGGAGGAATCAAAAACTAATGGAGGAGGTGTAAACTCAGACAGGATGAATTTAAATCTTTCATTCCTTTCATTCTTCCTGTAGCGTGTTCCAGGCGGAAATTTTGGCGTTAAAAGAAGTATTGTCTTGGCTTAAAGAAAACGTGATATCTAACACAGCCACCCGCATCTTCTCACATAGCCAAGCAGCCATAAAATCCCTGGAATCTGTATCTACCAACTCTATAACAGCCATTAACTGTCGATCATCTCTCATTGAGATGGCACAGCAGTTTAATATTCACCTCTGCTGGGTGCCGGGCCATAGGGATATTCCAGTAAATTGCTGAGGAACTCGGCAAAAGTGGAACAACACTACCTATTTTGCCAAAGAGGGCAAATATAGGTATACCCATTGCTACGTGTAAACTTATGGTGAAGCAAGATGCATTAGAGAAAACGAACTTCAGATGGAACAACATCACCACCTGAGTGGCGAAAAAACAGATATGGCCAAAGCTAGATCTGAAGCGCTTGAAGAGTTTAATATCTCTAAGCAGACTTCACATCGGCTCCGATATAAATGTCATTCCCGGGCACTGATTGATAGGCAAGCATGCAAAGAGGCTCGGAGTATTTTCAAATGATTTCTGCATAAGTTGTAGTAATGCAGGAGAGAAAGAATCCGTTCCTAATCTCGTCTGTGCAGATGCATAAGACGACAATGTTGGCAAATGTGATGTTTTTTTTCTAAAGGCTGAGGTAAGCTCGTCGTAATCCAGGGTAATCCCGAAGAAAGCAAGTAAAACTCAGGTTAAGAAAGTAATAAATCTAAAGTTTCATCGAAAATTGCAACATCAGAATGGACAATGCAAGATATTAAAAATTACCCGATAAAATTGAAAACAAAAAAAAACAATTCACTTGAAAAAACCACACAGGTGTTCCTCAGGCTTCAAAAAATATCACAACAACGGTGTCTGTATACAATTCTCTAAATCTGATAAGGACATACATAAAATGTGTATATGTATATGTATATACAAACTTATATATGTAAACCTTGATAGATATCGAGATTGATAAATTCATACAGGCTCAGTTTTACTACAAATTAATTTAGTGTCCAAATCTGGAACTATATTTTATTTCATCATCACTTAACAAAATAATATTTATTCCAAATGGTTGTTTTTTTTTTTATTTAATTCTTTTATTACCGTTGATGTCGTTACACATTTACGACTTAAGATATTAAAAATCACAAAACAATAATTGCAGAACCGTTTCCGTTATGGATAATGCGGTTGACTGATTCAACTTTTCTTTTCTAACTGGTTGGAAAAGTAATTTTATACGTTTCGCTAGAGTTGGTATTCGTAAAATCTTATTTGGAGATTAGATTAGATTGTAATCATACATACACACATAGGTTTGTACATTATGCATGGGTATGGGGTATAGTTAGAAGCTTTAACTGAAGAAAGACAATGAAACGGAGGTACTAAATGAAAACTTAGGTACATAATATCACAGGAATTATTATCATATGAAAATATTTACAAACAACACAACTAAAAAATGTTAATTTGATAAGGGGAGGAGGGTAAGTGAAAAATTAAATTTTTCAAAGAATTTTAACGGGAAAATCTATGAATTGTATAAAAATTTTTGAAAATTTGAAATCTGTGATGAAATAAACGGACAAATTTCAGTTTTAATATTTCCCTCGACGAAAAATATCTTTAATATCAATTGACAAGTTGCAAAAATTGATTTGATTGATTAAAAATATTTTTAATAAAAAATCATCACAGATGTTGACACGATTTTTTTTATAGCGGAAAATCAATTCTTATTTATTTGTATACATCATACCTACATATCTGTGCGTGTAGCGTAGCTTTCTTTATACTATGCGCACACTTAAGGGGTTATGACTAATCGTCAAATAATAAATACAGTTAGATATAAGGAAAGTAGGGGAGGATTAAAGTGGAAATAAAGATGCATATTGGCTTGAATTTCTAAATATAACAACAGGACGGAAAAATCGCGATTATTATGGGAATGATTACCTGAAATTGTTTTTGAACAAAAAAGCAATTTTTTGAATCAAAAGAAAGTGAATTTTTGGCCATACAACACCCTTAGTCAGCAGAATATGATGGTTTTTTAAACCGAAACGAGTCGCTTTTAACATCAAACTTATGTTGAGAAAATATTAAATCAATAAAATTTTAAATTATTTAAAAAAAATAACTTTTAAAATTTTGTATTTTTCATATTAAATACAAAATACATCTTCCTGAGCAACATGGATACTACTCGCCAAAAAAAATGGAGAGAGATACATATATCAACTATTTTCAATGAATTTGTAAATACATATTTGCAAAGACTTGAAAATACAAATTATTTATCGATCTCTTAAAACACACATTTTTTATTTTTACATTCAATTATTATCCACTCTGCCTTCTTCCCAATAATTTATTTAATGCGATACCCAGGTCACAGAGAAGTTCCAGGGAATCAAAAAGGCAGCCGTTGCCGGTTGTGAAACCATCAAAATGTCATTGAAAGAAATGACAAAAAAAATACAAATCTATATGAAAAACAGCTGCTTGGAATGATTCCTAGAAAGCAATACGCGATATTCTTAACAATATAAAAACGAAAGAACAATTTTTCATTTGTTATATTTAACAATCCACTCCAACTTCTTCCCAATAATTCACTTAATATGGTACCCAGGCGTTGCCGGTCGTGAAACCATCAAAATGCCATTGAAATTTATCCTACCCTCTTTCACATCATTATTGTTCAAAACAATATACGATGAGAAGCAGAAACGAATTGAAACAGCATCAATTCGTTTGGGAGACAACATAATTAGGATAATCTTAGGGCAAGTGACATGAAACGAGCAGTGACATGAAACGATTGCAGTCCTGTCGCATAATACTGTATCATGCATTCTGCAACAAATTTCATCTCTCATTTCATCACAGGACACTAACCATAGTTTATAAAGATTCCCATTAACAAGGTGGCAATTCTCAAATAATATCCTACCCTTACAAAAGCTTCTAGATACTAAGGATTAGCTAGCTCAATGTTTGATAGAAGAATATTTATGGACTCCGAAATGCAAAATGTTCAGTTGATAAAAATAATGAGAAAAAACGGTATAGGGTGCATTCATGTCCGAACACCTGACTATACAAGGAATGGGCCTGTAACAAAATTATCATTTGACACAAAGAGCTTTAATGGATTCGAGTCACAAATAAATTTATCGAAGAAAGAGTAGAAACTTTTTTTAATTAGATTCAGTTTTGTTACAGACACACCAAGAGGACGCTATCAAGAACAGCTGGAGATAAATATGAGATAATAACTGCCCTTATCTTAATCCAGCAACAAAATGTTGTGAACCAGTTGTATTTGAAAGTCAATGTTCCCTTTTGTGACTCATATTTGAAACATTAAAAAAGATTACGACTTGTCGTATTTTAAGATGTTAACTTTTATTAATTAAATAAAATGCGAAATAAATTCTCATAGATAAGATAAAACTAGAAAAAAAGAGCCGTGACAACAGGTAGATTACATTCCGGTTTTCTCGGAAAATTAAGCAGTTTTTTTTATTCTTAAATTCAATAATAATTGACTGAGGGTTAGGGTTTCAGTAATAGAAACTGGCTAAACTGTATACTTCTATTCACGAAATACTTCTCTGTGATTGCATAAAAAAATAAAACTGAATGTAAACAAATAATTAATCAGCCCAAAAAAAAACGAGTAAAATTAAGGTCAGCATTTTAAGCAGAAAAACTTGATTTGCTGTTTTTCATTTATCAGGCTTCCTTTTCTACCTATTTGTTTTGAAAATAAAAATACACAAAATAACTTTGATCTACGACGACCTACGATACGACTAAAAAAAAAGCAAAAAATAAGAAAATCCCCTAAATGAGTCATGCTTATTCCGGTCGAGGAAAGAATAATCAACGAATACCAAACCACCTCTTAACTCTTCAATTTAAAAATTTCATGTGAAAAGACATAATTGCGTCGTGGTCCCAAAAGTCCGATACTGATTATAGGAAAAAATTAAAATCAATATAGGTACCTTTTATAAACTGATGCACTTCTTTTTAACTAGGCTTACCTTGTAAAGTTAGAAATAAATTTCACAATATTTAGAGAGCGATTAACTTTCACCAGGTGTTGTATGTTTTGATTTTGATTTGATTTCAATTAAATTAATTTTTTTACAGAAAATCAAAATACAATTTGTCTTGCTTGCTCCTCTACGTTCTTGAATGAAATTAATTTTTTTTTGTATTGAAGTGCAGTTAAATGTATCTTTCGAAATTCGATGTCATGTTCGAAAAGTTGACGTTTCTAGAACAAATTTGGAACTTCCACCAGACGTCAGTGTCAAACAAGCAAAAAATAAAAATCAATTGGGCTTTTCCAGAAACTATCTTTGTCTTTTCTCTTTCTAATTTTGACATAAAAATATGTAGGGAAAACAAACAAACGACCAATCACAATCACATGTTTTTGTTTTCCCTACATATTTTTCTGTCAAACTATTGTTTTTTTTTTTTGTGCTTGTTTGGCACTGAAGTTTGGTGGAACTTCCAAACTATACGACGATTTTTGCGTCGTGACTCTTTTCGAACATAATGAGTGCAAAAGAGAAGAAAAATGAGACGGAAAACAACTGCCCTATGAGTCGCGGGCCAAATTTCTGCGACTCATTTTTGACATTATTTTATTTCTTATTTGTTATTTTAGCAAATTGCGTTTATTTTCGTTATTTGTGGAGCGCACATGTACCTATAGCTGCGGTTGCTAAGGTGTAGAGCATTAGATAATTTCTATGCTGGAACAAAATCGTTTCATTTATGTTTGTTGTTTGTTGTTTGTTTGGTTGCTACGAGAATTTCATTGCCGAAGAAAAATTATAGAGGATTGCCAAATTTGAGTCATGACTGAAAAGTCATGGTGTAATAGCGTACGACTCACAGGACGAAATTTTAAAGAAGAATTCGAAGAAGAGTCACGACGCAAAAGTCGTCGTATAATAGCAGACATAGTAGCAGACATACAAAATGGCTAGCAAAGTACTTGCATGTAAATACTTCGCCATCTCCAAAGGAAAGCGGTTAAATACGATATCATTAATCAGCGATGATGGCATCAAAGTAAAATTATTAGCGTTTATATTAGCCGTGTTTTTTTGCAAGCCCCGAGGAAATCGATCGAAAAAAACGACGGCCTGTCCTGCAATTTACATGTTAAATGCAACAACAACTAATCCCATTAGGGCTTAGCTAAGCACGGAGAATTCTCGGGGCTTAACTTAAGCACGGAGAAAAACTGTGTTACCGACGTGAATTGCATGCTTGTTATCGATAGTTTGTATGAAAACTCCATTTTGTTTCTGTAATGGCGTCGCTAATCTCCGATGTCGTTTTTTTCAACCAAATCTCCCCGGGCTTGCAAAAAAAACACGGCTATTTTGTTTTCTATTTTCCAAGGAAAATCTGGAATCTGTGATCAAAATGATAATAAGAGTATTCATGCAACGAGAACTTTCCGCCAGAAGTTTGCATGAACACCAGTTAGAAATTGGATTAGATTGGATTTTCAGACTGTTCTACGCTTTTGTCTGCTATTATACGACGACTTTTGCGTCGTGACTCCTTTCGAACATAATGAGTGCAAAAGAGAAGAAAAATGAGACGGAAAACAACTGCCCAATGAGTCGTGGGCCAAATTTCGGCGACTCATTTTTGACATTATTTTATTTCTTGTTTGATATTTTAGCAAATTTCTTTATTTATTTTCGTTATTTGTGGAGCGCACATGTACCTATAGCTGCGGTTGCTAAGGTGTAGAGCATAGAGAATTTCTATGCTGGAACAAAGTCGTTTCATTTATGTTTGTTTTTTGTTTGGTTGCTACGAGAATTTCATTACCGAAGAAAAATTATAGAGGATTGCCAAATTTGAGTCATGACTCAAAAGTCATGGTGTAATAGCGTACGACTCACAGGACGAAATTTTAAAGAAGAATTCGAAGAAGAGTCACGACGCGAAAGTCGTCGTATAATAGCCGTGTTTTTTTGCAAGTCCGAGGAGATTTGGTTAAAAAAAAACGACATCGGGGATTAGCGATGCCATTACAGAAACATATGGAGTTTTCATACAAACTATCGATAACAAGTATGCAATTCACGCCGGTAACACAGTTTTTCTCCGTGCTTAAGTTAAGCCCCGAGAATTCTCCGTGCTTAGCTAAGCCATAATGGGATTAGTTGTTGTTGCATTTAACATGTAAATTGCAGGACAGGACGTCGTTTTTTTCGATCGGGGCTTGCAAAAAAACACGGCTTATAGCCGACATACCGGCCTTGTTTTGCAAGGATCCAAGAACGACCGAAAAATTGAGTCAGTTTTTCGAAGAGAACTACACCACCGACATCTTTTCCTTCATCTCTGAGCACTGACAATTGACCTGTCAAACAAATTTGCCATGTGTCACTTTTTCTTTTCACAAAAATATGCACTGCGACTGCTGACAGCAGATTAAATTTAAAACCCGCAACCCGGTTACAGGCGGCACTTTGTGTTTTAAAAGAAATTTATTTTATAATAAAAAAACACCACAATTCACATAAAAAGCTTGAAAATTTTGCCTTAAACTATATTCACCAGTTACAGTTATTGGTAAGTCACAAAAAAAGCAGCTTGTTTGGATGAAACAATTCATTATCATGAATCATCTCTTTCCCTCTTAAATCGGAAGCTGTTGAACTTTTTTCACAATGTTCGAACTGCAAGACATGCACCAAAAAAGTGCATATTTATTAAAATTTCTATTAGTTGGCCCAATTAAAATTGATTTAATTCAAATACAAATACATTCGTGACGTCATACAAATATTAATGATGTAATCCCTAACTTCATTGGTGAAACGTTGTTTTTTAACCTAAAGATAATTTACTTATCACTTTTTCATTAAAATGTGGGCATAAGTTAAAATGAATATTTTTAGCCCAATCCATAACAAAGAGAATAACAAGAGAAACTTATTTCATTTGACTTCAACAGTTGAAATGGGTGCGGAAAAGGAAAATGTAGAAAACGGAGCCACCGGCGACGAACAACAATCCAAAAAAGCTGCAAAGAAACAAGCCAAGGATGCTTTGAAGGCTGCTAAGGTTAGTTAATCAATTAAGCATTCAATATAACTAACTAAACCAAGTTTCGCTCTAGAAAGCTGAACACAAAGCGGCAGCAGGAAAGGAAGCCACCAATGCCGTTGAGGAATCCGCAAAAGACTGTTCTGAGGGTAAATATGGCTCAGCCGGCATGATCCAATCCAAGGACAAGAAGGAAGAACGAGTTTTTGTTTTCGTGCACGACCTCAAGAACTACATTGGCAAGGAACCCGTCTGGATCCGGGGGCGTGTTCACACGTCCAGAAGCAAAGGAAAGCAATGTTTCTTGGTTCTGCGTCAACAGAGTAGCACTGTTCAATGCATACTGGCTGTAAATGATCAAATCTCTAAACAGATGGTGAAATTCTCTGGAAAGTAAGTTGGATCTCCAGAAATAAAATCAAAAACAAATAATTTTACATATTTAGCAAAGAAAATAATCGGTATCAAATTATTTTACCTATACCTACGAGTGAAGTATTTTCAAAGTCTTAACGGTGGATTTTTAGATATTCAATTGAGGAAACATTTCTATAACATTGTTTCTTTATTTTTTTTTAAATATTCTTTGGCGCAGAAAAGTTAGGTTCTAGATTTAATAAAATTAATTCCTAAAATATTTATTTATTTATTTAAAAGAAGCTTATAAATTAAATTTACAAACTCTTTAAGAGTTAAGGCATTAGGGTGGCAGGACCATGTAACGCCGTTTAGGTTTAAATTTATGTATATTTGTTTTATATATATATTTTTTTTTTTTTTTTATTTTATATCTCGTCATTTTTTCCATGCAGGGATGTACATCTTTTTATATTCTTAATTGTATTTAGGTTTGTAGGATCGAGAAGTTCAGCCAGCTGTTCTGATAAGCTTAAATGATTCGAAGGTAGTCTGGATTTTGGGCATTCTATAAGTATGTGTTGAACAGTGAGAGCTACTCTACAGTCGGAGCATTGTTCTTCCTCACTTCGGTTGTATAAATGTTTGGTATTGAACAATGTTTTACCTACTCTGAATCGAAACAGAGTGATGCATTCCTGTCTTTTGTTAGCCCAACGTGGTATGGAATGTGAACTCTTTGGAAAAGGTGGATTCGTAAAAAGTTTTTGCTATTAGTCCATTGTTCTTTTAGGTCTTTTCTGTGGTTCTGCAGCCAAATTCTCTGCGGAAGCTGATGAAAGTTTGGTGTTTCCATTATAAGCGGAAGTTTTTGTACTTCTTTTGCTGCAAAATCTGCTGCTTCATTTCTTATGATTCCCATATGTCCAGGTACCCATGAAAGTAATATATTTTGGTTCAGGTCTCTTTTAAGTGATTTAAGGGTTGGGCATTTATTTGTTGGACTCTTAAGCCCATTTAGAATTCCCAAATTGTCTATGCAAATGAGAGTTTTTTCGGACCAGTTACGGGATATTTGAATTGCTTTTTTAAGCCCAGCAAGCTCAGCAATGTAATTTCCAGCTGAGACTGGAAGTAGACCTTGGTGGAGGATTTTCGTACATCCTGAGGGCAGTAATTCGGTGACTGAGTATGAGGTGTAATCCTCTGTTGATGATCCATCAGTATATAAGATTCTATTTGGCTTGATAGAATCAATAATATCATTGTGCATGATCTGAAATACCTTAGGTGGTGTGGAGTCCTTTTTATGTTTTGTTAAGCTGGTATCAATTTGAAGGTAGTTTAAAGACCAGGGTGGCTTGTCCTTGATATTTATAGGACTTTCCTCTGCAAAGGATGTGAATGGCAGTATATGTGCAATATTATTAAGTGCTGAAATGCTTTTGTTTTTAGTTTTTTGTGGATGCTGTAAGGTGTTCTTAATTGCGGAATGCAAGGGATGATTCGTATCAGTTATAGCCTTGGAACCTAAGGTTATCGCTCTTTGTTCACCGAATTTTTTGAAGGGGACGTATCCTGCTTCAGTTCTTAAGGCATCGATTGGGGTGGTTTTTAAAGCACCTGTCACTGTTCTGTAACATTGATTGATTTGAACATTCCTATTGCAGCGGTATGTGAACCTCTACAACATACCCAAAGTCACCCGAAATCTTTGCATTGGCCGCTTTCAAACTACATATATATTTATTGTGTTGACTGGGCCTCGACCTACAAGCTTCTCCAATTAGCTCGGGATCTAGCTAGCTGTACCCAGTTTCGCGAGTTGGTTGAGGTCTTCTTCCACTTGCGTGGCACACTGATGTGAACCCATCAGATGGTTAAATCGCTTCATTCGTCCAAATACATCGCCAGAAAAAGCGCGAAGTTAAACAAGTCCTCTCCTAAGTTTTGTGATTTCCTTTATCGTTGATCACTTGAATGTCAAATTTTGTTCGTCATAATTTGGTTTCTGCAATTTCCACAATAAATATTTTGGTAATTTTTTTTCTTTTAGCATCCACAAGGAAAGTATCATTGATGTTGCTGCAAAAGTAGTGTCGGTTCCGAATAAAATCGAATCCTGCACCGAACAAGATCTGGAATTGCAACCTCTGGAGATATTTGTGGTATCGCAAGCGAAAGCTCAGTTGCCATTGCAAATCGAAGATGCTTCACGTCCAGAGAATACCGATGTTAGTTTTTATTTTTTTGTTTGTATGATTTGGATTCTCTAATCCATTTGAATGTTTCAATAGGATCCTGAAGGTCTGAATATTCGAGTGAATCAGGACACAAGGTTGGACAATCGTGTCTTAGACCTAAGAACACCCGCTAATCAAGCAATTTTCCGATTAGAAGCTGGAGTGTGTAAACTATTCCGTGATATTTTGACGGAAAAGGGATTCGTGGAAATTCACACACCGAAGATCATTTCGGCAGCCAGTGAAGGTGGTGCTAATGTCTTTACTGTGAGCTATTTCAAAGGTAATTCGAAAATCAAAAAGCTTATGTATATACAGATCTACTATATTTAAAAAAAAAATCATTCTAGACTCGGCATACTTGGCACAATCACCACAACTTTACAAGCAAATGGCTATCGCTGCTGATTTCGACAAA
This sequence comes from Leucozona laternaria, assembly GCA_932273885.2. NCBI lineage: Eukaryota > Metazoa > Arthropoda > Insecta > Diptera > Syrphidae > Leucozona > Leucozona laternaria. The sequence goes on along the minus strand of OW026368.1, from coordinate 20,861,716 downwards.
GTTTTCACTGTTGGTGCAGTGTTCCGTGCCGAAGATTCCAACACTCATCGCCATTTGACTGAATTCGTAGGTTTGGATCTGGAAATGGCCTTCAAGTATCATTACCATGAAGTGTTGAACACCATTGGTGAAACATTCACATCCATTTTCAAAGGACTTCGCGACAACTATCAACGAGAAATTGAAGCAGTTGGTCAGCAGTTCAAAGTTGAGCCCTTTAAATTCCTTGAGCCTCCACTTACCCTTCAGTTCTCCGAAGGTGTTGCAATGCTTCGAGAAGCTGGTAAGAGAAGAAAATTAATGTTTTATAAAAATTTATTCCTATTTTTGTTCCAAAACATTTAGGAATCGAGACTGGCGATGAGGAGGATCTTTCAACACCAAATGAGAAACTTCTTGGTCGATTAGTTAAAGCTAAATACGACACTGATTTCTATATTTTGGACAAGTTTCCGCTGTCGATTCGGCCCTTCTACACAATGCCAGATCCCAATGACCCTAAATATTCCAACTCGTATGACATGTTTATGCGAGGTGAGGAGATCCTCTCTGGCGCTCAGCGTGTTCACGATCCTGATTTCCTCACGGAAAGGGCTAAACATCATGGAATTGGTAATAATTAAATGATCACGATGGTTCTTTTGTATTCATTCAGTTGTTTTCATTCATAGATATATCAAAAATTGCCGCCTATATCGAGTCGTTCCGTTTCGGTTGTCCACCACATGCTGGAGGTGGTATTGGTATGGAACGTGTTGTAATGTTGTATTTGGGACTCGACAACATTCGTAAGACTTCGATGTTCCCACGCGACCCCAAGAGAATCACGCCTTAAATAATTAGGAATTAAAAAGACTCAAGCACTTACTTCTACCAAAAAAAATACTCCAAGAGTAAACAGTGGAATTTAAAAGGAAAAAAAGGAGCTTATTTTTTTAATAACACGGACTTAAATATTATGCTTGTTATTTTTTAGTTGTTCTTTCTTTTATAATTTTTAAAATTTGATTTCGTTCTCTTCGATTTACTTAATCATAGTTGTATTGTCAACTGTAAATGATATCATATTATATTAAAATCGTCACTTTTCCATGTACATAACTTTGTGTTTTTAATTGTTTATAGCGAAGCCACTTAAAACTACGAAAAAAGTGCCAATACCTGGAACCAACATCTTTTAAGATTTAGTGAAGATGAGAAAAAGTGGAGCTGGCAACATTTTTTGAAGGTGAGATGGCGCTTTCCATAGAACACTTTTCCGCCTGTGTCTGCTGCGGCGGTACACGCTCTCACCTGCAAATTTGTTTATGATAATTCTTCATCCCTCGATGCAGAAGAGAATGATGAGCTTGATGTAGTTCCTGATTCCTTTTAAACTCTCCCATTTATAATAAGCGATTATTTTACTTTTATTGCATGCAAGTTTTAAATTTTGTTTGGCAAGAATTAATAATTAAGTCACCGCCTTCATATTGGCATCAAAATATGCACTGATTTTGCTTTTTAAGACCCTTAAGACCAATCATTAAAATTTTCAATGATTAGCTTCAATGAAAGCTACATATAACTGGCGCCTAAAAACTATTAATACTATTTATAAAACTTTTTAACTTAATTAAATATGTACAAATTATTCAATAAAGAATGTATTTATTAAATTAAAAATGGAAATATTGTTTATTTTCGATGATATTGGAAAAACCAATAAGGTATGCCATCTCTCCCGCTTTTTCCCTAAATAGGTATATCTAGGTAGGGGAAGTGTTGACAAAACCACACATGGGGCAAAACAGTTTTTGTACTATTTAAATGAAAAAAATCAATGGCAACACTTTCAAAGTTAAAACGTGTCAAATTGAATGAAGATCTGTGAAGATAATGTAGTTTGTTGAAGACTTCAAAAAGTTACTGTTATTTTTGTTTATCGCTCGTGTTAAGTAAATTGTGGTTTAACAAGTAAAATAATCAAAAAAAATTATTGTTTTCTTTTTTATTATTGCAAGGTGGATATGGAAAAATAACAAAAGCTAAAAGAATCGACAAGAACATCGATTTTACAGAAAAAAACTTCTAGAATTCAGGTAAGATTCATATGGGGCAAAACTGCACAATGTACGGTTTTGCCCCAAATGATAATATGTGTTGCTAAATTATGAATTTTTTTCTTAATATTGAATGCCTGAAGCATGATTCACAATGCGACGAGGAAACGAGACGTGAACGTGACGGGAAACGCTGTCGTCTTTTGCTAGTTACAAAATCGTCGCCCAATTCAAAATGCAGCGAGCGTTTTTACGACAAAAACTCATTTTTGTAAAAAAAAAAAAAACAATTAAATAGAAACAAAATAACATACAAGATAATAGATTTATCAATAGGTAACTTTATTTGTTAATACACATTTGATCTGTAAATTACTTAGCAAAAATGAAAATCGTCATGACGTGACGACGAGAAACGCCTTATTGTGTATAATATCCAGTATCTACGTTCTGTAACTCTCGCATGGTTAAAATTTGTAGAGAAACAATGAAAAATGGAACAAAACTCATACGATTTGTTTCAATTTTCATCGTTTCTCGACTGATTTTATCGATGCGAGAGTTACGGAACGTAGGCACAGGTATGCTTTCTTTGACGATGTTCAAATCACAGATGAGCCATATGAAGATGAGAATGTTTCGTACGTTTCACCCTCCAAAACCCATTTGTTTACATTGTTGTATTTGTAATTTCTTCCAACGTCGATGAATACATGTGAATTGCAACAACAATTTAACCAGGACCCATGTTCTGTAACTCTCGCATCGATAAAATCAGTCGAGAAACGATGGAAAATGGAACAAAACTCGACTTTTTCTCGACTGCTTTTAACCATGCGAGAGTTACAGAACATGGGTCCAGGTGTGTGAAGATCCCTACTGTCTAAGTGTGAGGTTTTTATACACACATTCTCATTTTTCATCTGATAACTGCCAGTTCAAGCTTGTAGGCAAATTAAAATGGCTGCTGGGGATTCTCATCTTCATGTGGCTAATCTGTGGTTCACATTGGACTGACTTCGCGGGACTCATATTGACATTTCTTTGTTGTGATGTGAACACCGTCATTGATTGAAATTGGTTTGACAACTACAACGAGTTCTCGTCACGCTCACGTCTCGTTTCCTCGTCGCATTGTGTTTCAGGCATGAGGCCTTGAGGTTTTCTCAAACTTTTTTTCATTTCATATAAATTACATTTTTTTTCCATTGGCCGAGTTCAACGCACATCTGAATATTCAGAATTCTGAATTTTTGAAGCTCTTGATTGGCCAGCTGTCAGAAGTCATCTGAATTTTCAGAACTTTTTCTGACAGCTGGCCAATCAAGAGCTTCAAAAATTCAGAATTCTGAATATTCAGATGTGCGTTGAACTCGGCCATTTATTTGTGGTTTTCTTCTTCTTATTCTTCTACAAATTTATTTATTTTTTTAAACATTCCTAATAACATTGCTAGTGCTACATTCGGCGACACACGACGCGACGGTTACGATTTTTCGAGACAAAATAAAGCTGAGAAATAGACTTAAGACAGAAACTTTGAGTGGAGTTCTTCACGCAAAGACGTTTTTCAAAAATAAAAATTGCTATGATCTGATGGGATTTAAGCAAACCCACTTATCTTTGTTTCAAAAAAATGTGTATGATTTTAAAGAACAGGATGATCTCTTAAAAATGTGCATATAGGTACCTATATTTTGTATTCCGTAAGTAGGTACCTTTGTAATTTAAATGACTGAAATAATTAATGTAATTTCAATAAGATGTTTATTGTGATTTATTTAAGTTTTTTTTTAATAAAAGATTGTTTTGATATTTAAATCATATTTTTGTTCAATCATAAAGGCTTTTTTTTTTATTGAAAAAGGCATTTTTTTTTCTCAAGTGAGGCATTATTTTTCCCAAAGTGGTCGGCAACGCTGATTATGTATGGCCTGAATGGGCCCATGGTTCATGAAGTTTGTGCAGGAATTAGAGTCATTGTAGAGTAGACGCCCGTCGCACATGTTTATGATTTCTGTGCCTAACGGTTTCGCTTCCAGGATAATTTAGTAGGACTGTCTTGCCCCCACATAGTGGCAACACCGTTTTTTTTTTTATTTTTTTTTTTAATTATTTATTAATAATATTGCTTAAAGTATGTATGAAGGTACCTTAATGAATAATCAGACTTGCAAAATAAGGACTTAATTTTCCTTAAATATTTTGTTTTAGATGTTAAAAGCGGTAAAACACTTAATTAGCTATTTTTCCCCCAACTTTCCCTTCTCTTAAAAAATAACAAACACGAGTGGACTTTTTTTTAAAGAAAAATGAATAATTGGTAGATGTTAGATATTGCTTGTTGAATATTTATTTTATTTATTTAAACACAAATATTTAGTGTAAAATCAGTTAAGTTTTCAAAAAAAAAGAATATATTCTTCATACTTTGTCTGGTCTTTGAAAAAAATATAATTCATAAGAACTCTTTAAAATAAACAAAAAAAAAACAAAAACAAAAAACAATATAGCTTTTAACAAAATAGCACTTAACTGAAACCGACATCGACTGAATGGGCATAGACTGCTTTTAAACCATGCAATTTTTGCTTGCGATTTTTAAGCCCGTAGGCGAGGGACGTATGTGGTGGCCGGGGTAGACGAAATTGCTGAGGTTGAACAAATTGCAGAGTTATCGCTCATTCTTCTTTGTGCTTTTCCTTTTTGTTCGAATGTGTTTTATTTTCATTCGTCAACGACTCAGATAACTTCGCTTAATCAAGTGGAGTAAAGAGTGCAGTGAGATGATACTTCTTCACTTGCACAAACTAAACTTTTCATTAAAAATCGCTGTCGTGTAAAAGGTATTTGCAATTAGAAGGAAACCAAAGGAGAAACGAAGATTAAAAATCGCTGTAGTGTAAAAGCAGTCATATCTACGGAAAAATACACACAGACAAAAATAGAATAAAGAGAAAACCAAATTCTAAACTACAAATGTTGGTTAGTTGTTGGTTTTATAAAGTATAAATGCAAGCAGCAAAAAGAATTGTAGGTACCTATGCGAATATTTAACCCACCAATCCCGGAAATCCCGGGATTCGAGTATACCTATCTATTATAATCCCGGGATTTTTGGGATCAAGAAATGTATCGAGATCCCGGGATTGCAATCTCTACTTACAAACCTATATAACCGTCATAAACGTTATCGTTAGCTTTTGAACGATACCTACCAATTAAGCTATCGTCTCTCGTATGGGCTTGCTTGTTTTTGGAAACAATTATACTCTGTCGCTGTCCAACAAAAATTGGCAGTACACTTCTTATGGAAAAGCTTTTTCAAAATCAATAGCGTGCGATATTTTTGCACCATACTAAATTGAAATAACACAGACCCAACGTCCTGTTCAAGGCACATCTGAGTGTGGAGTGTGCACTGAATCGCTGTGGCCAATGGCTATTGGCTGCTGCTTGATATACATTCAGAGTTACCCGTTTCCATTTGGTAATTCGTTCAGCTTTTTTTCCTTGAGCTTCTGTTTCGAGCTTTAAGAAAAAGCTTTTAATGATGAGTGTTATCGTGTACACTACGACAACCCTGTGAAAGCTTTAATGAATAACAGATTTATGCAATCCATTGTAGCCAGAATGAGAGGCAAACGTCCTATCTTGTCTACACTGCCAACTTTTGTTGGACAGAGTATAGTGTATTTTATTTTATGAAGCAAACAAATATACTACTGAACATTTTTTGTATTTCTGATAACATTCAAGGCTTGTTCATTCATGACACTTTGCGAAAATTGAAAATAAGCGCTAGAGATGCCTTGCGTACAAAAAAGCGTAGGCAAATAGTGTCAGTTTAAAATGAAAGAACAAACACAATTTTCGTACGCTTTTTCGCACACAGGCATGTCTAGGGCATATTTTTGTTTTTCATTTTTTTCCACTTTTTTTAAAAATTCTTGAGTACCTATGTACCTAGTTAAAGCTTACCTAGTATACAGTTCTTTTGAAGGAAACAAAAATTGATGGTGAGAAGAAATTTTCTTCCGGAAAAAAACATTTGTGGTGAGTATAATTTTTTTTCCGGGGTTAAGTTCACAGTTCGATAAAAATATTTTTCAGCAGAAATTTTTTTTGGCAAAAATCACTCCCATAAGAATTGCATGTAGTTTTTTTTTTTCGTTGAAGAACTGTATACTTAGCTTAAAGCCATTAAAACAGCGACAAACGAAAAAAGACACCCGAATAAAGAAATTAATGCAGCAACATTTGCCCGACTAACCAAATGTCATTCTATTGAAAGTTTTAAGTCGCTGTTAATAGAAGAACATAAATTCTTACTCTAATTTGAACTCGCGAAAAAACACGCCTGTATCTAAAGATAACAAAATTTTTCAGTGTTTTAGCTCATTTATTTTAAAAAATGAAAATATACAAAAATTACATCAATTAGGTGCAGTTTTTCAGAGCGAGATTAAAATTAAACCCGAGTTAACTCAGGATTAACTGAACAGATGCATTTGGTGCTTCATCGACCGAGTTTGATTACGCGTTCCGCATAGGTATGCATTCTCCACCCAAAAACTGCTTCCTCAGTGCACTGGTGGGTTGATTTACTTCTAGAGTTAGCTTACTCTGGTTTAACTCTCCATTAAAAAACTGGGCCTTAGAATATAGGCTCCCCCAAAACAGCGCGAAACATTCGTGTGAATATGCGACGACCGAAGATTGTTCATAGATTCGCGTCGCGCTAGTGTGGGTACTCTCATTAATCACCATGTAAACAAATTAAGACAGGCGAAAGTTTCGTTGTCGTTTGGTTTGGGAGAGCCTTTAGAAGAAAACTAAGGGACAAATCAAATCCTTTATTTCTTTCAAATCATTATCATATGTGAGTCTGAGTAGATACATTTTCTTTTGACAAATAAAAATGTTTATCTCTTATGCTTGAAACAGATTGAACCAGCACAAGCTGTTGCTGGTCCATTGCTGACAACTTTGATATTGCGATATTCAGAGGCACCAAACTACAAACAATTATGAACTTAATGCATTTCTGGTGGCTGGTGCTGGTGCCAATGTGTTTGAAAAATATTTGCTGGCCAGCATGCTGTTTGCGGTTGACAGCGCTGGTGCTGTTGCTGGTTTAAGCCCGAACCACACTACTCTCGTCGGAGTAGTAAAACTTGGCTAAAGTCAACAATGAGTGATGAAAGGCTTGATGCGTTGTGAATGATGAACAATCACAAAAATCTAGTTAAAGAAGAGAGGTAGATACCTATAGATTTTTATAATAAAATTATAGACAGGCGTTTTAGTAAACAACCACGAACAACCCTTGGAAAAATCCTACGGGCCCCTATGGTGAGGGGACCTACAATTTTCTGCCGAATCTGAATGGTTATGATGAAAGGCTCGTTTTCATGTAAATAGAGGTATAACTATACCTATTACTTCTCTTGGAAGATTTGTCATTTCTTCGCAATAGACAGTAGGTATCTACACCTGGATTAGGTCGGTACTCTAGGCATGACAGTCCAACGCACTAACTTTATAACGCCATATTGGGGACCTATCTAGGTATTACCAGAACACAAATAGGTAGGTATTTAGATATTTTAAGATAGATTGGTAGTTTTATGCCTAAATGTATCTATGTTGATCAAAATAAACCTATACCTACATACCTAATAGGTAGGTATATAGGTAAACAGGCGAACTTTTACCTATAGCGAACAATTGAGGAAGGTATACCTAACCTGTGCCAAGTACCCACCTAGACCTATACCGATCTATATAACTACCTAGCTACCTTCTTAATCACCATTGCTTTTATCAGCATGAATTTAGGTAGGTAGGTCCTGGATTGTCATAAATAAAATACAAATTTCCAATACAGAATGTCTAACGCAGGTAATTGTGTCCTAATGCTCTGTCATATTCGTTTACTCTTGCAAGCTGCAATTGAAATGGAGTGCATTTTATTTTCACTGAATTGCACGCAAGTCCTTGCCTTTAAAAAAAATCAATAACCTCCCCTCTAATAGGTATGCTGTATGCACAAAAGCTTCCCTGCATAGGTACCTGTATTATACAGATACTCGTAAGCCCCGCCTCCGTTAAAATATACCTACTCATACTTTATTCAAATGACAAATACACAAATTGAATAATTCATGAGTACCTTTCAACAAAATGAGGCGTTTCTACGCATGGAGAGGTATTCGCCCAATAACATACCGTAAAACTGGTTCTCAATCGTCAACGCCTCATAACATTAAATCACTAACACAAAATCGAACACACTACTACTAACTCATTCAATAATATATAGTCGTTATCTGCTGACATACGGGCCAAGTGCCAAATGGTGAGCGAGACAGAATGATTGCTGTAAATTAAAATGGCATCAGCCATTTATTTACACAAATGTTGTTGGTTCGCCAACAAACGGGAACATCGCAACTGTCAAACGACAAAACAGTCGCTGCTCAACTCGAAAAGTTTAAGTGCTGTGCGCGAGACGTCTGACAACGACGGATGGTCAAAATTAAGGCAGTGTTTTGATAACAAAAAAAAAAACATTTAATTCACGTTCCTTTTTGGCGAGATATTTACTCAAAATTTTGTCAGCTTACCTAATCAAATCGTATGTCATATTCGATTAAAAAACATAGAGTGACAGTAGTCACCGTATACGTGAAATCTTATTCGGTCGGAGGAATTTCACGGGGTATTTTACAAAAATGTGTCATACTGCCTAAACACACATCAAAATAACAAATTGGATTAGAAAAAAATGTTCGGTGTAAACATGTTTGATATTAAAAGAATGCCATCTGAAAGTGTGCAATAAAATATCATGATTCGCGTGTGCTGATGTGTGCAATATATTTTTTTTTTTAATTGTGTGTTTTGCCTTTTGTCATGTTGGTATAAACGCGCATTTTAATGTATTTTGTAAATATGTCAGCCGCCGCCATCATTAACTAATTGGAACGCCAACAATTTTTGCGCTATCTGCATTCTGCCATACCAATAGCAATTACAGTAAATTAACAACTGTCATCGTGTGTCAAATTGTCAATTCCCCGGACGCGCTTTGGCCATAATAGTAACTGACAAAATCGTTAATACCTATTATGAGTTATCTATGGTTTTTTTATGGATCATAAACTGTGAATTTTATTACTTACAACAAATTAGTGTATCCACCTATCTATGTACAGTACATGCATAGGTATTTTGTGGAGAATTTTTGAGTGAAATTGAAAATTAAGCTAACGGATATCTTCTTAACATTTTTATTTCTTTGAGGATTATAAAAGAAACAAACAAAAAAAAGGTTCGTAAAAAATATCTATAGGTACCTACCTAGAAAAAAGAGTCAGTCTGGTGCACCATTGAAGCTCTCAAGTTATGACATAACAAACTTTATACGACTTACGCCATAAGGAACCATTTCCCTAACAATTGTAAATCCATATACCTATAACAAGTCTAAATATTTCAAAACATCATAAATATTAATCACATTAGACATTATTAGGTTCATAAAAATTTCCATCACTTAATTTTACTTGCCTCAAATATTCAAAAAATTCCGCAAATATTCTGAATTTGTCAATTTGAATAGAGCAAATGAATTTAATTAACCATTTTGTTTTTTTTTTTTTTTTTATTTGTTTGTATTTTTTGTTTTTATTTTACTGATGCTAAACGATAAACAAATAAAAATAGCGAATCTAAAAATAATTTCCTTGACTATAAGATGAATTCATTAGCAATTTAATTATGTATCAGTATGTATGTATATCTATGTATTTACGTACATTTACCTACATATGTATGATAAATATTTATATACATAGATGTAGATGTAGGTATATACACCATGAATACTACAATATCTACATTGTATTTTAAGTTGACGACTATAATAGATTTGATTCGATAATAAGAATTTGTGTGTTTAAATTTTAAGTGTTTTTGAATTTTAACATACCTATAACCTCTATTTTGCATTTGGAAAACCAGCTGGAAACATCCAGAATAGAAACATTTAAGGTGCGATTATCACAAACGACAATCTTATTTTTGTGATTTCTTCTGGTGATTTTACTTTTCGTAAACAATTTCATATAAAATTTTAAAACTAAGCTAACAAATCTCTTGCAAATCGGTGTCGTTAAAATGCCGTAATCGATCTTGTAAGGCGCTGGATGCGCCCCATTATTTATCATGCAGCGACGATTCTTCTCCGCTAGCCTTCATACACAGCACAGCATAGAAAAAAACACTTAGGTAGGGTTTCAGCGACTTACCTGCGGTATATGCGGTACGGTGCGGTATGTCTATATTGAAACAACATGATATCCAGTCATGCTGCGAATAAGCCGCAAAAAGGCGTTAGAACACGTCTATGACGACACGCTACGTGTGCGAAGGTCTAAATGACTATTAACATGAGTGCGACCAACGACCGATGCACGATTGAATGAACAATTGCGATCTAAAACATTTAAGTATAAACCTAAATTCTTTGAAAAAAAAACCTATAGACAAAATGGTATATAGAAATCTCATTTATATACATTAATGTTAAGATAATAAATTTTGCATTTGAATTGCAAAATAAGAACAATTTGAGAAAAAAAAATTGTTCGTCACGAATTATAATGTGATTGTTACAAACTATTATCTACTCTATATGAATGAATGAATCGTTCAAGCGCGACCAAACTCAAAAGAAAGACACTCCATATAAAGGACTATTCACATGAGAACGACCGACGAATATAGGCTCTACCAAACCGGCGCGAAACATTCGTGGCGAATATGTGACGACCCAAGAATGTTCAAAGATTCGCATGGCGCCCAGTGTGGGTATACTCTCATTAATCTCCATGTAAATGAACTAAGACGCAGGTGAAAGTTTCGTTGTCGTTCGCAAGTGTATTCGCGTTAGTTATGGGAGAGAGCCGTAAATGCGTGATTTAAAACAATTATTTATAAAGCTGAATTCTTCACAAATTTTAACAAAATCATAGAAATATCTATAATTTATTTAAATGTTTAGATACTAAAATTGCTAAAAATAAAATAAATTTGAGAAAACAAATTGGTCGTCGCGAATTGCAATCTGATTGTTAAAAAATACGTGCCTTGCACATGAGCGGCGATCTTCGAATATGAATAAAGGCTCTCCCAAACCAACGCGAATATTTCAGAACGACGACGAAACTTTCGCCTGTCTTAATTTATTTACATGGAGATTAATGGGAGCACCAACACTGGCGCGATGCGAATCTTCGAACATTATTCAGTCGTCGCATATTCGCGCGAATGTTTCGCGTTGGTTTGGGACAGCCTTAAATCTTTTAAATCAATTTCTAGAGCAATAACAAACATTTGCTTTGTTTTTACTTTTCGATAGCTAAATAATTAATCCAATAAACAAATTAAAATTGGAAGAAATGCGTAAAATAAGTTTAAATTGGAATATTATGTATTGTAATGTTTTCTACCCGACCAAAAACTTAACTTCTTCGAACTGTCAAAAATAAATTCGCAATCCACAACATCTGGACGCATTCCACAAACTGACGAATAAAAAATTCGCTCGAGTTTAACCTCAAATACTCATTTTACTTCTTTATGTTTTGTGACAATTCGCAGTTGTCAGCGACTACTCATGTGAATGAAGTATTAAAATTCGCGACCATTTGCAATTCGCAGGTCGTGTCTCATGTGCAAAGCACTTTACGTTACTATCAAAAGCTATTTGGGTTCTACATATGATCCACACCGTTTTCTGTCTCACTTTAACATCATAAAAAAATGAGACACCTTTTGCATTTGTATGCGTTCATTTTTAAATGCCAAATTCTTTTCAATTAAGTTTTCAATGCACCCACAAAAATCCAAATGTCATTATACTTAGACCAAAAAAAATGTAATTTGTATGAAATTGAAATAGTTTTTAAAATTAAATATAAAATAAAAATAAATTAAAAGTTCAATTAATTTATAACTATGTTGGTATATGGGTTATGGTTTGGGTAACATGATTTACCGCGTACTCCAGTTCAAGTGCGTTTATAATGTCGCGTATTTACGTTGAAGTTCAGTTTCGCCGGGTGCGGTCTTACGTTAATGCAATACTCACATTTTGTTTTCACCGAAGGTTTGTCTCAATTTAGATTAAATAAATCTATGGAGTGTTTCCACCACACAAAAAGATTAAAAAATAGATTTACTTGGACAGTACCTCTCAAAATGCAAATATTGTTTCATTTTTTCGTATGAAGTTGAAGTGAGACAGAAATTTTCTTGTTTGGCAAAAGGAGCAAGAAGGGTCGGATTTTCCAATGAATGCGTTCACCGCGACATAAATTGGTTTGTTCAACTTGTAAAACTATTTGCCCTTTGAAGATTTAGCAAGATTTATTTGAAATCTTCTAGATTTACGAAATAAATTTGTATGGTAAATCTTCGAGATTTGAAGAAGATTATGGCAAATCTTATCAAATCTCGGTGTAGTGGTTCTGTCAACGCGAAACTTCAGATATAGCAATTTTTGTATAGTGTTTACAATGACGCATTGGATAGTAATGTTACGATTTGGCATAAAATAGCAGGTGCACAAACCAACGTAACATGAGCGACCTCAACGCAAAAGTTGAAAAAAACAACTTCTGCGTGCGTTTTGACAATTACACTACAGTACCTACATATGTATCTTGTGTTGTGTGTGTTTAAAAAAAGTTTGTATTTGTTTTCAAGAGGTAAAAATAATTTGCTTTACAAATATTTTAAAAGAAACTTGTTTTACAGGATGTCTTTTAAAGAAAAATTGAGTATTTTAGTGAAGGAGCATAAGTATGAGGATTGACGACACATTCTTGTTATTTTGAAAAAAAAGTTTCGGGTCTTTTGCTTTAATTTTATCAAAATTTAAGGAAAAGAACCCTTCTTCATCCCTTCTAAGGTTGAGCTTAGCTTAGTTGAGGTATGATATTTTAAGATTTAAGAACTTGTTAAATAGTTAAAAGAGCTTTATGAAATCGGCCATTATTAATTTTAAATTTAAAAGCCTTCACAAAATATTTAAATTTGATTTGCAGAATGACACTTCAATTGTTTTTAATCAGCTGATTCTCTAAAAGTCTGCTGTCATGTCGACGCGTCCGAACTGTTTCAATGGGTGAAATGTTGAAATTGTTGTTGTTTCAATATATTTTGAGGCGTCTTAAAGTTTCTCATGTAAACACGATGAGACTCATCAGTCCGTACTCAATATTCCCAATCTAAACAGGGTCTAAGAATTTATGTTAGGCGTGTCTCTTTATGCAAGCCCGGAAGGATTGGTTGGAAAAAAAAAAAACATCAGAAAGATTAGCGACCCCATTACAGAAAAAAAATTACATAAGTGTCCATACAAAATATCGATATTAAGTAGGTATGAACATATATGTAATTTACGCCGGTAACACAGTTTTTCTCCGTGATGCTTAAAGCGCCAGTTATAGCTTTCATTGAAACTCATCATTGAAAAATTTAATTTTTAATTTTGAGGCACTTTAAACTCGAAAGCAGTGATTATTTTGATTCCAATATAAAGGTAGTGATTTAATTAATAATTCTTGCCAAAAAAATGTTCATTTTGGCCCAACCTTCCACACAGGATGATTTTTCAAATTTCAATGATATACCTATGTAGGTATAGTGTAATCATTGAAATAATTAAAAGCAATTTATGAGGACGGTAGGGCCAAAATTGTTTTTGTTTTGTCAAGAATTAATACTTAATTAAGTCATTTCATTGCCTTTATATTGGCATCAAAATAATAATCCATTTTGCTTCCTAAACTCCTCAAATTTAGTCATTAAAATGTTCAATGATGCGGTTTTCAATGAAAGCTATAACTGGCTTCTAATGGGGGTTTCCATTTGGTAAAATAAATCAATTTATTTTTTATTTGGATCTGTCAAAAAGCCGATTTTGACCATTTTTGCGTTCCATTGGACAAAATAAATTGATAAATTTTTGATTTAAAATTAATTTTGCGGATCTTAATTTTTCGGCAGATTTACTCCTCCCTGTACTAACACCAAAATAACTTACAGCTGTAAGTTGGCAAATGTGTTGTGTGATTGGATTAATGTAGGTATTTCAGGAATGAAATTTGTGTTGAAAATATGTGAAAAATTTTCGATTATAAATGGAAAAGTTTAAAATGAATCGGTAACTTCCTCAAGCTCATCTTTCTCTTCTAAAAGGTAAGAAATTTGTATTAAAATATTGACAGAGAAACGAAACTACACAAATACAATGACAAAAATAAAACAATTTGAAATCGTGTTCCATTCGCTACGAAAAAAATTAATTTTTAAATTTAAATCTGAATTTACCAATTGAAAGCCCCATAAGTTAAGCCCCGAGAATCCTCTGCGCTTATCTAAGCCCGAAGAGGATTAGCTGTTGCATTTACCATATGCATATTACTAAGCCCGCAGACGTCATTTTTTTTTTTGACCAATTTTGTCGGGGCTTGCATAAAAACTCGGCTTAAGTAAGCTTCGATTCTTGTTGAGAGACAAAATAAGTGCATCGTTTGATTTTGAAAGGGTATTTCTCTCCCATTTAGACGGCAGGGATAGTAAAAAAAAAAAATTAAGCAAAAAATAACCTAAAGTATCTTTAATTTTTCTCAAACAATTAGAAGATATAAAACCATCTGGTTTTCACTGTCCGATTCAAAATACTAATAGCAAATGTTGGTATTGATACATATACTATGTCGCCATGTCGGTATGTGTACCTACCAAATTTTACAATTTTGAAAAATGTAGGTAAATCAGTTAATAATTTTGTTTGCATTTTTTTTTCAAAATTTTGAGGTTTTTTAAATTTGCTCCTTAAATTAGCAACCGCGCCAAGACAACAGAGTAGAGTAGGTATATAAATAATAGATATATACATAATCTACCTACCTACACCTATACTTATTCTTATGTCGCATGATGAAGGTATAAATACCTATATCAAAACTTCACTTCAAAGCGTCACATTAATGTTAAGTTTTTTGTATGCTTACCGCCATATTATTCACTCGATTAATCCAGATTTAAACTTAAATCCAGATGTAAATTAATTTAAATCCCGCAATATTAAATCCAATTTCATATTATTCACTCATTAAATCCAAAGTTAAATCTAGTTTCAATTAATCCAATTGAATTTTAACTGCCGTCCGGAGATCAGTTTAAATACTTAAATCCAGATTAAAACTAAATTTCATATTATTCGTCCCTTTTCAAAAGACATGATATAAAAATAAATAAAGTAACCCGGAGGCCACACGAGCCAGCACTCGTTAGCCAGTCACAATACACTAAAACTGATTGCACGGCAAATTCATTTTCGGGAGCAGAAAATAAAATAAAAAAAATTTCCGATTTTTAGAGGTTTTTTAATCCATTGACATCATAGCCATCCTTCATTGGAATTTGAGAGTTTATGGCTTGACGGATAATGAACAAATTATATTTGATGGCACAGAGAATATTTCGTTCCAAATGTCAAACAATTGCCCTGAAAATGCATTTTTCCGGAGCAGAAAATAATATGGAAAAATTTCTAAATTGTAGAGGTTTTTTAATCCATTGATTGAGACAAATGAAATCATGTTAGTTTATTGCTCGGCGGATAGGCAACAAACTGTATTAAAAAGAATATGAAGAAAATTTTAAAAGAAAAATTCTTCTGTTTTAAGTGGAGTGACTAAATAAAATTCAAGTTAAAAGTTCAAGTATTAAATAGTTTAAAATAAAAATTTGTCACCTTAACTGAAATTATTTAAAAATTATTTAGAAAAAAACTTTTGGATACTACAAAGCCCAACAGAAACAGCTGTCATTGAAGAAATTTGACATTTGGATTAAACTTTTTTACATCTGGATCTAAAGAACTTTTGCATCTATTTAATTAATATAAATCCAGGATGAATAATACGGCCGTTATACTTTGCTTCCAAACTGTTGATATTTTTCTTCCCGTGTCGGCGTCGATACCTATTTTATTCGACTACATTCCTTATAATTTTCTCCACACAAAAAATATAAGATCACAAATCACAATATTAGTTAGGTATATCGCTAGTTATGATGGATATCTATTGGTAACATATTGCTTGTTCTTCTAAATACAAAAAAAAAAAAAAAACTTATATAAGTTTTCCTCTATCTATAAGTACATATACCTATTTATACCTGTATATCACCATGTAACAAGAATATATTTGTTTAAAATCTTCACACAGCGATGAGTCTGTTTTCTGTTAAGAAAAGTATAAGTCTTAACTTCTGGGAAATTCACATCGAAGTATAGTTTAGTCTGGCAAATACCTACCTATATGGCTAAAAAGATACTCCACTCAGTTAGTTAGCTAGGCTGAAATATAGGTAGCTAACGCTGTTATTTGCGCCGCTGTACAAGCCACTGCTGTCGATTGAACGGACGTATCATAGACAACACACACTTTGTGTGTCATTCAGAAAAAAAAAAAAATAATAAACAGCAAAAGAAACAAAAAAAACTAAAAACCAAACACACTAACTATTTGTTTTGGCCAAGTTGCTACTGCAACTGCCACTGGACCGGTTAGCCGGTAGCAACATGATAGCTACAGCAACAGCTATAGAACCATTCGTACTACTGTACCTACCTTCCTGAGCTAAAATTGTTAATAATGCAATTCTGAACAAGGTGCGCACTGCACCGCGATGACAGAGGATAAACGTTTCCATGGTGCACCTACTGGCTCTTTCATTCAGCAAATATAAACAACACACAACCTGTCATTCTTTAATGAGAGAATATTTTTATTTTATGTTGTTTTTTTTTTTTTGTATCCAATCACAGGGTGCTGCAGTGGAGAAGACGCGTGCGGTGCAAGCTGAACAAATGCATACATCAACCTTCGACAGGATAACAACAACAAAAACCTCACCAATAAAGCGTTAATATGTAAATTTTTCTCTATCGCGAGGAATTCGTGCGGCTTTCGTGAAGTGAAAAAAAAATTTAAAAAAAAAAACAAAAAAAATTAAATCATGCCGAATGGATACACCCTGTGATTTTGTGTCTTGGTGTTTTCAATAATTAAAAATTCGGTATTTTTTCCGCACCCACTTCCTAGGAAATAAAATTTATTCTGTTTAAAACGAGTGAATTTCAGTGAAATAAATTAATAAAGTGAAAAAAATCGAGTATACTTGGTTAGCTACTCGTTACTTTCGTGTCTGACGTCAAATTTTTGACAAATTAGCGGTAGGCGGTGTCGTTTGTGGATCGAGGTTTGGATACATCGAAATGGCAGTATCCTGCCCAGAAGTGATGTACGGTGCTTATTATCCATATCTATATGGCCGTGCTGGACCTAGTAGATCATTTTATCAATATGAGCGGGTAAGTTTATTAATTTTCTTTTTTGTTGAATACGAATGTACCTTTCGATATACATTTCCATCCCTATGTACAAACAAACACACATTCATATTTGTATTTTAATTGAAGTGAAATTAAATTAGCAATGTTATTTGCATAAATCAAAATGATACCTTCATTGTATAGGTGTATTTATCTTCTATAACTACAGCTACAAAAATGGAAATAATGTAGGTACACATACCTAAAGTTATAGGTTGGAACTTGGAAATTATGCTGATTAAAGATGCAACATCATCAGAGTTGGTTTTTAATAACTGGTTGTCTGCTACTTTTTTTTATTTATATTTTAAAATGTATATCTAGCCATTGTCTATAAAGCCTCTTCATTCCGAGTTGGTAAAATCGTAATTATATGTTAATAGGGGCTTGATGGCGTTTTAATAAAACTCATACAGCTGTACCTACATACATCTATACCTCCTATACCTATGTATGTTTAATAACGACTGTGCTTAATTTATACACTTGGATTGTAAGGTAGATACAGTAGGTTACACACCTCTATACCTCGATAGCAGTGTCATGGTGGCCATGGTAGGTATACTTGGCGCGGCAATTAATTGGAAACTATTTTCTAAGAGAATTTCTTATATATTTTTTTCACTTCGTATATTTTTCGGATTAGGTATGGAGCTTTCCAGATAATTGCAATGTGCAATTAGCTTTTTTATATATTTTTGAATAAATTTTTATTCGTGGTTTAAGACCATTTGAAGATGGTAGGTTCCTCCGTATGAGTATGTCCGTGGTACCAGTGGTGTAACTCCTAACGGGTTTGAGAAACAATTTTCTGAGGCCGAATCCATGCGGGGGCCCTAGGTCAAGCGGTTTGGTATTAACGCCAAAAAAAAAGCTGA
Source organism: Leucozona laternaria (assembly GCA_932273885.2). Lineage (NCBI taxonomy): Eukaryota > Metazoa > Arthropoda > Insecta > Diptera > Syrphidae > Leucozona > Leucozona laternaria. Next base: position 20,843,312 of record OW026368.1, on the reverse strand, counting down.
ACAAATTGTTGTTGTTTTACCTTTAGGTATGGATATATCTTTTTGTTTGAAACCTTTTTATCCAAGGGAACAACGCCTTAAATAATAAATTAATAGGAAACAAAGCCAAAACTAGAAAAATTTTGCCTAAATTTCGAAATAACTAACGCCCAAATAATATGAAAGTATATCGACCAAATCCCTTCGACCAGCTGCTATGACCCATTGAGGCCACGAATATATCATGGAAAAGTTATGGACAATAAGGACCACAAATAGGCGGTATTTCTTCTTAAAACAGCAGCCAAAAAAATAAATTTTTCTATTCTTTTGCAAGTTTTCTGACAGAAATATCCTTATATTGTCCATAATGTCTATGCGATTCAAAAATATTTTAACTAAAAATATTCCAAATCTCCTCACAATTTTTTTTTAAATTAAGGACGAAACTATATAGAGATATACATATACATACATACCTATAAAAAAGTTATAACAAGTTTTTGCCATTAAAAGTATGAAATATTAAACGAGCTCAGCGGTGACCTGAGCGGTGCTTTGCCGTCGGTCTTTGCTTCAAATGTATAGTAGTGAAGGGTAGGTATTTCGGGCTCAGTTTTTAAGAAAGACAAGAAGGGTTTTGGGTTATTTTTTTTTATTTCTTAAAAAAACATACATTTCTTACTCAAATTGCGTGTCATTGTGATCCAATTTTCCCATAAAATTAAACCAGAGTTAGCTAACTCTAGAAGTAAAATAGTCCACAACGAAGTAAGGAATCAGTTTTTTTATTGAAGGGATTGCATGCGGAACGAATTAACAAACACAGTGGATAAAAGAGCAAAAGCATCTGTTCAGTTCACCCTGAGTTAACTCACCAAATTTGATGAATTAACTCGGGTTCAACTTTAATCTCGCACTGAAAAACTGGACCTTATGTTTTTTTTTTGGGAAAATTATTTAATTTTTGGATAAGTTTCTGATTCTTTTTAGTCTTAACCGGCAAATGAGGTACTTTTCAACCAAATTTGCACGAAATTCAGTAGGAAAGTATGAGCAAAGCTTACGAACACACCCAATAATGGAATCCATTCAAAGCGGAATCCATCGAAAATGCAAAAATTCGATTAGCTGTCAAACGCCTGATGAAAACACTTTTCTGTAATTTCCAAAATAACTTCATTAAAAGTCGTTTGCTGATACGAAACATAAATATTTATTATTTTGCTCGGGGTAAACTGTAACATAATTTCTTATGTAAAAGATAAACTATTAAGTTTCGTTTCAGAAAATGGCTTAGAATGCAATCAACTGAATTTGATTTTATGTGAAAATCTCAATTTTTTCAATAATTAGTTTTCTTATAAAAAAATATGCACTACTTGCTCTTGTGGTTAATCACACATTGAAGAGAAAATATAGAAAGAGTCAAAATTACCCACTAAAAAAATGATTTTTCTCAATATTGTTTATATTGAGAAGCACCAGTTTGCAAAATTATAAAAAAAATCGGCCAAACCATCAAAAATATCTACTTGAATAACCCAAAAATAAGACTATGTTCTCATAAAACGGGAAATACCTAATTTCATTGGGGCATATTCATAGTCACTTTAAAACTCCAGTTTATCTTGGACTGGGGTTTATTCAATGTTATTTAGATAGGATAAACCCAGGTCTAAGATAAACTGGAGTTTAAAAGTGACTATGAATAGATATGCCCCTATGTGAATTTTATGAGAAAAGCCTGAAACGTAGTTTTCTTACAATTAACTTGGTTATTAACAGGTACGAAGTTTAACCAAAATCGTTAGAGCCGTGTTTGAGAAAATTTGAAAAATCCAAAATATTTGAATGGCAGCTACCCGTTCTAGATGAGCTAAAACAAAAATTCAAATTTTCCCTTTAGGAAATCACATAAAAATGCTCTGTATAAAATTTGAAGCAAATCGGTCCATTCGTTTAGGCTCAAATTACAGTTGACTCACAGACCGACGGACGGCATGTAGAAACCCATTTGTTCGGACTTCTCGATTATCGCAGTATTTTAATTACAACCTCGAATTTTTTTAACACGAAACCAATACTTGCCCTACAGAGCAAGAGACAAAAACACGAAAATAAGAATTAATTTGGTGTTCAACAAATAAGGCTTTTTAACTGCTTTAATTTTAATTTCTTTGTTTCTTATTTCTTATAAATCATGTTTAAATTTTAAAACGGACGTTTCCAGTGCTTATATTATCTACGAATGTAAGCGCAAAATTTTTAACAACCTGGGCCTGTTTCACAGAACATATAATGTAGGTACATACAACACTTACAAGTTACAACATATTTACAATAACTTCTTGTTCATACCTGCATCAAATACCATTTTATGTTTCACAAATTCCATTGGAAGGATTGTATGATATCTTTCATAATTGTTGTTTGTGATGTATATGAATTGACATTTCAGTGAAATTTAATGTGCAGAAATGAGGGCGTTCAAGTTCAATACATTTATGGCGAATTCCTTTCAAAAAAGAAATCGAATTTTTTCTAAACAGAATCGAATTTTTTCTGTCAATTGAAAGGAATTCGTATTTCGTAAAAGAATCGATTTTTTTTGGTGCGATTGTGTTTGTGTTACTTGACAGCTGCAATTGACCCAAAACGTCAAGAAATTTTTCACAAGACTATTAAGGTTGTTTCTGTTTGTTTTTGTTGTCAGAAAAATGTTTTACCAATAGAATTAAATTAATAAATAAAAAATATTAGCCAGCTTATACGGTGCCAATTTGTTGGTGCATATTATTAGTTTGAACTTCTATTTTTATAGCTGTATTGACTGAATATATTGTTGAATATTTTGTTAACTTATGTAGAATTCGTTGCAATCAAAAAATAAACAACTCGTCTTCCAAAAATTCCGCGACTTGCAATTTGACGTATTAGAAATGTCAAGTCTTCATAGTGTGTGTGCAAATCAGTGTGAAATCTTGCTAAAAACGCAAGATTTGTTTTGACAGAAGAGAATCGATTTTGTTTAGAAAAAATTCGATTCTGTTTAGAAAAAATTCGATTTCTTTGTTGTAAGGAATTCGCCATTAGATTCAGAATTTTCTTACTTTTACGAAACCTTTGATTGGCTAACTGTCATAAATAATCAAAGTTCTCAACAAAATGTCTTAATTTGCTTTGAACGAACCCATTCTTTTTTTGACACACATGATGGCAGCAAAAATTACCGAGCGCAAACAAAAAAATATTTTTCAAGAGTAGTTTTGTGAAATTTATCAAGAGTGGAAATAAATATTTTTTTTTATCGAAAATGGACATTATAATTAATGATGAAGGTTTAATTTTTGACCCCCGAGAACAATTTTAATTTGGAAGAAATATATGTATTTCGTTGAGAAATTTAGGATGCGTTTCATCACATGCGTTTTTACTTACCTATATACTTACCTTTTTATACCGCGCTTTTTTCCGCTCTTTTTCTCCCTTTTTTTTATGTATCAAATGTATTTACATTTATCATACATTGAACACGCCTAAACCAGTGACAGTTCATGCAAAAAATTAAGCAAACATACCTTATAGAGGTCTTCCAAGATTTGTCTTTGTCTTTTCTCTTTCTAATTTGACATCTAAAAACAACAACAAAAATAGTCCCTGGTTGGAAAATATTTACATGCTCTTGGCAGTGTTAAAAATCCGGTCATTTGATTATTTTTTGTATTTGGAACTGAAAACTTAAATTTGCAATCGAATTACGAATTAATTAATGTTTAGACATTTTAGTGAACATTTTTTCAAGTGTTTAATGTAAAAAAACTAATTTTATTACATATTAATCACTATTATTAAACACACGACTTCTTTCGCTTGCCTTCGTGCCTTCGGCATTTGGTTTTGTTTTCCAACCAGGGAGTGCTGTCAGAATGTTTTTTTTTTTTTTTTTTATTTCACACTGACCCTTCTGACATTTGGTGGCACAGATCCATTCACATTTGTAAATGTCAAAGTGACATAAAGGAGTTAGTAGGTATACCTATCTATAATACTAAAAAAAAAGGCATTTGATTATTTTAATTTTAATACAAATTTTAAAATGTTAAAAAGAAAGCACGATGCTTAATACTCGTTTAAAATTTTGGAAAATCCAAGTATCATTTTAAAAATTGTTCAAAATCGTTTCCAATTTTGCGCCATAGTTTTTAGAGATGCCTTTTAAAAAAGTATACGCGCATAAGAAATTTACTTCAGAGCGTCGGTCGTGAAGAAAGAACCCTTAACTTAAAATTTCTGGGTGGGATGTATTTATCAGGTTCGTTCGTTTACTCATTTTACCACATTTTTCCAATCATATTATCAACGTTATTCCTGATGTGCAAAGATATTGCAGTGGTCACTTTTTGTCTATTTTTGAGTTTCGAATCTTTTTACTACTCAATCTAATCCAGAGATTATGAATTATAAAGATGAGAAACCTTCGTACGTTTCACCCTCCAAAACCCATTTGATTACATTATTGTTTTTGTAATTTCGTTTTGTGTCGATGAATAGATGTGAATTGCAACAACAATTTAACAGGGTGGGTTTTTTTCTGTTTTGACAGTTCGACCATTTTGTATGTTTAAAAAACGCAGCCATCTTTAAAAAAAATTTCAACTCATCAGCTTTTCACCACGAAAATGGCGGACGTTAGGTGGGATATCGGGATGTGTTCGGAAAATACAGATTCAATGGTGCAAACAGAATATTTTAGGGTGCACCCACATTGTTCATAAATCTATAGCTGGCCATTCACGAGTGAGCTTTAAGTTAATATTTTTTAAAGAAATCGACACTTGCAGCTTCCTTAGGGTAATTTCATCTAACAGAAATAATAAGTTATTATAGAAAGATATATATATATGATACAAAACATCGTAATACAGATGATTAAATAACGACACAGATCTTACGCAATTTACATTATATGTTGTGGCGATGATTGTGATGAGCTGAATTTGAATATTTTGAGTTTATTTTAAAAATGCTAGAAACGCTTTTTTTGCCACAAATAGTGCTAAGTCTTCTACTTGGCTGATGTATTTCAGTAGTATATAAATAGAATTTGTATTATAAACCCTTCATATACAACAGTTAAAGCCCAAACCACACTACTCTCGTTTGGTGTGTTGTGGAGTCATGTGTCGACGTTGACAGATTAGTGAATAATTAGGTTACAGCCCGGAAATATTCCATAAGAATACCTATTGAATTCATCCGGTGTCAACGGGGTATGAAATTCTAGTGGAAAACTATAGTACATCTGTGCGTTCAAAGGGGTAAGGGTAAATAGAGTTAAAAAGTAGTAGACGGGGTTTGGCGAAATGTCAAAGAAAGAGTGGTAGATACAGAATACAGATACAATTTAATAAGAGAAACAAATGTTAGAACAGATCGGATCGGATGATGCAAACGCTGTAAGAGAAGGAAATAGTAATAATATAAATATTTTCCATGGCTAAAATCACTTTGAGGAGTTATCCGATGAAAGGCTTTATATTTATGTACATTTTTGTAAATTCAGTGTTCAGCATTTCTAAATGAAATAGAAAAACAATGAAAAACATGAGTTAAAACACGCATACTAATGCAACTCACTTACTTCACCACGGGCAGCCATATTGTTTAGCTTGTAGGCAAACCCGAATGACAGCTGAGGTTTCCAATCTTTATAATTCATAATCTCTGATCTAATCCTTCTGTGAGGAAAAATCTATAATGTGAAGCAATTTTGACATTTAAGTGTTCAATCAAATATTGATCCGAATTATTTGTCGTGAAGCTGTGAAAGAATCTATATATTTTCACAGTTTCACGGACACAGCACATCAAAAGGAATCTTCCAATTGGCTTCGTTTGTCCACCGGCTGTCCATCGTTTGTCATACCTCTGTTAAAAAAATATTTAAGTTTTCTTTTCATCATGCTATGCATGGGTTGCATTTTCACACTACAGCGCCATATAGAGCATAGTGATTCAGATAACGATAATAACTTATAATATCCGATATTTCTCCCCATTTCCACTTCCTACATTTTATAAGGAAACATAAAACATAAAAAAAATGGCACTAGTTTTATACATATTCAATAATTTCTATATTTTTGTATAATCTTTAAAGTTTCCCACAGTCTAAATTGATTTATGCGTTAAAAAGTCTATCACTTTTCCGAGAACGAATAAAGATAAAATCACTGTTCCAGCTTTTAAAATGCTCATTCTGAAAATATATTTCTATCACACCGACTTATCTATGGGCAAGACCCATGGCCAATATCCAGTGCCAAAAAAACTCCTCAACTCTTTTACCAAAAATCGACTGTCTCATGACATCCAGTTTAAAATTGATCGTATGGGTATTTCTTCTTTTGGTTTGTCTCTGCGGTTTTTCCCACACTCCCCATGATGTCGATTATTTGTGTGATAAAATGGAAACACAAATAAATACAGAAAAGAAAACCACAAAAAGCAATACAAAAACCATCAAAAGCGGTCAATTGCCGGTAAAACACCGCCGAGTACAACTCCGATTAAGTTCATTAGCATTCACATGTTATTCTATACAACCGACCGAAGGACGCACCATAACGATCGTCATCATCGCATCTCCGCCATTTATAGTGTATAGTGATTCCCGATCCTTCCTCTTCCGATGCCATTTTGCATGGAGTATTTGAATCCAAATTGTGTTCCTTTATGCACGGACACGGCTGCTGACTATTATGTGCTGTTGTTGCGTGGACCGACCAAAGTTTAGCTAAAATTATTAGGTGAATCGATTTTTTGGGAAGAACTTCGCTCATGTATGTCGTATTGTCGTCCAAGAAGTTTTCACGAATCGAGCGAGCAACCAATGTGCGAACTAAGTCGCATAAAATAAATCACCGCAAAAGGGACCGTCGCGTCGGTCGTCGTCGTTGTCGTCTCTTATACCTCCACTCTAAAAGTCAACACTGTGCACACGCGCACTACTCGACCCACAAAAGGGATGCGCACAAACAGAACGTGGATGACAGGGATCGTGTTCGGCGATTATCCCTATCTGATCACCGGTTAGTTGCGTTCGATATACAAATTTTCGATCTCGAAGCTCAAATCAGACACAGGCCAGGGATTTACTATAAATTACCGAAAACACGATGAGTAACCTAACGACCGAGATTGTGCGGATCCCAGAAAGTCAGCCTGTTTTCTTATAACCTTTTCATCTGGATGATTATATAGTCGTCCTCGAGCGACGACAACTACTGCCCTAACTAATCCTACAGTTAGATCAATCTTACAGGCCCGCATTCTATACATTGATTGAGTTTGCTGGATATCGAGGCGTTTTAGGTAAAACAAGGTGTTTGTTTCAAGCAGATATATGTAATCAATTTCACAATTTAAGCACTTTTGTGGTTGACTTAGTATGAAATTAACAATAGACTTGATGGCTTCGAAATAAATTCATGAATGTATCATCAATGCAGCGTTGTTGATTTGAATAAGAAGTTTTGCATTCAATTCAAGCACAAACGTTTTCAAATTAACAACGAAGCCTGGTTGAATCAACCAAGCTCTTTTCTTTCGGTGAATCGATAACGTAAATTCCAGCAAACCAAAGAACAATATGGTGGTAAAAAATACAAATTCTAATGAATTGTTTAAAAATGTACCACAACATATTTGTTTTTATTAACCATTAATTGAGGAACAACAGTTTTACCAAACAAATTTATTTCGTAGATTTATTTCTAGAATATAAGAAATTAATCTTCTTAAATCTTCATACAGCCAGTATCTATATCTTTACAAATCAAAAGAACTTATTTGTATTATATCGCGCTGAACGCATTCATTGAAAAATCGAATTTTATTTGCTTCTTTGACCATATGCGAAAGTCGTCTATACGTTGTTGACTACTTGCGCGGATCCAAAACGGACTTGTTTGCTTGAAAGGAACTTTCTTTCTCATTCAACTTCAAAAAGACTATTTGCATCTTGAAAGCCAGATATTAACCAGATTTATGTATACTTTTAAATATTTTTGTGATGCGGTATGAATACATTTTCAAGCATAGCAGTATAGCCTTTTCACACCATACCCAAAACGGGGTTTTCGGCAAAAAGTTTACAAAAACTCATAAAGGGTGTGTTTTCGATGTAGGTTTTAAGCCAAAACTGATTTTTTCGCGAAAATTAGGTATTTAGGCTTGGTGTGAAAAGGCTATTAGAGTACTATAGGAAACTAAAATTTTAATTTTCAACCAGGGTTTTCACAATTTTGATTTTAGCGAAGGTAATAGAGAAATATTTTTTGTGATAATCGATAGATCATCGAAATACATATAAGAAAGTTAAAAAACCTATAAATCGATAATATACAGATGAAACTCGATTAACTGCGGGATGGCTGGGACTGAGCTTATCACGAATAATCGAAAATCCCCCGGTTAATAGGCTTTTCTTCTTTTAAACTTAAGATTCACCAGCAAAAATTGAATAACAAAATCCAACACACGCAATATAACCCGAAAAGTGTATAGTTCCCTCACTTCTTTTTGGGTGTTACTTAAACTCCAACAGATACAAGAATTCCATTAGTTTTTAGAAGTGAAGTAAACTTAAGAGTTATTTCCGGCTAATAGAGTTGAAATAAATAAAAACAATGTTCATATTTCTTTAGGATTCAAAGGGAGAAAAAGTTTTTTTTCTTTTACGAATATTAGAGTGAAAATAAGAGTTTTGTTTATAAAAAACAAAATTCACGAAAAAAAACACGGTTTAATAGACGGAAAAATAGACGTTTAAAAAATAATTTGGAACATAAATTAAACTCATTGAACTCACAAAATTTGTTGAGTTAACTCGGGATCTAAAGTGACTGAAAAACATGTTTCTGGAATTAACTCGGGTTTCTTTTTATTTAACTTTTTTAGGCGGTGGGTTTAAAAATCTGAAATCTGAAAAGAAAATGGAAAATATTCATTTGGATTTCAAAAGTAAAATTTGGATGCACCACCCACCGTAGAAATTCCATTTTAAAGTGTTTTCAAGGTACCTATACCTAAGCCTAATACTAGGAATACCACTTAACCGAGATTTGATAAGATTTGTCCATAATCTTCTTCAAATCTCGAAGATTTACCATACAAATTTATTTCGTAAATCTATATTAGATTTAAAATAAATCTTGCTTAATAGGGCCAATTGTTTAATAAATCGAACAAACCTATTTTATGTCGCGGTGAACGCATTCATTGGAAAATTCAACCTTTTTTTGAGAAACATGAAACTTTCTGTCTCATTTCGAAAAAATTAAACAACATTTGCATTTTGAAAGACACTGATGTCAAAGTTAGTCTATTTTGTTTTATCTCTTTGTGTGGTGCGTGTATTATATATTGATTTGGTTTTTACCTGCGACTCCACAAGAAAAAGTTTAAAGTGGTAAAATTGCTCGATCTCGGTGGCCAGTTCACATCACCTCCACGTGAAATGACCATGCCCTCGAATCGCTCGTGCAGAATTTCCAATGTGGCGTGAGCTGTGTGGTACGTAGCGCCGCCGGCCGTCCCGTTGAAACCACATGTCATTGGTGTCCATATATATCATCCAATTCAGTCCAAAAGAAGTTGGTAATTATCAACCTATGGTGATGTTCTGACCAACGTCATTATAAAATAAATATGGAGCGATGACGCCGCCAGCCCAAAATCCACACCAAACAGTGACTTTTTCGGGATGCGTTGGACGCTCTTGGATCTCAGGTGGATTGGTATATCGTCCCAAATTCGACAATTATGTTTGTTGACGTACCCATTCATCCATAGAAATGGGCCTCATCGCCCGAACAGAACATCCATTTTGATTCAACAATTTTATCATTTGCATGCGTTGTTGACCGCTATATCTGTCCATGGTGATTTGTCAAAACAGACTGAATAAATGACAGTCAGTTTGACAGATGACAGATGACAATATGGCCGCTATCAACTGTCAAAATTTGGAAGTCTCTTCTTCATATATTGAATTTTTTATTGCTTAACCATCTTGAATCATATATTTTGTACCTAATTGGACAGATTTTTGTAAAATTATCCATGTTGTTTTTGTAGTTCAGTCATTTTTCATTTTGAAAGCTAAGCAAATCGGACTACTTAGTCAGTGCTACTTTTGTTTTTCTTTTGCAAATAAAAGCAAAAAAATAGAGCAGCTATACTGAGTGGATGGATACTCGGTATATAAATCATCAAAAGCATCTGTTGAGTTAATCCTGAGGTAACTCACTAAATTTGATGAGTTAACTCGGGTTTGACTTGAATAATCTCGCACTGAAAAACTGGACTTAAGAGTTTCAAAATTAAAATTTTTAATGGCAGTTGTATATCTGGCCCCTATCCCTTATGTAAAGTGTGAATATTTTGTCAATGTTTAGGGCACCATTGACCACTGACATGAGCAATTCATAGGTAGTTAAAAGTACCTATTATAAAGTATAGGGTTGACAGTTAGCTTTAAAATAATTTATGAAATTTAGACTATATGTATCATTATTTGGGGTCTTAATTTCGCTCAAGAAAAGTGTTGCTTAATTTCAAATTAAAGATATATTATCTTCCAGAAAATGTCAATAAAAAACAATCGATTCTTTAGGCGCTCTTCTATTGCTGGTAGGTTAGGTATACTTATCCCATATATCTAAAATGCGGTCCTGGTTCCCTTGATTTCGCCCTCACTCAGCATTGGCAAATTTTTATGTGTGGCTTCCCCACCATTTATTTGCCGTAGATATTTTTTTTTTTTGCAACTTGCAACCGCACTCTCTTATTTGCGTTGCAGACCTTTTTAGCTTCCCTCCTCGATATGGTCATATTATATCGCGGTGTGGTTAGTTTTATCCGCACTCTCTGTGTATAGAGGACAACCATACATAAAAGACCAATTTTGTTTTAGTGCCGCGGCCTTGTATAATTGGGCGTTAAGACAGTCGGAATGCTTTTGTGCGCTGCCGCCAGCCGGTGATGTTCCTGTTCTTATATATGCCTGCGAATGCGAAGTCTGCGAACTGCGAAAGAGCGACCCTTTGGACGACTTTTTAAACTGCGATTGTTTTTTTTTTTTTTTTTCTCAGTCAATGTTTCTGCTGGATGTTCCATGGGAACTTCTGCACAGTCTATATCTACTTTAAAGAAAAGAAAAAAAGTTCGATCTATAGGTGCCTTAGCTTAAGAGTAAAAATGGCCACATCTTTGTTAGCGAACGGTGGTCGGTGGCCCATCTGGAAAATTTCGCTACTTCATTACAAAAGTCAAACACAAAGAGAGAGAGAATGTGCGTAATCGCAAAAAAACTGAACTTTGTGGAAGGAAGTTTATATTTTGGTAGGATTCTATAACCTAAGTGTAATTGAGTGTGGATAAGATAAGATACTAGTCTAGGTGGATAGGTGTATTGTGGGTTTGTATATAAGAAAGACGGCCTGCATATAACTTTGTCACTGAGCATAATTCAGAATTGAACAGAAAATTAGTGCTTCGATAGCAGACTCTATACCTTCCATGACCCCATATGATTGTTATTGGGAATACAATTTTCATCGGATTGTTTCCTTCCGTCCAAAAGCGGGTACCTGATTGATAGTCGGAAGTTTCCCTTGAAATTTACTAGGCGTGTTCTGGAAAATGAGATCTCAGAGATAGGTACTCAGTGAGATCTCTGAGATACTCTTTGAGATCTCAGAAATACTCAGTGAGATCTCAGAAATACTCAGTGAGATCTCAGAGATACTCAATGAGATCTCAGAGAAACTCAGTGAGATCTCAGAGATACTCAGTGAGATCTCAGAGATACTCAAAGATACTCAGTGAGATCTCAGAAATACCCAGTAAGCAAGCGAACCCAATGTTTGTACCTCAGGATTTTAACAGCACCAAAACTGAGAAATTTTGCGGAGGAATCCTGTTCATGCGTTACTGAGATTACTGAGGTCTCCGAGATCTCATTTACCTGAACATGTGCCTATTGAGTTGATATCAGTAGGGGAATAAATTTTCAGGGGAATTTGGCTGTCATTTCATTGGAATTTTTGTTCGGAGGGATGATATAGGTACAAACACCATATACTAGAGTAAATATGGAAACAACTTACCTAACGGGTTCCCCTTCTGTTCAATTAATGAAACTCCTAAAATTTTAAGTTTTGGTCCTAATGTCAAAATTGGGTGAGTTAACTTTGCTGCTAGGATTAACTGAACAGATATTTCTGAAAGATTGTGCGTTTCGAAAATTTATTGAAATCGAAGTGCTGCACATCAATTTTAATCATATTGCATCACTTCAATAGATTTTTGACAACTAAAGTTTAAGGTATTCCGCCACTTTAAATGTGCTTCATGCATTAACTTTCTTTTACGTTCTTGATATACAATTAAAAGCGCTGTTCTCGCGTAAATCTTTTAATAAATAGATAAACTATCAATTTCTTCAAGTTTTAGTCCAAAGAAGTTTATTAAAAAAATTAAATTGGACTTAAGTTGTTAGAAATTTTCAGTTTTAGGAAGTAAACAAACAGACCTACACAAATCATTTTTCAGCTGTCAAATTAACTGTCAGTATAACCAGTGTTACCAATTTAAAAACAAAACCTATACCCTTATTATTTAACGCATTATGACTATGAGTAGGATATGTGATGACATTCCCAAACTAAGTATACCTACTTTGCTATCAGAAAATCAGAAAAATACATCACACACAATTTACCACCTATCATTCGCTTCTTCAATTCTGAAGTGCCTTAAGATTATGATATTTAGCCACCGCATTAGTGCTATTATGCGGAGCTAGGTTAATGTGTGTCAGCGATTAGGGTCGATATGACGCGCGCCGCACCGATAAAAAGTGTTAAAATAATGGCCCTTCTGTGTTCCCCTTTTAATGATGTATTTTCAAATTTATAGCCAATAACTTTACGGTTAGGTATTAATTTTTGTTTCTTTTGTTTTTAAGAGCATTCACAGTTTATAGTTATAGTAGGTATAGATATATGTAGATACTTTTAGGTAGTTTACCTCAAATGCTCAACCTCTATACTCTCTGATACCAATGCCACCACGTGTTTGTCACAGTAGAATTGGCGCCATCAGGTTGTGTTATTTTTATCGAATATTATGCATTTTGTGTTTTAATACTAAAATGCTAATGCCCCTCGCCACATAATCATTTAGTCGCCCCCAAATGATATACCAAAGTGTTGTAGATGGGGTTAACAGTTGTGTCATTGTGGCAGCAACGCGCAACGAAAATTCACTTGATTTATGATGACATGGCGCGAGTTAAGACGTTTTGTACAAAAGTCAAAGTCAGTTCCGCGCCTCGTATTATATGACACCGCAGCTGAAAATCCCTAATGGAAAAGTAAAAGGATATAATAGCGCAGATAAATATATATGTAGGTAGGTATATGCGGCGCGCTTGTTTGAAAGAGGCTTTACGTTCTAAATGAACCAAACAAAATCATCTCTTGAAAACACCCTTCGCTTGTATATGTAGATATATTTGAGAAAGAAACCACTAATTAAATCTTTACTTTTCGGTTCCATGATGAGGCAGTTTTCGAAGAAAATTTGCTTTGTAATCGTGAAATGAAATGTCGTTTTAGAAAGCGTTTCGCGGTTGAGATTCGGTATTTTATTTTAAGGCAGGAATTTTTTGGTGTACTTAATGCTCAGAATCATTTAGTGCTAGTGAGCTAAGAGCTTTTATTTTTTGGGACCTTATGCTACGTAGGATTTCTCTGATAGATGTGAATATACTTTACCGACGGTACGGACTCGTCACCATTGTCAATAACAGCAACAGGTTATGGATACCCATTGATTGATACAATACAGTATAAGTGCCTGATTACATGGGTCGTTTTACTGAAGAGCGCATCGCATGAGACAGGTAGATTTTATGTGCGTAAAAAAGAGAAGGTAGACTCCACCTTCTTTTTTTTACGCACATAAAATCTACCTCTCTCACGCGATGCTCTTCAGTAAAACGACCCATGTAATCAGCCACTAAGGTGTTGGAATAGATTAACCTTATTTCGTTCACTTAACTACATACATAGGTATATCTATTTATATGAATTGACTGAACACAATGGGATGCAAATTCAGCTAAAAAATTCGTTGCAGCAGAAGCTGTCATTCGAATCGCTCACTCATGTATCAAAAGACTGACGTCTACAATGGTGTAATGTGAATCCCCATGGCTATAGCTTTCATTAGAAAGAGAAAAGTATAAAACGTTCAAATATGCCCTATGGTAGCGAAGCGAGCAAAAAAAGTAAATGTTGAGTCAACTTTTGCTGCAGCTTCACATTGTAGCGCTGTATAGGTACTAGGTGTGTTTGGTATCATTTTTCAGCAAAATGTGTAAAACCTGCCAAAACACCAAAGAGAGAACAAATTTCTCAAAAATGGAGAAATTTACAGGAAAGTTAACAAACGCATTGAACCACTTTTGTGTACAAAACGTCAGAATTTTTCTCCTCACATCAACAATCACATGCCAAAAGTCTGGGTTTGTTAATAATTTGCGTTTAATTTAAAAAAATTACATAAATTATAAATTTCCCAAGTTATTTATTATTTATATAGTTAATTTTCACATATTAGAAACCACAATTCCAAATTAAAAGCAAAAGATGCTAACAGCTGGGTGTTTTGACAGTCTTTACTTACCGTGCACACAGAAATTTATGCAGCACAAATTTGCAAGTTATCCAATGGAGGGGAAATTTTTTTCTCTCTCGATGTGCTCTCTCCTTTTCGAGTTAACAAATAGGAATTTGTAACAAATTGTGCAATTTTGTGAAAATTTGTGCAAATTCGCAAGAAATTTCACGTTACCAAACAGACCTACTATTTGCGTATTATACCTTTCAACTTTGACAGTGCTACGTGTTGCAGCTGCAGCTACACCATTGTGTTCAGCTAGTAAAACTGTGTGCAGATCTGCAGAGGCAGATGTATAAAGGTCCTATTTCACTTTCTGTCATTTTTAACGTTCACTAAAAATAATAGGTAGGTACGTAATTTGTTTCTTTGTTTGTTTAAAACTATTTACAAACTCGCTACAAAACTAATTGTGTCAATATGGGTGATTTTGGAAAGCTGGTGACACCTTTATTCAATAAATTTAAAGTGTCTTTATAGGTTTCAAAAAGCACGAATATTGACGCAATTGAAAGAAATTTTGTACGTTCTAAGAAACGCCCAACAACTTTTGACACGATCGAGCGATTGGTATAAAAGTATAATGTCAAAAATTATCTTGGTATAAGAAGGTTAAGGCTGTATGAGCTTCCCAAAATCACCCATTATGTGTTTTTCTTTTTAAAGCAAGTATATTGGTTTCGTGTAAAAAAAACATTGGAAGTTGTAATCAAAACTAATCAAAACAGTTAACTGAAAGAACAATGTTAAAAATCATTCTTTTGGCAGTATACTGACAGAAAACTGCCAATTTGTCAGCCCTAGAGGGTAAATTTGAATTTTTGTTTTTGATTTTCTTCAAATTTTCTTGAAAACAACTTCAACGATTTTCATTAAACTTCGTATCAGTAAAAAAATTCAAAAAAGGGAAATAAGCATTCCACGTTTTATTGAGAAAAAAGTATTATTTTTGGTTTGTTCACGTACATATGTAGGTATGTTGATGGTTAGACTATTTTTATTTTATATTGAAAGAGTTTTTTATTTCTATAATGAAATGAAGCAAATATATTTTATATTTATTTTTTTTTTTATTTTCAGTTCAATCAAGATTTATACTCAGCATCGGGAGTACCATTGGCATCTTCGAGTGCATCAGGCAGTTCGCACTCGCCATGTAGCCCGATTCTCCCGCCTTCGGTTAGTGCAAATGCAGCAGCGGTAGCGGCTGCGGCAGCACAACATGCGAATACCAACTCTAGTTTATCAGCGTTACCAATAGGCAGTAGTAATTCGATACATAGTAGAACATTAACCAAAGAGGAGGATCTCGCGACGACGCGGAGTGATAATGAAGGTAATTTACATACATATAAATACGTATTTGACATTTATTTTAAAACTATATAATATATACCTACATATACACATGAATTGAATATGGGCCAAATTTTTGAGATTGACATGACAAGTTCTTTCAACCTCCACCAAAAGATACCTAGCAGTTTAAAAAAAAAATATACATAGGTACATATGATGTAGTTAAATAATCGTTAAAAATTATATACCAGTTTTGTACTTATTCACTCTGATCCGATGCACAGTCAAGCCGAAAGTAATACCTACGCAGAAAAACGTTTAAAATTTCCATGCGATAAATAAGAAATGTTGTCTATCATAAATTCATCACACCGAACACCTGAACACGAATCGTTGGCATTGAATTTTCAAATACAGAAGCGATAAGTTCATAACATTTAAAGATAAGTTTACACTTTTGCAGCAGAAGCATGCAACTATAGGTACCTACCCTACATTGCCGACTTCAAAAAAACAAAAACTATGTACTTATAAACAGAACCCTATCATGTGAACATGTCAGCGGAAGTCAGTCGTTCGTTGATTTGCAAATTTATAAGCTGTCATCGTTTGTTGCCACTGGAAATTGATTACGAAATGAATGCCTGTCATAGCAAACTTAATATGGCAGTGCCAGAGCCCTTCAATGAAAATACATTGCTAAAATATTCAGTTTACCTGCATTCTGCATTACATATTTATTTTCTTTTATATTTGCTGTTGTCTCCAGTTTTGCAGTCTCTTTACCCCAATGTTTATATTAGCATTTCATAGGTATAGGTAAGTATGTCAAATGACTTAAAGATGTGCCTTTCAACAATGAACGCGCGCGTGTAAACTATGCCCACTCAGGTGTATAAATGTCAACCGCCTGCGTTCCTTTGCAAAAATAAAATAATATTATTAAAACAACAACAAACTATCGACCTATGCGAATGAGCGCGTGAAAAAAATGGTAATAAAAATTCACATAAAAATGTCAAGAATTTATCATTCGGAATCGTTGACATATTTTAGATTCCATCTGCTATAGCAATAGCAACGGTGGGTGAATGATCCAGGAACTCTCTCAATGCGAAAAATGTCTGTCTGCTCTGCTCTGCTCAGTCACTTCACTGGTTTTCTGTTGTTTGTTTGTTTTGTTTATTTTTGTATGTTTTGTTTTTTTTTTTTTTGTTTTATTAATGTGCTAATAGACTCGAATCAAATTTGCATCAACATTTGCCGGCCATTGGTGGTTTCATTATGTGTCTTTTTCTTTCCCATCATATCGTGCAGCATTGATGTTTCTTTACTGAAAACAGAAGCTGTCTTCCTTATATAATGTCACGATTCTTTGAATTTACGTTACGTTGTGGTGTGAAGTCTATTCAAATTTCAAATACCAAAAATGCTATCCGCGACTAATTAATTTGCAAATTTTTCAGATGTTTTCGTGTCATTAACTTTTCCAAACAAAGCATTAAAATGTTTTTGTACGTATGCCTGCTTACATATATACCTACAGGCCTACAGTCGAATCAGAAGGAAGATCTTCCGTTCGTTTATCGTTGTTTTGTGATGTCATATCTATACAAAAGAATTATAAGGAATTTTTTCGAAAATGCACGGAATTACTATTATTTGTTTTCGTTTTCAGCGTTTTGTTTAGTTTCGATTAATCATTGCAATGATTAATTACTTGTGGATTTGAGTAGAACTCAAGATTTTAATGAAACTTGACATTTACGATGAGAGAGAAAACAAAAGTGAAAAAATGGAACCTAACATTTATTCTTTATTGTATTTGTATGTCTGTCCAGGCTTGC
Source organism: Leucozona laternaria (assembly GCA_932273885.2). Classification (NCBI taxonomy): domain Eukaryota; kingdom Metazoa; phylum Arthropoda; class Insecta; order Diptera; family Syrphidae; genus Leucozona; species Leucozona laternaria. The sequence goes on along the minus strand of OW026368.1, from coordinate 20,825,433 downwards.
CATGCATTTCGTTTGTTGTTCAGAGAATATAAAAGAAATATAATTTTTTTCTGAGGACTGCTTAAAATATTGATGATTTGTATTTTACAAATTTATTACTTGATTTTTTTTCTGGGGGGTCATTCCGTAATTTTTAAAACAACAATCGTCTAAACGATTATCGTGCACGTTATCTTCATCAATTCAAATCACAGTTTGAGAAGGATTGCCTTTCAATCATTGTCATAAATGACAATTCTGTAGTTTATTTTTGTGTTGTTTAATGTTTGGGCCAATGAAAAAAAAACAAAAATGTAAAATATTTATCTTATATTTATTTGTGAAATAATAAAAAGGGTTAAACATTTATTTTGCCTATAGGTCATTAACGCCCAAAAATGACAATTTTTATTAAGTGAAGAAAAGTGCAGCCAAAACTTGATGTCGCCTAACCAAATTGGTTATCCATATATCCTTAAAGCTACATATTGCAGCGGGCAGATTTTGACGGTAACATCTATGAAACCTGTTGTTAATTATTCAGTTACTGATGCCAAATCACCATGGCAAGTTACACGATTACAACATGTCCAACTGATAAAACTTTAATATAAAAATCTTTCAGGCAACGATACGTGCGTTGCGCCCTTTTTACGGCTTACATGGTTGTCCACGAAACCCAAGATCAACCGAAAACATCTACCCGCCCTTATTGAAATCCCTACATTTCGTTGCTTCAAATGCTAAAATGCATAAATTGCTTACAAAAACAAACAAGAGTTACGGAGAGCAAATTTTCGATCGTCAAGACGATTTCAGTCGATAGTGATTATTGCTTTTACGTGATGCAAAGCTGTCGTCAAAACGATATCGTGTGGCGATAATCGAATTATGGAATGACCCCCCTGGTTTTGATTTGACCTCAAACAATTTATCGAAGTTATGAAGTCGAAGTCGTAGACCTCAAATATTATTAATTTTAAGACGATTCAGAGTTAGAGTCAGAATATGGATGTTTTCGACAAACAATAGCTTGTTTTCGAAAACAAAATCATCTTGTGGAAATGTCACTTTATGACGCAGAAGTTACAAATTACAATCGCTCGACGTCATCTGTTCTTCAGCACAAACGGCAAAACCTCAAAAGTGAAGGTATTGTTCGAAAACATAAGTAATTATAAATACGAGTTTTAACTGCATTGCTATTGTGTTTGATAATATGCAGATTGATCAAAAGTCACATAAGCCGTACAAAACGGATCTTAGTGATAACTGTGTTGTAGGTATACCCATCTCTTTTTTCCTTACGTTTATTTATTTTTGTAGTTATTCGTTGTCTTTTTTCTTCACATCACAATTCACACTACCTTACCGTGAGAAGCCATCTACCCGCATGAGTGAAAACTAAATTTTTGGATCATGAAACGTGATCCTGATAGATAACATAGAAGGATATCGTGTTGTTGTTGTAATATGTACATGTATTTTGACGATCTATATCGATATTTTTTGATAGTAAAAAATGGCTTTTATATCTTCGAAAAGATCACCTGCGGTGCTCTGATGGAATAATAAAATCATGATGACGGTTCAGTTCGAAAGAGTTAAATTCGCTTTCGAAAACTTGATACTTGGTTAAATGACAATCTTTGCCTGTCAATTTGACTTTTCTTTAGCGTTTTTGAAAATAAAAAACGGTATTTTTCTAAACTTTATTATAATGGCCGAATTTGTTTTTGTTTTTTTTTTTTTGTTGCAGGTAGACTAGTCGGAGCACATCACAATGATTCCTCATGTTCATCGGGTCCCGATTCTCCTCGCCATCAATCCAGCTCAAAAGATCACCCCTTAGACAGTGCGAGCAGTCAAGGTCATCAGTCGAGAGCACAATATATTTCAGCATCCTGCGTTGTCTTCACAAATTACTCCGGCGATACGGCAAGTGTTGTTGACGAGCACTTTTCTAGAGCACTTAATTTTAGTAACAAAGAAAGTAAAGGTAAGTCGCTGTGCGCTATCCCTTTATTCCCATGTACCTATCATTTATAAACACAACATCATAATTATAAATTTGCAAAACATTTCAATTAAAGTTCCATTGAGTGCCAAAGAAATTCTTTCAACCATCACATCAGCAATAATTAAAAATACCTCATACGAACACCATTATCTCGCTTTATTCTATCTATATTTATACACTTTTCTCGAGTCAATGCAAATGTTTTGTATGAACAACGATCTGACAGCGTAATATGCCTTTGACAGATGTGTAACAACATCACAAGTATATGGTTGTCTTGTCTACCTGTCATTGAGCGAGATGACACCGAAAATAAAATCCTTCTCATTATCCACAAAGAAAATTATATCTATATGTAATATCATGAGAGGTATATATATTTTATATTCTGAGAATCAACAACGAGCCCTCCAAGTATTTGCGCCCTAAAAATGCCACACACGGGAAAAATAATTTGACATGCTTTTGATATGTCAAAAAGAGACTTCAACAATAAATTAAAATGTTAGATTTGCCATAAAGAGCATCGAGGGGATCTAGCCCCACACCAAAGGACAGGCAGAGAGTGCCTGTGATGCGCACACATATTATTATGATTAATAAAATAATTAGTTTGCTTAATGAGAATGAAGACTGTTGGGTGTTTAGCACTCAATTTACGTAAAAGAAAGATTCGTGACGGTCGGTGTGGCTGAGATGTCAGATCACACATCATGTATACAACTAGGCGATAACTAGACGAACATAAAATGTGCGCCGTATACCCCTTTTGATTTATCTCGAGATGAACGGAATTGGAGTTTAAGACATTAATTCAGCGAATGGCCTCATTTGATTGACTCTGAATGATTTAGGAAACCGTTGGGCCATTGCTCTATACAGCATTACAGCCTCTGGGCTCTGGAGAATCACACACACATTTTCGAAAATAAAACTGACACTTTGTGTGCGATGCTCAGCGTTCATTAATTAAGATGGTCGGCTCCATAAATTATTGTTTGGGAGATGTCGCAGCCGGCATCATGCGGTAGGATCTATCAGAGGCAGATTTTTTTTGTTATTTTGAAAATTGTTGATGGCAATTTTTTCGCCATTTGACTTAAATATAATTAATTAGTCGATAAAGAAGAAAAACCGTTCCGAAATGGAAAAGAGTGAAAATGCATACTTAAATATGTCTACGCTATATCACCATATAGCCTTCATGTGCATTTTTGACGTTTAACAGATGTTGAATTTAGTCAGTCTATAGGTACTGTGAAGTTTTTTTTACATCGATCAGATTTGAAAGTTCTGATACCAATAAAATTCAAAAATTTCTACGTCTAATTTAAGCTTTGGTCAGGATAGTAAAGAAAACTTCATTATCCTAAGGTAAGGTATGGTATCTTATGCGTGAAAAAGTCAGAAGAGTGCCCTACCAATGTGAGCCTAAATTAAACTATTTAACAATAATTAAGCCCTATAGATGTCTTTTTATACCTGGATCATAAATCCTTATCTACGTCCGTGTTCGTTATTAAAACTATACTTTAAGCAAAACGACCACCATCAGCAATGTCAATATGGCTACTTTGTATTCTAAAATTGTCCGAAAGAGGGCTGCCTCTCGTTCATGCAGATTTTCACAAGATTAGGTACAATTGAGTAATTACACATTCCAACAGGACATCGTAAGAAAAACCTAAAGGAAGAAAGAGGACATTTGCATACTAACAACTGAAACGTGCTGGGAAAGTTCAAAAACTCGAAGTTAATATTCAATCAGTTTAGTCGTCATCGATATTGCCAAGGTCAAACACAAAAAAAAATACCAAAAATACCCCCAAAGTGGTATGCTGATGCGCTGAACACACTCATTCGCACTTTGATGGCTGTGTTTTGTGCGAGCGAGGGCCAACGACGCGAAGCACGGCGCGGCGGTGACGAGAAAAAAACGAGATTTATATTTAAAGTTCACTTTTGAGACGAAAATACACATTCAATTATTCGAATTTAGACTTTCGACCAACATGCGCATTGGTGCGATGGTTATAAGTAAAGGTATGTCACGCCGCGCTAAAAATTGAAAACCCCCTAAAAATAAGATTTTCGCTTGAATAAATCCAAAAACAGAAACAACTGATGTGTTGCACCACATCGCATTGTACATCAGACATCCGAGAGTAAGTTTAATTAGATGCTAGGAATTTGCCGACGAAATTCCGATTGAAATTTCTTTCATTGCACGACGCATTTAAAGAATGACACTAAATGCAGTCCGAAGCAGTTTATTCAGCCTTTGCCAGCTATACCAACATATATATCAGAAGAGATTCTATGTATACCTATGTAAGAAGTGAGAAGAACATACATTATGTTATGTAGTATTTGTGTTATTTTGGTCTTTGGCATCCGGGATGGTGTTGCTTGTGATCGGTCAAATCACTTCGCTATCACTGACATCAACACCAAACCAAATAATTATAACATGAACAAAATACACACTGGTTTCAGGGACGTTTACGTTTTGACGTAAAGTGTTTTTTTTTTGTTACTGAAATTATAACAAATTTTTACGTGAACGTTCATTCAGGTGATTTTAAGTTATTTCATTCATTTCGATTGTACGATATGGTGAATATTTGAAATCCCGTCATTTACCTTTATAAAGATAATAATTTAATCTCCTCAAATAAAAATTAAAAATTGAAATCTTCTTGCAAGCAGCAGTTTATCAAATCAAACATACCTACTTTATTTAGCTGAACGCACTCATCTAAACGTCATTTTCTCTGTATGACAATTAAAAAGCCAAATTCTGTCAAAACATTTTTCAATTGCAATTAGGCTTTTCCAGAAACTATTTTTGTCTATCTCTTTCTTATTTTGACAGTTGGCAAGAAAAAAAAACAAAACTTTGACATACAAAATGCAGGGAAAACAAACAAACGTCATATGCTTTTCAGTGCACAATCAAATGTTTTTTGTTTTCCCTGCCTATAGGTATTTTACTGTCAAACTATTGATTTTTTGTTTTGCTTTTGACCTGACGTCTGGTGGAAGTTCCAAATTGCGTCCGTGCGTTGACTGCCTAAAAAGGATGAGGATGAAAAATAATGCAAAAATGCATAGAAAAGGTAGGAAAACCTATAAACCTGGGCCTAGAAGTTGTTCAAGTTGCAAGGCCAACGAAAGAACTCAAAAACGATTTTAAAGTATTACCTTCCTTACATTTCTACATAAGTACTCCAGATGAAATAAAAGTTAAGATTCGCAGTCTGTACTAAACAATTTGTTGCAAAATACATAAATTAATTTAATCTTCGAAAATTGTTTTTTTTTTTTGCCTACTTCTCGTAGATCAATCACATCCATATTAATATGGATATTTTTTTAATTAATTTGTATCTGGATTTAGCGAGTGAATAATATGGAAATTAAAGATTATTTTAAATCTCCTGCGTATAGGTTAGGAAAAATCTCATTAAATCTCGGTTTAGTGGTTGGTGAAAATCTTCTTCAAATCTGGAAAACCAACCATATAAATAAAAATATTTCGTTAATCCAATAGGCTGAACGGATTCATTCGAATATTTTTTTTTATCTTTTTACACAAATGAAACTTTCTGTCAAATATTTATTTGTTCCAGAACAATGTTTATATGTACAATATCTACTAATGAGAGGCATATTTTTACCTATAGGGCGCATCTACTCGATTAATAAATGTCTATGTCACTATGAAAAATGTTAGGTGTAAGTACATTATGTAGTGTTTTTGGGTTTCAATTAGTCCAAAGACTTTCTACAGAAGACAAAGTTGAGTTTAAAAAAAAAATTAAATTAAAATTTTCCCAGCTAAAATTAATAAATATGCTCATAAGAATAAATTTGATTTTAAAACGAACTTACCTTCCAGAGAATATCGATAACTTTTGATACCTCACGATCACCTCTGTTGGTGTATGTAACGCTAATGCTGTATAGTCATTTCGTTTTCGAGTTACAGTTTTTAGGGTAGTTTGACCTTTTATGTCTTTATTTGACCGGGTTGATATAGTATTTCTGATTTAACTTCTTGTAAATAACGGGTGATTTTTTAAGAGGATTAGAACTTTTTTAAAAAAAAAAACACAAAAAATTCGAATAAATGAATGAAATATTTATTTGAATCCATAGTTTGAACCTTGCAATTTAATGTTTAAAGATAATTTCATGCAAATGTTGACCGCGGCTGCGTCTCAGGTAGCCCATCCGCTGAGTCCAATTTTGGCATACTCTTTCACACATAGCGGCCGGTATCTCACGAATGAATGCATGGATGTTGGCTTCCAGTGCGTCAATCGAAGCGGGCTTGTCCTATAGACATTAGCCTTGACATACCCCCACAAAAAATAATCTAATGGTGTCAAATCGCACGATCTAGGCGGCCAATTGACCGGCCCGAAACGTGAAATTAACTGTTCACCAAACTCGCCTCGCAATTGCGCCATTGTTTCGCGTGCTGTGTGGCATGTGGCACCGTCTTGTTGAAACCACATATCATGCAAGTCAAGAACTTCCATTTCGGGCAAAAAAAAGTTTGTTATCATCGCTCGGTAGCGTTCACCATTGACAGTAACGCTGCGATTCGCATCATCTTTGAAGAAATAGGCCCAATAATGCCGCCGGCCCATAAACCGCACCAAACAGTGGCTTTTTCGGGATGCATTGGTAGCTGTTGCAATGCTTCTGGCTGATCTTCACTCCAAATGCTGCAATTTTGCTTATTTACGTACCCATTCAACCAAAAATGAGCCTCATCGCTGAACACAAGCAGCGCGCGATGAACATTTCGAACCGAGCACGAATTTTGATAGTAAAATTCAATAATTTGCAAGCGTTGTTCATTTGTAAGACGATCCATGGTTAAATTGCAAACCAAACTGAAGCTGTTTGACAGTGACACAAGGTACTAAACACACGTCAGCTGTCAAAACCAGTGTTGCCAAAACCAAACCAGCTTAAAAATCACCCATTATATCCAGAGGATAGAAATGTTTACGAATCGACCACCCATTGAAGTCGGTTTCAAACAGAACGAAAAAGAAATTGATTAGAACATAAAGATAACATTATGAATGGGGCGTGACAGTATAGGTTATGCTTGTTTACACTGGATGTTCAGGTCCAGGTAGCTATAAAATCTATTTGGGTCAAGCATTTTTTGTATTTTGAAATTGCGATCAGACAATTCTGCCGGGAAATTTAAATCAAAAGAGTGTTTTTTTGTTAAGGAGGAATTTTATGCTCCCGCCATCTCATTGTCATATAATTCTATCAAGTTTTGATCTGCTGCAAATTTACTTTAGTTTATATATATACCTACCTCAAGTCTCTGCCGCAATAAAGATTTGAATTGATCTAAGAAAGGAAGGAAATTCTAGATTTGAAATTTTTCTGATGAGTTCAGCTCAACTTCTGGGTATATGGACACAATCAGGTGAAAGAGGTGCTAAATCTACGTTGCTTTTGTGCTTGCGCTGTGCTTTTATATGTAAATACATACCTCTACCACTGTTTGAAAAAAAAAGAAATAATTTAAAAGAGATATATAGACAACAAAATAAATAACCAAGGTCAAAACTGAAATGAGAAATCCTTTGTTGGGCGCCAATTAAAAAAAAAAAAAACAAAACAATCTAGAATTAGTTAAAGTGATTTTTGTTTCAGATTGAAAAACATTTCTTGTAGTATAAAAGAAAACAAATTTGATATTAAATCTTCCCATACCAAGATTTGTTTATTTTCGTTGTTTCAAATTTAGCTTAAAGGAAATTTTAAGCATATTTTGTTTATTAAATTAAATGCTGTACAAGAAAGGTACCTACCCACTACTCAATTTCTATAAGAAACAAATTTAACATTTCAAAAGCATAGGTATGCATGTATTTTGCCGCCATTCAAGTTGCAATATGCAGATTGCGCATTTCGGAATGCACACATTGGAATTCCAATCTTTGGTCTTTAAGTCCGCGCCGCTCGCATAAATAAGATTTAGAAGCTCTCCATAGAAAGGCATCCAACATTATATTCGGCAGCAAACGAAACGATGATGATGGATGGGTGGATGATGGAAAGGGGGCAGAAGTGGTGGGAGCCAGTCACGTCGTCGAGGATATATGCATCTATGCTATCTATTTTATTTTTTGGTAATTGAAATTCTGTTCCTGCACGCTCCGCACACACAACTGCGTGATCCTATGCAGTTTTTATGGGAATTCCTTGATGGTGGCATTTAAAGTGCCCCTCGATTTACTATCACTCATACGCAGTGCCACTCATTTCTATGTATACCTATCATCATCATCATCAGCCAGTTGTTGTTGTCGTTCGTTTATTCCGTTCGCCATTCCAATTGGATAGAGGAGCACAAATCGAGAATCACAAACATTTCGTATGGTATATCCATCCATTCTCTGAAGCTCTGGCACGCTGCACGATTGTCAATGCAACACAAGATAAATAATTCGACTTTATATTTTCTTGCGTGGTACCTACTACTGCTGACGATGCTGATGCTCCTGCAGGGGCTCTTTTCCTGCTGTTGCTGCCGTTGGAATTTCAACGAACAAATGTTGTGTTGTCGTATTATTTTTTCCATTCCCTTTGGCTTTTGAGCGCAAGATGCGCCCGGCGAGAGCAAGGAATTTCCTTCTATTTTCGGATATTTTTGTTTCTTTGCTTGTTCCCTCGATAACTATATACACATACCCATACCTAACTCGAATTCGGTAAAGAACATTTCCCCGAAAATTTCACGCAAGCGCAGCGGCAACCGTCAACCAGCAACGGCAACGCTACTGCCATCTCTTGGAGAAGTTTGGTATTTTTATTGCACCTAAAGAGGGAGTCATGACAACATACAACATGCCCTAACGATATTTATGTCATTTAAATCAAATTGATGTAATAAGGCGTAAAGTTAAGTGAGACATTTATGTGTCATGCGCCGTGCGATTTCAGCAGAGCGTATGGGTTAAACCATTAATCATGACCCCTGATGAGAGGAACCTTCTTATACGAAAAGGAAAATAGCCCTTTTAATGCTTATAACTCGTCATGGTTTAAATATATGTTTTTGATTTTAGACTTTTGTGTTTTGTATGGGGACCTATAAATTTAAAAACCTATGTTGTATAGTTAGGTACAGGAACTATTTTGAAAGCAAGTTTAAAACAAAGTAGTACAGTTGATTTATAAACAACGCAAAATATTGACAATTGAAGGGGCACTGGACCCGCCATTTTCATCCGCAGAACTGAACAGAAATATGAAAACAGTAATGATATTGGCGCAGATTTGTAAACAGCTTGATGTTAAGGTATTAGCATGATACTTTTTCACAATTTGCTAACTTAAAAGCTATTTTCTAAAACGTTCATCATACTAAAGGCCAGTTTCACAGTGGACACTCACCGGAATAAGTGGCACTGAAGATTCCCATATTATGTATTTAAGCTAAATTTCATAGCCAGCGTAAGTGGAACTTAAGTCACCCACATCGGAGATTTAAGTGCCACATATTCAGGTAACAGTGCACTGTGATATTGGGAATTAATCTTTCACATTACCCACTTAAGTGTCTATTTTCTAAAACGTTCATCGTACTAAAGGCCAGTTTCACAGTGGACACTCACCGGAATAAGTGGCACTGAAGATTCCCATATTATGAATTTAAGCTAAATTTCATAGCCAGCGTAAGTGGAACTTAAGTCACCCACATCGGAGATTTAAGTGCCACATATTCAGGTAACAGTGCACTGTGATATTGGGAATTAATCTTTCACATTCCCCACTTAAGTGTCACTTTTCTGACTGTGAAACTGGCCCTAAACCTATTTTCTCAATAAACTCAAGCCGAAAACGCCGAAAAAAGTGACAGTTCGTGCAAACAAGAAAGCAAACATACCTTTTTTTATTTTTAGGTAATTGTCAAAGTGATAAATACTGAAAATATAAATAATTTATTTGGTGATTGCAACTTTAATAACATGTGAAAAAGATATTAGCCGTGTGTTTTTGAGAGCCACGATAAAATTGGTCTAAAAAAATGACATCAGGCTAAGCAATTAACATTTTAAACGCGGAGAATTCTCGGGGCTTAACTTCAAAGTTATAGGTCATACATATATGTACCTCAACCTACTATACAATTTGGGAGTTTTTATTGATTCTCCATCACACATCAGCATTTAAGTACCTCCAGCTCCAGGTTCAATTAACGCATTTTACCGAATATGATTGGTTGATTTATATAAAAGTCCCGTCTTGTCTTGGAAGTTTTCCGACATTGAGCGGGCGGCTTTAACATTTCGAAATGACTCAAAAGAGTTCGCTTAACAGATTCCACATACATTCCACTGGCAGACCAGTTGTTCATTTGTGGAAAGGTATACGCTTAGATATACATAATTATATACTTACTTATATGTTTTTGTTGTGCCCATCTCACATCAGAAAAGCTGGAGGGAGGTATGAAACGACCAAACACCAAAGGTATTTCTCAGTTCCAGAAGAAGCTATCTTCATCGGTAGTTTTTATTTAATTCAAAGATGATGCTGATCGCACTCGTAAAGAAGAAACTAACTAAAGCGATGAAGAAAAATGAGAAATAAAATTAAAAAAAAAAAAAAACAGAAATCCAAAAGCGAGAGACAACTTGCAGAAAATAACTCGAAGATAGTGTTCGCCTTCATGTTGCAGATACAAATCGTGTGTATGGACGTATACCTGTTTGTATAGCAGGCCAGAAGTTGGTAGTTGTTGGCTAACTTAAAAAAAAAAACACAGCACTTCAAAGGAAACCCCGACGACATTCTTCAGCTCAAAGAGTATCCAGAGGAAAACTCTTCGAAGCACATCAACCAAAGAACAGAAGATGTTGGTTATAGGAAGGAAAACACTGTTTTTTTTTTTTACTTTTTCATCTTGATCTTGACTCCATCTTTGTTAAACAACACAAAATACTCTATAGCTATACTATCTCCATCACTCTAGTTAATTTTAATTTATTTATCGTTGCAATTTCGTTATCTCTTTCAGAAGCATGTAGTCCAATGTCAGCTAGAAACTTCCCACCTTCGTTTTGGAATAGTAATTATGTGCATCCTGTGCCGGCACCAACGCATCCTCAGGTAAGATTTCTTCTTTATCTCTCCCCATTCCGAATACACTACCTATGTTTTGTATATCTTTTATTTTGTACATTCAAAAAGGCGAAGATACATTTGCATCTTTATATGCGCGCATACTCTGCAATGACATCTTTACTTTAGTTTGTTTTATATATTCGCAAGTACTTTAGTTGAATTTTTCTTTTCTTTTTGTTTTCAAAAACATCAGGTTAGCGATTTGTATTCGACTGATGGCGGTTACACCACGGATCCTTGGGTGCCACATGCGGCACATTATGGATCTTATGCACATGCAGCGCACGCTCATGCGGCACATGCGCATGCCTATCATCACAATATGGCGCAATACGGAAGCCTACTGCGACTGCCCCAGCAATACGGTCATGGGTCGAGGTGAGTTTCTGCTTTGCATGTCCAACAAACATTTTGATCGCGGGTTACTTAGTATACTTATATAGTTAATTGATCTTTTTGTTTTCTTATTTTTTGTATAGACTACATCACGATCAGCAAACAGCACATGCGTTGGAAAGTGCGGCGGCGTACTCAAGTTATCCCACAATGGCAGGTAAGACTCAAACTTAAATGAAACTACATTATAAATCTACTCTATTTTTGTGTCTGCATGTATTCTATTACATAAAACGTGTTTTATTTTCCAAGTTCCAAAGAAATTGGACGAACAAAACAAGGTTGGGGCTAAATGAAACAATTTAGGTACTTATCCCGAAATAAACTACGTTACCGACGGGAATAACCTTTTTGTTATTTATCACGCCTAACTATTAAAAAATTCAACGAATGAGCAGGAGTGGCTCTTTTTCGAAAAAAAAATAGCTATAAGTGAATCCACCGATTAAAAATTCAACAAATGTCGGCAACTTGACCTACATCACCGACATATTGTTCAACAAAATTGGTATAAATGATATCGCAAATTATTAGCACTCCATACAAATTCTGATTTTTCTTATCTGCGACAATTGTCACGAATCTGCTGTTGATATTTTTTCTATCCATGGTATCCGATTTTGCTCATTTTTAAATTGTTTTTTTAATGATGTTTAAATGTCAGCAAATGACAGCTCTGATAGAAAAGTTAGGAAAATGGTAAGGATGTTCAGATATTGATAATATAGTTCATTCGGCGAATTCAATAGTTGAAATTAACGCGAGCTCGAATTCACGGCGAATTCAGACAGCTGCCCGGGAGTCAAATATTGCGAATTCTATAATCGACATGAATATTTTATTTCTTAATGGCAACGCTAACCGCCGCCGGCCGATATAGCTTTTCGGGTTATTGGCATAGACCTGAAAATTGCAAATCGATCTTGTTGGTCAATTTCTTACCCTCATATTGCTCATGCTGAATGTCCATTGTGTAGCATTCGCTGTGTGGCACGCCATATCGTCTTTCTGTTGGGATCACATATCGTTCATATCAGTATCATCCAATTTGGGCCAGCAGAAATTGGTTATCATCGATCGGTAGTGCTAATTCTTTGATGGTTTATAGCAATGACATCGTAGTCGTTTCCGAAGATCTTACATTGACTGATTGTTCACTGAATCAGTCGACCCAAATTTGGCCACCAAACGTTGAAAAGTCGACTGGAAGCGACAACCATGTAAACCGTAAAATTGGCGCAGTCGTAAATTTGACAGCCGCCACTAACCGTCAAAAAACATAGCCGCCACAGACTGACAACATCTACCCGTGCCTAATAGAAAATCCTTTACAAGTTCAATGAGGCAACTATTTAGATCTTGAAGTTAGTTAGGTATAGGTTGTATTGTACTCATTTAGATAAAAAACTTGTTGGCAATATCTTTCACTTCTAGAAGTCAGCAGTTTATCGCATATTGAATTTTCATATTTCCTACAACAACAAAAAACTTTGCTAGAAAAACTCATATATCAAAAAACATCTAGCTTTGTCCTTTAATTAAAAACCCCTATCCATTATATTCAGTGCAGTGTCAATTCTTCTCATAAAACCCCCGTTTCCATTTCCACCCAAAAGTGGGACACAAAATTCCTTCTTGCTTTTCTGCAGCTATAATAAATGAGTACACAAAACACAACGGAATAACACAAAGTCTATATACATATGAGAGCTCATAAATATTCTTATCGCACCACGAAATTATAATAATTCTATACAATATATATACATGTGTCCGTATATACACAAAGGAGTAAGTATTGTACGTTCAGCTATGTTCTGCTGCACACATAAACTTTATGTACCCTTGGAATGTTCTGCGAACAATATCGTACAGCACAATCACCCCAAACCCTTATACCTTATCCATCCCAAAAACTACTGTAACCCTCGAGCTCGGCGAAGCCCTTTCGAAAAATTATGTCGGATAATAAATTCTGCCGTCTTATACCTATATAAATCGTGTGTGAGTGTATGTTTATAGGGAAAGGGAGCTTTATTTGAAGTATCCAATCCAAATGAAAAGGATCTCATTCATCCCTTGCATGTGCCACACGAGGAAGAATTATGCGCAATGCTCACGTCGTCGTCCTCGTCCGTCTGTTTATTCACATGGGTTTGGGACATAAAAGCATGGAAATGGAACTATAGGAAAACGAAGACGGACAAACTAAAAACACCGGACTCTCTATAGAGCTGCAAAGCCTGAGCCGAACAAAAGAACCAAGCTAAATTTGGAGACATCCACGTGAGGAGGAAAGCTAGCTGACTCTTTTTTATATAATGCTAAATGTTGGCATGTCATGGCAACTTAAAAACTTACTTTCTCAAACCCTTATTTAAACTGCTAAAACGACCTTTTTGTGCTAATAAATTTCCTCCTACATCCTTGCGACGACTAACGACGACTCGACTCGACGCGACGGACGAATATAGACGATATGGTTTGGTTTAAGAAAAGTTTTAATATAAAATGGGCACTTAGGGTTGTCATTTTTATAAACCAGGGAAAGAGAAATTTTAATATATGCATCAGTGAAACCTTTTTTGACATGTGGGACCTTAACTTAAGGTTCATATTGTTTTAAGAGGGTTTTCGGTATTTATTATATCTGTAATATAATATATTTAGATTTAGGTATAACATACGAATTTGTTTGCTTTTATAATTAATTTTTTTTTATATACCATAACATATTTTTCTTTTGTATTACTTTCAGGACTGGAAGCACAGGTACAAGAATCTTCAAAGGATCTCTATTGGTTCTAAAGTTTTAGTGAAAACAATGAATGTATGTAAATTTATAAGAAATGAGATATTTTAAAAGGTAAATGCGCCAAGGCTTAGCAATTAAAAAAAAAAAAAAAAAACCTTATAAAACATATATTTTTTCCTATAAGCGATTTCAAACCGGACAGTTTTCATTACCTTTATTGCTTATAATTATGTATCTATTTCTCGTTTCTTAATTATTATTGACAAGAAAAAAACATTTCTGAAATTGTTTTATATGTGCTGATAGCAATATAACTATTAAAAACAACATCACTCAGGCTGTAAAAAGTGTACTTTTAAGTTAAAATCGAATTGAAACGCATTATGCGACATCAGCACCATCAATAAGTCGCAATATGTTATTTTAAAATTGTAATATATTTAAAAACCTCTGTACGTATAGTAGAATTGATAACTTGTTTTTTCATTCAAAATATACCACATAATTTATACAGTAGACCAAAATATTTTTTAGAATTTAGTTAATAAAAAACAAAAAAACATGTAATGTATAAAAAAGCAAACATCAAAAACATATTTAAAACTTAAATTTGTATAAATTATTATTATTTTAATTAAATAAAGCAAAACAAATACATTATAATATTAAGAATTAAAATGTTAAATAGAAAAAACCAACTCCTAGATTTATAGAAAATATTAAATTTAATATTAACATTTTATTCTGAATATATCTAATTTATAATTATAAAAAACACTCGTCTTCAAGTTATGTAAAACATCATTATACGAATCATATATAAATGATCCGTCTTTGAGTTCGTAAAAGAGTGTTGGCACGAACTTTGTAGATATATAGTGTAAATGAAATGATGATGAACGACCGAGTGTATGTGTATTATTTTATGATTATTATAAAATTACAATGTATACATCAAGACATTTAAAACGAAAATTAAAAAGAAAATTAATTAAAAAATATTAATACATACTTGTTTTATTATATTTATATCTAGCTTTGTACATTTATAATTTTTGTAAGATGTGGCAACACTTGAAGAATATGAAGAATTTGGATCAGCATTTTTGTAGTGTCCCTCGAACAAGGTTTTATAAAAGAATAAATTTTGCTGAGTATCATGGTCTTTTATCAGAAACATTTCTCGTCTTTAAAAAATCCTTTAAAAAAGCCTTCTAGTAAAAATTATATTTCCACACAAAATGGGATCGAAATTCAAAAATGTACAGTTAGGGGTGAGTTTTGGTATCCAAATGCTATAACAAATCGTTTATTTGTTCATTCATTCAGGTGTGTAATGTAACTATTGTACGATTTCGAACTGAGTATCCTATTCCGTTTTCCAGTGGAATAATTCCTTTTTCACTCCTTTTACACCAAATTTTCCACTTTCAATACGAATGAAACAGTTCCAAAATGCAACCGAAAACAATACAAAATCCAACAACCGGAAAATTAATAACAGCTCTGTTCAACGAAGTTAAGAACAGTAAAGTACCTACGTACCTACAGCTTTTGCTGTTCAATGGGGAATTTTCGGTTCTAAACAATTCTGATTGCTGATCACACTTTGGAACAGTTTATATAGAACAGAATTTTCTGCATTTGCTTCTTAGGAAGGACAACTTAAAATGGATTTGTGAGAACTGTCAAAAGCTGCAACTGTAATTTTTTTTTAATGAAATTGACAAAAAATGGTTTTTTGGATTATGTCGTTTTTTCAACCAACTTCTTCTCTATCTTAATACAAAATCTTACCAAATCAAAACAAAAGATATTTAAACAACTTACATATTAAATACAATAACAACTAATCCTTGGGGTTTATGGCTTAACTTAACGGCATATACATACATATCTACTTGGTTATAGATAATTTGTATGTTAACGTGAATTTTTGTCTGAGATAGCGTTAGCGTCGCTTATATCTTATGTCGTTTTTTTTCAACAAAGTGCTATAGGCATATTTATATTTTTAGGAACTATGAATAACGGTATGGCGTTATGCTGGATTTACACCACTGGCAAATTGGCAGTTTTTTGTCAGTAAAAGAATGAATTTGTAAATTCTTCTGACAGTTCACTGACATAATACTGCCAGTCAGTCAGTCGTGTAAATCCAGCATTAAAGGGATGTTTTTGCCAATCCTCCAATGTCATTAATAAGCTTTAGTCATAATTCCTAAAGATTTACCTCTTGTTCGTGTGCCAATTGGATTGAAAATTTGGTCTCAAGTTTAATTTTGACATTACTTATGCATGGAAATGTCAAAATTTAATCAAGGAATCAAAATCATGTAATTAAAATTTTAATTTAATTAAAAAACAGAGCCTTAGTCTATTATAGTCAACCCAATTGACAAACGCTATAAGAATTGTATAGAGTTTATATTCCCTTTCTACACGAAGAAACAAGTTGTTGGAGATTTATTGACGTTTTCTTTTAATTTCATTTCAAATCAAAATAGCACATCGTCTGAACATCAGATCAGCAACCGTCTGCTCCTAGCTTAAGTAATTAAAACTTTCATCAAGTTTCGCAAAATTGGGTTTTTTATCCTTTCGGTTTTGCAGAAAATTTTGAGAATCTGTACAAATTTGTAAAAATTGTCACGTTGCCAAACAGAGCTAATAGGCCCATGATTCCCGACGATATTACAGAAACAAAATTAAGTTTACATACAAACTATCGATAACAAGTACATACATGTAATTCACGTCGGTAACACAGTTTTTCTCCCTGCTTAAGTTAAGCCCCAAGAATTCTCTGTGCTCAGACTGCTTTTAGACGAGAGCAATTTTTAATCTTCGTTTCTCTTTTGGTTTCCTTCTAATTGCAAATAGCTTTTAAACGCTGCCATTTTTGATGAAAAGTTAACTTTGTACAAGTGAAGTTATCTGAGTGGACGACGAATGAAAATATAAAACACTCGAACAATAAGGACAAGCACGAAGAAGAATGAGCGATATCTCTGCAATTTCTTCAACCTCAGCAATTTCGCCTACCCCCGCCACCACATACGTCTCTCGCCAACGTGCTTAAAAACCGGAAGTGGAAATTGCATCGTTTAAAAGCAGTCTTAGTTAAGTATGAAAATGAATGGGTACGTTCCAAAAACGTAAGGGATGTCAACTGCATTCATTCAACGCAAAATTTTGCTAGAAACTGCTAAGTTATTTTTTTCCAGTCACTTTCTAATAAAAGTTGCCTTAATTGGAAGGCAATTTTGACAGCTGGCCAATCAGAGATTTTGCCTTGCCTTCAAGTCATTTATGCCTTCTGAACGTACCCAATATCAAAAAAATCTCCTCAATCGTCGATTTTGTTCACTACCTTTACTTTGTGCCCTTCTTTACTATACAAACTGGAAGTTTTTATATGGAAGCTCAGTTTCCTCGTGTGAAAGGGGACTTAGTTTCCGATGGGAAGCGATGCTCTATCCGTTCTGTCATTCACTGTTCCTTACACCATACTTGCACTTGCCCCAAATTTGGTAATAAATGCTGTGGCAAAAATTCAGTGCTGAAAATAGTTAGACTATGATTATTTACACATTTGAAAAGAAGAACTCTGAAAATGCGCACCTTAACCAGAAGCAGAAGCAACACAAAAAAAAAAAAAAAAACAAACAAAAACGAGCACCGTCACAAAATATTAATTATTTATTCGGTGAAAAATCAATTTGATGTTCATTAAGAATTCGATCATCGATGTTTATTTATTCAAACCGATCGCATTCCATACAGGTTTATACAGACATCGAGGGGGGTTCATTATGCGACGATGAGATATTATCCATTCTCGACATCTCTCTCGTTTATAAAGTATTGGTTATAGGTAGGTATAGGTATTCAAACTGGGCGCAAGTCCAAGCGCCGGCCGGCTCCAAGCTCAATGATTTATGATTAATCAAAAGCAGATAAATAAATTCGATTATAGTTCGATGATCGTCATCGTCATTCAAGTCGAATATGAAATTAATTTTTTGTGAAAGCGTTTATGACATGAAATGGCGCATAGGAGCAGCGTTCAGTGTATACCTGTCTACCTTACCCGATAATCCCGCGCATAGAATCTAGATAGAAGTCAGGTAAATGCATGTATATGCAGCATTTAGGTTATAACTAGGTATAGCTTGCTTCAGTCTGCGGACATCGAGATATTAAGATACGCGTCTCGTCCGTCGATATCATCCTTTCTCGAAAAGCCAGCGCATCGGTGGCGGTGGCTGGCTGCTGCAATTGATGACATAAATTTTCGAAATATCGACATGTTTCAGTTTCAGTTCGAACTCTGTGTGTTTGGATGAATGATTTGAAAATTCAAAAAAACTTAAGGTGCTTCTTCTGTATATGGATGAGATGAGATGTGATCGTTGCCCTGCGTCGTCGTCGTCTTCGTTGGCATAATATTTAGGAGGCGGGAAACGTTTGCTTCCTCTGGAGCTTCTTCTCATGGTCGGTCGTTTAGAGGCGTATTACCAGTTCAGATGTTCGAGTGATAAGTATTTTTTTTATTTTCTTTAAGTCAGCTACGGCCGGCGCAGCGCAGTGGCGGGAAGATTTTTCATGATTTCACGGTCGTGCGGTGTGTGGCTACTTGTTGGATGGATTTTTTTTTGTTGTTACTATAATGTTCGGTTGACACTTCATTATCAAAATTTAGGAGATAAATTCCTATAAGTGATTTTTTAAGGTTTTTTAATTTTTATTTTTTGAAACTGAAGAAGGGCAAACGAGTATAAAGATTTATGCTACGGCTATACCCAAACCTATCTGTGTGTGTGGTTGATAAATTAAATGTAATTAATGCAGTCGCCTTGGAGGAGTTTATCTCTTGGAGAGATTGGGTTTGATTAATATATCATTAAAAGATTGGAATATTAATTTGCATTTAACTTTTGTTATTTGTACAACAAAATATGTATTGTAAAACATAGCCGCAGCGATTCTTTTGTTTTCGTGTTTTATTTTACCATCACTACCAAATTAAATTCCACTTTTGATTAAAACTAAAGTAAATTAATGTGTATTATTATGTATGCCACTTATTATAGACATACATTAGGTAGATTTAAGATATACCTAGTAAGCCAGTAAGCGGATAAAGGTCCATTCGGACTAGTATACCCATAGCTTATCCATCCGAAAGCCCATAGATGGTATTTTATATATAAAACAAGCTTGTCATAATAAAGGGAATGCAAATGTTGCTGGGTGCATCTGGTTAAGGGCTAACCTCCATCCTTTTCACATTCGCTATCGAAGCATTTTTTTAAGAGTCTCAGTTCTAAATACCCCACAATCCCATACATCCAGGGCCAATCAGAACATCAAGGACCCCCAAAAACATAAGGAATGTAAACATCTTTGCCGGCGGTAGAGAGAAATAAAAACGTGGACTTTCCTCTGTGCGACGTTACGAGGTAGCACGTTACGATGTAGCACGTTAAGATGTAGCACGTTACGTAGCGCGTATTCTCGGAATTCTGATTTGACATTTTGACACCTGTCAAATTAAATGTGTTCTAATGGACCTAGAGAGCTAGGCGTGACATTAGGTAACATCCACCACCTAAATCGATTGGAACGTCGGGCGTGACATTAGGTAATATCCATCATACCTCCTAAATCGATTGGCGTACTCTGTTTCTCGATCCGTACCAACAAAGTTGGCACATTTTGACACCTGTCAAACTAAAAGTGTTCCAGTGAACCCAGAACGTCGGGCGTGACATAAGGGGTGGAATCGGCTAATGTGATCGGTGATTGTCACATTTATGATAATCAAATATGATCAAATTAATTTTTCCGCCTGCGTAAAGTGATCACCAAAAATTATTCAAAACTTGGCATTACTTTGAGAGACAAGTACTGACAGTTGTCATAAATACGATTTTTGATTTATTTATGGGGTAAATTTTATTTTCAAGAGGCACAATTTTTTTCAAATTGCTTAAGAGTTGAGGAAGTCACCTCACACACCGTGCTTTGACCTATTGGAGCTGACCAGTCCGCACCAACTTGCCTTTGGTAGACACAACCCCCAAGAAAATTCAAAATTAGTACCAGCTGGAGGATAGCAGGAATATGGGTTGACCCCACCCGAGCTGGCAAATCCAAAAGCCGAAGAATATACATAAATGGATGATGTATCTTTCTTCATCCTAAAGTTTTTTTTTAAGAACCTATTGATTTTGTAATTCCCAATTATAAAAAGGAGGAATTAGTGTGTGTGTACTTAGGTACTTTGGATCTGGTAGGTCGAAAATATCAAATTTTTTCCTTAGGCTGGACATAGCTATTATGTATGCGATTTTCATTTTGCACATTCTCAGGTCTTAAAAATTATTGTATAGTTTCAAATAAATTCATTTTTCTTGAAACCTTGTCAATTTTACATGAAAATGACACCAAAATAGCTATCACAAGAAAAAGTCACAAAAATATGATTGTGACATGTGACAATCACTGTCAATTATCACAAATCACCTTAGCCGATTCCACGGAAGGTAATATATCCACCTCCTAAATCGATTGGCGTATACTCCGTTGCTCGATCCGCCATAATAAAAATGTTACCACATTTTGCCCCTAAAATGATGCCATAAAAAAAAATGTTTTCTGAGTTTAAACAATTTTTAACCAGTGTCATAGATACTTAGCCAGTTTTCAACTCCAGCTGAATGGCTTATGTCAATTAATACCATAGAATCAACAGCGTTTTTCAACATTTCTATGCAACAAATTTGTTTGGGTTAGGTATACATATAGGTTTTAGGTATACAATGGATTATAATCGTATCCTATACCTTATATTTATATAGTATAGGTACCAAAAACCTATAAGCTATATGAAGATATTAAAGTGCCATTTCAATTATAAGAATTTATTGTTACCTTATGGTACTAAAACTAAAATTAAAGGCCAATTTGTGACAACAATCACTTTGCTTTCTTTAAATTTAAACTGAAACATCTCAACAATTTACAACCGCCACATTATTATCACAAGCAGTTCAATAAATTTCACCACAAACGACACGTTATGCCATCTTATTGAGTTTCGGGTCGTGATGCCTGATGATGCCAATGCTGGCAATGCGTAGCGTCGTCGACCCCAAATATATCTATAATTTTTGTTTCAACAGAAGCGCATTCAGGGACTCTCCTTATGGCATTCCAGCATAGAAAGAAACGCGATCGTGCGCATATGCAAAAATAGAAATGAATTTGTTTTGAACTCATATATAGAGGTATACTGCGTCCACCTCGTCACCCGCCAACGCGCACCGACACCCCCGGCTGGCTCCACCATCGAATTTATTAGAGTTCAATAAATATAAAATTCCATCTCTAGATATAGCGGGGTTTAGGTATTTTTAGGAGTGCCCTCTCTCACCCAAACACTCTAAAAATTAACGTCTTCCTTATACATATTAATGTCAGGAACAAACCGAGTTATTGGTGCAGGGGCTAGAGAACGTACGTTGTCTGTCCTACGGCCGATTTATTTAAGTAAACAAACCGCTTAACGAATTGTTTGCCTCAGCCGTAAAGGTGCTGAAACTGCGATGGCAATCGTTTTATACGCATAGTGCTCCCGCCGACATTATCCATGGTCCATGGCTCGCCTCGGGAATATGTAATGCACTGCGGCGGCAGGCGGCAGCAGTTGTTGTCACTTATTGACATATGTCAGATATACAAGGAACAAGGCCAGGCCGCCTGTATCGATGATGCGGTTTCAATCCAACCGATATCTTGATTTGATTGTCCTATATAAAACTAAATACATCAGCTGTCGTATATACCTACCTATACTTTCCGTCCCCCAAAGACATAGGTACTCAAAAAAAAAACACAGAAATTTGTATTGGTAAAATATCGCGGCAGCAAATGTCAAAAAGTAGACAGAGTGCCAAACTGCCAAAAGGAAAAGAACCATCAAAACAATCGAAACAACCGAAATACCGAACCAGTCGTTCAGCAGCGAGAAGGGGAACTTATTAAAAAGCGATAAACCCATTCATTTGCGAATTGTTGAACACCTTGAGGACATTGGATCGTGCTGTGAGAGAGGAGTGCATTTTTATGCTAAAATAACTCGACTTGACCATTGTGTCTCCATTGTCTTTCTCCGCACATTGTCCACAAGCTTCGTTGACTCACTCTTCCATTTGAGCCCGTTCGGTTTTTTGTTGTTGTTGTTGTTGGTTTGGTTTGTTTATCCCCTTTTTCTCCTACATTCCGTAAAATCCTTTTGGGCTTTATCACTTTTTCGTTTGGCCCTTTAATGTTGGGATGGGAACAAAAAATACAGCAGTGCAAGACAACAGAAGCGTTGGCAAATGTATCAGGCAGAGCAGTTGGCGTAAGCGGGGGCGGAGACGGAGGCAGCTACGAAAAAAATATGGATGGAATAAGTAATGCCCATGTTCTGAGCGCGGGTGTTTTATTTATGAAAGTTCAACGTCATTAAATGCCATTTTGTGTTCTTTGTGACATTTATATTATGATTTATACAGAGAGGGAATATTATTTTTGGTTGTTGGAGGTGATAAGTAAAACAAATTGGATGGTGTTTTGGACTTCGAATATCTAAGGTATACCTAAGTGGATGATAAAAAGATTGATGAGTATAATAGTTATGTATAATTTCTGTATTTAAACTTTTTTAATTATAAATTAATAGGTAACGGTTTATTGTTAATCCCGATGAAACTGGGATTAAACGCAGTGCTTATATTTATTAAGTTAGGAAAACAAAACCAAACTGATGGCCTATTCGATAGGTGGCAGAATGACAGTGCTTCTTCTTCTGAAAAGAAATTTTCTTCTAGATTTGTTTTCAGATTCGTTACAGAAACCTTCACTTGTATCAAATTGTTCATAACCTTTATGGAAAAACTATACCTTCAACGGAACCTCATTAATACAGTTAATGCCTTAAACGAACGATTTGTCAATCTTAGTTCAATCTGTAGGCAAGCCTATAGAGTGCACTGCTGATGCGAAACGAAACAACAACTAATTCCCTTCGGGCTAGCATATAGGCGCCAGTTAGCTTCCATTGAAATCCATCGTTGAACATTTTAATTGTTCGCTTTGAGGCACTTAAAAAGCAAAATCAGTGTACCCATATGGGTAATAGGTACTTTGATGTCAATATATTTAGGAAGACATATAAATTCTTGCCAAAAAAAGAATTCGTGTTCACCCAACCGTCGACAAAAAATTAGTTTTTCTTTATTTCAATGATTGAACTACCTTACCATAATGATCTTTAAATAATTAAACTATAAGTTTTATGGCGAAGTTCGGGTTCGAAACAATTAATAAAATCTCCAGTTTTTTTTTTAATGACGACGCTGATCCCCCAAGTGTTTTTTTTTTTCAACCAAATCCCTTCGGCCTTGCGAAAAAATACGCCACTCTTACAGGTAGATAAATGGTTTTTCAATATTGCAAATGGTAACGTAGTTAAATTGTAGTGTAGAGAAAAAAGACAACAAAAACATGAAAACTAAACAAAAATAAGAAAAAAGAGATATTGGTATGTACCTATACAACACTATGTGTCACCATATAGCCGTGTATTATTCAGCCCTATCACGAATTCCATCGTAATCGGAAACGTATAATTCGAATCCCGAAAAAGCCATCACTGAATCCAACGTAGTGGAAAATCCCATACAAACTGACATTACGAACGGATTCGATGATGGTTTTTTCCGGATTCAGAAAGATTCCGATTGTGATGGAATTCGTGAAAGGCCTGAATATCTACGCAGTACGTTTTCTGTCGCTCTATGGGGTTTCAAAGCATACACTCTGTATTTTCTTCAGGTCCATACGAATTATTATAGTTTAGCCGAATAAGCTCCCCTCTGGTTTTAAAAATTGTTGGAATGGTGTTTGTATAGAGTAGTAATTTTATACAAATTTCTGGACTTGCTCTCTCTGTATAAAATTATCGAAACTTGACTGCTTTATCTTTTCCAACAATTTTTGAAAATTATCTCCCGAAGTCCGCCAATATATGTTTCCACTAGCTGGACATTATGTTGCAGCTCCAAACGTGACCATTTTATATGAAGAATTGTGGATTTTCCTGTAGAATTTGACACGAATTTATGTTGTGAAATCGATGATTTTTGAGAGCCATCACTTTGCGGATGTAATTCAAATGCAACTTAAGCGAAAAAATATAATGATGCGAAACAGTCTCCCACCAAGGGCACCATTTAAGTGGGCGTGTTTTCAGGAAGCCAAAATATTTTTAAATGAAGTATCCTAACAGCTTTTCAGGCTCTTCATATTGAAGAAAACCCCATATACTTGTCCTGCATATAGCGCGTAATCAACCTCATCACACCTTCGAAAAGCTTGCATTTGGCGCTTGGGGCTACATTTTTCTACCCTAACACTCACTTCCAGTTACAATTGATGGCTTTTTTCGATTCAACTTAAGTATACATATTATATAGAAAGCTGAGGGGTAATGATAACTCCGAGGTACTTCTATAATCCTTTAGAAAATCAAGTGGGAAATTATCCCTGGTCTATTTCTCTTCTCTAGCGTATATCTACCTGCTCCATTTCGTAAGATTTTTGCTTTTGATTTGCTGGTATTGACTGTGAGGCTCCAGAGATCGCAGCTTATTTGTCATCATTTCCAACATTTATGGAGATTCCTGTAATAAATGCCAATATCGTCTGCATACATTAATTCTTTGATTACGTTGAAACTATCAGCAAACGTTATTCTTTCTGGGAAAGCCGATGGGATGTAATCCAGAAAAAGGGAAAACAGAAGCGGGCTTAGTAGACGACAGTCTTGTTTGAGAACATGAGAAGCCATCTTTCATTTTCCGATATTCAAAATAGATCCAGATTAGAGAGCAGGATCCCAAGTTGTTGTTACGTTACGTGTTAAAAAATGATTCTAATCCAGATCGGTAGATAATAAAATACGGATAATGCACTATCAACCTCTTCCTAAATGCTAAAGTTACCGATAACCATGGACCTTAGTCTAGTATCGTTTCCACTTTGGAAAGTCGAAAGTTTCTCACCATCTATGGTTGATCTTAACATTGATGTTCTTGGTTTATATGGAAATTATGTTGATTGGCTTTACTTAACTTTATATGAAACAGTCATTTCAATTTTACATCATCGTGTTTTATTCAGGTCAGTATCTATAGCAAATTTTTAAATAAATTTTCATCGCAATTCATAAACATATGTATAGGTGTATTCAAAAATGTTCCCTTACATGAAAAACGAAAATTTCCTTTCCCCATACCCCATCAGCTAAAAATATTTAACGAACTCAACTTTCTTCTCTCAATTCATATTATGGCTAACTGATGATCTTATACTTATACCCCAAATCTCAATATACCTTGAATCCGTATATATATATTATTGCACTTCTTCTTATACTTATTTCCTCTAAAATACAAAGCCGCATTAGGTTCTTATAATGAAGAAAGGAAACTCTCCATTTATATACTACTTATTTGGTATCCCAAGTAAAATAAGAAAGGATAGGCATACAATCTTTGAAAATTAAATCAACCCAAAATTTGTGGTATCCATAAAGCTATTCCTGCTCCTTCACCTCTCACATTGTATATAAACCCATTAAAAACTCCTTTAGAGAGAACTCCGCACCAAGAAGAAAATCAAAGGAATTCAAGGAATTATTACAAACGAATGAAGACGACTTGCAGAGGATAGGTAGGTTTGTACAATATCCCTTTCTTTGTATAAATATATATATATATATAGATATATGAACGGGTGTAAAAGGACTCGCAGTTTCCAGCCGTTCAAATTCAAGAAATTCACTTTTCCCATCGTAAATGAAAGCCCGCGTCGTCGTTTTATTATAAAGTCAGACTTGGTTCTCGCAGGGGGTGAATTAGAATTTTGGGAATTATGTATGGTGCAGAATTTCGAAGCTAAATTAACTGACTTCCGCGATACCTTACGCCAAATTGAGAAACACTCTATATATGTCCCAACACCGGATGTGTGATGTATAGACTCTATCGATCCAATTATTGTCATTTATAGAACGCATCGATGGGAGTGAGAGTCATCCATCAAATCAATTAACCAAATGACACTTTACTTGCTCAAGGATATATATATTTCCACATAACTGTAGGAAGGTATCCTCTGATCCTTTGTGACTTTGAACTCATGAAACATGAATGGCATCTACTTAATTAAAAATCAATATATTCCTCCCGAAGTCATATTCAGGAAATAACTAAATGACTTGGGAACAAAATTCAAATCGAGAGCTGAGAGAAACAAACAAACAAAAAAAATGTAAATGTGTCCTGAGATCCTCGCGATCTGGTTAGCAGACATATAAATCACACTAACGCCAGCAGTTCAGTCGCCGAACTCTAAAAATGACGTATTACCTCGATGGTGATGGTGTTTAGCGCATGACGGACCTCTGGGTTCTCCACTCAGACGTTCTCTTTTATACTACTCGTATACTTCAGCCTGACACCAGAACAAAAAAAAAGACATCATTGCGACCACATGTGGTCCAAAGATGTTCCTGCGCATCGGAGTGTTTTTTTGGGGAGGAAAATTACCATTTTCTTGTTGTTTAAGTTTTTTGTTTTATATGTGTGTTGTGTATATGCTCCTGTTTTCGGGTCCCGCGCGAACATAATATCGTTTCGGAAGAAAGGAAAAAAAATATCACTTTTTTTCTGAATGTTTTGCTTTGTTGTGGTGTCTCGGTGACACACCACAAAATTAATTCATTAGTGGTGGCGTTCTTCGATGTCATCGGCTCCCATGCGTGCGACCATGAAACAAAAAGACACCTTATACTTGCCAGCATATATTAAGCATTTTATATGATAAACATATAGGTATGTACCTACATTTATGTATATCCTTGTGTATAGTGATGATGTTTTCATAAACCAAATACGAGATATTTTCCTCATTTTTTTAAATTTTAGTTAAGATTGAAAGTATATGTAGGTACCTACCTATCTCTTTAAATGTAGGTAAAAATCGTCAGGTGTAGTGGGACGTGATGGTGACACCAATATGATATTTTAGAGCAGATGCGTTACTATAAACAAAGTGAATAGGTACACTTGAGTATGAAACACCCTTATTACCTTATTATAATTATCTATAGCAGTAGCTCTACACAAATCACTTAGCTTTTAGTAGGCTTATATTAGGCTAAACGTACCTAATCGTTTATAGTCTAAAATAGACTTTATACAAGCCGATCAAACAACGAAAACATTTAGTTTTGTCGGCTTAATGCATGTCTGAACACAATAGTCAACAACGTAGGTATATGGACGACAAGTGCGTTTGGCAGCTCAAATAATATTTAGTATAGAAATTAGAATCACCACAGGCACACTTGTGCATGTATTGTGACTTGTGAGAAAGTGAGTTTACCATACTCATAGTGAAAGCTGAAACCAAAACGGATCAAAATCGAATCAAAAAAGAATTACCTACTTTTCCAAACATTGCAAGCCCCGAGGAAATTGGTCGAAAAAAAACGACGTTGGGGCTAATTCGAGAAACAGATTGGCACCAGCAACTTCAACTTTGAGAGCAACGCAAACCAACGTGAACAGCGCTTTTGAAAGCATAAAAACATACATTTTCATTTTTTTAGTGTTGATAAACCTGAAACACTTCACTTTAAAGTTGGCAGCATTTGCATAGCGACATCGAATTTAGGGTTTAGGTCTAACGTTGATGTCCAAGGTACATATATTAAAGGTAATATCATTAGCGTTTAAATTTTTGTTCAGTTCTGCGCATCTGTGAAAATGGCGGATCCAGTGTCTCTTTACTTGTCAAAATGCTTATATTTGTTGTTGTTTCTAGTAATGCCATGTGCAGTTTTCGTAGACACTCGAGCCGCCATGTTTAATTTCTGACTGACAACCTGCGCAATATATTACCTTAGATTTGTGTACTGTGGTTGATGTCGATGTCGATGTTGCTGTGTTAATAGGTATGTTCCTTTGGGCTCCAGTATCTACTGCCAAGTACTTCTGGCTGCAGTCAACTACTTCTACTCTGCGGTCGACGTCAGAATGTTTCCAAACAAGAAAAGACATCACCAATCAAAAGAAATTTTTCATTTTAAAGTAAAATAAGAAAACAAAACCGAAATTAAATTGTTATTGAGGATAGATTTTACTTTTGGCAAAATGAAAGCATTCCATTCTATATACTATAGCTCTAAAATTAGTGATGCGGTTGTCAAAGTTGCGGAACGCATTCATTCAGCTTGTCAAACGTCACCTGTGTGTCAACGATTTGATTAAAAGTCACTTTGTTTTTATTCAACGATGGACGGTGTTCACATTAGACTCACTCTGCGCGACTCATATTGAAATTTATATGTTTTATCTCACTCCACCTCATGATGAAAAAGAGATAGTCTAGTGAGGCAGGATTTTTTCAAAAAAAATCAAAAAATCCTGCCTCACTTTCTCATATAGTGAGCTGAAGTGAGATAAAAGAAAGAGATGTCAAAATGAGTCGCGCGGAGTTAGTCCAATGTGAACACCGTCATGAATTTCAAAACGAAGTAACGTCAAGCGACACAAATTTAATGACTAATGCTGCATTTACACGACTGACAAATTGGCAGTATTCTGGTATTTAACTGTCAAAAAAATGACAAAACATTGGAAAAATTCATTCTTTTGACAGTAATGGTTTGACGAAAATGGTTTGTTTTTTGATTCAAACTCAGAAAGTTAAGTTCTATAAATCTAAACTACCGTAACGTACACACACACATATAAACATCACTTACAAGTTCCATGTGATCCTTTACAATTTGTTTTTAAGAAGCAGTTGAGGTGTGAAGTTCGGCTAGTAAATTTGTGTTTTTTTTTTAAAGTGGAAAATTTGGTGTGTCCTAAGAATTTAGTGCACTTTGATTAAGTAAGTACACAATGCTCTGTTAGTAGGTACTTAACGTATGAAATATATTTTCTCAAATGGTAAATATAATTAGATATTACATTTTTTTTTGTGTGACCATGCGCTTTTTTCCTATTTTTGGGGTTACTTTGCGCCGGAGCCAAGAGGTAGGCAAATTCGTTGCCTTAATACATATGTATGAGCAAATATATCCTGGACACTATCTCGAAGTGGCCCTCTCCAAAAGATGAACTAACTTATCCGTGGAGCAATGATTTTGGCTCCATTCCACCCCAACACTCTTTTCTAAAAGAGGAACCTTTTCCGTACAGGAGCTAAATGCATAATATTTAATTTAAACTTTTTAAAAATTCTTATTTATGTTTATTTATTAATTGTTTGTTTTTAATAAATGATGTTGTTTTTATGTTTTGTTTTTTTAAATTCTTTAAATATCTTAAGGTTTTAATGAAATCAAATACCTATACCACTATTTTTTTTTTTTTTTATTTTAAAAAAAGTATTCGGTATTTTTGAAGTTTTTTTCACTGATATGATTAGTGGATCCATGTTTATCAAATACATAGTATTTATTTTGCTCCAGCTCTTCAAATAAAGGCAGTATAAGAAAAGTTTTCGAATGGAGCAAAGTAACCCCGTCCCTTAAACAACTTTGCTCCACTTTTCGACCTACAACAAACTTTAACATTGTCATTTAAAAAGTTATCATATCACACATACCTATATTATTTCATATAGGTATTGTTCATAACAGGGATAGAAAAATAAAGATTTAAAAATGTATTTTATCATTTTAAGGAAATTTTCTAAAAAAATGTGCAAAAAGTGGAGCAAAGTAACCTCGTTTTACGGTACATAAGTACCTACCAACATTCTACATAATCTTTAAATTCATAAAAGAAGTGATACCTATAGGTAGGTATACCTACCTAACTTTTAACTCCATAGCTGCCATATCTGAGTAAGTACATAAATATGTAAGTATCTATCCTCTCGAATAAATTATTTTAATAATGTCAATTACAAATTATTACAACGAAGCTAATTGAATATTTCTGTAATTGACATTTATATGGCGACATAGCAGCATACCCACCTATAGCAAGGCAAATTCAGCCAGACAAACGCGACCAACGACCGGGAATGGTATGACTACGAGGTTTTAAATAGCATCATTGAGTCTCGTAATTTACACCTATCTACCACTTGCCACTTGCCACTATACCCACCTACCTATTCGACTTCAACTACGATAACTTCCACGTCCGACACAACAAATCAAACTTTATTATAGAATCAAAAGTTATATACCTACTTACCTATGTATATCTATCTCTTCCAACAATCGGCTAGGTAGTTCGAAAATGAAAAGCACACATCTAAATTAATAATTGCCATCGGAAAAAGTTGATCTTATTAGAGTTCAGCACTTTCAACTTTTTATTTTTTTTTTTCTCAATTAGGTAAGCTAGGTAGGTAACCCTAACCTAACAGTATAGCCCAATACCAATATTCTCAAGCAATACCTACATTTAATTTGCACAAAAATCAATAAGTTAGAGAAAGATAACAGGATGTTGAAGAGAAATGTCATTCCAGTTTTACAAGTAAGTGGATATGGAGGAAAGTGCGATTCAAACAAGCTACTACTACCAATTTAAATCAAATTCCGCATATAAAATAAACAACAAATATTCCTACACACACATTCATTCGGAAATCTCTACTCCATAACCATCTGTCAGTTAGTTCCGCCCCAAAGCTTTTTTCCTGTAAGGAAAGACAGAGAAAACATGATGTTGAATATCCAGTTTGGAAAGGAAAGGAAGAGTGGTAGAAATGCAACCAAAGAGGGGAATATAATCGATGGTGTTGAGTTAGGGTTGGGCTATACTACAATGCAAATGGTTGAAGTTGAAGTGGACTTCTTCTCAGCGTTGTAATATGGGGAATTCATTCCTGTGAAAAAGGAAGCACACAACGTAACGTATAAAACAGACAGAGTGCAGCAATTGCAATGTGCCGCAATATAGGTAAATGAAAGATAAAACATTTCCATTGAAAAATGTAGGAGCATAGTAAAGAGGCAATGTGGACCCCCTCCTTCTTTCATTCATTACCACTGCACAAATATTTCGCCTAATGCACACGCATTGCATTATGAAAATTGTTTCTTTTTTTTCGATGGCGAATTCGTGACCGATTCGCGGCGAGTTGTGTATGTCAATTAATTAAATGGCGGCCTTTTGGTTGCGGTTAATTTAAAACCTAGATGGCAAAAATGTTTTGTAATTAAATTGGGCGGTTCTGCAAAAATGGTGCTAGGTAGATAAGTAGCTGAGGAAAAGCAAGCTAACCTCACCTGAGACCTGAGTAGCCGAGTAGGTATAGGTACATGAGTATAGGTTTGCCATTGCCATTTTTCTACCTTCCTCCTTCTTTGTTTGATGCAACCATCCTTATTGCATACCTACCTACATAACGATTGTTTATAGGTATTCTCTATAGAGATGTGATTTTCTCTCTCTGTTCGAAATGGATGCCATTTTGCGGCATTTCAAAGAGAATTTCGTTATGAGTAGGTAGGTACCTACTACCTAACCTACCTATAGGTCCATTAGGTGAGTTTTGGACATGGATGGAAATGATAATAGATTGCAGCAATAGGTTAATTTGTATTTTGTAGTAAGAAAATTGGTTGAGCAAGGAACTAAGGGGTTTGCCGTTTGCGGTACATTTACCTAGGTAAATACCTATCTAAATGAAAAAAAAAATTGTCAACTATAGCTAAGTTAACCTATACCTACATGAATTTGTCATTATTCCTTTAAGTTATACAAATGTGGGTAGATATGTAGGTACCTTTGCTAGATATATTGTTGGTATATCTATATGTTTTTAGCTGTAGATAAGAAGGTATATGGGGGTGATTCTATACAATCAATGGAATTTTTGGGGCTCCGAAGATATTTTAAAATCCGTTCAATTATTTAATCTGATTTGTTTTTACTAAATTTAATCTGATTGATATCCACATGTCCAAAAAAAATTATTAAAGTGGCATTTTTTGTCTTGCTTAAAAAATACTTCAAAGTGTTTAATTCTCAATCCCCTGACGTGTCCCCTTCCCGTTTTTGCAACGAAAAATCATTACCATTCTTTTATTTCAGGTACCTACCACACTAAAATAAATCTCACCGTTGTGACCCTAAAAAATAAATCCTCGTTATAAATTAGATAAATATTTTTCAACAATTGATTTTATTGCAAAAAAAATTAATTAAACTTTGTCCCCCGCATTTCTAATCAGTCCCCTGGAATATTGAAACAGTCGACGAAATCGATGTCTATACGATGTCGATCGAATTTCCAGCGCTAACAATAATAAGTATACGAGTTTCATTTAAATAAAATCTTGTCTGCTACGCGATTCTGTTTGTTATATCAGTTGTGGTGAAGCAGACATTTGTGCGAGAGGTCCTGGACTGTCCGTTTAGTTTTTCAGTTCTTTGGTAATTATTTACAAAACAAATTTGTATATTATCAGGCATATTTTTTAGTATTAATGGTATGAGCTAGATAGATCTTTATTAATATTAAATATATTTTTTCTTACGTAAACCCTAAATATGTTTTTTAGAAAAAACTCAGTCCTCTGAACATCTTTCTCAAAAAATGTCCTTAAAATTTTTATTTTTATTTTTTTGACTGGCCATTTTCAACAACGGAAAGAGACGTTCTAACGTTTAACTAGAACTACTTTGTACGTCTTTTAGCTTCTAAAAATGTCGTGCCGAAATTTTCAGCACTAAATAGCTCAAATAAGAAGTGTTTTTTTTTATAAGCCATGACCTATACCAACCTACTTTCTTCAGACATTTAGGTATGTATAGATAGATGTAGGGAAAGTACGTCCAAAATAACATACCG
Source organism: Leucozona laternaria (assembly GCA_932273885.2). Taxonomy (NCBI): domain Eukaryota; kingdom Metazoa; phylum Arthropoda; class Insecta; order Diptera; family Syrphidae; genus Leucozona; species Leucozona laternaria. Next base: position 20,792,161 of record OW026368.1, on the reverse strand, counting down.
TTAGCTTTTTTTATTAAAAAAAAATATATAGAGTATTTATCCTACTGAATTGTTTGTTATCTCATTTTTATTTACTTTTTTTAGTACTTTTTATGTTTAAAATATAAATATATTAAATTAAAATAATTGTTATAAAAAACAGTTAGAAAATTTATTTTGTCCATATAGTATGGAAAAAATGACATACAGCAAATCTGGTGCGTCCATAGTGGTTCTTAAGATCATTTTGTCTAAAATGCATCAATAATTTTTAATAAGGATTTGTTTGTAGAAAACTTTGTGAAAAAAAACTATACCATCAGGTTCATATTAAATGCATAATTCGCAAATGAATATTTTGGTGTTCTTTGGAAACTCTGCACAGATGCATGAGACCAATTATTGCATTTTGCACTTTTTGCTTGAAATTAGTTTATATAAGGTGTTAATTTATATGTTAATGCAAGCTGATAAGGTCAAGTTTTTCGCTTCCTTTTGCCTTGACCATCAATAATATAAGTTCCTTTTGGAGCATGTTTATAGATATGTCGTTTTGTACGTGGTTATATTGTATGTCATTTTGTCCATACTATAATCTTTTGTTAACAAATTCCAGAAAACTCTGATGTTATGGTCAGTTATAAGTTTATTATCTTAATTTTGTCATGAACTCTAGATACAGTTTATTAAAGAAAATGAAAACTGCATAAACTCACTTAAATTCGAAAATCTGTCCAGAACCAAACAAAAATTATTTTCTTCGTAAATAATGTTTTGTTTTTTTTGCGACTACATTTGGATATATGAAATGAGCCAGAATTTTCATAGGATTTTAAAAATTATCCAAGCCAAATACGTACATTTGAGCGGATTGTATAAGTATAATAGATTTCAAGAAATGGTCGGTATGTCACTTTGTCCATATAATATGTCATTTTGGACGTACTTCCCCTACCTACTTAACTTAGGTGTAGATATCTGTCAAACAAATTGTCAGCTTGCAAACTGTCATAGTGTCATTTTTATTCATTATCTACTTTACCTATATAGTCTTTGCAATTTTTTCGTGTCGTGGTGGACATGTATTGTATTGGTACCTACATCACGCTTCAACAATATATAGGTATTGTTTGGTAATGATGGATTTACATTGATCACCTGGCATTGGACCCGCTGAAAAATTGTTTTCAGCAACGAGCCTAATTTTTGGCTTAAGGTACCTATGGCAATATTTTCGCATTTAGAGTAAGGTTATCGAAACGCCGCCGCCGTTAGATGCCGAAAAATGAACAGTTTGGGGCGGTCTATGGGCTGGTGATGGCGAGTCATTATACGGCGCACAGCATTTTTTTTCAGCTTGTTACGATCAAGGTTATTCTGATGTATAGAGCCAAGGGCCATGGTTAATGACTTTTTTTCCGATTCAATGGCATGAATCTGGAAGAGAGTTCTAACAGGATGGTGCTATACATGGACACGTAATTTCGTTTCCGATTCCTTATTTGAATAAAAAGATATATTTTTGTGATCGCAGAAGATCACAATCAACAATTAAATAAAACGCATTCATGTATTTTAAACTTAATATTATTTATTAAATCAAAGCTTCAGATCCCTTACCACTGGTGGGGGGAAATCTTAGGCTATACGTAGAATGACAAACTGTGAACTGCACTTGAATTGATCGATGAAACCCTTTTTATACTTATAAAATGTTTACTAAGCAAATCTATCTTCGACTGAAGATCGTTTGTTTTCCTTTGTCTTTTAAAATTGCTGACACAAGAATTCTTTTAGAATTATTTAAGATGCTTTGGGCACACAAGTTACTGAAGGCAAAAAGTGCTGATATGATATTTATAATATCGGATATCATCATCCGCTATGAGATGAAATTATGAATCAATGTGTGAGCATTACATTTTGTTTATATAAAGATACTTTGTATCTTTCTTCCTTATTATAGGGTGTTTAATAATTTTACAAAGTTATGTGAGGGTGTTCTGATAATGTAACCACGTGCCATACAACCAAGAATCAACTTATTGAAGGAAACATTAAAGTTGTCATAAAAACATAGAAAACATTGCACGACAAAGTACAAAATTCTCTGAACTATAATTATTTATTTAGCTTAAACCGTTTTTAAGCTTATATACCTACATATTTACAATCTTGTTAAAAACACTCCATAAGACGGTTTTCACATTGGACTGTCTCCTCCGATTTTTTTTTAAGTCTCTGTGCTTTTCTCACAGAGACCAGGAAAGGCAGGATTTTTTTTATTTCTTTTTTAAAATCAGTGAATTTGTTTGACGTTTTCTTTTGTGACATCTGTTTTCTCTGTCTGTGATTTATCTTTGGCTCTTAAATCCTACAGAATCCAATTTTTTCCATTTGGAAACATATTTAATTTTTCTTAATTAATCCTTCAAAGAGCACAGATTTTTGCTTTGTTTTAACGACTGATGAACGTCAAAGTTAGTCGGATGTATTCACATTATCTTGTGTCTGAACAAAAGAAGTTGGATTTACGTCAAAAAATCGTAGGAGTCAATCCAATGTGAACACAGTCATTCATCTGAACACGCCTTCCTTAAACATAGTGACAGATGACAGTTCGTACAAAAAAAAAACATGAGCACATATACCTTTTTTACATTTGTGACTGAAGGTCATTTTACTGAACTCGTGATTACACGATGAAGAAAAATCCTTTCATTTCAATCTACACTTCCCTGTCTCACACCCTTAAAATCCACATATATCTCACTCACAAGTTTCATGCTGAATCCGAAAATATTAAATGAAACTGGCGCATCGGTGAAATTTGGGTGGAATCTACCTTCTCTTTTTTACGCACATAAAATCTACCTGTCTCACCGATGCGCTCTTCAGTAAAATGAACCATGTAATTAGGCACTTAAAGTATGATATGGAGTTATGCTGGATTTACACGACTGACAAATTGGCAATAATCTGTCAGAAAACTGTCAATAAACTGCCAGAAGAATGGAAAAATTCACTCTTTTGGCAGTTTACTGAAAAAAAAAACAGCCAATTTGTCAGTCGTGTAAATCCAGCATTAGTATATATATAATATAGCTACATATATGAATAATGCAATAAAGAAAAGAATCAAAATGTCCCAGTTTAACAGTCGTTAAGCGCTTTAGATCTGCGACAAGTCTAAACATTCAGTTTGTACTTCTCATACTTCAAAAATTTAGAATTAAAATGTTTTATTATTTGAATCTTTCAAATGCCAACTTGTTATGCTATACCCAAACTTTAAGTTGTAGCTTTTCACACCAAATTGGAATTTTGACGAGACACCGGACAGAGAGGATATACTTCGGTATATCTATATAAAGGTGAATGGTGTGATGCAGATCGTAGATACGATTTAAATATATACCGATAGGTATACCTCTGAAACCAAGGTAAGAAAATGGTTCTATATTTATATCACTCGATTTTATTTTGTCCACCTGACTTTTAAATTATTTCTCTTAAAGTGTGCGATGAAACTTCCAAGATTTAACATATGCCTGCATATCACCCAATACACAATGCGAGAAGTATTTGTACCTTCTTAATGCACGATTCGTCAAATTTTCCAAATATTTCTCCCATCAATAATTCATTCAGCTTTTATAATGTAGGTACATAGGTAAGGTTTAAAAGTTCCAGGAGTAGTCACGGGCGGCGGCGGCGGCGGGCCTTGTCTCAATAAAAACACTGCGGGAAGGTTAAACATCAAAAAACTTACTCCACCATAATAATACACCGCACACAGTACCTAAATGACAGTAATGAAAACGATTTGGAAATATTTCCTTTGAAGGATCCTTCAAACCACTTTCTTTCATCCTTGGGTTTTTGTCTTTGTCCTTGTCGTTGACGTCGTCGTCAACTCGTTCCAAACTTGAAGACGGTAGGTATATCTAAAATAAGTCAAAAATAGGAATTTTTCTTCGTTTGTATATGATGAGGGAGTATTGTTTGGAGCTTTGTCAGCTTTCTTCTCAAAAGGACAACTCTGGGTTTCTTTTCTCTTTTAAGTAGATAGGTATGTACTTAGAAAAAAATCTTCAATGATAATAAAAAAAAAACAAAGTTTAAATGAATCCTTTTGTTCTTTTGTAAATAGAAAATCCGGTCGGGTTAAGCAAAAAACTTTCTCTCGGGATAATGAAACGTTTTAGGTTGGGAGCCATTTTTATTTTTTTAAATGAGGAAATATATTCCTCCAAACCTAGCTTTTTAGGGTTAAATGGATATTTCATAGGGTTGACCGCCATTGTTTTATGCGTGATTTCTGTTAATGAAGTTTAATTTGTTAATAAATCTTAAAACTTAAACGATACGATGGAGATTTGGTGTAAGAAATAAGGTTTACTTTCAAGACTTAAGCACGTGTCGTGCATATACCTATTAATTCTGTAAAAACAAAACTTAACCATAATTAATTTAATTTTAATCTTTTTTTATACTTCAGCTCTAACGTAAAAAGTTTGGAAAGTTTTAACTTTTTTTAGTTAAATGTATGCATATACATATCTTCATCTACTCCTCTATTAATAAACGGTGAACAACGGCGTTAAATAACTCACACACATCTGACGTCTAAGTACTTGTAATCAGGGCCGGCAGAACAGCTTCAGCCCGAGTGGGTGGTTGCTGTAAGATGTAAAAGCATAAATTAACTAATAAAAAAAAGTCATAATATTTTTTCATTTTAAGTTTTTTAATTATTCTTTTGATGAAACACTAGTTTTTTAATGCGAAAACTGCACTTCGTTTGGAGAGTTTTAAAATAAATATATTTGATAACTCATGCAAATTTAGATTTTCCGTGTGGTCGGAATATAAACATGCGATATAGCTAGATATATTTTTTAGCCGATTCTGCAGCATTGTTGACCTAAGATTTTAAACGACGAAGAACAGAGAAACATCGTTCATTTGAGCAAGATGATCCTGGGATTGTGATTGTGATTAACAACCGGACGAACCGTACTAACTCGGGAATAATCCCTCGACTCCTGGGGTATTTTTGCAAAAAATCAACTTCTTCTCTCAAATTTTTTGCTTGCTCATTTTGTCTCCAAAGCTTAAGGAATACGTCCCTATCGCTAATAAGTCTTTTTTTACCAAAGTCATCTTTGTAGAACTTAACTACATCATCGACATCTACTTTTTGGCCTACAGCGACAGCGAATCGTTCCAGTAGTTTGAAGAACCGAGAAGAATCATTTATGAATCTTGCATTTAGTGATGATAATTATTGGTCAAATATTTCAAAAAAATGATTTTCTGTAAAAATCTTTCGGTTTTTTTAATTTGAAATTTTCTGAGGTATCTTCATCGATACGTTTTGGTGCTTTTCGTTGACGGGGAATACAGGCTGGACGGAAGGACAGCGGAGCCTTAGTAGCAGTTTTTTATTATCAGAGATGATCCATATAGATCATGAAAATACATGCATTACAACAACAACACGTCATCCTGCTCTCTATATGGGGATCACGTTTCATGACCCAAAAGTTTAGTTTTTGCTATTGCTTCTCAGCTTTGCGAATTGTTAGGAATTGTGAATTGTGTAGTGTAAAGAAAAAATATGCACGACTGGGTCGCACGAACATGCTCTTATGCGCGATCACATTGTGGTTCTATAGTCTGAAATAAATAAGCTATGGGAGTCTATATCTTATCGATTTTCCAAAACTTAGTTTAGTTGCAGGTGGTATTATGTAAGTATACAAAAACTAACAATATATAGCCTAGTGTTCCACATATTCAATATGCATGAAAGAAAATTATATTATTTAAACTGGTAAATTGTTTTAAATCAACAAAATTAGAAAGAAATTGAATAAAATACTTTAAATCTATTTTAAATCAACGCGATGTACACCATCTCATTTCTTATATAAATCTTAATTTATGAGGAAAAAAATTTGAAAATCGTAGGAGGGGTTTTAAAAATAATTATTTTTTTATATATAAAATTTCGTTAACATTTTTGAGAAAAATAATTGGTACGCAAAATTTAAAGCATTTATTAATGTTGCGTTTAAAATTGAACTTCACAAAAAAATCTGCTACCAGTTTTCGAAATATTGAATTTTCAAAAAATAATTTTGATTTTTTTTTAAATCCAAAAATCATTTTTTTAGAAAATTTTGATGCGCACTTTTATTTATATTGGTTACAAGCTTTTGTATATAAAATCTAATTTTATTCGGTTGATCAGATGTTGAGATAGTCGATATCAATGAAACCGTTCTATGAGAGGTACTGTTAATAAACGTAAAATATACAATTTATAAATGTTAAATGATAGATCGTACTAATTTAAACACACAAAAAAACTTTTATCAAAATCGTAATATTTTTCTTAACGGTTTTATTTTTGTATGGGAGGCACCGTTATTTTTGGGTATTAGAATAATTTTTGTCAAAAATCTTCTACATAAAGTTAAAAAACTGCTATTTACCAAGTTTAATAAAAATCGAATAAGTCGTTTTTGAAATATTGAGTTTTCAAAAAAAAATTTAAAACTTTTTTAAAAATCTAAACAATATTTTCTTGGACAATGTTGGTGTACAATATTATTTAGAATGTGTCAATAATTCTTCATAAAAAAATTGATCAGAATCAGTTTTACCGTTTTCGAGATAAGTGAAAATCAAAAAAATGGTTCTTTCGGAGGTACCATTAATAACCATTTTTCGGAACCATTTTTTTATTAAACGGCAACTTATAACTATTTAAATTTATTGAGTTCTTAAAAACAAATTCGGTAGCGCTGGTTTTGAGAAAAATAAGTTTTTCCTTTTTGGCCAATAAATTTAGTATGACAGCTACTGTTTGTTTTGGTAATATAAAAAAAGAGAAAAAAACGGGTGGGGGAATGTCCAAAAAACGTTAGGTACCAAGTTTAAAGAAAATCGACCCACCCGTTTAGGCTGTAGTCGAACCGGCAGACAGACAGACAGACGGACGTTTTTGCGAGACCCACTTTTTTCGTCTTCGCTATCATCGTAATGTCAAGTTCGATCAAAATCTTGAGTTCGGTTTTTTGTACGAATACCTAACTTGCCATATAGTACCTATATTCGCAAGTAAAAAGAAAACCAATTAAAGAAAAAAAAATAAACGTAAGGAAAAAAGAGACAGGTAGACAACACAGTTGTCACTAAGATCCGTATTGTTTTATTTTCACGAGATGAGCGATAATAAAATACTGCTAGTAATAGGGTCCCGTTTTACTCTTTGGGTACGGAACCTTAAAAGGAACTAAACATTTTATTAAAAGCAAAATGAAAAGTAAAATTCTTATGAGAATATTAACTGCGGGCATTTTAAAATCGAAATTTCGTATTTGTTTTATCATTTCTCTACATCTACGACCACTACACTTGTACTACTACAAAGAACGGCGAAAAAAAAGATGCACACTATAAAGAGCCAGCACGAGAAAAAGAGTACAAGGAATGAATTCAATCGGGGAAAATCCATCCTGTGTTGCCGTCAGTCGTTTTTTGTATTCATTTTTTTTTTGTTTGCATTAATGAGATTGAAAATTTCTAAGCTTTTCTGAAAGTACTGAATTTTCGACTGGCTAATTTACCCACTTGAAAAATCTCGAGTGGGTTTTACTACTCACACTATACCCATATTATACCTACCGGGCCTGCTTGTAATTCGTGTTAATATTTAAATGTGGACTGGCATGTGATTGCGAATGATAACTCGACACATTTGGCGTTTAAGGGATGGATAAATAACTTTTTAATATTCACATGCATATATGTCTTATACCATTTACTATGTATATACTAAAATCATAGTTTTAGTAAAACAGTGCATAACGCAGTATGTAGATATATGCGATACACGTATTGGAATTAAGCTACATTTTGATGAAGTGATATGCTGCCATCAGTTGTTATAAAGACTGCGGAGAGATTTCATAAAGCAAATATATGTTTATTAATAAGAAAAGATATCGAGCAGACAATTTCCTTAGGTATCCGTATTCCAGCTGACAGCACGTATGTTAAGGAGCGGATAAACTGTTTCTTATAAATTGGGCTGCTATTGTTTAATGTAAATAAAGTACCTACACTTAAAAAAAAAAACATCGTTTAAACCATGAATAAAATTGTGCCGGAATGCACTTGTAGTTAAGCGGAGTTGATTGTTTGTAAAGATGCCTATTCTTTAACTGGAGTCCAGATAAATTTTCAACATCATAAACATTATGATGTAGGTATAACAGTTCATCAAAATCATTCATTCACTCTCATTTCATAACTCAAATTGAGAAGGGCTTCTCGCTATTTTAATTTATCTGAATTGCATTTCATTCGGAATGTTTGATCCATCGTTGCATGCAAACTCAATTTTCAGCCCTTTTTAAATTTCCTATCCTATATAGGTAGGTCTAACTATAGAAAAACGCATTTGCAGAGGAAAAGTTTCACAAGACTACAATTCCGTGTTTGTTGCATTTTGCATCAGTAGGTATAGAGCATCCATATTCATGAATCATGAATTATGCATTTGCCATTAGATATACTAGACTTGCATTTATATGTATGCATGAATCTAACCAACTCAATTATCAAATTAACCGGGAAGTGAGTTTTGCGCAGCAAAGTGCACTACGGGTTGCAGACGATATAGATTATTTTTTCCGGAATGCACCATTCGAAAATGCACATATACTGATGCACATTGAATATGGAAGATATAATTGGATTGTATGTAGCTAGGTACCTAAGTTTTTTTTTATTATTGTTTCAGGATGAAAGTTGCATTGCAATTGCAATAGAATTTAAAATTAATTTAATTGTTGGTTTTCAATTTACTTTAATGAAAGAAATCTCCCATAACTTAATGATACATCCGAGAAGATTTTATAATTACCTATTGGAAATGGCATACAAGTTTTACGTTTTTTTTAGTTACGTCTATGTCCCTATACATTATATTTGATAGCGGTTTCCAGAGGAGCAGTGCTTAATGCCGTCAATGCCATTATTTCTTCAATATATTTAAGCCATTTTCTGCCTCAATCCTGTTTAAAGACAAAGAATGGTAGGGTAAAATTGGGTGATATGGCTGCTTAAGGGGCTCAAACCAGAAAACGAAAACGTTCGGACGATATCGTTTCCACCATTTCTGTCCTTATAATATCTGTACAGAAAAATTAAGATACCTATGTATATACATACATATATGTATATGTAAGTATAATGCATATCTTCAAAACGATATCGTTCGATCGTTTTCGAAAAAAAAGTAGGTAAGGGTAATTGCGGAAGTGATGCCGCGTTTGTAGTAATCCGTGCCAAACCATTTGTTATATTAGGTACATATTATGTATTTTTTTATATTAGGTTTGCAAATCCAAACGAGACAAAAAAATTGCTATTTTATTTTCCAATTCCATTTTAATTATTGTTTTTTATGAAAATACTTTCTGACAAAATTATTGTCAGCTCATTGGTAGATATAATTGTCAGACATTGTTAGGTCTGACAATATTGTAAGAACTACCAATCTTGTACACTTAGCTTTATTCTTTTTTCTAACTTGTATGACTCGGCGCGAGGCATTTCTCCATTAAGCCTATTGCACGCTGATGCTGATGCGAAACGAAGTTTTTCATTGTAAGACTAATAAATCTGATAGTGAAATTATAATAAGGAAAAAACCATCTGCGAACAGACAAATTAGCAATGTAAGGTCAGCTCATTGGCTGCCATTGTTAGAAAATTGATAGATCTGACAATACTGGTAAGATCTGACAATCGTTTGTAGGTTAGGAAATGAGATTTAGTTACGTATAAATTTTTAAGTTTTCTATAGTTTTTACTTGGAAATTGTAGTGTCAAAAATTTAAGTTGGAATTAAATTTTTAAAAGTTCTCGAAAAATTTCAAGGAAATAATTGTTTTGGTTCTACATTTCGTTAAATAACTAAAAAATCCAGGGGGGTCATTCCGTAATTCGATTATCGCCACACGATATCGTTTTGACGATAGCTTTGCTTCACGTAAAAGCGATAATCACTATCGACTGGACGATATCGTCTTGACGATCGAAAATTTGCTCTCCGTAACTCCAAAATCGTCAAAACGTTATCGTTAAATCGTTACCGTTTGAACGATACCTATTTAGCTATCGTCTTGCGTCGTGTTGTTTGTTTTTCGAAACAATTTATGCATTTTATCATATGTAGGGTTTTTCAATAAGGGCGCGTAGATGTTTTCGGTTGATCCTGGGATAATAGACATGGAAATACAACCATGTAAACCTTAAAATGGGCGCAACGCACGTATCGTTGCCTAAAAGATTTTTATATTTAAGTTCTTTCAATTGGACGTGTCGTTCAATCGTGTAACTTGCCATGATGATTTGGCATCAGTAAATAATAAACAAAAGATTTAATAAATGTCACCGTCAAAATCTGCCCGCTGCAATTGAAAACCCTATAATTAATTATATGTAGTTTGAAGGATAGGTGGATAACCGATTTGTTTAGGCGACTTCACGTTTTGCCCGCACTTTTCTTCACTTTTTTTAAATAAAAATTGATATTTTTTGGGCGTTACTGACAAAAATAAATTACAGAATTGTCATTTATGACAATGATTGAAAAGTCAATCCTTCTCAAACTGTGATTTATAATAAACGATTGTCGAGACGATAGTGATTGTGTTACGTGAAGCAAACTGATGACGATATCGTGCACGATTATCGTTTAGACGATTATCATTTTAAAAATTACGGAATGACCCCCCAGTATAATTCAACCTTGAAGAGCAAAGGATAGGTACAAGCGTACAAGTGTAAAAAAGTCATACATTTTTTTTCCAAAATATATCAAACTGAACTGCTGCAATTAAATTATTTACAAAAGAACAAACTTATCCTTTAACTTCAAATTATATTTCTGAGTCAAATGAACTGATGTTTTTCTAATGAATAAACCATTTACAACATTCATATGTACATTGTTTAAAAAAAAAATGAGGAGAAGACAGATCCTAATGTGCCTATGCTATAGATACAACTTCCCAATTATAAAATAAGGGTTCCACAAAATAAAGTTGTCTCGTGTTTTAAACATCTGCACAGATCAAAAGTCGATATCATATACCAAACAAATTAGTTTGACATTGCTTACAAACATATATATGATACATCCTTATCGATGGACAAAAATACATTTTTCGTTTTATTTTTTGATGAGCATTAGGTAAGGTATTTGCTCATGATAATAATAATAATTCTAATGAGATCTCCTCATATCTCAATACTCATAAAAAATATTCAAAATATTTAAGGTTTTTGACATTTACTATTTTTCGGTTATAACTCATTTTTGTTTTTCCCAAACAACCCTAACACAACGCGGGCACCGGCACATGTCAACACTTTTACCCTTTTTTATTGTTGTTTTGAATATTATCCTTTTTTTTTCGTAATAAAAATTCCTTCTTTATTTTCTTTTTGTTAATTGTTATGGAAGTCCTGGATTGAAACTTAAAAGGGTAATACATTTTTTTTTGTTGAATTAAATGAAAGAAAGTGTGTTCTTAATTAGAAGCAGCAGTCGCAGTAGTAGATGTTTTAATGAACAAAAACATTTGTAGGTAATTTAATGAAAATGATAATAAATTGTAGGACATCGTCGACTTTATTATATTTATATTTATTTTGGTGAGGTTTCGGAATTTAATTCTGTGAATTCAGGTATTAAAAATTGGGTTAGATTCAGATATTTTGTCTCTTGAGACTATATAAGGGGCTGAAGCCCCTCCTGAAATGATTTGTATCTAAACAAATTTAGTAAAAACTAAAGATTTTTAATATAAATTCAAATTTATAAAAATATGAAGACTATATCTTGGTATAGTTTATTTGATTTCGCATCAGTTAAGGACTTCAATTATTATCTTTGTTTATATTAAGAAGAAGAAGCCAAAATATTGCAAAATAAAAATAACATAAATTATTCTCAGAATAATAAAAACCACAAATGAATAGAAAAAATGATATATGGGTGACTGGAAAACCCAATGCAAAAGCGATAACTGAAAATAGAGCTGTAATAAGACCTATTATGCAGCCTATTTTATTTTATGCAAAACAAGAGGTGACGACGATAGCTATATATCTTCTTCGGACCACAAAAAAGATGGAAAGGGCTCTCCTGCAGCTCAGAATTGGATCTGGGGACAACAATTAACAGAATCACGTCATTACCAGCTCTAAAAACACAAGCTATTTGAGCTCAGCTATACAAAATGAAATCCTGGAGACATGTTCTGATATTGTCATACAACCGAAATATACGAAATACATGTTTCTGGCACTGAACAACTTTCCATATGCCCTCGATATGTCAACTGTTTATTGTTTAACAGAACCAAAAAGTTGTATGCTTCGGGAAGTTTTGTAGGTTTTGTTCTCGTTGATGACCAAACTTTTAGAAACCTGACCAAAATCATATGTGAAGAACTACATCTTGATATATATGAGCAATTGTATTGGCCAAGGCATTGACTACAGCAGGTCACTTAAGTGGAGTATAAAGCAGGATTAGAAAACAGTATGCAAAAGCTTGGTATGTACACTGTGCAAGCCATCGCTTGAAAAATAACTTTCCAAAATATCGTAAAAAACCACACCAGAGGGCAAAACAAAATGCAAAAATATCTAACTTACTTTAGAGGTATTAACTTCTTGCTCAAGGTTTTGGACACACTTCCCGTGACAACAGCTTGTTGCAGTAACCTTTTCAACGATGAAAACGATAAAAACAGTGTCTCGAAGCCATATGAGCAATGCAAGACTTAACGCACTTGTTATGATATCTGTTCATTCGGATATTGATGTCGATCCAGATGAGGTGATTGGTCTCATATAAAAAAATCAAGACTTTTTCTGCTGTAAAAAATGTGTATAAAAAAAAATTTAATATGTAAGTTATGTACCTTTAACATCCAATTATTTACAAACTAATAAAAATCTCTATGAATTGTAATATGTTATAGTTTAATATTTTTTGTTCAAAGAATTGATCTTATGACTTGGAAGCATTAGTTTTACTGAAAACCCGAAATCTTACGTCTTCTCTGTATGTGTACTTATTACTTTTGTTTTCATTAAGCTGCGCTTTCGATACGATTAAATCTTAAATGAATAACTGAACATTTGAGTTCAAACTTCAAAGTGACAGCCAAGCTGACAGATCATTTGACGTTTGAAATTACAGTTCGGTTAATTAACATTTAACTACTACTAAGTAGCAGACGTAACAAATAGTTATTTCTCGCCTGTAAAAACAAAGAAAAATGAAAAAGAATAAATCATGACAATCAAGCCTAAGATATACCCTCAGTTTAAATCTGCAAACCTAAACATTGTGCGTATTCCAAACCATATGTGAATTCTTCTATTTTCAATTTTAATTATCTATATGCTATTTCTATAGATACTTTACAGCTGTATCAGCTGTACATTTTCACTTCCGTAAGAGTCCTTAAAATTGTCTATTCCAATAAATAAGAAATAAATATATTAATAAAATTAAAAAAAACTAATAAAACAAGTGCATCATCATGCAAATTTACACATTTAATTAAATTTACAACTCCACCCTAACTCTCAACATATTAAACCCCATTTGCCACTGACTGACACCGTCTCGCTTTATCGCTAATCGTCATTCGCTTCTCAATCTCAAGTTATTAAAAAGGCAAACATCCGCATCCACTTGACAACCCCCTTATTTACAAGCCCGCAACACAAGTTCCATTTATTTACTTTTTTAATAAAACAGGTGCTCAACCCGGCCGACCGACGCGACGCACAACAGCGACGACGATGACACAACACATACGTTAATCTAAACCTCTCTAGATCATCAGCATCCCCCAAAGGCCATCGGAAAGAAAGGATATACCATCGTCATGTCATCCTCAAAAATTCAGGCAACACAGGAATCATCATCATTGTCATTTCAATTGTTGTATTCTCCGACAATGAATTTTAAGCGATATTATTGCTGCGTAATTTGTTTTGTGCGTGTCGAGGGTTGAAGGTCGTTGATTCACATCCCTTTTGCCATTCAACTGTGCTATTTCTATATGCGATGCCCATAAAGTAAAAGTCATCGACACCCTTCCTCTCAAATCCTAATCTCAAAGACTAACGCAATATTGGTACTGATGTGGACCATGAAATTAATGGTATTCGGACATTTCAAAGCCCGACAACAAAAGAGAAATGATCCTGTGCATGGTGATGCGAATTTAATAAAACTTTATCCAAAGATTCATATCGCTATCGGGTGGCGGGTTCTGTATAGCACGTTCGCCCGTTCCCAACCCTCTCTGTTGATGATGGTATGGAGTTTGTGCTAGTTTCGGGTGAATTCACATCAGCTCGTCTCGTAGACAAATCATTTAATTTGTCGTTTATTAGTTTTTTTTTGTTTGCTATTATTCTTTTCTGAAGTTGGCTTGTAATCTGTTGGTTGCTGCGAACGTGAATTTAATAGGTGGTATCCGTATCCGAAGGAAAGTTTAATGATTGGGAAGGTTGAAGTTGAAAGGGAGAGCGAATATTCTTCTCGTTGAAATTAAAATCTTCTGTGGGTAGGTAAAGGGTGTTTGTATTTATATGTAGTTTGCTATCATTGGGATAATTTATTTTTTTGTTTTATTATTAGTTTTATGTTGAGTTATTCCGTTTAAATGATTATTCATCTTTAAAAGGAGCTCGGATTTGAGTTTTTGTATATATTTAACTTATGGATTTTGTAGAAGATATAATCTATAACCTACCTCGCTGTCAAAAAATAAAACTAGCAAACGGTAAAATAAGTGACTTATGTCGAATTCCTTTAAATAAAAAAAAACGATTCTATTCGGAATTTTTTCTAAACAAATTTTATTCTTTTCTGTCAACACAATTATTGTTTTTTTAGCAAGATTTAACACCGATTTGGACACACACTATATGAAGACGACATTTCTATTATACGTCAAATTTAAAGTAGCGGAATTTTTGGAAGACGAGTTCTTTATTTTATGGTTGCAACGAATTCTACATAATAAATCTAATAAATATAACTACAAAAAAAATTAATTGCAGCTGTGTAGTAACACGCAAATTCATTCGAAAAAAAATTCGACTTCCTTTCAATTGATAGAAACAAATCGATTCGGTTTAGAAAAAAAATCGATTCTGTTTAGAAAAAATTCGATTTTTTTTGTTGAATGTTATGGGGTTTCCATTGGTAAATTCAGATTTCAATTTAAAAATTGATTTTTTTCGTGGCGAATGGAACACTTTTTCAAATTGATTTATTTTTGTCATTGTATTCGTGTAGTTTCGTTTCTGTGCTAATATTTCAAAAAAACTTCATCCCTTGATGCACTTTTAAAAGATATAGATGAGCTTGATGAAGTTACCTATTTATTTGAAACTGGTTCCATTTATTATGAGCAAATATTTCTCACATATTTTGAACACAATTTTCACAACTGAAAAAATGAATCA
Source organism: Leucozona laternaria (assembly GCA_932273885.2). Classification (NCBI taxonomy): domain Eukaryota; kingdom Metazoa; phylum Arthropoda; class Insecta; order Diptera; family Syrphidae; genus Leucozona; species Leucozona laternaria. Next base: position 20,776,591 of record OW026368.1, on the reverse strand, counting down.
ATTAAAAAAACACATTTGCAAACTGACAGCTGTAAAATATGTTGGTGGTAGCACAGGGAGGGGTAAATCTACCAAAAAAATTAGATCTGCAAAATTGATTTTAAATCAAAAATAAATCGATTTATTTTGCTAATTGGAACGCAAAGATGGTCAAAATCGGCTGTTTGACATCAGATCCAAATAAAAAATAAATTGATTTATTTTACCAATGGAAAACCCCATTAAAAGGAATTCGCCATCATTACTGCTTGAACCAAAAATACTCCATATGAAGATGAGAATGTTTCGTACTTTTCACCCTCCAAACCTATTTGTTTACACTGTTGTATGTATTTGTAATTTCATCTCGTGTCGATGAATAGATGTGAATTGCAACAACAATTTAACCAGGTGTGTGCAGTTCCAAACTGTCTAGGTATGTGTGCGGTTTTTCCACACCATTCTCATTTCTTATGCTTGTAGGCAAACAAAAATGGCTGCCGAGGATTCTCATATATTCATGTGGGTAATCTGTGGCTTGAACACAATAGAATGCTGCAACTGGAATTGGAGCTGCAGCTGCAATAGCTATCAAAAAGTGTCGTAGCTACTTTTTTTTTATACGTGTCCACAATGCAGCTGTATACAGCTTTTTGACATTCTGACTGCAGAAGTACTCACATAGCTATTACATGATGAATTGAAGAGAGCTTGAAGCACAGATTAGCCACATGAAGATGAAAATCCCCGGCAGCCATTTCAATTTGCCTACAAGCTTGAGCTGTCAGATATCAGATAAAAAATGAGAATGTGTGTATAGAAACCTCACACATAGACAGTAGGGATCTTCACTCACCTGGTTAAATTGTTGTTGCAATTCACATCTATTCATCGACGCGGGAAAAAATTACAAATACAACAATGTAAACAAATGGGTTTTGGAGGGTGAAACGTACGAAACATTCTCATCTTCATATGGCTAATCTGTGGCTTGAAGCCATCATTTTTGAAATGTCAAAAAAAAGAAAAAGATAACTTCACTCTTAGCACACCTTGCGGCGGCTCTTTTCTTTCAATGACCGTTAGATGAATATCTTAAACTCCTTTTGAAAACTTCAACAATCAATTAAGAACAGTATAAACTAAAAACGGATTAATTTCTTTAAACCGCATTCAGGTAGGTACCTACATATATAAAAGAATATTTGTTGTTATCGATATAAGATAAATAAAATCGATTTAGTAGAAACCTAGTCAAAATGCTTACCCTCTAAACTAACCTTTGGCACCTATAAGAATTTAAAAAAATTGTTGGTTATACGCGTTGTTCGGCCATTTTATTTTCATATTTGTTTATTTCTTTTACAAAAGGTATACAAACATATATGCGCGTAATCTCCCCGAGATCACTGTTTCTTCTCTGCAAAAACAGTTCATATAAATATCTATCCGAATTCGCAACCACTTTTGCGAAATGTATGTAATATGTCTGATGTTATATTGTTGTACGAAAAACACTCTCTGGCGGACCCCAAAGGTTATTCGCAACATGTTGCTGAGAGTTAAACTGAAATTCTTATCAAAGTTCAATCGAAATGTTGAATCTTGTTTCTTATATTATTGTTGTTTTATATACATCTAGCTGTTCCGTTCCTGAAATCCTCCCTTCTTCGCCCACTTCGAAATCAACAAAAAAAAAACAAAACTCCGCTGGCACAGCAAATGCAATAATTTGCGATCGGCTTCTGTTTGCATATGTTTGTGTTAACCGCCTGTCAAAAAATAAAAAGAGAAGCAACAAAAAGTCAAAGTCGAATAAAAGCCAAATCGCGAACCGTCGCGTCGTCGTCGTCGTCGCCGTCGCCGTCGACGTCTTCGATATACACAACTCCGCATCCAGCAACAAATTAAAAGGACGAAACAACACAGCGCGCGCGGAACGAGGCGAAACAGCTGAAGCCATGGGAACCAACTCCTTGCATTCCATGGATTCTTCTGATTCTTTGTTTTACTTTTCTTTTCTTTTTTTTTTGATTCGTTTATTTTTCTTTGCGATGATAAACCATTTTCTGCGAATGACTCGCCACTCGCTGGTGGGATGCAAACAAAACAAAAAAAAACAAACCTAGAACCCGAGTTGAGTGCCGCCGCACCGCGCCGCATCTTTTGCGCGCAGGGATAGGATCAATTATATGCATGTAGTGGCCAATTACAATTGAGGCCGTGGCACGACCAGAAAGGTCAGTCGCGGAAAGCTTTTCCAAAATGGCTTCATTACACGCTTAGGGAATACGCCGGGCATCGGGCATCGGCATCACAGAGTATATCGACGAAATAGAGAAATGAATCGCCCCTAAAGGAGTTATTGGCCAAGTAATCGGAAATTCTCGATCGCAAACAAGACACCGCGGCGAAAATGATTTTTCTCACAGCATCCTTCGAGCTCGGTTGGAGTCCAATATAAATTGCCATCTTTTCGGTTGGCGGGTTCTTGTCTCTTGATTTAGTTTCGGTCGAAATGCTTTCAAGTTGTTTTTCTGTGAGATTAATAGCGGTCCGGTTGATGATGCAGCGACAAAAAGGGACATCAGGCAGCAACCATAGCGAGCCATTAACACACACTCGGCAGATCACAGCCCAGCCAATACACCAATATACATATACGTACCTATATTGTATTGGCTATGTCGGTGGCGTAGCCGGCTGGTTGTATGGTTACTTAAGACCTCGGCCAGAACTGGTACTACGTTGCAACACCATGTGCACATGGTCGTCAATAAACGCATGTGAGTTCGAGTACTGTAGGTATAGAGGCAGTGCGGCAATGGTCAGTAGCTGGAATGTATTGTAGGGGCAGAAAGAATATGGTTAATCGATACACACACAAGGAACTTTACCAAAGCTTATATTTATCTTCCAACCAAAATAAATAAAAATAAGTTAAAAACATTTCGAAATTAATTTGAGAGTTTCTTTTGCACGCGACTTGCGATGCCGCTCGGAGCCTCCTCATATCTTTGGACATGGACAGTCTCGAAATAAGTATACCTTCATCCTCAATATATAAATTTACACCAGAGACCAGACCAGCCGCTGCCGCAGGATGTACCTACGCTTTCTCTGTGGTCAGGATGCTTGCCAACCGATTGCCGGCCGAAGACAACGCACGATGATGATGCATTTAAGATTCCTTCGATTGGTCATTATTGGTAGGGGAATTTTTTTGCGTGCGTACATTTTTCCCATTTGCGCAATGGATGAATGCGCGTTTTGATTGATCTACTGTTGAAGAAAGATGACAGTCAGTCATGAGAGATGCTGCAGCGGTAGCTGCTTTCTCAAGGCAACCGGTAGAGCTTGTCGTTGCGTTGCACAATAGAGATAGAAAATGATAAAAACCGCGAGAAAAGGATATAGGTACACCTATAACATGTGAGCGAAGCGTTTGTAATGGCGTAGGTATAATGGTTATGATGCTGATGGTCTGGCTGCCGCGCCGCGGACTTTGATGTTTGGTTTCTTACCTTTTTGCTGGTTCGTTTTCCTGTTCAATGTTCAAAATTAAAGTAAAAGAACGGGGAAAAAAGTTTTTATTCTTTCTTAATGAATGAAATACCTCGCAGAACTTGCATTATCGGAATTCAAATTTGGAAACAAAAATAAAACAGTTTTGTAGTGTTTTGACAAAAGTAAGTATACATAGTAAGCCTTCTGATGTGGATGTGACAAAATGTTTGTTTTTATATTATGAAATGACAATAGCGAGAAACCCGAAAAGAGATTATTTCAGGGAATTAGCTTTTTTGTAGCGATAAAAATAAAGTTTTAATATACCTACCTACCTAAGTACCTGTATTGCCTATACTTATGTACATATACATAGGTATTTATATAAAAGGAAGCTCGTTTCCGGGAGAATATGTATATCTATGCATATGCATGTTGGTATGTCGTGTGAAGAAATGTTTGCGGCACTCTGATAAATGTATTTTTTTTTGTTTGAATTATGAGAAATAACTTCTTTCGAAAACAATATATGTATATAATGAAAGTAAAATCGGTATACAAGTATAAGTAAGACCCTTTAGTTTTTGCTCAGGCCTGACAAGCCTTTATATGTATGTTTTTGTCTCAGAGACAAATTAAATTAAATTTTGTGAACAGGAAAGTAGGTACCTAAATACCTACCTATGCAATTTTTCCTTATTTTTTTTTTAACTATCCGTTCGATGGAAAATTTAACTAAGCTAAGAGGTCCCTGTCCTTAAACAGAATGTCAAAACATTTTAAACGGTTTATACCTAGGTTCTACACAGGATTTATCTAACTATCGCAACATTATCAAAAGAATCGGAAAAAATAATGTTAAATCAGCTTACTGTTTATCTTGAGTTCTTTAACTTATTATCTCCGCTTCAATCTGGTTTCCGTAAGAAAAATCTTTTTTTTTATCTTTCTACGTAGGTACCTACCTATAGAGGTCTTCCAAGATTTGTCTTTGTCTTTTCTCTTTCTAATTTGACATCTAAAAACAACAACAAAAAAAGTCCCTGGTTGGAAAATATTTACATGCTCTTGGCAGTGTTAAAAATCCGGTCATTTAATTTTTTTTGTATTTGGAACTGAAAACTTAAATTTGCGATCGAATTACGTATTAATTAGTGTTTAAACATTTTAGTGAACATTTTTTCAAGTGTTTGATACAAAAAAACTAATTTTATTACATATTTATCACTATTATTAAACACACGACTTTTTTGGCTCGCCTTCGTGCCTTCTGCATTTGGTTTTGTTTTCCAACCAGGGAGTGCTGTCAGATTGTTTTTTTTTTTTTTTTTTTAATTTCACACTGACACTTCTGACATTTGGTGGCAGAGATCCATACTCCATGTTTCACTTTGACATTAATAAATGCGAAAAAGGTATGTTTGCTTACTTTTTTGCACGAACTGTCACTGTTTTAGATGTGTTTAGCTGGAGTTTATTAAAAAAAAGGCTTGGTATGATTCTAGTTAAAAATTGTTTCAGAACATTTCAGTAAAGACCCTTAAAGTTAGAAAATTTTAAGTACTATATATAGTTTTAGTCGAAAGATAATATGCCTGTTTGATGTTTTTTTCCTATGGGTTTTGAGAGCAAATTGTAAAAAATTGCGAAAATATGTCAAAAATTTCACGTTACCAAACAGGCCTAATTTATGCTCAGTATATTATATTTATAACAGGTCTGTTTGGTAAAATTTTCACAAATTTGCACAAATTCCTGATGTTTGTTTACTTGAAAAAGTTGCAACGATAGATCATATCGAGAGAGCAAATAATTTCTCCTCCATTGGATAACTTAAAAATTTGTCCTTCATAAATTTCTTTGTACAAGAAGAGTTAAGACTTGCAAGACAACCCATCAGCTATTAGCATCTTTTGCTTTTAATTTGAAATTGAGGTGTCTGAATTGTGAAAATTAACTAAGTATGTACACATTTATAAGTATCTATAAATAATATAGATAACTTGAGAAATGTTAACTTTTGGCATGTGATTATTGATGTGACATGCGTGAGGAGTGAGATTTTGACGTTCTGTACACAAAAGTGCATTTGTTAACTTTCTTGTAAGTTTCTCCATTTTTGAGAAATTGGTTCTCAATTTTTGGATCTTTAAAATAGATCCATCAGACGCAAAGCTAAATAGAATCTCAAGTTGTTTTTGTATTATACCAATATTTAACTACCTATACGTGTTAAAAAATGATCCTGATCCAGACGTACAGACAGGATCGTAGCCAGGGGGGGAGGGACCTTGAGGGGCTGAAGCCCCTCCCGAAATGATTTGTATCTAAACAAATTTAGTAAAAACTAAAGATTTTTAATAAAAATTCAAATTTATGAAAATAAAAAAGATCAGTTAAGGACTTCAATTATTATCTTCGATTATATTAAGAAGAAGAAGCCAAAATATTGTAAAATAAAAATTATAATAGAAATAATGATATGGGTGACTGGAAAAGATGCTGTTACCCAATACAAAAGCAATAGCTGCAAATAGAGCAGTAATAAGACCTATTATTCAGACTATTTTATTTTATGCAGAACCAGAGGTGACGACGATTTAAATTTAAAGAATCACTCATTACCAGCTCTAAAAACACCGGTTTTTTGAGCCCAGCTATACTAAATGAAATCCTGGAGACATGTTGTGATATTGTCACAACCGAAATATGCAATAAACGGGCTATACACTCAAGTAGTTTCAACGTCCTCGCTGACGAAAGAATGGATGTTTCTCGCACTGAACAACTTTCCATATACCTTCGATATGTCGACGTTTATTGTTTAACAGACCCAAAATGTTGTATGCTTCGGGAAGTTTTGTAGGTTTTGTTCTCGTTGACGACCAAACTTCTAGAAACCTGACCAAAACCATTACTGCAGCGAAATAAAGAACTGCATCTTGATATAAATATATGAGCAATTGTATTGGCCAAGGCAATGACGGAGCCGCAAATACGCCAGGTCACTTAAGTGGAGTACGAAGCAGAATTAGAAAACAGTATCCAAACCACAGATTAGCCATATGAAGATGAGAATGTTTCGTACGTTTCACCCTCCAAAACCCATTTGTTTACATTGTTGTATTTGTAATTTTTTCCCGCCTCGATGAATATATGTGAATTGCAACAATTTTTATTGCATGAAGTCATACAATCAGGAAGACCAAAGTATCTATTTGATCATATCAATTTTGCTAGAAGTGGCCGAACATTGCAAATAATTCTGCCCAAGCATAAATTTGTGGTGACCTCAAAGCAATTTTTTGTTCACGCCATTCATCTTTGGAACCAAATTCCCCCCAGTATAAGGTGTATAACCAACACGAGCACTTTCGAAAAAAAAAGCTTTTCAATATTTTGCTGTAAACTTCTAATACTTCCTTTATTATTACTTTTTTTTTTTTTTTTTTTTTTTTTTTTTTCCCCCTTTTCTTCTTTTTACTTATTTTTTTTTCTTTGAATTACAAATACTATATTGGATTTTTCTGATTTTAATTGAAATTTATATTTAAACTCTGAAACATGATTTAAGCGCATGTACAACTTAAAAGATGTAAAATTTATACCTTATATGTATCATGAATAATTGTTAATAAATACAAATACAAAATACAAAATACAAAATACAAAATACAAAATACAAAATACAAAATACAAAATACAAAATACAAAATACAAATACAACAATTTAACCAGGTGTGTGAAGATCCCTACTGTCTATGTGTGAGATTTTTATAAACACATTCTCATTTTTTATTTGATAACTGCCAGTTCAAGCTTGTAGGCAAATTAAAATGGCACACTGTGCAAGTGACAACAGAGTCTTGAAAGAACTTTTCCAACGATTAAAACAGTGTCTCGAAGGCATATGAGCAATGCAAGACTTAACGCACTTGCTATGATATCTATTTATTCGGATTTTGATGTCGATCCAGATGAGGTGATTGGTCCCATATAAAAAAAAAAAATTAAGACTTTTTCTGCTGTAAAAAAAATGAATAAAAAAATAATTTTAATAATACCTATGTGTTATACTTTATGTTATCTAAATTTATTTAAAAACTAAAAAAAATCTATGAATTGTAATATGTTTTAGTTTTATATTTTTTGTTCAAAAAATTGTTCGTAAGACTTGGAAGCAAGCCCCCTCAAAAACAAAATCCTGGCTACGGGCCTGCGTACAGATAAAAGCGTGGCTTTTGTTGAAAACATAAACAAATTAAAATTTTATTAATAACTTTTACGCCGCAAAGGCTAAAGGAACTTTACGGCACTATATGATGGGTGACCATATATTTACATGTTTAATAAAGCACGGTGAAATTTTTTTGAAATTGCATGTAAAGGAACGCTACAAAAGTAAAGCAACAGGGACAGCAACCGACGCCATATTTCTTGCCGCTCTTTTGACATTTCTCTTCAGTAAGGTTTGCCATTTCATGATGAATTATTAAAATTTACTACCGAAATTCGGAGTAATTTATAATCGTCATAATCGTCCTAGCAGATTAAAAATTGATCGTCTAGTGGAAAAATTTGAATCCACAGGCACAAAATATGCGGTATTGGTCAGGCAGCAATCCACACGTACTCCATGAGTCATCATTGCATCCCGAAAAAATTACGGTTTGGTGTGGTTTATGGGCCGGCGGCGTCAGTGATAGGCCGTACTTCTTCCGTGATGATCAAGACCGGCACGTTACTATGAATGGGGATCGCTACCGTTCAATGATAACCGAATATTTTTGGCCCCAATTGGATGATATGAACTTGGGAACATGTGGTTCCAACAGGACGGCGCCACACAGCGAATGTAACAATCAATTTTTTGGAAACCAAGTTTGGAGAACGTGTTATCTTACGAAATGGTCCAGTCGCTTGGCCGCCTCGGTCGTGCGATTTGACGCCGTTAGACTATTTCTTGTGGGGCTGCGCTTTTGTAGCGCTCTTATTGAAAAACCCGATAGGTATGTATGAGAATCAAGCTAAAGTTTATTTTTTTTAATTGATTATGAGGTGTACAAAATAAAAAGAAAATAATTAAAAATAAGTATAGGCACATACCTATGTTAAGACACATACAAATAATCGATTGAAAAGGTGCATCTCCTAAGCTATAAAGGTGGTATATACCTATATACCTATCAAAATAAAAATTCAGCCGTAATAATATGTTAAATAGCCGTCCATATTTCTTTTCTAGAGTGACAGAATTAAATTATGTCAAATTCATTAAAAATTCCAACTCCTTAATCTTAAACAGAAGCCACGTGCCTTTTGAGGCTTATACAGGGTGCCGCTACAAAAACGATCAACTTCATCTCATACATAACTAATTCATTTTAAATTAAAGAATTTAAAAATGTAAACTGCTTTCTTTTGTTTTAGAAGAAGTCCATCATCCTGTTTTCTTATGTGTCCCAATCGCAATCCCAACTCATTACCTATAAAATGATGCAGTTATACAAAGTCATAAAATGCACACACGGAACACCATCATCAGCATTCACGTTCAGCACCCACCTGCCGTCCGATACATCATTTCCAGTGTGGATATACCTAGGATCGTTTCTGCTACCGTAGTCCGTACCTACTCGCAACTCGCAGTAGCTGCTGAGTTGTTGAGGGTCGGTAGCATTTTATGTCTGTGGTACCTGATAACCTTATCACTTGCACTCGGCGCGGTGTCTTCTGCGCTGGATGTGCAAACCCAGACCAGACCACGCGGCTAATGTATTCATACGTGAACGCGCGGTTCGGTTGGCCTTCTTATCTTAATTGCTACTGGCCTCAACGAAATGTTAAAGATGTTCGGGAATGCTTATTAGCACAGTGATGACCACCGTGACACCCAGTTTGTGGTCTTGTCTACCTGGGTGGTAGGATGATCAAATGTGGTTCATTCTGTTTAACACCAACCAAACGGACGACGACCGACGCGACGCGACGTTGCTCCTGCTAAACCTACTTTGAAAATTATTGCGAGTGAAATTGAATAATGGCAACAAGCTTTTGATGTTGAAGTTGTGCTCTGGATTCAGGAAATAGCTGGTGGAGTGTGTTTTTTGTAAATTTATTTACGCTACGAAATATGGAGCAGCATAGGTTAACAGAAAAGTTGTTTCTTTGCGGCAGCGGCGGGCGGCGGCGGACCGATAATCGTTTGTGGGCATCATCAACATGCATGGAGTTAATGGCATTTAGATAGCAGTTCATCTCGTGAGAAAATAATGTAACAGCAAGTAGATTGAAATCCAGTTAAGAAAAGTGGAACACAGTTTGTAGGTATACAAATATATACCAAACAGAACACTAGGAGATACTTAATATAGTAGGTATATAGATAGTTAATAGGTATTTTCATCGAGTACCTAACCTATATAAATACTATACTTAGATATACCTGCGTCCTACATATATATGTAGATATTTTAAACAGCATGATGTTAAGGTATTAACAAGATACTACCTACTTAATAATTTTCTATCTTTACAGTATACTTTACTTAATGTTCTTAGGTCCAGTTTTTCAGTGCGAGATTATCCTAGTTTCGGGGTTAAGCACGAGTTAACTCCTGAAACATGTTTTTCAGTCAATTTATATCCCCAGGTAACTTAACAAATTTGGTGAGTTAACTCTCGATTAGCCAAATATGTATGCGTGTCAAAAATCTGTTCAAATCGATTTAAGACCTTAGAAGATATATAATATGGAGTGCTTGTTTTTATTCGAATGCGAATCTTTCGCTGTTCAAGTTTCGGTCACTGAGTATTTCTGCACATTGGAGAAAAAAACTAAAAAAGAAGATATTGAAATCTTTAAAATAATAAACAAACACTTATTAATTTCAGGAATTACTTCAAAGTAGAACAAGAAAGAAAATAAGTAAATTATGACTAAAGACGTTCTCCCACCAGATGACACCCTTTGATTCTAACACTTGATTTTACCCCTATAGGATTTAGTGTTAGACAAAAGCTAGGGTTAGGGCATAGTCCTTGATTGTAGCGCTTGATTTTCTATCCATCAGCGAATATTTAAAGTGTCACAGAAGTGTTATTGAAATTTTTGTCCGAACAAAAATAACGCTATACCTGACGGTATAAACGCATTGCAACCTGTAGTGAAATTCTGAGCCAGTTCACGTTTGCAATTGGGCAATTTTAAAATTAAACAAAATATTTTATAGTAAAGCTTAGATCACACAAATCGAATTTGTGTACATTTACAAATCGTCTGATCGGGTACCCAAATCATTTTATGACTATTTGTGTATATTTGGGCACCATTTGTGTATGCCACATCATTTGTGTATTCTGAAAATTTCAACTGAATATTTAATATCAGTCGAGTCAATAAAGGTTTTTTCTTCGAATTTTAATGTGCAGCTGTGATTTTAATGATTTGTTTTGTAAAATGGCACCATAAGGACATGAAGGGTGATTTGTATTAGATGAAATGAACACATTTACGTTAAGCCAAAAATCGTATCGGAAGAGTGGTATTCGATTTGTTGGCGTCCAAATTGAGCGGCTCACGGAGACAAAACTCCTATTGGGTTCCCTTCGTTTAGGAAGGAGATAAATTTCTCTATAAAAGTAGAAAACAAAGATTTGAAAAACGACGGGAAGTTGTACAAAACAAAGCTTCTCTTACGCCAGAAACCCATTCTTATTTTGTTTTTAAATAAAGTTGTTTCCAACTCGATTTTGTTTGCAATTCACATGAGTTGGCCTTTTGTTATCAATCAACCAAATAAAATTGTATGCTGGATTCCGGTTTTTTGGTGCGTATTTATAAATTGCATTGTATTCTTTTTATTTTGTTTGCCTATTTATGTATGGAAAATAATTGTTCACAGCAAAATGAGTGACATTGAATTGCATGAATTGCCAAAAAAAAGAAGGAATTATGTGAAGAAAGTGGAGCACGAATGGTCTCATGACGAAATCGCTCAATTGATTGTGGCTGTCGAGGAGCGAAAACTGTCGCCAGATGCCAGAAAGCGCAACGTCAAGACTAGCCGCACAGATGGCGGAATACTGGCGCGCATAACTGTATCGGCCTTCTCAATATATGGCGTTACCAAAGCCAGCAAATGATCGAACTGAGCGGCCGACATTCGTACGAAATTTCGATACAATTGCGGCTCTTCGGCACGTAGTTCCACAAGTAATTTTGCGCAAAAGCCCTCCGTCTCACGGTGGCCAAGCCAATTTTTTCTCCAACATGTTCGCCGCTTGCGTACCATTTCTACGACCTGTTGTCGGCTTTCGTCTTCTTCTTCACTTTCGAGTAAATACGCGGCCAAAATATTGGCAAGACATTTTTTTTTTGACATTGTTTAATTGAAATTATTTAATTTAACCGGATACACTTCAATTCACTATCAAAGAAACAGAATGACATAAACACAAATGAGTACACAAATTTCATTTGTGAAGAAATACACAAATCGTCTGAACCACAAATTTTTATACACAAATTGATTTGTGTATAGCATATTTGTGTATATCTTTACACAAATGAAATTTGTGTTTTTTTAAAAAAATACACAAATCGTCTGAACCACAAATATTTGTGGCATAAATAAATAGCATTTGTGTTCAAATTTTTTTAGCATTTGTGTATAACATACACAAATGAAATTTGTGTATATACACAAACCGTCTGATCTTAGCTTAAGTAAAAGGTTTTTAATTTTCTTCACTGAAAATTTCAACAATACAGTTACTCCTGTTACACGCTTCAATCGATTTACCATGGCGACGAAGTAGTTCATTCTTGTATGGGCATTCACACGCCAATGCGTCGACGTATAATTATATGTCAAAACCAGCTGTCAAATCGAAAAGTTGTCAATTCTCAATTATTTCTAGTAAAATTACTATTTCAGAATGAACCCACACTTGCTTTTGTGGTTTTTTTTCCATTTGTATTATAGTATTTAGCTTCTTTCAATAAACTACCACACGAATTTAAAAATAACGAGATGAAAAACACAAGTTGACAACAAAAAACAATAAAAAAGATACAAAACTGAATCGGTGAACTAGTTCGTTCCTTTTTACACGCCACGTCGGCATACTACTTCGATCTCCAGAGTTCGAACGAAAGTGTCGACACACTTTCATTTCACACGACCATAAAACCTTGCCGACACTATAAATCGATGCGTGTGATCGAGGCGTGTGATAGGGGTAAGTGTCATCAATGAGGTGTGAGTAGTACCTATGTTTCATCCTTGCAGCAAATAAGAGAAATATCTGATATAAAATGTAATACCTACTTATATATGAAACACGACCTGTGGTGCGTTCTTTTTCTAACTAAAGTTATCTATAGTTATATGAAGGTTCTTATAATACAAATTCTATAGGTAGGTTAGGTACCTATACCTATACTACTGAGATATATCAGTTAAGCACTATTTAATTGGACTTGTTGAATTATTGAACTAAAATTAACCTTCATCGTTCCCAATTCAGGAAAGTAATTTTGATTAACTTCATAACGTCATAAAGTCGTTCCTAAACTCAAGCCTGATTAACAATGCTTCTAGGAAACGTGACGTGAGCTTGACGAGAAACGCTGTCTTCTTTTTTCTAGTTACAAAATCATCACCCAATTCGCAAAGCGGCGAGCACCAACAAATTGCCCCGTATAAGCTGGCTAATAACTTTTGTTAATATAATAGAATTATTATAGTTATATTAATTTAATACTATTGGTAAAAGATTTTTCTCACAACAAAAACAAACAACCTTAATAGTTTTGTGAAAATTTTTTTGACGTTTTGCGTCAATTGCAGCTGTCAAGTAACAGAAACACAATGACACAAAAAATCGATTCTTTTACGAAATTTTTTTCAATTGACAGACAAGATTCGGTTCTGTTTAGAAAAAAATCGATTTCTTTGTTGAAAGGAATTCGCCATTACTAATCTTTATTTTTCATTCCAAATGTTTTTCGATTTTTTTGTCAACCCATTTCCTTTGACAGATCAAAAATATTTTTAACTTTTCGTTTCGACCAAAAAATCGATTTTTTTTTATTTGTGACAAGTTTTTCCTTTGCTTTCGACCAAAAAAATCAAAAATTCACACGCACACTTGCACACACATCCAAGAAAAGTGACATTTATCAGTGTAGTTTCAAAAGTGACACTCACATAATTACAGAACAAAGTTAAATCACGTTTTCTGTACTCTTTGCCAGTAAGATTTAAAATCTGACACCCAAATCGGAAGTGGTTGAAACAAAAACCATATAAATGAAAAGTTACCCAATGTAACTTTTTTAACTATGAGATTCCAACTTTGCCAATTTTTAGTTAGAATAAGAACACTATCCACTGCTAATTGCGAAAAAGTCGTGTATTTCGACATTTCATTCACATAATGATGGATTTACATCTTATGCATCAGCAAATTATATTATGGCACTTCCTATAATCTGCATTTATGAAGATCTCTGCATTTTTGTCTTCTTTCTCTATTCAATAAATGCTAAATTTATATCTATATCAGTTTCTTGCAGGACTCGCATGAAGATCAATGTAAATCAACTATCTATAAGTGGTCGCTGAATTGCCAAAGGATAAAATAATTTTTCACTTCTGTGAAAAAAAAAATTGTTTCTACAACTAAATTCTAGCGCCATCTTCCCGTAGATAGCCAAACAAGCGAATACATTGTGTTTCGAGAATAACATATCCATACAGCGGTTGTTCGATACTCTATGAATTCTTAGTTGTCACCGGCTCTTTTGACAGCTGATGACAAGCCAAAAATATTTTTTTTATTAATAAATAATTTATAAACAAATCCTCAAAAATCAGTAAGTTGCAAAGTTGCAATATTTTTCAAAATAATAATCATTTGGCTTTACAATACCTATTATAACTATTTTATTCCGTTTCCTAAACAGTTTAAAATGCCTTCATCACCCACATGTGTCTCGGAGATATCCAAGGAAGTATCGTCCTTCTCATCGCATCAATCAACATTCGAAATTACAGAAACTAAATATTCCGTGCGAATATTAAAAATGAACAATTCAACTTTCATCTACATCGGCATAAATGGGAGAGAGTTCCTCGATGAAATTGGCATTGCAATGCCAATCGCTGATTCTCCAGGCAATGTGGTTAACACAGTCGCGTTGGGCCCCCAACTTGGATGCGATTCGCAGCAACTTGCCCAAAAGCTAGCTAAACGTCTCAATAAGCAAATATACGTCAGCTGCAATGTTCCATTCGATCGAATGGTCATGCCAATGTTAGAAAAGAACTTGGTCAGAATTATTCAAGAAAATCCTGAAGTAGTCTAGTATGCAACTATATTTTGTAAATACAAGAATGAATCTATTTTATGTACAGGAGTAGAGAAATAATTTTGTTTTTTTTTCATCGTGGAGGGTACCTCATATTCAATCTTGTTCCATAGATAGACACACCAAAGGAGATGATGTCGGTTTATTTTTGGACACATTTCGTTAATAACTTCACACCATGCACTCGGACCCCACGGACCTATGTTGTCCTTCTACTCCGGTTCAGATATTATTAATCCCATGCACTTTGTGCATACCTCCAATGAAGGTGCGCCGAGTAGCACGTGCTAGTTACGTTCGAATTCCTAGTCAATTAAGTTGTGGTAAGCCTTTTTCCGGTTCTGACATATCTGTGTGTGCTCGCATTGTATTTAAAAAAACCTCGTCTACTGTGTATAGTAATAAATAATAAAGATTTATTTTATGTTCCAATTGAAGGCTATTGCGCGTTGACCCTTAACTAAGATTAAATATTTTATATATACAACTTTAACCTCCTCTGGACGACGTGCCCAGATCGACAGGAAAGCGAATTTTTATGTTCAAACTGATGTCTACAAAAAAGTTGAGTGATAAGAAATCTTGTGATACTCTCTCCTCTGAAAATTCTACGAAAGTAATTTTAAACATGAATAACGATTTGTGGTTCGAGGAGATAAGACGGACTCAATTATTTATTTTCTCAATAGATTAGAAGTAGGATATGGTGGTAGTGGACTATGGACCGTTGGTCAAATTGAATTTGAAAATGAACTCATTCAAAATAAGTGAACCACCATTTTATGATAAGCCATGTTTTTTAAAAAAGCATTTATACTGGTACCCAAGTGCTCTTCAGATACTCTCGGGATAAATCATGATCCTCTGTTTGATTTTCGAAGATCTTGTATTTAAAATATATGTTGCATATTTTTGAGGGATATTTAAACAATTGTAGACGTGGAAGTTGTGTGCGTTAAGTTAAAATATAATTAAATTCGATTGAAACATTTTTGTAATATAAAGTTATTCCGTTTAATTTCGACCAGGCAAGACGATGACTCATCAGCTACACACATTTTGGTCGGTGAATGAAATGCTTGAATGTTTTTTACTCTTAGAATTGTCAGTCGGTTTTCAATTAATGTTATGTTAAACACATGTTCAGAGCTAATAATATTAATACATGAAATCAAGGACTTATTTAATAGATCTACCGTATTGAGAGTGCTTTTTTTGGTCCAATAAATACTCTATACGCGTTTGCCCATCAGGGTTTGTTGAAGAAGCATATATACAAAATATGAACATTACAAAATGCATTTATCATTACATTTAATTTTAAGGAGTGTTTTTTGAGCTCAAGTTAAACAGTGATTTTCTTGCTGGTTTTCTCCTTAATTAATTAATTAATTTCACTGTCCATTAATTTTTCGTTTTAGTCGGCCATATTTCAGCATATTTCTTCACTCACTTCAAATGCATTAAAGTATTTAACAAAAAGATTTTAACAAGATTTCTTGGTGCATATTATTAAATACTTAAAATTGGTAAACACATTTTTTTTAAATGTTAAAGAAATTTTATTTATAAAACATTTTTTTTTTAAGAAACCCGCTCTTACGATTTTTAAATTTCAATTTGCATATATTCATTATCTTTTCAAGAGTTCGGCTGGCGCGTGGCGTTCTTTTTGAGCTTAATTTTTTTTTTTAAGTTGTTTAAGCAATTTTGAGGAGAGCAAGTTCGTGCGATCCAGTCGCGTGCCTTTTATTTTATTTAAGGATAGGTCGCCGCTTAAGGTATAAGACAAAAAAAGCTGTACGGTATTTTTCTTGACTTAAATTTTCCAAATTATGTGAGCTGAATTCAATTGATTTTACAAAAAAACTGTTTTGGGATACTCGGGCGTATATGTATCTTTTTAAATGTATAAAACAAAGTCGGTTTAGTTACAACACTTATAACTCAAGAACGGCTGGACCGATTTTAATGATCTTTGATTTGTTGGATTCGTCATCACCCCGAATAGCAGAATAACTATACAAATATGGGAAAAATTCACTATGTAGGGTGAATTGGGGTAAAAATGAAAAAATTGCCCGATTTGGGAAATTCTTCTTTTGTTTGAAAGGTTTTTCTTAGAAAATGGCTTAAGGTATAATATTCTTTTGCAAAATGTTTATATTTGCAGGGTGAAATGGGGTAAAAGTAAAAAAATCCGATTTAGGAAAATCTTTTTTTTTGTTTTTTTAGGAAAATACTCTAGGAGTATTCTTTTTCAAAATTCTAATATTTGCAGGTTGAAATGTCCGATTGAAGAAATTCTTTTTTTGTTTGAGTTTTGTTATTTGTAGGGAAAAATGGGGTAAAAATAAAAAAAATGTTGGATTTATTATTTACGTGTTTGAAAGGTTATTTTGAGTGGATGGCTTAAGAGTCTTTTTTTTTTCAAAAAAAATGGTATTTATAGTGTGAAATGTTATTGTATTCGATTTCAAACATTCTTTTTGTATATCTAAGGTTTTTTCTAGGCAATGGCTTAAGGAATTTTTTTTTTCAAAAAAATTGATATTTATTGGGTGATGTGGGGTAAAAACAAAAGAGGCATATACCTATCCAATTTTTAAGAATTCTATTTTTGTTTGAAAGATTATTTTTAAAAATTTGATATTTGTAAAGTGAAATAAGATAAACACAAAAAAATGGTTTTTGATTACGAAAATTCTTTCTGTCTTGGGAAATTAATAAAGGTTGTACTTAGATGATCATATATATTTTTACGACTTTCACCATTCATAACGTAAAGTGGGTTAACACCCAGAAAGTAGCATTCAATTACAAAAAGTAGTTTAAATATTTATCTATATAGATATATTTACTTTTGTAATTTTTATGCGAAGCTAAGGTTTGTCTACCCGTGCGAAGCTGGGCGAACCAGCTAGTTTAAAATAAAACTAAAATATTATATGCGCTGTTAGTAAGTACGAGAATTATTTTAAGCAATGAGGCAACTGGGTCACAACTGCAGTGAAAACTGAGTAGTAATTTCAATGAAATAAAGATACTCTTCGTATTGTATATTTATTGATTTATATGTTCTTCACTCCGCACCTCATACAATTGAAAGCAGTTTGCTTAAGACGTCAAAACAAGCTGCAAAAAGGGCCTTTAATACAGAAATAATATGTACTAATGATGGTTTGTTTAATGATGCTAACGATTATTGCATGATAGAAACAAAACTAAAAACGAAAGACTTTAACTTTTTTATAGGTGCGTATCTGAATTTCAATCAATTTGAAATCGATTATCAGCGAAATATTCTTGAAAATTTTATCATACCGGCAAAGTCAAGGTTGACTCTCCAATTCAAATTAAACATATGGCACAGCAACAAATGGTTTAAAATTCAATTTCTATTGCAATAAAACACCCACAACTTTTTCCAGTCATATATTATATCAGTACCTAAATCGCGACTTAATAAATTTTATTGAAATTGATTTAAATGCCCAGACGTTGCTATCACTTTTAAATGATTTTAGACAAAAAAAATATATAATTTAAACTATGAAAGCGGATTTAGCATTTTGGAATTATAACTAGACGATTTGATCTTTTTCAAACCGCGGAATAGAAAAATTTGAATCTTGATTCAGGAAAAATTCTTTTCCTTTGAACGACTATCAAATGTAAAAAATTACGACCAGAAATTTATGACTTCGACCTTGTAAAAATACGAACGACTTTATTGTGTAACGTGACGTTGGATAATAATTTTTCTTTATTTAACTGATTAAAATGTAACATCGTATTTGTATATATAACGTTAAATAGAAAATTATGGTGAACCTTGGTATTAAGGCGGGAATTTCAAAAATTTAAATTATAGTGATGGGCTTAGGTATACATTTCAAGAACTCGATTACTTTCTAGCTTTTATTTAACATATTTATTTATGAAATTTCAATTTAGATAAAAAGTGCTCGAACAATAACAGCCAATTATGAGTAATGAGTGCGGATGAAACTATACCTACAAAATTATTAACCTAACCAAGTAAGTACCTCTCCTATATACGGGTCATAACTTTTGGCAGCGTAGACTTTGTAAGCAGCAAGTTGCGCTGCATATGAACTGCCTATTTAGCTGATAAAAGAGAGGGGTCAATATAATGACGGGTGTTGAAATGAACCAAAGACAAAGAGTAATTTCGTGTGTTTGCTGAAAAATATCATTGAACTTTTATAGCTGCTTCTCCATACCTCATTCAAGAGTTATTATTACTTGATTTGTATCTTTAGAACAAATACATATGTATATGTACATATAATGTTTTCATGTTTTAATCAAAGTTCACATTATGATGATGAAGTCGATTTTGTCATATACCATCCATGCGTTGATTTATCTCTCTGTGCATCGAGTTCAGTCAAATATAGACGTATGGATTTGCTTTAAATTTAGTACAAATACAAATGATTTTTAAGTAATTCCTTAGAAGAGAGATTTTAATTATTATTGTTTTAGCTCAAATTATGTGGATAGCACCCATAAAACGATTTTGGTTATTTAAAATGTAACAAATGGCAGTAGGTAACGATTTTATGTTGTTTGGATGTGCACACAAAATAAACATTAAATGAAACTATGGTCTTTATGTTTCATAATTGATTCAAAAAAATATCGGAATTTTTATTTAAATGAACTCAGAAAATGATTATGTATTAACTTTAATTCGAAAAATATTTTCATAATTTTTGGAAATGGTCTAAGACTTTTTGACTACAAAGTGATTGATAACAATAATTATTTAGGTGTCGTCAGCTTTCCAAAAACACATGATTAGTATAGCGGTGGCCTAATAATGTTCAAACTTCAAACCAAACTATACAAGGCCGGACTTTCCAGACCTTCCGCTTTGGACTCTGCTAAATCGATTCATCTGCAAAAAGGCAGAAAGCTTCTTAGGGACCGAACAAATTCTAACAAAAATACAAATTAAAATGATTTAAGCTAGACATCATATGTACAAGATTACTTTTACAAATATAATTACCATTAATTAATTGCCTGTAATTTCGGACTTAACAGCTTTCTGCGCTTAAATCAATAGTTTCCATGATAAAGGTAAACTAATGGAATTTTCTAAAATGGTGGAGTTCTCTATTGGCATACCGAAACTCGGAACATTCCAGTATGAAAAAATCAGTTAATGCACAAAAGTCATCTTTAATTTATTGCTAACTCGCATTTATTCACAAGAGTATTTTTATGCGTGTATTCTATTTTACCAAGTGGCTTAGCCTTTTCTTTTGAAAGCATATTTTTTTAAACTTATTTCCGTTTTATTAACAACAATAAGAAATTTAGGGCCAGTTTCACAGTCAGGAAAGTGGCATTTAAGTGGGCAATGTTAAAGTTTAAAGCGCAATATCACAGTGCACACTTACTTAAATAAGTAGCACTTAAGTCTCCGCTGTTGGTGACTTAGGTTCCACTTACGCTGGCTATGAAATTTAGCTTAAATTCCTAATATGGAAATCTTAATTGCCACTTATTCCGGTAAGTTTCGACTGTGAAACTGGCCCTAAGAACCGCTTGATTTGGATAACCTAAAAGATATATGAAATAACATCTAGGATTTGGGAAGCTACTTATCATTATTTAAATTTAAATACAATATTGTTGCCAATAAAAATTTCATATGTATACATGGTGGTTTAAGAACTTCTAGTATATGTACCTATATGTCCTATAGGTATGTACAATATTCTACATACACATATACAAATTATCTTCTAATTATTTGTCTGAAGGGCAATTACTTGCACGCGCACCGTTCGCAGTTAAGCTTAAGCATTAAACAATGTTTACGAAACAAAAATGTTGATTGAAGTTGTAAAACAAAATAACATAAACTAGCAACACGCGTTGCGTACAAAAAAATTCACAGTAGAAAAGTCTGTTCGTGATAATAATATGTCTGATAGTAATAATATTTTCAGTCTCGTATAGAAAACAGGTTTAAAATGCTCCCACGTAAGAAATCATCTAAAAGTTAATTTTCACAATAAAATACAAAGTGATAAGTTAATATTTATATAATTTAATATTTATTTTTGGGGTCTAACAAAAAATAAAACCTGTGTTTTCAGAATAAGCTTCGCATGTGGCACTGATAAGTAATAATAAAGTCAATTGTCTGGGTGTGTATCGTATAAATCTACGTCATAAAATAAATGATAAGTACAGCCTTAATAGCTGTATATCTACTCGTACCGTATTATATCTTCAGACGAATCACCTCATTTTTACGACTTCTTCGTCAGCGAATTCAATCAGAAAGCTGAAAGAGAGTGGCATATGTTCATGAACTAGTCTCGCCAAATTCCCAATAAAAATACCATATCAGCATTTTTGACAATTCTTATACACAGCCGGTATGAATATGATCGCTCAAAAGCCATTTGACTTAAGATCTACGGAAACTTTTTTCATACCCTCTACCAAGTGTTCGTGATATATATGTACATATCCAATTGAACTTTGGATGTCTGGTTAGAAAGAATAAAACCTCGAGTCTAGATAGGACGGTTATCATAGCTCTCCCGTGTAATATACACACATATAAAAATGTTATGTAGAAAACGATGTATCATATACAATAATGGATCCACCAAGGACAGAATACATATACGCATATGTATAGGTATGTGTGTATATACAAGGAAAATATAGGAAGAACCAAGTATTAATAAATAACATCTTTTCCTATAATCCTACGTGATACTTAAAATGAACCTTTAATACTAATTAAAATTAAAATAATTTTAATTATCAATAAATAATAATTTGTCCTAGAACTATTCAATTTCAATCAGATAGACTTTAACCGTCTTGCTGATAAATTGGAGCACATCAGTTAAGAGATAGAGTGAATTTCCCTTAGGGGTAAACCGAACCGAAGGATCTCATCATTTGTCAAAAATAGAACAGCAAAATAATCGCACTTTCCTGCGAATAAAAAAATACTAGGTATTCAATAAATTTATTATCCTCTATAAGATTTCTTGATTTGCCACATTTCATTCGAATACGCGACGGCTTAGTTCAGCACAATTTTCAGTGATAACAAATGCCCCCTGTAGGTTGAAGTGATTTTTTTCGCTTTTATTGCTAGCGATCAGAGTTCAGTTTCAGAGAAAGAAACACGACATATGGCGGTGCGGCGGAGCTATTATCATTGTTTTGCGATACGGTTATGGGTTTCATGGCGCGAAATCCGGCTCGAACCGAATACATGCTGGATCATAAGTTATATTTTCTATTTTGATTTTATTTGTAAGCTTTTGCGACTGATAGTGATGTTATTGAACGACTGCGGACTAGGACTGGATTGGAAAGATGTGTGAATAGAGTAGGCATACGTTTCAATGTACCTCAACTTATCTCTACTTTGCTCTGTCCAGTTAACCGTGTTCGATTATTTTTATTCCAACTGGAAGAGTTCAAATTGGGGTCATAGTATTTTTTTTTTGTATGTAGTATAGGAATTTAAATTATTGTAGTTTAATCTAGTTTTACGAATTTCCCTCGGTCTGTTTTGTTACTGACATAATGAAATAATTATTTGTTTTGCTCTCTATATTGAATTGTTATAATATAATAAACAAGCTAATTGGCTAATTATTTCTTTTTTGCTGGCTTTTGGTTTAAATTTAAATTTTAATGAATAATTGAACTAAAAGTAAAGTCAGTTAATACTTATTTTAGTTATTAAGGGTCCTAAGAATTTTTATGGACGTAAGGTTTCTTAATATATATGTATAATATTATTTTCTATTAAATGGCCAATAAATTAGATGAAAAACTCCATTTTCAACACTAGAAGAAAATTCAAGAAATGACGTTCCTAGCAAATCGATCAGAAAATTAAAATCTAAAATTTAACCCAGACAACATGGCAAAAACACAAATATAAACATAAACATTCCTTAAAATCAAGTTTAAACAGATTAGAGGTTGTTTTTTTTATATTGTTTTTTTTTTCAAATAACTATTTTAACCCAAATTGTATCTGTCCTTACGAAAGCGTAATAATCTAAAGCACAATATAAAAAATATCCACGACTCAATCGCATGAACTTGCTTTTGTGAATAAATACTGTCTGTGAGCCCACATTGAATATATTTACATGATGTATATTTATATTTAACGAAAAAATATTAAAAGAGTCAAGATTTTTTGTTTGATTTTTTTTTGTTTATTAACTAGTTTTTTTAAACATTTTTAAATGCATTATTGTTTAAACTATTGAGAATAGCATCAGACTGAAAAATTATAACAAAATCGGTCTAACCATGGCAAAGATATACGTGAATAACCCAAAAATAAGACCATTTTCTCAAAAAACGTGGAATACCTAATTCCGTTATGTGAATTTTTTGACAAAAACCTGAAGTGCAGTTTTCTTATAATTGATTTAGTTATTACGGTTACGAAATTTAATCAAAATCGTTAGAGCCATTTTCGATAAAATTTGATAAAATCAAAATGCTTGTATGGCAGCTACCCTTACTAGATGAGCTAAAACAAAATTCAAATTTCTCCTCTAGAGAATCACATAAAAATGCTCTGTACCAAATTTCACGCAAATCGGTCCACCCGTTTAGGCTCTACCTCAAATTACAGTGGACGCACCGACTTACAGACCGACCGACCGACGGCATGCCGCCTGTCGATGGGCTTATGCGAGCTGGCACTTTCGTTGTATTTTTACTTACTGTATAGGGAAAGTATTGGTTTCGTGTAAACAAAAAATTTCGAGGTTATAATCAAAACGAACACTACGATAATCGAGAAGTCTGAAAAAGTGGGTTTCGCCATGCCGGCGCGCACAGAAAACGATATAGGGTTTCACAAAAGTAACGGGACGAATATACCCTTTTAAAACGTTCAGGGTTATGATAAACGTCACTACTAACTAAATGGAAGTTATTAAACTTAATAATTTCGGCCTTCTGTTCCTGGAGGTATCCCACCTTGTTTAAGCTTGATTTACCTTTAGAGTGTTTTACAAGGTCAAATATGTTAATCCATACCATAACCTATATATGTTAGTACATATTTGAATTTAAAAATTTCGCGCAATATTGTAGACATTTCTTCATAAAGAAGTTAAGATAGATTTATGTTTGCTTTATTTTTTGTGGTATACCTACATATAAAGTAAAATATTTGAAAAACAAAAAACTCTTATATCTGCATTATAGCAAACACTTTAATAAAATAAATGGCACCTTGTTGCTGATTTCGCTGTAAGATCATGCTGTGTTTTCAACTTATATAAAGAGAAAAGTTCTATTTTACGTCGCTTTATTTTGAAATCGTGTAAAAGATAAATGCAAGATTTGAATACTTTTGCTAAAAGACATAAATTCAGACCTTAATTTTAAAACTTTGTTATTGCACAATGATACCCAAGATAGTTTTATAATCTTAAGGCGGCACAGGTCGGTTATCTAGATTTATACTCTTAAAATTTGAAACAGAGCATATTTACATATAATAATTCGAATAGCACCATACAATAATGATGACTGTTGTTACAGTTTTAATTTAACTTCGTAACTGTAAAGAAGATTGTTATTAAACTGCGTTTTAAGATTTTGGAGAGAAATTCACATAACGGAAATATAATGTATGTACATACATATATATATAAACAATCTCTTTATAATCGAAAAAAAAAAACATCAAGGAATAAGTTAATTTTTCTATAGGATATATGTAATTCTGACTTTGTTCACACTTTTCCATCATCAAAAATATGATATTGTTGCATTAACAAACTAATATACTTTAGGTTCTCAATGCTCGACACATTATATAGCCTTGAACCACAAGACAGACAAAGTTCGGGCAATCCAGTCATGCATTTATTTAAATTCCTATTTAAAAACAAAATTAATTTGTCTTATCTTTTGAAATGATGTGAAAAAATTAGCTAGTCAAAACACTTTGCAGCTATCTCGGTATAGGTACAATTCAACCAAAAGATGTCGCGTAAAAGTCATCACCAATTCTATAACAATGTTTATTTTTTTTTATAGAGTTTCTTGCTAATCTTGCTATCTATATTCTTAATCTTAAATAAAGCTATCTATTAAATTGTATAAACAATAATATGTATTTTGAAGGTGAGGTTTTTTGACCAGTGACCAATAGCATTTCTTTAACTATTGATATAAATGTATGTATGTACATCAAATATAAAAAGTATTAGTTTTATATATGTATATGTACATATATACATGTGTATAGTAGGTACATACATTTTCAAATTTAATTTATAAGAGTTATAACTTTTAATATCGTCTGATTTCTTTCCGAGAAATAAATTTTACACTTCAGAAGAGTCTCTTTAAAATTCACCTGACAATGATTGCTTTTCGAAGAAATTTAATTTTCAATTACAAACGGAAATTGTATTTGCAGATTACGTACGACTATATACATTTGACAGACATTTTATGACGTAACAATAAATAAAGGCTTCGTTCTTTAATATATTTTCTACTGCTGAGTTTTTTTAGCTATCAAACGTAGATAACGCACCGTCAGACTACTTGACTTTGAATTTAATACCCAAGAACACAAAAAACCCCACGGGGAGACCTTGTGTAACACATCACATAATCAACGAACAACGAGTAATACCAAAAATAGAAACGAAAATCAATAACACACAAAAATTTTAAAAAGCTTGTGCTTATGGCTTACAATTAATTATATACCACATTGGAATGCTGATTTTGTCAAGATAATTTTGCGGTCTTAAGGCCAGAAAGCCAGAATCACCAAACTTAAACATGGGTGGGAGGGTAAACATGTTCAAAATTCATTTCTGAGTCCGTTTTGCTTGCAATTTTTTTTGCAAATTTGAAAATGTTCAGTGTTCAGTGGTTTAATAATCCTTGAAGCCTTTAAGAGTCTCATTTTTCTAGAAGTTTATTTTAATACTTAAAAAGAGAGATGCTAAATTTTAATTGTGCTAGCCATTCAGGTGTTTTTATGAACAAACAGAACTGAGGGAATAAACCTTTTTTCAACTTCCTAAGACGTTCTTATGACTAATCATCCAAAAACTCGATTGTTCAACTTTCCTCTAAACACTACCTTTCGCAATAAAAAATGATATTGAGGGTGTTATATCGCCCCCAATTGATCATGCATCATATGGTTATCGCAACTTGTCTACAATCCCCCATCTGGAAACCACAGGGGAAAAATTGTGCAAACAGACATTTTGCGATAAGACCTCCTCACAGACACATAACGCACAACTCATTGTCAGTGTAGACCTTAAAATCGAGCGTACGTTTTTCATTAACGTTTTCAACATCATGGGTGGGTAAAGTGTATACTTTTTGTTGTAGGTACCTATCTATACTAAATAATTCGATAAGCCTTATCAAGTCTGCTGGCGAGCAGTCTACTTTAAAGTATTACACATCGGTTTGCCACTAATTAGTCGCTAAGAATCACTCAAATGGTTTAGTTCAGCTCTAAAAGAGCCACTAAATTAAATAATATACCTACCTAAATTGCTTATCAAAGTTTTAATTAATTCATAATAATGGAATATCGGTGCCCAAGTTTTAGCCCAAAAGTTGGAAGTTTGGCTTATACTCCTCCCTACACGTATGGATATGATTTTCGGTGTTCATCACTGATGAGTGAGGATGAGATAGCCGCCCATCACTATTTGCGATTTCCAACACCGCCAGTAACCCCAACCAGGGAGTCATCGGACATAAGCAGAGTGTCTTTATCGCCAAATCTACAAGCAATCTGCAGCACCGTGGATAGCAGCAGGAAAAAGTCGGTCATAATGAAAGTCAGCTTGGACAATCAAATTACTGAATTCAACCCATCTGCAAAGGACCATGATAGTAGTGCTTGCGAAAATGAATTGATTTGCTGCTGGGCCGAGTGTGGAAGGTATGTTTAAAATTTGGTTTAAAATATACATATATAAATACAAATTTCAGTCAAACTGCTTATATTTTATTATATTACATTTATAAGAAAATACTTACAGAGATGCTCTTTTTCTCAATTAAATTTTATTTATTTAATTTTCATTTATTTACAGAATTTTTGAAAGCCTTGAATTGCTTGCTGCTCATGTTACTCAAATTCACGCCATCGCCTCGCTTGACGGGCTCTACTATTGCAAGTGGGAAGGTTGTTCGCGAACATCAAAAGGTTTCAATGCTCGCTACAAAATGCTTGTTCACGTCCGCACACACACAAAAGAAAAACCTCATCAGTGCCATTTGTGCGATAAGAGTTTTTCCCGAGCAGAGAACCTGAAAATTCACATACGTTCGCATTCGGGAGAAAAGCCATATGTCTGCTCGTTTGAAGGCTGTCGAAAAGCATATTCAAACTCATCCGATCGATTTAAGCACACCCGGACCCACTCAATGGAGAAGCCATATGTCTGCAAGGTACTCGGCTGTCAAAAGCGCTACACCGATCCATCTTCTTTGCGTAAGCACGTCAAAACGTTCAAGCACTCTGAACAAATATTACGGGAAGAACCCAAACCAATGAGAACGGTATCCGACGACAGTTACTCAATGAAGACAAGTGAAACATATATGCTGGAAGAACCATATGAGGATCAGTTATATTTATCATCTGAGACGTCACCACGCTCCGAGTGCTTTAGTCGTTTTCCTAAATCGTTTGATCTTAAGTATGACAGTTACTATTATGGACCTCATGTTCCGTCAGACCCATACTGGTTAACTGCAAGTAATCACAGTCACAAGTTTGTTCTGCCCATGGAGCCGATGGATATGGACTCACCTTTGGATCTCAGTACAAATAGAAGATAGGATAAATTAAGGTTAACAAATCAAAGAAAAATGCTTTTTCGTCTAGTCTTTGTTCTACTTAATGTTTTTTTTTTTGTTTTTATTAATTATTTATATACTTATAACTCATCTTCATAGACTTTTTATGTTATATTTAAGATATGGAGCTAAAAAATAAAGACTGTTAACTAATAAAAAAATTAATACGCTTTGTTAGAAATATAAAGAGATAGAATTCATTGAAAAGGTAAGCTAGATCATTTCAGCTATATGTACATAACACCGTTCAGGTTATCGATGAGCGGAAATTTACAAAAAAAAACTTAATATGAAAATAATATTTTAAAAACAACGTTAGACTTCGTTTTCGTTTGTATGTTTGGAGTAGGGATTCCTTTTTCACTCCTACTACTTCTAAAGCCTTCGATTGGCTGTAATGTTTTCGGAGTTAATCGGATAAACTACTCGCCTTATTTGTTTAATTTACTACCAACTACCTATATTTATTGTTACGTTTACTATGGGCTCGAAACGTTTAATTTAAAAAAGAATACAAATAATTAATAAGTGGACAACAATAAATCACATAAGAACCAAATTAATTTTTCAAATCCTCATATGGTAACACCTATTCCTGATTTTTGTCAATTTGGCGTTTGAATTGACAACCCAAACTACATTTTGACAGTTATCGCTACGTCTACTTCATTTTACTACGTTAACTACATTTAACTACATTAACTACCTGATTTAAGTCGCAGATGTTACAAATGAGGTTTATCTAAAAAAAATGGCATTACTGCCATCTTTATCTTATCGAAAGTGAAACATTGCCCCCTATCATGGCTTCAGGTACTACAAAACTACAATGGGCGCTTCTAATGTAATTTCTACGTAGTCCAAATTCAACTAGCTTTGTGAATGCAAAATTGCACTACAAAGCTAGTCAATCCTAAACGGTCATATTAATGAAACATTTGTGTTTTGAGAACTTTTAATAAACTTTTCTTACAGTTTAAACTAAACAGAATGTATAAAATGTATATTTTCATATTGCACCATTAATTTCATTTTGAAAATATCTTCTACCAAAAATTAAACTTGTATTTTCATCGAACAGCTGATCGTGAAATGTCAAAATCATTATCCACTAACTTTGTAGCCGAAAATTTTACACTAGGTCGGAGGGGAAATTTCAACTAAGTTCTTAGTTGTTTTTAGCCAATCAGAGTGAGTTGACTACGTAGAAACTACATAAGTGAATGCGGCCAATGCATTAGGGATAGAAACGAGCACTCTTATTATATAATTATCCTCTAGATGAAAACTGTTGCCTTTACTTAACATTGAAACTGACCTTACTTTTAGGTCAGGCGCGCACACATGCAACTAAACAGTTTGGTTTCCATTTTGGGCACTATGGGATTATATAAGAGTCCGCGCACATAAACCGGCGCACACTTCCATTTAAGCCCATTGTGCTCAAAATGGAAACCAAATTGTTTAGTTCCATGTGCGCGCCTGGCCTTACGATTTCTTTAGGATCCTTGCAAAACGGACTCATTTACTTCCAACCACAGATTACCCATATGAAGATGAGAATGTTTCGTACGTTTCACCCTCCAAAACCCATTTGTTTACATTGTTGTATTTGTAATTTTTTCCCGCGTTGATGAATAGATGTGAATTGCAACAACAATTTAACCAGGTGTGTGAAGATCCCTACTGTCTATGTGTGAGATTTTTGTACACACATTCTCATTTTTTATCTGAAAACTGCCAGTTCAAGCTTGTAGGCAAATTAAAATGGCTGCCGGGGATTCTCATCTTTATATGGCAAATCTGTGCTTCCAACAAAGATAGCTGTAGTTAACAGCATCTATTCCGAAACGGAAAATATATTTTCAGACTGAACAGAACTACTTCTGACAGTTTCCGACCCGTTTGTTTCTGAATTTTAAATTTTTTTTTATTTTTTCATTCAACGAACGTATGCGCCTGGTGGCTTTGAATTATCAAAAAAATCGAATTTCAAATCTAATTATGGCTTATTCAACAATCTTCAACGCATACGAACTCCTTGTTGCCCAAAAAGCTTCAATTCGTCCTAAGCTTCATTCCTTATCCACGGACATATTTCCTTCGATGGGTCCAGCTGCCAAGTCTCTCATTGAAATTACTGGGCCAAGTAATTCCGGCAAGAGCCTCCTCCTTAACGAAATCATAGCACTTACAATTCTCCCAACATATTTCAACGGAAAAGATTCAAATGTTGTATTAATCGATTTGGATCATAAGATTTCGGTTCATCATTTGATGAAAGTTGCCGAAAAGATCATCAAGAATTCCGGCGAGAAAACCAGTCAAGAAGATATACAATTCACCATAGAATTGCGCATGCAGTCGGTGCAGATTATAAATTGTTATACACCAGATCAGCTAGAGATGGCAATGGACACATTGGAAGATCTATTGGTAGCAAATCCGGATGTGGCCCTATTGGCTATTGACAATATTGGAGCCTTCTATTGGTTGGATACGGAAAATAAACTTCTAAGAAAAGAGACTCATTATAAAAATCACATTGCAAGACTAAAGAATATCTGTAAGAAACACAATATTGTTTGTGCCTATACAATGGAGTCAAATTATATTCAGTCGAAGGGACTACGGACCAATGTTGATTACAAATTTGAAATGAAACAAAAGTCAAATGATTTCAGCAGTGAAAGCTTCTTGTGTATGACTGCAGTAGAACCTGGATCATCAGTTGACAAAGTAGTACGAGTGGATGATCTCGGAATGCACTTTATTTAGTTTTTCTTTTTTTGTTTACTATAAATTTCTAAGCTTTTACATAATTATAGTTTATTTTTGTTATTTCACCTTATCGCCAAATGAAATAAATTTCTCTTCGTTTCCAATTGCACCATGAAGATTATGTAATGCTTGTTTCAGAAATTCATCGCCATAGTCGCACCCCTCTAAGTAGCTTTTAGACTCTGAACAGTATGTCAAATGTTCGTAATCTGTACATACATTAATTTTCACAGAATTACAAAATTTCTTGTAAGAACTTGCGTCACGTATTTTGAAAAAAAAAAGATCCTGGTTGGTCTATATGACGACAGTGCATAAAATGCTTTCTTAGTGTAGTTTATTTTATCAATTTGAGGTTTGCATTGCCTTGTAGCCGCATACTTAAATTTTGTAGGCATTTATTCAGAAACCATTATTAAACAAGAATGTGATTTGGTCTAGATGTTTAAAGAAATCAAGCTGAGCTCTTCAAAGCAATTTGATTAGAAACATCGTGTTTTGTGAATCACAATAAGATTTGAAGAAAAAATAGTCCCAATAATTAACTTCTACAAATGAAAAATAAATTTGAAAACACTTTGGCTTTTTCAATTGGTCGTCCATCTTTAAACTGAACGTTTTTATTGGCAATTAAGTCGGTAATTATTTTTCTGAAAAAAATAGATTTTAAAAATTAAAGCTTAAAATACTCACATAACTTAAAGACAAACGTTTTGAAAACATATCCATTTTGTTATCTAAATAAAACTTTCACGATTTGTTGTCTGTTTATATCGCTATATATATTTAAATCAACCACATAATTATGTAATTAGGAAACGAGCGCACAGAATTTAATTGATATCTTATATTTTAAACTAAATTAACTGTTGGCTACATGCTTTATGTATAGATATATAATATTGTACAGTATATAATTATATTAGCCTACATAAAAAGAAACATATTATGTATTACTCTTCCCCTTAATTAGGTATAGCCTGGGAGTTAGTGAATAGTTTTATGCGTCTTACTTTAGTTTCGAGTGTTTATAGTAAGGGACCGCAATTCAATTTATGTCTGATGTTTTACTGACGCTGATCTTACCTTGCTGATGTAATGTTGCACATTTAGCATAATCAAGTTTTTATTTTTGGAGTCAAAATTTACAAAATAACATGGCTTTGATGCATTGACTGGACGAAGATGAATTTTGAGAAGAAGAATTAATATTTTTTTTGAAAACTATAGTTAGATATTTTTCACCTTATCAAAGTCAAACTTTAAATTTTAAAATAAATATTGTAGCTTTCAGATGTACCATGTACGAAATACTACTTCATTTCAATGTCATGTTTAACTTTCAACGATCAAAGGTAATATTAGTGAAGGGGTATTTTCTACTATAATACAAATATTTGACGTCACAAATCCATCACTAGCTTCCGGTCTATACGAAAATAATACAACATAAAATAAATAAAAACATCAAACACTCTATTCCCAATTAAAAACCCTGTTTTATGTTTTGTGCCAGAGAATGTTTCAAACACAAATTATATCATAATGTATCACGTTTTTAAAAAAAAAATAAAGTCACATAGAATGTATCGACTGGAGGGGAGTTAAATTTACAGTTTGAAAGCACACATAATTTTGTTTTTTATTTTTGAAACCAGAAAAGGGCAAAAATTTTAACATTTGGATAAGTAACAGTTACAGTTTTTTTTTTTTAAATACCTTAGGTATCTTATACGCAAAAAGTATACTTAATATTTTGTGAGAATTGTTAATGAACTATCTTATGCAGTCAAAAAGAGCATGTTTTTATAAATGATGTTTGAAATCGACGCCTAGATACAACCTATAGCTTTCAAACACAAAATATCACTTCGGAAGAGCTTTCACTTTTCAACCATGTTCAAATCGAAATTGAATCGCTTTTGAGAATATGAAAAATAAAATTCGCAATTAAAAGCGATCAGCGGCGCTTTCTGGAATAGCCCTACTGATAAATTTTTCTGAGTCATAAATTGAGCAAAAAATTTGCGGTTTTCCTATTATATCACAGGAAAAATATAATGTTTGCTAAGAGATCATTTATAGCAATATAAAGTACTTGGCAAATCATAAGTCCGTATTTGTGTTTATTGCTCTCCGTCTATAATCATCGTATTAATTTTGTGGGACCCATTTCCTGTAACATCATCTTTGACTTAAAGCACAAAATAGTTCTATTATGTATTTTAAGAAAAAATTATAAAAATAAACGAGTTTACGCTCTAAAGAATCGTACTACTCGCACAATGTATTGTCGACAAATTGGACATTCGCTTAAGACTTTTCCACAGTTTGTGCATGTCGCCATATGCCCGCATTCTAAAATTACGCATTCGATTGGAGCATCCATGCAAATTTTACATAATTCATCAGTTGGTAGCTTTTCAATTGCTAAAACAATAACAAAATATAATTTATTAAAATATATGTAGGTGATTTTAGAATATAAAATTATACCTGGACATGATTTGAGGTTCTTCCACAGCCTTGAAACTCTTTCGAAAAGTTCCTGCTTTTCACAACAGCCTTTATAATCGACACGATTGAGTGTGAGAATTTGTTTCAGTTGCTTGACAGTCAGATTCTCGAGTTCCTCCCTGAAAACAGATCATGAATATTTTTCATAAAAAAAGCAATAAGCAGTTCCTTACAATGAATCAAAATCATTCAAGTTTGGAAAGCGACTAGCTGCTATACGCGAATCGTAGCCTCCATCTGCTCCCACATGTCCATAGACATGTATACCATCGTTTCCATCGAAGAAAGGCGATGTGGCACTGCCAACATCAACCAATTCGCCGCGGGTTCGATTTTCCAGGTAAACCAGAAACTCTTCAAGTTCCTGTTTAATTTCAGCCTCGGACATATTTGCATTTTCTAAATGTTGCCGCAGTTTCATAACATGGTTTTTAATGTTGGTTTTGTTTTTTCCGCATTTTCCACAACATTTACTTCGCCGACGTCGTATACTCACAGCGGCATTTTCTTGCTCATCCTCATCGTCTTCATTATCATCACCATCATCACCCTCTTCCTCCTCGACACTTAGCTCTTTGCTATTCCAAGCAAAAGAATGGTCATCTCCGTGACGCATTCGATTCAAATAGCCATCCGATCGTCGTCGAACTACTCTTTTTGGCCTCGAAGCTAAAATTTTAGCAGCCCTGCTTAGTCCTGGTGATGATTCCGATGAAACCAAAGCGATATCAGTTGAAGTTCCTGCTGATGGCTCTTCCTCTCTATGGAAAGTATGTGCCTTTTTGTCCTCGACGGTAATTGCATCGTTCTCCGATTTGTTCACGAATTGCCATGATTCATTTTGAGCGACTGACTCTGTTTTATTGTCATCGGAAATTCCGCCAATGGCCCCCAACTCTTCGAATGACGATTCGGATGAGTCTTCAAAGGTTCCAACTTGTAAACTGGGTGAACTCTTTTGGGCCAATCCATTGCTGCTGCCACTTGCTGATGTCCCAGCTGCCAGATTGTCGATTGGCGAACTTGTTGTGGGCGATGTCGATGTTGCACCGACTTCACGGTTACTTCGGTCCTTGAATGTTGTTATTAACTCGTCGTCAGAACAATCACATTCCGAGACAATTCCTTCATCCTGTAGGACATTGTCAAGCAGTCTATTTCTGACACCCGAGAAAGCAGCTGGAGTGGGTTTGTCTTGAGTTTGTTCTGAGCTACTCTGTCCGTTTGCCGTGCCACAACCGGCACTGACCGGTTGTGGAGAACGCGACACTGTACTTTGTGACGATATGGAGCTCATACTCACGACAGGACTTGAAATCGGACTAGTTGGTGTGCTCATGTTTGAGTTAGCCTGTTGTTGTTGCTGTTGTTGTACCGGTGGCGGCGATTGTTCCGAGATCAGTGGTTGATTTTGAAAACTGGAATAGCTTGGTATCTCTCGCGTCGATATTCTCGGCTGCTCTGATATATGGGGAGATGATCCACCAGCCCCTGCCATTCCAGCAGAATTGCTCGCAGCTGTTGTTTTTGTGTCGAAGCTAAAATCAGTGGCGATTTTATCAGTAATGTTATTAAAGAAATTCTGACAAGTTTGTTTAATGTTCTCAAACGGTTTGTCTGAATCGCTAAAATCTGAGAACTTGTTGCCATTCGGACTGCCAATGTTAGGCGTATCATTTTGATTTACATGGCTCAAAACCAGGCCAACCAGTTCTTCCTTTTCTAAAATTATAGTTTTAAACATAATATTGAATTACAAGAAAATTTGGTTACAAGTATTATATTATATTTTATTTTTAGTCCTCACCAACACATCCTGTTGTGGAAATGTGTTTTGATTGCAAGTAAAATATTAAATCCTTTGGCTTAAGTTTGAGTAAATCGATTTTTAGGAGAGGTCGTTTGGCAAATATTGCACATCGTTCGCATAAAACTACCGAATTTTGTGTAATCATGCAATGACTGCAGTAGTATCGCCTGGAAAAGAAAACAAAAAAAAAGCTTTATTATATATTTTTTTTCAAAATTTTGATTTCTCGATTCAGTTGGATAAATTAGGCTTGAAATTCATGAATATTTGTTTTTTGAAACTTGCATCTCCTTCGCTGCTGCTCATATCGTTTCGCTATCTCTTTTGAAAATGTCAACTTTCATTCGGTCTTTGTTTTAGTTCAAAAACTGATATTTGGCTTACTCTTGATTCTCGTTTTGCTTTCTAGCCGTTTTTTTCTATCACTTTGCATATTCATGTGTCTATTCACGTGTCAAGAACTTGCTGACAAAGTAAGGCTTTGATATCATCTGTAGTTTTCATTAAAAATTTGACATAATGCATTGAGAAAAAATCGATTATTGCCTGATTTGGTGAGTATTATGTTGATGGTTCATACTCAAAATTGAAAATTAACCGATAACTTGTTTAGGATACATACTTAGAAAAAGTGAGAACAATGAAATTCGATGGCTGAGACAGGGCGACGAGCATTTGTTCCAAAAAGCACACAATACCTCTACTAGCATTTTTGTGTGCAGTTTTTGTGGATTACAGCCTCAAGCAATAAGTTCTTCAAGGTTGCTCGGTTCTTTGCCAATTCCTTCCAGTTACGCACATCAAGTTGCTTGCGATTACTTGTACTCATACGAGCCAATTAAGGTGGTGGTTGTCTGAGAGGATCTAGGTACATGACATTTAAGCAGATACTGTTTATTTTTTATTATTAACAATTACAACTTCGTTGTAAACCTGGTAGAGTCATGGAATATTTCTCCCAATATACACATTGTGAAGAAGACTTAGCACTTTTCAATTGGAATTGTTTATTCAAAACGGCTTTAGTCCAGACAAATTGGCGCTTCGACCTTGCGGGACGTTTGTACCTACATGGAAATATTTTATTGGATGGGTTTATTTCCAATGACAAAACATCTCCTTTATTCATAACAATTTTCATCAGACGAGCTATATATTTAACAAAAGCAAACATCTTTCAATTGTTTCATTCCTGAAAAACAGCCAGCTCACCCTACACAAACTATAATACCTATATGGAGGAAATATTAATTCATCACCAAAGTCCGAATTCACTTTCAGTTGGGAATTAGGTACCTACATAAGGCATTTTAAATCGATTTGTTTGGGGATGTTGTTTTTCTTTTTATTTTCTCGTACGAATCAATGTGGGTTGTATGGGACTTAGCCAAATAGGCAGGCGACTTTTTATTATTATTACAACAGCCAACCAAAGAACCAATATTTCGTACATGCTCATACAAAGTTCGATTTTCAATGTCATGATTGTTGTGTACCTACATACATACCTACCTATATTATAAATGTAGTAGTTTAGTTTGAAGTTTTTGCGTGCACTCACCTGCAATCCTTGCAAATACGTTTCCGTCGGAAGACCGTGAATTGGACATTACAGCCTTCACAAGGCATCTCTTTTAAATAATAAAAAATTTAAAAAACCGAATGGTGCTGCTTCCCAATTAATAAGAGGCAGAATAATAATTATAAATTAGTTTTATCATAAAATTTAACCCGAAAATGTTGAAGAGTACTCTATTCTACTATGTACTTGCAATGAGTAATTGAAGCAAAAACAAGAGAAAAAAAAAACAATACTAGCTAGTATCACCGACGGCAATTGATTTGTGACGAATTTGGAATGTTTTGCGCTGAACCCGTTGCATTATGTTCTTTTGGCTATCGATTAACGTACAATTTTTACAACTATTAACTTATAAAAACATTGGATACATTAAATTTGATTGGTATTTTCTTTAACGATATAATTTTTCTTCACTTTAGTTTTCAGTTAGTAGTTTTTCTGTAGTCGAATGATTGAAAATAAGATGAAGGTTTGTTTGTTTTTATTGTTCTGTTTAACATGACAGCTGTACTCGAAATTCGAAGATAGATATGTTCCATTTGTAAACTATTGTAAAGTTTATGACGGTGTTCACATTGGACTGACTCATCCGATTTTTTTTGACGTGAATCCAATTTGTTTTGTTCAGACAAAAACTAATGTGAACACATCGGACTTACTTTGACGTTTAGTAGTCGTTAAAACAAAGCAGAAATCTGTGCAGTTTGAAAGATTAATTACAATTTTTTCACTTGCAAAATGTAAATCTTTTTAATAAATATGTTTCCAATTGAAAAAAATTGGATTCTGTATGAATTAAGTGCCAAAGATAAATCACAGACAGAGAAAACAGATGTCACAAAAGAAGACGTCAAAAAAATCCACTGATTTTTAAATAATTTAAAAATCCTGCCTTTCCTGGCCATCTCTTTCTCACCATGAAGTGGAAGTGAGCAAAAGCACAGAGACGTCAAAAAAAATCGGAGGAGTCAGTCCAATGTGAACACCGTCTATTAGAAAACGAACTGTATTATCAATAGGTCGGTTCATGTACTTTGAATGCCAATTCTATTTATAGGCGCGCTTTTTTGCAAGTCCATAAGTAGCCGTGTTTTTTTGCAAGCCCCCAGGAAATTGGTTGAACAAAAAGCGCGGAAAATTCTCGGGGCTTAACTTAAGCACGGAGAAAAACTGTGTTACCGGTGTGAATTGCATACTTGTTATCGATAGTTTGTATGGAAACTCCATTATGTTTCTGTAATGGCGTCGCTTATCCCTGATGTGATTTTTTTCAACCAAATCCCTCCGGGCTTCCAAAAGAACACGGCTAGTGTAAAGTAAGTGGGATGAACAAAATCTCCCTAGTCAGCAATTGAGGAAATTTGTTTGACATTTATTTTCACACTGTAGGTATAGTGTGCGTTCAACCAATAGGCTTTATATAGCCGTGTTTTTTTGCAAGCCCCGAGGAAATCGATCGAAAAAACGACCTACTGTCCTACAATTTACATGTTCAATACAACAACAGCTAATCCCCTTCGGGCTTAGCTAAGCGCGCAGGAGCCTCGGGGCTTAACTCAAGCACGGAGAAAAACTGTGTTACCGACGTGAATTGCATACTTGTTACCGATAGTTTGTATGGAAACTCCATTTTTTTCTGTAGTGGTGTCGCTAATCCCCGATTTCGTTTTATTTAACCATATCGCCCCCGGCTTGCAAAAATAACACGGCTTATGTAAACTACATAAAAGTCGTATTTTTTTATCGCTAATGGTCCATATAGATCATCATTTGAAAAAAAACGATACGGAAAATTAGCGGAACTGTGTGTTGAGTTCAGTAAAACGACTTTCAGTAAAAAGACACATGTAATCATGCTCTTACAAATGGTTAATTGTTAATCCTCTTTCGATTAAAGCCCGAACCACACTACTCTATCGCTCTAATGTATTTCATATGCGTAGAGTCATGTTTGTATCGTGTGATGTGTTGTGTCGAAATCTATGAAATACATTGAAATGACAGCGACACACTACTCCACAACACACCACACGAGAGTAGTGTGGTTCGGGCTTAAGGCGCCAGTTACAGCTATCATTGAAAACCATCATTCAACATTATAACTGTCTATTTTGACATGTTTAGAAAGCAAAATCAGTAACTATGTTGATGGGAAAATAAAGCTGATGTCTTCAACTTGTCTAGTGAAAAAAAAATTAAGTCGAACCCAAACTTCGCCATAAAACGACGTTTAATTTTTCAATGATCATTGGTAAGGCAGTTCAATCATTTAAGTAATAAAAGTCAATTTATGTGGACGGTTGGGGCAAAATGAAATTTTTTTTTATCAAGAACTAATAATTAAGTCACCACCTTCATATTGGCATCAAAATATGCACTGATTTTGCTTTTTAAGTACTTAAAAAAAACACTAAAATTTTCAATGATGAGTTTGAATGAAAGCTATAACTGGCGCCTAAAAACGATAACAAAAAAAGCGCACAACGTTTATAAAAAACAAACCGTTATTCTAAAAGTATGTTTCGTGGTAAATAAAAGAGATGTTTCCAATATTACCAAATTATTTAATTTCAAAATAAAATGTAGCATCAAACATATATATTAATATGAACGTTATGTACCAATAAAAATAACTGTTTTCACTTGTGTGTATGGTAATTTTTCAGGTTTCTCCAAAATGTCATTCGTTCTTCATCAGGATGTTGCAACATTTTTATTTCCTTATCAAATATAAGAGCTTTGATGTTTAAGTTCTCCCACTCGTCAACTTTCTCCACTGGCTCCCAAATACAACAACAAAGTTCCTTATCGATTGTTGGAGTAGGATTACTATATTTTGCAAAATTCGCCCACATTTTGCACATAATCCGAACCATTTTGTGTGCCTCTTGCTCCCATGGTTCAGGTGGTCCGAATTTCATTTGAAAGACGTAACAAAGTTCATCAACATGGGACGCACCTTTTAAATGTGTCGCATTACCTTTTACTTTATACAAATTCAATTGGCCATCGAAATCAAATCGATAGAAATACAACGGAGATTTATGTTGAAATCTCGTAAAGAATTCAGCAGCTTCACGAATATGTGCAGTGAAACAATTGTCGCTCATTAGATCACACAACTGATATGTCATCTTTTCGTCAATTTGTTGTCCTTTAAAATAAAAGTCCCTAATTGAATTGGCCACCTCTATCCTTTTTGGGTCATCAAGTAGTAGATTTAACTCATGAGGTATAAACTTACAAAAGTCGTTATGAAAATCTTCTAAATTTTTACCGAATCCAGTAATTCGACTCAGTCCTTCTGCATTGGTGTAGCCCATTAAAACAGGAACTTGAACAGAATTTGGCTCCCTCATTGCCTCAAAAATATTTTTCGTGATAACAGCTTCTGGACTTTCTTCTTCAATAACGGGACCAATTGGAATATCCTTATTCATGAATGGATTCCCCGATTCCACAGTGGGTTTAACAAACTCTTCCAAATTATTGAAGTTTTGAAGAAATTTTAAAATATCATGTGAGTCATTAGAAGTACAACCTAGTAATTTGGCTAAATTCCTCGTTCTCCATCCATTCGTCGAAGGACCATCATTATCTATCATTTCTGGCATATTTGCAACGCCACTCTGCATTATAGCTTTGTGAAATAGTTTTCTGGAAGTTTCTGAGAACACATGCATATGTACATTTGAGCTACCACTGCTGTGACCAATAAGTGTTATGTTAGTTGGATCACCATTGAACTGGGATATGTTTTCGTTTACCCATTTCATAACAAGAACCTTTAGGAAAATACTTAAGTGAAGTAACTAAGTTTTTCAAAACAAAATTTTATTTTTACTACGCTTACCTGATCCTTAAGTCCAGCATTTCCGGGAATTCCTGCTTCAGGGAGAGAAAGAAACCCAAGAACTCCTAGACGGTAGTTGGATGTTACCACAACTACTCCTTCTTGTAATAAATAAAGTGGATTGTGTCTAAAAGTAAAGAGGACTTTATATTTCTTGAGTCCCCTTTTTTACATAAATGCATCTTACTTGTCGCTATTGCCATTGCCTGTTATCATTCCACCTCCATGGATATATACCATCACTGGCAATGGTAATTTGGACTCACTTTCTGGAGTATATATATTAAGATAAAGACAATCTTCCGATCCGGAATATACATTGCCTGTCACTCTATCCATCTGTATTGAACACGGCCCTTCATTAATGCACTCAAGCTCCGGGACAGAAAACTTTTCCAACGGTACTGGAGCCTATATAAAAATAACAGCTTTTTAATTCCATACTAACTGGCTGAACACAATAGACACTAGTCATGGCGCGCGTTCTTGCCTCATGCATATATCATGCAAATAAAACGATACGGATTTTAGTGACAACTATGTTGTAATTTTTACGTTTTCGTAACGTTTGATTATTTTTCATATTTCTTGTATAGTTGTCTCTTTTCTTTGCACTATATTTAACACTTCCTTCCTATTTGGAAAGCTGAGAAGCAAGAGCAAAAACTAAACTTTTGGTTCATGAAACGTGATCCCGATCTCATGTTGTTGTTGTAATGAATGTTTTTTGATGATCCATAGCCCATTGGATCATTTCTGATAATGAAAAAAAAGGTACTCTGGGAGTTAAATAAGTTTTGATAATCACGCGCGTTCGAACGTGCGTCTATTGTGTTCAGCCAGTTAAGATTTATTTAAAAACACATTTACTTAAAATTTAGTATAATTAAATTATTTATTTGTGTGCTTAAGACAAAGAAGAACAATAAAATTAAAAATATACGTTTAACAAAAAACCAAAAAGAGTACTCGAAGTTTGATAAAAATCAAGATAAGAAATGCCGTTACTTACCCTAAATCTTAATTTTCCTAATGGAGGAACGGCATACGGTATGCCTTTAAAGAAGTAATATCGATTTCCATTTGGAAGAACATCTTCGTCGCCAATCACAGTCCCCTGTTTGACATTGACTTTATTTGTCGAAAATACCATTTTGGCTTTTCTCAGATATTGTTGTCGAAGAGATTTATCTATTGTGCCTGGATTTCGTTAATATATTTTGTTTGTTTTTATTATCTGTAAGCGTTATGTAGGTATAAGAATCTCTATGGAGGTAGGTACTAGAATATAACCATAAATAGTAATGATTTGGCAATTTGTTTACAGTGTTTTAATATCAAAATTTAACTTTATCTCCACTGATATCTTATATGCTTGATTAAGATCATGAATTGAAAACAAATTTATAGTAGTTATAGGTACCTATAAAAGATTATACAAAAAAAAATACTCAAAAAAAAACTGTCCCTGTTTATGATTTTGTGTCCGCAACCGAAGACCTCAGAATCAAATATTCTACTAAAAATATCTGAATACAAATTCGGTAACATACCTCGCTAAAATCAATATTCAACACTCAACAATTTTTTATCTGAACTGTTATGAACACAATAGTAAACTAGCTGTGGGTAGCCTTGGGGTTGTAGAAAAAGAGATTGATTCAAATTCTACTAAATTCCCTGCTACAGCTAGAGCTCAACATTATGTCTACTTAGTAACTTAATGTCCACAAAATGTGTTTGTATGGTTTTTAACAGCAAGTTGTAAGAACAATTATGTTACCAAACAGACCTACACGTTACGTTGCTAGTTCACGAAAATATTTAGATATTCCATTATATCTTATCACTTTCTGCATTACGCAAATAGAAGAAAAATAAGATAACCAAATTAGCGTTTTTTAACTTTCATGTTTTAGTATGGATTGTTTGGAAAAGGGAAGAAACGAAAGAGCTTCATATTTTTTCACTAAGCTACGAATCAAGGGATTGAAATTCCAACTTAAATGAGACTTGTAGTTTTAGGTACACCTTATTAGACATTCATTTCAACCTATAAATTCAGACAAACTGTCAAATACATAATATATATGCCGGTGAAAGACCCCTTTTTATTGTGACTTCACTACGTGTTTTTGCGACTCAAATATTCATCCTTTCGAAATCAAAAACGGAAAATTTTCAAATTACTTTAGAACGTTTCGAAAATTATTGCAGCAATAAAAATCTTACAGATACCTATAAAAATCAAAAAAGAAAAACATATACACACATTCCGATTATGAAACTTGCAAAATGGATCCGCGGTAGATATAATTTTCTCTTTTATTTTCATGACATATTATTCACTTTGGATTTAAATGGACTTTAAATCCAGATTTATTAAGTCCGGATTTATTATAAATATGTGTTCATATTACCTTGGTCCAAAATAATCTGCATGTACATATAAGTATACTAAACCTATCCTTTGGACAGCAGTTTAAATTCAATTTGATTAATCTAAATTAGATTAAAAAAATTGTATTTAAATGCGTACGTACTTAACGAGTGAATAATAATATAGAATCGGATT
Source organism: Leucozona laternaria (assembly GCA_932273885.2). Lineage (NCBI taxonomy): Eukaryota > Metazoa > Arthropoda > Insecta > Diptera > Syrphidae > Leucozona > Leucozona laternaria. Next base: position 20,733,698 of record OW026368.1, on the reverse strand, counting down.
TAACGTTTGGATTGAAATTAATTTAAGTCCGGCTTTAATTTTAAATCTGGGTTAAGCGAGTGAATATTATATGGGCATCAATGTTGCTTACAAATAAATTATTATTGTCACCAGAAGTGTAAAGGTATCGAGCTCAAGAAAATTGATTCAAATACATCGAACCTGTCACCTGCTTCTTTCTTCTTAAATTCAACACAATTACTGAAGCTATGACATTTTAAAGCAATTTCCTTCCATTTTTAAAGAAATAGTTGGTTGTGTAGTGAGAATTTTCATTTCAACTCAGAAAAGGTGTCAAAAGTCTTTTTCCACACGAGAACGAAGCGTGTCCTATATTTTCTTCAAGAACGAGTCGACAAAGAACTTACCCCACTGGAAAAAGGCAGAATTATTAAGCTGGTTTCCGCAAGTGATTATAGACTCCTCCCAACTATAGTGGTCAAACGGAAAACCGTTGGCAGAGTATATGCATGTACGCACGCTTATGTGTCGACCTGTCCACTACATGTGTAATGTTTAATGAATGCCTTACCAATCGACAATCGATGACTTTCTACACAGCACAGATTAGCCACATGAAGATGAGAATCTTTCGTACCTACGTTTCACCCTCCAAAACCCATTTGTTTACATTGTTGTATTTGTAATTTCATCCCGCGTCAATGAATAGATGTGAATTGCAACAACAATTTAACCAGATGTGTGAAGATCACTGCATATGTGTGAGGTTTTTATACACACATTCTCATTTTTTTATCTGATATCTGACAGTACAAGCTTGTAGGCAAATTAAAATGGCTACATAGTTTAAACTTTCGATACTCGATATTTCTTCAAGTTTAATCTGTATAAAAGCTTACTTACACTTAAAAGTCGATGAAGAAAATCTTATCGCATGAATCGTCTTAGTTTTTGTATAAAGGTCGCACCTTCAGATTTCAACCTAAGTATCTCGAATTCTTAAAAAAAAACTGCCAAATTATGCGTCTCATATGACACGGAATAATCGCGGCCTTATTTCACTCAGCCTACTTAAACTTAACTATTTTTTCAATAAATATCTTGCTAAAATAAACATAATTGTGAAATAAAAATAAGTTCAAACTGAAATAAGAAAATATCTAAACTAAGTCCAAATTAATTTTTCTAATCTTTTCCGTCGCAGAATCAATTTGTTAAATTAAAAAAGAATTTGCCTCCTGTGAGGATTGAACTCACGACCCCTGGTTTACAAGACCAGTGCTCTGCCACTGAGCTAAAGAGGCCTTGAGTAATAATGCCGTCAAAGCACATCAAAACTTTAAGCTTCTAGAATATTTATTGAAATTATTTTATTATACCATCATTGTGTATTTTAAATAGTAGGTAGCTTGCTTCCTAATGACCCCCGGTGCATGATACACTATTTTCGTGAGTGCTTTTCAACTTTTACTGTATGAAGTCAGAAAAACAATTAATAATAAGGGTATTCATGCAACGAGATAAATTTCCGCTTTGCAGAAAAATATAACTTTCTGCCAGACGTTTGCATGAACACCTCTTAGAAATACTTGTGAAAAGTCACATCAGCACATCACAAATGTCATTTCTCAATTTATCTGGTTTATCTTTACGCTTTCCGCATCAAATTGATAAGATAAATTTATCAAGTCTGCAGAAAAATATTCCCATACAAATTTTGACAGTTCGTTTCTACGAAGATAATATTATCTGGTTTCTGAGGTTTATTCGGGTTTCCCTCTGTTGCATGAATACCCTTAATGTGTAGTTTGTTGAAGGTTGATGTAGAAAATCCTTGTTGGTTTGATAACAATAAAAGATGCTGAAGTAGATATAATTGCTATACCTACCTACACATGCAATTGGTTGCATATTTTGCAACTACATACTTATCTGTTCAAAGTTCAAACTCATTAACCTTCTTAAAATCCCTAACATTAAAAATTATTATGTACATATTATGTATGTAGCTATAGTATTTTACCGTTACAAATGTCATGCGCCTAGGAAAATGCAGCATGCCCTACTAGTGGATGATCTGTCAAACGAAATGGGTTGAAAAAAAAATCGAAAAAGATTTGAAATGAATTTTAATCGTGATTGCATTAAATTTAATGCAAAATTTATTATTTGGACTTCAAAAATGGAAATAATTTGCAAATAAAATTTCTATAAACTTATTTTTTGCACAAATTGGAATCGTTAATGTGTAAATTGTTCTTTCATTTATTATGGGCAAAAATTTCTTAATAAAAAATTGATCAAATCGAAAGAATAAAATGTCGAAAAAAAGCAAAATTAATCAGATAAATAAAGGAAAATAATTCGCAAAATCGAAATCGACAAAAAAAAAAAAATCAGTTAAATTGAAAACACATTTACAAAAATGAATACAATTCCAGTTCAAAAGAAAGAAAATTTAACAAAAGATAACCACAAAATGAAAACATTGGAATTTCAGCTGTGTTTGACAGATTATTCAATTGAACTCATATCAAGAAGATGAGCTGAAAAAAGTTATGTCGAATTCCTTTGAACAAACGAATAGATTCTGTTTCGATTTTTTTCAATAAAATCGATTCTTTTCTGTCAAAACAAATCGTGCGTTTTTAGCAAGATTCTAGACCACACACTTATAAAAGATTTTACACTTCTAATACGTCAAATTGAATGCAGGGAAGTTTTGGGAAGGCAAATAGTTTTTTTTTGTTGTTGTTCAACAATATTTTTAGTCAATATGACTATACAAAAATAATTAGGTGCACACACACAATCACACGAAAAAAAATCAATTCTTGTACGAATTCCTTTCAATTAACAGAAACAAATCGATTTGGTCGAGAAAAAATCGATTTCTTTTTTGAAAGGAATTCGAGATTAGTAAAAGTTACTTTCTGACACTTCAATCTTAAGTTTAGGATCGACTTTATGACGGCATAAAGTTACTTAAATCAAAGATAGTGTCGGAAATTAAACATGGCAGCTCGAGGGCCCAGGGAAACTGCACATGGCATTGCTACAAACAACAACAAATATTAGCCGTGTTTTATTATCTAAGGATCTTGATCAGGATCATCCCATGAAAATAAAACGATACGGATCTTAGTGACAACTGTGTTGTATACCTATCTCTATTTTCCTTTACGTTGGCATTTTTGCATTTTTTATTTTTTATTTTTTATTTTTCATGTATTTGCTGTCTCTTTTCTTTACACTAAATTTCACACTAGGTTTGTTCGTTGAGCCCAAAGCGTTTTTTGAAAAAAATTCTGTGTTTTTTGAGACCTGGGGTCACCCTGAACTCGCCCTGAAGTATAGAACTAGGTATTTTGCTGTGGCGGGTTGAGGTAAAGCAAAAACTGCCAAAGTGACATGAGTTGTTATTGTTATGCATATGTTTTGCTGTGGGTTCATGTGCTGCAGGATATTGTTTATTTTTGGAAAACAAAGTGAAAGAATATACAAATTTAAATTAATGCTAATAAATAGCAATAAAAATGGAAACGGTAGAAATTGATTCTATTCATTTTTAAGACATATTTGAAACAAATTTTAAGTTTTAATTACCTATCTAAGCACATAACTTTTTTTTCTTGCTTTAAATGTCAACAGTCCTTGAGGGTTTTTTAAAAACCGAAAAACCCAGGATTTGTTGGCAATTCTTGGGGTTGTCAAGAAAACCTGGGTCAACCCTGGGTAAAGTTCAACGAACGAAGCTACTACCTTACCGTGAGAAGCCATCTACCCGCAAGAGTGGGAACTAATTTTCGGATCTTTAAAACAGATCCAGATTGAGATCAGGATCCCATGCTGTTGTTTGTATTACGTGTTAAAAAATGATCCTGATCCAGATCCGTAGATAATAAAACAGGGCTATACTTCACAGTTTGTTGTAGTGATATGATTTGGCACTTACGCATACCAATGCATTTCAAAGGCTTATTTCCTCGTGAGTATATATACTTAATCTTCCAAACTGGGAGCTTTCAAGTGTTTATTCAAAGCATCAAAACAAGCTTGACGATAATGCCAGCTTTATTTTAATCGCATTCCGTGGCCGAAATTTTATTACGTGCTGTTGTTTTAAATTTTTGAATTCAATATTTTTTATTTACATATGTATGCATGTATGTATCTACACAAAACTGATTTTAATATGATCGTGTACCTATACAACCTTTTTTTGTTTGAACTAAAATAGTTTAAATTTAATCTCTGCCAACCTTATGCGTTACAATCGGCTTATCAATTCGCACAACTTTTTCGGCAATGTTGAAGTAACCTTCATATTCCACAACATCTGGTGTTGTATCATAATGATAATGCCCACCCCAATTGCTTGATGAAAAACTATGGAAATGTTGAAGACGCAAGTCCATATCCTTTAAAAGAAAAAAAAATCAAAAAATATAAGATATCTCAAAAATTTTGTTATTTACGTACATTTTCATGAGTGACTAAGGTTCCAACTGCATTGAGTTGAGCAGGCATGTTGTAGAACTTGAGCCATCTATTCACATCCTCGTCTGTATGAATATGAGTCTTGGAGAAGTCACGCATTACGTGCTGGTGAACATGGCCCTTTCTTATCAGAAATATTCCTCCCATTCCTTAGAAAGAATTATATTAAAAAATAAAAATAAATACCGCCCCCGGGTGGGCTCGAACCACCAACCTTTCGGTTAACAGCCGAACGCGCTAGCCAATTGCGCCACGGAGGCATGATCTCGCGTGGTTCTTAATGCAAATTAAACTTACCAACACATTTTTCACCATAATGCTTCTCCAATCCCAGCCGCATGCATTCTACAAAATTCTCATTTCCCTTACGCTTGCGACAGACAACCTTTAAAACTTTTCCAGGTTGTCCTTGACTGAGGAACAGATTCAACAAAAGAGCGCTTCTTGTCTCTGTTGGAGGTACTTTCTCCAACACACATTCCTCATTTGGACCGTGAACTTTGGCTGTATAGCTGCTGTTGGTGACATCTCCATTTGCAGCAACTTTCATATTGTAAATACCTTCACAGTTAGTTCCACGAATGGGAAACGGTCCAGCTCCGGCACCGATAGCCAAAATGCTTGAGTTTGCTGCTGGATAACATTTTCTTATTAGACTTTTTAGATCGTATACCTTGTTTCTTTGAACGAGCGGTAACAAGTACGGTGGGCCGCCAACTTCAAGCAACAATGGAGAACCACCAAGACCTATATGTGTATTTCAAATTAGTCAACATTTTAAATATTTAAGCCTTTGATAAAAACTCACCACTATCTACCAAATCATACGGGGATTTTGATAAATTTGGGCAGTCCACTACCTCAACTGACACATCTTCAAAATTGTTTGAAAGAGCACCTTCAAGGACTGTCAAAATAGAGCAAGAAATTATAGTTAAATTTTAATTTTTCGAGTGATATATGTAACTATGGACGGTGTTCACATTGGACTCACTCTGCGCGACTCATTTTGACATATCTTTCATTTATCTCACTCCAACGCACTATATGAGAAAGGGAGGCAGGATTTTTTTTGATTTTTTTGAAAAAATCTTGCCTCACTAGACTATCTCTTTCTCCTCATGAGGTGGAGTGAGATAAAACAAAGAAATGTCAAAATGAGTCGGGTGGAGTGAGTCCAATATGAACACCGTCATGTGACGAACTAAGGTCTGTTTGGTAACTTGAAATTTATCACAAATGCTTGTATAATTTTTCACAATTTGCTGTCAAAACCCTTATAAAAGAAAAAACAGTTTTGGTAAACTTGCTGAATGTTTTAGTTATCAAACAGGCATACTATCGATAGCTAAGGGCCAGTTTGACAGTCAGAAAAATGGCACTTAAGTGGGCAATGTGAAAGATTAAGGGCCAGTTTCACAGTCGACACTTACCGGAATAAGTGATACTTAAGTTTCCCATATTAGGACTGTAGGCTTAGTTTCATAGCCAGCGTATATAAGTGGAACTTAAGTCACCATCATCGGAGACTTAAGTGCCACTTGTTCGGGTAAGTATGCACTGTGATATTGCGCATTAATCTTTCACATTGCCCACTTAAGTGCCACTTTTCTGACTGTGAAACTGGCCCTGAGGCGCAATATCACATCTCCGATGCTGGTGACTTAAGTTCAACTTACGCTGGCTATGAAACTTAGCCTTAGCCCTAAAGTCCTAATATGGAAAACTTAAGTGCCACTTATTCTGACCTTTCAGAATATGGACGTAAAATTTAAATATTAAATGTACATTTATACGTTTCTAATTATTTCTCACAAAACGTTATTTTTGAACTCTACTGTATCTTCGCCTGTTTTCTTTCATTTCAAAGCTCAAATCTGACAGAAAAAGCACTAAAAGCTTTAAATGAAAAAAAAACAAGTTTTTGATAAAGAAAATCAAAACAAACACATATATACCTACCTATATTATTTACAAATTTAGGTAGGTAGGTGGTATTCAGAATAATTTGGATTCGCAAATGGCGAAATGAATTGCGATGACCCCTAATACTAACCAATTTTAACCTCATCCAAACTGGGAACAAACAGTTGTTTTTCTTCATAAGAAATGTCATTCACATTTAAGGCCGACATGATTTTTCATGCACTAGTTCACTAGATAATAAATTCAATTGACACCGACCGATATCTTTCTATTCTAACTCAAAGCTGGATCTTTTGTCCAGAAGAAGTACTTGGCAACTGATTGGAAATTAACTTCTGCTAGTGTAATTTCAACTAAAATTATTAAGTAAACAACAACTGCTGTTATAGTGTTATATAGAATGTTCCGATTAATTTAAGGTAGCTCGACAGGGTGATAACAAAAAACAATTATTGTTTCCCAGTTGATATATTACCATTAAATGTTAATATTAAATTTTTATATTAATTTATTTATTAAAAAAATAATTGAGTTTAATATGTATGTAGGTCTCTATTTTAAACGATCACAGAAAGGCAATACCGCTATAGCCCAATTTATTGTCGGCGAGCTCCAATAATAACTTAATATCACGGTTTATACGGTTGTCGCTTTATTAAAACGACAAGCCTCAATTGGCAAAAAAAAAAAAACAGTAAAACCATTCTCCATCCTTGTCGCCATTATTACGACAATCGTTTTACGGCAAAGTCAAGGCGACCCGTGCCGTTTTATCGTTGTTTTTAAAAATAATAAAATAACCGCAATAACATAACATACAAAAAATGCATTCAGAAGTTCAATTAACTTTTTTAGACAAAATAGGTTTTTAATACTTCATGCATAATAGAGGGTGATCCAAAAAACGTCTTTCGAATTTATGATAGAGTCGTGAAATTTTTAGGGAATGTAAGTTTATGAATATGGAGTTATAAAATTAATTTTTGGAACATAGCTACATATTTCGTAACATAGCTTGTTTAAAAAATTATTACTTATTGTTAGTAATAATAGAAGCGCATATTTGTTGAAACAAAATTTGGAAAACATCAAATTAAAAAACTACGTTACCCGGTTATATAGAAAAGAGGCAATTCATACTTTAAAGTGCCAAAATGTTGTTATTTTTAAATTATCTTATATACAATTTTTTGGCTTGTCCATAAATGCACTAACCTAACGGTTTTCGATTTAATCCCGTAATTATTTTTATTTCTAAAACCATCTACAAAGAAGAATTTCGGGGTCACCCTTTCAAAATAGATTTTAATATTTTTTACTAACATTTTTTGTATTAACATTGTTTTAGTGTGGTAAGTTTTATATCTTTTTTGAAACCACAAAGTAGAGTAGGTATACTACAAAATTTTTTCAAGGTCGTGTTCCATAAATGTTTGACCTAAAAATAAGCGGCTTTAACACATACATAGTTATTTTTGATTATAAATTTATTTCCTGAAAAATGAAATTAAATTTGTCTTATTCAAACCAGTTTATAAAAAAAAATTGAATATGGTGGCTAAAAACAAAATAACGTTAATAAATCGAAAATAGTTAGGACTAATAGTTCGAGCATTTTTGTATGGAGAAACTATCAGAACATAGGCTATCCACCTTTCCTATAGAGGTCTTCCAAGATTTGTCTTTGTCTTTTCTCTTTCTAATTTGACATCTAAAAACAACAACAAAAAAAAGTCCTTGGTTGGAAAATATTTACATGCTCTTGGCAGTGTTAAAAAATCCGGTCATTTGATTATTTTTTGTATTTGGAACTGAAAACTTAAATTTGCGATCGAATTACGTATTAATTAGTGTTTAAACATTCTAGTGAACATTCTTTCAAGTGTTTGATACAAAAAACTAATTTTATTACATATTAATCACTATTATTAAACACACGACTTTTTTGGCTCGCCTTCGTGCCTTCTGCATTTGGTTTTGTTTTCCAACCAGGGAGTGCTGTCAGATTGTTTTTTTTTTTTTTTTTTTTGTTTAATTTCACACTGACACTTCTGACATTTGGTGGCAGAGATCCATCCAATAAATTTCAGTAGGTTTTTGTTGCATCAGCTGTTTTTTCACAAGGCATTACAACAACACAAACCTATCTGGATAGCTTTAGATAGTTCCTCGAACGCGGGTATTGTGTATTTGGTCATTAAAAGACATTTTGACAACAACTTTATAGTAAAAATTCAATGAAATCAATTTTTGGAATTGAATGAAATTTTATGACACACTGTTTCCTTTGAATATCGGCGCTAAATGGAAAGGGTATGCACTTTATTAGTACCAGAATTTTTTTGACTGAATGCTTACAATTCTGCTTTTTTTTATTTTCTACAATTTTTGTGAGTCGACAAAATTGTTGTTTTTGATAAATTTTCCAATTATTAGGTAGTTAACCCCAAACCCCAATGTATATTTTACATACAATTTGCATGTGGAATTATTTCGATGAAAACAAAATGATGTTCAGCACATGAGCTTACAGATATAAATTTCTCTTAACCGACTTGATTATAAAATCGGTAGTGTTTTAATTTTGTAACTATTCTCAACTTTTATTTTAAATAGGGTAATACACACCCGGCTAATAGATTTTATATATATTTTTTGTGTGATAGTTTTAGGTGCTTTATTTCATATTTGATAAGATATTTAAATAAGAGTAGAGGCACCTATACTCTTATCAATTAATTAAAAAAAATCATGACAGCTTACGGTAAGATTATCAACTTTAAATAATTTGTATAAGCAAATAATTACATAAAACATAAAAATGACACAATATAATTTATTGGTGATAAGCCTGTATTTACATATATAAATTTAACTTTACTTTAGATCATCATTAATAGGAAATATTTTAGAGTTGTTTCATGACAGTACAAACCAAAAGAAACATTTCCGATACGTTTTTATTTAATGTTTATTTTGGTTTTGAGATAGCTTTACGATTCACGTAAATGTTTCATTCGGTATCGTTACGAAATCTCGCTGATTACAAATACAACAAAGTCCCGCAAGAAAGTAAGTTGCGGGATTTTCAATACCTTTTAACAAAATACGATTGGAAGAATTTTGATGGTGATTTCGAATAAAATAATACAACCAGTTTTTCAAAAGTCAGTTAAGCCATCAGTTAGTACTTATTCTTCAGATAGACTAAAAATCAGTTTTTCAACAATCAGACACAACTATAATTCCTAGGAATAAATCTTTTACCAGTGGAATAAAGTTATCTGCTCGGTTGAGAGCGGGATAAGGAGTTATTCTTACGAATAAATAAATTAAATGTCAAAAAAATTTGTTTTTCAATTCATATTGTTTTGAATTTTGTGGATTTTCGAAGAAGATTCAGGTTAAAAAATATGCACGACTTGATAGCACAAACTTTCTCTTGTGGTTAACAATTGCGTGTTACCACATATTGAAGGTGCATCATGTATGTACCTACTTCACGAGAAAATATTAAAAGCCAAAAGTATCCAAAAATAGATTTTTTTTTTTTATAAAACATTGTTTTTCAAAATTTTTAAATGCAATATTGTTTACACTATTGTGAAGTAATATTGTTTAGACCACAGTGTTCGCACAGACCGACCGACGGACGGCATGATGAAACCAACATAACTATTTTTTTAATATCTACTATTTTCTTTTCCATAAAAAATGCACTTTTTTAAATTTAATTCAAATGTAAGATAATAAATAAACACGAAATACGAGTATAAGTGACGTTTTGATTTGAATATTTTTTGAATTTGACATCATCTCTTATTATTCTATAGAATAATTAACTGAGTGTTTATTTTTGATTGAAAAATTCAATGCTGTTATCTGACCGTTTAAGAGTCTAACAACTTTATTCCGCTGATAGTTAACTGACTCTTTAACTGTTGATTGAAAAATCGTCTCTTAGAAGAATGTTGGTGATTTTGAATATAATCATGCCGATTATGGAATTCGCAATTCTTCAGATCCACCTCCAGAACCTTACCAAAACATCTAGCAAAAAGCATTTTTTTAAATTTGTAAGTTAACAAAAAAAAGTTGTTTCCAAAAACAAAAAAATGTGTCATTTGTCCAAGTTCCAGAGCCTTTTGTCCCGGTTCCAGATCCACCTCCAGAAGCTTGGTCCCAGATCCAGGGTCAGAACCTATGTCCCAGTTCCAGACCCACTGCCGTCGACCGACCAGATCCGGACACCAGAACATAGTCGTCGGCCCAGAAAAACTAGTAGGAAACTTCGTTCTTAGTGATCCTCATACAATCGAGGCACCAATTCGTATGCGCTGTCGCATTGTAGTAGACCCTGCGGGATTTTGTACCCAACGCGTATCATTCAATGCCTCAAATTATTTATTTAAAACTTCGAATGAAAATCTTAAACAGTACCGTCTTGATATTTTGATCGCAAATCCAACAAATATTTCCTTCCCGCAGATAAGAGAATAGGGCTGAATATGTTGTTGGTTTCGATTTTTTTTATTTAAGATGTTTCATTGGTTTCAGACATTCATCAACTCATATGCCTGTCAAAATAATTTCATGTTTTAAATTTGTTTAGCCGTCCTTCATTTACAAATTACATTCAATTACTTCTGCCGGATAGAGCGTAGGTATCACTTAGCAAAACATTTCGCTACTAATATGCGTATGATGTATGAATATTCCTATAGTTAAAACCAAATTTGAAATCATAGATAAAACACACAAATTTGAGGTCTTATAAATACTTCTTATTTATTCGTATTATTATCACGTTATCATAATATTTCATTTAATTTTATTAGCAATTTTATATTTCATTTTTATTTATTAATTTCATTTAAATCAACTTGCATACTCTTATAGTCATAATTATTATTGAAATAAAGACAAACAAAACTCATTTGACTTTGGACGTCAAAATTAACTTTTGTTTTCAAGGAGAAAATAAAAAAAAAATAAAGTAATATAATTAAAAAAGAAAATTTTAGTTTAAGTCTAAGGTTGTTTCTTTTTATAATATGATGATTGAGGTCTTTTTAACTTCCTAAAATAAGATCTATTTCATGTCATTAACATAGGCATCTAGTTCGGCGTCCAGTTCTTCCGCCGTCGGCGCTGGTACCTTGGGAGCTGCATTGCGTCGTCCTCCTGGGCCTCCACCAGAGCGTGGAGCACTACCACCAGCACTACCACCACCACGTCTAGGTCCTCCTAAGAAAATTTTTAATTTTAATTTTATAAATAAACATAGTAAAAAAATATGTCTGTAGAATAAGAATATTTAGGTAGATATACAAAAAATGAAAACTTGAAACGCATTAGAAATTCGTTCGTTTAAGAATATTGGTTTATCGAATAAACCGAAAAATTAGGGGGAGAAAGAAACAATTGCATTTCTGGAGTTTCGTTCAAGTTCCGTCAAGAAATATTGTTGGCAAACCTTTGATTCGGATTCAGCACGCCAAACAAAAAATAAACAATAGGAACAAAAGAAAACTACCACACAACGCTCTGTTTTAAAACACGGTCGCCGAAGACGGTGTTTTAACTTCATAAATGCAAGCCAGGATATACCAAAGAGGAAAACAAGTATTGGAAATATAAATAAGGAATTTTAAAGTAGAAGATTAGTACAAACTTTCAGATGTTATAAGTTTTTTGGAACAAAATCACCCAGTGATGTAAAATAACCTCAAATATAGCGAAAAATCTCGTTTTGAAAAGCAGAAAAAATAATCCCTCATAAACCCAATTCAGTACAATCTTTTTGGACATAGTTTAGCAGTTTAGAATATCAAGTAAAAGTTTACCTGAACCACCTCTGCGAGTATATCCGCCTCCAACTTGGGGACGTGGTCTACTGCTTGGGCCGCTGGCCAATCGAGATTTGCTTACTGGAGATGGCACCTCAGATGTGGCAAGCTGTATATTCATTGGCCGACCATCCAAAGGAACCCCATTGTATTGTTTCATTGCTTTAACCGCATCGGCCCTTCGTTCGAAAACCACATCAGCAGTTCCTGTGAATGTAGAAACAAAGTTCAAAAATTAGTATACCTCATCCAACAATACGAAATCGTCGTTCCACTTTTCTGAAACCAATTTAAGTACCCAGAGAACGTCCAGATCTGTCATAATGCATCGAAGCACTCTTTAATGGTCCGAAATCGGCAAATAGCTCGTGAATATCCGATTCCGAAACTCCATAATCCAAATTTGAAACGAGTAACTTCGAAGGTCCGTTGCCAACTCCACCGTTAGATGTTTTCAAACCGCCACCGAGGCCACGTTTTGGTCCATCGTACATATCGTGTTTCCAAGCGCTGTTCACATCACCCTAGAATTTGAGAGGTTGGATTTTGTTGATGCATTTTTCTTTCCATTTTCTTTCCCTGCCAACAACAGACTGTCATCACACCGTTGCTTGAATGATTACTTTGTTTTGTTTTGGTTTAAACTTTCGCGCAGAGTAGAGCAGGAAAAGTGTTGAGATTGAGAACAAGCTACTTGGATTCATTTTTACGAACGATTTTACTTTTATCTTAATAATAATGTGGGAAGACGGAAGAGGGGAAGGAGATCATTCACTCTTTCTTGCATTTCCTGATGCAAAATATTCTATGCTTCATTTTATGGGGAAAATTGTGATCTTCTAGATTTTCAATATATTATGTATGTATTTTAAAGATTTGCAGCCAAAAAAACTATGATTCGATACATAAAATATCTGCATTTTTGTCCGGACAAAAAATAAAGCACGTATACGTTTTCACATTCGCGCGCTGAATGCGCCCTTTTTATATTCGCTTTGCTGAACTCTACACCATGGCACTGCGGCGAATTGATATTGATGGGAGAAAATTGGAATTTCTATATCTTTTTGTAGATTCCCAAATAGAAAATCACACAAAATTATTAACATTTTAAACCATTTTAAGCTAGGTATTCAAACAAACAAACAAAACATGATTTCTCTTTTTGTTACAACAAAATATGCAATTAAATACAGTCATTATTTAGCTTGACGCACAAGCTGTTGTGGTGGAGAAATTATTTTTTCATTTTACCCAAACGGGGCAACACCGCCATTTTGAATTTCTTTTTTTTTTCACTTTAATGTGAACATTCTATTTTTTAAAAGTCCAACGAATTTTGTATTACCCTGGGAAAATTTGATTTTTGAATGCCACCACGATTTCGGCCCTTTAGAACGGAACCACCACCTCCGCTTGAGCGTTGTGCGCCTCCGGCGCTTTGAATGGGTCGACCTCCCTTGCGGATTGGTCTGCCTCCGCCCGCACCAACACTTCCAGAACCACGACGTATTTGACTACCACCTCGACGAACTTTAAGGCTTTTTGTTGATTTGATGATGTCATCTAAGCTCATTTCGATTTTGTCGACCATTATTATGATAAGTTTTGTTTATATAATTTGATGATTGATGTCTTTTTAATTAATTTTGTTATTTTCTTTTTGCAAACACACGCAACGAAATTCAAGAACACGAACCGATATTCACAAAAGCCAATCACAAACTGAAAGAAAACTTAACGAAGAAGTAGCGAAGTCAGACATCCTGCTGAATAGAAGCGTTCAGTGCGAAAAGAAAATGGCGGTAATGAGTTCAGATGAATTCGGCCTGCCGCCAACAAACAGATGAATTCGGCCTGGCTCCAACTAACAAGCTAAGCACTGCTGTTAAACGGTGCAACTTCTTTTTGCGATTTTGAAGCACGTCGCCGAGCAACATGACAGCCAGCAAAAGATTTGTATCTTTATATGAGGTCTGTGTGGTATCTTTTTTCAGCAAAATGTATAAAACCTGTCAAAATACCAAAGAGAGAACGAATTTCTCAAAAATGGAGAAACTCTTACAACTTGCATTGAACCACTTTTGTGTACAGAACGTCAGAATTTTACTCCTCGCATCAACAATCACATTCCAAAAGTCTGGTTTTGTTAGAAATTTGCATTTAATTTAAAAAAAAAATACATAAATTATAAATTTCCCAAGTTATTTATTAGGGGTATTCATGCAATGTCGTATTTGCCTAGTAAACTTCGTAAACTGCATAAGTTTATCTCCTCGTAAATCAAATGTCAAAATTTGTATGGAAAATTATATACGCAGGGCTGATAAGTTTGCGCGATGATTTTGCCTCGTAAACCACGTAAACTGCATAAGTTTATCACCTCGTAAATCAAATGTCAAAATTTGTATGGAAAATTATATACGCGAGCAATGTAATAAGGATATACACAGATTGCTTTATAGGTGCGTTCATGCAAAGTGAAGAATACATTTACGCAAATACGAAGTTAGTAAATATATCTCATTGCATGAATACCCCTATTATTTATTAAGTTAATTTTCATATATCAGAAACCACAATTTCAAATTAAAAGCAAAAGATACTAACAGCTGGGTGCTTTGACAGTCTTTACTCTTACTGCACACAGAAATTTATGTAGCACAAATTCGCAAGTTATCCAATGGAAAGGAAATTTTTTTCTCTATAGATGTGCTCTCTCGTTGCAACTTTTTCGAGTTAACAAACAGGAATTTGTAAGAAATTGTGCAATTTTGTGAAAAAAACACACCTATGGAATGTTTTCGCTATTAAAATTCTTCGGTCGTCGCATTTTCGCTGCGAATGTTTCGCACCGGTCTGGGAGAGCCGTTACAGAATAAATCATCTCACAGAATAGGAATAAATAATAATAATGTGTGGGATATCTGTCAAATCAATTTGAAATGACAATCCGTGTAATCATAAAGTTTTGTGATTCAGGAAGAGTGAGGTGTACAGATTACACAGATTGGTGCTAGGGGCAAAATTCCACAAGTGTGAATAATTTTCCGTATACACTTTCTATTTACTTTCAAAATAATGTGTCAACAAATTTGCCTGTCTGTGTACACGATATCTGTCAAAATCTTTGTACTTCACTCTGGTGGAATCGCAAAATGTGAAGTATACACAAAGAAAACTCACGCTTGGGGAGTTGGGCACCAGAAAGAAAAAGTGCGTTTACCATTTACTAAAAAAAATTAATTTCGCTATTGTACTGGGCCTGTTGCAACAGATCGTGAATACTCCTAGATGATTTCGTCCTAGTGCTACCTTCGTTCTGTTTTCTTCTTAAAAATTGACATTTGAAACCACAGATTAGCCACATAAAGATGAGAATCCCCAGCAGCCATTTTAATTTGCCACCAAGCTTAACTGTCAGATATCAGATAGAAAATGAGAATGGGTGTATAAAAACCTCATGCATACACAGTAGGGATCTTCAGCCACCGGTTAAATTGTTGTTGCAATTGCAATTCACATCTATTCATCGCCGCCGGAAGAAATTACAAATATAACAATGTAAACAAATGGGTTTTGGAGGGTGAAACGTACGAAACATTCTCATCTTCATATGGCTTATCTGTGTTTGAAACAAACAAAAAACTACATCTATCTCGCTTATTCGCATTCGCACCAACTAGAGTTTTCTATATTTATTTCATTTATTTGCTTACATCTTTTTATAAAGAAACCATCTCATAACAATTTGAATTTGAAAATAATAAAAGCCTGTTAAATTGCATCTGGAAAAGACTAATTATTGTTTTCTATAGACTTTGTCCAACGTACATAAAAGGTAAGCTTTCCCAACTGTTATTTTAATTACAAATTACTTGTCCTTGTCCAACATGATTATGAATAAAAAGGTACCTAGATAATTGAAATATAAATCATAATTTCGACGTCGCCTTGCTCTTGTTGTATTTCCTATATTCACTTCTCCAAAACTCCATTCGCTCACCATCGGGGTTCTCCATCATTTTTTGCTTCTCGTCAATAATAAATGCCTTTAAATTAAACTCTTCATTGGTGTTAATCTTCTGCACAGGCTCCCAAGCGCAATCAATCAAATCTGTGCCACTGGAAGGTGTTGGATTTCCATATTTGGCAAAGTTAGCCCAAAGATGACACATTGTTCTCACCATTTTCTTATCTCTATCTGTCCAAGGTTCATCAGCTAACACAGATTGAAAAAGATAAAACAACTCATCACCGTGACATGAACCCTTCAAATGCTCAAACTGAAAAAGTCTCTTATAGAACCCAAGATCACCTATATAGTCAAAGCGATAGAAGTATAACGGCGACTTAGGGAGTTTTCTGGAATGAATTTCTGCCGCAACATACGCGTCAATAATAAAATTGAAATCGCTAAGCAGATCTTGAAAATTATCTAAGGTTTTTTGTTCCAATTTTGCTCCTCCCATATAAAAATTTCGCATCCTCTGTGCAAGTTTTTCGCTTTGTTCATTATCTGGACAAAGATTTATATTTCTTGGTATAAATCTAGCCAAATCCTGTTCGCAACTTTCCAATTTCTTTACAGCATTCGATAGCATTAGTAATCCTTCGCCTGAATTGTAACCCATCATTAGAGGAATGTCAATAGAATTCATTTCACTCATTGAGTCCAGAGGTTCCTTTGTCACCAAAGCTTCTGCACTGTCTTCCTCAACAATTGGTCCAAAAGGCATTGGTAGGTCTCGACGACGTTCGTCTGGCGTCATAACTGAAAACATATGCTTCCAGAAGTCACTCAATTGCTGATGAGTTTTCAAAAACTTGGCGTTTTCTAATTGATCGTTGGAATGAAAACCCATTGCCTTAGCCAAAAGAATAGATTTCTCGGATAAGTTTGTCTTCATGGCCCATGGCATGTTCGCTGTGCCACTTTGTACAATTGCTTTGTGAAAAAGTTTTCTTGAACTCTCCGAGAGAAAGTGCAAATGTACGCACGAAGCACCAGCACTCTCACCGAATAGGGTTATATTATTAGGATCTCCACCGAATTGTGAGATGTTGTCCTTAACCCACTTTAAGGCTAGACGCTGGTCTTTCAAACCAGCATTGCCAGGAATGTTCGCTTTTGGTAATGATAGGAAACCAAGTGATCCCAGGCGGTAGTTCAGTGTGACAACTACTACGTTTTCCTGCATTAAATAAAGTGGTTTATATCTATACAAAATTTATTATTAAAACATGTCAAGAGCTAACAATACTCACAAATTGCTATTGCCATTCCCAAACATATAGCCACCACCATGAATGAATACCATCACTGGGATGAGTTCATTTGTGCTATTTTTTCTCGGCGTGTAGACATTGAGGAATAGGCAATTTTCTGATCCGCATTGCTCTCCGGAAAACGGATCTTTCTGGGAACTAACGTCACCCTCAACAGTGCAGTTGATTTCAGATTGAGAGAAGCTTACTAAGGGCACTGGTGCCTGAAGGTGCAAGCAGATGATATGATTTCTTTCTTGAGTTTCATACAATTATCTTACTTGAAACCTTAGTTTTCCCAGTGGAGGAACTGCATATGGTATTCCCTTGAAGTAGTAATATGTGGACCCATTTGGGAGTAATGCTTCGCCCCCAACGACCGTTCCTTGCTCGACTTTGACCTTGATGTGAGAAACCATTTCTGTGGAAGCCTTAAGTAAATGTTATTGTTGCAGATGTAATATTTTAAGCAAAGATATTTGGCCAACCTTGTGGATTAATCGTAATTGTTTTGATTCTCGTGGAACTAAATTTAATCGTCTTGACAGCATTATTTTTTTTGGCAAATGTAATAAAATGAAGTTTGTATAATAGATCAACATATGGTATAAAGAACATATGGTATGATATTCGGCGTTGATTTTTTTCTTTCGTTCTGCGCAGCTATGTACGTCACTGGATGACAAAACTGCGAACAGAACAAAAAAGATAAACCAAATCAAATGTGAACACATGTATGCACGAGAGAAATAAAAATAACAACATGCGCAATATCATACCATATATTCTTTATACCTTGGGATCAAAAGTAATTTGTTTTTCTGATAAATATAATTAAGCTATTCGCAAACCGACGCACATGTGAATTAATGGAATGGCAAACATCTACACGATATGTGGATTGTGGATTGGAACCGGTTTTGGTAGTTCAGAAATATACATATTCGAGTATCTAAGATAGGCTATCCTAGAGAATACTGAACGTGGGCAATGTTTAAAGTTTGTTTAGCCTTCAGCTGGGCAAAAAAGTTTTTCAAATTAAAATTGAACGTAATACTAAGCACCACTAAAAAGAGTCAAGGCCCTGGCAGCCGTGAAATAGTTATCAACTCCAATGACTTGGTGGTAGGTAACTCAAATCGTTCTTGTTTCATTCAAACCTTAAAAAAAATTCCTACTTTTCCCGCAATTTACAATTAAAAAAATTGAAATATAAAAACCATTTTTTTTGAAAATTTCGTAATTAATATTTTATTCGGCTTAAAAGGATGTATTCAAATTTTGAACAATCGGTTGACGAGAAAGAAGATGCCGTCAATAACAGTTTTTGATAGAATTTTTTGTTACCAAAAATAGTTTCAATAGTTTCATACCAATTGTATGTCAGGCACTGTTATTTTTAAGCCAACAAAAAATCTATTTCGCCGAATTATCATTATCATTAAAAAACCGTTAATTCAATTTGGGAATAAGAAATCGCTTTCAGTGGCTTAGGCTGTAGGTTGAGGTACAGACAGATATTATGTACATACAGCCAGACAGTCGAAATCGCGGAATGCAATTTTGTCGTGTTCTCAATCCTCGCAATGTCAAGTTTGATTAAACTCGTGAGGTCGTTATTTTACGAATCCATGTACGTTTTTTATATCGGTAGTAAAAATAAAATTAATGGAAGAGGTTTTTTTTTATCGATCACTGTTTTTAACTCAAATAGATAACGTACGTGATTGTGTGAAAAGCAAAAAATTAAAGCTTAAGTACTTGCCTACTAAACCATTTTAATATAGTCACCTATCTTCTTGGGTAAGCTAAATATTTGTGTGTTGTAAATGTGATAACAGAAGAAATTCTGCCTTTTTTTTTGTTGTTTGATAAGAGATATTGAAAAAAAAGTTTCGGACTAGTGTGTGATTCAGCTTTCAGAGTTAAGTTTAAATAAACTTTCATTGTGTTCATCAGTCACTCGAAAAAATGACATCATTTACAAAAGTGACCGTAAAACAGGGCAGAATTGTTGGAGGAGTGGATTGTCTACCGAATGGAAATCCTTATTATTTTTTCAAAGGAATACCGTATGCTGAACCGCCGTTAGGAAAATTAAGATTCCAAGTAAGTATATCTGTGATAGATCCATCAACAAGAAATCTGAGTTATGAGTTACATATATTTTGATAGGCTCCAATACCATTGGACAGCTTTGCTGAGCCTGAGATAGAATGCACCAAAGAAGGCAATGTATGTTTTCAACGGGATAAAAGTGGAAACTTTATTGGAGCAGAAGATTGCTTGTTCCTAAATGTTTACACTCCAGAAATGAAATCGGAGGGAGTATTACCTGTTATGGTTTATATACATGGAGGATCATTTCTAACTGGCAGTGGAAATAGTGAAAAGTATGTCCAGTGTTTTAATCAGTCATGTGCTTTTTTTTAAATTCTCTATATCTTAGTTATAATCCTCTATATTTGATGCAAGAAAATGTAGTTGTTGTCACTATGAATTATCGCCTTGGACCACTGGGATTTATTTCGTGTCCCGAGGGGAATATACCTGGAAATGCTGGTCTTAAAGATCAGGTAAATAAGTAATTTGAATTTTTCACATTTAACTGAATAGAATATTTACTCTTAGAGACTTGCCCTGCAATGGGTCCGAGAAAATATTTCCAAATTCGGTGGAGACCACAACAATGTAACACTTTTCGGTCAAAGTGCTGGTAGCGTTTGCGCCAATTTGCATGTTTTGTCAGAAGGATCTAGGAAATTGTTTCACAAAGCAATCCTGCAAAGTGGTTTAGGGAACATGTCATTTTTGATAGAAGACAATTCTTCTTACAAAACGATGGAACTAGCTAAAACACTTGGTTGCAGCTCTAATAATCCGATTGACATGGTAGAGTTCTTGCAGAAATACCAAGATCTGGAGAGTCTTTGTGAACCATTATATGGACCGCCAAAGCTGGAGCATTTATTAAATGGTCGTTCAGTGCCAGCGAGACCTACAATTGAGAAAGACTCTCCCGAAGCTGTTTTTACCAAAACAGTCTATGAATCTATGAACGATAAGAATTCTATTGACATACCTATCATAATTGGTTGCAACTCGGCAGACGGAACTGTTGTACTGCCCGCATTAATTGGCATGGTAAAGCATTTGGAAAATAACTTGCGCTATTTTATTCCTGGTGCTCATAGAAGTTTGGAAATGTTCAAAGACCTGGAACCTGTCATTAAAGAATTTTATTTTAAAGAAAAGAACATAGACAAATCAACTCTGAATGAGTTAAATGACCTCCTGACAGATTTCCTTTTTATGGGGAACACGATAGACTTAGTAGAAATGCACTCAAGAATGCAACATAAATCACCAATGTATTTCTATATATTCGACTTTGTGGGAGATTTGAATTTACATAAGAAAAAATTAAATTTAGAAAATGTCGTCAAAGGTGCCGGCCATTGCGATGAACTAGGTTACATATTTCAAACAGTCAACGCTCCAGAACCGTGGAATAAGAGGGAAAAGAAAATGGTAAAAACTATCTGTAAGATGTGGACAAATTTTGCAAAGTACAGTGACCCAACATTGGGTTGTGATTGGATGCCCGTTAGGAAAATAGAAGAAAAGGACGATTTTTCATTGGACACATATATAATTGATGACATTGCGAAAATGGTTAAAAATCCTTATAAGGAAAGAATAGATTTACGGAGGCATCTAAAGAAGACCGTGGAGAATTTACTTAAAATGTCTTAATCAAAGAGTTCCAAATTGTATTTAATAATTTTTGTATAGCACTTAAAAAACTATGGTGTCAGTTATATTTCTTATTTACACTTATATTTTTAAAAGTAAAAATTATCTCTCCAAAACATTAAGGGCCAGTTTCACAGTCGACACTTACCGGAATAAGTGGCTCCTAAGTTTCTCATATTAGGACTTTGGGCTCCACTATAGAGCCATGATTACTGACTTCTTCATTCATAAATAGTTCCATAGCCAGGGATAAGTGGAACTTAAGTCACCATCATCGGAGACTTAAGTGCCACTTGTTCGGGTAAGTATTTACTGTGCTATTGCGCATTAATTTTTTACATTGCCCACTTAACTGCCACTTTTCTTACTGTGAAACTATCCCTAAAAATATCTGGAGACTAGCTCATTCTTTTAATTATTGAAATACCAATTTCAAATTCAAATTTCGATAAATAATTTGATTTTTTTTCGTGGCGGATGGGTTTGGATTATGATTTCAGATTGATTTATTTTTGTTCCGGTATTAGTGTATATTCGTGTCTGCAGAGATGGTAGCTGTCAAACTGATGGCTACCAATTAGGCTTTTCCAGAAACTATCTTTGTCTTTTCTCTTTCTAATTTTGACATAAAAATATGTAGGGAAAACAAACAAACGACCAATCACAATCACATGTTTTTGTTTTCCCTACATATTTTTCTGTCAAACTATTGATTTTTTTTTTTACTTGTTTGGCACTGAAGTCTGGTGGATGTTCCAAATTGTACAGGTGTAAAACAGATGCGGCAAAGCTGAGAAACAAGAGTAAAAACTAATGTGGTTTTCGTTTCGACCAAAAAAATCGATTTTTTGTCGATCTGACGTCGATTTTGCAGATCTCGATTTTAAGCAAGATTTACACAGATTTCCACACGCACTTGCACACACATCAAAGAAAAGTGACCTTTACCAGTGTTGTTTTAAAAAAGCCACTCAGACAATCATAAAACAAATTAAAGTCACGTTTTGTGTTCTCTTTGCCAGTAATATTTAAGATTCTGACACCCAAATCTGAATTGGTTGAAACGAAAGTCACATAAATTTGGGTTCATGGGACGTGGTCTCTATAAAGAGCAGCATCTCGCGTTGTTGTTGTAATGCATATTTTTAATGATCTAAATATGTATTTATATGGATCATTTCTGATAGTTAAAAACAGCTATTAACTTCTGACTAAAATGTTGTTAACAATTCGGTTAGTCGAGAAAAAAGTATTTAAAGCATCAAGTACAAAAAATTACAACCAAATTATTCGGAATTTGTTGAGGGCTTTGAAAACTAACAAATGAACTCCTTTTTTTTTAGTGAATTTTCAGATACAAATAGATTTAAAACGAGGATCTAAATGAGATGTCCCGCAACATAAAATTTCCATCACTTCACGCTGATGATTTTAATGCTATGCATCCATTCTAATTAATTCTTCTTTTGTGTGAATTTTTTTTCTCTGGTGCCCAACGTTTACCTAATTATTGTTTTTTGTCAGTATACTGCTTTATGAATTTATTCTTTTGGCAGTATACTCAATACTGACAAAAAGAACTACCAATTTGTCAGTCGTATAAATCCAGCATTAGGTGTGTTTTTTTGCAAGTCCATATGGATTTGTCGAAAAAAACGACATCGGGACTAAGGACCTTCTTACTTACAATACGTAAGTCCCGATAATTATCTGGACTTAGCTAAGTCCATATGGATTTAAGTTGTTGTTGTATTTACGTGTAAAACTATTAGTTCCGATGTTGTTTTTTTCGATAAATCCATATGGACTTGCAAAAAAAAACACGCCTATTATGTAACTCTTCAATAAATTAAAACATTTACACCGTAGTGGGTTTTATTTTTATCTTAAAATGGATCATCGCCATACTAAAATGAGGGTAGTATGTTTGGTAGCTAAAACTTTCACCAAGTTTCCCAAAACTTTTTTTTTTCCTATAGGCTTTGACAGCAAATTGGGAAAATTTGTGCAAAATTTTACGTTGCCAAACAGACCTATTAATGTGGAATTTTTAAACTATTGCCGAATTCCTTTCAACAAAAGAATCGAGACTGTTCAGAATTATTTCTAAACAAAATCGATTCTTTTCTGTCAAAACAAATCTTGCAATTTCACACTGATTTGCACACACACACTATGAAGATTTGACATTTCTAATACGTCAAATTTAAAGTTGCGGAACTTTTTAAGATGAATTGTTTATTTTTTGGTTGAAACGAATTCTACATAATTTAACAAAATATTCAACATATATTCAGTCAATATAGCTATAAAAATAATAATTGATTGTGCGTTGTTCAATATCAAACAAAAATTTGAGAAAAAAAATATCTTGAAAACTTTTCAATAACAATTTTCTTTAAAAATATATATGCAAGTAGAAGTTCAAACAAATAAAATGCACCAACAAATTGCCCGTATAAGCTGTCTTATATCTTCTGTTATTAAAATAGAATTATTATAGTAATTAATTTTATTCTATTGGTAAAACATTTTTCTCACAACAAAAACAAACAACCTTAATAGTTTTGTGAAAAATTTCTTGACGGTTTGGGTCAATTGCAGCCGACAAGTAACACAAACACAATCACACAAAAAAAAAATCGATTCATTTACGAAATACAAATTCCTTTCAATTGACAGAAAAAAATCGATTCTGTTTAGAAAAACTTCGATTTCTTTTTTGAAAGGAATTCGCGATGATATTCCAACTTTTATTTTTGACACATCAACCATAGTTAACTTGTTAGAAAAAGAACGCACCACCGCCAACTGCAGCTGTCATCTCGCTGTCATTTTTAAATATGTAAATATGAGCAATCATTCTTTATCTTTGTCGTCAACCTGAAGAAAAATTATTAACAAAATTCGAAATCAAGATATAAATCCCTAATAATGGGTGCACTCTTCGGAAAAAGTAAAAAGCCACAGAGCAGAATTACAGACCAAGATCGCGTTGTCCTGGTAAGAGTATTCAATTCAAGTTATATTCCAATGAATAATAGACCCTCTACCTCAGCAATTGAAACAACAAAGAGACCGTCTCAAGCAATACCAGAAGCGAATTGAACTCAACCTAGAAAAGGATCGGGAGCAGGCTAAAAAATGTCTACAAATGGGACGAAAGGAGTAAGAAAATCAATAGGTTAAAAATGAGAATTACCAAAGAACATTTTCCCTTTTCAGACGAGCAAAATTACTTTTGAGAAAAAAGAAATATCAAGAGAAACTCCTTGACAACACCGATGTCCAATTGGAAAACATTGAAAAACTTGCTTCTGATATAGAATTCGCTCAAATTGAAGCAGACATTGTGAACAAATTAAAGATGGGTAATGAAGCACTCAAGGCGGCCAATGATTTAATGAATATCGAAGAAATTGAGAATATTATGGATGAAACTAGAGAAGGAGCCGAGAAACAAAGGGAAATCGATACAATTTTATCAGGAGCTCTTACAGACCAAGATGAAGAAGACGTTTTAGCGGAATTAGATGATCTGGTAAACGCCGATGAGGCTGAAAAGAATGCTTCCAACAATGATGATATTCAATTACCTGAGGTACCTGCGGATGAACCTGTTGCCGAACTTCCTAGCGAAGAACCAGAAAAAGTTAAAGAGAAACAAAAGAGAGTTCTCGTTGAAGCTTAAAACTATTTTTTTTTATTTTTGTAAGCCTATAGGTGCGTTTATGTATTTGCAATGAAAATAAATTAGTTTTTAAAAAACGCCTCTACCTTGAGCAGTCTTAAGTGCTTTGATGTTTCTCTACATTGCAGCCATCCGTGCGAATCGCATAATTTTGTCATGATTTGTAGGCGAGTCTGAGCTTATGACCACCCGCTGCCAGGTACGAGTGTCACTTGACTTGCGTATGGCCTCCAACACTGCTTGCACATAGAGGCCGTCTTCGAAGGTAGCAGCGACTTGGACGGGCTCCTTAACCCACGATGAGTCTTTTTGGGCAAAAGCCTCCTTTAAAGCTCCTACCATCTTACAAAGACCCTTTATGTAGGGCCTCGGAAGATGGGTGTCTGACGTCGAGAAATGCAAATCTTGAACGTCTACGTAGATGGCTTCCTCCTTGACTTGATTATCGTCTTTGGAACGTAGGGCGAAGAGATCTCCTCCTCGCACCACCAAGTGGCCATTCTTTCCGCAAACCATTATTTCTTGGACGAATGAATTTGAAGCCATCATATGACTGTGTAGGGTCGCCGTCACCAATGTTCCTCCTTCTAGTTCCATTTGGAAGTTGCAGAAATCCGGAGCAGATATCTGGCGAATTCCATTTACCGCAGGAGTGGTCTTTGTATATGCCTTGACCAAACCATGCACCCTAATTGCCCTCTGATTGAGAAGGAAACTCACCAAATCCACGACATGGCTTCCAACAAGATTAAGAGCACCTCCGCCCATTGCTGCGTCACACATCCAATCGAATTTATCGGGAAACAGTGATCCCATTTGCACTCGAACATCAACCAATGTGATTTCTTGAATGGGTCCAATTAGTTCTTCATGAAGTGCACGTTTCAAATGAGTAACTGCTGGAAGAAACCTCAGGGAATGATTGACCAGAGTAATGAGAGTTGGGTAGTACTGAGAGGCACGAACCATTTTAATTGCGTCAGCTTGACTCAAACCCATTGGTTTGTCACACACAACATGTTTACCTATGCCTAGAGCTTTGACAGAAATTTCAGAATGTAAATACGGTTGGCATATGATGAAGACCAAGTCGACTTCTTTTTTGAGGAGCACGTCGTCGATTTTGTTAGTGAAAAAAGGAATTTTTTGTTCACGGGCAGTTTCTTCGGCGTCTTTTAAAGTACGGCCCCAAATAGCATTGATTTGGAAGCCCTTTTCCCGCAGCAGTGGAACAAGGACTTTTGCCACAGCTCCAGTTCCAAATACACCAATTCCGGGCAGCATGTTGGGTTGATATCCGAGTTCTATGAAAACCTTTAAAACTAGATTAAAAGCACGAATCTATTGTGGTTAATTTACAAATCAACATACCTACTCCCAATCTATTTGTTTATTTTATCTACTTTGTTAATTTTTTTAGACGAAAAACATTTTTGTTTTTGCTGAATGCTGATGGAAGCAGTAGAATTTGACATTTCATTTTAAAAATGTCAAAACAAAACCACAATTAAAAACTGTTTGTTTGAATAATCTTATGGCGAATTCCTTTCAAAAAAGAAATCGAATTTTTTCTATACAGAATCGAATTTTTTCTAAACAAAATCGATTCTCTTCTGTCAAAATAAATCTTGCGTTTTTAGCAAGATTTCAACTGATTTGCACACACTATAAAGACTTGACATTTCTAATACGTCAACTTGAAAGTCGAGGAATTTTTGGAAGACGAGTTGTTTATTTTTTGGTTGCAACGAATTCTACATAATTTAACAAAATATTCAACAATATATTCAGTCAATACAGCTATGTATAAAAATAATTTATTGTGCGTTGTTTATTATCAAACACAAATTTGACAAAAAAAATAGCTTTCGCGAGTGAAAGACGTGTTAAAAACTTTCAGTGCAAGTGAAAAATTTTCAATAACAATTTTCTTTAAAAATATATGTGCAAATAGAAGTTCAAACAAATAAAATGCACCAACAAATTGCCCCCGTATAAGCTGGCTAATATCTTTTATTTATTAATTTAATTCTATTGGTAAAACATTTTTCTCACAACAAAAACAAACAGCCTTAATAATTTTGTGAATAATTTCTTGACGTTTTGCGTCAATCGCAGCTATAAAGTAACACAAACACAATCACACCAAAAAAATCGATTCTCTTACGAAATACGAATTCCTTTCAATTGACAGAATAAATTCGATTCTGTTTAGAAAAAAATCGATTTCTTTTTTAAAAGGAATTCACCATTACATCGATGTTGAGACCACAGATTAGCCATATTATGCCGCCTCCACTGGGCATCAACGATGTCCAACATCACAACCACAATCCAATCCACAATATGACTTGTATGGATTATGTCACTACATGACATGGATTTTTCTGCCTCCATTGGATTTTTTAAAGACATGTTCATAATCCGAGCATCGTTCATGCCCAGTGGAGGCGGCATGTATGAAGATGAGAATGTTTCCTACGTTTCACCCTCCAAAACCCATTTGTTTACATTGTTGTATTTGTAATTTTTTCCCGCGTCGATGAATAGATGTGAATTGCAAAAACAATTTAACCAGGTGTGTGAAGATCCCTACTGTCTATGTGTGAGATTTTTATACACACATTCTCATTTTTTATCTGATAACTGCCAGTTCAAGCTTGTAGGCAAATTAAAATGGCTGCCGGGGATTCTCATCTTCATGTGGCTAATCTGTGCCTAAATGTCTCGAATAGGCCGATTACCCAAGATCATTGTATCTGCTGGATCCAAGCAAACATTTTCCTTCGTAACTGTCTCATTGGGTACGTTCAGCAGGCACAAGGGACTACATATGTAGTCAAGTGCATTCATTGAACGCAATTTTTATGAGATGTCATTAGGTCTGTTTGGTAACGTGAAATTTCTTGCGAATTTGCACAAATTTTCACAAAAATGCACAATTTGCCACTAATTCCTGTTTGTTAACTCGAAAAAGTTGCAACGAGAGAGCAGATCGAGAGAGAAAAAATTTCCCCTCCATTGGATAACTTGCGAATTTGTGCTACATAAATTTCTGTGTGCAAGAAGAGTAAAGACTGTCAAAGCACCCAGCTGTTAGCATCTTTTGCTTTTAATTTGAAATTGTGGTTTCGGATATGTGGAAATTAACAGCCTAATTTATTAGAATTCGCTAAACACCTCTAAACGGCTGAATAGTTATATAGTGCATAAGCATTTATGAAGCCACTATTCAACGTTGCATAAATCCTAATTCATAAAATATTTCCCTACACATTATAGTTATAATGCGCTTGTGTCAAATAAAGTACCAAGAAGGGAAAATCTATTACGTTTTACTGCCACAATTGATTAACAAAACAAAGCTCTGAAAGTGAAAAGTCAATAAACGAATTCTCCTGCACCGATTGGATTAGTTTAAATTTCATTTAATATTGCATAATGTACCTATTCTTGTTACTGTTTCTTTTGTGCCGTGTTAGAAAATATAGTTTAATATTTTAGAACAAAAAATTCATGGTTTTTATTGAAATAATTGTTTCATCCACTGACAGTGCGATCAAATTGAGAAGAATATAGGAACATCTATTAGGGTGGCAATTATTTTTGCAATGTTTTTTTTATTTATTTTGTGTCTCCCACTGAAAATATTCAATAAACCTCAATTTTGGCATACATCTAAGCACATGTATATTATAAATAAAGAATTTCCATCAAATTTTATACTTTCACCGACATTTTAAGTTAAAGTCGGAAAACTGCGTGCATTTTTAATGAAAAGTTTTAACTTCTCGGTGGGATACGTCCCCTTAGCCGATTTCAAAAAAATTTAACAACATTTTGGTTTGTACAAAGTAGCTTAATAATAAAGCTTGATCACTTTCAGGAGGGGACAAAAAAGATATATAAGCATTCCCAAAATAGGTGCCACCCTTATAACATTGTATTTTATTCTCGTCTGTGTATGAGTCTCAAATGCCTCTTTTCAACGTTGCATAAGTTTTATGAATAACATTTTTGCGTTTAGTTGAATTATAAGGAGTGAATAGTTCTATGCACTCGCTATGATGCATTTATAAATTCGGCTGAAAATGTATAATAATATTTTTATCTGAAAAACACCTCACACAAATCAATTACGAATTGTAAATTATAATTTTTCAATACTTCTTACTAATCATGTATTTTTTAATCAAATCTTTTCTATAATTTTTATAAAGAACTCCTCCACCCAAAACAATTAAACAAACGTGAACAAAAAAAGTTACTGAACAATGAAGTTCAGCTTGATGTTTAATGACAAAATATAATCAGCTGATATTTTGACATAAATGCACT
Organism: Leucozona laternaria; assembly: GCA_932273885.2. NCBI lineage: Eukaryota > Metazoa > Arthropoda > Insecta > Diptera > Syrphidae > Leucozona > Leucozona laternaria. The sequence goes on along the minus strand of OW026368.1, from coordinate 20,704,409 downwards.
TAACTTGAAATGAAAGGACTAGCTTTCCAGTCACTTTCCAATAACAGTTGCCTTTGCCTTAATGGATGGGTACGTTCAGCAGACACAAGGGACTACATATGTAGTCAAGTGCATTCATTGAACGCAAATTTTACAAAGGAAACTAGTTATTTTTTTGAGATGTCATTAATGCCAAAATTGGAACTTTACTTCCAACCTTTACCTTCCATTGATAGTGCAGATAGTATTTATAATAATATTTTTTTTTGAAAAACACCTAACACAAGTCAATTACGAAATGTAATTTATATTTTTTCAATACTTCTTACTTATGATGCATTTTTTAATTAAATCTTTTCTATTATTTTGATAAAGAACTCCTCCACCCAAAACAAACGTTGAAAAAAGAAGTCACTGAACAATGAAGTTCAGCTTGCTGTTTAATGACAAAATATAATCAGCTGATATTTTGACATAAATGCACTTGACTTGAAATGAAGGGAGATATTTCTTGACTAGCTTTCCAGTCACTTTCCAATAAAAGTTGCCTTAATTGGAAGGAAATTTTGCGACAGCTGGCCAATCAGAGACGAGAAACTTGCCTTGCCTTCAAGTCCCTTCGTCATCTGAACGTACCCTTTGCCTTAATGGATGTCTGCCACCAAATGTCAGAAGTGTCAGTGTGAAATTAAAAAAAAAAAAACAACAATCTGACAGCACTCCCTGGTTGGAAAACAAAACCAAATGCCGAAGGCGAGCCAAAAAAGTCGTGTGTTTAATAATAGTGATTAATAAGTGATAAAATTAGTTTTTTGTATCAAACACTTGAAAAAATGTTCACTAAAATGGTTAAACACTAATTAAAACGTAATTCGATCGCAAATTTAAGTTTTCAGTTCCAAATACAAAAAATAATCAAATGACCGGATTTTTAACACTGCCAAGAGCATGTAAATATTTTCCAACCAAGGACTTTTTTTTGTTGTTGTTTTTAGATGTCAAATTAGAAAGAGAAAAGACAAAGACAAATCTTGGAAGACCTCTATTGGAAGGCAATTTTGAGACAGCTGGCCAATCAGAGACGAGAAACTTGCCTTGCCTTCAAGTCCCTATCCCTACGTCTCCTGAACGTATAAAATGATTCACATAAATGAACAAAACCTTCGATTATGAATTAATTTAAGATTCTATGCAAATCCAAACTCCTGGTTAACGATACTACAGTTTTGAATCATTAAAATTAGGTAAATAATGAATAAATGTTGGGCTTAAGTGAATGTAAATAGGATACTTACATATACTCGTAGGTACCTTTGTATTTTTATTTAGAGAACAATTAAAAAAGACGCGTCTTTTTGGATCAATTAAAAGAGAATTTCGTACAGGATTACTTGTGCACGTCCACTTTTATTCACCTACATATTATGCAATATGAAAGAAGTAGAAATTATATGCTTTTGAAAAAATTGAAAAACTAAGTTCTTAGTTCTAAATTTTATTTTTGTACGGTTAAAAATTGATAAGAGTAATAAAGAAATTAATAAAATAACATTAAATATAATTATATTAAACAATCTTCTTAAATTTAATATTATTTATACATTGTTTTAAATTTATGAGTTTGATAGACCATTTGAATTTCCTTAAACATAATAATTTTTCGTGTGAACAAGACACTGAATGGTCCCGTGTAGGAGCAAATAAAGAATTTCCAACAACATTTATATTTTTTTTTGTTAAATCTATACCTACATAAAATATGTATATGTATTTTTGTTTATTATATTTCTTCTTAAAGTTATACAAGTTAGTCTTATGAACAATATGTTGGTTCCCATTTAGAAATGTTTCTTTTCCATTGTTTTCATTTCGTATGTATTGTAAATAATATGAAAAAAAAAAAAAAAATCACTTGAGTAATTATTTTAAACAAAAATTAACAATAAGTAAAAAATTAAATAAATTATTTTTTTAAACATAACTACATACTTTAAAGAATGTTATAAAGGTAAGGCACATCAGTATAGCATTTTCTTGTTATTTATTTCTTTGAAATGAGTAAAACTAACAGGGCAATGACTTTTTGTTTTTGGGTTAGAATAATTTAGGAAAATCAATTATTGAATAAGTTAAACAAGGTTTAAAAACTAAAGTATGTAATAAACTCAGTTTCAACATTAACGATTAACCATTATTGTTCTTAAATTCTTATACATACTTTGGCTTGTGAAATTAAAAGTATAGAAATAAGCTGCGAATCGTGAAGGTTTATAGAAGATAACAAGCTATTCTAGTTATATTAATATTAAATATATATAAAAGCGAGAGTAAAAGTTATGGAGTAGAATGGAAAGGAGAAGTTCAGTAAGGTACGTTAAGAAATAGGAATATTTTTGAATTGCTAAACTGATGTTGATTAAAGTTCTATTCCATTGCATTTGTTTTTATGTATATTCCATTTAAATTTGTTATTATTAGTATAGATATATTTTTTCATTGATAATAACAATACATATTGCAAATGAAATAAATTTTTTGTGAGTGCTTTACATCGATTTTTTTTTTGTTTTGTAAAATATTGGCAAGTTTTCTTATAGAAATCGAAATAATTTGATATTTCCTTAAAGCTGTTAATAAGTTTAATTATAGAATATTATGTACATATTTTTATATGAATTAACTAATTTAATTTCAGTCGCATATCAATAATTACATTTAACTTAAAATAAGTGGATTTTTTTTTTAAAATGTTGTCTTAAAAATATAATTAATGTGTTTTCAACAATATAAAAGATTGGGTAAAGGACTTAAGGTACATTTACATTGAGCTTAAACTATGTAAATATTTACATTTTGCTTTAATTTTAAATAATTGCATTCCAGAAAGGTTGTTTGTTGATCAGAAGAAACAATTTTGCAAAAAGTCTTTTTTTATAAAAATTAAATATTGTTAATTTTTTAAATTTCTTAAAATCATAATTCAGAAGAATTAAAATTCCAAAAACTAAATATAGAAAATCGAAATTGCAAAGTATCATATTGGTAAAAATCAAAGCATGTATACATATATGTTGTTGAGATATTTTTCACTTGTGTACACAAGCACAAACCCTAAAGACCAAATTTTGGATTCGTTCTATGACAGAGAACACGTGGATAGAAGGGAAATTTAAATAAACAAACAAAAATTACTGTAGTGTAAAGACAACAATTATGTACATGGAAAATAAACAAACACAGCGAAAAAAGAGACGGTTATACATATACGACTGCTGTCACTGTGGTCTTGTTTGTTTTACTATCAGAATCTGATTCAGATTAGATCTTTCGGATAGTAAAACACTATTGTATGTTTCACTTGTAGATTTTGCTTCTATAACATGGTGACTCCACGAGAAATATTTCATAGAATACTATGGCGCATGCTATGGAAAATTGCTCATGGAGGCTACTTATAGTATTCTATAAAAAATTTCTTGCCACATATTGCTCGGCTCATAGAAAGCTATGGATAGTATTCTATGAGCAAGCAATTTTTCGTTGGTTTGTTTGAATTTTGTTTGTTTTGTGTGATGTTGTTCTATTCTCGCAAATGAAATAGTAAGCTATGAAAACGCCCAACCAATATTTTATGGCATACTATCGCTTTTCCTTTCTATCAAAAGTGACAGATTGTAATCTATGAAATATTTCAGGTGGAGACCCCGTGTAACTTTGCTTAACAAATTTGCTTGCAAAATCTGTTATTAACGGTAACTGCCATACAACTTTTTTTTTTTAAATAATTGCAATTTATTTTTGATTTGGATATGTCAAAAATCCGATTTTGACCGTTTTTGCGTTCCATTGGGCAAATTCAATTGTATTTTTTTTTTTTGATTTAAAATCAATTTTGCAGATTTAAATTTTTCGGCAGATTTACCCCTCCCTGTACTTTCACCAACATAATTTATGGCTGTCAGTGTTTGATTGGATTGATGTTGGTATTTCAGGATCAGGAATGAAATTTGTGTTGAAAATATGTGAGAAATATTCGATTATAAATGCAAAAGCTTAATAACAATCATCGAGCTCATCTTTCTCTTCTTATGTCGAATTCCTTTCAACAGAGAAATTGAATTATTTGTAAAACGAATAGATTTTTTTCTAAACCAAATCGATTTGTTTCTGTCAATTTAAAGGAATTCGTAAAAGAATCGTTTTTTTTTTCGTGTGAGTGTGTGTCTGCTACTAGACAGCTGCAATTCATTATTTTTGTAGTTATATTTACTGAAAATATTGTTTAATATTTTGTTTAATTATGTAGAATCCGTTGCAAAAAAGAAGCACATTCAATTTGACGTATTAGAAATGTGAAATCTTTATAGTGTGTGTGCAAATTGGTGTGGAATCTTGCTAAAAATGGAAGATTAGTTTTGACAGAGAAGATCGATTTTATTTAGAAAAAAACTCGCAACAGAATCGATTATTTGCTTGAAAGGAATTCGACATTGTTCAATGAAATAAATGCTTCGAATATTTTCAGGCGAGTGACAGCTGTCAGAATTACATATGTACAAGTTTAAAAAACCAAAAGAGAGAACAAATATAACGTAAAAAGCTATTTTGCCTTAAGCAAATCTAATTTCTATGTTATTTACGAACAAAATAAATTAACTCTTGCAAAATTTATCTTCCAGTCAGTTGCTATACATCTGATGTAGATATATGTACATAAACATACATTATTAAATTTTTATTTCTTTATTTTTATGTAAGTAATACAAAATAATTGACTTATAATAAGTTGTCCTTAAAATATAAATCGCTTTCCTAATTAATAGGTCAATCAATATATGTAATGGCGCCCAAGGAATAAGTCTGCCACAGTTTTTTTTTTTTTTGAAATACACACACCCACTGAAAGTTTGTTTTTTTTTGTTAAAAATAAAAAAAGAAAGTTTTTAATTTTTCATTTTCTCCTGAATTCGAAATTTACTATTTTTTTTTTCAAACTCATTACTTAAATGGCTAAAGCTAGCCATCATCAGTATACCACAGACTTTGGTGGCTTTAGATCATTATTCCGGGCGCCTCATCTGAGGGTTGCATTAATTTTTTTTTGTATACAAAAAACTACCACCTCACCCCATAGCTCAGAGACATTCACTGATGAAAGAAAAACTTTCAAAAAACAAACCCAAACAATTCCCACATATACCTACATAAATGTGCAAGCCTTATATGGACAATTATTATTATTATTTGTATGTATATGATAATTCTAATTTCTAATAATTATGTAGATGTAGATATTATTAAAGCATTGTATTTTAAATGAACGTCTCTGATGGTAAATGTTACAAATAGTCCTTATCATGCGGTGGCGATGGTCCCGAAACCGAAACCATGGGCAAAGCTATAATTCGCTGTTTTACATTCTTTAAACTTAAATTTTTGGTACTTTGATGTGGCGAACCACCCGGCGAGGATTGACTATAGTTACCGGACGCATTTGAAGAACGCTGATGGACGAGTTTTCGTGGACGTGGTGTGGTTGCTGTCACCGTTATAACAGATTGTTTGTTTTCTTCTCCCGAATCAGCCGTTGCTGAGTCATCTTGTGATAGCTGTTGCTTTATGACAGTAATGTCATCTTTGAGATGTGATGGCGGCGTTTCGATGGAGATGCTACCCACAATGACATTAGCCGTGGTAACTGCTGTCGCCGAATGGCACGTCACGGCAGTACACTGATTACTGACATCCTGATTTCCCTCACTACTGGAGTTATTTCTAGCAATGGCAGGTCCAACATCCTTTAGTTCTATTGCTTCGCCTCCTTTTGCTCCTCCAGGTGACTGTGTTTCCACATCATCGTTACGCCAATGTCTATTCTCGGAGAAGCTCTTCTACCGGAAACAAATAACAACAAAAATGGGGTTTTAAAAACTAAGGATACAAAAGGACCATCAGATTTTACCTTTCGTTCGTTGTCGGTGATGTTCTCGGCACTTCGCGCCTTCCTGCAAAGTACACTCTGTGAACCATGTCTCCGAAGAAACTCGATTGAATCGAATCCACGGCCCTCAGATGAAACAAATATTGCAGAATTAATTCTACTCCGGGTGCATCTTTCCGCAATGCTGGTAGACGGTTCCTCCTGAAGAAGATGGAAGTGCTGCAAAGTTTTTGCAAATTAAATATTAATATCATTGATGCAGCATAGATAGAGTTTCTTTTTTTTGTGTATAAAAAGGTAGGTACACTCAAAGGAAAGTTGTTTGTTTAAGACAGAAATTAATATTAAAGGAAAATAGAATCATTGTTGGAACTCTAACATATCTACGAGCAGGCATATAGACGGCTGGTAATACGGAAATATCAGATTGCAACTTACACGGCTGTTTAAATGAAGTGGCTGATATGTTAAAGCTCCACAATCGGCGCCGTCGAACTGAAATGAAATTAAAAACCAATTTGGTTCGCATGAATTTAATTAAATTTTTGTTTACAGTGTATCTATATCTATAAGGTTTACATTTTTGATTGCAGCAATTTCGCTTATATTTCATAAACATTAACGACACGGACTGGTAGGATGGTACAATTTAACAGGCAACATTTTTTGTGAGTTCTCGAAATTTATGTTTGTAGACATATCATATATATATATATGTATAGTTAGTTATATGTAAATGTAAGACAGAAAAAAGCGTGATTTTGTGCATCAGTAGGTACAGGTACAGGCGTACAGGTACTTAAAAGCTTAGGTACTGCTGCCAATCAATGAAGCGATTTAATATAAACAAAATAAGGGGTGAACTGATATACATGAGCCAATTTACTAGCCGATGTCATTTAAATTAGAAAAAAATCTTTGTGTGCCTAGCTAAATTAAAAAAAAACAGTCACTGTGTATGCATATGACTGTATGTATTTACAAAACGCGTGAAGTTTATATTTCTTATCTGCTGCCTTCAGTTTCGACACTATGATAAAACTTTTGAACTACATAGATTAATCATTTCGATTGCACAATCTGATAAATTAGCTGCGGAGGGAGTCAGATTCAAAGTTAATCACCTCTATTCTCTGCTGTTCACGTGAATCGTAAATTCGATCCACCCATTCGATTCCATTTCTTTCTTTCCATTCTGCTATCCATTTGACATTCACGTAAATAGCTGAAGCCGAATTACCGCATCCGTTATCGAGTAATACATGACTGAATTATGTGAGTTTGGCATTATCGCTCACGTTATCGAGCAATCGAGTATCATAATTTGACATTTTCATATCAGTAATAGAACGGAATTTGTGTGTAATAGATGCGAGTTCTCAAGGAAAAATGAAAGAACTATTGTTTTTATTATTTTTTCATTTTATTTTTACTTGTTCAATCGATCACTGATGGCACTCACTAACTCATTCACTGAAGCGGTAATTTGGCCCCTGATGTTAATGCGAAAATCTTGGGAAATTTTAATAAATTCTTTTGGTTAATCATTAATCATTAATCAAAAACAAAAAAAAAATATAAACAGTGGACTTTTGTTCCACTTCCAAATAGAGGAATAAGAGAATCAACAAACAGAGCACTTGTTTTTGGCAAAATTGGATATAATTTCATTGCAGATATTAGTGTGATGAAATGATATCAATTTGTTGTTCTACCCCGAAAAATGTTAATAACCTATTATTTACAAACAAATATTCTAAATTAAACAATAAAATAAATTTTACTTACATTTTAATAAAAACTTCCCAGCCAATCCAATAAAAATGAAAAAAAATCCGCTACATTTCATATGCGGAGCTGAATTGTATAGAATAAATGCATTCACGTAAATAAGGGAATACCACGCTGTATTACCGACTTTACTTACTTAAACCCAGATTCACTTCGAATGAATACCAGAATAGTGATTTGTGTAAACTCAAGAAAAATTCCCCCCCCCCATGAATAGGGCTGTTTATTTCCAAAAGCAAGTCCGAGTCCCTCCGAAACTCACTCGTCGGATTTTGTAATCAGTAGAATATTTTGTTAGTAAAAACTTTTAATCCAATGGATAGAGAAATTCGAAAAATAGGTGTCCTTATTTATTTGACCTAGAGTGTACATTTTGTTTGAATTTTTAACTTCAGAACCCTAGTCTGACCTTAATTTAACATTTTAAACAGGCAAAAATAGGCAGTGATTCTGGATTAAGCGTTCCAAAATTACAATATGTATCAGATTTCAATCAAATTGGTCAAAAGTTGGAGTGGGAAGTGATTTTTGTCGCCAAAATTCAACAAAAATTCACTGTGCTGAGTGAAATAGATTTGAGTTGTTAAATTGTGATGATGTTGACAAAAAGTTTAAAAATGCTTTATTCAAAAATTGGGGCACTTTGGTGTGTAGATACCTTCTTAATAACGATCCTTCACAAAGTCCTGAATTAAATTAAATTGCCATTCCATTTTATTCTGCTGTCTCCACCCCATTTTTCAGTATTTAAGAACATCAAGGCTATTGAAAGCTTTTCAGATGTTATCTCGAAAATTATCTATACTATAAATTTTTGAGATAGTAAATCCATGAAACGCATATACAAATACGTATAATTGCGTAGCATCTTTTGGTGTTTATATGAAAAGAGTAGGTACACATTAAAATTAACCATAAGCGTTTTTTTGTCTATAAAGGACGATACGAGCTTATAGATGAAAAAGTTATATACCCTTCAAAACACTGTGAAAGAGATTTTTCCTTGAATAAACAAGGGACTTGTGTTGTTTTATGGGTATATTCCCCTTAATTTATGAGGTACTTATTGCCTTTGTTTCATTTTCTTTTGGTTTCACGTCTAAATGCCTTCAGCTTGTTGAATTTAAAATTATTTGATATGGTAATTTATGAAGATACTTGGGCTATGGTCTTTAAGCTCTAATTAGGTACAATGTCAACTTGACCATAAAAACTCCGTATCTATTTGTAAATAATTGAGACGGAAGTCTGCAGATTGTATAGGATTTGATAAAAAAGTTTTTGACTTTTTAAATTTCCTATATGGGATAAAAATTGCTTCGAACAGCTAATTTCTAATAAAAATGTATTAAACATATCATTATACATCTAACATATGTTTTTTTTTTTGTTTTATGAAAGATTTAATAGCATTTACCTAGCCAGGGTGTCATAAATTTTCGTTTTGTAATTTGCTGTCACGAAAAACTTTTTGATACCAAAATGTTATATTATGATATAACGTAATAAAAATGATTTTTATTTAGAAAAGAAGATTTTTATGATTCATTTACAGAAGGTTATATCAAATGGATATAACACACGAGATAGATATGCCCTTCTCCAAAGCATTTACCTCTTAAGTGCGTGCAGCTTGTAAAAAAAATAAATAAAACTTGGCAAATAATACTAAAAAAATGAAGGAACGTTACTTGTTTCTCTTTTATATGGTTTTAATGTAAAACTAGTTTTATAGAGCACTATGGGGCAGGTATTGGTTTCTTAAAAAAAATGAATCCAAACTTTAATCAGACATCAAGTTTCATAAAAGAGAACTTAAGAATATGTGCCTATGTAGGGGTTGTATTTTTTAAAATCATATTTGATGCCTATTTATTGAAAATAGAAATTACTAAGGTAAGTTTGAATCAAATAAGCCGACCCTAGCTGGAATAAGAACACTACCTCTGAGGTGAATTTAGGGATAAAGTACAGAAAAAAGAAGTTTTTTGTTTTATAAAATTCCATCTTCTGGCTAAAAAAACGTTTTTACCGACCAATAAAATAAGATTTAAAATGTTGTCTTTAATCTTCATCAAATCTTGAAAATATGCCCAGCAAATTTATTTTGTAAATCTAGTAGAATGCAAATTAATCTTGTTGAATCTTTTTAAGGTCGATAGTTTTACAAATCGAAATCAAACTAACCTATTTTACATCGCCCTGAACGCACTCATTGGAAAATTGAATTTTTGTTTGCTTCTTTTGACATGAATTAATCATTCTGTCTCAGTTCAACTTCAGAAGAAAAGATGAAAAAGCATTTGCATTTTGAAAGGTACTGTCAATGTTAAGTCTACTTTATGATCTTTTTATGCGGTGGAAACACTAAATATATTTAATTAATCTAATCTGAGATAAATATTCGATGGAAACATAGTTTTTTTGTACCTCTATACAACTTTCGAATTACAATTTGGAGTGTTTTGCTAAGCTAAACTCAAGGTTACGTTACATCAGCATCATTTCAAATCTCTACAACCGTTTATTTCTTCTTTGAGATATCAATACCTAATCTTAATGTCGTTTTCGAGTGGACGTTCGGAGGTACTCTTTTTTCACTCCTTTTACTCCAAATTTCCCATTTTCGATAGGAATGGAACTGTTTCGAAATCCAACCGAAAACGAAATTAGTCACCTAATTTCGTGAGTTAATTCTGGAATTACTGTAAAGTTGTCCCGCATGCAACGTTCACTGAAAAACTGCTTCTTGAATTAACGGTAGATTAATTAATGTTCGCAAAGTTAACTAACTCTGGTTGAACTTATCACTGAAAAACTGGACTTTAATGAATAGTTAACTCCGATTTAAATTATCTTAATTAATCCGGGATAAAAATTATTCAACAGTTAACTTATTAAACAGGTTTTCAGGGTAGAAATAACTTTAGCTAAATGACTGTGGTGATTGTATTAAATATCACTGCAAAGTTATCGATTAAGTCCAAGTTTTTTTCAGGGTAAGATCGTTATGAGTCAATTTAGATCCTGATGGGTTACTATCTGAATTAACTCAACAATTTTAATATTGTTGAACTTCGATTTTGTCAGATGTTTTACAACTAAATGTTAAAGTTAATCCTCCACTGAAAAACGACTTCTTAGGATTACATTCAGCGTCTTAAAACTTAGTTTGAATTAAATGCATTTCCTGCAACATTTACATATTACACTCGCATACCTCTTGAGAAGTGTAATGCTTAATTATTTGTTCTCCTGCTCTTTACTTTCATTTTTAATGCAACAAAATGAGAGAAAATGAAATGTCTTAAGGGCTTTAGGGTGTGCTTAAGATTTTTAAATTTAGATAAAGAAATCCCTACATCTTTTGTTCCCATACTTAAATGTTTTTATTGTACCAAAGCCATATAATAACAATAAATGTAAACAGTTTTCCCACCTTTGCTCACATCATTGATGAAACCATTTTTCGCAGCTCTAAACATAAAATAAAACCCTTATTTATTCACTTTCCTCATCAGAACTACTTAGGGCCAGTTGAATAAACGTGGTTTATCCTCGGATCCAAAGTCAATCCCTATATGATTTGTTTTATCTTGTCCTTGCCTTAACTCAACGCTGATCCATGATTAGCTAATTAACTCAATGATTTCGGCAAATTAGAATGTGATTGGCCATTATTTAATTTCTGATGCCAAATGCTTTTCCCCTGTACTATTTACATGCTTTATCACTTTAGTCTGAATTTTTTGACAGTTCAAATAATAGGCAGTACGCTAGAAGTTACACCTGGTTCAGGAGCTAATAATTCCCCCTCACTCCCTGTAGTTTGACTGTTTTAAAAGAGTGTAAAGATGACATTAAATGTATGTATACTTATTTAAGCCTTTAAAAAAAGGTTTTAAAGTCTGGCCGTTTAATGATAGATACTAATAGGAAATTGGTCGATAAAAACGACGTCCTGTGGTGCAATTTACATGTTAAATGCAACAACAACTAATCCCCTTCGGACTTACCTAAGCGCGGCGAATTCTCGCGGCTTAACTTGAACACGGAGAAAAACTGTCAGCCCTATTCTGCTATTCATCGGGGGGAATTTTTCTTGAATTTTCACTAATCACTATTCTGCTATTCATTCGAAGTGAACTGGGTTAAAGTCGGTTATAATCCGCAGTATTCTCTTATTCACGTGAACGCATTCACTCTATACAATTCAGATCCGCATATGAAATGTTGCGGATTTTGTCATTTTTATTGGATTCCCTGGGAAGTGATTAGTAAAATATATGTAAAATCTATTTTATTGCCTAATTTAGAATATTTGTCTGTAAATGATAGTTTATTATCATTTTTCGTGGTAGAAAACAACAAATAGAGATCAATTCATCCTTCTATTTTCTGCAATGAAATTAAATCCAGTTTTTCAAAAGCAAGTGCCCTGTTTGTTGATTTTCTTATTCCTCTGTTTGGGAGTGGAAAAAAAGTTTAATAACTGTTTATATTTGTTGTTTTTTTAATTTAAAATGATTAACCAAAACAATTTACCCCAATTTCCCAAGATTTTCACATGAACAGCTGATTACGTGAATGTCAAATTGGTTTGGGATAATGAAGTTCACCCGACGGATAGCAGAATGGAAAGGTAGAGCGAAAGGGAATCGAATGGGTGAATCGAAAGTACTATTCACGTGAATAGCAGAATAGGGCTGTGTGTTACCGGCGTGAATTGCATACTTGTTATCGATAGTTTGTATGAAAACTCCATTTTGTTTCTGTAATGGTGTCGCTTATCCCCGATCTCGTTTTTTTTTCAACTAAATCCCTCCGAGCTTGCAAAAAAAAGACGGCTATAATTCCTTTAAAAAATGAGTTGAATATTACATTAAAGTTATTTTAGGGTTGGCATATTAAATTATGCGGAATTGACGTGAATGCTTTAATAAAACAAATTATAATCCTTTTTTTTTCAAGTTGTCTTCACCATCCCCTTATTTGATGATATGGGTAACTCCATTGAGCGCAGGCGATGAAAACACACAAAAATACAAAACAAAAGTGGTTACCTCAATCCAAGTTAATTATTCCTGATAAACTTGTGACAGGTTCCAAAGAACAAAAAATCCTCATTAACCCTTTAAATACCACAATCTCTTTTGATTTATTGAATTTAAATAATTTTTGACATTTCCTACTGTTACCACAATTTTCAAATGAAAATTGAAATTTGTTTGTGGTAACACTTCATAACGAAATTTAACTGTTGTAGAACTTCGTGAAACCGCAGCTGATGTAAATTCATTTGCTTGATGAGTGACATGCAAGCAAAATGCAGAAAGTCAAATATTATCGCGTGTGGGAAGGATGACTGTCTATATTTATATCTACATATATTCTATATCACTGTTATTATTAGGTGTGGCTTACAGTCGGGTTGAATTCGAATGTTCTTTAAACGAAGCTAATTAATGTTGAATTGTAAACCGTATTGATTTTTAATTTATAAATATATTGACTGAAAATATTGTTGAATATTTTGTTAAATTATGTAGAATTCCTTGCAACCAAAAACCAACAATTTTTTATCCCAAAATTCCGTGAATTTCAATTTGACGTATTAGAAATGTCAAATCTTTATAGTGTATGTGCAAATTGTAGTGAAATCTTGCTTAAAATGCAAATAAAAATGCTTAAAATGCAAGATTTGCTTTGACAGAAAAGAATCAATTTTTTTTAGAAAACAAAATCGGAACAAAATCACTTCTTTTGTTGAAAGGAATTCGACATAATATAGTTTTATCCAGGTGTAGGTTAGGATAACTTCTCTGCTCTGTAGTTGATTTACCATGATTGGTCGATATTTTCTAGGTTCAGTTTTTGAGTGTGAGATTAAAGTTAAACCCGAGTTTACTCTCAAAATATGATGTTCAACGCCTTAAATCAAATTTAAAAGAAAATCATCAAATATCTCAAAAAGTCTTCGACCATGTTTAAAAAATGATTGCCTATGTTGTGTTGGTGCAAGGAAATAGACGTTCTTGGTCCTTGCCAGATGGTTCTATATATATTTTAACCACCATTAAACCGATAAATTCTCCTCTCCTCGAGACTTAGCACCACAGTAGGTGGTAGTTGCACTGGCATAGAAGAATTCAATAAACACAATCTTTTCTCCTCGCATATCTGTATCTATGTATGTTGTGTCACATAAACTACGATAAAACCGCCCCAAGAAAATTAAAACAAAAAGTAAGTAATTGCATTTATAAATAACTTTGTTCGAATCTAATCTCAATAACACTGCATATAATGAAGTAAAAAATCTAATAGATGACATAATAACTTTGTTGGCCATATGAGAGAGAGAGTTTAATCTCAACAATTTTCCGAACATAAATTGACTCAAACACCATGGAATTAACTTTAAAACTTTCCACATAAAGACAGGAGTTCTATACACAAAAAAATAAATTCACAGCATTATACCAACTGCGCAATAAATTTCAGTATGACCTTTTAGAAACAACCATAACGAGGATAAATCACTTCTATTAGAGTTGCTATCCAACGAGCATTGCACTCCACTTTATTGTGTCTATTTATACGAGTAAAAATAGAGATTGATCGTAAAAAATTAAAGATGATGATACTTAACGTTGTTATTCATATCACTTTTCTTTTTATTTGCTTTTTAAGGCAAGTATTGGTTTGAAATATTAAGTCCGAGATTTGAATCATAAATACAAAATTATACTTATGTATATGATTCATTAAATAAATAACCCAAAACCTCTTTTGGGATGTATTAGGGTAGTGATTTGCTTGCTTTTTTAAAAATTATTTAAGTGACGTGGTTCAAACGTTTTTACACCCTTCTTGTATAATTTTTAAATATCAACAGAATTAGTGACCTATATACAGACCAGAAGTGGTATTTAATTTTTTAATACCAAAAAGTCACAAAAATTGGAAATATTTTGAAATTAAATCATCCATTAGATCTAAGAGCGTGTATTCATTTTTTAAATCAATTCTATTCGGTATAACTATGTACGGCCAAATTTTAGTACATTTTGTAATTATGTAATTGTTGACGTTTCAAACAAGCAATAACCAATTTTTTGATGAAATAAGCTAAATTTCAATAAAGTGTCAATCAAAATAGTTTATACCAGTTTTTCGATTAGGTAAACAAACAGAGCTAACAGAACTATGAAAACATTCGCTGTCAGTTCGTGTTTATCTATATTTTACTATTACTATTTTGTTTTGGAATTTTTCCATGGCACGGTTTTGAACGTTTTACTTTATTCATACATTGGTGGAATCATATTAAGGTGAAATCATTAAATATGTCCAAGTAGCTTAAAAGACACCCAAATAACAGGCGTGTTTTTTTGCAAGTCCATATGGATTTGTCGAAAAAAACGACATCGGGACTTAGGTACTTCTTACTTACAGTACGTAAGTCCCGATAATTATCTGGACTTAGCTAAGTCCATATGGATTTAAGTTGTTGTTGTATTTACGTGTAAAACTACTAGTCCCGATGTCGTTTTTTTCGACAAATCCATATGGACTTGCAAAAATCGACAAATCCATATGGACTTGCAAAAAAAACACGGCTAACATCCCTTTTCTCTACGGAAACCGTCAGCAAATACAAGGTGTGTGCAAAAACAAAAGCAATCACCGCGTACAACCTCATGTATAACAGTAGAATAATTATAATTCTGGCTTAATTCATAAGCGGAGATGTTTGTCGCCGCTAACTAAGCCGAACTGTTGTTTTTTGTAAATGGAAATTATTTTTGAGCGGTTATGCAATATGCATTCACTAAAAAATCAAAAACTGTCTCACTGTCAAATGTGTGCATTGTACATTGGGTAATTTTTAATTTTACTCTTTAAAATTGCACAATTTCAGGCTAAGTGGGAATTTGGAACATAAATGTATTATTACGAGAAACCGATTTCTTTGGATTCGTATGCGAAGTCGTCCATACGTTGTTGACTACGTGCACGGATCCAAAACGGACTAGTTTGCTTGAAGTTGATCTTTAGATTTTTGCCGCTGAACGTACCCAATATCCTTCTATGCAGATTTTCGCAATATACACCTATCACACGCCTCGATCGACTGCATCGATTTATAGTGTCGGCAAGGTTTTTTGGTCGTGTGAAATGAAAGTGTGTCGACACTGTCGTTCGAACTCTGGAGATCGAAGTGGTATGCCGACGTGTCGTGTAAAAAGGAACGAACTAGTTCAGCGATTCTGTTTTGTATGTTTTTATTGTTTTTTGTTGTCAACTTGTGTTTTTCATCTCGTTATTTTTAAATTCGTGTGGTAGTTTATTGAAGGAAGCTAAATACTGAAATACAAATGGAAAATAGATCACAAAAGCAAGTGTGGGTTCATTCTGAAATAGTAATTTTACTAGAAATAATTTAGAATTGAAAACTTTTCGATTTGACAGCTGGTTTCGACATATAATTATACGTCGACGCATTGGCGTGTGAATGCCCATACAAGAACGAACTACTTCGTCGACATGGTAAATCGATTGAGGCGTGTAACAGGGGTAATAGGCGTTTTTCTTTTTTAGTTCAGAATAGAGCTCTGAACAGAGTCCGAGTACGTCGAGCATGTTCTGGACGCCCTCTGAACGAAGCGTGTTTTGAAACACACCTGAACTGTCAAACCTGTCAAATGCTTGTGTTCAGCATTTAACTCTGTCTGCTCAGTTATTTTATTCTGAGCTCATAGAGCGCGCTCTGAACATGCTCAGAGCGAAAAAAGAAACACAAAATTGGAGCTCTGAATGGTCTGAGCTAAAAAAGAAACACAATTTTTTGTTTGACAGTTCAGGCTCTGCTCTAAAAAAGAAAAACGCCTAATGTAACGTGCTACATCGTAAAGTGTGACTTCGTAACATCGCACAGAGGAAAGTAAACGTTTTTATTTCACTCTACTGTCAGCATAAATGTTTACACATACAAAAATCAATTGTTTCAGGCAATTGGTTTTTTTCAATTTAAGGAAGGAAACAGAACAAATTCCTGCGACCCAATCGCGCATTTGATTGTTTTTCAATTCATAAAATGTTCCGTTGCATCACATGTGACTATTTTATTTAATCCGTGAACAAAAGGTTATGTCTAATAACAAAATCCATGTTTCGGGAGATAAAATTTTCCAATTGTTCAAGCTAATGGATTTGACTTCTTGTATACAGATACAGAAGTACTATTGTTTTTATACGAGTATATTAAACCTTGAAAGCAACTTCGAGCTTTAAAAATTAAATGCATGTGTTGAGTACCCATTATACGTCTATAGTATATTTAATCCAATCGGATGCTATCAATTTTTTTACGTTTCATTAATAATCATTTGAAAGCATCAAAGATTCCTTTCTGGTCACAGGAAATCCAATTCATTGTGCTTTTGAAAGATTAAAATTACCTCACCCTAAGTTTGGTAAAGTATACTACATATATACGTATCCAACGACTGGGATTAGTGTTGGTTAGTTTGTGGGTGCCTCTTATCCCTTTGTGTATGACAGAAAGTATAGTAGACGTGTAAATTTGTTGACTTTGTTTCTTTATAGAGTGAACAAGAATTGGAAATTGAACGATGAGTTGCTGGGAAACGTAGATAATCAATATTTTTCCAATTACCCACCTTTTTTTTAATGAACGAGGATTAGTTTTTCCTATAAGAACTAAAAGTTGCAAAACTATATAGCAAAACCACTTTGTATGTATATATTATTATTCCAGTTCATTTTCCACACCTACAACCACCTTTAAAAAAAACTGAAGGACGTTTTACAGAGTATTGGCGAATTGAACTTTAATAAAAATAATTATAAATATTTTTAATTAAATAAGCGGTCAAATATTTAAAAAAAATTGTATTAAAGATAAAATGAACACAAACAAATAGTAATCTAGTCTTCTAGAAATTATGGAAAAGTGAGGTAACTGATTTGTAAATTATATGCATCTCCTAAACTTTTTAAAACAAAAATATCCATTGAAAATAATTTTAAAGTCTTGAAAAAGTTATTTCACTATTACAATATGGATTTATAAATGGAAGACCTACCTCTACTAATTTTAGTTTCTTTGACAACTTTTTTTACTACGTTTCCACCAACCACTAAACC
The DNA here is from genome assembly GCA_932273885.2 of Leucozona laternaria. Taxonomy (NCBI): domain Eukaryota; kingdom Metazoa; phylum Arthropoda; class Insecta; order Diptera; family Syrphidae; genus Leucozona; species Leucozona laternaria. The sequence continues at coordinate 20,686,525 of OW026368.1, read as the reverse complement.
GAGATTTTATAAGATTTGTCCATATATTCTTCAAATCTCGAAATTCTTGTAAAATCGATCGGCTTTCTTTCTTATCTTATAATTATTATCAACGATTTCCGGTTTAAAACTTGTAATCTATTAAATTTGTATGCATTCCGATCATTTCAGCATTTTCTGTTAGCGAACAGAGAATCGCTAAGAATTTAATGCATTTTTTAATGTTTATATCCATGAATGGATGTTAATGTTTATATCATTCTTGGTGTTTACATAAAAGTTCACAAACTGCAAAGGTCCCATATCTAGGTATAGAGCTCCTTCAACTCTTGAATCTGTGGGGTGGAATTTAGAAAAGAGCTTTAAAAATGAAAGGTGATAAGACCGTGCCATCGCGTAAATGTATTATATTTTAACTTATATTTTATGGCGACTTTTAAAAAAGGTACTTCCGTGAAAAGCCAATCGCATTTCCTTGTGAACAAAATTTCACCGCATAATTCGCACTTCCAGAAAAGCTCATTTTACTTTTAAGCCCTATTTCTGACTGAGATTTCTTTAGCTACTCGCTAATGAATTAGGGAACTTTTTTTTTTCTGAAGAAACACAATTCATAAAATTTAAATCTATCTGCACCTAAAGCACACAATTCGAAAGAAAACCCTTCAGAATGACTTTACACGTTACACCAGTCCAGCAGACCATGTTTTTATTATCATACTTTGAGTCTTATTTTTATTCATAATAAAACCCAATGCAGAAGGTAGAAAACATTTTATGAGCAATTCGTTTAGTAATCTTTCGAAAAGCTAAACAAGTTTAATGAAAATTCTGAAGATAGCATTAATCTTGTATTAAAAAATGAGTAGGTATTGCATTTTTATGAGCACGGTCCATACTCTGTCTACGATCTATAAAATAGAGAATTATCATAAAAGTTGAAAATTGTTTTAGTGTTTCACGTATATCATGTGTCAGAGACGTGTGTATGTTCAATGGTGTAGGTAATATCTTTTTATTCAGATATTTGAGTAAGTGCAATGGCAATCAAAACAAAAACCATCAATGTTAAACTAACGATAGTAAAACTAGCACAATGTAAAAGGCCTAAATGTGGCAAAAAATCCAATAAAATTGATTTAAGATCGTTGTTTGTATTATAGACAGCTAAATCAGACATCTTGATAGAGTGTAATGCTGGATTTACACAACTGCCAAATTGACAGTATTCTGGCAGTTAACTGTCAAAAAACTGGCAGAACAATGGAAAAATTCTTTCTTTTGGCAGTATACTGACAGAAAACTGCCAATTTGTCAGTCGTGTAAATCCAGCATAATTCTGGGGTGGAACAGGTTAAGCGTTAAGGTGATACATGATCGTCACGTTAACGATAGTCACACCTATATAGTTATACCTGAGTTTAACGTCTGCGTAAAATCGATTCAATAGAGCTCTTTGCCAAATATCAATATAACCCACTTTCGATTTTCCACAAATGTCAAAACCATCACTTGGTGGAATCTGACATATGTTTTATCTATTTTGAAAGCCAATGCAAATATTGCATATGATTAACGTCACAAGACCAATTTATACAAATTCAAAGTTCTGTTCTATTTTAAGCGAAGAAGTGCGTACAAAAAAAAAACACATCTAATACCAACATTTATCAGAAATCAATTTGTTGGTTGTTAAAAGAACAGATTTAATAAGAAAACGAATACTGTCAAACTATCTGCATGAAAAAGCTTTCTGTAAACAAAAAAATGTCAAACATTTTGCGAAATATTTTCATAACTGGTGAAAATCTCAAAGCATGTTATCTTTGACTTTGTGAAGAAATATTTTTTTATCATATATTGTGAATGTGTGCGCTATAACGTGACTAGGGCAAATGGAAACAGTAGAAATGTGGAATCTTATATCTAATTTTACAACAGTAGCTATATAAAGAAAAAAATAAAAAAAATAACTCGCTGAAGTGCTTTTTTAAATGCTGTTTCGAATCGAATTTATTGAGTAAAGTTTTCTATTCGATTTCTTGAGCTGTGATCGCCTAAAAATTGTTTTTTTTTATGAAGGAAAATGACAGGGCGCATTTCTGACAAAATGGAGGACAATTATTATTGATACAGGTGAATGGGGTGCATGTGCTTGTGTGGATATAAACAATGCTCGTGATTGGTGCGGAATAGATGGCACAGATTTACACTTACACTATTCGATTCGCTGGTGTTGTTCTGCTTGGATGGATCCGCCGCCGCCACCACTACTGACCTCTCATTCGGAATATAGTATTTCGAATCATGACTATCGCGACTGCCCTCACTGTGTTCTACACATGAGTATTGACGGCGATACAAGCGTCGCCTCTTAGTGGCGGCAGCGTTTACCAGCGGACGGTAGTGATAACTGTCATAGCTGAATTGTTTCTTACGCCACTGCTCATATTGCCTGTATTGGCTGAATAATCGTCTTCGTTTCAATATAATTTGACGTTTTGCTTCCTGATCGATCAGGTCGAAATCGTCAAATTGCTCATCTGAAGACCTCTGCTGCATTGTTGATGATTGTTTATATTTCTGGCCAAGATTACTTGGCATTGATTGTGTTGTCTTTAAACTATGTTGTGAACTATCCTGCTGCAATTGGATTTGAGAATGGTGATCGGATGAATCCTCAACAATATCGCCACTACTACCAACAACATCAGCGACAGTGCCGCCACTTTTTGTGCTAAGTGCTGCAGCGTGTGTAACGGCACCATCACCATGTGCTGGTTGCTAGCTCTCTACATCAGCTTTGTGCAAGAGCGCAAACTGACAGCCACAGTCACGTTCCAATTCTCGGCGTGGATATTGAAAGCATCGATCGAATATACCACAGCCCTCACAACGCGGCAAGCACTATATATGTATATTATATAGATTAATGAGTGATGGAAATCAATTTTCTATTCTTTTGTCAATTTAATTCTAGATTTTCAACTAAAAACAATCTCTATGTATGTAATTTATGAAGGAAAGAATATATAAATTGAAGGACATGACATTAAAAATGGGTTTTCTTTTCTTTTAACAAATTAACTAAGCGGAAGCAAGCAGAACCAAACCAATCTATGTATATAATGTTGACACATTTCAATTTATGTGGTGACAACTATAACTTCAAATAAACATTCCCAATTTGACAATCTTTAGCCAATGTCAACTCGGCTTTGGATCGATCGAGCGTAGGATAGGGGTGTTACAATAAAAAATTTCTAACAAGGAACATTTAATTCCATTAAATTTGCAAAACAAAAATTATTTTTGAGATACATGATGTATATAATTGAGATAGGTATATAATATAGATACGGATTTTTTTTTAATAGTATAAAAGCACGTGGAATCTACGTTATCTCAAGTGAAATTTTGGATTGATTAAAAATTTGAATCTTTAAATGAATGAGATTTAAAACTAAACTACGTGAATCGTACTGAAAATAGTTTATGTACCTGTATGAGCATGTCAGAGTGTATATTCTACAAAATCAAATAAAAAAAATACAAATATAAGGATTTATAGATATAAAATTTTGCCTATAAGTCGAATACATTTAAACACTCTGTAGGAATTATATTAAATATATTTATTTATAATGTAAATTTAATGATTTTTATGAGTGATTAATGTTTGTTTTTATTTTTATTTAAAACCCACATCTTGGAAAATAAACGAGAGAAAGCAGTCTGAGCCTAATTTTACGTAACTTCATCAATCAAAATGAAAAACAACTGAACTATGTATGTAGGAAAGGGCAAAAATAAAAACACACGTCCGAAATTTTGTATCGCACTTCGCACATGTGTCTCAGCGTATGGCATATATGAACGTGTTTACTAAAAATATTAGTATTGATATAAGATATAAGTCCTACTGTTTTCCAACGGTTAAAAAAGGTTGGTCAATGATAAACGCTCTATGAAAAAATAATTAATTTTATCAACAAAAACTTAATTTAAAAAATGTGTTGTAAAACAGACGTGTCATGTACTCGTACATTGCGAAATAAAATTAACTGTTGGGTCACACATACTTAATCATTTATACTTACTACATTGACGTAAAAAAAAAACGATCAAAATAACCCATGAATTTTATTTTTTTTTAAATGAAACGTAAATCGTTATTTCAAAAGTCTATTCTATAATATTTTTCTATTTTATTATTTTAATTTTAATATAAGGGTCTTCTAAACTTTGACAGTTGATATAGCGGCCATATTGTTGAAGCTATACATACATCTGTCAAATTGGCTGTCATTTATTTAGTCTGTTTTGCCAAATCACCATGGAAGAATATAGCGTTCAACAACACGTGCAGATGATAAAATTGTTTTATCAAACTCGGTGTTCTGTTCGGATAACGTTGCGATCGCCACATTGAGTATTCTGCACGAGCGATTCGAGGGCATGGTCATCTCACGATGTTATATTCCATACATAATGGCATCGATAGGCCTTTCAAACGAATACAAAGTTTTTTATAATATCTCACACACACTTTGTTTTATTTAAATTTAAAAAAATAGGAAGCGCTTAATGAAAGATCTTGTATTTTTCTTTAATTTATAGTTTTTTTAAAATATTTTATAAAATGAATCAATTCAATTTCTTTCCGCTCTCTTTTTGTTGTTTACTTCGAATGTAAACCATTTTCTTCAAATCTTACATACAAAATAGGAAAAAAGATGTAAAATTGAAATCATCGGTCGTTCGACTGGAGCTCACTTTTACCTACTACAGCGATCGTCCGACAGAGAAGATTATTAAAAAAATTGAACTACACAGTAAGTCGACCAACGGTCGTTCGACTGGTGTTCACATTACAAAAATCTGACATAACGACACGTGTTGATGAGCATGTCGTTGAATGTGAACGCCGCTAATGACTATGTGACTAATTTAATTGTTTATACAGTAAAACCCGGCCTCACCATAAATGCCTCGTTTTTATCTCTATATTTACAAAAATACAAACAAAAAAACATTTAATTTTATTTAAAAATAGGTAAATTTCAATAAAAGTATACAAAATAAATGGCAATTAAGCGGGGTAGGTAGTTAAGCGAATAATGCTTATTAGATGAGTTTTATATGAAAAAATCCTCAAAATGTTGGTGCTCAAAAAAAAAGGTATACTTATGAGGGATACGCACTTAAGCGTTAGGCACTTTTCCGGGTTTTACTGTATTTATTATTTTTATGTATGTGACTCTAAAGTGTCTTAGACCAAATAATAACAATATATGTATTTTTCTATTTGCAAATTTCAAGTCTATCAATTATATTTGTGCTCAACTTTTGACGGATAGATTTTTTCCAAATAGACTTTCGCAATAAGGCCTCGAGTTTAATAACACTCATGGCAAATTGAAACTGGGAAAGAATTCTATGTGAGTATATTTTACTTCCAATCAGTTTCACCATAACCTGAGAATGTCAAATGTGATTGAATGTGTGTTAAAATTTTACATCCACTCCCTCATTCATAAACACGTGTCAAATCGTTTGATATGGGCTGTCAAATCTTGTGTGAGGAGATTTCAAATTTTGCTTGCACAAAAAAACCTATAAATGTATGGTTTTTTCACAAATTTTTGACATGTGTAATATACTGTGAGATAGTGTGAAAGGACAGAACAAAGTCCTCACCCCGAATCGACGGAGTTTATTTACTTTTTTTAAAGTGGGTAAGATAAAGATACAGTTGTCAGTTGGACAAAGCCGTTGAGTCCTGTGCTTTTTGTCGAAATCAGACCCACATTTGCATGTGTCACGACTACACCTCAAAAAAATGTACATTATTTTTTTTTGAAATTTAACCTTAGATATGTATTTGAGTGAACACATGCGAGAATCCCTGCCAGGGTAAGCTACTGGTATAAGGGTGTGTTTATCTTGGAGCTTCGATAAATGATTCTAGCAACGATTTAAAGATGAGAAAATTATACAATGATTGTTGTTGTTCTGATGGAATCGATGCCTGAATCCGAAATAGACACACCCTAACAAGGAATTTTCTTTTCTTTCCTTATGTTTTGTTTATTTTTCTAAATACACAATGATGATTTTTGGTATTCAATTTGTCTGATGATTTGTTTTGAAAATATCTATTATGTGCTAATCTGCAGACATCGGGTTAAATTAAGGCCACCCATATGTGAATATTATTTATTATTTAATGATTTACTCATCTGGGACTTCAACTTGTTTACATCTGTTTAATTTTTTGTTCACTAGGGGACCATTTCACATTGTTAACTTTTTCTTTTTCGTACATTTTTTTCAATTTACACACCTTGGACTTGGAAGTAACTCGGTTGTTTTTTCACATAGATTTTTTTTTTATTAATTCTAACTAGAACGCACAGACATATGTGAATTTTAACACGCTTATATTTTAATAGACTGCATGATTTATTTATTTTTCTTCGAAAAAACACGCAAACCATACTCAAAAAAAAAAGTTCATGACTCAAATTGTTGATGAATTACAATATTTCAACACTTTTGTTTTCGTTTTACGATATAAGATATAGGCAAGTTATGGATTCATTCATATATCACCATTTTTACTTGCTCTATTGTATTGGTTTCGTGTGAACAAAAATTGAGGTTTTACTCAAAACTAACACTACGATAATCGAGAAGTCCGGAAAAGTATGGTTCGTCATACCCTCCGTGTCGGTAAGTGGGTCCACTGTAATTTGAGCTAGAGCCTTAACAGGTGGGCTATAATTTGCTTCAAATTTGGTATGTTTTTCTCTAGTTAGGGAAAACTTGAATTATTGTTTCATTTCATCTAGAAGGGGTAGCTATCATAAAGTATACCACGATTTTGTTGTTTCAAAACTTTTGTCGAAAAAGGCTCTAACGATTTTAATTATACTTCCTACCAAGGTGATTGTAAGAAAACTGCGTTCTCGGTTTTTGATAAAACAAAAATCGTAAAGATTGCCTTATTTTTGAGTTTTTTACGTATCTACCTATAGCTTTTTAATGGCTTAACCTATTTCGTAATAATTCTGCAATCTGGTGCTTCTTAATAGTTAAAACTATATTTCATTTTTTAAATTTTAAAATATTTTTTGTAAACAAAACAAACATAAAAATGTTTGCAGGTACTTTCGACTTTTTTAACATTATAGTTACTAACCACAAGAGCAAGCTTGTGCGATGCTGTCGTGATTATTTGTTTGTTTAATGTTTAAGAGAATTTAAAGGGATTGGCGCAAATTTTTAAAAGGCCTGATATTAAGGAATTAGCATATGATACTGTCTACTTAACAATTTTCTAACTTTATAGCTCTAAACTAATATAATACTTAGAGCCGATTTTTCAATCATCAGTTAAGCAGTCAGATAACTATCAGAGGAAAATATAGGAACAAATGTTTGATTTAAATGAAGAATAAATACTATCTGAAGTTTAACTGACTATGAAAAAATTTTCTATTTTCTACTACGTGTGAACCCTTCTGCAACTATTCTTTAAACAAAATCAAAAGCAAATTTCTCTTCTTTTCAAAACAAGAACTGCCATTCTGACTAAAATCGAAAAGGTCATTAAGAAACATTAGCTGAACGCGTAAATTTGAAGAGTCCGTTTAAGATCATGCGTTAAAGGGAACATAAAGACCATCAGGTATCTAACTTTGGGTATTAAATTTCTGTTTTGCTTATTGAGAAAAATATGGGTGTTAGATACATTTTAAACATTTTGAGTATCCTATTTATTTTTCTAGAATAAATTTGGTATACCTACGAAGTCTGAATACCTTGAAAAATGTCTTAATTTTGAGAAACTCTGACTGGAATTTATATTTAAAAAATTGTGAGTGCCAGGACTCACGGTTAATGTGTCCAATCGCAGTTTTGAGGACCCATATTTGGATCCGTATGTGCCATACGTTGCGTTGTTGACTACGTGCACGGATCCAAAACGGACTATACTCTGTCCAACAAAAATTGGCAGTGTAGGCAAGATAGGATGTTTGCCTCTCATTCTGGCTACAGTGGATTGCATAAATCTTTTCTTCATTAAAGCTTTCACAGGGTTGTCGTAGTGTACACGATAACACTCATCATTAAAAGCTTTTTCTTAAAGCTCGAAAATCAAAAGCACCTTAACAGAAACTCAAGGAAAAAAAGCTGAACGAATTACCAAATGGACAAGGGTAACTCTGAATGCACATGAAGCTGCTATTGGAAATTCACGGGCGGGCAAACACTTTTAGTGGAGGAGTTATTTCAATTCAATATGGTGCAAAAATATGGCTCGCTACTGATTTTGAAAAAGCTTTCCCATAAGACGTGTACTGCCTATTTTTGTTGGACAGAGTATAGTTTGCTTGAAAGGGATCTTCAGATTTTTGTCATTGAACGTACCCAATATCCTACTATGCAGATTTTCTTAACGTAACGTGCTATTTCGTAAAGTGTGACCTCGTAACGTCGCACAGAGGAATGGCCACGTTTTTATTTCGCTTTACCGCCGGCATAGATGCTTACGTGATTTTGTGACAACATACCTACTTATAAATTTTATATGAAAAACAAAATTTCTGTCTTAATATCCCGTTTAAAATCCTGGAAAGTTGTTTTTTTAATCTTTAAAGTTAATTAAATCGTTTTTCATCTCGCTCTCTCTCTCTCTCGTTTTATTTTATAATATATTTTATTTTTTGAATAAATTGTATGAAATGCATTTAAAAAAAAAAAAAACATTATTTTATTTTCACTCCATACATCAAGTCTTCTCATTGGTTAAATAAATTTTGCACCAGAAACTTTCCAAAAGTAATAAACCAAACAAAAAAAGTAAACACATCAGAGACTGGTATAAAAATACATCCCACCTCACTTCGAAGAAGCAAAGTCTTGAACATATAAATTGCTTTTATTGCCAACAAGATGACCCGATGTATGAAGATTAATCAAGGAGATATCCGCACGTATATATGTAAGTATGTAATATTTGTATTGTGCTTCAAATGTATCTTGGACGAATAAATTTACCTGATGCGAATGCTGGCCTGTGCACACACCTCCTGCACAAACCCCGGTGCCGGGTACTTTCAGCTGTTCATGCTTGTAGTCTGGCTGATAGGGAAGCAACATCCTGATTTTGCCCCAACGATTAAAGAACAGCGCTATAGCTCCCGCCCACACCATAAGTACAATAAGGACGATGCCGATTTCTACGCCGCGAATCTGCAAATTCAGACAAACGAAAAATTAATATTATAAATTAATTTCAAATTTATTTTTATTTATTTATTTTGTTTAATTGTTTACTGGTGGAAGATCTCTCTGTTGTGTGGAATTTGAGAAATTGCTCGCCGAAGTTGAAATAATGTCATCCATAAAAATGGCCGGATTGAGTCCTTTGTTAGGTGGCATAGCTCCGTTAAGGTCCTGTTGATGGGAAGTCTTGGGCGAATCTGTTTTATTTTAATATAAAATAAAAAAAAAAAAAACAACTATCAGCGTCCAGATAAGCAACGTATAGTTCCATTGGATTTACCTAGAGTTCTAAATATAATTTGTCTACTGCGATATTTTTTTCCAAGCCTAATAGCCGTTACTGCTATGGAATACTGCGTGCTAGGCGATAAACGATCTAAAATTATAGCCTCACTATTACCTGCGACATCCTGGACAACCCTGTAACTTGAATTCGTTCAATTACCATTCATTGCTACATAGCTACAGACATTGTGACATTTATTATATTAAAAAAAAAAATGATTTTTTTGTTTTAAGCACTAAAAGTACATAATTATAAATAATTTAAAAGCATTTCCTCCACATACATAAAGGGATAGGGAATAGCAGAACTTAATGTTACAAAGAGGGAAAACAATTAACTTTAATTTACTTTTTCATCGACACAGATTCGAGCACTAGATTAGGTAGGGTTGGATGTTACAACGCATGCAAAAAATAAAACGGAAACTTCAAAGCACTTTATATGTCGTATTATCTTTTTGTCGTCTTTTTTTTGTCTGATTTTTCGGTCTTTTGCGTTGCGCTACGCTAATGCCAATTGTAAACACAATTAAGTGGGTCACACAATAATAGATGGTTCCAATAATTAAAATTATACAGCACAAGAAATTTCTAGAAGTGACGCGGACGCGGAGACACAACGACACAACATCTACGTTGCAAAGCCTGGAAGGACATCAGTCGGACTATCAGCTAGCGGCTGAATTACTGCAAGTGCACCTCGGCTACAATAAAACAGTGAGCCGATTAAGGGAAGTTCTGTGGTTTTGTATTGATTGATTGATTGTTTGAAGGGTTTGAGGACGCGGGTGGTCTACTCTAGATACATAAAAAAAATATTATATCGCGCCCAACACGTTTTGTCCACCTCAATTGGCTTTGGCCTCCGAGCTTACCACATTAGCCGTCATCAAGGAGCACATGTATTGTTAGTATGTATGTAGTATGTAGTCCAAATAGACTCTACACTGTTATTTTCAAAACATTTTCGTCACGGCATCGCAATCGCACGTTTGTTTCGAAAAAGTTTATTTACGTTATTATGTACGTATATGTATGTATGTATACTCATGAATATAATGTCAAATCCCTCGGCATATACATTACATATGTACGTTTTTTTTTGTTTTAACTTTTATTTTCTATCTTTTACTAAAAGTAGGTACCACCTACTGAGCTGACTCTAGGCATTACAACTTTTCCCACACAACTATGATTATGGGAGCAAAGTGAATTATTCATTCATCAGTTAAGAAATTCAATCGATACAACAAAAAAAATATGTATATAGAATAATGTGATACCAAATGCTCATGCAGCTTTGTCTGTTGACCTACCATACAGTGTGGTCAAATGGAAGTGTTTTTTTGTTTTGCTTATATTTGCTTAAGTAATGAAAGCCAATAAAAACTTTCCTTTTCTTTTCTTGAAACTTAGAGAAGTCTTAAAATTTTCATTCAATGAAGAACAATAATGCAAAATGTTACTCATAGTTTTAATTGCTGTATAAACACCTACAATAGAGGGTTAGGTTTGAAGTCGAAAATAGTTCAAACATATCGCAAAAAAACAAAGGTGATTTGTAGTAAAAGCTATTGGAAAATATGCAGAATTTTATATAGAAACCCACTTCAAAGTATGTCTAACTTTAGATGGCTGTCCAACTTCAAAATTTTATTTATAAACGTTTTTGTATCGATTGTCTAACTTAAACACCTAAGAAAGGGAAATTTACGAATCTGCTAACGTTAAAAGTGATAGCAATCATTTTGTGGCCACTGACAGATGCGAAATTTTAATAATTGTAATTGTAAAGCAACTTGTGCTCAATTTATATATTTATACTGAAATTTTAATATAATCTAGCTTTATTTATGTGTAAATACATATATCGCACATAATACTAGTATTTACTTTAAAAAATATATAAACGTCAGTTGCCACAAAGTGAATAAACGATAGAAAACAAGACTGCCTGCTAAGTGCACTGCTATTTTCATTATTTATAAATGACATAGTATCTGGCATACCCGGTGACGTCTGAATCTTTGTTACAAATGTCAATATTCATATCTACGCAGACGACAAAAGTTCTTCTAGCCAAATCACCTCGAAGTTTACAGCTAATGATTAAACGACCTTCCGAGTATTGTGAAACATGGGGATTTACCCTTTAACGTGGAGAAATCGAAAATTATGATTTTTACAAAGTACAGCGGGAGACAATTAGTTCTTTAATGGAAGCATACTAATCGTTGTTAAAGAATTCAAGTATTTGGGAGTTAAAATAAATTCTACCTGCAACTTCAACAAACATATCGAAGAAAAAACCAGCACTTCACAGAGCTTGATCAACATGATGTGGTGCAAGATTTTTACCAACGAAAACGTCACACTATCAACCAAATACAAAATTTTTGAAAGCGTCGTGATGGGGAATAGATGAATTGGAAGAAGTAGAGAAATGCTCAAAGAAACTTTCTTAAGAAACTTTTTAACTCGTAAACTGGTTTGCTGAAAATGCATACGTATAAAGTTTCAAGCTGATTTTATATTAAGGGGATTCATGCAACGTCGTAAAACACTAGATAAGTTTTATCTTTTTAATAAGTTTATCTTTTGGTAAATGATCTGTCAAATTTTGTATGGGAAATGGTTTACGCAAATTGGATAAAATTATCTAAGGATTTTGCTGCGGAAACTTATACAAATTTATTTGGATAAACTTATACAAATGTCATTGTGACGTCAAGTCAAGTCAAGTTTCTAGAATTCTCAGCCATAACCATGGTTAGTGTTAAATCTTTCAAATTTGTGTCCTCTTTTTTTTTCTGTTTATCTATTGTAAAAAGTTAATTAGAAGGATTTTACTTTTGTAACAGAAAATGCACAAACCATCATTTTTTCCGAATAGTTCTAAAATGAGTAAATCATTAAAGGCAATTTGTTCATATAATTGCACTTATTTCTGTTTTTTTGCTTTTTAAAATTTTTCAGGAAATAATTTTTTTTCACAAATAAATTTCTGACGAACAGCTGATTAAATTACGCAGCATTTATCCAAATGAATAAAAAAGGACGTTCACTTAAACTTATCTTTTTACACAGTTGGTAAACTTATCTCCTTGCATGAATACCCTTATTAAAAATCGCCTCACAATTAGATAATCGACTGACGAAAAAAATGCTGATGTATGAGAGAAGAAACCGCGAGAGATTGGTGGATGATGAAATGGCAGAACATCGATTTAACTTATATGGAGTAAAGCTCCAATGGAATTTTCAAAACGTGGAACAACCTAAAAAGATCTGTATACCGTTATACAACTAATAGGTGATCTTTTTTTAGAAGTATAGAACTTTAAGTTGGCATTACTTTTTTAACTGGCGGCTATTTTGTCAACTGTCAAGTGATTTATTTTTAGTTTGGTTTGTCATTGCAAGAATTGAAGCGACAGGATCACCTAGCAAGGCGTAGATTCGGTGAATAAGCCCAAAACAAGATTGCCGTTGATCCAAATTTTCATAAGCGAATTTTGTTTAGCGATGAAGCACACTTTTGGTTGAATAGATACGTCGATAAACAAAACTGCCGTATTTGGATTGATGATAATCCTCAAGTGTATGCTGAGACAGCGTTACATCCACAAAAACTGACTGTTTGGTGTGCTTAGTGGTTTAGTGGAATAATTGGTCGGTAATTCTTTAAAAACGATGCTGGCCAGAACGTTACAGTCAATGGTGACCGCTAAAGAGCCCTGATTATTGACTTTTTCGTTCATAAATTGAACAACGATGATATGCAGGAGCTGTGGTTTCAACAAGATGGCGTAACATGTTACACAGCTGGTGCCACAATTGATTTATTGAAGGAAACGTTTGGTAACCGCATAGTTTCACGTTACAGACCCGTGAATTGGCTTCCAAGATCGTGCTATTTAAAGCCGCTTAACTATTTTCTGTTGGAATAGGTGAAGTTGCTAGTCTACGCCGATAAGTCCGAAACGATTGACCACTTGGAGAACAACATTCGCCTCGTTATTGTCGATATACGGCCACAAATGTTGAAAAAGTCATCGAAAATTGGACCTCCAGATTAGACTACGTCCGAGCCAGCCGTGGCCGTGGTCATATGCCAGAAATCATATTTAAATTTTATTGCCAGAAAATTATCTCTCGAATAAAGTAAATTTCATATCAATTTAAAAAAATCATTTTTGTTTTATTCCATTTCAAAGTTGCACCTACCTATACCTCTAAAAAAACACCCTTTATAAACAAACTACTAACACATTTTTTTCATTTAACTTGCAATCATTTAAAATGTTTTGTATTATAAAAGAGCCATTCCTTAATACACAATTCTTATTAAGCTTCAATAAACTAAAACTCATGCAGAGTTATTCTGTTTCGAGATTTAAATACTACAATTATAAATTGTCGTGTTCCGAAGTAGAGAATATTCCATTTAAGACACAAAACCCTGTTTATTATAATCAAAACTTTTGCTTTTGCGTATCATTTGCGCATTCTTTTCCTAAAGTTTCTTGTACTTGCTTATAGTGAGAGAACATAAAATGTAAGCCTTTTTTCACACTCATATACATTCTTTCATCACCATCATTTCCTTATGATGTTTTATTCATGGCTGATGAAAATTGTCATAATCTTGATCCATTCAGATTGAAATCGCCTACATTTATCACGTGCGCCCAAAAAGTAAACATCGTGCCATCAGGGTTGTTTATTAGTTTATTTGCATAAATATATTAAGTTGGGACATTATTCTCCATTTTGTTTGGCAATACAATCTTTGATATTCTACTAAGAATATACCTTCCTACTATCGTTTATATTGGGGTTCTTATTGAATGCAATTTAATTCCAAATAATGAGTTATGTATATGCCTTAGAAAAAGTACTTCCAATTTAGCACTAAGTATCTAATTGAATTGGACCCATAATACATTCTCCTTTTCGGCATATAGAGAACTTGAATCGTTTGGCCTGTTTCAGAGGATACAAAAAATTGCACGAGTGGATCGCATTTGCTACAAATGAAAAGCAAACAAAAAATAACTTAAACCAACAATTTATTTTAGTTACATAAAATGGACAACTCCATTCGATAGTCGGATAAATGTCACAAACCCATCCGCAGTAAAATTATAGGAACTTCTACTCTTATTGGCAGTAATCTTTCTGTGGATGTTGTATTTGAAACTCGTGTAAAATCCTACTGTATTGTGAACAGTTTTCGCAAAAACGCACATCTATTATTGTCTAAGAACCAGTTTTTCAGTATACGAGATTAAAGTTAAACCCGAGTTAACTCACCAAATTTAGTAGTTAATTGAACAAATTCTTTTATTTTTTTATCCTCCGAGATCCGAGTATTTAAGTCCCTTCCGCATGCATCCTTCCATACAAAATTGTATTAACTTTATGTATCTAACGGGTGATTTTTAAGCTGGTTTGGTTTTGGCAACACTGGTTTTGACAGCTGACGTGTGTTTAGTACCTTGTGTCACTGTCAAACAGCTTCAGTTTGGTTTGCAATTTAACCATGGATCGTCTTACAAATGAACAACGCTTGCAAATTATTGAATTTTACTATCAAAATTCGTGCTCGGTTCGAAATGTTCATCGCGCGCTGCTTGTGTTCAGCGATGAGGCTCATTTTTGGTTGAATGGGTACGTAAATAAGCAAAATTGCCGCATTTGGAGTGAAGATCAGCCAGAAGCATTGCAACAGCTACCAATGCATCCCGAAAAAGCCACTGTTTGGTGCGGTTTATGGGCCGGCGGCATTATTGGGCCTATTTCTTCAAAGATGATGCGAATCGCAGCGTTACTGTCAATGGTGAACGCTACCGAGCGATGATAACAAACTTTTCTGCCCAAAATGGAAGTTCTTGACTTGCATGATATGTGGTTTCAACAAGACGGTGCCACATGCCACACAGCACGCGAAACAATGGCGCAATTGCGAGGCGAGTTTGGTGAACAGTTAATTTCACGTTTCGGGCCGGTCAATTGGCCGCCTAGATCGTGCGATTTGACACCATTAGATTATTTTTTGTGGGGGTATGTCAAGGCTAATGTCTATAGGGACAAGCCCGCTTCGATTGACGCACTGGAAGCCAACATCCATGCATTCATTCGTGAGATACCGGCCGATATGTGTGAAAGAGTATGCCAAAATTGGACTCAGCGGATGGGCTATCTGAGACGCAGCCGCGGTCAACATTTGCATGAAATTATCTTTAAACATTAAATTGCAAGGTTCAAACTATCGATTCAAATAAATATTTCATTCATTTTTTCGAATTTTTTGTGTTTTTTAAAAAAAAAAAGTTCTAAACCTCTTAAAAAATCACCCATTACATATATTTATTTTTTATTTTTATGTTTTTGTGAAAATTATAACCAGCGTAGTAAAGAATTCTGAATAAAACGCTTATTGTCACTTTTATATTTACTTTTATTTTGTAATTTCAAAGTTGGTAATCGTGCCAAATTTAATGATATTCAATGTTTTTTTTAAATTTCTATGAAACCAACATTCTTTTTATTTCGGACATAGTTAATGTCCAGTGAACATCAATTCCCCATGTGTGATCGCTTTTTGTTCAAATTGAACTGAGAAGAGAAGGATTGTTTCTTTTTTAAGAACAAGGACAGTAATTCCGACACCAATTGTGGCTAATGTTGAATGTCATGTATTAATACAAGGTATAAACTGTCAAATTTAATTGAAGGATGTCTACGCTCTCGATGAATTAAAAAAAAAACTGTTAAAATCCGAATTAAAAATTTTTTTTTTTGCAACGTTGGTTGACGGAACGTAATCTATAAAATTAAAAAATGAGTGTAGTAGATTAATGTTCAAAATTGTAACAAATCAAGTTCTGAACGCACCCATATTATGTCATTTTTATTGTTTTGATTTAAATAAGAATGAAGAAAAATAAATTAAAATGGACTTGGAAATATTTTTTTTTAGTTCGGATGAAAGTATGTATGTTCACACCGTTTATGATTTCTTTTTTACCTGCTCTAGTTTAATGGTTTTCATCTCCAATTCAATTTGCTGAAGCACATATTGTATTTCGATGGGTTCCTTCTTTTATCGTGAGAAATCTTTCTCTTGTTTGAATTAGTCGGTCCAATTTAGCTGCGATAGTTTTATTATATTTCGATTTCCTGCAAGTTTGCTTCAAGAAGTTTTAACTTGGGGACAAATCTCGATTTTTGTTTATTTTTTGCAACCTTCTCTGATGTCGATTGTTTACTTTCTTTGTTTTGATCACAATCGCTAGTTCAATAATCATCTTCAAACAGAGAGCGAAGTGAATCTTCAACAGACAATTTAGATTTTTGATTAAATTTGACTTGCGGGTTCTCTGGCGTTGACGTTTTATTTGGAACATTGTTAATTTGTGAATTTCCAAACGTTTCCACACCTGCGTGACCTTCAACCGCTGCTTCTAGTTCAGTAGTGGCCCAGCTGTATTCCTACTTAATCTCTCCCACATATTAATGGCAGTGGCTTCCCCCTGATATGTGTTTGGCAGAAGATTTTTGGCCAAATTATTATTTATTTGTCAAATGCTATATATTATTTTATTCAAAATTGAACTTTTTACTGACATTTTTCAAAAATAAATTCAACTAAAATACAATTCCCTTAACTCCAGATATGACGGGTGACAAATCGAGTGAACGTACACGGTCCCGCACTCGTTCACGTGAAACATAATGCCAAATTACGTTTGCTTTACGTTTATGAACATACGATCACGTAAGTCGCGATGTCAAACTACCACACCCGATTCGGCCCCTGGTTTAACTCACTACTGAAAAACTGGGCCTAAGATCTGTTCAAAATCTGTTGTCTGAACCGTTAATTTGGTATCAAATTATTTAATTTAATAAAGGATTATGTATAAAACTAATTTATTTAAACTTTGTTTATCTATACAACCGAATAGTCTAAAGAAACCTAATGCATAATTATAATGTGCGACCCAAACGTGATTTTTTGGCATCAAATTTCGCTTGACTATTAGGACAGGAGTAATGGAAACTTCCGAAAAAAACTGTATGTCTATATATATGCAAACATTTTATTTACCCATTAATTGCTTTGAACTGTTATTAAAGCTGCACAACACAATGATACGTCTTGTAATTCTCGCCGTCTGTCGTCGCGTCATGTCCAGTCTCTTGTAAAAAATTAAATTTTATGCTTAACTTTCACATTGCCAATGAGGTTTTATGTTCCTTTTAGATGCAATCATCCAAAACAAATAAAAATAATATATTTCCTTCGACCTTTTTCCCTATAGGACTTCTAAGAGGGCTCCTTTCAGGCTTCACAGTGTAGATATAATGATTCGATGTGATATGGATAACATTTTATGGCAGAATAAGTCATACCGAAATTCTGATAGCCTAAATCATTCCATTGTATTCGGGTATCGGGAATGGTTTATTCGTCATTCCCAAAATTTTTAGGGGACAAGATGACTTTGGGAATTGAAATCCTTTATATATTTTTACATCCTTTGCGGTCGCCAATCGGCTAAGGCTAAGCATGAGGGATGTGAATATTTTATGATTTATAAAGTTTTTATACCGCAACATATAAGTAGATAAAAGCCCTATGGGTTTGACTGCTGCTCTAATCTGTCTGTTGTATCCTTTCCTATACATATATGATTTTTTTGTTGAGAAAAATGAAAAGGAAAAACTTGATAGCAAAGCCAATAATTGGTTATTTGGCTAGAGGCAGGATCAGCACAATAGGCATTTCGGGTTTTGGAATGCAAATGGATTATAGGGTATTTTTGCTTCTTTTTTTTTCGATGTACACTTTTAGGTTTAGGAATCCTGTGCGTAATTTATAAGGTCACTCTTTTATTTCCGACATGTTAATCAACATGAATATTTTATGACTCGAGTTTGGAAAGTTTAACTGAAATAGGAGATGTACATTCATTCATATATTTTTCGGTTAGTTTGGTGTTTGCACTTATAAAGCATATGGTACTTTTGTGACCTTTTTTGTGACCATTCAAATGAAGTCGTTCTATTGCCTTATTTTAGCTTTGACTATGCGTCATGCTCTGTTTTTTTCTTCTTACGGCCGAACATAGGACTAAATGTTGGCTTTTAATGAAAATAACTAAGTTATTGCATATTCCTAAAATATAACTAAATAATTAATTTTAAAGCTAATCATTTGTATTACAGAATTGAATTAATGACCAGGCCGTTTACACATCCTTGAGCATTTAGTATTTTGTACTGAATTAAAAAGAGGATTGGCAAAAAGGAAAATATGTTTGTTTCAGAAGATATGTAATATACCTATGGCTAAGGTGCCATGGTGTTTTGGACTTGTCATACAATTTTATAATAAATAATTATCAGGACATATTATAAGATGTATCCCTGGTAAGAAAGATATACTGTAAGTGTATAATAAATAGTAAATAAGACCTTCATTTCAACTTAAACTTCCCTTTTGATTCCTTATTAATATGCAATTACTAAGACATTCCTAATTAACTATTGTATTTATTATTTAAATATATTTATTAATATAAATAATTTTATATATTTATCACTAAACAGACCATTTCAAAAGTCTCCTCAACGAAATAACAGGTGGTGCCTTTGATACAACACGCTGTGCCCCGCTAATTTTGTAAGAGTTTCTAGGCACTCCGTTTTCGATACAGGAAGTCAAAACGAAGTCATCGCAAACTTCAAAGTCAAATTCTACAAGAAAGCCACATAATTTCCTTACTTTTATTAATTGTGAAGCGTTTTTCTACAAACTACCTGCGCCAGAGGTGTCGAGTGAAATCTTTTCGTTATGGGAAATGTGCATACAAAGACAAATATATTCAGCACACTGCAAAAACAAAAGCTATTCCGTTACACAGCAGTCTCAATTCTTCTCTACGCGGAGCTTAAGTTTGGGAAATTCTTCTTACAAAGCAGTTAACAAATTTCTTCGATATTTTTCGGTTGCCAGGGAATCCTCAAAACTATTATGCAATTCATCCATATTGTTATGGATATGGAGGATAATAGGATTCCAAAAATGATTCTTAACGCTGTACTAATTCAAGCAATAGTTTCTATCCTAACAGAGTGGCAGTAACTTGCCCCAATATGCAGTATTGATCTGGAAATGGCACTAAACGAGCAAAAGTCTCGGTTGAAGAATATGGTCAAAGAGTTTTTAAAAAAGGTTTGGAAACGGCATGTATGAAAAATACGAATCTGAAGCCAGTTTCTTGCTGTTTAGGTGCTACTATAATCGTTTGAGCTTAACATGCCGCATCCACTGGGCATGAATGATGCTCGGATTATGAACATGTCTTTAAAAAATCCAATGGAGGCAGAAAAATCCATGTCATGTAGTGACATAATCCATACAAGTCAGATTGTGGATTGGATTGTGGTTGTGATGTTGGACATCGTTGATGCCCAGTGGAGGCGGCATGTAAATAATTTTAGCCAACGTCGTATGTCTACTAAACTGCAACCTAGTGAATAAAATAAGCATTACTATACCCCTATAGTAAAAATCTTGCATTTCAAAAATTTTTGCCCCCAAGATAAAAATCTCGCAAATACAGAAAATTCTAATTTTGAACAAATTTCGCTTGCTGAATAAAATTTCGCGAGATTATGAAATACGGTCAACTCGAATTATTTTAATTAAGCTGGCCCGCCCGACTTTTGCACGGGTAGACAAACCGAAGCTTCGCATAAAAATTACAAAAGAAAATATAAATAAATATTTAAGCTACTTCTTGTAATCGAATACTACTTTCTGGGTTTTAACATACTTCTCGTTATGAACGGCTAAATTTTTAAAAAAACATGACCCTCCTCAAGTCCAACCTCTATTTCTTTCCCAACACAGAAAGAATTTTTGTAATCTAGAATCTTTTATTAAATAACCTTTCAAATAGAAAAAGAATTTTTGAAGATGCCACTTTTCGTTCTTACTCCATTTCACCCTATAAATGGCAATTTTCTAAAAAAAAAATACCTGAGGCCATCCGATAGTTTTTTTTTTAATTTTTACCCCATTTCACCCTACAACTAACAAAATCTAAAAAAAATAATATCCCTAAAGCCGTTTCCTAAGAAAAACCTTTCAAAGAAAAAAAGAATTTCTTAATACTATGTTTCCACCGACTACTAAACCGAGATTTGATAAGATTTGCAATAATCTTCTTCAAATCTGGAAAATTTACAATACAAATTTATTTCGTAAATCTAAGTTTCGTAAAATAAGTTTTACAAGTCGAACAAACCAATTTATGTCGCGCTGAACGCATTCATTGGAAAATCCAACCCTTCTTGGTTCTTTTGCCAAACATGAAACTTTCTGTCTCACTTTAACTTCATACGAAAAAAATAAAAAAACATTTGCATTTTGAGAGGTACTGTCAAAATTAATCTATTTTTTTAATATTTTTGTGTGGTGGAAACACTACATACATTTACTTAATCTAAATTGAGATAAAACTTCGGTGGAAACATAGTACAAATCCTACAATTATTGTATTTGACCTCATTTCACTCTACAAATAACACAAATTTTAGAAGAATATCCCAAAAGCCATTTCCTAACCGCCTACAGCGCCACCTGTTGAACGGTAATTAAATTAAACTGAAAAACGAAATGTCCACCTACAGCGCCACATGGTGAGAATATTCCGACTTTTCATTTTTCCAAAAACCTTCGCGAAGCAATTAGGAACAAACCCGCGGATATTGGCCGAGTTCAACGCACATCTGAATATTCAGAATTCTGAATTTTTGAAGCTCTTGATTGGCCAGCTGTCAGAAGTCATCTGAATTTTCAGAACTTTTTCTGACAGCTGGCCATTCAAGAGCTTCAAAAATTCAGAATTCTGAATATTCAGATGTGCGTTGAACTCGGCCATTGTTGCGATTCATTTTTATAACTTAACAGTTTGATATTCTTTCGATAGTTTACGTTCAAATTCTGAAGCGATGATGTACAAATGTACATATGTAAGTAACTTTACTTTCCTAGATTTTCAAAGTCTATACAAAATATATGTAGGTACTTAGGTACCTACAAAAATACATACCATGTTCATGTTTTATGTATGTATTTTTCTGCTTTACAAATTCGAATTATACGCATCGGAGAAGGAATGTAACGTGACATCATGCATTTAAAGGTAATTTTCCAAAACTTTTAGGGCGGCACTTGAGAAATAACTATTTGTCTGGCCCGACACCGATTATTAATTATTCAAATTCCAAGTAAATCATATTCTCTGGTGGACTGAAATCCTTGAAATTCTTTAAGCAATTTGACACCAATTTTTCTCTTCCACATACCGCTGTTTTTGTTAATTGGGGGTTCGATAACAACACGCTCCACAAACCTCAACCATGTTTTTTTTTGTATTATTTAAAATTATTAATGATTTAATTGTTGGTTGGAATATTTGAACTTGAACTAAGTTCAGTTTTTTATTCGTTCACAGTCCATAAACCTACATAAAAAAAGACAATACTCATATACTTTACCCAAATTATCCTTTACATCAACCCTTAGGTACGTGGATATTATTTTTTCAAGAGCCCTGTATTGAGATAAAAAACAATTTCATATCATTAAACATCTGATTAGCATGTGCACCAGACAGAATAATATTTTATTTTTAACTTTTTTCCATACCCAGACCTTCAGACCAAACAACAAATAAGGTAAAAAGCTAATATTTCTCATTAAAAATATTTATTTACCTTCAAGGATTATCGCAAAGCCTTATATATTTTTCAATAAATCCTCATTTTTCGAATTCTTATATGGAGTATATGTATGTGTACATTTTGTACAAGTATACCTTACGCCAATTTCGCATTTATAACTTGTATCAGATATCAACTATCCCTTTTCTTTTCTTTTTTTATGTTTATATACAAGCATACGTATAAGCATATCTTCCTGTAAAATAAACCTTACCAAAGAATCCTTTAACATATTTTGGTTTAAATTAGGATTTCTTGTTTTCCTGGTATATCTATATATGTAAATTTGATTTCGCTGTTTCTTATTCACAATAAGGTAGGGGTGTTCGTGACAAAACGAAATCAAACTTATAGGAAGAAAAATTACTTCCTGTACGTAAACTCCTTAAAACACCCTATTTAAGACTTCTAACAATACAGAGTGTATGTAGAAAGCACATATTTTTTTTTAAATCTTAATTAAACTCACGCTTGGAAACACACACACATATACACCTGAGCCTGAGTTCACCTTGAATTTTAATCAAATATTTTTTTTTTATTTTTTTAAACCTATTACCTTCAGTTAAATCACATTCTGCAGTCCTTTTAAGGCAAGGCAAAGCAAACGCAACATCAGCAGAAGCTCAGTTAATGACTGCAGGCAGCCAGGAATATCACATTTTACCTGCATGAAATACCAATTATCCCCCCTTTAGGGCACATGGCTATATATATGGTAGTATGAGAGTGCTTTAAACCTTCCAGTCCTCTATATTTGCATATAATTGTCCTCCAGACTTTGAAACGTAAAATGCGAATTTATTCACAATATAGCTTTTAGTTGTGGCATGAAAGTGGAGGTGATAGTCAGGTCCTTTCCCAACATAACATCAGATATATCATAGGTATGTGACCGACTGGTATAGCTTAATTTGCATATTGACAGAAATTTGCTCATTGTCCTGCGAGCAAATGTAGGCATACAATATACACGTAACACGTTTAATGTACGGCAAGCTATATTACGGAAAACAATATTTTCGAAGTATTGTAGAACGTACCTTGAATTTCGTGGAAACTCTGTCATATACATTATGGCTAGATACTTCCACCATGGTGGCAAAGTGACATACACCACAAGTCAGTTGTTTGAGGCCACTCTTTCCCGGAAATGTTTACTAACTGTGAGCAAGTATACATATACGTGCCTAATTTACCAAAAACATATTCATAAAATTAAAGCGGTAACCAGGATAATCCATTGGGATTTCCTAAAATCAGTTAATGAACTACAAAAAAGTTTTTTAAATATTTGAGCCACTTGATTAAGGGCCAGTTTCACAGTGAGAAAAGTGAAAGATTAAGGCGCAATATCACAGTGCACATTTACTTGAATAAGTGGCACTTAAGTCTCCGATGGTGGTTATTTAAGTTCCACTTACACCGCCTATGAAACTTAACCTGAAGTCCTAATATGAAAAACTTAAGTGCCACTTATTCCGGTAAGTGTCGACTGAGAAACTGGCCCTAAGGCTACTTAAGAAAATTTATAAAAATAAAGAACTATTTATCCTTTTATAGTTTTTAACCATTTAGACCCAGTTGTTCAGTAGTGAGTTAAACCAGAGTTAGTTAGCTCTTAAAGTAAATTAACCGACCGATAACTGAGGAAGAATTTTTTTGGTTGAGAATGCATGCGAAACGACTAAACAAACTCGGTGGATAAAACATCGAAAGCATCCGTTCAGTTAATCCTGAGTTAACTCACCGAATTAGATGACTTAACTCGGGTTTAACTTTAATCTCGCACTGGAAAACTGAACCAGAGCTTATTAATTTTTTTTTACAGTTGTAATGCGAGTATGCCCGCCATTTGTTGAAATTAATTCTCTCTAGACGGGTGGGAATTAAATCATACAGATTTTTGAAATAAGGAGGCAATATATCTTCCCATCAGGGATCACGGGTTGAAAAAAGGAGTCCTTATCTTCAAACTGTCTACCAGATTCATAAAGAAGTTCTTGAACCAGCCAGACCCAACAATTTCGATGATTTTTAAATCCGGTGAATCCTGATATTGTGGTCTTAGCAAAAGTTCACCCTTTTCCGAATGAATCCAGCTTTGAGCTATTATATTATTTGGAAATCCAAGGTATACGCCAAGATGAGATTTTATCCAGCCCCAACCCCATGACATTTGCTTCTTTTCCAGCCGGATTTGCACCTGCCAGAAACGTCATAAAAGTGTGTGTCTGCCGCGGCTGAAGTTGATGGAAGTGTTGCCATCATATTGAACTCAATTTATGGCATGAATTTGGTGAGATATTTTATGTCTCAACCGCCTCCAAACGATTCAAAATTCGTTCTCCAACTGCCGCTAGGGATCTTACTGTTGAAACAAGTTCAGATCCGCTTATGAGCATAGGTTGTTTATAGAGAATTGAAGATGTTTTATATAGAATAAAATTAATTTTTCAACATTTAACATGTCTCTGCGGTAATAAAGGGTGTTTTTTTTTTTGAGAAGTGTGGTTTTCAATGTGGCAATACTGTTTTCGGAGTTGGTCTTTTTGACAGCTGTCAATTGATTTATGCTCAATTTGGTTCGCCTGAACAACGTTTTATTTCTTCTTGACAACCACACGTTAAAAAAAACACCCTTTTCCTTCAATAAATGTATTGTTTCGTTGGCTGTATGGCATGTAGCGCGAACCGTACCATTATTTTTTTAATAAATTTGCACGATTTGCAAGCGTTGTTCAGGAGTAAGTCTATTCACTATGAAATGGCAAACTGAGCATAAATCAAGTGACAGCTGTCAAAAAGACAAACTCCGAAAAAAGTATTGCCAGATTGAAAATCACACGTCTAAAAAAAACACATCTATGTTTTATCTCACGATTTCGACCGGGGGCTTACAGTAACATAAACATCATCAAAAAGTGTTATGTTAGAGTGGCCTTAAACAAGTGACGCGCAGTGTACATACATATGGTCATAGGTCTGATATGGCACAACGCATACATACATTCAGTTTCAATCCTACAATAGACTACTTAGTGCAATTAGTATCTACAAATAACACTACTTCTAGATTCCTTCGAACACATATTTTTTTTACGGATTCTATGGAAGGGCGGGATAGGAAAAAGGTCACAGCATAAATCGATGTTTTGTTGTATTCAAAAAGTGGAAACAAAAAACAAACAATGTGCTTTTATACCGCAAATAGGACCGCGCATTTAAAAATGTTTGAAAATAATTTTAACAGCGGTTTTAATTGTCTTTAAAATTCGTTAGATACCTTCAAATCCTTACCACGTGCAAAACCACCTCACATACACATCAATAAATAACCAAAAAAATAAAGAGATTCCATGATGTTTGTCACTTTTTGACAAAAAAAAAAAACGGACTTGTTTACCTACCAGACTTTATTTACTGGCTGAGGTAGTTAGCTTATATTCGCAGACTTGAATAGCGTCATTGTTTGTATGAGCTTGTGGTTGCCTGCGAACGCTTGAACGTTTTTCTTGGTAATTTCTTGTTCGTCGAATGTGATGTGTAAACATAAACAGATGGCTGCTAAAAAATTCGGTCGTCACCATCTCATACTCATTCTAAACCTAAATACCTAACAAAAGAACGACGTCGCGGCACCATACGTTAAGGAACTTATTGAGTGATTCAACATTTTTCCTTTTTTTTTTTTGGTGATTCCCATCGTAATATCACAAATGGTTGTTCATGAAATTTTAATACAAACTTGCTCTTTAGCATTTTTAAATTATTCGGTAAAAATTAAGTCACAGAATAAGAATTTCACCAGCATATTTGTTTGAATTCATTATTGTAGCTTTATAGAACGTTAACCAATGTAGGACGTTTTCAATAAAACAAACATATAAATCATGGAGTATGGAGAAGAATTTGTAGATATAATAACGAAGATAATAATGGGTGATTTTTTAAGAGGTTTAGAACTTTTTTTTAAAAAAAAACACAAAAAATTCGAAAAAATGAATGAAATATTTATTTGAATCGATAGTTTGAACCTTGCAATTTAATGTTTAAAGATAATTTCATGCAAATGTTGACCGCGGCTGCGTCTCAGGTAGCCCATCCGCTGAGTCCAATTTTGGCATACTCTTTCACACATATCGGCCGGTATCTCACGAATGAATGCATGGATGTTGGCTTCCAGTGCGTCAATCGAAGCGGGCTTGTCCCTATAGACATTAGCCTTGACATACCCCCACAAAAAATAATCTATTGGTGTCAAATCGCACGATCTAGGTGGCCAATTGACCGGCCCGAAACGTGAAATTAACTGTTCACCAAACTCGCCTCGCAATTGCGCCATTGTTTCGCGTGCTGTGTGGCATGTGGCACCGTCTTGTTGAAACCACATATCATGCAAGTCAAGAACTTCCATTTCGGGCAAAAAAAAGTTTGTTATCATCGCTCGGTAGCGTTCACCATTGACAGTAACGCTGCGATTCGCATCATCTTTGAAGAAATAGGCCCAATAATGCCGCCGGCCCATAAACCGCACCAAACAGTGGCTTTTTCGGGATGCATTGGTAGCTGTTGCAATGCTTCTGGCTGATCTTCACTCCAAATGCGGCAATTTTGCTTATTTACGTACCCATTCAACCAAAAATGAGCCTCATCGCTGAACACAAGCAGCGCGCGATGAACATTTCGAACCGAGCACGAATTTTGATAGTAAAATTCAATAATTTGCAAGCGTTGTTCATTTGTAAGACGATCCATGGTTAAATTGCAAACCAAACTGAAGCTGTTTGACAGTGACACAAGGTACTAAACACACGTCAGCTGTCAAAACCAGTGTTGCCAAAACCAAACCAGCCAAAAAATCACCCGTTAGAAGGTTACGACCGCAACTTTAACTGATGAGCCCAGTGTCGAACTATTTCTGAACGAGCCAATTGGAATAAGTTTTGCCGTTTTGGGCCCATATCATGAGTCAGAAATAAAAAATAGAACTCACCACCAAAATTCAACTTTTCCCGAATATTTTCAAAGTTATATTCTAATTTTCCATGGCTTAATATAGATTTTTTGACAACGTTCTAGTAAGTCTAACGGGGTTTAATCGCACAATCTTGGTCTGGCCAATTTACGTCACATCTGCGAGAGTTAGCCTTACTCTCAAATCGTTCACGCAGAATGTCCGTTGTGGCGTTTGCTGTGTGGCACGTAACAGCGTTCTGTATCTGTTGGAACCACATGTCATTTACATGCATGTCATCCAATTTGGGCTAAAATAAATTGATTATCATCGATCGGTAGGTAGCGTTCTCCGTTGATGGTGATGGCAATGCCATCGTCATTTTTATATTAAGTCCAGACTCTCACGAACATCGGTGATGTTTTCGGTATAGATCTTGCGTTTCGTTGACGTTCGGATGTTGGCTGATTGTTCACTGAATCGGTCGACTCAATTTTGGCCATCAAACGTTGAATAGTCGACTGAGAAGGCC
This sequence comes from Leucozona laternaria, assembly GCA_932273885.2. NCBI lineage: Eukaryota > Metazoa > Arthropoda > Insecta > Diptera > Syrphidae > Leucozona > Leucozona laternaria. Next base: position 20,658,674 of record OW026368.1, on the reverse strand, counting down.
AACCATATAAACCGTAAAATGGGCTCAAAGCACTCATCGCATCACTTGGAAGTGCTGTTCAATCGTGTATGGTGATTTGGCATGAGTAAGTGAATTATAAACAACAAATTTGACAGATGTCACCAAAACAACATGGCTGCCACAGGCCGCTTAAATCTTCCCGTGCCAATTGAAAAGAGTTGTTTTGTTTGCCAGTGTTTAAAAATTGGCTGTCAGTAACTGATTTTGAAATCTTAACTTTCACTTCCCCTTAAACTGGTCCTGGCGAAATTCCCATCAACTGAAAGTATTTATCCCGCATGAATGACATGAATCTGCTATAAATTTTTAAAAAGCCATTTATCAAAGCAAAAACCTTTATATAGACTTTTGTTTCAAAGGTAACTCAGTTTGTTGAACTTAAATCCAGCGCACTTGTATAAATTGTAAATTAATTTGATGGAAATGATTGAATTAGAACGAACAAGAGAAAAAAAAACAACACACACAAAAAATAATAAATATCAGAAAATTAATACAAACCTACCTTGGTAAAATATATAGGGAAGAACTTAATACCATTAACTATACCAGGGATTAATTTTGTCTTTGGATTTGCTGCTTGTGTAAATAATTGTTAGGGGATTGAATCCTCAAAAAATACAAAGAAGGAAAAAGAGCCTCAAAGATAATGCGCGGTGGAAGATAATAAATTGGGTTAAAGTGTACTCGCACATAAAATATAAGAAAACCATGTTTTATGCTTGGTGAACCGCAGTGTAAATTATGTTTTTAGTTTTGTGGTAGAGGATAATAACAGCTTATTATATGAAAATTAGCTTGTTCGAGTGGTAATTTAAGTTTTCAACTTAATTGAGCGGTTCCTTCAACCTATAGGTACATAAAATCGATTTGGAAGCAGCGTAATAAATATAAGTCCTTTCAATGAAATTGACGTTAGAAAGAGGATGGCTGAATATGGAAATAATATAATTTGGTGCTGTCACAGCAAAAAACGGCGTGAAAAGCGGCACATTTTTATTTGCTCTCAATTAAGGGTTTCGTGTAAGAGAATCAAATTAACGAATACATCATCCCAACTTGCACTTCTGTTTCAAGGTTATAAATGGGTTTATCATTGAAAATGCAAGATATTTATTGGTTTATTAATAAAAAATGACATAACCAAACAATAAATCGATTTCTTTCTTGATTTGATTGATGTTTTCGGAATATGTCGACATGGAGGTTTAATTTAGGTTCGTTAAGAAGTAAATATATTGACGTTCTTAGAAAATGCAGTAACCAACCATCCACAAAGCTTATTTCCGTCAAGAGACTTTTGAAGCATTCTATTCCTTACTTCTATAAACACTACAAGGCCAACAGCCACAGAACAGGCAATAGAGCCCTTTACTTAACAGCAATAGCAGCAATTTTCCCCCAGATCTGATCCGGATTGGATTTGCCTACGAAAATACTTTGTATTACAAAAACAAGTACATATATTATAAAAACAAAGAAGATCCAACTTTGATGCTTTTGGATTTGGAATTGCAAATCCATTTTGAACACACACCCTCAGAACTTATCCTTACCAACAAAAAAATATGTGAGAAGCGCAGTTTTTTTTTTCCATATTTGGATCCGTATGCGTAGTCGTCCATACGTTCTTGACAAAGTCCACGGATCCAAAACGGACTAGTTACTAGTTAGCTTAAAGGTGATCTTCAGATTTTTGTCACTGGGCGTACCCAATATCCTACTTTGTAATTTTACGTGCTACATCGTAAAGTGTGACATCGTTACGTCTTACAGAAGAATGCCCATGTTATTAGTTTACCCTACCGCCGGTATAGATGTTTACACATCTAAAATTTGTTTTTACTCTGATAGTTAGATGGCTGTTTTCAAAATGGCTGTTTTCAAATGATGTCTGCAGTGTAAAGGAAAAGGACAAAGAATGCATAAAAAAAAATGATCTGATCTGGATCAGATCTGGTGGATAGTAAAATGCATCCAATATATCTTTCTCTAGTTTGTTCACAAAACGTCAAAATCATCACTTTGTGGCTGCAGACATTGGCGTGTGTATTTTTGAAAGCAAAAATACTAGCACTGTTTGGGACATATCTATAAAAATATCATGATTATTGTTATTAAAAGCTTGAACGATAGAAAAAACTCCTTTCATTTTTGCGTTATAATTCTGCATCTGTCATTGCTTTCACTTTAAACGCTAACGCATTTTGCTTTAAATTCTAATGAGTGTTAATGTTATTGTAATGGGTGATTTTTAAGCTGGTTTGGTTTTGGCAACACTGGTTTTGACAGCTGACGTGTGTTTAGTACCTTGTGTCACTGTCAAACAGCTTCAGTTTGGTTTGCAATTTAACCATGGATCGTCTTACAAATGAACAACGCTTGCAAATTATTGAATTTTACTATCAAAATTCGTGCTCGGTTCGAAATGTTCATCGCGCGCTGCTTGTGTTCAGCGATGAGGCTCATTTTTGGTTGAATGGGTACGTAAATAAGCAAAATTGCCGCATTTGGAGTGAAGATCAGCCAGAAGCATTGCAACAGCTACCAATGCATCCCGAAAAAGCCACTGTTTGGTGCGGTTTATGGGCCGGCGGCATTATTGGGCCTATTTCTTCAAAGATGATGCGAATCGCAGCGTTACTGTCAATGGTGAACGCTACCGAGCGATGATAACAAACTTTTTTTTGCCCGAAATGGAAGTTCTTGACTTGCATGATATGTGGTTTCAACAAGACGGTGCCACATGCCACACAGCACGCGAAACAATGGCGCAATTGCGAGGCGAGTTTGGTGAACAGTTAATTTCACGTTTCGGGCCGGTCAATTGGCCGCCTAGATCGTGCGATTTGACACCATTAGATTATTTTTTGTGGGGGTATGTCAAGGCTAATGTCTATAGGGACAAGCCCGCTTCGATTGACGCACTGGAAGCCAACATCCATGCATTCATTCGTGAGATACCGGCCGATATGTGTGAAAGAGTATGCCAAAATTGGACTCAGCGGATGGACTACCTGAGACGCAGCCGCGGTCAACATTTGCATGAAATTATCTTTAAACATTAAATTGCAAGGTTCAAACTATCGATTCAAATAAATATTGCATTCATTTTTTCGAATTTTTTGTGTTTTTTTTTTAAAAAAAGTTCTAAACCTCTTAAAAAATCAACCGTTATATTTAAAAAATGGGGTTAAGTTAGTAAAAGTGCAAAAGTTTTGTTAGATTTTCATCAGTATATTTTGTTGTTGGAGTGTCAGAAAATGCTACACTTTTGCTCTTTTACAATAGCCGCATATTATTATCGCCAATGAAAAATTCTCTTTTTCCTTATGTTTGTTTATATTTCAAGTATTTATTGTGTTTTTCTTTACACTACCTTACCATTTTCAAAATTAAGAATTACCCGCTAGAGTATGAACTAAATTTGTGGATCATGAAACGTGATTCCGATAAAGAGCAGGATCTCGTGTTGTTTTTGTTGTAATGCATGTTTTTTTGATGATATATATGTATCATTTCTGATTATAAAAAAACGGCTAAACGGCTAAGAGGTGTTATTTTGAATAGCCCGCTATTTCGATAGCTGTCACTTTTGAAGCTGTCATTTTTTGACATTTGACAAGTAGAAACTACGCCATTAATAAAAATGGAACGATACACGCTTCAACAACGCATTAAAATTATTAAAATTCACTATAAAAATGGTGAAAATTTGGCAGAGACGGCTCGTAAAACTAAAACATTTTTGGGTCGTCGTGAAGCACCTTGTCGGACCGCAATACAGAAATTGGTGGACAAATTCGAGCTGTTGGGACAAGTTAGTGATGTGAAGAATAAAACCCGTGCACGTCGCTCAAGAACAACTGAGAATATTGCTGTTGTAGCCCAAAGTGTTGAAGAAAACCCAGGTTTGTCCATTCCTCGTCGTTCTTTGGAATTAGGCATTCCACAAACGTCATTACACCGTATTTTGCATAAAGACTTGGGTCTTAAGGCTTATAAAGTTCAGTTAACACAAGAACTCAAGCCGGCTGAGCATCAACAACGTCGTGTCTTTTCTGATTGGGTCCTTGAAATGCATGAAAATGATCCGGAATTTCATCGAAAAATCATCTTGACTGATGAGGCCCATTTCCACCTCGGAGGCTACGTCAACAAGCAAAACTGTCGCATCTGGGGCTCGGAAAACCCAAGAGTTATTGTTGAAAAGCCTCTCCATTCTCAACGCGTGACTGTATGGTGCGTTTTATGGTCCGGCGGGGTCATTGGACCTTACTTTTTCGAAAATGAGGCTGGAGCAACAGTTACGGTCAATGGATTGCGCTATCGAGAGATGATTAATGATTTTTTATGGCCGGAATTGGATGGTATTGATCTGGACAACGTTTACTTTCAACAAGACGGCGCTACGTGCCACACAAGCAATGAAACCATCGATCTTTTACGGGAAAAGTTTCCGGACCGTGTTATCTCTCGAAGAGGTGATCACAATTCGCCACCGAGATCTTGTGATTTAACACCTTGCGACTTCTTCCTTTGGGACCACGTGAAAGATAAGGTCTACGCCAACAGCCCAGCGTCGATTTAAGACCTCAAAGATGGAATTCGTGAGGCTATCGAGGACATAGGGCAGCCACTTTGCGATTTGGTTATGGAAAATTTCAAGAAAAGGATATGGTCCTGTAAGCGTGGTCGTGGCGGCCATTTGGCTGATGTTGTGTTCCATTATTAACGGCATACCTTCCTCTTTATAATGAAAAAAAATATTGGATCATTTATCTCAAAAAATGCCATTTTTCTTTGAATATCAAAATAACACCTCTTATTGGAAAACCCTTTACTAGACCAATTGCATGATAATTCCATTTTTTTTTGCATACATTTTGCATGTGAGAGGGAAACAAAACTTTTTTTGGAACCAGGGGTGTGAGGCAAACTCAATTTTAACAAAAATTAACATTTGGTTAAACAAAAAATATTTGAGTGGATTGATAAAAGCGATTTAATTGTATTTTTATGAAGTTTGGCATCAAACTTCAAAACAGTTTGATTGTACATAAGAGGCAGTATATTTGCGACCCAGTATTTATTTAGTTTTAACATTTTCTATTGTTATGGATTGGATATATAGCTGACGAAAATTTTGTTGACAATTCGTTTTATCGCGACGAAAAGTATTAAAAAAATCAAGTTAAAAAAAATTACAACCAAATTATACGGAATTTGTTGAGGGCTTTCAGAACTAATAAATGAACCACCATTTTGTTTAAGTGAATGTTTAGCTACAAATATATTTCAAACGATGATCTAAACGAGATGTTCCGCAAAATAAAATTTTCATCGCTTGAAGCTGATGATTTTTAATTTTATGCATCCATATCTACTAATTAATTCTTCTTAAGTGTGTTAGTTTTTTTTTTTTTCTCTGGGCGCCCAACGTATAATTATGCAAATTTTTCACTTCAATAAATTAAACGGTTTTCACCATGGTGCGGGTTTTATCTTAAAATTTCATGCAATGAATCACTAAAGTACTATTATAGTCATGCATTAACTTAACGGTGATGTTCGTAGAAATGAACTTCGAGGACATTTCCATCAAATGAAATGCACTTAAGGTGGTGTGCAAGAAGCACTTAAATTTTCAATTTCTTTGATAGTAATTTAAATTTTTAATGAACATTCAACGAGTGAATCTTATGGTTCGTTTAATCTGTGCGTGCGTATGTACATAGTTTGAAATTCTGATTAATTTCCATCGGTATCAAAGGGCGCATCCAGTGGAGGGGAAGGGGGATGTAGGGTGATTAGCCCTAGAGAATTTTAGAAAAAACGCTTACACAAGTAGGTACCTTCCAAGTTTTCTTAAATTCCAATAAAATGACGGAAAAATAAAGCAGATGCAGCTTTTTCTCAAGTTCTATTTTGTTGTAGCACGTTACTTGCTATAATCGAGTTGATTCGACACATTTGAGTGAATGCAGTTCCTTATTTTCCTCAGCCGATTGTTTTTGATTCGATTGAACCAAATAAGTAACTACTGTTGATCAATTGTATTGAGTTAACTCGATTGTATCAAGCTACGTGCTTGATTGACCCCTGACTCGTACATTCAATATATGAAAATCGATTTATCAGTCCCGAAATTCGAAATGTCCTCATAAATAATAATCCCAATGCCAAATTTGTAGCCACGTTACCCCCACCAAAATTAATTTTCGGATCCGTGCCTGTGACACCATCCATCACAAAAGTACTTGAGTGCAATCTAAAAAATAGATTTCCCTGACTCATCCTGTTCGCATTTCTTTTACCTCAAGTGTTAATTCAATAGAGCAACCACTTAAAGCAGCAGTTAATATCATCAAAACTTTTACCAATGATTGAAACTGGGACGTTCCAAGAAACTTTTTCAAAAAACAAAAAAAAAAAGTTTTGGCATTTTTTCAATGCGAAACAATCATGAAGCCAGTGATGATGATGATGACAGAGATATAAGGAATTCAAATATAAAACTTTCCAAATTACGGCGGAGAGGTTCTCTTGAAAGTCCTGTAGGCAAAATAAAATAAAAAAAAAGGTCACAGTACAAAACATGCAAGCTATTAAAATATTAGGTATGTTGATTTCTATTTTATTATACATTTATATTCTCGGTAGGTATAGGTACAGTAAAGTTTTTAAGATCAATTCTATGCTGCAAGCAGAAAGCTCTGGTCTCGTGCAAGTAAATATTTTAAGGAGACACATTATTTAAATATTTATCTGGACTAAATTATATTGCATGTTTTTTTTAGAGGTATATAACTTCCGATTTAGGGATAACTTTTAAACTAGCTGTCATACTAATGAAGTGTGTTTTACTTTTTTTCAGTATATTTTGGCAAATCACCATGTAAAGACTTACACCAGAACAACGTTTACAAATCGTGGAAATTCATTTCCAAAATTCGGTGAATGGGCTGAGAATCAACAAGAAGTTGAAGTTTATCGTCCAATCATCTTCAGCGATGAGGCTCATTTCTGGCTTAACGGGTATGTAAATAAGCAGAATTGTCATTTTTGGAGTGAGCACAATCCTCATGAGACTCTTGAGACTCCATTACATCCCAAAAAATCACAGTTTAGTGCGGTTTACATGTCGAAGACGTCATCGGCTCATTTGTCTTGAAATCCCAAATCGGTGTCAACATTACCGTGAATGGCGAACACTACAGGCAAATGATTCGTGATTTTTTTATTCCTCATGTCATTAGAAATCTTTTAAGAAGCCATACAGCGCGTGCAACCTTTACTTTGTTGAGCCAAACGTTTGGTGACCGAATCATCTCAAGAAATGGACTTGTGAATTAGCCACCTCGTTCGTGTGATTTCACACCTTTGTACTAATGTCAATGCTGATCAACCAGCAACGATTGATTAATTAAAAGCCAACATTCGACGCACTATTGACGAAATAAGACAGGCTTTCCTCGAAAAAGTGGAGTAAAATTGGACCGACAGGCCATATGCCAGAAATTATTTTTAAACATTAAATGCCATGCAATTTGTGAGCTTATGAAGCCAAAATGTTGGTCATTCGATTAAATTTGTTGTGTTTTATTTAAAAAAAAGTTCTATGCCTCTAAAAAAAAACCGATATAATAGGGTGGTTCTAAAAAAAAGTTTATCCTGAATAAGCTAAATCAACTCCAAATGAAGAAAAAACAAATCTACTTTTCTCAGATTTTTATCGTCATTCCATACATGTTCTTCCTATTGGCGTTTAATTTTTTTTTGTTGCTATATTGTATTGTTATACAATGTGATTTGCATGAAATACGACAAAAAACTAAGGTTAAGCAAAGATCGCTCTATATACAGGGTGTCCGCCGAGAAGGTGTATTACTTTGTTTTGCCGCCATTTTGGTAAACATTAGTCTTGACAGTTCATATTTGGCAGTCGTGAAGTAGACACATGGCAAATTAATAATGGAAAAATATTCGATAAACCAACGTGTTTTAATCATAAAAACATTTTATCAAAATCAATCATCGATTACTGTGACGACGAGAAAGTTACGTGAAATTTTTGGGAGAAACAACGTGCCAACAAAACGAACTATTTATCGTGTAGTGAATGATTTCGAAGAAAGCGGGTCTGTAGGTAATAGGCCCAAGCATGGACTACAACGTACTGCTGAAAACATTACTGCTGTTCAAGATAGTCTTACTTCTTTGAAAATGAAAACGGCGCGGCGTAACGGTAACTGTGAATGGGGAGCGATATTGTGATATGATTAAAAACTTTTTAACACCACAACTGCATGCTTTGGGCTTGATTAACATCTGGTATCAACAAGACGGTGCCACATCGCATACAGCCAGGATTACGAATTACTGCGAGACCTCTTTCCACAACAAGTTATTTCAAGAAATGCTGATGTTGATTGGCCTCCAACGTCGCCTGATTTGACTGCTCCGGACTTCTTTTTGTGAGAATATGTGAAAAGCAAGGTTTATGCAAACAAACCAGAAACGCTTGAGCGGAACTCAAACAAAATATTCGTGGTGAAATTAATAAAATACCGCGTGAAATGTGTGAGAATGTAATGAAAAATGTGCTCAAAAGGGCTAGCATTTGTGAGACTAACAGAGGCGGACATTTACCTGATATTGTATTCCATACATATTTCCCGACATTAAATAAAACATTTATCAATATAAGATCCATTCTCTCTCATTTGATCAAAAATTATAAACAAACAAAGTAGTATACCTTCCCGGCGGACATCCTGTATTAGCTTTTATACAAAATTCTCTCCAAAATTAAACCAAACTAAAATTTAATCAAACATTTTAGCGGAGTGGTACGCAGGTCCAGCTAGAAAGTCTAGTTTTCGTTGCTTAGAGTACATCTGTTAAGAATTTGCGCAGGTAGTAATTGTTCGTCATGTAAGGTGCGTTCAGGAAAATTAGATTTCAGGACGGTGTTCAGTGTTCACATTGAACTGACTCCTCCGATTTTTTTTTTTTTGACGTGAATCCAACTTGTTTTGTTCAGACACAAACTAATGTGAACACATCCGACTCACTTTAACGTTCAGCGGTCGTTAAAAAAAAAAAAAATGAAAATCTATGCTCTGTTAAGAAATAATTAGAAATTTTTCACTTAAAAAATGTAAATCTTCTTCTGTAGAATTTAAGTGCCAAAGACAAATCACAGGAAGAGAAAACAGATATAACAAAAGAAAACGTAAAAAAAAAATCCAGACTTTTAATAAATTTAAAAAATCCTGCCTTTCCTTTCTCACCATGAAGTGGGAGTGAGCAAAAGCACATACATAGACGTCAACAAAAAATCGGAGGAGACAGTCAAATGTGAACACCAGACACTTATTCTCTCCGTTTGAAAGTGAGATAGAAAATCCAAAATTGTTTTTCCTCAGTATTTTGACAGCAAACTGAGAAATTTTGTTGAGGAATCCCATTCATGTATGTAACTGAGATTGCTGAGGTTTCCGAGATCTCATTTTCCTAAACTATTATGTCTGTTTGTTTACTTGCAACTTTTGGCTACTTGTCAAAAATTTAAATGAGATTTGACAGCAAGTTGTGCTTCGTCGTACGATGTTTTTAGTTATCAAACAGACAAATTATTTTTGAGTTTTGTGTTAACTTTTGCTTCGTCAAAATAAAAATCGAAATGGAGGAATTTGCGTTTCTTGTTGTTTCAGTGAACAGTTTTTGCCTAAAAAAAGTTATTTTCGAACTTAAATTTAAAAAAAAATTTAAGGTAGGTACGTACATATGTATACATAGCTGGTGAAACCTGAAACAATGTGCGAGTTATTTTGTCTTCAGTTGCAACCGATATAAGGCTATCTAAACATACAAATCCATAATATTTATATGTAAGGACCACCCTAACGTATATACCTAATATATTATATATGTATGTATATTTAATTTTGTCTTCCAAAACACACAGATACACAATAAAAAATATATATTATATAGACAATGAACATTCTATATGCGCATACATCAAAATGGAGAACGTTTAACTTACCTATCATCTGTTGGTTTATATGTGACGATATACTTGTCGACAAATTCCGAATGCAGATTTGTTTGCCACGATACACGTACGGTGGTTGGCGTGAGAAATGCCACTGTGATGTTCTCTGGTGTAGCTGGTATCGTGCCTGAAAAGTATAAAAGGTATATATTGACATATTGATCTTATAATTTTAGAAATAAATTGCTAAAGATTGACATTTTGATGTGCACATTTTGCTATAGTGTTTGTTTATTTTTTTTTTTTGATGTGTAAACATCTATGCTGGCGGTAGAGTGAAAAAAAAACGTGAGCGTTCGTGTGCAACGTTACGTCGTGCAACGTTACGGTGTGCAACGTTACGATCTGCATATTAGGATGGGTGCGTTCAGTGACAAAAAATCTTAAAATCCCCTTCAAGCAAAAACAAGTCCGTTTTGGATCCGCGCACGTTGATGTTTACACATATTAACCGTGAGTCCCGGCACTCACACAATTTTTTTTTTTGTACGTTTGCATATAAAATTGTATGTTAAGCTCTTAAAAAAGGCAGTGACACTGTTGATTGAGATTGAAGCTTTTGGGGGGTTGAATTTATTCCAAACAGAAGCAGTGTGTTAAATTTACATAACTCAAGTTTGAATGGAGCAACAACAATTTCAGTGTTCTACCACCAAGTTTATTGTGTGAGTGTGACTCCTGACTGATATCGATAATCAACGATAAACCGGATAAGATGAAAAACAATCCATCATACCAACGGAAATTAACCACAAAACTAAAAGGAACAATTATCCACGACTGGATCGCGTAAAGGTTGAATATGAACATGGTTCATTAATGTAATGATATAGGTGTGTTTTTTTGTCAATCCCGGAGGAATTCTGTTGAAAAAAAACGACATCGGTGATTAACGTCGCCATCACAGAAAAAATAGAATTTTACATACAAACAATCGATAACGAAGTATGTAATTCATGCCGATAACATAGTACATACTTATTTCTAAGTGCTTGATTTAAGTCCTAAGTAAGGATTAGTTGTTGTTACATTTAACATGTAAATTGCTTAGCCCCGACGAGCGTGGTTTTTGTCAGAACAATGTCATTGATTTGACAGAAGATAAAATTAAATAATAATTACATCAGTGTAAACGAAATATTAAATACGAAAATACAAAATTAAAGTTAAAAAAAAAACCTAAGAATCAATTCGAAATGTTGACACACAAAAATCATGAACAAAGTGACTCAAAGTAACGCCTGAGTCATATCTTGAATTGAGTTGTAATGCATGGTAATCATTCTAAAAGTTAGGGGAAGGGAATTCCATAACCTTATCGCTTTAGGGAAAAATGGAAGATCAGATATAAAGTAACGGGTGTTTTTTTAGAGGTATAAAACTTTAAGTTGGCAACACTATTTTAACTGGCGGCCATTTTGTCAGCTGTCAAGTGATTTATTTTTAGTTTGGTTTGGCATTGCAAGAATTGAAGCCACAGGATCACCTAGCAAGGCGTAGATTTGGTGAATGGGCCCAAAACAAGATTTTCATAAGCGAATTTTATTCAGCGATGAAGCTCATTTTTATTTGAATGGATACGTCAATAAACAAAACCGCCGTATTTGGAGTGATGATAATCCTCAAGGGTATGCTGAGACAGCGTTACATCCACAAAAACTGACTGTTTGGTGTGCTTAATGGTTTCGTGGAATAATTGGTCGCTACTTCTTTAAAAACTATGCTGGCCAGATCGTTACAGTCAATGGTGACCGCTATAAAGTCGTGATTACTGACTTTTTCGTTCATCAATTGTATAACCATGACGTGCAGGAGCTGTGGTTTCAACAAGACGGCCGGCGCAACATGCCGCACAACTTATGGCACAATTGATTTATTGAGGGAAACGTTTGGTAAACGCAAGTTTCATTTTACGGACCCGTGAATTGGCCTCTAAGATCGTGCGATTTAGCACCGCTTGACTATTTTCTGTGGGGATATGTGAAGTCGCTAGTCTACGCCGATAAGCCCGAAACGATTGGCCGATATACGGCCACAAATGTTGGAAAAAGTCATCGAAAATTGGACCTCCAGATTAGACTACGTCCGAGCCAGCCGTGGCGATCATATGCTACAAATCATATATAAACTATAAGGCCAGAAGATTATCTTTGGAATAAAGTAAATTTCATGTCAATTTGAAAAAATCATCTTTGTTTTATGTTTTATTCCATTTCAAAGTTTTATACCTCTAAAAAAACACCCTTTATTTAAAACGTATTGGAACCAAGTCCAGTGATCTTTCAGGGATAGGAAAACGAATGTTTTTTTTTTATAAATAAAGTGGTTCACGAGCTTGCAACATTTTATGAAATAAAATAATTGTTTTATATTTAAACAGGCTTTCAAGAGTTAGTCCATGTAACGATAGGACAAATGAGAGAATGTGGTCATATCTTTTTAATAGTAATACGTAGCTTAAGTCGCCTTCGATATTCATGGTCATAATTGGAGAAGATCTCACTGCCAAACATTATAATAGGTATAAACAAAGTTTATACTATAGTATTTTCCTGGTGTTAAGTGGTGAGGTGTTAAGTGGTGAGCGAAGACCACCGTAGATTTTACCTAGAGTCAAATTAATGTGGTTTTTCCAGGTAAGTGTGTTGTTAAAAGGTATATGCCAAGATTCTTGGCTGATGTGAGAAAATCAAAAACATTGTTACTAAGCATAACTTTGGGAAGATTTGAAGTCTCAATTGCTTTTCTGGAGATTATAAGGCATTGAGATTTCTTGGCATTCAGGCAGAGAGCATTTGTTCGTTACCATGCAAGAACTTTTTTAAGGTCATCATTACCTTTAGTTATCCCGCTTACAATACTTTTCAAAGGGCAGCTATATGTATCTAGACATCGTCTGCATACATATTTCTACAGAAGAATATATAGGGCTGTTGAAAAGGGGTCGTTTATATAGAGACAGAATAATAATGATCCCAAAATTGATCCTTGAAGAACACCTCTAGTCACAGAAAAATCCTAGTGTTGCCATTAAAAACTGCTTGACTACTTTCACTAAGATAAGAAAGTATAAGTTTAGAAGCCGAGAAGGAAAAATCGAATTGGTTAACAAGCTTAGAGCTCAGAATACGGTGATCGACTGTCTCAAATGCTTTAGAAAAGTCTAAAAGGGTAAGGATTGTAGCTTAATCTTCTGCTAACGATTTACGGATATCTTCCGATATTTTGATTAAAGCTGTTGTACAACTGTATTTTGAGTGAAAACCAGACTCACTTATATTTAAAAATCTATTTGTCAACGGCAACACTGTCGTAAAATCAATCGTCAGAAACTTATCGAAAGGCAAGGAGAGTTAGTCAGTCATCGACGAGGTGAAAGATACATAAGTCGCTGTCTGCGAATTGTAACGTTTCTTTATTCTTTATAAATTAATAAATATAGTTTCTAAAAATCAAAAAGGTTCTTGTGCTCATCTTGACATATTTAAATTCAGGAATTCTCATATCTGAGCGTTCAAAATTTTTTCGCAAGTGCCTTGGATAAGTATGATAATACTGCAATGGGCCTGAAATCATTCGCATCTTCGTTTCTTGGCACTGGAATAATCTTTGCCTTTTTCCATTCGATTGATGGGCAAACCCCTGTCATAATAATTCTTTTAAAGACATGAGTAAGAGCTTTTAAAATATAGGGTAGTATTGCCTTAATAAACGTATAGGATGCATTTCAATAAAACCGATTTTGTCCAACTTAATCGCTATAAGACTTTTTACGACATCAACTTCATCAACCGCTGTGAAATAAAAGCCCATGGTATTATCAACGCTCGAATCCTCGGAAACTAAATGGTGAGGAATATCTCAGTTCATATTTGGGTTTGAAAATGATTGAAGAATTAATCTTCTGTTTAACTCATTGCAGTTGGTATCTGTTGGGCTTGTGTTGTTTTTATTTCCTCGCAGTTCTTTTATATTCCTTCAAAGAGATTTTGTATTCAAAGGAGGATCTAATCTTGGGGTGAAAAATTCTCTCTTAGCTTCACGTACAAAAAAATTCGAATTTCTTCTCTAGGGAATCACATAAAAATGCACTGTACCAAATTTGAAGCAAATCGGTCTTCCCGTTAAAACTCTATGTAGTCCAAATTACAGTGGACGCAAGTTGAACAGAGTCATCCACGAGGCATTGGGCCACTAATTTATCTATTTTTATCTCAAAGATTAAATGTCCTTACAAAGGATTTCTAAGTCTTAACGAATTAATTAGAAATTATACAAAGGATAATCTCTTTTTAATTATTTCGATTTTTTATTTTAACTGTTAAAATTTTTAAAACCCATAATCATAATATCTATTCTCTTCACTTCCAATAGTTTGGTATGTCTGTCGTCTTTCCTTAAAGTGTCTTTTTCATATTATTCAAGCATATCCATTATAAGCTCTAAGCATTGGCGGGTGTTGAAACATTCAATGATTCTTTTTCCAGATAATCCACCTAACTAACTTTTTAGACCTTTTCGTTTTTATTCTCGTAAATAGTGACCTTTTTACGATAAGTCGGTGATAATAATTACACACTCCTCATTGAAGAAGTATATAAAGAAGCTTTATGTTTTTCCTTTTTGTTTTCTTTTGGCTAAGCCCTTTAGGCTGAAGCCAGCCAGCAGCACTAAAAACGTTTAAATGATTGACGAAAAGAAATAAAAATGTTTCGTTGCGTCCTTTGTATATACCATTATCTATACATCTATACATTTTGTCTTATTTTTCCGTTGTTTTTAAATATTTTATGGGCCATAGAAAAGACACAACCCTATGTTCTATCACGCACTTGGCTCACAAAAACGCTAAATTGGTAAGGGCCAGAATGGACTGTTGTTATGTGACCTAGCACATTGTAAACTTCCATTATAGATGACTCGTCTTGTGTTGCTTATACATAGTTATTTTAGAACATAAATGGCTTTAGCACAGTTAAAAGACATACAAGACAAATAAGATGAAACATGAAAGGGGAGGCAGCCAAAGTCAATTTAATGCTTGTGGGTTTTGATAGAAGAAAATCAAATAGGAAACACAAATCTCTACCTGGTATAACGATTTGATTTATTTGTCGTCCACCGAAAGGTAACGTAGAACTTAAAGGATAGCTTAAGGCCCCAATTGTAGATTCACATCATTAATAAATCAATAAACCTTTTAGGCGGTGAGTAATGCGACCTTAAGCGATATTTTGTTGTTGTTCTTGTTCATTAACGAAACTTTTGAAATACGAGAAGACAAATCTATAGATAATGAAACTGCTACTCATTCCATATACCTTAACCCAACAAACAGTATAGGTATGTAGGTAAGAATTGTTTTTTTTTTATCAAGATTATATATAAAATACTAGCTGACCCGCCCGGCTTCGCACGGGTAGACAAACCTAAGCTTCGCATAAAATTACAAATTTTGTAATTGAATACTACATACTTATACTGAGTTTTGACCCACTTCTTTTTATTCTATTTCACTCTATAAATATAATTTTTTTTTAAAATAATCTTTCCAACACAAACAGAATTTTTGAAATTAGATGCTACTTTTCATTTTTACCCCATTCCACTCTTTAAATTCTGAAAAAATCCCAGAGGCCATCCACTAATAAACAACCTTTCACTTACAAAAAGAATTTCTTAAACCCGATTTTATTTTATTTTTATTCCCTAAACAAAATTTAAAAAAGAATATCCGTAAAGCTATTTCCTTAGAAAAACCTTTTACAAAAAAGAATTTCCTAAATCGGACAATTTTTTATTTTTACCCCATTTCATCCCACAAATAATAAAATTTGAAAAAAATATCCCTCAAAGCATTTCCTAAGAAAAAATCTTCAAACAAAGACGAATTTGTTTAATCGGACACTTTTTATGTTTACCCCATTTCACCCTATACATAAAAGAAAATTTTTTAAAAAATATCCTTTAAGCCATTTCCTAAGAAAAACATTTCAAACACAAAAAAGAACTTCTTAAATCGGACAATTATTTTATTTTCACCCCATTTCACCCTACAAATAAGAAAAGTTGAAGAAGAATATTTTAAAAGTCATTTCCCAACCGCCTACAGCGCCATTTGTTGAACGGTAATTGAATTGAACTGAAAGACGAAATTTTCACTTACAGCGCCACCTGTTGAGACTTATTCGACTTTTTTTTTTCCTAAACCTTAGCGGTACAATTACGAACAAACCCGTTGAAGGAAGTATCCAATTTGGTGCAGTCGCTCTCAAGTTTTAAGCATCCGAACCCACCACGATTCATTTTTATATATGTACATATATAGATTTTAAGCACAATAAAGTTGCGATTTTATAAAGTACAAAAATCAGAATTCAGAAGCTAAAAAAAACCTTGTGAATTAAATCTCACAATACATAATTGGAATGTTGAACATGGGCGTAAGTAGACGTTTTTTTATCAGATTTAATTCACACTTACGGGTAGATGGCTATTTAGTTTTGCAAACCGAACATGGTCTGTGATTTATTTTTGAAATACACCTAAACTGTAGAATCTTTTGTCTCGCCATGTAATTTTCAGAGCGTTCTGATTTATTTAGTGTCGTTTATGCGTTGACTCTTTTTACTCATAATTTTCCATTTTCGACAGTTTCGAAATCCAACCGAAAACGACATAAGCAACACTCCAAAACACCGAGCTGTCAAATCTCGTTTGCTATTTCAAAAGATCTGTTCGATTATTCTAAACTGACAATATCTACGAATTTTACAGAGTTTACGCAAATTCTGTTGTTTTACTCAAAAATTGAGGTGGAGTGAGATAAAACAAAGAGATTTTCAAATGAGTCGCGCGGAGTGAGTCCAATGTCAACACCGTCTATAATAGAATTTCATACCCACTCTTTAGAAGTTGACAGACATAACAAAGTGCAGAAAGTAGCGAACAGACCTTATTTGTCTATATACTAGGTCTGTTTGGTAACGTGAATTTTTGTTTACAAATTTTCACAAGTTCTCACAATTTAATGTCAGAACCCATTGAATAAAAACCCACTTTTACGAAACGAAAAGTGATAGTTTTAATTACCAAACAGGAATACTTTTATACTTAAGGGTGACTAAATTTTAAGGGGCGATGTTGGTTTTGAATAAAACACAAATTAACTAGGGAATTATTGTCATTTCTTTTTATTATGATAATATTGGTATGGTTCAATTATGTATGGGACAAAATATCGCTCGTGTATTCTCATTTGCTCAAATGCGGCAATTCTGCTTGCTAACGAATTCACAGAGGTGAAAGTGTGCTGACCAAAAAAATCACGAAGTGCACGAAATGCATTTTGATTTTAACGCGTTGCTCGATTGTGTATCTTTCCATGGATCAAATTGAGTTAGTCTGAAATTGAGAAATGTCAAATGAAATGCAGAAAAAAACTTGACGTTTAGGTGTGGTTCACATTTAACATCGGCCCTTAAAATTTAACCAACCTTTATAAAAAGAAAATAGGATAAATTTGAAGTTCTGAGTGCTCTGGAATAAAAATGAAAACATTTTTTTTGACAACTCAGGCTCTGCTCTGAATTACGAAAGAAAAATGCCTTAGATAAGTAAAATTCCATGAATCGAATTGTTTGATCAATTGATTTTTTACCTAACACCTCCGAATTATCAGCGGAACTCTACCACTGAAGGCGGCAATCTGAAAAATTACCAAGCATGCAATTTGATTGATTTTTGTTTTCGATTAAATTGCGATTAAGTTTGTTAACTCATGCTTCATATATGTAGATATAATTAAAAAAATATGTGAGTGCCGGGACTCGCGGTTAAATATGTGTTAACATCAACGTTTGTCCAAGTGCTTAATTTTTGTTACTGAACGTCATCAAAAGAAACATATTGAATAATTAACACTAAATTACCTATCTGTAGGCAGTGCTTAAAAAGCTTAGTGTTGAAAGAACGGTGGGGGAACCGCTGTAACGAAATTTCCAAGCACTAAAAGGCTGGTGGTGAAGTGTCCAACGAACGGTGAAGGTTCGGTACTGAAAGGTCCTGCTTCGTAGTTCACTCTCAACTTTAAGATGACTTCACATTACACATGGTTATTGTTTATGGTAATCACTCTCTGAGCATCGACAAACAACAACTGTCAGCGGAGAGCACTTAAACCATGGTTTCAATTAAATGACACCGTACCCAAATTCCAAAGGAACTTAATGGTTTGACTGACAGGGGCCGAATTAAAATATCCAGTTAGAACTGTCAACGAACTTGCAACCCTTATGAAACTCCATCTTTCCATCGAGTAAAACTTACAAAAAGTTCAATCTTAATTTTATACTGAACGAACCTCAAATAAATCTCACTATGAGATAGCCGGCGAATTATATATCTTGAGTTTTTAGAATATTTAGTTGCAGTTGTTGTCAGTGGAAATCACTAAAATCGTAGTTTCAATCGATTGACACCATCAATCGCCTATCGAATTGGACGCTGTGATTTTTAATGAATGTTAACTTCGTGAAAGTACAAAAGTAGCCGATTACTCTGCAATTTGTTCAACCTCAGCTATTTTGTATATCTAAGCCACCTACGTCCCTCGCCTACGTGCCTAAAAATTGCAAGAAGAAATCGCATCGTTTAAAAGCAGTATAATTTAAGTTCAGATTTGTATCACTGAACGCACCCGATATCCTACCATACCTACAGCCATTGACCTACCATACCTACAGTCAATTGTCAATCCCTACAGCTGACTATTATTATTTTTGTTTTCTTTTTTATTACTAGTGTCGCGTCCATTTTGTTCGGGTAATAACTAAAAATTAAAGAAAAAAATATAAAAATATAAGTGTTAAAATGATAAAATCGTCGGTCGCGCTAAAAACAATTTGCTTTCGTCGTTGGCAAAAACAATATAAATGAGTGGTCGCGATAAAGTACAATCTAATTGTCGGTCGCGTTAAAATCAATTTGTTTTGGTCGGGGCAAATCAGATTTCGTAACGTAACGTGCTACAACGTAAAGTGCACGACGTAACGTTGCACACGAACGTTCACGTTTTTTTTTCACTCTACCGCCAGCATAGATGTTTACACATCAATAATCGTCATTCAGTCTACTTCAAATTTGAGGAATCTTATAAAGCACTCAGAAGTCAACATCTGATGACACCTGAAATAAAGAGCACCTTGTTTTGGACCCTGCTTTATTTTATTTATAAGACCCTCTGTTCACATATAGTGTGCTGTATTTTTGTATAGCTCAATCCATTTCCTCTACTGATTGGACTACAAATTGAAAATATGAACACCTTTGTTCTTGTTAAAATAATTTAAGATAGTGTATGTGCCTTCGACTTCATACTTCAAAGCAAACTCACCAAAAATCAAGTCAAGTTGATCTTTTAATAAAATTAGTTTTATTTATAAAATAGCAAAACAACTCGACGATACGTGCCTGCTTTTATTACACGTTACACCACATACTTGGTTTCCTTTTAGTGTTTGTTTCATACATATGTAGAAATGTACTTTTTCTTAAATTATTACCATCGATGACGGACGCAACAATTTTGTCATTTATTCTGATGGTCAACATAATATGTAATTGTTTTTTTGAGGTCTAAATAAGTGTGCTGTTAATAGGTCTTATAATTTATTTTCCTTCAATGAAATTGGGTAATAATGTTGTTTTAGATAGAATTTCATGGTTGTTTTTGAGGCTTGGGAAAATTAATTTAGGGCTTATTTAATTAATCATGTACAAGTCATTTCATAGGCATTTTGACACGGGGTTTGAATAATAAGCAAGAGGAGCTGTTGAAATTGTTCTTTTGAAGAAAAAACATTTTATATATATGATGTACATTCATACATATGTATAAATATAAGCTTTTTCTTTGGAGAAATATTTTAGTTTCAATCAATGTCAATGCCACGCAAAACAAAATTTCTTTAGACGTGACTAATTTGACAGTGATCAAGAGATTAGAAGAAACTTTGATGAAATACCTTCCGAAGTATTTTGCCGACCTTCATCTAAATAAAATACCTAAACATTTATATAATGGAGAATATAAATAGTCTTGATTTCTAGAGTTCTCTCAAATATCTCAAATTTACCAAATCAGTTCACACATTTAAAAGAAAGGAATTCATCGAGTTTTTGTAATATTTTTATTAAATTTACTAATTCTAGCATCGTCTTTATTCATTAATTGTTTATGGTTTCCACTTACTGCCTATTTTGACAAAATGTATGCAATACAAAATCTATTGCCCGATTTCATTGACAGCTGTCTAATTTAAAGTGTTGCCAACAAAGGAAATTTAAATTGGTGATAAAATTCATTTCAATAAAATACTTCTTTAAAGTTCTCTTCTTAGTTCATACAGATCCTTGAATCAGAATATGTATCTACATGGCGCAAAATTAATCACTCTATCGGAAGATGTTATAATTTTTGCAAATGGCGTCGTACGTCAATCATATTTGACATTTGTGAACTAGACACCTGCTGTATACAAACAGATAAGCAACGGACCGCTATACTCCGCAAGAGCGTGGAATAACTGTGTCAACAACGAAGAGGACGATTTCGTGTCGAAAATCATCATGAGCGCCAAGGCGCATTCTCATACTTAAGCGTTTACGTGAATAAGCAAAATCTTCGTTCCTGGGGCACGGAATATCCGGGAGTGATGCACGAAGACCCATTACATCCACTCAAAGCCACTGTGTGGTGTGGCGTTCACGTGGGAGGAGTGATTGGGCTGTATTTTTTTTGCGGATGCCATCGGCAATACGGTCACTGGCGAATGCTACAGGGCCATGAGAAACGACTTCTTACTCCCGCTATTGGATAAGCGGGGCTTGGTGAATAAGTGGTTTCAACAAGATGGTGCAACTGCACACACAGTACGAGCCACAATTGATATTGTGAAGAAAGCGTTTCCTGGTCGCGTAATCTCCCGTTTTGGCAATTTGGCATGGCCAGCAAGATCGCCCGATTTAACCATCCCAGACTTCTTTCTTTGGGGCTTCTTGAAAGTCGCGGGCTTATATCAACAAGCCTCAGATAATCGCAGCCCTTAAGGAGATAATTCGTCAGGAATGCGAACAGTTGTCAACAGAAATCTCAGGGAAAGTCATGGAAAATACGATAAAACGGGCACAAATGTGTATCAACAATGGCGGCAGCCACTTGACGGAAATCATCTTTTCTACTTAACAGAAATTGAAAAGGTTCAAATATAGATTTACATTTATTTAGTAAAACAAAATTGAATGATTAATTTTGCGCCACCTTGTATAATATGTACACTATACATGCAACCCAATAATGTATTCTTTAGTGGTTTAAAGTTTAAAAAAATGAACCCTACTTACTTGTAGATATACATGGATTTATTTCCTTGGGTTACTTTTACATATTTTAATCTCGTCACGTCAACTTAATTCAATTTTTCTGCTATTTCTTGGCATTATATTAAAGCAAGCATGAAAATTCTATTTGAAACACTTGTTTTATCCTTGGGGAAATTGTTGATGCAACAATGTACACATACCTTCGTACATACTAAAGATAACCTTCCTACACATACATATACGACAATTTAATGATATGAGGTCTTTAAAGCCATAAGCCATATTGAGTGCAGATACTCTCATATTTAATTCTCTCTTCACGCTGGCACTATGGTTATGGTTAACATTTCACATTACGAGAAAGAAGACCTGAGTTTTCCCTCGGTGCATAGTGTGGGATTAATAACTATTTCAGGGCATGTTCCTGGAAAATTTCACCGTCAGAACAGGATCTTAATTAGATTTCATTCTTGGTTGTTTTCTGTGTTGCACTTTAAAGTTTCTAACATAACTATTGCAAGTAGCATAACATCCATCGTCGAGATACATACAAAATAAGCGCGATGCAAAGAGGATTTCAGAATTTTGACGCTAATGGATTGGTTAGATGTTTTTTTTTTGTTTTTGTTTGCTTAGATTTCTCTAAGCCCACAAATTTCCGTCAGGTGGGTAAATTTGTTTTCAATGCAAAAACGTTTTAAGCTTATTGAATAGTTAAACTGTTCATCTCGATTGGAATCCAATTTACGGATTGGACCTTCGGTTAATGGAGTATTATCCTCTTGAGTAAATATTCAATATCTTTTAATTTGATTTTCTTGTTGGCTTGGGACAAGCTAAACAAAATAAGAAGGAATGAACATCTATCTATGTGTGTGGTTTGTGGTGTTATGTTTTAGGACTGAAAAAGATTATCTTCTACTTTAGTAAACAGAAAAACGTCTCTTTTGAATAAGGAAGTTATCTCTTAATTCAACTATGCTAAAAAGAGGCATTTAAATTGCAAAAAAAAAAAAATCAAGAATTCCCCTCGGTTAATCTGACTGATTTCCCTATTAGTTTACATCTTTGAGTTTTGTCAGTCCCACACCCCAAATCTTTGGGTCGTCCTTTTTTAATTCCAACGAAAGAGAACATAATCCTTAAAATAAAATCTTGGGCTTAGACTCAAAAAGGAATCTAATCAAAAAGGAAGAAATATTTTTTCCCAAAAATAAAAGGGTTTTTCAACAGGGACGCTACAAAAGTAGAGGAACAGGGACAGCACACGACGCCATATTTCTTGCCGCTCTTTTGACATTTCTCTTCAGTAAGGTTTGCCATTTCATGATGGAAAGATATACGAGCCAACAACGAGTCGAAATTATTAAAATTTACTACCGAAATTCGGAGTCAGCGGCCTCAACGTTAAGAGCGCTGCGTCCAATTTATGGTCGTCATAATCGTCCTAGCAGATCAACAATTGAGCGTCTAGTGGAAAAATTTGAATCCACTGGCACAGTACAAAATAATAAGCCAGTGCCAGTGATACAAAGAAGTGCCCGTAGTGTCAAGAATATTGCTGCCGCTGAGGCTTCAGTTGCAGAAAGCCCAAATGTGTCTCTCACACGTCGTTCTCAAGCGTTGGGGATCTCTGTGACGTCGTTGTGGCGAATTTCGCGAAAAGATCTTGGCCTAAATCCTAACAAGATTAAATTGACGCAAGAACTGAAGCCGCTTGACCACCAGAAGCGTCGTATGTTCGTGAATTGGGCTGAAGAACAACTTGAAAATGATTTGGATTTTCATCGAAAAATCATCTTCAGCGATGAGGCTCATTTCTGGCTGAATGGCTTCCTCAATAAACAAAATATGCGGTATTGGTCAGGCAGCAATCCATACGTACTCCATGAGTCATCATTGCATCCCGAACGTGTTATCTCACGAAATGGTCCAGTCGCTTGGGCGCCTCGGTCGTGCGATTTGACGCCGTTAGACTATTTCCTGTGGGGCTACGTCAAGTCTATGGTCTATGCCAACAAGCCAGCGACGATTGATGAACTTCGTACGAATATCGAACGTGAAATTGCAGCAGTATCGGCCGATTTATGCTTGAAAACCGTCGAAAATTGGGTTCAGCGTCTGGACGTAATTGGGCCATTTTTCGAAAATGAGCAAGGAGTGGCCGTTACAGTCAATGGCGATCGTTATCGGGCCATTTTGAAGGAATTTTTGTTCACAAAAATTAAAGAGGAGGATATTGGCAACATTTGGTTTCAAGAGGACGGCGCTACGTGCCACACAGCCGAAGCTACACTCGATGTTTTGCGCCATTTTCAAAAAAAAAAAGAAAAGTTATTTGGCGGACCCTTTATATTTCATATGCAAAGAGCCATATTAGTATCGTGTGATGTGTTGTGTCGAAATCTATGAAATGCATTGGAATGACAGCGACACAGAACTCCACAACAGACCACACGAGAGTAGTGTGGTTTTGGCTTGAATTTGTATAAATTTCTCAAAGCAATTACAATTTAATAAACTAATTAGACATTTCTCAATCCACTCCAACTTTTATATTCATTCAAATAATAATAATCTGACTCACCGACTCACTCTAATGTCTTTCATTATCCTTCGCTATAGATAGAATACAAAGAAAAAATATATACATATATTCTTTTGAATAATACATGAACTTCTTTCCCCCATTTTCGTTCCAAATGAAAACATGACAGTCTCCGATTTCAATCGATTATTACTTTGACAGTAGTTTTTCATTTGGTTAATAGTTTTCTCACTGCGAAAAATGCATTTACTTAATGGGAACACAAACTTAGACACATGACTTATATCCAAACCCCCAAGAGTCTAGCCCAATATACGTTTCTTAACCAACTTCACAAATGACAAATGGTATGACAACTATCTGTTGAATTCGGTGCAGGTACAGGACAGGTGCGCTTAAAGGTACATTCTTGAAATAAGAAAAAAATAGCTGAGTGAATTTTTTGTAAACAAAAACACAAAGTTTTTTCTTATTCCTTTTTTTTTAAATGTTTTATATTATCACATACATATGTACAATTGAACATTTGTACATATTTACATATGTATAGCTACATTGACATTGATTTGTTGTTTTGTTTTTCCTTTATTTTTTTTTTTTGTGAAAAATGGAAGGTAGGTGATTTATCTAAATTAAGTAAAAAATAACGAACCCATTTTTTTTGTTTGGTCTTCATAGATTTATATTGGTATTTTTTTAGTAAACAAAACTCTTTTGAAGATTTTTTTATTTACTTCAATTGTTTTCATTTATCTGGCGTTTTTTTTTCTCTTTGAAGTATTTTTTAATTTATAATTTAATTTACGTCAAAGTATGATAAATATCTTGGGCAGTTCTTTCAACTTTCTTTTTAAAATAAATGTACCTGTATCTAAATAGTTTTGTGTTTGAAAAAAAAAAAATAATTAAAACCGAATAAAATGTACACGCGATTTGTTAAATGTCTAAATAGAATGTTGTGTTCATGCTAGTTGCATCTTCAATTGTCATTTTACAGTTACAGTTACAATGGTCAAAAGTATATGAACAAAATTGATGCAGACTGTGGTGCTGCATCCAATTCTGCCTTTAAAACTCACCAAAATTAGCATAACAGGATCAACTACTACCGAAAGTTCAGAAGCGGTCATCTGACCGCTGAATTAGGGGTTATTAGTGAATTAGGGGTTATTCAACTTATCACGGAATAATGTCATTGGTCATTGTGACAGCATAAGCTTTCATATGACACCTCGGTTGACCATATGTGCAGTGCCCACTTTTTGAGTTATGGGCATTTTAGTGGTTTTAGTGAGTTTACAAAAAAAAAAAAATTAAACACCTTTGACCGTGAATTAGGGGTTATTCCACTCATCGCGGAATAATGTCATTGGTGCCAAAAGTTGCGTGACAGCATAAGCTTTCATATGACATCTTAAGAAAAGAAATCTGGTAAATTAATAATCGCATTTCTCAATTACAAAATCCCGCTTTTCACAATCTCGCACCCAAAAATATTGCAAATTTCAACCAGAATCTCGCATAGCGTTGTTCAAGAAAATTATTGACGTAAGCACCTGTATGAGGACTGAACAATTAACATATGTACCCACCTCAAGCGGAGCAACGGACCGAAAGTGAGAACCCAAATTAAAATATTTTAAACCAATAAAACTGCTGAAATAGGTGCCCGCCTCACTTCGACTTTGTTCTATTGGACTTAATTTCAAGGCACCACATTGTAAAACCTACTTGACAAAGGTAATAATTATTACTTTATTTAAATGCGAGATTTTAATTTTTGATAGTTTAATTTCCGGGCTTTTGCTATTGGGAAGTATGAATAGTGGGATTTTGTAATTTCGTTTTCAAATGCAAGATTTTGGTTTGCGAAATTTCATAGCCACCCCAACGAGTTCTACCAATCTTATAAAAAGACATGTGTGACAATAGACGCACAGACTTGCAGGTTTCAACTGAAACTACATTTTTATGACCTTCTTTATTATAAATGCGTTATTTTATGTCATATTTAATTAAAATGCAATCTCTTTTTACACGAAATCAATTTCAGGGCTTTTTCACACAAATTAGTACGTAAAACTGCACTCCCTTTAATTGAAACATTTTTCTTTCCCTCAAATAATTATTTTCTTTTGAAACAACTTCGATTAAGTGAAACACTGAACGCATCCATAAAGTTTTGAAGTTTGAACACACCTAAAAAATGACATTTTAAATTTCATTCCATTCTCATCGTTCCAATCCTTTCAACTTTCAGAATTATTAAAAGTTGTTTTGTTTGTTATTCCACAGATATTTATGTTTTATTTTTCTATCTGTGGAAATATTTCACATCACATCGTTTAAAGCGGAAATAAATTAGGTCGCAGTTTTACGGAGTTTGGTTAAGTGCAACAAAGTTGCATATATCCGAAGTTCGTTTACATGAAAACTCCGCTTAATTGCAGCAAATTTTCTGCATTTTTGTGTTGCAAATAAGCGGAGTCGACTGTATATCATTATGGAGTAGATTTTTAAATTCAAAACAACTTTCAATAAAAAAAAAAATACTCATTAATTAACTTCCACAATAATGTATATAGTTACTAAAATTCACACCACAATAATTGTAAAAGAGTCACGGTGCAATGCGCATTTGTGTAATATTCTAAAGACAAAAACAAAATATTTTTATTTTTCATCAGTTTGTTATAGATGTAATTCTTTGTAGTTATTTACTTACTTGACAGTTTTATCGTTGTGGGAGTAGAGGCAAAAAATGTTGATATTAAATAAAATCTTAATCTACGTAATTTATGCACTTCAAAAAGTCAAAATACTTAACTGGATGGATAGCATGTACTTGCTGTTGTTATTCAAGGCTTAAAAGTGCTTAAATATTGAAGATCCCGAAGAAAGTGTGAAAAAAAACAAAAAACCAAATGGCTAATTAGAAACAAAAACAGAAGTTATGTTTGTATGTACAAGGTGGGACGAAATTAAGCATCCAATTTTGTTTTCGTTTTAATTTTTAACTTAATAAAAAAATGATTTTGAGTGATGGAAATCTTTATTTAAAGCTTTTCAATTTAAGTTAAGTGGAAAAGATAATATCTGTCAAGTAGCTGCCGCCAGTGTTGATACACATTTTTGCCCGTTTTATCGTATTTTCCATGACTTTCCGTGAAATTTCTGTTGATAACTGTTCGCATTCCTGTTGAATATTCTCCTTAAGGACTGCGATTGTCTGAG
The DNA here is from genome assembly GCA_932273885.2 of Leucozona laternaria. NCBI lineage: Eukaryota > Metazoa > Arthropoda > Insecta > Diptera > Syrphidae > Leucozona > Leucozona laternaria. Next base: position 20,631,426 of record OW026368.1, on the reverse strand, counting down.
GCTTGTTTGCATAAGCCCGCGACTTCATCAAGTAGCCCCAAAGAAAGAAGTTTGGGATGGTTAAATCACCAAAACTGGAGATTACGCGACGAGGAAACGCTACCTTTACATCATCCATTGGTGCTCGTGCTGAGTGTGCGGTTACACCGTCTTGTTGAATCCCAAGCCCCGTTTATCCAATTCCGGGAGTAAGAAGTCGTTTATCATGGCCCTGTAGCGTTCGCCAGTGACCGTATTGCCGATCGCGTCCTCAAAAAAATACCACCCAATCACTCCTCCCGCGTGAACGCCACACCACATAGTGGCTTTGAGTGGATCACACGTGGATTTTCAGTGACCTAGAAACGAAGATTTTGCTTATTGACGTAACCACTTACATAAGTGTAAATACACCTCGTCGCTCATGATGATTTTCGACACAAAATCGTCCTCTTCGTTTTTGACACAATTATTCCACGCACTTGCGGAGAATAATTCTCCATTGTTTGTCTGTTTGTATATGCAGTTGTCTAGTTCACAAATGTCAAATATGATTGACATACGACGTCATTTGCAAAAATTATAACATCTTCCGAAAGGGTGATTAATTTTGCTGCACCTTGTATTATGTATTGGGTTTTAAGTTCATAGCTCCCGATTGTCGTAAACAAAATGTTGCAACAATTTTGGGGGCTATTGATATCACTTTTCACATTCTTTTTTTTTTTGGGATTCGTATAGTATACGAATCTACTGCGATGCGGCCTGTGATAAGACCGAATATATTGCGCAGGCTGTCAAAATTGAAAGTGTCATGGCTGTTCGAGTGCAGAGAAGAAACAACAACAAATTGACATTTTGACAAATAAACGGACAATGGGATCCATCATAAGCCATAAGCTGCTTCAGGGTATATTTTTGGTATGCACGATGCCCCTCTATTTATATATTGTTGAGTTTTGTGTTCCTGATATAAGAAATTTTATTCATTTCATAATACCCTTGGCCTAAAATAAAGAATTTTTCAACATGATGTCGCTTGCTATTCTTTCGTTCGCCTCCAAAAAATGAACATTTTGCCACTTAATTGTATTAAGTTTTGCCCGAAATGACTCTTCTCAATAAGGAGAATGTTTCGAACATTCAATATTTTTTCGGGTGAAACTTATAATAGGCGAAAAGTGAAATGTATGTCATTTATTCCAGGTGGAATGTAGTTCGGGCTTTACTCAAAATAAAACTGAATACATAACTTTAAATATCCTTTTTGTGAAAAAAAAAATGTGAAGCCTTAGCTTCTTAAAGCAAAATACGGCGCAATATCTATAAAAATACTGTGTCGATTCTTTTCAACTTTTGCTGACAATTATTTTTGTTATAAAAGTAAATACAAGACGTAATTCTGCTTTATTTCTATAACTTGATCAATTTCAATGATCCAAAAATCAATTCTTACTCTGGCAGGTAGATGGCTTTTTTTGTTTTTCAAATGGTGCCAGCAGTTACAACCTCTGATTGGGATTTTTGACATAATGAGTCTTCGAGGCTTATACATTCTCACAAAGTAGGTAATACCAGTATATTTAATTTCCCGTTTAAGAAGTTTTCCAGCATCAGAAATACTTTAATTATTATTGAATACAAAATTGTTAAATGTACATTTATATATAGACAGAAGGGAAGGGTTAGATTAAAAAATTACCGTACTAGATCAGTATAGAGCGTAAATACCTACAATTATTTATAAAACAATATGAACAAATGCATTTAAGTATACATATTTGCAAGTTTTAACGCCTTTAGCTACGATTCATGTTACAACAATGTGGAATTTGTCATTGCAAAAGTCGTTATTTCCACTTGTTCTTGCTCTACAGAGGGCAAGTATTGGTTTTGTGTAGAAATTAAATGTGGAAGTTTTAATCAAACTTAACCTTACGATGATATAGAAGTTAACAAAATGTGGTTTTCGTCATACTATCGGTCGTCGTCTGTACGTCCACTGTACTTCAAGGTTGAGCCTTAACAGATGGAATAAATTTGCTGACAGTTAAGAGCGGATTCTTTGGTGATTCCCTAGAGGAGAAATTAGTTCATCTAGAACGGGTAGCTCCTATACCTATACAACGATTTTGTTTTTTTTTTTCTTCAAATTTTCTCGAAATAAACTCTAACGATTTGGAATTAACTTCGAAGATGTAATTTTTAAAGTGATTGTGAAAAACTGCAATTCAGGTTTTTGGCACAAATTCAAATTACTCAGGCTAGAATAGAGTTTTGAATTTTTTGAGAAAATTGTCTTGTTTTTTTGTTAATATCCGTATATTTTCACAGATACTTCTAGAAATAGATGAAATAGATTTTCAGTGTTGAATTAATTCTATAACTTAAATCAGAGTTATTTGAGGCTGCGAATAAATTATACCCGATTTAACTAAGAAGCAGTTTTTCAGAGAAGGATTAAGTTTAATTTTGGATTAACGTCAAAAGCATTCAAGACAAGACCATCATTTTTGGATGATTGGCGATGATAGTGATGTATCGAAAAAAAGTCAAAGATATATGTATTGCATTTTAAAATTAGTTAATTCAATTTTTCGATGTTAATGTACATAATAAGCACCTTCTATTTCATCTACAAAACCACAAATAAAACGCCACGGATAGAAAAGAAGATACCAAGAAGAGACTTGTAACACAAAACCGATGCCAAGATGATTTTTCAAATTTGACAAGACCGAGCGAGTATTACAAGATTCTCATCGGCTATCTTCTCTCGCTTTTTGCGCTTCCATTGTGATAGATTTTTGACATCAATCTGCAAGAAATATAAGTTCAGCTATTGCAGAGTTAATTCAACAATTTTGTTGATTTATCTCATTAATTAAATAACTGAAAAACATGTTTCAAGACTTAACTCAGTAACGTAAGTAGTTACACTAATGATCAAAGACAAAAGTAATGTTTTTAGTACTTTTAACTTTTTTCAATGTAATTTTATGATGTCAGTAAACGATATAGCTTCGAATCACAAGAGCAAGTGCGTGCAATCCAGTCTTGCATTTTATTTATTTCAAGGAAATATATCTATTTTCTCTATGTCTGTAAACGAGTTTCTGTTTAAATTGCATTCCACATAACTTAAAATAATTTTTAAGTGACTAACTAACTGTAACTTGTCAGTCATTGGAAAACTGCTCGTGTCACCATAAGGTCTTGTCATGATGAACTACAAATCATCAATAGTGTTATTCGGTCTTGAAATTTGTATATTAGCAAGCTTGGGTGATAGACAAGTTCCTTATATTGCGGGAGGCTTACCAGCAACTAATGGAAATGCAACACGCTTAGGTGAGTTTCCTTTTATGGTAAGTTAAAAATTTAAAAAAAAATTAGTAGATTTAATATTTCATTGATTTTTATTTACATACATTTACACATAACTTAGGCTGCCTTAGGATGGAAAGATAAAGAAAAAGGTTTAGAATTCCTCTGTGGTGGAGTGCTGATAAGTTCGAAAATGATTTTAACAGCTGCACATTGTGCGTGTAATGAAGGGTAAATATAAATATTATAAAAGTTTGAGTTTGTTAAAGCACTATTTTTTTTTTCAGAAAATTACCTGATGTTGTTTTTTTGGGAGGAAACCCCCTTACGGAATATAAACCGTTTGGAAATTTAACTTATTGGGCCCATCGTGCAATAATTTACCCAGAACATGATCCAAATCAGGCATATCATGACATTGCAATGCTGGAAATAAGCAACAATCATACTGAATATGAAGGGTAAAAAGAGTTAAATTAAGCTAATCTCTTTATTTTCAATTTTTTGAGATTCTAAAGAAAATGTTCCCAAGGTTTATGTTTATGTTCTTATCTTATTCAATTATTGGCACAGAATTCGACCGGTATGCTTATGGAACGGTGAAAATTTAACCAGCAATGACACTATAACAGCCATTGGATATGGACTTACGGAATTCGGTTAAGAGATATACCAAAGCAAAAGTATTAATATAAACTTTCTTTGATTAACAAATATTTTAATTCTTTTTTTAAGCTGGACAAGATTCCAAACAATTATTAAAAGTCGATTTAAAGGTGTTTTCAGCTGAATTCTGCAAATCTCTTTATAAAGAAGATAAGAAATTTAAATCAGGTATTTCCAATGCTCATTTCTGTGCTGGTGACAAGGATGGAATTAAGGACACTTGCCAAGTTAGTTTCTATTTAAGAGATCATTTGAAAAAAAAAAACTTAACGTTGTTTAATTTTATATTTTATTCTAAAAGGGTGACTCTGGCGGACCACTGATTCTTAAACATAAAAGTCAAATTTACGCTGTTGGTATAACATCTTCTGGTCAAGCTTGCTCTGGATTTCCACCAGGAATTTATACAAAAATCTCCTTTTACATTGATTGGATAACCAGAATTTTAGAGGATCAAGGAGAACATTTGGAATCGTGTGATTAGAAATACCAGTGGCATTAATTGTATCAAATTTCGCATGTGTGATTATCGATAAAAAAAAAAAAACAATATTATTTAACGAGAAAGAAAAAAAAAATATTAAACACGAAAATGTAGTCAATTGTTTTTGTTATTGTTGTGAGGTAGTGAATGTGCCCTTCTTCTTAAGAATCGCAAGAGTTTTGGAATAAAAACACAATTCATTGCTATGCATTTTATGATAGGTTACATACAGTGAGCTACAAGATTTATTTTTATTATTTCCTTATTACACGAATTGTAGTGCTATCAGAAGAAAACTAAGCCTCGATTATTAGATTCCTTTAAGGTCCAGTTCTTCAGTGCGAGATTAGAGTTAAACCCGAGTTAACTCATTAAATTTGTTGAGTTAACTCAGGATAAACTAAAATGATGCTTTTGATGTTTTATCCAACGAGTTTGTTTAGACGTTCAGCATGCAGCATTCTCCACCGAAAAAACTACTTCCTCATTTAACTGTGGGTTAGTTTACTTCTAGGGTAAGCTAACTCTGGCTTAACTAACCACTTAAAAACTGGACCTAAATTGTGCTAGTCTAATTTGTTTATTTTTTTCTTATTAAAAACTCTTTACCAGCACTGAGAAGTGAATTCTGGCCGACGAAATTCATTTTGGATTGCGCTTAGAATAGAAAGTCTCTAGCCTTGTCTTAGTTAAAATTAATACTCTATAATCTTATAGAACCTTCAATGTACTGTAAATCGCTTCAAAAACTAGAATATGCACATTATTAAAATATAATCAGAAAAAAAAATAATGGTACACTTGGGCGTATGCGTACTTTTTTTTAAATTTGTTTTACTTTTTGTACTTAAAATTTGCTCACTGACACGCCCAATTTTTTTAACGTCCCTAGAAAGTTAAAATTTTGTTAATTTTTTGTTAAAGTTCACAACTAATTTGGAGCTTATAGTCCAGTAAAATTAAGTCAGGCGTCCCCTTTAAAACTTATTTTTAATCTTTTCAATATCTTCTCTCAGAGACATCCTTGGTTAATTGTTAAATTCTCTTCTTTCTCAGTAACCCCTACTTTTATTCAAAACTTATAATTTTCAAGCGAGGGTTCTTTCGAGTAGGTGTATCTAAGAGCATGACATCTGAAAGTTTTAAATGAGGCTAAAAATAATAAAAATTGTGTGTTCAGACGATATTGTCAGATACATAACTAAATATTTCTTTGTGAGATAATTGTCGGAATTTTTTGGTTTTTGACAATATTGTCAGACAAAATTTTAAGTTCACACTGTTGCAAGACATTTGGATCAATTCATATCTGACAATCCTCTGTACTTAGCTTTTTTTGAAAATTTCCTCTCCCGCCTAAACAGGGGAACATTTACGTCTTGTCCATAGGATTTTTGTCTTGTTTGAACCTAACCTATGTGCCCTAGTTTTCATCACATCTAATGCAAATCATTTCGTACATTTATGAAATTTGCTTATACGAAGAATACAATTTAAAGAAACTCAATTAAAACAAGAAATTATACTCGCTCAGCATTTTATATTAAAATTTATCAAAACTTATTCGCAAGCATTAATAATGTTTCTACTATTAATGACAGCTTATGCAGCAACTGTATGAAAATAATATTGCGTGATAATTGCCTTAGACATGCAATTGTTCATATCAATTATTGTTTTTATATAAGCAATTTGCTTTCTGTATAACAAATATATTTCTTGAATTTTCAGGATTTCTTATATCCGTGTTGCACTGTAGTTCTCTTTTTTAAATTTATTGTGTCTCCCAGGCTTATGTTTTATTTAAAAATTTTTTTTGTTAGAATAAAAACTCGAAATTCGTCAGTCATTGAAGAACTGTTGTTCGATTCACTATGCGAATTATTGTTATGAGCTTCAAATCATCATCAATGTTATTAAGTCTTCAAATTCTTCTATTCACAATCTTTGTTTATAGTCCTTGTTTTGGATGTGAGATTTTTCATGGCCCAGTTAATTATATAAATAGTTCAAATCCATTAAATCGTAAGGCAAGGTCAGGTAACATAAATACTATACAAACATCAAAGGTTATACCATTGAGGGCCTGAGGATGGACCGATTTTTGGAGGGACACAAGCAAAAAAAGGAAATGAAACACACTAAGGAGAGTTTTCTTTTATTGTAGGTACAGAACAAAATTAATAGACTTAATCTTTTTTAACCAACCAATTATTAACCAAGGCTGCCTTGGGATGGAAAGATAAAGGTGGAGACTTAAAATTCCTCTGTGGTGGAATGCTGATAAGTTCAAGAATGGTTTTAACGGCTGCACATTGTGCTTACAAAGATGGGTAAATATAAATATTTTATAAGCATTAAAATAGTTTAGAATCTTTTTTTTTTAGAAAACTGCCGGATGTTGTTTTTTTGGGAGGAGAACCCCTTGCAGAATATAAACCGTTTGGTAATTTAACGTTTTTTTTTGTGAATCAGGCAACAATTCACCCGGAATATGACCCAAATCAGGCTTATCATGACATTGCAATATTGGCAATAAGAAACTATCATACCGAATATGATTGGTAAAAGGAGCTTTTTCTATTTAAAAGAGACAAATTTTGTTACAATTGGGAATTGTAATTGTATTTTATAATCTAATCCGAATTAATTATTAATATTAAATTTTTCAAAGGTTTCGACCAATATGCTTATGGAATGGTGGCACTTTAATCAGCAACTACACTACAGCTATTGGATATGGACTTACAGAATTCGGTTAAGAATTATAAAATCATGATTAGTACCTACGCTCCTTACTAAAACCTATTTTTATTGTTATTTTAAGCTTAAAAGTGGACCTTAAAGTGTTTTCAGCTGAATTCTGTGAACCTTTTTACAAACGAGAAAGGAAATTCAAATCAGGTAATGTCTGTGCAGGTGATATCGATGGACTTAGGGACACGTGCAAAGTTTGTATTTATTTTATTAAGGAAAAAGCATAACGGTTTTCGATTTTTTTTCCATTCTGAAACGGTGACTCTGGTGGAGCACTTATTGTAAGGCATAAAAATAAAAATTACGCTGTTGGTATAACATCTACTGGCCAAGGCTGCTCAGGACTTCCTCCAGCGATTTATACAAAAATTTCCCCATACATAGAATGGATAACCGAGGGTTTGAAAGACCAAGACGAATATTTGGAATCATGTGATTACCTATGCTAAAATAATAATATTAAAAAATAAATGAATATATAACTTAGCCCCCACTTTTTATTAAAATTTAATTTGACATTCAAAATTCAACCTCATTTATTAATTTAAATTTAAAAAGTGTATATTTGATTTAAAACCTATTTTTAGTTATATATATGCATGTTAATGTTGCAGTGAGTGTAGATTTAAAGTTAATTCTGGAATTCCAGAAGGTAGTCATTTAAGTCCTATTCTATTCTATTCTATTCTAATTCTACACACTAACTGTCTGTATTGAAGCACTCCAAGTGTCTCATTTATGCGGATGATGTAACAATCATCAAAACTATTTCAAATTCTCGAGGTTGTGAAGAGTTTCAATGTGACCTTAACTCGATTAACTATTTGCTTCTTAACGTCGATAAATGTAAAACAATGAGCTTTACAAGAATGCTTTCTGTAACTTCTTTTAATTATTTGTTTAATGGTGTATCATTATGTCGTGTAAATGATATGTCTGTCCTTGGTGTGTCATTTGATTGCAAACTTAAATTCATTCAATACAAAAACTCCATAACTAACATTCTTGGTTGGATTAAGAGAGAGCCAAAACAATTCTCCGATCCTTTTTTTTATAAAGCAGCTTTTAATAACATTTTTTCGACTTATTCTCAAATACGCTTGTCAAGTCTGGGCACCCAATTATGCCTGCCATAAAGCAATATTAGAACAAGTGCAAAAGAGGTTTCTGAAGTTTACGCTTCGGGGGTTAGGATGGGATAATCCCTACGATCTTCCACCTTACAACAACAGACTTAAACTTATTGATATGCCTAATCTTGAAAGCAGACGTTTGTTTTATGTTTTGTCTTCATTGTTAAATTAATAAATGACTCTTTACACCTTCTGTCTCGTATAAAATTTAATATTCCCCAAAGAAACCTGAGGCGAAAAGTGAAATGTCAAATTTTCCGGGTATAATTTTTTTCGGGTGAAACTCACAGTAAGGCTGAATAAGATTGAGAGATCGAACGAGTGGATTGGAAAAAAACACCCTTTAATTTTGTATTATCATTTTTTACATATCACGACCTCGCTCTCATGTCAATACAGATGACAAAATTATCTTGTGATACCTATAAGTGTAAACAGAATATTAGGGCAAATTCCTAAATGTAAACTTGGGCAAATTATGCAAAGCAAACAGTTCCTAAATGCAAACATAAAAATCCCTGCAAAGCAGATTGTTCCAAAACGCAGTATATTTGTTTTCTTGCGCAAATGTTAACGCATTTTTTCAGTTTTAAAAAATATCTTGCGCACTTCACTTGCATTTGAATTTGCTTGGCTCTGGCGTGTTAAATTTACTTTATTTGTTTTTTGAAGCAAATGGGTGAACAAAATGAAGAAAATTTAGGAAAATTTTTAAAAACTGGACACATCAAGAGGTGAAATTGTTGTTAACAATTCGATTAGCGCATGAGGAGGTTTTTTACTCAGGTAAATGCAAAGATCAAGCGTAAAATCAAGAACTTTATGTATTTTGAACTAAAATTCATAAACAAGTTTTTTTATTTTATATTTGCATTATTTTTTTTTTTTTAATTTGTGTTGTGGTGCAACAATTCACTAAGGCCTTTATAAAAATAATTTTAGTTTGGGAGTCCATTATTTATTCCAGCAACAATCAACAAATACAGTAGATGTCCGTTCCGAAACGTCATATGCATGAATTGCAGACATATGCTTTAAGCATTTCAACTTGCTTCTTGCATTTGCTTTGCATGTGTTTTGCTTTGCAAATCTTGCGTTTAGGAGTTTGGCCTTACTATTCAAAATAGAAAAATAATGTACACATGTAAAGACTTACATTAATAGATAGAAGTTCAAAACTTACCTGCTATACAAGCATGGATAATGAAAATTGCCACAAAAATCAACATCTTAACTTAGTTGATTATTTCGTAGCCTGAAGCCTGCTTTGAAGCAGGTACCCTCTCTCTCTCTCTTTGGTGTATGTAGCGTAAGAAAATTCTGGAACTATATATGCATGTAAATATTCCAGGAGAATAAAACGTAAATAACGTATAAAATATAGTGAATTGGTTTCCCCGAATACAAAATGAAGTTGATTGAATGTACATATAATATTATATAAATGAAGAGGAGAGAAAAAATCAGTCTTGATGGTGTATTCTTTGGTTATTGATCCCCGAAGTCCTCGAAGTGTGTCACGAAGCTACATCGATGCTACATGAGTGTCCTTTGTATCGTCAAATTTAAGTCTACGAGTAGAAGTTTCAGCCGAATTTATTTATTAATAATAATTGAAGCCTGCGTATTTGGTTTGAATATTCAAATTGTTTCATCATTATCATCATTGTAACTGTTACTGTGACTGTGTTGGTTGAGGTGGTTGAATAGTTGATTGCATTTGACATGATATTATTTATAGAATATCCATTGTTCTTGATTATATTTGTTTTTTTTTTTTTTATTATTTTGTTATCCTTGGAGCTTTTGAAAGTCAATTGAATTTTCTGAAAATATAAAAAAAAATAACATTAAAATTTATAAACCAATTATATTTATGAATATAATTAAATGAAGAAGGAATAGAAAGAAGAAGAACGAAAACAATAGAAAAAAAATTATCTTATTTTTGTTTTTGTTTTAGTGGACTGTGATGAATTAAATGCAATTGGAAGTTTTTTTTGCTACCTTTAGTCCAAAATGCGTTTCGCCCAGGTACGAGAGTTGGGCTCATCAGTTAGAAGACGGAATAGATAACGTGAGACGTGAGAAACAGAATAAGAATTACATATTTTTTCAAACTAACCTTAAATGATTTAATGCTATTTAGTGCAATATTAAATAACAAAGAATAGAGAAGATATTAAGGCATTAACAATATAGCCAACAGCTTTGGTTAAGCGTTTTTTTTTTAACGCACTCTTCTCACAATCAGTTAGTAAATAGATGACATTTGATAGGCCAAAAGCCAACAGCTAATTTTAGGTGTAAATGTATACCTAATCAAAATATAAGTACGAGAGTTTATAGGTGTATGCGTCATATTATCAAATATAAAAGTCTGGCCATGTTCACTAAGTCCAAACCTTAAACCTAGTACATACTTGTGAAACATGCCGTGAATTCATACAAATTTGCATTTTTATTCACCACGTAAACGTCCTTGTGAAGCCGTGTGGAGAAAAAAGTGGAGAGTTTTCGTTCACGAGCGTTGAACCAATTCCCACGCAAAATGTAAGGAAAAACTTCGATTGGGCCTTCGTTAAATTATCTTTGTCTATTCTCCTTCAAGTTTTCACAGTTATAATAGGTGATTTTTAAGCTGGTTTGGTTTTGCCAACACTGGTTTTGACAGCTGACGTGTGTTTAGTACCTTGTGTCACTGTCAAACAGCTTCAGTTTGGTTTGCAATTTAACCATGGATCGTCTTACAAATGAACAACGCTTGCAAATTATTGAATTTTACTATCAAAATTCGTGCTCGGTTCGAAATGTTCATCGCGCGCTGCTTGTGTTCAGCGATGAGGCTCATTTTTGGTTGAATGGGTACGTAAATAAGCAAAATTGCCGCATTTGGAGTGAAGATCAGCCAGAAGCATTGCAACAGCTACCAATGCCGAAAAAGCCACTGTTTGGTGCGGTTTATGGGCCGGCGGCATTATTGGGCCTATTTCTTCAAAGATGATGCGAATCGCAGCGTTACTGTCAATGGTGAACGCTACTGAGCGATGATAACAAACTTTTTTTTGCCCGAAATGGAAGTTCTTGACTTGCATGATATGTGGTTTCAACAAGACGGTGCCACATGCCACACAGCACGCGAAACAATGGCGCTATTGCGAGGCGAGTTTGGTGAACAGTTAATTTCACGTTTCGGGCCGGTCAAGTGGCCGCCTAGATCGTGCGATTTGACACCATTAGATTATTTTTTGTGGGGGTATGTCAAGGCTAATGTCTATAGGGACAAGCCCGCTTCGATTGACGCACTGGAAGCCAACATCCATGCATTCATTCGTGAGATACCGGCCGATATGTGTGAAAGAGTATGCCAAAATTGGACTCAGCGGATGGGCTACCTGAGACGCAGCCGCGGTCAACATTTGCATGAAATTATCTTTAAACATTAAATTGCAGGGTTCAAACTATCGATTCAAATAAATATTTCATTCATTTTTTCAAATTTTTTGTGTTTTTTTTTAAAAAAAAGTTCTAAACCTCTTAAAAAATCACCCGTTAGAATCAAATTCTGGGGGTAAAAAACAAATGCGAACATCCAACAGCGAATGATTTTTACGGTGTGTTTTTATTATTGGATTTTTTTAATAAAAATGACTAAAGAAAGATCAAAGAAAGCTATGGTCGCATTCTATTCCTGCAACAGGAATTTTTGAAAATCCTAGGGACCCAACCCAAAAATTATCAAGTGGATGTAACCGGCAATAGTTAGACCGATACTAAGCTTCGGTAATCTAGTTTGGTGAAATGCGACTGAGAAAACAACAAACCTGAAAACTTTAACAAAAGTTCAAAGATTAGCATGCGTAGGTATTACAGGGGCGTTGAAAAGCACCCCCACAGTGGGACTGATTTATTCGTGCAAGAATCAGCAGCATACAGTGGCCTGCGACTAAGCCAGACTAACTGCTGGAAACAAAGCAGAACGGGTCATACTCAGATTCTGTGGGGAATAATATTTGCACAGACTACACAAAACCCCATTTAAACTTCAATAGACCATTCACTACATCTTTTCCTAAAAGAGAGGAGTGGAAAAACAACCAACCTCTCAGTAACGAATCTACGATAACTGTCTTCACTGATGGTTCTAATATGGGCCCTGGAGTTGGTGCAGAAATTTTCTGGGAAACTCTGGGACTAGCTAGCTCCTTCAGAGCTGAGGACTTCTTCCGAGCTGAGGTCTTGGCAGTGACCAAAGCAGCTACGCAAATATCAATGATGGCGATACCACGAGCTGATATCACCCTCTTTATTGATAGCCAAGTAGCAATTAAAGAAATTTCTGCCACCGAGATACATTCGAAGCTTGTAACTTGCTGTCGCGAAAAACTAAGGGTTCTTAGTATGCAGCATAACATTAGACTGTGCTGGGTTCCTGGTCACAGTAATTTGCAAGGAAACGAAAGAACTGATGAGCTGGCAAGAACGAGATCCTCGATTGATTCAAGTCAAGCAGAACGATATATTAAAGTACCAAACTGTAACACCAAACTGGATATTGGTAACAAAATTTCAGAAAAAACCAATGAAAGATGGAAGCTGCTTGAAACATGCGCCACAACTAGAAAATTATGGCCAAATTTCAATAAGCAGAGGACAGACAAAATTATGCTAATGAACAAAAAACATCTTCGTTCCCTTGTCAGCATAATCACCAGATACAACCTACTGGGATACCACAAAAAGAAAATGAGGCTCAGTACTGACGACCTTTGCAGAGGGTGCAGCGATGAAGAAGCACATGAAGATACCTTACACTTCCTTTGTCACTGCCCAGAAGAAAGAAAGAAACACCTAGGAAATCACTTCTTTGATGACTTATTAGAGGATCTTTCTAGAACTTCAGCGAACAGCCTTTTGAACTTCGTCAACGTCTCTAAATGGCTTGACTGCTAACAAAACACATAGGTTTTTACTTTTAATATGATACAATTTCCTATCACAACGGATCTACATAGATCTAAGTGTGACGGTAGCTAAATCAACTGTCAGCCCTTCTACCTAACCTAACCTGTTTGAACTGACATCTAATGGAACTTCCAAACTTTTAATGATGTTCACAACGCATTCAAAAATCTGTTCCAGTGAGAAAAATCAAAACATCACTTTCTCCACTGTCAATTGTTCACTTCACATGTAGGTATGTACTAGGCTTTAATCTTGGATATCCATATCCAATTATTGGACTTAAGATTTAATCAAACTTCATTGGATTTTTTTTGGAGACTTAGTTTTGGCTTTATATAAAATCTCCAAAAAGGCCGATATATGTATGTATGTATGCTTCGCTTAAAAACTTATAATAATACGCATTTCGTTTACTACTAAAATAATTAACCCAAGTAGAATATTTAGTACTACTTAATTAAACTTATTCAATTATTGATTGAAAATTCCTATTTACGGCTTTTATACATACAAAAGTAATAGGTACATAAATAGAATTTTTTACTATAAAGACCGTCTCATTTAAAACGTTTTTTTTAAAATAATTCTTTGTAATACATATACATTACATCGCATCCCCTCAATATTTGTTCGCATAGCAGACCTACATTATATCAATAAAATTCGTAGTATACATGTACATACAAATATTAAATACGAAACAACGAACAAAACATACAACATAATATGAAATATACGACTTTTGTCCTTTTATCCTGATATAAAGTATAATTGCAAAATAAATGGTAGCTCATTAAATTCCTATGAAAAGTTTCAACACCACCATTTTCCTTGACTTTTCAACAAACCCCACGCCCATTCGTTAAGATTAATTGCTCGCAAAGTTGACCTACTTAATTTTTGAACGAACTTAATTGGAGATTTATATTGCTGCTGAGACCATGGACTTCATCGCTTCATTTATAACATATTTTATATACCTTTTAGTTATATATTTTGTGTGGACATTTTGGAAAAGTGCAAAACCATGCTTCTATCATCAATGGACTTAATTGATAAATTGAATATTGCCATCAAAATTATCAAGTATCACATTGCGTTTTGATTTTTTGAATTATTTATGATTGCAATTAAATCCATGACTGCGGATTGCACAAAGTTGCTTTGCCAACAAAACTGCTTTTGTACTGATTGTGGACACGCGCAAGCTGCATGAAACGGTAGGAAAGACTACTTCTACAATGTGTATATCGTACAGTGATTGGAACGTTGGTACAGCACAAATTGTTAGAACGATTATTATACCCCGTTTACATGAGGTATTGAAGCGAGTTTGAAGGTGGCAACTCTAGGAACGAAAAACCTGGGTCGAAAATTTGACCCTAATCCAACTCGAGCTCTCGATCTTGCTTGTATCGTGAATTCTCCATTTTATACATGAATATTTTCGCGCCACCTGAATCACGGTCTTCCTCTAATGCGCGCCCCGTCCCTCGTGATTGGATTCGAAGACTTTACGAGCCGGAGCTTTACATGACCCAGCCATCTAAGTCGTTGGACCTTGACTCGTTTTATGTTTTTAGTATATCATAATAAGCGTTTTCCTTTTTTAGTTCAGAGTTGGTTCCGAGCAGAGCAATGAGCGAGAGGAGTAAACTCTGAGCAGAATGTGTTCAGAGCACTCCGATTTAATTATGAAACACACCTGAGCACTGAATTGTCATATCTGTCAAATTGCATGAAAACAGTATGAAGTTGGCTGCACTCAGCATTTTACTCTGTTTACTCTGCTATTTTATTCTGAGCTCACAGAGCGCGCTCTGAACATGACCAAAACTAAAAAAGAAACACAAATTTTTAGCTCTGAACGATCAGAGCTTAAAAAGAAACAATCATTTTTTTGACAGTTCAGGCTCTGCTCTGAACTAAAAAAAAAAACGCCTTATAACTTCATATGTCATTTTGACATTACAAAATTTGAAAAAAGGTTCGTTTGCTTACTTTTTTGCACGAACTGTCACTGTTTTAGGTGTTTTAGGTGTGTTCAGCTGGAGTTTATTAAGAAAAGACAGGTTTAGTATGATATTAGTTAAAAATTGCTTTAAAGTTAGTAAAACCTTAACATCAGGCTGTTTAAAATTTTGCGCCCTTGAATTTAAAATATAAGACTAAAGTGCTTCCAAAATAATAAATAAATCCGGAAAAAACCTAAATTTTGATCTTATAAAGGAAAGGAAATGTCATTAGTGTTATTTTGTGCTTCAAATTTATATCTAAGTTTAAAATAAAATTGATCTTGTACAAAATTTTCAACATGTATGTAACTATTATTTACAGTAATATACCTCAAACTAAAGGGTTTTCCAATAAGAGGTGTTATTTTGAATAGCCCGCTAGCTGTCATTTGACAAGTAGAAACTACGCCATTAATAAAAATGGAACGATACACGCTTCAACAACGCATTGAAATTATTAAAATTCACTATAAAAATGGTGAAAATTTGGCAGAGACGGCTCGTAAAACTAAAACATTTTTGGGTCGTCGTGAAGCACCTTGTCGGACCGCAATATAGAAATTGGTGGACAAATTCGAGCTGTTGGGACAAGTTAGTGATGTGAAGAATAAAACCCGTGCACGTCGCTCAAGAACAACTGAGAATATTGCTGTTGTAGCCCAAAGTGTTGAAGAAAACCCAGGTTTGTCCATTCCTCGTCGTTCTTTGGAATTAGGCATTGCACAAACGTCATTACACCGTATTTTGCATAAAGACTTGGGTCTTAAGGCTTATAAAGTTCAGTTAACACAAGAACTCAAGCCGGCTGATCATCAACAACGTCGTGTCTTTGCTGATTGGGTCCTTGAAATGCATGAAAATGATCCGGAATTTCATCGAAAAATCATCTTGACTGATGAGGCCCATTTCCACCTCGGAGGCTACGTCAACAAGCAAAACTGTCGCATCTGGGGCTCGGAAAACCCAAGAGTTATTGTTGAAAAGCCTCTCCATCCTCAACGCGTGACTGTTTGGTGCGTTTTATGGTCCGTCGGGGTCATTGGACCTTACTTTTTCGAAAATGAGGCTGGAGCAACAGTTAGGGTCAATGGATTGCGCTATCGAGAGATGATTAATGATTTTTATGGCCGGAATTGGATGGTATTGATCTGGACAACGTTTACTTTCAACAAGACGGCGCTACGTGCCACACAAGCAATGAAACCATCGATCTTTTACGGGAAAAGTTTCCGGACCGTGTTATCTCTCGAAGAGGTGATCACAATTGGCCACCGAGATCTTGTGATTTAACACCTTGCGACTTCTTCCTTTGGGGCCACGTGAAAGATAAGGTCTACGCCAACATGGAAAATTTCATGAAAAGGATATGGTCCTGTAAGCGTGGTCGTGGCGGCCATTTGGCTGATGTTGTGTTCCATTATTAACGACATACCTTCCTCTTCATAATGAAATAAACATCCGATCATTTATCATAAATGCCATTTTTCTTTGAATATCAAAATAACACCTCTTATTGGAAAACCCTTTATTACGAGTATGTTAGCTTTAACGAGGACAAAAAGAACATACATGTGTACAAACCTGCTGGCTAATATACATGTATGTCTTTTCCTGACTACGTATGCTATTGAAATTCGTTAAATATTTTTGTTTGTGCTTTCAAAAATATTTCAACAACTCAAAGTTATTAAATGTTATTCTTGTATTGAAAGAAAAAAAAAAACAATAACCTCAATGTAAGGCCATTAGGGACTTCATAGCTGACTCTTCCATCATACAAGTTCTTAGAAAATGTCTTTTTTAGAGCCATCCCATAAACTGCGTTGCAAACAATTCTGGCAGTAATTTCATATTACTATCCTTTTGACGATGTCAACAATGGTAAATGACTGCGACATTGTTGTAACTCGCATGTCGCATCATAACAAAAATGAAGCAGCGATTTAAAAAAAAAAAAAATCATGGAATGGTGATTGTGTAGGTTGTTTTTCCTCTTTTGTTATACGAGAACATGAGATGGTGTGTGAAGTTTGTTTATTGAACGCATATTCACACGCAAAATAAATGAGAGAGTGTATTCATAATTGATAAACTCAGTTTTTGTTTGTTTGTGTTCAGGTGTTCATGGTGTTGTAAAGGAAGGGAATATCTTCTAAGTAAAAAGTTCTCCATTTCAAGCGTTAAAATTTTATACGTATTAGAATTAAAAGTACTATTTTTCCATGTTAATACGAATATTTTTAGAGCAGGCTTTTGGATGGGGAGCTAACACAGAAATCCAGTACGCGACAAAACTTTGTTGACGGAAATGACGATCGATTTTTAACGATTTTTTTACCAAACAATATTTACCAATTGGCTACTTTAAATCTTTAACGATACAAATAGAAAGCTTAAAGATCGTTGGCACATATAGGGGGCCTAACCTTTTACCTTTTTGCCGTTTAATTAAAAAACAATATGTACATAATATTATTATTAATATCAACTTAAATTAAAAGTCGGTTGACTTTGCTTTGGTGTTCCGTCCCGGTTGTCAGTTTGACGGAAATGACGTAACCGCGTATAGTATTGGGCACGTTCAATCACAAAATCTGAAAGTTCAGATCTGAATTTATTCTGTTGAACGCACAAAAAATCTGAATTTTTAGTCGAAAGTTTTTGTGTCGAATGCTAGCATTTACCTTAAGGATTTACATTAAGATTAAATGAAATATAGAACTTTAATTATATTCTTAAATTAAAAATTAAGCGTCCTTAGTTCAGGTGGTGATTTATTTAATTAAATCAGCAACAAATTACAGCAAGACTATATGAAGATTAAAGGAAAAATAATTCCACATTATTGCGATGCAGAATTCTGGGAACATTTTTCTAAGAATAGTTAATCTTTTGATTTAAAAACTAACTTATCAATAAACAACAAGTTCTTCAATGTAAAAAAGTATTAATTTGTTCGTGACGAAAATTAATCATCACAAATAAACCCCTAACCAGAGCGAAAATCATAAAGTTGAACTTCTATGCATAGACTTCAACATTTCCCCCACCACTATCACTTTAAGCCTAGTACGCTGCTGATGCGAAACGAAAAATCCCATACAAAAATGACACAATAAAATCATAAACGAAAAATGTCGTCCTCTTTTTCGTTTTGCAGTACGCTGTTCGATGAGCAAAATTGATAATTGTAACAGATTATTTGGAGAGATCTCCTTTCTTTTTTCGCACTCAATTAATTGCCCGAACCATTAATTGTGTACGGAAAAGTGACATTTGAGGTTTGTTCGTGTTTGTATTTGTTGTTTCTTTCAATACAAAATGGCTTTCTGTGATTTTTTTGCGCTTGTGTTTGTTTTTGTTTTTGCAAATGGTGACGCTTTCAATTGTCAGTTTTTCGCTGTGGTTTTCGTAAGCATTTCGCTGTCGTGTTGGCGACCACCGAAAAATTTCGTTTCGCATCAGCAGCGTACTAGGCTTTATCCTGAATTTTCAGATGAGAATTTTTAGCTGAAAATTCAGATGAAACGTAAGTAAACGTATCTAACGGCCATATTATTTACTCGATTCATCCAGATAAAAATTCAATGTAAATACATCTGGATTTGAGTTTTAATCTGGATGTATCTAGTGAATAATATGGCGGTAAAAGTCACTAAAAGTCATCTAAATTTGTATGGCCAATCAGAACCTCCAAAAATTCAGAAATCTGAAAATTCAGATGTAAAATGTAATGCGTTGAACGCGTCCATAATGACGACAAAAGAAAAAAAAAAAACAAACAAAATCGAACAAAACTTTCTTCTTCATCGTTTGTCAATGACAAGCTTCAGCGTCTTTTATTTGGCACTCACACAGGAATGGTTGAGATTGGCCACGTTCGGGTGCCAATCCGATAGGCTATCCAAGATACCTTAGTATCCGATATGTTTTCTAACGACCAAAACCAGATAGGTTATATTTGCTGTCAAAAGACAAGGCAGCTAATTAAAGGGAAAACTATTGAGTTTTTAACGCGACGATTTGATTTTAATTTTATTGCAAATCCCTTCTGAATCTTCAATTAAGTATGCAGTACCATTTAATATCACACTGGTATACATTTTAACCCTTATTTGTTATTTTATTCTTTAAACAAATAAAATCAGACGCTACACCAAAAAGCAAAATAAGTAGTCGGCTGTAGGTATAATCAGCTGTGATCAGCTGTTCCCCAAATTTCCATCGGATAGTTTAGTATCGCGAAAATTTTAGGATAGCTTGGGATTTGTTTCTGACAACAGCTGATTGGTTTATCAGCTGCATTTTTCTATGCGATTACAACAACACAAACCTATCCGGATAGCTTTGGATAGTTGCCCGAACGCACCCATTGTAAGTCACTTAAGGTTTGGTTCTCGTCCTTTGGTCTACACCTTTTCGAAGATGAAGATATATTACTATATTTCTTACCGAAAATATGGGAATATGTTACATATTTTAAAGCCATTTAAAATGAACGTAATACATTTCGTATGTCTTCTAGAAAGAATAATGTAGGTATTTAATTGATATAAGCCGCGACGCCATTACAGAAACAAATGGAGTTTCCATACAAACTATCGATGGCAAATATGCTACGCCGGCAGCACAGTTTATCTCCGTTCTTAAGTTAAGCCCGATCTCCACCCTTAGTCAAGGCCGAAGGGGATTAGTTGTTGTTGCATTTAAAACTTAAATTTCTTAGCTGCGACGTAGTTTTTTTTAGAAGGTCATTTACGGTCAACAAACAATTAGATATAAAGGGTCCGCCGTCTAACGTTTTTTTTCAACTAGTGCTTATTTCGTGAATGGTAATACTTAGCTCATGTCTGATTTGACACATAATTAGTTTTATCCTTCCGCTGAACGAATATGGTTGTGTATATGCTTCGCTAAGTGGGCCTGCGATCGACTTAGAGAAGATGCCGAATTTGCCAAAAAAATCATCTTTTCAGATGTAGCTCATTTTGATCTTGGCGGGTAGGAAACAAGCAAAATTGTCGCATTTGGGGCACAGAAAACCCGCACGCATACATTGAAAAGCCGATACACCCAAAACGAGTCACTGTTTGGTGCGGATTTTGGTCCAGAGGCATAATTGGGCCATTTTTCGAAAATGAGCAAGGAGTGGCCGTTACAGTCAATGGCGATCGTTATCGGGCCATGTTGAAGGAATTTTTGTTCACAAAAATTGAAGAGGAGGATATTGGCAACATTTGGTTTCAACAGGACGCTGCTACGTGCAACACAGCCGAAGCTACACTCGATGTTTTGCGCTATTTTCAAAAAAAAGAAGGAAGTTATTTGGCGGACTCTTTTAAAAAAAAAATTTATTTTCTATGCAATAAAACAAAATTAAATCAAATAAATTGATTTAAAAAAAAAAGTTATTTGAATTTCTTAATGTAGCACGATTCGTGCGCCACCCTGTAGAACCCTATCTATAAATCTCTATTTTTTTAAGACCTAGAGCTGAGACTTTAAACAAATTCAATTATTATTTACATATACAAATAATAGATATTATCTGTTCTCCAAGTTAACTTTTATAATTGATTTATAATTCCCACGAAATAATTTGTACACTTCATTAAACCGCAAGTCTAATCCAATGCAATTATAATGAAAAATTCTTTATATATTTTCACTAACATACATACATTATTGTGTTGGCATATTAAACTATTGTTGATTTATTTAAATGAAGATGGGACACGTCTCTTGCGTTGTGATGATAAAAATAAATTTGCAAAACGTGTAACCTTATTCCAGAATTTCATTGGAACAAGACGACGAACGACGCCATCGCCATTACTGCCAACGTGTTTATTAAAATGCAAATAAGTTTTAAAATACATAGTAAGCAAGACATATTTTATTATTATAATCTTTTTATTTACAGAAACCCATGTTGAAAATTTTTACGAATAAAAAGTGGAAATGCTAATGTTAAACTAAATTTGTTTGATAAATGCCATCGAAAACCCTGTTAACACATTTAAACAGAGGCTGAGGTTAACACATCTTTTAATTATTATTGAAAATTATGATTAGCTGCTATAATAATTTATGAAAATCAATATCAATATTAATATCATTTTTGATGTGTAAACATCTATGTTGGAGGTAGAGTGAAAAAAAACGTGAACGTTCGTGTGCAACGTTACGTCGTGCAACGTTACGGTGTGCAACGTTACGGTGTGCAACGTTACGATCTGCATACTAGGATGGGTGCGTTCAGTGAAAAATATCTTAAAATCCCCTTCAAGTCCGTTTTGGATCCGCGCACGTTGATGTTTACACATATCTAATAACCGTGAGTCCCGACACTCACACAATTTTTTCTACGTCAATTATTTCGCCCGTTATGGACAAATATTTGGAACAAAAACTGAAATTATTATTTTGCAATTGACAAATTCAAGCTCAAATATTTCGATTCTCCAATTAACGATTTTGAAAATATTCTACGTATGTATTGGTATTGGGCTTTACGTCACCTCTCATTTGACACCAAACTCGTTCTCTGGGGTAAAGATCCATAGTAAAATGGGCATTCCCTTTACTCTTCTATTTAATTCGATTTTGTTTTAAATACAGCCACCAATATAAAAAAAATGCACTATAATATATATAATTGTACATAATATGTACTTACAATAATTGTACTTAATAAGTATCTAACATTATGTTTGTGTGAATATAGGTATTTAAATTAAATTTGAATACAAAATATTTAATGTTAAGTTAGAGTTGTCATTGCCATTTCATATTTCTTACAACCAACAAGGGACACACAGAAAATTAATTTTGAAATAAATTAAACCATCACATAAAAGATATAACTTCCTTCAAACTGACTACATTGTTATGTACATGTATATGTATATAAAAAAGGACAAAATATGTGCTTTTTGGTAAACTGGCATACAAGATAATAAATTAAAATATTAACAACCCGCTTGGGAAATTTTCTTGGGTGCGTTTTATAGCTCAGTCAGAGCAAACATTAACTAAAGTGTTGACATTTCAGTCGGTGTTGATTCGGTGCAATTTAAGTTGTCTGTATTTTTGTAATTCTGTTTCCCATTCTCATTCATAATGAAATAAAAGAATTCTTTGAATAATATGACGCAAATTTCCTTGCTTTAATACCCGTTTTTTTTTTAAGAGTTACATAAAATGTACAAAAGAAGCCTTTTTGTCATGGAGCTTGACGGAATGAAAATGCTGGCTAGAAATAGAGAAAAGGAAAAATACTGTAATTTACATATATGTAAGTAACACTTATTTTCTTATTTGGAATACATTTTGATTGAAATAAAAACAAAATACGCTTCAAAACATATTAAAGACTTAAAGTTAATATAAATGTTTAAATGTTAATCGCATATTGAGTTAAAAATTTAAAATTTAAAAATAATTTTTTGCGAAAATAGTATTTCAGTAGGAAGTTAAATACGAAAAAAAAAAATATAGGTTGTCGCATTAGGTGGGCTATTAAAAAAAAAATATTTAACATGTAGTGTTTTAGTTAAAAGAGAGAAGTTATTTTCCAAATTTCAACTTTCTGTAGCGATCTTAAATAAGAATAAAAACTGAAACAAATGGGCGTTGTGGTAGGTGATATCAGAAAAATACTTAGTACACTCTTTTAAGAACGTTGAATACGGATTAATTTCATTCTTTAGAACCCAAAACTAAAAAATAATGTTAACATTCAACCAATTACAAATCTCGGAAATATTGTTTTAACCGAAGGAGAGGTTTTTGAAGAGCTTTCGTCTCTAGATGGAAACAAAAATGAGGACTCGGAAAAAATTCTTCCTTTGTTTTTGAAAACTTGTAAAGAAAGCTTAACTCTACCTTTAAGGAAATTTTATCGATGACAGTATTGTAAAGATTGGTGAAAATTTTTCAAAGAGAATTAAAAACTTTTCGGGGGTTCCTCAAGGAAGCCATCTTGGGCCTCTGTTTTTTGATCATTTTGTAAATGACCTTCCCTGTTGGGTGGACCACTGTGGTAATTTGCTGTTTGCGGACGACTTTAAGATTTTCAGACTGATAAAATCAATCAATGACAAACAAGACATTAACAAACTATCTGAGGGGTGTGCAAAAAAAAAAAATTGCTAGGCTTTCTAAAAAGAAATTCAAAGCTTATTTATTCTTTATAAATAAGCTTAGTTAGGTCAAATCTTTGATATGCTTGTTGTATTTGGAATACGACTTATGATGTTAACATAAATAGAATTGAGGCGGTCCAGCGGAAATTTACGCGGTACGCTCTAAGAAAGGTAACTTGGATCGATAGTGTTATTCCTTAAGTCTAATACAGATTTTAAGCTCGGTAGATACAGGGTGGCGCACGAATCGTTGCTACAAAAACAAAACGTTATTACTTTTTTTCGGTGTGAGTAATTGGCTTATTTTTTTGATTGTTTTGTAGGTTACTATTTAGATTTATTAAAATGATTGCTTGGGATAACGAAACGAGGATTTGGATAGTGCAACGGTTCCATGCTTTGCAGTCCATCTGGCGGCACTCCCCCAAGTAAATGGACCATTATCAGGCTAGTAAACATGTTTACCGAATTTGGAAGCATCGCACGAAGAAAATTTATGAGAACTGCACCCAGAGCGAGACTGTGTTGTGTGTAGTTTCATCAAGGTGAATTGTCGGGCCATATTTCTTTGAAGTAAACGGTGTAACAGTAACTGTCACTGGGGACCAATATTTAAGGTGCTGAACTATGCCGAAGACGTATTCTTTTCACCAGAATTTGGTTCCGGCGAGATGGAGCAACTCCAGACATAGGTAGACCGGCTATGGCGAAAATTCCCAAACAAATTAATATCCAGAAACTCAACTTTCCGCTGGCCCGCCCCAAAGGCACCAGATTTTTTTTATGGGGCTATGTCAAGCAAGAGGTGTACTAAACTAAACCAAGGAATTTGACTGAATTGAAGCAGTCGATTAAAACGATAATTGAGGCGATCCCGACTTCAAACCTTCAGGCCGCAATGAAAAATTTTCTGGTCAGATGTCGCATAGGCGTGAATGAGCTTGGAGGTCATTTACGATCTATCATCTTCAAAAAAAACAAATTAAATGAAGTTATTTGAATTTCTTAATGTAGCACAATTCGTGCGCCACCCTGTATAGATAAATAAATGAATAAACAAATTTAAATTTGAGCAATGTGGGCGTGGCAGTGGGTAGATTTTATTTAAACTACCTTCTTAAGCTTCCCGCTACTAAGAAGAACAATCTGTGAACATTTCACCATTGAATTTTAAATATTTAAGAAAGTGTGCCTTGCTACGCCTATCAAGAACTTATAGTTGTGAATCCGTTCTACATAACTATGTATAACGACAACATATATGAATTTAATATGAAAAGAAACATTTTTGCAAAATCAAAGGTTTTTTTTAAAGATGTTCGAGGGGTTAGCTTTGTTTCTACTTTATTGACTAGAACGACTATAAATGTTTTGAATATTGTTTAATTTCACCCACATATTTACATATTTATGTGCATGTGTTAGTTTTAAATATTTAACTAAACACTTTCTCATACACTTACCCTGAGCATGCAATTGTAGGTCGCAGCTCTAAGCTAAGATCCGAAGTGTTATTAAGAACCATCCGACAAATCAAGATTAAAGCTGTACAATCGGATATTGATATACATAGTTCCTATAAGTGGTGTCACTTGAGAGCTAATAGGTTTGATTAAAAAGTACTAAAACACCCTTGATTATAGAAAAATATATGTAAAAGGAGTAGATAAAGATAAATTCGATACTATTGATTTAAATTTACAAGTGTTGGCTTAAGTTCTAGACAATATATTTAAGGAAAGAGTTTATTGTTAGAGGTACATATGTACAAACAACAAATTTTGAATATAAAATTACGTACTTTATGAAAAAAAATTGTGTGAGTGCCGGGACTCACGGTTAATATGTGTAAACATCAACGTGCGCGGATCCAAAACGGACTTGTTTTTGCTTGAAGGGGATCTTAAGATTTTTTTCACTGAACGCACCCATCCTAGTATGCAGATCGTAACGTTGCACACCGTAACGTTGCACGACGTAACGTTGCACACGAACGTTCACGTTTTTTTGTCACTCTACCGCCAGCATAGATGTTTACACGTCAATATTTTTGTTCGGTGCCATTCTGATGCATTTAAATTTCACTAAAGTATCATTTAAAAAAATGTAACTATCCTGCTCCTGGCTATGCCCATCGCTGTCACTAACAGATTTTAGTCTTTTCAATTATGTGGTAAACACAAAGTAGGTAAAATCGTTTTAAAACCTTTAGCTATTTTAATTGCTTCCTTGGGCATACTTAGTACAGTATAGTTGGGAGTTTTGCAGCACAAAGCAAATAAGAAAATTGCGACGTGATACTTTCGAATAGTTTAGAGAGGTTTTTTTTTGGATGGTACTTAGCTAATGAAGCACACTTTTCTCCTTTAAGCACGATTATATGTATAGTTAAACATTTCTAGTTCACTTATTTTTTTCGCAAGCTCAATTATTTATTGAATTATTTTTTTTTTTCATAGCAAAAGAAGGAATGAAAATTCATTTGACAAACGGTATCTACACAGTGTTCATTCCTTTTTATGCAAGTAGTTTAGCAAAGTTAACACGATTAAGTCATCTATATAATAAGAATATTCTTCTTTACTACTTTCAGATACAAATTAGCTTGAGTTTAACAAGACCCTTTTTTATAGACACATTCACTGAAAAGCCGCTTGTAGCTCGTACAAGAGGTAAAGTTAAAAAAAAAAAAACAACACGAACGCAAGGATACAAATAATTACAAAAAATACTTTGTATTATGTTTTCAACCCTTAGTAGTAGGGTTGAGAACAACTAACTTCTATACAAACGACGTGACCCACGAAGTTCTGTAATTGAAAATCTTTAAAGCTATCTGTGCATGGAAGGAAAATGATAAAAATCTCTTTTGAGCTTGAAAATTTGTTTCAATTAAGATTTTCAAGTTACCAGTTCTGGATTTACTTTGCTCGTAGTTCCGTAATTTGTTTCACAGAGAATTTGTATTTGAAAGGTGTTAGTTGTGAATTTATTTCAAACTTAATGCTAGCAGCATTTTACCCTTCTTTTTCTCATGTCCTATTTAAATATACCTTACCTATGTAGGTGTTTAAAGCGTTTTCGAATCTGTTTTTGATGGTGTAAAAGGAAAAGCGAATTTTCTGGTTCATGAAGGGATAATATTTTAAGATATAACGACTTTAGGGCTTAATTTGCATACCTATCTATAGTAATGAATTGAGCATACCCTAACTCTTGGGAAGAAGAGATGAAATGTCAAAGAGAGGAGACGTGTATTTTTACACGGTAAGTTTTGTCGAACCTT
Source organism: Leucozona laternaria (assembly GCA_932273885.2). NCBI lineage: Eukaryota > Metazoa > Arthropoda > Insecta > Diptera > Syrphidae > Leucozona > Leucozona laternaria. Next base: position 20,604,667 of record OW026368.1, on the reverse strand, counting down.
TTAACAATTACCTATTATGGCATATATATTCCGTCCGTTTATGCGTTCATTTACATATGAATATCGCATAATTGTATATATATATACGAACTGGCTTGATATATACACAGAATGACGCTAAAATTTTTTTCAAAAAGGTTATACTGGTTAAGAAGCTTAAGTCAAGATATTTGGTTTTATGTGTGGGCAATACTTTCGAAGCAATTTCATATTAATTTTTTGTAAGTGTCATGCTTGGTGTTTACTTATTGGGCCTTACCAATAACCAAAAGCTAAACCAGGTTAAATGCCAGGTTAAACTTTAAAAACGAGTTAATGTGTGTACTTTCCAATAACCAAATTAAACACACCTTTTACTAATTAGCACTCTATTACAAAATCTACTACAGTATTTGTCAAATAGACAGTTTTTGACAAATGACATTAGTGTTACTTTGCAAAATAAACAAACAATTTTGGTTCCAAACATAGATTTACATTTTTTTCACTTATCAAATTAAAAAATGAGTGACGACCAAGATATATTTGATGAAATTTTTGTTTTGGAGGATGTGGCACAATATCGCCGAACAAAAATATATACAAAAAAATAGATCCTTTCGAAGAATATGATATACATTTCTTTCGGCACTACAGTGCCTACGTTCTGTAACTCTCGCATCGATAAAATCAGTCGAGAAACGATAGAAATTGTAACAAGTCGTATGAGTTTCGTTCTATTTTTAATCGTTTCTCGACCAAATTTATCCATGCGAGAGTTACAGAACGTAGACACAGGTTAGTCTTTATTGTTGCATTAATAATAATTTAAAGTTTGACAAATCCACTGCAAGCTTCATCATCAATGGTCTCCCAAGCTTCAAATTTCGACTTCAATGACTTCCTGTCGTTGAATTTGCTTTCAACTACAATGTGGGAAAAGGGCTTTACTGATTCGATTAGCAACTCCTTCATATACATATGTATACATAGCTGGATTTCGATTCGAGGAACGACTTTTTTTGACGATTTTTCAGTCATTTCTCATATTTCAATCTGAAATTGAAATTTACAATCAATTAAACAAAAGGAATTGATTTAATTGGATATTTTACTTACATTTTTCAAATAAAAGCTCACAAATTCGAGTGAAAATAACACAGACGCAACGAAAAATTGTTTTTTTTTTCTCTATTGCTTTTAGGTGTCTGATTGATAGCACAAACGAGGTGTTTATACAATTAAACATGAGTTTCTTCAGTTTAAGTTTCAAGGCACTTTTAGCGTTAAGCTGACTATTAAATTGATTATTGGTATATGGTTAATTTTTTAGAGTCCACTTAAATATTTAAGTGATCTCTAAATTTGGTTATTGGTAAGGCCCATCATCTTTTTCCAGCACTGGCAAAAGAGGTATTTTGAAAATACAGAGTATAGCTGATTCCCAGAAATGTCTACTCCTTTCTTTGCATTTTTTTGTTTTGTGTCACTCACCCTTTCTTGTTAAATAAAATACGTCTTTCGTTAAGCCTTGTACGCTACTGATGCAAAACGAAAAATCCCATTCACAAGTGACACAAAATAATCAGCAAACGAAAAAACAAGAGAAGAAGAAGTTTTTAATTTGTTCCTTATTAATAAACCTCGTGTAGTAATAGAAATACAAACTCGAATAAAACCCAAATGTCACATTTCGTCTGTTTTACTTCCCAAAATCTTTTGTGTTTCCTTAAAGCATCTTTAAACACAATAACAGAAAATTAAATAAATTATTTACTACGCACAGGTTTTTTTGATTTTTTTTTTTTACATCATTATGAGCATAATTTGGGTCGATTGATAATAATTTTAGCAAGTTTCCTTACATCATAGAAATATGTATATTCAAATTACTTTTGAATGTTATCCTTACATCATTTAAAATTCTATTGAGAAATCTTTAAAAAAAAGATGTTTTATTTAATTTATTCTCTTCCCTTTCCTTATTTTTATGATGAACCCTCGAGTTATGTAGAGTGCTCAGAAAAGATTTTCCATAAAGTTTATGGAAATGTCGTGTATGATCTTTTATTGTTTGCTAAGCAAAAGACATTCAAGAATAACAGAGAATCATGTCAACTGTATAAAATAAAATAAACAAAAATACGTCTAATCTGTATATATATATATTTGTATATTCACACTTTTCGTATCAGGACAGGAGTTGTAATAATTATGATTAGGATTTTGATGTTTTTATTTGCCAACATTTGTTGATGTTTCACACATTTCAGAGACACACATATATGTAAGTAAAGCCGTTGTAAACGTTTTATAAGGGTTTCCATTAGAAACAATCGGTTTTAGATATGATTATTTTTATTGCTAAAACTAGATTTCATCCCAAGATCCCACTGTTGGTATAAAAGTGTAGATAAGTTGTCATGGACATTTCTTCCACTGAAACGTCCTTCCAAATTACATATGTATATTCTTTTAGTTGCTGGCAATCTGTTAAGTCCCTAAAACAAAACCCAAACACATATCCTATGGCTATAGAGGCACATCGTTGAGTTTCTTTGTATTATTCGAAGATAATGTAATTGTGCCATTGTCACACGTTTACCAACTTTGAATTGAAATGAGATGTTTATTTTTATGGCGCAGTGAGAAAAAGATACAAAATTTAACTAGAAACATGAGCCATTTCAAAAAAAAAAAATAAAAGTTTAAATTACAAGCAATGCTAAAATATTTTTTTTTTCATCTTTCGACCTTTTATATATAATATGTATCTATGGATAGTAGTTCTTACTTTCTTATTTCTTCCATGCAAAGAAATGATACCTTTTCCCCTGTGCTTATTGTTTTTTATACAGAACAGCCATTGTAAAATAATGTAAGAATAGGTATAAACTTTGCACATGAAAGTATATTGTAACAGCAAGACAAAAAAAAGAAGGCATGAATAGTTTTTAGTGTTATCTATCTTGTAAGCTCTTGGTCAAGAAGCAACCTGGCGATTCAAAATTGTACTGTCCGAACTTTTCGAGGCGATAATAAATTATATATTTACGCTCATTACTGACTCAATGATTTTGGAATGCTGTGTTTGTTACTGAAAAAGCTGAAATTGGTGTTTGACAAATAATTCGAAATAATTCAGGGAAATGAGTCAAATGAAGATAGATTTCACACCATTGGAAAGAGAATATAAAAAAAAAATCTATGTTTCGGAAATTTTCTGTTTTAAGTGGTATTTTGGGCGTAGAGAATTAAGGAGGAATTTTAATTTCAATAGGTTGTAGGATTATAAATTCTGATCTTTTTGATGTGTAAACATCTATGCTGGCGGTAGAGTGAAAAAAAAACGTGAACGTTCGTGTGCAACGTTACGTCGTGCAACGTTACGGTGTGCAACGTTACGATCTGCATACTAGGATGGGTGCGTTCAGTGAAAAAATCTTAAGATCCCCTTCAAGCAAAAACAAGTCCGTTTTGGACCCGCGCAAGTTGATGTTTACACATATTAACCGTGAGTCCCAGCACTCACACAATTTTTTTTTTTAATTTTGGATTTCTAAAGTAGGTAGCAACCGTTGAGTGGAGATATGGCCAATATAATAGAGTTTTTTGCTTATCAGTTTATTACGCAATATCGGTTGCATAAACAGCAATTAAACAACGATTATTATGAAATTGCCTGTTTGGTTCATTGCCAATCATCATCTACCATCAGTGGATAAATATCCGTCAAGAACTATTCATGATAGGCGCTTTACAAAGAAATACTTTATACTAATAGACATGCAAAAAATCCAGACTGAGATGGCCATTGCACCCTCTCACCTCTCCCAAATAACCCAGCTTAATCATTTTAGTTTGTATAAGCCCAACAATATTGTTACGTTGCATGTGTTGGTGGTAATTTAACATAAAACCAATGAATTAATGAAATAAAGTTAAGCCTAATCATTTTTTTTTCGTTGGAAAATTTTCCGAATTTGTACATTTAACTTAAATCGCTTTCGCAATGCAACATAGAGCCAAAATATTTTGATATATATATTTCTATGCGAACTTTGGAAATATTGTCGTTACACCAAGATAGTGATCCAAAACTTCCAACCGTATAGTTAAAGTGTAGTATATTATAGTATTTCTTAAAGCCCGAACCACACTACTCTCGTGTGGTGTGTTGGGGAGTAGTGTGTCGCTGTCACTCCAATGTATTTCATAGATTTCGACACAACACATCACACGATACAAATATGGTTCTACGCATATGAAATACATTAGTGCGATAGCGACACATGACTCCACAACACGCCACACTCTCGTCTGGTTCCGGCTTAATTAAAAAAAAGCTATATAATTCATTAAAAACACCATCTGATTTTTAGTGTGAGTCGAATTAAAACTGATAAGAGCATTGAATAATAAAAGCCAAACTATTTTTTTCAATTTTTTATTTTTAAATTTGAAAATATGACTTTTTTCAAAAACTATTCATTAAAATTATTTATTTAGAAATTAGATGCATTTAGTTTTTATTCGAAAATTTCCATATCCACCCGAAATATAGGGTAATAAACAATTTTGCTATTGTCTTGACATATATGATGCTGTGTTTTTTGGATAATATGCGAATAATAAACAAACCCTACATAACATTTAAATACAAATATACAGGGTGGCTCACCAATTGTGCTACAATAAGAAATTAAAATAACTTTTTTTTAATCGTATATTTCATTTATTTTTTTTTAAGTGGATAGAAAATAAAATTTTATTTTAAATAAGTAATTGTTTTTAAAGATAATAGGCCGCATATGACCTCCACGCACACCCACGCATATGCGGCACGTGATCAGAAAATTGTACATTGCGGTCTGAAGGGTTGAAGTTGGGATCGCCTCAATTACTGTCTTAATGAACTGCTTCAATTCAGTCAAATTCCTGGGTTTGGTTTTGTACACCTCCTGGTTGACATAACCCCATAAAAAAAGTCTGATCCAGTCAGGTCAGGTGATCTTGGGGGCCAGCGAAAAGTGGAGTTCCTGGTTAGTAATTTGTTTGGGAATTTTTGTTGCAGCTCCGCCATAACTGTTCTGGCTATGTGTGTAGTTGCTCCGTCTTCCTGGAACCAAATGCTTTAGAATGGGATACGTCTTCGGCGCAGATCTGGGTAGAACAAATCATTTAACATCTTTAAATAACGCTTCCCATTGACTTTTACTGGTAAACCGTTTTCTTCAAAGAAGTATGGCCCGACAATACACTTTGATGAAACAGCGCACCACACAGTGACTCTTTCTGGATGCAGTTCCATCTCTTGGAGCATTTCTGGATTAGATTCACTGCTTATACGGCAATTTTGCTTGTTTACATTTCCGTGTGGATCAAAATGGGTCTCATCAGACATGAACAAACAATTTATCAATGTGTTATCTTCTTCAGCCATTGCAATCATTTTTTGGCAAAATTCCACGCGGAAAGGCAAATCCTGATCCTAACTTGCTTGTTATTTGGAATTTGTACGGAAACAAGTTTAAGTCATCATGAAGTATCCGTTGTAATGACCGTCTGCTAACTCCAATTTTCCCCCATTTGTTTCGAGTCGAAACGCTAGGATTTGCCTGTATTGCCAGCTTGGAATTGTATCCTGAACCCTAACATTAGGTTCTCGATGGTACGGTCTTCGTGCGATGCTTCCAGATTCGGCAAACATGTTCACCACCCTGATAATGGTCCATCTACTCGGGGGAGTACCGCCAAACTCCCGCCTAAATTCCCTTTGGACGGAAATGACGGACTGCAAAGCATGATACCGTTGCGCTATCCAAATAAATTTTTTCAGTATCCCAAGCATTCATTTTGATAAATCTAAATAGTAAACTTCAAAATAAAAAAAAAATAAGCCGATTACTCACACAGAAAAAAAGTTATTACTTTTTATTTTTGTAGCACGATTCGTGCGACACCCTGTATTTCTGATCTGTCCATAATGAAAGTCAAAAATATCAATCGACATTCACACTATTTTTCAAACCAATCACAATTGTCTTCGACAATTTAATTAATAAACATCAATGGGATACTGAGGCGTATACGCACTATTTTTCATACAAACATTTAACATTTTTTATCGGTTTCTATTTTTTGTAAAAAGTAAAGGTCACTCTAATTCTAAAAACGCAAATAAGTGTTATTTACATATCGAGGGCTTATGGTGATAAAGCGCTATCCCACATCGAAAAAAAATGAAAAAAATATGCAGTGGGGAGTTAAAACTGTTTGGCATTTTGCGACCGGGGATAGTGATTTTTAAAAAACATGAAAATGTAACGGTTTACAGTGTTTTGTGATGAACAATATTTGGCAGCAATATGAAGGACTGGGATGGCTTTCATTTTACTTAATAAAAAAAAATTGATAGAAAATGTGGGATAGCGTTTTATCACCATAAGCCCTCGATATTAAACAAAGGTTTTTTATTATAGAGGTGTGGTTTTTAAATTGGCAGCCCTGTTTCTAGTCAAAGAAAATTTGAATGCTGGCAATTGATTTGTGCTATTTTGCTAAACATGGGAACAAATTTAACACACTTTTTTAGCGCAGTTTACACACGATATTGAAGACATTTTAACATTAAAAAAAAAAAACAAGATTAATTTTGTTTGAAACAAGAAAAAGGCAAAAAAACGTACAAAAGGAAATTATGGTAAAAATAAGCATAATTATGTGCATATTTGAAAAAAGGATGGCATGAAACGTTTTTTTTTATAGTCGATACTTGTTAACTATTTACCAAAAACAAAAGGCAAAGTTAGTAAAATCCTATCCCTAGTTAAAACTTTCATTCATTTATTTAAGTTTTTTTCTTATATTCTTTTAGTCAATACATTTCGAAAAAATAATTTTTTTCCTTTAAGTATATTTAATTTTGTATCTATTTTTGGTATTTTGTGTTATTTCACTAGGTAAAATGGTACATATGTATATAAATCCTCCGGACTTCATGTCTGGTCATATATTTGTATATGGCATATAATGTAGGTCTTAATATAAACCATAATTTAAGACAAATCCCTCACAAACATATCTCCTTGTTCTATTTGCCAGCATAAATTGCTACAAGCTAGTTTTTATTCCACTCAACTAGATCGATTTTCTCAAATCATTAATTCAGTCAGGTCTTGAAATATCAAACTGAATAAATTTATCATGAGATAAAGAGAAAACCAAGAAAATATTATAAATTCCATAATTTCTTTCACAAAAAAAAAAATCATCCAGGTAGCCATAAATAAAACAAAAGAATAATTCATACCAAACAAAAACAAATCACCTTTTGTATAGTTAAATAAAAACAAACAAGATCGTGCTTTGAAAATTCTACGAAAGAATGAATACACCAAAAGATTCCACAGAAGTTCACGTTAACCTTTTTGTTGGAAAGAAACTTCCTCAACGAAGTCCAAAGTTATGGTGTATCCACATTGTTTCACACAATTCCTAAAATACCCCACAGCTATAATGCGTATGCCGGCCGTGGTGGCTTAAAAAACACAAATAAAAAAGAACGAAAGTATAAACAAATAAAAATAAAAAAAAAAACAGAGAAGCTTCTATATATGGGACACCGAGGACTTAATGCACACAAAGTTTCCTATTCAAAATGAGATAGATTTTTTAACTTAGATAAAAGTGTTCGAAAGCAAATGCAGCACGCTATTGGCACGCAACAAAATCACCAAACTTCTCTTCCTCATTCCTCTTATTATATCTACATAAGTATCTATAGGGGGAAATGCAATTTCAACATTAAAATTATCTCTGTATCTTTGATGCAACAAAAATATAAAATATATTTTTTTTATTCTTCTTTATAAAATATGAATATACACGAATAAAAATTCTATATAAAGAGCACTTACTTTTGAAGTGGAGCGGCTTTACTCTAGGTCAGGTTTCAGTTGCATCTTCAAGTAGCAATCGTCCTTAATTTTTAAGGACTTGTTGTTAATTTTGTGTATGTATAAAATACTTTTATCGTTTATATTCAATTTTATTTATTCTTCCGGAGAATTAAAGTTAAGTGGATTATTATTCATGGGAAGGAATTAATATTGATTTTGTCTTGTGTTGACATTAAACACGGACTATCACCGAGAGGGGCAGAACACAGGTCACAATAAGAAAACAATTCACACAAAAAACATTTAACGTTACACTGTTACACTCTTAAACTCACCCTATGAAGGAGAGGTACCTACGGGTTTGGTTGAACAAAAATATATCGTGTTGACGTTGTCGTCTTAGTCGTCATGCAGGTGAGAAATTTGTTCGAAAACTTTCCAAAAATATACGAGTGGATGTATATAAACTAAAAACGCACCGTTTCCGAATTCTTGCCGAAGCGAAGCCAACAACGACAGAAAAACACAACACAACACTGACGGTTTCTTGAATCGACCGAAGAACACGGTGGCAGTATAGCAATGGCGATATCGATGTCGATCTAGAAGAAACGGAATTCTAAAAATAATTCGGCATCAACTATGTATGTGGAATCAGGGAGTTTGTGCTTCTGTTTTTCCTGAATTCTCCAAAAAAAAAAAGGAAAACAAAAAATACTACAGTATTGAGAAGGGGATGAATAAATTGCCTCTCTGTGTGTTTAACCGTAAACAAACACCAGAAGATACATTTGATTACTATAGCGCGCACATATGCTGTTGCCCTTGTAAGTTTCGATGGCTCTTTAAGGGTATTCTGAAGTCACAAAACAGAAATTTCATGCTTATTTGAGAAACGAAGGAAATGAGACGAACGAAAATGGAAAAGCAACAAGAAATAAATTTCAAACTTTATTCACGGTTTCAATAGTTTTATCACTTTTAAAAACAACAACAGACAAAAAAAAAACAGGAGAAAATCAACAAAGATAAAATAATAAGAAATAATGGAAAATACCGTTACAATGGACTCGCGTTGGGTGCCAGTGAATAAGACAAAATACATTACTGCCGATATGGCTGCCAGAAAGATGACTGAGAAAATGTGTGTACTTTCCGGAACTCACTTGCGCTCAGTGCATTATCCTGCTGGCTAACTATACTTACTGTAAAAAGGAGATTACGACAGTTAAGAATTAGTTCCTCCCTGAGAGCAGGAACACAAAAAAGCTCCAATCATACTGTATTCTCACACTATCAAAGTATCAACAAAACGAAGCTTGCCTTTGTGTAAAGGAAAAAAAAAAAACAAACTGTCTCCTCGTTCGTATTTTTGTACGCATTGTTCCGAATGCAACAGAGCAACAGACTCTCAATATCTTTCTCTCTCTCTCTCTCTCTCTCTCTCTCTCTCTCTCTCTCTCTCTCTCTCTCTCTCTCTCTCTCTTGCTCTATCTCTCGATAAGTACATATGTAGATAAACTTTTTCTCTTTGATTTTTGTTTAAGGTTTTTTTTTAAAGTAATTTTTTTTTAAGGTTCTACAAAAGTATTCCATGACAGGGAGAAAGTTTGGCGTAGTAAAATGCTAGATTTACGAGACTGAATTGTATTTACATGAGGGAATAAGCCCTATAGGACCAGCCTCTTGATGACGATTTCACTTTGGTGTTTTGTGGCTTTTTAACAATTTGCCACAGACCATGGCTACGTTGAGTTTGTTTTGAAAAAAAAAGTAGACAGATGTTTTTTATGTTTGGTTTGTGTTTGTATTCTGACAATCTAGAGGGATTTCGTAGATTTGAAGTTTTTGAATTATGCATAAATATGCGTAAGTTTATGAATATTAAATTTTAGTGTACTGAATGAGTGTACGCATAAATGTTCCTAATATAGGTAATCAGCTATGCTGTGGCAATGTTAATATAATAAGGATCTTTCTTTCTTCTTTTGACAATACATAGTTTTAATTTAACAAAATGCAGAAGTTTGTTGAAAGAAAAAAACATCATACTTGAATTTGAACTTCGGTATTTGATATATAGGTACAAATGCAAAGATAGCCAGGCGGTAGATAACATGTATCTGCTTCATAGAAAATAAATTCGTGTATTAAAGTGTGTTGCAGTTGTTCGCCTTTTCCTTAGTCCAAGAGTTGAGAAGCTCAAACGTAACGTAAAATTGTCCTGTGCTATAATATTTTTTAACGTCAAAAGAGGTTTTACCAAAGAAAATCTATCGCTCTCTAGTACATGGTGTCTATTTTATAAGAATCTTTCTAGTTTTTAGTCGAGGGAATAGCGTTTTTTTAACTTTATAAGGTTAAAATAACTTGAAAATTCGAAGTTATTAAACAATTTTGAGGTCGGATTTGAATACAAGGCGTCGAAACCCTTCGAAAAACTATATTATGGTTCCAGTTAAAAAAAAAAATGTGAAATTATGTCTGTCTCGTAGTTTTTGAAAAACGTTTCACTGAAGATCATTTTTATAAATATAATATACAAATTTTCAGTAAATAGTAAGAAATAATATATGTATGTACGTAGGTAATCATGTACCAAGATATCAGGTAGTTTTTTTTTTAAAGTTTGACATTTAATGAATAATGTAATCGATGCTCAACATCAAACAAACAATTATTTCGTCTGACAGTGTTGCAATATTTTACTTTTTCTTTTAACACCATTTTGATGTCTAGATTGTACCCTGACTTACGGAAAGTAGCCAAAATCATACCATTTCCCAAAAATGCTAAAAAAAAAGATGAATTTAAAGTCTTTGAGAGGATTCTACTAAAACAAATCAATGTTTATCTCGCTACCAACTCATTGGAAATTTTCACCTTGTGCGACAAAATTCATTTTTTCTTACTTGACCAATTATAAGAGGCAGTTGGAGACAGCTTGTCTAATTTGTTGCCGAATGTTATTGGTGTGCCTCAGGGATCGATTCTTGGACCTCTTTTGTTTTTTTCTTATGTCAATGAACTTCCATCTTTGCTTGGAAATTGCTCCTTTCACATGTACGGTGTACGCCAACGACGTTCAGCTATAATTCATCTTGGTCTAATTGAGCATGGAGCATTTTGTGTAAATGAAGACTAGGAGAAAGTGGTACATTGGCTGAGTCAAATTGGTCTTATTTTAAGCCCTAAAAAATCTAAATGCCTTGTCATAAACTAGAAAAACACTAGTTTTTGCTTATTTTCCACCGATTGTATTGCACAATGCCCCAATCGAATACGTTGTAACAGCAAAAAAATCTTATTGTAACCTTCAACCGCTTTTTGACCTGGGATAACCTAACCATATTAATCGACTCGTGGGCAAGGAATATGCCGTACTTCGTATATTATAGGTAACCCAGGCTTTTAAACCCGTAAAAACGCCTTTTCTCCTTGCTAATATTACATAGGTAATTGTTATTATATGTAAATATAAGAAAGCGAAAGCTCAATGTTACATTTAATTCTACCGTTCGTTATGTACATGGGCTTAGTAGCTATGAGAGGATATCTGTTTTTGCTACGCGCTTACTGGATATGTCTTTTGAAAAATATATCGAATTTCGAAGTTTAAATTTGCTTTCTGATATACTCCTTCCAAGCCAACCACAATACTGTTTTGAAAAAAATTAGAATTGCATCTTCGCATAGATTTAATCAATTAATTGTCCCCCGCTTTTCATTCTTAACATATCTGATCGTCAATTTTTTGTGAATTCCGTCTGTCTTTGGAACTCGAAACATAAATTAAATTAAAACGCAACAAGCAATAAAAAAGTGTTGAAATCTCATTTTTTAGTTTAAGTTTGTAAATTAAATTTTAAATACTTATTACTGAAAATTTGATTTTTTTTTTTCTCTTTTATATTAGATAGCTTCAATTTGATTTACTTAAGTAACCCATTTTGCTCAATTTTGTAAAATTAGCTTACGGCAATCATTTTTTAAATAAGTTGAAAATCTTTTAAAGTCGCTGAAAATCCGTATTTGTCCTAAGCTTTGAAAATGATTACTAATTTAAACAGTTTTTTAACTTCTCAAGTTCGTACTGTCTTTAAAAAAATTGAAATATGTACTTCTAAGCTTAATATATAAATATATTAGATAATTAAATCATTGTAAACAAAAGACTATCAGCCAAATTAATAAACGTGGAATAGCGAAAGATTAGGTCTTATTCCTTGGACTAAGTGCAAAGTGTTATTAATAAAACAAAATTTCTATTAAGTGACGTTTACTAAGCTAAACCATCGAAGAAGGTGGTTAAATAAGAACTTGATGTGTCAAATTTATTCTAAAATTTAAAAAAAAAATATTTTAAATAAAAATAATGATTACTACTAGAATTATTGAGTTCTTAAACTATTTTCAATTATTGTCCAATCAGCCACCAACGAAAAGAAAAAGAAAAATATACAAAACCAGATATGATCAAATGCAAGTACTTAGTGAGGAGGATTTTGGGAAGTAATGTAGGTTTTCCAGGAAAAATATGAGACAATTCATAGCAATTGATGAAAATGACCTTAATGGGGATACAAGAGGTGATTATAACACACAACAGACACAACACAAACAATAGAAAAATGATAATAATATTGACAGAAATATGATATATTAATAAGAGAATTGTTATTGTGTGTTTGGTATAACGTGAGCCTTTTTTTTCAAATTATCGTAATTTTCTATCAAAACCCATACAAACAAACAGGCATATTACTTATTGTAAAACCTCACAAATAATTTATAATTAGTTAATTCCGCTTATTTAACGCGCTAACTCGGTGAGCGCCCAGTGATGGTCAGATATGGAATGCGATCTTAACTCAATCCATCTGCCACACTCACCGAGCTGCACAAGCAGGACCTACCCTAACACTAACACTACCATGAACAGAAGGGATTTTGCCTGCTCATATTCCTAATTTCATCGATGCACCGTTTGACTGTTAACATTATTATAGTAGATTTTCTTAGAGAATTTTTCGTAAACGTCACTGTACTATTCCACGAACATTTTGCTTTTATTAATGAAAAATTTTAGCCCGTAGCTTAACGCTTATTCTATGGTTAAGTAAACTCGTGGAATAAAGATGGAATAAGGGTTTTATATTAATAGGGCTGTATATTTCTAGATCTAACTTTAGTTTTAATCATTCAAAACAGTATTTATACGACTTCAATATTTTCGATGTTAGAAAATTTGTCCTCAATCAACTGACATGGAGTGCAAAAACCGACACTTTAAATAAACCCAAACCAAAGGAATATAAACTTTATCTATTATGTAAAATGTAAACAATTCCCATAAAGTTGTTGGGTTCATTTATGTTTATTTTTTTTTTTTTGCTCAGACAAACTCCCTAACTATTCATAATTTATTACTTTTTAGAACAACTCCCTCTGGATTTATGTGGACTGAAGCTAAGTCCAAATTTTACAGAAACTCTTTAGTATTTGTGGTGAAAAAACATATTAATGTTCACATTAACCTTGCAACCTTATGCTTCTGACACAAACAAATATTTCACAAATTAATTTTCAACGTTGGAATATAAGTTTTAAGGGAGTGGGACTGTAATGTGTACATGTTAAACAAGGTATGTACCTAGCGTATATTTAACTTCAGAAGCTCCTTTAAGTGAGCATATCAAAAATGAAAACAAAATTATTTCTAAATCTATGAAATGTAAACAACTTAAGTTCCTAGTCGAGTACTTCTTGAATTCAAATATTTACCTTTCTTTCACTTCAATACCCATAGTTGTGTATGCATAAAATTTCTTCTTCGTCGGTTTTTGTTTGTTAATTTTCATTTAAACTACAATATAATAAAATTCAGTTTTAACTTATTTCGAATTTAATCATTCAGAAGAGACTGTAATAACTCTGTTGTTTTATTTGTTGAATTCTTTTAAGTTAAACGAAACACCTGTTCTTCCTATTTATAAATAGGTTAAAAAAAATAGACCACTTTGTTTTTCTTCTATATCTCTTCAATGAAGAGTTGTACGTACTGCGTATGTACTTCGAAATTAATCTTTCCGTTTTCATCTCGATTTGTTATTTGAATTAATCAATCTATGTATCTAGTTAGGTAGAAAAAAAAAGTACCTGAAACCAAAATTTAAGAAATTCAAAATAAATCTCGCAGATCTTATGCTTTCATCTTATTTTGTTAATTTAATCAGTTTTTTGGGCTAACCGAAAACTAATGTACCTTTACTACCTCAAAAACACGAGGAGTATAGGAAAAAATTACCAAATCAATGAAACTTTAAATTAATATATCGATTCCAACTGAAATGAAAAATTAATTCAAAATCCGAAAATCTACATCTTCATGAAAAGTATTAAACAAAAAAACTACAATCCTTTCTTTCCAACCGCTTGACTTGGGGGTTGAACTAGTAAAAACAAAAAAAAACACACCGGGATTGAATCACTCTAAAAATTCCGTCTTTGTGTCCAGAGAAGACTCATTAAAAATACATTTCTCTTTTGTTTTCCCTTTCTTATGGTATGAATGTCTATGGACGTAGACGTCCAACTAAAAGGGTTTTATTGCAAATCTTTACCAACTTTTTAAAAATTTACACAGCAGCCAGCACAGTTGTTTTGCTTAATAAACGAAACTCAAATGGGATCAGCAAGAATTATTCATTGAAAAGAGAACTTTAACTTTTAAGTTTAGGAGAAGACGGTGGAAACTATTACCATAGATATATATTTTTAGGGATTCGGCAGTTTAAAATGGTTAATAGTTTCAGAAATGATTTTATTTTATTGTTTGATCTTTATTTTGCTTTTTATATGGAATATGTCGTATGCTTTTGAAGTCCATTGGGCCGTATCAAAAGGAATTGCATCTTTTAGATTTAAAAATTAAATTTCAAAAAACAAAATAATCGACCAGTTTTCTGGTGGTGCTTTGCATTAGATGTGATAAGGGGCTATGGCGTGTAGAAAAAACAAAAAAAAAACATATGCCCGACTGGATCAACACTATGTAGCCACAAATTGAAGATGCTTGATGTTATGATATCTCTTAGTAAGAAAAAATTTAAACGTCAAAACAGCTAAAAAATGATTTGGATCTGTCAAACAGCCAATTTTGACCATCTTTACGTGCCATTGGGCAAAATAAACTGATTTATTTTTGATTTAAAATCAATATTTTGCAGATCTAAATCTGTCAGCACTCTACTACCACCAACATAATTTACAGCTGTCAAGTTGCAAATGTCTTTTTTAAATTTATAAATTTATCTCAGATGTGAAAATTGTGTTCAAAATATGTGAGAAATATTCGCTCATAATAAATGGAACCAGTTTAAAATTAATAGGCAACTTCATCAAGCTCATCTTTATCTTTTAAAAGTACATCAAGGGATGAAGTTTTTTTTTAAATATTAACACAGAAACAAACCTACACGAATTCAATGATAAAATAAATCAATTTGAAAAAGTGTTCCATTCGAAACGAAAAAAAATTATTTTTATAAATTGAAATCTGACCAATGGAAAACTACAAACATAAGTTGCTCTAAACATGATATTTCTTCGTAGTAAGTAGTTGCATAAGTAGATTCAGATGGAATGCCGCGCATTACTTCTTGCCACTCAGGAAAATATTCAGCGAGTGCAGGAGAGTTTGCATAAAAATCCAACAACGCGTTCTCGTTCTGTTTTTTTTTTCCAAATTTTCTCGAAAACTGCTCGATCGATTTTGATTAAACTTCTAACCTGTAGTAAAAAAAGAAGAGTTTCAGGTTTTTTTTCAAAAAAATTCACCTATTTTTTGTTGTGAAAATAGTCTTGTTTTCTGGTTATTCACTTACATAATTTCAATAGTTAAACTGATTTTAAATATTTTGAACAATATTGCATTTAATAATAAAATTGATTTTCTTAGTATTTTTGATTTTAATTGATTATTGATGTATATTCAATGTATGGCTACATTACAGATTCTTATCATATTATGAGCAAGTTCCAAGTGCATTTTTTGTTTAAAGTCAGGAGCATAGGAGCTCATAACAAAAACTAAAAAACGCCAAAATGCAAATAGATCTACACTATCTACTACGATTTTACATATGTATAAGCACATACATACATATGTATGTATGGCTTAAGGCTGTGCTGCGATTGAAATTATTAATAGAATGACATATATATGTATATGCGTAAATTGCAGCGTAAATAATATCCATCAATAAAAGTCAACGAAATTTATATTGATTTTATCCAATAATTTGGCAAAAGCCAATCGACATCAAAGACACAGACAAGTTTGATTGAAGGTAAAATAGGGGAAATAAATTGATAAGGATGCCAAGGTAGCTTATGAAAGTGACAGTTTAAAATTAAGATCTTCCACAGACATACTTTGTGTCCTGATAGCAATTTCCTGTTATTTTGTATTGAATCCGATGTTTTAAAGTTGATTTTGTATACACTATGAGAGAATTTCGTATATAGTGTGTCAGTTGATATAAATATTCAAAGGGGTTGCAAGATAAGTTAAATTGATATTTTTGGCATTTAATAAATCTGTTGTTTAAAATGTGGAGCTTTCTAAATGTAACAGGAAAACTAGTTGAAACACATAACAATAATAAAAACCATTCAATCTAGTCTATTTGTATTCAACATTTAAGAGAATATAAGTAAACGTGTACAATGCTTATAGGAATACGGAATTAAATATCTTATTCTAGAAAATATTAAAACATTCTAATATTAAGATGAAACAAAGACCCTGCTTTAGAAACTTACAAGCAAAATAAATCAGTGCTAACTTTATCATTGTAGTACAAGAATCTGTTCCAACCAAAAAACAATTTCTACCTATTCCCAAAATTCCCTCACTTTCAATTTGACGTATTAAGCACTCCATACACGGTTCAACTTCATTGTCAATTTGATGTCAAGTTCATCAAATCAACTCTGGTGTGGGCTTGTCATTTGATTTATTTGAAGATTTACGATTGAGTTCGAAGAAAATCAAAAGATTTTGAAATTTTTCAAGTTGATAGGAATGTTTTCAACTTTGTTTAGCTGTTTGTAGACAAATCATTTGATTTACTGTCAAGCCAAAGGAATTTTAATTCAACGCCAAATTTACAAGGCGATTGATATGAAGTTCAACCTAAGTTCAAACCTCATTCAATGTAAGGAAGTTAATAGTTTCAATTACTTGTAGTGTTGTCTGTGATCATGTCTCGTCGGTCGGCCGCTGTCGTTTAATGTTTTTGACACTTGAAGCAGAAGTCTCTCAACTTATGGCGAATTCCTTTCAAAAAATAAATCGAATCTTTTCTAAACAGAATCGAATTTTGTCTGTCAATTGAAAGGAATTCGTATTTCGTAAAAGAATCGATTTTTTTTGGTGTGATTGTCTTTGTGTTATTTTATAGGTAGCTGCAATTGACGCAAAACGTCAAGAAATTATTCACAAAACTACTAAGGTTGTTTGTTTTTGTTGTGAGAAAAATGTTTTACAGCAATAGAATTAAATTAATAAATAAAAGATATTAGCCAATTTTTTGGTGCATTTTATTTGTTTGTTTCTAGTTGCACATTATATTTTTAAAGAAAATTGTTATTGAAAAGTTTTCACTTGCACTGAAAGTTTTTAACACATCTTTCACTCACGAAAGGTATTTTTTGTCAAATTTGTGTTTGATAATGAACAAAGCACAATAAATTATTTTTATAGCTTTATTGACTGAATATAATGTTGAATATTTTGTTAAATTATGTAGAATTCGTTGCAACCAAAAAATAGACAACTCGTCTTCCAAAAATTCCGCGACTTTCAATTTGACGTATTAGAAATTTCAAGTCTTCATAGTGTGTGTGCAAATCAGTGTGAAATCTTGCTAAAAACGCAAGATTTGTTTTGACAGAAAAGAATCGATTTTGTTTAGAAAAAATTCGATTCTGTTTAGAAAAAATTCGATTTCTTTGTTGAAAGGAATTCGCCATAAGCTTATGTAGTTTGTGACGACTGACGAGGCATCAATTTAGTTGACAACTGAGTTGAAAACCAAATTGAACCGTGTATGGAGTGCTTTAGAAATGTGCAATCTTTATAGTGTGCGTGCAAATTGGTGTGAAATCTTGCGAAAAATTAAATATTTGTTTTGATAGAAAAGAATCGATTTTGTTAAGAAAAAAATCAGAACAAAATCGTTTTAAGGGAATTCGACATTTAACATTTGAATTTTAAGGATATTGAAGAAATTGAACTTCAATGAATACAATAGTGACACATTTTGAAAAGGCTATGGATAATCCTATAGCTGTATAGGTACTTATCCCAAAAGCTGTTCACAATCATGCTGTCCTACAGAAACATTTTATTTAAATAGTTTTATTGAAGGTTTGAATAAAATTTGATAATGTTGAAAGTTTTTCAGCCTTTCATCATACAAACTCCACTTTTAATAAAATTGTTTTATTTTTAAAACAAAACTTATCAAAAAATATTTGGATTAGCAATTATCCTCTGTGCTCATTCAAAAATTAAAAAAAATAATTAATATTTACCAATAAAATTCTCAAATTCCTACCTGTACAAATAATTACAAACATATATAAATACATATGTACCTACATATAGGTATGTATAAGTAATGTGTATATGTACATATATGGAAATTGAATATTATAGTTATTTATTTCCGTCCCCTATATTTGGTTGTCTCAATCGATCGCTCTTAATTGAGTTAGGCAAACTCAAATGCAAGTTGATAACCGCAGACAAAAAGCCCGCCAAAACATCAACAAATTTCATGATGAGGGTTTCTAGTTTCTTTTCCTACCGTTTAAGTCAAGATACTAAACATTTAAACATCATCTATTCAAAAACACGCGCATAACGCCTCAAGCATTCAATGACTCAAAGGTTATTTTATGTGCGTGTGCTCTTCTGAATACAATTTCAGGTAATCTACATACATGCATATGTATATAACATACACATACATATATGTATCAATGTTTATTCACTAAACTTACATATTTGATTAGGGACATAAACAATCAAACTCTTTGCTCTTAATAAGGAGATACTAATTTTCTAACCTTACAGAAGCTTAACACAGTTTTCTGTTATTTGTTCATTTAATTCTGTGTGTATAAAGACTATTTTTTGATTATTTTGAATGAGCTTTCGAAGAGTAAGAATTTTCATATAAAGAGAAATATCGCACATCTCTTTCAGTGCAGAAAAAGCTTTCTTTTCGCTTAAGTTAATATTCTTTTTATTGCAGTCATTGCACTTTAAGATTGAGCGTTTGTTTTGGTTATCAGAGGTCTCATGGCAATTATATTCAAAACTTCTGTAAAATGTTTGATCAATATTCGATAGCTTTTTCAAAAACTTCAAGTTCTATCAAAAACTAATAATTGTTGTTGTGTTTATAGTATAGTTTCTGAAGTAAAATTTGTGGAAAAAAATAAAAATGGATGAAAGTGTTTCGACAATAATTCCTGTCAGCATTATACCAAAAAATGTTTACGGACTTCGTAAGGAAGTTGATGGCAACATACAATTTAGTTTTAACGATGAAGTTATTTATCCAGTGGAAGGCGTTTTAGTTTTTCATGATTTCAAAACAAATAAACAACGATTTTTGAGGTATGCATGTATGTATGATGGTATAATTTTTATTTTATTTTCAACAATATTTAAAATATTGATATGTATGTACATATAACATTGTACAATGCTAAAAAAATACAAAATTGAAAATTTTGCAATATAGATAAGATAAGAGTGAAGCGTTCAATCATTTTATGCGACCCTTACAGCAGACAATATTTAAATGACAAATTGCAAACCGTTGCAGCTACTTTCCTTACTTTCCCAGATACATAGCTTAGTTGAGTGTTTTCGTCATGCAGTATTAAAAAAGGGAGCTTCCTCTTCAAAAACGACCTCCGAAGCTTATAACTTTGGTTCTAATGGTCGAATCTTCAAGGTAGATGTCTTAAAATGTTAATCAAACGTTGTTGCCTTATATCCTACTGTATTGGAGTTTCAGTGGTGGGTAGGAGCTTAGTTAAACGAAAGAGATAGTCTTTTTTACTGTGAATTTTACCCAAAAACCATTTCGGTGCATAATTTTTTGCTTTTCCAGAATTTAAATTGTTATTAAAGGCTCTCCCAAACCGGCGCGAAACATTCGCAACGAATATATGATGACCAAAGAATTTTCAAAGATTCGCATGGCGCTAGTTTGTGTTCTCTCATTAATCACCATGTAAATAAATTTAGACAGGCGAATGTTTCGTTGCCGTTCGAAGTATTCGCGTTAGTTTGGGAGAGCCTTAGGGCCAGTTTCACAGTCGAAACTTACTGGAATAAGTGGCTCTTAAGTTTCCCATATTAGGACCTTAGGCTAAGTTTCACAGCCAACATAATTAAGTTTAAGTTAAGTCACCAACATGAGAAACTTAAGTGCCACTTATTCAGGTAAGTGTGCACTATGATATTGCGCCTTAATCTTACACATTGCCTACTTAAGTCCCACTTTTCCGACTGTGAAACTGGCCCTTAAGAATTCCGTCGAATTAATTTTGACATAAAATCTGAAATTAGAGTTCTAACACATTCAAAAGGTGAGATGTGGAATGTAAATTTGACGCTAGCCAAGTTTATTGAAAAAATTACTTCAACTTTAAGTGTTAAGTAGACAGAGACCTAACAGCATTTAATAAAAAAAAAATCAAATCTATAACCTAATTTTTCTAACAATATTTATAGATTTCCTGAAAACACAATTCCATCAATAATTTCAATCAACCCAAGCAGACGACTGCTGGCCGTTGTCGAAATTACCACTTCTTGCAGCATCGAAACGTATGTATTTTCATCCCTCTACAACAAAGTCTTTTTCTATATTTAATTGTTGTACCTTATAGCACCAGCACAAACATATCAATATATGACACAGCGACGCTTAAAAAACGTCGCAACTTTCAACTGCCCAGTGATGCTAAGAACAAAGAAATATCGAAAATAGTCTTTGTACATGATTCTAGAGCAGTTGTGGCTTTGACAAAAACTCCAAATGAAATGCTCTATATGATGTTCTTTGACAAAACCGGAACGATTTTAGAATCGGTAATAGGTCTTCCCAATCAACGAGTCACAGCTGTATGTATTGCAGGAAATCCTCAAGACACTGGTATGGTAGCTGTTTGTGGTGATGGCATTTTGAAACTTATGTCGAAATCAGAGACAGGCTTCACAACAAGTTCAACTATTAAAGCACATTTTTCTGTCAAATCCATGGCATGGCTGTCAATGGAGACATTATTATTGGGTCTGAGTAAAAACAAACTGGCACTAATCGAAAATGGTGAAGTCAAGTCACAGTTTCACGCGACTGAAATAGACCTTATTGATTTGTCAAAAGATCTAGAAGCGGAAAACGAAGAAGGAGACCAACAGCATGGAGCATCAACTGTAGATACAGAGTCACAGGAAGCTGTAACATGTATGATAGCGCTTTCAAGAAGTTTAGCATATGCAATAGGTGATAAGGTATATTTCTTTGAGAAAGTGTCGAAATACCAATACCAAAGGCTAGCCATTATAAAGCTTCACAAATATTTATATTCGGAAGATTTGTATAAAATTAAAAATATGACAATTAATGCTCAACAAGATACTGTCATAGTCACGGCTGGACATAGTCAAATCTATGAATGTAGCTTGAAAGATGCTAAATCGGATGAAATTGGAACTTTGCTGATGTTCAAACCGCTCGGAGAACTTATTCACATTGATGAAATCGTAGACATCTCGATTTGTTCATGGAGGACAATTATAATGACAGCTTGTAAGTTAAACAAAAAAAACACATACACGACTAATAAATTGAACTATCATACTTCTTCTCGTCCTTTTTGCAGCAAAGGATCAAACTATTAGAGTATGGAATTACGAAACAGAAAAAGTGGAGTTAGTTAAGCGGTATCAAGTTGACATAACAGTTACGGAATTAAATGCAACTGGTCAATTTGCAGCAATAGGCTTTTCAGATCAACTGAGAATAATGCAAATTTTTATGGATGATCTAAATGTAATAAATTAATGTGCAGAATTATAAATCTCTATTTCTGATGCTCTTCTACCTATTTAGATAATTAAAACCTATAATTTTCCTCGATGCTCTCAAGTAAAATATTCATATTTTGGTCACCTAATGGCGGCTGCCTATGAAAGCTTCATTTCCATTTCGTCAGTTTACAATCTTGATGTAATTAGGACTTTGAAGGTATGTGTAATCATGTTTTGAATAAAATATAAGGATTCTTTAAGCAGCTATCTTGAATACTTCAACAAACTGTACCTACATTCATGTTTGAGGTTTAAACCAAACTCAAGGCTATTGGTGAATTCGAGTAGTTGTGTTATCGAAGGTTCTCAATTAAGTGAGAATCAGCTGCGCTGGTCAATCCTATTTATATTACTTCCCATTCTCTATTTATTCATCAATTTTGTATTAATAAAGCTAAAAATTTCTCTATGGTTTCTATAAGGGTCATAATGGAAATGTACTAAGTCTTGCTTGGTCACGTGATGACAAATACTTAATATCTGGTGGAGCTGAAGGTGCCATTTATCAGTGGGAAGTCGAAACTGGACAGCGCATTCAAGAGATTGTTCAAAAAGAAACTGAATATCGCGCCCTCTGTTGCTCGGGTGATCCTTTTTCGATATTTGCTGTAACTGGTTCGGGACTTCTGCGAGAGTTAAACAATTCTGAAATCATTCGGGAGCTTAGTACACCTAAAAATACACCATTTCTCTCGCTTGCTCTTGCAAGATCTGATCTTATAATGTTTGCTTCAACAGACGCTGGCCATTTGTATAATGTTCAACTACCATTTTTAGATGCCGGAGGCGGAACTTTCACTAACTATCGATTTTTTGATAGTGCTGTTACACGGGTTGTATTTTCTTATGATGGTACACTTTTGATAACAGCATCCAAGTTGGGAACATTGGCAATTTGGATTTTACAAAATATCGACGGTAAGGTTGCTCCACTCGATCAGGACTTGTTGAAAGGCCAAGAAGTAATAATTCCCCGGGATATGCTAAAGGAGAAAAATGATCAAATCGCCAACCTACAACTTCGAATATTTCAACAAGCTGCAGAATTTCAATATCAAGAGAGCCAAAATGAAATTTTCGACAGTCAACAGTTGGCAGATGTACACAAAGGCTATTGTCAAGCCTTGGAAGTATTGAAGACTCGAAACAATGCACTGGAACAAAAGCACATCGAAGAATTGAATGAAATAACTTTTCGAATTAATGATTTGAAAGCAGAGCACCGAAAACAGATCCAGACTTTATCGGATCAATTCACTGAACGAATGTTGATGGAATATCAAAAATACACGTGTTTTAGCCAGAGTAGTAATGAAATTCGTGATAACTACGAGGAGAAGCTGAGGAAGTCCGCTGGACGGTTGCAGGACACTGTGGAGGCTTTGGAAATTGACTTTAAAAAGCAACTGGAACAACGGGAGGAATTGATTCGAGACATGATGCAAGAACTGCAGGATATTAAATTTGAGTTTAATGAGTACTGCCGCCAGGTGGCGGTGGAAAATGAAAAGAATACCATGGACAATGTCATTAAGTATGAGAACACACTCAAAGCCGAACAAGATGAAGAAATAATGTGGCGTGGAAAGGCAGGTGTGTTAAAGAGAAAGTCTGATACCGTGAGTAAGGAAGCCGAGCATCTGTTGGAAGAAGTTGAATTGCTGAACGATGAGCATACAAAATCACAGAGAATGATCGGTAAGCTAATGCGCGAAATAGAAGATTTGCGTAAAGACGTTACCGATCGGGAATTTGCTATAAGTGTAAAGGAAAAGCGCATCCAAGAGATCCTTCACAAGAACCAAGAACTAGAAAAGTATAAACAAGTGCTAAGTCACAAGATCACCGAGTTGAAAATGCAAATAGAACCCCGAGAGTGTCAAATAAATGAGAAACGAAAGCAAATCACTGAAAAAGAACACCAACTTGATTCGTTGAATAAAAACAATGCACTGTTAGAGGGACAATTGATAAATCTTGAGGAAAAGTATCGGCGCACAGTTGCCGATCGCAAAGAACAACGTCGCATTTCTAAAAGCTCCCGTGAATTCTTCTACACCTTATGTACAGAACTCTACCATGTAGCTGGTAAAATCAATAACCCAGATAAACTTCGAGCTGGAATACTTGAGCTTTCTCAGAAATATGCTAGCAATGAGTCTTTGAAAAAGCATATCATATTGGAAACACAAGTCAAGGCTGAATTTGACAGGCAAAGAGCACACATTGAGAGCTCAATAATCGCGTATAAACACCAAATGCAGGACAAATTACAAACAAAGGAATCAGGTGATCTTTTGAAGGCAAATATGAGTTTGTTAAACGAAATTGAAGCTTTGCGTAAAGAAAGTTCTAAGAATAATAAAGAATTAGGAAACATGATGAATGCATTGAAATTAACCAATCGAAATAGTGTCCAGACACAAAGTAGGCTTACTAAGACTTTTGAGGTACTATCCCTAGTTTATATGTTAACTATGAATTGATTTGTATATCGTCTTTCTTACAGGAAATTGAGGGTTGCAGAATTGAAAATCAAGAGGAAATTGAGATTTTAATGTCGCAACTTGAAGATTTAAAACTGAAAAATGAGGAGCTTCATCGGGAACTGAAGGAGATTAATGAAAATGTGGTTGTTTGATTTAATTAAAATGAAAAATTTATACTTATACACGTAAAGAAATCACTCTTTATTTTCTAACAACATGTTCTATAGATCTTTACAACAATTGTAAAATTAAAATAAATAAAATAAGAAAAAAAAACAATTATTTTTAAATTTTGAAAACTACATTTTTCTTTTAAACTAAAATTTTAATTTTATTTTATTTATGGCGTTTTAATGATTTGCCAACAAAATCTTTTTGAATTTAACTCTTATAATGCCCGATTTCATAAAGGACTTTTAAACATTTGTGTTTAAACATTTAAAATGCTTTTAAACGCCCTTATAAACTAAAAGCTCATTTTGGTCTCTATAAATTTTAAAAGTGGCATTTGTGAAGTGTAGTGCCAGATGTCACCCAACGAGTAAGGATGTGGTAGGTGATATTTGATAATATTTCAATTTTTTATTTAATTTCTTACTAATACAAATTATGAATAAGTCGATACAAAAATATTGCTTGTGTGTAAATAATAATCTTTTGTGATTTTGTTTTAAGAATAATTGAGTAAATCATCTTCATCTGAGGATGAAGAGATAGTAAGAAGTCCAAGAATAGCCGTGTTTTTCTGCAAGCCCCGAGGAAATTGGTCGAAAAAAAACGACGTCCTGTCCTGCAATTTAAGTGTTAAATGCAACAACAACTAATCCCCTTCCGGCTTAGCTAAGCGCGGAGAATTCTCGGGGCTTCACTTAAGCACGGAGAAAAACTGTGTTGCCGGCACTCATTGCATACTTGATATCGATAATTTGTATGGAAACTCCATTTTGATTCTGTAATGGCGTAGCTAATCCCCGATAAAGTTTTTTTTCAACCAAATCTCTCCGGGCTTGCAAAAAAGCATGTCTAATATTCCGAGTTCATAGGAATCCGGTCTCCGAATATTTTTTTTGTAGATTTTTTTTTTACATGTTATTCTTTTTCACATGCATTTTGAATGTGAGTGGGAAACAACCTATTTTTATATCCAGGGATGTGCGGCAAATCCAAATTTAACTAATGTGGTTTTCCAGTCAACCATTTCAGATTTGGGGGTCAGATTTCAGATCAATCGTGGTAACAAGAACGAATCGCGATTGATCCTTTTTTTTGTAAAGGTGTAGGTGATTTGTCTGTGTTTACTGACGTAAATAGTGATAGTATAAGTAGGGAAAAATTCCTACAAGTATTTTTTTCCTAGGGAACAGTTTTGTCTTTAATACAAAAATGTAATATAGCCAAATTTAATTTCTTGATGAAACTGGTGAAAAAATGCGTGAGAAAATTCTTACAAAATATTTTTTTTTTTCCAAATTATGAAAGAACATTTTTGTGTTTAAATTATAATTAATTTCAACTACGCGAATACTTTCGTCTGTCTTAATTTATTGAAATGGAGATTTGTGAGAGTACCCACACTAGCGCGATGCAAATCTTTGAACATTCTTTAGTCATCACATATTCGCGCGAAGGATTAGTGCCGGTTTGGGAGTCTTTATTGATTTGTTTCATAAGAAAATAACTCAAAAGTAGAAGTGACTTTTAATCTTGAAATTATTAATATGCTGATACCATTTTGCAAATTATGACAAAATATAAGAAAGAAACGATTTACTCATTCTTTTCTTCATTTAAATAAATGTGATATTGTACATTATTTTATTCAATCAAATTGAAATCAAAAATTGAATACAAATTAGGGAATTTTTTGTTCCCTAGCAGGAATTTTATTTTGTTGGTATACTATCACTACACTATAACATGATTTGGCCATCAGTCGGATCCATATATCAACAGGAATCCCGTCCATCCAAAATCCAAATCAAAGGAGAAACTGTCGTTCGATGACGAGGAAAACGACAATGAATATGAAACAAGTTCACTACAAAAGGACTATTTTGGAATTTTAATAAAAATAATTTTATTTTCACAAAAAATAATGAACTAACTAACATGTTTCCACAATGCCTTTCATTCCATATGAAACATTTGTCCAATTTAATCACTGGTTGACTCCGAACTCAAGAAGTCAATGGTTGACGGTAATGAGGACAATAAAGACAAAAATTTAACTCATTAAACTTCATTATTTGTATTAATTTTATTAAACAAATGCCTTAGCAAAATAAATAATGCTAGCGAAAGGCGAAAACGAATTTAAACTGACGAGGAGAGGACGACGTTTAGAAATGTCAATTTGGTTTGTGTGCAAGTGTGTGTGAAAGTATGTGTAAATCTGCCAATAAATCGAGATTTGAAAGATCAATCGAGAAAAAAAACAGACCACGAAAAAAATCAATTTTTTTGGTTGTTAGGAACGTAAAATATGAAAAAGTTCAAGTTGACCCCCAAAAAAATCAATTTTTTTGGTTGTTTGGAAAACCACATTAAATTTCTTTTTTTAAGATTGGTGAAACTGGAAATATTGAAAGGTTTGATAAAATATAAGTTGACTTTAGATAAAAGGGTTTTAGTGTTTTTTTATGAAATTGGGCATAAGTCTATTAAATCTTATTCAACACGGTGTTAATTATTATTATTAATTAAACTATAATTTTTCGTTATTTTAAAGAAAATCAATTATAAAAGTTCATAAGAATATAACTGATTGTTGTTGCGGGCCGAAATTTTATTTTTGTTAATTTCTTTTTAGTTTTCCAACAATTTGAATTTTTTCATAAATGATTCGTTATTATCTAACCATTATTATTCAGCATAAACCCTCTTGATTTATTTTACCTAATTCAATGCAGATGACATAACACCTCCCAGGTCATTAATTATCTACGATCTACCTTTATAATTAAAGCCCCTGCCCACATGGCATAGCACACAAAAAAATACGTACAAATTTGTTGATGTAGAATGCAATTCAACTATATCGTCAATAATTAGCTAATGCGAATGTGCCATTAGAGTTGTATTCGATTGACATCTTTGATGATTTCTATCGATACCCATATACCTTTTTGGCTAAAAGCTGTAAACTCAAGGAGAAAAATCCATTCTAAAAAAAAACATTTGAGAGAACCAAAAAGGCAATAAACGAAATTTCTTAAGAGAATATTCTTTGAATAGCTATTGCAAAGCAGAATATTAATAGTAAACAAAGTGAAAATTACTTGTTGTTTTGGTGATTTACACTTCCATGACAATACATTCGTATATTTCGACTGTTGGAATGTTAATTCAATTTAGAATAGCTTCACATGAAGTTTGAAAACAAAAATATTAAAAATTATAATACATAAATATATTAATTCACATTTCAAATGGAAGGCTTCACAAAGACAATCGTCCCTGTTGCAATTGAACCGAAACATGTTTACGGAATACGCTCAGAAGTTATTGGAAACATACATTTTAATATAAATCAAGAAGTCATATATCCTGTAGAAGGGGTTTTAGCATTCCATGACTATGTGAAAAACAAGCAGAGGTTCTTGAGGTATGTTTGGTTTTTGTTTTTAGTTTTGAAGATTTTTTGAAAACCTTACTTTTTATTTGGCTTCCGCTTTTGACTTGGTCTTTTTTCTTCTAACTAATCCTTTTCTGACACACTCCTAATAAGCTTTTGATTTAATACTAAAAGTGGTACAACTACCAAGTTTTTAATTTTTTTTCGCAAAACAACTTCAGCGATTTAAATAAAAAAATGAAATCCGTGTAACATTGTCATTGTTTTTTTTTTGTCGAGGCTTATTTTTTGGGTGTTCAGAGAAAGCAGTTAAAACTTGTGATTGTTAAAGTTCAAACTGCAATTTATTAATAATATGCACAATTGAATCGCGGGAAATTTTGCGGATTCATGGTGAAGGCACTATTAGGTAAATTCATTTCCAACGAAAATAGACAATCCATTGATAATTAATAATACATTTTTAATCAAACTGCAATTTTTTTCTTCAAAGGTTGCCTACAAATACTACGCCCACAATTATAACCCTAAACTCAACAAAACTTTTAATGGCTATAGTGGAAATAAACACTAACGAAAATCGGGAACGGTAAAAAAAGCAAATATACTTATGGTCATTAAAGAGTTTCAAATAATCTTATTTTCAGTCAAAGCACCATAGTCATCTACGACTTGATTGCGCTTAAGAAACACCAAACCTACCAGCTGCCAGCAAATGCTCGACACAAAAACATCACACGAATATCTTTTACATGCGATTCCAAAGCACTGGTTGTGTTGACTGAATATCCTGATGAAATGTTATACATGCTATTCTTTGATAGGCTTGGAACAATAGTTGAAGGTCGTGCGGGTAATACAAATCGACGAGGGATGGCCAATCATATATCTTGCAATCCTCAAAATCCAGATCTTGTAGCCGTTTGTGGTGAAGGAGTCATGAAGTTGATGATCAAATCAGAAAAGAGCTTCTCCTTCTATGGTGATATTAAGGCGAGTTTCAATGCAACCTCGGTAGCATGGATCTCACCGGAAACGTTTATCATAGGAACCAAACAGGGAATGCTAATTGTTTTCCAAAATGCTATAAGACTAAAGACATATCGTGCAATAGATACAGAGTCTCTTGACATTGCTGCCGAGCCAGATTTTGAAAATCAATTATTTCAGGAAACTCAAACAGTTCCTAATCCCATGGCTAAAAGCCAAGACATTGTTTGCATGACTGCTTTTGCGAGAGGCTTGGCATTCGCTATTTTTAATCAAGTTTTCGTTTTCGAAAAGATTTCGAAAATCAAATACGAAAGGAAGACAATACTTGATATAAAAATCGATAACTACCCGGAAGATCTTTATCAAATCACCAACATGGCTATCAATTCAAAACAAGATACTGTAATTGTCACTCCGAAGCACAATCAAATCTATGTTGGAGTTCTTATAGTTCCAGAATCACTTGAAACCAAAATGCTTCAATTTCGAACGCTAGGAGAACTCATGCACATTGATGAAATTCTTGACATATGCATGTGCTCTTGGAGACCAATAATTGTAACATCTTGTAAGTGTGCATTTAATGAAAACATTGTTTCTTCAGAAATGTTTGAAAAATCAGCATAAACTGTTTAATACCGTAGGTATTACACTGTATCGATATCTGTAGACACTTTTCTGTCTTCTCTTACTAGCTTGGCTTTTTATTTATAACAATCCTATGCGCACAGTGCGTATATAGTTACGCACTTATCGTTTATCCGCTTATTTAAATAAACAATCGGATTGTTTATAACTTACCTATTTATTTTTCAGCTAAAGACAAAACAATACGAGTTTGGAATTATCATACTGGAAAAGTGGAACTTGTCAAGCGTTTTCCAATAGACGTAACTGTTATTGAGCTTTATGCTTCCGGTCAATATGCAGCTGTGGGTTTCATTGACAAAGTCAAAATCATGCAGATTTTCATGGACGACATGAATGTAAAATTGCTATTATGTTAATAACTGAAGTAGTATTTTTGAAAATTTTCTTAAACTCTCAAGCTCATTAAGATTTACAACTTTCCAAACTCGAAGGACATAAAGTTTTCATATTTTGGACATCTGATGGCAACAGCTTATGAGAATAGCATTGCGATCACATCAGTATTCAATTTGGAAACCCTCAGGACTTTGAAGGTAAGAACTATAGGCCACTGTTTCGCACGTTTTAAAGACTCTTATGATAGCAATATATCGCCCTCTCGTGTATTCACAAAACGTCGAAATCATCACTTTGTGGCAATTGACATTTGTTTATAAATTTTCTTGAAAGCAAAATACTGTGGTACGTTATTTTTCTAACAATAGTTAAATATTGTTTTAATGTCAAAAAAAATTGTTGAAGTGTCATTGTTAGACATTGTTAGGATCTTAGGATTTCATTTAGGAACGATATACTGTTAGATATTGTTGATCTGTCAAACGAATATTATTGAAAACAAAAAAAAAAATATATTCATTTTTATGGCACAAAATCATATTTTTTGAAATTTTAATTCTGCTTTCTCATTTGAAATTGGAAAAAATGCATTTTAATCTTGTTCGTATTTCTTGCTTCACAAAAAGCACCAAATATTTGATTTGTTTTGTAAACAAATCGACTCACATGTGTACTTTGACAGATCAACACTTTCAATTCATACCATGGACATGAGTTGAAAATAGTTACAAAACGTAACTATTTGACACTTCAAAATGAATTTATGAACGATGTTAATGTGTCAAATAGTTGCATATCGTAACTATTTTTGATTAAAGGAACGACAATAGTCAACTATTGTTAACAATAGTTAACTATTGTTAGAAAAAGAACGGACCAATATCATTGTGTTCGAAATATTCATATAAACACCAAGATTATTTATATTAAAATTACACTGTAAATATCAAAATTTAGCACAAGCTCTAGTTTAAAGAGAAAAATCTCTTATATTTTCTCTTAACAATTTGGCATCCGTCAGTTCATAAATCATACACTACTACACTACTTTCTGCTTTATAATTCAATATGGAAGATGTTTTTCCCTTATATACCTAATTAAATTTTGCATTTTCGAAGGGTCACACTGGGACTGTTTTAACTTTGGCTTGGGCTAGAAATGATAAAACTGTAATTTCTGGTGGAGCTGATGGAGCACTCTACCAATGGGATATCGAAACAGGTGTACGCTTGCAGGAAATCATTCAACCAGGAATAGAATATCATGCATTATGCGTTCCAAACGATCCTGAATGCTTTTTTGCAGCAACTAACACAGGCATCATAAGCGAAATTAAAAGTTCAAAAATTCTACGTGAAATTAAAATGCCATCGAATTCACCTTTGCAAGATATTGCTTTGACTCGTTCTGACCTGGTAATGTTCGCAGCCACCAAAGGTGGTCATTTGTACAATGTCCATATGCCACTTTCTGATGCGGCTGGAGGAACTTTAACCAAGTTCTCCTTCTTTGACTCGGCCATAACTAAGCTTAGATTTTCCTACGATGGCACTTTGTTGATTTCCAGTTCGGCCAGTGGAACTTTGGTTATTTGGCAATTAAAGAATATCGAAGGTAAGGTGGCACCCATTGATCATGATTTGCTAAAAAGTCAGGAAGTTTTGATACCCCGTCAAGAATTGGAAGACAAGATAGAACGAATAAAAATGCTTGAAACACGTCTTAAAAGACAAGCTTCTGAATTCTATAAGAAACAAAGTCAAAACGAAGAGAATGAACAACAGCAAATGGCTGACACACACAAAGGATACTGTGAGGCCTTGGCAGAGTTAAATTCCAAAAACCAAGAAATTGCAAAGAGACATGTTGGAGAACTAAATCAGATAACATCACAAATTGACGAACTCAATGGTGAGCATAAATTAACAATGGAAAAGCTATCAGCACAATACTCAGAGCGCATGTCAATGGAGTATCAAAAATTTGCTGTTCTTCGAGAAAGTATGCTCCAGATAAGAGACAGTTATGAAAAAAAGCTTTCAAATAGTGAAGGTTGTCTACGTGATACCGTTGAGGCATTGGAACTTGATTTTAAGAAACAACTTGACGAACGTCAAGAGCTCATACGTCAGTTAATGAAAGAAATGGATGACAAAAAAATTGAATTTAGTGAATTTTGCCGGCAGGTGGAAATCGATAATGATCGAAAAATGATCGATTGTCAGATTGATTATGAGAACAAAGTTAAGTTTGAACGTGACGAAACGGATAAGTGGAAGACTCAAGCTGATGTCTATCAGTCAAAGTATGATACTGTTAAGAAAGAATGTGAAAACCTTCTTGAGGATGTAGAAAAACTTAAAGATCAGCATTTTAAATCCAAAGCAGTAATTGAAGAGCTTATGGGTGATATAAGTGATCTACATAAGGATGTGACAGATCGTGAAAATGCCATAAATCAAAAAGAAAAAAGAATTGATGAGATGCTGTTAAAAAATGAGGAACTAGAAAAGTACAAGCAAGTTTTAAATCACAAAATAATCGAGCTTAAAGCACAAATATGGCCACGAGAGATGACAATTATTGAAAAACGAAAACAGATAACGGAAATGGAACAAGAGTTGGCTGGTCTTCAAAAGAATAATATCCAGCTTGAGCTTCAGTTGAAAGAGCTCAAAGATAAGTGTATAAGTGTCAATGTAGAGTTAAAACAAGAACGTTCCCGGGCAAAATCAGCACAATTGTGCGTGACCCAAATATGTACTGAAATTTATCAGCTTTCCCAAAAGTTAAGTCATACCGATGAAATGAAAGAAGGAATAAAGGGTCTTTTTTTGAAATATTCCGATGATGATGCTCTTAAAAAGTTCACAACTTTAAATGATCCAGAGCAAGCTGATCTTCAAAAACAAAGGGCTCACATTGAGAAGATAATGCTTGGTTGTAGACAGAAAATGGAAGAGAAGTCTTTTCAAGGAACATCAAAGAAACTTATGAGTGATAATAAGATTTTGCTTGAAGAAGTGGCGAAATTGAGACATCAAGGTGAAAGTATGAAAACTGAAATGAAAAATCTGAAGGTTTTAGTTGAAATTTTTAAGAAAACCAATATTAAACAAGGGTTTCAACAATCTGAAGAAGGTTTGGTGGTGAGTTTTTTTTATATATTATTTGAAGACTTTCCCACTGTTATATTTAAATTTTTTTAGAATATTCGAAACATACGCAAATACTTTGAGAACAAGATCATAAGTTTGAAAACGGATGTTAAGGATGTGATTGAACAAAATGAAAAATGTAAAAAGGATATTGGAATGAAGCGAATGATGCTGAATAAAACTGATTTATAAAAATTATTGGATTATAATTATACACTACAAAGATATTGTCCCAATCCTCAACAGGTCTCAAGGTCTTTTGGCAACAAGTAGAAAAGTAAAATGAAAATCAAAACAAAACAAAAACAAAAATAAATAGAGATACCTGTGTGCGAAAAAGCGTACGAAAATGTCATTTGTTCTATCATTTCAGATTGATTTGACAGATAAAACACAATTTGTTTGCACACAGGCATGTTTTTGTTTTTCACTTTCTGACACTTTTTTTCCAAAAAGTTTTGCCATAAGAATTACACGTCAGAAGAGTCCTTATTCATAGTTTAGTAATTTTTGGTTTTTTGACAACAAATCGCGTCTGTTTGGTAACATGAACAATTTTACAAATTTTCACAAATCGTTTTTTTTTATTATGGGTTTTGATAGCAATTTAGAATATTAGTTAATTTAATTGTTAAAATAAAACATACAGACATTCTTGTTACTTTATCGATTTTGAATCACAAAATAACCATTCAAAATTGCAACAGAACAAATGTTCTACCAAACAGACCTGAATCTTGGACATCCCTGAGTTTTCTTTTAAATTCAACAAATATAACGCAATCAAACAAACCTCACTCCATTTTTTCCTCAAAGAAACGTCATCTATATGCCGCAAGTAAACAAAAAAAAAAGAGAGAAAGGCTGGGTCGAAAAAAATAAAATCATTCTTTTATATTTACAAAATTATTAATCTTTTTATAAATTCGCTTTTAAACGAAATTCATTTAAATTTCTGGTAGACAAAATGAGT
Organism: Leucozona laternaria; assembly: GCA_932273885.2. NCBI lineage: Eukaryota > Metazoa > Arthropoda > Insecta > Diptera > Syrphidae > Leucozona > Leucozona laternaria. The sequence goes on along the minus strand of OW026368.1, from coordinate 20,570,427 downwards.
GAGGAGTAAGTTGCTCTATATTCGATTTTACATACAGATTTTACTATTTACTTCCGTACTTAAGATGTATTTATTGTATTAACCCCCAGCTTAGATTTAGTGAAAGCCAAAACAAATCTTCAAAACATAATACAGCACATAAAGAAAGTCATCGCAGGTGAAGTACTAGACAATTGCACTTTAGAAGACATTAAATTACAAATCAGATCCATAAGAAATGCCTGCTCCCAAGGAACACTGGCTCAGAACTTCCTCATCGAACAAGAGGAGACAATTTCATATATGCAAATTATTGCCTCAAACGAGCTACAAGTCAAGGACTTGATTGAGTTGTCGTGGCAATTCATTGCCAATCTCACGGTTCAAAATGAAAAATCACAAAAATTCGTTTGGGATCACCTGGGCAAAACTCTGACCGATGACATCAGGGTCCAGCCCATTGATAATAACACCGACAAAAAACTGATGATTATATATAATATCTGTCGTGGTGGACTAACTGAATGCAATGAAAAGTCCGCTTTGGCTCTGCTTGCTGATCTGTGGCATAGAATTGTTGAAGAACAAAGCAACGAGGAACTGGTCTTTATTGATCTGTTCTTTGAATACTTCTTGGTCACAAATCAGTGGACATTGAGGCTGTATGCTACTATCAGTGCACAGAACAGAATTGATATTCTGAAATACATTACCACCTATATACGAAATGACAGTCCCAATGGTCCCATCCGTACTATTCTTATGGAATACATATCAAAGGAATTCAAGAAAAAATCAGATTGTATACTGAGGAATTCCGGGGACATGGAAAATAGCCTTCATCCTCAAGAAGTCTACAACTTGCTAAGTGTGATATCTTGCGCTACCGGAAGTGAATTATATTACAACATATATGCCAGAGACGATGCTCTGTTCTTGAGTGCTGGGGCTTTGTTGCAGAGTATCGTTGCGTTGGGCAAAAAAGAAACCAATCAATTTACACCGATGACTAAGTTAGAAGAGGTAGCACCTGGATCGAATATAGACACTTCGTTTGAGTTGGAAATTTCATTCGAGTTGAAAACATTACTTGTGAGGACAATTGGCAATTTATTGTGCACTAATAGGAACAATCAGCAACATTGCATTGATACTAAGCTGCTTCCTGCGCTGCTCGATTGCACAAATATGGACGCCAGAAATCCACGTAAGTACATACCTACATATAATTTTAGTTTGATCTTTACATTTTTCCAAGTTGTCTTAGATTAAGTGTTTATGGGTCATATCTCATATGTTGGTAATTTCTTCTATTTTGTAATCTGTTTAGTTCTCCTTAGAAATATCAGGGTATCGTACTGTTATGCACACATTACATTACCACTTTGATACCCCCATATAGTTGTCTATCAATTTGTCGGACCATTGCATTTTAAACAAAAAATCATCATCAGAAATGAGGAATTGGGAAAGTAGGGAACTGTGCAAATTTATTTGAAAAGTAAAGTAAAATTTCTCGATAAAACTTGTGCAATAAATATTTTGTTTTGCGGGAAAATATTTCGTTTGCATTTTTGCTCCCTTATAAAATCCGTTCATTATTTCAATGATCTCCTGCAATTGGACAGGTAATTTTCCTTTGAACATATATTTTTTTTTCTTTTTTTTCATTATCAAGTGTAAGAATTTTGTTGGTGATCAACTAAAGTTGATTTTTTGTTGGATAAGAAACGACTTTTCTCTGAACGCAATTTAACCATAGCTGCTGTAACCGAATTGTCGAAAAAAAATCTCAATCGTCTAATGTGTAATGGTGTAAAGGTTTTCGAACCATCATCATCATAATATGAATACCGAAGGCTTGAATGAAACAACAACATAAGTTTGCTTACACTGATTATTATCATTTTCGTTATCCAAACGATAATCTAGTACTACCAACTACTCGTGCTTTTATGGCGAGTGAGCTGCAAGCTTAATTAAACGGCAAGGAGCAGTGCGCGTTTGTGAGCTTTTTTATTCGTCGCCTGCCTTCATATGACCACTTAAGTGACCCTCCGTCAATGAAAGTTTAAGGGCCAGTTTCACAGTCAGAAAAGTGGCAATTAAGTGGGCAATGTGAAAGTTTAAAGCGCAATATCACAGTGCACACTTACCTGAATAAGTGGCATTTAAGTCTCCAATGTTGGTGACTTATTTTCCACTTACGCTGGCTATGAAATTAAGCTTAAATTCCTTATTCCGGTAAGTGTTGACTGTGAAACTGGCCCTAATTCCTCTAGAGTTTTGTTTTCTTCTTTATTGATCCCCAAATCTATAGACAAAAAAAACGTTCCAAATAAAAAAATAGTTTTTTTTTTAACAAAACAAAATAACAAAAATTCTTTTATTTTCATTTAATACTTAATTTGTTTAATTATATACTCGTATATAGAATTCTTCTTTTTCATTTTTTTTTTTTCTTCTTTTAATAATTAATTAATATGTATTTAATTTCAGTCATCAAAGAATGGAGTATATTGGCCATCCGGAATGCATGTTACGATTGCCCTGAAATTCAACAAATGATATCCGAACTCACTGAAACTGGTGTGGCTCCCAATCAGCTTCTAACCGAGCTCAATATTGAAATGGGTGCTCTCCGGATACAGCCAAAAGATTAAATAAAAATAATAATAAAGCGAACAGAAAATACATAATACATTTAAAAAGTTTTCACTTTTTTCGTTTTTGCTTACATTAGTTCTGTCTTATAAAATTTGTTCAACCTGGGTGGCAAAACGTTGCCATATCAGGATGTCAGGCAATTTTGCGCAGTTTTTATCGATAAATTCAACTATCATCTCATCGGTTGAATGTAGAACTCGAACGGAGACAAACTGATCCAGGATCATCCCGCCGATGATCTTAAGGGCGTTGTCTTCGTCGACTTTGTTTCTAGTGGCATTTGCTATTCCAACTATGCGACAACGGAATGCTTGAAATGAGTAACTCGAAAGGTTCTTGTTCCACTCAGCCAGACACGTCAATGGGACTACATCCTCGTTGCCATAGTCAACATAGAACACCCGAAAAGTGTTATCCTCAAAGCTGTCCATCACTTGGGCTCGATACCAATTTCCATCGGTAAATTGGGCAAGAACCATGTCGAATTGGAATGGTGGTCGTTTGAGCTTTGTCTTGTCAGGGATATCTCTGGAACCCCAGAAGAGTGGATTATCGTTTCGTTCACTAAATTCCATTTGAGCATAGAAAGTGCATACATCCACAATATGAGTTGGAATTACTCGGAGAATGGTTCCGTCCTTAGGATATGCCATTGGAACACATACATCGATAAGAACAGCCTCAGTGTCTTTTGTCCAACCGTCCTTCATAATCTCAGTATGCTCCATCTTGCAGTTGCTGCCCTTGAAGCAACTCTTTGTTACCGGGTTGTAAAACTTACAGATTCGAGCGTCATCTTTGGGAATGTAACCCATGACAGCCTTCATGGCGTTCGTTGTCTGAACTGGTTCCTCATAAAGTTCGTCCAACTCGGCTTGAGTTAGTCCATTGCAGTCGGCCACCGCCTGTTCATCCGGATAGCCGGTATTCTTATATGTAGTTCCCTCAGCCCCTTCGGGATACACAGAGCTACTGGATGTCGTACCTGCACCCTCTTCTTGAGAATAGCCGTTGCACTTGTAGGGAACGTGAGCCGCCTCGTCCTGGATGTAGCCATTGCTCTTAAAAGGATTCGTCTCTGACGCGGGTGGCACGATTGCACTGTCTTCAGCCTCTACCAAGTTCATGTACAGAATCGAATCGTCTTTTCTAACGAGAGTGAACCTGGCCTTAGTGCACTCATACTTGAGCAGTGCCCTACGCAGGTCATGGTTCCTGCCATTCACTGATACCAGTTCGCACTGAACCGCCTGCGCCGGAATGTCTCGGTATTCTTCCGGCAAATGGAACATCTCACTCAGACTATTGATCTCAGTTACTTCTCCAAATTCGAGAAGATGCGCCAGGTACTTCTCCCGAATCTCCTGTGTGTTCTCTCGAACTGCCCTAAATAGTTGATTTTCTATCACGAGACCAAACACCTCCTTGGGGTCGGGAATCCTATCGAACTTGCTGCAGTTTCCATTCAAAGTCACTTGGAGGTGCAACAAGGCCGTGATTAGGGGATTACGAATCTCGCAAATGGAAAAATTCAGGGATAACGATTGACGGTCGACGTACACAACACAAGCATCGATTACCGAGTCAACTTCAAAATGGTCAATACTTGCCTTTTCATAAAGAAACAATGGTTCTGGTTCCGGGGCAGCTTCGAGCGCTGGTAATTCTTCTTCACACGTAAAGTTGAGGGCGTTGACTTGACTGCAAACGTTTTCCATGTCGAGGTTTTGTTGTTTTTCTTGGAAGTATAAATGTAAATTAAATTTTCGAGTCATTTCGGTTGTCGTCGATAGTTTGGTGAGGTATTCATCATAAGCAATAAGCGAGTACACATTGTCATTTTTATCCAATTCCAGTTGGCTGCGGATCAGTTGCAAAGTCATGGAACTTTCCTCTAAAAATTCTGTTATTGTAGTTTGGAGTTTTTTCATTTCAGCACAACAAACTTCGTAGATTAACTCGAGATTGTGGATTCTATCGCGAGTATTCATTGTATTTGGCAGTTTTGTTTAAGAACTTTGTCAATTATGATGGTAAAATTAATGAGATTTTTTTTAAAGGAATTTATTGAGAATGATTTTATGTGGATAATGCACGTCGAAGGCAACTAGAACTATTTAATTAATTTAGCTGCATAGGATTTATTGCACTGAACTGGCAGAAGCAGACGGTTTGACAAAGGAGTGACGAAGAGGAGAAAACATCCGTTCATTTCTTGATTTTTGTGAAGAGTTCCGTTTGATTTGAAAATGCCACAGGAAAATGAAACACTGACACCAAAAAAGTTAAATGTGAATTAGGCTATCTTTGTCTTTTCTCTTTCTAATTTTGACATAAAAATATGTAGGGAAAACAAACAAACGACCAATTACAATCACATGTTTTTGTTTTCCCTACATATTTTTCTGTCAAACTATTGATTTCTTTTCTTGCTTTTTTGGCACTGAAGTCTGGTGGAAGTTCCAAATTTTAATGAGCGATTAGTTTTGGTTTAAAAAAAAACAAGGATTTCACTCGAAAATTTCCAAATTTAATTTGATATTAGGCGTGTTTTTTTGCAAGTCCATATGGATTTGTTGAAAAAAACGACATCGGGACTTAGGAACTTCTTACTTACAGTACGAAAATCCCGATAATTATCTGGACTTAGCTAAGTCCATATGGATTTAAGTTGTTGTTGTATTTACGTGTAAAACTATTAGTTCCGATGTTGTTTTTTTCGACAAATCCATATGGACTTTCAAAAAAAACACGGCTAATGTTATAAATTGATGTAAATTAATGTGAATACAATAGAGGAAACCACTAGGCATGCACCATGGTTCGAATGTGTATATATCTGGAAATGTGGCTGAAATCACATTCGCTTAATAATTCAGTTCATTTAAAAATGTAAAATGACAATAACATATACACTCTGGTTCTCGTGGTTTCCACAATCAACAATACTTTTCGCAGCATTCTAAAAATCTCACTTTGTTATTCGTGTTCATCATTGCTTTTGACAGACGACCACAAAATAATTAAGCAGCAGGTCACCGCATGACAAAAGTCTGCTAGGGCTTTGTGATTTTAGTAACCCATGGGTTGTGAAATATCATGCTAAAACTCAACTTGTGAAAAGCTAGTTTTTAATTGAGATTTTAGATTATTTGTTTTTTATAATGGGAGTGTAATAAAACTGCAATAACCTGTTGAGTTAAAAATTTGGCATCACTACTTCAGTGCTTACAAATTTTCCACTGTCCAGCTGTTTGGAGCGAGATAGACACACTTTTTCCAGACTCCGCATGCAAAAAAATTCAGTTATAAATTTCATTCCAAAAAAGTTATTGCACAAAACTTTAAAACTGTATTTCAAGTTAAAAAAGAATAAATATAGGCTTACCCAAATCGTTCTACAAAATTGCTCAACTTAAATTTACACAAATTAACTTACATTTTCCTAAATGGCCACGCCAGTAGTCAAGGTTCCCATTGTTCCCCAATGGAATCTGGTCGCCGGTTGTGTGGCGACCCCCGATCAGGGTTTTCTATATGTGGGAAACAAAACCATCAATTATATATCTGCAATAAAAAGTAGTGAACATGCACCTGTTACGAAAATCTTCCAAACGCGTCAAACTATTCGAGGGCTGGACTGTGACCCAAACTGGTCTACAACTAAATACTTTGCTATTCTAGCCCAGGACAACTCTGTGCAGATTTGGGATTTTGATCAAGCTAGGGCTATCTTCGGCCACAAGGCACACTTTATTAAACCCCAAACCGAAGGTGATATTCCTGGGCTTGGGACCGATGGAGTGCATATGAGCTTCATGTCCAATCGCAACATTCTTTCGATTTCCCCAACCGACATGGTTGTGTATTGCGTTGCATCGAATACTTTCTGCCGGCGTCAGCGTATCATTCCAAAGAAGTTTCCTGTCACCATTTTAAAGTGTTCACCATTTAATGAACACATATTCGCAGTTGGAACTCCGAAAGGTCTAGTCATCCTGGCCGATCTGAGGACGGAACGAGTTCTTTACACATTGAAAGGTCATGATGCCACCGTGACTTCTCTTGCTTGGAATATCACCAGTCCATCCAGCTCCGTTTTACCCATACCATGCGTTGAAACTCCTTCGAAGCCAATACAACCGAAGTCTAAGCCAGAACCGAAGACACCTGTTGGGGGATCTGATGATATATTCGATATTTATGACTATGACTATCTGGAGAATGAGTTTGGAGCTCCATGCAACAACAAACAGAGTTTAGAACAATTTGAAGGCATTGACAAAAACCAGGAGGACGGCAACAACACTAACTTCAATTATGTCGAAGCCTGTGAAAGTCTCAAAGAGGAAATCGATGCTTTGAAAAATAAATCGGAATACTCTTCGAACGAACCTCAGGTCACTCTTGAAGATTGCCAAGAATCGGAGCATCGCGCTGAAGTCTCGAGCTCATGTGACTCTAACAACAGTGTAGAATTGCTGGACAAGAGCTCCACCGATGAGAGCACAAACAAAGAGAAACACGTGATGCAACATCAAGCTGAGGTGCACACACAGGAAGAAATGGAGCTGACACCTCCGAGGGTGTCTTATGCACGTCCGGCAAGTCCTAAACATATTCCATTGCTAGCATCGGCTGGAGCTGATGCGGTTGTCTGGATTTGGAATACCAAGACTGGAGGAGCATGTGATCAGTTGAAGGGTAGAAGTACTCCACATGGGAAGAGTAAGTTTTCATTCGATCCAGCACCATATTTCCTCACCAAAGGACATTTTATTCTATAGATTACCACATTGAGGCGTTATGGGTAAGTTCGACTAACTTATTGGTTACCTCACGATCTGGAAATATCACATCATTCACCCAAGACATAACTAGACCCGGAAAATACAAAGAAGAAAAAAATGAATTCCCACAACAAGCGGTGGTATCGATGTGTCTCTCCTTCAATGCTCCTCTCCTGTGGACTATATCATCTTACCGAGAGATAATTTGCGAGAATTTAGAAACAAATACAATTATTGCCAAGTACAGCTGTGCTTCCACAAATATTATAACAATGCGGGAGCGACCCGATGACATGAACAAGTAAGTGTCGAAGTAGAATTTGATTGGAATCGTAAACTGAGAGTGCATTTGAGTGGAGCAACGGTATAAAATCAAAACCTTGTCCCAAAAATGTACCTGAAATTTAATTTTATTTAACAAAGAAAAGAAAACTAATAAAGTTATTGGTTGCTTGTTATTTTATTTAAAAAAAAATATGAATTAATGTTTTTCTTTGTACAGAGAATTGAAGCTGTTAATATACTAGACGAGTAGTTATTTTTTTTTTTACTAAGCCTGAGCCAATATAAGAAAGCTAATAATTTTGTACAAAATTTCACGAGATAAGCCAGATTTGACTAATTCGATATCAGTTGCATTTTTTCCACTCAAATGAAAGGCTCAATACAACCGAACTTTCTTTTGCATTATCAAATCGTTTTGGTTGCAATTTTATTTTTTAAAATTGACGATGTCAAAACATTAACGAAATGATTTTTTAAGAAAACTGATCACATAAATTATAAAGAAGGTTATTTTTTGTGTTGAAAGATATGAAGATTGTTTAATGACGAAATATTACTATATTTAACAAAAGTTCATAGATGAGGGATCGCTACCGACGCGACGCGACGGTACAAAAACCGATGACGGGGTTGGTGGATATAAGTTCTCAGAATTGCTGAAACTAAGCCTCTCCTTCCGTCTTTCTTATTATTGTAGCGTGTTCCAGGGGGAACTTGTACGAATGAAAGGAATTTTGTCTTGGCTTAAAAAAAAAAACGATATATCCAACTTCTGATATCCGCATTTTCTCAGATAGACAAGCTGCTATTAAAACTGCAATTACAATTCTTTAACAGCTCTAAACTGCAGATCATCTCTCATAGAGATGTCGCAGCAGTTCAATATTCCCCTTCCTTTTTTGGGAGCCGTGCCATAGGGATATTTCAGGATATTCTTAAACACTGCCTATTTTGCCAGATAAGGATAATATGTGTAGGTATACCCATAGCCTATATTGAAGCAAGATGCTATAGAGATAGAACAAACGTAAGGTTGGAAAATATCACTACGTTTTTGGCGACAAAAAAGATCTGGCCAACGCTGGATCTGAAGCGCTCTAGGTCTTTGATATCTTTAAGCGTATTGCACATTGTAGCTCCGTAATAGGTGTCATTTCCGGACACTGTTGTATGGACGAGGAAGAAAATTTTCCTCACCTTCTCTGTACATGTCCTGCTTTATCCGAAAGACGTAGGTCCCATCTAGCAGATTAATACTACAATGATACTCGTGATCTCATATACACAGGTATCAGTAGCATCTCATCCTTCATAAGAAGTCGTTTAACAATAAAGGAGAAAATATATAGATTCATGTAGTATGGCAATGGACCAGCTTACGGTCTAAATATGTCAGCTTTCCTGCTGGCAGCCACTTCAACCTAGTCTTATATGTGTGAATTTTTGGCAATTAATTTTAGACATCATTATGAAATTATGACAGCGGCGTAAAAAATCTCCATTTATTTTGTCTGCTGTTCTGTTTGAATTTTGTAATCGATTTTAAAATAATTTTTTAATAATCCATTAGGGCAAAGAAAAAGCAAAGCTTTTGAATTTAGAGTAACATTACATCGTTTGCCTGTTGTACGATGGTAGACCCTCGTCCCATTTTCACTTCGAATTGGTCGCAACACCAATATTTTGCACATCACTTTCAGCTCCGAATGCGAGCTTTTATTGCTCGGTCTGGCTGGTCTTGCCTTCCGTTGAGATGTTTTTTTTTTTTTTAACCGTTTTATTGTGCGACTCGGAACATACGAGATACGACCGATGACGTTGAAGAGCTGCAATACTGATATTACTGCAGCCCTCTTGTCTAAGACGCTATTTTAAGTTTCACGCTTTACATGCAATTTTGCAACAAGTGATTTGGGACACAAATGATGATCTCACTTCAATAAACTGAGAATACAATTTTATACAAATAATGTACATAGAAAGATTATTATTAAAAGTGCATATTTAAATTTAGTTAATTCTTTCTATTGACATTCTTACATATCTCTAATTTCAGGATAGCTGTTGCCTTTTCTGATCGTCGTATTGGTGTTATTGATATTTCCAAAATAACTCCATTCAACATTTCTATTGAGAATTTTACAAGCAAAATAGACTCCCAGGTGTATTCTTTGGTATGGGGACCAAATGCAGGTTGTCTGGCTTTTGGAACAAACGAAGGAAGAGTGAGATCAAGATCATTAAAATTTCGAAGAACATTATATAAATCAATAGAATCTGCTTTATTTTTTTTGCATAGGTGGGAATTTTCAACACTGAAAACCCGAAGATGTCGCCATTTCTTTTCCATCCGGTTTCTGGCAAACCAATTTACTCAATTGACTGGAAGAATCATTACATCTATGTGTGCTGCAATGAAAAAGTGGCCCTGTATAATGATAATATGCAAAACAAAGGTAAGTCAATATTATTGATATTATATGTATGTATGTACATATATATGTACCTTGTAGTCTTCTCATAAGTTTGTACTGCAGCATTTTTGGAACTATAAGTTAGATCGGTCTGTGTAGAATGAGTTTTACTCTTCATTAAATTTGCCATTTGAATTGCCCTCCTGCGATAATCCCATATGTTCCACGAGTATGAATTCTTCGATTCAATACTAGAAGGTGGAAGGCAGTTTTCCGTTTGATTGCCGACATTAAAACTTTTCTTCTTTGAAATTGACTTTTTCCCATAAACTGGTGATTGGTTAAGAGGAGGTAAATCAATTGGAATGTTGAAAAGAAGACACATTTCTGGATTTTTATAAGCAGTTTTTAGAAATTGCTTAACCACTGAATTGTAGTTCATTTCGGTGAATGAGAGGTAATCTTTACGCTGAAATGCAATCAATTCCTTTTGGAAAGACAGAACACCATATGTTGAATCTGATCGGATTAGTATTCCATTTGATGCAGCCATGGTCAGAATGCAGAATCTTTGAAGGTGATTTGTCTATAATTTAAGAAAAATCGCATTTAAAAACATTAAGAGATAACTACATGAACTTAAGAAAGGAACACACACAGCGGGGGTATTGCTTTTAATCCTGAGCACCGGTTCCTGGACATCCTCGTTTGCCATATCTATTATTGGGACTTTCAACGTCACAATAGATTCAATTGAAGCAATTTTTAAAGCCATTTCCTCAAACGGATACCCAGTTGAGACGATATCCATCATGTTGTCATTAATTTTATTGATTTCAACCAAAAAATATAATCTCATTAAAATTTGATACCATGTTTCGAATAGTTGTGTAAAATGAGGCTGAAAGTTGGATGGCAAAACAAATATAATATCCATCATTGTATCTTAGTTCAATCTGAAAACTTACAAAAACCGATTCCGATGGTACCGCTAATCTAAACTTAACCACATCATGTAGCTTGAAGATAAGTTCTTTAAGTTGTCCAACATCATGATCAATGAGTTTCTTTAGGCTCATCACGTGTTCCTTAATTGTTTTCAAATACGATTCATATTGTAAATTGACATAGTTGAACTTGTTGAAAAATTCTAGATCATCAATTGTAATACCTTCAGGGAGTCTATAAATAAGTTTGTTGTCGACTAAATCAACTGTTACTGCGTTTGAAATAGTCCGCAAGCCGAGTTTTATGTTATCACTGCATTTTTTCATGTTTAATCGCAACGCTTCGAGTGTATTATCATAAGCCATAAAAACATCATCAACCACTGCATTAAAAAAAAAAATCCTTAACATATGAAACTTGCATTTATGTAACTCGAAAGTGTTATCCTGTGTCGATACTATGCTGATTATGATCAACATTCTGGGTTTATATTGCCGATCAACAAGCTCTTTTCCCGCTTTTATGTTAAAAAAATGTGCAATATATATGTACATATGTCATATCCGTTATATCCGTCATATCAGTCTATAAAAAGCTGTAAATTTCCGACCCTTTGGAAAAGCGCATTCCTTATTCCTACTCATAAGAAAGGTAAAAAAACTTGGTTTTAAATTATAGACCAATTGCTAAACTATCTGCTATACCTAAAATGTTTGAATCTATTATCTGTTATAATTTTTCATTGTTCCTCCGTTTAATGTGACAACCAATATGGCTTTGTTAAAAAGAAATCCAATGTAACTAATTTGTTACAGTTTACTACATTTTTGTAGTAGCGTTTGAAAAAAAAACAACAAGTTGACTGTATTTTTACTGACTTTAGCAAAGCATTTGACAAACTTAGCCACCATATAATTTTAAGAAAACTTCAAAATATTGGTCTTAACGACAGATTTGTGTTATGGATATCTTCATATCTCAAAGATAGGTTATATAGTGTTGTTTTTAAGAGTGAACGTTCTAAATGTTTTACTGTTAACTCCGGTGTACCTCAGGGTAGCCATTAATGATTCTTCCGTCCGTCAGTCCTAGTTAATTCTATGTCTCTTATATATGCCGATGATGTAAAAAATTTTCTTTTACAAAAAGACCTTCGAAGTTTCTGGGAATGGTGCAATATTAATGGTTTAGTTTTAAATATTGACAAGTGCAAAACGATGTGTTTTACACACAAAAAAATGTAATTGTCTATAATTATGCGATTAATTTGTCACCACTTTGTAATCTGTCTAGTTTTACTGTTTCATTCGTAAGATCCATCTTAGAGTATTGTTGTGTTGTATTGGCGCCATATTATGCGGTTCATATAAATAGATTGGAGTCCGTTCAAAGAAGATTCATGAGATTTTGCTTAAGATTTTTGTCATGGTCGAATCGAATTACCTTGCCACCTTACGCTCAACGTATTCAATTAATAAATCTTCCATCTCTATCGAGTCACAGAGCGTATTTACAATTTTGTTTTATTTTCGGGATAATCAATTGATCGATTTCAGCTCCATTGATCCTCTCTCGATTTAATTTCAATGCTAGTCAGTATAGTTTGAGAAGGCAGTTGCCAATTTGTAACATTTTCAGTAGATCAAACTACGGTGCTAATAGTCCTTTAAATCTTTTAATTAATATTTACAATAAAAATTCAAATATAATTAATTCCAGCAATGACAATGTAATATCATTTAACTTAAGAAAAATATTTTTTATTCAAAATAATCCATAATGTACATTAACCTGTACAACACATAGTGAAAAAAGTGATGTTCTCCTATATTAATAAAGTGGAAAAGTTTGTGTGTTTGTTTGATATTTGAAATGGGGTAAAAAAAACTCTTAGAGGACGATTTAAAGGCTAAATACTTTTTAAAATTTAGCTATTTTTAGGATGAAATTAGGGTAAACATATGAAAGGGTTTCTGATTAATAAAATTCTTTTTGTGTTAAAAGTTGTAATTAGAGGATGGACCTTGAAGATCGATTAAGGGCTAGAAATTTTTCAAAATTGAACTATTTATAGGGTAAAATGGGGTGCAACAAAAAATTAGTATTCCTAAACAAATGGTATCCGACTCAAAATATCCTTTCTGAGATTGAAGGTTATACTAAGAGGATGGCTTTAGACCTACATATTTTTAATTTAGCTAGAAAATACCTAATTTAGCCAAGTCGAATATACCGAAAAAAGTGAAATTGTTTGGACTTTTTCGGCAGTTAAAACATATTTTTTCATATCACAAGGGGGTTGGGGGGACTCAGCTAAGTGGTCGGGCCACCAGCTAGTAGTCAAGATAGTAACAGCAAAAATTCTAATTCACAGAGCGCTGATGGACACAAATTAATACAGACTGTGGACAAAATTTTGATCAGCATGCTTAGCTTCAGGCTAGAAAATCAATTATCACTCCACACAATATCCTTTCATCTTGAACCTGGCTACATAAATGACAGATCAGCAAGCGTTAATCAACACTTTTAATCACTTTTGTTGACCAAAAAAAAATCAACATAGTGTAGATGCAGCTTTGAACAATACCAAGTCTGAATCTTACGAATTTTATGTTCATGGGATTAAAAATACTTTTGGACCATGCCATCGGTCTGCAACTTACCATCACGTATAGCTTCTCCACCTTGACCTGTATGTTTGTTAAACAACAAGATACCACACATGATCTTTCCCAAACGTTCAAGATAATCTATTTGGAAGTGTTTTTTCCTAGATAGAAAGTCAAGAATGTCCTGTTTTGTTAAGATGCTTTGCAGTGCAGCCTTTGCCAAGGATAACATCTAAAAAAAATAATAAAAAATATAATTTTACCTTTAAACACAACATATGTACATTCATACTGCTAAATTCTTTGGGCTAAACATTTTGTTAGAAGCAACAATATACGTTGTGATCTTTCTTATGAGTTCATCATGGTCCTTTTTAGTTGTTCCATTAGAGCTACAAATATTCTCCAGAAGAGGCATTAATTTGTCCTTAGTGATTTGTTCATACTTTTTTTGCACATCTGTGTGATTGAATGTAGATTTGTCAAAGAAATGTCTCAGTTTGAGCATTTGTATCACTGGACCATTATCTATTACAAAATATTAATTACAAGCCATTAATTTCCACTACGTGAGGGTGAATTTACTTCTACGTCATTTACCAATTATTTGATCATATATTGATTGATAAATGTTCAGCGTCGTCTCTTTATTGGCGTTTAACAAACGTTCTCCATTTGACATCACTAACCATTTTATCATATATTGCATTAATGGTCTTGGAATCGATATATCTTGAAGGGAACATTGTTCAAGGGCTTCTCTAGTCAAAAAATCCACCACAAAATTGTAGTCCATTTTAAAATAGAATTTTTGTATTACGAAACTCCTTTGACAGTTTTGAGAATATTGATCAAACATTTGATTTCATCGTTGGGTAGTTATCGATTTTAGGAAGTTACCAATGTATAGCTCATATGTTTATTTTGGGATTAAGCATGGCCTCTAAAACTCCGGAATAGAATACGAAATACTTCATCTCAGTGTTAACCCTTATTTATTTTAATAAAAAAACTCCCAAAAAAAAAGAACCTCTTTTTTGCATACCCCCAAATAAATTTGAAAAATTATTAATAGCTCATTAATGGCAAATAATATTCTTTGCCCTATTTACTGGTTTATTTGTTTTTATATACAGACCCAATTATTTTGGAGTACATCACAGCTGCATCGTCTATTTCGGTTCGAAATAAATATCTCTTCGTTGGCACTCAAAATGGTCATGTTGAAATATTCAAAGAGAAAGAAAGTCCAAAAATATCTTACGATCTCATAAGAAGCCTTGAGATATGTCCACGTTATGTAACTGATATATCGTGGAGTCCAATAAACACATCACGTTTTGCTGTGGCTTCAATGTCGAAGAAAATTCGTGTTTTCAATTTCAACGAAACTGACGGAACTGCTTCACTGGCCCGTGACATTGTTATCAACAGTACATCGGCCGCAAATGCTAATGTCAAATGGAGCAATCTTCGAGAAAATATGCTACTCGCATGTGGTTTCGATGGAGCGATGCGTGTATGGGATCTCAATTCGCAGCGAGACGATGAATTCTTTCTCAAACAATTCCAATGTCCAATGACGTGTGGAATGTTCTTGCCATCGGATGAAAATACTATTATATGTGCTGGTCGAACAACGTCCATAGAAATGTTCAACATGCTTTCGGAAAATACCGAAAAGTATTCCAATGTTAAGTGGAAAAAACAAACAATGAAAACTCTCGATGGAGTTCAATGGGGAACTAGGATTCCAACTGTTGATGGAAAATCGAAAAAAGAAAAACGTCGCAAGGTAAGAGATAAGGGTGGAATCCATACTGAAGAAGATATCCAAAATGATGGAGAGGATGTCTCTGGTTTGATGACTAAATTGCAGCTAGAGGAAAAACAGGAAAATGAAATCTCCGGAGCTACGAAATGCACAGAATGCAAAGATTCAGTATTCTTGAAGGTTGAGATGAATATTTCATCATTTTGTCTGTTTGGCTTACTTTTTATTACATTAATTGCAGAATCCTTCAACTATATTGTACTTAACAACCAAGGAAATAAACAAAGACAGTTTGGATAAACTTAAATTCATGATAGACTCATCCCATGGAAAACAACGTCTTCTCGGACCAAAGCTCTTTGGAACCCAAATGGATGCTAAGCGCATACTCGAGGAAGAAAGTAGGGGTTCATTTCTAGTTTTAAGAATTTTTGACTTACATATGTATTTTTTTTGTCTACCTACATTTTAAGTTCGAAATCAGCAATCTTCTGACTCGAAATCAATCTCTAACATTCTTACACATCAAGTTAACTCGAATCTTCAGCAAGAAATTGTGAAGCGCGTTGAAACAAAAACTCTCACTGAGTGGCATGTTTCCCTTGCTCCATCTGTGTCCTTTATGTAAGTCTTTTTGGAGTTTTTTTTATTTGGGTATTACTTATTTTCAAAAAACAAAGGTTCTGGAAGAAGTGCTGTCAGGCATTCATCAACCAACTTATCGAGCAGGGCCACATTCTACAAGCTGCGACTTATCTCATTGCTTTACATGATACAAAACAAGTTATAAACATTTTGCTAGAAAAAGAGTACTTTAAGGAAGCTTTGATAATTGCCAAAATACATTGTCAGCCAGATGATAAGATTGCAACTGAAATTACTGGAAAATGGGTTTGTTACTTGGAATCCGTTGGAAATCTGAATGCAGCTGCTTATATGTTAGTTTTTATTTATTTTTATTTTTATTTTCTAAACTTTAAAACAAAAAATTGTTTTTATTTTCAGTTGTGCAGCTTCTGGGGAGCTTCAAAAGGCTTTCAGTGTTTTGTCTAAGACAAGGAATATAACACCAGAAATACAGGAAGTGCTCGATAAATTACACGAGAAAATCATTAAAACATAAACCCAGGATTAACCCAGTATTACTAAATTGGTTTCAAATTCCAGAATTTAATTAATTACTTTTTACTTCAAATGAACTGAACTGAATTACCGTTATTTATGCGTTTTATTTATAATAAATAAACTCAAGTTGATATGCAAATAAAGGTTGTTTTTTTTTTGTATTTCGTGCTTCAAACTCATACATACTTTGACCACAAACAAAAATAAAAGTTTAGATCCTACAGCTAGGAGTTCGATTAACTTTCACTTCCCCTGTGGCATGTTGAAGACCTGGAATAATTTTGGGTTTTTAAAAACAATTTCTTAAGGATAAAAAAAAATAAAATTCATTATTATAAATTGAAGATAAATTACATACTTCGTTTCTCAGTTCTTCATTAGGTATCGGACCACGTTGGCAGACTCCTTAGCGAAAATAAGGGCAACAACAACCCTAACGGGGCCAGAACCCTACTGCAGAATAGGAGAAAACAAAATCAAAACAGAACATAATCAAAACTGAAGAGGAGGCAAAAAGACTAAAAATCTGGAATGAACTCCCAAAACTGAGACAAGCCAAATTCCTACTTGGAAGCTATAATCAGGAACGCTTTCTATCCTGCATCAGCTTAAGTAGGAATAAACTCAGAATAATAGCGGGTCTTCTCACTGGCCAGTGTAAGCTAAGAAGACACCTTAACATTCTTGGCCTAGTAAGCAGTTACACTTGCAGATTCTGCAACGAAGAGACCGCGCGCAGGCCATATCGGGTAAATGTGATGCACTTATGCACCAAATAGACAAACTACATATTTTATTTTACATGCAACATATTTAATTGTGCTGGCCTATATTCAGAGACCAATTGGCCTACAGGTTCTCTAGATTTGAAGGGACTTAACTTATTTCTTGGAAATACCTCACAGTAAAGTTACCTACACCACTGCTAATCTAAGACCCTGTTATAGCTGAATGTCAACTTCCAATCGGAGATTTATAGAGTTTAGACCCAGAACAACTTAAAAAAGTAGTGAATTTCATTTGAATAGTTCATAAATATTTGTAAAGTAGAAAATTATGACCATTTGAAATTATGTAGTTGTGCTTTAAATAAAATGTAAAAACACTCGACAGATATTTACCCCTATAATAAAAGAAGTATTTATTTTAGTTACAAATAAGTGTGAAGTGACTTTTGGGCCACACGTTAGTACCACCTTTTTTGGAACATATAAACACATTTAAACATTGAATATATTTCTTTTCCTATCGGAATTAAAGTTAAACATGGAAATGAGAATTCAAGTATTACCTTTGTATGTTACCATTGCAGACAGTCAGAAAATACAAAAAAAATTATCGTAATGCTATGTCCATCTTATTTTAATACAAACCACAATGAAAACACACGCAGGCATTATGAACAAATCTTAACGCAACCTTAAGAATAGTAATTATGCTTCCCAAAAGCATTAGACCATGACATGATAATTTTTTTTGTTTATGACCAAGAATATCTGTAAGTGCCTCGGCAAATAAATTAAATGTTATAAATCATCAAATAAAACACAAGCTTCCTTTTCAAGAATCCAGCATGCTTCTTAATTATCTATCATAAACATGAATATTTAAAGGCTGTGATGGTGTGTGTGGTGTTGATTTCTTTTTAGTTGCAGTAAATAACGGTTACAAAATATTCAATTCAAATACAAATATTCGCGTTAGATGAATGATAAATATTTCACAGATTAAGTTAAGAAATCAAGTCTTAGCAAATTTCATCATCATAATGTCATTTATAAAAATGTCAATGCCTTACAATTTGTTTGAATATAAATGAAACAAAAAACACAAACGACAAAAAGATGGATTTGAATTTCACACCTTTATGATAATGAATGATCCCACATTAAAATTATACGACTCACTTTATTAAAAGCCAAACCATTAAACACTCAACCAAGAAGAGAGTTAACAAATGAAGAGTTTAGCTTTAAAGTTATGTATTGTGAAGTAGCAATTGATTTTCACACAAAATTTGCCTGACGTTAGGCAAGACGAAGACGTATGTGTAATAATAAAGGATTACTTACTTACTATATGAATATAAAGCTTTCTCTACCAATTCTTTTAATATGAAAACAAGAATTAAAAATAAAACAATAAAATACAATTTTTTCAATCTTTGAATTCGAAATGTGCTTTTAAATCTCAATTCCACATTCTATTGTGAACTATATTAAAGCTTTTTCAATTCACAATAGTCTGTTTGGAAGGTGAACTCAATCGGACAAACCATCTTCAACGCCTTGTCATACAGTTAGTTCTCTTTTAGTCCCCCAACAGGTGAGGTTCGTTTCGTTTTGTTTGGAATTGCGATCGCGTACTTTATTCAAGTTCGTCACTCAACTCTTTTGTTTTCACTTTTTCTCGTGCCACGAATAACACGATTAAACAGTTTCAAAGTCCCTATGCAATTAAAAACTATGGCAAAACATCAATTAGTATTTTTTTTTAATTGTAATAACGGAAAATAGCTGTAGATTAATCGTTTATTTTTTGGAATACATTTAAGCAATCCAAAGAGAAATCTCAAGTTAAATATACAAATTTAAATATGAATGGGATCTTAATCTGAATCAAAACAATGCCAAAGCCAAAAGCCCTTTATTGTCATCGCTCTTTCAGTTTAATCACTTTTGTTTGTCTTTTTCTTCAATAAAAGTGAAAGGTTCAATATAATCGTCGGAGTTTCCCGGAACAGAAGTAGTGTTATAGTAAAACTGCATACATACCTCAATGCCCATGATTTGAATTAACTTAAAGAACATTGACGCCTCGTGACGGAATGGATCATATCCAAACATTTTTCTTTGCTTTTTTATTCGATTGTCTATGTTATGTTGTTTCATCGTATTATGCCTCTGCATATGAGTTGCAAACATAACAGTTTATGGGAGTATCTCTATCTTAAGTGTGAAGTGTCTTACGTAGTCTTAAAAATATTTCTACTATGCTAATTGATCGAGATTGCGTCAGAGATCTGTGTCATAGCGCACCTCTCGGATAAATATTTTTATTATTTTTAAATTTAATCTCATGATTCAGACGTTTGTTTGTTCTTCGATCCTCATCTCTCTCTCTCTCTTTATAATATTTCTTCGTTGCCTCCTTTAAAATATGCAATTTACAAGTATAGAAAAGTATCAAAAAAAAAAAAAAATGATAACAGTTATATCTAACGAACAGTGATGGACAGAGTAGAGAGGCAATGGTAGCAATAATAGTACCGCGATGTACAGTGAAACGGTCTGTTTATGGTTAACTCTATGATAGGCAAAACCGTCATCGTTAATGAACGTCAATTTTGCTTTAACATTCCGCGCACGCGTTAACATTTTTTTTTTTTTTGCATTTTTGGTAATCACTCAATGCTCAACAAAAACAATTGACACTGGTATCCGGTGCTTGAGAAAGATATACATACATACACGCTCACATTCCACAGAGTAGACAAAATTTAAACAAAAGAGCTGTGTTACGAACTTGGTGCAACATCATGCCAATTCTGCGCATTCAAACGGCATTGTTGTATATTGCTACAGAAAAAAAATTAAGTAGAAAAACCGTACCAAATAATAATTATTTTTTTTTTCTAGTCTATGATTTATGTAGCTATAGTGCGAACACACTTTAGAGTATATTGAACTTATTCGGGGCCAAAATAACGATAATGATGGCCTTGCGAGTTTTTCTCGCCTATCAATAGTGAGGAAAGAAGTTTTTTGGATAGAGAGTGATTCATCATCATCAGATCAGATAGATCATCACATAATGAGCTTTATAAATGGCGCAAAAATGATGGAGGCTGGTTGCAAGGGTGGCGCTGCACCTACTTCAGCAGCGGCACCAACAACTCTGCTAGAGCGTTTGTGTGACTTTTGGAATGAACGCATAATGGAGCGTTTCATCAAGGCAAACTTGTTCCTGATATGTTGTATTGCAGCTGCACTCCTTCTGGTATGTTCATAACATTTTCCTTAATCTATAATTCATAAGTTTTTGAGTGATCTAGTTGTGAAAGTTGTTCATATAGCATTTGAGTGTAAAAATAGTTGTTTAATGTTACACAATGGAACAACGTAAATACTACTAAAATACTTTTGTGATCTTTCTTGGTTATTGCTTGTCGCCACCCGCCGCTGTGCCCGATGATGATTATAGAGCAATAAACTGGCATCATTTTCATATAATAGGTTCTTATAATAAACGAATGTGATATTCGGAAGTGGAACAAAAAGCCTTTAGAGTTTTTCGCTTGCAATCAATAATATTGATTGGCTAGAAAGTTATTCTATAGCTATTGTTGTTGTTTTCACAATAAATGATTGTTAATAAAGAGAAATTTAAAAGAAGATTAATTGATAGATTACAATTGAATTAGCCAAGTTGATTAATTTGTTTGTTATTTGTTTTTTTTTTATTGATTTTTGTTATTTCTACTTTTTGTTTTATTTTTATTGCCTATTATGTAGATTGGATATTTAGCTGCATTTTCTTGTGAGGTCTCGTGGATCTTAGAGGCAAGGGGAGAGCTGCCAAATTCAGCGTATGTGCTTTGCACGCAATATTTTATTGTTTTCGTAGCCACAACGATTTTAATTCATGGCTTGGTAACGGGACTTTCGTGGGGATTATTCGCGTGGTCAGTGATAATTGGAATTCTATCGATACCCGAGCTGTTTTTTGTGATGGTTATGACAACACAACATTGGGTAAGTGTGTGTATATGATTATGTTTAATAGAAGAAACAACAAAGAGTATACAGTTTTGCAGCACACGATTTTTTGATCTTATGTAAAGGAAAAATTAATACATGTGTATAATTAAAGGGACATGCATATGCAGAGGTGTGAATGATCAACGCTTATGAATTTTTTTTATTTAAATGGCTCTTGATGAAGTGATTTTTTGGTAATACATACATACATATTTATGTTTGTGATGATCATCAATATGTTTAAGTAATGCAAAATGGCAAGTATTAGCAAATAAGGGGAATAAATTAAAATAAACAAACAGAATACCAGCTTAGGAAAATTGGAGAAAAGATGTCTTCAAAAAAAAATTCCGGGAAAGATGAATTTCGTTACAGGCTTTTTTTTTTGTCTTAAGCATTCCTTAACAGTAAGAACCATTGAAAAACCTAATATAGTCAACGATCACTTTCGTTTGTGGTTCGAAACTATAATATGGCTATGATATTGTATATCGTTAGAGAGTAAAAGCCTGTTTTACAATTTCTGAATAAAGTTGTAATTAGTCATCCCATATATAAATATTGGCTTATCAGGGTCATAAAGGCCACAATCAATCAAAATATAACCCATTCCAGTAACATTATGCATTATTTTAACTAAAATCGTCAAAGCCAGTTTTCCAGATAATTTGAAAATACTCAAGTCATTGTATGGCAACTACACACGCTCTAGATGAGTTTTAAACGATGTACGGCGGACGTAAAGAGACAGACCCGACGAACGGTATGGCGAAAATATCTTTTTTGGACTTCTTTATTATCATCATCGTTATGTTAAGTTTAATTTAAAAAAAAATTAGACTTTGACTTCGAAAAAATTATGTTTTGATATATTAAGCACATTTTGAAAAATACCCTCATATCGATTCAATACTTTTGTTGTTTAACAAATATGTAAACTCTGTCAGAACTTTTAGGCCGATTTAAATAAATTTTTGAACTGGATTTAAATACAGCAACCACAATAAATACATATAACAATTTCCTTAAAACTACATATTATTTTTGATAATATCGAGTCGTTGACCTTGGTTGGCTAAATTTTAATTGTCAAAATTGTGAAATTTCGATCAAAATCGATCAAATTTGGTCTAGAAATAATCTTAATACATAAAACAAAGTCGTTTTAGTTACAACACTACATACCTCAAGAACGGCTGAACCGATTTAAATGATTTTTGGTTTGTTGGATTCAATGGATTCAAGATATTTATTTTTTTTAAATTGCAATTTGTAGGGTGAAATGGGGTAAAAATAAAAAAATTTCCGATTTAAGAAATTCTTTTTGTTTTTGAAAGGTTATTTTGAGTGGATGGCCTTAGGGGGTAAACCGAAAAGTGGTATCCGATTTCAAAAATTGAGGTTATTTTTAAAAAAATGATATTAATAGAGTGAATGGGATAAACAAAAATAAATGTTTTTATTTTTTTTTTTTTTTGCGTTGGGAAAGTAATAAATGTTGGACTTAGATGATCATATTTTTACGATTTTATCCATTCATAACTTGAAGTGGGTCAAAACTCAGTATAGTAGTATTCAATTACAAAAAGTAGCTTAAATATTTATCAATAAAAAGAACGAATGCAATAGAAAGGGTGAAAGTGTATTAAATATTTATCTATATTTTCTTTTGGAATTTTTATGTAAAGCTTATAGGTTTGTCTACGCTTTCGAAGCAGGGCGGGTCAGCTAGTCCTAATTAAAGGAATATCCAGGCTATAGCAAACTAAAATTATGTTCTAATGTCTCGTTGGATACATTGCGCAATATTTTGGACTTGCTTTTAAAAATTTGTTTTCGGTAAAATTCACGCAAAACTGAACGTGTATCCTTTCAGCCCACACAATCAAAATCAGTAGTTCGAATGCTTAAGACATACAAACAAATCGCGCCACCAAAATTTAACTTTATCCGAATTGTTTAACCTTGCTGACCTTGTGTCAAATCGTTCAAAATCCAAAAAAAAAAAACAATAAAAAAGCACAAAATAATTTTATGTGGTTTTGTTTTGCTATTTTATATGACGTTGATGTCAAATAGCCAAAAGCATATATGTAGCCCGAAAAAAATGACATACTGCCAAAAATATTGCCTAACATTTTTGGGCGATTTGCCAAAACGCCCGAAAATTAATATGCCAATTCACCCATGAAAACCCACTCAGTTCATAAGCGGAGATGTTTATCACCGTTAATTAAGCTCTAAATTGCTTTTGTATTTGGAATGGAACTTTTTTTTTAAGCGGATGCTCCAAAAATGCACCTTTATGACTTGTGCAACTGAATTTTTTGCCACACCTAACTATTTTTTCAAAATAAAAATACATATATCATCTTTTTCATGGTCGCATTATTGCCATTTGCAAATAAAAAGTATACCCACGTGCCATACCTGAAATGCATTTCATTTCATTCCAAAACAGAAGTAGCAAAAAATATAAAATTTAAATGCACAATAGAAATAAAAGGCAAACCAAAGCCTACGCATAATCATTGCAAATGAATAAATTAAAAACTCATTTAACATCTACACACATATTATGTACATATAGTTATATATATTCTTCGATGCATAAAGTTCTGATTTGAATTATTTTCTCCAACAGGGTCTACAATCTGTACATGGTCTCACCGAACTTATATCCTACCTCATACGTCTTGTGATAAATTGCTTCGCCCTTATTTGTGTTATTCCTACTGGACTTAAGTAATTCATTCTTAAAATTTATGATTCAATAAATTTTCAAGATACCTAATTAAAACCTCTTTTGAATTTGCAGATGGCGAAGGGAATCACAGGTGCTATCGCAGTTACAAAACTTAGCAACTCGCCTGCAGTTACAAACACCACCACCTAGTGTTCCAATAGCCAAAGGAGATTCTCGAAGAGCGAGTAAACGTGCTCAAAATAATCCGAACATAACCTCATTTGATAATGCCGGTTATGTTATTAACGAATCAAAACAGCATCATGGATCACAGCAATTCTTTCACAGTAATTCAGCGTTTGGATCTCAGAATGAATTTAATGCTAGCGTTTTTGCGCCGGCTTCACAATATTCAGCTCCTGCAAGAGGTATGTTTTTTTTTCCAAATATTTTCAATGTAGAAGGTTCGAATAAAAACGTTACGAACAGATGGCCATTCAAAGTTATTGGTTCGGCTTAAACAAATTTTATATAAAATTCATAAATTCAAAAGACCTTTCTTAGCTACCCGTTAACATGTTTATATTTTTTGTTTACTCATACATTTTAATTAATTTTCTTTAAGGAAACCGTGCCCAATCCTTAATGGATCTCCGTTGCACCCTTCCTGGCTTGTACAATCCTCGATATGTTATTGATAATGAAGATCACAACGCTAAATATTTCAACATAACCGTTGATGATTTGAAAAACAGTTTAAACGATTCAAAAAAACCACAAATCAATGCAGAAGAACAAAATTCAATAATTGGTTCAGTGATTACAGATCCAATTTATTGCACAATCGATGCAGCAAAGCCTCAAAAACTTTCCCGAAATTGTGTCTCTTTGGAAAATCTCGATGGTATTGCCAAAGTTGAACGTGAACTAAGTTATGGTAATAATTTACTTCAAAACTATGAACAACAATATTACCTAGCAATGATGGGACATCCAATCAACTATAATCCACACCAGCATCAAGCCCTATTGGAACATTTGCATAGACATCATCATAATCCAAGGCAGTCTAGACATTTAAATCGTAGTTCCTCTTCTCAGCGGCATAACATGATGAACGGAATGGTTGGGTGTGGTGGAATTGGTTACGGAGGTTATACGAATCCCTTTGCCTACAATGCACCTGGTAATAGTAAATTGTCACTTGGAAACGAGTCAGATGACTATCGAAAATATCGTGATGTAGCTCTATAGATTTATTGAGGGATATAATGTATCTCTACCAAAGAAACCCAACTAACACAATCTCAGTTCATTCAACAAGTGGTTGATTTACTGTTTTTCTCTTGAGCAACCTCATACAGTTAAGATACTCTTTTATTTCAGCATATATTTTGAACTTGAATTGAGATGCAACACATAAATTGCAACCCAAATCCAACAAAAAAAAAATGGTAGCTAACTTCGCAAACGTAATACTCTCAAGTAAAATTTAACAAAACTAATAGTTAAGGGATACCAAATCTGTCAAATTTGTAATAAATAGACAACGAAAATTATTTTTAAAAAAATATTGTATTTATTTATTGTTTATCACTATATATGTATGTATGCAATGCATTTAGATAATAAGGAATACTTTTTTTTTTACTTCGAAGGATGAATAAACAAAAATATATATATATATAAAATAATAATATTTTTTACTAAATAATGTATATGAATGTATTAAGTAATGATACTTCGATATTTTTGTTCTTTTTAAGGACCCAACAGATCCGACAAGGGATTGCTGCTAATTGATCTCGCCTGCTGCGGCTGTGCAGGTTGCTTTGTCGATTGCACTCGATTCTTCGGCGGGTGTGCTTTCGATTTACTGACTGAAAATAGATTAAAATTTATTTAAATTTAAAAGTATTTCTATTTCAAAATATAAACAGTATGTTTCTAGGTACACGAAGCGACATTTAGTTGGTTTTTTTATAGATTCTCAAAAACTTACAAGTACCAATCAAGTAGCGTTCAAGCCTGAAAGAGGTTGTACCGACGCCTTACTTCACATCAACCATTACATCTCAAATGCTATATCTGCCCGTAACCACGTTACACTGTTGTCGTTAGATTTCGAAAAAGCTTTCGATAGGATCGGTATTCACCTTATATTGAGTAAGTTAAGAGATTGGGGTGTTGGCCGAAAGATGTTTAACTACATCAAATCCTTTCTTTCCAACCGTAAAATCTCTACTAAAATCAACAACACCTTCTCCCCTTCCCATCCTCTTAACAACGGCACCCCCCAAGGATCCCCTCTTTCTGTGATACTCTTCATAATAGCTTTTGATAAAATGAGCACAATTATAGCCAAATATAAAGTTTTAGACCACTGCATATACGCAGACGATATTTACATACTTTGTAGAATTAACGATCTTGACCAAGTGAAATACATATTTTCCAAATTATTAAATGATATTTTAAATTGGTGTACCACTTCTGGTGCCAAACTATCTCTCGATAAGTGTAAGACATTGCATGTTTGTCGTAAGCTATCCTGTCAATTTGAACTTAATTTTAACAATATCAATATTGAAAATGTAAACAACCTGAAAATATTAGGACTGATATTCAACAGTAAATACAATTGGAAACCTCACTGTACATATTTAAAAAAGAGCCTAGCTAGTAGGGCCCAAACTGTAAGCTACTTATCAAGCAAAAAACTAAATGTTCATATTAACACTCTCTGTAATATTACCCGCTCCTTAATATTAAGCAAAATTGATTATGGCTTATGTTTATACGGGAAGAGCCCAAAAACGACACTTAATCTTCTCAAACCCCTGTACAATCAAGCCGCTAGAAGAAGTATTGGCGCATATCGTACAACCCGCATCAATAACATTATGACGGAAGCCGGACTTCCAGCCCTGGAACAGATGCAAGAAGAAGTTTTTATGAAGCTGATTCGCAAACTTTCATTCTCCAACAACTCAATAATCAACAAAGACATTACCTTAGCAGCAAAATACAAAAAAAATAAAACGTATACCTTCAACTATTTCAAAAGTAATTGCTACTGCAAAGGAAATGGATATCCCTTTTGAATGTATAAGAAATAACCGACAAACGTCTCCACCTTGGAAAATCAAACCAAGTTCCATACTACTCAATCTCTCCGAATATCGTAAAAGTAACACAAATAACATCACTTTCCGCAAATGCTACCTGGAAGTAATAACCAACCTAAATACCAAAGGATGGAATACCATTTTTACCGACGGATCCAAGTCCAAACTCAATACCGGTTTTGCAGTCACCCTCGAAAATGGACCACCTTTAATAAGAGGAATTCTACCTTCCTTCTCATATATTTTTACAGCGGAAGCACTGGCCATACTAGAAGGCATCAAAACATCCGAGAAGCTAAACAATAAAACTATAATATGCTCTGATAGTCTCTCAGTTCTTAATGCCGTCATCAATCCCAATCACCGATATAATCTCATAAATAACATTAGAAATCTACTGATCAAACATGAAAACTCAATTAAGCTAATGTGGATACCCAGCCATATTGCGATTGTAGGCAATGAACTCGCAGACCTCGAAGCCAATCTAGCAGCCAAATCTCCTGTCCACCTCTTCAATTCATATTCCAAATTGGACCTCAAAAGACATATCGACAGTTTGATCCAAAAAAAACGTCTTGTTGATTGGAACAGCCACCCTACTCATTATTCAAGGATTAACAAAAACCGAGATACGCCTCATTACCCAACTTCAACTTCAAAAACACAAAACACCACCTTCGCTCGCCTTCGGCTAGGACATGCAGCCATTACTCACCAGCACATATTAAAAAGAGGTGATCCACAATTATGTACAACATGCAACAATATATTAGACATAAATCATCTGCTCGGCCTAAATTCATGCAGCATATCTGGCCAATTCAATACCACTCTCTCCAACAACCAAACAGTCTACACATTGCTCAACACTCTTAATCATGAAAATATTTCAAATATATTTGACTTCTTCAACAGCGCCAACATCGCCATATAAACTCTTTCTTTATTATTCCTATCCTTCTTTTATTTTATTCTCAGTATTTAACTAGAAATTCCGATTTGTTTTCTTTAATTTGAGCTGGAAGTCTCGGTTGCTAGGCTCTTTTTTTGTTCTCTATAATTTGCATTGTAATTTTAATTATATGTAAATAAATAATAATAATAATAATAGTTGGTTTTTATTTGGCGATTTTAAAATTCAAAATATGTGGGCGTAAATGGGGCCATTGGCCCGAAATATTATGGTTTAAAAATGGGTCAGAAGATTATTGATGACATTTCGATAAATGAAATATTCTATTACCTATATTATAATTAAAACGCCTTAGGTCTTACCTTTTGTCGTTGTTCCAAAGAGACCATCACTATCGTCATCATCTGATAAATCCGCAAATAAATTCGACGATGCCCTTTCCTTGACAGGTTCATTTTTCTTCGTTGCGGTGTTAGTTTTTGTTTTCCCAAATATATCATCACCAGATCCACTGCCTTCATCACTTGAAAATAATGAAGCAGATGGTTTAGCTTGTTTCGTTTTCGGTTTTTGTTCAGGCTTTTTATGGGGTACTGCTTTTTTCGAAACTTTTGCTTCTTTAAAAAGATCATCAGAGCCATCGTCTGAATCGCCAAATAATGATTTCGGAGTGGTTTTAGCTGATTCCTCAGATGGTTTAAATGCAGTTTTAACGGGTTCCTTTGGCTGTACGGACTCAAATAGTAGATCTAGTTTAGATTTCTCCTCAAGCGGTTTGTTTGTATCTTTTGGGTTGATTGAATGTGGCAAAAAATTCTTTGGTGTTCCAAATGGATTTTCATCAATTTCATCTGAATCAAAGAGAGAATCTAAATTTTTAGTCATAGGTGCAGCGTCAGGTTCTGATTTCTTTGTATTCGATTTTATAGTTTCAAAAATGTTCTCGGTTTCAGAGTTCAACAAAGAAGGTACCTTAGTTGTTGTGGCCTTAGAAGAAGAACTAGAAGTCGCATTTTTGTTAAAGAAATTATCTGATTCTTCAAATAGTGTAGCTTGGTCTGGCAATTTATTAAGAGGTCCTTTGGAGTCCTTATTAATTTCCTGTTTTTTATCAAATGTTCCAGGATTTTCAGAGGACGAAGACGGTTTTATTTCATTTTCGTTCTTATTAATTTCTTGATTAGCTACTATAATGCCTCTTTCCTGTATTCCAGCTTCAAAGTCTCCAAAAAGCGATGAAGATATCGGTTTCTTTATTTCTATTTCCTTTTCCCCTTGATTAGGGAAAGAGACTGTTTCTTCAATCATGGACTTCTTGTAGCTCTCTTGTCGACCCGTTCGAGTCGATGGCCTTCGTCTGACTTGAACCTTGGCACGATCTCTGTTTAAATTCGGTAAAATGTTCTCAGGTAGTTCTCTTGTTTTTACTGATGGCAAGTGACTCGGTACAAAATCATTACTTATTGCAGACTTTACACTTGGACTATTATCTTCATTTATTTTAATCTCATTTCGAGATTTCTCAACTGGTTCGGGTTTTTTAAATGTAGGCAACTTTGCCGATGGCAGCAGAGCTCCGACATTAATCTGGAAATCCAACTTTTTTAATTTGGAAACTTGTGGTTTCTGTTTTTTTACTTCCGAAATAACTGGTTTATTGTCTTTGTCATCTGGTGGAGGTTCGTCGTTGATGATGTAACTTGGTGGTGTTCGCATTTCACGACCAGCTTCGATGGTTTCATTAAAATCGTCATAGAACACGCTATGGATTCGTTTAGTCTGCGTCACCGGTGGTGGTGTCGATACCGAGAAGTAATCGTCTGGTGGAACATCAGCGAAGAGATTTATGCTACTGTACGGAACAGAAGAAGTAGTAGAAATAGGTTTAGCTTCAACGTCCTCCTCTACTGTGTGTAGTGGCGATTCTTCGTTCGAAGTGGGATGCGGGTTTTCATCTTCAGGTGGGATATCATCATGAAACAGGCTTGTATAGCTTGGAATTGTTGATGGTTTCTTTTCAGATTGGTCGGCAAACGATTTTTCATCTGTAATGTCCTTCGAGGGGGAAGCTATAACGTCATATTCAATAATTACTTTTGGCTTAGGCTTTGGAATAGGTTTTGAGGCTTCTTCACTTGACTTCAAA
Organism: Leucozona laternaria; assembly: GCA_932273885.2. Classification (NCBI taxonomy): domain Eukaryota; kingdom Metazoa; phylum Arthropoda; class Insecta; order Diptera; family Syrphidae; genus Leucozona; species Leucozona laternaria. The sequence goes on along the minus strand of OW026368.1, from coordinate 20,540,197 downwards.
ACAATTCTAGTGTGAGGATTTTCCTCTTCAACATAACTTTGTTTGCCTTTAATTTGTTCGTTTTTAGTTGCAAAATCCTCAGAAGATTCTGATACATTCATATCTAAAGTGGAATCTAGTTTCGAAATACTAGCTATTTGAGGTTTTGCAGTTTCAAAGGGTTCATGAGCGTCTAGTGGTTCTAAATTTGGACGAGAATCTTCTGAGTGAGGGGAAGATATTTCTTCGGTTTCTTGTTTTTTATCTGAAGTATTAATGCCGTTATCATCTTTAGCCTTTTCAGGAAGATCTGCTTTAAGATTATTTTTAGAAATAACTTTTATTTGTGGCTTTGACGCTTTATCTACCAGTGGCTTTTGAGCAATGATTGGTAATTTTGGAGTAGTTACTGACATGGTTGTGGGTTTTGTTGGATTTGGCGCAGTAATAGGCACTATTGCAGTTGCAATTGGGTTTGTTGAGGATTCTGGAATTTTCGAAAACTCCTCATTCACTTTATCTGTATTTGAGGGATTTGATTTGATGAAGATTCCAAAATCATCAGGAACATCATCTGCGAAGATATCTTCAACTTGTGTTTTCTTTATGCTTGAACTTGGAACAAAGATATCATCTGGTGGTTCATCACCGACGAAATCAGGAATTTTTGCCGTTTCAACATTTTCTGTGACAATTTCGGATCTCTTTGATTCAATTATCTTCGTGTCTTCTTTTTCATCATCATCTTCATCACCAAATAAAGTTTTGTTTTGAATTGTTGAAAGCTTACTATCGGGTTTTTCCTTTTGAAATAAGTTCTCAAAAGGATCCTCCTTGGCTGGTTTATTAGAAAATATATTATTATCATCTTCCAATTCATCGAAATCATCGAAAAGACCCCTTTTAACCAAAGAACCTTCTTTTAATACAGAAGTTCCGAAAGATATTTCTTTTTCAAAAATCGGGCTTCTATGATCTTCAACAGGGGTTTCTTTTAACAAAGGTGTCTTACTGGCATTTTCGTTTTTCAGCATCATATTGTTTTTTTCATCATCAATGAATCCTGGGCTAATGGTTGGAACTTCCTTGATCGATTCGTCATTTTCCAGAGTTGGGTCCTTATTCTCTGGTTCCACAGCTAAGTCATCTGAAAAGAGGTTCTTGGTCGCCTGACTGAATGTACTGCTTGTGCTAGGTTTCGAGGAAAATATGTTATCAAAATCGTCATCTTCGTCGTCGTCGTCGAAGAGATTTTTGATTTTGGTTTTCCCAATAACAGCGACGGACTGAGGAGAGGCTGTGCTAATATCATCTTTCGACGTCGGCGACGATGATTTTCTCTTCACTAATGGTTGTTCGCTGATTGAAGGAGTAAATAAATCATCCGAATCGTTGAAAAGATTTGGAGCTATTATTTTCTTGGGCGGTGCTTGGGCTTTTTCAGTCGGATGACTAAAAAGATCATCGGAATCATTAAAAAGATTTGAAGACAAAGTTTTGCTGGGCTGTTTTTGTGTATGGGCATTGGATTCATCAAAGAGATTTGGAGCTGAAGTTTTCTTAGATTGCTTCTGGATATCATCATCGGGAGAAACATGATTATTGGGGTCCTTAAAAATGTTCGCAGAGGGGGCTTTATTCGGTGGTTCTGAGTTTCCTTGAGGTTGTTCATTCGGTTTGATATTTTTATTGGTAGCCTTTTGGACTATTTGGTCCATGAACGAACTAAATTCATCATCATCAAACAAATTAAGAGTTTTCTTGGCTCCCACACGGCGATTACTTTCACTCTCAATCGATTGCTCATCTGGTGGTGGCTCATCTGGAATATAGCTTTCCGGGATAATATTTTGTCGCGGCGCGGGCATAACCTTAGGAGGAATAACCTGAGGAGGAACAACTTGAGGAACGACTTCTTGTGGTTTCGAATCGTCGAAGATGTCATCGAAAAGACTTTCTTGTCGCCGAGGAACATGCTGATAATATCGCTGATCTTGAATCGGATGTTGTGCAATTGGAACACGCTTTTGAGTTCTTGGTGTGGATACCTTTGATTGAGAGTAATCGTCACCTTGATAGGAAGATTCTCCATCATTCGACGGAGTATGCATGTCTTTCCTTTCAACGTTTTGTTGAGTGTTTAAGCCCCAAGCTGTGGAATCCCATTCAGACATGGTTGGAGCAGTACTTTCGTCCGAATCATCTACATTGGACGATGATTCAGAGAATTGTTCAGAGTTTTCTTCGACAGAAAAGTCATTATCTGAGTCACATAACCCAATATGCCACTTTTCTTTCCAAGGTTTTGAGCCGTATATATGAGGTAAGGGACGAGCTTCGTAAGGATTCTTGGAGCGATAAACAACACTAACAAAAATTTAAAAAAATTAAAATCAACAACAGTAGTTTTTTCAATCCCAAGGAAACCAAAAATTCACCTCGTAACTGGCTCATCATCATCATCATCGTCAGAGTCTTCATAGCTAAAAGTGTATGCTTCATGACAGGAATTCATCATTTCTACGTTTTTCTTCAAAAACGAATAGATATCTTGACATGAATTTTTTTTATCGGTCACCTTGAGAAAGATTAATTTCAGTATTTTAGATTGCAATATTATATTAATATATGAACATAATGTACATTATAAAAAATAATAAAGATGAATGGAAATGCACTGACTAAGAAATGGGTATCTTATTGCTATACCTTTATGCTTTTAAGTGAAATCACCCTAAGGCAAAGAACACATAAACCTACTCACAAACTGTCAAGTTTTAAAGCGCAGATGAAATCCTTTTAAGTATTTCGAAACTGTGAGAGTTATCAGATCACTACATCATAAAAGTAGGGTGTGTTTATAATGGGAGCTGCGATAAACGATTAGAACAGTGATGTAACTTATTCTGTAAAATATTTTAATTATTTTTATTTTCTTAGTGTTTACATTACAACAGCGCTTCGAACAACTACAATCAATGCAAATGCTTCTTAGCTTTGCTCTAGTTATATTCGAATCATTTATCGCAGCTCCAATATAAATACACTTTACTTTTTAAAAATACGACCGTTCCTATCCTCTTTTCATTCTCCTACTTAAAGTTCTCTAAAGTCAGATACTTCAATTTCTGTGTATAAAAGCTTCTTATCTAACTTGGCTTCAATTGTGATTCAAATTATCAAACATTATATTAAAAAACAATACCCCAACCCATGAATAAGGCTTAAAATTACTCACATTTTCCCTTGGAACATGAGTTGTACTGGCCAAAGTCTCATCATCCTCATGAACTCGATTTTCAACAAATTTAGAATACTGTAGAGCAGCAAGATTATTTGTTGCATTGCTAAGTGCTATTGATGTCCTATCTAACTTGATAGACATGTTATTTATATCTGAGCTGGTTTTCGTAACTCTTTCTTCGAGATTCTAACAAGTAAATTGAATTTATTAATATTTTGATAAATGTTTTCTTCAAACTTACATTTGATATTTGATTCATCCACTGGAGCAAAGTGCAGTCACCTTCGAGAGTCCATTGTTTGGACTTTTCTATTATTTTATCAATATTCATTTCTTTTTCCTAAATTAAATTACAAATTGAGATTTTTTTTTAAATTAATAATAATTACTTATGTTTTACCATTTTCCTGAATTCTTTTGTTGTTCAGTCAGTGTTGTTGATAAAAATCAGCGTTCAGGTTTTAATTAAAAAAAAAATCCCATTTGGGTTGTTTTTTGCATCAGCTGTTTTCAAAAGGAAGTACAACAACACAAAGCAGAACGCATCCAAATGACACTTTGCACACACAAAGTGCAACAGGAAGAGACAAATAAACGTTTTTGTTCGAGTTTCTCTCTCTTGCTCAATAAGTTAAGGGTTAGTGGCACAGATTAGCTACATGAAGATGAGAATCCCCGGCAGCCATTTTAATTTGCCTACAAGCTTGAACTGTCAGATATCAGATAAAAAATGAGAATGTGTGTGTAAAAACCTCACACATAGACAGTAGGGATCTTCACGCCCCGGGTTAAATTGTTGTTGCAATTTACATCTATTCATCGACGCGGGAAGAAATTACAAATACAACAATGTAAACAAATGGGTTTTGGAGGGTGAAATGTACGAAACATTCTCATCTTCATGTAGCTAATCTGCTTCTGCGGTTAGTGGGCTGTAGTCTGTTTTTTTTATATGGGCTGGTGAGCTGAGGCATGGTATAAGTGCCTGATTACATGGGTCGTTTTACTGAAGAGCGCATCGGTGGGAAAGGTAGATTTTATGTGCTTAAAAAAGAGAAGGTGGGTAGGTAAAATCCACCTTCTCTTTTTTAAGCACATACAATCTACCTATCTCACCGATGCACTCCTCAGTAAAACGACTCATGTAGTCAGGTACTGAAGACAAGGTGGGTCTGTTTGGGAACGTGAAATTTTTCAAAAATGTTCGCAATTTTTCACAATTTGCTGTCAAAACCCATAGGAAAAAAACCCTAGCTTTGGTAAACTAGGTCCCCTTTCACACGAGGAAACTGAGTTGCCAGCAACAATCAGTTTGTTGGTGAGAAGGGCAAGAAGTAAGAGGGGAAATTGAAATCTCCCCGGTCAACGATTCGAGGAGATTTTTTTGACATTCCTCTTCACACACACAGTAGAGTGTGTTCAACCAAGCTATTTTAAAAGGGAAATACAGAAAGTTTCCACGATTTTGTTTCTTCGTGTGAAAGGTACAGGAGATCATTAAGGAAATTAAAAGAAAACGTCAAAAAAATCTCCAGCAACTTGTTTCCTCGTGTGAAAGGGGACTAGGTGAAAGTATTACACCCACCGCACATTAGGCCAAAGGCAACTTTTAGTTGCTCACCCCAGAAACTTTAAGGCCAGGTGCGCACATGCAACTAAACAGTTTGGTTTCGATTTTGAGCACAATTGGCTTATATGGGAGTGCGCGCCAGTTTATAAGGGCAGACTCTCATAAAATCCGATAGTGCTCAAAATCGAAACCAAACTGATTAGTTGCATGTGCGTGCCTGGCGTAAGCCTTGGTTTCTGCACGAGCTATCATGCCAACAATTTTTTGCATTCTATTTATGCGAAAAACACTCTCAATACACTTTCGAGCACCCAAGGAAATTCTGTTGGCATGTCGGTAGATGCCAAAAAGTGCTCGCAGTGACCAAAGGAAATTTTACAAGTGTGCGCTCAACACAATGCCAAGTTTCCAAAATGTATTCTTGAACGCTGACAATTTTTTGACAGCTGACAAAGGTGACAACACGTGCCCGCTTGATATCTGCAAGATTTGTGTTTCTTTCTGTAGGTACATTCGGTAGTGCTTTTTTTTTTCTTAAATTTATGATTTCCATTAATATCGGATTTGTGTTTTGATTATTTTACAATGGCGATGTTAGCGGAACCCCGTCGAAAAAAACGCTACCATTTGACGCCAAAAGGAAAGCCTCTTTTCGAAGGTATACAAACAATATAATAGCCCTTCCTTATCAATCCAAATAGCTAATATAAATTTATTTTATTTTCGAATAGACAATGATCGTTTTGGTACAAAAATGCTTGAGAAAATGGGATGGTCTAAGGGTAAAGGTTTAGGTAAAAGCGAAACTGGCACTCAAGATTTTGTTCGTGTGAAATTTAAGTCCGATGAAAGAGGGCTTGGTTTCGAGGACCGCGATGACCAATGGACTGAGCATGATAAAAACTTCAATGGTCTACTAGATAACCTAAACGGTAACACTAACGTATGTCCGGATGATTTTGAAATTATCCAACCATCAGTAGGTCTGGGCTTCGCAACAAAGTCTTCTAACAAAAAGAAACTCAAGGACAAAATAAGCGGTCAATCTTTGGAAGAGAATTCGAAGAAAAGCAAAGCTCGAGTGCACTATAAAAAATTCACCAAAGGCAAGGACATGTCACAGTACAGCGAAAAGGATTTGGCCAATATCTTTGGCAAAAAAGAAACCCCTGAAGATACGAACATATATAGTCAGTTTCAGGCATTCAACGCGGCTGGAAGCGAAAGTGAGCCAAAAGTGGAATCCGAAAAAGAATGTGTACAAGAAGACCCCGAAAAAACAACTCCTATTATCAACACTGGCGTTTCAATTAATGATTATTTCAAAGCTAAAATGGCTGCTTTGAAGGAAAAACAAGGGAATGTATCATCTAACCCATTTGATAACAACATTAGAATAATTAATAATGTTGAGGTGGTTATTCCTTCGGCAAAAAGGAAACGAAGCATTGATGGAGAAGTATCAGTCGCCGAAGAGGAAGAAAAAATCCCCCGGAAGAAGAAAAAAGCTAAGTCACTTGAAGATGAATCAATAAACCAAGCACCAGAATCTGGAGAAATTGAAGAAGATCGTATTCCTCGAAAAAAGAAGAAAAATAAAAAACTGTCCATTGAAAACGATGAATCTGACTCTGTCACAAGAATAGGGGAATCTGGAATAATAGCTTTAGAAGATGTGACCGAAAAAGAGGCTCGTAGGGAAAAGAAAAAAAGTCAGAAGGCTATAGATGTAGATGATGAATCAAATCAATATAGTCCTGACTCCAACTCGGAAGAATCAAATTCTTCAAAAAAGAAAAAGTCGAAGAAGGTTCCAAAGGAAAATGTTAAAAATGAGGAACACATAGCAACTCCTAGTATTCCAGCAGATGAAGATCCAAAAAAGAAGAAAAATAAGGACAAAAAGAAAACTTCAAGTGTAAATGATGCAGATCCAAAGGAAATTCGGGAAGAAACTTTTGTAGAATCTAGAACTAAAAACATTGAAGAAACATCCATGCAAAAAGAAAATAACAAATCCACAAAATCTAAGAAAAACAAAACAAAAAATCCTATCCTGACAGTCGAAGCAGAAGTAAGTTCGCATCAAAAAGATTTCACTTCTTTAACAAAAGAAGACAACAACTATTTACTTGATACTTATACTATTTCTTCATTCTGTGCAGAAAAATTCCGCAACATGGAATTTCATCAGTTTAAAGGATCAAATTTAATGGATTTAAATGGCTATGGACTAAGTACGAATCTTGAACTGGACATAAGGCAAATACCAGCTGATGCCGAACGAATAATTAGGCTATGGAATGGAACATTGGATAAATACACACACTCAACGTCGAAAAGGAGAATGTATTCTGCCTATATACAAAAAGTGAAAGTAGCAAGAAAGTCAAAAGATAAAATACCATCACTCAAGTTGAAGAGTTTAAAACGACGACATGTATTCCAATGTGTTTAGAAATTTTTAAATTTTTATATTTTATTTTAATAAATAATTCTTGTAAATTTGTTATTTCAATAAAATCTATTTAATTTATCCAATGTGGATAATTCGAATAATTTAGTTTTTTTTTTGTTAAGAACATCAACCCTATTCGAAACACGTCAGTTTTATTACGATTATTGTCAAAGATCTTGCTGGGAATATAAAACATACAGCTCTCCTATTCAATCGAAACTTATGCATTTACAATGCAAATTTTAACCAGTACTTGTTTTTGAAATTCTTAAGAGGAACTTATTTATACGCATTATGGAACGATCGTTTCCTTTCCGCGGATAGCAAAATGCAAATGTTCACGCGAACGTTTAGCAGAATAGGGCTGAAATTTGCAACCATTTTGAATTGATATTGAGATTGAATTTTAACCCTAAATAAAGTTCTTGATAGTAGTAATGGTTGGCGCTGCTGTCACGCCAATGCCAAAGGTCGTGTGATCGAACCCCAGTCACTTCCAACCGCAAAAATCTATGTATGTATGTCCATTCTTAAAAAATGGAACGGTGTTTGTAGTTTTTTTTCCTTTTTTTTTAATAGGTAGGTTGGAAGAATCTTAGCACCGCCTTTTGGGATATTTTGCATTTCTAATTTGAAAATTAGTAAAGGTAGACAGGGAGAGAGAGAGATACATGTTTTTGTTTTAATATTTCAAAAACGCATTGGTTGATCTTTGAGAAAGTCGACATATAAATGGTTTTAACATTATCTTAAATATTTGAAAATATCTTTCCATTGTTTCAGCAATTGAGTATAGCATTTATAAAATAATCGCCATTTAGTGTATTTCCAAACAAATCCATGCGCATAGGTTATTATGTATATGAAAATAATTTTTTCTCAGCTCGACGGTACGCCGGAAATCCCAATTTTACATCAAAAAATCCAAATTAGTTAGTAACCACCAACGTACCTTGAAATTTCAAATTTTTACACCCAAAACCCTTGACAAATACAAATCAAAAACTATACTTTTATCCCACAATATAAGAGTTTCAACATCTTTGCCTTCGCTTTGTGACGGTTTTTCAAAACGTTTCTGCGTGGCGGAGTTCTTTTCACATTGTTGCATGGCATCCCTCCATGCAGACATTTCAAAATTAAACCACTTCACATTATTACAAAACTTAATTTATTTATCTGGTAATTTTGTTTTCATATTTCAGATTGAAATTTTAAAAAATATGGTTTTTGTATTTACAGGTTTTATTAATATAGTATTAAATAAACATAATACGATTCTCAAACATAATCGCATTGAGACCCAAAAACAAAATGTGTGTTGAATTCATTTTCAAACAAAAAAGTGTATAACATCGTTTAGAACTTCAGTCCACTTACCTAAAAAAAAAAAAACAAAAAAAAAAGACTTTAGTTTGAAGTAAATAATTAAATACAGAAAATAAAGTCACATAAAGTTGAATTTGTTTGGAGTCTAGTTTACCCAAGGATTCAGGTTAGATGTTATATCTTAGTGGGACAATGGTAGGTAAACTACTACTCGTATTCAAAATGACTTTACTTTTGAGTGCGTGAAAACAATAAATGTTGGGTATGATGGGGGTGATATTAAACTCTCCATTTTTAATATGCAAAAATTAAATTAAAATGAATGAAGACTTTTAAATAACTTAAGATGTCCCAATTGTACCCAAAGCAATTAGTTTTTTCTTGTTACTTAATTTGCTACTTACATCATCTTCATCTTCTTCGTCATCTTCGTGGTATTCTCCATTCTGCGTTGCTATTCGACGTGAACGTCTCAAGGGACCTCCTCTGTAGCGTGTGCTCTCGGAACGATTTCGATTATTACCATTTGTTTTGAAATTATTAAAATTTATGTGCGAGTCCCACTGCAAAAATATTATATGAAATTAAATGCTGATGAATTAATGAAGTTCACTTACCGAACTGGAAACAATTTCTGATCGTACTGGATGCCATGATAAATCCCGAACGATATCTTTGTGTCCTTCGATAGCCTCTTTGATTTGTCCAGTTAAAACATCATAAACTTTAAAAAAAAAAAAAACAAATAGCTCCGTTAAACAATCTTGTCAACTAATAAAGAAAAAAAAAAAAAACAACTTACTTATAATTCGGCCTGTTCCGCACCCAGTGTATATGTAACGCTGGCCAGTCTGCGCAGCAGGAGAAAACTTGGCTCTAATCAAACTCTTTGTAACTCTATGTCCCCTTAATGTCATTACACTTACATCACCCTCCATGATTTTCGTTGGGTTATAATCTTGAAACAACAAAAAAAATTGAAAATCAGTTTGAAACTTATCTCTTGGATTTAGGATTTTTTTTCTTACATTCATGGGGCACTTCATCCCATCGATAGTCCCAATCTAACATCGGCAGATCCTTTTCATTGCAGACTTTGTCAATAGCTGTCGGTTTCCGTAGGTCCCAGATTTTGATACTTTGATCTTTGGAATTTGACAGAAGGTAATTGCCATCATTTCTTGGGTCAATATAAGTTATTCCATCGTAATGGCCATAAAATGAAGACACAGGTGTGGCAACTGCATCACTTGGGCCTAAACATCTTGCATCCCATAGTTTTATAATTCCCAGGTTGCAACCCGATACAAAAATATCGGGACTCATATCACTTACGTAGCTAACGGCATTTATATCGACGTAGTTTTCACTTTCAGTCTTAAAGTAAGAAAGAACAATTATTAAAAGGGAAACAACTTTATTAGCTTCAATGATTGCTTACCTTTATAGACCTAACTGCGGTAGTCTCCCTGTTACACATGTAAATACACGAATCATTACAGCCTCCAATTAGAGTTTCTCCACCTGGAGAAAAACGTACTGAGAAGATTCCAGGCCGGCTAACTTCTGTGTTAAGTCGCAACCATTGGAACACATCGGTTGTGCCATGTAGTGGAACCACAAAGACTACAATCAGAATTAATTTATTACCACTTCATTTACTCCCACCTTGAAATTGACTTACAATATTCCGACCAAGTGGAATACGTAAAATACTCCCCACATGGACTGAAATCAATATCTAGAATGCCCCAGCCGACATCTTGTGCTTTGATACGGTTTATCCGATGGTAGGTGCCTTTTGATGAATCAAATACTCTGATCATCGCGTCTATACGTAAAGTTAGTTTTAGGGAAAATGTAAACAAAACAATAGTGTAATTTCAACTGTCATTACCTTGACTGGCTGTTATAAGTCGGCTGCCATCTTTGTTAAATTTGCATATGAACACTTTTGAATCGAACGACATTAATCGAGTTTCTTTGTGATTTGGTACAAAAAGATTTGCTATCAAACGATGCTGACTTGGTGTAAAATAACCCGAAGTTTTTGACGCCAATCCATTTTCTCGTTTGCGAAGGCCTCTTTGAAGGGACCATTTTTCATTGGGACGACGATTGGTCGGTGGTAGACCAGATAATTGTTTAATTTCTTTGTAGAGTGGTGTGTTCTGTAAAAATAAGGGATATTTCAGTTAATTGTATAAACATAGAATAACAGCGGTTTTTGTCAGTAACTTGGAAACGAAAATTAGTAAATTGGAACCAAAATTGGTTTAAAATTGTTTGATTTGATTTCAAAATGCTGCGAGATGAATTTTTGAAAAGGGAAGGTACAAACAAGTATTTATTTTAAAGCTCAATTCTTTGAAAAATTGAAAAACTTTCGTTTTCCTAAATTTAGTAGCATAACAGAAGGTAACTTTGCAGGGCGGTTACGATCAGAGCTACTGCATCCACTCCTTGGGCAGGGGACTCTTCTAGCCCTACTGTTGGAAAGGGTTACAACTGTGTTGCGAGTAGACAGTCGTAACTTGACTTATGTCGTACAATCGAGGAGGAATTTGTAAGTATTAGGAACACTTGGAATGATCGAAAATATGGATATTAACAGAAATGGTAGAGGATAAGTCAATGAGCTTAGTGGATGCTATAATAATAAGGGTACGCTTACGTATTTAATCCGAAAAAAATAAATAAGTTGGTAATATTTAGATGCAGCCTAACTAATGAGTCTAGAAAAAGATATCGCATTAAAATTTATACCAAGTTAAATTTGACAAAAAGGCTAGGAAGGTCTTTAAGGCTTGTATAATATTCACTATAGGTAGGTAGAACCTTGAATAACTGACTGAAGGCTTCATGAGGAGTTTTTTGTTTAGGATAGAAATAATTAAAAGAAAGTCATCCACCATTTTCCAGCGCGGTCAGACATTGCACTTTTAAGTATAGAGCGCAATGTCGATGGTGTTGCACATTCTTATAAACAACAATTATTATTATTTATTCTTACCCTGAAGGTCCTTAGATCTGGTCTTTTTCGAATTACTGGCATTTCTGAAGATGTATATCGTGGTAAATTTCCTACAATCCTTAAAAATGAAACAAAAATCGTAATCAATTTCATAAGATTGTTAAATATGGTTTTGAAAAATAGTAACATGCTATTGTTGAAAAGAAACCCACATAGCTAAATGTTAATGAAATAAATAACTTACTGGCTAACCATCCGTCCTAGTGCAACAGATATGTGCTGGCTGTAGTCTATATTGCGTTCCAATGATTCTAAAACATCATTGCTGTCGTCGAGGTCTTCTTCTTCCATTATTTCATAAGTTACAATATTGCCCATTAATGCTGCAATAGAAATTGTGTTCCTTTGTTATGTTTTGGCATTGGATGCATTTCTTTTCGATTGAATTGGGCGAAAGTACACATACAATAAGTATTTTTCATCATATTGCGTGGAATGTTTGATTAATTTTTTTTACTTAATTTTAAAATGTTACCTTTTCAAAATGATGTGTGTAGTATCTGATTTTGGCTAAAAGATTTTTATATTTTTGATTGATTTGAACAATAAAAATTATTTAGCTCGGATTTTAATTTTAATAGTTAAAGTTAAAGTTAATATGCAGCAGGAAAAGGAGCAAAATGCATAAATGAAAAAATAAAACACAAATTTCTTCGGTATGACAGTTGATGAAATTTGTTCGAACCTCGAATGTCAAATAACTTTTGTTTAGAATTTTTCGAAGAATTCTCAAGATGTTTAGAAAAATATGTCAGTGGTAAGGTATGTTTGTTTAAAAATAGCACTGAGACCTCTGACATATAATTCACGCCGGTAACACAGTTTATCTACGTGTTTAAATCCCCAACCAAACTACTGGCCACGTTCGGGTGCCAATCCGATAGGCTATCCAAGATACCTTAGTATCCGATATGTTTTCGAACGACCAAATTTGGATAGGTTATATTTGCTGTCAAAAGACAAGGCAGCTAATTAAAGGGAAAACTATTGAATTTTTAACGCGACGATTTGATTTTAATTTTATTGCAAATTCCTTCTGAATCATCAATTAAGTATTCAGTACCATTTAATATCACACTGGTACACATTTTAACCCTGATTTGTTAATTTATTCTTTAAACAAACAAAATCAGCCGCGACACCAAAAAGCAAAATAAGTAGTCGGCTGCAGGTATAATCAGCTGCGATCAGCTGTTCCCCAAATTTCCATCGGATAGTTTAGTATCGCGAAAATTTTAGGATAGCTTGGGATTTGTTTCTGACAACAGCTGATTGGTTTATCAGCTGCATTTTTCTATGCGATTACAACAACACAAACCTATCCGGATAGCTTTGGATAGTTGCCCGAACGTGCCCACTCTCGTGGGGTGTGTTGGGGAGTAGTGTGTTGCTGTCATTCCAATATCTGCTATTACACGACGACTTTTGCGTCGTGACTCTTTTCCAAAATAATGAGTGCAAAAGAGAAGAAAAATGAGACGCAAAACAAACTGCCCTATGAGTCGTGGGCCAAATTGCTGCTACTAATTTTTTACATTATTTTATTTCTTGTTTGTTATTTTAGTAAATTTTTTTATTTATTTTCGTTATTTGTGGAGCGCACATGTACCTATAGCTGTATGGTTGCTAAGGTGTAGAGCACAGAGAATGTCTATGCTGGAACAAAATCGTTTCATTTATGTTTGTTGTTTGTTTGGTTGCTACAGGAATTTTATTACCGAAAACAAAATTATAGAGGTTTGCCAAATTTGAGTCATGACTCAAAAAACATGGTGTAATAGCGTACGACTCACAGGACGAAATTTCAAAGAAGAATTCGAAGAAGAGTCACGACGCAAAAGTCGCCGTGTAATAGCAGACAATTTGTCAGTCGTGTAAATCCAGCATAAGTTAAGCCCCGAGAATTCTCAGCGCTTAGCAAAGCCTGGAGGATACTAGTTGCTGTTGCATTTTTGGACCGATTTCCTTAGGGCTTGGAAAAAAATAAGGCTACGTTCTTATCAGAGCTGAAATGAGGTAATTTCGCAAAGCAAAAAGTGTTTTCATCTGAAATTAATTTAAGGATTCGTACAAAAAATCGAATTTGAGATTTAAATCAAATATGACATTACGATAAAAGTGGCTTTCGCAATTCTGTTTGTCTGTCTGTACCTCGACATACAGCCGCTACACCACTGAAGCGTTTTCTTGAAATTTTGATGTTAAAGTTTTTGGTAGGTACTTCATAGAGGGGAAATTGATTTTTTTAGCTTTAAAAAGAACGGTGATGTCTACCCATACAGCCGTCATGAAAGAAATTATTTATCTCGAAAACAGCTCATATTATAATTTAAATATTGTATGCATTTTGGCAAAGAAAAATTGTACCGAAAACTTTTAACCGCACCAACCATAGCCGCTTTTTGGTTTTCGATTTTCTCGTTTAACGGCTCAGCCGATTTCGATAAAAATTGGCATACAGTAGTTCGTTTTAAATATTAATAATATTGCTTATAAATATTTTCAAAAACAAATATTTGAATTCAAAATTTTTTTTTTTTTTTTGAAAAATCAACATTCTATAAACGGTTATAAAGATTTTATTTGAAATTGCGTTTCTAGATGTAGATATATGTATAAATTTATTGTTAAACACTTAATATACATATGTATATATTAATAAATACTTCAAAATGGCATGCAATTTTTTTTTAATGTTGACAAATTTTAAATAAAAAAAATTATTTTTAAGAAAGTGCTGCAACGATTTTTGAACATATTTGTCATACATTTATTTTTTTTTTATAATTTAGACCGTGATAAAAAACATTTTTAGGAGTTGTTTTAGCAATTTAAAGAACTAGTTTCATGCTTCTTTTAAGTTTTATTGAATGAATATACTATAATAATTACTATTATTATTTAAATATATGGAAAAATATATATATTACTAACAATCTTTCAAAATTCAAGAAACTTGAACAACAAGAGGAATTATTATAGGAACATAAACTTCTTTTAGCATATACTAGCCATGTTTTTTTGCAAGCACGAGGAGTTTTGGTTGAACAAATCGACATCGGGGACTAGCGACGCCATTACAGAAACAAATGGAGTTTTCATCGATAACAAGTATGCAATTCACGCCGGTAAAACAGTTTTTCTACGTGCTTAAGTTAAGCCCCGAGAATTCTCCGCGCTTAGCTAAGCCCGAAGGGGATTTTTCTTTCGACAAATTTCCTCGGGGCTTGCAAAAAAACACGGCTACTACAAAGAGAATAGAGCATCTAGGTTAAAAAACACTATAGTGGAAAGTGCATGTCAAGGCAACTTTTTAAAAAAGTTTTCTTGAAAAAGCTATTGAAAAACACACACATATTAGACGGTGTTCACATTGGACTCACTCCGCGCGACTCATTTTGACATCTCTTTCTTTTATCTCACTCCACCCCACTATATGAGAAAGTGAGGCAGAATTTTTTGATTTTTTTGAAAAAATCCTGCCTCACTAGACTATTTCTTTTTCATCATGAGGTGGAGTTAGATAAAACAAAGAAATGTCAATATGAGTCGCGCGGAGTGAGTCCAATGTGAACACCGTCTTATGTGAAATGGGGAAAAGATATATCGATGAATATGTACTATTTTTAAGTATAACTGGACATTTTTAGATTTTTTAGTAAAAATACCATAAGGGTATTGTAAGAACATTTTGTTAAATGGGCATCTTTTTGGCCGAATTATCGAAACCAGGCAAATGTGTATTTAAAATTCAATTTAAAAAAATATAGCCAGTTGAATAAATTGTATACTGAAAATACGTAGTACCCTGTGTTTTGTTTAGCTTCAAACTAATAAATAAAAAGAACACCACCCCCAAACGACACATGTGTGTAAATGCAGTCGGAAACTCGCTTATATGTAGGTAGATACATAACAAGAATATACTTATCGCCACCACGCCGCTGTTCGGTGGCGAGCGAAGTGTAGCGCTAATTTTAATTGCGCTTTGATGGTTAATTTCACGTCAATGCCTTTTTATGCATATGCGTATGCATATGCACCAAAAAAAGGATCTTAAGTGGGTAAATATATTGAAATTTATGATCTGTCACCTCTACGCACTTAAAAGTGAAAATACGATGTGTTGAATTTTATGATTTTGTATTTTCGGTTTTCGGAAGCAAAAAATTTCGAAAATTTAGGAGGTAAGAACATTTTTTTTTTTGTGGTTCGGTTGGGTGTTGCAGAAATCGAAAAAACACTGATTTCCGTTAGCATGATGTTGATGACTTGATGTCCAGTGACGCAACAGTAACTTGACATCAATATTGTGCGTATTTTACTCCTATAGATGGTAACGACCAGGTAGGTACGGTCTCGTCCACCCGGACTTGATTTGGTAAAATAATAAGCGGGAGTGTTAAACGGTTGAATATACCAGCACTAGCTGGTTTTTTTTTGCAAGTCCGGAGGAATTTCGTTGAACAAAACGACATCGGGGATTAGCGACGTCATTACAGAAACAAAATGGAGTTTCCATACAAACTATCGATAACAAGTGTGCAATTCACTTCGGTAACAAAGTTTTTCTCCGTGTTTAAGCCACAAGGCAAGAGGATTAGTTGTTGTTGCATTTAACATGTAAATTGCTTAGCCCCGACGTGGTTTTTTCGACCAATTTTTTCGGGGCTTGCAAAAAACACGGCTACTATAATGCCCTGTCGGAATACCATGGCTCAATAGCGTCACAAATGATATTCAAAAATCTATTGATACCACCTTATTAGGTCCTAATTCCTGCATAGTATATACTTAGATTTTTAAATTTCATTTGTGGCGGCGCTATCTTGAAGTCAAAAGTTAGCACCGCCACAAGTTTGAGGGGAAGAGGAATTAAGTGGACAGCCAAAATTTCAGCACTTAATTAGCACCTAATCAATTCTTGCATCATTGGATTTTTGAATTTCGTTTGTGGCGCCATCTTGTCGCACCTGAATGAGTTGTCAGAAGTTATAGACGAGTGTATCAGGAGGATCATATTTGACATATGATATGTGACGGATGAATTCAATACAGTGAATCAATGATAAATCAATAGTGTTTATACTTTGAATGACGGCCACTTTACATTAGCAACTCTGAAATACAAAGAGCTGCGAGCTCAGTATAGGGATTTTCAGAACTAGCCAGTGTTCTAAAAAAGAAATGGTGGAGGGTGAATCTTTTATTGGTCAATGACAGTATGGGTTACTGACATCGAACTATCCTTCCTTGCCCTGCTGATGTCCTAGGGTAAAGCAAGGACCTGTACCTCCGGGATTTGAGGTTTCGTCGGGTTAACTTGACTATACCACGTAGTAAACTTCGGTTATTAGAGTGACATGAACAGCTTCGGATAATGACTACCCGCCAATGTCAACAAGACCAGTTACGCCATCCAATTTAATTTAGGTGAAATAGGCTGGAATACCTTCCCAGACCTCCGGCATTACAGTCCAACGCAATTATTATTACAATCTATACAATGAATCAAACATATAGGCGCCTAATAAATTTGCCTCATTAAACATATATACACGTACCCTTGAAACATAGATATACATATGTAAGTATATTCCCACAAATATTGAACATGATATACAGTATAGGTTACGTAATCAAATTATGTATATCTATAAATTACAGTCAATGCAATTGATACAAATTCGACAACCTTCTTTTTTACCTAATTATTATAGAAATTCTCCAACTCCAACTCCCAGCTGCAATTATCAATTAAATAAATAATAAATTGTGTTGTGCCTACTTAATTGCGCAGCCCTAGATGTACCCTTTTCCTGTGGTTTCATGCATCTCAGAACCAGAACGCTATCATGTGGCCGCTCATCGGTTCAAATCGATTATAATGTACCTATGTCCTTTCTGTGACATTCAAATTAACCCTTTTTGAAGTACTGGTAGGATAGCTTGCTTGTGTAACTGTTCGATAAACAATAATTTGTCGTCCTCAACCTGCTAATTAGATTGAAATTAAAAAACATTTATAGCTTGTGTCCTGTGTCGTTATGTGGGCATTTTTGTGGGAGTGGCTCCTTGTTGGTTAAACATTGCGGTTTTGCATGGTCACCAGGCACGGATACGGATACCTCTACTTTGAGGTAAAGTATCATGTTGTAGAATTACATTTTACATAATAAATAGGCATCGGGACGTAACGGTACCACTGCCAAATTCAAATGAACCTTTGTTCGTGCGACCGTTATACACATGTTTGTTCCCACGAATTTGACTTTCCATAATGCAAAACGTAATAATTAATGTTTAATTGAAAAAATAATTCGGCAATAAATTACACCAATCATTGGCAAATTAAATTTTTGTTCTCACTTATCCCGCCTCTCCTGGGCCAAAGGATGTTTCTTCTTGCCTCGGCCCCCGTATGCAATAAGAATTTGTCGACAAAAAATAGTTCAGAATGTCTCTAACGGAATGTCTTCTTTCGGCACACATATGTGCGGATTGTCATTTTCTATAGATGCCGACGACACAGTTATTTAAAATATGTCAGACAATTTGTCAGCTCGGTGGCACAGTAGCTGCGGCTGTGTAGTCTGTTGTCTGTGGTTAAAAAGGGGATACTTATTTGAAAACAGCTCCTTAGTGTTTTTAAAGCGAATAGAGCTAATATTGGCAGACATGGATGAACATATACATATCTTCAAGGCACCGACATTGTCACCCCGAACGTCAACAACGTTCTGATTTATTTCTGAACATGAAATGCATCGATGAGTTTTGTTAATTTGACTTTAAATTTATTTTCATTTGGTTTTTGATTATTTTTTTTTTGTTTGCAAGAGTTTCATCAAGCGCTCAATTAATTTCAACATAATTAAAAAGTGTATAGACATGAAAAGATGTAGGTATTTAAAGAGATGCAATATAGCATCTGGGTGTAATATGTACCTAAAGATATAAGATATTAGAAAAATGAGATCTATAAGGCTCAGCAGTGACATTATCAGATTTGCTGCGTAAAAATAATGGACACACATCTTTAATTCTCATGCTCACTCTTTGAAATCTCATTTCCCTGAACCTGCCTATCATCGTAAAACCATAAGATTATAGTTTTACAAATAACTATTTTGGATAGGTACGAGTTGCTGTATTCGAATTCCAGCATTGTATTTTATCCAAGATTAAATTTTGACTTTTCCACGTACCTCATTAGTGTCAAAAATTGATGAAATAAACTATTCACCAAAAATATAATAAAACAATACTATAATGCTAAATTAAATTTTTGTGACTGACAAAACTGGCAAAAAATGTATTATTACAGGATTGACAAATTCGCAGTTTTTTTTTCAGTAAATTGCTAATAGAATGAATTTTTCCATTGTTCTGCAAGTTTTTTGACAGTTAACTGACATAATATTGCCAATTTGTCAGTCGTGTAAATCCATCAAAATGGTGCTCTGAATATACTGGCAATATGTGACAGAAAGTAATTTGCAAAATGGTGTCAGCACAATATTTACACGATTGTAGTAGGTCTATTTGTTTACGTTAAATTTCTTTCAATTTTGCACAAATTTAGATACACAATTTGCTGTCAAAACCCATAAGTGAAACTACCGACCCATGTTCTGTAACTCTCGCATCGATAAAATCAGTCTAGAAACGATTAAAATTGAAACAAACCATATGAGTTTTGTTCCATTTTTCATCGTTTCTCGACTCATTTTATCAATGCGAGAGTTACGTTAAATTTTAGTTTCCAAACAAACCTAGCATAACGGTTAAATTGTACGTCAGTTGCACTTATCAGTTTTTAATGACGCAAATATATTTGGTGAAAATGTTCATATTTATATATTTATAACTGGCTGACCCCGCCCGGCTTCGCGCGGGTAGACAAACCTAAGCTTCGCATACAAATTACAAAAGAAAATATAAATAAATATTTAAGATACTTCTTGACTTCTTGTAATTGAATACTACTTTCTGGGTTTTAACCCACTTCACGTTATGAATGGCTAAAAATATTACTTTCAACACACAGAAAGATTTTTTGTAATCGAAAACCACTTTTTTGTGTACATATCCCATTTCACTCTACAAATATCAAAAAAAAACTTTGCTACACAAAAGGAATTTTTGAAATCGAATACATATAACTTTTTTGTCTTTACTCCATTTCACCCTACAAATATAAAATTAAAAAAAAAAATATACCTACCTCTTAAGCCATCCCCTAAAAACAACCTTTTTATTTTTGGTGTTACCCCATTTCCTCCAATAAATAAAATGTTTCAAAATATATCCTTTCTGCCCCCCAAAAAAATAATCTTTCCACCATAAACCATTTTTGAAATCGTATAAGCAATGTCTGTTTTTACCCCACCTCACCCAACGGATACAGAATTTTTGAGCCATTTACCAAAAATAACCTTTCAAACACAAAAAGAAATCTTAAATCGGATTTTCTTTATTTTTTGCTAAGAATAACCTTTTAGACCCAGATAGAGTTTCTTCAATCTGATACATCTTTTTCATTTTACCCAATTTCACCCTACAAATGGCAACATTTTCAAACAAAATATGCCTATAACAATCCCCTAAAAAACCTAAAACCTAAAACTAACCTTTCAAAATTTTGAATTTTTGAAATTGGACATGTGGTTTCTGCGAGATTAGCCCCAAAGCCCGGAACAAACAAACAAACAAGCAAAGCAAGAGTTCCGCTTTATAAATATAGAAGATTAAAAAGTTTAGCTCCTTTTTTACTTTCTTGATCATCCAAGTTCGAAGGCTGATGGGTAGAAAGTCTAAGTGGTTCTATTTGCGTGACCTTTTGTGTATTATTTGCTCGGGATATTATACCATTAAAAAAGTATACCATATAAAAGGTCACTAAGGTCACAAAACGTCAGTCAGTTTTAATAAATGTTTTTTTTTTTTTTTTTTTTTTTATTGTTGTGGATATTCGATAAAGAAGTACGCCTTCAGAAAGGTTATTAAATTTTAATAACTCATACGAATTTTTTTTATATTTGACCATTTTCTGAAACGAGTTGACAATTTAACTGCCTTTCAAATGGTATGCCTACATGTATTTTTTTTAATCTATGGGTGACCAAAAGTCAATTATTTCAGTGTGAAACTAACTGGCTTTTTATAACCTCAAATCAGGTGCTAAACAATCTCTACGACCTTAAAAACTAAAAATAAAACTATTTCTGAGACTGACCAATTAATGAAACTTACTGACATTTAATATGTTAATATGTTTATCCCACATATGGTGTGTAAGACCTACTTTGCGTAGAGTGGTCGTGTGCCAATCGACCGATCTTTATAATATGTTGGTACCTATACCTACCTATTCTGCCAAAGTGCACAAAGTGACAACATGAACAAGACAACTTTACCTATCTTAAATCGTCTTTTCAATTTAATCAATAACCTTTGCAAAAGAAAATGTTGTAAAGAACTTCCCAGACAAAACGCTGTTAATTTATATTTTGAAAAATACTATTTACCAACATTGGGTTCCTCGTACCTTATATTCATAACATTTGAGGGGGACTACCTACCTGTCACCTAAACATCCCCCTCCAGCGGAAAATTAAAGAAACAGAGTAAAGAAATTATAATTGTTCTCATCCGGTCTCAAAACACCGGATCCAAGGAAAAACTATCCAACTCGTTTGTGAGTAGGTAGGTATGTAATTGCTCCCTAATCTATTTGAAATTCATTTTAATGTAGAGGCGGTTCTGTGTTGTTTTTCATTCCGTCATTGTTGTTGTATTTCTAATTGGTAGTGTACATACAATCTAACACAAAGCGAATGACTTATGAACTAACAACTAACACAAAAACACCTCACAAAAGACCAAAAAGGGGCGCATTCATTTCACTCGCACGATACACTGATTGGCATGCGTTAAAATATTGCAGCCATGTTGATTTGTAAAAAGGGCGTTCACTGGCGCACGCAGCAAAGAAAAGAAACCGTTTGTACAATGGAGGGGATACAAAATTTGTGAGCAAAGCCAATGCCATTGCCTGCCACAACCCCCATCAGATAATCTGTCGCTAGTTTTGACAGTTTCACTTTGTACGTGGCTAGTGTCAGTTGTGTCTATGTTTGTAGGTGCATACATTCGGATTCTCAAACATTATTTTTGGATAATAATTATTTTGTTTGTTTCTTTGATTAATAAAAGTTATCAGTGGGAGTCGATATGCAAGAGCATTGTTAAAAGACAATGGAGAATCCAACGCGTTCGCTCGAAGTGGAAAACACAAAACTGTCAAAGATTTCTAGTCCCTTTTCTATCGAATCGTTAATTGCTAATCGAAATGCCCCAACAATAATGGCGACGCGTCAGGTGAAAGTTCCTCCGGCGGATTCTGTTGAATTGCCATTTGCTACACATTCACTACCAATAGGATTTCCCCCGAATTTTCCGTTCTACAACCCTTGGATACATGGATACTTTGGTCAAAACCACGATCGACTCAATCAACTGCTGTCAAATGGATCGTATTACCTCGGAAATCAACATGCTCCCGCTGCCGTCGCTTCTGCAGGCGTTGCAGGTGTTAATAAGGGTGTTGATTCAGAATTGAGAAGTCCAACATTGGATAATCGTTCGCTTGCCTTACTCAGGTCAACAGACCAAAATTATTGTGAAAAGCTAGTAAATTTTGTCAAAAACGGAAGTTTCGATCCCGCGCGTGAAAAACTTGCTGAGTTTCTTATGAACTCGAATAATGCTGAATATAACGGTGATAGATTACAGCAGTGTTTGAATCGAACTTTTAGTGAAAGTGACACAAGAACTTTGGATATGAGTGAATGTAATTCAGTAAATAATGCCGATCGTTTACCTCTGGCGATTTCGAAAATGGAAACAAATGAATTCGAACGAACGGAAGAAGAATTCGAACATAGCGGTGATTCGTGTAGTGATATAAGCCTTACAATGTCTCCCGAAGACACGGATAAAAACCAAGGTAATTTTAGTTTTGAACAAAGTAAAAATTAATATTCTTAAAAATGGCCACATTAAAAAAATTCCCAAAGGCGCTGTGGCGGAGTTAGTGCGATGAAAAAATTATAACAAGATAGGTGTAGCTACTAATTTTTATATATATATCCGATTTTTTTAAAAACTTGATTTAATTCGAAAACGTCTTCATTGTGAATAATTATAGGGACCTCTATTAAAGATGGAATTGACTCTAGACATGCCAATTATAACAGTTTTGGTTTATAAAAGTACTGTTTATGCGGCCCCGCAGGGCCAATGCCTTCCGCCGACGCGACGGGCATACTTCAGGCACCCATATAGTCACTCAAACTCGCGTTAACGAACGCCCGCTTTTAATTGCGAAAAAAATTTTATAACTGTTTTAAATTGGCATGTCTCTTGTCTCGTCCATTATATATATCATATTAGGTACATATTATGTAAATAGGTTGGAAATGACTCTAGACATGCCAATTATAACAGTTTTGGTTTATAAAAGCACTGTTTTTGCGGCCCGCAGGGCCAGGGCCCTCCGCCGGTGGGCATACTTCAGGTACGCAGAGTTTTTTTTTCAATTCGCGCGAAGCGCTTTAACGCACGCCCACTTTTAATGGCGAACAACTGTTATAACTGTTATAAATTGGCATGTCTCTAGTCGCGTCCAAATAGGTTACCTACTACCCCACAAATCCAAACAAAAGCGCATGAAACAATATAATTCCCCTTTTTGGTTTTGAGGCGCCTGGCTATAGCCTGTTATAGCTTTCATTGAAACTGATAATTGAAAATTTTAAGACTATACCTGGTAATATGATTGTATCAATGGCGGTGTTTTCTTCAAAAGTGTATAACCCATCGTAAGCAATAATACAAAGTATTTATACTATAGGGGTATTCACGATCCGGTGCAACTGGTCTTGTATTATCAGCCGCATTTTACTATCGCTGATGATCCATATAGATCATCTCATGAAAATAAAACGATACCGATTTTAGTGCAAACTGTGTTGTATAGGTACCTATCTCTTTTTTTTTTAATTACGTTAAGCTAAGTGTACACGATTGGTAGATCTTACAATATTGTCAGACCTTACAATGTCTGACAATTATCTACCATTGAGCTGACAATTAGTTGTGTGTGTACACGGTTGGTAGAAAATCTCTTTATTGTTAGAAGTTGGATAATAATTTACTGTCAGATAATTGGCTGTATACCTACCAATAAATTGTAAGAGATGGGTGATGTTTTGATAGCACATACCAAACGTCATTTGGCAGCTGTTATGATTTTCTAATATTTTCTGCAGTGTTACACAGAAATCAAAAAGTGCGTTAGTGATCTACTTAAAGAAAATAAACAATATTTCGTAATCTTTTTGTTTTGTTTTAATAAAATAAATTATTTGAAGCGGTTATCGGAAAGATATTTTTTTATTTGCACTGCAGGTACTTTAAAAACTAAATGCAAAATAATTACAGTCAAAACACTGGGCATAAGCTAGGGGTTTGTGTTATTGTATTATTTACAATAATTGCTTTAATAAATGTACGGTGCTGATGCAAAACAAAATTGTTCGACGAAAAAAACTACATCGAAATGCTTACGGAAACCACTGCAAAGAAATGGGAATTGAAAATGTCACCAATTATAAAAAAAAAGAACCAACACAAACGTATACAAATCACAGAAAGACATAATGTTGTAATGAAAGCATAAACAAAGATGAATAAAACTCAAAAGTCACTTTGTCATTCACTTTGTCATTCTGTGCGAAAAAATAGACGAGCCTTCTCCCAATAATCTGCTATAATTATCAATTTCGTTCATCGAACAGCGCGCGTAGGACAAAGCGAAAAGTAGGACGAGTAGTACTAGGAATTACAAAGAATGTAATTGACATCAGGTTTGTTCAACGAGGCTGTTCGGAGCAGTTTCGAACAGAAAAGTCCAACTGTTCTAAGCTGTTCTGGACCCATGTTATGTAACTTTCGCTAAAATCAGTCGAGAAATGATGAAAATTGAAACAAATCGTATGAGTTGTGTTCCATTTTTCATCGTTTCTCCACCAAATTTATCCATGCGAGAGTTACAGAACGTAGGCACTGGTTTGCTGTTCAATGAGTCTGTCTGGAAAACTTTCGAACATTTTAGAACAGGATTTTCTGCACTTGCTTTTAAGGTACTTAGAACAAATTTGTGAGAAGTGTCAAAATCAGCTGTTGTAATTTTTTTTAATGAAAATAATTTGTTTTTTGGACTGATATTTTCTAAACCTTTTTCTAACTCTTCTAAAAGTGAATTTTCATCAACTGTGATTCTTTTGTATTAAGTTACTAGCTGACCCACCCGGCTTCACACGGGTAGAATAAAAATTACAAAAGAAAATATAAATTAATATATTTAAGCTAACTTTTGTAATCAAATACTACTTAATGGGTTACAATCTACTTCACGTTATGAGTGGCGAAATTCGTCAAAAAATGATCATCTAAGTCCAACCTTTATTACTTTCCCAATGCAAAAAAAAATGTTGTAATCAAAAACAATTTTTTTATGTTTATCCCGAATAACTCTATACCTTCATATCAAATTTTTAAAAATAACCTTTCCAACACAAACAGAATTTTTGAAATCAGATAACACTTTTCGTTTTTATACCCTTTCACCCTTTAAATATAAATTTTTTGAAAAAAAAAATCCCAAAGCCTTCCACTCAAAATAACCTTTCAAACACAAAAAGAATTGCTTAAATCCGCCCATTTTTTATGTTTACCCCATTTCACCCTAAAAATAATAAAATTTGAAAAAAGAATATCCCTAAAGCCATTTCCTAAAAAAAACCCTTTCAAATATAAAAAGAATTTCTTAAATCGGGCAATTTTTTTATTTTTACTCTATTATTTCAGCGTAAAAATTTCAAATAAAAAAAAAAAATCCTCGAAGCCATTTCATAAGAATAATCTTTCAAACGTAGGTAGAATTTTTTTAAATCGGATACGTCTTTTTCATTTTAGCCCATTTCACCCTACAAAGTGAATTTTTCCGATATTTTTATAGTTATTCTGCTATTCGGGGCGGAGACGAATCCAACAAATCAAAGACCATTAAAATCGGTTCAGACGTTCTTGAGTTATAATTGTTGTAACTAAAACGACTTTGTTTTATATATTAAGAAGATTATTATTTTTAAGACGTGCATTTGTCGATTTGCAACCCGCATACATGCTTGGAAAATTTTTCGTTGTTATTTACTGACAGCTAAGGTAGCCATTTCCCGTTATAACTTCTTCTGACGTTTTTCACGAATCTGTGCTGTTGTGTTCTGTTCTAATCTAAATTTTTGTCACTGAACAAAACTATTTGTAAGGATCTCCAAGCTCATGGGTTGCCAACATGTTGTTAGCTCCGCAGATATACATTGTATGTTTGTATTTCGTTGTATTTATTTATGAAACATCAAATATATCAGATGTTAAATTAAAGTTGTATGCCTGTTTGTTAGCTAAAACTTTAACCATAGTTTCAAAAAAATGGGTTTTTTCCCTATGGGTTTTGACAGCAAATTGTGAAAAATTGCGAAAAATTTGTCAAATATTTCCATTACCAATAACAGACCTTGTTTTAAATTGTCCTTGTTTGTAAACATGGTAGATACTAATTTGCTATTGCTATTTGCGAAGAAAATGTCGAGATTTTTTGTGTCGAATTTAAAAAATATTAATTAACAAAAAATGACATTTCACGATTTGCTTTTGGTTTTGATTCTTTCTTAAAATCCAGAACCGATTTTCTCCAAACGAACGCTTTCAGAAGCATATTCGGAATGCTTCCGGACGACCAAACGAAAACGCTATAACTAGGACAAGTTCAATGTGATAAATTTCAACCGGTTAGTTATATGTAGTTTATAGAACAAGTTTGATTGAAAGGCTAGGTATAGTTTTCAGCTATCATATTACCATCATAATGGGCGCGTTCAACGCAAATCTAAATTTTCAGAGCTTCAGATTGGCCAGCTGTCATACAAAGTTCTGAAAATTCAGATGAAATTTAACTTTGATTGAAAGCTGGCCAATTAAAAGCTCCAAAAATTCAGAATTCTGAAAATTCAGATATGCGTTGAACTCGCCACATCTATACAAATATGCATACACCTATATATGTATATATAGACAAACACAATTTGTGTGCTTCATTAATATTCTTTTCCAAATGGATTGGAAAATACAAATTTGTAAAATATTAAGTGAACAAATATCTTAAACCTAAACTCAATCCCTGTCGAGGGCAAGGGTACATTTATTGTAGTAATTCTTAAATTGGGGGTGTGCAACAAAACATTACCATCATATGTACATCTAATTCGTAATGTGATCCCTCTCTAAGACCTAAGAGTCAATTGAATATACAAACGGCAACAATATAACAACAATGAAATATTCATGATGATGGCCAGGCTTAATGGGGTGCGGCTGCAAGTGCCGGCGGCTTGGCGTACGGCTTTTTGTGTTGCGGTGGTGGTGATGGTGACATTATAATTTCATCATCATCATCCACACTTCTCAATCCCCCTGACACAAATGGGGGATGAAAAGCCATATCAATGTGGTGCTATCTCAAAACTCACCCCATCCGCCACATCAGCCACAAATTAAATCACATCTCATCGTTTTCCTAACACTTTTACGGTCGGATTACCGGAACCCAAAAATCATGACTTTACTTCGGAGCTCTTTTGGACTAAACGGCACCCGGATCATCATCTCAGCAGCAGAACAAGCAAATTTATATTCCACGAGCAATTTGCGCTTCGGGGGTGGGGTAAGTTGTTTTAGTGATTTTCCAAAACGACAGACGACGTCGGTCGTCTCGCAGTTATGAATATAATTTGTTTTTATGTATAAGTATAATGCACTGAAGTTGGAATTCTGATGGATGCTTGTTGCTTTTATTTCTTTGGAGCGGGACTAACCGATTATTCTGACCGCTTGAGTGCTTACTAAAGAGAGGGAGACACGATGACGACCGACCGACACGTAGAGATGACGTTTGGAATAAAATTCTTGCATCCATTATACGCTTTTCAAATGCAACGCTCGCTAAATGAATTGAGATTTTAAGTTTTTGAGATTCTTTTTTTTTTTTTGCTTGATGGGTGGTTAAGGGTGGAGTGTTGGAAATTAACATAGCCTTTCGCTATGGATGTCAAGATGTCAGGATAAATTTACAGACCTTGGAGGAGGATTTGTGGAGAAATTTATTTGATTGACATCCAACAGCGTAGCATTAATATGAGTTTTTGGTTTTGCCAGTAGATTAGCCCTGATGTTAATGATATTTTTGAAATAATTTCACTTTGTGTACCCTACCTATTTCAAAGCGTTAGATTATGCTGTTACGAATGGTGAATGATATAATGGATAGGATAAAATGGAAAACATTATAACAAAAATATTCTTCACAAAGTTTTTCAGTGCGATATCATCCAAGGTTCGGGGTTAAGAACGAGTTAATTATTGAAACAAATTTTTCAGACAAGATTCTGAGTTAAGTCAATAAATTTGGTGCGTTATTAGCTCTGAATTATTGGAACTGGTATTTCTGATTCTGATAGATGCGTAAAAGGGTGATTTTTATAGCGTCGCTTTTGTATTTCAATACATTTTTACAACTAAGGCCCAGTTTTTCAGTGGTGAGTTAAGCCAGAGTTAGGTGACTCATGAACCCATAGGTGACTGAGGAAGCAGTTTTTTGGTGGAGAATGCATGCGGAACGACTAAACAAACTCGGTGGATAAGAAATCAAAAACATCTGTTCAGTTAATCCTGAGTTACATCGCCAAATTTGACGAGTTATCTCGGGTTTAACTTTAATCTCGTACTGAAAAACTGAACTTAAGAGTTCTAGTTAATCTTCCACTGAATTGCTTCTTTAGTTAAATCGGGGTTAATTTATTTGCAGAATTAACTCTTATTTAACTCATAGTTACCTCAGCAATGAAAACCTGTCCCTAGAAATTATCGAAAACTTCAATTTCAACTAACGGAAACGATATTGTGTCATTATCAAAAAGACGTCTTGATAATTCTGTTTAAAATGAAATAAAGCTCAAGACCTGTTCTTCAATCGCCAGCTGGCAGCCTGAAGGATTATATTAGCACACGTTGGGAGCGTCTGCATACTTGAGTAGCTGGACAAATAGTAGCGCATTTGTCTTCTATCTAAACGCCTATGGCACTGTACACTATCTTCTACTACAGAACGAGATTAAAGAAATCACATGAACGATAGCACGAAATCACACTTGAGTCACATTTTTCCATAACATAATATTTTACTTGTTGTGTCTCATAGAGCTTCAATTTAAAAGTTAATCGCGTTTTAATTCTCAGGATAAAGTTAAGCAATTTGTTGTTCAAAAATTTACCTTTTGCCGTTTTCGATAAAATGGCAACAGAACTGGCAATATCGACCTCACACCAAATGTATTTCATTTATCATTTATCCCTCAAAAACAACCTGCATAACATGTGTACTGTACCTCTTTTTTTATTAGGTATGCTAATTAATATTCAATTTTTGCAGATTGTATTCACTCTGACAGTGAAGATTGCTCAGACGATGATGCTGTTTCCGGGCCAAACACCTCCAGCGGCAGCGGATCAGTTAAAGGCCAACAAAACAGCAGCAGTAGTTCCAAATCGAGAAGAAGAAGAACTGCATTTACTTCGGAACAACTTCTGGAGCTTGAGCGTGAATTTCATGCCAAAAAATATCTAAGTCTAACGGAGCGTAGTCAAATTGCAACTAGTCTTAAATTAAGTGAAGTTCAGGTAATTTTTGTGGTTATTATTTAAAGCAACAAAAACAAACTATAAGAAATTTTACTTATTCAAATAAAGGTAAAAATTTGGTTCCAAAATCGTCGAGCAAAATGGAAACGAGTTAAAGCTGGCCTAACTACCCATGGTCTCAGCCGCGGAAGTACTGGAAATGGCACGAAAATTGTAGTTCCTATTCCAGTTCATGTGAATCGATTTGCAGTTCGATCACAACATCAACAAATGGAAAAGATGGGTTTGAGTGGGCCAAAGCCAGATTTGCGTAAGAAAATTTCACTCGAACTAAGTGGTTTTGAATGTTTCAATAGCAATGGCCATAGCGTGGGATTACCAAGTACATCAAGTTCTGCAGTTGCACCACCTCCACCTAAAATAACACGAAATATTTACTGATTTATGTAAAGTCTGTCAAAAGTGTAACTACTTATATATATACTATACATAATAATTATATATATTTATATTTTTTAAGGAATTAATAATTTTTAAGTTATGCGTAGGTATAGGTACATGCATCGTATTGTAAAATTAGTTACTAAGATTGTTTCGCTAGAGTTAAGAAATGAATATAAGAAGTTTAATAAAAGTCGAAATAAAAATGAAGCTTGAATTTTATGTCTATTTTCAATAATCATCACTCAAAAAATTATTTAAAGACGTCTTTTATTGGAAAACATATTTTGCAACTCCAAAATACTCTTACATACACTCAGAAGTTGTCATTTAATTTCATAATGGCTGTGTTGGTAAAGATATCACACTGGACCGAGTCCTTAATCCATGAAGTTAAATAAGTACCTAATTAATAATATGTTTATTGAACCAAAATTTAGAAAAGAATAATAAAATTCGAAAATGAAAAATTATTTTCATAACAAATTAACTTAATTATTATTTCTGTTCACGTCAAAATCCTTCAAAGTTAATATAAATACAAAAATAAATTCGCAGAAATTCACAGAAAAAGCTGTAGGTATATATTAGGTAAACAACGAATTTTTTGTTGAGCCAACGAAAACTCATTTAGTACATTCGTAACTTTAGGAAGAATTTCATTTTCATGGCGTGTTTTTCTAAGAAAGAAAATGCAATGTGTTAGTAAACATCTTTCATCATACATCATATCTCTTAAACGAATAAAGATATCGCCAAAAATTTTTTTGTTTTGAATAAAATTTCCAATGCTAAAAAGTTTGTGAATTTTAAGGAAAAATATTTACAGGGTGTTTCAGAATCTGCTGCTGAAATAAGAAGTTTTTGTTAAGGTGGTTAACATAATTGGTATTTAATTCTAGAAAAGGTCGAAAGTCAATTTATGAAGTAATTGAAGTGTAATTTAAGTGAAACAGTGGTGAAAGAAGAAAACAAACCAATTTGAGTGAAACAGTGGGGAAAAATCAGATTTGTTTTTTTTTTATTAATTGATTTTTTATTTTTTTTTTATAAGACATTTATAAAGTACATTTATAAAGTATTTCATTGATAGATTAGAATACAAAAAGTAGAAAAACAAAATAAAAGGAACAAAAATTTACATACAAACATTAAATTTCTTGGAAACTATCATCTAAGTCCGGGGTAGTGCGTAATAAACTTATAATTTCCGGTGAATATTGAAATAAGTGGATCGGATGAGATTGCTAGCATGTTAAATAGGTCTTCATTCTGATGAATTCTTGAAACTTTGCACGTATTTTGATATCTGTATTTCTTGTAGTCTTTATTTTTGGACTCCTGGGCTTTTTCTGACAATTCTCCAAGTGGTAGTGATTGGTATTCGATGATATTTTGACTATGAACCAAAATTTTATAAAGAGTAGGTGTGAGTTGTTTTTCAGGGTATTTTTGTTTAAATAACTCTGCGGTTTTTTTGGTGTACTCTTCAAATTTAACTGTATTCACTACTACCCTGCTATTCAAAACATTAAGTATTATTTGGATCCTGGTTATAACCTCTTTATTGACTCCAGTTATTCGAGTAGTTATTTCTGCACCTGTCAAAAAAAATCCCAGAAAAAATGACTGACTTCATTAAATCAAATCGCTCTGGCTCAGCCCTATGTAACACTTTATGCAGTTGAGTTTTTCGTTTTATATGAAGAGATTTATAAGGATTTACTATCCCTTGAGCTTGGCTTGATTATGTTTGAACCTTTTTTTTTTCTACTCAGTGTAAAGTCGAAAAAGCATGCAAAAATGGGTTTTTCAAAAAACATTAAATTTAGCAGTTTAAAAAAATTTATCTTTTTTTTTCATTTCTGATTATAGCAATTAACACATATGTATATATAACAATTAAAAATAGCAAAAAAGTTTTATTACACCTTTTTCCTAGTTTTTACACTCGAAATTAAAAAAAAATTTAAAACAATTGTTTTTTTCTAACCATAAAAATTTGTCAACTTTGACTCGCTCTACAAGTCAAACTATTCATACAAATGAAATAATTTTTTCAATTAATAGAGCTCCAAACATTTTTTAATTCAAAAAATGTAAAAGTTTTGTATTATAAACCCACCCGAAAAATGAATTTCACAAGCACTTTTGCCTAAACGGGCCACTGTGCGGTGGTTGGGTGAAATAAAAACGTGGATTTTCTTCTGTGCAACGTTACGAGGTCACACTTTACGATATAGCACGAAACGATGTAACGAAAATGTACATAATAAGATATTGGGTACGCTCAGTGACAAAAATATGAAGATCCCCCTTCAAGTTTTGAACTTCTCCTAAGTGGGTTTTAGCAAACTAGTCCGTTTTGGATCCGTGATGCACGTAGTCAACAACTTATGGACGACTTCGCATACGGATCCAAATATGCATCCTCAAAACTTCGCTTAATGCACATATTAACCGGTACTCATACAACTTTTTTTTTTTATTAAAATATAAAATAAGATTTATTTTGAGATTCAAAAAAGGTAAGGAAAACGTGGATATGTTAAACTAAATTTCAAAGGCGTGAAAAAAGTATCGATTTTGTCATTAATTTTAAAATTAATCCAAACTCCAGGGGTTATGGCTACCCTTTGAACTTTGAAGGTATGTTTTAACAAAGTTCGAGCGTTTTGAAAGCAGATGGAAGATTAAATAGGTGGTATATTGATGTACATACATTTGATTTTAATGTTTGGATATTGAAATTAAAGTGAAAGATAGAATTCTGCATTCACATCGTACGGCATTTATACTTAACGGTAGATACGTCCAATGTTAGAATAAAGGGTAGATAAACTCATGGGCATTCCTGGCGGAGCTAGTATTACTGTGAAATGATCTAAAGGGAGTGATCACTTGAGCACTGTTTTAAAAAGTACGATTAAACAATGATAGGCAAAACACATTTGGACGATGTTTGACTAAACAAACGATTCCAGAATTGATTTTACACCTTCAAATGAAACCATAGTATAGGAATATCTATAATATGTTTTAAGTGGTTTCAGAGACAAGAGATGATTTTTGTAAAACTGAAAAAAACAGTCGCAAAAAATTAGAGACTTGGGGAACAGCACCATAAATTTTCCAAATTTTAGACTTGAAATTATTAAAAAAACAACTTAAATTGATATCAAATGCACGCATTTTTCATAAAAGAGTTTTATACCAAACTCTATCGGCGAATGCATTAGATATACTTATCGAGCGAAATATTTGTATTTTCCTAGAGTGGTTCCACTTATACTTAAGGAATGTAAATATAACAAAGTAATATATGCACAGTCTTATTATATGCCTCAATGCGCCCGCCGGTCAACTTATTTGCACTTTATTTTATATCTCTCACCTTCATGTAAGAAGAGATGAAAAAGTGAGTCAGGATCAGTGTTACCTTTGCGGACACTTTAGTGTCATTTTGACACCTTTTCACCACTCGGAGACTTGGACACCAGGACACCTATTTTTGAAAATACCTTGATTTTGGACACTTTTTAGAAACCTAACAACCCTTTGAAAAAAAAAAAAAACAAAACAATTTGTTCGAACAATTGAACGGAAACCGTTGTCAATCAATCAAAACATAAAAATACCTACGCCACCACACATATCTATTCCTTGCATATCTTACATATCTTTCATACTCTAAATCCCAAATTACAGAACATGAAAACCTTTTACTCAAAATCTATAATTTGAAACATTATCAAAAAATATGTGATCAAATCACAGCTAGGATGATAAGAAATTATCTGTGTAACGTTTCTTGGACCCAGAAATTATAACATTAGGAAATGGATTCAACTACATATTTTGATTTGGTTTCTTAATATGAAAATTTGATTTCTAATCTCGAGAAAGAGTACAACTTGGGAGTTAAATACTTATGATGCTGATTTTGAAAAAGAAAGTAGTTTTAAAATTAAAAATATAAAAAGTTTAGGTTCAAAATAGGAAACTTAAGAAACCATTATCAATGAAATAATGTGATGAATTTTAAGACTTTTTTGAAACTATGTATTTATTCAATTAATGCAATTTTTGTTACTTCATTAAAATTTGAATTTAATCTGGTGTTTTAGTTGAAATTTCTAATGGATACCTTTTTCCTCCTCTCGCCTCTCGGACACCTTTTTTGAGACTTTATGAAAATTTTCAAATGGAACACTGCTGAGGATTATTTAGATTGTTTGTTTAGGCCTTATATACGCATACGCTGCTGATCCGAAACGTAAAGTTGCATATAAAAGTGACAAAACGAAATCGCAAACGAAAAATTTCGGTTTGCTTTTCGTTCTGAAGTACGCTGTTCGAAAAGGAAAAATTGAAAATTGTAGCAGATTATTTGAAGAAGCCTCCGCACAGAAATAATTGCCCAGACCATTAGGTGTTTTCGGCGTTGTGCGAAAAAAGAGTGGAGACTTCTCCAAGTAATCTGCTATAATTATCAAGTTCGCTCATGGAACAGCGTACTGAAACGAAAAGGAGAACGAAATTTTTTTGTTGTGTCATTTTTGTATGGAATTTTTAATTTCGCATCACCAGCGTATTAGACTTAATCTGATACGATCTTTAATTTCGCTCTCAGATCAAAACATGTTCAAAATGCTCCGAGTTCAACAAAAAAAAAAATAAGACTGCTTTTAGACGAGAGCAATTTTTAATTTTCCTTTCTCTTTTGGTTTCCATCGAATTGCAAATAGATTTTAAACACTGCGCCATTAGTAATGAAAATTTAACTTTGTGCAAGTGTAAAAGTATCATCTCTCTGCACTCTTTACTCCACTTGATCAAGCAAAGTTATCTGAGGGGACGACGAATGAAAAGAAAACACACTCCAACATTAAGGAAAAGCACAAAGAATAATGAGCGATAACTCTGTAATTTGTTCAACCTCAGCAATTTTGTCTACCCTGGCCACCACATACGTCCCTCGCCAATGTGCTTAAAAATCGCAAGAAGAAATTGCATCGTTTAAAAGCAGCCTAACCGAGCAGTCTCAGTAAAAGCCGAGCACGGAAAAAGTCACACTGAAAGAAAGTGGAATGAGATTTTCCAATAAGTTTTGCAAAACAAGCTTTTTTTATCCTCCATTGAATAACTACTTGCAGTTTCATGGTTAAATTTATTTGCAGTTTTAACTAATTCCAATTTAACTCAAGAGTTAATTTAGCACTGAAAACTGTCAGCCTAATATTATGAAACAGTTTAAAAAAGATATCGAATATAATTTTTGAAATACCTATGTACCTACATAAAAAAGGTGTAAATGCATAATTTTGACCGGTTAACCCCTTTAACTCCTATAAATCATAATCTATGAATTAAACAACGTTCTGTTTCATGAAAGTATAGTTTATGTGCTCAATCATTTTTCTATATTTCTATAATTTGTCATAATTTCTCCTTGGGATGATTTCCACGTTTTTAAAATCAATTAAGCTAAACCCTTTTGTGATGTGATTTCAAACACTGACGTCCATGTACATTATGTGTAGTAACTTTTTACTTTTAAACTTCCCAGGACAACCCTGTATATTTAGCGTCATCATCCCCATCACGCAATACCTACAAAACAACTCCTTTTTCAGAATTTCTTCCCTTCAAAACGCTAAATCGTTATTGTGCTGCATTGCCAATATATTTAAGTCGCATCCTTGCTTGCGAATTATGAAAGTTGCTATGTTTACATTCTTTGCTATGACACTTGGGCGTTGCCAACGTAAATGATAAATTGCGACAGGATTTCCGAAAATTTATTGAATGCTAGCGCTTTTTTTTTTTTTTCTTTAAAAGAATTTATCATTAAAAATATATCTACTTTAGTTTTTGATAAATAATTGCTACAAAAATGACTCAAATTTAGTTTTTGAGTAACAAGACTCCTGCAAACTTGTATAAATGACATCAAATCAAATTTAAAAAAAAAAATTAAACTATAACAGTAATTAATTATAAGATAAATTACATTAATGAATTTTGCCGCAAAATCCCTTCTATTCAATTTCCCACCGCACATCCTTAAATGCCCATTTAACAAAAGGACCATCCGACCGAAAATTCAACCAAAAGCCGATTTCAATTGCTCAACAAAAGGGGGAAGTTTATTCAAGAATCAAATAAACGTGTCAAAAGTATTCGAGGAGGCGTGTCACCAAATAAAACCCATTACGAGTTAGGAACACAAATTATCGTCCTTTTAACAAAAGAGCGTCGTTATTGAAACGCACGTTTGTGTGAGCTCATTACATACTGCATACTGTGACTCGGATCTTTGAATAAGTGTATAGAGTATAGAGTTTGTTGTATCGTTTTTGAGGCGTTAAACAGTTGCAGCTTGGATATTGTTCATTTGGCAGCGAATAAAAAAAAAAAGAGGGCGCTAGCTAAAATAAATCTGCTAGTATTTAGCAAGGAGGACTGAGAATCACAGCCCTCAAACCCGAAAACCCATTCGCCAAAGCAACAATTAATCCATGAAATTAGGTTCACAACAAAACAGTTCAAAAATAGGTGAGTGACTATAACTGACTGACTGACTGACGGTAGTGTGAGACTCTACTGTTCGCATTGAAATTGATGCTGCTGATGGAGGAACTTCCTTCCCTAAAGGGCGTGTGACACCTGGAGGCATTGGACGTTTCGTTTACACACATCCAGCATCAATCTTTCAGCTCGAATATTGCCATGTGCAGATATGTGTAAGAACGTATGGGAAGATATTTTTGTGAAATGTTTTCCAAAGAGGCGCAGACAAGAAAAGTGGCAATTTGGTGCATGAAATTGCCTAATTCGTTCCGTGTAGTTGACTTTGTCGCTAGCAATCGCCAATTTATATGTCGAGTGTATTTATTTAGTTTAACTGAGAATCTGTCACTTGGCCGATTAATGACAGTTGTTGTTGAGGTAATTTGGAAGTGGCCCGCATTGGCAATGGTACTTCATGGCCCAGAAAATCGTTTTCGACAATTATCCTCAAGATTTTTGGGATAAGAATAAGGGTAAGCTAAGTAGATTTCTTAAGTGGATAACTTTTCGGTGAGAGATGTCTTTAAGAAATCCTTACAATCAATTGAAAATTCAAAACGATTTTTCATTTTGATTATTGACACCTGAAACTTCTTATATGAATATTAAATACTTTTTACAAGTATAGAGGTATAGAGACTTTATATTAGATACCTACCAACATAAAGAAACATAAAATGTAAGTATGTAGGTATTTGATGCGAGTGTGTAATAATAAAGTGAGAAAAAAAGTGTTAAGAGTTTTTATAGAGGAAGAAGAAGTAGTTAGGTAAGTAGGTACGTGAACTTAATTTTTTTATGGTGGTAGCCTCCATATTTGTATTAATAATATGGGTGAGGTTCTGACGCATAAGCCTATAAAAATAGTTTATTTCATACCTACCTATAGCTAATATAATGGTATGAGTTTTGATAGATAAACTAGGAATACCGTATTTAAAAAAAAACCCAAGTTTTTGTTTATATGCAACGTGCAAAATGTATCTTGTTCTTGGCGTTTGCTAAAATTAAAAAAAAAATTAAATTTATAAATTCAATTGAAAGTTTTTTCCGATTTTAAATCCGTATGCGTATCGCCCAGGCACGACAGTTGGGCTCATCGCTGTTAGATGTTGTCGTACCTCGTACCCTCTTTCTTCATTATTAAAATGTTAAGCTTTACATTCTAATTTATTATTGAATTCGCTTCACGAAGGTCCAATTTTCGATGAGTCTGGCGTTGGCGTATAGATCAAGCTGAATTTGAGCGATGGCACGGGTTATGTTGTCTTTGAGGGCATCGGTCGTTTGCGTGTATTCATAGTCTTGCGACTTAAGGGAACCTCACCTGAAAAAGTCTAAATAAGTCAAATCACACGAATTCGGTGACCAGTTCACGTTCGTCGCCTCTATGCTTGAGATTGCAGATAACCATGTTCTTGAATCTCCCGCACAGAATGTCCATTGTGGAGCGTATAGCGCCGTCTTGTTGGAACCACATGTCGTTCACATCCATATTAGCGATGCTACTTTCCTGCAATTGCAGTAAATCTACTGCATTTTGTGCAAAAAATAAATCTTCTGCCACAAAAATCAAATATGCTGCACTTTTTTTTCAAAATACCTACTCCCAAACTGCTATATTAAAATCTTTAACAAAGTGATCGGTCGATTTTTCCATAAGCCAGGTTGTTAAAAAGAAACACCGCATTAAACATACATAGTTTCAATGCTCTTGAAAATGTTATTACTTGTAAGGAAATTAATAATATCAGCAATGGTTGTTGTACAGCATTAGATTCACTCGGGTTATTGGAGTACTTTACAAACTTTTTAAACAAATTTAAATTATTAATTTAAGATGTTCTAGTTTTTCAGAAACTTTCTTAAAATTGTTAAAATCGATAAACTTTTATATTTTTATTTTAAAATAAAAAATCTACTGAAGTGCCAAAGAGAAATCCTAGACAGAAAACAGATATCACATAAGAAAACGTCAAAAAATCCATTAGTTTTTTAAAAAAAATAAAAAAAATATTGCCTTTTCTGGCCACCTATTTTTCACCAATAAGTGCAAAAGTACAGATACGTGAGAAAAAAATCGGAGGAGTTAGTCCAATGTGAACACTGTCTTGCGTTTTGTTGACGCACGGGTGTTGGGATTGGGCGTTGGCTGATTGTTCACTGTCAACTTGAGTTTGACCACGTAAACGTAAAATAGGTGCCTACTAAGAGAGGTGTTTAAAAAATAAAATCAAAACAGGAAAAAACTAACAACAAAAAAAACAACATGACTGCCATGAACTGATAAAATCTACCCGTCCCTATTAGGAAACTCTTTAGGGTCAATGTGGGTAAATGTAATAGCAGGGCCAAATGTAAACAGAGCTCATATTTCATACAAAAAAATGCAGTCTTGAACGCACCCCCTGAATAAACCTTTGGAAACATTCATTATCTATCACATACATGTCACTTATTAATGTTTTTACAGTTTTCAGTTAACAGTTTTTTTTAATGATTTATGTTCCATTTAAAAGTGTTTTACAAGTCTAAAGGCTTCGGGAAATATTACAATTTTTTTCCAAAATTCAGAGATATTTTTTTTTTTTAATATACTATATTATTATATAAAATTTTATTGACATTAAATTAAAAGAAAAAAAATTCCAAAATCTTGAAGGGATTTATCTTTTTTTCTTCTTTAAATTTACCGTAATAAATATTATGATAAGGGTAAATGTAAAGACATTTTGGGTGAATTGTAAATTGTATGTATGATTCGTTGCAAAACACATTTCAATCTCATTGGATGACGTTGCCAAACCAAAACAAAACCAAGCAAATGCTGAGAATAACATAATCATGACCTTCAAATCTTTTGCGTATCCCTTAACTATACCATCATCGAGTGGTTGCCCCTGAAATAAAGAAGATTTACGAGTTTTGAAAGCTGAATACGTTGTTTATAACAACTTAAAGCCGCTGTTCCAAAACTTCAAGATGATTTGCATTGCTGTTTACATTTACTACATAAATTTGAATCAAAATAAAAACAGAACTGTCTAAATGTAAACTGGGGACATGCGTGTACCTTATAAATTAGAATAAAAATAAAAACAGAACTGGATAAATGTACCTAAATATAATAACATTAACCGTTATTTTAAAATTTTTAAAGTAATTTTCATAATCTTTAATACAGAAATATTGTATTTTCACGTTATCATTCATAGTTTTTAGTTAAATTTTCAATTAAAGAAATTAAAAGAGTTTTAACTCAAATTTTTCAAAAAAAATATGAAATTGCTTACAATGAAAAAAAGCTTTTATTTTTGTTAATTCTTGCGATTGTTAATATATTTCATCAACAAAAAGATTGAGAAGGAACATTCATTCTCAAAAAACAGTCCTGCGAATGCCACTGCTGTCTAGCTCTTTCGGATGGTTGGTAATCGTACATTTTTGGCAACAATAGCCGTGTTTTTTTGCAAGCCCGGAGAGATTTGGTTGAAAAAAAAACGAAATCTTGGATTAGCGACGCCATTACAGAAAGAAAATGGAGTTTCCATACAAACTATCGATAACAAGTACCTATGCAATTCACGCCGGTAACACAGTTTTTCTCCGTGCTTAAGGCGCCAGTTATAGCTTTCATTGAAAACCATCATTGAAAAGTTAAATGATTGATTTTGAGGCGGTTCAACCTAAAAAACAGTGATTATTTTGATGCCAATATAAAGGTAGTGCCTTAATTAATATTTCTTGCCAAAAAAAAAAATTAATTTCGGCCCAACTTTCCACATAAGATGACTTTTAAAATTTCAATGATCATTGGTAAGGTAGTTCAATCATTGAAATAATAAAAGTCAATTTATGTGAATGGTTGGGCTGAAACGAAATTTTTTTTTGGCAAGAATTAATAATTAAGTCATCGCCTTTATACTGGCATCAAAATAACTATCGATTTCGCTTCCTAAATGCCTCAAAATAGATTATTGAAACTTTCAATGATGGTTTTCAATGATAGCTATAACTGGAACCTAAGTTAAGCTCCGAGAATTCTCACCGCTTAGCTAAGTTCGACGGGGACTAGTTGATGTTGCATTTAACACGTAAATTGCAAGACAGGACGTCGTTTTTTTCGACCGATTTCATCGCGGGCTTGCAAAAAAACACGGCTAATGGCATCCCTTGAAATGCCTACGTAGTAATTTCAAGTTGTACGTTATATAGGCGAATAATTTAAAAAAAAATCAAAGACTAATGCGTTGTAATGGGTGATTTTTTAAGAGGTTTAGAACTTTTAAAAAAAAAAAACACAAAAAATTCGAAAAAATGAATGAAATATTTATTTGAATCGATAGTTTGAACCTTGCAATTTAATGTTTAAAGATAATTTCATGCAAATGTTGACCGCGGCTGCGTCTCAGGTAGCCCATCCGCTGAGTCCAATTTTGGCATACTCTTTCACACATATCGGCCGGTATCTCACGAATGAATGCATGGATGTTGGCTTCCAGTGCGTCAATCGAAGCGGGCTTGTCCCTATAGACATTAGCCTTGACATACCCCCACAAAAAATAATCTAATGGTGTCAAATCGCACGATCTAGGCGGCCAATTGACCGGCCCGAAACGTGAAATTAACTGTTCACCAAACTCGCCTCGCAATTGCGCCATTGGTTCGCGTGCTGTGTGGCATGTGGCACCGTCTTGTTGAAACCACATATCATGCAAGTCAAGAACTTCCATTTCGGGCAAAAAAAAGTTTGTTATCATCGCTCGGTAGCGTTCACCATTGACAGTAACGCTGCGATTCGCATCATCTTTGAAGAAGATGCCCATAAACCGCACCAAACAGTGGCTTTTTCGGGATGCATTGGTAGCTGTTGCAATGCTTCTGGCTGATCTTCACTCCAAATGCGGCAATTTTGCTTATTTACGTACCCATTCAACCAAAAATGAGCCTCATCGCTGAACACAAGCAGCGCGCGATGAACATTTCGAACCGAGCACGAATTTCGATAGTAAAATTCAATAATTTGCAAGCGTTGTTCATCTGTAAGACGATCCATGGTTAAATTGCAAACCAAACTGAAGCTGTTTGACAGTGACACAAGGTACTAAACACACGTCAGCTGTCAAAACCAGTGTTGCCAAAACCAAACCAGCCAAAAAATCACCCGTTATAAGTTAAGTACCTACTTTTTTCTGCCATTGAACAACATCGGTATCGGTAATTTGCTGGGTTGTTTCTCTTGAATTATTGCAGTTTAAACAAGATAATTGAAACTGCTATAATTATAAAGTTATCTTTTCTTCTTTTCACACACGCTCTTTCAGATTAATGAAATTGACAAAAAAGTAGGTCAGAATCATTCAATACATTTTGCTATAGTTAATTTATTATAACCTCTCAAAAACACCTTCATTTTTCAAAACACAAAATTAATAAATATTCCGTAGAAAGTATCGGTTTAATTGATTAACTACTTACATGTAGATATGTATGTACATATGTATGTAGGTGTACCTATAATCCTAAATTACACTCCAATGAAACTCACTTCGCAATCAAGAATATTATGCATGCATATCTAATAATATTAAAAATTATTTTTATAATTTATATTATAAATAAAAAAAGTTTGCTACAAATAAAAAACAAAACAAAAACTATCTTGAATTTACATTTGAATATTTTTGTATCTATAGTAACCTATGTGCAATGCACATACATAAATATATATTTTAAATAATAGATATAGGTACCTATATGTATAATATTAAGCTCCAAATCCAAGCCCTTCACGAAATCCAACAGACACCTGGGCATCTTCTTTAAATTAAATCCAAAAGCTAAAGTTAAAGTTTAAAACCTGCATAGTTATTATTAACCTATTCCGCATCATGCGTTTCAATGATATTTGATGGATTGATTGATTGTTTCCTTTATTATACTTAAGTATAGGTATTTGATGTTTTCAGATACTGTCACACAAATCATTTTATGCCGCTTGTTCATTGAAAAAGTATATAAAATCCCAAATCAGTTTCTCATGACTTAATTAAAAAATAAACACAATACAACCATCCCCATTCACAAACGGATACCGCAGACTTTGCGACGCATAAATATGATTACTCTCGTCGATATAGCCGGGCCCTACACTTCAAATGGAAATAGGCGGTCACACTTAAAAGGGCTCCCACATCACATCCCCCGATCACGTGGATGTATTAACAATGTATTAATTACCCTATTCTGTCGAATTGATAACTAGTAGAATTAAGACATTAGACATATCAATGCACCTCGTACGTGCTCATATTGCCTGGGAACCGACCGAAGAGTATCGTCATCACACTGTGCATCCATCTGAAGGCGTATAGTGCCGCTGAATTGGACGGGCAACGGACAACGGACATGTGTGTGCGTTCCAGACAAGTCCTTATTAGGCATTCAAGGGAGATTGCATTTCATTTCGAAATTCCTCAGAAGTTACTCTCGTGATGGTCTTGAGCCTCTGCAACGCACACTCGCACTCCGGTAGCCATACAGCATGTGCACTCACCGACAAAGAGTCGACCACTCTGTCGCATCAACCACCAGCCCAACCATACCCAAATGATCACTACGATATGGGTACCTTCAAATTTTGGGCATAACTCACTGATCGATCAATTGATCGGCGGGCCGTGTTGTCGTGATATCGAATTTGCTATAAATTAATGATTCCGTGGACACTGGTCAACTGTCTGATAAGTGATCAATGAATTCAGATTTCGTCGATTGAATGACATTTAAATATGTAGAAGCAAAGGAGTTGCGCCCGTGCACCATCAGACTCACCATCGCCAAGTTTTCGGCAACGCAGTGAGGCAAAAGGAGAAATTTGTTTAAAGCAGCATTCATAAATACAAAAGACCAGAATAATAAGTCCGACAGACAATTCGTCGAAACCGGTCGATTTATTGGTGAAACTTTGTCGTCATGTTTTGATTTTGACAAAAGTAAAAAAAACTCTTTTGAGCAAATGAAAAGATTTGGCAAATTGGTGTCATGTATTGGTATGAGTGGGTAATTTAATTGTGATCATGGTCAAAGCAAAGCGCATATAAATACAGTGAAGCGGTGGCCGGCGGCGCAGCGGCGCGCGGTGAGGGTAGCAGAATAGTCTGGCCCAAAGTCACATTTTGAATATTTAACCATTCAAATTCCATAATTATTGTCATTGTTCTGAATTTATTGCTTGCTATAGCTAATTTAAATTCAATTCAATTTTATTCTTAAGATGGAAGACACAACTGAATTGAACGTTTGGTCAAATTTGGCGCTAGTTGTTCAAAAAAAAAAAAAAAATAAATAAAGGTACGATGATGCGTTACAAAAAATTTCAAGTGATAGTACCTAAATTGCGAACAAAATCATGTTTGGTTTGCAAATAACAAGTAGAAATTGACATTGCTTAGTATCGATTTTAATTTCAGTTTAAACCTGCATTTAAATTTGCTGTATAACGTTGCTTTTTTACAATCCGAATGTAGTGTCCGTTCAACCAAGAGACTTTAAAAAGAAAATACAAAAATCTATTTGAATGTTGTTTTCTCGTATGTTACTCCCCTTTCACAAGAGGAAACAAGTTGCTGGAGATTTTTTGACGTTCTCTTTTAATTTCTTTAAAAATCTCCTGTACCTTTCACACGGAGAAATAAAATCGTGGAAACTTTCTGTAGTTTCCTTTTAAAAAAGCCTGGTTGAACACACTCTACTGTGTGTGTGTGTGAAGAGGAATGTCAAAAAAATTTTCTCGAATCGTTGACCGGGGAGATTTCATTTTCCCCTCTTACTTCTTGCGCTTCTCACCCGCAAACTGAAAGTTGCTGGCATCTCAGTTTCCTCGTGTGAAAGGGGACTAAGGTATTGCGCGAGACTTTAGAATACGTTGAATTAAAACGTCAAAAAATCTCCAGCGAATTGTTTCCTCGTGTGAATACCGGGTTTGGTGTAGCCCATCCCAGAACCACTGGTCCCAAGGCAACTCATCAAACGATAATCAGCGGTGAGATTTTTGAGATTTCTTTTCGACAACAGCTGTTTGGTTCATGAGCTGAATTTTTCTATGGGATTACAACAATACAAACTAATCCAGATAGATTTGGATAGATATAGCCGAACGCGGCCAAAGGCAATTTGCAAACTATTCCAGTATACTTAATGCCTGTTTGGAAGCTAAAACTTTCACCAAGTTTTCCAAAACTGTTTTTTTCCTATGGGTTTTGACAGTAAATTGTGAAAGTTTGTGAGAAATTGGGAACATTTGTGAAATATGTCACGTTACGAAACAGATCTATAATCAGAACAGTTAAGAATTTGATTTATGCTCTTTAGAATTTGACAGTTTGTGAGTGTACAAAGTAAATGATCGAACATACTAGATCTGTTTGGCAACGTGAAATTT
The DNA here is from genome assembly GCA_932273885.2 of Leucozona laternaria. Classification (NCBI taxonomy): domain Eukaryota; kingdom Metazoa; phylum Arthropoda; class Insecta; order Diptera; family Syrphidae; genus Leucozona; species Leucozona laternaria. Next base: position 20,495,303 of record OW026368.1, on the reverse strand, counting down.
CTTACAAAAGCCGTGTTTTATTATCTTCTATCGGGATCCGGATTTGGATCTGGATTAACTTTTAACATGTGCTACAAAAACAATTTTGAAAATTTCCCAGTATTTTGTTTGTGTACTCTACGTGTTAAAAGCAAATTCAGATCCAGATCCGGATCCCGATAAAAGATAATAAGAGACAGCTGAATTATCGGAAATTGAGTGTCAAAAATCATACGGAGAAACACCAATTCTGGGAAACCTAGATAAAATTTCAAGATACCAAACTGGCATAATATGCAAAACTGTAAGATATACCTAAATTCCTTATGTCCATACTTGTTTCAGTTTGAAAAATATGCATTTAACTGCACATATGTATGTATATGTAAGTATAAGAAAAGGGTGTTAATTGTTTTGATATAAAGTAACTACCCTTATCAAATAAATATACACTGTCATCACATAAATCAACAAACCTTTGACGTTTTTTTTCGAACACCTTGTCATTAAGGTCAACAGTCATCCCACTCTCCAAAGTCCCACCATCCCATAAAAAAAAAAAAAAAAACAAAACTACTCAGCAGATTTTTTAATCTTCCAGCACCAACATCACTGACGTGGGTCGGCTCACTCCAGGCTACGAGCTACGACATATTTTCCATGTTCGTCTTAATTTAGTTTACCAAAAACCACTTGGTACCGCCCCATAATGCCACAACTTTGCTACAAACTTTGATGCTGATACTGACCAAAAGTACAATACTCCGAGTCATCTGAACTGAACTGAACTGCGGTCTCATAAAAAAACAGCACACACGAGACCGAGAACCAAAAAAATAAAAAAGATAATAATAATATTACATCCCTAAAATATGTTCGTCCCTGTAATTGAACCATAAAAAACAGGACCAATCCACCCCCCAGCAGCAAAGCGACTACAACGTCCTTAAACCACAGTATATACATACAAATATACCCAGGATGTAGTATGTGGATGAGGATGCCTTTTTGGCATCGTTTTGTCCTGATTGCCGTTCGATTTGTTCTCCCACATACTGTGAAGTGGGCAGTGCCGTTGCGCTCCACTGTTAATGGTCTGCACTTCAAATGAATTATTTATATTCTGTGTGTTGTGTGATGTGTGCTTCTGCTGCTGGTCCTGGTCCTGGTCGAAATTTGTGGGTCCTTCCGGCAAGCAATCTACTCCTGCTCCTGCACTCTTAACACAAAGCTGATACATGGGAGGTCGTATAAGAAGCTTTTTTGTGAAGTCACTAAATTACGTTAAATGTCGCCCTGGGTGGGAACGGAGGAATAAATTTCCTTGAATCTTCGCAAAATGTTTCGTCCTTTTTTTATGTTATGGTTTTTTTCCTCATTCTTATATCTAACTTAACTACACTCAATGCTGACAATGCACAATTTGATTTAAGAGTCCTTAAATGTGCAATGCGGATTGAATTTATAATAATAGAAGCGTCAAACGTTAATCGTTGCATCCGATCTAATGCCTCATTCTGAGGTAATTTGTCATTATTTGATGGTGCGGCTGCATGTTGGCATATTATATTGTTTGTAAATGGTATAGGTATATACATATATACCGGAATACGTGCAGAGGCCCCACACCAAGAATACCGCATAATGTGCACCTATAAACCAATATAAAGAATGAAAAAGGATACCACATGTGAGCATCCGGCATATACCTAGTCATTTTGGTCTGATTGTGTTAAAATTCAAAGGATTTATTGCCTCGGAAAAATCACCGAAAAGAAAAACAATCACGTTTTAGGATTTAAATTATTGAGTTGCCTTTTTGTGTGGCGATGTTTTTGAATTGGTGGCAAGAGGAAGTTTATTTATCAAATAATTCGGGAAGCGCCAAAAGAATGACCATCATGAAAACATTTTAAGTATTTATGTATGTGGTAGTTCTATATCTGCTCATTAAGCCTCGAAACCTACATATATTTATTATGTACATACTTAGGTATTCAGGCGTATTTAACCATAATTTTATGAGAACTGATGATGAATCTTGTGAGAAAGGGGGTGCGTTTAGCAAGACATAAAAATGACAAGTTCAAATTATGCAGCATAAACGATGACGTCTATTTTTAAAATATGCAATGTCAAAATGAAGACAGACGTTTAAGAAAAATAGCTACTTATTGACGGTGTTCACATTGGACTCACTCCGCGCGACTCATTTTGACATCTTTTTCTTTTATCTCACTCTACACAACTATATGAGAAAGTGAGGCAGGATTTTTAATTTTTTTGAAAAAATCCTGCCTCACTAGACTCTCTCTTTCTCATCATGAGTTGGAGTGAGATAAAACAATGAAATGTCAATATGAGTCGCGCGGAGTGAGTCCAATGTGAACACCGTCATTAATACAAACATATTAAGCATGTTCAGGAAGATAAGATGTCGGAGACCCCTCAGCAATCACAGTTACATAAACAGGATTCCTCAGCTAAACTTCTCAGCTGTCAAAAAATTAAGTTCGCTTGCTCACTTTTTTACGGACCAAAATCTCTGAGATCTCATTTTCCTGAACGTGCCTGTTATAAATGCGTCTTTAACGTTTCTTTCCTGTTGATGTTGGCCCTATTTAAAAAATGACAAGTTCTACAGGTGACAATTTATAAAATGAAAATTTGTTCTATTTCATTAAAGCCCATTTGCTGAAACCGTTTATTCTAAGATCGTTGTTATATTTTGTTTGACCAAGAGTCCAAGGTGTTAATTCTGATCCACCTTTTACAGCCAATGTACTTTACTCGTTGAGATCGTCGATCAGTCCATTTCATTTTATTTATTTACTTTTATATTTATGACTTACCAGTAATAATGACTTGTACAAAAAATATGCTCTGAAAATTGAAAATCTGCTCTGCAACAAATTTGAAAAATTCGATGACCAAACATTCTAATACCAACATTTTAAAAATTCAATCTTACTTAAGGACTACATACAAAAACTATTAACATATATGTACATATCTATATGTATAAACTTCATTGAATAACAAAATAAATAAAAAAAATAGTTATTGGTTTTAATCATATTTTATAGTTTAAAATTTACTTAGCAATTTGATTTAACCTGTATGTACGTACTTAGATCACGAAAATGACATTTGATTTTTTTAATTATGTTCAGTGCTGCCATATACCCTTGTACTCTATGCAAGCACAGATTAGCCACATGAAGATGAGAATCCCCGACAGCCATTTTAATTTGCCTACAAGCTTGAACTGGCAGTTATCAGATAAAAAATGAGAATGTGTGTATAAAATTCTCACACATAGACAGTAGGGATCTTCACAGACCTGGTTAAATTGTTGTTGCAATTCACATCTATTCATCAACAACAAATGGGTTTTGGAGGGTGAAACGTACGAAACATTCTCATCTTCATATGGCTAATCTGTGTATGCAAGTTAAAACAAAAGTTGCATGGTGCGCATATATGCTTTTTTTGTGATAAGAAAAGTTTAATTTTTAAGAATTTAAAATGTTTGCTAAAAAGCATACCTACATTTTAATTTTTTTTTTGGTTACGAAAATTACTTTATCAATATATTTTGTATAATTCACAATCTTTAGCTAGAAATTTACGTTTTCTTTTTTATGTATGTCTGCAATAATTTTGCAATGAACAATATTTTATGTATTAAAAATAAAATTATGAAAAAAAACTTTTTTTATATTTTTCACATTCCTTTTTTTCCTTGATTTCGGTAAGTATAGAGAATTTTCATATTTTACTCCTGGATATAGTAGATTTTAAACAACAAGGGACATTTAATTATTTTTGTAGGTCAATTAATTTGTTTATATTATTACCTATTCGAAAATTTGTTCCTTTTCAATTCTTTTTCGCAAAATTTTAAGGCATGTAATTTAATGGAAGCGAAAAACATGCACAACAATTAAAGACCAAATACAAAATGCGAAATGAACCCCATCAAAACGTTTCACCAAACAATTCTGGTGAAACATACCATACCCAAAACTCCTTGTCCCATTACCATTCGATATAGCTCTAAACTGTCAATAAACAGGAAAAATAACGGAATACAACTGCATTTCCGGTTAAGTTTTTAACAATGGCAGTTCCAAGAAGATTCTTCCTACATTTTCTTCATGACATCGAAGCTGCCATCTATTGTACATATTCATCACACTTATCAAATACAACAACCCATACATTACGTCATTGTGCAAGAAAAAAAAAACTACCTTTGCCTTAACACTTCCTTACCAATACCTGTTGTTCACACTCATTTCACCTCACCTCTTCACATGACATTCCATAACTCAACAACCTTTTAATTGTTGACAGCTCATTTCTCAAGTATTTTTGTGTTTTCTTTTATAATTTTTCCCAACAAGTCGACCATTTCTCCCACCAACAAAATAAAAACAGCAAACAAACAATAAAGGAAAGAAGAATCAACAAACTTCAATTATTAATTTGTTGCTCTTTTTCATATATTCCAATAAGCGCTCAGGCTCAGCCATATTCGGTAGATGAAACCTATCAAAAGATCTCTGAAATCTCTCAGACTAAACAAAAGCCTGGTACGTACATAATTCTAAATATATTCCAATACCATTTGTCCAAACAAAACCATTTGCTGACGTTGCCCTACGTCTCAAATAACAAAAAAACAAAAAAAGCTCCGGAATCAAACATAACAACGACGAGAAGAAAGCGAAAAAAATCGTCGATGAGATGAGAATAAGATGAATAATAAGCCCGCTGCTGCTGTTGAACATTTTCAGCGCGAACACCACATTAGACCCACGTTCACGCAACCACAATCATTAGCCGTCGTCGCCGCGGTTAACTTGCATTTCTAGACGTAACTACTTTGTGCCATGAAGTGCTGCTTCTCCATCAGCCAACCTGAGCTAAGTGTTGTGTGTATGTCGACTGGTGGAAAACAACCATCCATCGCTGCCATCGCCGCCCTAATCCGGAGCAACAAACCCTTTTATCAAAGAAACAACTACTGACCAATTGATATATATACATAACTTCCTATTTCCACCTCGTCGTGAACATTCTAAATTTAGTTTTTAAGTAGAAAGTGTGTGTAAGTGAGTGTGAGTAAGAGCTTGAAAATGCTTCCAAGATTCCGACGTTCGTTCTACGGCAAGCTGATCTTCTTGACAGTCTTGGTATCGTTCTTCCTGCTTTACCTCAGAGTCATCAGTCTAAATATGGCTGAAGATGACATTGAGGCACGTAACAAACTTCTCCTAGCTACTCCGGCAGCTCTACTGAATCCCGATATAATGCAGGAAGATAACTCCATCGTGACGCCATTCATCTATCCGTCGGAGGAAAGTATCTACGAAAAACAAATCCGGGATGATCTAGCCAAACAAGTGCCCGGTCTGGGCGATGAAGGACGAGCTGTGCTTCTTGATGGAGATGAGAAGATTCGAGGTGATGAGATCTACAAAAAAATCTCCCTCAATGAAGTTCTCAGTGACAAACTCTCCTACAATCGCACCACTCCGGATGCAAAGCTGCCCATTTGTTCGAGCATAAAGTATGACCTGAACGACCTCCCGACCACCAGTGTCATCATCATTTTCTTCAATGAACCGTATTCTGTTCTGATGAGAACTGTCCACAGTGTCATCAACACTGGAGACTCTCGGATTCTGAAAGAAATCATATTAGTCGATGACGGAAGCACCAACGAGGAGCTAGGCGGCAAAATGGATCACTATGTAAAGACTCGCCTTCCCAAGGGAGTTGTTCATGTGCTGCGCTTGAAAAATAGGTAAGTTGCGAATTGTATGGGTTTTGTCGTAATCACCTATCTGGGATTAGATAACAATTATCAATGTTGTTGGCACATCTATTTGACCAAATCAACAAGAAACTCGTCTAACCAGCTTCTCACTCGCATTTGACATTTAAATCTGTTTCGTGCTTTTAGTTCAAATCAACTTCCATCTGAAGAAGAAGATTTCAAAATTAGATAGACGTTTTACATAGAAGATGGAACTTGATGATTGGTTCAATCACAATAGAAAGCGAATGTGTGTGGTGAATATGAAAAAGTGTAGCAATAAATTGATAGATGAAATTAGGAGTTTTTTGTTCTACCAATTTTTATGAGAAATGTATCCAAGGCTTTCGCCGCTATATAAAATAATGGTCATGATGATAACTTAGTATTCCAAGTTCATTCTAATAGAAGCAAAGTGATGTGGCCAAAATTATTCATAGTCGTTGACTTTGTTCCATCGAATTGCATTTGCTTAACTCTCTGTAATCATTTTTTGCTTCTTCTTTTGTTTCAAAGGCCGTTCTTTCTCTGCATAATAATGAGTTCAGGATTAACAGTTAAAAGAACAAAAACATTTGAATTACATTGGAATGACACTCGAGGCAGTTAGAAATAGAACACGTTCTTTACTGTTGATGATTTATAACCTACCATCTCAGTTTTGTTGTTGTTTTACCTTTTGACTTTGAAACAAGTTTAACAACTGTGAGGGTTAATACAAAACTTGTTCATTTGTTTGGGATTTTAATGCGACAAGTTATTTTTTGGTGTTGTAAATTAGAAAAAAAGCAGATACGAATATATATACATATGTATACCATACAGTCGACTCCACTTTATAAAGACGGATTCAGCGGTAATTTTATCCGACTTATCGAAATTCAAAAGATAATATTTTTAAAAAGGAATGCGTTAAGTAAATTTGATGTTACTTTGTTAATTTAAAATATGTACATATGTAAGTATGTATGTGTTCAGATGGGTGGTGGAATGGGTTTGATTGTTGTATTTTCATCATTCTGTCGTTGCAAGCGACCACAGCGGAAATTTTTTTTTGAAGATCGTCTTTATAATATGCAAGAAGTTGTTATGGACGACGACGTTGTAGCCGATGAAATATTTATACAAACTATGTATTATGAAAACCAACCAAACGAGTGGAAGGTGGTCTCGTTCAAAGCGACCTTGGTATTACAAACGATGTGGTAAAATGTGATGTCGACTGTATTTTAGGTGTTTTTTTTAGTACGCGATTATACGCTTGAGATAAAAATACAATAAAAAAGCTATAGCCGCCTAAGAAAATACTAATCTTGAAATAAAATTTTTATGGTACCGTCATTTTTGCGTAAATTTGAAGTCCTAAAGCTTTTCTTAATATACATGCATCCTAAGAAATAAATTTTTACAAATTTTAAAAGTATCAAATTTTTGTATTATGTTGCATCCAGGAATTTTGGTGACATCACAAACTTTAAGCTACAAAAGCAAGTTCGTGCGACCTCCTCGTCATGCATTCATTTTTTTGTATAACAGCATGGTGCCATTAGTGAATTCTGAATGAAGCAAATGGAAATTTACAATTTTAATCTATTGTGTAGCATAGCAGTCACATTCAGAATTTTTGTTATCTCTACAACTTACCATGTAAGATAAGCAATGACCAGGTTCCTCATATTTATAAAAGTTGTATTAGTTATAATAATTCTATTTAGTAGTCGCTTAGCCGATGTGCGGGAACCTTTATCGTCGCTAGCTAAAAGCGCATAAAAGTTTCATTGTATTTTACATGCAAAATAACTTTTTAAGTATACAAAACATCCAAACAAAAATAAAGTTTTTGGTTGCTATGTTTGTAAGATAAACTGCCTTTAAACCCATTTAAAATTTTATTATAACGTTCAAAAGCGATTGGCAGCTAAATATTGTTAGAAACAATGTTCATCATTAAAACCAACGAGCGGGAAAATATTTGTATTATTTTTTGTATGTATTTCTTGATGTAAAACCAAACCAACAAATTAACAAGAAACAAACTAGTTTCCTTCATTTGTATTCATATTGGATTGGATTTACGATTTGGGAGATAAGATTAATTTGTTTATAAATTTTCGGTTGCGAAATGATTATTCATTCTTTTTTGTTGGCGTCAATTAAAAAAAAAAAACTATGGTGCTTATAAACATAGAAATTCATATAAATATGATAAAGATTGTATCTTTTCGTTTTGTATTTTTTTTTTTAACTTTAGAAACATGGTGAACAAAATGTTGAATTAAAGGTTATAGTACAAGAAGGTATGCACGTAAATAATATTATCTTTTGTTGAACTCTCAAAAATGCTCGCAGTTTGTTGTCAGAGTTGAATAGGAATTTATATAAACTGCTCATGTCACTTTTATCTTAAGTGGTCATCGGATTTATTCCATTCCATTCTTCCATTCCGTCGTTTGACATCACAAACATTTGTTACAGGCTGTTAAGTCTGAAACCTTAGACGATTAAATTTTGCCAGAAAATATTTAAACAAAAAGTGATATTATGGGTTTTCTCATTCGTAAAATAAATCGATTTATTTTTGATTTGAATTATAAGGGGGGGTTCACATTCAACGACGTGTCGTTCGACCTAAGTCGTTTTGCCAGCGTTCACATTCAACGACTATCTATTCAACGACGTGTCGTTCGACCTAAGTCGTTTTGCCAGCGTTCACATTCAACGACTATCTTATCGACATAATTTTCAAAGAAATTTTCATAGAGCCAACATGCTGCTAAATTCATTATTTACACCAATCCTAGTCCATCCATTTTATTTTTTCCGCTCTCTTTTTGTTGTTTAATTGCATTGCAACCCATTTTCTTCAAATCTTACTTAAAAAAACAGAAAAAAAGATGAAAAATTGAAGTCATCGGTCGTTCGACTGGAGTTCACATTTACTACAGCGGTCGTCCGACCGAGCAAATTTTCAAAAAAAATTAACTACAGAGTAAGTCGATCGACGGTCGCTCGACTGGTGTTCACACTACAAAAATCTGACATAACGACACGTGTTGGTGAACATGTCGTTCATCCCCCCCTATAGACAAAAAATTCAAATATCGTTCGAGCGGTTTTCTTAAAAAAATATTTTTTGTTAATAAAGTTTATTGAACATTTGAAAAAAAAAAAAAATTTTAAAGCCTTTTTTTAATTATTTAATAATATATACCCCAAAACGAAATTAAAAAAAAAAAAATTCTTTAACACGTTTTCAAAATGAATTTTATTTTAAAAAGCCAAGTTATTTTTTGGAAAATTTTTGTATGCAATATTATTTAAAGTATTAAAATTTTGATCGAAATAGGTCAAGCCGTTATTGAGAAAGTCGAAAATCAAAAAACCATTCTGTGGCAGGTACCTTAGCTTAGGTTAGGTTTTTGGGTGGGCTGATAGAGGATCTAATTTCCATCACACTTAGATCAATGTAGATCCCTTGTGATACCCCGGAGGATTGAACACTCCATATAAGTTAACCTATAAAATTATTTCATGGACAATCAAGCCATCCGGAGGCTTTGATGAATTTCGACAGTTAAACACCGGAAAAGTTGGAGAGCTCTTCCAGATCGTTAAAGAAATATCTTCCTAGATGTTTGTGTCTTAGTTGCGAGAGTGCTGGGCAGTGACATAAGAAGTGAGAAGTGTCTTCATGTGCTGCTTCATCGCCACAACCTCTGCATACATCATCTGTGATGAGCCTCAGTTTTTTCTTGTGGTACTTCAGCAGATTGTGTCCGGTAACGATACCCACAAGAGAGTACAGTGTTTTCTTGTTTAGTTTTAGGAGCTTATCCGTTTTACCCTTGTCAAAAAGCGGCCAAAGTTTCTTGGTATTCGCACAAGAGTCAAGTAGGGTCCATCTTTCATTTGTTTTTTCAAGAATTTTCTTTTCCACCTTCTGTTTAAAGGAACAGATGGGTGCGTTCACGTTTGGCTCTGTCTGGCTAGCATCAGCTGATGATCCAATACGTGCCAGTTCGTCTGCTTTCTCGTTACCTGGAATTCCTATATGGCCAGGAACCCAGCAGAGCGTAACATTGTGCTGCGAGCCTAGAATCTTGAGCTCTTCGCGGCAACAGGAAACGAGTTTTGACTTTACTTCGATGGCAGAGAGTGCCTTTATGGCAGGTACCTTGAATAACATAGTTATTAGAAAATACCTTTTTAACCAAAATTCATACTCAGCGAGGTATCCGTGGGAGCGGAAAATGCTCCGATTTTATACAATGGAAGGATTTTTGCTTCGGGAAATTCTTCTGAACAGAAAAAATGCTCAGATTTGTATGAAATCGGTGAATTTTCCGCTCCGACGAATACCTCGCTAGGGCTTCCCGCTCCGATGGTTATCTCGCTAGGGCCGACTATACCTACAATAGTGCAAACTATTAATCAAAATCGTTAGAGCTGTTTCCGAGATTAATTATATTTGTTATAACAATTGTATGGCAGGTACCGTTATTTTTAGATTTAAAACAAAATTTCAATTTCCCCTCTAAGGAATCACTAAAAAACCTTAAGTTTAATATTAATTTACGAATCCTAAACTTGCCCTATAGTATCTATGTATGTATATCGCAAGTAAAAAAAGGAAACTTGGACTCCACTTGCAAGGTGTTGTCGAACAGACCGAGAGCTAACAACGAATTGTTTGACCTCATCGGTACATGATAGAAACTTTGGTCACAGACAGATTTATGGCCATCAAATAAAAAAACTCAAATCCGAAACTCCGAAACTCCGACTCAGAGGCTCAGATCTCATTATTAAAATTTAAATAAGGACTGTTGTTTTTGTATTTGACGGCCATAAATATTAATTTGAAAGTTTCATCATTTTGACATAAGTAAATCCGTTGGTAGCGTTTGGTCTCCATTGATTTTTTTAGGCCAGACCAAAGCACTATGCTCCCAATAAAATATGTTTTTTTTTTTTTGTAAAGCTTTGACAGATTAGAGCGCTCAGCTTATGTGTGTTTTTAAATGATTTTTGGATTCATTCAGCGAGATTTTTCTTCTTTCCACGTCCTTGAAATTCTCCGTGACCAAAAAAAAGTACACTTTAAAAATGTATTTATTTGCATTTGCATTTAAAATGAAAGTTGAATGAAAACTCGTGCCCACATACAGCTGCGAGCGAAAAAATTACAGTGCAACGAAAAATAAGTTTAGACAAAAATGAAAAATCAAAGGAAGTTTGATTTTAGAAATCATTTGTTGGTAAAACTTTGTACGTTTTATTGAAATATTTTTTTTTTTTTATAAATTGAATGATAAATTATTGATCATTAATGTAGTAACTATACAAAAACAAAATATGTTCGAAAATGAAGGGAGCAAAATAATAGCAGTGCTTGTCTCATTGTGTATAATTAAATCCAAATAAGGGTTCAAAAAGTTCAATTTATTGTATTTTTAGTTAGTATTTAGTAGCATAACCATTATTTTTTAACACATCTTCGCAAAGATGCTCCATTGAGTCGAAAACCCCCTCACATCTTTGCAGTGATATTTACCTCCAAACCTACTTTTTTTATTTTTTGGTTTGGCATTCGAGACTTTTTTTTTTATGTCCGCCCAAAGATTTTCAATGTAGGATTGAGGTACGGAGACTGAGCAGGCCACTCCTAGATCTCAATCTTCTAGTCCTGAAACTATTGTTTAGCTGTTCTGCTGGGTTATTATTCTGCTAAAAGACCCATTTAAGCGGCATTTTGAAGTCCGCATTTGGTAGCATGATGTTCTGCAAAATTTCCACATACGAGTGTTGATTAATTATACTTTTTACCCAATATATTGGACCAACTCCATAGTACGAGAAGCATCCCCATACCATGATACGAGATCCTCCGTGTTTTATCGTTTTGGTGGTGTATCTAGGATTATATTCGGAATTTGGTGATTTTCTTACACACTGCCGAGATCCTTTACCACCATAAAGTACAACAACTCACGCAAACTTTATTCTTTTGGCTATGGGCATTTTCTTCAGAAGTGGGGCTTTTCTTGGATTGGGAGCATTCAAGTTGTGATCCCTCAATTGTCTTCTTACAATATGGATACCGCATGGTAAATCAAGTTCACCCAACAAGTTCCTGAACTCCCTCATAGGCGTTGCCGTCCGTATAATTAGGTTTTTTATGAGTTGGCGCCTTTGTGGTGTCCAGTGTTTACCACGACCCACTCCATAAGACCAAATAATTAATTTTGTAAACAAATTCGGTTGAAATATAAAGTAAAAAAATAGGGCTTACTTTTTATAACATCCAAATCATAATTGAAGGAAACACAATATTTTAAATTGAACTTGAGGATAACACTGCTATTATTTTCGCTCGCTCAAAATACGAAAAGACACCAGACAAAGTGACATTTAATCAATGCACTAAGAATGAATTGTTAAACTATGACTTCAAATAGTTAACTTAATATCCATGAGCACCACACTAAAGTAGAAGTTAGAAAAAGTGGCTGCATTATAAAGATATGAAAAATTATATTAACAGATTACACTGCTATTATTTTGCTCGGAACTGTATGTAAAATTGAGGAATTCAAAAACTATGTATATATATATATAATTTACGTGGATATTTTTTTCTAATATTTTAATAGGAAAAAGTTTTAAATCTTCAAAATTTTAAGGTATTGTTATATCACCGCATCTGCTCGTAGGTAGAACTTATTAAAAAAAAAATTGACAAAAATCAGATTTCTAAATATTTTTTAAATCTAAAAACTCTCATTTTGAAGTCCAAATTTTGCAATTGTTATGTTATATTAGTTATGTTTCTGTTTAAATCTCATTTCTCCAAAAACCTTCATAGTCGGTCAGTGAGCCTTACCTTGCAGCGGCGATACATTCTTTCTTCTTAGTTTAGTGCTTTATATATTATTTGTTTTGTTCACATGTTGTTAGCACATGCGAGTATACTATGTGGAAAGTGGAACATTTCGGTTGAACTTTGATAAATTATTTAAAAACTGTTTTGATTGCCAGCTATAATAACTTTTGAATACGGAAATTTTCACAATTGAATTGAATCGCATGCGAAATGAAGGCTGAATATACAATAACTCTGTATAAATATTTGGTACTTCGAATAAATACCCGACCAAATGTTAATTGGCTCTTTTATTTTAAAAATTTTGCACTATCGATGTTTCATATTTTGTGTTTTTTATTATTATTTCAAAATAAAATCAATATTATCATGGAATGAAAATTAATAATAACCACGTTTTAGTTAAGTCTCAAAAATAAACCTGAAACCACAATAACCTTGTGCATATGCTTTTAGATTTATTAATATATTTAAGGTTAATTTTCTAAATTAATATTTTATTTTGTATTAGACTTGGTCTTATCCGAGCCCGATTAGCAGGGGCTAGAATCGCCACTGGCGATACTTTGATTTTCCTTGATGCCCATTGCGAAGGCATCACTGGTTGGATAGAACCATTACTTTCCCGAATAAAGGAATCCCGGACTTCGGTGCTGGTTCCTATTATCGATGTTATCGACTCAAAAGACTTCCAATATTGTACGAACGGATATAAACAATTCCAGGTTGGTGGTTTCCAATGGAATGGACATTTTGATTGGATTAATGTTCCCCAACGTGAATATGCGCGCATTCAAAGAGAATGTGACAGACCGATAGAAAGTTGTCCAACATATAGTCCGACCATGGCCGGTGGATTATTCGCTATTGATCGACAATATTTCTGGGAAGTTGGAAGTTACGACGAACAGGTATGGAATTGATGCTGTTACGATGGCGTTATTTGAAATTCATGCAAATATCTTCTTTTTGACAGATGGATGGATGGGGTGGTGAGAATCTCGAGATGTCATTCAGAATCTGGCAGTGTGGTGGTACAATAGAAACTATTCCGTGTTCTCGCGTTGGGCATGTCTTCAGGGATTTCCATCCTTATGCGTAAGTAAAGCAAGGGTTTTTTTTTTGCGTATGTCTTGTAAATATGTGATCATTTTTTAAGATTCCCTAATGACCGTGATACTCATGGCATCAACACCGCCCGAATGGCCCTTGTCTGGATGGATGAATACATAAATTTATTCTATATGAATCGTCCAGATTTGAAATTCCATCCTGACATCGGCGATGTAACTCACCGAATTATGCTGCGCAAGAAATTACGCTGCAAGAACTTCGAATGGTACCTTAAGAATGTCTATCCCGAAAAGTTTATTCCAACTAAAAATGTGATCTCTTATGGAAAGTAAGTAAAATATTTCGAATAAACAGACATTTTTAATCACTATTCTTGACAACTTCTAGGGTAAGAGCAATGAATCGCAATTTATGCCTTGACGATTTGCAACAAAACAACGAGAAGCCATACAATCTCGGCGTTTTCTCTTGCGGAACTCCTGTAACAAAATCTCAATTCTTCTCGATAACTAATGACGGTGTGCTCCGTAACGAATTGAGTTGCGCAACTGTTCAGCACAGTGATTCACCTCCATTCAGAGTTGTTATGACACCATGCTTCGATAAATCAGACTTCAATGAACAATGGGATTATGCAAACGACAAATTCGTTCATGTAAAAACTGGACTCTGTCTGGATTATCGGGGACTGAAGAGTGCCGACGATGTTCAAGTGGCCACATGTGATACGGAGAGTGAGACTCAGAAGTGGTTCATCGAACGTAGATAAATAGATTGCTGTCTAAATAGCAATTTTTTTTTTTATTAGGTAACTTTATAGATTTATATATAAAAAAAACATATATTTTATTTTTTATTATAACTGTCCATTCTGCCTGTAATAATTTTTATTATATGCTTAGGAAGATTTATTGAGCTTTAATCATAAAAATGTCTATATGTATTACTGTCGAATGCATCACTAAAACTGAAGTAAAAAAAAAAATAAAAATTATATATAAAATTCGTTAGCGATTCCTAAATAAATATATATATATTATCTTGACAAAAATAAAAACTTAAAGGGAATTGAGAGCGGATAAATAAATATTCCTCTCTCACAACAACTAGTCTATATTGGAAACTTTATATTATATGAAAATAAAAATAACAAAAATATAAGATTTTTTTATACAAGTATTTTTTTTGTACGAATATTATAAAACAAAAAATTAAGTAATTCCGAAATTAAAACAATTTAACGAAATCGTAGTTAGGTTCTGTAAATTTTTACTAAATTAATTACTATGAAAAGAATTTATAAAAAAATTGCATTATTTATTAATCGCTGGATATTAAAAATGAAACAAAATTAAACCTAAGTAAATGAGAAGTTTTATTTTTATATTCTGATCTGATTGTATTTGCAGAATTTTGAAAATTTCGCAATTACTTCGAACAATCAAAATTGAAGGTGTTCCCATTTTATATTGTTTTATAAAGTTAAACTACACTTTGGATTGGAAGATTAGTTTTACAGACTTCTTGCTCGAAACCAAAAATACAGATTTGATGCTAGATTTCAACGTAAATGGCTTTCAAGGGAGCCAAGTTTGGCCGAAAGTACTATGCAGCGTTGTTGGAACAAACCAAGTTATTTTAGTAGGAGTCTATGTAGGAAATTCAAAACCAGCTTATTCGGATAATTTTCTTCATCCAGTTGTAAATGAATTATATGGAAATCATGGATTCTGGTTTTGAGTTTCGAGGAAGAAGATTCAACGCAATATTTCGAGCATTTATCTGCAAGGTTTTATATTTTTAAAATCAAAAGGAAGGGTGTACACATATATATTCATTTATGAATCATCGAAACGATTTCAGTTTTCTTCTTTTTTATTTTGCACTTTAGATCGATACACACTCTCTGCCACTTTTCTGAAGTACGTTCTGGTAGCCCTTAGTTATTCAGCTCTACACTAATGCTTTCCCACTTTGTATGTGCTTTTGAATAAAATCCCTTGGCACAAGTGTTTTTTGTGGCTAATTACTTTTTGAGACCTTTGGAAATAAAAAATTTACAATTTTATCACTTATTCAATTCGCATCTCACATTTTGTTGTTATTTTTTTTTTATGGCGAATTCCTTTCAAAAAAGAAATCGAATTTTTTCTAAAGAGAATCGAATTTTTTCTGTCAATTGAAAGGAAATCGTATTTCGTAAAAGAATCGATTTTTTTTGGTGTGATTGTGTTTGTGACTTTATAGCTGCAATTGACGCAAAACGTCAAGAAATTATTCACAAAACTATTAAGGTTGTTTGTTTTTGTTGTGAGAAAAATGTTTTACCAATAGAATTAAATTAATAAATAAAAGATATTAGCCAGCTTATACGGTCCAATTTGTTGGTGCATTTTATTTGATTGAACTTCTATTTGCACATATATTTTTTAAAGAAAATTGTTATTGAAAAGTTTTCACTTTCACTGAAAGTTTTTAACACGTCTTTCACTCGCAAAAGCTATTTTTTTGTCAAATTTGTGTTTGATAATGAACAACGCACTATAAATTATTTGTAAAGCTATACAGGGTGTCCCGTAATGAGTGGATAATACTGCAGCTGGTGATAGCAGGCCTTATGACTGCTCAGAAAAAAATATAAAAAAAAATATTTTTCTTGTGGTCTCCATGGTATAATTTATTTTCGAAAAATGTTAAAAAATTCAGGGTCTCCTAAAATACCTAATTACAACGGCCACCCATAAAGGATTCTTGTTATTTTTATTGCATTTAAAAATAACCGTTATTAAATAAAGGCACTAACATTTAACACTAGTTGCTGGATTTTTTTTTAATAATTTTTTTAATTAATTTTTTAATAAAAAAATGATTAAATATTTATTTTGATGTTTGATGACAACAAAAATTGAGTTGGAAGGAAAAGTCAATAGATATACCAGTGTCACTATTATGCTAAATTCACTAACTAAAATAATAGTATGCACTTTCAAAAAGGTTTTGATTTAGGTATGGGAAATGCGATAAATAAAACAACAGTATTAAAAATTATGATATATTTGTAATTTAAATAAATTTATTTTAAATGTTCAAACTGTCCCCCATTCACTGTGATACAGGCTCTGCATCTTCTAATGAAGGACCTCTCAATAAAACGAGCATATTGGCGCTCATTTATTTTCATCACAGCGTCTTGAACACGACGACGCAATTCCGTAATGGATTGGTTTAGTATAAACCATTTCTTTCAGACATCCCCAGTAGAAAAATGCAAAGGATTTAGGTCTGGCGAACGTGGTGGCCACAAAATTGGGCCCAGACGGCCTATCCACCTGTTGGGATACTTTTGATTCAAGTACCTCCTTACATCTACAGCATAATGAGCAGGACATACATCGTTTTGAAGCCACATTGAATTCCTTAGCTCCTCGGACACTTCTTGCAATAGAGTTGGCAAATTAGTTTGCAAGAAATTAAGATAGGCTTCACCATCTAAGTTGCCTGGTAATTCAAAAGGGCCTATAATTTGTCCATTCAGGATACCTGCTCAGTAATTGATTTTGAATTGGTACTGCGATCTGTCCTCGTTTTTATTTATCGCATTTCCCATACCTTAATCATAACCTTTTTGAAAGTGCATACTATTATTTTAGTTAGTGAATTTAGCAGACATAATAGTGACACTGGTATATCTATTGAGTTTTCCTTCCAACTCAATTTTTGTTGTCATCAAACATCAAAATAAATATTTAATCATTTTTTTATTAAAAAATTAATTAAAAAAATTATTAAAAAAAAATCCAGCAACTAGTGTTAAATGTTAGTGCCTTTATTTAATAACGGTTATTTTTAAATGCAATAAAAATAAAAATTTATTTCATTCGTCGTCGTAGTGTTTACTTAACTTTGTAACTTAATTTCATCTGATAAAATGTTAAAAAACTACTTTAGTAGATTAAATGCCAATTTTATTGGTCATGGTTGTAGACACAAACATATGTTATACCATTTTGGAAAGTACATTAAACAGGCCAATTTTTATCAAATTTGCCACTTATGTTCTCATACATTTTTTTCTCTTTATTAATTTTCAAACTTTGGTGAAAAAAAATATTGATTTATTTTTGAATAAAAAAATAATTTTAAAAAATTATAACACAAAAAATGCATCAGCTGGTGTTAAAATTTACTACCCATCATTTAGAACGGTTATTCAAGAATATTATAAAAATACAAAAATAACAAGAATCCTTTATGGGTGGCCGTTGTAATTAGGTATTTTAGGAGACCCTAAATTTTTTAACATTTTTTGAAAATAAATTATACCATTTAGACCACAAGAAAAATATTTTTTTTATATTTTTTTTCTGAGCAGTCATAAGACCTGCTATCACCAGCTGCAGTATTATCCACTCATTACGGGACACCCTGTATATTGACTGAATATATTGTTGAATATTTTGTTAAATTATGTATGTAGAATTCGTTGCAAAAAAATTAACAACTTGTCTTCCAAAAATTCCGCGACTTTCAATTTGACGTATTAGAAATGTCAAGTCTTCATAGTGTGTGTGCAAATCAGTGTGAAATCTTGCTAAAAACGCAAGATTTGTTTTGACAGAAAAGAATCGATTTTGTTTAGAAAAAATTCGATTCTGTTTAGAAAAAATTCGAATTTTTTGTTGAAAGGAATTCGCCATTAGTAAGCACCAACTCATCGACTACAAATTTACGATTGAAAGAAAACTTTTTACAGATAACAATAAAAAGTCAATGACATTTTTTTCACAATACCGATTTTTTTCATTCAAAATAGATTACTGATACCAATTCACAATGGGTCAACAATCCATTGACAGTTGGCACTCACAATACCATATAGTAAAATTGGTTGATAAATATCAATTATTTGTTGATAGTTGGTCTTCGCAATAAGGGTGATTAGTCCGAAAAATTTACAACAGTTTTTTTTTGTTTAGGGTAGTCTAACCATCTAAAAGTAAGTGAGCTGTTAGACAACAATCGAAATCCACTAGAGTTAGTTATAAGATCACAAGAATTATTGACTGAATGGATTATCCGAAGGATCAAAAGTACATTTTGTGAACTTTTGCGCTATTAGAATTCACGTATTTTTTCAACTCTTTAAATAAAAACAATGCATTTCTATTGTTTTCGTTTTCCTCTTCCTCTTAGCTCTGTTTGGTATCGTGAAATTTCTTGCAAATTTGCACAAAATTGCACAAATTGTTACAAATTCCTGTTTGATAACTTGAAAAAGTTGCAACGAGAGAGCACATCGAGACAGCAAATCATTCTCCTCCGTTGGACAACTTGCGAATTTGTGCTACATAAATTTCAGTGTGCAAGAAGAGTAAAGACTGTCAAAACACCCAGCTGTGAGCATCTTTTGCTTTTAATTTGAAATTGTGGTTTCTGATATGTGAAAATTAACTATATAAATAATAAATAACTTGGGAAATTTATAATAATTTATGTATTTTTTTTTTAAATTAACGCAAATTCTTAACAAAAACCAGACTTTTGACATGTGATTGTTGATGTGAGGAGTAAAATTCTGACGTTTTGTACACAAAAGTGGTTCAATGCGTTTGTTAACTTTCTTGGAAGTTTCTCCGTTTTTGAGAAACTCGTTCTCTCTTTGGTGTTTTGACTGGTTTTACACATTTTACTGAAAAAAGATACCAAACAGACCTCTTCTAATTTGTTGTAATCGCATTCCCTCCCTTGTGCTGCTCTCCTCCGATCTAGTTTTTTGTGTTTTAAACACAGCCGCATGCGCATCTCCTCGCAAACGTTAACAAATTATAAAATATACTCGTAATAAATTGATGTCCTTAAACTATTTTTGATGGTTGACTTTTATTTGAATTTCCTTAAAACATCGAAAAATGAGTTTGTTTCAATTTAATTTTTATTTTTTTTTTGTTTTACATTTTAATAATTAATTTTAATTTAATGTTTATTGTTTTGTTTTTTTTTTGCCATTTTTTTTTCTATCTTTAAGTATATATGTAGTTAAACTAAAATTATATTGAAATTTTTGTTTATTTTAGAATTCTCAAAATAAATTTTTTTTTGTCCATTTAGTGTATCGAATTGGTGATTAGAGTCAAATTTTGTTTCTAATTAAAATTTTAAAAATAAACGTATGAGAATATGTTTGTGTGTATATATTTTTATATAATATTTATTACATTTACAATAAAATACGATCATTTAGTTTAACAGAGCAACCTCTGCTTCCATTAAAGCTGCTTGCATTTAAGAAAATAAATAATATTAATTGCGGTTATTAACTGAAATTAATGAATACCAATAAAATCAATTTGAAATTCGTAAATAATTTGCAATTTTTGTTTGCTCAGTTTTTATTTATAATAATAATTAATACAATAACTCTTACAACTTTGCAAAAACAGGCTTTTTTAATAATTCCTGCTTCCTCCCGCCATTAAAGGGCCTTATAACGTATCTAAAATATTTTTTTATTTATAGTTTTGTATTTATATATTTTTTAAATGTTTTCAGTATTTACTTTTTATTTTGTTGTTATGTTAAAAATATTATTTTACAATTGCAGATAAAAATACAAAAGAAAAACATTTGCTCTCGATATTTAAAATTTTGCGTGAGTATGTGTGTGTATATAATGTATAATGTAGATTTTTATTGTAGAATTTGTTGCAAACACAAGTTATTCTACGGGCTTCTTAAAAGATTCTTCTCTTTTTTTTTAAATACATATTTTGGTTTTGTGAATACATACATAATATTGTTTTTAGATTATTTTAAAATTACCATCAAAAAGCACACGATTATTAGCGTTAGTAAACTTGCTAATTGTATATAGATTTAATGTTTTAAATATTATTGATCTAATTAAAATGTTTTTGTTTTTTTTTACTTTTGAATCAGATGGTTTTTGAGCTTGATGTTTTTTTTTGTTATTAATTTTTGTTTGTTCAAAATTTCTTTTTTAGGCCTTCCGGCTGTTAGAGAAAGTCTTTAAGCTCATTGTTTTGTGTGTGTGTTTTTGAGAAATATGCTCTCAGCTTTCTATGGTTTTTTTTTTTATAATATTATCATTTTTGTATAATAACAATTTGTGCAATTTTAGGCTTAGGGATTATTTTGTTTGTATTGGGACTTTTATTTTTTTTTTAGCCAAATACATAGTTGGTTAAAGCAGAAACAATAAGGTTTGTATTTTTTAACATTATTCTTAAACTCTCTTAAAGCAGGTACATGTCTACGTGTTTTGATTGACTCAGTTCCCTTTAAAGCAATTTTGACAACTATTTGCTTTGAAAACGATTGGCTAACAAAACCGATACATTATCAAATGACTTATTCAATAATTATCGGTAATTGAAAAAGTTAGAATTTTTGATGTGCAGTGAAATAATTTCAAAGAAATCTACTTCAAATGGGATTTTATTTAGTGAGAATCTCCCCACTTTAAAATCCCATTGTATGTGGTACCTTTGCTTGATGGAGGGAATCAGATTATTGTTGTTGTATTCTTTTCAGATCTTGCAGGTTGGTTTTGGAAAATTATTGCTATTCAGTTATAAGTGAAAAAAATGTATTCTTTCTGATCTCTAGAGAGCTGGCATTAGCCGTGTTTTTTTGAGACGGCCCAAGGAGGGGCGTGCACAGCCCGGAGGCTATTGCGTTCACGGGGGCCTGTTGGTCCATTGTGATCCCCTTAATATAAAAAGCAGAGATGCTCCTAAACTAATGACTGGCATAGACTGGTTCATTTACGAACCAGCCTTTGCTCACAATATATTTTCTCATGTTTGCCATTGAGACCTGCGCTAGATCCTCCAGTTCTCCAACAAATCTGTTTCCAAAATATCGGAGGCGATTTGTTTGAAGGTTTGGACACTCGCAGAGCAGGTGTTTAATGGTTTCAACTTCTTCGACATCCTGGCAGCTCCTGCAGAAATCGGGTGCTAATACAGTAAAAATTTAACATGTAATGCAACAACAATAAATGGCTGCCAATTACTTGAAGTTTTTTCTCCAGTCAGATGTGACTTTCGATGAATACTTTGGAACAATTTGGAACTATTGAATTCAAATACAAAAAGAGCTTTATAACGTACTTTGTTCCGCATCGTTTTGTTGCAAAACTTTTACTATGCTGCATATAATTCTCAAGAAAACGCGGCTATTGTCGACAGCCCAACAACAAAATCTTGAAGTATGTTTTCTACATGGAACAATGTTTCAAAATCAAATACCTTTTGTTTCCGCATCCTAAAAAAACCAACTATTTCTGAATCCCAGTATTTGCTTTAGTTAGATAAATTGCTTGGTGCATAATGAAGAGAAGTGATTAAATTTTCCCATGAAGTACGTGTTCGATGCATTAAACTACAAAAAAACTAAAGCCTTAATATTTTCCATTGCACTTTTCTTTTCTCTAATATATACTTACATTATTTACTAGCCATCAGAAGAAGAGGAAAAAACAAAAACGAAAAAGAAATTGTTCTCTTTTATAATTTTTTTTAATAAAAAAGTTAAGAGATAAAGAGAGAAATATTGAATGAATGTATGAATAAATATTATGTTTCTGTAAGTTTTTTTTTTTTCTTTTAAATATTATAATTTAATTACTTTTGAGAAAAAATTGGACGTTTTCTTTTTTATTGTAGAAAAAATGATTCCAAAAAATCTTGTTTTTTTGTTTAAAAAAAATTAGTTCTCACTTCGTGTTTTGTTTTAAAAATAGTTTAAAGACTGGGATTTTACAATAAAATATTTTTATTTATGATTTCTTGTAAATTGCATTTTATTGTATCGAATTTCAAATATCTCAGACGTTATTTTTCTTTTACATATATATTTTGTTGGTTACATTTTTTTGTTGGATGGACAATTACGTGTATTTTTTTTTTTGAATTTATATTCTTGGATTTTCTTATTGTTAGTGTTTTTTTTTGTGTTTTCATCTTTATCTTTCGAGTTACATTTTAAGGTCGGATTTGAGTTTTTTTTAAATATTTATTTTATGGTTGGTAAAATTTAATCATTTTTTACGTGCAGTTTTTAACATCCAATCGGCTAATAGAGAAAAATTACTAGCACCTTAAGAGATGGCGGCATCTGAGCAAAGTTGAATAATTTGTATGTGTATGTATGTATAGATTATTTTATTATTTAAAAATGTTAATACAACTCTCTTTTTTAGTATTTATTTATCATACCTCACTTTGCCACTCTAAGGGTGTAAGGATTGTACGGCAGAATGAAGCAAAGCCGATTGCGCTTTAAATATTTAATAATTTTCTTTCTTTATGTATCGTGCATTTTTTTTTTAAATTATTTTTGGATTATTCAAATCTTTTTTCCCTAATGGTTTATATATATTTTGTTTTGTTTTTGTTTTCGAGTTTAATAAGAGTTAAATGGATGAATATTTTTTATAGTGAATATTTTTGTTTGTAATAAATTTCTTGTATTGCACTCTTAAAAGTAAAAATTATGGATCAACTACATTCTATCTACTGCGTTTAAGTGATGTTATTTCTATGTTCTACTCTTATTATAGTTTTAATTTTTTTTTTTAATTTTTGTTTCTTAATTACTTGCCAGCCAAAATAAATTTAAATAGTAAATAAATTTAAGCTAAGTTATGAATATAAAAAAATATTGCACAGAATAATTTGAGTCGATTTAACTCGTCTTAATTTATAAATTAGTTGAATGTTCATAGTCAATGCAACTGCTTAATTTTGTAGGTATAGATGTTCTTATACTGGCGATAATATTTTTAACGGCATGTTTTGTATGTGTCATCTTAAAGAGAGGAACTAATTTTAGTAAAATAATAAAATGACTTGGCTACTTGTAGGCTGAATTCCCAAATGTCAAATAAATCCACATCGTAGGTGAATATTTATGTTTTGTTTTATACATAGCAACACTTCTTATTGAGATTTTTATTGTTTTGAATCTTCATCCGCGAACATTTTTGTCACTTGAACTAATCGACGGCACAGGAGTTTAAGACTGTATTTCGACTATGTTAGGCGTTTTCCTTTTTTAGTTCAGAGCAGCGCCTGAACTGTCAAACAAAAAATTGTGTTTCTTTTTTAGCTCAGAGCATTCGGAGCTCCAATTTTGTGTTTCTTTTTTCGCTCTGACCATGTTCAGAGCTCTATGAGCTCAGAAAAAATAACTGAGCAGACAGAGTTAAATGCTGAACACAAGCATTTGACAGCTGTAAGTGTTTAGGTGTGAGTTCAAAAATATTTCAGAGTGCTCAGAACTCAGAACACGCTTCGTTCAGAGGACGTTCAGAACATGATCGACATGCTCGGACTCTGTCCAGAGCTCTATTCTGAACTTGAAAAGAAAAACGCCTATAGCCATATATTTTTCTGAATATTTTTGGTGGACTTCAAAACTGAAGCCATATGATGATTGTATAAAATGTTGTTCGCCCATCTCTTGTTGTGTAATTATCACTTGCATCATATATGTTTCTTTTATTTGTTGCCTATATGTACTTTAATTGTACAAGTTTGAAACAAAATTATACACACATACAGTATGACAGTACTGAAATAAAGCTATAAGTTAAGGTCGCAGCTGAAGAAAAACTTCCTTATTCTTGGGTTTACCTTAGCCATACAAACAAATTGAAATCGAATTTTCAATCCACTTAATCACCAAACGCCTTACGGGCGCAAAACATTGCTTAAAGTCGTTGTTCGATATCCTTTTTACATAGTACACATTGCTTTATTGATGATTATCATTACTCCATGATATATTGGTTGTAAACTGTGTAAAATGTCGCAGTACAGGCACAAATAAATGTTTTTGAGAAATGACAGATTTAATGGCAATGAATCAGTACCTTGGGTACTTATTCCTCTGACCCAAGAAACTAATGGAATTCACCAGAGTTTCAAGCCGCAAACGATTGATGGTAAGAAATTAATTATTTGTTTGCTTTTGAGGAATCTAAGGTCGGATTTTGTGGAAAAATACATACTTTTTACCTAAGCTAAGCAGGCCTTAACTCCCACTCTTTGTTGGCATCTTAACCGGTCACAACTCATCAGCAAATAGGAATTATGTAAAGGGTGTCAGGACGAAGAATGCCACGGCTAAGTTCAGAGCAGAAAAGCATAATAAATGAATAATAATTTTTCGTCGAACTGGGCAATATCTCGATCATGCAACTAAGGAACATCCTAAAATTAATTCAGAATGGTTAATGTAGACTCCCTATACCTATACATCCACTCATTCCCTTGCCTTTCCTCTTTTTTTGCCGGCCTTGCCTACATCCTCTGGAAATCCAAGTGAGGTGAGCACACTAAGAAGCTCTTAAAAACAAATTAGCAACACAGGCTCACACAACACGAATCGAATACAAAAAGTTTGACCTACCTCGCTGCATTATTTTTTAATTCTCTCGTATCACATTTTATGCATAAATATAATAATATGGCATGTGTATCTATAACGCTTATTCATTCGGTCACTGAGGCGAATACGCAAAAAAAAATAATTTATCTGAAGAATTATTTTGTGGTTTACCTAAATAATTCAAAGAGAGAGAATATTAAAAATACGTGAGAGTGGGAGGGTTGGGTGGTGATGGAGGAACCACATTAATTAATTCATTATCATTACTGTTCGTGGTTTAATGTTTCGGTAGGCGAGCAATAAATTAAAATTATATCCTGAGTTGTTAAGAAAACAGAACCTTGTAACCACGTTTGCATATTTTTCTTTTGTATCAAACCGCGCACATGAAATTATCTTGAGTCATTACCTACTAATAAATCATCTAAAAAAAAAGTACCAGTCGCTGAACAACTCTGAAAATAAAAGTTTCAATGAAATAAAAACACAAAGTATAATTTAAAATTAAAAATAGATCACATAACAGTTTAACTTTAATTCAAATAATTGGTTTTATCCATATCAATCTACATAAAAACAAATTAAATTATAGTATGTGTTTAAAGAAGCAAACAAAAATAAAATAATATTTCCTCACTACACTTTCTTTTCTTTATACAACAAAATACTTGATTGTAAAATTAATAATAACCATAAGAAAAAAAAATAATAATAAAACATGACATTTAATTGAAACTCATTTGTATAATAATTATAATCACAAATAATAATATAGTTTACTTATTTTGATTTGTTTGGAAGCAAATAAAGAGGAACAAAGGCAATAATAAGATAATACAAAAACAAAATTAATTTTGTTCGCCTTCTACTGTGTGTATACATGATATTGTAAATTAAACAAAAAAAAAAAAAATACTACGATTATTGTAAACATATATTTCAAACGTATAAAAGCAGGGAAATAAAATTTGATATATTCTATATGAGAGACATTTTTTTATAAATACAAACATTATATTTTATGTATGTATGTGTACGAAAAAGTCGAACGACCTAAACCTAAAATTTATATAAATATTGTGTGTTCTTTTCTTTTCGAAGCACACATACTAATGCATTATGTTACAATAATTAATTATAGTTAATTGTCAACACAAATAATATAATAATCTGTCTTTCAGTAGTATAGTAGTAGTAGCAGTTGTTGTAGAATTTTCTTTTTTTTCCTTCTTTCTTTTTCTATATCTACACTAAACTTAATTAAGCTAATTAAAATGAATAAACTAAGGTTCTGAAATTATTAAAAAAGAATCATTTCTGTTTGCTTATCTTGTTGTTTGTAGTTTCTGTTTCGTGAGATACTATTCTATGCCTTTTTTGTTTTAAAATGCAGTTGAACGCCTATTGTAGCTCCGTGTGACAGTACTTGATTTTGTGTGTGTAGAAATGTTCGCATTTGGACGGCTCACAGCAGGAGCGTTCTTAACGGTTCTGTTGCAAGACCTGGCAATGACGGCAGTTGGAGCAGCCGATGACGCCTGCTCCTCAGCTTCTCCCCAGCAATGGAGACGCTGCACTTGATGCGAACATTTCGGATATAATCATTTGCGCGATGTGCCGAGTGTGTTGATGGACTCACCGCGGCTGCGGGATCGCGAAATATTGGCATCTAAAGCTGATAAAAAATGAACATTACAATTTTATTCAATAACTTTTGTTTTTTTATTGGTCTTACTTTTAGAATTCTTTTCGGCTTTGTATTGGCGCATTGCTTTTCCTCGCTTGTCTAATATCAGTTTGTCGAAACGAACGAAAATGCCGTGCTTTGCTTTGCATTGAAAGTACTGAATGCCTTGTACGCTACCATCGTTTTTGCCAGTTGGTGTGTCCAACTCGACACCGATCCATGTACCGCCTTGAAAATGTGTCTGACCAATGAAGCTTATTACGCCACTGGTATTATAGGGCCGGATGAGGACTGATTCTCCCACGGTTACCCAATCGGGGAGTGGAACTTCGACATGATTTTTTCCCTCTTCTGAAAATATTACAAAATTCGAGGTAATATAATTTTTTGCAATAATATTTTCATTCTTTTAGAAAATGTATTGATCTGAAATATTTTCCGGAAAAAAAGCACATTTTTGATTTCAAACTAACTAACCTTCTAATCTCTCTGAAGAGTCAGTTGTGCCACTGCTTGTCATATTATTAAATTGAGCGTTAAGTTTATCGTTCGATGATGTGAGATCGACTGATTTCATCATGGGAAGCGACGCTCGGTGTCCACTATTCGAACGAACTTGATTAACTGCTGTCTTTTTTCTACGTACAACTTTGCCCGGTGGCAAATGTGTCTTAACAATACCAGTTCCTTCATTTTGTGTATTGTTTTTCTGGTTATCCAGTCGCTGTTCTTCTTTATTATTTGCCTTCGTTGATTCGTTTGCATTTTGATTGTCCTCAGCCTGTTGTATGTCGGATAGCTCATTTTTATTCTCATCACTTGAAATTAAGTTATCATCATCCTCTTCGTCCATTGCTGTGACAGATTCTTGGATTTGTGCTTCATTTTTATTATCATCACTGTATTGTGAGTCTTGTGATTGAGTTTCAGATTTATCGATATCTTTTAAGGGATGATCTTTCGTTGGTGTCAGACATTTGGCTATTATTGGTTGCTCTTCAATTGGCGTCGGAGCAGCCACATCTGCTATTGCACTCTTATTTAAAGTTGGCATGTCTTTCAAAAACGGATTGAATCGTGCCTGACGACTACTGACCGAAGGTGTTGGAATGTTTTCGATGTTATTGCTGATAGACATTGCTGAGTTATATGTTTTGTTTGGAGGCGAACACGAGTTTACACGATCGAAATCTAAAAACGGAGCCATGCATAAGTAAACATACCGATTGGACATTTTTGAATTATTCTCACCAGGTGTTTCATCGATACTCATGGAACGCATGGAAACTGTGTCATCATTTGTGAGATTGCTGCAAGATACGGCCTGAAAACAAAAAAGATACAATAACTCACAATTTATTCATTAAAAATATTTTGCAAACTAATGACTTACTTGTGATCCATAGCCACTTGAAGTCGAGGAGCTCATGCTAGGCGTTCCAATTCCGGTTAAATGTTTCAACGTCGAATTCGCACTAGATGTGTAACTCATGCTTGTGTGAGAATTATTTATATCCATAAACGAGTCCATTGTCTTGGACGAGGTGAGCCTAGACTTCGCCTTAAAATTCTTTGCGTACTTGCCACTCTCATAGTCAGCATACTCGGAATCACTATAGCTGTCTTCAGGCTCTTCAGCTAACGGACGTTGTCCCAATGGTTCCTCGTGTAACGTTGTCATTCGAAGTCCAACTAGTTTACTAGTAGCTGGAGATGCTATAAAAGAAATAAATACACATGAGTTTTATTAATTCATTTCGTTTCCTCTCTTTCAAAATCCTATAAATTGGTAAATTTTTTGTTAGTAAACATACGCTTTGTGGGTTGTGATCTCAATGAATTTAGATTCAAGCTGAGATTGAGGAAAGTGGGCCGAGCTGCATTCCAAGTGAATTATGTTAAAATAAGTTGTTAGTAATTTTAAAGTCTGCCATTTAAATTATATTTTGTTGTTGTTTATGTTTATTTATGTATATATATTAAACGTACATCTCTAAAGATGTGGACAGTTCTACAAACTAGTTAGAAACTTTTATACAACACTTTTTCTAAGTTTTTTTTTTTTATGTGGGATATAATATTAACTTCTTTTTAATTTATAAGGGCTGCTAATCAGCCACTTTATGGTTTGGTGAGATATTGAATATGGAACTATAACTTTAATGTGCAACATTCGATTGGCTTTTGCAATGAGAGTAGCTTGAGATGATGATTATGATGACAGGGGTAACTTCCCTAAGTTTGAATGATGTAGTGATTGCTAATCGTGCTAAACCTACAAATTTTGATACAATATACATAAATACAAATATTAACATTCAAACTTACAACTTCAATTTAACAAAATTATCATTATATCTTCAAAACATTTAAAAGCATTTTTATCAACAAATCAAATACAACATAATATGTAGATAAATTATAATCTATGTTAATGTGGGAACAAAAAATAACTAAAAAATGAAAACAAACTATTATGAGCTGATGCGTTATTGTCATTCATAATTGATTTATAAGACGTTTTTAAACATAATAAGATATTTGAATAATGGCGTTTTCTAATGTCAGAGAATTTTAAAAATAATGTTCATGGTATAGTTACAAATGTACATAACTGTACATTGTAATGTAAAATTCTTTCCAACCAAAAAATCGATGCTGTTTAGAAAAAAATCGATTTGTTTAGAAAGAAAGATCAATTTTTGTTGGCGAAAGGAAGTTTTAAATTTTTAGCAAGATTTACACGTACTTGAAAGTTTTCTTTGGAGCCAAAAGAAAGGAAATATTCAAAGTTTTTTTAATTCAATAATTTCAATGAAAACTAATGCAAATAAATTAACAAAATGTGCATCGGTTGGTTTGGAAATAGAAAAAAATAGCAGGATTTCGATTCCAAGTGTTTAAAGACGATTTTTCCGTCGTACACCGTCGCACAGTGGGACAGCTTCATATAGTGCGATGATAAAAAGTTCATCATGCGAAACTTAAGCAACGGAAAAATAATGTTTGGTCTCTTAAACTTAACGGTAAATTTGATATGATGAGTTTGATTTTTTTTGTTTAAGACTTTTAGTGAAGGGTAGACGGGCTATCAAAGTTGGCCTTCAAGGGGCGCAAATGGATATTTTAAAAAGTTTAAAAAAGTTTGACTTTCACTTCTTACATATAAAGGGTCCGCCATCTAACGTTTTTTTTTTTCAACTAGTGCTTATTTCGTGAATGGTAACACTTAGCTCATGTCTGATTTGACAGATAATTAGTTTTATCCTTCCACTGAACGAATATGGTTTTGTATACGCTTGGCTAAGTGGGCCTGCAATCGACTTAGAGAAGATGCCGATTTTGCCAAAAAAAATCATCTTTTCAGATGAAGCTCATTTTGATCTTGGCGGGTAGGTAGTAAACAAGCAAAATTGTCGCATTTGGGGCACAGAAAACCCAAAACGAGTCACTGTTTGGTGCGGATTTTGGTCCAGAGGCATAATTGGGCCATTTTTCGAAAATGAGCAAGGAGTGGCCGTTACAGTCAATGGCGATCGTTATCGGGCCATGTTGAGCGAATTTTTGTTCACAAAAATTGAAGAGGAGGATATTGGTAAAATTTGGTTTCAACAGGACGGCGCTACGTGCCAAACAGCCGAAGCTACACTCGATGTTTTGCGCCATTTTCAAAAAAAAAAAAGAAGTTATTTGGCGGACCCTTTACAAATAAAATAGATTTAAAATTTTTTCAAAATACTTTCTCAAATTTGTCAGCAATAGCTCATCTTTACAACAAAATTTTACGGTTCATTTTTGATTTTTTTGTGTGGCTATATTTTTTAGATTGTTTATTGAATTCAATCAGTCAATCTTAGTAGTTTTTAAAATTGTCAGTTACAATATTTTTTAATTTAAGAAAAAAATAAATTCAAAGCATGTTTTTAGCCCGCCCAAAAGGCAATCAAAATGTTTCAAAAATGTTTTCCGTCAACATATTTATTATAGCTTTGGTATTTAGAATGCTATTATTACTCTGTATGTTGCAAAAGCAAACAATTTTTGACCTTTTTTATTAACGAAAACATTACATTTTCAATACTAGTAATTTTTTCGCGTTCTTAAAAAGCGATAAGTAGTAAATGTACATACCTATACAAATGTTAATTAGAGAGAAACCATCATTTGACTTGCCCATTAACTTTTTAAAAACTATTTCTCATATTGTATTGTGAACATGTTTTAATCGAAATTTACAATGTTCAAGAATAAAACAAGTCGAAATTTATTTCTCAAGCAAACAAAAAATACTCATCAAAAGTTCTTAGAGGTTGAAATCTCTTTAAAAAAAAAAAAAAAAACTTTTTAAGACCCAAACCCAAGTAATATCATAATTTTAAAATTGGCTTTTAAACGTTTTAAAAATCAGTTAAAATAAAATGGGATCGTTCACACCGAATGAAAAAAACGGTTGTTTCTTCTGAAAACAAATTGGCTCAATGATATTCCTTCATTCAAAAAATATCCATTTGCCGTCTTGTACTTGACTTTGCGCTGCTGAATAACGAAGTACCGAGCCAAGAAATTAACTTATTTTTTTTGCTAAATGAGGTTTCGAGCTAGTGTCAAAAAAAATCCCTCGCATTGTACCCACGAACGACAAAATATCAAAGAAAAAGGCTTTTCTCATTTTTTTTTTTCGAGAATAATCCAAAAACCTTACCTGATAGAGTAATTCTGAGTTTGAATTTGAAACCATCGGAAAAGTATAGTCTAGTTCCTGTTACAGAAAAATTGTAATTAAAATCATAAAAGGACCAGTTTTGCCCCACTGTGCGTTGCCGATGTGTTCCTGTCTGTACGATGACCTCCTGCTTCTTTCCATTATTTCATTGAATTTTTTTTACTTGGGTAGAGGGACAACTCTCTTTTTTTCCAACTACTCACTGAAATACTTTTCTTTTCTTTAAAATGAGTTTTAGGTTTTTGCATTTGCAATTCTCATAACGGAAACATGGTTTTGAAAGAAATTCAACCACTTCAAAAAAAAAAGCGCCACACCCTACTATATTTACACATTTCTAAATGAATATGAGAGGTAAAGAACTTTGTGTCATGATATTTAATATTTACATTTTTATTCATTTTCATAAAAAGCGTTGCTAAAAAGAACAAAAATAAAATAATAAGCTTAAGAATAAAATTATTATTAATCCTAAGCGTTCAAAAGCATTAATTTTCTCTTACACGAACACGAGCACGTTGACAATGATTAAACGTCTCAAAGTTCTTCCTCCTCAGGAATTTTAAATCAAAAAAATCCACAATAAACACATTTTTTTAAAGAGAAATATAGAGATACAGGAAAATATTGAAGACAAAAAAAAAAAACAAAAAATGCCAATTATTTCTAGGTAAGAAAAAATACTTAAAAAAAAAATAATTACAAAACCAAACAAACAAAAATATAAACAAAAAACAAACATAATTAAGTACATAAAAGGGAATATCAAAACAAAACATTTGAAAAATCTAATCAACACGAACTAACAATCAACGAACATTATTCGGATCACATAGCGGTAAAATGCACAATCTTTTAGTTTTAAAACATTTTGTTCTGTATTTTGAGTTTTGATTTGTTTTATTCACAGAGAAGTTTTGTGTTATGTTTTTGTACGAGAGGTTTACAGCACTTTAGTGTTCTTGTATAGTAAGTGTGGGTTTTTGTATTTTTTAAATTTTTTTTAAACAACACTGCATTTTTTGTTTTCTTAATTATCCTTTACCTGACAATATAGAGCCTTGACAGAGATATAGAAACAACAACGCGTGACAACGGTGCCGATTTTCGTAATTTTTATTTTGTATTTTTTGTTTTATAATAAACATAAATAATAAAAAAATGAGAAAAGAATATACACATATAAGAAAAATAGAAGTTTGATTTTATAATAATTATGTTAAAAAGTACAACTAATTTATTTAATTTAAGTTTTCAATTTTTTTTTCAGAGGGGGTTTTAAAGGTGGAGGGGTAGAGCTAGTCAAAAATATCACTGTTCGCCAAATCAATTCCAAAGATGACTTGGAGAACAGTTGATTGCAAGAACTTTGATCGTGTATATAAAGTTTTATTGATTTTATTTTGTTTTTCTAATTTTGTTTCTATTAAAAAATGCTAATAGAACAGAAGCAGAGATGGTTGATAAAACATATTTTTAATTTTGTTTAGTAAAAGAGATAAAATTTCGGAACAGAGCGCTGAGAGCCATTACTCAATAAAGCTAAGCACATTCCATTATCATCATAAGACAAAAAAATAAATAAAAATTATTTGAAAATTAAAAATTGAATAGGAATATACGGATTGTATTATGCGCTTCTGTGTTGCTAAGCATATAAAAAACACTAAGAGAAATGTACATAAAAAAAAGTTTTCTAAATCGATTAAATAAAAAATAAATCAAAATGCACGAAAGGTTTAAAGTGCTAAGATCGTACAACTTCACTCGTTTTGTTAGTTTTTTAGTTTTTTTTTTTTATGGACTCTTGAGAGCTGAAAGTGCTACATGGTGTTTATTATCTTAAGGTACTATAAGTGAATTTTTTTGTTTTTACAAATGTTGAGATGTGTTTTTAAAAAAAAGTTGCGTGTGCACTTAAGTGCTTATTAAACTATAAAACTTAAATGTTTGTTCTGTTTAAAGAAATTTAGATAGGTACTCCTCCTATCAGAGAACACTATACTTTATTTCGAAGTTTTAGCTTTTTGTATTAACTGATTAATGTGACAGGCTCTTTCTGGATTGAGAGAATTTAAAATTTTAACAAATGAATATAATAGGCGTGTTTTTTGCAAGTCCATATAGATTTCTCGAAAAAAAACAACATCGGAACTAATAGTAATACACGTAAACAACTCAAATCCGTATGGACTTAGTTACTTAGACTTACTGTAAGTCCCAATAAAAACGGTGATGCCAAATAATGTAATCTATATGTTATCGATAATTTATTCAGAGATGTCAAAATTGACGTTTTTGGATGCTGGTTGAATAATTCCATTTTTGAATTTGAAAAATTATGAAAAGAGGTAAATAAATATATATTTGTGTCTGTAACAAGGAAGTGTTGGGTCTGCTGCGGTGCTATGCGGATACAAAGGAAGAATTTTCGCACCCCAGAAACAGAAAAGAGCGGATGAAATATCTTGAATTTCTTGCTCATCCTGATGATGCCGCATGCGATCACTTGATTCCTCCTCCAATAAAAATGCAAACCTCTAAAACTTCAAGCTGCTATTAGTTAAAAATTTAATTTTGAATAAATTGACTATTAACCTTTCTTTCCTATGAGTTTTCTTAGCTTTTACTTAATAATTTTCATTTGTGTTGATAATTTTCTTCTTTTTTTGTATCTTATTATTTTTTTTGCTAAACAGCTGATCAACAAATGTCATAGAGTGCACAGTGCTGCCAATTTTTTACGGAAGAAGTTCCTAAGTCCCGATTTCGTTTATTTTTTTTTCGACAAATCCTTGTAACGTCAAACTTTATATTTCAAAAATTTATATTTCGGAAACTGAAAACCAATAATGCTCTTACTCAATAGTTAATCAAACTTGCGAGCGGTAAAGAATGCGAAATAGCTGCTTGCTGCAATTGAATTGAATGACGATTAGCTGTTTTATACAATTTCTATTTAAAAACATCTGAGCCAGTAAAACAACGCAGTCGTGTTTTTTTTTTAATTTTATTTAAACGCACCAAATTTATCCATTTCATTACAAAACTACTAACATCCAATTCCATATGACACTTTGACATTAGGTTTGATAGATGTTCCCCACCCCAGTGCGCACATTCAATGTCAACTTAATACAAAATGTTTATTTGCTCTGGAACTATTTCGTGCAGCTTAAAAATCTTCATGCAAGCACTGGATTAACACTTGTTTTTCAGTTCCGTCGTGAAATGTAAATTTGGCATTTCGTTTATAAATATACATATGAATCAATAAAAAATAACTGAATCATCCACACAAACTCTCATATTAACCAAATCATTAGAATTCGCAACACTAATTTGTTTCACCAAGTAACACCCTGTAGTACGTGAGAGTGCAATCAGTACACGCCCGAATACACATCGAACACAGTGCAAACATAACTGAGCTAAAAAGTATCACATATAACACCTCAGAGCGATATCAGGGTACAAAACTACGGCCCAGTGCGGACATCGATCAAACCTATTTAGAAGTATCTCAGAGGGTATGTTTCTTTAGTTTTTTGCATGAATTGTCACTATTTAAGGAATTTATTTGGAAAATAGGTTAAGTGTGATACTAGTTAAAAAGTATTTAAAACTTAGAAACTTTTAGTCAAGGGCTTTAAAGTTTAATGAATTCCCGCCTATGTGTTAGGCTTTACATTTAGTCAAGATTCACAACTTATTAACAAAACCGATACCAGTCTCGATACGATAAAACATTTAAGATCGATACCGGATACGCTTTTGCTATTCTCATTGTTTTTTGTGTGAAGAATATTTTATTTTATGGGGACTGTATCGCTTGCGAATGTTTAAAACTGTGTACCAACTAATTGATGCATTAAGAGTCGAACGTTAAACCTTCTTAAACTTCGGGTGAAACTCTAAATTAACTGATTTATTATCTGATTGAATTCATGTCGCTTGAACAGTAAGTTCCAATTATTTAAAGGCAAACTTCAAAGCCAGAGGACTAATCCTCCAAAACATTTGCACTCTGACCAAAGAAAAGTAGAAACCTGTTGTTTAACTTGTTTTTGTTTGCTTTGTTCATGTGCCAAACTAAGTTTGCTTTGACGATTCGGGGGGAGAAATCTAATATTGTATACCTTTAAATCAATTAAACCTACTTTTTTTTAAGTACCTTTATGCAGATTAAGAAAATAGTTTCTTAATAGGAAATACAAGCATACCCAATTGGTCCCATGAATATAATAAATATAATTGAATTAGTCGCCGTGCATTGGAGTGTAATTGTACGATAAAGCCTTACCAACTATACAGAAATTCCTTATAAAAAAAAAACGTATCACGTTTCCGAGTTAGTGTAAAATTAAATTATCTTTTCTAATTGCATATAATTGCTCTTAATTATGTTCGTGACTAAAACGATTACTTTATAGTTGAAAATTAATTTGCATTTTGCTTTTAAGAATTAATAAGTAAACTAACCACTATAAATAATATTGTGCTAATCATTTTGCTAAGGGTAATTTTTTGGCTTTAAATAGATTTGGGCTCTTAATACTTTTTTTTTTGTTTTTATTTTTTGTATAGCAAAATCAATAAATTAAAACAGATAAATACAAATAAAAGCAAATTAACATGCATATCCATACCTATGCCAAAAGGTTTGCCTGGTGAATCATCATTGGAACCCTTTCCACCAAAACTGTGCCGATTGCGTACACCAAAGTCTCGAGTTCCTTGTTGACCTAGGAAACATAAAATAAATTAAAACTTAATTTATAACGACGAAAGGGCTGAATATTTTGGTATCATACCTGATTGTGATAAAAATTGCTTTGAAAAGTCTGTGTTGTTAAGATCCACAAATGACTCTGAACGTCCAACATTTATCAATGATTCCATGGACACATCGAATCGCATTATCTACATAGAAACACATCAGATATCAGTATTATGGTGACAAACATTTAATTGCAACTACGTTTCAAATCAATCATTGCAAAATATTCTAGCAAACACAAAAAACTATAAGAACACATTCCACAAAGAGGCGTCTGTATGTGTGTTTATTTTTTATTTCATTTCGTGGAAGCTAAGCAAAAAAATGATAAAACCAAAAGGACACAACAACAACAAGTAGAAGTTTTTGATTTCTTTACACCTTATGAAGAGCTTTATGTTATACTTACACCACCAGTGGCAGCTGTCTCTTTTACGGCCTTTATTGTTTGTTTGTTGTGAGTTGTAACAAGGCCGAATAGAAGCGACAGAGTTTCGATATGTGGGACAACAAAACACAGAGACAACAGAGGTTTGTGTTTTTGTGTTTTTTTTTTGTTTTTTTTTTTCAAAATACAGAAGTACATACAAGTGTGAAAGCAGTGAAGAAACAGAAAATAACGAAAATTTGAATTTGTGAATTAAAATTGAAAAGAGAAATACACCGAGAGCGAGAGTGAAATTCTTCTTTTATCTAAATGATGAGCAATTTTTTGTGTATTTAGAGCACCCTTGAGAAGCTTTGTGCTAAACAAGAGAATGGCTTTTGTATCTATTACCTGAGAGAAGTTCGGTACACTGACTGTCTTCCTCATTGACAATGGTTGTCCGTGGGCGGTTTCAAGTTCTTTTACAGCTACGTTCTGCCGCAAACGATCCAGAGTTAGGATACTCTCCACAGCGGATACACCTTTTGTGTATTTTTCTGGAATACATATGAACCATGAATATGCATCAATGTTAATGGGTATGGTTTGCTTTACTTACCAATATAAGTCTCTCCGTCACTGGTCGAACAATCATCCCCACTTGCAGCTAATTGCGCCAATGACTCTCTGTCTTCAAGCTCTTCGGA
The DNA here is from genome assembly GCA_932273885.2 of Leucozona laternaria. NCBI lineage: Eukaryota > Metazoa > Arthropoda > Insecta > Diptera > Syrphidae > Leucozona > Leucozona laternaria. The sequence goes on along the minus strand of OW026368.1, from coordinate 20,457,861 downwards.
TGCCTTGGGAATGTTTGACACCACTTCATACGTTACACCAGTCAGTGCAATGGCATTTTCCAATCTAACAAGGCGGAATTTTTTCAGCCTGTCGGTGATACTTTGCCTTTTGTAAATGTTCAAACTCAATCGCTTGCGCAGCACTAAATCCATTGGAGCTGGATGTGACAGCCGTACAGTGGTTCTCAAAATCAAGTAGACTCGCTCATTAGCTTCGGTTACACGATTCAGTGCCTGACTGTCGTGCATTGATGAATCCCAACTGGCAATTGCACAGACATCCTTGTCTAAGTGTTGCAATATCTGTAGCGTGTAGAACTTGTGACCATGTTCTTTGGATAGAATCGAATTTAAACCAGCAATGGAGAATTCATCGTTTGTGTTTTGTGCTGATAGATCATCAGCATTAAGATTAAGGAAGAGCACAGGTACATGGGGCTCCATACCAGCTGGAGGATCCCATGAAGCTGGTGCACCAGGAATACCCGATCCTGGTGCTGGGACAAGAACTGCATTTCGCTCTTCTGTTAGCGATACCCATTGATGAACCAAGCTCAACTCGCGTTCACGCTCTTCCTCACTCTTGTCTTCTTTTTTGATAAGTTTCTGTATCTGCTGATCGAGATACTGCCGACGTCTACCCAAAGCCTCACTCCATTTTTCTCGTAGAACTGTTAAATCTTCCTCTTGATAGGAGTCAAGCGGACGCTGAAGCCTTGATCTAACACTTACACTTCCAACAGCAATATTAACTATCGATTGACAAATAATGGGAAGCGTACCTGAGTTCTGAACGGGCTTTACACGGACATGAATTCGCCTCTGTTGGCCTTGTCGCAACTGGTATACTCCACCAGTGAGAACCTCATTTCTATTGGTCACCTCCACCGGCGAGTATTCTCCATTGTCGTTAAGTTCATGGATCTCAACCCAAAGTTCGATCTTACGCGATAGCTCAGCCCAACGGTCGACCAAAGAACGGGCCTTAGCTTGCTGTTGTTCAACTTCCCAGCCTTTGGACTTTGAAAATCCAGCACTTCGATGTCCCCACACTTCGATTGACAGTGCACCCTCTATGCAATGCTCGAGGAACTCCTCATTTATCGAAACAGTAAAATCCTTGGTGTGTTCAAAGTTGAATGACTTATTTTGATCAGTAGTGGGCAGCACCTCGTCATTTATAACTGGCACAACTGTCTCTTGGTGTCCCCAAAATGTGTACTGGCAAAATACAAAATTTGAGAGTGACAATGGCAATCCGGATGCCTGTTTTATGGTCACTCGACATGTTATAGAATTTGACATTGGGTCACTTGGATCATAATCCTCATCTCGGCTATCGGTGGAGCTATCAGAAGCCGACTCACACATTCGATCCTGCGGCAGCTGTCCGGCTATGCGTGATATCTCCACTTGAAGTCGTCCAGCGACTTCGCCTTGTTGGCTAATAATGGGCGTGTGATAATCCAGTTTAACATCATGGAAGAGCACCTCAAGGAATATATTTGCAACCCCAATTAGGTTGTGGTTCTCTTGTGATTCATAGAACGGATCTACCGGCTTCTGTGGTCCACCCTCCTAAAAAGAAGGAGGTTTTTTGTAAAAATTTGTTTGCATACATAAATTCAAAGATGAGAGATGTTGATGATTGAAATAATTGATCGAAATTACCTCTTCGTTGTCCTCGTCGTCACTCAAAGCCTCAATCATCGGCTTTAGTGGATAAGCAGCGTTTTATTTTTGTAGGGTTAATGATGAAACGTGAGTATTATTAGATTTTATGGTTTTTATTTTATATTAGAGAGATAGAAAATGAACTTATGAACTTAAGAGATCTACATGCATACATATTATGTATAAGAAAAGAAAATTATTGGCTTCTTACCAAACCGGATAGTACGTGTTCCTTGTGCTCTTGGTACATTTCACGCATGTCAATAAGTTTGTTTTCAAGTTTTTCCATTGTCCAGATTTGGCTGCCAGAATTGACACGCTTTACTAGAATTGCTGGCTCGCTGACGAAAGCCCCACGCTAGAGAACAGCATTAATTGTTGTTGTCATCAAGATTACATAAATTGATATTGATGGTATCTATTTAATTTTATAAAATGAAAGCTTACCCTTCGATTTGGAGACAAATTGGCTGGTGGAATTTGGAGGGTAACACTGAATTTGGTCTTCTTTTCCATTTCTTCGGCTAAGAAATTGGCTTCTTGGACTAGAGCGTTTGCACGCATTATATCGGTTTTTAACTGGCCTAGCGAACGCTTAAACATTTCATCACGTTCCTGAAAATGGTAGAATGGAGCAATGCATTTGTATCTGATCTTTAGAATAATAATTTCAAACTAACATGTGCCCATTTTTCAACTCTCATTTGTGAAGTCGGTGTATTGGGTGTAATCTTTCCCAATCTCAATGGATCGTATGGTGCATACGGTGGATATGGTGTGCTTGGTGATAAGATATTTCTTAACTGTTGAAACTGGCGTTCATACTCCTGTTAAATAAAACATTAATTATCATTGATTTACAAAATTTAAACTAAAAAACTCACCTGTCTCTGTTTCTCTAAAGCCACTTGCTTATCTTCTTCATGCTGTCTTTCAAGCATTGCTATAGCCGTCTGTATAGGATCGTTGCTTAATTCGTTCTGCATGATTTCATCACGCGCAAAATTATAGTCAATAAGCTGGGCGGGTGTTTGTGGTTCGGAGCTGAGATTGGTATTTGTGGCACTTTTTGGACAATTCACGCGAAAAAAGTGATGATTTCCCCATAAAATACGATCACCATGATGCAGAGGGGTTTTATCTGCTGCTGGTGATCCATTAATAAAACATCTTGCACCTTGTTTGGGTTCCATGAATAGTCCACCATCTTCGATTATGATCACACAGTGTTCGGGTTGAATACCGAGGCCAGACAACTGTATATCTGGCTGCTGACCAGAAATGCTATGACCACCAACCATTGTGCGCTCCTGAAAATTTAGAATAAAGTTGAATTATATTGAAGATATTTTATATGAATGAATGAACATGTGAATTTACCTTCAGATAATAAACTAATAATTCATTTAGGGACGGATCTGCATTCAAATTGACTAAATAGTATTTATTCTTCTCCACCTTGATGCCACTGGCCTGTACACTAATACCCATTTTTTCCAGGGCTTGTTGACGTTCATTTTGTATTCGTTCGGTTTTAACTAGCTTCTCTTCCCAAGTTTGAGAAATTTGCTTCATCAAATTTTCACTTTCAGCTAGTTTGTCGTGGATATCCACTCGCTGAATATCACCAACAGGAGAACCCTGAAGAAGAAAAAATGTTTATATCAAATCACTGTGTCATATTCGTGTACTAATTTGAGCTAAGGATTCCACGCCGATATTAAGAAGATCCATTGTACTGGAATATTAAAGATATTGATAAGCACTTACCGTGGCATGTTTCAGCATATTGCGCAATGTCTCCACTTCATGTCGGAGTTCTCGAATGATTCGTGCATTTGGATCTTCATTAACCACAGCATGGTTGACGATTCTCTTAGCTCGATCGGCATATCGTAACGTCGAGAGTGTTTCTTCGAAATTATCTGCAGCAGGTGAGATGGTTGCCACCATTACAGTCTTTGAGTTTCCACCAAGATTATCCTTTAATAACCACGTCAATACTGAATCGCGATATGGAACAAATTTATCATTTCGATTATTTTTTCCTATCGACTGATCGGCCAACTTTGAGATAACAAGTCCGAGTGTTGTGAGTGATCTAAAAAAAATTAATAATTCACTTACTAATGATTCTTTCTAATTCAATCTAATTAACTCACTTGTTGATGTTAGATCCTTCTTTGAGACGATCTCCAACAGCACCAGTTTTAACTGCTCGCTCACTACCAGCTAAATCGACTAGAGACATGCGAGAGACTTTCTCTCCGCTCACACCAGAGCCATGGTCTGTCAGAATTTGTGTTAGTACAACCGAAAAGACGGCATGAGATCTGGATGATTCGGCGTTCATGTTTGTTGCAGCAACAGTTCTTGATTTATTACCCTCTGTCATCAAATTATCCACATCCTTAAATTGATAAATACAATAGGTATTATAAAATTCTGCCTTGGACAAACTATTTAATTGAACTTACTTTATATGATGTGACAGCTAACTGTGATAGACCATCCACGTAAGGACCCAGGACATTGTGCTCACGGACTTTCAAAGATTGTTTGTTTGGTTTTGGATCTAAAAGATCATGAACTTTTTCATTGTAGATCTCCATGTAAGATACTTCAACTTTGTACAATAGTTCCGATGATGTCTTAGTACTAATCGATCCAAATAGCTCGTCACAAAGACGTGGAATTATACCTTTGGACTCTTGGGTTCCCATCATTGTATATGATTTACCAGAGCCTATCATAGATTATAAAAATACATGAATGGAATTTAAAAACAAACTTCTTTGAAAGACAAAATATTTAAAAAAAGAGTTTACCAGTTTGCCCGTAGGCGAAAATGCAGGCATTATAACCTTGGAATGCGTTGTCAAGAATATCTCGTCCGACCGAAGCAAATACATCTTCTTGTGAAGCAAAATTAGTGTCTTCTGGATCGATGGAGAAAAAACAATGATCAAACGCAAATGTTTTCGGTTGTTTTCTGAAATACAAGTAAAAAAGAAACATTTTATTAAGATCAATATTTTAAAGGGATATAGATATAGATAACAAATTTTTGAACCTCTTCTATTTTACGCTTGTGGTAGATCAAACTCTAGATTCTAGGAAACATCCTTAAAAAAAAATAAAAATCGAAAACCAGTCCAAATTTTTTTCTTTATATCATTCCTACGTACCCAAAAACTCACTTTTGGAAAGTTTTCTCCATCTATCTTTTTAGGCACTTACTACACAGAGTCTAAAGTGTGACACGAGATGTTCAGATTGTTAAGCCGAATATTTCGTTTCTCTCCGGTTAATAGCAATTGAAATTAATCGAAAATAAATGCAAATTGCAATGGCTTTTTAGTGATTTTTTGTCAAAGAGCTCTCGGGTTTTGTAGATTTTTGAAGTTTGTTAGAAAACTGCCACCTGCTGTGATTTATAATGCAAACTACGAGAATCCTCTGGGGACAGGTTTATGTAAGTCAATGCAGCCCGACTGGGGGGGAACGTCCTTTCTTCCCTGAATGACCTTGAAAAACTTTAACTTTAATTTTCCTATTAATATCAAAACCTGATTATAAGTCAGGGGTGGAATCGGCTAATGTGATCGGTGATTGTCACATTTATGATAATCAAATATGATCAAATTAATTTTTCCGCCTGCGTAAAGTGATCACCAAAAATTATTCAAAACTTGGCATTACTTTGAGAGACAAGTACTGACAGTTGTCATAAATACGATTTTTGATTTATTTATGGGGTAAATTTTATTTTCAAGAGGCACAATTTTGTTTGAAATTGCTTAAGAGTTGAGGAAGTCACATCACACACCGTGCTTTGACCTATTGGAGCTGACCAGTCCGCACCAACTTGCCTTTTATAGCCACAACCCCCAAGAAAATTCAAAATTAGTACCAGCTGGAGGATAGGAGGAATGTGGGTTGACCCCACCCGAGCTGGCAAATCCAAAAGCCGAAGAATATACATAAATGGATGATGTATGTTTCGTCATCCTAAAGTTTTTTTTAAGAACCTATTGATTTTGTAAATTCCAATTATAAAAAGGAGGAATTAGTGTGTTAGGACTTTGGATCTGGTAGGTCGAAAATTACAAATTTGTTTCTTAGGCCGGACATATGTATGTATGTAGCTATTATGTATGCGATTTTCATTTTCCACATTCTCAGGTCTTAAAAATTATTGTATAGTTTCAAATAAATTCATTTTTCTTGAAACCTTGTCAATTTTACATGAAAATGACACCAAAATAGCTATCACAAGAAAAAGTCACAAAAATATGATTGTCACATGTGACAATCACATTACGCAGACCGAATTTGTTTATTGTGACTGTCAATTATCACAAATCACCTTAGCCGATTCCACCCCAGGAGAAATCAGTTTGAAGGACGTTTCTGTCATTTTCCATAATTAAACTCATATACGAGTAAAATAATTCTCAAATTTTGTTGTCTATTTTTCATGGTCACCACATTTTGTCGCTAAAGTTGTCCTTCCACTCAATGATGAAATAAATGCATACCTTCAGTAGAAGCACTACAATTATCAAAATAGTATTTTTCGTTTCCTTTGTTGGGTACTACTATTCCTGCTTCGATGTTTTTGACATCTCAGCTTATGTCGGTATAGTTCCTTCCTTGAAAACATCTTCAAAAGATTACAATAGTGTTTTTTTTTTTTTTATTTTTGCACAGAATTGGCCTGTGGTGTTATTGATGCATTGCCAGAGTACTTTTTTTGTTTCGATTTCTTTTTTTTTGTTCTTTTTTTTTATCTAAATTTGCTGATGCAGTCTCAATAATATTTTGACATTGAAATTGGTTTACTTTTTACTAACCGTATAGCAGTCTTTTGAAATAGTTTTTTTTTTTTTGAGAGAAGGAACCACCCAAAAATAATTCCATCGAAAGGAGACCAGATGACAAACACAATCTAAGGTTCCTTTCTGTCTCGACATAATCAGACTGACGTCACTTTGTGATGGCACAAGTTTACCGGTAGATACACTCGACTCATAAACAAGCAAAATAAAGCCTTTTAATGACTACATTCCGGATAGGAGACGATTGCAAAAAATAGAAAAAAAAAAATAAAGACTAATGAAAGTGGGTGCACTGTTTGAAAGCCTTTTTGCATGGCCAAATGTATATTCAAGCTGTTTTATCCGTAAAAGATAAAAAGGCACACCACCTACAGAGAGCATCTTGAGATTCTTTTTTAAGGCAATCAAAGCGCTGGCTGTATAGTCTATAAACAAGGAAAAGCATCAAGCCACATGCTGGATGGATATACACTCTTCAAAAAGCCATAAAACGTTCCATATAGGAATTACGGTCTATATACTCTACACGTCACTTGTATTTATAGCATCGCATCACTTTTCTAGAACTATGAAAATGAAGGCAAAATGAAATCCATCTCCGTCTATGGAAATGGTTTACACGTTTGGTTCATTTGCATTTGGCACGCAGCCTGTTTTCCGTATATCTTTTATCTCTCCTAAAGTAGAATAAAATATATGTGAAAAGTTAGAATGTATATATACGGATTGTATACCTATCTGGTGACATATACATGAATGGGAGGTATACCTGCTACATTCCCCTTCCTTCTGCGAAGCTTCCTTCCGTTCTCTACTTTTTCTTTTGGCATAATTTCAGATTCAGTTGAGTTCTTTTACAAATCGATTTTGCGGTCAAGTTGAGAGCTCAGGTGAACCATTTTACTATAGTTGATACTCGTGTACTATGGACTATAGACACTTGACAGTTCTTTTTGTATATGAAGTCGTTTTATGGAACTGCCATCTTCTGTAGGAACTTTAGGTCGGTTGTGTAAGGACTACGTTCTCATTTCAAATAATTGGTTGTATTTCTTTTTTTTTTTGTAGCGGGGAAGGGAGGAGCGGACTGGTTTCTAGATATTATTCGTTTTATTACTTTGTTACATCACATTCAAGGAATCAGGTCGGGATTTGTATCTTCTTTTTTTTTTATTGTACTAAGTGAGGATGTACGTTCTCTATTGGGGAGGACAATTTGAGCGTGCCATGTAAAGGGCTCGTGCTGTAGACTGTTTTTAAGTTGTAATATTGAAGTAAGCTGCTTTGATCTTGCACTATTTATTTTCTACACACACCACTACATATAAGCCCACCAAAAACGAATGGTTCCTATAATAGTGGAGATCTTATTTCGATAAACATTTCTTGTTCTGAGTTTTATGGAATACTTTGATGGTTTTAATACCTACATATACAAATTTGCATGACTGGGTCGCACATATTAAGAATATTTACTGTCTTTGCAACTTGCAAGTCGTCATTAAATTAAAACGCAATTCTCGCTTCGGTGATAGGCTTACTATTTTCTTTTTTTTTTTAATATTAATTTCAAAATCGATTCTAGAAAATTCGATTGTTTTTGTGATTGTGTGTTATTTGAAAGCAATTTATTTTTTAAGGCAATCTTATAACAAATATTCAAGTGTATTCAGTTTTTGGCGTCATCATCATCATCATTTTTTGTTTGACATAAGTAAATGTCAAATTCCTTTCAACAAAGAAATCGATTTTTTTCTAAAGCGAGTTGATTTGTTTCTGTCAATTGAAATGAATTCGAAAATAACCAATTTTTGTGTGTGCGATTGTGCGTGTGTTACTCGACAGCTGCAATTAATTATTTTTATAGCTATATTGACTGAAAATATTGTTGAATATTTTGTTAAATTATGTACAATTCGTTGCAAAAAAAAAAAAAAAAACAATTTGACTCCCCAAAAATTCCGCGACATTCAATTTTTTGACATATTAGAAATGTCAAATCTTATAGTGTGTATGCAAATCGGTGTAAAATCTATATAAAAATGCATGATTTGTTTTGACAGAAAAGAATCGATTTTGTTTAGAAAAAATCGGAAGAAGATAGATTCTTTTGTTGAAAGGAATTCGACATAAAACTCACCAGTGTAACAGTTTGTCTGTTTGTTAAATTGCAACTTCTTGCTACTTTTGGCTATACTTGCATAAAATTTGTATGGGATTTGACAGTAAGTTGTGCTACGACGGACGAGGTTTCTAGTTACCAAACAGAAATAGTGTTCACATTGGACTGTCTCCTCCCACTTTTTTGACGGTAATCTGTGGTACAGACTTGTGTCACTGCCTTTCCTCTCCATCCCTTTCTCACCATGAAGTGGGAGTGAGATAAAGTACATAGACGTCAAAAAAGTGGGAGGAGACAGTCCAATGTGAACACTATTTGATGAGAATCCCCGGCAGCCATTTTAATTTGCCTAAAAGTTGGAGCCGTCAGATATCAGATAAAAAATGAGAATGTGTGTATAGAAACATCACACATAGACAGTAGGGATCTTCAGACACCGGTTAAATTGTTGTTGCAATTCACATCTATTCATCGACGCGGGAAGAAATTACAAATACAACAATATAAACAAATGGGTTTTGGAGGGTGAAACGTACGAAACATTCTCATCTTCATGTTCAGGAAAAAAATATATTTGAACTAGATGTTTTGTTCGTTCGTTCAGTGGGAAGGCACCTTTGCATTATCATTTTTTTAATTGAATTTTGAACGTTTTTGAACGGAATTTATACTAAATACTGAACAATTTCTTAGACAGAGCATTTATTTTAATTTGATTTGTATAAAAGATAATTCATAATGAACATCGTCTTCAAAAATATAGAACTGTGCCTACGTTCTGTAACTCTCGCATCGAGAAAATCAGTCGAGAAACGATGAAAATTGAAACAAATCGTATGAGTTTTGTTCCATTTTTCATCGTTTCTCGACCACTTTTAACCATGCGAGAGTTACAGAACGTAGGCACTGTTCATTATTATAATGTATGGATAGTAACTGTAGCCTTACTCTGTATCTAATAGGCGTTTTCCTTTAAAGGTGGCGAAGTACTTGTGAGTAGATGAAAACTAAAATCTAGTACCTTCATCTACTCATGCTCTCTTCGCGAGTAGATGAGATTTGCAGGAAAACTAATTTTGTGCGTTCCATCCTGCAAAAATTGTGAATTTTGAAGCACAAACCAGAATTTAAGTTCATTGCTTAAAGGCAATGACATATATAAATATCCACTTTACAAAATTTAAAGCAAACTCGTCAATCGACGGACTCTATGATTAAAAAGACTTTTTTTCATTTTACATTTTTCAATTCAAAGTTAAAGGTTTAATTAAACTTTTAAATTTGTTTTACACGAAAGCAATAACCGTCTTATAGAGAAAAGTAAGAATAGACTTATAATCAAGCCGTCAGAAACCGTATTATAGAAAAGTGAAGGTTAACTAAACAAAATATCCTAATTTCTGGGAATGGGGCTTTTGAGTCAAAGACTGCAATACAATTACAGACTGTGAAGGTGAAATTTCACTCCGCTTCTGTTGTTTCTATTCGACCAAAATTAATTAATTCAAGACTAACAAAGTTAGAAGATAGTAATGGAGTGGAAACAATATCTAAATATGGTATGCTACAGGATTGTTTAGATCCTTAATTATATTTTGTGTGTTTTGTGAAGTACTGGCATACGGCATGCCGCAAACCATAGAGGTGAAATGTATAAACCTATGTATACTGGTGTTAGTTAACAAATGAATTTGCTCCTTTTTGCATCTCATAAATATTTCTTTTAGCATTTACACTAATTTGATGACATAAATATATAATATAAGAGGTGTTATTTTGATATTAAAAAAAAATGGAATTTTTTGAGATAAATGATCGGATGTTTATTTCATTATAAAGAGGAAGGTATGCCGTTAATAATGGAACACAACATCAGCCAAATGGCCGCCACGACCACGCTTACAGGACCATATCCTTTTCATGAAATTTTCCATAACCAAATCGCAAAGTGGCTGCCCTATGTCCTCGATAGCCTCACGAATTCCATCTTTGAGGTCTTGAATCGGCGCTGGGCTGTTGGCGTAGACCTTATCTTTCACGTGGCCCCAAAGGAAGAAGTCGCAAGGGTTAAATCACAACATCTCGGTGGCCAATTGTGATCACCTCTTCGAGAGATAACACGGTCCGGAAACTTTTCCCGTAAAAGATCGATGGTTTCATTGCTTGTGTGGCACGTAGCGCCGTCTTGTTGAAAGTAAACGTTGTCCAGATCAATACCATCCAATTCCGGCCATAAAAAATCATTAATCATCTCTCGATAGCGCAATCCATTGACCGTAACTGTTGCTCCAGCCTCATTTTCGAAAAAGTAAGGTCCAATGACCCCGCCGGACCATAAACCGCACCAAACAGTCACGCGTTGAGGATGGAGAGGCTTTTCAACAATAACTCTTGGGTTTTCCGAGCCCCAGATGCGACAGTTTTGCTTGTTGACGTAGCCTCCGAGGTGGAAATGGGCCTCATCAGTCAAGATGATTTTTCGATGAAATTCCGGATCATTTTCATGCATTTCAAGGACCCAATCAGCAAAGACACGACGTTGTTGATGATCAGCCGGCTTGAGTTCTTGTGTTAACTGAACTTTATAAGCCTTAAGACCCAAGTCTTTATGCAAAATACGGTGTAATGACGTTTGTGGAATGCCTAATTCCAAAGAACGACGAGGAATGGACAAACCTGGGTTTTCTTCAACACTTTGGACTACAACAGCAATGTTCTCAGTTGTTCTTGAGCGACGTGCACGGGTTTTATTCTTCACATCACTAACTTGTCCCAACAGCTCGAATTTGTCCACCAATTTCTGTATTGCGGTCCGACAAGGTGCTTCACGACGACCCAAAAATGTTTTAGTTTTACGAACCGTCTCTGCCAAATTTTCACAATTTTTATAGTGAATTTTAATAATTTCAATGCGTTGTTGAAGCGTGTATCACTATTAATGGCGTAGTTTCTACTTGTCAAATGTCAAAAAATGACAACTTCAAAAGTGACAGCTACCGAAATAGCGGGCTATTCAAAATAACACCTCTTATTGGAAAACCCTTTATTTAGAGAAAAAAAAAACATTGAAATCTGATAAAATAGCTTAAATATTCAGACAAATTCGTGTGTTTGGCTTTAATTTCATTATAGACGTGTCAAAGACTCAAGAATATACCTTTGAAGAGCTCAAAACATGAATATGAATATATAATTTCATAAACGTGGATTGACAACATGCTTTGAAATGTAAATATGCAATGATTTCATAAGAGCAGACGAGAAAATGAATTGAAAAGAGTTCAAATAACCTGCACCCGAATAGCATGGTGTTTAAAAGAAGTGAACACATACCTAAGGTACTTTGAGGGTTGACATAATCGTGATGGTTTTTTTTTCGAGGTTGAGGTAAGCTCACCGCCACACGCGCCGGTGTCCAGGGTTTTTCCCAAAGAAGCACCTAATCTTGGACTTGGAGGGTCTGACTTCGAAATCACAAATTTTTTATTAATCTCTTATTTCGGTTACAATGCTTTACAATGTTCATTCACTTAAAATAACTAACATGGTTTTTAATATACTTCTCAGGTTTTAACAAATCTGTAACTTATTACAAATTACGGGATATTACGTATACTTTGTCCCCAAGTACACAATCTGAGGCAGGTCAAGTCGGAACCCTCTTGGTGACCTTGTCCAAAGGAACCTTGAAGAGGCAAACTAAGAAAAGTTCTGGTCGGAATCCTCTTAGGGAATTCCTTGTCCAAGGGGACCTTGAAGAGGTAGCCTAAGGAAAGTTTTTGGGGGAATTCTCTTGGAGAAGCCTTGTCCCTAGCGAGCAAACTAAGGAAAGTTCTGGTCGGAATCCTCGAAGGGAACCTTGAGAAGGTAGCATAAGGAAAGTACTATAAGCTAATCCAAATAACCCAACGGCCCTGCTAAAAATATAAAACAAAAAAATTAAGAGTGGCTTCTTAGATAGTGTATTAACACCACAATACCGTGCCTCTCTTTCAGTTTTCACGCCTGTTATGGGCCTGTTTCAACCATATCTTCTAGTCTCTATACTCTAGATTGGTACCCACAAGCCACCACTTGGACGAGATTAAATGAAAATTTCAGTGTTTTTTATTTACTTTCTCATGTTGTATATGTGATATCACAAGTGAATGTGAACTGAAAAGTGAAGAAGTTTTAATTTGTATGAAAATTAAGAATTAATTCAAATTAGATTTAAAAGCAAAAAGTGGGTGCATCTGGGAATAAGTTGTAACTCTTCAATGTTTAAAAAAAAAAATGTGCACGACTGGGTCGCACGAACTTGCTCTTGTGTGCGATCACATTGTGGATCTATAGCTGATATAAATTAGCTATGGGAGTCTTTATTTTATCCTTTTGCAAAAACTTAGTTTAGTTGCAGGTGGTATTATGTGAGTACACAAAAATTAACAATATAGCCCAGTGTTGCACATCATTATGCAATATGCATGAAAGGAAATTATTGTTTAATTGTATAAACACCTCGTTTGTGCTGTCAATCAGACAGCTAAAAGCAATAGAGAAAAAAAAAACATTTTTCGTCGCGTCTGTGTTATTTTCACTCGAATTTGTGCGCTTTTATTTGAAAAATGTAAGTAAAATATCCAATTAAATCAATTCCTTTGGTTTAATTGATTGTAAATTTCAATTTCAGATTGAATTATGAGAAATGACTGAAAAATCGTCAAAAAAAAGTCGTTTCCCGAATTGAAATCCAGCTATGAAGGCTAATCGAATCAGTAAAGCCTTTTTCCGAAATTGTAGTTGAAAGCAAACTCAACGACGGGAAGTCATTGAAGTCGAAATTTGAATGATGAAGCTCGCAGTGGATTTGTCAAACCTTAAATTATTATTCTTTTATAGCATGATTATTACTGCGACAAAAAAGACTAACCTGTGTCTACGTTCTGTAACTCTCGCAGGGATAAATTTGGTCGAGAAACTTTGAAAAATAGAACGAAACTCATACGATTTGTTTCAATTTTTATCGTTTCTCGACTGATTTTATCGATGCGAGAATTACAGAACGTAGGCACTGTAGTGCCGAAAGAAATGTATATCATATTCTTATATATTTTTGTTGGGCGAGATTGTGCCACATCCACCAAAACACAAATTTCATCAATTATATCCTGTTCGTCACTCATTTTTTAATGTTTGTTTATTTTGCAAAGTAACACTAATGTCATTTCAACAGCTGTCTATTTGACAAATACTGTAGTAGATTTTAAAAAAGGTGTTTAATTTGGTTATTGGTGAGCACACAAATTAACTCGTCTTTAAAGTTTAATCTGGCATTTATCAAAACGCGTGTTTAGCTTAAAAAAAAATTCTGTAGCGCTGAATTTCAGAAAAATAAGTTTTTCCTTTTTGACCAAGAAATTTTGTTTGTTTGACAGCTACTGTTAGTTTTGGTCCTAAAAAAAAGGAGAAAAAAACGAGTTGGGGGAATGTCCAAAAAACGCTAAGTAACAAGTTTAAAGAAAATCGACCCATCCGTTTAGGCTGTAGTCGAACAGACAGACAGACAGACGTTTTTGCGAGACCCACTTTTTTCGTCTTCGCTATCATCGTGATGTCAAGTTTGATCAAAATCTCGAGTTCGATTTTTGATTTTTAGTTTTGAGAAATAAACGAACAGATATAAAAAAGTACCTCTAAATGAATCACCCTTTAGCTTAACTTTTCTAATAAATATTTATTTAATAAGGGTCAATGCTTTGAACCGCAACTATCAACTGTCAGGAATAAATTTCTCTTCCAAACTACATACATATATTTAGATCGAAATCTATTTAACATTGAATGTTTCTATTCATAAAAAAAAGAATTGCTTCTAATGCCTTGCCAAAACTCTATATATACTTCAATACTAATTTGGATATAAATAAATTTAAAAAAAAAAAAAAAATAAAAATAATTAAGTAGCGAACAAAAAGCGCCACTCCCTTTTTTTCCAACACCCAACGAGAGGAGGCCGTAATTTGTTTACGTTTCCAATTCAATTATAATATTTATTTTATAATGTTGCGTGCAAAATAGAAATTGGATCAAATATTTCCACCAGACGCGACACAAACACCACACCAATGCCATTGTCAAAAATGACGTAATACAATAATTTTGGGGTTTGAAAAACCATAAGGGTGAAAATAATTTCGAGCACATAATATAATGTATGTTTATGTAGGTATGTATGTATTTTGGGAAAGCAAGCACGATACCCCTTGATGGTTATAAGTTAACTTATATTTTTATTTCATTATGATTAAATCGCCACCAGAGCTACAATAAAGTGTAGCTGATAAAGTCAATAAAGGAAAAGCAAGCTACCCTCGGTTATGCGACTAATACCTCTTAAATAGCTTGATAATTTGATAATAAGGGCTGATGAGCCAGCCTGTGGTTGGGCAGCTATGCGTATTCTCCATCACCGAAAGACTACTTGACATAAGAAATTTTTCTGAGCACGATTTATTTGTTTTAATTTTGTACTCTAACAAAACCTTGAAAGTTTGGAAAATTAGTGTATGGTTAATTGTCTAGCCAAATTTATGATGACGTTATAGCTTGGCTTGGAACGACTCACTAATTAACCATTGTTAATTTTCCATAGTCTTGAATCAATGTCAGCTTTGCATTAAATTTATTACTCGAATTCATTTTTAAAGACTATGAACAATAAATAAGCATTTAGCTGTATATAGCAACTAATTAAACGGGATATACAAAGGCAGGGTATGAAGATAGATATGCGTATATGAAATTATTCTTTGAAAATATTCTCCTGAGTGCACCTCAGCAACTTTCACTTTAATGTGTTTTAAACCCAAAATAGAGCATCAATGTACTGGTTTTTCCAACTTCTAAATGATAGATAAATAAGACAAATGTAAATGATTTTGAGCTTAGTCGGAGTTATATTTTTTGTTGCGGTCAATTTTGTAAAGACTATATAAAACAATCAATTAATAATTAAAAAGTTCAGTCAACTCTACGGTTCCTCGGACAGTGGAGTGTAAATAATCCCTCTTTCAATAAATATGGGTGCTTTCATAAATGCATGGTTGCGAAAGTCTGAAAAATGCATAATTTTCATAAATGCAAATGATAAATGTCAGATTTTCATAAAAGCAAACCGCAAATATTTACAGCGCAAATGTGCAACTATAAAAACTCGCATGCAATCTGAATTTCTTTATTAAAGAAAGAGATAGATATATATTTAGTATAAACGACTTCCTTTTCTTTATTGTTCCATCTGTCAAATTCTTTCCCTATGACCTATGATATATGACGCAAATCAGACAAAGTGTTCAAAAATGCAGCGTAAGACACATGCGCAAATATTTTGTATGAAGTTAATATGATTGCAATTGATTGCATGTAAACAAAGCAACCATGCATTTATGAAAGCACCCTATATGCCCATCTTCTGTCAGCCCTGGCTAATGACTAATAAATAACTTCAAAATGATAGTTTTAGTTTAAGTTAAACTAGTATCCACTTCCGGAGAATGGCGCTGTTTTTGGTAGGGAGATACCACGCAGAAAACCCTTGTGCAGGATCTTTCATTAAGTGCTTCCTATCTTTAAATTTAAATAAAGCAGAGATATGATCGAATTTTTTTTTAATTATTTGAAAGGCCTATTGATGCCATTATGTGTGTATAGAATATAACATCGTTCAAATGTCCGCCGCAATTTCTCTAGGTGGCGCGCATCCAAAATGTCAAATTTCCCATGACTCTGGCTTGATTCACAATGCGACGAGGAAACGGGATGTGAGCGTGACGAGAACCGCTGTCATGTTTTTCTAGTTACAAAATCGTCGCTAAATTCACAATGCAGCGAGTGTTTTTAAGACAAAAACTCATATTTGTAAAAAAATAAAATCAATAAAATATAATCAGATAATATACAAAACAATAGATTTATCAATAAATTTATTTGTTAAATACATTTGAAAAATCAGTAAATTACTTAGCAAAAATGAAAATCGTCGTCACAACGCGTCTTTTTTTCAATTTTTCGAAATCTTGGCGTGACGTGACGACGAGAAACGCCGCATTGTGTATATCCATATGCTTTCATTGTTTGAAATTGGTTTGACAACTACAACGAGTTCTCGTCACGCTCACGTCTCGTTTCCTCGCCGCATTGTGAATCAGGCTTCTGGCGCATAAAGCAGGCTGAATTTGACCGATGGCATGGGATTGTGTTGGCTTTGAAGGCCGGTCGCATAGCCCAGCGACTTCAGAAAACTTCACAAGAAAAAGTACGATTTCGTTGGCCAGTTCACATCAACTCCACGTGAGATGATCATATGTCTCGAATCACTCGTGCAGAATTCCCAATGTGGCGTGAGCTGTGTGTGTGTGCCGTCCTGTTGAAACCACATTTCGGTGGTTTTCATATCGTCAAATTCAGGCCTAAAGAAGTTGAGAATCATCGACCTATAGCGCTCGCCGTTGACGGTGATGGCCTGGCCAACGTCGTTTTCAATGAAATATGGACAAATGACGCCGCCAGCTCAAAATCCACACCAAACAGTGACTTTTTCGGGATGCATTGGACGCTTTTGGATCTCATGTGGATTGGTATCGTCCCAAATTCGACAATTTTGTTTGTTGACGTTCATCCAGAAATGGGCCTCATCGCTGAATATGACTGTTAATCAGAAAAGCGCGGAGCGTTGCCCGAACAGAACACCAATTTTGATAAATAAATTTTATAATTTGCAAGTTTGTTGAACGCCATACATATCCGTTTATGGTGATTTCGTAAAACAGACTGAATAAATGACAGCCAAATTGACAGATGTACTTTCAACAATATGGCGGCTATCGGAAGTCCCTATTGGAAGACTTCATCAAAACTTATGGTGCACAATGACAGATGAGTTGAACATGTATTGAAAAAGTGTTCCCAAAACATTCACCGTAAACATACAAGAGTTTGACAAATAGCTAAGATTATTTGTTTGCAAGTTTACGCATGCACACTACCCGCAGTCTACGGGATAAATGAGTTTAAAAAACTTCACTTTATTCTATTTAAGTTTTCCTTTATTTTTTGAATTTGTGCAAAAACAATGATCACTTTTAATTGCCAAAACCAAGGGCAGTATTTATGCGATAGAATAACTTAAATTATCCTTGACTAACCTAGAGACAGACCCTGTTATAAAATAAATCATTTGCATGTAGATATTGCTCGACCTTGTTACTTGCCATCGTTATTAGTATTAAGTCTAAAAAATTAAAAAAAAAAACAGGAATATTAACACAAGATAAAACAATATGGCCACCATGAACTATCAAAATATAGCCGTACCTATTGGCAAATCCTTAATTATGGGTTCGTTCGTGTACTTTCTCGATTAAGAATTTCAATTTGTGAAATTTTGATGAGTGGTGATGAAATTCTCTAAGGAAGGAGGAGGAGGAGGAGGAGGAAGCCTTGAATCAAAATTTTTGTAAATACATCGTCACAATTCCTGGAATTTGTGGTTTAAAGGCGCAATTAAAAGCGAACTATTAAATTAAAAGTGACTGAAGGCGATATGATACTGTCATATAAATAAAGGGTTTTCCAATAAGATGTGTTATTTTGATATTCAAAGAAAAATGGCATTTTTTGAGATAAAAGATCGGATGTTTATTTCATTATAAAGAGGAAGGTATGCCGTTAATAATGGAACACAACATCAGCCAAATGGCCGCCACGACCACGCTTACAGGACCATATCCTTTTCATGAAATATTCCATGACCAAATCGCAAAGTGGCTGCCCTATGTCCTCGATAACCTCACGAATTCCATCTTTGAGGTCTTGAATCGACGCTGGGCTGTTGGCGTAGACCTTATCTTTCACGTGGCCCCAAAGGAAGAAGTCGCAAGGTGTTAAATCACAAGATCTCGGTGGCCAATTGTGATCACCTCTTCGAGAGATAACACGGTCCGGAAACTTTTCCCGTAAAAGATCGATGGTCATTGCCTGTGTGGCACGTAGCGCCGTCTTGTTGAAAGTAAACGTTGTCCAGATCAATACCATCCAATTCCGGCCATAAAAAATCATTAATCATCTCTCGATAGCGCAATCCATTGACCGTAACTGTTGCTCCAGCCTCATTTTCGAAAAAGTAAGGTCCAATGACCCCGCCGGACCATAAACCGCACCAAACAGTCACGCGTTGAGGATGGAGAGGCTTTTCAACAATAACTCTTGGGTTTTCCTAGCCCCAGATGCGACAGTTTTGCTTGTTGACGTAGCCTCCGAGGTGGAAATGGGCCTCATCAGTCAAGATGATTTTTCGATGAAATTCCGGATCATTTTCATGCATTTCAAGGACCCAATCAGCAAAGACACGACGTTGTTGATGATCAGCCGGCTTGAGTTCTTGTGTTAACTGAACTTTATAAGCCTTAAGACCCAAGTCTTTATGCAAAATATGGTGTAATGACGTTTGTGGAATGCCTAATTCCAAAGAACGACGAGGAATGGACAAAAATGGGTTTTCTTCAACACTTTGGGCTACAACAGCAATATTCTCAGTTGTTCTTGAGCGACGTGCACGGGTTTTATTCTTCACATCACTAACTTGTCCCAACAGCTCGAATTTGTCCACCAATTTCTGTATTGCGGTCCGACAAGGTGCTTCACGACGACCCAAAAATGTTTTAGTTTTACGAACCGTCTCTGCCAAATTTTCACAATTTTTATAGTGAATTTTAATAATTTCAATGCGTTGTTGAAGCGTGTATCGTTCCATTTTTATTAATGGCGTAGTTTCTACTTGTCAAAATGACAGCTTCAAAAGTGACAGCTACCGAAATAGCGGGCTATTCAAAATAACACCTCTTATTGGAAAACCCTTTATATATGTCTTACTATGCCATATAATATATGACACCATATTTGATGTATGTCAAAGTAGTATTAGGCTCCATGTATTTTTTGTTATATAAATTTGACTATCACACTTATATGACACTTTTGAGGCATATTTATTTGGCAAACTTGCCATATTTATATGATAATGTAATACTGCCTTTAGTAAATAGAAAACTTAATGTTGTTAAGGTATTTCACTTAAAATTGGTTTATACTCAAAATATATATTAATAGAGAGTGAATAAATCGGCCCTTAATATTGTTCTTTCGTGGAAATTCTGTGCTTCTTCTTCATACAAAAAAATCTACCGCTACTTCAAATGAACGAAGTACATAGATAAAAACAATTTTGTCAAGGTTTTTAGGCATTTTATATCGTCCATTACTGAAACCTGTCATGTCCCACAAAGTAGGTGAAAACTAAGCCACTTTTTTCTCGCAATAAATTGATAAAAAGCTCATAAAAAAAAACTCTCCTTAAACGCTGTTCCAACGTAAATATTTCTCAGAAGGAAAAAAACGATAAAATATATATAATTTTATTAATAGCCTAACAACTTCCTGAAGAAAAAAAAAAATCCCTCCCTTGAGTAAAAATGCCCGATAAAAAGGTCATCCCATTTACAGTTCTTCATAAATCTTTGATATACCTAAAGAATTATGCATATGTATGAGTATTTGTGTGTTTCTACATATCTTTCTGGCCGCATGTTATTCCACTTGCATACAAGATTTTCGTTTCGAAATAAGTAAAGAACCATCTGCCTGAAGCTGGGGCATCTAATTTTATGATCCAATAAATTCTAAATCACTAAAAAAAAACAAAATAAACAAATAATATTGAAGTTATTTATTTGCGTTCATTCCTACATATAACCAAAGTCAATCTTTGAATTTATGCGGAATCGATGAATTCGATGAACCATTTACATGGATGATAATGTGTCAATATAAATATAAGATGAATCATAAACCAGTCGTCGGTCGGCTTCGATAAGACATTTTGGGACTTATTTTGTTTGTTGATAGTGGTTTTGAGATTAAGCTTGAGAAGCTATAAGGAGTTAGTTCAATAAACTATGACAAATTGCTCAAAAAGACGCAAGTGCACAGTTTTTTTGTTTTGAAACGGAGTGAGTAAGTTTGCATTTGGTAAACAATAATATTTTGTTTACATTTTCTATTAAATATAAAAACATGTTTGTTTACCCACTATACACATGGTTCCAAGTTTATTGGAGCCCTTCAACTCGCCCTTCCGTTCACACACATTTATCTTGCCGTCATAATTTGCACTCAAGTAGGAATTAATTATCGACTGATTACACAGTACACAAATATATTTCATAGAACCGCAAGCTTTTTCACATTGTACGAAGATATTGGCAAACCGCGACATTATTAAGGGAAGGCATTTCTTCAATATAAATGAACGCAGAGTGCTGTGTATAAAACGTGTTATAATTTTTTTTTTCTTACCAAACAGCCGGTGTCGTTAGTAACAGTTTTAGGTTTGCACTGTGAAATTTGTCCACAATGGTCACTTGAGTACCATTTACTTCAACTTTGAAACTGCGCCCAAGGCTTCAAGAATTGCGGGACTTAAATCTCCGATACTGGCCACTTAAATGCCACTTACTAATGTTAGGTTTCACAAATATTTAACAGGCATTTAAAATTTTTAAATGACATATTTTGTATGGAACAAACCCACTATACACATGGTTCCAAGTTTATTGGAGCCCTTCAACTCGCCCTTCCGTTCACACACATTTATCTTGCCGTCATAATTTGCACTCAAGTAGGAATTAATTATCGACTGATTACACAGTACACAAATATATTTCATAGAACCGCAAGCTTTTTCACATTGTACGAAGATATTGGCAAACCGCGACATTATTAAGGGAAGGCATTTCTTCGATATAAATGAACGCAGAGTGCTGTGTATAAAACGTGTTATAATTTTTTTTTTCTTACCAAACAGCCGGTGTCGTTAGTAACAGTTTTAGGTTTGCACTGTGAAATTTGTCCACAATGATCACTTGAGTACCATTTACTTCAACTTTGAAACTGCGCCCAAGGCTTCAAGAATTGCGGGACTTAAATCTCCGATACTGGCCACTTAAATGCCACTTACTAATGTAAGGTTTCACAAATATTTAACAGGCTTTTAAAATTTTTAAATGACGTATTTTGTATGGAACAAACGTCATTTTAAGATTTAAAAGCCTATAAAATCGTTAAAAGGGCTTTATGAAATCAGCCATAAGACTGTGAAACTGACCCTGAAGTACTAACTTAAGTGCCTTGAAGATACAAAAATGCGTGCAGTAAAACAATCTATAATACCCTTAAAACCCCATAGCAAATGTAAAAAAAAAAAATTGGAGCAATTAATTAGGAAGGGACAATAATTTTGCACATCACTGTAAACTTTAATCATGTGCACAATGTTTAGCAAA
Source organism: Leucozona laternaria (assembly GCA_932273885.2). Taxonomy (NCBI): domain Eukaryota; kingdom Metazoa; phylum Arthropoda; class Insecta; order Diptera; family Syrphidae; genus Leucozona; species Leucozona laternaria. Next base: position 20,435,845 of record OW026368.1, on the reverse strand, counting down.
TGTATTTAAACAAACAAAAACTGTACGAGGGCTTTATTGAGGGGCTTTCGCAACAAAGTTTCAAGATAACAGAAAAGTTTTATTTCACCCTTCTTGTCTTGTCAGGCCTCTCCCCGCCCATGGCTCTTTGGACTGATAGGTGGTAACTATTCTCATTCTGTGGTATTTTATATTGCTAGGGTTTATTTGGTTTGGGATTTTATATTTACACTCTGATTAAATTCCTTTGATTAAAAATCTACTTGGCAGCATTGAAGGTGTTGGTAGGTATGTATACATATGTAAGGAAGTTCTACACATAAATATCACAAGGCATTCAAAAAGAAATTAAAAACAAGACTCGTTTCTACACACTATACGCTCTGGGTTATCATCACTTTGACGACGACCGCGACGAAAGGAGGACGCACAAGGGTGGGTTGGATATTCCAATACTTTAGAGTAGCAAATGTGCTTGGTGTTGTGTTTTGAGTCTTTTCCTATTAGGCGTTCATTTGTATAGAGATTTTCGTGACATATAAGATGACAAAAAAATAAATAAAAACATTTCACATGGAAAATGTTGAATATTCTCTGAGGCAACCTGGTGGATTCATTTTTCAGCTTAAAGAATATAAAGATACACTCGAATGAAAGTATTGTTCCCGAGAGAGGATCTAAATGAAGGATCTTTTAAGTCAGTTTATGTTGTCATTTGAGTTTTTAATTAGTTAAGATGGCAATGAAGGGATTACATTTGTTATTTTATTTTATTTTTTTTTTTCGAAAGCGTGTGTAGAGTTAAAGATACGTACCGTAACCGTACATATATGCAAAGGTTTTATTTATTTACTTTTATAGGTTAACTTTTTTTTTATGAAGGTTTGATTTTTAAATTGGCAACTCTGTTTCTTTATAGTGACAGTAAATCTGGCAATTGGCAAAAGATTTGTGGTCTGTCTATTTCGCCATGACTATTATACTAACTAAGAAATAACGTTTGTCTTGAAACATGTTTTGAAACGTTCGCCATATTTCCAATGCGGACTAACAATGTCTGATATGAACATACAAATCTGGTTCAACAGATAAGGCGAGCATTGTTTGTGCTTGACTCAATATCTGAACATTTTTTTCTTTGGCAATCGATGATGATTCATCCGAAGGTTCTATACAACTTTGAAGTTTCCTGAATTATAAAAAAAATTTGCATGGCAAAACTCCAATAATTGTGGAAATTTTCACTGCCCCGTAATTTGACAAACAATAACTTTTGGATTTATTTTCAGAGATATTTTGCTCATTCATCGTGGAAATAAACCCAGAGAATTTGTCTGGTTTTTTAAACAGAAAATGTTCTACAAAAATATTGAAAATACACCGGAATTGTATGGATATACATATGTAGATGGATCCGGGGTAATTTCCTTATGTAAAAAATTAAACCCAAACGTATTGTTTTATGACATTCCCGTTTGGGAATTCACTCTTCTTTGGGAGCCGTTCATCCCTATACACCCTTCAAATCTCCATTATTTTTAAGTCAATATCCACTAAGTACACGAATGAACCAGTAACACAATTGTTTTCTATCTTATATTTCATTCGAACTGAAGATTCCGATTTAATGTACACATGTTATGTATGTTTGAACACTGCCCAGCGCCCCCATGTTTATTTGATGTATTTGAAATCTCTCGTACTGTTTTCTCCCTTCCACTAGTGGAAATTTCTTCTTTCAGTCTTAGGGCCAATTGCACGAAACCAAAGGATAAATTGCTAAAATTGGAGATAGCTGTCCTTGGATAAAAAAATAAGTTTATTATTTTTGTTTTGACATTGCACAAATGAAAAAACTAACTTGGATAAGTAACTATAGGATACTTATTTATTTCAAACAGAGCAACATGAGAAAAAAAAACAAACAAAATTAAATCATAAATGTCATTTTTTGTTCGGATATTTTTTAAATAGTTTCTCTATGAGTTTTGCTTATTAATAAATAATGTCTGGTTCACCAAAGAAGCGTTCAAGAGCTCCAAATTTTACCACTTCGGAGATACTCCTCATTCTTTCACTGATCGAAAAATACAAAAATATAATTCAAAATAAAAGAACATACGGTTATACCTTACGTGAGAAATCACAGACTTTCGAAAATTTGGCTAACGAATTCAACGCCAACACGAGTAGCTACAACAGAACTCCAGATAGTATCCAAGCCTGTTATCGCTCACAAATAAAAAAAAACAAAAAAAGCATCTTCGAATGCAAAAATGCAAATTGCAGGTAGGTAACCTCTTGCTATTTTTTTTAAACTCAAATAAATTTCATATGAATTTCTAGTTCCAAAAGTTACTACACCAGTACTTCTCGCGGCAGTAGAAGAGTATGGAACAGAAAACTGGCAAGAAGTTTCAATTCTAGTAGATCGTTCACCAGAACATTGTGAAGAGGTTTTTAGCGAGCTTGTAGCTGAAACTAAGAAACAAGAAGATTCTTTCAAAAAAAAGATTTTTCAAACTGGTAATTTTAACTAATTATAAGCAATTGTTACAGAACTAGGTACTTATCTTCTTTTTGTTTTGAGGAGGGGGTGGTCCTCCAAAGCCACCAGATAAAATATATGCTAAAGTTAAATCTCTCATCGGTGAATCGGTTGATGGGATTTACACAATATATGATAGCGACAGTGACTTCATCAGTCAACAACAACAGCTACTCCCAGATGTTGAACAACAAATCCCTTTGGAGAAGGAGAATGTTGACATAACATTGCCCTCAACGTCATCGCTGCAACTTCCGGAATGGTCTCGAAAAGCACTCAAGCGTAAAAAAGATAGTGCTCTTTGTGAGCCAAGGAATTCAGAAGATGAACCATTGGCCAAAGGTATTGTTATGATTTGTATTTTTTTTTGTGACATACTAACATAATTATGAACATCTTATAATAGGTACAACTAAAACTAAACAAAATGATTTTGGTAGAAGAAGACCTCAGCAAAAGATATCAGTGACGTCCTCTTTTATTAATTTAAGCAAACAAAAATTGGAACTGGTAGATATTCAAAAATCTATTGCAAAAGCAGAACTCGAAGACAAACTTAAACAACATGAGCACAATGATAAAATGCGAAAAGCAGAGCTAGAATTGATAACACTAAAATTACTAAAAGAAAAAAAGAATAACATTTGAAATTTCCATTTATTTAATTACATATCTATGAAAAATAAATATCTATTATGAACATTGTTTTTTGTTTTAGTAAATATTGTTGTTCTTTCTCTTTCAATTTGTGACCAAGATTGGTGCAGAATCTGAAAAAGGACATAAGTAGGTATGTACATTTTAAGCATTTGCCCAACGACTCGTGTTCGGAAAGACTTTCGATTACCTTTAAAAATGCGTTTCAATTAAAGCTTTGCGCTCCAAAGAACCATTCCTTAGACCAACAGATGGCTCTTCAGTGATAATAGTTTGATTATCGGACTGTTCATTAAAAACTGGAAAGTCTGGCTCCTCAGGGGGTATATCGTCTCCTTCAAGTATCGCAATATTGTGCAGCACTGCTGCAGCGACAATTAATCCAGGGATCTTATTGAATTTTAAATGTATTCCTCTGGACATTATTGGAAATCTTCTTTTCCACACCCCAAACGACCTTTCTATAACATTTCTGCTACGTATTTGTGATTCCTGATACAATTCTTCAGGTCGTGTATTTGTGTGTGGTAAGGGCGTCATCATGAATGGTGTCTGAGCATATCCGCTGTCTCCTAAGAGTAATTTGTCACCATAAATCTTTTGCAGAAAATTTCTTTTTTGTGCGCAGTTATCCCAAATGTTTGAATCATGAGCAGACCCATGACAGCGTGCAACAATATCTGTAAACGACATGTTTGCAAGACAAATCGCTTGCACGTTTACAGAAAAATAACCTTTTCTGTTTCTAAACAGCTCGGCTGTGTCTCCCCCTGTCAGTAAATATTTTATTAAAATGCATCAAATGAATACTTTTACATATACCAGGTGATTGTATTCGTACGTGGGTGCAGTCTATTGCCCCAATTACTCTGGGAAACCGCGCTAAATTGAAAAACTCAGTTGCAGCTTTTTGTTGTTCCAGGATTGAAGTAGGAAATTTGATATACTTCGGTCAAAGTCTGGCTATGGCATGAGTTACCCTGTGCACAATTCGGCAAGCAGTGGACTCGTGAGCGCCTATGACATCTGCACAAGTTATCAGCTGACTTCCAGTTGCATAGAATCGCAGAGTGCACAAAAGTTGATTAATGGGAGATAGCGAATTGTTTCTGTGGATAACGCACATACATATGTACATACTTTTTTAAACTTGAATGAAGATTATATGAGTAAAATACCTGTCACTTGAAAACTCCAACAGGGGTTCAATTTCCTTAAGAAGAGACAATGTTGTTTTTTTTTGTTAGCCGAAACCTTCTCAGAAAGTCACTATCCAGCAAATCATCGAACAAATTTTGTCTTTCATAATTTTTTCTGTTGAAAAAATTACTACTTATGAAATCAATAATCTCTTCGTCGTCATCTGATATCATTTAAACAAAAATTAATGTTGAATATATATATATTACAATGTTTTCTCGCTTTTCAATCAGTTTTGAAAGTTTATTTATACTTATTTTCAAATTAATATTAACACTTTGACAGTTAACAAAAGTTATCCAGAGAAATATGACTGGATAGCTATTTTAAATATTTATCTATGGATAGGTTGATAAATGTGTTAGTGCAACCAGTTTTTTTTTTAAATTAGATAAATTAGCTTATCTCAGGATAAATCAGTAGGTACTGCTGTCAGATAACTTTGGTGCAAGTGGCCCTTAAAAGCAGAGAATAAAATGCAGGGATGGTTGTTAGCAAACTGCATTTCATGCAAACAATCTGAGACAATTAGGCCTATTTTAGGGATATATTTTATTCTGTTATTTATTCTGTTATGAATTTAAGGTTTGAGCTGTCAAAAAATCTTTTATGAATAATTGTAATTTTGGTATTCGGCATGGCAAACTCGGTTATGAAATCTGCTATAAAATCTGTTATGAACTGTCAAGATTTAGAACTCTAAAAAAAATCTTTTACGAATCGCAGTTTTGGTATTCAGCATGTTAAAATCTGTTAAGCACTCCATACACGGTTCAATTTGGTTTTCAACTCAGTTGTCAACTAAATTGATTCCTCGCCACACACTACATAAACTTAATTGAGAGACTTCTGCTTCAACTGTCAAAAACATTAAACGACAGCGGCCGACCGACGAGACATGATCACTCACAGACAACACTACAAGTAATTGAAACTATTAACTTCCTCACATTGAATGAGGTTTGAAGTCAGGTTGAACTACATATCGATCGCCTTGCAAATTTGGGTTTGAATTGAAATGCCTTTGGCTTGACAGTAAATTAAATGATTTGTCTACACGCAGCTCAACAAAGTTGAAAACATTCACATCAAGTGAGTTGGTTTGATGAACTTGACATTAAATTGACAACGAAGTTGAACCGTGTATGGAGTGCTTTATGAATCATAAAAGAATAAAAGACAAGTTTTTGTGACTTTTATCATAAAAGATTTCAGTTAAAATGGATTCAACAATTATTTTGCAACAAAATGTTTTTAGAGAGAGAAAAATGTAAGAATATAATATTCAAATATATATTATTATACAAATAAATAAGTAAATCAAACAACATCATTTTTGTAGAACAGTTTTGATGGAACTAAAATTTGATCTTCCCAACAAAGGATACTAATGGAAGCGTCTCCTCAGGATGAGAAATGAGAGTGTGCGCTTTGCTCTTTCTGCTGCTGTTCTCAAGCGTCGAAGTGCTCGTATGGATTCGATTTTAGATCCTTCTTATAATTGCGCTTGAATTCTTCTGAAAAGTGATACACCAAGTGTGTGTCTCCAGCTGTCGATCTCACTTTGAACAGAGGTGTGTGTATACATCAAAGGTTCCTCTTCCCAAATCGAATATGAGCACATTTCGTTCGTCAGGTAGATGTTTGTCCAAACCATAAGCCAAGTAGGCTGCTGCTGTTAGTTCATTGTTGATTCTTAGCACGTTCAACCCCTCAATGGCTCCAGCGTTTTTAGTTACTTGGCACTGTGAGTCCTTGAAATAAGCTGGAACTGTGATCACTGCATCTCGGAGAGTATCTCCGAAATAAGCCTCATCAGTATAGTTCATTTTCGTCAGAACCAATTGAGCTGATTTCCTCGGGAGGAAATGTCTTTTGCTCCCCCTTGAACTCAACACTGATCTTTTGGTTTTCCACAATCGTCCAATCAATCTCTTTGCGTCGAACACTGTGTTTTTGAGATTTATGGCAACTTGGTTCTTGTCGGCACCACCGATGAGTCGTTTTGAATCTAGCGAACGCCACATAGCCGGGATTCTAATGGAAAAAATATCATACCCCTAAATTTAAATAGCCCTCCAATTGCATTTTGTCCGCTTAAGAAAGAGCAAATCTCAATTCCGGTTATTAAAATTGGAGTTCGCGTTCGATTTATTAGTGATTCCGCTTGTGAGGTTTATTAAGAGTATAATGAAAAAACCATGTATATTATTCTAATCTGTGAAATATATCTGATTATGAGGGGTGTCCGTTATTAGAGAATATACAGACATATTTATAATCACATTCCAAAGTATGTCTAACTTAAGACAGCCGCCTTATTTATAAACATTTTCTGTCGATTGTCTAACTTGGACACGGCAATTGGTTGTCCAAACCAATTCTAAAGTGGGTAAGTTCAATGCACGAAGCAAAACATGTTTTTTAGTTATGAATTGAAAAGTTATCTTTAAATTAATGAAATTTGCATTGAACGTCTCGCAAACTTCACAAAATTGACAGATTACAGGGATGTCTTTGAATTAATGAGGACTGTTTTGGAATGCGATTATAAATAAGGAGATGTCCAACTATTTAGACACTGTCCAGCTGGACAACTGTCCAAGAGTGTTCTAAGGAAATCTTATAAATACGACTGATACTAATTTAAATTATTGTATAAATAAAACTTACAAAAAATCCCTTTTAATGCTTTTAATAACATTTTTTTTTACGAAATTGTATAAAAAACATTTCGAATCCACAGCGATCTACCCATAGCTTATTGGGTTATTGATTGCATTTTCAAAATCTATAGCGTAACAGCAAATAGGTTTTTGGGGTCATTTCTTTAAAACCATTGATTAAAAATATTCTAGAGATATGAAGTAAATTTTATATTGCTAAATAAAACTTGATGAAAATTCCGATTATTCCTATACTATCTTATCTGAGGAAAAAGGTACGACTTACATTGGAAATATGTACCTAGATTCTATCAGTGACACCTGGTTAAATGATTTCAAATAAAATTGATGTGCACATAAATGGCGATAAAAAATGGTTTGATGGCAGGTTGAACGGAACATTATCATTTTCCTTGGCGATGGCCTACATACCGCGCTACCACAGACACGTAATACTAATGAAAGTGATTAGTTATTGTAACTGACTCCTGATGCCTTTAGCTGAGCTTTATATCAAACAACATGACATCTTTGTTACGAACAACGAACCTATACAGCAAATAATGGTTTCCTTTTATTTCTCTAATACGTTTTCTATAAAAAAACAGCCTAGTTTATTTCTTTATATTTTATTTGAAATGACAGATCCAATTGAAAACCATGATTCATGATTTTTAAAATAATATTTCCTTGCCATCTCCTTTTTTTCAATTTTTCATTTTCTTTCTCGCCTTAGGATGGAAAATAATTTGAATCAAATTACTTTTTCTTTTCAATTCTATTTGATTTCTGAGAAAAATATAGTGCATGTTCAACTGATTTACATGTATACCTACGTATAGATACTCAATGTAGGTATATAAGTTTCCAATGGATAGTTTCCCGAAAGCCAGGGAAAACATAGTATACATAACATAATGTTTGTCTGTATATTTATGCAAAAATACAGTCGTAAGCTTATTGGCTCAATGACTTTTCACAGAAGACTCATATATGAATGTAAAGCTACTTTAATTCCCTTCTCAGACAACATTTCAATCTTATACCTGTCTGTCCATCTTCTAGTCAAGCAATTCTATATATATACAAATACATGTATCGAGAAATAGTAAAATTCAATTTCATTTTGTATTCCATAATATACAATAACTCACCGACTCTGAATGATGTGAAGCAGAACAGATGCAAATTAAGTATTTTTTTTTTTGTTGTAGGGTGTTTCAGCAAGAAACAAAAAGATAAATTGATGATTAAAGTTTATAAAATTTGTATCATTATTGTCTTTCAGACATATTCTTATTATAAAGGGTTTTCCAATACGAGGTGTTATTTTGAATAGCCCGCTATTTCGGTAGCTGTCACTTTTGAAGCTGTCATTTTTTGACATTTGACAAGTAGAAACTACGCCATTAATAAAAATGTAACGATACACGCTTCAACAACGCATTGAAATTATTAAAATTCACTATAAAAATGGTGAAAATTTGGCAGAGACGGCTCGTAAAACTAAAACATTTTTGGGTCGTCGTGAAGCACCTTGTCGGACCGCAATACAGAAATTGGTGGACAAATTCGAGCTGTTGGGACAAGTTAGTGATGTGAAGAATAAAACCCGTGCACGTCGCTCAAGAACAACTGAGAATATTGCTGTTGTAGTCCAAAGTGTTGAAGAAAACCCAGGTTTGTCCATTCCTCGTCGTTCTTTGGAACTAGGCATTCCACAAACGTCATTACACCGTATTTTGCATAAAGACTTGGGTCTTAAGGCTTATAAAGTTCAGTTAACACCAGAACTCAAGCCGGCTGATCATCAACAACGTCGTGTCTTTGCTGATTGGGTCCTTGAAATGCATGAAAATGATCCGGAATTTCATCGAAAAATCATCTTGACTGATGAGGCATATTTCCACCTCGGAGGCTATGTCAACAAGCAAAACTGTCGCACCTGGGGCTCGGAAAACCCAAGAGTTATAGTTGAAAAGCTTCTCCATCCTCAACGCGTGACTGTTTGGTGCGGTTTATGGTCCGGCGGGGTCATTGGACCTTACTTTTTCGAAAATGGGGCTGGAGCAACAGTTACGGTCAATGGATTGCGCTATCGAGAGATGATTAATGATTTTTTATGGCCGGAATTGGATGGTATTGATCTGGACAACGTTTACTTTCAACAAGACGGCGCTACGTGCCACACAAGCAATGAAACCATCGATCTTTTACGGGAAAAGTTTCCGGACCGTGTTATCTCTGGAAGAGGTGATAACAATTGGCCACCGAGATCTTGTGATTTAACACCTTGCGACTTCTTCCAGCCACTTTGCGATTTGGTTATGGAAAGTTTCATGAAAAGGATATGGTCCTGTAAGCGTGGTCGTGGCGGCCATTTGGCTGATGTTGTGTTCCATTATTAACGGCATACCTTCCTCTTGGATGGTATAAACATCCGATCATTTATCTCAAAAAATGCCATTTTTCTTTGAATATCAAAATAACACCTCTTATTGGAAAACCCTTTATTTAACGTTAAGTTATAAAAAAACGGATTCGTGAAATCGGGCTTAAAATTTTTTGTAATAGACTTTTTTTAATTATTTTACTTTTGAACTTTTTAACACCATCTTTTCTATAGTTTGTGGAGTTTATGGAATATCTAGAAAGCTGTTGATAACAATTTGAACACGACCAAATTGTTCATGCTATCGGACGTCATAGTACACATATTAGATGGTGACTCATCCGATTTTTTTTGACGTGAATCCACTGATTTAAAAAAAAAAAATTAAAAATCCTGCCTTTCCTGGCCATCTCTGTCTAACAATGAAGCCAAAGCACAGAGACGTCAAAAATAAATCGGAGGAGTCAGTATAATGTGAACACCGTCTTAAAGGTAATAACATTAGCGTTTTAATTTTCGTTCAGTTCTGCGCATCTGTGAAAATGGCGGATCCAGATTCTTTTCACTTGTCAAAATTCTTATATTTGTTGTTGTTTCTAGTACTGCCATGTGCAATTTTTTGTAGCAGTCGAGTCGCCATGTTTGATTTCTGACACTGACAATTTTGACAACCTGCGCAATATATTACCTTTGATTTGTGCACTGTGATTGGAACTCACACACAGCGATATTACCCCTTTGGTTTGATTCGCGTGGTTCTGAAACACCTTGTAGGTTAAAAATATTATCCTCTATAGCATCTGAATTGGTTCACATTAAAAACACCATCATCGTGGTGGCCAATAGCTTTATGGTTTCAATTGAGCTAAGTGCACCCAAGCTCTTCATTTTGCAGACAGCGAACTGTAAACAAAACAAATCGAATACTAAAAAAAACTTCTTCCTCTTCTTGATTGTTGTTTTTGTAAAAAAAAAGTGCCAGTTACTGGTTAAACTGCATCGTGTGAACAGCAACAATCCAATTAGACTCGGAAAAGTGTGTTCAAGTTCAATCGAATGCTGTTGACATGCACAATCACAAACGTCAAATTAAATTAAACAAATAAGTCGTGACCCTTGGCTGAACGCGTCAAAATGTTTGCCTGACATTATGTAGTTGTTATGTTTATGCAAGGAAAGGGTAAGGTTGCAAGTTTAATGATACATATTATTCTAATGAATTTGAATTTGTTGTAAATATGTACTTGGTACACAGATGATACAAACAACAAAATATGGCACAAAGCAGAACTTTAATTGCCAACAATCACGTTAGAACACAATTTTTTTTATGACTGGCAGCAAACAGATTTGGCGTTGTTCCCATAAGAGTTTGTTCATAATTTTTTGAGTGTGAAAGTCGTTCGGTCGACACAAAAGAGAGGGCAGCACTGCTGTATCTATGTACACTATACATATACATATACACGGTTGGCTTTATTGACAATGACATTGGACAAACAACAATAATAACGGTGTGACGACGATTATTATGTTGAAACACAACTGCTGCGGCTAAAACGACCACAGACAAAGTGGAATGAAACAAGAAATACAAGTTAGTAATACGAGTTGAAAGTGCTAAATATTATTCACAGTTTGTTGGTCATGCTTTCTGGCAAACCTATAATCGATGATGTCATATCAGGTGCTTTTATTATCATTATTTTTGTGTATTTAGCTGGATAGTTAGTGAAAAACATCACAAGTCGTCTATATTGATTAGAAATAGCTTAATTAGTCATATATTATGAATGTGATAAACGATATCGTCAAAGAAAATACGCATAACAAGTTTTGAGTGGTTATTTTCTTTAGTAATTTTGAAATGGGGAAATAAAAAGACTGCTCCGGTTTTAAACCATTGAAACACATATAAAAAAAAAAAATTAAAGACCTCGTTTGGAAATTCATCAAAAGTAAATGCCTATACCTCTTTAGATTTTATGTGTGTCCCAAAAAGCTAGCATAAAGTGCAATGAATTCCAATTTAAAGCCGAATGGCGTTGATTTTACGTTTTACAACGTTTTTATTTACAAACTCCCTTTTGCAATAACATCGCGCATAACAATAATTGGATTGACATTTAAGGAAAATTCCAGTCTGAGGTCCAGTTTTTCAGGGCGAGATTAAAGTTAAACCTGAGTTAAATCATCAAATTTTGTGAGTGAACTCAGGATTAACTGAACAGATGCTTTTCTAATTTTATGCACCGAGTTTGTTTAGTCGTTCCGCATGCATTTTCCAACGAAAAACAGTTTCCTCAGTTCACTGTGGGTTAATTTACTCCTTGAGTAAACTAACTCGGGCTTAACCCACCACATAATAACAGGGCCTAAAGTGATTACTTGTCAAAAGAAATAAATGCTTGAAGAAGCCATTTTGTTAAATGGCGACATTTGGTAGTGTGTGTGTAATTACGGAAATTTGATGTTTTGACATTGGATTGGAAAGGAAATGGAGTAGAACAGTCCGATAATCCAAAAGAAAACGGGATAACGCAGAACAGATCTGGAATTTTTGTGTAGAGTTACTCTTCTTTTTGCTAACACAAGTGGGCCACAAAAAATCGATTGTGATTTAATAAGTGAAACTAATTCTGTTCGTTTACTTCCCAGTACTTTAATTTTCTACCATTCTTAGTTCAATTTAATTTTTTTATTCATGATGAAATTTAACAGAACTTTAGACTTAAAGTGGTAGAAAACAGCAGTTTTGGGAACTAAGCGAACAAAGGTACTGTCATCAGAGGAGTGTTCGCGTACTAGTCCGAAACTAACAAAAACTACTTGATTCTACCGTTTTTAGTACCATTTCGTGTAATTATGGGCAGAAGAGAGTGCTCGCGCGATAGAAAATTATTTTCCCTTCTTGTACAATTTTTTACCCGAGAAATTTCTTCGGGTTGAAACTGGTAAGTTCTGTGTTCTGTCAAAAGCCAGTTTAAGAACAACAAGAATCAAGAACTAATTCCCAAAAAAAATTATTTTAAAGAAAGATATTATCTATTTATTTAAAACCTGGGGGCCAAATTACCGCATCAGTGCGACTGATCGAGTGAGTGGGTACATTCAATCACAAAATCTGAAAATTCAGATATGAATTTATGCTGTTGAACGCCCAAATAATCTGAATTTTCAGTTGAAAGTTGTTCTGTCAAATGCTAGCATTTACCTAAAGGGTTCCCATTAAAATAAAATAAAATAGAACTTTAAGTTTTGGTGGTGATTTATTTAACTAAAACAGCAACAAATTACAGGAAGACTGTGTGAAGTTTAATGAAAAAATAATTCCACATTTTTCTAAGAATAGTTAATCTTTTGATTTAAAAAACTCACTTATCAATAAACTATAAGTTCTTTTATGTAAAAAAAGTATTAATTTGTTCGTGATGAAAGTTAATCATCATAAATCAACCACTAACCAGAGCGAAAATCATAAAGTTCAACTTCTATGTATAGTACTTCAACATTTCGCCCACCACTATTACTTTATTCTGAATTTTCAGAAAAGAATTTTTGGCTGAAAATTCAGATGAAACGTAAGCCAATGTAACTAAAAGTCACTAAAAGTCATCTAACTTTTTATGGCAGCTGGCCAATCAGAAGCTCCAAAAATTCAGAAATCTGAAAATTCAGATGTAAAACGTAATGCGTTGAACGCGCCCAGTGCCATCAGTGATCGAATGAACGAGTAAAACCTATGGGGATGATGACTCCATAACGTGGCGGTAATGCCAAACTCACATAATTCAGTCACGTATTACTCGATAACCGATGCGGTAATTCGGCTCCTGTTTTTAATTTATATTGTGCAGTACATTTTGTTTAAAAAAAATATTGAATTTAATATATTTAATTAAAGACATTTTTTCTTATACTACGTTGTCACCGACCACTAAATAATAATAACATAATCTTCTTCATATCTTGAAGTACCATACAAATTTATTTCGTAAATCTACTAGATTTCAAATAAATCTTGTTAAATCTTCATAGGGCCAATAGTTTTACAAATCGAACAAATCTTTTTATGTCGCACTGAACTCATTCATTGGAAAATCCAAACTTTTTTGCTTCTTTTGACAAAAAAACTTTCTGTCTCAACATTGAGATAAACCTTCGGTGAAAACAAAGTAGTGTAATTTAAATGAGTGCTCTTAAAATTTGTTTTAAAAATTAAATTGAATTGAATTTTGGAACTGTTCCATTCCTATTGAAAATGAAAAATTTGGAGTGAAAAGAGTGAAAAAGGAGTAGCTCCGAACATTCACCCGAAAACGAAAGAAAACTCTCTTTCATTTGTTTTGACAGCTGTTCAAGCGTACCATATTTCAAATAAAAAAAAAAAAAAAACAGGCTACTATGCGGATGGTTTTTTTTTTTGGAGTTATTCTCAAAGGTCTTCAACAAAATACAAGTAGATAATATTTTGAAAGCTTGGAATTTTCGAAAATTATTTTCCGAATCTTATTTGCTTAAAAAGTTTGTTTTGTAAAGTAAATGAGTTTAACTTTTGAACCGATGATATTGAAACGAGTGTTACCAGAAGTGGGGCTCGAAATGCCAAGTGATGATCCAAACGTAGGTATTTATCTTTTATTTCCGTTATGAAAGAAATGTCGGATTTAAAGTAACAATGACAAACAAAATTAGGCAAAAAATAGTACCAAACGTGCCGAAATGTCAGGACAGTTTTTTTTTATAGTACATGCCTATGTACATTGCAAGATATTATTAAATATTAATAAATATGTATGTCAACCTGCTATTTATTTCAATTGAATTCCTTTGAAGCTTAATTTTAAAGAATATCGTAATAAAACAGAAAAATGATTTATTTGCAAATCAAGTGGTACGTGCAAAAATTAAATTTAACATTTTACAGACATCGGAAAACAGAAATATGTAAATAGAACCGTCAAACAGAAATCAAGTTCAAATTGTGTGGAAAGAATTTATTGATAATGTGTAAACAGAATATTATGTAAGTATAGGTACCTATGTTTGTAATAATCTCGTTTGGCTATAGATTTCCGGGCTCTTAACAAAATCACAAGAAAAAAAGTGTCTTGAAAAATTTAAATTTTTTAAATGTTTTTACGGTTTTACATCGAAAACGAAACGTTGGAAGCTCTTTAAACAAAATCAATAATTTTTTTCCAGCTATATACCCAGCATCGGTGGATGGTATGCTGGTGTTGTTTGTAAATAGGGTTGTTGTTTGAACAGAACCGAACATCATTATTAACTTTGTTGGCTTAAAACGGTATTTGCTGCAGTTGTATAGTTTCTTTTTATATTTTAACCCAGAATGTTGTGTCGGTCTTTTTTACAACATCAATGCAAAGCACAGCTAAGCACATTATACTCGTAGATTTACTTACGATGCACGCAAAAATGCAGATACTATGGTCAGGTTGAAATTGGGTCAAATAAACCAATATTGTCGGAATTTTTATTTGGTTTAATTATTTTTCAATATGTATGTATGTATGTATATAAAAACACATAAGCACATTAATTTAAATTCTTTTAAGGAAAGCTTTGGTTTTTTTAAAAGTTTAAATCTGAACCTGTGCCAAAAATGTCGAGTTACTTCATTACAAGTTGCGCCATGAACAAGGCATCTAATTTTAATGGAAATATATTGCTGGTGCGGGAGCCTTTATTTTATTCCACCTACCACAAACATGTGAGTACATAAAATTAGTATTTACCTGAAGATATTTGGTTCTAAAAAAAAATATTGTGTGAGTGCCGGGACTCACGGTTAATATGTGTAAACATCAATGTTTGTCCAAGCGCAGTTTTGAGGAGGATCCATATTTGGATCCGTATGCGAAGTCGTACATACGTTGCACGCAGTCGAGCACGGATCCAAAACGGAACAGTTTGCTTGAAGGGGATCTTCAGATTTTTGTCACTGAACGAACCCCATATCCTACTTTGCAGATTTTTGTAACGTAACGTGCTACATCGTAAAATGAGACCTCGTATTACGTATAACACAGAGGAAAGTCCAAGTTTTTATTTCACTCTACCGCCGGCATACATGTTTTCACATCAAAATGAAAAAAAACAAAAAAGTTTCGGGGGAACATCCAAAAAAGCACTAGGCATACTTACCAAGTTTAAATAAAATCGAACCATCTGGTTAGGCGCAGCCGAACAGACAGACAAACGGACGGAATTGTGAGACATATGTACCTCTTTCGTGAAGTTTCATAAAAATCTCGACCTTTCCAATGAATCACAAGTAAAAAATCATTACCGCTTATGGCTTTGCTCCCATAAAACCTTGATGAAATACATAAATAACCAAATTTCCTTTTTTGGAGAAGTAAAACCATTCCATAATTTTTGCCTTCCAAAAATATTTTGCCATTTCACTTTTCAAAGCACATCATCTGCTTTTCATCAACTCTAACATGCAGAAAATAAATCTTTCAAAACAGCCCCTCATGTTACTTATGATGGTATATACAAAGGAAATTCAACTGAATCTAATGCTGAATTATAAATGGTCTTTTGCATAAAAAGGAAACACAAGTGAGGATTTCTTTCGTCATTTCAGCTTTGTTTGTCCCCGAGGTCTAGCAAAAAGTTCTTTATATATTTAGAAGGCAGTAGAGACAATCACTTAAAACTTACCTATCCATTTTTTCAAGTGATGCCGGGTTGTGCAGCACCGTTTGGTGTTTGTCCATTTCTACGATGCATTGTGTTCCCAATTCGATTTCTGTAAAAAGAAAGGTAGAAAACATATTTATTTAAAAGCCTTTTCATAATCATTAGACACAAAAAGAATTTTTAAGGTAGATTGAAAGTTATAAAAACAATATAATATACATACAAAAGAGTGTTTTGCATAATATGTTGCCAAAAACTAGAGCAAGAGGGAATAAAATCTTATGAGAGAGGGTCTATTCTCCTCCGTTTAGACCAGAGGGCCAATTATCTTTTGTCGCATCTTATTCAAAACAAAAATAAAAATGTTAAAAATTGCCTGGGCGAAACGCATTTGCACCTAAGGTCGATAAAAAACTATATAAAGGTTGTTTTTTTTTTAGAGGTATAAAACTTTAAGTTGGTAACACTATTTTAACTGGCGGCCATTTTGTCAGCTGTCAAGTGATTTATTTTTAGTTTGGTTTGACATTTCAACATGAATAGACTGATGCCTGAACAACGCTTCCAAATTGTGCCCAAATGGGCCCAAAACAAGATTGCCGTTGATCCACATTTTCATAAGCGAAATTTGTTTAGCGATCGATGAAGCACACTTTTGGTTGAATGGATACGTCAATATACAAAACTGCCATATTTGGAGTGATGATAATCCTAAAGTGTACGTTGAGATACCGTTACATCCACAAAAACTGACTGTTTGGTGTGCGTTATGCGGTTTGGTGGAATAATTGGTCACAACGTTACAGTCAATGGTGACCGCTATAGAGCCATGATTACTGACTTTTTTGTTCATCAATTGAACAACCATATGATGTGCAGGAGCTGTGGTTTCAACAAGACGGCGCAACATGTCACACAGCTTGTGCCACAATTGATTTATTGAAGGAAACGTTTGGTAACCGCATAGTTTCACGTTACGGACCCGTGATTTGGACGCAAAGAACGTGCAATTTAACGCCGCTTGACTATTTTCTGTGGGGATATGTGAAGTCGCTAGTCTACGCCGATAAGCCCGAAACGATTAACCACTTGGAGGACAATATTCGCCGCGTTATTGCCGATATACGGCCACAAATGTTGGAAAAAGTCATCGAAAATTGGACCTCCAGATTAGACTACGTCCGAGCCAGCCGTGGCGATCATATGCCACAAGTCATATTTAAACTATAATGTTAGAAGATTATCTTTGGAATAAAGTAAATTTCATGTCAATTTGAAAAAAAATCATCTTTGTTTTAAGTTTTCTTCCATTTCAAAGTTTTATACCTCTTAAAAAAACACCCTTTAGAAACTATGTACCAACTATTTACCAACTATTTACCATCCAAGTTCATGGAGCTAAATTATTTCAATTTACCTTGTTGCATTCTACATTTGGTTACTCTTCCAAACCTATTTTTAGTTTTATTTTCATTTCAACACTTGTTCTGCCACTTTAGAAACTCCAACATCCATATTTAGATACCTACATTTAGCTTAAAACTACCTACCGTAATGAATGCAGATATAACAATGACGCCTTTAAAAACGTCAAGCTATATTTCTTTAATCCAAAAAAACATCAGCAAGACTATAGATAGAATAGAATATGTCCATAATATTGTCTTTTTAGAATAAATAAATGTTTCCCTTAACTTATCTTATTATAAAAAAAAAAAAAACTTGTTAAGGTCGTCCTATCCTAAGCTACAACTTTGGCATAATAAAGCCTAATAGAAGGCACAAAAGAAAAGTTATCGTTTGCAAAAACTTTTCGCCCTTTATTTGGCGCCATTTTTTTTTTTTGCTGTTGAGTAGGTTTCTTCATTTATATTCAAGGAAATTGTAGTTGGAGCAAAAACAAAAAAAAAAAAATGCTTTGACAGTATACAGAAAGCCAGAACATTGAAAACTTCTGACAAACGGCTGCAGAAGCACGAAGTAGGTACTTGGCTCCTAGCAAGAACATTGAAACTACCATTTTTTTTTTCTGCTACGCGATTTGTGTTCTTTTTTCATTCTCACCCCCTATATCCCCTGCCAACCCCCTCTCTCTCTCTCTCTTTCTCTATAGGTACCTGCATAGTTTCCACCAATTCATTCGGGTCAACAAGCTTTTGACCCATTTTTAGATTTTTTTTTTCCCTTCTTCTTCACCGACCGACGACTGCGAGCGATTTGAGAAATTTTAATAGCTGGCTTTATCCACCCGCACTATGCCATCCAAACGAGGGAACACCAACAAGGATGACTATCCAATTCCATAAATAATTTATACCCACCTCAAGCAAGCCCCATAACAGCCTACTTATGACAATTTTTCTTGATTTTTTTTTTTGCATTCCATGTTGGATTTATTAAATCAGAACATTGCAGAAAAAAAAGAACTAATCCTAATGCTATAGTCAAGCCGTATTCTATATAACTCCCGACTTTTTCAATATTTAAGTTTTTTTTCCCTGAATATAAACGACGACGACAAGTAAAATTAAATAAAAAAAAAGTCGCCACACTCATAAGAGCATGACCAACAACCATTATATTAATGGGTGATTTTTTAAGAGGTTTAGAACTTTTTTTAAAAAAAAAACACAAAAAATTCGAAAAAATGAATGAAATATTTATTTGACTCGATAGTTTGAACCTTGCAATTTAATGTTTAAAGATAATTTCATGCAAATGTTGACCGCGGCTTCGTCTCAGGTAGCCCATCCGCTGAGTCCAATTTTGGCATACTCTTTCACACATATCGGCCGGTATCTCACGAATGAATGCATGGATGTTGGCTTCCAGTGCGTCAATTGAAGCGGGCTTGCCCCTATAGACATTAGCCTTTACATACCCCTACAAAAAATAATCTAATGGTGTCAAATCGCACGATCTAGGCGGCCAATTGACCGGCCCGAAACGTGAAATTAACTGATCACCAAACTCGCCTCGCAATTGCGCCATTGTTTCGCGTGCTGTGTGGCATTTGGCACCGTCTTGTTGAAACCACATATCATGCAAGTCAAGAACTTCCATTTCGGGCAAAAAAAAGTTTGTTATCATCGCTCGGTAGCGTTCACCATTGACAGTAACGCTGCGATTCGCATCATCTTTGAAGAAATAGGCCCAATAATGCCGCCGGCCCATAAACCGCACCAAACAGTGGCTTTTTCGGGATGCATTGGTAGCTGTTGCAATGCTTCTGGCTGATCTTCACTCCAAATGCGGCAATTTTGCTTATTTACGTACCCATTCAACCAAAAATGAGCCTCATCGCTGAACACAAGCAGCGCGCGATGAACATTTCGAACCGAGCACGAATTTTGATAGTAAAATTCAATAATTTGCAAGCGTTGTTCATTTGTAAGACGATCCATGGTTAAATTGCAAACCAAACTGAAGCTGTTTGACAGTGACACAAGGTACTAAACACACGTCAGCTGTCAAAACCAGTGTTGCCAAAACCAAACCAGCTAAAAAATCACCCGTTATATACCTTTATGAAAGCCACATTGTTAGCCAAGACAGCCAAAGGTACTAGCAAAAGGTGACGTAACAGAGCCACGACACTAAAGCCAGAGAAACCCGACCAAGTTTTTTGAACTGGGTATATGATTTTTTTTGTTTGCCATACTACTGTTGCTGTATTTCTTTGTACCTTCTTGAATTTCACTTTGCTTCCTCTTTCGATATATAGGAAATACACAAAAGGAAGATGGACAGATGCAATGAAGCACATTCAAACAATGGCATAGGATTCTATACTTGAACCGGAAGGATTTGTTTAGGAAGCAATATTGGCGGCGGCTTTTTGTATAGGTACCGAAATAAAAAAAGAAAAGGATTACAAAAATCGTGTTTCTTTATTATATTGATCAAAACGATGTACCCTGTACTTTCTTCTTTTGACTTAAATAGCCAATTCGAATACATGGCGTGCTGGGTCAGCACATTTTCGAATTCATGCTTTTTTGGGCTACCTAAACCTTTAAAAGTCTTTAGTTTCCTTCTTACTGATGCAAGATAATAAAGCCGCCCATTTTTCATTAAGATTGCTCCTTCTAAGGGTTTTTTCTTAGCTTTTCCAAATATTGAAATTGCATGTCTGTCGAAAGGCGATATTTTGTCCTATAAAAACCTATGTACACTTAAGTTCATGCCTTAAAACGAACAAAAGAAGCCAAAGGTATATTAAAAAAAGCTGACTATTCGTGAGGTGAGTCAGTAAAAAGTGGATATTACAGAATTTTAACTAGGTATGTATTTCATTGCGTGTTCATTATGAGTATTGGTCAGAATTTTGTAGAAAATCACGTTTGTTATAATTGACTACAAAGAAACACAGTAGCTGCTTAAGTATAAAGTTATCGTGAAACCCAAATGAAATGAATACGAATAAAGACGGTAGGTATACTTACCATGTACGTTTATGTGAGTATATACCTTGATACATTTGTCATTGTATATTTGTATGTTTGTATTTTATTAATGAACGACCTAGGTCCGCTTTTACAGTAGGATATCATCCTAGTTTGGGAAATTATAAACCAGAGTTTACTCCTGACACAAGTTTTTTTCAGTAAATTCAGATCCCGAGCTAACTCAGAGTTAACTTAGAAAATTTGGTGAGTTTATTCTGTATTAGCTGAAGAAATATTTCTGACAAATGCGTGTCAAAAATCTATCAAAATCATACCACGACACTTTGAAAAGGGCGATTTCCATAGTGGAGCCATCTCAATTTCGATAGATTTTTGACAACTTAAAGTTAACCGTGTACTGAATAACTGATTCTAAATTAAATCCGAAGTAAACTCATGAAGCAGTTTTTCAGTGAAGTGTCAAAAATCTATCGAAATCGAAGAGCTAATAAATACTTTCAAAGAATTGTTACCAAAGCAGAATTAAAAAAAAAAAAAAAAAAATTTCTGTAAATAAATATTTTATATAATTTTTACTAACCGATAGCGATACATTTTATGAAAATTAAATTAAAAAATCAAAGAAAATTTGTATTTTTTGTTGTTATCTGACTTCAAAATGGGTTATCAGAACTAACATTTCTGCCCGAAGAAATCTCTGGAAAAATCTCTGATTGAAAATGTTTTGCTATGTATCTCGTAAGCGGTATCTTTTGCCCAAAACGACACAATTGCGTTAACGAAAAAGATTTGACAAATAGCCTTTCGCAAAAAGCGAAGCTTCGAAAAGCCCCAGCATAAAATGTAGGTAGGTAATATTTCGATTACATTTACCAACTGTTTCACTCTTTTTTGATTCCAATCGAATATGAAAAAATCATCTACTAAAATTTACACACACACTACCAAAATTTGGCATTTATTCAAATGGCTTCTTCAGGCATTTGCCGCATTTGACAAGTCATACAACGTAATACATTGTTTCTATGTCGGCATTTACATTGAACGATTTTTCCAATGCTGATTTTTTGTTGTTGTTGTCGACTATGCAGATGTGTGTTCCGTGTCGTACATGAAATCGAGAACAAAAAAGACAGTAGTAGGAGTGAAAAGGGAGTGCAAAAGGAGTATACTTCGAACCACAGATTAGCCACATGAAGATGAGAATCCCCGGCAGCCATTTTAATTTGCCTACAAGCTTGAGCTGTCAGATATCAAATAAAAAATGAGAATGTGTGTATAAAAACCTCACACATAGACAGTAGGGATCTTCAGACACAAGTTAAATTCTTGTCGCAATTCACATCTATTCATCGACGCGGGAAGAAATTACAAATACAACAATGTAAACAAATGGGTTTTGGAGGGTGAAACGTACGAAACATTCTCATCTTCATATGTCTAATCTGTGCTTCGAACATCCAAGACGGCCTTCACATTGGAATTGGATTGGTTTTATCTCATTTCACCTCATGATGAGAGAAAGAGAGATTAAAAATCCTACCTCACTTGACTATAGCTTTGTTCAATGACAAATAAGTTAGATTACAAAAGAACAGAACAGCACAGATTGGTGAAAAACGTCAGAACAAGTTAGAACAGTAAATGGCTACCTTAGCTGTCAGTAAAAACAACAACAAATTTTTCCGATTATGTATTCAGTTTTTAAATCGACAAATACACGTCTTAAAAAATATTATAACATTATTAAAATGGAATCAGAATTGATTAAAATTCAGACAAATTCATTCCAAAAAAAAACTATATTCATTGAAAAAATTACAACACTGGTGCGTTCTTTTTCTAACTAAAGTTAACTATTGTGGTTTTCGTTTCGAACAACAAAATTGATTTTTTTTTTTATTTTTTGATTTGTGGCAAGTTTTTCCTTTACTTTCGACCAAAAAAAATCGATTTTTTGTCGATCTGAAGTCGATTTTGCAGATCTCGATTTTAGCAAGATTTTCACACGCACTTGCACACACATCAAAGAAAAGTGACTTTTACCTAGTGTTATTTTAAAAAAGGCACAATCATAAAACAAAGTAAAATTACGTTTTGTGCTCGTTTTGCCAGTAAGATTTAAGATCTGACACCCAAATCTGAATTGGTTGAAACGAAAGCCACATATGGTTGATGTTTCAAAAATAAAAGTTGGAATGTCATAGTTAAAAAAGTTACTTTGTCATTTAGGAACGACAAAAGTTATAAATATGGTTGATCTGTCAAACGAATTGTGTTGGAAAAACAAAATCGAAATACATTTGGAATGAATAAAAAAGATAAAACCGTGTTTGCATTAAATTTATTGCCAAAAATTATAATTTGCACTTCAAAAATGGAAACAATTTGTTAATTAAATTTCTGTATACCTAATTTTTGGACAAAATCGAATCAATAATGTGTACATTGTTGTTCAATTATTATGGCCACAATGCATACATTTCGTAATAAAAAATTGACCAAATCGAAAGAATAAAATGTCGACAAAAAAGGAAAATTAATCATATAATAACAGAAAACAATTCCTAAAATCGCAATCGACAAAAAAATTTGTTAAATTGAAAACACATTTCCAAAAATGAATGCAATTTCAGATCAAAAGAACGAAAAGAAAACAAAAGATAACCACAAAATGAAAACATTGCAGTTTCAGCTGTGTTTGACAGATTAACCATTTCAACTCACATCAATGAGATGAGTTGGAAAAAGTTACTTAAAGTTACTGTCTGACACTTTAACCTTGAGTTTAGGAACGACTTTATGACGTCATAAAGTTACTCAAAGTTACTGTTCTGAATTAAAGAAATGATGAAAGTTAACTTTAGTTAGAAAAAGAACACACCACAGCTGATTTTGACACTTCTCTTTTCACAAATCTGTTCTAAGTTATTTTAACTTAAAAGCAAGTGTAAAGTATTCCAGAAAGACTCATTGAACAAACCTTATATCTCTTTGATATTGAGGAGAAGTGAGATAAAAGAAAGAAACATCAAAACAAGTCGCGCGGAGTGAATCCAATGTGATGTGAACACCGTCCAAGAAAAAACGACATACATTTCTCTTGACACCCTCCCGTCAGTTTTTTTTTTTTTAGGTTTGATTAAGCGTTGAATGTTTCAAAAGGTTTATTTGTTTAGATCATCTCTGTATTGTAGCTAGGTTTTAAGATTTTATCAAAAACTCGTGGTTTATCAAAAATGTGTTATGTGTGGGAAAACTTTATGTTGTGCTTGATGTATGTTTTTTTTAGGAAAACCATTTTTTTCTCGATAATCGCATTAATGGTTTGGTTCACACCAATGGCTTTTATGTAGTTTTCGGACTATTCTACTCCTTTTTGATTCCAATCGAATATGAGAACACTGAGTTTCCCAAATTTTAAGACACATTTCCCGTTTAAGACGTTATTTTTTTTTCTCAAATCTAATAAACCCGAGGGAGGCAAACAAATTGTCATATTTCGAACATTGATTTCCCAGCATTTTATGTATTAAGATACAAATATGACAACCAAGAATAATATAGATGAGCCAAACAAGAAATAATTTAAAGCCAGTATAAGAGATTGCTTGAATCATTTCATTCTTTTCATCTTTTATTATTGATATACCGACTTAGTGCTAACAAAATAATGATAATGTTTCTTTTTCCGCCCAGAGTCTAACTATAATAAAGAAAGTTACTTTGTAAGGCATCCAAGCGAAACGGTAAAGAGGTTCTTAAATGTTATAGTTCGTATTAATCATCAAAACTGACACCTATAATATTTTATATGCTAAGCACGCCACTTCCATATCGATTAAGCCTCATCCGGCGCCCTTGGATGGAAGGAATTAAATTCATGTTGCTCCCTTGCTTGGTTAAAGTATTAATAACTCAGGTATCTCTATATACACACAACAATTGGTATATTGGTATTACTACCTCCGATTGACTATCGAACCACTCTTAGTCACCATTTGAGCCCTTTCCTTCAACGATTTCCTCAAAGGTGATTCAGGAAAGGTGTGATACTAACTATCTTGCAAAACAATCGGTGTTATTCACCTTTTTTTTCTTACTAACCACTTCTTTTACAATTGTTGTAGGTAGGTAGGTATACACTCAACTTTGCTGAATCACAAAGTTTAATTCATTCAAAACACATTTGCACATTAATTAAAAATTGTCCGTCTATCCAGCAATATTTTGGAGTAAAAGTTCTTTACGCTGCTGCCCGTGTACATTTTTGTCCTTTGTCCTTTAATTTTATGTGTAAATTGTCTTGTATGTTTATATTTACACAGAGTGACCACGCAACGCCATAAAACTATACCAACATCATAGAATTGGACGGAAGAAAAAAATAGATGATTAACAACTCAAGAAGTTTTTTGGAAAGTAGTGGAGTGCCTAAGACCCCCCATTTTGCTAATTCATATGCAAATACACCGTACACAATGACCCATGAGGGATTATTTCCTTTTTTCTCGAGTTTCTGTTTTAAGGAGTTTTTTTCTTTCTTTATACATGTTCATTGTTTTTGTTGGATTTCTGGGTTGGTTGCATGTTGCTTTGTTTTTAGCACCTTCTTTTGTGTTCTAAAATAAAGGAAAGGACATAAATCTCTTACGCCTCAGTGTAAATTGTGTTCTGTGGCGTGTGATGATGATGGTAATTTTTCTTTTTCTTTTCGTTTTTTTTTTTTTTTCATTTTTTGGAAGGCTGTTCGAGAACATTTTCATTTTTCTTTAGAGCCAACTCAAGGCAACAGGCAGTAACCATACACAAGCATATGCCATGCAAATGTTTGTCCAAGGAACCAAAGTTCATATGGCACATACATACATTATAACATTTAAAACGGTATGTAACTAGTTATACACAGTTGGTTGGTTGGCAAAATAATTGTGTTGCGCATAATTGATGCACACTTTTTATTGTTTTTGTGCTTGTTGTTAACAACATTCTGGCCTGGTCTAATTTTGTGGACTTTTGAATTACTGCGATTGTTTTGTTTTGCTGAGGTTTCTTATTTGTTTTGGAATCATTTATTTATAATACACTGCCTTTTGAATAGGATTTGTAAATATACATTTGTGAAGGTTTATTTTTACAATCCGGCTTAAGACGATGAGTAAAACAATTAAAGAAAACAATGAATCTAAAATAAAATAAAATCTATAATTAGATCACTTGCACTTGTTTTATCAACAACATGAAAGGCACCATTGCTTTTTATAATTTTCCTTGAAATGAGAACTTCCACAAAGGAGTAGGTTTCGAAAAAAAAAACGAAGTTAAATTCGTCTTCATTGTCTGCTAACGCATAGCACCTACCGCCAAATATAAACTTAGCTAGATACCTATTCACCATGATCAGATAGAATGTGGTTGGAAACGAACTCCAAAGGGATTCGAGCCAAGAAATGCTTCAAACTCGTAGATTATACCTCCTGGGGTTACCACGTTAGTAAAAATGCGCCTGAACTTTTCCTGGGTGGTGGTGTGGAAATGAGTTCAGTACTTTTGATTTAAGTTCTTAAACCAAGTGGATCAAATTAATCTCATAACATTTTAAATACACATCTCTTCCACATGCACTATCTTGAATGTATTTTGACGCATATAAAATACTGAAATCTACAAAAAAAAAGTCTTTATGATTTTTTCGTTCAGATGAACATTGGGTGAGATAAACCTAGATTTTCCACTTTTATGTGCTCAGGGGGGTCATTCCGTAATTTTTAAAACGATAATCGTCTAAACGATAACCGTGCACGATATCGTCATCAATTTGCTTCACGTAACACAATCACTATCGTCTCGACAATCGTTTATTATAAATCACAGTTTGAGAAGGACTGACTTTTCAATCATTGTCATAAATGACAATTCTGTAATTTATTTTTGTCAGTAACGCCCAAAAAATATCAATTTTTATTTAGAAGAAGTGAAGAAAAGTGCGGGCAAAACGTGAAGTCGCCTAAACAAATCGGTTATCCACCTATCCTTCAAACTACATATAATTAATTATAGGGTTTTCAATTGCAGCGCGCAGATTTTGACGGTGACATCTATTAAATCTTTTGTTTATTATTTACTGATGCCAATTCAACATGCCAAGTTACACGATTGAACGACACGTCCAATTGAAAGAACTTTAATATAAAAATCTTTTAGGCAACGATACGTGCGTTGCGCCCATTTTAAGGTTTACATGGTTGTATTTCCATGTCTATTATCCCAGGATCAACCGAAAACATCTACGCGCCCTTATTGAAAAACCCTACATATGATAAAATGCATAAATTGTTTCGAAAAACAAACAAGACGACGCAAGACGATAGCTAAATAGGTATCGTTCAAACGGTAACGATTTAACGATAACGTTTTGACGATTTTTGAGTTACGGAGAGCAAATTTTCGATCGTCAAGACGATATCGTCTAGTCGATAGTGATTACTGCTTTTACGTGATTCAAAGCTGTCGTCAAAACGATATCGTGTGGCGATAATCGAATTACGGAATGACCCCCCAGGTTGTTTCGTGTTCTTAAATTTTATTTAAAATTTTCAAGGTTAACGTGAAACAGAGGCTAAAATATAGTGCTTTGTTATTGGTATATAAATTAAAAAATAATATGGTTCCTGAGTATTTAAGAGTTAATATTGTCAACGTTGGAGATGTCCAACCTTATAATTTACGGAATTGTGAAAATTTAAGACGAAATAGGTGTAACAGAAGCAGCACTCAGGACTCAGTGATGTATGTGGGAATAGATTCGTATAATAGGCTTCCAAGTGAATTAAAAAATGAGCGGAGAATAAATGTTTTTAAAAATAAGCTAATTTGTTATATAAAAAGTTGTGGATATTAATATATATGTGTTTTAATTATAAAGGTTTTTATGACCTCATATATTGAGTTTTCTAGGGCACACAACAGAGCCTAATCTCCTGCAATGCAGAGATAGGTACTCTTGGCGTAAGCTGAGATGGTTCCAGAAACTCTGTTATTATTATTAACTCATGTGAAACCACTGCTTTCACGTGAGACATTGCTTAATTACACACATCTTTTTTAATAAAATTTTAACAATCACTTAAGCTTGTTTAGACTGTTCCACTTGGGAATCTTATATCTGCTACTGTATTTCAGCTTTATTGATTCGCATTAAGCGTTCATTTCTTTGATCTTAAGAAGCAAGGTACAAAAACCCTCCAGATTTTAGTATTAAATATGTATGTACTTCATATCTGAAGTTGACCCAACAATTTATTATTAGTTTTCCTTTTGACTCCTGACTAGACAGTAGAAAGTCTTGACGTGTATAATTTTCCTTCAATCTAGCCTATACATAACATTTATTCCTACTCAATCGAGGTACTGACGCAATTCGTTTTGTTTATTTTTTACTGACCGGCTGTTGTCACAACTAACTGAATTTTTTTTTATCTCAGCTCAGAGCACAAAAATAACAAAAGCATTATGGTGGGATGTTTTTTTGCACACGGTTGTTAAACGATAACCCCACTTAGTTATAAGACACTGAACTTACAAAATATCACTTTACTTTCTCATTTTCTATTTTTTTTTTTTTTTATTTAAACCAGGAAGTTAATTTTTAAAATTCCAATTCCTTCAAGCGAAATTGATATCATATATGCATAAGCGTAAGCGCAAGCAAACGCGTAATATTCGCATATATGTAGATAAATATACATAAGCATGTATGTACATGTATACTTATATGGATGTATACATTCATAATACATACATATGTACCCTACGCAGCAATTTGTTAAAACTAATTAAACTAATAGCGCTCAAGTGCTGACTGACTGTGACAAGCTGACCTTTGGATCATTATTACACAGCAATGAACATCTTGAATGCGAGGGAACGTTTTCCATTCGATGTTGATAAATGTAATTTTTCAATGTTTTACTATCGCACGCATGTATTTGTACATATATATGTATCTGTCATATTACTGTTAGGGTGACATGGCGTACGATCGATGTAATTTAATCCCATCAATATGGTGCTTGGCAAATATAATAAAAAAAAGCGTTTGTTTACAAGTAATTCTAAGTAGAATTATATGGGGGGTTTTCTAATGCGAATGAACTTCTCTATCCACATGATTAAGAATAACATGGTTAATAGTTATGATTCACATTCATTCATTCATTCATTCACATCGCTGCGTAATGTATGTACAAATTTAATTTAAATTAAAGAACTGAATATGCAAATCTTGATTTGCTAAATCAAAATAAGTATTTCGTGCACAAAGCATCTACCTACTCCTAGTCCTCTTCGCTTAAAAAATATACAATCAATCTATGTACATATTTTGAAAAAAATTAACAAAATATGTACACAATATAATATATTAAAACTTCAAGCTTAATTGCATCTTCGTAGGAGAATTACTAACGATTGGCACCGCTATACGACTGGGAATTTCTAGCTTGTACGACTAGTCACTTGTTTGCTTTTATTTTATTTGGTGCAGGAACGCTAAATCACGGTCTTGGACAGATACTCAATATAAAGATGAGTACGTTTCACCCTGCAAACCCCATTTGTTTACATTGCTGTTTTTGTTATTTTATCTCGTGTCGATGAATAGATGTGAATTGCAACAAAAATTTAACAAAGTGTGTGAAGACCCCTACTGTCTATGTGTGATGTTTTTATACATACATTTTCATTTTTTATCTGCAAACTGTCATTTGAATTTTGGAGTCAAATTGAAATGGCTGCCGACGATTCTCATCTTCATGTGGATAATCTATGGTCATGGGATTCGACGAAAAGTTTTACTTATTTATTTTTGTGTAGCTTTATTGAAAATGGAAACAATGCGGTTAAATGCAGATACATAAATTTTATGGAATGATTGAATGGGAACGCTATACGTAACGGAAAAAAATGTCAGCAACAGCCATACGAAAAAGTATTTGACACCTATGAAAAATTGGCTTACCTTAAAAAGTAAGTTTTTTGGTAAAAAGTAGGAGAAAATAAATAAATAATTAAGTACTAATGGGGTTTTCGATTCAACCGAACTTGATGTTTTTCAGGTTTAACGTTCCAATCAACCAAAAAATATGATTTTTTCGGGTACTGAATTCTCTTTAAATTGATCCTTCAAATCTCGATATAAAGCCGAATCGCATCCTACGTGAACGAGTAGCTCGTTTACGGAATGTGGTAGTTTGGGATCGCGACTTACGTGAACGTATGTTCGTAAACGTAAAGCAAACTTAATTTGGCATTTTGTCTTACGTGAACGAGTGCGCCTCCGTGTACGTGCGCTCGATTTGTCACCCATCATGTCTGGAGTTAACGGAATTGTATTTTGGTTGAATTTATTTTTGAAAAATGTGATTAATTTTTGACAAATAAATTTATGTAACAATAATTAGTGTAGGACAAATTTCAACAAAATAAATCTGACCCAAAAGTCCATTTTGGCGGAGTATATGAGGGAGCATCCTAATTTGGCCAAAAATCTTCTGCCAAACATATCAGGGTAAAGCCACTGCCATTAAAATATGGGAGGGATTAAGTAGGAAACTGAATGCAGCTGGGCCACTACTGAACTAGAAGCAGCGGTTGAAGGTCACGCAGGTGTGGAAACGTTTGGAAATTCCATAGAATAACGATGCTCTAAATAAAACGTCAACCCCCCCGCAAGTAAAATTTATTTCAAACCCGGAGAACCTAACTGCAAAATTTTCTGTTGAAGATTCACTTCCCTGTCTGTTTGAAGATGATTTTTTAACCAGCGATTGTGATCAAAATAAAGAACGTGAACAATCGACATCAGTGAAGGTTGCGCAAAATAAACAAAAATCGAGACTTGTCCCCAAGTTAAAACTTCTTGAAGCAAATAAAAGTATCGCAGCTAAATTGGACCGACTAATTCAAATAAAAGAAAGATTTCTCGCGATAAAAGACGGAAAACATCGAATTACAATTGTGATTCAGCAAATCGAATTGGAGATGAAAACTATTAAACTAGAGCAGTTAAAAAAAAATCATAAACGGTGTGAACATTTATATGTATTTTCATCCGAACTAAAAAAATTGATTCCACGTCCATTTTAATTTATTTTTCTTCATTCTAATTTAAATCAAAACAATCAAAATGACATAAAGTGGGTACGTTCAGAACTTGATTTGTTCAATTTTGAACATAACTTCACTCATTTTTTCATTTTATAGATTACGTTCCGTCAGCCAACGTAGGTCGCTATCCCAATACGTTCACTCGATTGACGGGTGACGTAATTTTCATTTGCTCGATCGCTGATCCGTTAACGGAGGACGATATTCGGCCCCAGATTTCACGGACTTGCATACACATCACACACCAAAGTAAATGACATTTCTGAAAGTCAGTTTGAATGTTTACTTTTAATAAGGCATTTTTTTTAAATAAAATATAGACAAAATATTTAAGTAAAATAGATTCGAGGTTAAATGCCAATGAAGTTAGTTGCGTCAACCGTCAGTTACTTGAGTTCGGACTCAGACAGAGATTTTTTTGAATTGGTTGAATTTTTCAAGATGAATGATAAAAGGTATTGTGGAAAAGTGTGATTTATTCGGTTGAGTTTTGTGAACATAAAATTTATTTTTATTAAAAATCCATTTTAAACAAATTCCTGTTGTAAAAGAACTTATTTCGTGTTCATCGTTTTCTTCCTCATCATCGACCGATAGATTCTTCCCGGTTTGGACAGTTTCAAACCTAACTATGAGCTCCACAGACACATATATTATATAGATACACTAATACTATCAGAATTACCTAACTGAATGTGCCTAAATCCTTTTTTTAGGATTTGTGAAATAATCTCAAAAGATAGTTTTAAGCTGGATTTACATTGTCGTTCTTTAGAAGATGCTAGATTAGTAGTATACCTATGACTGAAAGGATTCTGGATTCTAGAGGAGGCTGTCTTGGACCGGAACAGCTGACGCATAATCCTTCTGGGATGTTAGTATCGGCTATTACTGTAAATCAAAGGCATAATAATTGTCAATTTGCACTACTTCAAATTCCTGCTCCACTGCCCTGATTATTTGACCAACACCAAGTTGTGGTTCTGTTTTCTTACAACTTTCTTCCTTCAAAATCTTGCATAATCATATCACAAATCCATAAATTAAATGGAAGGTAAATACGTTGAAAATCAACTTTTGACATTGCTTCAGAGAATAAGACAAAAGACAATGAGGAAATCCCTCTCACTTTATGTAACACAATCTTTTTTTTTTGTTGCTTTATCCGTTCAATTATTTACCCCCAATACTGTGTTTTTAGTAAAACAAATGAATACAATACAAAAAAAAAAAAAAAACAGGTAACCTCCGATGAGTCTATCTTTATACATCGTTTATTATAGTTTAGTTGGCGCTTTCGCTTGATTTGCTTCTTTGCATTGTTGTTTTTGTTCCATTGGCACACACAGCACGAACGAATGAAAAAATCAGTTAATAAAAGTGTGAGTCATAAAATCGCGTCAAAACAACAATGCTGATGCTGCTATGAGTGACGGAGTCTGGTTTAAAGAACAATTAACACCAGAAAGCCAGACTCGGTAATGTTCCACCACAGCAATACTGAATGAATGAATACATGAAGCTTCGTTTTGAGCTGGCCAAGACCCCCTTATTTTGCTGTTCATAGATACACTCCATAAATGTAATCAACTTAATTAATTAAAAATAAACATGAAACAAAAAAATAAGGTGAACTTACCACGTCGATTGAAGGGTCGCACTCTTACGGCAACTTTTATCTTATCCGTCGACATTTTTGTGTTTATTTTTTTTTTCTTGTTAATAAAACAGCAACAGGAGCAGCAGAGCAAGAAACACACTACTTAACAATTTTATTAATAAACAAATACAAATTTACAATAAAAACTAATTAATTAAATGAAGTAGTGGAGTAAAACGTTGGCACAACTCTGCTGTGGTGGTGTACACACAGATAGACGGATTAGCAGAAGAAACTTCAGTTTCTCGACGAAGACGACAACGAAGATGATAGAGGAACAAACTGCGACGAAGCTGTTGTCGGATATACGAGTATGGTTCCTTGATTTCTTGTCAATTCGCGATGAATCCTTTCGGTTATCTTTAGACTTTGGTTTTTTCCAGCAAGCAGGAAACACAAAAAAAAAAAAACAGATCTAAAAGGATATTGGGTCAGGCAAGAACGCCATTATTTACATAAGAATTTCCGGTTTAAACTTGGGCTTAAGTTATCGGAAGAAACGTTGACTCCTTGCACATCACTATTCGCGCAAAGAATTTTTTTTATTTTTTTTTTTACAAAAACAAAAGAAACAAGATTTGATTTTTTCACTGTAGTTCTTTGTTGTTGTTATGGTAATGATATAAAAAAAGATTTTATTGCACTTAGACAGGGATTGTATTGAATTAATTTTAATTTTAGAACACTTTTCTTGCTGGAAAAGTCCTTCGGGAATCGATTTTTTATCCTTTAGGGAAATTGATCGTTTTTTTTCTTTTTACTTGCAAAAAATATACACACACATACACATAAAAACACCCACGACGACGTTTCGATTCTTTTTTTTTTTAAGAAAAACTCGATTTAAAAATGTAATTTGGTTAATATTTTATTATCAATAAATGACGTTGTGCAATGTTAGTTGAATTACAGAAAATTTAATAATTATTTTGGAATATTTTTCAGGGATTTTAGACGATTTTCTTGAACCGAAAAACTGATAACTTAACAATCGACGCCATTTTTAGGTTTTCTGTGCACACTTCACAGTTCACTCCGAATTTCTAAACGAATGATGAGAAAATGCAAAACGCAAAATAATAAAAAAAAACAACAACAAGACTGGATAAGCGGATGTGTTCGTTGAGATTTGTTGGTTGGTGTTGTTGAGAATTATTTGTGCGCATGACAGGTAGGTAAGGTAGTTTCTGATGAGGTGTACTAAGTGAATATTTAGATGGGCTTAAATTGAATGCTCCATAGATTTCAACTCTTGTAGCTACAATAAGGGTTTTTTCATTTTTATTTCAGATCACTGCCTACGTTCTGTAACATGGTGACTCCACGAGAAATATTTCATAGAAATGAAAATTGCTCATGGAGGCTACTTATGGTATTCTATAAAAAATTTCTTGCCACATATAGCTCGGCTCATAGAAAGCTATGGATAGTATTCTATATGAACAAGCAATTTTTCGTTTGACATTTGTGGGTTTGTTTGAATTTTTTTTGTTTTGTGTGATGTTGTTCTATTCTCAAATGAAATAGTAAGCTATGAAAATGCCCAACCAACATTTTATGGCATACTATCGCTCTTTCTTTCTATCAAAAGTGACAGATGGTAATCTATGGATTATTTCAGGTGGAGACCCAAAGTCTGTTCGCGTACTAGTCCAAAACCACCCAAAACTACTTGATTTTACCAGATTTGATCCAATCCTGTTCGCGTACTTCCATTTCGTGTCATTTTGGGCAGAAGAGAGTGCTCGCGAGAAAGAAAACTATTTCCCCTTCTTGCCAATTTTTACCCGAGAAATTTCTTCGGGCAGAATCTGGTAAGTTCTGTTTTCTGTCAAAAGCCAGTTAAAGAACAACAAAAAAAATACAAAATGGCTGTTGTTTACTTTCACTTTAAGTTTTATTTTCAAGTGTTGAAGTGAATTTTCTTTAAAATTAGTGAAATAATTCCCAAAAAATGCATTTAATAAAGAATGTCTGTTCAAAACCTGGTAGTTATTACTTTTTTGTTTGCTATGGGGCTCTTTTTTTGTTTACTTTTTGTTGACGTTTAAAAAGTGGGCAACATTTTTGGTTCAAAGCGTTCGCGTACTTTTGGACAGTGTCTGAGAATTTCATCCCCACTCCTGAAAATTTGGCAGATTGCCTTTTTTGGTCCGGAAAGTACCCGAACAAACCTCCAGTCTCGCATGCATAAAATTAAAACAACACTAATACGATTTCTTTCAATTTTCATCGTTTCTCGACTGATTTTATCGATGCGAGAGTTACAGAACGTAGGCATAGATCTTGAGTTGTTTATTCATTCAAATAATTCTAAATAGAATGAAGGCACCCGTGGTGTTTTTGTATCCAGATTGCTTTTAATTTGAAATTCTGGTTTCTGATAAATGTGAAAAATAATAGATAACTTGGGGTAGATATATATAATTTATATAACTTTTTTTTTAAATTAAATGCAAATTATTAACAAAACAAGACTTTTGTCTTGTGATTGTTGATGTAAGAAGTGAAATTTTGACATTTTTGTACACAAAAGTGGTTCAATGCGTTTGTTAACTTTCTTGTAAGTTTCTCCATATTTGAGAAATTCGTTCACAGTTTGGTGTTTTGACAAGTTTCACACATTTTACTGAAAAAGATACCAAACAGACATACTCATTTTTCATGTCCCCTAAGTAAGCAGACAAGGTTTTGATAAAATTAATTATTCAATAATATATTTAAACTATAAGTAAGTATCTACTCTTGGTACTTGTTTTAAAAATAGCAGAATAGTTACGGAAACATATTTTAAACACTAATATTTGGTTTCACAAATATTTAACATTTTTGTATGGAAAAAACGTCATTTTAAGATTTAAAAGCCTGTTAAGTAGAGTTAAAAGGGCTTTATGAAATCGGCCATAAACAAGTTAATATACCTACGTGTTTTTTGCTAGCCCGTAAGAAATTGGTTGAATAATATTACACGGTTAAATGCGGCAACAACTAATCCCCTGGAAAAACTGTGTTACCGGCGTGAAATACATACTTGTTATCGACATCAGTTTGTATGGAAACTCAATTTTTTCTGTAATGGCGTGTCGCCAATCCACGATCCCAAATCTCACCGGGTTCACAATAAAACACGCCTTATATTTCTGAGATCTTTGAGAACTCCTTATGAGAATAGATACCTACATACAAAATTTATAAAGAACATTTCTTATTTTTTTTCAAGTTTTCGCTGCTTAATTAAGAGATCATCTTATATCTATGTATAGGTCTGTTAGTTACTGTGCGAGGTCATGCCGTTTTAATTTTTGTTTTTCATTTTTCTCGTTCTTAAAAAAGATAAATGAAAAAAATTTTCGTAACGAAAACTGCACAACTTACTGCCAAAGTTACATCTCTTGAAATTCGACTGCTTAATTAGGTTGAAACCATATAATAAATACTAAAACTATTGATCATTTTCGAAAAAGTTCAAAATTTAGCTATAAATTGCGTCAAAAAAAAAACTTGCCTTGCCCCGAATGTTCTTTGAAATTTCTGCTGAAATTCTGATGTATGTTCATATTTAACAAAAGCATAATTATTTATATTGATAGGTATTCAATATTTGATAGTTAGGTTTCGCTTGTATCCATTTTTATAAAATATACCTCAATTAACAACCGCTGAAATATTCAAAAGAAATAACAAAAAACCGTATATAGATACCCAAATGTTTTTACGTAATTCGCGAATAGACATACGATTATATTTATATACGTTATAAGGAAATATATGAAGCGAACAAAATATAATGCGAAAGTATATCATACGAGAAATAATCATGCGAGAAATATGTAGATCGTTAACTGATACAAAATTTCTGAAAATATTTCTTTTTCAGTTAAACGGACTCTACTGTTTTTGGTTCCATTTTGGCACACACTTTTCGTAAATTAAGTATCTAATGTACGAAACATAATATATCCAAAGCCGGTTCCGTTAATATTAAAAAAAAGAAGAAATTCCTACCTATAAGTAGGTACCTACCAAACCTTTGCCATTATAAAAAACCTACTATGACTCAATGTCATTGACTAAATCATGCTGTGTAAAATTTAAAAGCTAACATATGCCTGCACCTATAACAACAAAAAAACTTACCACCTTCTCTTGAAAATATTTCCAAATAAATTTGAATTAAAAACCAATGAAGACAAATCGAATTTATTGTGCAGCATGCACAATAAGAGAGGGAAATTATTTTTGAGGCCAATCAATCATTAACTGCGATCAACTATGAACATTGATATCAATCTTAAACCTGAATGCTCAGACTGAAGAAAAAATCACTCTTCCTTTTAACTTACTTAACTTCAAAAGTATGGTCTCATAAGCCTGATCATTAGGTGGCAGTATTACTCTTTCTTCTTTCTCTCTCTCTGGTATCTTATTAGTTGGCATCTGGCCATGAATTCATCATAAACAAAAAATGTATTAACGATCTTGTTGTTGCGTAACAAAAAACACAAGAAATGATTTTAAAAAAAAAAGGTAACGACAGGCCAAGAGCAAGACATAAAAAAGACAGCAATATCCACACGTGAACGTGAAGTAGTCCATCAAATCAGACCGGTAGGCGCTAATACTATACTTAACTTAATAGTGCACCTTTTTATCTTGCTGAATGATGATGAACATGCTATTTCTTTGGTTGCTTCATTTCTTTTCCAATAAAACAACGTCTTTCTTTGAAAACTCCAATAGAGCTCACCATCGTAGGTACCTTACCTACTTACCGTACAATGATACACCCAAATTCAAGCCGCGATGCCAGTGGAATCTCTCGCACCAACCTATTTCTACCTGATGTCTGATAAAACAGCTTTTACGGAGAGACTTCAGTGTATCAAAGTTTATAAAAGTTTTAGGTACCCATCAGATGAAGTTCATTCGTAAAACATCCGTTGCGCAGTTCGAAACATTCGAAGTTTATCCCCGTTGGTCAAACTCGGAAGGTTATGCCTGATAAGTGATAAATCTACTGAAAAAGCTTCCTTCCCAAATTCCATAGCTGTGAATATTACCAATTAAATTGTTACCGACATTTTAAAATTTGTTTTATCACATCCTTAAGTGCCATGAAAAAATATCGATAAGTCCTGCATTCCATTATATCTACTTAAATTGAACTGAAATTCGAAATCGAAAGTGAGTGCAAATAGAAAGTATTGAAGTCGTTTTTACCTGTTGAACTTGCATATATTTAAAAAAAAGGGCATTATATTTCCTTGTGAATTGAATTTTTTGTATTCTCAAATGTGTCCCCCCAGATAAAAAGGAATAAAGTGGCATTATTGAACAACACAAAATACCATCATATTCGAACATCACAAGGATATTTTATAATTAACTTCGAAAAAGTTTGGAATTTCTTACGAAAAATTGGTAAGTAGGTCAACGAGATGAATATATCTTTTTCCATACCTATGGCAGGTCGTGTAATACAAAATCAGGATCGTTGTGTCTGAAATCTTGCCCACCACATTCGAAAGTTTAATTTAATTTAATCTTGCTTTGACTCCCATTTATACTTTTGCGGTGGTACGGTGGCGGGTCAACTCTCTGATCATGATGGATAATATCTTGAGCTGTCTTACGATTTGTGTTTATGTAAACACAATGTCGTGCAAACAATACACGAATCGGCGAACGATGCGATAATACTTGCTTGTCGAGTGACATAATTTTATTCTTTTAATTTTGTTTTCATTATGGATTTTTCGAACCGATTTCGAACCAAGATGTCAATTTGTGCGCTGATGCTTATTATTCGAAATATTTACGGTAAAATTATTTTTATGTGAATTTTAACTTTGGAAAATAGGTGATAAAATTGTTTCTGTTTCGTATTTCATCAACAAACATAATTTATTTGAATAAATTATGTTTGTTGTTGGAACCCACTTGTTTGTCAATAAAATTGATAGTTCGGGTGCACATAGAAAAAAACTATTGAAAACATACGTTTTATGCAACCAGTAGTATAGTGTATATGCAAGTATTTTGTGTATATTTATATCGATAAAATGCTTTATACGAACAAAATAACCGGGAATTAACACTTAATCTTATGAAAAAAGCTGTGGATCGTTAAGTTTTAGTAGAAGTGTGAAGATTCGTTTTGCATTTTACATGCAGCTTTGTCGACTACCTAGATGCCTTACCTATTAGCACTTCCAGACCTAATAATATATGAAGTTTTTGCGAAACAACAAAAATTCATTTAAAGAATAAATGTTTATTTTTAAATTATATATTTGGAATAAAAATATGTAGATATCAACATTATTTATAATTAGTAACACCCAATGACTACAAAGAACATAAACGCAAAATTTTAAACGATATAGTACGACTTTAAACCATGTTTAGTTTGATACTAGGTTAAAAAGAGCATTTTGACAGTTTTAAATGAGTTTATTATCGTACTATCTTTTTGACATTTTATTAATGTTGAAATCACCCAACGCCTCTGGTTTATTTTTGTATCATATTTGTAGCTGTTATTGAAACCCGTAATTGAAAATTTAAATTTTTAGTTTTCAGGCACTTAAAAAGCAAAATCAGTGATTATTTTGATTTTTGTTTGGCGTAGCCAGAGGTTAAGTGTTGGCATTTCGACTGTCAGTTTTAACTGGATTTTATGGCGGTTAGCTGGAAATGAAATATAGATCAAGTCGACTGGTTTTTTTTTTACTGGATTCAATAACTTAAATTCATAAACACACATCAACTACATCAGTGTAAACCAAGTGTAAACTGATATACAGCGATCAACGAGTAAGTGTCCATTAAATGCAGTGCAATCAATCCGTTTTTAAATCTCTTTGACAATGACAGTTGACAAAGGCAATTTTACTGTTGCAAATATAATATTTCACTTATTTATTTTATTAACTTAAAGCT
Source organism: Leucozona laternaria (assembly GCA_932273885.2). NCBI lineage: Eukaryota > Metazoa > Arthropoda > Insecta > Diptera > Syrphidae > Leucozona > Leucozona laternaria. The sequence continues at coordinate 20,396,553 of OW026368.1, read as the reverse complement.
ATGCGCAAACTCAAGCGATAGCGGTGGTGTTCACGGTAGCGTTTATTGCGCGATAAGGATACAATCAGCCCTCTATCACGAATACCATCGTAATCGGAAACTTATTAGTTATTACGAATCCCGTAAAAAACGATCACAGAATCCATCGTAGTAGAAAATCTCATACAAATTGCCATTACGAACGGATTGGATGATACTTTTTTTCGGGATTCGGAAAGATTCCGATTATGATGGAGTTTGTGATAGGGCTGTTTGTGTGGCGGGCAAGTTGTCAAAAAATATAAACAAACGTTAAATATTGAAGGTTTTTATAATACAAATTCTATATACTACTAAAATGGAAGTGACTCTAGACATGCCGATTATAACAGTTTTGGTTTACAAAAGTACTGTTTATGCGGCCCCGCAGAGCCAGGGCCATCCGCCGGTGGGCATACTTCAGGCAGCTAGAGTTTTTTTTTCAGGTCGCGCGAAGCGCGTTAACGCACGCCCACTTTTAATGGCGAAAAACTGTTATAACTGATATAAATTGGCATGTTTCTAGTCTCGTCCTACTGAAATACATCACTAAAGTAGAAGGTTTATCACTATTTAATTGGACTTGTTGAATCTTAAGTCCATAAAAATTAGCGTTTCGTCCCGGCGATCTCAATTTTACTCAGTTGGAAAGTTGAATTAAACTGCGTTATGACAAGAGTTCACTAATCGACTGATGAGTCCAAGTGAGTTCTCCGGGACGAAACGCCACTTTAGAATGACTAAAAGGCAGTTAAAAGCTATTTCGAGTAAAACATTGAAGTTAAGCAAATACATATCAAAACTTCGATTGCTTCGAATGCTTAACTCGTGATGTGTATTGCAGTATGTAGGTATAACTCAATTAATTATTAATTGATAATTAATAGATAATATATATTAATAGCCGTTCTTTTTTGCAATCTCCGAGGAAATTGGTTGACAAAAACGACGTTGGGGCTAAGCAATTTACATGTTTAATGCAACAACAATTAATCCCCTTCGGGCTTAGCTTAGCTCGGATAACTCTCTGGGCTTAACTTAATCACGGAGAAAACTGCCTTACCGGCTTGAATTGTATACTTGTTATCGATAGTTTGTATGGAAACTCCATTTGGTTTCTGTAATGGCGTCCCTAATCCCCAATGTCGTTTTTTTCAACTAAATCCCTCCGGGCTTGTAAAAAAAACACGGCTCTTATGTGCCTTATTTGTTGTTGAGTCGTAGTGATGGCGATAATGGAATGCTAGAAGATTATATTCTCATTACTTAAAATATGAGTCATCAAACAATTTATTATTTTCATATCTATTATTTTCTAAAAACAAAGTAATAATACTATATGAAAATACTTAGTTATTGACTTAGTGACATACTCAAAGTTGCAAAAAACCTATGGGTAATTCACCTATAGGTACTATTGATGAATCCGATATTTATTTACTTTTCTACTGGCATTACGTCTTGTTTGTTTGCCATGTAAGACAAAAAAAGGTGTGTTTATCTAACTGATCTTGCGCATCAGTTAAGTCAATTCGTCATATATGGTCCTTTACTGCATTAATTATTGTAACTTTCGGTTAAATAAAACAAAAATAAATAATTGCATTCGGTTTCTCATCGTATCAGCGGATCAATGGAACACCATTAGGAGTTAATTATTGCTTAACAAAAAGACAAATACTATAAGTTCCGGATAAATAAAAACCCAAGTGCATTACGAGCAACCGTGTCTATAATAGTTTTTTTTTTGTCTGTTCATGACAATAAGTATAATGTGCACTTTAATAAACATTAATATATAAATGTTAGAAATTCCATTTGTACGAACAAAAAATTCAAAATAAATGAACAGCAAATATTTATTAATTTTCGTGTAGAATTTTTTTGTAATTTTATTAATAGGAGTGGTTAGTTAATTGTTATTTGAACATTCAAATTCATAATGATAAAATTTGTTTTGCTTGCATTATGAACATTTTGTATAAATTGTAATTAAAATAAGGTCCATACTTCTTATTTCTATTAAAGACCATCAGATTTGTTTCAGGAATACCAATCAACAATTCTGCCGAGTTGACTGAAAAAGAAGAACCTATCCAAAATGTATGTTTGAAATTTTCCGATGTTTTTTATTAAAAAAAATAAAAGCTGTAAATTGCTTTTTTAGTATTAAAATTAACTAGTATAAAAAATAACACAATTAACTCTTAAAATCACAAAAAAAATTAAGATAGATTATTTTTATTTAACAAGTCAGCATTGGCCATGTTAATTCAAATAACAACTATTTAAGTAATGAATGTTTTTTGAGGATGGAAAAATATATTCGATGTATTTCCGGTATCTATTATTCCTTTGATAACGTTTGAAGTTTAAATTTCTAGAGGTTTTTCCAGTTTTTCCAGAAAACGAGAGTGGTGCATTTGCAAAAGGAAATGTACAAATGTATACCTACTTTTCCGATAGTATCGGTTGTTTTAAACTTTCGGTGATATTATCAATCTAAAATAAAAAAAAAATCGATGGACATAGACAATCAATGTTTAACCAACTTTTGGTTTGGTCCATCGATTTTTGGTTTTTTCCAATCCCCGAGGGAACTGCACGAAAAAAGGTCAGCGATAAGCAATTTTCATGTTAAATGCAAAAGAAACTATTCTTTTACGGGCTTAGTAAGACCAGGGGCCAAATTACTACTTCAGTGACTGAGTGAGTGAGTGCCATCAATGAACGAGTAAAAATAAAATGAAAAATAATAGAAACAATAGTTCTTTCATGTGTCCTTCAGAATTCGCATCCATTATACACACTGTCAATCGGCTGTCCATCTATCGAATGAAATTCCGTTCCATTGCTGATAAAAAAATGTCAAATTATGGTACTCGATTGTCCGATAACGTGAGCATTAGGTAATGCCAAACTCACATAATTCAGCCACGTATTACTCGAAAACTGATGCGGTAATTCGGCCCCAGATAATTTTCCGGTGCTTAATTTAAGCGCGGAGATAAACTGCACTACCGGCAAGAACTGCATACTTTTTATCGATAGTTTGTATGGAAACCCCATTTGTTTTTCTGTGATGGCGTCGCTAATCCCCAACATCAACAAAAAACACGCCTACTACTTCTAACTGTTTACTACTATATCCGTACACCTCTAACATTCTAACTGCTAAAATAAACATTTAACTCAAACTTTGGAAACATCACATGATAGACATGCACATTATTTGACAATTTTTTCAAAACAGTACATATTTTTTGTGTTAGAAAAATCTTGTTACACATATTGTAGTTGTTAAATATTGTAGTGGCTAAATATTGTTGTTTTGCCTTTAATTTTTCTGTTTTCATTCTTTTAAATATTTTCATCAATAAAAATTAAATGACCAAAATAAACAATATTGTTTTGAACATTTGATCACTAGATTTTAAATTTGTATAAATAGTTTAGCTAAGCCCACACTTGTCTTTTATAAATTAAATACTATATTTGTTTTCAATGTCAAGATATTATCATAAAATAAAGGTAAGGAACTTAAATAAAAAAAACCGTCTTTCCTAGAAAGGTATGAATGTTTTAAATCTTTTCTTTAAAAGCCAACTATGAAAATAATCAAATTACCATGCTTGATTAATACACTATACATATTTGGTTATCTATGATCTCACATCTAAAAATTTTGCAAAACTTGTTGTCCAAAAAAGAAACTTAAATATACAATATTAAATGGGCAGTGCCTTATGTGTGTAGGTATAAAGATCACCAAAAAATTCTTACAAAAACTGTGAACTAAGAAAAAAAGAAGTTCTTACTTTGTTGCTGGAAATATTTTAATGCCAATTTGTTTACTTCTCTTCGGGATACCTATTATAAATACGGATGTACCTATTTATGTTTGTAGGTGTATGGGAAATCTTAGGGCAAAAAATTAGCTGATGTACAAAATTCCATATAAAACTATGGACTCAAGCTGAAAGAAACAAAAAGTTTCTGAAAACAAATTCTCTCCTCGCGGAAAATTCTTAAAACTTTTAAATGTTGAATTTAAAGAGTCAGAATACTTTTTTTTAAGTTCTTTACTTACTAAAAAATATTAACAGGAACCTAACTACCTCTTATGTTCATTTTCAGATGTGTTTTTTTTTTTGCAAGCCCCGAGGGATTTGGTTGAAAAACCCACATCGGGGATTAGGGACAGACAAAAATAGACTTTCCATACAAACTATCGATAACAAGTATGCAACTCACGCCGGTAACACAGTTTTCCTCCTTGCTTAAGTTTAGCCCCAAGAATTCTCCGCGCTTAGCTAAGCCCGAAGGGGATTTGTTGTTGTTGCGTTTTCAACATGTAAATTGCTTAGGCCAGAAATTTACCAAATTAAAGCTTAATTCCCCGAAAATGCTGCTTACGCCACTGGTCTATTAGTTTCTGTCTCCCTTATGTTTATGTTTGTTAAATAAAAGTTAATAGGTACTATTTATAACTTACTCAGTAAGTCCTTGCATAAAAAGTGCTTAATTTAGACCATACAATTTGTGTCCATAAACTGAAAATTAGTCGCTTACACTTTGCACAAGGGCTTTTCATTTTAAATAGCTCTTTCATGGTTTAAACAATAAATTTGAAACTCAGTTAACACCTTTTACACGCAAGTTAGAGTTGACGAAACATTTCTTGGTCGCAAAAAAAAAAAACAAACTAAAACAATAATTTTGCTAAGACATTAAGAACGAGGTCAGTTTATGGATAGAGTAGTTTCATCAGCACTTCGCCAACAAAATTAAAACGTTGACCAATTCGGTCACAGAAACTTTGTTTTTAAACAAAGTCCCTCATGGGCACTTGATTTTGTCGCACGCTAAATCAAATTCAAATCAGTCGTCAAATTATCTGAAACCATAACTGAAAGATGCTGTGGTCTCTGTTTATTAATTTAAATGCTTAGTCATATGTATGTCTTTTTTTTCTTAAACAAAACCAACAAAAAGTAAATAAATCTTTTTCCAGTTAATTTAAATGAAAAAGTTATGAAACATTTTTTGTACATAGCCAGCAGCTTGTATGTCTTACAGAGACAGACTGACTTCTTTTTGTGGGTTTCTTGTGAATAAGCCAAGGTTAATTAAAAAGTAAAATGTGTTATCGGCTTGAAAGGTTTCGTAAATTCAGCTACAGACACCAAACTGACAGCAACAGCGCAGGAAGGTCGACATGACAAAGAAATTACATGGACCGGATTATATCTGAACCTGCAGATAGGTTCTTCTGAGACAATATACATTTACAAAAACAAAACATAGGTGCACCGTTACCCGGGCCGATTTCGGTAACTTTAAAACCAAGCCCATGAGCATAGATGGAGCCACTTGAGGCGTCATACGATAACATTTTTATAATATCGAAACTTTGCTTACGGTTTGGTACGATTAGGTATTGTATATTGTGCATATTATGTCTGAAGTGCGGGTTTATTTGCTTATGATAATTTATTCTTCGTTTTGAAATACAAATAGAAATTTGTGCTTCCTATCATGAAGGTGGATGTATGTACCGACATAAGTGAATAATGTAATAGATTTATACAAAATGCTTGGAATTTTGATCTCTTATACGTGTGTTCGAAATTAAAAAGCGATTCGCTGAAGGTGTATAGCTCTATCTATAAAAATGTAGACTTATGTATTTATTTTAATTGCGCACGAAAGAAAATGGTAGTTAAAAAGTATTGTTGCGAGAGAGTTGATATAGGTAAATTAAAACTTTAATGCATGGAGATTGCATTTTTGTTGGGTGTCATACAACTAACCAAATCAAAGAGATGAGATATAGGTAAGGGTAATAAAAGAAGACTGATGAAAAAGAATATATTCGTAGAATCGGATGAAGAAAGTAGTAAGTGTTAATTGGAGTTGTGAGAATGATTTGATTTTATAGAAAATAGGCGTGTAGTGTCAAATTGACGTAGGCAGAATTATTTTGTGGTACAAGAATCTCCGTACAAACATATAAGCTATCAAAAACATAAATGTTGCCAATTGTAATTCATGGTGTGCATTTCTTTGAGTTTTCTATCTACTCTATTATTTCAGAGCTCATGGTCACTTTCAGTTTGCCACACAACTTAACAAATTTAAAAACCAACGATATGAAGTGTCAGATAAATGTCAAATGAATAGCTGTCTAAAAGATGTTTGTCTCAGAAATCTCCGCATAAAATTTCCACTGAGATTTTGTGTCTCATTTAAAAAATCTCTATTTGGTGGTAACCTAAAGGATATATGTATATAATACGGAGTGCTTGTTATTATTCGAATGCGAAGCTTTCATAGGGGTCGCTGTTTAAGTTTCGATAGGTTAAAGGCGCTCAATTTTCCGCACATTAGAGAAAAAAACTAAAAAAGAACATTTCAATATTTTTAAAATAATAAACAAACACTAATTAATTTCAAGAAATACTTCAAAGCAGACCAATTTAGAGAGAAAATAAGCAAATTATGACTTACAACTGATAGCAGCTGTAGGATATCTTCTAAGACTTTATCTTATCGAAAGTGAAACAGTGCGCCAAAAAAGATTATGTTGTGGTTGTAATAGCTTACTTGCTTGTTCTTGTCAAATGTCATTCAGAATGAAAGTCAAAGGAAAACAATTTGTAAAACTTATCGGCCCTGATTTCAACAATCAATAGCAAGCAACGGGGAAATTGGTAAAAAAACGACGTCCTGTCCTGCAATTTACATGTTACATGTTAAATGCAACAACAACTAATCTCCTTCAGGCTTAGCTAGGCGCGGAAAATTCTCGGAGCTTAACTTAACCACAGAGAAAAACTGTATTACCGGCGTGAATTGCATACTTGTTATCGATAGTTTGTATGGGAACTCCATTTTGTTTCTGTAATGGCGTCGCTTATCCCCGATGTCGTTTTTTTTTTAAGCAAATCCCCCAGGCTTGCAAAAAAAAAACACTACTTGTCGTCGTCTGCCCCCAGGCTTTCCTATGCTTATTTGCATCTTTTTTCATCCACTTGAAATAATGGCTAATTTAATATTTAATGTTAAATTTAATAACTTAAAATTATACTTACATTTTATTTATTCGGCAGTCAAAATTGAAAAAAAGGTTTGAAAGAATTTGTGCTTGCGGTAAGATTCCAAAGGCATAAATGGTAATAACCGGATTTGAAGAAGATTTTTGACGAATTCTTTACATATCAGATCGCTTATTTTTTTTTGGTTGTAACGAATTTGTAAAAAAAAATCGATTTTTGTATGCGATGATGAATTAAACACTACTGAATATTTGATTTTTTTTTTACGCGACAAAAAAGCTTCAACTTGATGAGAAATGTGTCAAATCTTCTTAAGTGTGTGTGCAAATACGTGTAAACCGATCTTTCTTGCTAAACAGATCGATTTTTTTCTAAATAGAACCGATTTTTTGGTTGTTCCAGTGGATTTTACATGTGCACGTTCACTTTTATTCACCTTAAATGAAGGAAAATCGAATGTCGTCAGCTTTTCATTCTGAAAATAACTCCGAGCTAATTCCCGTACCCCCCCCATTATGTGTTTATCTGGTTTGACGTCCTGCTGTTCTTTGTTAAAATCTACAACTTGAATTTGCATAAACTGCCCGATTACAGTTTGAACGGGATAGTATAATTCACCAAAACACACAGAACGCTTTCGACAGAATTTTTATCAGCATCACCGGATTGGACCCGACTAAAGGGATATGATAGGGATTGTTTGTCATTTGTACAAACAATATTTCAATATTTGTATGTTATGTTATGACGAGAATGGTCAAGTTGTATCACTATACCATCAACAAAGGTTTGGTAGCTTCAACAAGTGTATAAGTTATCTGAAAAGTATATTCGCCAAAGTTATTGTTTTGCAAAGCATTTTGCTCTAGTGATTTAAGAACTTTTGCACATATGTATGTATATGTATATACCATACTCCCTATAAACCTAATACGCGTGTAACTTTTGGCGCTTAATGATTAGGTAAACAAGACAGTTTGATAGAACTCACAAGTTTTTAAGCAAATAGATAAATGTTCCATTCGTATAATTCCGATAGATTCATTTAACCTTGATCACACATATAAATAAGCTGAAAACATCAAAAATCAATTATTTTCAAATGTTTGAACAATTTGTTTGTATCGTTATTTGGAATCTTTAAGGGTATATCATGCATTCGTAAAATAAATCGAGTAATTGGTATAGAATTTTCTTTCAAAAAAACGATATCGATTTTAATGGAAAAATTAAATTAACAAAATCAACTCATAAATAGATAGTCGAAAGAGTATGGGGAATTTAAAAAAATTAAATACCAGTTATAACTATCATTGAAACTCATCTTTAAAAAGTTTAATTTTAAGTTTTGAGGTACTTAATAAAAAACCAAATTCTGTAATTATTTTGTTGCTAAAAAAAATTAAAACCGTCCACATGGAATGACTTTTATTCACTCTTATTACAGAATTCGGCAAATCAGCTAGAGTGGCTGTTTAGTTCATTTCTGAAAAATTCGCTATTAGTGAATCCGCTGATAAGAAATTCAACGAATGTCGGTAACTTGACCTGCAGCACCGACACATTGTTCAACTAAATTGATATTAATTAAATCGCAAATCATTCGCACTCAATACAAATTCTGACTTTTCTTATCAGCGACAAATCTGTCACGAATCTGCTGTTGATACTTTTTTATTTACACATACATAAATATAATGAATACTATACAAAAGTTGGTCAAGATTAATAATATTGAAGGTTAAAGTGCTTATTTACCATTTTCTGTAGAGAAAAGAACAACTCATCGCGTTCAGTTAAAAGAAATCTAGGAGTTGATGAAGGAGCCTAAAGCTCATCAGAGATATACAAAATATACGCTTCGCTTTATACCTTATCTATGTAGATCCGTTTTTTTCTCGAAGAAGAAAGATAAAGTAAAATTCCATGGTATCTATTCATTCTCGCTCATATTCAAATTGTTTCTTAATGACGTTTAAATGTCAACAAATGACAGCGCTGATAGAAAAGTTCGGAAAATGGTAAGGAAGTTCGGGAATCGATAGTATAGTTCATTCGGCGAATTCAATAATTGAAACGCGAACTCGAATTCAACTCGAATTGAGTCAACTACTCGGGAGTCAAGTATTGGGAATTCCCTAATCGACATGATTATTTCAGAGATTGAACTACCTTACCAATGATCATTGAAATTTTAAAAGTCGCCTCTTGTGCGGGATATTTGGCAAAAGTTAATAATTACATTTTTAAGGAAGAAAATCCCTAGTGGCTAGAGTATTTGAAGAATTATCGCCTTCTTCGTCTTAATTAATGAAAATCTGTATTTTTCTGCATGCCTTAGTAGTAAGTGTATGTAGCTCCCTGCAATATGGCGATGCAACGTTCACCAGGCCCCAGCATTAAATAAACGAATATTTTACCATTTTAATAATTTTTGTATTCCATAACGGATTATTATATATACATAATATGTATGATTGTATGTACATTATGCAGATACGCAATATAATACTTGATTTTCAATTATGCCCTCTATTATAATAAGAACAAAAATAGATACTAATTATAAACGTTCGACTTAGCTGTGTCTTTAATTTTGATTTTGTTTAGCTGTTTCTTGGCTTATTTGCAAACCGCTCAAGTGGAAAGCATATTAGGCGTGTTTTTTTGCAAGTCCATATGGATTTGTCGAAAAAAACAACATCGGAACTAATAGTCTTACACGTAAATACAACAACAACTTAAATAAATATGGACTTAGCTAAGTCCAGATAATTATCGGGACTTACGTGTTGTAAGTAAGAAGACTTGCAAAAAAACACGCCTATTGTGGAATTACCAACAAAATTTGAATTCTTAACAGATACATACATATGTAAATCAAATATTGATAATAATAGTTTTATTTTTTTTCCAGCACACTTTGTGGAATAGGAACAATTGAGGCCAGTATCTAATAGGAAGGTTCGGAGGAACTCATTTTGAGTTTGGTTGCGAATTCCATAAATCAAACGTGGAGTCGCAATATGTTTCCTTTAATCTTTTTATTGATAATTTCCATTGGACTTAGTACCTGTGATATTGAACAGGCACAACGCCACAACCTGACATGCGCAGAATTGTGCGAATTAGCTGAAGTTGCTGCGTCTCAGACCCGGATTGAAATAAAAAAGTTCTTCCTTAGCGAAAATAATCGGTCCAAAGAGTTTCCATCATTCTTGAATCCTACACAGATAGTGGGAAATGATCACAGAGACTCTAAGCGATGGGATCGATATCTTGGAACATCTTCGATAATATATGGATTATCCAAAATAGCCAATGAAGGTGTTGTAAGCGAGCAGTGTTTTAAGGACTTGAAAACAATAGAGAAAGGTATTCTAAGGAGGGATCCGTGGGCAATGAAAGGTATGTGCTATTAAAAAATTATAAAATCACGGCCTATACTATAGAATCTTCTGTATCCAGTTTTAGATTCTTCAGGAGGAAAAGAGTCTGGCTTTATATGGGGCCAGAACTATTGGTTGGGAAGCAGGCAGGGTTGTGCTGCGGTACAAGCTCCAGTGCGAATCACTCTATCTAGTCAATTCGATAGAACTATGAAAGAAGGACTCCTCAATCAGATGGCTCCATTTCAAATGGAATATCGGGTAGTCTACATGAAACACAATTCACCTTGGCAAGTTGAGATCAAGTTCATGCCCGAAAGAATCATCCATGTTGGGCTTTGCTTGCCATCAGCTTGTTCATTATCGGAGATTCAAAATATGACCCAGAGTTTAATGGATGAAAACAAGTTGGAGGAAAGTAGAATACTTGATCTTCATGCTGAAGTAATGTACGTTAAGGACCTTCAGTTAAAAGACAGTTTCTTCGAGCAGAAAAGTTTAAAAATTATCCTTGGTTGCGTGATTTTCACTTTAGTAATGACTCTCATGGCGAGCTTTTTAAGTGACACGACAGATTTGGTGAACGAACAAAGTTCTGTATCAAAACTAGTGTCATTCATCAAATGTTTTGATCTTATAAACAATGCTAGAAGACTATTTACGGTACGCGAATCATCACCAAATTCGATTCCAGTTATAAATGGCTTGAGATCTGTGTCATGTTTCTGGATAATGCTCTTCCATGTTGTTTGGTATATGTACTTTACAGTTAGTAATAAGACATTTCTGATATCATATGCGGAGAAGGCATTCTTTCAATATGTGAGCACAGCACCACTCCTGGTAGATTTGTTCTTTACAATAAGGTAAGAAGCTTAAATGTAAATTTACGATTTAATAAGAACTTAATTTAAATTTATTTTAAGCGGATTCCTGCAGACTTACAACTTTATCAAAGACGAGTCGAAATTGGATTTTATTCGTAAAAGTACGTTTGGACAAAACTTGAAGGCATTTGCAAAATTGGCACTTCACAGATATTTAAGGTAAAATTCAAAATATTAAAAAAAAGGAGATGGTTTGTTTAAAAACTGAATTGTATGGCAGTGTATTATTTGTATGTATGGGGGGAATAGACATTTCAGACAGGAGAACATTAAGATAAATATAAAGAAAAGAGTAGGATACAAAATGGAGCCCTGGGGCACACCAAAATTTATTTTGTGAATTTTAGTTTTGAAACAGTTCCATGACACTTTCTGGCAGCGTCTAATTAAAAGGGCACTACGCTGCAAACTGGTTATCTCTAGTGAGCTGATGGAAAGCATATCGTTGAAAACCAGAGCCATAACTAAAGAAGAAAAAGCATAAAAGTATACCCTTCGAAGTAAAAACATGTACTTGTTAAAAATAAAATGTAACTTCGAAAAAAAGAACAAACAGACTTGAATAGTATTGGAGTTCAATATCATCGAGTGTAGAAGGTTGAAAATAGCAAAGAGTTTTCACTGAACCAATCTTATATTGGGCTTATTTGCAATACGGAAGTGCAAAGTTAAAATAATTAACTTTATAATTTTGTATGCCATTGTATGGCGTGGTGGTTCTAAAGTTTTAGTTTTTTTTTTTTTATTTCTGTCAGGATGGCAAAACTTGCCCGGAAAGTTTTATCTAGAAAGGGTCTGGCGAGTATTCGACGTGCTTTCTTCATCAAATTTTTTCCCACTGACAACTTTCAAAGACCATTTTTACTTGGTACAAAAACTTTCTATTTTTCTAAGTGGAATGATTTTGTTTAGAAAATGATAATAGCTACCATAGGCATTGAAGCTTAAGGACATCAGATACAACTAGAGAGTTCTCCATTATCCTTAAACTAATTCTAAGGGCGACTGAGTATACAGCCTAGGCACCTATTTTAAGATAATATGTTGATCTTAAATATTTAAGAGTAGACGGGTCTGAATAAATGAAGATATATTAATAAATGAAAAAAACAAAATTCTTGATTCGTTTTTTAAAGGCTAGCACCCCTCTACTTGGTCCTCAGCGGAATAGTAGCTTTATTCACTTCCTACATTGAAGATGTTTCTGTCTTCCACATAAGCGATCGCTACGACCAAATCTGCTCAAACTATTGGTGGCGAAATGTTCTCTTTATTCAAAATTTCTTCGATCACAACGAACTCTGTCTCAACTGGTCTTGGTCACTGGCTTGTGAGATGCAATTCTTTTGCCTCATAACAGGATTGCTCTTTGTTTATGCCAAGTATGTAAGTTTTATATATTCTAAATGATTTTTGTTTATTTAAATCGTTAATTTTTTCAGACATCAAAATTTGGTAAGGAATCTGATTGCAACCGGCTTTATTGCAACCATCGGATGGACTTACATTGTGGGCTTGAAATCCCATTATCAGCTTTCTTTTGATGTAGCATTACATACTGGCACCGAAATCTATATAAACCCCTTCATTCGAATAATGCCATATCTAATGGGTTCAATGGCAGGTTGGTATTTAGTCCAAAGCAAGGGACAATTCGAAATCGGTTCAACTACGGAGAAATGCATATGGAATATGGCAATTGTGGCATTCTTCGCCTGTATATATTCCACTGTCAAGAGGGACATGTCATTCCTATCCACAATTACACTGCTGGTTGTGGGGCGCTTGACATTCTCATTGGCAGTTTGTTGGATGATAATTGGAAGTGCAACAGGTCGTGGAATTTGGTGGTCAAGGATTCTCGAGTGCAAGATCTTCCAGCACCTTAACAGACTTTCTTACGCGATATACCTCCTCAATCCTTTTGTCATAGCATTTGTGTTCAGCCTGTCTAATACAAGTTCGCATGCTGATCCTCTTCAACTGGTTCGTAGACAAAAAATAAAAATATTAAAAACAATTGTAATTCATTTCTGTATTTTACAGTGCGTTCTGACCAGTGGATTTGTCGTCATCGTTTATCTGATGTCCATAATATTTTCACTAGCCTTCGAAATACCTTACTGCAATTGGTCGAGTGTATTGCTGAAGAGAAAACTTAAGACCGCTTAAAAAAAGACCTTATTTTAAGTTGATGTATACAAATATTTATTTATAAACTTTTCTAATGCTTGCTAACCTATATGTGTGTGACTTCAAGTGTGAATGTATTATGTATGTGCGTGTGTGTGGTTGCCCGGTTTGGAAAACATTTTATTGTGATTTTTTGTATAAGCTTTTTTTATAACAATGTTAGCGATTTGTATAAGTTTTAAGTGCGAGCATAGTAAATATTTAATTATAACCAGGGATTCTAACCAAAAATCAAATAATAAATTTAATACAAAATAAATGCTTTGGGTGATCTTGAAAGAATAAATAAACAGTAAATGTAAATATGTTTTTTTTTTTTGCTAAAGAAAATCTAAAATTTAATGAAAAACCTTATCTTGAATTAATTATGAAGAAAATAAATAAAAATTTAACAAGTATGTTTTGATTTATGGAAAATTATTCCTTGCATCGTTAACCATTATAAAGGGATAAAGGCATATAGGGTTTGTTGATTTGAGCTGACTTTAGATAATTGAAAACTTTATTGTCTCGTTTTCAGAGAATTTTTATTGATGAGACTTTACTTCACCTTTTTTCTTGTTTTGTTTTTATATTTCATAGTACATACTTATCAAATATTTCTAAACCAGCCCAAAAATTAAGATAGTAGCATAATTTTCAAAAAACTATTTGTTTTCCATATTTTGACCTCCATTCAAAAAATTATAGTAAAAAGTAGTTTTTGTAATCTTCATTTTGTTCCAAAAATATAATACATATTAGGAATTAAAACATTATTGTTTTTTTTTTTTTTTTAATAAAAATAACATGACGATTATTTTAAGATACAAATCTATTTTATAAAAAGTTCGAGGTGGTTATTAACTTATTCTTTTTATTTAATGTAAGTATCTGTGTCTGTTTGTTTATTGTATAGAGGAAAACAATATAACACAATATACAGGGTGATTCACATACGGTGTGAAAAAAGCTAGAGCGCGTAGGTTGTGTAGAGACAAGAAAAAAATCGTAGAAGGGGAGGTTTATTCCCCGCCGTTTAGCCAGGAGGGGCAATTTTAAAATATTAAAAACAACAGTTACACATACAATACCATGATACACTTTTTTCTAAAGCCAGAAATCTGTTCTTTTAATGAATTTTTAAATAAAGTCGTTTTAGAGAATAGTTTTTGAAAAATTAAATTTTCAAACTCAAAATTTCGAAAAAAAAAATTACAAAAACTTTCTTCAAACTAATTTTGTTCAAAATTTTACGTTATTTAGTAGTAGTAGTCGAATAGCAGAATAACTGTTAAAATATCAGAAAAAAAATACTTTTTAGGGTGCAATGTGGTAAAATTAAAAAGACGTATTCGATTGAAAAACTCTTCCTTGGGGGTGAAATGGGATAAAAATTATCCAGTTTAAGAAATTCTTTTTTGTTTGAAAGGTTATTTTAAGTGGATGGTTTTAGTAATATTTTTTTCTTCAAAAATTTGGCATTTATAGGGTGAATTGCGGTAAAAACGAAGAGTGGTATCCGATTTCAAAAGTGTTCTTTGTGTTTAAAAGCTTATTTCAAGGGGTCAGCTTAAAAGACATTTTTTTTTTGATTTGCTATCAGCCCTATTCTTCTAAACGTTCGCGTGAATATTTGCATTCTGCTATCCACTGGAACGGAATGATTGTTCCATAGTAAATAAATAACGATAAAAATATAATCAAGACAATAAGATCCTTTTTACAATTTCAAAACCAGGTACTGGTTAAGATTTGCATTGAAAGTTTTAAAAAAAATAATTTATTTATTAGTCTTTAATTCGATCGAATCGGATAGCAGAGTAGGGCTGTATGTATAGGGTGAAATGGCGTAAAAACAGAAAAAGGGTATCCGATTTCAAAAATTATTTTTTTTGTGTTTAAAAGTTATTTTAAGTGGCTAGATTTAGGGACATTTTTTCAAAAAAATTATATTTCTAGGGTGAAGTGGGGTTGACACAAAAAAGAGATTTTCGACTTCAAAAATTCTGTTTTTGTTTGAAAAGTTATTGCAAAACAGTGCTTTTCATAGAATGAAATAGGATAAAAATAAAACTGTGGTTTTAGAATACAACAATTCTTTCTGTGTTGGACTCAGAGGATCATATTTTCATAAATTTATCCATTTGTAACGTGGAGTGGGTTAAGACCCAGAAAATAGTATTCGATTATAAAAAGTAGTTTAAATTTTTATTTGTATGGATTTTCTTTAGTCATTTTTATCCGAAGCTTAGGTTTGTCTACCCGTGCGAAGCCAGGCGGGCCAGCTAGTAACTTAATAAATATCACGAAATAGAAATAATAATTACAACTGAAACTGTGATCTACTTTGTTTGCTTGCGGTAGGTACTATATCTTTATGGTTAGTTATGAATTCGTAAAAAAAACTAAAGCTTGAAATTTTGATCTTAATATTGCGATTATGGGGACTTTGGATCAAAAAATTATGGTACTTGTGATAGAAATTTTTTTTAACCATTGCATTGGGAAAAATCTTATTTTGGTCAAAAACGTGTCCACGTATGTATAGGTTATCTTTAGCAACAAACAAAATTTCCAAAAAAATGGTTAAAAATGGCATTATTTTTATTTTCTCTATTCTCGAAAATGGTTCAACTGATTTTGATCAATTTTTTTTATGGAGAATGTTTAAAAAGTCCAAATATTCTTGTAACTATACAAACATTTTCAGGTAAATATTTAAAAAAAAAATTATCAGTTTAAACTGTTTATGTACATACATGTATGTTTCCGGCAAACCTATGTCTAATACGCAAGATGGTGCTGTATTATTAATTTGTATGTAGGTATTCACATGTTTTACGTATTTTAAAATTCAGCCCACAGTGCAATCATTCATAAGAGCAAGTATGTGCGACCTAGTCATGCACTCTTCTCTCGTAAAGTTAAAATTTTAGTTATTTGTATATAATTACTTTTTTCCTTATCACCTCGCGGTGTAAAAAGTAATAAAGTGGCCTTGCACGTTTTTCCCAAAATTAATTTCTCATATTGTTGAGTTTTCAAGCAATTTACCTTTTTTTTTGAAAATAAAAAAAATAGAATACTTTTTACTAAAATCTTTCCACCGAAATTCAGAAATGTTAGAATTTTTTTTTTCGAGAAAGTCCAACTTTCCCGGGCTTCAATAGAATAGAACACGCAAATCTCTTGTGAGTAGAAAAATACAATATTGTGCTATAGTTAAATGTGAACTTTAATTTATTATTGTTCTATAGTGATAATCAGCTTGTGTTAATATAATAAAATATAATCAATTAAAATACAGGTAAAAAGTAGTAATATATTTAGGTACCTATAAAGGAATACGATGAATACCAATATAGCTCTAGTTGCATTAGTGCAGTGGCTATGAAAACGTATTAAACATTATGTATATAAATAGAAAGAAAAAAATATTTGTGTGGAATCATTTATAGATAAAATAAAAAAATAAAAATTAATAGAAATTTTACCATTTTAAAAAAAATTTTACATTTGAGATATTAGAGAAATACTGACGGGATTTCTCTAATTAGATTCTCCTGCTCAATTTTTAATGGAACAAACTTAATGAGGACTCGGAAATATAAACTGGCCAGTTATGTACATACGTGCTGTATTTTTAATAATTATGTGTAATGTATGAGTTTCTTGCTTTCAAGTTTTTTTGAATAACAATATACAGAACCAAAGTGGAAATTAATCATTTTGCCTACCTACTTCTAGTGTTTTTTTTTTTTCTCAAAAATGTGCAACGTTTTGGCAAATCCTTCAAAGATCATATACAAGAGCTCAAAGTGTTCTGTTTTTAATTTTTAAAATATCTCTACATTTAAAAGGGCTTTTGTCAAATATCTCTATGCTTTTTTAAATAAGCCTTGATGTGTTAAATTTTATCGATTGCTCCGACAACTCTCAATTTTAAAAGGTCAATTAAAGAACCAATATTTTGAGTTTGATTTTTTTTTTAAACAATTCATTGAATAAATTGCTACTAAAATAAAAGTCTAACCTTAGGTGGCGAGTTATAAGCTTTAATTGAAAACCATAATTGAAAATTTTAATGACTCATTTTGAGACGTTTAAGAAGTGAATTCAGAAATTATGTTAAATTTTTCAATGATCATTGGTAAGGTAGTTCAATCATTGAAATATTAAAAGTCATTTTATGTGGACGGTTGGTCAAAAACGAAATTTTTTTTTGGCAAGAATTAATAATTAAGTGACAGCTTTTCATTCTAGCATCAAAATATGCACTGATTTTGATTTTAAAGTCCCTCAAAACCAATCATTAAAATTTCCAATGATGAGTTTCAATGAAAGCTATAACTGGCACCTTAAATATATAAAGCCTGCAATTAGGTATGCAGCATTTCGCTCAGGGTGAGAAGGATGGGGAGGGGGGGGGGGCTGAAACAGAAAAGTCATTTAATTGCTTAAACATGAAATCAGTCGGTTATAAAGTTCTACTACTTATCCAGATAAATCGTTAATTTAATAATAAAATTAGTGTATATACCATTTTCACTTAATAGGGTTAGCACGACATTTCTCAATTTCTTCACGATCCGTTTGGCAATAAGTCAAGAAGTGTAAGTGATTTTGAAAACAATAAAAAAAAAACAATTTATTTTACTAATTAATTATGTCATAGCTCCTCGGGCTTTAAGGCAACTATATGGGTAGGAACGGAATTCTCACTTACTAAGTAGTACTGGTTTTGTAATGGCTACTATAGTAGCATTTGGCTACTTTGCTGCGGAAAGGCCATGTGTGGGTGTGCTACCCAGACCACAAAATGGCTCCCCAACTAACCACATTAATGTGGACAAAGTTGAAAATTGTACCTTACATTTTATGAAAAATATATAAATATTAATTTTTTCACATTCCTGTTCAATGCACAGCACACCCCTGTAAGGTTTCAGAAGGGGATAGCGATATAATGATGAAGAAATGTCAAATTCTCAACTGTAAGCACTCAAAAACATGCTGTTGTTGTAATTTGTTGTTGTACTCATGGCATTTGTGTTCCTATTTAGCTTGAAAAAAAACTCCCTTCTCATCTGGAATCCGACTAGAAGCATAATTATATTCATGTTTTATTACGAATAAAATAAATATTGAATTTCATGCAAAAGCTCCAAAAGAATCTTTTGATAACGCTTTTCCAAATTTAGTGGATGAGTCGGAGTCCGAAAATCTAGATGACGGCTACTGTTAAATCAAATCTTCCGACTTTGAATATATTTACCGAGATATATTCAACACTACTTAAATGAGACTTTGTTTCCTATGGTAAAAACATTTTAGAAACTCTTGGTTAATATGTGTGAACATCATCGTTTGTTTTTTCCTACTGTCATGCCCACCCCTCTAGCTCCAGTGGAAAACCAAAAATTTGCACTGTCCAGAATTTTAGTACTGTAGATCTAAAAGCAGAGTACACCATAATCGATTTAGGAGGTATGAATATTACCTAATGTCACGCCTGACGTTCTGGGTCTATTAGAACACTTTTAGTTTGACAGGTGTCAAAATGTGTCAACATTTTTGGTGTGGCCTGCCGATCGAAAAACAAGGAATACGCCAATCGATCTAGGAGGTGCAAATAACCTGATGTCACGCCCAGCTCTCTAGGTTCATTAGAACACCAAATAGAAATTGTGAATTTTATTTTCAGTCGTGTTTTTTTTTTACATTTGGCAGAGTTAAAAACAACTTAATCAGACGTTTTTGCCGTGTTTATGAATAAAGTAATTTCCAGTTTAGCTTAACAGAGACAAAATAAGAACTTATCAGAGAACTATGAATACAGCCCAATATATAATATGTGTAAATAACTGCATTATTTTTAGCTATTCATTAAGTATTTTTTTGTTAAAAAAAGAGTTTGCTATTGGTCTAGACGTTTCAAAAAAATATTCTTAAAAACGATTAAGTATACATATATATATATAGGTTATAGCCCAAAAACAGATTTTGTGTTTATCGCTTTTCATTTCCAATTATGTATATTGTTGTATGAAACATTTTGAATTTTTGGGGACTCCTCAACTTCTAAAAATGCTCCCAAATTTTCTAACAAGTGCTACCCTCGGAATTTGGAGAACGACAGCACTGCTTAGAAGTATTGCAGTAGACTTACTTCTCATGCAAGATTTTGTTGTGTGTAGGTGTTTCCATTTTGACTTGGTTTCGCGTACAAAAAAAAAATTTCGAGATTTTAATCAAAATTAACACTACGATGATCGAAAAGTCCAAAAAAAAGGGGTTTCGTCATGCCGTCCGTCAGTATGTGTGTGTTTGTGTCGGTCGGTGAGTCTGTGGGTCCACTGTAATTTAAATTAGAGCCTATTCGGGTGAGCCGATTTGCTTTAAATTTGGTACAGAGCATTTTTATGTAATTCGCTAGAGAAGAAATTAGAATTTATATTTTATCTCATCTAGAACGGGTAGTTGCCTGCCATACAAAACTTTTAGTTTTTTTTTTAAATTTTCTCAAAAATGGGTCCAAAGATTTTAATTAAACTGTAATGACCAAAGTAGTTGTGAGCTGTGACAAAACAGCATTTCAGGATTTTGCCACAAAATTCACATAACTGAAATAGGAATTCTACGTTTTTGAGAAAATGATGGTCTTATTTTTGGTATAGCTATTCAAGTACTTATATCTTTTTGATGGTTCCACCGTATACACATGCATAAGACTTTTCCACATTACCCAGGAGGTAGACTTTCAATGCGTAGGTCTAGTGGGATCTTTAGTTTTACGATATTTTTAGTTAAATTCTCCTTGAATGCAACAATGAAAGTGAAAAGTTAGTAGAATTAACTTAGCACAGTTGTGATAGATGTTATTTTGGGATTATTTAAACAAGTTTTGTGGTTAAAATGCAAATGGCAGTACATATTTGTTTGCGCAAGTTCAGATTACATTTTCTTTGCTCCTGGTAATGCGCCCCCAGAATTTTGCGCCCTGTGCATTTGCACATCTTGCACATATGGTTGGTCCGGCCCTGCTTACACACAGTTTTTAACCACAACAGCAAGTTCGTGCTATCCAATGTAGATAATGTTCGGAAAACTACAGGGTTTCAAGAATTGGAATTAAATAAAAGTTGTATTTGTACATAAGAAACCTTTTTTGTTTGTTATTTTGAAAAAAAAAACAAGTGTTGAATCATTTTGTTTAAAGGAAATGCAATTTGTCGTAAGAAAAACAATGTGCAGGAAAAAAGTTTCAACACTTCAAATAGTTTTTAAAATTTAAAATGTGCAATAACTCAACAAAAAAAAACATTGAAATTAATCTTGATTAAAGGGGGGCGGGGGAATCCCCTCGTGAAGGCCTGACATTTTTTTTAAATATTTTTTATTTTTATTTTTTTTTTGGAAAATTGTTCCCTTCGTCGAAACTAGGGGATATAGTCATCCATCCCATACGATTTCTTTTGAATTGATCTATTTTATTATTATTCTACGGCTGCCAAAAATAAGCCAGAAGAAATTGCGCTAAAAATCTTTTTGTCAAAATTCCGAGAACAAAATTCCACATAAAATTCTACTTTATTTCCTATAGGAAAACAAAAATTGGGAAATTTTATATTGTGGCTTTTTTGCACAATTTCCAACATTTCTAATTTATTTTCCAATTTTTAGCCAAACCAAATGTGTAGCGTTTTTTCCAAAATATTTTCTGATATAGTTTTCGGAAGCCCTATTCTATTGCTACGGGCTACACCAAATCCAATTGTCTGATTGTCGATTTTATTCTTTTTGAAACACGAAATGAAATAAATACAACACAAAAGAAATATTGTCGATTACCCCGTCTCTGTCCATTTAAAGGACTTGCTGATTTACATTCTTTAAATCAAATAAATTTTTCAGTGAAGAGTATGATGATATTTTCTATGTTATACCTGCTTGCTACATCCATTGGATTAAGTTCCTGCAATGATAAACTTTGGCCTAAAACGTTTCCATCTAATTTGAATTCTGAAGTAGGGATAATAAATGCTCGAAATTACGAACAATATCTCGAAGTATCATCGATTATTTTTGGACTTTCTAAAATAGCCAACAAAAAGAAACTAAACGAGCAGTGTTTCAAGGACTTCAAAACTCTCGAAAGTGGAATTTTAAGGAAGGAACCATGGGCAATGAAAGGTAACACCTAGCAACGATTATAACCAAACTATTTTTTTACAAAACAAATTATTTCGCTTTTCAGTGCGAGATTCTTCAGGAGAAAAAGACTCCGGTTTCATTTGGGGCCAGAACTATTGGCTGGGAAGCAGACAGGGCTGTGCTGCCGTACAATCTCCAGTGCAAGTAACTCTATCTAGTCAATTAGATAGAGCTATGAGAGAAGGACTCCTCAATCAGATGGCTCCGTTTAAAATGGACTACCGGGTAGTTTACATGAAACACAATTCACCTTGGCAAGTTGAGATCAAGATAAAGACCGAAAGAATCATCCATGTTGGGCTTTGCTTGCCATCAGCTTGTTCATTATCGGAGATTCAAAATATGACCCAGAGTTTAATGGATGAAAACAAGTTGGAGGAAAGTGGAATACTTGATCTTCATGCTGAAGTATTGTACGTTAAGGACCTTCAATTAAAGGACAGTTTCTACAAACAGAAAAGCCTAAAAATTATCTTTGGTTGCGTGATATTCACTTTAGTCATGACTCTTATGGCGAGCTTTTTAAGTGACACAACAGATTTGGTGAACGAACACAGTTCTGTGTCAAAACTATTGTCATTCATCAAATGTTTTGATCTTATAAACAATGCTAGAAGCCTATTTACGGTACTCGAATCATCACCAAATTCGATTCCAGTTATAAATGGCTTGAGATCTGTGTCTTGTTTCTGGGTATTGATCGCCCATGTTAATGTGTTTATGTACTTTACACTAAATAATAAGATATTTCTGATATTAGATGCGGAAAAGGTATTCTATCAATATTTGAGTGGAACACAACTTCTGGTAGATCTGTTCTTTACTATAAGGTTACCAGCTTTATGTATATTTACAACTTAAAAAGTACTAAATTTAAATTTATTTTAAGCGGATTTCTGCAGACTTACAACTTTATCAAAGACGAGTCGAAATTGGATTTTATTCGTAAAAGTACGTTTGGACAAAACGTGAAGGCATTTGGAGAATTGATACTACACAGATATTTAAGGTAAATTCAAAATATTCAGAAAAATATGGTTTGTTTAAAAACTTAAAGGTTTGGCGGTTTAATATTTATTTGTAATTGTATGCATACTATGCGTATACTCAAGGGCTTATGACTACCCTTAAAATGTTTATCACAGTGAGAGCGTTAGGAAAACAGGGAATGATTTGAAATTAGATAGCGATATGGGCAAAAGTTTTGAATTTCTGAATATATGCGAAGAAAAATAGGACTAGTTAGTGTATAGAAGTGCGAGCTACAATGGGAAGTTCACGAAAATGTCAAATGTCGCATGTGAAAGAAAAGAAGGTGTAGGGACTAAAAAAAGTATTGCAATTCAAGAACATCGAGCAAAGAGTTTTCACTGCGTTTCTACGACTTTTACTAAGAATCAAATAAATGGCAAGAAAATGTGCGCAAAAGGAACAATTGCTTCTCATAAGTTTAAGCTTATTCAAGAATTAAGATTGGCATGATTTTGTTCTAAATTGAATAGAGTGAACCCTCCGAATAAATATGGAATATTATTTTATTCCACTGACTGCCTTGGCTGGCTTGGAAGAAGGTCATTCAGTAAAACCAATTTTTTGCATAGCATCTTAAATGACAACTCATAACAGGAAACAGGATGAACATTAAAGGTTATCAATGCCACCAACTATCTTCACAAACTTGCGTACCTACAGCAGCTGCAATGTATATTCAAAATTCGCACTGTCACACAGCATCTACTTTGCAATTATTTATGTAATATTTCCCATCGTCTGTCGCGTCGGTCGCGTGCGTCATTCAAGCGTACATCGATTTAAATCACGGTATAGTCAGTTTCTGTCAATTTGTTGAGTGCATAAGAGCTGTCAGTCTCAAAATAACATATCTATGATTAACAAAAAAAAAAACAAACAGATGTCCCATCCAATATTTGTTAGACATTTAAGGGTATCAGATACAACTGTAAGGGAGTTCTCTCCTATCCGAAAACATATTTTAGTTTGGTTTAGAAGTTAAAAACTTATAAACTTCTATAATGTTTAATATTTTTGAACAAACGAGTCTTAATAAATGTAGGTCCATTTTCTAAAACAAAAGTTAGGCAAATAAGAGCTTACATACATAATGTGACAGTTTACGCTGACGAAAAAGTAAAACATAAGCGTTTAAGAATAACATAAATTATGTATGTTTCGTATCAGCAAACGGCTCTTAGTAAATTAAAAATAATTCTTGATTTTTTTATTGTTAAAGGCTAGCACCTATGTACTTGGTGGTCATCGGAATAGTAGCTTTATGCACGTCCTACATTGAAGATGTTTCGGTCTTCCACATAATCGATCGCTACGACCAAATCTGCTCAAACTATTGGTGGCGAAATGTTCTCTTTATTCAAAACTTCTTCGATCACAATGAAATCTGTCTCAACTGGTCTTGGTCACTGGCTTGTGAGATGCAATTCTTTTGCCTCATAACAGGATTGCTCTTTGTTTATGCCAAGTATGTAAGTTTTATATATTCTCAGTGATTTTTGTTTATATAAATTGTTAATTTTTACAGACATCCCACTATGGTTAGAAATCTAATTGCAACCGGCTTTATCGCAACCATCGGATGGACTTACATTGTGGGCTTGAAATCCCATTATCAGTTTTCGTTTGATATAGCATTTCATACTTTCACCGAAATCTATATGAACCCCTTCATTCGAATAATGCCATATCTAGTGGGTTCAATGGCTGGTTGGTATTTAGTCCAAAGCAAGGGACAATTCGAAATCGGTTCAACTACGGAGAAATGCATATGGAATATGGCAATTGTGGCATTCTTCGCCTGTATATACTCCACTGTCAAGAGGGACATGTCATTCCTATCCACAATAACACTGTTGGTTGTGGGGCGCTTGACATTCTCACTGGCAGTTTGTTGGATGATAATTGGAAGTGCAACAGGTCGCGGAATTTGGTGGTCAAGGATTCTAGAGTGCAAGATCTTCCAGCACCTTAACAGACTTTCTTATGCGATATACCTCCTCAATCCTCTCGTCATAATATTTGTGTTCAGCCTTTCCAATACAAGTTCGCATTATGATCCTCTTCAACTGGTTCGTATACAAAAACTAAACATAATTTTAATATATTTCTGAATTTTACATGCAGTTAGTTCTGGGAAGTGGATTTGCCATCATCGTTTATCTGATGTCCATAATATTTTCGCTCGCTTTCGAAATACCTTACTGCAATTGGTCGAGTGTGTTGCTGAAGAGAAAACAAAAGACCGTTTAAAAAGAAGATACCTACTATTTTAAGTTGATGTACACAAAAATGTATTAATAAACTTTTCTAATGTTTGCTAACCTCTATGTGTGTGACTTCAAGTGTGAATGTATGTGTATGTGCGGGGGGATGTTTACCCGCGGTTTGGAAAACATTTTATTGTATAATGGGGTTTTCCATTGGTGAAATAAATCAAATTATTTTTGATTTGGATCTGTCAAACAAACGGTTTTAACCATCTTTGCAAATTATTTCGCTTTTCAGTTCGAGATTCTTGAGGAGAAAAAGACTCCGGTTTCACTTGGGGCCAGAACTAATGGCTGGGAAGCAGACAGGGCTGTGCTGCCGTGCAAGCTCCAGTGCCAGTCACTCTATCTAGGCAATTCGATAGAAATATAAAAGAAGGACTCCTCAATGAGATGGCACCATTTAAAATAGACTATCGGGTAGTTTACTTGAAGCAAAACTCACCTTGGCAAGTTGAAATCAAACTCATGTCTGATGAAAGAGTCATCCATGTAGGACTATGTTTACCATCAGCATGTTCCTCCTCAGACATTGAGAATTTAACTCAAAGCTTACTGCAGGGCAACATCTTGGAGCAAAGTAAAATACTCGATCTTCATGCGGAAGTAATGTACGTAAAAGACCTTAAATTAAAGGACAGTTTCTTCGAGCAGACAAGTTTCAAAATTACCACTGGCTGTGTGATCTTTACGTTGGTAATGACCCTCACGGCATGGTTGCAGAGGAATACGATAGTCGACAGTAATTCTTCTAAATTATTTCTATTAATAAAATGTTTCGATGTCACAACCAATGCCCGAGAACTTTTTACGTGGAGTCAATCATCAGCAAATTCAATTTCCATAATAAATGGTTTGGAATCTGTGTCTTCCTTCATGATACTAATGTTCCTTTACTCGTACTTCACAATAAATAATAAGACGTTTTTAATCGCTTATGTGGAGCAACTTGTTTATCAATATCTAACAACAGGACCGATCTTTGTAGATTTGTTGTTCGCAATTAGGTAAGTCCTTATGATTGAGGGTTTTTTTTTTTTTTTTTTTATTTTAATAATTGACAAGAACTTGATTTTGAAATATTTGCAGTGGATTTCTGCAAGCGTACAGTTTTTTTTCAAAAATGAAAAGGAATTGGACAAAATTCGACAGAGTAATTTTGGACAGAACGCAAAATCATTTGGAAAATTAGTCTTGATTAGATATTTGAGGTAAAGTATAAAGAAATGGTAATAATTTTGTAAATATACATTACATAGAACAGAAAGCTATGTAAGTGTACATACATTGCACCATAAACAAACATTTCTTTACCAAATTAAATATGAATAACTTGTATCTGCTTTTATTATTTTATATTTAAAGGTTAGCACCCCTCTACTTGGTTCTCGCTGCAATGACAGCCTTATTCACCTAATACATTGAAGATGTTTCTGTGTTTCACATAAGCGAGCTTTACGACCAAGTGTGCTCGAAATATTGGTGGCAAAATGTCCTTTTATTTCAAAATTTCTTCGACGTAAATGAAATGTGTCTCAACTGGTCTTGGTCATTGGCTTGTGAAATGAAATATTACAATATCATATTGGAAGTGCTTTCTGCGTATGCAAAGTATGTAAATTCGTAATGTTCCAAAACAATCCTGCTTGCTAACATATGTAAATCTCTTATGCCTTCAGACATCCGAAAATTGTTAAAAAATTAGCAGTAGTCGGACTGATTGCTTCAATTGTATACTCTTATATTGTCGGAATCAAACATCAATACCAATTTTCGATGGATGTGATTTCTCATACTAGCAATGAATTGTATATAAATCCCTTGGTTCGAATACCGCCCTATCTTGCGGGTCCAGTAGCTGGTTACTATTTAGTCAAAAGCAAGGGAGTTTTGAAAATCGGTTTAGCTACGGAAAAATATCTATGGAACTTGGCAGCCTTGGTATTTATCGCCTGTATATATTCCAACTTTAAAAGGGACTTGTCGCCTATTTACCCGATTACTCTGGTCACGTGTTGGTTGATTATTGCAAGTGCAACAGGACATGGAACTTGGTGGTCAAAGATTCTGAAGGGTATGAACGAAATGCTACAAATTTAAATTTTGAACATTTTGTATAAAATGTAAATATTTTACAGCTCGCTCTGGCAACAGGATTTTTTGTCATTACTTACATGGCTGCCATAATATTTTCATTTGCCTTTGAAGTCCCTATTTTCAATTTGACAAGCATGCTGCTAAAGAAGAATATTAAAACCGCTAGAAAATAAAACTTATTTTGTTATATTGTTATATTAAAATGTTCATTAAATTAGTACAAAAAATAAAAATAATATATTCGATCAGTTTATTTATTAAGAAGAATATGGTTTATTCAATCATCAGTTTATTATAAATAACAATACAAATTGTAATTGAACAAAAAGTTAACAATAAAAACGCAAGGAAAAAAAAATACGTATATCTACGCCTGAGTGTACCCAACATATTTTCAAAACTAAAAGGTAAAACAGCCAGAAAAATCTGTCTGTGCTTTTATTATTATTAAGAATGAAACAAAAAAATCCCTAAAAAATAAGGTCAAACAACACACTTACTATTATTCCAAATTCCAAGGGATACTAATCGAATTAAACTAATTGTCTTCTTTAAAAAATTAATGAAGGGAATTGCCCATCGCACTCCTGGCCCAGAGTGTATACACTGACAAATTTGGTATCAAATGAATGGTGACATGAAGCCCAATACATAAGTAAAATATTTACAAAATCATTCAT
Organism: Leucozona laternaria; assembly: GCA_932273885.2. Lineage (NCBI taxonomy): Eukaryota > Metazoa > Arthropoda > Insecta > Diptera > Syrphidae > Leucozona > Leucozona laternaria. The sequence continues at coordinate 20,368,736 of OW026368.1, read as the reverse complement.
GGGAATGTCGAGATATTTGCGCTTGAAGTGGCCTATTGCTAAATAATGATTTCAGTTTTTGTTCCAAATAATTGTCTATAACGGGCGAAATAATTGACGTAGAAAAATTATATTGATATCAAATGAAAGTTAGTTTTCTTGTCTTAATACCAAAATTATTTCGATATGTTAAACGCACATTTTGAGATATTGAGTTTTAATTTAAAGAAAAGCCACTTATTTTGCGCAGTCTTTGCCACAGCGATCTTTCGAAAAATTCAGTGACGATATGGGAGCTTGGAATCTCACAATAAAATAACGATTTTTTTGTGCTTATAATTATAACAATTTTATTGATAGATTTTAAGTTATAAAATATATATTGAAATGACGACTTTAATCTACCACCGACGCAGAAGACGAAACCAACCAGAATAACTATTCGATGCTCGCGAAAGAAGAAGATGCCCGAAGAAGATATCAGAGGGATATCTATCAAATTCTGTTCATCTCCTTCTTTGGGCAAATTATTAAATTGGGCTCGTGTTCAGGTTATCAGTTTGTAGAATTGCAGTTTAGGTTTTTAGTTGATCAAATTCTCTGTCTGTGGAATTCCATCCGCCACAATGACATATACTTTTTCAACATATATATCACGCTTCACGTCACCATTAATTTGATACCAAACTCGTTCGTGTACTCTGGGCAAAATGGTCCTTCCTTTTACAGTCTTGGTTTATTTTTTTTTTAAAACAAACCAAACAAAAATCATATCAAAGTTAAACTGTAAATACATTGTTAAATCTCCAAAAAAAAAAAACAACTGTACAAAATTATAATAACCAAATATTTTCCAAAACGAGAATATGCATAAATGGATATCTTTCTTATTATTGTTTCCCATTCATACAAACAAAGTGTCATAATTCTGATCAATGCAAAGCCCACACGCTCAATGAAGATATTATGCAATAAAATAAAGGCAACCGAGTGACATTGGGGTGCATTTCCAAAACAACAACCTGTACCCAATTCACTTAACTCCGCATCCATATTCCGGGGTAAACGAGTGATGATTTCCAGATCCCATCAGCAGATAGGTAGGTGTACCAACATCCAGTTCATCGCACATCCACATACCACTTTCATATGTATATACGTATGTATGAACTCATACTTGTAGCCTTAAATGGATGGAAGGATTTTCGCCAAAAGGTGATACCGATGATAGTTTAACTGTTTACTCCCTTTGTGTGAAAAATTGAAAAATTGGCCTTTTCCATTCATTATTCTTTAATCTGAACTGTAGCGGCAGGCTCAATGGACGTTGAGTAGTTTTTTTTTGTTTTAAAGTTCGATGAAGATAAGGGTAATTTATGTATTCGTAAAAAGTTTAAGACCAATTTATTTCGTACTATGTACATCCTAGAGGCCTTAAAACCTATAGCCAGCAGATGGTGGAAGGGAAAGAGATTTCATTAATTTTTAAAGGAATCATTTGCTTCGTTTTGTTGAAAGTGTATAGCCAGCTCAGCAAAATTTGTATACATTGTGATTCGAGTACTATTATGATTAGGTTTTAAACTCTTCTTAATATTTTTTTAGATTAAAAATCAATGAATCCATCGTAATTTCTATAAGAAGCCACTATTTAGGTAGCCGTGAAACATATGAAAAAGCAAGTACTTGCGACTCAGTCGGATATTTTATTGTTTGGTATTTTTCATTTCATTTTCGTTAATTTGGTTGAAATTAACTCTGCACAAGGTCATGCGGCATTCGTTGAAAATCTGAAGAGCGAGCACTAACTTGGCTCGAATCGAACTCATCCCACATCACGAACGTTCGTTTTTTTTTTCAATTTTTTTTTTTTCATTAATTGGTTCAACTTCTTTTCTTTTAAATGCCCTTGATTTTATAGGAAAGTGAAGTTGGAACTTTTTGAAGAATTATATCTGATCAGGTCCTTAAATAAACATAATTTTATTTGCATTGCATTGTGCATCTGTTTGTCTTGATTCATCAGTAATCGATTTTCTAGTTGATGCTTTTTCGCACTGTTCGATTTATCAAAAAAGTTTTTTTTTAATTGTTTGATACAGTGGTAGAAAGATAAGAACTAGGAAATAACAAATATGCTCGTTTTACGGCTTTGGGAAGTTCTATTTAGTGGAAAATCACCTTTAAATAAGTGAACAAGTCATTTTTGTTCACATTTTTTTTTTTTTTTTAATATATTTTGTCTTTTCATGGTACATTCCTCGATTGAAAGGTACTGACTCTTAGATCAGGAAAATTTTATTTAAAGCTTATGAGGTATCTTACTGCAGCTGCAAATCGAGTAAACAAATTTCACGTTTGCTAGATACGTACAACTTTTTTACGGACTTTTTTATTTGTATACCGCGGTATTTATAAAGGTTGTTTTTTCAATCTGGCAATACTTTTTTCGGAGTTGGTCTTTTTGACAGTTGTCACTTGATTTATGTTCAATTTGGTTTGCCATTTCATAATTAATAGACTTAATCCTGAACAACGTTCACAAATCGGGCAAATTTATTACCAAAATAATGGTTCGGTTCGTGCAACGCTTTCCGCGATGCGTCCAATATTCAGTCGACATAATCGCATAAATTCGAGCAACCATGTATGGGTTTCACACCACGTTTACTCTAGTAGATAATGCGCATCCTCAGAGATGCCGTACAGTGCGCACGGAAGACGCTATTGCTGCTGTGAAGCAGAGTATCGAAGAAGACCCGAATGAGTCCATCCGCCATCGCGCGCAACAATTAGAGCTGTCGAAAATTGGGCCCCTCGACTGGAATTTATTCGAGCCAGCCACTGCCGGCGGCCACTTGCCCGAAATAATTCTTAAAACATAATGGCAATTTTTTTTTTAAATAATCTCAAAAACGGCTCTAAGGCTGAAAACACACACGGGATGAAACAAAACGTTTTTGTTTCATAAGACAAGAAACGTGTTTTGTTTCAACAAACACCAACCGAAACTCGCAATGAAGCAAACAAAATCATTTCACTTCTCTGTTTCGTTTGGTGTGTGTTGAGATGAAATAAAAAAAACATTTCAACAAGAACTTCCCAATAATTAAAATAACAGAAGCAAATAAACAACAACAACGAAATTTTGTTTCTGAAAATCAAAGTTACAGTTATGGACAACGACAACATGTTTGTCTGTTTTACCTTTGTTTGTGTGAATTGCGCCATAAAAATATTTGTAATAATGGACAACGAGGCTGGTTAAAAACAAAATGTTTTCATTCGGTGTGCCTTGGCCGTAAACAAAGCCATATATTTTCGACAACCAGTCATAAAAATATAAAAATGAAAACATATTTCTTTGATTTGCCTTGTTGGTGTGTTTTGGTATTTTTGTTTGAATCAATGTGTTTTCAGCCTAAATTGTGTGTCAAAAAATGTTTTAAAACAAAAGCAATAAAGCAAAACTTTATTATTGAACCATTAATATGCATCTTCAATGTGTACCTACATTACAGTTATTAACCACAAATGTAAGTTAGTTCGATCCAGTTCTGCATATTTGTATTTTCTGCAGTAGTATTGGTAGAACTCTTAATGAACCCTTTTTTGCCCTTTGTTCTCGTAAGCATTTGGCTTTCACGTTTGAGACCGCAGAAAAATCTTTTCCCATCAGCAGCGTTCCTACTAAACTTTAGTAAAAAATATATGTAGGTAATACAAAACTAAAGAAACTGATCAATTCAAAACAAAGATACATATTGCAGAATTCAATACTTTTATAATCCAAGCTCAGCTTCTTCACTGAACACAACACAACATAACACACACCATGTGTCCAATGCATCGTCGCGTCGGTCGTCACAAGTTCAAAGATCGAAATAATTTCCTAAACTTGTTGAAAAGTAACCCAAAGTCAATTATTGAGCAACAAATCATATGATTTAAATTCGATCTCAGCTTAGAAACAAAAATAAACAAAATTAAAAAAAAAACATAAGCTTATAATTCTTCACCCAAAAATTAAAAAAAAAAATTGCTGCAATCTTTTTTGACCTTGCGTCCGTTGTGCAATTAATATTTTTTTTTTTATGAAATTGAACAAAAAACCGATTCGGAAGCCAATTTGTGTGTGTTTTTTTTTAAGGTTCAATTCAATGTTAACATGCTGAAGCCACAGCCGCTGCGCCACCGCGCAGCTGAGGTGATCTGAACCAATCACCCCACGCACACTCAATAATCTGTGTTTATTTTGTAATGATACCAAAAACCCTGCTTGACCAGTTTACATATTCAAACCTCTAATAAAACTTCAATCTTCAACTCCAGCTGTTGCAAGTTAAATGCAAATATATGGATGCTAGTAAAGAAACCCTTCCATTTGTCTGCTAAGCAACAAACAAACCAACTAGGCAAAAACTCCAAATCGAAACAAGCCTTACAAAAAAAAAAAAATAAAAAGCCAAAACAACAAAAACAAAACAACATTTCTTCAGCAGCCATTGAGCCATTTTATGAATAAAATAATACAAAATGAAAAGATACTAATTCCCGACTTCGAACAGTGAATTTCTGGTCGAAGAAAAGCACTTCACCAATTGGACGATCACAGTCAGTTCGAGCACCTCAGATTGGAAACAACATGTCGTTGTCGCCGCCGCCACCGTTGAATCAGCGAACCACGCTCACCAAGTGCGTGATTACGTTCTTCTTTCTAGCCATAAGCTTACAACAATTCGTGAAAGTGAAAGGTGATGGGGATCTGGAGGTACCGGGTATACCACCTCTGGAATTGGATCAGTTACAGGTGGTGAATTTCCTGGTTGGAATATCAGTCGATGGAATTTTCTTATCCAACGGATCGGATAGTCAGTGTGGAAGAGATCTCGAAGTGTTCCTCAAAGGCGTGGAAGAACAGGAGCTATGGGCTCTCAAAGGTAAGATCAAAACGATTTCGTCTCCTGCTTCGGCCATCATCATCTTCCTTGCTCATTTCAGTCATTGATTCGTTCGGAGTTGCTCCACAGACCATAACCTGGGGTAACTATTTTTGGTTTGCCGCCAAGGAATACTGTGAGGATCTCAACAGGCCCTATAAGATCTCACTATCAGGAAGATATCGCCATAAAAGTCACTTCAACACGAGCAGTCCTTTCCCGGTGCGCTTCTGGATGGTCTACTTCAACTTCACCACCCCAGTGTATGTGGATTTGAACCTGCAGTTTGAGGTAAGTCAAAGATAAATGTGGACCAGAGGTAACGCTGGCTAAATACCTAATGTTGTGGAATGCAGTAATTTTTATTTAGTTTCAATTTCCTGGTAGTAAAAAATGTAAACAATATTACGTGCAGCTATTACTCGCAGTTAATCATGTTGAAGATATCTATACCTATCTATGTATCTAGTTATCTTGGCTCGGTTGGTGTCTTGACTAAATTCAGTGATTGTGACGTGTGTGTATCATTTTCTCCTTTGTTTCTCGGTTTGTTGCCGACCATCACATCAGCTGTTGATACTCACTTGACGATGTTTTTTTTTTCTTGTCAATAAATTGATGCAAATTTTGGCATACTTGTGATTGCGTTAAAATTGATCGATTAAATATTTAAATTTGTCATTTCGTGAGGTTATTGGATGCGAATCAAATTTGAACCTACGCATAATTGAAGCTGTGTGGCGGCGGCGGCGGTGCTTCATTTTTAAGGGGTTAACCGTAATTGTTGTGTAATTTTATTTTGTATCGTTTAATTAATTTATTATTCATAAACGTGATGAAGAAACTTAACCGAAAATTGATTGTTGTCTTAATGTAAGATAACTTTTGGATGTTGGTGATCTTGGCCTTGAACTTTTATTTACATTTATTTTTTCGAAGGAGGGCAAATGTAGTTTGGGTGATTCATTGTACGTGCATATAGTTATACTTATGATGAAAAAAAAGATAAAAAACAGATAAAACATCGCGAATACATCGAGATGAAAGGATGATTCTATTAAAAGCTTCAATAAAAAAGATTAAATCTTTAAAATGTAATGGAAAATACACAGACATTTTTTGTAAGTGATGCTTCAAGGCTTGTAATAAAAAAGGGGTTGATGGTTTTCTTGGTTAAAATTTATTATCTCATTTTTTTTTGTATTTACAAAACCAAAATAACATTTTTAACAATTAGGATTAACGGTCGGAAGAGTCTTATATTGGCGTGTGTATATTTTCTTTAACTTATTGAAGATATGGACTTAAAAAAAAAACTTTTTTAGAAACGGACTTACCACGGGTCAACTGTTGACCCGTGACCACGACAAATGTAACTTTGTCGAAACGTCGGGAGAAATGTTCAATTAATTTGAATAAAGTTATTAAACGTGGTAAGTCCGTTATTAAAAATTAAATATAAAAATGAATTAGAATCGCTAATATAAAAGTTTACTTATTCCCACTATTCAATACATAAATGTTCCTTCTTCAGAAAACGCAATTAAATATATTTTTTTTATCATTTTTAATTAAAAACAACTTAACAATGTCTGTATTTTTGTATTGCAGGTAGGTATTTATTGAAAGCAAATTTAAGACAGTTTCTGGCAATGTAGTTTTATTGCAAGAGCTTAGAAAAATTAATGTCTTATTATGGCACTGAGAGTTGACTTAAAATTTCAGAAAACTAACGTAACGAAAATTTGATCAAAGTTGGCAAAATCGTTTTCAAAACAGTTAATGATCAAATAACCGTTAAAAACTTTTTTTTCACAATTTTTTTTTGTTGTTTAACTAAAAGGTAGTCTATTTATTTTTTTTTTACTTTATTTATTTATGTCGTTTTCAGTTGGATTTCCGAACTGTTCCGTTCCTATCGGAAATGGAAAATTTGGAGTTAAAGGAGTGAAAAATTAGTAGCTCCGAACGTTCTCTTGAAAACGACATTACTGACTTTTTTATAAAAACCTTTGGAATCGTTACTGAGAAAAATTATAAGGAAATTCCCAAAAAACGCTTTGTAGAAGTTGTTTTTGAAGTAAAACTTCTTTTCCGGCGTTGGGGGTAAAAATGTTCATATGGAGCTGTCAGTGACATGTCAAAACGACACTTTTTATCTGTCAAAAACCGACAGAATTTTTCGCGACAGATTTTGCCATAGCTCTATATAAAAACTTTTACCCACCAATAATTATTTAAAAAAAAAAAACATCTTTTTATATCGAAAAAGAATGTGTTTTTGGCAAAAGAGCCACAAAAACTAACCGGCACAATATTTAAACACATAATTTCATTAAAAAACCACATTAAAATTGTTTTTTTTTTAATTAAACACAGCGAAGAATAGTCACCGGAACAGAAAACGATTTTCATTATTGAAAAAAAAACACAAACAAATATATTTTTCGACCATATTTTTAATTTAAATTATTAAACACTTAATGCTAGATAACACAAATCAGTTTTTTCCAACTTAACTTATAAACTAACTACTTAAAATGAACAAATAAATTTAAGTAAAATAAGAAAAACACAAAGTAAACAAAATTATCTTGTTGAATGTTGACAAACATAGACGAGCATTGCCATATACGAGGAATCCTTAACCCGCTGACAAATCTAAAACAGCATTGTCATATGCATTCGGAATTAGTCCTCGAACACAATGGATGCGATAAGAAAACGAGACGTGAGTGTGACGAGATCTCGTCGTTGTTGTTAAATTAGTTTCAAACTATGACGAGGATATGCATAATAAAGCACTTCACGTCGTCACGTTACGTAAAATTAATTGATTAAGAAATTGTAAATCAGTAAGCTTTAATAGCCGTAGGTATTTTAATTTCCCCCAGATCTGATCCGGATTGGATTTGCATACGAAAATACATTTATTACAAAAACAATTCAAGGTCCAGCTTTGCTTTTGAAATTGCAAATCCATTGTTGAACACACACCTTTAGTACTTCCTTGCAAAAATTTGTTTTAACGCTGACGGGTAGATGGCTTTTTGAGTAAAAGCGAAGACAACGAACACCTACAAATAAATACACAAAAGGACAAAAAGAGATGGGTATATAAAATTTTTTTCACCGTGATCCTGTTTGTTTTATTATCATGATCTTATCCGGATCAGATTTGAAGGATAATAAAATGCAGCTAATATTATTATTTTGTTAAATCTCGTCAAAAGTCTCTTGCCATTGAATTGGGAAATGGTTTTATAATTCCAAAATGCTTACAGTGAATAATGTCACGCTCTCGTCTCGTTTTCTTGCGTCTCGTTTCCTTTCTTAAATCTCGTCCCAATTTCGGAGATTTTACCGAGGTGAATCGGTGAGTTGAAATCGGTGAGTTGAAATTGCTAGACCACTGATAAAAATTTGAATCAAATGAGAACCTCAGTTAACTCGCCGGAATCGGTGGACTAAAATTGCTGAACCACGGATAAAAGTTTGACCGACATCGATGTTTGTACAGCTGGCCCTTACATGCCACCTCCACTGGGCATGAACGATGCTCGGATTATGAACATGTCTAGAAAAAATCCAATGGAGGCACAAAAATCCATGTCCGTGCAGCAACATATCGACGAAAACTACTTTTTCAACACGACATGACCGCGCTGTTCAAACCTTGGGCATGAGATTTGACGTTTCATGTGTGTGAGTTTTTTTTGCTGGTTCTCGCTGAATGTGGTGGTAAATGTTGAAGGAAAAAGGTAGAAGTAGTGGGGAAAGGAATTTTTGTATGTTTCCCTTGTATGTGAAACGACATGACATAATTTTCCCATCGGTAAAAATTCGCTGATTGGATTGTGGTTGTGATGTTGGGCATCTGAATGCCCTGTGGAGTCGGGGTGTAATGGCTAAGCGAAAATCTTCAACTTTAGTTTGATTATCTAACCAATTTGTAAAGAATTCATTATAATCTTAAATCAACAATTAATTGTTATGTTGGTTTATACAAAATGTTTGTACATTTATAAGTAAGAATATGACAGAGGCGAGAGGCTTTATTTGAGAGAAAAGAAGTTTTACTTCTAGCGCGCGTACGTCAGTACACACATATGTATGTTTTTTTTTAAAGGTGGAGAACCTTAAATTGAAATAAAAACAGATAAATTATTTAAATATTCATGAAATTAACTTTATTTGACAGATAATTTTATGCCATTAATGTTTAAATATAATTTTGACCAAGTGGCCGCCGCAGCTGGTTCGTACATGGCGTAATAATTGAGGTCCAATTTGCACAAACTCTTCGCAGTTAAACAGGCTGTATTTCAGCAATAGCGCGTGGAGTGTTGGCTTCCAAGTGCTTAACTGTTTCTGATTGATTGCTGCAGACATGCGATTTTATAAATATAGCCAAGAGAAAATAATCTAATGGTGTCAAATCGCAGGAACAAGGTGGCTAGTTAATAGGTTCATTTCGTGAAATTAATAGTTCGTTAAATGTTTCTTTGAGTTAATTTAATTGTATCATGTGCTGTGTGGTAAGTGGCACCTCATTCTGCTGAAACCACATATCTGCAACATTAATTCCTTCCCATTGAAGCACCCAAAATTTAATTATCTTGTCTCTGTACCGCTCACCGTAGACTGAAACGTTCCACCGACCCATAAGCCGACCAAACGGTGATTTTCTATTAATTGACATAGCCATTTGACCAAAAGTTTTCTTCTTGACCGATGAACCCTAATTGAACCATATGTTTTTCAAAATAAATTTGAACAAACGCTGCACCAGCGGGCGTGAGTTTCAGTTGTATTCATGATGAATTGCCAACTCAAATTAATCTAAAAAAACCAAAAAACTGTCAAATCAGCTGTCACAGAAAACAGTGTTACCAAATCAAAGTTCTCCGTTTGCCAAATTATTGAACAAGAATCCTTTTCGTTTTTGTAATTTTCTTTTTCTTTCAAAATGCCTCAATATTATTATTAATAAATCAATATCTTACAAACACGACGCTTTATTTCGTTAAAGCCTTGTGTCATAACATAAGTGCATCTAAGTCCGAAAAAGTGTAAATTTCTTTTTGTCCTTGTCCTGATGGTGGAGTAGCACATGAAATCTGAGTATGATTTCCCCCGAAGAAGTTTCTCTATTTCAAAACTAATCCTCTAACTATGTATATGATTCTTGATTTCTATAAATATTATATTGTTTGTATTTTACAGCACAAAATTCACGCTGGACTCTGCCTCCCAAAAAGCTGTTCTCACGAAGAAGTACTTTACTTTAGCGAATCATATTTCACCAAGAAGAAATTCGAATCACAACAACGATTCAATATCGACATGAATGTCATCGATGCTAAGGATCCAAAATTCGAATGGAAAATCTTGCTAACAACTGGATTTCTACTGTTTTTGTTAGTATTTGGAAAGAAAAAAAATAAAACGAACATCCAAGTCATTTCAAATGTAGATTTGCGAGCTAAGTCGCTTAAGCTATCTCCATATTCGATATAAAAAAAAAAAAAACATTCACTATCATATACATATAGTCGGAAATGAATTTTGTTTTTAATCAAAATCAAGTGACTAATTTTTACTTTATTTTCCAGTGGTGTTCTGTCGTCATTAGTTTTTTGTATGATCATTGCTGAAATTATCACCCAGATACACAAAAGGCGAGCACTTAACGAAGATGAAAAAAGTCCAAAGCCAGAAATAACTAGACTTGAGGAGTTTTTCCTGTGTTTCAACTTAAGGGACAACTACCAGAGAATGTTGCGACTTGAAGGATCAAAGGGATTTTTGCCTGTAATTGCTGGACTAAGGACTATTGTCTGTTTGTGGGTTACACTATTCCATGTTTATTTTTACTCATTGTTTGCAATCAGTAATGTCCCGCTAATATTTGCTAAACTTGAGACAGTAGTTCTTCAGCCTGTTTTGCAGTCATGCTTTTATGTTGATGTATTCTTCGTTATCAGGTAAGCTACATATATTAGCGTATACAAACCAAGAAGTCTATAAAGTTTAATAAATACCTATATTTTTTTTTTTAGTTCATTCCTGTTGACATATAACTTTTTATCAAACTCAAAGAACTTAGAACTAATACGGAAGAATTCTTTTGGAAAGAATACCAAGTTCTTCGTTAAATCCATTCTGCATCGATATGTGAGGTAAGTTTCCTAAGATAATGTAGGTTGAGTTCAGGGTAAGATTCGTATTTTTATTTTTCGTTTATTATATTGATTCAAAATTACTTTAAGGGCCATTAATTTAGACTGAAATTTGTTGTTCTTCTTTTGGATGTTCTCACTTGCAAAAAGACAGGCAAAAAGACATTTTCACCTCTAAAGATACAGGATTTAGGTGAAATAATAATGAAATAATTTTGAGGCTAAAAAATTAAGAACAACACAGATTTGCTTGAACTTCAAATGGAATGTGTTTAAAATTCACCCCCCCATTATTGATGGTGAATTAAACACGTTACGTTGTGGACTTTTGTTTTTTTTCCGAATTTCGATTTTTACGGTATTATGGACAGTTGGCTTCACCATATGCATTCAATATCAATGCTGTTACCACACACTGTAATGATATTGATATTCATGATTTTATAAATTATAGTTAAAGGATTGTGTAACTAGATTTTATGTGCGTAAAAAAGAGAAGGTGGAATCTACCTTCTCTTTTTTACGCACATAAAATCAACCTGTCTCATGCGATGCGCTCTTCAGTAAAACGACCCATGTAATCAGGCACTTACTCCTTCGAATATTTAACAAAAAGTTTATCAGCACCAGTTTAGAACTGAAAGTAAAAAGAAATGTTTAAATTGTTACGTTGGTGACAAAGTAGTCTTATACGTTTGTGACCAAATATGATTTTTCGCATGAACAGTTGGGCAATTTTAATTCATCATAAAAGTAATAGCTTTTCGCACGAAAAAACCTATGCATTGCAAAGTGGGATATAACGGGTGATTTTTTAGCTGGTTTGGTTTTGGCAACACTGGTTTTGACAGCTGACGTGTGTTTAGTACCTTGTGTCACTGTCAAACAGCTTCAGTTTGGTTTGCAATTTAACCATGGATCGTCTTACAAATGAACAACGCTTGCAAATTATTGAATTTTACTATCAAAATTCGTGCTCGGTTCGAAATGTTCATCGCGCGCTGCTTGTGTTCAGCGATGAGGCTCATTTTTGGTTGAATGGGTACGTAAATAAGCAAAATTGCCGCATTTGGAGTGAAGATCAGCCAGAAGCATTGCAACAGCTACCAATGCATCCCGAAAAAAGCCACTGTTTGGTGCGGTTTATGGGCCGGCGGCATTATTGGGCCTATTTCTTCAAAGATGATGCGAATCGCTACCGAGCGATGATAACAAACTTTTTTTTGCCCGAAATGGAAGTTCTTGACTTGCATGATATGTGGTTTCAACAAGACGGTGCCACATGCCACACAGCACGCGAAACAATGGCGCAATTGCGAGGCGAGTTTGGTGAACAGTTAATTTCACGTTTCGGGCCGGTCACTTGGCCGCCTAGATCGTGCGATTTGACACCATTAGATTATTTTTTGTGGGGGTATGTCAAGGCTAATGTCTAAAGGGACAAGCCCGCTTCGATTGACGCACTGGAAGCCAACATCCATGCATTCATTCGTGAGATACCAGCCGATATGTGTGAAAGAGTATGCCAAAATTGGACTCAGCGGATGGGCTATCTGAGACGCAGCCGCGGTCAACATTTGCATGAAGTTATCTTTAAACATTAAATTGCAAGGTTCAAACTATCTATTCAAATAAATATTTCATTCATTTTTTCGAATTTTTTGTGGTTTTTTTTTAAAAAAAGTTCTAAGCCTCTAAAAAAATCACCCATTATAAGCAGAATTATACCTCTGCACCGTAAATTTTTTTCCCCTATTAATAAACGACAAAGAACAGAAAGTTAGAATCCATACAAATTAAATTATAAATCATATAATCTTATAATTGTGTAATGGCCTGTGAGATGTGATAGAGAGTTGAATTTTGAGCTTGAGGAGCAGATAACTTTCTAAAAAAAAAACGCCCCCAATATGACACACGGGAATGACACAATATTTAAACTATAAATTCCAAATTAAATGAAATTTTGTAGATCACATTTTTTGTCTTATTCCAAAATTTGTATACAAATTTTCTTTTTATTGTAGTAATTCAACATAACCCTACATATTTTTGTTACTTGTGTGACACTTAACACTATATGAATCAACTTAATTTGTATTTACTACAGCAAAACCACACTTTAACGTGCTCTGAGTTTAGGAAATAAATGAAAGCTTTCAAATCAGCAAATACATGGGTTTTTATTCCACCTTATACGGGTAAAGCATAGGATTAAAATTGGAACGAAACTTAATACAATAAGGGCGATTTTGTTCACTATTGATCGATTTGCCGGAAAATCCAAAGTTGGCCAACTCCTGAGTTGGTGTCAACTCGAGATTTGATTGGAAAGTTGAAAATTGGTTTTGTTCACTACTTGAACTCTCAATTTAGAAGTTGAAATTCAAAAGTTGGTTAACTAGCAGTTTTGAAAATTTCCCTAGGATATTTACATATGACGGATGACAAAATAATTTGACAGTCTCAACTTTTGATTTCCAAAAACTGTCACTTATTTTAAAATTTGAAAAATGATTTATAAATGACAAGGCATGGAAGAAGATTGTAATTTGTAAATGCATTCAATGTTTCACCGCCTGGAAAAAAGTAGTATTATTTGTTTTGTTCGTTCGTTCGTTGAGAGCTAACGTTTTCAGTGCCTGCTGATGATGCTTCTGAAAGCATATCTGTAGGAATATCTGTGGTGGATAGCATATAAGCAAATCCTGCCATCTACGATGATGTGACATATTGTTTAAATGATGCGGACGTGAATGTCACAATCTTCAAGGAGGCTCATAGCAGTGCGCTGGAAAATATGGATAAGCCAATTTCAAGCAGTGAAGCAACGGTCCAACTGCAGACTGTTGAAAACCAAGTAGACGAGTCATTGTTTTCGAACCAAGGTGCAGTTGTTGACTTTCAAGGTACAAATAATTGCCTTCATCATTACGGAACATTTTTATTTATGTTTATTTTATTTTTACTTATTTTCGACATCCGATGTCAAGAGAAATCCAACAACAACTAGAGTGAATAAATAAAAATCAAACAAAATCCCAAGTTTCTACAATTTTCGGGAGTTGAAAAAATCCAAAGTTGATCAACTCTGGATTTTCCCAACTTTAGAATATCGAAAGTTGATACAGTCAACTTCGAGTGAATAAAACCAAATTCTCAAGTTGAAAAGAAAAAAAAAAATTGTATGAGTGCCGCGACTCACGGTTAATATGTGTAAACATAAACGTGCACGTATCCAAAACGGACTTGTTTTTGCTTGAAGGGGATCTTAAGATTTTTTCCACTGAACGCACCCATCCTAGTATGCAGATCGTAACTTTGCACACCGTAACGTTGTACGACGTAACATTGCACACGCACGTTCACGTTTTTTTTTTCATTCTACCGGCAGCGCAGATGTTTACACATCAAAAATCCTCAAGTTGTTTTCAACTTCGAGTGAACAAAATCTCCCTAATTGAATTTTGTCTGCCTTGTATAACGTTGGTAATTTTAGTTGGTTGTTCGGAAACAACGTGACAGTTAAATTTGAAACAACGTGACAGTTAAATTTCTATCAGCAAGTTGACGTTGTGCCCAATTATCAACCGTAATAATTGGAAATCACGATGAGGGCAACGATAGAGCCAGAGTTTACACAGTTTTGACACAAAAAGCGCGTTGGTCTTGTAGTACAAAATTTATTTAATTTATCACTAATTTTTTTTCATTTAAGGTAATATTTTGGAGTAATTAGCTGAAACTTGAAAGTTTGAATTGAATCAAGCTCCCCCAATTCGTTTCTGAAACCAAATTCAGAACTATTTCCTCTTTTCTTGCCATAATTGCTATTTCAAATAACGGAATTCGTTAATTTTTTTTTATTTGTAAACATATATGCTGGCGGTAGACTTTCCTCTGTGTTACGTTACGAGGTCACACTTTACGATGCTGCACGTTACGTTAAGAAAATCTCTATAGTAGGATATTGGGTAAGTTTAGTGACAAAGCAAACTAGTCCGTTTTGGATCCGTGCACGTTGTCAACAACGTATCGACGACTTCGCATATGTTGATTCAAATATGGATCCTCAAAATTGTGTTTGGACAAACGTTGATGTTTACACATATTAACCGTGAGTCCCGGCACTCACAGAATTTGTGTATAGTTTGATTAGCTATTCATAATGTGGCCTATAATTTGGATAAAAATTTACACATTTCAAGGGTCTTAGATCTTATCACTAAACTAGCTCTGGTTAAAAGAGATAGTTGCAATTTTTTTTTTGCTACTCAAAAGCATTTATGTGCGCAATCTTTGGTTAAAGGGTTTGAGATGAAAGAACACATTTTTTTGGAAATTTATAAGCATTTAATACTAATCTATAATATATTGAATTCCATAGGCTTCTTCCGATTATGGTGGTGACAATGATCATGAGCGACTGCATATACGATTTCATGGACATGTACTCACCTTTTAAAATGGACCAGTACAACGGCATCTATTGCAAGCAGTAAATACAAATCTATAATCTTCTAGCCTCGGCAATATTTCATATGTATGCTTATTATTTCAGGAATTGGTGGTACAACATCCTTTTCATAAACAACTTCTTGGATCTGAAGGAAATCTGTTCGTCTTGGACTTGGTATTTGGGCTGTGAAATGCAGTTTTTCATTTTATTCACTTTGATTCTGATCATCTACGCAAAGCATGAGCCTCTGGGAAAGTCAATATTTGTTATCCTTCTCATATTCAGCTTGGTTATTAGTTTCCTCTGTAACTACTTTATGGGCATCACGTTTCAGTAAGTCATTCAAACAACTTCAAATTTTTCCAAGAGTTAATTAAGAAAATTTATAAATTTTCCCATAGAATCGATGTCATCTTCGGGACACTGGAGCAGCTCTATGTGAAGCCATGGGTTCGAGTCAATTCTTACTTCGCAGGCGTGCTTATGGGTTGGATTTATTTCCATTACAAAGATCAAGGAATCAAGCTGCAAATATCTCGAAAAATAATTTTCTGGGCGGTCACTTTCTGCATATATGTAATCACAAACTTTATGAGCTTTTGGCGTTCGGCACCGATTTGGTTGGTAGCTTCGATTATGTCCTTTGGAAAGTTCATATTCGGACTATGTATTGGTTGTGTTATTGTTATGTGCCAATGGGGCTTCGGAGGTCCTTTCAATGCACTTATGTCATCAAGACCATGTTTATTTTTAAATAAGTTTTGTTTTAGCATTTATATGATAGCTCCTGTGATAGTTGTAATTGTATTTGGTTCGAGAACCCAAGCAACTCATTTTAGTGAAGTCGGTTCGAGTATGGACTTCATGGGAGTCATTGTTATATCAATATTGATGTCATTAATTGTTGTTCTCTTGGTGGAGATTCCATTTCAGAAAATATCCTCAAGATTCATTTTAAGGAGAAAAACTACATGAACAAAAAAAAGAAAATGTATTATAGACTTATTTCATTTCACATCCCCCTCACATACATACTCACAAAGTTAGTTTATAAGTTAGTATAGCGCACTATAATAGAAATGTATTTTGTAAGGTAATTTAGGAAATAATAAATAAGATGTTTTATACATTTATATAAAAGTATGAAAGTTAACTTTTTTCAATCAAAATCTCAAATGTACAAATATAAGTTGGTACTTCATTACAAGTTTTTCTAATAATAATAGGTTTCTTCATGGTTAAATGTGTTTGAAATTGAAATGGTTTAGCCTTGGAACACAGTTGGAATTCAGTCTTTTAGGGATTCTGTGAGAAACCAAAAAAAAATAAATATTGATTGTAAATTCTATCGTTATAAAATTACTGAAATATGTTGAGCTGCAAACGAAGTCCACTATTTAACAATTATTTCTTCAATTTAAATTTGAGGTTAAAAAAAAAATACTTTTGTGTTTACAAACCCTTTGTAGTCTAAAATCTAATAGCAAGTCATATCAGCGTTAAGACTATAGGCCAAGGTCAAGACCAAAAGGGAGAACTATGAATCGGGCTCGGAAACTACATTTTTATATTCTTTTCATATTCGATAAACATTTTAAAAGTCAAATCTTTACCCTATAGAATATATCGCAAGTCAATGATCATAAGAGATTTCGATAATAAAGATTTCATATACACTGCCCGTCAATAGAGTAGAGGTTTACACATTGTCTCTTACAACTGTTATTCTCTATTAATATTTATTGCAATTACCTGACTTTGATTAATATACAGGGTATCCTGGACGTGGTTTGAAAAATTTTAGGGTGTGTTTCTTGGTCAGTAAAGGTCTATCTCCAATTTTGACAGAAATTTTGAAGAAAACGCTTACTTTATGGTGTACCCTGACCCATGTTAAAGATAATTGCGCTGTTAGTACTAATGATAGAAACTTAATTTAAACTTTAATTTTTAGAAGAAATACCAGCCTTTGTAATTGCTTTAAATAAATTTAATATCGTTTCTCAGTCTAGCCTGTTCCATTTTTCCCGCTCATGCTAATTTTGTGTCTTTGGGTCAATGTTCTCCAGAAAATGAGTAATAAACATAAAGTTTGTTAACAAATAGTTTGATAGAGAAAACTTACTCGAAAAATGCACCATTATTTTGATAATGAGTCTTTAATGAGAAAATAAAACTGAAAATTAAAAGCGTTAAGTGAATCGGGTTTAATGGTAGAAGCCAAAAAATAGCTAGAAATTTTCTGCGAAATGAGTTGGGCTATGGACAAAATATGAAAAAAGGCAACTATAAGCAGCTACTAATCGAGTATTTTCTGATATCGAAATGCAAAGTGGTTAAGGTTATGGTGATATAAAATTTCGCCCACTGATGCACCCTCTTATAAAGTAAATTAATAGGGTTAACAGAGTTATTGTTGGCAACTAGGAAGTGATTGCCGTAATATAGAGTTTGAATCAGCCTGCAAAGTGAATATTTTCAATATTTTTTGTCAAGACTATTAACCTACTTTAGTTAAAATTTTAACTCCTTAACAAGATCTAGAGCCAACTAAGGAAGGATATAAAATTTGACTATACAAGTTGGTATAGGTGGAAAGCAAGTAAACAAAAGAAAAGTGGTGCCCTAGTGGCTAAACAAGATGTGCAGCGTGTCTGCACGTCTCATGCATACGCAGCGCCGGCCGCCGCACCCAGAACACAATATGTTGGACATTTATGATTCATATTTATGCGCAAAACAGATTGAACCAGCACCAGCAACAGCGGCCACCATTAATTTAGAACCAATGTATTTCAATACTTCAACATAGATTAGACCAGCACCAGCAACGTCAACAGCGCCCTTTGGCCAAAGTTCTAAATTCGCTGTTGCTGGTTTATTGCTGACAACTTTAATACTACGATATACAGAGAGGCACCACTCTACAAAAAATTATAAAATCCATGCATTTCTCTTTCATTTTTATGCGAAATGTCAAAACAAATGAATGACAGTGCTGGTGGCAATGTGTTTGAAAAATATTTGCTAGCCAGCGTGCTGCTGACAGCGCTGGTGCTGTTGCTGGTTCAATCTGTTTCACGATTTATGTTGGATTTACACGACTGACAAAATTGAATTTTTGAACAACAACAACAACTTTAAGGTGCTACCACCAATTGTTTACGAATTAATTTATAATTCGTTTATTTTGGCTAGAGATACAGCTGTTTCAAGGGGTGCCAAGCCACCTATTATCAGTCTCCTCTTATTAGTGGTGCTGAGCTTTTAATCCAATTTTATTATGAAAAACTTTCTACATGCCCATCATAGGGATCGAACCCACGATATCAGATTTGCTCAGTTTTAGAAGCCGTATACACTACACATTCCGCCGCCTAAAACCGCTGACGTCACAGATCGAAAATGGGTTGTTTTTGTTTGTCAAATGCATTTGGAGCATCAGCATTTTTCTAAGCGCCTTTAAGTATGCTGTCTTGTTCCGCCTCCATTTTCTCCATACCTTGTTTCGATAGACTACAATTCGTAGTACGTATCAAAGGGGGAGAGGTTGAAAGATCAGTAACAGACCAGACTATTTAGTTATTATTATTATTTATTGTACTATTCATACTAGAATGTCAGTTTATTAGACTTGACCATTCTTTATTGTTGGCCCTAATAGTGAGGAAGGACGATTCCGGAGACGGTACAATCATGAATTGTACGCAATCTACCTTGAAGCAGATATCGTGACAAAAATTAAACTCGGTAGACTTCGGTGGGCAGGGCACCTAGCTCGCATGAGCGAAGAGGAACCTGCTCGGAAAGTTCTTTGTGGTACATTCTATGGTAGACGACAGCGTGGTAGACCATGCTTGCGCTGGAGAGATGGCGTAGACCAGGACGCCCGGAGCCTTGGGATGCGCAACTGGATGGCGGCGGCTCGAGACCGGGATGGGTGGAGAGACTTGTTGAAGGAGGCCAGGGCCGGACCCCGGTTGTCGAGCCGACGATGATGATGTTTCTTTATTCCGTCATTGACGGAATTGCAGTTTTTTTGTCAGTAAACTGCCAAAAGAATGAATTTTTCCATTCTTCTGACAGTTTTTTGACAGTTCACTGTCATAATATTCTCTGTCAGTCGTGTAAATCCAGAATTAGTTCTGTCAAAACAAACATAACAATAATACTCATCAGAACAGAACGCTATTTTTTGTATATCTACCTATTTTATTGATGTGTTAACATCTATGCTGGCGGTAGAGTGAAAAAAAAACGTGAACGTTCGTGTGCAACGTTATGTCGTGCAACGTTACGGTGTGCAACGTTACGATCTGCATACTAGGATGGGTGCGTCCAGTGAAAAAAATCGTAAGATCCCCTTCAAGCAAAAACAAGTCCGTTTTGGATCAGCGCACGTTGATGTTTACACATATTAACCGTGAATCCCGGCACTCACACAATTTTTTTATCCCAAGGCCAAGTGTTGGGTATTTGGTATTACAATAAAAGATACCTAGCTTAGGAGTGTGGTATACGTAAAACCAAACTTGGATTTTAAAAAGAAAACATAAAGAAAATTTGGTTTTATGACACAGCCTCAATGCTTTGTAAATAATACAAAATTAGGATATGTATATTATTCATTATATTTACATAAGTTATTATTTGTTCACTAAAATTCCCTGAAAATTATTTAAATTTGTATCTGGTCATTTCTAAACAGTTGCAAGCTTAAAAGTGAGTAAGATTGAATTTTATATTACTAATTTTGTTTGCCATGGTTTACTATTTCATTGTTTTAAGTCGAATCATTCAAAAAAAACTTATATTTCAATCAACACAGAAGGAATAAATTCGATTAAAAATATGTAGGTGGTATATTCGTTGATCTATTTGGTTTTAACCTGTAGTTTAGTAAAACTTGAGATTGCAAAAATTAATACCCAGGGCCAGCCCCAGCCAAACTTGCGCCCTTTGCAAGATTTTTAGAAAGCGCCCCTTTTTATATTTTCATACATACATACATACACTGATACACTGATACACATGCATTAGACTTTTTCACATTACCCAGGATGTAGACTTTCAATGCGTAGGACTAGTGGGATCTTTAATGTTATTGATGTTATTTTGGGATTATTTGAACAAGTTTTGTGGTTAAAATGCAAATGGCAGTAGGTATATCATTGTTTGCGCAAGATCAGATAACATTTTCTTGCTCCTGATAACGCGCCCCCAGAATTTTGCGCCCTGTGCATTTGCACATCTTGCACATATGGTTGGTCTGGCCCTGGGAATACCTACGCCCATTTATATTTTGTGTAAAATATATGTTGTCAAACACAGTCACTGAAAACGCCCTTCAAACCTTTGGTACGTATACCTACTTATTTGGATAGTATCATTAACGAACACATTGCATACACAATTTTTTACATAAAATATTCTGAGAATTCGAATTTTATTGGTGGGCATTCCATAAAGTTGTCAAACGTATATATACTTTCGTACTTTCTAGTCGTTATGAACTACTAACGTTGGTTTTCAATTTTAGGTCGGGTAAGCTAATTTTAATAAAACATCATATTATTACAGAGGGCTATAAAATATTTTATAACGGTGCAGATATTCCTGCTGTCTTTATATTATATTTTACTAATATGTATGTTGTTAAGATAAGATAATAAAACATTCGTCTTCTTATTAAATTAAAATCTGTACAAATTTAAAATTTCCAAATATTTTTTTAAAAAGCAAATCTGACGTAGTCATACCTAGGGATGGTAGGAGGTTACTGGTTATAATAGGCCCTTCTAAAACTACATTTTAAAAAGCGGATAATACGCCATATTTCTTTTATACTTTAGAGTAAGCAAAGATCAGAAACTTTTGTGATTTTCAACGCGAGTGTTTATGACAAAAAATTGTGTTTCAGTCATTATTATATTAAAGGTATTGATAAAAAAAGTGTATCTGAAAGAATATTTGTGGTTTCGGACGGCAAAACCTTATTTAAACTTGGTTTATTACGTTGGGCATGGACTCATCAATTAAGGCCTCATAGCTTTTGGCTGCAGAATAACCAATTCTTTTATGATATGGTTTGAAAATAAAAATTTCAGAAAATTCTTAAACTTTTCCAAAGTAGGTACGAGTATACCAATCTTCTCTTTTCCCTGATTTATCTAGACATAGGTACCTACCTATATATATTGTTTTTTTTTTTTTTTGAAATAATATCCAACCAAAAATAAATGATATTTACATCTTACCTGCTGCACTAAGATCATATCAACCGATTAAAGTTACAATATTCCAAGAATATTACATTATATTTTTTTACCTTTAACTACCAATAGATTCATCGAAAATCAAACTTATAGCATTGATTTATATTTATTTCACATTCTTAACAAAAATATTTTCAATTTATTCAACACAGAAATGCCTTTTTCTATCACTTAAAACTAAATTTATTTCCCATTTCTTTGTAAAAATCTCTTTCTAATCACCTACCTACCTGATACAATCCGATCTGATCCTCTCCTTTCTTTTATTCAATGAAGAAATAAAGCCAACATAAAAAAAATTCGAATCTTTACCTGCACTCTGCAGACCCTTCCAAGAACCTTCTATTCATTCTTCGTTGCATTTATTAAAAAAAAAAAATATTTAACAATATTGCACCATAAAGTGGCATCACCGCCAACAGAAACCAACACTGTACACTGATACATCTCTCTCTCACCCACACGACCATCCTCGAACACGACCTCCAACAAACAGATTTAAAATTAGGGGAAATTCGAGAGAATTCAGCAAACTCACTACCACCAAAAGAAATTCTCGGAAATGCCAGAGGAGAATCTTAGCAAACACAACAGCAAATTCTTTTGTGCGGCACATTTAATATTTAGTCTGTGTCAACTTGCTCTCTAGTTCGGTTCGTTTCGTGTACATTAAATTCGCGTTATAACGGAATTCATAGTCAAGTCACAATCAACATAAACGATTCGTCGCTAGTTTTTTTTTTGAAGGCAAACCATAAAAAAAAACGGTATCAGTTGTTGTACCTTCATACATACCTAGTTTTGTTTTCTTCTATTTTAATCAGCTATAATAGTTTAACAGTTCAAAAGCTTACAATTTGAAAACCAGTGATTACAGTGGGATATTAACAAAAAAAGCAAAGCAAATTTGAAAAAAAAAAAAACAAGTGATGTAGAGTTAAGTCAGAAGTTATTACAAAAATAAACTTACTTATAAAAAATAGAATAAAGTGGCCCTAGTTTGTTTGTAGTGTTGTATAGTGAGAAAATTCCAAACCACAAAGTGAATATGACTACGAATGCCGAAATCCTACCATACCACCAAACGACGATTTCGCTCCAAACCGCAGCAGCTCTATCGAGCTATCATGGCGGTGGAGCTGGTGGTGGGGGTGGAGGAACAACACATATCGGTTGGACAATGGACGATCACCTGTACCAACAGACTGAACTGCATGGAATGACCCCACATAGGACACATCACCTGCTCCGTTTCACTCCGTACGCCCTGCATCGACCTCAGTTACAGACCCTCAGCCATCATCACCACCACCACCATGCACATCTACCCCCAGCTATCTTCTTGCAGCATGCTACCGGATCTGCTATGAAGTCTCATCAGCGCCCTGCAACTCCAGCTTCACCTCCCCCACCAGAGGGCACACACATCGGTCATCTTTATCCAGAAATCCTTGAAATGATCTTTCAGAGGCTTCCGGTCAAGGATCGCGGTCGTGCCGCTCAGGTATGTACGAATTGGAGGGATGCCGCATACGCCAAGAGCGTGTGGAAGGGGGTGCAGGCCAAACTGCATCTAAAACGCTCTAGTCCTAGTCTCTTTGCATCGCTGGTGCGAAGGGGAATAAAGAAAATCCAAATTCTCTCCCTGCGTCGATCACTACGCGACTTGGTGATGGGGGTGCCAAATATGGTGTCTCTGAACCTCAGTGGTTGTTACAATGTGGCCGATATCAATTTGGGACACGCATTCTCCATGGACCTGCCCAATCTGAAAGAACTAGATCTTTCCCTCTGCAAACAGATCACCGACACTAGTCTAGGACGGATAGCGCAGCATCTGAAGAACCTCGAGACCCTAGAGCTTGGGGGTTGCTGCAACATCACAAATACTGGTCTCCTCCTGATCGCGTGGGGTCTCAAGAAATTGAAGAACCTTAACCTCCGATCATGCTGGCATATCAGCGATCAAGGCATTGGACACTTGTCCGGTCTGAGTAAGGAAACAGCGGAGGGCAACCTAGAACTAGAATATCTTGGTTTGCAGGATTGCCAGAGGCTGAGTGATGAAGCACTCGGTCATATAGCACAAGGTCTAACGTCACTTAAACGAATCAACTTGAGTTTCTGCGTCTCGATTACCGACAGCGGACTCAAGCATCTAGCACGGATGCCCAAGTTACAGCACCTAAACCTAAGATCCTGCGATAACATCTCGGACATTGGCATGGCTTACCTTACAGAGGGCGGCAGTGGTATTGTCTCATTAGATGTTAGTTTCTGCGACAAGATCAGCGATCAAGCTCTAACGCACATCGCTCAAGGTCTCTTCCAACTGCGATCTCTGAGTCTCAACCAGTGCCAAATCACCGATCAAGGAATGCTTAAGATTGCCAAGTCTCTGCACGAACTCGAGCACCTAAATATCGGACAATGCAGTCGAATAACTGACAAGGGTCTCCAATCACTCGCCGATGATCTTATCAACTTGAAAACGATCGATCTGTATGGTTGTACACAATTGTCATCGAAGGGACTCGATGTGGTTATGAAGCTGCCCAAACTGTCAAAGCTAAATCTCGGATTATGGCTTGTAAGATGATGCGTTAATTGGGAAGCACTACGATCGGTATCGTCGTTGACATCACCAAAGTACTACAGGATCATTGTTATATTCAACATCATCCTCATCATCACCATGATCGTCCACTGTAATAGCTTTCTTTATAAAATTTTAAATTAATTTTATAATATGACAATTTGCCATAGTTTTTTTTTTGTTTAATGTTTTTACATATTTAGGTGATTTAATATAATTTTTTTTGTATAATTTTTTATTCTCGAAGTTATCGTTTTTTTTTTTTGTATTTAAGGAGGTGCAGCTGCCATTGTTGTCAGGATTGCCATTTGAATTTGAAAACTAATTGCACAATATTAAAGAAATTAATTTTTTTAACTAAATAATATTAAAATTTGACATTTTAATTGTTTCGTAAATCACTTCTGGCCAAGAAATATTCGAATTTACAGTGCAGGTTGTGAAGTCGTTTAAGATAGGGAAAACATTAACTTCATATGATTCAGCAATTTCTTCGGACAAACGTTAGAACTTTCCACAAAGCCTTAAATAAATATTTGTTGAGTATTTTTAGTTTTAGATTATTTTGCCTTGTTTTTAGTTATCTATGCACGGTTTTTTTTTTCTATTGATTTTGACTTAGACTATTTGGGGTTTAAAGAGATTAAACAAGATCAATCTTAATTTGAATCCATAGAGTTTTTGAATACAACACATTCTGTGATAAGTGTAACGAGTCTTGCACTTCAAAGTTCTTTTATCACGGACAAAATTGTATAAAACATATCCTGATAAATGCTGTCCATCGAAAAAAAATCGCATCGAGTTCCATAAAACGCTACTATTAGCCCACTGTTTCCATGCCATTTCATTTTCGAACGTGAATTGCCTATAGCAACAAAATGCATCTCCCAATTTTCGAAACATTCGCCGTCAAAGTTGTTTTGCGTGAATATGATCTTTTGAAAATCTCAAAAGACGTCTGATAACTTTTCATGATAAAATTATTCTTCAAATTCATTACAGTGAGAAGAATATAAATCCTGTTTTTCCCGTAATTTTTTTTTTCTTTCTTTGAGATCTATGGACAATAAAGTTGCAGATTATTGTGAACGCTTGATTGACACTCACGCAATTCTTTATTTAACGAAATAAAACTAGTCTCCTTCTTCTCATTCTCTCTCTCGCTCTCTCTCTCTCTCTCTCAAAGAAGACTGACAAATTGATTTGCTCTGCATAAAAGAAATTTCGCGCTTCAGGTGCTCATGATATTAATTTCCCATGAAAACCGGAGTAACCTCTTCGTACTTCGTGCTTCGTGTGTGTTCTTTTATTCAGTTTAGTTTATATTGTTGCAACTGGAAATTTTTGCAAAAAGAATAATTGGTACCTAATTTATAAAATTATTTAACATTGTAAGAACTTAGGGGTAGCTATGTAGGTATATGAATTCTGAGATTATTTTTTTGGCTATATAGTGACCAATCCAGTAAATTTCATGGTTTCACTCATAAGATCTAATTCTCCAAGTTTTATAACGTGGTAAAACCTAGTGTTGCCAGCTAAGATTGATGAATATTTTTGAAATAATTGGCATCAAGGACAGTATTTGGATGCTTAAACTTAAAATCACTTTCCATATGGTTGTCAATTATCAAAACGATATCGATACCATCCTTCATTCCTGCTGATCAATAACACTCACACAGGAATGATTGAGAGTATAAGTCACTAGGTACTGGTTCTCCAAGAGCTGTCGCGCCACTAGTTTATTTATCCGCGCGATCGTGATCTATCATTAATTTTGTCGATGAACTAAGAAGAATTATATGGGAAATGTTAAAATTTGTCGTGAATATTTCAATTATGTAGTTGTATCATTGTCAAAAATATTGTTATCCATCAAATTTTAACAAATAGGTATTTATCCGTATTATGATTATCAATTATCAATTTTTAAAACTCAATTTATTAAAAAATTATGATCAACTGCTCATTGATAGGTATATTCAGTTTTTTTGTAATTCACAATGGTTAAATAACATCGAGTTTAAATATTTATCGAATATCAATCAGTTCATAATTGAGAATCCTAGTAGGGGTGATTAATCCTTTTAGGTGCATACGTTCTTTTCATTTAAAATATTAATTTTTATTGAATGGAATCGTTTCTGGAAAAAAAATAAAAAAATATGTGTTACAAGCACTTTTTTTTAAATATATTACATTTTTCATTATTAACTAAATAAATTAATTTTCTTAGGTACAAGTTGAACATTCCAATGAATTAAAAATTAAAAATTAATTAAACAAGAAGCTTAAAACAATCCAATCTCGTTAACTAAGATGTCAAATCAAATATCCATTCACAATCGTTATTTGTTTAATATATTCACAGAAATAGCAAACGTTTTCTATTGACAACCAACTTTTAACAAAATTTTGATCTATCGATACAATTTTAACTTTTATCAATTATTGATTGTTCCTTGATAACCGTTATGAGCGTGAATATTCATTCCTATTATAATTGTCAATTATCCATTGGTAGTTGAAAAATATTGAAATTTGCTACACTAAAAACTCAATTTATTAAAAAAATAGAAGATAAAAAATCATTGGTAATTATCAATTTTCTTGTAATTCACAATGGTCTGAATCATTCTGAATAATCAAAACTTTTTATCAGTTGGGCTTTTAAATAACGAATTTCAATATTTATCAATTATCAATTATTGATGTTTGATAATCGTAATAGGGTAGATTATATTGGAATTCCATCAGCTTGCATCGTGTGATTAATTGGATTTTAGCTAATCGGAAATCGACGAGCCAAATTGGCCCAATCGTGTATGGCTAGCTTTAATCGAGATCAAAATTTAACTACCTGAAACAAATTCCATTTCTAATACGTATGTACAGGCTAGATCTTCAATAAATTTACAAATTTACATAAAATTACTAAATTCAAAATCCAAAACTTCAAAATGTTAATAGAGATTTAAAATACGTAACTATAAGTCTCAAGACGTATATACTTCATGAATTCTATCTAATTTGGCAGTCCTGAAAAGTTATGAATGGAAAAAGCGCATCATTAAAATAATCAAAAATACTAAATTACTTTGAAGAAAAAAAACATACCACAAGTTAAGGTAAAAAATATAAAATAAAAACTATAAACAAAAAGAATAGATTTTATTTGTTAATTAAAATACAAAAAAAAATTGAAAAAAAGAGATAACACAAAATACAACTACAACAAAAAAAAAATATAAATATACGTTCTTTTCTATTGTGATACATATATTAAATTTAATTACTAAACTAAATAATTATAAATAATAACTAACTACTATAGAAACAAAACAAAAAGAACACTATTTTAAGAAAAAAAAAAAACTTGTAGAAAATTAAAAAAAAAAAAACCTAGTTAAAAACAAATTTGTGAACAAAAAAAAAAAAAACAAAACATTAATCAAACTAAACGTTGTTTTATTGTTTTATGTTTTATTCTAGATTCATATTATTGTTTAAATTTTAATAAAATGAAAACACATACATACAAAATATGTTGTTTCCATATTTATTTTTGTTTACTTGTATATTATCTATATATATAATTATTATTTTTTTTTGTAATTATAAAATTGTAAAACAAAATATAATAATTCAATTTTCATTTGTATTTGTTTGTTTTGTTGTAATAAATTTTTTTTATAAAAAAATTCAAATTCTAAAGAAATATTTTTACTATGTTATATTGTATTATTATAGGTGGATTATGTTAAAATAGTTCTTAAATAAAAAAAAAATAATAATAACTTTAAACAAAAGTGTAAATCTTGAAATTAAAAGAGAAAAACACACACACCAGCTACGAAGTATGAGAAGTTTAAAAAAAAATAAGAAAGAGAAAATTAAAGATAACCTCTATATGGCGGAATGCGCAAACATTTAAATGAGTTTTGTTATTATTTATGGGATTTGTTTTTGGGAAGTCAATTTTTTCTCACATCTTGTTGTTTGTTGTCAAATTGGAAACAAACCTGTATTCATATTTTGAATAGCAGTTAAGGTAAGTGGGAAGTTGATTGTATGACTTTAGGGCTAACAGGTACCCAAAAGAATAGCAGTTGTGAGTTTATGACAACATAATAATGAATTGAAACAGAATTTCGCGTTCAAGTGGAATTGGATTTCTTAACATACCTACATAATAATCTCAAAATCGAAGGTGTCATAAGAATGTGAAAGGTTTGTATGATAATATATATTGTTATAGTTAAATGCTTAATATGCAAATATTTGTATTTTAATATAAATTCGAGCAGCCACATTATACTCGTATAAAACATCCGCGACGAACAATTTTTATTTAAGTATTATTATAGATTTTGTATTAATTTTAACCTAAGAATTATTGAGCGTTAAGAACTTAAAAGTTCAGGTTTTAATTCCGGTTCCGGCAATAATATCATGGATCATGGACAAGATTGCATAAAAAAGTATTTATACCTATGCAGACAAACTTTTGTATTGTTTTTAATGGTTTCATTTAGATCCTATCTAAAGTTTGATTTTCCTTTTGACTGAAATAACTCAACACAAGTAGAGCCCTCTGATGCGTGTGAACTTAAAAAGAAACAGAACTTATTTTGACAGCCCAGTGCTTTGGTGTGAGTGAAAATAGAAAAACTCATGTAGACAGATTACCTCTGTTCGTTTACTTCCAAAAACTGCCAATTTCTACCAACTTTTAGTCCAAGGTTCTGTCAAAGTTCATAGAGAACAAGTAATTATAGATTGGAATCAAGATTGGAAGTTTTGAGAAGTATAAATGAACAGACCTATTCTCTTCTTGCGTTCAGGTACTCAATTCTGCAAGCGTGAGTTTCCTCTGTGTACCAACAGAAATATCCGTAATAGTACCTACACATTAAATTTTGCGATTCCCTAAGAGCGAATTGAAGCCCGATAATAGTTTTGGTATGGGTTTTTATAGGAGCATGAAATTCTTTTTTGTTTATTAAGTTAGGTATAAACCAAAAATTACTTCAAACCATAAAATGAAGCTTAAAGCCATAATAAAACTTGGTTTAGATTTATTAAAATATAAAGATAAACATTGAAAGACTAATGGCCGATTTCATAAAGCCATTTTAACTCTTTAACATAGGCTTTTAAATATTTAATTAACGTTTATTCCATACAAAATACGTTATTTAAAAATTTAAAAGCCTGTTAAATGTTTGTGAAACCCAACATAAACATTTGAAGAATAAACAATTTTTAAAGTCACTTTTATATAAAAACGCACAGATGTGTTCTCCTTGCCGCTGCACTATTTTGTGTAAATTGTTAAATTCAACAAGATTGCGTCAGTCGGAAATTTGTATTGTTTCTGCGGTGAAAAGAATACATAATTTGATATATCGTCATTGAATTCATCGTTAGTTCTGCGTCACTTTGGCAAAAACGCTTACAAAAGACGGCAACAAATGAGAAACAAAATAAAAAATGTGAAGCAAATTAAGTCATTCAGTGACAATATGCGTGAGTGATATAGAATATAAGGACATGCGAAATTTATCATGACATATAGATAGATAGGTATTCCATATGTACCTTGGGTTATTCAAATTAGGCAAACAAATAATCAGCCTTATTGTGAATTTCACCCGAACAACATTCCACCCGGAAAATTTGGCATTTCACTTTTCGCCTATTGTTAGTTAACCCGAAATGTTATGATAAAAAAAAATCCCCTTATTGTTTACATTTGTTTCGGATTCAATGTAATGTCATTTCATTTCATATCAGCTTTTAAAATTCCGGGCTAACAAAAAATTTTAAGGTGAAATATTTTTCGGGTGAAAGTCACAATATAAGGCTGAATATAAAATATGATTTCCTTTGTTATACTATGCTGAATAATCACTTAAACTAAATTGATCGTAGGTTTTTATTTTCATTGTCGCTTCCCAGGTCCAGTTTTTCAATGGTGAGTTAAACCAGAGTTAACTAACTCTAGAAATAAATTAACTGACCCACAGTCAACTGAGGAAACAGTTTTTCGGTGGAAAATTCATGATATGTGGAACGACTAAACAAACTCGGTGAATAAAACATCAAAAGCATTTGTTCAGTTAATCCTGAGTTAACTCACCAAATTTGATGAGTTAACTCGGGTTAAACTTTAATCTCGAACTGAAAAACTGGATCTAAGAAATCTTAAACAAAGGTTATGCTCTAATTCAACTATTATTAACAACAATTTTAAAAGTTGTTGTTGTTTTATCCAAACTACCAAAATTAAAATGATGATCCGAAAAGCTTTGCAGCATATAAGTACACTACTTTTACCTTTATTTTAGTCTGGATTTACATTGATAGATATTCCACTGGTGAATGGAAGAATCTTGTGAAATTAGATGGAACATATCGGTTGTGCATCCAAATCTATTATGCGTTTGAAAAAAACGGGCAATGTAAATTTAAACTTATCATACTTAACCCCTTTTTCTTTTCAATAAGCTTTGACTTATAGTTTTGCAAACATTCGGTATTAGCTTAGACCAAACTTCCGTTTTTCAATCAATGTGTTTTTGTAAGTAATCCGCTTAAAGTATCTTCAGCATAAATGTACCTTCAACTATTTTACATACATTGCTTAATTGAGTAAGCTGATTTGAACGTCATTTTTTCATTCAATTGGCTACTTCGTAGGTATGAATATGAACACGATTTTGATTTTCAGAGAAGAAACTTAAAATGGATGTTTTTCATTCAAAAAAATGTAGGTACCTACATGATGTATGTCCATACATAAATTCATATGTACATACAACGAATTACCAGCGTAAACAAAAAGATACCACAGTGTGATTAATACTTATTACAATAAAGGAGCTGCAATTCATTCGCGTTGGTCTATTTTGTCTCTACCAATGCATCCAAGACGACACCTTATTTTTTATGATCTACACCTAGAGTCTTGGTGGTCTGAGTGACCCTGACAGAAAAGATTAAAGATATGTAAAAAAAATTGGATTTTAAAAATATTAAGTTGCGTTTTTCTATATAAACAAATATTTATCAGCTTCTAGGTTCAAACTTTAGTCCAATATTTCTTCCACAAAAACAAAAGAAGAAAAACATGTGATAAGACGGGGATCATACCGAGACGAGAACGAGACTAAGCTAGGTACATATGTGAGACCAATGCCGAGAAAATACTATAATTTTTTAATTTTAATGAAACTGAGGCTTACAAAATTCCCATCTTGTCTGGGGCTTGGGACCACCCCCATTAATCTCTGTTGTTTTTTTTTACGAATTTTACTTAAATAAAAAAAGGGAAAGAGAAATACAAGTGTAGTAAAAGATTTTTTTTTTTTTAAATATAAGATACTGGGAGGGTTGCCAGAGGTTGCAAGAAACTTCATTTTAAAAAAGAACAAACTAAATAATAATTTTATAATAATTAGTAATAGATAGTGAAATAGGAGGCAAAGGGTTCTTGATAAGTTGTGAAGGTTGGAAATTCATACAATTTTATGAAAAAAGAAATGTAGTTTATCATTTAGCATATTTTTTTGTATCGCTACGAAAAAGTGAAATAGGAAAAACTTGTACGATTCAGGTAGCACCATTCAACACCTACAAATTGAAGTTCGACATTTGTTTTCCTCAAAAGTTTTAAAAGCTGAGAAAAACCGTGAGTTCCGCTTTTTTAAGAATCTTAAACTTAGATATCTTCACCCACGTGAGGCCGTATCATCGCACTTGGATCTCAATGGATGCATTGTGGTCTCCGGGCACAGGATATAGGTGAGGTGAAAGAGGATGGGTGAGGAAAGGAGTTAGTGGAGCCGAGGTGTGGGTATGGGGTGCCTCCCTGAACCACCCTGAACTCTGAATAAATTTCAGGATGTTCGTTAGTGGCAAGAACGAAATGTCACTCAGAAGTTATCTCCGAGGGCCATTTTTCTTCATTCACAAAGGAAGTGATAAGAGCCTTCCTCCGCCTCTTCATCTTGACACCCTCTGCATATTTAAGTCAGATGAGGTGATGCCCATATTCTTCGCACGTGGGTTCCAATTGAGTTGTGACCGGTTAGGATTTCAACCAAAAGGGATATAGTTAAGGTGTCCGCTTAGTTCGAGAGTTAAGTCTTCTTTTTTCTTAGAGAGGTTCAGCCATAGATTCCTCGAGACCCGACAATTATCAATCGCTGACCATCTATCGTTTGCGGCTTCGAGGAAACATTTGTGAATTCTACCTTTTTCTACTTCTAGTGTTATAAAAACGGAAGATTAAGTTTGTCTTAGATCAAGAAAAGATTCTATTTTGGCCAATTTATCCGATGTTTTGTATCTATTTATGTCACGATGTCCCATCGAAGGGTTACTGTATTATTTGACGCACTGAGTTCCCAGACTTTAGGCAAATATTTTAATCATCTGGCGTTCAATTGTTAACCTTATGTAGGTAGGTAAGTATAAGTCCCTACCATCTGTATTGGCAAGCCTATATCTCAATTTTTCTCAACTGAAAATAAGTTCATTCGAGTTCCCCATAACAGTTGCTACCCTGAAAACTCTCGATCACTTAACAGGCTTCCGAATATTGATTTTTTTTTTGTGTTTGAATTACTCCATCCAGGATCAAATGTTTACCCCAACCTGGCATGATCGATAATAATTCGCACATAGGACTTAGCGTGTCATTTGATAGCCTTCAAAGGACCTAGAATTTCACTTCACGACGACGACAATGATGGCCTGGATACCTACCTACGTTTTGAAAAAAAAACTTCGCATGCAGGTGTCTGGTGCCTAGGGGAAGAAGCACCTTGCATACCACACCGTCATGGATTGCATCGGTGGTGCTGGTATAACAAACTTGCCATCTTTCCCTCACCGCATTGCAGCACTAGCACTACACTACTGAACCGAGAACCGACTAACTTTGAACAGCACAATTCCGCCCCCCTTGCTCTTAACCCTTTTCCAATATCTTTTCTCTTTCGTCTGTCCAAGTGGTTACCTCACCCGTTTGAATATACACTATCTAGCAACGTAGAACCAAACCGAGTCTTTAGACAGGTTTTTCAGTTTGTTGTTGTTTTTCTCGTATTTTTTAGAGCCACAACTTCAAGTTAAGTTAACTTATAAAAACAAAAAAAATAAAAAAAACTCGAATCGTTTGCGTTTGGTTGGTTTGGTTCGCGTGTTTTGTTGTGCTTTGCTTAGTGCATGCATCCAAAACATTAAAATAGAACGAAATGCGAAACGGCTCAAACGAATGAAAACGAAACGAAAAAAACCCACAAGAGACCACCATAAGCAAGGGAGGGCAGCACCAGCACCACACCAACAACAAAATCCATAAAAGATGTGTGGAAAAAAAAAGAATTAAAATTATAAGAAAGCAAAATCGAAAAAAAAAAAAAATTAGAAAACAAGAAAAAGTGGAATATAATGAAATATCTTACATACACACTCACCAA
Organism: Leucozona laternaria; assembly: GCA_932273885.2. NCBI lineage: Eukaryota > Metazoa > Arthropoda > Insecta > Diptera > Syrphidae > Leucozona > Leucozona laternaria. Next base: position 20,334,811 of record OW026368.1, on the reverse strand, counting down.
CAACGACACGACGAATCGCCAGCCAACAAAGCAGTGGAATATCGATCTGAATGCAGTTTGTTCATGAGCGGATTTGAGGTAGCGAAATCTACCTAGAACTTCTGGCGCATCATCATATCATATTGATAAATGCTAGGCGACTTTAAAAATTATTTTTGAAATGGTGATAGACTATTCGGTTTAAGCTCTGATTGCCGTTGCCGTTGTTGATTGCTGGACGATTGCCTGTTCGTACTTTTTGTTGTCAAAAAATTAAAACAAATTAAATACACGACGCGGTAAAGAAAGGTTCAAGGTTGCAGTTGTAAAAATATTTTTTGAACTAATACAAATTCGCAGGATGTACGGAAAAACCAAAAAAACCTTTTCTTTTTATCTTTTTTCTTTTATATTTTTAAAAACCTAATTGTACGTTTTCGCCGAAATGTAAAAACATTTATAAATTCAATTTGTTGATGTGTAAACATCTATGCTGGTGGTAGAGTGAAAAAAACGTGAACGTTCGTGTGCAACGTTACGTCGTGCACTTTACGTTGTAGCACGTTACGTTACGAAATCTGATTTGCCCCGACCAAAAAAAATTGATTTTAACGCGACCGACAATTAGATTATACTTTATCGCGACCACTCATTTATATTGTTTTTGCCAACGACGAAAGCAAATTGTTTTGAGCGCGACCGACTATTTTATCATTTTAACACTTATATTTTTATATTTTTTTCTTTAATTTTTAATTATTCCCCGAACAAAATGGACGCGACACTAGTAATTAAAAAGAAAACAAAAACAAAATCAAAACAAAAATAAAAAAATATGTGAGTGCCCGGGACTCACGGTTAAATATGTGTAAACATCAACGTTTGTCCAAGTGCCTAATTTTTGTTACTGAACGTCATCAAAAGAAACATATTGAATAATTAACACTAAATTACCTATCTGTAGGCAGTGCTTAAAAAGATTAGTGTTGAAAGAACGGCAGCGAAATACCCAGTGAGGGAAACGCTGTAACGAAATTTCAAAGCACTAAAAGTCTGGTGGTGAAGTGTCCAACGAACGGTGAAGGTTCGGTACTGAAAGGTCCTGCTTCGTAGTTCACTCTCAACTTTAAGATGACTTCACATTACACATGGTTATTGTTTATGGTAATCACTCTCTGAGCATCGACAAACAACAACTGTCAGCGGAGAGCACTAAAATCGTGGTTTCAATTAAATGACACCGTACCCAAATTCCAAAGGAACTTAATGGTTTGACTGACAAGGGCCGAATTAAAATATCCAGTTAGAACTGTAAACGAACTTGCAACCCTTATGAAACTCCATCTTTCCATCGAGTAAAACTTACAACAAGTTCAGTCTTAATTTTATACTGAACGAACCTCAAATGAATGTCACTATGAGATATCCGGCGAATTATATATCTTGAGTTTTTAGAATATTTAGTTGCAGTTGTTGTCAGTGGAAATAACTAAAATCGCAGTTTCAATCGATTGACACCATCAATCGCCAATGGAATTGGACGCTGTGATTTTTAATGAAGGTTAACTTTGTGTAAGTACAAAGGTAGCCGATACCTCTGCAATTTGTTCAACCTCAGCTATTTTGTATATCCCAGCCTACAAATTGCAAGAAGAAATTGCATCGTTTAAAAGCAGTATAATGTAAACGTAGAATTTAAGTTCAGATTTGTATCACTGAACGCACCCGATATCCTACCATACCTACAGCCATTGATCTACCATACCTACAGTCAATTGTCAATCCCTACAGCTGACTATTATTATTTTTGTTTTGATTTTGTTTTTGTTTTCTTTTTAATTACTAGTGTCGCGTCCATTTTGTTCGGGGAATAATTAAAAATTAAAGAAAAAAATATAAAAATATAAGTGTTAAAATGATAAAATAGTCGGTCGCGCTCAAAACAATTTGCTTTCGTCGTTGGCAAAAACAATATAAATGAGTGGTCGCGATAAAGTATAATCTAATTGTCGGTCGCGTTAAAATCAATTTTTTTTGGTCGGGGCAAATCAGATTTCGTAACGTAACGTGCTACAACGTAAAGTGCACGACGTAACGTTGCACACGAACGTTCACGTTTTTTTCACTCTACCACCAGCATAGATGTTTACACATCAATAATAGTCAGCTGTAGGGATTGACAATTGACTGTAGGTATGGTAGATCAATGGCTGTAGGTATGGTAGGATATCGGGTGCGTTCAGTGATACAAATCTGAACTTAAATTCTACGTTTACATTATACTGCTTTTAAACGATGCAATTTCTTCTTGCAATTTGTAGGCTGGGATATACAAAATAGCTGAGGTTGAACAAATTGCAGAGGTATCGGCTACCTTTGTACTTACACAAAGTTAACCTTCATTAAAAATCACAGCGTCCAATTCCATTGGCGATTGATGGTGTCAATCGATTGAAACTGCGATTTTAGTTATTTCCACTGACAACAACTGCAACTAAATATTCTAAAAACTCAAGATATATAATTCGCCGGATATCTCATAGTGACATTCATTTGAGGTTCGTTCAGTATAAAATTAAGACTGAACTTGTTGTAAGTTTTACTCGATGGAAAGATGGAGTTTCATAAGGGTTGCAAGTTCGTTTACAGTTCTAACTGGATATTTTAATTCGGCCCTTGTCAGTCAAACCATTAAGTTCCTTTGGAATTTGGGTACGGTGTCATTTAATTGAAACCACGATTTTAGTGCTCTCCGCTGACAGTTGTTGTTTGTCGATGCTCAGAGAGTGATTACCATAAACAATAACCATGTGTAATGTGAAGTCATCTTAAAGTTGAGAGTGAACTACGAAGCAGGACCTTTCAGTACCGAACCTTCACCGTTCGTTGGACACTTCACCACCAGACTTTTAGTGCTTTGAAATTTCGTTACAGCGTTTCCCTCACTGGGTATTTCGCTGCCGTTCTTTCAACACTAATCTTTTTAAGCACTGCCTACAGATAGGTAATTTAGTGTTAATTATTCAATATGTTTCTTTTGATGACGTTCAGTAACAAAAATTAGGCACTTGGACAAACGTTGATGTTTACACATATTTAACCGTGAGTCCCGGGCACTCACATATTTTTTTTAAAGTTCAATGTCTTGAAAACGGATTGATAAATATCTTTTGAAATTATGTATTTAATGTGAATTACTAAATTCTTAAAATTGGTACTTTTGCTTATTTATTTTAGAATTTTGTTAAGAAATATAAAAAAATGTTTGTATATTAAACTGCCCTAAATTTTTTTTTAAATTTTGCTAGCATAAATTGATATAGTTGTTTTTGAGCTCAAAACGTAAGGCAGTATTACATTATCATATAAATATGCCGAGTTTGCTAAATAAATATGTCTCAAAAGTGTCATATAAGTGTGATAGTCAAATTTATATGACAAAAAATACATGGAGCCTTATACTACTTTGTCATACAACATATTTTGTTTCATTTTATATGGCATAATGGGATATGTACATCTGACAGTGAAATATCGCCTTAAGGAGTAATGAGTACGTTTGGCTATACAAAGAACTAATTTCAGGCTTTCATTACAATTTTATCTAACTGCTAACATGGGTTTATAAATAAAATTTCTAATGGCCAGTTATTCAGTGCATGAGTCAAATCCGAGTTAACTCAAAGTAAGTTAATTCTTCAAATAATTTAATCCCGAGTTAACTCAAAAGAAGTATTTCAGTGGAGTATTAAATTTAACTACTATATTTGTCAAAAATCTATCGAAATCGAAGTGCGACAGTATTAAGATCCAAGTTTGGCTATCTAATGCAAGATGAAGCCACTATGAAAATCACCCTTTCCATAGTGTCATACCTCGATTTGAATAGATTTTTGACACGCATCTTATTGAAATACGAAAAACCTATACCTATTCAGCTAATACAGAGTTAACTCACCAAATTTGGGAGCTAAATTGACTGAAAAACATGTTTAAGGAGTTAACTCGGCTTTAACCCCGAAACTATAATAATGTTGCACTGAAAAACTGGTCCTAAGCAACTAAAACTAGAAGAGCAAGGTCGGCTATACCCAGTCGTTCATTTTAGGTTTTTTGTGAATGTAGTTACCTATAACATACTTTGGATGAAGAAATATTTACCAAATCAGACTCGAAAGATGGAATTTGAATTTTAAAAAAAATTAATAAGATTTGTAGCCCACAAAGAAATAATGTATTGTAAATTGTTCCCATATTTAACTTCAAAGATTTAGCTAACCTCTTCCGCTCCTGTATTTTTTGATAACTGGGTGGCAAATGGGCAATATATTCATGACGGCATGGTAAGCAAAACACGCACACAAGTTCTCTGGAGCGCACAAAAAGACAGAGCTAGTGCCTAGTCGTATAATATAGGTAGATAGTACCTACCTAACCTACTCGTATGGGTATAGCTGGAATCCAAGAGCTGCAAGCAAGCAAAATCCGAAACCGAAACTAGCTCGTCGTCATCAGAGCTAGCGCTCAACCTCAACATTTTGGTTGGTAGGTAGGTATAGATAGGTAAGATAGGTAGGTAGGTATATTGTAATCGCTAAGATTCAAAAATTCAAATTCTCCCATCGTCAATTTTTCGTTTTCTTAACAAAATTTCTCATTGCGTATGAAACGTTGAATTCGTGTCTTGTTCCAATGGCAATACTCAAGAGTAAAGAAACGTGAATCGACCAGGTTATGTTAAATACTCTGTGTGGAAGCATACATATGTATGCATCTACAGCAAATACATATTTAGTATATATAGGTATATAGGTTGGTATGAGACAGACACTAGGTAGATATACCTACCTCTTGGTATAGTTCGAATCGTTCTTTTTTGTATCTTTTGTTTGAAAAATAATACAATACTGCTGCAGCTGTGTGAGGTCTTCGTTTTGCCTCTTTAGTCTTTAGAAACAATATTTTTTTCGATCTTTCTTATTTTTCGTTCTTTTCTTTTTTGTTCGTAAACACGTATTTCGCCAGAGACTATTTCGGAGGGGTAATTATTTTGATGCCTATGCCTACGTAAAAAGAACTAAAATGATCCCGTGACGAAATAACCCTTTCGGAAACCACGGTAAACATCTATCAGCAAAAGTTCAAACATCCCTAGAATTTCACATTAATTGTAATTAACTAACCAAATTTGTACCTGTTACTCTGTGTGTAATTCAGACACAAAATAGGTAGTAGGCCAGTCACCCTAGACAAAGAAATCTGGTTAGGTCGCAAAAAATTGCAGTGGACTGATTTTTTGGGAAGTTGTAAGGATAGATACCTATACCAATAGTGTAAAACCAAGTTTGCAGCTTCGAGGTTGAATAGGTCTCGAAATACATCAATTCAATTTCTTAAAAGTTAAAAATCGTAGTTTTAGCCTTCTTCGGAGTAGAGTATCGGCCTAAAATACTTATCCTATCAGGCAAGTTATCTAGCGATAATTTTAGAACAGCAACATATCTTTAATTTAAGGTTTTTTAAAAGTTATAACCCAAAAACTGACAAAAATCAGAAAATTTCTAGGTTCTTCGAGCACCATGCGTATGCCCACCGGAGGGCATACTTTTATAAACCAAAACTGTTGTAATTGGCTACTTCGGGCACAGAGTATACTGTAGATACCTGCTGTAGCCTTTAAACTTACAAGGTTTTAAAACTTGTTAGAGGCAAACAAAATTCGTTTTCGGTAGCAAGGCATTGATATGTGTATAAAACTGTCTCTTAGGCCCAATTTTTCAGTGCGAGATTTTAGTGAAATCCGAGTTTACTCCTCAAATGAATTGAGTTAACTCTGGATTTACTAAACAGATACTTTCCCCCACGTTTGTTAGGTCGTTCCATATATCTATCTATACTTCGTCAGGAAAATACTTCTTAAGTTAAATGTGAATCAATTTATGTCGAGAGTTAGCTAACTCGGGTTTAACTTATCACTGAAAAACTGGGCCTTAGAATACTTAGTAACTCGTAGATAAGACTGTTGTGCGTTATTTTGATACTATCACGGGTCGAATCCCAGCTTATTCCAACCTAAAAGAAAAACGTTTTTTGAGGGGTACTCTGCCTCTTGTGAGGAAGTGAAAATTCCTCCAAAACTATTTCTCGTTGTGATAATCCGCCTCTCATCTAAGCTGTTCAAATTCGGAACAAGCACACAAAAATGGTTAAGAGTATAAATCACTATACTCTGTCCAACAAAAATAGGCAGTACACACGTCTTATGCGAAAGCTTTTTCAAAATCAGTAGCGTGCTATATTTTTGCACCATACTAAATTGAAATAACTCTTCCACAAAAAGTGTTTGCCCGCCCGTGAATTTCCAATAGCATCGGACACAGACCCAATATCCTATTCAAAGCTGTGGCCAATGGCGATTGGATGCTGTAACATTCAGAGTTACCCGTGTGCATTTGGGAATTCGTTCAGCTTTTTTTCCTTGAGTTTCTGTTAAGGTGCTTTCGATTTTCGAGCTTTAAAAAAAAAAGCTTTTAATGATGAGTGTTATATTGTACACTACGACAACCCTGTGAAAGCTTTAATGAATAACAGATTTATGCAATCCATTGTAGCCATCAGAATGAGAGGCAAACGTCCTATCTTGCCTACCCTGCCAATTTTTGTTGGACAGAGTATAGGCCCTGGTTTATTTATTTTTTCCTTTTAATTATTTTTAATCTGTGATTAAATTAGATGTCGTTCCATTTTCTACTAAACGTTCTAACAACGTCTTTGTTATGAAGTGTGAGTAGATAAGCCCGCTTCTACCTATATATTGATGAACTAATACCTACTTAAGTGATTATAAATATAAGCGTTTCCATCTAAATTCCTAACTTAAATCTCCTTTTAGAATTTAAGGAAACAGCGGTTAACTTTTCCTATTGTAATCTTTTAGTTTGGATTCATACTCATGCGTGGCCATAAAACATAAATCATTTCCCTTTATCTATTTCTTTGCTTTTACTATTGTCATTTGAAGATTAGAGCTTTCATTCTGCACTTCTTCAGCTTAATCACCCTTCTTGGTATAGGTACCTATATATTTTATACGCTTTTTTTTCGTTGTCTGGGTTGGGAGTTGTTTTTCTTTTTTTTATCTTTTAGTTTTTTTTTTTATAAGAAGATAAACAAATATGGCCGTTCTGTCCAATACTTCAGATTTAAATATTAGCTTTGGAAACTTCTGTGCCGTACTTTGTATTTACCATTCTTTTCAAGTCCTTCTGCGATTAATTGCCAATAGAAAACCATTATACCTACTGCACACATATAGAAACTCGCACCATAACAATGTTACTCCTTTCTCAAGGAAAAAAAAAATTCTTCTTCATCCCTGTATTGAAAAGTGTAGGTTAGGTACCCACCTTCGACTGTTTAGTTGCTTTTTTTTGCTTTCAGTGTTTACCCCCATTAACTGTCTTTTTTCCCCCCCATGTTATTTCAAACACAGCAGAAGGCAACGGTTTTAACTTGAGTTATGCCTTCAGTACAAGTTATTTTCGTTATACAGGTGCAACCCTCTACTACCTTTAGGTATGAAACTCTCTATGCTACGCACTTTGAGATCGAATCCTTTGGCTCTGCCTCTAACACCGCTGTCGCGTCGTAAGGGAGTAAGTCAGCTAGAATATTCACCCTTATTCTGTTTTCTGTCCCCATGTATGTAGGTATAGCAAAAGAAAAAGTTTCTGTACTTTATGCGATGTTACCCAGCACAGCAGTATGTACGACGTACGTACCCCTTTTGTTATGTTTGGTGCACGAGCGTAAACCCTCTTTGTCTCGTTTTTTTTTTTTTTTTTTTTGTACCATATGGATAAATTGGAATTTAAAATTTATAACATTTCTTTAGTGATAACAGAAGAAAGAGAGAGGGAGAGAAGAGCTTGCGACTTATAGAAGAACCCACGTGGATGGAAGATATGGATGTAGATCGAGGAAGGAACTTTATATGGAATTTAATTCAATAGAACTCTGCTTTTAGTTATGCAAAAGACTTAAAGGGGGAGCAATAGGTATAGAGTTTGGCAAATGGCAAAGAAATGTCTTTACAAAATTTATGAACATTTCCAGTAGGCATGTATTGTATAGGTGTACCTACCTATAGAACGTAAATTGAAAAAAGTAGTTTAATGTTTTTGTTTGAAGGTACTGCGTATGATAAATCATGAATTTGACATTTAAAAATTAAATGAGGTGTTTGTCTGGTCATTGTCTGTTAATACATTTTTGTCTGTTTATTAAAAACTTTAAAAACATTTTATTTGAATTCTTTCACATCTTGTTGTAGGTACATATTCCTTTTGATATGAATAATATTACAAATGTGCTGTACACATTGTCTTTCAAGTAAGTGATTCGCCTTATAAAGAGAACCTAATCTATTTTACATATAAACATTACCCTACTTATAAAAGTGGCGCCCAACATGAGTCATTGCTAATCGCTAAGGGATCTTATGTCATTATTCATTAGTATGAAGATGTGCTTTACCTTGCTATTTATCCAGTTATCTATTTTGTTAATAAATAATCCTTCTCAGTGCCTACTTATAAAAGTGGCGCCCAACGTGAGTCATTACTAATTTTTAAGGAATCTCATGTCATTTGTATGAAGTAGGTGATTCGCCTTGGTTAGAGTTGTCTATTTTGCAATTAAACTTCCTCAGCCCCTTCTTATCGAAATGTCGCCCAACGTTAGTGATTTCTGACTGTTAAATATCCTTGTCATTAGTATTAAGTATATACTTCGCTTTGAGTTAGGTATTTTGTTTGTAAATAAACCTTTTCAGTACCTACTTATATAAGTGGCGCCCAAAGTGAGTCATTACTAATTGTTAAGGAATATTTTTTTATTAATAGTGAAGAAATATAAATTTTACGTGCAAAAAGGTAAAATTTTAGATGTGACCAGGTAAATTTCAGTGAATTCTATGGATAAGTTTTTATGCACTTCAAAGAAGATCGAAAAAAATATTTATTAAAATGGGATAGGAAAATTACTCTGAAGCCGGGGTTTTACCTTAAACTTATCTCAGCGAACTGCGGTTTCCTTTAATACACAAAATTGGCACTCAACGTAAATGTCTAAAAACAAAAAAAAAATATCAAGTTTAATCAAATATTTAAATTGGAAAATTCTTGAGTTTTTAGATGTATGCAAAATTAAAAGCAAGTTTAAGTGGGTTAGCTTTTCTATTCTATATTTTTCACATAAACCATCGACTAATTGAAATTTAAGAACGCGAAACATCATTCACTACAATATTTTGAGGTTTCAATTTCAGTCAGGAATTGAAAATCTTTAAAATACGATCTTAAAAATGGCGCCCAACGTAGAAAACAATGTAATAAAAGGGCGTTTTATTCTTATAACTATTAAGATTTGTACGAAATCGATTGGTTTTATTCAAAGTTTAAGTCTTTTTCTATTAATATATACATACCTATCTGCCTAGTAGATATTTCATTACTACCATTTAAGAATTTTCGCAAAAACTACAGTCCACTTTTCTCAAAATTGATTTAAAGGAACTTGACTTTTGTATAGGTACTATTTCATAGAAACCACTTTATTGATACAATTTTCAACATCAAAAACCTACTTACTACACTCTAAATGAAGATGTGAATATAAATGTAGGGATACACAAAGACACTCATGTAGATTTCTGCCTTTTAGTACATACCTACCCAGTATCTTTATGCCTATTTGCTGTTACCTACCTTATGCCAATCACAGATGACTTTAACGTAAATAACACACAAAAAGTGGTTGGCAAATCCTCTACAGTTCTTCAATCTTCACACATGGACTTCTCATCAAGAAACTTGAAACTTATGAACACTCTTAAGCCGAATAGAGCATAATATTACTTTTTTTTCCATACTCATACCTACTCAACTCATAAGTGTTTTTTGCCAAAATTTGCATTTTTTGCTTTCTACGAAAACAAAACAAAAAACCGACAATTTCAGGATACTTTTGCACCCACTCGTATATAGGTTTGGATGTGAGAGTTAAAGAAGCAGCATTTCAGGATGCCAAATATTTTTCTCATAGTAGGTATCTAAGTTATGCCTGTTCGTTGTGCATTTGAAGGAAGAACGAGGTACCTGTTCCTGTTAAGAAAATCAACACACAGAAAAAAGAAGAATTTAGTTTTTTTTTTTTTTTCTAAGCCTCAGGACCTGCCAGTCCTTCATCAAAGTTTTTTATTGTTTTCATCTCTGATTTTTTTTTCTTATTCTCTATTTCGACAGAAAAGAAACCCTCCTAAGGACAGGAGGACTGAAAAAAGAGAATATTATAATAATATAGAAAAAAGGTTCCCCCTTTCATGGAATAAACTGAGAGCACCAACAACAACACAAAAAAATACACATCCTGCTGCACATATGCATTTTGGTATTCAGAAGAAGATTCCTTGAGATGGTACCTACCTCTCAAAATCGGGACCGGGATCGGAATCGGGTTTGGATTGGGATTGGGACTTGGGACCAATTGAATACTACGAAGTAGGACAAAAGGATTCCCGCTGTTTCTACCTACCTACCTTCGCATAATACCAGATCATGCACCATCATTAAATGGACGACGCCGCCATGAGTTGCTTGCTTCTTTCTTCTTTTCGTTTACCCTCCCTATCAAAATCCGAATATACCTATACAACTTGCAGCTTCGCAACTTCTTCGACATTCGTTCAATTCAAAAACCAACAACAAATTCTATACTTGTTTTGGATTTTTTTTTTTTTTTTTAATTCGGCTCCGTTTTTCTCGGAAAACGACGAAATCTCTTTTTTGTTGAATATCTTTCGGTTTATGATGACGATGGTGCACGCTGGTGATCCTTTCGTTTGGTATCGCTGATGGTTACAGCTAACAGGAGCGCAGTGACCTGAAGTCAGGTTGATATTTAACAAAGTGAATAGAAAAGTGTTTACATAGAGTCAAATATAGCACGACCGAGACTGAAAAAAAACCGTTATAAAATCATAGTTTTCACACAGTTTTGAAGAAAACAAACTTTCAGTCTTAAAAACAATTTTGCAGGCGTCTTAAACAATATCTACTGGATCGGAAAAGATGAAACTATGACCTTTGTCACTCTACAATATGGAAGGTTTAGGCCGGTATTCACCGAACGCTCATAACTTAATAGGCTCATAAACCTATTCACCAAGCAATAATAGTGAATATTTATGAGCGCTCATAAGACTTATGAGTGGTCCCGACTACTCTTAAGTTAGAGGGCGCTCATCAAAAATTTTGAAAAGTCCACATGTCAAGTATCACATTGTTTATTGGGTTTTTTTTAGCAATTTCATTATTTTTAGATTCAAAGTTCAAAATAAGTAAATAAATGACAAAATTGTTTGCAAAAAAATGCAAAATTGCAATGAAATAAAGAGCTTGTAAATTCGTTTAGGCTGTTGTGTAAAGATTTTAAATTTTTTCAACAAAAAACAACTTCTTTTCACAGTTTGGGCATGTCTGGTTCTAGAGAGCGGCTCTCATTTTCGGTCTTCGAAAAATACTTATGAGTGGTTGGTAAAGCCGTTCCGTGAATACCTACCGGCCGCAGAGAAAGGATCCATAATCTAGATGAAAAAAAAACTAATGACATAAGACCGAGGCTTGTCAAGTTCACCAGGTTAGGGTATTCAGCAGTTTTAAACTGAAATTCATTTTTATCTAAAAATTATGACAAAAGGCAACATCACAAGGAAATAGCTAATCTGAAATTCTTCAAAAATTTTAACATATTTTTAATTTATAATAAGGGTATTCATGCAATGGCGGAAAACGCGGATAAACCTCAGAAACCAGATAATTTTTATCTCCGCAGAAACGAGCTGACAAAATTTGTATTTGTATATTTTTCTGCAGATCTGATAAATTTATCTCATCAATTTGATGCGGAAAGCGTGAAGATAAACCTGATAAATTTAGAAATGACATTTTTGGTGTATTTTTTTGTGACATTTCAAAAGTATTTCTAAGGGGTGTTGTTCATGCAAACGTCCTGCGGAAAGTTATATTTTTCTGCAAAGCGGAAATTTATCTCGTTGCATGAATACCTACCCTTAATGTGAATATTTTTCCTCTCCTCTCTTTGTTATCGATAGTTTGTATGGAAACGTCAAAATATCGTAGATAACGAATCAAACAAAATTCTGTACGTGTACAAATGGTCAATCATTGTCATGGAATTTCGTTTGCATGCTTTGCCACAAAGATGAAAGCGAAGTAATGGGATTTTGTGATAGTGATGGGCTTTTTTTTGTTGCTTTGATGACTTTTTGATAAGTCCCGACTTTGTTTTGTTCGTCCAATTCTATCTGGACTTGTAAATAAATCGCTCCTAATATGCGTTGAAAGTAGTATGGCGTTGCGTCTTGCATTGAAATACTCTGGAATCGAATCGCATTGGCCACCTAGAACGTTCTATTTGACAAATTTTTCTATAACAGTTTCAAAAAAAGGCTATTTAAAGTTAATTCTAGCCAATGCTCCCAACTTCAATAACAATTTTATTTTAATTATTAGAAAGCCATAAATTAAATCTTTAATGTAGTGTTGTTGTTAATTAACCGATCTGATAGCGCAATTACTCTTCTCTCTTCTAGCCCAATTTTTCGTTTTCATAAAGTACGCCCCTGTTCTCTGATTTTCGTCTTCTTCCATTCACGTTATACCACCACATATGTACCTATGTATATAGTAATGCAGACTACTCGGTGTTCGTTTTGTATTTATAGTTGTTACTCAGCCCAGAGTTATTTGCTTTGAGTTTTAACTTACATCCGTTCAAGCAACGGTCTTTATATCTACGCATTTTCACGTTTCGGTCGGATCAAAGGGTAAGTAAAGTCTAAGCACTTTAGTGTGCACGTGAAAACTCAAAGAATATTCTTTCAGAAAATATTTTACACAAAAAAAAAAAAAAAAAAAAAAAAAAAAAACTAAACAAGAAATTATAAGAAAGACTAAGATCCTTGATAAAGGTCTTATCGAAGGTTTATAATTTACTTAAGGGTGATCTAATGATCATTTTTATACCTAGTGCTTGGGGATAGTAAGTATAGTAAGTCCGAACAAAGCTGGCCATATTCATTCTAACCCAATGATGACGATGATGAATTGGAAAATTTTAGTTTATAGACTAGAATTGTAGAAAGGTATAGTATATTGTAGAAAGGTACCTAGATCTCACAGTACACAAATCTAAGGTAATAAAGGGTTTTCCAATAAGAGGTGTTATTTTGATATTCAAAGAAAAATGGCATTTTTTGAGATAAATGGTCGGATGTTTATTTCATTATAAAGAGGAAGGTATGCCGTCAATAATGGAACACAACATCAGCCAAATGGCCGCCACGACCACGCTTACAGGACCATATCCTTTTCATGAAATTTTCCATAACCAAATCGCAAAGTGGCTGCCCTATGTCCTCGATAGCCTCACGAATTCCATCTTTGAGGTCTTGAATCGACGCTGGGCTGTTGGCGTAGACCTTATCTTTCACGTGGCCTCAAAGGAAGAAGTCGCAAGGTGTTAAATCACAAGATCTCGGTGGCCAATTGTGATCACCTCTTCGAGAGATAACACGGTCCGGAAACTTTTCCCGTAAAAGATTGATGGTTTCATTGCTTGTGTGGCACGTAGCGCCGTTTTGTTAAAAGTAAACGTTGTCCAGATCAATACCATCCAATTCCGGCCATAAAAAATCATTAATCATCTCTCGATAGCGCAATCCATTGACCGTAACTGTTGCTCTAGCCTCATTTTCGAAAAAGTAAGGTCCAATGACCCCGCCGGACCATAAACCGCACCAAACAGTCACGCGTTGAGGATGGAGAGGCTTTTCAACAATAACTCTTGGGTTTTCCGAGCCCCAGATGCGACAGTTTTGCTTGTTGACGTAGCCTCCGAGGTGGAAATGGGCCTCATCAGTCAAGATGATTTTTCGATGAAATTCCGGATCATTTTCATGCATTTCAAGGACCCAGCAGCAAAGACACGACGTTGTTGATGATCAGCCGGCTTGAGTTCTTCAATGCGTTGTTGAAGCGTGTATCGTTCCATTTTTATTAATAGCGTAGTTTCTACTTGTCAAATGTCAAAAAATGACAGCTTCAAAAGTGACAGCTACCGAAATAGCGGGCTATTCAAAATAACACCTCTTATTGGAAAACCCTTTATATTGCGCAGGTTGTCAGTCAGAAATTAAACATGTCGGCTCGAGTATCTACGAAAACTGCACATGGCATTACTAGAAACAACAACAAATATAAGCATTTTGACAAGTAAAGAGACACTGGATCCGCCATTTTCACAGATGCGCAGAACTGAACAAAAATTTAAACGCTAATGATATTACCTACCTTTAATATATGCACCTTGCCTAGATCTACCTAAATTTACCAAGAAGTAGGTACATAAGCAATCCTATATCGTGATGCATCGTGAGAAACAGCCAATTTTATGATAGGTACTTCTAACACTCGATTCTGGATTTAAACAAACACTTTGGCGGATAAATTACAATCATTGTTAATATAAGTGCAGATATATTTTACAGACCGATGAGTCAAGGTCTATAAAATCGAAATCACATCGTTGTTCCTCTTTCGTTTTGAGGTAATTTTTATGAATGATTTGGGGATAGATTGCGAAACTCATTTGAATTGGGTCATTTTTAGTATGGAATGCAGATGGCGTTTTTTTTTTTTTTTAAATTTTTCTGTGATGGCTATTTCTACTTATTAGGTGCGTTCCGGTTGCTGTATACTAGTCCAAAACTTTCTTTTACGAGCAAAAAAATCCTTTTTGATGCGGAAATTTTGTTTCAGAAATCTTCATCTGCGAGTACATTTTTTTTTTTTTGATTACCAAACTGACCAAATAGTTTCTTTCTAAAATGGGATATTCAATCCATACAAAAGTACAGCGTGTCGAAAAGAATCTTCTTCATTAATTAATTTTTTGTTTTCAGATTTTAGATTTGTTTAAAGAAGCCTTTGGGAAGTTCAAAATGGAAAGATAAAGTACTGAACCACGTTCGTTTTCACCAATCAATATTTATGTATATCGTAACGGGCATTTAACCGTATTTATCTAAAAGAACTATAGACCGTTCAAATCAACGATAAACTGTCCAGTTGCTCGTTTTCGACAACAAAGCTTCTTCGAACTTAAACTGAAAGATCACAAAGCTTTCGCACTGAAGAAAATATTCAGAGAGTGCAAACATGCAACCACTTAAAGATCAATCAGACATTCAACGCAACAATTGGGTTGTCGTGGAGATCGATTCAACAGATTTTAGCCGAATTGAGGATAGGTATCTATATATTTCGCTTGTTCCAGATATAAACCCAAAATTATTCGTCTAAAGTGACTATGATCTTTGCAATTTCAATTCTTCAATCTAAATTTAACTCAGCTTAGATGTTGTTTTCTCTGAGTGCAGAACCAGTTTAAATTTATGTCCGATAGAATCAAATACTCATGTTGCAACCATCATGTTATCAAACTATGCGGTTTCCCTTATCAGAACTGGTTTGATAAGATTTATTTCTATATCATTTATATATTTATTTGTACCTGAGTAGATATGTCTGTTAAAACATTTTAAATTCATAATTCTTTTCTCTAAATTCAAAAGTTTTATGATATTATTTTGTTGCACAATAACCACCAGTTGTTGAATTAATAAAACTTGGGATTCACGCGGACAAGTTAAATTATGCATCCAGTATTCTAAGAAATCTACATTGAGTTACATATATTTGTGTTTGTGATGTAAGCTTTAAGTTTCGATTTGATATACCTACCTATATATTTATAACTTCAAGATAAATATATTTTTTAATTTTTTAAACTGATTTATTCCTACCCACAATGCTACTACAACAGAGCGACTCGACCGACCAACAGCGACGTAACCAAAGTGATGATAACCTCCAATTCCCCACTTTATTTAGATTCAACTTACAATTAATCTCAAGTTTATTTCTAATCTGAATTAACTCACATGATTGTAAATAATATAAATGAATAGGTAGGTAGAAACATACCTACATACATACATGCATATAACCCCTGCACATTTGTATTTAGAGCCTAAGCAAGTGCACTATGCATTACATAATCAGCTTTTGTCTTACTTCAAGCTGGCTTTGAAATAAAAAAGATACAAAATAACACACAAAACCAAATAACAACTGAGGGTCCCCTATAAATTTCTTCACACAGGAAGTCGTCCTGATCAGACACATCCTGTGATCTTAAATCAGTTGTCCTGGGTTCGAAGGTGTTCAGGGATTTCCGTTATAAGATGAGTGTGTTCCCAACGAGAGGTGGGTAGGTATCTTAAGCGTTGCTGCCACTATAGGTAGGTAGGTACCTACGTATTTATAAAAAAAAAAAGAATCTTTATTATCTAACACAGCGCGGCGCGGTATGTAACCGCTTTTTGTGCAGAGTTGTCATTGTCATAATCACACACATTTGCAATTGAAAGGATCGCTCCACATTCTTTAACCATAATCGGCGGTTGGCCTTCATTTGGCTTCGCTGCCTCTACCTCTATATAGCTGGCTGGTACTTTGGCAGCAGAGGTAGACTTTGCTTGCTTTAGCTCCATAATACAAGGGCATCGTTTCACTAGGAATTCCAAATTCAAACATGAAATGAATAAGCCCACGATGACATCGCTCAGAAGTGAAAGGGGAAAGCACGAGAGAGTATAAAGTATTCTGCTACTCCTACTCCCTTTCTGCTAGGGTTACCATCTAAATATATTTTAAAATTTATTAAACATTTTTCAAAATCGATTTTTTTAAATGTTTTGAATCAGCTTTCATTCATTCTTATATTACCTACCTATACGATCTGTCCACCGAACGAATAAACCAAAAGCTTACTTGCTCCTTTTGATTTTTTAAATTTGAAAATAATTTTTTTCTTCTAATTCCCCTTTCAGGCGAGGAAATAGATTGCCAGAGGTTACTTAGCATTTTCTTTTAATTTCTTCTTACATCTCCTGTAGTTTTCACACTATGAAACAAAATCGCCGAAGATTTTTATGGGCTGAACGCACCCTATATCTATGTGAAGTGTGAAAAAGAAATGTTAAAAAAATCAGCTCAAATCGTTATCCGGAGCGATTTTATTCACTCTTCTTGATTCGTAACCATATCTCCTGAAAATAAAAGTTGCCAAATACAAAAATCTCCTCATTTAAAAAGGGGTTTAACTCCACCCCCTTTCGAAGCACTTTTTTATTTTTATTTTATTATTTTAGAAAACATTTAAATTTGTAGTATATTTCCGTTGGATTTTAAATTATTTAATGAAATTTTATGTATAATCACGCTGACAATGCAAAACAACCTTTTAACCTATGTACGTGCGTCGATTTAAAATCATTGGTACAAAATTTTAAACAGCCTGATGTTAGGGTTTAAGCATGGTACTAGTTAACACTTTACTTACTTTAAAGCTCTTTACTAAAATGTTCTTAGTTTTAAACACGTTTTAACTAGTATCGTATTAGATAAACCTGTTTTCTTACGAAACTCAAGCTGAACGCGAATAAAACAGTGACATTTCATGCAAAAAATGTTGTCTATGTCGAAGTGACATATTGAGATAGTGTGATAGGTACTAAAAAGATAAAATAGTTATTTGGTGATTTTAACTTTAGTAAAGTGTTAAAAAGATAGTACGATGCAAACTCGTTCAAAATTTGGAAAATCCTCTTTTTGTCCTAGCATCATCCTAAAAATGCTTTAGGATCATACCTACTAAATCGTCTAAAATTGTCCACTTTTTTTTCAGACTAGAGTTTTCATGGAAATCTTGTCATTTGACTCATATCTTCGACTTTGCATATATAGCAGCACAGATGTCATTCAAACTGACATTTGAAATCAAACCAGTTTTCTGAAATTTGTGGTTTCCATTGGAAATTTCCATGGCATGACCGATTTTTTTAAATGAATTATTTCTTGTGGCGGCCAGGGGGGTAATAACCTACCTACATTAACTCTTCTAGCAAAAAATCTTTAGAGGAATTTTTTTTTTGACTGAAACCGTTTTTCAGGAAATTCCCAGAGGTAACTCTACTCCTCTCTCTCTCTCTCTCTCTCTCTCTCCTCTTTCTATTTTTCTCCATGAAATGCCAGGAAAAAAAATGCGAAACTGAAAATAAAAAAATTCAGTTTGTTTACAATTGTTTGAACATTCGTTTTTTGTACGAATACGAAACTATTGGATCAGCTGACGGGGTAGGGTAAAAGGGGATGAAACTTCCCTCACTGCGATAGCAAAGCAACAACAGTTCAGTAAGGTTTCTTATGGCTGAATTCTCTCTCACCAGTCACCACCGTCATCGACAAAAGAATTCCAGAGAGCTGAACAAATAACTTCCCCTTTGGGTTAGGAGTATACAGATACGCAGTAAATTTGTGTTGGGTAGCACTCACACTTCTACATATTGAAAAATACATTTTACACTGCTCTGAGATACAATTCCATGAAGTTTCACAATGGCCTATCTGTAGGATGAATATACCAGATACTTGGTACTTTTTGGTGTCGGTCGCGCCATAGAAAATTATATTCTTGGACGGAGCTGCTTTGCAGGGTTGATTCATGGCACTTTTTGGAGCGAATGCGCCCCATAAAGCAGCAAGTATCTTATGTATGAAAAGACCCAGGACGATTATCTAGATATCTGATGGAGTGTCGCTCCATGAAGTGCCGAGATATGTCAAACTTAAGGCGGCATTAATGTGCTTCGGATACTTTTTGGGCACTTGGAACGGGGATACAGATCGTCGCATAAAGTTTTAAGTATTTGAACACAGAGTGTGGCTGTGCGAAAAAGTGAATACTTTTTGGGGCGCATTCAGTACATTCGAGGCAGCAATTTTGTATACGAGTACGGCGAACGCCTTCCACTCGGCACTGTTGAATTGATGGCCCGAGTGTACCGTTGTCTATATGTCACACTGGTATAGCAAGTATACCAGTGGTGAGTGAGTGAGCGTGAGTATGAGAGTTGCTATGTGCAGGGTCGTTTTGACAGTTTTGTGGGGTATGAAGGCGTAAGATTTAAAGAACTTGAAGAGAATTGAAGAAAATTTACCTAGAAAGCAGTGTCCTAAAGATAGGTATAACTAGGTAAATAGATACAAACTGTCAATTTTATGAAAACTTTAAGATTTTTAAAGGTACCTTCCTACACATACCCAGGTCCTTCACATACATACCTTAAATAGAATTTTTAAAAAAGGTGTGTTCGATTGCAAAATTAACAATTTTTTCTATAGCTAAGCTACATAGGTATAAAAGACTAGATAGTATAGTCACAGAAAACATTTTTTTAGTTTATGAGATCAGTATTTAACAAAGCACACACGATTGGTTGAGAGTTGAAGTCACTAGGCCCTGGCCTTCCACCAGCAGCTGTCCCGAAACCAAGCTTAATTTATTTATTTTTTAGTTTAATAAATGAAGAAAATTAACAAAGTTTTCGCAGACTTAACTAAATGTTTAACTTTGTTGGCCAAAGCTTCATTTAAAGCCATATTTAAAGCATTCAAGTAGCTATGTGACCATCCCTAGTTTGAGCTTGCCATGGTGTCCTTGTAGCTTTTGAACCAAGATTTGTAGGTTTATCTTTAAAAAAAGAACAGAGTTTCATGCCTTTCATGTTGATTGGTACCTATCTAAAACTCTTTTCCAGTCATAAGGGCGCCATTTTGTGCCATCTTAAAGATAAATTCAGCCCTGTCGTGTGTGTATATTCTGAATTCGTCTGTATAGCTACGGTTGATGGTCGCTCTGGCTCACTGCTCTGTGTCTGTGCTATAGAGGTAGGTACATACATACATACGCTATAACTATATATATATAGAGCTTCCTACTCGTATCTCACCATCTACCTACTATGTCGCAGGCTGTGTGCACTAGCTTTGACTCTGCTTGAGTTGGCTCTGGCTAGCTGATGATGGTGTTGCCTGCCGCTTTATCTGCTTAAATTTTTAGGTAGATGTTCTCAAACATCCGCACATACGATAGCTGCTGTTGCTGCTGCAGTTCTGTGTTTGCTATTCGCCCAGCTATCGTCCGACGTCTCGCCCGGTCCGGCCTGGCCCGTTTGTCCGTCCCCGTCCCCGTCGTCCGCCCATCCATACGTCCGTTCGTCTCCATAATGCAGCTAAAATAATTATGTGTGCATTGTGTGTGCAATGTGCATAGATACACACATAGATAGATATGTAGCCATGTAGTGTCGAACATAATCAGCAGCAGCGCCACACATATCTTGCCCTCCTCAAACTCCATCCCAACTCGACCCCTTTCATCCATCCATCTCCTTTGCTCGGTCAGTTCCTGCTTAAATTTATATTGGCAACCAACGGCAGACTATACCTACCTATACCCAGGCATAGATACATAAATGCGTGCATTTAGTCGGATCCAGATTCAGTGTATCCAAGCATCCATCCCCAAAAGTCACACGCACACGCACCTTGTGTGCAACAGCAGCAGAATGGTCTTTTACTTTTTTATTTATTTTTGTTGCAAGGTGTGTGTGCGTGCTAAAAATGCAACGCGTCAATATTGGTGCGTGAAAAACCGAAAAATCGCACAAAAAACTGTTAAATGAAAAACGAAACAAAAACCGCCTGCAAACAACAAAAAAGAAAGAGAACGAACGAATAAAATAAAATGATGGCGGTGAACGCAACACGCACATGCAATTTTGCCCACGCATCCCATTGGAGACGACCGCTATACGACCATCTTCACATCAGACCACCAGAGCTCCCTCCTATGCCTCCTCTCCATCCTCTAGGTTATCCCGAGGAGATCGATATGTGGGCTTCCACTGCCATATTTTTTTTTTTTTTTTAGAAAAAAAATACAACAAAAAAAAACGTAAGCCCGCAGCGCGGAGATAAGACCGGACCGGAAAACCACCGAGAGTACGCTGCTGACCGAACGCCACGCCATCTGGTATTATCTAATCTAGGTATACGTACACTTGGAAGCTTGGAACGGGATTTCTTGTCAATAAGTCGTAGAAAGCACCTGATCCCTAAACGCACAATGCAAACACATTATTACGTGACCAAGATTTCCGTCCTTGGGGGTTGCTGTTGCTTGCAATAAGGTAGAGTCTTCCTATTGTGCTGGGGATATATGTTAAGGAAGACCACAACAAGAAGCAGAGAGTTCCCCCAGAAGGAGTTAGTTACCTCATGTTGGTTCATGTGTCCAAGATGTCACATACAAGACACAAGGTATCGAGGGATCAAAAATGTTGTATTTGTATTATGAAATACAGCGAGTACGACGACGACCGTGACGGCGGGAAGAGATACTTAAGAACAGGCGGGACATGAGGGGTTTTTCATTTGGCTTTAACTGTGAATTCAAAAGTAGGTAAGTTTGTAGGAAGTATGGTACCTACCTACCTACCTATCTACTTTTGTACAAGTATAGAGCCCAAGGGGGTATGAAAACTTTTCATCATCTTGGACAGATGGAATGGCATCATCGAGTGCTTCTCTCGTAGGTATAATGGAGGAGAGTTGATAAGAGCTCGACAGAACCGAGTGGTCCATGCGAAACGAATCTTTAATGTAGGAAAGTATACTTGTAAAGCTTTGGATAGAGGTGGGCCGAAGTGGAATTATATTAATCATCAAAGTTTAGGAAAAATTGATGGACATTTGGGGAAGGTTTTTCAAGTCTTTAATAGTGTGTTGGTATTGTATTGTAGAATAAAAAAAAAAAAAACTATTTAAATATTAAATTATTACAAATTTGTTTTTTTTTTTTTTCAAGTTGCCGGGAAAATCCTTATCTACTTATAAGAAACTATTTAGAGGCATTGTATAGGAGGGATTTGGACAATTCATACTTTTTAGTTTCTATGTTTGTATATGTATCTTCTTAAGTAGGTATACCTACGTAATACTAATTATCTAACTACCTAATTCTGTCTATTTAAACTTTTTTGCAAGGGATGGTGACATTTTTTAAAAAATAAGTTTGGGCGATAAAAAAAGGGCCGAAGCCTATATAGCTAACGTTGTTTCGTTTATTTTATTTTTTTACACTGAACCAAAAAGGTTCGTGGAAACAATAGAAATATTTATTGGGAGAATACAAGAGTTTATTCATATTAGTCCAACAAACAGGTTTATTTATGGGCCTGTAAGAAACGGTTTAAACTTTTATGGTTAATAGAAAATGTTTATTGATCCTGTTTATAAATTTATTTATTTTTTGATTTTTGTGGCGGCAATGTATTTTTTGTTTATTTTATTGTTTCAAAGAACAAATTCGCTAGCACAATAAATTAGTTTATTAAATTGACCAATTTCGTTTGCTGTACCAATAAACTACTTCGTTGTCTGTGCAAAAAATTAATTATTTTTTTTATTATAAATTTTGTAGTTTTTCCCACTATATGTATAGAGGTATTGCATCTGCTTCCTGTTATTCTGAAATGTAAACAATTAAATTTTATTTGAAAAAAAACTTATATTTTACTTACTTGGTTTTTCTAAGATTCGAACTTGTGACCTTCCGCACAGTAATCCAACACACTCGCCACTTATCTAAGGGGCTGCTATTCCCTTACAAATTTGTATGGCCACCATCTTGAACTTAAGGTTTCTGTTTTCTGAACTTTTTGGTTCTGTTAAATTATTGTAAACTTTTAAAATGCAAAATTAAAATAAGGGAAGTTATTGAAAATTTAACTCTTTAAAAAACTTTTGTCTGATGCTATTGATATTTTTGTTCTAAAGTCCAGATTTTCAGTGCGAGATTAAAGTTAAGTTCGATTTAACTCATCAAATTTGGTGAGTTAACTCAAGGTTAACTGAATAGATGCTTTTTGTGTTTTATCCACCGAGTTTGCTTGGTCGTTTCGCATACATTCTCCACCGAAAAATTGGATCCACAGTTCACTGTGGGTTAATTTACTTCTAGAGTTAGCTAATTTTGATTTAACTCACCACAGCAAAATTGGGCCTAAAGGTGTGTTTATACCAATTGAAACATTTATCGAAGCTCCAACATAAACATACCCTTAGTCCGGCGATATTGTAGATACATATATTATGTAACGTATATCGTTTTAGTATGTAGATATACTGAACTTAAATAGAACATTAAAAATAAATAAATAAATTTGGTGGGACGACAGCTAGCGGAGAACCATCAGGGACAAACACATACAAAACAAAATAAAAACCAAAAGAATGAAAAATCAATAGAATCCATATAAATATATACCTAGACATAGGGTGAAAGAGATTACTTATTTTTGAGGGGGAAAATGGGGTAGTGCGATTTTTTTTGTTGAAATATTTTTTTTTTTGCACCAGTTAAACCTTAAGTGTCATGCCAGCTAAACCATTAATTTAGATTCCAAAACTGCGAAGCAATAAGAAGGGAAGGTCAGTTTTACTTGACCTGTTAGCCAGAGTTAACCGGATAAAGTTAAACTGAGTCGGGGGTCAATTTGATCCCTGTATGCCATTTGTGTAAACTTATAAGTACAAATCCGAGCAAATCTTGCTCGAGTTTTTTTTGAATGCATTGTATGTAGCTTCTTGAAGCATCAGTAAGATTCTATCTGCAAAAGTAATTTTAAGTTTATGAATACAAAGATATGTCGTATAATCTCTGGACAAGACTTATTCGAAGCAGATTATTGTTAGTTGGCAGAAGGTGACGATAATGAAATGAGAATTGTACGCGCTATTCACGAGCTCGTGTTCAAAAAAACAAGAGTCTAACATATGAACAAATTTTAAAATATGAAATTGAATATGTAATAATAATAACTTTTATTAAAAAAAAAAAATTGACTTAAAAATTTTGAAAATTTCTTTTAAAAATTGTTTTATATTTCAATCTGATTTAGTTTTTGTCCATAGATACCGAAAAGAATGGAAATAAATCGATTTTTGATTGATACTTCTTCGGAAACGGTTTAAGACTCATTTCGATGTTTTTTTTTTGTCTTGTTTCTTAGGTTCAAAATAAATTATAAAATTGCTTTTGAAAATTCAGTATTTCTTTTTATCACTGTATCGCACAGTGGTATGGAAGGGACCTAGAATTGTTTACTGAATCCGAATGGCTCCCACGAGAGGCAGTATTCCTGTCTATTTAAAGGTGAAATAGGCTGGGGACTTGATCTACAGACATCCGCATTGTGACAGTCTAACGCACTAACTAATTATTACGCGACCGGGAGGTTTATTTTTTTTTTTTTTATTTTCTCCAATCCAATTTTGGATTGGATACTCCCCAGCACACCACACGAAAGTAGTGTGGTTTGGGCTTTAGGTCTCGAAATTCTGCCTGTCTTCAGCCTAAAATGACTGAATCGATTTTTTTTGATTTTTTATACATAGTGTTTCAAAAACAAAAATTATCGACATCTACCTGGCACACAATTTTTTTAGACAATAAGGTCCATGTATTAAGTGTGAAACCATCTTAGTTTCATGGTTATACTGGGGTTAACTCTTGAAACATGTTTTTCATTCAATTTAAATCCCGAGTTAACTCTGGATTAACTGAATAGGTATTTCTTACAGAAGCGATTCAAAAATCTATAGAAATCGAGGTACGCGACACTATGGAAAAATCGATTTTCATAGTTGCGCCATATCTAGTTCGGTAGCAAAACGTTGATTAGTTTTATTGTGTTGCACTTCGATTGGGATGTAACTGTAGCTTAAAGAATTACTATAGCACATGCTATCCCTCAATCGCATGTAGCAAACGACACGTCTACAATAATGTAGCGCGGTTCCCCAAGATAAATTTATATTTTTTCTCAACTTCAGCATATAGCCCGTAGCAAAAGTTTAAGTAGAGTCAAATTGTGTTAACGCTACAGCTTCTAAAGCTAATACTCCACTGGAAAACGGCTTCTCTGTTAACTTTGTTTCAAATTATTCCTAGGTTTAACTAACTCTGCTTTAACTCAGAGTTGATTTAGCACTGACAATCTGGATATAATATAATATTAAATTTGGAAGCTCCTCACACAAGATCTGTCAGACTTTTGCACACAATTTGACAGTTGATTAGTTGATTTCACATACATGTATATACGTCTACATGAACATTTTTAGGATGAATTAATTAACCTTAACGCATTCTATCACGTATGAGTGTTTCGAGGTTATGGTGAAATTGATTTATTCGATGCTTGCGGGGAAAAATAAACATGAAAATCCTTTTCCATCACACAAATTTGACAGACGCATTAAAAAGTTATAATAATAGTGCATCATAGATTGAGATACTATATTAGAAAAAATCATTGAATAAAACGAATCAACCAATAAAAGTGCACACTCCTCCTGACTACTTTTTGTTTTCGTGCGTACACCTCTCTATTATGTGTGTATTTGTTTCCTTTCCAGGTTCTCATGACGCGCAAACAAATACGAACGCATGGAAAAAGACGTTCGTGAGTCATTTAATTTAGAGAGGCTGATTGCACTTTGCAAGCTTCCTTTTTTCGGTTGTTTCGTCTTTCGCCATTTTGACAGATTGGGTGAGAGGTATAGGAACATAGGAACACACCTCGCCCTACCTGTCAAAAGGACGAAAGACCAAACAACCGAAAAAAAGGAATCGTGTAATCAGAGGCAAAGAAATGAATTTCCCTTTCTCTTTGCCTAGGAGTAAAACAGTCAGCCCTATCACGAATTCCATCGTAATCGGAATGTTTCCGAATCCCGAAAAAAAACTATCACTGAATCCGTTTGTAATGTCAATTTGTATGAGATTTCGCGATACGATGGATTCTGTGATACTTTTTTTCGAGATTCGTAACAAGTTCCAGATTACGATGGAGGGCTGAGTAGGTATCTTTATAATAGTAAATATTATTCAGCCTTATTGCGAGTTTCACCCGACAAATATTTCACCTTTAAGTTTTTTGCTCGCCCGGAATTTTAAAAGCTTTTGTGAGTTTCGCCCGAACGAAATTTTGTTCGCCTCCAAAAACAAAAAGTGAAAATGGCATTACATTCCGCCCGAAATGAATTTTCACAATAAGGGGAATTTTTCGATCATGCAATTTCGGGTGAAACTCACAATAGGCGAAAAGTAAGATGTCGAATTTTCCGGGTGGAATGTTGTTCGGGTGAAACTCACAATAAGGCTGATTATTGTTATCAAGACATAAATTACCAACTATTGAGCACTGATTGTATCTTTCCTAGTTATAACCAGATAAACCCATACCTATATTTTTGTAAATATATGTTATGATTGCATCATTTGCATAACCACACAAAATGAAAATTGTGCGTCGGTCGTTTTAAGTTTCCCAATGAAAAAGGAGTGCAAACATGCCTTTCTTAAAGGATACCTGTCATATATCAATTAATAACTTTAGGCTGCATTCAATTTGGTTCTGCAGCACCACACCCAGCTCAGCTTTGGCTAGGATATAGGTAGATGCAAATGAAAATGCAGCAAATTTAATATTCAAACATATATTATCTACCTACATATTTCCGCTTACAAGTTACAAATTTAACAAATTTGTTTGCTATAGGTAGGCATTTCACCCAAAACCAAAACTCCAAAGAACGCCACCCAAACACCAACCAAACCATAATCCTTATGGTCCATTCTTATATGTACCACCTACCGTCCTACCTATGTTATGTAGGTATGTTAGGGACATCCGTGTATACGCAGTACGTCAACTTCAATGCTAAAATCAATATGAACACATTCACGCGTGTATACCATCTTACATAAATATATTTTATAAATAATAGTATATGCTAAGCTCAATGAGCAAAATGCCGTAGGTATACCTATTTAAGGGAGGTAACTTTTTGTATTTATTTATTTTCATTTTATTTATTTATTTGAGTTTTTTTTTTTTTTTTTTTTTGTATTCAAAAACCTATATCCTTATATAGGGATGCATATACAAAAACACACAATACATATTATTTTTCATAAAATACACGAGAATATGCATGTATTTTTAAATATAATTTCAAATTTTAAACTTGCGAAAATAAATTCATTTTGTTTGTGGACTGAATATGTGATGGTTTGCAAAGCGGATGCAGATTATGGGTATGGCATCGGGCAGTATAGTGCGGATGCGGATGCGAGGTCGATCCGGCAAAACTTTTGGAAAAAAATTGAGTTAGGTGTAGAGGTATGTATATGAAGTCTCTATTATATTTTTGAAGCTATACATCATCGGACAACCATTAAGTTTATTAGATTTTGAATCACTCTTGACCGTTATATTTTTAAATACATATAAATGCACAAAAAATAACCAATGTGATTATATATGTACAATTGTACATATTTAATATCGTATCATTAACTCCACTGATACCTTATTCAAATTCGAAATTGGTTCCTTATACGTGGTGTATCTATGTGTGGCAACTATTTGTTTTCTTTTATAAGTCTTTCATTACAAACATAAACATAAAATAAGGAACCTAAAGGTATACCTACCGTTACTAAAGGGTTTTCCAATAAGAGGTGTTATTTTGAATAGCCCGCTATTTCAGTAGCTGTCACTTTTGAAGCTGTCATTTTTTGACATTTGACAAGTAGAAACTACGCCATTATAAAAATGGAACGATACACGCTTCAACAACGCACTGAAATTATTAAAATTCACTATAAAAATGGTGAAAATTTGGCAGAGACGGTTCGTAAAACTAAAACATTTTTGGGTCTTCGTGAAGCACCTTGTCGGACCGCAATACAGAAATTGGTGGACAAATTCGAGCTGTTGGGACAAGTTAGTGATGTGAAGAATAAAACCCGTGCACGTCGCTCAAGAACAACTGAGAATATTGCTGTTGTAGCCCAAAGTGTTGAAGAAAACCCATTTTTGTCCATTCCTCGTCGTTCTTTGGAATTAGGCATTCCACAAACGTCATTACACCGTATTTTGCATAAAGACTTGGGTCTTAAGGCTTATAAAGTTCAGTTAACACAAGAACTCAAGCCGGCTGATCATCAACAACGTCGTGTCTTTGCTGATTGGGTCCTTGAAATGCATGAAAATGATCCGGAATTTCATCGAAAAATCATCTTGACTGATGAGGCCCATTTCCACCTCGGAGGCTACGTCAACAAGCAAAACTGTCGCATCTGGGGCTCGGAAAACCCAAGAGTTATTGTTGAAAAGCCTCTCCATCCTCAACGCGTGACTGTTTGGTGCGGTTTATGGTCCGGCGGGGTCATTGGACCTTACTTTTTCGAAAATGAGGCTGGAGCAACAGTTACGGTCAATGGATTGCGCTATCGAGAGATGATTAATGATTTTTTATGGCCGGAATTGGATGGTATTAATCTGGACAACGTTTACTTTCAACAAGACGGCGCTACTTGCCACACAAGCAATGAAACCATCGATCTTTTACGGGAAAAGTTTCCAGACCGTGTTATCTCTCGAAGAGGTGATCACAATTGGCCACCGAGATCTTGTGATTTAACACCTTGCGACTTCTTCCTTTGGGGCCACGTGAAAGATAAGGTCTGCGCCAACAGCCCAGCGTCGATTCAAGACCTGTTGCGAGATGTTGTGTTCCATTATTAACGGCATACCTTCCTCTTTATAATGAAATAAACATCCGATCATTTATCTCAAAAAATGCCATTTTTCTTTGAATATCAAAATAACACCTCTTATTGGAAAACCCTTTATATAATTGAGATTTTTCTTTCTGATTCTATTTTACAAACGCGAATAATCTCAAATGTCGCTTTTCCGCACACAATTAATGGTCCGGGCAATAAAATTGAGTCCGAGAAAAGAGCAGAGACTTCTCCAAATAATCTGCTACAATTATAAATTTCGCTCATCGAACAGCATACTGAAAAACGAAATTTTTCGTCTATGATTTTGTTGTGTCACTTTTGTAAATGATTTTTCGTTTCGCATCAGCAGCGTTCTAGGCACTTGTCTGCAAAAAAAATTATATAGAATTATGTGGGATCGCATCCCAGCCTATATGCCACCTGAGAAAAATATCTAATTCTTTACCACCGAAAGTATCCCTTGTCATATGATTTATCCTCTTATCATAGCCGTTGGGATTCGGCAGAAATTTGTAGGCCCTCTTCATTTCTACACGCACAGGAATGGTTGATATTTTTAAGTCGCTAAGCCTTGGTTCTCCTGGACTTACCGCTCACCAAATCTGTTAGTCTTGTGAAAACACGCCATTTTTCACATTGTGGAATTAGGCCAGTATAAAAACTTCTATGGTGTCTAAAGTAATTACAGGTTGTTAAACTAAAGCACTTATCTCTATAATACACTGGATAGTGGATTTCCTTTATGTATTTATAATACATTTTTCTGACTCCAATTGAAGATGACATTTGGGTGCCAAGCGCACCCTTTGACGTTTGCCTTAAAAAAAAAGAAGTAATTTGACGTAAATTTTTCGCAATGCTGCTTCACTCGGCTGAACACAGTACGCGCGTCAGGACGCGCGTTCACACGAGCGTGATTATTAAAACTTTTGTCGAATTTCTTTCACCCATTTCAGTATCAGCTGGTGTGTGTTCTATTGGACAGGAATTTGAACACAAAAAATAGTTCATCTACAAATTCACAACAAATATTTCAAAGTGCATTTAATTTACCACGTCCCTGTGATAAGATTAAATACAAATTTATTTTATTGAATAGAGACTCAAAACAAAAATTAATTGTTAATTTATCCAAGCAACAAAAAATTACAATTCATTAATGAATAGAAGCAGAATCAGTTCGAAGTACGAACTTCTTAAATCTTTGAAAGATTTAATTTGTCTACAAAAACTGATCTTTTTCACTAATCAACTTGATTTTTTCATCATTAAAACGAAAATCTATGGTCGTTGAAGGATTAATTAAAAACTTTGCACTTACAAAATATAAATCTTATTAGGAAAATATGTTTCCAATTAAAAAGAATTGCATTCCGTAGGATTTAAGTGCCAAAGATAAGGTAGAGACAGAGAGAACAGACATCACAAAAGAAAAATTCAAAAAAATAAACTAGTTTAAGCAAAAAATTAAAAAAATCCTTACCTTTTTCGCCATCTCTTTCTCACCATGAAGTGTGAGTGTGATAAAGTACAGAGACGCCAAAAAAAAAGTCGGAGTAGACAGTCCAATGTGAACACAGTTCTATAACAAGATTTTACGTATTTTAATATTGTAAGCTAAGGACGCGCGCCATGAATCGCGTGTATTGTGTTCAGCCACTTTTACAACAACAAAAAAGTTATACTGTTATACAAACCTGGTGC
Organism: Leucozona laternaria; assembly: GCA_932273885.2. Classification (NCBI taxonomy): domain Eukaryota; kingdom Metazoa; phylum Arthropoda; class Insecta; order Diptera; family Syrphidae; genus Leucozona; species Leucozona laternaria. The sequence goes on along the minus strand of OW026368.1, from coordinate 20,304,418 downwards.
CAAGCGGACCGTATGACAATCTTCAATTGGAGTCATTTTTTTTTTTATATGAATACGCTATCCAGTGTATTATAGTGATCAGTGAGCTAAAGCCTTCTTATTCTATAAGGGCTTGTTTCACAATCAGCCTTATTGTGAGTTTCATCGAACAATATTCCACACGAAAAATTTGACATTTCACTTTTCGCCTACACTCAGGGAAAAACTGCTACTTGGATTTTAATAACAGCGTATTAAAATGTTAGTTGCTTGAATTATAACAAAACGTATTTAGATTTAAGTAAAAACTATTTGTTTCAAATACGGAAAGCGTTTGCGAAATTAGGAAAAATATTGTTTATTAAATTTAAGTAAGGACTTATTTATTTTGAATATGATCATAGCGTTGAAAATATTTAAAACGAAATGTTTTTAATTCAAATATGAAACCGCTTTCTTTCAAATACATAAAACTCAAACAATTTATATAGGTTAAAGCAAAGCCGAAACGTATTTAATTGTTATCGTGATTGTTACTAAACTTTCTATTTAAAAATGTTAAGCCTTAAAATCAAAGGTAAAACACATTTAAATCGAAAATTTAAATTTTTGTGAAGTAGGTAAAATCTTATTTAAATCAAACACAATTTACGTTTCAAAAGTGTAGTATTCTATTAACTTTAAAGTAAAAACGTACTCAAAAGTAATTCCTTGTTTTGAAGTCAACTGTTTCGCACTTTTTGAGTTTTTAAAATTAAGGTGAAAACGTACTTAAAACAAATAAGAACCAAACTCAATATAGGGAAATGTATTCAATTTTCGTTTTTTTCACTGTGTAGGTACCTACCTACCAAGTTGCGTTTTAGAATCAGTCGGTATTGAGATTGCACTACGTTAAGGTTAAAAGTATACATTCATTTATATGAAATTTTTTCATGACAACAAATCGTTTTTGTATTAATTAAAGCTCTTATATCTGGAATTTTCTAGGTTCATATTTGAGGACCACATACATTTAAGCTAATAATTTGAAAGTTACAAATAATTATAGTTTAACTATTAAAGATACCCAATAATAAGGGCGTAAGTATGTACATTTAGCCTACTTTAAAATTCCAATTTATAGCAGTTTTGTATTTTGTTATAGTAAAAGTACTTTTTAGGCGGCCCGCAGGATCAGGGCTCTCCACCGATGGGCATACTTCAGGTTCCCAGAGTTTATTTTTTCAAGTGGTAATGCACAACCACTCCTAACTGTGATAAACTGTTACGACGCGACGTTAGTCCTGTAGAACGTTATAGACTCCTTTTATACAATACAAATATGAATCTCATTTATATGAAATACGTTGAATATTTCAAATGAATGATTTTTCCATATCAATGAGGAACCTGATTTGAACCAAACTGTTTGAGAACTTAAATCAAAGTCACCGCACCTTTGATTTTAAGATGCTTGCATTTAAATTAAAGTAGTTATGCATTATTTTTAAATCATTAATTTTTTGTATTCAAAGAATAAACGTATTTAAATTTAATGCATATCGTATTTAAAATAAGTTTGTCAATTTATGAAAAATAAGTATTCTCTGTTTTGATTTTAATGCATTTCCTACTAGATTCAAAGCTGCTTCAAGTTTGTTTTAAATGATGACATCCTTCATTCATAGTCGCAAACAATTTGAAATAAATAAAATCCTAACTTAAAATAAAGCTGAAGATAGTTAAAAGAAGGGGTGTGCTTTCTTCAATTCAAAGTCGAATCATATTCATTTTGAAGTGACTAAATTAAATCCACAATTAAGGAGGCACGGCTTTGATTTTAATAAAAACGTATTTAGTCCCAAATTGTTGCGATTCTACTTTGATTCAAAGCCGTTTTCTTTGATTTTAAGATGTTTTTTGGCTCAGTGTATAGTTCATGATCGAAAAATTCCCCTTATTTTGAACATTAATTTCGGGCGGAATGAAATGTCATTTTCACTTCTTTTTTGAAGGTGAACAAAATTTCATTCGGGCAAAACCCACAATAGCTTTTAAAATTCCGGGCGAATACAAAAATTTTAAGGTGAAATATTTTTCGGGTGAAACTCACAATGTCTGATTAAAGTTCCAAGTAAGCAACTTCAGTTAAAAACTCGTTTTACGTTTCACAATATCTTAATAGTCAAACTAATAAGTAAAGTTCTAAGAATTTTAATGGCCAGATAAAATGTCGATTATCATAACTTTCCATGACAATAAAAATATTAATAAGTTTTTTTTGAATTTGTCATCAGTAAAAACTATTTTGACTGGAAAACTATGAGTGATACATACATTCATTATTTCAATAAATTGTGAAACGCAAAATTTTTAATGGGAGGATTTAATTTGCGGATAATTTAAATGTCACTTAAGTAATTGTAACTCTACTCAGATATTGACCCTAAGCATTATATTGTGAATTCCAATATACATACATATGTAGGTCCAAAAATAAAAATAGGCGCATGTTGTTTTCATTGATAGAAGTAAAAAAAGCCGCCACCATCAGTTTCCAAAATGTATATAATCATGGTTTTTTTTTTTTCAAACCTATGTTTTTAAAGCATTTACCAAAGTTATCAAAAAAAAAATAGAATAATTGTGAAAAAACTCTGTTTTTTTAAGATATACAAATATAATGTATGTCAACTTATGAAGAAGAAGAAAAACGAAAACAATAGAAATGCATTGTTTTTTTTTGAGTGGACTGTACTGAATTATTTTTTGCGACCTCTAGTCCAAATGCGTTTTGCACAAGCACCGCAGTTGGGCTCATCAGTTAGATGCCGTAAGTTATGAGAAACAAAAAACAACTTCTGACTTGCCCTGAAATTTAGTTTTCAAAAAAAAAAAAATAATTATAATACTTTTCCCGAAGCAGCTTATACTGACGGTGTGGGGTGGCGTATACTTAACTTTTTTTTTTTGTTTCAATAGTAAAGTCAACTGAGCGATATGTTTATATTTTTTATAATTTTAAATATCTATATTTCTTAAAATTATACATTTGTAGGTATACACATTCCTGGTATTCTACATTGTTCCTCAGAATTGTTGTTAGCCTTAAAACCATGTTTGGAATTGTTTCGCGGGAATGAAAAGCGTGGTTGGTTTTTTGCTACGCAGAAAACTGGGAGGGATTTGTTCATAGTGTTTTATACCTCTCCAAATTTTCCTTCCGATATACATACACAAACATGAATGCATGTTATTGTAGTGTAGGTACTAGTTTTGGATTTGTAAACAAAAATCGAACTCGAGTCGAACAGTCTAAGCCGCACTGAAACGATTGTCTTTAAACTTGGTACCTTAGCGTTTTAGGCGATGCCCTACTAGAAATTTAATTTTGTTTAGCTCTTAAGTTAACAGTACCTGCAATACAATCATTAAGAAAAAAGGTATTTTAAAATAATTTAAAAGAAAATGAAGAAAATTAGACAGAATTACTTCCATTTACTTTAATTGAAACGTTATTTCATCTCGAAAACAGCTTTAACGATTTTAATTAAAAAAAAATGTCTGCACTATTGTAGTTATACATATGTAAAGCTACATATACATCTACGTGGGTCTGCATTTCGGTTAACAAAAATTACTAAAAACTCTTTCTAACGGTAAATATCTGGCATGGACCCAATTTTTTTACTTTTGATTTTCTCATTAATTGAATTGAATTGAATTAATTGTAGCATCGATTTATATCAAATTTAAGATATAGAACCGTACTGTAGAACAATTTTTATGTTAAAATATACCCAAGACAAGAATCATTTCCTAAATTATTCTTAACGAATAAGGAACAGCCTAGATATAAATTATTTTAAACATGTATCTAAACTTTTACACGCAATTAAGCATGATGCAAATCTGACCATATGTTTGGCAAATTTAATTTTTCAAAGGATTTAAAAAAAAAAAAAACAAATTTTACCCATCCCAATATTTTACCAAAGGTTTTTTTAGAGGTATAGAACTTTGAAATGGAATAAAACAAAGATGATCTTTTTAAATTGATATGAGATTCCTGTTTTTGTGGATGTAACGGAGTCTCAACATACAGTTGAGGATTATCATCACTCCAAATGCGGCAGTTTTGTTTACTGACGTTCAACCAAAAGTGAGCTTCATCGCTAAACAAAATTCTCTTATTAAAATTGGGATCAACGGCAATCTTGTTTTGGGCCCATTTGGGCACAATTTAGAAGCGTTGTTCAGGCGTCAGTCTATTTATGTTGAAATGCCAAACCAAACTAAAAATAAATCACTTGACAGCTGTCAAAATGGCCGCCAGTTAAAATAGTGTTGCCAACTTAAAGTTCTATACCTCTAACAAAAACACCCTTTATTATCTAAGGCCCAGTTTTTCAGTGATGAGTTAAACCAGTGTTACCTAACTCAAAAAGTAAATTATCCCACACTAAACTCAGGAAGCAGAGTTTTAAAGTGGAGAATGCAAGCGGAACGACTTAACAAACTGGGTAGATAAAACATCAAACGCATTTGTTCAGTTAATCGTGAGATAACTCTCCAAATTAGATGAGTTATCTCGGGTTTAACTTTAATCTCGCACTGAAAAACTGGACCTAAAAGAGAAAGCCAAAAATTCCAGCATAAACTAAATTAAAAAAAGGAAAAAAATCTATAATTTCATTAAGTAGAAAAAGCTTACTATTTTTGTTTGCAAATACATATGGTTGGGTTAGATACACTGACGCCTTTGCTTTAAATGAGACTTTCCTGAAATAAACCGGGTGCTTTGAAGAATCGATCGAATATTTTCCTCAGAAAAATACGAAATAGACCATTCAAACTGTCGGGATATCGCAATCCTCCAAAGTTATAAAATTTGAATAAAAGGGATGGATGGGACACAACATTAATAAACTACTGGATCAGGATATATGTATGTACCTATTATTAAAAAATCATCCAAACTTAAACCGAAGTGGGAAGCATTTGAGCTTTATTTAAAGTTCATTCCAAGAAAAACTGCCTAATTCTAAAAACTACAAGACATGAATGAACCGTTGCACACTATAGGTATGTCGTATATATCCTATACAACCGAGAGGAACATAAAACTTTTTAGGGTAAAATTCTTTAATTGCGAACATGCAATACCGCGGCTTATCGATAGTGCGATGAAATTAAGATTTAAAAGTTTGTTTTGCTTAATGTTTTGCACAATTTTAATTTTAACTTCAATGAAAAGCATTTGTTTAGAAAATTTCTTTTTAATTAGTTTTAAAGGGAAACATTCCATTCCCTAAGTCTGTATACTAGCAGTTTTAAGGCTTTTATATCATTAAAGATTTCACCTCAAAACTTTCGGATGTTACAATCTCTTTCCTTACCTAAAGTTATAGTCTCCTAAAAAGTTTTTGAAAATAACTTTAGGTTTCAACAATAATGAGTTCTGTTTGATTTTCCAAAAACTATGATTTGTGGAATGGGTACCTCTATTTTTCCAGTCAGTAATTTAATTGAAGTTACAACAACTAATCAATAAACTAAGTATTTAAAATCTTTAAAAAAAAAGTTCAAGGTTAATTGAGAAAAAACCCATCAAACCCTTACCTGCTGATCTATTTGACTACCTTACCTACCAATATTTTAGGCATTTAAAACCTTAAAACCTGATTGTAAGAAATATTTTCAGATGAATAAGGTATTTATTCTTTTTTAATTAAAAAAATGCCTTAAAGTTCAAATATGTGAATCTTCTCTCAAATATTTGTGTAAACTGCAAAATTCCTCCATCGCGCTCTGTCTTTCATCTCTGTCAGCCTCACCAGTCAGCACAAATAAACTTTTCTTGATGAATCTCCAGAGGAAACATTTTAAAAACTTTTCCTCATGAACCTAAGCTCTGATGTGATTCGTACCTACCAACATTTTTTTTTTTTTTGTTGAAAATTCTCTCATCACCCTCAACCTCATATCACTGTATGTACTTATATTTGTTTGACTTTGAAGTTTTCAAGTTTGATTTTTAGCCAAAAACTCCTGCAGAACTCTGAAGGGTCAAGTGCTTAAGGGGTTTCCCTTTAGCAGTCTATATTCAGTTCACACACAGCTTCAGCTCTTTTATCATGTGTGTTGTGTGTGCTTACCTGGAGACAATAACATATAGTTTGTTTACCCAACTATACGAATATGGCTATACAAAGAGGGTGACAACAACAACAAAAACAACAATATAACCATACTGTTTGTTTCTAAATATTGACCAAGCATTTCTGCTGACACGGCTCGACCGACCATGTATGCAAACCAGGTGTTTCTTGCTCCATGAAAATGTTGGAAATTTAAGTTGTTTCTCTCATCGGTCGACGGTCACCCTCTTTAATTTTTTTTAAATTTTAATATTTCGATTTCGAGCTTGAGAACAAAGAACTCAAAAAAAAAAAAAAAAAAACCGAAACAAATTGGCATTTTTTTCTAATTACAAACATTCAACAATATTCCCACTATACTACTTTTAGAACAGCCAGCAGCTATATCCCCGCATATTTCTTCAATCTCCATTCTTTCCCTTGCAACTTCTGATTTTACTTGCTGTGCGAAAGAAACGAATTTTTCAAACATCCCCTTCTTAAAGCTAAAAATTTTCTAAAATATACGCTAACTTCTTTTCATCCTGGCTCTTCCTCTTTAAAGATAAAAAAAAAAAAAATTATATCAGGCAAAAAAAAAACTGAATGAAAATTCCAAACTCAACCCAAAATCTAGTGGCAGCGGTGATGGTGGCGGTGGCGGGCCCATCGTAGCTCTTTACTGCTGTGCTGCACATCCATCCACCACCACCACCATATAAGAGCCAAAAGGCTCGTGCTGGAGCAGGGGATGCCATGCGAAGGCGAACGAATGTGCTGCTTCGAGAATACGTACAGAAATAATTTCGCCTTGCCATCAGAGTCCCTGCCCGGTTCTACCTTCTGCCTTCTGCCCCGCTCAGCCCAGCAGCTCCTAAGCTCTGAGCTCTTCCATACTCTTACGTCCTTCCTCCTGTGCTCCTTTCGGTCTCCCGTCCACATATAAATTTAATGTATGTATGTATGTGCGTACGTTTGTGTTTCTTAAAGCCATTCTCCTTGTGCTTGTGAAAACGATAGAAGCTATAGGTCTTATGGTTACCAACTTAGGTGAAATTTTAAAAGCAACGAAATTTTGTAATTAGTTTATGTACACATCTGTAAGAAAATAGATTTTTAAGGTACGGCCAAAACTACTTTAAAGACACACGCCTATGTCGAGACTTTTTCCAGATTTTGAGTAATGGGGGATTTACACGACTGACAAATTGGCAGCTTTTTGTCAGTATACTGCCAAAAGAATGAATTTTTACTGTTTGTTCTGTCAGTTTAGTGACGGAAATTCTGCCAATTCGTCAGTCGTGTAAATCGAGCATAACAGGGACATATTTTTTTATTGAAGTTTTTGGGTTTTCGGAGTAATTTGCGTGATGTCTGCTTGAATGTTGACTTTTAGCGCCTCTGCAGAATGACAATATCGCTATATCTGGACTGATCACCGGGACCTCCAATGTGAAAAAAAGATTTGTGACCTTTGCGAGTGGTAATCTGGAAAAATGATTCCGAAAACAAATCCAGAAGAAAACTGTGTCATTCTAACAACAATGGAAACAGCCATTAGACAAGGTCATGTGATCTTGTGGAACGCAGACTGTTAAACTCACATAAACCAGCACCATATTAGCACGATCTTCCAAATATTCTGTATTTCATACGTTTACAACACGTTGACCGCTGCGCTTGCACGTATTTATATACGGATCTCGCATATAAACGAGAGCAAAATGATATGTTGTCAACAAGAAAGGATGACCAACATCGAATAATCGAACAGACCGTCTTACTTACAATAGGACAGCTATAATTATATGGTAATAAGGATTAAGGAACTCTGTCTACCCCGGCTCCACTATAAGACCTGACAGTAACACCAGTCAAACAATCAAGCACAAAGAATCACTCTTGTCAATCGCTCTGAAGAAGTTGACTCAGGGACAAATTTGTTGAGTTGTATAGTGTACAACATTGCAAATGTCAAGCAAATACAAACTCATCATAGCTCAGATGGCTAAGGCACGTAGAGGGAATGAAAACCAAAGCACCGATTCGTAGAGTCTTCGAGTCTAACCTTAAGGTAAAACCACGAGGACCGGTTTGTAGTGCGAATGGAGCCAGTTATGTAGCTCAAAACCGGTAATGGATAGTTACAATGATTAAACAGATAATTTGTATCTATTCCAATCTTAGCAAACTTATTTATTTAACGTTAATAGATCTATCCGTTATATCCTAGTTTAAGGTTCAAACATCCTAAAACTCTCTTTCAAATTAACCAACCTGGTAATTATGGCTAGAGTAAGCAGCAATAGCAAGAACAAGAACTCAACTGAACGATGTTGTTCGAGTATAGAATGGATATGGTGGAGAAAGCAGAGGGAACGAAGAAGGAGGAAACATCACAAGATTCCAGACGAACACAAACCAACCCCCTGCTTTTTGCCCCGCTTTGAATTCCATTCCTCTACCAATATTACACAAACAAGAGAAAACGAGAATTCTGTATAGGTTATATAAGTATAGCGTGTATAGATATATGTAGCTGTGTATCTTTGTCGATATGTATTTTTGTATAATATTCTATTCTCCCCCGGCCCCAGTTTCTATATTTGCTTGGGCTTGCCTTGCACCCTTTTTGCCCGGTCTACGATTTCAAAGTTTTCGTCGTCATCGTCGTCGTCGTAGTCGACGTGTATTCGGAGAAAGCTGCATATAAAGTTCTCTCCTTAGCTCGAGATCCGAGAACCCAGCAAGCAAGCAGCAACCATCAGAGTATAGACACGAAGGCATCGCTAGGGGTTGCAAACGTAAGGGATGGTTTTAAAGGGAAAACTTAAAGCCTTATCGCGAACTAGCATAGAATTTAAAGGGGATGTGTAGTCATTGAATTTCAACCCCCCTAACGACTGTTCGACGACGACGACAACGACGACTACGACGACATGGACTAACACCACCCCCATAGTGAAGCACAAACTCTTTCTTCTACCTCCTCTTCTCAGTCTTCCAACTCCGAGGCCCTGATGACTGACCGTGCAATGGGTTAGATGCGAATTTAAGATAAACAGGTTGGGTGGCTGTTTCAAAGGGTGGCCGGGCGGCAGTGGGGCGGATGATGGGTAAAGGGTTATTATTTTGGGGGCCGGAAGGCTTCCAGGCTAAAGCATGAGTTTCGGTGTATGTGCATACACAGAGGGTAGCTAGCTCTGAAATGGTAAATTTCGTACTTTAAAGTTCGACTCTCTCTCTGTCGAAATAGGAAGCACATGCTTAGATTAACGCACGTCACATATATATGTAATGTACATACATAACTATATCTATGTATATATGCAAGTGTTGTGTGTAGGTATGGATGAATATTCGTTCTGTTGTATACATATTATCTGTGATGAGGCACGGGTTTCATACTTTATCTTAAAGCCTGTTATATTTGTGATTAGGCATGGCAGGCATAGAAAGGCTCTAGGCTTTCAAGAAGGCTGGGGGCCACAAAGAGTCATGTGGGTAGCTGTAGGTACTCTCTAACTCTGTTGTAATTTTGTTATTTAAATGTTTTTAAGCTCGAGACTTCGTTTGCATGTTTAAGCAGACTTTGCACTTCTTCCCATATATGTAAACAAAATAGCTAGTTTCTAACCTAACATACCTTCATATGATGCCCAAATAGATTGTTTAAGATAGAATTTAATACATTTTGCAAGACTCATCATATTTTGGAAAATGAACTTCTTCTCTGTACCTACTGCAATTATATAGCAGAAAGATTTAGTAAATGAATAAGTTTCTAATCTCAACATCAATTTTTATCGAAATCGTTCGTAGGTAGTTATGTGAATACGGTAAGGGTTATTACTATACAACGCTTTGACCGCACCGTCTCAATAATTGACCCCTTGATTTGATAGATTAAGTTTGAGGTTGGATGTAAATAATGATTTGGAAATATTTTCAACAGATGAAAATTTTAGCTTTTTCGATGCAGGGATATTAAAACGTATGTAGGTAGGTATGTATGTATGTATGCATGTGTGAAAGAAAAGCATAATAAGCGAAGGTTGACTTGAGTGTGCTGCCTACCACTAAGTTAAAAAGCTGCAGTTATAGCTATTTCAAGGGGCCCATCCGGATCATCAGACTCCATTTGTGAGGTGCTTTGCTTAGTTTTGGAATTTTCATTTTTTGTTGAAAAACTTTTCCGTCACTGATCGGATTTGAAATTAGACCAAGAGTGGTCTGAAAAGCCTTAGCACTACGCATAGCGCTACCGAAACTACGTGATCCATCTAATGTGGGTATGGAATAAGTTTACCTATGACCATTATTACTTGCAAAATGAAAAATCTTGTCCGGACAACGGTTTTGTAAATCTTTGACCTTGAACTTTCGGTTAGTGTTCGCTTTTTCCAAAGCCACGATGAGATGGGATAAATGTAGGTACAGGGTGTCCGCCGGGAAGGTATACTACTTTGTTTTACCGCCATTTTAGTAAACATTAGTCTTATTGACAGTTCAGTCAAGACAGTCGTGACGTAGACACGTGGAAAATTTATTATGGAAAAATATACGATAAACCAACGTGTTTTAACATTTTATCAAAATCAATCATCGATTGCTGTGACGATGAGAAAGTTACGTGAAATTGTTGGGAGAAACAACGTGCCAACAAAAAGCACTATTTATCGTGTAGTGAATGATTTCGAAAAAAGAGGGTCTGTAGGTGATAGGCCCAAGCATGGACCACAACGTACTGCAAGATCGGCTGAAAACATTACTGCTGCTCGAGGAAGTGTTCAAAACAATCCATCAACCTCAATTCGACGCCGCCGCCGTGCTCAGGAGCTTGGTCTTCAAAGAACAACTTTGGCCACAATTTTGCACAAGGATTTGAATTATTTGTTTCCATTTATGATTCACTTGACACAAGAGCTTCTTCCACAAGACCATTTACGCCGCAGTAAATATGCCAATATAGGATGTTACAGCTAGCCCATGACAACCCCGACCCGATTTTCATGAAAAAATAATAATGAGTGACGAGGCACATTTTCATGAATGAATGGATATGTGAATAAACAGAATAGTCGGTTCTGGGCAATGGAAAACCCTCAAATTATTCATCAGTCAACTTTGCATCCATTAAAAGTTACAGTCTGGTGTGCCATTTGGTCAGGAGGAATCTTGGACCTTACTTCTTTGAAAATGAAAACGGCGTAACGGTAATACTGTGATTGGGGAGCGATATCGTGATATATGATTGAAAACTTTTTAACGCCACAACTGCATGCTTTGGGCTTGATTAACATTTGGTATCAACATTTAGCCAGGATAACAATGGAATTACTGTGAGACCTCTTTCCACAACAAGTTATTTCAAGAAATGGTGATGTTGATTGGCCTCCACAGTCGCCTGATTTGACTGCTCCAGACTTCGTTTTGTGGGGATATCTGAAAAGCAAGGTTTATGCAAACAAACCAGAAACGCTTGAGCAACTCAAACAAAATATTTGTGATGAAATTAATAAAATACCGCGTGAAATGTGTGAGAATGTAATGAAAAAATGTGCTCAAAAGGGCTCGCATTTGTGAGACTAACAGAGGCGGACATTTACCTGATATTGTATAGGGTGATTTTTAAGCTGGTTTGGTTTTGGCAACACTGGTTTTGACAGCTGACGTGTGTTTAGTACCTTGTGTCACTGTCAAACAGCTTCAGTTTGGTTTGCAATTTAACCATGGATCGTCTTACAAATGAACAACGCTTGCAAATTATTGAATTTTACTATCAAAATTCGTGCTCGGTTCGAAATGTTCATCGCGCGCTGCTTGTGTTCAGCGATGAGGCTCATTTTTGGTTGAATGGGTACGTAAATAAGCAAAATTGCCGCATTTGGAGTGAAGATCAGCCAGAAGCATTGCAACAGCTACCAATGCATCCCGAAAAAGCCACTGTTTGGTGCGGTTTATGGGCCGGCGGCATTATTGGGCCTATTTCTTCAAAGATGATGCGAATCGCAGCGTTACTGTCAATGGTGAACGCTACCGAGCTATGATAACAAACTTTTTTTTGCCCGAAATGGAAGTTCTTGACTTGCATGATATGTGGTTTCAACAAGACGGTGCCACATGCCACACAGCACGCGAAACAATGGCGCAATTGCGAGGCGAGTTTGGTGAACAGTTAATTTCACGTTTCGGGCCGGTCAATTGGCCGCCTAGATCGTGCGATTTGACACCATTAGATTATTTTTTGTGGGGGTATGTCAAGGCTAATGTCTATAGGGACAAGCCCGCTTCGATTGACGCACTGGAAGCCAACATCCATGCATTCATTCGTGAGATACCGGCCGATATGTGTGAAAGAGTATGCCAAAATTGGACTCAGCGGATGGGCTACCTGAGACGCAGCCGCGGTCAACATTTGCATGAAATTATCTTTAAACATTAAATTGCAAGGTTCAAACTATCGATTCAAATAAATATTTTATTCATTTTTTCGAATTTTTTGTGTTTTTTTTTTAAAAAAAGTTCTAAACCTCTTAAAAAATCACCCATTATTTCATACATAATTGCCGACATTTAATAAAACATTTATCAATATAAGATCCATTCTCTTTCATTTAATCAAAAATTATAAACAAACAAAGTAATATACCTTCCCGGCGGACACCCTGTGCTGTATAAGTGTATCACACTTTTTCATAAAATTTGTTTAATAATGAATTTACTCTGTTTTGGATGTTTTCAATTCAAATTTCTGTTTTTCGCTTCTGTTTTTAAATAGGTACATATGTACATACCTTAGTAGAAGTTATGAGAGTTTGAGTGTAAAGGCTTAACTACATAAGCCAAAAAGTATTTTTGTACAAAAGTAAAAATATTTTTTTACAAATTTTTTTTCAAACCAAGATTTAATCTGTCTTTTATAAGTTTTCCAGTCAGAAAAACTATTCCAAAATGAGTTTGAAAATTTTCAATTTTTTAACTTTTTCACTTTCTTGGCTTATGTAGTTAGGCCTTAATGTTGATGCAAATTTTAAATTTAATTTTTGGCACTGGGGACTGGGGTACAATTATTAAGCAATACCTAGCGCTAGACTCAATTTTTAGTATGGAATTTTAAAGTTTAAGGTCTAAAAAATCATTGGGGTGTATAAAGAAAATTCATACTAAACGGGTATTAAAATCCATAGTTAATTTGATAATCGTTTTCCAAAATAAAATTTTTTTATGAAAATCTGTAGAAAACAATATTTTACAGTTATTTTCTCCAAAAATTTAGCAAACAAGTTTAATGGGGGTGTTCTATTTGGTTTTCAAACAGAAAATCGATATTGAAAAATGCGTCGATATATGGTTGGCTAAAGAGGTTTATAACTTGTCTAATCTGAACAAAATCAATTCTTTTGTTGAAAGGAATGTGACACTAATGCCGAATTCTTTTCAACAAAAGAATCGATTATGTTCCGAATTTTTCTAAACAAAATCGGTTCTTTTCTGTCAAAACAAATCTTGCATTTTTAACCAAGATTTAACACCGATTTGCAGACACACTACAAAGATTTCACATTTCTTATACGTGAAATTGAAAGTCGGAGAGTTTTGGGAAGGCAAATTGGTTTTTTTTTTTTTTTTTTTTTTTGTGCAGCAACGGATTCTAAAGTCAATATAATTAATTTCAGCTGTGCTAGTAACACACACAATCACACGAAAAAAAAACGATTGACAGAAATTAATCGTTTCGGTTTAGAAAAAAGTTGATTCTGTTTAGAAAAAAATCGATTTCTTTGTTGAAAGGAATTCGCTATAAATATCTCTAAGGTACTTGATTTCATTTAAGTTAATGTTAAATTCCTTACAACCATTTCAAATCGATTATTTATTTTGGTTGTAAGGAATTTGTGAACAAATCGATTTTTTTTATGTGATGGTATGTGTGCTATTTGACGGGAATTTTAACACAAAAGTTGTGCACCTACAAGTTCACAACAAATATTTCAAAGTGCAATGAATTCATCGCGTCCCTTTGATTAGATTTAAAACAAATTTATTTTAGTGAATAGTTACAAAATAACAAACAATTGTTTTTTTTTTATCCAAGTAATAAAAAATTAGAATTTAATAATGAAAAGAAGAAGAAATCCGGAATTCTTAAAACCCGGCAAGGAATACACCGGCGACGGTGTCCGTCTGATAGAATTAATCGTCTTTAAAGATATGGAATCAAAGCTCTGCTATTTCTAATCAATTATAAACCAAGCAACGCATATTTTTATTTATTTATTTGCATTATTATTCACTGAAATTGTGGAATTAAACACTCTTGCATATTTGTTTTGTTTTTACGCTACCAAAAAAAAAAACTTCAACTTGATGAGAAATGTCAAATCTTCTTAGTGTGTGTGCAAATACGTGTAAATCTTGCTAAAATTTATGGCGAATTCCTTTCAACAAAAAATTCGAATTTTTTCTAAACAGAATCGAATTTTTTCTAAACAAAATCGATTCTTTTCTGTCAAAACAAATCTTGCGTTTTTAGCAAGATTTCACACTGATTTGCACACACACTATGAAGACTTGACATTTCTAATACGTCATAAATTGAATGTCGCGGAATTTTTGGAAGACGTGTTGTTTATTTTTTGGTTGGAACGAATTCTACATACATAAATTAATAATAAATATTCAACAATATATTCAGTCAATACAGCTATAAAAATAATTTATTGTGCGTTGTTCATTATCAAACACAAATTTGACAAAAAAAAAATAGCTTTCGCGAGTGAAAGACGTGTTAAAAACTTTCAGTGCATGTGATGAAAACTTCTCAATAATAATATTCTTTAAAAATATATGTGCAAATAGAAGTTCAAACAAATAAAATGCACCGTATAAGCTGGCTAATATCTTTTATTTATTAATTTAATTCTATTGGTAAAACATTTTTCTCACAACAAAAACAAACAACCTTAATAGTTTTGTGAATAATTTCTTGACGTTTTGCGTCAATTGCAGCTATAAAGTCACAAACACAATCACACCAAAAAAAAATCGATTCTTTTACGAAATACGAATTCCTTTCAATTGACAGAAAAAATTCGATTCTGTTTAGAAAAAATTCGATTTCTTTTTTGAAAGGAATTCGCCATTAAAGATTTCATTTGTCTAGAAAAATCGATTTTGTTTTTTAAACAAATCGATTTTTTTCTATTTTTTGGTTGTAAGGAATTCGACATAACACATTCTTTTACATCGCTATGGATAATTTGCCATTGTTAGGTTTACACGGAGGATTGCTTCGCGACATGAGAAGTGGCTGTGCACGCTTGTGGTTGTACGGCTAAGCTCGTCTCCCGGGGTAGTTCTTGCCACCTCTCGATGTACCTTCTGCTCGACTAAACATTGCCTAAGGTTAATGGTGTCACAAATAAAGCCTGATTCACAATGCGACGAGGAAACGCGACGTGAGCGTGACGAGGAACGCCATCATCTTTTTCTAGTTACACAATCTTCGCCCAATTTACAATGCAGCGAGCGTTTTTACGACAAAAACTCATTTTTCTTAAAAAAAAAAATCAATAAAATATAAACAAAATAATATACAAAACGATAGATTTATCAATAAATTTATTTGTTAAATACATATTTGATCATATCTTTTTTGAAAAATCTGTAAATTACTTAGCAAAAATGAAAATCTTCATCACGTCGAGTATTTATTGAATTCTTGGGGTGACCTCACAACGAGAAACGCCTTATTGTGTATATCCAGGTATGCTTTCATTGTTTGAAATTGGTTTGACAACTACAACGAGTTCTCGTCACGTTTCCTCATCGCATTGTGAATCAGGCATGACACAAATCTAGGGACTCTGACGATATCCGAGAGAAAAGTTAATTTGGTCCTTCGAATTAAATTTAAATAAAAAAAAAATACTAAAAAAAATTATAAAAAACTAATTTAACTAATATTGAACTTCAAAAACCCATCACCAAAAATTAAATAAAAAGTAAGTATAAAAAATGAAAAAAAAAAAACCCAACCTAAAATTCCTATATACATATATAAAAAAAGAAATCCTGTCACCCTATGTCTAAAGCACCTCCTTTTATCTCCCTCAGATACCGTCACGCTGAATTACAAACGTTTGTCTGATGTTATTGACGAAGGCCTGGCCAGCCCACCCAAGTATATCGAAGATACTTCCTTCGCTATTTCCTTGGCCATTTTCTCGGAAATAGCCATTAAATTGCCCCAACCAGTCACAACTTAGTCCGTAGTGGAAGTTCGTTTGTCACATCCTCAAACCAAAATTACACACACCTTCAGCTATGAAAATAGCACACCATTTTTTTAAAAACGTTCACTTAACAATTTTCTTAAAATCAAATTTCATTAAAAAAAAGTTAAAAATCAAAATCAAAAGAATTGAGTTCTCCCAGTCGTTCCTTTTCTTATGCTAAAAAAATCAAAAATTCACAAATAAACTAAAAAAAGTATAATAATAATAAAACAAAAGAAAAACAACAAAGAAAAATTCAATATAAAAAAAAAACGTTTTGGAAAACCACGTTTAAAGTTAAAAATTAAATTATTTGTTCCATGTAATTTAAATATTTTTCAAGACTTGGTCGTCTTTATTTTGTATGAATTAAACCTTTTCGTTGTACCTACACACAATCGCAATTTTTGCGTTCCATGGGGTAAAATAAATTGATTTATTTTTGTCGACAGATTAACCCCTCACTGTACTAACACCAACATAATTTACATCTATCAGTTTTCAAGTGAGTTATTTTGATTTGTTTATTTACTTTGGTAGTGAAAATTGCATTTAAAATATGTGAGAAATAACCGCTCATAATAACCTGCCTGTTATGTTAGCCAAGGTCTTGGAAAGATTTCAGCAGGAAAAATCTAGCCGAGGCAAACTTGTTGCCCTCTCACTGCTAAAAACTTGTTGGGCAAATTTTGCTATCCTATGAAAAATGGAATTGACTCTAGACACACATGCTAATTATATCAATGTTGGTTTATAAAGGTACTCACCCCAATTATGAAATTCGTATTTAGCAAAAATATACGACTTTTCTCGGACATCCTTATTATGAAAGTCACTTTGAGTCATCTTCCTTACAATTAGTCGTAGTAAATAAAGTCATGATTTTGAAATTAGGAGAACGTATGTCATCGCATATAACCTTGACAGTTTTTAGTTCTATTACGAAATTCGCCGACAGTAGTATTTTCATCGTAAAAATTATCACTTTTCTCGTTTGATATTTTGGGTACAAGCTAAAAAATTTTAAGCAGGAAATGAACCGAAAAAGGGGGCCTATCATGAATTATGCTTTGTGCATGATATAATCGAGTTCAGTCGGTACAATCGAGTGTAGGCGGTTCCTTATTTGGCTGAGCCGATTGTTTTTGATTCGATTGAACAAAATAAGAAACGGCCTACATATATGCTCGATAGCGAACTGGCTGCACCCTCGAATTTGAACAACTTTTCAAATGGATGTTCGAATCTTCCAATTGTTGATTAAGGGCAGATGTAGACGGACGAACAGCTTTACAGCTAAACTATGGATCCACAGTTAATTTTTGTGATTCAAACAAAAAAAAAATCACAAATTACTTCCCACTATGAATCCTCTAAGCTCATGGGATCAGACTTATCTCGAATCGATATTCGAATTGTTAATAAGGCTTTCCTTGGACCTTCATTACCATCTTCAAAAAAAAAAAAACAATTTTATTGAATAAATTTCTTTTATTTAATTTTGGGAATCACATCACAATTTGAGCAAAACAAACAACATTTTTGGAGCTGAAAACAGTTAAATTGTTGATACCTATCGAAAAGTTGACATTTCAATATTAAAATATGTACATACGTTGATAGGAGTTGGCTTTAAAAGGAGTCGTATTCAACGCATACGACTTTCATAATATGCGTTTCTAATACAATACGATACGAATACTTTTTGAGATACGATAAGAAGTTTGAATTTCATAATTGGGCTGACTTTTTATGCGGTCCCACAGGGCTATGGCCCACCTCTGGTATGCTTAATTCGGGCACCCAGAGTTTTTTTTTAAGTCGCCCGAAGAGCGTTAACGCACGCAGATATTTAATGGCGATAAACTGTTATAAATTGGCATACATACATAACTGGCGTGGGCCTAGCCAATTTCAATAGTCACCCTTGCTATCTACCCTTGTCAGTATCTACCTAAAAAAATTTTAGGACCTCTTAAAGAAATAGATTGTTTTTCCAGCCGGGAGATGGAAGCCATTAAAAATGACTCGGTGACTTCATCAAGTTGACTTTAATCTCTCACTTCTTAAAGTGCATCGAAACGAAACTACACAAATACAATGACAAAAACAAATCAATTTGAAATCGAAATCCAATCGCCACAAAAAAAAAAAAAAATTTAATTAAAATCTCAATTTACCAAAACCTTTATTCTAATTTTTGTTTGATATTTGAATTCAAACTGGCAAAATAGGACACAAACTTGCCGATTTCCCCAAACAAATTTCATTGGCAGAAATTGTCAGGAAGTGGAATTATACTGTCCCTCTCGTCAGCGCTCTCTTCTACCCACAACTGGCTAATTTGTGAATTTGTGAAGTGTGGAACAGGATTTGGCAAAAATTGGCAACAAATTGTAAAACTTGGCAGTTTTGGTCAAGGTCTGAAATAAGCTTATAACTTACCATTGACTTTAGACATAAAGTGAACTGCACAATTCGATTCAGAGGGAAAAATGCAAGCAGACTTTTACCATTTAGAAGTTTTTTTTTCCCGCAGATTTGGCCCCAATGCGCGTCCATTTTTCTTGCAAAACTATGACGGCCAAATTTTATAATTGAAATACCTCAGCTAATATTTCTTCTTACTTATACTATAACTACTTGATATGAAGCAATAAATAAACGCTTTTAAAATTTAATGTGACGAAGTTTATAGGGGTATTTTGAAGGATATTTAAGGATTGGTAGAACCAAGATACATCACTTTAAGGTTTAATGAACATTTGAATATTTAAAAGTATACTTTAAGAAATCGAAAATTATCCTTTCAGTGTTAAAGCGCCAAAAAATTGCCACTGAAAATGGCAAAATCTGAAAAAGGAATACTTCTCACCTGTCTAACTCTAAAAATATGAATCCTATATTTTTTTTTTTTAATTGGATGAAGCAGACCTACCTATTTATAGCAGCACCAATTTTTGTGTTGATTTTTTGAATACTCAGAGACGACCCATATACTAATTCCAATAATAGAATTTGACAGGTATATAATATGAAACATCTTTTATATCTCTGCCGACTGGCTTATTGAGCACTGAATAACAATAAAATCCAAAACCCGTTGGTTTTTTATTTCTCCTCCATAAGTCTTCTGAGTCCCTCAGAGTGACACTGCTTCTGGATTTGATTTCAGAATCGCTATCAGAAGTCAAGTCTTTTTCTGGATAACTAATCGAAAATACCATAGAGCAACCATGAAAAATTATCATTTTTTTGCAATGCGACAATTTTTTAGTAGTTTTTATTTTTCCCACGAAAGGTTTATAAAACATCTTCGTAACTCAAAAGGGAACCCATACATTTACATAGTTGTAAAGTCTTCTAAATGGGCCAGTAAAAAGACGCCTTTGACCTAAGCCACAGCCAAGGTCGGTTTAGCATCTGAGTCCAAGTTGAATTAATTCAAATCGGCAGACGACGAATCAAAAAGATTGCAATCAATTGGTAGAACTGTAACCTGTAATAAACCCATACCCCAGAAGGTATAAATCTTTTACGAGGTAAAGATAGTTTGTCTAAATTATTATTGTAGATACACCTTTACTTTAGTTTTTGGTTTCACGTCCTTACTCTCGTTCTTTTCGATCTCCTTATAGATTCATTAAATGTTCATATTTCTGAATAAAATACAACATTTTACATTTTTAATATATTTATATATATATATATATATTTTATTTTATTGATGTTTTTGTTTTAATATTTTTTTTTTTTTTTTTTTTTTGGGAATAGTTGAACTTTGCCAACTGCCAAACTTTACATTAAATGTACATAAATTGAATGCATTTAGCATCTAGTATAGAATTTTACAAACTTTTATTTTATATTATTATATTTTTATTGATTAATGAATAAATGTTAAAATTGTTTATTATTTTTGTTATTTAACTTAACTAGTTTTTACAAAACTACAAATCGATTAATAATAAAAAAGCTGGGTATAAATTTCTATTACAAAAAAAAAAAATATATCAAACTTAATGGAAAATTATTTTAATACTTTTTTCCCGAAAGAAATTGAACTTCTTCTCTTCGGATTGTTGTTGGCTTTCGGTGTGATTTTGTTTTTATATCTCACACCTTTATTAGTTTTGTTAATAATAATTTATGTTAAAAGTTTTGTTATTTTTTCTTTCAATTATTCGTTGTCAATATTTAATAAATCAATTAAGACATTTAAAAATGTCAAATTAAGAGGAAAACTTACGCAAATAAATTAATCAATTAAAAAAAAAAAATATATATTATGTTTTAAAACGTATTGCAAATTTACATTGCTTGCGAAGAGAATTCGACAAGGAAATTTTGAAGTGAAATGTTTGTAAAAATAAAAGTTGCCATCAAATTGATTTCGGCATGAGCATTTCTTTGAGTAATACATTCTGTTCTTCAAAAAAATATATAAACAATTCTTTCAAGACAAGTGGATTTATGTGACGAGGAATTAAAAAAAAAAAAATTATTTCCGATAAAAGTTAGCAACCCCGAGGGGTGGCGCAGTAGAGGGATACATCAACTCAAGTTGGCGTGCGAAGCAGCTGGTTGGAAGAAACTTGTTGGTTGAGAACCCGCTCCACTCCGAACTGTAGCATCACCTTAGGCTAGGCTAGGCCCACACCAAATAAACTAAAA
Organism: Leucozona laternaria; assembly: GCA_932273885.2. Lineage (NCBI taxonomy): Eukaryota > Metazoa > Arthropoda > Insecta > Diptera > Syrphidae > Leucozona > Leucozona laternaria. Next base: position 20,283,363 of record OW026368.1, on the reverse strand, counting down.
AAGCCTGTTCCAAGCCCGTTAAAACCGTTAAATAGTGCTATGCTAAGTCTTCTACTTGGCTGATGTATTTCAGTAGTATATAGAATGTGTATTTTTCTTAATTACGTCCTTTTCCAATGCCTAAATAGGTTCGGATCAGTTCGATCTACTGTTACTGGTCATAGTCCTCGAAATAAAGGATTTATTTAAGATTTCAAAAATTAAGACAATGAGTTTAGATGATTTTAGGCCATACAAAATTAAAATAAGAATTGTATCTATCTATCCATCTATTTATTATCAAGTTAAGCCATATAACTGCAAGACCTTAGTTCTTATTAATGATAGAAGGGATACGATAGTGTATGAAAGTTGTTTCACAGCACAGTACACTGATAGTGTGGATTTTATCTCATTAAATCATACTTCTCTTGAAACTTTTGAGCGCCATCTATCTCAAAATCTTGAAAAGTTTCACAAACGTAGGTACACTTCTCACTTAATAACAGATATACTGCTTAAGCTTATTTGTAAATTTTATTTTTTTTTACTGAAGATACTATCGGCTTTGTGAACTGAACGGCGATGAATTATTAAAGAGGTTGTTGAGGCTTGCGGAATATCAAGTCAAAGGGTGCATAACATTTTTTTCAAATATTTGGGTATGGGAATATTATCAACGCGCTGAGTGTTGCATTTGTCGATAGTTGACTGAAAGATGGGTAAAAAAAGGTATCGAGTTGCGAGGAGACTACATTGAGAAATAAATAAATTGAACTCGAAATATGGGTTTTTTGAGAAAGCTGACCACATAAATTTCAATAATTATAGTGATGGGGTTTTCACACTGAACCAAAATCTGGGATGGAATCGGCTAAAGTGATAGTTGACTGTCGCTGTTTTGATTGTCATTTTTGATTATCAACTATTCTTTCCTCTGTATAAAACGATCAATTAAAATGCTTGGGTTCTTGGCAGTACCTACAATTCTCAACAAAAGAAATGTCATTTCAGTCAGCTGTTGGCTACGAGAATTGTCAAGACTGACTTAAAAACTGATTTGAGCAGCAAATTTAACCTATCCAATTTTGGTAGTTCAGAAACATATATCTAAGATAGGCTATCCTAGTGAATCCTGAACGTGGCCCATGTAAGTTTACGGAGAAGTAATGAAATATTTGAGTAAAAATATTTTCCAACAAAAGAATAAATTACCATACTCTCTTCCTATACGGAACTCATCTCAAACTAGCGAGGCGTACAATGCCTTTTTGTAACTACATAATAAAATGTATTTTAATTTCTCTCTGCTGCAAAGAAAATTTCCTTTGAACATTGCGCTTCGCTAAAATATATTTATTTATATTATTTGTATAACTATAAAACGCTTGATTAACAAAACTTTCGGTTTTTCGGAGGATTTAAAGCCAAGCCAACTTAAATTGCTCGCGAAAACGACACAAAATGTATGGAAATCACACCTTAATAGCTGTCGCAAGGAAGGGGTGGCAAAAAAGCGATAGTCAATTTGACAATCACCTTATGTGAAGCAAAAGTATTAATTTCGATTATCAGCTATCACCTTAGCCAATTCCACCCCTGGATTTCGACCAAAAAGTTCAAAATCTCATTAACCCGGAGGCCACACGAGCCAGTACTGGCAAGCAAGTTGCAATACATTCACATTTTTTCACTAACACATATAAACCCAAGCAACTTGCTCGTCAACTGGCTTGCCTTTTTCGAAGCCAGTTGAGCAGCCAGCAGAGAAGCAAGTAGGGCGTTCATTTTTTACACTATAGTCAACAATCATCGTTCCTTTTATTTAAATTTCTGAATTAATTAGATTTTGTGCAAAAAATAAGTTAAAATAAATTTAGTGTGGAATTTGATTGCATTTTAAAAATGTTAAAATTCACTTTCGTTCGAAACTTGACATTGCTTGACAGAATATTTGACATTTGCGAATATTTCGTTACAAATTACCAAAAAGCTCTAAAATTGCCCTTTTCAAAAATAAAATTTCAAATTATTCGGATATTTAGAGGTTTTTTAATCCATTGACATCGTAGACATCCTTTAATGGAATTTGAAAGTTTATGGCTTGACAGATAGGGGACAAATTATATTTGATCCTATCGTGAATATTTCGTTCCAAATGTCAACCGATTGCCCTGAAAATGCATTTTTCCGGAGCAGAACAAAAATGGGAAAAAATTCGGATTTTCAGAGGTTTTTTAATCCATTGACATCGTAGACATCCTTCAATGGAATTTGAAAGTTTGTGGCTTGACAGATAGGGGACAAATTATATTTGATCCCATCGAGAATATTTCGTTCCAAATGTCAACCGATTGCCCTAAAAATCCATTTTTCCAGAGCGGAAAATAAACTGGAAAACAATTCGGATTTTTAGAGGTTTTTTTATCCATTGACATCGTATACAACCTTCAATGGAATTTGAAAGTTTTGTGCTTAACAGACGGATAGCTAACAAAATGTATTTTGACGTCTGTAGTTTTTTTTTGGTACATGAATTTTAGATAGAGTATATGTTATTCCCTCTTATGTTTCGTTGTCCATAACTTCAACTATTAAAGTTTGTTAACCATTTTTGCATTTTTCTTTAATATTCTTTAAAAATGTATTTTGATTTTTTCAATCCATTTTGTTTGAAAGATCAACCAAAATTGTTTACTATAGTAGAGAAAAACAACGACCTACTTGCAAGCAACTTGCTTGGCAAGTGGAGTGCCACCTACGTCACAGCTAGTACACAGATACGAATTTGGCAGGCAATGTATGAACCCAACTTGCTTGCCAGTACTTGCTCGTGTGGCCTCAGGGTAAAATTCAAGGAGGTTTCCTATTAATTTTCATATTTTGTAATTTTGTATTATTTTGACAAAATATCCTTCCATTATGAAAACAAACACACTTTATTACTTATTTTTCAAAGAAAGAGAGAGATGATAGAAGAGAGCGTTTATTATGAGTTGTTTTTTTTTTTGATTTTGTGTGATAACACACTTAAGGCTGCAAAGCTTACGCACCATCATTTTAATAACGTAAAAGACTAAGCACCACTAAAAGGAGTCTGATGATCGGTCTGGCAGCGTTTATTATGGTTGGACGAGACACAGTTTATCGCTTCACACGGACAATTACTAGTTATAACAGATAATTGCCATTAAAAGCAGGTTTCATTCACGAGCTTCAGTCGACTTGAAAATAATCTCTGGGGGCCCGAAGTATGCATACCGGCAGAGAGCCCTGGCCCTTCGAGGCCCAAACAATGTACTTGTATTAATAGAACTTTATAAATTGGCTTGGGTTTAGTCACTTCCTTTATATTAATGAAATTTTAATGCATTCAGGTGAATGGATTTGATTCCTATTTATGGGTTCTTATTTGTTGTTTTAAACATAAAAGGAGAAAAAATGTGTGAACATTTATGTCTTGGAACTTTACCCAATTGCAATGTTTCACTTTCACTGAGATTCTTTGGAAATGTAAAACAAAATTTGGTTTATGGTTGGTATGAATGATTCAAGTAGATTTTGTAATCTTGTGGCCACAAATTCGAGATTATGACCCGATGTAAAAATAACATGTATTTACAATTTTTGGTCCATCCTTTAAATTGTCGAATATCTAGTTTTTAATCGCTCATAACCCTTAAAATCATAATTTTCCTCATGTGATGGGTGTTAATTTCAGTAGGCATTTATTTTCATTCGAAAAATCTTTTAATTTTTTAATTCCCAACTTTCGTTAGACTCTGATGATGTTGAAAAAAAAGTTGGAAAACGGATGCTATTCCGCTTACCTAAAATCAAAAAAAATAAATGTGAGTTCTTTTAATAGTTAGGCCTCTTGCTGCAATCTGAACTAAATTTTTGGCACAACTTTGAATACGAAGTTGCTGGCCGCTTTAATGGCTGAACACAATGGGATATAACAGTAGCTATCCCTATAGTAGTTGAAGTTCACTGGCTAAACACAATAGTGTAGATGTAGCTCGTTGCACTCCCAAAGTTAAAAGGTACGAAAATGGTATGCAGCCCTAGGTTTTTCATATTTTTTTCTTGCTGCATCTACAGCTTCGTATTGTAAATTATGGTTCGTCCGTCTCACTTTTGACAATGCAACGAACTACAGCTACCCCATTGTATTCAACCAGTTCAAATTGAACACAGCGCAGATATCAGAATCAATGGCCGTTTTCGAAAACTTCAAATCAAAGTCAATTTGACCGGCAATTGATCGTCATTTATGAGGCAAAACTTGCAATCGTCAAATATGCAATCGTCCTGCTTGCAAACATGTCTTTTGATGAAAGTCAAATGATTTTTTGGCAAGCGCAGCTGACGTTTTCGAACAGAATCCAATTTCATCTGATTTTTCAGATTTAATTTCGCTTGTCATTTTCAGCCGCGACGTGTTTATCGTTTTACTGACTCCCTGACTGACATCCAAAAATGTTAATTAGCTAACAATCTCTCGAACCACCATGTCTGTCTCTTTCGTCACCTCCATTATTTTACTGCACAGCTGCAACGCAGATGATGTTTTCGAACACGTGATTCAAGCAAACTGCATTATCGAACACAATGCCAATGCAGTAGAATTTGGATTTGCGTTTTCGAACAGAAGACTTTTGCAAGAACATTCTGCAAACGCATTTTTTACGCAGATGACGTTTTCGAAAACGGCCAATCTAATACAAATATAAGCTTTATCTGGCGAGTAGGTTTTGAATGATCTTGGCAGTATTTTGAGAAAAACGCATCTTGAATAACGAAAATACCTTTTACAGGAATGTTCAAGACATTGTATAGAAGCATTTTAGTGGACCTATCACATGAGACGATCACCTGCTACAAAATTTCAGTTTTGTTTGATTGCACTTGCCAACTCTCTTCGCAGTGATGTGTTATTTTTTGTGTTCCAAAAAAAAAAAAAACACTATGATGAAAAAAATATATATATATTTATAATTTAACAAAGTAAATAGGAAACTAAATTTAAACATATATGTATATTTACCAATTTTAAATGCTCATTTGCCTTTCATCATCCTTAAACATTGTTATTTCCAACATTGATCGGCGTGCTGTTTTATGATGTTAGGTATATGTTTTCTTTTTTGCTATGTTGAAGTTTTTTTTTTTTCTTGACATAAGTATTTTTGTTTTATTTAAAATACAACTAATAATAATAATTAATAATAATTACAATAATAATATATCAGTCTTTGTTAAAAATACACTATTTCATGTGAGACGTGGGTAGAGATGCTGGTACACTGTAACTGAAAGCCTGTTTTTTTGTTGTTGTATTTTAGTTTAGAAAGTGTTAACTTTATAATGTAGGTTTTGTGTGTATTTTATAGAGGAAAAACCAAATATATAAAAAGAACACATTGTTTTAAGTTAAGCTAAATTTTGTTGTTAAATTTTCTTCTTTTTTTTTTTTTGTTATAAACGACAAACATAAAATTTTGAATTTTGCTTAAATTTTTGTTGTTTTTTTTTTTGTTTCGTTTTTTACATCTTATTTAGCGCGCACTCAGAAAATTTACAAACACATTATGTACAATCTCTCTGCCGTTAACGAGATGTGCTTTTGCATTTTTTGATATGTTTATTGGAAAATGCAATTCTCCCCGCAAAATTTCGAGATCAATCATTTTAAATTCGTTCGGCAGAGAACTTACTCATTATATCTTTCCTAGATTTTTAAAATCATAATTTTTTTTTCTTAAATTCCTTATCCTACATATCTACCATTTTTTTTTTGTAATCCATAAATACTATTCAAATTTTTATCACACGTTATATAAGAAAAAAAAATAAAATAAAATATTAAATAAAAAAAAATATAATCTTTATAACAAAATTGTTCTTTACATGTGTTTGTATAGTTATGTTTTTTTTTTTTGTTTTTTTGTGAGAAAAGGGTGTGTTGTGTGTAGTATTACTTATTTTAAAAATGAACAAAAAATTGTGTATTTCACGAGGCAGTGAACTTGTCCTCGAACGTCTTTTCCTAACTTTTTAAATTTCATTTTGTTTTATTCACAAAAATCGATTTTTTACTTTTTTTTTTATTTAAAAATTAAACTATTCTCTTGATTATTTTTTTTTTCTTTTTTGTGATATTAATGTTTTCTTTTCTTTTGAAAGAAAATCAAGCAGCTTATCTGATTTTTATCTAAGCCTGCATATTCATGCATATAATTTATGGGTGTTTGAGGAAAAGAAAACTTTTCCTATTTAACTACGCGAATCGTTGCTTTCGCTGAAACTTTGTTCGCTCGATTCTCGCCGAGTGGCTAGAGACTTCGGTTTGTATTCGGTGATGAATACAGTGACGGAATTAACGGTTACTTCACGTGTTTGTGCTGTCGAACGATCGACGTTTTTTAGACGGGCGGGATATTTTTTATTCTTATTTCTATCATGGCCCGACGATTTGGAGGTGGAGGCTGGTTTGGTGCCATTTGGCATGGCACCTGAGGCTCCAGGTAGAGTGGCATTTTGTTGAGCTACGAGGGCTGAGTTGAGACGGGGTTTCCGTGTTGATGTGCCTGCAAGAAGGCCGAATGAGTTTAGTACTGAAAATGCAGAATATAAGAACTTTTTATCAAGATTTCTGTGTGTGTTTTTATGTTTGTGAGTGTTTTTTTTTTTTTTTGTTTTATTATTGTGGTTGTTGTTATTTATGATCCTGAAAATATATATTATTGATACATAGTTTTAAGTATTTTATTCTTGTCAGATGAGTTTGTATAGCAAAAAAACTGTGTTTAAAAGAAACCAAAAAAGTGCTCTGGTCCATGAGCTATATCTGATAAGTTCGATATTCAATTGTTCTTCTTAAATATCAACACTCTGTTGTTGTAGAAATAAAACTATGGAGAATAATATTATTTTATTTAATAAAAGTGCGACGAATCAATGAATTAATATTGACATTAAGTGCACTGGCGTCCTGGTCGGATTGTTCATCTTTCACCTCTTCCTTAATTCCCTCGGAAGACTTGAGTAATTGGAGTAGTTTCAGAGAGTAAGTAGTTTAACTTTTAACGTCCAAAGCTTTTTATTTTCTTGACGCCCATAATTATGTGGTTTGGAGTTTTCTCATGATCGAGGCAGAATCTGCATGTGTCACTGGTTATTAGTGGAAGTGGCCAGAGAAGAGAAACGTTTGTATGCTGAGGTTATTCCCACTTAATCTAGATACGCTGGGGATACGAAACTTTCCTGGTTGTAGTTCGCTACCTCAGCTTCGTGAGAGTGCATGCGGGATAGATAGGTTTCAAGTGCGTGAGAAAGGTCAAGGTTTATTGAAAAGAAAAATGTACTTTTTTCCTACTACGAATCATTTAGACGTGGCCATTTTAAAACATGTAAATATCAGGTTTTGTCTTAGAACTCCTGAACGGTGAACAGTCGCTGTAAGGCAGAAGAATTCATTTACTTTGGCCAAAGTATCCGACACATCAGCTGGAATTGCGGACGCGGAAGGAAATATTCAAACTTAAGTCGCACGTGGCTACTGGGGCGCATGGCATAGCTTCGGAGATATATTGTCGGGAGATGAGTTCGACCGGATTTAGGTATCGCCGATGAGTGGAGACTCGGCAAAGTTTTTCCCATCCACAAGAAAGTCGGCTATTACAGATAAAATACAAAAGCTTGCGTGCACAGATATGCATAAAACAATGAGATGATGACCTACAACAACAATAGGTAATGCTTTATTTGGCCCACTTTATATCTGGTCATTGAAAGTACTGCAAAGGGAACCACCATTCGATTTTCCGAAGAGGGAATTGGCACTGATTAAATTCTCAGAGAAAGTGGTTCCCTTTACAAAGTAAGTTAGTCAGAAAGCGTGAATAGGCGAATCAATAAACTATACATTTGAAACAAGCGACATCAAGTGGGGCACTGATGAATACAAAACGGCGGAAAGGACATGTGCAGAAGTCTTTGGGTCTAGTACCAAACTTTCAGACCCGATGGGACAATCTTTTAACATTTTTCAGGCAGAAATTAACGCTATAGATGTGCAGAAGTAATCTTAGAGAAAATACTCCAACAAAACGGTATAGGAGAAAATAGGATCAAAAACAAAATACAGGCGGTGGCTTAAGGGAAAAACTCCTCAAGCTGAGGCAGTCTAAATTGTTACTCGGGAACAAAATCCAAGACTGTTTTAAATCCTACATCATTCAGTGTCACATTCTGATTCTGCCATGAACATGAGAAACCCTGGACCATATAGGCATTAGGCAGGTGTGACGCACTTGACTTATGCCACCAAACAAACAGGTGGAAGAGTGCAAACTGACTTCAACCAGCACTCCATGAGGCAGAATAGAATTCTGCGACTTAATTGCGATTCTTACTGAATTAATTGTCGCATTTTGTTGTTACTTCTGCGGCGTATTTATCAATTTTTTAATTTTATATTTTCTTATAGAACACTAATCGTGACTCTCATACAAACCAAATACATACAAATAATTCAAGAAAAGAATGACAAAATAAGTTAACTAGTATCAAGTGGTTTGTCCCAGTTTGCTGAGAAAAACAAACCGAATTGTTAAAAACAAAAAGAAATTCTACAGATTCTTGCCATTCCACCCACAACACGCAGATTCAGCTAAGAAACAAACAAACAATCTCGAATGTTATCTGGCACACACTCTTTCTTCTCTTCTAAAAGGTGGGTTGGGTTGGGTAATGGACGAGCAGGCAGGCAGGCAGGCATTTTGCATTTCTTTTTTTTTATTTTTTTTTATTGAGAACGAGGACACAGATTACATTGTCGTATTCGTTTCTTCATGTTTCTAAGAAAAACGCAGTATGCGCGTTGCTTCTGATTATCTTTTTTTTTTTATACACGAAAATAGATTTTTAATTGTTTTATGAAAAACAAGAAAAGAGATAAGTTTGTATTTCTTTATTTTTCTTTTGGGATCACTAACCTTTACGTACGTCACACATTCGGCATTTGAATGCTTCAGCTGTGTTTTTGTAGGTACAAACACTGCAGTCCCAGAAATTGTCTTCGATCGCCTTCGATTGTCGTTTTTGTCGTCGCACTGGTGATTTTTTATGGTCCATTATTTGTATTTATTGTGAGCAAAAATGGGTTCGTTTGGTTTTCTTGTTTATTGTTTATTGTATATTTCACTTTGGTGATGCGATTTGTATAAAAATTGTTATGAAATTATATAAACAACAAATAGAATAGAAAAATCACTTTTGGAAGTTGAAACGAAAGAGGTTTTTTCTTTATCCCGAGTTGGTAATCAGAAAAAAAAGCTAATCAAAGCTGACGTTTCTCTCAGAGGAGGACAGCCATGTTTTTTTTCTCTATATCGAAAAATTCGATGATGATGGCCGATGGAAAATTTCGAAATTGTTTTGTATTTATATTATTGTGAATGGGTGTGGAGTAAGTTGAAGTTCCAACCACAGTGAAAATATTTATCAAGAACAACTTGAGAAGATATTTTAATTATGGATTTACATTAGCTGTGTTTTATTATCTTCTATCGGGATCCGTATCTGGATTTGGACATTTTTGAAAATTTCCCAGTATTTTGTTTGTGTATTACGTGTTAAAAGTAAATCCAGATCCGGATCCCGATAGAAGATAATAAAACACGGCTATTGTAGTCTTTAACTTCTGCATCTGCAAATTTCAAAAGTAGAGTGGAACAGATGTATGCTGAAAAACCAAATGTGTGAAAGAGTTCCATTATGGATATAAATCTGTTCGACTTCATACTATGTTTATTATGACATTTTCTTTATTCTGGATTTATATAGATCTTTAGCATTTTGGTCTTCTCTCTATATTCAACTAATGTAAATAATGTGAATTTTATGTCTTATATCAAATTTTTAACAGGAATCCAAATGAGATAGAAATCTAAATCAAATTGAAAGTCATGGACGTGTATCCATACAAAAGTAAAATAATTGATTTCTTCACTACTAACTGTCCAAATCTGCGAGTTTCTGTGTTAACAGAAAATAATATCACAAAAAGAATGACATCTGATTACAGAAATCATACATAAAATATAACGACAGGTCAATTGACTTCTATCGCAGTGTAAAGTGGCCTTAAAGCAGTAGTGTTTATTATTAGCATGTACAAGAACCAATTGACTGTAATACAAAAACGAACCATTGTGAACTACTTTTTTGAAATCTAAGGCCACCCTCACAATTGGACCTATGGCTGAGTGTATTCAGTCCCTTTCGATACGAAGAGATTTTCGTTTCCTTCTCACCAAATTTGGTGAGTTAACTCTAGATCAATTAAACAAATTCTTTTTTTTTGTGTTATCCTCCGAGTTTTTTGGTCCCTTCCTCATGCATACTTACATAAAAATCTGCTTGTTGTGTTAACTGTAGATAACTGTAGACAATTTAATTACAGAGTTAGCTAACTCTGGTTTAACCAAATACTGTTAAACTTGGCCTTAAACAATCTTAATGATTTTTAAGGCTTTCCCATACCAACGCGAATACTTCCGATAGACAACGAAACTTTCGCTTCTGTCTTAATGTATTTACATGGAGATTAATAAGAGTACCGAAATTAGCGCGATACGAATCTTTGAACATCCCTCGGTCGTCGTATATTCACTGCGAAAGTTTCGCGGCGGTTTGGGAGTGCCTTTAAGGCTCTCCCAAACCAACGCGAATATTTCAGAACGACGACGAAACATTCGCTTGTCTTAATTTATTTACATGGAGATTAATGGGAGCACCCACACTGGTGCGATGCGAATCTTCGAACATTATTCAGTCGTCGCATATTCGCACGAATGTTTCGCGTTGGTTTGGGACAGCCTTTAATCTGCTATTTTCTTTAAATTTTCTTCTAAATGCAAGGTCCTTTTAAACGCTGCGATTTTTCATGAATGCTAACTTTGTGCAAATGAAAAAGTATCATCTAGAGTGGACGACGAATTGAAAATAAAACACTCGAACAATAGGGGGAAGCACATTGAAAAAAGAGCTATAATTCTGCAATTTTACCATTCTCAGCAATTTTGCTTAAGCCGGCCACATTTCTCGTACACATATGTATATGTACATTCCTCGTGAACTTGCTTAAAATTTGTAAGAAGAAATTGCATGGTTTAAAAGCATTTAAAACTGAATAACGATCCGTTCCCGAAAAATTAACTTTCTAATGAAATCAGGAAAAACGAAAAAAAAAATATTATTCTACTTATTTTTGTTCAGCCATCCCCTTAAATGATAAGATTTTTAATTTTCAAAAATAATATAGGGGAATATCTATTCCGAAGAAATATATAGGGGAGAAGAGGAAGACTTGATCCCCTTTTCAGTTTTTCTATAAAAACTTTTTATTAAAATTTCCTAGAAGAGCCGTTCTTATCTTAAAATAAAAATACATTCATTAGCTTCCTTTTTCTATAGAAATCAACAATCAGTTGTAAACACTTAATGCGCTGTTTTCAAAAAAGTAAAAAGAGTCAAAAGGATCAAGTCTCCCCAAACTATGGGAGACTTGATCCCCACCTATGGGAGACTTGATCCCTAGGTCAAATGTACTATATATTTCATTTTTCTTAAGTTAAAACATCCTTAAATTTTTGGAACTAATAAATAAATTATTTATTCAGTGAAAGAACAAAAACAATAAATTAATAACGAATTCATTCCAAACCAAATGCAAAATCAACTTAAAATCAACTAAAAGAAATTATAAATAAAGGAACACAAAAGAAAAAGAATCTGTTTAGTTTAGAATAGACGCAGAGATTTTGGGAAAACAAAACACAACACGCGCTTGTTGTACGTATGATCTTAAAGTTGGATTTGTTAATTTTTTAATGACATCTGTTTGAACCACTTCGCTGATACCCTCGTTTTCAGATATGCAAGATTTCATCCCCTGGGGAGACTTGATCCCCGGCTCAAGTCTCCCATATAAGAGGGCGGGATCAAGTATCCCAGTTTGGGCAAATTCTTAAATAAAATTATCAACATTAATTTAGGGCACATAACTAAACTTAAATAGGATACAAATCTTCATTAAAGAATTTAGAATATATAAAAAATAACTTGTGTTACTTACAACAAAAAAAAACAGAGCCGTACAAAATAAATACGAATCACAAAAAAAAATTAAAAACTGCCACGTGCTCAATCACCGCGAGTTGAATATAGACTGGAATAGACACATTGATAAGATTTGGAAAATACATTTCAATATTGCCAAATAGGTTTTTTTTTTTAACTATTTTGGAACTGGAGATATAAGAGGAATCAAGTCTCCCTCAGGGGATCAAGTCTCCCTCTTCTCCCTTAAAAATTCGTCACGCCATCTAATATTAATCATGTAACAGATGTTCTTACAAAAGGCACACTAGGCAATTTTAAGTTGAATTCTGAATTTTTGGAGCTTCTGATTGGCCAGCTGTCATTAAATGTTAGATGTCATCTGAATTTTCAGGACTATAGAGAGCAGGATCTCGTATTGTTGTTGTAATGCATGTTTTTTAATGATCTATATGAATCATTTCTGATGATAAAAATCAGCAAGTAGTGTTTCGTAGTTGGTGACATTTGTTTTAAAGTTATTTTTGTTTATTCTTTTTATTTTAGTCTTGAAAAAGACTGTCTCACTGTAGGCGTTGTTGTATACCAACACTCCAACAGTGATACTCCTAAAGTACTCTGTCTATTTGATTCATAACTCGAAATAATACTAAAAATAATGTCAAAATTGAAACTGACTCCATCATTTGAAAAAAAGTATCTCACTGTTTGATACCCTCCCCTACACATCATCACTGATATCATTCACGTTCACAAAATAATCAGTTTGATTCACAAGGGATCATTCATAATGATCAGCTGTCAGTCAAAAGACTGTCAGTTCAGTCATGTCATGAAAGAAAATAGCAGTGTTTTGGGGAAAGTGTATAGCCAGCTCAGCAACACTTTTACATGCAAAAAAAAATAAAACTCGTTATAAAATCCTTTCTTATTTTTTGTGCACAAAACAAAAAGTTATGTATTTGTTATTGTTTGCGTGCAGAAACTTTGTTATTATGTAAAATGCTTACCTTTTCTAATTTTTTTCCAAAAAACTAAAAAGAAACTCAAACAACACGAAGAAGATATATCAGTTTATCATTTTAAATAAATTTATTTGTAGGCAGTTTTGAAGAACATTTTTTTTTTATAATGACATTGTCGACATTTATATATAAACATTTCGAATAATACATCTTTTATTTTTTGTTTCTGTTGTTTTTTTTTTTGTTTTTGTTAGAATGTACATAACATTCTTCAAGATTTTTTTTTACTTTTTTATAATACTTTTTTGAATTTATATAACAAATAAAAAAAATGAACTGAAAATGGATACAAAGAGAAAAAGGAAAACTTCTTTATTTAAACTATACAATAATAATAATATTACTTGTATTTTTTTCTGTTTTTTTTTTATTTATAATATAGTCATTATCAATAATAATTTTGCATTGTTTTTTTTTTTTGCACATAATAACGGTAACGATAATATTATTTTTTGTATATTTTTTAAATTCATTTTTTTAATTGAAAATTATTATTAATAATAAGAATATTAATTGTAGTAGTATAATATTATTATTATTATTTTTTTTTTTTTTTTTTAATTTTACGATATAAATATTATTGTTATTTTTTTTTGTTTATTTCTATATTGTTTATGTATATTTTATTTATATATATATATATTTGCATTTTGTTATATTTTGTTTGAACATTAGCCGAAATTTTTATTTTCAATGATATACATACAGAAAAATGTACATATGTGTGTATATACATATACAATATTATACATTGTATTTGTATATAATGCAAGTTATTTTTTTGTTGTTGTTGTTTTTGAAATATTGAATTGTTTAGTTTATTATTTAATTTTACTAACCAATGAATATCGAGGTAAAAAAATGAATAAATCTTACATAAACGTACAATTTGCTTATACATTTTTTGTCTGTTGTTGCTTATTTTACATAAATTTGGTGTAACGAAAAACAAAAAAAAAATTTAAGAAAAAATAATAGATACCGAACAAATTATCGTCTTTTATTTCTATTTTTAAACTTACAATAAATTCAATAACTTCAATACAATTGCTTTATTTATAAATATATATATATATATAAAGTTTTTTTTTTTTTTTATTTTTGAACAACATATAATTTTTATGGAGACTTTTCTAAATTTATTATTTGCTTTTCTAACATCATTTTATAAATTATAATCTCCCAGACTGCAGAAGAACAAAAACAATAAGGCTTAGTCGCTTGCGTGACCTCAAAACTAAATGCAGTCCTTCCCAAACCCTTCGCTTAATATTCAATATTTTAGTATCTAAAAATCGGTAGTTGATATATGTAGGTAAGGTGGAAAGTTATCTCATCTTGTATATGTTTATTTATATAGAAATGTAAGTATACAAACCAAACAAAAAATTGTAATAGAAAGTTTCGTATTGTATAGAAAATAGAAATAATGTTCTCAGTGCACCTACAGTTTGGGAGGACGTGGATGTTTTTTTTTTTTTTTTGCTGGGCAGTTGCATAGTTTGTTTTAAAAAGTAGTTTCTGCATTTTGAAAATTAATTTGAGATTGAGTTGAGTCGCTATTGTAAATGTAACAAGCATAGACGTTTTTTTTTTGTTTTACCCTTTTCACTTATTGATTAAAATAAAAGGGTATTTTCTATATGAATTTATTTATATTAATTATGTTTTAATTTGACTATAATGAATTTACAGAAATGTAGCTAAAATGTACTTAGTTATTTTGTTGAATTCCTTAAATATAGCCGTTTGTTTGTTTATTTTTATTTGATAAAAGAAAAAAAAAAAACACAAAACGAAAAATGGAGTCCAGTTCTAACTTTAGACAAAATAAAAACTTAACAATGAGTGTTGGTAACAAGCTTTCCTATTTAATTTTATTCCTTATCTTATTCAATTGGTCGAATATTATGTGTTATTATTTGTTTCTATAAAGATTTATATATGTTTTAGTTTTATGTTATGCCTTTTATTCATTTATTTGCAGGAGATTTTTGGGAAACTAAAAGAGTGACTTATTTATGTAAGACCAAACCAACGAAGCTAAGTTAAAGGAAAATTGAAAATTCTTGATATACATACCTATAGAAAGAATGCGAAAAAGGAGGGTGCGTTCCCCAATCCACTAAAATCATTGAACTTTTTTTGAGAAAAAATCTCATAATTTTAACATAAAAGTGAAGAAGAGATCGGAGGCTTACCTGTTCAATAGTTTTTGTTTTTTTTGTTTTTTTTGTTTTTTTGTTTTTTTTTTGTGATATTCCATTCTAACTGATAATTTTTTTTGGTAAATAATTTACGTTTCCCATTAGAAATATTCAACATTTATAATGTGTATTCTTGCTATTATTTTTTTTTTGTCAAAGGTATCCTTTCTGAGAGATAGAATATCTTATACACGTTTCTATATTTTGTTTTCTTTTCCTACTACATACATCTAAATGATATGATTTTGCAATATTGTATTGTTTTGTAACAGTTTTGTTGTTGTTAATGTTTTTTTTTGTCATTAAGAGTGTGTTAAAATTATTAAAAAAAAAAAAAAAAAACAATATGACATGGCAGTGTTGTTAATAATATTTTTTTTTAGAGATTGCTTTCTTTGTAGATCTTGTTATCCTTTTTTGAAGAAATAAAACAAAGAATAATGAGAAAAAATTTTTAAATGAAAGAAAAAAACATTCATTTCTTATCCGTTCTCGAGTTCCATTTTTTCTATATATAATTATTATTTGAAATAAAACTAAGTTTAATATAATAAACACTCAAGCACCAGATAGAATAAGAGTTGTTTTGTTAAAAACTATTTAGTTTTTTTTTGTTTTGTTTTAAGAGAAAAAGACACAGAGAGAACGATAGAAGAGATAGTTAAGTGATATTGAGAGTTCTTTTGTTTAATAAATAGATTAAGTTAAATAAATAGTTTTTTTTTTGTTTTAATAAAATTTGCCATGAAGGTAACGATTTTTTGTTGTTGCTGTTGTAAGATCATTTTTTGTTTTTTTTTTTTTTTTAATTTTGTATTGATTAAATTATTGTTAATAGTTAATTTGTATTATTGTGATTATGTTACTGAAATATTATATCAGTTTTTATTATTATTTATTTTTATATATAAATTTTACTAATTTCATTTTGTAACTGCTTTAATATATTTATATATATATATGATAATATGTACACTATATTTAAACGATTTTTTTTATTTCCTTTATCTGAGCTACCTATAAATTATTTATATTTATATTTATATATATATTTATTTAATTTATAAATTATATTTAAAGTTTAATTTGATAATTATGTTTAACTATTTTTTTATTTTGTATATTAAGATCAATATATATATATATATATATACCATTTATACTATTAACATAGTTTTAATTTTATTTTACTAAATATGTTTTTTTTTTTTATATTGTTTTATTTTTTTTTTTTTGCATTCTTTTATAAGATTTCTTGCAAATTTTACAACATTTTTCCGATTTTTTTGTGAGTAGTATATTTTGTTTTTTTGGTTTCATATATCCCTGGTTTTGTTTGAACACAGATTCAGCACATCTTTCTTTAACAATTTTTTTCTTCGGTTTTTATTCAATTTGTGGTTGCTGCAATAGTCTGAAATGGTGATGAGGATAGTTGAAATTTTTGTAATTGCAATTATGACATTAAACTATAAAAAATGGCGCCCAATGATTTATATTTATGAGTTCAAATTATTGTAATTTAAAGGAAAGCTGACAAAATATTCTCCAAAAGCAAAACAAACTATTATTATCGGAACTTTTTCGAAGTAAGAAACAAAGACCAACAAAAAACATAAGTACACCAATATACGTACTTACTTCCGTATCTGCCAAAAAGACATTTAAACGTCACCGCTAAGTCAATCACTTTGCATCCACCAGTATAAAGATGTTTAACGTTATAAGTTGTAAATCGCTAACACAGAACAGTCCAATATTAATAATTTAAAAGAAGCTCTTGAGAAAGCCGGCGGGTCCAGCCTATAGAAAGATGACAATAAAAGTTATAGATAGATATATCAGATAGTATAGATTAAAGCTAATCAATTTCTTACATCTGCTTGCTGTTGAGTTTGTGCTTGTTTAAGTTTGGCTTGAGCATTCTTAAGGGCCCTGAAAATAAAGTTATTCAAATTAAAAACTAAGTATATTTAGGTTTTTTTTTTTTTAATTTTATAAACGCATACTGTTGAAGGTCCATTATCGTTTTCTCTTTCGAGTTTTGTTCTTCTTGCGACATTTGCACGAGCTGCAAAAGCCTTTCGGTTTCAGCTGTTGATTTTTTAGCCTCTTCTTTGGTATGATGCAGTTCTTTCACCACGCTAAATAACAAAAAAAAAAAAAACATAATTAAAAATTTTTGTGACAAGAAAAAGATTCAAAATGCCAACGTCTTAGGTAAAGGTCTTCATATTACTGAGGCAAATGGGACTTTAAGTATTTGACAATTTGAAGAAGACAGAATTTTACTTAATTAACAAATTTCTCTGAAAAATCATTAAGGTCTTGAGAATTACTGAGGTGATCTTAATGGTTAAAAAAGGCTGACCTAATCTGCAATATTAAAGGAAAAAGCAGGATTCTTAGGCCTTCTTAATTGCAGGATTTAAGACTGTCATATCAGATTTTTTTTATTCATTGCCATGCTATACTAAAATTAAGTGGCTGATGAATCGCAATACTTTCGGTCAAGTACCCATTTTCATCAAAAATACGCTTATGGCAATAAATGGTCAAAACTGATGGTAAACAGTGACATATGTGTCGATTATGTACATATTTATAAAAAAGCGTTTATTGAAATTTAGAAGAATTCGTCAGAACATTTTTTCCTTAGATAACGCATCGACTAAAACAGTAGCCTAAGTCAATAATCCATCTATTTACAGTTGTCCCAGAAACGACAGTTGGCTTTTATGTAATATAAAGTTACATCGTTCTCTTCGTTCTTCATCTTAATCACCAATATAACGATAGTCGATTTAGTAAAATGTTAATAGCATAATTTACGAATCTGTCAGTGTCAAAAGTGACAGCAATCATTTTGTGGCAGCTGACAGAGGCGAAATTGGAAACCGAAAATAAGAGGTGGCGCTTTATCTTTAAGACGGTGTTCACATTTGCCTAACTCCTCAGACTTTTTTTTTGACTTTTCTGTAGCTCTATCTCGTTCCCACTGATCAGTGGTTTGTAAACAAAAAACAAAAACCGTAATAAGGTAGATGAGATGCAGTTTAAAATATGATGGGTTCTTTTGAATCCATTCTCTTTTTCAGTTTATTTTTGACTTATGATGCGCAGTAGAATACTTTTTCTGCACAAATACTTTTGTCTGTATTTTAACATTAATAAAACAAATGAAGTTATAATCATTTGTCATTTCAGTCTGACAAAAAAAAAACAATAAAAATACAAAATAACATACGCTTCCAACTGTCGTTGCGTATCCATTAGTTTCTTGTTCATTTCGCCCGCAACGGCTGCACTACCACCTTGTTGTTGCAGTGATCTCTCCAGCTGATCCATTTGCTCTTTTCGTCTTCGCAACTGTACATCGAAATCGACCATTTTCTTTTCCTTCTCTTCGATGTCTTTTCTTTTCGCTTCGATAGATTTTCGCTGCTCTTCGATGATCTTTCGTTCGCCTTCGATTGTTTTCGCTTGATTATCGATTTGTTTGCGTACTTCTTCGAGCTGTTTGGCTTGAGCCTCGAACTGTTTTCGTTGAGCCTCATCGGCTGGTCCCTTGTTAGCTGTCTGTTGTTGTAACTGTTGTTGTGCGGATTGTAACTGTTTAGTTGCGTCGTTCAAATTAAGCTTTAAAGTTAAACGAAATAACGGTTATGGCTTGTATTAAAAAAAAACACAAAAAAAAAACAGTTTAATTTAACTCACTTGACTCTTCTCCAATTCCTGTACCAACATTTCCAGTTGTTGCTGGAATCGATCGCGTTCAAGGCACGCGGCTTGTAAGTCTGCTTTGAGCTTCTCTTGTTCCTTACTAGTATCTGGCGCGGCAGCTCCTGCAGGTGCTGGAGACGCTTGTGCTTGTGCTAACTGCTTCTGCATGTGCTGCATTTGCTGATGCTGTTGTTGCAATGTCTTATCCATCATCTGTGTAAGAGAATATAAATTAAAGCCATCTGGCAGCATTGTTTCAACTCTCACAAACTTACCTGTATTCGTTTATGCATCTCACCAGCTGCCTTTTCAGCGATATCTGCTCGATTCTTCTCCTGCTCGATGACCTTGCGCCATTTTTCAATCTCCTGAGGATTACCACCTGATGCCGCAGCCGCGGCTGCTGCTGCTTGGAGTGCCTTCTCTGCTGATTCCAGCCTCTGCTTAAGTGCTTGACATTCGGATCGGAGTTGTTGTGTCTCTTGTCCATTTCCAGGAGTTGGTGGATGTCCGTTGCGAAGTTTGCGGTTCTCCTCTCGTTGCGCTTGTAAATCTTGCTCACATCTATTCAGTTCCTTCTGGAAGTTCATCAGCATCTCTTGACTCTTCTCTAGCTGTTGCACTAATTGATCTCGCTCAGTGATCATTTGTTTGTTTTCGGCCTCTAGTTTCTGCAGAACCTTTTCTACTTGGCCATTCTGTTGTGAAGGTCCCTTTCCTGTTGATTGTCTCAATGATTCTTTTTCAGCCTCTGCTTTTTCAAGACGTTCGTGCATTCTACTGAGTTCAGCTGACATACGCTCAAACTCAATCTTCGTGGACTCGTTGGTTTCTTGTTGCTTGGCAAAGTGCATTTGTGCTTTTTCCAGTTCCTTGGCTAGGCGACCGGCTTCAAGTTCGGTGGCATCTCTCGATTGTAGCGCCTTCTCGAGGCGATCTCGCAGGCGATCAATTTCTTGTCTCTCCACAGGATTACTGCTAGTGCTCGGACTAAGAGCTGCAGATTGTTGCTGTAGTCGCAACCGTTCGACTTCTTTCAATAGCTTCTCATGTTTGTCTCGGGCCTTCTCTCGTTCAATATGTGCGCGTTCCAGTTCGCTTCGTTGCTTCTCCTGGTTTGACAGCAGTTTAGCAACTTCGCCTTTGGAGAGCTCCAGCTGCAGTGTGGTTTCATGTAGTTTCGATTCAATATTTTGGATTTCGAGTTCGCGAGCTTCGAATTTGTCCTTGTATTTCTCGAAGGACTCGGAGTCATACTGTGATTTGCCTCGGATAGTTTCCAACTCCATGAGAGTCTTGTCGAGTTTCTCGCGGAGTCTTTCATTTTCCTCCTTGAGGCGTCTTGTCTCTCGGCCATACGTATCTGTGTCGTTGAGCCTGCGTACCTCTGCTTGACTCTTTTCATAACGTTCACGCATTTTCTCAAGCTCGGTAACGTAGTGTGTGACTTCCTCCTTAACGGCTTCAAGTGACGAACTCGCTTTGGTTTGGGTATTATGTGCTCTCTCAAGTTCGTAATTAAGTCTCTCCATTTCACTATTGAGATGTTCCTTTTCGGCTTGTGCTCTTCGAAGATCTGTTTGAATCTTATCGAATCGCTCACGGTTGTGTTCGAGCTCTGCGCGAGCATTCTCTTCAGACTCCTTCGATCGACTCAGCTGAAGAGCTGCTCTATCACAAGCTTCCTGCAGACGAGTGCTCTCTTCTTGTAGTTTACGAAGGTCTTCGCGGGCCTTAGACGCACCTAAGCCCGATCGTTCAGCCTCAACTTCTAATCGGGCTCGATCAGCTTCTGCAGTATCACATCTCGACTGCAGCCGATAGATCTCGTTTTGTGCCCTGTCGTATTTCTCAAGCATTTTCTCGAACTCTTTGTTAGATGTGTCCTTCTCGTCAATGAGCTTCTGACTAGCATATAATGACTTGTCAAGCTTCTCTTTGAGAATATCGCACTCAGTAACGGCATCATCACGTTCCATCTGATAGCACAATTTACTGTTTATATCAATACTATTTTTCAATTTACCTTATCTTACCTGAAGTTTCTGCTGCACTATATGCGACTTTTCGTACCTCTCCTTGAGGACATCCACATCAGTCTGCATTGCCTCCTTTTCACGTTGTGCCTTCATTAGGAGCGTCTGGGCTGTTTCTCCTCGCTCTTTGATCGTTTCCAGCTCATCAGATAAAGTATCCCTTTCTTTCTGTATACGAGCAAGTGATATCTATATATAATTTAAGTTTTTGTTTGTATAACACACAACACAACAACAACATCAATAACAGTACTTGTGTCTTGTCCATTTTTTCTTTAATTCGTTCCATATCCAGGGCCAAGAGCTCACGTTCCTTCTGCATACGTGCAGCTTGACCAAGAGCTTTGTCCAATTGCGATTGCATATCATCATATTCAAAGGTGAGTTTCTCCTTTTCGAGGACCAGACGACGGTTTTCGGCAGTTCCTTTGTCTAGTCTCTCTTGCAGGTGATCGACTTCGTTTTGAGCTTTGTCCAGAGAGTTTTGCAGTTTTTCCTGTTGCAGCTGTGCTTTTCCTAGTGTCGCTTGAGTTCGTTCTAGTTCTTCTTTCACTTTGTCAACTTCGGCAAATGCCTATGAAATAATTTGATTACAGAAACATCCTTATCAAAAAAAAAACGGTTTAAAAAAAAACAAATACCTTATCCCTTTCAGCATGGATTCGCCCAACACTTGTCTGCACCTTTTCGAGTTCTTGCCGGAAGCTTTCTTGTTCGCCTTGAGCATTTTCGAGTTTGGCCTTCAGTCGGTACACTTCGCCCTGACTCTTTTCGAGCTTTTCTTGCAGGGCAGTAGCTTCTTCACGTGCTCTCTCCGCATCCGACTGAAATAGTTCGCAGAAAACAAAGTTTTTATTTTCCGTTTTAATTTGGCAGCACTTTTTGGAAGAACTTTTGGTTTAAAAATAAATCTTAGCAAACTTGTGAGAACTACATTGCCAACATGAGTTATTTTTTTTTTTTAGCTAAAATAAAACTACCATTTTACAATAATTCAATGAGACATGATATCAATTAGCAAATTTGTCTGAATATTCCTGCTCATGATTAGTAGAGTCAGAATAAAATGTAACAACAAAGAAAAATACGTTATTTTCAAAATAAAAATAAAGCCAAAACATGTGCATAGCTTTTGTTTGTGGAGTGTTTTCTTGGAGGCTGCCATTTTTGTTTTCTACACTTGTGTTTAGAGCTTAACAAATACTATAGCAGCGTCCAAGAAGTGATTCGAATGATGTGTTTGATGTAAATTTTGATCATCTGAATTTTAGGAACTGGGTGATGCATTTAAGCAGCAAAAATTTAAGAAGAATTGCACCTATATTGGTTTTCTTTTTTTTTTTAACAGCAAAAATTTTGGCCAACATTGCCGAAAGCTGCTTCGAAAAAAGCTGCTCATAGCCTTTTTAAGTATACATACATGTAGGTTTTCTTTTATAATATAGTTGAAAGAACTGGTTTCATAATTTTGTTCATGAAATGTTATACGAAATGAGTATTTTTTTCTTAATGTTAGTAACAAAGTGAGTAAATCCAAAAAAAATTAAACCAAAATTTTTGTAAGTAAAAAAAAAAAAAAACGAATGTAGGATTGTAAAACTTTGGATTTTTTGTGTTTTTTTTTTGGAAACAATTACTCACAAAACGTTGTTCTGTTTCGCCCTATAAAAATTAATGTCAGCGCGTCAGTTTTAATAGTTATTTTGAAGATAAAAAGAGACTTTTATTAAATATCAAAAAATCTAACCAACTTTAAAAGCGAAAATCAAAACATTTGCATTTAATAAATCAAAGAAAAAAGAAGTAAATGTTACAGATGGTTGTAAAAAGAATGGGAAGTGACAGTTATTGGCGAAGTTCAACTTGTTTTAACGAAAGTTAAGCTATGTTTAGTCTAATCTTTGAAGTCTTCTAATTGGTCAGTTATTTATTGAATCACTGACATTTGATCAGATATTTTTGACAGATAACCAATCAGAGGCGATAGTTTTGACTTTCGTTGAACACAGCCTTGAAGATTTCCAAGCAACTTAGTTTTCAATTAAAAATTTAGGTAACTAAAATGCTTATTGTTATTTTTGAATACACATTAATGATTAAATCAATAAAAGTTTTTTTTTTTGACAGCTGGTTTGGCAGTTGCTTTCAAATCTATTTTTCATTGAACGTGGCCACAAATGTCTCTTGTTTCTTAACAACAACAACTGTTTTTTGTTTTATGTTTGTTTCAATGTGTTTTATATTAAATTTGAAATTTGATTCACATTTAGATTTAGCATCAGATCACATTTAGTATGACCATCAACAAATTCATCAAAACTAAACCTAAAAAGCCATCTAAAATCGTCTTTTATGTGTATTATTAAATCAAACTATAGTATAAGAATAATTACAAACCTGAGTAACTCGTAGTTCAGCTTGAGTACGTCGCAGTTCGGCAGATGCTTTGTCGGCACGTTCTTGAGCCCGATCGAGCTCTTGTGATGTATTTAAGGTGGTTCGGCCGAAGGTTGTCTGGTGAGAAGACAAAAAGTGTTAGTATTGGTGATCTACGACTAGCTAATATTATATAAGCTAATTTGTTGGGAAAGTTCAGATTATGCCCAATGTACTAATTTCTACTAAGTTATCTATAGTTTGAGTTACAACATTATTTAAATCATAAAGAAATAAGTGATAAGTTGGGAGAATGAACTATATATTTTTTTAATTTAATATTGTTTTGTAAAATGAATATCAACAAAAACTACAAAAAAAAAAACAATACTTATAATAGTCACAACAAATAAAGCTTTTCTTTGGTCCAGTTTTTCAGTTCGAGTTAAAGTTAAACCCGAATCTGTTGAGTTAACTCAGGATAAACTCAACAAATGCTTTCGATGTTTTATCCACAGATTTTGTTTAGTCGTTCCGCATGCATTCTCTACCAAAAAACTGCTTTCTCAGTTAATTGTGGGTCATTTTTCTTCTAGAGTGAACTTACTCTGGTTTAACTCATCACTAAAAAACTGGCCCTTAAAGAAGTTTAATAAACTTAAAGGCTTATAAGGAATCTTAATATTAATGTAATAGATTAGGTATAAAGGTACGTTTTCATGTTATTTCGTACTTTGTGTATACAAACAAAATTAAAAAAAAAAAACACGAAGAAATAACGAAAGGACATGAATACACTTATTGTTAATATATAAGAGAAAATAAGGTTTTCGGAAAATAAAAATTTATATGTAGTGGCTTCTTAAATGAGTTAGTTTAGACATTTAAAGCAGAATTTTTAATAATATATTTATGTTAAAATTTTCTGAAAGGATATTTTGCTATTTTTGTTTTAATTAAGAAGCAAAATCAACTTAAAGCTGCCATGAGATATTGGGAAAGAACAATAGAGTTCTATGCCAAATAGCAATATATCACTCTCTCGTGTATTCATCAGAAACGTCAAAATTATCACTTTGCGGCAACTGATGTTTTTGAAAGCAAGTACTAGCATTGTGTGCTATTAAAAAAAATAGTAAGATTATTTTTATTAAAATTGCACAAACTACTAAAAAACTCATTTTATTTTCGCTTTACAATTTCGCACCTGTCAGTTGCTACAAAATGATTGCTGTCACTTTGGACTTTGACAGATGCGTAAATGTTCCTATCGAGGACTTCTTTGAAGAAATTGACTTAGCTTTGATATTATAATAGGTCTGTTTGGTAAGGTGAAATATTTTACAAATGTTCACAATTTTTTACAATTTTCTGTCAAAACCCATAGGAAAAAAATTAAGTTTTGCAAAACTTGGTGAAAAGCATAATGTGGTAGTTGACTGTCAAATAAATAACATTCTTCCTTTGTTGGAGTCAAAAAGATTAGAGTGAAGTAAGTAAATTAAGAGATAGAGGAGATTATTATGATCCTTTCAAGACTTTTTTCGCATCCGCTAATTTATGTTTTAGGATTAACAACAATTATAATTTTCATACAAACCATTTATCTAAAAGCAAGAGTAGGTACATTATCAAGAGCTTGCACGGACATACTTTAATATAATATATATATATGTTTATATGTATAGTTTATATAGATACAACACTCTAATAGGAGTAACTAAGTCAAATATCCCTTTGTAAAAATACACTAGTACCTGGGAGCGTTCTAAATCGTGTTTCAGCCGTTCGTTTTCCAATTCTAGGCGGGCAATTCGCTGTTTAGTGGCTTCCCAATCGGCACAACTTCGCCCCACTTCACTAGTTGCTTTCTCCAGTTCAACTTTTGATTTTCCTAATTCACTTTGTGATGCTTCCAATTTAATTTCAAGGCGTTCTTTTTCTGAAATGGCTCTATCCAGGCGGGTATTTAGTTTCTCAACTTCACTTTCGGCGGCACGCAATTTAATTTTATAATCAGCAACCTCACGTTCATGTAATTCGCGTTCTTCTTGTTTGTCAGCATCGGCACGATCTCTTTGTTCACGAAGTAATGCCATTTGTTTTTCTTTATCACCGATGGCTTCTTCGAGGCTAGTTAGAGCACCTTCTGAGCTACTGTGATGGGCTTGCATTGCTGCTAAACGGGCTCGGGCCATGTCAACTTGGTTGTCCTTTTCTTTGAGCAGGTCTTCCAGGTTTTCAATCTATTTAAATGAATTTATGTATAGTTTTAAAATAACAATTGATTTGATGAAAAAAAAACGTTTTACCAAAAAAAAAAAACGAACAAAAAATGGTCTTGAATTGTTTCGATTCTAATTTGTCCGATAAAAAAATATGTTTCGACAAAAATTCTTCAGCTTATAAATTCCAAAAAATTACCAAAACAAAATCAAAAGGACGAAAGAAAATAAAGTTTTCGAAAGTTTTAATTTTTAAAAATGAAAACCCACTTTCTAAAATCTTACCTTTCTTTGAAGAACATTGATTTTCCTATCCTTAATATCCATGTGGTCTTTCAGTTCGGTCAATTCACTCGTTAGGCGATTACGTTCCTGAACTGTTTGCAGAGTGCCTTGTGTCTTCTTTTCGATCAGACGATTCTTCTCCTCCAGTCGCGCTCGCAATTCTTCCACATCTGTTTGCAACATATTGTAATGTTCCTCCTTGGCGCAGAGTGATTCTTTCAAAACCGCTATATGACGCTGATAGTCCTGTTAATTTTTAAATTTTACCAAGAAAATTTTGAGTCATGCATTAAGGAATTACTCTCACCTGATGTTGTTCCTCGAGCGTTTTCATCTTGGCGGCCATCGCCATAATCTCTTGATCCCTTCTTTGTATTTCAAGACGGAATTCGTCCAACTAAACAAACGAGTGGGATTTTGAAGTGTGAACGAGGGTTAATTATAGACAAATTTGTTTGTTTTCATGTTTTTTTTTTTTTTTTTTGAATTGATTTTGAGATGGAAATTGGATTTTTATAATTTATAATATTTTTTTTTTTTCGACAAATAAGTTATGAATCAAATGCAGAGAAACATGTGTGTGAATTATACAGAAAATGTTTTTTTCTTTTATTTTCAAAAAAAAAAAAGAAGATATTGTAGGAAGATAATAAGTATTGCAAAGCTCAAAAAGAAACTATTTTATGGTTATTTGTATAATATTCATGAGGAATTTATGATCATTTGTTTTTTTTTTTTGTTGAAAATCGTTTTAGTTCTGGATGTAGTAGATACCTAAAGAATGACTGTGGTATATATTGAACCAATATAAATTTTGTTTTTTTTTGATATGAGTATACAAATTCTGTTAACTGTTGTGTATTTTTAAAATAACATTTTCTTATGGGTAGATTACATAGGTACATTTCTGAATATAACGATGTTTTCTGTGTGTGGTAAGATGACTTCTGTGGAATGAAAGAAAATTTAATAAAAAAGAAATAAGAAAGGTAACAGAAGAAAAGAGTTGAGAAATTATTCCATGCATTAACCAAAATTGTTTGAACTTATAGAGAAAAATAGCAAGAAAAGCGATTCCAATATTTTTTTTTTATCATAAAACAACATCAGACGCACCTGGATTTTGAATTTATTTTTTGTTAATGGAATAACATTTTTGATACTATATATAAGATTGAATATTTCTGTTGAAATGTATTTTATAAAATCTACATTAAAACAAATTATTTTACCTATTCCACCTCCAACACAAGAAAAAGTACTATTAAATTTATTGATTTTATTTTTACTGAATACTTTGTAACTTTTGTATCGAATCAAACACAGTGTTTAAGTTTAAGTTAAACTTATGATTTAATTAATTGTATCTAAAAATAAAAGAATCCTCAATAATATTGGTGGACTTTTAAAATCTTCCAAGGTATAAAATATGTTTGGAACGACAAAGGCCAGTTCTAATCACAATCAAAATCAATGATTAATCATACATTTTGGGGCCTATATTATTACGGATCTACAAGTTTTGAAATTATTTTAAATACTTACAGCCATATTATTGACAAGTTTCAAAACTAGTTTAATAGCAAAACTAGTTTTATAGAAGTTTGGAGTCCCAATATTGACACGGTTTTATAAAATAAGAGATTAATCCAAAGCTAGATTTAAGTTTTCGAGTTTTAGGTGTCAAAATACTTTTGAATTATACCAATTTAAGCACCTCCAAATATCTTTAAAACTATTTCTGTCATGAAACTAGTTTTGAAAAAAGTCAATAACATGGCTGTTAAAGTTTTAACTAAATTAAGAAGTATGGGAGGGAAAGAAATTGGATGGACCCTATTCTAAATTTTCTTCGAAGTCAGCAGACGAGGAAGACTCAGCCAAAGCATTGATATGAGTGATTCTTTCATAAAAATTATTAAGTATTAAATAGACTAAATTTGTGTCAACTCAAATTCAATCCAAATAATATTTAAAACAACCACTACTAGGTAATGGCACAGTGGATGTAGTGCTTGACTGCTAACTTAGAGGTGTGCGTTCGAGCCCCATCACTCTAGGCAGCATTCTTTTCTATATTCTCCAAGTTATATAACTGGAAGCCACCGGTGGGATTCCATGAGACAATAAATACCTTATTTCTCAGTCGACTGTGCCAACAAAAATTCTCTCCTATCCTTCTATTCCTTCTAACTATAGTGCCGTGCAATTCAGGTTGCATTTAAAAGACCTTATGTCTTACAGGCATATAGTTAAAATTATTATTATTATTTAATATTTTGATGAATTCAGTGAGAGTTGATTTTCATTTGTAAGCAAATTGAAAACAAAAAATGTCTTTTGCATGAAGAACCTCTTCACTTAATCAGGTGGCCTCTGGTGGAAAAGGTTTCATAAATTTCATAGATGTTAAACTTCAGTTTCTTTAAGTTTCAATTTATTCACTATAATTATTATTTCTTCTGTATAGGTGCTCTTAACAGCATTCCAGATTTAATTTTTACTTCCTTTTTAATCTAACGAAGCTGAAGATTGCTGACAGCGAAAAACAAAATATTTTTCGAAATTTAATTTTTTTAGAAACTAGCTCATTTTTTTTTTAAATTTTAACGAACTTTTTTTAGAAGCTATAACAAGATAATGTTCTATGTAAAACGCCAAAACTGTATAAATGAAATGAACAACAAAATCGTAACACTTATAAAACTCATAAGCGAAAAAAAAGTGGAGATTTCTCCAAATAATACGCTCCAATTAATAATTTCAAACTTATCAAACACCGAAAAAAAAGATAAACGAAATTTGTCGTCGTTCTTGTGCGAGATTATTCGTTTCGAATTATTGGTGCACTAAATGCTTAGGAAAAAAACAAAATACAAAGCCTCAATTTATTCAACCTCCAATAATTTTAATTTAAAAAAATTCTATACAATTTTATAAATTTCCATTTTTAAATGAAGATAAATTAAATGGAAAGATTTAAAAAAATGGAGCTTGGGAATAACTGGGTGAGCACAATGGCTTACATGTAGCCAATAAATATTAATGGTTGAAAAACTTTATAATGAAAAAATTAATTCATGTCTATCTACAGATTCTGATATTCTAAATAGCATAGCTAGGTACCTATATTTTAATTCGTTTGAAAAATAATTTGTATGTCCTAAAAGCAAAGTCAATTTTAGTTTAGGAATTTTTATTAAAAATGAATATAAATATAAAACTATAAATCAAAAGTATCACGTCTAGAAAAATTCAGGCCTTACATATTAGTTTTTCAATTTTTTGAAATATCATTTATATACGTATGCATACAGCAACATAGCTTTTCTTTAAAAAAAATCTTTTGTTTTTTGGTCACGAACTTCATTTAATTTACTTTTTGTAAGCTTTTAATATTTAGAAAGTGTGAAAACTATTCAATTATTATTAATTTTTAATTTTTACGAAGAGTATCTGGCAATACTGTAGGTAAAGTTTAACAATTTTTGCGCCTAAACATTGAAAAATGTTTGTACACGTACAAAAATCTTGGACGTTTCCGGCAAGGTCGTTATTCTGCGGATCTATGATCTGTTCTGTGGCTTCCTCAAATAATTTGAATTTGAAAAAGATTGTGGGAGGAAATACGCCTTCTAAAAAATAATCATTTTGCCTATCAACAAAATTGAGCCTTTAAATTAAAGAGTAGGTACTTGACTATGAAAAATTTTGTATCCACCTATTCACATATCTACATGCCTATCTTCGTTTATATTTAAAAACACCAACATTTCCTCTCTTATCCAATAATTGGCCACCCTCAAGCATAGTTGAATACGTTTATATAAACTACATTATACCCAATGTCTCTTGATTTCAAAGCGTTTTTTAAATGGCCTTAGGTACTCCAATCTAATACAACCATTGTTTGCTAATTTTTTTAAACAAAACTTTATTTTGAAATATTTATATTTTTAATTTCCCTAAGTAAGTAATTAAACTACACATAACAATTCAACAAATAAAACAAAACAAATTTGTTTTTTTTTTTTTCTTTTTTATTAAGCTTGTATGTAGGCCAAAAGCAAGACCAAGTCTCTCATTTACGTACATCTACATACATATGTATATGTATGTTTGTCTGTATATATTTTGTGCATCACAGAGCAATGCAATGCTATTCTCGCCATACTTGACCCCTTTTTTATTTGGTTATTTAAGAATAAAAAAAAAAAAAATTAAAAAAAACTCCAACTGAGGCACATGGGTAAAAAATAAGCTCCAGTTTATTAAAACTAGAATAAGAGAAGAATAAAAGTAATTCCAAAAAAAAAACAACACACCAAAAACAAAAGAAAGCAAATTCAAGTCAAACACTAAAAATAAAAAACATCCTTTAGTAGACGAAAAAATTCACTCTCTAACCTCTTTGGGGAAAGGCGTGTTGTTTTTTGTTTATTATTATTTACTTTACTTTATTACTCTGAAGGTACTGCGAAAATTACCTTTGAGAAAGCAAAAACCCTTGACAAAATTACCCTTCCTGTTCTAAAAAAAAAAAAAAATAAAAATAACTGAGAAAAGTTAATGAAAAAAAAAAACTGAAAATGTAGAGTATTTAAAACGATGCCAATTGATGTAGGGTATGATGTCAAAAACGTGAGAATGTTGTGGCGATGCTGTGTTTGTTGAATAGTTGTTTATGTTGTTATGTTGATGTTTTTGTTGTAATTTGAACAAATATTATCCCTCACGTTATGCCAATTGGACCTGCTCCTATAGAGGCGCCCTCCTCTATTCCATTAACAATGAAATGTAAGTGAATTGTTTTGGTGAAACACACACGTATACGCACACATAAAAAAAACACAAAAACAAAAAGAAAAAACGACATCACAGACAAAACGCACACGTGCACAATACACACAAAAAATCTGATTTGACATTTGTGGCAAATATACAAAAAAATTGTACAAAAATATACGTTTGCTTGTTGTTTTTTTTTTTGAATAATGCAAAATAAGTTTATTAATCATTTAAAAGAATGTTTTTTTTTTTAATAATCTAAGTTATATAGTATATATGTATATACTATATATACATATGTATAAGAAGCTTAACAGTATACATAGTTAATATATTTTTACATAATTAAAAATTTAATAATAAATCGATCAGACTGAAAAATGCGAATATATTTATTATATGGTTTTTTTCATTTTTTTTTTTTGCTTAAAGTTTAACTTATGAAATAAGATTTAGCATTTTGTTTTTATTTTTTTAAATCGAAGACTGTTAAACACTTATATAGAAAAAAGAACAGTCACGGCTAAAAAAGAAATGCATTCAAGTTTCCGTTGTCCATTTAGAATTTTATTAAATATTTTTTTTTTTTTTTTTTGATTCGTCTCGGACAACTTATTATTTTTTTTTTTTGTATTTTATTATTTAATAATAAAATTTAATCTTTAAAGTAGATTTTGTTTTTGTTTAAAAAATTTTACTAAAAGGCTAAAATTTGTTAAAACGTTAAAAACTTGAGAAATTTAAGTAAAGTTAAAATTATTTTTTAACGTAATATTGAGCTAACACAGACTTTTTTATTTCATAAAATATTTTATTATTATTATTTTGTTTTTCTTTCTTTCAATTTTGTTTGTTTTTTTTTTTTTTTTAACTTTCACTTTCTGATGAGAGAGAGCTTTAGTTTGTGAACACGTCCTGTCAAAATTTTATTTTATATTTTTCATCTGTCTAAAGTAGATAATATACAATTTTTATGGAATTTCATGCATGTATTTTAATATATTTAAGGCAAATTCAACCTATAACTATATATATATATATTTCGTTTAAATATATTTTATTTATGTATGTATATGTATATATATATATTTTTTTTTATGGTTACAATCTTCATTAATTGACGTTTATTTCATTTCGTTTCAAAAATTCTATTCGTTTATGATGTTTTTCTTATGAGACTTTCTATTTTGTTCATGTTGGCATGGTGTGGTTGTTAATAAATTGCAGAGGAAATTTCTTTCTTTTTGTTTTTTTTTTTTTTTTTTTTGCTATAGGGTGAGTAATGGCAATGGTGTTGGATTGAGAGTAGTTTATGGCTCTTCCCTAAGTTATAAGCAACTGTGAATGTGTGTTTTTTAATTTGTTGTCTCAGATTTTGTTGGGAGATCACGCACGCAAGTGAGAGAGAGAGAGAGAGAGAGAGAGAGAGAAAAAGAGGCGTTTTGCCTGAGTAATTTACTACCTACTTTGTATTTTCTTTTGGAATAATATTATAGTTTATACGTATATAGATAATATATAGTGTTGTAGCAATAATTGTAATTATAGTACATTTACTAATCTACTGGTGTTTTAATGTTATTCTAATTCTTCTGCAACCGGATGTGTGTTATTTAAAAAAAAAAAATATTTAAAGCATATTGTATTTTTTGTTTTGGCAAAGCATGATGATGTTTTCTCTTTTTAATTTTTTTGAGGACAAATTTCTACAAAAGCAAGATATACAGCTGAATTTTTTCTTAATAATTTTGTTTTCTTCCATTTGATTGTAATTTGCAGATACACCCTACATCACATTATTTTAGTCATGATTGTTATTTTAAAAATTTAATTAATTTTTGTTTTTATAAAGAATATTTTTTTTTGTTTTTTTTTTAACTATATTTTCCTACTTAATTTCAAAAATTTTTAAGAGCTTCCTATAAATGTTAACTAAATAATGAAAGTATTCTTAGACAATAAACAACAACAACTAACGATTGAAAAGGGACTTCCATTAATTTTTTTTTGCTATAATGTTTTTGATTGCTTAGTTTAATAAATGATGCAATATAAAAACCATATAGTTATAACCACAACCTTATTAAAATGCATTTAGTTGGTAGGACTTCATATGAATAACGGTCCCATGTATCGGGATATTCGATATCCTGCTTTGAAAAACTACATTGGAGGAAATATAAAATTAAGAAAAAAAAAAAAAACAAACAAAATTTTATGTTTTAGTTAAAAATTTTGAAGAATTGAGCCAATTTGATTATTTAATGAAAAAACATTATTTTGTTTATAAAATTAATTAGAGATACAGTCAGGTTAATACACATTAAGAAAAAAAAATAATTGTGGAAGGAGAGAGAATATGTCAAAAGAAATAACAATTATTGAAGATTTAAGCATTAAAAGACGTTATACGTTCTTTGAAAACGTAGTATCATGTGTGGCGATATTTAATTAATTTAAAATAAACTTAATCTTAATCATACTAAAATAAATATAATTTCTATTTTAAAGGCCCCTTTTGATGCAGAATTTATACCCAATCAATTTTAGCAAATAAGGTGTCACTAGAAAGGGATTTTACTAGATCGAGGCTTGACGAGTTGCATTTTTACTTTATAAAAATTAAAATTTTCTCATTAAAAAAAAATCCTTATACATATGTATGTCTTAGGCCCCTTTTCTGAAACAAAACTTAAATATTTATGCTTAACAAAAGAGCTTATGTGAAAAAGTAGAACATGAAGCGTTAAAGATATAAACATAAATATTTAAGTTTCATATCAACAAATGGCTCTTAAAAAAACTTATACAAAAATAACAAACTTCCAATACCTACTTCGAACATTTCCAAAATTACAATTCAAAATTAGACCGATTACCCAACAGGGAATTTAGTTTCTGGCACCTTTAAATCTAGCTGCCAAACTCTGCTTTGAAGCATTGTTATAATGAGAGATCGACTACGATTAAACTTATAAAACAACATTAAAACGGGATATAATTTAAATCTAGGAGGACCTGATTATGTTCCCTTAGTACTCCCAACGTGCAATTTAAATGATTTTATTTGGATGGGGAAAAAAATCAAGTGGCAGGTAGTTTCCATTGCCAGTCAGTCAAACGGAGGGTATTCAGACGTATATAATTTTAATTTTAAACTGATGTGCAAGAAAAAAGTATGCATCGCTGAATAATTTGTTGAGGGACATGTTTTTTTTCGAACACGTGTGAGGGCTTTTGCATGGATAAGCTAATACTTATTACAATTTCTTTTAGCAAATGCCCCTTTGAAAGCTCTCAAACCACACGAATTTTAAATTTTGAGGTTTCAAAAAGGAGGAAAATTTCCTGCAATTTGCATTTTCAAGCGTTTTTATATATATAATATAATATTCCATACGAAATGAACTCAATAAAATAATATTTAAACCAAAAATAAAATCTAAACTTATTCAATTAAAAGTTTTAATTCCTCCATATTCACTGAAATATTTCGAATTTGAGAAAGTTGCATCCGTCATGGGTTCACTCCCATTATTACACCAAGTGTTTGAACTGAAGTAATTCATTGTAAGATAGGTTACCGATTCAAATTTGCTTGTTTTTTTGGCAATAGTGCATTTTTTTTGTCATACAAATAAGCTACTTATTTTTAATTGATATTTTTTTCAAAAATTGTATTTGGGGAAAAGTGGGAAAAACTTGCCATTTTTTAATCCATTAACAATAATTGAACCTGGAAGAAATTCAGGAATTTGTCTGTTCTGGACTATTTAATGGTCAAAAGTTTCCATTTCGAAATTAATCAAAGAGTTATTCAATTTTGCTGTCTGTTTTTTTTTTTTAAATTTGTTTTAAAACACTTACGTATGTACAAAATTAATCTGTAGTTTTCGATTTACAACAATATTCAATCTCCAAATACATTTTTTTTTTCAGCTTCAACGGTTAACAAAGTATAAAATTTCAAAGTTCTTGACACTTTTTTCCCATACGAAAAAAAAAATCCTCTTGGAGCCCTAAGTGGCAGAGTTTCAAGAATATTGAAGAAAGTTACTTTTTTAATTAATTTTTCTAATAGATACTGTGAGAACAATAATTTAAGACATTGTAGCGAATGGAAGGGTGTTTATTCTTAAACAATAAATTTTGATTAGACATAAATCAAAGATATTTTTAAAGTTGTATCTAATGCGACAAAATCCAAAACAATACTACCTCCTACCCTAGGAAAAAGTTAGTCATTTTATATACGGATGACGGTATTTTGAGTACAACCGGAAAATATTACCGAAAGTTCTTAGAAAATAATGATCCGTTGATCAACTAAATTAAAAAATAATTATTTTAAAAACTATTCCAACGATTTTTAAATTTTTTTTAAAATTAATTGAAGAAATCAGATGGTGTACACCGCATTTGTGTCAAAAGTGTTTCAGAAGTTCTTTAATGAAGTTACTTATAATTTTGTTGATTTGAAATGATTTTCCAATCATTTAGCAACACCGTGCTAAATTATTCATTTTTCTACAGTCAAATAATACTACCTTCAGCTTCAACTAAACGATATTTTTGGCAACTGGCATACAAAAAGGCTTCCGTAACTAATATTTATTTTCTTTAAAATCATGTGACCCAGTCATTCAATTGATATAGATAAAAAAAAATTGTGCGAGTGCCGGGACTCACGGTTAATATGTGTAAACATCAACGTGCGCGGATCCAAAATGGACTTGTTTTTGCTTGAAGGGGATATTAAGATTTTTTCACTGAACGCACCCATCCTAGTATGCAAATCGTAACGTTGCACACCGTAACGTTGCACGACGTAACGTTGCACACGAACGTTCACGTTTTTTTGTCACTCTACCGCCAGCATAGATTTTTACACATCAAAAAACCCTTCATATCTAACTGTATAAGCCTTCAAGCGGCTATAGAAGCAGTGACTCACGATGAAATGTCATCAATTCATTCAAAAACGTTTATGACGTATAATTTTACACAAGAAATATAAAATGTCTGAACCAGATAATATGTATAGGGAATCTTGAAAAATACTTTAATTTGATAAAATAATTTTTTTTTTTTAACTAGGGATTGAAGTTTTAACATTTTATATAAGGGTCCTTCAATTTTTTCCACTCACTCCTGTCAAATTTTGAAGATTGGTGATGAAATTCTCTCAAAAATGCCGAAACTACATAAAAACAAGACAACTCAAATTTACACAAATGTGCAGCATTCCTAATTGCCTAATGTGATTGACACTTATATACGTAACAATATTAAGATTTCATTGTTTTTAACTAAGATAGTCACAATTTTCTAAACCTTGAATTTTTAGCTACGAAAATTTCTACAAATTTGGACCAAGAATTACAGATAGGGAAGATGTTTTATACTTTCTCGCCAGTATTTTCTTCGGTGAGAAACTACTAATTTTTTGAATACCTGCTGGAAAGGCTTTACACTGAATGCACATGAATTTACAAAACGGGAAAGGAATTAAAATATCATTTAACTGTGTTAAAGATAAAACCCGATATGTCAATTTTCTGTTGGAGCTTCGATTAAACGTTTCGATTAGCGATATCAGCAAAGAAAATCATCGCGCGTATTTTTAGAGCCCTTACACCGATGATCGATTATTAAAATTAAATAATTGAATTTTATAAGTACAAAAAAAATTAAATAATTAATTTTCAAGAAGTACAAACAAAATTATTTATATTAAAAAAAAAAAAAACAAAGCTTATCGAAGCTCCAACATAAACACCTCTTATATAAAGCCTGTGACTTAAGCTTCCATTTATCGTTCCTCGCGTCGCTGCTCGAATCGTTTATCTATAAGCTCCAACATCTCATTCTGGCAAGATTTATATTATCATTACAGTGAGCCTGTACATAATACGTCAAAAAAAAAAGAAGAATTTGGAAATGTTCTAAATTCCAAAAGTATTTTTTATTCTTGAAAACATTATTTGTGAAAGCAAAAAAATTCATTAAAACCTTGTTTTTATTATTATGCCATTTTTGTGTATACATTTAGGGAAAAAACACGGAACGGGTTTTTTTCCAGCGAGTTTTTTTTTGTATTATATGATACTATTATATTATACCCATAAAATACTGTAGTTATAGTTAGTCATTTTCACACAAAAATTACTATAACCTTTTAAAAGTTCTTGTGTGGTCTTGGATTTAGTTTCATAAGACATAACATTATAAACTTCTACAAAATCATTACTCATATCACCAGATTTTTTCAAAACAAAATTTTCAGTTTTGAAGGCCCATATTTCCTCTAGTTAAAACACTCGTCCATAACAGATATTTTTTTTTAATTCTTTTGAATCTTCAATTTCATGGTAACAAAAAAAAACATTTATGCCTTACTCTGATTGTACTATAATGTAACTTTTTGCAAATGATAAATTATCTAGAACTTTTGAGGTTTAATTTGTTCCATATATTTTTTTATTATAATTTTAAATTCACGTTTCTTTTTGTATGGACATCACAATGAAGATGAATCAGTTTTATTATAGCATTCGCACATTCGTTTAGCCTAATAAATAAATTTTAATTAACTAAAATGTACCTAAAACATCACAAAAAAAATTTGTGAGTGCCGGGACTCACGGTTAAATATATGTGTAAACATCAACGTTTGTCCAAGTGCCTAATTTTTGTTACTGAACGTCATCAAAAGAAACATATTGAATAATTAACACTACATCACCTATCTATAGGCAGTGCTTAAAAAGCTTATAGTGTTGAAAGAACGGCAGCGAAATACTCAGTGGGTTAACCGCTCTAACGAAATTTCCAACCACTAAAAGGCAGGTGGTGAAGTGTCCAACAAACGGTGAAGGTTCGGTACTGAAAGGTCCTGCTTCGTAGTTCACTCTCAACTTTAAGATGACTTCACATTACACATGGTTATTGTTTATGGTAATCACTCTCTGAGCATCGACAAACAACAACTGTCAGCGGAGAGCACTAAAATCGTGGTTTCAATTAAATGACACCGTACCCAAATTCCAAAGGAACTTAATTTGACTGACAAGGGCCGAATTAAAATATCCAGTTAGAACTGTCAACGAACTTGCAACCCTTATGAAACTCCATCTTTCCATCGAGTAAAACTTACAACAAGTTCAGTCTTAATTTTATACTGAACGAACCTCAAATGAATGTCACTATGAGATAGCCGGCGAATTATATATCTTGAGTTTTTAGAATATTTAGTTGCAGTTGTTGTCAGTGGAAATCACTAAAATCGCAGTTTTAATCGATTGACACCATCAATCGCTTATGGAATTGGACGCTGTGATTTTTAATGAATGTTAACTTTGTGCAAGTACAAAGGTAGCAGATAACTCTGCAATTTGTTCAACCTCAGCTATTTTGTATATCCCAGCCTACAAATTGCAAGAAGAAATTGCATCGTTTAAAAGCAGTATAATGTAAACGTAGAATTTAAGTTCAGATTTGTATCACTGAACGCACCCGATATCCTACCATACCTACAGCCATTGATCTACCATACCTACAGTCAATTGTCAATCCCTACAGCTAATTACTAGGACGCGACGTCCATTTTGTTCGGGGAATAATTAAAAATTAAAGAAAAAAATATAAAAATATAAGTGTTAAAATGATAAAATCGTCGGTCGCGCTTAAAACAATTTGCTTTCGTCGTTGGCAAAAACAATATAAATGAGTGGTCGCGATAAAGTATAATCTAATTGTCGGTCGAGTTAAAATCAATTTGTTTTGATCGGGGCAAATCAAATTTCGTAACGTAACGTGCTACAACGTAAAGTGCACGACGTAACGTTGCACACGAACGTTCACGTTTTTTTTTCACTCTACCGCCAGCATAGATGTTTACACATTAAAAAAAGCATAAATTTAATAGAATAATGAACTGTTTTTCGCAAATAATAAGAAAGTGTGGCAATTCTGTAACTAGGGAAATATTTCCAATTTAAGATGTCTTGTCCATCTTACTAAAATTTTGTGCATTTAAACTTTAAACAATAAAATATACACACAAAAGATTATTATTAAATTTGATAATTTCAATTCACCTTTTTTATCTCTGAGTTCTGTTCTATTCTTCGAATTATTTGACAACCAATGAAAATCATCCTCTCGTTCGTTATTTTTCAATTTTTCGAAACCAACGTGTCGCGAAACGATGAAAATTACTTTATTTATAAATAAATATTCTCGTATGAAATATTTTTAATTGGTTTGAAAACTACGACGATTCCTTGTCTCGCTTTCTCGTTGCATTGTGAATCAGGCTTAAGACTTTAAGGTTTAATTCTATTGTGTTATATGAAAATGTACGAATGCTTTTGCTTTAACCTAAGGTGCAAAAGAGCTTACTCCATTTGTGATTTCCCTACCAGAAACATATAAAAATGTTCATCATATTTGAGTAATTGCAAAAATAAATTATAATTATAACTTTAGTTTTTTTGTTCTATTTTTAGCAGTTTAAGAAACAATCTATAATGCGATAGTAATGAAGATTGACTAAGCTGATTTTCACCCTTAGTTATCGTTAACGACAGTAAATCGATGACCTTCTGCTGCTTCATCATAACTTTTTTTGGAGTACTGATTGTTTTATTTTATTTTAAACGCTATCTTGTAAACTGTCGTAATTTCAAGATGTCATACTTTATACACACATATGTTTATTTTTTAAATAACAATATAAAATAATATTGGAGTCTGAATTAATTAAAATAGTTGTTTCAAGGGCCCGAAATAAATTTAAAAAAAAAAATACAAAAAGTGCCTATATTCAGAAATCATTTCTATTTAAATGACAAAATTGTGTTATATTTATAGTCATATTGACATGAAAATGTTATGACACTGCCATAATAATGACATGACAATGACGCAGTAATAGCGGCGTCTTTGAAAAACTATCACCATACAAAAAAGTGTTATAAAAGTTTCCATTAAACTAAGATTTTCAGAACTATATATTCATATAACATCATTTTATGTAAACCGCTATCAGTTTTTTTCAAAGCCTTCTACATAAATTTATTCAATATTAAAAATTTTATTAATACAAATCTATACCTATACACAAAATTTACTCAATTTGAATCTCGAAACTTTTTGCGTTTCTTAAATGGCTGTGTAAAATTTTATTAAATTATTTTCCCTCAAATAAATCTCATGGGATTTTCAGTTTGGCTTTCATAAAAAATAACAACTGGCATTAAAATTGATATCAAAACTGTCGCAGCCTATAAAAGTGTTCTTTTCAACTTTTCAACAACTCAATAAAGATAAATTCCTTGGGAATTCTTTTAATCCAATGAGCACA
The DNA here is from genome assembly GCA_932273885.2 of Leucozona laternaria. Lineage (NCBI taxonomy): Eukaryota > Metazoa > Arthropoda > Insecta > Diptera > Syrphidae > Leucozona > Leucozona laternaria. The sequence goes on along the minus strand of OW026368.1, from coordinate 20,243,223 downwards.
ATTATCATTAACTCAATTCTCTTCAACTTGCCATAAAGACAGAGGAAAATTCAAAAAAAAAAAAAAAAACACAAACAAAAAGTAAATATACCAATAAAAAACAAAATCGTTATGAAATCTTACAAGCTAATTCGTTTAAGGACTAAAGTTTTGTTTAAATAAAGTGATTGCCTATCTCAAAGTAATCAAAACACACTCGCTGCTGCTGAATCTGGATGTCTTGTGATTTGTGAATCTCATAAGAAAACAAACAAAAAAAATACAAAAAAAAAAAAACAGAAAAGTAATAATAATAATAAAAAATATACAATCCCTATACCACGAAAAAGGTGAGTTATACTTTCCTTGAAATCCTTTCCACTTACAATAGAGACGAGTCAGTCTCTGTTATGTTTTTTTTTTTTTTTTTTTTTTTTTTTTTTTTTTTTATGTATCATCCTTACCGTGTGTAAATAATGGGTGATTTTTTAAGAGGTTTAGAACTTTTTTAAAAAAAAAAACAAAAAAAATTCGAAAAAATGAATGAAATATTTATTTGAATCGATAGTTTGAACCTTGCAATTTAATGTTTAGAGATAATTTCATGCAAATGTTGACCGCGGCTGCGTCTCAGGTAGCCCATCCACTGAGTCCAATTTTGGCATACTCTTTCACACATATCGGCCGGTATCTCACGAATGAATGCATGGATGTTGGCTTCCAGGGCGTCAATCGAAGCGGGCTTGTCCCTATAGACATTAGCCTTGACATACTCCCACAAAAAATAATCTAATGGTGTCAAATCGCACGATCTAGGCGGCCAATTGACCGGCCCGAAACGTGAAATTAACTGTTCACCAAACTCGCCTCGCAATTGCGCCATTGTTTCGCGTGCTGTGTGGCATGTGGCACCGTCTTGTTGAAACCACATATCATGCAAGTCAAGAACTTCCATTTCGGGCAAAAAAAAGTTTGTTATCATCGCTCGGTAGCGTTCACCATTGACAGTAACGCTGCGATTCGCATCATCTTTGAAGAAATATGGCCCAATAATGCCGCCGGCCCATAAACCGCACCAAACAGTGGCTTTTTCGGGATGCATTGGTAGCTGTTGCAATGCTTCTGGCTGATCTTCACTCCAAAAGCGGCAATTTTGCTTATTTACGTACCCATTCAACCAAAAATGAGCCTCATCGCTGAACACAAGCAGCGCGCGATGAACATTTCGAACCGAGCACGAATTTTGATAGTAAAATTCAATAATTTGCAAGCGTTGTTCATTTGTAAGACGATCCATGGTTAAATTGCAAACCAAACTGAAGCTGTTTGACAGTGACACAAGGTACTAAACACCAAAACCAAACCAGCCAAAAAATCACCCGTTATTTTCGAAAAAAGAAAAATATCATAAAACAAAGGCGCAAGGAAGTAAGGGAAACAAGCATGAGTGCGCTTTGGGGAAGTATTCTATTTTATTCATCATCCCTCTATTTGTTTTTTTTTTTTTAACTTATGAATGTATATGTGTGTATGTTTAAAGGGGGAGAAAGGTTGTGAAGGCATCACTTCCTGATATCATTGCCATTTGTTATAACTAGACAAACGGTCGTGTTTGGTGTTTTATTTTACAAAAACATCGCCTGCGGTTGTTAACATCTTTCTTCAGTATCTTTTACTCGTATAATTGTCTCATAGGTTACGTATACGCCCCCCTACACAACAGAAATCTGTAGAATTTTTTTTATTTTTGTTGTTGTCTTCAAAATGAACTAACTCTTATATCTAAGTTAATAAGTAAATATAGGTATACCAATAAATAAATTAAATTCAAAGATTTGGCAACTACGAATGAGCAGGAAAAAACATCACCATGCCATTTTATAAGTAATGATGGTTGAAAGGGGTTAAATCTTTCTAGTTTGTTAGGTTTTGAATGCAAATTTTGGATAAATTCGTAAAATTATTTTTTGAAACTTAGCAAAAGGGATTTTGTTATTATTTTAAAATACAGAAAAAGGAAACTAATCAAATTTGTTCGTATGGTGGTCGTTTTAATGTTAGGTAAAACAGGGTTTTGATTATGAAACTCGAGAACAAGTCGTACAGTTTTAGCTGTCATATTAAGACTAAAGTTAATTTTATGTGACATATCGCTTTTGATCTAACTTGCAAGGGAATACGTGAGATTTCACTAGGAGCAAGCATATACTCAAATTTAATTTATTTGTTTAAGTAAGAAACCGGTCAGTCCAAAAGACTTGGCATTAATTCAGTTGGATGGACCCATCATTTTCAGTTAGCACAAACATTTAAAAGGTACAACATGTCAAAACTTCATGACATCCCGACAATTACATAGTTAAGAAGAAGCGGTTTTTAGAACAAATTGTTTTTATTCAATGATCGATCCATTGAAAAAATTCCCCGGAAAATTTAGTCAGCTAAAGGCTTAAATTCTCACTTACACTTTATTTGTCTACCGAAAGTTTATATCTTAGTTAAGATTGAATAAATCTGTGTAGTGTTTCAAACGCTCAAAAATATTAACAAGCAAATTGACTTTGACAGTACGTTTTAAAATGCAAATGGTATTTCATTTTCTCTTATGAATGAATGAGATAGAAATATTAATATGTGTCAAATGACGAAAAAAAAAAATTGAATCTCGAATGAATGCATTCAGCGCTATTTGTATGGGTTAGTTTGATTAGTAAAACAATTGGCCATTGTGAAGATTAAACAAGATTTATTTTAAATCAACTAGATTATCAAAATAAATTTGTGTGGTAAATCTTCGAGATTTTAAGAATATTAATCTACTTTAATCTCGGTTTAATGGTTGATGGAAACGAAGTATAAGAAAACTAACATTGAAAAGAAAAATTTCACATCTCAAATAGTTTTTAAAATTTTAATTGTGTAGCTTTTCAACAATAAAAAAAAAAAATTAAAAAATCTCTTGCGTACGCCCTTGGCCACTTGACACAAAAAAATTGGAATTATTTCAAAAGAATAAGATAATTTAATAAATCAAATCGAGTATCGAAATAAAAACGGTTCACATCAAAATTTTTGAAGAGTTTTAGAGTTTCAAGGGGTCATAAGGAGTCTAAGTGAATTTTTCGATCACTTATCACAATGGTGTTGACCGCCATCTTTTATTTAAGGCTAAGTAGTGCTTTTTGTTAAATATCTCACCCATTTTCAACTATTGAAAAAAAATGCTTACTAGAAAAGTTGTTCAAAATTTAATTCTCTAAATAAAAATCATAAAAATTTTATCTTCGGTTATTATTTTTGGACTTTATCTGGAAAACGTGAGTACTATGGCATTGTAGAATGCTTAAAAAATTGTTATTTCTCATTGACGACTTAAAATAAACGGAGTTTAATCTTATTTTCCGGATTGAGTCGACAGGGAAATGTTTTAATCAAAATCGTATTGAGAATTAAATTTTGAAAAAAATTATTACTTGCATTTTTTTTCAAAAGTTAAAAATGAGCGAGTTATTTTACAGAAAACAATTGACCTTAAATTCGACATGGCGGCTAATATTTCTTGAATTTTATTTATTTAATTCAAAACTTATCAAAAAAAATATTGTGTCACGCTGCTGTTGAAGTGCAGTTCCGCTGAATGCAGGCTAACCTTAATAGTTTATTGCTTGTGTAAAAAGCCAACCAAAGGGGGACCGGCAATGCAGTAATAAATTCTTTAACACTTAAATATAACTGCAAATTTTTTATAAGGGTATATACGTTACTGAATAAAAGGGTATTTCGTTTACATACATAGTGTTTGATTTCTTAGGTAGATTGTTACCTCTTTTACAGCTTAACACCATTTTCAGATTTTATTTGGAAAGTCAGTCAAAAAACAAACATATTCCACAAGGAAATACATTTAAGTTAATTTGTTTCATATCTGAAATAAGGCTATTAGAAAAGCTTAAGTCCATGCTTTGGAACAGAATGATTCTGGAAACTATTGGTTTGAGTGGGGAACTTGCGATGACCAAAGTTGTTGGCAATAATATCTTCTTTTTCATTAAGAAACATTTTTTTTTAGACAAGTTATGTCGTTTTACATTTTTCACATTTTTCTTGATCCCAAAGAAGTTAACGGAAATTTGTCGCAAAATAAAACTGTAGACAAAAACTTTTCCAACAATTTGATATATTTGAAGATAAGGTGCAATATCGCAGTCGAAAGTTGTTATAGCTTTGGAACTACTCCAAGTACTCAAGTTTCTTTAAGAAACTTATTTGGAGGATGAGCTGTAGAATGCGCAGTCTCATCCACCTCAAAATGGAGGCTTAAAGCTCACATTGCACTTATACCCAACATTATTTATTCATTTATTAAAATTAGTCGGAAAATAGGATTACAACCTTCCAACCAAATCCGCCGCAACACCAATTGTTTTTGTTTCTGAAATAGTTTTTTTTTTTTAGAAAGCTAATGATATGTCAAGATAGTTTTTAATGTAATTTAGTACGCTCAATCGCCCAAACTAATTGAAAATAAAAATTATTCAATTAATATTTTGCTGCAGCTTTCACAAATTTTGACGAAAATCTTCAAAACCTTGCATTCAAAACCACCAAACTAGCAAAGATATTATCTAATTTGATTGTTTTTTTTTAAGAAAAAGTTCTTTAATAATATTTCAGCCTTTTTATGTGCGAATAATATATTAAGGTGTTGGTTAGATACTTTTCCCCCGATTATCATCCTCAGTAAATTCTGTGTAACTAGATTTTTATATTGAAATTAAGAAAAAAAAAGAAAAACATAACCAAATCGCTACACTGGAGACGACCCTAGATTGTGCATTAGAAATAACTGTTCTCTGTTTTATTGTTTTTTTTTTTTTTTAATTAAATAAATAAATTATATAATTTTAATTTTTAATGCTTTTTTTATTTTTAAGAATCTATCGAAAGCGTATCTACGTCAAATTTAAAACTTACTTGTCTTTTATTCTCAGGTGGTTTATTGTAATCTAAATCTAGTTTCGAGTATGGCGGAACATGATACAATGTGGATGATTGAGGATGATGGAGATGATGATGTTGCGATGAGTGCAAATGATCAAACGCTGATGCAGTCGACGGATTGAAGCCAGCACCGGTGGTGGAAGTTCCAATTCCACCACCACTGACACCACCACCACCACCAACACTGCCACCCAGTTGCTGAAGTTGCTGCTGAATGTGATACTGATGGTGTTGAGGCAGCATTTGTTGCTGAATTTGCTGGTGCAGATTACTAGAGGTTCCGGCCGCACCAGTTCCATACTGCTGCTGGGGATAGGAAAGATTGTACTGGTGATGCAGTGGATGTTGCTGCTGCTGTTGCTGCTGCTGCAGGTGCTGCTGATAGGTTTGTGATACTGATGACAATGGATACGGATATTGATGTTGATGGAGATGATGTTGGTGATATTGTGACAGTGCGGGGTTAGAAGCGTGAAACGAATGCATTTGATTGCGTTGCTGACTTAGCAATGAACCCTGCTGATAAGGTGTTGCTGTGGGTTGCTGTAGTGTTTGGTATGAGCTGTGTGTCATATGTGGTGGAAGTTGCTGTTGGTAGCTACTACTAGTCAGATTGTAAATAGGATAGTTCAGCTGTGTCGAGGACACCGCTGGCCTAAGTCTTGAGTACTGCTGCTGCTGTTGTTGATAAGCCGCAACGCCTGTTGACGGCTTGTCATACTGGAAGTACATGTTCGGTTGTGACGAGAAGCTCGTTGACATTTGCATCAGGTTATCATTGAGATACGGCGACGTCTCGCCCAGGTTTAGTTGCGGATAGCTAGACACAGGTCGGCCATATGGGCAGCTCATTCGTTGTGGATTGAGATTGAGTATCTGCGAGGAGCGTGATATTGACTTATTAGCCTCATTTAGCAAGTTGGCTATATTCGTTGCCGACTGGTTATGAGCTGACGAATAATTATAGAACTCATTCATTGTCGTTGCCGAGGGTATGCCACCGATGCTGTACCGTCTTCGACGTGCCATTGGCGGCGATGTAGCCCCACAAGGCCCAAAACAACTCATCGAAGCTCCAGTGACGGGGTCATAGGACAGACCCGTTGGCGGCGAGGTACCATACATGTCTAGCGGTGACGGGCAATAGTATTGGCCAAGTATATCGGGCAGTGGAGGACTTCCAGCTGGATTGTTGAAATTATACATCTGAAATTTACGATTCAAAAATTGGGTTTCTTTGCGGTTCAAAAAGGCGCTCCGTTTCTAATTAAATCGTATTTTTTTTTGTATCTACTCATATATGATTTTTAATTTTATTTAATTTTTTTTTATATATATATTTTTAAGGTAACCAACAAAAATTAACATCGCTTGCACTATTTATAGTTTATATAAACATCACCAAAGTAGATTTTGCCCGAACACTTACGGACTATTGGCCCCATAATTTTTCATTTTTTATTTTTAAGTTTTTTTTTTTTTTAATTAAAAAATTATATTTATAGTTTTATACATTTTGCTTTATATTTTTTTGTGTTTAACCAAACAATTTATTTTTTTTTGTTAAATTTTTTAAAATCGCTTTCATTTTAATTTGCGCGCCCAGTGGCTCTCAAATTTGTTTGTTTTTATTTTTTAAATTCATAAAAATTACATAATTTTGCTTCTTAAGTGATTAAAAAACTGGTTCATCGATAACAACGACATTTTTCATACGAATGTTTTTTTTTTCAATTTTTTTTTTTAATGCACAATCAAATAATGATGTCTTTATGTCTCTTACAAACATAGATTCTCAATCTTCGCATTCGTTCAGCAAACATGATGCTTTAATGTGGGTATAGTTTTTTTTTTTGTTTTTTTAATATGAGAATGACTGTTTGTGTAATTTTTTATCTGGAGGAGGAATGTGTGGTTCAAAGATAAAACTTATTTTTTGATAAAAAATAGGTCAGGTAAGTTGTCTGTTTTTTTTTGTTTTCTGTATTTATGTGTGCAAAGGTTTTTTTTTTCTTTTAAAATTGAAGCGATAGAAGTAAGAAGATAGAAAAGAAACTTAACGAAAATATTAATTTTTTGTTCGTAATCAAAACTATTAATCTTTTTTTTTCGAATCATGAAAATATACAAAATTAAAACGAAGTTTTTGAAACAAAAAATAATCGAACAAAGTAAGCATATTTAGAGAAGAGATTATACAGCTTGAGTTATGGATATTTGTTGTATGTTTTCTTTTTTTTTGGATATTCTTTGATACAAAAAAAGCAAGAAAAATAAGTTTCTTTTTGAATTTCGATCAGTGTGTATAGTTAATTTTTGTTTTTTGGAAATTTCATTTAGAAAGAAAAATTAATTCGAAAACATGAAATGCATATTATATAAAAAATATGGATAGAAACAAATATGGCATAGATAGAGTTATTGTTGAATAAAAAATGTTGTAATTTTTGTATATATATATTTTTTTTATTATTTACAAAACCAAAAAGTAATAAGGTATAAGTAAAATTCATTTAAAAAATGTTTTATTCAAAACTTAATAGCAAAATTTACAATTGATTTTTTTTTGTTTTCGCCGGTTTATTTTAAAAGCGCTATTAATAGTTTTAAAAGTTAAATTATTTAATTAAAAAAAATTTTGTTTGTTTAGTAAAATAATTTTTTTTTCATGATTTATTTTAACTTTTTTTTAAGAAAAAAAGTTGAGCAAATTCAACACTCATTTTTGTTATTTATTTTTACTTTGTTTTCGTTTTTTTTTACAAAAAAGTATTTTCAAACAGCCAATATTAGGAGCCATTACCATCGATAAGTTTCGTGAAAAATCTCAATCTTTTGGCAATTTTTTTTTTAATGATGACAAAAGAATTATTTAAATTTGTTAATATTTAAGTATTTATTTCTTTGGTAAGTATATATTTTAGTTTTTAGTATTTTTTTTTTTTTTTTAAAGCACAATATTACACAATATTACTTTTTGATTGGAGAAGTGTAATTTTAAAAAGAGTGCATAAATTGTTTGGTAGCTATAGAATCATGAGGATAGGTTTAAATTAAAAAAAAAAAAGTAAAGAAAATAATAAAAAATTATTTGGTAGAAATGAAGGAAGCTAGACTTTTTTTTGGGAATGATAAATGCAGTACTACGTTATTATGGTATTATATAGGTAAGTAAAATTGTTAATAATGTGTTATAGGCAGTCTAAGTTTTTTGTTTTATTGTTTTCAATCTTATAATAATTGAAAAGTATTTAACTTTTTAACTTAAGTAACAAAAACATCTTATAAGGACAAGAGATACATTGAAGCTGCATTAAGGTATTCAGATAGACATATAGCAGCATATTTTACACACCTTAACCAAAACATTTGTATGTAAATAGATATAAAAGCTCCTCAACTCAAAATTTTAGGTATAGAAGTCATAGTGTTGCACTTAGTAAAATTAAATTAATAATTTGAAACAAAAACATAAATTATGAGCAAATTTGCAATTGAAGTTTTTGTGATAATTAATTAAACTGACTTAAACTAGGAATGAGAGCCACTGTCACTAGATTAGTTACTATTTTAGGGAGTGGTTAACTATGATTTGACTAATGGTGGATAACTAATAAGTCCAACTTAGTTCTAGGTTTGCTGTGAAGTATTAGAACAAAACATTTATGGTTATTTTGGCCATTTTTTAAAAAAACCTTCACCGAAAATTTCACATGTGATTTGATCGCCTGATTACAAAATAACGGGTGATTTTTTGGCTGGTTTGGTTTTGGCAACACTGGTTTTGACAGCTGACGTGTGTTTAGTACCTTGTGTCACTGTCAAACAGCTTCAGTTTGGTTTGCAATTTAACCATGGATCGTCTTACAAATGAACAACGCTTGCAAATTATTGAATTTTACTATCAAAATTCGTGCTCGGTTCGAAATGTTCATCGCGCGCTGCTTGTGTTCAGCGATGAGGCTCATTTTTGGTTGAATGGGTACGTAAATAAGCAAAATTGCCGAGTTTGGAGTGAAGATCAGCCAGAAGCATTGCAACAGCTACCAATGCATCCCGAAAAAGCCACTGTTTGGTGCGGTTTATGGGCCGGCGGCATTATTGGGCCATATTTCTTCAAAGATGATGCGAATCGCTACCGAGCGATGATAACAAACTTTTTTTTGCCCGAAATGGAAGTTCTTGACTTGCATGATATGTGGTTTCAACAAGACGGTGCCACATGCCACACAGCACGCGAAACAATGGCGCAATTGCGAGGCGAGTTTGGTAAACAGTTAATTTCACGTTTCGGGCCGGTCAATTGGCCGCCTAGATCGTGCGATTTGACACCATTAGATTATTTTTTGTGGGGGTATGTGAAGGCTAATGTCTATAGGGACAAGCCCGCTTCGATTGACGCACTGGAAGCCAACATCCATGCATTCATTCGTGAGATACCGGCCGATATGTGTGAAAGAGTATGCCAAAATTGGACTCAGCGGATGGGCTACCTGAGACGCAGCCGCGGTCAACATTTGCATGAAATTATCTTTAAACATTAAATTGCAAGGTTCAAACTATCGATTCAAATAAATATTTCATTCATTTTTTCGAATTTTTTGTGTTTTTTTTTTTTTTTAAAGTTCTAAGCCTCTTAAAAAATCACCCGTTACTAGCTGGCCCGCTCCGGTTTCGCACGGGTAAAATTCGAAAAAAAAACTTAAAAAAGTAAATATAAATGAATTTAACAGTGTTTGTTTATTTTTCATAACTGTTACCCTCTGCCTCCTCTGCAACCTCCTTTTTTAAAGCGTTGTTGCGAAAAAAAAGTATCTAGTCCTAAAGTAAACTGGTCTCTACGAATGCAGTGAAATACTTCTTATAAGTATTTTTACTCCAACTATTTAATTCCTAGTCAATTTTAAAGTTTTTTTGTTTTACACCAGATTTTTTTTACAAACGTGTTCTTCATTATGGGCAAAATGAAATGCATTTTTGAAAAATGTTTTTCAAAATAAATTTGAACAATTTGTAAACCCTGCTCTGGATGGCATGAGTCTATTCATGATGAATTTCCAAACCAAACTAACCTCAAAACTGTCAAATCGACTGTCACAGAAAACAGTGTTGCCAATTTAAAGTTATTCATCTCTTTTAGTTTTGTGTCACAGGACCCTGGTAGAAATTGTTAGTCGTTTGCAATGGAGAATGATGTTGTGATTGAAATTCTCTAAATACCGCCAAATTTTTATTTTACGGTTAAAAAACGTTATTTTCTGAAAGTCCGCCATTTTTTGTCTGATTTCAACTTAACTACTTACTCATGATTTGCGAGGGGGACAGCGTGACCAAATAGCAATGCAAAGAGTGATAAAAAAAATTTACAACTGGTAAGACCTGAACCCTGAAGATATGATAGTATAGTCAGTTCATGTGAAACTAGGATACTCGAAGCAGTTAAGTTTTTAAAGATATTGGAAGACAATGCAAGGGGATGACGTTTGGAGAAGCGTTTCGTACCAAAATAGAGTCATTATTTCTTGACAGTTAACATTTTGTCTGGACTGCAATATGTGGATCGAATCCGCACTCAAATTTTGATTTATTTCGGGAAAATCTTGGTAAAGTGAGTGACGAACAATGGGACGCAAGCCTTTTCAAGTTCAGTAAAAGGAGAAACGTATAATGAATATAACTTAACGGAAGACATCAAGCAAACATTATTAAGTCTTACTAAAGCTTTTTTTGTCTATACATATATACCTAACATCAAAGGATTTTGATATCAAAACTATTCGAAATTCGTTCCCTCTATACAAAATAAAACAACAACAAAAAATTAACAATTTATAATCGGTTAAAAATAAAAATAAACTAGATACAAATATCCAAGCTTCTAGTCAAATTCTGCAAATAATGAAAATTCCAGTCAGGCGGGAGGGAGTTTTAATTACCTTTTACTATCAAAAAAAAAAACCTGTCAGCACACATATTTTCCCATATAGATTAATAAAAATAAACCCCCCGAGGAAGTACAGTAGGTATGTATGTATATAGTAACGATAAGAATTTCAACATTCCATAAGACTTAACATCAGAAAAGCTAACAACAAATTGGGGAAGATTGCTATCGTTATATTAGGGCCACTGGTGCTGCTAATTTCTTATTGTATTGCAAATACTCTTGTTGTTAAACGTCGATTAAGGTCATGTATAAGACCAAATACATTATTATTCTCTTTGTACGAGAGGAACGAGTATACTACAAGCCTGGGCCAACTAATTTAATACCGACAAAAATTAATGAAATAAAAAGGCTCCTATTTGAAGCTTATTTTTTGTTCTGTTTTTCTATTAAGGTCTACATAATATAGGGACGATTTCTCCATTATATTATGTAGAACACATCGCCACGAAAATATTCAAGAAAATAAAAAAAAAAAAAAACAAAAACAAATCCCTATCGACATAAACATCACAACTTCTGTGTATCCATAAAGAGTTAGAGATACAGGCAGAAAAACATTGCATATATACATATATATATAGTCCTTCTACCATAATCCCCTTATGCATTACCCATGTACCAGTACCTATTTGAAAGATAAACAAGCCGAAACAAATGTTCCCAGTTTGAATTAAGTTCATAATTAAACTAGCGTTAGCAAGAAGCAATATGCTGGAAAATGTCTCTCTTCTATGTGGGTTAATAAAATAGGGATTGTTTTTGATTTTATCCTTGGGGACTGTTTTTCTTGAAATCAAAATGAACGAAAAAGAAAGTGATCCTTGTTGTATCTTTATAGGGCACAAAAGGACTGATGGATTAAATGAAGGACTGGCTGCTATACATGCGTTTGTCTGTACCTATGGTGACAATCCATGCAGCTCAACAACTTCTTATACAAGGTTTTGGAACTGGCACGGGTAGATTTTGGCGACCATTTTGTGTTGGTGACATCTGTCAAATCTGTTACGCGATTGAACAGCACGTTCAAATGATAATATTTCAATATCAAAATCTTTCCCATTTTACGGTTTACATCATGGTTGTCCTTCCAAGTCGATTATCCAAATTTGGTGGTCAACCGAATCAGTGAACAATTAGCTAACGCCCTTGCGTCAACGAAACGCAAGATCAACCGAAAACATCGTCGCTGTGTGGGAGAATACGTCTTCGAAAACGACGATGATTACCAATTTTTGCTGACTCCAATTGGATAATATGGATGTGAACGACATGTGGTTTCAATAGAACAGCGCTACATACCACACAGCGAATGCCATAATGTTCCATTTCAGTCCTATAGAATTTTTTTTTGTCTCTTTCTACATTATTCTGAATAGAGAGCTCTTCACTAAATAGCAATATATTTCTATCTCGTTTGTTCACAAACGTCAAAATCATCACTTTGTGGAAACTGACAGTTGTTTATCTGATTTTGAAATCAAATACTGGCATTGAGAGTGATATGTATGTATGTTAATATAGCTAAATTATTGTAATTAAAATTACACTTTAAATAGGTGTGTTCCTTGGGATCCAGTATATCTAATGCTAAGTACTTCTGGCTGCAGTTCACGTTGCAAGGCCCAATGGAACACAGCTAATATCAAAATTGAACACAATTTTTTTATCTGTTGGTTTCCACAAAATTATGGCTGTCACTTTTGACATTGACAGATTTGTAAATTTAAAGATACATACATATTTTCCATTTTTTTAAGATTTCTCAATTTTCCTTAACTGGCAATGAACTCTCACAAAAAACCCGTCTGTTATTATTTTTTTTAATTTTAACCGATCTAACGCCTATAAAGTCTTTAGAGATAGGATTCTTTAGATCATCATCGTGACGGAAATTACATTAAGCTATAATTACTTACTGTCTTTACTTTAGATTTTCTTTTGGGAGTACCTATCTAATCTATGGCACTATGGTAATATTGTAATAACACCCTCAGTCAAAGTAGGCATAATATCACATGTAAAAAGTGCATTCGTTTGAATTACTTTCATCAAAAGGACAAACATGTAAGTAAGTATCTTTTAGTGATAGAGTAGGTAGGTAGAGTACATATATATATTTATATCCTTTGGGGAGTGCCTTTCCATTTATAATGAAACCGCAGCGCACAACAAAATAATTGTAAGTATACATTTCCGAGTGTAAATTGAGTCTTGACATGCAAACATATTATATAGGTATATGTATGGAGACAGGATAGACAGAATAAAGTCTCTTCGTAGAGTTACTCAAAAGTATGTCATACAGTAAAATATCCTAGAAATTGGGGTTGTCATAGATATACAAGACCAGATATGATATATTCCCTGACACTTTGCTCACAAAGTTAACCCACTTTAGCACATAAAGTGCTCTGTTGCCTTTTAACCATATCAAATAACTTATATTCTGCTATTGATTATTGCACTTAAGTTATTTATAAATTTGTCTGAAATTCAAGAATAAATTTGTTCGGTTTTGGAATGTCCCAATACATTTCCTCACGTTTGCCAAAAATTTGTTTATCCATGTACATAAATGTAGGTAACAACAGACTTATGCTGATGATGTAGATGTAGATGACCTCATTGAGGTTTGAATCATACAAGAAACTATCTCACATCATCAAGCAATGAACCTTATAGCTTTTACAAACAGTATATAGAAAAAAAGACAAATTTTAAGACTACTACTACTACTACATGTCTACTTTTGGCGACTTTTGTTGTTGTTGAATTAATCAAAAATAATGCGAAAGCTTCTTCACGTGTCCTGTTAATGTATTATGAGAATAAATTACCTGCACTGCGGTTTTAGCCACCGTGCTTTGTCATTATGTACATATACGTATATGTAGATTATAGCATATAAATGTTCAAGTCTTAAGGATACAAATGGGTTTATAAGTGCTATTTTTGTCACGTACTTATACATATGTGCGAGTATTATACTTATTTTTCAAACAAAAAATATTGACAGAACAAAAAGACTCGAACGTGAATGTTTGGCTTAACGTAATCTTATAAAAAAAACAAAATGTATGTATGTATATTTTGTAACGAGATTTTATCAGTTCTCAGGTCACGTTATTTTTTTGGTCTTAGATGTATTCAAGAAAAAAAAATGGTGATGGTGTGAGATACTTTCAACGGGAAACGAGTAAAAAGTTATTTTTGGTTATTGCTTTGACTGTAAGCCATGAACCAGAAATGATCACTTAATTAATTTAGCACAAAGGAAATTGTATGTTCTTTTTCTATAATTTAAGAAAAAGCTTAACAAGCACATAAAATCAGGGTTAAAACTTGAAAATCGAAGTTATTGCATTAGTTTCCTGGAAGTGACGACAGTAACTGCTGAAAAAGTAGAGACAAATCTAAATTAAATCCAATGTTAACTACATTCGGCAAGTTCAAAATTTGTATATCAATAAACTAGCACTACAGGTACTACAGTTTCATAAATACCGCACGTAGAGGAAAACAAATTATCACTTTTCAATCGTGGGACGCAATTATAAGTTCCATACACTTCAGCCATCGGAAGTTCGATTAATCGATTGGATTGTTGAGAAAGGAGATATGAGAGGATGAAAAAGTAATAATTTTCGTTTGCAGATTATTTTTTGGAGAAATCTCCACTCTTTTTTTCGCACACAATAAAACTCCCGAACTATCATTATTTGCGTGAAAGAATGACAGAATCAACAAAAAAAAAAAAACGAATAAAAATTGTGAGGAAAAAGTGGAGACTTTTACAAATATTCTGCTACAATTATCAATTTCTCTTGTCAAACGTACTGCTCTGCTAGTGAACACCTTCCGAAAATACGAAAAGGAACGTATTCCGGTTGATATTCCTAATATTATCTTCACACCACACTTGTTTTATTGCGTTTACCACGAACATCGAGTGTAGTTGAGTACAAAAACTGGATACACACCATACGATGTACCTGTTTATGGTCGTTATTCAACGCCGCCCATAAAATTGGAACAAACCCTGAACATCGACAGGATGTGCCAAATTACACAATGATTTTTCACTGTTGCTTCCTCTCACGATGAATGATGCCAATGTGAGTAAGAAAAGTCGGTCGATTTATGTTGATTATGTAAAAATCGTGGCTTCTCGATTTTTTCTTATTTCCTGGAGCAGGTATACCATGAACATCGTTAGCTTGAATTCAGCACGTAATTTTCGAACGGAAAACGTTGCGTGCTCTTTTGTTATCATTGTTCATCGTGAGAATTAAACACTTGTGAAAAATCATTGCATAATTTGGAGAGTTATTCCGGCGTTGAGAGATCGTTCCAATTTTAGTGAAGGTTCTTGTCTCCAAAACGGGAACAAAAATACTGCTTTAATATCGAATGAATAATCCGGTTAATATGTACATCCACAAATATGAAATGGTTATTCACCTTTTTTTTTTGTTTGCGATCAATTTGAAATGTTATTTTGAAAGGTAAGCCATTTGTCAACGGGTTTGTTACCCGGTAGTCACACATTTTGTTTTTATTTTGCCATATTGAGCTGGTTAAAAAGGAACAATCCGGATAACGCGCTTTATTGCGGCCAGACAAGTGAATTTCTTTGCGGGATCTACATAAGGGATTTGTCGTCGGTATATCATTCTAAATGTTACAAGTGTCGTCTCTATTTTGGAGAGAAAGCTGGGAATAAGTTTTCTACTTGTCGGATATAAAGGGTTTTCCAATAAGAGGTGTTATTTTGATATTCAAAGAAAAATGGAAATTTTTGAGATAAATGAACAGATGTTTATTTCATTATAAAGAGGAAGGTATGCCGTTAATAATGGAACACAACATCAGCCAAATGGCCGCTACGACCACGCTTACAGGACCATATCATGAAATTTTCCATAACCAAATCGCAAAGAGGCTGCCCTATGTCCTCGATAGCCTCACGAATTCCATCTTTGAGGTCTTGAATCGACGCTGGGCTGTTGGCGTAGACCTTATCTCTCACGTGGCCCCAAAGGAAGAAGTCGCAAGGTGTTAAATCATAAGATCTCGGTGGCCAATTGTGATCACCTCTTCGAGAGATAACACGGTCCGGAAACTTTTCCCGTAAAAGATCGATGGTTTCATTGCTTGTGTGGCACGTAGCGCCGTCTTGTTGAAAGTAAACGTTGTCCAGATCAATACCATCCAATTCCGGCCATAAAAAATCATTAATCATCTCTCGATAGCGCAATCCATTGACCGTAACTGTTGCCCCAGCCTCATTTTCGAAAAAGTAAGGTCCAATGACCCCGCCGGACCATAAACCGCACCAAACAGTCACGCGTTGAGGATGGAGAGGCTTTTCAACAATAACTCTTGGGTTTTCCGAGCCCCAGATGCGACAGTTTTGCTTGTTGACGTAGCCTCCGAGGTGGAAATGGGCCTCATCAGTCAAGATGATTTTTCGATGAAATTCCGGATCATTTTCATGCATTTCAAGGACCCAATCAGCAAAGACACGACGTTGTTGATGATCAGCCGGCTTGAGTTCTTGTGTTAACTGAACTTTATAAGCCTTAAGACCCAAGTCTTTATACAAAATACGGTGTAATGACGTTTGTGGAATGCCTAATTCCAAAGAACGACGAGGAATGGACAAACCTGGGTTTTCTTCAACACTTTGGGCTACAACAGCAATATTCTCAGTTGTTCTTGAGCGACGTGAACGGGTTTTATTCTTCACATCACTAACTTGTCCCAACAGCTCGAATTTGTCCACCAATTTCTGTATTGCGGTCCGACAAGGTGCTTCACGACGACCGTTACGAACCGTCTCTGCCAAATTTTCACCATTTTTATAGTGAATTTTAATAATTTCAATGCGTTGTTGAAGCGTGTACCGTTCCATTTTTATTAATGGCATAGTTTCTACTTGTCAAATGTCAAAAAATGACAGCTTCAAAAGTGACAGCTACCGAAATAGCGGGCTATTCAAAATAATACCTCTAACTGGAAAACCCTTTACAAAGTTCTTTAGTATATACCTACAATTTGTTTTTATGAAAACCTTTTTATATTCTAACTTCAATTAAATGTTTTGGTTACATGTATCATCATAGAAAGAATACGAAGCCAGTTTTATATAAGAAGATGCATAGATAGAAATCTAGAAATCTTTAACCTTAAGTATATTAAAGTGCTATCTTACATCATTTCTATTAATTCATTGAAATAATGAAAAAAGTTTCTGGAACAAGACTGCCTGTTCTTTAAGATTGTTAAAAAAACAACATTCCATTAAAAATATGAAAAAATTTAAAAAAACAAATAAACATGACAAAACCATTAAAACAACCCATCTCTTACAAGAAAATATCCTTTCTTTTACCTTACCTAACTGAAAATTGCAGGGTAAAACTAAAAAAAATAACACTAATTTGCTCTTTTTCTTGCACAAATAAGTAATTACCTGAGTTGTTTGAGTGAGTATAAGTTCAAGAAAGTTCTTATAGAAAAGGTGATAAATAATATTTTTAACAAGTTTTTCTCTAGAAAGTTTTTGTCTGAAAAAAAAAATAAAATACATAACTCATAATATTGTTGCATTATGTAACTATTTTTTTTTTTTATCAAAAATGTGTACCAGAGAAAGTTCTTTAAAGCAACTTTAAGCACTAAATCCTTAGAAAATCTTATTCTATTTTCGACCCTCCTCGTCTCAATTCAAATATGGAAACAGTGTTTTTATGATGCTGAATTTGAAGTAGGTAATTAGTGTATAACACAAAATTAACTTGGCGTTTTTGGAGGTTTCGATAGTTTTTACGCAAACTTTTTCAGACAAATTTCGTAAAGTAGAACGTGTTTTTTTTTTTTTTACAGTCATGTTTTTATATTGATTAAATCTAAGGTTGAGCATACATTCATGGTTGTAAGTTTGGTGAAGATTAAACCGAACATTATATATTTTAAAAAGATGTCTTTAAGTCATAATTACAGAATGAATGGGTGTTTTTTAAGAAGTATAGAAATTTACGTTGGCAACACTATCTTAACTGACGGCCATTTCGTCAGCTGTTAAGTGATTTATTTTTAGTTTGGTTTGGCATTTCAGCATGAATAGACTGACGCCTATGAACAACGCTTCCAATTTTTGCCTAAATGGGCAAAAAACAAAATTGCCGTTGATCCCAATTTTCATAAGCGAATTTTGTTTAGCGATGAAGCTCATTTTTGGTTGAATGGATACGTCAATAAACAAAACTGCCATATTTGGAGTGATGATAATCCTACACTTAAGGAGACACCTTTACATCTACAAAAACTGACTGTTTGGTGTGTTTTATGGTTTGGTGGAATAATTGGTCCGTACTTCTTTAAAAACGATGCTGGCCAGAACGTTACAGTCAATGGTGACCGCACTATAGAGCCATGATTACTGACTTTTTCGTTCATCAATTTTCATGATTTGCAGGAGCTGTGGTTTCAACAAGACAGCGCAAAATATCACACAGCTCCTGCCACAATCGATTTATTAAAGGAAACGTTTGGTAACTGCGATTAAACGCCGCTTGAATATTTTCTGTGGGGATATGTGAAGTCACTAGTCTACGCCTCGATAAGCCCAAAACGATTGACCACTTGGAGGATAACAACGGCCACAAATTTTTGAAAAAGTCATCGAAAATTCACGTCCAGATTAGACTACGTCCGAGCCAGCCGTGGTGGTCATATGCCGCAAATCATATTTAAATTATAATGCCAGAAGATTATCTTTCGAATAAAGTAAATTGTATGTCAATTTAAAAAATCATCTTTGTTTTATTCCATTTCAAAGTTCTATAGCTCTAAAAAAAAAAAAAACTTTTACTAATACACACCTTGCTATACGTTACAAAAATGTACATAGTAGGATATTGGGTACGTTCAGTGACAAAAATTTGAAGATCCCCTTCAAGCAAACTTCGCATATATATCCAAATATGAATCCTCGAAACTGGGCTTGGACAAACATTGATGTTTACACATCATAACCGTGAGTTTTTCTTTATTCTTTGCTGTCAAGTACGAAGTTGCCATATTGCAAAGTGAGAAAATAGAAATTTACTGCAGTTAGTTAAATCTGTTTTAACCGAAAATTGTCCAAAGTGAAATTAAAATCACTTTCAGTACAAAATATTAACCAATTTAATTTAATTACATTTTAAATTTGTAATAGAATTTAAGGCAGGACTTGGTAAATGAGTTTATAAAAAAAAAACTTTGCAAGTACCTACGAGCATTTACTATAAATATTGCTTGTGTACATCAGTGTGCTAAAGCTTACCACTGTTGCGTTTGAAAAATCCTCTATTTTAAGGAACTCCATTTCAATTTGTCATTAGTTTTTATCCGCATTTTTTTATTTCTTGCAGGTCGTATATCAATTTTATGGCACTACGCCATTTAGAACTCAAGCCAATTGATTCACTTAGCTATTAATTTATGTATTTATTTTCAAAAAATGTTATTTTACTTTGAAAGTATATCAACACCATAAACCTAAGGCTAACCCACAGTATAACATAACACAATATCTACATAAGTAAAGTATATTATTTGGTCCAAAGTTGTTTATTTAAATCAAGTGGGGCATAATTGCCAAACCAAATTCTTTTACTTAAGTACAACTCGGCCACTTCATTGGAACATAAATTCAGTTATCTTTTTCTGGAAGATAAAATAAAGTATGGATAAGCTTTTCAAGTTTTTCAATTGTGTTTTAGGAAACTAGTTTTGTGAAGTTGTATCCATAACAGTATTGTCAGTAAAAAAACATCCTCTGAATTCTATTGGTACATCAAAATATTCTATTCGGGTCAAGCATATTTTTGGAGAGTTTTACTTCTCGATGAAATGGAGCATAAGTCCTTAATTTGTTTGTTTCTTGTTAACGACCACTCAAAAAGTTTTAGAACATGCTTATTTTTTTGATATTTTTTCTGTTTTTTTTTTTTTAAATATAGTTTGTCATCTTTAGTCCGGAAGAAACCCGACATAACTCAAAAGATCAAATTTTTAGTAAAGGCAAAAGAATATTAAATACAAATTTTAGACAAATTTGCTAATATAAGAATTTTTTAAAACCATAGTTTTGTTCAACTTATGATCTACTTTTTTCTCAGCGTGAACTTTCACATAAGTGTTTAAATTTAAATTAAATATTAAATTAAAAATTTCATGCAAAGGGGCCTTAAAGGTCCAGTTTTTCAGTGCATGAGTTAACTCTGAGTTGAATCAGAGTTAGTTAATCCTGCAAATACATTAATCCCGAGTAAACTCAATAGAAGTTTTTCAGTAGAGAATTAAATAATATAACTACTAGTTGTCAAAACTCTTTCGAAATCAAAGTGGGACAGTTTAGAAATCAATGTTTGGCTATCGAATTTAAGATGGCGCCACTATGAAAATCACCCTTCCAATAGTGTCGTATACCTTGATTTGAATAGCTTTTTGACACGCATCTTTCAGAAATAACTATTGAGTTACTCTAGAGTTAACTTACCAAATTCGTTGAGTTAACTCGGGATCTAAATTGACTGAAAAACATGTTTCAGGAGTTAACTCGGGCTTAAACCCGAAACTAGGATAATCTTGGACTGAAAAACTGGGCCTTAGTCGTTTTCATAATACGGTAGTCTTGTCAGCCAGCATCTATAAATAGTTTATAATAGTGTTAAATGATGGGCATATACTTTCTTCTATTAAATCAAATGTCAATTTAGTCATCGTTCAAACAACTGATTTCGGTGACTAAGTTAAACAGTTCCTATACACAACAATGCAGCATTTTTTTGTTAAATAATTTCTTTAAGTAGGTAAATACGAATTAATTTCTATTTTCATCTTTTGAAAATGTAAAACCAAGTTTCATATATTAGCCTAGAGCCCTTCGTTTTTCTAGCAGATAGTTTGTTTGTCTGCACAAAATTGAGTGTTTATCTCAAAAACTTCCTTTGTTGAGTTCTGACAATTTTCTTCTTGGCCGAAAATTTCATTATTTGTATATAAATCATCTTTTTAATGTAATTTTTGCCATTCAAGGAGTAAATAAATAACAAGGATATTATTCTTAATAGTCACGGTCCATATATATTAAACTATAAAGAGCAAAATATAGGTTTACCTATAAATCACGTACGAATGAAAAGGACATTTCTATAGATAATGAAGTTTTTCTAATTTAATTTACTTCCTGTCTTCTTTCATTTGACATTTAAATAACTTGCACCCCTAATAACCTCGGAAATATGGCCTACATATTTTCCATCAGCCTTCCTTTAATCAGAAATAAAAAGAACAACAAAGACTCCGAAAAATTTCTCTTTCACAGTTCATCAAGTTCTATTCAACTTCTGCAACTAATTAAACTCAATTTACAATAGAAACAAAATATCTCTTCCCAATATATACCAAGATACATATATGAACATATATCAACATCACTTCCTTATCCAAAAAAATCAATAAATTTAATATGAGTTGTGCTATAATACTCCGCATATGAAAATTGATACTTCTCGTCAAAACAAAGATTAAAAAAAAAAAAATCATGTAGAAAGCATGACAAAAAAAAAAAAAAAATAAAACATAAAAGAAATATCTAAATATTTTCCCAACCCTATCTCTCGTTCTTCGACTTCTTATTAATAATCCCTTAATACCCAGAGGTAAAGGAGGTATATGGGTACCCATACCCATAACCAGCAGGCTCACTTAAGCAAACACAAAATCGATTCTTTTCAAAGAGTCAAGAACATTGAAGTCTTTATATCTTACCTATTTTTTGTTTTTAATGTAAAAAAAAAAAAAAAAAAAAAAAAAAAAAAACAGACGTGTCTCTGTGAGTTCTTTCTATCTAAACTAAGAAATATTGTAGGTAATAAAAAAAATATCTATAGATAAAATAAGATTTCAGACAGAATAGCTTTAAAAAAAAAAAATAGATGACAATAACAAAAAAACAAAAAAATCTTTCAAAGAATATTTATGGCTCAACATAAAATGCTTCTGCAACATGTCACTAAAAAATAACCCTCCAGACATCATGACGCGGGGGTGGTTGATGTTGATGGGCGCATAAAAAACGCACACAAAAACACCAACACAAAAAAAAAACGACGAGAAAACACAAAAAAAAGTTCAAGGACTTTCAAAAGAACTGACAATTGAATCTGTAATTTATCTCTCAACTCTAAAATGGATATACCTACACTTAAGGAAAAAGGAAGGAAGGATGCACTATTTTTTTTTTTTTTTTTTGTTCAATGTAAAAGATTTATATTCGGCAGCCTCAATATCTCTTGTCAATAAAAATTGTTTGTTTTTTTCTTATACTTTTTTTTTTTACAAAGAAATAAGTGTCATACATTAAGATATTGTGATATTATAATGTATAGTATATTGTTTTTAAATATAATTTTAAATATAAATAATTCTTTCGCCTTTCATTTTTTTTTTTTTTTTTTTTTTGGTACAAAGGGGAATTCTAAGAAACAAACAAAATCAATTTCTCCAACAAACAAAAACAAAAAAAAAAAAAATTATTGTTGTGCTACAAACAAATTTCCATTCTCTCACAAGTAAAACTATGTATTTTTTTTTGTTTAAAGAATAGTTTTCAATTTTACAGAAAAAAGCCAAAGAGTGGTAAATTAAAAATAAATAATACTTCACAAGCTTTAATTTACAAAAAAAAAAAACTTTTTAATTTTTTTTTTTTTTTGATATCCCCACCACACCACACAACTATCTTTACAAGGTTGCACCAGAGAGCGTCGACGAGGACGATGTAGAGTATTTTTGTTGGGGGATGGGAGGTATATATAGGGGGTGGAGTGGCGCTGGGTTATAGGGGGGGTATGGAGCCCTTGTTGGCCCACATACGGATATAGGAGGTTGCTGCTGCCGCTATTATTGCAATCTCTCGCTCTCATGCCCCACCGGTCCCGAAAATGTATGAT
The DNA here is from genome assembly GCA_932273885.2 of Leucozona laternaria. Classification (NCBI taxonomy): domain Eukaryota; kingdom Metazoa; phylum Arthropoda; class Insecta; order Diptera; family Syrphidae; genus Leucozona; species Leucozona laternaria. The sequence goes on along the minus strand of OW026368.1, from coordinate 20,220,282 downwards.
TTGAGTTTAGTTTCATAATGATGTTGTGTAGGGGTTTATGCCGTGTATGTTTTATGTGATGATGATGATAATGATGATGATGATGAAAGTAGTGGGTGGGTTGTTGCTGCTACTGCTGTTTGTAAATACCTTGTAGTATACATATGCATTGTCCATACGATTCAACAAAGTTAATCCTTTGGTCTTATCGGGATATATTTATACTTTTTCAATGTTGGTAGATGTTGGTGTTTTTTTTTTTTTTTATTTTTTTTTATTTTATGTCGTGTTAAATTGTTTTATGTTATTTGTTTGATTGTTTTGCTATTTCTAAATGAAGGACGAAGGAGTTGTTAACCAAAAATAAAACTTGTATCTAATTGTAATGAAATGTTAAATTTGATTCCCTTGGGCAAACCAAAACTACCCCCGCACGAGCATCGAATAAAACACTAATCTTTGGATGTGAAAACGTAATGAAATATAAGAAAAAAAAAGAACTAATCCAGCACACACACACACACACACAGACACACTGTGTAATCTAAGTTGCTGAAGGCTCCTGTAACTCTCTATTATCGAAGGCAGTGTGATAGACAAAAAAAAAAAATCAAACAAACGAGGACGAAAAAAGGATCTTTTTCACACTATATACGCAAATACTTCGTTTGGGGCTCGACTATTTCTTTTATATTTTATTTATTTTTGTCGTTGTTTTTTTTTATATCGTTTGTCTTGAATTTCGCGACCTCTGTGATATCGATTTTCAACCCGACACGGAGACGACGACACATACGATTTTCCGTCACAGCAGAACGAAGACAACGTCTACCACGACCACGACAATGACGATGACGAACAATCGTTCGTCTTAGGAAATGATATATTGATTAATTAAATTATGCAAGCTAGTATAGCATGACAGGGGCACGCACGATGCATGCAACTTCTTGGAGTTTAAACGCGCACGAATGAATGGAAAAACAATATAGGTACCTCTAGCTAGGTTAACGAACAGAGAGAGAGAGAGTTGTGTCCTGGTATTGAATTCTTTAAATCAGGAGCCCCAGTCAATTGTTGTCTTGTCCGTTTTCGCGGATCGCACGTATATGAAGGCACTACTGTATCTTCTCTTGGGTAATTTGAGATGCAAGGAAACGAAGGTTCTTGTGTTGCTGTGTATGTTGTGCTCTTCTCTGGGCTTCATTTACACACTCTATAAGCACAGTGTCAGCAGGAGTTTAATATTGGAGGCTCTAATTGCACATAACGGTTCGAACGAGGACACAGAGAATGATTGTGATGATGATGTTGATGATGGTTTTTTTTATGTCTCGTTTGTCTTTCATTTCTTGACGTTCAACGAGAGCTTTTTTTCTTCTCAGTTCGTTTCGTTTCGTTTGTTTTTTTTTTGCTGTATTGTGTGACCACGAGCGAGACTTCCGAGGACGATGATGATGAGTGCAAATGATGGGAGAAGACTTAAAGGTATATGACAAGTTTTTGTGTGTGTATGGTTGTGTCAAAACTCAAAAAGTGCAAGAAGCTTTTGGAGAGCTTTTACTTTTGGGGGCAATTGATATACGGTTGGTCAACTTCTACCAATGGTGCATTTTATTTGTGTCTCTGTTGCACATGAAAGCTTCTTTTTCAAAAGTGAGAGCTTTCATACAGAATTGCATTTATGTGTTAGGAACACAGCTTTTTCTATTGAAGGATGTAACTTTTAGGGGCTGCATAACATAACCCCCACATTGTCGTCATCGATTTGAGGGAAAAGTTTTAAACTTTTTGCCAACTGTAAGTAGTATATTACCTTTTTTTTAAAAAAAAGCTTTTGAAAGCTATTAATTTATGACTGTGTTAAGACACTATAAACGCATGTGAGGAAGTGAACGACGAATAATGGCAGCAATTTTATACCTTGGGAGCAGCATGGGAGCCCTTTGCAATTGGTGTTTTTTTTTTTTGTATTTTTAGTTTTGTTCGGTTTTAGTTTTGTTTGCTTGTTTTTGATTTTCCATGGAGGCTGTAGATGTAGTGGATGTGTGTGTAGTGCAAAACAGTGTGGTCAAATCATATTCGGACTACTTTCATTGAGTGATTGAAATTGATGATAGTTTAAGTTTTACTCTTTTAATTTGTTACGGTTGGTATATTTTTGAAAGATTTGTTTGAACTTATTTCAAATGAATGAAATGCTCGATGGTTACAGTTAGTTTTGTTTTTAGGTGGCCTACCTACAACTACCTAGGTAGGTATACCTACTGTTGTTAATTTTTGTTTTGATGAAAACTTTTATGGGTGTTGATTGAAATTAACTTGCTTTCACCTTGATAATAAATTAACCTTGGTAACTTATTTCTAACAATCTTTAAATTACCGCAACACTCATTTATTTTTAGTATCTCATATTATTACGACATTCAAAGTTTTTTTTATTAGACATTTCATTCATTAGCTTCTTAAAGAATAATTTATTATTAGGAACATATTCTTAGAAATATGAAACTGCTATGAATTGAATAAGAACTTTATCAATACGAATTATGAAAGTTAAATCGTGTTACTTTTAACTCCAATGAAACTGAAAGGTCAAACTTTGAGGCAGATATTATTTGAGATACCAAAGGAAGCCCACGAGATGAACTTTAACTTCTTAAGACAATACACACAAAATGAAACGAAATAAATAAAGAAGGTAGGTAGGCGTAAGCAGGTTCTTTGAAAATGTTTTTGAATTTAGTTTAAGGCAAATAAGATGAAATTATTTTGATTAGATTATAGAGATGTCTGCTTTTGACATTTTCCATGTGGAGGTATTTAAGCTTCTATAAAGTTTGAGTAGGATTGTTGAGACTTTGGAAAAAAATCCAAAAAAAAAAAAAATAGGTACCTAATTTTATTTTGCCCTTGAATATAAATTTACATTAGAGAATAATGCAAGGGTTTTTTTTTATGCTCTGCAAAAGCAATATTAAAGAATCCAATTTCTTGAAAAGTGAACATTGGTTTGATGAAACTTACTGAAGTCGCACTGATATTTTGATGAAAATACTTTTTTTCTATAGTAGTATAAGGTTTAAAATGTATTACAAACTAATCACAGACATCTGAGATGCCTCAAAACCCTTAACAGACAATGCAAATGATGCTGTTTTCAAAAATTAAGGTAGGTTTAACCTTAAGGTTAATCCTTGGTTGTGATTTATGTTTAGGTAAAAAGTTTGTAACCTATAGACGACGAACAGTGTGGCCAAACCTCCCATTTTAGGTGATATATTTTAACCCAACTAACTGAATCGATTGATTTTATCCGTTTAACGACTATTGGAAATAGGTAAGAGCTGAAGAACGTGAAGAATTCGGATTGTCAAAAAATATCGATCAATTAAGCATGAACCAATCTATAAAGACGCTTATCAGATATTTTTAGGGTCGTTTTCTTTTTGCATGCCATAAAATCGATGTACATTTGGATCAGATCTTCTGATAGTGTTGTGTGAAAGGGGTGAAATTCAGTTTCTTCTTTTGTAAATTGATCGAAAAATATTAAATTTTTTCAAGAACTATCAAGGGAAAATGTACTTATCTTATAAAATTTGACTAAAAAAAGTTTTGACACTTTTTTTCGCTGAAAAAAAAACCAGGAATGGGTTTCAACACAAATAAAAGCCTTAAAAAAATATGATTTTGCCTACCTCAGATCTACTGTGCGACGAGAAAGACGCATTGTTTTCGGTTTTTGACTGTTAGGTATTGACTCTTGAAGTAATAACATTACATCATACAAATGATAGACGTTTGAAGTGCACTAAACGAATGATAGATGCAATTATTAGGATCAATTATGTTCTACTGACAAGAATAAAGTGTCATGATGTTTCAATGAATTTGAATTCTTAGGTCTTAACTTAATGCTCTGCATGGTGCCAGTGCTGTCGAATAGAGATTATAGTTTTTGAGACTTTTCGAAATTGAAAATTCGAAATAATGTTTGAAAATTTGGGAAAAGCGTAGTAAAATCAAAATTTCTTCAAACGAATGACCAATTATGGTTTGAAAATTAAATATTCTTCTGATCGATAAGACAAGTCCGATAGGATTTTGACTGATCCTGGGTTTTACTGTAGCGTATACTCATAACAAAATGCTCTTAATTTTTTTAAATTACTTTTCATGTTTAGCTAAATTTTCAGCCGTTTAAAAAAAATAGTTTAAGTTAAGAAAACAAGCTTTTTTTAGTTTTTTGTTTAAATTTACTCATTAAAACTTAATAAATATTTTCCAAAAAGATAGAAATATATTTTTTTTAAAGTGCAAAAAATATTTTCTTGCGAAAAATTATCGTGTACTCCGAGCTTACTTATTAAAATCTTTAAACCTATTGTTGAGAAAATGAAAGCCTTTCCTTAAACAGTGGGCCATATAACTGATAATTAGTTGATGTTTTTTTTTTTTTAATTTAATTTTTAGCTACTTGTGCACACTTAATTTTTTTTTAATTTTAGAAATCATATACTTGTTCAAATGGAAAGTGAAATTTGGGTTAAATGTACGTATAGGTCTCTCTGTTTAAAAACAATGTATCTGAAAGTTATAACAATCTCTGAAAGGATGGAATAATCTTGCGAAAAAATGAAAGATTTGATAAAAGGAATTTATTGTATTTATGTATTCAGTATGTATGTAGTATGTATGTAGTATGTATGTAGTATGTATGTAGTATGTATGTAGTATGTATGTAGTATGTATGTTGTATGTATGTAGTATGTATGTAGTATGTATGTAGTATGTATGTAGTATGTATGTAGTATGTATATAGTATGTATGTAGTATGTATGTAGTATGTATGTAGTATGTATGTAAATAGTATGTATGTAGTATGTATGTAGTATGTATGTAGTATGTATGTAGTATGGATGTAGTATGTTTGTAGTATGCAGAAGTATGTATTTAGTATGCATGTGGCATGACAGCTAGTGTAAAATCAGAGCCTATTGACTTACAACTGTCAACCATTTCTGTGTTCTTGTTCTTTGTTAGCAGGAATAAATGGGGCCTGACATTTTCTGCCGAATCCGAACGGCTAAGACAAAAGTCGTTTTTAACGACACTTAGAGACTAGATACTCTTGGATGATTTATCACTTCGTCACTAGAGGCATTAAATACACCCTGCAAAAGCATTTTTTTGTTTTTTGGTAAATTAGGCTAATATTTGATGCCCAGACTTCCCACGTGATAGCGGAATGCACTTAACTTATGCTTTAGGTTTTCACTACGAGTTCTTAATTCACACTGTTCATTAAAAAATGTTATACAAAATGAGTGCAGTGTAATAACGTAACTTTTTCCCTCGAGTTTTGCAGAGTTCGAACACCATATCGATCTAACACAAACCTCCCTTTTTATATTATTCTCAACGTGCCATATATTACAATCCCTCCAGCTGTTTAAAAATCTAAGGAAGTCTGAAAGATAAAGGCTCGGAAAGTGCATCAGAATAGTCTAAAGATCATGTCGGACTCAAACATGCGTCGCATATTGAACACTCAACTTAAAAAAAATGCCTTCTTCCTTCTCTAAATCAATTTGAAATGAAATTTCTTCCATCCATGGCGATACACTTGATTTCCGCCACGAACAGCAACCATTTTTATTCAGATGCAACATGACTATTAAAGAAAATCATCGTTTATTGTGAATGAACCTTGCTTGATGTAAAGTAAGAGTGAAACGCAAAAGTGTATTTGTGAAGTGTACAAGTTTATAATATTTTTCTCTAATTTTTTTTCATTGACAATGATTTCTACATAAAATTATAAAACATTTAACTACATAATTATAAAAAAAAATTAAATACGAACAAACAATATTTATCCAAATTAAATATAATAAATAATATCATTAATTTTTTTTTATATAAAAAGTGAAGGTGAACTATTAGTTTGCAGTGTTATGAATATACAAATTAAATAAAAAAAAAAAAGTTAATACACACATGTTATAGGTTATATATATTGGTAAAATCAGAGTCAACACTATTTTTATAATAAGCCACACAAAAATCATCCATCATTCAGTTTTTTTTTTATATTTATTTAAGCGAGATGTCCATGTGATGACCGATAGATGGCATTGTTGTCAATCTTTTAAAAGAGAATATATATAGAGATAGAGATAGAGGTATAGAGTATACATGAAATATGAGTGAGTGTTGTTGTTGTTATTTCCCAGTGTGTTATTTATTTTAATTTTTTATTTTATTTCTGTATACAGTTTCTTATATGAAGTATGTACATTATTATTGTGTGCACGATAAGCAATCTTATCTACTTATATAGATACACATTTTAATATGGCTATAGCAGAGCAGAGTAGAGTGTAGTTTTTGTATTATTTTATTTTAGCCAAGCATCGCATCCTTAAAGCGCAAACAGACCCAAAAGAAGCAAGCCACTAAAAGGCAATTTTGTTTTATAAATCGTTTTTGTTTATCTTTGTAGTTTTTTTTGTTTTTTTTTTTCAACTTTTTATTTAAGCGCACAACGGGGGATGTTAAGGCTCAATTTATTATTAATTACGGTAAATTATTTAACAAAACATAAAACTGGAACAAAAGATCAAACTAAAGTAAACAAAGATAAAAGAAAGAGAAAACGGTGACGGATAGATAAAGATACACACACAGAAAAAAAAAATTAAAGATACTCCAATACGCACAAGATAAAATATAAGAAGCACTTTACAATAATTTTTTTTTCTCTAGTTTTTTTTTTTTTTTTGGTTTTTAATTATATATTGCTTTTTCTATTTTTATTTAAATATGTATATTGTTTTTAAACTATTTCTAAGATAAAAAAAGTTATCTTCCTTAATTTTGTTTTCAAATTGAATAATAAAATTTTTTAAAGCAAAAAATGCAAAGGAGAGACCGAAAATGTCAAAATGAATATTTTTAAAAGCTTTTTTATGAAATACCTGTTTTTGAGCCATCGCCTGCATCTGCTGGAACATTTGACGTTCTTCTTCTTTACCTGGGATACAAAAGACACACAAAATGAGAACTATTGGAAAAAGGCGTTAAACGTAAAAGATATAGGTACATTAAATGGATTTTTTTTATTTAGGGACGAAGGTGCTAGATGTATGTGTACATAGGTTTTCATAAATTTTTTTTATTTTCGTGCATCAAGTGGGGGAAGTGGTGGTGGTGTTTGTTTGGCGTGCATATACACATAAATATATATAACGGGTGATTTTTTGGCTGGTTTGGTTTTGGCAACACTGGTTTTGACAGCTGACGTGTGTTTAGTACCTTGTGTCACTGTCAAACAGCTTCAGTTTGGTTTGCAATTTAACCATGGATCGTCTTACAAATGAACAACGCTTGCAAATTATTGAATTTTACTATCAAAATTCGTGCTCGGTTCGAAATGTTCATCGCGCGCTGCTTGTGTTCAGCGATGAGGCTCATTTTTGGTTGAATGGGTACGTAAATAAGCAAAATTGCCGCATTTGGAGTGAAGATCAGCCAGAAGCATTGCAACAGCTACCAATGCATCCCGAAAAAGCCACTGTTTGGTGCGGTTTATGGGCCGGCGGCATTATTGGGCCATATTTCTTCAAAGATGATGCGAATCGCTACCGAGCGATGATAACAAACTTTTTTTTGCCCGAAATGGAAGTTCTTGACTTGCATGATATATGGTTTCAACAAGACGGTGCCACATGCCACACAGCACGCGAAACAATGGCGCAATTGCGAGGCGAGTTTGGTGAACAGTTAATTTCACGTTTCGGGCCGGTCAATTGGCCGCCTAGATCGTGCGATTTGACACCATTAGATTATTTTTTGTGGGGGTATGTCAAGGCTAATGTCTATAGGGACAAGCCCGCTTCGATTGACGCACTGGAAGCCAACATCCATGCATTCATTCGTGAGATACCGGCCGATATGTGTGAAAGAGTATGCCAAAATTGGACTCAGCGGATGGGCTACCTGAGACGCAGCCACGGTCAACATTTGCATGAAATTATCTTTAAACATTAAATTGCAAGGTTTAAACTATCGATTCAAATAAATATTTCATTCATTTTTTCGAATTTTTTGTGTTTTTTTTTTTTTTAAAGTTCTAAACCTCTTAAAAAATCACCCATTATATATTTTTTTTTGAAATAAATTAAAAACCTGGCATTCGCAGAGGATTTCATTTGAGGCAGTTTTTTGTTTTTATTTTTTGCCTTGTGTTGATTTTAGAAAGGTCGCCGAGTTTATGCAAACATTGTGAATGAATGGTTTTTGGCTTTGATTAGTTTATGGTGTAGTCACGGTAGGCAGTTTTAATAAGAGATTTTCATCATCATCATGTACCTAGCTATATAGTTTTATTTTGAGTATTCATTCGAGAAGATAGAGATGCGATTAAATGAGTTTGAAAGCAATCAGCGTTTTTTGTTGTTTTCAAATCTCTTTCAATCTCACAGGCTTTTGCGTGGGTCTAAGCTCTAAGTGGAACAAAATATCTTTGATAAAGGTCAGAGAAATTAAAAAATCCTCACAGAGTGAGTACAAAAAAGTTCCTTAACAAAAAAAAGAATTCCTACAAATCTAGGTACATTTTGCTCCACCCCCCCCTCCTCCCCCAAAAAGTAATTTAAAGGACGAGTGAAAAAAAAAGAAAAGAAAAACAATCGAGGGCAATGAACTTATGTCATCTCTAGATTCCACATTCAATTACATGGCCGGAGATGGAACCGGCCCGGCTCTATGCCAATTAAAAATATACAGGTCACTGAATGGACAGACACCCTAATAGAGGGTGGAATATTTTTTTTTGGTTGGTGTAGGAAGCCATCATTCAGTTGAAATTGAGAAGAAATTCAAGTTAAGTTTTTTTTTTGTCGGTAAAGTGTAAAGGATGGAATGATGAAAATATTTCGGTGTCAGTTAGTTATTTAAATCAGGAAAAAAATACTCTAAAAAAAGGACAAACTATTTTTTTTGTTGATGGCTGTCAATGTGTCCAGTCCATTCCATTGCCAGGTGCTTGATTTTTTTTTTCAACATCACGAAGAGGAAAATTCATTTTATAAAAAAAAAAAAAAAAAACAACTAAAGCTAAGTCACACCCATTTCCGGAGGGTTTAAAAGCAATTTTGCAATTTTGATATTAAGACGATGTAGTTATATGTATTCATGAGAAAAACGGTGTCGATGTGATGTATACGATATAGCGAAGGAATTCTTGTCGGAAATTCAATTTATGTGTCAGAGATAATAATTAGTTTATATAGTAGAGTCAATCCTACTCAAATATCCGCAGGTTAGAACTAAGATTGGCTATAAAGGGTAGAAAAACTATTTCATCTATATATACTCGTACCTATATCCTTACAGTTTACATTTTGATCTGAGGGAATGATTTATGGACGATTTAAATTGTGAAATAGATATTACATCAGCAAAAACTTATAGTGGTTGCAGATTTGAGTTGATTTTTTTTTTTATCTTAATAGTTTTTCAGCTAAATCGTTTTGTCACATTTAATCAATGCTCACTGGATAGTCAACTAGCACAATTTTTTTTTTTTGAAAATTTAGTTTAAATAGTTAACTCTTTTGAAACGCATCGCGCGAGTCCAATATTCGGTCGACATAATCGCAAAATCACATAAATTCGAGCAAGAATGTATCGGTTTCGCATCACGTTTACTCTAGTTGATAATGAGTATCCTCAGAGACGTCGTACATTACGCGCCAAAGATATTATTGCTGCTGTGGAGCAGAGTATCGAAAAAGACCTGAATGACTCCATCCGCCATCGCGCGCAACAATTGGAGCTGTCGAAAATTGGGCCTCTCGGATGGAATTTATTCGAGCAAGCCGTGGCGGCCACTTGCCCGAAATCATTTTTAAAACATAATGGCAAACCCTTATTTTTATAATAAAGCTAAATTCTTGGCCATAAATTTAATGCCTTTTTATTTCTTCTTTAAAACCACACGTCTAAAAACAAAACACCGTTCATTTTGAAGAGTGGGAATAAAATTCTCTCAAAAATTTTGATTCTGCAAAACAGTTCCTACGGCAACGTTAATTCATACATTCACAGTACCGTTTAAATTATTGTGAATGACAAACACAGCTCAATGTTTTGGTCACAGATTAGCCACATGAAGATGAGAATCCCCGACAGCCATTTTAATTTGCCTACAAGCTTGAACTGGCAGTTATCAGATAAAAAATGAGAATGTGTGTATACAAATCTCACACATAGACAGTAGGGATCTTCACAGACCTGGTTAAATTGTTGTTGCAATTCACATCTATTCATCGACGCGGGAAAAAATTACAAATACAACAATGTAAACAAATGGGTTTTGGAGGGTGAAACGTACGAAACATTCTCATCTTCATATGGCTAATCTGTGGTTTTGGTCTTATTGTTTTTCTCTTTTGATTGTTCATAAATAAAAATGGAAACCAGACTCGACTGAAATTCGTGAAAATTCACATCAATTCACAGCACTGGAATGGACCTGAACCTGCAAAAATAGAATCTACTTCCCTTTTTCAAAATCTGCTTCTATTTTTCAATTGAAAAAAATACCCAAAAATACGTTTTAGTAAGAGCTGTTTAGCAGAACTGCTGTTGCTCTAAATGTCAAAATCAAGATTGGCATTTGAAGCAGTAAAATAAATCAAAGTGATTTGCCTAAATTTTGGTACTCTATAAAGAAAACAACAAACAGTATGGAAGAACTTATGTTCAAAAAGTTGTCAGATTATACATATGTTGAGCAGCGCCGCAGGTGAGAGGAAGTTTTTGGAAATGAATATAATACAAATTTAAAAGAAATCGTTTAAATGTAAAAACTGTATTTTTTTTTAAATTCCTAAATCTGCTTCAGAAATGTTGGATTTACTTCGCTTTTTTCCACATTTGCTTCAAAATTTTGAATCTGAAGTCCGAACCCTTCCCGGAACTACTAATAGAAGTATTTTTTTTGTGTATGTCAGCAAGTGCTCCCATGACCGTGTTCACATTGTTGTCACTCCGCGCTACTCATTTTGACATTTCTTTGTTTTTTTCTCACTCCATCTCACGATGAGAAAGAGATAGTCAAGTGAGAAGGGATTTTCCAACAACAGATGTAACGCGCCGATGAAAAATGTCTATGGCTACGTGTTATTGCACATTTATGCTCTCATTTCTTATGAGAAAACAGCTAACTGTACGCTTGTAAGTAAAGTTTGGTATCTTATTGATTATGGGTAACTTGTGCATTTGACGTTTTATTTTTGAAGTTTGCTTTTTGTTTCGTTAGTACATTTAGCTTCCGATTATTACAGTTCTATCTTTGCACATCAGTGTGTCTGGACTTAACAAAATTTAAGACTGAGCTCAGAGATGTCAAAAAATCAATCACATTTCCAATCGAGCTTTTCACCAAACTATCTAGTTATGTCTTTACTTACTCAAATTTTGACTTAAAATTCTACACAGGGCCACATAAAAAGTAGTGATAGATTATAGAAAGAAACAATCGCAATGCATAAGTTACAGCAGAAGGTTGTGATTGAACAGCTCGGCGCATCATAAAGTAAAATCTGACACCTGGCTGTCACTTCGATCTTTCATGGAGTTATGATTCCTGCTCGAAAGAAAACATGTGCTACATGAAAATCAAAAAAAAAAATCATGTCAGCAATCAGCAATTCATTCAATTCACAGAATTTCAATTTATTATAAGAAATTATTCGATTCCATTTGATTCGAAGATAATTCGAAATTTGTATACAATTTATTATCGATATAGAATTGGTAACTAGGCACTGGTAGTATCATCTTTTTTGGGACAAATATCCAACAAAAACAATCTAAATGATGTATGTATGTGTGTTCTGTCTTCATTAAGCTGAGAACAGAAAAAGACTTCAAAAACATTACTTAGAGGAAGCGCCAGTCGAAATGCTTTTTTATTAGAAGGAGTAGGTATAGTATATAAGTTTTCTACATACTTATTCAAATACAAAAGAAAGAGAAGTTTACCATAGTCTGTCTCTGTCAACGTGAGAAGTGACAGTCATTATTTTGTTGAAACTGACAGATCCAAAATCGCACTGCGAAAATAAAATGAATTTTTTTATCTTCGTTTGTTTAAATTATGAATTTAAATTTGTAATTTATATTTATTATAAAATCTTGCTATTTACCATATCTCACACAATACTAATCATTGCTTTCAAAAATAGATAAACAAACGCCATAAGGTTCAACAAAATAAAGACTTTGATGTTTATGTGAATAAACGAGACAAGGATATTTTCCTGTTTGATAAAAATCTTTCGGTATAAATTTTTTAACATCTAAAAAAGATAAGTGAACCCAACTACAGTCCCTCAGCAAATTAATAACAAAATTTAGTAAAAAAAAAAAAAACTATATTGATAATACGTGTACCCATAGATACAATATTAAAACACACCTTTTTAGGATGATTCAATTTATTTAATTTGGCATTAGTATCCTTCTTCAAACAAAAACCTTAAACATGGGTAAAAGAGTTTTGAGAATAAATTATGAAATATCCCATGAAAAATCGTAAAGTATTTTCTTTATGAAAAAAAAAATATGTTACAAAAATTACCTTAATTCTGCAAAAAAAATGGGTATTTTTGTACCGTTTAGGCCCTAGATTTTATCACCCAATAATATTTAATTAATTTTAAGTTTAAGCAAAAAACATCTCACAATTTATGGTAGGGATGATATTTTTTCTTACATTATAAAATAACCAACTTGTTTTTACACAAAGTCACGTGTTTATTATTTTTCTTAAGTCTACATAAGAACATACAACAATATTGAACGTTCACCCTCTCTATCATTAATGTCTCCCTCGTAATCGAGGTGTAGGTATAGTGTATGCAAAAAAATATAATTAAAAAAAGCAAAGTAATTCTTTAATGAAAAGTACCTACTTGGTAATAAATTAAGGAAAAAAAAAACCCAACGCACGAAGCATTACTCTGCTTATATGTACCTATACATATATACATATAAAATGCTGGTTTCGAGGGTCATTCAGATGAACGTTGGATATGAGTTCCTAATGACACTTTAACTTAAGGCAAATTACATATTCTTTTCATGAGCGTCATAAACTCTCGGCGGAGGTAATTGGTTGTAAATAAGCAAAATAATCTTAACACTGTATATTGCTTGCTTTTAACACATACTTTTTATTGTTGTTGTTATTTTGGCAAACACTTTCATTTTTTTTTGTAATAACCCTAATCAATCCTTCCAAACGGGAAGTGGTGTGTGAGAATCCCAAAATAAGAGAAATTATAAACAACAACAGCAAATAAAATTCAATCCAATTGTGTAGTGCGTTTATTTATTTATTTTTGTTACGCATACGCCCCAGTGTCCTTGATGGTTTGCCAAATACGGCGGCAAAATTCAAGTGGCAAATATTTTTGGTTATTAAATAAGTTTGATTATCCAGGGACAGGAAAATGGAAAGAAATCATTGTGCCGTCATATGTATGTATGTAGTGTAGGTAGGTGTGCCTGTTGTTCACATATCTGTGTTGGTGAAACTCATTTCGCTTCGAGGGTACGGTCAGGTGTGAGTTTTATTTTCATTACGAGCTGTCTGCAACCGATTTGATGTTTATTTAGCTTCTTTCCGTCGAAAATTGGTTTTTCTTTTTATTTTGTGCCTAAAACTTCCTCCAAGGGCACATAAAATTAAATTGTAATTCTTGTATCCGGATTGTGGAGATTGGGATGATAAAGAGACAGAAACGAAGAGAGACAGTGACGATAGCGACGAAAAGGCTTTGGACTTAGCCTTCACCTGCTTGGATAGTGAAGGCGGGTATTATATGTGGTCTAAGCCTATTGGGATTGGAAGGCAGCCAAAAAGGACAGGAAATCATTGGATCGCCTACAACGATGAGTGTCTAAGTGGAAAAACATGAACTTTTTTGAGGGGCAACCTATACTTTAAACTATACTCAATACTATTTTGTCAAAGGTCAAATATGTTCACGTTCAGGTCCAATACGAGTGGCAAATGCTATACAATTATGCATGAACTTATGTTAATTGGTTGTAGCGTCTGTGAGAAGTGGTTGAATGTACTACTTGTTGAGCTCAACTTAAATGCATGTCAACCATTGCACAGTACATTATGTACATATATAGTAGATGTACTGTGGTGTTGCGGTGGCGGCGGGCAATGTTTCTTGTTTTTGTGTGTGTGTGTTTTTTTTTTAATTTACTTATAATTGGAATAATTTTGGCGGCGCGGCCGAAGATGAAAGCAGTGGGAGTTATTTGGCGGGTGATGGTCATAAACGTGATGATAGTGCCATTGAACTTTCCTAAGGAACAAACATACAATGAGCTTAACGAATATGAGCATTAAGTCCAAAGTTTTGCAAAACATGCAAGACTTTTTATTTTATGAATGCCATCAGGCGAGCTTATGAAACAAGCTAAAGCAATAATAACTACAGAATGAATGGATTTTTATGAACTGATAATGAAAGGAAGTTCCTTTTTAATTTTATGAGTTGTTGTTGCCAAGGATTATCTCAGATTTGGAAGGCTATATGCGGTGAACTATAAATCAGGATTTGTTGGTATTTTGGTAATAACTTTTGTTTTCCGCAACTAACCGGAAATCTGATTTATTTTGAGTTTCAATTTGTTTTGTTTTTATATAAGATTTTCTTGAGGTTGTTGGTTATCATTGATAGTTCCAGGAAGACTAAAGGCTTAACTATATTAGCCAAAAAAGTGAAAAAGTACAAAAGTGAAAATTTTCAAACTCATTTTGGAATAGTTTTTCTGATGGGAAAACTTATAAAAACGATGCAGAGAGATTGAATTTTGGTTTAAAAAAAATTTGTATATTCTTTTTCACAAAACAACTGCGCTAGCGGGAAAAAAATATTTTTACTTTTGTACTTTTTGGCTTATGTAAATAGTTAAGCCTTATTGACTTTGTTTAGATTGAGAAGATTGAGAATGTTGTATCAATTCAGTTCAGTAGGTAAGAAAAGTGAGGAGGGAGGATCCTTATGAGACACTAAGAATTGAATTTTGAAAATATAAAACTAAATCCCTCTATACTATATACATTTTTTTTGCAACCCGATTCTTTTGACAAAAATGTGCCCGGATATTTTATCTTTATTTAGAGAATTTAAATATAAATATTTGACTATGACTACTCAAGTTCTAGACTTTTTAAAGCCACCATATATATTTTCATAGTTAACGGAAGTTTTGCATAAATAAAGGTTTTGATGGTTCTTTTCCCTGGAGCTCGTCTTTGCGAAACGATGGGTGCAATACGATAGCTTAGGCCCCAGAAAATAATATCTAATGGATTCTTGTAGAGGAACAAAATACAAGCATTTCTTATTAAAAAAGAGGATAGGTCTATCTTCCCTCGTGATACAGGGTGTTTTTTTTAGACGTGTGGTTTTCAATCTGGCAATACTTTTTTCGGAGTTGGTTTTTTTGACAACTGTCACTTGATTTATGCTCACTTTGGTTTGCCATTTTTAATAAATAAACTTATTTATGAACAACGTTTGCAAATCATCCAAATTTATTACCAAAATAATGGTGAATGGGCCCAAAACGAGATGGCCAACGATCCCGATGTTCACAAGAAAATTTCGTTCAGCAATGAAGCTCATTTTTGGTTGAATGGGTACGTTAATAAGCAAAATTGTCATATTTCGAGTTGATCATATTCCACAAGCCATTGTTGAAACGCCGCGCCGTTACATCCTCAAAAAGTCACCGTTTGATGTGCTCTTTGGGCAGAAGGGTTCATATTTCTTCAAAAATGAAGCCGGCCGTAATGTTACAGTCAATGGGGAACGCTAATAGAGCCATGATTTATGACTTTTTCGTGCTGAATTGGAGGATGTTGATGTGGACGATCTTTGGTTCCAACAAGACGGTGCTACATGCCATACAGCCAATGACAAAAATCAATTTATTGAAGGAAACTCTTGGTGAGCGCATAATCTCGCGTCGTGGGCCTGTGGCTTAGGCCTTCAAGATCGTGCGATTTAAAACCGATGGACTATTTTTTGTTGGGTTATGTGAAGTCGCTTGTCTACGCAGATAAGCTCGAGACGATTGACGCCTTGGAAGAGAATATTCGGCGAGTTATTGCTGACATACGGCCCCAATTCCTGCAAAAAGTGGTCGAAAATTGGGCCTCTCGGCTGGAATTTATTCGAGCCAGCCGTGGCGGCCACTTGCCCGAAATCAATTTTAAAATATAATGGCAAACCGTTATCATTATAATAACGCTAAATCTTTGGCCATAACATTAAATTAAAACCATTAAATTAAAACCACACGTCTAAAAAAAAACACCGTTTACAAACAAATTTTTAATCAACGGCTTCACTCACACTCAGCCCCTGTGCGCATATTGGTCGGGGAAAAAAGTGTACAAAGTATGTATTTGGAATATTGCGGAATCAGTACAGTAACTACCTCAACAAAACACATTTACTATTCAAGAGTAGGTACTGTTTTTCAGAGGTCTGATATCATTTTTGCCTCCGACAGGCTTTGCAACAAAGAAAATATAAGAATAAAACTATATTTTGCATTCAAATTTCTCCCAAAGAATTTTAGTATACGTTATGTGCGATTTACAAAACCACTTATGTGCTAAACATATTATGAAGTATTTCCTTGAAATCAACTAAAAAAAAAAAAAAAAGTAATAGATACCTTCAAAAAAATAAAATTTGATCTGAACCCCAAGAGTTTATCAAGAAATGAGTCATACAAAGTATGCATAATCTTTTGGTCGGAGTAATTTTTCCAACTCTGAAGGTCTTTCTTTCGAAAGAACAAATGATTTCACCTTGGGCAATATTTACTATGACTCACTCTAATTACTAATATCAATGATAAATCATAATTCATTCCATTTATATTATGACTTGCATTTAACCATTAAACCACACAAACTCATCTCGGTCATTCTAAAAGATAATTCGGATCACGTTTAATATGAATATAGTTTCGCAACTCAATTGCAATCGCCTCGCACTATATGCACTATAGAATCGAATTAAATCCTTAAATGCCACTGAGTAACACAAATAGAATCAGGTATACCATCTTCTTCATCCAAAGTGGTGATGGCACTATCCAATACCACCATATATATATATATATATTGTATTCAAGCATTCGATGTACTATAGCATACTCGACCAGTTGGCCACCATCAACACCGACCGCCCCCACACAATCAAAAACACACTACCCCACAGAACCAACAAACACACTGGATGGAGGAAAATGTCAGAAGTTCATGAGGTCACTGTATTAATTGCCAGGTAATGACGTTATTAAGAGAAGAACATAGTAGGTATAGATATAGACAGATAGTTATATAGAGAGAAATACGAAACAATAAGAACGAAAAGGAGGAAATACGTATCTAAAAAAAAAAAAAAAAAAGAAGCAAAACGGAAAAACACACCACACACAATAGGGGACACTTACCCATACCCTTCGTTTGCAGCATCTCCAGGAGCTTTTTAATGCTCTCGTCACGCGCTATTAGTGTCTGCTTTTGCGTCTCCACTCGGCACTCTAGATCCTTGATTGTCTCACGTAGGATACTGATTTCACGCTGCAAGTGTTCGTTCTCTGCGTAAATTGCTTCCATTTGTTGCTGCATCTCGATATTCGGCTGCCGCATTCTCATTCGCAATTCTTCTTCCAATTGACGCACCAACATTGCTTGTTTCTATCAAGGAAAAGGATAGAAACATAGTTTAAAATATTTTCAAGAAAAGAAATCCTTCGAAGGATGGAGAATTTGAAAAAAAAAAAAAAATAAATAAATACACCACTCTTTTTGCAAATTGATAGTTTTCTTTTTTTTTTCTGAATCGTTCTACAGCTTATATAAAAGTAGGGACACGAAGCTAAATCGAAATCACTGGGGTGGATAAATTAGAAAGCTGTTAAATTTGTTGTAACTGTTCTGACAGATTGAACAGCTGAATAATTTTTAATAATAATAATTATTATTTTATTATTATTATAAATAATAATTTTTCAAATTCAGTATGCCACTAAATTTAACTGTTTCACTGGGACCAATTAGATCATTTTACCAAAGTATGAGCACATAGCTATTTTTGTTCATACAAAGAATCAATAACAGTTGTATGGTTTGTCTAAAAAACAGCAGTTTTACCCAAATAAGAGATCTGTTTGCGTAAGTACGTACCTACTATTCCAACTTGTATATTTCATCTTTCTACTAATTTTATGTTCAAGAAATTTCTTTAAAAAAGCCTCTGATATATTCTTTGCAATAGGTTTGTTCTTCCTCTATTTCTTAAGTTCAAAGACTAGCGTGCGTAGGAATCACTGAGGCAATGAGGTCCCCACCCACTGCAGGAATGGAAACCATATAATACCAAATCTAAGACCCTGAGATCTATTCGTGCAAGAGGCTGCAGCCTACAGTGCTCAAAGACTAAGCCAGACCGATAGCTGGAGAAGGAGCTCCGTGGGTCATGCACAGATTATCAACAAATTTACGGAGGGGTATGCATGCACAGACTACACAACGCCCCGTACAGATTTTGAAAAAAACCGTTTTCTGATGTCTCCATCCCCACAAGGGAGGAATGGGATGCTGGTTTACAACAATCAGATATACCGATGGTAGAAATTTACACCGACGGATCGAAGATGGATACAGGAGTATAGGTGCGGGCTTTTCTTAGAGTCCCTCGATTTAGCCAACTCTTATAGACTCTCTGATTACAGCAGTGTCTTCCAAGCAGAGGTTTTGGCAGTAATAAAGGCTGTTGAACAGGTCTCAATGCTGGCGATACCACAGGCTGATATCACCTTTTACATTGATCAAAGATATCTCTGCCACAGAAATAAGATCCAAGCTGGTTTCATTCTGTCGCGAAGAGCTAAAGGTTCTTGCCACGCAGCACAACATCAGACTCTGCTGGGTCCCTGGACACTGTTTGGAATCCTAGGAAATGAAAAAGCAGATGAACTGGTACTGATAAGGACTCATTAGAACTAATCTTAACAGACTCCGGTGTTAAAATTCCACCCAATGCCATTAAACAGGAATTTAGTAAGAAGATAGTGGATGTTACCAAATTCAGATGAAACTCACTCGTAAATTGTACCACTACAAAGAATCTGAGGCCCAGCTACAATAAAAAAAAAAAAAAAATGGACAAATTACGAACCTGAAAAAGATCCTTGAATCTTTTGATAGGAATTATCACAGGGCATAATCACTTAGAATATCATAGAAGTAATATGAGCTGTATACATTTGCAGAGGCTGCGGAGACGAAGAAATGGAGGAGGATACCCTTCACTACCTAGGTCACTGTCCGGCACTCTGCAATATATAAGGAAACAAATTTTGGGTAGCTATTTCTTCAACGATCTAGCAGAAATATCGAAGTCAACAGGTGATAACATCTTAAATTTATTGAACTTCATCAACGCCTCCAAATGGCTTGATACTCCATAGGATTTCATAGATTATATTTTTAAAGGGATATGGTTCAATCCACCAGGGTAGCACAATGGATCAATAATGATCTAAGTGAGACGGCAATAAGATCAACTGTCAGCCCATTAACCTAACCTAACCTACTTGCAATGTTAAAGTTATTTGAAGTTAAAATAAGTTTTATGAAGAAAACATTTATGTATTTAGAGTTGATTGGTTTAGCTAAAATGTACAAGACTTATGTGAGATACTTCCGGAATTTCTTGTTAGCGACGCACGTTATGTCGCATTATGTGTATTAACTTTACATAACTTTAATCTTCAATTTGTTTCTTTGCTTATGGTCTTGAACTAAAGGGTCCAAAAATGGCGCAAAACATCGAGTGTAGCTTCGGCTGTGTGGCACGTAGTGCCACCGTCCTGTTGAAACCAAATGTTGCCAATATCCTACTCTTCAATTTTTGTGAACAAAAATTCGTTCAACATGGCCCGATAACGATCGCCATTGACTGTAACGGCCACTCCTTGCTCATTTTCGAAGAAAAATGGCCCAATTATGCCTCTGGACCAAAATCCGCACCAAACAGTAACTCGTTTTGTGTGTATATCGGCTTTTCAATGTATGCGTGCGGGTTTTCTGTGCCCCAAATGCGACAATTTTGCTTGTTTACTACCCGCTAAGATCAAAATGAGCTTCATCTGAAAAGATGATTTTTTTTGGCAAAATCGGCATCTTCTCTAAGTCGATCGCAGGCCCACTTAGCGAAGCGTATACACAACCATATTCGTTCAGCGGAAGGATAAAACTAATTATCGGTCGAATCGGACATGAGCTAAAGTGTTACATTCACAAGTTTTTTCAAAATTTCTCAAAAATAGATTTTAGTTGAAAATCTCTTATAGCTGCAATGTCTAATCTAAAGAAGTTGAGATGAGTTTGCTTGCAAGTGTATACATACACTACACATTGAAGGCATTGACATTTGAACTTATATGAATGAAATTTGGTGAGGTATAGGTTTGTATAGATACACTACACAAGATTTCAAGGGGAGCCTTAAATTTGGACCAGGATTTTTTATTTTGTGGATTGTAAGGGGCAACATTCATTTTTTGTATAAATTGCTCGAAAGCTTTTATATTTTTTTAGAGAAATATCAAGACAAATAATAGTGTAGCTTGTAAGATTCTACACAAAACAAATTATATTGATTTTCAAAAAAAAAAAAAAAACATGCACAATCGCACTCAGTACTTTTACAGTAAAACAAACAACAATAATTTTTTCTCGAAATCTATTGCTCCTGCTAAAAAGTCAGATGATCTTTTTAGGTTGAGTTTTTTAGTTTGAGATCCAGAGTTAACTCATCACATTTTGTGAGTTAACTTAGGATTAACTGAAATGATGCTTTTGATGTTTTACCCACACAGTTTGTTTAGTCTTTCCACATGTTTTCTCCACCGAAAAACTGTTTCCTCAAATCACTGTGGCTTAATTATCTTCTAGAGCTAACTCTGGTTTAACTCACTATTGAAAAGCTGAGCTTAAGTATTGAATTTCTATATCTATGTCATGTCACATTTTGCAATTTACAGATTCGCTATATTCAATAAAACTGATAGCTTTCAAAATAATCACGCCGATAATGGAATTCGCAGTACTTTTCATGGCAAATGAGTAAAGTTGAAAATAGCGACTTTTACAATTTTTTTCAGAAGCATTTTTACTTAAACTCATTTTTTTTTCATATAAGAAATAATTCTTTGTCATTTTCCCTGAGTGTAAAGACTTTTATCTTGACAATCCGACTAATAGAACTCAAGATATAAGGTTTTTAAGCGAACCTTATCGGATTTTTTTTGGAGACTTTTGTTGTCGATTTTTTGCTTTGCTTAAAATCTAAAAAAAGAAGCGCAATTTTTCTACAAAAATATAAAATTGAGGGCAACTGAAAGCATTGGAGAGATTGTTAGTTGTATGCATGCTTCATATCATCCAGAGTTCAGTCGAGAATATTATGCTGGTGTCACGCGACAGAAATTTACATTTTATATTAAAAAATAATTAAAAATTTTATAAAACAACTTAATGAACTTACCTGATTTTCACTGCTAAGTAATTTAAGTTGATCATTTATGAGACTATACTTGGCGCTTTCCTCCTTTCGCAGAGCCCGTTCCTTTTTCAACTCCGGCGACCAGAACGTCTTTATGCTATGCATGGAACTGCCCAACTTTTGATTTGTAAGCTCTAATTCGCGTTTAAGTTGGCCCAGTTCCCGCTGCAGGTCAGTGTTCTGATGCTGAAGGTCCCCCAGGTATGCCCGATCGGATGAAGGGATACCTAAAATAAGAGCGAAAATTATTTCAAAAGGCATTCCTGGAGGAAGAGTGTGTAAGATCTCACCTATAGGATTCGGACTCTGTCTGGCCGATCGACCGTAGAGCTCATCCTCTAGGTATAGCCCTCGTTCGAGAGATCTATCTCGCGATCGATCTCTCGGCTCCCGTATGGGGATGAACTCACGGTCGTGTGGATCCACCAACCCCCCTCTATCCAGTGACTGATATCGGGTTCCTGTGTTATTAAAATATTTAAGAAAATTTGAAAAAAATAAAATAAATAAAAGAGCCGTTATAAAATAGGTCACATGTCATGTAAAAATTAAAAAAATAAGTGATAGCTCGGTAAAAAAGGGTTAGAGGGAGATTTTTTTTTTTTTTTTTTTTTTGAAAAATTGATTCGATAACTTTACTTGGATAATCCATGGCGTGTGACATCGGTGGTCTGCTGGCACTCCTACTCCGGTGATGACCGCCCCCGGCCGGGCTTGTTGGCTCATCCATGTCTCTGTAGTATGGACTGCCCATTGCTAGAATATAATTATGATGATGATAAAAGGATGAGGATGACAAGGGAGAACAGTGCGCAAGGAATGGGATGTCTGCTAGTAGTAATGTGTAAAGCGTTTAATTTTTGTTATGTTTCAATTTTTTTTCTTCTCGCATTTTTTGTTAAATCATATTTTTTTTTGTATGAGAAAAACAAAATAATAATAAAACCAACATCATAACGAAACAAAAAGCGGCGAACAAGAGTTTTTGCTGTTTGTTTTTATGTTTTTTAAGTGGGTGGATGAGTGTTTTTGAGTATTTTGTATATAAAAATGTTCCCTAGTTGTAAATCGTTTTTTTTTTTTTTTTTTTTTTTTTTTTTTTTTTTTTTAGATTTGAGGGATACAGCAGCACAGATTATCCTTGATATCAAAAAAATATATGCTTAGATTTTGTTACACGAGAACGAACGAATAAACGAACGAAAAATAACAAGGAAAAACGGAATAAGAAGGAGGACATTTAAATACCCTGTGGGCTAATATAGAACTGAGGACACAATCTCCGAGAATATATTTGTATCTCATGCATGATATGGCCTTGCCTTTGGGGGAGCATTTAGTGTGTGGTATAAACTTGATGAGATTTAATGAGGATTAATGATACCTTTTTATTTTTTTTATTCTGTTTTTTTTTTTTCATCTGTTTTATTTTATGTAAATAAAAGCAACTATGGAACTTTTTTTTTGGTTTTTATTTTTTTTTTGCAATTCAGCTGGGGTGATTGCATAATTTTGATATGGATTTTAATTAATGTGCATATAACATCAAGAATGTCGTAGGGCTAATATTTTTGGGGAAAGCTTTATTTTTTCAACTAAATGTACAAAATTCCTCATTTCTTATGCATGTGGGATCCAAAATAAAATTGTTCGACTGAAATTCGATTATAAACTTTACGAACATTATTTTAATGACGCTTTCATAGCTCAGCTGAACCATGGGAAATTAGACAAAAAGGCTGTATGAAAAACAGTTTTTTTAATAAACGCTAAATATTGTTAAAAGTTATGTGAAAAGTTGTAGATTTTTATTTCTATGTTTAACATTTTGAAAAAAAAAAAATCAATTTATTTAAACTTAAGTAACATTAATGACTTTCTAAGCGGCGTCAAGGTCGTTGCTTAAGCTGACGACATCGTGATAATGGCATCAGGTAAATTTATACCTACACTGTGTGAGCTTTTACAAACATCTCTTGACAAGCTCAGTAACTGGGCCAGTATTTGCGGACTAAATGTTAATCCACTTAAGACGGAACTGGTTTTGTTTACAAGAAAACATAATATTCCGAATATAGATCCTCCCACAATAAATGGGACTCCGCTCCAGATCACTGGTACGGCAAAGTATCTGGGTTTGGTAATAGACCGTAAGCTTAACTGGAAAGAAAACATTAAAGAACGTGAAAGGATAGCTTCAATAGCTTTCTACACTTGTAGTCGAATTTTTGGAAAAAGATGGGGTCCCAGCCCCAAAACCATTCATTGGATGTACATAGCCATAATAAGGCCAATTTTGACATACGAATGTTTGGTTTGGTGGCCAGCCCTAGAAAAGGCAACCAATCTAAAAATTATGACAAAAATTCAAAGAATGGCATGTATTGGCACTACTAGTGTCATGAAAACTACTCCAACCGCAGCCCTAGAAACATTTCTTTCACTAGCCCCACTTGACTTATTTACAAAGGAAGTGGCGGCCAATATTGCTTTAAGACTTAACCAATGCAACAATTGGGTAAGAGGAAACTATGGGCACAAAACCATAACGACTTACATGAACAAAGACATTCAAACAGACTATACTGCTCCGCACATTGATTTCGACCAAGTGGCTCTCACAGATATTCCCTCAAGGGAACTCTGGGCGGCCAACCGGGTCATAAACGCTAATCATGTTTCCGTTTTTACAGATGGTTCCAAGACGGTTGAGGGGGTAGCGTCAGGCATCTTCTCAGATAACCCTCTCCTAAATAGATCAATAAAACTACCAGATTTTTGCAGTGTTTTCTAAGCGGAAGTGCTTGCAATTTACGAGGTGGCAAGAAGTCTTGTCGCTTTTGAATTAGCAAATAGAAACATCGATATCTTCGTTGATAGTCAGGCGGCAATTAAATCCATTTCTTCAATTGTCATTAAGTCTAAACTAGTAGACCGTTGTCATAACGAGTTAAAATTACTCAGTGCATCAAATGCAGTTACCCTTCAATGGGTCCCAGGACATCGTGACATAAATGGAAACGAAATGGCGGATAAACTGGCCAAAATAGGATCTTCTCTCGATCTTAGCCAAACTGTTCCCTCCGTTTTCATGCCACTAGAAGTAGAAAAAGGCAGAATTCACAAATTTTTCCTCGAAGCCGCAATCGATAGATGGTCAGCAATTGATACTTGTCGGGTCTCGATCAATCTATGGCCAAACCTCTCTAAGAAAAAGACTGACTGCCTTCTCGAACTGAACAGACCTCAACTATCCCTTTTGGTTGGAATCCTAACAGGTCACAACTCAATGGGGACCCACATGCAGAGAATGGGCATCAGCTCATCTGACTTATGCAGAGGGTGTCAAGATGAAGAGGCGGAGGAGGGCTCTTATCAATTCCTTTGTGAATGCCCTAGTTTAGTAAGAACCAGAAAAATAGCCCTCGGAGAGTACTTCTTTGAAAAACTGAATGACATCTCGTCTCTGCCACTAAGGAACATCCTGAAATTTATCAATAGTTCAGGGTGGTTCAGGGAGGCACCCTATACCCACACCTAACTTCCATACCAAATCCCTTCCTCACCCATCCTCTTTCACTTCACCTACCCTGGGGACCACAATGGATCCCTTGAGATCCGAGTGCGATGATGCGACTTGTCGTATTATCACCCCCTATAACCTAACCTAACCTAACATTCATGACTAAATAATAATCATTTCTTTTTTAGTGGAAATCTTCGTTTATGTATGCATTTGTTTCATTTACTATGCAGTTTTGACCACTTTGCTATTTATTACACCAGAACAAATTTTTTTTTTTTAACGATATCATGAGTCCGAATCCCTTTATTTTCAATTGTAATGTGTCTCGATTTGACGGTCCGTAGCTATTTTCCATTGTTTCAGATCAGAGCATTTTTATTACATAAATATAAACTGAATTTATGTGCAGTTGGTTCAGAAAGTGGAAAGTGTCTTACCCCCGGCACAAATATTCATGTTTTTGTTTTTTTTACTATATCTACGCAAAAGAAACTTTTATCTTAACTTTTGATGATTTAGACAAAATTTATTCAGCCCACATTTCTAGTTTGAAGATTGTGTCACAATCGTAACAATTTGGGATGAGAATAATTACCAACCATGTGAATCTAATTCAGTCTGTTTTGCGCTGACATTTTTCTTTAAAATTGTTTTTAAGATGTTTACAAAGGCAGTGGTTTAAACTGAAGGTCATTTTTTGGGGCGAGCTGAAGACGAAAAATAAAGTTCTTATCGAAAAATGTTTCGAAGTCAACCCCCATCCCATCTAGAGCATAAGTTGAAGCAAATGAATTTTGTTGCTTTTATGGTTTTTCAAACGTGGATTAGTCCTACTATAGAAACCACAAAAATTAAACGCACCTGAGGGATGGTGTTGAAAATTGCTTATATGTAAACTAAAACACACTCAACTAGTAATGTGACATTAGTCCAGAGGTTTTTCTCGAAATCTATTCGTGCTCCTTTAATTCAAAAATTGGAGAGAAATTTTGTTTGAAGAAAAAAGACCAAACTTTAAGTCAGTCCGGAATTAACTTATTTTCATAATTGTAATTAAAAAAAGCCACATCATTTACTGAAACAAAGTTTCGAGTTTAGAAAGCAACATTTCTAATTAATTAAACTAATTATAATCATAACCAATTTTCAAAAAAATGCATAATGTCTTCTTATTGTATGATTAAGCCTCAAACTCATTACTTGACCTTCTTTTAAATAATTTCCCAGACTTTTCTATAGCATGCTATTAGTACATTTAAATGATCCGAATAACCAATTGTTGAAGAATATACAGAAAAATAAGAACACCTCCAAAGCCTACAATTAAAATTCAATTTAAAAAATAATTCAAATTGCGTGTACATTCGTTAATTCAGCAATAAATGGTTAGTAGTAGAGAAACATAAAAAAAAAATGAAGAAAGAATGTAAAAAAATGTTAACAATGCAATTAAGGTCACCTCATTGTTAATACGCCCCTCTGTAACTATACATCTTATACGTATTTACTCGAATGACAAGGCTGAAGACGTCAAGAGAAGTAATAGAAAAATGTAATTTTCTAAAATGCATTAAGGAAGGCATTTACCCAAACTATGCTATAAGGTTGATAATATATAGGGATGACATTCAAATTATTTTACCTTAAGAATTGCGCACCCAGTTCACTACGACGACCGACGGTGACGTTTCCTTGGATGGTCTTTTGTTTACTCAAATTTCAAGGCATTGTATTGGTTTCATGTGGAAAAGATTTCTTACCAAGTTTACGATTACAAGGGCAGAGAAGTAGGTTTTTAACATATTATCTGTCGTCGGTTTGTACGATGGACACTCATGTGTAGCTACTCATTATCTATACAACGAAAAGTATTTCATATTCATTTACTTTGACTTTCGCGTACACAATACTTTTTGGGAACTTTCTGGTTTTCAAGTTTCTTTTAAGGAGAATTACTTAAAAAATGGTTCAAGCAATTTGAATTACATTTATCTCATACAAACTGTTCGAAATGGAGTTGCCCTTAAAATTACCAGTTATGAGTTATGTTAAGTTTTTGACTTTTTGAGATTTCATGTTCGTTCAAATATTTGTTTAAGAATATAGTTCTTCAAATTCACACCATATTTGTTTAAAATACTGCTGATGGGATGTGTAAAAAGGGACATTATTTAGTTATATCTTTAAAAAAAAAAAGATTACATAATTTGAAAAATCTTTCCCATTAAAAGCCGTGTTTTGGTGAAAAACTATAGCCAGCGCAGTAATGAATTATGTACAAAACGCTAATAGTCAATTTTATATTCACTTTTCTTTTATTATTTTTGCCAAATTTAATGACATGCGATGTCAAAATAAATTTCTCATCTTTCACAAACAACACTTAAGTGACAACCATAAAACTAAAAAACACTTTAATAATTGATATGATGGATATCGAAACAAAAGAGGTAACAACATAATAGTTTATGTACCTAGCAATAAACTTTTCAATTATAGGTCTTATTACCACTTCTTCACTCGCACCAATTGATGAAAATTTAAATTCACATGAAACTAACATTCCTTTTATGTTTTGAATTGATTGTGTTTTTGGGGCGCGTTCGAAGGTACTTTTTTACATTTGGCTTACACCGGGCATAGTAGTTAATGTCCAGTGAGTATTAATTCCATAAATGATTGTGTCAATGCCTTTGGTTCAAATTGGATTCAGAAAGATTAATTCTTCTTTTCAGAACAAGGACAAAGACAGTGCTTAATGTAGACTATCAAGCAATAAACCGTCAAATTTCATTGAAGGATGGCTACGATGACGATAGATTAAAAAATCTCTGAAAAATTCGAAAATTTTTCCATGTTATTTTCTGCTCCGGAAAATTGCATTTTCAGGGCAATCGGTTGACATTTGGAACGAAATATTCTCAGTACGATCAATTATAATTTGTCTCCTATCTGTCAAGTTATCAACTGTCAAATTCCATTGTAGGATGGGAACGATGTCAATGGATTAAGAAACCTCTAAAAATCCGAATTTTTGAGATTTTTTGTTTGCTTCGGGAAAAATCAATTTTAGAGCTTTCTGGTGACTTTTGTATCGAAATATTCGCAAACATCAAAGTAAATATTGTTCCCTATCTGTCAAGCAATTTGTCAAGTTTCGTATTTAAAAGTGAATTTTTATTGAAATGAAATGCCTTAACGCATGTCTGAAAAAAAAGTATTTACAGCCGACTTTTTTTACCCGGGATGATGCATTTAAGAACACATCCCATTGTAAGTCAAAAAACATATGGCTTTTCTTCAAAATAAATGCTGGTGTTCCCCAGGGCTGCGTAATGTCTCCGACTCTATTTCTCATTTTTATAAATGATCTCCTGTCTGAAACTTCTAATCCACTAAACTGCTTCGCTGATGACAGTTCTCTCAGATTTTCATATTCATTTTTGGAGTCAAACCCGTGCTCTTCGGATGTGTAGATCTTCAACGGCAACGTATGATAAGCTCATTAAATTCAGATCTTGACAGTATCATCAAATGGGGAATAAGAAATTGTGTAGAATTTAATGCGTCTAAAACACAATGCTGTCTTTGATCTCTAAAGCGGAATAAGCCCCCCTTTACCATTATCCATGAGTGGCACCTGGCACTTACATTATGAAAGCTGATCATCTTGAAATTCTCGGTATGATCGTCACCAATGACCATATTTATGATGTTGCCAAAAATGCCGCATCTTCTTCAGAAGATGTAAGAAATTCCTTCCCCCTTCTGATCTGGCTACTATCTATAAATCATTTATCCGTCCATGACTAGAATATAACTCCCATAACTGGGCGGGAGCTCCATCAACTCATTTGAGTCTTTTGGATAGTATTTAAAGAAAAGCTTATAAATTTATTGGAGATGATATCATCATCAGAACATCACTTGAATATCGACGGAACGTTTCATGTTTTTGATTCTTTCTACCTTTATTTCTACGGTCAATATTCTAGAGAAATAGCCAGTTGCATTTGCATTCCTCCCCTTAAACAGTTTCACCGTGATACACGTGCTTCCAGGAATGCCCACCAATTTACCCTTGAGCCCAATTTTGGTCGTACAGTCAAGTACAGAGATTCGTTCTTCAGCCGTACAACGCGAATGTGGAATCTTTTGCCTAACTCTGTTTCCCTTCCCATTATGATGTTCAAAAGTTTAAAACCAATGTGCATCGACATCTCCTTTTAAATCCACTCCTAAGCTCGTGCTGTGTCCACAGACATGAAAAGCTTAGCCAAATCCCTTTAGCGTGCGCAAATTATAAAAAAAAAAAAAAAATGGCTATCAAACATTCGGAACGAATATTTTTCTGCAACCGAATTAAGTGCCATCTAAACATCTCAATATTTCAACAATTTATATCCACTCTATGTTCACTCTGATTACTGACCTTTTTTTCAATTTGTTGTTGTTTGAGTGTAAAAATTTGCTAATCTGGCTATTCACTTTTTCAAAAAACCCACCTAAAGTTGTTAGAAATGTTGTTCTTAACAATTTTTATCATAATCATTTTTCACTTAAAACCAATATTTACCGAGATAATTGACTTCACACATGAAATTCATAAAATTCAAGATGGCGGGTATCCCATTTCGAATCTGATGATGTATTCACATGTATTTAGTCTGGACTCCGTTGTAACGCAAACCTATAGCGATAGCCTCTTTTTTCAGCTATTTTACTGGACTTAAAAGTTCTTAAGATTCCATGAGAGGGAGTTTTTAAAAAGGTATTGGCAATATAACGTAAGATTTTAAGATTTTAAGATTTTTATCAGATCAGCAGCCAACACCAGCATCAGTACTCTCTTAGCTAGCACAAGTAAGTGCAACCCAGTCGTGTACATATTTTACTTCTTCGTTTGCTTGATAAAAAATATAAAAGACGAACAAAATGCTTTCAGTTGAAATTGCAAAAGAAGAAGATTCATCACTCAAGACGAACGAAGCACAGAAAGACTCAACCTTGACCGGTTATCCATTTTATTCTTTTCCGGAATTGATATAGCTTAAGGTTTTCCCATTACATTGGTTTGCACTTTTCTTCTTTTGTTTCTCAAAGGGAGGGTTCGATAGGGATGAGATTTTTTTTTATTTTTATTAAAATTTTGTCAGCAAAGTGTTTTGTGTTTGTCTAATAATTTTTTTTTTTCTTTCTTTTTTTGTGTTAACTCTTTTGGAAATAATATGTTCAGATTCTATGTTTCCATGTACGTACATACATAATGTACTCTGCATATAAATATCGTACGTACATTGGAATTTATTTCTGAATCGATAAGGGGATGATACAAAATTATATTCTTTTGATTGAAAGAAGTTTTGACATTGATAGGTCACGAATGTGAACGAAGACACATTTTTCTTTTCGGAATTCATTTCATAAAGAAAACTTTGTATGAGTTTGACTTTTTTTTCTGCTATGTATGTATGTATGTATGTATTTTTGAAGCAGTAACAATGAAAAAATGACGAACCAGTTGTATGCTATGATACATAGATATTGGCCCAAATGTCCAAGGCTATAATAACTTTTTCAATACAATATATAAAATGGATTTTTAGTTTTGTAGCTTTTAAGACTCATGCGGCATGAAATGGGTTTGATTTGGAGCAGTTTTTTCTTTGCTTTTTTACAAGGCAAGGAATCTTTTTCTTTGTAAATACATTTTGATGTGAGTGAAATTGAAAGAAGTCGGCTTAGAAGTCAAAATAGTTTTTTTTACTAAAATTTTGTTGTATATTTCAAAACTTTAATTAAATTATGTAGGTTATACATGTACATATAGTTTATTCTAGGGATCTATGTCAAGATAAACAAGTCTTAAATAAGATGATTGAGGCAGGTGGAGGAAAGCTGTGATATAACAACTCTAATGTATTATATGTCGAAATTTCCGTCGATAAATCTCCTTTTAGGTTCAAGTCATTTGAAAACGTTATCAATAAGGCTCTGTCTAAGAGAATGAAGGACAACAATTTTATTCAAAATAAACATCTGTTGGGTTTCGTGGAGGACATTATAAAGGGTTTTCCAATAAGAGGTGTTATTTTGAATAGCCCGCTATTTCGGTAGTTGTCACTTTTGAAGCTGTCATTTTTTAACATTTGACAAGTAGAAACTACGCCATTAATAAAAATGGAACGATACACGCTTATAAAACGCAATGAAATTATTAAAATTCACTATAAAAATGGTGAAAATTTGGCAGAGACGGCTCGTAAAACTAAAACATTTTTGGGTCGTCGTGAAGCACCTTGTCGGACCGCAATACAGAAATTGGTGGACAAATTCGAGCCGTTGGGACAAGTTAGTGATGTGAAGAATAAAACCCGTGCACGTCGCTCAAGAACAACTGAGAATATTGCTGTTGTAGCCCAAAGTGTTGAAGAAAACCCAGGTTTGTCCATTCCTCGTCGTTCTTTGGAATTAGGCATCCCACAAACGTCATTACACAGTATTTTGCATAAAGACTTGGGTCTTAAGGCTTATAAAGTTCAGTTAACACAAGAACTCAAGCCGGCTGATCATCAACAACGTCGTGTCTTTGCTGATTGGGTCCTTGAAATGCATGAAAATGATCCGGAATTTCATCGAAAAATCATCTTGACTGATGAGGCCCATTTCCACCTCGGAGGCTACGTCAACAAGCAAAACTGTCGCATCTGGGGCTCGGAAAACCCAAGAGTTATTGTTGAAAAGCCTCTCCATCCTCAACGCGTGACTGTTTGGTGCGGTTTATGGTCCGGCGGGGTTATTGGGCCTTACTTTTTCGAAAATGAGGCTGGAGCAACAGTTACGGTCAATGGATTGCGCTATCGAGAGATGATTAATGATTTTTTATGGCCGGAATTGGATGGTATTGATCTGGACAACGTTTACTTTCAACAAGACGGCGCTACGTGCCACACAAGCAATGAAACCATCGATCTTTTACGGGAAAAGTTTCCGGACCGTGTTATCTCTCGAAGAGGTGATCACAATTGGCCACCGAGATCTTGTGATTTAACACCTTGCGACTTCTTCCTTTGGGGCCATGTGAAAGATAAGGTCTACGCCAACAGCCCAGCTTCGATTCAAGACCTCAAAGATGGAATTCGTGAGGCTATCGAGGACATAGGGCAGCCACTTTACGATTTGGTTATGGAAAATTTCATGAAAAGGATATGGTCCTGTAAGCGTGGTCGTGGCGGCCATTTGGCTGATGTTGTGTTCCATTATTAACGGCATACCTTCCTCTTTATAATGAAATAAACATGCGATCATTTATTTAGGAATTTAAAAAAAAGATTTTGTTTCAAAAGTGAGTATTTTTGAAAATCTTGTTAAAAATGGAATATCTAAATGACTGAAATGACAGTATCTTTAAGCAAACCTGAGCACACAAATGGAATAAAAAAGGAAATATACCATTTTGTTGATGGTTTTACTCGAATAAAAACAAAAAATGGGCAATTATGGGACGGATTTTTTAAAATTAGGTCACCAAAAGACCGTTTTCAATAATTTGATTGTCTTATATTCGGTTTAAAAAATATTAAAAAGGCTTTTAAATTTTGTAAAAGACGTATTTTGTATGGAACAAACGTCATTTTAAGATTTAAAAGCTTGTTAAATAGTTAAAAGGGCTTTTTGAAATCGGCCATTAATCTTTCAGTTAAGCAGTAAGCTGTTCATTCAATAAAAGGCTGAATTAAAGTAGAACATTAACGGCATGTGAACAAAATTCAAATCCTCTAACTCTCTGCGTTAAGTAGAAAAAAGCAATTAATCATAAAAGGGGGTGGCATATGTAGGAGGATTTTTCAAATAATCGAGGAGAGGAAAAAATATTTTCTTAACTAGAATGTCCGATTTGATGGACGTTCCAAATTTCTTTTCTTTTTGAAAAATGCACAACGACTCAAACCAATGAGTATAATTGCATTAAAGACCAAATTATCAGCATTGGGAAGACTTTTTTTTTTAAATGAAATCCTTAAAAAACAGATTTTTGCCTTTACTTTTGGCATTTTGGACTACTGTGTGGCTTTTTAAGCTGCTTTTAAAGTATTTGTCATAAGCTTACATCATTCAAATGTAAAGAAGTGTATAAATCTTAAAGTGTAACACAAGAATATAGATTAATTTTGTAAATTATATCGTGGTGAAAAACAAAATCACAAACTAATAGCATTAACGCTCTTAGTATTTATTTATTATAAAATTGGCTTACAACTTATATTTTCCCAATTTAGGGACATGGGTAATATTTTTCGTTAAAAATGTATTCAAATTGCCTTCTCTCACATAACTTTGAATCTATTGGGAGTCGCGTGGTCATTTTGGAGGTTTAACTTGGAAGTATATTGACTACAAGGTGGCGCCAGAATCGCAAGTTAGTATTTAGATTTATTTAAAATGAATGCTTGGGATACTGAAAAAAAAAAAAATCTTGATAGTGCAACGGTACCAAGCTTTGCAGTCCGTCATTTGCGTCCAAAGGGAATTTAGGCGGGAGTTTGTCGGTACTCCCTCGAGTGGATGGACCATTATGAGGCTGGTGAACATGTTTTCCGAATCTGGAAACACCGCACAAAGACCGTACCATCGAGATGCCAATGTTCGGGTCCAGGACCCATGTTCTGTAACTCCTGCATCGGCCTGTATTGCCGATGCTACAACCGTTATTGTATCCTGGACCCATGGTCTGTTACTCTCGCATCTATAAAATCAGTCGAGAAACGATGAAAACTGGAACCAATCATATGAGTTTTGTTTCATTTTTCACCGATTCTCGACTGATATTATCGAGTTTCGACTCGAAACTTATCGGGGCAAATTATAGTTAGCAGACGGTCATAAAAACGGATACTTCATGATGACTTAAACTTGTTTCCGTACAAAGTCCAAATTACAACCGAGTTTAACAATCAGGATTTGCTTGTTTGTGTGGAATTTTGGCGAAAAATGTTTGCAATGGCCGCCAAAGAAGACAACACATTGATGAATTGTTTGTTCATGTCTGATGAGGCCCATTTTGATCTAAACGGCAATGTAAACAACCAAAATTGCCGTATATGGAGTGAATCTAATCCAGAAATGCTCCATGACACGGAACTGCACCCACAACGAGTCACGGTGTGGTGCGCAGTTTCATCAAGGTGTTTTTTCGGGCCATATACTTCTTTGAAGAAAACGGTTTACCAGTAACTGTCAATGAGAATCGTTTTTGATGTGTAAACATCTATGCTGGCGGTAGAGTGAAAAAAAAACGTGAACGTTCGTGTGCAACGTTACGTCGTGCAACGTTACGGTGTGCAACGTTACGATCTGCATACTAGGATGGGTGCGTTCAGTGAAAAAAATCTTAAGATCCCCTTCAAGCAAAATCAAGTCCGTTTTGGATCCGCACACGTTGATGTTTACACATATTAATCGTGAGTCCCGGCACTCACACAATTTTTTTAAAGATGTAAGGGAATGTAGAAATTTGTTATGTTCTTCTAAAAAATAGATTTTTTGTTTAAATTTTTGTATATGTTTGGTTCAGAATGCCATATTTTTAAATTACTGAGAAGTACCTGAATTAAAAACTGGGAAAAAAATTGGTGGAGCCACTTACGAGAGATGTAAGGGAATAACATACCTACAAATAAGATAATTTACAAAAATTGCAAAATCCTCAAATGGATTTTTTTTTTTAATTCCAGGCAATCAAATGGACATTTTTTAACGCATTTTTCAACTTAAGACCCTAATAACTTTTTTCTTATGAAGTATAACCAAAAGTTTGATACACCAAAAACTCAGAACAATTCTCCTTGCATAAAAATTATCTGTTCTTAATGTAGGGCTAGCCACAAGACGAGACAAAAGGAGGCTTTTAAAAGTCTCGCCGCTTTAAAATCGAAACATTTCAGTATGGGCCTGGTTGTCTTCTCATCGTCTCGGTATCGTCAAGGTTTTTTTCTGTTTTTTTGGATGAAATATTGAATCTGTTATCTTCTAAATATCAACACAATGAAAAATTAAAAATTCATTATTTTTTTATTTTGTAATTTTTCAGCTAAGGCCATCAAGACTCTCGCTTAATTTCAATTCAAAAACTACGGTCTCGTCTTTGTATTATTTCGGATATGACGTCCATTGCCCAACTCTAACTAAATATTAAGAGAGTCCGTTTTTTAAACATCATAATTCACTCATTAAAAAGAAAACCATCGTAACCCAAAACTGCTGTTTCGAGATATGTAAATGAGATTGAAAATTTCGTTTCAGTGAAAAAGAAATAAATAGAAAAACGATAGTATAGTGCAACAAATAAGACGCTCGTGTGTGAAATTAAGAAAAGATATGTATGTACGTTGTTTTACAAAAATAAATAGAAAAGAATTTGACGCACGATCTTATACTGAACTCAAAACCGTCATATTTTGAGTTATTAAGGTATTCTATTTAATAAGCGAATACGACAGACGTACACACAGATCGACGCATTGCAGGTATGCCGAAATCATTAGACTTGATTATAATAGCGAATTTTGTTGCACACATTAGAAATATTAGAATAGAGGAAGTAAAAATTAATTTAAAACTAAAAACCAACTCAAATATGGGTCACGTCCTACTAATGGACAATTTATGTAAATTACAAGAAAGAGCCTTAAGGACGAAGAGATTTTAAGAGAATAATTTGAGATTCATCTGTCTAGATAAAGAAATGAGGTCATTTAATTTTATTTTATTTAACAGATACATAAACTAAACATAATTTGGTGTTCAAGCAACTAATAGTCTTTATTGATAATTTTTGAATTAGGAAAAAAACTTTTTTTTTTTAATTGATATAAAACTGGGTACCATGTCAACTTAGCCATAGTGAAAAAAAAAAAAAATGAAATCACGTACCTACAAAAATTGTGACTAAATTGTTTTTTTTTTTGATAAAAAGTGGGCTTGCGAAAATGAAGAAAAACGTGGCACTTTTTGTCTTTGATTAATAAAAAAAATAAATTTTCAAATTTTCCATTGGCCTACACAAAATATGTAATGGTTTTAGGGTAGGTCAAATACTTGATAGTACTGTAACCTAAAATGTTTTGTAGGCATCCATGTCAAATTTTCAATTTATTGTTCAAAAAGCGTTTTTGAGTGACTCCCTGCACTAAAAGATTTTTAACTCAGTCATTTTTCGTCATGGGGGTAGTAAGGCCGCCACCAGCTGATTATTACTTTCTTCATTGATAGCCAAGCAGCCATAAAGGCACTCTTTCTGTCATCGAAATAAAGTAAATACTCGTTTCCCTCTGAAAAAGCTCATGATTCTTGCCTCACAACACAACGTTATGCTTTTGCTCGGTGCCTGGCCGCATATAGGAATTGCAGGTAACGAGAAAGCAGACGAGCTGGCACGAATTGGATCATCAACTGATCCCATAGCCAGGCAGAACTAAACGTGTACGCAGCTATATCTGCTCCTTTAAACAGAATGTGGCAAAGATAATTCTTGAGTACAAAAAATTAAAGATGGACCCTACTTGACTTTGGCCGTGTTTTGACAGGAGAAAGACAGATAGGATCTTAAAACTAAAAAGGAAAGTTTAAGTTAAAAGTTCAAGTGAGTTCAACTCCATAAATGCGTTTCGCCCAGGTACGAAAGTTGGGCTCATCACTTGAACTTTTAACTTGAATTTTATTCAGTCGCTCCACTTAAACAGAAGAATTTTTCTTTTCAAATTTTCTTCATATTCTATAAATAGGAAAGCACTGTACTCTCTTGTAGGCATCGTTACTGGACACAATCTGCTGAAGTACCACAAGACAAGACTCAAGGCTCAGCACGGATGATTTATGCAGAGGTTGTGGCGATGAAGAAGCACATGAAGACTCTTCTCACTTCAAGATATAAGCTCCTATAGGAAGCTACTTCTTTAGTAACCTAGGATTTTCCGTTGTAAAATTGTCGAAATTTATTAAAGCCTCCAAAAAGCTTGATAATCCATGAAAACTTTTATAGGATAACTTATTGGGAGCGTTCAATCCTCCAGGGTCTACATTGATCTGAGTGTAGTGTAATAGAAATAAGATCCTCTATGAGCCCAAAAACCTAACCTAAAGCCCCGTGTCAATTGCGTTAAAAGTGTATATATATGAAGGGTTTATATTACAAATTCTATATACTACTGAAATACATCAGCCAAGTAGAAGACTTAGCACTATTTAATTGGACTTGTTGAATTATTGATTCAAAATAGCTTTTAACGGCCTTTAGTCCATACAAATTGGCGTTTCGTCCCGGCGATCTCATTCACACTTAAGGGTGTACGTTTAAGTTTGATCCCATGGCTTTGAATTTTGAAATTACTGCGGTGAATACAGACGTGAGAGTTTAACCTACCCTGGGAGCTCGTTAAATTGTTAACATTTTGCAGCAGACCGATGTTTTCTGATTCTTATAACTTGGAGGAAAAATTAATGATTTTCAAGATATTATCTTAGTTGTAGCTCGAGGTGAATTAATGTCACGCCGCCGCACCGCCGCCTCACCAAAGGTCTTTGAAATCAAACCCAAGCATTTGCCACCTACAAAGGCATGAGTACTGCCTTTTTAGAAGAATTGACAAACCCTCCAAGAGTATCCCTTGCTAAGAAAAATTGCCTCTCACCTTAGGTGTTCGGATTCAGTAGAAAATTGAAATAAAAAAAATACTTGGTTAATTTACAAATGTTTCAATATAAATCAGTTAGTTCACTAGAGAAATGTGAAGAGTGTGATGCAATAACCTAGTAAATATATTAATTTCATGAGTTTGATATAGAGGGTCAAGAAGATAGGTAGTATTCATTTGGAATTAATACAAGTGTCCTGTGTGCCCATGCCGATGTACTTCAATGTTGATAGTAGTGTTAATTTGGAGGTGGCAAACTACTCATGAGTAGATGCAAACAATAATCTAGTACTACCCACTAAAGGGTTTTTCAACATCAGGGACGCTACAAAAGTAGAGCAACATGGACAGCAAACGACGCCATATTTCTTGCCGCTCTTTTGACATTTCTCTTCAGTAAGGTTTGCTATTTTATGATGGAAAGATATACGAGCCAACAACGAGTCGAAATTATTAAAATTTACTACCCAAATTCAGAGTCAGTAGCCTCAACGTTAAGAGAGAAAAATCATCTTCAGCGATGAGGCTCATTTCTGGCTGAATGGCTTGGTCAATAAACAAAATATGTGGTATTGGTCAGGCAGCAAACCACACGTACTCCATGAGTCATCATTGCATCCCGAAAAAATTACGGTTTTGGTGAGGCTTATGGGCTGGCGGCGTCATTGGG
Organism: Leucozona laternaria; assembly: GCA_932273885.2. Lineage (NCBI taxonomy): Eukaryota > Metazoa > Arthropoda > Insecta > Diptera > Syrphidae > Leucozona > Leucozona laternaria. The sequence goes on along the minus strand of OW026368.1, from coordinate 20,181,717 downwards.
CCGTACTTCTTCCTCGATAATCAAGACCGGCACGTTACTGTGAATGGGGATCGCTACCGTTCAATGATAACCGAATATTTTTGGCCCCAATTAGATGATATGAACTTGGAGGACATGTGGTTCCAACAAGACTGCGCCACAAGCCACACAGCGAATGTCACAATCAATTTATTGGAAACCAAGTTTGGAGAACGTGTTATCTCACGAAATAGTCCAGTCGCTTGGCCGCCTCCGTCGTGCGATTTGCCGCCGCCGTTAGACTATTTCCTGTGAGGCTACGTCAAGTCTATGGTCTATGCCAACAAGCCAGCGACGATTGATGAACTTCGTACGAATATCGAACGTGAAATTGCAGCAGTATCGGCCGATTTATGCTTGAAAACCGTCGAAAATTGGGTTCAGCGTCTGGACTTCTGCAAGCGTGCCCGTGGTGGCCATGCAAAAGAAATCGAGTTTCATACATAATGACATCGAACGTACTTTCACAGGAATAAAGAATTTCATTGATATCCAAAATCGTTTTTGTTTTATTTAAAAAAAACTTTTGTAGCGCTCTTATTGAAAAACCCGATACTTGTGCTCTCATCGCAAGTAGATGAGGTTCAAATGGAACACGGCTAATGTTAAGAAGTCTTTTCATAAATATCTCCATTAATTTTCTCATTCATCCACCAATTTTTCGGTTCAGCAATTTTACTTCAGTATGTTTATTTTGTGTCAAAGTTCACTTTTTTAACAAAAAAAATAATGTGAAAGAAATACTTTGACTATTTCCTTAACTAAAGAACAACCATGACATAATTTTAACAAAGAAATGCACATCAAGACAATCTACCATAAATGTTTCAAGTCTGTTTATTTCTACAATCTTATGATTGTAGATATGAATAAATAGGTACTTCATTTGATTCACTATATGTCCATTCATAAACTAGATAATCACAGTTGAATCCGTGGCACTGGCTATAGACAACAACTCATCTTTCATCAAACATCAACTAAAGAATCACGAAACAAAATACAGAGACAGATTAAATACATTAAAACTGCCAATCATCCTAATTGAAAAGCGCTCACAACACAAGCAAATAGGTCATAGAACCTTGTAAAATATTCACGATTGCAGCCCATATTATCATTCTAGATCCTATACCAACTATACTTAAACCTCTATACAGTATACATAGGCATAGCCAATATCCTTATCCATGTCATGATGACAGGTAATTTATCTGAAAATGAAGTGGATAACCGCCATTCTTTGAGCTTTAATGAAAAATTCTTGGAAAAATAAAAATTTTAGTTTTATTTTCTAGACTTACCTATAAATTTTCAGAGACTTAATGAGCTGTTAAGCTATTTGTGTTTTTTTTTTATTTTTATTATTATTTTTTTTTTTTTTTTTAAAGGCCGTGTTTCGTAGTATGCTATAAAACTTCAATTACCTACCGCTTATTTTGTATTGTGATTTATAAAGTAGAACAATGCAATCTTTAACTAAATATTTCTATATATGAAAGCTTAGTAGGTACCTATATTGTAGTTAGACTAGAGGGCGTGCGTCATTTTTTCAGCGTTGTTGTTGTGAAATGTTCTTTTTGTTTAAAACCTTCGTGACTTTGTCCCCCTTGAGTTATTTTTTTTTTTTTTTTTTTTTGTCATTCATGAATAAAATATGCAAATTAGAAGCTTTTGTTCGTAGGTATAGTTAATTTCGACTATGAGTTAGTTCAACTTAACGCGCACTTTAGAATTAATCGTAAATATGTCAAAGTGCGTGCAAGGGTGTCTGAACTGAATTCAAGGAAAAATGAAGATGTAGTTTTTTTTTTTTGGTTTTGAATGAAATTCCTTTTAAAATAATAGTTTTTAGAGCAATTTGGCTAAATGAGTATATTAAAGTTTGATATACATAAGTCATGTTAGTAATTAGAACTTTATTGGGGATGTAAAGTATTTTTGAAAAATCACAATTATTAGTATCGAAAATCCTACCTTGTTCATCTGATAATGAGAGATAGGTAACCATATTTTTGTTAAGGCAGTGTCTAATTAAAAAAATATGCATGAATTGATTGCAGGAACTTGCTCTTGTGGTTAACAACTGAAAAGCAGACACATGGTTCAATAATAGGTGTGTTTTTTTTAAATGCATGTATACCCGCTTAGAAAAGCCGAGAGCAAGGTCCGCACCAGGCGCGGAAGTTCTACCAATCTGTCCGAAACATGACGCAGTACACACCACTCTGCACATACTGCAAGGACGGAGAGGGAAATCTGAACACCGATCCTCAAAACATACTGGAGCGATGGGAAGTGAATTTCAATGAATTGCTAAATGGTCAGCTCACTGCAGAAGTGGAGGCTCCGCACTACTTCAAGAAGAGTACCCTATGTTGCCGCAACCAAGCATAGAAGAGGTTGAGAAGGCTATAGGCCGGCTAAAGAAAAACAAAGCCCCGGGAGCCGATGGTATACCAGCCGAACTTTTTCAACACGGTGGGCCAGCCTTACGTCAAGCAATTCATGAGATTATAGTGCACGTGTGGGAGCATGAAGAAATTCCAGAAGACTGGCGAAAAGGTATAATTTGCCCCATACATAAGAAAGGAGATGTCACAACGTGCAGCAATTATAGAGGTATCACGTTGTTGAGTACCGCCTATAAGATACTCTCCTCTATCCTACAAGACCGGATAACCCCATACGCTAAAACCATCATCGGACAATATCAGTGTGGTTTCATTCCAGGCAAATCAACAACTGATCAGATCTTTACCCTTAGGCAGGTGATGGAAAAATGTCTAGTATTTAACATCCCAACATACCATCTGTTTATAGACTTTAAGGCCGCCTACGATAGCATAGCCAGGGTAGAACTTTAAAAAGCCATGAGAGAACTCGGCATCCCAAATAAATTGACACGACTATGTAGGTTGACCATGACCAACTTAACAAGCCAAGTAAAAATAGCCGGATTGCTATCCAAACCAATCAACATCTTTAATGGACTCCGACAAGGGGATGGTTTGGCCTGCCTCCTTTTCAACCTGGCGTTGGAGAAAGCAATCCCTGACTCTGGCACGGCAACAAGAGGGACCATCGTCAACAGGTCCAGCCAGATACTGGCTTACGCAGACGACATCGACATCATCGGAAGAACCGAGAAAGCTGTACATGATTCCTTCATCCAGATCGAGCAGGCGGCACAAAATCTGGGGCTGCACATTAGTGAAGGTAAAACAAAGTACATGGTGGCGTCGAATGCGAGAGGAACAGTTAGTCAAACAATCAAGGTAGCGGAGCACGAATTTGATCTACGCATATGAAATACATTAGAACGATAGCGACACACTACTCCCAACACACCACACTAGAGTAGTGTGGATCGGGCTTTAAGGAGAATTGTTGGCCCCATATGTGAGGAAGGACGATTCCGGAGACGGTACAATCATGAATTGTACGCAATCTACCTTGAAGCAGATATCGTGACAAAAATTAAGCTCGGTAGACTCCGGAGCTCGCATGAGCGAAGAGGAACCTGCTCGGAAAGTTCTTTGTGGTACATTCAATGGTAGACGACAGCGTGGTAGACCATGCTTGCGCTGGAGAGATGGCGTAGACCAGGACGCCCGGAGCCTTAGGGTACGCAACTGGATGGCGGCGGCTCGAGACCGGGATGGGTGGAGAGACTTGTTGCAGGAGGCCAGGACCGGACCCCGGTTGTCGAGCCGACGATGGTGATGATACCCGCTTAAAAAATAATTTCCATGTAAAATAGAACAACAATTCCACTTAGTTAATGGCGATAAACATCTCCGTATTATAAGTATTATAAGTATAAGAGAAAATGTTAAAAAATGAAATGTAATAAAGGGTGGTCCAACCATAATGCACGATGTTAATATTGTGAGTCACACCTTAACGTCAAGTTTTTTGTGCCCAACTTAATTTGACATTTATTTGTTTCAGTGTTTGACAAATTCCACCATGGAGAGGTACACAACTGAGCATTGCGTTAAGATTGTTGAAGCCTTTTACGAAAACCGGGCGTTCGAATCAAAATGCATTTCGTTCATTTCGTGCACTTTGTGAGTTTTTTTGGTAATCGACCAAATGTGTCCACAATCGGTAGAATTGCCGCATGATTGTTGAAAAGCTGATGCATCTTCAAAGAGTGACTGTTAAGCGCGGTTTATGGGCTGGTGGCATCATCGGGCCGTACTTCTTCGAAAATGAGGTCGGCCGGCCCAGCAGTTACCGTGAATGGTGTTCGCTATCGCGAGATGATAACAGACTTCTTGTGACCAGAAATTGAGCACATGGACCTGGCCGATAGTGCTTCCAACAGAATGGTGCCACTTGCCACACAGACAACGAAACAATGGCTCTTTTGCTCGAGAAATTCAATGGCCGTGTTATCTCAAGTGGGCGTGCGTCGGCGTCGTCGTGGCGATGTCAATTGGCCGCCATGATCATGTAATTTCACACCGTTGGAATTCTTTCTTTGGGGATATTTAAAAGAAAAAGTGTACGTCCAAAAGCCAAGAACAATTCAAGAGCTAAAGGTTGAGATAATTCGGCACATTAACGACATTGAACCTCAATTATGTCTCAGAATCATTGAACATATGGACTATCGGATAGAGGTATGCCACCGAAGGCGTTGCGAGTATTTGGCCGATATTTTTTGTTTCACACATAATTTTCATAGATCCTTCTATCAAAATAAAAATATTAAGATAATTCTCTGAAATTTTTTTAAGTTTTTTTTACAGTTAACATCGTGGGTTTTCGGTTTTTGGTTGATTTTTCTTCAGTTTGAAATGTTTTTTTCAAAATTTTTAAATGCAATATTGTTTGAACTGCAAAATTATGACAAAATCTGTGAAACCGTGGAAAATATATACGTGAATAACCCAAAAATAAGACTATTTTATAAAAAAAAAAAAAACGTGTAATGCCTTTTTCCGTTACCTATGTGAATTTTTCGCCAAGAACCTGAAACTCAGTTTTCTTACAATTACTTCGTTCATTCCAGTTACGATGTTTAATCAAAATCGATAGTGCCATTTTTGAGAAAATTTTAATAAACAAAATGGCGGCTACCCTTTCTATGTAGATGAGTTCAAACAAAAATTCGAAATTCTCCTCCAGGGAATCACATAAAAATGCTCTGATGAAATGATGAAACCCACTTTTTCGGACTTCTCGATCATCGTAGTGTTAGTTTTGATTACAACCTCGAAACTGTTTCTTACACGAAACCAATATTTGCCCTATAGAGCAAGTAAAAATATGGGTTTCCTCACTTGCAGTATTAATTGTAGAGTTTATTCATTCGTCCGACTTACCTTATAGCAAAGTTATAAGAGACATTTCATATGGAAAAAGTAATTTTTTATGGACTAAGGTATTTGTTTAAACGGTATTTTTTAGAAAAACAAATTTCCGTAGGGTAAATTTTGGGGTAGGAGATGGATCCTGAATCTATTTATTAAAAGGATTTTTTTAAGGGTCTATTTTTACAAAAAAAATCAGCTGGAGTTTCTTTTTATTTTGCCGCTTTGGGCCTACACAATCATGTGGAAAATAAATTCCTCTGTTAAATGGAATTCATGAGATTTTCCTTAATCCTATTCATTTTTATTTAAATAAAATAACGCAGGAAACGTGAGCTTTGTCATATCTTTTCAGACATTATTTGTTCGGTTTGTAAAACCTATCGTCCAATGACATGACTATGCCAGCGACACAAAAACAAAGAACAAAAGGAGCATATCCGTTGGATTGTTGCATTGTATTTATAAGCTTATATATGAATTAGATAGTGTTTTTTTTTTTGTTCAGCATTGTTTCGATAGTTCTGCGGTGAAATGTATTATTTTTTTTTACGAATAACTTAAAAAGGTCAGCTTCACGGAATATTTAAATTGTTTAATAAAGCATTTATTCATAAAAATATACTACGAGTAGAATTTAATGTTTTCATTAAAATATTTTAAGACTTTAAGAAATTTGAAAATAATTAAACGGTCATAAATTGAATGCATCGGGTCAAACCTCATGTCAAAATTGCTGATTTGGCTTTGGTTTTAGAGATATTGGAAATTTCAAAATCATCGTTTTTAAGGTTTTCTCACACGACGAATGAATTGTTTTCCCCGAAAACTTGTTAAATCATCTGAACGTACGTATACCTACTATTTTTTCCCTTCAAAATTCATTTGGATTTTTCCAATATGTCTATTAATCACGGATGTATCCTTACGTGAAATATATCTCGAAAGTATATATGTACATCTTCTCTGAATGGTGTATAAAGTATAAGGGAGTAGATGTTGGCTTCACGACGAGAGGGTTTATTCTGCGTTCGAAGCATGTTGATATCCAATTTTTTTTTTCTATAATATCTTAGTTTTCTGTTTTCAGGATTTATGTTTAATTTATTTTTGTAAAAATTGCTGCTTCTTGTTAGCAGAAAAGAAGTGTTGTATTTTGAAAATGGTATAATTTTAATTTGTGTGGACCTTTTTAAGAAGTGTCTTAAGAAATTTGAAACCTGTAAGCATGATGGCTTTTGGTTGATTTGGATTGTTTTCCAAAATTTGAATTTCTAACTTCCCGGTGTATCACAATTTTGATTGTGCATCAACAGAGAAATTGATAGGAGAGCATGCGACGAAACTAGGTATTTCTAACAACACCCATTGTCGTGTATGTAGTTGTGCGAAGCAGCACGAAAAAGAAACATTAGTTCACTTCCTCTGTAATTGCCCTGCCCTATAGTCCGTTCTAGGATATAATCAGTGGAAAAGGCTTTGTTTGACGACTTTGACGAACTCTCCAACCTGAAGATCAAAGATTTGATCTCTTTTCGAAACGCGACAAAATGGCTCTGAGACGAATTTCAGCATTTAGCTGTCTGACTCGGGGCATTAGTATGAGGGTTGTTCCAACATAGGGTATTCCCGCGAACTTATTCCTCATTTATACGTTCACGAGTTATGGTTTCAAAACGGCGCTTTTTCCACTAATTTCGTCAGCGAGCTATTTCTACCTACCTACCTACCTACCTACCTACCATACATATTATTAAAAACAATTATTATTTTTACTATGCGCAATTTAAAAAATCACCCAATATGCTTGGCTTATAAAAACGGTAACTTTAGTTCGTCTCCAGGCTACATTTCCTGCCCAAAAAAGGGCGAGACTAGAGACATATCAATTTATAACACCTATAATAGTTTTTCGACATTAAAAGTGGGCGTGCGTAAACACACTTCGCCCGACTTAAAAAAAAAAAACTCTGGGTGCCTGAAGTATGCCCACCGGCGCAGGGTTCTGACCCTGTACGGCCGCATTAACAGTACTTTTATAAACCAAAACTGTTATAATTGGCATGCCTAGAGTCACTTCCCCCAAAAAATGCGTCTTTAAATGAAGGTAAAAAGTCAAGCTACAATTTTGTATGAAATAATTAATTGGATTCTTGACATTCAAAAGTTGATGAAAAGTTTTAGAGTTTTGAAACTTCTTGTTTTAGTTGCTCCAGCTCTCCTTTAAAATAATGTCACCAGAAACTTTAAGGTTAATTATAGGAAGATATATGTATGTGAATTCAATTAGAGAAAAAAAAAGTGTATACTTTTAATGCTACCAAATAATCGGGATCATGATTAAATTTTGAACACAGCTTTGGTTCTGATGACGGCATAATATGTAATAGTATTCAATATTGTCGTAGACTGAATCAGCAAAACCGTACACATACCCGCACACAATGGGTGGTATGAATAAAAAGGAGCACCTTCTCAAAACTCAACTTTTAAGAGCAGGTGCTCCATTTGGTATGAATAAAAGACACGAGAAGGTGCTCAATGATTGAGCTTCGATGTGTTTGATGAGCACCTCCTCAAAATAAGCACCTACTCCATTATAACGTATGAATGAAGCAAAGCACGTACTCCATCAAGAAGAGCGCCTGCTCCTATTTGTGAGTTAGCTCATTTGATTGCTCAACGTTGAATTAAATAGTTCTTTATAATTTTGTTTCGATAAATGGCGGAGTTCGTGTCAATTTTAAACGACAAGATCAAATTTTATAAAAGAAGAAGAGAAAGATTTTCAAATGATTATCGCGTTCTATACAGATCCAAGAAAGGAAATGTGGTTAACTTGGTGAATCATTTTCTTGGGAGTGCATATGTAGTTCAGAAACAAGGATTGGTGACTTAACAAGCATTGACAAAATTCGAATATATCTTCGCTACATAGGTGATCCAGGTTTTCAAACTGGAATTGGAGAAGACATTGGAGTATACCAGTCCATGATCTCTAAAACTGCTTCCCTTGTAAGTGCGGCAATAATCCAGAAGTCAAACCATTGAATCAAATTCCCTACAACTACTGAAGAACTGCAGAATGCAAAATGCGAATGGCAAGAAAAATACAACTTTCCTTCAGCAATTAGGTTGTATTCATGTTCTTATCATCAAATTAGTTGTCCATTGGGACGAGTACGTTAACAGAAAAGGATTCCACAGCATTAATGATCAGGCAACATGCAATTCCAGAGATGAATTTACGAGTATTGACCTTTTCATGGCCAGGATCAGTGCATGATTCACGAATACTCACGTAATTATAATCATGCAATGGAGTGAAGCTAGTGCCATTTTACTTGGTGATTCAGGATACGGACTTACCCCCTGACTTTAAACGTCGTAAAATCCAAATACTCCTGAGAAAAATATAAGTAGATACCTACCTCGCGAACGAGTTATAAAAATTGAACGATATTTTGCACAAGTTCGACGCTTACACTCCTAATTCTAAAAAAAAACTGATATTCAATCAAAACAATATCAAATGATATAAACGTCTTCGTTGGCTTTTTTTTTTATAAATCATAGTAATGATTTTAACATACAAAAAATACAATTAAATTTGACGTTTTACCCCATAAGAGCACCTACTCCGTGTGAAGAAGGAGGTGCTCACTGGTTGGTGTATAATTTTATTCATACAAAACGGTAGCAGTACTTCTTTTTTGAGCACCTTCTCTGATTCTTATGGAGAACCTGCTCTGAGTACGTGCTCCGTTTTATTCATATCACCCAATGACAAAATGTAAAATTTTATTAGAAACCGCGCAAATGAATAATCTCGTTTTTCATAATCTCTCAAGTACGAAGTCCCGCTTTTAATAATCTCGCACTCAAAAATCTTGCAAATATCAATTGAAATCTTGCAAATCTTGCATGCAACTCTTCAAGAAAATCATTGACGTAGGCCCCTTGACTCAGGAGAGAGTTAAAATCCAATAAAACCACGAAGCAGACCACACAAGGTAAACTGTTGTCCAAGAAGACTGTGGACATGCGTGTCTGTCTGACTCTTAAAAATGCAATGAAGTCCGAAATTTTGCAGGTTTTTGTATTTGCGAGATTGGGATAAGCAGGAATATGTAAAATGTAATTGCGAAGTTTCGTAATGCGTGATTTTTATTTGAATGATTTCGTAACCAACCCGGTTTAAATGAATGGATTCGAGTCACACTGCCTCTTGCGAGGGACAGACAATAAATTACTCTTAAGTATATATCTTGTGATGAAAAGTGCCCTTCATCTTAGCCGTTCAGATTCAGCAGAAAATTGTAGATCTTTTCTATTTCTGTTGACTATGACAACAAGCAAACAAGTATGAAAGTTGTTAGTTACTGTGGGACTCGGTCCTCCAAGAGCCGTCACTCTGCCAGATTTAGTTATCATACTGATATATGAATATGAAGAAAATTTGAAAAGAAAAATTCTTCTGTTTAAGTGGAGCGACTGAAGTCTCAAAGTGGATCTTCCACGTTTCAGCCAAAATATTGAAGGAAATTGCAAAGGAACTAATACACATGTAGTACAGTCATTTTGTAATTTTACCTGGAAAGTTTTCCGGGAGTTTTGAAAACTGGCAGTTTTATAGATTTCGACGTGCTCTTTCAGAATTTCAACATTGCCACCTCGTATCTTTGCCGCACGCGCCGCCATATTGGAATAATGACGCCTAAAAGCAGTTTTTTGATAATAACTCCTTTCCGACACATTTTACGGTAAAAATACATATGCACAAAATAAAACTAGAGAAAATTTCCTACAATTTATGTGTGAATCTTTTTTTTCTAAAATCAATAGTTTCGGCGTACGAGCGTCGAAAAGTTTAGTTTAACACACGTTTCGATAAAAAAAAACTCATTTCCACACCAAGTTGAGGTAGAGGAAGCGGCCCGGGGGCACTTGCCTCCCCTGGTTCTGAGCAAAGACTTTTTTCTACCAACACTTTATCAGTTCTTAACAGGGAATTTTGACTAATTGGTTATTTTTTTTTCACTTTCGTAAAATTCCATAACTAAGTTCTATCGTTTTGCCCCCCTTGTACACAATGAAAATCGTTTACTTATCATAAAAATGGATTTAATTTTGATTTCATGTTGAAAAATTGTCCACATAACACTTTAACTCTAAACGTTTAAGTCATAGGGACAAAAAATATTGGAAAAACTGAGTGGTGATATGCTGTTGGGACGATATAAGAAATAATTCCTTTATTCCGGGACAGTTATTTGCGATGAAAATATACTCCCAGCATCTTCCTGTTCTGTGAAACACGATGGACAGCAAAATACAAAAGTCTACCAGTATTCAGGTTAAACATACCTAGTCGTTGTAATGGAAGCACTGCACTGTGTAATAAAACAAGGAGCCTTTCAACTTTATTACTGGTGTTCGAGTTCGACTTTTTTAGTCTGATTGTTCGTCAGTACTTGAACCAGTCAATCGCAAATATTTTACGTGGATTTTACCAGAATTAATTGAGAGTAAAAAATCAGATCATTTTCTTGAACAACCATTTTGAAGAAGATCGGAAGAATGCTGACAATTCATTCAAAACGCTTTGAGAAATAAATGAAAAATGTTTGAGTGAATCAGTCATTGACTTAAGCCACCCATAAATTGTAAAGAAACAAACTCACCGATCCAATATTCCTTCGCCCTCACCCAAAAATTATTTAAGAACATCAATTTTCGCTACTCACTTGGATTCTCTGAAAATGTCCCTTAAAAAGCGGTTTTCAAAAAAAAAATAAATCCGAATATGCAATATTTCAGTTATCTCCTATATACATATATGCAAAGCATGGAATTATCCAATTTCAATTTGAGTGTCAAAAAAAAAACCGACAAATATGGATCCTTTCTGGATAACTTTTCTACCGAGTCCATCATGCCCACAATACGATGAACCAAAGTTAATTTACCAATACATGTGATGTGTTGAAAAATGCGGAAGAATTTTATCGGTTTTCGCAGCACTATCTATAGGCCTTTCCATTCCCCGCATAATATGTACAGCAGAGCGATCTTTCAGTACATTAAGAAAGATAAAAACTTGGCTAAGCTCAAAAATGAGCGATGCAAGTCTTGATGCGTTATGAATGATGAACATTCACAAAAAACCTAGTGAAAGAAGGTACAGATGCAGGAATTAGCCCGTTCATGTCTTTTTTCCATCCCCATTGCTCTGCATTTTGTTCGTTCCCATACCACTGCTGAACCTGGTGATAATGTGTGACAATGTGTCCTAACATTTGCTCAGGTTGATTACACGTTCGACGAAAAAAGTCAATGCGTTGAAGGTTAAAACAATGTCAACGTAGGTAGGTGTCAACGAAGGGAGAGAAGGGACAGAAGGGGCCTGACACAAAGGCGACACATTCCTTTATACCTGTGAAGACAGACCATAGTGAGCCGGGTTTTTTTAATTTTTAAATCTTATAATTCAGTTTAAATTAAATGTTGCGGGTTGACGTAGACGTATAATAGTTTGCGACGCTCGTACGCCGAAACTATTGATTTTAGAAAAAAAAGATTCAGACATAAATTGTAGGAAATTTTCTATAGTTTTATTTTGTGCATATGTATTTTTACAGTAAAATGTGTCGGAAAGGAGTTATTATCAAAAAACTGCTTTTAGGCGCCATTTTTCCAATATGGCAGCGCGTGCGGCAAAGATACGAGGTGGCAAAGTTGGAATTCTAAAAGAGCACCTCGAAATCTATAAAACTGCCAATTTTCAAAACTCCCGGAAAACTTTCCAAGTAACCTCTATTTTTTCAACCAAATGACTGGACTAATGATAATAGACTTTATTGAAAATAACATTTTCTGCCATTGGTGTTTAAAAATGGTTTTGGGAACATGAATGGGCGCCATTCTATTCACGGTGATATGGTAAGATGGTAGAATATACTATACTGAGCATGAAACATCTCACAGGAGTCAAATTAACTCTCACCAGAAACATTGTTCCCGCAATTTAAAAATTTAACGTCTTCACAAAAAAACGCCAAAAAAAAAAACTATAAAATGCCCTAGAAATAAGACATCAAGAAAAACTTATCACAGGAGCAGTGATGAGCACCCTATACAACTTCCAACTAACAAAAAGCTTTCTATCAATTTCGTGTAAAATTTGTGTTAATTGTTATGAGTGTTTTGTATATTGTAGGTATAGATTCTACTGAATTAGCAATATATGTACGTTGAAGTGCTTTGATTTTAATACCTTTACCATAATTGTAATCCAGCTTGCTGACTTTTTTTTAACTTGCCGAGGGGAAGAAATATGTACAAAAAAAAATTAATTCGTTGCCAAATGCATTTGGCAAAGAATTAAATTGAATTTATTTATTATATCTAATCGCCTAATCTGTTTTTTTTTTGTTGTTGTTTGATGGTGTTATATTTTTTTTTTTTGTTGTTATTGTTGTGAATGTTTTTTGTGTGTTTGTTAACATGAGCATTAAGAGGGCAGAAAATGATAAACGAAAGGTAAATAATAATGGCACATGCGCATGCGTGATGTAAGTAAGAAAATTGTATTAGGAATTACTCGAAACACAAGCCGAATGCAGATTATTTATTAGTTTTTTTTTTTTATTTTTCTTATTTAAAAAACACAAATATTATTTTTAAGAGAAAATCTTTTACAGGACTTCATATAGCAAATAAGTTTACAAAGAAACTATCAAAGTATAGGTAATGTTGATGTTCTTTAAACTTATTTGCTACGTCAATATTTTTTTTTTTAAGTCCGAACTGAGGGGGCTTTAAACCTTAACTCGTTTGTGTTTAACAAGTCAAGGAAGACAGCTCCGTAGCAGATGGAAGGCTATATCTGTAATATGCCACTTCACAGAAAAAAAAACTCTGACTTTTTTGTATTTGCTGTTGGTATAATAGAAACTATATTAACTGTCAATTGAATATTTGATGACGAAAAAATCAGGATAATGGGGCTAGGCAGGACAGCAAGAAGGACAAAAAATACAGGTATTGAATTTTCAACTCCCTCCAAGTGCCGTGCCATTGTCTCCATTATATTTCCGCCCATCACAGCATACAAGTACAAAGTTTTTTTTTTTAATGGCAATTACAGTATTAAATATTCATTATTATAACATGGGTCGGGGGAGGCAATTCTTTAAGAGTATAAAAGGTTTATAAAAGTTCGTATTTACCTAAAGGACTTCCACGCGCACCGTAATCCCGTGATGGTGAACGGTCTACTGTTGGTAATTCAGTCAGCCGCCTCGACCGGCCAGGACTACGAATGCCAGAACTAACAACGGTCACAGAGTTATAGTCGTCACGCGACATAATATGCCGCGGTCTTTCCGCGGTACTAATGTTATGCTGAATTCAAAATTACTTCTGATGTTTTATTCCTGGAATAGAAAGAGAAAAAAAAAAACGAAATATTCAAAAATAGAATTGACTGTGTTGCAGAGCATTGATTACTATTTTATTAAGGAGACAAAATTTTCTGTTGTTGGGTAAACAGAACACTGAACAGTGATACTTTTCAAATATCTTATAAACACTGTGTCGGCAACCAAAGAAACATTTCAAAAATATTTCATTAACCTAAAATTAATTAAATTACAGGTTTGTATGTTAATGGGTGGGTTTATTTATAGTTCAATTATACATTTTACTTACCTATTACAAATTTAATTTTAATTACCCATTACATTTGTATAATGGGAAGTTAATTTTTTTTTAATTACTTATTACAAATGTAATGGGTAATTATTCTATCAATTATACTTCTTAAACAGAAAAATGGATGACTTGTAATGTAGGTACCTATACTAACTAAATATTATAGAACACTGCTAGATTATTTACATTTAAGGAACAATTTTAGAACTTAAAAGGGCGGAATTCAAAATTAAAAGCGGTTCGTAAGCAACCTGAATTTTTGTGCAAAACTTTGATTTAATGTATTAAAAAGTACCCGAAATTTGTTACATGTAACTTGTAACGAAGCGTTCCATGTTACATTCCTCCACCGCACTCTAACCACCATTTCATCAGCAGAACATCGATTGTGTTTTAACCAACTCAATTCACAACCAATGCAAACACGTGATGTCACGCGAAATGGTATTTGTATTCATCATTATAGAGTTCACACTCACTTTCACCAGCAAATATCATTTGAGGACCTACTCGAATGCAGGAAAGTCACCCTTTCGGTCATTGCTCAAGTCATATAAGGTAATAGTAAACTAGATTATAGAACAGAGTTTCCAGATGACAAAAAAAATCTCCCCCCAGAAAAATTTAGAAAACCCCCAGATTACATGTTATCAACAAAAACCCCAAAATTTTTTTTCAACTTTTTATTTTTATTCACAGCTCCTAAATTTGTTTAAAAAAAAAAAAAAAACATTTGTAAAAAAGGTATTACGTAATAAAAGAAAATTTGTTTAGGGTTTTCTTAACAATTTCTGAATAAAGTTCTGATTATTTACTAGACATTTAAATTATCCGCAAATTAAAAAAAAATTAAAGAGTTATGTTCGGTTTCACAAATATTTAACAATATTTAACATGCTTTTAAATTTTTAAATGACGTATTTTGTATGGAACAAACGTCATTTAAAGATTTAAAATCCCGCGTTAAACAGTAAAAAGGGCTTTATGAAATCGACCATTAGAGTTTCACACTTTTTTTTCGAAATAATAAATGTAAGTGTCAATTAGATGTGCCAGTTTTCCAGAAGAAATAGTTTTGACTGATGAAAACTAGAAAAAAATAATTAATAATATTTAAATTGCAAAGTAAATTTGCTAATCAACACTTCATAGGGCCATTAAAATACTTTGAACTTTAATTATAAGTGATACTATTCAGATATTGTGAAACATAAGGGAGGTTAATAATTAACTAATAAGTTTCAAATTGTTTATTTAGAGCTTAAATCATACATTGTGGCACAAGCCCTTAGGTCCAGTTTTTCAATGCGCGATTAAAGTTAAACCCAAGTTAAATCATCATATTTTTTGGGTTAACTCAGGATTAACTGAAAAGTTGCTTTTTATGTTTTATGCAACGAGTTTTTTTAGTTATTCCGCATACATTCTCCACCGAAAACTTCTTTCTCAGTTCACTGTGGGTTAATTTAGTTCTAGAGTTAGCTAACTCTGGTTTAAATTACCAGAAATAAATATGAAAATTTAAATATAAAGGAATTAAAATCTTTTTTTTTTTTGCGTTTAAGAAAAGTTCTAATACATTATCGTCATCTTCGTTTTGGCTGTCGCGTCGGCGTCGGTTTGATACATTTTCTCACTTGTGAAAGTTTTCAGAATTTTTTCTGTTGGTGTAAAATTCTGACACCCAGAATGTAATGAATATCTAACTAAAGGGTGATTTTTAAGCTGGTTTGGTTTTGGCAACACTGGTTTTGACAGCTGACGTGTGTTTAGTACCTTGTGTCACTGTCAAACAGCTTCAGTTTGGTTTGCAATTTAACCATGGATCGTCTTACAAATGAACAACGCTTGCAAATTATTGAATTTTACTATCAAAATTCGTGCTCGGTTCGAAATGTTCATCGCGCGCTGCTGTGTTCAGCGATGAGGCTCATTTTTGGTTGAATGGGTACGTAAATAAGCAAAATTGCCGCATTTGGAGTGAAGATCAGCCAGAAGCATTGCAACAGCTACCAATGCATCCCGAAAAAGCCACTGTTTGGTGTGGTTTATGGGCCGGCGGCATTATTGGGCCTATTTCTTCAAAGATGATGCGAATCGCAGCGTTACTGTCAATGGTGAACGCTACCGAGCGATGATATTTTTTTGCCCGAAATGGAAGTTCTTGACTTGCATGATATGTGGTTTCAACAAGACGGTGCCACATGCCACACAGCACGCGAAAAAATGGCGCAATTGCGAGGCGAGTTTGGTGAACAGTTAATTTCACGTTTCGGGCCGGTCAATTGGCCGCCTAGATCGTGCGATTTGACACCATTAGATTATTTTTTGTGAGGGTATGTCAAGGCTAATGTCTATAGGGACAAGCCCGCTTCGATTGACGCACTGGAAGCCAACATCCATGCATTCATTCGTGAGATACCGGCCGATATGTGTGAAAGAGTATGCCAAAATTGGACTCAGCGGATGGGCTACCTGAGACGCAGCCACGGTCAACATTTGCATGAAATTATCTTTAAACATTAAATTGCAAGGTTCAAACTATCGATTCAAATAAATATTTCATTCATTTTTTCGAATTTTTTGTGTTTTTTTTTTTTTAAGTTCTAAACCTCTTAAAAAATCACCCATTAGTAGAATATTGTCAGCTGTTTCAATACCTAGACGATTTCTCAACCTTTTAGCTCTGAATTAATCCCCCCAGATTTCCCCCTGAACATCTCGTCCCTCCAGAAAACCCCCCAACGACAAAAAAGCCCCTAAATATAGGGGGAAAACCTCTAAACTGGCAACCCTGTTATAGAATCAGTTTCGCTTTCGATGCTGTGACAATGACGAGTAAAGTCGATTCGGTTCTTTAGCTTGTTTGACCATTTCCTTCTTTAGGCTTCCCCCCACCCGTGGTAAGGGAGGGGTCTTTAGTTAGTTTGGGTTTATAACTTATTAATTGCCATCAGGGGCTTTGGTACCTGCTGATCGCCATCAAGCATTATCTTGATTAATAATTGCCTAGAGAGGCTTTGGTACCTGCCGATCTATCAAGCTTTAGCTTGGTTCATAAGCTACTAGGGGCTAGGGGCTTCAAATCCTATTGATCTACCAGTGCGAAAGCCTGCTGTTCCGAAAGCCACCAGGGGCGTAGTACCTGTTGATCCTAAGCTATTAGACGCATTAAACCCTACTTATTGTTTTAAGTTTCAGGTTATCAGATTAAACCGTCAACCGTAAGCATAGGGAATTCAGAATACTAGATCTAGAATACCAGAATATATCCATACCCAAGTAGACCGATTGATCTAGATGTCCCAATGGAATACCAATATAACCGCCGCGCCGCCGCCGCCTGTAAAACGCCAATTTTTTAAGATTAATTCAATCCAAAACCAGTTTATTATTTGTTATATGTATGTATGTACATATATTATTTAAGAGTTGTTTGAATAAAGATTTTGTTATAAGGTTATAAGACCTTTTCCTACTGAAGTTTCGTGTTTTTCATCAGAAAGACCCTGGCAAAGCCGGCGAGTAAAACCTCGGCTGGAAAGCAAAATGCTCATCGCATGCTTTTGATTTTCAAGGAAGAAAAGACCAAATTTTGTTTGTAAATGTTTCGAAAACTGTCATTTTTTTTAGAAGAAATTTCAAGGCAAAATAATTTTTATTGTTCAGAAATACGTTGCACAGAAAACCTCTAAAATGAAAATATTCAAAACTGAGTATCTGAGTATCTATTCTATACATATACCCATTCTTCGACCGTGTTCATCGTCTTGGGTGTTAAAATGAATAATCTATCAAAAAGTACCTACGTGATGTGATTATAAATTAAACTTACTCCTACATAAAGATGTAACCTTGAAAGGAAATGCACGCAAATGTTATCCTTTAGACTTGTTCTAATACGCCGTCAGCTTTTAATACGATCCATTACATACAGCAATTTCAATCGGTTTAAATGTTTAATTTAATAACAAGCGATTCCTTTTAAAGCTTGAGGTTTATTTTTTTTTTTAGAATAAGTTCAGTTAAGGACATTTAAAAAAAAAGCTATAGTACGTGCCATATTTTGTATTAGAAATTTCACAAATTTTGATACACTTATGTTAAAGTGAGGATGTGTTCCTCTTCTCAGAAACAACTTTTAAGTTGATTAAAAATTTAAATTTATTAAAACATGTTTATTTTTTGGAAGAAAACATTTTAATTTGTCAAGGAAACCAAAAAAGGATACAGGAAAATAATTCGGAATGGTTATTCTATTTCAAAAAAATAAGGAGAAATTTTCATTGTTTGTATGAAAACGATGAAATATATAAATGGAACATGGGTAATTGTATATGTATGTATGTTTGTATACACTATAGCATTGAAAATGTAGTTATACTATATTCGACTTGATTATACCCATTTCTTCCAAGGATATACTACTGATGGTGAAACTAAGCTATTTAGCTTGGTTCGTTAAATTTTATTATATACCCCTATACCCTATACCTATATCCCAAAATATAATCAACTTCAATTTTCTGTATGTGTTTTTTTTTTTTTTTTTCTTTTTTGATGATTCATGTTTTTATTTAGTGAATTTAAAATTTTGGACTAAAATCTTGATTTGAATATTAATAATGTGGGTCTAGTGGGTGGGTGTGCTAAGATAGAACAGGATTTTATACGCCTATTAGGATTACAACTTTTCTTTCTTTAAAACAAAAAAGTTACATACTTAATATTCATAAGATTTTATTGTACAATTTATTTACTTTCTTTGGACTCCCGACAATTTAGTGATTAAGCGATAATCAATGCTATGGCAACAAAATTTCGAAGAAGATGAAATATCTTTAGTGATGGATTAAAAAATTTAAGTCTAACTTAAATTTTTTTCTTGTGCTTGTTTAAATCTTAAACTATTGCATTATTTAGACTAGAATATCAATGGCCTAACATTTTAGATGTATTAGTATGATGCCAGGTTAAAAAGGGGATTTTTTTTTTAATTTTAAACTAGTGAGTATTGTAATATTTTTTTAACATTTTTTTTACTAAAGTAAAAATTACCAAATGCCTATTTTTTAGTATCATACTAACTCCGTATGTCACTTTGACAGTTACAAATGTCAAAAGAGTTTATTTGCTTACTTTTTCGCATGAACTGTCACTTTTTCAGGCATGTCCAATTGTTCAGCTGGATTTTATTAAGAAAATGAGTTTAGTCTGATTGTAGTTAAGATATGATTAAAACTAAGAACATTATAGTAAAGAGATTTAAAGTTATAAAATTGTTTAAAAGTATCGTGGTGCTTATAACTTAGTAAAGGGTGTTTTTTTAGATGTTTAGTTTTCAATCTGGCAATACTTTTTTTCGGAGTTAGTCTTTTTGACAGTTGTCGCTTGATTTATGCTCAGTTTGGTTTGCCATTTCATAATGAATAGACTTACTCCTGAACAACGTTTGCAAATCTTGCAAAATGGGCTCGAAACAATATTCACAAGAATATTTTGTTCAGCGATGAAGCTTATTTTTGGTTTTGTAGTATTTGGATTGATCATAATCCACAAGCTATTGTT
Organism: Leucozona laternaria; assembly: GCA_932273885.2. Lineage (NCBI taxonomy): Eukaryota > Metazoa > Arthropoda > Insecta > Diptera > Syrphidae > Leucozona > Leucozona laternaria. The sequence continues at coordinate 20,162,092 of OW026368.1, read as the reverse complement.
GAGACGCCGCCGGCCGCCGGCCGTAACATCCTCAAAAAGTCACTGTTTGGTGTGCTCTTTGGGCAGAAGGGTTCATATTTCTTCAAAAATGAAGCCGGCCGTAATGTTACAGTCAATGGGGAACGCTATAGATCCAAGATTAATGACTTTATCGTACCTCAATTGGAGGATGTTGATGTGGAAGACATTTGGTTCCAACAAGACGGCCGGCGCTACATGCTATGTAGGAAACTTTTGATGAGCGCATTATCTCGCGTCGTGGGCCTGTGGCGTGGCCTCCAAGATCGTGCGATCTAACACCGATGGAATATTTTTTGTTTGGTTATGTGAAGTCGCTTGTCTACACAGATAAGCCCGAGACGATTGACGCCTTGGAAGAGAATATTCGGCGAGTTATTGCTGACATACGGCCCCAATTGCTGGAAAAAGTGGTCGAAAATTGGGCCTCTCGACTGGAATTTATTCGAGCCACTTGCCCGAAATTATTTTTAAAACATAATGGCAAACCCCTATCTTTGTAATAAATCTAAATTCTTGGCCATAACATTAAATCATATACGTTTTATTTCTTCTTAAAAACCACACGTCTAAAAAAAACACCAAAGTGTTTGGGACGAGATAAAAATATGAAACTATAAGGATGTTTATATAGCTCTCCCCGTGAACTTAAAATCTTGAAAACCTAGTTCAACCATTTTAAACATTTTGCATGTTTTAAATGTCATTCAATTGTCATTTTTAAACCGTCATTTTTCTCATAATAACTTTCTGGATCTTGCCAAAAATTCCCATGGATTACACACCCAAGTTTTAGCATCCCCTCCTCTAGGCCTTCTTCCCATTTTACCGCATTTTTAGTCAAATCGATGTAATTCGATGCTTACTTGTCTGAGGAAAAAACGTGATTTTTTTATTACTGTAAAATTTTGCATATTTCTCCTCATAGAGTCAGAATACATATCTAGCTAGACTTATTGCCAAAAAAGTTAAGGGTGGCAAAGTTTTCCAAAGTCCAAAAATTAAGAGTGAAGCATTAAATAGTGAGCCAAATGAGTCAACTATTGGTCTGATTTCTTCTATAATATGTGCACTTCTTATCTGAGAAATATTAACTTTAGTAACATTCTAAAGTCGAGACACAGGATTCAATGAAAAATCACGAAAAATCAGTAATGTATCTTCAGCACCTTGCTTTATATTGATTACAAGAATTTTAATATCTTTCGCCAAAACAAGTATCTTTCACCTATAATATATCCTCTTTAACGCATAGATAGCTTTAGTAGAACCATTTTGAAAGCTTAAAACATCTAAGCATATACAAATAGTGATTTTTAAATATTTTAATGGGAGCACAACGGGACTGGAGGTTGGGAAAATTTAAATTAATCGTTGGATTTCTTTTATTGGAACCCTAAAGAAGATTCTCACAAAGTTTTAGCAAAATCTTAAATGAGCTGATTTTTTTCAATCACAGAATTTCATAAGAAATGACTCATTAGCCGTGTTTTTTGCAAGCCCGGCGTGAATTGCGTACTTGTTATCGATAGTTTGTATGGAAACTCCATTTTGTTTCTGTAATGGCGTCGCTAATCCCAGATGTTGTTTTTTTTTTCAACCAAATCTCCCCGGGCTTGCAAAAAAACACTGCTATTATTAAGTAAAAATCTGCTGAAGCTGGAACTTCACGATAGAGCCAAATTGCATCGACTTATTCGGCTTGGACGGCCCATTTGGATAATTTGTAACTATTTATTAGTAAACATCTTTTTACTTACTCTATCGGAAAAGTATTGGTTTCGAGTAAAAATAATTTTCGATATTTTTGAATCAAAACTAACTTTAAGATGACGGAGAAGCTCAAAATATTTGTTTTTTTTTGTCATTTCGTCAAGGCGTCCAGGTAAACATCGAGCTATAAAAACTAAACTAATAGACCGATTTGCTTCAAATTTGGTAAAATCATTTTTATATGATTCCCCAGGCCCCGAGGAAATATATATTTAAATTTATGTTTAAGCTCATCTAGGTCGGGTGGCTGGCAATGTACTATGATTTTTTTTTTTTGAGAAGAGCTTCAATGGTTTTGATTTAACTTCGTACCTTTATTGAATAAACTATAATTATGTAATAATACTGCGATTTAGATTTTTCGCACATTACGGAATAAGGCGTTAGCTAAATGTGTAAAATTTCTAAGTTAACTTTTTTTAAATTTTACAGGAAAACAAACAAAAAAAAAAAAAAACAAACAAATACCACTTTTTGAGTACTTTAAATTTTTCTTAACATTACATAAATCTTTAATGTCTATAAGAAGATTTTAGCATTGAACCATAAGAGCATGTGCATGAACATTGTAAGATAAATATTATTCAATTATCTTATCAAATGTTTCAACGAATTTCTTGGAGACTTAACGATTAGCGACTTAAAAAGTTTTAAATTTTTTGCCAAATTTGTATCCCTAAAATGTGTATGAGGAAAATAAAATGGCGATGAGGGTGCACTATAAGAAGCTCAAGAACTAATGTTTTATACGGTTTCAAGAAAACCGAAGCAAGTTTGTGAAACTTGACCCACCCTACGAATACGAACATTTTTCTATATATTATTTTGATCTGCTAAAGCCTCCAAGTTTGCTTTGTATAGATTCGTATCCATTTGAAAAAATATCTTGTATATAACTGGTGAAAATTTGGCAGAGACGTTTCGTAAAACTAAAACATTTTTGGGTCGTCGTGAAGCACCTTGTCGGACCGCAATACAAAAATTGGTGGACAAATTCGAGCTGTTGGGACAAGTTAGTGATGTGAAAAATAAAACCCGTGCACGTCGCTCAAGAACAACTGAGAATATTGCTGTTGTAGCCCAAAGTGTTGAAGAAAACCCAGGTTTGTCCATTCCTCGTCGTTCTTTGGAATTAGGCATTCCACAAACGTCATTACACCGTATTTTGCATAAAGACTTGGGTCTTAAGGCTTATAAAGTTCAGTTAACACAAGAACTCAAGCCGGCTGATCATCAACAACGTCGTGTCTTTGCTGATTGGGTCCTTGAAATGGATGAAAATGATCCGGAATTTCATCGAAAAATCATCTTGACTGATGAGGCCCATTTCCACCTCGGCGGCTACGTCAACAAGCAAAACTGTCGCATCTGGGGCTCGGAAAACCCAAGAGTTATTGTTCAAAAGCCTCTCCATCCTCAACGCGTGACTGTTTGGTGCGGTTTATGGTCCGGCGGGGTCATTGGACCTTACTTTTTCGAAAATGAGGCTGGAGCAACAGTTACGGTCAATGGATTGCGCTATCGAGAGATGATTTATAATTTTTTATGGCCGGAATTGGATGGTATTGATCTGGACAACGTTTACTTTCAACAAGACGGCGCTACGTGCCACACAAGCAATGAAACCATCGATCTTTTACGGGAAAAGTTTCCGGACCGTGTTATCTCTCGAAGAGGTGATCACAATTGGCCACCGAGATCTTGTGATTTAACACCTTGCGACTTCTTCCTTTGGGGCCACGTGAAAGATAACGTCTACGCCAACAGCCCAGCGTCGATTCAAGACCTCAAAGATGGAATTCGTGAGGCTATCGAGGACATAGGGCAGCCACTTTGCGATTTGGTTATTAAAAATTTCATGAAAAGGATATGGTCCTGTAAGCGTGGTCGTGGCGGCCATTTGGCTGATGTTGTATTCCATTATTAACGGCATACCTTCCTCTTTATAATTAAATAAACATCCGATCATTTATCTCAAAAAATGCCATTTTTCTTTGAATATCAAAATAACACCTCTTATTGGAAAACCCTTTACAATAAAACTTTTAACTCTAGCTTATACTTTATTCAAATTATATAGCTTTTACTCTATACACATGACATAGCACATAATTGTACTCGTATGTAGTTGTCTATTGGAGTAGTACATTTGATCCAATTGAAATAATTCAAAGCAATTGGTATGCAAAGGACATGCAAAACATTTTTATTATATTTTTTTTTTTATAATACTTGAACATCCAAAGACGCCATCACTAGTAGGAGACTTAACATTGCTGCAATAAAAATGTCTTCAACTATTGAAAATAGTTGTCTACTGATTAATGTGTGTCTATATGGCGCCAGGCTATCAAAAATATATCTCAAGATATACATAACTTGACAACTACATCATGTTCAAACGTTTCAAAAATAAGTATGTACTTGCAAAGAATATTCTTTAATGTTTTTCTTGTGTTCCATAAAGAAACGGCTTGTTTAATGTTCTTGGCAATAAGACATTTTGTGTGGGAATATAAAATAAACGCCTGACCGAGTTTCAAAACAGTATACATATTGAAACATTAAGAGAACAACACAACAAGAAGTATAAACATTTATAAATGCTCAATTTGTCTGGCAGAGGATAATTTAATTAAGAAAAAAAAAAAAAATTTTAAAGCATCCCAACTTGGACACAAAGATGCCAATAAAAATTTAAATTTATCTAAAATATTGCAAGAAGAAATGCGACTTCAGTTTATTTAATGGTAATGCTAATGGATTCAATTTTGCGGTCTGAATTCTGAAATGAACATCTAGTAATTTAGAAACGTAATCAGAAATATATTTTTAAAGGAAATAACTTTTTTATTTAAATGAAAAAATCTTGTATGAAGTTTTGATAAATGGTCAAACATATGGTTGCCACTCCACTTGATATAGAATATTTTATTTTATTTCAATGCATTTTAATAAACTGTTTAAATTTTTAATACTATTCACTGGGTGATCTAGTATGGCATTTTTCAGAAAAAGGAATCAGTCCATCCAATCATTTGGTGAAACCAGCTGATAGTTAGATACGTATTTCTATCGTCGTGGGTATCGGTTTGGAAGAAAAACGACGCAACTAAGCAAATTAAATTTTTTGTACTACTTAGTATACTACAATTACAATTTTGTGTAGAAAAAATCTATTCACCGATAAATCAACAGGCTCTACTAGAATATTTGAACTTACAGAGATGGTTTTGATTAAATATTTCGCCTTTGAAAAAATGAGTTGTGTTGTTTTTGATACTTAACAAAATATTTCTACCTACGGTTTGGGAAAACGGTTTTAAAAACTAGGCTATTTTTGGCAGAAATATCAAATGCTGGTATTATTATTTTTTTCTTACATGTTGAGAATCATTTTTCAATAATTTTATTTAAGTTTTTATCCAGAAGGAGGTAAACGATATACGGCACCAAAATCATTTTTTTCTTTAAATTCCTATTATTTTCATATATGTATGTATATTTATCGTGCACGTACTTCAAAAAATTGAGCACCCAAAAAGTGAACATTTTGTGGAAAAAAAAAAAAAACAAAACAAACAATGTTGATAAAAAATGGTCCGCCAAATAACTTCTTTTTTTTTTTTGAAAATGGCGCAAAACATCGAGTGTAGCTTCGGCTGTGTGGCAGGTAGCGCCGTCCTGTTGAAACCAAATGTTGCCAATATCCTCCTCTTCAATTTTTGTAAACAAAAATTCGTTCAACATGGCCCGATAACGATCGCCATTGGCTGTAACGGCTACTCCTTGCTCATTTTCGAAAAATGGCCCAATTAAGCCTCTGGACCAAAATCCGCACCAAACAGTGACTCGTTTTGGGTGTATATCGGCTTTTCAATGTATGCGTGCGGGTTTTCTGTGCCCCAAATGCGACAATTTTGCTTGTTTACTACCCGCTAAGATCAAAATGAGCTTCATCTGAAAAATGAAGATGCCTTCCCTAAGTCGATCGCAGGCCCACTTAGCGAAACGTATACACAACCATATTCGTTCAGCGGAAGGATAAAACTAATTATCTGTCAAATCAGACATGAACTAAGTGTTACCATTCACGAAATAAGCACTAGTTGAAAAAAAAACGTTAGATGGCGGACCCTTTATAAGAAATTAGAAGTTGTATTTGCCAAAATTTATCATTTACGTCAAAGCAATTCCCAAACATGAGCATTTTGATGAATATAGTTAGTCATCACACACTGGGTCAATTCCGCCTGGGGAAAACCGCAGTTTGTAAGCGAAAGAGTTGAAGAGTTCGGAAGGAAACGAGCAAAATGTTCTCCCTTGTTGCGAGTGGAATAACAAAGTTGAACTATACACACACAAGGTGCGCTCGTGTACTTTCTGCACTAAAATTCACAACCTGTCAAATATTGAGGAGAGTGTGAATAAAATTCTCTCAGAGAAATAAAATACTTGTTGATTTTAATTTGTTTTGGTAAATTTCAAAGTGACTTTTGACTGAACTCATATTTCTGCCCGAGAGAATTTCTTTGGGTTGAAGATCACGAAAAACTACACATTTTCTGCGTACACGAACACAATTTGACTTACGTTCTTAAAAAATTCGTAAGATTGAGGAGCATGGTTGTCAATTTGCTAGAATTGCAGTAGATCTACTTCACTTTTTTTTGAAAAATAAATCTACTGTCTTTAAATCAAATCTACTGCACTTTTGGTTTTACGAAAATAATCCATAAAATATTTTTTTCAATTCAATCATTGAATGCAGTCATTCTCATTCTTCATGAAAGCCACCCTTTAATTTATGCTTACAGATATCGGCTTTGTTTTGATGACACTTGACAGCTGTCACAGCAAATCTGTCAACGCAAAATTTGTATTTATTTGAGTTTGTTTTTTGTTTTGATTGTGCGAAAAGGGTAAAAGATGGTTAAGTTTTTAATTAAATCTACACGCAAAAGGTAAAACTCTTTTAAATGCTTAAAAATAGATACTAATATAAGTTTATTTGTATTTATTTAGTAGTGATGCACAGAGTAGGCTGCAGAAGGAGAAAATCACTACTTTGATCAAATTGCTGGTCATAACAGAAGTTTCTGAGTTTATATTTTTAAGTATGTATACTTTTAACATTGTAATAGGCAGGCAGATTTTCTCAGTTAGATTTTTTTTTAAAATAAGCGCTATTTTAAGAACAGTATCGACAAGTCTGAGGACCAAGAACTTTTAATAACTAACCAATCAAAATTGATTTCTTGAAAATATAAATCTACTGTAAAAACAATGAATCTACTACATTTGTTTTGCAAATCTACTTCGGGAAATTTTCCAAAAGGTGGCGTAGTAAAGTTCGTAAAAAAAACTAGAAACTTAGAAGCAAAAAATTGTTTCTTGATACAGTTCATGTAGGTATACACAATTTTCAGCAGGTTTTGTTTATCCCATATGTGACTGCGGACCAGAAGCTATAGATACTCTGACGTTAGTCTGGTTTAAATTTGACCCAGTGTGTGATAGCCCAATAATCATGCCTAAGAAAATGAAATCTCAGAGACTTCGATCCGTCAGAGAATGAGCAAGCGAATCCAAATTTTGTTCCCTCAATATTTGAGAGCAAAACTGAGAAACAGGATTCGTTCATCTTTCTGGTGAGATTTGATTTTATTGAACTTGCCTTATGTCAAATGGATGACAAATTTGAAAAAGATGATCCCATAGGGAGATCATAATGTGAACGAAAAAAAGAGAGCTTTTTATAACAAACTTTTCACGAGAACAAGATTTGAACGAGAAAAAACGATGACTGATTAGGGATGAGACTGATATATTAGTATTCACTAAGATATTACTAATATTTGAAAATATTCAATATTACTAATACTAATATCATAGATATCATAATATTGCGATATTCATTTAAAATCCTAGGTAATTATACCTACAAAATGTTTATAGTTTACTTTGGTCACCACAAACTCCTAACCGAGAAAATTATTATATCTACAAAACTCTTTTTCATTTCATAAAAATAATATACCTACAATGTATTCAAAAAACAATAAAATACAAAATTATAAGCGAATAACAAAAAAGTATGAATTAACGAAATAAAAATATAAACCCCTTCCTTCACACAAATTAATATTAAATTCTCTCTACATAAAACACTTTACTTCTACCTGCAACATACGCATACCTAAAAAATTTATTATGATACAGAAATATTAGCTGCGCGAGACACTGATATTAATATCATCATTGTTAAAGAAAACTCTCTAGCTCTCTTGTTCTCATATCTCTTTCTTACCGAGACGATACTAATACCAAAAATATTGTGATACGAAAATATTAGCCTCGACCCAAGCTAATATTTTTGTATCATAATATTTTTGGTATTAGTATCGTCCTCGGTCGAAGCTAATAAATATTTTCGTATTATAGTATTTATATTAGTGTCAGTTCAGGGGAAGCTGATATTATGTATCTTAATATTTTTGGTAAGAAAGAGATATGAGAACAAGAGAGTTAGAGAGTTTTCTTTAATGCAAAATGAGATAGAATGAAAATAAATGTTTTTTATGTGGTTTGGTTTGGGTTACCTATCAATCTGGCCACTTCAGTTTCTCTACGCGGTAAGAATACTAACTCTAATTGACTGTTATGGGTAAAATATTAGTGATATTTTTATATCGGTTTAGATATTATAATATTTATAAACTAATATGTTAGTATTAGGTAATATCTCAAAATATTAGTATTGACCCATGCCTATGACTGATCCTCTGTGATCAATTTGCGTTTTAAATGCAATGATTAGCAAGCAAGCAAAGCTCTGAAAATGTCCGGATAAAAGAGGTGTTACCAGTTGCCTATAATCCCATGACACAATGATCTCTTAAGCGAAAGATTTTGTTCTCCTTTTCGTTTTGCAGTAAGCTGTTCGACGAGCGAAATTGATAATTGTAGATTGTAGTAGATTATTTGGAGTAGTCTCAGCTCTTTTATCGCACAGAATTAACTGCCCAGACCATTAATTGTGTACGGAAAAGTGACTAAGTGACATTTGAGTATTATTCGAATTTGTTGTTTCTTTCATTACAGTGTCGCAATTGGTGACACTTTCAACGGTATTTACTTCGCTGTGGTTTCCGTAAGAATTTCGCAGTCTTGCCAGCAGCATACTAGGCTTTATAGTTGATTATTTGATAGTTTGTATGGAAATTTAAATTTTTTCTTGTTTTTTTTTTTAAATAATAAAATGGCTGATCAGTATGTTTAAATTGAATTTAAATTTTATATTTCAGGTCGTTTTGTGTATATTCTGGCATCTGTTGATCAGAGCTAATTAAATTACTGGTGCAACCCTAATTAAACAATATTAGACAAAAATAATTGCTCCAACAGTCCAATATTTTTGTCTGTTCTTACTCTAGCATAAGAAAGATATGTATACATATTACTAGGAATCATTTGTTCCAAATTTTGAAACTAATTTATGTACATATGTAGGTATGTCGACAACAATTGCTTTAATAAAAAAAAGATGAAAATTCTTTGTAGGATGATATCTAAGGTACAATTTGGTCTTTAATATTTGTTTCATTTTAATGACCATCAGGGTGATACAAAATTACTTGTGGTTGCATTGGTTCGACTAATTTTTGAAGTTAAGAATAATAAGAATAAAATTAAATTTGTGTATATCGAACCTTAATAGTTATCCTCACGTTGGGGGCCATCAACCACAAATCACAATATTTGATTAAGGCTTTAAACTTTGTATATGCAGTGGCTAAAATTGAAATTTAAATATGCATAACTGTTCAAAATACATAGTTTATGTTTATCTTCGAATAAAATGATAATCGTTTCATATAATACACGTGGGTGTCTGCAGAAGGTTAACAAAGGTTCTACTCTCCAAAATAACAGATGAATCTTTATTTAATGAGGGAGAAATAATTTAGGAGACTTATGCATAAACACACTACCGTAATGGATTTGGAGAGCATTTTGAAATGGCTAAAGGTATAATTAAGATTTTCTTTAAATATGCTGTAATTTATAGTTTAGGTAGCTATATAGAATTATAAATTGATATGTTATAATTACTTTACGCAAAAAAAAAATAGTCCCATTAAAAGTAGATACATAAATACATATACATACATATATGATTGAAATTCTGCCTCTAAAACCCCACGAATCTTAAAAAAATAGGGTCAATTCACCGTAGTATTTCTAGGAACAAACAAAGAAATTGCAAGCCAAATTAAACCACACAAAAATATATTAAAAAAAATAAAATTATACCCAATACAATTAATCCCCGAAATAAAATGACAAAGGTTTCCTACAAAAAAAAAAAAAACAGACAAAAGAGCATAGACATTTTTTTGTATGGAAATGTCACATTCACATTGTGTAGGCTTTCCCCGCCAAAGCCAAAGAAATGGCCATCATACATAAAAATCTCTTCTCGAACGTAAATAAATAAACATTTGCTTTCCAATACCCACACAAGTTAAGTTAGATTGAAATTGAACATAGGTGTCACAGTGATTTCATTTTTGGGGGCTTGGAGGAAGCTTTATGAATGAAAATCCTTTAAAAGTATGCAGCTCCTCAGCAAACTGTCATAACTAACTTTTAAAATGAGTAAATTGCTCTCTAATGTGCATCTCTTTCTCTCTCTCTTAAGTTCCTGAAAATTGTGTCATACAATGAAATGTACTTGAAAATTTGTAAGCGCATGTCCGATAAAATATTTTACGAAATATCGTCGTCGTCCTGTTCTCAATTATCTGACATAAGACTCACAACACAAGTCACAACTCGCACAAGCAGAGCAGCACAACCTATATACATACACAATCAAAGAGATAGATAGTGATTTATCCCTCGGGAAGGAAGGCATCATTAAAGAGATAGGTACATACTGTTACGTTGTATTGGAACTCATGCCGTTAACGTCATCCTGAGGGCCACTGGAAATTTTATCAACGAAAAAAGCTTCGAACCTTCTCTCTGCGTCTTCGTCATCGTCACTGTACAAGAATTGTACACCATCTTTGGCGTCACTGTGCCTGTGTGTGATGCGTGCAAGAGGGTTGCTCCCCTCTATATGGTCGATGGACGGACGCGACGACTATAGGTATGTGTTGGCGTGTGGGGCTGAAATGGGGGTCGGTGTTCTTCAGTATGTTGGTGTCAGTTTTGTGCTCTTCGTACCTACAATTTTATTTGTAAGAAGACGACGACGACGCAACTAATGGTGAGGAGGGTCGAATAAACACCGGAAGGGAGAGCAAGAGAAAATCAATAAAATTCCACTGATCTAAAATTAGACAAAAAAGGCTTTTTTCGGCTCAAAGAACAAAACGTTGCGAGGGACTTGGGATATTTTTGGAATACCATAGGTTGGTGTTGGTGGAGGGTAGGCGGGGGGCGGGGGAGGAGGAGGAAGTGCACAGTTACACACTACTTGTACTGGAGATTCATTCGCGTAATTAAATACCTATTGAAAGTGTTCGAAAAGGAAAGCCTTCCTGGGAGCAATTTTAAGGTATATCGTTACGAAGACAGGCGAATGCCCTGCTGTAGAAAAAACATAAAAACAAAACCTCAAACTAAGGGGTTGTAGAACCCAATTTTATTTAACCACCACTAGCACTACACACCTCGCACCCATTAAAAGCACCCTCCAGTTGTCACTTTGATGAAAAACACTTGAATTTCACACAAATTTCCCGGAACTGTTGTAGATACTGATACATATAGGTACGGCACGAGCTAACAGTATTCCGGGATAGTACTCGTACAACAAGGATTACGTTTCGACGATGAACAACTGAAAGGAGCCCGCTTCATGTTGTGATTGTGAGTAAGTGAGAGAGACAGACAAAGGGAGAGAGAAAGAGAGAGAGAGAGAGACGAAGTGAAGAGAAAGACAGACAACACACAAGCTCTCGCGATATTCCAATTTTAGTACATATTTCTATAACTGTTATTTTTTTGTAGGTAGAAATACTCTGACATACATTTACAATCTCACAAGAAAAACTATATCCCTCATGGGTTCCGAAGAACCTCCCCCCGTCCTAGCCCCTGTCCGCACCAGCCTGCTCACCCACTTCCATCCATCGTCACACCACACTTTTTTGAATGTGTGTATCTCGAATCGATAAAACGGAAGAGGAGCGTATGTACAATATATTTTACATATTTTTTCCCTCAGATTTTTGATTAAAAAATTAATAATAATTTTCTGAATGTTCTTACAAGGGTAGCTATAGGCAGTCGTTCTAAATTCGGTACTAAATTTATTTAAAAATTGAAAAGTTAAAAATACAGTTTGATATTATCTACTCGAATAGCTTACACACCTTTTTAGGTGAAAAAAAAAACTGCTTTTCTTCTTTTTTCCGGATAAATTCCAAAAACCCAGGCTTTTTCTGTTAATTTTGAACACTATTTCTGGCCTTCAAAACCCGGAGTCATGATTTTGGTCGTTTTTCTTTTGTGTATCTATAGCACTTTTCATTTGATTCACACATTCACTTGGTTTTTTCTTTAATCAATTTTTTTTTCTTTCACTCAGAAGGGAGATTTAAGTGATTTTCCATTTTTTTTTTTTCTATTTTCCCGTTGCTTTTTGCATTTTTTCTGGCTTTTTCTGGATTTTTTTGCTGTTGTAAATCTAGATATTCTGACTTAAATTAAAAGGAACAATTGGTTAGTTGGTTGTGTTTTGTGATTAGGCTTTAGTATTTTTTTTTTCAGCTTTTTCTTCGGGTTTTTTTTTTTTTTTTTTTGTAAAGGGATGAAAAAATTTAGGGAAAACACAGAGAAATGGATATTTTCGCCAGACCGTTATAAGCACTTACTCGCCGACTAACTAACTCTAAAGCAAAGAAGATGGTTGATGATGATTCGGTTTCGGTTAGAACCGAAAACCAAAACCGAAAACTTTTTTAGTGTTATACAAAGAAATAAAACTTATTTACGGGAATTTTACTCTCTTTTTGGAATATCAGTGCTCTTGACTTTTGGACATACATCCACAAAAATGTGAAATACTAGAATCTTTGAATATGTTGTGTGCTATGGTGTTGGTGTTGGGGCTGAAGAGCTGCAATCTGTGGAATTTGTTGGTTGGATAAGGTTATGCGACCGCGCATTTAGGTCGGCCGATTGATAAAGTTTTCATTTGGGGGTAAGCTTTGAGTTCTTAAAAATTGTCTATGATGTGTGGAGGAAACATCTCTGTAAGTAATTTTTTTGACAGTTGTTGGCTGGTGATAGGAATGTAACTCACCATTTTCCTATTGCCATATAGTCAACTGTTTGACATAGGGTATGGTTAACGTGATTTGGTGTGGTGAATATGATGTTTGGTGTATAATTCGTAATTTTATTGTAGAATTTTGAATTTTCTTTCTTTCTGTTGAGTCCAAATATTAAAAAAACCGCAAGCCAGAAAAGTTATGTATTTCAGGTTGCTGCGGTTAGGAAATGCAATTTCTGGTTGCATTTCGGGCTTTAGTAAAGGGTGTATTGTTTTTAGAGATGTAGAACATCAAAATGACAACACTATTAACTGTGACAGCCGAATTGAAAGTTCTAGGTATTTTTGAAAGAAACATTTGACTAGCGATTAATTTCACGAAATTAACTCATTTACTGGCCACCTCGTTAGTGTGATTTAACGCAATTTGTTAATGCTCTCGGTAAATACCTTAGATGATATATTTATAATATGGAGTGCTTGTTTTTATTCGAATGCGGACCTTTCATAGGGGTCGCTGTTCAAGTTTTGGTCACTGAGTTTTCTGCACATTGGAGAAAAAAAAAACAAACACTTATTAATTTTAAGAATTACTTCAAAGTAGAACAATTTAGAAAGAAAATAAGCAAATTATGACTTACAATTGATAGCAGCTGTACGATCTTCTAAGACTTTATCTAAACCGAAAGTGAAATACCGCCGCCTATTATGGCCAAAGGCACTACAATGCATTAGGGATAGAAACGAGCACTCCATATTTTGCCATGCAATGTTTTCTATGTTATTTTTTTAAGTTTTTCGTTGAATTCAGTAAAGTGCCCCCACGAAATAGGTTTAAAAGCTTTTATATTGAAATCTGTAATGCTTAATAATTTGCCATAAGTTAGTCTTTAATTAGTTGTGACAATTTCAATTTGTTCGTGCTTTGTTTTCTATGTTTTTTTTTTTAGTTAAGTAAAGTGTCCCCTCGAAAAGGGCTTAAAACTTTTTATATTGAAATCTGTAATGCTTAATAATTTGCCATTAGTTGCTTTTTAATTATTTGTGACAGTTTCAATTTTGTCACGCTATGTTTTCTATGTTTTTGTTGAATTTACTAAAGCGTCCCCTCGAAATGGGCTTAAAACTTTTAATATTGAAATCTGTTGTGATAATTAATGTTTTTTTTTTGCTAATTTTCTGAATGGATATGCATTTGTGGAACAGAAAAACTAGAACACTTATAGTTTAAAAAAAAAAAACAAGGAAGGTATGATTTAACTTTCGAATTTAACTGTCAAAAATATTGACTGAAACAACATAATTATTAATATTTTTGGACAACATCAATTAGTTGTTTGAGCAAAATCGTTTGAGTCATAAGCGAGTTATACAGAAGAGGTCAACAAAAATTCTAATAGGTATCTCTTTTTAAGATCTCTCCATCATCTCAACGTGAGTATAAAGTTTAATGAAAACCTCGACATCGTTTTTTACACAAAACCAATACTTGAGTAAGTAAAAACTTTAAACAGATGTCAAAAATGAAATTGGTATTAAATCTATCCCAATTAAAATAAAAAAAAAACACGCTTCATGAATACATTTTAGAAGTTGCTTCAAACTTAAATACTAAAAAAACTTTCCAACTTGTATACCAGTCTTGCATTTCGTTCAATTAGATACAAATTTAAACTAAGTAGGTATGTATATACTAACATTTATTTTTTAATTATGTGGGAATTTGAACTTGATTTTATTTTTTATTTATTTTAAATGCTAATGTTTGAATAAAGTTTTACTCCTCTCATTTGGTATTTGCTCGAATTTAGTTAAATGTTATTTATATAATTTGCATTTGGTGCTTTCGTCTCAAATTACATACAAATTTCTAAGCTTAGAAATAAAAATAAATTAAAAATAAAAATGCAGGTTTTTAATTTGGAGGTATATTTTTCAATTCTGTGTCAGTTGTCTGTCATTAAACATGCACTTAAATAAAATTTAGATTTCGAGAGATTTGAAAATTCCATACTAGGCTGTCAGTACCAATTATTTCTTTAACGACTTTCCCCGATTTGTTGAAAATTAAAGAAAATTTCAAACAAATTTGAATTTACCTTTCATGCTTTGTTGGAAAATTTAATTGTCAATTTGAAGAAAATCTTTTCATTAAAGTCAAAGATGTGCTCTTTCGAAGTTACAGTGAAACGCAGTCAAAATAAAAATACTGATGAAAGACTGTAATGATCGGTTTGGAATAATTCACAATGGCTACCTATAGTTTTTTTTTTAAATAAAATACTTCAAATTTCATTAAATTTAATTTTTATACAATTATTTAATGAGTACAAATTAATATTATTTTAATAAAATTATTATAATATTTTACATAATTTTTAATTTAAATTATTTTTTTTTTTTTTTTTAAATTATAATACATTATGAAAAAACTAAAAAACAATAATATAAATATCTTCGTCCATTCTCATCAAATATATTTGCTTGAGCAATAAAAGCTTCATAAAACTATATTTGTAAAAAAAAATCTTATACAATTCCTAAACTTTATTTACATGTATACTCTTCGAACATTTCGTTACAAATGTCACACTGAACTTGACAGCACCACTGAAACTTGCACCGGCACTGAGAAGTTCGGGTTATTTGGTGGGTATTATAGCCGCGCCCGCAGCATAATAGATCACAGCTTTGCGTCCCTGTGCTTGTCCGATTGCAATTACGGCCCACGGTGCCCAGTGACCCCAAGTCAATATTGCGTTCACAATAATTTGGTGACGTTTGAATATAGACCAGTTCCATGCGTTTTGGATACTGGTGTTTCTTCTGAGTGCTTCCTAATCTGTATTTTCTGAAATTGTTCAAATAAATGATCATATTTAATTAACCAATAAGCAATAGTCGACCTACTTGCTTAAAACTAAAGTCAGTCCGCGCTTGCCTTTAACGGCCTGAACCATTTTGGCTTTTTTGTAACGCTTCATAAGCGCATCTCCCACCACTCGAAATGTCGGAAGACTCTTCCAGCATGTCTTCATGGCGCACGACCCACTTACTCCGTGGCATTTGCATTCGGTTTTGAGGAGATTTTTCACAATCTATGGAGAGAAACAAAATGAGAAATAATTCTTTAACGATTGTCAAAACTCTTAGAATTGATTTGTTTGTTAAAAACTAACCTTTCTCCCCGCCCTATTGTTGTGAAGATTCATCAAACTCCTGGCATCGTTTTCGATTTCCCGAGCATCGAGGAATTTTCTTGTGAATTTTATTCCAAACTCAATATCTGCCGAGCAGCCACCCCATTTCCAGGGTTGCTCTGTAGCTATTCCTTGACTGCTGGCACTTCTCCTACTATCACTGACACTTGGTCGCTGTTTCATGTCACATCCGCAGAGTGAGATATTGCCTCGAGCACACGCCGCTGTTACAGCATGTGCTGCACCAGCACTAGCTATCGCATAAGTAAATGCAGCCTCTGGGGATCCTGCAGAATAGAGAAATAAATATGGCTTATTCTTTTAATGAAAATATTTTCCCAAACAGCTTACCTACAAACATGAGATGACCGAAAACATCTTTTTGCCACACATCTGTGCAGTTCCAACGGTGACCTCTGAATTGGTGTTGACATTCTTGTGCACCTTGTTGATGGCCGGCTCCGAGGGCTATTAGGGCGTCTGGAGATTCACTGCACAGTTGTCGCTGAACGGGCGTTAGGCCAGGTATTCGGGAGCAGATAATTGATGATGTAAAATTTGAGACTAATCTGGAATATAGAGGAAATTGTTTATAAAATATATGTTTGTATAGCTTGGAAGGAAATATTATTAAAAATACAAATTTATGATTGAAATGTTGTTTTTATGTTTATTTTTAAAAATGTATTAATCAATTGATTTTTTTGTCCTCCTCTAAATTTCTTGGCAAGATTGTCAAAAATTAGGAACCTGCTACAACTGTTTACAAGAAAGACATTTTTGAGGATTACAAAACATTTCTCACCACCCAGAAGTAGCAGCGTAATGACTCTGAGAGGACCCGAAAAAGACTGGGACAAGAATTGCGCAATCTGGGCATAGACAGAGGTTGTCAGGACGCCTGCCAAGTCTGATATACCAAAGCTCTACAAAAACCGATGAGTCCTGGTGTCCAGCTAGGACGAGATGGTCAGAAAATATAAAGTACCCAATCAAGAACATTCATTTGGTTGGGTTCTCAATACATTTCATAGCAAATACTGTTTCTTATCTGTGATCGCCTCAAACTAAAGCACATCTCAGTAAGAGGCATTTTAAGATGGCCAAATGCTAGATTTTAGATTTGAGCTTACCATACTGTTTTTTACTTGCTGTAACTATTGCTTTCGCATAGAGAAAAAAATCGAGGTTATAATCAAAACAAACACTGCTGATCGAGAAGTCTAAAAATTTCGGTTTCGTCATACCGGTCAGTCGGTCGGCCAGTCTGAGCTTCCGTGCGTCCACTGTAATATGAGCTAGAGCCTAAACGGATGGGCCAATTCACTTGTAATTCCCTTCTCAGAGGAAAAAATTTAATTCTTGTTTTTGCTCATCTGGCCATATACCAGTTTTGGTTTTTCTCAAATTTTCTCAAAAATAATGACCAAAGCGATTTTGTGAAAATAGGTTTTTTGGCAAAAAAAAATCATATAGAACGGAAATGGCCATTCCACGTTTTTTGAGAAATTGTTCTCATTTTTGGCTTATTCGCGTATATCTTTTAAACGATTGGGACTGATATTGTTATACTTTTGCAATCTGGTTCTCATAAATAGTTAAAAGAATATTGCATTTGAAAATTGAGTTGATAGAGATAGAGATAGAGTCCCGAGCTTGGAGAAAAGCCGCAGAAGAAACCTACCATGGAAGATAAGGAACTCGTAAGCCGTTATTCGGCAAATATCAAACACAACAACTAGGGTTCATTAGAAAAGATTTTATTATAAAAAGTATTATCTATTAATAAGCTTTAATAACGGAGTCTTCATAAGGAAAGACCTTTTCAATAACAATGTTTTTGTGTACCTTTCTTAAGTGAAAGCCTGGATCCAACGCGAGTATATACCTCAGCCTTTGAACCCAAGATACATCACAAATTGAAAGGTACTAACTCCTAGATCACGAATATTTTAGTTTCAGGTTGCAAGAGCTTCTAGTTCAGGTGCATATCGAGTAAACAGATTTTACGTTTGCTCCAAACGTATAACTTCTTTCTGGACCCAAAATATCAATTTTTTTTTTGAAGATTTGTTGTTTCTCTCCATGGATAAGATATTAACTTCCCTCCATTATTCCTTTATAACCATGTTCTGACGAAATATTAAAAAGGGTTTTCCAATAAGAGGTGTTATTTTGATATTCAAAGAAAAATGGCATTTTTTGAGATAAATGATCGGATGTTTATTTCATTATAAAGAGGTATGCCGTTAATAATGGAACACAACATCAGCCAAATGGCCACCACGACCACGCTTACAGGACCATATCCTTTTCATGAAATTTTCCATAACCAAATCGCAAAGTGGCTGCCCTATTTCCTCGATAGCCTCACGAATTCCATCTTTGAGGTCTTGAATCGACGCTGGGCTGTTGGCGTAGACCTTATCTTTCACGTGGTCCCAAAGGAAGAAGTCGCAAGGTGTTAAATCACAAGATCTCGGTGGCCAATTGTGATCACCTCTTCGAGAGATAACACGGTCCGGAAACTTTTCCCGTAAAAGATCGATGGTTTCATTGCTTGTGTGGCACGTAGCGCCGTCTTGTTGAAAGTAAACGTTGTCCAGATCAATACCATCCAATTCCGGCCATAAAAAATCATTAATCATCTCTCGATAGCGCAATCCATTGACCGTAATTGTTGCTCCAGCCTCATTTTCGAAAAAGTAAGGGCCAATGACCTCGCCGGACCATAAACCGCACCAAACAGTCACGCGTTGAGGATGGAGAGGCTTTTCAACAATAACTCTTGGGTTTTCCGAGCCCCAGATGCGACAGTTTTGCTTGTTGACGTAGCCTCCGAGGTGGAAATGGGCCTCATCAGTCAAGATGATTTTTCGATGAAATTCCGGATCATTTTCATGCATTTCAAGGACCCAATCAGCAAAGACACGACGTTGTTGATGATCAGCCGGCTTGAGTTCTTGTGTTAACTGAACTTTATAAGCCTTAAGACTTAAGTCTTTATGCAAAATACGGTGTAATGACGTTTGTGGAATGCCTAATTCTAAAGAACGACGAGGAATGGACAAACCTGGGTTTTCTTCAACACTTTGGGCTACAACAGCAATATTCTCAGTTGTTCTTGAGCGACGTGCACGGGTTTTATTCTTCACATCACTAACTTGTCCCAACAGCTCGAATTTGTCCACCAATTTCTGTATTGCGGTCCGACAAGGTGCTTCACGACGACCCAAAAATGTTTTAGTTTTACGAACCGTCTCTGCCAAATTTTCACCATTTTTATAGTGAATTTTAATAATTTCAATGCGTTGTTGAAGTGTGTATCGTTCCATTTTTATTAATGGTGTAGTTTCTACTTGTCAAATGTCAAAAAATGACAGCTTCAAAAGTGACAACTACCGAAATAGCGGGCTATTCAAAATAACACCTCTTATTGGAAAACCCTTTATGAAATTAGCTGGCTCATCCGGCTTCGCACGGGTAGATAAAAAGAAAAGCTTTAAAATACTTATAGTTAAATATTTAAGCTACTTTTTCTAATTGAATACTACTTTCTGGGTTTTAACATACTTCGCGTTATGAATGGCGAAATTCATGAAAATGTGATCATCTAAGTTCAACCACTTTTTCGTGTTTTTCCCATTTTCACTCTATTTATATCAGATTTTTCAAAATAACCTTTCCAATACCCCTTTTTTGGTTTCACCCAACTTCACCCTGTAGATATCATTTTTTTTTTTTTTTGAAATACCAATTCCCAAAGCCATCACTTAAAAAAAAACCTTTGATATATTTACAAAAAGAATTTTTGAAATCGAATACGTATTTTAATTGCTACCCCATTTCACCCTACAAATAACAAAAAATAAAAAAAATAATTTTAAAGCCATTTCCTGAGAAAAACTTCTTAAACAAAAAAGAATTTCTTAAATCGGACAATTTTGTCTTATTTCACCCCATTTCACCCTACAAATTTTAAACATTTAAAAAAGAATATCCCAAAAGTCATTTCCATAGAAAAACCTTTTTTAACCTTTGCTACGAACAAACTCGCAGAACAAATTATCCATTATTTGGTCCAGTCGTTTCCATGTTTTAAACATCCGAACAAACTACGATCCATTTTTATATATTCAGATTATTTCGGACAGTGTCGAAAGATCATTGCAAAAAATCCCTTTCTATGGGACTTTTCCAAACCTCAAAAAGAGCAAATGGAAAATCAACTGATTTAAAGTATAAATAGCAGAAACTACAGAAATTTAAATTTATATTTGAGCAGGGATCACGTTCTTTTATTATTCACTCGCTTGATCCGGATTAAAAGTTAATTCCAGAATTAAAATACGTAATTTAAATCAAAATATTAAATCCAATTCCATATTATTCACTCGTATAACTGATGAATTTAAACTGCTCTCAGGGTACTCACTTACATCCAGATTATTTATGACAAGGATAATATGGACATGGATTTAATAAATTTGGATTTTTTAAAGTTTTTTTACTCCAAATAGAATCATATGGCCGTAAATCTGGAAGACATGAATTTGGAGTATCTATTTAAAAAGTTATAAAAAAAAACAAAAATTATGTAAAAACATTTACATCAGTTTCCAACTTACTTCAAAAATTAAGAACCATATCGGAATACTTTTCAGAATATTCTCTAAAGTGAAAGCTAAATGCGATTGAGTTATAACATCTTTTGAACAAAAGCTTCTGTCATCAGCTAAATTAAATAACTTTAACTTTGACATATTTAAATATGGCATACATAATATTCCGGTAGAACACCTCCAAACAAAACAAAAAAACTGTTTGAAACTTTTGCTTGCTGCCGCTATACATATTCTGAAACATTGCAACAACAATCGGCTACTAACTTGTGCATCGTAAACAAAATCTTTTGCTATAATATTGTCAATAAAAATAAAAACAGTCGACGTAAATTAGACATTAAAAAGTATAAAATTACAGTAATTAAGCTTCCAGCGAGAGGGTTTTTGTTTTCGATTTGTTTCTGTTGGGTTCGGTCGGTTGGTTGCCGTTGCCGTTGCCGGTCAATAAAACGGTTCCACCTCCAATTCTATAATTGAATAAGAAATAAAAAAAAAAAAAAAAAAAAACAAATCTGTTTCACAGCTCGAAAACCCCGCGCTACTAATGTTGATGTTGATGTGATGTGGTGATGTGAAATGTTGAAATTTCGCCTTATTCCCAGCAAATAATGTACCTTATAGTTGCCCCATCAAGAAAATGACTACAATAAACAACTTGTCATGTCATTCATCGGGTAGCCTCTCTGTGAGTGTGTCGTCATCGTGTGCGATTGTCATCTGCACCTTTCTGTCTATTGAGAGTGTCATCGATCACAGGTGATGCATGCGGAACCACACCTAACAAAAGGAGTCGCTTTGTATCCGTTTTCGGAACACAGCGTAACGGTCATGCCCTGAAACGTTTCTGCTGGTTTTTCGGTTTGATGCGTACAAGACACAACAAGGCATTCATATTCATCGACATACAGAATGACCATATTGAAGAGCCGACCATGGCTTTTGTGACTAGTTTCCGGTGTGAAAACTTGGCCTTTGACACTTTCAATGCTCCTGGGCTGTTGCCTATACTTATTTTACTTTGAATACTCGATCATTATAATAGTGGTTCTTCGTGAGTCGATTCGATTGAGTTCATCGCTCATGCGTTTCGAGGTCAGAGTTGCCACAGTTATATTTCGAAAGATTTTGTTGAAATACATATTGTTTTTTTTTTTTAACAAGCGTCCTGGCGATCTCACTTATGGACTCTTCAGTTGACTATTGAGGGCCTTGTCGAGGGAATTTTGTTCAGTGTGAGCTTCAAGTTAATGATGCGAAAATACGTAAAAAAATGTATGTCAAAAGGTCAGTTTGACGTTTCACTCACGATTTAAAGTAAAATGTGTATGTTTTTTACAAAGCTGGTACAAACTCAAAGTAGACCTTTCCATTTAGTTCTATTTGGAATGCGAGTATAGGAATTTTAGAAACTGTCAAGATTACACTGGTTTAGTTTCGAATACAAAATCAACTTTTTATAATACACTGAACCCTGGCAACTCTGCAAAAAGGGATCATTACGAAAAAGAGTTGAACATCATGCGAGCATGCACCATTCCCATCTATCGCAGAAGGAAATCTCTCTTCGGTGAAGGAGTTGAAAACAATTGCTCCCCCTGAAGCTCTGATTACAGTTGTTGGTACAGTTGTTGTTCACTCTCCTAGCATGTTGCAAGCTAAACCGAGACGGAAACCAGGCTTCAGCAGCAGCAGCACGCTCAGCTCATGTGATATCTTAACTCATCTCCCTAAATGCTTCGTGCGAATGCACAACGTTGGTTGCCCCCGGGTAATATCGTACGTACGTAGCGCACACTAACTCTTCACGTTGTCAATAGCTTCAAGGTAATATGTCCCGTCCATTGTGTTCCTGACCATATACACAGCGATAGCCATGTCTGCGCATGCAATTTGGTTATATATGCCCGGCCCGGCGCATAGCTCGAGTTTCGAGTTTCGAGTTCAGAGCTCCGCATGAGAAAGAGAGAGATCTGCGAATGATTAACAATTCGATATAACCAAGGACTGGTTAATTGAATGGTGTAATTTAGTTAGGCTTTCGAAGCGGGCCAGCCTAAGGGCGTTACTCTGACTACACTGTACCTACCTTTATATTCTGTTTTGTATAAAGTCTGCAGTTCTTTTAAGAGTAATTTAAAATTATCTACCGATGATGATCTCAAGTTCTGGGAACAATCCTCGTCGCTCTAGCCGTATATCCGTGTCTCTCTTTGCCGGGCCCGGGCCGGGCTGGGGGTCAGGTAATGAGCAATGATTGCAGTGGAGTTTAATAAATAATTGCCCACTCGTCGTGGAATTATTTTCACTGAAATTATACCCTTTTGGCCAACATATTTTAGTAATTTAAGCGAGTTGAATAAGTGTGTTTACAGAAATCACGCGAATCAAGCTATAAATCAAAACATGGATGAATTCCCTCATGACCACATGATGATGCGATGAGAGACTTTATATAAGATTGTTAGTCATCGGGATATTTTCCGTTGAATAGACAATTTTTTCATTCGAGGGTTTTGAATATCGCTTTTGGCTAAAAATGAGAAGAAGTTCAATATTTCTGTAGCCTGTCCGTCTCCATGAGATCCGTTAACTGTCTGAGTTTAATGGTTGTTGTGTCATCAGATTACAATAAATAGGCAGACGACAAACTTTAGGGGCTGGTGTCGTGTTTTGTTTTTTTGTTTTTTTTTTTTTTTTTGCTTGGATTTTGTAAGAGTTATAGGGTATCTATTTCTCTTGAACTTGGAACTTATTTATTGATTTTATTATTGTTTATAGGTAGGAAGTGCTGAGAATTCATAAAACAAATAAGTAAGATGATGGGATAATTAGCATCTTACTACTTAGAGAGAAGTTATAGTCATGTGTTTTGTAATTTAAACTAGCTTAAAAAGAAAAATAAATAATACAATATATTGAAATGAGTTAGATAAATACATTTTAAGAGAGAGAGAGAGAAAGAGAAATAAAGTTTTTTTTTATCGAGTTTAGCTTTTAAGGGCCAGTTTCACAGTCGACACTTACCGGAATAAGTGGCACTTAAGTTTCCCATATTAGGAATTTAAGCTGAATTTCATAGCCAGCATAAATGGAACTTAGGTGCCACTTATTCAGGTGACAGTGCACTGTGATATTGGGAATTTATCTTTCACATTCCCCACTTAAGTGTCACTTTTCTGACTGTGAAACTGGCCCTAAATGTCTCAGAAGTAAGAAAATAACTATCAAATCTCTAAAATGTAAAACGTGCGGTCATAGGCTTTGTATAAAAAATTATCACTCACGAACTAAATCTATCTATCTATCTATGTATCTCAGAAATGATAATAGGTTTTTCAATAAAAGTTAAGTGAGATATTTAAGAAACCGTTTATTGATTTAATATATCACAATAAATAAATTAAGAGTTTACGAAAAACTACCGATCAGATACAAAAGTAGTAGAGCATAAAATCAGACCTAAAATTTAAATTAATTTTTATAGCTGTAAGCTTGTGGCGATAGCTCATTGATCACTTACTGAAGCTTTGTAATATAGAGAATAACTAAGGCAATAAAAAGCCGGCTATTGATTATTTATTATGTGCTACATCTTAGCTCTTGATTTTCAAGGTTAATGTCTTCAAATTTTTAGAAAAATGAGAGGCCATATTCTGGTGAAAGGTATTTGGGTGGCTTTACATAGAATAAATAAAGTTTTTGTTACACATTATTGGAAACTACTGCTGACTAGCGCCCGTTTTGGTATTTTTTTTTTTTTTTTTTATATAATTACTACTTCACAATGATCAGTCAAGATAGTAAACCTTCAAGAATATGAGATAGTTCATGCGAACCAATTGTGAAATTTATGTATTTCTTCGAAGATAATAAAAATAAAATAAGCAACTGGGTCGCACGTACGATCACTTACGATCACACTTTGTGATTTAAAGCCGGAATATAACCTAAAAAGTACTCTAAAACTTGACCAGGGATTTTGATTTTGTGGGGTGAAGTTGCCCGAAAACTATCCGGAAGTAATATTAAGCCAAAAATTGTAGCTTATTAATTTTTTTTTTTTTTCATAAGACCAATAGATTTTGAGAAAATAGTACCCAAACGCATACAACACGGTGATGTGAAGAAAAGCACATTAAAGAAAGATCTGATATTGCAACGTTTGCAATTTTTTTAAAGTTTGAATTTTTTCGATACCTAGTTTTTCTGGGTAATCTACTAAATACAATTTTCCTTAAAAAGCCAACAAAAAATTTTGTTTTAATTTCTATTTTCAGAAATGAAAAAGAGCCATAGAAAGTTGTTTCGTATAAAAGCCAGAAACGAAATTTCTCTCGTTTTTTCCTTTCTTTTTTTTTGGAAAAAGGGCCAGAAAATAAAAATTGAAATCAATTGTTGTAATAAATTAAAATTGTGCCTGGAAATCGTAGCAGTACTTTCTATTGAAACCAATAAGTTGCTTTGGAGCTTTCATCATTGACTAAGATGATGAAAAAGAGGAGGAATTTCCAGATAACGCAACGAAAGCTCATGTAATATATGCCAGGCTTTTAAACCAAACATTGCATTATTGTAGTGATACATGGAAGTGTGGTCTGAGTCATAGGCACCCTAAGGGGAGGGGGGGGGGGTGGCAGTTGCCCTCCCCTGGCTCTGAGCTACGACTTTTGTCTACCAACATTTTATCAGTTCTTATTAGGGAATTTTGACTTACTGGGCATTTTTTACATTTTTTCGTCAAACTCCATGGGATGCCCTCCTCTGAATCTGGACCTTGCGGTCGAATAAATACCTAAGTTCTATCATTTTGCTCCCCCCCTTGTAGCCAGTGAAAATCGTTTACCTACTGATCATAAAAATGGATTAAATTTTTCATTTCATGTTGAAAAATTGTTCACTGAACTCTTTAACTCTAAACGTATAAGTCATACGAAATAATATTGGAAAATTGAATTGAGTATGGAAAAGAATACAACATTCGAATCGATGAATCGAAAGGCGCACAAATTAAATTTAGTGGTAAATGACGTAAACGAATTGTCCGAGATCAGAAATGCTATTATTTCGCGACAAAGAAATAATTATTTTATTCCACAGCTTCCTCCTGTTCTGTGAAACAAGATGGACAGCAGAATAAAAAGTCTGAAGCACTGCAAAAACTGCGGGGGGTGAGGGAAACCGTGTTACAAAACAACTAGCATTTCAACTTTATTACTCGTGTTCGAATTTGACTTTTTTAGTCTGCTTGTTTTTAATGGCTCATTACTCGTCGATACTCGAACCAGTTGCAAATATTTTACAAGTTGTTGACTAGAACTTATTAAGTGTAAAAGTCAGATCATTTTCTTGAACAAGCATTTTGAAGATGATCGGGAGAATGCTGAGAATGCCTTCAAACGCATTGGGAAACAATTGAAAAATGTTTGAGTGAATCAGGTATTGAATTGAGCTGCCCGAAAATTGTAAAGAAACAAAACACCGATCCAATTTTCTTTCGTCTTCACTTTTCAATTTTAGTTGCTGGGGAGGATCCGCCAAAATACAAAACATCACGTCTGGAAAAATGTGTGCCCAACAAAGGGCTTTTTAAAGTTTTGAAAAATCTTTTCAAAATACGGAGAGATACTTGCCTAGAAAAATTATTTTTTTTTTCGATGCAGAGATCGTCTGCTTCATAATAACTTAATTAATTTTAAAACCGCTACAACGATTTTTAATTTTTTTTCCCACAAATTAAGATTTATTAAAGAAGTCAGATGGTATGCAATGTACATCGCGTTTGGTTCAAAACAGTTTCAGAAGTATTTTGAACAATATAAAGGGTGTTTTTTTTTTAGAAGTCTAGAACTTTATATTGGCAACATTATTTTAACTGCCGGC
This sequence comes from Leucozona laternaria, assembly GCA_932273885.2. Taxonomy (NCBI): domain Eukaryota; kingdom Metazoa; phylum Arthropoda; class Insecta; order Diptera; family Syrphidae; genus Leucozona; species Leucozona laternaria. Next base: position 20,135,306 of record OW026368.1, on the reverse strand, counting down.
CATTTTATCAGCTGTGATATGATTTATTTTTAATTTGGTTTGGCATTTCAACATAAATAGACGAACGCCTGAACAACGCTTACAAATTGTGCCCAAATGGGCCCAAAACAAGATTACCGTTGATCCCAATTTTCATAAGCTAATTTTTGTTTAGCGATGAAGCTCACTTTTGGTTGAATGGATACGTCAATAAACAAAACTGCCATATTTGGAGTGATCATAATCCTCAAGTGGCGGTCAGCCATCAGCCGAATAGGGGGAATAACATGTAGCATACGAAAACATGCACGTGCCGTAACTATTCGGACTGGTGGAAGTGTGATCATAGCCTCTTCGCGGCGGCCGCTAGAAACAAGCCTTTAAAAAGGTTTGGCTAATATGATCAGGCTGGTTCCACAGGTTGGCAACAGGTTAATTCCCTGTTCCGTAAAACAAGAAGAATTACGAGACCAGCAACAAGCCTCGGAAACGGACTGATCTCACGACGACAACCCACGCAAAGAAAACGGAATAACGATTTACGAATTTTCTTATGGAACGTACGATAGCTCTATGGAGCTCGAGCTGCTCAGCAGCTAGCCGATGCCCTGTCAAAATATAAAGCTGACATAACAGCACTTCAAGAAATAAGATGGACAGGGAATGGTGTTCTACAGAAGAAAGATTATGACTTATACTACAGCTGTCATACAAAACACCATGTGCTCGGGGTAGGCTTCCTAGTCGGCGAAAAAATGAAGTCTGCCATCATCGGCTTTAACGCTATAAGCGAAAGGCTATGCACCCTTCGCGTGCGAGGCAAATTTAAGAACATCAGCCTCATTAACGTTCACGGACCTACGGAGGAGTCCTCAGACGAAGAAAAAGAGACTTACTACGAACAAGTCGAGAGGGCCCTCAATGCCTGTCCAAGGTATGACGTAAAAATCATCCTTGGGGATTTGAATGCAAAAATAGGTCGGGAGCCGGTATTCAGGCATTACGCAGGCACCCATAGTTTGCATGAGAACACTAATGACAATGGACTTCGAGTCTTAGAATTGGCAGCATCGAAAAACATGGTCGTTGCGAGTACCAGGTTCCCGCGTAAAGATATCTACAAAGCCACCTGGGTATCACCTGATGGAGTCACTCGTAACCAAATTGACCACGTGTTGATAGACCGTCGCCACTACTCGAACTTGATGACGGTACGAACGTACCGAGGTGCCAATATCGACTCGGATCACTATCTTGTTGGTATGGTTTTCCGAGGGCGGATTGCCTTGCGAAGACGTATTGCATCCGCCGATCAGGTTCGAATCAACACGGCTGCTCTGCGCAATGAAAACACCAGTAACACCTTTGGTAATGCGTTAGGACTCGCCCTAGAACTGGGTAGAGTAAGTCCTGGAGCCAGTTTGCTGGGCGTAGATGAGAAGTGGACACGCCTTAAGAATACTGTCATTAGTACTGCCAACTCCATCTTAGGCAGCAGTCGTAGAAATCGGAACGACTGGTTTGATGATGAATGCAAGCTAGCGACTGAACGTAAGAATGTTGCGTACCGAGCAATGCAACAATCTCATAGAACGCGGGCACGCGAAGACGAATATAAAGAGCTCAGAAGAATTGAAAAACGGCTTCACAGACAGAAAAAATCAGCCTGGGAGAAGAACATAATCTGTGAAATAGAGAAAAGCCGAGAGCGAGGTCCGCACCAGGCGCGGAAGTTCTACCAATCCGTCCGAAACATGACGCAGTACACACCACGCTGCACATACTGCAAGGACGGAGAGGGAAATCTGATCACCGATCCTCAAAGCATACTGGAGCGATGGGAAGTGTACTTCAATGAATTGCTAAATGGTCAGCTCACTGCAGAAGTGGAGGCTCCACTACTTCAAGAAGAGTACCCTATGTTGCCGCCACCAAGCATAGAAGAGGTTGAGAAGGCTATAGGCCGGCTAAAGAAAAACAAAGCCCCGGGAGCCGATGGTATACCAGCCGAACTATTTCAACACGGTGGGCCAGCTTTACGTCAAGCAATTCATGAGATTATAGTGCACGTGTGGGAGCATGAAGAAATTCCAGAAGACTGGCGAAAAGGTATCATTTGCCCCATACATAAGAAGGGAGATGTCACAACGTGCAGCAATTATAGAGGTATCACGTTGTTGAGTACCGCCTATAAGATACTCTCCTCTATCCTACAAGACCGGATAACCCCATACGCTAAAACCATCATCGGACAATATCAGTGCGGTTTCATTCCAGGCAAATCAACAACTGATCAGATCTTTACCCTTAGGCAGGCGATGGAAAAATGTCTAGAATTTAACATCCCAACATACCACCTGTTTATAGACTTTAAGGCCGCCTACGATAGCATAGCCAGGGTAGAACTTTACAAAGCCATGAGAGAATTCGGCATCCCAAATAAATTGACACGACTATGTAGGTTGACCATGACCAACGTAACAAGCCAAGTAAAAATAGCCGGATTGCTATCCAAACCAATCAACATCTTTAATGGACTCCGACAAGGGGATGGTTTGGCCTGCCTCCTCTTCAACCTGGCGTTGGAGAAAGCAATCCGTGACTCTGGCACGGCAACAAGAGGGACCATCGTCAACAGGTCCAGCCAGATACTGGCTTACGCAGACGACATCGACATCATCGGAAGAACTGAGCAAGCTGTACATGATTCCTTCATCCAGATCGAGCAGGCGGCACAAAATCTGGGGCTGCACATTAGTGAAGGTAAAACAAAGTACATGGTGGCGTCGAATGCGAGAGGAACAGTTGGTCAAACAATCAAGGTAGCGGAGCACGAATTTGAAGTGGTGCAATCCTTTAAATACCTTGGGTCAATAGTAGCAGCCGATAACAATATAGAAGAAGAAATACGCGGGCGGCTTCTCAAATCCAACAGAGCCTACTATAGTCTGTCAAAGCTCTTCAAATCCAGAAATCTCACCATAACTTCAAAACTGCTGCTGTACAGGACCATGGTCCTGCCAGTACTCACATATGGATCCGAGACTTGGGTGCTTAGCAAAAGGCACTCCGACCTCTTAGCCGCGTTCGAGAGAAAAGTCTTAAGGAGAATTGTTGGCCCCATATGTGAGGAAGGACGATTCCGGAGACGGTACAATCATGAATTGTACGCAATCTACCTTGAAGCAGATATCGTGACAAAAATTAAGCTCGGTAGACTCCGGTGGGCAGGGCACCTAGCTCGCATGAGCGAAGAGGAACCTGCTCGGAAAGTTCTTTGTGGTACATTCTATGGTAGACGACAGCGTGGTAGACCATGCTTGCGCTGGAGAGATGGCGTAGACCAGGACGCCCGGAGCCTTGGGGTGCGCAACTGGATGGCGGCGGCTCGAGACCGGGATGGGTGGAGAGACTTGTTGAAGGAGGCCAGGACCGGACCCCGGTTGTCGAGCCGACGATGATGATGATAATCCTCAAGTGTAAGTTGAGACACCGTTACATCTACAAAAACTGACTGTTTGGTGTGCTTTATGGTTTGGTGGAATAATTGGTCCGTACTTCTTTAAAAACGATGCTACCCAGAACGTTACAGTAAATGGTGACTGCTATCGAGCCATGATTACTGACTTTTTCGTTCATAAATTGAACAACCATGATGTGCAGGAGCTGTGGTTTCAACAAGATGGCGCAACATATCACGCAGCTCGTGCCACAATTGATTTATTGAAAGAAACGTTTGGTAACCGCAAAGTTTCACGTTACGGACCCGTGAATTGGCCTGCAAGAACGTGCGATTTAACACCGCTTGACTATTTTCTGTGAGGATATGTGAAGTCGCTAGTCTACGCCGATAAGCCCGAAACGATCGACCACTTGGAGGACAACATTCGCCGCCGTTTATTTGTAATTTTGTTGATTTAAAACAATTTTCCAATTCAAATAATATAATTTAAATGCATGCGTATCTGCAAAACGATGCTATATTGTTCATTTTTGTATCATCATCATCATCGTCGGCTCGACAACCGGGGTCCGGTCCTGGCCTCCTTCAACAAGTCTCTCCACCCATCCCGGTCTCGAGCCGCCGCCATCCAGTTGCGCACCCCAAGGCTCCGGGCGTCCTGGTCTACGCCATCTCTCCAGCGCAAGCATGGTCTACCACGCTGTCGTCTACCATAGAATGTACCACAAAGAACTTTCCGAGCAGGTTCCTCTTCGCTCATGCGAGCTAGGTGCCCTGCCCACCGGAGTCTACCGAGCTTAATTTTTGTCACGATATCTGCTTCAAGTTAGATTGCGTACAATTCATGATTGTACCGTCTCCGGAATCGTCCCTTCATTTTTGTATACCCACATAATACTACCTTAAACTAAACTATATGTTCTTGGCAGATGGATAAAGGCTCCGATAACTAATTTAACTCAGACTTTAGAGCCGCATTGTGTTCGCACATAAGCACAAGTTGGTGCGACCCAGTCGTGCATAGTTTTGCTTTAGATCATGAATCTACATAATTATATAAGAGAAAATTCATTTTCCAATGTTTGCAAATAAAAAATAAACCAATCACCACCAATCAATATGTAGGTATTCAAAGTTTGATGGAGGGTTTGAAAACAATTTTGTTTGTTTATTTAAAATATTAACTTTCATACACCGTAAGTGATTAATATGTACATCTCCATCTCCACATCTATATATGATTTCACTAAATCAACTGTAAACATAATTCAAATCAACAAATAATACAACCAAGTATACAATTTTTTCCAAGGAGTAGAAGAAGTGGGAAATTAACACTGCCTCTGCTTGTTGTGGTTTGTTTTGTTTTCTTTTCTTTTTAACAAAACATTTTTAATGAACTTACTAAGTACCGGAAGCTTCCTTATTCATTGACTTACTTATGTAGGAATTGTTTGCCATATCCTCTGTAGGGTTGGCGTTTTTGTTTGAACTTCTGGAATGGTGTTTGTGGTTATCTCCTCAGAGATCCTTTATCTGATTTTTTTTTTTTTTTTTTTCAATTCAAAGAAACACAATAAAGGAATGACGAATTTTTGTATAAACGTTGAAGTATAATTATTGCGTATCTTATGTTCGTTGAATAATTAAAAACACAAAATTTAAATACTGAATTGAGACCTTCCATCATTATTTTATGTTTATGTATATTTATCAACATTTAAGGTAATATTTAATTAGAAAATAAATAAAAATAAATATTTATAAGCCCATTTATTGTTTGTTCTTTCTTTGCGAGGTGTAAGTTTATGTGCTCGCCTTAACCATAAACATTGTTTATGATTGTATCATTGTATCATTTAGATTGTTTCCTTGGTAAAAACATGCCAGAAGGTTTTTTTTTTTTTTTTTTTCAATTCACAGTGACCAAAGAATTACTTGAACCATGACCAAGAACTACTGTTTTCTGTTTTCATGTTTTATTAGGAGCATAACTCTTTTTTTTTTCCATACAATTGTATAGGTAGGTAGTCGTAATTGTGTTGCTTTGATTTACAACACAAACAATTAATGATTCTTATAAAATTAATTAAATGTTAAAAATGTAAATAAATAGGTATGTTTTACAAATTTCATGTTGTTGTTTTTGTTTAATTAGGTACGGATAAATTTGCATACCTATATAAATACATGGAAAATAAGACTGCGGTGAGAATGTATGAAATTGATTGAACTTATAGTGACCCAAACACTTTTATAAAGCCGTTGGTATTTCAAGATTTGCTTTGAAACTTAAGAACATAAGCTTTTGTTTTCAAGGATAAGCTCAGAAACCATAGCTAAACGGAGTATAGGCCAATATTGTTTTTACTTACATATACAGGGTGTCCCGTAAATAATGGATAACCTAGCAATTGGGTAAAGCTGGGCTTAAGACCTTTCAGAAAAAATATAAAAAAAAATACTGCCCAATTAGGCTCCATGTTATGGTATTTTTTTCAATTTTATTTTTTAAAGAATTACGACATTACTGAAATATCTTACGCTTTTACGCTTTAACACTATAGTTGTTGGATTTTTTTTTTTGTAATTTTAATTGTTAAAATTAATTCTTTGATACCAAAATGATAAAATATTTATTTTCACCAAAGTTTCAACGTCTCTAAAAAAAATAAAATTGTATGATATCATAAATAGCCATTTATTTTAAAAAGTTGTCTATTTAATGTACCTACTTTCTAAAATAGTACAACACATGCTTGTGATAGATATATATAAAGATAGTTTTTATCCATCAATTTAAAATGTGGTTTACAACATAGTTTCGTTTTTGAAAAAGTTGGGACATGGCATATTGCTGCCGTCGTCAGCCCGAGTGACATTTTTTTTTTTTCTTTTCGCTTAGTTATTTCTTTAATATCTACTGTACTTTGCAACAAAGTTTCAACATTTTTCATTATTTTAGAAGAGTAAACAAACTATGTAACAATTAAAGAGTATCTTTAAGTTTAGATAAACTATAGTTTTTACTAGCCATTGCTATGGTAGTATAATCATAAAGCAGTTTCCCTTCATCTTCATTTACATAGAAAGCCTTCTTGCAAAAAAAATCTTTCTAAAGAAAATCCTATTTTACCCCATCAATATCGGACAGCTTCCAAGGAAATGGTATATATTCCCCTGAACACGCATGTTTCATAGGGTGCAGGTATCAATCAAAACATTTCTATGTGGCATGCGTAATTAAGTTTAATCAGCTTACCTCTAAGTTTGAAAATCTTGCCAATCATTTTGTTCGAGAAATCTTTCTTTTTTAAATAGTTCATTTCATTTAAGTTGTAGGTGATTGAGGAGTAGTAGGTTCTCTCATTCGAAGACCTGGCCTCTTGAATGAAAGCATACTTCTCGTTTTCGTCGATATTTTGAATAATCTCTTCTTTCCAAAGTCATGGAAACGCTGTGATTAACCATCAGCTTAAGAAATATCTTGAGGAACGAAAGCTTCTTAATGACCGACAGTATGGTTTTCGTAGCAAAAGTCCACTGGTGATCTGATGGTATATCTCACCCACCGAACAGTGGCACAAATCTTTACATCGTTTTGGCGAAAGTAAGATTATTGCACTTGATATTTCAAAAGCTTTTGATAGAGTTTGGCATCAAGCTCTCTAATCGAAAATGCGTGCATTTGGTATCGATGAATCTCTTCTTCGTTGGATTAGAAACTACCTTTCGGACCGATCAATACAAGTTGTATTGGACGGTTTCTAGTCTGATATCCACAAAATTAATGCTAGTGTGCCACTAGGCTCCGTTTTGTCTCCGACTCTCTTCCTAATATTCATTAATGATCTCTTGTCTGAAACTTCTAATCTATTAAACTCCTTTGCTGACGACAGTACCCTCAGCTTTTCATATTCGTTTCTAGATTCACATCCTTGTCCTTCGGATGTGGAACTTCAACGGCAGCGTATGATAAGCTCATTAAATTCTGATCTCGATAGCATTGTGCAATGTGCAATGGGGAAATAAAAATCGCGTAGAATTTAATGCTTCAAAAACACAATGTTGCCTTCTGTCGTTAAAGCGAAACCCACCCCAAATGCCGCTATCCATGAGCTACACTTGCATCGAGGAAACTGAAAAAATTTCAGTTCTTGGTATGTGCATTACAGACCACCTTTTATGGACTGATCACATTTTCGATATCGCCAAAAACGCTGCTAAGTGTTTGGGTTTTCTCCGGCGATACAAGAAATGTCCCCCCCCCCTCTGATCTGCCTGTAATCTATAAAGCCTTCATTCGTCCAAAAATGGAATACAATTCTCATATTTGGGCAGGTGCTCCATCAATAACCTACTTGAGTCTATTAGATAGAATTCAAAAGAGAGCTTTAAAAATGATAGGCGATAAAATTATAACGGAAGTAATTGAAACCCTCGAACATCGCCGTAAAGTTTCATGTCTTTCATTATTTTATCGCTATTTTCATAAACATTGTTCTAGTGAAATAGCATTCTTCCCCTTAAACAATTCAACCGTAATACTCGTACTTCAAGGAATGTGCATCAGTTTACCCTTGAGCCCAACTTCGGACGAACTACAAGAATGTGGAATGCTTTAGCCGGCTCAATTTTTCCTTGCCATTTAGATGTTCAGACATTTAAAACCAATGTTCATTGGTATCTCCTTTCAAATCCTCTCCCACTTTCCTGAACGCTCGCACTGTGTATTAACATTGTAAGGGTAGACACAACCCCTTGAGTGCTCGCAAAATATAAAAAAAAGCTGCCTTTTCCAATGTGTAGGATACACCTCAGACAAGCTCAACGTAATTCCACATTCAGCCGCAACTTCAATCCAATCTTTGCTAAAATATGCATTTCGTCGAACAGCCTCCATCAAAAAAATCTTAAACAATCTAGAATCCCGCATATTTCTCAGTTTCTCACTCTGGTCAAAAAATCTGCACTTTGCTTTAGAGTAGACACATAGAGAGTAGACAGCCCTGTTTCTAAATGGTACATGTATCTTGGTGTATTAATCGGCAGCAAAAAGATTTTTCTGAGAAATTAGCTATTTTCTCATATTTCATATTTTTTAACAGTCCAGACTTGAGCACCATAAAAAAGTATTGCCTTCGCTGTTGCATTAAACACTTCATATTTACAACTTGTTGAATATATTCTTCCACTTTGTACAGAAAGCTATTCTGGCTGCATCATATTTTATCTGGAGGTGCTTATCCATATTTAAATTAAAGGTTATTAACATTCCTAAATAGTTATTCTCCTTAACTACCACCAGTTCTGTTTCACCGTACTTCCAATGGTCTTCTCGACAAATCCTGCCTGAACCGTTTTGAAAAATCATTATTTTTGACTTTTGAGTATTGACTTCTAAATTTCATCTTTTGCAGTAGTCCAGTAACCTGTGCTTGTGTTCTCAATAATAACCAATAAAATTAGCTTCCAGAAAAAAAAAAATAAGTATTCTACAAGAATTGTGTTGTACATAAGTGTATTATTATTTGGCTCAAGGTAGTAGGTAAATGGTAGAAAAAAAACATTTTGATGTGTAAACATCTATGCTGCCCATAGAGTGAACAAAAAACGTGAACGTACATGTGCAACGTTACGTTGTGCAACGTTACGATCTGCATACTAGAATGGGTGCGTTCAGTGAAAACAAAATCTTAAGATCCCCTTCAAGCAAAAACAAGTCCGTTTTGGATCCGCGCACGTTGATGTTTACACATTTTAACCGTGAGCCCCGGCACTTACACAATTTTTTTATATCATTAATGCTTACAGCTTTTCGACCATAAATTTTTTACGAGAAGTAGATGTCAACATTATTTGCGACTTGTGAGTAAACGATTAAGAGAATATTGTTTTCCTTCCCGATATACCATTTGAGTTTCAAACTCCTTTCTAAAAATGAGCATTTTCAACTCCATATTATACCTGCTTATCTACTATAGATAATTTAGTAGTTTTAATTTACAGAAAACTCATTATAAAGATTGAAGTGTATCATTCAATCATTTATCACATCATGGTAAACTCTTTAAAAAAAAAAAACTCATCGTCGTTTTCTTGGGGTTATGAAAAAAGCTTCACATCATGCAACTGAGTCAAAATCAGTACGACGGAAGTCTACACGAGAAATGTACCTACAAAGTTTTTTCGTTGTTCTTTTGAGCGAGGCTAACCGCAATGTTCATCAGAGTGAATATTTTGATGTATTATGCACCTCTACATATAAGTTCAAATTGTTCCTCCTTAATTCTGCTTTAAAATGGTTTATTTTCTAGATCATTAATTTTTGTTTTTTTCTTTTTTTTAAGCATTTAGTTATTTAAGACTTAGTTCATTAAGACAAAACAATCTCTGATGATAATTAACTTCTTCTAAATTTGGAACTTAATTTATTCTACTATTGAGTTTTAGTCTCTTCAAATCATAAGAATTAGAGATGCTTAAAGACTTTATTTACTGCTAATGCATAAATATTTTCAAAAAAAAAATTTATTGCATTTATTTATGATTATTAAAAACGCAAATAATTTGTTTTTAACTTTATGGCACTGATGACGCAGATTCAAACTAGATCTGTAAATGAAAGTAACTTGAAGTTTTCCCCTAGTTCTTGCTGGAAAATCTTGAATTAACAGCAGAATAATAAATAAACAAAGTATAAGAATTTTGTTAAAGTTTCACTAAACGTTAAATTCACTTTGATCAAATATCCTAAACGCCGAAAATAAAAACTAATTTATACATGTGAAATATCTCAATGCAACATTTTTGGTCTAAACAAATTTTAATTTGATTATAATTTTAAACACATTATTATTATTATAAACTTTATTCATCCAATTTTACATATATGTATTCAATTTTTGGAAAGAAAAAATAAATATAAAAAAAAGTTCTACTATTATAAATAATTAAATTCAATTTAAAAACAAATGTATAATTAGGTAATTTAAATCAAGTTTTAGTTAAATTACATGTGGATATAAGCCTCCCCCAAATTTTTCCACGCTACTTTGTCTCTGGCAACACTCTCCCATCTGCTATTTTGTCGGGCGATGTCGTCTCTCCAACGTTTTATCGGCCTTCCTATTCTTCGAGAGCCGTCCGTAGGTATCCAGTTCGTACATCTCCGAGTCCAGCGATTATCACTCATCCTAGCTACATGACCTGCCCAGTTCCATTTTTGTTTTTTTGCTGTCTCGATCACGTCTACAAAATCCGTCGTGCTCCGTACAATTTCGTTTCGGATTCGTTGTCTTCTGGATACTTGTAAGATTGACCTTTCCATAGCTCTTTGTGTAGTCGCAAGTTTTTGTGCTGATTTAGCTGACATGCTCCATGTTTGGGATCCATACGTCATGACAGGTAAATATGTTTGTGTTTCCAAAATGTTTTCCAGCTATTGGTAATTCTTCTGTCTATTTCTTTATCTTCCCTGTTTTGCATTGAAATTGTTTGCCCAAGGTAGATATAGTTATCGACATATTCTATCTCTTTTCCGTTTACAAAGATTTCTCTTCGTTCTCCTTTGCTCATCAGTTTTGTTTTGTCTGTGTTCATTTCAAGGCCTGCCCCTGCAGTTTGGCAATGGATGTGTAGTTCTAATATCATTTTTTTTAATTCTTGATATGATGGCGCTAGTAAAACAATATCGTCTGCAAATCTTAGATTAGCAAATACCGCACAAAAAAATTCTGGCGATAGAGGATCTCCTTGTCTTACACCCCTACTAATCTGGAATTGCCTTCCGGTTCCGATGTTTTCCAGAGAAATTCTAGATGTGGCATTCGTGTATATATTTTTTATAATTCTTATAAATTTATTATTTACACCTTGATTTTTTAGTGACTTCCAAATTGTTGCATGTTCGACTGTATCGAATGCTTTAGTGAAGTCGATGAATACTAGATTTAGTTCAAGTTGATATTCGTTGCACTTTTCTATGACTTGTTTGTTTGAAGGTGGTCCGTTGTGCTAAAGCCTCTTCGGAAACCGGCTTGATCTCTCGGTTCTTGCTCGTCAAGGTTATTCCGAATCCTTCTAAATAAACACTTTGCAAATACCTTATACACCACAGATATAAGACTAATGGGTCTGTAATTATTAATATCTGTTGTGTCTCTTTTTTTATGTAACAGAATAATAGCTGATTCTTTCCATTGATTTGGGATTTCTTCACTATTAAGAATCCAGTTAAACATGTTTGTAAGGCTGAAAGTGAGTTCACTCTTTCCAATTCTAAGCATTTCGCCTCTGATTCCATCTTGTCCGCAAGATTTTCCATTTGGTGATTCTTTAAAAGCTAATTCAATTCCTGATGGCAGGAACGGCAGTACTCTTTCTTCATCTCCTTCTAGAATAACTATTTCATTTTGTAGCCTTTCTGAAGTTAGTTTTGTTTTATAGAGATTTTCATAGAACTCTGTTGCTGTCTTGTTAATATCTGTTCGGTTTTGTATGTTCTTCTTGTTTTTTGTAAGTTTAAGTATCCACTCCTTTCCGACAGATAATTCTCCTTTCCTGCTTTGTTCATTGATTTTGTTTCTTCTATAATTTCCTTTATGACTCTGTTATTATATTCGAGAATATCTTTTTTTATTGCATTTTTACATTTTGATTGTTGTTTAACTCGTTCTTTTGGATATCGGTGAGGTGTGCTTTTTGTCGTAGTGATTCTCTTTCTGCTAAAAGGTTCTTCATTGCTGTTGTGAGTTTATCATTTTTCTGTTTTGGTCTTTTGAGAATATTGTTTTCTGCTGCCTTAAGAATGCCATCTTGAAGTTGGTTGTATGCATCCTGCAAAGAGAACTTATTTAAAATATCCCACCGACATATACTATTTAGTTCTTCGGGGTATTTGCGGGTACTATCTTCATCTAAAATTTTCGGTATTTCTGTTTTTGATGACTTTTTTGATATCTTTTTTAAACACATAGGTTCAGTTTTTCAGTGCAAGATTAATGTTCATCCCGAGTTAACTTATTATATCAAATTTGTTGAGTCAATTCAGGACTAACAAAACAGATGCTTTTGATGTTTTAGCCACCGAGTTTCTGACCTGGCCCCTATTGCACCAACAACTTATCACTAATCACTTAGCAAATATCGTGAATCTTCATACGATTTTCTTGCGTCAGGATGCCATAATTTTTCGAGACATAATGTGGAAGTGCATGGATCGTATGTCCGACTTAAGGCCCATCAAAATTCATGATATTTGCTTAGTGATTAGTGATAAGTTGTTGGTGCAATAGGGCCCTGTAAACATCTACGCCAGCGGTGGGGTAAACTAAAAACGTGGGTATTCCTCTGTAAAACTTTACGATGTCACACTTAACGATGCAGTACGTTACGTTACAAAAATCTGAATGGAAGGATATTACGTACGTTCAGTTACAAAAATATGAAGATCTTCTTCAAGCAAACTAGTCCGTTTTGGATCCGTGCACGTAGTCAACAACGTATGGACGTGAGTCCCGGCACTCACACATTTTTTTTTTAGCCGTTTCACATGAATTTGCATTAAACTAATCTAAAATTGCTAATAAAATGGTGGTTTTGATTGTTTTCTTCTTAAAAAATTAATCACCAAGTTAAATAAAATCATCAAATCCTTTCAATCTTTTTATTCATCGGAAAAGTATTATTCATATAATTAAAATGTGTCGGTTTTAGAAAATTCACTCTGTTAAAAGTAAAACCCAAAATTAATGATATTGACTAATAAATGGAATCACCGTTAAATGTGTGGTATTATTGATAGGTCTTAATAAGGATTGGTAAAATAATTTTTGTTAATTAAACAAATTATAATAATAACACTGTGGGACACGGTTTTTCTAACATGACAAAATTTACCTTTTAAATTACTCATTCGATCAGAATTATAATTGCCGAATAATATGGGTGTATGATACAGCTGGAAAAAAAAAACACGTTTTTGAAGGTATAATTGAGTTTAATTTTTGCAACTAAGCCTGCAATGCAGTTGGATTTAAATTTTTTTTTTCTTTTTCTATCTGACAAATCCTAAATTTAAATTTATGAATTTTGCATTTACGACAGGAATTGGTTAGGATTAGCCGAACACAAACAGGAAATCAACTATTTCTTGATGAGGAACGAAAGGATGTGAATGATAAAAAAACATATAATGTTTAAGTGGAAATAAAGGGTTTTCCAATAGGAGGTGTTATTTTGAATAGCCCGCTATTTCGGTAGCTGTCACTTTTGAAGCTGTCATTTTTTGACATTTGACAAGTAGAAACTACGCCATTAATAAAAATGGAACGATACACGCTTCAACAACGCATTTAAATTATTAAAATTCACTATAAAATTGGTGAAAATTTGGCAGAGACGGTTCGTAAAACTAAAACATTTTTGGGTCGTCGTGAAGCACCTTGTCGGACCGCAATACAGAAATTGGTGGACAAATTCGAGCTGTTGGGACAAGTTAGTGATGTGAAGAATAAAACCCGTGCACGTCGCTCAAGAACAACTGAGAATATTGCTGTTGTAGCCCAAAGTGTTGAAGAAAACCCATTTGTGTCCATTCCTCGTCGTTCTTTGGAATTAGGCATTCCACAAACGTCATTACACCGTATTTTGCATAAAGACTTGGGTCTTAAGGCTTATAAAGTTCAGTTAACACAAGAACTCAAGCCGGCTGATCATCAACAACGTCGTGTCTTTGCTGATTGGGTTCTTGAAATGCATGAAAATGATCCGGAATTTCATCGAAAAATCATCTTGACTGATGAGGCCCATTTCCACCTCGGAGGCTACGTCAACAAGCAAAACTGTCGCATCTGGGGCTCGGAAAACCCAAGAGTTATTGTTGAAAAGCTTCTCCATCCTCAACTCGTGACTGTTTGGTGCGGTTTATGGTCCGGCGGGGTCATTGGACCTTACTTTTTCGAAAATGAGGCTGGAGCAACAGTTACGGTCAATGGATTGCGCTATCGAGAGATGATTAATGATTTTTTATGGCCGGAATTGGATGGTATTGATCTGGACAACGTTTACTTTCAACAAGACGGCGCTACGTGCCACACAAGCAATGAAACCATCAATCTTTTACTGGAAAAGTTTCCGGACCGTGTTATCTCTCGAAGAGGTGATCACAATTGGCCACCGAGATCTTGTGATTTAACACCTTGCGACTTCTTCCTTTGGGGCCACGTGAAAGATAAGGTCTACGCCAACAGCCCAGCGTCGATTCAAGACCTCAAAGATGGAATTCGTGAGGCTATCGAGGAAATAGGGCAGCCACTTTGCGATTTGGTTATGGAAAATTTCATGAAAAGGATATGGTCCTGTAAGCGTGGTCGTGGTGGCCATTTGGCTGATATTGTGTTCCATTATTAACGGCATACCTCTTTATAATGAAATAAACATCCGATCATTTATCTCAAAAAATGCCATTTTTCTTTTAATATCAAAATAACACCTCTTATTGGAAAACCCTTTATTAGTAGATACTCTCAGATGCCGATGTAAAATTTATTTGAAGACGCAAAAAAAAGGTTTTTTTTCTAATTTTAGGTATAAGATTTTCTGCATAAACTAACGTGGCAGATGAATTCTAAGAAGTTCAGCGCATCACAAACATCCAGAAAAGTGAAGTCTGTTGTCACACAGTGGAATCAAAGTAATGGGTGATACAGAAATACAGAAATTCAGTTTATCAGGTAATTTTTATAAGATGCCAGTTATAGCTCTCCATCATTGAAAATTTAATGAACAATTTTCAGACGTTTAGAAACTTAATTCAAGAATTATTTTGATGGAAAAATTAAGCTTATATGACTTGAATTATTATTTTAATAAAAAAAAATTAATTTAGTCCCAAACTTCGACATAAAATGACGTTTAATTTTTCAATGATCATTGGTATAAGGTAGTTAGTTCAATCATTGAAATAATAAAAGTCATTTCATGTGGACGGTTTGACCAAAATTTAAGTTGTTTTTGGTAAGAATTAATAACTAAGTCACCATGTTCATGTTGGCATCAAAATATACACTGATTTTGCTTTTTGAACGCCTCAAAACTAAACATTAAAATTTTCAATAATGAAAGCTGTATACCTGGTGTGGTGCCTTGTAATACAAAATAAGCCTTTATTACTTTTAATTCTTAAAGATTATTTTTTTGAAATGTTTATCGTAGTTGAAGCTAACACATTCCATTCTGAAGTTTGAGCATTTCGAGTGGTATTTCGAGTGGTATTTCTCAATTGTAGCTAAAAGAAAAATCTAGAGGTGTGCTATCACATGATTTAGGTGACCAATTCACCTGCCCACCAAATTGTTCTCACTATATAAAGCTTTGATTTCACAGGTTGTGTGGCAAGTAGCGCCATCTTGTTGGAACCATATGTTGCCGAGATCAAGGGTTTTAAATTCAGCCAGCAAATAGTCCAGTAGCGCATGGCGCGATAACCGACACCATTCACAGTTACGTTCTGACCAGCCACATTTAAAAAAAAAAAATAAAATATGAATCTAGTTCAATTCCACCTCTATCAACCTCTCACTTCGATTTTAGGTATTGACGTAGCCATTAAGACAGAAATGGACATCATTACTGAACAAAATTGAAATAGAAATCAGTGGGTTTGTTTTATTATATCTATTTGAAATGTTTTATTTCTTTTTATTTTTGAGAAAAAAATTTCACCTTTAAATAAATCATCCAATATAATAAACTATTGACTTATTGGAAGTATCCCGTCTACGACTTTTGTCGTAAGTAAAGAATTTAATATATCTTTAGTTCTTCTTCGTATTTCTTAAGTAAGTTAAGGTTTAAAGTTGGCTTTATGACATGAATCTCGTGTAGTGATAATTGTTTTGGCTGAATTGTTTACAACCAGTAGCCAGAAGATTATACGATTTGTCGACGCCATGTTGTATTTCTACTGTAAGTTTAATTTGAGAGTCTTCTAAACTAACAAATTAACGTAACGTGGAGCAACTAAAAAAACTAATAACATCTTAATTATAGCTGATATCTTCCTTGAAACATACGAGAAAGTCATCAAAATTAAGAGGCAGATATCTTAGAAAACTTGTTTTGTTTCAGTTTAAAATAAAAACAAAATAATCTTTTAGTTCAAAACGTAATTATTGAAATAAAATGCGAAAGTTAAAATTTTACATTTATAGATACACTTTTCTTAATTTGAATTTTTTTTTTTTTTTTTGGAATGAGAAACACGAATAAAAACTTACAATTACTTCCAAATTTGTGTATTTAACAACAAATCCGCTAACATTGGCCGAGTTCAACGCACATCTGAATATTCAGAATTCTGAATTTTTGAAGCTCTTGATTGGCCAGCTGTCAGAAGTCATCTGAATTTTCAGAACTTTTTCTGACAGCTGGCCAATCAAGAGCTTCAAAAATTCAGAATTCTGAATATTCAGATGTGCGTTGAACTCGGCCATTGACAATCAAACAACGTTTGCTTTCATTTTCACAATAAAATTGATAAAAATAACCCAATTTCTTGCTGTAAAATTGACAGCGGGTTGCCAATTTTTGTTTTTAATTATACAAATATAAAGGAGATGGCCCATTTTTGTGCCCAATGCGTTCAATAATGAATTTGATATAAAGGGTCCGCCATCTAACGTTTTTTTTTTTTTTCCAACTAGTGCTTATTTCGTGAATGGTAACACTAAGCTCATGTCTGATTTGACAGATAATTAGTTTTATCCTTCCGCTGAACGAATATGGTTGTGTATACGCTTCGCTAAGTGGGCCTGCGATCGACTTAGCGAAGATGCCGATTTTGCCAAAAAAATCATCTTTTCAGATGAAGCTCATTTTGATCTTGGCGGGTATGTAAACAAGCAAAATTGTCTCATTTGGGGCACAGAAAACCCGCACGCATACATTGAAAAGCCGATACACCCAACACGAATCACTGTTTGGTGGGGATTTTGGTCCAGAGGCATAATTGGGCCATTTTTCGAAAATGAGCAAGGAGTGGCCGTTACAGTCATTGGCGATCGTTATCGGGCCATGTTGAACTAATTTTTGTTCACAAAAATTGAAGAGGAAGATATTGGCAACATTTGGTTTCAACAGGACGGCGGCGCTACGTGCCACACAGCCGAAGCTACTATCGAAGTTTTGCGCCATTTTCAAAAAAAAAAAAGAAGTTATTTGGCGGTACAAGCATTTTTTTTTTCGAAAAAAAAAACAAGTTAAATTCTTCTTCTGAAATAACCAAATTCAAGCTCAAATATCTCGAAAATCTAATTATCGATTTTTTAAATATTTAACCCACATAATGTCTTCAACATCACATTTCAATTAATAGTAAATTCATTAGTGAACGCACTGGACCCAGGCTCCCTAGGATAATGGGCCATCTCCTTTGTAAAATCGATAGCGCGTAATTGTTAAAGCTACAGTCATTTTCTTTTTTTTGTCATAATTACTAAAGGTTGTGTTCTGTACTTTGTAGTAGCCCGTGGCGTAATGGCTAGTGGGCATAGGACTTTCATGCCAGAGGTCTGGGTTCGATTCCCAGCATCGTCCACTAAATAAAAAAAAACGGCTACTGCCTCTTGCAAGGAAGTGACAGATACTCCAAGAGTGTCTCTCGTCATGAATATTGTTTCTCATCTTAGCCTCAGGCCAAGGAGCTGTGGAGCTGTCGCGCCACCAAATTTATTTTATTTATTTACGCTATATTTTCAACTGTTGTATAGACTAATTTTCTGTATGTTAAATTAACAACTGATGGTGTAATTTTCACAATTCGGTTGTGGAGTCCACAACCATATGTCTCTGTTCAATTGAAAACAGTGGTTTCCGGGTCGATTATGACTTTTTTTGGGTGCAATCACTAAGCTTTTGAGTTTTTAAATAAAATTGCCCTAAATTCATTTACTATTAACTTCTATCATTGATCTAAAAAAAAAAAAAAATCAGAGACGGAAATATTTTGAATCAAAAATTCAATAACAAATAGATTTTCTATGTCAATGATTTTCAAATTAAAAGCTCTGAAAATTACCTATACCTATGGCAGTGTTTAATTTATTGTTCTAACAATGAAACTTACATAATAAAAATAGCACACAAGTACATAGTTCTAGGTACATACTTTAAATCAATAAAATCGAACAAATATACACATAATGGAAATTGCATTGGTTTGAATTACAACTCAATTACTATCAATGTGCTAATCAAAAAGGCAAACCTCCATTTTGACGTTTAAATAAATTGCAATTAACACGATTGGATGAATGTACCAGACATTATTTTGTTAAATTGTATAAACAAAAATTAAGGAATCAAAAGCCAAATTTTAAGATGAATTAAAAAAAAAAAAAAAAAAAATCAGAAACGAGAAACGAAGAACACACGCTCAGTCAAAACAGATAATCATATTTTCAAATTGTATTTAGTTGGACATTTACCAACCATAAACATGCAATTAACGTTAAACAGACCATCATCAACATCTGTGGTAAAGTGTTTATTATTTTTGGCTTAGAAACGAATACAAAGCTGTTTGTGAGCGGTGTTAGATGCGAGGTGTGCAATTTACAAATTTAATAGCTTCGGATGTTTTTTTTTGTAAATATATAAGTATAGTCACTCCTCATTAAACCCCGTCGCCACCGCCACCGACACCGCCATCCACCACCGTATTTAGTCATTTTTGATTTATTTTTTTTTTTTGCTTTGCGAAGAAAAAAACCTTAATTTCAGAAATCATGCTACGTGACTCATACTTCTGGTGAAATGTTAACTCCTCGTTGCCAGTTACTATTTATAGCCGCCGCTCTATCAAATTACAAAATCGATTTAAAAAGGAAAAATAGTCGAATTTAATTAAGAAATTGAGAATAAAATCGCTGATCATTAGCAAATAATTATGGCACCCATTTCATTAAAAACCAATTCAATTAACCATAAACAGCTTCACACAATCTTCGAATTAAGATCTCTCTAAACAACTTCCTAACATGGGATTTAGACCGATCTTGATGATGATGATAGCTCCGACACTTATGATGCTGGCGATAATACAACTCTCCTTTTTTTTTTTTTTTGTTATTATTCTTCCAATCGATTTGTGTGTTCAATGGCAATAAATTTCCTACAAATTTGGACTAATTCTATACTTCGCTGTCCTCATGTGATAAAATAAACGATCGAAATCCAAAATAAAAAAAAAAAAAAAGTGAAAATAAATCTTAATCCCCGCCCAAACGCTCGGGAAGAATAATAAATTTTTCGAAAAATTGTCCGAATCAAGTCCCATAATAAAATTCAAATTAATTCGGAAGACCTCATGTAGGAAAACTTAACCAAATATATAAATTAAGCTTATCTTAAATTAAAGCATATATATTTATATTATATATTTTTTTTTTTCGTCTGTTAATTTATGTTAAACAAATTAATTTGTATTTGTTTATTTTATTTAAATTTTTATTTCTCTTTTTTTATTTTGGATTTTATTTGATTTTTTTTATTTTTTTTTGGTTTGAACAGTTACCTGATTTTCATAATCCACAGTAAGAAAAGTATCGGCCGGTTACGAAAAGTCAACATTTCTGAGATGACGATAATTTTATTTGGGCGCTCCTGAATAAGTCGTCGCTTGCGTGTGCGTTTGCGGTGATGCCGTTGTTATTGTTGTTGTTATCACTGTCGGCTGCGGCTGTGGTGTCAGTTGAAACATTTTTTCAAAAAAAATCAACGATTTCTTCACTTTTATTGTTTATTTCACTTAAATTTAAATAACCATAATATTTAATTTTTTTATATTAGAATAATTTACGTTGCTATGTATTTTTTTTTTTTAATTCTTCAAAAAAGTCGAACAACTTTTTTACAACATTTTTCTTGATAGAAATTTTAAACTGACAGTGACAGGTCGAACAATAGAAGGGAACTTCTTTCATTTATAAAAGCTTTGGGTTTCTAATATCTTTTTTTTTTTTTGGTTCTCTCCCTTTTCTTTAACAAGTTCACTCCTCCAAAAAAAAAAAAAAAAAAAAAAACAACCGATGTCTTAGCTAAAATGCTTTAGCTTCTGTTTGTGGTGCGCAAGCGCGCGAGCGCGTATCACGTTTCCGTAGCCAAAATTCCTTAAGGTTCAAATAGATTACCATTTGTTTTAATGGGCTCTCATTGTGGAACAGAAGAATTCCTCATAAATGGTACCTTCTTCTTCTCTTTAAACTTCTTCCGTATGATAAGATTTTCAGGGAGAATACAAAAAAAAAACAAATGAAAACAAAACACGAAATTTCTTCTTCTTTTTTTTTTTTTGTTAAATAATGTGCTATGGAGCAGAAAACGAGATTCCGATCTCTCTAGGGAAACCTTGGCGCAAGTTACACTCTTCTTCTTTACTTCACTGATCCGGTGTATCCCTGGATTACGAGTCGACTAAGAGGTTGAGTTGCAGGTTACACTGTCGACATTTGCCCGTGTATATCTCGTAGATAGTTTTTATTTTTTGTTAATCGAAAAAAATAACGATGTTGCCTCTGCGAAGGAAAAAAGAAAGAGAGAGCAACCTTCCGAGTCGGTAGTCGAATCAGAACTGGACCAAAGATTCAACGAACGGTGGTAGTTAGTTAGAGTTAGTACGAAAAAAAAAATTGAAAATAAAAAGAAACCCGAAAGGTTTGCGCTGCTTGCTGCTGCTTCTGATGCTCTGTGACGTGCGAGAGGTCTGTGTTGTGTAGCTTGCATCCGTCTGATCTCATGGAACTAGCATCAAGCATCAACCTTACTTGCCATTTAAGACCGAGTATCTATCTGTTGAGGTATGATGACGATGAGGAAGGTGGATGTTTCGATCGCAAGGTATTGGCCAGTGCAGTAATATGTTTGAGTTGAGGTCTCACGATCACAATAGACCTTTGGCTTACAGTGATGGGCAAAAATTTTGATACACTATTCCTAAAACTATGATGGATTTGTTCTGTTTGGCAAACCAACCATTAAAATAATTTGAAGATTAAGTTGAAAAGATCATCAATCCAAGTGCCATAAGGGAGTGTTATGGGACCAATACTTTTTACATTTATTAATACTCAGTAGTATTCCTGGGCTGAATTATATTCAAGGTTGGCACGATAGCTTTGGTGTCCACCGTGGCTAATAATTCGAGGAATATATAGCTGGCTTACATTTTTTGGCTTCGGAAGACATATTTAAAATTATAAGGGATTCCCGTGACGGGCAACAGCAGAAAATGTGATTTATATTTGGATAACACTGTGATTAGAAATGTTGTGTTAACACCAATTTACAAAAAAGACTTAATAGCCTTTTCACACCAAACCTAAAACCCAGTTTTCGCGGCGAAAAAATCGGGTTTGGCGTAAGACCTACATCAAAAACACAAGTCTTACCATAAATTTTTGTAAACCACAAGGTTTCGTAAACTATAAGGTTTTATATAAAACCTGTCGAAAAACAGTTGGAATTCAGAGTTGAAACACACCTTTCGATACATTCAGCGCTCAATCAAACGTCAAAACGAAAGCCGATTGGATGCAGTCACGAGAAATCAAAATAAACACATTAGACGCGATGGGAAGCGATGACACGCGCGTTCTAAATAATAAAAGCTTACGAATTGATTTAAGGAATACAGGGTGTACACGTTCAGTTATTTGCTTAAGACACAAACAAATGTGGTAAAAGGTGGTGAAACTTTTTGGAAATACACATCTTCGGAACATGCGACAAATTTTCATCCGATACTAGTAATTTTTTGTGTTTGTTTGTTTTGAAATTATTCACTCCATCCACACTTAAACGAGTCTTTTAAGTTGTTCGTATCTAAAAATAATAACAATCTAAAAATGTTTACTAAACTATTTTTCGATAGAATTGACATTTTTTAAAATCGTAATATCTTCTAAACGATCACTCGTAGGAAAAAAACGGTTATAATCTTTTTTGAAGAAAATCACATAACCTAGAAACTTTTCGTAAACCTTTATAATTGCTTCTACTCTTTAAGAGATACACATGAAAAACCGATATTTTCGGTATTTAACCTTGAATGACTTTTTTAACGGACGAGACTAGAGACATGACAATTTATAAGAGTTATGTCAGTTTTTGATTAAAAGTGGGCGTACGTTAACGCGCTTCGCGCGACTTGAAAAAAAACTCGGGGTGCCTGAAGTATACCCACCGGCGGAGGGCTCTGGCCCTGCGGGGCCGTATTAACAGTACTTTTATTTACAAAAACTGTTATAATTGGCTTGTGAAGTGACTCCTTCCTTTTTTTAAACCAAAACTGTTATAATTGGCATGTCTAGAGTCACTTTCTTTTTTAACACATGTCGGATTTGTGAGGAATTTTTATAATTAATTTTAAATAACGCTTCAAAATTTTGTCCCAAATTTTAAACTGGACTAAAAATACAAGAAAGATTGAACTCGCTCATTATGTTATGGCACCCTGCCAGTATCTTCAGAGCTCTTTTAATTGACTTATGCTGCATTTACACGACTGACAAATTGGCAGTATTCTGGCATTTAACTGTCAAAAAAATGACAGAACAATGGAAAAATTCATTCTTTTGGCAGTATATTGTGACAGAAAAATGCCAATTTGTCAGTCGTGTAAATGCAGCATTAGCGTAGATGTATGGCATTAACAGAATATTTTGTCTATTATTTGGCAGCTTTGTGTTTGGCATTTAAGTCAATTAAGTGAAAAAAATATTAAAACTTCGAAAAGTTTATTACTTGCTGCATAGGCCAAGTATTGGTTTCGTGTAAAAATGATGATGATGGATGAGTTCGAAAAAGTGGATTTCACCATTTGTGAGTTTGAAAGTAATTTTTTTCGAAAACTATAGATATAAGTTGATTTAAGAACAAAATAAAAGAACAGACTTCTGAGGGCTTTCAAAAAAGATAAAACACTTTTTAATAAGTGTTGCCATTTTTTAAAAATATTTCTTCTTACATTTTAAACAGGTACTTTTTTTATAAAATGTGCCAAAACACCATTTCCGCTCTCGATTTCAATTAAACTGACCTAAAATGAAATAAAGTACCCTCCATAATGGCGCATTTTATAAAAAAGTATTTAAAATGGAAGACAGAAGTTTCATCAGTGTTCAGTAATATTGAAATTGGGCCCAAAATTCCCACGGTTCTTTAGGGTATTTTATAGGAAATGCTTAGCTCATAAGAAAATTACGATGCCAAAGATTTTAGAACTTATGTTTAAGTTTTTAGCTGTTAGATTTGTAATGTTGTTTTCGTATGGTCGTACGGAGTTACTCCTTTTTCACTCCTTTTATTCCTAATTTTCCATTTTCAATAATACTGGAAGATATCCGAATTATAAACCATTTCCATTTGATATTTTGTTATTTATTTTAACTTTCTCGTCGAGTTTGCTAAATTAGTTGAAATAAATTTAAAACCAAATCGCAAAATTTTAAACAGCCTGATGTTAAGGTTTTAGCATGATAGCTACTTGCTTTAAATCTGTTTACTAAAATGTTGTTAGTTTTAAACACTTTTTAATTAGTATCATACTAAACCCATTTTCTTACAAAACTCAAGCTGAAGGCGCCTAAAATAGTGACATTTCGTGCAAAAAATCAAGCAAACATACCTTATTAAAATTCTTCTATGTCAAAGTGACATATGAATTTAGTAATATTTTAAAAAAGATAAAACAGCAATCTGGCGATTTTAACTTTAGTAGAGTTCATGTTGAACTCGTTTAAAACTAGCAAAATCCTCTTTTTAACCTAGTATCATACTAAAAATGATTTAACACTTTACTAAATCGTCTAAAATTTTTCGCCAAAAAGTTTAAAAAATACTCCTAATGCATAATTTATTTTTACTACGACTGTTATGGAGGGACTTCACTCTAATCTATTTCCCATATATAATAACAGAGAGTGAGAGAATGCTCCAATCATTTCATCCATTGCCATTGGGGAAGAAATCACAGTTACAAAAGTGTTATGGTGGGATCCGCTCATTCAAAATCAAGTCTCTCGCAGTAGAGTCCACCGCCACCGCCGCCGCTGCTTCAGGCAAGTGCGCTGCGCGCGCCGTCTTTGGTATTCTTTCACATCGTGCACTCCATTCCAAGTGAATGCGAAATGTGCTATTACTATTACCAAGATTCAAGTTGGCCTAATCGCAAACGCAATGACTTTGGCAAACGAAAACTTCTCTTTGATCATCATCATCATCAGCAAGTGCACCTCGTTTTTCCCCTTGAGTTTCTTTTTTTTTTATTTCTATTTTTAAGACCTAAGATCTCTAACTTAGGTTCGATAAAAAAAAAAAAAAAATAATCGAATGAAATAAAATCGAAATCAAATGAATATCGCAACATGAAATATCCACATTCAAGATGTTCCATCAGATGCACTGGGTGTTGGATTTTTCTGCAGCATCATCATATCGTCTGCCTGCGCGTTTACCTTTTATTATTCCGCGGGACCGTTGCATGGCACTGGACTGGGCATATAAAAGCCTGATTCCGAAGTAATTTTTTATCGAATCTTCATGTATCATGTAGGATTTAGTGTGTGTAATTGAATGGCACCTACATCTTGTTTAAAATAGATACTCCGATCTTCAAGCCAAGTTCGTATCGAATTGATTCTTTCGCAAGATTTCAGAGGATTCTTGTCCTATTGAGATAATTGACTGCCCTCCCGAGATCCTTCTAATGGGAGGCTCTTTGGGTATCTTTTTGTTCATTTGTTATTGCCTTTGTTTGTGGTGGAACTTCTTGATCTTGATTTGGAGATCTGCTGTGCTGTTTTGCATTTATCTTCTTGATCTTGATATCTAGAGGTGCAAGGGTCATTAATCGTGAAGTTCGATGTTTCATTGGTTGTTTAACGTTTTCAAGTGCAATTCAAACAATTTCAAGTGTCTTGAGTGCGCAGTCAATGGATTGAGTGGCTAAAAGTTATAGCCGGTCCTCACACATCATGATGTAGTATGGTAATTTTTGGTCCAAAGCAAATAACATGATGAAGATGTTAAGTAAGGCTTTTGATTTAAAATAAATATACATATACATGGAGGTGTGCATGGCTATACTTTAAACTTAACCACAAGATAGACGGTGGCACCTGAATCGACCGGTGGTGGCGTGGAAGAGCCCCAATAAGGAATGTGCGGAGGTATTTTGAAAATGTTTTACAATCCGAGATTGGTGATTAATTCGTTTTGGGTTCAAGGCCTGTGGCTGAATTAATATGCTTTTAAGCAATTAAGGACATGGGTAGTCATTAAAGTTTATGGCTTAATTGTGTAAGGTTATTTCAACATGAGAGGGTAGGAATTATACGCCTCTGATGATGAAAGATGTGTTCTTTTACTGATTTAGTAAATCATCATCATCAGGGTTTGGAGTGGAACTGATGAAAAACTCAAATGGACGATGAAAGAGCAGTGCGAGTGTACGAACAGTAGTAGATATAGGGTGAAACTGCAATAGTTGGAAATCTGAAGGTTTAAAACGAGAAAATAAAGATTGGCTTTATGCTAAAACATGTTCTCTAAAAAATATCAGAACAGAGTGCGAATAAAAGCTTAAGGGAGTTAAGTTTATTTTTTATTAATCAAAATTATTGGATTTAGTTATTTTTAATAGTTTAATACAAAAAGTATACCCATTTTTGAAATTAAATAAAAGTCTGAATCGACCTTGTTTTTGACACACTTGAAAAATAAGAGTGAATTTGGAATTTAAATTTTAATTTCCTTTAAATTTAAATTCCTTTAAAACATTTCAATTAATTTAGTTTATCTTATTTATTTTTTTAGTAAAGATAAGGCAAATACTTCTCAAAAAAGCTCTAAACAGCAACAAAATACCAAACCCAGATGACCAAAACAATTTCCATTGCTACTTGAAGTGAATTGGAAAAATCCTACCGTCGTTAAACTTTATTATCACTTTATAATTAGTTAGAAAAAATGTAAGCATGGCTATTTCTAGTCTATGCTTAACAGAGTGGGCCTACAAATTTCAAATCAGTTTTTTTTTTTTTTTAAATCGTTATGCAACGGTAAAGTTAGGAATTAAGGATGAAAGAAATAAAATTGGTTCATATTTTCCGATCCCGCATATGTACTCTAATTCGCAACTTCTTTTCCGCTTATACGACTTTATAAACAAAATCGGCCCACCCTAATGTCTATATGTCAAAAAAGTGTATCTAGCTTTATTTGACATTAAGAAAAATAGCTACTTCGAGTTGAACTGAGATGAACCTCTAATAAATACCTCGAAGATGCAGCTATGAACAGTCCTAGGTATACCTACCATCTGTTCTTGAAGAATTCATATGATAGCGCATCTCCTTGCCAAAGCCTGTTCACTCCAAATATTCGGAAGACTTAATCTTAAGTTAAGTTACACTTTAAATCCCATATCTTTTAATGTCGAGAGAAATTACTCGCCCAGTTTTCTCGGTACTCCAGGATAGTTCTCCAAGACATAGAATTCCCTTTTTCACAAATGGAGTACCTACCTGTATGGAGCTGAGAGTCCAGTTCCAGTCATCAGGATTAATTCCTTCCCACTCGTATATGAATCGGTTTGGTTTCGTTGTTCATAGTCTTTTGTATAATAGTCAAGTCTAACTCTTCCATATATTGGAGTGGTGAAATTGGGTCTGCATTGATTAAGCTGGTTCTCTTCTTGCTTTATCTATATCGCTCTGCCATGGTGCCCATCTTACACCTTCCTAAAATATAACTTGAATTAATTTACTGTTCCTTGCGGTTCAGTCACAGGTTACCTTCGCTGTTTCGAAAAGTCTGGCGTTCTTCATATCCTTCGGGTTTGAGACTGCGGGTGTCCTCTTCTTTTCCCTTATCCTGGCTCGATACTCTTATCTTTCTGATGCTCTTATTTTGCTATGCAGCATTTTCGTTTACGCATCTTTTGTCTACTACCTTTTTTCGCTACTTACATGCATTCTTAATCATACATATAAAGGGTGTTTTTTTAGAAGTATAGAACTTTAAGTTGGCAACACTATTTTAACAGGCAGCCATTTTGTCAGCTGTCAAGTGATTTATTTTTAGTTTGGTTTGGCATTTTATCATGAATTGACGACAACCGCCGGACACGGTCGAAGCGGCGGCGCGGTGGCGGCGTAGATTCGGTGAATCGACTTGAAACGAGATTATTGTTGATTCCGATTTTCACAAGAAAATTTTGTTCAGCGATGAAGCTCATTTTTGGTTGAATGGCCACGCCAATTACCAAAACTGCCGTATTTGGAGTGGTGATTATCCTCAAGTGTATATTTAGACACCGTTATATCCACAAAAACTGACTGTTTAGTGTGCTTTATGTTTTTGTGGAATAGTTGGCCCATACTTCTTTAAGAACGATGCTACCCAGAACGTTACAGTAAATGGTGACTACTATCGCGCCATGATTACTGACTTTTTCGTTCATCAATTGAACAATCATGATGTGCAGGAGCTGTGGTTTCAACAAGACGACGCAAAATGTCACACAGCTCGTGCCACAATTGATTTATTGAAGAAAACGTTTGCAAAGTAATAGCATAGTTTGACGTTACGGACCAGTGAATTGGCCTTCAAGATCGTGCGATTTAACTACGCTGCTTGACTATTTTCCGTGGGGATATGTGAAGTCGCTAGTCTACGCTGATAAGCCCGAAACGATTGACCACTTGAAGGACAACATTCGCCGCGTTATTGACGATATACGGAAACAAATGTTGGAAAAAGTCATCGAAAATTGGACCTCCGATTAGACTACGTCCCAGCCAGCTCTTAAAAAAAAACACCCTTTATTACGGGGTCTTTCTAAATGTAAATTTTAGATCTTAGATCTTCTGATGATTAATATTTTTGAAGTGCATTATTCCCGCTTATATCCTATAGTATTTTTTACCTCCGACTTGATTTAGAAAATATTTTGATTTCGATCTACAAAACTATTTTAATCAAAATAAAATATAACATATATTACTCATGGATAATCAATCTTTTTATTAATGAAATAATTTTGAAGAATGCAGTTCAGTAATTCCAGAGTATATCTCCTATATACATACAAACAAACAAATGTTCAAATTGAATCAACAAACCATAAATTAATTAAACAATTAACACACAATCAATTTTGAAATAAACTTGAACGAACTGCAATGTGTTGTCAATTTATATAATTATATACTCTCTCTCTTAAATTAATGTTCATCCTCAGTGACTTTCAACTTCATTTACTTAATTAACTTAAACTTAATTTCAAATTTTTATCAATTCGACATAAAATGCGTTATTTTAAGAAATTATTGAAAGTTCCTCATTTCAAAGTACTTAAGCCTTTTAAATCGGATATTAGAAAGATAGGCCAAAGTTTTTTCTGATGTTCAAACTCATATCTCATAAATATAAATAAAGCTGATTCAGCAATATTGCCTTTGACTGCACACAATTTCATTCATATCAGCAGGTATACAATTATTATTATTACAACCATTTGTGAAAATCTCTTCGATTAAAATAATCTTCTACAAAGTACTTTTAACTTAACGACTTGAAAGTCGAACATTCATAGTTCCACAAACTGATAGGTTTTTTTTATTATAATTTCTGTTATATAATTTCCATGTACTTTTACTGTGGATTTTCAATTCTCTTGTATTTAATTTTATATAGGTGTCCAGATGATGCCCACCTCTGGCCATTAGCACCCCACTGGCACTGGCGTGTGCGTTTTCATCCGCAAAGTAAATAAGACCTCCTGCATATATACGAGATAACTTTGTTTGTATATTCATTAAAGAATTGGCTCCCCACGTCTACATGTACAAAATTAAAACCACAATGAGTAATTCTTTCAATCTTTATATCTGACCTCTGTATAAAGAAATTGCATACAATTTTTTGAAAGAATGTTACTTTCAACATCATAATAATTTTCTATAGCTAATATTTTTGAAAGTCTAGTGATTGATAAAGGATTCTTTGGCTTAATGGAAATAAGGCCAAATATCGGGGTTTTCAATAAGAGCGCTACAAAATTTTTTTTAAATAAAACGAAAACGGTTGTGGATATCAATGAAATTCTTTATTTCTGTGAAATTACGTTTGATGCCATTATGTATGGAATTCGATTTATTTTGCATGGCCACCACGGGCACGATTGCAGAAGTCCAGACGCTGAACCCAATTTTCGGCAGTTTTCAAGAATAAATCAGCCGATACTGCTGCAATTTCACGTTCGATATTCGTACGAAGTTCATCAATCGTCGCTGGCTTGTTGGCATAGACCATAGACTTGACGTAGCCCCACAGGAAATAGTCTAACGGCGTCAAATCGCACGACCGAGGCGGCCAAGCGACTGGACCATTTCGTGAGATAACACGTTCTCCAAACTTGGTTTCCAATAAATTGATTGTGACATTCGCTGTGTGGCTTGTGGCGCCGTCCTGTTGGAACCACATGTCCTCCAAGTCCATATCATCCAATTGGGGCCAAAAATATTCGGTTATCATTGAAAGGTAGCGATCCCCATTCACAGTATGGTGCCGGTCTTGATCATCACGGAAGAAGTAAGGCCCAATGACGCCGCGCCGCCGGCCCATAAACCACACCAAACCGTAATTTTTTCGGGATGGAATGATGACTCATGGAGTACGTTTATTGACGAAGCCATTCAGCCAGAAATGAGCCTCATCGCTGAAGATGATTTTTCGATGAACATCCGAATCATTTTCAAGTTTTTGCTCAGCCCAATTCACGAACATACGACGCTTCTGGTGGTCAAGCGGCTTCAGTTCTTGCGTCAATTTAATCTTGTAAGGATGTAGGCCAAGATCTTTTCGCAAGATTCGCCACAACGACGTCACAGAGATGTCCAACGCTTGAGAACGACGTGTGAGAGACACATTTGGGCTTTCTGCAACTGAAGCCTCAGCGGCAGCAATATTCTCGACACTACGGGCACTTTTTTGTCTCACTGGCACGGGAACATTTTGTACTGTGCCTGTGGATTCAAATTTTTCCACTAGACGCTCAATTGTTGATCTGCTAGGACGATTATGACGACCATAAATTCGACGTAGCGCTCTTAACGTTGAGGCCACTGACTCCGAATTTCGGTGGTAAATTTTAATAATTTCGACTCGTTGCTGGCTCGTATATCTTTCCATCATAAAATGTCAAACCTTACTGAAGAGAAATGTCAAAAGAGCGGCAATAAATATGGCGTCGTTTGCTGTCCCTGTTGCTCTACTTTTGTAGCGTCCTTGTTGAAAAACCCTTTAGATATAATGAATAGGAATATATGTACATTTTATTGATTGGTCTATCAAAAAAATGGACCATGGTCTCAGCCAGAAAGACCCTCCTGCCAGCCTGGTATCTATAGCTAGTTGCATCCACACCCAGGTACGCACACCAGGTAGGTTTAAGGTAGATGACCCAAATAAGGCCCAGTGGACTTAAAACGGGAAGGGCATTGAGCAACGGGACTATGTATTATCTTATATGTATTTGTCCCCGCCTATTTCTTTTCTAATCCAGAAACAGTACAAATTTCCAGCTGATGCATTTGTGTTGAATTTTAGAGCCGAAACAAGTTACTGAACGGGGCGGAAATGCTTATTTATAAAAAAGTGGTTTAAGAATTGTTTATTCTTCCAATAACTATTTGAGTAAGTATTGTTTTTAACTTTTTTTCTAAATACAAATAAACTTTATTATTGCTTCCAGTTTGGTACTTCAAGCTCATTATGGTTTATAGTTTTATAAACAAAAGTCTTTCACGGTCCTAAAACGTCCTACCGAAAATACTATAGGGCCTTATTAAGGATATGAAAAGTGAGTTTAATTTATATGTTGGCTTTTAGACAAAATATAAGAAACTAACAAATCTATCAAAGAAGCTGACACAATGATACGGAAATGAAATATAATCACCGATGTTTTTCTATTAGGTACAGCACGAGGCTTCAAGCCACAGGAAATCATAGTTATAAGGAAATTCAAATTGGAGACGTTCACACCTGAACTAAATAGGATCTGTCCAGAAGAATTAGACATGCTACATTTTTTTAATAATAGTATCTACTAATTTTTTCGTTATTTCCTGAAGTCAAATTTTAATTATTTTAGTTTATTGGAAAATGTTTTTTAATCAAGAATGCTGTTTGTTTTCTTAATAATAATAATAATTATATATTTTTTGTTAAAATTAGTTGTTCTATTTATTTTTTGATAAAATACTTTTTTTCTAGCAGGAAAACCAAAGTAATTGAGGCAAATACAGGGTTTTCCAAAAAGAGGTGTTATTTTGATATTCAAAGAAAAATGGCATTTTTTGAGATAAATGATCGGATGTTTATTTCATTATAAAGAGGAAGGTATGCCGTTAATAATGGAACACAACATCAGCCAAATGGCCGCCACGACCACGCTTACAGGACCATATCCTTTTCATGAAATTTTCCATAACCAAATCGCAAAGTGGCTGTCCTATGTCCTCGATAGCCTCACGAATTCCATCTTTGAGGTCTTGAATCGACGCTGGGCTGTTGGCGTAGACCTTATCTTTCACGTGGCCCCAAAGGAAGAAGTCGCAAGGTGTTAAATCACAAGATCTCGGTGGCCAATTGTGATCACCTCTTCGAGAGATAACACGGTCCGGAAACTTTTCCCGTAAAAGATCGATGGTTTCATTGCTTGTGTGGCACGTAGCGCCGTCTTGTTGAAAGTAAATGTTGTCCAGATTAATACCATCCAATTCCGGCCATAAAAAATCATTAATCATCTCTCTCCATTGACCGTAACTGTTGCTCCAGCCTCATTTTCGAAAAAGTAAGGTCCAATGACCCCGCCGGACCATAAACCGCACCAAACAGTCACGCGTTGAGGATGGAGAGGCTTTTCAACAATAACTCTTGGGTTTTCCGAGCCCCAGGTGCGACAGTTTTGCTTGTTGACGTAGCCTCCGAGGTGGAAATGGGCCTCATCAGTCAAGATGATTTTTCGATGAAATTCCGGATCATTTTCATGCATTTCAAGGACCCAATCAGCAAAGACACGACGTTGTTGATGATCAGCCGGCTTGAGTTCTTGTGTTAACTGAACTTTATAAGCCTTAAGACCCAAGTCTTTATGCAAAATACGGTGTAATGACGTTTGTGGAATGCCTAATTCCAAAGAACGACGAGGAATGGACAAACCTGGGTTTTTTTCAACACTTTGGGCTACAACAGCAATATTCTCAGTTGTTCTTGAGCGACGTGCACGGGTTTTATTCTTCACATCACTAACTTGTCCCAACAGCTTGAATTTGTCCACCAATTTCTGTATTGCGGTCCGACAAGGTGCTTCACGACGACCCAAAAATGTTTTAGTTTTACGAACCGTCTCTGCCAAATTTTCACCATTTTTATAGTGAATTTTAATAATTTCAATGCGTTGTTGAAGCGTGTATCGTTCCATTTTTATTAATGGCGTAGCTTCTACTTCTCAAATGTGACAGCTACCGAAATAGCGGGCTATTCAAAATAACACCTCTTATTGGAAAACCCTTTAGTATGTGGGCCTTATTAGGACCAGGGTTTTTTTCAAAATGATCACAAAATGTTTTTATTTTAGATTAAAAAAAAAAAACTAAATATTTGTTTTTATATAGTTAATATAACTAATGTTTATAATATTGCCAGTTCACTACATTATTTCAATAAACGTGAAAGTTATTGTAGAATAACAATAAGGTGGGCCTTATTTGGGTCACCTACCTTAGGTCATTCTCCAATTGTTAATTCTGCATCCCACCAAAAGGAGGATCTTTTTCGACTGGTCTTTAATAGTGTTAAACTCGTTTTATAAATAAGAACCAAATTCCACTTTGCTGCTTTTTGCAACAAAAAAAATAAGGCCGAACTTGAAATTGCAAGCATTTGTTGAAGGTTATTTAAGATTGAGTAAAAGTTTGTAAAACAAATAAGGCGTGTTGAGTTGATCTTTTACCCTTAGAATCTAGTACTCTTGCTTCTTATTGCCTGATTGGCCCATGCGAAGGTATAAAGCCGATGGGCTGGACAATATAAAAAGACGGATAAACTTTGCTTTTGGACATTACCCTCGATTTTTGTGGAAATAAGATCTGGATAGCTCCTGGAAAAATATGAACTTCAATACTTCTGTATTTACTTGGAATTTCTTCCATTTACTAGTCCCTAGGACAAGGCACATGGTTTTTTTTTTTAAATATTCGTTGGTTTAATTTTTCGAGCCAGCAAAAGAGGTAGTTCCTTTTGTCTTTTGCGGATAGAATTACATAACATCAGAGAACACATAAAAGATGTCATATAATCTAATGAATGAGTTTCAAGCTGGATTTAGACCAGGATATCCCACTTTAGACCATACATCTTTGTCCTAAGAAGTACAGCGGATCAGTTCTTGTCCTAAAACAAAAAATTGTATGTCGTTTTTGTGGACTTCAAGGCGGCATTCGATACGATAGACCGAAATGCATTGATGTACAAGATGTTTAGATTGGGAATGTCACACAGGTTTGGACGCCTTCTACAGAACCTATACATGGATACAAAAGCAGCAGTATGGGATGGCGAACATTTATCGGAATGGTTTCAGACGAAAGGAGGTGTAAGACAAGGTTGCACGCTAAGCCCAAGTTTATTTGCGCTTTTCGTTGAAGATATAACTAGTTTGTTACCGGGTGGAGTTGAGTACGCAGGAACCTTAATCAAAGCCCTATTGTTTGCGGACGATATCGTTTTATTCGCTTACTCACCTGAAGCACTCCAGTTAATGATAAATAAACTTTATGAATATTGCACTTTATGGAAATCAGTGGTCAACCTAGAAAAGTCAAAAGTTATGATATTCAAAAGAGCTGGAGGGAGAGCGAATCGAAGAGAACAATGGACTTATAACAGTGAGATAATCGAAGTTGTGAACCAATATAAATACTTAGGTGTGTCATCCACCAAAAATCTTAGTATGGAAAAGCATCTCACCGAAAAATTATTAAAAGCAAAAACAGCAGTAAACGTAGCATGGAAGGAAATCTTCACCAACAAACATATATTGCGCATAGCGTCAAATATAGGGTTTTCGAATCGGTGTCAGAAACAACTCTGCTTTATGCAGCGCAAGTATGGGGAGGGAAAAGATATGAGACGGTTGAGAAACTTCTCCGTTTTTACATCAAACGCATATTTCGACCTCCTCCAAACGCTCCTAACTACATGGTGATGCTTGAAACTGGTATCTCTCTATTGTTTATAAAAACCCTGAAACTACAAGTAGATTATATGATCAATGTGCTAAATATGCCTGATGATCGCCTTCCAAAAAAGGCAGCTCTCCAAGCGATCAGTAACAGATCTGGATGGTTCAAGGACTGGATGGAGTTAGGACAAGAAGCGGGCATAGAATTAAACATTAACGATTACAGCAATTGGAAACCCTCACTCTATCAGATAATTGCAAGCCTCGATAATAGCTCCAGAACTCGATACGCAGAAGAGGCAGGAGAATCAATTTACAGGCTGGTATATAGCAAGCTAAACCACAATTTAAATAGTTTAAATTATTTTAGAGATGACTGCACTATAGAAGAAATATCCTGCATGTTTAGATTAAGGGGTGAAATGTTGAACCTCAACTTTATACCACATTGTGAAATGTGTAATATGGCGGAACGTGAAGACATTTTTCATTTTGTTGGTAGATGCCCGGTCCTCAAAGAAACGAGAAGACATGTGTTTGGCGAAGACATACTATCTGATGAACTTACATTAAAATATCTGAATGATATAGATGTACCCAAAATGTTCAAGTTTTGTAAAATTGCATTAGCTTATCGAAGTAGAATTTTTAATGAACATTTTTAAATCAAACTGTACTTTAATTATTTAATCAATCAAGTTTTTATATATATAATTGTCAAGCAGGCAGACGGCAAAGCCATGCTTATATTACCATTGTTAAGAAATTTGTAAAACTACCTACAGAAGATTAAAAAGGTATCTATATCTATCTACTAAAAAAAATCTATCTAAACGATGTCATCACTAGCACCAAATTAAGAAGGAGAAATTGGGGCGGATGTGGCTCTGCCTCGACAGAAGAGTTCATACCTAAATTGAACAGTTAATCAAAATGTCGTTTCATTTTCACATTACCTGGCAAAAGTCCCAAATTTGTTTTGGAACATTTGACATTATAATTTTTTTTGGACTATCTGTCTTTTATTTTAAACCTAAAATGGTTTCCATTTTTTCGAAGATAGACCATAAATTTGTATTGTGGCCTAATTTTTATTTTATTTTCTGGCCTGTTTTCCAACGCGATATCTGGGGTAGTTTTTGATATTCCTGTTTAATTTCCTCTTACAATTCCGTCGGTTTTTTTTTTTTTTAATTTCTTCCAAAAGTATTTCTGGGCCTTTTTCCAAAACAATTTTCTCGGATTATTTCCTACCAGGGTTATTTTCGACAACGTAAGTAGGCATTATAGATCAAAGTATCCACAATGTTTAGGTACGATGTAAACATATTTAGATTTATGAATTCTCAAAGAGCTGCCTATTTGAGTTCGGTGTTATGAATGAAAACTCGTGCAAGAATTTTAATTCAAAAATTGGAAAAAATCTACAAAACAAAAGCAATCTAACACATGAACTTCTCTTCTAAAGACCTTTAAATCCTTCATTTATTAAGCAATAGCCATTCAACAAAGAATTGTGGGGAAATATTTAAGGTTCCATCAATAACAATTTGATAAGTTCTCAAGGACAAAAAAAAAATATATTAAAGTCACAGCGACGATTGCTTTAGGCTACAGTTTTGACAAAAATTACAAAATTAATCATACAATTTTGTTTTTGAATTACTTTTTTACTAAATAAAAAAAAATGATTTTGAGTGATGGAAATCTTTATTTGGACCCTTATAATTTTTCCTGTTAAGTGGAGAAAATGTTATCCGTCAAGTGGCTGCCACCAGTGTTGATGTACACATTTTTGTCAGTTTTATCGAATTTGACATGACTTTCCGGAAGATTTCCGGTGAACACTGTTCACATTCCGGTCGAATATTCTGCTCAAGGGCTGCGATTTTCTGAGGCTTGTTGGCATAAGCCCGCTACTTAACGTAGCCCCAAAGAAAGAAGTCTGAGATGGTTAAATCGAGCGATCTTGCTGGTCATGCCAAAGCACCAAAAAGTGAGATTACGCTACTAGGAAATGCTTCCTTCACATCAATATCCATTGTGGCTCGTGCTGTTTGTGCGGTTGCACCGTCTTATTGAAACCACATGTTCACCAAGTTCCGCCCATCCAATTCTGGCAGTAAGAAGTCGTTTATCATATCCCTGCAGCGTTCACCAGTAACAGTGACCGTATTGCCTATGGCGTCTTCAAAAAAAATAGGGCCCAATCACTCCTCCCGCGTGAACGCCATGCCACACCGCACACCGTGGCCTTGAGTGCGGATGTAATGGCGGATTTTCAGTGCCCCAGAAACGA
Organism: Leucozona laternaria; assembly: GCA_932273885.2. Lineage (NCBI taxonomy): Eukaryota > Metazoa > Arthropoda > Insecta > Diptera > Syrphidae > Leucozona > Leucozona laternaria. Next base: position 20,098,253 of record OW026368.1, on the reverse strand, counting down.
AGATTAAGCTTATTGAAATTAAATAGTAAGTGATCTCCTTATTAATACACGGTTTCCAAATTTTGTCTTAGTAGTAAAAAAAAAAATGGTGCCGTGGCAGCTCGTGTATAAAACCAGCGCCTATAGTGACTTAATTGTTTGCAGAAATTACAATTTTTCTGTAGATTCCAAACAGCTTAAGTGGGAGACATGACAAGAGAATTGGAGGATTTTTTGGCTACATGAAAGTTGGCCTAAGTTTTTTTTTTAGTTTTTGTTGAAGATTAAACGTAGGGGGGCATTTTCATGATTAGATTTAACTTAAAAATGAAAAAAAAAGACCACAAAACAATGAAAAATCCCCCAAATTCACAAAAATTAATCCATTTTTAATGGTTGTTGTTTTTCATTTACAAACTTTTGGGGCCATTCTTAATTTTTTGTTTCGGGGCATTTTTCATTGCGGCCGAATTCCTTGTAGACCTGTGTTATAACATAAAAGTTATCGATGCATATTTTCAAGAGAATTGCTTGATTTGACTTAAATAAAACAAATATATCGAGCACCGCCATAATAGCCGTGTTTTTTTGCAAGCCCGGAGGAATTTGGTTGAAAAAAAAAACGATATCGGGGATTAGCGACGCCATTACAGAAACAAAATGGAGTTTCCATACAAACTATCGATAATAAGCATACAATTCATGCCGGTAACACAGTTTTTCTCCGTGCTTAAGTTAAGCCCCGATAATTCTCCGTGCTTAGCTAAGCCCGAAGGGGATAAGTTCTTGTTGTATTTAACATGCAAATGCTTAGCCCCGACATTGTTTTTTTTTCGACCAATTTCCTCAGGGCTTGCAAAACAACACGACTAATGTTACGTGATCGTCTCTCATTATTATGCTCCAGTACAGGATCCAGTTGTATATCTTCACTGACACACATTTGTTAACAGTCAAACGGTGCATCGATGAAATTAGGTATATGAGCAGGCAAAATCCCTTCTGTTCATAGTAGTGTTAGTCTTAGGGTAGGTCCTGCTTGTGCAGCTCGGTGAGTGTGGCAGATGGATTGAGTTAAGATCGCATTTCCATATCTGACCATCAATGGGCGCTCACCGAGTTAGCGCGTTAAATAAGCGGAATTAACTATAAATTATTTGTGAGGTTTTCACATGATAGATAAAAAAGTGAATATTACCTGAATTATTATTTCGAATAAATGGGGTGAGAAATAGTAGCAATGTAAGACAGTAAATATTTCGAAATGACAATATAGCTATCTGATAAACTGCTCAAACAAAATTCCTCGACTTAACCTACTCTACCCTTAAAAAATTCCTAAGCCGCTAGTTTCTTGAATTGCACTTAAGCTTTTGATTTTCCATCTAGATAAGTTAAAAATTAAAGTAAACAAAACGTGGTCCTGGCAGGGCATACCTAAAGTTTTAGTCAATACCGTATGATTGACATCTTTATCGCAGTTAATAAGTTCACATCAGAGGTCAATTTATTCACAAAATCCATGATTCTTTTGTTATCATTATCATAAACAAAGGTGCATAACATCAAGTTTTCAATTAGCTTATCTTGATCAACTGTCACCCCTGAGTTCAGTCTCCCTATAGAGCTCCAAGTGTGTTCCTTATATTTCACACCCAATGTCCATTAATTCCCTTCAAATCACTTCGACTTTTTTTTAGATTTTCTTTTCTCGCAAATGTATGTTTCATGTTCCTTTCGAGACTGAACAACAATTAGCTTAAGATATGCGCATAAAGTGAGAAGTGATAATGATTTAATTAGTGGATAAGCGAAAATTGATGAATGCACTATACACGAGTTGGAGCAAACAATAAATCACGCTGGTTCGACTGCTGCCTGGCTAAAAGTTTCTCCATATTCAATCGAAAAAAAAAACAACAAACGACTCGACTGTACAACCAATCTGACACCGAACGCCCTCACCCACTCCCTAATAAAAGCTTGAATCTCATCGTGATCTGTTAATGGATCCCACACACTGATAAGACAAAGGTGCTTATGGCTTATTGCCCCCTTGTGGTGACAATGATGAACCTGATTGGAGTGCGCATCAGCATCAGCATCAGCATCAGAATCAACATCAACACACCATCATCTTCCTCGCGGAGCGCTAGCGCAGAAGCGTTCCATAAATTATTATATTTACAGCGGCATGCCAGCGGGCCGGCTAAAATTTGCCAGTAAAATTAATTCGCTATGGCCTTTTGGTTGGCACCTGATATCAGCGAGTGCGCGCGCGCGCGCGCTCAAGTCCACGTTGGCGTATAGACCCAGCAGGGAGCAGAAGCACCAGAGACGTGGATTGAGGAGTGATACGAGCCTATATAGCCGCAGAAGTTGGAATGTGTTCATCGGATATGTAAATAAGCCCGTAGGAGACATGGCACTGGCTGTGCCTGACGCTGAAGCTGAAGGTGATTCCGCTCTGGTCTTCGGTGTGCCCGGCGAGCAGCATTGCAGTACAAAGTGTAAGGCCCCTGGCCCCGGGCTTACAGGGCCTTACGCAACTTTCTCATGCGGCGAAGATTTATCTCGGAGTCGACTAATTGATCACGGCTCACGGCTGTCGTGTTATTTGGTGTGTAATCGAACCCACGACCGATAGTAGCCTGGCACCTCAGCTTCAACTTCAACTTCAACTTCAGCCCCACCGTTCGGTCGCAGTGATAGTGGGAGGGGTAGAGGGGGAGGAGAACCCACTTTGATATTTTCCACAAAATTTATTTGCATTCCGATAAAATCTGTGCTGGCTGTGGACGTGTTTACATTAAATAGTTGCGTGTTGTTGGTGTTTTGTTTGGGGACAATAATCTGACGTTTTGCTTCAAGATGGCTTTTTTTTTCCAACAAAATCCAGCAGCAGCAGCAGCGGAAAGGTCATCTTGCAGACGCAATGTTATCGTATCTGTGTTGGGAAACCACGTTAATTGGTGTTCATGTTGATTATTATTATTTTTTTTTTTTTGCTGCTGTGGTGGGTAATGCTTCTTACTCAAAGTGAGATTGAGAGATCAATTTTAGTGAAATAAAAATTCATTAGCGAAATAAAATTCAATCTAAAGGTAGATAGTTGAAATTTTATCTTTTTAATAGGATGGCTTAAAGGAGGAGCTTATTGATTTAGTGCTCGTTGCTAACGATGACAGTTGATATTGGATGATGTGATTCATTGCTGAGTGTTTTTTTTTTTTTCCTTTCACTTGTTTTATTAATCAGGTGATGCTTTAGGCACTTTAGAAGAACCTTTAAGTTTTTATATATGGAGGAGATTCAAATTATTGAAGCACATTTGGTCATCCATAAATATGTTTTGAGGAATGGTTGAATTCATTGTTACAAATATTTGTATCGAAATTAAAAAAATTACAAACAAGGTTTCTTTCTCAACTATAAGCGTCAATCTCAAGACAAATAATCTTTTACCACTTGGAACAGGGAGCACATCGACGCCAACAAGAATAACAATTTAAGGCCAAGATCCATATGAAAAGTAAGAGGGTTCTAGAGATCAAGCATACAAAGTTGGAACATCAGTAAATTGTATATTTAATAGTCTTTTTCCATGATTCCAGAATGTGATGTACATTATCAGTATTATTTATAAACCCATTCCAAAGAGCGTCTAACTTTAGACAGCTCTCCAACTATACAATGCCTTCCTTATTAATAAACATTTTTCGTCAATTGTATATAACTTTGACTCTATATCTACTATTGGTTGTTCAAACCTAATCTAAAGTGGGTTCTTTCAATGAACAAGGCAAGGCAAGGCAAGGCCAGTTTCTAGCTTCATTGAACGTGTCCAAAAGTTCACTCAAATTAATTCATTCATACGAAGTCGACAGATTACAAGGCATGCGGATTCGTACTTCACTTGAAGTAGATTTTTACTTCGATTTTGAGAAAAGAAATTGAATCTATTTCCCTACTTCGCTTTTTCGAAATCTACTTCAATTTTTTCAATTGAAAAAATCCTCAATCAAAAAACGAAAAGACAGCACTAATCATCAAGCACTATACATCGTTTTAGTAAAAGACAGCACTGTTGTTTTCCATAAACTCAAAATGTCAAAATCAAGATTCGCATTTGTAGTATTTAAACCCAAAACAAATTCAAGAAAGGTATTGAACTTCAATCATACAATTTGTCGTGGTAATTCCATTTACAAAAAATCCATTGACATTCTTAAATGGTGAATGGAGGTCATTTCGGATTCACGATATAAGTAAAATAGATCAAAGTGATTTGACTAAATTTTGGTCTGAATTCGTTGTATTTATAAATATTATTTAGTTTATTTCTTTTTTGTTTAATAAATTTTAGCTAAGAAACATTTTTTGAAAGTATGAGTTTTTTTTTTTAATTTCTAAGGCCCAGTTTTTCAGTGGTGAGTTAAACCAGAGTTAGTCACCTCTAGAAGTAAATTAACCCACAGTTAACCGAGGGAGCAGTTTTTTGGTGGAGACTTCAAACAAACAAACTCGGTGGATAAAACATCAAAAGCATCTGTTAAGTTAATCCTGAGTTAACTCACCAAATTTGATGAGTTAACTCGGGTGTAAATTTAACCTCTCACTGAAAAACTGGATCTAAATCTACTTCGGAAATTTTTGATTTACTTCACTTTTTTCCACATTTGATTTGAAATTTTGAATCTGAATCTGGGTTGGATTCCCATCCTCTTCCATTTCAATACAAACATTTTTTTTTCACGGCTACTGCTTCTTTCGAGGAAGTAAATCTGGCTACGCCGAAAATTAGCCGAAATAAATTTTAAATTTTACTAAGCCTCAAATCACTGTCACGGAGTGATCCCTGAAATTTTGAAAATCTGACTTGAATATTTCCAGTGTTTTTTTAAAAAAAATGTAAGTTGAGTTTTCTTCGGACGCATTGGTGACACCCGTTTCAAACATTTTTAAGACGTAATATTCAGTTTTAACCATAGAAAAATTATTCACATACCATTCAATAGGAAAACATCTTTACCGATTGGTTTTGTAAAAAAGGACTGATTTTATTCGGCTCGACAAAATATATCCAAGCAAGATCTTTTTGCTTTTGAAAACAGAATTGTTACTATTGTAATTACAATTAGTAAAAAGTTTTAAACGTAACTATTAAAAATGGGTTTTAAAAAAAGCATATGGAGCCCAGAAGAAAGAGGCAAAGTACTTTTAGAGAGTCGGTACTATCTAATCGAAGAATTGCAGACAAACTTGGAAGAAGCCACGGTGGCGTTATCAACAGTTTTTTGAAGAACGTTTCTGGCTACGGGAAATACATGACAGATAGAACTTACCGAGCAACGTGAGCCACCGATAGAAGAGCAATTCTCAGAGCTGCTTCAAATTCACTTGATTCTGCAGCAAAAAAAAATAAGGCAAAATCGAGCGTTACAGCTAGTCTGGGATCATTTTTCATTAAGACCAATTTCCATGTAACCATGAAATATTGTGAATAAAAGTTACTGGAACTTTAAGAACAAGTAAATGCGACCCAGTCGTGCATTTTATTTTATTATATTGTTCAAAAACATTCAATTTAAAAAAGGGTCTACATTTCGAACATCTTTTTAAACGGTTCGGCGATCGTGAAATTCACAAAAAAAAAATATTGACTTTTTATATTTATATTGTAAGTGTCAAGGTTTTGCCATAAATAATAAATACAAAGCATAAATAAATGCCAAATAAACCGCTGTATTTCGGACAATGTATTGGTATATGCAAACAGATAAAATAAAGTTTCAATAAGTTTCAAATTTATGAACCATTAATCACGCAGAACTTCTACGCTCTAACTCCTTACAAATTGTTAATCAGTGACAGGTCTCGTCAGTCAACACTCATAAATGTTCTTTTCTCTAAAAAAAAAAACACCCAGGTAGTACAACCATTTTGTTTATTTTCTCGATCACTTATATTTTGTAGTTAACAAGAAAAAGGTAAATTGTGCATAATTTTTTATCGGTTTCTGTCATCGTTAGAGACGGAGTGTTGAACGATAGTTGAACGAAGTCGATACTAATTTTCAGCACCAATTCTCAAGAGTGGCAATTATTTTCAATTCTTTTTTGCCTTTTGCTTTTTAACTACAAAATAACAAAATAAAAACTTATTCATAACCAAAGTGCAGGCAGCTATCGCTAGCCCTTTTATGTATGGTGTGTCTCAAGTCTCACATCGTCGTTGTCGTCGCGTCGTCGTCATAACAAGCGTCATGTTTTATAAAGCACATTCGATGCAGTCTTTGACTGAGGTCAGTGATGGAATAGTAACAAACATATCTATTTCTGTAAAACTTCTCTACATTATGACAGTTCAGTTCATATCTAATTGGATGTTTTAGTCATATTCAGAACCATGACTTTCGAAATACCATGATTTTCGAAATGTCAAGATTTTCGAAATGTCAAAATTTTTGAAATGTCAAGAATTTCGAAATGTGAAGATATTCGAAATAGGTGAAATATATTATTTTATTTTTTGTATTAAAGTGCCAAAGTCAAAGGTAGTTTTTCTTGTATAACATAACGTTTGAACGGTTTTACCACATATTTTGGGATGCGCATAGCAATTTATAGTTATACAATTTTAAGAAAAACTTAAGATCCATAATGAAAAGGGATTACGGACAATAGGTACATATAATTTTTGGCAATTTAAAAAATAATACTTGTCATGCAGTTTTGTTAAAATAAATAAATCCTGACAAAAAACTAATTTAATCGAAATCGTAAAAATTATTTTTGAGAATATTTAACAGAAAACAAAATGTCTTTTCGAAATTTGGAGCAAATCTGTTTCAGCTGTAGTTCGATATAAACTAATCGCAGACATCTGTTCAAAATGTAGAGTTTTTTGTCGTTATCTCTACAAATTTCTTATGACAAAAAACCTTTTGCACAATTATAACAAAAAATGAGTGGATGTGGGCAACATGCAATTTTAACTTCTCAGTATATAGTGTATCTCCTATACGCTCCACTATATATGCGCATATACGCAGCTTGAAAGTTGCATATAAATACTCTTAGCAACTTCCAACGCCTAATATTGTATACCAACACTGGTTAAGCTTTAGATTTTTGTTTTATTTGCTGAGTGCTCCAAAATTGCTCTAACTTCAAAACTAAATCCATTCTGCTGCGTAGAGTACAGCTTGACAGCTGTAATTGAGCGCAAATTATCACCTCAATGTCTGACCACCTACGACCATTATATGCGCCATGTCAATGTTTATCAACTTGTCTAATAAATAATTTTTATTATGTACTCTTATTATTTTTTATTTTTTTTTTTTTAATTCATATTGATACTGTTTTTTTTTTTATTTTTTTCTATCGCTCGCTGCCCTGGTTGGATGGTGTACTCGAATCAAAAGAGAATAAACCAATAAATTTGTTGTGGTTGTAAATGGTTGGAAAATTGACAGCTAAATGGAAATGGGGCGGAGTACGATCGAATGGGGGTGGTATAGGAATGTGGCGTAGTATAAACAAAAGATATACGAACGAACAAGTATTGTTGATACAACGATGACGTTATTAAAAATTATTTTCAAATAAATCTAATGAATATTTTTTTATAGGGTGATATTGAATTGATTGAAATTCAAATAAAATTCTTTTTCTTCAGATGTATAGTGTTAGCTTTTCATTTGGTTAAATTTGACACATTAGATTTTATAAATTTAGCCAATCGATACAAATATGACAGATTATTGTTTTGAAAAACTGATTCGGAAATACTCCATTTTTTTTTTTTTTCAAATACAAAGTACGACACTAAAATATATTAAAAAAGTGTCAGAAATATTTGTATTTATTATTTTTCACTTAAAATGATCAAAGTATCGAATTTCATCATTTAAAAAAAAAAAACTACTTCAAAATGATCATAACAAAAAAAAGGATTTGCAAATATTCCCTTATTTTCATGAAACTACTGAACATTTTTTAGACAATTAAGAACCCGAATTAGCTCCGAGTTAACTCTAAATTAGCTGAACAGATATTTCTGACAGATGCGTGTCAAAAATGTATCAAAAAGGAACTAAGACACTATGGAAAGAGCATCGATTTTAAATGAAAAAAAAAAAAAAAACAGCAATAATTTGCCCACCATGTAGGAGATCGGGATACAACCATGGAATACCTAATTCCGTTATGTGAATTTGTTTGAGAAAAACCTGAAACGCAGTTTTCTTACAAATGACGTGGTTTGTTACTGGTACGAAATTTGATCAATATCGTAAGACCCGTTTTCGAGAAAATTTGAATAAAAAAAACAAAATATTTTTATGGCAGCTACCCTTTCTAGATGAGCTAAAACAAAAATTCGAATTTCCCTTCTAGGGAATCACATATAAATGCTCTGTACCAAATTTGAAACAAATCGGTCCACCCGTTTACTAGCTCAAATTACAGTGGACGCACACACGCACAGACGCACCGACGACGCCCAGACGCACAGACCGACAGACAGCATGAAGAAATCCACTTTTTTGGACTTTTCGATTATCGTAGTGTTAGTTTTGATTACAACCTCAATATTTTTTTTCACACGAAACCAATACTTGCCCTATAGAGCAAGTAAAAAATTATTTATTAATACCTCACCAAGAAAAGTCTGTTGTTGCTCCAGAACGCCTCCTACGATTTTGATAAAATTTTCTTATGCATCAAAATTAGTACGATCTACCATTTAAAATTATTAAATTTTACTTTTATAAACAGTACCTCTCATAGAACGGTTATTTCGATTTTCGACTATATTATCGGACTATTGGATTATCCGATTAAAACTAAATTTTTTTACATAATGTAGCATATCAAAATTTTCAAAAATATAATTTTTGGAATTTTTATTATTATTATTTTTTGAAAATTCGATATTTCGAAAAAAAGGTAAATGAGTTTTCTTTTAAATCAATTTTTAATCAATTAATAAATAGTTACTTAAGATTTGCGTACCAAGTTTTTTTCTCAAAAATATTTACAAAATTTTATATATAAAAAATTAATTAATTTTAAAACCACTTTTAACGATTTTAAATTTTTTTTTATGAAAGTTAACAAGGATATAGAACTATGTTTTTTTTTTGATAAGGCTCACCATCTCCGAAAAAATTCTCCTTCTATATCATTGTCAATTTATCTCTAAGGTATAAAGTTTATTTTTATTGCAGGAAATGGTTATTAATAGCCAAAGTTTATATAAATCAGTTTTAAGAAAGCTTTAAAAACAAATCAAAAGCCATTTGGCTAATTTCAAAAGTATCCCAATCGGAAGTTGTAAAAGAATATATTTCGCATGAGGTGTCAGACTGATGAATCATGATTTTATAAATTATTCTAACTTTATTATAAATTTCACTATGAAAAAAAAACGTGTCAATGACTCCTTCTTAATTCATCTGACTCATCATTGTATATCTAAGAGGTAAGAGGTGTAAATATAAAATAAATAATAATATGAGGTTAGTTGGTTTTTTTTGGTCGATCTATTTCATCTTCTTTTCCGAATTTTCGTCGGTTTTCACGATTTCTTAAGGGGCATTATTTTGAATTATTTTTCATCATTTTTGTATTATTTAATTTTTGAATTTAATTAAAACAATACAAACTAAATTAAAAATAATAATACACCGGAAACAGGAAATATGATTTTTTTTAATGCAAGCAGGCTCGCAGGGTTTAAGTTGATTGGCATAAATTCTTTACTATCGGAAAGATAATAAAAAAAATTATTGATGTTTCATTGGATTGTTTGTATTTTTTAAAGTAAATATGGACCAATTATTCCACCAGCTCATAAACCACACCAACCCGTTTTTTACTTTGGAAGGTCTGCCGTGGTCCTGATCCGTATAACCTACCAAAACATACATGTATGCGTATAGAATGAACATGGAATCCAACTAGTAAGTATATAATATTTAATATTTTTAATCAATTTATTATTGGACTCATTAGAGTGAAGCCAGCAAACATTTTGCTGAATGTTCAGATTTTGTTCACCAAAAGGTTAGTGAAACCTTCAGTTATGTGAATGAACTATGAATGAACACAAAGATCCTACAAATTCTTACGGGGGAGATGCAAAGGGATTTGTATTTTCTATGTGTCAAATAAAAGAAGAAAAAAAAACAACACTCAGTTTTGATTACTTTTTCTTCATAAATGTGAGTGTGCACAAGAAAATCTAAAAAACATATAAATAGAAACCTTATATTCATTTAAATGAAAAACCTTCGGATCATATAAATGAGTCACCAAACTGATTTATATCGGTGTCTAATTGCCCAAGGAAAAGGATTAAAATTGAATCATTAGTGAATTGTTTTTTCGGTCGATTTCTTCACTTTTGTGATCCATTTATGAATCAATTTTGAATGGAAATGTTTGCTGGTATATTGGCATTGACTTTCGCGAATACAATACATAAATGTGTATACAAATTGTGACTATTTTTATTAATTGCTCTTAAATACAAAATTCTTATTTAAAATTATTTAAACAAAAACTGAGCATGAAGTTTCATAAAAAATAAAATAACTCACTTAGCTCAAATTCAACAAAACAAAATCCTCAAACTTGATAAGCAACTTAGGTTATTGTCAAGATTAAACACATTTATACCATCATCATCAGCATTATACCTACCTACTGCCTACATTTTTGAAATCTTTTTTATTTTGAATAAAATTATGTTTTATATTAATCGATCTATCTACTTTGTAGAGATCTATACCAATAGATAATCAGAGCATTTAGCTTTATTATTTCTTATAGGTGATCTAAAAACACTATCTTAAATTATGTGCATATTGATATTCGACTGTCGATTTCGTGATGAAGATTAATATTTACATAAATAAATGATTTTAATTTGTATATTATTGGCACTGACACTTAATTTAGGTTTTAGACCACCGGATGGCACTAGCTTGGCTAGAACACTTGCGCTCCGGGGCAAAGAGAAACCTGCCGCCCCAATTTTATGTTTTTGTTGTTGATATTGTTTGTGTTTTGAATATGTTAATAATTTTTAACGTAGTCTAAGCGATTATTACACGCGCGAGTTAAACAAAACATAACCTCTAAGATTGAAGCTGGAAAAAATGTACTCCTTTTGCACTCCATTTTTACTCCTTCTACTCCAAAAGTCTTCGATTGGCTCTTCCGAGTAACTTTTCCGGAGTGTCATATTGAAGTAGACGAGGAACACACACATACACATAAAGTTTTTCGTTGGATTAATTGTCAAAAGTGATAAATACTTGAAGAAGCCATTTTGTTAAATGGCGGCTTTAAGTAGTGTGTGTGTAAATTTAGGAAAGTCGGTGTTTTCATATTCGATTGGAATTAAAAAGGAGTAGAATAGACCGAAAATCCAATCGAAAACTTCATAAGATTAAACGTTCAATGCAAACGGTCAACGCGATGGTTCTATTCATCATCATCATCATCATCGTCGGCTCGACAACCGGCGTCCGGTCCTGGCCTCATTCAACAAGTCTCTCCACCCATCCCGGTCTCGAGCCGCCGCCATCCAGTTGCGCACCCCAAGACTCCGGGCGTCCTGGTCTACGCCATCTCTCCAGCGCAAGCATGGTCTACCACGCTGTCGTCTACCATAGAATGTACCACAAAGAACTTTCCGAGCAGGTTCCTCTTCGCTCATGCGAGCTAGGTGCCCTGCCCACCGGAGTCTACCGAGCTTAATTTTTGTCACGATATCTGCTTCAAGGTAGATTGCGTACAATTCATGATTGTCACCAGGTCACCAAAAAATTGATGAACACACGTCAACGCACCGTCAAAGTTCATCGAATCAACACATAAGGTGTTGACGTTTTTACGAATGACATCCGTCACATCAAAGTTGTTCAGAAACAGGTTGACGTGTAAGAACCCTTTGTACCCTTGGATGTCAATACGTTGACACGTCAAACGATGATGATCACACCACAGATTAGCCACATGAAGATGAAAATCCCTGGCAGCCATTTTAATTTGCCTACAAGCTTCGGCTGTCAGATATCAGATAAAAAATGAGAATGTGTGTATAAAAACCTCACACATAGACAGTAAGGATCTTAAGATACCGGTTAAATTGTTGTTGCAATTCACATCTATTCATCGACGCGGGAAGAAATTACAAATACAACAATGTAAACAAATGGGTTTTGGATGGTGAAACGTACGAAACATTCTCATCTTCATATAGCTAATCTGTGGATCACACGACCACAACCTGACACGTTGACACTCCGTTAAAAAAAAACCTTAACTTCGTGTTTTTCCGCGTTGATGGTGAATTAACTTCATCAATTATATATGGTTTTTTCTTAGAGGATATATAATATGGAGGGTTTTTTTTATTCGAATGCGTACCATTCATAGGGGTCGCTGTTCAAGTTCTGGTCAGAGTTTTCTGCACATTGGAGAAAAAAACTAAAAAAGAAGATATTTAAATCTTTAAAATAATAAACAAATACTTATCAATTTCAAGAATTACTTCAAAATAGAACAATTTAGAGAGAAAATAAGCAAATTATGGCTTCACAATTGATAGTAGCTGTACGATATCTTAAAGACTTTATCTTAACCGAAAGTGAAATAGCGCCCCCTATCATGGCCCCAGGCACTGCAATGCATTAGGGATGGAAACGAGCACTCCATATAATATATCCTCTAAGTGTTTTTTTCGATTGGTAATCTCCAAGAAGTCTATCATAAAAAATAGAGTGTCAAATTACATCGAAGTATAAAAAACCCCAAAGAAGTGACACTTATTTTTCACCCGGAAAAAAGCAATTTGAGTGCCTTGCGACGACATACTCTTTATACTCAAAAAAAATATAGTTCTTTCTTAAACTGTCAATTCATTAACTGTCAAATTTATTGAAGAATGACTGCAATGTCGATAGATGTACGTATTAAAAACTTTATGAAAAAATTTAGTAATTGCTATTTTAGGGCTTTCGATTGGCATCTGAAACAAAATACTCTTATATGCATAAATATGAATATGATCTTTTCTGTAGGTAATAATCTGTCAAATTCCATTGAAGAATGTTGATACATACATATGTAAGTAGATTAAAAAAAAAAAACAAACATTTTGAGATTCTAGTTACTGCCTGCTCCATAAATCGGCATTCGGAACAAAATATCAAGAAGAAATTCGTCATCCATCTATCAAGCAATAAACTGTTAAATTATATTTTAAAGAATTCGAAAATTTCGAAGTTTCAGTAATTCCTCTGGAAAAAATTCTTTTAACAATTGGAATAAAAAACTCTCTGCCGAAAAATATGGCTTGTTTTCTTTCTGTCAAGTCATGAACTCTCAATATCAATCAAAATAATCTAAACAAAAAAAATATTATTCTTCCCTCAAGAAAAAGAAAATTTTAGTTCTTTCACGTGACGGTGACGTTTCAAACTTTTGGCTATCTGAAATCAACCCCAGGAGGAGGAGCATTTTCTCTATTTGTCAGAAGAAGAAATGTCATTAGCCGTGTGTTTTTGGAAGCCCGTGGATATTGGTCGAAAAAAACGACTTGGGGGCTAAACAATTTAGATGTTAAATGCACAAACAACTAATCCCCTTCGGGCTTAGCTAAGCGTGGATAATTCTCGGGGCTTTACTTAAAGACGGAGAAAAACTGTCTTACCGGCATTAATTGCATACTTGTTATCGATAGTTTATATGGAAACTCCATTTTGTTTCTGTAATGGCGTCACTAAAATAACCCAAATCCTTCGGCTTGCAAAAAAACACGGCTAACGTTAAGTGTTCCGAAAGATTCTTCTCGATCTACAGACACTCCTCTGAACATTTCACATTATGTCAAACCAACTAGAAGGTCAACGCAGGCTATACGTTGATGCAACAGAAAACTCGGTTCTGCCAATATTGAAACACTGAAGTTGATGTCAATGCAATGCGCTGATGGACAGTCTGTCAGTCAACGTGTCCTTACGGAGTTGACAGGTTGATCACAGGTTCAACGAAAATAAGCAATGCGTAATCCATAAAAGTCGTGTTAACGCATTTAAAGCGTTCTGCGTTGACGGTCTCATTTATGACTATACAACATTGGGACAGCATTTGATGTCATTTTGACGAAGAAAACTGTTACTGGCACGAATTTCATCTTAGATATCGATAGCTTGTATATGGAAGCCTGTTTTTTTTTTTAAATGCCTACAAGCATTTGCAACCGCCCCCCCCCCCCCCCCCCTAACTTCACCATTGGCTGACATAACGCCTTATTTTAAGTAAAGGGTTTTTCAAAAGGGACGCTACAAAAGTAGAGCAACATAAACAGCAAACGACGCCATATTTATTGCCGCTCTTTTGACATTTCTCTTCAGTAAGGTTTGACATTTTATGATGGAAAGATATACGAGCCAGCAACGAGTCACGAGTCGAAATTATTAAAATTTACTACCGAAATTCGGAGTCACTGGCCTCAACGTTAAGAGCGCTACGTAATCGAAAAATCATCTTCAGCGATGAGGCTCATTTCTGGCTGAATGGCTTCGTCAAGAAACAAAATATGAGTCATCATTGACTCCCAAAAAAATTACGATTTGGTGTAGTTTATGGGCCGGCGGCGTCATTGGGCCGTACTTCTTCCGTGATGATCAAGACCGGCACTATACTGTGAATGGGGATCGCTACCGTTCAATGATAACCGAATATTTTTGGCCCAAATTGGATGATATGGACTTGGAGGACATGTGGTTCCAACAGGACGGCGCCACAAGCCACACAGCGAATGTCACAATCAATTTATTGGAAACCAAGTTTGGAGAACGTGTTATCTCACGAAATAGTCCAGTCGCTTGGCCGCCCCGGTCGTGCGATTTGACGCCGTTAGACTATTTTCTGTGGGGCTACGTCAAGTCTATGGTCTATGCCAACAAGCCAGCGACGATTGATGAACTTCGTACGAATATCGAACGTGAAATTGCAGCAGTATCGGCCGATTTATTCTTGAAAACTGCCGAAAATTGGGTTCAGCGTCTGGACTTCTGCAATCGTGCCCGTGGTGGCCATGCAAAATAAATCGAATTCCATACATAATGGCATCGAACGTACTTTCACAGGAATAAAGAATTTCATTGATATCCAAAACCGTTTTTGTTTTATTTAAGAAAACTTTTATAGCGCTCTTATTGAAAAACCCATTATTTCCTGATTAAACGAAAACTTCAAATATATTATGTTCGTCAAATCTATACCTATAAAAGCCAAATTTTTACAACATCAATAAGCTAAATGAACAACAAAGTAGAATTTGTCCTTATATATTCCTAATCATAAAAGAACGCCCTCTAACTCCTTCCTTTGGATAATGTCTTTAATCATATTTGGAAAGAGCCACTTAATGAGGCATTCGTTTCTGAGCCAATTACCAGCCAATCATACCTTTATACCTAAAAATATAAGGCCAATTTTCCCTGCAGTCGAATGCACTCCATTATGATTAATTAACTGTCAAGCTGCTTGTCATCGTATTGTAACACAATCCGCCCAAATAGGAAAGGCAAGTACCTACCTATGTATATAGGTAATTCCATGTCTCTATTGTCCCGCCAAACAATCAGAACCACTCAACATAATCTTTCCTGCGATTGCAATCATCAACCCGAGAATAGCTAGAGATAAGATCATTTGATGGAACATGGACCTGGAACTCCCTTTAACTGTGTTTACCTTTTTTTAAATCATCTTTTTGCAGTTCAATTCGGTGGATGAGGGGTGCTACACTATTATTGACAATGACGATCGTCCTCGGACTTGTTGATTCTGTTGGGATTGGGACTTGGGATGTTATGCAAACACACAGTTATAAAGAACCATTCACCAGGTTGTTTGTTAGTTGTTGTTGTTGTTGACGATTCGGTTCGGTTCGGTTGTCTATCTGTCTGTTGTGTTTGTTTATCCGGTACTTCCCTCATTTCATTTCCCTTTGGCCACTGGCAACTGGCACTGTACTGTGGCAGCAGCATCAGGCATCAGCTTCAGCAGGCATCACAAGAGTATCTGATTTCCAAACATCCCACTTTGATGATATTTCGGGTTGAACGATTTTGAACGGTGAGTGCGTGTATAGTCATTGCAGTGCCACAGTCACAGTGTGCTGCTGTGGCTGGTATACAGTGAGTGGACTCTATGAATAGAGGAGCGTGTTCAACAACTAGGGCGCTCCCAGGAAATAAGGTCTCAAACGAGCGAAACGTGAAACCTGTGTGCCTGTGCAGTGTGCAGTGCACCTATTCATCGGCCGACATTCAATCTGTGTGCTCTCAGCTCTGTTGCAAATGCAATTGTCGGATTCTCAATTCTCATTGTCGTATAGGTAGTCGCAGCTTTGGAAAATGGAATTAGTTGCTTCGAAGGCGGCTCCTATATCTCCTTATTGTCTCATTCATAATGTCATTCATTAAGCTTCATAACGAAAAAATGGAAAAACACAAACACCCGTTTCCGATTCCTTTCTTTTTTTTCTCTTCTGGTATCTGGTATTATTGTTCTGGATTTCTTGTTCTTCTATAAGATGCCACAAATCATAAAGATGTATAGACGGTTGCAACATGTCTTTGAACGTCTATTAGATACAAAGTTAGTAGATACTCAATGGGGCAACTATTTAAATGTGACAACAGAGCACAATTAATGCAAATCTTGGCCATAAATTTGTCCCTATAGACGGACAGAAAGTGTGTGTCTTTAATTTTGCATGTGTAATTGCGAACTATTATTATGATTGTTGTCATTATTGTGGATTTGGATTTATAATCGTACATATGTACGTACATAAGTTGGTAAGGTATATATATACCGCAGGGATATCTTGGCGGATTAAGAGCTCTAACACAACACAAGACAAGACAAGACAACAACCGTGGGTAGCAAAACGAGTTACAATAAATCAAAATTTCTGTCAAATCGTAGAAACATCTATTTTTGGATAGATTTATAGATAAAACACTCGGCAGGAGATTGATATTATTTTTATTCAATTTCTCTCTTTTCACGCGATACAAGAAACGTATGATAGATTTTTTTTTTTTTTTTAAATATATTTTTGCAGGTTGCATATTTATAGGGAATGTCTTTATCACACCTATTGATTTGTGTACCTACTATGTGCTTCATGCTGTTGAGTATTTTATTCGATGTGAGACAGTATGTGGCAATAGTGTATAATTAAGAAATCATGATGCCTTATATATATCCGAGAAGTATAGAGTTGCAAAAGATAAAATCATTCTAGATACACAGATATATGTATATATTGTTGTATTTAGTAAAATAAATTCTTAGATTAAGTGCCTTATTTTTGCTTGCTTGTCAGATCTGATATGTAAACAACACTCAGGGACAACATAATGTAAAATTAACCAGATATCAGGTTGTTTTTTCAACATGGTTAATCATGTTAAATATTTAATAAGACGTTAAGATTTTAACGTCTTTATTAAATTAACTCAAGTTGCTTGAAAAATCAACATGACTCCTTTTAAGCTTTTCGCTGACTTAAATAAGTAATTTTGTCAAAATAGCATGATAATTTGTATAACATTACTTGGTTAACTTTTAAACTGACAGCACTTTCTTGTTAAATAAGTAGATGCTAGGGTTATATGCTTGCACGTGAACCAGGATGAATTGACATGGTACATTGTAACTTTAACAACATCCACTTGAGTTATTTACATGACCGCTTGTGAAATTAAACCTATGGAAATGTAACATTGGCACCCAAGCCTGGATAATATGACTGAACAGGCTAAACTCTGACTTATATAATGACCACCTGTGTTATTAAAACGAGCATCTGAGATATCCATATATATTTACCAACTTTGACAAAAACTCAAAGAAGCCGAGACGAGATTTAGTTAAATGGGACTGATACGAATACCAAGACCGTAGTGCAATGTTTCCATTTTAATGAGGCCAGCACTTAGCATATGACTTCTTAGAGACTGTTGTACCTGATTTGAGTACAACATTTTGGAAACCACTTTTGATAATACAAAAAATGGGAAAAACAACAGGGCGATCAGGTAAAGAGCAGACAAAATTCAAGGTTAATTTTATACGTAATGTTTGCGTAATAAATGAAATGTTAAATGCAGTTGACTTGAAATTTAAAATAGGCAATGCGAAAATAATATAAGCTTTAGTAAAAATATGGCCGATATTCTTATCTTGTTAAATTAACTAAATTGTTGGCCGTTTTCGAAAACGTCATATCTAAGTCAATTTGACCGGAAATTGATTGTCATTTTTATCGCAAAAGTTGCAATGGTCAACTATGCAATCGTCCTGCTTGCACACATGTCATTTGATGAACGTCAAATGATTTTTTTGCGAGCGCAGTTGACGTTTTCGAACAGAAAGAAGCCAATTTCATCAGAATTTTAAAATTCACTTTCGCTCGTCATTTTCAGCCGCGACGTGTTTATCGTTTTACTGACTCGATCCCTGACTGACATCCAAAAATATTAAACAGCTAACAATCTCTCGAACCACCATGTCTGTCCCTTTCGTCACCTCCATTTTTTTACTGCACACCTGCAACGCAGATGATGTTTTCGAACACGTGACTTTAGCAAACTGCATAATCGAACACAATGCTAATGCAGTAGAATTTGTATTTGCGTTTTCGAACAGAAGACTTTTGCAGTTTGCGTTTAAGAACATTCTACAAACGCATTTTTGACGCAGATGACGTTTTCGAAAACGGCCGTTGTCATTCATAAATGCTGCCATTTTAATACAACATTGTATATATAAGGAGCGTATTTATAGTGGTTTGCTAAGCTCATGTTTTGTTAAACTGCAGATTAAAATCAAATGGTTTTACGAATGCAGCACCATTTTATTACCGAATTAACTTCTGTGTTGATTGATGAAACAATTATTTCATTGTTATTCGATCAAATATTGAAAAAAACTAAACAAAAGCAATGAAAATTAATAATTTAAAATTTAATTAAATTCAGTTTTATCTTAAAAGCAATTTAAAACTGACTATGAATACGCCCAAAAGTGTTTTGAAATCTCATTTAAATTTCTAAAACTTTATTAATGTGTTTTTTTTTCAATATTTGTCAGAAATTTGTCTCTAAATGCGGATATGATATTTTTGTGGCTATTTAGGTTTAACTGAAAAGTATTTTACTGCTCAACGATATCTTAGTTGTGAATTGAAGTGTTTATTAAATGCAACACTATCTCCCAGACTATAAGTGCAGTCCAAGTTGAGGTTTATCTATAGGGGTACCTACTTGTGATAGAATATGACATTTTAATTTTTTTTAAGTATATGTTAACAATATTTATGTAGTAGCTCTAAAATGGAAGCTTTGAGAGTTCGGAAAAATAAAGGTGGTGGTGTGTTGACAAACAGAAAAATTGTCATTAGTCCGATAAATTAAGTATCTACTTGTAAATTTTCCTTGTTTGCTGTCAATCTTGATATGATTGTTTAAAGTTTTTTTTTTTTTATTTTTTACTTTAGGATCTCCAATTTGTAATATTAATTTGGTTAAATAATAATTTTTTTTACGATTTATTTTTATTTTTTTTTTTTTGCTTTGAATAATTATAAAATGTCAAAAAAAATAATTGCATAATGTGTAATACAATACAGCAGTTGCGTGTTATATTTATTGTTAACAGAGTGTAAGCTTTAGGTAATGAGATCAGATATTTTTTTAACGAAAGAAAGACAGTGTATTTGGAATGAAGGGGAGGTGTATCCGCTCTTAAGACTTAAGCCCTTATTGCGAGTGTCGTTTGTTTATCGATGAACGACTTTTGTCGAAAATTTAAGATATCTGAAGTTTTTGTTGCATCAGATTCCATCCGCTGTGTTTTCACAAGTGGTTACAACCACAACCTCTGCACTTCGACTTAAAGAAATGGGCTCTTGGAAGCACAGCAGCTATATGGTCATGGGTCTATCTTGCAAAGGTATATGACACAGTGGCCGGACTTGATGTGACGACTAACTATATGTACCACCCTTAATTGATTCTTACAAAAACTTCTCTATTTTAATACCCGCAAGGCATGGATGGGAACCCAACTCACTAATCAGTGAACAGGGTTTTCCCTTCTACACTGATGGGTCAAAAATGTCAAAAGGAACAGGACCTGAGGTGTTCTGTGAAACTCTTAATATTAGAGAATCATACAAACTCCCAGATGAGTGTAGTGTCTTTCAAGCTGAGATTTACGCTATTGAAAAGGTGGCTGAAATAATTCACAAGAAAAAACTGATCTCGTCGGAGATCACATTTTTCGTGGACAGCCAAGCTGCCATTAAAGCATTATCCAGTTGAGACTATTAGATCCAAGGCAGTAGCCAAGGCATACTGAACAATATTTTCAACACCAACCAAGTCAAACTCTGCTGGGTTCCTGGACATAGCAATGTCGAAGGGAATGACATAGCAGATGAACTGGAAAGGAGGGGGTCAGTATCAAATAGGGAAAATAGCAGCCCATTAGATATTGGACTAGACCAGATTAAAAAGAAGATAGACATAATTACGAAAGAGCAAACCTAACCTACAACCACATTAAGCTTTCCAGAGAGCTTTGGATACAAATTTTAACGTGTCCAACGTTTTGGTACGATAGACTTTTATCGAATCGAACGTTAAATGAGACTCGCAATTTGAAATGTTTTAATGCGTTTTTCAAGTCGGTTTATAGAATTAACAATGCACTTTAAACAATTTTGTTAACAATTGTTTTTGTAACAGTTTCGTAACTTTATGGAAAGGCATTTATTCAAGCGTTTTAGTTTTAAGTTGCCTGTAACTCCTACTTCACAGTATCTTGAGATTTGTTTAAAACCTATACATTATAATGAAACGTTATTTCTAACTTTCTATTGCACCCCGAGAAATACCCTATTGTGCAATTATTAAGGCATTGGACTCTCTAGCCGGTGGTCTGAGGATAGATTCCTACCTTATGCCACCCAAACACAAAAAAATTTCGCCGGCGAGAAAATGATAAATTTCTCTCTTGTCATCAAGAGCCGTTCAAATTCGGATTAAAATTAAAGGCCCCTACAATAGCCAAACATAAGTCCAACAAGGCAACTGGTCCTGCTGACTCACCGGTTGAACTGTTCTATAAGCAACTGGAAATGATTCCTGTTCTCTTGCCAAACTCGTTCAACTGATTGCGAATGGTCGCTGTTTAATAAATGAAAGTTACGAACCCCACGATAGTTTCGACGTCAAAAACAATGTCAAATTGTCAACAGTAGGTACCTTTATGGTGGCCAGCGTAGAGCTTACCAATTGCGTGGTGGTAGAATTCCAAAATAAATTATGAAATGAAAACATTTAAGGCTTTTACCAATGCTGCTGAATAATTCTAAATTTTACCGATATTTTCTATAGAATTTCCACATTTGGGACTTTTACAATAACATATCCCTATGACATATTGATAAATATGAATTCAACACAAACTGTGATCGATCGGAAGTGACTTTAGACATGCTAATTATAACAGTTTTGGTAAATAAAAGTACCCCCAGGGATAGGGCTCTCCGCCGCCGGTGGGCATACTTCATGCACCCTGAGTTTTTTTTTTCAAGTCGCACGAGGCGCGTTAACGCACGCCCACTTTTAATGGCGCAAAACTGTTATAACTGTTATAAATTTGCATGTCTGTAGTCTCGTCCAAACTGATCACTAAAGCACAACACAGAATCAAAAATTAAAAAAAAATAATTTTTTACCTTACAAAGTTGTAATAATTGACAAGGT
The DNA here is from genome assembly GCA_932273885.2 of Leucozona laternaria. Classification (NCBI taxonomy): domain Eukaryota; kingdom Metazoa; phylum Arthropoda; class Insecta; order Diptera; family Syrphidae; genus Leucozona; species Leucozona laternaria. Next base: position 20,076,397 of record OW026368.1, on the reverse strand, counting down.
TGCCTGTACGTTTCGAAAGGTTAGGTTTAGCTATCGCCATCAGATACTAACTATGAAATTTGAATTCTGATTTAGATGCTCGTTAGGTACCTAATTAAGGTATTCAAATTATACACAGATATCTCTGTCAAATAAAATATCATGAGAGGTAACAAATAGTAAATACGTAATATCAACAAATACCTATACATAAATCACGAAACAAAGTGCATTTAGATAAAACACCATACAAAACACACATCATGCCACAAAACTTGAACTATAAATCTTATGGGATTATCAAAAGTGACTCACAGAACAATTCCAAATCCGAAAAGTGTATATTTCTGAACTCCAAACAAGAATGTTGACAAACTATGAACGAACATTGACTTCATTTAGGAGACCAATACCTATATGGAATGCAACACGAACACAACAACAATATTTTAAAACCAAGATCCAACTTTTTTTTTTTTATTATTTTAATGTAGACACACACCTTGATCCCTAATTAAAAGTAGATCACCACCCGGGTGAGTACCTACACTAATCTCGATCTCACTTCTCACCAATTAAAAAGTCTACCTGCTTACCTGCTTACGAGCACAACACACTTCATCGCATCTATATACGGATAGATGGACTTCCATATCAAGTCACAATATACGATCTTTTCCTCTTCCAAGTTTCTCCTCGGCGGCGGCGGAGGCGGGTGCTGTCCAAAAGTGATGACAAGAAAATCACATTAGGCTCTGATAAAGTGGAGAAAAAAAAACCTTGATTACGCTATCAAGCTGTGACAGATAATGAAGGAATGAATGGATGGAGCAAGAGAGGCACCTCTAAAGATATAAATGAACAACAATAGAAACTAGAATGAAAACTTAGCTAAGATAAGGTAACAGGCGGACACCGAACCTAAAAGGGTGCGCTCTGTGTGCTCTACTTTTCCTTTTACTTTTTCATCCGAAGTCCAAAACGAACCTCTTAAAGCGTTTTTTTTTTTAATTTTGAACGTCCACTTTAACCATAACCATTCCCACTGCCCAACTCAGAACAAAGACTCGAACCTACAAGACGTTATAAAAGACCGAAAGAGCACAGCAGAACCTTTCGAAATATCCAAAATCGATTGGGCTAACTGACAGGTTAATAGGAGCCCTCTCTATTGGTTGTTATTACCTATATCCAGCGGGCAGAGAATTATTGATGGCGCCAGGAGTCTTAACAGAGATCCAGCAGCATCAACTTTGCCTGGGAAAGGGATCATAATTGCCAATACTTTCTACTTTTTTGTTTCGATTTTTAGAGAACACCTTCAAAGGTACCTATACCTACTCTTTATGGTTTGGTTTCTGGTCATGGGACAACGCGCGAAGAGGCTGGAAATGCTCAATTTCCCATCACTGTCTGATGGACTGGACCTGTGTGTATATACATACATATGTGTGTAAAGCATAGGGCACTGTCCAGGAGAGTGTTTCGTGCGCTCGGCATTTGACTGATAATTAAGGTTGGCGGGGATCAATAAAGTGACTATACCTAACCTACCCGTACGTTCGTGCTGTATTTTACTCGGAGTTATAAGTTATAACTATAGTGGTGAAGTGTGAAAGGCATTTAGGACAATAGCCGCTGTCGATAGTGTCGATCGGCCGATTGACGCAGACTTATACCCGGCAGTTAGAGTTGTTGTGTTCGGCTAGGCCCATAGACTAATTAGTCTTGTGGAATTTCTGTTATATCTAGGTATAGCTGAAGCCGACAACGACTTGGCCTGGTGTCGATACGCTGATAGATGTGGAGATAATCTCTCTGAAAAGTATGCTAATTACTTTGTTAGCCCCGCACGACTCCTACGACCACTGCCGACGCACATATAGGTACCTTCCTATACAACTATACAATATAATAAATCAGCTATTTCTCACCCATTGAGACGGTTCGTCGGCGCGACCGGCGCGCAGCGGCCAGAAAAGGGTAAATCGTGTGTCCGATTTGTAGACGTCAAATTGGAGTTGAAAACATAATAAATGAAGCGCGAAAAAGTGAGGAAAAATGGTGAAAGAAACAAAAGTCTTTATACAGGTGAGGGTAAAGTGAATTTCGCCAGGAAAGTAAGGAGGTTGGGAAAGGGAATGTACATACATAGGTAGAAATATAATGATATTTTTTGTTAAGCCCGATAGATCTTGAAAGTGTCTTGATTATTATTGCTTTCCATTTCCAAAAAAATAAAAAAAGTAATTACTATACCTAACCTATGAATTCACATAAGTGCGAGATTAAAAGTGACTAAGGCCTTGGGCGCACTTTGCTATAGGGCTCAAAAATGTAATAGGGTCATTAATTTTTCGGTCTGGGAAAGTAAAGATAAATAAAAACACACACAGCGATACATTTTTGATGAAAATTTTATTTCATTAAAAAATTTGGAATTTGCCATTAGGAGTGAAAAACAATATCATTCAAATGGCCGCCTCGGGAAGATTCGCAGCATGCGATTCTTTTGAGGTAATTTTTATCCACTTTTTCACACATTTCGGGCGGTATCTCGGCCATAACTTGAGTAATATTGGTTTTTAATGCATCTAGAGATCGCTTGAACGTGGTCTTTTGCGTAGCCTTACAGAAAAAAAAATCTATCGGTGTCAAATCGCATGATCTTGGTGGCCAATTCAAGTGGCCAAAGCGTGAAATTACGTGACTAGGAAACTTCTCACACAATAAAGCCAAAATTGGTCGTGTTGTTGGAACCAACTATCGTCCAAGTCATGATCTTCAACCGTCGGCCAAAAACATATCATTCGACCATATCGCTCCGAATTGACTGTAACCGTATAAATTCGGATCATCAGCAACCCTTGCACTTGCAGCAGCAATATTTTCGACTGACCGTGCATTACGATGATGCACAGGCCTTACGACATCGGTAATGCTTCCACTCTATTCAAATTTCTTCACAATTTTACCGATTGCTTGCGTAGTCGGTCGATTATGACGACCATAATCATCGCGTGGCTACGTTTGAATCGCCACTTTTGTAGTAGGTAAGTTTTAATAATTTTAAAGCGTTGTTCGATTATTAAGGCAAGCATTCAACTAATATTATGTCTGTTTGTTAACTTGAAACTTCTTGCTACTTTTGGCTACTTGTTAAAAATTTGTATGGAATTTGACAGCAAGTTCTGCTACCTTGTTCGACGTTTCTAGTTACCAAACAGGCATATTATAACACTTCAAATGACAGCTGAGTTTGACAGGTGTCAAATGCCAGCGCTACCAACTTGAAACCACGAAATTAATGACCCTTTATTAACTAAAATCCACGCCGCCGCCGCCGTTTGCACAGCTAATTCTTTTATTTGTTTCCACTCAGATAACCGAACCCGTGTCGAAGGGTGTTAAGCTATAAGGCTATACAAACCATACGATGTTCTTGTTCGTGGTAGTGAGTTTAAGCCCGTCAATAAAATTGGAACGAACCGGGAACATTGGCAGAATCCACCCAATTAATTAATGATTTTTCACTAGTACTTAATCTTCTCAGGATATATTTACTACGGCTTGTCATTTCTGCGGAACCTTCCCTGAGTATTCTGGACAAGTATCTAATGGCGAATTCCTTACAACAAAGAAATCGAATTTTTTCTAAACAGAATCGAATTTTTTCTAAACAAAATCGATTCTTTTCTGTCAAAACAAATCTTGCTTTTTAGCAAGATTTCACACTGATTTGCACACACACTATGAATACTTGACATTTCTAATACGTCAAATTGAAAGTCGTAGAATTTTTGGAAGACGAGTTGTTAATTTTTTGGTTGCAACGAATTCTACATAATTTAACAAATTATTCAACAATATATGTATTCAGTCAATACAGCTATAAAAATAATTTATTGTGCAAATTTGACAAAAAAAAAATAGATTTCGAGAGTGGAAGACGTGTTAAAAACTTTCAGTGCAAGTGAAAACTTTTCAATAACAATTTTCTTAAAAAATATATGTGCAAATAGAAGTGCAAACAAATAAAATGCACCAACAAATTGGCTAATATCTTTTATTTATTAATTTAATTCTATTGGTAAAACATTTTTCTCAAAACAAAAGCCAATAACCTTAATAGTTTTGTGAATAATTTCTTCACGTTTTGCGTCAATTGCAGCTATAAAGTCACAAACACAATCACACCACAAAAAAAATCGATTCTTTTAAGAAATACGAATTCCTTTCAATTGACAGAAAAAATTCGATTCCGTTTAGAAAAAATTCGATTTCTTTTTTGAAAGGAATTCGCCATAAGTTTATTGTACATCTGAGGTGCCACTTTTCAATTAAGATTTTCGTTTTCTTACTCATATTCAAATTCATGTTTATATTCATATTCATATTCATATTCATATTCATATTCATATTCATATTCATATTCATATTCGTATTCATATTCATATTCATATTCATATTCATATTCATATTCAAATTCTTATTCATATAATATTAAGCCTCAATTGAAATAAAACACAAAACTATCCAAATTACCTACCTACAGCTTTTACTTGAAATCAGGTGAAATTCATCTTATTCTTAACTCAACTATAGATCTCTGATGGTTTGCAGAAATTTAGTCGTTTGTATCTCAATCCCATAATAGAGATAGATTTGCAGTGATGGATCTTCGGATGTGTGATTTTTGTTTGGTGGTAATTATTGTGCCATTTGCGAATGTGAGTTGCATATTCCGGGATTATGTTTTTGCTATAGCTAGCTAACTCTCGCCAACATCATAACAATGACATGGCCTCTTATTCTTCTTCTTCCCTGTCGCCTGTCCCTCAAAACTATATGTACCTTCTCTGTATTATAGTAGGTACTTTCATAACGAATGGAGTAAATGTCCATGTCCATAATATGTCCAAGTGAAATTGTATGGAACTTGTGATTGTGATGGCGTAATCAATGCAATTGACAAATGATGAATAACGATTTTTTTTTTTGTATTCCTCTCTCGGTCTAGCAATATACTCGTACCTACATACATTATATGAAACATAAAAGTCAGACAGGAAAACGGATGAGATATTCCATTTGATTAGATGGAACAATGGGTGCGGAAAGTTGTTGTTTAAATGCAACAATGACAAATTGTTTGCGTGCTAGGAACTGGCTTTGGTATACCTTTATATTATGTATATTATCTCATTTCGTATCTACTGTACACAAGTTGAACAAAGATTAAGAATAGTGATAAATTGTGTATAAAAATCTGAAATTCCGCAACCAAATGTTTTTAAATGAATCGGTGATACACTTTGAATGATTGAACTCAATATTTTCTGTTCTACTTATTGTTAGTAAGAATTCCAGCCAAGCCTGTATATAGGTTCTAGAATCAGATAGTATCTGGATAAACATTGGTTAAACATTTAATTTGTAAAGGTTTGGTCAGAAAAGTTATTTTGAAATGAGTATGTTTTACATACTGTATTAACGAGCAAAGTAAATCATCAGAAAACGTACCTACCATAGACGTACATACATAATACTTAAACTTGTAAATGAATAAACGTTTTAACTTTTGTGACTTAAACTCTGACAGTAAGAAATGGCTCTCTAACAGGTATTAATTGGCGCCCGTTAAGTTTTTCCTGTGTACCTAAATGTTAACATCTATTTTCCGAAGGTAGAATGAAAAGAAAACTAAACTTGGTAACGCTTTACGTGTTACACTACGAGTACCTACCGTTTTATGTTTTATTCACAAACGAATGTCGATGGTGATGTTAACATTTATCAAAACTATGAGTTCCGGCACTCACCACAAAATTCCTTTGTAAATAAAATCATAGAGCTTTTATAGGTACGGACATAACATACCAATAAAATAAATTTGATGGCGCATCACCTGATGAGGGAAAAAAGCCTTACGAAAAACAGCATTCTTCAATTAAATCTTCGTCAATCTAAATATTTCAAAAGTATAAAATTTGTCAGTAACGGAAAAATTATCAAAGAAAAAGAACGCTGCATGTTTTACATTTTCTCAATTAAATAAGTAAAAAAAAACTTGCTTTTATAAAATGGTCGGACTCTCGATCGGAAACCACTAACAAAATCTTGTTTGACCAATAGTTCTGTAGAAGTGTGTAGAGCAGGGTTGCAAAAGCTTAACTCACTTCTTAGCTTAAGCTTGGCTTTAATTCACAAGCTACTGGCTCACTTATGAATTAAAAAAATCTAATTCATAAGCTAGTTAGTGACTGGTGAATTAAAAAAATTTAATTCATAAGCTAGTTGCTCATTTGGAAATTCGTAAGCTTGTTTTTAGTGCATAACTATAAACGAAAGTGGTTTTGAAGCTTTTGAGGAATTTTGAGTGAATCGCCGTATATAAGCAAATTAAATAAAAAGCAATATGTATTTATAAAATTTAAATATTAACTTATGAATTAATTTTTGTTTAATTCTTTAGTCAATAACTAGCTTATGAATTAAATATTTTTCAATTCATAAGTCAAGCTTATGAATTAAATATTTGTAGTTCAAAAGTCAGCTGCTAGCTTATGACTTTATGATTTTTAATGCAACCCTGGTGTAGAGGACAGTTTAAACGCTTGTCTTAAAAAAAAGGAAAAAAGAAAAAGATTTATTAAAAGTTTGCTTGATAATTAGTAATTTTGACATTTGGTGAAAAGTGGATCAATTTGTGACCAGTACCTATTGAGTTAGGTCAGCCATCAGCCGAATAGGGGGAATAACATGTAGCATACGAAAACATGCACGTGCCGTAACTATTCGGACTGGTGGAAGTGTGATCATAGCCTCTTCGCGGCGGCCGCTAGAAACAAGCCTTTAAAAAGGTTTGGCTAATATGATCAGGCTGGTTCCACAGGTTGGCAACAGGTTAATTCCCTGTTCCGTAAAACAAGAAGAATTACGAGACCAGCAACAAGCCTCGGAAACGGACTGATCTCACGACGACAACCCACGCAAAGAAAACGGAATAACGATTTACGAATTTTCTTATGGAACGTACGATCGCTCTATAGAGCTCGAGCTGCTCAGCAGCTAGCCGATGCCCTGTCAAAATATAAAGCTGACATAACAGCACTTCAAGAAATAAGATGGACAGGGAATGGTGTTCTACAGAAGAAAGATTATGACTTATACTACAGCTGTCATACAAAACACCATGTGCTCGGGGTAGGCTTCCTAGTCGGCGAAAAAATGAAGTCTGCCATCATCGGCTTTAACGCTATAAGCGAAAGGCTATGCACCCTTCGCGTGCGAGGCAAATTTAAGAACATCAGCCTCATTAACGTTCACGGACCTACGGAGGAGTCCTCAGACGAAGAAAAAGAGACTTACTACGAACAAGTCGAGAGGGCCCTCAATGCCTGTCCAAGGTATGACGTAAAAATCATCCTTGGGGATTTGAATGCAAAAATAGGTCGGGAGCCGGTATTCAGGCATTACGCAGGCACCCATAGTTTGCATGAGAACACTAATGACAATGGACTTCGAGTCTTAGAATTGGCAGCATCGAAAAACATGGTCGTGGCGAGTACCAGGTTCCCGCGTAAAGATATCTACAAAGCCACCTGGGTATCACCTGATGGAGTCACTCGTAACCAAATTGACCACGTGTTGATAGACCGTCGCCACTACTCGAACTTGATGACGGTACGAACGTACCGAGGTGCCAATATCGACTCGGATCACTATCTTGTTGGTATGGTTTTCCGAGGGCGGATTGCCTTGCGAAGACGTATTGCATCCGCCGATCAGGTTCGAATCAACACGGCTGCTCTGCGCAATGAAAACACCAGTAACACCTTTGGTAATGCGTTAGGACTCGCCCTAGAACTGGGTAGAGTAAGTCCTGGAGCCAGTTTGCTGGGCGTAGATGAGAAGTGGACACGCCTTAAGAATACTGTCATTAGTACTGCCAACTCCATCTTAGGCAGCAGTCGTAGAAATCGGAACGACTGGTTTGATGATGAATGCAAGCTAGCGACTGAACGTAAGAATGTTGCGTACCGAGCAATGCAACAATCTCATAGAACGCGGGCACGCGAAGACGAATATAAAGAGCTCAGAAGAATTGAAAAACGGCTTCACAGACAAAAAAAATCAGCCTGGGAGAAGAACATAATCTGTGAAATAGAGAAAAGCCGAGAGCGAGGTCCGCACCAGGCGCGGAAGTTCTACCAATCCGTCCGAAACATGACGCAGTACACACCACGCTGCACATACTGCAAGGACGGAGAGGGAAATCTGATCACCGATCCTCAAAGCATACTGGAGCGATGGGAAGTGTACTTCAATGAATTGCTAAATGGTCAGCTCACTGCAGAAGTGGAGGCTCCACTACTTCAAGAAGAGTACCCTATGTTGCCGCCACCAAGCATAGAAGAGGTTGAGAAGGCTATAGGCCGGCTAAAGAAAAACAAAGCCCCGGGAGCCGATGGTATACCAGCCGAACTATTTCAACACGGTGGGCCAGCTTTACGTCAAGCAATTCATGAGATTATAGTGCACGTGTGGGAGCATGAAGAAATTCCAGAAGACTGGCGAAAAGGTATCATTTGCCCCATACATAAGAAGGGAGATGTCACAACGTGCAGCAATTATAGAGGTATCACGTTGTTGAGTACCGCCTATAAGATACTCTCCTCTATCCTACAAGACCGGATAACCCCATACGCTAAAACCATCATCGGACAATATCAGTGCGGTTTCATTCCAGGCAAATCAACAACTGATCAGATCTTTACCCTTAGGCAGGCGATGGAAAAATGTCTAGAATTTAACATCCCAACATACCACCTGTTTATAGACTTTAAGGCCGCCTACGATAGCATAGCCAGGGTAGAACTTTACAAAGCCATGAGAGAATTCGGCATCCCAAATAAATTGACACGACTATGTAGGTTGACCATGACCAACGTAACAAGCCAAGTAAAAATAGCCGGATTGCTATCCAAACCAATCAACATCTTTAATGGACTCCGACAAGGGGATGGTTTGGCCTGCCTCCTCTTCAACCTGGCGTTGGAGAAAGCAATCCGTGACTCTGGCACGGCAACAAGAGGGACCATCGTCAACAGGTCCAGCCAGATACTGGCTTACGCAGACGACATCGACATCATCGGAAGAACTGAGCAAGCTGTACATGATTCCTTCATCCAGATCGAGCAGGCGGCACAAAATCTGGGGCTGCACATTAGTGAAGGTAAAACAAAGTACATGGTGGCGTCGAATGCGAGAGGAACAGTTGGTCAAACAATCAAGGTAGCGGAGCACGAATTTGAAGTGGTGCAATCCTTTAAATACCTTGGGTCAATAGTAGCAGCCGATAACAATATAGAAGAAGAAATACGCGGGCGGCTTCTCAAATCCAACAGAGCCTACTATAGTCTGTCAAAGCTCTTCAAATCCAGAAATCTCACCATAACTTCAAAACTGCTGCTGTACAGGACCATGGTCCTGCCAGTACTCACATATGGATCCGAGACTTGGGTGCTTAGCAAAAGGCACTCCGACCTCTTAGCCGCGTTCGAGAGAAAAGTCTTAAGGAGAATTGTTGGCCCCATATGTGAGGAAGGACGTTTCCGGAGACGGTACAATCATGAATTGTACGCAATCTACCTTGAAGCAGATATCGTGACAAAAATTAAGCTCGGTAGACTCCGGTGGGCAGGGCACCTAGCTCGCATGAGCGAAGAGGAACCTGCTCGGAAAGTTCTTTGTGGTACATTCTATGGTAGACGACAGCGTGGTAGACCATGCTTGCGCTGGAGAGATGGCGTAGACCAGGACGCCCGGAGCCTTGGGGTGCGCAACTGGATGGCGGCGGCTCGAGACCGGGATGGGTGGAGAGACTTGTTGAAGGAGGCCAGGACCGGACCCCGGTTGTCGAGCCGACGATGATGATGACCTATTGAGTTATGTTTCCTTCGAAGTCCGGCTGCTAGCTGCTTCCCTCTCCGTAATTAAGATGCTGTATAAATTTCATCGCCAGGTTCCGCCAGTTTTGAGCTTGTTGAATAATTAAATATTTTTGATAAATAGTTTAATACTCATGTCACAATCACAATGACATCAAAAAAGTGTGCAACAGGCTGAACTCAACATTTTAATGTACCTCAAAGTCTGAAGCATTTGGTCTGATTATGGCCGTTTTCGAAAACATCATTTGTATACAAAATGCATTTGCAAAATGTTCTCAACGCAAACTGCAAAAGTTTTCTGTCTGAAAACGCAGATAGAAATTTTACTGTATTTGCATTAGCATTGTGTTCGATATGCAGTTTGCTAAATTCACATGTTCGAAAACATCATCTGCGGTGCAGCTGTGCAGTAAGAAAATGGAGGTGACGAAAGAGACAGCTTTGTAGCTTTTGTTCGAAAACGTCAAATGCGCATGCAAAAAAAATCATTTGACGTTCATCAAAAGACATTTGTGTAAGCAGGACGATTGCATATTTCACTATTTCACGATTGCAACTTTTGCGTCAGAAATGACGATCATTTTCTGGTCAAATGTCTTTGGCTTGCCGTTTTCGAAAATGGCCTACATATATCTAACTCAGCAAAATTTCTCATGTTTTCTGTCAAATACTGAAGAAATAAGAAAACTAAATTCGGAGTCACCTGCTCAATTCTTGACGGAGCAAAATAAATTAGGACTGACTAATTTAATGAAGACGTATTGCCATCTCCATTCTCCAGGCAATGCGTTCCCATATTGTCACTTTTATTAATTTATTTATTAAATCTATTTAAAAAAAAAATATGCAAACTTGAACATTTCTTGCCATTGGTATGGCTCTCATAAGTTGGTGCCCAAGAGGATAGCAAGCGCCAACGTTTCAAAAATTAGTATTAGATACCTAAGTTCCACGGTGTTTTTTTTTTTTGAGCGGAAGAGGGAGGGTGAGTGTTCCTGTTCATCGATATGAGGAAATAAATTTTGTACAATCTAAGGATACCTATGACACATGATTTAAAAATTTAAAAATAAAAAACCGATGAGAAAACTGATTTTTCTTTGTAAATTCTTCTCGGTAAAAAGTAATAACCGAAATGAATTTTTTAGCTGAAATAAGAAGCTGGCCCGCCCGACTTCACACGGGTACACAAACCTAAGTTTCGCATAAAAATTACAAAAGAAAATTTAAATAATTTGTAATCGAATACTATTTACTTTTTTGGGTTTTAACCCAATTCGCGTTATGAATGGCTAAATCCCATTTCACTCTATAAATGGCATTTTTAAAGAATAACCATTTAAACACGAAAATAGTTTTTGAAGTTGGATACCCCTTTTCGTTTTAACCCACTTCACCCTATAAATAGCAAATTAAAAAAAAATCTTAAGCCATCCCCTAGAAATAACCTTTCATACACAAACACAATTTTCAAATCAAATATCACTTATGTTTTTACCCCATTTCACCCTACAAAGCGAATTTTTCCGATTAACTTAGAGCTCCAGGTGGACCCAAAAAGTTAGTTGTAAGTTGTTGATAAGTATGTATAGGCTAGTTTTTATGAAATGTTTCTCTAGCTTTGAGTTATAAGATAAATCTATATTATGTATGTATATAGTAATAAATCCCTATTTTCCTTGGTCACGCCATAACTTGAGAACGACTTTAGCGATTTCGTTCATATTTGTTTTTAAGTTTTCTAATACTTTGTAAAAGGTTCTTAGAAAATTGCGCGAAAAATTGGATAATCTCAGAAAAATGAACGACTATTTTAACTTAAGGTTTTCTTAAAGTGAGAAGTGTTTTTTTTTTATATGCTTAAAACTTAAAAACGACTGGACCAAATTGGATACTTCCTTTTGCGGGCTTGTTCGTGCTTGCTACGCGAAGGTTAAGGGAAAAGAAAAGTCGTAAATGTCTCAACAGGTGGCACTGTAGGCGCATTTTTCGTTTTTCAGTAACAAAAATAAAAGGATTCTCTTTTTCAACATTTTTTTTTGAAACAACAAATTTGTTATTGTTATTGTGGGTGAAATGGGGTAAAAATAAAAAAAATCTGATTCAAGACATTCTTTTGGTGTTTGAAAGGTCATTTTCTTTAGTTATTTTTTTTTTTTTCAAAAATGTTGGTATTTATATGGTGAAATGGAGTAAAAATGTAAAGTTGTATTCGATTTTAAAATTTTTTTTTGTGTTTTTTAGGTGATGGTTTTTTTTCAAAAAATTAATATTTATGTGGTGAAGTGGTGTGAACACAAAAAACGGATATCCGATTTTAAAAATTGTGTTCCTGTTTGAAAGGTTATTTTTAAAAATTTGATACATATAGAGTGAAATTGTATATACACAAAAAAGTGGTTTATGACAAATATTTATTTATATTCCTTTAGGTTTATCTTTAGGGCGGGACAACTAGTTGAAAATAAAAATTAATTATAAAAACACATGATTTAAGGATATCTGGATCATTAGATCGAAAATTAGCGAAAATGCTGAGTCAAACCTTAAAATTGAACAAAAAAAAAAAATACCAAAATGGACAATTTCAAAAATATTTAACTTTATAATTTTTTATTTGTACAAATTATTTCGGCAAATTTAAAAGCTTCTCAGCAGAATTTTTTGTGATAAATTTTCCACTTCTGGTCGTCTGTACTTCCCCGACAGTGCGTCGGCGTCTATTGTTCTGGTAATGAAATAATGTTTTGCTTACATTTTAATATCGATTTTGTATCGAATTATGCATTCTTTATATTATAATAATTCGTCAAGAAGAACTTTCATCTGAGTTTTTTTTTTTTTTTAATAAAAGTCCAGAAATAGTTTTTTTTAATAGTTTAATATTTAATAAAATAAGTGTAGTTAATTACATAGTTTTTTTTTTTCATTTTCAAGTCTACAACAATAAAAGAAACTAATAAACAAGTTTTTTTTTCTAAAATTATGAAAACAATGGATTTAGCTCAGTTTTTTTTTTTTTTTTTTTTTCTTAATAATGTTTTGAATTAGTATATGATTTATTTTTTACTTTTTCTTTTACTTAATTTTTAAAAATTATATCTAAGTTTACTAGGAGAGAATTGAAATATCAGAAAAATATGTGTTTGAATTTGTAAATTCTTTATTTTTGTTTTTATTTTTATGATAAACGACAAGACTTTGTTTTGTTTTTTTATTTTATTTTTTTATTTTTTCAGTTTTTTGTTATTGTTGTTGTTTTTGTTTGACAGAAGTTTAAACATATTAATTAAAAATAACTTTTGTTCTTATTTATATCTAATAAACTTCATAAAAATTGGATATTTTTGTTCAATTTTTATTTTATTTATTTTAAAGCTTATTAAGTACGATCGGACACAGGGTGTGAGTGAGTGAGTGTTAAATGTTTCAGAAAATAAGAAAAACTAAGAAAAGATTTTGAAGTCTATTATACTATAAATTGTATAGCTAAGCTACATATATATCTCAAAACACCAGCCCCATTCCGAGTCGCCGCATTATTGAAGTGCGCGAAGTAACAATTCGATTTTTGTTTTGTTTAAGAATAATATTAATATAGGCTATAATTAATAATTAAAATATTAAGAAAATATGCAGGAATCATTTGGCTTTGCCCGCATTAGACTAGGCCGTTTGACTATAGTTATAGTTGAAGTAGTGGTAGTAGAGAAGTAGTATTTTTTAATAACTCGTATTTTTACTTAAAAGGTTTTTGTATTTTATTCTTTTGGAAAGTTTTATGTATTTTTTCTGAAGTGTTTTGTTTTGTTATTTTTTTTTTTAATTTAATTGGAAGTTTTTTTTTTTAATTTAATTAGATATAGATATTTTGGTTTCTCTCTGATTTTGTGGTAATAATAGTAAAAATATTGATACGCTTAGTGCTAACAATCTAAATGAGTTTTTACTGTTTTTTTTTTTTTTTTGTAATATAGGTATAGGTATGTCTATGTAAAGGTACATATACAATACATATAATAGTCCTAAGCTAAATATGAATCAGTATGATTTCGCTTTAATAATTTTGGTGTTTTTTTTTTTAGTTAAGTTGTTTTTGTTTTTCTTTTATGTAATTTATTTTTATAAATCTGTTTTTTTTCTGTTATTTTAAATTAAATTACTACTGTTTTTGCCAAATGGCTTAGGTACTTAGGTAATAATTATATATTTAAATATATAATATATATATAATTTTTTTAATTATTTTTATAAAGATTTTTGTTTTTTTAATTTTTTGGTGAACTTCTGTGAAGAAAATTCAAATTCAATAAAAAAGAGAATATTCTTTTGTTTTTATAATTTTGATTTTTTGTTTGAAGTAAAATTCATTTGGTTTATAATTATGTATGTTATTTATTTTTTTTTTTTATTCATAAAGCATTGTACGACTCATTAGCAACTAACAAGCACTCTCATAAGTAATTGGTTTTGTTGTTTTTAATTCTTTTAATTATAATTTTATATATTTTTTTCAGTAAATTTACCTTGCGTGATTTAAAGTTTTTAATTCGTATTTATTTATTATTTCTTGAATTTAACTTCTAGTTTAAAGATTTTATTTCTTTTTTTTTTTTTTTCATTAATATATATACGTATAAATTGGATATATATTTGTTTTTGTTTGATAAAATTTTACTATTTTTTAACTATTTTCTTTTGTTTTTTTTTCACAAAATATTGCCTTAGAGGTTCAGTTTTATTTGTTGTTGTTTTTAAGTTTTGTATAATACAAGATGTGTGGAAGAAATTTTTAGACATTTCTAACGAAAAGAGAAGATTTTTATTTTGTTTTGGTTTTTCGTTCATTTGTATACATATGTATATCTATGTATACATAAACATATATAGGTATATATATATATATTTTTAAACAAGTCTTTACTCTAGGTAATGGGGGAGGAAGTGGGAGATTTTCTTTTGTTTAGGGGAAAATGGGAGAAAAAGGAATAATAGTACGACAAAAATTGCACATATTGATTGTTGAGTGAATATTGATTTTCAGTTCGATAGGAGTTTATAGGCTTACTTTTAAAAGATAATTATGTACAAAAATATAATTTTATTTAAAACGGTTAAATGTTATTAGATCTTTGTTTTTATTTAAGTACCAACATTTATATAGGTTGAAGAAAAGTTTCGATTTTCCAAATTCTTAAAATTGTAAAAAGTATTTGTATGGAAACAAATGCTTTAGTGTGAAATTCAAAAAAAAAAACAAATAAAAATTGTGTAAATTGATGAATTTAAGTGAATTTTTTGGGTAAGTTCAATGAACATTTCATTCTATTCAAGATAACTATAATCAATTGCTGACCTGTCTAAAGTAAAACATACTTTGGAATGAGTTTATAAATACAACTGCCAATATTTAATATTTACTAAGATTGCAACAGTCCATTCCATTTAAAATTCTATATTTTTTGTTACATTTGTAAATGAGGCTTAAAAGTCAAACAATTGTTGTCTTCTAGATATTTTCAGATTTTTGAAATTCAGTTTTTGGCAACTTCAACCGTGGAAAGATTACCAATCAATCAATTGAAGCCTATTAGCCAATGTTAAAACAAAAATGCATTTTCCGTAGTCACGAGTTTTTTTGGTCAGCATAATCAGTTAACCGAGAGTGCAATATTATATTCTGGTTCAAAGTGGAAACAAACATTGAAGATGTATGTGAATGGTTCAATAACATAATGATATTGATATTTTCTACCGAGAAGTGTGAAAGCAGCACTGAAGTTTGCTTTGTAAATAAAAATATTTTTGTTAAATTCAATATTATTTAAACTTGTTTGTAATTCTAACTAAATAGTTAAAAAAAATTTAAAGAGTTATACGGGAATAGCCCTCAAATAAAACAAATTTTTCTTTATGTGAATTTCTCGTCAAAAATCTGAAACGCATTTATTAGTACAATTGATTCATACATATCAGGTTTAAAGTGCTATTTTTGAAAAAAAAAAAAAATTAAAACGTTGTTGCAGATAGACGTTCTAGATGAGGTTTAAAAACATAAATCTTCTCCTCTAGAGAATTACTTTATAAAAATGCTCTCTACGAAATTTCAAACAAATCCGTTCAGCTGCTTAGACTCTAGCTGGTTGTACACCTGGACGTAAAGACAAATAGAAAAATGCCGACGGACGGACGGTTTAACGTATAACTAAAACTTTTGTCCGATATAGGCGTTATCACAGGCCCTTATAATAGACCACTGGCTATTACTAGTTTTATAATATAAGATCTATTTATAAGAGTCCCAAAAGGCAAAGCATATAAAACTCTAAAGTTCATAGTCCCAAAACCAATGCAAACCCATTTCAACAAACGTTAAGTTAATGTTGCCCCCTTTTTACGTATTGAGACTTGTTTTATCTGTTTTATACGTGTTTTTTTGAATTTCCATTCTCAGAAGTTTAATTAGATTAAAAAGAAAGATACATATTTACCAATTTTTTTATCATATTCATGAAATATTTCATTCAATTTGCTTTAAATTGGTTGTTTGAAAAAGTCTAAGAATACTTTACAGATTTTAACAGATGTGATAACAAATTTTCTTAAACAAAAATGTTTCATTTCAAGATTATGATATGAATCTTGAGGAAAGGAAATCTAAGATTTGATCAAGTTTGTTCACGAATTTTTTCGTGAATTTCGCGAATTGCGATGCCTTATTTGTAAGAGTTGAATATTTTTCAAGCGGTTTGACTTACATGTTCATGGTATAAAATTGTCCAAACAAATTGGGACCAGACCATTTACACGGACGACTCGGGAAAGTGACAATTAGAAATTCAAGAGTGTTGAAAAAGAAGTTGTTGGAAATTATCTTAAAATTGCAATAGAAAAGACTTAGTCTAAGCTTAATAGACTAGGCCATGGGATATAAAATATAGACTATGCATAAAAATATTAAGATCCTGTTAGTTTTTGGTTTAAATCCCAGAAAAAATTGGGTGTACGAATACGAGTTTGACTTCTTTCACTTAAGTTTTTGGAATTTTCTTAATAAATATCCACTTTTTGTCAAAGGATTGTGTTTTTTTGTTGGTCTTTAATATTAAATGTTTAAGATCTTTGCCTTAAAATCAAAAATAGTTTGAATTTTGTTGTGGTTTTCGAAATTATTTAAAAAAAAAAAAAAAAAACAACTACATGTTACCTGCTGTACGAATATGAGTTTGACAAACAATCTATTTCTGTTACTGTGCTAAAAGAACAAATCGTCGTTTTTTTTTCAAAAAAAGGCTTATACCACTTGTGCAAAGCCTCAATTCACCTTTATCCTCTGTGACGTGTTATATAAACTGCAAAAAGGCTTTATGATGAGCTAATGAATACAGAAAGAAAACTTTCGAAATAAATGTCTTCTTCTAAAATTTTTGATTTTTTGGCTTTTATTAGCTAGCTTTTCTTTATGCCTTTCTTTTAAAACCAAAAGTTCGAAATTTCTAAATCTCCATAGTCTTATTTAAAAAGTAGATGTGTACTAAATTTAAAATGTTTAACTATGAAAAATAATTCAGTTCGAAACAACTTAAAATCGTTTTTAAGAAAATGAAATGTTCTTTGCAATAAAACTTTAACAATAAAAATATATAATTTCAAAACACATTCTAAAATCGCTTAGTAACTGGAATACGAAACTTTTCTTCGTTTTCATTAAGGTACGAACAAAACATACTTGGAATAAAATACCATTGATTTAGGTTTAATCTATTCACACTATGTTTTTTGATGTTATGCTTTTTTAAATGCTTTCGATTATAATCTTTATTATAATGCAATATTTATTATAATAATTATAGTTATAATTTTAATTTTTATTATATTATATTTTTTCTTTTAACAATACATATAAACAATTTTAAAAAATACAAGTCACAAAAAGAAAACTACCATTCTACATTGTCATCGTGTTCAAAAAACAAGAAATTCAATACTTTTTAAAAGTGAGGTATAATTTGCCCAAAACTATTATAATATAATTATAACATTATGAAAGCTAACAATGTGGACGGAAGAAAACAACTTTAATGTTCTTATTTTTTTTTTTTTGTTTTTAAATATATTCATAAATGTTTTTTCTGTTTTTAATCTCGATTATCTCACTATTTTGATCATGTATTTCTAAAATGCATGTACTTTTATATTATTTTAACAGTATAGGCATAATAATGTTATACATACTTTATAATACAAATATAAGTATTTTTTTCATTTTTATTTTTGAAAAGTTTCATTATGAAAGTCTACTTCAAAAGTGCAAAAAGCAATTTTAAATGTTAAATTTAGTTTTAATAAGTTTTAAGATTTTCATTGTTTTATCTTGAAAAAAATCCCATAAATTTATCATTTTAAGCTATACACGTTAAGTTATAAAAAAAAAAAACTGTCTCTACATATTAATTTTACAATTTAAGATCTTTAAGTATTTTTTTTTTATAATATTTATTTAATTTTATATTTAAAGCGAATAACTCACAATTCTTGTGGTTTTTTTGTTTGAGAACGAAATTCAAGCAGTTGATTTCGTTTTTTGTTCTCTAATGTTCACATAATTTAGAGTAAAATTATTATATTAATAATACAAAATTGAATATACAAGAGGAAGGTTAAGAAATGTTATTTAAAAAAAAAATTATTCATACCTACTCGAAATAGTTAAGAAGACTATTTAATAGGTTTTTAATTTTTTTTTTTTTAATGTTTCAACTGTTGATCACAGTGGAGAAGATTTATGTTTAATTTAAGTTAAGAACTTGTTGGCATATATTTTTATATTTAGCAGTAGTTGTAGTTTTAGTTTTCATTAATTTATATATAGAGATAAATACGAAGGGAAAGAGTTAGAGAGAAAACAGTGCGATACTTGTTAAAGTCCTAAATAGTGAAAGGTATATTTTTGTACACCATTTAGGACTTTTTTTCTAAAAGTGTGATAAAAGACCGAAAAATATATATATATTGTGTCAGGATATTATCGCACTAACTTTCACTACATTAATTTATAAGAGTTTAGATTTAACTTTAGCAATTAAGAATGTAGGTTAAATACTTAGATATAAGAAGAATTAGAATTAAAAGTTATACATTTTTTTTTTTTTAAAGAGAGTTTGATTTTTGTTTTTGAAGAATACTTTAAAAGTTATACATCATTAATATACATTAAAGTTTTTCATTTCCCTGCGGGTAAGTTGTGTGACTTCCATTTTATGGAAGCATCATTGAGAATCACAGCATTTCACTGAAATTGAAAAAGAAAGTATAAACTGATTATTCTACTAGTATTATAAATGTTAAAGTTATTATGTATGTTTGGATATTTGTCTTTCAATAATGCTACAACGACTGGACCGAACTAAATGAAATTCAGAGTAGAATTAGATTATTTTATGGAATAGGTTTAAGGGTACTAACGGTTTGAGGATAGTAACGCTAGAATTGAAGGAGGGTAACAGCTAATTTGAAAGTGAAAATAACTCTTCTTGCCGTGTGACTTGTGTGAAACAAGTAGTCGACACTCAACGTTTAAAGTTCTCATTATATTTTTACATAAAGCATGTCGATTTGGAAGTAGAGCGTTACAAAATAGAGTGTTTTGGTGGACTCGATAACTCGACATTTGATCTGATCAATGCTTGACAATCGCAACAGTAATGGATATGTATGTAGGTACCTTAGAGTCTTAAAGACCAGCATTAAAGAATAAGGGCAACAATGCCAAATTTGAATCTAAACCTCTTTTCGATTTTATATAAGTCGAAAAATATCCACTTTCCTTAAATTTGAATACCGGTCACTGAATATCGCACATCCTCGTCCAATTCTCTAAAGACTACTATTTTTGGCAGCTCTCTCCCACCACGATTAGTTTTACACATTTTGTATGTGCTTTTATTCATTTGGAATATTCAGAATAAAAATTTGTTACTTTTTACTTGTGCATCTGACCAGAGTTTTGTCAAAATTTAATTGAAATTTAATAGAATAGAAGAAAAAGAGAATTGAATAGAGGATAGAAGACAAATTCCTATATAATATACCTTTGTCCTTGATTGTGCGCAGTTTCCAGTTGCTCTCGATACTGCAAGTTTTGGAGGTATTCCTCCCTGCGTTGGTGCACCAGCCTCTCTTTTTCTGCTCGTTCTCTCTGAAGTCTATGGAGAAAAACCAAATTGTTCCATTAAAAATATGTTAAAAAATGTACTTAACAAAAATTTAAAACCAAATCAAAAATTTGAAAACAATATTGTCATAACATTAAACTTGTATCCTCTTACCAATAAGGATACATTGCCATCCCAAATGCTAGCGTGCAAATATTTTATTTTATTGTATTTTTGTTCAATATTATTTCTCACAATCAAATTAAATTGATTGAAAGCATACTTACTTTAATTTCGATTGTCTCATAAATTGTTGAATCTTTCTGGCAGCTTGATTTTGCGTTGACTGTGAATAAGTTCTCCTACAAGAAAATTTAACAAAGTTAAACAATGATTCTTTGACGATAAATTTCATAACTCACTTTAAAGGTCCTGAAGGACTAGTTTCTTTCGGAGTGGTCGGTTGTGAAATGTCTTGTTGTTGATAGTAATAGCTAGACAAACACTGGGATGAGCTCTCACTATAACTTGAGGCCAAATTATTTCCTGACGAGAGGCTATTCGACTGTGGAGACTTTTTGAATCTTTTGTTTTTACAGTAAGACCGATAGCCGTGTTGAATAACTAAAGCAGCATTTGTCATCTGCCGAAAGTAAGCGTACTGTTTATAACGTCGGTAATAATTTTGAATCACAATTGCAGCTGAACGTTCTTTGTTTTGTTCTTCTAACTTTTGACGACCTTTATAGGATCGATATGCCTTTTGAATACATTTCGCAGCTTCATACAGTTCTCGTTGTTCACTATCTGTAAATGGATGTATTCAAATAACTTTCTTTATTAATTTAATGACTTTTTAAAACTCCTCACCAGTTAAAGTAAGTTTTGAAAAATCAGCTTCAAATGGTCGCTGAGCGTTGTTCGATGCTTGTAGAAATTCAGTTAATTGTTTTGTTGATGGTGGCGGACTTGGTGAATTCATTGGAGGATCTGGAGGAATGGAATAGCTTGCTGGCGATTGAAGTGGACCAGAACTGGCTGGACTTAAACTAGAACATGGTGTGCTAACATCGTGATAACGATAATTGTGATCACTAAAGTCAAAATTAAAATCATTATCGAAATGTGTATTCGGAAGAGAATCCAGCAGCGGATCCATAAAGCTGTCCTGCATGTTGCTGATTCCAGAATTATCACCATGTAGAGATTCAGACATTGGACTGCCCAAAATCATCATTTCATCGGATTCATTCTGAAAAGAGAAGTACATTAAGTTAGAAATGCGCTTTTTGAAAATCAAACAAACTCCTTACCTTTATTCTTTCTGGCATGGCGGCAATAATGTGTTCGGCTAGGGTCAACACCTTAGCATCTGATTCCCCTAAAAATCAAATAAGAGGTCATTAATAAGTATCGCTATGTCACAAGTAGAGCACATAGTAATCACAACATCGAAGAAAACTAATTTTTACACATATTAATGTAATCTAGACACATACAATGGAAAATGAGAAGATTATTGCGACACAATTGTGTATAAATTGTGTATAACAGTTAACAATTCCTATTTCTTTAAAGTTATTTTGTGTTAGTTTCGTTTATTTTATAATTTACATATATAAATGTATGTGTATATATAACAAGCACAACAATTAAATATAACAATGACGACATCATGCAGAGAATAACGTTTATTTTTGTATAACAGTTTATTTACAATGCTATGTTTAGTCGTTTTTGTAAATAGTTTTATGTGTTAAACAAGCACGACAACACCGATTATTCCTAAAAAAAAAAAAACAAATATCTCGTAACGCTCTAAGAATATTCTTGTTTTATTTAATAATTTATTTTGCCCAACCATACTCAGCGCAACAACAATATTACAATGATTCAGTTTTTTTTTTTTTTTCAATTATCTACTTTGCTAGGACGAACATTTAATTCAAGCTCATTGAAGATGAAAGTGTTATGTGGCATTTTTGAAAATGTTTCGAAGCTCCCATAAGTAAAATTTTTTAAAGTGTCATATAACTTTTTCAACTTTTAGCGCTTTAATTATGTTTCTTTTAGTTTTACTTTAGTTTTTATTAAATGTTTTAATACAGTTGGATAGTGTGGTGTGAAAACCAAGTATGTAATAACGAGTATAAGAAAGTAGATAAGACACAGACAGAAAGTATTTATACAGACTTAGAGGCCAATTATTAGAGTGTTGGGTGTTTTATGAAACTCATAGCAAAACACTTATTTATTTATAGCTTTTTTTTTTTATAAAAACATTGATTTAGCGTCCAAACTGACCTACGCTCGTCTCAGAATCTTTTTTACATGTGACGTCAGGATCATCTTCGTTATCTGACATGTCTCCGTCATGTTTTTCGGCCAATGGGCTTGAGCTACATGTTGATACTTCGCCTAGATTGCAAAATTATAACAGTTTTTGATCGTAAATGGTTGAGAAGGTTTTTTTTTCGTTTTGAAAACTTAATAAAAACCTTTCTTCTCCCACAGAGTAAATGTGATATAATTTTCTTTTTGATTGAATTAAACATTTACTAGAAAGAATGTTAACTATCTACTTACATAATGCAAAGTCCATTTTTCGTAAAGGAGACAAAAGTGAATTTGAGCTGGTCAAAGCAGAGAATCCATCAAATGTTGAATCCACAGAGAGTGAGTAATTATCGTTGCAATCGAAACTGGAAATAAAAGTATGTATGTGGTAGAAATAAAAATTTTGTTACAAATCATATAGTGAAGGCTGGCATACCTTGTTAACTTATTTTGATTAAAAGGTTTTCCACATTTGGTGAAAGATCTCATGTCCATGTTTATTCCACTGTCAATGGATGATCTTTTAGAATATCGACTATTTGTTGGGGGACTTTGATTGCTACAGTTTGATTAAAGAAATCAAAATATTATAAAGATATAATGTAATATTTATTATTTAATTAATCACGTGACCTTAAAACAAACATAACGATAATAATTACCTCGCTACAGCAATAGGTCGTAGAAAAACTCCATCATGACTTCTATTTATATCACTGGCATCGGTATTTTGACTGTCAGATGAATTATCCGAATTATTACTTCCAGTAATTTCGTCTTTAATAATTTGACCATTTAACATATCACTAGAATTCTGTTTTAATTGTTTGCTCAAATCATACGAGATGCTTAGATCATTTTGGTTTTTATTTTTCTCGTTTTCTAAGCGTGACAGCTCAGAAAGAAGATACTTGAATCTAAAATTAAGATACTTTAGTAAAGCCAAAAAATAAACTAACAATAATATGCTTTAACGTACCCTTTTGATTTAGCAACATCCATTGGTGTCTGCAAAGACAGGTTTTTGATCTTCATTGCGTTGTGATTGAATTTATACAGAATTAAAGCAGTTTCGGTGTGTCCTCTGGTACATGCCCAGGTCTAAATCAAAAAATATAAACCATCGTTACTGCAAACGCTCTTGATACGAGGGAATTATTGCTCACCATTGGAGTATATCCATAGACATCCTGACTCAAAGCATCAATCTCTGTTTCAAGAATAAAATTAGGATTTTCTGCCCTCCAATTAAGCATTGCACACACCAGCTTTGCATAGCCCAGTGCAGCGGCCAAATGTAATAAGGTCATTCCCTTGAATCCACTGGTGGTCCAAGAAACTGGAGTATTCGACCGCCATAGTTTATTTGTCAACTGATGGCAATAGTTGACCATACGCTCTTCAAAATTTGATTGCATCATAAAGGCAGCATCTTCAGGCTAAAATTAATAGATTCAAGTATAATTCTTTGTTTGAATTCAATTAAACTTCAAACTTACCGATTCCTTTGGTTCCATTTTGATCTGCATCTTTTCGTCAATAGACGACAATCTATTTAAAAGTGTGAATTTGTAAAGACAATCATTGGTAGTGCCATCAAAAGTCGCCTCCGGATTCGGACTAGACTTATACTCAAATATAACTGAATTCGAAATGACATATCCATCACTAGCAACTTGAAGTGTGGCCAAACCGACTTCGTGGGCCGGACAGAAGCACCGTAAAACACCTTCCTGAACTAGAATCGTCGGAACTGGCACAGAATCAAATAGAACCGTATAAGTGCTGGATAATTTCCATGGTCCTGTGACAAGAACTTTCACTCCTCCCTCTGGATATGCCCACTCAGGGCTATAATCACTTATTGTAAGAATTTTTCGATTCGAATTCGAAAATACCCTCGACAAACTACTATCGAATGATAAACTTGACTCAGATTCATGCTTCCCATCGAATTCCAATTCAGGAAATTCCACAAACATATCGAATGCATCCAAATTAACAAACACATCGTCATGTTCATCGTCATCATGAATACCACCTCCTCCGCCTCCTCTCGAACTGCGTTTACCACCGTTCGTTACGTCACAGACGTTCGCAATAAAATCCATAGGATTCAAATCTGAAGCAACACGATCATCATGGTGATTATTGACCACAACATCGCTGCTCCCACCAAATGGCATGTTAGCAATCAGTGTTCTTTGGATGTCCTCCTGTGACAAGTCTAAGGTTTCGTTGAAAAATGCCAGCGAATCACTGACATCTGATGCTGCTGTTCGTTCCGATGATGCGGACGGAGATGGTTCTTTTTTATCTTGCAATGGCGATTGATTGGCTGAAATCACATTATTTACTGAATTATCACCGCAAGTTGATTGCAGTCCATGGAAGCCTGTATCGCTTACATCGAGTTCTGTGTCTAATAAATGTTCAGCATCCTGTGGATAAAAGAAAATTTAATTATTTGCTTTTTTTATGAATTAAAGAGAATCTATTTGAGGTTAAAAAATTTAAGCGGCTAAAGTTTCTTTAAGATTTTTTTTTTTTTACAGAATAAAATGGAGACTACTTGAAAAGAGTTGGTTGTTAGTTTCCGATTAAGACAAGCTCAAAAGGAATATGGAGAAATTTACTGCTGGTTAGAGCTATACATAATTTATCGATGATTCTGTAGCAAAAGGCTCGCTTTGAAAACATAAAAGAAGAATTTAGATGTAGAAAGAGTAGAAAGTTGCTATAAAACCAGCAACAAACTTTCTTAGACATATTTGAACGGTACTTTTAAAGATTTCGACATTCCTGTCAGCAATGAAGCTTAAAAAATAAAGTGTTTGTGAAACATCTACAGGTTGTAATCGCCACATTCTAAATCTAATTTAAGCGAGAAAGCTTCGAGGCTGTTAAAGCAAATCGAGAGCTTCACTGTATTGTCTTGCTCGCCGATGTTAGCATCATAACAAACAAAAGTCTCGGTTTTCATTCTTCATTCATAACTTACTTTCAAATTTCAAGCCATACCGATTTCAAATCCCTTGTTACTCCTGTGATTGTTCCCATTAAAATCTCATAAAACTCAAAATTGAAACCTCAAATAGCTTTGGAAATTTTACATTTGCAAAAACAAACACATACCTGGGACAAATTAAGCATAGATCCACCTAGGTCAGTAGACATTGGCTGGCTCCCTTGACCACTACCACTAGTGCCCACTTCTCCAACCACATTGACTGTTCCAGTATCACTTCCCATTCTATTACCATTGTCATCCGAAGTATTGCTAATTAGATTCGATGATTGCTGCCCCTGATTGATGTCATTACATTCAATTAACGTTTGTTGTTGCTGCTGGTGCTGCTGGGAAGTATGGTGAATTTGATGGGGATGGGGATGTTGGTGCTGCTGGCTCTGTTGCTGGTCCAATTGCTGCTGGTGATGGGAATGAGAGTTAGGGTGTTGCTGACTTTTATTTGAATGGGTCGATGTGGATGGTGCTGCTACGCCTGAAATGGTTGTGATTGACGGTGTCGTCGATGCCAAAGAGGAACGAAGAAGATGATGATGCTGCTGCTGCTGCTGCTGTTGGTGGTGTTGCTGGTGCTGTTGCTTGAATGAATGGTGCTCAGTTTGAGATGATGAGGTTGGGTTGCCTCCTAACGACATATTTAAATCATTGGTTTGTTGTTTTTGTGCCTGCTGCTGCTGCTGCTGCTGCTGGTGGTGGTGTTGGTGATGGTGTTGTTGAAGCTGATGCTGGGATGGTTGTTGGTGTTGTATGTGACCCTGACTGGGATTTATAGAGTTATTACTATTTAATTCATTTCGTTCATTGGAGTTTTGCAAACTAATTTGCTGAGGCGACATAACCGATAATTGCTGCTGCTGCTGCTGGTTGTTGTTGTTGTTATTATTATTGTTTTGACTACTATTGTGGGTGGCAGAAGCACTCCCAGCACCAGAACCAGAAAATGTGGTTACTGTTTTTGTGGTGGTGATAATATTGTTGCCCACTCCCCCCACCAGGTGACTTTGCTGTTGTTGTTGGTTGATTATTATATGATTCATGTTATTGCGATTTAAATTCATTTGATTGTTTTGATTAGACGCATTGGCGAAGCTCTGTTGATTGAAGTTACCAGCATTGACATTAGAAGTGTTACCACCACTCACACTTACTCCTCCTACGGGGCCTTGTGTTGGGGTTGCAATTAGATTATTACGACCGGCAAACATTTGTGTGTGGCGAGTTATGTTAAATTGTTGATGTTGCTGGTGTTGTTGTTGTTGTTGTTGTTGCTGCTGTTGTTGTTGTTCCAAGTGGGATGGTATCACTTGGAACTTGATTTCTCCACTTTGGCGCTCATGATGTTCCACAGCTTCGGCGGTAACCATTTCAAGGCGATTCTTTCGCTCAGGCCAACGTGAGTAGAGCTATTTGAAAATTCAAAACAATTAAAATACAATTAAAATGTGGTGCGAACTAGAAAAATGATGTAAACTTACCTTAGCTCCTATCAGGACATTAGGCGTCGTACTAGTGACTTGATTATATGCATCGTTACGTTTTTCAGACAGGGACTTCATAATGCCGATTCGTCGCATTGGATGTGAACAAGACTTACCATCGGCACAAGTTGAATCAGGGCAACCACATTCAAGTTGTTTAACAAGCGCAGCTTGTCGAGCTAATCGTTGTTTTTCCATTAATTGACTAACTATTGATTCTACAGTTTCAGCATTCTAAAAAAAAAAAAAAACAGAAAAAGAAGGAAAAACAATTCAAATTAATAAAACACAATTTGTTTATGTTGAATATATATTTTTGTACCGATATTTCAATATCGTTTCCAGAATCTGAATCTTCATCACTGAACACTGTCGAAACTGAAAGTCAATACAAATATTAATACCATTTCGCGGCGAGATTTAGTTGAGATTATAACTACTTACGCATTGGTTTCAATTGACTAACCAGCTCCTCCTTTGTCCATTCTTTTTTGTCTCCCCAAAGTGTCAGACTAGGTGCTATGACAGCCATCTTATTATCATCTGGATAAGGAACATTGAGGTAGTGAACGAGCACGATGTCCGGATTCTATTTTGTGTTAAAATCAAAAAATAATAATTATACCACACAAAAGCAATTAACCAGATCGTCTATTCGGATGTTTGAATCCTTACCTGTAGCAACCAGTAACATCTGCGATGGAATGTTGGCAGAATTGCAGAATGGACATAACATCCATAGATACACTATAAAACGAGACAGGAAAAAAAGAAATATATGTAGTATAAAAGCTAGGATAGTCCAAACAAAAAAAAAAAAAAAAACAAAATAAAAGGAAAGGAAAGGAAATAATGATTTTCTAAGGTATCCATTCTGTCCCGTTACTTGAACGGAGAATAAATATTCTCAAGGACACGTCCCATCCATCAAAGTACGGTCTTTGTAAAAACACACCGTGTTGTGGTTTTTCTACTCTTGCGGGGGAAGGTTGCTGGTTCGTTATGGGTGTTTTCGTTGTTTTTTTTTTTTCTTTTTGTTTCTTTCTTGAGGAAGGTTAGGAACGAAGTCCTTTGTTTTTTTTTTTTTTTTTTTTTTTTTTTTTTTATTAAGTCAAATTTATCACCTCAAGATATGGTGCCCTGACAGTAATTTGATATTTTATGACTTTTATGGACTTGTTTTGAACATCAGAGTCATTGTAAGAATCATGTAATGAATGTCACCGATGTATGAGGGAGCAGAAGGTTTTATGGTAACATTTTTGTAGAATTACTTTGTTATTGTATCGCTTTATTGTGTTTTTATTAACCGGCAAAACTTTTGAAAACAGCCACAGGTGAGAAACAGATCATATTATTGTTATACTGGGGTAAGTGTTTTTATTGATAAATGTGGGTGGTGTAGTAAATAATACGGGGTTACTTGGAGAAAGCTTCGGAGCGTGTTTAATGTGAATGTAGTGAACTCCGAGGGAATGTTATTTAAATACATATAACATATATCATGAACATGGAGGTGGTGGGTCACTCATGCCATGAAGAAAATGAAGTAAAGGGTCCGCCATCTAACGTTTTATTTTTCAACTAGTGCTTTTTTCGTGAATGGTAACACTTAGCTCATGTCTGATTCGACAGATAATTAGTTTTATCCTTCCGCTGAACGAATATGGTTGTGTCGCATTTGGGGCACAGAAAACCCGCACGCATACATTGAAAAGTAGATATACACCCAAAACGAGTCACTGTTTGGTGGGGATTTTGGTCCAGAGGCATAATTGGGCCATTTTTCTTCGAAAATGAGCAAGGAGTGGCCGTTACAGTCAATAGCGATCGTTATCGGGCCATGTTGAACGAATTTTTGTTCACAAAAATTGAAGAGGAGGATATTGGCAACATTTGGTTTCAACAGGACGGCGCTACGTGCCACACAGCCGAAGCTACACTCGATGTTTTGCGCCATTTTCAAAAAAAAAGAAAAAAGTTATTTGGCGGACCCATTAGAAAAAAGCGACATTTTATTAATAAAATATTTTAACGAATCATAACGTATGGATTGCATCTACATGGAGCATCATCTCATCCCTACATAAGTCTTGAAGAGGCATCTTTTTTGTGCAACTCATTTCATTTCATTTCATTTATTTCGAAAAAGTATTCTATTTACGTGACACATTAAGATTTAAATCTTTTAGGCCCATTTGCTGATACTGTTCTTAAATCTGTGTCATAGCTAAGTACATCTTAAATTTTAAGAACAACATAATTAATTTGTTGTTGTCAGAAAATTTTTATGATGCACTTTACTAAGTTACGCATAAAATTAAACGCATCTAACTTCGTATCAATGTCAAATGTCAAACACACTTCAAACTTACGTCAAAGTATGCGCAATCTTATAAAAACGGTAAATTTAATTTTGTTTGTGAGAAAATTTGTGAAGATTTTGTGTTCAAAATAGATAATGGCTGACAAAAAAAGGGCAAGAAATCCCAATTTTTCAGTAAAAGAAAAGCGAACACTTTTAGAATGTGCTTTTCATGAAAAATTAATAATAGAAAACAAAAAAACAGATGGAGTCACGTGGAAAGAAAAAGAAGCGGCTTGGGAGAGAATCACTGCGAACTTTAATTCCCATTCTGATTCATCATGCTACAGGACCGTTGAAGCACTAAAAAAATTCTACATGGGCTATAAAAAGGAAATTAGGAAGATGGCTGCAGAAGAAAAAATGTCAAGGATTCAGACTGGAGGTGGCAAGCCGGTAAATGTTAGCGATGAAAATTTTGATCTCGCCATATCCATTATGAATCCAAAGACCATAACTGGGCTTGAAAACAATTTTGATGGCGATGGTACGGATGAGGTATTCGAAGATGAACCCAGAAGCAGTACGAATATAGTAAGATGAATTATATTGTTGTCTTATTTACCTTATTTTGTATCCTATAAATTTCCAGATTGAAGAAAAACGCGATGAAACAACTATAGATTGGGGAAAATACAAACCTAGCCAATTGAGAAACCCGGTCCATCCAAAACTAAAGAGAAGCCACGGTTATGTATCAGATGAGCAGGACGGTGACGGTACATCTTTTGGCAATTTTGATGAAAATGTTCCCAAAACAAACATCCCTATGTCCAAAGGATTCAAAAAGCAGTTCAGCAGTTCCGCCACGGAAAACGAAAGTAAATGGTGCGGAAGGCGCCGACCAGTTGCTTCAACGCTGCCTAGCAGCAAAATAACGGAGCAATATTCGCAGCTATCAGCAATTAAAATTGAGCTTGCTAAGCTCCAATACGATACCCAAAAAGAGGAAGCAACTCAGAGAAAATATTCCAGTTCTATTGAACATGAGTTAAGAAAACGGTCAATAGAATTGGACATAGAAATAAAATCAGAATTTCTTAAAAAAATAAAAAGAGATTCGTTCAGAATCTGTGAGACGTGCAGTGTGCTTAAGAATTTGGAAAACCTAAATCCTTAATAACAAATATGTATTATATAGTGCCTGAAGACTGAACTCGGAAAAAAAGTTCCTGATATGAATATGAAGTATCAAATTTCAAAGATAATACATACATACATATTTTTTTAATTTTTATTTTGGTTTATAAACGAATTTTGTTTGTTTTATGCAACAATTGCTTGTATTTTATTTCTTTTTGTTATGTTAAGTTGTGTTTTAATAAAATGAAGTTTTGAATTACATATGTAATTATTTCTTTTTTCAAGTTACATGCATATATCTTTTTCTAACATTTTACAGCCTTCTAAAATAGTTATTTATTAGGTCTTTTCGTTTTTGCATCCCTCCGCTTGACGAAGTTCGGTTAACGTTTCCATTCTGCGAATCATTAATGCGTGGGATCTGCCCTGAGTTTATTGCGTTCTGAAGGTCTTCTGGGTCAAAATCCAAGCTTTCAGGAGGTTCTAATGACACACCATTACTTCTTAGTATATTGTGCAAAATACATGTTGCCACAATAACTATTAATGTCGTCTTTAATTGTAGACGACAGCCGTATGCCAGCACAGGAAATCGTCTTTTCAATATTCCGAAAGCCTTTTCTATAGGACCTCTTGTTCGTATCTGTGACTCGTTATAAAGTTGCTCTGCAGCCCCACGGGGACTGAGCAATGGTGTCATCAAATATGTTTTTTGCGGGTAAGCGGAATCGCCTGGGATTATATATATATAGTAAATATATATATGTATATTATAGTAAATAGTATAAAATAATTATAAATCAAGTTCTTTACCCAAAATAACGCAATCTGTATAATCACGACTTTCCATCTTGGCTCTTATTCTACTGCCATTAAAAATTGTTGCATCATGAGCAGAACCAGGCCACCTTGCAACCACATCAGTAAACACCATTTTTGCAGTACATACTCCCTGCACATTTATTGAAAAATAGTTTTTTCTATTCCTAAAAATTTCCGCGTCGGATCCTCCTGAGGAAAACGTGAATTTCGGGTGAAATAAAACCATATTTTATCTTACCAGGAGACTGAATTTTAACATGAGTTCCGTCAACAGCACCAATAACAGAAGGAAAAGATGCTATATCGAAAAAATCCCGTTTAACCTGCGAAACTTCGGATGGTGTAGATGGATAATTTACATATTTTCTATAAAGTTTTGCAATTTCTATTGCAACTCTTGAAACGATTCTTGAAACAGTGGACACATGCATCCCTCCAAAGTCAGCAATACTTAGAAGATGATTTCCTGTGGCAAAGAATCGTAGAGCCACCAAAAGTTGGTTTATAGGTGCAATTGAATTATTTCTGGAAGACGGATAATTTTGTTCATCCATTTTTGGTTAAAAAAGTTATATTATACCTGTTATAAGGCCGTTCTAGCTGTTTGTCGATTTGTTCTAAAACATGGATAGTCATATTTTTAGTCAATCGAAATCGTTTGTAGAAGGCCAATTCATCGAAGCTAAAAAAATACTCGTTTCTTTCATAAACTTGTCGGGGAACACCAACTTCGATCAATTCAAGAACCTCAACATCATCTTCCAACAAATCGAGCAATTCAAAGTTCATTTTTGGTAATTTTCTTTTAGTTCGTAACAAGAACAACAATAATTTACTGAAATGTCAGCAAAGAACATAACCTTATAAATTGCCTAAGTTGAACTTAAGAGCTTTATACCCTACTATTTCTTCCCCTTAAAATAAGTTTCACTTAGCGTCATTTATGACCAACTTTGAGTTTGGTGCAAACCATTAAGTAGAACTTAGTTACTTATGTGGAACTTAAATGGTTATGAGTCGTATCAGCAAACGGGCCTTAGAGCATCAATAGCTTTTATTACAACATTATTTATCTTACTATTCAAAAAGTTGAAAACAAAAGAATTCTTTAATACATTAATGAACGAGAACAGTAAATATTAGAGTAAAATAAAAGTAGTATTTGAGTTATAACAAAAGTTAAGTGATTTATTTTTAGTTTGGTTTGGTATTTCAACATGAATAGACTGACGCCTTAACAACGCTTCCAAATTGTGCCCAAAACAAGGTTGCCGTTGATCATAATTTTCATAAGCGAATTTTGTTCGGCGATTAGGCTCATTTTTGGTTTAATGGATACGTCAATACACAAAACTGCCGTACTCCATATTGATGATATTCCTCAAGTGTGTGTCGAGACACCGTTACATCCACTAAAACTGACTGTTTGGTGTCATTTATGGTTTGGTCAAATAATTGGTCCGTACCTCTTTAAAAACGATGCTGGCCAGAACGATACAGTCAATGGTGACCGCTATAGAGCCATGATTACTGACTTTTTCGTTCATCAACTGAACAACCATGATATGCAGGAGCTGTGGTTTCAACAAGACGGCCGGCGCAACATGCCACACAGCTTGTACCACAATTGATTTATTACCGTGAACTGGCCTCCAAGATCATGTCAATTTAAAAAAAAATCATCTTTGTTTTATTCCATTTCAAAATTAAACACCTCTAAAAAAAACACCCTTTACTTAATTCTGAAACGTAAAATGGACGTTCGGCTATGCTGTGTGAAAAAAGGGGTAAAATGAATTTTAGTCCTCTTTGTGAGAATTTCACTTAGGTAAGTAGGATACCTATTGTAGAAAAAAATGATCTTGAACTTTAGGTAATCATCTCGGTTCATCCTAAAGAGAACGGGTCTTAAATGTGACTCACTGGTATATCTCGGAACACAGTAATTAAAACGAATACAAGCATTAAGAGCAATATTAAGTTTGCGCTTACACTCACAGTCCATAGTTGTATATATCGATTAGATAAAAGTTAAGTAAGGCATAAATAATGACTTTAAGAAGTGTTTCTTCATATTAGGTAAAAATAAGTCTGAGATCTAAGAGTTCGTAATCTGGAGTTAATATTTCGAATGTAAATTGCTGTTCAGAAACTGAGACTGCTATTCATTCTATAACCGAAGTACTCAAGTAGGTACTTAAAATTCTTTACATACATATGTATATAATTACCTCATTTTCAAGAACGACTGAGGAGAAATCTAAAGGGTTGGGTTCATTTCTAGAACTAACATACCAATCGCAGGACTAAAATTTATATATTTGTTATTAGATACTTGGTCTAGGATATGGCTTAAATTCTCATTTTACCTAGCTATTCAGTCATCTTTTTAACCAATTCTACGAAAAATGTAAGTATAGTATAACACCATTTTTCGTCATTTATAAATTACGAAAATAACAGAGGTCCCAAGACTGAGCCCTGAGGTATTACGAAATTTGACATTATAGAGGATTAGAAATACCAACCTCAGTTTTTATTCACTGAACTCTTTCAATGAGGACGTTACCCAATAGTTTAAGTGAAATGCTAGAAAAAATAAAATTTAAGTTTAGAAAGAAGGATTGAGTGATCAATGCAGTCGAAGGCCTTACAAAATTCTACGAGAACAACAACTCCAAACTCATTGGAGTCAAGCGCAAAGCGGATATCTGACGTAATTTTTATGGCTGCAGGTTCACAACTTTGCCGATTGCGAAACCCAACCCAGATTGTCATTTTGGGAGTAAAGAAGAATCTCGCTATTTTATCCAAAGCTTAAAAAAAAGACCCATATGGTTTGGATTAGAAAGCTTATAACGGGGGTACTTGTGGTCGATCGGTCAGAGTTAAGGTCGTACAATGAAGATTAAATGTAAGACTACATTTGATTAGGTATATAAATTATTGTGGGAGGGCGGGGGGCAAAAGGGGTGTTTGAAGCCACGACCAATTTGATTTTCGCTTTTTAAAATGTCAGTTGATGAAAAATTGTAGAATTTTGGAAAAAATAAGGCTGCCCTTGAAGCCTACTACTTTAAAACTTTAAGGTTTATGGAAGATAATTCAAAATCGGGATACAAAAATTAATTTTTGGAACGAGAAAATAGAATTTTTTATATGAAATGCTGAAATACCTTCAAATTATAAAATTTGAAATATATTCTGGCAATTTAATATACGTATGGATTACACCGTTCCTTATTGGCCTACAGCCCACTTATCTTTTTCAAATTGTTGATTTTGGTAATTTATTTAAAATAGAGAATCATTCAATCGATTGCGTTGGCTCTGTAAACAGTCGAACATGGTGCTAGTTAACTTGGTTGTAATACCAAGTTCGAGTTGATTTTACTTGTCTGCGGGTGGGTTAGAGTACCAAATTTTTGGAGCCACTAAACCGAAAATTCGGTCTTACTAAAATCAAAAGGGTTTTGATATTTATCGATGTTCGAGGGCGGAGCTATAAGTACCTTGCTGTCGTACCAAGCTCGACTGTTTGCGGAGTGGATTACTCGAACATGTCAATTTAGTTTTAAATTTAAATTTAACTTTTCAATTTGAAATTTCAAAAACTAATGATACTAATGAATAATGATAAAATTATTAAGGAATATATTAATTACAGACTTACAAATTAAGTTGAAAGTGAAAATGACATATTTTTCGAAGTTTGAGTAGTTTTGTATTAGCTTGGTTTCACTATTTTCGGAGTTGAGTCGAACCAAGTTTACTCGTACCATGTTCGAGTGTTAACAGAGCCCTTTAGGCTACGGTTACAGTAGAATTCGTATTTTGACGAAAAATGATTCTACATATAAAAAAATGTACATATGAAAATGTTAGAAGTGCACGTGGTTGCCACACGAGTTTGTCAGAATAGATCCATCGCTGTTTAAATCAATTTGACTTTATTCAATACTATACGCTACAACTGATGGGGGGACAGTGACAGATGAGTTGATCGTGTATTTAAAAAAAAAAGTTTTTATTAAAATCCTAACCCATTTAATGTAGCCACCCGCTTTTGACGAAAAATTGTGGAAAACACGTTATTAGAACAATTGATTGTCAGATTAAGCATCCACTGTAACCGTAGCTTGTAGTCTTTCACAATAACAAACATCCATGACAACTAATCGATAAAATCGTCAAGTTATTTTTTACTTTTGATCAATCTAATCTAAAAAACCTTGTTTTTGAGATTTCTCATAACTTCAATTAAAGGGTGTTGTAGAAAAAAAAACATTTGACCCCGACCGACGGCAACCAAATGGATATATAGCTAAATCCCTTCATGATTTGGTACACCTAAATAGGAAGCTAAAAGTGAAAATAAAAAAATTAATTTCATGCAATTAATCGAAGGATGACAGCCAACAGTTCGATAACGTTCCAAGGAAACGAGTTTTTTTTTTTTTTTTTTATATAGATTTGACTCGGCTTGATGCCAAATTTGTCGGCATATATAGGCAGAAGAAGAAAAACAAAAAAAAAAGAACTCAGGTCATAGGCAGGCAGGCACACATCCATAACTGTACAATCTATTTTTCTGTCTTCTTACTTTTTAATCGGTTTCACAAGGATGGTATTAGTTATCGCTGTTGTTAGGGCGGCAGGAGGACTTCCGGCGACGTCAAACTACCATAAATTCTCTACCGGATGATGATATAAGAAGAAATCAAAACAAAAGCCAGCAAAAACAAAAAATAAAAATAAATGAAAGAAAGAAAGAAGCAACAACAACAAAAAAATTAAAAAAAAAAAAAAAAACAAAAAATATAATAAAAGGAAAAATCTTGGCGTGAAATTGCATTTACAAATGAGTGAGTGTAGTGGTTGGGAAGGGTTAAAGGGAGTCTTGAGATAAGGACGAGAATCTAAGTACCTATTTCACTTATAGCTTACAAAGGGGAAAAAATATTTTATTTTTTTTTTTTCTCTAAGAAGGAAACGTATGTTTTGGCTTCGCGAACACTCAATAGTCTTGGGAGGCAGCAATTATTTACATTGGGGGAGTTGTACTTCCTGCGAGTCAACAAGAGGGTTGAGCCTGATGCGAGAAAGGGCTAAAAAAAATTGCTCGAAAATTGATTTATGAGGCTTTTTTTTTTTTTTTTTTTTTTTTTTACTTTTTCGGCATTCTGTCTAGGAGCTGTGATATCCCGCTGAACTTTTTTGACAATGTGTTACAATTGTAAGTATAGTTAGTGAATTATAATTTCGTTTAACGCCTTTTACTTTGAGTTAAATGGATTACAAGGGCAAAAATGGAATTAGTTTTTTTTTTTTTTTTTAGGTTAAGAGCAGTAGGTAGTCTTACACATTTAGTTTGGAAGAAATATTTGGCAACATCTTATCGAGAAGCAAACAGACAACAAACACAGAATAAAAAGGAAAGCATAAATTGAGTTTGTTATTTTAGCTTTGTCGACGAAAAAAAAAAATATAACACTTACTTCGGTTCCTTGAACTTTAAGCTTCATGTGATCTTCCCGGGTAGTCTTTCCGTCTTTTCTTTTTTTCCAGCAATATCCATCTCTTCGGTAGCGAACCTTTTTTCTTGAATACAATAGCAGTGATCCACTTTTTGGTCTGAAAAATTATTAGAATATGTTTTTTTTTTTTTTTACATTTTTTTAGTTTTATTATACAATTAAATGCTGAAACATTAAGAATTAGAAACATCTTATAATTGGTACAGCTTTCAAATGTTTTTTTTTTTCTTATCAAAAACGGACTGTTTTGATAGTCAAACATTAGGGTTGCCGCTGTGTTGTATTAAAATTAAAAAGTTTTCAAGTCTTTTTAGGGTTGCCACTATCTTGAATTAAGGTTTAATTAATTTTTAGTCCACTTATAGTCTACTGAAAAAATTTCAGATTTTTAAACCCTTAAAAAGATCAAAATAAAAGAAGTGTTTTAGGAAAATTTTTACGAAAAAAATTACATGCAGCTCTAAAAACAAGGGTAAGATTTTTTTCTATTACGTTTCTAAAAAAAATAAATTTTGTCACCACTATTTTAAACGTCGTCAATTCCGTTTTCGATTTTTAAACGTTCATATCTCGATTTTAAGGTCATCCCGAATGTTTTATTATACCTATCTACGACCTTCTTATATTAAGAAAATCTAGGGATTACAAAAAAAATATATATTTCTTTCCGTCCGTTTAGAAAATGGCGAAAACCAAGTTCACTTTTTCAATCAAAATAGCGGAAACTCTGGAATTCTTTAGTCATACCTGTGTGATGTTAAAACTGCAGATTACAATAGTTTAACTTAAACTACACTACTGCGTTTACTCAGTTTAAGACAAAAGCAAACACAATAATGTCTTGTTTTTTAGTGAGTGATTAAAGTTAAACCTGAGTTAACTCATCAAAAGGAATGCCCATTTTAGTATGGAGCTTTGGCCCATCAAATGAAAGATATTTATTTAATTAAGTACACTTGATTTTATATGAAATTAAAGGTAATAAAATAAGCTTTTCACTAGAGCTAAAAAAAGTATATGTCTTCACTGAATTTTTTGAAATATCGGTGTGGCAAAGACCGCGCAAAAAAGTGTTTTTTTTTTTTTAAGTTGTTAAAACTCAATATCTCAAAATTTGTTCAACATATCAAAATAACTTTGGTACTATAAAATACCTTTCATTTAATATCTATCTCATTTTGTACGTCAATTATTTCACCCGTTATGCACAATTATTTGGAACAAAACATGAAATCCTTATTACTTCAAGCCCAAATATCTCGACTTCCCCATGAACGATTTTGAACATATTTTACTCATGTATCGGGCTTCACGTCACCTTTCATTTGATACCAAAGTCGTTCGTGTACACTCTAGGCCAGAAATGGGCAATTCCCATTGGTGAGTTAATTCAGGATTAACTAAACAGATGTTTTTGATATTTTATCCATCGAGTTTGTTTGGTCGACCCATGTATTATTCACCGAATAATTGATTCTCCACTTATCGGTGGGTTAATTTACTTCTAGAGTTACCTAACTCTCGTTTAACTCACCACTGAAAAACTGGGCCTAAACCACCTAAATTGTTCAACATAAACAATTTATACAGTTTACTTTTTCAGTGGAAGTGAGGGCAAGAGTCTTGCAACACGAAAGCTATTTAAACGAAAATATTGTACTTCACAAATTACAAATTTATCCAAAAGATTAAATCACAACAAATTTATGAGGAAAACCAAACAACATGTCAAAACTCATTTACACCAAAGAGCAAGACGTAAAATTACTCACCTTGTTTTGACTTCCTTCGACTGCCACTCAGAGTGTTTGTCAAAGCTGATAAGAATCGCTGCGATTTCCTTAAAATGAAACGTAAATAGATTAAAATATATGTACATACGTCAGAACGTCAGTTTAAATTTATATACAAAAAATTTGATGAACAAAAACCAACAAAATAAAAATTAAATTAAATCAGAAACGAAAACGTACATTAGATAGAAAAGTGCAATGGGACAGAACTTTTGGGGGCAACTCAAAAGTTGGCACTCTTTTTAAAAAAAAAAAAAACGTCATCGTCAACGTTGTCGCTCGACGACGACGACGATTTCGTTTTCGAGTGGAATTTTTATCACAAAAGCATATTTTCATCACACACAGCGAGAAATATTCAAATTCACTTCAAAGTCTCCACCTACTTTTATGGGGAAGGATATGTGGGGCTGCGAGGTAAAAACATCATACACGTTAAAAAGTCAAGTCCTTTTCTTTATTTGTATTTCTCCGGGTTGACAACTTGAAATGTTTTTTTTTTTTTTTTTTTCTATTTTGTAGGGCTAACTTTTGCTTGAACCCTCAACTATAAGTATACTAACTATGAGAAAAGAGCACCACCAAGAGGAAGTGGGCGGAAATATCGTCTTCCTTTTGGCTTGCTGTCAGAAGAGAGAGACAGAGCGTGACACACAATTGAGCAATATTGTTGGCGTCACGTTTTATTTTATATTTGCATTTGTGTTCAGACAAATGACACACACGCACTCAATATTAAGTTGAGATTGGAGATTGGATATTTTATATTTATTTAACACCTTCTTAAGGGATGATATAATAAAATGAACATTTTAATTTAATTTTCGGGTGTCAATCAAATTTAAATACCTATGGCTAAAGTAGCTAGATTTGTCGGATTTAAAAATTAGTTTTGATAAGGGAACAATTATTCGCCAAAGCATGGATTAAAATTTAGTTAAAAAGTTGTGATACGCATAAAGATTATTCTGATGGCTCCGATAAATTGCTTTTATAAAATTTATAATGTTATAATAATATATACAGCGTTATACATACTCTACGTAGTAACGCCTCTGACGTGTATGACCTTTAACACGCTTACGAGTTATATTTAATTAATATGTTTAATGTTACGTGCAACGCTTCACGATACTTTGCATTATATTCGAACAGATTTATCATCTATTACGAAATACAAATGTTTGGTACAATTTAAAAGAGTGTCGGATTCGGAATGTTCACTATATACGTCAATGTCTGGAATGCTAAACATTTTAAATTGTAGCTTTCACGAAATACAATTGATGTTTAGGCAAAGAAAGGTTTTGGAACAGTCCAATCGGTTTAAAACTGGTATTCTTCCAGTAGAAATCTAATGTTGTTTTTATTTGGGAAGAACCGAATACCTATACTCCATTTGTTTTCCCCGCAATTCAAATGAGTTTCATTAAATCTCAGAAATAATATTTAGGGAATGTTTTTCATTTTGAGATCTCATTTTGCCTTCTCTACATTACGTGTTGAAAATTTTGTTTCATCTGGAAAAAGGCGTTTTTAGGGCTTTGCGGTGACAGTTCGAACTAAATATTCTAAATACTTCAAAACACAGTCTGTTGTTTCTGTTCTCTACCTCTCAAGCTACGAAGTGTCAAACTCTATTGGAGGATGGTA
The DNA here is from genome assembly GCA_932273885.2 of Leucozona laternaria. NCBI lineage: Eukaryota > Metazoa > Arthropoda > Insecta > Diptera > Syrphidae > Leucozona > Leucozona laternaria. The sequence goes on along the minus strand of OW026368.1, from coordinate 20,036,212 downwards.
ACCGATGTCGGTGGGTTAAAAAAAAACTTTAAAGTTTTTTTATTTTTTGCTCTGGAAAACCCAGATTTTGGTGCATTCTGCTGACAGTTCGATCTAAAAACTCCCTATCTGTCAAGCATCAAACTGTCAAATTCAAATTTAACGGTGGCTACGCTGTCAATTGTTTAAGAAACCACTGATAAATCCTTAAAATTTTAACAATTTATATTAATTTTAACAAGTGATTTTATTGCTTTTCGTTAAAATTTTCTCAAACTAAATATTATAAATACGACAAAAAATAAAGCTCGTCAACTATGAAACACCTTACGTTCACTTTTTGATCAAACAGTCATGTCAGAAAGCCTGAATTAAGATTTGGATTCGCCTACTAAATCTGCCTAAAAAAATGACAGAAAGAAAAAAACTAATCAAACATACCTTTTTTTGACATCTATAAATGTCAAAGTATAATAAGGGGGCATATTCATAGTCACCTTTAACCTCCAGTTTATCTTAGACTGGGGGGGTTTATTCAATGTTATTTAGATAGGATAAACCCAGGTCTACGATAAACTGGAGTTTAAAAGTGACTATGAATATGCCCCAATGGATTTAGTGTCATACTTTAAGATACCTAATATAGGTATTTGGAATGGAATAAAACAAAGATGATTTTTTTTAAATTGACATTAAATTTACTGTATTCGAAAGATAATTTTCTGGCATTATAATTAAAATATGATTTCTGGCATATAACCGCCATACGGCTGGCTCGGACGTAGTCTAATCTGGAGGTCCAATTTTCAATGACTTTTCCAACATTTGTGGCCATATATCGGTAATACCGCGGCGAATGTTGTCCTCCAAGTGGTCAATCGTTTCGGGCATATCGGTGTAGACTAGCGACTTCACATATCCCCACAGAAAATAGTCAAGCGGCGTTAAATTGCACGATCTTGGAGACCAATTCACGGGTCCGTAACGTGAAACTAAGCGGTTAGCAAACGTTTCCTTCAATAAATCAATTGTGGCACGAGCTATGTGACATGTTGCGCCGTCTGGTGAAACCACAGCTCCTGCACATCATGGTTGTTCAATTGATGAACGAAACAGTCAGTAATCATGGCTCTATAGTGCGGTCACCATTGACTGTAACGTTCTGGCCAGCATCGTTTTCAAAGAAGTACGGACCAATTATTCCACCAAACCGTAAATCACACCAAACAGTCAGTTTTAGTGGATGTAACGGTGTCTTGAAGATTATCATCACTCCAAATACGGTAGTTTTGTTTATTGACGTATCCATTTAACCAAAAGTTCATTGCTAAACAAAATTCGCTTATGAAAATTGGGATCAACGACAATCTTGTTTTGGGCCCATTTGGGCACAATTTGGAAGCGTTGTTCAGGCGTCAGTCTATTCATGTTGAAATGCCAAACCAAACTAAAAATTAATCATTTTACAGCTGACAAAATGGCCAGCAGTTTAATAGTATTGCCAACTTAAATTTCTATACCTCTAAAAAAAACATCCTTTATGTAATTCACGTCTGTAACACATATTTTTCTCCTTAAGTTAAGCCCACTGTGTGCGCTTAGCTAAGCCTGGAGTGATTTAGTTGTTGTTGCATTTAACATGTAAATTACTAAGCCCCAACGTCATTTTTTTAACAATTTTTCTTCTGGCTTGCAAAAAAAAGGCTAAAATCTTTTAAAATTTATAAAATCTTTTTTTTTTCACCCAAAAAATTTGATGTTCATTCTACTATATAAATTGTCATCATCGACCCAAAAACTATTGTTTTCAATTTAAAAGAGACATTTTTGTGGATTGAACAACCGAATTGTAAAAATAGCTGCAACGTTTGTAAATTTTACAGTCAGTCAGACATTCACAGTTAGGTCTCTGTTAAATTGAAAACGGTGGTTGTCAGGTCGATTATGACAACTAATGCAGTAGAATGAACAATAATTATTTTTGGGTGTACTAAAAATGCATAAGCATAGTACTAAATCGAGTAAAATTGTACGCTAAAATATTTTATGCTTCATACTTTATTGCTTTGCTTGAAAAATGTATTATAATAGTTGTCTGTATAATTTTAAATTCTTTACCACTGTTTCTATATATAGATACACATTTAATTTTTTGTCTTAAAATTCTACAGGTCTGAATATAATCTTCAACAATCATTTTGTTATGGCCGTTTATTCTTTTAAAAATGTCTTGCTACCTACACGTTTGATCATATCACCTTGAATCAACATAGGCACCTTTTTTGTTTTATTTTCTTTTTTTTTTTTCAAAAAAAATATATAAAACCCCATTTAAAGGCACTGTCCAAATATTTGCCATTGTATCAAGATATAAAATCCAATACTAATTTGAAGATGCTACAATCGCCTCCAATATCAACCACTTTTGGACATCTTTCAAAAAATAATAACGATAATAAATTATAATTTACAAAAAAAAAAAAAAACAAAAAAACGCTAACTGAAACCCCAAAAAAAGATACTGCCCTCCGGTTCAAGACAAAAATGTTTCTTCTGCGAACTTAACCTCTCTTAAGCGCCACAGATAGTTGCCCGTTATTGAATTAGCATAATAAATGCTCCAAAGGTAGGCAGTCTTCCAATTTTTATCCCGCTTCACATATTCGAGAATTATTCTCAAAAAAAAAAAAAAAAAACCAGACTCAAATCAAAAAAGTTCAAATATGCTGAGCTTCAGAAAGAAAGCAACCCAAAAAAAAAAAAAATGAAAAAGTTAAAATATTCACGTTTCCCTTGTTTGGCCGTCGACGTCGTCGTCGTTTTAGTCCGTCCACTCCAGCAGAAAAAAATCAAAAAAAAAAAAAAAAAAAAAAAAAAAACCGAAGCCACACAATGAAAACTGAAGATGCTCCTTTGACACAATATGTATACCATGTGGATGCCACATAAACGTCTTCCTTTTCCAATTGGCAGTGAGTTTGCTTTGTGGCAGAATTGAATGCTTGATAAGGGGGAGGAAGTTGCAAAAAAATTCGAAACAAAAAATGCGAACCAATTTTTCCCTAATCGAATAAACCTAACAGCAGGTTTTTTGTTCCTATGCACACAACGACACAACACAACATGTGAAATAAGTTTTGATAGGACGTTAAGTTCACTAGCTGGAGACTTCCTTATAGACCGGAGAGATCCGCCTTTTGAGGATTGTTGACTTGGCCGTGGATCTGCATCACACCACACTTGGTTGCACATTTAGGACTGAGTTTGCGATTGTGGGTGCCATTTAGCTGAGCACGATTTTTTATGGAGGTTTCGAAGGGTTGATAATTTAGGGAAAACGAAGACTCCTGGCTGAAATTAACATACAGTCTCTAATATTCAAGGAATAGAAATTGTAGGAGTCATTATTTTAAAACATATGATTTTTATAAGCTTTAAATCGGTACTTTTATTCTTGCCCAAAAAAAAAAATTGTTCGATGTTTTATGTGACTCATTTTTTGTATAATCTACATGGAAGTTAAGGGATTATGACCACCATTTAAATGTCATGTTTTAACACATATATTTCGAGCATTCAAAAATCAGAGGAAGGAGATAACGATGAAAATTTTTTTTTTAAATGTTTGGATATTGAAATGGGAAGGAACGGTTAAGTTAAATAAGAAGTTCAACATTCGCAGAGTACGGTTAAAGAAAATATCTGTGTTCTTAACGGTACGTCTGAAATAAGATTGAAGGATATTTTGATGAGAATTTTTCAGGTAGCAAGTATCACGGTAAAATTGTGGTTGTGGTTAATAGAATGCGACAAGAGCAATTTTTAAAAATGGAACGATAAAAAAGTGATGTATGTAAGAGATATTTCGAGGTTGTTCCAATGATACAAATGTTTCCTAAATTGATATGTCGCACCTATCAGCATTAATGGTCTATTCTAGATTATATCCATCCGTAAGGCCTGGCAGAATTTTTGTAAAGAACTAAATACAAGAAACAGAAACGTTAAATTCTCAAAAGTTGCTCGATTTTAATTCACATCGCGTTTTAAGTATTAATTTCGTGTCAAAACAAATTTCGAGGTTGTAATCAAAAGTACCACTACGATGATCAAGGAATTCGAAGCAGTGGGTTTTGTCATACCGTTGGCTCTGTGCTTCCACTCTAATTTGAGGGAGACCCTAAACGAATGGGCGGATTTACTTATAATTTGTTACAGAGCAAAAGTATGTGATTTCCAAGAAGCGAAATTCCAATTTTTGTTTTAGCATCATCTATAACGGCTCTAACGATTTCGATTAAATGTCGTAGGTATCTGGAAAAATATGGCCGTTTACTTTTATGCACCACTGTTTTGCTCGGAAAAAATTTAACAAAGGATATTATAATACAATCTTAGTTTTTAAACAGTTCTACAAGTCTCACTTAAAAAAAGAAAATAGTTTGTAATATCAATAAACACCGTTTGTTAACTGTTTTTCATTGTCTCAATAAATATTTTGTTAATATTACGAAGATTTTTTGTTTTACAAATGTCTACTCAATAAACGATTTTTTGATCAGTTAAACTCCATTTATTGAAAATTTAAATTAAAAAAATAATAACCGGTTGATTGTATTGATGAACGGTTTTTTTTTGGCAAAGTAAACTCATACATTGTGGCAAAACAATTTCTTCAAAAAACTATTGTTTTTACTTTGATAAATGCGTTCATTAGCGCAGTAAAAAAATTGATCAAACTGATCTTAGCATTTTGTTTTATTATCGTAATGAACTCATACATTGCCCTTAAGAACCTATTTGTTGGAAAAAGAAATTTTAAATACATTTTTCAAGTATAAAATGATTAAATTTCAACATTGTCTCTACGTATTGCGAAGTGGCCCAGTGGATAGCGTGTTGGATTGCTGTGCGGAAGTAAAATATAGGTTTTTTTTTCAAATAAAATATAATTGTAAACATTTGAGAATAAAAGGAAGCAGCTGCAAAACTTCTATAGTCGAACTTCCATAACTCAAACTTCCTTAAGTCGAATTTCTCTATATTACTCAAAGTTTTATTGAGAACTTTGCATTTTCAACTTTATTTTCATGAATTTTGCCCTCCATAATTCGAACTTCTGTAACTCGAATTTCTCTATATTTCAATTTTTTTTTTAGATTGCGTTTGATGCCGAAAAGTCTCTTCAACTCGAACTTTTTCTCTAATTTGGAAAATCACTTTTGTTTCCATTTCTTGAAAATTTCTTGAGTCTAAAGGCTCACCCAAACCAACGCGAATACTTTCGAACGACGACGAAACTTTCACCTGTCTTAATTTATTTACATGGAGATCAATGAGAGCACCCACACGGGCGCGATGCGAATCTTGGAACATTTCCAGTCGTCGTGATGAATTTCGAGTTTTTTTTTTTGTTGGGGATGAGGGATGACTGTGTTCAGAGTTTCTATATTTTTTATTTAAACTTCGGTTTTGAACGGGTTAAACATTTTTCATGCGCAGAAGTTCCTAGTTAGGTTTCAATTTTTTGTGGGAAAAGGATGAATTCACGAATTTTAATTTCATGTCAGGAAGAAAATTTAAGCATCTTCCTTTTGAACAAAAACTGAAGGATATGAAATATATTTTAACTCAAAGTACACTTTCCATTATACTGAACAACAGAGAAAGTGTTAAAAAAAATGCTGACACTTCAAGAATCGAAAAAAACCTCAATGAGTGTTGGCAGGCAGTCTCCAAGGAATGACAATCTCTCAATTTCAGGGACAGTTATAAAGCATAACAAATTTGTATGTAGGATATTTTTTTTCAATTCGAAATGGCATTGTTCAAAAAACACTGTATCGTTTTTTTTTTTGTCAATATAAGGGGTTTTTCAACAGGGACGCTACAAAAGTAGAGCAACAGGGACAGCAAACGACACTATATTTCTTGCCGCTCTTTTGACATTTCTCTTCAGTAAGGTTTGCCATTTCATGATAGAAAGATATACGAGCCAACAACGAATCGAAAATATTAAAATTTACTACCGAAATTCGGAGTCAGTGGCCTCAACGTTAAGAGCGCTAAGTCCAATTTATGGTCGTCATAATCGTCCTAGCAGATCAACAATTGAGCGTCTAGTGGAAAAATTTGAATCCACAGGCACAGTAAAAAATGTTCCCGTGCCAGTGAGACAAAGAAGTGCCCGTAGTGTCGAGAATATTGCTGCCGCTGAGGCTTCAGTTGCAGAAAGCCCAAATGTGTCTCTCACACGTCGTTCTCAAGCGTTGGGCATCTCTGTGACGTCGTTGTGGCGAATTTTGCGAAAAGATCTTGGCCTACATCCTTACAAGATTAAATTGACGCAACAACTGAAGCCGCTTGACCACCGGAAGCGTCGTATGTTCGTGAATTGGGCTGAGCAACAACTTGAAAATGATTCGGATTTTCATCGAAAAATCATCTTCAGCGATGAGGCTCATTTCTGGCTGAATGGCTTCGTCAATAAACAAAATATGCGGTATTGGCCAGGCAGCAATCCACTCGTACTCCATGAGACATCATTGCATCCCGAAAAAATTACGGTTTGGTGTGGTTTATGGGCCGGCGGCGCAGCGTCATTGGGCCGTACTTCTTCCGTGATGATCAAGACTGGCACGTTACTGTGAATGGGGATCGCTACCGTTCAATGATAACCGAATATTTTTGGCCCCAATTGGATGATATGAACTTGAAGGACATGTGGTTCCAACAGGACGGCGCCACAAGCCACACAGCGAATGTCACAATCAATTTATTGGAAACCAAGTTTGGAGAACGTGTTATTTCACTAAATGGTCTAGTCGCTTGGGCGCCTCGGTCATGCGATTTGACGCCGTTAGACTATTTCCTGTGGGGCTTCGTCAAGTCTATGGTCTATGCCAACAAGCCAGCGACGATTGATGAACTTCGTACGAATATCGAATGTGAATTTGCAGCAGTATCGGCCGATTTATGCTTGAAAACCGTCGAAAATTGGGTTCAGCGTCTGGACTTCCGCAAGCGTGCCCGTGGTGGCCATGTAAAAGAAATCGAGTTCCATACATAATGGCATCGAACGTATACTTTCACAAAAATAAAGAATTTCATTGATATCCAAAACCGTTTTTGTTTTATTTAAAAGAAAAACTTTTGCAGCGCTCTTATTGAAAAACCCGATACATAATTCACGAGATTGAATTTTTTTATAAATCATACAATGAAAAAAGAAAAAACGTCAACGAATGATTAATGATTTTTTTTTTTTGCCTTCTACTAATCAAAAATCATTTTCTTCTTTTTAATATTCCATTAACTGAAATAAAATAGAAAAACTAAAAATTTTTGTCTCTCTTCTTTAAATCGAAGTTTCTATAACTCGAAATTCTTTCCTTTTATTTTGAGGGTTCGACTTATGGAAGTTCCACTGTATAGTGGAAAAAAAACAACAAAATAAATGCACCAAAATCAAAAGGAGGACAAGGAAAACAAAATAACGAAAATTAGTTGTTTTTTTTTGTAAAGACAACAAAATAGTTTATTGGTCCAACAAACCAATTTGGTCAATTTAATAAACTATTTTATTTGTCCTAACAAATTGGTTATAATTAAATTAATAAACAGGATCAATAAACTTTAGCTTGTGTCAATAAACATTTGCTAAATCAATAAGCCGCGTTGAATTGGCCCAATAAACCAGTTTATTGGACGAAAATTGGTAAAAATATAACTGTACCAATAAACTTATTTCTTGTATCTAAACTTACTTTTTTGGTTTATTGTTAATAAATATAATGTTTTTTCTTTGTGGTAAAAAGACTTAGTTCAGTAGAAGACTCTGAAGCATTTTTTTATTTTTTTAAATTCACCAATTTTTCAGCCTTGACAAAAATTGTCACGATATCTTGAGCCCTATTTAAAGTTATGATTTTTTTCAAACTAAAAACTCAATATGTGCTACTGTGCCCCGCACGCCGGCTGCGGCTCACCGTTTAGACTCTAAGTTAAGCGACTTTTTTCTGTAGGTACTAGTTTTTCATAAAACTACAAAATATTATTGGCAAAAATAAATATTGAATGTTTTCATATTCAGATATGACCAAACTATCTTTTGGAAAAAAAAATCCCTTAATTTCATTTCCTTCGCTTCTATATATATTTATCAGAAACTAAGCCATAAAACCCAGTCCTTTGATTGCATCATAATTTAAGTAAGTAGATCCACATTTCCCACGTAAACATTTTCATTAATAGAATGGGTATAGGTATTATTTTGTGTACCCGAAACTTCAATTCAGTCGTCTATCCATCAATCACACAACAGCCTTCAGCCTTTATATCCCTTTGAAACTACACCATATCAACAAAACTACTGCAGAACATTTCTATTAAAGTGCTTCCATCGCGATATGGTGTACACTTTCCTCTAATGTGTCCTCCCATTCAAAAATGATTCAAGTCAAAATGAATAAAAAATAAAAAAAAAAAAAAAAATCAGTTGAGGAAAAATAACGAACTCGAGCCTATGTCACGCTCTCTTCCTCCTCAACTCAACTCAACTCGCCTCACATACATTGCTTTCACTATCCATACTCTCGATTCCCAAAACCCACAAAAATAAACCAAAGAAACCGCACGAATTTATTTCGCAAACAAATCATTTATTTAAAGGGCTCGCTCATAAAAATGTACATAAATATTTTGGTTTCCCTTTCATGATGGAGATGGAGATGGAGAACGACACGACACGGTGGGTGGTGGCAGATCACCACGGAATAAGGACCAACAATTCCCTCCATCACCACCGAAACACAAATCAAACCGACCATCAGCAGAGATTCATATTCCAAAAGGAATGTACCCGCTGAAGGTTACCGCGCTGGCTGGAGTCAAGTCAAAGCAAAGTCTTCCTAGATTTGGCGGCCTGTTCGATTCCATACCATTTATTATGCTCTAAGAACATTAGGAGTTTGGAATTTTTGCTGATTTCTTGTAACATGTCTCAACAATATTTGATTCAACTGTTTGTGAAATTTTATATATTTTTTTTTTTTTTTTTTTTAACAGAGAGTTGTCTTTGAGATGTCCTTCGAGTGGTATTTTTTTTTTTTTTTTTTTTTCGTTTTCAAAGTATACATCTGGCTTCTACCCGTTCGGCTTAATTTATTCCTTTCGGCACTAAATTATTTATTTGAAGACAAATCAAAATTTTGAAACGAAAGGAAAGGAAAAACCAAATAAAGTATGAACGAAATGAGAAATATGTAAATCTTAACTTTGCTTATACGCGCAATTGATGTGCCTATTTATTTAATATTGCTTTTCCAGAAAAACATTATTCGTTTTTTTTTTTTTTTTTTTTTTTTTTTGTGTCGAACCATCTGATATTCAAGTGTTTACCGGAAAGAGAATGGTAATTTTGTTGCCCCTCACCAATTGCATCTCATATATCAGTGAAAAGGTCTTACACATCAATTTATTGTTAAGGAGGGACTATAGTCAATTTTCACATGTTTTTTTTTTTTTAATAGAAATACATTTATTTTAGAAGAGTAATATCATAATGCATTTAAAAAAAAATAAATCGAGCTTTAAAAATGTTTCCCAAAGAAAAAAATTAATATTTCGTTCAATAGCATAATGAATTCGATTACAGTAAAAGCTCCCTTAGCCGGATGCCTGGACAGCGACACGACGGTCGTAACTCTTTTTGTCCATCTAAGGGAGTTGTCCGTCCAAGGGAAAAATAAAAAAAATGTTAGAAATATAAGGAATTATTTAGTATCTTTATCAATGAAACAAAACAAAAATTAAATTCTTTCAACTGTCTTTAAGGCCTAGTTATTCAGTGTTGAGTTAAACCAAATTTAGCTATAACTCTAGGAGTAAATTAACCCACAGTCTTCACATCAAAAGCATTATGTTCAATTAATCTTGAGCTAACTCACCAAATTTGATGAGTTAACTCCGGTTTAAATTTAATCTCGCTTGCCAGGCGACTGAACATACCCTAAGCAGACCAACGGAATTGGCTGAGCGGGATGGCCACCCGAAAAAGGAAGTTAAATTCCTTAGAACCCGCGCAACGGGCCACCCAAATACTGTTGCCCAAGAAATTTGTTGACATAGGCGCCTGCCTAGCGACTGAACGGAGTTATATGTGAGTTAAACGGTTTAGTGAACCGAAAAAGGGAGTTAAAAAAGCATTTATTTTTTAATTTGTAAAACAAATTTTATGGAACATGTTTTGTTTCCAAAAAAATGTTTCCTATGTCCAAGTTCCAGACCCACTTCCAGAACTTTTTTTTTAATTTGTAAAAAAGTTGTTTCCAAAAACAAAACAAAAAAATGTCCTTTGTCGAAGTTCCAGACCCACCTCTAGAACTTTTGTCTTGGTTCCAGACCCACCTCCAGAACCAAAAAAATGTGTGTTTTTTCCAAGTTTCAGACCCAGCTCCAGCACTTTTGTCTTGGTTCTAGATCAACCTACAGAACCTTGTTTCAAAAAAAAAAATTGACCTTTGTCCAAGTTCCAGAGTCAACTCCAGAACTTTTTGTTAAATATGTAAAAAAAAGTTGTTTCCAAAAACAAAAACAAAAATTCCTTTGTCCAAGTTCCAGAGCCACCTCCAGAACTTTTGTCCCGGTTCCAGATTCACCTCCAGAAGCTTTGTCCCGGGTTCAGAACCTCCGTCGCAGATCCAGACCGTCTTACCCACTGCCGTCGACCGACCAGATCCGGACACCAGACCATAGTCGTCGGTCCAGAAAAAATGGTAGGAAACTTCGTTCTTCGTGATCCTCATACAATCGAGGCACCAATTCCTATGGAAAAGATAAATTGTATGCGTTGTCGCATTTTGGTATAGATCCTGCGCGATTTTGTGCTGCGGGATTTCGTGATACGAGATTTTGTGATGTGGGATTTCCTACTCAACCCGTAAATAAGGGATGATGTCCGCCTAAGAGAGTTAAATCTAACAAATCACGGCTGATAATACTACAATATTATTAATGGGCTTTTTTGATCGTTCTAGTTAGTATGCGAATTAACGGCTGATATTATTTTCCGCGTCTGGATTAGAGAATGTCCGCCTGATGGGATCATAAAATGTATGGAATTTAAATCCATGATCCACGATCGTGAGAATTTGTCTGCTTAAGGGGGTTGTCCGCAATAGGAGGTTTCACTGTATAGATAAACTGAATTGTAGCTTGTAGGTAAATTAGTGCTGTACAAAAAGAATATATTGTTTAGTTCACAGTGAACGTTTGGCGAGATAATCAGCCTTATTGTGAGTTTTACCCGAACAACATTCCACCCGGAAAATCTCACATTTTACTTTTCGCCTATTGTGAGTTTCACCCGAAATTTCATGATCAAAAAATTCCCCTTATTGTGAACATTCATTACGGCGGAATGTAATGTCATTTTCACTCCTTTTTTTTTGTAGGCGAACGAAATTTCGTTCGCGTGAAACTCACAATAGTTTTTTAAAATTCCGGGCGAATAAAAATTTTTTTTAAGGTGAAATATTTTTCAGGTGAAACTTACAATGAGGCTGAATCTTTACAAACCATACTGTCCACAGTGTTTTCAATATATAAAATTGTACCCAGGAAGTACAATGAAGCTCCCGAGCGCCGCGACGCACGAGGCTGAGATGATATTGCAGACAGACAGACTATGAAGACCATTAACCATGTTATAGAAATTATCTTCAAACGTGGAATAGGACACCGATGAGAGATATTTCGACTTACTTCTTCTTCAGATAAACCTTAGATACAGGTGCTCTATATCCATAAAGAATTAACAGTAACGACCTGTCTTGTGATCGTAATCGTAGACAGCTTTTTAGAGTGAGCTGCCTGAGCTGAGTGCACCATCCACATTCTCAAACAATTAGACAACAATAATTCGTTTGAATATTGAACATAATTTTGAGTACAATTTCGCTTCTTAATTCAAATTTTCTGTCTAGAAAAGTAATTGAGATATTTTTATTACAAACTGCCTTTAACTGAAAAAAAGTTGCCGGATATAAATCTTTTTTCTACTCGACGCAAACTGTGATTTAAAAAAAAATCCTGGACTTCAGACACTGCTTTAAAAATAGTTTAACTTCAGCAGCAGTTTGCGGAATATGTACAAATAAATCTGAACGAATATACCACCACTACAATTTGCGTGCAACAGGAATTATATTTAATTATCCAACATACATAATACATATATGCAGCAACAACATTCCATCCATCCATCCAATCCACCCACCCATACTTGCAATGCCATCATAATGTATTCTTACCCTAGTAATAAACTTAAGTTAATCGACATGTTATTTGTCCTCCATCCAGGATGAACATCACTCGCTTCAACCAAAAACCACCCCATCACAAGGATAATCAAGGATAAACCCAAACGCAACTGTGAATCTTATATCTTTACTTTTTTTTTTGTTTTTGTATTTTTTAACATTTAGTTGTATTCAATTCGACCACCACCGAGAGTGGAGATTGTGGATGCTTAAAAATTAAAATTCATCTTCATGGCTTGTTTAACCGAATGGGGTGAGGTTGGATAGCTTCTCGCACCCTTTTCCAAACACGCAGCGATCCCAAAATGAAACTTAAATGAAAATAAAAATTAAAAAAAAAAAAAAACAGCCAACACAAATAAAAAGAAACAACAACAACAACAAAGTGGAAATGTATCTCCAACTGTGAAAACTTTCGGCGAGCAACGAACGAATTTTAATTTCACTCGTAGAAATATTTTTAGTCACTGGAATGCAATATTATACCCAATAAAAAATATGTTAACCCCTGTCTTCTGATGTGGCAGGATCAGGAGAACTCAGGAGCCAGGAGGTAGGATTGAGGAGTGGGACATAGCTGGCTGAGTTGTGTTTGTGTTTTACCAACTTTTCAGCTTGCGCGTCCAATTCAAAAAGTCAAGTTTCACCACCACACCGTACCGTACCGTACCGTACCAATAACAGCCATACCTACTCGTACATATAGAGATATGGTAATACCGAGTTTTTTCGCTGTTTTACTTGTAAATTAAGAGCGACCGCAAATAAAAATTTCCAGATGTAAAGTTCAACACCGTTAATGAACTGCAGCCAAAAGCCGCTTTCTCTGATGTGGTACGAACAAGTTTACTAAATAAAAAAAAAAAAAAAAAAAAAACAAAATAAAAAAGACAGAGCGGTCCAGGATACCACAAAAAAAAAAAAAAAAAAAAAAAAAAAAAAAAAAAAAAAACCTATTGGACATGGGAAATAATAATAATAATAATGAAGGTAAATTCGGGCATAAATAAAATTACGCAGATATTGTTACGGTTGGCGAAACATTCATTCCATGCCATCAGAAACATGTAGACATTCCTATGTATCTGATTCCCACTATACGACTACGAGGCTCTGGAATGTGATTGCTCTGATGCATCCAACTATACCAAATTTGGCTGAGCCAAAACTCTTTGTGGCACGTAACTTTGGACACTAAAATACAAGTGCAAGAAACAATACTAACTCCTAATTTTGATTTTACCTGGTTTTCCACGTGTACATACATACATTATGTTGTTTATAATTTTTTCGTTAGTTTAGCATTTGCGAAAGGAGAGACAATAGTTTTTTTTTTTTTAAATACAAGTGGGGCTGTGGATAAATGTAAGCTCTTTTTTTTTGCTTCTACTTCAAACTTTTAATTCAAAATTTAAATTTTTTATATGGAGCTGTTCATCATGACGAATCTTACGCTAGGTGAGCTTTTTTTTTTTGAAATTTCATTTAAAATGATTTGCGCACGCTAAAGGGGTTTGGCTACCCTTTTGATGTCGGTGGACACAGTGCGAGTTAAGGAAAAAAGAGTGTGTTTAAAAGGAGATGCCGATGCACATTGGTTTTAAAACTTCTGAACATCACAATATGAAGGGAAAACAGAGTTAAGTAAAAGATTCCACATTCGAGTTGTACGGCTAAAGAACCAATCTCTGTACTTAACTGTACGACCACAATTGGACATTGGTGGGCATTCCTGGAAGCGCGAGTATTACGGTGAAACTGTTTAAGGGGATGAATGCAACTAACATTGACCGTAGAAATAACGGTAGAAAAGAGAGAGACATGAAACGTTCCGTCGATGTTCAAGTGACGTGAATGTTCTGATGATGATTATTATCTCCAATCAATTTGAAAGCTTTTCTTTTAATACTATATCCAAAAGACTCAAGTGAGTTGATGGCGGAGCACCCGCCCAAATATGGGAATTATATTCTAGTCTTGGACGGATATATGATTTGTAGACAGTAGCCAGATCAGAAGGGGAAAAGAATTTCTTACATCTTCTGAGGAAGCTCAAACATCTTGCGGCATTTTTGGCAACATCATAAATATGGTCATTCCACAAGAGGTTATTGGTGACGGTCATACCGAGAATTTCAAGATGATCAGCTTGGCAAGGGGGGCTGCATTCCGCTTTAGAGATAGAAGACAGCATTGTGTTTTAGACGCATTAAATTGTACACGATTTTAGTTTAATTTTGTTTTTTAGTATAAAACCACGGAAGAGACGATTGTTGATTAATAAATTTAACGTATCTACCAAGTAAGGCAATTATCAATTTTTAATAATAATTTTTGAAACTGATTTTTTTTTTTTGAGAAATTTTGAAGAAATAAGAAATTGAAACATTTTTTCGATTTTATCAAATATATAACAGCCATATTATTGACCTGTTTCAAAACTAGTTTCATGGCAGAACTAGTTTTATAGATATTTGGAGGTGCTCAAATCGGTATTATTCAAAAATATTTTGACACCTAAAACTCGAAAACTAAAAACTAGCTTTTAATAAAAAAAAAAAAACTCTAGATTCATGAAACCGAGCAAAACTTGAGACTCCAAACTTCTATAAAACTAGTTTTGCTATGAAACTAGTTTTTAAACTAGTCAATAATATGGCTGTTTTTTTTTCAAAAGTTTTCTTTTTAAGACTAGAAGTAACTATAGCCGTAAGCTCCTTTAAAAAAGCAGCACATTTTCATACGCAAACAATAGCTATGTTCTGAAAAAATTGCTACTTTTTTTACTTTTCGTAAAATGGGCGTTTTAATTTTTTTTTTTTTACACTTTCGGCGGTGAAAATGGGGCGTTTTGACACTTCGCGGGGTATCCTTATTGGTGTCAAAAGTTGCGTGACATCATAAGCTTTCACATAATACCTCATTTTAGCCCATATGCCAAGCCCACTTTTCGCAAAATGGGCGTTTTAGAGTTTTTTTTTTTTTTTTTTTTTTTTACACTTTCGTCGGTGAAACTGGTTGGTTTTGAAGAAAACACGGAAAAAATATAACAAGTTTTACAGAAGAACCAGGTAGGTAGTATGGCACGCAGACGGCAACGCTATTGCCCATTTATTTATTTTATTGTATTCATTGTTATATTCATATTAATAATTCAAAAAATTGTTAAATTACATGTACAAATAAAATAATCTAATCTAAAAAAAAATCTAGTATGAAAAATTTGTTTAATTTTTAACTAACCTCATTTGTGTTCCAACGATGTCGTTGAGAAGGAAAACTATCGGCACGTGGCAAACTCTCAAGATTGTCCGGGAGTTTGATAGGTTCACCGTCTGTAAAGAAATAAATTGAATAAAATTATTAAAATAATTAATATTAATCCTAGAAGGATAATAATATACGTTTAGAACACTAATGCCCGATTTCATAAAAATACACTAAATTCCCTTTTATCTAAAGTTCTCTTAAATTTTATCAGACCTTTAAATATTTCCAGTTTCACCATCTAAAAAAAGGAAATTTTAGGGAAATTTTAGTTAAAATTGGGTTTGCCTCACATCCCTGGATATGGAAATAGGTTGTTTCCTTCTCACATTCGAAATTCTTCGACGTCTTACTTTATGTTGCTCTTTATCCTCAGATGAACAATCAATTATTCTAAAAACAAACAAATTATGAAGGCTTTCCGAAACCAACGCGAAACATTCGGAGCGAATATGCGATGACTGAACAATGTTGGAAGATTCACATCGCTCCATGTGGGTGCTCTCATTTATCTCCATGTAAATAAATGAAGAAAGGCGAAAGTCTTATCGTCGTTCGGAAGTATTCGCGTTGGCTTGGGAGAGCCTTAAAAGATTATTATCTTCACACCAACTATATTTTTGTTTCGACCTATTCACAATTTATAAATATTTGCAAGAAATTAAATAAAAAAGTGACTGCAAAATATCATCTTTTTATAATTTTCTTACTCGTCGGCTGACATCTGACATATTTATTAGACTTCACAAATCACACTTTTAAAATTTATTGAGACGAAAATGGGCTTTTAGTTTATGAGGGCATTTAAAAGGATTTTAAATTTAAAAGCACTTGGTGAAACCAAAAAATCCCATTTTAACTCTAAATGGACTTTTAAATATTTAAAAGTCCTTAATGAAATCGGGCATAAAGGTAATTGTTCTTCGAATGTAAGAAGTCAAATTCAACTTCAATTTATTAAAATTGTTTTAAACAAAAACAATTGTTTTCAACATTACGTGCAAAGCTTTGAGCTTGAAAATTAATAAAACATGTGATGTTCTACATATGTCGCTTCCAACATGACAGACTTTTTACTTTTACACCTTTTTCATTTTATACCTTATTACGCATTGGTTAAGGTTTTATAGAGAGGTAGTCTAAAGGTGTATCAAGTTAGCAGGACACCCAATATTTCGGAATCTGAAAGTGGGATTGATTTTTATTTTTCCGTAACGAATTAGCAACTTAATAGCAGCTAATTACTTTATACTTTTTATTCGGAATTATGAAAAGTGTCCTGCTAACTTGATACACCTGTAGTCTTAAGTCAATACAGTCTCTCAGTGACTCAACTAACCTGATTTTGATGCAAATGCTAAAAAATTACGCCTGCTGGCATGCGCTCTTTTTTGAAATAAGTTTATAATTTTTTTCAGAAATTGACAACACGTGGGTTGTATTCTCAGAAAATTTTAAAGGTGGATAATGTAGATTTTAAAGTTCCCATATATGTACCTATAAAGATTGTTTACCACAGCTAATTTTTTTTTGTTTATTTTTTGTTTGTTTTTTTAATTGATAAAATCTGAACGACTCAATATATTTTTACGAAAATGTCAGGCATGATAAGATTTTATAAAAATAAAAGTTCATCTAACCGCCAATGTAAATAATTCCAAGGATAGGTATTTAGACTGCCTTTTCTTAGGTCCAGTTGCACAGATTGAGTAAGTAAGTAATAATGAGAGAATAGGGCTCAATATAACAGCGCACTCTACCCTAAATAAGTGGCCTCTATGGCACTTTTGGAAAAAAAAAAAATGTCTCTTAGCATTGTTGTTAAGTTAGATGTGCCTTAAAAAACACATTTTCTAGATTGAATTCTCGTTTTACATAATAGCTCTTTGCCGTGACTATCGTTTAATTCAGTATCATCATAATCTTCATTTCTAAGCATAGTACGCAGATCGCGTACATTTTAACTTCTATATATACAAAAATTATAATTATTGTTCTGATATTATTTCTCAATGATACATGATTCTGTAATTCTTGAATTTTGTGTTAACTTGGCTTCTTAAAAATAAAATCTCAGAGAACAGCTATTTTCTGTGACATATTTTTCACAAAGTTCTTAAGACAAATATTAGGAAGGGTTTCGCTTGATGTTTTGAGAGAAATTTAGCACGAGCTAAGCCGTCAAACCTAGAAATAATTGAATCTTCTTCTTCTTGTGAAAATATTTAAACATTTTAAAAGTGTAACTGACACTTGTCTACAAAACAACACAAAAACTAACTGACTTAGATTTTTAATCTATGGCACTCGTATCCCTCTTGTTGAGAAGAAAAAGTCTAGTAAAGTGAAGTATAATCTATTCACACCTTATTTTGTTGCTTGTTCAAATCTAGAAATGTTGAAGAAATGTTAAAAGTAACTCGTTCGTTTTTAACTCTGCTTCAGCTTTATTTTTAACAGTGTTAAAGATTGAGCTTTAAAAAATAATGATGCTATCGCTACAAAAGAAATAAGCAATTCTCAACCTCTCAGGTTAATAACAAAAAAGATAATAATGAATGTCAGAATTTCTTTTCAAAAAATATGTATCTATTTACATCTCCAAAAAAAAAAAACTCAACCTTCTTCGTAACAAAAACAAAAATAAAAAAATAAAAAACAAAAAAAATAAAACACATGAACGTGAACACTTTTCAGACTTCATTTTGACACATGTTCCACTGAATGATATATTTATATTCTTGTTTCGTCCTGTTCATTGATAACAATCAAAATGGCAACAGTGCAACACAGAAATTTGTCTAATTTCTTGGCAACCCAAGCTACAATGCCAAGAACTTTTTTCGTTTTTTTTTTTTTTTTCTTTTTGTCCAGAAAAGAAATAAAAAGTATTATATCCAAAATTAGCCAACAGCAAGTCTTGTAAGTATCTATATACTTCTTGTTCTTGAGTTTTTGTTTGGGAGTTTTTTTTTTGTTTGATTTTGTTTATGGTTCCTTTTATTGTGACCGGAAAAAATAAAGAAATATACATTTTAGGATATCCTCGAACGTAAAACCTTTGTGTTGTCGTTAAAAACACACACCAAACAAGTTGTACATAGAATAATGTCTTTCTCACTTTTTTTTTTTTTTTTTTTTTTTGAAAATGTTAGATAGCGGAAAAGTATTACAGAAATTTTAGCCCGTATACATTCTTGCAGTTTAGAGGTGGTGTTGTTTAGTTTGGCACAAATCACTACCGGATTTGGGATTCGGGAACCTGGCTATTAGTGTCGCTTTGTAAAGGTGCCATTGCCATACAGAGTTGAGAGTAATTAATCTCGAAGCAATTTCACAGTGAGTGCGTAAATTTGTTACAAGTTTGTGCTGGTTGTGTTTTCTTTGGCAGCAGGGTTGGTAGTTTTAGAAAAAAAAAAAAAAAAAGCGAACCATCAAAACTTAAACTGTGTCGGTAAGAAACGAAGTTCAAGAGGGATTTAAAAATATATTTTTTTCAAATTAAGGGCTTATTTGAGGGCATTTATCTGGAAGAGCTTAAATGTTTTCGATTGTCTTTTAACTCCAAATCTTATATTAAAGCCTGAATTTTAAAGGCTTTGTATGAGAAACAGCAAATCATATCATGTGGACAATAAAACGCTGCTGAAGTCAAGTTTATGTGCCTTATCAATGGAGTAGTTATAGAGGCTGGAAATCTAATGATCTGGTCTTTTAAGAACTTTCATTCACAAGGTATGTTTTATATACAGGGTGTTTTTTTTAGACGTGTGGTTTTCAATTTGGCAATACTTTTTTCGGATTTGGGCTTTTATGACAGCTGTCACTTGATTTATGCTCAGTTTGGTTTTGCCATTTCATAATGAATAGACTTACTACTGAACAACGTTTGCAAATCGTGCCCAAATGGGCCCAAATCAAGATTGCCGTTGATCACAATTTTCATAAGCGAATTTTGTTTAGGGATGAAGCTCACTTTTGGTTGAATGGATACGTAAATAAACAAAACTACCGTATTTGGAGTGATGATAATCCTCAAGTGTATGTTGAGACGCCGGCCGTTACATCTTCAAAAAGTCACTGTTTGGTGTGCTCTATGGGCAGAGGGAATCATTGGTCCATATTTCTTCAAAAATGAAGCCAGCCATAATGTTACAGTCAATGGGGAACGCTATAGAGCCATGATTAATAACTTCTTCGTTCCTGAATTGGAGGATGTTGATGTGGACGAACTTTGGTTCCAACAAGACGGCGCGCGCTACATGCTATACAGCTGATGAAACAATCAATTTATTGAAGGAAACTTTTGGTGAGCGCATTACCTCGCACCGTGGGCCTGTGGCGTGGCCTCCAAAATCGTGGGATTTAACACCGCTGGACTAATTTTTGTGGGGTTATGTGAAGTCGCTTGTAAATCCGAGACGATTGACACCTTGGAAGAGAAATTCGGCGAATTATTGCTGACATACGGCCCCAATTGCTGCAAAAAGTGGTCGAAAATTGGGCCTCTCGGCTGGAATTTATTCGAATCAGCCGCGGCGGCCACTTGCACGAAATCATTTTTAAAACATAATGGCAAACCCTTATCTTTATAATTAAGCTAAATTCTTGGCCATAACATTAAATTATATGCGTTTTATTTCATCTTGAAAATCACACGTCTAAAAAAAACACCCTTTAGTTAATAGAGGCTGGAAATCTAATGATCTCGTCCTTTAAGAACTTTCATTCACAAAATAAGTTTTATCCAAATATATGAGTATCGATTTGGTTGAACATATTTCTTCACTTTTTAATATATCACCTTACAGCCTGCATAAAAATTCTCATGAATAACATTCAAGCTGTTTCAGAATTTTTGATAAATAGAATTTTAACGATGACATATTCTCCAAAATAAAATATACGTGCTTCGTTTTTATCCACTTTCATATAAGCAGTCATTTATCACCTGAAGATAGAAACAAAAAAAAAAATCAGGTGATGACTTCAACTGTGATTTGCATTTGTTTTATTTTAGTTTGAAGGAATCAACTGTTACACTAGTTGACTAG
This sequence comes from Leucozona laternaria, assembly GCA_932273885.2. Classification (NCBI taxonomy): domain Eukaryota; kingdom Metazoa; phylum Arthropoda; class Insecta; order Diptera; family Syrphidae; genus Leucozona; species Leucozona laternaria. The sequence continues at coordinate 20,015,592 of OW026368.1, read as the reverse complement.
TTGACACACCCTAAATCCCTAAACGGCAGCAACTCTTTGAAACATAATCCCTTTAAAAACCACTTGCAATTCCTCCGAATCTTTTAGCCAAACATTAGCTTAAACCTTTTTTGGGGATACCAGGAGCAATATGGGTATAAAAGACCATAGAATAGCAAGAAGAACGGAATAATAATAATAAATACCCACATTTAGGCAAATTATACGTTTCACAAGACATTCGTTAGAATTCTCTGCCTCTCTCGTATAATAGTCTTTGAGGCCTCAGGGCGGCAACAAGGTATCGTCTTCCTCATCCTCCGTGTCGTCGTCCTGTCTGTCCACTTGGAAATGGTAATTCTATGTGTGTGTCCTTCTTGGGAAAATTCATCGCATGAGTAAGTATAGTGTGCTCTCTTGAGTACTCCAAAACGAAACGAACGAAAGGATATTAATAAAAATTCGTCGTTGTTGTGTTTTTTTTATACCTTCCGAATTGCATATCCTTTTGGGTCGTGTCTCTCCTAAGGATATTCTTTTTCTTAGGATTTGCTTCAACAAATAGCATTTACCGCCGGACAAAAAGAAATCATTTACGGAAAAAGAAGTCAGTTTGTTGAATGAGTCCGATAATTTCAATTTTTCTACTTTCTCTCCCTTCATTCCCAGCCGCCTCGCCGGCCAAAACCAAACGAAGAGATAGAGAGAGAGAGAGAGAAGGTCTTAGAGCTGTGTCTTGGAACTTCTGGATATGGATATAAATGGACTTGGAACTGGATAGTGTATAGTGGTTCTTTTGGGCGATCCTCTCTCTGCTGTCGTTATTCATAAATAATTTATTCCAGGTGGAAATTCATTAATCTCTTTTATTGTGCCGACTGGACAAGCTGCCGTTCTTCGCGTCTACCATAACCCTATGCTGCTTTAGCTGTACCTATATATATAAACTCTGCATGCCACCCATTTTGGCATGACAGACGAGTAACGTTTTATGTCGTTTGAGGACCTTTCATAATTTTTCTTGAATTGGTTAAAAATGTGGGGACGGAACCGGCCGATCGGCCGACCGGCATTCCTATGAAATCATTCTTTTCCTAAATGTTTTGAGGTTATTATTTATTTTTTTTTTTGCTTAAATGGATTTTTTGTTTGTTTATTTTTTAATTGTTTGAAATATATTTTGAGGTCTGTTGAATGAATTTTCATCAGAGGCACTTAAATGGATTGCATTTCGATGAAATTGAATAATATTTTTAAAGGTTCTACCTACATAGGTGGGGAAAGCAATGTTTTTATTAAAACGAATAGCCGGTTGTTGCGTTTTGATTGTATGACTTGACTATGAATTTTTAATATAAATGTATTAAATAAAATTTGACAAAAAAATGCTCATATAATTGTTGTAAGTTTTAAAATTTTTTTGATAAGGTCTTACATTTATAGATTTTAAAAGGAATAAACCTAAATGAATTCTTCGTGGTATATAGGTATAATAAGAATTTGGATGATTTAGCCTTTTTCCCATCATTTAAAAATCTCCTCACCCTACAAGGTATGTGTCATAGCCTCAAAGTGGATCTTCTCGGATGAGGGAGTATTTGTTTTGACTTTAATTGAATGGGCTTTTGTATTTAGCCCAATTATTGTTAGCAAATTGTTTTTAACGCGAACGACGATTATATTATATTTTATCGCGATCACTTGTTTATAATTATTGACTATCATGTATATACCAATACATTTGAACTTTTTTTATATTATTTTTTTTTCATTTTTTTTTTCATATTCGCCCGATACACGACACTAGAGCCTAGATAGAAAACTATAAACAAAAACAAACCAAAAATAATAATAGCTTTAGATGTTGTAGGATATAGGGTAGGTTCAGTAATACAAATCTGAAGATCACTTTACTGGCTGAACACAAGAGACGTTCACATATACTACATTTAAACGATGCAATTTCTTTTTTTTAAACACGTTGGCGAGGGACGTATATGTTGGCTGGGGTGCAAAATGCTGAGGTTGAACAAATTGCAAAGTTATAGCTCTTCTTTTTGCATTTCCTTATATTTTGAGTGTGTTTTATTATCTTTCGTAGTCCACTCAAGTGGAGGGAAGAGTGGAGAGAGATGATACTAGCCGTGTTTTTTTGCAAGTCCCGAGGAAATTGGTGGAAAAAAAACAACGTTGGGACTTAGAAATTTCAAGTTTAATGTAACAACAACTAATTCCCTTCGGGAGAGGAGAGGAGAATTCTCCGGGCTTTACCTAACCAAGGAGGAAAACTGTGTTACCGGCGTGATTGGCATACTTGGAATGTTGGAATGTTAGCTAAACTGGCTGGTACTGGCTAGACTATTGGGTACATAAGCCACATATCGAAATCGTATCTGTGTACTTGCTGTGGCGTAGGTGGCACCCTATTTGCCAATAAAGTTGCTTGCGGTCTTCTAAAGTTAACTATGTTTGTTCTCAAAAAAAAAATCGAATGAACAAAAATCAACAATTTACATTTGGAATAAATTTAAAGCTAATGCTGCATATAAACGACCGACAAATCGGCCGTTTCATGTCAGCAACCTGTCAAAAAACTGACAGAAGAATGGACCAATTCATTGTTTTTGAAGTCTACTGACAACTGCCAATACGTCAGTCGTTTAAGTCCAGCATAGACCTAAGACGGTGTTCACATTGGACTGACTCATCCGATTTTTTTTTGACGTGAATCCAACTTGGTTTGTTCAGAAACAAACTAATGTGAACACATCGGACTTACTTTGGCGTTTAGCAGTCGTTAAAACAAGGCAGAAATCTGTGCAGTTTGAAATATTAATTACAACTTTTTCACTTGCACAATGTAAATCTTCTTCAATAAATATGTTTCCAATTGAAAAAAATTGGATTCTGTAAGATTTAAGTGCCAAGGATAAATCACAGACAGAGAAAACAGATGTCACAAAAGAAGACGTCTAAAAAATACACTGATTTTTAAATAATTTAAAAAATCCTGCCTTTCCTGGCCATCTCTTTCTCACCATGAAGTGGAAGTGAACAAAACCACAGAGACGTCAAAAAAAATCGGAGGATAGTCAGTCTAATGTGAATCCCGTCTAATGCTTGATTTAAACGATTGACATATTGGCGGTTTGCTGTCAGCAAACTATCAAAAAACTGACCGAAGAATGGACAAATACATTCATTAGCCGTGTTTTTGTGCAAGCCCGGAGGTATTTGGTTGAAAAAAAAACGATATCGGGGATAAGCGACGCCATTACAGAAACAAAATGGAGTTTCCATACAAACTATCGATAACACGAATGCAATTCACGCCGGTAACACAGTTTTTATCCGTGCTCAAGCTAAGACCCGAGAATTCTCCGCGCTTAGCTAAGTCCGAATGGGATTAGTTGCTATTGCATTTAACATGTAAATTGCTTGACATGACGTCGTTTTTTTCGACCAATTTCCTCGGGGCCTGCACGAAAACACGGCTAATGAATGAATTTGTCCATTCTTTGGTCAGTTTAGAAATAGAAATCGATATTTTAATCAAACTTGACATTGCGATGATAAGGGAGACGAACAAAGAAGGTCTCGCAATTTTAGCCGTCTGTCTGTACAGCTAAAATCTAAACGGAACGCTATAAAGATTGTTTTGCTATTAAGGAAAATCGCCTTCATAGCGTTTTTTTAATTTAGTTAATTTTGATACAAAGGTATAAGCCGACTTTTAGTAAAAACAAAAATACAATGCACGAAAATAATAAAAAAAAGCATGAAACTCGCTAAAACAATTCCTTAAACAAAAATGTTAAAGTGTGTTTTTTGTAAATGCTTGATTATCTTCCACGGGTTTAGGACCATAAAATTGATGTTCCGACTATTAGATGTAACTGATTTGTCCGTATTAGTCGCATCGCTGACTTTTATATATAATATACATACCTAATGTATATTATGTATACAAAATTTAGTAAATGTTTCTAAATGACAACAGGGAATGCTTAGTGTATAACGTGAAATCATAACCCTTAAGTTCCCTCAGGGGGGAGGAAATGTTACGCCCTACAACGACAAATGTTATTAAAGGCGACATTAAGCTTTCTTCTAGTGTTTGAACAGTTGTAACAGGTTATTTGAAATCCATAATGGGAATTATTAGGACTCTAACAAGCATTAGTCTTGTGCAAAATCGTTTATAGTGTGTAGACAATGACAGGAACCTTAGGCACCCGTACACCTTTCCAATAACGCCTCTGTCATCCCATACCTTAGCCATGAATTGAACAATATTTTTTTTGGTGTTTCAACATATTCGATTGGATTGCACCCAAGATAAACAGCTGGAAAATAGTTTAAATCCAGTGTATTTCTATTGACAACTAAACACTTTTATTTTTTTAGGATTCAATTGCAAACTATTCTACTTAGCCCAATCGAATATATTTTGCAACTCACAGTTAAGCCTAACAAAACCATTTTCAATTAACATAAGTTTGCACGTCCGTCGTCTGCATAGATATGGATCAGTGTACCTTTTTTATTTTTTATTTTTATTTACTTATAAAACAATTTAAAATTTTAGTAGATTTTCTGCCAAAAGCTTTATAAATACTCAATATAAAGGGTCCGCCAAATAACTTTTCTTTTTTTTTTTTTTGAAAATGGCGCCAAACATCGAGTGTAGCTTCGGCTGTGTGGCACGTAGCGCCGCACAGTGGTTCGGTTTATATGGGAGAGCGGAAAAAAGTCTGTAAAATCTGAACTATTAAACGAATTTTAATGAAATTTGACACACATGTTAAAATTAGTCTTATACATGCTTGGTCAAAATTTGGTCAAGAAAAAATTATTAGAAAAAAATTATGAACTGCGTTCCATCGACTTAAAAAATTAGACATAAAACGTTTCTTTAATTCTGACAGCACAGTTTCTATTTGCTCAGAAATTAAGTTGGGGTATTTCCTTACAAAATATGGTCGAAGATTTTGAACATCATGACCATTAGTAATAAGTTCACTACACAACACCGAATAAGGAATTTCGATTGAATCCATTTTAACGTATTGAATTCACTATATATGTTTGTTATTATAAAGGGTTTTCCAATAAGAGGTGTTATTTTGAATAGCCCGCTATTTCGGTAGCTGTCACTTTTGAAGCTGTCATTTTTTGACATTTGACAAGTAGAAACTACGCCATTAATAAAAATGGAACGATACACGCTTCAACAACGCATTGAAATTATTAAAATTCACTATAAAAATGGTGAAAATTTGGCAGAGACGGTTCGTAAAACTAAAACATTTTTGGGTCGTCGTGAAGCACCTTGTCGGACCGCAATACAGAAATTGGTGGACAAATTCGAGCTGTTGGGACAAGTTAGTGATGTGAAGAATAAAACCCGTGCACGTCGCTCAAGAACAACTGAGAATATTGCTGTTGTAGCCCAAAGTGTTGAAGAAAACCCAGGTTTGTCCATTCCTCGTCGTTCTTTGGAATTAGGCATTCCACAAACGTCATTACACCGTATTTTGCATAAAGACTTGGGTCTTAAGGCTTATAAAATTCAGTTAACACAAGAACTCAAGCCGGATGATCATCAACAACGTCGTGTCTTTGCTGATTGGGTCCTTCAAATGCATGAAAATGATCCGGAATTTCATCGAAAAATCATCTTGACTGATGAAAAAACTGTCGCATTTCTGGGGCTCGGAAAACCCAAGAGTTATTGTTGAAAAGCCTCTCCATCCTCAACGCGTGACTGTTTGGTGCGGTTTATGGTCCGGCGGGGTCATTGGACCTTACTTTTTCGAAAATGAGGCTGGAGCAACAGTTACGGTCAATGGATTGCGCTATCGAGAGATGATTTATGATTTTTTATGGCCGGAATTGGATGGTATCGATCTGGACAACGCAACGTTTACTTTCAACAAGACGGCGCTACGTGCCACACAAGCAATGAAACCATCGATCTTTTACGGGAAAAGTTTCCGGACCGTGTTATCTCTCGAAGAGATGATCACAATTGGCCACCGAGATCTTGTGATTTAACACCTTGCGACTTCTTCCTTTGGGGCCACGTGAAAGATGAGGTCTACGCCAACAGCCCAGCGTCGATTCAAGACCTCAAAGATGGAATTCGTGAGGCTATCGAGGACATAGGGCAGCCACTTTGCGATTTGGTTATGGAAAATTTCATGAAAAGGATATGGTCCTGTAAGCGTGGTCGTGGAGGCCATTTGGCTGATGTTGTGTTCCATTATTAACGGCATACCTTCCTCTTTATAATGAAATAAACATCCGATCATTTATCTCAAAAAATGCCATTTTTCTTTAAATATCAAAATAACACCTCTTATTGGAAAACCCTTTATAAGTATGTATTACTTTTTTTTTGAATTTTTTGCTATGTAAATATATTATTTTATTATTTTGTATTATTTTATAAATAATCAATTATAAAAAATACTGCTTTATCTTTAATATATATTAAACTATTTAATTAACCTTGCTTTGAATATTTATTTAAATAACAATTAAATTGAATTGAATTTATTAAACAAACAAAATTTGTAACTTAAATCCTAGATACTCTAAAAGATTTAAATCTTAGGGCCAGTTTCACAGTCGACACTTACCGAAATAAGTGGCACTTAAGTTTCCCATATTAGGAATTTAAGCTAAATTTCATAGCTGGCGTAAGTGGAACTTAAGTCACCAACATTTGAGACTTAAGTGCCACTTATTCAGGTAACAGTGAATGTTGATATTGGGAATTAATCTTTCACATTCCCCACTTAAGTGTCACTTTTCTGACTGTGAAACTGGCCCTTAATTTATCCTTGTAAAATTACTTTTTTCGAAATAAATGAAATGAAATGAAGTAATTATAATCCTCGATTTTCTTCCCAAGTTTTTTTTAATGCGTTAGTTCCAAAACAAAATTGACACAACAAAATATATACCTACTTAATTTTTCAGGAGATCCAAAAGATGATTAAATGAAACTTGTATCTAAATGAAATAATTTCTAAACATTTAAGGCCCATTTGTTGGAACGAAACTTAAATATTTAAGTTCAACATAAGCGCTTTTTGTTTTACTTTTTCCTCAGCGTAAACTGTCATGTAAGCTGTTATGTTGAATATACATTCTTAAGTTTTGTTTCAGAAAATGGTCCTAAATATTTTTTTGGTCGATTTATTTTTTTGTCTGCATTAAATTGCGATATTAAATAAAAAAACGCAATTGTTTCATTTTGACGGGTTTTCTTTTGACCGACGATTTATAGAATTTGAAAATTAGTTCAAAAATATTATCTCACTATTTTCCACCTAGCTACATTTGATCCCTCCCTAATCCAAACACATGAACTCTACTTCATTTATGCGAGTAATTCCTTACAAATTAATCTCATCAAAAGAGGATTCTACTTAAATTTATTATTATTCCTGTTGAAATATTTCTGTCAATTACATGAGTATTCCACATTAAAATGCATGCACTCCATCCAACAAGTTAAATCCCCGGCAAACCACGCTTGAAACCGAACCAGAGAAAAAAAAAAGTTATCAAAAAAAGTAGTTCCTGCTTGATAGTAGGTACCATGTGCATATGTTCCCTGCCATTACTTCTCATTAAACACTTCGTAAAGCTGTTCCCTATGTGCGAGGATATGTGTATTCAAAAAAAAAAAACAAAAAAACTTCCTACTAAAGAGCACGACTTTTTCACTCCTTGTAATGTCGTGAAAAAATGTACATATTCACCTTCTTTTGTCGACAGACCGACCGACCCACGATGCGCGGCGGTTGTGGCGGTGATGGTGATGGTGTCGTCATCGTCATTGCTTGGATGTGAAGGAACAGTAGCACCAAGTGGCGCTACAATTGGTGTTCTTTTATTTTTTGCAATTTAAATCCTCGAAAATCCGAGACAATGAGCCCGGGTGGGTACTACAAATTATATCCTCATATAAATGTCCTCCATAGGTGGATCCTTATTAAAATGTAGCCCGGTCTGGAGGGTAGGTACTTATATACAGTTTGAAATGTCTTCTTTTATTTGTTTGTGTTTTTTTGTATTTTTCTCTGCCAAAATGGCCAGAAATGGGCAGAAACATGCCTTATTGCCAGGAGTCTATTATAAAAGTAAATTTAGTTCTTGGCGACCGACAAATGACCAAACTTCACTCCAAGTCGAATAAATCCCACAAACATTCGATAATAATTCATTTCAATTTTATTGTCGCAACTCAATACCGAGCGTCATGGTCATGAAAGTTTGTACAGAAATGGAGTGCCACTAAGGGGGCCTGCTGGCCATCTATATGGGAATGAGATCGAAACCCTCAATGTATATATGGGTAGACCGAGATTCAACTTAAAAAAAAAAAAAAAAATACAAGTTAAAACCTCTTTGTGAGTTAAAATTGGCCCCAAGTTGCTCGCCAGGGGATTTGCACTATGTATACACTTATAGATGGATATGCACACGGATATAATATAGTCATCGTGTTTAGCTCTTTTAGCTCGACTCTTGTGTAATTGATGATGGTAATGTTTATAGTTTGAAAACATTTTTAATAAAAATGCTTCTTTTTTTTCCTATAGAAGCTGTAGTTCTTGCTGTTGTTGTTGGTGTTGTACAACCCTGCGCTTTATTATTATTAACCTCCAAGCTCGTTCTTCTTTTGAATACGTTTCTCTATATAATGTGCTCGATGAGTTGGGGGATTCTAGGGGGGCTTTTATGTTTATTGCAATTGATGTTTCGTTGTCGTAAGTTTTTATTTGGCAAATTTATCATCATGTGAACAAAAGGGGAGCAAAACTTAAAATGGGATGAACATAAAATTAATAACAACAAATAAATCGCTTTTTTCAACAATTTTATGTTTATTACGAGTAAATCAGGCCTTGCCAATCGGTAAATGGTTGGCTCTTTTAAAGATTAATTGAATAATAACAGTTGTGATATAGTGAAGGACAGAACTAGAAAGGTTTTCACATTGGAAAACTAGATGACGAGAAGATGCATAATACACGTTGATGTAAATAGAATTATTATTAATAAATGGAGAGGAATTCACTCAAAGTTTTCCGTCAAAAATTAATGGAGATGATGATAATTATTAGCCACGTCCTTATGCGGAAAGATATTAAAGAAACAGAAGGAAGGAATTATTTCAGAAATTTAAGTCAAACACACAATGAAGAAAAAAGCAGATGAAACGGTGTTCAACACTTTCAGTTCGAGAAATAAAAATCCACAGCCAGTTCCAGAAAATTGTTGTCTAGACATGAGTGTAGTGAACTAATTTGCTTGACATCCTTCAAATTTGTATAGCATGACATTTTCTTCTTGATTTTAAGACCTAAACCTTAACTATATAGGACCATTGGAATCCATGTTATAAGCTTTAAAAAAAAGCCATAAATGGATTCATTTCGAAAACTTTGCATAAAATAACGTGGCTCTCGCCCGGTTGGTTGTTGATGGTATAGTTTGCAACCGAGCTGATAGTTAAGATTTATGTTTCATTTTCAAGTTTTTTTTTTTTAGATTTTCACCCTTGTATAGCCTTTATAAAATTAGCCATTTCCAGACTTTAAATGAACAAGGCAACGGAGATGACCTGGTCAGGAACATACACCAACACTCATCCTTGAAATATTGTCGGAGGAAAGTATGTCAGACGATTGGAACCTCAGTACAAACTGTCCGATCCAAAAAAAAAAAGGGCGATCGTTTTCTCTGCACCAACTTTATAGAGGTATAAGATCCTATCCAGCATTTTATGTGAACGTCTCAAGCCCTTTGTTGATAATTTGATATGTCCTTATCAATGTGGCCTTAGACCTGGAAAATCTACCACCGATCATATCTTCACATTGCACCAGATCTTGGAGAAGACCCAAGACCTGTTTATTGATTTTAAGACTGCGTATGACAGTGTCAATGGAGAAGAACTCTATCGTGCCATGTTCAGCTTTAATATTACTGCCAAACTGATAAGATTAATAAGGATGATACCCGCTGCTCCGTCAAAAATTGGAAAAAATTTAACGGAATCCTTCGAAACCCCCAGAGGGTTGAAACAAGCAGACGCACTCTGTCATGTAGCTGCTTTAATATTGTGCTTGAAAAGATAGTACGCAATGCCCAAGTCAATACATATCGGGCACTATCTTTCAAGAATCTACAGAACTTCTTGGGTTTACTGACGACATCGACGTGATTGGAAGGACAAAGCGAGCAGTTTCCGGCGCTTTCACTAGAATGGAGTCAAAAGCAAGCAGAATGGGATTGGTCATTAACGAGGATAAGTCAAAGTATACGCTTTCATCAACTAGAGTCACTTCACACTATAGGCTTGGTCAAAACTTGACAATTGATATTGGTATAACTTTAAGGTGGTCAAGAAATTTGTCTACCTGGACAGCGCTGGAAACACGGCAAATAACATCAGCGCGGAAGTCAAACGTAGATTAACTCTCTTGCTAATCGCTGCTTCTTTGGGTTGAGAAAGCAACTGAGTAATAAGGTAAAGTAAAGTATATATCCTTGTCACCCTTCGAAATTTCAGGGTTCTGTTTTTCAACAGGGACGCTACAAAAGTAGAGCAACAGGGACAGCAAACGACGCCATATTTCTTGCCACTCTTTTGACATTTCTCTTCAGTAAGGTTTACCATTTCATGATGGAAAGATATACGAGCCAACAACGAGTCGAAATTATTAAAATTTACTGCCGAAATTCGGAGTCAGTGGCCTCAATGTTAAGAGCGCTACGTCCAATTTATGGTCGTCATAATCGTCCTAGCAGATCAACAATTGAGCGTCTAGTGGAAAAATTTGAATCCACAGGCACAGGACAAAATGTTCCCGTGCCAGTGAGACAAAGAAGTGCCCGTAGTGTCGAGAATATTGCTGCCGCTGAGGCTTCAGTTGCAGAAAGCCCAAATGTGTCTCTCACACGTCGTTCTCAAGCGTCGGGCATCTCTGTGACGTCGTTGTGGCGAATTTCGCGAAAAGATTTTGGCCTACATCCTTACAAGATCAAATTGACGCAAGAACTGAAGCCGCTTGACCACCAGAAGCGTCGTATGTTCGTGAATTGGGCTGAGCAACAACTTGAAAATGATTCGGATTTTCATCGAAAAATCATCTTCAGCGATGAGGCTCACTTCTGGCTGAATGGCTTCGTCAATAAACAAAATATGCGGTATTGGTCAGGCAGCAATCCACACGTACTCCATGAGTCATCATTGCATCCCGAAAAAATTACGGTTTGGTGTGGTTTATGGGCCGGCGGCGTCATTGGGCCGTACTTCTTCCGTGATGATCAAGACCGGCACGTTACTGTGAATGGGGATCGCTACTGTTCAATGATAACCGAATATTTTTGGCCCCAATTGGATGATATGGACTTGGAGGACATGTGCTTCCAACAGGACGGCGCCACAAGCCACACAACGAATGTCACAATCAATTTATTGGAAACCAAGTTTGGAGAACGTGTTATCTCACGAAATGGTCCAGTCGTTTGGCCGTGCGATTTGAAGCCGTTAGACTATTGCCTGTGGGGCTAGGTCAAGTCTTTGGTCTATGCCAACAAGCCAGCGACGATTGATGAACTTCGTACGAATATCGAAAGTGAAATTGCAGCAGTATCGGCCAATTTATACTTTATAAAATTGGGTTCAGCGTCTGGACTTCTGCAATCGTGCCCGTGGTGCCCATGCAAAAGAAATCGAGTTCCATACATAATGGCATCGAACGTACTTTCACAGAAATAAAGAATTTCATTGATATCCAAAATCGTTTTTGTTTGATTTAAAAAAACTTTTGTAGCGCTCTTATTGAAAAACCCGATATTTCACTATCGTACAAGAACCCGCTAGGAAAAGGCTTGCAACCCCTGACGCAAGTTAACTGCGATGATGACATGAGACTGGTTATAATGCTAATAATCGATAGTGCTTCTGAAAGTGGTAATATTTTCTTAAGAGCTTCATGAGCTAAATAATTTCGAAAAGGCAAACTTTAGACTTAAAACAACAAAATGATTACAAAAATACACAAATTTTATTCAAAAAAAAAAAAAAACCCAAGTTAAATGTTAACCATCACGACACGACATTGCATGAACATAAAAACACAGAGGAGGTAGAAGTAAACTTTGGAGCTCAACAACAAAAAAAAAAAAAAAAAAAAAAAAAAAAAAGTTGTTGAAAACCTTCAACAATTGCAAGAGAGAAGTGTTTGGCTCGATGACCCTTTCAACTCTTTCGGGGTCTAACGTCCTTTTGGGACACTTAATTAAAAGTTTCTTTGAGAATTTTTTTTTCCAACCAACTCTTTCTTCGTGTGTAAGAGAAAAATTATAAGGTTAGGACGATGTATGTTTTATTGGAACGAAAAAAAAAAAAAAAAAGTTAAACCAAAACGAAGGTAGGTATCTACTGTTCAACGTTATTGTGTTTGTTCAATGAATATTTCATGCCTTCAAAAATAAATACCAAAAATCCACCCGGCAAGTGGTTAAGAGATAGAGTGTGGGAAAAACGGGCTCGAAGCTTATTTTTTTTTTTTTTTCTTTTCCAAAAAGGCAGACAAATATTCTGTGTTCTGCTCATTAAACTTTTTCGAAAGGCCAAACATCGTTTGGGTCTTTAACAAAGCAAAGAATGGTGTTCTGGCACACAGAACACATCTATCTCTGCCTCTCTCTCCATCCTAAGAACCTAGGTAAGTGCATAATCATATACCTATAGATATACACTTCCAGGTATCTCAGGTTTCAGTTCGCGAGCTCTGAGTGTTCTTAATTGTTATAAATGTGCAAAAGATTGCAAAGTCAAACACAATCCCCCAGTGTGATATTTTGTGCATAGCTAGCATACATTCGGCGAGCGAAAGAGCTAGAGTCAGAAAGAAAAGCAGCCGCCTTCTCTTCTTCTACAATTGCAAATTGCAAGTACCTAGGTAGGTAGCAAGCCTTCCTTTTGATATTGTCGTTTTAAGTTGAAAATGTTTTAATAATACATGCGTGCTCTCGACACTTTTTATGAATTTAACCACAGCAAAAAAAAAAAAATAAAAAAGGAGAACGAAATAGGATAGGAGACACAAAAAATTATGGATAAAAGCTAGAGCAAGGAAATTGACAATGGAATTTGGAATGTTCTGAAATTTCGGGAGTCTCCTTCTACCCAACGTCGTTATCGTCGTCGTTTTCGTGCCATCGGGATTCGAGGACTTTTTATTAAGTTTTGTTTAATGTGCAAATCCTTTTTATGGAATGGGTATAAGGATGACTTGGTTCGTATTGTCGCGCAAGTTGTTGAAATGAGTGGTTAATGATTAATTAACATGAATTCTATATTTTTGAGCACTTCACTATTCACGAAGAAGCAGCGAGGAAAAAGTTTGAAAAAAAAAATAGCTTAGAATGTCTACTTGTCTACTTGTTTTATATAGAACTGTTGAATTTATTTTTTTTTTGTTTTTTTTTTCGTACAAAAAGCATGTGACGAATTTCTAAAAATATGTCTTAAGCGGAAGATGATACATTAATTGAATTATTATTTTATTTGTTCATTCCAATTGTGTTACTATTTAATTCTAATATCTGCTCCTTAACACACGTGTTATAGCTGGCACACATACAGATAGAGTACTTGTCGACTTCATAAATTTCCTTAAACTATGATTGAAGTATAGAAAACAGTTCTATATGAGATGTATGCTTGTGTGTGTTAAGTATTAGTTATCTGACCTAAGAAGGCCAATTTGCCGAGTTAAAGTAATCCGCTCGCTAAAACATTTCGCAAGAGATTCCACAATTTTTATTAATATGAATTATACAAGTTGACAGATATGTAAGTTCTATCACGCCTTTGTTCGCCGTTTATTAATAGCTAGGTTTATTTTAAACCGAGGTCTTAAGCGACATGTTCTTTAAATTTTTTGTTTCTAACGAAATAAGCCATCAGATTGCAGCAGTTTAGATCATTTAGGCCCGGGTTTCCAGTAGTGAGTTAAACCAGAGTTAGCTAACTGTAGAAATTAACTAACTCACAGTTAACTGAGGAAGCACTTTTTTGGTGGAGAATGCATGCGGATCGGTGGATAAAATATCAAAAGCATCTGTTCAGTTAATCCTGAGTTAACTCACCAAATTAGATGAGTCTAACTTTAATCTGGCACTGGAAAACTGGTCCTAAGGTCTTTTTTTACAATGTCTGATTAAAGTTCTGATTAGGTACTCGACAGATTATTATTAGTACCAGGTCATAAGTCCACAGGAGGAAAACTCACTGATGTGGATGTCTTTTGACTCACCTGAATAAGTTCTAAATTCAAAAATAATTAGTTTGGGTTGTGGACTTATGACCCTGTGGCAAAATTTATGTGTAGTAACTAATCACAACTTTCCTCAGACCCTTAAGTTTAGGACGCAGCTGATGCAAAACAAAAAAAATTTCATTCAAAAATGGCACAACGAAAACATAGACAAAAACTTTAGATTTTCTTTTCGTTTTGCAGTTCGACGAGCGAAATTTATAATTGTAGCAGATTATTTGGTGAAATCTCCTACGCTCTTTGTGGTCCAGGCAATTAATCCTGGGAGGAAAATTGACATTAGTTTTAATTCGCATGGGTATATGTTTTGTTTTGTTAATTTTTGTCTGCACATGGTGACACTTTAAATGTATTTTTTTTCTCTGTGGTTTCCATAAGGATTTTCCCAGGAAAATCTCGTTTCGCAGAGAGCAGCATACTAGGCTTACAGCTTCATGGTTATAGTAGTTACGGTTTCAACTTTGCAACACTATAGAAACATTTTTGTGAAGTGAAGTTTCTCAACGCAGGCTCTGGGATGGAAAATTAATGAGGTTTTCCATTGGTAAATTCAGATTTCACTTTTAAAAACTGATTTTTTCGTGGCAAATGGAACACAATTTCAAATTTATTTATTTTTGTCATTGTATTTGTGTAGTTTCGTTTCAGTGTCAATACAAACTTCGTCCCTTTTAGAAGACAAAGATGAGCTTCATGAAGTTACCGATTCATTTTAAACTTTTCCATTTATAATGAGCGAATATTTCTCACTAAAACAACAACTCCAACACTCTTAATCAAACAACACATTTGCCAACTGACAGCTGGAAATTATGTTGGTGTTAGTACCGGGAGGGCTAAATCTGACGAAGAATTTAGATCTGCAAAATTGAATTTTAAAATCAAACCCAATGGAAAGCAAAATAGGTGAAAATCGGCTTTTTGACAGATCCGAATCAAAAATAAATTGATTTATTTTACCAATGGAAAACCCCATAACACAGAAAAAAAAAAAACGACTGAGACGATTTTGACATACATACAATGACCCCACGCAATTGTTTGCCAACGACGTGCTTCCTACTAAGATGAGGATGAGTGAACATTCTTAGCCGTTTGGATTCGGCGGGAATTAAGTTTTATTTAGAAGCTCGAAAACTGTATAGTTTTTTAGTAGAAATGATAATACCAAAATTGTAGCTAATTAAATTCTATTTACTTACACAAAAATGATTCTACTAATTTTAAACCATGCGCAAATGTTAACTCAAACACCATGGTGATGTGAAACAAGAAGCAACCGATATTGTAGCGTTGCTCTTACGCAGAAAAGTGTTACATCTTTTTTGTCTTGAATTGCTTCGAACTTTTTTAAACTAAGAAAAATCGCTCGTTGACAAGGCCGACACTAAAAAACTGATGACTCTAGGTGAGATCGCCGGGAAGAAACGCTAATTATTGTAGACTACAGGGGGTTAAAAGCTGTTATGTTTAAAATATTTATTTATTTATTTATTTCATCGATTGACTCGAAGATCTGCTGATTAAAAAAAAAAAAATAATAATAAAGATAATAAGATATATAATGGGTGATTTTTTAAGAGGCTTAGAACTTTTTTAAAAAAAAAAACACAAAAAATTCAAAAAAATGAATGAAATATTTATTTGAATCGATAGTTTGAACCTTGCAATTTAATGTTTAAAGATAATTTCATGCAAATGTTGACCGCGGCTGCGTCTCAGGTAGCCCATCCGCTGAGTCCAATTTTGGCATACTCTTTCACACATATCGGCCGGTATCTCACGAATGAATGCATGGATGTTGGCTTCCAGTGCGTCAATCGAAGCGGGCTTGTCCCTATAGACATTAGCCTTGACATACCTCCACAAAAAATAATCTAATGGTGTCAAATCGCACGATCTAGGCGGCCAATTGACCGGCCCGAAACGTGAAATTAACTGTTCACCAAACTCGCCTCGCAATTGCGCCATTGTTTCGCGTGCTGTGTGGCATGTGGCACCGTCTTGTTGAAACCACATATCATGCAAGTCAAGAACTTCCATTTCGGGCAAAAAAAAGTTTGTTATCATCGCTCGGTAGCGTTCACCATTTACAGTAACGCTGCGATTCGCATCATCTTTGAAGAAATATGGCCCAATAATGCCGCCGGCCCATAAACCGCACCAAACAGTGGCTTTTTCGGGATGCATTGGTAGCTGTTGCAATGCTTCTGGCTGATCTTCACTCCAAATGCGGCAATTTTGCTTATTTACGTACCCATTCAACCAAAAATGAGCCTCATCGCTGAACACAAGCAGCGCGCGATGAACATTTCGAACCGAGCACGAATTTTGATAGTAAAATTCAATAATTTGCAAGCGTTGTTCATTTGGAAGACGATCCATGGTTAAATTGCAAACCAAACTGAAGCTGTTTGACAGTGACACAAGGTACTAAACACACGTCAGCTGTCAAAACCAGTGTTGCCAAAACCAAACCAGCTTAAAAATCACCCATTATATGAAGAGGAGGATGAAATAACTCATTTGTGTTGCGAAAAACTCGTGATGGAACATAGAAAGCAGTTAATAAAAGCAGTTCAAGAGAGGTTATTCTATTATCAATAATATCTTTAATGAACAAAATGCATTGAACTTGCCTGCGACATTTGAGCGTTTTCAGTTTGGTAAAGACTCAGCCCAGTTAAGTTTGCGTAGTGCGTAAAAAGTGAATCTTTTTTGAACTCTTTCAATTTTGAAAATATTATTTTCATAAAATGGAGACAAGACGACACAACAATATTCTAAAACCGGTAGAACTATAGACATAAATAAGGTCTTCAAAGTATAGGCATCCTAAAAAATCTTTGGAGTTCCGTTTCAAAAAAACCTATAAAAGTGAATTACCTTTCGACACAATGTAATCAACATGAGATCTAAAGTCAAGCTTGGAGTCAAAAATCACTCCAAGATCATTAACTTCAATTACCTTCAGAAGACTAACATCATAGAATCAAAATCAATGAGAGATGAAAATTTAGATACACTTAAAATTTTACATTTAGACTTATTTAGCTGAAGATGATTGTAGTCGCACCATTTAAGAAAATTGTTGATATCCAACTGCAGCAACAAGCAATCTTCAAGTGAGGATATTGCTGTAAAAACTTCGACATCATCAGCATACATCAAGCAGTTACAATATTTAAAAATGGAAGGTAAATCATTTGTGAAGGTTATAAAAAGAAGTGGTCCCAGATGACTCCCTTGTGGAAGACCGACCTGACACCACATCTATAAGATTTGAGACACATTCATCTATCTTAACAGCTTGTTTTCTGTCAGACAGGTATGAATCTAACGAATGTTAAAATGAAACATCCAACCCCAACATCTTAAGCTTTTGTAATAGAAGACTATATGATGTACGCGGTCAAAGGCTTTAACAAAATCAGTATCTATACAGAACATCAACTTGTCTACCCTTCTCTACATGACTATTACAATAATTTGCAAATAGACTTAAATTTGTACAAGTTGATCTACCCTTTACAAAACCATGTTGTTTTTGAGACAACGAATTCTTGACAGCAAAATAAAGTCTTTGGGGAACCATTTTTTCAAACAGTTTTAGTATAACTGAAAGTTTTGAAATTGGTCTATAGTTCTTCACTAAATGCTTAAGACCACTCTTATAAACGGGATCTATATACATATGACATTTTCCATTCTTTAAGAGATAGTTTTGGTAATACATCAGTAGTCCCTCGATAAAGTGAATTATTTATTTATTCATCTACGAGCTTCAAGCTCCACAGATAACTATGAAATAAATTATATAATAAAAGCTTAGTATTAGATAATAATTAAGTTTAATTCTTAAAAATAAGAAAAATAAGTCATTTTTGAATTTTATTCTAGAAAATGAGAGATCAAGATGACCATATATTTCATTGAACTCTCTAACTTAGTTCTGTGTCTAGGCCGAAAAAGAAGGTATCTTTCCTTCAACGGTCTTGTTGGAGCATAGATACTAATTAAAGATTGTAAGGTAGGACACTTGATGAAGTAGCACAAAATATCACTTACAAAAACTATATCATGAATAGTTCTTCGAGATTTGAGCAGCTGCAAACCCAGAAGACTTTGCATGGCTAAGGAATTTGGACAGAAATTCCAATCCATCTTATAAAAAATATACCTTTTACTACCGATAATGTGAATTTCTCTAAAAATTTGAACCGCCAAAACTTTACATTTCTATAAAGTGAACTTCCGAAATTTTTGAACGCTAAAATGTAAATTTCTTTTGTAAAAGTTTTTTTTTTTTTATTTCTCTTGTTATTTTGCGTTGTTCGATATTAGGGACCAATTACTTATTATTTGTCTAGACTTATTTCAGGGTTCTTAATGCAGCTGCAGTCCAGAGAGTGTCTACTGCCAGTTTTGTAGGTACATTTTAGATTGTGCATTGTTTTCTTTCGATTAATGATAAGTGTAAAATTTTACGGGAACTGGATTGGATGCTGGAAATTAATTAATAGCATTTTTTTTTTTCTGAACTTTTTAAATACAGGGTGTCCGCCGGGAAGGTATACTACTTTGTTTTTTTTATAATTTCTGATTAAATGAAAGAGAATAGATCTTATATTGACAAATGTTTTATTATTAATGTCGGCAATTATGTATGGAATACAATATCAGGTAAATGTCCGCCTCTGTTAGTCTCACAAATGCGAGCGCTTTTGAGCACATTTTTTCATTACATTCTCACACATTTCACGCGGTATTTCATTAATTTTATCACGAATATTTTGTTTTAGTTGCTCAAGCGTTTCTGGTTTGCTTTTCAGATATCCCCACAAAAAGAAGTCCGGAGCAGTCAAATCAGGTGACCGTGGAGGCCAATCAACATCACCATTTCTTGAAATAAATTGTTGTGGAAATAGGTCTCGCAGTAATTCCATTGTTATCCTGGCTGATGTTGATACCACATGTTAATCAAGCCCAAAGCATGCAGTTGTGGCGTTAAAAAGTTTTCAATCATATCACGATATCGCTCCCCATTCACAGTTACCGTTACGCCGTTTTCATTTTCAAAGAAGTAACATTTCCTTGAGCAGCAGTAATGTTTTCAGTCGATCTTGCAGTACGTTGTGGTCCATGCTTGGGACTATCACCTATACAGACCCTCTTTCTTCGAAATCATTCACTACACGATAAATAGTTACGTTTTGTTGTTTCTCCCAAAAATTTCACGTAACTTTCTCATCGTCACACAGTAATCGATGATTGATTTTGATAAAATGTTTTAACGATTAAAACACGTTGGTTTATCGAATATTTTTCAATAATAAATTTGTCACGTGTCTACTTCACGACTGCCAAATATGAACTATCAAGACAAATGTTTATCAAAATGGCGGCAAAACAAAGTAGTATACCTTCCCGGCGGACACCCTGTATTGTTATAAACGGATACAAAAGTTATTTGAATCAGTTTATAAGAACTAAAAAAAGTTCCAGTAATATGAATTACTCTAAATTCCGAAAAAGCTTTGTTTTAACTATCGAGGGAATACTGTATTTACAAAATAAACTGAATCATCCTTTTATCTTCTGTCAACGCCTTTAAAAACTTTAATCTTGATCTTAATTTGGGGTGCCTTTTAAAAAATACTTAAGGCATAACAATTAAGCTATTCACAAAGATTTAACTTCATCGATATTTTTCGATTTTTTGTCTATTTTTTAGGTTAAAAAATCAAAATCTTAAATAAACATTGAAATGGAAGCTTAATACTCAATGGTTTTGTGTGTAATATTGAGATTTTCAAGGTTCAGGTCTTAAAATTGATGTGAAATTTCAGGCTTAATCGGAAAAATAAATTCGAATTTTGTTATATTCAAAAGTTGATAAACATTCAATTCAATTCAAAATAGCTTTTAACGGCCTTAAGTCCATACATATTGGCGTTTCGTCCCGGCGATCCCACTTGGACTCATCAGTTGACTAGTGAGGGCCTTGTCAATAGGCAATTTTTATTAAGTTCAGTTCAACTTACATGAACTTTTTGACAAATAGAGGTGTTATTTTGATATTCAAAGAAAAATGGCATTTTTTGAGATAAATGATCGGATGTTTATTTCATTATAAAGAGGAAGGTATGCCGTTAATAATGGAACACAACATCAGCCAAATGGCCTCCACGACCACGCTTACAGGACCATATCCTTTTCATGAAATTTTCCATAACCAAATCGCAAAGTGGCTGCCCTATGTCCTCGATAGCCTCACGAATTCCATCTTTGAGGTCTTGAATCGACGCTGGGCTGTTGACGTAGACCTT
Organism: Leucozona laternaria; assembly: GCA_932273885.2. NCBI lineage: Eukaryota > Metazoa > Arthropoda > Insecta > Diptera > Syrphidae > Leucozona > Leucozona laternaria. Next base: position 19,994,909 of record OW026368.1, on the reverse strand, counting down.
ATCTTTCACGTGGCTCCAAAGGAAGAAGTCGCAAGGTGTTAAATCACAAGATCTCGGTGGCCAATTGTGATCACCTCTTCGAGAGATAACACGGTCCGGAAACTTTTCCCGTAAAAGATCGATGGTTTCATTGCTTGTGTGGCACGTAGCGCCGTCTTGTTGAAAGTAAACGTTGTCCAGATCAATACCATCCAATTCCGGCCATAAAAAATCATTAATCATCTCTCGATAGCGCAATCCATTGACCGTAACTGTTGCTCCAGCCTCATTTTCGAAAAAGTAAGGTCCAATGACCCCGCCGGACCATAAACCGCACCAAACAGTCACGCGTTGAGGATTGAGAGGCTTTTCAACAATAACCTTTGGGTTTTCCGAGCCCCAGATGCGACAGTTTTGCTTGTTGACGTAGCCTCCGAGGTGGAAATGGGCCTCATCAGTCAAGATGATTTTTCGATGAAATTCCGGATCATTTTCATGCATTTGAAGGACCCAATCAGCAAAGACACGACGTTGTTGATGATCAGCCGGCTTGAGTTCTTGTGTTAACTGAACTTTATAAGCCTTAAGACCCAAGTCTTTATGCAAAATACGGTGTAATGACGTTTGTGGAATGCCTAATTCCAAAGAACGACGAGGAATGGACAAACCTGGGTTTTCTTCAACACTTTGGGCTACAACAGCAATATTCTCAGTTGTTCTTGAGCGACGTGCACGGGTTTTATTCTTCACATCACTAACTTGTCCCAACAGCTCGAATTTGTCCACCAATTTCTGTATTGCGGTCCGACAAGGTGCTTCACGACGACCCAAAAATGTTTTTAGTTTTACGAACCGTCTCTGCCAAATTTTCACCATTTTTATAGTGAATTTTAATAATTTCAATGCGTTGTTGAAGCGTGTATCATTCCATTTTTATTAATGGCGTAGTTTCTACTTGTCAAATGTCAAAAAATTACAGCTTCAAAAGTGACAGCTACCGAAATAGCGGGCTATTCAAAATAACACCTCTCATTGGAAAACCCTTTATTACATAGTGCTACGTCTTCTACTTGGCTGATGTATACTGAAGTATATAGAATTTTTATTATAAACCCTTCATATTCTATCAAGTTATCGCTCCAAATCTCTTCTCTTCCAAAATAATATCAACGGTGGTTTACCAGTGATAAATTCAACTTCAATAATTTAATTTCAGAGCAAGTATCTTTACATATGTATGTATATTTCTTCTTTAACCGATACCTATTACAACTAATTGTTCTTTCTATTTGGCTTTTAAAATGCAAAATATACTGTAAAACACAATCTATTAGATATTTAGATATTGTAACCTACTCCATTCTCCCATATCAGGTACCTACTACACTAGTGGTACTGGCCCTTTGCAAAAAATGTATCATTGAACATGTGCGTGGTTTGTTATTTATGCGTACGAGGACATTGGTTTTATCTGCCATTATTTCAAACTTTGTTCGATGCTTTACCGATATATAGAACAGGACGAACAAAAAAAAAAAAAAAAACACAAACAACACAAACAACACAAACAACATCCATTAGCCAATGAATCTGTTTAGGATTCATTCTGTTCTCTATACTCTACGTACATACATACTCCCCAGCACCAGCACAGGATCGGACAAAACATTTTCTAAAACTAATTGTACTCCAACCCGGAACGGACAACACAGTATTAATCCAAATTACCATCAAGGTGATTTAATTGCTCGGAATTGCATCCTTACCACCACAATTGGTTCCGAACTCGTGTCGACTCTAGCACTATTCTAGCTATATACCATAAGCTAAGAGGAGCAGAGCACACACACTAAAAACGTGCCATATGTCCTGGCCAGTCCACCTGTAATGCTGTTATATGTATTTATAACCGACAATGAATCGGGCCGTTCGGTTCGTTGGAACGACGACGAATGAACCTGTGGCCAAAAACTTTTGCTCTGCCATTAAACATCATCATCATTCGAAAATATTGAGCACCATCATTTCTGGTATACGAAATACAAGTATCGAGTATATATTGGGTCTGCGATTCGGGAAGAGTGAAGTTTGAACGATTGTCTTCATTGACATCGACGATGGAAACACTGACGACGAAAAGGGTCATCAGGAAGGGAAATTTTGTGTCGGCCTCCAAAGGGTTACATATTTTTCGAATAAATCCCTCATTCATCTGTCGGGATAAGTTATTGGCAAGCAATATATCTCGTACCTCGCGTCTAGCATAGAGAAATACCCATCACATACAAGGGAATGTTCAAACAGAGATAGAATCTACAACACAACGAAACCAAGTTCCCTCGAAATGGAACTGGCTCGCCATTTCCTTGTGTTCTACCAGCCCCAGCACCCAAAGAGATTCTTATCTAGTCCATCGGGCGAAAGAGTGCTTGGATGGGAGTATTATTAGTATGATAGTTAATTTGGCTGACAAAATATTTTTTTTTTTTATTCGAAAATAATATTTGTTGCATAATCTTAGGCTCAATAAATTAGTAGGTCATGTGTGTGTAGTGAATTAACCAAATATAACAAGTTGTGTTGTCACTTTTATCTAGCTCGATTTTTATAACAAAAGGATATGGATCTGATGTGTGTGAGGGAACAAGTTAAAACAGAAAAAGTGAATTTTTATCGCATAAGGTCATAGATGCTTCCGTAACTATTTTAACAGAATGTTGGACTGCCTGCATGTGACATGGCAGCCTTAAAAAAAAACAAGATTTTCGTCGCCCTTAGAACTAATAACCTCGTTTATATCTTGATTAGTGATGTGTCGAAGAATTGGTGGATCGTAAAACTTTTGCTGCCAATCTATGAGGTCATAATAGCTTTCAGTATCGAAATTAATAAGCGGCACTCCAAACACACGAGGCTGCTTTCCTTTATGAGAGGAGAATTTCGTGCTTTTCGCATCCTCCTGGGAGCAAGTTTCCTGACAGTTTTACTTTGATCAGACAACATCGAAAGAAGCAAATAATCTAGATGAGCCAAATAGGCAATGTGTTGAATTGCGGGATCTATATATAAGTTTTAACTCCGCTGGCAGATTTCGAAAACTTTTAACTAACATCCTCAAATTCTTAGATCCATCTTCACAAGTAGGATTTGTTTTTATTTCAAACCATTCTGGACCACATACTTGGACACAATATTCAGCTAATAAAGGGTCCGCCAAATAACTTCTTCTTTTTTTTTTTTGAAAATGGCGCAAAACATCGAGTGTAGCTTCGGCTGTGTGGCACGTAGCGCCGGCGACGTCCTGTTGAAACCAAATGTTGCCAATATCCTCCTCTTCAATTTTTGTGAACAAAAATTCGTTCAAAATGGCCCGATAACGATCGCCATTGACTGTAACGGCCACTCCTTGCTCATTTTCGAAATATGGCCCAATTATGCCTCTGGACCAAAATCCGCACCAAACAGTGACTCGTTTTGGGTGTATATCGGCTTTTCAATGTATGCGTGCGGGTTTTCTGTGCCCCAAATGCGACAATTTTGCTTGTTTACTACCCGCCAAGATCAAAATGAGCTTCATCTGAAAAGATGATTTTTTTGGCAAAATCGGCATCTTCGCTAAGTCGATCGCAGGCCCACTTATTGAAGCGTATACACAACCATATTCGTTCAGCGGTAGGATAAAACTAAGTATCTGTCAAATCAGATATGAGCTAAGTGTTACCATTCACGAAATAAGCACTTGTTGAAAAAAAACGTTAAATGGCGGACCCTTTAGTTGTAAGTTATTTGATTGAGTTAAAGAAGAAATATAAAGCCACAATATTATATTAGCTTTTTTCAATCATCGGGCATGGGACATTTTTCCACGAGACCTTTTAGCCAAATCATCAGAACATTGTCCACTTACTATACTCTGTCTAACAAAAATAGGCAGTACACGTCTTATGAGAAAGCTCTTTCAAAATCAGTAGCGTGCTATAATTTTTCACCATATTAAATTGAAATAACTCCTCTACAAAAAGTGTTTGCCCGTCTGTGAATTTCAAATAGCATCTGACACAGACCCAACGTCATATTCAAGGCACAACTGAGTGTGCACTGAATTGATGTGGCCAATGGCGAGTGGCTCCTGCTTGATGTACATTCAGAGTTACCCTTGTCCTTTTGGTAATCCGTTCAGATTTTTTTCTTTGAGTTTCTGTTAAGGTGCTTTTGATTTTCGAGCTTTAAGAAAAAGCTTTTAATGATGAGTGTTATCATGTATACTACGCCAACTCTGTGAAAGCTTTAACGAAGATCAGATTTATGCAATCCACTGTAGCCAGAATAAGAGGCAAACGTCCTATCTTTCCTAAACTGCCAATTTTTGTTGGACAGAGTACCTTTGAGTGACTTTTGTTATTTCATACAGGTATTGCTGGTGGGTACTTAAACTTAGATCATCAAACTGAATTTGTGGCAGTTCACTTTCTATTTTTTTTTTTATACTTTGTTGTTCCTAATTTCTCACAATTTTCTAATAATTTTCCAAATTTGACCAGCATGTGAGGATGGACCAATGGTAACCCCATCTAATTTGTTAAACAGATGTATCAAAGGAAATTCGTTCAAATTTAGCATACAAATGATCCACTGTTAGTGATCGTACCATCGTATCATATATTGAGAGTAGATAAATATTAATGTAACGAATGTTTGTTGCACTGAGGAAAAATTAGAACAATAGCAATATTATATGATGCTTAAAACAGCTTTCAAAAACCATCTCAAAGTCTTACAAAACAGACATTTTATTCAACATTAGGGACATAAAAGCTCTATACCACTTATAAGCAACACAATGATATTCGTTTAGCTTCTAAACTTATAGTTCTAGTGGCTTAGGATGTCATTGCATTAAAACGCTACTTTACACGTTCTTATCAAAATAAAGTCACGATGGCCCGGCATTTACACTGAAAATAATTGAATAATATTTCACTATTACAAATGGATTTGTCGAACAAATAAAAATCGGCCCATCTTATAATATACCATGCTTTTGCTTAAAAAGACCACTATTTTTTGTATAGGTACAAAATAAATGGTTATCCTAGATTCAAATACAGGGTGGGCCAAATACTTTATGTGAAGGATGTAAAAATTGTATGACATTGGAAGGAAGAAGTAATCTTCAATATTTCCTTTTTCTCTATACTATAGAGTAGATTTAGGTTCAAATTCTAGAGACCTGCATAGTTTGACGGACACAATTCTGGATTTTGCTAAAACTTCATGGCTTAAAAAAAAAATGTCAACCATTGATTACCAAATGCAGAGAAAGTTACTCACCTTTCGTTTACTTCATTTCAAACTGCACGAGGTCTTCCGGTACGCGAAAGGTCACAGACATTCCCTTGTTGCTGAAAACGCTGACCCAACAATACAAATTGTTGGGGCACTTGGCGAATTTCTGACATTTAAGAAATTGCGATACGTTCCTTGTGCCAGAATTATCGAATGCTGCCTCTCAAAATAAAATTGAATAACTGTGAATAATTTCTCAAGCATAAAATACTCAATTGCCGTACGCCTCCAACCCCCCCCCCCCCCCCCCCCTCTGCGCTTCGCTCATTTTCCCCTTTTTTTTAATCGATTTATTCAGTTTGAAAAGGGAATTTCAAAAAAAAAATGGCAATATTGCAGTGGATGTAGTGCTTGACTGTGAACTTAGAGGTGTGTGTTCGAGCCCCACTCTAGGCAGCATTCTTGTCTATATTCCCCCAGTTACAACTGGACGCCATGAGATTTTGTGAGATAATCAATAAACCTTAATTCTCAGACATTGCGCCAGCAAAAAAATCTTTCCTATACTTCTAACTAGAGCAGTGCAATACAGGTTGCATTTAAAAGACCTTAGGTCTTACAGGCATATAGTTATAAAGGGTAACACCAATAAGAGGTGTTAATTTGAATAGCCCGCTATTTCGGTAGCTGTCACTTTTGAAGCTGTCATTTTTTGACATTTGACAAGTAGAAACTACGCCATTAATAAAAATGGAACGATACACGCTTCAACAACGCATTGAAATTATTAAAATTCACTATAAAAATGGTGAAAATTTGGCAGAGACGGTTCGTAACGGTCGTCGTGAAGCACCTTGTCGGACCGCAATACAGAAATTGGTGGACAAATTCGAGCTGTTGGGACAAGTTAGTGATGTGAAGAATAAAACCCGTGCACGTCGCTCAAGAACAACTGAGAATATTGCTGTTGTAGCCCAAAGTGTTGAAGAAAACCCAGGTTTGTCCATTCCTCGTCGTTCTTTGGAATTAGGCATTCCACAAACGTCATTACACCGTATTTTGCATAAAGACTTGGGTCTTAAGGCTTATAAAGTTCAGTTAACACAAGGACTCAAGCCGGCTGATCATCAACAACGTCGTGTCTTTCCATCCTCAACGCGTGACTGTTTGGTGCGGTTTATGGTCCGGCGGGGTCATTGGACCTTACTTTTTCGAAAATGAGGCTGGAGCAACAGTTACGGTCAATGGATTGCGCTATCGAGAGATTATTAATGATTTTTTATGGCCGGAATTGGATGGTATTGATCTGGACAACGTTTACTTTCAACAAGACGGCGCTACGTGCCACACAAGCAATGAAACCATCGATCTTTTACGGGAAAAGTTTCCGGACCGTGTTATCTCTCGAAGAGGTGATCACAATTGGCCACCGAGATCTTGTGATTTAACACCTTGCGACTTCTTCCTTTGGGGCCACGTGAAAGATAAGGTCTACGCCAACAGCCCAGCGTCGATTCAAGACCTCAAAGATGGAATTCGTGAGGCTATCGAGGACATAGGGCAGCCACTTTGCGATTTGGTTATGGAAAATTTCATGAAAAGGATATGGTCCTGTAAGCGTGGTCGTGGCGGCCATTTGGCTGATGTTGTTAACGGCATACCTTCCTCTTTATAATGAAATAAACATCCGATCATTTATCTCAAAAAATGCCATTTTTGTTTGAATATCAAAATAACACCTCTTATTGGAAAACCCTTTAGTTATTATTATTATTGTTATTAAAAAAAATGGACCACTGGGTCCAGCGCAGCAAACGCATAGGTTTTGAATTGGAGTGAATCTATAAGTACGATTGAATGAGAAAGCCTCGGTCAAATGACACCTTTTAGGGTTTATACACTGCCAAAGCCTTTTTTTGAAATTAGTGTGCACTTTTTCAATAGGAATTGTGACCGGAATTTAGGCAATTTCGATCCGGAAATCGTATCTTCTAAGCTTTTTGTCTCATTAGACGAGTATTATAAAAAGTAGATTTCGGGTAGCCCCCGAGGGAGGAAAAAAACACACAGGGTTATATCAGGAGAGCGTGGCGAGCCACTTGACATCAATTTTCAGGGAGATGAGACAGTCGAGAAATCTTTCAACCAAAAAGCCTTTACGCTCGCTGTTTGGACTCTGGCTTCATCTAGTTGCAAAAAAAGAGATTGCCGTAGAAAATGTAACATATTTTTTTTAGAAAAAGTGAAAACAAATGCGAACAACTGTGAGTTCGAAAATGATAAAAAAAACAGAATCCAAAAAGCCAAACACAATGCAAAATTTAATTTTCAAACCTCCTTGATAAAAACGAATGCCTTTCAATTTGTCTTATTTTTGTTTCGATAAATTACCGATATGTATACCTATCTACATCATGCAAATCCGTTCGATGCTCATCTATCATTTTCGAAACAACCTGCTTAATTAGAAAGCACCGTCTGTTGGATTCGTATTAAATTTAAATTTTCCAATAAAATTCAACTAAACATTCAAAATTCAAAAAAAAAAAAAATACATCAAAGCGAAAGAAGAAACAAGGAAAAAAAATAATATTCAAAAGAGAAAAGGAAAACCATTCCAGGAACGAGAAGTTACCTCTTCGTATATGTAGGTTGTAGGTCCTCTAATGGGACCACTCGTGTACAGAGTTGAATATCCAAAAAGTGCCACTTAGAGCAGAAAAAGGAAATATATTGAGTACGTGATCTTTGAGATGTCCTGATGTGACCATTCCGACTTGACAAAAAAAAAAAAAAAAAAAAAACTATAATATTACATCTCTGTCGCGTCCATACGACATGCTCGATTGAGACAGAAGGACTATAGGTTTGAGGAGGGAACCATTGGATTCTCTCTGTTCCGAACGATGTAGCTTTTCTTACATGAAAAAAGAGTGAGTTAAAATATAAGTGCTTCTTGGTATTTTTTTTTTTTTTTTTTTGTCACTCTGACACTGTATAACTGGTGTCCCTGTGAGACCATAGTCTACACGACATCGAATCAACGATGGAATATCAAATCTTTTTTAACGATTTTTTTTTTTTTTTTTTCAAAAGAAGAAGAAGAAGAAAATGTCAGTATCATTCATTTTTAATTAATTTCGATCTATTCTAGACCACCACTACTGACATGGTGCTAAAAGAAAGAACTTAATCGGCTTTAAGGTAAAAGTTTAGTCCATCAATTTGAAATTTAAAGCACCAAACTGAAGTTTAAGAAGGTGACAGAGTTGACTGGTAAAAAATCATTTCTTTCCTTTAAAATTTCGATTTTTTAAAAAGACAACATTTCTGAAAATTTAATACTTCAAGAAGGCAACCCGAGAAAATTGTTCTCCTAACCACGATGTTCATCGAAGTTTTTCAAGCACTTAAGTATTTGGCAGTTCTGATTACACAACAACATTGTTAAACAAAAAATCAGTTAGGCTAAACTTGCCTTGAGCATAATGTGGCCCAAGTTCTTTGGACACCAATATAACGATCTGGTATCAAAATACCGTGTTTTCAATGGAACAGTTAACACATGTGTGGTATGGTGGACAGGTTTTTGGGCATTCATACTTCGAGGCGTTTGATTCAATGCAGAAATACTTCTTCAAACGATTGTCAAATTCAACCTCCAATTATGCTATCTACGTATGTGGAGTCCGGTATAACCCTTTTATGCACTTATAATCTTAAAGCCAATTACGAGTTTTGGAAAGAAGTAGAACGAGTCTTCACAAATCTATCTTGGTAAGACTACTGCAAAAAAAATGACTCCCCCTTTAAGGAGTGGAATCAATTAGCCCAATCGCATCAAGCTCATCTATTGCTATAGTGGAATAAAACATTGATTGATGGCGGCGGAGTGTGTTCGCAGATTATACCGCAAAAATAGACGAGAAAATTTACACCCAGCATCTATCTAGAGCAATTTCTACAGCATTCGGAAGTACTTATAGAAATCTCAATAACCATCTGTCATCGCAATCAAAATATTTCACCAATGACTTTTCGACGGAACAACTAAACTTGAATTGTATGCCTCATCGAGCTGGCCTGACGAAAATCTGTAACCTATGCGATATGTAACAATTCAAGGCAATCTGCCCAATATTGCAGGATCTCCATCGTCTATATTTCGTAGTATCTAACCCCAAGTCGGCTTCATTAAATCTTTAACGGAGTAGGTACTAGGATGGTCTTCCATATTTAAGTAATGCAAACGTGCCTTAGCTTTTCGGAACAGTTTCTTAACTTAACACACTTAGTTTGATAAGTTACTAAAGTTTAAAACCACCCATTAACTTTGTGTTGCAAATCATTCTAAGATTTATACTAAAGGGTGTTTTTGATGTGTAAACATCTATGCTGGCGGTAGAGTGAAAAAAAAAAAAACGTGAACGTTCGTGTGCAACGTTACGTCGTGCAAAGTTACGGTGTGCAACGTTACGATCTGCATACTAGGATGGGTGCGTTCAGTGAAAAAAATCTTGAAATCCCCTTCAAGCAAAAACAAGTCCGTTTTGGATAAGCGCACGTTGATGTTTACACATATTAACCGTGAGTCCCGGCACTCACACAATTTTTTTAGAGGTAGAGAACTTTGAAATGGAATAAAACAAAGATGATTTTTTTGAAATTGACATGAAATTTACATTATTCGAAAGATAATCTTCTGGCATTATAATTTAAATATGTTTTTTGGCATATGACCACCACGGCTGGCTCGGACGTAGTCTAATCTGGAGGTACAATTTCCGATGACTTTTTCCAACATTTGTGGCCGTATATCGGCAATAACGCGGAGAATATTTTCCTGCAAGTGGTCAATCGTTTCGAAGACAGAAAATAGTCAAGCGGCGTTAAATCGCACGATCTTGCAGGCCAATTCACGGGCCCGTAACGTGAAACTTTGCGGTTACCAAACGTTTCCTTCAATAAATCAATTGTGGCACGAGCTGTGTGACATGTTGCGCCGTCTTGTTGAAACCACAGCTCCTGCACATCATGGTTATTCAATTTATGAACGAAAAAGTCAGTAATCATGGCTCTATATTGCGGTCACCATTGACTGTAACGTTCTGGCCAGCATCGTTTTTAAAGAAGTACGGACCAATTATTCCACCAAACCATAAAACACACCAAACAGTCAGTTTTTGTAGATGTAACGGTGTCTCAACATACACTTGAGGATTATCATCACTTCAAATATGGCAGTTTTGTTTATTTACGTATCCATTCAACCAAAAGTGAGCTTCATCGCTAAACAAAATTCGCTTATGAAAATTGGGATCAACGGCAATCTTGTTTTGGGCCCATTTGGACACAATTAGGAAGCGTTGTTCAGCCGTCAGTCAATTCATGTTGAAATGCCAAATCAAACTTAAAATAAATCACTTGACAGCTGACAAAATGACCGCCAGTAAAAATAGTGTTGCCAACTTAAAGTTCTATACCTCTAAAAAAAACACCCTTTATTTTGTGTTTCAAATCACATTAATTGTAAATTTTTTTTTTTTTAAATCATTTCAAAATTGATACCTTTTTGTGTTTCAAATCATGTTAAAATTGTACTAAAACAAAAATTAAAACTTTAAATATGTGAAATTAATAATATTGCCACCTTAGTTTAAAAAAAAAACAAGGAAACTTGTTTTAAGATTTTATTTTTTCAAAAGTTGTATGATGCAAATCTGTATAAATTTAAAATTTTAAATATTTACCTACATATTTCTTTTTTATTAACTTTTCTATTTATTTTTTGTATTTTTATAAAATATTAAAATGAAATGTCATTTCAGGCAGATGGCAGAAAAGCCAAGTCCTTATTGTTAAGTATGCTATATTGTAAGCCATTACAAAAATAAAATAAATATGATCCACGTCCCAATTTTAATACTTTTTCATTTTTCCCTAAAACCATCAGACGGTACAAATCCTATTTTCTACTTTTTTGACCCGCCAGTTTTTAAATTTTTCAATCGAAAAATGTTGTCAATCTTTATCCTGTTGGTAAAAAAATGAAACTTTATGGAACAATTGACTCCACAATGCCTGCCTTTGACTTCTTTAAACATTTTTAAATTTAATAAAAACTACGAAACCATTACTTGCACTAAAATGTATTCAAAGTGAAAACAAAGTCAACCATTATAAACGCTTTTCCGATTATGTAATATTAGCTTCATTTAAAACAACAATATTCCAGACCAAATTTATTCCCACGAAATTTCAAAACGCACCTGACCTGAAAAATCTCATTCCCCATTCAAAGGCAAAACAGAAACAGAAGACAACTGAACCGTCCCAAATAAAAACAAAAATTAAAAACATATTCAAAACCGATTGTCGTCGCTTCCTTTTCATTGTTATAGTTTTGTGAATATTAAAATATGTATTATGTGCATACACAACAACTATAAAACGAAATAAAAATAACTCATCCCTTGTCTATGTGTGTTTGTTTTTTATCCTCTCAAAGACCATTGGACAGTTGTAGGTAGTTATTGTATAGTTCGTGGTGGTAAGGGGGGATGGGACGCTATACTCGTACTCTCGTACTCAGCAGAACCGAGAATATTCCTCTTCCTGTAAACACCCACACTTTATGAAATTTTAACAAGGATAACACGATCTAACAATAAAAACAATAGCCACAGAGTTGTTTATCCCCAATGGAGCTTTTTGTGTTGCTGCTTGCTGGTGTTTTCAAACAAAACAACAAAATAACAAAAACAACAACAACAACAAGAAAAAGAAAAAGTGAAAAACAACAAAAAGAATGTATGTCAGTTATTCTATAGACTTTGGGTTTGCCCTCATCCTCCCCCTCTCAAACCTCTCTTAAGATTGTGGGCGAAAAAAATGACAACTAAAAAAGAAGACAACATTGTCGTCGACTAGGACAACGACAACGACGACGATGACTACGACTACGACTACGACGATGTCGATGGGAAAGCCTGAGGACGAGGACGAGCAAAAGCGAGTATAGGAGCAACATTCAACAAGGCGTTTGGCTCCAAGAAACCCTCCTTGTACCTTATGTTTTGTTATTACTCTATACTAGATCTATTGTTTGTAGCTGTAGATGCGTGGCGTTGCTTCATGGTATATGCCTCCGCTATTTTGCATGTCTAAGCGCGCGATGTCGACTTCCTTTATACCACACCTGCTTTATGTTCTATGTCGATTACATTTTAGGTCAGGGATGTTATATTAGACCTTTATAAATTATTTTTTTTTATCAATTAAGATTTTTCATCTACAGTTTGCAGACTGAATTTCTATTCTTGAAATGATGTAAAACTTTTGTTTTATGTGGTAACTGATTTTTCTCCTACAGCTCTGGACGAAGATCTTTTACTTGTCGAAGAAGTCAGAAGCTTTCTCTACTTAATATGTGTGTTTTGAGAAAAAATCAAAAATGAAAATAAATCTGCAGCCGAATTGTTTCGTATAAGATTTTAACTCACTTACGCGGCCGACTTTTAAGAGCTATAACTTTGGACTGCGATATCGCATCATCTTCTTGTGTTCTACAATTTTTAAAATTAATAAAAAATGAAACTCATTTTTTAAATTGCTTAAACAACTTAAAAAAAAAAAAAACTGTAAATCTCAAAATATAGAACGCTTTCGGAATTCCTAAAAAAATATGAATTTATGAAACATAAATTTAAAATTTTCGGAGTGGTTTAAAGGGAATACATATTTGACAACTTTAGCATGGTGCAACATTTTATTCATTGCAATGTAAAGCCTAGTACTCAATTCGAGTGGAAATGAAATTTTCATATAAAACTGACGGTTAGTTCACAGCGACGAAATTCCCAACGAGAATTGAGTACCCAAATATGAAAGCGGAATATGAACCGGTTCGTAATCAATTTCACTCCAATAATAATTTCCATTTCGTAACGTACAACCACTAGGAAAATCTTAAGAGATGTGGCAAAGTGTGACATTTGACAATTAATTTGAAAAAAAAGTTCTGAAAATTAAAAAATTGTGTGAGTGCCGGGACTCACGGTTAATATGTGTAAACATCAACGTGCGCGGATCCAAAACGGACTTGTTTTTGCTTGAAGGGGATCTTAAGATTTTTTTCACTGAACGCACCCATCCTAGTATGCAGATCGTAACGTTGCACACCGTAACGTTGCACACGAACGTTCCATTTTTTTTGTTTCACTCTACCGCCAGCATAGATGTTTACACATCAAAAAGATTTACCTTAAAAATTATTCTGGGATGAAACCATCGTCCCATTTTGCGAATTTATTGCCATCAACAGGCTATAAAACTACAAACCGAGGGATCCAAACAATCTTCATTGGGATTTTTTCGAAATTTCTGTCAAAATAATTATTTATTAATCAATCATTTTCTTTTTTCATCATTCACGTGTATTTTGAAGCGGTTAGATTTTTCATTTCACAAAGAGGTGAGTAGAGGTAGGCTTCAAGTGTAATCTTCTAAGCAAGCGAATTCTGTATATATTTAAATTTTTGACGCAAATTTCAATTTGCTATTATTGACAATAAAACATGAAAAAATTGCCTCCCGCCAGTAAAAATAGTGTTAATAAATGATTATTACCTTTAAATTAGCATCATTAATTTTTAATTTTCGTTTTTTATTTTGCAAGTCGCTATACTAAGAAATTTCATACATTAAATGCAAATGATTCAATAAGCTGCAAAAGAATACGATTTGTTATTGAAAGCAATATAAATACATTCTTATTGTGAATTAACCATTTCTAATAAAATCTATACTACTTTGCCAACACGAAAACAAAATATACAGACACGAAAAAGCTGACGCTTAAATGGATGGCACTCAAATATTGAGCACTTAATGGCAGCACTTAAAGATCCAATACTTAATCAGCGGTGGTGAAATGTCCGTTTATCAATTTGTGGCGGCCAATGGTACCGTACCGCCACATGTCGTTCACATCCATATTATCCAATTGGAGTTATCATTGATCGGTAGCACTATCCGTTGATGCAATGACATCGTCGTTTTCGAATAACTAAGGACTGCCACAGACAGCGACTATGTTTTCGGTTGATCTTGCGTTTCGTTGACGCAAGGGCTTTGGCTGATTGTTGACTTGGAAGGACAACCATGTAAATCGTAAAACGGGCGACAAGGCACGTATCGTTGCCCTAAAAGGTTTTGATGTTAAAGTTTTATCATTTTGACGTGCTGTTCAATCGTGTTATCAGTAACTGAGTAATAAGCAACAGATTTGACAGATGTCACCAAAACAACATGGCCGCCACAGGCTGCCAAAATCTATCCGCGCGAACTGAAAAAAACTTTAAAATTTGAATTTACGAAGTAGGTGTTCACCCTTAACGTATAATTGTTGTGAGTTCTGAACAAATTAAACTACTGGCGCTGGTATCGTTTAGATGACAGAGAAAAAAGGCATACAGAGAAACGCAAACAAAGTTACTGTCAATTAGAAAATTTTTGGAGAAATTTTTCAGAGGTTATTCGAAACAACATAATAAATAATAGTAACTTAAAATGAGGGTTAAAGCTATAGCACGCTAGATAAGTAAAGGATCAGTATCAAATACTATGTTAAAGTGGAATTTTGTTTGACAGTTTCTTAACTTGGTGGAATATCAAAACAAAAATGTATAACATCACTGTTTTCACCGCTGCCCTAATCTCCCCTTGCATAGTTCAAAGATACATTTAAATATTCATTGTAGATTGAGAGAAAGATAGGTACACTATAGGACCTTTCTCTTTGTACACACTACTACTTTGCTTCTGTTATTATTTATATGAAATTTATTTTATTTTGTTTTTTTTTTTTTTTTTTTGGGTGAAAATTTTTAAACAAAACATCATCCATCTGCCGCAGGCAACGGGTTTCTTATTTTTATTTATGTGTGAATGTTTGTTGTATCGGTATCCCTGCCCTAATGACTCCTGTTTTTTTTTTCTTTTTTTTGAGACGAAACGCGCGAAAGAGCCTTCTTTAATATTTTTTTTTTTGTACATAGAAATGAATGAACAATGGAAATATGTACACTTTATTGTTTTGATGAAAAAAAAAGAATACAAATTTAATTGAAAACAAAGAATAAAACAACAACAACAAATCTTATTCTATAGACGTCGTTCAACTCATTCCCACAGATGTGGGTCAAAAGTGGGAAACCGCTCACGTTTCCATTGCTTTGCTTTTCTATTGAGTTAGTGAGATGCTTGGGAAAAGTTTTTTTTTTTAGCACAAATGCGTGGTTTAAATTGTGTGTTTCAAGGTATTTTTGGTAAATTAAAAATATTTTTAAATTATTTTTGACGTACTTTTATTATTATAATTAAAAAAAATAATAGAAAATAATTAATCAAATTATTTTTCATGATGGTTTTCCATTTGATAAATTTGAATTTTATTTTATTTTAGAGCTCTGTTTTGAATTTTATCCAAAAGACTCATATGGATAGAAGGAGTGCTTATCCAACATTTCCTGAAAGTATGAAAATTAAATTAAAGTTGAAGACGAAGACGAAGGCAGAATTTTAAACGACGGGCAGGGAAATGGTATTTTCAAACACTCGAAAAAAGTAGAGTAAGAGTAGAATTTTGACAGTTTTCACAGTTTCATAACAATGAAAGGGATACTCTACGACCCAGTATAAAAATAAAGTTTCTGCAGGTCCTCTTACTGGGGAGCTACTTAAGCGTATTTCCATTGCTAAGATGAAATCAAACTTTAATTAAATATAGAATGAATGGAAAGAGACTTTAATGTGTCTCCATTGTTACGTTTGTGACACTGCCATGTTTTTTTATAAATACACGGTTCTAATAAATATTCTAACGTCATCAATTTTGAATGATACATAAAACGATGATGCCCTTTAAATAAATTAGTTTATTAAATTCAAAGAATATTTTGCTAAGCTTTATGTACGCTGCTGATACGAAACGAAAAATTCCATACACAAATGACACAACGATATCATAAACGAAAAATGTCGTCTCCTTTTCGTTTTGCAGTAGGTACGCTGTTCGAATAGCGAAATTGCTCAATGGAGCAGCAGATTATTTTGGGGTGGTCTCCGCTCTTTTTTCGCACCTAATTAATTGCCCGGGCCATTAATTGTGTGCGAAAAAGTGACATTTGAGGGTTTTTGTGTGTTTTTATTTGTAACGGAATGGCTTTCTGTGATTTTTTTTTGCGTTTGTGTTTGTTTTTTTTTTTGTTTGCATTTAGTGACGCTTTCATTTGTCAATTATCGCTGTGGTTCTCGTAAGCATTTCGCTGTCGAGACCACCGAAAAATTTCGTTTCGCATTAGCAGCGAACTAGGCTTTAAGATCCATTTTAGATGCGATACGGATGTGACTTTTATAGAAAATCGGTGAATTGCGAAAGGAACATTTAAAGTTCATGTAGTATGTACAAAATTCCAAGAAGACTATGTAACATTTTTTTTTTTTTTTTAATATAAACCTGAAAGTTTATCTTCAGTTTAAAATTGTGAGAAAGAAAACTATGAAAAACTATTTAAAAATTTAAGATTTAAGTTGTTACGGGAGCGACAAGAAAATGTTACCGGTCTGATTAAGTATGATTTTTACACATGGACAGATTTTAATAAAAACGAAAATCTATTGGGAAATAAGTATAATAATTTTTCACACAAAATAGTAAATACCTCTCTCCTCTCCATGGAAGTAAAGTCTTTCTCATTAATTTGCAGTTAAATAAAACATCATTTTAATGGAGAGGAATATTATTTCCGTGGAATTATTTCCTCGCCTCGTAAATTTCATAAAAATATACATATGTATCTATAAACAACAAAACTCATTGAAAAAAATTGTGTGAGTGCCGGGACTCACACGAACGCTCACGTTTTTTTTTTCACTCTACCGCCAGCATAGATGTTTACACATCAAAAACAGAATTATTTATTAAGTTTTTAAATAGGTACAACAATGTTACAAGTGTGACACAACCTGTTAACTTTGAATTCGTGCTCAGGATAATTTTCAAATTCAATAAAATTATGTGTGACAGTAAATTGTTCTTATGTATGTATGCCCAAATTATCAGGTTGATAAAAATTCCGATTTTGTATCAATAAAACATTTAGATATTTTTGTTACAGATGTGGTGACGCTAACCATTTCAACTATGCACAAACTGCTTTTGTTATTGCAACTGAATAGCCGAACTCTACACTTAAATGTGTGTGACCTAGGAGGCGATATAATGAACAATAGTTAAGAGTCCTCGAGTCAAGTCAAATAATAAAGTTCAAAATAAAGGATGTCCAAAAATTTCTTCTGGACCAAAAAATTGCCAAGGGGTTATTAGAATTCGAAATGAGTAATACAAATTAAATTAATGGTATTTCCGCTTTGGAAACGAAACATTGAAGCATTTCAAATAAATTTATTATTTGATGACATGAACACATCCTTAACAAAGGCAACAACTGACTAACTTTTGAAATACTTTTAAAAAAAAGACGTGATTTTATTGAGTGGCGGTGGAGTGGTTGAGAGCAATGGTCATTTTCCCATTCAACACGAAAAAACTAAACATTTCGCTAACCCGATTAACATTTTCTCGAAAATATCATCACTTCAATTCTCAAAAATAAATCATCCAATTTCAAAAATGAAGTAAAATTTATGGAATATATAGCACACGCAGTCTACTTCTACTACTAACCTCAGTCCTGTGTGTAATATACCCACAAATCCTCCATCTGAGCACCATAAATGTTAGCAAAACCAAAAAGGATAACCCATTTGATCTCTACACAAATAACATTCACACACCCACACCGTCGATGTTGTTGGGGTAAACCATAACAATCCTATCACCTATTCATGGCGGGACACACAACTATTTTACAGTTATTTTGTGTATTTTTTTTTTTTTTTTGTATCTTTTTAAATTTTATACTTACTAACGTTTAATGGCATAACAGTGCTCTGCATTTGACTGAAAATCTGTCGAGATGCCGGATGGTGATTGTGGTGATGATGGTGGTGGTGCTGTCCACCCACAACCCCTCCATTTAGCAGGAGATGGCTGTGCTGAGGATGTGACGTTGGTTGTTGGTGGTGATGTTGCTGTTGCTGTTGCTGCTGCTGTAGATGTTGATGATGTTGTGGATGCTGTTGTTGTTGTTGTTGCTGCTGCTGCTGGTGGTGATGTTGTTGTTGTCGACTTGCTGCCACAGCAGCAGCCGCAGCCATGATGTGATGATGGGCATGATGCTGCAACTGGCCACTCGTCCGTTGACTGTGTAGATTACTTAGCGCGTGCATCGAAGACGCGTGTGCCGCCGATTGATAGACCAAACTGTGGTTAGCCATCGCCATTTGATACATTGATGGTCTGTTAGGATTGATTGCGTTAGGTGGAGGCGGTGGAAGTTGTCTATAGCCAGCCATTTAGGCACTCACTTTCGATGCATTAATACGAATATACGCGTTCTGTTTTTTTTTATTGGGAAATAGTCCTTTTTTACCACAGAAATTATTTTAAAAGTTTGATTTCTTTAATATATTATTTGTATTTGTTTTTTTTTTTTTCTAAATCTAAGTTATTATTAACGTTTTAAACTAATTTTACGTTTTTTTTTGCTTTGTTTTTTTTTTTTTTTTACCGTTCTACTGAAGTATTTCTATTCACTGCTTAACTAGATTTATCATACTAAATCTACGCATCAGTTAATAAAACTAAATGTCCAAGTCAAAACCACACAGACGATAGATAATTGTATTTGAACTAATATGAAGCATCTATCTAGCTTGTTCAGTTTTAACAAAAGAGTTTCATTGTATCTTCGAGATAGAATTTGTAAATAAACTTTTTCTGGCATTTTAATCTTTTTGAGGTTTTTATCTGTGATGCCTATAAGTTTGTGTGTGGATGTTGGGATATTATATTTACTTATTCTTAATTATTTATCAGGTAATGTTAAATTTTTTACTGAATAAGTTTATTATTTTATTTCTAATATAATGCATATTGAAAATGTATGCCGACTTTAATTGGCCTTATTGTTGTCATTTTAATGTCGAATGAGGGAGAAAACCTAAATTTTTTTTTAACTGCTCACTTTTACCTCGAAATCGGCACAAAACTTATACAAAAATGGAGAAATTGTACCCATATTGTTTTACGACTTAAAAATATAAAAATAATTAAACTATTCTTGAACTGGAACTTATTGCTTCGCCTAAGAGTTATGTTTCGGATAATTCCTCAACCCTAATAACTATTAAAATTCCCTTCTCCATTTTTAGTAGATATACATCCCAACTAACAATTTGGCTTGTATAAGGTCCAATTTTTCGAATTTGGGAAGTAATAGCTTGTATAGCTTCGCCTAAGAGTTATGTTTCGGATAATTCCTCAACCCTAATAACTATTAAAATTCCCTTCTCCATTTTTAGTAGAAATACATCCCAACTAACAATTTGGCTTGTTTAAGGTCCAATTTTTCGAATTTGGGAAGTAAACGCTTGTATAGAGCTTGTATAAAGCATATTTTCGCAAGCTAAACATTTCACACTTTGACAATTAGAAAGTAGCTGCTTTAAGGCCTATTAAAGTGAGTTTGGCAAGTTCTATACAAGGCTTGTAGATACAGTTTAAAAATTGCCTGTATAAGGCCTTCCGAAGTTGTTTACTGAAAATTAAAGCCATGATAGCTGCTATAAGACTCTCCACGACAAGTCAAAGCAAATAACTTGTGTAAGGCTTGCCACTAAAGGCCTTATGCAAACTAAATTAATATGCTATCAAGTAGCTCCCATTTGATGACATTTTTCTCAACAACGAAGTGGCGTAGTGGTAGAGTGCTGGAGTGGTACGCGGAAGATCTCGAGTTCAAACCCAGGTAAATAAAAATTTGTATATTTAAAATATGACTTCAATCATGACAGAATGCAATGGAAAAGGTTTTGGGAGCTGACTGCGAAGAGGAATATATTTAAAAATACAATACAAATAAAAATAATGCAATGAAAACACAATACTCAAACAATGTCACTAAGAGGCTTGGTTAAAGCCTTTTTATAACATCCAAAGCAAGCTATTAGCATTAGCTGTCTTAAAATACCCTGCTGAGCTAAGCTAACTGCATTTAAGGGCAAGCTATTTGCTGTTATAACACCTGTCAACAAAAGTCTTATAGCAGTTAAATAGCTTGCGTAATGTGCGCCAAAATTACTTGCATAAGGCCTTTTACTGTTACTATAGCAGTCTGAAAATAGCTTGTTAAGAAACTTATACAAGTTAAATTGTTATTTGGGATGCCTAATAAGAGTATTTCATAAGAAATAAGTTCACCGATGGGAAAATTAAGCCAAACTTTTGAACTTACAGCACATTTTATATATTTTAATTTTGGTTTTGATGAAGTTTATATAAAAATCACTAGTTTCGGAAGTTTTCAGATCAGTGAACCGATTTTCTGTAAAATACTAGCTGACGGGTTGGAAAACTTAATCTTCACATACAAATTACAAAAGAAAATATAAATAAATATTTAAGTTAATTTTTGTAATCGAATACTATACTTTATGGGTTTTAACCTACTTCAGGTTATGAATGGCTAAATATGTAAAAACATGATCCTTATTTCCACCTTTATTACTTTCCCAACACAACCAAAGAATTTTTGTAATCAAAAACCATTTTATTGTTTTTCTCACATTTCAGTCGATATAATATCAATTTGTTTAAATATCCTTTTAAACACAAACAAAATATGAAATGACATGCCATTTTCATTTTTACCCCATTGCACCTTATAAACGCCAATTTTCTGAAAAAAAAAATCCCTAACGCCATCCACTAAAAACAACCTTTCAAAAGCCAAAAGAATTTCTTAAATCGGATAGTTTTTTTTATTTTTACCAAATTTCACCCTAGAAGTATTAAAATTTTGAAAAAGAATATCCCTAGAGCCAAAATTGAATTTTTGTCCATTTCACCCTACAAATAACAAAATTTAAAAAAAGAATATCCTTAAAGCCAATTCATAAGAAAAACCTTTCAATCAAAGAACGATTTTCTTAAGTAGGACAATTATTTTATGATGACACCATTTTAATCTACATTTAATTTAATTTAATTTAATTAACGGTAATTGAATTGAACAGCAAAACGAAACATTTGCCTACAGCGCCACCTGTTGAGAATGTTCGTAACTTTTTTTTACATTTACAATTTACAATCGTCCGGTCCAGTCGTTTTCTAGTTTTAGGCATTCGAAGATTAGAAAATATTTTGTATTAAAAATAACCAGATCAATACTAGTCTTCGCCTTTAAAATCTATTATCAATCCCTTTTTTTCTTCGTCAGAAAAAGCACATAAATTCCCATTGAATGAACTATACCATGCCAAAAGCGCAGGCTTGGGTCCGGTCGTTTCCATAAAAAAAAAAAAAAAAAAGAATCATTAAATTGCGGTTGTTTCAAGAACTTGAATTTTTTGAATTCGAATTCGAAACAAAGTAATTTCTAATCAATACCAGTATTCCGTTAAATTATGTATATTTTAGAAAAAGAAATTGGACGTAAAACTAAGTGCATGTAATTTTCATCAAATACAGAATGCCTTGGCATTACAAACTGACAATTTCATATTCTATAAAATGTCTTTTAATTCTTTAGAATTCCAGAATTATTTATATTTTTTATATATTTCATACAATTATTATTTTTATTTATATCAAAAAAATATATTATCAAATAACAACGCAGGTACATTCACTATGTGATAAGAATAAGAAGCTGGTTTTAATTTATTACGCTTTTATGGATATAAACAATAACGACGTCATAACTTTTGTCTTTTCAAAATCCAAAATAGAATATTTTATTTGTTTGTCATTGTTTTGAGTCATTAATATAAAATTTTATTATTCGCACAGAACCAAATTAATAAAGAAAATTTATTTATATATGAAAATGAATTATTCTTCTCGATAGAAAAAAAAAATGTTGATAGTTTGAATCGAAAGGGTTGAAACTTTTTAAATTAACAGAACAATTAACAAAAAAAAACTTAATTTCAATCTCCACACAAAAATATAAATGTTAAATTGTAAAAGTCTTACAAAAGCGGTTTAAGTAGGTACACAGTGGTCCAGTTTATGCGGAAAAGTGGCAATAACACGATGTTATTTTAATTTCAGATTATTTTCAATCGAAGTTTTTGAATAGTCGCTCTAGATACATGTCAGTCTAGTCACGCCATCTACCTTCAGAGATCTCGAATGATGAAAAGGTCAGACTTAATTAATCTGTTAGCGAGATCATTTCAAACTTAGCCTAGAGTCAGTTTTTTGACAGTGATATAGCCGTGAATTTAAGTGACATTTGGTGAAAATTTAAAATACAACGTGATCAAGGTCTAGGTTTTTTAGTAAAGTTGGAGCATAATGTTTAAACATTGTGAAATTTATGAAAACTATTTATGTGTACTGCTCATTTTCATTATGCAATGAAAATAAAATTCTTTGTGAAGTTATGAAACTCTACATTAACTAAATTTTCGTTTACTTAACGAAACATTTTACTTCAAAATGAAGATACCTAATAAAAAAGTGAATGAAAAACAAATTCATTGATTAATGAAAATTATCAAGGTGGCGTAAAAGTTGTCACCCGATGTTTTTTGGCTGTAATTTTGTTTATGAATGAAAAACTTTGGTTCTGCTTTTAGATTATGTTTTTCATTCATGTCAACTTTTGCGCCGGGTGCCAATTTTTGCGCCACCTTATATAAACTAACGAAATAAAAATGAAAATTTCGTGTTGAGAGGCCTGAGTATTTACACGCAATTCAATTTTTGGCGTTAGGCAATAACGCCCAACTCGTATCTCTAATGCCCAGAAGTAAAAAAAAAAATGGAAATAAAGCCCAAAAAACAGAAAGCACTTAAATTATAAAAGGGAAATATCGCCCAAAAAAATTTCAATGCAAATTGTTTTTTTTTTTTATTTTGGTTGGCCTTTATTTCTTGTTTAAAAGAAAATCCAAAATAGAAAATAAAACCCAAAATGACGAAAAAAATTGTTGGAGATTTTTTTGGGAATTATTTCAAAAAACGACGTGGTTATTATTTACGTAATTTTTATTTCCTTTAGTTGTAGATTTTTTTACAAAAATCAAGTATGAAACTACATGAAACGAACAAAAACAAAACCCATGCAAATAATAATAAAATAATAATAACGAACAAATTCGTTGACTCAATGAATAAATTATTGTTAATCATACATTTAACGAAAACTATTAAGAAAAAAATTAAATCATTAAATCAACGAAAAATATCGTTAGTGAGTTAAACGTTGACAAATGAAACAATTTCGTTGACTTTACGAAAAATTCGTTGTTTAATAAATAACTTCATTAACGAATGAACACCTTCTCGTTTAGCCAACGAAGTTTATCACTACCTGAATTTTAATTATGCCAATGAAAAAATTGGGTTAAGTGTGCTGGGTTCAAAATGACACCGTGTGGCATTTAAAAAATTGTTTCCAAAAAGTTCTGGGCGACGCACGGGTCCGATTCCAAAGAAATTAGCAGGTATAACAAAAGAAATCATAAGAACGAGTTTTTGGTCATTTGAGATCCATTTATACAAACTTAAAAAAAAAGTGATTTAATCGCAAAAATTACAAAAAAAAACTTATTTTTAAAATAATGCAAAATTTTTTACCAACCTTTTTCGTGATTCTTTGGAAATTTGGTTTTTGTATTGAGAGAGGTAGTTTCAGTTCCATAAAATCTGAATATCTCAAACGATTTTGATGAAATTTTCAGACAATGAAACATAATTTTTTCTTAAAGTTCACTCAATCGCAAATGTAAAATTAACTAGAATAGAGTATTCTTAAAAAAATAAAATGCACAACTGGATCATACGCATTTGCTTTTGTGGTTCAAGTGGCTTAAATTTTTTTAAATTTTTAATTAAAATGCAAATATGTAATAAATTAGAGACAAAGGTTAAGAGGGATGAATTAACGCTTTCTAACTGTTAAAACAATTCCTAAAAATAGTTTCGAGCTCAAAATAAAGAATGCGGGAAAGTGGCCCATATTGACATTTTTGGTTGCAAAAATTATAACTTTGGAGCGGGGTAAGATATCGTGACAGTTTGTTTGCAGCTTGAACAAAATTTTCAAGGCTGTAAAATTGGTGAATTTTATGAGAAATGCTGTACAGGGTGTTTCAGAATCTTTTGCTGAACTAAGACTTTTTTAGATCAAGGAAGATTATATTTAACTTAACGAATTGTCAAAATTCTTCGATTGTATTTTAGTTGTATATCTTGTTTTAAAGCTAATCCGAGCCAAACTTAAATGTGTTATAATTAATTTAAAGGAAATTTACAAAAAAAAAAACTGTTGTAAATAGAAATAATAAGGAAAAATTTATAAATAATTATTAATTTAAAAAAAGCACTTCTGTTGACGTATGTTGTTATTTGCCATAGGGACTTGAAAACAAAGAATAGCAGATCATAAATCTGATTCAAACTGAAAACGCAGCAAATAATGTGATAATTTTACAAAATGTAATCAAACAGGACACGCGAATATATCGGCCTTGTCCGTGTACTACTTTCTCGATTCTTCCAAAAAACGCCAAAATTTCTCATTATATACCTACCTACATATCCTTGCGTCACTTGCGCACTCAAAAAATGTAGGTGTACTTTAAGATATTTCCCTCAATATTAATGTGTGTACAAATCCATTGCTTTGGCACTTTAAATAAAATTATGGTTCAATGCAATTGAAATGTTTCAGCGTACCCTAATAAAATTGTAAGTAAACATTTCAAGTATGCCAACCAACTGCTTTGTTCAAAGTTCGGTTTGTCGGTCGGTCGGTCTGTGTTCTCTCTTCATTCTCTGTGGAAATACCACCTGACAGATTTATTTAAATTCCCCTCCGGAACTATTGCGAATAAGCGATATAATTAATTAGGAGCAATTAAGATCCAACAACAATATGCCCAAACATATACTTACATTTATATAAAACGCACAAACGAACGACGCATTTACAGTAAGAAGACAAACAGCAAACAGATAATAAATGTGGCATTTGTAACAAGTCAAACCCCACAAGTACCTACATATATATCGTATAATATTTGCTCAGAACATCCACACACACACACTCGGTTAGCAAACGCCAAAGATCCACACACCAGATCCAGATCCCTTAAGCAGAACCAGAACCAGAAACAGCACCATGAGCTCAGGGAATACAATCAACTTGCGAAGATTACCTGTGAAAGTTTGCAAAGTAATTCGAACCGGGATTACACATTGAAATGCCTGGAATTCAAATATTCCCACCATGAAATTGCTTTCCATTCGTTTCGTTTACAGAACGTAACGGCGCTGCTACCGCCGGCCGCCTCCAGAACGCACTGTTCCTATACGACACGTAGAGCCTCGTGGCATTTTCAGTTCTAGGCATAACAAAATGTATAAATGGAAACCGGAAACGGATGATGTATTTGCCCTAGCCACACGTATGTATACATATGAATATGGAGGAAGTTTGTTGTTTCCCTCAACAGAAGCAAATAGTGAAGCAGCAAAAGCCAGTTCCGTGTTAAATCGTATTTAACCAAAAAGACGTCAGGTTGCACAAGTCAAGTGCAAATGAATTTTAACAATATTAAAACAGACAGTAAGAAAGATAGAAGCAGATAGTGATAAATTGAGATAGATAGAGAGGCAAGATGAAAACTATATATGAAAGATGGCAACAACAAGGCATGTTGTTGTTCTTGTAGAGCTCTTGATGTAGCTCTAAGGTGAATCGAATTTCCTGTATATCCAAGAAGATATATGGAACTGGGAAAATATTTACCTTTAAATGAAGGTCAATGGAGCACTGACTGTGATAAATGTCCCTTCATCGGAGGCTCTTGTTAGTTATTTTTTTTTTTCGTATACATGTGTCTGTTTACCTATGTAATGTATAAATAAAAAGTGTGTGCTCACAGATTACCAGGTTATCACGCAAAAACTGTCAGCTATCTCTCAGAAATGTTGAAATAATTCACTTTGGTTTGCATAGCAATTGATATCAGGAGGAAAAAGTGAATTTCGAAACGTCATGTTTGAAAAACGTCAAACAATTTTCTTGACATTTATGAGATTGCTGTACGGACTCAGTGGAAAACGTGTTTTATGGTTAAGCTGGCCAAACGACACTTCAAAAGAGAAAAGTAAATATGTAGTTTTTATAACGTAAGGATCTTATGGAGTTCGTTATAAAGGGTGTTTTTTTTTTAGAGGTATAGAACTTTGAAATGGAATAAGACAAAGATAATTTTTTTAAATTAACACGAAATTTACTTTATTCGAAAGATAATTTAAATATGATTTCTGGCATGTGACCGCCATGCCTGGCTCGGACGTAGTCTAATCTGGAGTTCTAATTTTCGATGACTTTTTCCAACATTTATGGCCGTATATCGGCAATAACGCGGCGAATGTTGTCCTCCAAGTGGTCAATCGTTTTGGGCTTATCGGCGTAGACTAGTAACTTCACATATCCTCACAGAAAATAGTCAAGCGGCGTTAAATCGCACGATCTTGGAGGCCAATTCAAGGGTCCGTAACGTTAAAATATGCGGTTACCAAATGTTTCCTTCAATAAATCAATTGTGGCACGAGCTATGTGACATGTTGCGCCGTCTTTTTGAAATCACAGCTCCTGCACATCATGGTTATTCAATTGATGAACAAAAAAGTCAGTTACCATTGACTGTAACGTTCTGGCCAGCATCGTTTTTGAAGAAGTACGGACCAATTATTCCACCAAACCATAAAACACACCAAACAGTCAGTTTTTGTGGATGTAACGGTGTCTCAACATACACTTGAGGATTATCATCACTCCAAATACGGCAGTTTTGTTTATTGACCTATCCATTCAACCAAAAGTGAGCTTCATCGCTAAAAACAAAATTCGCTTATGAAAATTGGGAATCTTGTTTTGGGCACATTTGGGCACAATTTGGAAGCATTGTTCAGGCGTCAGTCTATTCATGTTGAAATGCCAAAACAAACTAAAATTAAATTACTTGACAGCTGACAAAATGGAAACCAGTTAAAATAGTGTTGCCAACTTAAAGTTCTATACCTCTAAGAGGATTTATTAAATTGAGGCGGTATTCAAAATTCCGACAACACATCTCACTTTACTTTTAATATTGTAGTTTATTTATTTAAATATCGAAATTTTTTATTTAAGGGTTGATAAAATTAATTAAGTTTTTACTGTCTCGACACCATGGAAAGTTGGTTGCTAGAAGCCATGAGAAATCATTTAAGAATGTCAGTACTTAATATTAACATTTACATCCCTTTCCTCACATGTTAATTTTGATGTAAATACAATTAACCGTTATAAAGATATCGATACTAAAATATTAAAAATAAAACCCAGTCCTGGGTTGAAGTTTTTTCTCTTAAAGCTCAATTTTTTTTAGAATTGTGGTATATAATAATTTGTACTAATTGAAAATTCAAAAGAAACATTTCCAAAAAATTGAATAGTTTGAACTGATTTGATTAAAAATTGTTATTAGTAAAAAAAGTAATCGAAACATTACAAAATCATTCACCAATTTTTTTTTTTTGTGAACATTTTATACCTAAATCGGTTGACCTGATACCGAGTATCTATCGAAATTGCAGTCTATAATGGTTTTTAGTAAAACCTTATAAATTTTTTATTGTAAATACAGAACCGTGAGAATTATTTTTGACGAAAAATAGCTTTTCTTTAAGTTCGCTTATGTGGCAGTTGTCGTTAATTTTTATGTTTGGAGTCGAAAAAAATTCAAGAAGTATGTAAAAATAAACCCCTGGTTGACATATTACAAATAAATCAATCAAATCGTTTAGGCTGAAAATATTGCATATAGAATTCCGGCACCAACTTTTATTGTATTCTTTATAACCGCACGTAACGTCATGCATATACATATGTATATCGCTTGAGAAAAATGATTTAATATTGACATTTCGTACGTTTAATATTAATTACCGAACGCTGATTTATAAAGTCAATAATAATTAAATTTTCAGAACAAAAATAAATATTTTCGTGTTCTGTTAAAAGTAGTTAACTGTGGCGGATACGTAGTTTTTTTTTTATTTTGAAAGTCTTGAAATGTAAAAATGCACAAAACTTTGAGCATAAAATAAAGCCATCTTTTAAAATCGATGGCAAAGTACCAACTGTGACTTCTTTACCTACTGAATAATACTGAAGATATCTACAATTTCTGCCAAATGCGAAAGGCTTTAGATTAGATGCACTTTATCATGACCGAAGATACTCTTGGAGGATTTGTCACTTCACTTTGCAGTAGCCCATTTAAGGTGGAATAGCCTGGATTTGAAACCCTCTAGCGGCGTGATAAGCTAACGCACTAACCATTACACTAAGGGGTACTAAAACCAGTTTATAATACTTTGGTTTGAATCTTCTGACATTAAAAAAAATGGTTGTCGTTGAACAAAAGTGTTTATGTTTGTAAAATGTTGGAAGTATCTGTATGAAAATGAAAAGTTGGAACAAAATTGGTAAAGCCATTTACGAAAAATACGGGAAAAACGCAAAAATTAGAAAATATTCTCAAAAATCATCAATATATGTGCATTTTTCGGCAAGAACCTGGAGAAAAGTTTTGTTAAAATCACTTTGCCCATTATATGTGGGAAGTTTTATCAAAATCTTCAAATTTTCACAGGAGTTTTTGAGAAAATTGGAAAATCAAAAATTTTGTATAGCAGGTATTGATTTTTTTTTTTTTAAGCAATCGCATACAAAATTTCAATGAAATCGGCCCACCCGCTTAGGCTCTTCGTTGAAATTTTGCGCAGACGCACAGACCGACGCCGACGGAAGACAGACGCACAGACCGGATGGCGAAAACCTTTTTAGCCTTTTCTATCAATTTCATTATAAAACATCTAAACCTTTTTTTTGTAAACGAAATTAACACTTATACCCTATGAGTAAGTCTGCTTATGGATAAATGCAATGCAATTGCAATAAATTCAAGAGTTTGTCCTAAGTATTCTTCATTAAATAATATTTTTTTTTTTATAGAATGCTCCACTATCTGTATATATATATAGCTTTAAAAAACATTTAAAAATAAAAAAAATAAATTTTTGATTTATATTATAAATAAAAAGAATGTTCACTGTGGCGTATACGTGTTTTTTTTTTTTTTTATTGTAAGAATTTTAAGATTAAAGCTTAGTACACAGATCGTACATAAAATGTATATCAATATTTAGCCTATTAAATACTCAAATTATCTTTCGATTTTGTAATTTTTTAATCTAGTTTGAAATTAATTTTATGAAAATAGAAATCGAGGAATATTTTGGAACAGATAATTTTTCTCAGCAAAAAAAGAGATTTCATTTAGTGAATAAAATACTTTTCTGGGAACAGCTGATGTTTTTTTCTGACTTATTCTCCACTATTCTGTTATTTCAAAATTTAGCTGTGATTTCAGGTGAAGTTTGGAGAAAAATGTGGAAGCTAAAATTTTATGCGAGCTTCACTTTGAATTGCAAAAAAATCTTCAAGTAAACGGCAAATTAAAGTTAAAAAGTACAATGAAACGTGAACAATATTCTTTTAACGTTCATATCTTAAAGCAGTCAATGTAATAAAAGAAAGTGTCAAGGCTCTGAGGGTTCACATTAGTCAGTGTATAAGCGCTAACGTATAAGTGAACAATAATTTGATTTTAAATTAAACACAATTTATAAGTGTAGTAAGTGAGAATGGACCATCTCATACCTCATACGAAAGATCAAAATTCAACAATGAATTTTATACGAATTATCCTGATGAAAATTTATAGGTACCTTTACATAATTCATAGAAATAAATGCATGTCCTAAAACTCTTAAGATTTTCTTTTGAAAACATCAAGAAAAGGTTGATATTCAGGAGATTATTTTTTCTTTTGTTATTATTCTATATATCATTCATGAATTTTGATTCTACTATCTTAAAAAAAAAAAAAAAAAAAAAACAAGGACAAGGACAATATTTGCATATATGCTCGTATATAATATACTAATATTTACTTTAACTTATATTTGAATATAATGATCACTGTGGCGTATACGTATTTTTGTTTATATATATAATTCTTTGTTGCAATAGATTCTAAGTGCGAGCACACAAAAATACCTTAAGAATTTTGTTTATCTCACAAAAATAAAATGAAACAAGATACGGCGAGGGCATGGGCCTTCATTTGTAAAATTATTAGCTTTTAGTTGCCTAAATGCTTTTGGTTTGGTTTAAAAATTCAAGATAAGGTCAAACAATCTATGAAATGCTGCACAAATGGAGAATTTTTTTTAATTTTTGATTTGATTTTTAACTAACCGTGTTACTCTAATTTTGACTGTAATAAATTATTATTATCCTTGTACTCCAGATTTTTAAAATGAGCCGTGTCGTGTTAGGCAACTGAATATAATAAAATAGGTGTTTTTTTTACGGACTTATTCGCTTAAAATAAAAGTGCCAAAAAAGCACCATCACTGCTTAGTACATATTATAGAAGATAACATTTATAACAGTTTTAATTTTGCTTCTATATCCGCTAATTACATAAGCGGAGATGTTTATAGGAGATCACTAAGGGCTAATGTTCTTGTATTTAAATGAAAATTATATTTAAAGCGGATATAAAAAAGCATACCGTATGATATGGCAGATTGCCTAGAATATTTTTTGTTTACTAAAAGATAAGATATATGTATATATACGTATCAGTTACATTTTTAATAAACATGTTATTCACAATCGCACGCCCGTTCTGTTCAAGGACTTAATACATTTTCACAAGAAAATTTTGACAACTTTTGTACTTTGGAAGCTTCATTTAATTAAATTGACTATTCAATATGTCAGCATTTTAATAAATTGATCTCAACATGTAGCGTACCTATAGAGCACAAAAGTACTTTGTTTAGGTCAGAAATTGACAAAATTCCACAATTGTGGTTAAATCAGTCTTAATATGAAAGTTTCTGGACCTAAATACAGGTACCTAGTTATTTTTGAGAAGAATCTATTGAAAATATTTTCCACCGATATTTGAGTATGATGATTATTTAATTAATAAATTATACAATTCTTTAATCAGCATTAATTTTTCACCAATCGGTTAAAGTTGTATTAATACATATTCAAAATAAGTGTGAAAGAAAAATACAAAATTCGATCAAAATCATGACTTTTTAACTTGAAAAATTATACAAATTTGAAGTTAAATTGTCTAATTATTGAACACAAATTAAGACAAAACCTAAAAAAAAAAAACTACGGTAAAATACAGTTTATTTCTGACGCAGGAACCCAAATAGACAATGGGTTTTAGCTGAAATGTATTTCTATTCCTTGAAAATTCAAAAGTTTTCAATTTCTTAATGGTTCAAAGAAAAATCAAGATCTTTTAAGTGATTTTCAGAAGAATATCAAATGGTAAGTGCATAAAACTTTCATGCTGGAGGTATGGGTTTGATTCCCAGCCTCCTCCATCCAAAATAAATAAAAAAAAAAAAAACAATGTCTACTGCCTTTTGCGAGGAAGTGACAATAAATCCTCAAAGAGTATATCTCTTGTCATGAAAAAGTGCGTATGAACTTAGCTGTTCAGATTCAGAGATTCAGTAGAAAATTGTAGGTCTTCTCCATTCCTAACAAACAACACCCACACAGAAATGGTTGAGTGTTGTTAGTCACTAGGCCCTGTCTCTCCACGAGTTGTTGCGCAACTAAATTTGTTTTTATTTATAAGCAATTGCCTCAGCAACGAAAATACCTAAAATGTTTTTACTGAAACGAATCAATTGCAGAAGTATTTAGTGAGCAAGGCCTTTTGCAAACGTAGCTTCTCGTCATTGACAAAAAAAAAAACGCTGATAAATTTCAACGAATTGCAAAAATTTTTGCAATGTTTTCGATATTTCAACAAAATTTTCAATAGAAACTTGAAAAGATACCCCTAACGATTGACACTACAGAAGGACTAAGACCATAATTTTATATAAACTTAAATTTCATAAAAAAAAAAAACAATTATTTAAAAAAAAAAAAAAATTTAGACTGGAAATTAGGCGCAAGAGCATAACTCCTTGGAACATAAGTAATACATAAATTTAAAATATACTTCAATGAGACATAAGCCTACAATTTGGTATTGGCTTTATGTCCCACCCGAGCAGGACATAAGTTTAAAAAATGTGACCTAAATTTTGTTTAGCTAATTTAAAAAAAAAAATTATAAATCATGAAAACCATACAAAGCTAACACAGGTTGTAAAAGCAGTGTTATTGATGCAATCGATTTTCGAACTTGATACCGTGTTGGTCCGTCGGAAGCGTTGAAACGAAGATAACCGAAACGGCCAAAAGCTTTGCCATTCATTTGAGACTTATGTGTCATCTTCGGCGAAAAAAAAAAAAATATTGTGTGCCCATAATACTCAGGACATAAACTCATAATTTAATTTAGGACTTAAGTCCCTCCGAAGTGTGACATTAGTTATTATGTTTAGAAAAATTTGAGATTAATTTTTGGTAACGATTGTTTTATTTGTATTTTGTTGAACATATTTGAATAAATTAAACCCATATAAAAGTGTTTTCAAGGAAATAGACTCATAACACACACATAGAATCTGAAGTTGATAGGTTGGATGGAGATTTAGTAGCCTCAATTCCACATTCGAAAAATTTGTATTTTATACTAATTTTTTCTATAATTTTTAATAAATCAAAAACAAACAAAAAAATACGACGATAATTTTATAAATAAATACAATTTTAAGAGTAACAAGCGCCGGTATTCTGAACAAATATTTTTGTTATCATTTTTTATCATAAATACGATTCAAAATGACAAATAACATTTTTTTTTTATATACAAAATTAATTATTTCGTTTACTAAAAGAGCTAGCTCAGGGAAGTACTTTAAACGTAGAGGCCTAATTTAACTTCAAATTGTGTATAGATAACTTTAAATAAAAGCATAGTGTCTTATAATTAAATAAAGTTCAGTTAAAAACTTTAAATTTTTCAATAAAATACACAAAAACTTCTTAAACATTGAGAAAACAAAACTAACAATCTAACACCAACAACAATAACAGCTAGATATACATCAATTTCAATGTGCATTTCCAAGAATAATATACAATTAAATTAATTACACGGGTGCAAACATTTATAAATTGTTTTCTATGCAATTGTATACAGTACACACATATAAATAATTATACATCAATTTAGTAAAAAAAAAAAAAGAATTACAAAAAATAAATAGGATTTGTGTTACAATGTATTAAAGTTTTGTTTTTTTTTTTTTTTCAAGGACACAACATCAACAAACAACATCTAAGGCACACATTAAGAATATTCATTTTCTTATTTATTTAACATCAATAAACCACAACATTTATTTTTTTTTATTAACCTTGAAAAAGTCGTTGATTTATTGTTGAAAGTATCCAATGTTCTTCGAAGAAAAAGGGATCAAATGATTTTTCTTTTTTTATCTATTTATTTTTTTTTATTTAATTTAAAAACAAACACAGTAGTCCGTCCGTTAAAAAATAATATCCGAAACTAGTTATTGAGGTATTACGTGAAAACGATTTATTCCGAATTCCGATACAACACATCCTTTCGGCAAGGACGAAGTTAAGTTACTAAACTATTCAACGACCACATTCGTTGGAATTTCCTCCTTTTATCCTTTTGTTTATTTTTTTTTTGTTTTTTTGCAAAAAAAAAACGAAAAGGATAGACAGACTATTTCTATGTTTTTCACACGCGGCGAAAGAGCCGACAAGGATATTGGGGCAATCCTTCTCTGAAAATCCACCTACTCGAGAATATATTTACAGAGAGGCAATGCAATAGAAAAGCACATGTTGCTGTAAAATCTCCCCTTAAGGATTTTTTCTCTACCTTCGTCTCAAAAGGATACCTACATAGCATTAACATAAACTTGAAGGATCTTAGAGAAGAAAAAAAAAGGATGTTTAATCTGAAAACGGAGGAGTTTTTATAGTTTTTTTTTTTTTTTTTTTTTTTTTTTTTGAAAAACTACCAACAATTTTTAGACTCATCCTGCCATTGGACTGAATCTGCCTCCTCTAAGGATTTTTTTTGTTTTAGGTTTGTTTCCTGTGATTGTAGGGGTAGGCGAATTGAGTGCGCGTGGACATGCGTGCTTTGAGGACGTGCCATGTGCTTTTTGAGCGCCTAAAATTTGTACCTTCCCCAAAACAGAAAACAGATAGCAACAACATTCGAGTGCATTCAGGATGACCGACCATGTGGCTGAGGCGATGTTTTTTTGTATTTTTGTATTTGTTGTTGATATTGTTATTTTCTGTTGCTATAGTATGGAACATGTGTTCGAGAACAATAAAAAAAATATTGAGAGTAATAGAGTCCTAAAGGAGAACAAGTTGTGTTGTTTTTTTTTTTGTGTACCAATTTATTTATCGAGACTTGGTGGGAATAAAGTATGGAGAAAGGAGGCGTTTTTTTTTTTTTTTATTGGAGCATGGGAAAACAATAAACAATTCAAGTGAACACGTTCCATAAAACATTTTGACTTAAGGTAAATCTGAGATATTCTCCATGAACTTCACTTAGGGAAATTGAATGAGATTCGAATTTCAATGGATTTATTTTGAGAAGCTTCGATATTTAGTCTTTTTCTTTTTATGAGGTTATGTTATGGGGTTATGTTTTTGGCTATTTCTAATTCTAATCGTTGGGGGTTGTCGGCAAACAAAAATATCGAGAATATATTTTTGCGATAATATTTAATCAACATTTGTGAAATATAATAATTGTATTTTTAATAAAGCCTTCATTGAACTTCGAGGTTTTAGGTGCAATTCTTTTAGGCTTTATTTGTTTGGATTCTGTCACAGTATACATTTGTGACTAGAAAAGGCTTTTAAATGCAATTCGAGGTTTTATTCAACTACGTTTAGTGATCATATAAAAGCTGATGGGTTCACAATTCACGATTTTTTAAGCCTAACAAGCTGAACAAAATGGTACAGCTGTAACTTGTAGCACTGTCACATTTGAAAGTCTTAAGAAGAGTACTTTCATTTATAGACCGTTAAAATATGAAGCTGTGGCAATAGTAAGAAATGTTTGTCTGTAGCACATGTTGAACAATCTAGCCAGTAAGACTACTCCTTAAGTCCAGGGTCAGCAATTGATACTTGTCGGGTCTCAAGGAATCTATGGCCGAACTTCTTTAAGAAAAAGACAGACTTCCTACTTGAACTAAGCAGACCTCAACTATCCCTTTTGATTGGAATTCTAACGGTTCACAACTCAATGGGAACCCACATGCGTATAGAATGGGCATCAGCTCATCTGATTTGTGCAGAGGGTGTCAGGATGAAGAGGCGGAGGACGGCTCCTATCACTTCCTTTGTGAGTGCCCTAGCTTAGTAAGAACCAGGAACATGGCACTCGGAGATTACGTCTTTGACGACCTGAATGACATCTCGTCATTGCCACTAAGGAACATCCTGAAATTTATTCAAAGTTCGGATTGGTTCAGGGAGGCATCTCATACCCATACCTAAACTCAATCAACTCCTTTCCTCGCACATCCTCATTTTCACCTATCCTATAGGGACCACAATGGATCCATTGAGATCCGAGTGCGATGATGCGGTTCGCTTATTATCACCCCTTCTAACCTAACCTAACCTAACCTAAGTCCAGGGTCAAACTAAGAAAATTATTTAAGGTTTAGATAACGATGGTGGATCAATAAGTATCGCTGTTTAAAGGGTGTTGTATATGAAGGAATTTGGCAAAATTAAAAGCCATTTGTATTAAACAGGTTTCGTGTTTTTCGATAAAAAAAAATAAACCATTTCAATGCGTTGATCGATTTTTATTTTTGAATGGAAAACCGTGCGATGAAATAAAAGCAAATTTTGATTCCATTTATAGGAACTCCTCACTTATAAATATTTATAACAATCGTCCCATATTGGTTTAACAAATTGCAACATGTCATACGTCTGTAGGAGTTATGTATGTGCATAGAGCTTTAGTTTGAAGGCATTCCAATTATCAGCACCAGAGTGCGTGTGAGCTGTGAGGAGAAAAGAATCCAGTTCAGTGGGCATCGGTACTTCTTGTTGTCAAATGGAAAAAAAAAAATATGTGAGTGCCGGGACTCACGGTTAAATATGTGTAAACATCAA
Source organism: Leucozona laternaria (assembly GCA_932273885.2). NCBI lineage: Eukaryota > Metazoa > Arthropoda > Insecta > Diptera > Syrphidae > Leucozona > Leucozona laternaria. The sequence continues at coordinate 19,958,244 of OW026368.1, read as the reverse complement.
CGTTTGTCCAAGTGTCTGATTTTTGTTACTGAACGTCATCAAAAGAAACATTTATTGAATAATTAACACTACATTACCTATCTGTAGGCAGTGCTTAAAAAGCTAAGGGCCAGTTTCACAGTGGACACTTACCGAAATAAGTGGCACTTAAGTTTCCCATATTAGGAATTTAAGCTTAATTTCATAGCTAGCGTAAGTGGAACTTAAGTCACCAACATCGGAGACTTAAGTGCCACTTATTTAGGTAACAGTGAACGGTGATTTTAAGAATTAATCTTTCGAATTCCCCACTAAAGTGTCACTTTTCTGACTGTGAAACTGGCCCTAAGTGTTTAAAGAACGTCAGCGAAATACCCAGTGGGTTAACCGCTATACCGAAATTTCCAAGCACTATAAGGCTGGTGGTGAAGTGTCCAACGAACGGTGAAGGTTTGGTACTGAAAGGTCCTGCTTCGTAGTTCACTCTCAACTTTAAGATGACTTCACATTACACATGCTTATTGTTTATGGTAATCACTCTCTGAGCATGGACAAACAACAACTGTCAGAGGAGAGCACTAAAATCGTGGTTTCAATTAAATGACACCGTACCCAAATTCCAAAGGAACAGGGGCCGAATTAAAATATCCAGTTAGAACTGCCAACGAACTTGCAACCCTTATGAAACTCCATCTTTCCATCGAGTAAAACTTACAACAAGTTCAGTCTTAATTTTATACTGAACGAACCTCAAATGAATGTCACTATGAGATATCCGGCGAATTATATATCTTGAGTTTTTAGAATATTTAGTTGCAGTTGTTGTCAGTGGAAATAACTAAAATCGCAGTTTCAATCGATTGACACCATCAATCGCCTATGGAATTGGACGCTGTGATTTTTAATGAAGGTTAACTTTGTGTAAGTACAAAGGTAGCCGATACCTCTGTAATTTGTTCAACCTCAGCTATTTTGTATATCCCAGCCTACAAATTGCAAGAAGAAATTGCATCGTTTAAAAGCAGTATAATGTAAACGTAGAATTTAAGTTCAGATTTGTATCACTGAACGCACCCGATATCCTACCACACCTACAGCCATTGACCTACCATACCTACAGTCAATTGTCAATCCCTACAGCTGACTATTATTATTTTTGTTTTGATTTTGCTTTCTTTTTAATTATTAGTGTCGCGTCCATTTTGTTCGGGGAATAATTAAAAATTAAAGAAAAAATATAAGTGTTAAAATGATAAAATCGTCGGTCGCGCTAAAAACAATTTGCTTTCGTCGTTGGCAAAAACAATATATTTAAATGAGTGGTCGCAATAAAGTTTAATCTAATTGTCGGTCGCGTTAAAATCAATTTGTTTTGGTCGGGGCAAATCAGATTTCGTAACGTAACGTGCTACAACGTAAAGTGCACGACGTAACGGTACACACGAACGTTCACGTTTTTTTTTTCACTCTACCGCCAGCATAGATGTTTACACATCAAAAAAAAAAATGAAGACACAAACCACAATGTTTAATATTCCCTTACAAAATTACACAAACTCTTTATAATTCTCCTACCTAAAAGTATATAACCACGATATAAAACATTATCTAGAACTCAATTACCTGTATTTTCCACTTGCTGTAATAAGTTTATTATTATTCAAAAAACATCATATTACTAGGTCATTAAAAATTAACTCTACTTGCCCAGTGAAACCCTTATCAATACAACCATATAAAGTACCCTCAAATGGTGGTCTAATTCTATAATAATTAACTGCTTAATATGAAATTGTATACAAGCAGGTAATGTTTACCTTTATTATCTCATAATTAATTGGCATTAGAAAATGTCATATTATATCGGAAAATGTTGATCGAATGATAGAGCCGCCACGCCAGCCGTTTTACGATATGAACTTTTGTAAAGATTAAACATACAACAAAAAAAAAAAAAAGACTTTTGTACGGTGGACAGAGGACAGGACATTTCTGTGTTGTGTAACCATAATGTCGGGGAACTCATTCAATTCGATTGGATTGGATTGGATTGCTATTTATGGTCCTCGTAAAATGTTTTCATATTAATTTTGCTGCTTTTCCTGCTTTACGGCTAATAGGGTAATTATCTAATTTTTGTTTTATGTATAAATTAAAATAATAAATAATTAATTGCTGTATGATGGTTAGGTCGTTCTATTTATCTTTTAAATTTTTTTTTTGTTGAACATTTTGGGTATTAGTCATTATTTTGTTTGGGTTTAGATTTTGAATTATGTTTAGGACAATGGAAGGCACAAACTAAATGTGGTGGTATGTTAGATGTCAATGTTTTGAAAATTTAAAAAGACTTATGCCCGATTTCATAAAGGACTTTTAAATATTTAAAAGCCCATTTAGAGTTAAAATGGGATTTTTTGGTTTCACCAAGTGCTTTTAAATTTAAAATGCTTTTAAATTCCCTTATAAACTAAAAGCCCCATTTTCGTCTCAATAAATTTTAAAAGTGTGATTTGTGAAGTCTAATATGTCAGATGTCAGCCGACGAGTAAGAAAATTATAGATGATATTTTGCAGTCACTTTTTTATTTAATTTCTTGCAAATATTTATAAATTGTGAATAGGTCGAAACAAAAATATAGTTTGTGTGTAGATAATAATCTTTTAAGGCTCTCCCAAGCCAACGCGAATACTTCCGAACGACGATAAGACTTTCGCCTTTCTTCATTTATTTACATGGAGATAAATGAGAGCACCCACATGGAGCGATGTGAATCTTCAAACATTGTTCAGTCATCGCATATTCGCTCCGAATGTTTCGCGTTGGTTTCGGAAAGCCTTCATAATTTGTTTGTTTTTAGAATAATTGATTGTTCATCTGAGGATAAAGAGCAACATAAAGTAAGACGTCCAAGAATTTCGAATGTGAGAAGGAAACAAACTATTTCCATATCCAGGGATGTGAGGCAAACCCAATTTTAACTAAAATTTCCCTAAAATTTCCTTTTTTTAGATGGTGAAACTGGAAATATTTAAAGGTCTGATAAAATTTAAGAGGACTTTAGATAAATGGGATTTTAGTGTATTTTTATGAAATCGGGCATTAGTAATGAAATTTAGTTTTAAATTTGGAAAATGTTTTACTAAAAAGTCAATTTGACTTACTAGTATGTTCTTGTAAAACATATATGTACAAAAAATGAAGAATAGTAAGGAATTTACAGCCTTATTTTACCTAAGATTGAAAATTATGTAAAAGAGGGTATCAAACATTTAAGGAGGTGGAACAATTGTTTTGTTGTTTTAAAAATCATAAAGCTGAATGAAACAAGTCAACTTTCAAGATTTGTTGCTAGCGAAAAGTGCATATTTATGACTTCAACATTGTTTTGAATTGTTTATAGGCGACAAATAATAAGCAGGTAAAGTCAAGAAAAGAATAAAACGCCCATCTGGGTAGCACAAACTTGCTCTTGTTGCTTATATTTTCATAAACTTTAAACAATCATAAAATAAATCAGAGAAAATGGTAAAGAAGCATTAAATTCGTTTTTTTTTTTTCAATTTCTAAAACAACTCTTAAAAAAAGTTGTAAGCTCAAATTAAAGCATGTCGATATTTATCAACCTAATTGATAAAAGCTTTTATCGTTAAGACTTATCTAAATTAGAAGGAAATTAATTATTATCATAGAATAGTGGTTCTGTTTCTTGAATAATTTTTGAGTTTTAATGTACCATCATTTAAAATTTATCAACTATCAATTGATAATTGACAATAGTTAAAGGGGTAAGTATTTTTTTTTTCTCTTTAAGCATGTATTGACTTTTAAACTATGTAAATATATAAAGGGTGTTTTTTTAAGAGGTATAGAACTTTAAGTTGGCAACACTATTTTAACTGGCGGCCATTTTTGTTCAGCTGTTAGAAGGATTTATTTTTAGTTTGGTTTGACATTGCAAGAATTAAAGCCACAGGATCACTTAGCAAGGCGTAGATTCGGTGAATGGGCCGAAAACAAGATCAAAATTTTCATAAGCGAACTTTGTTTAGCGATGAAACTCACTTTTGGTTGAATGGATACGTCAATAAACAAAACTGCCCTATTTGGAGTGATGATAATCCTCAAATGTATGTTGAAACATCGTTACATCCACAAAAACTGACTGTTTGGTTTGCTTTATGGTTTGGTGGAATAATTAGTCCGTACTTCTTTAAAAAAGATGCTGGCCAGAACGTTACAGTCAATGGTAACTGACTTTTTTGTTCATCAATTGAATAAGCATGATGTACAAGAGCTGTGATTTCAACAAGACGGCGCAACATGTCACATAGCTCGTGCCACAATTGATTTACTAAAGGAAACATTTGGTAACCGCATATTTTCACGTTACGCACCCGTGAATTGGCCTCCAAGATCGTGCGATTTAACGCCGCTTGACTATTTTCTGTGAGGATATGTGGAGTTACTAGTCTACGCTGATAAGCCTAAAACGATTGACCACTTGGAGGACAACATTCGCCGCGTTATTGCCGACATACGGCCACAAATGTTGGAAAAAGTCATCGAAAATTGGACCTCCAGATTAGACTTCGTCCGAGCCAGCCGTGGTGGTCATATGCCAAAAATCATATTTAAATTATCTTTCGAATAAAGTAAATTTCATGTCAATTTAAAAAAATCATCTTTGTTTATTCCATTTTAAAGCTCTATACCTAAAAAAAAAGGCCCCCTTTAGTTTACTTTAGGTTTCGTTGTAATTATATTATTTTTGGTTACTTTATTGCTCCACTGTTTGACTTGAAATATGTAGGTAATGCATGAAATAGCTGTACTGCACTCTGATATGCTGCAAAATTTAAAAATAAAAATTATCCGTCAACACTGTTTTGTTCGAATTAGATTTAAGAAAGGATATACTATAATAATCGAGGACTTAAACAATTCAAGTCGTAAATGTTTATTTCTTGCAGTCAAAATTTTAAGTTCTACATGTGGTTTCGAAACACCCTGTAAAGCATTTTTTTACAAATTCATTCAAGTCAAAAAAAAAAAAATTGTCACGATATCTTAATTCGTTTAAGAGTTATTTATAATATGGGCCACTGTGTGGTGAATAGGAATTTATGCAAACAAAATTTCAAAACTGGTTGAAGCATTTATTTGTTTTTTTTACTAATTCTGTCCGTACAAAAATCTCTCTTATACAACATTAAACTCCCACATAAACTTAATCTCAAATACAAGTTTTATTTTTTCCAAAATTTCTTAATTCTTCCTCTCAAAATGACGTCAAACCTGTCTGTCTGAATTTGAAAAAAAAAAAACTAGAACTTGGCTCATCTCCTTTGGAAAAAAGATTTTCAAAGTACAAGGACTAATTAAAGGCCTTAAACTATTTTTATATTTCTTTGTGATCTATGTTTCTGTGTGTGTGTGTTATCCTTTCCATTTTTATGTTACTTCGTGTTCTACTCACCTTTGTGAAGAAATAAAACCAAAGTCTTTTTTCTATTTTTTCCAATACAAATGTATATTTTTAACATACATTATGGTAGGTATATAGGTAGGTACGTTAGAAGGAATGTGCCGCTATAAATAAATCACAGGTTTTCCGTCATTAAAAACCTCAACTCCAAATCCAAACACTCACACAATAGAACAGTCTTAGTCATCATAGTCATCATCATCATCATAGTGAGCAAAGAAGACACACTGGAAACGAAAACTCATAAACAAATAAACAGTCATTCACTCAGTAGGACATAGCCTGAAAGCTTCTCGGCGTCCTCACCACCCAGACAAATTCACTCAGGGAGAAGAGGATACAAAAATAAAATAAAAAACATACATACATTTATACTATATCTCGAAATAAAAAGGACGAAAGAACAAAAATTCTAGATGCAAGCGAAAGAAAAAAAAAAAATTTCCTCGAAGAGCAGAGGAACAAAAAAAAAAAAAAAAAAACTCGCAATTCAGTGAAACGTGTTCGGCATGATAAACAATTATTCAATTAAATTCAAATAAAAAGCCCCAGGATAAAATGCGAGTGAGCGAAGTATGATGTGGGCTTGTTGGGCTGTACAACGAGAAGGTAGATGGAGACTTCTTTTCTATACCATTTGGAGCAACCCTCAAAGAATAATTCCTTAAGGACTTGCTTCTTTACTCCAAACCAACACTCTCATCAATGAGTATAATCAGAGGAACTGAACGAACGACTACGGCTTCGGTCGATGTGAAGAAAGGAGCAACAATAATAACAGAAAATAAAAAAAAAATAAAAATGTACTTTGTTTTCTTGTTAGTTAGTTCACGGCAAACGGGGGGCTAGTATATTGGCCAGTATATGGTCGAACAGTTTTCCATCTTCACCATCGCACTTTCCACAACACACTGATGGGGCCTTCATTTCTTTTTCAAACTGACCAGGAGCAAGTCTATGTGAAGCTTTGGAATGGGGTTCCCCTCATTAGGTTTCCAAGATGCAGCCACCATTTCAAACAAAAAAAATAAAGACGGCGGGAGTTGGGTGAGGAAAGGGAGCAAAAAAATATCTTAATTTGCGAATATCCGTCTTCATCGTCTTCGGCTTATTTGTAGAACCCGAATAAAGGACCTTTTTTATTTTTATAATATAAATTAGAAGACACGATCAAAATCACACAAAAGAGCGAAAGCAAGTTTCAGTCTTCTTTTTGAGTCCCATCTGGTTGGATTGGACTAACCCTCAAACTCCAAACGCCAAACCCCTCTCTCCATTCACTTTGTTTATTATTATTCTTCAGAATAAAATAAAAGTTTGTTTCTAGCTGTGTTGTCTGGAGCAAGCAATGAATATTGATGATGAATGACTTTACTGGACACAAGGTCCTTAAAATTTGCTCCTTCCTTTAATGTGTCTCGAAGTCTGTGTTGTTGATTTTTTTTTTATTTTTATTTTTCCTGTCTTGAATCTTTTTCCGATATCAGATATTTGAGTGTCTCTCTATAACACTTTAACTCGTGTAATCGACTTGTATAATAATTATCTCCTTTTCACATCTGACTGAGTCCTTTATTTTTTTTTATATTTTTTTTTTTTTTTTTTGTGGAACGAAAAGGACTCTTTAAGACTCGTTTATTCGCACAAGTGGTTCTCAAGTGCGACCGTGTAAAGCGAGTGTCACATTAGTAAGTGCTGATGGTTTGGGGTAAGAGAAGGTATAGTGGGAAACCAAGAGAGACTTTCTTTTTCGTCTTGTGCTGATGTATCAAATAAATTTTTAGCTGACAATACAGAAGGATGTAGCATTCAGATGGAGCACATCCTTGTGTTAAATCTTTCGAGTTATTGATATTTCGATTGTGTGATGGCGCACTTGGGATACGATTTGCGATGTCTTTGAATTCTAATAGAGCAATGTAATTTTGATGTGTGCAAGATGTATACTGTGTAACTTGACTTTAAACATTAAGTACATACTCTTTTGAGAGATTATCAGAAACAAATTGAAGAAATTACAAACATTATGGACATCACAGGTACGAAGTTAAATAAAAATCGTTAAAATTTTTTTTTTTTTTTAAATTCGAATAAGGCTTAAACAGGAATTTTAATTACTCCTTTACAGAATCACACAAAAAAGAGCTCCGTACCAATTCATCAACTTTTGCATTTTAACAAAAAAGAAAACACAATCAAATTTACTATTTTTCGTGCACACCCCTGATGTACTTGGCAGCCTCCAATAATTTGTATTGGTACCAAAATTCAGCGTGACATTTTTCATCAATTTTTTGACTAACCTTATCTTCAAAATCAAATCATTAGGACTCAAGTTTAAAAGACTTTACTATCGAAATATATTGACTTTTCTCGATGATTTTATAAACAAATTAAGGACATTTCTATGAATTTCTTTAAAGGTTATGATTAGCCTTTCAATGTTTATACAAAGGTCTGGATATAGAGTTGGGTAAGGAATTTCACATTCGTAGAGTACGACTAAAAAAAAGAATCTCCATGCTTAACGGCACGTCCGAAGTAAGGCTCAAGAGTATATAAATAAATTTGGTGGCGCGACAGCTCGTGTAGAACCAGGATCTAGTGACTTACAACTCTCAACTATTCCTATGTGCTATGTGATATGGGCAGGAATGGAGGGTACAAACAATTTTCTCCACAATCCGAACTGCTAAGATGAGAGGTACTTTTTCATGGCAAGAGATACTTTTGGATACTTCCTCACAAGAGGCAGTAGGAGTGAAAAAAAAAAATGTTTGTTTAGGTGGAAGAGGCTGGGAATCGAACCCAAACCTTAATTAACCAACTACTGACTCAAGGGTACATTGCTGAATATTCGTAAAATTAAAAGAATAGGTAGTGAATCTGAAAGTGAGTATGAAAAACTTAGGTTGTTGTCGTCGGCGAAAAAGTTAAATGGGTTGGAAGCTTGAGAAAAAAGATCATTTATGAAGATGAAAAACAGATTTGGAGACAAAACGGAGCCTTGTGGTACACCAGATTTTATTTTGTTGGCTTCAGACTTGAATCTATCCAAAACAACTTGTATTAAACAGCCAAAAAGGTATTCACAAATCCAACGAAGAAGTGATTCATTTTTACCAAAAGCACGAATTTTCAATGAGTGAGCTTGATGCCAAACTCTATCAAAGGATTTCAAAACTTTATACCTCGATTTGTAGATTTTGTTTTCGAATTTTTCGACATTATGTGGGTACATATTTATGACTTTCTTAAATAATATTTGAAAATTCTATCGATCACAAAAAAATAAACTCCTTATGATCGTTGGTCTCGAAAATAGTTATTCAGCCCTAACTCATATTTACCCTCTCTTACCCTACTTAAAATTTCATTGTTTCTCCATTATTAGCAGATAACAGTACCTAGCGAGTCGCCAGAAAAATTTGGCGAATCTAACTTTTGGATTTACTGTTTGTGGCTCGCTTAATAACGTTCGCCTCAAAAGAAAAAAGTTTGGCGAATTGAAGTGTTGCTCTATTCAAAAGACGTAGTTCGCTATTCGCAATGTCAAGACTTGAATGATTTCAACTTGCGAGCCACAAAAATTATAATTCTATTTTTATATCCGCTTAGCTCATAGGCATGAATGTTTATCGCCGCTTAATAAGCAGATTGATATAAGTTTACATACATATGTACTGTATTATTTTTTAATGTATTAATTTTACGCGTATACAATAATACACGCATATTGTCTAACTTCTCTGGTTGATATCAAACTATATCGTTAATTAAAACTTAATAGTTTTAGCAGTAATCTTTATTTACAAAGTGAAGTACACAAGTGAATTTCCAACCCGAGTCTCTTCGCTCGTTTGCCTTTTTGGCAGCTGCTTTCCCAAACGGCAAAAATCTTCTTCTCCATTGATAGCAATCTGCTATTCAATGGTAAATCTTTGAAAGGACATAATAATTTCCGAATCGCGTTTCCAAGTGTTGATATCAATGGTACCTACATCAAGCAACATCGATTTATGAACAACCAAAACGTCGTCGGGGCCTGTGTCTGATGGTATAAGGCGAGGACTCAATATAGGAATTTATATCGGTTGACAATATTGTTGTGTGTTGTGCGTCTGACGATTGAAAGATTTCCTCCCACAAAAGTCAAACAACCCCATCGAGATGAATAACAAAATTTTTTCGCCACATTCATGTCTTCCACTCTTCGACAATATACCATGGCCCTCCGACACGACGCGCCGTTCAGCTACGAGTTATTTCATAATGTTGTCGAATTTTGTGTTTTTTTTTTTGTTTGCTCTTTTTTCTCATTTTATTACATTTTGTTTTTATACAGTTAAGCTTATAAACTTTCCACACTCTCTCTCTCTATCCCTTTTTTAGTATTTGTTTTTTTTTTTTTGTATGTTTTGCTTTCGTCGAATATGGGAAAAAGTTTTTTGATGTACACTTCCGGCGAAAAATAAAAGCGGATCCTGGTACTAGGTAACACTTGTCTACTAATTAGATATCATTGCTTAATTTTTTTCGCTTCGTCTCCCTGTTAAAGGTACCGTAATTCTCTCTTTTTTGGCCTTTTTTTCTTTTGAATTTTGTTTGAAAAGCCCCCGCGCTTATGGCACACGATGACGTGGAGGACGACGACGACGACGCTGATGATGATGATGAGGACAAAGGAAGTGCATAAAAGGCTCTGGCTCTGGCTCTGAGATCCTGTCAAAAAAAAAGGGCGAACAAAAAAGAAACAACGGGTACACATCCTGAATGGGTATTTACATGCAAGCGAGGAGATAGCGAACTTCGGCCTTAATGGGTAATGATGTAGGCTTGTATCCTGCCTGCTTGCCGTGTGCTTCATTTTTTTTATTATTTTTTTTTTGCTCATTCTGGGGCTTATTTCATTTTGTCCGTGGTTCTTTTTTTTTTTTGTTTTGTTTTGGTTGTTTCTTTTTCAAACATTTAATTTTAAATCTGACCCATCAGCTAAAAAATAGGGGTAGGTGGCGGAAGTGAACTCTAAAAAAAGCAAAATGAAAACAGGAAACAATTTTTTAAACACAAGACTTTTTTGTAGATACGTGGTATTTTTTTTTTTTTTTTGTTTAACTCACTGCACGAGGAGGTGTTAATCAACTTTTAGCGTTTGTTAAAAAAAAGAAGGTGGGAGTGGTGAGAAAAGTCTCGGAATGATGGGTACGCGCGCCGAAGGACATTTCGCCTGTATGAAGTATTTAATTTTTGTTTTCTTTCTTTTTTTTTGTATTTGCTATTCCTAACTGTGAAGTTGACGTGAGGATTGAGTGCGGAATGTTACAGAAATAAACGTATATAACAAGGACCTTGTATGTTAATGTTTTGAGCTAATTGTGTCGTGTGGGCTTATATCTGATATAGACAAGTATGAAATCTTCCTTAGCGAAAAGGTATACGAATTGTTTATGGCATTAGCTCCAAATATGTATGTACGTAAGGATATATAAGTCGAGACGTGACTTGTTTATAAAATTATAAGTAAATTGATTATTGTTTTATCTCAAATAAAATTTTAAATGTCAAAAGTTGATTTTTTGAAGCTTAATTGATCTACATACCTAAGTTGAAAAATTCGAATTTGTTTCCGTAACAAAAAAGGCTTTTTGAGTACAAAAATATCCCCGAAAGGTTGCCAATCGGTAAAATAAACAATTATCAATCAAAATGACCACTTAAAGTGGACAAAATTGGTTAAATAAAGCAGAAGAACAGTGACATTTCCGCTGTGTCAGTGTTGCGTCCAGAAAATTCTCATGGACTTATTCAATTTTGGTTCCACTCTACTATTTCATTTCAAAATCCCATTACAATGCTAAGATCTATCGAAGAATTACCCTTGCCAATTTCCATATTTCTTCGGCTTTAGAATTGAAGACATTAACTGTATCTGTCATATTGTATGGAAATATGGGATAGAAGCATGAAATTAGCCAAGATTGGATGAAAATTTATTGAGTTTTTTTGTTGATACAACAAATTTTTCACACGCGAATAAGATAAATTCATTGATGTTTGTACGTATTTTTTTTACTGAATCGAAAGAAGTTTTTTGACAGTTTCAACTTGCTCCAAATTACTTAGGAACTTGCAATTGTTTTGAATTTGTTTTTAATCACGCAATGGAACGAGAAAAAATAATAATTAAAGTGGAAAAATTAGCAGAATTTTAGGACGAATGCGAATACTTGCAAATTCTAACAGGAAGTGGAAACAAGCAAAATATCGCTGTCACGACTAAAACGACCTTGAGATGAGAGCCAATACCCTCACCCTACATCATACCTCAGGAAAAATGTACAAAAAAAAGGCATGTTTGCGAAAAATATCCACTTGAAGTTTTGATCATGTGTACATAAAAAGTTATTGAATATGACTTTTAAACGGTGTACGCTATTGAAAACTACTTTATGAAAAAACTTGTAGATTATGCAATTCTATAAAAAAAAATTTTACACTTTTCTCCTTCCGACTAATCGTATTTCATTTAAAAAAAAAAAAAAAAACCTAAAATGACGGAAATGTCAGTTTTTTGCGTATAACTCTTAAACGGTAAGTGCAATCACGATATTAAAAAAAAAATAAAAGGCAGTAGTTACCCTCTTTGCTTTATTTCAGAATAACCGGTGAATAAATGTATTTTTACTTTTTCCATTTATTCTAAGTAAATTGATCAATAAACACTAAATTTGTAAGGTAATTGTCGATTTTTTTAGATTTTTTGACACTTCTTCACCCCGCAACTCCCTTAGTATTGCTCCTAGCGAAAATATGATAAGACTTTTTTGTAAGTATATTTAATATAATTTCATTTTGTAGTGTATACTTTTCCGCTAATACCCTTGGTTTTCAAAATATTCGTGAAATACTAGAAAAGGGGACCTTTATGCCCTCTCCTGGCTAAACCTCGCGGGCCTGGACTAGGGACTTTTGGTATGTTATACCTGGGGGTCACCCCTACCCTTTGAAGTAATAACCCAGACAACATGATTTTTTGCATTTATTTTATGATTTTGGGTCTTCGTTGACTGGACTAGTTTACGCAGATAAGCCCGAGACGATTGATTCCTTGGAAGAGAATAATTATTGCTGACATACGGCCCCAATTGCTGCAAAAAGTGGTCGAAAATTGGGCCTCTCGGCTGGAATTCATTCGAGCCAGGCGCGGCATCTACTTGCCCGAAATCATTTTTAAAACATAATGACAAAGCCTTATCTTTATAATAAAGCTAAATTCTTGGCCATAACATTAAATTATATGCGTTTTATTTCTTATTGAAAACCACACGTCTAAAAAAAACATCCTTTAGAAAAGCATTTACATGTTTTCTCTAGAAGCTTTAATTAAAGGACGAGACTAAAAACATGCCAATTTATAACAGTTATAACAGTTTTTGGCCATTAAAAGTGGGCGTGTGTTAACGCGCTTCGAGCGACTTGAAAAAAAAACTCTGACCGCCTGAAGTATGCCCACTAGCGGAGGGCCCTGGACCTGCGGGGCTGCATAAACAGTACTTTTATAAACCAAAATTATTATAAAATAGAATAAATCTTTATTTTTTCAAAATTAAAAAGTACATTATTTTTTTTTTTTAGATAAAAGATTAACAAAGGCTTGACTTAAAAAGCCGTCTGCCGGATAAAATTCAAAAACTAAATACAATGTAAATGTAGAGAGAAAATTATTTTAAACAAAAAGTTATATTTAAATAATACAAAAGTGCAAAAGATTAATTTTTTTTTTTTATAATTAGTATTTTAAATTTAAATACATTTTAAATAAAAGACAATTTTTTTATAATGAGACTTTTAGGTTATTCAAAACAAAATAAGTATTATAAAGCCACTAGAATATTTTTAATATACATTAGTGTACATACAAACATAAACATGTTTTCTGAAAAAATATTTTTATTATTTTTTCACAGTTTGAATGTTTTCTTCATGTTGAATATTTAAGGAAAGTATTTTTATTTTTATTTTTATTTTTTTTTTTTTTTTTTTGTATTGGTGTGACTGTTAGTTTAGTCAAAACAAATAAGTTAAATGGCTTTTAGTTAAGTTAAAAACAGAAATAATCGAATTATATAAATGTATTTCTTTATGTTTTTTTATTTTTATTTCGAAATTTTCTTGCATGGGCAACGTAACGTATCAGAATTTTCCACCCTTGATCTCCGTTAAGAACTCTGACACATTCGTCCAACCCAAAGGAAACTGGAACAGAAATATAGTATTCGGATTTGCTGTAGAATTGGACAAAGTGCTAGGAAATGAAAGACATCTTCGTTTTAACCTAAGTTGCAAAGTAAACAAACAGCGTTCAAATCTGTTCTATGCGGTCTAAAATTCAAATCAAGCATTTCGGTTCTTACCTTGAAAATCAAACTCATTTCAGATACGGTAAACTCATTTCTAAAATAATTGTTCTGGCCTAGTTTGAGGTTGAGTTGCCTATATATTCTCCTGGAGGTCGATTCCCTCCCTCGCAGAAGACACAGTCCATACATTGTATCATTTATGATAGAGATACATTCATACAGCGTATTCTTCAATCCTTCAGGATTGTCCACAGCCAGTGACATTGCAAAGTTATGATTCATAACATTGACAAGGTAATCTGCATTTGCCTCTAAGTTTTTGAGAAATATTAGTGGTAAGCCTGATTCAAGATGAAAAGCGTAATTAGGGGTGTTAATGGGTAGCCGAAAAATGCGCTTGAAAAAATACCTTTGTATGTTTTCAATTTCTTTCAACTGTTCGTATCCATACTTTTCATTTCCATAGCAGAAGCAACTTTTCACTGTAGCGTTAAAAACTTTGAATTTTGATACTGGATCCACGAGTCTGTTGGCAAAAAACTTAGTCCACATAGTATTTATTGCAGCTTTAGCCGTGACTATTTTAGCTTTTATTTGGGCTTGATTATTTAAATTATATGTCATTATATAACCAAGATATTTAAATTCATTTACTACTTCAATGATTTCACCATCCAAAGTCCAGTTCGGTTCATAGCCAACAGACCTGTTACGAGACCTGAATACCATAATTTTCGATTTTGAAGTATTAATTTTAAGATCCCACAAGTTGCAGTTATGCTTAAGTTTATTAATCTGTAGCTGAAGAGTAAGCGGATTATCAGACAGAATCACTAAATCGTCTGCGTAGAGCAAGATTTTAACAGTTACATCTCCAAAGAAAATGCCACCTGGGATGTTGTTATCAATATCATTGATAAATAGTGAAAAGACAAGTGGACTTAGTACGCAGCCCTGGGGGACACCTGTTTCACATTTGAAATACCTCGACTTTTTTGTACCGTTCTGCACCGCTGCAGTCATATTTTCAAGAAGCTTTGTTATAATTGGCATCTCTAGAGTCACTTCTATAATTAAAAAGATACAATTCTTTCAAAAAATTTATCGAAGTCAAAAATAAATATTTCTTTATCTTTCCTCTTAAATGGCGAAGTAGTCGAAAAATAAAATATGCACAGTTTCTATCATACAATTTTCTACAGTGGTATTGCCACAATTGTCCTCTACAAAATAAGCTGTTTTATAAACTTCCATTTAGAAGCTAATCACATGAGTTTTAAATTTGGAATTTTCAAGGTAAATGTAAAGTAAATGTAAATTTTAATGTAAAAATTACTAAGGCTATGTACCTACTTATTCATAGCTACTTAATAAGTCTATAGGAATAAATCAATTTGATATTATCCAGGCATCTTTGGAAAAATTATTGTTTTCTTAAGAATCGACGCCGGCGTTCTATTGTGCATTTTAACACAAGCATTATATGCGCGTCTAAAAAGTTGTAAGATAGGAAAAACGCATCCTTAGCCAAAGAATCAATTTCGAACCCAAACCAGAACACAAACATCATTATGCTACTTACTCAATTATTTTAAGGTTCAAATATTTTAGAGCTTACATTTCTTTCACTTCAATAGTGTTCTTTTTTTATTATAGAAATATAAAATCCTTTATATTATTCCCCAAAAAAAAAAAACATGTCTTCAGGCAATTGGAACATCTCTTGGGCAGAATAACTAAAGGTAGACAAGTAAGTATTGAGGGCTCGTTATCGAAACGCAACGCAACAAATAAATACACAAAACCTCGTGATTCATATCACCATCATCGACACTGTTCCTGTTCCATAGTGAAACGAATCGTACATATTGGCCAAAGCCATAATGTGCATAGGAAAACTCATGCACCTGCAGGATGCACAAAACAAAAGTCAACACACACACACACACACACAAACACAGATTCAAACTTGTGGGACATCATACGACTATGATGCATAGGATTGCATTGCTTTGTAATTATTATGAGAGACAAACAACAAAGCACTTACCACTCCCAAGAGGTACATTCGTCTTTTTTTGCTGTCCCGCTGCTTCAAGTTTATTCTGGACTTCATCCAGGCTCACAGCAGTAACAGCGCCACCTGTACCCACCCCGGAACCAACACCTCCTCCAGCACTATGAAGGGAATTCCGAGGGTTCCGGATGTAGTTATTGCCAGTGTTATTGCCTTTGTTATGAGCGTTGTTATTGTTGGCATGGTGCTGCTGCTGCTGCTGCTGGATAATGCCTAAACGGGCATTTGTAGATTTGACCCGACTGGGAATAGATGCTACAGCTGCTCCTGCTGTTACTGACACAGATGAAGTTTGCTTCACCAGCCCGGTTTGTGTTGATTGCGGGGTGGTGGTCACTCTGGAGAAGGACAAAGACGAAGGCAACGACGATGATGTGGCTAATGGTGGTGTAGATGTGGCAGTGTTAACATTGCCAGCGGTTGTAACATCACTAGAAGTCACGGTAGAGGTGTTGTTGTTGTTGTTGCTGTTGCTCGTATTAGCACTCGAGTTCCGGATTACAAGAATTGATTGTGACTTTTCTAAGCGCTTTAGCGTTTGCAATATGAAGGGCCCCTTGGCATTTGCCCCAGAGAGTGTTGTAGTAGTTGTAAGGCGGTTGCCATCGGTACTATAAGTCCGACTGGGCTGCTTCTGGATGAGAAAAGACCGCTCACCGAGATTGCCCTTTTTCATAGACGCCGACTGAAGCAGCACCGATTCCAATTGGTTTGCATTGATTGGCGTTTGCAAGAGAATAGTATTGCCTCCACCACCAGTCGATGTGGTGGAATTGCTGCCACCATTTGTCTTACGTGGTGTATGTAAGATTAAGGGCTTGTCCTCTTCGTTGATGAAACTTATCACATCGTGCTTGTTCTGAATGATTATTTGGCCATTTTCGTTGCGAGATCCTCGCAACAGAATGATATTATTGGTGCTTCCAGTCGATTGTTGTGATTGGCCAGTGTCGAAAATCGATTGTGAGGAATTATGTTGGACAATAGCTTTTTGCAATGGCGATGGCTCATCACTTGAACTGCTGTCCATGGTGATACAAGATTGCTTCGACACTTCGTTGGAATTTTGTGTTCGATTCGAAACGGTTTTGCCATTTTCATTTGATTCTGAAAACAGAAGAAAAAAGTATTTTATTTTTAACAACAAATTTAAGCAGATTTAGTTTTTTTTTTTTTTAATTTTTTAGGTTAACAAGAGATTCAATATGGATTCTGTCATTAAACTGGGATGGATGGTATCGTTCCCACTTCAAACGAATACAATACTAGTGCGGTAAACATATCTGCAAAAATGGCTAGGGAGAATTATTTTAATTGAGATTGAGAGTACTGTTTGAAGATTCTAACACCACAAACTTCGAACAAAAAACTCGTCTGAATTGTCCGCCATTTTTTGAAAAACTAAAATATAACACGTTGATGCGATTTTCTCGGCTCTGATTGGTCGTAGAGTAAGGGTTTTTCAACAGGGACGCTACAAAAGTAGAGCAACAGGGACAGCAAACGACACTATATTTCTTGCCGCTCTTTTGACATTTCTCTTCAGTAAGGTTTGCCATTTCATGATAGAAAGATATACGAGCCAACAACGAGTCGAAAATATTAAAATTTACTACCGAAATTCGGAGTCGAGCGTTAAGAGCGCTACGTCCAATTTATGGTCGTCATAATCGTCCTAGCAGATCAACAATTGAGCGTCTAGTGGAAAAATTTGAATCCACAGGCACAGGACAAAATGTTCCCGTCCCAGTGAGACAAAGAAGTGCTCGTAGTGTCGAGAATATTGCTGCCGCTGAGGCTTCAGTTGCAGAAAGCTCAAATGTGTCTCTCACACGTCGTTCTCAAGCGTTGGGCATCTCTGTGACGTCGTTGTGGCGAATTTTGCGAAAAGATCTTGGCCTACATCCTTACAAGATTAAATTGACGCAAGAACTGAAGCCGCTTGACCACCAGAAGCGTCGTATGTTCGTGAATTGGGCTGAGCAACAACTTGAAAATGATTCGGATTTTCATCGAAAAATCATCTTCAGTGATGAGGCTCATTTCTGGTTGAATGGCTTCGTCAATAAACAAAATATGCGGTATTGGTCAGGCAGCAATCCACACGTACTCCATGAGTCATCATTGCATCCCGAAAAAATTACGGTTTGGTGTGGTTTATGGGCCGGCGGCGTCATTGGGCCGTACTTCTTCCGTGATGATCAAGACCGGCACGTTACTGTGAATGGGGATCGCTTCCGTTCAATGCTAATCGAATATTTTTGGCCCCAATTGGATGATATGGACTTGGAGGACATGTGGTTCCAACAGGACGGCGCCACAAGCCACACAGCGAATGTCACAATCAATTTATTGGAAACCAAGTTTGGGGGAGAACGTGTTATCTCACGAATTGGTCCAGTCGCTTGGCCGCCTCGGTAGTGCGATTTGACGCCGTTAGACTATTTCCTGTGGGGCTTCGTCAAGTCTATGGTCTATGCCAACAAGCCAGCGACGATTGATGAACTTCGTACGAATATCGAAAGTGAAATTGCAGCAGTATCGGCCGATTTATGCTTGAAAACCGTCGAAAATTGGGTTCAGCGTCTGGACTTCTGCAAGCGTGCCCGTGGTGGCCATGCAAAAGAAATCGAGTTCCATACATAATGGCATTGAACACAGGAATAAACAATTTCATTGATATCCAAAACCGTTTTTGTTTTATTTAAAAAAAAAAACTTTTGTAGCGCTCTTATTGAAAAACCCGATAGTTTTTCGTGTTTACTTTTATAGGCAAAAGTATGCTCTTAAACTTTTGCCTATAAAAGGTATTTTCAAAAAAATTGTTGATGTTTTCAATTTAAAAATGGTGTTTAAGTTTTATCTCGCCCAACGTTCACCGCAACGAAAAAATCCTGAAAATGCTTCTTGTATAATTTATTACGAAAGAATCATAATATGTGTTCATAAATAGGGTTGACAAAAAATTATATCTTAAATTACAGGGCAACTACTAAACTTTCTAAACTATTTGATAGCATACTTAAGACATTGGTGGGTTGGATGAGGAGATTATTAGAACATATACCTATCCTGAAACTTTAACACTCAATTACCTTAAATTCGCCGTAAGATACCCTCTGATGCAGAAACAATATTTGTAAAAGGTGGTTTTTATAGCGGTTTGTTCTGCTCAACTCAAAACAATATCGAAATATCAAAAATCCAAACTTTAAATACTCAAAATCTTGAGAAAGAAAATTGCGAATCAGGATTACCGCAGAAGAAGAGTCTGCTGTACCTGTCAAAATAATTTTGTTTGAAACAAAATCAGGAATTCCGTCAGGTTCACTGGATCGTATTTAAATCAGAGGAATCACTTCATACTCACCTAGTCACCTAGGTCGACGACTTTTTAAAGTTCCTACTATCAATCATGTTGTTTCGATCATAAAATCTCATAATAGTCTTATTCACACTGATGATATAAAAATTAATTTCACATAACCATTTCCTTTTGAATGTGTTAAGACGGCAATCGATGTCCTTTTTTAGAAGAAAAAACTCAATATTTTTTACGAAGGTTGATACGTAAGTTTTGAGATATAAATAAATATTCACAATCAAAAATGGCTTTACTGTTTTTCAAAATATTCTCGATGAACATCAATACACTTTTGCATGCGTTTGAACCAATTTTCGATTTTCGAGATCAGTTCACGCACAACATCGATTTTTTTCTGGCTCAACAACCGATTTTGGAAACCTTCAAAAAAATTCGTCCTGCAGCGAAGTGCGACCGCGATTGAATGCGGAAAAAAAGCGAAACACGGTGGCTCAAGGTGGTGCTTCATTACCAAAAGTCGCAGCGAGTTGATCAGCATACTGTTGTTGGTTTAATCCACGTCGAAAATCATAGCTCGAAAATGTTCAATTCCTTTTTTTGAACAAGATGAATGTTTCAAATAACTCAACCACCACAAATAGCACTCGTGTGACAAAACGTTTTAGGTACGATTACTATAGAGGTCTTCCAAGATTTGTCTTTGTCATTTCTCTTTCTAATTTGACAACTAACAACAACAACAAAAAAAGTCCCTGGTTGGAAAATATTTACATGCTCTTGGCAGTGTTAAAAATCCGGTCATTTGATTTTTTTTGTATTTGGAACTGAAAGCTTAAATTTTCGATCGAATTACGTATTAATTAGTGTTTAAACATTTTAGTGAACATTTTTTTAAGTGTTTGATACAAAAAAACTAATTTTATTACATATTAATCACTATTATTAAACACACGACTTGTTTGGCTCGCCTTCGTGCCTTCGGCATTTGGTTTTGTTTTCCAACCAGGGAGTGCTGTCAGATTGTTTTTTTTTTTTTTTTTTTTAATTTCACACTGACACTTCTGACATTTGGTGGCAGAGATCCATTAAAAATGTTAAAATTCACGATGATAATGTCAAATTTGACATATTCCGACTAGTGCTGCCATATCTCAAGATTTAAGTAGCAACCTACGTAACTATGCTTTTAAATCAATCTGTATCTAATTTTGTAGAAAAAACTTACTATCTGGCTAAATTTTCCTAAGTCTGCATTTACATTGAACAATTTTTCCAATGCCGATCTTTTATTTATGGGTAAATGGAGTAAAAAGTGAGGGGAAAGGACAAAATTGTTTGTTCTTCAAAACTCACACGATTTTTGCAGTTTGTTTTCGTTCTCTTTCACCTTCTTTCCAGTTTTGTGTGTGTATTTAGGGCCAATTGCACAGTCCCACACTTAAGTGGGGAATGTGAATGATTAAGGGCCAGTTTCACAGTCGACACTTACCGAAATAAGTGGCACTTAAGTTTTCCATATTAGGAATTTAAGCTTAATTTCATAGCTAGCGTAAGTGGAACTTAAGTCACCAACATCGGAGACTTAAGTGCCACCTATTCAGGTAACAGTGAACGGTGATATTGGGAATTAATCTTTCACATTCCCCACTTAAGTGTCACTTTTCTGACTGTGAAACTGGCCCTAATTCCCAATAACACAGCGCACTGTTAACTTAATAAGTGGCAATTAAGTCTCCGATATTGGTGACTTATTACGTTCCACTTACGCTGGCTATGAAATTTAGATTCAATTCCTCATATGGGAAACTTAAGTGCCACTTATTCCGGTAAGTGTCGACTGGCGCTTAGTGTTAATGTGGCGTTTATTTGATGGTGTGAGTAAATCTTAATATAAAATGAAGGGGACAGCAATTAAAAGTGAAAGGAGAACAAAAAAATCGCATTGAAATAATCGTTAAATGTAAACATTTCACCCAATTTTCGGAAAAATTTACGTGGAAAAATCGGTCAATGTAAATGCAGGCTAACACAGCCTTGACTTCCACATCGAAAAATAAGGCCACTTCGATGATTGGGAGCAAAAATTGAACAAACAAATATTTTTAAAAAAGCTTTTGCCTAAGCCTGGCGATATTGATTTATTTATTTAACACATTTAACACATTGACGGGGGGGAAGTGGGCAATTGCATTTTATACACCTTATGTGAATCACCCTGTATAATGTCTTGTTTTATATTTTGTTCCATCTAAAAAAAATTGTGAAATTTTTTATTTCACACACTTTTTTAATTACTGAAAAACCTGGCAAGAAATACATTTTTCATAATTTCTTCTTTATCTTATGTTATGTTTCCGTATAGTACCTAATTAACAATTTTAAGGCAATTTGTTCAGATATTTGTTTTGGGATATTGTCCATTAGGAACTTTAAAATATATTTCATGGACTTTTCCACCACATTTTTCAGTCCTTTGTATATTTAAAGACTAAATACCAATCTACCAAATTTGCTCGCAGACTTAAAGGTCAACCACTACAACATCCCTTCTTCACAAAACAAAGTGAAGGAAACAAAACAAAAATAAAAGAAGAAAATTATCTCCACAAATCCCATAGGTATCATCATTTTTCATAACACTAATGTGTGGTTTGATCCGCGAGAGAGAGAGTGGACTGGTTCTTTTTTTTTATAAATTTAAAAAAAATATATTTTTTTTCTGTCCTTCCTCACCTTTTTTCACATACACATCTACATATATCATATATGGCACTTCCAAAATGTGTATGATGAAATCCACTTTATTAACAGAAAAAGTGAATTAAATTAAATATATTATAACCATGAAGCACAAGAAAGCAAAAAGGAACACAAAAATACGAGCAAAAAAAAAAGAAGAAAAAAAAAGGCCTCAGCAAATAATATTTTTTTTTTAATTTAATAAAATGCCTTCAACAGCGAAACGTGAAATGGGCCAACAAACGAACGGACGAAAAAAAAAAACACAGCTCTCCCCCTTTAACTGGTCCATGACCCATGCTCCACTGACATTTCCAAACAAATACTCACCCCCCCACCCACCACTCACCCCGTCACGTCACCATCGCGCAAGGTGATTTTAATGGTTTTCAGTCCACCAACCGACATAACCAGAACCAACCCTCTCAATATTGAGAGACGGACAGGAAAAGAAGAACTTGCTGACATTGGAACTCCCAATTGAAATCCATTATGAAACCAAGTTTTATACACTCGTGTATAGAAACTGTCCGCACGTTTTATAGGTACAAAGCACTAAAAAATGAGAAGACCAACAAAAAAAAAACGTCATCGTTCATATACAAAACATGTTTCAATAACAATATAGGCCGTCACCATCAGAGAAGTCGTCGTTGCTGGTCGTTGTTTGTCGAGAAGCAACCCTTCAACGGCGGCGTTTTCTTCTTCCATCCTGCCTTTCTATGACCACCGGAAAGTTCTTGTCCTTTTTTATGGCATCAAAACAAATATTATATCTATCTGGTTGTGTTTTTATGATCCTTTCAACCGACGGAACGGAGGCATATCGCTAAATCAAGAACGGGACATATTTATAGCACTATTTCTTACTAACGCAATAAATGTTCACTTCTACTGTAAAATATTCCTATACTCAGGGTCTGGCGCTCTAGTGGCTCTTTGGCCATTCTAAAACACACCTACCCTTCGAAATCGATGTAAGGTCCTTAATACATAATATATACATGTATCTATATAATATACGCTACACGAGGAGCTTAAAATAGTAGAAGTCGTCGCTTTAATATAAAATTGCGAGGTCATAATTAGCTGTCGGATGAGTTTTTGTTCGCCTCTTGGTCTACTCTCGGAGCGTATGTCCGTCCTTCCGTCCGTCTGTTCATTGTTACACAAAAGGAACCATCCTTCATGATAATAGTGTGCAGTGCCACCTCCACTCTGTGCATTATCCACCGCTGCGTGTACACGTTTGCTTCCTTCTTCGGTTTGGTGGAGGAAGAAGAAATGTGACAGCAAACCCCAAAAACAAAACCTCAACTATCACCAATAACGTAGCAGCAGCAGAAAAGCTATAAAAGGAACTCTTGGTGGTGTTTTACGCGCCAAATTCCCACCACAGAACAAGAGTGACCAATATTACGAGTGGTTTATGGTTCAGGTATGAGAAAGTCCCTATACACCTCGAGCGTGGACAATTGAAAGTACGTTCCCGTCTTCTCGACGACGTCGTCGTCATCGCCATCGTCGTCATCGTCGTTCTGTGGCCATTCTTGTTGGTGGTCTTTGCTCATCCGTAAATGTAAATGCGATAAATCCGGTGAAAAGTTAAACATTCGTTAGGGTTGTGCTGTGCTGTGCTGTGCTGTTCTGTTTTGTGCTCCAGGGTCAGCGCATCATAAAACTTTCAGCAAGTTTGTGAAAAATCTCTTAATAGTTAGTCCAGAGAGGTAAAGTGTGACAAGATTTGGAGTGTGAGGCGAGTATCCTTCTACTGATGTTTCGAAAGGAATATTTATTCTTCCTCCAGCGATATAGCTGGTCGGTCCGAGTTCAACCAACAATCTGACAAGCTGTAGGTACACAAAATTTAATTTCGCGGTACCAAATAAATACTAAGGCGGCGGTGACGCTCCGGTTTGGGGTTTTTATCCTTTCGTTTTGGTGGACTCTTATTCTTAGAAAGCTGACTCCCCGTCGCCAGTGCTCACTCCCCAGCATCCACACAATATTCACATACTTGAAATACCATACCGTACATGAGTCGGTGAATTGTTAATACGCGGATGGTGCCACCAGTGGCAAAGTTTGCAAGATGAAACACAAAAAAGCAGGCTTGCATATCTCTGGAAGTAATAAATAGACCTACTACATATATCACATGCATAGATGTATGTGGCACAGTGGTTTAAGGTTTTTACATATATAGCTTGGAAGTTCCGAGTAAATTTTTACTATGAGAAACTTGTTGTGTGTGGTTATGCTGGGTACAGGGTAGCGGTCATTGTAAGCGTGATTTATGATTGTGACGCTTAAATTAGGGATATGACAAATTGTCTCATATTTTAGGGTTAGAAGCCATTGTCCAAAGGCGGTTTCATTTTTGAATTTTTCTATATTGAGAATTTATAATAACTTAGCAGCTACGAGAGTATGCCTAGGCTATTCTACAAATTAACTCGATTAATCAATGGTTTCCTTATCGTTTTTGATCTCACATACACAACTTAAAATACAGGCGCTCTGATACAGGGTTATTTTAATTCAAACAAAAGGGTTAGGTATGGTACTCATTTTAATTACATTCCGTCAGCTAAGTCTGTAAGACTATGCTTGATATCTTTTTCATTTAAGAATTAAATTAAACAAAAATTCACATGGAACACTGACCGTAGAAAACTGGTGATTTGCAAATGCCAAATGTGTTGTCTAATGATTTTGTGGTATAAGTTATTTCATGAAGACTATGCCTCATTCATTTTCAAATATTTACCTGAAAATTGATCTGCAATGGATATACCCAGCTTAGAAATGAGAAACAAAATTATGACCAACTGTCCAAAATTTTAGTTTGAAATTGTTACGGATGTGACAAGTTAATGTCATGAAAAGACTATAACAAGTTGAATTCTAACTGGCTGAACACAATAGAAGCGCGTTCGAACGCGCGTTCGCACCTGTCAAAGTTAAAATACGTGAAATTTCGTTAAAGTGAATACAATGGAGACGCAGCCGCGAACGCGACTCTGGGAGTTAAATAAGTTTTAATAACCACGCGCGTGCGAACGCGCGATCGAACGCGCGTCTATTGTGTTCAGCCAGTAATGGGAGAAAGAAGGACATTGGGTACGTTCAGCAGACACAAGGGATTACATATGTAGTCAAGTGCATTCATTGAACGCAAATTTTACAAAGGAATCTAGTTATTTTTTGAGATTTCATTAATGCCAAAATTGGAACTTTACTTCCAAACTTTACCTTAAGTTCATAGTGCAGATAGTATTTATAATAATATTATTATCTGAAAAACACCTCACACAAATGAATAACGAATTAAATCTTTTCTATAACTTTGATAAAGAACTCCTCAACCCAAAACAATAAAACAAACGTGAAAAAAAGAAGTCGATGAACAATGAAGTTTAGCTTGCTGTTTAATGACAAAATATAATCAGCTGATTTTTTTTACATAAATGCACTTGACTTGAAATGAAGGGAGATATTTCTTGACTAGCTTTCCAGCCACTTTCCAATAAAAGTTGCCTTAATTGAAAGGAAATTTTGCGACAGCTGGCCAATCAGAGACTAGAAACTTGCCTTGCCTTCAAGTCCCTTCGTCATCTGAACGTACCCATTTTGTCACACAAATTAAGTCTAAAAATAAACACGGCAGAACGTCTGTTTAGGTTGTTTTTAACTCTGCCAAATGTCAAAAAAAAAACACGAATGAAAATAGAATTCACAATTTTTAATTGATGTTCTAATGGACCTAGCGTGATATAAGGTAAATTCCAACTCCTTAATCGATTGGTGTACTCTGTTTTTCGATTCGCCGTATTAAAATTCTGGACAGTGCAAATTTTCGGGTTTCCACTGCAACTAGAGGGCTGGGCGTGACAGTAGGTAAAAACAAACGTTGATAATTACACACATTAACCATGAGTCAAACAAACAATACAATACAACAGCTGTGTTTAGTAGTTTTTTTTTTAATTGAAAGGAAATTGTAGTAGAATTGTAATAGAATATACCTTAGACCACTGATCTCTATAATACACTGGATAGCGTATTAATACAAACAAAATGACTCCAATTGAAGATTGTTATACGGTGCGCTTGGCACCAGGTTTGTATAACAGTGTAACTTCTTTTTGTCAAAGTGGCTGAACACATTACACGCGAGTCATGGCGCGCGTCCTTATCTTACATTGTTAAAATACATAAAATTTCGTTATAGAACGGTGTTCACATTGGACTGTCTCCTTCGACTTTTTTTCGCGTCTCTGTACTTTATCTCACTCACACTTCATGGTGAGAAAATGATGGCGAAGAAAGTAAGGATTTTTTGCTTGAGATTGTTCATTTTTTTTTGGCGTTTTCTTTTGTGATATCTGTTCTCTCTGTCTGTACCTTATCTTTGGCACTTAAATCCTACGGAATCCAATTTTTTTAATTGAAAGCATTTTCCTAATAAGATTTATATTTTGTAAGTGAAATGTTTCTAATTAATCCTTCAACAAGCAAAGATTTTTGTTTTGTTTTAACGGCTGCTAAACGTCAGAATGAGTCGGATGTGTTCACATTAGGTTTTGTGTCTGTAGCCACAAACGCGATTCTGGGAGTTAAATAGTAGGTGACATTTCTTGCAAATTTGCACAAATTGTAACTGAATTGTAATTTTTTGTTGTTTGGCTAAACGCACAATTTTTTTTGTTTTGCATCTATTTACTAAAATAAGTTTGTACTTAATCTTATAAAAGGGACATGGTAAATTAAATGCAGTTTGAAATATTTGTTCTGAATTTGAAGGATCATTATTTTTTTGTGTTCAAATTCCTGTCAAATAGAACTCACACCATCATACACAAAAATGCCATCTGAAATGGTTGAAAGAAATTCGAAACAAGTTTTAATAATCACGCTCATGTGAACGCGCGCCCTGCCGCGTGTCCTGACGCGCGTACTGTGTTCAACCAGTGAACTGAAAAATGTACGTCAAATTATTTTTTTTTTAAAGAAAGACGTCAAAAGGTGCGCTTGGCACCAGAATGTCATCTTCAATTGGAGTCAAAAAGAACTGTTATACATAAAGGGAATCCACTATCCAGTGTATTATAGAGATCAGTGCCTTAGACCTATTTCTAATTAAAGAGTGCTGCCAAATTCTCTATGAATAGCAGCTGTGTCTAACCTGGGTGTTAACTTTAAACTCCAGTTCAGTTAGACTCGAGTTTATAATATGACTATGAATATGTCCCATTGAAAAGAAAACGCCTTGCATTAATAAGTCAATGTCTTAACTTAATCAGATGCCCTCTGGCGATTATTAGGTGTCTAACTACTGTACTCATCTAGTCACGTATGAAAACATTGGTCCGTGTTTTTAACTTCTCAAAACTGTCAATTTCTACCAATTTTAGTCGAATTTTGTTTGTTTTAAATGAACTTTAGACTGAAATTATTTTTAATACTGTAATGTGTACTTTTAATATCAGTTTTCTTGTCTGTAAGATCAGTTTTCATTGGGGCATATTCATAGTCACTTTTAAACACCAGTTTATCTTAGACCTGGGTTTATCCCATCTAAATAACATTGAATAAACCCCAGTCTAAGATAAACTGCAGTTTAAAAATGACTATGAATATGCCCCATTGTCTTTTCAATCGAAGTTATTTTAACATGTTTCCTTCCACCGAGTTACAGAGAGTAAACTTAATGTGAGCTAGGATCTTATATTGTACTAAACATTTCTGTCGTTCAAAGATATTTGAAGTGCATTTTTATGGAGTAACTTACGTATCTGAAGATTCAAACAATACACAGCTTGTGAAGACATCATACACTAGCCAGCATTTTTTCTGAAATTAAAATAATAAAATGTGGTTAGATTTTATAAGATAGCAACAAATTGCGACAAATAAGGTATAATCAAATAAACATAATAACTAACTAAGTTGACTCAACTTTAACTTTTGTTTCTCGCTACATGCTGCATTTGAGATAACATATAGGATCGTTTTATACTTTTCTCTTTCTAATGAAAGCTAGCCATGGGGAACGGCGCTACATTATTGTAGACGTCGTTTGCTACATGAGTGAGCGATTTTAATGACAGGTTGTTCTATACCGATTCTTAATGTTGCAGCTACATCACCTTTTTTTTCAGCCAGTTCAGCTTTAATAATTGGGGCGGGAGCACATCTGTGCTGGATTAAAATTTTGTTTAGCGATTGAGAAGAAATAAAAAAAAAATTCTAGAATTTTGTTTCGACTACTAATCTTTCTTTATAATTATATTTATCTAGCCAATTATTATCTCTGACAACACATCAGTAATAAGAAGTCTTAATTGGAAGCCAAACTGTCATGTGGTTTTCCAGTCAACCATTTCAGATTTGGGGGTCAGATTCCAGATCAATCGTGGTAACTAGAACGAATCGCGATTGATCCTTTTTTTTGTAAAGGTGTATGTGATTTGTCTGTGTTTACTGATGAAAGTAGTGATAGTATATGTAGGAAAAAATTCCTACAATTTTTTTTTTCCTAGGGAACAGTTTTTTCTTTAATACAATAATATTATATATTTGGCTTTATTTTCTTGATGAAACTGGTGAAAAAATGCGTAAGAAAAAATTCTTACAAAACGTTTTTTTTTCAAATAATAAAAGAACATTTTTGTGTTTAAATTATAATTACTTTCAACTATGCGAATACTTTCACCTGTCTTAATTTATTGAAATGGAGATTAATGAGAGAACCCACACTGGCGCTATGCAAATCTTTGAACATTCTTCAGTCGTCGCATATTCGCGCCAAGGTTTAGCGCCGGTTTGGGAGCCTTTATTGATTTGTTTCATAAGAAAAAACTCAAAAGTGGGACTGGCTTTTAATCTTGAAATTATTAATATCCTGAGGCCATTTTGAAATTATGACAAAATATAAGAAAGAAAAGATTTACGCATTCTTTTCTTGACTTCATTTAAATGAATGTGATATTGTACATTATTTTGTTCAATCAAATTGAAATCAAAAAATAGAATACAAATTAGGGAATTTTTTGTTCCCTAGCAGGAATTTTATTTTGTTGGTATACTATCACTGCTTCATAACATGATTTGGCCATCGGTCGGATCCATATATCCACAGGAATCCCGTCCATCCAAAATCCAAATCAAAGGAGAAGCTATCGGTCGATGGTGAGGAAGAAGACAATGAACATTAAACAAGGTCACTACATAAGGATTACTATGGAATTTTAATAAAAATAATTTTATTTTCACAAAAAACAATGGACTAACCCACATGTTTCCACAATGCCTTTCATTCCATATGAAACATTTATCCAATTTAATCACTAATTGACTCCGAACTCAAGAAGTCAATATTTAACGGTAATGAGGACAATAAAGACAAAAATTTCACTAATTAAACTTCATTATTTGTATTTATTTTATTAAACAAATGCCTTATCAAAAGTAAACAATGCTAGCGAAAGGCCAAAACGAATTTAAACTGACGAGGAGAGGACGACGTTTAGAAATGTCAATTTGGTTTGTGTGCAAGTGTGTGTGAAAGTATGTGTAAATCTGCCAATAAATCGAGATTTGAAAGATCAATCGAGAAAAAAAACAGACCACGAAAAAAATCAATTTTTTTGGTTGTTAGGAACGTAAAATCTGAAAAAGATCAAGTTGACCCCCATAAAAATCAATTTTTTTGGTTGTTTGGAAAACCACATAAGTCAATATTTTTTTCAATTACAAATAAAACCTTCATTTCTTAATACTCTTACAAAGATTTTTGATGTGTAAACATCTATGCCGGCGATAGGGTGAACTAAATATGTGGGCTTTCCTCTGTGATACGTTACGACGTCACACTTTACGATGTAGGACATTAAGTTACGAAAATCAGCATAGTAGGATATTGGGCACAGATTAGCCACATGAAGATGAGAATCTTTCGTACGTTTCACCCTCCAAAACCCATTTGTTTACATTGTTGTATTTGTAATTTTATCCCGCGTCGATGAATAAATGTGAATTGCAACAACAATTTAACCAGGTGTGTGAAGATCTCTACTGGCTATGTGTGAGGTTTTTATACACACATTCTCATTTTTTATCTGATATCTGACAGAACAAGCTTGTAGGCAAATTAAAATGGCTGCTGGGGATTCTTATCTTCATGTGGCTAATCTGTGATATTGGGTACGTTCAGTGACAAAAATCCGAAGATCCCCTTCAAGCAAACTAGTCCGTTTTGGATCCATGCATGTAGTCAACAAACGTATGGACGACTTGGCATACGAATCCAAATATGTAACCTCAAAACTGCCTCACTCACACATTTTTATTGTCCCTAATTCAAATCCGATCTGGGATTTTCTTTATATCTCAGGTTTTCGAGATATTCCAAACTAAAAAGGTAAAAACACGGTTCTTTTGAAGTTCTATTCAATACAGAAATAGTCCTCAAAAAAAACTCCATAAGGAATCTAGAAGTACTGATCTTCCCATTTAAACATCATTTTACCATTGTTACTTATGTAGTTGTGTCTTCTCTTGGCCCTACTTAATAACTGAGGACATTTTTTTTGCAAAACTCATAAATTTCAACCAAGGATTTCTTACAAAGGAATAGAAATATTTTTAACCGAATTAAAATGAGCGAAATAATAGTTTCAAATTACTTTACGACTTTTATGTGTAAGATTTTTTTTATTGGTGTGCCATAACCAACATGGCTAAAAAACGCTTTTAAATAAAAAAAAAAAAAAAACCATTTGTGGGGGAGGAATAAAAAATTGGATTTAAAAGAACAGGCCGGCGGAGAAGGTTTAACTGCTCCTCAATATTTTGTTTGTCTTATTATGTGAATGCCTGAGTTTGTTCATCAACGGGCTAATATGTCCTTAATGAGGGAAGGCAAGGATTTTTCTTGAACTTCAAATCGATATCCACAACCTTTTTTATCGATTTCAAAGTAATATTGTATACATAATAGAGCAACGTATAGTCTTATATAGAATAGTGCACAATGACTATGAGAAACGCTTGCTAAAACTAGACCGAAACATCTTTATGGGAGAAAAGTTCAAAGAACCAATGAACACAGCGCCCCATTGCGAAAATAGTTCTTCTGGAAGAATTTAGAGGAAAGCTGCGAAGAAGGGTTAAGAGACAACATCCTGAGTTCCCTATAACATTGAGGTGATAACCAAACATCTTATTAACTCAGAGAACAAGACCACAGCTAAGACCAATAGTATTTAGAATATCTCTTACCATATCGCTGTTTCTTTGAGCTTCGACGGGAATTGTGTAAGAAAACCTTCTCTCGAACAACTAACATTTATCCATCGCAGGCTCATTGGTTGGGGAACAGAGTTACACTCTGAACTTTACCGCCATCTCAGGTAGGAATTTCTCTCACAATTTATTTAACTAATGGTTTGTGCGTTGAACTATCGCACCCGTGATCTATTTTCGATTATTGTCTATTTTTCTATGTTTTCCAGGCGTACTACCACTTGCGAGAAAATTACAAATCCTCCTCACCTTATGCGTTCTTGTTCGGTAGAAAATTGTCGGTCCCCTAAATACCTTAGGCACGTAGCTTAATCTGGAACTGCTATCTCGTGAGATTTTATTGCAAGCAATCTATAAAAGAAGATTTCGATACCTCAAGGGAATATCAAGTTTTTTTATGCCAAGATAGGCTTTTTTAGTGGCGAAAATATCCTCCACGATACATAGATTAAGAATGCAAGTTCAGTTTTGTTAGTCTGACTCTATTCCACACCGAACAACCTAGCTCATGAGCATTTTGTAAGTGTTATTAAATTTTTTAAGATTTCTCTTATTCGGCTTCCTGATAGGGGTTTTAAGAATATAGAAATTATAAACTTCGATTGAGGAGAAGAGTATCTACTCAAATTTACTTATTTTTTGTCTAAAAAGGACTACAGTTGAGAGGAATCACTTTCCAGAAATTTGTTGGTATCAATTTTCAATTAGGTAAATCCTGCAATATTTTACTAATACAAAAGC
The DNA here is from genome assembly GCA_932273885.2 of Leucozona laternaria. Taxonomy (NCBI): domain Eukaryota; kingdom Metazoa; phylum Arthropoda; class Insecta; order Diptera; family Syrphidae; genus Leucozona; species Leucozona laternaria. Next base: position 19,926,225 of record OW026368.1, on the reverse strand, counting down.
CATATAGGATTTTATAGTAGTTGGAGTGGTGAACTTTACAAGTCACTCACCCAAAAACTAATCTTTCAAATTTTTATAAAAGGAAATGCCATTAAGCTTGACAACCATATGATTATGAGCGTCAACAACTCTTCTTTTCCTACACATTCAGTTATTGCTCCCCTGAGACGGATCTATCGATTTTATAAATTGTGCCCACCGCAAAGCTTCTGCCAAAAATATTTTAGGTTAATAATGCTCCGCAGTCTCTCTAGCTAGTCCTCTTCCATTAAGAAAATACAAAATATAAAAAAAGAGAAAATCAAATTTAGTTGACATCGCCAATACGAAATCGCAACCTACCTTCACATCACCACCGCTGCCCCACCGATTCTGATTCCACTGATTCGAGGTCAGCACTCAATTGCAATGCAACCACAACCACGACGTCGGTCGTCCTCTCCTCTTCCTCTAACTAACCACCCTTCCACCCTATAGGCGAGGTTGTTCCATTATTATTAGCATTAAGCGTGCAGTTTATTGTGAGACATCCACCAAATTCTTTTTTACGGGTTCAAAACACTCGCACTCCCGACCGACAACAGCACACCAAACAACCACGACGCCGAGGACGACAAATCTAATTAGAAAAACAACGTAGAGCAGCAGCGCACTTCGTCCACAAATTGCTTCCAATTCCAATTCGAAATGAAAAAAAAAACCTCGAAAAAACGTCAAAAACTGAAGAAAAAACCCAAAACGACGACGGTGAAAAGAGCGATTTTTGCGAATCTGGTTGTTTACTTGGCGCTTCTCAAGCTATTTACACATCGCGGAAACGAACGAAACCTGATTAATTGATGGAAGCAGAATTAAATTTGAAACTGGAATTCATGATTTATTCGCATGTAGGTCAACCAGCAGCACCAGGAACAGCACAGCGAATCAAAATGTAAACAAATTTATAATTTTCATTTTTTCTTTTGGCAGAAACGAGTGACATAAGAAATTTGTTAATTTATCTGCGATTTTGCACTTGCGTTGAGCTTTGAGTGATTCAATTAGTCAGTTAGAATGTTTGTTTACATTTCTAGTTTGTTAATTTAACAGGAGGATTTTGGAAAAACACTTAAATTTTGATGAAAATTATAAATATTGGATTTTCTCGTTGAAGAAACACAATAAATGAAATGTACATTGGCAACAAAATATATCCCCTGAAGTTGGATATGGTTTTGTGGAAAAAATACTGTTTGACAGCTGACAGTTAGTTGGGGTGCAAACCATTAAGTGGGCAGGTTGAGAAATAGGATCATTTTTAAATTATGGGAAATATAGCGTTACCAGGCAAGAACTTTAAAGGTGGAACTTATGGTGGATTTGCATTACATATTCTGCGCCATATTTGCAAGAAAAATAGAAGTCCTGGGGTGGAATCGGCTAAGGTGATAGTTGATTATCAATTTTTTGATTGTCACTTTCACGATAGCTGTCTCTATCCTATCTATAGGGAAGGATAGAGTGAGCACTCGTAAAAACGACAATCACTTTATAAAGTGATCACTTTAGTGTTACGCGATTCGGGCCCAGAATTTGTGTGTGTGTGCGGGCGCCTGAAGTATGCCCACCGGCGGCGGAGGCCGCATAAACAGTATTTTTATAAACCAAGACTGTAATAATTGCATGTCTAGAGTCACTTCCTTATAAAAGTACTGTAGGCCTATTCCAGAAAGCGCGGCGGATCGTATTGAAAGCGTTATTCCCAATAGCGAAGATGGTCGAAAATGAACCTTCTAGTTTTCCAATTTAAATGTCAAATATTATCAAGAGATTTCTATTAGTTCTTCCAATAAAAAAAGTCAGCGAGTCAAAATGAAATCGTAGCGCGGAAATATGCTCTTAAGGCTCTCCCAAACCAACGCGAATATTTCAAAACGACGACGAAACTTTCGCCTGTCTTAATTTATTTACATTTAAATAAATGAGAGCACCCACACTGGCGCGATGCGAATCTTCGAACATTATTCAGTCGTCGCATATTCGCGCGAATGTTTCGCTTTGGTTTGGGGCAGCCTTTATTCAGTCGTCGCATATTCGCGCGAATGTTTCGCGTTGGTTTGGGACAGCCTTTAATTAATTAAAGACACACACAAAAATTAATTCAATTAAATAACTCAATAATGATTAAAAATCTTTATTAATATGTTTACAAAACTCAAATACGACTTTTTTTAAGTTATTCATGCCGATTATGGAATTCGCAATAATGGATTCGCGGTGATTCGCAGTGCTGTGTTCTCTTTTCTTTTCATGGCGAATGAGAAAACAGTAACGAGTGCACTGTACTGCGAATTCCATAATCGTCATGATATTTTACATTTTGTTGCGATCCGCCAACAATCCGACACCTTCGCACCTATCGCTTTCAAAACGTATTGAAAGAATGACATTTTGTTGGAAATATCATTCGCTTTCCACATAAGGTAGAATGGAAAGCAAATCGCTTTTGAGAATAGAAAAAAAATAAATCCGCCATTAAAAGCGATCAGCCGCGCTATCTGGAATAGGCCTACTGTTTATGTGTCCCCGCAGGTCCATATGGCCCTCCACGACCCGATGGGCATACTTCGATCACCGTTAACGCACGCCCACTTTCAAGGGCGAAAAACTGTTGAGAAGCAAATAAAGTTAAGCTTGATGAGGAAAAGGCTGCCTATTATAAAAACAAGAACAGAACCTGTTGTAAAGTGGCATTTCTCTAGTCTGGTCCAATTAAAAAAGAATTCATACTCTCATTTCATTGCTGTTTTATCGCAAATAGAAGAAAATATCAAACTTTATTTTCATGTTTAACATTTTGTTTACTTATGTTTATTATTTATTACATTTCTACAACATAAAAGATTCTATAAAACAAATTGTTCTTCTTGAAAATCTAAATTTTCTAAAAAATGCATTATGGATTTTTACCACACAAATAATATTTATGTGCATTTCTTTTATACTTCTTCTGTCCTACTTACTAAATAATAATATGTGTTTTGTTTTGTGTTTAACAATCTTTTGCAGCAAACCAACATTATTTATTTCAAACTTCATCCTAGATAATTGGCTTCCTTAAAATGTTCTCTTCTTGATCCTTTACGAAAATATCGGAAAGCTTTTTTGGCGTCGATGCATTCATTTGTCGGGTATTCATGTGGGAGCTCTAAAATATACAACAATATAAAAGTAAATTTTATCCAAATTTCATTTAAAACCAAAAACAAGCAACAAACAACCCCAAACCCCAGTTGTTTGTTGTTTTTCTACCAGAATTTAAATTATATACTAAATTTTAATTTTTTTTTTAACAGAAGCTTAGTCCCATTTAACGGAAACCCAATACAAAATGAAACAAATTCTACTACAAATTAATATTAAAAATATATTTATTCGTATTAATATTAAAAACATTGTATACCATTCAAGATAAAACATTAAAATTATGCATCTAATTATGTGTATAATGTGCTTTTTTGGAATAAAAAAAAATAAAACTTAAATTAGCTACATGTGTGATCGTGTATTTGCTTCAATCTTAACAATTAATAAATAAAATTTTTGGAATAATATAAATCACAATTTGTGCAAAGTTTATAAATAATTTTTTTTTCGTCAAATATTATTAGCTAGTTAAAAAAAAAGTTTACCGATTAACAGCAGTAACATATTTCTGAAATAGAAACAAGAACACATTGTTGATGTTAATTTTTTTGTTTTGTTTAAAAAAAATATTTTGCCAATTTGGTGGTGGAAGGAAAAGAAAAAAAAACAAAGCGTGTGTCACAAATATCTTCAAGCAGGCAGTTTTATACTTTTAAATAGTTTATAGGATGTCTTCCTACAAGGAAGTCATTATTAAAGTTAATGCAGTTGTTAAAATGTATTTTATTTCATAACTTTATAATTATGATTCGAAAAAGTGCCGACGAAAGCGAAAAAGGCTTGTAAATATTACAAGGGCCTCGAATCGAAGGGTGGGGTTTAGTGATAGATTTTATATAACTTACTATAAATCAATCATGCTCTCCTTAACATATTTTCTGCAATTAACTTTAAGTTATGTTTTATGCTAGGTGATTGCTTTGTCCATATTTTAATATCTTAATATATACAAGAAAGTCACTTTAGTTAAAACACTTATAACTCAAGAACGGCAGGACCGATTTTAATGATTTTTGATTTGTTGGATTCGTCTCTGCCTCGAATAGCAGAATAAAAATTAATTAAAATTTAATTTGTAGTGGTCACGACCACTGTAGGTGAGCGTTCTCATCGAATCTATCGACTTTTCACTTTTGAGTTGTCAAAGTTTTTTTTTAATAACTGTCGCACAAGTGTAATTTTTGTAGAAAAAAAAACATTGCTGGTCGATTTCTTTGTTTTGTGCGAGTATTATTAATCATTAATAAATCTTATTGTGCAATTATTATTAACAATGCCGAGACTTAGAAGATCTAATATTTCCCAACGAAGCCGTAATGCAATTAGGGTTCGGAACATTGCGAATCAATCCACTGAAGAAGAACGAGAAAACGCACGAGAAAAGCACCGCGTTAGTAGGGTCCGACTTTGCTTCTCAAACAAAAGTGCAAATAGAGACAGCCCGCAAAACGGCTAGGTTAGTAATGACAAATCGTGAAGCTTATCACACAGATCAACAACGAGATAATATTCGAAGCGCAAGAAGAAATGCTTCAAGTCTTGATTTGAATCGATTAGCGTTTATATACGATTGTACAATTGATTACAGCTCTCATGCTTTCGTTTGCATTGGTCAAATGGACGTTATTTGCGATCATTGTGGCGTATTGAAGTATTCTGGAGAAACGCCTGGATTATGCTGCCTTAATGGCAAAGTGAAATTGTCATTATTGGCTCCGCCACCTGAGCCATTGCATTCTTTGCTTCGTGGAGAAACACCAGAATCACGACAGTATACAATACTCAAAAACACAATGGCTGTTTTCAACTGTCTTCATTTGGGGCACAAATTATCGAAGAACACGGATTTAATCCGACATTCAAGGTAATTTATGTTGAAGAAGTAAATGTTCATTTTCTTAAAAAAAAAGATACGATTTTAGATACAAAATTTTCCCTATATTTTTTTTTGTAATTTTTATGCGAAGCTTAGGTATGTCTAACCATGCGAAGCCGGGCGGGTCAGCTAGTTATTTATAAAATAAGGAAATATGTACTTTCTTTAGTTTCTTTGAGCAATAAGTCTTGAAGACTGATTCTATTTTTAACTTTTTTTCCTCCCCAACTAAATAATAATATACCTTGGAAGTCATATTATCATATCACATTATTTAAAGTAGTTAGCTGGTTTGGTTATGGGTTATGGTGCCATAACAAATACTCTTATGAAAGGAGGAGTCAAGGTCAGGACTCACTATTTCGCTCAACCAGAATAACCATATTTATTTGTTGTTAATTTATATGAGGGACAAATAACTCAGTGAATCCAAATTGTATATATTGTGGATCAACAGCCCTATCAGGTATTAATCAAACACAACTTAATGATGATGGAGAAGTAAACAACTAGGTTTTGGTCATACTATCCGCCGTTACTACATCCATTGTACATCGAGCTAGAGCCTAGGCGAGTAGACAAATTAGCTTCAAATATGCCACAGCGTGATTTTTGACGCGATGTATTTACATATATAAGAAGAGGATACAAAAATTTAGAACTAGCTACATTTTTGAATGATTTAACTGTAATTGCAATTGAATCGGCAACCGTACCATCTATAAAATAAAGAAGATTTTCACCTAACCACGAGCAAAAATTAGTAAGGCAGTGAAATGTGTATAAAATTGTTTTATATATATTCATTAAAGAAAACAATTTTCTCTTAGATATGCACTCACTCTGGCGTATGCATAATTTGTTTTCGTTATTGATAAGACTTTGTTTGTATACATTTTAATTTTATCAATTTTTTTCCAAAAATGTTAAACGTTTATTTTTTTTTTTGGCTTTATCAACACTTTGATATTGAAGTAATTATAGCCGCCTTACGAGAGGTATTTCAGCTTCGATAAAAATGAACTAATGGAGTTTTCATTGAACGACGATAATGTTATCTGTTTTCTTGTATTTTCGTAATAAACGCGTATCTTTCTAAATGCTGGTTTAGTTTTCTGTTATGAAAAAATCTTGGCGTATTTTACTTTGAAAATTCTGTAAAATTCGTTTGAAAAATCAATTAAAGGAAAAAATACTAAAAACCTAAATTAAATGAAACGATGAAGGTTATTAAACAAGAGGCGATAGAAAATTTTAATAGTGAATGTTTGTAACCAAAATTTGAGTACGAGATCTTATATCTGACAGGTTATTTCTCCAAATTTGGCTTATGTCAGTGGTATAACTACTTCAATTAATTTATTGGTAATTATGCTCTGTAATTTTCCCTGAGTTTAAAGACTTATGGCCGATTTCATAAAGCCCTTTTAACTTTTTTAAAGGCTTTTAAATTTTAAAATGACATTTTTCGATACAAAATACGTCATTTAAAAATTTAAAAGCCTGTTAAATATGTGTGAAACCGAACATTAATCTTGACAATCCGATAAATCGAACTCAAAATAGAAGTACCATAGATTTATTTTTCGTTTTTATTAAATCTCCAAAAAAAAATGGATATTTATCGCTTAAAATGTTTATATTTTGAGTTCTATCGTATTGTCGATACTAAGGTGCAGAAGACTGAAGAAAAATAACAGCATCGTTTTCCAATTTCGTGAATTATTTCAAGTTTTTACACCACTGATATATAAATTTGAAAATCGCAGATTTTAAGCCCCCACTATAAACTGCCACTTTTGTATTCGATATCACAACGCACACACTTATATGCTCTCATACTCAAATTTTGGTTAGGCATCCAATCCCAAAATATAGCTATCGGCTCTTAGAATACAATGTGTTGATTTTTATTTTAACATCTGGCCGTTTTAAATGGTATAAATGCAAAATTCCGGATGGTAGAATACCTTTGTATATGATTTTTGTCTTATGAAATTTATTTATACGAGTGTGATGCTCTAAAAAACTTCATTTCGCTTTATAAAAGCCTTTTATTTATCTAACTTAATTCAATTAACAATTAATTTTATCACAATTTAAGGAGCGAGGATAATATTTAATTTTTATTACGGAATAAACTCAACAAATAACGCCAACGGTTGCCAAAGTCCTGAAATAACATTAAAAATTAGATTTAGTTTTTGTAGTCTGAAACTATAAACATCAATCAGTAATGACTGGTTTATGAATGAACTGCTATTCTCCAACATGTTTTTGCAAACAAAAAACATACATCACACTTTTCGGGTTGGGTTGGTTTCAATTTGTAGGTTTTTATGCGAAATCACACACTAATTTTTATTTTCAAATCCACTCTTTTTTTACAACAACAAATATATTTTACTTATTCAGTTCAAACTCTTATTTTAATTAGTAAACTTTTTTGAGTCCGTAGTTAATACATTTATGTATATTTTTATATCCAATTTTTATAAATGTTTAGCATACAAAAATAGAACAAAAACTTAGGGTTCGAAAAACACATGCAACTAAACCTAAATAAGAACAAAAAAAATAACATTCTATACAAAATACTACACTAAACAAAAATGTGTTGAGTTTTTTTTTTTTTTACTTAGAAGACAATGTTAAAGCAAAAACTTCGATCTGAAAAACCATTCTATGAGAACTCGTTTGATCAAAGTCTAATGCCAATGTCTGTGTGTTTATATTTCTTGGGATGTTTTACCTGGTTAGACCAGTCACCAGTTGGTGTTGTTGCTCGATAGAATTTCGAACTGGTCTTGTTGAAGATCGGCAAAAGTTCATTTGCTTCGTCAGATAAAGCCTATGGAATATGAGTTTTAAGAGAATTTTTAAAAATAGTGCTTTGAAACTACTTACCTTGAGGTAGATAATGGCATCTGTTCCATAACCCTCGCACGAAAGTAGCACAATATCACCGTGAAGGTATCTTGCATAGAGCCTTGAAATTGGTAAACCATATCCATACCCAGCAAGAGGTACCGTGTGCGAATCTGACTTTGAAGGTTGTGGCGCTGTACTGTACATGTATTTAAACAGCTGGTCTGTCTGTGATCGGGGAATACCGCCCCCTTGATCGGAAATCTACAAATTTTTTAAATTTATTCTTTTAATGACGTGTTTGTGTTATGTTTTTGCTAATGTAGGTCACATTTACACAAATAGTTAAAAAAAATCAACAAAATGTATTTGATGATAAATGGCAATAAGTTCAGACATATGAATTGACTATAACTTATTGTCACAGATTTTATTCTATATTCTTACCTTAACACAAATATCTTCTTTTCCCTGAACAATAACAACCTGAATTGGTGGTAGTTGGTTGTCGTGATCGTGGTATTCGAGGACAGCTCTCATTGCATTTTTAAATAATTCAAAAAGCATGTGATACAAATGTGAGGGCACATAAACTGTCCTAACAGGTTGACTTTTATCCAAATCGTTGTATTGACGTATCACAAGCTCTGGACTGGCCAAATAGTATTGATCACAAAGGAAACGAGCATTTTCGTAGGCATCTTGAACGACTGCACTAATATCACAAGCAGGATCCAAGCATCCAATGTGTCTGCCTTGTTCGATTGTCGGTTCACCAAAAAGTATTGCTATTCAAGGAAACATGGTTAACTAATTAAAAAAAAAAAAACTACCACAACAACAAAACTAAATCCACTTACTGTGCTGGTTAATAAGCATTCTTATACTGATTCGTGACATATATAGTCGGTCAAGAAAATACTGAATGGAGGTTTCAATTGCAGGTTCAACAACACCACCTTGAGTTTCTTTCAGCTCGATAACTCCTTGCGCCATTGTTTGTACCACATCTGAATGGCGATTTCGAATTTGAACCAGTGTACTACAGAATCTGAAAAGGACAAAATCATTTCAAAAAGTTCAATAACACATTAAGTGTTCAAAAACACACCCGATTATGCTTACTTTTCGAGATTTTTGTGCGTTGGTTCGGATAGTTCAAATTCTAGAACTTCTTCAAAGCTACGCGCATACCATTGACTCACTTCACCAACGGAACGTGTTCCAAGGAGGTTTTCAGGAAGTAAAGCAATTTCTTTCATTATATTTGCCAAACGTACAGGAAGTTCTTTTCGTAGAAAAACGTAAGATTTTCGTTCACAAGCATTTTGACCTGAAAAGAAAAGCAAAAACAATTACATATTATCGGAATTAATAATGATTGAAATTGATACTGTCAATAAAAAAAAAATAAAATTGATTAAAGTAAATATTATTATTATAAGCAAATCAATAACATTATGATAAGCGCGTCCCCAAACGAGGTAGCTCAAGTGGAATGATTACGTCCTTGTTTATCGTGGTAGCATTTTTGATAGTAGAGTAATATTATGATTAGGTGAATTTATATATTAAAAACTAATTATATTCCAAATTTGTCTTCCCAAATACATACATACATATATATCTATAATATATCACCTTGAATCAGCGATTTAAAGTCAATGAACACACAACGGCTATCATAAGGTTTGACCGATTTGTTTTTTTTTTTTATAAAATAGGATTATTATTCATATAAATACATATTTAAAGTGATAATATCGTGATTTATAGTGTTCAAGAATTCTGGGGCTCATGTGAGAACGGTACACTTGCTTTGACATGAGTGTTTGTTTAGGTTGATTATTTGGAAAAAAATAATTTCAGATGTGAAATGTTGATAGGGAAGCAGACATATAACATGGTTTTAAGAAATATTTGAACACATTGACGTGATCAAATATGACAGATGTGCAAACTCTTATTGCCTAAGAGTTAACATTTCTAGGCCCAAATGTTTAATATCTAGCTTTATCAATCATTACTTTTATACAGGGTGATTCGCATAAGGTGTGACAAAAAGCTAAAGCGTGTAGGTTGAGTCGAGACAAGAAAAAAATCGTACGGAATGGTTGGTCTGCAATGGTAACACTTATACAATGCCTTGCTATTTATCTTTTTATAAAGCCATAAATCTCTTCTTTTATTTGATTTTTTAATAAAGTTGTTTGGATGAACAGTTTTTGAAAAAATTTATTTTCAAACTCAAAATTTTGAAAAAAAAAAAACGAGAAAACAAATTTCAAACTAATTTTGTTTCAAAATTGTAAAAAGTATCATTTTTGTTTTCAAAATTCAATGCTCTTATACTAAAAATGGTACATTGAATTTTCTTTTCAAAATCATGTTTTGAGATGATTATTATTAAATACTCAAAATTATTTATTATTTTTTTAAGAAAATCAAACGTTTTCGTCAAATTTCTAATCGCAACTTTTTGGAGAAATTATTTTGATATTGGCAACACTTAGCCAAATCGATTATTCTATTTATGGCATTTTTGATTTCGTATTTAATTTTAAATAATGCTGAATACATTTCGTATGGAAATTGTCTTCAGGGAAATAAAAAATATATGTGAACGAAATGCATTAATTTTTTACATTATTATCTATTCATAGAAGAATCCACTGTGCTCAGGGTCTTTGGTGCACTAATTTGATGCATCGAACCTTTGAGTGAACTGTGAACGTCTTAGTAAATATGCAATTCTTACTCGCTATATCGTACCTACAGTATAATGAAGGTTTGAATAATTGAAAAAATAAATTGGAATCACGACTTTACGATGATAGACAAGAGGACAAGACACAAAATTGTTCTTTCAATTTATCTATGTTTGTGTGTATGTACGTATAAATACCTATATTTTTACATTACATATGAATATGCAAAACGGCTTCAGTATAAACTGCTAAGACAGTTATTTTTTAAACTTGGCACCTAGCTTTTTTGACTTTTCGAATAATGAGCGTTTCGAATAGTATATAACAACAAACAAAATTAATCTTTAAAAATTAATAAATATCGAAAGCTCAATCTTAGTACTAGTACAAGATTATTAAAAAAGTAGCCATTTTGAAATATAGTATACCTAGCTGACTTTTTCATATCTGAAAAGGGTTTTCAGGGAATTTCTAGTTCAGTGCCCAGATCACGTAAAACCCAAATGATCGGTTATCGTTTTGACGATGGACTATGGGCGTCTGAAGTATGCCCACCGGCGGAAAAAACAGTACTTTTATAAACCAAAACTGTTGTAATTGGCATGTCTAGAGTCACTTCCTCTGACGATAGCTGTTTCTATGGGGAAAGATAGAGAGAGGAATCGTCAAATCGATATTCGTTCTATCGACTGAACTTTTATGTCGAATTCCTTTCAAAAAAGAAATCGAATTTTTTCTAAACAGAATCGAATTTTTTCTGTCAATTGAAAGGAATTCGTATTTCGTAAAAGAATCGATTTTTTTTTTGTGTGATTGTGTTTGTGTTACTTTATAGCTGCTATTGACGCGAAACGTCAAGAAATTATTCACAAAACTATTAAGGTTGTTTGTTTTTGTTGTGAGAAAAAAGTTTAACCAATAGAATTAAATTAATAAATAAAAGATATTAGCCAGCTTATACGGTGCCAATTTGTTGGTGCATTTTATTTGTTTGAACTTCTATTTGCACATATATTTTTAAAGAAAATTGTTATTGAAAAGTTTTCACTTGCACTGAAAATTTTTAACACGTCTTTCACTCGCGAAACCTATTTTTTTTGTCAAATTTGTGTTTGATAATGAACAACGGACAATAAATTATTTTTATAGCTGTATTGACTGAATATTTTGTTAAATTATGTAGAATTCGTTGCAACCAAAAAATAAACAACTCGTCTTCCAAAAATTCCGCGACTTTCAATTTGACGTATTAGAAATGTCAAGTCTTCATAGTGTGTGTGCAAATCAGTGTGAAATCTTGCTAAAAACGCAAGATTTGTTTTGACAGAAAAGAATCGATTTTGTTTAGAAAAAATTCGATTCTGTTTAGAAAAAATTCGATTTCTTTTTTGAAAGGAATTCGCCATTAGTCTTACCCAATCTGGTCACAGGTTTTCTGGACACCATGAACCTGGCGAAATCGGCCTGGTTAATCTATTCAGATCTCAGAAATCCGAACGAAAATATACTTGACGTTTGCTGTCAAAAAGAAAACTGAGACTGATGCCTGATTCACAATACGACGAGGAAGCGGGACGTGAGCGTGACGAGAACCGCTGTCATCTTTTTCTAGTTACAAAATCGTCGCCCAATTCACAATGCAGTGATCGTATTTACGACAAAAATTCATTTTGTAAAAAAAAAAATATAAACAAAATAACTTACAAAACAATATATTTATCAATAACTTTATTTGTTAGACACAATTGATTACATCTTTTGTGAAAAATCTGTAAATTACTTAGCAAAAATGAAAATCGTCGCCACGTCGCGTCTTTTTTTCTATTTTTCGAATTCTTGGCGTGACGTGACGACGAGAAACGCCGCATTGTGTATATCCAGGTATGCTTTCATTAGCCGTGTCATTTTGCAAGCCCCGAGGAAATCGATCGAAAAAAACGACGTCCTGTCCTGCAATTTACATGTTAAATGTAACAAAAGCGCGGAGAATTCTCGGGGCTTAAACTTAGGCCCCAGTTATAGCTATCATTGAAACTCATCATTGAAAACTTTAATGACTAATTTTGGTACCTTTAGAAAGTGAAATCAGTAATTATTTTGATGCAAAAATAAAGCTGACGACTTAAATTATAATTTTTGTTAAAAAAAATTGAATGGGGTCCACAATTCGCCATAAAATGACGTTTAATTTTTCAATGATCATTGATAAGGTAGTTCATTCATTGAAATAATAAAAGTCATTTTATGTGGACGGCTGGTCCAAAATGAAAATTTTTTTCGGCACATATTAATAATTAAGTCACTACCTACATATTGGCATCAAAATAATTACTAATTTTGCCTTTTAAGTGCCTCAAAACCAATCATTAAAATTTTCAATGATGGTTTTCAATGATAGCTATAACTGGCACCTAAAGCACGGAGAAAAACTGTGTTACCGGTGTGAATTGCATACTTGTTATCGATAGTTTGTATGGAAACTCCATTTTCTTTCTGTTATGGCGTCGCTAATCCCCGATGTCGTTTTTTTCAACCAAATCTCCCCTCCCCGGACTTGCAAAAAAAACACGGCTATTGTTTGAAATTGGATTGACAACTACAACGAGTTCTCGTCACGCTCACGTCTCGTTTCCTCGCCGCATTGTGAATCAGGCTTGATTTTTTTGGATTCGCAATTTTTGTCACAGTTGATAAATTAATTTATTAAAAAAGAGATGGCGAGCTCAGACAAACTAACTGTGGTGCGTTCTTTTTCTAACAATAGTTATTTAAAAATAAATTTTTTTGAAGTGTAGTGCCATTGTTAGGATTTTATGGGGAATTCTTTTCTACAAAGAAATCGAATTTTTTTCTAAACAGAATCGATTTTTTTTCTAAACCGAATTGATAATGTGATTGTGTGAGTGTTACTAGACAGCTGCAATTAATTATTTTTGTAGTTATATTGACGGAAAATATTGTTGAATATTTTCTTTAATTTTGTAAAAATCCGTTGCAACAAAAAAAAAAAAAAACAATTTACCTACCCAAAGTTCCAACGACTTTCAATTTGACGTATTAAAAATGTGAAATCTTTATAGTGTGAAATCTTGCTAAAAATGCAAGATTTGTTTTGACAGAAAAGAATCGATTTTGTTTGGAAAAAATTCTGAACCGACTCGATTTTTTGTTGAAAGAAATTCGGCATTAAGGAACGATATATCGTTAGATGTTGATGATCTGTCAAACAAATATCAATGAACAATACAAAAATATTACGTATCATTTTCATCAGTATTGCATAAATTCATATATTTGCAATTTTAATTCTCTTTTTTTCATTTACGATTGAAAAAATAGCATTCTATTTTTTTTTTCTTATACCTTACTTCAATAAAATCTAAAAAAGTCTGATTTTTGTTGTAAACAAATCGGCTTACGTGCGCACTTTGACAGATCAACACTTTTTTATTTCATATTTTCTCGGAAATTACTAGGTTTGTTCGTAGAGCCCTTAAGTCACCCTAGGATCGCCCCAAAGCGTTTTTTGAAATACCTGAAGTCACCCTTGTGAAAAAATTCTGTGTTTTTTGAGACCTGGGCTCAATTCCGCAAGTGTGAATAGTTTTCCGTGTACACTTTCTATTCACGCTCAAAATATGCGTGAATAAATTTGCCTATCTGTGTACGCTTTATCTGTCAAAAAGATTGCACCTCACTCTTGCGGAATCGCATAATTTAATGTGTACACTGATTTTTGTGCACACAGACAAAACTCACGCTTGCGGAATTGGGGGTTGTCAAGAAACCTGGGTCAACCCTGGGTAAAGTTCAACGAACGAAGCTACTCTATTTCTTGGAGACGACTGAAATGATTTGAATGAAAATTTTCAGAGTTTCTTTTTTTGTGCAAGAGAAAAATAAAATTTTTTTTTTAATAAATCCGCCCATTACCACACCCACTTTTATCATATCTTGTTTTTTTTTTTTGCAAACGGCTCTAGGTTAGGTTAGGTTAGGTATTAAGGGGTGTGCACAGCATGAAGCCGTTGCGTACACGGGGGCCTACTGGTCCATTGTGATCCCCTGTAAAAGTAAAAATTTAGCATCGATGCCCCTCAATTCTGTTGATTAGCGTAGACTGGCTCGTTAACGAACCAGCCTGTGCTATCTATAAATTTCCTCATGCTTGCCATTGAGACCTGTGCTAGATCATCCAGTTCTCCAACGAACCTGTTTCCGAAATGACGGAGTCGGCTGGTTTGGAGGTTCGGACAGTCGCAGAGCAGGTGTTTAATGGTCTCCATTTCCTCCTCATCCTGACAGCTCCTACAAAAATCGGGTGCAAATGCCCCTATTCTGTTAGCCATTATGCCAATGGCGCAATGACCTGTTAGTACACCTATCAAGATTTTAATGTTCTTTTTACTCAGCGATAAAATATACCGAGTTTCCTTTTCATTTGTGTTAGGCCATAAACTTCTAGAGATTACACAATCGTTCCTGGATTTCCAGGAGATATTGATTTTCTCTTTTAGTTTAAGGTCTATCTTCCTCTTGAGTACCCCAATCGGGACGAGTGGTCCCCTAACTGAATGGTCGCTACTACTTGTGTCTGCTTCTGACCCTTTCCTGGCTAGTTCATCTACTATATCATTCCCTTCTATATTGCTATGTCCGGGAACCCAGCAGAGCTTTACCTGGTTAACTATATGGATGAATTTTCAAGAATTTGTTTTTGTGAGCAAGGAAAAAAATTAAAAAATGTCATAATCTAGATATGCCCAATGCCACGCCCACTTTTCTTATTACTTGGCTTCTCGGAAAGGACTAAACGATTTTAATGAAATTTTCAGTTTCTTTTTATGAACGAGAACAGAATTAATATGTAAGACTTAGTAAAATCCAGCCACTGCCACCCCCACTTTAATGATTTGTTGGTTTCTCTGAAACGGCTCTAACGATTTGGTTGAGTTTTTAAGAGTTTGTTTCCGTGGGCGAGAAAAAATTATGAAATTGGTTTTAGTAAAATCCACCGACTGCCATCAACATTATTATCTTTTATAGTGTGTGCAAATCGGTGTGAATGCTAAAAATGAAAGATTTGTTTTGACAGATAAGAATCGACTTTGTTTAAAAAAAAAGTATTCGGAACAAAATCAATTATTTTGTTGAAAGGAATACGACATAAAAGAACGACAAAAGTTAACTACGTGCTAACAAGAGCTTAGTTCATTGAACTTTACCCAGAGTTGGCCCAGGTTTTCTTGACAACCCCAAGAATTGTAAAAAAAAATGGGTTTTTCGGTTCTCAAAAAACTGACGAGGGCTGTTGCCGTTTAAAGCTCGAAAAAAATGTCCTGTGATTAGATAATTAAAACTTAAAATTTGTTTTAAATATGCCTTAAAAATAAATAAAGAAAACTTCGAAGTTTTTCATTTCCTATATTTCTTTTTATTGGCATTAAATTAAATTTGTGTATTCTTTCAATTTTTTTTTTCAAAATAAACTAAAACTAAAATAAAAACAAATGCTTTACAACTCATGTCACTTTGGCAGTTTATTCGTTACCTAAACTCGCCAGAGAAAAAAACCTTCGTCTAATTCATGGCGTATAAAAAACACAGAATTTTTTCACCAGGGTAACTTCAGGGTTTTCAAAAAACAGGGACCAATGATATCTCAGAAACGTGAACTGGCAAATTTTTTTCTAAACTAAAAATATAACTACATAGCTGCCTTCAATTTTCTTTTTATTTTGTTTCATTTTAATTAGAAAAAGTTAAATAACTCACGTAAATTTAAAATAAATGTACATTTAAGTACAGGGTGGCCCAAAAGTCCCTTTTCGATGGAAACAAATAATAACTTGTTTGTTTTTAGATATTTTTGAATTATTTATTATTATGTTTTAGACATAAAGATTTTAATACTGGAATACTACACGATCGCACAGCGAACAAAAACTGGTCTATCAATAATTAACACAAATTTACACACTTTATGGTGTTCAAAATGTTCCAACAGCTGCTACAAGTCGTCCTGTGGTGAGCAAATTTGAGTGATATGGGAACCTTGAGGTGTGAGAAGTACAGGCATACCTCGTTAAAGAGAATCGACCGAAAACTTCCAATTCGTTCGTGAAAGTTTTGCACTTGGTCCTGACACATCGACACGACGACGCCGACACAAGTTCAACACAGCTGTACCCTAATAAAATACCAGTTGGTCAAAAATCTCAGTCCTATGGTGCCCCAGAATAACGTTAAGAGTACTTCAGACCTGTTTACATTTACATAGGTACCTATGTCTTATTTGGCCCACCCTGTAAAGTTCCAAATTGAGCTATAAAACAGTTAGGGGGTGGAAACAATATAATAAGCCAGCGACACGTACTTCCTCTAATCAATCGTAAATACTTAACGAGCCGTCATGATTGATTGAAGTGTGAAGGTAGTTTGCTGTTTATTCGTGTGAGAATTTCGTTTAAATAAAATTCTATATGAAAATCATATGTACTAAAAACAATAAATTGGCATGTAACTCTATTCAATTATTCATCAATCAAAAAAAAAAAAAAAAACATATGTGTTCATATATACATAAGAAATAAAGTGACATTGAATTGACTTTCAGGAAGTAGGTATTTATTAAACCCCTGATACTCGTTGTTTCAAGTTTCAGTTTTATGATGATAATAAAATTCACATAACTATTTTAGCTACATGAATGAACATATATATTTGAACGATTTTACTATCATGCCATTTCTAGAGGGTCGAATTCAGTTTTCTTGTCTCTCCGTTATTAATGTTTCAGCAAATGTAAACAAAAACAAAATTAGTCGTATACCAGATGTTCCTTCATTGGTTGAGAGAAATGTGAAAACAATTGTTGAAACAAAAAAAAACAACAAAACTGTAGCACAATGTAAGCACGTATAACAGACAGATAGTGTCTGAGTGCCATTCGTTCATTTGACATATTTGAAGTCCGTCCGGCATGATCATCGTTTGATCACTTCACATGATTCAATTTGTAAAGAGGCTTATTCTGAGATACCTACCTACCTACATGCATATGTACAAAGGTAATTGATATGAACACTAAATTGGGTTTTAAGTGGGTGATTACTGATAAACTAAAATGTTATTTATATAAACTTTCCAGATCTATTTTAAAATTAATTCAGCCAATTGACAACTTTTTAGGTTTTATTAAAAAGATCACAGCTTCGAGAATGCAAAACAAATAAAGATTAAATTTTACTTCTTTAAAAGATTAGATAATAATTATTTAAAGACTTTTAACAAGTTTGTATCGTCTGGAGTTGAGTTCGAAAGTATGTATAGCTATATGTACATATATGTAAAGCTCGCTGTCAAAAGCTAATTTGTTTTTCAATTTTTGTTAGTAGAATATTGTCAATTGAAGTGTTTACTCTAAGCAGATATCTTAATTGATAAGTTTATGTGGGGCAAGTATATGTATAGGTATGGAGTATGAATTAAAAAAGTTGTTGTTTTCGCTTTCGTTGGACTGTCATAATTTTTTTTAGATTGCATTTGAGTGTCCTCAAAAAATAATTGATAAACATCTTTGCTCATATGTACATAACACAAGTTGCAAACAACAATAAAGGGTGTATTTTTCTTTAAGAAATGTCGATGAAGCGAATTTTTACTTCAAAACTAAAAGTTTCAAAAAATGGGTTACTCAAATTAGAAAACGCACATTTCAATCTTAAATCAAATACTACTTAAGTTGATGCATTCAGCCCTATCACGAATTACGTCGTAATCGGAATCTTTCCGAATCCCGAAAAAAAATTAAAATCGAATCCGTTCGTAATGTCAATTTGTATGGGATTTTCTACTACGATGGATTCTGTGATAGTTTTTTTTCGGGATTCGTAATACATTTCCGAGTACGATGGAATTCGTGATAGAGCTGATTTTGTTCAAAAACATTCTTTATCCACTTTACCAACTCATTTTAAAATTCTTTCACTTTTTTAAAGACATAATTTCGTAAATATTTCGAACAAATCGTGTTATTCACACTCACAGTACATACATAGGTACTTACTATATCCCAACAAAGAACTGTATTTTTATGCACCGAAGACCTCGAGCACACTGCTATAAATAGATAATAATGTGACAAATTAATTCATTTTGTTTTTCCTTTATTTCCCTGAACATATTTTCCATATTGAATTATTCTTTTTTAAAGAAAACCATAAAATGTGTAAAGTCTAATCGATTTGCGTCAGTGTTGCATATATCTAAAATAATTTATCTTATAGATCTAAACATTAAAAACAATACAAGGCATGTACCTACACGATTTTTTTACCAGTTTCGAATTTCTTCAAATGTTTGCCTCGGTTTTCGGAAAATCTCTTGAATAAATTTGTTTGTCATCATTGTTCATAAAGTGGTATCTTTTTTATTTTGATCGATTCCCTTCTATTCTTAAAATAAAACCTTGAATTACTAATATGGTAAAAAATTAAAATTTGGAACAAATGTAGTCTTTTATATGACATATAAATGGATTGAAATAATTTTATACTTTTCCCAACGTTTCGTTGTAATTTCTCGACTTCATCAGGGGTAGTTTATTAAATCTGTATATAGAAACTTACGATTAACAATTTACACTTTTAAATTTTTTTTTAATAAATTAAACTTACATGAAAAAAAAAACTTTTCTTACATTTAATAATAATTATTGATCGATGACAATTCTTAATTAGTTTTCAATAACACATGGTTTTTAAACAAAACTAACATCTATTATCCGAAAGAGGTTAAATGGTTACTCTCTTTAGGAGAAAAGTTTACAATCCCTGTGACACGCGAGAATTTCTCACCGATACATGTAATTGCTGACATCGAGCAAAGCATTAGAACTTTTGAAGATGAGAGGGAAAAGGAAATAACCAGATTTAGAGTTACCAACCGCATTTTACAACACAATAGAAGAATAAAAAATACAACAATAGAAAAATTCATACTTAAAATACATAAAGATGCGCAAAAATTCCTCAGACAGTACAAAAACGAAATTTTTGTCACCAAGGCAGATAAAGGCAATAAAACTGTTTTAATGTACAAATCTGATTACTTAACAAAATGTCAATACTACTCGAAGATAAAAATATTTACAAAACAGTTAGAACCGATCCAACACCAAAACTTCAAAAAACCAATAACAGCTTAGTAAATGAACTTTTCAAAAATAATTACATCGACCAATGGCAAAAGCATAGAATGTACTCTTCATCATCAACAGCACCGAGATTATATGGCTTGCCAAAAATACACAAGCCAGATCTACAACTGAGACCTATTTCCTCTTCGACAAACTCCATGCTATCCACTATCAAAACACATAGGACAAATTTTGAAAAACATAGTAAACGAAAATCTTAACATTAAGAACTCATTTCAACTAAAAACTCAATTAGATGGCATTGTTTTAGAGGAAGATGATTTTCTAGTTTCTTTTGACGCTGTTTCAATCTTCACGAACATTCCGACTTACCTCGCTATAAAAATAATAATGAAGAAGTGGGACACAATAAAAAACTTAACAAAAATACCAAAAACACAGTTTTTAAGGATTCTAGAATTTTGTCTGAAAGAGAACAACTACTTCAAATTCCAAGATAAAATATACAACCAGACTTTTGGTATGCCCATGGGAAATCCCCTCTCCCCCACAATAGCTGACATCATTTTGGACGATTTAATAGAAACAACAATAGAAGAACTTAAAAATGAAAAACAAATTAACATCAAATTCATCACCAAGTACCTACGTAGACGACGTGTTTGATATCATAAAAGAAAAAGATAAGGACGAGATCTTGAATTACCTGAACCATTACCACACAAAACTTAAATTTACAGTTGAAATAGAACAAAACCAAAGCTTACCCTACCTAGACATCAGAATTTACAGAACAAGAAACAAAATTAAATTTAACTGGTATTCTAAAATTACAGCATCTAAAACAATAAAAACAATTTTACACATGAACAATTTTCCACATTACTTAATAAATAATTTAATAGACAACAATATCAATAAAACTAACGAAAACAAAAATTCTCAACAAAATCCAAAGTTGGTAACACTATGAGGTACTATGGTATTGCATATATTCCAAATATTACTGATAAGAGAAACTTAAATAAAATAATAAATAAAGAAAATGTGACATTCGCTCACAAATCAAACTCAACAATAAGACAACTATTCACCAACACAAAAACCAAAATAGAAAAAGAACAACAACATGACATCATTTATAAAATTGGGTTCAGTGGCAAGGAAGGGGAGACGTGCAATCTGATCAACATTGGGACAACTAAGAGATCACTGGAGACGAGACTAATCGATCACAAAGGGGATGTTCGGAACAAAAGAGAATCCACTGGGTTATCACAGCACATACTAAAAATGGGACACTCCGCAGACTTTGATAACAAAGTAATAATGGACAAGGAAAAGAGAACAAATAATAGGTACACACTTGAAAGTCTACGTATGCAACAAAATATAGACAAAACAATGAATACACAGGAAGATAGAGACAACACAATAGCTAGTTATTCTCTTGCATTAAGAGCGGTGTAATTTTTAATAAGTGCTGTGCTGTAGGTTTTTTTATTTAATTTTGTTTATTTATTTTCAAATAATTTTAAATAATTCATTTTTATTTTAGAAAATTCAAAAATTAAGAATTGTCATCGATCAATAATTATTATTAAATGTAACAAAAGTTTTTTTTTCATGTAAGTTTAATTTATTAAAAAAAAAAATTAAAAGTGTAAATTGTTAATCGTAAGTTTCTATATACAGATTTAATAAACTACCCCTGATGAAGTCGAGAAATTACGACGAAACGTAGGGAAAAGTATGAAATAAAGTTTTATTTGCATATAAAAGGAAGTGACCAAAAAAGCCCGATTTAACATAAACATTCATAGTTCAAATAATTGGTCAAATTATTATTAATTCAATTATTTTAAGAATTCAATTTGTTACTAATTCCAGCAGGAATCACCATTCCTAAAAAGTTCTATTACATCTAAAAAAAAAACACCCTTTATTAGATGACCAATGGATTTTTCATGTTAGATGTCGTGAGCTTTTTAATTGAAATTTTTTTTATTTATTTTTTGTTGGTATATTCATCTTTTAAAGTTCAAACTTCTAATTAATTTAAGAATCATAAAAAGATAGACAAGGAAAAAAAGTCATATTTCCTGTTTTTGTTTATTTTGTAAATTGGTGCCCCTAATTTCTTCGCGAATATTAACGAATTGTATGGAAAGGTTATGTTTTTTTTTTTTTGATAAATGACATTGAAAATATTTGTTGTTTTTTTTTTTTATTTTAAATAAAAAAAATAGAACTGAAAGTATTATTTTATTTTGATTCCACTTGGCATAAAATCAAGTTTTTGCGTAGGTATAGAGACAAAATAGTTGAATCCATAATTGAAGAGAAAACAAAACAAATAAATAAAAAAAAAAGGTTAATGACTTGAAGCATCTTGTTTGGATAGAAAAAAAAACTATTTTATTATTTTTTGCTTCGTTTTTGTGCATTTATATATAAATCGAAGAAGTAAGTACAAAACAACGCACCTTTTGTGAGCAAATTACATTATGAAATGAGTTAAATTTTAAAATTATAAGCAATTAAAAATTCAGGTTTTGATAAAACAAAAAAAAAAAACCGAGATAGAGATATAGACCGGTATTTAGACATATATTTGAATACAACTCGAAATCATGGTTCAATATCAAGGTTGTATGTGATTACATGTTCTCCTTTATCACAATGTTTGAGTTAAATTAGCACTTTTCTGGTAATTTTAGAGACGAGAGGGGTATATCCTATCATATAACAAACTAATTACAATTGTATTGAAAAATTTAATGTCTCACCATTATGTCCAGCACAAACTTTATAAAATTTTGGTAAAAGCTTATAAAACTGGAATTTTTCAAAGATTCAAATTTGCCTAACCAAAAGATTTGGAACACTCATGTGGGTATTAAGAAAAGCAAAACTAGCACAGTTTCAACTTTGGGTCTGTTGAACAAAAAAATTAACTACAGCTCGATTTTATGTTAATTAAATGAAGCTTTGATTTTAATTTTCTCCCTTCACTTCACAAAGTCAAAAGCAGTGGCTCAAATTTAAAGTACGTGCTGCTTAAGACGTCAAAACAAAGCTCTACACCAAACTCCAGCTTAGTGGCAAGTTTTTCGAAGTGAAAGACTTATTTTACTGTGTTAATTTTAAATATTAAAATTTATCTTTCATCGAATTCGAAAAAATATAAAAATTAAGTCTCATACTTGACTTGACTTAAGTGTCATATAGATAATTTGTACGATACTAAAAATATTGAATATTCAATGATTTTTAATTTAATAAAACGTAACAAATCGTCCTTATACATACCTACGGACACAAATCAACTATAAATAAATTTCCACTTCAATTAGAATGATATTAAATATAGAACTTGTGAACTAATCACTTGCGTGGTTCTTCGCGATCACCTCGAATATTCTCATATTGTCATTTGCTTAAATAGTACACTATTTTATTTCATTCGGTCTTGGTAGGTAAAAACCAACAACAAAACTTTTATATGATTTCAAAGAAAAATCCTAATATTTTTCCGTCTAACACAGATATACATACTAATAAATCGAAATAATTTTTCTAAATTCCAGAAAATTTAATTTTTCTCATCATGATGCGGGGGTTGGCAGTGTAGAGCAAACAAAAATAAAAATTTCCATTCGGTCGGGCAGTCAAAATCTAAACAAAGCGCTTCCATTGATTTTTTTTTGTATCTTTTGTTGATACAAATGAAAAGCTATATAGTGAAGCAGCAGCACTCCCAAATAGAACGAAACAAAACAAACAAAATGATAAGACTAGCATGTAAATCCGCAACTATAGGGGAAGCTATATCGAATCAAAAAAGACCTTGCTGTTTATTTTGAATTGTATGCAATAAATTTGTGTAATTAATGACTTGAAGGCACTGATGGACTTTCAGTACAATGTTGCATTCTATACCTACCTACTGTTCAACTGTCGACTGTACTTAAAATAAGAACAACAAAAACACAATTAAACAATTTGTTTTTTTCAAAGCGATAAAGGAATATATGCTTAAGTGATGAGAAAGAAAACAATTCACTTGTACTTTGGAGCTTAAAAATCAGTATAAAGGGTGTGTTTTTTTTAATTAAATTTTATTTCAATCATGAAAGAACTTTAAATTTGAATACAATAAGTTTGAACTTTGAACGTTTAAAGATCATTTGCACTAAATTACCACAGAATAACATTCGCATTTCGTTAGTACAATTTTAGAATAATAATGATGCACAAAATGTTAGTTTTTGCCCTTTCAAAATTGCGAAAAGTAAGTTTTGAAAAGATACCCCGAGTTCGTAAAAGTAAACATGCTCAATAACTGCTTAAATGATTGGAAAAACAAATTATACTACATTTTGAAGTTTTAAATGTTCCACTTTCCGTCATCAATTCCATAAACAAACATCCTTATACATTGAAAAATAAACCCTTTAGAAAGCTTGCAAAGTAAATAAAGTGGCAACATGGAAGGTCATATTTCAACAAATCGAATTCATTTCAAGTCAAAAACCTTCCTTTTATTCTTCAGTTCTACACCCTACCCGTGTTATACTTTTCTGTTTTTTTTTTTTTTTTTTTAATATTATTGATGTACAGACTCTGAAATATTTGTTTATGAAATTAATTATATACATATACTATCACAAGAACACACAATAGAACTAAACAATTTATTAGTGGAGGCTTGTCACTTTGTCATGAAGATAAGAAAAATACAAAACACAAAATCGTGGCCTGGTAACTTGCAGATAAGGAATACGTAGGTATTCGCTCCAAAACCAATGAAACAGAAGAAATACAAAAGAAACTTATTTGAGTTATAAAAAGCTGTCGAGATATTGGGAACTGCTTGAAACTGGCGTGATGCAGATTTTCTAAGTAAGCGGCTTTATAAACCCTTAGTAGCTAGACGTACAATTACGTAATCCTTAAAGAAACGTTTATATGAACAAGGTTATATTAATTTAATTGCACAGTTCATTCTCGTACAGTTCATGGTTCTATCGTTTTCATTGTATTTTTCAATGATGATTCGAGATCTACGAAAGCTTAGGAGCAATTGTATCGTATTTTGCACTGGGCTATTAATTTTTATTGAAATTTAACATTTAAAAAGTATCAATGCATGTAGTCAGTGATCATGTGACTAATGTATACAAAATTATATATACTTTAAAGTATAATTGGCTTTATAAAAGAAGTTTTATATTTTTCATACACTTTGTAAAAATGGTTTCTAAATGGTGTTTATGTAGATAGTTAGATATTTAAACTGACAAAAGACGAGAAAAAACCCGGAAGTCTAATTATGGAATTTTAACCTAGTCGTGTTAGGAGACGAATTTGAATATAGTACATATGTATGTATGTGTATACATATAGCTATTTAGGAATTTAGCTAAAATGTGCTTGTAAATCCAATGTTTTATCGGACTTACTTATATGAAATATTTATAGACAAAATTTTATTATTTTCAATATTTTCAAATGCCAAGCAAGACTCTACAAACTAAAGCCTATGAACTAAATTTTGTTTTTTTCTTTTGTCCAACTTTCACGAAAACTATTCAAATAAAACATTTATTATTTATTTAACATTTATTTTATCAAAACAACAAAAATCCATAGAATATGTCAAATGTGTTTGGATATAGATTTAGTGGGGAAAATAGCAGACCTAGAATTTACTACAGTTTTTTTTATTTACAAAGGCCGAAACCATGCAAATGGTCTTTGAATCTGCTTTTGAACAATGCAAACATTGAATTTTATTTAAATCAATTTTTATAGATATTATCAAACTAAGCAACTGCTAAATAATACGTTCCATTTTTCCATAATATACTAAATAAAAAACGTGTAATATTGTTTAGTTTATAAGAATTATGCCGCTAGTTTTATACATTTTAATTTATTTTAGATAAAACATCTGACAGCTTAGCAATTTTAATATCACATGTAAAAGGTAATTTCCATCAATTATTAATTTTAATTTTTTGTAATCGATTTTTTTTTTAAATTATACACATACCTAATCAACAATAATTATCTATCATCATCCCGCAATCAACAACAATTCAATTGAGAAAGGAAGTGTAAAATAAAATCAAATAAAACTAAAGATCAATGCAGAGGAAAAAATTAAGACTCGTGTGTTTTATTTATATCGATAATGATGCTCTTGATGACGGTGTTTGTATTCACATTAATTTAACAACAAAAAAACATTGAAAATCAAAAAAAACAACTTCAACTCGTTTCTTGTATGAACTCGGAGCACGGGTAGGCAGCAGGCAGTTAGGGATACACGCCCCCTTGTTGACTGTCCTTCTAAAGTTTTTAATGTTGTAAAATGCAAATGCGAATTTTAGTTGTGTTTGGACTCAATAATTTTAGCCAAACCACCTGAAAAGTCTGACAGTGGACTGTTTGAACACAAAAATTGGACAGTAATAAAGAAAGAAAATAAAACGGTAAGAACGATACTATCGGATAATTTCATTTGTTAGATTTTTTACGATTTAGACATTGAAGTTTCAATTGGCCTAGTTATTTTAAAAAGTTGGAATCTATTTCTTGTAATATTTTCAGAGCGTCTTGCAGAAGTCAGAAGACTACCTACTTGCAAAATTTGTTCGACCATGTTGACTATCACGTTGCTTGAAATCAAATTCTAAAACATATTTCAAGTTCACAGAGCGGAAAAGACTACTTGAATCAATAAGATTGCATTATTGTGCTACTTTAAAAAAATAAATAATAAGAAATTTCCATACAAAATTAAATTTTTGAGATGTTTTCTTATCATTGTTGCTTATGCCGGCTTTTCACGAGTTTATTTTTGCTATGCGGCCAGTCATCTCCAAACATTTTAAAAATAGGTGAGTGAAATCCTTCCCGATTAAGATGAAAAACATCTGTTACTCAAACAATGAAAAAATAAACAAGATAAATTCCCATCGCCGCACGGCAAAAGTTGACTGTGGGACTTACGATTTCAATCACTTGCCGCCAGGTTTTCAAAAGAGAATATACAAATTTTTAGTAATTTCTCGAAAAATTGGAATAAAAAACAGAAAGAGAAGTTTTGAGCTTCCATATGATTTCAGGTAAATACCTGTTTTTTTAGTCAATTTTTTTTTTTAGTCTATTAGTATTTAGACCTTAAAATCTTTAATTAATAGAGTTCCTCATTGGTGAATTCTGATTTCAATTTAAAAATTTGATTTTTTTCATGGCGAATGGAACATGATTTCAAATTGATTGATTCTTGTCATTGTATTTGTTTAGTTTCTCTGTCAATATTTCAATACAAATTTAGAAGAGAAAGTTGAGCTTGATGAAGTTACCGATTCATTTTAAACTTTTCCATTTATAATCGAATATTTCTCACATATTTTCAACACAAATTTCATCCCTGAAATACCTATATTAATTCAACCAAACAACACATTTGCCAAGTGACAGCTGTAAATTTTGTTGGTGTTAGTACAGGGAGGGGTAAATCTGCCGAAAAATTTAGATCTGCAAAATCGATTTTAAATCAAAAATAAATCAATATTTTTTCCCACTGGAATGCAAAGTTGGTCAAAACCGGCTGTTTGACAGATCTTAATCAAAATTAAATTGATTTATTTTACCAATCGAAAACCCCATAGCATCAAAATATACAGTGAAAAACTGCTTAGTTTACATAGATTACTAAAAGTAAAATGTGTTTCATCCCTTTTTGAAAACTCTTCAATTATTGTTATCTAAAGACGTGTCAATTATATTAATATAGCGTTAAATTATATTCTAAGTTCAATTCGCTTGGGAGATTTGTCACTCCCTCGAAGCAGGCAATACCTCTGAAAAAAATATTTTAAATGGAAAGGGGTGGATTCGAACCCAATGGTTCCTATACTCCTTTTAAATTTGATATGAGCGACAAAGTCAATTTCGAAGTTTTATCTGTTTTTCAAAGTAAAAACTCCACTGTTTGAGGAAAGGAAATCATATTTGTTTTTTTTTTGTCGAGTATCTGCATAGTGTCTATGACGAGCTCACCTTTCGCAAACAAAATACATATGTACTAAAACAATCAACCATAGAATAGTTGGGTATTGGCTTTGGGACTTGGGGTAGTAAAGGGAGGAATGAAAAAACATCGTAGAACATTCTGGTTCATGGACACTTTCAAAACAATTGTGTTTGGGGCTAGTTTAAAAAAAATTATTGGGGGAAGTTGTTGCATAAGCCAAAAGAAGTTTGTTAGATAGCCGAAGGTTCGCTTTAATTTTTAATGAAGAAATTTTTTTTTTATTTTTTACAATAACTGCTGTCATTGAGGTGTCCTTGAAGGATAAAACAACTAGTAGTTCCAGCTGCTAGTCGCATGCTCAATAAAAAAAATGGTAGGTAGGTATTAGAGCACGTAATAAAAATTGTGAAAAACACTCACCGAAATCTAAAAACTGCTTTATTGACAACGGCGATGGATTGAATTGGGAGTAGAAATCGAGCATTTTATGGATGCTTTGCAACCGCCATGGAAAGATCCTCATTTTGGCAGCCAATTTTGTAACTTTTCTGGTTTGAACTAAAACACTATTTGGAGGTTTTATGGCTGTTTTCTTATTTCGACTTTATCAACTCTTGTTACACCATCTAGGGACAATGCAATTTTTTAAGTAGCCTTATCTGTCACTGACATAATTCAACACAAACAAGAAACAAAAAATTCTTCTTTGACAAAAAAAACAACACTTTATTAGCAAACTACACAAAAGGCAGGTTGAGGAAGAGTCTGTATTCTCAGACTTGCATGAATAAACAATTAACGATTTTTTCTTCTCAAGTAAAGTTAGTTCTCAAGAAGGTTCTAGATGAGTTTCAGTTGTCTGAACCTTGTTTCTCGGAGCACTTGACGCAGACGATTGATTCTAACAAGCTTTTGCAATTCTCGCCGGAGCATTCGCCAGCGAAAACTCACTTTCAACTTTCAAGAACAACACGACGACATGAACATCAATTCAATCCCAAAAAAAAAAAATACTGAAAAAACAACTGACAGCTTTTTGACGTTTTCTTTTGCTTTCGAGAAACGTCACAATTTTGTTTTTGTTTTGTTGTCATTTTGCTGTGAACCTGTCTGATTTGTTATAGGAGAGCACACAGACGGGTAAACGTTTGGGTTATTTTTGAACATTGGACTTTTATGTCTTTTTGGCTATTGGACTTTGATTCGAGAAATGATTTGAACTTTGGTCTTTGATTCAAAAATTAAATTGTATGTTCATATTTTTATATGCATTTAAAAACCGTATTTATAACATTTCGAATTGGCGGACAAAGTTATTATGCATCATAGAATTATTTTGGTTTGATTAAGTTAAAATTATTAAAATTGTATTTTCGTATTTTTATTATAAAAACTATTTTTATAGATAGGTATGCATTTTGAATTATAAATTAAAAAAAAATTAATATCAAATAAAACATAGTTGAAATGGTTCGTTCTTAAGGCCAGTTTGATCACAGCTAATCATCTTTAATCAAGGATTAGTGCCCAATTTTGATTTTCCTTTTTAAAAAAAAAACCGTCTGATTTGTTAACGGAGAGTGAACAGAGGGGTGAACATTTACACTGCGTTTTCATTAGAGCTAAAATGAGGTAAATTTGGAAATTACAGCTGTTTCATCTCAAATTTTCTAATTTCGTTTGACAGCTCATTTCATTTTGACCTTGATGGCTTGTTTTTAGCCGTTTTTTATTAACAGAAAAGGCTTTAACTGCATAAGCCAAAAAAGTGAAAATGTACAAAAGTGAAAATTTTCTAACTTATTTTGGAATAATTTTTCTGACTGGAAAACTTATAAAAATGCTGCAGAAAGATTAAATTTTGGTTTAAAAAAAATTTGTATATTCTTTTTCACAAAACAACTGAGCTAGCGGGAAAAAAATATTTTTACTTTTGTATTTTTGGCTTATGAAGTTAAGCCTAAATGATCCATTAGAACAACAACACGAGATACTGCCATCTATCGGGATCACGTTTCATAAACCAAAAGTTTAATTTTAATTTTTGCTTCTCAGCTTTGCAAATGGTTAGGTAGTTTAAAATGTAGTGTAAAGAATAAAGACAAAGATAATATATTAGAAATATACAAACGTAAGGAAAAAAAAGATACGTATATACAACACAGTTGTCACTAAAATCCGTATCATTTTATTTTCATGAGATGATCTACCTATATAGTTTTCTTTTTAGTTTTTCCTTTGAAATGTGAAGCCCAATTCACAATGCGACGAGGAAACGGGACGTGAGCGTAACGAGAACCACTGTCATCTTTTTCAGCAGCAGCTAGCGTTTTTAAGACAAAAACTCATTTTTGTAAAACAATAGCAGTGTTTTTTTTGCAAGTCCATATGGATTTGACGAAATAACGACATCGGCTTACACGTAAATACAACAACAACTTAAATCGATATGGACTTAGCTAAGTCCAGATAATTATCGGGACTAATAAAAACAATAAAACATAATCAAAATAACATACAAAACAATAGATTTATCAATAACTTTATTTGTTAAATACATTTGATCATTTCTTTTTGAAAAATCTGTAAATTGCTTAACAAAAATGAAAATTGTCATCACGACGCGTCTTTTTTCAATTTTTTCGAATTCTTGGCGTGACACGACGACGAGAAACCCCGCATTGTGTATATCCAGGTATGCTTGCGTTGTTTAAAATTGGTTTGACAACTACAACGAGTTCTCGTCACGCTCACGTCTCGTTTCCTCGCCGATTGAATTTGTATTTTGTGATGAGATGATTTGGAATTGAATTTGGAGGTTTCCTACGAAATTACCTCAATTGCCCTTATGAAAACGTTGTAGTTATTTTTTATGTTAAGTGGTCCATGCACACATATAAATAATTTTCAAAATGTATTCAATATTTATTTGTTTTATTTTTGGTCATCTTTTTACTAAAAACAAAAAAGTTTGTAGGGATTTTTTTTATTCCCTTGTTTTCTTGAGTAAAAATATACTACGTTTTCACCAAGAGATAATCCGGGATTTAAGGTAGGAGATTTAAAATTAATCTTGAAGTGTTTTCACCACAAAAAAGGAGATTAAATTGACGTTTTCAGTCTGAATTGCCATTCAATTGTCAACTCAATTTGACAAGAGTAAAACAAATATAATCGGCAAACGTATAGCGAACGGAAAAAACAAATTTTGAGCAATAAAACAATTAATTTTGAATAAAATATTTATTAAAAATGAGTCTAAATCTATTGTTATCACACTATTTTATTTTTCAAAATAACATTAGAGTATAGGAGAATCCATAATTACAGAAATAATTACACAATTTTTCGGCCCACTCTTCAATGAGAAGCTCCCCATCCTCCAGTGTCTAGGTTGTCCGTTATTTTTTGTGTGTTTTGGTTGTTGCATTATCTGGAATTTGTATTGTTTACCAGAATATTATTATAAATATATGAAATACATTGTAAATACTTGCATTTTTATTCCTACAGCCAACGCGCAAAAATATTTTATAATTTTTTTTGATTTCAATGGAAAAACTGACGTTTAAAAGGGTGCGTTCTACAAAATTAGGATTGTTTGATTTGACAATCTCCTTCTTGCAAGAAGATTTCAATGAGATTTATTTTAAATCTTCATTTGAGGAGATTTAAATTTGTATGGTAAATCTTCGAGATTTGAAGAGGATTTATGCTAAATCCTCTTAAATCGCGATTTAGTGCTCAGTGAAAACGTAGTAATAAACAATTTTGTGCATTGGCATGGCAATACTGCTTGCTATCTCAAATCTCACCTACACGGACACATGTTTTCCCGCCAACAGGTACAGAACAAAAGCAGAGAGAAAATGTTGAAATTCAATTTAATTGTTGCAATTTGCGAAAATTTTGGTATCGGAATTAATGGAAATCTACCATGGCATCTCAAGTAAGGCTACACAGTTTATGATATTATTTATAATATTAAATATTTCATCCCACCAGACAAGAATTAAAATATTTTTCGCGCATAACAAAGAAAACTACTGACCCAAACAAAAAGAATGTCGTAATTATGGGACGAAAAACATACCTTGGAATTCCAGAAAGCAAGAGACCTCTTCCGGAACGATTAAATATCGTTCTCACTCGCAATAAAGTTCCAAGTGACTACCCAGAGAGTGTGATTCTGTGTTCAAGTTTAGAAAAGGCTATGAAACGACTAGAAGAAGAAGACCTCAAGCAAATCATAGAAAAAGTTTGGATTGTTGGAGGGAGTGAAGCTTACAAGGAGGCAATGGCTTCTCCTCGATGTGATCGATTGTACTTAACTGAAATCAAAGCTAAATTCGAGTGTGACACCTTCTTTCCGGACATTCCAAATGATTTTGAAGAGATCCCTTTGGATGATGACATTGCAAATGGTGTACAGGAGGAAGGAGGAATCAAATACGTGTACAAGATCCTCCAAAAACGACAACATAACAAATGAAGATTACTTAAACTTTAAATACTAATAACTTTTCTATTTTGTCTAAATGGCTGGCTTTTTATCATTTTTGTTGAGTTCCTAGTTCTTCTGAAGTTAGTTCCGAGACATTTTCGTCGAGTCCCTTGGCTGCAACCATGAGTTCGTACAGTTGCACTGTTTGTTGGTCACTTAGTTTTTCTACTGCGTCTATGGCGAGGGTGTCACCAAGTTTTCCTTTGGGTTTGCCTTTAAGCCCTAGTTGTTCGCTTAATGTCACAGCATACTTCTGGAGAAATACAGAAAATAAGCCAAAATCGAAATTCACTTTGCAAAAACTTACTGCCCATTCAGTCATGAAAATATGTGCTTCGGAGGGATTACATTTTAAGTGTCGACGAAACTCGTCTCGGGCATAGTTGTTGCCTAGTTCCTTTAGTTCGTCAGGAAGTCCTGGAAGACAAAGATGCTTTGTTATGGAACCATCATTTTGAGATTTTATAAATATAACCTCTGTGAAGTCGCAGAACGGTTTTGTATAATATACGAACTCTTTGGGGATGTGACATGTGAGCAACTATTATTTTAGACATGGCTTTAATATAGATTAAAAGGTTTTAGATGCCTAAGACGGTTTCGCGACTAGAAATCTTTGATGGAGCTGGTTTTGGGATTAAATCCTGAACAAAACAATTTTTTATTTCAGCTTGTTATGACAGAAAAAGTGAAATGCCTATGACATAAGTGTTGGGTGCGTTCGTTTCAAAAATTTGAATTGGCACTTGAACAGCAAGAAAAAACAGTCTGTGCATCAAGATTGTATGAAAAGGCGTGTTTTTTTTGCAAGTCCATAGTCCAAGGGGACTATGGATTTGTCGAAAAAAACAACATCGAAACTAATAGTTTTACACGTAAACAACAACTTAAATGCATATGGATTTAGCTAAGTTCAGATAATTATCGGGACTTACGCACTGTAATTAAGAAGGTCCTAAGTCCCGATGCCGTTTTTTTCGACAGATCCATATGGAATTGCAAAAAAACAGAAAAGTGTTAAGTAAAATAATTATACAAGATATCCTATGTATGATTTCGATGAAATTGCGGAAAATAAGTAATAAGGTAGGTAATTTTATAAATAAAATAAAATATATTTTCTTAAACTAATTAGTTACGTAAATATGTCGTATTTTCTAATCATTAATGATGACGCGGAACGAAAAAATCCCGTACATAAATTACACAACGAAATTAATAAAAGAAAAATTTCATTCTTATAAAAAGCCGAATTTTATCATCGCTAATGATCCATATAGATAATCCCATGAAAATAAAACAATATTGATCGGAGTGACACAAGCGTTATATAGCCATCTCTCTTTTCCTTCTTTTTTTTGTTAATTTGTCCTTTCTTATGTCGTTTTCGGTTGGATTTCGGAACTGTTCCATTCCTATCGAAAATGGAAAATTTGGAGTACGAGGAGTGAAAAAAGAGTAGTTCCGAACGTCCACTCGAAAACGACATTATAGTAAAAAAAATTGCAAAACTGGACAGCCATCTACCCTTCAGAGTAAAAACTAAAAGATCATAAAACGTGATCCAGATAGACAGCAGAATTGATGATTTATTTTATCCGGTTCAATTCTTATAATAAAAAAGCTAACGTTAAATATTGTTGATGAGCCAAAAAACGTTAAAAAAAAAAACAAATTAATAAGAAAGTAAAAGCTTTCATCAAACTATCAATCATCAAAATATCTTTTATCGTTTTTATAAAAAATTGATGATTCCATTAAATGAAATATTATGTGAAGCCATTTAATAGTTGCTTTTTTAGAGCTCTGTCCTTAGTTTTTATTTAAAGTAGATTTTAGTGGGTATCTTTTTCCTAACAAATAGTAGAAATTACATTGATTAACTCAGTTTTTTTTTTTTTAAGTTTGAATGAAACAGTTTTTATTCAATTTAATACCTAATCAACCCAAGCAAAGACACCATTTGTGTTTCCTCCATTGGAGATCGTATGAATTTCCGAATTCTGTATTATGTTCGCTTTCTTAGAAAACATATTACCAGCAATGATCGTATTTTGATCAGGCTTTCCTTTTTTAACTTCTGCTTTAATTTCCCCTTTGCCATGTTTTTCAACATATGTCTGCCAGTAAGCAAGTTTATCCTCTGCCGCTCTAAGCTCATCGATGCTCTTATCATGACCTGGATTCACACCAATTGCCTTTAAGTTTGCCAATTCCTTTAGATCAGCTTGTAGTGGAGTCAATGCTGAAATAGCCCGTGAGAGTCCAATTTGACGATGTCTTATCCTGTGTTCCATTACATCAGCTCCCAGAAGTTCTTCATTCGGATCCATTCGAATAGGAACAATTTTATTCACAAAAAAGAGTAAAATAGCAGTAGAACAAATACCCCAGCAAGTAAGACAAAGTGCAGATAAGGTTTGAATTCCAAGCAAATACCAACCGCCACCTTTAAAAAGCCCCGATCGTCCATTAGTTGTATCCAATGGTACTGGATTATCGGCAAAGAATCCAACAGCAATCACACCCCAAATTCCACAAACTCCATGAACGGAACTTGCTCCGACTGGATCATCTACACCCAACCGGTCAAATAATGGCATTGATGCACAACATAGCATAGCTCCTAAGCTACCAATAACGAATGCCTCCCAAGCACGATACAGAAAACAACCTGCGGTAATCGAAACCAAAGAAGCCAAAATTCCATTAATTAAATCCATAATGTCCAAACGGCCATCGTGTCGCCAAAAGGAGTATATACAGCTGGTGACACCCCCTCCAAAGGACCCCATCATAGTCATGACAGCTGCCCTGGCAGAATACTGCCATTTCGACCCACTGACACCATACGTACTGCCAGAGTTGAAAGCCAACCAACCCCACCAGAGAACGAAAAGACCCAAACAAGCGTTGACAGGATTACCCAGTGGCAATGGGTCGTATCCATCTGCATAGCGACCCAATCTTGGTCCAAGCATTGCTGCTGATGCAAAAGCCGAGGCACCACCTGTGAATTAAAATAAAGTAAGTAGTTTACAAATCAAGTGCGTATATTTTCAAGAACTAACCAATCAAATGCACTGGCCCACTTCCAGCTATGTCAACAGCTCCCAATATATTTAAGAATCCATGTTCACCCCATACCCATCCAGCAGGTATACAATAAACTGCTGTATCAAGCAATGAAAACAAACAGTATGCCTTGAAGTTAGTCCTTTAAAAAAAGACGTGTCTTCGTTATTTAAGGTGATTATGATAATTGTTGACAATTACCTTTCTGCCATAGCACCACTTACAATTGTGGTCGCTGTTGTAGCAAACGACAGTTGAAACAAAAACGAAGCAAATATCTGGCCCATTAGAGGATCTCCAACTTTG
Source organism: Leucozona laternaria (assembly GCA_932273885.2). Lineage (NCBI taxonomy): Eukaryota > Metazoa > Arthropoda > Insecta > Diptera > Syrphidae > Leucozona > Leucozona laternaria. The sequence goes on along the minus strand of OW026368.1, from coordinate 19,890,492 downwards.
GGATCCAGTAGAAAATCTCCAATAGCTATAAATGGAGTTGAGAGCGGTCCTCTTCCAAATGACATTCCATATCCAAAAATCCAATATGTGAATCCTCCAAGGACTATGTCAATGATGTTTTTCATCATAATGTTAACTTCGTTCTTTATTGACACGCAACCAGATTCAAGCATTCCGAAGCCTATATAAATATTTACAGAGAAGACAGTATTAAACATGTGTTGTTATGTCATTAAAAACCTATTTGATTATTGTATTTTTTATGTCGAATTCCTTTCAACAAAAAAATCGGTTTTGTTCCGATTTTTTTCTAACCAAAATCGATTTTGTTTCGATTTTTTTCTAAACCAAATCGATTCTTTTCTGTCAAAACAAATCTTGCGTTTTAAGCAAAATTTCACACCCATATCCACACACTAAAGATTTCACATTTCTAATACGTCAAATTGAAAGTCGGGGAATTTCGGGAAGTAATGTCGAATTCCTTACAACCAAAAAATCGATTTTGTTTAGAAAAAAGTCGATTTGTTTAGAAAAAAAAAAAAAAAATCGATTTTTCTAGACAAATTAAATCTTTAATTTTTAGCAAAATTTACACGTATTTGCACGCACACTAAGAAGATTTGACAATTCTCATCAAGTTGAAAGTTCTTTTTTGGTAGGGTAGAAAGAAAACAAATACTCTAGTGTTTAATGTGTGCGTTGGTTGGTTTATAATTAATTAGAAATAGCAGAGCTTCGATTCCATATCTTTAGAGACGATTAAGGCCAGGCACGCACATGCAACTAAACAGTTTGGTTTCGATTTTGAGCACTCGGGATTATATGAGAGTCCGCCGGTTTATGTGCGCGGCCTCTCATATAATCCCATACTGCTCAAAATCGCAAGCAAACTGTTTAGTTGCATGTGCGCGCCTGGCCTAATTCTATCAGGCAAACACCGTCGCCGGTGTGTTCCTTGCCGGGTTTTGAGAATTCCGAATTCCTTCTTCTTTTCATTATTAAATAGCAATTTAACGGTTAATATTGTTAATTTAACACGGTTAATATGTGTAAACATCAACGTGCGCGGATCCAAAACGGACTTGTTTTTGCTTGAAGGGGATCTTGAGATTTTTTTCACTGAACGCACCCATCCTAGTATACAGATCGTAACGTTGCACACCGTTACGTTGCACGACGTAACGTTGCACACGAACGTTCACGTTTTTTTTTCACTCTACCGCCAGCATAGATGTTTACACATCAAAAACAATTGTTTGTTGTTTTGCATCTATTCACTAAAATAAATTTGTTTTTAATCCAATCAAAGGGACGCGATAAATTAATTGCATTTTGAAATAATTGTTGTGAACTTGTAGGTGCACGCAACTTTTGTGTTAAAATTCCCGTCAAATAGCACACACACCATAACATACAAAAAAAATCGATTTGTACACAAATTCCTTACAACCAAAATAAATAATCGATTTGAAATGGTTGTAAGGAATTCAACATAAATTTGTTTTGTTTTGTGGTTGCAACGGATTTTACAAAATTAAAGAAAATATTCAACAATATTTTCAGTGAATTTAGCTATACAAATAATTAACTGCAGCTGTCAAGTAATACACACACAATCGCACAAAAAAATCGATTCTTTTGCGAATTCCTTCAATTGACAGAAACAAATCGATTCGGTTTAGAAAAAATCGATTTCTTTGGTGAAAGGAATTCGACATTATTGAAAGTGACGCAATAAGTTTAGTCTGATATGATTATAGTAACCAGAGCCTTCCAAAAATATTGGTGAAGAATTTCATCAATTTCAACAACAAAAAAAATCGAAAAGAAAAACAAAAAAAAAATCGAAAAGAAAAACAAAAAAAAATCATAAAAACCGTTCTATAAACACTCCTCTAAAAAATTCATTCATTATCGTAACGGAAAAGCACTTATTTTATACAAAATCTATGACTCTGCAGTTTTGTTTTTACTCCGGGAGAGACCGTTAGTTAAGCCTTTATTACGCTGCTGATACGAAACGAACAAATTTTAACAAATATTAAAGCAAAATAATTATCACTTTCAGATTCCGTAACCGCGAGTAATGAAGTTATGTAACATAACCTCAAATACAGGGAAAAAACTTTATTTTTGCACTTCTAGGTAACAGTTACTCTATAACCTGACGGGTGTTTAAAATCTGCCAAAATCAGGCAAACGTTTTTTTAACTTACCAGTTTGCATTGTGAAAATGATGAATGACGAAGTCAACACCCAATTGGTGTCTTCCACACTCAAATCATAAACTCCTGGAATAACATAACTGCCATTATGAACAGCATTTTTCAATATTGGATGAAGATCGGGCGTTGAATTTGTGTTACTTGGCATTTTCGTTATCTTAATTTTTTGTTTTATTTTAAAAACTAAAAACACAGCCCAGTTCTCAAAACGACAACATTTTTAACTCTTCTTCATAAAATACTTTTGTTTATGTCAAGACCAATCCTGTCAATGTCTCGATAAAAACTGAAACAAATTCAATTTACCCAAACTTTTCTTTGTAATTGAAGCGAATTGATTCGTCCAATTATCCTTGTTAGATAAACGTTTCAATTTAAAAGACCGATTTCGACCTTGAAAACGATTATCCTTAATTGTAAGAAAATTAGGTGGTGTTTGTTCATGCAGGTATTTTTTTTGAGAACAAAACTGCAAATCTGGGTGCTGTGCTGTGCTGGTATTCCAATTCTTACAGACGAATGAAATGACACAGAAATAAAATATATGTATAAATAAATAAATATCACATCAATTAGTCTGCATTTACATTGAACGATTTTTCGAATGCCGATTTTTCTTTGTTGTTGTAATCGTGTGAGAGAGAATGGAAAAATCGAGAAGAACATGTCGACTGTCCCTCGAAATTGTGCACGATTACAACAACAAATAAAAATAGGAATTGGAAAAATCGGGCAATGTTAATGCGGACTTAGATAAAATTAATCAGATATGCAAACTATTTCGTTTGTAAAAAAAAATCGTATCTAATCATAAAATGAACAGTGATTTTAGTTTTTCGACTTAGAAAGTATCAAATGGTTTTCCTCAAATCAATTTTGTTAAAGTTCTTGAGCATAACAAACCTTGGTCGTTATTAAATCGAATGATCAGAACACTTTGATTTAAAGCCAAGTACACAGTTTGATGTTTTAAATAAATTTTAAAATTGAATTTATCTCGAGAAATTAACTATTTGACACTTCAAAGAAAATTGAGAAATCTCAAACTATTTAATACTTACGGCATGGTTGCATGCCGCAAATATTTATATTTGATCCGAAAACAATTGTGAAACGTATTGAGTTCTATTTTCGAGGAAGGAGAGTTCCAACGAAGTTTAATAGTGTACAAAAGAATCGTTGCAAAGTTTGTTGAAAAAAAAAATAATCTAGCTTTGTTACATTACCTCAAAAATCGTGTTGACTCAGGAGCAATTTTTCAATGGTGTATTACCTAAAACTTTTTGTTGTTAAAAATCTTTCGAAATCGAAGTGCGATACTAAGGAAATAAACTTTTTGCTACTGACATCGAGATGGTGCTACTATGAATACAGTCGCTTCCATAGTATTAGTATCACACCTCGATTTCATAGATTTTTGACACGAATCCATATCAGAAATACATGCCTCTTCACTTAATTTAGAGTTAACTCACCAAATTTGATGAGTAAAGTTGGAATATAAAAACATACATTGAAAAAGATGTTTCAGGAGTGAACTTGTGTTTAAAACCGACAGAAGAATCCAAGGTAAAACAAAAACGATCGGAAGATATCGTTTCCACCTTTGCTATCTCTATCGTAGATAAAATTAAAGATAGCTATCTTCAAAACGATATCGTTCGATCGTTTTCGTTTTACGGGATATAAGGGCCCAGTGTTTAAATAATCTTTTTATTTATATCAGAGGGCCAACATTTTAAACAGGCGGATGTTAAAGTATTGGCATGTTACTACCTAACAATTTTCTAACTAACCTTTTTACTAAAATGTTCTTAGTTTTAAACAATTTTTAACTAGTATCGTACTAAACTTATTTTCTTTAGGTGTGTTCCTTTGGGCTCCAGTATCTACTACCAAGGACTTCTGACTGCAGTCAACTACTTCTAATCTGTGGTCGAAGTAGTTCAAAGAAGTTCATTAATCTAGTAACAGAATGTTTCCAAACAAGAAAAAGACATCACCAATCAACAGAAATTACGTAATAGATTATTGTTGTTGACATTTTTCACATTTTAAAGTAAAATAAGAAAACAAAACCGAAATTAAATTGATATTGAGGTTAGATTTTACTTTTCGCAAAATGAAAGCATTCCATTCATCATCTACTGGGAAGTACTAAAAAGTACTTTGCAAGGCCCAATGGAACACGGCTTTTATGAACTCCAGCTCATCACACAAGGCCCGACCCTTTTCACGTCTAGTATCATACTAAAAATGCTTTAACATTGTGCTAAATCGTCTAAAATTGTGTGCTTAGTGTACTAACCAAAGAAAATAAACATTTCTTAAGAAAAAAGTAGACTAAGTTAAAAAATAAATAAATATAATATAAAAAAACGTTTTTGTAAATTTTACTACTCAAATTTCTCTGTGTGCTATGACTTTGTTCTGTTTTTGAAAATATATATTAAGACAGTTTTAAGATAAAAAAGTAAATAGTTTCGTTATTCTAATATTTACCTACCGATGAAATTCAGTGATTGGAATTCTTTCCCTGCGAGCATTCAAACAAAATGGCGCGGCTCTAAGTTAAGTGTTGTGCTACAGCCGCCATTTTGAAAAACGAATTTCGACCAATATAATCATCCTAAAAATTAATTTGTAATAATCTTTCTGACAGGGCATTTATTTTTCTCTCTCTTTAACATAAATACAAGATTTTTTTATAAAATGTTTAGGTATACTAATACCGATATTGGATCAAAATATATGCCCTATGACTTCAGCTTTACAAACACTGAATACAAACAGAAAAATCTAAGCTTAAAACATTTCTTTACTTATGTAACTAATCACGAACATATACATAGCTATATGTAAGTATGTATATAATATTTAAAGTTTATTTTAGTCAATCCAAGCAAAGGTTCCGTTATCTTTTCCCTTTGACACTGTGGGAATTTCCGAATTATTCGTTTTAAATACTCCTCCAACATCACTGGTAACAACATGCTCAGATCTATCTGAATTCTTGCCACGTAAGCTGTTAATTTTTTTTGAAAGGGTATTGCCAGCAATACTCTTTCTTCGTATAGCCGACTTTTGAGTATCGTCAGTAACAGAGGAATGTCTTTTGGGATTTGTCGATCCTATTTGATCCACATACATTCGCCATTGATTTAGTTTATCCTCAGCAGCCCGCAACTCGTCAAGACTTCTCTCATGGCCAGTATTTAGGCCTATGGGTTTTATTCCTAGAATTTCTTCAAGATCGATCTTTAGTGGTGCCAAAGCTGATATAGCTCGAGAGAGACCAATTTGCGAGTGTCGGATTCTGTGTTCCATCAAATCAGCCCCCAGAAGCTCTTCATTCGGATCCATTCGTATTGGAATGACTTTGTTAACAATATAGAGCAAGAGAAACGTCGAACAAATACCCCAACAGGCAAGACAAAATGCTGAAAGCGTTTGAATTCCAAGTAGATACCAACCACCGCCTTTGAATAATCCTGTCCGACCTTTTGTTGTTCCCAAAGGAATTGGATTATCGGCGAATAGTCCAACAGCTATTACACCCCAAATTCCACATACGCCATGGACGGCACTTGCGCCAACAGGATCATCAATACCCATTCGGTCGAACAATGGCATTACTACACAACACAATATCGCTCCCAGACTTCCTATAACAATAGACTCCCAGGCACGGAATAGAAAACATCCAGCAGTGACCGAAACCAAGGAGCCCAAAATTCCATTAATAAGGTCAATTATATCCAAACGTCCTCCATTCCTCCACATAGAATATCCACAGCTACTTATTCCACCACCAAAAGATCCTAGCATAGTCATGACTGCAGCTCTGGCGGCATACTGCCACTTTGCACCACTAACTCCATATGTACTCCCCGAGTTAAAAGCCAACCAGCCCCACCAGAGAATAAAAAGTCCCAAGCAAGCATTCACTGGGTTCCCTAAAGGCAAAGGGTCGTAGCCATCTGCATATCTCCCCAAACGCGGTCCGAGCATTGCAGCTGAAGCAAATGCTGATGCACCACCTGTGGAGAAAAACAAAACTTAAATTACTAAAAATACATTACATTTTCTAGTATTCACCAATCAAATGAACTGGCCCACTTCCGGCAATGTCAACAGCTCCTAAATTATTTAAGAATCCATGCTCACCCCACACCCATCCAGCAGGAATGCAGTAAACAATTGTGTTGAGCAAAGAAAATAAACAGTATGCCTTAAAATTAGTCCTGAAAAACATGACATTGTTAATGGGAGGTAATTATTTTACATATAGTAAAACAGTAGCAAAGTTTTTAACTCACCTTTCAGCCATGGCTCCGCTGACAATTGTTGTTGCTGTGGTTGCAAATGATAATTGGAAAAGAAATGCAGAAAAAATTTGACCCATTAATGGATCTCCGACTGGTGGATCAATTAGAAAGTCTCCAATTGCTATGAATGGATTTGAAAGTGGTCCTCGTCCAAATGACATTCCATATCCAAAGAGCCAATAAGTAAACCCACCAAGAACTATGTCTACTACATTTTTCATCATTATGTTGACTTCATTTTTGATTGACACGCAACCTGATTCCAGCATGCCAAAGCCTAAAAATATAAAAAAGTAAATCGAAAATTTGTTTAAAGGTATCGGGGTTTTCAATAAGAGCGCTACAAAAGTTTTTTTAAATAAAACAAAAACGGTTTTGGATATCCATTAAATTTTGTATTCCTGTGAAATTGCGTTTGATGCCATTATGTATGGAATTCGATTTCTTTTGCATGGCCACCACGGGCACGCGTGTAGAAGTCCAGACGCTGATCCCAATTTTCGACGGTTTTCAAGCATAAATCGGCCGATACTGCTGCAATTTCACGTTCGATATTCGTACAAAGTTCATCAATCGTCGCTGGCTTGTTGGCATAGACCACAGACTTGACGTAGCCCCACAGGAAATAGTCCAACGGCTTCAAATCGCACGACCGAGGTGGCCAAGCGACTGGACCATTTCATGAGATAACACGTTCTCCAAACTTGTTTTCCAATAAATTGATTGTGACATTCGCTGTGTGGCTTGTGGCGCCGCGCCGTCCTGTTAGAACCACATGTCCTCCAAGTCCATATCATCCAATTGGGGCCAAAAATATTCGGTTATCATTGAACGGAAGCGATCCCCATTCACAGTAACGTGCCGGTCTTGATCATCACGGAAGAAGTACGGCCCAATGACGCCGCCGGCCCATAAACCACACCAAACCCTAATATTTTCGGGATGCAATGATGACTCATAGAGTACGTGTGGATTGCTGCCTGACCAATACCGCATATTTTGTTTATTGACGAAGCCATTCAGCCAGAAATGAGCCTCATCGCTGAAGATGATTTTTCGATGAAAATCCGAATCATTTTCAAGTTGTTGCTCAGCCCAATTCACGAACATACGACGCTTCTGGTGGTCAAGCGGCTTCAGTTCTTGCGTCAATTAAATCATGTAAGGATGTAGGCCAAGATCTTTTTGCAAAATTCGCCACAACGACGTCACAGAGATGTCCAACGCTTGAGAACGACGTGTGAGAGACACATTTGGGCTTTCTGCAACTGAAGCCTCAGCGGCAGCAATATTCTCGACACTACGGGCACTTTTTTGTCTCACTGGCACGGGAACATTTTGTCCTGTGACTGTGGATTCAAATTTTTCCACTAGACGCTCAATTGTTGATCTGCTAGGACGATTATGACGACCATAAATTGGACGTAGCGCTCTTAACGTTGAGGCCACTGACTCCGAATTTTGGTAGTAAATTTTAATAATTTCGACTCTTTGTTGGCTCGTATATCTTTCCATCATAAAATGGCAAACCTTACTGCAGAGAAATGTCAAAAGAGCGACAAGAAATATGGCGTCGTTTGCTGTCCCTGTTGCTCTTCTTTTGTAGCGTCTCTGTTGAAAAACCCTTTATAATGTACATAATTTAAAAGTTCAGGGCCCTTCAAAACAACAGGTGTATTTGTACGAGCACACAAATACACCTGTCGTTTTTATGGGTTAAGATTTTACATCATACACAGACGCTTAAGAAAATAATAATTATAAATATATTACAGACACGCAATACAACTAAGAACAAACTTGTGGAGAATAAAATAATCTACAAAATGCGCCATTTCGAAACAGAATCTCTATAAACAAATTTAATTTAAATTGGCTTAGTCGATAGTGAGAAAGAAGGAAATCAAATATAGGGTTCTATAAGAGGTATTCTTAAAAACGACTTATGGTAAACGAAATTACTATTATAAGGTATATCATACATACTAATTTTAGCAAAGAATATAAATTTTATAAAAACCGAAGGAATTGTTTTCAAAAAACAAGATTTTTCTTTTTGGTTTTTTTAACAGTGGTAGGGTACCATTCATTTTGTTATAAGACAAGCCGGATGCTAAGGTATTTGTATGATACTAATACTTACACAATTTTCTAACTTTAAAGGTCTATGCTGCCTATTTACTTAGTAAACCCCAGCTGAACACACCCAAAACAGTGACAGTTCTTCGAAAAAAGTAAGCAAACATACCTTTTTCACATGGAGCTAGTATGATACTCAAAAGATAAAATAAGCCTTTGGTGATTTTAACTTTAATTTAATATTAAAAGTTAATGGCTAAAAAAAATTTTGTATGATATTTTAGTCCGAGGAATGTCCAAGTTTAAAGACAAAATTGCTATCCTCCGTTTAGTCTGTAGCTTAACAGACAGAGAAAAAACAGACGGACACTATTACGAGACCCACTTTTACCGTCTTCCATATTTATGTAATCGTAATATCAAGCATTGTAGTGCCTGGGGCCATGATAGGGGGCGCTATTTCACTTTCGGTTAAGATAAAGTCTTAGATGATATCGTACAGCTGCTATCAATTGTTAGTCATAATGCCTACTTTTTCTCTAAATTGTTCTTATTTGAAGTAATTCTTCAAATTATTAAGTGTTTGTTTATTATTTTAAAGATTTCAATGTCTTCTTTTTTAATCTTTTTCTCCAATGCGCAGAAAACTCAGTGACCGAAACTTGAACAGCGACCCCTTTGAAAGGTTTGCATTCGAATAAAAACAAGCACTCCATATTATATGTACATATATCCACTAAGGTTTGACCAAAATCTTTTAATGCGAATTCATAACTTGCTATATATGCTATGTTCTTTTGTAGGTACCTATAAAAAATAATTAAAGTTCTTGAAATAAAATTAATATGGACGTGTATCACTTATTAGAACACTTATTTTCGACCTGTTTTAACATTTTGGGGTTTCCCGATTTTTATTAGCATCGCAGTTTTATATTTATTTAGATGGATTTTATTTGAACGCCATCAGTATACATAACCTACTACTTAATGCTAGCATTTTTTACTTATCTCTTTTCCCTTCGGGTATATGTCACTTTTAAATACAATTGGAAAAAAACAACTTGTCATCACATTCATCATTTAATGATTTTAGGAGGAACGTAGTTAGTTAATAAATATAAGTCTAAAACACTAGACGAAGATATAGGGTAATGTGGTATATATGTTTCTTTTTCTGCGACTTAAGAGACAAAGTAGGCAACCATAAATTTACCTTAACTTCGTATAGTGAACATATCTTCAACTTGAAAATCGTTTAGCAGGATTCTATTTGTAATTCAGACAAAATTTAGGTTCACTCCTAAGACATAAATGAATACACATAAACGCTTCTTACTTCACCAAACAAAAAGTCTACCTAATCACTTTCTATCTGTCTGTTTATTTGATAGCTTCAGATGTTGTAAATAGATTTTTTTCACTAACTTACTGAATGCAAAAGAGATCTGAAGTTTCTTACATAACTCAGAATTGTATGACTAGTCTTTTGCTTAAAGTTTCAAGCCTCTAGAGAAGTTATTTTTAAATAGATTGAACATTTTATACCAAACACCACAAAATAAGTCTGCAATTTTGCCACATGCCTCTGCTACCATTTCACAAACAAGACTAAAAATCAGAAAATAAATATTAAAAAAAAAAATTAAAAATATAAAATATCTTCTATCCCTAGGAGTTATATTCAATTCAGTTCGTTCTTCTTTCCAAGATTCTACTGTATGATTAATGTTTAACCAATGCCTTCTTAGTTCCTATTAAATTATTATTATTTTTTTTTTAATTTACTTTATTCTAATAATACTTTTATACACGCGATATTTTTGATATTTTTGTTTGTCCTCCCCAAAAAGCTGAGTGATTTAAATAATTGGAAAACAAACAAAAAATAATAAATCATTAATGCAAATAGATTTGTTTGAGTGGCTAGACAGAGAAATTTACGAAAAACTTGTTATTCATAAATGCTTCGTCGACTGTATCGTTTTATAGTAATTATCAATACGTTTTTGTGTAATGAAAATCTTATTTTATATATCTATCGTATTTTTTTTCAACTTAAATGGTCATTTACCAAAATGAAAAGTTATATTTTTTTTAATTTTTACAATTTTTTGTATTAGTCTTCTGTTTGTATTTGAGCGTTTATCAATTGAGTTAATCATTAGCATACAAACTATACACGGCATGCCATGCCAAGCACATATCTTGAAATGAATGAGAGGTTGAAAACCTTTAAGTTAACTAACCATCGTGTATATTAATATTAATAAACATTTGATTGCTACAATTTCAGACGCTCATAGTTCTATGAAATCGTTAAATTATTTAATTTAAGTAAATGGTCTTTGTAAATGGGCTTTGTAAACATTATTTTTTATTTTAATTTTATTAATTTATAAAACACTTCCAAAGAAAGACATATATGTCTTGTAAATTATTGCAAGCTATTACATTTATTTTGGAATTTAAAAAGCTAGGTAATTAAATAAAATGAAAATATGGTGCTAATTCAAAAATGGCCTGTAACGATAAAACGAGTTCAGCGATTTGCCAAATAAATAAAAAAGCAAAGATGAGAAATTTCTTATGCTTCTAATACCTCTTATTGAGATTGGCAGAGAGTTCCAAAGGCTTTTGTACTATAATATCTGAAGATCCAAATACGTTCAATTGAAATAAAAATAGAATTCTTTGTTTTATCAAATGCAATTTCTACTTTTTAAGTGGAAACTAAAAATTCCCAGGAAATTTCTCTAAATTTTGTAACTACTCACAAAAAAGGTATTAAATGGATTTTTGCTTAACAACTTATTTATGTATTATTTCATTCTTCTGGACACTTTTTTAATCAATCGATACACCCCTTCTACAATATGGACTTAGAGCCAACAGTAAATTTTGGGAATGGATGCATAATCAATATATGAATAAGAATAATAAGTCTTATAGGTAGGTATAATGTGTGCTAATATGGAATTTTGCTCAGCTTTTGGGTGGGAGTCAACAATAGCCGTGCTTTTTTTTGCAAGCCCGGAGGGATTTGGTTGAAAAAAAACGTCATCGGGGACTAGCGACTATCGATAACAAGTATGCAATTCACGCCGATATAACAGTCTTTCTCCGTGCTTAAGTTAAACCCCGAGAATTCTCCAATGCTTAGCTAAGACCGAAGGTGATTAGTTGTTGTTGCATTAAACACGTTAATTGCAGAACAGGTTATCGTTTTTTTCGACTTGCAAAAAAACACGGCTTATATCAATTTCCGCATTTTTTGTGTTATGGACATAACTAATTCAAACTTTAAAAAAAAAATGAGAAATGATGGTCCGTCATTTTCCTTAAAACAAAAGACCTTATTATTGAAGATCCATTAATATAACTCAATTTATAAGCTTTTTAAGCTCACCATATCGATCAGCAAAAGTAAGATTCCCAACAAAATCCGATTAGTTAAGAATTAATCCGATAGTCAAGACAAAGGTGTTGTTTGGACTAAGGGCAACTAACAGAGGATCAATTTTCGTAAAAACATTTAATTGAAGTGGTTATAAATACATTTAAACCCACTTTCCTGAAATAAAGACAAAGTATGAACATTTTTCCAAGAAAAAATCAACACTTTATTTCCGGTATGTGAACTTGAATAGAGCTTTGAACAGGTTAACAGTTTTATTTAAATCGTTAGAGCCGTTTTCGAGAAAATTTGACAAAAAAAAAATCACTTTATTTGAGGTGACCGTCGGCACTGATAAATTATAGTATCTTCTTTACGAGTTTATATAAAATGCTCTGTATCAGTTTTGAAGCAAATTTATTAATCCGTTTAAGCTGCAGCTCGATGCACAGACGGGCGAACAGACTTAGGTCATCCAACTGATTACCAAAATCCACCTTTTTTAAGTTTTCGTATTCGATATTTACCCGAGTTTTGATTAAAAAAATTATAAACTTTTCCGAACACTATGGCGTATGAGTGATTTTTTCCTTTTTCGATGAAATAAACAATTTTAATTCAGAAAATGGTGAACATTATGCATAATTCTCAATGTCAATTCCATAGGAATATCATTTATTCAACGGTATAATGCAATGAATTTTTAAATTTCACAATCTCAAATCACTTTCATCTAACTATTCACTCTGCTGCTATCTTTTTGTTGTCATCAATATATGTCTTTTACTCACCAGTTTGCATTGTGAAAATGATGAATGATGAAGTCAACACCCAATTTGTGTCCTCGACACTTAAATCGTAAACACCTGGTATCACATAACTGCCATTTCGAAATACACCTTTTAACGCGGTAGCTTGTGAAGCCGTCACATTAGCCTTTGTTGTCATTTTGTAAAGAATGTAGACATTAACGGTGGAAAACTAAATTTTTGGTTTAATATTTTTCCATCAAGGCAGCTTTACTTGTCCAAACCACGACAACAACTGACCAATTTCATTTAACTTCAACTCTTCGAAGTTCTGAACTTAACTTCTCGGAAATGTGTTTTGTTCTTTTGTTGTTTTATTGTTCGTTTGATATTCGAATTAAAACCAACTGGCCTGGCCTGGCCTGGCCAATTACCATTCGATTAATTTGATGAGTGTTTTGATCTAAGCAATCTGCTTAGAGACCCTGCGTGCGTTTTGCTAAAAAAAATAATCTCAGAGATAATTTGGTGGACGATGCACATAGGCGGATTTTTAAGCAATTTCGGCCATAAACTTATACATACATTTTAAATGTAATTGGTGTGTATGATTTTTTAAACTACATAATTATGTTTTGGTTGCTTAAAATTAAAACAAATTTTATAATCTAGAGAATCAATTTTTCACAATTAATATGGTGTTGTTAAAATTTAAGTGCTTTGTTCAAATTCTCAATAGTTCATTATTTTATGTTGGATTTGGAAACTAAAGAAATGCTAATTTATAACAGTCATAACAGTTGTTCCCCATTAAAAGTAGATGTTCATCAACGGGCTTCTCGTGACTTGAAAAATAAAAAAATGCGGGTGTCCATCAAGCGGTGGAGGGCCCTCTGGCCCTGTGGGGCCACATAAACAGTGCTTTTGTAAACAAAACTGTACAAATTGGCATGTCTAGAGCTACTTTCAAATCATAGTTTTTTAACACAAGTCTGAAAATATATAATTTATTTAAGAAATATTTTTAATTAAAGTCGATTATATTTGAATTAAAAGTTTCCGATTCATTAGAACCACACATTTTAAATAAAGGTACATAATTAAGCTCAGTATTTGTGCTAATTAAAGCATATTCCACTGCAAATAATAAATGATTCAATCAAGTCAAAATTTCAAGCTTTTTTGAAAATAATTCCTGCGAAGGAACTACACAAGATAACTGCCAATTGCGCCGTAACAGTAAATACACGCCTAGATTTATTTTACCTCCTAGTGGTAGGCTTAGGGTATTGTGCTACAGGGCACTGGTTTCATCTATCTGGATTTCTTCGATAGAAAATTGTAGGTCCCTTCTAACAAAGACTGGTAAAAAAACTGAACATATTCGGTAGCTGAGATAATTGAGACACATAGTTGCAAGGGCACTCCTAGATCGAGGATGTGAATTTTTTTTTTTTTAAACTGAAAATCTTACTAGATAAAAATCAATAAAAATAAAAAAAAAATGTTTCAAAAAATTATCTTGTGTGTAGAAATTTTTCAAAAATTTGGTTCAAAGTTTTTGCTTGAAGTCCACTCGGTTTAATTATTAATTATGTAAATTGCAGTGGAAAAGCAAGCACTTGGAAGCAGCTTAAATTACCACAGACACTGAGTTAAGATAAATGTATCTTAATTATTTTTCTTCAAAAATTAAGGTTAAAATATTCCACTGAAACCACAGTCCTTCAGAACCAGTATAGATGATTTTAAATTAACAAGGCACTTTTTAGACACTGCACTTAAATTTTAACAACACCACTATGAAAAATGTTTTTGTAAAATTTGTTATAACTTTAGGCAATACAAATATAAGTTCAAAATATCATGCAAACCATATTACATTAAATACACGTGAATTCTCATTACTGAGTTTATTTTTGAGGTTGTGGCCGGGAATTAAAAAAAAAAATCTGCTTGTGTGGTGTTTACAAAAATTTAAATGACACGCGGAAGAATCAGTATTTAGTACCAACCAGGAAGACCTGTTTGAAGTTTATGAACTTAAGACATGAAATATCACCGAAAAATGATTTCAATACCCAAAATTACCAGAATCAAAAGTATGTGTTATCTTTATGATAATGTCAAATAACAACAAATTGTCGGTAATCTGATCAATTGAACAAAAATTGTTTAACTTTCGCAACTGAAAAAATATCTACGCTAAAGTATTGTTTGTATTCAGAAGTGAATGTTGATTTTTTTTCAAATGTGATAATTTCCTATTGGTATACAAAGAGATGTTGATTTAGTTTAAAATGTGTTAATTTCGAATTAGTTCAAAGAGATTTTGAAAAGATATTGTACCTGCAATTTTCAATTATGTATAACGTATAAGGTATGTATTTGATGGAAATTGATTGAAAAATAAAATTTGTATTAAATTTATGATGCATTATTAGAAATTTGGTCGATAAGTAATCTGTTAGAAATTAATGCCACTATATTTGAAAAATAAAATAAACGACTGAATCGAACTTATTTCCTCTCTCTCTCTCTTTTTTTATGTTGAAGGTTTTTTTTTTTTTAAATACTAAAAAAACAATATTTACATTAAGGCATACGCATACACAATCAGCCGCCTTATTGTGAGTTTCACCCGAAAAATATTTCACTTTAAAATTTTTTGTTCGCCCGGAATTTTAAAAGCTATTGTGAGTTTCGCCTGAATGAAATTTATTCGCCTACAAAAAAGAAATGAAATGACATTGCATTCCGCCCGAAATGAAAGTTAACAATAAGGGGATTTTTTTTATCATGAAATTTCGTGGGAAACTCACAATAGGCGAAAAGTGAAATGTCAAATTTTACGGGTGGAATTTTGTTCGGGTTAAACTCACAATAAGGCTGAATATGTATCAAAATCGTTATAAATATTTTGGAGAAAAATCTGATGTTCCTTTAAGGTCAGCGTCCATTTAAGAGTAAAAATACTGCGAGCAGTTTCGATGGCAAAATTCACAACTGGACTAAGTCATGACTCATATAATGTCATGTCATATATTAGTTCACGGAGGGTTTGACAGATATTCGAAAAAAAAACTCTCGAGATTACTCTGCAAAAAACTGGACATACACCTTCTTAACAGAAAATGTTCTTTTGGTTTTTGGTCTTATTTTTTGTATAAAAATGGTTTAAAATCGATGGAGTAGCTTACGCCTGTGAAAAGTCATTTTAGCACGTAGGGAGTAGGACTAATGTCTTAAAACCGCATATAAGCGTAATAGTCAAATTTAAATAGAGCCTAATACTAATTCGTCATACAATAAATATTGTGTCATATGACAGTGTAACTTCGCCTTAAGAACTGTTTTTTTGCTTCAAACAAAGAAATTTAAAAATCCACTAGGATGGTTAAGGCTACAAGACGGAAAGATATTGTCACACCGCCACCGCCACTACACGCCTGACACATCGATTATTATTATATAGAGAATAATAATCGATGTGTCAGGTTAAATCAAAATCTCGAGTTCGATTTTGATTACGAATGAATACTAAATAGTGTAGCCATTGTGAATATAACCTAGATATGTTTCACAAGTGAAAATTTGGAAGTGACAAATTTCGGTTCGCTACCTGAAATGTTGATCTTTCGCCGACCCAGCCCTGGAAAGGAGAACGCAAGACTATTTGTTTGAGTGCCTTCCGGATGAAAAATAAGCATAATGTAGACAATTCAAAACTTGTTTAGATATAAATCTATTCGTAGATATTGATAGAAATCTCAAAGTCCTTAAAAGTAAATAATATTTAACTTGTTTAACATGACATACATATGTATATATAGGTACATATATGTACTTTATGTTCGTGTTGTGATAATGATGGTGGGACTTTGGCAACTATGAAAAACATCATCAATTATTCAATAGAACTTTTGATAAATGCATATTTGCAGGTAAATCTCGAAAAATAATGCTCATTGGTCAGAAAAAAAGGTCAACTTCATGTGCTTGAGCATTTAAATGTACTTTAAAATGAGAAAACCTATAGTGTTGAAAGTGAAAGAGAAAGTATAAGGGCTTTTCTGTGACATTGAAGTTAGTATTCGAGGTTAGATGATATTATTCAAGGTCGTTTATACTCAGAGAAGTATTTGAAAATGCAATTAATTTGATTCTCACTTTTCAAAATGTAAAAGTTGATGAAAAATTTTAGAATTTTAAATAATAAATATTCTAAAAATTTATTATTTATTTTTTAAATTACTAAAACAAATCGAAAAATAGTTTGAGCGTAAAAACTAAAATTCCGTGTTATTTCTTGAACAAATATGAATGTGTGGAAAACCAAACCAAAAATCGTTAAAAAATTATATACAATTTATATATAATAATATAGTATAATAATGAAACAATAAATAAGAAAAATATCATCGACCTTTTTTCATCTTGATTTTTTAAGAAGGAATCTAATATTTTTATTTCGATAATTTTAATGCATATTCAAATTGAACTTTCTGATAGGTACTTATTTTTTTTTTAATGTAAAAAATACCTACGATAGAATAAACAAAATTATTATCCATTGACGTTGGAGACGTTTTTCGTGAAATAAAGATTTTTCATACCGCTTTTCAGAGGCGGCGCTAGACAAAAATGAGGTGTGTTCAAAGATTTAATTTGCGGGGCTCCTGGGTTAACTGTCTAAAAATATTGCTTCCATATAATATCAAATCTTCCAATAAGTCAATATTTTGGTAGTTAAAATCACTCCTACAAGGAATATATTCAGTTTTGTTTTCATTCAATAACTGTATACTTAAAACCGATTTCATAAATCCCTTTCAACTATGTAACAGGCTTTAGTTTTAAATCTTAAAATGACATTTGTTCCATACAAAATAAGTCATTTAAAAATTTAAAAGCCTCTTAAATATTTATGAGACCGAACATTAGCCTCAAGCTATTAAAACTTAAGGGCTTGAATAGATGTTTTCGATGTTAGTTCTTTTTAACACGAAGAAACAAGTTGCTGGAAAATGTTTGACGTTTTCATAAAATATGTTGCACAATTAACACGAAAAACCCAAATCGTAAGAGATTTACGGAAGTTTGAAAAGAAGTGTCAACGCAATATTTCCTCAACATGATCTTGTATCCTAAACTGAAAATTGCGGCAAGCTCAGTCTTACAAAACTTCAAAAAATAATTCTTTTATACGATTTTGCATTGAACGTGTCAGCACAATCATTTTGCCCATAGGTATTGCGAGAAGGTACATATATTCAAAGCTTAATTATTTAAATTCCTGCAAATATTATTGAGAATTTTATAAGTTTTGCTGCAAAAATTCTTACAATACATTGTACCTATATGGCTAAAAACACTGCGGGCCAGTCAAAATGTTTTTTATATTTATTCATAAGACGAGAAAACGTTTGATAACAGTGGTTTGTTTCGCAAGTGTTAAGGTAGCGCTACACTTTTAGAAATTAAATACATAGTTAATTGCAGCTTTTGGTATGAGTTTCTTGTAAGCAAGCTTACATCAATACCAAAAAAATAAAAATTGAATAAAGAAGTAGTTTTGGTAATTCTCAATATTTTCATTAACTATAAGACATAAAACTCGAATAATCTAGTTTTCAGTTTTCAAATAAGATTTTATAAGGACATCAAATAATTAAAGCCAATTCAGTACTTAATGACGCAACTTTGAATAAAAACAGTAAAATTTAAAATTTTTTGTTTGATAAATTTTGAGTTTGTGAAAGTATTTTTTCAAACTAGGTTGAAACAAATGATTTAAGAACAAGTTTCTGGCTTTCAGAAAATTTATAATCTTGTATTGTAAGTGTTGCCGTTGTTCTTAAATATTTTTTTTAAATTTAAAGTTATTTTTTAGAAAAAAGCCCCTCCCGCCTAAACGGAGGGAGATAGACCCCCCTCCCATAGTAAAAAATGATTGTATTTACCTTTCTACAAAAATCCTTTATTATTTTGCGGCGCCCTAGATATCATAGTCTCCCCTAGCTTTTTAGTAGTAAATTAGTTGTGTGTGAAAAAAAATTGTAGCTCTATTATTTAAAAAAAAAAATGGTATATAGTGCTAACTTGATATCAAGTTTCAGAAAATTAAAAAAAACTTATAACACAATTAATTGTAGTTTTCGAGTTGTAAATTTGTTGTTGAATGCAAAAAATTCTAAACATTTTTTGACGTTAGTTTTCTTTATATTAAAAAATCAATGCTATATAGTGCTAACTTATTACAAAAAATAGTACGCAAATCGAAGGTTTTTTGTTGCAAATTAGTTGTGGAAAGAAAAGAATTCCAAAAATTAGTTTGACGAAGTTTTTAAACAAAAATTGGGTAGGTGCTAAGTTGACACTCTGAGTCCAGGCATTAGACAATGAAATTTGAAAATGTAAACACGGCATTAATTGTAGCTTTTTTATTGTTAATTAGTTGTGGAGAGAAAAAAATTTTTATTTATTTATTGCCAAAGTTTTTTTTGCACAACTAATTTATTCTACTTAAAAGCTATAATTAATTGTGTACTAAGTTTATTAAATGTCTGAAAGTGTAGCGCAAATTGACACACGTTTGTTTCGACTGTTTAGTGTGTGTTGCCTTATAAAAATCAGTATATTATTGTTGTTTCATAAGCCGGAATAAAACGTTTTGAGAATAATACTCCCAAGGTTCTTAGTACAAAATATAAATAACAAAGAAGAACATGTTGCCTTAGCGACATCCTGCACCTTACACATTTCGTGATGCCGTTAAGATAACAGTTAGAACGAATGAATATACTCAAAGTCAACTTCAATTTTTTTTCAGAAACAAAGATAATTTAATCAAAATTGGTCAAACAGTTGGCGAAAAAGTTGAAGATAAAGAAAATTTCTTGCTTATAGTAACAGACTCATTTTTTAAATCAAAATTGAAGAGTGTAACCGTTTTTGAAAAATAAAATAAAATATTCTTTAACGGCTAAAGTGTATGGCACGTACCATAATTTTATTATTTTTGGTACTTACTTACATATAAATTTAAACATGTCGGAAAAATATCTATAAAACTTTGAACGTCAACTGTTTTTGTTTTCCAAAAAAAGCTTTCAATCTCTCTTTAAATAATTTTAGTATTCCGGTTTTATGAATTTCGCGATTTTGGGTTTTCGGGATTTTGACCCCAACCCAAAGTTGTCTAAAGATATTTTGAAATAAAATACAAATTTAAGGATAATACAGAATTTTTAAATAAAATTTGGCAGTACAAAAATTTGGGCTTATAGAGTTTTGCAAATCAGAATTTTTGATTCACTTTCAGAATGTTATGGTTTTTCAAAACCTTGGAATTTAGAATAACGACATGCTACTTTTATTTAGTAGTATATTTTATATTGGTGGTTCATTGTATGAACATTATTTTATGATATTAATGGGCCATTTAATGTGTCTACCTAGAAAGGTTGCAGGAATTTCAATTATATCAATTTATAAATTTGTTCTACATTTTTGAAAAGTTGCGAGCAACGAATTGCTCATTGGTCGAACCAAGGGCAACACAAAGTTCTTGGCAACAAATTGTGAGGTGGACA
Organism: Leucozona laternaria; assembly: GCA_932273885.2. Lineage (NCBI taxonomy): Eukaryota > Metazoa > Arthropoda > Insecta > Diptera > Syrphidae > Leucozona > Leucozona laternaria. The sequence goes on along the minus strand of OW026368.1, from coordinate 19,870,117 downwards.
AGGACCGTATTTTAAGGTCAAACAAACTTAACTGTGTATGTTGAAATTATTTTAAAGGAAACATACTTAAAAAAAAAAAAAACTATATTCTATTCTGACTCATGCGCAAATCGAATTCGTCAAATCGGTTTGAATATTTATCATTACCTCTCGTATTTATATCATAAGTGCAGTCAATTAGCTTTCCTATCGGATTCAACTCCGAATTTCTGTTTTAATTGAGTGAATTTTGTAAGCTAATTATATTGTACAATCGTTTTGCAAGAGTTTCTTACTTTTCAAACTATCAAAGAACTTCATTAATTACATCTTAACATTCTACATAATCTAATTTGAAAATGCATAAAACTCATCATAACACTACCAGCATACCGGAGCACACAAACTGGATAAATCAATATAATTTCCTGTACACCAATTAATCCATACATATGTATATTAACATATGATGACACACAAATAAATTTTGCAGACAAAAACAAAACTGATAATCCATTGTTTTGATGTTAATTTTCTAAGTGCATTTAAATAAATTTTAAGAATTTTGTATTTTGCTTTTTAGATGTTCTTGGACATTTTCAAAAAATGGATGATGATTCTGAACAAGCCCTATTAATGGGAAATCAACAAACATCGAATTCTATGAGATACACTGATGGACCAGGCATCCTACCACTTCTTAGTCCAGCCGCTGCTGGTGCAACATCAACGCCATACGAAAATGATGTTCCAAGTGGGGGCAATGGTTGTCAAAATGACAATCTTGGAATGGTAACTAGTTCTGATAAACATGTACACGTACATATGCCTTATGCCTTTTTTTTTCATTTATCATTAGTTTTCATTTTTATATCGAGTGGGTGGTTTTTTTTTTTAAGGAGATTTCAATTCCCATTTTCGGATGAAATTTGTCTTCATGAATGTTGTAACCAAAAACTACGCATTTCTTTTTGTTAGAGAGCATGAAATTCTGAGATTTTATTTTAGAATTAAAATCAGGCTATTTTGTTGTCAGGCAAACTCAGAACTTATATTATCAGTTACTTGAGCACTTTAGAACCTCGAAGCAATATTATTACTAATCATTCATTTCGTTTAGCGGAATTCTTCAAGAATTGCATCCGACCAAAATCACCAGAACACCGATCTTCTCACCGACATTATGGCAAAATCAGGTGCAACACTAAGGCAACAATTCCATGCAGATGCCCTCAAGCAAGTAAGTTGCATTTTGCATTTTTTGCATAAGTTGTTATTTAGACACGCATTTATTTAAAGATCGGCTTTGGACGTTACCAAATCCTAATAATAATCACAACTGGAATTGCTCTGGCAACACAAGTTGCCCAACTATTTTCTCTCTACTTCATAATTCCATCAATTGACTTGGAGTTTTGCATGACGCCTTTGCAGAAGAAAACATTGATTGTATCAAATCTTATTGGAGCATGTTTTGGTGCAACATTTACGAGCGGATTTGCCGAGCTATTTGGTCGCAAGAGGACACTCTTAGCTTGTTTTATCTGCATGATAATATTTTCAGTTGTTGCAGCATTTATGCCAGTTTTTAAGGCTTTTGGTGCAGCAAGGATGATTGCGTCGGCTTTCGGAGCAGGTACATTCCCTATTGTAGCTACTTATGTGTGTGAAACGACTCCAGCACATTTGCGAGGTCGGGCTCTGGGCATGGTAACATCTACTGGGGGGATCGGAGCTATGCTTGCTGCTGTAATATCTTGGTGTATATTACCCGAGTCCGGAATGCAGCTAATGCAGGAACTTGAAGAGCATTTCAGTGGATGGCATACTTATTGCTTGGTAATGGCTATGCCTGCCATTGTTGTAACTCTTGGCTTGCTAATTCTTAATGAATCGCCACGCTGGTTGTTAAGCAAAGGTAAAGAGGCCGAAGCTCTAAGGATCTACCAGAAAATGTACCGCTTCAATAACTCAAGGGGTACATACAGTTTCGCAGAAATGGCAGTTCCCAGGATGAAATCTAGGAAAAAAGACGTCAACTGTGAAAATAATACTGAGTGCTCTAATTTGTTGGCGGAGGTGAGTTTGAATATTAAAAAAAATTCCCTCTAGGAAAATTTTCACTTTTTTTTTTATTTCAAGTACCTTTGCTGCTTCCGTTCGCCTGTTTGGAGAACCAACGGAATAATTGCTGTCATTTGGATTATCGCAATGTTTGTCGGATATGGATTACCAGTTTATGCTTTTAATAATGGACGTTATATTGAATCCCATCTATTTACCGAAAGAACAGTTAAGAATTTTAATGCACGGCATTTGAAGTACAATATCATTTTAAACAATTCATTTTTTATCCACAGAATTATACGCTTTCTCAGACATTTGAAAATAGAGAGTTTTCTGAAAATATAGTAAATGGAATTTTCAGAAGTTGCAACTTCGTCAATTGTACATTTAATCAAAAGCTGCTGAATTATGTACAATTTGAGAATTGTACTTTTCTCAATAGTAATTTTCATGGAATCACTGCCGCTTACACTACATTTTGGTATTCAATTTTTTACAATGTCAAGTGAGTACATGGGCAAATCTTCAAAATTCAACATATTTAAAAAATATCAAATATCAGTTTATAAAGGGTGTTTTTTTTTTTTTTTTAAAGTGTGGTTTTCAAGAAGAAATAAAACGCATATAATTTAATATTATAGCTTTATTATAAAGATAAAGGTTTGCCATTATGTTTTAAATATGATTTCGGACAAGTGGCTGCCGCGGCTGGCTCGAATAAATTCCCGCCGAGAGACCCAATTTTCGACAGCTGCAATTGTTGCGCGCGATGGCAGATGGACTTATTCAGGTCTTCTTCGTTACTCTGCTCCACAGCAGCAATAGCGTCTTCGGTGCGCACTGTGGTGCGAAACCGATCCATGGTTGATCGAATTTATGCGATTTTGCGATTATGTCGACCGAATATTGGACGCAGCGTGCTATGCGTCGCGCGAAGCGAACCTTTATTTTGGCACGATTTGCAAACGTTGTTCAGGAGTAAATCTATTAACTATGAAATGGCAAACCAAACTGAGCATAAATCAAGTGACTTGCTGTCAAAAAGACCAACTTCGAAAAAAGTATTGCCAGATTGAAAACCACACATCTTAAAAAAAAAACATCCTTTATTTAAGTATAATAATTATAGAGAGTAAAAACATAAATTATCCAATTGATTCAGCTAAATTTTTTTGATTTCTAGATTCATCGATACAAATCTTAAATCGAAGCATTTTATTGGGTGCGAGAAAAAAAACACCGAATTCGATCAGATAAACAGCGATTGTGATGAGCCTTTCGAGCTTTACACATTTTTCTACAAAGTTATGCACGATGCTAATGTTGAGGTAATTGTTCCATCAATAATTGTGCTGTTTTGGGGTGGTGAGATCCTTAATCGTATTGGACGTATTCGATTTGCAAGTATGTTTTTTTTTTTTATTTTTAAATCTTTTTCTGCACAATCATAAGAATAAAAACATCTATCCTTACAGCCTGTTGCATAATTATGGCCTCTGTAATATGCTGCTTAATTGAATTCGTTTCCGATGGAGAATACATATACTGGACTGTTGGATTTGTTCAAGGATCCATATTATGCGGTCTTCAGGCTCTAACTCTGTACTCCATTGAATTTAATGACACAATTGGCAGGTAAGTTGTTAAAAATGTAATTTTTGTTGTTTTCTGATTTTTAAGAGGACCTTCTATCATTTTGTTTTTGTAGGTGCTTGATATGTGGAATTCAAGTAAGCTTTGGTTTTTGGGGAGCATTTCTGGGAGCTGATGTTTATGGTGAAGTTCTACCAGAGGGCAATGCACGTGTTGTTGCCTTTACATCTTTAGTTTGTCTTTTCCTTTTGTGTTTTCTTAGTACATTTCTCAAAGAAACTAAGAAGTTTTTGTAAACTGGAAGAATTGCTTAAAAAAAGACGAAAAATTACCAATATTTTATTCTATATGTGAGTATATTGTATTGTGAATTCATCATTTTTAGAATAAAAAAAAAATAAAGATTCTAAGCTTACATATAATCATTAAGCTAAAACTATTCTACATATCGTGAAATTAATAAAAGTTTAATAACTGTAAAATATAATAAATAAATGCTTATAGCTAAATGTCTTTTTTTTTTATTATCCTAGGTTCCCTGCATGGAAAAAAATGTTATAAAGTGGATTTTCGTGATTTTTATCGTGATAATCAACGTACTTCCTTTTTAACAATTTATTGATAGTCGTTAAAATGCCTATTTTATCTTTTAACTATCATACTAACTTTATCTGCCACTTTGACATTTCCAAATGTCAAAAAGGGTGTGTTTGCTTTGTTTTTACACGAACTGTCACTGTTTTAAGCGTGTTCGGCTGAAGTATCTCCAAAATATAGGTTTAGTATGATTCTAGTTAAAAAGTGTTAAAACTAATGTCTTTTTGTTTGGATTTCGGAACTGTTCCATTCCTATTGAAAATGGAAAATTTGGAGTTAAAGCAGTGAAAAAGGAGTAGCTCCGAACATCCACTCGAAAACGACATTAGAAAATTTTACTAAAGACCTTCAAAGTTAGGAAATTATTAAGAACTTAGTAGCGTGGACAATGATCAGTACACATCGATGGGCTAGGACCTCTGCCTATGTTCTGTACCTCTCGCATCGATAAAATCAGTCGAGAAACGATGAAAATTCAAACAAATAAAAAACTTCTATTTTTCAATTATTGTTCAATTCTTTTTGCATATTAGAACTGCGCACATAAATTACAAATAAAATAAAATCCCAGCTTACAGTTTCACGTTTTATTTTGTAGGAAATGATACTTGGCTTCCCTCCAGCATTTAGCTCATATGAACTGGTACACCCCACCCAATTCCAGTTCTGGCATTCGGGTACGCCTTTGAGTTACACTGTGACAACAAAAAAAACCAGCGCCTCTGGGGGATTTTTTAGGAATATTTCAATAGCGGATGCTAGAACCGCAACAAGAAATGTTAAAAGTGTTATACTGCCTAACAAGTGCAAAGGTTGTTGAAGAGACTACATGACTACTTATATTTTTTTCGGAATTAATTTGAATTGAAATTTTAAAATTTCATGTTATTTACGGCCATTGCAAACAAGAGAGAAATGGCAATTTATAACATTTTTTGATCGCGATTAAAAATGAAGAAAATTCTGGGTGTCCGAAGTATAGTGCCTTTTGAAAAGTAGCTAACTTTTTCCTGGTCAAAATAATGTTCGTTTTCTCTTAAGGTTGCGTTGAAAATATTTATGAAACATTTTTTTTTTAAATTGGATATATTGTTTGGTGGGTGAGGTAATTTTGCCCAACGGCAAAACGCCTAAGCTAAAAAAATGACATCACGGATATTATGTCATAGTGACAGTTGACAGAAAGCCCAACATTAGGTCTGTTTGGTAACGTGAAATTTCTTCTTGAATTTGTACAAATTTTCACAAAATTGCACAATTTGTTACAAATTCCTGTTTGTTAACTCGAAAAAGTTGAAACGAGAGCACATCGAGAGAGAAAAAAAATTTCCCCTCCATTAGATAACTTGCGAATTTGTGCCTCATAAATTCTGTGTGCAAGAAGAGTAAAGTCTGTCAAAACACCCAGCTGTTAGCATCTTTTGCCTTTAATTTGAAATTGTGGTTTCTGGTGTGTGAAAATTAACTTTATAAATAATAAATAACTTGATAAATTTATATTTTATGTGATTTTTTTTAAATTAAACGCAAATTGTTAACAAAACCAGACTTTTGGCACGTGATTGTTGATGTGAGGAGTAAAATTCTGACATTTTGTACACTAAAGTGGTTCAATGCGTTTGTTAACTTTCTTGTAAATTTCTCTTTTTTTGAAAAATTCGTACTCTCTTTGGTATTTTGAGAGGTTTTACACATTTTGCTGAAAAAAGATACCAAACAGACCTATTATTGAAAGGGGTTTTGTACGATAAAATACCTTAAGTAAAGGATACACGTTTCGCACCATCATTTGAATATTAAGTGGGATACCACCAACCAAGTTGAGGGTAGAGTTTATATAGATAGAAGACGCTCGGCAATTTCCTTGTAAGGTTTTTTTTACATAATGTAACGAAAAACACTACAGGCCCTGTGCCTCCATATGAATAAGAAACATTTTGTATGAATGCAGCTATTCTCAAAGTCTTCATTATAACAAAAACTTAAATTTAAAACATGCTCTCTAGCATCAATTGGAAAGGAAAAAAAAAACCCAATTATTGAATTTACCTATACTGATTAAATATCATACAAGTTCCATCCTCTTTATTTTCCACGCGACGGGATTATGTGGGTGTTGAATTTTATAAATTGCAAACAAATTAAGTTTTTATCTGGCATTAAATCCTCGAAGCGGTAAATTTTAATCCGAATTTAAATCCTTGCACACAAAAACGTATTATAGTTATATGTATCCCACTTTTGGCGGAGGTTGGTCAGTGTAATTGTAAACCAAACGTCTTGTTCTCAAAACAAATAAACACAGAAGCCAAAACTTCGATGCCAAATATTTGTCCACATTTGCGACTTAACAGACGAACTTACATCCCTTAATCGTTGTTAATCCAATTGAAGGCAATGAAAAAGAGAACAGACCCACCTCTTGGTCACCACCTCTACATCCTTGCACTTGCACAGCACAGGTTATCGCAAGCCAAGCCATAGGTATAATATAGAGGTAGGTACACGGGTTAGAACTATTTTAAGTGCGCTGCACAATGGGCGATCTTAATCCTTTTGGCATTCGCAATAAACTAGTTGTCATTGTCCTTGGCGACAGTCCAAATGAAATATAATACGTGCGAATATTATCTACACCTACATATAGGTTTAGGTACAAGCAAATCTTCGATGAATCCTCCTTTCTTCGCGATTTTGTCAGAGAGACCTGTTTGTATGCTAAACCACTCGATAATCCTTTTATGCCGTGAAGCAAGTCAACCAAAGAGGTATAGATTCGCAAAAAGGGGTGCGCTCGCTGCCGTGCGAATATAATAGAATTGGCAAAAAGGCTTGTTAAAGGATGATATGCTTGCTAATTCGCCAGCGGCTACTTTATTCGCTTCTCTTGTCCTGGTACCGCTGCGCTCGTTGAATGGAGGTAGACCAACGCATCAGCTTCCGTTGCCCGCACAAATGTATTGGGTTTTGTGTTTTTCATATACGTATATATTGTTTGATGAAAACCAGGCGGATTCAATATCCTTTTTTCCACAAAACTATAATAAAACTGCCAATGAATCTGTGTGTTGTATCCTTTTTTCTTGTCAAAAAGGGTTGTTATGTCTTCTTCTTCTTCTGTGTTGTTGTATGTGTGGCAATTGCCCGAAATCATTGTACTAACAACTGCAATAAACTGTTTTACTATTGCCGCTGATTGTTTCGACTTTGCGACATTTATAGAGGTAAAGGATTTGAGTGAGATTTTTTTTGGAAAAAGGGTATAGACATGGTTGGATCTTGGATATGGATATACATTGTATACGTGGAAGGGTTGATTTGATAAATTTTCAGTTTACTTGTGTTTATGTTTGTTTACTAGAATTTGCACCCCTATATAGCAAGGTTTATGACACAAACATATTTTAAAGGTTTATTTTGCCAATGTTCTAATATTCTTAGGAGAGTAGCATGTTGGGGAATTACAAACTCAGCTATTTTGTATAGTTACGTGCCGAGCGTAACGTTTAATAAAAAAGATATTTCTTTAAGCTCACTCACTGAGCTTCTTATCTTTATACTTTATTAAATCTTTTGTATTTTTTACAATGGTTTATAATTTAACTTTTAACTTTAGTTTTTTATTTTAACTATTTTATTTAACTGATTCCTTACCACTGGTGGGGGGAAATCAGAAATAAGAATTTATGTGAACTGGTTTAGAACTGATCAAGACTACTTGTGATTCAATGAATAGAATGAATGAATGAATCGGGAACAATTGGATCTTGCTATTTATACCCAATTGTGGTGAAATAGCTTTTGCAATGACCATGGAGATGGCTTGCATTATGCTGACCAATGATTTCGGCTGTTTTGTCAATTATGCAAAACAAAGCCTTGAGAAGGATGATTGTTGCACACTTGTGTCAACAATTTGGTTTGGCCTTGATTTTTATGATTCGTATGACGACTGTAGTCATCGAATCAATTGCGTAGTTGAATTAGTTGGCTGTTTCGTTTATTTGACGAAACAAAGCCTTGAGATATGATATTGAAGTCTGCACACTTGTGTCAACAATGCAGTTTGATTTATCGTTTTTAATTATGAATCTTTGATGACTATTCTTAACTGTAGCCATCAAGTATAATGCGCATTTTATTAATTCGGCTGTTTTGTTTATTTAACAAAACTAAGCCTTGAGATAAATATTCATTTAAGTTATGCGTCGTTTAAAGACTTACGATAACTGTAGCCTTTAAGTATGTTGTGTGCGTTGTAAGTATCTGCTGGAGGCTTGACGGATGTCGATGCCGTAACTCCCCCCTTCTTAAGATTCTGCTCCGGAGAATCCGAGGTTTTTAGCTCAATATTTACTTTTGTATTATTGGCTTTTTTGATTTTAATTATAATTATCAATAGTATTATGTTAACTATTATTATGAAAATTATTGTGCTGAATGTTAAGCCTTCAGTCACGAAATGTCGAGCTTTAATTTCTTTAATTACTTTACTGTTTTTAACGTTATCAAAATGAATTTTTGGCAATGATAATTTCATTGTAATATTTCTAATTTTTATGTCATTGAAGTTTGGGATAACGAAGTTGTCGCTTATCAACAAGTTTTCATATTCCATATTGTTAATGCTTAATTTGCAATTTTCAAAATTAATCAAATTATTTCCATAAATTCTTATATCATAAGTATTACAATCATGTTTTATATAAGTTTTCGGAATATTTTTTGTTATAATTACATTATTAGTTAATTGTTTGATAATTTGTTTCTTATTTACTTTAAAATTACATATTGGTTTGTCTTTGAAAATTTGTGAAATACATTTATCTTTTATTAATTTTAATTGTTTTTTAGTTATAATAGGTTGTTCTGTATATTCATAAATAGTATTATTACTATTTTTTAATATTGCAATAGTATAATTGCTTACAATTTCAAGTCCATTATTATTTGGAATTGGTTCAATTAGTATTTTATGATATTTTTCTGTATCGTAAATTGGTATTAGTATTATAAAAATTATCTTAAAATCATGTAACACTATAGAGCTTTTAATATTTGTTAATTCTTTGAATGAAATGTTATATTTTATAATTTCTTCGGTTGTAAGCAGATCTCTGCCTAGAACTCCTAGTTTACAAAGTAATAAATTGTCTTTAATTTTTCTGACTTGATCTCTAAGTAGTTGAATATCATATTGAATTTGAAAGACATGTTGCATATGCTCTATTGTATTTAAGTTATAGTTTACTGTTTCATACATATCATATAATTGTTTACTTATTCTTTCTTGTTGAGTATTAATATGATTGGTTACATTTTTCATTATTTTATTAAAATTATTATTTATTTGAATTTGTTCATTCATATTTTGGATAATATTTTTGTTATTTTGTTCATTAACATCTAGTTTTTCTCTTATTTCTTTTTCATCATCGGAGTCCATTACTCCTGCTAAAAATTTTAAGCCTTTTCCCCATATATTTATCAATCCTCTTCTAGATCTTTTATGTGGAATTAAATTACTTATTTCTTCTTTTAATGAATTAAAATTATGTATCATAGCTGGATACTGATAAGTGTAGTTAAGGTTTGCAATATTTTGACCAATTATATTTATATTATTTTCCCATGAATCTATTTCTACACTATGTAATATTTTCTTATAACTTGAAATTACTTGAAGTTCTTCATCCCTAACCATGATAAAACCTTGTCCTTCGTTTAAATTTGTTATGTCCAATTTCTGTCCTTTAATAGTCAGTATGGTCGTCATAATCAGTATTGTCTGTATGTAATCTCTAATTTGTGGATGCATTTTGAACCTGAAATTTACGGGGTTTTTTAACTTTCAATTTATGATACTGTTTGTTATTATTAGCTAAAATTGTAACTTTATTATTTCTCAATGCTTTAAACGATCTAAATCTTGGTTGCAATTTGTTAATATTTCTGACTTTGTAGTAGAATGGATAATCTTGTTTATAACTAATCTGATCATCTCTTGTTTTATTCCTGTTATAAATTATTTTCTCTTTATTTTTAAGTGCTTTTTCAAATGCTTTTTCTGCTAAATTATTTGGGATTCTTTTAAAGAATAATTCAAATGGAGTATAATTTGTTGCTGAACAAATTGAATTGTTGTATGCGAATAATGCTTTAAGTAATGCTTCATTTGTTGTTATAGTATTATGATTTTTCAATATTCTATAATGTTCCATTAGTGTAGAGTGAAAACGTTCTACTGGAGAGTTTGAATTTGAATTACTAACGGTTGTAAAGTGTAGGTCTATGTTTTCGTTTCTTAAAAATTCTTGGAAATCAATAGATGTTGCTGCTTTTTCTTGATCTATTACGAGAAGTTTAGGTTTTCCAAATGTACTTATATATTTTAAAATTCCTTCCTTTAAGTGAACTGCGTTTCTCGATTGAAGTTCATAAGCTTGTGCATAGCGACTGTATTTGTCTATTATAGTAAGTATTGGTATTCCTTTTTGTGGAAAGAAAATGTCTACATGTATTATTTCTAATGGATTTTTAGGAGTTTCTGTAAATTCAAATTTGGGTTTAGGAGGATTTCTTTCATATTTTTCTATTTGACATATGTTACAATTATTAATAAATTTTGTAATTTTTTCTTTTATATTTGGAAAGTAGTATTCTCTTTTTATGTGTTCAAAGGATTCATTTATTCCTCTATGATTACTTTCTTTGTGATAGTTTGTTATAATTTTATCTTGTTCTCTTTCATCTGTTATATCTTTTAAAAGTTTTGTGCATCTTAGCACTTTAAATCTTTTCGATCTATAAAAGTGATTTTTGAAAACGTTTTGAAAATCAATGAAAAGTGAAAGATTTTCAATAAAAATTGCGTTTGTAGCTTTTGGGTTAAAATGATTCTTTATTATTTGTATAATGTCATTTTCCTCAAAATTTTTATATTTAATTATTTTTCTTGTTTTGTTAAAAATTTTCTTTGTTCTTATTTGATTTGCTCCACTTTGGAGTCTTTCTATTATTATTTGATTTTTAAATAAATTTAGAGGTGATTCTGAGATTGGTATATATCCCTGGTCATCTTCATCTGCACTATGTATTGTAGCTGCTGTTTCGATTTCATTAAAATTTATTTCGATTGGAATTCTGCTTAATGCATCTGCATTTGAATTCATTTTACCCTGTTTATAGTCTATTTCATAATTATATTCTTCCATTTGAAGTTTCCATCTTACTAGTTTACTATTGGGTTCTTTAATATTCATTAGCCACTTTAAGGGTTTATGATCTGTTTGTATTTTAAATTTCGTACCGTAAAGGTAGGGTCTAAAATATTTGGTTGCCCAAATAATTGCTAAAAGTTCTTTTTCAATAGTTGAATAGTTTTGTTCATGTGCATTTAAAGTTCTACTTGCATAAGAAATAGGATGTTCGTTACCTTCTTGATTTTGTGAAAGAACTGCTCCTATGGCAAAATTAGATGCATCAGTGCTAAGAATAAATGGTTTTGAAAGGTCTGGATAGGTTAAAATTGGTTCATTTATTAACATATTTCTACAATCTTCGAAACACTTTGAGTAGATTTCATCTTTGATATCTATTTTCTTACCTTTTTTCAATTTTTCAGTCAAAGGTTTTGTTAGTTTGGCAAAGTCTTTAATAAATTTTCTATAATAGCCGAGTAAACCTAAGAATTGTTTTATTTGTTTTTGTGTTTTAGGTATCGGGTAATTTTTTACAGCTTCTATTTTCTTGGGATTTGGTCTTATACCATCTCTACATACAACATGACCTAAAAATTCTACCTCTTTTTTTAAAAATTGACTTTTGTCAGTTTGTATTTTTAAATTTGCTATAGTAAGTGCTTCAAATATTTTTTCTAAATGGTTAATGTGTTCTGTAAGCGACGCTGAGTAAATTATTATGTCATCCATATAGACGAGACATATTTTGTCGATGTGCTCATTAAGAACATTATCCATTACACGTTGAAACGTAGCAGGTGCGTTTTTTAAACCGAATGGCATACGAGTAAATTCGTAGTGTCCATTATCAACAGTAAACGCTGTTTTCTTAACATCTCGTGCGTCTACTTCTATTTGGTGGAAGCCTGACGCGAGGTCAAGAGTTGTGAAATATTGGCACTTTCCTAATTTATCTAGGATTTCATTGATATTAGGTATAGGATACCTGTCATCAATGGTTTTTTCATTCAATTTCCGAAAGTCAATGACTAAACGCCATTTTTGTACACCTTTGGAGTTGACCTTTTTCGGTATTATCCATACTGGTGATGACCACGGTGAATTACTTGGCCTTATTATTTCTTGATTCAGCATGTCCTTTATTTGGGACTGAATCTCCTGCTTGTGAGCATATGGGTATCGATAACTCTTTGCATATACTGGTTTTTCATCAACTGTTGTGATTTCATGTTTCACTGTGTTTGAAAATGTAAGCGTATGACCTTCTTCCTTAAATAGGTGGTCATATTTATTTATTATTTGATTAAGTTTATTTAATTCAATGTTGTTTAAGTGATCAGTTTCTAAATCCACAATTTTATTATTCTGAAGGTCTAAATTTTCTTCTATACTGTATAGATGTGTGTTTTCCATACTGTATAGTTCTGTTAAATCTATTATTGATCCTTTGAGGAATCCTTCAGAATTTTCAGGGTTTTTTGTTAGGTTTCCTGATAACCATTTGTTCACATTTTTAAATCTTTTTGAATTATTTTCTTCAGATTCTGTATCTGTTTCTATCTGGTCATTTTCTAACCATTCTAAATTTGATACTAATTTTCTTTTTCTATTATTTTTCTTTTTTTCTTTTTCAGATTTATTTATTTTATCAGATTTTTCTGCTTCTACCCGGTCTTTTTGCGACCATTGGAGCTCTGATTTTAATATTTTTTTGTTTTTTAGTATTTTATTTGTATTTTTTCCTTTTTTGGATTTATTTATTTTATCAGATTTTTCTGCTTCTACCCGGTCTTTTTGCGACCATTGGAGCTCTGATTTTAATATTTTTTTATTTTTATTTTTATTTGGGATGTGATACTGCATTGTGTCATTGTTTTCATCCTCATTTGAATTACAAAACTGTGTAGCTTTGTTTTTATATCCAATAACCTTAAATGGTTGCACAATATCTAATTTTATTACTTTATCTGAGAAATTTAATATTTTTACTTTGGAAGTCCAATTTTTGGATATAAAGACTTTTTCTAATATTAAAAGATCTTCATTTAGACGTAATTTCTTGAATTTAATAAAACCGTTTTCAACATCTACAGGTAATGTTACAGAACGTATTGTTCGTGGTTGAAATTTAATGGATTTGTCAGCATTTATTTGAGGTTTGTATTTAATTTCTAGTTCTTTATGTCCTCTTTTTAGAATATTCCTTGAAAAATCTATGATCATTTTGTATGTCTCTAAAATGTCGTTACCTATTAGTATATCGAAATATGTGTGAAAATCACACAGGAAAAGTTCTATTGGTGGTTGATCTTCACCAAATTCTTTGAATAATGCTAATATAACATGTTCATCAATAATTGGACCTTGTCCATTACATGTATTTACTGATATTTCGGGAAAAATTTTTGTTGCATATTTAGTTTGAACTATGTTTGGGTTTACGAGGGATAGATTTGAACCTGTATCTATTAAAGCTTTGAGAGTGCGGTTTTTACCATTTTCTGTTACTGTTACTTCTATATATGGTAATTTTATTGTTCCGAGGCTCTCATACGAAAATTTTCTTGGACGTAAATGTCCTGGGGCATTTGTTTTTTGCCTTTGTTTCTATTGAAATTATTGTTACTATTATTATTTCTGTTGAAGTTAGTATTGTTATTATATCTATTAAAGTTATTATTATTATTATTATTACTTCTGTTAAAGTTATTATTATTTTGATTGAAAGCTCTTTGCAGCGTTGAGGGTGATGGGTCTACTTCCATCGGTATGGGTTTTTCATTTCTTTGGTTATAAATTTGTTGGCTTTTATTATAATAATTATTATTTGGAATAAAAGAATAATTATTATTTGGAATAAATGTATAGTTTTGTTTGGGGGATGTATAATTTCTAAAGTTATTACGATTCGTATCTACTAGACCTAGCGTTATGTCGTATGCCTCCTCTAGAGTGTCAGGGTCGCGACTTAAGATAATCGTTTTGAATGGCTCACGTAGTCCTTTTACAAATGTGTCTAGCCCTTCCTTTATGTTACGTCGTGTCATTCGTTCTCTAATTTCAACGTCCTCTTCTGTCTGTCTTAGTCTTGTATTTAATGCTGTTATTATTTCTAGTATTTGGTCAAAAAATTTTGATAAGCTGCCAGTTTGGCGAAGGAGACTTAATTGATTATATAGGGTTCTCTCGTCCCTATGGTCTGAAAAATGTCTTAGTAAGATTTCTTTTATATCGTTCCAGTTATCTGGATTACCATATAATCTTAATCTGTCAGATGCTTTATCTTTAATTTTATTTCTAATGGCCTGTGCCCATATTGCAAGTGGGGCATTTTCAATTTGGCGCAAAATACTCCAAACTGTGTCTACACTCTTAATAAAATTTTCAAGTTCTTTGCTATGTCCAGTAAAATCTGGAAGATTTTTGATAATATCTGGGGTTACTAGAATATTTGCCATATTGCTTTTTGTATTTTTAAATTTTTAAATAAGAAAAGGAGAAAACTTACAGTTTTTGTTTTTATTTCAATATGATGTATGTATACGCTTAAAAATTGAAGTGTTTATAAGTATGATGTCTTCTGCTGCTTTCTTTTCACAGATGGGTTTGATGTCTTCTGCTGCTTTATTTTCACAGATGGGTTTGATGTCTTCAGCTACTTTATTTTCACAGATGGGTTTGATGTCTTCAGCTACTTTATTTTCACTATTATTTTTTATTGGTCTTCTTAGTCTTTTCACAGATTGATTTTATGATTTCTGCTGCTTTTTTTGTTGTTATATTTATTAGTTTCTTAATGTTCTTTGACACTTTATTTTTTACTATTATTTCTACTAGTCTTTTCATAGATAGGTTATTTATTTCCTTTGTTACTTTTCTTTTAAGTTATATTTTTTATTGAGTTTAGTCTTTTGCTGCTTTCTTTTCACTTATTATTTTAGTTTTTTTTTTTTTTTATTTTCACTAGACTTCTCACAGATAAGTTTTGATTTATTCAATATTGCTGGTTATTAGATATTTTATTAAGCATTTTACGAATTAAAGATTTTCGTATTTAATGCGGTTTTGTAGGCTTTATCGACTGCGCCAGTTACGTGCCGAGCGTAACGTTTAATAAAAAAGATATTTCTTTAAGCTCACTCACTGAGCTTCTTATCTTTATACTTTATTAAATCTTTTGTATTTTTTACAATGGTTTATAATTTAACTTTTAACTTTAGTTTTTTATTTTAACTATTTTATTTAACTGATTCCTTACCACTGGTGGGGGGAAATCAGAAATAAGAATTTATGTGAACTGGTTTAGAACTGATCAAGACTACTTGTGATTCAATGAATAGAATGAATGAATGAATCGGGAACAATTGGATCTTGCTATTTATACCCAATTGTGGTGAAATAGCTTTTGCAATGACCATGGAGATGGCTTGCATTATGCTGACCAATGATTTCGGCTGTTTTGTCAATTATGCAAAACAAAGCCTTGAGAAGGATGATTGTTGCACACTTGTGTCAACAATTTGGTTTGGCCTTGATTTTTATGATTCGTATGACGACTGTAGTCATCGAATCAATTGCGTAGTTGAATTAGTTGGCTGTTTCGTTTATTTGACGAAACAAAGCCTTGAGATATGATATTGAAGTCTGCACACTTGTGTCAACAATGCAGTTTGATTTATCGTTTTTAATTATGAATCTTTGATGACTATTCTTAACTGTAGCCATCAAGTATAATGCGCATTTTATTAATTCGGCTGTTTTGTTTATTTAACAAAACTAAGCCTTGAGATAAATATTCATTTAAGTTATGCGTCGTTTAAAGACTTACGATAACTGTAGCCTTTAAGTATGTTGTGTGCGTTGTAAGTATCTGCTGGAGGCTTGACGGATGTCGATGCCGTAACTGTATAAACGCATGAGGTGAATGACGTCATGTTATTTTTTAATTGTCTTATTATTGTCGTTCTTAATCTAACAGTCGTAGTTTTAGACAAGGAACTTTAAAAGTCAGGTGATTGGCGTAAAACTAAATAAAAGCCTTTCATTACTAAGTTGTTCAAAAAAGTTATTCGGTATTTCGTTGGGCGCCATTTTGAAAAACATGTTAACTAACTCAGTGGACAAAACATCAAAAGCATCTGTTCAAATTTGTTGAGTTAACTCGGGTTTAACTTTAATTTTAAGTGTTACAGCTTCAGAATTAAATATTAACTTTAATTTAACGAATCAATGAGCAGATCGTGAATTAAAATATAAGATCACAATTATGAGTTATCAAAGGCTATTTTTTTGGTCCCCCTAATCCAAGGCAATTGGATATTATGCTATTTAGCACTTCGCTGGTTCTAGGTATTAATGAAAGCAAGTACACTTTTTGGCTTATAACTAAAAAGTTATTACTTTTAAGATTTGAAGGTATTAAGCTATGATTAGACGGTTAATGTTAATGGTCAACGCATTGACACTTTGACGTGACCAAATCAGTCATCAACACACTGCCAATGGACCGTCAACGTTGACCATGTCAACGCATAACAAATGGACGATCACACGAATGACGCTAGTCTGTCAGTGTCACACAAAAGTCAAAGGAGACTACGTTGACGTGGCAGAAAAGTATGCCGTATCAATAACGTTGGGATTATGTTCAATGCTTTGCGTCAATGTGTCCTAACGTTTGCTCAGGGCGATTACACGTTCAACGAAAAAAGTCAATGAGTTGAAGTTAAAAACAATGTCAACGTCGGTGTTAACGCAGCGGTCGCTGCATGGACAGTATTCTGCGTTGACAATCACATGACAAGACAACTTTGGGACGGAATTTGACGTCAGAGAGTCAACGAGTTGACCATTTTCGTTGCTTTAGCTTCATAAAACATTGACAATTAACAGACGTATCTATACCAGTCTTGGGGCCAACCATTTTTACGAATCATTATAACGACTGCAATTCCTTTGTTTTTACAAGACATTTTTTTTTGCCTGTTTTACCTTCTCTTATGTTAATTTATGGGAGCCTCGACGCATATTTTTTCTTCAATCTTCCGATGTATAGTTATTCTTAGGTTTCAGCAAACAGTTTGGCGTACCTATACCTATATTGAAAAATATAATCACTTTCTTTAAAAGTCACTATATGTCCAAGCTTTGTTCTAATCATTGTTTTAACTTCACTCTACAAGTACAACGATTTTTTATTTTTTTTTTTATTAACGAGGCGTCCCTCTATACTCAAAATCATGAATAAACGAATCACAATATGTCGCGCCCTTATGGAGACGTTCCGCCTCCATGTAATCCCCTATAAGCATCCACTTAAAATCAACATCTAATGTAGTTTCTTTTTGTATTATAGAGTTCTTTGTCGCTATATTTATACACTCAAAAAAGAATATTCAATAATAATTATTATTTAATTCTGTTGCACCCAAAGGAGGAATAAGAAACAAACAAAATCGAATTCTTCCGGTTGCAATTCATAAACATATAGGCATCTATTTATCCCGCCAGACCGCCTGGAAAGCCACTTAAAACCACCAGTCGCACAGCCTACCGTATATTCTACAAATATAGCAGCCGCATTAGTTTCTCCTTGGGAACCAAGTTCAAAAGATTCAAATAAATGCACACACGCTATATATTTCTTGTTCGCAAATTAGCCTCTACTTAAAGTGTTGTAATGGATCGTCAAGTGGATCGGCCTAGTAGAAGTCCCAGTTTGAGTATAGCTATAGATATTCACAAATAGTAGTTGCGGCAGACGAAACCGAACACCCAAAGTCTCGTAATATCCGGCTGCGATCGAAGTCTGTTTGTCGGCACGATCATCATAATGTGTTTTGTTTTATATTTTCAATCGGACTATGAGATCTTGTTGTATTTTAGGTACTCGCGTTAAATGGGCACTTGTCAACATACCCGAACTGGAAGTATGTAAATATATAAAGGCTTAGCTTTCTGTAGATTTGCACTATAAAACAGAACGTGTTTTACATAAGAGAGGATTCGATTTCTAACAGACTTACGTTAGGTGAACAATTGGACATAAAATACGAGATAATAGTCATCGCTTATTAATTTGTAGAATCACCGATCGTCAAATGATTAGCCCATTAGGTTGACCATAACTTAGGCCAGAATCTAGATGCTTATTTCGCCGCTAAGATGAGGATGCTAAAATCTAGCCGCTAAAATCTTAGACGATTGAAAAAAGGTGTTAAAATCAAGACATTAGAATCTAGGCACTAGAGTTTAGCCGATAGAATAGAGCAGCTAGAATCTAGATAGGCTTCCATCAATTTTCTAATAAGAGACACTTTTTTCATGCCAAGAGAAGCTCTCGCAAGAGGCAGTACTCATAGAAATATGTTTTTCGGTGGAATATAGGCTAGGATTCGATCTCCTCTTCGGTGTGACGCACTTATCATTATGCCACGGGGTACTTTAATTGCATCAAATAATCAGTAATCACCTTGTGATTACTTGAAACCGATAATAAGAATACGACACTTCTATAGCACTTCTATAAGACTATAGATAATTAAAATATTCTTCGCTGCTCAGAGTAACTGAATTTACAGCTTAAAGTTGGTAAAGGAATAAAATTAAGTTCTTTTATTATCGTACAAAGCATTTATGAGTACGGTAGTCGTTAACAAGAAACTTCTGTGGGTGAATATAATTAGGACTAACATATTTAGTTGGATAGTACCTCGAACTTTCCGTAGAGGTTTGATTGGAGTTATAGTGCGATTACTCTGCTTATGATCTTGATTCCAGATATCTCATAATTTTTTCCAAAGCCTTGGTATCTACCTACACAACTAAAATCTTGATTCTTGATATTTTCTTGAAATACAAATAAATAAAAAAATAAATGCTTCTTTATTAGGAATCTAGTCTGTCCACAATAATTTCTCGTTTTTTAACAAACATCATTATTCTTAATTTCCACAAATCCTACCGCGTGTATGGGTAGGTATGGATTTACCTATTTGTTTTATTGTTAGTTGTTAGGCACTGCAATATATATTTTTTTTAAATTTCGCGCAAAAACATAATTTCCCTTGCCCTGCGCATATTGTCTATTTGAATTTCTTCGAAACTGCAAAAACTGATTTGGTTGTTCTGTATTTTATGCAAGTAGTTTTTTAGGTTAACAAGGTTAAAATACAATTGAATTGACACAAAGAATCTCTCTGTGATGGTTGTAAATCTCATTTCAGGCCTCTTTACTAAGAAAGTAGCAAAAACTATAGAGAGTGCAGATATTTCTTCAAACAAAAGCCAGAAACATCATCAGAACCTCTCTATAATACCAAAAAGTGTTCTCGTTTTTTACCAAATACGATTACCCAGTTTCAATCGATTGTTCTGTATTTTTTTTCAAGAAAAAAAATAACTATTTCCAAAAGTTAACACAAGGCCATTACACTTTTATGGTAGTGGCAGTTTGTGTTTTTTTCCCGAGCGATTGTCCTTTTTGGCATCATAAACTCGTCGACAAGAAAGAAAAAAAAATCTTTTACTCAAGCAAATTTGCAATGTGACACTTTTTTAACGCTAATATTGAAGGAAAACATGGCAGTAGGTAAAAAATCGTCAAACCGCAATAAAAATTAACTCCGACTCCGAGTTTTTTCCTCGCTAATCGGCTGAGGCTGACATCGGCAGAAGAAAAAAATTGAATAGCTACGCTCTACGCCTCTACGTGTATATTGCGAGCCTGTCATAAATATTCTAACTTGGGTCCTTATAGTTTTAGTTTTTTATTGACGGATGGATAATGAACGTCAAGATGACATTTCCAATGACACTTAGTGCAGCCTTTTGAAGCCAAAGGAAAGGAAATGCGAGAGACTATGTTTCGTATGTTATAGATTGAATACCTGAGCTATATAAGCTTAGGGACAGGATCTTAATTATTCTGAGGTTATGTGGTAGAAAGAGCAATCAACGGGTGTAAATAAATAGCTAACGATGTGCACACATTAAATATTCCATGATGCCCAATATAAGATGGCAGTAGCCATCTTTGTTTTTTTTTTAGCTGCTTCATCCAATTATTTAATCATTTCCTAGTCGGACGTCACGTGCAAATGTAACTGCCGCCACATCGTTCTTTCGTTATTTAGTGCTGCTGAACGACTTCCTTCGGATCTTTGTTGTTGGATTGCGTTGTTGGCACTGCCAAGAAGTATAGGACCAAGAAGGATACCCAGCCACAGCATTGCAGGCGAAAGATAAATAGAGGAATAAATCCACATAATGAAGTTCGGTAGGTAATGGATGGGCTTCCGCTTCAGGACGTATAGGGGGTGAGTGGTGTTCAGCGCAGACGCATACCCATACCCACCACCCTCCTATGGCATGGCCTGGCCTGGCCTGGCATGATGTGTCAATAAAATGGCAATAAAGCGAGTTTTGAATGTAGCTCTTATTTATAGCCTGATGGTTGAAGACGGGGGAACTGATGACTGCTGGGGAAAGGGAGCTCGGCCTGGTGATGCTCATAAGGTCACCTTACTACATCGACGGTTGGAAATGTATTCTTACATTACATCCCATCTAACCGGGAGGTGATGAATTAGTCAACTTACAGAGGAAAGCTTCCACATGGCTTTTTATTATACTTGTGGCCCCGATAAATTGCCGCAGTTTGGTGATTTAGGATCGAAGAAGAGCGATGAAGTTAAACCAAAGAACGAAAAGAGTATAGGTACTCCAACTCCACTCCACTCCACCTATATTATTTGCCCCGAAACTCATCCATCGGGGATGGCTTTTGTGTATCCAGTGCCGGGGAACTTCAATTATTTTCGTTATAATTCAATGGTTGAACATGATTAATCGGCTATCTATTATCCTTTCAAACTGGTGGTAGCTATATATACATAGACATACATGTATACATACCTACAAAGCAGAGCAGTCGATTCGACACATTATTGGGGTGCGGAACGGTATAAGGCTTTTTATACGAAGAAGGCGGAGTTCTGTCAGCAAAACAATTTAATGGGAAATCTGCTTCTGGTGCTCAGGTGGATCTTAATAAGGAGGGATTTATTATTTTGAAATTATTTTTGGAACTCTATTATTGTCTTCCGGGGATAAAAAGAGATGAAATAGCTTTTTGATGAATATTGTATATATGTAAATAGACGTATATTAGACAAAGCAGAAATAAGGCGTTGAAGTCATTTAATGTCGTTTTGTTAAATTAAGATAAATTAATGATTTCACGAAATTCAATTAGGATCTTAGAAATGAGCAAAAAGGATATAGGCAATATATTTTACAGGTCTCGATATTGGTTTGTAGACATTTTACCAAAGACATTTTTCGATTTTGTAATCAAAACTAACAATACGATGATCGAGAAGTTCGAAAAAATGGGTTTCGTCATGCCGTCCGTCGGTCTGTGCGTCGGTGCTAGAGCCTAAACGGATGGAAGGATTTGCTTCAAATTTGGTATACAGAATTTGTATTGGATTCCTAGAGGTGAAATTCGAATTTGTACCTACATATCTATAATATCTAAGTCAATTGTAAGAAAACTGCGTTTCAGGTTTTTTCTCAAAAAAAACACATAACGGAATTAGGTATTCTACGTTTTTTGAGAAAATGGTCTTATTTTTGGGTTATTCAAATATATCTTTTTGATGGTTAGGCCAGTTTTGTTTAAACAGTTTACAGCGTTTAAAAATTTTGAAAAACATTATTTTATAAACAAACAAAAAAAATATGTGAGTGCCGGGACTCACGGTTAAATATGTGTAAACATCAACGTTTGTCCAAGTGCCTGATTTTTGTTACTGAACGTCATCAAAAGAAACATATTGAATAATTAACACTACATTACCTATCTATAGGCAGTGCTTAAAAAGCTTAGTGTTGAAAGAACGGCAGCGAAATACCCAGTGGGGGAACCGCTGTAAAGAAATTTCCAAGCACTAAAAGGCTGGTGGTGAAGTGTCCAACGAACGGTGAAGGTTCGGTACTGAAAGGTCCTGCTTGGTAGTTCACTCTCAACTTTAAGATGACTTCACATTACACATGCTTATTGTTTATGGTAATCACTCTCTGAGCATCGACAAACAACAACTGTCAGTGGAAAGCACTAAAATCGTGGTTTCAATTAAATGACACCGTACCCAAATTCCAAAGGAACTTAATGGTTTGACTGACAGGGGCCGAATTAAAATATCCAGTTAGAACTGTCAACGAACTTGCAACCCTTATGAAACTCCATCTTTCCATCGAGTAAAACTTACAAAAAATTCAGTCTTAATTTTATACTGAACGAACCTGAAATGAATGTCACTATGAGATAGCCGGCGAATTATATATCTTGAGTTTTTAGAACATTTAGTTGCAGTTGTTGTCATTGGAACTCACTTAAATTGCAGTTTCAATCGATTGACACCACCAATCGCCTATGAAAATTGGACGCTGTGATTTTTAATGAATGTTAACTTTGTGCAAGTACAAAGGTAGCCGATAACTCTGCAATTTGTTCAACCTGAGCTATTTTGTATATCCCAGCCTACAAATTGCAAGAAGAAATTGCATCGTTTAAAAGCAGTATAATGTAAACGTAGAATTTAAGTTCAGATTTGTATCACTGAACGCACCCGATATCCTACCATACCTACAGCCATTGATCTACCATACCTACAGTCAATTGTCACAATCCCTACAGCTGACTATTATTATTTTTGTTTTGATTTTGTTTTCTTTTTAATTACTAGTGTCGCGTCCATTTTGTTCGGGGAATAATTAAAAATTAAAGAAAAAAATATAAAAATATAAGTGTTAAAATGATGAAATCTTCGGTCGCGCTAAAAACAATTTGCTTTCGTCGTTGGCAAAAACAATATAAATGAGTGGTTGCGATAAAGTATAATCTAATTGTCGGCCGCGTTAAAATCAATTTGTTTCAGATTTCGTAACGTAACGTGCTACAACGTAAAGTGCACGACGTAACGTTGCACACGAACGTTCACGTTTTTTTTTCACTCTACCGCCAGCATAGATGTTTACACATCAAAAATCACATATAACTAAAATCAATTTTTTAGTGGGTACTTTTAACTCTTTTAATATTTTCTTGTTAAATTATACCGATATACATAAAGTATTTTCAATGTGTGGTTACACACAGATGTGAACCCAGATTTACTGCATGAAAGTCTATAACGCTCTAACAATTACAATATTATAATATTTTCAGCGTAAGATTAAAGTTAAACCCAAATTAACTCATCAAATTTGGTGAGTTAACTCAGGATTATCTAAATCCTGATGCTTTTGATGTTTTATCAACCGTGTTTGTTTAGTCCCCTTACGCATGCGCGTTATCCACGAAAAACTGCTTCTTCAGTTCACTGTGGGATAATTTACTTCCAAAGTTAGCTAACTCTGGTTTAACTCACCAACTCACCAAAAACTATGGGCCTTAATGTGTTGAATGTAAAAATTGTATATTAAAGAAAAGCAGAGTGAAAATCGGAAATTGTTTCAAAATTATATTGAAATTAGGAGCATATTTCCGCAAGTGCAAATAACTTTCCACGTCTACACTTTCTATTCACACTCAAAATATTCCTCATTAATATCTCCTATCTGTGTACTCCGTATCTGGCAAAAAATTTGCAACTCTTGCGAAATCGCGAAAACTCACGCTTGCGGAATTAAGCGCCTGATCCCTGATGTAATAAGGCCCGAACTATATGGTAACTCACTATAACTGGAGATGACCTTGGAATAAAAACATTGAAAAAGCTATTACATTATATTGATGGAAATTTTTGTTTTAATTTTTTTTTAATTTAAAGTTTGAAATACTTTTAAAAAAAAAAAACTACTAAGGGCCGGTTTTACAGTCAGAAAATCGGCACTTAAGTGGGCAATGTGAAAGATTAAGGCGCAATATCACAGTGCACACTTACTTGAATAAGTGGCACTTAAGTCTTCGATGTGGATGACTTAAGTTCCACTTACGCTGGGAAACTTAAGTGCCATTTATTCCGGTAAGTGTCGACTGTGAAACTGGCCCTAAATCAAATATCTTGATTTTAAAAAAGCTTCAATATACATAATGATATTTTCTTATAAACGTATAATTTCCCGAAAACAACCATGGGCTAGACTTTAATATAGGAAATGTAATTAAACTCATTTAAGTGAAAACATTAAACAAACATTATTAATAAATGTTTTTTTGTTGTATTTTAGATGTCGCCTTCGTTTACAGTTGTTGAACGGTTATTGCATTTCAAATAAATACTTCCTTGAACTTGTCATCTTTTTTACAATTCCAAATCCTATTTGGTTTTTTTTTTTTTCACTAAAAAAAAACCACTAAAAATCTTGACAACAAAAAACCACACAACCCACAAATACTTATTGTTTTTTTTTTTTAACAAACAACGCCTTGTTAACCAATCATTGTCCTTTTTCAGTCCTTTCCAAGCCTATCATCATACCAAAAACCAACACCTTTACGAGTAAAAATCATAGCCAGTTAAAAATGAAAGGACTAAAAACTATAAAACATAAACTCTATACCGAAGAAAAGGTATAACGTATATAATAGTAGGGAAGAAGGTTTCACTAAAGGTTTACAAATAGAAATAAGAGCTCCATAAAAGTCATAAAATAATATCGCGAGTTATTTACCTGATGGTATTTTTGACTTTCAAAATTTGTAGCTAAACACCATTTATATACCTCTTCTGTGCATAAACGGTTAAGGATTTTATAACTGGTGTTTGGTATTGGAATCATTTGTGCCATAAACTCCTTTCATCAATATAGCTTGGGCTGCTATACATATAGGTATAGAAGTATGGAAAGGATATGAGTGAGCTATAGTAAGTTGCTATGTGGATGGTATAGTGTTTGTGTGTTGATGTTGAAAGTGTTTACGACAGCGAAAGTGAATAGAAATAATAAGGTTAAAACTAACATTGAGTTGATATTGATATTTAGCAGAGAAGAGTTCAACTGAAAT
The DNA here is from genome assembly GCA_932273885.2 of Leucozona laternaria. Taxonomy (NCBI): domain Eukaryota; kingdom Metazoa; phylum Arthropoda; class Insecta; order Diptera; family Syrphidae; genus Leucozona; species Leucozona laternaria. The sequence goes on along the minus strand of OW026368.1, from coordinate 19,844,665 downwards.
TCTCAGCAATTTATGATCCTTTCTACATTATATCCTTTTGCATGGCATTGCATTTTACCATATATATCTAGTCATTGGCGAGGGCGATGTGGTGGGTCAACTCAGCACTATAGAGTTCAATAAAATGTACATCTTCTTGGAGGACACACATATCGTTCGGTCCATTGTGTCACAGAGCAAAAACATTTTCCAAGGAGTATCCTTTGCCAGAGGTTGTACTCCTGCAGAGCTGTTGAAATATTTAAATTTTAATCCAATGTCGTTCAATTATTGAATGTGGCCAACCGACAACAACGAGAGTCCTTCGTTGCATTTATATAGAATACACAAAACTAAAAGATAGTGATCTGCCCCCAACTCAGGATGTCTCCCTTTTGGCCCAGGGGAAATTATTGGTTTGGTACTATATACTTCAGGTGCAGAGATAAGGTCCTTTTTTCGTATCTGATTTTTTTTGTTAACCTTAGCCCGCAATTAATGGTGTCAGTTCTTAATAATCGACAGTTTTACATACACGTTAAACATTTTGCAGAGTGCGAAATCTTGTACCTATACTTCGTCCTGATGGGAAAGATCCTTTTTCCATCGAACCACGACAAAGTGTTTAAAGACATTCTTTAATCGTTAAGTATTTTATAGAGGTGTCAGAGGGGATTGTAAAGAAATAAGTTCTAGGTAAATGAGTTTTGCTTAGCGCAATAAAAACCTTAGACCATACATATACATATCGTATATCCTTCGCGTAGGAGCGAACACTGTTTTCTATGGAAGAAGGCAATTCTTTTATTGTGTTTCCCTTTCTTTTAGCTGCTTGGTGTTTTGAAATGGCGGAAAAAACGATTTCAATTTTAACATAAGCTAAACGGATATGATATCAACTGTAGCGGCGACTGTACTTTCAATAAATCACAATAGAGGAGATTCTAACAACTGCAACGAGAAGATTCAACTGAAACGAACAAAAACCGATTCGGATAGTAAATTCATAAAAACCTAATCGAGTTGTTAGATTATCGATGAAATTGCTAACAAGGTCAAATGTGATAAAGTCTTAAGTTTATTGACACGAATATAAGAGAGATGGTTAAGCTGAAAAAATGCCACAACGGGGAACCAGTGGCGGTGTAGCCTTTTTGAGATTAATGTGTGAATAATTTGTCGGAGGTTTCTAAAGACTATTTGATGTCTTTCGCTTTTAAATTAATCACGTCTTATTGAAACATTGTAATACATAAGTGAAAGCGAACTAAAAATGTTTAGGGATAGTATTCATACAAACAAGTGAGAAATAGGTTCGTTTGCTAAATTACTGTTTTAAATAAAGGGTGTTTTTTTAGAGGTATATAATTTTGAAATGGAATAAAACAATGATGATTTTTTTAACTTGAAATGAAATTTACTTTATTCGAAAGATAATCTTCTGGCATTATAATTTAAATATGATTTCTGGCATATGACCGCCACGGCTGGCTTCGACGTAGTCTAATCTGGAGGTCTAATTTTCGATGACTTTTTCAACATTTGTGGCCGTTATATCGGCAGAAACGCGGCGAATAGACTAGCGACTTCACATATCCCCACAGAAAATAGCCAAGCGGCGTTAAATCGCACGATATTGGAGGCCAATTCACGGGTCCGTAACGTGAAACTATGCGGTTACCAAACGTTTCCTTCAATAAATCAATTGTGGAACGAGCTGTGTGACATGTTGCGCCGTCTTGTTGAAACCAAAAGCTCCTGCACATCATGGTTGTTCAACTGATGAACGAAAAAGTCAGTAATTATGGCTCTATAGCAGTCACCATTGACTGAAACGTTCTGGCCAGCATCATTTTTAAAAAAGTACGGACCAATTATTCCACCAAACTATAAAGCACACCAAACAGTCAGTTTTTGTGGATGTAATGGTGTCTCAACATACACTTGAGGATTATCATCACTCAAAATACAGCAGTTTTGTATATTGACGTATCCATTCAAAACAGTGAGCTTCATCGCTAAACAAAATTCGCTTATGAAAATTGGGATCAACGGCAATTTTGTTTTGGGCCCATTCACCGAATCTACGCCTTGCTAGGTGATCCTTTGGCTTCAATTCTTGCAATGCCAAACCAAACTAAAAATAAATCACTTGACAGCTAACAAAATGGCTGTCAGTTAAAATAGTTCTATACCTTCAAAACAAACTCCCGTTACTTTCGATTAGTATATATGGTTTAAGTTTATTATAGAAATAAATTCAGACTACATGTGTGAAGTAATGCACTTTATTTTTAATACCTCTTGACGTCAGACTTTCATTTTTCCTTAACAACAACAAAAAAAAAATCTAATAAAATAGAGGTATATTTTTCTTTAAGGAAATTAAATTCTAACGAGTGCAATAATATTTGACTCTGCTTATAAGAAACTGATTTAATTATACAAACAAATAAAACAAATACCTTTAGAAAATCGAAATTATTATTATTCCACCACATAGATATGTATATAATCAATTATATTATGTATTTTTCTATTATACATGCATGCATAACTCATTTTTTTAACGATTATTTTATTTGAAAAACAAAGTCAAACTAATTGCTTTGCTGATAAAATGAAAATTAATTAATGAGCTTGGATATAAAAAAATGAATGGGGTAAGAATTTCGCAGTTTTTTAATTGCTTGCGAAGAAATATTGTCAATTTAAAATTGAATTATGATCAAACGTTAACAGTTGTGTCACGATCTTGATTAATGATCATTTTGGAAGGCAATAGGTGTATATATATATATACAATAAACACATGACTTAATTAACCGTATAAATTGATGATCATGAATTAAACATGATTGTGTGAACTTAATGGTTTATATTTAGACAAATGTTCCTGAAAATAATCTGTGCAAAAATCGCTTAAAATTAAATAATATACAGGGAATTAGTTCCAATTTCCAACACAGATATTTGAGGTGAAAAATTGTTTTGTCAAACTGTGAATTAACCTCAAAAAACTCATACCTTCTACAATTTGTATGTATACGTTTACATCGCAAAACTACTACAATCCAAAGTTCTGGCAAAGTTCATTTACAATACAAAATTGGTATAGAAATTGGCAGTTTTTGGAAGTAAACGAACACATATTATATGTTATATTATATTTTTTTAAAATTAAAATTATGATTTAAGCATAAAACTGCTTTAAAGTTTTCTAATTTTAAAGTAGATTAATAAATTTTTAATAATTTTAAATGAATTTTTAACAATCATCGTGCTAAATCTATTTTTTTTTAAACTGTTACTAAGAAAATTATTATTGACATAAAAATGTAAGCATAATTTTCATGAATGTATTGTTAGAAAATAAAATAAAATGAGTGAATGGATCGCAAGAACTTGCTCTTGTGGTTAGGCTAAACAGACTTAGAATTGAAAATCAAAGAAATTGGTACACTAATGAGTTTATTGCTATTTTATTGTTACCTATTTAAATGTTTTAGATAAAAACATTAAACCTTAAAAATCAACAATTAACAACATTAAATCTATAAAATTAAAAACATTATAAACATTATTTAAGCTGTGTAGAAGTAACTGTGAACAAAAACGGTTGATCCGTGAACGAAATATACGGGAACAACCAAAAAAAAGGGTAATTTTCTCACAAACTTCAAAATCAATTTTTTAATTTTTGTGCCAAAAACATTAAAAACAATTTTATTGAAATCCGGTTATAGATATTACAAGTAGAAAGTTGAATGAAAATCGTCAGGGTCGTGTTGAACGAACGTACCCAAGCAGCAGCCGAACATCTCAAATAATAATTTGACACTTCAACGAAGTGCGAAAGAAATTACTCCAATCTGACAAATCATCGATGAAAAGAAATACTTTTTTGGACTTCTCCATCATTGCAATATTAAGTTTCTTTAAAATCTCGAAATTTGTTTATGAATTTTCTTATCAAATTTTGTCAAAGTCTTTTACATAAAAGTGATTTTAATAAAAATATATATGTATGTTTCAAATTTATAAAAGCAAAGTCAAAAAGTCTGCACAATGTTCTTAAAAAATTACAACAAATTTTTGTGATATTGTTTGATATTTTAGCATTGAAATTATTTTTAGACCGAATTTGATCAGATTTGATAGAAATTTGACAATTTTTGTAGCTAAAAGTTAAAAACTCAAATAGCTTAAAATACGTATGTACGTTTACTACCTACCTACTATGTAGTTTTAAAAATCTTGTTAATTTTTCTAAGTGGTGTAGTTGACTATGACGTCAGAATAAGAATTCTAGTTAAATTACCATTACTAAGTAAAAAGTTTAAATAACCTTCCATATAAATCAAATTTTGTTTGTTTCCATCGTGTATCGTATACCATATTTAAATCCAAATTTTCTGCCAGTAACTCCTTCTAAGCTTACTTCATTTTGAACTAAAGAGTTAACTAGTTTAACGTGAATAAGAACCATGTTTTTGATTTTTGACAAAAAAAATGTGGTTTAAAATTTTGAAAATATGAGATTGCTTTATATTTTGAACATTTTACGAGTTATAACTAATTTAAAAAAAAATATATGATACCTTCTTTTTGTCTTTCTATTTTCCAGTATTCTTAATTCTTGAGAAAATTCGCGTCTTTCTCTTATACCTGTCATCCAATCCTCTCAATATCAATAATTCCATAATTTAAATTCTTTTCAAAGTAAAATTCCAGAATTCATAAATTTTATTTATGATTAACTTGTTCAAAAATTTAAAGACGCGTGGATATTTAGGAGCTCATATGTACATATTAGGCGTTTTTCTTTTTTAATTCAGAATAGAGCTCTGAACAGAGTCCGAGCATGTGGAGCATGTTCTGAACGTCCTCTGAACGAAGCGTGTTCTGATTCTGAGCACTCTGAACTATTTTTGAAACACACCTGAACACTTTAGCTGTCGAATGCTTGTATTCAGTATTTAACTCTGTCTGCTCAGTTATTTTATTCTGAGTTCACAGAGCGCACTCTGAACACTTTCAGAACGAAAAAAGAAATACAAAGGAGAATGCCCAAAAAAAACCCAGAGCGGTTTAAAATAAAATCTGTATGGATTGAAAGGGCAGTAATTGTAGATAACAAATGTGAAATTACTTTTTTAAAAAGTTATCCCCGGAGCTGACTTTAACAACTTTTTTATTTTTATTAACAATGGGGCATATTCATAGTCACTTTTAAAATCCAGTTTTTCTTAGACCTGGGTTTATCAAAAATTAATTTCACATTTGTTATCTACAATTAATGCCCTTTCAATACGCATATGTTTAATTTAAATCCGCTCTGGGTTTTTCACCCATACATTTTTGGGCATTCTCCTTTGAAGCTCTGAACACTCAGAGCGAAAAAAGAAAAACAATTTTTTGTTTGGCAGTTCAGGCTCTGCTCTGAACTAAAAAAGAAAAAAGTATCCCTCATGAACTTCCACATATTAAGTCGCCTGTCATGGAAATAAGACGGATAAATTTGGTCGTTATGGCATTCTCATTTGTCCTTACCCTACGACCCCATACACAAAACGAAATTGCAGTCTATACCGATTTTGTACACTTAATAACGTGAACAATTCCTTTTGCAAGCGTACGTACCTATACCTATACTATAATATTATTATGTATAGGTACTAATCGATGACTCACAGAAATTTGTGAAAATGATTGTCATATAGTCCCGCCGACAATTTGAAAACCCAACATAATTTAATAACGCGTATATATCATTTCATACTGGACCATAACTACCAAGGTTATAGCTATCAAATGATAAGCTATAATGTCGTACAAAATGTTTCTCTTGTTTTCCCATGAAAAATTCGCAATTTTCCCAAAATTTTACTACAACAACTTCCATAAATGTTAATGTCCGTCCATGGTTTGGTCCGGGTCCACTCTGCTTGGAAAATTATCCTAATTTGCCAATTAATAGTTTCCACCAGACATATATGTACACCATTCCAAACGGTCCACGTCCATTATATTATGGATAAATATCGATTTAAATAAGTCCAGATCCGCAAACCCTTATGGCGGGCGCTTGTGTTTATGTTTGTTAAACAGTGACAGTACGATGGTCTTTCTTCCTGCTCTTGCCTGACTTTGAGTCCTCATCTGCTCTACACTCCTTCATTAGTCACATAATTTCCATAAATACGCAATCACGATGAATCCCATAACACAACATGTTAACATCGTCCTTTTATGCTGATATACATACTTGTATAACCAGCAAGGATTGTCGCCGCCACCAGCCACCAGCCGCATAGCCCATAGTATCGTTGCCAATTTTCCGACCGTGTCCGATTCGCCCTGGAAATTTTCCCTTCGCTTATTTATGTGAAACGGGATGATAATACTATGGAAATGGCAAAGGAGTTTCAGTTTCAGTTTCGTGTTTATATTATACAAAATTTTATTCGAGTCCTGACTCGTAAAGGACGAAACAATCGATGTAAATGACAAACGATTACGTATTTGATAATAATATTGTGACAGGGATGGTTATTAACGCAAATCGGTTCTGTTATGATTTTTTTGTTGTTGTTGTTGTATTTTCTTCGAATGGAAAGGATCGCTGAATATTATCTTCTTCAAATGGAATGCGTGTCAAATGTGGGGCACGATTCAGAGATTGCAGATAATAACGAAAAAAAATATTCTCATATGTGGACTGACTGTTGTTGTCAAAGCCATTCTAGATATTGAAGATTTCGCAATTATTGTAAATTGGCGAATAAAGTATTAGTGCCATTAGTTTAAATATACTTTAATGTTCTGAATTTGGGAATTCTTATCCAAGATCTTTAAGTTGAAAATAAATCGAAATGACACATGAGTATATAGATATAATGAAGATTTGATATTGGATAATTGAGGAGAATTCGATACACTATATCGACCCTGAACTCTCCAAATTAACAGTCTAGCAAGACAAACGGCCTTAGAATAATGTTCCTTCATCTATTATAGGTATAGTCTAAAGTGATAGATTGCAAAAGAGACTGCACAATACAAACATATCTCGCTAAAGTTGCCTTGATATATGACCCAAAGCCTTTATTCGACCTTTAAATGCTACAAAAATGTAATTTTGGCAGGCAATATCAATAAGTTCCATTTTAATCAAAGTTTATCGTTTGAACCAGATGTACACGCAGCTTATAGGTATTATAGATTTTCAGAAATTTTGGCACAAAACTGGCAAAATAATGTAAAGGGTTTTCCAATAAGAGGTGTTATTTTGATATTCAAAGAAAAATGGCATTTTTTGAGATAAATGATCGGATGTTTATTTCATTATAAAGAAGAAGGTATGCCGTTAATAATGGAACACAACATCAGCCAAATAGCCGCCACGACCACGCTTACAGGACAATATCCTTTTCATGAAATTTTCCATAACCAAATCGCAAAGTGGCTGCCCTATGTCCTCGATAGCCTCACGAATTCCATCTTTGAGGTCTTGAATCGACGCTGGGCTGTTGGCGTAGACCTTATCTTTCACGTGGCCCCAAAGGAAGAAGTCGCAAGGTGTTAAATCACAAGATCTCGGTCTTGTTGAAAGTAAACGTTGTCCAGATCAATACCATCCAATTCCGGCCATAAAAAATCATTAATCATCTCTCGATAGCGCAATCCATTGACCGTAACTGTTGCTCCAGCCTCATTTTCGAAAAAGTAAGGTCCAATGAACCCGCCGGACCATAAACCGCACCAAACAGTCACGCGTTGAGGAAGGAGAGGCTTTTCAACAATAACTCTTGGGTTTTCCGAGCCCCAGATGCGACAGTTTTGCTTGTTGACGTAGCCTCCGAGGTGGAAATGGGCCTCATCAGTCAAGATGATTTTTCAATGAAATTCCGGATCATTTTCATGAATTTCAAGGACCCAATCAGCAAAGACACGACGTTGTTGATGATCAGCTGGCTTGAGTTCTTGTGTTTACTGAACTTTATAAGCCTTAAGACCCAAGTCTTTATGCAAAATACGGTGTAATCCAAAGAACGACGAGGAATGGACAAACCTGGGTTTTCTTCAACACTTTGGGCTACAACAGCAATATTCTCAGTTGTTCTTGAGCGACGTGCACGGGTTTTATTCTTAACATCACTAACTTGTCCCAACAGCTCGAATTTGTCCACCAATTTCTGTATTGCGGTCCGACAAGGTGCTTCACGACGACCCAAAAATGTTTTAGTTTTACTAACCGTCTCTGCCAAATTTTCACCATTTTTATAGTGAATTTTAATAATTTCAATGCGTTGCTGAAGCGTGTATCGTTCCATTAATGGCGTAGTTTCTACTTGTCAAATGTCAAAAAATGACAGCTTGAAAAGTGACAACTACCGAAATAGCGGGCTATTCACAATAACACCTCTTATTGGAAAACCCTTTACCCATTCTTAAAGACAATATTTTTAACGAAGAACTCTGAAGATACCGATGGTAGGTTATGTGCCTGAAAAGAAAGAGCAAGTTCATTCTTTCTTGTATTTTGTCATAATATATAATTTTCAAAATAGTGTCAACATAATATTTACACGATTCGATGGTAAAATGGACGCGAATTTCCAGCAGCGCTTTGGTGTGGTGATAGTCAGTCCGATGTCCTTTGGATTTTTTTCTCTGGCCTGATTTATGTTTTTGCTGCAGGTGAGGTTGAGTTTTGGGGGCAATATCCCCCCCCCCATTTCTGCAAGCTAACTGTCGAGTATCGCAAGCAGGCTGCGTTCCCCGGAACTTGACATTCCTTTCCATTTTCCAGCTTCTCCCTTTCCGAATTTCTTACACCTGTTCCTCTTTACCGACACTCCTCACATCCTCTTGCCTTGCAACAAATGTCAGTTGCACTTGTCAATTTTCTCATTAGAAATATATTGGCAGAACAGATGATATACCATTTACACAGTCCTGTGAAGTTAGCAAAAGAATTTTTTAAAATTTAATAAAAAATGAGAGTTCCCGGTAGCAAACAAAGAGTTCTAGAGTTCCTCATACTTTTTTTCAATAGTTCTGGCGAATTAAGTGTTAAAATTCGAAAAAAAAGTTTTTTTGCTAACTTCACGCAGCAAGGAATTTTTTGAGAAAAAGAGTTCTGATCATGTTTTTCAACTTAAAATCAAGAGTTCTAGAGTTCCTGATGGGTTTGAGAAAGATTTCTGCAAAATTGAAATAGTTAGGGCTATTTAAGGTGCCCATTGACTTAGAACCAAACATTTTGAAAATCCAAAAAAATCAAAAAAACGGAGTTCTGATTAGAGTTCCCGATAGCAAACAAAGAGTTCTGAACATTTTCCTAGTAACTTTTTTTTCTAAAACTAATTGTTCAAAAGTTATTCGCAAATTGAGGTGCCCATTGACTTAGAACCAAAAATTTTCAAAATCCAAAAAAATCAAAAAAAAGGAGTTCTGATTAGAGTTCCCGATAGCAAACAAAGAGTTCTGAACATTTTCCTAATAACTTTTTTTTCTAAAACTAATTTTTCAAAAAGAACTATTGAAAAAAAGTATGAGGAACTCTAGAACTCTTTGTTTGCTACTGGGAACTCTCATTTTTTATTAAATTTTAAACAATTCTTTTGCTAACTTCACAGGACTCATTTACACGATATGAAAAGAAAAATGGATAGAATTCGGCAGAAACAATGGCATTTTGTGAGTCCTGTAAATGCAGCATTATAGCCACATCTCATCAGCTGATCATGACAAGCCATGGCATCTGTTTCACTGAGATTGACTTAGGCATGTTCAGAACTTCAATAGCCGTTTTTTTTTATTGAAGATGCACTACATACAAACAACATGAGATCCTATCGGGATCACGTTTCATCCAAAACAATAAAATGAACCAAGATAATATAATGCGGTTAGTATTGAAATTTTATAAGAAGAAAAGTTTTAAAAAAGAAGGTGGAGAAATTGTATAAGAGTATCCATAGCCCTTTGGTATGAATCGAGACTTTGCTGTTAAAAACATAATCTTTCAAATATAATTTTGGTAAAAAATATGTGAGATAAAAAGGATATGCCAACTTCAGTTTTGGCACGCAAATGAAGTATTTTCATTACAATACAATTTAAAACTGAAATAGTTGATTAAGGGCCATTTGCTGAAAAGAAACTTAAGAGTTTATGTTCAACATAAATTCTTAAGTTTCGTTTCAGCAAATGGCCCTAAATAATATATCGGGGATGATTAAACAGCGATTTTTCAAATTTTTTTTCAGGAGCATTATCACTTAAGTTAATTTTTTTTTTTAAATAGAAAATGATGATCGGATTTCATTTTCCCCCCTAAGTCGAAAGACTTTAATGTTGAGGATCTGATTAATAGAACTCAATATAAAAGCTTTTTAAGCTTCTTAAGCTATCTTGTGCTGATTTTCGACCTATAAGTATCTTAACTTGCCTGTCTAACCACGTTGGCATGGATAATTTTTTGTTTACTTCAGTACAATCCGGTTTCCGACCTGATCACAGTTGTACCACAGCAATGGTGAAGGTAGGTACTTGACGATATTAGAATTCAGTATCATCAGGATAAAATGAATATATTATATGTTTGTTAGATTTTTCCAAAAAGTTTGACAGAGTTAATCACGAAATTTTGTGTAAAAAGCTGGATTTGTACTTTATTTTCAGTAGAAGATCTGTACGATTAATTAAAAACTACTTAGAATGCCGTTGTCGAAGAGTAATAGTTGGTGATACTTTTTCTGAGTCAGTAAATATGCTTGCTAGTGTACCGCAAGGTTAAATCTTGGGCCCCATGTTATGTCAATGATCTTTCCAAAGTTTGCCATTACGTCATGTAGCACCTTTATGTCGATGATGTCCAATTATATCTCGCTAGACCATTTAACTTATCTGTAGAGTAAATGAAGATCTTTTTTTTATATACAATTGGTCTTTGTGCAATGGTTTGACTCTAAATCCTGCAAAATCTCAACTAACTGCAATATCTAAAAAGAAATTTGACTTATCTTACCTTCCTCCTGTCTTTATATCGGGTTTTCAACTAAACTTTAAAATACATCTTACCCTTTCACCCAACAATCGTGTCAGTCTCTCAATTGGCTATCTATGATGGCCTCCGTTAGCTAAACCTTTTCTCTACATTGACTCTTACAGCCATATTATTCACTGCAGGTGTAAATAAGGTTTAAGGGAATTTTGAACTTGTCCTGGGATTAAAAATACATAAAAACCGCATGTAAAATTGTTTAAACTTGACTATAAACATACGGAATGACAATAATTTGACATTTTTCAGCATATATTTCCTTTTTTTTTGTTTCTTGTTGTATTTCATTGTTCGAAATTAAAAAAAAAAATCAAATTACCCTAGCTTTTTCCGTTTGAACAGAATTTTCTGTTGTTGTTTTTTTTTTTATTGAAAGTATGTTCACGTGCGTAAAAACTTCAAATGTCACTTTGCTTGGCTAAAATGAGTGAATGTACTGAAAATTTAGTTTACACCTGGGTTGAACTACTTTAACAGCTCACTGAAGGGCAGTTAAAATTGAATCGGATTAAACGCGACAAGATTTAATAAATAGGGTATATTAACGGGTTTATCGAGTGAATATTATGCGCTTGGGTTGAACTTTTGAGACTAAACTCACCTTTAACAAAAGTTTAATTTAAAAACCGGATTAATTGAGTGAATAATATGGCTGTAATAAATATAGATACCAAGATGAGGCTTATTAAATCTTTGTTAATATACCTATCATTGATTATATGCTGCAGTTGTTTACTGTAGACCTGATTCACACTCACAGCAAAAACTTTACCATGCTTCCCAATACCATCGACTTGTCCTTGGATGTTCGTTCTTGCAATTTCTTGATTCAAGATAATACTTATTTTTACATAAGATAATCCAAAGAAAAACACCACCATATCTTTTTGAAAAGATTCATTTCGGACAGTGTGTCTGAACTTTGAACCTTACAACCCATTCCTATAATTATTTAAACTCATGGAGACTTTTGTTTTGTTTATTCCATTAGACTCTGGAACTCTCTGCCTGTAACTGTAAGGCTAATAATTGGAACCAAAAGGTTCAAGAAAGCATTTTTAATAATTTTTGTATATGAAGTAGAGAAGAAAATTGAAATATTTTGAATTAATTATTTTATTGTTTACTTGTAATTTATTTTTTTTTTTTTACCGATCTAACTTGAATTAGTATGTGGTACTATAAAAAAAACTATGACTTATTTGAACTTAAGCTGTCAGCTCCTAGATTACATAATAGGAACTAAAAGCCTGTTTCACAATGTTTGAGTTAAGTTCTAATAAGTTTTTATCCGACGCATAAATATTAGCACAGGTTCTCAAATCGAGTGCAAATATCCAAAATATTAATAAATCTTAAAATAGCTTTTAACTGCCTTTAGTCCATAAAAATTGGCGTTTCGTCCCGGCGATCTCACTTGGACTCATCAGTTGACTAGTGAGGGCCAAGTCCAAGTGAGATCACCGGGACGAAACGTCAATTTTTATGGACTAAAGGCCGTTAAAAGCTATTTTGAATCAATAATTCAACAAGTCCAATTAAATAGTGCTAAGTCTTCTACTTGGCTGATGTATTTCAGTAGTATATAGAATTCGTATTATAAAAACCTTCATTTATGAATCTGTTGACAAATTACGTATATCATACATATATGTCAAACTGTTTGTAACTTTATATCAATTTTATAATTTCCCGATCGCAAATTGTACATTTCTGACATAGTTTTCTGTTGATATCTCGTTTGCACTCAAACTGCTCGTATATCAGACTTAAAAAAATATTCGAACTGACATTGTTATTTATGGTATAGAATATCTGATAATCAATATCTGCTTCACGCTGACCACCTTCAAATTAAACGCTGAATGCGACAATTGTATCCTTTCCACTCAATTAATCGAACGATTACACATCTATACCTACCCTTAAATGAATTGTTATATTTATGTACAATGCCTGCTTGGAATCAATGCGGAATCCCCTTGCAAAAATACGCATCCGCATCCAACTGCAAAATGTATATCAGAAACGAGGGTCGAAAGGTGTTAAACCATAGCCATTCAACCGACCGCAGTGTCCGAAATAACAATACAAAATTTGGCACGCGTTTTAATACCTACGATATGGTTATAAGGTACCTACATACATATATATATCAAAACCCTCTATATAAATTCACAATCAATTTGACTCAATGAAATGCGATAATAACATGTCGCTAATTGTCTAATTGACTTAGACTGCATCAATTACAGGAGTAGGGGGAATTTTTGTTGTTGCAGTTGTATATTATTGTAAAGGGTATATTCTATTCATGGTCGTATATGGGTATAGTGTATATCCACCCCCGCACAAATTTAGAAATCGGCCGTGAGTCTTTAGTGTAAGTTTTGTGGTTTTTAATTGTTTGGTCATTTTTGGTTGTGATTGTCAATCACAGTTAAGGATTATAATGGGGAAGCATTTAATTGAATTGTTTATTGATGATTATCTGGGGAAAAATGAATAGCTGGCCATCTGTTGGAAGATATTTTAAGGATAATGAGGGCATAAATTAATGCAATTCTTTCGGTAATGGTTTTCGGGAACTTTGTTCTAGAAAGGATTATAGTAAATATACTAACAACCACCGCGCCACTCAGCCCCAGTTTTTCAGTGGTGAGCTAAACCAGAATTAGCTAACTCTAAAATCAAACCCACAACGAACTGAGGAAGCAGTTTTTCGGTGGAGAATGCATGGGGAACAATTAAACAAACCCGGTGGATAAAAGATCAAAAACATATCTGTTCAGTTAATCCTGAGTTAACACACAAAATTTGATGAGTTAACTCGGGTTTAATTTTAATCTCGCATTCAAAACCGCTACTTCCGTATTTAAAAAAAAATCATAGAATCGAACAGCCCTGTTTCTAAAGTTTATGTTTTCGAATTAAAAAACATGTTCTCAAATATTTTGGGCATATTGCTTCAACGCTAGGCTCATGGTTATAATATAGTATCATTTTGGTTAAAAATCCAACTTAAAGACAAATTTCTTACCTAGCTATGGAAATTCTGAAACAGCTTACTCGAATAAAATTACATAATAACCTTAAGTATATTTTACCAACTTAAGTATACGGTGCAAGGGCATACGCAAAGGGGGTAGGTAGGGGATGCTTGTTCCCCTAATCTTACAAGAACCTTGCATGAGAGCTTATTCAACTTTAGTTAAAGTGATTAAGTCTAACTAGGTGAGTAAAAAATCTTAGTAGACTTACGGCCAATTTCTTCACAGAGTTCTAATGCTAGTACCAGTATTAGTACTAAAATTAGTACTCAAGTCGGTATCAACTCATTTCTTCATATAAGTTCTACCCCCTGGTCCTGGCAATTTAATATCGAGTATCAGTTAGGACTCGGTACTAGCTGGCTCCTCAAAATCAGGTAGTACCTGGTTATTATACCAGTTGTTAGTACTCAAATCGGTACCAAATGATTTCTTCACATAAGTACTAAGCCCTACTTCTGTCAAGTTGGTACCGAGTACTATTTAGGACTCGGTATTGGCTAGGACTTTCAAATCGGCAGTCTAGTGGCGCAAGTACCTGAATCAGAGAAATTTCATTCATTTTCTTTAGTGAATTTGTTGCTGATTTTTGATAGTTTTTTGGTTTTTGATTTTACTGATTTTTCATACTGAATTTAGTTTTTGGTGGGCGCAATTTTAAAATGCATTGCATGAGCCGAACATAAAATGCACATAATAAAGGTAATTTCTCCAAGCTTGTCACACACATACCTACACAGAAAAATGTCCAAAACTCCACTAAAAAAAATAACCCACAATGTTCCACTGAAATCAAACGCTTCATCTGGAAGCTGATTCAGAACATAGCACCACGGATCACTCCTGTAAATAGCGGTAGGACTTCATTGGAAGTCGTCATCTTCCCGCTCTCTATCTAGCAACGACGACCGTTTTGCGTAAATCAAAGTCTGGAAAATTGTTGAAGTCACTTCCGAGTGGCAAATTTCATAGTTGATACTGCTATCAGGAGGGACAGTCATCGTAGAATGGATATTATGTAATGTTAATAACGGGTGATTTTTAAGCTGGTTTGGTTTTGGCAACACTGGTTTTGACAGCTGACGTGTGTTTAGTACCTTGTGTCACTGTCAAACAGCTTCAGTTTGGTTTGCAATTTAACCATGAATCGTCTTACAAATGAACAACGCTTGCAAATTATTGAATTTTACTATCAAAATTCGTGCTCGGTTCGAAATGTTCATCGCGCGCTGCTTGTGTTCAGCGATGAGGCTCATTTTTGGTTGAATGGGTACGTAAATAAGCAAAATTGCCGCATTTGGAGTGAAGATCAGCCAGAAGCATTGCAACCAGCTACCAATGCATCCCGAAAAAGCCACTGTTTGGTGCGGTTTATCGGCCGGCGGCATTATTGGGCCTATTTCTTCAAAGATGATGCGAATCGCAGCGTTACTGTCAATGGTGAACGCTACCGAGCGATGATAACAAACTTTTTTTTGCCCGAAATGGAAGTTCTTGACTTGCATGATATGTGGTTTCAACAAGACGGTGCCACATGCCACACAGCACGCGAAACAATGGCGCAATTGCGAGGCGAGTTTGGTGAACAGTTAATTTCACGTTTCGGGCCGGTCAATTGGCCGCCTAGATCGTGCGATTTGACACCATTAGATTATTTTTTGTGGGGGTATGTCAAGGCTAATGTCTATAGGGACAAGCCCGCTTCGATTGACGCACTGAAAGCCAACATCCATGCATTCATTCGTGAGATACCGGCCGATATGTGTGAAAGAGTATGCCAAAATTGGACTCAGCGGATGGGCTACCTGAGACGCAGCCGCGGTCAACATTTGCATGAAATTATCTTTAAACATTAAATTGCAAGGTTCAAACTATCGATTCAAATAAATATTTCATTCATTTTTTCGAATTTTTTGTGTTTTTTTTTTTTAAAAAGTTCTAAGCCTCTTAAAAAACCACCCTTTATATGTACACATACATAAATCCATTCGAAATTAAAATTAAATAAAAATCGCTGTCAAATAAATATCAAAATAAAATTTGAAATGCCAAAATATTGTAAAAATCAGAATTAGACCAGTTTTAGACGTATTAAGTCCTAGTACCGCTGGTTGTATTTTGATCCGGTACTATAGTGATGTGAAGAAATGCTCAGGTACTTACTTTTCGTTAGGACCGAGTACCAGAGCTAGTACCTAGTCTAGCTGGACTGGGTACTAGACTGGCTTAGTACTTTTGTGAAGAAATTGGGCGTTAGTTCACTGTATCGTTGAGTAAAACAATTTCGTTTTTCGTTTTTTTACTTAAGCTTCTTGACTAACTGAACAGAATTCCCTGGAATTTTTACAATTCGTTTCATTAAAATATGTTGCTAAAAATGTTTATGCCATTCATATGGATTAGTTTCAGGACCGACCGATAACTTGTTTTGGAAAATAAAAGGCGTCTTTACCCCTCCCTGATCTAAATCCAGCATACGCCCTTGATACGCTGTAAGTTGTTAAGTAAACTGCAACAATTTAAACATGTTTTGGCAGAACTTCTTTTAAAGATAAATCCAAGACCCAAAACGTATTCTTCGTTGTACATAATAATCCAACGTTTAACCACATTCGTTCTGATGATTTAAGTTTAACTTTCTACTGTCATAAAACTACAAACAAAAAGCGTACAAAATTATACACCACCAACTTATAACCAACGTTCCCGCCTTTTAAAACAAAGTGAGGCCGACAAGAATCTAATATTATGTATATAAAGATATATTTACGTATAATCAAAACAACAATGATGCCGACTTTAACAATTGAACTATAACCATCATAATGGCCATAACAATCAGAGGACGATTGTATGAAGCTGCTAATTGCATTTTATAGCGTTTTATATAGATTTATTCTGGCAAACACATTGAAAACGTTTAAATAACCAGCCAAGCAAGAAATTCAAAAACCATCGGCTCTTGTGTGTACCGAAAATCATTTCCCATAGCGAATATATACATAGTCGTCGATCGTCGATCGTCGATCGTCGTCCATCATATATCCGAGATGGCTTTCGATTTTTTGTTTGACTCATTTTGTCCTTTTTAATCGTAAATTAGCACCTCTAGATATTTACTGAAAATTACTTACCGAATTTTACGGTTGCAAGTCTGCGGCTGACCCCATAGCAAACATCAAACCAATGCGATGCGATCTGGCTTGCAATACCATATAGAAGAGAATTATTGGACGAAGACGTCACGATGTTATAAGTTATGGTTGCCAATTTGATGGAAACTTTCCTAATTTAAAACATTTTTAACAAAAATCTTTATTCAATTTTGAAGCAAACTAATGTGGGCGTTAAGTTTGAAGTAAGAAAAAGTCAAAACTTCGAAATTCTGAACATCCTTCGTTAGAATGGTCAAGTTTTAAGGAAAAAAAATATCTGTTAAGTTCTTTAGGACGGTCCATCAAAATTGTTTAAGACCATTACGGAGAAAAGATATTTTTTTTTCGCAGTGGTAACCATGACTGAGATAGACTTCTGGAAGTCGCGGTTCATCGCCGGGCTTCACAAGGTAGTGTATAATGATTATCGGGCTATAAATGATTTGCTGGCGGTATAGTAGATATGAAAGCGGCTGGCCGGTGGCGCGGCGGCGGCGGCGTTTATACACTTAAAGTTCTCTTATATATGAACTCCCCGATTGATTAGCTAAGAGATGATTGAAGATGCGAATGTGAGGTTTTTCTTTTGGCTCAATTTTACAAATGAGCAGTATAATACGGGAATTTAATTTTTCAGTTTATGATTTGAGTGTTTTTAACACCTCTAAACATTGTGCCACCATCTTATGAGTTGCTCCTTTGATAAAACATCATTTGGTTGTTAAAAATTCACACAACTGGTCATCATTATTGTTACCTTAAGTATGCTTTTAGCTTCGGAGAAACAAAAAAAAAAAAAAAAAAACAAAAAAAAGAAACACAAAATTTCTCTAACGGAGGTGACTGTTCATTCACTGTTCTCTTTATGGCTTATGTAAGTCGAATACCTGTAAGATTTTGACGGACTTAAATTTCACAATAATCAAAGTGAACAAATTATCTTACAGTTAAGTTGAAAAATTACTTCTTCTTAGTTCAGAATAAGACGAAATTCAAATATTAGACTTGGTATTTCATTACTAACGCTATTAATGAGTATCAATCAGTTAAACCTTTAGAAATTTTAGTTGATGAGATTTACATCTATTGCTGTTGACCTATGTTAGTTTCATCTCTAAATTAATTAACATCTTCTTGAATATTGCCTACCCAGGGGAAAAGATGAAAAACCATGGCTAATAGATTTCAAGTTTGTTCTGAACTTATATTTATTTGCTTTGACCTTTGCGTATGAACCTACGCCTCCCGCTCAACCACTCGATTGAGATCCCTATCTACTTGGTCAAGTGACCTTAAAGATGATTTTTCCTCTCAAATGTTTTCTATCCTGAGGTTCCTTCTAATATCCCAAGAACAGGATTTTTATTCGATTTTAAGGCGGAACGTGACACAATTCATGCCAGGTGTAAACTAGAATTTTGTTAAGGACTCCGTTATATGGAGCGTAAAGGGATATGAGACATAGCTGGCACAAGATAGTGGTGAGCCCTGCGACCCCATACATGAAGACTAAAAGAATCGAATTGCTGGTTTGCAAAACCCTATGGTCATGGAAATATCGCAAATTTGATTCCCAATGATATGTTATCGACTCCTACCGACTACTACACCCCTACTTTGAGCATCATTAAGGATTTTTAAATTAAAATTCCATATAGAGAGCAGAGGTTTGGAAGGATGACTGACGTCGGTCGTGGAGATAGACTTCGACACAACTATCTACACTGACGGCTAAAAGATGGAATGTGATGTTGGTTCAGGAATCTTCTCTTAGATATCTCGAAATATTTTCGACTTCCCGACTATATGCTAGCGTTTTTTCGGCAGAATTACTGGCTATAAGGAAAGCCTGCAAAATAGTCAAACAAGACCCAAACCAAAATCGAAAAACCAGGCGGCTGTTAAGGCCATTGCTGCGGCTACATCATCCTCCAGCAATGCCGGGATGAGCTCGCAAGTCAATCTTATAGTGCCACTTTTATCTGGGTACCGGGTCACTGTTGCATTGAGGGAAATTAGCGGGCAGACGAACTAGCTAGGCAAGGATCAGCCTTTTATGACTCACTTGTGGAAAGAGTTTACATTTCTCTCGGAGTTATGAATGGCAATATACTTCCAATTTTTCTCACCGAATCCAATCGTAGGTGGAGCAGTCTAAGCAACTGTGTTATAGTTATCTAGAAAGATGTGGCCCATCTATAATAAATCATGAACAAAAGATCTAATTTCCAGCCCAAGGCAAGACATCGCCAGGGTCGCTGCAACTTGTTCCAGGCACTGGCCAAAATAGGAGAGCATGCAAAGGTGAAACTATAGGTCGTATAGTTGTGAGAACCAGCAGAAAAACGAAACATTAGTCCACTTCCTCTGCAAATGCCCTGCCCTAGCCTGTTTTAGGATACAATCACTTGGAAAGGATTTCTTTGACGACCTTGACGAACTTTCCGAACTGAAGATCAAAGCCTAGATTTTTTTTTTTCTAAACGCGACAAAATGGCTCTGAGACGAATTTCTGCATTTTGCTTTAGTATGGTTGTTCTACCATAGGATATTCCCACAAAGCCATTCCTCATCCAAAGGTTCAAACGAGTTATGGTATCAAAACGGCGCTTTTTTGGGTTAATTGGGTCAGCAAGCTAGTCTGCTCGTTGGCCGCCATTTCTACATACCTACCTTTACAAATAATTTTCTCAAACCTGTACAACGTATATGCAATAGAATGCTGCAACTGGAGCTGCAGCCTCGTGTACCTACCTACTTTTTATGTGCCCACAATCCAACGCTAAAAAGTTTGAGCTGGAAAATTCTAGCTTCGTTATTTAAGATCTCGGTTTTTGATTCAAATGTTTTGACTTTGATAGCTTTAGCTAGAACTGTTTTTATATAGACCGAAGCGAAAAATAAGGTTGTTTTGCATTTTGTTTTGCCATAACTTTTTATCTGTTCTTGGTATTGGTTGGGGGTAAAAAATCTTTTTATCAAATTGTCCGTCAGTCTCTGCGTCTATGCGTTCACTGTTCTCTATTATAACGCGCTCTCGGCAGAATATTTTACTTTAGGTACTTTTTTTCTGCATCTTGTTGAGGATTGTTGTAAGGTGTTTGAAGCCAAGGTGTAATTCTGCACCCAGAATATCCAAGAATTATAGCATTTACGTGCAGATTCTCGTTCATGCATAAATTGATGCTCTTTTCAAGTTCCGCGTAAGTCGTGAACTGACCCTGGCCGCACTGGACGTTCACACTTGTGAATTCTTCGGCTGCATTGCATGTCGCTTGTACATTAAGGCTGTGGAAGCCTTTCCGATTAATTTATTCATCAGAAAATCTTGTGGGTTTGGAGATAGCAATATGGGTGCAGTCTATTGCCCCAAAAGCTCTGGGGAACGTATATTTTTCCGCCCATTTTGCCTTTTCTGTTTCGATTTCTATGAGACTCAACGAAAATCTAATATGAATGTGAGCCTGTTCCATAATCTTGTTGGCGACGTGCTTAACAGTCTTGCATGCAGAAGAGCGTTCAACTCCAAGTTCTTGTCCTACACCGCACTGAAATCCAGGTTCAGTCAGATATCTCAAAAATATCTTCATTCTCTACAGTGTATCTCCCCTACGCTCTGTTGAATCTCCTTAAAAGTAATCAGAAAGGCACTGAACATTTTCTTTTGAAAACCGAAATAAACTATGAAAATTTTCATCACTAATTTCCAACCGTTTCTTATAAAATTTTGGCTAACACTAAAAATAAGAACTAGTCAAAGATTTTTAGACAGGTAAAAAACTCTTGAGTTTTTTGTAGCTTTAACTATAATATTCTAGTTTATAACATTCTAGTTTAAGCTAATAATTGAAGCACAGGCTGGAAAAACAAGTCAAAACTGAATGAATTTAGCGTTGGCTATTTTAAAATAGCTATTACTAAAAGATATCTTTAACTTTAACCTAATGTCTATTCACCAGAAACCTAGCTTTTACTTAAAATTTTACTTAAAAATTCAAGTTTTAGCTTAAGTTTTTTTTTTAATTCACAAGACACTGTATGTGGACACTTCTCTGAACTGAATCCTTAAAAATTGGTTTCTTTTAATAATTTGTTTCTGCATAAACAAAAATTAAACATTTCAACTTTTTAAAAAATAAATTTTTTTTTTGACCCCGCATCACAGCAAAAGATAATATCTAATCTACACGTAATATAAAGAATTCCTTCCTCTCATCTGCGACTGCAAGCACAACAGCACATTATTAACCAAAACACATAATCCCACAAAACTTTCTTAAACTTACTGTTTCCATGATGCTGATCTTTCCTTCGCTCTTCTTCCTTAAAAAATTCAAAGAAGCTCTCCATCTTTTGAAATCCTTATCTGTCGACGGACGCCCTAAAGAATCATGTGGCTCTTACCCGAAAATTATATTCATTTTGCGCACTCAAAGCTGCTCATCGTTTTGCAAATAAATACTTTTCAATTTTTCATTCCACAGACCATCACCCGACCGAACATATACTTTCCTCCCACCCCACAATTGAGCCACTTGTTTTCTCTTTTCCACACCTACACTACATGATCCAAACCAAATGCTTCCCTTAGCAAAATTTATTCTACAAAACAGAATGCTTGTCGTCTGGATATACCTATACATATAATCTAAAAAGGGGGTTCCATTCATTCATCTTCACAAGGGGCGAATGAGGCAACACGAAAAACCCGATTTTTGGAAGCTTAAAGATAACATTTGAGTAATTGGCGAGATACATTCTAAAAGCAAAACGATACAAGGACGAAAAACACCCTGATAGCGAAGCAGAATAATTGTTGTTGTTTCATTCAGATGAGTTGGTTGGTTGGTGATATATAATTTCTTCATTTATCTGCGATAATATAGTCGAAAATAATAATCAGCAAAAAAAGGATCTGCATCACCAAAAGCACTTTCTCAATATTGGTGGTGGGCAGGGCACACAATCAATTATGACATTTAACAGGGTGTCTCTGGTGTTGGATTTTGCTTTAAAAAAAAAACTACATAAATATGTTACCTACATATATGCTTAAAGTTAAGCGTTTGCAATTTTATCCAGATGATTATTCAATTACGTCAACCCACTATGAACAGAAGGGATTGCTTGGGAATCCTGCTGCTGACAAAAAGGGTACACAGCGATTAATCAAGTTTTGCACATATATTTATACTTTAATCTCTGGAATCACATTTGACCATCTGACATAGCACACTCTGTGCGTGCCTCGCCTCTACCAAATGCACCTTCCTTATGACACAAAAAAACACAAACGTCATAACATCACTTTTTAATAGTGATAAGATTTTCATGCCTCATATCATCCCAAGGGGGTTGGAAGAACATAATAAATAAACAACGATGTAAACAAGGACTATCAGGATGACAATAAGCTAAATGAGCAAAGGTCTTATTTAAATAGTCTGGGATGTTTTGTTGCAAATGATAAAATCAGTACATTTTGTAAACTCTTAGGAACGAAAAATGCAGTGGGTTACAATTTTTTTCTACTAATAAAATGAGAGTTTGACAAAAACAAAATTAGCAGAAAAAAGCAGTTTTTTGTTATTTTCAATTTTACATTTTAACACATTTATATTTTTGTATCAAGGCACAATAACTCTCGAAAGCGTCAATCTCTAAGAACTCTACAAGATTGCAGAGCACTTCAACACTATACTGTAATGCAAGTGGACCTTTGGGACTAGCTAACTACACAACACATTTTACCATATAAAGTAAATACACGAGGTTTTTATGTATAGGGATATCCTGCCATTTAAGCTAGATTTAAAATTAAAATGGTTTGGAAGACATAACACTTAACATAGTTGAGTTCTTTTAATCACAAAACTTGCTTATATAATTTAGATTATTATTTAATGAAAGATTACTTCCCGAAATGCAACTCTATCTGCCTGACTATGTAGAATTAATACTCGCATGTATCGTTTTTATTCATTTTTTATTGTATTGTTCGGAGCTACGTACCTACACAGATTTTGGGCTGTGAACACTCAATTAGTCATATTTTTTGTTTGTTGTCCTTAGAGGATTATTGAAGAAGGGTGGGTTACATCAACAACATCCAGCAATGGAGAAAACAGTAAAATGTTTTAAAATTACCGAATCTCATAATACTCTCGGGTGTCAAGTGTCTTTATAGTCTGCGTTGTGACGACAAAAAAAGGGGTTGCTGCTATATTGGTGTCTGATGCTGGCTGAATATGGTTCTTTTTTTTTATGGGTTCCGCTTGGAATCAAGTGAATACCATATGAATTTCATTTCCATTATTTCTATGTGTAGGCTATGAGAGATAAGTGAGCGTGAAATTTCATGCTCGGATTAGGTACACACGCATTTCTTGCCAAGTGGATTGTTGATAAACAAAATTAAATTATTAATTTTGAATTTATCATGAATCGGATAATTTGTTTTTTTTTTTTTTAATATTCTTTTAGGGTTGGAATACGGAAACTAAATGAAAAAAATTGACATATTGAAAGAGGGTTAGGTAATAAATCAAAAGTTAATAATCGTTCAGTAAACCCGCCGTAAGTCATTTATCTAAGAAGTTGGCAATAAGCCAATTAGACTTAAATTATAAAAAAAATGATGCTGCAGAAATTTTTTGGTTGTTATTTTTATGTCTTGTTTTCTATTATATAAGTCGCCATAGATATTGCGAATATTTCGGATTTCGCGCTCCTTAAACCATTGTAAAGGGGTTTTCAATTGGCGCTGGTAGATTTTGGCGGCCATGTTGTTTTGGTGACATCTGTCAAATCTGTTATTTATTATTCAGTTACTGATGCCAAATCACCTTGGCACGTCAAATGATAAAACTTTAATATCAAAATCTTTTGGTGGAACTTAGGTACGTTGCGCCCATTTTATGGTTTGGTTGTCCTTCCAAGTCGATTATCCAAAGTTTGGTGGCCAAATTTGAGTCGACCGATTCAGTGAACAATCAGCCAACGCCCTTGCGTCAACGAAACGCAAGATCAACCGAAAAAATCTTCGCTGTCTGTGAGAGTTCGTATAGTTATTCGAAAACGACGATGCAATTGCCATTAACATCAACGGATAGCGCTATCGATTGATGATGTGGCCTTTTTCAGGTGTAGCCCTTTGGCTCCACTTTTCTAAAATCATCCAAAATTGGTTCTTTTGAGATTTTCGTGGCTCTTTTTACTCTTTTTCAAAATAATATATCTACTTAAATTTCCTTTTTCATAATTTTAAAATGTAAAAAATTCTCTGAAATCTGACCGCGTTCATTTTCATTAAAAAATCAATTTCTGATGTTCGCTTTCAAAAATATTTAACAGGCTTTTAAATTGTTAAATCACGTATTTTGTATGGAACAAACGTCAGTTTAAAATTTAAAAGCTTGTTAAATAGTTAAAAGGGCTTTATGAAATTGGCCATTACCTTTTAGCCTTAATATTTCTTCAACGTAGCAATGAGAAAGAATGAGATGAATATAGTGTGCAATATTTCGGGTTTTATTTTGCAAATGTTTCAGCTGTTGTCTGTTGTGTACCTACTTAATTTTTGTACAGCGTTTTTTTAAGTTTTTGTTATTTTTTCAAATAAATAAATATTTGTAAATTATAATTTGGCATTTTTTTTTAATTTGCGGAACGTTTCAGTGTTGGCTCTTTTCGTTTAAATACTTTTTTTTTATTGGCTCTTTCTCAAAATCCAGAGAGGTAGCCCTGATGCGGAAGAGTGATTAAAAATTGGGTCAGGGACCTTGGAATTTGAAAATTTACTATTTCGAAATCAATAAAATGCACGACTTAAGCTGGAACCACACATATCTCATGTGGTGTGTTGTGGAGTGTCGTGTTGTGTTGCTTAATCAAGCATGGTGTGTTGCAAAATGTCATTTTTATTTCGTTATTGAATTATTCTCTTCCGACGAGCACTATTTTCTCTTTCCCGTGCATAAAAAAAAGTGACTGCTACACAGCGTGGTTATCCGCAATGGGAACAGGATGGATTCCGACACAACACATCACACGAGACAACATTACTCCTCATTACATCACACCACAGGAGAAAAATGTGAGTTCGGCTTTATGGTGGATTTACACTTATCTTCATTCGATTTCTGCAAAAATAAGTAAATAATGTACCTACCAGAGATATAAAATTTATATGAGTTGTATACCTAGACAGGCATGACCAAAATACAGAAGATCTTCATAAAGGCAGATTTAAGGAAAAGACAGATATGAAGGCAAACATGTTCAAATTGTTCATCTTCATAATGGTACTATTGCAAACATTTATTTTTTTGGCATACATCCTATCCTGCTTGACTTTTTGCTTTGACATTTGACGTTTTGATCTTTGATGTCATTTGGTGGGTCAGCTGATTGCATCTTTTGTGAACATGATGAATTGAAGATAGCTTGAAGCTCATTTCAACTTGGTTCGCTCCATGAATTTTGAACTCTTGCAGCTGCGGCTGCAGCTCCGTTTCCAGCTACGTTGCATTGTGTTCGTAAAATCGTGACATTGAAATAATATGCATTCAAAATATTGACAGCTAGTCCGGCTGCAGCTCCAGTTGCAGCTCCGTCTCCATTGTGTTCACTGTTCAGGCATTCAGCCGTATACTATACTTGCTCTCTTAAGATCTAGTTTTTGATCACTAAGAACTTTCTTTCTGATTTTGAAGATATCCTACAGATTTCATGTCACGGCTCATGGAATAATTATCTTAAATATTTTTGTTTTATTCTTTTTTAAACATAAACGACATAACTTACATCGCATAACCTTGAATTATATCGATATCTAGTGACAGTTGTGAGTCTCTTAAAGCATTGCATTATAGCAATTCCTTTCGATTAATGTGTTCTTTTGTTCCTATACGCATAACATTTAAAGTGATTGTCGTATAGTTTTTTTCTTTGAACAAAAAATGATAATTCTGAAGGACACTTTTGCCATATCCCATCCACCTACATATATTGAGTAATCATGTAGGGAGTCCAAAAGATTTCTTTGTCGATCATCAAAGAAAAAGTATACACAAGGCCAAGGATAGCATAGGACATCCTAATGCAATGTGTAAAGCAAAACAAACAAACAAACGTGAGTGAGAGAAAAAAAGAACTGTAATGTTGGTGTGTCGCGTGGCAGGAGCTCAATATTTGCCAAAGACATACAGAATGATGACCATTAATAGGTTTTATGACCTTCATTCACCTCTTCTTTATTTTTCCGGTACCGTACCCTATGATGTTTGATCGTTTTTAGGACAAAAATATTTTCTCTTTTGGTTTTTGTAATTATTGTATCTACTATAGGTGCATGTACTCACTCCATGGGTGGCTCAGAAGAAAATACAAAAACTGACCAAAATTGTCATTATTTTTTTGTTGACAATAGTGCGTGACATTTAATGACCTCGATTGAGTACTGGACTCTTGCTGTTATCTTAATGTCGTTTCGCTTAAAAACGTTTTCAATAAGTTTTGAGTTATGTACGCGTGTCTTCTTTGTTTTTAATTGGATAAGAAAAAACGATTAACTTTTGAACATTAAAGTGACATTTGACACTTCTTTGTTTAAAAATAAAAATAAAATGTTGATTTGCCAATTGTAACAAGGTCGTTGGTCTTTCAAAAATAAATTAAGTACTGATTGCTGGTCATTATGGCAATAATTATGGGAAAAAAGAGTTTCTCTGTTTCTTTGCGATACAGAAAGGTAGTAAATTAATGGAGAAGTTAGCTATAAGTATACTCTGGTAACATATTTAGATCTTCCACCTTGATGATGCTTCAATCAAACACGGCCTTTTGAGAATCGACACACGACGACGGACGATAAGACGGACAAATAAAATCTTATTGTGCAAGTTCTCAATTGGCGTTTTTCATTTTTAACCAAAGCAGATCACGGAACTGTCAAAAAACATTCTATGTTTTTTTTTAGCTCAGACATATCATAGTTTAAAAAGTGCGTTTCTTTTTTCCATCAGAGTAAGTCCCCTTTCACACGAGGAAACTGAGTTGCCAGCAACAATCAGTTTGTTGGTGAGAAGGGCAAGAAGTAAGAGGGGAAAATGAAATCTCCCCGGTCAACGATTCGAGGAGATTTTTTTGACATTCCTCTTCACACACACAGTAGAGTGTGTTCAACCAAGCTATTTTAAAAGGAAAATACAGAAAATTTCCACGATTTTGTTTCTTCGTGTGAAAGGTACAGGAGATTTTTAAGGAAATTAAAAGAAAACGTCAAAAAAATCTCCAGCAACTTGTTTCCTCGTGTGAAAGGGGACTAAGCTAAATTAGCTCAGAACAAAATGACCGAGCAAATCGACCGAAACGCTGAGCGAAGCCAACTTCACACATAATTAAGAATAAAAAAATGGATTACCTATGAAGTGACATTTCAGTGCTCAAGTTTGTTTAAAGAATTTATTATAAAACATGCATGTCATTAAAACTGATTAAATTGCTATGTCAATAAACAGAATTGACGCATTTGGAGCGATGATAATACAGATGCCATCGTCGAAACACCATTACATCCAGAAAAAGTCACAGCATGGTGCGCTTTATATAGACCGGTGGAATCATTTGTCCATAAGAAACATTTGATGATACCTAAATGATAAATTTCACGAAATGTACCTGTTAATGTTAAGTGACCATTTCGTTCGTGCGATTGGAAGCAAACATTCGACGCCATTCGAAATAAAACATACGTACTAAATTTAAACGAAATCAAAATAAAGGTTCTATTTTTTTGAAAAACATTTTTTTTTCCAAAAGTAGCCCCTTTCTCAATCAAGAAAGAACTTATTCACTAGGTACACGGTACACCTTTGATAAACCAAAAATTTGTAAATAATTAGTGTTATTAATTTATCGTAAATTTATTTTTCAGTCAACTGAGACTTTAAGTTAAGCTAAATGTAGATTTACTAAGCGCAATAAATCATATGAGGAAGAAGTTTTTTGAGGTGAATTATTTTAAGTTATGTATATCTATTCCAATTATTTGAGATTAAAGTTTTGCTTTTTTCATTTGGTATTATCAAATTCTTATTTTCAAAATTCATTAAGTTAATATTATTTTAAGTTTTAATCTGTTTATTGCAATTATGATCAAGCCTTTTGTTTAATAAACGAAGACCAAATAGTCCGAACTAGAGTGTAAGACTGGCATTTTTATAAAATAAGATATTGACCATAAATCTTTTTTTGACCAAAGTTTCATCTATGTACCGTCGAGGTCAGTAAATCCGTTGCTATATCTCTCCAATTCTATCACCCTTATTGTGAAAATCAACTATCAACCGATTGATAGAATTTATCAATTTATCAATCGAAATCGGTATTGTGAATATGAATTGATAAATTATGGTGCTATTGTGAATGCCTTCAAAACATTTTCATTATTTTGAATGGGGATGTGCGAATCATAATAAAATTAAAAACAATAAAAGAAATTTCGATATAACGAATGCACTCTGGACATTATATCACTCGTTATACTGGACCATCACTGTGTATTTCGTTAGGTTATTTGGTCAGCAGTTTGGTTTTATAATAACGATATAGGTACGTTTGCCTTGAAGTTTTTCCTTGCGAGAAGTTTTTTTTCTTCTGTTTCTCAACACCTTCAACTGGAATCGGGTGAATGTGATCTGTTGATTTTTCATGTGCGGAAAAACCAAAGCAAATTCTCTTGCAGGTTGATTAACGAATGTATTCAGTGCTAACAAACTTTAACAGCTTCTTCCAAATCGCTGAAGTAGTGAAGTCTATTTGGGCCACCAAAAGTGGCTGATATTTCTATTTTGTTTTCAGTTTTCTTCTTTTTTATTTTGTATTTTAGGTCGTTCCACACTCTCTGCCACTTTTCTGAAGTATGTTCTGGGACTGAGAGCCCCTAAGCTATATGTTTAGCTTTACAGCAATGCTTTCCCCCTTGTGCTTTCCTATGTGCTCCAGCTTTTGAATACAATCCCTTGGCGAGTTCAACATTTTATTCCATCAGCTGGACTAATCTGCACAACTGTTTTTTGTTGCTAATTCCTTTTTGAGACCTTTGGAAATAAAAAAAATTTACAATTTTATCACTTTATACAATTCGAAGCTCACTTTTTTGTTATTTTTTTGGTAATTTAATCACCAACTCATCGTCTACAAATTTACGATTGAAAGAAAAATTGACAGATAACAAGAAAGTCGATGATTTTCATTCAAAATAGATTATTGATAGAAATTCACAATGGGTCAATAATCCGTTGATAGTCAACACTCACAATACTATAAAATTGTACTTGATAAATATCAATTATTAGTTGGTAGTTGATCTTCGCAGTAAGGGTGAATATTTATATGTGTTTAGAGTTAAGGCTCTCCCAAACCAACGCGAAACATTCGCGCGAATATGCGACGACTGAATAATGTTCGAAGATTCGCATCGCGCCAGTGTGGGTGCTCCCATTAATATCCATGTAAATAAATTAAGACAGGCGAAAGTTTCGTCGTCGTTCCGAAGTATTCGCGTTGGTTTGGGAGAGCCTTTAAACAAATAATTTTCTTTTTTTTTCCAAATTGTCTGAAAAGTGTTTTCATCTAATCATCATCCTTATAAATATTAAAGATTAAAGCCTCTCCCAAACCAACGCGAAACATTCGCGCGAATATGCGACGACTGAATAATGTTCGAAGATTCGCATCGCGCCAGTGTGGGTGCTCCCATTAATCTCCATGTAAATAAATTAAGACAGGCGGAAGTTTCGTTGTCGCGCCGAATGTTTCGCGTTGGTTTGGGAGAGCCTTAAACTCATGTAAATAATAAAATAAAAACAAATAATTTCACTGAATCAATAAAGAATGTTTGTTTATTATACCTACAGTTTCACTAATGTATAAACGGCCGATTCTATGAGCTAACCAAGTCCATCATACACGGCTGTTTTAATTTCCATTCAAATTCTATATCCTCACTTTTTCCAATTTTCGCTGTTCCGAATTCCGTATTCGAAATAGTTTTGCAGATTCGGCAAAACGACCGGATCTAACTACAATCCGCCAAATTGACGTTTTATTTTCGGTTATCCTTTTGCTGGCGGATTACAATTACGTTTTTGACAGGTCTTGCATACATAACAGCTGATTTCGGAAATGTTTTGTTGATCAAGTTGGTGAAACTTAAAAGTAAATCCGACTGGAAATCAGAACAATCGTTTTCAATCCGCACGGATTCAATTTTCGTTTCCGTTTTCAAATTCGACGGAATATCAGAACAGCCGTAATTGGCTGAATTTTAACTAGAAATTAACAACGCCAGCCAATGAAATTTTTCGTTGTCTCAACATTGAACGGATTTGGTTCAATGTATTGGACTTAATTTTTATACAAAAACTGCGATATTGACGGTTTCTCTGCAATGGAACCGTTATTTAATGCTCGCCTTTTTCGTCATAAGTGCTGCGCCAATTTCTATTAAAAATGTATGTTAGAGGTCTTTAAAGAATTAATAATATTTCATACAAGATTTTCTAAAAAAAATATTTTTTGATTTTTGAACTAAACTACCTTAACACGCCAATCCCTCCTATTTTAAAGTTCGAAGATTTATTACTACAGTCACTCAAACTCATATTCGTACGGAAGCTAGCATGCAGTTCTTTTGCAATTATTTCGAAGACCACAACAAAACCCAAGCTTTATTTGATTTGAAGTCAAAGATTTTACTAACATTTAATATTAAAGGCCAAAAAAAGTAACACCCCTTGCCAAGAAGAGGACATTTATTAACAAAACTCTGAAAACTTAATTGAAAGAAGTCAAACTCGTATTCGTACCCCAAAAGTTTTCTTGGATTTAAACCAAAACCTAACACAATCTCAATATTTTGTTGCATATTCCACATTTTATATCCCATGGTCTAGTCTATTTAGCACAAATTTTGAAAACCTCTTAGTCATTTCTATTGCAGTTTTAACACATTTTCCAACAACTTCTTTTTCAACACTCTTGCATTTATAATGGTATCTTTTCTAAGTCGTTGGTGTAAATGGCCCTATAGATTCTCTTTAGGGTTAATATCTGCTTAATGCTGTCTGGTCCCAATTTCCTTTCCGGTAATTGTAGACATGAAACATGCAAGTGTTATAAATTTTGTGCCTTGGGTCATTGTTTTTGTAAGAAGTAAATTGATTTTAAACCCTAATTTTGGTGCACTCACTTAAGATTTTCTAACAAAATGTTCCTTTGGTCTAAATTGCCTCTAATGTTATCCAACTTACCAAGGCTGGTTGCCGGGAAACAATCTAAAACCATCACCAAGCCGACTTCATTTTTTACTTCGTAAATTGCATATTCTGAATAGAGCTCGGTATTTGGTTTTCGCCCAACAAATAACCGCTCCTTTGAAATAAAAGATCTCATATTTTGTCTCATGGCTCATGGGTGAAAATGCTTTTTTTTCAAAACTCAAAATCTTATTTACTATTTTACTATGTTTATAGAATATACGATTAGCAACTCTTACGTTACATATCTGTGCTACCATTGTGTTTTTAAATATGGAAACTTTTTCAAACGTTTTTGCTAATTACCCGACGTAACTTCTCTC
The DNA here is from genome assembly GCA_932273885.2 of Leucozona laternaria. NCBI lineage: Eukaryota > Metazoa > Arthropoda > Insecta > Diptera > Syrphidae > Leucozona > Leucozona laternaria. Next base: position 19,812,763 of record OW026368.1, on the reverse strand, counting down.
CAAGTTTGGTTTACTTATTCTTTGTTTTTTTCTTATTTCGCGAGTAACAATGCGTTATTTGTAAGAGTGGAATATTTCTCAAGCGCTTTGAATTGCATGTTCCATGTCTACAATTATCTAAAAAGAAAATCAACCCGACCGTATTATGCAGATACTAATCCTTAAGAGAATCTATAGGGTCATTTATCCCAACGACTTAGAAAAGAGACCATTAGGATTGCAAGAGTGCTGAAAAAGAAGTTATTGGAAAATGTGTTAAAATTGCAATAGAAAGGACTTAGAAGTTTTCAAAATTTGTGCTAAATAGACTAGACCATGGGATATAAAATGTGGAATATGCAACAAAATATTGAGATTGTGTTAGGTTTTGATTTAAATCCAAGAAAACTTTTGGGGTACGAATACGAGTTTGACTTCTTTCAATTAAGTTTTCAGAGTTTTGTTAATAAATGTCCACTTCTTGGCAAGCGGTGTTACTTTTTTGGGCCTTTAATATTAATCTTCTATCTATATAAATAAAAATGTAAATGTTGGTTTGTTCCTAATCACTAATCTCTGAAAGTTCTTAACCGATCGCTTTGAAATTTTGTCACACCATTGCATTCAAATACGCGCGTGTTTATATATACTTTTTTTTAGAAAAGAAAACAGCGGGGCATGTTGGGCATAAGAACCACACTCGCTTTGCTGATATATAAGCAATACTCGAACTTTATTTATCAGAAACATTTCTCAGTTTTGTTGTCAAAAAATTGAGGAAAACAAATAGTCAAAGAGCTGACAGAAAATTTTGGGTGGAAATAAATAACTTAAATTCATTTTCACTTAGGTTGTTGATTTTTGGCTATGCATATAAGACTTCGCTCATATATGTGAACCTTCATGACATTGGATCTTGCTCGAGACCAAATGTAAATTATCATCAAAAAGAGTTATGTAAGGTATAATTTCATATTTGCATTCAAAATTAAAGATCTCCGAAAATTCTTCATGGATTACTTTAGAAATTTGGCTCAACGCAACGTTGCATTCGCATACGCACGTATTTTTCTATAGATTTTAAAAACAGCACCATCTTTTGGACGTAAAAGCAAAGCACGCTTTACTGAGATCTCAGAAATTTCAGTTAAAGGCGGAACAGGATTCCTCAAAAAAATCCCTCAGTCTTGCTGTCAAATTACTGAAGAAAAAAAAAGTATTTACTTTATCTCTTTCTGGCGGAGTTAAATATCTAAAATCTCATTTTTTAATTTTGATTTAGTTATTTCATGACATTCGTGAGCGGAAACATTGCTCTGAAATTCAATGGAGACAAAAATTAAACTGCCTCAACTTGGATTTTGCGAAATGTCAATTATTTATTTGCATTACAGTTTTTTGTTTGAATTGTTTTCTTTAAAAACAAATTTAATTCAAAAATTATATATCATGGAGTTGTCCATTGGTAAAATAAATCATTTTATTCTGATTTGGATCTGCAAAAATGGCGATTTTGGCCATTTTTAACATTCTATATACTAACACTAACATAATTTACAGCAGTTTCCAAAGCGTTTTTTGAGTCTTTAAATTTATTTCGGGTGCGGAAATTGTGTCCAAATTATGTGAGAAATAATCGTTCCTAATAAACGGAAGCGGTTTCAAATGAATCGGTTACTTCATCAAGCTAATTTTTCGCTTCTAAAATGCATCAAGGTATGAAGATTTTTGGAAATATTGACACAGAATCGTATTCCATTCGCCACGCAAGAAAATTAAATTGAAATCTGAATTATTTAACGAATACTTTTGCGTCGTGCCTTTTCTTCGAATTCTTCCGTATAAATTTCAGCCTGTGATCCGAGTTGTGAACAGACAGAAGAGCAATGATTAAATTCACAGTATTCAATACTATCTTATCTGAATGACAGGCACGGCACTATATTTGGCTTCTTCTTTTATTCTCAGAATGACATTTAGCTGAACTGTGAATTTATGTCCTCAGTAATTGCTTGAACAGAAAATCACAGATAGGGGAAATTTTTAAATGATACAACAAAGTATTCCTAAAGTTAAATTTACGCCCAGCGAAGCGGGTGGGTAACAGCTAGTTGTTAATAAGATCTTTGACTTCAAATAAAAAAAAACTCGGATTTTGTTGTGGTCTTCGAAATAATTGCTAAAGAACTGCATGTTAGCTTCCGTACGAATATGAGTTTGAGTGACTGTATATATTTTTGTCTGAAAGGTAATGATATTTTCAATTATTATATTACTTTTCGTTAGAGCCCACACTCAAGGACATACAAAATATTGATAGGTGGGATATAGACACTTAAGTTCAAGCTTCATAAAATGCTTATTTCATCCATAATGACGGTTATTGTAAAATACAAAAATTCATCATCAATTTTACTGTTTACATGGAATTTCTTTTTTGTATAATTACTAAACCTTGTCCTTTCTACTACATATGCAGAGACCTCCTGAAAATGAATCGCTAATGTCTCTGCTTTATCAATTAGCAAGGACCTTTTGCTATAACAATCCACGACGACGACGCGACTTTTAAACAATAACTAGCTACATCCGAATGCAAATGCACATTTTGTTTTGTCAACAGAAACAGACTTTTTCAACAACAAAAAATTCCAAATCCGTCATAAAAACTCAAATACCCACGTATTTTAAATATGTACGTGTACGTACCTAGGTACCCGCTATAATCGTGTTTGAAAATGTCCCCCAGTTCAGGTACATGGTTAGTATAATTATATAAACAAAAGGCGAAGTGTTTGTTAGGGTAGTTAATCAATAAAAAGGTGGAACCATAATATTTTGAAATGTTGTCCGTCGCGCAAAATGTCATTAACGATCTGTCATAAAAACATTAAATACTCAAGGTAGCCCAACTACAATGCAATCACATGCACATTAGTTTCCAAGGAAAAAGCCAAAAACCATAAAAGGATTAACGTAGATAATCCACAACTGAATGTTGAAGGCGTGAAGTTTTCTAAATGTTTGACAGATGATTCAAAATGGTGGAAATAAGTAATGCAAAAACGTTTTAATTAATTTTGACAATTCGTTATTATTTTATTGTATTTTGTATAGTTAATTTCTTTTCGGGAAAACTTAAAAATCTAGATTTAAGTATAAAATTAAATTATTAAAAATAAAACTTAAATAAATAATAACAACTATAGGAAAAAATACAAAAAGTTATTTACAATTATTTCGTTTGGCCTATGAAACCAAATCGGGTATTAGCACCTTAATCACAATTTTATTTTTTGAAAAAATCGAAATAGAAATAAAACTAAAACGTTTTTCTCTTCTCATTCTCAACAACTGCATCTTTTTGTTGCGGCATTTAGATTTGTCCAGTCTTTGAATTTCTATGCCTCGGTTTTGTAGGGCTTGAAGAGTTTCGGTTTGTTCGACTCGCCGATGTGGGTTTGTGGTGGAGAACCTGGTTGCTGATGGGCGGCCATTAGAAGTCCAGTGTTTGGTGAGTAGGCAGATGTTTCATGTGAAAGGCGGTTTGGTGTGACAGGAAGTTGCTGGTGATGTTGATGATGGTGATTGACAGATGGCTGGCGGATGGGACTCAGGCTGCGATCGAAAACTTTGGTGTGATCCGAGCCGGCGGGACTGAGTGACAGCGTAGAGTGGGGCGATGATGACGATTGCATATCATGCGGTGGGGTATGTGGTTTAGGAATGGTCAGCTGGGTATAACCTTGTGGAATCGCACCCAACATTGTTGGGTAGGCCAAAGGCTGTGCGGTGGGTGCCATTTGCATTGGTGCTGCTCGCGGTGGGATGTGGTACGGTGTGTAGCGGTAACCAGAATACGCTGATGCGGCGGCCATTTGTGGTTGCATTGCAGGAGCGAGCATCGGATTTGGCTGATAGGCGTAGGGCATTCCAACACTATTAGCAGCAGCTTGGAGGATACTAGCAGCGAAAGCGGGATCCGAGTAAACTGCAGCGTAGGGCCATGCAACGGCAATGCGTTGACGCTTGTCCTTCATGCGACGGTTCTGGAACCAAACTTTGATTGTTGACTCGGGCAAATTCAATTGAGCGGCAAGTTCGCACCGACGGGGACGTGAAACGTAGTTTTCCTTATAGAATTCTTTTTCCAAACGTGCCAATTGATCTCTGGTAAAAGCGGTCCTATAGCGACGAACTGACGGATCAGCGGGAATTTGGTTGCCATTTGACATTGGTGGATCAGGGCTTGAACAATCTGAAGAAAAAAAAAAGGAAACGGTTAGTTAATGTTAAATTAACGATCAACTCTTAAAATTTAAATTTCTTTAAATTTTCACAATTTTTTTCTTTTTTGACATTTCTATGACACTTACCATTTGGCGACGGTGGTGGAGTTTGCGGTTTTGTATATTGCGACGGCATTAAATCGACGACAATTGGTTTCTGTTCGACTTGGTGGTGTTCCATGGCGTAATTTCTGTATCCTTGCATTTTGGTAATGTTTTTTTTTTTACTGGGCACTTTAATTCACTTAATAATCCAAACAGTGTTTGCTTTTTTTCACTTTAATCCGTCTACGGTAATTTCGGGACTAATTGTAGGTAGGCTTTGAAATAGGGAAAGATAGGTATTTATTTTTCTCAAATAGCGGAAGAAAAAAGTAGAAGATGCTACTTGTTTCGATGTCTCACTTCGAATGTGATAATCACTTCTACCCCCGCGTCCTTAAATACTCATCTTCTGCTCATCCGAGGGTGTGGCATACAATGGTGCACAAACAGAATGGCTGCCATACCATAGCAACCAATGACAGACCAGTTGTTTCGGCTGAGCACACACACATTCACACAGAACATAGTGGAATAGTAAAAATGGTGGCTGCACACTATCAAACCATTCACGAAAAACGGTAGCTGCTGTCAGGGTGAAAGAGAAAGAGAGTGAGACAGGTTGACTTTTCGATTTCGTTGGATTGTAGGGTAGTCGTCGTTCATTGTTGTCTTTCGTCTTCGCCGTCTCGGGCGATTATTAAGATATTTCGGCATTTTATGTGGGAGAAAATTTCGTATTCATTGCAATGAACGAGTGCCCCGTTTCACTTGCCCGCAAGCGGGATTCGCCGAGAGTGCGAGTGAAATGTAAAATGCGATTTAATAATGGGATTTTATCTGTTCCATCAAGCTACTTCTTTGTTGTTATTATATAGTGGCTTCTAGTCCTCATCCCTGGAGGTATTTTTTATTTGAATCTTGTTGTTTTTTTTTTTTTTTGTGTTTGCTGTATTCACTGGGCTAATAATTTGGGGGGTTATGCGTTGGGTGGATTGTAAGTATAGGTAGATATAAACACCAGGCAAAAAGTTACTCTCATTTTGCGTTTAATAACGGCTGGTCTGGCTTGTATGCTCCCCAGAGAGGGAGCCACCATCCTTTGTGAATCCTCCCTTTCCTCATTCCGGCCGGCGGCGCCCACCATCGTTTTCGTTGTTTGGTTTTATTGCTGGTGGTGTTGATGCTCGGTGATGGTGGTGCCAATTACGCTCGTTATTATACGTTCACTATAATATGGAGAGAATTTATATAAACTCTTCTTTTTTGTTGTGGATGAGGGGATTTTGCGGGTTGAAGGATGCGAGGATAATGTGAGGGGGTTTCCTTTTTGCCTTATATTGTGTGCTTATGGATCAAGTCGTATACCTTCTCTTCGTGTACCTATACCTACTGTACAGTACAGTACTAATTTTCCGACTCGCTAAATGGTCGTTTTTCGGATTTTATTAAAATTTTATAGATACATTTATAAACACTGTGTTGTTTTGAGTCGGTTGTGACTTAAATATCCAAGAGCATTGTGAGCGTGTTTGTTTCTACTCTTACACCTTTTTTATAAAGCTTTAGTAGGGTATTAACTTGTTTCTCGTTTTGTATGGTGATTAAAACTGGGAATCTGAGTTTTGGCGCTGTGTTCATTATTGGGCATAAATGACGAGGTGTAATGGATGGAAGGGTTGAAAATAATTTTGTATTTAATATTTTTGCTATACGAAGTAGTGGTGGGTAGTGTACCTACTTAGAAAGCTACCGATAGATATGCTATTATAGACAGACATTATGATATAAAGGGTGAATGAGATTGGGTCTTTGGGGAAGAGTTTTGAATAACCTATCTCTAATTTTTTTTAATATAGGTATGTAGTTACATAGTTACCTAGTTGAAAAACTGGAACTTGAGGTACTCATAGGTACCTACCTAAGTATACTAAATGTGTGATATTATAAATAAGTCAAGAAGAAAGTGATTGATAAACTTCTTGACTTAAGTTGTATCAATGTAGTTTTTTGTTCCAAAGATGGTTAAAGTTCGTTTTTTTTTTTTGGACGACTTTTATATAAAAGAAATATAACAAGAACTAAAATATGCATGTGTACCTAGGGGGTGCCTTTTATTTGTTTTTTTTTTTACTCCGCATTTAACATTTTGTTGTTTCGTTTTTCTTACAATTATCTCTGTTTACTTCATAATAGGTACCTACTATATTTTTTATTTTTTTTTTTAATCACTTCGCCCTACAATCATTTAGCATGTGTTTCTCTTTATTTTTACTCGTTTTGCATTTTCGTTAAAAGTGCAATGAGTTATTTAGGCCAAGGTTTATTTAACATTATGTTTATATTAGAATCTATTGTTTTATCGTGGGTTTATTTGCCTTCAATGCGATTGTACCGTGTGCGGCAAGCTCCAAATTTCTAAAAATTTTAAAATTAATAAAAATTCTTGTTTATAATTTTTTTTCTGTTTTTATATTTATTGAAATGAAAAAACTCATTTTTAAACATACAGAAATTATTTTGTTTAGTAGAAAATTAATTTTCTTTTTGAATTTGTTTAATTATGCAGTATGTGGAAAGGTATGTGAATTTGGCTTGTATTATTTTTCGAAAAAAGTTTAGTTAAAAGTTTAGCAATCTGTGGAATTGCAAAAACAAGTAAATTAAACTTTTTCAATAATTTTTGTCATGGAATCCCTTGGGCTCTTAACATCAAAGAGGAAACAAACGATGGCAAAATACCTGATTGAAATCGAAATAAACAAAAAGCGAAATAAACGAAAAACTAAACGATCAATTCGATATAAGTTAAAGACTTAATGACCCCTGTTCTGAATTTCGATCTTCTATAAAAAAAACTTTCGATTCCAAACTCTAGATGTTTTGAAATACTTTTCCTTTTCAATACTTGCGGAATGAGTGCGCTTTGATTTTCGATCGGATTGGAAACACTTGACGTTTGAAATTAATTTGAGTTCCGAAATATGGTTGAACAAAATTTAAAAAATGTTGTCACAGCCAAAAAGGCACGGTACTACTTATAATTTGTGTTTTCTTTTTAATTTACTTAATTTTTCTGCCACAAATTTGATCCACTTCAGTTTTTACTGATTTCGTAAAAAATAGGTTTGAATACTGGCTAACGAGAAAGCGTAATTCAAAACACTTTCTTTGAATCCGTGCGGAAATCCTCTTCGTTTACGGATTTGTTTCGGAACGAAAATCAGAACAGGGGTGAATTTGTTTTTTTTTTTCGAAACAAAATAAAAACATATTAATACAAATTCTGAAACAACAGATTGGGAAACGGCTAAAACGTAAGAACTAAAAACCGAGATATAAAGATGAAACAAACCATAACCCATCTAAGGATCCTAATTCAAATACCAATACATACTTATTTATGAAATAAGTTGATAAAATATAGACTCAATAATAATCTTTTTATCTTCTGAGAATGACGATTTAAGACCATTTAAAATTTAAAAAAGAAATAAATTTGATCAGAATTTTGACGAAATTCCTTTTTCAGCTTCTCTATAATCATATTGTATTGTATAAGATTTGATCAAAACCTTGACCATTTTCAAATAACAAATAAGGTGCTGTAAACAGGGGCCTGTAATAAATTGTTGTCTTAAATGCGCAACAACTTGGCAACATTTGCATAAGTTAAGTAGGTACAGTACCTTACCTATGTGAAGTTTTTTCAATATGATATGCTTTCTCTCTTCGATATGGATACCACTTGTATATACAAATTTGACCAACTCTTCTTAAGTCTTAGACTAAAGATCACCCCGAGATGTCAAACCCTATCAATATGTTTTAGCTTTTTATAGTGAAGTTTTTCCAACCTTTATTATCCTAGTTGAAGTTGTCAAGTTAGACGCTTCCCTACTGTGATTAACGATTGGTTTTTCTATATCAGATGTTTTAGGTTAAACCTATGTATTTGATTGTTGAGACCATCAGGTGGGTCAGAGAAGTGAAGTCAAGAAGAAGAAAAGGCACACTTTTGTTTTCATATTACTCATTTTGGATTTAAATAGACTTTAAATCAAGATTTATTTAATCGGGATTTATATAATCTATATCCATATAATCCTTGTCCAAAATACTATACCTACTGGTCGCAAGGGAGCAGTTTAAATTCAATTGGATTTAAAAAAATTGTAATTAAATGTGAATTTAACGAGTGAATAATATGAAAATGGATTTAATGTTTGGATTAAAATTAATTTAAATCTGGATTAAGTTAGTGAATAATATGGGCATATAAGTATATGAATTCAAATTCAAGCATCTAAGATATTTTCGTCAGGTACGTAGCCATCTTCCGTTCAATACAGCGATAGCATTTTGAAATATGCGATACATTTTCCAAATTTAATTATTTTTACTTTTCGGAAAAACTGCGAAAATTTGTACACGTGTTTTTGTATGAACAAACAACTGAAAATAAGGGTGGCACTGGTCGGTATTGAGATAATAGAGTCTTGAAACTGCGAGAATATTTTTTTTTTTGATTTATTTCGAACCCTATATGATGGGCGGGAGCATGAAAATTCAAACAATTTCCAAACAAGGACTCTCCTGCTATAGATAAATAGTTTAAGATGGCGAAAATAGGAATGTGAAAAATTAAAGTTGAAAACTATGTAATACCGACTTTTTACGAGTTGATTTTCACAGTGCAGCCAGTTGCTTCCTTGACCCATACAACTCGCCGTAAAGCCACAAAATTTTCACATACGTAGGTGACTAAAATCGCTTCCGATGAAGCTGAAAAAATCATAAGTTACTCAAATGTTACTTTATACACATGGAAATAAACAAGACAAATTCCCACCGCGCCGGCCGGCCGCCGCTTGGCAAAAATTGACTCGTGATAAGACTGTTTTTTAGAGAAGAATTGTCAGCCATTTAGTTATAATATTAATTTTATAAATGTGCAGGCACAAATCAAGGAATAATTTCCTTGACAATAAGATACTCATAGTTCAGTAAAATATGCATCTAAAACATTTACATAACATCAATGAAAAAAAAAAAATACTTTTACATAATATTATAAATTCCCTAGTGAAATTCCAATAACGCCCCGTATTGTGTTTCACTCACTTACATTTTATTAACTTACGATCCCCCACAGTTGGTTTTGCGTCTTAATTATGGTTTTGGTACATTTAAGTATATTTTGGAGACAATTAAAAAAAAAATATGTAGGTGCAAGGGTATTATGTTCACAGATAGACGATGGCGTACTGATCTATACCGAAACAGTTAAATGCCAGATCGAAGAATATAAAACGAACTAATAAAAAAACGGAATTATTTTATAGTCCAGGGAATCTATAATCTGACCCAGCAGTTTGTACCACCCCAAATTGGTTTTGTTCATATATGAATGAGAGTTGATCGAAGACCATTGCTCTAATTTATCCCATTCTTGATTGAAATTCATTTTTTGGCCGCCATTTTGGATTATAGTTTTGATTGCCTATCTCGGTTCCTATAAGGCCTATACAAAAGTTTGTAAGGCAAAAAGTGTGGAAAATTAAATATTCTGTTTTTTGTATTAAATAATTTGTCTATATTGTTAATATTGAAAACGTTACAGGCTAAAAAAACTAAAAAATCTTGAAAAAAATTTGGTTTAAACTCCATTTTTCCAATTTTTTTTCAAACTACATATTTTATCAAATAACAAATAAATGTAGATCTTTAAAAGGTCTCCAAGTCTTTTGTTACTGTATTTCTAAATAATAATCTCTCGAAATTCAAACATTTTTACTTGCGATATATATGTATGTATAGGTACTAAATGGCAAGTTATGCATTCGTACAAAAAATCGAACTCGAGATTTTGATCAAACTCGACATTACGATGATAGGCAAGACGAAAAAAGTGGGTCTCGCAAAAACGTCCGTCTGTCTGTCTGTCTGCCTGTCTGTCCGTTCGACTACAGCCTAAACGGATGGGTCGATTCTCTTTAAACTTGGTACCTAGCGTTTTTTGGACATTCCCCTTACCCGTCTTTTTTTCTCTTTTTTTTAGGACCAAAACTAACAGTAGCTGTCACACAAAATTTCTTGGCCAAGAAGGAAAAACTTATTTTTCTCAAATTCAGCGCTACGGATTTTTTTTTAAGAACTCAATAAATTAAAATAGTTATAAGTTGCCGTTTAGTAAAAAAAAAAATTGTTTTTAATGATACCTCCCAAAGAACCATTTTTTTGATTTTCGCTTTTCTCAAAAACTGTTCAACAGATTTTGATGAATTTTTTTGTGAAGAAGAACTAATACATTTGAAACTTGGTAAAAAGCTGTTTTTTAACCTTATATAGAAGATTTTTTGACAGAAATTATTCTAATACTCAAAAATAACGGTACCTCCCATACAAATGTTTAAAAATCATTAAGAAAGGTATATTTTTTTTTCTCAAAAACGACTCCTACGATTTTGACAAAATTTTGTTTGTTTATTAAAATTACTACGGTCTACCGTTTAAAATTTTTAAATTTTATATTTTAAGTTTATTAACAGTGCCACTCATAGAACGGTTTCTTTGATTTTCGACTATCTCAATATCTGATTAATTGAATGAAACTAGATTTTTCATACAAAAGCTTAAAACAAATTTTAATAAAATTGCATATCAAAATTTTTTAAAAAATGATTTTTGGATTTTTAAAAAAGAATTAAAAATTATTTTTTGAAAATTCGATATTTCGAAAACGGGTAGCAGATTTTTTTTTATAAAGTTCAATTTTTAAGTCAACATTAATAAATACTTAAAATTGGCGTACCAATTTTTTTTCTCAAAAATATTAAGGAAATTTTGTATATAAAAAATTAATTATATTTAAAACCGCTCCTACGATTTTTAAAATTTTGTTCTCATAAATTAAGATTTATGTAAGAAATCAGATGGTGTACATCGCTTTGGGTTAAAACAGATTCAAATTATTTTAATCAATTTCTTTCTAATTTTGTTGATTTAAAACAATTTTCCAGTTTTAAATAATATAATTTCCTTGCATGCATATTGCATATGTGCAACACTGGGTTATATTGTTAATTCTTGTATACTCACATAGTATCTACCACCTGCAAATAAACTAAGTTTTGGCAAATGGATAAAATAAAGACTCCCATAGCTCATTTATTTCAGCTATAGAACCACAATGTGATCGCACATATGAGCAAGTTCGTACGACACAGTCGTGCATATTTTTTAATTACTTGTCAGTAAAAAATTCATAACAAATGCAAATGACTAAAAATAAAAAAATAGACTAAGTGAGTTTTCATTTCATGATGACATTAAACATATCTATAGATGTGAAAGTATGTTTATCTGGAAGTTTATCCCTCAAACGCACTCAATTTTACAATCAAATTTGGCATAGAAGTCGATTAAATTGTGGAAAATGGTATATGTATATCTAATACCTCTAATAACGCAAGAGGTTTGTATATATGGTTCTAAATGAAGTGGGTGATAAGGAGCTAGTTACGTTATAAGGTTCAAAATGCCAGCCATATTAAATAACAAAAAATCAATAAAAAACTAACTTAAATTAAAAAAAAAAAAAAAATAGCTTTATTTTTAAATTTTTCATGTGAGTGATGCCGGGAACCTCCCTGTTTTGCATTATGTAAACATGTAGCTGTCTTTTTTAAGCTAAGAAAAAAGTCTTATAAATACTAATTTTTATGAATGCAATTTCAGTAAATCCTAAACATTGATATCGTATATAAATTGATTTATTTCCATATAGGTAGCAACAATTACAGAAACATTAAATCAATTTATGCAATCAGTTTGTCATCCTTGTGTATTTATTGCAAATTATTCCTTTTTGGAAAATTCGCAAGGTCAACTCATGAATTAGTACTTTCGTAACTCTTTATACAACACCAATAAAGAGTTGCAATAAACGAGTTATGTGTATATCCACCATCAGTAAAAGTTTTGCAACCTCATCAACCGTTTCATCAACATTCAACTGAACAAGAACAATAAGGGTTTCGCCAGGTAAAATTTCTTCGCCATTTCTTAGAGAACTTATTGCAAAATACCTTGCAACTGCGATGTTATCCTTTTTCGTGTATCCCTTTATGCACAATAGCAAAAGGCTTACGTAATGTTAAGAGCGACTAAAAAGAAATTAAATCTTATGCAAGACAAAAAGAAGGTGCATTTTACTGTTTTATGCGAGGATCAAAGAAGATTCCGTTGTTGTTTATTTCGCTTTAAAAAAAAAAGATAAATTTAAAAAACTGTTTTTTTAGTTGGGTTTTATGATGACAACTACGTAACTCTTCCCGTTAACCCATTATGCAACACTAGATATGTTTTTTAGACTGCCAAAAAAAAAGGATCTTTTACTAGGAAGATGGTTTTCACGAATAGCGAATGTTTTAAGATTTATGATTCTCTTTTTTTTTCGCGACTAAAATTAACATGAGTTAATTTCAAAGGATTATAGCAGTGATTATTGCCGTCAACGACTACATTCCCGACTTTATGCAACAAACAGGCAATTCTAGGAAGTTTAAGCATTTACGTAATCTCTTAGGGAACACAAGTCCTTGGAGGGTATGATATACACAATTTATCTACGCATAAAATCTTCAAAATCAGTGGAATTTTTTTCCTTAAGTACTATCAATAATTTTACGACGTCGATTCTCGTTAAAAACGATGGACAGGACGAACTGCTGTGCAAAAAGAACAAAAATTTGCATAAAAATGCGTGAACGAAATAGGAATTTTATGACTTCTTTAGGTATGGATCAGCATTGAAAAATTGCTCTCATTTTTTCTATTTGTTTTCACAGAAGACAAAAAAAAAAATAAATCCATATTTTTCTCATCCTTATAGGTATACGAAGGATCATAAAACAAAATTCCCTGTTTTCCATTCAGTGTTTGCCAAACAATACAAGAAATTATGCATCTAGAGCAATTTTTTACATAAACAAAAATTGACAGAGGTCCTTCGGAGCATAGAATAAACCTCTGCGTGTATTGTTTAGCACCATCGTGGTTTATTGCGGCCTCGTAATTTTTTTAATTGTAACGTTTTTAAGGAACATTTACAAAAGAACGAAACCAAAACTTCCCGGAAGGTCAGGTCAGACTGAGATGTCATAAAGTTCACCAAGAGGACTCTCCTCTATAGTTTTCATTGTAATATACGGGTTCATTGGTGCAGGTTTTTTTATGCTCTAATTATCTTTTTATTTGCTTTTTTAAACTAGGTCAGAGTGCTACCTTAAAAAAAAAGTAAACAAGTCATTACAAAAAAATCCACAAAAAATTATCGCCATCACAATGGCGATGTGAGAGGAAAGGACCCGCCACCGTTTTTGGTGGTGACCTGAATGTTAAAATTTCAGGAGAAATTGTCATTGTTGTTATTTTAGAGGTCTTTTTCGACATAAATAAAATTGTTGCTTATAAATGTATAGTTATGAAAGAGAAGACGTCACTTTGCATATAGGAAGATGAAGAAACTCTTCCTTTCAAATTGCGGGTTATAGAGCATGTCGTGATATTGGTTTCGGTTTCAAGGACAAATCTTTGTATCCAGCACCGATACACCCTTTTGTCTTTGACAGTTAAATCCTACAACATTATCTGCACTAATAAGTCATCACCAGCAGCAATAAAACAATATAAAATCAAAGTATTTGGCTTCGTTCTTGCAACAACCTACATAGATATACCCAGAAGGATAGAGTTCTTGTCCTGTCCAATTTGTGGACAGTCTACACAGCTCTTTCTGACTCGTTCTGCGTGCACATTATGTGTGTATGCAAAACTGTAGGATTTAAATAAACACAGGAGATGATTTACAGCCGTCAAAGCCACGGATTCATCTTAACTGGATCTCGAACTCTTTGCATATATGTATACCTATACCAATTTTGAGAAACCCTAATTTTAATTTCACTGATGATTGAGTGACCTGGTTTTCGGTAACCTTAAGTAAACATAAAACTGTAAATTGTCACAAAACAAACATTCGCCTTTTGTTTAAACATTAAACGAAGGGTCTCCAGGTCGGTTTCATAAAGCCCAGGTTAACGGATTAGAGAGAGAGAGGTAGGCACACCTTCTTCTATGTACAATATAATTAGTCCACAATGAAGAGTTTGATCTTCTAGCGAAAGGAAGAGTCTGAATGTTTGTTTATTTTTGTTTGTTTAGAAAACTATGTACATATATATTGGCCAGTTTATTACACCATTTTGGCGAATTATCTATAGATTTTGGAAATTTATGTTTGCTTAAGGTATTGTTGCGAAGATGGACGTAATAAATAGTGCAATAGTCCATCATGGTAACATGCGGTAAAAGGATGTAATTTTTGCTGAATTTCAATGACACTCAATGAATTGTTTGACCAAGCGATATATTTGTTTATTGCTGGGACAGTATATTTATATTGACAGAGAAAAACAAATAAGGTATGAAAAACAAAGTATACACTCGCATTTAAATTTTTATATTGAGTACAGCCAGTAAAAGACTTAAGAGGCTATTAGCGAGTGTATTTTCATAAAAATCAGTGTTTAATTCTTTTATCGATTTTTTTTCCAGTGCAGGCAATGGTAATTGTTTTCTATTATTTTCTGTCTGCTAAGACTGTCTTGAGAAACTCATACGCTCTAAGAATCTATACCCGTAATATCTTAAGTTATAAAATTCTTAGCATTCGAATGAAGTGTGTCGATTTTTCTGTTCTTCAAAACCAGTTCAATACATAAATATAAGTATTGGTTGGATGGCAACTCTTAACACACAAGAGCTGTTTAGGTTTCACCTTTATTCTTAAAAAATGGTATTTGACTTCCCTTTTTTTTACCAAATTAAGAGAACGGAATTTTTTTTTAATGTTTTGGTTTTTTTTTTTGAAGAGCTGTATCATTGTCAAAAGTAAAGTCGTATCGAGATTAAACAAAAATCATTCTAAAGATTCAAGTCTATTATTTTAAGATTTTTTAAAAAATAATTTTATGAAGGTACCGTTATTGCATGTACTTCTAACTTCACTGTGAAGTAAGCAACTAGACAAGCTATCACTTTGAAATAGGACTCCAAATTTGCAGTTCCAGAAAAAAAAATTACCCTAAATTTTGGAGTTCTCTCAGTTCAAAACAAAAATATGTATACTAAACTCCTAAGTGAAGTTAGCAGTACATGGGATTACACCAACTATTTGGTGAGCTGCAATATCCGAAATAGAAATGCAAAAAACTGCAAATTTCTGTTGTAGTCCCGTTAGTCTAGGTGAAAATTGTTATGCCAATTTCACATACATAAGACTTGAAACTTTAGAATGATTTTTGTTTCATCTCGATACGACTACTTTTGACAGAGATCATCATCGTCGGCTCGACAACCGCGGTCCGGTCCTGGCCTCCTTCAACAAGTCTCTCCACCCATCCCGGTCTCGAGCCGCCGCCATCCAGTTGCGCACCCCAAGGCTCCGGGCGTCCTGGTCTACGCCATCTCTCCAGCGCAAGCATGGTCTACCACACTGTCGTCTACCATAGAATGTACCACAAAGAACTTTCCGAGCAGGTTCCTCTTCGCTCATGCGAGCTAGGTGCCCTGCCCACCGGAGTCTACCGAGCTTAATTTTTGTCGCGATATCTGCTTCAAGGTAGATTGCGTACAATTCATGATTGTACCGTCTCCGGAATCGTCCTTCCTCACATATGGGGCCAACAATTCTCCTTAAGACTTTTCTCTCGAACGCGGCTAAGAGGTCGGAGTGCCTTTTGCTAAGCACCCAAGTCTCGGATCCATATGTGAGTACTGGCAGGACCATGGTCCTGTACAGCAGCAGTTTTGAAGTTATGGTGAGATTTCTGGATTTGAAGAGCTTTGACAGACTATAGTAGGCTCTGTTGGATTTGAGAAGCCGCCCGCGTATTTCTTCTTCTATATTGTTATCGGCTGCTACTATTGACCCAAGGTATTTAAAGGATTGCACCACTTCAAATTGGTGCTCCGCTACCTTGATTGTTTGACCAACTGTTCCTCTCGCATTCGACGCCACCATGTACTTTGATTTACCTTCACTAATGTGCAGCCCCAGATTTTGTGCCGCCTGCTCGATCTGGATGAAGGAATCATGTACAGCTTGCTCAGTTCTTCCGATGATGTCGATGTCGTCTGCGTAAGCCAGTATCTGGCTGGACCTGTTGACGATGGTCCCTCTTGTTGCCGTGCCAGAGTCACGGATTGCTTTCTCCAACGCCAGGTTGAAGAGGAGGCAGGCCAAACCATCCCCTTGTCGGAGTCCATTAAAGATGTTGATTGGTTTGGATAGCAATCCGGCTATTTTTACTTGGCTTGTTACGTTGGTCATGGTCAACCTACATAGTCGTGTCAATTTATTTGGGATACAGGTCTTTAAAAGAATTTACGAATACACAAATTTGTGTTTCCTAAATTATTTTGAGTAGTCTTTTGTGTTTTCGTGTATTAAATTATATAACTAATCAATATGTCTAAACAAAATTATCGCCGGGACGAAGCGCCAATTTGTATGGACTTAAGGCCGTTAAAAGCTATTTTGAATCAATAATTCAACAAGTCCAATTAAATAGTGCTAAGTCTTCTACTTGGCTGATGTATTTCAGTAGTATATATAGAATTTGTATTATAAAACCTTCATATTTTAAGCCTATAATTTAATTACTTATGCATGGATTGAGTTTATGATTTAAAAATAAAGTCTATAAGCAGTATGGCCTCTCTGAAAAAAAAACATTACGAATTTTTAATAAATAGAGAAAGACGGCTAGCGATATAATGCCGATTTTGATAAAGAACGTGTCAAAATTTGATTTTTACAAATACTGCTTTTATTTATATGCAACAGCAGTTGGAAATTATATTTTTAGCCAAAACCCTGAAACCCAGTTTAAAAAAAATAAACACAAAAAACCTTGAATAAGAACTCAAGTCCACTTAAAAAGAAATGTTTAATTTTTTAATAAATGTTTTTTTTTTTTTGGTAAGGGCCATAGTTCAATAGGTGCGAAAATTCGGTATCCAAATTTCTGGCAGTCTAAAATTCTGTATTTAAAAATTCAGCTTTTTTCCAACTATTGTATCTTCGTTGTTATCAAAACAATTCTTCTTTCAATGAATTTAGGAATACAAAGAAATTGCTTATAGGTATACCTTCACTGAATTCTAAATGTGTTTATTTTAAAATTTATCAGAAAAAGTGTTTCAAATTTGGATAAACATGTTTGGAAGCTACATTACCGCCCGAAATATTCGGAACGAATATGAGACTACCGAACACCGAAGAATGTTCGAAGTTTTGGATCTCATGTCCTTCCGAAGAATTGACGTTGGTTTGGGAGAGTCTTTAGGTGTGTTCGATTTAAAAATTAACAAAAATTGGTTGTACGACAGCTAGTTTAGAGCCAGGACACTTTCACTGATACTAACAACTCTGAACCATTCCTGTGTTGTTTGTTTGCAGAAATGCTGACGTTTGTCTGGACAAATTCATGACAAGAGATTGGATTATTGGAGAATTTATGGCTACATGAAATTTGGCGACAATGAAAAATGGCCCCAATAACAAAAAATGAAAAATAGCCCTAAATATTTATTTGAAAAGCAACAACAACAAAAAAAGATAAAATTTTGTGAATTGGGGTGATTTTTCATTTTGAATTTTGGGGTAAAATTTCATAATGAAATATGCGGCGTCATACTTTTAATCTTAAACAATAAATGAAAAATCACCTCAGAAATGGGGTATGAAAAATAGCCCCAAAACTTCATTCAAATTAAAAAAAAAATGCCTCAAACCAAACATGAAACATGGTGCGATTTTTTCGAACGAATATTTGAATTAGACTTTTCAAAATTTAAAATTATCATTCTAATTTTTGTACGATTATTAATAAGGACAATTATGCGAAAGTGAATAATAATCGTACAAACAAATTAGAATGCTTCTTTTAAATTTTGAAAAAATCTGCTTAAATAATCGTAAGCAAAAATCGCGCGATTTTAGTGTATGATTTTTTAATAAAATTGGTATAAAAAAACTAGAATGCTCTTTTTATATTTTGAAAAAAAAAGATTAAATAAATCACCCCAAACTGAAAAATGAAAAAAATGACCTTAAATATGAAAAATTACAAAATTGATCAATTTGTGTTGCTGTTGCTTATCATTTACATTTTTTGGGGCCATTTTTCATTTCTGATTTGATTTAATAATTTATTTTGGGGCTTTTTTCATTATTTTGGGGTAATTTTTCCAATTTGAAAATGGGGCCATTTTTCATTACGAAAAAAAGCCCCAATTATGGGGCCAATTTTCATTTTTTGTTTGAGGTCATTTTTCATTGGGGCCAAATTTCATGTAGCCGAATTTATCAGTTCCTCGCAAGAGGCAGTAGCACGAGGCTTTAGATGAAATTATTTGATGTCGAATTTGGGAATTCTTAAAAGAAATTGTCTAAGAAACAAAAATGTAGTAGATATTGTGCATTCCTTACCGGTATCAAAAGAATAGTTTTTGATTTAATCATAGATACACTGTTGAAAACCTACACAATTTTCAAAAAAAAAACCTTTTTATCTTGAAAACAAGTCAATGAATTAGATTTCAAATAGGTTTTTAAAAGTTTATGATTAACACATTCACATTCAGTTTTGTTAAATATTATTAAATTTAAATAAATTGGCGTGAAATTTTAAATTTAAAGTATGAGCATGATATACTTAAGAATTTACTCACTTTAAAGCTGTTTTCTAAAATGTTCTTATGTAGTTTTAAATAATTTTTAACACGTATCCTCCTAAGCCTGTTTTCTTAATAAACTCCAGCTGAACACACCTAAAACAGTGACAGATCGTGCAAAAAAAGAAAGCTGTCAAACTGACATTATGTGTTATAGAGTTAGTATGATACTAAAAAGATAAAATAGCGATTTGGTGATTTTAACTTTAGTAAAATGTTAAAAGATAGTACGACCCTAACTCGTTTAAAATTTGGAAAATCGTCTTTGCTCCATTATTTTAAGAAAACTACTCTACAAGATTTTTAAAATTTTGTTTGCATAAAGTCATATTTTTTTAACATATTTTATCTGAATATACATAGCTAATAGAATGAAGCAATATGATTGACAAACAAATATACAAATCTTTAAAGATTGAGCATTTTTATGAGACGTATAACAACATTTTTAATATTTTGTGTAATTTTCTTTCATATTGCTAATGCGCAGTGTTTCACTCACAAGAATTTTTGTTTTTCTAATATAATTAGTAGCCAACATCATCAAACCTTTTTTGAAAGCATAAACTTAAGCAGAACAAAATAGATTGCTTTAGTTCATAATTTATATAAGAAACCTATAAAATTCTTCGACTATTTAGAGGATATAGTGATAAAAACGTAAAATGTGAAACAAAAAAAAAAGAACAAAAACACGCAACAGAAAAAAAATACCCAAATACAAAACATCGACAACATCTCTCTGCTAAATTCGATCCATAACGAATTGCACATCCAAAATATTTGTTGCGGCATTGTTCGAGTTTTGGGTTTCTGTGGAAAATATTCAAAAACTCAACCAAAATACCATTCGACGAGGATATCGAAGCATTTCCAGGGACCCGCAGTAGCCGTTGTATGTGGTTTTATTGAGGTAGAGTGTTGTGTATACCTCCGTGAAAAAATCCTTTTCAGTTTGTTCTCATCTCACCGATGCGATGTGTTTGTCTCGCTTCATCTGACTACGTTTACATTCACACTATGGTTATACCAAATATACCACCCGCTGAACCAAGGGAGTTCATGTTTATGACAACATGTCAAACCGTGACGCGTACCAAATTGACGCATTCTCTCTTTCTATCACATTTGGTTCCGTAGGTAGCTCGCGGTGGTTTCGCATGTTTTCTGTGCCAGGTCAAAGTTAGATAAAAATTTTCGAAGAGACCACCAATTTGCCTTAATTCCTTACAAATTGAGATGTGTCCGACAAGTTTTGTTGCTTTGTTTTTTCTTTGAGTTTTTTGTTACGTTTCCTTTTGCGGTACGGATGACAAGGTACCTTACTACCTATAGTGTCTTGTGTTTCTTTTTCTTGTTGCCACGGGATAGAATGATTTGTATGAAAACATCAAACCAGGAAAACTGAAATAACTTATTGTGGTCGAATTTTATGCTCTGTCAGATGGAGCTACTCGCCATCCAAATATGCCAATTGTGGTTGCAGCCATAGAAAATTCAGATCTCAAAAGATGTCTTGTTCCTATAACTTGACACATAGATTTTGACAGTTCAAAAGGCGATGCGATGAGAATTTCGCGCCACAAAGTAAAAACCCTGATGCATTTCGTAAAAAAAGTAGATATCATAAAAGTTAGGTAACGTTTGTCAAGTTATACTTAATAACGGGTTACCTAACACTTTTACAACCCTTATTGCATAAAGGAGTGATATACTCGTACTTTTATGACTTCACTGCGAATCCTTTAGATGAAAAAGGAGTGATGGTTTTATGATATTTTTGCTTATCCTTTAACAGAAAAGTATTAGGCAATAACTAAAGGTACCTATAGAAGTTGTTTCTTAGAAATGCCATTTTTTTAATTTGCAAAAAATCGACTAGAGAAACTGTTTAAGCATTTTCCATAATAGATTTTGCCACAATGGGTTAACAAAAATCTTCCTCTTCCATAGGTATTTTGCTCGAAGGTGTCGAATTTAGCAATGAGAAGATCTTAGAAAAATAATTTTCAATTCAAAATTACTAGTATACTGGTTTTATTACCTCCAATATTGTTACACCTACAAATGCATCACTTCTTTTTATAATTATAGGCAACTATACTTAGGTAAGGAATACCTAAGTTTTTCTTGGAAATAAATATGCATTTATGGGTCGTTAGTAAAATGATTAAAACATTTTATTATTAATTATTGGACTTTAAACAAGGTAATTATAGTTTTTCAACCTTTACAACATAAAAAACTAATCAGTTGCATTTAAAGTTATGACGTGAATAACAGAATAATTAGATACTGGAAACAATAAAATCTGAAAGCGCAGGTAAAACTTTGGTTCTTGAAAGTATTGATGTAATTTTATTGGGTTATTCCAATTTTAATCGAACAAATTAACACTAAGTGATAAAGGCTACATTAATAAGAACTAATGAAACCAATTTTTTTTGACTCTTCCCTAATGTACTTTTTATGATTTGGCGGGATGCAACATTCAAGGTTTTTTTGTACTTGAAATTCGAAATAGCGACTTCACAATTTAAGCCTATAAGCAAAATCTTATACAAAAATGACAAAACGAAATTATAAAAGAAAAATTTCGTTCTTCTGTTCGTTTTGCAGTACGAAATTTTGAGTTGTTGACCAAATATTAGGTTGAAAGTTTATAATTGTAAAAATTATCAAAGGGAATTGCCCCGCATTTCTGGCCCAGAATACACAAACGATATTGGTATCAAATGAAAGGTGACGTGAAGCCCAATACATGAGTAAAATATTTTCAAAATCGTTCATTTGGGTCACAGAAAACCCGCACGCATACATTGAAAAGCCGATACACCCGAAACGAGTCACTGTTTGGTGCGGATTTTGGTCCAGAGGCATAATTGGGCCATTTTTCGAAAATGAGCAAGGAGTGGCCGTTACAGTCAATGGCGATCGTTATCGGGCCATGTTGAACGAATTTTTGTCCACAAACATTGAAGAGGAGGATATTGGCAACATTTGGTTTCAACAGGACGGCGGTACGTGCCACACAGCCGAAGCTACACTCGATGTTTTGCGCCATTTTCAAAAAAAAGTTATTTTATTGATTTTTTGTTTAATTCTTGTATGTTTATAAAACAATATTTTTCAATATTGTTTAAACTATTGAAAAGCACCAGATATAAAAATTTTAACAAAATCGGTACAACCATCAAAAAGATATACATACTTGAATAACCCAAAAATAAAACTATTTTCTCAAAAAAGCGTGGAATACCTAATTCCGTTATGTGAATTTTTTGAGGAATACCTGAAACGCAGTTTTCTTAGAATTGATTTGGTTATTGCAGGTACTAAGTTTGGTCAAAATCTATAGAACTATTTTTTGAGAAAATTTGAAGAAAGAAAAATATTTGTATGGCAGCTACCCGTTCTAGATTGTTCCTAAAAATGCTCTGTACCTTGAAGCTTGAAGCAAATTGGTCCACCCCTTAAGGCTCTAGCTCAAATTACAGTGGACGCATAGACGTACCGACGCACGCACAGACCGACGGACGGCATGACGAAACCCACCTTTTTGGACTTCTTGATTATCGTAGTGTTAGGTTCGATTACAACCTCAAAATTTTTATTTATACACTAAACCAATACAATGTAGCACTTCCGAATCCCACTATAGATGGACCATTTGGTAGTTTTTACTTTGTTACAGGAGCGATCGCATGGCGGGTCTTGGGGGTCCACAAAACCATCTATTATGTCGGTTTGCTTGAACAGCGACGATAATTACAATTTTTCTAAAAGCTTGAACATCCTATTAATTATTATCGTTGTTAAAATTTTTAGCCAAAGGCTTGAAATTTTGAAAAAAAAAATTGAAAGGAGTTACATTAGATCTCCTGTACTAATTGGAAGTAAATCAGTCCAACCTCGAATCACAGTAGACTCACGGATGCGAAGATGAACATCTTACAATTCAACGGAAGGTATGATAAAAACTACTTTTTTCCACTTCTCCATCATTGTACGTACTCTAAATTGGCATTGTAACCTCAATATTTGTTTCCTTTACAAAACGAGTCCATATACTCTCCTTTTGAGCAAATAATAGGGAGTATTGGTAATGTCTATACTTCTTTCTGCAGTTTTTTTTTTAATACAAACGATTTCTCATAATTTTCCAACCTTTGTTCATCTTCAAATGCATCGGATGTCATGTATTGTTTTGAAAAACAAAACAATTTAATCCCCTTTCAGTTCATAATTCAGGTGTACTCTTTTGTATATTAATATTTTAAATTCTACCAATAAAATAAACGCATCCACCCTCAAAGTAAATTGTACGTCTTTTATATAGTCTTAATCCAAAATAATTGACAAAATGCACCTCCCCTCTAGAATTTTTCAGTCAAAAGTCAAAAGTTTATCCTTCAGTTAGATGATGGTGTGTTCGCATAGATTTGTCAGTAACTGGAGTGCATACAATCACCACCTAAAGTATCCTAAATGAGGCTGTTACCGTAACGACTCAATTTTCGCCCAAAAACGTCTAAGTCATACCATTAGCCAGCGTCCCCGATGAGCGCACCAAATTGGACAGACATCACATCTTCGTCGGTATATCCTTTTGCTTGCTATATGGTCGATGTGTATATATTCTCTCAAAAAGCGGAACTGATATTTATTTCTGAAGACCAATAGTACACAGAGGCACTCTGCACAGCAATAAACCAAAATATTTTCGCACCACCTGCTGAGTTTCTCGTTTCGCTGTGGCCAGAGTTCCTTAAGGATGCCTCTTTAGCATCTTTGGCTTGTCTCGGTTTTTAAAACATGCAATTGCGCTAATGTAAAGAAGATTCTTCTTTCGGCTCTCTGTGGTGACTACTGCTACTTTATTTTGTGGATTACTGGATTTCCAACTGTGACAAGATGTGTTTCATGGTTTTGGCATCCAATTGTCAATCGATGTGTCTTTGTCCGGATATGTCTTAGTTTTCAGATTTAATTGAAAGATGTGAATTGTGAATATACACTACACATTCATACGATATACAGATATCCCGTGGTTTGATGGTGAATACAAAAGAATAGTGGTTTAAATATGTATAACCACCAACAGATAGTGTGTGAAGTTAAGGCCTTATTGTTAATGTTTCTCAAACTTATATTTTTCATGATGAATTCTTTTAGTAAAATGGTCGATTAACAGCTCTTAGTACCTATACTCCTTATTGAAAGGACCTGCGCAAGAGATTGTTTTCTTATATTGTCGGGGTTCTTACAATTACATTTTCAGCTCACCCCATTTAATAGAGATTTAAGCAAACTCCCCCAAAGTATACATATCTTACTTAAGCAGAGAAAGAACATTTGGGATGAAAACATAAACACACAACCCCTGGCCAAGAGTGGTTCCTTTAGAAAGTTTTTTTTTTTTTATTTGAATTATTTAACATCATTATGGTACTTTTGGAAATGTTATAAGTTATATAATATACCTTTATTATGTATGGCAGATAATGAATATATACTATAAGATAGAACGAACATAGAGATCTTTTAGTTAGCTTTGGACTGTTTATAACGATATTTACGCTTATCGGAAGAAGAAAACATTTAAACAACACGTGTCAAATTGATCTTAATTTTTAGTTAACTTATTTATACAAATATTTAGAGTAAAGTTAATGTGCTACTTGTTGTTAAAGCTCAGTAAAGCCAACTGGAAACAAAAATATGTCTGTAATATTTGAAATTAAATTTTAATAGGTTTTGAGCTTGAAAGAAACGTCCGGCGCAGTGTCATAAGTCCACAGGTTAGAATTCCATAATTGACTTTTGACCATTTTTGAGGAGTTATAAGTCCACAAATCCATTGTGAACCAAGTGGGTCAGAAGTTCACAGAATTTTTTTGTGGACTAATGACCCGCAGATTGTGGTCTTATGGTTCAGTTAGGTGGGTCATAAGTCCATATTTATTTAAAGTTGTTATTTTCGTGTAGAAACAACGAAAAATTCGTTCTAACTGTTAACTTTTTTATTATGACTTTTTTCTCAATTATAGGTTTACCATTTCCTGTTCTTACTCATGAGTAAATGGTCTTAATGTTAAGGCAATTTTTTCTAAATTTTCTCCTCACTTCCTTCACTTCGGCTTTTGAATAAGCTTGAAGAAAAGGCGTTAAAGAGAGTGTCTCCAGCTGCGAAAATAGGAGGATGCTGGTTTCATTTTTGCCATGCAATCAAGCAAAAGGCGTTTTTTTCTCTAAATTGAATGGTTACCATATATCATTACAATAATCGTGGACGTATGGCCCACTTTCTTCTTTTTTTCTTTAGGCCTTTCGACTCAAGATATTGTGGACTTTTGACCCAATTGGATGGGTTATAAGTTCACAATTGATTTGTGGGCTTATAACTCAACCAATTGGGTCAAAAATCCATTATGGATTTTCTAACTGTGGACTTATGACATTACGCCGAAACAAACTACCTCGTAGAGCTTTTACTTTGAAGCCTCAAAGTATACAGTTCTGATTTTAATGATTTTTACTTGCTCTATAGGGCAAGTATTGGTTTCATGTAAAACGAAATCGAGAAGTGGGTTTCGTCATGCCGTCCGTCGGCGTCGGTCTGTGCGCGCGTCGGTGCGTCCACTGTAATTTGAGCTAGAGCCTAAACGGGTGAACCGATTTGCATGAAATTTGGTACAGGGCATTTTTATGTGATTCCCTAGAAAGAAATTCGAATTTTTGTTTTAGATCATCTATCAAGGGTAGCTGCCATACAAATATTTTGGTTTCTTCAAATTTTCTCGAAAACGGCTCTAACGATTTTGATTAAACTTCGTACCTGTTATAACCAAGTCAATTGTAAGAAAACTGCATTTAAGGTTTTTTCTCAAAAAAATCACATTACGGAATTAGGAATTCCAGGTTTTTAGAGAAAATGGTCTTATTTTTGGGTTATTTGCGTATTTCTTTGCCATGGCTGCACCGATTTTGTTATAATTTTGCAATCTGATGCTTCTTAATAGTTTAAACAATAATACATTTAAGAATTTTTAAAAACAAAAAGAAAATTAAACAAAAAATCAATTTTTTAGACTCTTTCAATGTTTTTTCGTTAAATATATTGGTACATCATGCATCTTCAATGTGGGGTTACACACAATATTTAATCACAAGAGCAAGTTTGTGCGATCAAGTCGTTCATATTTTTTAAATTTAAAATTGTTTATAGAGTCGCGCCTTAAAGAAAGTATGGATGATTAATAAAATGCATGCTAGAGGTCTTAAAGCTGTTCAAACACATTAAACAAAATATCAATGCTTCTTAAAGTCATTTATTACGTATAGTTAAAGATCGTTTATTCATGGGATCGACAGATTCAAAGATCTATTTAAACCCACAGCCACAACAGACAACACACATGATCTTATTGATGCCACTATTACATACGGAAGTAATTCAGTTTTTAAGTAGTCTCTTCCACAAATGCGTTCAGCGTTGATGCATCAACTAATTGTATCCGAGGAACAAGAAATTAGAAAGAATTATAGTCGATCGTTTGAATCCACTTAAAATGATTTTAATTTTGTCTTCCCGAATTCTATGTGTCGTGTTTTTCACCAATAAACATCTAGAATGGAGGTTTAAAGTATATTTACTCTGCAACCAATACAATATGGCAAACCACAAAACCAAAGAAGTCCCCTAAATCGATGGCTGAAATTGATCCTCTTCCTCTTTTGCCTCATGCCATTAGACATTTTTAAATTTTTCGAGTGCATAGCTGCATCTATTGCTGATGATGGCTGGAAGGAAATCCGAAGCGGTCCCGTTTTACAATACACAAAATATGGGCTGCATTTTTAAGAGGCCATCAATATTTTTATTTGTTGAATTAAAGAAGTGGGGAACTTCGAGTTCCTTTCATCTTCCACACTAGATATTGGTTGCTATTTTCATCACTGATATGACATTAATTATTAATAGTTGCTGTGGGATGGAACGTGGGAATTTCAATTTAGGGGGAAGGCGCCATTTTGATATGATAGTTTTGGATATTTCTTGTGGTAAAATTGAGGCCGGAGGAATGTGGTTATGAACATACTAGTTTGATATAATCGGTTCAAAGGTTAAACTCACTATTTAAAACAAAAATTAGGTACACTTTAAAAGGAAATTTTATTAATTAAAACATATTTTCTTAGAACTAAAAAGGCTAGTTTTTCTAATACATATTGAGATATCTACAATGATGTCAATATCTTTCAATGTCTTCCGAAATGTCGCTTTATGGATTCAAAAATATTTAAACTTCATTTGTTTCAACATTTGTTTTTACTTAGTGAGTTTTACCTTTTTCATCGATATATCAACATTCTCTGTAGGCTACTGTAACTGTTATAGTATGTGGTTTACTTTCTATAAACAAAATTGGAAGTTACTGCCAATGTATAACAGTAGACGCAAAAAACTAGCACTTCTCTAGCCTTGTCCAAAAATATTACCGAAAACCGTTACAAACAAATTCAATTGATATTTTTATTTGCTCTGGTGCTGCTGGGTCGCATAAACAATATAAAAAGTGTTATAATTTTGCATTTCTTTAATCATTTCCATACATTAAATCTTACATCATTGTAAAAAAAAATATAGGTAGATACATCGTAACAACGATTAATTATATTCTTGATTCAAAAGCTATTGTTCGTTGTATGCCAAAGTATTTTCAAAATAAACTCTGTTCGTTTACCCAAAACTGTCAGTTCCTACTAATTTTACTCCAAATTTCTGTCAAATTTCCCATAAACATAAATCGGACTAACATTTTCAGTTTTGTGAAGTAAACGAACAGATCTAATGTGAATGTGCCATAATTATTGCCTACAATATGCCTGTTTGGTAAGGAAGTGACTCTAGATATACCAATTATGACAGTTTTGGTTTCTAAAAGTACTACTATGTGGCCCCGCAGGGCCCGGGCCCTCCGCCGGTGGGCATACTTCAGGCATCCAAAGTTTTTTTTCTTAAGTCACGTGTCTCTAGTATCGTCCGTTTGGTAAATAAAACGTTCACCAAGTTTCCCAAAACTAGGTTTCTTATGGGTTTTGACAGCAGGTTGTGAAAATTTATGAAAAATTTACTAAAACAAGATTTTTTTTGCTGAATTTGGTTTCGAGCACTGTTTGTTGCCAGCAGGATGGAGAAACTATTCATACAGCTCGGGCAATTTATGACATTACTTTTAGAAAATAAGAAATTTTATTTCTACTTTTGTATTTTTTTTTTGGAAGTGACTCTGCCATTTTTAACAGTTTTGGTTTATAAACGAACTGTTTATGCGGCCCCGCAGCGCCAACAATCTTTTATAAATTGACATCTTACAAACAACATGAAACTGTTTGTTTAATTCAAGAAGACCCCGCGCAATCTCACCAAATTTTTATAATTCATCGATCCAATTATTGCAATTTTATTCGTCTCAAATTATTAACTACTTTTATTTTTTTACACAAAGTTGGTAAAATTGTTAACAAAGAAAACGAATGAATTGCATTCCTCAGAAATTCATATCCGACAAACGCAAACCGACCATAATTTTTCGGAGTTTTACTCCGAGCGAAAAATCCAAGTGCCATGATAACAACCACTGCTGGAATACTTTTTCTAGGTTCGAGTCTTTGATGTAGTCTGAAATAAAAATAAATGTTATAAGATCTGTTATACTGTAAAAAATTTACCCACAGATGTCACTACAAAAAACCGTATATGTAAAATAAAACAACAACTCATTTACCTGTTTGTAAATGGACATGACAACGCAATGCCCATCATAAATCCTAAATCACGACACATGATGAAAATAGGACTGGTTTCGTGACGCAAGTACTGAGGATCTGGGCACCATTTGAATGCCTGTAATGAGAATTTACTCTATGTAGTATATTTCAAAGTGACGGCAGTCACAGTTGACAACAATTTACCATTCTAACCGACCAATGCGGATCCAATCCGGCATATAGCATTGCAAAATACATTCCTATGACAAATAATCCAACCGAGGTAACGGCAGCTATTGCCGTTGTCTTATGCCATGATTCCATGAAAATGACGCCAGCTCGTTCTCTTAGTCGTTGTCGTCGTCTTATAAACCCAATGACAATTACTGCCACGATTGACCCACAAATGCATTGATGCAGGAAGTGGCTGCCAAAATATACACAGGCAATCCAAGTTGGGATGGACAAAAGGGTCACCGCCAGCCATCTGTTCCGAGGTGATAGGTTTAGATAGAGAAGTAATATGAACAGAAATCCGGTGAATGACATTGAGTGAGCAGAAGGGAATCCAGCCGCTGTATCACAGGCGATAGGACTTTGATTTATGTGCATTGAGCGGTGATTGTTTTCGCGAATCCACCAGGTTGGACGATATTGCGGAAACACCCTATGTAGGTGAGAAATCATTACTTACAGATTTATAAGAACTCAAATTTACTTAATTGTATTCTGACCATTTGATGACAGATGATATAAGATTCAACAGTCCCAAGGTAAATGTCATCTCACCCATCAACTCCATATTAATTGATCCAACTAGTGGAATAACATTACCAATGAGTGATTCTGGGCTGAAGTATTCGCTTAAAACTACCAGCCAAGAGTCCAGTGGCTTTAATCTGTGGGAATACAAAAAAAATTCAACTCGATGACAGATATAATGTACCTAAACATGGGAGAAGGAGTGGTAATATAGCACTTACAATTCTTGCACGTTTGTGGTCAGTTGCACTTCAGAATGCAATGCATATTGCACATAGTAGTCGACCATGGTGCGGTGAAGTAACCCTCACAAAGAAATGTGTTGGAATAAAAACAAAACAAAAATTTACTTGGACTTGCAACAAGGAAGTTAATACATTCTATTCACTGGAATGACATAACTGACAGAAGTTCTTTTCTGTTAACATATTCTGACACAAGCGCAGTAAGTCACCACCCACTACACAAAATTATGGCGCTGCGTAGGGTGAATAAGGATAAAGTAAAATCGTTATCCGTATCAAATTTATTATACCCATAATTGTGGTTGGCATGATTTTTTTTTTTTTAATTGAAAAAATGAATATTAATTGTACCTACAATTACACATATGACATGGAATGCAAATCATATTGAGATAAATTCTATGTTAACTATCGCATTGATTCATAGTTAGAGACCGTTAAGATATTAATTAATGACATCAAATGCCAGTAACCAGTCCATGGCTGATAAATAGTGTGTATTATTACGATTTTGGTCGTTTAATTGAAGGTTTGTTATTACAGACAGCAAGATAACGAAATATATGGCCTATTTAATATAACATGGTATACCTAAGCCGGTATCTATTATATTTTTCGATTATAGGTGTTGGTTGTTCTGGGTAGTAGGTAGGTATAGGTTAGGTATGGTTTTCATATGGTTTGGCACGACTTTTTGACACTTTTATTTAAATAGTGACAGGTAAGAATTGTGACAGCGCAGCATGTGAAATAAATAACTTGAATGTGACTAACTATTTGACAGTTGAAAGGTTAAAGGCTAAAAGGGATTGAATGTTATTAACAACGTGTAAGGAGCATGTATGCCAAACAATTTCATTAGCTGATTTGTAACAGTTTTATGTGACAGCTAATATAAATAAACTGTGTATAGGTAGGTATTTGTTTAACCATTAATCAAGTAATTAATTTTATGATTGAAAGGTGAAACTGGTATAGGTATATGGTAGACTTTTTTTATCGATTAACTAGTTTACGATTTAATTAATGTTGGTAGGAAATGTAAGTTTAATTGATAGTTATTTTACCCTTTTTTAAAGAGTTTGGAATCATAAATAATTCTCTATTAAAGCTTAAATTTTACGATTGTGAATAGTTTGACAAGTAACCATTTAAATGCATTTATGTATCCATCCACGTAGTATTCTCTTCGCCTTGATTAATATATTGTTATGATGTTTGACATTATGTGCGTCAGATGTAAAATATTCTTGCGAAAATAGAGTCGTTTGGGGTAAGAGGATGTGCGTATTTTGAATTTGCGCTCAAATTCTATAAAAAGAAAAGCAACTTTATATTAAGACAATATTCTTTTGTTTAACAGCAGGTCTTTATTTTGGAAAAAAAATGACATCTGTCACATATCAATTTGCCCAAGCGTAAATATTGATTTCGTGTTAAAAATTAATGTTTTAATCCAAAAATATCATAAGGATTATGGAGAAGTCTAAAAAAGTGGTTTCGTCATACTGTCCGTTATTATACACAAACGTCTGTATCAATAAACCGGTTTGCTTTAATTTTGAATAGCCTTGGAGCACAATAAGACCAGGTTCATGCGAATCAGTCTTGAATTTTAGTTTAATTCCTACACAATAACTCACATTTATGATTTTTTTATAGAAAAAAAGCAAGATAAAAAGGTTTTCCGCTCTGTGTAAGACTGAATAACCATTTATAATAATTGGAGTTTTCATAGTTCTAACGGTTTAAAGCTGTTAATTCATATCCAAATTATATTTTCCAAACAACAACATAAAATGTAATTTTACACACTTTTATCCACAGAATCGCTCTGCGCGCTCTTTTATGTATTTTTCTCCGAAACATTTCGCGACCTTAGGACAAGAAGGTTCTAACTGCACACCTATCACTTTCGAGAAAACTAAGGTGGAATATTTGGTTTTGTGTAACTTTTTTGCATTGATTTGAATCGAAACGTGTTTATGTGTACCTACAGCTTATTTTTTTCTGATTTTTTCGCAATTTAAAAAATTAAAATATAATAAGTAGTTATTTAATAATTTAAATTAAAAAAAAATCGACAGAACTTTGTTGCTCATCGCTAAGGCACTTGGGCGTAGGACAAGAAGGTTCTAAATGCCTGATAGAACTTTGTGTCACCGTTTTCATACAAATTAAACATCACACTTGATTCAAACAATTGGATGCCTTGGAACAAGAAGGTTCTATCTACAGCGAAAAAAGGTTCTATCTACGAAATATTTTTGTTTGTAATGCAACGCAAGCTTCTATCTGGCTGGTTAGAACTTTGTGAACTTAACATCGAACTTAATTATGCGTAGATAGAACCTTGTTCCCTGATTTTTCAAAATTATTTCCGAAACCATAAGAGATAGAGAGATACGGATAGCGGCAATCGAAAGAACACAGCTTTTTTAGTACGATTCAATGTATAACTCAATTTTGGCAAAAATGTAAGTTAGAACCTTGTGGTCCTAAGGTCGCGATTTACCTATAAATAACCAAAACTTTAAACGTTTCTAACTTCATTTATATTGAATTAATCTATATTTATGCATGAGTTTGATTTAATTTTCTTGATATAAAGGGTTTTCCAATAAGAGGTGTTATTTTGATATTCAAAGAAAAATGGCATTTTTTGAGATAAATGATCGAATGTTTATTTCATTATAAAGAGGAAGGTATGCCGTTAATAATGGAATACAACATCAGCCAAATGGCCGCCACGACAACGCTTACAGGACCATATCCTTTTCATGAAATTTTCCATAGCCAAATCGCAAAGTGGCTGCCCTATGTCCTCGATAGCCTCACCAATTCCATCTTTGAGGTCTTGAATCGACGCTGGGCTGTTGGCGTAGACCTTATCTTTCACGTGGCCCCAAAGGAAGAAGTCTCAAGGTGTTAAATCACAAGATCTCGGTGGCCAATTGTGATCACCTCTTCGAGAGATAACACGGTGCGGAAACTTTTCCCGTAAAAGATCGATGGTTTCATTGTTTGTGTGGCACGTAGCGCCGTCTTGTTGAAAGTAAACGTTGTCCAGATCAATACCATCCGATTCCGGCCATAAAAAATCATTAATCATCTCTCGATAGCGCAATCCATTGACCGTAACTGTTGCTCCAGCCTCATTTTCGAAAAAGTAAGGTCCAATGACCCCGCCGGACCATAAACCGCACCAAACAGTCACGTGTTGAGGATGGAGAGGCTTTTCAACAATAACTCTTGGGTTTTCCGAGCCCCAGATGCGACAGTTTTGCTTGTTGACGTAGCCCCCGAGGTGGAAATGGGCCTCATCAGTCAAGATGATTTTTCGATGAAATTCCGGATCATTTTCATGCATTTCAAGGACCCAATCAGCAAAGACACGACGTTGTTGATGATCAGCCGGCTTGAGTTCTTGTGTTAACTGAACTTTATAAGCCTAAGACCCAAGTCTTTATGCAAAATACGGTGTAATGACGTTTGTGGAATGCCTAATTCCAAAGAACGACGAGGAATGGACAAACCTGGGTTTTCTTCAACACTTTGGGCTACAACAGCAATATTCTCAGTTGTTCTTGAGCGACGTGCACGGGTTTTATTCTTCACATCACTAACTTATCCCAACAGCTCGAATTTATCCACCAATTTCTGTATTGCGGTCCGACAAGGTGCTTCACGACGACCCAAAAATGTTTTAGTTTTACGAACCGTCTCTGCCAAATTTTCACCATTTTTATAGTGAATTTTAATAATTTCGATGCGTTGTTGAAGCGTGTATCGTTCCATTTTTATTAATGACGTAGTTTCTACTTGTCAAATGTCAAAAAATGACAGCTTCAAAAGTGACTGCTACTGAAATAGCTTCAGTCATGGTTCTTGTATATTATAGGTATAGTACATATAAAATTGTAGATTTTTAAAAACTTTAAAAACTCAAAATTCTGTTTAATTTAACTTCTCAAAAAACAAACATCAACATTGCACGGGACACGAGACCAATACTTTATACGGCTATTATCAAATTAAAACTTTCAAACGTCCTATTCTGTTCTAGCCAACAAAATTATTATTATTATGCAACCGACCTCTAACCCTTCAATTACCATATCCGTTCTGCCTATTAAATTATAATTCTTTTGTGTGGAGGAGAGACACACGCTATAGTGCATTACCAACTATACAATATTTAACTCAAACACAGCATCATGAAGCGAGTGCACAGAAAACCATTTAATCGATCAAAATGTCATAATTCACGGCGAAACTCTGCTGCATAATTCATAATATGTATATATACGTATAGTATATAAATTGCTATATGGTTAAAAGACGCCGTCCGTCCGCCGTTGCGGACAATCCAACCGAAAGCAAAAGTGTCCAAAGCCACATATAACAGCAGCTAAGAGTCGCATATGGGAGCGCCCTCCTTGAACCATACCACAAAAACGCTAAATTCCATTCTAACAAAGTTTTAAAAATATACTGCATATATATAACGAAGAGGTGGCCGCCTGGCCATAAGGCAATTGGAGGCCTTAAATTCCGCTTAAGATTAGCCAGTCCGATTATTTTATTGCTAAATATGAGTTAGACTATACTGGCCCGGGGGCGAATGTTGGCATAGCGGTCACCAAGTATAGTGAGGAACTGTTTTTCCGAATGAAATAGCATGGCTAATTCGGTAGCAATAAATAAAGCCTCAAAGACACTGATGCTGATGTTAACCAATTGCACCGGTTATATGGCTCAAGATAAAACCATTGGTATGGGGGATGTTTTCTTAAATATACATACTCGTTTCTTCTATTAGCTGTTCACCTCATTCATTTTTGACACTAAATCGATGGGAAATGCACAATGTAAGAAAAACACTGGTTTCTGGGATTTTTATCACTGCACTGACATCATATATGCAAATTTTACAGTTCTGGATTTGGGTAGAATTAGGCCTAGGAAACATTTTTCAGATTTCATTTTAATCACACGAATGACAAACTGGCAGTATTTCTGTCAGAAAACTGTAAAAAGAATGAATTTGGTTATTTTTCTGCCAGTAATGCCAGTAAAACTTAGATTTAACATTGGCAGAAGGGGAATTTTTTAAAAAAGTAAAAGGCCTCGGACGTACCGTCAAGTATAGAGATTTATTCTTTAGCCGCACTACAAGAATGTGGAATGCTTTGCCTGCCTCTATTTTCACCTCCCATTTTGATATTCAGAAATTCAAAACCAATGTACATCGGTTTCTCCTATTAAGTCCTTCCCTATTTTACTAACGCTTGCACTGTGTTAAAAATTTTAAGGGTGGTCAAGATCCCTTTAGTGCGCCCTGATTAAAAAAAATATATATATAAAAGGCGTAATCACTGAAGAAAGAAGGTGGTTTTGGTACCTACCTTAAAAATTCAAACAAATTTTTACAAAACTGGGTTTTTCATCTTATGTGTTCTGACAGCTTATTGTTGAAATTTTCAAGTTGCCAAACAGTCCTAATTTCACAAAAAATTCATTCCAATTTGTCAAATGGATAATTTAATGAAAATAAGTTGAATGTCGTTTTCCTATGTTGACTTCCAGGACTCATTTCTCAATCCCAACACTCAAAAAGCCTTTGTTCGGAGTGATGTTTTTGGAATGCTTTTCGTCTCCTGCTTTATGTCACCGTCAAATATATGTTTGAAAAAATTCAGGAAAATTCCTACCATGTATCGAATTGCTCTTAAATCACGGTTAATATTTTTTTCATAATATAAACTATGTAAAACAAAGGAGTTAAATTTTTACTAATCTAGATGATGTATGTATGCTTTAGCATGATTTTTGTACTTCACCTTAATTAAAGCGCATGGGCTGGGCTGGAAGTATATTTATAAATTAAAAGTGAGTCATTTGGAAGAACATCTGTTGCACAATTTATAATAGATGGCGCCACGTATTGCTACATGTTTTTTCGGAGTTATTCGGAATTTCGCAATGATGAACCGATCTCTTTGCTCTGAACTAAAAGAGAAAAACGCTTTCTGCCTTATTGTACCTGCTTATAAAATCTTTCAACTTCTTCTCTACATTTAAGACGGTGTTCACATTAGGCGTGTTTTTTTGCAAGTCCATATGGATTTGTCGACAAAACGACATCGGAACTTAGGAACTTCTTACTTACAGTACGTAAGTCCCGATAATTATCTGGACTTAGCTAAGTCCATATGGATTTAAGTTGTTGTTGTATTTACGTGTAAAACTATTAGTCCCGATGTTGTTTTTTTCGACAAATCCTTATGGACTTGCAAAAAAACCACGCCTATTGAACTCACTCCTTGCGACTCATTTTGACATCTCTTTCTTTTATCTCGCTTCACCTCACTTTAAAAGATATAGTCAAGTGAGGCAGGATTTCTTTTGAAAATATCCTGTCTCACTAGACCTTCTCTGTCTCATCATGAGGTGGAGTGAGATAAAACAAAGAGATGTCAAAATGAGTCGCGAAACCAATGCTTGACGAAACCATTTAATTAAAATGGTGACATTCTGTCGTTTGTGTTTAAATTTTTGATATTGGAAGAAGAATTTTCATATTTCATTGCAATCAAAAAGGAGTGAAACCTTTCGAAAAACCAATGAAAAACGAAATAAGTGAATGAAAATGTCTTTCGTTTAACATTGAGATGGTTTAGATATATCGACAATAATATGGCCATTAATAGGGGTTTCAATTAGTAATCCAAGTGCAAGTGCAAGTGCTACATGATACATGTCAGCATTACTTGATTCATAACTTTGAAATTGTAACACAACAATTAAGATAAATTAACAGGCACTTTATTTCACTTCAATTATACTATATTATGTTTTTGCATCAATTAACATTAATTTTCTTATTTGTATTTTAATTCACCAAAGACATTGGAGTTAAGTTTTTCTTACATTAACAAACCAAAGTAAAATTAGTTTTAAATTATGTGAACCAAAACATGAGTTGTCTGTTTTTTTTTATGATAACAACTGTCATTCTGAATGCTAGCCAAATACTTAAGAGAAGGATTCGGAGGCATTTTAGATGCTAAATCAGTAAACGGCATAAACTATGGTGTCTAGATGCAACAGGATTTAATCTTATGAATTCACAAGAGAGATAAAAGTGATGAAAATTTCAAGCTTCTGAGAGCTATCACACTCTTTGTTATGTTAAAATTGTAATTATATTTTTTGATCATAAACACTGGAAAATAAAAACTATTGCACTTAAAAAGTTGACATTTCGATATTTTGAAATTTCCAATTTTAAATCATGCAAAAGTGCAATTTTTAAAGGCTTAATCTATGCCCGGAAGTTCCTACCCCGGTCACGCCACCACCAGCCCTGGGCACTACTTACATAGAACCAGCCATTTAAAATCTTTTGAAACTTTTCCGGACCAGTAATCAAGGGCAACGTGTTTTTCAGTTCCACTATAGCACTATAATACTATAATAGTTATTGTTACACCTTTAGAGTTTGCACACACAGAATCCAACCACAAGTTTCGTCCACTTACACATTCCACCACAGATTTGCTAGCAAAATTGCACAAACTGGGCATAAGATGCAGAGAGCAACTCTAAACAGCAATAACACTGCTGCACCAGCGCAGCCCACACGAATTCGAAATATGCGTTGCCATTGCGAACACTGAGAGAAATTATTACGACAGTGAAAACCGAATTTATATAGAATCTCGACTCTCGACCTCTGGAAAATGAACAGACGACGTGTAGCATGCGTCACGTTCTCGAAAGCTGATATTGATGCATTCCACAGATTGTTATTATTATGTGTGCTTAGAAAAACCATGAAGGCAAGGTACATTAAAATAAAATTATGAACACCTAATTGGATCTCTACTTGGCCACGCTCAATAAAAGAAGAAAAAAAAAAAAAAAACATGAAGGAGGGCTGAGTAACTGGTTTGCAATAAATAAACTTTCAATCTATGGCGTTGTTTTTTAAATGCTTTTAAACTTCATTATAACGGACAATTAAATATTAAGATAGAAATTGTTTTCAAGTTTATGATCAGATCACAATTAATGTAACGTTAAGCTAGACGTATTGATAGAGACATTTTGCCTCAATGGAACAGGTAGCATATATCGGTTTAGAAAACAAAACAAAAAAATAATCTGGCTTAGATACCTTTTTTTGGACTTTTGTTAAAGAATTAGGTATTATATTTTCTTTTTCATTGCGTTGGTGTTTTATTGAATGTATTAATTGAATTTGGTTTAATCAAATTAAGGTGGGTTAAATGCAAATTTTTTGCACTGACCTCTTTAACGTTGTTCATTTGGTTTGTCTATTATATAAAAAAACTAAAACGTTTTATAGTCACGTGCCAAACTTGTTTTAATTAAACATTGAGAATAATATGACCATTTTTAAAACCAAGCTAGATTTTGCAGTCTCTTTGTAATGTACAATTCCATACAAAAAAATATGCACGACTGGGTCGCACGAACTTGCTCTTATGCGCGATCACATTGTGGTTCTATAGTCTGAAATAAATTAGCTATAGGAGTATATTTGTTATCCATTTGCCAAATCTTAGTTTAGTTTCAGGTGGTATTATGTGAGTATACAAAAATTA
The DNA here is from genome assembly GCA_932273885.2 of Leucozona laternaria. NCBI lineage: Eukaryota > Metazoa > Arthropoda > Insecta > Diptera > Syrphidae > Leucozona > Leucozona laternaria. Next base: position 19,774,234 of record OW026368.1, on the reverse strand, counting down.
ACAATATAGGCTAGTGTTGCACATTTGCAATATGCATAAAAGGAAATTATACTATTTAAACTGGTAAATTGTTTTAAATCAGCAAAATTAGAAAGAAATTGATTAAAATACTTTGAATCCGTTTTAACCCAACGCGATGTACACCATCTGATTTCTTATATAAATCTTTATTTATGAGAAAAAAATTTTGAATATCGTAGGAGCGGTTTTAAAAATAATTAATTTTTTATATATAAAATTTCGTTAACATTTTTGAGAAAAATAATTGGTACGCCAATTTAAAGCATTTATTAATGTTGCGTTAAAAATTGAACTTCATAAAAAAATCTGCTACCAGTTTTCGAAATATCGAATTTTCAAAAAATAATTTTGATTTTTTTTTAAAAAATCCAAAAATCATTTTTTAGAAAATTTTGATACGCACTTTTATTTATATTTGTTACAAGCGCCTGTATACAATATCTAATTTTATTCGGTTGATCAGATGTTGAGATAGTCGAAAATCAAAGAAACCGTTCTATGAGAGGTACTATTAATAAACCTAAAACATAAACTTTAAACATTTTAAATGGTAGATCGTACTAATTTTAACACACAAAAAAACTTTTATGAAAATCGTAGGAGTCGTTTTTGAGAAACAAAATATTTTTCATAACGGTTTTTTAACATTTGTATGGGAGGCACCGTTATTTTTGAGTATTAGAATAATTTTTGTCAAAAATCTTCTAGATAAAGTTAAAAAACTGTTATTTACCAAGTTTAATGAAAATCGACCAAGTCGTTTTTGAAATATTGAGTTTTCAAAAAAAAATATTAAAACTTTTTTTAAAAATCTAAAAAATATTTTTTTGAAAATTTTGGTACATAATAATATTTAGAATGTGTCAATACTTCTTCATAAAAAAATTGATCAGAATCTGTTTAACCGTTTTCGAGAAAAGCGAAAATCAAAAAAATGGTTCTTTGGGAGGTACCATTAATAACCATTTTTCGGAACCATTTTTTTTATTAAACAGCAACTTATAACTATTTAAATTTATGGAGTTCTTAAAAACAAATTCGGTAGCGCTGGATTTGAGAAAAATAAGTTTTTCCTTTTTGGCCAAGAAATTTTGTATGACAGCTACTGTTAATTTTGGTCCTAAAAAAAAAGAGAAAAAAACGGGTGGGGGGAATGTCCAAAAAACGCTAGGTACCAAGTTTAAAGAAAATCGACCCATCCGTTTAGGCTGTAGTCGAACCGACAGACAGACAGACAGACAGACGGACGTTTTTGCGAGACCCACTTTTTTTGACTTCTCTATCATCGTAATGTAAAGTTTGATCAAAATCTCGAGTTCGATTTTTTGTACGAATCCATAACTTCCCATATAGTACCTATATCGCAAGTAAAAATGGACAAGCAATGTACTAATTATAGTTGTAATTTTAGATAAATCTCAAAAAATAGGTATAAAAAGCTGTACATGACAAAGGGCAACACAACTTCTTTCACAGCAAACTGACAATATTTTTCTAAAGGTTTTTATGTCCTACATTTGAATACTACCCTTGAATTATTTGTATTTGTATCCCTTGTATGACAGTTATAGTAGTTATAATTCATTTCTTATATCCGTTTCACTCATAAGCTAACTAAGCGGAGTGGTTGTTGTATTTTACATGGATGTTAGCAGAAATATAAATGTCAAATTATCGTGTAATAAGGACCATTTGAGTGAAAAAGGAGTAAAACAGTCCTAAAATCCATTCGAAAACGTCATAACATAACCTACTCAAGTATGGCGAACAAACCTGTGTGATTATGTGCATTTATATTAGAAATTGTCTAAAACTTGATAGAGAGGGAATAACATAGTTTTATTTCTTGTTGTCTTAATTGTGTCTGGAACCAAAAGGTATAAGAGTAAAATTGTTCCACTTAAAAGTTTTCCATTACAATAACTATAATTTTTGGATCTTCAAAAACCAAAGTAAGTCGGTTTCAGAATGATATGCTTGGCACAACATTTTCTCATTAAAACACATTTGAAAATGGAAAACTTTGTTCCCACGTGTAAATTTTCTGTCACCAAAGTTGGACTTTGTTCATAAATTTGAACGAAATAAGTCCCAATGAGAAAAAATTGAGAGTTAGTTAAATTTGTAAATTGAATTTTAAATTTTGTTTAGAATATCGTAGAACGCATTTCAGGTGCAAAACAGAAATAAAGACACCGTTGGCAGATATTTTATAATGGACTTCCATTGGATTCATGATTGGATCAAGAGTGGATATGGAAAATTTTGGATTTTTAAAAAAAAATTGAACTTAAAATTTTGATCAAAATTAATAGGCGAGTTCTGGAAAATGAGATCTGAGAGATTCTCTCCGTCTAAAAGCAAGGAAGAGAATTTGAATATTTTTGTCCTCAGTATTTTGACAGCATAACTGAGGAATTTTGTTCATGTTACTGAGAGTGCTAAGACCTCCGAGATCTCATTTTCCTGAACACTATGCCTAATATTATGATTATAGAAAAACGTTCGCAATCCCGACCGTGTGTTCTGTTCAGCTGCAGCCTAATTCATCGATTTTATTTTTACTTAGCCTTTTTTTTAAACCCCGGTAACGTTTTTAGGACCAAATTTTTTTGCCGTTAAGAAAAATCCTATTTTCAAAAACTTCTCAATTCACTACAATATGTATAAGCTATCTTTGTATGTATAAGGAAAACTGTGGGGAAAATGTTATTAATATATAGGTCTCCCATATAAAACTTGTTTTATAAGCACTTTTCCTGAAAACATTTCCACTGATTTTGATCAGTTTTGAATGAAGAATGGAAAATTTTAAAAAAGTGTTGTATAACTTTGGAAGCTCAATTTTTCGAAAATTAATTTGTTGTTTGTTTTGTAATTTTGGAAGCAAAGCGGGATTTTAATAAACATCTGGAAGGCTTGAAAAAATTCTTAAAAACTGTTTAAAAACAAAAAATCTTATTGTCTTTAAAAAAGGATCGTAAAATTTTCTTTAAAAAAATGTCTTTGTAGAAATTAATATGTTACCTTAAGTCAGTACTATAAGAGAGTACCTCCCATAATACCGTTTTCTGATTTTCAACTTTCTCATTACCAGCTTATCCGATTTAAATTAAATTTTGTATACAGATGCATATCTGAAAGTTTAAAATATTTACAAAAATGGCTTGATTATTATTTTTTTAAATTTAATTTGTTAAATGCACATTAATTAAATACCTAAAATTAGTATTAATTTTTTTCTTAAAAATGTTTATTTACATAAATAAGTGTACGACTTTTTTTATAAAAAACCGTTCCAATGGTTTTGATCGCCTGGGTGTTTATGTTTTTTTTTGAGAATTTTAATATTTAAAACTAGTAAGATCTGTACGCATGTACATTGTACATACAGTACATTGTATGCTGTGCTCTCATTTTTATGTACTCCCATTTCTCTGGTAGGTGGCATAAAAAAAACTTCGATAGCTAATTTATTTCTTTTAAAACCTGGTTAAGTTTTATACTCAGAGGTTCTAAAATCACATTAATGTAATCAAACATTAGAGCAAGTATGTGCGACCCAATCGTGCACTTTATGATTTCTGATTCTATCTTTTAGTATTCCTTAAGGTTTCATCAAAATCGGTTAAGTATATGGTTGAGATTTTATTGAATAAACGAAATCTCTTCTCGACGGTACACTGTGGCGTATGTTTAACCTTTTGTTTGCTTTTGCCTTCATCAATAATTGTTTTTGAATTGTATATTTTTTTTATTTTGCTTTGTATGTATTAAAAATAAAACTATAAACAAATTGAGTTTAAAATTTAAATTAATTAATGTTTTTGGTTCCAGAAACATAAAAATGAAATAATCTTATACTTTTCATATATAGGATTTTTAGATCTAGTGCTTTTTAATACCTTAGCGCTTGTTTCTGGTAGATTATTTTTAGTCTTTCGCAATTTCTAAAGTTTTCTGGTGCTGTTCTTCTCTACACATAGTTGACCAAAATCAAAGACTAAAAAATAATTTATACTACATTGAACCAGACGTGTTTGAAATCATACGTAACAATCCGCTGGTGATATTTTTTTTATCAACGAATTTGTATTCAGCAGAAAATTACTTTTAGTTCTAAATAGTTGGTAACAATTGTAATCGAACAGTTGTACAATTCATATACTGCCATTAGTTCGCAACAGACACTCTTTATATAAAATCAAGTTAAAATCCCAACGGAAACGCTCTAGAACTTGTTTCAGCATTGTGTTGTTGTGTGGTATATTGTTTACTTCATCAATATTCATCGTAATTTTCTAACGTCACTTATAAAAAAAAATCAGTTTAACTTCCCTTCATCTTTCTTAAAAAGTTAATTCTTAAATGAATTCCCTCATCAAACCATGAACTCCTGTCCAACAACCAACAGTAGGTACACAGAATGTCGTCTGACCTGTTCTTCTATTAGGTATATACTTATATAGGCATTCGAACAACCCAAGCGCTGCCTGAACGACTTTTACTTTTAATCCATTCGCCGCAAATTGACCACAGGTCAAGTCGAGGAAGTAATGGAAAAAGCGACAATTTACCTACCAGCTAGATACCTACCGGCCAGACCACCCTTCAAGCCAGTTTTCTGACCTTGAGTCCGATTGTTCTACATTTCATACTGACCCGATTGACATCAGAAAAAAACAACAAAATCGCAAGCGCTTTCGATCTCAAAGCAAACGACTTTTTTCCCAGTGCACCTCCCTCACCACCAGAACCGCGCCAGAGAAACGCCAAATCATCGATCGATATGTTAATGGTATATTTCAACAAAACAAAAAGAAACAATTAAAAAAATTGCCCACGGGACCGCAAATTATGACACCAAAACCAACAACAAGCTAGCTATAAATTTTCACCCACCAATCACCACCCAAAATTTTAGTGTGACCAGCGTGGGGTTTTTTAAAGGTCTCTGTTTAATTTCTAAAAAATTCTGAGCAAAATGTAGAATAATTTTAAGGTTGCATTTGTTAGGCACGTTTGTAAGTTTTGATTATAAGAAAATAATCGTCAAGTGACAAAATGTTATAATGAAGAAATAATCGAAATACATATTGTTTTATATTTGTTTTAGTGGACTGTAATGAATGTATAACCATTTTCAATACTTCAAAGCGCTGATTAAGCGATCATATTCTTCAAATTATTTGCCTCTCACCTTTGACGTGTATACATATTCTCAATATTTCTGAATTAGTAAAAAAAATGTTATACCTATGAAAATCTCCCGACTTTAACTATTCTCCACATGGTCTTGTTTCGAATATATATTTTTTCTTCAGTTGCAATTTTTCAAGTGTGGTAACACTCTTTTTCAGACCTTTAAATTAAATTAGTTATATAGTATCTACTCGCCCAAATGCTTAGGTGTTTGATATCTATAAGCACATTATAAAGCTAAAATAGGTGTTATAACCGGAAATTGGCTTAACAGGTAGTAGGTACACGCAACGAGGATTGGTGTACGTAGTAATATCCAAATGGTTTTCGCAGAAGCTAAGTATAAGAACCAAAAGGAAGAACCGATTCATCCACTTCTCTGAACTTGCTTTGATCTTTCGTCCAATAAGACATACATGCATACATACATAGATTCTATATAGGAGATCAGAATCCTACAGACCAGTAAGCGATAGTTGTGTAAATAGAGCATAATTGAAATAATATCTTTCACCACTCTGTCAATGTCACGGAATCGGCTGTATGGAAGCAAGCAGATTTTTAACTTCTAATCGCATGCTTTAACCAAACAGTGTTGTTACTTGTTATGTTATGTGTTACAAATTTTGGGGGAGAGGCAATAATTATTTCGGGTATAAAAGTTGTTAGCACAAATGGTAAATTGTACAGTTTACTTCAGACTGAGAGCCTAATTGGAAGTTTAGTATAGTTCCTATATCTATAGTCCATTTCTTTTATTTTACAAAATGTTTTCAAAATTGGTAAGTAGCAGGAGGTTTGGGATAAACCAACATGGATTAATCCAATTATTAACCATACTTTGTCTTTGTAGACCCTCGTTGCACTCATCTCAGTCGTGGTTGCCGCTCCCCAGCATCACACAGCAGCTCAATTCCCAGCTGGAGTGGATCCTTCAAAATGTCCTAATTTCCCTATCTGTGACAATGCACTCCTCCATAACCAACAACCCAGCTTGGTAAATCCTGCTCCATCATGGAACTCACAACCACAGCAAGAATGGAATCAACCTCAGCCATCACAATGGAATCAACCTCAGCCATCACAATGGAATCAACCTAAGCAACAGTGGAATTCACAACCTCAACCACAATGGAACCAGCCACAACCATCATGGAACACGGCTCCGTATCAGGCTCCATCAAACCACCTGTCTGGTGGCCAACAGGACAGTGATGATCTTTCCGGTACGCGTACCGGTGGTGACAAGTACCCAGCTGGAGTTAACCCTCAAAGCTGTCCCAATTACCCATACTGTGATGGTGCTGCCAGTCATGATAATTCTGTTGCTGCACCACCACTACAAGGCTACAATGAAAGACAGTACCCCGCAGGAGTTTCACCTCATTCCTGTCCGAACTTTCCATACTGCAACTAAGATTTAAACCATCTTCAGAGCTCCGAGTCATTTTTACATTTACAAAACCGCAGCCTCTTTTTAAACTTTAAAATTCACTCCTTCTACTCTCATTTCTTATATCTTTGTTGAACGTTTTTCTTCATATATTCTTGTTTTTCTTTAAAATTTTGCATAGGCAAAATATGTACATACATATGCACATAATAAATGAAAAAAAATATTTTAAAATTAATTTCAATGTTTAATGTTCTTTTATTTTTGGAATTTTCAATCAGAAAGAAGAAACATACTGATTTGAATATACGGGGTACTGGATATTCCAGTAAAGATACAAAATTAACACTGATATGACAACTAAAATGGACGATACTAGAGACATGCAAATTTATAAGAGTTATAAGTAACAGTTTATAACCATTGAAGGTATGCGCGAATAACTGCTTCGGACGGCTTGTAACGAAAAACTCTTATGGCCTTTTTGATTGGAGTCAGAATGACAGTTCTTCTTCTGAAAAGAAGAGAAATTTGCTTCTGATTTTGTTTTGAGAATCGTTCCAGAAGGGTTCACACGAATCAAATCGTTCTCCCGGATTACCAATCGAAAAGGCCATTAGAAGGGGACCCTGGTCTACCACCACCGCATTAACAGTACCTACCTATATAGTTGTATAATCAGAAGATCAAGATAGATATATAAACATGGTACTGTTATGAATTGGAATGTCTTTAGTCACTTCCAATTATGAGTGAGATGTTGTTTAAGTGGTTTCCAAGAACCATAAGGACATATTAAATGAATCTAATAAGAGATTTAATTCTGCTCTTCTAATAGTTTTACATGTAAATACAACAACAACTTAAATCCATATGGACTTAGCTATAGGTCCAGATGTCCCGATGTCGTTTTTTTCGACAAATCCATATGGACTTGCAAAAAAAACACGCATATTAATGCTAAACCAGAATAGTTTTTAAGAAAATACAAAACACACGACTGACAAATTGGCAGTATTCTGGCATCTAAAGCCTATTATAGTACGCTGCAGATGCGAAACGAAATTTTTCGGTGGTCTCCAACTCGACAGCGAAATGCTTACGAAAACCACAGCGAAAAAATGACAATTAAAAGCGTCACCATTTGCAAAAAAAAAAAAAACAAAACAAACACAAGCGCAAGCGCAAAAAAAAATCACAGAAAGCCATGTTGTATTGAAAGAAACAACAAATACAAACACGAACAAACCTCAAACGTCACTTTTCCGCACACAATTAATGGTCCGGGCAATTAATTGAGTGCGAAAAAGAGCGGAGAAGTCTCCAAATAATCTACTACGATTATCAATTTCGCTCATCGAACAGCGTACTGAAAAACGAAAATTAGGACGAAATTTTTCGTTTATGATTTCGTTGTGTCATTTTTGTATGGGATTTTTCATTTCGCATCAGCAGCGTACTAGAGGCTTAACTCTCAAAAAAATGACAAAACAATGGAAAAATTCATTCTTTTGGCAGTATAGTCACAGATTAGCCACATATGGCTCATGTGGGTCGTGTAAATCCTAGTACGCTGCTGTATTTAGTTATACTACGTTTTCACTGAGCACTAAATCGCGATTTAAGAGGATTTAGCATAAATCCTCTTCAAATCTCGAAGATTTACCATACAAATTTAAATCTCCTCAAATGAAGATTTAAAATAAATCTCATTGAAATCTTCTTGCAAGAAGGAGATTGTCAAATCAAACAATCCTAATTTTGTAGAACGCACCCTTTTAAACGTCAGTTTTTCCATTGAAATCAAAAAAAATTATAATATATTTTTGCGCGTTGGCTGTAGGAATAAAAATGCAAGTATTTACAATGTATTTCATATATTTATAATAATATTCTGGTAAACAATACAAATTCCAGATAATGCAACAACCAAAACACACAAAAAATAACGGACTACCTAGACACTGGAGGATGGGGAGCTTCTCATTGAAGAGTGGGCCGAAAAATTGTGTTTTTTTTTTCTGTAATTATGGATTCTCCTATACTCTAATGTTATTTTGAAGAATAAAATAGTGTGATAACAATAGATTTAGACTCATTTTTAATAAATATTTTATTCAAAATTAATTGTTTTATTGCTCAAAATTTGTTTTTTCCGTTCGCTATACGTTTGCCGATTATATTTGTTTTACTCTTGTCAAATTGAGTTGACAATTGAATGGCAATTCAGACTGAAAACGTCAATTTAATCTCCTTTTTTGTGGTGAAAACACTTCAAGATTAATTTTAAATCTCCTACCTTAAATCCCGGATTATCTCTTGGTGAAAACGTAGTATTACAGTAACAATTTCGTAACCGGGTATAAGATCTGTTTGCTTGCTTTATCCGATTATTATCTGTTATAAACCCCAATTTTGTATTGAGGCGATTTTCGTTAATAGCCTCCTCTTTTGTAAAATGTTTTTTCGCTCTTTGTGAAGCAATCCGAATGCTTCTGAAAGTGTTCGTTCGGCAATTGATGACAGTTCTTCTTCTAAAAAGGAGAGAAAACGATTCTGGATTTGAACAAAGAAGCGAAACCAATGTGCGCACACTTTTAAACGTCAAAATCGTGAAATGTTTTTTAATTTAACTTTGGAATTTCGATTGTGAATTTGTGGATAAACTGGACCCATTTTATTTTATTTACTTTCTATTTTGGAGCAAACATATTAATATCACCATTTTCCTCGCAATTAGGATCAAAATCTTCCAAGTTAATATTCCCCATGTTTACAACAAATATAAAATGTAAAACAAATTAAATTGGCATCTGCATTTGAAGTTACACATTTACAACGAAATAAAAACTTCAGAATCAAAATACTTGCGATGCCATTTTTGTGTTTATGACAAATTTGAAAAATAAATATATTGGGGGTTATAACATTCCTTTTGAGCTTTCTGGCACCGCTTAAGTTAAGCGCATCAAAAGAAGTTAAAAAACCTTTCAAAAGTAGAACATACAAGATGTATCCAATATCTCCAAATTTGGGATATATTTCATGAAATAGCCTGTTGCATTCCTCCCCTAAAACAATTCAACCGTAATACTCGTACTTCAAGGTACCCTTGAGCCCAACTTCGGACGTACTATTAAATACGTGGAATACTTTACCCAGCTCAATTTGTCCGTGACGTTGTGATGTTCAGAAATTTAAAACCAGTGGAGCATATTCATTGTCACTTTTAAACTCCAGTTTATCTTAGACCTGGGTTTATCCTATCTAAATAACATTGAATAAACTCCAGTCTAAGATAAACTGGAGTTTAACCGTGACTATGAATATGCCCCAATGTGTATCGGCATCTCCTTTCCAATCCACTCCACTGTGTATTATAATTAAAAGGGTAGTCACAATCACAGCCCCTTGAGTGCGCGTAAAGTTTTTAGTATTATTATTTTCATATGAAAAAACTCCGTTACTTCATACAAAATTTAGGGGTTATAGTTCATTATTTTGATTTTCATTTGTGAGATTATTTTACTGAGGAGGTAGCCTAACAGCAACTGAATTTTGAAACAAAATTGTAACCTAGACTTGATTCGGAGTTCAACAGTTTAACAGTCAAACTTAAAAAATATACAAAACCATTATTGCCAAAAACTGCATATCTATGGATTTTGTACAAAATAAGCCTGTAAGTTTAACTGCAAAAATATAACAAAATAATGGGTTTGACGTAGACCAACATTTTAGATTCATTAATTAAATAAATTTCAAGGCGAAAATATTACTATATATTTATTTAGCAATTTAGCATAGCCTTTTATATATTTATATAAATGTAACAAAGTATTTTTTTTTTATAAAACTTTTTTATTTTCAAAGTTGTTGTTAGCCTCACTAATTTTAAATTAAAATATTCAGCTACAAACAAGTAAAAGAGAGTAACAACTCACTCTCCTCCGTTCTTATGGGTCAATGGTAAGCTCCATACGTCTGCACAGCAGATACTATACCTGTGACTAAATGCCTACGGACATGTAGATTAATGGATTGAAATCGAATTGATTCCCTTGCCGTAATGCACGATACACCACAGCCTCACAGTGCACAGCAACAGAACAAACTGCAGTACAAGTCTTGAGGTTTCTGTCTTCCGGTACGGCGCGGTGGCGGCCAGCGGCGGCAGCAGCAGCGACAACGATAGCGAGAGTCACCTTTGTGCATGTGGCGCGCGTTAGCTGAAAGCACGGCGCGGCGGCGGCGACCAGTAAGACAACTACTTGGAGTAGGGTAATTAGAGCACAAGTGAATGAAAGTATCCCACCACTGGCCCCTATAGACCAGCTTGAGAATGTCTTGGTGTCGGCTTTAATGTAAATTGCAGCAACCACATTTTTAACCTCTTAGGCAAGCGCTTTAGCTCAAGCTAAAGGCGTGGTATAGCCACATAGTTGACTTGTATGTGTTATAATTCTCGGTGGAGAGACAAAAACTATTCCGGGTATATAAGTTGTTAGCATAAACGGTCACTCGTACAGTTCACTTCAGACTGAAAGCCTAATTGGAAGTTTAGAATACTCTCTATAGTCCAATTTATTTTTAATTTTACAAAATGTTCTCAAAATTGGTAAGTAAACGAACGTCCAGGATAAATCGGCATGGATAAGCCAACTAATCGCCTCGTCCTTGCAGACTCTTGTAGCCCTCATCTCAATTGCGGTTGCCGCTCCTCAGCATCCGCCTGCAGCTCAATTCCCAGCTGGAGTGGACCCCTCAAAGTGTCCTGGTTTCCCAATCTGTGATAACGCACTCCTGCATAGCCAACAGCCCAGCTGGGGTGCTCCTGCTCCATCCTGGAATCCACAGCCACAATGGAACCAACCTCAGCCACAGTGGAACCCACAACCCCAACCACAATGGAACCAGCCACAACCATCATGGAACCCAGCCCCATATCAGGCCCCATCAAACCATCTGCCTGGTGCCGGCGGTGACAAGTACCCAGCTGGAGTGAATCCACAGAGCTGTCCCAACTATCCCTTCTGTGATGGCGCCGCCGGTCATGGTGCTGCCGCTCCACCATTGCCAGGCTGGAGTGAAAGACAATACCCCGCCGGAGTGTCACCTCACAGCTGCCCCAACTTCCCTTACTGCAACTAAGGATTCAAAATCATTTTCAGTTAATTTTCCCATGTCCTATAATATTTAGATACTACATATATACAAAACCTCAGCCGTTGCACTGCCTAGCCTCTAAATATTTTTTCATCTCTCCATTCCTTCTTCTTCTTTTATATTTTCAAATTCACTTTTACTTTCTTTTCTTATTCCTTTGTTGACGAATTTCTTTTTATTAATTTTTTTGTTTTTTTTTTTAAGTTTTCCCAAACGATATAATAAATGATAAAAATATAAAAAAAAATATCATCAATGTTTATTATTTTTTATTGATTTCCAGGCAGGGTTCAAGAAACAAACCAAAAAACGAATTAAAGCCCTAAAAAATTTAATGTTGCTTGCTGTGAGTGAGAAAAAAAAACTGTTTATTTGGAAATTTTGAAAATCTGAGAATAGTTTGCATAAATATAAATTACCGTTTTTGTGGTGAACTTCATTTGTTAAAAAAGTTGATCATGATTGGAAGAAGTGATTTGATTATGAACTCTCTGGCTTTTTGCACTCCCATCCTCTGTTAAATAAGTAGCCTTCTGGGCAACATATAAGCCATACATAGGTATATTAATGTGAAATTTGTCTAGAGAAATGAAATAACATTACCATTCGCAGAAGGGAACAAATTATTTTGGTTCCTTATTGGGTAAAGAAAGCTTTTCAACCCAAACGCAAACAAATTATTTGTTGTTGCGCAACTGAAATTAGGGGAAAATTGTTTTATGAAAAATATTTTTTTGTCGGTCTGTATTAACTCGCAAGTTTATGGATTGCTTCGGCAGATGTTTTTGATATGGTACATGAAAAAAATTTCGCAAAATTTCAAGATTTGCTGTCAAAGTCCATAGAAAAAAACATAGTTTTGTGAAACTTGGTGAAAATTTGAATTACCAAACAGGCATAGCTAGTATGCCAATTTTCCAATCAAAGCTTATTAAATTATTTTGTGCCCACTTTTTAATTATGTAGACGGATTTAAATTCAGTGCATCAAAGATATTTAGAATAGTATATTGTCTTTCTCCACCATAATGTAGTTTAAATGTTATCGACTTTTGCTATCAAGACCGCACTTTAAAATTTAAAAAAAAAATAACTGGCAACACTAATTGAGTGAATCAATAGAAACGCTTTACTCAGTCCTATCACGAATTAAATCGTAATCGGAATCTTTCCGAATCCCGAAAAAAAGCTATCACATAAACCGTTCGTAATGGCAATTTGTATGGGATTTTCCGATACGATTGTTTCTGTGATACTTTTTTTTGGGGTTCGTAACAAGTTTTCGATTACAATGGAATTCGTGATAGGGCTACTAAACCTCCATTAGTTTTTTTCATGAAATTGATCTAAAAGATATAATATACCTATCTCGTCAAAAATTGGAGCTAATCGAAACGCAACAATCAACATCCTAGTACCCCTCCCGCCTACAAAATTGTTGGTAAATAATTAGACGTTTTTCCTTTTAAGATTTGAGCAAAGCACTGAACCAAGTAAGCTCTGATTTAAGTATGCAAGTAATTTGAGCACTTAACTGTCATATCATTAGTAATTTTATCAAATTATAAGAAAAATTGTATTAAGTTGATGGTGCTCAGCTTTTTACTCATCTGCTGGGTCTGAGCTTGCTCTTTGATACGACCACTTACGTACCGTTTAACTGTTGAATTATACCTTAAGGCCGAGCATTTACTTGACAATAAGTTAATGGCACCCAAAATACCGGTTGCTGGCAATCAGATACCTCTGGTCGAGTGCTAATACATCATTTAATATGGAAGAATACAAGTTATTCCATTAAAGTGTAATTATGTTATCATTGGGTAGGTACTAGTTTTTTATTTTTTTATGTTGAGGAGGTGAAAGTCTCAAATTTCAGTATAAACGGTTCATGGGCAACTGTTATCTCTGTCGATTAGTAATCGGTTATGCCCGCGGAATCGTTTAGCATCAACATCGTTGTTGATACTCTTGTTGATGGTGTGCAAAACTTTTTATGGTGTCAAACGCATTCGACAGGAGTAGTTTTAATAGGTAGCGGGCAACCTAAATGTATAGTTTTTAACTATCAACTTTACATTCAAATTTAAGCAAAAGTAATTAACTCATCGAGTAGTTTGTTGAATATTTTAACCAATGAAATTGTTAAATGAATTTCTAAATTCACTATTTTCAAATTTCCTTACATAAACATATAAATACATATGTACATGTTTGAAAAGTTATAACTGAAATATATGTTGTATAAATGTTTATAGTGTTGTTTTACTTTTAAAATGTTTATTGCACAAAAATCATAAAACTCGGCAGTAAAAACACTCCAAAGACGGCTTACACACTACGATAACCCTCGAAAGAATTTTAATGAGTTATTACATCGGTTTGAGAAATAGTTGTCACAGTTTTCATACGTACATAAAGTTTGTTGAAAATCTGCCAAATAGTGTAAGAGATGTCATAAAAATAAGGGATTATAGATAAAGTACCGAAGAACAAAAGAGTGTTTCCTTCAATATCTAATTCGAATACATTTGAATCGGTGATTGTTAAAATAACATAAGTGACATTTTTTTTTTTTTTACAGGAGAGACAAAAAACCTTATATTTTTGACGACGCGGCCGCATTGACAATTTTAACTTTAAAATCTGATTAGGGGTAGTTCTGCGAGTTGTAAACAGTTAAAAGTTTTAAAAAAATCTTTTTAGTAAAGGAGATTTTCAAAAAACTAACTTTATTTTTTGTGTTGTTTTAACACCCAACGTGTTTATGAGAGCCAAAACAACTCAAATACGTTAAGTTATGTTGTTTTTACACTCAATTTGCCACGTAAGTCATAGCAAAATGAATTGAAAATGGATAAAATAACACATTATTAAGATTTCAGTATTTAAATAAAAGAAAACAAGTACAAAAAATGAACAAAAACACAGCTTAGAGCCAGAAATTCCAGATTTTCCAAAGGAGCAAGTTGATAAGCAGGTTCTTTTATAGATTGTAATTCTTGAATTACAGTAGGTACATAATTTTTTTTAATTTCACTATAAAGTTTTTATGTGAATTAAGAATAATCCTGGTATTGTTGTTCATATTTTAATCAATTTTAACTTTTTCAAAAACACCAACTCGAAAGACCGCGAAAAACTGACTGACAATTATTGCTATCAACGAAACTTCAAAAAAAAAAAAACAACAGTAGTTGGCCTACTACGTTTTGCCAGCGTTGGGTGTAAAAAGAAATTAATTGCATGCAATAAATGTGTTTTAGCACTCATTTCTAAAAATGGCAGAACAGATATGTTGTTTTAACACTAAATGCCGATTTCGCGCTTGAATTTCCGTGTGTTTCAGGTATAAATTTATGTTAGTTTTGCTCTCAACCTATAGCTCTACCCCTAAGCAGTGCAAAACCATAATAAAAGTGATTTTGAAAAATGTGTTACTTATGTTGTTTTAACAATCACCGATTCATTTATCTGTGCTTTAATTTTTCTGTTTGAACTATTATAACTGTAGTTATAATAGTTCATCAATATTTCTTATTACTTCATTGACCTCTCCTTGAATGGAATGAACAACCATTTAAAAAAAAAACATATTTTTTTGTATCTTTTTCTCAAATTCAATAAATTTAATTTTAAAAAATTTCAACAGTCCACACGCGGACACACTTTTATAATATTTTGTTTTCTCTTGAACAATAATTGATTTACGGAAGTAATTAAATTTACTTAAAATTAATTTTTACAAGAGAAATAGTGTCGTTAAACAATATGTAACACTAAAATGATATCAATATTCATTCGCTAGAAAAGAATAAATAAATCCTTTACTAACAAGGAACACAACAAAAAATTGTAACTTTTTTTTATCAAAATTAAAATGTTTTACATTTATTCCACATAGCCAGAATTTGTTTTCTCATCGAATAAAGCAACACCAAACAAATTTAGAGTTTTTGTTTAAAACAAAAACAAATATTGAGCAAAAGGCTTTTTTATTGAACTTCATATCTCAGAAGTTAGCTTTGCTTTGGAAATAAACCGAGAAGTGGGTTAAATTTTTAAATTAGCATGCAAATATACCCTTACTACGTGAAGAGAACTTTGCATCAGACGTATAAAAACTCAAAAAGCTATCTGAACGTGGTGGCGAACTTATCCTTATAATTAATAAGCATTAGTATTTTCGTGCAGCGATAATATATGTACTTGTAATTCATTGGATTGTGGAATAAAGAGTGGAGATTGAACGATATAATAATTAAAATAATAGTATGCATAACATTATTAAGTTAAATATATAATAATAAATTATTTAGTCTCGCTCTCCTTGGTTGTTTCTTCAGTGATTTTTTCCTCAACTTCAAGACTTGACTTTTCTTCTGTTTCGCTTGAAGGTTTCGAGTCTTTCTCTTCACTCGGAACAGAAACTCCATTCGTATTTGAATACTCATTATTATTTTCTGATTCTTCAAATTCTTCCTTTTTCTCTGTTGCTAATTCTGTGACTACCGGTGATGTGATATTCTCAACTCTTCGAGGGACATCTAAGATAAGAAATAAGTGAATAAATTATTTTATTTAATGATCGCTCGCACTATTCGCGTACCTGAATCATCACTCGATTCCGACGACGAGCCACTGTTTCTCGCTGAAAATGCAATCATTCGGTTATGAAGCGGACTCATACCGCTCGTAAGTTTCGGCGCCACCGGTCGTGACTTTCGAGATGGATTAAGTTCGTTGCAAAATGCACATCGGAATGTTGCATAATCAAAATCTTCTTGTCGTGCCATTCCTAAGAACATACACCATTTCATAACATATTTTTCTATAAAATGTCTGCTTATATCTCTAGAGCTTACCATTGTGTGCAAAACATTCTTTACATATCAAAGCATAACGGTTCTGTGGACCATCACCTATCAAGTAATCGACCACTTTTTCGAGTAAGCCCTGAGCTTTCTGATTTATTATCGGATATGGTCGGGTGTTTTGCAACGCAAGTGCATTATTGCGAGGCGTTACAGCTCCTCTGTACCTAAGAGCTCCACCCGTGTGTGTTGTCGAAGAGGAGCGAGGTGTAAGAGGACTGATTGATGACTGGCCATTATTTGCAGCGGCAGCGAGCAGTGATTGATTTATTGCCATTTGACTATTAAAAGGCTGACCTGGTCCACCGCCACCAGGGCGGCTTGATAAAGAAGCTAGACTGCTATTGAGATTGATAATTCGGTTTTCCGTTGCTTGTGATCTGTTTGCCTGTGGTGTTGGAGCTAAAATAACAAATAAAAAGAGACTTAACTGTTGTGTTGTTTTTTTTTTTTTTTTTAATATTTCTTATTTAATATGTATGTAGTTTAATTTCTTAACGTGGCTTTCTTTTGGAACTTGCAGTGCAAGAAATATGGCAATTACATTTTTGTCATGTAAATCAAACAAAGAAATCACGACTTTAAAATGGTTATATCGTTACAAGAAACAAACCCTTGCCACTTCAAGGTTATACAACAAACTTGAGAGCATGCTGATATGCCATAAACATACCGTAGAGATAACTTCGAAATCGAAGTTTTCTTTTACACGAGGAAATATGTGGCTATTTGTTGGTGTTTTCCTTTAATTTCTTCTAAAATCCCTTGTACCTTAAACGCGAGAAAAATGAAGAGATTTTCTTTTAAAGTCAAATGTCAAAAAAAAACTACAATTTCATGAACGATGCGATTTTGTTCACTCCACTTACTCTGTGCCCTAATTGAAAGTTGGCGGAAACTCAGTTTCGTGGTGCCAAAAGGACCAACAAACAATCTAAGGCAACCACTTCTGTCTGAATGATATCTGGTCTTTCTCTTGCACAACAATTTAATAGTTTTCAAAAATTTAACTGTCTGTCTTAAGTTAAATATTTAAAAATTGCTGAAGTCATATTAATATAAACATATGTGTTGAGTCGCAACATAAATATAGCCGAGGAATAACGAGTTTGTGAAATGCCCCGAATGAATAGGATGTTTTACAGATGCAATATAAAATCTTTAAATACAAAACCGACTTTTATTGATTTTGAACAGTAAACAAATAAAACATCTGTGGGTTTAAAGTACAAATTTATTCAGTTATATCACTTTCAAAATACCAAAAATTTTAGCATGAAGAATATATTTGCTTTACATTATACTTATTTTAACAAAAATGAAATTCACGAGTACGCCGTAAGTATTTGCTCTTACAATTTAAGTACCTTAGAATTTTAAGGGTTTAATAAACATCTGACATAACTAAGAGATTTACGATTTTGTACTAAGTTCTAAGAAAGCAACCAACGAAACGTCGGGATTAGTTCTTTCAATCGCATAATATTTCACGGATCAATAAGTTTAATTAACATAGTTTATGATTCCTCTTCTTAATTTAATGGATTGGTGTCAGTTCTCGTTGTGAGAAGAGGGGAAAATGCTCCTGGATTTGATTTTAAAATCGAAACCAGACGCGTCCATACGTTTTGTTGTACCTCCAGAGTACCAATCGAAATAGCCATCAGACTGACTATTGTAGTTTTCAATGTCTTTGTAATAGCATTAATCTCGAAACAACAAGTTTCATGTTATACAATTGTAGAAAATAAGCGAAAAAAAACACGAAACTTGTTCTTAAATTATTGATTATTCGAAAATAGTTTTAAGCTAAGTATGGCACATGAATTATTTAATTAATATAAATCTAAAGCAAACAAAAACTTAATTTAAAAAAACTCTCGTTTTAGATTACGCAAAAAATGATAAAAATTAGGATTGGCATAAAACTTTTCAATTTCTAAACCAATGAAGGTACACATTTTTTATAATAATTGTCAGCCATGTAAGAGGTGCTCAGAATTATTATTTGACCATTTGTATGGACCAATCCATCACAGATTATTTGTTCGATATACATATGTATGTATGTATTTAAAGTTTTTTACTATTGAAAAATCAGCGGAGATTTTGAATTAAGTATTATTTCACAACAAAGATAAATATTCACTTTATAGCATAGTCAAACTGTTAAGAAAATTGAGGTACATCACAAAAATTATCAGGCTGCACTTTGGATTTTTTTGTCCTCAAAGTTTCAAGCTTAAAATAGCCAACTCCTGTTACCTTCAGTGCTTTTACCAAAATAATTGTTTTTTTTTGTTTAAATAGGCAAATCAGAAGGGTGGGGAACAGAAACTTTGAAGAGCAATAAAATCCTAAATCCAAGCTGTTACACATTAATTAAATTAAAATTTACATTTCTCTTAAAAAAAATAGTATTTCAGCAGTTTTAGCTAAAAATTCCCTTTTCATAGTCTAATTCACACTTTTATTAGACCGTTAAATTCTGTAGATTTAATAGAAAGAAGTTCAGTCGACCCATTAGACTACTATAATTTTCAATCAACTTTGTTGTACAAATATTTAAATTTGTCTTTTAGCTTAAATAGAGCCAAGGCTATACATTTGGGAAGTGACTCTAGACATGCCAATTATAACAGTTTTGGTTTATAAAAGTACTGTTTATGCGGGCCCGCAGGGCCAGGGACATCCGCCGGTGGGCATACTTCAGGCACCCGAGTTTTTTTTTTCAAGTCGCGCGAAGCGCTTTAACGTACGCCCACTTTTAATGGCGACAAACTGTTATAAATTGGCATGTCTCTAGTCTCGTCCATAAATTTGATGTGGCAATGGGTTAGCAAAACAAATCTATAATTTTTTTGAAAAATCAAACCCAAAGGATGTTTTTAAAACACTTAAAAAAATCACTTCAAATTTATAGTTTTTCTTCAAAAATTCATTTTTAGAATTATAAAAAAAACAAATAAAGCGATTAAAATAAGGCAAGAATAAAGGTAATACCAATAAAGTAATAATAAAATAGCGATACAAAAAAAATTAATTAACTCAAAAAATTGAATTGTTAAACATGTTTAATAGTTTTTTTACCGGTTACTGCTAATGATTTGATTCCGTAAGATTTGTCTCCTCCATATCTGCTGAGAAGTTTTGATGCAACCTGAGAAAAAAAAAATATACATAAAACATTATCCCATCTGATTCATCATCAATTATTTCAATTAAAAAATATTTTACATTGTATGTTTCCTTTTCCATGACTTCTTCTAAGATTTTCTTTTTTTCAGCTCGCAGTTTTACTAGTTTTGTTGAGTTTTTGTTGATTTTTCTTTGGAAAAACCAAGCCAGTAATCTTCTCACTAGAAATATTCTATAGAAAAAAAAATTAATAATTAATAATCTATTTATTTTGAGCCAGGCGATAATACTTACATTAAAGGAAACGCGAGTAATGGCACAGAGTATGTTATACGATCCGGCCATGTTGTCGGAAAGAAAACAAAGAATATGATAAAAAATCCAATCGCATACAGTCCGATGGATATGACTAGAAAATTTCCAACCAAACGCCTCTGTTTCTCCTGTGTACTAACGGAATATTTTTCGATTGTACTGATTTCTGTTTCGAGCTTTTCTAAGATATCAGCAGAGCTCTTCTCTTTCTGAAAGAAAAAAAACAAAAAAACAAACAAAAATATTTTATTATATTTCCTTTGAATTTAATGATTTGATGAATCGATCTGTTTGGATTTTTTTGCACATATGTATGTAAATATCTCTATTTGAATAGTAGAGAGCATCGTGGGCAGCATAATTTATATATAACGATTTCTTCCATAGAAAATTTAATCTTATGATACGTTGCAAAAAAGTATTGTCTACTCTGGTGTTTTGAAGTACGTTTTAACACATATTTACTTTTTTATTTCTTTTGAGAAAACAGCTTAATTTTAGCTTGGAAGTGTGGAGTAACTTTGTTGTTATGCTAAATTGCTGAAAACTAAATGATTTTTTCTATAAATTCTCATACAAAATATTTAATAATACGTACACACTTTTTTGTACTAATTTTAAGTACATAAATATCATAAACGGACACAAAAGTCAAATAAAGAGCCATTTTTGTACAAACAATTGAGTCAACAATATTTAGATGATCCATTTTCAGCTTAGTTTCCATTTCCATGAATTCTCCAGTAAGTGGTTCTTATAATCGCACAAAACATTATTGCGTTGTCACTTATAAATGGGATTTCCCCAATAAGCTTTTTAAGATTTTGGGAAAATTCAACATGGCCTTGATTAGAGCTGGTGAGTTTCAAAGTGTGAAACTTTGCGCTCGCAACAATAATTTAATATTTCGCCATTGAAACAACAAATGAAACTCATCAGCCTCATAAAAGTTCTTACCCCGCACTTCTGTTGCCCACAAAATGTTGCGATATCGAACCCTATCTTCCGAATCTAGATAGAGACTTATTTTATTAGTTTATTATGGGGTGCCCTGAATTATTTTTATTGATTCGCCCTTCTTGTAGGTTATTCCTATTCTTAAATATATTTGCAGCCATTATGTAAATTCAACAAACAAAAAAAAAAAAAAAAAAAACAGGCAAATTGCTAATATACAATTCCGAATTATATTAAACAGTAGACTTTATGAGTGATTTTCAAATTATTACAACTCTAATTTAAATTCAAACAGTTTACTGAATAATTTAATATAAAATTAAATACATTAAAAAATGGTTTTTAATTTGTTTTTCTCTTAACCGGACAATTTTCATAACTGGACAAAATAAGGGGACCAGAAGTGACCGCTTATGTGAGCTTTTACTGTAATTGGCTTTGTTGAATACCTACTAACTAAAGGAACATAAAATGTTAGCAGACAGACGGCAACGCCATTGCCCATTTATTTTATTGTATTTATTGTAATTATCATTTTAATAATTCAAAAAATTGTTAAATTATGTACAAATATAATAATTTAATCTAAAAATCATAAAATGTTACGCACAAATCGATAAAAGAATCAATTTGTTGTCCTCATACTAATTGATCAATTTACATATGGAAACCACAACTGACACGAGACCTAAAATCTAGACGAAAATTGAAACCTAGACTGAGGTAAGAAGCTCGCAAGAAATTGTATCTATCAACGAAGTATGCATGTACGTTAATTTGTATGAAGGTACATTTTCACGATGAAATACATGCATACTATTTATATTTAATTAGAAATACATAACAATCAATTTAAAATCTCTAATCAATCCCTTGTAAGATAAACAAAAATCAAATTAGCATGATTTACTTTTGCAACTACAAAGCGACCTTGGTTTGATATAAAATGCTGACTTCACCTGTAGGTAGTACGTGATTCCTAACTCTAAAGTGCGGAGCCATTTAAGTTCAAACTTGTTTAACTTACCAATAATTTATCAATACAAAAGCACTCGAAGCTTCTGCTACTTAAAGAGACATCCCCAAGTGTTGTTTTCAAAAGTGTTTGCTGAGTAATCCGAAATTGGGATGCTAACATTTAATAGAAAGCATGTACCTACCTGGCTCCTACCTACCTCACTTTGTTAAGGCAAGGCATGCCTATGACTAAACTTGTTCGCACACTTAACAAAAAATAACAACATTAAAATAGTTTAACCGAGTGCACTTGCCTACTGTGCTTGCCCGCTGATTTGTGACGCTGACGGCATTCACCCGTAAATGGAATTCTAAAATAGAAACTTCATCATTTCTCCAAAGCCCGCGAATGATTGTATTCACCTTTGATTCCTCAGATATTTTGAGATAAGAATATTTTCGATTGGGAAAAATAATAATCAAATTAAATTTTTTTTTTTCAATTTTGTATTTACAAAAACATTTAATTTTTTTTCTGTGAACCTTAACCATGACTACATCAACACTACAGGCAAAGGGGTTGGGAAAGACGCAAGACGATGTACTTGTCTTGTCATTGAATTTGTTTTGTCGCACACAAATTATTTAGCCGGCTAGAAGTCTTGCGGAGGCAGACCATCTACAAATTTGCATTCGGATGAATATAGAATTAGGGTCAATGCAGCTAGGTGCCCTTTGTGAATCCATAATGTGTCTCTGGGCACATAAATTGGGATTACGAATTACGAATTTCAGAGCAGCCTCAAGGTTGATCTGGTCGTGTGCTCTTGGTGTGTATGCAACACACGACGTCTATTTATAGAAAGGATTTGAAAAAGGCTTAAAATAACTCGAGAGCATTGTGATGCGAAGGAACCAGTAAACAAAGGCATTAGGCGGCAGCGGCAGCGGCAGCTATTGCACGGTCCAGAGGCGATTACGCGATTCATCATGACGCACACTTTCGATAGTCTGTCCAGAGAAGCTTGGCTGGATGTTGCATAAACCCGAGAGGAACCCACGTATTTTACCTAACGGGGGCTAGGAACAGAAAAACTTACTCTGAATTTTGCCAACACAGCTCCCATGATTTCAGCTTCTGCTGCTCTATCGGAATTTTGATTTTTTTTAAACTCAACACTTGGGTTACTTTCACTTTTCAATTGAAACGCTCAATTCATTAGTATTATTTGTTGTTTCTAAACCATGAGTTGCTTTAATTGATGGGTTTTTATTTATTAAAAGCAAAACTGATAAAAAGGCATACGGACAATGCACACACAGAGCGAAATAAAATGCTATCCGGAATAATTTTTTGTATCGTCGTTTCGTATTTTTTTTTTTGAGTTGTTTTGGCAGAAAAGCGGGTATATTCACAATAATAGTTGGGTTGTGTTCGTAGATGTTTGGAATTTTTTGGTGAGTTGTCATGTCATTATGAAGTGTGGTGAGTACTAGTTCAGGTTTAAAGATGTGAACCAAGATGAATGCATTTAAACCTAACGGTTTTTAATCTTTTTTTCTTTTGATTCCAAAGGCACTTTTTAAACGCTGAGATTTTGTATGAATGATAAATTTGTTCAAGCGGAAAGAAGTAATTTCTTTAATTTCGTTTGATAACTCATTTCATATTAAAATTATGATTTGGAATTTTTTGTTGTTTTTCCTTTCTGTTTCCTTATGCATCGAATGTTGACATTTTTAATGGCTTTCACTTTGATTGGATTCTACTTTGGTATGATTGTAGGATTTTCACGGATTTTCTTGCAAATTTGGTTGAAATTACCATTATTTCAAAATGTTAATTCGTATGGGAAATAAGTAGATTTGGAATCAAATTTGGATATTACTAAAGAAATATTTTACCTTCACTGGAGTCTGTGATAAAAAGACATTAGCCGTGTTTTTTTTTTGCAAGTCCATATTTATTTGTCGAAAAAAACGACATCGGGACTAATAGTTTTACACGTAAATACAACAACTAAAATCCATATAGACTCAGCTAAGTCGAGATAATTATCGGGACTTACGTACTGTAAGATCCATATCCACTTGCAAAAAAAACACGCCTATTATAAAGGGCAAAAAACTTGTTGACCTTAGAATTTTTTGCGTGGTTTAATCAATCCCAGAATAATACAAGTAGTTTTTATGTACCTTAAACGCTCTTTTGTATTCCAAATGAGAGGTAGAATGTTATTTTTCAATATGCCTGGATCAAACAGTTATACCTGCTTACTTTAAATAACTTAGGCCTATTTGCTGAACCAAAACTTAAATATTTAAGTTCAACATAAGAGCTTATGTTGAATTTAAAACATTTAAGATTCGTTTCAGCAAATGGGCCTTGATCTCAAGATTATCATCTTAAATACCTGAGTTTGAGTTGTATAGGATAGTATGGATTAATTCGATTTGGTAAATGATAAAGCATATTAAATATCTGGGGCCAAATTACCGCATCAGTTATCGAATAAAACGTGACTTAATTATGTGAGTTTGGCATTACCGCTCACGTTATGGAGTCATCATCCCCATAGGTTTTACTCGTTCATTCGATCACTGACGGCACTCACTCGATCAGTCACTGTTGCGGTAATTTAGCCCCTGATTTGATAAACGATAAAGCTGTGCCTACGTTCTGTATCTCTCGCATGGATAAAATTGGTCGAGAAACGATGAAAAATGGAACAAAACTCATACGATTTGTTTCAATTTTCATCGTTTCTCGACTGATTTTATCGATGCGAGAGTTACAGAACGTAGCCACTGATATACATTTACTCACTTGAAAGTAATATTTAAACATAGCAGCACAACATACAAAGCAAAAGCAATATCTTAAAAACAAACGTCTTTTATGTTCACATCCATCATCTAAACCAATGGCCTTTTCGATTGGGGTCAGAATAACAGTTCTTTTTCGGAAAAGAAGAGAAAATGGCTTCTGATTTTGTTTTCAGTATCGTTCCAGAAGGGTTCACACGTATCAAATCGTTCTCCCGGATTACCAATCGAAAAGGCCATAAATCATCACAACCATATCACCACCTCATACTACTTATCACCAGGCAGGCGTCAGACGTTTGCCGTAAATATAATTATTATCATCATTACCCCCTTCCCTTTTTCCAAATTAATTATTATTTATTATTATTTTTAAAATATTTTAAAAACCTCATTTCATTCGCTGTCTTTTTTTCCTCAGTATTTATACATACATACATATGTATGTACATATATTATTTTATTTCGCTCCATTTTTTATGAGGAACAAAAATTTATTTTGTTTTCCAACAATTACAACTGATAAGCAGCAGCGCCCACAAAACCAAATGAGCCCCCAGCTGGACCAGAAGCTTGTGCCTATCTAAAAGAAATACTTCTTTTAAAAATGTTTAGATAATGCAAAATTTCTATGCCATGGAAACGCCCCCCAGACTATTTCTCGACGATGCTTAACAGTTTTTTATGTTCAAGGTTCATTTGGAGTTGCATGGCATCTTGCATGACTGGCCTTTTGGGCAATGAAAATACATTTTTCATCTGGTTCAGTGCGGTTAACCTTAATTTTGCAGTTCCAAAGTACTCTTTCCCAAAATGTAATATCTCATTATTTGATGAGTGCCCTTACTTACTCCATATCCATTTGAATTCAATAGAAAATTGTAGGACGCCTGCATTCCTGCTGACTAACAACATGCACCTACAATAATGATGGTTAAAATTGTAAGCTGGTGGTTCTTCACGAACTGTCACGCCACCAATCTTATTTATTTTTTTATAATTTGATGTGTGAGCAAACGTCAAAAGAGTTTTGATACTTGTATACAAGTATTCTACTCGAGATATTCTTTGCCTACGCGAACATAGCAGATATTAGCTATCCACCTATTCAAAAAATTTCAGATACGTTTGACATATCCGGATCTTAACGCGTATTGAAGTTTCCTCTGGGTTAGGTTTACGAATTTAATTTTTTGTTTTTAAAGTCTGAATATCGAATTAAATTTATATCTTTACTATTTTTTTTAAGCACACAATAGTATATATATGTATGTACATGTACATTCATTTCTACCTGAACAATAATTCATTAAATTTTCTCCTATATTTTTCGATTGGCAAATGAAATTTTTTTGGTTGAGGCCTGCACACTACGTGAAGTGTGAAAAGGAATGTAAAACGGAATTTCCTCAAATCGTTGAACGGGGCGATTTTCTCGCAGCTGAAAACTCAGTTTGCTCGTGGACTTACTGGCCGCGTTCGTTGCCAAATCTATCCGGATAGGTTTGTATTGTTGTAAAAAATAGTTGACGCAACAATAACTCAAGGTATCTGAACATTTTTGGATAGGTTGACACCCTGTGGGATAGATTCTCGAACGCAAGGACAAGGGCTGCTAACTAGCTCTGAAGGACTTCCTTTAATAGGCCTGTTCGTTGTAATTTAGAAAACTATCAGTTTTAATCCAACTTTATATTTTTTATATGAACTTTGACAGAACTTTGGACTAAAACTGGTAGATTTTGCCAGTTTTGGGAAGTAAACGAACGGTAAAATTACAACATTTTGAGTTATGTATTAGTTGTTCAGTATCTGGTAGTTTTTTTTACTGACATTCTATTTCTGTCATTTCTTTCAAAATTAGCAGGGTTGGCATTTTGCAAGGCCTACAAAGCCTCCAAGATGTACATATTATAAGTATCGTTGACGATACACCTACACATTAACCAAATAAAGTGCATAATTTCACCGTTTCCTTTGTTCTCTAGGCCCAAAAAAATTTTCCAGTTATCCACAACTATCTTCTTCATCTAAAGAATGTCCAAAAACTTGCTAACCTGCCATACCTATTTGGTATTCATCAAGTAAGTGGCAGTTTAACAGTGAATACCCCCATAATAATTATGGGTCAAAAACACTTAAAACGTAGTTGTTTATAATCGATTTTGAATATTTATTTTATTAAGTCAGAAAGTTATTGTCCTGATGGTTTCATTTTTTAAATAAATCAGGCTTCTTGGGTGCAATAACCGATTTAACTATATAATTTGCTTATTCGTGACAGGGTTTTACAACACCAAAAGTTCAAAATAATATGAACAAAAATATTCGAAAATTTTACCTTGGGCTGTTGAAGTCGAACTTCACAATTAAAAAAAGTAATGATAATAGGTATAATTATATATGTTCGTACATAGGTATGCATTATCACCGCATGATAGCTTTAAAGTTGAAAACAGGTTTCTTACATTCTTTGGGTTTTTCTTCTTCAGAAAAAAAAACTAAATAAATTTAAATTATTAATGTAAATACGCCCCATTTAATTTCAATTAATTTATTTAAAAAAAAAATCTCAATAAATGTACGCCCCATCGTCGCACGTTTGTGTACATTAAAACCCATAAAAACGCCAAGTTATGTACTTTAACAACAAACAAATAATATAAATCAACCATATCAGCAGCTTTCTCATTATTATTAGATGAGGTTTTTCCTCGAAAACAAAACGATATACCCTGGCTCCGATTTTCATTTCCCATACAATGCATAGCTACGTACTTACTCGTAGGTACATTATATAGTCTTTGAAAGAAAAACGAATTTTCTCATCCCCAGCATCTTGCATCACACATTAACCACATTCGCTTTTTATTCCCCCGTGTGGTGTCGTTGTCATCTACTCCGATCTACTCCCACCGCCCGGACCGATCTATGAACAAAAACAAAAAAACAAGAAATTATGAATGATAACGTCGTCGCGTCGTACGCTATGCATGCTCCACGACGATCACCGATCAACGACAGCGACAACGTTAGACAGAAAGAGAGGCCACCGCTGCCACTACGCCGCGGCCGCTGACGGTAGCTTATTGTTACTGTACCAGGCCGTGCCAATGTAACTATTGTTCACAAATTAGGTAACCAGAAATTGATAAACGAAAAGACGCGGAGGAAAAAAACAAAATAATGAACGATTACACTTGGCTCAATCTACCTACTAATTCAATTGAAATTTAAAACTACTTCCCAAGCATTAAAATTAGTCTTTTTTTAGAACGAAACTGTCAAATGTTGGCATAGGTACATTATAAGCCGTTACCGCAAAAAAAAAATACAATTTGCAGTTTATGTAGGTATATGATAAATTGTGTCAAAATCTCTGCATGTGTCATAATACTCAGACCTTATTAATCCGAGCGAATTTAAAGAAAAGTCCAAAACGAGAATATCGCCCGGTGTTAGCGGGATGATTCATTTACCCGCTACATGAGTGCCTCTCTGTCACCTTTATTTTATTTTCGTATATTATGCTGTATGCTCCTGGTATGAAATGAACAAAAATTTAAGAAAATAATACCATAACCTGTAGTGGTGATCACACTCTACAATTTGGAACACTATACTAACATAATGCATGTACAAAAACAAGAGCCCCCTGATTGCTTCTTTATGCCCCTCTAATGGGGATCTTCACCTATCCACTGCTAGAGTGACTGATAAACGAACATTTGCCGTAAACAAACACTGACTGCATTACAGAATAAATCTACTGTGTGTGTGTTCATACGCAAAAATGATACACACACTATATTACGTGAAAACCTGTTTTAATCAAGAAATTGCTAGTGTGTTTAATCGATCTGTCAAACTCAGGTTTGAATGGAGATGGTCGAATTCGGTACTATTTAGTATTGAAAAGGGAGTATAATGGATTTAAAAAAAAATATAGGAATTTTATTGTTTATTGTACTATTCATACTATAGAATGTCAGTTTATTAGACTTGACCATTCTTTATTCCGTCAATTTCATTGAATTTTTTGAACAACAACAACAACTTAAAGTTGCCACCAACGCAATTGTTTACGAATTAATTTATAATTCATTTATTTTAGCTAGAGATACAGCTGTTTGAAGGGTTGCCAAGCCGCCTATTATCAGTCTCCTCTTATTAGTGCTGAGCTTTTATCCAATTTTATTATGAAAAACTTTCTACATGCCCACCATAGGGATCGAACCAACAATATCAGATTTGCTCAGTCTTAGAAGCCGTGCGAACTACGCTTTCCGCCGCCTGAGACCACTGACGTCACAGATCGAAAATGGGTTGTTTTTGTTTATCAAATGCATTTGGAGCATCAGCATTTTTCTAAGCGCCTTTAAGTATGCTGTCTTGTTCCACGAAGTGTTTTTCGTTATACATAAACAGTCAAACTGAATGGTAGAATTTGGTTATATTTCATATTGTAAAGGGAATAAAATGAGATTGAAAAACGAAAAGATATTAAAAAAAATAATCTTTTACGAAAAGGCCTGAACAAAAGTTGAAAATTTGAAAAAACGTGACGTAATACAAGAACGAGGTCTTTATATTACAGCTTTACAGTCTTACCAAAATGTCTTCCAAAGGAGAAAAAATGAATGTTGTGTGTACATTTTGATAAGAGTTTCTCTCTGTATTATTTAGGCCCAGTTTTTCAGTGGTGAGTTAAACAAGAGTTAGCTAGAAGTAAATTCATCCACAGATAACTGAGGTAGCAGTTGGATAAAACTTCTAAAGCATCTGTTGTGTTAATCTTGAGTTAACTCACCAAATTTGACGAGTAAACTAGGGTTTAACTTTAATCCGGCACTGAAAAACTGGACTTTAGAAAACGACGGGAGAGTTACCGACTTTCTTCTCCATAACTTTACAACAAACATTTTTGATGGTGAGCATTTTCTCATTCTTAATCACCAGCTATCGAGATATTTACTCGCTTTGAAGAAGGTTCGGTGCTATTCAAGTTTTCAGCTGTAAAAAGTTTGAGTTCTACCCAATTGAAGTTTTTGAGATCATATAAACCCTGTTTAAGTTTGACCAAGCAAGAATAGAACTTAAATGCAATTACAACTTTTCGAAAAAGTTATTCAACAAAACACAAAAGTTCTTGTGGATTCTAAGCTGTTAAGTCAAAGGAACTTTTTTAGCCTAAAACGGGCTTTAATAAATGTTTTTTTTTTTTAAATATAAAACGGGATTAGCACTTTATTTATTTTTTAATCAGTTACAACTGGTTTTAATGTTTTTTTTTCGTTTGATAATAATTACTGAACATCCTCTTAAGAAGTGAAGGCGATTGACAGTAGTTGGTGATTTCTTAAACCACGCTTCAAACAAAAAAAAATACCTTTTCCACTACCTAGTACTATTTCACATTTTATTCCATCTCTATCGAGGAATCGCTAGCATAAATGAAATAAGCCAACCGATTCACTTTTTTCATAGCTTAAATCCAGTTGATCAGTTCGAGAGCTATGAATCTGGTATCTGGTTGCAGTTTCCAATTCTACGTTTGAATTAATTTAAAATAAAATATATATCAGAATTTTCTCTCTCGCCTCGTTAATATACTAATTAAAAAATAGAAAACAAAAGAATTTCAACTCGCAAACTAAACAAAAAGGTACCTACTCGAATTAAATTAAAAGTGTTTACTTATTTTTTTTTTTAACAAAAGGAAATTTGTTTTAAAAATCGATTTCGTGTTCTGAGCTTACAATTAGAAATACCAAAGTGTATACGGTCATACTATCATCGTAATCGTGTAAAAATGTATGTATAGATTTATTAAAGAAAGGAAAAAAAAAAGTAACTGCAATCTCCGCTCGGCAGTAGTAAGTGATTTGTGTAGAGTAGACGTATGTTAAATACGTTTCGATTATATATACCTACATATATGTACCTTAACTACTACCTTTTGCCTGCTATTTTATACAATCACGTATAACTTTCATATTTGCCTCCGGACAATCATTTAAGAAAACGCTTCGTAGAAAACAAAAACATTTAATTTTTGTTTCCTTACTTTTACTACGCAAATATCAAAAAATTTCGATCGATTTGATTATGGCGATCGTTTTTTATTTTTTTGGAACCAAATGATAGTTCATTGTTATATGTGATTGCCTGTCTTACTCTGACAGGGCTGTTGTGTTTGAATAAATTTCAAGTACAATAAATTTGTGATTTCTTTGAGTTGTGTCTAAAGTGTCATTAAGTCGTCTTATAGGTCGTCCGGCCAACCACTATCAGTGGTTAGGTTAGCAGAACCAGCAACAACAACGAAAAAACTGCCGTTGATCTAATTTCAGAGCTAAGTACGTTCGTGCACACGTACCTACTCACCACTCTATGTGCAATAATATACAACGTAAGTGGTTAATAAGGAAGTGAAGAAACATATTAGTTGATCATACATCTCGATTTTTTTTCCTTTGCTTTCTTTCATTTTTGTCTATCCGTCAAGTCATATCAAGATCGGTGTTCCGTTGCGATAATCTTGCACTTGTATTCTTCGCTCCGCTCTAAACTTTGCATTCTTCAATGGAAAAAAAAACAACAAAAGTCAATCAAAAACGGGTATTTTAAAAAAAAATTCTATCAACTGTTGTCATTTTTGTCATTGTTGAAAATTAACTCAAAATGAGTTTTTGACGTTTCTGACCTACTTGCGGTAAAATAAATTATTTTAACTCTTGGTTGCATACATAGATGAGCTAACGCTGGAAATCATATTTTTTTTTTTTTCAAATCTTGAAAGACCACAGAGGAGATTACTTGTCCTACTAAGATCATCATCGAAATCCACTTGGCGTGTTTGTGGTGCGGTTCGAAGATCTTACCTTTTATTGAAGGTTTTTTTGTTGTGCTGTGTTTTTATTTTTTGCTTTGGTTTTACCTGTTTTTTTAGAGGCAGCAGCTGCTCTGCTATACAACCAGAGATGATGGCAGGTTTCGAAAGAGAACACAATAACTGCTCCATCACATCTAATACCTATATTCCTATAATACTCTTTCTACTTGTTGTTTTTGCCATAGCCGCTCGCAGAAATTCTTCAAAGGAAGGGAAGGCAGCAGAAATTTTTTTAAAACAGTTTTAGGGCGGTTCTTAGCAAGTTTATGAGACTCCTAACTTCAATATTTTGTGTGTTACCTATATACAGAGTTTGTTCTAAATGTTTTCGATGTGAGCTCTATAAAAACTTGATGAGTGGTTTTGAACACTCATAAGTTTTGTGAGGACTCAAATCTTGCAAACATTTTTTTTTTCGTAATAAGAATGTACCTAGTTCAAATTTTGTTTCATTCGCAAAAGTGTGTTGCGAGACTTTTGTAATTCTAGATAATTTCATGATTTCCTACTCTTTTCCTTAAACTATATCGAACGGAGTCAGCTCGTGACCACGACAAGTGGAACCTTGTCGAAACGTCGAGTGTTTTCATAAGCGTTTATGAAAAAGATTGAAAATCGTCGCGGTAAGTCCGACTTTATCTCTAAAAATATATCGAACGCATTGATTTATTGATGTGTAAACATCTATGCTGGCGGTAGAGAAACGTGAACGTTCGTGTGCAACGTTACGGTGTGCAACGTTACGATCTGCATACTAGGATGGGTGCGTTCAGTGAAAAAAATGTTAAGATCCCCTTCAAGCAAAAACAAGTCCGTTTTGGGTCCGCGCACGTTGATGTTTACACATATTAACCGTGAGTCCCGGCACTCAGACAATTTTTTTTGTATTGAAATCAAAATTGAATTTGCAGCTGCTCCCCCCCAACCCCCACCATGACTACGTTATTGGCTGTCGCGCAGTGTTTGCATAATAAATTAGCAAAACGGCTAGTTTGCTACTTTTTCTTGTTGTTGTTATTATTTCTATTCGATATTGCTGATATTAGTAATGGAATTGTTTATATTATAAAGACTGTGTTGTGTTTTTGAGCTCGTTTACGTGATTTTTGTTTGATTCTCCAACGAGTTCTTGATTATTAATTAGGCATTTTTACTGATTATGCATTTTTGTTTCTTTTTTTTGTTTCAATACTATCATACCGACTTCGATGCATTTTTTATTTATCTCAAGATGCATTTCAAATAATCTTCGTTTCGTGTTTAGTAATTGATATTAGCATAAAAAAAGGTAAAATAAAATTAAAAAAATATATAAAACAATAGCTGATACGAGTTGATGATGTTCTTTTAGCATTGAACAGGTTTCGTGAGTGATCGTTCGTTATTCGATCGTATGAACATACATATACATACACCTACCTCTATTATAAAAGGTATGTAAATTTAATTGCAAATTTTACTGCATCTCTTGTTGTTCCGGTAAGTGATTTTTTTTTTTTTTTTCATTGTTATTTGGAAAAACCCAAGATTTATGTAATAAATTTAAGGTATCCAAAGTAAATTACTCATTCGAAATAGACTTGGTACACACAGGTACCTATACCGGCTTAGGTTTGCAGTTGATAACCTTTTCGATTGAATTTTTTCGAAATAAAAAAAAAACAAATGGGAACATTCATCGACGAATAAACTGGGATTGGTTTAATTTCAGAAGATAAAATCTTTCAAGTTAATGCCACAAAGGCAAACACAAACCTTTCTACTTTGTGTTTTTGCATATAGGCTGAAGTCGATTTTTTTTTTAAATTTTGATTTTGCATTTATAATCAAAAAAATTCATTTCATTTTTAGTTAAACATATCTGTTGTTATTTTTTTAACTTAGTATAAGGAATTTAAAAAAATATTTTTGTTATGAATTGTGTTTCATAATCCACAATTCCCAAAAGAAATAATACACCTGATGAGTTGATGGTTTGACGGCTATCAACTGTGGCCATATTTTTAATGATTGGAGAGAAACCTTTGTTGGATCTTATTTGTTGCAAATAAAATATTCCCACGCACTGTTACAAAATAAAGATAGTTTGCATCTGCATAAATTAAATGCACGAAATGTGTACACAGTATTGCTGCTTTCTATTTAACAAATACTAATGTACCGGCATATAAATATATTTAAATATTTCTACAGTAAAGT
Source organism: Leucozona laternaria (assembly GCA_932273885.2). Lineage (NCBI taxonomy): Eukaryota > Metazoa > Arthropoda > Insecta > Diptera > Syrphidae > Leucozona > Leucozona laternaria. The sequence goes on along the minus strand of OW026368.1, from coordinate 19,740,292 downwards.
TGTGCTTCTGATTAATATTGCTACTGACTGAAAGTATTAATGAGAACGAAGCTTGGAAAATTAAAAAAAAATAGTCCCAGCTGATTAATTGTCGGTCCGTCTGTATATTATTTATTTTCTTAAAACTTGCGACAAAGCTTTATTTTTGTCAGCTCTTAAAAGAATGGCCATTTTTCTCAGGATTTATAACAAGCTTCCGACTACGATGAAATTCATGATAGGGGTGAATATATATATATTCAGGGATAATATCATTTCGTCAGCAGAAAAAAAAGAAGATTTTTTTTAAATTTCCCCTTTCATTTCATTGTTCAATGATCTTTTTATCAAATATTCCGTTTTAGATTTTGATGCTGAGTTCAAGGACCATACTTGCAAACCTTTATCTAATTGTATTCTTGTTTTAATTAAAAATATTGAAGCAAAACATGACCTTTGAGTTGTGACACAAATTATTTCCCTTCAAGTTCTATGAACCATAAAAAATAAAAATTTAAATTCAATCAATTTGCAATTCAATTATTTATATACAAGACCAGTATAACTGCGTAATACATTTTATTGATGACACAGAACAATATAAACAAAAACAAAAAAAACTCTAAAATTTAACAAAAGAGTAAATTGTGAACGTAATCGGGCGCTTAAGCTGACAAAAAAAAAGTCGTCAGACTGATTTTGTTTGACAGGCAAACATATTAAAGTACATATATTTTTTGTAAAAAAAAACACATGTGCATATTGCATTCCATAAGCTTATCAATTACAAAAAAAAAAAAAACATTAAACAAAGAACCACGGCGACATTTTTATTGAGATAAGAATGTCTGTTTAATATATACATAAAATTATAATGAATAATTAAAATACAGACAAAAATCTGACCTCAAGTCCACTATTTAATATTGTAATTTGTCAAGGTTTGTTTTTAATGAAACTATGCATAAAAGTGATAACTGATAACCCTTTAAGGACAGAAATGGATTGCATTTAATAATTTATAGTTTCTACTTATTTTTGTTACAAACAATAAGTTGGATCTATATTAATTTATTTTATTATAAAAAGTAATGTAAGACTCGTAAAAAAATGATCTTTGAGGAAAAAGTAATTCTTCATTTTTTACTTGCTCTATAGGGTAAGTTTAAGTTTCGTGCAAAAAAAAAAAATTGGTTTCGTCATACCGTCCGTCGGTCTGTGCGTCTGTACGTCGGTGCAAATTTTTCGGAAACTGCTCTAAGGTACCTTTAAAAACCAAGTCAAATATAAGAAAATTGAGTTTCAGGTTTTTCTCAAAAAATTCATATAACGGAATTAGGTATTCCACGTTTTTAGAGAAGATGGTCTTATTTTTGGGTTATTCGCGTATATCTTTGCCATGATTAGACCGATTTTGTTATAATTTTGCAATCTGATGCTTCTCAATAATTTAAACAATTATTCTACTATGATTCTTTTAATATTTCCTCTTTAAATATCTACATCGCATATGCATCTCCAATGTGAGGTTAAACATAGTTGTTAACCACAAGAGCAAGTTCGTGCGAACAAGTCTTACATATTTTTTTAATCTGTTTACAAAAATTTCGAATACAAATTTGTTCTTTTCAAGTTTTTCTTGTTACCAAGTATATAATAACGGATAGTTTAATATTAATTTACGATCGATGTAACAGGTGATTTTTTAAGAGGTTTAGAACTTTAAAAAAAAAAAAAACACAAAAAATTCGAAAAAATGAATGAAATATTTATTTGAATCGATAGTTTGAACCTTGCAATTTAATGTTTAAAGATAATTTCATGCAAATGTTGACCGCGGCTGCGTCTCAGGTAGCCCATCCGCTGAGTCCAATTTTGGCATACTCTTTCACACATATCGGCCGGTATCTCACGAATGAATGCATGGATGTTGGCTTCCAGCGCGTCAATCGAAGCGGGCTTGTCCCTATAGACATTAGCCTTGACATACCCCCACAAAAAATAATCTAATGGTGTCAAATCGCACGATCTAGGCGGCCAATTGACCGGCCCGAAACGTGAAATTAACTGTTCACCAAACTCGCCTCGCAATTGCGCCATTGTTTCGCGTGCTGTGTGGCATGTGGCACCGTCTTGTTGAAACCACATATCATGCAAGTCAAGAACTTCCATTTCGGGCAAAAAAAAGTTTGTTATCATCGCTCGGTAGCGATTCGCATCATCTTTGAAGAAATATGGCCCAATAATGCCGCCGGCCCATAAACCGCACCAAACAGTGGCTTTTTTCGGGATGCATTGGTAGCTGTTGCAATGCTTCTGGCTGATCTTCACTCCAAATGCGGCAATTTTGCTTATTTACGTACCCATTCAACCAAAAATGAGCCTCATCGCTGAACACAAGCAGCGCGCGATGAACATTTCGAACCGAGCACGAATTTTGATAGTAAAATTCAATAATTTGCAAGCGTTGTTCATTTGTAAGACGATCCATGGTTAAATTGCAAACCAAACTGAAGCTGTTTGACAGTGACACAAGGTACCAAACACACGTCAGCTGTCAAAACCAGTGTTGCCAAAACCAAACCAGCCAAAAAATCATCCGTTATAAGTATAAATCAAATATGTATATGATATTCCAAGATTTTTCGCAGTAGACCTAATATATCAAAAGGAGGATGAATACAAAGTGAGAAAAAAAAGAGACTTAAGAATGGAACCTTGTGGTACTCGCCCGAGTGAATTACAATATAACTTTAAAATATGTACGTTGTTAATAAAAACAACTTATTCTCCACCAGTAAAATACAAATGCAGAAGATTTGCTACAGCTCATGAAAGGTTTAATATTTCCCCGCCGAAAGCTCTTAACATAAAGGGTGTTTGTTTAAGAGGTAGAACTTTAAGTTGGGAACACTATTTTAACTGGTGGCCATTTTGTCAGCTGTCAAGTGATTTATTTTTAATTTGGTTTGGCATTTCGGACCCGTGAATTGGCTTCCAAGATTGTGCGATTTAACGCCGCTTGACTATTTTCTGTGGGGATATGTGAAGTCGCTAGTCTACGCCAATAAGCCCGAAACGATTGACGACTTGGAGGACATCAATCGCCGCGTTATTGCCGATATACGGCGACAAATGTTAACAAATGTTGGAAAAAGTCATCGAAAATTAGATCTCCAGACTAGACTACGTCCGAGCCAGCCGTGGCGGTCATATGCCAGAAATCATATTTAAATTATAATGCCAGAAGATTATCTTTCGAATATAGTAAATTTCATGTCAATTCAAAAAAAAATCGTGTTTGTTTTATTCCATTTCAAAGTTCTACACCTCTAAAAAAAAACACCCTTTGTAAGCTACCACAACCTAAATGATAAAAAAGGCATTTGGTGATTATAACTTTTATACAATTAAATTTTGCACCAAAATATTTTAAAGTTTAGATTTTTAGTTTTTTTTTAAGAAACCTCTAAATAATACATAACATTTATAACTTCTTCACGTTTTTTCTCTCTTTATAAAAAAAAAACCCTCAATAAACCTGTTGCCTTTCTACTTGAAATTGTGCAAATACAAATAAAAAAAATATCATAGAACCACACATAAAAATATTCATCAAATTGAAATGTTTTTTTTTTAGAAGATTCAACATTGAACTTAAATACATAATTGTAATTGTTAAATGAACTCCAAGGGAGAATAAAATACTAATTGCCTTTTAAAACTAATTATTTCTTCTTATAACTTTAAACTTTGAAAAAAAGGTACAAGACTTCTTAATTTTGTTTTAATAATGCATTTCAAATATAATGTCAATACTTCAATGCAATCGCATTCGACCTTCAAGTTCAAATCACACTCAATCATTCGCATTAAAAATACTTAATATTCTTTGAAGAATATTAATATTAAAAGAATCATCCCATCAATCAAAGAGGTAGGCGGTTTTTATACCTAATTGTGCAAACACTTTTTTGTTGTTGTTTTTTGTTGAAGGTCGTCTTTATACACACAATTTCATTCTCTTATACATACATGTATAGTAATAGGATACATCTACTTGCATATAGTATATAGGTTGATACTTACTTAGAATATCTATTTATTTTATGAAACACAAACATGTATACATACATACATATTTCCTACTTCTTAAAACATTTATCTACTAATTTATTCAAAAATCTGAAAAAAAAAAAACGTTTTTGTTTATTTGTTTTCTCGGGTCGCCGCTGAAATGAAGCGACGCGTAGCTTTAAACAAAAATGGAAACAGCGCTTATCAGCTTAGTTTATTCAAAGCGAGAGATAAACCAGGGTTTTCTGTCGTCTGGTGGCACTTTTCAGATACTTTAATATGAATCAATCTCTCTGGAAGTACGGTACGAAACTCTCTGAATTATTGTTATAAAATTAATTTTAATTGTTTTCGAACAATATTATCAGGTCATTTAACAAAAAAGAGTATTTAAAAATTCATCACTTATTTACCACTTAAAAATTCCGAAATTAGTTTGTTTTATATGTAGATAGTAAGTGAAATATTACAGATTTATTGAAACCATAATAAGTGAAGTTGTATTATTTTTTTGGATGAAACTTTTAAAACCGTAATTTTCTTATCAAGTGTATCTGTTTTTTTTTTTTTCAGACTCAGATTGTTTTCACAAGATTGTAAACACCCAGCACAAAGAATACTCATATTACTAGACTAAAACAAGTATTAAGTATTTATTACTCCCTCCAACATGTCGACTTTGATGTTTTGGAATAAACAGAACAACAATAGCAATAGCAATGGCAACAATGCCCAAAATGGTGAGGGCAAGAATGGCAAACGAACGTGGCTTCATGGTCCCGATGCATTATTGAATGGTCATGTTGTTTATCTAGTCAAAGTAAGTATGATGTTTCAAATACAGAAATTTCAATATATTTAAACGATTTTATTGTTTGTTTTCCTTTTTTTATAGTTCTTTGGAAATACCCCTGTTGATCAGCCTAAAGGTATTGAAGTAGTGAAAGATGCTATTCGAAAATTACAATTCGCCCATGAAATGAAAAAGGCGGAAAGTGGAAGTCAGGAGAAATTCAAAAAAGTCGAAATCACGATCAGTGTGGATGGTGTAGCTATTCAAGAGCCAAGAACGCAAAAGATTCTGCATCAGTTTCCCTTATACAATATCTCGTATTGTGCGGATGAAAAGGGTGTGAAAAAATTCTTTAGTTTTATCGCGAAAAACGCCTCCAATTCAACGCAACCGAAACCGCCTTCGGCAAATGGATTTCATAAGGGTGATGAGATTGCAGCGGAGGAGAAACATGAATGCTTTGTGTTTATTTCTAGTAAACTGGCATCCGATATCACATTGACTATTGGACAAGCTTTTGATTTGGCTTACAAGTAAGTATACCTATAGAGTATAGTCACTATAGTAAATTATGAATTTTGAAGTAACAAGAGAAGAATCAGCAGATATATTTACATAGGTGTAGTTTTCAGTGCGAGATTAAAATTAAACCCGAGTTTACTCATTAAATTTGGTGACTTAACTCAGGATTAACTGAACAATTGCTTTTGATGTTTTATCCACCAAGTTTGTTTAGTCGTTCCGCATGCATGCTCCACCGAAAAACTGCTTCCTCAGTTAACTGTGGGTTAATATACTTTTATAGCTAGCTTACTCTGGTTTAACTCCACCACTAAAAACCTGAAGATTTAAGTCACTCTTCTTATTAGATAATTGAGAATAAAAATAATTTGTTTTGCAGCCTATAGGTAATCTGTTTTTTTGTGTTCAAAAATTACCGTTCTAGCCGTTTTAAAATTACTTTTGGTGTACCTCAGGGTAGTCACCTTGATCCATTGTTATTTGTTTTATTTATAAATGATCGCCTTTCAGTTTCACAAAATACAATGAAATTGATTATCGTTGATTAAGACAAAATATTTAGTTGCATAGTTATATCCAGATTTTGTTAGGATAATTGTGCTGGGTTTAGCGTTCAATAAGTAGGAAAAGCAAGAACTATTAGATTTTTTAAATTTAAAACAATCTTTTTTTATGAGATATTTATCTAATACAAATAATTTTTTCTATTTTTAAAGGAAATATGTCAATAGCACGGGAAATACAGCCACCAAGGATCAACCTCAAATAAGAGAATTAGAAAAAACCGTTAGTATCTACAAGCAACGTCTAACAGAATTGTCCAATATTGTTTCGAAACTTGAGCTAGAGCGAATGATGAGTAGGTTGGGAATTAAGGATATTCTCGAGGTTCCAAGCGAATGTAGCAATCCAGTAACTAATATAAATAACACCAGCGAGAACGGTAAGAAAACCAGCAAAATATAAAAGTTGTTGAAATCTCGCTAATAATATTTTTTTCTTTATATTTAGATAACGTGAACCTCATTGAGACCTCCAATAAACCGTCGTCCTTACCAATAGTGCCACCACGTAATCTGCATAGTCAAATCAGCGATGTCTTCAAATCTGACAACAAAATGGGAGAATTACTTCTCAATTCAGATTCGGATAGTGATTTTGATCCTCGAGCTGAGGAGCACGATAGTAGCAGTGGAAGTGGTAGTAAAATAAACAACGACTTGTTTGGATTTGAGCCACCGAAGAGCATGGGCCAACAATTGTTTACGAATAACAACGATAAACTTAACAATAATAATAATTTCTTGGGAACGGAGTTCAATGGAAGTATCCTCAACACAAGTCCACCTCCACTGTGTATGTTTTTGTTTCGAATTAGATAGTGTGACCAGATTTTTCATTTTAATAAATATAATATTTCTGATATTTAGTGGCTCCACCACCAAAAGCTGGACCAAGAAGGAATCCAGTTACTCCAAATGGCCATCAGGATTTGTTTGGATCAACGCCATTTAGTGTAAATGCACCCGATGTTTTTGATGTAAGTTATTTTCTTGCATATTTGCTTTAAATATTTTAATTGTAATACACAATTTACTATTTCCTACAGAGCTCTTTTAAATCTAAAATCGTTGATGATTTTTCTTTGGAAAGTTTGGATCCTTTGAGAAACTAATAAGCCAGACAATTTAATGTTTTTTTGATGAAATATTTGCTAAATGATATTTGTAATGTTATTATTATTATTTTGTTGAAATTGATGTATGTAAGTAAAGTGATAAAGCTATAAATTATGCATAAATATGTTAGTAATGATATTTCTTAATTAAGAAATGATTAATATAAAAAAATTATATATATACATATTTTTAGAATTATATTATACCGAAATAGATAAATTACTTGTAAATTATTTAGTTTTTCTTTTTTTTTTTTAAATTCATACCAAGGAAAGGTTTGGAACTTTAAACTGGAAAAGATAATACGAGTTATTTTGCTGAAACGTCAAAAGGTGCATACCTTACTATTGTTACCAGGATAGGATTATGTTGTGAAAACACAGCTGATACAACAACAACTTAAAGCGGTTGGATAGCCAAATAGCGGGCAATTAGTGCTTCTCACGTCATTTATTTCGGTATCGTGTCGTTTAACTGTCATTTTAGTAAAATGACAACCGTTATAAGGGTGATTGTCAAAACCTCATCTTTCGATCGTTTTCGTTTTACCTAAAGCGTCCGCCATCTAACGTTTTTTTTTCAAATAGTGCTTATTTCGTGAATGGTAATACTTAGCTCATGTCTGATTTGACAGATAATTAGTTTTATCCTTCCGCTGAACGAATATGGTTGTGTATACGCTTCGCTAATAGTGGGCCTGCGATCGACTTAGAGAAGATGCCGACTTTGCCAAAAAAATCATCTTTTCAGCAAAATTGTCGCATTTGGGGCACAGAAAACCCGCACGCATACATTGAAAAGCCGATACACCCAAAACGAGTCACTGTTTGGTGCGGATTTTGGTCCAGAGGCATAATTGGGCCATTTTTCGAAAATGAGCAAGGTGTGGCCGTTACAGTCAATGGCGATCGTTATCGGGCCATGTTGAAGGAATTTTTGTTCACAAAAATCGAAGAGGAGGATATTGGCAACATTTGGTTTCAACAGGACGGCGCTACATCACACAGCCGAAGCTACACTCGATATTTTGCGCCATTTTAAAAAAAAAAAAGTTATTTGGCGGACCCCTTATAACTACCCGCAGGGCGTAGGAAGTTTCTAGAGATAGTTTTTAGAAAATTCGGTTCTAGCAGAAATTAATACTAGAAAATTTAGGAGCCGTAAAATAATAACGGATTCTAGTAGAACGACAAAATAAAACCATTTTGTACTACAACAAAGTATTATATACTTTATTTTTATTAAAGCGCTGAGAAGGCTTCTTCAGCCATCAACTTAAACAAAAATAAGTTAAAAAATAAATTCGAATCTCGAACACTTTGCACAATTCTTTATGCCAAGTTGTTGATGAAAGCCTACAATTGTATGGAATTAGAAATTACTATTCTTCTTTGCCACAATGCATACAGTAGATACCATAATTAAGGAACGTGGACAACCCTGTGAGTACAAGATTGAAGACCACAAATAGACAAAGAATCTTGCGTTAACATACAAGTAGTACTTACAAAGATGAACTACTCTCTGATTAGATACCTATTTGTGATACAAATTTATTGAGAGTAGCCTTGTAATTTGAATATGGATGTTATAAGTCGTTCTAAGATATTTTTGTTTTGATTGTTGAATAAAAAAAAAATGTTATGTTAAAAATTGTGTTCTTCTTTTTGTGAACAAAAAAAAGGGCAAAAAACTAATTTTGGATGAAAAAAAAGGAGTCTACATGCCAAGAGTCTGGCAAGGCTCAGGATTTTGTGTGCTTTCAGTTTAAAACACTGGTATTGTGTCTTCTTCGAGAACCTATTTTTATAAGGATTAATCTATGTATAGTTAGACCAAGTTAATACCCAAAAAATAAAAAAGATTGTGTCTTGTCACTTTCTGTTTATTTTGTGGCGCCTTAATTATCGCACTCGTACCATTACATTACATTTACATTGGAGTTATGGCCAGTTTTTTCACAAGTATAATGATCTTTAATTGAGGATTAGTGGAACTGGAAAGTCAGCGAAATTTCTTGTTAATTTTATAGCGATGATTGAAACTAATCATTGAATATTTTAATTTTGAATCATTAGGTCTGTTTGGTATCTTTTTTCAGCAAAATGTGTAAAACCTGTCAAAACACCCAAGAGAGGATGAATTTCTCAATAATGGAGAAACTTACAAGAAAGTTAACAAACGCATTGAACCACTTTTGTGTACAAAACATCAGAATTTTACTCCTCACATCAACAATCACATGCCAAAAGTCTGGTTTTGTTAACAGTTTGCGTTTAATTTAAACAAATTACATAAATTAAAAATTTCCTAAGTTATTTAATATTTATAAAAATTTTCACATATCAAAAACCACAATTTCAAATTAAAAGCAAAAGATGCTAACAGCTGGGTGTTTTGACAGTCTTTACTCTTCTTGCACACAGAAATTTATGTAGCACAAATTCGCAAGTTATCCAATGGAGGGGTTATTTTTTTCTCTCTCGATGTGCTCTCTCGTTGCAACTTTTTCGAGTTAACAAACAGGAATTTGTGACAAATTGTGCAATTTTGTGAAAATTTGTGCAAATTCGCAAGAAATTTCACGTTACCAAACAGACCTATTATTTTGATGCTAAATGTTATGACTCCAATAATTTTTCTAGACAAAACAAATCATCAACGAAAGAAGTAAAGTCGAAACGTAGGGAGAAGGAACAACAAAGTGTCAATTAATATATAAACTCCCTTAGTACTGTTTTTAGTATAAAGTGTCCCCTGTGGTCGTTTGAGAAGCCACTGCATTCGACTCTTTCAACACACCCAAAACTTCTATGGCAAAATTCATTTCAGTTCATTTTCTTATTTGACAGTTTTGCAAACGTGTCATCTGTCAATATCAGCAGGTTCTTGGTAATTTACATTTTTCATAACAAAACAGAAAACACTTTCTTTCCTTATTTCATATTAATTTTTGGATAAAACAATACTTTTTAAAAAAATATGGTTGATGTAAATACCAAAAAAACTCTGAGCGGCATTCCACTTTTGACTGTGAGAGCTGGACCTAGGGATAAAGATTTATGGGTGCAGCGCCTCAAAGAAGAATACCTGTCTTTGATCAAGGTAGGTAATCAAATCGTTTTCGATTGTCTGGTAATTTTATATTAACATTTAATTGCTCCGCAGTATGTACAAAACAATAAAGATTCCGGAACTGATTGGTTTCGTCTCGAGTCGAATAAAGAAGGCACAAAATGGTTTGGCAAATGCTGGTACATGCACAACTTGTTGAAATATGAATTTGACCTGGAATTCGATGTGAGATTCTATTGAAGCTTTCAATATAAATCCGATAAATTAATGAGATTTTATTATTTTTATAAAATTCAGATGCCCGTTACGTATCCTGCAACTTCGCCGGAGATTGCCCTTCCTGAATTGGATGGGAAAACAGCGAAAATGTATCGCGGTGGAAAGATCTGCCTTACTGACCATTTCAAGCCATTATGGGCGAGAAATGTACCTAAATTCGGAATAGCACATGCGATGGCTTTAGGGGTAGGCACCATATAATTGAAATAATTTATATCTTTCTTACAATTTATTTTAAAGAGAATAGGCTTCTCAAAAATATAACCGAATACTTTTAATATTATTTGTGACGTAGTAACTTCGAAATATCACATCGGAGTTTTTCGTATTGAAGCAGATGTACGAATCTCACCCACATACATTCCTAAATTAAATTTGTATCGGATTGTTACTAACGAATAGACACCCCTGTTGGGGAAATCTTTTTTATTTGCATATACAAAAAATAACAGTTTTAACAGGAAATTCATATTTTTGGAAAGGTTTTTAAGTCGGAGATCAATCAAGTTTATTTATTTAAAGCTAAACTGCAATTAGCAATACATAAATATGCTGAATTAGTCAACTCAGGTATTACTTAGAATCAACTCAACCAGAATAATTCTTTTTTTTTTCATTCAAAATAAGAATAGATGCTTTCCCTCTGCATAACACTTGGGTTATTCTGTGATTTCAATGTCTGTACTTGATTTAATTTCAGTTAAAATTATAAATTTATTTAGATTTATTTTTTTGAAATTGATACAAAAATTCGGATAACATAAATGAAATATCAACTCTTACAATTTTTGATATTTATATTAATAAATAAAATTGTTTTATTCCAGTTAGCGCCATGGCTCGCCGTTGAAGTGCCGGATCTTATAGAAAAAGGAATCATACAATACAAAGAAAAAACAGCCGCATAATTTTTGATTTTAATTGATTGCTTTTGTTTGTTTCTATTGTAATTTAATATTTTAATAAACTGTAGCTAATAGCTTTTTAAAAAAAGATTATGTGGATTTAAACTTAATTTCACTTCACTTTTACCAGAAAACTCTCGGAGAGATGTGATTTGGAAAGGGCGTGTAAGTAACAGAAATGATTGATTGAAAATCGTGTATTTTGTGTGCTTATTATTCTTGATCAGAAAAAATGCAAGTAATATTATGCTGAAAACCTTAAACAATATTATTGTTACAACCTGGTTGATATTTTAAAAATAGCAATATACTTTCCTTAGTTGGAGAGAAGTGTTATTTTCATTCATGAAGTTAACTATTTGAAAATATTTAAGGAAAGTAAGTGTATCTTTCCTTTTTAAGAAATCGTAAGAATGACCTAATTAGATTATTATGTTTTCAAAACTTTTCGGAAGTCAGCTTTATTAATAATGGAAAATACCATTTCAATAGATTTGGATTCAACAAGTTGGTATGTCAACCAAATCTGACTGGGAAACCACATTAGTGAAAAGTCCTTTGTTCCGCTTTGTCTGAAAAACAACCAGTCAGGAAAAATTCACTTAATATTCTGTTTTTTTTTATCATAGATGTAGCTCCAAGCCAAACCCAACCTTCAGAGAACATTAAGGATTTTGCAAAACATTACGATGGTCATCCTGGGTAGTGATGACCATCGTAGTATTTTTTTGTTTTTTTTTTTCAAGAATTCGAAAATTCCGATTTCAATAATTTTTCTAAAAATTTGAAAAGAAATATGAGACCTCCAACTGAATAGCTGATAATGTGCAAACTTACCTTTTCGAGCATCTTAACCAATCCTCAGCAAAAATATCTTGATAAATTCTTGATTTGATAGTTCTTGATTTAAAAATAACTTCTAAAACATCACACCACATCACTTTGTTTAAGTATTATGTACATACCGTCATCATAAAACAACAATTGATAATGCATGTTTTTCATTGTTACTTTTCATTTGTTTTTTTTTTTTGTATTTTTTTTTTAGTTTTTTGTTCATTTGCTTCCACTAATATGACACAATGATTAAAATAACAATTTTATGGTAGTTAAATCTACGAATGATATTTTGAGCATCAAGACAATCCAATCGCCTTAAACTTATCAGGGGATCTCGAGAGCACAGCAGGGAGGAGAACTAGACTGTCCTACATAAGTTGGTAATCAGGGTCAGTAAACTCATTTTTTGTTCTTTTTTCTTTAATTATTATTCTTATTGTTCTTATTCTTGTTCCAATTGTCCGACCAGATATTACTCAATGAGCTGAAAATCGGATTGAATGGTGGATCCGAATCGGGTTGGAGTTGCTGCTGTCCAAAGGCAGTGGGAGACATTTGCTCCTGTACACTGGTGATGGGACTGTCGCGCTTAGGGAATTCCAGTCCTGGTGGTGGACGAATGGTTGGCACTCGTTGCCACGAGGAAGCAGCGGCATTGGATGCCTGCTGGTATCCCATGGGATCCCAAGTCTGACCACCGGAAGATCCACCATTACCATTAGACCAATTGGCTGTGGGATTCTTATGAGATTCTGTAAGATGCTGCTGTTGCGAGGCAAAGTATTCACCGTTCGGATGCCACTGATTCTGCAAGTGTCCTGGTGAGAAGTCTTGATCATAGTTTGCATTGCTTCTTCCTAAAAACAAAAGGTATTAGAAACGAACTATTAATTTAAGTGTACAATTTAATTCACCTAAGTACTGATTAGCATCCCTGTACATATAAGTTGGTATAACATTCGAAAAGAAGCTCGTATTGTTGCAAGCAGTCGGTTTCAAAACATTATTAAAGGGTTCCCAGTTAGGAGTGGAAGCAGGCGATCGCTTAGTTCCAATCGGTCCCAACTCATTAGAGCCTAATTTATGAATCCCATTTGAGTTGTTTGCCATCGGTGAAGTTGGCACAATCATACTATCACCAAAAGTCTCATCATTCTTTAAATCTGCATCGTTCCAGTCAGTATTGTCCATGGGGAGATATTCGCTCATGAAGTCATCGCAATACAGCGTTGATATATCATTTGATGGTGTCTTCGCAGCGGCTACGACATCTGAGAAACTTGCCTGCTGATTGGGATCCCACAATGATATTGGTGCAGCGCCACTATTTGCCACAGGCGAGGAGAAGTGGAAGGCATTTGGCTTGAACTTGGATAATTTCCGATCGAATCTTTTTGACTGGCTGCTTCCATTGGACTGTTCCTTTTTTCGTTCTCGCCCGGGTGTTTTTCCGTATTTCTTTCCACCACTGTGTGTGCTACTTACTGGCGTAGAACTACCATTTGTGGATCTACTATCCGTGTTCTGGATTTCAGGAGTGGTTTGCAGTTTCACTATCGATTCAGACTTCTTCTCAGTTAAAGTGTCAGTCTTGTTTGTCGTCTTGGGACTCTTTGTTCGTCTCACTGGCGTTGGCCGATCATCTGCTGGCTTAGACTCAGTGAATTCTTTAGCAGGTGATGTTTCACAAGGAACTACTGATGTTTCTAGGGAAGTCTGATTTTGGCTTGAGTTGGCTTTGGTTCTCTTTGCACTTTGCTTTGGAATCTTTTTTATGTCCGATTGATTCACTTGGATGTTGCAGTCAGACTTCGAGTTTATCTTAGGTGGAGAAAACTTTTCCTTTTCATTTGGACTCTCTGGAATCGTGGAAGCTGAAGTCTTCTCCGAATCTTTTGGAGATCCCTTGGACTTAAGTTTGTCTGTGGGTGAAGCACGGGTGGGAGCCACTGGTTGTTTGGCTGACTGATTATTAGAGACAACTTCTTTTGGTCTAACACCAAGTTTGGCGAGTTCTTGTGCCCATGAACGATCGGGTAAATTATTATTTAAGACTGCCAAACCTTTCTTGTTAGAGCGCTTCCTGAAGTTAATCACATTATTGATTCCCTTGCCCATACCAACCCTACTGTTCCGGGATGTATCGCCAGCTTCATCGTACGAACTCGCTTGCATGGCGATATTTCGCAGATTAAGCGTCGGCTGGAGAGGACCTTTGTCGCGAGATATATTCTGTACGTGATCGGTCAAAACTTTATCTGAATCTAAATGCCCGGCGATCAAAACAAACACAAAAGCCGTTGCCAACATGAATATGGCTATTTGTTTGATTCGAGACTCCCATGGTGGTCGTTGTATTGACTTGGAACAGTGCTCCAATACCGCTGGTGTCATAGACGCCATTAGAGTATAATTGACCAGGTAGGAAAGATTTGTTTTTATGATCAACGGCCGCAGTACCCGTGCCAGTGTAAAATCTGGCGTAAAAGCGATATCAATCTTCTTTGAAGAGTTCGATTTCAGCTCGAATCCATGGCAGTCTATGACTTGGAATCCGTAACCCTCGCAGTATTGGTCATCGATCATGAACGTCTCCACCAAAATTGGCACCTCGCCTGTATTCCGAGCCATAAAGGAGCGCCTTGTACTGACAATAGTCGCAGAATTATCGGCCGTTTGTTCCTTAAGACACCCACTCATGTGTTTCTCACCGACATCGAAGATCAGAGCAGCCAATGATCCTGGTTTTTTGTTGCCGAACTTGAATTGAGATCTCACAGCCTTGGCACTCACCCAAACAGCCTCGTATAGCGTCAAATTATTCCTTATGTGCATTATAGTAGAAAAAACTCCGGGTTCCTTAGCCATAAATTCAATGGTCGCCGAGTAGCTGGATTTGGGTTGAATAATTCGTGGCTTATGGACACCGATCAAGGTAAAAACATGTTTATCTGTTAAGTAGCAATGTGGACATATCTCTACCACCTCCAAGGGAAGCGAAAGCTTTGTATTCTTTGAAACCGTCGGATTTGATATGAAGAAGTCTACAAGCAACGGCGTATCGGAGGGATTGTTCAAGACAATCTGCGCCACATACACCTGACCAATCTCCACTGTTGGCAAAGTTTGAACACCACTCACTAGCTTTGGCCAAATTATATCTACCGTTAGGTTAAACTTAAATAGTCGAACTTCACTGGTGTTCACGGTAAAAGTGATTGTTTTCAAGTAATATTTAAAGTGGCGAAATATTTCGGTTCGCCTCCGAAGCTCGGTCTCATCAAAATTCAAATGGCTCTCCAGGGAGGTGAACAATGGTGAGAGAGTCTGATTGAAGGGGATGTAGCATCGTGATTGACATAAAGATCTTGGATCGAAATAGATTTTCCCAACATTTGTTACGGTATTTGGCATAATCCATGTTCCTTCCAGGTCGTTATCCTCGAACTGGAGTCCAGAGTCGCTAAAAATAATTGAATTCACTCGCATCGGTTTAATAAAGGTTGAGTGAAACGATATTTCGGCGGAACAGCGTTTACCCTGAAAAAAAAAAAAAAACATTTAAAAAAGCAAATAAGCAAAAGTTACTCAAAGGTACTATAGAATTATTGAGTTCCAGTCGCAAAAGTAATAACTCACCGGAAAGCAATCGCCAAAGTGCAATTTACTTTGATCAATCTCCAGCCGTCCCATTATTGTATCAAATTTTACCGTCACAATAATCTGTTCATGTTCAGTCCAAATTTTTAAATTTCCCGACAACGATTTAGCTTGATAAGACTGTAGGCCGATCTCATAGACTGCCACATCATTCATCTCCAGCTTGAAGCACAGCTCAAACTTGGATTCACTCAATGGTTTGTTCTCCTCCTTTTTTGTCTTCAGACATCCCAGCAGAGTCACATGGAAATGAACTCCTTGTGGACTTGAAAAATCCCACGTTGCAACTTTTAGTGGAATGGGATTTGCATTTTGTATAATAACATAACCTGAATGGGACATCTCTCCAAAAGGAACTGTCCCCAAGTCTAGCACCGAACTTTTTTTCTTCATACTAATATCATCCGTGTCAATTGTATAAAAATCCAATAAACCAGTGCAAATAATCACTGGAACTTGGTAAGTCGTCACATTGGTAAGAATTTGTAGAAACGAGTGAACATTTGCTGTTTCATTAAGCAGTTTGATTTCAAATATTGAATGATTTTGTCCCGGCTGCAGGACAATCGGTACAAAGCTCGATAGTGTGAAAGCCGATGATACATTGGTTTCGCTGGTGACATTAAGAACTGCCACAGGCGATGAGAAGTTATTCACGACCCAAAAGTTTCTTTGTGGCGATGAGAAGTTTTGTGACTTCGTAATGAATCTTGTTATGTTCTTGCTAAACTCAAGAGCACCATTGAAGACCTCAGCCCTAACAAAGAGTACAAGTTCCAAGACCTCTTTAGGGTTAGTTTCCGATAAGGATCTTACAACCAGTTCGCCGTTTATTATTGTGCTAGTGGTGAACGTACTTGGATCAAGAGACAATTCCGACACATTTCTATTCATTCGAATTGGAAATTCGATGTTGCGCAGTTCATAGTCAATTATGTTCACTTTGCTTTTGCCTGAATTTTTCAGTTCAACTTTAAATGTACGCATCTCATCTTGGGTTGTGAGTCGACCAAAGTCGAACACCGGTGTCGGTGAGAATAACCCATAGGTAGTTAATATTTCAAATTCCACAGGAATTACTAAAATATTATCACTACCCAAGCTATCGTCGTCACTGCCGGCGATTTTGATGCGAATATAGGCTGTGTGGTTGCCTGGATTGATGCCATTGAAACGAATGCGTATTATGGGTTTTGTTGAGTGAGGTGGAATTTCCCAAAGGTCTTGAGGTCCTTCTTGGCCACCACTTGGCAGTTCTAGTTGAAATTGACCTCCACTGCTATAAACCTGTAAAAAAAAAATCAAAAATTGTTTATTGACAAAAATATAAGTATGAAAACTTGGGTGAGTAGACAAAATTATATTTCGTGTAAATTTCTGAACAGTTTCCTCAGGATAGACTGTTTCTAAAGTGAAGGATGAGGAGTTAGCACAGAAAAACCGACCGAGACGATGACGGAAGTAAATTCACACCATAGTATAATATAGAAGCAGATTTAAGAAACAAAACATCTCCGAAAACTATTCATAGGGATAACTTATAAGGTTTGCCCACCGAACCAAAATCTAGATTTCGAGCAAAAGTCTGAAATCTCATAAAAAAACTAACATAATATTTCGTAATCTAGAAGATTATAACAAAATCTTAATGGAACAGCATGAATGTGAAGCAAATACACTTAATTACTCAATTTTCTCTAGCTTGTAATCTTAAATTCAATTAAATTGTTCCGTAATTGAGCGCGTATTTATAGGTAATTTTGAAACTGTTGCTAAGAACGTTTAATTTTCTGAGATTGACTTAAATTCTCATGGTGTGGCGTGTCAATGTTGGATTGGAAGGCTTTTCTATAGTAAAATAATTCAATTATTTTATGTGAAGTAAGTATGAAACTTAATTTTGTTGAAATATGTACGTGTTAAATTTTAACTGGAGGTTTTCTAAATCAAAAACTTACACTCCGTATCACTTGATTACGGATATTGCCATTTTTTTTTAATTTAAAAACCATTCCCAATGAAGGTAGGTATCAGAGCCATAATAATGATTAAATTTTTCAATGATGAATTTCGATGAAAACTATAATAATTGTTCCCTAAGGTAATATCACTCCGTTTCCCATAGCTGCGGATAAAATGAAGCAGGCACTTTTTTTTATTCCAAATATCATAACAGGTAGATTTTGTATAATAAGTCCTTGAAACAAATGAAATAAAAACATGTCATAAAACTCAAATTCGTCTACTGAATCCTAAGATTCTTTTTAGATCATGATCATTTGATATTTTGCTATCATTCTCTAAAAGATTTCTCCCGGGTTAGCTTAGATTCGATTTTAAAAATATTGCGTGTCCATTATCAACTGAAATAGAGTGTATAATAATTGTGAATTCCTCTAACATATTTCTCACAGTTGGAAATACCCTGGATATTTTTGAAAAATAGAAAAATCAAACGATTCACCACATGAATTTTTTTTATAAAACAAATAAAAATAAATCACAGAAAAGTCTGATATCGCTTTGGTGGGGTATGTTATATTTGTTTTGATTAAACTTGTATATGGTTGAACCGATAAGCTCAGAATTTTAATTTGGAAAGGAAAACGTTATCAGCAAAACCAAAAAAAGTTCAAACCATACGAACAGACTCATCTATATAATATGTACATATATATTTTTGTACTTATTAATTTCTATAAATCTTACAAATTGAGAAGATCAAAACTCACCTCTACAATCTGCAGTGGTTTCGTATGTGGATTGTACATATGAATCTCGGGCGATAGCGTTGAATTCAGAGGGGCACGTATGCCCACCAACGGCTTCAGTCGATAGGGACATTCTCTTCCCTCGCCCTTGACCAGCAGCCTCGCTTGGCCAAAGGATGTGTGTATTAGCAAATTCGTTTCTATGGCGCCATGTGATCGGGGGAGAAAGACAACATTGAATGTAGTGTTGCCCTGAGGCGGAACGACTTTATCTTGGAAAAACGAACTGTAGAAGTCGGCAGTCTTGCCCGAAACAGAGCTCAGGTAGACACTGCTGTTTTCATTTCTATTTACTAGGGTCACAATATGCGATTGGGCCGTCCCAATCGACCATGCTCCGAAGTCAAGGCTTGGCGGCTGAAAAGACAAACTGCGATACAATTCGGATGTTATGTCTGTGGGGATATCTATGGCCGACGCAGCACCGTCTGTGGAGGAACTCAGAGGAATAGTTTCCACATAAATATCCTGGTGACGTTGGTTTCGCTGATAACTAGAATCGGCCTTGTCCAGTTGACAATCGATAAGTGCACTATGCAAAAGGCATAAAAGGGTTAGCAACAGCATGATTGTGGGCTTCTCCAACGCGTGGGGTCTTTCTTTCTTTTTTTTGTCGTCTCCTCTTTTTAGTGTTCGACTATTTTGAAGGCTCGAGTTTTGGAATTGAATGTGATGAAAAGTTGTGCGCTTGCAAATTCTAATATCATTGCAGTTTGCAGACAATTTTGGGTTATAAATTCAATAGATATTGTTTTTAATATTTCAATAACGATTTTGTAAATAAATTCAACTTGGAAATTGTTGGATTTTTCAATAGAATTTGTATTTATTTTTATTTTCTGAATGCGTTTCCGCAATTTCTGCAACAACTAATTAGCACTGTTCGTTTATTCTCCAAAGCTGATATTTCGCGGTGACGCAAAATATTTTTTCGTGACAGCAGCTGTGAGCGTGTTCGTAAAGTAGGAACAAAATTTATTCTTTTAAGACCCTGTTTAAAGGCTGCCCCAAACCAACGCGAAACATTCGCGCGAATATGCGACGACTGAATAATGTTCGAAGATTCGCATCGTGCCAGTGTGGGTGCTCCCATTAATCTCCATGTAAATAAATTAAGACAGGCGGAAGTTTCGTTGTCGCGCCGAATGTTTCGCGTTGGTTTGGGAGAGCCTTAAATTGTGCGTTGTGCGATGTTAGCTGTTGTATAAAGACTGTCCCAAACCAACGCGAAACATTCGCGCGAACATGCGACGACTGAATATTGTTCGAAGATTCGCATCGCGCCAGTGTGGGTGCTCCTATTAATCTCCATGTAAATAAATTAAGACAGGCGAAAGTTTCGTCGTCGTTCTGAAGTATTCGCGTTGGTTTGGGAAGGCCTTAAAGGCTGCCCCAAACCAACGCGAAACATTCGGTGCGACAACGAAACTTCCGCCTGTCTGAATTTATTTACATGGAGATTAATGGGAGCACCAACACTGGCGCGATGCGAATCTTCGAACATTATTCAGCCGTCGCATACTCGCGCGAATGTTTCGCGTTGGTTTGGGACAGCCTTTAAGAGTTTTAGAACTTAACACTTTGTTCTTTTCAGCTGTACAGCCCGATTATCCCCATCATTCACAAGAAGAGGTGAAATTAAAATTGTGACTTTTTCAAATTCACCCCCAGAGTCACAACTTATGAGAGTCACAAAAACAATCGAAATTGTGATCTCCTTCATAGCAGGTCACAACTCACAAATTACATGTATTTTACAAATTTGAAGTCATGATCTATTTATTTGTTAAGCAACATTGAATTTTTGTAGATTAGGAAAGAGAAAATTAAAGTGGATATTATTTTGAGTATCTTCTTCGGTTTTTCTTTCATCCGAAATAAAAAAAACAAGATTTTCACAACAGCACCGACTTTTTCTTTCACGCAGGAAACAAATGGATCTCGAAAACAACATTTTTTAATAGTTTTTTCACTTCCATTTTGCAAACATATATATAAACAATTTTTTTTACTCACTTTATTGCTAAAAAATGGATGAAAACTTGATTAATTAAGTTTTGAATAAATATATTTGGACCAATTAAAAATCTTTTTTTATGTTTTTAATAATCAGCTGTTGCAATTATGGCACTACAAAATACACCTTTGCTGTGTTGAGTTTAGTTGTGAGCTTCTTGTGATGATTGGGGGAGAATTCCAAAAATGTTATCGAGTCACAACAATCCTCACAAGGAATAGTCATAAGAGCTTGTGACTTGTGACTCGTCACAAGGGGAGAATCGGGCTGTTAATTTAATTTTATATAATAAAGAAGATACGTGGGGTTATATAATATTAAATTAAGGGAAACTTCTACAAAATAAAACAATTATGTAATACTTAAAATCTAAATTGCACACAGTTCTTTTATTAGACTACTGTCCGAGAATTGGCATTTGTACATAAAATCTGATACATATTTTAAAGATAAGGTCCCAACAAGGTCAACATTAGCTCTTTCATGTAATTTTAATGTTGAAAAATGTTTGGGTAATTTTAATAAAATTTTAAGTATTTTGTTTTGCATAATTTGTAACTTTTTCTTGTGACAGTCCGCACATAATCATACCAGACAGGTACACCATAAAGCAAGATATAGGTTGAAAAATTGTTTTAATTAAAATAAGCTTGTTTTCTGTGCTAAGGTTGGAATTTCTACTTATAAACGGGAACAGTATTCTAAGTACATATTAATTTTTTTAATAGTAACTGCAGTATGGTTTTGAAAAGTCAACTTTTTATCTAACTTTATACCCAAATATTTACATTCATTTTCCCATTGTATATCGGTACTGTAAAATTCAAGACAAGTTGATGGTAAAAAACTGCTTGCTCTGTGACGTGTGAAGAAAACGGCTTGAGATTTAGTTGCATTGGCTTTAACTTTCCACTTCTTGAAGTAGTTTTCAATATATTTAAGTGATTTTTGCAGTGAAGACATAATCGCTACAGGGCTTATACTGGAAGAGTATATTGCAGTATCATCTGCAAACATTGCCCAAAGCGTATTGTTATCTGTATTATTAAAATCTGCTATGAAAATGTTGAAGAGAATATGACCTAACACAGATCCTTGAACAACTCCAAAAGGGATATCCAAATAATCGGATTTGCAATTTCCAATGAATATAGCAAAAAGTCTGTATTTCAAAAAACTTTTGGTTATTTTGATCAGAAATAGAGGAAATCTAAACAGTTTCATTCTATGTAAAAGAGCTTCATGCCACACAGTATCAAACGCCTTCTCGATGTCCAACAAAACCAAACCTGTAGACATTTTAGAAGCTAAGCTTTGTTTAATTTGATTTTTAATTCTAATCAATTGGTGATTTGTACTGTGCCCTAATCGAAAACCGAATTGTTGTTTTGGCAATACTTGAAATTCTGTTACATGGTTTACTAGATAGTTTTTAATTATTTTTTCAAAATATTTTTAAATATTGCTGAGGAGACTAATATGTCGCTAGCTGAATGGGTCTGTCTTCGGTTTCCCAGGCTTAGGGATGGCAATTACTTTTGCTTTTTTCCACTGGGTTGGAAAATATTTTTGCTTTTGGATTTGAATTTACAAATCCATTTTTAAAAACACACCCTCAGCACTTCTTTCCACAAATTAATTTTAAGGCCAGGCGCGCACATGCAACTAAACAGTTTGGTTTCGATTTTGAGCACTCGGGATTATATGAGAGTCCGCCGGTTTATGTGCGCGGACTCTCATATAATCCCGAGTGCTCAAAATCGCAACCAAACTGTTTAGTTGCATGTGCGCGCCTGGCCTAACGCTGACGGGTAGATGGCTTTTTGAATAAAAAAAGGGCAACGAAAACATTAAAATAAATTTACAAAAGGAAAAAAGAGATGGGTATACAACACTGTTTTCATTATGATCCTGTTTGTTTCCTATGTTTCCACCAAAGGTTTATCTCAATTTAGATTAAATAAATCTATGTAGTGTTTTCACCACACAAAAAGATTAAAAAATAGATTAACTTTGACAGTACCTCTCAAAATGAAAATGTCTTTTCATTTTTTCGTATGAGGTTGAAGTGAGGCAGAAAGTTTCATGTTTGGCAAAAAAAGCAAGAAGTCCCCTTTCACATGAGGAAACTGAGTTGCCAGCAACAATCAGTTTGTTGGTGAGAAGGGCAAGAAGTAAGAGGGGAAAATGAAATCTCCCTGGTCAACGATTCGAGGAGATTCTTTTGACATTCCTCTTCACACACACAGTAGAGTGTGTTGAACCAAGCTATTTTAAAAGGAAAATACAGAAAGTTTCCACGATTTTGTTTTTTCGTGTGAAAGGTACAGGAGATTTTTAAGGAAATTAAAAGAAAACGTCAAAAAAATCTCCAGCAACTTGTTTCCTCGTGTGAAAGGGGACGAAGGGTTGCATTTTCCAATGAATGCGTTCAGCGTGACATAAATTGGTTTGTTCGACTTGTAAAACTATTTGCCCTATGAAGATTTAGCAATATTTATTTGAATTCTTCTAGATTTACGAAATAAATTTGTATGGTAAATCTTCGAGATTTGAAGAAGATTATGGCAAATCTTATCAAATCTCGGTTTAATGTTCGGTGGAAACATAGTATAAGGCCAGGCGCGCACATGCAACTAAACAGTTTAGTTGCGATTTTGAGCACTATGGGA
Source organism: Leucozona laternaria (assembly GCA_932273885.2). NCBI lineage: Eukaryota > Metazoa > Arthropoda > Insecta > Diptera > Syrphidae > Leucozona > Leucozona laternaria. The sequence goes on along the minus strand of OW026368.1, from coordinate 19,717,023 downwards.
TTACATGAGAGTCCGCGCACATAAACCGTCGGACTCTCAATCGAAACCAAACTGTTTAGTTGCATGTGCTCGCCTGGCCTTATTATCTGATCCAGATCAGATCTGTGCCTATTGATAAGGAAACAAATTAAAAAAATATAGTGCTCGTGGCAGAAAATGCTTATTGAATTGTTGGTTTGACAGACTGGTTTTTAGAATCCTAAATTTGTTAATTTCGATTGACAGTGCATTTCATTTTGAATTTTATATTAAGGGTATTCATGCAACGGAGGAAAACCTCAGAAACCAGATAATTTTATCTCCGCAGAAACGAACTGTCAAAATTTGTATGGGAATATTTTTCTGCAGATCTGATAAATTTATCTCATCAATTTGATGCGGAAAGCGTAAAGATAAACCTGATGAATTTAGAAATGACATTTGTGGTGTTTTGGTGTGACATTTCACATGTATTTCCACGGGGTATTCATGCAAACATCCTGCGGAAAGTTATACTTTTCTGCAAAGCGGAAATTTATCTCGTTGCATGAATACCCTTAGGCCTGCCGCCTATACTTATAGTATTCTATACAAAATTTTTTGCCACATATTGCTCGGCTCATAGAAAGCTATGGATAGTATTCTATGAGCAAGCAATTTTACGTTGGTTTGTTTGAATTTTGTATGTTTTGTGGGTTGTTGTTCTATTCTCGCAAATGAAATAGTAAGCTATGAAAATGCCCAACCAATATTTTATGGCATACTATCGCTCTTTCTTTCTATTAAAAGTGACAGATGGTAATCTATGAAATATTTCAGTTGGAGACCCCGTGTTATGATTTTCTGTGTAAAATCTATTGCACACTACCTTGTGTGAAAAGGAATGTCAAAAAACTCGGATTCAGCATGAACACTTTATATTTTGTGGGTGAGATATACATAATATATAGATTTCAAGAGCGTGAGATAGGGAAGGATTGATTAAAATGAAAGATTTTTCTTCATCGTATATTCATGGTTTCAGTAAAATGACCTTCAGAAAAAAAACATGTAATCAGGCACTTAAAGTTTCCTAGTGGGTTCATTCCCTCAATTTGCCTATCTGCTTCGCCCATGCAAAACACAACTATTTAAAAAGAGTTCAGCGCTAGAGAAGAAACCAGTGCTGCTATTTTTAATCAAAAATGGTGACAGCGGCGAAGACCGATGACAGTCAAATTTGGATTCCCGTCGTCGAAGTCTGTTGTGTGGGTTTTCCACGAAAAAAATTTCAAAAAATAATAAACGCATAACCCATTATAAAGAAAAAAGTTCGCCTTCAGCACGAAGCTAGGCAAACAGATTTGTTTGGTTTTTAATTATCACAAAATTCATTTTCAATTAAAACTAACGCTGTTCACATCAGGTACGAACATCAATAGTTTTCTCTTGAGAAAAAATTTTAAAACTTGAAGGATACAAATGTAAGTACACAAGTAAATATAAATAATATATTGTCTCATCAAAAATAGTAAACTTTACCTAAATGATAAACCTGAAAGTCCATAATAAACTTCCTGCATTTTGTACAATTGTGTTCATAAGGCCCTAAAAAATGAATAAAAGATGCACTCTGCATATTGATTTTTAGGCAAAATTCACTTTCTCTTTTCTTACAGCAAATTTATTGTCCGATTAGCTTATTCTTGTGTTTTAACTTTTGAAAGCCCGTTGGTGTCGAATTAGTTTCTGCTTTTCACTTTCACTTAGTTCGTTTTTGTTATTAATTGTGTTTCGTTCTCAAGATTTTCATATCAAATAACCACGTAATTTTGTTTTTGATATAAAAACATCCTTCAAGGAGAAAAGGATAATTTTATTTTACTGCGCAGTTAATCATATCTTGCAAGCACTTAAATAGGTTCATTTGAATGTCTCGATGCCTTTTTGTTCGGTATCAGTACCATTTTAATCAATTATTAAGAAAATCACCAAATTTTGTTGGTACAAATTGATTTTGTGTGGCATTTAATAATTTAACACGCATTCCTTGTTTTCGCCTTGTTTTTTTTTTAAAGCAAAGGGTTACCATTAAGCCATTATGAAGATGTAATTAAAGGGGTTGAGATAAAAGTTTCCGTGCTAGATTTTCAATTATGATTAAAATACTTCTTGGCGTTTTAAATATTTGTTTCTTTTTATCTGAAAGATTTGTTATTTGGCGCACTTTACCTGTTCACTTTACCCCAATATCGACTTATGTAACAATTTTTCATCTTGGATGGTCATTTCACTTTGGGTGCTATGTTTTTTCAATGAACCAGTTTTGAAACAAAACTAAAGTTGTGTAATAGCACCTGCAACTCGTTTCTTTGCAAGTGAAAAATAATTCTGCGCTAATGTAGACCTACCAAAATACATTTGGTTTTGCGTGTAAATAGATAATTATAAGTAGGTACATGGGCTCGAAGCTGTATGAGATTTTCAATCAATGAAGGGGCACTGAGGAATCATAAGATTACCGCTTGGCAGTTTTCATATATTAAGTTTAAGATTGGAAGATATCGATACTTCATTTTCTTTTGCAATAATAAAATAATTCCTTAAATTGTTGATAGACCTTTTAGTCCACGCTTTCTTTTAAATTATTGAACTCATATAGGTACAATAAGCTTTACAAATAAACATCACGGATAATAGAGTAAAATCCGGATAAACGATTAATAATATGTTAATGGGTTGTTGAGAGTCGGTTTTATTAAAAGCGAGTAAGCAACGAATGAACTTTTATTCTTTTGTTAAGTTTAAAATTAAATACAAATAAGTTCTGATAATTGACGTTTCTTAATAGCGAGTTATGGATTGCTTATTCCGAAGCCTTCGAAATGCATTTTCTCTTTGTTTCAGTAGAAAAACTGTTATTCCGATTAGTCTGGGAGAAGAATCGAAAATGCCATAGTAAAGTATTTACGTAGTTTGCTTAAAAATTTGTTTAAATAATAATACAAATACTTTGCAACCTCCAAACGAACGCGCTATATAATTTTTCCAAAAATGCTTGCATTGTAAAAAATCATGATAAATGACTATTTGGAGTTCGATTAAATTGAACTTATCTTATCATAAACAAATACTTCAATGCCTTTCGTTTTTTCTTAATTAACCGAATGAATTGCTGAATGTAATCTACTTTAAACTGAAACATTTTTTTAATTAAATGAATAAGCTATGTAATCTAAATTTGTTTTTCTATTTATTTATCTTGTTTAAGTTAAAATAAAAATACTTTATTTGAATAATTTTCTTGAAATTAATGTTTCCGTTGCAAAAACATCAAAAAATCCCTGAAACAAGCAAACAACAAAACATGAGTTCTGTTCTCCCGCAAAAAAATTATATTCACGGGTCGTATGCAAAAGCATTAATCAATAAATTGCTATATATCAGTATTAATACAAAATGTGAATTGCTAAAAAAATTATAAAAAAATCGAAACATAGCATTTAATAGATGGATCATGAAGTACGTTATTTCAGATTCCTGGGATTATGGTCTAGGAGTCCTCTGAGAATAAATGAACTGGAAGATATCCACATAACAGGGACATGGAGATAAAATATGTTGATGTCAAAATCAATGACATGAGCCGCCTATTGGATTAGATTGTAGATTAAATTTGATCTCTAGGTTAATTTTTGACATTTAATTAACATATTATAATAATAATAATAAACACCGATCTAGGTATGCACATGATAGGTGCCGTCGCTGTTCGAACCTTGAAAAATTATCCTCATTAAAAAATTAAGAAATTTTTAAAACTTAAAATTTGAATCTAGTAAAAGTAATTGCTTGGGTTTATCAATACGATCCATTATGTTTGATTCTAATCTCATTCGATAAATCAATTAATGATCTGATAAGAAATGAAATCAAGCCTAAACACTGCCCAAGAATTGTTCAAATTTCGAGGTGTTTTATTATAACGCTATATCGGTATGTTTGTAATGTAGTAACATTTTACATGCAGTGCTCGTTTACTCCATAATAAAAATGTTTTCTCCATAAAAGCTTTTTTCATTAAAACAAAAATAAAACAAGCTTCTAATAACCTTAGTGTGTAGAAATCGTCAAATTGATTTCGTTTAAATAAGTAAGAGCTAACGATTAGACGTGTTTTTGGCGGCACTAATGGTCAAAACTAAATATATTGTTTAATTTAATTGCATTCATTATTTTTCACTCGACAGAAAATTTTAAGACAAGTCAGAATCTTAGTGACTATGTGAGATTTTGTGCCCATCTGCCACTTCAGTTTGTTTTTTAAATACAATTTCAAAAAAAAATCTATTGATGTGATTAAATTATCAAATTATTTTAAGATCGAAATCGTATCGAATTAATAAATTTTAAAATCAGCAAAATCACTTATCTTTAATTATCACTACTGGCAACCCCGTACTTAATAAACACAACAACTAACAACTTACCGGCAACAATTAGGGCCTCCAAGAGAGCCAACGAATGAGAGATTCAAAGCAAATTAGTTACAAAATAACAAAAATCATGCCATAATTCGCGAAAGCTTTTTTTTTTACTACAAATTTAAAAGCGAATTGATAAAAAATCTTCATATCAATTTTGGTTTTGCATTATTTGTTTCCTGAGCAGATACGCGAGGTATAAATATACTTGAAACACTTATTTCCCAATTTACTGAGTACATTTCGGCAGAAAACCTCAGCTGAGGTACACCGTACACGCAACAAGCAAATTATTCGCGTAAAATACGAACACCTTAGGACGGACCCGGTTTATTCTTACATTCGTTTCGTTTTTCTCTTGTCTGGTCAGTCAAGTTCGAATCGGCAAGTGAGTAAGGTGTTTCGGTTATTGCAATCGTTGATTTCCCATTTTATCAATGTGTGTGCTGTTATATTATTTTAGCTGTAAATTCCTCACACCATGTGTCTGCAAAAATAAATCAACATTTGTGAATTTCTTGTATCGTTTCAGAGGGTGTGTATTATAGTTTAAAAAAATGTCAGCAAAAGCTATTTACGAAGCAACTGGAAAGGACATACTAAACCGGCATTTGGGAAACAATGTCGCCAGTACGTGTCGCTTTGCCACGGTCAACTTGGACACGGATTTGTCCAAACTCGTTGACACCCATCCATGGCTAAAGGAGACAGTAAGTCGTTTATTAATTTTTATTTTGTTTAATAAGCACTTTTAAGTTCAATCAAATCGATTAGACCGATTTTCAATTACAACCATAGGTACTTCATCGTTATTTTGCACAGAAAATATGATGTGGTGTCACTGTCGTGAATTAACAAACACGACTAAGCTAGTATCAGGCCATTAAGATAATAAAAACACAACTAACTACATTAAGGCGGTATACGAATACGTCATTGATCGCATGAACCGAAAGCACGACAAAAAAAAAAAACAAAAGAATCTTTCGATACAAGCTTGTTTACACATAAGATGAGGTGATGAGATTTGTGTTGTTGTATTGTGAAGAATTCTTCATACCTATTCCTTAGTTTTTCAGCTGGAAAAACCTTGTCTTTGAAATTATTTGAGAATGCGAGTGTTGTGTTGTTGTGACTCAGGAGGCAGAACTCAGAAGTAATTGCTTTTCTTGTGCTTAAATAAAAAATTAGGTTAAGGGCAAATAAACGTTGTTTGGTATGAACTTTTGCTTATTAGAATAATTTACTTTTTCTATACATAAACATACATATATGCAGTTTAAGCTACCTCAACAACAAGTGTTGTTATTGGACTAATACACTTTGTAGATATGATATAAATAGTTGCAGTTGTAAGATTTTTATAGAAAATTATGACAATCTAATAAATTAATATTGGACTAAAGTTCAATTTATTTACTCGAAGTTTGACTAATGATGTGATAAAAATAATACGCGTAAATTGCCTGCTGACTGAGAAAATTGAATTTTGTTTTATAAGAAATAAACTTGTGAAACAAAATTCTAAGCCAAATAACAAAACAATAAAAAATTAGTTTGGGTAGTAAACCAAAGGTTTTCGCAAATAAGTTTTTGATTTTTTTATAAACCTTATTTTGATATAAAAAAATTTAAACTAGTTCTAAAGTCATCTTTTGTTACCTTTAGAAACAAAACTTGGTTATACATTATGTACCTTACTATATATTTTGAGTCCGAAAAGATTTGATTTAATTATGTTGTGACTGTTTTTTGTTTTTAGAGTGCTGTAGAAATGAAACAAAAAAATTCAATTGATTTTATAAATTATGATTATGAGTTAGGCAAGTTATGTGTTCGAGTGACCACAATTGAGTTTGAGATTTTAATACACAACCCTTTGGAGTTTTTTATTGCCTCATTATCTACAAATTATTAGGAGGAAAATGTTATAAATGGTCCGTCACATATAACATAGTCCACTACTTGAAACTTTAAGCGCGATTTTTTTTCGAGCTTGTAGTACCAATAATTCCTTTAATTTTGATGCAATTGCCTTCAAATATCTTCAAGCTGAACTGCAGTTTGTTTGGTTAATTAAAAAAGCTGATTCTGAGAGAAATTTTCAAACGGATTTCGCCGTGTAACCGTTATCTGTCCATACACACAAAAATGATTTTTTGTTCGTGCACATTTGTGCTACAAAACTTTTCCTACAATACCCCTCCGCTTAACATATTATTTTTTCGTCATTCAAGTTTCTTTTACTACTACGTACGATCACGATTCCATATCCATTATGGTGCGAGAAAAAGCTGGAACTTTAATTTTGGATCATGATGGAATAAATGGGAGTGACGGTTATATTTTCCCCCGTTAAGATGGCAGGAAACCACTAGCCCAAAATTTAAGTTTTGTTAAAAATAAATGAAAGAAAATATATCAGTATGTATTATGTGTTAGACAGGCAATGTCAGTAATATTTTGTAAATATATCTGTTACCCGGCCGCTTTTCTAGTCCACGGAAAACCACCGTTTTCGTTATGTATGTAAGTATGCTACATCTGTGAAGCATTTTTCGAAACTTAATGAGTTCGAAGGTGAAATCAGAACTTTTTTTCTTTTTCACGCACATTCAATTTCGAAAAAGATTCAGGGACAAAGAGCCATCGTGTAAAAGGAGGCATACTTTCACAACTCTTTTTAATTTAGTAGTAGTAGAAGTAACTTTATTTAGACTCTTCTTATGTTAAAAAAGAAAGAAGCTGACAGTCTGGTGTTTTGACATTTCTAACACTTCTTGCTAAAAAAAATAGCAGACAGGAATGAAAGTTTTTAAAATTAAGAAGAATTTTAAAATTGAATACTATTTTTTTATGATCTGAACTGAAAAATTACACTCTCCCCCCGGATCACAATATTATCCGAAAATTTAGTTGACTGGACAAAAATTCGACAACCCATTATTTATGTATTTAAACAAAAAGTTTAACCTAGCACCCCTACAGATCATCAAAGAGCCCACTTATTGTAATAAACATGATTCAAATACAGGGTGTCCGCCGTGAAGGTATACTACTTTGTTCTGCCGCAATTTTGGTAAACATTAGTCTTGACATTGACAGTTCATATTTGGCAGTCGTGAAGTAGACACGTGGCAAGTTTATTATGGAAAAATATTCGATAAACCAACGTGTTTTAACCGTTAAAACATTTTACCAAAATCAATCATCGATTACTGTGACGATGAGAAAGTTACGTGAAATTTTTGGGAGAAACAACAAAACGTACTATTTATCGTGTAGTGAATGATTTCGAAGAAAGAGGGTCTGTAGGTGATAGGCCCAAGCATGTACCAAAACGTACTGCAAGATCGGCTAAAAACATTACTGCTGCTCAAGGAAGTGTTACTTCTTTGAAAATGAAAACGACGTAACGGTAACTGTGATTGGGGAGCGATATCGTCATATGATTGAAAACTTTTTAAGGCCACAACTGCATGCTTTGGGCTTGATTAACATGTGGTATCAACAAGACGGTGGCACATCGCATACAGCCAGGATTACAATGGAATTACTGCGAGACCTCTTTCCACAACAAGTTATTTCAAGAAATGGTGATGTTGATTGGCCTCCACAGTCGCCTGATTTGCTGCTCCAGACTTCATTTTGTGGGGATATCTGAAAAGCAAGGTTTATGCAAACAAACCAGAAACGCTTGAGCAACTCAAACAAAATATTCGTGATGAAATTAATGAAATACCGCGTGAAATGTGTGAGAATGTAATGAAAAAATGTGCTCAAAAGGGCTCGCATTTGTGAGACTAACAGAGGCGGACATTTACCTGATATTGTATTCCATACATAATTGCCGACATTATATAAAACATTAATCAATATAAGATCCATTCTCTTTCATTTAATCAAAAATTATAAACAAACAAAGTAGTATACCTTCCCGGCGGACACCCTGTATTTACATACATATATATAAAAAATCGTCCATCAATTGAATTTTGTTGATAATATAAATATTGATTTAACAACTGAACCGTTAAATTCCAAATGGTCCAGTCTGGAAGAATTTATGTGGGTGAATTAAAGTTTAATTGATTTTGAATGTCAGATGTCATCACTATAAAAATTATAATTTGACGTTGTATAAATAAGCGTCTGTTCATTGGATGTTATTTATTTGAGTAAGCAATATTTAAATGTTGAAGTGTCGTGAAGTGATACATTGGCCTATGTACTTTGAGCGTAGTAAAGCGCAAATATGTAAGCAAAAATGTACAACTTTGGAAGAGTAAACAAAATTCATCATATAACCGAACCCAATATTTTAATATCTAAACAAATTCTAAGTCCAATCTGAAAAAAATTGTTCTTTGGACATAATTGTATTCATCCATTCTCGTTCATCATGGTTAAGATGACTATCTGTAATTATCCCATCGGTTTTTTTGGGATTATTAAATTAAAATTTTGGAATTGACTGAATTTTGGAGTGATTATGAAATACAAATTGAGTTAAAGGTTAGGTATTGAATGCCACCGCTATAACAGCTTAAGAGATTTTGCATTTTGGTGAATATATAATCTTACCATCTTCTCTATCCATATCTTTACTTTCGTCGGTTAGACTCGTTACCTTACTGTTTTTTTATTATCTTCTTATTAAATATTTTGTTAGTGTTTTTTTTTTTACCTCTAATGCTTAAAAGAACAATTACCTCCTTTATTAGCACTACATGAATGTGATGGTGAAAGCCCTTCTATCACTAACTCTAAAACCTTGTGTGTTTTATGTTTATTTCTAAATAAAAACGGTTAAGCTTTGTTTTAAAAATTAACAATTTATTAATATTTTATTATTTGAGTCAACAGTAGCCCGATGATGGAACAAAAGTTCTGAAACGCGTCGCTGACTTTATTTATAATAATATTAAATGTTTGCATTATAAAGTTTATAATAAATTGTTAATTTTTTTAAAACAAAGCTTAACCGTTTTTATTTAGAAATAAACATAAAACACATAAAGTAGCAAACATGGAGATAAACAACACACCATCTATCTAAAACCTTGTTCGTTCTTGTTAATCAAAAACACAGATTAGAGCTAATATAATCTAATGTGTAACAGGACAATCTCCAAAGTAATCTCTAAACAGCATGCAAGCTTTTGTTAATTTTGCTAATTGCGTCATATCCCAAGGTTGCATGTTAACGTGTGGCACAAATTTAAAAATTAAAATCTATTCAATAACATAAATAAGAACTGTTGAGTCGAGTTTCAAAGTGAGCAATTAGAATTTGTAAAACGAAAACAATACGAATGTCGAAGTTAAGGAAACTATTTCACCTCTTGATCCCTAGATATTTACAAAAGCTTAACAAAACCACAATTTTTTTAAATGTTCATTGGTGTTTGAATAAATAAGTGAATATTTTCAGCCATATATACCCTCACGACTCACATGTTAACAATTCGTCTGTCTGTTTCACACAAATTCCCAAAAGTGTTGACCTTTCTCTTTTCAAAAGATTGGTCGGTTAAACCAGAAGTTAACTTGATTGTTAATATTTGAGAGAAAAAAAACTTTCTTCATCTCCCACTGCGTAAAGTCTTGAAAATCTGGTTTGAAATTTTATGCAATCTTCGAAATTTGAACTTTAATCACGAGTTTAAAATAAATAACTCATATAATCGAGACGTAAGTTTAGTTAAACATGTAAACTGCATCTGGAGGTAAAATGAATTGTTTTTTTTTTCTGATACAATGACTTTTATATTTCGCTTCTAATTATCATATTCGCGTTGTCGTGACAACAAAAAAAAGAACTAAACTACTATCGAACACTTTGGCTAAATATATGGAGGGGGTTTTATTTGTATTTAATTGATTTGAATTGCAAATGCATTTGTTATTTTGTTTTGGGATAAAAATGATAGAAGCTTTATTAAATGGCTTTAGAAAGTGTTTAGTAATTTTATTTAAAAGCAATTCAAATAATTAGCTCGAAATCAAACACAATTTATAACCTCAATAATTATGTTCTTTTTTGAAAATAAAACTACGAAACGTTGGTTTATCCAAGTACATATTTTTACTTGGTATATAAATTAATCTTACATTACATATTTGTATTTGTGTAATGTCAATGGTTAGTCAATTAATAGAACGCTTTTCGAATGTGTGAACTGCTAATCTATTGCATTTAGTGGAAACACTATGGCAATTACTGCAACTGATTTGTTCATTCGGCTTACAAGCTAAAGCTTAGAGTTTATTAAATTGCATTTGCTGCATTATTTTGGTTAGTTAAGTTATTTGTTGCATTTTTAAAAATTAGATAATTTCCATTTTCTACTATATTATCTTTATGACATAAACGATTTCAAATGAAATGTATCCAATACAAATCATAAAACTAACTGCTTATCTGTCTAATTTTAGAAATTGGTTGTGAAACCCGATCAACTGATTAAGCGTCGTGGAAAATTAGGTCTGATTGCTGTAAACAAAACGATTGACCAATGTATAGAATGGATCCAGGGGAGAATGAACAAAGACCAGCAAATTGGTGCTGCATGTGGAAAGATAAAGAATTTTATTATCGAACCATTTATTCCACACAAAGATGTACGTTTTAATTCTTTTTTTTTACTTTTTACATTATTAATTAATTGTTTAACACCGATTTAGGAAGAAGAAGCTTATGTTTGTATCTATTCACATCGTTCAGCTGATACGATTTTATTCCACCATCAAGGTGGTGTAGATATTGGGGACGTCGATGCCAAAGCACTTAAGCTTGATATTCCAGTCGGCCATAATACTTCGGTTGAGGAAATCAAAAAACTATTGTTAGTCAATGTGACAGCTGCCAAAAAAGACCGTATTGCCAATTTCGTTCATGCTCTCTATCAAACATATATGGATTTGTACTTTACCTACCTCGAGATAAATCCTCTCGTCGTTACAAATGATGGCATGTATATTCTTGATTTGGCTGCCAAGCTGGACTCGACAGCCGATTTTATTTGCCGCCCAAAATGGGGTGACATTGAATACCCACCACCATTCGGAAGGGATGCTTACCCCGAGGAAGCTTATATCGCTGATTTGGATGCTAAGAGTGGAGCTTCATTGAAAGTAGGTTTTTTTTTTTTGTTGAAAAAGCTAGAATTTCGTCTGACTATCTTTCAACGATTTAGCTGACCATCTTGAATAGGAATGGTAGAATTTGGACAATGGTAGCTGGTGGTGGTGCAAGTGTTATCTATTCCGATACAATTTGTGACTTGGGAGGTTCGGAAGAATTGGCTAACTATGGTGAATACAGTGGAGCACCATCAGAGCAACAGACCTATGAATATGCAAAGACAATTTTGAATTTGATGACTTCGTCGCCAAAACATCCAGATGGGAAGATTTTGATCACTGGAGGAGGAATTGCAAACTTTACTAATGTCGCAGCTACTTTCAGAGGTTAGTGACCGTATCAAAAATAAATACACATACACGTATAAGTATTATTGAATCGAATTTTAATTCTGTTCAACATAAAAAACATTTCATTCATCTTTTATTATTTGCTTCTTTTGATTTAAGGAATCATAACCGCTCTGCGTGAATTCCAACCCAAATTGGCCGAGCATAATGTGTCCATCTATGTCCGACGAGCTGGACCAAATTATCAAGAAGGTCTTCGTAAGATGCGAGAAATCGGCAGTACTTTGGGTATTCCATTGTTTGTATTTGGCCCAGAAACACACATGACTGCCATTTGTGGCATGGCCCTGGGCAAGAGACCAATTCCCAAATCATGCAATGTTGAATTCTCAACTGCTAATTTCTTGCTACCTGGTGGACAGCAAGAAGCTTCTGAAACGAAAAGTGCAAAACTTCCAGAATTAGGTGATGCAAATAACGGTAAGAGAAATTTGTGTTCTATCTCATTTATGCTATGAGATTTTGTGTGAAATATGCAGCAACCAATTGATGAGATTTGTTTTTGTTTTTGTTTTTTTTTTTTTATTGTATGTATTGTACATGTGCATTAAGTGTTGAGAATTGGAAAAGGTTTTGGGAAATGTATTTTTCAGTTTGTGTCATCATTTTATTTTTCAAGAATTGAATCGATACAAAAAAATTCGTTCAATCGTTCTGTTCGTTTTATCTAAACTCAAGAGCTTTTGTTCCCTTATGATTGGGGTTAATTTGCTTAAAAAGGTAAAAATTATTTAGCCTTCAAGGTTATAATTAAAACGAACTTGATAGGAATAAGTCATTTTATCTTAAAATAAATACGAACAATTTAAAACAAAAATGTAATTCAATCGTTGTTTTCTGTTCACATTAGAGCTGAAATTTCAAGTTCCATTATTTAGATGATACTATATTAAGCTTTAATCAGATAATTTAATATTTGACGAACGGAATTAAATAAAAAAAAAAAATGTACTGATATTTCTCTTGTATAATAAGTTAGCCTAATAATTAACACTTGTATTTTTGTTTTTATTGTTGTAGGTAGAAAAAATCAAACTAATCGTTTAATCGATGACTACGTAATATCAAAGTGAATCGCTTTATTTTTAAAGCCAAATCAATATTTTGACATTAATCAGATATATTTAAAAGCGACCATTTTGAAAAGTTAATATTGATCAGTGATACAACATCTTTTTAAAATCATAACGCCAGCTGAGAATTCACCCCTAGAAAGTGTCAGATTTAGTTGAAAAACTGAGTGCGTTGTTTTTTTTAACTTTTGTTAGTAAGCAAATTGAAACATTTTGGAAGAACCGACTGTGCAAATCCCTTTATGTATTTGATCTGTCATTTTTGATTTTTGAGAAATACAAATTTGCACATACAAAAATACCGATTTCACATGAAAATCGATTTAAACCCAAATATAATCACAACGTCACTTTTGTACGCACTATGTCTCAATCATATATTTGTCCCTTCAGATTTCACCTTCGCACTCTTCATTAAATTTCGAAAAGAGTCAAGGATGAAGAGACATTGTGTAATAGGGAACTAGCCACTGTATAGCCTTGAATCTCAAGATGAAATATCGTGCGATCCAGTCGTGCATTTTATTTATTTTTTATAGAAACTATTCTAGATACTTAATCTTTCTAAGTCTCTAACCCTCTGTTAATATAAATTGTTATAACCAGTACAAATATTTTTTAAATCAAAAGAAAGTTGCCCATAGCCGCCCTAAATAATATATAAAAAACAATTGGTTGTTGCAGAATCTGTTAAATATTTATATATTATGTATCTTGATAGTTTGTCTTGCAAGTAATCTTATTTCACAATTGCACACAAATATATAATTTGATAAATTGTTTCGATTTTAATTGCAAATTTTTGCATCTTTTTCTTCTCAATGTATTTCATGTTTGGCATGTGTCACGTATCATCGTCATGAATGTATGTTTTGTTTCTGCGTTATTGTTTCGTTTCGTCCATGTAAAATACAAAATTGGCTACAAATCAAAATTTGCCTCACTCGAAAAAAAAAACACGATTACATACAAAACACCAAATAACTATATACATAAATCGCTTGCAATATTCTTTTTTGTTTGGACCATGTATTAAAAAAATAAACATACTTAAAACTCGAATGTGTTCGTTGTTTGGGAAATGCTTAATGGGTATTAAACAATAACAACAATGTTTGGCGATCATTTTGTGTGCATTTGGTGTTTAAACTCTAGGTACAACGAAACACTCCATTAAACTACCCCCTATCTTGACAGATTGTCAGAAAGCCGATGAGGCTGACGCTGGTCAAGCCGAGGCGCTCTCGAAGAAGCTATTCTCCAAAAATACGTTTGCCATTGTGTGGGGAATGCAAGCGAGGGCTGTGCAATCGATGATGGACTTTGATTTCATATGCAGGTGAGACAACGTGCAAAATGGGATTACACATGAACTTTTTGTTATGCCCATAAAATTTGCAGGCGTGAAGAACCATCTGTGGTAGCCATGGTCTATCCATTTACTGGCGATCACAAGCAGAAGTTCTACTGGGGTCACAAGGAGGTTTTGGTGCCTGTGTACAAGAACATGTCAGATGCTGTAAACAAGCATAAGAACGTGGATGTGCTGGTTAATTTCGCCTCATTGCGATCGGCATACGACTCGACTATGGAAGTTCTAGAATACCCACAGATTCGCACGGTGGCTATAATTGCTGAGGGTATCCCAGAGAACATGACTAGAAAGATGATATTGGCTGCCAATAAGAAAGGTGTATCTATCATTGGTCCAGCAACAGTGGGAGGCGTGAAGCCAGGTTGTTTCAAGATTGGCAACACCGGAGGAATGTTGGACAATATTCTTCATTCGAAACTTTACCGTCCCGGCAGTGTGGCCTACGTTTCGCGATCGGGTGGAATGTCCAACGAATTGAACAACATTATCTCGAAGGCGACAGATGGTGTATTGGAGGGTGTAGCTATTGGTGGTGATCGTTACCCTGGAACTACATTTATGGATCACATAATGCGTTACCAAGCTGATCCAGAGATCAAATTGATTGTGTTGCTTGGTGAAGTCGGAGGAACTGAGGAATACGACGTTTGCAAAGCTCTTAAGGATGGTCGTATCACAAAGCCAATGGTTGCTTGGTGCATTGGAACTTGCGCTAGTATGTTCACCGCCGAGGTTCAGTTTGGCCATGCTGGTTCGTGTGCCAACTCTGATCGAGAAACTGCCACCGCAAAGAACAAGTCATTGCGAGATGCAGGTGCTTATGTTCCAGACTCCTTCGATTCCCTGGGAGACCTTATTGGCAGTGTTTATGATGAGTTAGTGAAATCTGGGCGTATTGTTCCGAAAGAAGAGGTGCCACCACCAACCGTGCCAATGGACTACTCATGGGCCCGCGAGTTAGGACTTATTCGTAAACCAGCGAGTTTCATGACATCCATCTGCGATGAACGAGGTCAGGAATTACGCTACGCTGGCATGCCCATTAGTGAGGTTCTCAGCAAAGACGTCGGCATTGGAGGTGTAATTTCGTTGTTGTGGTTCCAACGCTGTTTGCCACCATACGTGTGTAAATTCTTTGAAATGTGCCTCATGGTAACAGCTGATCACGGACCAGCTGTGTCAGGAGCTCATAACACGATTGTCTGCGCGAGAGCTGGCAAGGATTTGGTTTCATCTGTCGTTAGCGGTTTGCTCACAATTGTAAGTTTTCCCCTTTCATAAATCAGAATAATTGAATAAATAATAATAATAATTTAAATATTTCAGGGTGATCGATTTGGCGGAGCTTTGGATGGTGCTGCTAGGCAGTTCTCAGAGGCGTACGATTCAAATCTACACCCCATGGACTTTGTCAACCAAATGCGGAAAAAGGGTGAGTTGATCATGGGAATTGGACATCGTGTGAAATCGATCAACAATCCTGACGTTCGGGTGAAAATCATCAAGGAATTTGTAATGGAAAACTTCCCATCTTGTCCATTGTTGAACTACGCTCTGGAAGTCGAGAAAATTACCACAAGCAAAAAGCCGAACTTGATTTTGAACGTAGATGGTGTGATTGCTACAAGCTTTGTCGATATGTTGAGGAACTGCGGTTCATTCACAAGGTAATTTTGAATATTTTAAATGTATGTTAACATAAATCTATTCGATTTTAATATTTCAGTGAGGAAGCTCAAGAGTACATTAACATCGGTGCCATCAACTCACTGTTCGTCCTTGGCCGAAGCATAGGCTTCATTGGTCATTACATGGATCAGAAGCGACTGAAGCAAGGACTATACCGCCATCCATGGGATGACATCTCATATGTTATGCCAGAACAATTCAACTAAATTCCACCTTCTTTTCATATTTATTTATAAAAACAAATAAACCTTAATCTGTGTATTTAGAAGAGTAAGTTTATTGCGCTTGTCGGTTAAAAATCCGATCAAAATGTTACTCCATAAAAAAATATCTCAAAAAATACTTACACTCCATAATATTAAGAAAACAAAAACTTGGTTTTCAGATTTAATTTAATTTTTTTGCATTTAATATTTTATTTTAAATTTTCGATTTGTTTCTACCTTAGTCCTTACCTCTTCTTTTCTGTCCTAATTCCCCATTCACAATGTATGAAGGAAGCCTTCTTGTGGGTGATGTTTAAAAAATAAAAATATTAAATAATAGTATACAAATTAATTTGCTGATTTTATAGCACTTGGCTGCATTATGCACATGGCATAATTATGTATTAATAATATATAAAATGAGCTTTTGTTATTGTTAAATCTTCGTCTGTCAACGCCGAGCAAATAAAAAAGAAAAACAATTGAAGGCATGTAAATTATATTGAAGAAGTTAAAATATTTGTTAAGAGTAAATTAAACTTTTTATTGCACAATAGAGTATGAAATAAAAAAAGCACCTTAATTGGAGATTTTTAGACATTTATTTCATGTATTTTTTAAATTTTACTGGAATTGCTTCCAAAGCGTATGGGTACGGGTAAGTATTTTTCAAGAATTTAAAATGAACCTGAAATTAATGAAAAAATGAATGAATTTTCTGAGTGTTTGAGTTATAACTGTAAACAAAAACAATGGTAAGATAACATTTTGATTAAAATGTCTGCCGAGGATCCTCAGCTTCATGCAGATAATCTCTACTCTAGCGTCTAGCATGTAATTTTATTTGAATTTTTAATTTGAAGGCGTTATTAAAATAACATAGAAAGCTAGTTTTTTTCACTACCCATTATTCTGTGTACAGTTTCCTTGGCGACGACAGAAGAATGTTAAAAAAGATTCGCTTCGCGCCAGTGTGGGTATTCTCGTTAATCTCCATGTACATAAATTTAGACAGGCGGCGAAAGTTTGGTTTTCGTTCTGAAGTAGTAGTTTGGGAGAGCATTTATACATTTTTGTATTTTGCGGTAGGGCAGAAATATTTTAAAATATTATTTTTAAACTACTCATTGATTAGATTACAATTAAAAGCATGGCGATATCTCGTAGTTATCGTTCTAGTTCACCCCGAGAACTAATTTTCTTCAAAAAAAAATTCTATATAATGTTATTTTGTCTATAATACTATTTTTTTTCAATGGAAATCGATTTTTTGGTCGCAATGAATTCAAAATTTGACATTTCTCACACTTCAAGGTAAAAGGTTTATCTGCCACCTTTTAACCGCCATATTAATTCTAATGGGTGATTTTTTAAGAGGTTTAGAACTTTTTAAAAAAAAAACACAAAAAATTCGAAAAAATGAATGAAATATTTATTTGAATCGATAGTTTAAACCTTGCAATTTAATGTTTAAAGATAATTTCATGCAAATGTTGAGCGCGGCTGCGTCTCAGGTAGCCCATCCGCTGAGTCCAATTTTGGCATACTCTTTCACACATATCGGCCGGTATCTCACGAATGAATGCATGGATGTTGGCTTCCAGTGCGTCAATCGAAGCGGGCTTGTCCCTATAGACATTAGCCTTGACATACCCCCACAAAAAATAATCTAATGGTGTCAAATCGCACGATCTAGGCGGCCAATTGACCGGCCCGAAACGTGAAATTAACTGTTCACCAAACTCGCCTCGCAATTGCGCCATTGTTTCGCGTGCTGTGTGGCATGTGGCACCGTCTTGTTGAAACCACATATCATGCAAATCAAGAACTTCCATTTCGGGCAAAAAAAAGTTTGTTATCATCGCTCGGTAGCGTTCACCATTGACAGTAACGCTGCGATTCGCATTATCTTTGAAGAAATATGGCCCAATAATGCCGCCGGCCCATAAACCGCACCAAACAGTGGCTTTTTCGGGATGCATTGGTAGCTGTTGCAATGCTTCTGGCTGATCTTCACTCCAAATGCGGCAATTTTGCTTATTAACGTACCCATTCAACCAAAAATGAGCCTCATCGCTGAACACAATTTTTCGATAAAAAAGCGGATCCTCGGCCAGCTTTCCAAGAGCCCATTCACCAAAAATTCGGCGTTGTGGTAGGTCGGCTGGCTTTAGTTCTTGCACCAGCTGTATCTTAAAAGGCTTTACGCCCAAATCCTTCCGCAAAATTTTCCACGTAGTGCTGTAACAAAGGCCTAACTGCTGGGGCCGAATCGACATTTCGCGGTCTTCTGTCACACTAGCTGATACGGCCGCAATATTTTCTTCACTACGCACAGTACGTAAACGTGTTGGTGGTTTAATGTCCAACAAAGTAAATTTGGTGCGAAATTTGGTCACAATCTTCCGAATAGACTGCTCAGAAGGTCGAGAATGCCGATCATAAAATGGAAGCAGCGCGCGATGAACATTTCGAACCGAGCACGAATTTTGATAGTAAAATTCAATAATTTGCAAGCGTTGTTCATTTGTAAGACGATCCATGGTTAAATTGCAAACCAAACTGAAGCTGTTTGACCAGAGATTATGAATTATAAAGATTGGAAACCACAGATTAGCCACATGAAGATGAGAATCTCCGGCAGCCATTTTAATTTGCCTACAAGCTTCAACTGGCAGTTATCAGATAAAAAATGAAAATGTGTGTATAAAAATCTCACACGTAGACAGTAGGGATCTTCATACACCTAGTTAAATTGTTGTTGCAATTCACATCTATTCATCGACGCGGGAAAAAATTACAAATACAACAATGTAAACAAATGGGTTTTGGAGGGAGAAACGTACGACACATTCTCATCTTCATATATTTAGCTAATCTGTGTTGGAAACCTCGGCTGTCATTCGGGTTTGCCTACAAGCTAAACAATATGGCTGCCCGTGGTGAAGTAAGTAAGTTGCATTAGTATGCGTGTTTTAATTCATACTAGTGCAACTTACTGATTTCCACCACGATATTTTGAAAGCTTGATGAGTTTCAATGGGCACGTTCAAAAACTAATAAAAATGGTGAAACGAATTATCAAGTGTTCACGACACCTAAAATCATTTGGTTTTAAAAATGCATGGAGGATTTTGAACAATTATATTTAAAGGGTAGTAAAATAATGATCAAAAATGCAAATTGACAATAAATCAATACATAATTAACGCACTGCATAAATTTAATCAGTTAGTGAGAGAACAGAATATTGCAAAAAGTCTTCTTTCCATTTGCTGTTGAAAGTGATGCTTTAGGAGTGTTCTTCGCTTTTCTATTCCATTTAGAAATGCTGAACACTGATTTAACAAAAATCTACATAAATATAAAGCCTTTCTGGAGAACTCCTCAAAGTGATTTTAGCCATGGAACATACAATATTTTTGTATATTATTACTATTTCCTTCTCTTACACCCTTTGCATCATCCGATCCAATCTGTCCTAACATTTGTTTCTCTTATTGAATTGTATGTGTATTCTGTATCTACCACTCTTTCTTTGACATTTCGCCAAACATCATCTACTACTTTTTAACTCTGTTTACCCTTACCCCTTTCAACGCACAGATGGCACTATAGTTTTGCACCAGAACTTCATACCCGGTTGACACCGAAAGCATGGTTTGGGCTTCAACTGTTGTATATGAAGGGTTTATAATAAAAATTCTATATACTACTGAAATACATCAGCCAAGTAGAAGAGTTAGCACTATTTGTAGCAAAAAAAGCGTTTCTAGCATTTTTAAAATAAACTCAAAATATTCTAATTCAGCTCATCACAATCTTCGCCACAACATTTAATGTATATTTAGTAAGATCTGTATAACGATGCTTTGCATCATATTTTTATCACTTTCGAAAATAACTAATTATTTCTGTTTGATGAAATTACCCTAAGGAAGCTGCAAGTGTCGATTTCTTTAAAAAATATTAACTTAAAGCTCACTCGTGAATGGCCAGCTATAGATTTATGAACAATATGGGTGCACCATTAATTATTCTGTTTGCACCATTGAATCTGTATTTTCCGAACACATCCCGATATCCCACCTAACGTCCGCCATTTTCGTGGTGAAAAGCTGATGAGTTGAAATTTATTTAAAGATGGCTGCGTTTTTTACACATAAAAAATGGTCGAACTGTCAAAACAGAACAAACGCACCCTGTTTAATTGTTGTTGCAATTCACATCTATTCATCGACACAAAACGAAATTACAAAACAATGTAAACAAATGGGTTTTGGAGGGTGAAACGTACGAAGGTTTCCAATCTTTATAATTCATAATCTCTGTGTTTGACAGTGACACAAGGTACTAAACACACGTCAGCTGTCAAAACCAGTGTTGCCAAAACCAAACCAGCTAAAAAATCACCCTTTATTATTATACTAGATACATCCAGATTAAAACTTAAATCCAGATGTTTTATGCTGTATGCTTTACATCTGGATTTAAATTTTTAATCTGGGGGGTCATTCCATAATTTTCAAAATGATAATCGTCAAAACGATTATCGTTAACGCTATCGTCAATGATTTGCTTCACGTAACTCGACCACTAAGGTCTCGTCTATCGCTTTCAGTTTGAGATTGTTTGGTATATTTCACAAATTCTCAAACTGTAGTGAAAATGTTTTTTTTCTATGGGGTTTGACATAAAATGTGTAGTATTTGCCGCCGATTGGATTGAAAAGCCGTCTGGCAAGTTTATTATTTCGAGTAACATCACAAAGGCTTATTTTGATAGCCGAAAGCGTTGAACAAGCCTAAAATGGTTTGAATTATTACAACAATAATAAAAAGATTATTTGTTTGTTTCATTTTATTTAGCAACCAGTGCCATTAAAGATATTCTACAATAGTACATAAATATAAAAACATTGTGCTTACATATGGGTTGGAAGAGATAAAGGATCTGATTTATCTCTTAATCGTCTTCGCAATCGTAGCTATTAATTGTAGTTTTTCTAAATTTTCACTTTGTAAGACAAATTAATTGCGCTGAAACATTTTTACTTCTATTTATCAGACAGATTTCAATGCCAAACGATACCTATTTAGCTATCGTGTAAACGATATCGTTTTGATGATATCACTTTGACGATTATCGTCTTACGTGAAGCACGACTATCGCCGAAACGCTATCGTCTGACGATAATCGTTTTACGGAATGACCCCCCTGGATGAATCGAGTAAATAATATGGCCGTAAGTGAAATGAATTTCTGAAATAGTTTAATACTATGTTTCCACCAACCACAAAACCGAAATTTAATAAGATTTGTCCATAATCTTCTCCAAATCTCGAAGATTTACCATACAAATTTATTTCGTAAATCTAGTAGATTACAAATAAATCTTGTTAAATCTTTATAGGGCCAATAATTATACAAATCGAACAAACCATTTTGGGTGTGTTTCTTTATTTATTCCGAATATTCGGAATATCTGGAAAACCGCTTTTGCGTTTCTTTATTCTCTGGAATATTCCGGATATACTTTTTTGTTGTTTCTTTATTCGTTCTAGAATTATTGGAATGCGTTCTTTCTGTTCCCAGACAAGAGCTAGTGTGAACGGAATATTCTCTACTTTGACAGATACATTTCATTTTTTTTCATTGGTTACAATTAGGTATTGTTATTTTGTCTGCCGTCTGCCTCTGCCATGGATGAAAAGAAATTTAATGAAATGGAAATGGGTGAGCATGTTTTTGTGATAATTATTTTTGCGTAAAATTAATTTACAATTTGCAAAACAAATAATTATTTGTTTCTTCTATCAGAAATAATCGCTTATTTATTCGATTCTGGATATTCTGCGTAGATATTTTGCCTTTTCCGTCTTTTCTATTCTTTATCCGGAAAAAATAAAAAGGGTATTCATGCAACGAGATAAACTTCCCCTTTGCAGAAAAATATAACTTTTCGCATGACGTGTGCATGAAAACCCCTAAGAAATACTTGTGAAATGTCACAGCAAACACACCACAATTGTCATTTCTACATTTATCAGGTTTATTTTTACGCTTTCCGCATCAAATTGATGAGATAAATTTATCAAATCTGCAGAAAAATATTCCCATACAAATTTTGACAGTTCGTTTCTGTGGAGATAAAATTATCTGGTTTCTGAGGTTTATCAGGGTTTTCCGCTGTTGCATGAATACCCTTAATGAAACACACCCTTTATGTCACGCGCTGAACTCATTCATTAGAAAATTCAACCTTTTTTGCTTCTTTTGACAAACAAAACTTTCTGTCTTACTTCAATTTCATACGAAAAAATGAAACAACATTTGCATTTTGAAAGGTACTCAAAGTTAATCTATTTTCTAATCTTTTTGTGTGGTGGAAACACTAAATAGATTTATTTAATCTAAATTGAGATAAACCTTCGGAAAAACTAATCTTATCCGGAAAATATTTCTATAATTGAACGTTGAGATTCTAGGGGTATTCATGCAATTCCGTATTTGCCTAGTAAACCTCGTAAACTGCATAAGTTTATCACCGCGTAAATCAAATGTCAAAATTTGTATGGAAAATTATATACGCAGTTCTGATAAGTTTGCGCAATGATTTTGCCTCGTAAGCCACGTAAACTGCATAAATTTATCACCTCGTAAATCAAATGTCAAAATTTGTATGGAAAATTATATACGCGAGCAACGTAATAAGGATATACACAGATTGCTTTATAGGTGCGTTCATGCAAAGTGAAGCATACATTTACGCAAATACGAAGTTAGTAAATATAACTCAATGCATGAATACCCCTTCTGTTTTGAACACGTCCATTAGAACGTCAAAAAAAGTCGAACGTTTTATTTTATACTTATCACAAATTACAATTGGTCGAAGAACAGCAGCTGTACAGAAATAAAAAATTCTCATGCGAGAAATAACCCCCAATGACGTTTTGTGTGTCAAAAAATTCTTTATTATCGTTCTCATATCTTTTTCACACTGGGAAAAAAGAAACGAAAAAAATTAAACTGATAAAAATACAATTTTCTTTTCTAAAAATTCAACAAATGCATCCGAACTCTGTCTAGCAAGCAATACAAAAAGTTTTTTATCAATTAAGCTAAACATATTAAACTAAGAAATCCAATGAAATTCTAAATCCCAGACACAACCCGGCCTACAACAAACACGACACAAGAAACAGGAAGAAAAAATGGGCATCAACGTAAGTCGGCAAGAGGATCTTTGCGAAAACGAATTTCTTAAAAAATTCGTCAGTCGCACACATATTCCCACAGATGATTTGAGTTTCTGGAATGGCCTCCTCAACTATAACATTGTAACTCCGACGAATAGGTGGGTTCATGTGTTCTTAATCTTACCGTCGTACTCAACCCAACAACGAGTGCTGTGTTGGCAGTTTCTTGTCATTTATTTGTCGAAGCTAAATCCTATTTGACCTCATTGTTTGTCTTTCATTCCACAGTGAGGAACAACTGAGTCTAGATTCTCGTATTGAAACACTATGTCAATCTTTTTTGGCCCACAATCTTAAGACAGGCAATTTCGGTTCGTTGATATTGGTATTTCTTGACAAAGTTACCGAATTGTTGTCGCTTTCAGATCAAGAAAGGTTAGTACTAGATCTTCAAAAACTCATAAAACTCGATGTTAATACTCTTTCAATTGCAGCACAATGCACATTTGGCAAACTTTTAATGCATTGTTTATAATTCGGTCGTTGGTAAAGTATATTAACGAAAGTGGTTCCGAATTCCAGTTACTGCAGCATTTCGAAGCTGTTCCAACACACGAAGCTCTTAGTGGTGAAGGTAGTGCTGAGAACGCCGCTACCGACAGTACGGCCATTGCTATAGAAGCCAAGGACGAAGCCCATGGGCAGCAAAAACCGAATGCAATGATTGCCATAGATGGCTCTAAGTTTGAAACATTCTTTGATGCCATTGTTAATATTATTGTGGTCATTCCAGTCAAGTGCGTTTTAGAGCTTACTTAATGAGTAAAGAATTCTAATTTAAAAAGAGTTTCTCTTTTAAGGGAATTCACATACCATCTGCATCTGGAAGCTGTTAATGTGATTATTACACTGCTTTCCGTGCATCTATTTTCATCTCAGCCAGTTGAGAAATCTGTTATCTTCAGGTAAGGCATTTCAATTATTTTGTTTTGTATTGGCTTGATCTATTCGTAATTATAGTAAGCTCAACGTACAAATTTCAATTTTAGACTAATTAATCATTTTTGAGGCTGTATTTCTTAAATTGACCGGGTTAACAAATGTTTAGAGCTCTGGTAAATGATTTTTTTAGGTTTTAGGTACTTCTTTAGACGCATTGAGTGTAAAGCTTATGACGCCCGCAATAAGTGAAGTTCTAGGGAGAATTCTTGTCTTTATACCCCCACTTTACACTGGATGTCAACCACGGGATTTTAGGAGATAATGAAAATCCTATGTATCTGCTTGAATTTTTGATGCAAAATAAAAGAGCTGATGCAATTTATTGCCTAACAGCCATCAAAGAAATGTACTTATGATTAAATTCAAATAATAAAATTGTACATTTTGGTTTTTGCTCCAATCTAAAAAAATAGATTGGAACCTACATTCCTACAAAAAACGGGTTGAGAGAATTATTTTTTTTAATAAATTAAAGATGTATGTATTTACGCTTATTCACTGACTGAACCACTCATATACTGACTCAGGAACGCTGCAACAAAGTGTTTGTTACTTAGAACGCTAAAATCGATGTGTGACAAATAAGTGAAGTGTTATCCCTGTGGCAGGAATTCCTAATTGGGGTGGTGTTTTGGGCGTAGGGATTTTCCGAAAAATGGAAAAAAGAAATTTTATTTTAATTGGTAGTGAAAATTATTATCAGCTCTTCACTCATCAGTGCATGCATAAAAATGTAATTGAGTTATTAAATATATGTATATTCCCGATTTTTCAGCGGATGCCTTAGGTGTCTTATCACCAACTAGTTCGTATTTTACCTTTTTCTCTTTCAGGACCATTTTCAAATGTCAACATTCGAATGTGCTGATGAGTGCCCTCCTTCACTTTGTTTCCCGTATGGTCGAAGTACCGAGCACAATGTTTGGTGCTGGTCATTCTGGTTCATTTGTGTATGGCATTGCCGAGTCTCTGATGTCCATATTCACATTTCGCAAGCCACAAGATGCTCTTACACCTAACTTGGCGGGCTCCGAATTATCACAACAATTTCGAGAGCATTATCCTTTGGCGAATCAAAGTCTTCTTTTAATTCTTATTTTAACAAATCATTGCACCACAAAAGACAATCCATACCGGACCAGTTTGTTTGGCTGTTCCGACTCTAAGGACTCACCCAAAGATGGTGCAACATTTAAAATCGACTTCACGGCCGTCTATGATACACTTTGTCGCATTGTGACAATAGATCAAGCAACGTTGCTGCTCTACTTATTGCTGCATAGAAACGAGAGATTCTTTAGATTTGTGATGGTGCAAAATGATTTGGAGCATCTTGTGGTGCCAATTTTACAGACCCTATACAACGCTCCCGATAGCACGTCTCATCATATTTACATGTCGCTGATTGTGCTTTTGATACTAAGCGAGGATGATGCTTTCAATAAAAACGTTCACACTATTGTAAGTTTCTCCATGAATTGATTGAGTGCGTACTTGTAACTTGAATTTTTCATTTTAAGCTTCTTAAAAACATTGGTTGGTACACAGAACGAACGATTTCCGAGATTTCTCTTGGTGGCCTGCTCATTTTGGTGGTTATACGGACGATTCAATATAATATGCTTAAAATGCGAGACAAGTATCTTCATACGAATTGTTTGGCAGCCTTGGCTAACATGTCTGGGCAGTTCCGATCCTTGCACCCGTATGTGGCTCAACGATTAATAAGTTTATTTGAAACACTTGCTCGAAAGCATGCGCGTGTCGATGCTCAGCTTAAGGAACCTGTTAACGGATCGGTTGCGGTGAATGTGTCAACAACACCCGAAGACATGCTAGCCGATCTTACCGTTTTGGAAGAAGTTCTTCGGATGGTTCTAGAGATTCTGAACTCCTGCCTGTCAAATCAGCTGGTCTACTGTCCGAATTTAGTTTATACGTTGCTCTATAAACGAAGTGTTTTCGAAGCTTTTCGCAGTCACCATGCCTTCCAGGATATCATACAGAACATTGATATGGTGAGCTTGGAAATTGAACTTACTAGAGAGAAAATAAAGTTCGGAATTAATAATTTTGTTTTATAGGTCGTTGGGTTCTTCTCATCTCGCCTTCAAAGAGTTCAAGATCAACGCGGCGAGCTTGGAGTGAGTGAAGTTTTTGAAGTAATTTCGAAAGGTGCTAGTCAATGGTCTAGCGATCGCCTAAGGGTAAATCTTTCATCTCCATAAAATTATTATTCTATGTCTGTACGGCCTTTTTTTGTTTTCTAGAAATTCCCCGACCTTAAATTCAAATACGTTGAGGAAGATGCGCCAGAAGAATTTTTCATTCCTTATGTTTGGACATTAGTGTGCAAATATGGATGCGTGCACTTTAGTTCAGAGAGTATCAAAGGAGTGACGACCGATATAATTTGCTAATATTAAAAAAAAAAACTTAACGAAAAAAATAACAGAAATCAAAATAAATAAAACATTCTTAAGGAACGCATGGAATGAATGAGTGATATTTGACTGACGTTTTATTACATTCAAACACGAAACACACCTGCAACATGCAACACATAATATAATTTTCCTTATTTAAGCTTTTAACCATCATTAAAATTTTTTGTTTCTTATTTTAATTTTCCCTTAGACCGATGCAATGTTTATCTATTTGTTAACTCTCTTTTCCAACATTTTCCGTTCATCGGTATAAAGTATTAAGATTGCATATTTGATTCCTGCAAATGAAATAAAGAAAAAAAAAACTAAAGAAAAAGAAATATTTTGCTACGATGGAAAAATTAGTAGATACATAAAAGTATGTACCTAGAGAATTATTTAACCTTAAATCCAGAAAAAAAAAAAATAAACGAATTATTTTAAACCAAAATATATCATTATAAATTATTATTATATACGAAAATTTAATATTGGCAATACAGATTTAAATGTTGTTTAAGAAATAAAATTATACATGATATAAATTTTTATTATTTGTGTCGTTATTACAATTATTATTATTATTATTATATTTCTCGTATGAATATGTTTAATTGTAAAATATAAAGAATAAGCAAAAATAAAAACATGCTTTGGAAAAAAAAAAAAAAAAAAAAAAATAATAAATATACAATTTGGTCTCGAGGTTTGAACAAATTAACGCTCGTTGCCGATCCTAATTGATCAAAAGTTTCACCATAATAATAAATTTTGAATAGGACTGGTACCAGATAGAGTAAAACTAATACAATCGGTCGATTAAGGAATCATAATTTTGACAACTGTTCCTTATATTTCTCTTTAGATCAGATAGGGACAGCTATCGTCAAAACGATGATCGTTTAATCAACCGATCGTTTTGGTCTTATGTGATAGAAAAACATTCTCGTATCTATTCCACATTGCTATCATATACGCCGTCGAAATAGATTCCTATGTATGTTTTGAAATAGTTTTATGGAAGTAAATTCATACAAATATGAAAAAAAGCAGAACTGTAAGCTTGTTTTAAAAAGGATTAAACAAGTTAGTAATAGGTAAAATAATAAGTAGGAAGAAATAACATAGGTTAATTAACTTTTTTTTTCAAGAAAAAAACTGACATTGTCCAAGAATTTTCTAAGCACGAATTTTCTATAAAAAAGAAGTGAAAATAACATTACATTCCGCCCGAAATGGGGGAATATTTCGATTATGAAATTTCGGGGGAAACTCACAATAGGCGAAAAGTGAAATGTCGAATATTCCGGGTGGAATGCTGTTTGGGTGAAACTCACAATAAGGCTGAGGGTGTTTGGCATAAGATGGATCCAAACACAAAAACGTATAGGTTGAGTCGAAGGAACTAAATAATCGCATAGGAGTGGGTCAATATCCACTTGTTGAGGCAGGAGGTGATAAATACTTAAAATAGAAATTAGAACTATGTGCATTAGGGTGTCCCGTCGATGTATGAGAAAAATTTTTTTTCGAGCTACACTATCAAAAGGGGTATCAAAATTTGCGTAATTTTACACAGATAAAGAAAACGTCAAAAAAACTGAAAGAACATGTTATCTTGGGGGTAGTACCGGGCCTTGAAGATTTTTAAATTTCATGTTTTTACATACTTTAACCGTTTGAATAAAACTATAAAAAAAATTAAGTTTTAAACGTATTTTATTATTAATATTATTTAAACAAATCACATAAAAACAAAATAAGCAAGAAATAATTTTTAATTAATGACATAACCTTAGAATTTAAACTTATTTTTGTGTCCAAAATTTGGCATTTCTGCACGAGATTTCAACTTGTTTTTAATAAAGCCATCTCTAGAAGTAGGGTCAGTTACACTCTGTGATGCCTCTGTATCTATAACAAGAGTTGAATCTTTGGAAGAAACCAAGCCGACATCAGCCAAAACAGCAGAAGCGACAGCAGCAGCAGATCGCGTCGATAAACCGTATCGATCACATACCTTGGCAACTGTTGGCAACATCAATCTATTGCGATAAGCTCTTGAAGTCGATGGTGCCTCTGTCAAAGGGGGGTTTGTAGGGGATGCCTCTGTTACCGAATGTGTTTCTGGGGAAGATTCACGCACCAACTCTTCATTGCAGTTTCCTGAGACAATATCCGTTTCCTGCGTAGACCATTTTTTTGCTTCCCTCTTTGACTCTTCAATTTGCCTCTGCTGTCGTTTCTTCAAGATATTTGTTTCTTTCTTGTCAACCCCGCTTATAACCATTTTCCTTTCATTTCTTTGGTTTTAAACACGAACAAGTTTCAAATGAAGTGCATTTACAAGCAGCAACGTCGAAAAGCTTCTCAGATGACTCCAAAAAACACTTCAGTTTGTTTTCGAAACTAGTATTTTGTTTGCTTTTGGGGTATCGCTTCACAATATTGTACCTTTGGAAACAGGATTTAAGTAATTGAATAACTCTTTCCTTAGTTACAATTGGAATCGAAGCTTTAGCCCAAATATTGTCGATTTCTTCAAAAACAATCGCATATATTTCTGAATGGGAAGGATCCTTTCCGTTGAATTTAAGTTTTAGTTCGTTCCTTACAAACAAAATGAATTTAATGACATCTCTTGTAGTTGGTAGCTGCCGATCGTCAAGTTTTTTGTATGATCCCAATATAGCACAAGTAGTCCCACTACGTCTTGAACTCATTATTTTAAAAAAATCACAAAAATTGCTTTTAAAACTGTTACAACGCACTTTACACAACCCGTTGAGGATCTCGAATGAATACTAAGGACTTCAAAGTGTGGCTTTTTTATAAGATCAGGTCTACAAATTATGGAGTTCAACAACTCATTTAGTCATAAACAAATGGTGAATGAAAAACCTCTACGTTTCCTCAATAAACTACATATGTGGTTTTTCCCATATTTGTCCACAAAACGCCCACTTTTCAAATCCTTGCGCTTTAAATCCGACTTTACTACCGGATTGAATTGTGTAGATATTTGTCAGGTAGAAAACAGCCTTCAGTTTTAAATCCGACTTTATTACCGGATTGAGTTGTGTATTTTCCAGGTAGGAAACAGGTAAAAACCCATATGCTTAAAGGACATCAATAAATTAAGTCATTTGTGCAGGTAGGCCTCAAATTTATAAACAAATTTTTCTTCAAAATCGGATAGGTATAGAAACTTTAATTCAAATTGTGTCAGATTTATAGAGCAGTGGTTTTAAGTTCCAGGAAAATGATGATAATAGCAATATGCGCCAAAAATTAAAAAAATTCAATTTTGTTCACCTATTGGGGGTATTTTTAGCTTAAAACCTTATAAATTTGAAACCGCTGGAAACGTATTGTTGCATGCAAATCAAAACGTCAAATATGTTCTAAACCTAATAAGATCAAAAAGTTAATATTTTATAATAAATAGTAGCTCAGGAACCGAAATTAAGGAAGGGAAAAAAAGCATAAAAATATCAATTTGTCAAAATTTTGAGGGTCGGTACAACCCCCTAGACAAATTTTAATATTTTTTTTTTATATATTTTTGTAATCTAAGTCCAATTACGCAAGTTTTGAAAGGTCTTTTGTTCGGAAAATCCAAAAAAAAATTTGTCGGGACACCCTAATGTACATACATAGGCGTCCGCATTATTTTGTCCAGGGGGCCAGACACAAACCCAATTTGGAGATATCGAATTTTTGAACAAAAAATGTGTATTAAAAACTAAGGATGCACCTGTATACAACTTTAACATCTTCACTAAACGCGACCTGACTAACTCTATACGAAACTCATTGAAAACGAAGCAGTTGAATGATTGGAGCCAATACCATCACCACTACAAGAAAATCAATGTCGACAGATCTCTTCCTCGATACCCTAACGTCCCAAAAACAAAGATAACAAATTTTGTTCGGCTAAGGCTTGGACACACTACAATCACACACGAACATCTTCTCAACAAACAAAGTCCTCCTGTATGATCCACCTGCAACTTAACACTTAATTTACAACATTTACTGAAAAAACTGTACAGAAACAAAAAAACTATTAAACAATATTAATACCAAAGACTCTATTTATGAAATTCTCAAAATTCGAAATTCAGAAAATATCTAATTAGTAAATGAACTCATATGTAATCTCAAGTATAAAATTTAATTTAAATTTCAGAGCAAATAGTCATCGCAGCTAGGCTCTATAAAATTTGTAATTACCAGGTTGCTTTTAAGTATCTGTTAATAAATTAAATAATAAATAAATAATAAAAAAAAATTTTTTTTAAATTTTGACATGCAATATAATTTGAGCTTTTTGGAGGTTTCTATAAATAATTTAATTTAATTGCATTCAGCCAATAATGAAAAAATCTAAAATTACGTTCTATGGGAGGAACTGTTAATAGTTGTCCAGGGTAAAGATATTCCGGGGGGGTGGCAAGTGCCCCTACCGAAAAAAAAACTCACAGAATCCATCGTAGTGCTTCACACAAATTTCCATCAAGAATACATTCGTTGATAGTTTTTTCGGGATTCTTAAACAAATTCGATTACGATGGAATTCCTGATAGGGCTGATTATCAAATAAAAATATAATATCCGTTTAAACAACTGACCTAATAGCCCACAAAACAGATCAGCTTTAAATCAAAATTGTATGCTTACGCAATACAAAAATTATATTAACGTTTATTTTCTAAAGACTACGGTGTATATATTGTACTTCATTCCTCTACATTTCTACACCTCTCACCAAATATGTCAAAAAAAAACGAAACACGAAACGACCGAAAAAACGAGTCGTGTAATCAGGCTCTATCTCTGTCTTGTTCATTTCTAAACGTCAAACTTATGAGTTTGGCTCTTATGACATTAAACTCCGATTTGTTTTGGAGGCATACTCCACTTCAACTAAATAAGCACACACATTTTCAAAGGTAGTTTGTCCATTTTTTTCAAACGTTGTGCATTATCATTGATTAAATATTAACCAAGGGTATTTTCAGATTCATTTGGCATGATCCAGAGCCAAGAGGGGGCAAATCATGGAGAGAAG
Organism: Leucozona laternaria; assembly: GCA_932273885.2. NCBI lineage: Eukaryota > Metazoa > Arthropoda > Insecta > Diptera > Syrphidae > Leucozona > Leucozona laternaria. Next base: position 19,685,034 of record OW026368.1, on the reverse strand, counting down.
ACAAGTATTTGTTAAAATTCATAGTAAAAAATGAAAAATTTGTTAGTTGTGAAGTATTGTCCAGAGCCAGGGGGGGGGGGGAAGTGCCCCACCCTCCGGGCGCCTATGTGTACATACATAAAACAATAACGGAAATATTTGCAATAAAATCGTAAGGCTTTTATAAAAGCCAGAAATAGGGCTGCATATATCTCTAAGTGCCTGAATAATGCTGTTGGACAAAAAAAAAAGCCTCAGCTCTTTTACCCATTGCTTTGGTGAAGCGGTTTTTATGGAAATATATATACATATATATCATCCGAGAAATTTTGCATTTTATTTTTCCAAATGAGTTTTAAAGGAAATTTGTTTCGTTTTTAGCCAAAAATTTCTTTTTTCAATAAATTTCAAGAGAAATGCGAATACGAATTAAATCAAATTGAAAGGATGAAATTTAAGCAACGAAAAAACAAATAAAAAAGTATTCATTATTTTACATTTAATGATATTGTACCTACATACGTAAAAATATTATAAGCTTTTTTAAAATTCTTTTTCTTCATTTCAAATAGTTTTGTAAATGTTTTCAATAGCTTGACAATATTTAACTTTTCTTTGGGCACACGGTGGCGTATGAGTACTTTTTTTCTGAATATTTTACTGGAATATTTTTATTTTGAGCCTATATGAGCATACCTATGTATATCAAAAAATAAAATAAAATAAAATAAAATAAAATAAAATAAAATAAAATAAAACAAAATAAAATAAAATAAAATAAAATAAAATAAAATAAAATAAAATAAAATAAAATAAAATAAAATAAAATAAAATAAAACAAAATAAAATAAAAAAAACGCCAAAAATTACAGAAAGCCATGCTGTAATGAAAGAAACAACAAAAACAACCACGTTAAAATTCAAATTAAATTTTTAAATTAATGTTCTAAGCCTGAGCAAATAGTTTTGTGCGAAATAAGAGTGGAGATGGAGACTTCTCTGCCAAATAAACTGATAAAATTATTTATCAATTTCGTTCGTCGAATTGCAGCGTGAATTTCGTTCTGTTATTTTATCTTGTGTATGATTTTTCGATTCACATCAGCTGAGTCTTAAACTTTAAACATGGGTACGTAACTTATACAGACTACAAGTTATTTTTAAGTTACTGGTTAAAACTGTTTATTACTTTATATTTCATGTACATAATACATAATCTTATATATTAAACTAGAATTGTTTAAATACGTTGATAAAAAAAAACCTTATCACCAAATTTAATATTGAAGCATCCATTTTTAGCTTTAAGTTTCAATTCCAAAAATAACGTCAACAAAATAATAAAATATTTAATGAAACAGATAAACCAAAAATATAATAAATAATGAAAAACAAACACCCTTTCTTCTTAATACCTCCAATAAATCTTGTGATTTTTTTGTTGTTGTTGTTGTTGAAACAAACCCCACATGGTGTTCAAATGAAAATAAACCTAAATTACCTACGGAAATATGGTATAATGACCTAATTATTGCCACAAAAAATGAGACTGATGCCTACATTCCTAGCTATTCTACTCTGGTAGATGGGTTCTCTAGAATTTTTCAGGCATATACTTCATCCTAAATAATAAAATTAATGGTAGCTAATTAGCTCCAGCAACCACCCGTACAAACGCCTGGCTCGTTTCAGTCGCCAAAAACGAAACGGTAGGCAGACACTTCTGAATGCACTGAACCGGATTACAATCATAATTAATGACACCACCTGTCAGGGTACAAGAACCCTATACGTAGCGTAGGTAGGTAGGTTAGGTACGACGTACAACTCTTGGTGGTGGACTACATTGTCGACTAAGAAAAAAACAAAGATACTATACCAATATTGGGCACTCTCCATGTGATGTGGATGTGATTCATGAAGTGTGGCGCAAATCGAAAGTGAAATTCACCAGGCAGGCTTTTTCCGCTGATGGCTGGCGCGCCGGTAAACAAAGATGAGCACCTCTCTGTGCACGAGTGCCTTTGGGGTTTGGGGTATCTGATATGCGAGGAGTGGCGCTTTGTCGGTGTTGTCATCATCGATTTGCAGCTCAGTGGTGTGGTGGCATTGTCTTCTTGACCATGTCTTGTGGAATTTCCAATTAAATTTTTTCGCACACCTCTCTCAGTACGGTCCGGGTGGTTCATTTGACGAATTTTATTTCAACATCATTGTCAGAGGCTAAAAGAAATAATGGAAATTCCATACACTGTTTTAGTTTATCGTACATATGCTCATATATGCATGTATGTATGTAATGTATGTATATCAATCGCCCACTTACGGGGATTCCAATACAATAAGTCGCCTTTGCTGATGCAAGTCACGTTGCCTCTGCAGCAGTAAAACGCATATTCGCGAAGGCGGATGCACAAGCGCATCCTACAAACAAGAAATGCGATTTTCAGTTCCGTGACGAAATTTTGTTCAATGATTACCATTAAGACTGCAGGTCATGGTATATGTATGTATGTGTATACAGACCAACCAATATGATGAAAATTTGACAGTACAACCTCAATAATCCGGATATCAAATTTTAGGTTTTAGGCACAATAACTAAGCAACTAATGGAATTCTGGTCCACACATAGATAAGTATGGTTCATAAAGTCCACAATGGATGGGTCAGAAGTCCACAAAAAATTCATGAGGAACTTATTTGGAGCTCCCAGGTAGGATACATTTTGGCTTATGTACTTATGATCCTCCGCTATAATAAACTAGGCCAAAATCAATGGTAAATATTTTAGTAACATTTCCATACACCTAATACCTATATACACAATAGTCCAGGAGGCAAGAGGAGGAGGAGGCAGCTACCAAAAGTCTGTCCGACATGTGTACCAAATGAGTCAAAATGCCTTACCTTCCAAAAAAGTTTTCCAGATTTATAATTTTTCTCAATAACCGGTTGTCTCGGAATAACGAGGCCATACTGCAAATTGCGCATTCGGTTCCATGTATTTTGCGGTATAAGACAAACAATAGTTTCGGTAAAAAATGTGTTTTCTTTCAAATTATGAAAGATGGCTGAGTATATTTTCGATGAGTGATCGCATAACAATTTATTATTATTTTTTTTTTGTTTCTTATTGTGAAACTCACTTTAATTTAAATACCCAAGATAGCTGGACCTAATTGAATAAAGTTTGGACCAAGAAAGTGTATTGTTATTACGCATATTACCTAAGTCACAAAAAGTTCAACAAACTTTCACAATTTGTTTGTTGTTTATTTGCTCGATGGACATCCCGCCGCCACGCAGCCGCCGTAAGCCATGTAATGATTGTTTTGAATTTTGAATAATGTCTGTGTACTTAAAATTATTATCCAATATGTTTACTTTGGAGTTGGAGTGAACAAAATTATTTATTATTTAACCTCTATATTTGACTGCAATTCCGTTTAAGTTTAGTGAAACTGTTTGAGAGCCTCATTCAACTTGTTATTTTTTCATTTTAAATTATTATTTACATATTTTATTTGAATTGTCCATTAAGAAATAAGCCGAAGGAAAAAAAGAAAATACACATAACTTAGGTAAATGTAGGTACTACTTACATTATAAGTTTTTCAAGATTTAGATGTCAAATCTCGCAATAACGAATAAGTAATGATCGTCATTTAAATTCGTTAATGTTATCAATCTTATAGAAAAATAAAAATGTGTAGGTACTATTTTTGTAGTCTTGTGGTTTGATAATAGAAACTTAGGCCCAGTTTTTCAGTTGTGAGTTAAACCAGAGTTAACTAACTCTAGAAGTAAATTATCCCACAGTTAACTGAGGAAGCAGTTATTCGGTTGAGAATGCATTCGGAACGACTAAAAAACTCTGTGGGTAAGCCATCAAAAGCATCTGTTCAGTTAATCCTGAGTTAAGTCACAAAATTTTAATCTCGCACTGAAAACTTGGACGTTTGTGAACTATATTGAAAAAAATTCAGTTGAAAGTTTTTTGCGGCCTAAAGTCCAAATGCGTTTCGCCCAGGCACGACAGTTGGGCTCATCAGTTATAGATGTTGTCGCACCCTTCTAAGACGCAAGATTTTAGTCGATGAAGCCGATACAAAATATATTTTGCAGCATTGAAATGCTCCAATTTCATGGGAAACTGGTTAAGTTCAGTCACCTACATGGATGCCACTGGATGACATCGGATTTTTGGTATGTATACATATGTGTATGGTTTTGTATACCTAAAATCCGAGGTTATTGAACGTATTACGTCTGATGTAAAACCAGAGTCTTATATAGCCAGCTGTAAGATTACAACTTAGGCTAAGCGGTCATTTGCGAATTTAAATTTGTGCATCGTATTTAGACAAAATCTAAAATCTGGAAAAAACCCAAAATCATAAAATCGCAATAACCCGAAATCCCGGAAAACCAAAAAACCCTTAGACAAATTGAAAACAAATATTTTGTAAATAATGATAATGGCATTTTATTATCCACCAGATTTGATCCGGATGATAATAAAAAAAAACAGGATCACAGTGACGACAACATCTCTTTTTTCTTTAAGTTTCTATATTTTTCATATATTTTGTGTTCTTGTTGAAATTTCTATATATTCCCTGTGGAACTTTTATTGAATCGGAACTGAATAAATAAAGGGTTTTCCAATAAGAGGTGTTATTTTGAATAGCCCGCTATTTCGGTAGCTGTCACTTTTGAAGCTGTCATTTTTTGACATTTGACAAGTAGAAACTACGCCATTAATAAAAATGGAACGATACACGCTTCAAAAACGCATTAAAATTATTAAAATTCACTATAAAAATGGTGAAAATTTGGCAGAGACGGTTCGTAAAACTAAAACATTTTTGGGTCGTCGTGAAGCACCTTATCGGACCGCAATACAGAAATTGGTGGACAAATTCGAGCTGTTGGGACAAGTTAGTGATGTGAAGAATAAAACCCGTGCACGTCGCTCAAGAACAACTGAGAATATTGCTGTTGTAGCCCAAAGTGTTGAAGGAAACCCAGGTTTGTCCATTCCTCGTCGTTCTTTGGAATTAGGCATTCCACAAACGTCATTACACCGTATTTTGCATAAAGACTTGGGTCTTAAGGCTTATAAAGTTCAGTTAACACAAGAACTCAAGCCGGCTGATCATCAACAACGTCGTGTCTTTGCTGATTGGGTCCTTGAAATGCATGAAAATGATCCGGAATTTCATCGAAAAATCATCTTGACTGATGAGGCCCATTTCCACCTGGGAGGCTACGTCAACAAGCAAAACTGTCGCATCTGGGGCTCGGCAAACCCAAGAGTTATTGTTGAAAAGCCTCTCCATCCTCAACGCGTGATTGTTTGGTGCGGTTTATGGTCCGGCGGGGTCATTGGACCTTACTTTTTCGAAAATGAGGCTGGAGCAACAGTTACGGTCAATGGATTGCGCTATCGAGAGATGATTAATGATTTTTTATGGCCGGAATCAGATGGTATTGATCTGGACAACGTTTACTTTCAACAAGACGGCGCTACGTGCCACACAAGCAATGAAACCATCGATCTTTTACGGGAAAAGTTTCCGGACCGTGTTATCTCTCGAAGAGGTGATCACAATTGGCCACCGAGATCTTGTGATTTAACAAATTGCGACTTCTTCCTTTGGGGCCACGTGAAAGATAAGGTCTACGCCAACAGCCCAGCGTCGATTCAAGACCTCAAAGATGGAATTCGTGAGGCTATCGCGGACATAGGGCAGCCACTTTGCGATTTGGTTATGGAAAATTTCATGAAAAGGATATGGTCCTGTAAGCGTGGTCGTGGCGGCCATTTGGCTGATGTTGTGTTCCATTATTAACGGCAAACCTTCCTCTTTATAATGAATCAAACATCCGATCATAAAGTTCAGGTAACACAAGAACTCAAAAAATGCCATTTTTCTTTGAATATCAAAATAACACCTCTTATTGGAAAACCCTTTACTATATAAGGTAAAGTCGGGTGATACGGACCCTTTCTATATCTCTCCAGACACCAGAATGACATTAAGTCAAATGGAGATGTAGCACCTCGGAAGGTCAATATTATGGTACTTGCCATTTCAAACGCTTTTCCTTTTTTTTTAGTCAAGTTCATTTTTAATTTTAAGTGGATGACGAGATTTCCTCGTTGTGTCTTACACACGTATACATATGTATAATTGTATATGAAAAAAGTGTGTCAAAAATACACAAAATTTTGTAGGGAGGGTACCAACTTGTGTATAAGTTATTGGGTTTTTATGTTTTCGGCATTTTGGGTGTTCTGGATTAAGTATTTTTGGGATTTTGGTTTTCGGAATCATGCTCCAACCCCAAAATAATTGACTACAAACCATCGCGATCCCGGGTGGCAGGAATTTCCATACAAATCACACGCAGGTAGCTTTCGTTGTCTTTTACTAATAATGGGGCATATTCATAATAACTTTTAAACTTCAGTTTATCTTAGACTGAGGTTTATTCAATGTTCTTTAGATAGGATAAACCCAGGTCTAAGATAAACTGGAGTTTAAAAGTGACTATGCGAATATGCCACAATGTCTTTAAAAGTGGTAAAATTGAAAGAAAATCTTTAAACTTTATATATACAGTATATTTAGTTTTGTGAAGATTATATAGAAACAAAATATTACGCGACCCACATTTTCAATTTATCCTATCGCCTGCATTGAGGTTTATACATAAAACAACCTGCATCAACTCTATGCAATTGAGAAATGCCGAAAAAAGCGAAATTAGTACAATAATAAGTCAATTTTCTCCGAAAAACCGTCAAACCCCTATTTCCACTATGTGGTGTTTTGCAAAAAACCTTATCCAATTTTTATTGAAATCATTTAAGACATAGAGGAGATATGAAGTTTAATCAAACACTACACGCTACAAAAATTAAAAAAAAAAAAAAAAACCGTTGTGTGAAGGTCTTTTTCATTAAAGTGACCCTCTACCGCATAGGAAGCCAAATATGGCTTTCTGCAGTTATGTGCCTTTTTCTCCTCACTTCGATACAAAAATGATCAAAACACAACAGCATCCTCTTCTATGCATTTCTGAGAACAAATGGCTTTACTTTTGAACTGCACAAAATGCATCAAATGCACCAAATAAGAAGGAAGATATTCATGTTTCCAGAAATTCTCTTTGAAATGAATGCATTTTACCGGCGTAAATTGCATACTTATGTTATCGATAGTTTGTATGGAAACTCCATTTTGTTTTTGTAATGGCGTCGCTAATTCCCGATGTAGTTTTTTTAAACCAAATTCCTCCGGGCTTGCAAAAAAACACGGCTTATATCAAATCCAAAGATAATTTGTGTAGCTTAGCTAGTCGGTCATGGTGCAGTTTGCAGAGGCATTTTTTTAAACTTCTCTTCAATTTTGAACTCCAAGCCAGATCAAATGTTTGGATACTATTACAATTCCACGCTATGTACCCTTAGGTAATCATAATGCGAAGTACTTGGGATGAATGCAGACATTTAAAGTACATATTTACATATATGTATTATGATAAACATTAAAACCACATTTCTAAGATATCATCGGAGTTTCGGGAATTGATATGTTTTTTTTTTTTTTGGCCGAATATATACTTAAGTCAAAGCTGAAACCCAATTGATAAGAGGGTTTATCGTATTTATATCTTTATATATGTAATAAAGTCACAAAATCAAACAAAGAAACAACTAGTTTCCAAATTGAAACACAACTTTTAAATATAAATTTCTTACACAATTATTTTATTTTTTTTAAATAAATTAAATCATTATCGCATTCTCACAATTTAAATTAATAAACAATCACACTTTTTCTTATTCTATTTTTTAATTAACTCTCTGCTGCTGTAACATATGTATATCGTACGCTTCTAGTAACCACCGCAAGTTTGCATGCACAATTTAAAGCTGGAAAAGTTATTATCATTGCCATCACAGCCTCCAAATTTGAATTCCCGACATTCTTTTGCAACGGGATCATAGCTCCAGCGAGGTATCAGCGCTCTGCAAACACCCTTTCTAGCTGGCATCTTACAGAAATTCTCAGGCTGATGACGAGCTGATGATCTAGGAGCGATGTCATCCAAATCCATTTCCTCGAAGAGGTCACTCATTTCGTCGTAGAGATCCAGAGGTTTTGCTTGTGTAACCTCAATGATAAAGATAATCACTGTGCACAAAGCGACAATTACCGTTAAATGTTTGCAATTCATTTTGCGTAAAGACACTCGTATTTATAATATTGAACTTCACTTGATCGTGGCTGATCGTACTCTGATGGCTTGACTCACTGCTGAGCCGGTTTTATATACATAGAGTTGGCTTAAACAATTGACACAAAGTCTGGAAGTTTCTCATCTGGTAAAACCACCCGACGCGGCTTGAGAAAGAAACGCACAAAAAAAGAGTGACGCTAGCTGAATTTCGTGACGTTTGTGTTTGTGTTTACATGGGGGCCAGGGAAAACACTCACGACCCCATTGCGTGAATGCCTGAATGGTTGGTTGGGCTGCAAGCTGCAAGATATGAGGAATGACAATATTCTAAGCTGTTATACATGCCGACTTGCAGGTAAAGCCAAGAGTAAGAGATATGGCCTTCAGGCTCGATGAATGATATCTATTATAGCAAACTTATGGTGCAAACTGATGCACTCGGGAGTGCATCGACCGTGGCTGACATTGCAATCCGCCTGCAGAAATCCTCGATGGTAAACAACAAGACCAATTAAATATATGCGCTTCTGTGGGCTGGGACTTCACACGAAGCCACTTGCTACCGCCATCACCACCGTCGACGTCGTTTGTTTCTAGAGCCATCGGGAAAGCACATACTATTTAAAAAGGTAACCAACAGGTTGATACATTTCTGTGCCTATTACCATATATCAATGTGTCATGGATATGACAGAAAAAAAGGTTCAATTACCTATTTATATCGACCCATATGCCCGATTGTATATTTTTTTTGTTGTATGTTGTTGACATTTTTTAATTAAATGAATAATTAGTTTAATTGAATTGATGTGGTAGGTATACATTTTACCATTCGTTGCGGGGGTATTTAATAAATAATTAACGCATTTATGGTCTATTGGATGCAGAGTGGTGGCCAATGTGGTGCGCGGTGGTGGACGAAAGTGTATTTAAGGGTGAAATTATGGTAATGTTCCATTTGTGTACATATCTGTTTTACAACATGTGACAAATATTTGAACGGAGTTTTCCTTTTCGAATCATCACTATATTTATTTGTCTATGATTAAAGAGCAACATTTAACTTATAATTGAATGATGGATATAGTGTTATGATATTTAGATGAAATACTATGCTTCAATGATTCTTTAACACATTTTTGTTTGTTTCTTTTTTTAAATTTTGACGTTATGTTTTTTTGATGCGATATACTATTATTATTATTATTATTATGATTGAGTATATGGGTACGTTCAAATTGAATAGATAAATACTTATGATTTATGATAATTATAAAGTGATAGGTTTCAGTAAAATTGTTTGGTTTTGAATATGTTTGTATGCATGTACAGCTGCGAGCGAAAAAATAGCAGTGAAACGGAAAAATAAGTTTAGACAAAAATGAAAAATCAAAAGAAGTTTGATTTTAGAAATCATTGTTGGTAAAACTTTGTACGTTTTATTTTAATGTATTGAATGATAATTTATTGATCATTAATGTAGTAATTATACAAAAACAAAATATGTTCGAAAATAAAGGGAGCAAAACAATAGCAGTGCTTGTCTCATTGTGCATATAATTAAGTCCAAATAAGAATTCAAAAAGTTCAATTTATTGAAATTTTAGTTAGTATTTAGTAGCATGACCATTATTTTTTAACGCAGCTTCGCAACGACTCCATTTGACAACCATTGAGTCAAAAACCCCCTCACATCTTTGCAGTGATATTTATTTATCTCCAACCCTGCTGAACTACGCGTCAATATCACTTTGTTATTTTTTGGTTTGGCTTTCGAGACTTCTTTTTTTATGTCCGCCCAAAGCTTTTCAAAGGGATTGGGGTACGGAGACTGAGCAGGCCACTCCTAGACCTCAATCTTCTAGTCCTGAAACTATTGTTTAGCTGTTCTGCTGGTGTGCTTTGGGCCATTATTCTACTAATAGACCCATTTAAGCGGAATTTTGAAGTCTGCATATGGTATAGCATTATGTTCTGCAAAATTTCTACACACGAGTGTTTATTAATTATACTCTTTATCAAATATATTGGACCAACTCCATAGTAATGAGAAGCATCCCCATATCATGATACGAAATCCTCCATGTTTTATCGTTTTGGTGGTGTATCTAGGATCATGTTCGGTATTTGGTGATCGTCTTACATACTGCCGAAATCCTTTACCACCATAAAGTACAACTTTAATCTCGTCGGTCCAAAGAATATTCCTCCATTTTTCAGGAACCCATCCCAAATGATCTCGCGTAAACTTTATTCCTTTGGCTATGGGCATTTTCTGCAGATGTGGGGCTTTTCTTGGATTGCGAGCATTCAAGTTGTGATCCCTCAATCGTCTTCTTACAATACGGATACCGCATGGTAAATCAAGTTCACCCACAATCTGTGTAGCTGCAGCAGTAGAATGCATTCTTGAAAACCGAACAACACGATTTATGTAAGATTTTTTTTTACGGTACAGTGTTTACACTTTCCGTCAAATACTATGTCATTTCTGGCCATATTTTCGCCGAATACCCAACAAGTTCGTGAACTTCCTCATAGGTGTTTCCGTCCGTAATTAGGTTTTTAATGAGTTGGCACCTTTGCGGTGTCCAGTGTTTACCGCAACCCACTTCATAAGACCAAATTATTAATTTTTTAAACAAATTCGGTTGCAATATAAAGTAAAAGAATAGGGCTTACTTTTTAAAACATCCAAATCATAATTGAAGGAAACACAATACTTTAAATTGAACTTGACGATAACACTGCTATTATTTTGCTCGCTTAAAATACGGAAAGATACCACACAAAGTGACATTTAATCAATGCACTAAGAATAAACCGTTAAACTATGACTTCAAATGGTTAACTTAATATCCATGAGCACCACACTACAGTAGAAGTTAGAAAAAGTGGCTGCATTATAAAGATATGAAAAATTATATTTTTTAACAGATTACACTCCTATTATTTTGCCCGGCACTGTATGTGTGTAATTTATTAAATTTCCAGCAATTAAATTTTATGTTTAAACGATTCATACATTTTTAAATTAAGTGTAAAATTTGAAACAAGCAGCCATATCACCGGGGTTATTATTTATTGAGTTATGGTCGATTGGATTGGTTCGCCTAAGTTGTTTTATGTTTTTTTTTTGCATATTTTGCATATTATTTTGACAATTCTAAACCCTGTCTTTCAGCTGTCCGCATCGTCATCGTCAGGCATCATTTTTAAATTATAGCTGCGTTCCATACAGCCTTGCATTGGACTTTTTAGTACTTACCACAGTATAGGTATAGATGATGAATTAAAGTGCTTTCATTCTGCCAATTGTAAAATCTAACCTCAATGTAAGTGTAATTATGGTTGTTTGTTTTTGTCTTGTATTTCAAATAAGAAAAACATCAGCAAAAATATTTTCCTACGTAATTTCTTTTTACTGATGATATCCTTGTCTTGTGTTGATACATTTTTCGACCACAGAGTAGAAGTAGTTGACTGCAGCTAGAAGCACTTGGCAGTATACTGGAGCCCGAAGAACAAAGACACCTTATGAGTATCTATCTGCGACCAGAGAAACTTCCGTTAATTGTTTCATTTAATGAGACAAAAGTATTGTATCTAGTTTTGCGGAAGTTATCACTTGACGCTTCCAGTAACAAAAGCTGAGAGAAATTTTTCCGAGCGTATACTAATTGAAAATTATCTCAGAACTTCTATGGGACAATAAAAGCTTACGGACTTATCAATTTTGTCCATTGTCGTAACCAGTGTTGCCGCTGAACAAAATTAAAAAGGGTCTCAAAAAGATGCCCGAGACAAAAAAGGGCAAATATACAAAAATTCGACAGTAGAGAAAATACGTACACAAAAAACAAAACAGTATACAGGAGTTAAACTATAATTTATTCAAAAACTTAAATAAAATTTAATTCACTTTTAGTTTAATTAATAACGAGTAAATCGTTAAAAAGGGCTGATTGCGTAATTTTTAAAAAAGTCGGAGCCACAGGGACCCTTCAGGGGCCAAACTGTAATGCTGCTCGTAACTTTTGTTCACTTTGTTGCCCCAGTCAGGAAAAATAGGGCCCCCACAAAAAATTGATACGGGGCCCCCACAGGGCTAGCTATCCCACTGGTCTTAAGCCGTTCTGCATTACTTTATTTGGCAAGTATCAGTGCTGATTCTGGTCCTGAAAAAGACCATCGAATTTCAAGTCGATGGCCACCATCTTTCCATGGACTTCAAAGCCGCATATACGTACATATAATAGCTCTCATCTTCAGGAGGTCAATATGGCGATGGCAGCATAATTAGCATTTCGATCGGATTGTAGAGCACTCAAATCACGACACAAGTGCGACACGGGGGAGAATATGAATTGAGTTTTTATTCTTTTTTTGCGAAATTTAAGTTTATGTAAGAAAAATAAATATCTATCGATAAAAACTCATAATTCGTTCCTGTGGTACAGTTTTTATCGGGGCTGCAGTTCAACTCCGAAAATTATTTTTCTTGGCTTAAGTAAGTCCCGCTTCGTTGTCTTTTTTTTTCCAATTCTATATGAACTTACCAAAAAAAAAAACACTCCGAATTATGTTCATATATTCCACCTTACGGCACGTAAATTACATCCGAAAAAAAAGGTATAAACAATAATTCTGTCTTTATGCTGCACTGGAACTCTGGAAGGTAAAAATCTTTTCTTGCAACAAACAGAACCTATAGAAGACAACAAGACATCATCCTCTTGCAGTGTCGTTACATTTGAAATAAACAATTTAACTGCATCATTTGGGAATATGTCTCTGTATCTTGACTGGTTTGCTGCTGCACAGCATTAAGAGTTTGACTCTCCGATGTCTGTGTGTGTGTTTGCAGCAAAAACGGACCAAAGGTGATATCTTTTCTGACGATGACTTCTTGAAAAATTCATAAAGGATCCTTACTCCCACCACACCGTACCACACCACACAACACAAACAGAGTGAAACCGACTGAAGTGAACCGAAATTTTCATTTTGCACACGTATTTCGATTAAATTCTCATTTCGGCCATAATTTTTCCAGTTTTAGTACGGCACAGGCACTAAACCATCTCAAGCAACAGACACATCCCCCATACTCGACACAAAAAATAAGATCCTTTGGAGCTGAAAAACTATTACATGATGAGTGTATTCCCCTGATGACTCTGGTCTGGGTAAAGGGAAGAAAAGTGGTGGCAAATGATTTTCTTTCTGCTTTTTCTTTTTCTGTTTCTTGGTGTGGGTTCTTGGCATCACCCATCGCCACAAGTGGATAAGTGCAGAAGAGAACAGGTTGCATATTCGCTTTGCTACACTCGCACTGTGGTGGACATGTGTTTATAAATCATTCGGGGTCTTAAGTTTTCAAATTTTCTCGCTGATCTAGAAAGTTTCCGAGTCCGATTGCGATTGAGAGGAAATTTGTGCGTTTTTTGTCTGTCTGTCGGTCGTTCGGGGGGACATTTATCTTCATGGAGACAGCGAGAGTGTCGTATCTCCACGTGTACCTTTGGCATGTCATGCAGCATAGGGTCTGCAATATTTTCCAATTTATTGGAATCATGTAGTTTACGATTTAGCTAGTCGGTGTGTGAATAGGAAAATAGTTGAAAAGAATCACACAAATTGAAATTCTTTCACAAGGGAATTGTAGGGTTCTTCATATAAAGCAGGTAAAACAGCGTAAAGTTTTTGTTTTAGGGATTACCATTTTCAAGTATAAAAATGTTCATTTGATGAAAACAAAACAATACATTTATCAGTATTATAGGATTTAATTGTTTAGCTTAAAAACTTTGATCAATTTTTGTTTGAATTTAATACTACAATTTTACCATAGAAAATAAGGTGATTTCGTTAAAAATTTACAAATTCAATTCCAATAACCTCGTTTCCCAGACAAACTCACATTTTGACATGAGGTTAATTCACTCAAATTCGCAAGAAATTAGGCTCGAAATGACCTTACGAACGCACACATGTTGGTATCGATTTTAAAAGTGTTACAAAGCTTTTGTTTGGAAATGTCAAAAATCAAAACAGAAAGAGAAAACAAAACAAACGATTGATTAACGGCCAAATCAAATTCAAAATCAAATGAGCTGTCAAATGAAATTGCCAAATTTGAGATGAAAATACTTTTTTGTAATATTTGGAAAATTACCTCATTTTCGGCTCTAATGAAAACGCAACATAATGATCTCTTAAATATCTAATTGCCTTTTGTTATGGCCTTACTCTAGACAATTGCTCAAAATATTGTATACTAATATTGGGTTAAAATTAATCGTTTCACAATAATTGTACAACACAGTCGTCACACGGTCAATTGTTTTGCGCAATTCTTGTTATTGAGCTAAATTCATTCCACAAACCAGTGGCTAATGTAAGGCCTGCATTAGTTCTGTCACCTGGGTTGTCTTATCTGATCTCGTACTGTATATTGGTTAGTTATAGTTCCCATCATAGAGACAAGCTGTGTGACTTTCTGTTCGCAAGAAGTTTCAATCGGGTTTTTCTTCTTTTCAAATCTACTCCAGAAATTTCCTATTTACTCCACTTTTTGTACAAATCTGCTCCGAAATTTCACTACTGACGTTCTAACCCTGATCCCTACTCATTGTAAGTAGCACAGATTAGCCACATGAAGATGAGAATCCCCGGCAGCCATTTTAATTTGCCTACAAGCTTGAACTGGCAGTTATCAGATAAGAAATGAGAATGTGTGTATAAAAATCTCACACATCTGGTTAAATTGTTGTTGCAATTCACATCTATTCATCGACGCGGGAAAAAATTACAAATACATCAATGTAAACAAATGGGTTTTGGAGGGTGAAACGTACGAAACATTCTCATCTTCATATGGCTAATCTGTGGTAAGTAATTGTAGAGTACATCATTCGGAACGAAACAACAAATATTGAGTCTAAGCTACATGAAACGCGTTGGAAGTGAACTTTTGGTATGTTTGGTGTGTATCGTGAATTTGTTTTTTTTTTAGCCTTTGAATGGGGGAACCATTATTTAAATTTTGTACATGTAAGTAGTAGACGGATTCACATAATCTCTTCTGATGGAACTTCTAATTAGTAATAGCTTTTAAATGGTATATTTTTTTATTTTCGGGCGTTCGGTTTAAGTATATTAAAAAGTGAATACAAAAAAATTGTAAACGTATTAATAGCCGTGATTTTTTGCAAGCCCATGGAGATTTGTTTCCATACAAACTATCGATAACAAGTATGCAATTCACGCCGGTAACACAGTTTTTCTCCGTGCTTAAGTTAAGCCTGGAGAATTCTCCGCTCTTAGCTAAGTCCGAAGGGGTTTAGTTGTTGTTGCATTTAACATGTAAATTGCAGGACAGGACGTCGTTTTTTTTCGATTGATTTCCTCTGGCTTGCAAAAAAACACGGCTAATATAATGATGATAATGTCGTTTTCTGACAAGAATATTCGCCCTGTCATTCCATTTGAGTTAAACGGCCGGCGCGCGTAACAATCCTCTTCGGTGATTTTTTTAAATACCCAGGAGTATACCGAATTCTCGGGACATGTGACAGTTGAACTTGTCATCAAGATTAATTCACGATATTTTTATTTGAACATCTTCGGAACAAAATTTTGTGCAACCAGGAACGCCATTCTTATAGTCACCTCGAATACCTAACTACATAAACAGTCCTTAAAGTGCCTTGCACATGGGAGACGACAGGGGAACTGCGAATGGTCGCGACTTTTCACATTTCATTTACATGCGAGTGGTCTCTGACAACTGTGAACTGTTATAAAATATAAACAAGTAAAATGAGTGTTTGAGGTTAAATTCGAATGAACACAAAATTCACCGGTTTGTGGAATGCGTTCTGATGTTGTGAATTGTGAATTTACGCTTGACAGAAATTAGTATTTCCAGCGTTTTCTATTTAAATTTTTTGATTTAACAACTTTTTCACTTCGTCCATAAGTAAAAAAAAAAAAAAACTGATGTTTGCTGAAGAAATTACTAATTTTTGTTTGCCTACAGTGGTCGCAGCTCAGGTGCAAGGCACTTAATTGCTTGGCACATGAGACAAGCCCTTTGAACTGCGAATTGCAATTGGTCGCGAATTTTAATATTTCATTCACATGAGTAGTCGCTGACAACTGCGAATTATCATAAAACATAAAGAAGTAAAATGAGAGTTTGAGGTTACACCACAGATTAGCCATATGAAGATGAGAATGTTTCGTATGTTTCACCCTCGAAAACCCATTTGTTTACATTGTTGTATTTATAAATTCATCCCGCGTCGATGAATAGATGTGAATTGCAACAACAATTTAACCAGGTGTGTGAAGATCCCTACTGTCTATATTTGAGGTTTTTATACACACATTCTCATTTTTTATCTTCAATCTGACAGTTTAAGCTTGTAGGCAAACTAAAATGGCTGCCGGGGATTCTCATCTTCATGTGGGTAATCTGTGGTTGAACTCGAGTCAATTTTCTATTTGCCAGTTTGTGAATGCGTCAAGATATTATGGATTATGAATTTTCTTTTACAGTTCGCAGAAGATAAGTTTTTGGTCGCGTGGAAAACATTAAAATACAAAATTTTCTATTTTAAACTAATTTAACGCAGTGTTTAGTATTTAAATTTGTTAATTCGATACATTTTTTTGTTGTCGAAAACAATCAAAATGTTTGTATTTGCTCTAAAAATTGATTTAAAAGATTTATTCGTATTCGCAGGTTCCCGTTTATGTGAAAGGCACTTAATCTCCTTTTCCATGAGTAAGACCGCCAGAGCGTCATATTGTAAAAATTGATGTAAGGAGCTTAAAATGTCCAACTGTATAGGCATCAAGGGATCTTAAAAGATTTAATAATAAATATAAGACATGAGTTAAATCTTCCTCGTTGATCTTTCTTTCACATAAAAACCCGTTTATATTTATGACAAAAGTCTCACAAATGAAAACACTTATATAACTTTATTAAAAATGTACACCGTAATAAGTTAAATTAACACTTTTAACAAAGTTAACTATAAACTTACAAACACCAAGTTACATCTTCAGTGAGTTTATTTTTTTTTATTTGAACGTGCAACGACAGACGTTTCTTGCCACATTCTAAATGGCAACTCAAAACAACAAGGAAATTATATTGTTGAAAGAGAAACGACTTTACAACGAGGATTGGCAAAACCAAAGGCAGAGTTTACAAATGAAAATAGATTTACAGATATTTAATATAATACAACATCCTTTTTGGCAGTGACATCCAATGCCAACCACCATATCTACCTACATACATTCAACATCCATTCAGAGAGGTATATGTCTTTGCTTTAGACAAGGACAACTTAGTTTACACATTCAACAAGGACGTGAAGCAAAACGGAAGGGTGTATAGTGAAAACTTTGTAACATGTACATGTATGTATACGGTGTGGCAGCCGGCGCGGGCATAGAGGGGATACGATGATTCAGAAAGATATTTCAAAAATGTGAAACGATATGATACGAATGGCAAACGGGCAAACCTGTTGATTCACCATGAATACGATGGTGGTTACATGTATCACAAAAAAGTTGAACACAAAACACTGATATACGATGATGCTCAACTCAAACTCAACCCACAAAATGAAGAAGTTTTATTTATATGCAAGCCTAAAGTACATGGGCGTATTTGTTTATAAATTAGGGCAATTCTTAAATATTTTTGTAGGTACCTGGATTTCGATGAATATTTGATTCTGAAATGTCTTAAAAAATTAAATGCATTTTTATTGCAATCACTTTAAATATACTATAGGTATGTACTAAGTTTAATCAAAATCGTTATAGCCGTTTTCGAGAAAATCTAAAATCACTTTAAGGCAGGAAAATTCATCGTTTAATGAATAGCGTGATTAACGTTTGAATGTCTATTCGTTGAGTCAATGATGTGCAGCATACATTTTAATGAACAAAATCATTAAAATAAATTAAATGTTTCTCTTTCACGTTATTTTTGAGAATATTTCTGTTTGGTAATTAAAAACGTCGTACGACGAAGCACAACTTGCTTACAAATCCCATAAATTTTTTTGACAAGTAGCCAAAAGTAGAAAGAAGTTGCAAGATAACAAACAGACATACATAAATATCTTGCGATGGAACTACGTAATGATGAATAAAAAGAGCTGTAGGCTGTAGGAGATATCGAATTCAAGGAGAACTTAAGATAATGGTTAGAGGTTAGAGTGCAACTGTCTTTACGACATGATAGTCTGAGTGGTATAAAAATGTCTTTATAGTTACCCTAAAAGTTAGTGTCAAAATTATTTTTCTTAATGTTAAAGAGAAAAATGGATGAAAATACTGCATTTATTTCTTGTTATACAAAATTTACTTATTGGTATAAACTGGTCTAATTTTTACAGAGATAATGTCTCTGTCTAATGTAGTTACCTAAGACTGCTTTTACCTACATTTTAACTAATTAAAACAAAATATAACTTCCGATGTAGTTGTAGTTAGACCAGTTTATACCAATAAGCGTGTAAAATGTGTAATTTTAGGATTGATATTTTAAAACAAATAGGTACACTATTTTTGCAACAAATATTTACATATATATTGCTGACATTTCCGGCGTAGGTAGGTAGTAGTAATAGGAGTTGAGGGCATCATTATTTAAATTTAAATTTTCACCAGTTCATAGACCACTTTTTTTTCATATCAAGTCTTCCCTTAAAAATAAAGAAGTAAATACAGCCCTGGATTATGCCATAAACACTGCCAGTAAAATACATTTCAATGAATAAACGTACGTCGCGCACCTCAGATTCTGAACACATTTGTTACTCAAGTTCGTTACAGAACAAATCTAAAAAAAAAACACACACACAAGTACTCGTACTTTCACTTCCTTCTCCCTTAAATGTCATTCGATTTGTATGAAGCAAAGAAAATGGCAAAAAAAAACCAAGTGTATGTACTTCATCGGGATATTATATGTGTGCCTGTGCACATCAGGCAGCAGGAAGGTTTTTGCGCCAATCTGATTGAAAGTTTGCCGTTTCCGTTTTTGGGTGGCTTTTAAGCGTATCATGTTGGGACAGCCATCAGGCCATTACTATCCCCCTCCACCACCCACAAAGGCAGCATATACACAATAGGCCTGGCACGTATCTGCCTGAGATGCTGAGAATGAGGGAAGTAATGTTTTGTTTTGCGCACAAAACACATATAATATTGCATTGTTCTTCGAAAAACAATTGATTCAAAAAGCCCCTCTCTTCCCGAAATATACGATATACCGCCATCTTGATTTGGTTTTTCGAGAGAGAGAAAAAATAATATAGAAAAAATCCTCACCTTCATCCCCTAGGAGCACGTCTATGCTAGTGTTCATCGTTTAACGATAGTGCTTTGGAAAATTGAAAATGAACGTCAGATCGGCTACACCAATCTACTATCGGTGCGGCGCGATGGTGATGGGTGGGGGTAAGTGGAAGAAAATTTTATATGAGTTGTGATTTTCAATTACAAAGCAGCCCTCATTCCTCCCATCAACGTCATCATCATCAGCATCAGAGTTAAACAAAAGGTGACTATTTCATTTAATGTCAAACTTTTTCCTCCCCCAGACCTCGGCTTCATTTCACTTCTAGTAACTCATAAATGCGTTACCCAAAAGGGTTTGGCTGATGGTAAGAGGTATGCTTGGTTGGTTTAGTGTTGAAGCATAAGGGGAGCTGGAAAAACTTTGTACAAATTTCACCGAAGTTGTTCACATCGGAGTGTGATTTTGTATATAGTATTTTTGGAAAAATCAACATTTCATTATTTTTTATGAACACTCGATGGCACCCGCCCGTTGTGGGGTCCATCAGGGTAGGGTTCAGAAGCATCCCCATCAGTTTAGTTGTGTATATAAGGTATGAGCGTATGTATGTATTATATGCAAATAGGATAAGCATTTTATGATACACTATACAACGTAGGACCTTTAGGAAATGTTAAAGGTGTTTCTTAGAATCAATTAATAAGAGTCTTTTCTCTCTCATTTCCTCGGCCCCTAAACATACTGGTGAAGTTTCTTTTTTTTTTTTTTTTGATGTTGATGTTGCCTACATATGTATGTTTTTCATATACCTCTTCGGATGATGGCACAGAAGAAATATAAATAAAAGAGTGAGAAAGAAAAAAAGAGAAGGTGATGCAAGGTCTTTTAATTTGCTTATAGCTGATAAAAATAAGTGGTGGGTTGAACCAACACGTGTGTGTTTTGGAAATTCAATTATCCAAGTAAGCGATAATTTAGAAAAATGTATGTGTTTTTATAATAATATCTATTTATTTTATAGCAAATCTTAAATTGTTTACAAAAACAACAAAAAAAGGTTTTATGGAAAATGACTTAAATGTTTCCGTATAGAGGGGAATTAAAATGACGATATAGAGCCATAAGAAATTTCACTTGTTATATTTTGAAAATATTCTTACATTAAATTAAGGAGGTACTTATGTTGTGGTCCTGTAAAACTATGTGTCACATATCACATGTTTTGTGAAATTGAGTGAAAATGAAACTCTGTGTTGGATAATTTAAAAAAAAATTCACTTCTAAAAAAAACTCAAATTCCTGATTTCAATTTAATTTTTTTCTTAAAAAAACTTGAAATTTTCATCAGTTTCTACTTACTATTGCTCGTTCACAGCTCAAATGGACTTGGACCAATATTTATTCTGAGAAACGATCAAATACAAGTAGGATTGAAAAATGTTGTAAAGGCTGTTTTTTTTTAGACGTGTGGTTTTCAATCTGGCAATACTTTTTCGGAGTTGGTCTTTTTGACAGCTGTCACTTGATTTATGCTCAGTTTGGTTTGCCATTTCATAATGAATAGACTTACTCCTGACGAACAACGTTTGCAAATCGTGCAAATTTATTACAAAAATAATAGTAATCGGTTAGCGCGACGCATCGCATGCTGCGTCCAATATTCGATGAAGCTCATTTTTGGTTGAATGGGTACGTTAATAAGCAAATTTGTCGTATTTGGAGTGATCATAATCTACGAGCCATTGTTGAGACGCCGTAACATCCTCAAAAAGTCACTGTTTGGTGTGCTCTATGGGCAGAGGGAATCATTGGTCCATATTTCTTCAGAAATGAAGCCGGCCATAATGTTACAGTCAATGGGGAACGCTATTGAACCATGATTAATGACATTCTCGTACCTGAATTGGAAAATGTTGATGTGGACGGCCTTTGGTTCGAACAAAACGGCGCTACATGCCATCATACACCCAACGAAACAATCAATTTATTGGAGGAAACTTTTGGTGAGCGCATTATCTCGTGTCGTGGGCCTGTGGCGTGGCCTCCAAGATCATGCGATTTAACACCGCTGGACTATTTTTTGTGGGGTTATGTGGAATCGCTTGTCTACGCAGATAAGTTAGAGACAATTGACGCCTTGGAAGAGAATATTCGGAGCGTTATTGCTGACTTACGGCCCCAATTGCTGCAAAAATTTGTCGAAAATTGATTGGGCCTCTAGGCTGGAATTTATTCGAGCCAGCCGCGGCGATCACTTGCACGAAATCATTTTTAGAAAATAATGGCAAACCGTTATCTTTATAATAAAAGCCAAATTCTTGGCCATAACATTAAATTATATGCGATTTATTTCTTCTTGAAAAACACTCGTCCAAGAAAATACCCTTTATTTCTTCACCTACCATCGTTTAAAAAAGCGAAAAATAGCTTTACTCTTTAAATCAAAATGGCGAGAATCCTGCAATGGGTCAATGGTCAAAAACTTATGGGTTTAAGATTTCTTATAAAGTATCAACACCATAAGAAAATATTTTTTTTTTTTATTTAGCTAGAAGGACAAAGTTCCACTATCACCGCTATTTAGTCCCCGCTGGATAACTAATAGGAAGTGAACCAACGACGATAGTTGAAGCCATTGGTTTCATGGAATGCCTCACTTGGAATTACCTTCTCAAAAAAGAGAAGCTAACGATAAGAGAATGCATCCCAAAATGATCTTTCTCATGCGTCAATCATTTATTCCTTCGTACATCTTGCATCACAAGGCAGCTGAATGACGACGAACTGCGTTTACGAATTTCGAACGAAGCTCGTATGTAATCATCAGCTACGCAGAGGAAATTCAATATTGGATAAGATATATCAGAATTCAGAAATGACAACTACAACCTCAAGCCGACCATGGTCACCAAAATTCCACGACTGTTGACATAAACCCGGAAAACCAGTGGCAGAGATGTCAACAAGCCATTCGAAACGTTCTGTCACAAGCCCCACTGAAACTAATGGACTTTGAATATAGGTACTTAGTCAAAAAAAAAGCCAAAACGAAGGCAAACTGATTGTGGCTCTAGACGAAAATATGACCTTTTCTTCAGCTCTATACATTGGCAAGGAAGAATGCAAAAAAGACCAACGACAAACGCAAAATCGAGAAGATACAGAAATGATTCAGCAGAAAAAACTTTCTAAACTTTTATAGAAAAGTGAAACTATCTACATATCGACGGCAGAGCCACCTTTTGGAATTTTCAGCGTAACAATATTGTTCAGATTAAAAGATAGCTCAGATCAATTTATTGGTTATTTTTTTATTTTTAATAATTAATTTAAAAGTTGTGTTTTTATTTCTGAAAAACGACTTACGAGGTTCTGCACTTTAGCCGTTGCGTCGATATCAGGATTTACAAGATATTGTGGCGCCTTCAAGTATAGATAGAATGAAAATATTTAAGTGAACACGCAGTCAATAATTAAGATCTGGAAAGACTATACTTCAATCATTTGCAAAATTATGATGAGAATGGCAGTCACCAATGGCAGTTACACCAATGAGTGCTGACGGCTATCAGTCAATCTGGATGACAGCAAAAATTTTAAATTGAAAAAAAGTTAGTTATGAATAAAGCTGCATTTGGAACTTTTCAAATACGCTGGAAATTCCCTGGTCAGGAGCAAATCAGAAGCAAGGTTCTTACCATAATGCGGCTTTAGATCTGAAAAGTCTAATGCCGACCAAATTTCCAAGTTGCCCCAAATATTAGAGTAAGCCAGAGGGTTCAAGAAAGCAAAAAAGACTTCATCTTCGATTGTTTGACGAAGTAAAAGGAGATACTCATCGACTTGGTGTATAACAATGGGGATGAGAAAGTGGTCTAGAGATCAAGCTGGCTGGACAGGCAGAGCACCTCGATTTGTAACCTTAGCATCAAGAGTAAATTGAGAAAATTCTCGCCGGAAAAACGCATAGCTCTCGAAGAGTAACCAAATAGGTTGAATAAAATAATTTATTGAGTGAGTTTTAGTTCGTTAATCTCAAGTTAAGAAAAAAGGTTTTCGCTTCACAAAAGGCATGACAAAAAACTTTGTTTGCAAACTTAAAGTTTTGGGTTTTCACGTTTGTATTCAAAGGAATTTACCTCTCATCAGTTTTTACATCATGTCTAAGACAAGAAGTGAAATATTTATCAAGAAAAAACAAAAAAAACATCAAAAGATAGATCGCTGACATTTTTGAGTGATTAAACAGGATTAAGAATGTGATTGGTGCTGGGCTGGTGTGTCTATACCTAAAGTCCACACCATCAGCTAGCACTTGTCGCCAAACATGAAAGGACAAAACCACAAACCGTAGTCCTGTTTTTTTCAGTTTTTTTTTTTTTTCACTCATTGGATGTTGGTGCTGTAGTTGTCATTGTGTCGCATTCGATTTGCGCGATATGCAAGAAGAAGCGGCTTGTTTCAACAGCGAGCGGAGTGTGCGATTCGAAAACAGAATTGTTTGGCTGGTAATGGTTTTCGAAGGGCTCGACTGCATCGAGATTGAGCTAAAGGGTCCTTCACTCTTCTCACACATACACAAAAAAAAAAAACACGTATACGCCACCCTCTGCTTCTTCGCCAGCCGCCTACACATACCCTTGAGCTCTTCTTCAACTAAATGTACTCGGCTGGGATTTTTTTTCTTCCGTCCTTTGTCTTTTGAATCCTCTGACATTATAAAACTTTCTGTTCAATGTTAAAAATAAAAAAAAAAAAATATCCTTCGTGCTGCACATTTTTTTCCCACCACTCAGTTTGAATATATACATATGTATATCCTCAGCCTCACCATCCAGATCCAGCCACTGCAATCCTCCTCCGGTGCACAAAGCGTATCCTAGAGTCGAGATTGTTCCTTTGTGGATTTTCTATAAATATCATACGGCCAAATGGAGAAACAGGATGCATATCTATTCACTAAGTTGCCAGTTCGGGTTTTTCATTTGGTTTTCCAGCTATACCAACCACATTGGAATGAGCGATTATAACTACAACAAGGATTCAAAGTTTTTATTTTTTTTTTGTTGTTGTTGTATTTCAATTTTTTTTTTTCCATTCCGATTCCACTCTCCTGAATAGAGAATGGTGGTATTGGTTATAGATATTGCCACATTGTCGCCATTGTTGTGTGACACTCATGCAAATGCAGGAAACAACAAATCCTCTGGGAGGGAGTTATCATCGTCGTCGGCGGTGGTGGTGGCGGTGGTGGTGGTGGTGGCGGTGGCGTTGTCGTCGTAGGCTGAGGGTGTTGGTGAGGTGGGAAAGAAAAAAATAGAAATCGCAATAATAATAATAATCAGGATAATGTTTTTGTTTTGATCGCCACAGCTATAGGTGGCGGTGTGCGGTGGTCTTTGGATTAAGCAACGAGGGATGGTCGGGGCTGGGAAATTATATTCTTTTTTCTTCTTTCTCTCCAGTTCGACTTTTTGTTCAGCTTGAATAGGCTAGGCGGCTTTTAGAAAAACCTTTCTCGAAATGGACTTTTGCCTTTGATTTGTCAACAAGATATAAAGATAGCCTGGTCTATAGCAGTATATTCGAAAGGATATCTCTCGCTGATGATGATTTTTCTATTTTTCTATTTTTATATCTTTTTTTTTGTTTTTTTTTTTTTTATTATTTGTTTGCATTCTTCATTTGCTTTGTATTTTTAATTTACCACAATGGAAATGATAATAATCGCATTCAAAACGGAGAGACACTTTGAATGAGAATGCTTTGAGGTTGTCTTCTGATATTATTCTCATATCATAATGCAAATTGTTTTTCTATTTCTTTTTTTTTTTGTTTGTTTGTTGTTTTTTTTATTGTATTTTGTTCGTTCTTATTTATTCTTGAGTTGGAAAATAGTTTTATTTTTAATTTTAAAATGTGGTCTTTTGTAGTACCTATTGTATTTCTGCGATGTTTTAGGTTTACCGTTTACCTAAATTAATTTGGAATTGATAGGCTAGTCTCACCATTATTATAGTCTAGTTTTTAAACCCTGATATATTTGTAACTGTGTTACTACTTAATAATTTTTTTATAACTGTAAAGCTCTTTACTAAAATGCTCTAAATTTTAAGCAATTTTTAAGTAGTATCATACTAAGCCTTATTCCTCCAGCTGAACACACCTTAACCATTGACAGTTCGTGCAAAAAAAGTAAACGAACATACCTTTTTCACATTTGTTATTGCCAAAGTGACATAAGGAGTTAGTATGATACTTAAAAGATAAAATAAGCTTTGGGTGATTTTAACTTTAGTTAAATGCTAATGGTCGATTTCATAAAGGCCTTTATAACTATTCAACAGGCTTTTAAATCTTAAAATGACGTTTGTTCCATACGAAATACGTCATTTAAAAATTTAAAAGCCTTGTAAATATTTGTGAAACCGAACAGAAGTCGATTAAAATTTGAAAAATCCTCTTCTTAAACTAGCTTCATACTAAAAATGCCTTGACATCCTGCTAAATCTCTCTGTTTCATGTCTCTCTCTATTTTATAGCTATTTCCAACAATTCAACCGTCAATGTAAATTGTCAACGCATTGACTCTCTGACGTCAGCAAAAAAGTCATCAACATACTGCCAATGGACCGTCAACGTTCACCATGTCAACGCATAACACATTGACAATCACATACGAGTGACGCTAGTCCGTCAATGTCACATGGAAGTCAACGCAGACTACGTTGACGTTGTAGAAATGTTAGCCATGTTAACGTTGGGACTATGGTCAACGCTTTGGGTCAATGTGTCGTAACATTTACCCAGGGTGATTACACGTTTAACGAAAAAAGTCAATGCGTTGAAGGTAAAAACAATGTCAACGTAGGTGTCAACGCAGCCATCAATGCTTGGACAGTATTGTGCGTTGACGATCACACGACAAG
The DNA here is from genome assembly GCA_932273885.2 of Leucozona laternaria. Classification (NCBI taxonomy): domain Eukaryota; kingdom Metazoa; phylum Arthropoda; class Insecta; order Diptera; family Syrphidae; genus Leucozona; species Leucozona laternaria. The sequence continues at coordinate 19,658,529 of OW026368.1, read as the reverse complement.
ACAAATTTAAGATGGAATTTGACGTCATTTTGACCATTTTCGTTTGCCGTTTAATCGTAGCTTAATACTCGCACTTTTACGAATGCTTATCAGTTAGCACCTGAGCCCCACTTCGGATGTACCGTTCTTTCTTTAGCCGCACTACTGTGGATTGCTTTGCCTGGCTCTATTTGTACCTCCCAGTTTGATATTCGGAACTTCAAAAGCAATGTGCATAATAACAATAAAATAAGGAAGAATAAGGAAGGATTAAATAGGAGCTACTATTTAATCCTTCCTTATTCTTCCTTATTTTATTGTTATTATTGTTTTTCAATCATTATAATACATTTTAATCTTGCTTAATACCACGAGTTTTCAACGATCTGTCTAGTATAGTTTCAAAATTTTTGACCATCAACCCCTTTAAGGGTTACCGCCATGTAGAATTAAGAGTTAACCAGTTTTTCACGAATGAAAGCGTTTTTTTTTTTTTTTATTTTTGAGAAGAAAATTGGGTTCTGCAAATTTACAAACATGTTATTTTTTCAGATTTGGAATATTTAACGAGTTTAATTAAAAAAAACAAAAATGGATTGAAATTTTTACTGTACAGCGGGCGTGGGAGTCAAATGCACTAATTCTTTAATTATTATCTGTTACCACAGTCTTTTGAGCCAAGAGCTTCAAGTGCTGATAGTGTAGTGGTTGGTTATGCGTGTTAATTGCTTTTTTTTTCAAAACCCATATTGCGAAATATAATATTGAAATAACTGCAAACTAACATAAATTTAAGTTTCCAATAAATTTAAATAAGACAAATGTCCTGCCAGTAAATTCATCAATTCCATACACTCCTTTTCAGTTAATGAAAAAAACAATGCGTCTATAGCCCTGTGGCTAGTCTTTCTGTCCGAAAAAGAGTTCATGAACAACATTACCGTATTTATTTCGCATTTCACACTCCCTACTCTCAGAAAGCATAGCAAAAAATCCATTTTCAAAAAAAAAAAACAAAATTTATAAAAAAAAAAACGCAATACAATTTTTCAGCACAACTTTTAATTTTCCGACAAAAAACCCTGGCTTGTTGTATATAGCATCAGCGAAGAGCTCCATTACTCTATATGCATGCGCTCCAACATTTTTACAGCTCGAGAAGTGCAGAAAGCATCTCAACATCACATCATTTAGCAAAGCAGTAACCAACAACCAACAACAACAACATCAACCTGATCCTCGAATCCTTCTTCTTGACGAAGTAACGGCTGCTCAGAGCTGAAACACATTTTACCACTCGAAAACCCTTCTCCTGCTGTTTATACTCGTTTTTTTTTGGGAATGGAAGTTTTTTTTCGTTTTTTTTTTTATTTTTTATTCTGCCATTGCCCATTTACAAGGAGCTGGTCGTTTTTATGTTTTCGTTCTGAAATGCGATTGAGTCGTTGTTAGAACAAATATTTCGTTCGCTTTGTTTGATGACCTGCCCCAACCACAGTTTTTGTTAAAAACAAGAAATAAAATAAAAAAAAAAAAACAAATAATAAACTGAAAGTCCTTGTGTAAGTTCAGGAGCACTACTATAGATGACTGGTCATATATTTTGTATACATAATTTGGGGTTTTTGTGGTTGGTCAACAAGTCAAACTGTTTTGGCGCACTTCTTTGACATGAATATAAAGGACAAAGGACTCCACTGCTTCCCTCTGCATCTCACATTTCCCATTAAACTTTCACATAAATAATTTAAATAATTCACAGCGCTCTTTTACATTCAACTGAATCAAACAAACCAAACAACAACAACAAAAAAAAAGAAACTCTTAAGAACAACAGAAGAAGCATTTTGTCTACTTCCTCGCCCACACACGCCATATCGCCCCACCTCCACCACACAAATGAAGTGCAATTTGTATTTCACACCAAGATGTTGGGACGAAACGACAAGTGTTGTAAACATATCCTCAGGATGTTTATTTAAGGACATTCAAAGTGAAATACAAAACCCGCTTCATATGCATAAATATGTATGTATGTATATGAATATGAGCACTACTATAGTAGGTATAGAAGGATAAAAGCTTCGGGGTGGGGTTTGTTGGCAGCACTCCGCTCTCTCTCTTTACTTGGTGCACCAGCAGCATCACCTGTTTAGGTCGAGTGAGTAAACGAGGCAGAAGAAACAAATATATGCTGAGACCATTCAACGAAATTCATTCGGATGAATCGAATCTCAAATGAGGGTACAGTGAGTCAAATAATTTATATTGTAACTTGGATTTTAAAACTTGAGGAATGTTCGATGAAATTAAAAAATCTAAATTCCAGAGCTTTTTATTTCTTCAAGCACAGTGATCTTAAAAGTTCCTAGTTGAACTCATAATTTGGGGGCCAAAAATTGAGATCATAAAAAGTCTTTTAAAGAGTGAATTCAAAAATGATTCTGCGCGATATTGTGATGACTGCAAGTGTAACATAATCTTTCAGAATACAAAAAATATGACATTTTCCTGCTTAGGACCCGTTAGCCAGGACCTCAAGGTAAATACGAAAGAATGCAGCATAAAGATAGTGACATTAGGTATAAACACATTAGCTACATGACATATAATGGGTGTTTTTTTTTAGACGTGTGGTTTTCAATCTGGCAATACTTTTTGCGAATCTGGTCTTTTTGACAGCTGTCACTTGATTTATGCTCAATTTGGTTTGCCATTTTATAATTAATAGACTTACTCCTGAACAACGTTTGTAAATCTTGCAAATTCATGACGCATCGCGCGCTGCGTCCAATATTTGATCGACATAATCGCAAAATCGCATACATTCGAGCAACTATCATTGTGATCGGTTTCCCACCACGTTTACTCTAGTGGATAATGCGCATCCTCAGAGACGCCCGTACAGTGCGCACCGAAGACGCTATTGCTGCTGTGGAGCAGAGTATCGAAGAAGACCCGAATGAGTCCATCCGCAATCGCGCGCAAGAATTGGAGCTGTCGAAAATTGGGCCTCTCGGCTGGAATTTATTCGAGCTAGCCGCGGCGGCCACTTGCCCGAAATCATTTTTAAAACATAATGGCAAAGCCTTATCTTTATAATAAAGCTAAATTCTTGTCCGTAACATTAAATTATATACGTTTTATTTCTTCTTGAAAAACACACATCTAAAAAAAACCATTTATATACATAAATTAAATTGTTACTAAAATAGATACAATGGAGCCAAAGTGAAAAAGATAGATAACTTTTTGATAAAGTGGATTAGTGGTCATTTTACAAGAATGCTGGTTTGTATTAAGGCCTTGATTTTGTATGACTTATACGATACGATTATAACTGCAAGCTTCTATGATTCAACTTTTGACACACTGTCCGAGTACTATGAATATTTTCAGTCATACTCAGTCTACAGAAACCGACATTCAGTTGAGTGACCAGTACGTACTATTTAGTCAATAAAAATACATATCCTGTCCGAATTTCAATGTGCAAGGAATATAGAGGTCATAAAGGTGTCTTACGAGTAAATTTGTCGGATCTATTCTCGAAACCGATGCAACATTTAGGTACGTTTCCTAAATATTTTCTGCTGTTCTTTGGATTTATTAAAAATTAATGAAAACGCCGCTGCCCAAACCTGCAGTAGAATTGAACAAAGAAAAACTCTTTCATATCCACACAAGCTAGAGCTTTCAGCATCGGTCGTCGTCGCATCTTATGCTATGCGGTGCTCGTTGAGGCCATTACATGAATTTTTTTCGGCAAAAATATCCACCGCACATCACCACCACAGGTAGAAACCACATTTGTATAGACTGACTATAAGAAAAAGCACATTGGAGAAAAAAGAAAAAAAAAACAGGACAGTGTTGCTGGAAGAATCCTTTTGAAACCCCCATACGCCATACGGTCGTATACCATCGTCGTTTTATCTTTACTAAATGACTTTGTGTTCTTCAGAAGCCTCGATAGACAGAGATACGTGCTTCGACCGATACGTGCCGGTGCCAGGAAGAATCATAGATTGCAAGAGCAGATTGGATGTGAAAATATTTCCTCGAAACGAACAAACAACCGAGAAGGTCGTCATATCATCGTAGAGTCGACATCGTCGTCATCGTAGTCATCGTAGTCGTCGTAGTCGTCGTCGTGTGTATATAGTCATCGTCTATGTTCGTTCAGTTAATTGAAGTCCTTGCATGGTTACTTAAGGTAAAGTAGAGTCCTTAATCTGGGTAGGTACTGACTGCCACATTACCCAGCCGCATACTTAACTCAACTTAGGCAGTCAAGTCAACGAAATTAATTCGATAATTGAGTTGCTTGTTGCAAATAGGATTTTATATTCGCTCCCGTTGCGACTTTGATAGTTATTGGGATGTTTTTTTTTTTTTTTTTATTTTTTTCTTGTCTAATTGTTGATAATTACAGGATATATTTATGTGGAGTTTAGTGACTGTCATTTGGAAGTTATATTTATTTTACTAGCTGAGCACAGAGAACAGTTTAAATATTTGAAGATGGTTGAATACGAAGTCTAAAACTAAAGATGTTAACATTTCAAATTATTCGTCACTTTTTGACAATTATTTGACATGATAAAATGATAATTTCGTATCATACATAAAATAAAAATAAATAAGTGGTGCAAGTGCTCGTGTAGAATCAAGTCCAATCGACTTACACCTTTTTTCAGGGGTACTGCCTCTTGCGAGGAAGTGACAAGACAAAGCCTCCAGATGTATTTCTTGTCATGATATAATAGTGCCTCTTAGCATTTCAGATTCCGCAGAGGTCTGGTAGGTCATCTTTATTCCTGCCGGCTAACAACACGCACAAAAGATTGTAAGATGGAAAAGGCTGGATTCAAACCCAGATCTGTATTTTTACGAGGGTAAGGGGAGTCACAAAAGTAGCACAAAATAGTATAATTTTGGTATTGGAGTTCTTAATTCGTACTTTATTCAATCTTAAATTAGTATACCAATTTATGGCTTCTTTATTCATTCTTTATTTCTTCTTTATTAGGTATTTTCTTCAAGAACTTAAATTGGAATGTTCACTTTTACTTAAATCATTCTTAAATTGCGGCATTTCTTAAAACGGAATTTTCTTATTTCTCTAATAACTTCTTTAATCCTTCTAAAAATGTTTTTTTTTTTTAAGGAATTAAATCGGCATTTTTGTTATTCTTTAATACTTCCTTAAGTCTTCTAAAAATAGTGTTTTTAATTGAACCACTTTTTACGAGTAGTAGCTGATGGCGTAGTGATTATTGTGTAGGTCTGTCATGCTGAAGGCCTGGGTTCGATTCCCAGCCTCGTTTTACAAAAACTTCAATTTTGTTTTAAAAAAAAAATCAATATTTTGAAAACGTGTTATTGCGGGAACGGCATGCGAAGGAACTCAAATTCGAATCTCGTTGGAAGCACAGGTAAATAAAAAATTGACTTCAACTAGAGTGTAAAATAATAATATCATAACAGGAAAAGGCAAAAATAATTGAAAATAGAAAATAAAAGTACAAAAATGAAAGACCAAAAGAAATATGTACTAAATTTTTTAGTATAATTAATATATAAATAATAAATATATAAATATTAAAAACATTTAATTTGTTTTTGCATAAGAAATGTTACACCTCTTAAAGAAGGAGTAAAGAAGTATTTAAGAAGGAGTAAGACAAACGTAATTCCGAATTAAGAAGATTTAGAGAATCAATTAAGGTTCTTAATTTCATCAATCGGACCGCCCACTTGCGCCTTTTATATACTTAATACGAACTTAAATCCGTTTTAAAGAAGTATGCAGGCACCGCTTTAGAATTATTAAATCCTTCTTTAAGTAATTCTGTGCTACTAGTGGTGAATGAGATGAAATTAATTTTTTTTTGTAAATGTTTCGGAAACTTTCAGTTTTTTGTTAAATCTTACAGCAAAAATCGTAGCTTATAAAATTCTTAACAAAAAAAAAAACTTTTTTTGCAAGAGCAATAGGTTTTGAAAAAAACTCGTGCGCAAACGATAGGTACAATACCAGTTGCTTGTTTTAATGGCCCTTTTTTCTTACAAAAATGACAGTTGTATCTTTTTTGTGTAGAAATTTATAAGATACTAGCTGGCCCACTCAGCTTCGCACGGGTAGACAAACTTAAGCTTCGCATAAAAATTACAAAAGAAAATACATATAAATAAATAATTAGGCTAATTTTGGTAATCGAATACTACTTTATGGATCCTAACCTACTTCACGTTATGAATTGCTAAGTATGTGAAAACATGATCCTCTAAGCCCAACCTTTTCAACACACATAAAGAATTTTTGTATTCAAAACCAATTTTTTGTTTTTATCCCACTTCACTGTATAAATAGCAATTTTCGAAATCAGATGCCACTTTTCGTTTTTACCCCATTTCACACTATAAATGCCAATTTTCTGAAAAGAAGTTCTTAATTTTTTTTTTTTTTTTAAGAGTATATTTTAGTTTTAAGAGTAGATATCCTTAAAGCTATTTTTTAAGAAAAACCTTTAAAAACCCCTTTGCCCCCATTCCAAATTTTGGAAAGAATATCCCTAAAGCCATTTCCTAAGAAAAACCTTTAAAAAAAAGAATTTCTTAAATCGGATTTTATTTTTTATTTTTGTCCCATTTCACCCTACAAATAAAAAAAGTTGAAAAACAATATCCCATAAACCCATTTCCTAACCGCCTACAGCGCCACTTGTTGAACGGTAATTGAATTGAACTGAACAACGCAATGTGCGCCTACAGCGACACCCGTTGAGAATTTTCCGATTTTTCCTAAACTTACACGTAGCCATTACGAACAAACCCGCAGAAGAAAGTATCCAATTTGATCCAGTCGTTATCAAGTTTAAAGCATCCGAACACACCACGATCCATTTTTATATTTATATAGATAGTTTCTACCTTTAAATTTCTTCCAAAAACTGGAAGTTTTTGAGAAATTTACAAAAAAAATTAGGTTTGATACTTTAACCCCACAAAATGGAAGGCCTAAATAAAGGTTACTTTTAAGGAAATGTTTATTATGTACTTAAAAATAAAGCCAAAGCGTACAAAAATTGAGCTTTGTCAGATTTTTTTCAAAGAGAAAGTTTAACTTCATTTCATGTTTGCAAGCAATATGCCAAGCTCTGTTCTATTAGTTAGAAAGCGCCATTTGTGATCTAATCATAAGTTGGTTCCCAAGGGATTTTCAGGTTACATGCTTGAATCTGACAATCCATTAGCGATCCCTCGTTTGCTCTATGCACAGGCAGCACATAGCGTGAGGTCAGTGCTGGATGATATTAGTAAGAAAAATTCTTTCCAGTTAGTCGCAAAATTCCCTTTTCGTCCCACAAATATTTTCTCTTTTTATTTCCCGCAAAAAAAAAAAAAAAACATTTCCTTTCGCAAATTATATTTTGGAATTTGTTTAGTCTTATGAAATTTTCTAAAAAAAACAATTCTGTAATTTTTACCTTATTTTACCTTTTTTCGAATTATTCTAAAAAAATGGGATCAATGTTATTTTTTGTTTTTTTTTTTTAATCTTTATATCGCCTTCGTAACCTGAAGCCATCTGTAGAGATTGTTGACTGGTAATGGGACAAAATCAATAAAACACTTTTACGATCGTCCAGAAACTGGGTAACGAGAATTCCCTTCAACACCCTTAGTTGGCTGGCTCACCAGTATAAGGAGAGTCCGATCACTTTTTTTTTGCGCGTTGAGAAAAGTCTTGAATATCGTTGATATTTAGTTCTGAGGAGTAAGTTAAAGGAGGCAAAAATACCTTCCTAAGAGATTTTTCTCTCTTTCTGATAGCCAGAGCAAGACATCAACATCATATCGATCGACGACAGCACGATCTCCTATAGTGGCCATTGTCACTTACCTTCAAGTTTGCAATGATTCTAACTATGTCTAATAGCTTATAGTCCGCTTATTGAAAAAGTGGCCAAGAAATCAATTTAAATGTCATGGTAGATTTTAATATTCAAGTAACCAGACTTGTCATTATTTCAAGGGTCGTATAAGTATTTAATAAGTCTAACTAGGGAAGGAACTTTACGAATGATTGACTTTCAAGATTGGAACTTCTTTCTTCTTTTGTGTATCTTCCAACCCGGTAGGATTGCAACTTAAAGTTTCAATATTCTGAATTTATATTCGTAATTTAACCCTTCCTCTACTTAGCATCAACATGACTTAAACCCTGACTACGGATCGATATACTCGTATATAAGCTAAACAACTGTCAACAAAAAAAAACACGTTCCATCAACATCATTGTAACAAAAAAATAAGCAAATCTGGCACTTGATTAATGATTGCTGAGCAGTTTTTATTTCTATGAACTAGAAACCACATGATGCATATATACCCTCGCTATTCATTTAAAATTGTTTTCAAGAGCACATTGTAAGCAAATTTACTCCCACTCCTCTTCCTCATCTAATTGCAAAAAAAAAAAAACAAAACAAAAAAAATTAAACAAAAAATCCATAAGAACTACAAACAATCTAAACAAAAGAACCAGAGCTATCGAAAGCTCGAAATTTTCAATTTCCCCATCAAACTATAAATATATGTACATGTATACGTATAAACGGTGTATATAGAGGATAAAAGCTGTGGAATTGCCAACCAAAACGCTTCACTATGCCACATCCATTAATCATAATCGGTTGCAAATGGTCCGCGCCATATTCATAACATGACTTATCGAAAATTTATACACCAGCGACCTCCCCTCCTCTGCCCTCTGCCCGCTGCCCTCTACCCACTGCCATCCATCGTTCGTCATATAGTTTTTGTTACTTTGGTTCAAAATATTCATTCAAAATCGGCATGAACACAATAGGGAGCCAAGTTCTAGGATTTGCAGTGCCACTGAATTCTCGATGAACAATCACTTCCGCCCCACCCTTTAGAACAACAAACGCTACGCTAATAGGCCGATAAATCACTGAAGAGGCGACAATATTTTATTCCTCTTAATCACTTTAAATAAATGTCGAGTAGGTGGCGCTGCCTCAATCCTACGCTGCGCTCTCTGTAGCTGTGTTGGTAAAAGCTCTGCGGCAATAATTTACAAAAAACATCGGAACTCTTGAGAACTCCCGAATATTAACTATTATACAATGCAATGCAAGGATAAAATGGACTCGCTTTAATGCACCCCCGCCCAGCCTCTCTTATTTGCAATGAAGTCTATTCAAATAGAAATAACGGATTTTTTGAATGCGAATGGTAAATGGCTAATAAGCCAGTGCCACACGGCAGCACCAGCACCAGCACCAGCACCAGGAACATAATTAAGTGGCCCGCAAGGATGTTTTCGTCTTCCTTTCAGGTATAATTCAAGCGTCGTCGTTGTCGTCGTCGTCGTCAGTGGCGTTGTGCTGGAGAAGTATCAGTAGCAGTAACAGTAGCAGCAGGAGCAAAAGCAAGAGCCACCCTTTGGACAACCTAATTGAGCATTAAATAATAACATGGATAAATGGAATCCGAGCACCGGTAGACGCTACACCGCAGGAGCTGTTGTAGCCGCTGGCAGTTCCATCTCCAGCAGCACCAAAACCATTCGTCGTCGTCGTATAGAAAGGACAATGAAAGCGTTGCCATTTTTTTTTTTTTTTTTTTTGTATTTCTTTGTATACGTTCCCCAGGTGAAGTTCAGATTTAAAGTGAAGTGGCTCCACCTGAGCACACCCCATACCCATCAGCAGCATTGTTGTACCTATTCTTTCCTATCGTGTCCGCAAGGCGATTAGTGGTTGGAATCTCGACTCAATTGGAACGCACATTGAGAATTTAGTTTTGTCACTAATTGGAGAGAATCCTTGAACTTTTTCTTTTGAGTTTGTTTTTTTTTTTTTTCTTTATTTAATCGTCCAAATACGAACAGGTTCAAATTTAATACCGTTCACTCTATGGGGGTATTTAAAGGACCTGTAAATGAATGTTTGGTGTACTTAAGATTTTGCCAACAAGTCAGAAGCACTACAGTTGCGATGGCGACAACATTAGTGTCAAGACGGAATTCCCGTTTTGAAAGTTTATGTCATCAATTTAAGGAGTTAAACTTATTTTTGTCCAGTAAAAGGAGATTTCTCCAAGGCAAAAAATATTAAAAAGTTGGAATTTAGCTGTTACCTTTATGTATTGGTAACAATAAAATATTCCAAGATGGTAGGTATATTTTATAAAAAATTTTTTGCTCTGCAACCTTGTAGCGGAACTGATTCTTAAAATTTTGTTCTTCACATTTACCGTTCAAAAAGTACAGCCTACTGGGCCTCCTACCGGTGCGGGGATACCAAATAAAAAAAAGCACCTGTCACTTCACTTCTAAGGTGGTGTGGAAGAAAATGGAAAATTTGGTTAATTTGTGTGATTTGAGAAATGTTATTTAATGGTTAATGCTACGAACAAAATTCTATAACCATTTTTATGGCGAATTGCCATTGGTACAAGAATGTTGAATACAATTTTTCTTTAAAAAATTATGCTATCTCAAGATTTATGCAAAGAACATTTTTAAAATCATTAGAATAATTTAATTAAATACTAGCTGGCCCGCCCCGACTTCGCACGGGTAGGAATATCTAACATATGGCTACAAAAAAAAAATATAAATAACTACTACATTATTCCGTGTAAATAACCGAAAAGCATGAATTTATTTTTGTTTTGAAAAGCTTTTACCAATCTTTAATAATACTTGGTGGATTTTCAAAAAAAAAATTCACTTTATTGGTTTCTGTTCAAAATACCTTTACTTGAAACTTTCAATTTTCAAGGAACGTTTAATGAGAAGAAAACTCAAATATAAGAAAACTGGGCGTGGCAGTAGGTGAATGGGCGTTAAATATGGAGAAAAATTAAATATAAGAAAAGTGGACATGGTAATTAATAAAGGTGGGAAATTAAACATTTCATGCCTTAAGTTTAAGAAGTTGTAAGAATATTTAGCAAGGAGAAAATTAAAAAAATATGCACGAATTAATCGCACGAACTTGCTTTTGTGATTAAATACTGTATGTAACTTAACATTGAAGATGCATGATTTATATATTTAACGAGAAAAAATTAAAAGAGTCAAAAGCACTAAAAAAATTGATTTTTCGTTTGATTTTTTTTTGTTTATAAAATAATTTTTTTAAAAATTTTTAAATGCATTTTTATTTTATTATTATTGAGAAGCATCAGATTGTAAAATTATATCAAAGTCGATTCAACCATGGCAAAGATATACGCGAATAACCAAAAAATAAGACAATTTTCTCAAAAACCTTGAATATCTAATTCCGTAATGTGAATTTTTTGAAAAAAACCTGAAATGCAGTTTTCTTAAAATTAACTTAGTTATTACAGGCACGAAGTTTAATCAAAATCGTTAGAGCCGTTTTCGATAAAATTAATTTGAAAAAAAAAACAAATTATTTGTATGTTCTAGTTGAGCTAAAACAAAAATTCGAATTTCTCCTCTAGGGAATCACATAAAAATGCTCTGTACCAAATTTCATGCAAATCGGTCTACCCGTTTAGGCTCTAGCTCAAATTACAGTGAACGCACCAACGCACAGACACACAGACCGACAAACGGCATGACGAAACCCACTTTTTCGGACTTCTCTACTATCTAAGTGTTAGTTTTGATTAAAACCTCGAGATTTTTTTTTTTTACACGAAACCAAAATTTGCCCTATAGAGCATGTAAAAAAATGAAAAGTGGGCGTGGCAATGAGCGGATTTGATTAAACCCACCTTTTAAACCGTCTTCCCACAAATTCTGGAAATTTTATACTAATCGCTACAGTGGTTTACAAGACTCTATATTCAACAAAAGCGATTTCCTTTTTATATGCATAGATAGGCATAGCAGTGGGCGGGAAAAATTATTCATGTTATTTCGTAGTTTCTAGAGAGGTCAAATTCAAATCTTAAGCATTCCAGTGAAGTCTTTAAGAACACTCAAATGTAAGAAAAGTGGGGGTGAATTTCCAAAAAAATATATTATTATGTTTTAGGTTCAAAAGATCTCAGTAAGAAAATTTCAGCTTTCTATGAATGTTAAATGAGGAGGACACTCAAATAAAGTTAAAGAGGGCGTAGCTGGGGGTAGATTTTACTTAAATCACTTTCAATACCGTGCAAATGGATCAGAATATTCGAATCATGAGATATGGTCACGAGTTCATACCCAAAAATCCCATGGAAAAAACAGCTTTCCGTTTCTCCCGAATTTTCAAAATTTCGGTGCAACTTTTTCAATTAATACTTACGTTAGTTTCTTTAAAAATAAAGAGTAATATTTATATGAATTGTGAAATTTCAATTGACCTTTATGTACAATCTTAGGTAAAATACATAAGAATTAAAGAAATAAGTTCATATGCACTTCTAAAGGGTGGTTTTTTAAGAGGTTTAGAACTTTTTTTAAAAAAAAAACACAAAAAATTCGAAAAAATGAATGAAATATTTATTTGAATCGATAGTTTGAACCTTGCAATTTATTGTTTAAAGATAATTTCATGCAAATGTTGACCGCGGCTGCGTCTCAGGTAGCCCATCCGCTGAGTCCAATTCTGGCATACTCTTTCACACATATCGGCCGGTATCTCACGAATGAATGCATGGATGTTGGCTTCCAGTGCGTCAATCGAAGCGGGCTTGTCCGTATAGACATTAGCCTTGACATACCCCCACAAAAAATAATCTAATGGTGTCAAATCGCACGATCTAGGCGGCCAATTGACCGGCCCGAAACGTGAAATTAACTGTTCACCAAACTCGCCTCGCAATTGCGCCATTGTTTCGCGTGCTGTGTGGCATGTGGCACCGTCTTGTTGAAACCACATATCATGCAAGTCAAGAACTTCCATTTCGGGCAAAAAAAAGTTTGTTATCATCGCTCGGTAGCATTCACCATTGACAGTAACGCTGCGATTCGCATCATCTTTGAAGAAATATGGCCCAATAATGCCGCCGGCCCATAAACCGCACCAAACAGTGGCTTTTTCGGGATGCATTGGTAGCTGTTGCAATGCTTCTGGCTGATCTTCACTCCAAATGCGGCAATTTTGCTTATTTACGTACCCATTCAACCAAAAATGAGCCTCATCGCTGAACACAAGCAGCGCGCGATGAACATTTCGAACCGAGCACGAATTTTGATAGTAAAATTCAATAATTTGCAAGCGTTGTTCATTTGTAAGACGATCCATGGTTAAATTGCAAACCAAACTGAAGCTGTTTGACAGTGACACAAGGTACTAAACACACGTCAGCTGTCAAAACCAGTGTTGCCAAAACCAAACCAGCTTAAAAATCACCCGTTATAAAAAAAAGAACAAGTATACGCCCGAGTGTACGGTAAAATTCTCCTTCATGTATTTAAAATAAAATCCACGACTGATCGCACAAACTTGCTTTTATGATTTGAAACAAAAATGTGTCCAAAGATTAATTTAGTTTGGTAATGATTTATTTATAAAATGAAATAATTTATAATAATAATAATAATTTATTTTAAAATAATTTTTAGTACTCACCCCTAACGTTTCGCATCAAATTGCATTGAGCGTGGTCACCGGGAAACTGCAGTTGAAATGTTATGCATTAGATTGGCTACGCAGGTTGTAGCGGTGCGCAGGTGGTTGTATCTCATGTTGTTGTTGTTGTTGTTGAGGTGCAGATTGTTGGGAGCAAACAATGCTGACTACATCACAGGGTGTTTTAAGTTTAATCTGTTGGGATGACTGATCTGTGTTAATGACCGGATCCCATGATCGAGAAAGCTTAAAACTGTCGTCCCGATTGAAATTTTTATGTCGCTTGATTTCAATCGCTTCGCGAACCAGCCTTGGGATGTAGTGAGTTTCATGGGCTAAGACCTTTGCTTGGTCAAAATTAATCAAGTGGTGTTCATCTGGATTGTCCAAGATGTGCTCACAAATTGCCGACTTTTCCCGCTGTTTTTTGCTAACGGCACAAATGTGCTCTTTTAGGCGGGTAGCAATTCTTCTTTGCGTTTGTCCAACAAACGAAGATCCACAGCTGCAAGGGACTGCATATACGCCGGGTGTTTGGAGAGGAAAGTAGTCCTTTGGTGACTGGAGATAGTTTTTCACCTTTTTCGGTGGTATAAATATGGATTTTATCCCATAACTTTTAATACTTTACCAACTCAATCCGTAACACCTTATATTGAAAGTGAAATTTGTATAGAAATTCGTCGTCTGCCTTTACCAGTGTTGTGAGTACCATTCTTTGAGTACGAAAGGAGAAGTACCAATAAACACACTGTGTTGAGTGCGTGGTGGACTAGATAGTAGTTTCGAAGTTTTTGGCTTTCGGGCTGTGTAAGTATTTTGTGCCTTCAGTTTCGACTGGAGCCGGGGACTCTATCCCACCGTAGTATTTGTGCTTTTGGTTTCGATCAGGGCCGGAAACTCTGTCCCACCGTAGGACTCTATCCCAATTATATGAAGTACCGTGTTAGTTATTTAGGCAGATCTATTGTAAATTATATGAAAAACCTTGTTAGATTACTTTAAGTAAATTAAGATTGAAAGACTCGAATGTCAAATAAAGTTGACGAATAGTGGAAGTTAACCGTTAAAAAACCGAATTTTCCTTGATTTCTTCGGTCTGACCCTGGATCCGCTGAACTACTAAAACAAAAGCATCACAAATTTAAATAGATTTTCATGTTGATTTAACCGGATTATTTAAGAATTGTAAGAATCGATCTACATATTTCGATTCACAGTAAAAATATTTACAAAGGCATAATAATGATTTACGAATTCTATACAGCAAATTAGTTCTAAGATTTAATCCCTTTTTCATACATAGGCCGTTATTAAAAATTTGCATACTGAAAAAAACTTTGAAATAGATGCAAAATAGAATGGTTTAACGTAGTTTGGCTCTTGATGTAGATATTTTGAGTTTCTGTAGTAACTAATAAAGAATTATAAATCTGTCAAATGTAAACCTGGGCACATGCAATAGAATTTGGTTGTATTAATTTGAATATTTCTGAATAATGTCTGATACAGCAGAATTACATTGACAGTAAAAGTTAAAAAGACCTGACAAAAACATCTCTTAAAACTGTACATGATGCCGCGTAAAAGTAGAAAAGACCCAATGCAACGTAGAACCTTAAGCTTGTGATTATAGGCAACATGCGGTATGTAGATATTAAACTCCTCATTTTTTGACTGAAGAAGAAGTTCATAAAGAAAAATCTTGAACCTACATAAATCGTTTGTAAAATGTATTAAGTTAAATATGTTCTATGAAAGAACAAAGGAAAAAAGTGTCTCCGAAAATAAAGCTTTATGTAAATGTCACTCAGTGCAACTATGTGTCCTTGTCTACACATATGTGTGACAAACGTTACCATCTTTCTCCTTCTTCTGACACAAAATATGTCGTCATAACTCAAATTGACGCTAAATGTTTTATACCTTGAAAGAGAATTTAACGGTCGACGTCGCTGTCATCGTCATCATCATCATCATCATCATCTTCATCGCCACCGTTATCATTTCCCGCACAATCCTCGCTGTACCTACTCATAATCATTGCTTTCATCTCGCATCCTTTTTAAAGTTGATGGTTCTTCTCTACTCTGTTATTTTTGTTTGAGGCTATATTTGTGCCCTCTTTACTCATCTCTATTAATTTTATTCGTTTTATACCGTACAGTGAAGCATACATTCTTTGTGTGTGGTTTTTGTTTGCATTTTTAGCCTCTAGGACTTAATGGCAAAGTAATATGCATATGGGTTTTAATTTACTGCAACTTTCGAGGGGGTGGCGGTGGGTTTGCCGCTGTTGCCTCAGGTCTTAGCCATTAAAAGTGGAAGCCACCCATTCTCCTTTGGTCCCGCAGCTTCGTACTTTTCTCACAACACAGCAGTGATTATGTTTCACAAGTGACAGTGCAGTGTCTCGCGTGTGTTTTAAGCTGAAGTATGCTGACATTAGAATCCTTTTTTTTTTTTTTTTTGGGCACATAGACTTGTCGTATTTTTATGAAGGATTACGAGAGGACACCGAAGAGTTGACGGGTATATGTGTGGTGAAATTGCGCGAATGAAATGAATAACCCATAGAAAAACAAAAATATTATTTCGGGACACTTTAGCACTTCATCATCATAGGCTGAAACTGTGTGTGTCCTTCTTTCGGAATCTGAAACTTTTTCCAAGGAATCAGTTCCATTGGATATGTTTTTTTTTTGTTTTGGTTTTATATTTTATTTTCGTTAAAAGTGATATGGGAGCTGTTGCTTTTTTCAATTCAATAGATGATGACAAAAAATGCAGAAAAAATAAATAAGTATGATAAAATTGTATTATCCTTTGTTGAATCGTGCGGACACCAGAGCAGAGGTATATAAAGGAGCTAAAGGAAGCATACAAAGTGTATATCCCCTTGCACAGCTAAAGGGCGTCAAAGTGACAGCGGAACAAAAATAGAGAAAGTATCAACCAAAGATCCGAACACCCATGAAAATATGAAAAAACCTTCTTCTTCTACTTTTTCTTCTTAAGTACGAGAATATACAATGCGATAGCAACAAAAAAAAAAAGAAAGACTCCAATGTCTTGGTTGTTTTGTTCTGAATTTCCTGCAGGAGTAAAAAACGGACATAATTTCTTCTTTTGATTTGCCTATATAGTACTACCATACCAGCACCACAGTGTGTCCCTTACCCCAATACTACACCACACTATACAATACATATCTACATATATAATATTTCAATCTGAAAATTTGAGTCCTTGTGTAGGAGTTTTTATGCATTTCGAGGACAACACTGTTTTCATTTTTATATTTTTCTGATTTCAAGTAAAAGGTTTTTCTGATATTTTTTTTTCTACTCATTTTATCCAAAAAAGGCCTGAAGCTATTACTATGGCATTTAAATGAATGGTTTTTGGGGAGAAGCAAAATATGAAATAAGAAAAAAAAAGTAAATAACATCAGGCATTTAATGAAAGAAATTAAAAATATTTTCAGTTTAATATAAAGGTAAAGTGTAAATGAACGTACGTTAGTGTTAGGTTGAATTTTATGATAAAGTGAGATCTGGAATCTTATGGAAGTTATTGTGGAATCATCAGTTGTTGAAGTTGGCTCTTCTGTTGAACTCGAGGAGAATATAAACTTACCTACAAATTTTGAATTGGGGCTTCTTAACGAAGGTTCTGGGTAAAATGGGGAGTTAACACAGAAAAATCAACCCTGATGAAAGTTTATTCACACCATAATCCCCAGGAACAAATCAAAATAAATTCACACTTCACAAAAATCCAATTGAAAATTCTTAAACGCAATATTGTCTTTATTTTGGCATCAGAAATACTGCCTTAAAAGTCCATTGGCAAATATCGGGCGCGTGTCAGAAGATATTCAATGTTAAATGTCGAAAATTTTTGTATTTAGCATATAACTTTTAGGCAATAAATACTATCGAAAAACTGTTCATAAAAACTTGAACAACGTGCAATCTTCCAGAAAAAAAATTAATCAATTTTTTTCCTGAGACCAACCGTTTCAAAGATATCGCCCTTTTAAAAAAGACCTAAAATGACGAAAACGTTGGTATTATCTGTATAACTCCTAAATGGTGTTATATTATCCAAAAAACCTTATTGAAAATGTTGCACAATTTATGTGACTTTTTTCCTAAGAGCAAACCTTAAATTTTTTTAATTTTGTCGAAAGTCAAAAATACAGTTTCTTACATATTATTCTAAAATGACGAAGTTGTTCAAAAATTATTTGTACACAACTTGAAGATCATGATATTTTCTATACAAAAGATTATAACAATTTGTTCTCTACAAACGATCAATTACAAGATATTGCTACTTCAAAATGGTCAAATGTCAAAAATACAGGTTTTTCGCATAGCAACTATTAAATGGTCAGCTTTATGGAAAGTAAATTTTGTTTATAAAATTTGTAATATTTTTTGACTCTTTAAAAGAATACATTGACTTTTTTTCTATTAGCGATCGTTTTTAAAATATTATTATTACTAAATATTGGTGAAAAGTTTTTCATTTTACTCTTAAATTGTGAAGTTGTCAAAAAATAGTTTTAACTCACTTTGTAGATTATAATATTTTTTAGAAGAAATATTATAAAATCTTTTTCGTGCGAGTTTCAAGATATTGCGACTTCAAAAATGGTAAAATTTTTGAAATTTAACGATTTGACAATAGACCTTTTATTCAGTAAAGCTTTCCATACAAATTACAAAAAAAAAATATTGTTTTGTGACTTTTTGTTTTAAAAAAACACTGTTTGATTTTTATTTTCCATTTCATTGTGTAGATAGCATTTTTTTAAAATAACCTTTCAAACACAAAAAAGAATATTTTAAATCGGACATATTTTTATTTTAACCCTATTTCACCCTTAAAATAACAAATTTTGTAAATGACCCCTTTCAAACAAAAGAAGGCTATGCATCTTGAATTGGATATATTTTTTTGTTTTCACCCCATTTGTCCCTACAAATAGAAAAATAAAAAAAAAAAAATACCCTTGAAGCCATTTCCTAAAAATAACCTTTTAAACACAGGTTGAGTTTTTTCAATCGGATACGTCTTTTTCATTTTACCCCATTTCACACTACAAAGTGATAAATGGTGTAACTAAACCGATTTTGTTTTATACAGGTTGATTTGCATAAGGTGTGATAAAAAGCTAGAGCGTGTAAGTTGGGTCGAGATAAAAAATCGCATGGGGGGGGGGGATCTATTCCCCCGATTAGCTAGGAGGGGCAATATTAAAAATATTAAAAAACAACGCAATGCAATGCTATACCTTTTTATAAAGCCAGAAATCTCTTCCTTCATTTTCTTTTTTAAATAATAATGTTTTTGTGAAAAGGTTTTGAAAAATTAATTTTTAAACTCAAAATTTTGAAAAAAAAATTTTGAAAAAAGTTGTTCAAACTAATTTTGTTCAAAATTTTACGTTATTAAGTAGTATTTTTGTTTTTAATATTCAACGATCTTACTAGTTTTTAATCAAACGCCAAAACCAGATATTAAGATATCTTAAAGTTCTTTAGAAAATTGAAAACAACAGAAATAAAATTCCCTTAATTTGACTCCAATCCCTCGCTTAAGTTGCTCTAAAGATCCTATTTCCACTATGTAGGTAGTAAAATAGATTTAGTTATTTTCTATTTTCTCAAAAATGACAAGACAATGGAGCATCCGGTTTTCTGTTTTTGACTAAAAACTAGTTCTAGCTTTGCATTACATTTTATTAAGATTTTTGAAGTCAAAAGAAAGACAATTGCGTTTTAAAATATTAACTTGATTTTTTAAAGTAAAAGTTCATTTTCTGGCCTTTATATCGTAGATAGGAGATACAAAAACAAACAACATTTGAAGAAATATGTATCTGAATGATCATTTCTCAATGACTAGCTTCAGTGAAGAGAGCCCGTTATTTACTTAAAATTTCTGAACACTATCGATATGGTAGCCTTTTGAAGTCTATAACTTGACTTTTAATGGTTGGATCTTCAAGGTGATAGTCTTTAAAAAAGGCTATATTTCTATTTAAAAAATATTGAAATAGACCTGGTCAAAAAGTTAAAATACAGCAGCTGAGATGGCGTATGAACTGTGACACACACACCTGATGAGCCTTCCAATATCCCCTGATGGTCTGTGCAGCAGAGGAAGCAGAGAATGACCTCAACCAACTTGATGTGCGTAACTCGAGGAAGATTGCTAGGGACCGAGCTGACTGGAAGGGCTTGTTGGTTGGGGTCGAACTCCATCCTTGACTGTAAGCGCCATCTAAAGTAAAATAAAATTATCCGGAAGTAGACACATGTGTTGATTACTATCGGAGATAAGCTGGCATAGAATTCCAAAACAGTTTATACTGAAACTTTGGTCTTCAGAGAAAACAAATCAATTAATAGAGACATAGTCGTGTTTTTTTTTTTTAATTTTACCTCGGAACCCAGTTAAATTGAATGGATTTGAATTCAGTGTGCATGGATACCTGTAGTTGGCAACCAAACTAGCTGGAAGAATTTTTTTTGTTGGGGCCGAGGTCCGCTCTGATCTGTAGAGTCACCTTATTAAGTAAGCACGAAAGATTTTTGGTAAATATGTTCATTTTAAAATATGTTAACGATCAATAAGCCACAGATCCAACAAGATGCTATTGAAATCTAATACTTTATGACATGATGACACGATGACATGCCATGATGCCTGATATTAAGAGAGAGACTAAAATTCTTGTACCCACAGAAAAAAGGTTAGAAAAGCTTCACTTTAATCTTCCGTCCAATTGCTGACACATCCAATATTTTGTACAGTATGATATAAATCTAAGTAAGCAAGTTATTTCAGTTATCATTGAGTCGATAATCATCAAATAATACTTCTGTTTGTTCTTAAGATATAGTTTCATTCAATAAATCATATTCTTAACCCAATAAATCCCATACGGAGGTAATTCTTTTGGTGAAAAAAGCACTCCCCAATAAGATTAAGGCCAACAGAAAAGCAATAGGCTGTATAGTGGGGAAATCTGTTTGGCTTTAACATGTGTGTTAATATTATGAAGATCTGCAAAGTATCAGTCAATATAAAGAATCTATTTCCATCCATGAAGAAAATAGAAAGAAAAAAAAAAGCTGAAGAAAGAGAATCCTTCAACGTTTTGCTTTTGTTTTTAAATTCATGCTTTCAAGCGAAACTCAAGTGGAAATTCGCCCTCACATAAGTATACCATTAGAGTATTTCACCCTGCTGCCGCACTAAAGACGAGCACTTCTGGCAGTCAGTATACTACTCAGTATATAGTCAGAATACTAGCAGCGCAATAGTCAACAGGAAATACGATAGTACGATTTGCACTTAACCCCAAAACTGAACTTTCCATACAAACATGAGAACCATCCGCACCCACCCAACTTCTATGTTATAGAGGGCGCTGTAAGCCACTCAAAGAGGAATGCATAATTAATTCCAATTATGAGTTCACCATCTCCTTAATCGACATTCGTCGGTTTTTTCCCTGCATTCTCTTCCTTCGTTTTAAGCTTTTCCATCCCATGTCCATGGAACATGTCCTCTTATCAATATCACATCCTGGAGCAAGTGATGCTGGTGATGTTTTGGTATGGTATGGATCCACTTTGTAGGTATAGTTGGATGGTGCAAATTACAGCTTATGTGGAGGTGGAGGCTATAGAGAGAGGGAGCGAGTGTGTTCTTCGGAGAGGCTGATCTCTATCTTTCAAGATAATCGATGATTATGGGCTTGAAGACTCGGCAACTATTCCTTTTAGATTCTCCTTTGTGAAAGGTGCTAGCGTTGCTGCTGCTGCTCTGGCTCCTGGTGGGACTGCATAAACATTTGATGGTTTAACAACACAAACACATCAAGGATAATAACAATAATGATTATTATTTGAAGTTGCAACAGAGAGACCAATATAAAAGAGTTCAATGTAAAGTGATGTTCGTTTTTTTTTTTTTTTCTTTTTATTTTTGAGGAGACGTGCATGTGCATCAGAGGTCCTTGACGAACCTAAAAAATGGTTATGCAAGTTAAGTGCTTTAATGGATTCACTTTGTTTTCCGAACTCGCACCCTTTTCGGATTCTATAGATGATGGCATTGCACTTTTTGTGTTTGAGGTTTTTTTTTTGTTCATTGTTCGTTGTTGTTGTTGAATAAAGAATGCAACTGCGCACAAGTATAAGGCAAGATATTATGAACCCCACACTTACTGCTGGTTTAAGGGTGCAATTAAACATTTGCATAATATTTAGTCGTGATGTGGTATACAAAGCAAAACTGTGGTGTGCTTATATTGTTGCGTTGCATTATATAGCCAGTGTTAAGGATAGGATAAGCTATTGCTTTCGAGAGTGTGAATTTGATAATGCATGGTTATAATAGAGGAAGTGCTTTGGAGTGATACATAAATTAGGAATAAGCTGTCTATGATCTATGAATAAATGTTTAAGAAATCCTTATTTCCGGAATTTCCTGACAGGCGTGGACAAAAAAAAATTGGATAAAGTCGGAATCAGCAATAGATTTAATGGTTTCGGGGAACTTTGGGCGAAGGCCCAGGCTTCAGAATTATTGAGAAGTAGATTTTAGTTTTAAGTGTATGACCTACGGAAGAAGACTCCAGATCACGATCCTAACTTAGAAGAAGTGAATCGCAGACAAAACGTTAAGAATCATTCTAGCTCAAGGTTCACACAAAGCCATCTCTCACTCAGAAAGACTAAACGAGGATAAAATGGTAGGAATCTGATAGCGGCCCAAGACTTATCCGAGGGATTTCGTAGTGAGTGAGTGGGTGAGTAAGTGAGTGAGTGAGTGAGTGAGTGAGTGAGTGAGTGAGTGAGTGAGTGAGTGAGTGAGTGAGTGAGTGAGTGAGTGAGTGAGTGAGTGAGTGAGTGAGTGAGTGAGTGAGTGAGTGAGTGAGTGAGTGAGTGAGTGAGTGCGTGAGTGAGTGAGTGAGTGAGTGAGTGAGTGCGTGAGTGAGTGAGTGAGTGAGTGAGTGAGTGAGTGAGTGAGTGAGTGAGTGAGTGAGTGAGTGAGTGAGTGAGTGAGTGAGTGAGTGAGTGAGTGAGTGAGTGAGTGAGTGAGTGAGTGAGTGAGTGAGTGAGTGAGTGAGTGAGTGAGTGAGTGAGTGAGTAACTGAGTGAGTAACTGAGTGAGTGTATCGAAAGAATATGGAGGAGAAGATTCAACCTCGAACTTTACGGGCTCTACTGCTTGCTAGAGATGCTAGTAACGGGTGATTTTTTAGCTGGTTTGGTTTTGGCAACACTGGTTTTGACAGCTGACGTGTGTTTAGTACCTTGTGTCACTGTCAAACAGCTTCAGTTTGGTTTGCAATTTAACCATGGATCGTCTTACAAATGAACAACGCTTGCAAATTATTGAATTTTACTATCAAAATTCGTGCTCGGTTCGAAATGTTCATCGCGCGCTGCTTGTGTTCAGCGATGAGGCTCGTTTTTGGTTGAATGGGTACGTAAATAAGCAAAATTGCCGCATTTGGAGTGAAGATCAGCCAGAAGCATTGCAACAGCTACCAATGCATCCCGAAAAAGCCACTGTTTGGTGCGGTTTATGGGCCGGCGGCATTATTGGGCCTATTTCTTCAAAGATGATGCGAATCGCAGCGTTACTGTCAATGGTGAACGCTACCGAGCGATGATAACAAACTTTTTTTTGCCCGAAATGGAAGTTCTTGACTTGCATGATATGTGGTTTCAACAAGACGGTGCCACATGCCACACAGCACGCGAAACAATGGCGCAATTGCGAGGCGAGTTTGGTGAACAGTTAATTTCACGTTTCGGGCCGGTCAATTGGCCGCCTAGATCGTGCGGTTTGACACCATTAGATTATTTTTTGTGGGGGTATGTCAAGGCTAATGTCTATAGGGACAAGCCCGCTTCGATTGACGCACTGGAAGCCAACAGCCATGCATTCATTCGTGAGATACCGGCCGATATGTGTGAAAGAGTATGCCAAAATTGGACTCAGCGGATGGGCTACCTGAGACGCAGCCGCGGTCAACTTTTGCATGAAATTATCTTTAAACATTAAATTGCAAGGTTCAAACTATCGATTCAAATAAATATTTCATTCATTTTTTTGAATTTTTTGTGTTTTTTTTTTAAAAAAAGTTCTAAACCTCTTAAAAAATCACCCATTATAACGTAAATGGCAGCTATTCATGGTCACACTTTTCGTACAACCCAAAACAGGTTGAAGAAGTCTATAGCTACCTATTGTTTAGAATTGGAAGCATCATTTTAATTAGAGATCGATCAACCATTTTTTGTTCCTGGTAATTATTGATCTTGTTGGAATTTTGTATTAAGTATTTGCCTTGTGGCACAAGAACCGTGTGCAGTAAAAAGTTGGAGGTAACAAAAAAGAATTACAGATATGCAGTCTTGTTTATAAATCCATTCCAAAGTATGTCGAACTATAGACAGATGTCTAACTGCAACCTTATTTTTAAACATTTTTGTTCAATGAACAATAAGGCAGCGAATGTTTCTATTTACGAATTGAAATGAAAGTTGACAAATTACAGGGATGTGAGTGAAAATATATGAGGACATTTAGACATTTGTTGGAATGCGTGTATAAAAAAGAAGAGGTCCAACTATTTGGCTTGCTGGACAAGTGTTCAAGAGTGATCTACGGGAGTTTTAAAGGGTGTTTCTTTAGACGTGTGGTTTTCAATCTGGCAATACTTTTTACGGAGTTGTTCATTCATATTCGGTTTGAGCGACGCATCGCGCACTGCGTCCAATATTCAGTCGACATAAGCGCAAAATCGCATAAATTCGAGCAACCATGGATCGGTTTCGCACCACGTTTACTCTAGTGGATAATGCGCATGCTCAAAGACAGCGTACAGTGCACACCGAACACGTTATTGCTGCTGTGGAGCAGAGTATCGAAGAAGACCCGAATGAGTCCATCCGCCATCGCGCGCAACAATTGGAGCCTCTCGGCTGGAATTCATTTGAGCCAGCCACGGTGGCCACTTGACCGAAACCATTTTTAAAACATAATGGCAATCCCTTATCTTTATAATAAAGCTAAATTCTTGGCCATAACATTAAATTATATGCGTTTTATTTCTTCTTTAAAACCACACGTCTAAAAAAAAACACCCATTATAAATATGTATATGACTGATGATCTTTAACGAACCAAAAAGTAGGCAACAAATTATAAAAAAACGTTTCAGTGACAAGTTCTATTTTCTTCGTCAGCTCTTCTCTCATACTATTTACTAATAATTATTGTGTATCACCAATTAATATCTTAAACTCGTAGTTTTAAAAGGAATATTATGATTAGTAAAAAAAACTGTTTTCTTCACAAACACCATATCAAAAAAAAAACCATTATACATATAACGTTAAAAAATATAACTTGCTGTCTGGATACATACCTCGACTACATAGTTTTTAGCTAAACTTACTCGTCGAATTTTCCAAAAAATTCCATAACTAAGTACACTGTGTTTCAGACTGCCGATGACGCCACAAGAACAAAAAAGGGGTGCTGCGCCTTCCCCCGCTATACCATAGAACCAATAAATATTAGAATCGACACAATTTAAGCGACCCATTAAGAACACAGAACTCATTAGAAACACTTTCAATTTCTTCGTTTTCCAAAAAGGCCGTTTTTCTTTTTAAGACTTCCCAATCCACTGATGGTGGCATTATAACGAGTTAGAAGTTTCCAACAGCTGAGCAGTCAATAAATAAGTTGCACAAAATTGGTACAAGGTTGCGCCCCAAACCCCCATCCCATTAACCATTTCTGAAGAAGGTCGTTTGTTTTTCCTCGACAAAAAGGTGGTTGGAAAGTCATTCCAGCTATATAAGCTCAATAACAAGATACTGATTTATATTTATGACATAAATGGAAGCCGGATGTTAAGCAAGCGAAACCTTCCTTCAAGAATATATTCTTCAATTTGCGTTTTCTTTAGAACCATGGCAAGAGCTCGTTGGCCTCGTTCGTATATATATTATCCCATCGGTGGGGTAGGTATATTTCTATTTCCTAATGGAGTGAATAGCAATGTCCTCGAAGGATAATCTCCTTTTACTCTGCTGGCTATTGCTTGTTAATTGTTGTGTAATTTAACAAATTATTGCGACAGGGGCAAGAGGAAGTATGGTTACTCCCTTAGGGTTAGCGCTCAACTCCACCTTCAAGTGATATTATGAGCACTGATGATGGAAGACCGTCTCGTCGATTATTATTGAATAAGGGGCGTTGGAAGTCTTGAGTAATTTGTCAAATTGAATGCCACACTGCAAACTGTGTAAACCATGATTGGAATTAAAATATTAACAATATTTGAAGTTTGTTGTTGCCGCCTTTAAGAGCACCCGAAGCGAAGGCTATATGAACGGACAGAGAATAACCATCCTCCGCAGGAGAATGGAATGCGTTTACGCTGTTAGTTTAATTAAAATACACGCAAACGTCAGAATTATGTTCTTTATGACCTTAGAAAAAAGGACCAAAAACCAACCATTATGATGGTATGGGGCATAATTTGGCTGTTTGACAAATCGATAAGCAAAAATTTTGACATTAGCCTTAAATTGTACATTCATAAGTCAAAGAAATTGCTTTTAGAAAATTTAATTAAATCGCTTTGGCATTATACTCGCTGCAGAAATAATAATATAACCTTCAAAGTGAAATACTTGGCGTGGTTTATAAAAGGTATCTGAGAGGCATCAGAAAGAAATGCAATTTTGTTCATCTGGGATGGAGGATGCCGGTAGGTGACGCAAATTTCATTAAAATGATTGAGTATAACTGGGAAAAGCAACTGCGCTATAAAGTCAATCGCGATTGAATATGTGAAAATTCCAAAAATTTGCGTATTCCATTGAAAAAGTTGCTTTGTATGGGGTGCAAGGGTATTTCCAAAGTCATAAGTTAGGATCTAGGGGGTATGTTCATGTTTTTGTTGGATAATAATGTGCATCAGACAAAAAATTATAAGAAGTCAAAAATATTCAAATTGGGATGAATGGAAACGAAACATGTGGGAACACTTTTGCAGAAAATAGTTCAAAATTTTTACCAACGGCAGATAAAGATATGAAAGTTTTTTGATGTTTAAAATTACATATATATCAAAATATGTCAGTGTCATGGAAGTGTGTGGTGGCAGCAACACAGCAGCAGCAACATATTGTGGCAGTGACACGACACGTTGACAGTGAAATGGTTGCAGTGACACCACGACAGCGAGATGAATGGTTCACTTTGTAGGGAGCAGTTGGTCATAAATAGGTCTGAATCATTTGAATCTGATTAAACAAATGAGATAAAATTTACAGACATGATAGGGAATAGATACCTATACTTAAATATATCATATACAATTTCCAATAATTGACACGCTCTCAGTTTTTAAAAGGTCATCTATTCCTCAAGATCTATACAAATTATGGTTGTGTTTTTTAGAGATATTTTAGACAAATGTGTTTTTGCCAACTCGTCTACACAAAGTTTTTTTTTACCACGCCCACTTGTTGAAAGACATTGTACGAGGGATAAAATTGATCCTTTCCCTCAGTCAACACTGCCACAAAAAGGAGAAATTACTAACTCAGGAAGAAAGAGTGGCCAGTGATCGTGTGGCTGGAAGCGGAAAGATAAATGAGTCAGTCAGCTTTTAACCATAAATGGATGCGGTCACTGGTTTGCTCAAGAATCATTCTGATGGGAAAGATTTTCTTTTATTACACTTTGGGGGTTATTTTTAGCAGTATTTTGATTTTTCACAAAATTTTATTAGAAAATGGGGAGATGTCCTTTTGTTGCGACTTTATTTTTCAAATTTGATCTTAACAGAGGATCAAAGTAAAACTTGTCAAAGGCATTTCCACTGGAAGTACACCTTTGTGATGTTTCCCTGGCAATCAGGTTTGTAAACTATGAGCGAAAGTCGCAAATATCAGCAAACATGAATCATGAAAAAAATCAATTTTCCCCAAAACGCGTATGTTTGACAGTTCTCCCACACCTGCGAATATACGTTTTCACACAATTTACGATTATGTGTTTCGCAAACGATATTTGCGAGCGGTCACACCTCTTTCTTCAACTCACCATTAAATTAAAATTCATTTTATAACACATAAAGAAACGCACTCCAAGCCAAATTGTAGAAGAGATTGTTCGCAAGTCTTCGCATTTGCAGTACTACGTTTTTGTGTGTTCCCAAATGCTCTAAAATTATCACATTGCGTGAGTGTTAAAACGATTTGCGAAAAAGCGCAAATCATGCGCAAATGGTTTTACGAGCATTTGGGGACTATCTCAAAAGATTGTTTAAACGATTTGCGATCAAATAATCACGAATTTTGACACAAAAATTGCATCAGAATTGCAAATATTTGCAAGTTTTGCAAACCGTGTGCATTAGAAAGTATTCAGATAATCTTCAGCAGTTGAATATAAAAACAATACACAATACAGAAAACATGTAGATCTAACGTTACCTAAAGAAAAGCCTTATGATATTATGCAGCTTTTTGAAGCACTTTTTCTTTTGCTAAAAAAAAACATTGCGTACAGAAATTCGAATTTGACATTATTAACACCCTCTAAACTACTGACAATTGTGTACACATAAACATCAAAACACTGACACACATTTCAAATGTTACACCCCATTCATCTCTCAAAAACGATGTTAACGCCATATTCCATTTCGAATTGGCATTCACGAATCCATTTACATATCCTCTCCTTCCAAATCATCCTCATATGTATATGAATAGAGATATGTATCTCCCGAATTTGAATAAGGATGAGAGGCTACAAACTGCCAAACAAACAATTGAAAAATCAAATATCCATCAAACGATCATCACATTTGGATTATCTCAAACCGGCAATCAGTGTCAGGACTCAGGACCCTCGAATTCAACTTCGACAACGACATCGACAAACAGCCATCACATAATAGTTATATAGTCTTGCCCTACCATAGCCATACCCCCAAAAATTTAGTGCCAATCCAAGGCATACCCGCCTGATGGCCCTTCGCTTCGATTCGATTTGCCACCCATATTTCCCATCCCATTACATTTTGTTCCGTTACTGGTTTGTTTTGATTTGGATGGTGATAGAACCAAATCAATCTGTACGGCGAGTCCTTTGGATGTATTGCATCAAATCAACTAATGCCATCCCTTGGGATGGAGAAAATTTGATGGCATGACCTCTATCATTGGGATGTATGCCCAAACGTCCTCGTTCCTTGTTATACTTGCTCGTCGTCGTCGTTTCGTCACCCATTCCGCCTTTGTTTTCCATGTGTGTGCAATAAATCTGTTCTCTGGGGCAATAGAAATAACTCAGCTCAGCTTGTGTATCCACTTCACTGCCTATCCCTATATATTTATAAAACATGCCTATGAAGATATCTTCAGTCAACAGGAGAGAAAACAAGAGGAGATGCCGATTTAGTTCCGCACTTAAGGCATTTGCTTAATAGGGTTACCAAAATGGCGCAAAATCCAGAAATTGATTTTTGTACTAAAAGTTTTAAAAATTTCATATATGAAGCCAAATTACGATGCTATCTTAGTGGTTATTTTTTGAAGCTTGGAATTTGTCAGAAATGTTCTTTGAAATGTAATTTAACCTGGCAGGATATAGAGAGTGTTGTAGTTCCCTCGGCTTAATGGTTAGCACGGTGGAGTGTCACGCTGGAAGTCTGAGTTCGAATCCCAGGCTTTTTCACCTAAAAGTTTTATTCACTGCACTGTCTCTGACGTTTCCCCCAGAGTATCCCAGATGTTAAAGTAGTAGCATGATACTATTTTCTAACATTTAAGCTCTTTGCTTAAATTAGTTAAGTTCTTATTAAACACTTTTTAACTAGTATCATACCAAACCTATATTATTAATTAACTACATTTGAACACGCTTAAAATAGTGACAGTTCAGACATGAAAATAATCAAACATACCCTTTTCAAATTTGTAACTGTCAAAGTGACATTTAGAATTAATATGATACTAAAGAGATGAAAAAGGCATTTGGTGGTTTTAACTGTAGCTAAATGTTAGAAAGATAGTAATGTGATAACTCGTTTAAAACTTGGAAAATTCTCCAAGTTTTCGCGATAAAGAAGAAAAAAATTCAATGGCAACTCGTATTTAACTAAAATCTAAATGTAAGAGGAATAATGAGTTGAAGAAGCTGATGATTTATACAGCAAATAGAGCGTGCTTCAACGCTTGCTGATGAAACTGAGCAAGAGTTAGGTGGAAGGTGGGGGGGGGGGGGGTTGGGGGAGGATTAGAGGGGTATGAGGATAAGAATTTGTGCTTACTCGCATCGCAACATGACTTCTTAAGTTGGGCTTTGGTGAAATTTGAATTTTATTGATCTGCCATCATTGTGATTCCTTGAAGGACCAAAAATTTCCCTCGACGAATAACTTTAGGTGAGAGAAAAATGAGTTTTATGGAGCAGCACCCCATTTTCGTAATGAAAATGGGTCCCTTTATAGATTATTATATTATATGTGTGCTTGTGTATGATGCTTTTGTGTGTGTTTTGTGTTGTGTTGTGTTGTGATTTTGCCAGGAGCTCTTAACTTATATTTTCCTGAATAAACACTAAACGCAGTAAAGTAACAGCAGTCTTGAATGTTGTCAACTTTCATCAATTTAAAAAGTGTTATAACTTTTCGAGATGAATTAAAACGAATGTAATGAAATTAAATTATTCAAGATGTGAACAAGTAGCAAAATAACACAAATTGATGAAAAGATTTTTTTTTTTTTTTTTTTTTTGTATTTTCGTGATAAAAAAAGGTGCTAAACTGGGGTATTTTATGTTGGTATAGGCTATAAGCTGATGGCTTGATGTGGAGGAATGTTATAAATACAAAAATATGCAAAGCCGTTGTCAAAATATAAGGAAGCGAGAAGTAAGGATAAACGAACATTGTTTTAACATGTTTATGGTTAAAGAATCCTTCACGCGTTAAGCTTTTTAAAAAAACAACAAAATTTCCTAGATAAACCTTTTTAGGTTTTTTTTTTTCTATACTTTAAGACAGCATCATGTCTTTGTGACGATGAATGCTAACTAGGTTTATATTCAATGATTGTTTTTTTATAGGTATGTCTTTTGGTAGAAGATTATTCTTAAAACTAAAACTAGGTTCAATTCACAGTAGTTTTCTTCCGAACCATCTAATAACCATCTGAAGTCTTAAGACAGCTTTTTCGGATGTAAATGATGAAAAGATAGTTTGTGACATTCATTTTTATCAAGAGAAACAATGTACCCATTTCAACATGGTTTTTTACTTTCGAAAGGGTTTATATGGTGAGTTATTAGGCCAGTTGGCAGAAACACACAAATTACACATATTTCAAAAATATAACTATATAAATAAAATGGCGCGACTCTTATGTTCGGTTTCACAAATATTTAACAGGCTTTTAAATTTTTAAATGACGTATTTTGCATGGAACAAATGTCATTTTCAAAGCTCGTTAAATAGTTAAAAGGGCATTATGAAATCGGCCATTAGTGTTGTAATTCATCCGCCAATTTGAAAAACGGCTTTTTGTCAATAGATAGATAGATAGATACAATTCTTTATTTGAATAGATATGTACAGTATTTTGAACGTTTAGATTAAGGACGTGGCTTTTCTGCCGTCTGCCTGACTGACAATTCTTAAACTATGAAATATAGAATAGAAGTACATAAATAAATTTGATAATAATTATAAATTTAAATAAATTAAATAATGATTGGATTACAATTTTGAAACACAATAATAAATTTCTTCATCTTTGCAAAATATAAATTGTGTTAATTCATAGTGTAAATAAGACTACAATATTTCAAGTGTTGTTCTTGTAGATATTGAAACAAGCTTTAACAAATTGTATTATTTAGTAGGTTGAAACTTATAATGTAGAATTGAACATTAAAGTGGTTTTGCAATTTTAAAATGATTTGAAACATAAAACTATCAATTTTAAAATGATATGAAACATAAAAAGTGGAAAAATTTAACAGGTGGAATGCCAATAGTGTTCTGTAGAGGTAAGTATTAAAAACTGTTACGGTACAGTAAAGCATGTTTATAAAATTTGAACAGGATTGACCAACCTAAGGAAGCGATCAATATACTTATAAGCTGACTTCTCGGCTTATATAGCTCTTTTGGAAGTAAAGCTGGCGGATTTCTTGTAGGATTGGACAAACTGCTATGAAATGTTAACTATCTTCAAGTTCTCTTCTATTACAAAGATTACAATTTTAAGAGAGATCCAACCTATGAGGAACATAATTTAAATTGAGTAACTTCACCCTTGCTCTAAAGATAGTACTTATAGCTTCTACGGCAAGTTCATTGCAAAAATAGTTCTTTTCGGTTGCTAGTGTGTGATTTAAGGTTTTATAAATATCTCTGATGAAGCAGCTCTGTTTAAATGTTGGCTATATATTTTTTTTTTATCAAATTTCGCAATTAAATCAGCGAAAATATTTTGCCATTCGTCTACATAAATTGTTTTCGCTGAGAGAGAGGCTTGCGTCGTGAGTTACAGCCAATTGACTCAGTTCTTTAAAGGGCGTATTTTTCGTTTGAATTAGCCTTCGCATAAATGTTTTGTGGAGACCATTTTCTCTTCTCATAACTTTAATTACATAATCTGTAAGGGCCTTAAGATTTTGAATGAAAACAGAAGGAATATGTGAATAGCATAGGTTGGAGTTGCTTTAGGTAACCGAAATAGGCCTTTGAAAAAATACCTTTGAATCGTTTCAAATTTTTCAAGTTGAGCATAGCCAAAAACCTGTGCACCATAACACATGCACGTTTTAACTGTGGCATTAAATACGCTGTATTTTGATGCGACATCAACGTGCTGGTTATTGAACAAAGAAGCCCACATCATGTTTAGGGCAAGCTTGGCCTCATTGCTTTTCTCCTTAGCATCCATGTGAAAATTCAAGTTCGCGGTTAACAACACTCCAAGATATTTAAATTGGGTTACAACTTTAATTCTCTCATGGTTTAGATACCAACATTCTTCGGGCAGTATCCTTTGTTGCCTTGGTTCAAAGACCATAATTTTTGTCTTTCGGGTATTAATTTGTAGGCTCCACATTTCACAATATTCCTGAAGTCTATTGATTTGAAGTTGCAATGTGAATGGGCTATCCGCAAACAATACTAGATCGTCAGCATAAAGCAAAACCTTGACAAAGGTTTCAGCAAAAATTACACCTCCTGGTAAAAAATCGCAAACCGCATCAATAAACAAGGCAAATAAAATTGGACTGAGAATGCAACCCTGAGGAACTCCTGCAGACGTTTCAAACCACTCTGACAAATTAACACCATACCAAACCGCTGCACTTGTTGAAGACAGAAAATTAAAATAAAGAAGTTAAAATTTTCGAGAAACACCGAGAGATGCCATCTTATAGATCAAAGCTTATCTATTAACAGTATCAAAAGCGGCTTTGAAGTCAACAAAACAGCAGTAAAGTTTTTTGTTTTTATCTATAAATTTGTTTGCAATGGCAGAAAGGGCAAAAATATGATCCAGAGTAGAAAATCCGTTGCGAAACCCTGCTTGCAAAATGCTTAATCGATTGCCATTCCATTCAATCCATTTCGTAAGCCTCTCATAGAGAACAGAAGCAAAAAATTTGTCTGATTGAATAGAGAATAGAAATACCTCGGTAGTTTTCCGGAAGATTATCGTCAACTTTCTTAAAAATAGCAAAAATGATCGTTATATTAAAACTGCTCGGAACACATGCTGAATTATAAACCTGATTGAAAAAATCTACTACTATAGTCTTAATCAATATCTCAAGAATGATCATCGTACAAAAAAGTGCTTCTGATAGAAAATTATTGTTTTAAATTTGTGCTCAGAATTGCACCAAACACGCCAGTGTGAGCTTTATTGGCTATAATGGTCTAATGTTGATTGAACATCGATATTCTATCGATATTCAAGATAAAATTTAATGTAGTTTTAATTAAACACCGATATTCTATTGATATTCGATAGTATCGATAATTGTTTTAAATGTCGATAATATTGACGATAATTAATCGATATTATCGATATTCAAAATGTATTTCATTTTTTCATCACGACCCTTTTTACGAATTTAATGGGCGAATCCTGTTTTTATATTTAGCCAGCTACATTAAAGTTCAATTTCATTCTCGAAAT
This sequence comes from Leucozona laternaria, assembly GCA_932273885.2. Lineage (NCBI taxonomy): Eukaryota > Metazoa > Arthropoda > Insecta > Diptera > Syrphidae > Leucozona > Leucozona laternaria. Next base: position 19,624,676 of record OW026368.1, on the reverse strand, counting down.
TCTACATTTTTGCTGTCAAAAATATGAAAACTATATTGAAGTAGACGTATTTGAAACGACAATATACAATTTTATTATGTAGTTTCCCTTTTAAACTTCAGTTGTGCTTTTTCTTTCTGTAAATTTTGTACAAGAATTTAAAAGAAGGACTTAGCAATTCTATCAGTACATATAAACTATCGATAGTTTTTTTTTTTTTTTTTGAAAAAATCAATACATTCTAAAGTGAAATAAAGGGTTCTCCAATAAGAGGTCGGATGTTTATTTCATTATAAAGAGGAAGGTATGCCGTTAATAATGGAACACAACATCAGCCAAATGGCCGCCACGACCACGCTTACAGGACCATATTCGTTTCATGAAATTTTCCATAACCAAATCGCAAAGTGGCTGCCCTATGTCCTCGATAGCCTCACGAATTCCATCTTTGAGGTCTTGAATCGACGCTGGGCTGTTGGCGTAGACCTTATCTTTCACGTGGCCCCAAAGGAAGAAGTCGCAAGGTGTTAAATCACAAGATCTCGGTGGCCAATTGTGATCACCTCTTCGAGAGATAACACGGTCCGGAAACTTTTCCCGTAAAAGATCGATGGTTTCATTGCTTGTGTGGCACGTAGTGCCGTCTTGTTGAAAGTTAACGTTGTCCAGATCAATACCATCCAATTCCGGCCATAAAAAATCATTAATCATCTCTCGATAGGGCAATCCATTGACCGTAACTGTTGCTCCAGCCTCATTTTCGAAAAAGTAAGGTCCAATGACCCCGCCGGACCATAAACCGCACCAAACAGTCACGCGTTGAGGATGGAGAGGCTTTTCAACAATAACTCTTGGGTTTTCCGAGCCCCAGATGCCACAGTTTTGCTTGTTGAAGTAGCCTCCGAGGTGGAAATGGGCCTCATCAGTCAAGATGATTTTTCGATGAAATTCCGGATCATTTGCATGCATTTCAAGGACCCAATCAGCAAAGACACGACGTTGTTGATGATAAGCCGGCTTGAGTTCTTGTGTTAACTGAACTTTATAAGCCTTAAGACCCAAGTCTTTATGCAAAATACGGTGTAATGACGTTTGTGGAATGCCTAATTCCAAAGAACAACAAGGAATGGACAAACCTGGGTTTTCTTCAACACTTTGGGCTACAACAGCAATATTCTCAGTTGTTCTTGAGCGACGTGCACGGGTTTTATTCTTCACATCACTAACTTGTCCCAACAGCTCGAATTTGTCCACCAATTTCTGTATTGCGGTCCGACAAGGTGCTTCACGACGACCCAAAAATGTTTTAGTTTTACGGACCGTCTCTGCCAAATTTTCCCCATTTTATAGTGAATTTTAATAATTTCAATGCGTTGTTGAAGCGTGTATCGTTCCATTTTTATTAATGGCGTAGTTTCTACTTGTCAAATGTCAAAAAATGACAGGTTCAAAAGTGACAGCTACCGAAATAGCGGGCTATTCAAAATAACACCTCTTATTGGAAAACACTTTATGTACAAATTTAGAAGTTTTGCCAAAATGATTTTCTTGAATTTAGCACACAAAAAAATCGATGGATGTGAATGTGGAAATAAATATCGAACGTTGAGAATAATAATAACGTCACATAACTTAAATGAAAAGAAATCTAGAAATTTCTCCTCTCTCAAGTTTTTTTTTAGAAAATAAAAATATAAAATTTGACTTATGTCGTTTATAATAATGTACTTATATATGAAATTTTTACCATGAACTCCATGCATGAAAACTATTAACATTCAATCAAAATCGTAATTGGAATTCCTTATTACCTTATAAATCTATTGAAATATTTTATTTCACAAAAAAAAAAAAAAAAAAAAAAATAGGCCAGAAGCCTTAACCCAACACAAAATTAACCTACGTGCTACGTTGCTTTTAAAACGATAATGTTATTCATCAAAATAATCGAAATCCCTGTCTTTATAAGGTATATGTACCTACATAGATAGATTTATCAAAAACTGTCACTAATTGGTTTCGCATTTCGTTTCGCAATATTATTTCATATAAGCCAATGCCTACCTTGTGGGTTCCTTTTCATCAGATCAATATAGGTTGCCACTACCACATCATAGAAGCATAAACACTTTATTATTCGAAATTCCAATTAGGCATCTTGATTATAAACCCACTGCTCTAACAGTCGTCATCATCATCATCAGTCCATCCACAGGGACGACGAAACGGAAAATTAATACCAACACGCCCATTCAACTGGCAAATGAATAGCTACTAATAAACATATCCTTGTAACAAAACATGGAATTTTATTGTTGCTAGATACCTACCTATACCTATTTACAATATATAAAGAACAGATATACCGCCGCACCTTTAATATTCCAACAGCGCCGCCATAGAGCATCCTGTTAGCATTGCGCCGCTCGCTTCAACTTCAATTTTAGTCACAGAGCCTTGGACGTGGAGCTCTAGCTCTTTTTCATCAACAAACCCGACATGGATTTGTAAAAAAAAAAAAAAAAATATATATACCTACCTATGTACATAAATAAATATATGTATATCTCCATATAAACAAAAATAAATACAAATATAGCCCTGCAATATAATATTCCTTAAATTAAAAAAAAATATATATGTATATCCCAACACATCCTTCTCCCACGCTCCCACTCACTCGCCCAACACAAACTGACTCACCTAACTACCAAACAAAACTCACTCACAGATGAAAATGTGAGAATGCCTCCTGCTGGAACAGGAAAATTAAAAACGAAAAACGTGGGTAATTATTGGCCTCAGGTGCATTAAATGCAAAAGGATACACCGCCATCTACACACCATCATCGCCAGCAACAACAACGGCAATAGTGAGAAAATAACAAAAAATTGAAAAAAAAAAAAAAAAAAAAACTCAGTACGGCTCAGATAATTGAAAGACTTTGCTCCAACCCACACCACTGCGCTGCTGGGGCGCGCTTGCATGGGGTGGGCGGTGATGCATATATACGACAAAGAATGATACACTAGGGCTCTTAAATCCTGGCAAATCTAGGCAGATTTGCAACCAACACCCTATACACCCTTTTCTATTTCAAAAAAAAAAAAAAAAAAATATTCTCGTGAAAAAAGGACCACGTGGAGGATGGGAGGTTGATAGGGGGGGTGGGTTTGGTTGTAAGATGATGAAAGATTCTGCTTTGCACTATAATTTTCATGTTTCCTCATTTCTTGTTTTTGAAGAACAACAAGGATATTTCTGTTGCTATTGTCCTTTTTTTTCGAGAAACAACGAAAATCAAACAGAAATCTCTTTTTCAAGCTGCCCTGTCTCCCAAGCCAGCCAGGAGTTGCAAGGGTTGACCGAAAAGTTTTCATTTCATAAAACAATACAACAAAAACAAGTCCTTATTCTTCCTTCGTTTCTTGTTTTTAATTTTTTTTTTTTGTTGTTGTTGCTTATGTCGGTTGTCCGTCAATGGCGGTGGCAGCGATAGTCACTTCACTCGCCAGTGAATTCTTACAAACATTTTTCATCTTAATTTCGATGCTGCTCCTGCTATATATGCTTCTTGTTTCAGTTTCTGTTTCTGCAATTAATAAAGTTTTCTTCTCGTATTTTCTGCTCTTGTGTCGAAAAGCGGTCAAGGATGGCTCCTTGAAAATAATTTCCACTATGGTCCAGTTACATTTTCATTTCTAGAAAAATTATTCGAGCATGAAAAAGATTTTAGTTTTTTTTTTTTTTTTTTTTTTTTTTTTTTTCTAAAATGTATATAGAAAATCGGACTTTAAGTCTAACTTTGTGTGGCTAAAGCTTTTCATAAATGCTTCTGGGTTCTAACAGCTTAACTACACATCTTCAGCGTAATGTTTAAATATAAGGTGAAGACCGAATGTGATGTAAAAAAACCAGTTTAGTCAGTTGGTTTCGGATTCAGATTTAAGCTTTGGAGGGGTCAAGTTGGTCTAGGTTATCAGCCAACGGACATGAAAAACGTAATTAAATATTAAATTCATATCTAAAAATGCTTAGAACACCTCTGTTCAAAGCCTTCCTTACCAACATATAAGTAAAACCAGAAGAATACACTTTCAAAAAATATAATTTTCACATTAAGAAACTGCCTTCATGGATGAAAATACGCATGGTTTGAAATTAATATCATTTGTCTCTCGCATTTGAAAACACCAATTTGCCAACTTCGATTTTCCTAGACTCAAAGTTTCAAAAGGATTGTAATTGTATACTCAAAGTAAACTCAAAAATCTCGTTATACAAAAAGTGTTATTCCACGATTTCAAAGTCACTGCGCAAGCTTTTTTGCTCTTTTTTAGCGTACTTCCCAGTTGGATGGAAAACATTTTTCATCAAACTGAATAAGTGAATAATAAAATAGTCAAATTCACAGCTCCATAATTACCCACCAATTGCACTTAAATCTCTTCTCTCCAAAAGCTCATACAAAAACATTTATCATTTTTTAGTTTAAGAAATATCTTGAAGCGGGTGGCAATGGCGCTGTGAATGTTGTGCTTGACTGCTAACTTAGAGGTATGGGTTCGAACCCCACGCTACCCAGCATTCTTTTCTATATTTCCCCCCAGTAACTACTGGATGCCATCTGTGGGGTTCAATGAAATAATCAATACCTTATATCTCAGTCCACGGTTCCAGCAAAAATCTTTCCTATCCTTCTATTCAGGTTGCATTTAAAAAGACCTTAGGTCTTACACAGGCCACAGGTGTTATAAAAAAAAAAACAGATTCTTAATGACCGGCAGTAGGGTCTTTCCAGCAATTGTTTCACTCTGGTAGGTTTGATTGCATTTCTCACAAAAACTTTAGTTTAATCTTAACATCGTATTGGAGGAAGTAAAATTATTATTGCTCTCTTTATAACTAAAGCTTTTTATGGAGTTTGACATGAAGCTCTTTTATATCAAAAATCTCAATGAATCAATTTTTGTGTTGAATAAGTAATAACAATAACCTTTCTGACGGTTCATTTTAAATCTTAGTTGTTTTAGTCAGAAGTTCACAAAATAAATACTGATGTACCCCAAGGCACCGTTTTGTCTCCGTCTCTATTTCTTTTTATTTCTGAAAGAAAGTAGTGGAAACAATTGCTTTCAAAACTCAAAGCTGTTTTAATGCGTTAAAGCGAAGTGTAACCCTTTATCATTATACTTGACTTGACTGGTACTTATATCGTGGAAACCAAAAAACTTACAATTACTGGTATATCTATAATTGGACCATCTTTTTTGAACCTTCACATATTAATCATGTCACTAAACATGCAGTGAAATGCTTAGGCTTCCTAAGGAAATAGAAGAACTTTTGTTCTTCCGATCTGGCTTATATACGCCCAAAACAAAAGCTCGATTTCCATATGTGGTCTTGAGCATAGAAAACATCCTTTGCTACTGAATAAAATCCACATTAGAGTTTCAAAGCTGATAAAGTGATAATTCCATATGGGAAAAATTTGTTTCCTTGGAAAATCGATCAAATGGTTCTGGCTTATAACACTGTTGTATATTGTGACTTTTCCAACAGTGCTATGGACAGCAAAAATCCTATTAAACAATTTCACCGTAAAACTAAATCCATGAGGAATGCTCATCAGTATGCCCTTGAGCTTAACTTCAGATGTACCAACAAGTACAGTGATCATTAATCTAGCCGTTTATTCCTCCTCAACATTTAAATATCTAGACATTTCAGAAAAATGAAAATCTTATCTTCAACTCAATCCTCCTTCTGCTTGCTAAAAGCTCTCACTATGGTTGAAATATAACTGTTTTGCATACCTATCAACACTGTATGTAAACACAAGTTGTCACAAAAGGTGCACTCAGTGCAAATCAAACCCCCAAATGGCCTCATGGAATGATTGATGTGGTTCCCTATTGCATTAAAAAAAAAAAACAGAAATTTTAATTATTTTTTGGTGCCGAAACCACAAATTCGAATCCAATTTCAAAACTGCTGCTGTACTTTGCGGTACGTTTAATGATATAAATATTATATTCTGGGAGTGCGAAAAACATTCCATAATTCGAAAAAAAAAAAATGAGACAAAGGGTCTTGTGAATAAAAAAAGTAACAACTTTTTTTGAAGGAAGGTAAGGCGAACTAGTCATAGCTTTTACTAGCAGCTAAAGCTAGACAGTTCTAGCTTAAGCTTTGTTTTAAGTAAATAAAAAAAATGATAATGCTAAAAAGCTTGAGCTGGAAAATTCTAGCTTTAGCTTCGTTATTTAAGATCTCGGTTTTATATTCACATGTTTTGACTTAGATAGCTTTAGCTAGAATCGAAGCGAAAAGAAAGGTTGTTTTGCATTTTGTTTTCCCATAACTTTTTATCTGTTCTATAGGCCAAGTATCGGTTCGAGTAAAAAATCTTTTTATCATATTATCCGTCAGCCAGTGCGTCAATGCGTTCACTGTGGACAAATTTGTTTCAAATTCATACATAATGCCCTAGAAGAGAAATTTGATTATACTTATATATTCATCTAAGCCGGCTAACTCCAATAAAACAGTTCTGATATTAAAAAAAGTTTCGCAAAAAATTGTCTTATTTTTGAGTTATTCTCTGATATTTAATTAACACCTCGCACATGTTTTTAGTAGATGCGCTTCATACTTTTCCATTAACTTTGTAATTGTACCTATTATCATAAATAAATTGATGATCTTTTTAAGATCCGTGAGTCGTGAACTGACCCTGGCCACTCTGGGCGTCCACATTTGTGAATTCTTTGGGTTCATTGCATGTCGCTTCTACATTAAGGCTGTGGAAGCCTTTCCTATTAATGTATTTGTCAAATCTTGTTTTCCCATAATCATGGGGGTTTTGAGATAGCAATATGGGTGCAGTCTATTACCCCAAATGCTCCGGGAAACGTATATATTTCAACTCCAAGATCGTGTCCTACACCGCACTAAAATCCAGGTTCACATCACAGATATCTCAAAAATATCTGCATTCTCTGCGCAGAAGAGGTCAGTGGACCTCCCCTACGCTCTGTTGAATCTCCTTAAAAGTAATCAGAAAGCCACTGAACATTTTCTTTTGAAAACCGAAATAAAAATCCTCATCACTAATTTCTAACCGTGTCCTATACAATTTTGGTTTTCTTACGCCTATATAAACTCGACCATATTCATACTATACATAACTAAACACAATACTAAAAATAAGAACTAGTCAAAGAGGTTTCTAGAAAGTTAAAAAAAGTCTTGAATTTTTTGTAGCTTTAACTAAAGGGTTTTCCAATAAGAGGTGTTATTTTGAATAGCCCGCTATTTCGGTAGCTGTCACTTTTGAAGCTGTCATTTTTTGACATTTGACAAGTAGGAACTACGCCATTAATAAAAATGGAACGATACACGCTTCAACAACGCATTGAAATTATTAAAATTCACTATAAAAATGGTGAAAATTTGGCAGAGACGGTTCGTAAAACTAAAACATTTTTGGGTCGTCGTGAAGCACCTTGTCGGACCGCAATACAGAAATTGGTGGATAAATTCGAGCTGTTGGGACAAGTTAGTGATGTGAAGAATAAAACCCGTGTACGTCGCTCAAGAACAACTGAGAATATTGCTGTTGTAGCCCAAAGTGTTGAAGGAAACCCAGGTTTGTCCATTCCTCGTCGTTCTTTGGAATTAGGCATTCCACAAACGTCATTACACCGTATTTTGCATAAAACTTGGGTCTTAAGGCTTATAAAGTTCAGTTAACACAAGAACTCAAGCCGGCTGATCATCAACAACGTCGTGTCTTTGCTGATTGGGTCCTTGAAATGCATGAAAATGATCCGGAATTTCATCGAAAAATCATCTTGACTGATGAGGCCCATTTCCACCTCGGAGGCTACGTCAACAAGCAAAACTGTCGTATCTGGGGCTCGGAAAACCCAAGAGTTATTGTTGAAAAGCCTCTCCATCCTCAACGCCTGACTGTTTGGTGCGGTTTATGGTCCGGCGGGGTCATTGGACCTTACTTTTTCGAAAATGAGGCTGGAGCAACAGTTACTGTCAATGGATTGCGCTATCGAGGGATGATTCATGATTTTTTATGGCCGGAATTGGATGGTATTGATCTGGACAACGTTTACTTTCAACAAGACGGCGCTAAGTGCCACACAAGCAATGAAACCATCGATCTTTTACGGGAAAAGATTCCGGACCGTGTTATCTCTCGAAGAGGTGATCACAATTGGCCACCGAGATCTTGTGATTTAACACCTTGCGACTTCTTCCTTTGGGGCCACGTGAAAGATAAGGTCTACGCCAACAGCCCAGCGTCGATTCAAGACCTCAAAGATGGAATTCGTGAGGCTATCGAGGACATAGGGCAGCCACTTTGCGATTTGGTTATGGAAAATTTCATGAAAAGGATATGGTCCTGTAAGCGTGGTCGTGGCGGCCATTTGGCTGATGTTGTGTTTCATTATTAACGGCATACCTTCCTTTTTATAATGAAATAAACATCCGATCATTTATCTCAAAAAATGCCATTTTTCTTTGAATATCAAAATAACACCTCTTATTGGAAAACCCTTTATATTATTCTAGTTTAAGCTATTTTTATTCACACAAATTGAAGCTTAGGCTGGAAAAACAAGTTAAAACTGAATAAATTCAGCGTCGGCTATTTTAAAATAGCTACTAAAAGACATCTTTAACTAGCTATAGTTTAAGCTTATTTTTATTCACCAAAACCCTAGCTTGTACATAAAAATCCAAGTTTTAGCTTTAGCTTTTTTTTCACAAGAGCTAAAGCTAATTTATTTTTTTGGAGTACTTTGTTTTGACGTCTTTTCGTAAATATATCGACAACAATCAGTATTTTTTGGAATAGGTTTCTTTATTAGATAGAATTTATAGCTTTTAAGTCTTGTTTCAGCACCAAAAACTTTGTTCAGATATCAGATGTGCAATATAATCCTTATAGTGTGTGAACTTAAGATGATTTTTGGCCCTCAAAAATGTCTTATTTATTAAAGTGAAGCTTCTTAATACAGACCGCAGAGTCTGATAGGAAGGAACCATCAAGGACAGTTACGTCACACCTTCTATAAAATCACACCTTTGTGAATCAATCAAATTCGAAAAAAAAAACATTTCAAGGAAGAATTTCTTATTTTATGCATATTTTTCAAAAAGAAGTCCTTTGCGAGGCCTCTATCTTGAGTTCTTATATTTTGGATTTATAAGGCTAAATCAGAAAGAATGGGTTTACTTGGGGTGTCAAATAATGTTTATACTGCGTGTTGGCTTTAAATTTATCATCTGGAGCGTAGAGTTACTACATTTTAATCGTTTGTAGTTTTAACTCACACTACTGACGCGCGGATGAGACATTTTGTAGATATTCACACATTCACACACATACATAAGAGAACTAAAAAAACAAGCGTGATGATGATTCGACAGTATTTTTCGCGGTGATTGACCGCAAATCGAATAAATAAAATGCATCATTGCGCATCATTACTATACTGAACGTATCGCAGAGATCAGAATGTGTTATCGCAGCAAAATTCGTCAATTATACCATGGAGTAGTATACAGACTATCCTTCTATACCTATACCATTATCGTCATTTACATAAATATCCTTTTTCCTAATGTCAGTTTAATCGATTTTGCGTAATTATATCTCCTTACTTGGGCCCAGCTGCAAAATTTATTCCTCACTTTCACATCTACAACATACTAGGTATATGAGCAATAGTGACATAAACATCGATACATCCTGTCAATCATTATTGTTTTGCGATCCTGATTGCATTTTCCTCCTTTTGTTTTTTTGTTTTGTTTTAGAGCGAAGAGATTTTCCATTGCTCATTGCATTGTATAGTCCTTAAACCCCCCCCCCCCTCCCGCCTATCTTTGCTTCCGTCGCTGTCGTCATTGTATCGAAATGCTTCATAGTAGTAGGTATATCGTGTTACGCCGCCGTTTTACGTCACAAAAGTGCCATAGAAGTGCGAGACATCAGGAATCAGGACTGTGGTGCGGTGCTGATGTTTTTTGTTTTTTTTTTTTTCTTTCGTGCTTAACGTTTCTGAGTTCTCTGATTTCTATATTCTTGATGCTGAATATGAGAACAACAAGGACTCTTTCAAATCAGAATGTTGCCATTAATGCAACAATTTCATCTCGCAACCAATCATCAGAAATCAGGCTTCCTCTCGCCGCACCTCCACTCCGACCGCGCCGCGTTCTATTTCACATCGATTTGAAATCGCGAAGGGCAACCAACATTCATCGCCGTCATATAGCCTTCATCATCATCGATATCCTCTTCAGAATGGGTTGGAAAGATTGGTGGGTGGTGGCTGAAGAGGGGGTAGGGTTTTCGAATGATGCCTGTGCTCCGTGTTTTTTAACACTCTAAAACAATGGAGTATATGTATATTCTTTATTTTCTATTTTTTAAGGCATGCGAAAAAAATCATGCCTGTATTGTCGAGGCAATGCAACCGGTAATAAACCATCCCCTCTGCACACAGAGCATCTCTTCTCCCCTCACCCACTTACCCAACCCTCATTTATATCTTTTTCACATGAAGCATAGGCATAGTGGATTGCAAAAATATTAATTGCACACACATAACAATACACGAATCTATGTGAATGAAGAATTCATTAAATCCTGACTCCTGCAGCTGGATAAAACAGGGATTTCCTAAGCCCAGTGCAACTAACAAACAACCAAAAGAAAAAAAAAAAATAGAAAAAAACACACCCTTGCCGAAGGGTTAAAAAATCGCATCGCACATTTTTTATTTTTGCTGAAGGAATAAAAATCAATATTTAGCAATGAAGCGATTTTTGTGTTTTACTGTAGACTTATGGTAGTTTGGGGATATTGATGGTGGTATTGAGCGGGGGATGATAAAGGAATGATAGCTCAGTCATCAGTTAATCAGTGTGGCAGCGATTTAATTAGATTTCATGAAGTCCTGGTTGCGGTTTGTGATGTGTTATCATCGGAGCTGGTATAATAAACGAAAGGACGAGAGACTTTTGTAAAGTCATATTTCTCTTTTTAAAACCAAATAGAGAAATATTTATGCAAAATTCGTGTTAAGGATTAATTTGAGGATCATTATGGATCAAGCGATGTACTTAGAATTAAATTAATTTTGCTTCTCTGAGAGGAGGAGATGTGGGAGATTCTGCAGGAAAAAGAACCTTTTAGCATAAAAAGGATAATCTGTTAAAATTTACAAAAAAGTATGCAATGTTTGATTAAACGAAAAAATAGTTCGAACAGGGTTGTGAAATGAATGCAATCTTTTGTGAATGCAATCATTAATAACTTCAATAAAATTATTGCATTCATTGATTTCATTTTGAGACTTAGACTTCGAATTATGGAATATTAATTCATTTGACTTCAAAAATATAACAATCATTTTTTCCTCCCATTCATTTTACAGCAATAAATTGAATGCAATATTTTGGGAATTAATGATTTCTTTTGAATTCTTGGCATTACTTTTGCCCTCTATAAACCCGAGGTCCTCTGGTTCCATATAACTCTTTCCCAAGTTACATGACAACATTTCACTTACGACTATTATTCCAAGCCATTTAACCATGTGTAAAAGAGATTGCAAAGAACGAAAAGCATGAAAAAGAGGGCAACGAATTTAAGAATTCCCAAAAGAATACATTCAATTGATTGCTGTAAAATGAATGTGGATGATTGCAATCTTTTTGAAATCAAACGAATGGTCACTTGACTTAGTTGGATTATTTTTCCGGGATTTCGAGTTCCTCTATATCGCCCTACAGAGCTCCAGAAAATTCATAAACTATTTTGTGGTGAAATTAGGGCCAGTTTCACAGTCGACACATACCGGAATAAGTGGCACTTAAGTTTACCAAATCAGGAATTTAAGCTAAATTTCATAGCCAGCGTAAGTGGAACTTAAGTAACCAACATCACTTATTCAGGTAACAGTGCTCTGTGATATTGGGAATTAGCTCCAGTTTCACAGTCAGCAAAGTGACACTTAAGTGGGGAATGTGAAGGATTAATTCCCAATATCACAGCGCACTTTTACCTGAATAAGTGGCACTTAAGTCTCCGATGTTGGTGACTTAAGTTCCACTTACGCTGGCTATGAAATTTAGCTTAAATTCCTCATATGGGAAATTTAAGTGTGCCACTTATTCCGGTAAGTGTCGACTGTGAATCTGGCCCTTGATCTTTCACATTCCCCACTTTAGTGTCACTTTTCTGACTGTGATACTGGCCCTTAACTTTTATTACTTTGCCTAGATTTTGTTTCTCAAAAATAATGTCAAACTAAAATAAAATCGACATCAATTTGAAGCATCTTCTAATGTTTAGAATTATCGAAATGAAAAATTCACAAACTCTTCACGCATCAATATTTGTAATTCTGTCCTTGCTGGACATTGTTGTGAGCTCACAACTAGATGATTTTTTGAAAGCTATCGAAGACGTTAATTTAAATTTATACTTCGGTCAAATTCGGCCAAAAAGAAGTCACTCTATTGATGAGCTACTTTCTCGTTTTGACGAAGATGACGATCATCAGCTAGAAGACTCGAATTTAGAAGCTGGAGATGCTTGGTATCAATCTTTCCGAGCAATGGAATGTCTTCACGGAGGCTGTTCAAAAAGACCACTTCGTTGGAAAACAAAAAAATCTCAACCCGAAGAAGACTACGAATACTACGAAGATGAAGAGCCAACTTTACAAGATCAATGGGAACACACCCAGAATGATCTCTCCCACGAAGCCAACTATAAGCTATCCAAAATTGAACAAGATGCTGTTGAACAGAAGTTGCCAAAATTAGCTTGGCCAATTCGACATGATTCCAAAAGAAATGTTGATCCCATGCAAGCTGTAAAATTAATGACAAGTCTGAGAATGTTGAAGAATGGTGATGGACCATCTTTACCAAGTTCATTTCTTGAAGAAGATAGGCAGCAAAGAATAACAGTCGAAGATATTTTAAGCAATTCCAGAAACGATGAAAATCCTGATCCTTGGAAGGAAACCTATGAAGTGATGGAAAGTAGAAAATTACTTTCAGTAGAGGATTCTGATGATGTCCCAAATGCAGAAGAAAAGATTTGTAGATCAAAAGATTGTCTAAGCCATGTCATGGATATGAGTCAGTTCGACAATATAAACCAGAAAACAGACTTAGACCGAAAGCTCGAAGGACTTTCTTTCGATAATGTTGAAGAAAGTAAAGTCAGCAAAAAAGGAACACTGGCAACATTGAGTGACCAACTCATGCATAGCGAAGCCTTTGTGAAATTGCAAAATTTCATTAAAGGAAAAACTGACAGTGGATCGAAAAAAAACAAGTTTGAGGGAAAAACATCAACAACAATCCGACCTACAACCTCGCTTCCTCTCAATCTCGTGGATAAAGATAGAGATGTCAATATAAAACTTCATATGTCTGTGAACGCAACAGTTTTGGGAGATGGAAAACTACCAGAACAATTTCATAAAAATAATACAATTACTTTTAAACCACCAACAGTTAAGATGGGCAAAATTCAAGAAGATAACTTAATGGAATATGATATGGACTTGGATCGGAATAGGCGTGGAGTTGTGTTTCCAATTCTAACTTCAACCAGCAAAAGGAAGGCCAATGAGGAAATCAGGTAATAAGAATCTAGGTTTTTGTTCTGTGTAACCAAATTCAAATCGGTAAAAATCAATCTGTGCGTTCAACGCGTCAAAAGTTGAATTTGTAAGGCTTCTGATTGGCCAGCTGTCAAATGGAGAGAAAATTACCAACCGTTCTTGTGAACATGTTGCTATAGTTTGCAGGAATGGAACAACAAGTTTGGGGAGAATCCAAACGGGTTAGGTGAGTATTAGGTGGCATAGGCTGATGGGATTCGATTGTCAGACCTCCGATTAATTTTATTGTCATCTGACAGCTGACCAATCAGAAGCTTGAACAATACATTTTTCAAATTTGGTAGATTTCCCAGAGGAAGAATTCTAATTTTTGTTTTAAGTCATCCACAGCGGGAAGTTGTCATGAAACGATTTTTTTTTTAATTTTCCCAAAACTGGCTTAAACTATTTAAACTAAACTGCTAACCTTTTATGACCAAAATGATTATAAGAAAATTGCGTTCCAGATTTGTGCCAACAAATACGTATAACAGAAACAGCAATTTAATTGAATTCGGAGTAAATTGCCTTATTTTTGAGTTATGTACGCGTATCTTTTTAACAACTTGGCCAGTTGTGTCCCGGTAAAAACCCGGTAAAATCAGATTAGCCCGGACACATAAGCAGAAGTTGTAGATATAATAAGAAATGTATGATGTTGTGAAAACTACAACTTCTGCTATAGCTACATTCAGCCAGTAATGGTCCATTTAATTTTCAGCAAATCTGTTATTGAAGCAACGGACAACTTCCCCCTGGACGAGTTGATTACTGGAAAACTAACCTCTCAGTTGGTGCATACAATATTTTCTCTCGTCAAATCAAGTCCCAGCCTTAAAATTCTCTGGCCAGGCTTGATGAAAAACAAGGTGTCTTCACCAAAACAAGTTCAGAACTTTTATGCCATTAGAAATCACGTAAGTAAAGTATTGACTAAGTCAAAACCTCTTCTTATGTTCACCAAAGCTCTTAAACATTTTGTATTATTTTTTATTTTACAGGACAATGAATCAGAAATGCAACGAACTGAATTAATGCTGCGGCAAGCAATGGAAACCATAAATTCCATTATTGAACAACAAGTTCGTTCTCGGTCTTGTGTACCACTAAGAGCTGATCTCAAAGCATTCTACAATCTCATTCTTGAAACACAAGCTGCAAATGATCAATTTCAAGATCGCCAGAAGAGAGAAACATCATCACAAGAATTTAACACCATCATGGATGACTCACAAATCCGCCAGAAGTCAAGAATTGTCAAAAAACTTCTCAAAGACTATGAAGAACTGCCCCGTGAAGATCAGGACCACATTTCAATTATCAAAGAGAGTCTTCTCTGGGCTGCTGAAGAACTGAAAGAATTCGAAGAAACATCAAGACGACGAAAACGACAAACTATTGCAAATCACTTGTTGAATCTGAATCAAAACTCATCAAGTTTTCTACCCAAAGTTTCAGAAGATCAACAATTCACTCCGCAATACCTAAAGCTGGCGAGAACAGCTGAAATGCTTTTACATAACTCACTTAAGGATTCTGATTTAACGATTGACTTTAACTCTATTTAGAAGACAAATAAATGTCCTTTGAGCAATTAATTTACCAAGCCTTTTTGGTGTGGAACTCTCAGCACACACACTCATACACATACTCACGCACACACGAAGTACCTATACACGAAAACCTATTAAATTGGTTTCTTGAGAGATTTTGGCGGCAACGGTGGCAGTGTTGCGAAAGATTGGAAGGACGGACTCCTGTTTCTGGTTACTTACAGTTGCAGACACATGTGTGCACATTATGGGTGGCCAATTTTCAGCTACATTTGCCGTGTGGTCAATTGATTGATGAATTGGGGACTGGACCAACATCGTAGTTGTAGTCCTTGTCCTCTTCCTCGTCCTCGTAGTCGTAGTCGTCCCTGCAATTTGGTTTGAGGGTGTCTTGTGAACCTCAAAATTATACACCAAGTGTACGCTGAATGAGCCCTGTTCCATGTGTGGGTGATGGTGTGGTGGGGTGGAAGTCCAATAAAAGATGCTTTTACACGGTGAGGTGGTCTCGTGGCTGGTTTAGTCGATGGATACTTACAAAACCTAGAACAACCTTGAAACTAACCAGTGTAGCAGCTCCCAAACCGGAAGGTGTTCCATTACAGCCACACCCAAAAAGCTTCTGTAGCCCAGCCAGCCCCCTCTTCCTCTTATTCTTCCACCCAAAATGTGGTTGAGTTCAACTCGATACTCATGTGAGCAATCAATTTCGAATCGGCTCGAAAGACCAGAGATATGGAATCCCAGACGATTGTTTGTTGCAATACCTAAATGTAATTCTCTCTCTCTTTACTTTATGCAGGCTGATTTTGGTGAGGTGTGGGTGGGGCAGGAGGGCTGCTGTAACGGTTATTGAATTCTGCCCGATTTTCGCCAGTGACTTTTTGGTTTTAGCGCGAACGATTGAATTCTCTCTCTCTGCACTTGAAGGCTTCTGAAATTACAAAATCCAATGCACTCTGCATCAGAGGCAAGAAGAAAGATTGCGCCTGACCCAAGCATACCAACCTATAGGGTAGAGGGATGTCGATGATAAGGGACGTATATAGAGAAGACTTAGGGTGGAAGTTTTTAATGCAATTATATATATATAGGAATGTGGGCATAAGTCGGCTGTATATAGGCACATACATATACAAACATATAGATGGAAGCGAGTCCTGAGCGAATTGTTTGCAAATAGAAACGATAATAGATAAATCGCTTTTCGATCTGTTCGATTGAATTTGGATTGCTTGTTGAAAACGGTTTATGTTTGTTTTTCCAGTTAGGGTGTTGTATCAATATTATCGTGAGTGAGGTTGGATAACTTTTCAAATAAAGATGCAAGGAGGGAGTTTATGCGATAAAGATTGTTGATAGTTAATTATCTACAGGTGAATTTTTGGACTTCTATTCATATACATATGTACATATATTTGGGAAGCATTTGAGGGGCCTCGAAATAGAAAATTCAACTGGGAAGGTGTACCTAGTTGGTTTGCAAAATTAGGAATTTATTTAATTGAACCATCAGCAATAATCAAATGGGATCTGTTCGATGTTTTGCAAGAGTTATGCAAAGGTTAACGTTAACAGCTCAGGAAATACGCTTTTAGCACCTAATTATAATCTTCGATTATGGCTGCAAGATTACAAAAATTGCTGTTTGCTATATAGCTAATAATCCATAGACATAGTGACAACATTCTTGTATACCCATCTCTGTTTTCCTTATGTTTATTCGCACTTCGCACTTGCGGCAAAGAGAGAGGTGTGCAAATTGTGAATTGCGAAGCGATATATGCGGAGTGCGAGGTGATAAGTGTGGATTTCGAATTGTGGAGGATAGAGTGCGAAGTGAAAGGAGCGAAGTGTGGAGTGTAAAGTGCGGACTGCGAAGTGCGACTGTTGGGATGCGAAGTGTGGATTGCGAAGTGTGGAGGATGGAGTGCGTAGTGATAGGAGCAAAGTGTGGAGTGTAAAGTGCGGACTGCGAAGTGCGACTGTTTGAGTGCAAAGTGTGGATTGCGAAGTGTGGAGGATGAAGTGCGATGTGAAAGGAGCGAAGTGTGGAGTGTTAGGTGTGGACTGCGCAGTGGGACTCTTGGAATGCGAAGTCTGGAGGATGGAGTGCGTAGTGATAGGAGCAAAGTGTGGAGTGTAAAGTGCGGACTGCTAAGTGCGACTGTTGGAGTGCGAAGTGTGGATTGCGAAGTGCGGAAGGCGGAGTATGGAATGCAAAGTGTGATGTGATAAGTGCGTAAGCAAAGTGATAAGTTCGAAATGAAAAGTTTAAAGTATGAAGTTATAAGTGCGCGGATTTCGAAGTGCGGTGTTTGAAGTGTTGAATGTGAAAAAGTTAGATAAATGGTTCCCAATTAAAAGCCTATAACTTTAGTTCTAAAGGTTGATATTTTAAAATTCTGATGTAGAAGGAACAATACCCCTCTTCCTTATTAAGTTGACGAGGCATATTTCATACAAAAAATACCAGTATAAGAAACCATCATAAAATATAATGCTTCACCATAAAATAAGTGCTTCTGCAACAGTTAACACAGAAAAAAAAAATAGCAGTTAAGAAGAACGTAAATATTTAAGTTTTTTTGATTCACAAAACCAAAAATTGTGTCTCACCAAAATCAAAAGAACTTTAAATATTTGTCAATGATTTGAAAAATTTCGTTGATTTACTAATCAATTTGAAAGCGACAATGACAATGCGAATTACGAACATCGACTAGTTTGGTCTTAGCTTGGTTTCTCTATTTGAGGAGTGTGGTTGAACCAAGTTTACTGATTTTTCATTTTTAATAATTTGTTCGACAGTCGATTTTTATATGAATCCTCCAATTTTTGAAGGTACATGTAAGTATGTACATATGTTTTTAATTTCATTAATTTAACGAAGAAAAGATTGATTTTTTGTAATAAAGGGTGTTTTCTTAGACGTGTGGTTTTCAAGAAAAAATAAAACACATATAGTTTAATGTTATGGCCAAGAATTTAGCTTGATTATAAAGACAAGGGTTTGCCATTATGTTTAAAAAATAATTTCGGGCAATTGGCTACCGCGGCTGGCTCGAATCAATTCCAGCCGAGAGGCCCAATGGACTCATTTGGGTCTTCTTCGATACTCTGCTCCACAGCAGCAATAGCGTCTTCGCACAATATCGTCTTTGCACGATTTAAAAACGTTGCTCAGGAGTAAGTCTATTAGTTATGAAATGGCAAACCAAACTAGGCATAAATCAAGTAACAGTTTTCAAAAAGACCATTTCCGAAAAAAGTATTGCCAGATTGAAAACCACACGTCTTAAAAAAAAACACTCTTTAGTTTTCAACTTTTTCAAAACTTCCATTAATGATTTATCATTAAAACATGTTTTTTTTTTAACATACAAAAATGCGACACTAAAAATCTTGTTGAAGTGCCAATAATTTCCCATAAAATACCCTCGCACCAAGAACTTTTAATAGACGTTTCCCAACAAACTGTAGGTAGGTACATTAAAGCATATTCCACTCTTTGCTATACACACTATCCACTTTCCCATAAAGCTATACACCAAATTGCCACTTGGATAACTAGAAAATTGTTGCAAAAACCGTTTTATGTTCCAAATCCTCTCGAGAAGTAAATATTATGTATTCACTAAAAGTTAAAAAAAAAAAATAAAAACTGTAAGGAATCAGCATGCTCCCGTATTCCAAATCCACCCACCCAACCAACCAACCAACCAAACCAACAAACTTCTCAATAATGCTTTTGAGCAATTGAATTCGAATGGCTTGTTGCAGCGGAAAAGGTCCTTTAGCTTCATTTTGTTTTTTTTTTTTTTTTTTTTTCTTCTTTGCAAATTCTCCACTCTTATACACCTCTACTTATGTCTATGTGTTTTTAGTTTCCGGCTTTTTACTCTCGCCAAGTATGAAAAATTGCTATTCCATAGGATGCATCAGGACGTTTACTGCGCCACTGCTACGCGATAAAATTTATTTTCACTTAACATAATGTTTTACGATTCCGTGCAAGAGTCGAGTTGGTCTCCTCTTGGTATAGAGGTTTAGGATACCCCTGACTTTGGTCCAAGCATAGACGTTTTATGTTTATATATGTATGTATGTATGTACCAGGCAAATATGTACCTTGTTTTGTGAATTATAAGAAGGAACCACTGTACTGCACACATATTAACACGTGTCCTTTTTTGTTACTTCTATTTTTTAAAGGTAAATTTCGCCAAAAAACGCTGTGTAGAAAAATAATTTAAATGGAAGTGACTCTAGATGCCAATTATAACTGTTTGTGTTTATAAAAGTACTATGTTTATGCGCCCTCCGCCACTCTGGTGGGCATACTTCAGGCACCCGCAGAGTTTATTTTCAAGTGGTGCGAAGCCCGTCAACGCACGTCCACTTTTAATGGCGAAAAGCTGTTATAACTGTTATAAATTGGCCTGTCTTTAGTCTCGTCCAATTTAAATTGTACTGTTCCCCGATTTGAAAAAGTGGGCGCTGCTCTTTTGCTTGGCGCCCCTCAAGCTCTGGTGCGCTGGGTGGCCAACCGTATTACCTGAACCTAAGGCCGCCACTGGATGCATATTCGGGTATAATGTTTTTGCTTGTTAAATTCATTGCTCATATTATTTTCATTTGAAAAGATTCCCATATGTGCAAGATTGAAAACTTGCACATGTAACTGAAAAGATAAGATTGAAGTAGCCACTCGGAACTCTGACGTTTTGTTGATGAAATCTGTGGGCTTTGGGTTAGAAGAAAGATGCACTCACTATCAATGTTAACTCATGTCTAGATTCCATATGTGCAAGAGTGGAATCCTGCACATGTAACTCAAAAAATATCATACAAGTCGATGGTTGAGTTCGTTGGGATAAAATCTATTCCACAGAACAGTTATGAGTGCTTGTGCATAAATAAAAAGTGTTATTTCGAATTCATTTTGTGACTGGTGTTAATGGAATATATCCAACATGCTCGTATAATTACCTTTGTTAAGGAAATTGGCGCAAAATTTTAGTCAATTAAGTACAATTTTAAAGCATTTTTAGTAAAGGAGGGCTGTGTTGTACATAGGACCACACAGCGTTTGACGATTTATCAGAATGTAATGGGGAAATAAAAAGACCATACATTTCCTCGCCGTATGTCTTAAATAGACAAAATCGAAATATTCCAGTTTGTAGCACATTGGTTCAAAAAATTGAAAGTGCATAAAAAGTGCTTTCTTATAGGTAGCCTACAAGAATGGGACACTGATAGCATCAACGAGCGTAGCCATCTGTTCGGTGTCCCAGTCCCAGTCGCAGTCCCAGTGTGACTGACTTTTGATTTTCCTCCTTTAACTAACAGGAGTATTTAACAGGACATTAATATAGCGATAAACCCTGTTAAATCCTCAATGACAAAGCCTAACATTTGTGTAACTTAATCGGTTTGCTAAATTCACCTTTACATAAAACAGCACTGGCACAAACCAAAGAAAGTGAGCTCTGGACTAGGAGAGATTATACGTATAGCTCTTTTCCTTTTAGCTAAGACGACACCAAAAAGAACCTTAGTAAGACGACAACGACTATACGATTACGACGACGTTTGCTACATGTAAATGACGCTTTAATTGTTTATGAGGTACCTAGTAGAGCACCAAAAAAGGACCTGCATTTATATAGTCTTTTGACTATTAGTGTAACGGTTTTCTACTCCCATTATGAACCAGCTGAAACTTTATTCGCCATGAAAATGGCAACACGACACAAAAAAAAAAGTAATAATTTGGGTGGACCATTTCTTTAAATTCTAAATGCATGGCTCTTTACTTATTAATTTGTTATTTTGTGGACATGTGGCAATATCCTTAAGTATATCCTTCCTGCTGCCGGTATCCGGATAGTTTACTGCAATTAAACGTGAGAGGTCCTTGTTTGTCGCCATCACCCACTCACCATATTCAGTATTCACCATCAGCAACTCCATATCGCCTCCACACTGCCTCCGTCTCCGTTCCGTTTCCTTATGGGCTATGGCCTTTTCTTGCCTCGTGACTTATTTACGAGTGCATGAAGTGTTTTTTTTTTTTTTTTTTTTTAATTTCACGAAAATGAACCTTTTTACGAGACTTCTAGACTTCTTGAGAAGGCGGATGGGCAAGGAATTATTGTGTTTCATTGGGAAAGTTTTTTTTTCGTTCTTTTTATGATTTTATAATTTTACGATGTCCTTTTTGTCGAAGGGGCACGCCGACCGTCGTGCGGCGCGGCGTGGCTTAAGAGGAGGTGAAGAAGGTATGAAGTGAATGCGGAATAAACTAAAGTAGAAAATAACACACAAGTGCAATCGCGTAATGTGATTCTCTTCACTGAACCGCAGATGTTTTTCGGAAAATATTAATTTAGAATCACGGATAAACGTTATCCTTGCGATTTGGCAGTGAATATACATGTTGGAGGGGAGTTACCTTCTTGTTCGCGTATAATGTAGTATATCTACTATACCGACTCCTTGTCCTTGGTGTGGATCAAAAGCAGACGAGCGCACGAAGCACACACATAGCCTTCTTCTCCTTCTTCCTGTTCTACCATAGCAAGCTATGACTTGGATTTGTTATGCTTATTTAATGTCACATGATTTAGTTTAACGGAAATTGAGAAGGATATTCAAGACGGGTTTTTCTTTTCCTTCCACATGCTTCTCTAGGCCTCTTCGCGATTTTTCCCAGCGACATTCTTGTGGGTGATTTTTTTTTTGTTGTTGTTGTTTTTTCTTCTTTTGTTCTTCCAGATGTTCATCGTGAAGATGATACGATTTGGAGATTCCTTTTTCTCATTCTCGCAGCCAACCGAACGAGCTCTTTACAGATGGGTGTGCTGTGCTGTGCTGTGCTCTGGAACTCTGGTTCTATGCTCTGTGGTTACAAGTGTATAAATATGCAAATAATCTAAAAGATTTATCGAATATTTGGATAATAAGCTTCTGGCAGATTAAATTACATGAAATTGATATTAACTGGTGTGTACGCCACGCCGCACCGACCGTCCCTCGCCCCCCCATGCGGGGTGAGGTTTGTGAGGACGAGACAAGTTAGTATGATTGAAGACTATGTCATAATTGTGACAGCATGCGGATGTAGGAAAGGATCAGTGAGTGTCCAAGAGGAGAATCGAGAATGGATATATGTGTGTAGGTATCTATAGTATTTTATTTTCTATGAATATTAAAATATAAATTAATTTAAAATTAGTCTTTATCCATATAAGCTTTTAGGCTTGCTTAAAGGCTGTTCTCATCTGGTTTATCGATAATGACTTTTATATATTTTAATATCGACAAATTCGTAAATAAACAAAAAATTCCCATTTAATATTTTTTTTTTTTTTTTTTCTAATTTTAAACATTTTCGCTGTACAATTAAACATATGACCATTTTGAAATGGAATTATATTGTTAGTGTCAACTGAAGCTGAAATTGTCATTTTTTGTGGAACCTTTTGATTGATGTCATGTTATGAATACCAAACTAGGTATAGGCAGGTGATTTTTTCACAGTTTCTTTATTTCAAGGGAAGCAGAAACAATTATAGAGACCAGCAATACATTTCAATTTCTTGAGATTATTTCTTGAAATGGGTCTGAAGTCCTGAATAAAATCATCAGCGTCGAGAGGGTGCTTATTAATAGAGGTTTGGACTTTAAGAAATTCTTATGACATGTATCCTTAATTTTGATCCTAAAAAAAATTCAAAAAAAATTCGGGAGATGTCCGTCAAAAACGCTTTGTCCTTATTCATAGATGAAAAAAAGTCAACCCATCGGCTAAGGCCGCAGCTATGAAGATACAGGCTGATAGACGGGAAAAATGGCGAGACCAACTTTTTTCGTCTTCCCTCTCATCGTAATATATTAAGTTTCATAAAAATAACAATTTCGATTCTTTTAGGAATGTAAAGTTGTTTTAAAGCCAAACCGTCCATTAAGCGCTTTATCTGAAAAGCAAAGAAGGACTCAAAAATGCAAAAACCAAGGCACGATACGACGAAATAGTTTTAGCTGTTCGACGAATAAATAATGTAGCCAACAAATTTAGAAAACACTGCGTAAAATTAGTTAAAATTGGAAAATTTTGTATTTTTATGTTTTCTACGCGACCAAAAACTGTCAAAAATAAATTCGCAATCCACAACATCTGTACACATTCCACAAACTGGCGAATAGAAATTTCGGTCAAGTTCAGCCTCAAACACTCATTTTACTTCATTTTGATTTATGACAATTCGCATTTAGCAGTGACTACTTATGTGAATGAAATATCAAAATTCGCGACCATTTGCAATTCGCAATTCGCAGGTCTTGTCTCATGTGCAAAGCACTTAAGTGAGATACGACCAGAGAACTGCGAAGTGCGAATGGTCGTGAATTTTAACATTTTATTCACATGAGCGGTCACTGACAGCTGCGAATTGTCATAAATCATTGACGTAACTCGTCGAAGTTAAATTCGTACGAATTTCTTATTCGCCGGTCTGTGGAATGCGTCCTAATGTTGTGGATTGCGAACTTAGGTTTGACAGTTCGTATAAGATTAATAAATTGTTGGTCACGTAAAAAAAATTAAAATACATGTTTTTTTATTTAAATTTGTTGACTAGACTATTTATTCACGGCCGGCACCGAAAAGTTAAAACCAAAAAAAATTGATATCTATATATGCATATATAAAAATGAATGGTGGTGTGTTCGGATGCTTAAAACTTGAACACGACTGGAACAAATTGAATACCTCTTTCTGTGGGTTTGTTCGTAAATGCTCCACCAAAGGTTAAGGAAAAAAAAAGTCCAAAATTCTCAACAGGTGGCACTGTAGGTAAATATTTCGTTTTTCTGTTCAATTCAATTACCGTTCAATAGGTGGCGCTGTAGGTGGTTATGAAATGGCTTTTGGGATATTATTTTTCAACTTTTGTTATTTGTAGGGGAAATGGAGTCACATAAAATAATTGTCATATTTAAGAAATTCGTTTTTTGTTTGAAAGGTTTTTCTTAGGAAAAGGCTTTAAGGATATTCTTTTTTAAATTTTGTTATTTGCAGGGTGAAAGGGCCAATAATTAAAAATTGTTCAACTTTTGAAATTTGTAGAGTTAAATGGGGTAAAAATAAAACATTGTCCGATTTAAGAAATTCTTTTTTGGCTTTAGGGATATTCTTTTTAAAAATTTAAATATTTTTAGGGTGAAATGGGGTAAACATAAAAAAAATTCTGATTTAAGAAATCCTTTTTTGGCTTAAGGGATGTTTTTTTTCAAAATTTTAATATTTGTAGGGTGAAATCGGGTAAAAATAAAAAAAAATCGATTTAGGAAATTCTTTTTTTTGTTCATAAAAGTTGTTCTTAGGAAATAAAAAATGGGGATATTGTAGGGTGAAACGGGTTTAAAATAAAAAAACTATCCGATTTAAGAAATTCTTTTGGCTTTTGAAAGGTTGTTTTTTAGTGGATGGCGTTAGGGTTTTTTTTTTCAGAAAATTGACATTTATAGGGTGCAATGGGGTAAAAATGAAAGTGGCATCTGATTTCAATTTTTTTTGTGTTTAAAAGGTTATTTACAAAAATTTATATTTATAAAGTGAAATGGGATAGAAACAATAAAGTGGTTTTTGATTACAAACATTTTTTCTGTGTTGGGAATGTAATAATAAGCGCTGGACTTAGAGGGTTGATAATGCTTCTGAAACAAAATTGTTAAAATTGATATTTTCAACCCCCCAACCCCAGACTTTTGTTTTCGATATCACGACGCATATGTACCTTCACCTAAAAACCCTCATACTAAATTGTTGGCTATATTTCCATACTTAAAATTTGGTTTTTAGCCAGATTTAGTACAAACACAATCTCGGCCACAGACTTTGAGCAGCGTAATGTAACAATTGACAAATTCCACCTGATTTCCCGTTTATAATTTAATAATTGCTTTAGCTTGCTATGAGTACTTCAGCCTTCGAAGGCCATTAAGCTATATTACACCCAATGACAATTTCCTGCTTGGGTCAACCTCAGAAGCCACAGTTTGGTGTTGTTTGAACGAGACAAACAAAACAGACAATCCATATAGGAAAGTGTAAACTTTCCTCCAGGAAATCCAAACAATAGCCATCTCCATCTTGAGGGGATGGCCGGACCAAAACCAACCGCACATCTATACCATAAAACTGATATATAGAGAGAGAGAGAGAGAGAGAGAGAGACTGGGCATAGTTGTTGTCAGATTAAATGTTCTATCTAAAAAACACACCTACTATACTCGTGCACGGCGAACACATTTTGCGTCGGTCGTCTGCCCATACACAGTCCTCTCTTAAGGATATCATATTTATAAATTCCATCGTTCCCTCCACTTAATGATGGATCAGCATCATCAATTTTATTTATTTCCTGCTGGTTTTTCAGATGGTACTTGGTTCTTTCTCTACGCCCCTCTCTATCCTACGACATTTAGCAAACAGTCCATTAGACATGAAACGCAAATCCAAAGAAATCGAAGAAAGATCGAAAGGCACAGAAGCATTCGCACAATTCGGAATCGATGCGACTACGACTACGACGAAGAGGAGGACCGAGGACGACGACGCGACGTTGAGAGCCAAACAAGAGCTACGGAAACTGGTATGCTGCCAAGAAATTATAAGGATGTATTCATTGCTATCGAATAACATCACTGGGAATTTGGGAGAATTGCGAAGGTCTGCAGTAATGGGTTTTCCATAAATCCTTGGTAGCACTTTTCTCGAAAAAGCATCGCTACTCGATTGACTTTCTGACATTTTCGATTGTGGCAGGAGTATGATGGTCTAGGACTAGAGTTAGGGTGAGGGAGGCTTTTTTGGTCCTTTCTATTTGCATTCGTAATGAGGTTGAGGGGAATGAGTATATGTACACATATAAGGCTATACCATCTTGTGGTAGTATAGCTAAGCATATTGTTTCGATTACTGATAAGAACAACACCACAGACACTCACCCTCGACATTGTGTTTGTGTGTTTAACTAATGCTAGGCAAATAGAGATGGTATCTTAAGGAAGCCATCGGTTAAGAAGAGTAGATTTACCATTTAAACAGTTTTGTCTATCTATACACAAAATGATGCAGGACAAGAGTGGGATGAACAGGCGTTTTTATTTCGTAAAGACAGGGATTGAGTGTCAACTAAACGGCTCGGCTATGCTCATCAAAAGTTTGAGTGATATGCTTTTGAATGAAATAGACAGGGACTTCGCATTTGATTATCAGAAAGATTGATAGGACTAAGAATAAGGTTTGCAAAGCTGTAACCTATGATAATCGTGGGTAAGACTTTGAAGATATTGACACATTTGCAGTTTTGTGTAGGTTAAAATGGTTTTTGAAGTTTTAGTCTTGGCGTTGACTATAGAATAACTCAGTTCATGAAATAAGATATTTTAATTCAAGAGAACAAAATGACCAGGGGTTGCCTATAGGAAGCATGATGTCTAAAACGGATCATTTGTGGTACATTTTGGCGACCATAACTAGGCTCATGGGGCTTAAGGTTAAAACTAAACTCAAACTGTAGAGCTCACCAAGGTTGATCGAAAAATAAAGGGTTGCCAAATTTAAAATGGTCGCATGGTGTTGACAACCCTAGGCACACTTTTTTTTAAATATGACTTACCGATGAGGTTCAAGGACAAAATTGTAGCCAAATGAGAGAGGAAATTATACTGAAAATAATGACAAAGGATCACCTAATTTAAATATGTCGCATGTACCTACATTCTACATACTTGGCAACCCAACCCAAATAATTGAAGTTTAAGCTTAGAAAAATGAGAAATATTACTCTAAATTGATTGTTCAATATTAAAAAAATATACATATAGCTGCCTGCTCTAAATAGGGCGCATATATGCAGAAACTTAAATTAAACGCAAAAATTACCAAAACCTTTACTTTCTGAAATGAACATAATTTATTAGGTTCAAGCTTAAGACCTACTTTTAGTAGTTACTATACGATTTTTGTTTCTATCTCACAAAATATAGGTTTGGCAACCCTAATTCAATGCAAAAATATATCAAAAACACTACTTTTGAACTGAATTGCATACAATTTTTTAAGATTCATGTCTAATATCTACCTTTACAAAAATGGATTTGTATATGTGGCAACCGTGATTTAATGCAAAAAACACCAAAATCTGAAAACCACTAATTTATGATCTGAAAAGTTTAAAATCTTATGAGGTTCAAGCTTAAATCTTACACCTAACCATAGGTTGGTATAACTATATCCCGCTGTTTCTTTCTTAAAAAAAGTATGGATTACCTGATGTTCTTAAATTATATTGTTAGCTGAATTAGATATAATTTAATAAGGTTGATGCTTAACATCTGCAGTTGATTGTTTCTTAGAATCCTGTATCTTAAAAAAATATGGAATGGCTAGGGTGCGGTTAGGTGGCAACCCTGTTTAAAATTGTATGAGGAATTTTATGAATGCATTTAGACGCAGTTGGATCTAAACACACGCATACAGAGTATAGACTCATAAACATGTATGCATGTGAAATCTTCTGTATGTTCATGTAGCTTTTATATTATATGACACCTCATTTGACCATGTGCCACACATGTGCATAAAAAAAGATTTCTTTTTTACACCTTTTGACCGTGATTTAGGATTTTTTCCACTCATCGCACAATAATAAAATTGGTATCAAAAATTCATTAGCTAAAAAACTCCATACCCACATGAAAATCATGTGCCACGCCCACTTTTCCCGTAATGAGCGTTTCAGTGATCGAAAAAATATGACATTGAGTCAAAATTTGAGTGGCATTATTAAATTTCGTATGACTTCTCGTTTGACCATGTGCCACGCCCACTTTTCGAGTTATGGGCGTTTTATTGGTTTACATATTGGGTTTGGAGTGGAATTTGATCCATGCGTGTATGCCTTAGAATCTGCACTGAATTTGCGTCTCAATTTTTTGTATACGCGTTAATATGCATCTGGTTGCATGCATTTGCATGTCTACGCCTCTGTAGCTTCAAATGGTGTCTTACATCATGTCTTTTGAGTCTCAAACTTGTCCGCTCGCTAAGCACGATAAAATAAAGAACAATCTGCTTTGTCATCCTCTTTGACAAACCTTCAAGCTTCCAGAATAAGAAAAGGTATTCAAGACTGTTTGCCGAAAAATGGAAATGTCTGCGATATCGATGGTATTACCATATGTCCACATCCACAAATTCCAAAGAAAGTTTTAAAACCCGAATGTCGGATTGTCGCTATATGTATGGTCGTTTCCAAATTTCGAACATTGGTCTTTTCACTCTTTTATACCGTTTATGGAGTGTGTGGCTAACATCAAATACATTTTGCAGTTTTTCTTCTTTCCGGTATTCTTGTTTATTTTAGGTATACATAAAGGATTGTTTAGGCTATTTTGATTTCACATAAATTATCACATAATCACATCGATTCTAAGTCATTTAATGAAATGTCATTCTAAAATCATATTTATTTACCCAAAACATCCATTTATTTCGACATATACTATTAACTCTTGGCTTGGCTCATTTAACTTTAAGAAACACAACCGTTCACATATTAATTCGTCCTCAAAAACACACACAATTCAAAGTCAAATGTTCCTTATGTTGGCCAGTCAAATTGCCTATTTCAAACATAAAGTCATCCCTCATGTTAAATCCAATTTGGAAAATTGCCCAAACGATTTAAGCTCAATAACGTGTTTCATTCATAAAAAAAATATCTGCCAAACAAAAAAAAAAAAAATTAAATAAAAAAAAAACCCAAACCGCCATCCAGTCAAACGAGTGTCATAAAAAAACGTCAAATAAACCACATGTTTCGCGATAGTTACAAGTATATAGTTATCCTCGTTTTTGGTGCCCCCTATAGCTGTATCACAACATGTCAACCTTCATATACGTATGTCACCCACCGACATGCCACCACCCCATATGTTATTTCAATATTCTTCCACGTTCCTTCACCTGACCCTCTCCCACCCTCGAACTCGTGTTGTTCGATTTTCATATTGAAATAATTGAAACATGAAATTTATCTGTTTTTCAAAATTTATTGACCTTAAAAGTGATCCGAGCATTAAGAGTCAGAGAACGAACATTCATGATGCTATACACATATATTCCCCAATTCCATCTTTCGGTGAAAAGGGTGAATAACCATCAGCTTTTGTGTGTGTGTGTGTGTGTGTGTGTTTGTGTGTGTGTGGGAAGTATCTTCACCACAAATTTCACTTTCATCCGTTGGCTTATTAGCAGGACCACCATCATCTCACCCCCAGAGCCCATCAGACTCAGCGAGATAGAACAACCAAAACAGGGAGATACATAGAAGTCCTTTCACAAAGGCAAGACGCACGGCAAATATGTATGAGCAAGGATTATGCCCGGACAAGATGTGTGCTGTGTGCACCACCGCTCTACCCTGGAGGACAATAAATTCTTGCACAACATACACAAACACATGTTCGCATATATAGTTTCATTTTTAGGGAATGGATTTGAACATCTTGCGAAATGATCTTAAAATCACGTCGTAAAAATGTCCAAGTTAAAGCTCATAAGTCGCAACTCACCTGATGGACGAGGTTTTGGCGGGTGCGGCTGCTTAGAGCATCTTCATCTTCGACACATCACAAGATATTTTTATCTCCGACTCCGACTCCAGCTCGGCTCTATACTCCCATACCCACCTTCAAAGGACCTGCATAAATATTTATTTATATTTGCAAAACTTCTAAAACCCTTTTTGCTTCTGTTTCGTTTCGATTTTGTCCATTTTATGGTTTCCCCTTTGAGATGAATGAAGCAAACAAAAAAAAAAAAAAAAAACAGCCTCTTCTGGCTGTTGATCCAGTAGTCGGAGCGATTCAATACACGACAGGGGGTGAGGGCGGTACAGTCGCTGGGTGGCATATATGTATGTATATACACAGATAATATGCAGATGGATTCAATAACGGAAAGTGCTCTAGCAAGGACATCATTCAATAAAACTTATGCTCCTATGCCCGTCGAGTTATGTTCGACCATAAATAAAAAGTTACGTGCCAAAATGAATAAAAATTGCTGCTGCGGCTTGAGATAGTGAGTGAGAGAGTGAGTGGAAAGTGCGCGCGGTAAAAGGTAACTTGTAATATGGTAAATAGAAAGAAGAAGAAGAAGAAAGCAAATCGACTAATACGTGATCCAGAGCCAATTGCTATTGCGTGCGTTCAGTCAGCACAAAATGTCGAACGTAATTTCTGGAACATGGTTGGCTGATGGGCTCTGGCTCTGGCTCTTTCTCTGGCTGTCGTATTCTTCGTCTCTGTCTTCATTGACTTGCTTTTTCTTATACGAGTATCGAGTATGGTACAAAAGATGGTGAGTTTCTTTTCCCTGCCTTATACTATATTGATAAGGTTACACTTGTCTTCAAAACTAACATCTATTTTGGAACAAGTTTCAGCATCAACATGGACAATCGTTTCCACTTAAGGCCAAGTGATGTCGGACATGGTCGACAACAATATTCACAACTCTTGGCTTGGCTTGGCTTGGATTGGCTGATGCTTAAAAGGATGCAATTTGTTCGAATGTCAATTGAATATGTTGTATGTAGGGTGTTCGTGTTATTGCCGAACAACTAAAAACGATGGACAGATGATGTTTTCATTTGGCTATATAGGTATGTGCGGATGTGCTTGTTATATTGTTACTTTCGGAACTGAGCAGAACAACAATTCCATGAAGAAGGAAATTGGAGAATTATCGAATAAAATGAATAGACCATCGATTTTGATGACAAAAAGGCTCTAAAAACTAATCGTTTTAAAATTGAAATTTATATGCTTATGGTGGGAGTTAGCCTACGATAAAATGATGCATTGAATTATAAAAGTGTGCAAGAATAAAATTTGTTAAATTGGCTTTTTTGCATGAAAGTAAGTTGTAATGGCGAATTCATTTGTAATGAAAAAATTGTAATATAGGTAAGGATGTTGCAAAGAAAATTTGTGTTTGAAAATCATTATTGTGCGTTTTCAACAGTTTAGCTTTGAACCATTTCTGTGTGGTGTTGTTAGTTAGCAGGAATGGAAGGCATTTACAATTTTCGGCCAAATACGAACGGCTAAGATGGGAGTCACTTTTTCATGAAAAACGATGCTCTTGGGGATTTGTCACTTCCTCGCAAGGAGTAGTAGCAAAAAAAAAAATCGTTATTTTTAAGTGGAAGAGTCACTACCACTTTTTTTGCTTTGTCACTTTGCCACTTTATCTCTTTGTCACTTGTTCGTGTTGTAACTGTACACTGTTTCGACTTTGTCGCTTCCATTTTTTCGCTTCCACTTTGTCGCTTCCACTTTGTCGCTTCCACTTTGTCGCTTCCTCTTTGTCGCTTCCAATTTGTCGCTTCCACTTTGTCGCTTCCACTTTGTCGCTTCCACTTTGTCGCTTCCACTTTGTCGCTTCCACTTTGTCGCTTCCACTTTGTCGCTTCCACTTTGTTGCTTCCACTTTGTCACTTCCACTTTGTCACTTCCACTTTGTCGCTTCCACTTTATAGCTTCCACTTTGTCGCTTCCACTTTTTCACTTCCACTTTGTCACTTCTACTTTGTCGCTTCCACTTTGTCGCTTCCACTTTATCGCTTCCACTTTTTCGATTCCACTTTGTCACTTCCACTTTGTCACTTCCACTTTGTCGCTTCCACTTTGTCCCTTCCAATTTGTCGCTTAGACTTTGTTGCTTCCTCTTTGTCGCTTCCAATTTGTCGCTTCCACTTTGTCGCTTCCACTTTGTCGCTTCCACTTTCTCACTTCCACTTTGTCACTTCCACTTTGTCACTTCCACTTTGTCCCTTCCACTTTGTCGCTTCCACTTTGTCACTTCCACTTTGTCGCTTCCACTTTATCGCTTCCACTTTGTCGCTTCCATTTTTTCGCTTCCACTTTTTTACTTCCATTTTATCGCTGCTGTTGTGTAGCTTTCGCTCTGTCTCTGCCGCTTTCAAATTCGAAGAACCCATCAAAAGCTGACCAGCTGGTAATTGCAATGTTGTAGCAATATTTCCCTGAGAGTCGGACAGAATGCCGAAAACCAAACTCCAGAAAACTCAAACTCTCGAAAACACTTAAATCCAAAAACCTAAAATGCTTAAAACTCATTATCACGAAAAACCAAAATCTAGAAATCCCAAAATTCCTGAAAACCCAAAATCCAGAAAACCAATAATCCAGAAAATGTATAAAACCAAATATCAAGAAAACCCTAAATCCCGAAAATAAATAATCCAGAAACATACAGAATCCAGAAAACAAAAAAATCAAGGAAACCCAAAATCTAGAAAACCAATAATCAAGAGAAAGTCCAGAATTCACAAAAGCCCAAAATCAAGAAAACCCAAAATCCAGGAAACCCAAAAGACAGAAAACTCAAAATTCGAAAAACTCCATTCCTGTTGTGTATACATTACTTTACTTGACTGCACATATGTATACAATACTTCTGTTTACAAAATTTCTAACAACCACTACTGCTGCTTCGGGATTTTGAATTTTCTTGATTTTGGGTTTTGTACATTAAGGATTTTCTGTATTATTGGTTTTCTGGATTTTGGGATTTTGGGTTTTCTGGATTATGGGTTTTTCGGAACTGTAGGTTTTCGGGATTTTGGGTTTTCGGAAATTCGATTTCCGGAGTTTTGACCCCATCTCTATTTCTCAACCTCTCTACCTTCTGTCTTCCAGATTTAGAGTTCTTATTTTTTGGGTTTTCTGAATTTCGGTATTTAGTTTTAGGGATTCTGTACTACTCGGTCTGGCAATTGGTGCCAGTGTTTATTATCTATGCAAAAAGGTACATTTTATTAAATTATCTTTTCAAGTGCAAAAGTTATGTAACAATAAGTCAGTGCACTACCATATCAAAATGCATCAGGGGACACCTATACCATTAATATACCTCCAACTCCAATCATAAACTATACGTACATAATTATATTTAAAAGTTTTTCATTTTTAATTTAATGGAAAATCTGTCAATGTTCATTAAGTCGATTGCATGTTGAATCTATTTCAATTTCAGCCCCACTAAAACTCATATGTTTGTCGACCATCGAATTTCCTGTTTCCTTCGGGGTTGTATTTTATAAATGTAACATACACATAAATATCAAAAGCTCCATCATTGCAGATCGATATGGTCGTGGATGAGCCGCAATGTTCGGCTTTTAAACTAATTAACGCCAATTTGTAAATCGATGATACATAATACCGCACAAGGATATACCAAGAGGATAATACTTTGCTTCCATCAACAACCATAACTGGCACATTCCATTCACTTGCCTTGTCGACTTACTATATGCCACACTGACTTCAGCTTCAGCTTGAAAGTTGAGAGGCCCAGACTGATTCTTCTTCACTTATCTACCAACATATACATACCTGACTTCTAGTTGGGCAATGGAAAGGTGTATTGGAATTGAAATTTGAGTTCGACTCAAAACACACTTCCACCATCAAGGGTGAAATGTCTATCTTTATAATTCTTTATCCTAGGAAAATATTGTGCTGTCGTCTGTTATTTTGGTGAGTGCCACACCTACCAAGTGACCAGGCTTCCAGGAATTCATCTTCAATGACGGTCGGTCGGTTGGTCGTTCTATGTGTGTATAGCGAGGTACAATGTTAATTTGTATGTTTGTGAGTTATGTTTTTGATTTCCTGAGATAAAATTTATGGAGAACATTTCCATATTACTATTTCACAGTTTCACGCACCTCGAAAGGCTACAGCGCGCGGGCACAGGCACGGAAACGTTCATCGCCCGCCTCCCCTGTGTTAGTTTTAGGGTTGTTGTCCCTTTCAACTCCAACTCTCTAAAACGCAATGCAATGCAATTTACGATTTAGTATAAACAAATAACTAGTGTTAGTGCTCAATAAACAAAGCGCGAAAGAGCAAGGACACAAACCACACTCGGTACATATAGCATAGTCAGAGCCATCACAAGGATACGCACGCACATTGAATCGAATAAATATCTATCTACGCACTCACAGAACGACAACGAGGACAGCAAACAAACATTTCTACTGCTTCGAGAAGAGGACTCCAACGAGATGCATGAGTGGGGTTGATGATGATGGGAATAATAGAGGTTGCATTTGCACAAAAGGGGCAGTGGCCGTTACAAGTGAGACTCGTGTCATTGTGCCGTTGTTGCAAACACATACATTTGTATATAATGTATTTTATAGGCACTGTTAAGCTTGTTGCTACTATACTACCACCCTCACCCTCACACTCACACTCAAACTCACATCACGCCATGTGTGTACAAATGTATAGTATTTTGATTAATTGTCTCTGCCTGAACTTGACGTGCGTTTTAATTTTGAGGCAGTTATCACTTGATTTGGTACAGCTCTAAAGTTATTTTGTCAGGATGTAGGTACCTATACCTATATTTGTATGTTTATAAGATAGGAATACTCGTATAATGTTTGGTTCCAGAGTGAGTGCTTTTGAAATTGAGTTTTAAGTGTAATTAAAGAATTCATAGTTTATTAGCATGCCTTCGAAATTGTGAGAAACGAATGACATTTCAAGATGATCCAATGTTCTCAGACAATTTAAGGATTATAACCGCATGATACAAATATTTGACATTTAGAAAATTACTAAAAGATCAATTTACAGACCATAAGTGACAAGGTTTAGCTGTCAAATTGCTTAAGAAACCCTAAATTGTTTTATTTTTACGCTTGGGGGAAAAAAAAAAGAATTTTTTAAACAAAATATTTACCAGGATTTTGTACTTCCACAATCTGTACAGAATTTTGCAAAGCAAAAACAAAATCATCATAGAGATTATTTTGACGTTTGACAGTTAAAAAATTCTGTTCGTTTTGAATTTCATTTTTTGTTCTTCTCCGTGTGAACCAGAATTAAGTTTAAACAAAATCAAAAATTAGGACCCTTTACCAGATGCTTCATTATTGGAAGTGATATCAGATGGCGTTCGCTTTTTCAATACATAACATATACGTGGGGAGTCACTCTGTATCATAAAACATTTTAAAAATCATATATGGGTCTATTTAGAAGCTTATAACTTGAGTTTTGATGGACGGATCTTGAAGGTTGAGATCTTTAAATAACCATAAAATAATGTACTAAATACTTATTTAAAAATTATTTATGAACAAAAATTCAAATTTGAAAGAAGGCTACCGAGAAGGCGTTACAACTTATAATTTCATATAGGTTATTTGCCGGGCGGAAAAGGTTTTCAATTAGTATAAGTGCTGCCATATATTTCTATTCTGTAATTTCTATACACTTCGGATGCCATGTTTAGTTAGTTTAAAGTTAATTCCACGAATTGTAAGACAAGCAAAAAAATTGATTGATTCCTTTTAACCTAAGTTTTGTTTTTTTGTTTCCTTTGGGAATAATCCTAAACAACGATGAGCTAAGTGAAAAATATACGGCATATCTATTTATGTGCCTTTACCTCTTAATAGAAATAAAATATGTTCCTCTTTAAATGAAAATCAATTCCCAAACGACAGAAGTTGTCATATTTGCAATTACAATACACTATGCATAGCTATATCATGGACAAACCCAAACCCTATTATAGATTCCAAAATTAGAACCATCTACTACATACTATACGGAAATTGAAATGACACGAAATGGGCTTAAGCGGAATTGAAAATTCATCCTCCCCAAAGCCTACCTAATCAACTGTGGACATGGGTAAGGGTCTGAAATGTGGCAAATACTATTATCCTATCGAGCACCCAATTGTCCATCAAAAAACAACAAAAAGACAAAAAAAAATAAAAAATAAACCAAGAGAGTTTATCGACTCCACAAAATGCCCATCATACAATCTGTATAGCGTACCTATGTATATAAACATGGAAAAACACAAGGCGAAGTCATCATAGAGAAGCATCAAATACACGGCCAACACACGGATTAGGGTTACACACATTGAGCGGGGAAGATGGTGATGGCTGTTTTTTTAGTTCATCCTACAACAACGAAGCCGGCCGACCGACGAAGGACGACCGACGTCTCCCATCATCCTGGGAATAGAAAACCAACATACAATTACATTAAGGACTCGATTGTGTGCTCGATATGAAAACGAGTGCGCGCCCTCTCATGTCAAACAAACAACCAACAAATGACTCTCACTGGAGATATGCGGAGGCATTTCTCGGGCTTTTGGTTTCTGGTTTCTGGTTTCTGTCTTCTCTGTCCCATTCCTATATTCCCAGGCCAGTGCCACATATCCAAGGTAATCCCGAATCTTTTCATTCACTTTTTTTTTTTTATTTCATATGATTGTGTAAAGGACAACGTCGTCGTCGTCGTAGTAGTTGTTTGGAGTTCCTTCATATTCTATACTTCACAGTAGAATCCCTTTTGTTATCCTTTCTGCTGTCGTTCCTCTTGTAATGCGCAAAATAGTATCCTTTCGCAGCAAATAAAGGGGTAAGCCCTATAATCTTATGGTTGTTTATAAGTTCATAAAAGTCAACGAGAGAATGAAGGAACAACCAGTGGCCCAATACCCACCCATCAGACTCACCCTTCGCTCAAGAGGTTGACTCCGGCAGAGTTAGAGAGTTAACCCTCGAACTCGATTCGGCAATACGTTTTCCAGAAAAAGGACACAAAAACCGAATTTGTATCAAATCCAATTTCCCCACGATCAATGGTAATGTGTAATTGAAAACCCTTCGTGAATAGTACCCTTGGGTATCGGCTTTGGCATCCTTTATATATACCTTCATTATTTTTTTTTCCCATCCCCTAGGTCTAGATCCGGGGTCCGGGTTCCGGGAACTGGCCCGCGACGAGTGACAGCTTCCAAAAAGTTCTCAGTCATGCAGTTTCAACAGTTTGTTCTAGGAATATAAGAAAGTCCTCATTTATCCCTTTTTTTTTGCAAACGAAACTAACATCGCAACCCTCATCTGTTTCATGATAACGTATTGAGACTTTTTTTTTTTTGTTGTTCTGTTACATTTTAATACGACCCCATCTTTATACCCGCCTATTTTTTCGTCGAATCTATTATTATGGCTGAATAGTGTGTGCTTAACCCTATATTGCCGAAGATTTACCATCGTCCTTTTTTTTTTCTAGGTTTTTTTTTTTTTTTTTTTGTCGTCTATTTCGTGGTATCATCATCATTGACATCATCATTGTCCCATTCCACACCCACACAATTTGAGCTTATTCTTCTTGATGCTTGAGCCTATTCAGACCTGACTGCGCCTTTGCTGATGCTATAATATGCTAAAGTATCCTTGTGTCGTTCGTCGTCGGCTTCGTCGGTTGCTGTCAAACGCTTGTCTCATTCTTATTTGAATAATATACGCAATTTATAT
Source organism: Leucozona laternaria (assembly GCA_932273885.2). Classification (NCBI taxonomy): domain Eukaryota; kingdom Metazoa; phylum Arthropoda; class Insecta; order Diptera; family Syrphidae; genus Leucozona; species Leucozona laternaria. Next base: position 19,586,947 of record OW026368.1, on the reverse strand, counting down.
TTGTAATCGCATTTACTTTGTATTGTGATTTTGGAGAGCTGAACAAAAATAATGTGTCATGCGGAAGCAACAGTCGAGCTATTTGATTTAGGTCGCTATACAAGGAAGATGGTGTCCTTTTTTCTATTTTATTTTTTCTTTTTTTTTTTTTTCTTTTGTGTTTGCTTCCCTTTTAAGTTTTGACGTTTGTTCTGTTAAAAATTACATTTACATGCGAATGAAATTGGATCAGGTCAATTTAACACAAGTGGATTGGTGTTATTGTAGAAATTTTCACATCAATTTCACTGTCAGATTGAAATAAGCAACAGGAATTAAATCTGAAGGGGTTGAACAAAAAAAAAAAAAAACATCGATTTGAGTTGGGAATCGGCACGGACTCTGATTGCTCAATAATCTTAAATCTATAGGTTAAACATATCAGCTGACTTAAATAGTAAGAGTTTCCGCATATCCATCATATAGAGTGAACCATACCTAGTAAGACTCTTCTTCTATCCCGATTTATAGATAGTGGCAGACGGCTTATAGCCATGCTTTAAAATCTATTAAAAATCATGTATATAACGGGTGATTTTTTAAGAGGTTTAGAACTTTTTTTAAAAAAAAAACACAAAAAATTCGAAAAAATGAATGAAATATTTATTTGAATCGATAGTTTGAACCTTGCAATTTAATGTTTAAAGATAATTTCATGCAAATGTTGACCGCGGCTGCATCTCAGGTGGCCCATCCGCTGAGTCCAATTTTGGCATACTCTTTCACACATATCGGCCGGTATCTCACGAATGAATGCATGGATGTTGGCTTCCAGTGCGTCAATCGAAGCGGGCTTGTCCCTATAGACATTAGCTTTGACATACCCCCACAAAAAATAATCTAATGGTGTCAAATCACACGATCTAGCCGGCCAATTGACCGGCCCGAAACGTGAAATTAACTGTTCACCAAACTCGCCTCGCAATTGCGCCATTGTTTCGCGTGCTGTGTGGCATGTGGCACCGTCTTGTTGAAACCACATATCATGCAAGTCAAGAACTTCCATTTCGGGCAAAAAAAAGTTTGTTATCATCGCTCGGTAGCGTTCACCATTGACAGTAACGCTGCGATTCGCATCATCTTTGAAGAAATATGGCCCAATAATGCCGCCGGCCCATAAACCGCACCAAACAGTGGCTTTTTCGGGATGCATTGGTAGCTGTTGCAATGCTTCAGGCTGATCTTCACTCCAAATGCGGCCATTTTGCTTATTTACGTGACCATTCAACCAAAAATGAGCCTCATCGCTGAACACAAGCAGCGCGCGATGAACATTTCGAACCGAGCACGAATTTTGATAGTAAAATTCAATAATTTGCAAGCGTTGTTCATTTGTAAGACGATCCATGGTTAAATTGCAAACCAAACTGAAGCTGTTTGACAGTGACACAAGGTACTAAACACACGTCAGCTGTCAAAACCAGTGTTGCCAAAACCAAACCAGCTTAAAAATCACCCGTTACAATGTCTGATTTTAATTAATTAATTAGTATTTTGTTCTCTAATGTATTTTGTCGAAAATCATGTAAGTTGATACATTGATAAATTCATATTAATTATTGTTTTTTATCTAATGTTAATTTGATATATTCACCCCACTATAGAATAAATTATTGTTAGTGTAGCATTAATTCAATTTTTTGATAAATTTAAATGCTACAAACTATTCCTTTAAATTATTTCATATATATCTATATTTATTATTTATCATAGTTCAGTTATTAAAAAAAAATTGTTAGGCGAATAAGGAATCAATAAATAATAAAAAAAAAAGTTGTATTTAGATCCTCTTACTTAAATATTGTTACATTGCTTAATATTTTATGCTGGTTTTATGCTGTACGGATGGAGGTTTTTAAGACCTATAACTTTAACTATAGCAAGATTCATTTTAACGTTCTTTAAATTCATTCCATTAATCTTTAAATTTTAGACAATTTAACTTCATTTAATTCAATCTTATTATAAAATATAAAACGTATAGGGACTTATTCATTTGCTCTACAATTAGTAGGTAAAATTTCCTTGTAATTTCAATACGCAATCTTGTATCCATTCATCATCATCATCATCATCATCGGCTCGACAACCGGCGTCCGGTCCTGGCCTCCTTCAACAAGTCTCTCCACCCATCCCGGTCTCGAGCCGCCGCCATCCAGTTGCGCACCCCAAGGCTCCGGGCGTCCTGGTCTACGCCATCTCTTCAGCGCAAGCATGGTCTACCACGCTGTCGTCTACCATAGAATGTACCACAAAGAACTTTCCGAGCAGGTTCCTCTTCGCTCATGCGAGCTAGGTGCCCTGCCCACCGGAGCCTACCGAGCTTAATTTTTGTCACGATATCTGCTTCAAGGTAGATTGCGTACAATTCATGATTGTACCGTCTCCGGAATCGTCCTTCCTCACATATGGGGCCAACAATTCTCCTTAAGACTTTTCTCTCGAACGCGGCTAAGAGGTCGGAGTGCCTTTTGCTAAGCACCCAAGTCTCGGATCCATATGTGTGTACTGGCAGGACCATGGTCCTGTACAGCAGCAGTTTTGAAGTTATGGTGAGATTTCTGGATTTGAAGACCTTTGACAGACTACAGTAGGCTCTGTTGGATTTGAGAAGCCGCCCGTGTATTTCTTCTTCTATATTGTTATCGGCTGCTACTATTGACCCAAGGTATTTAAAGGATTGCACCACTTCAAATTCGTGCTCCTCTACCTTGATTGTTTGACCAATTGTTCCTCTTTTATCCATTACCATTATTATATTCCGTTCAAATTGTATAGTCACAAAAATATAAGCATTTAAATACAATTTCCATTCAACACCTTTCTTAACTTCTGATAAAATTTATTAAAAGAAAAAAAAGATTCAGCATCCACCAACTCGCAACCCTCCATATAATCTAAAGCAAGAACAAGTCCAACTTTTTCTACAAATTGATTTATTTTGTTTAAATATTTAGCAAACAATAATAATTCGCCCGTAATAAGACACTTTACCATGAAAAACTGACTTGCAAAATGTAGGTACAAGTTAGAATATGGAGGAAGCCCTCTGTCAATGCGCACAAACTTTCTGCAGCATTTATTCAACTTTTGTTTCGTTTACCTCCGGCTGCTGCTGAAGCATCAACAGCACGACACTTAGTCGTCCTTCGCTGCTAAAAAGATATACCTCTTATAGAGAGTTTATATGAAGTCAAACTCGAAAAGGAGTCAAAAACACAACAACGAGACAACACAAACGAACGCAGGAACAGAAAAGTTTGTCCTTCTACTTCTAGAAATATCACAGAAGCAGTAGCAACCATCAGCCAGCCATAGCCAGCTAGCGAGCGGTATAGAAGCAAGCTCACCTCGTTTATCCTTTACAACTTAATATTCATAAATTTAAATCGACCGTTGATGGCTTGTTGCCAGGGGGGGGGGACCGGGTGCCCTCTGGGGCCATCCTGAATGTAATCCTTTTTCCTAAATGTATTTCTGTAATGCGCTACCTGCACAGTAAACTTGGTCCTGTCGTTCATTTTCCCGGCTTTCGTATGCTTTGCTACATTACAGCATTACGTATCAATTGACTTTTTATGGACTATAAAATGTCCTTTTTCATTGAGAAGAAGTGTGCCAGTAATGAGGGGACAACGAAAAAGGGTTTTTTTTTTCTCTTCATCCCCACAACACGTAACCTGTCGATGGGACTTTTTAGTGATGGTTAACGCAGGAAAATAAGGTTCTCAGTCTTATTTTATATCATTTTCATAGGTTTTCACAGGCGAAAGGACACTTGTTTATGTATTTTTAATGATTTGAATTTCATTTGCCTTTTCGTGTTTTGTATAAGGAGAACAAGCATCAGGGAGATTCACTGCATCGCCAAAACAGAAAAGCAAAAGACTATATGGTATTGGTCTTCGTCGTCGTCGTCGTTGTCGTCGTCGCCAATTATATCAACGTTCAACCCGTCCCGAATATCCTTTGTCCTGAGTTTATTTGCACATTTTACGATGATATAGCTGGTGGTGAGTCTATTGAGGGGTGAGGAAGGTAGGGAGCAGGAGCATATCAAATGCCCGATATAACTACATGCTGAGTGAGTTCTAGATATTGACCACCAGGATTTAATCGAAAACGTTACTCCAAAGGATTTTAATGCCTCCATCTCAATTAACATGTCTGCACGTATACGTCTTCCTTCAACGTCGTCGTCGTCGTCGTAATCGTCATCATAGTCGATCGTCGTCGTTGGTTTGTTGGTATAAAGGGTGATGATGATGACGATGATGATGACGAGCATTCTTAGTCAGCCAGCCGGAAGACTATACTCTGCTGTGTATAGCGGCGTATAGTATATTTCGAATTCAGTACAAATGTAAACCAATATCCTGGAAGAGAAGGAATTCAAGGATGAATTCCATTTCGGAAAATTATCTGGGTAGATAATTGGTTAATGTGAGTTAATGGAATCGAATTGACTACTTTGGGGCTGAGAAAGAGAGAGGCTATGCGCTATGGTATGGCAGGCATTAGAATGAATGGAAGAATAACTTTATAGAGATTCCTGATTATTGGTCAATAAATGGTAGTCACTTCATTTTGGGGGCTTATATATACTTGCTTTCGCTTAATGAGGGTTAATTAACATTTAAGAGAGACACGCTGCATTAATTTGTGTTTCAAAGCATCAAGCATCATAATGCCTTGAAGTTATATTGAATTGAATTTGTTACAAAACTATTTAGAAGCAGTTACTTGATTTCACTAATTTGTTTGCGAGAATATGTTAATATAGATAGTTTGAAACCATGTCACATGGCGGGAGATAATTTTTGAATTAAATCACGGTAAGGCACATATTTGTATATAGGGTGTCATACCACATTCGATGGAAATCTTTCGGGAACATCAGGACTTAAAAACACTTCAGTTCATTAAACGAAATAATTTGCACTTTGCTTTATAAGTTTCGTGAAACAAATCGGTTATAGAGAAGACCGAAAAAGTATAGGTTTCGTCATCCATTCATGCATTTGTGCGTCTACTGTAATTTGATCAAGAGCCTAAATGGGTAGAACGATTTGTTTCAATTTTGTTAAAAAACACCTTTATGTGATTCCGTAGAGGGAAAATTTGAATTTTTGTTTTAGCTCATCTGAAACAGGTAGCTGCCAAACAACAATTTTGACTGAATGATTATTAAACCTCTTAACTCTTATGAACAACTTAATTGTAAGAAAACTGTGTTGCAGGTTCTTGCCAACAAAAAAAAACCCACAACGGAATTAGCTATTCGATGATTTTTGAGAAAATGATCTTATTGTCACAACAAAAATCAGTTCCAAAAAAGGCTGCAAACCATCAAACTATAGTACCCAATGCATTGAAGGAAATGCAGAAATATCTGCAAAAGACAATAAATTAAAAAAAAAAATCCGCACTACACACCGGGAAGTCAAGCCTACTTATAGTATAAAGCGGAAGCATCTACCAAATATTTAGAAGATACATTTTGTGCCAAAAACTTACCCAAAGACCTTGCATTCCTTGAGGAGGTCGAGTCAACAATTGAGTATAGCTGTAGCAGACAGTCGTTGTAGCTAGCATTTTAAACGATGATAACTGTTTCAGTGACTCCGAACTGACTCGAAACTTTACCAACCCCGACAAAAAAAAACTTATAGATCATCTATTGTAGACGACTTAAGAAGATAAAGGAACTTTCCCCAAAAGTAATGATGCTCTACCTAACAACCCTGATGTTCAACAACTGCTTCAAAAATTGCTATTTTCCAAAGCGATGGAAAACATCGAAAACAGTGAATACCGATATCATTTCGGAATATTGTCTTATATCGTTTCGTAGCAACACCAGCAAAATCCCTTAAGGCCTTATTCTTTTGAGACTGAAAGTGCCATCAGTTTGGAGTTTCGGGAGAAGTACTCCACTTTACACCCTCTCTTAATGTTCCAGAACTATGTGACGTTATAATAATACCCTCAATAACTGTCAGATTGCTGTTGGATACTTTTTTTGATGTAGAAAAAGCATTTGGCAGCATCTGATTGATGAGTCTAAAACACTAACTAAAGGGTGGTCCAACGAAAACGCACGATGTTAATTGATAATAAAACAAAAAGTTTTCAGAGAATTATCTTAGATTTTTTTTATTATGATAAAGGGTTTTCCAATAAGAGGTGTTATTTTGAATAGCCCGCTATTTCGGTAACTGTCACTTTTAAAACTGTCATTTTTTGACATTTGACAAGTAGAAACTACGCCATTAATAAAAATGGAACGATACACGCTTCAACAACGCATTGAAATTATTAAAATTCACTATAAAAATGGTGAAAATTTGGCGGAGACGGTTCGTAAAACTAAAACATTTTTGGGTCGTCGTGAAGCACCTTGTCGGACCGCAATACAGAAATTCGTGGACAAATTCGAGCTGTTGGGACAAGTTGGTGATGTGAAGAATAAAACCCGTGCACGTCGCTCAAGAACAACTGAGAATATTGCTGTTGTAGCCCAAAGTGTAGAAGAAAACCCAGGTTTGTCCATTCCTCGTCGTTCTTTGGAATTAGGCATTCCACAAACGTCATTACACCGTATTTTGCATAAAGACTTGGGTCTTAAGGCTTATAAAGTTCAGTTAACACAAGAACTCAAGCCGGCTGATCATCAACAACGTGGTGTCTTTGCTGATTGGGTCCTTGAAATGCATGAAAATGATCCGGAATTTCATCGAAAAATCATCTTGACTGATGAGGCCCATTTCCACCTCGGAGGCTACGTCAACAAGCAAAACTGTCGCATCTGGGGCTCGGCAAACCCAAGAGTTATTGTTGAAAAGCCTCTCCATCCTCAACGCGTGACTGTTTGGTGCGGTTTATGGTCCGGCGGGGTCATTGGACCTTACTTTTTCGAAAATGAGGCTGGAGCAACAGTTACGGTCAATGGATTGCGCTATCGAGAGATGATTAATGATTTTTTATGGCCGGAATTGGATGGTATTGATCTGTACAACGTTTACTTTCAACAAGACGGCGCTACGTGCCACACAAGCAATGAAACCATAGATCTTTTACTGGAAAAGTTTCCGGACCGTGTTATCTCTCGAAGAGGTGATCACAATTGGCCACCGAGATCTTGTGATTTATCACCTTGCGACTTCTTCCTTTGGGGCCACGTGAAAGATAAGGTCTACGCCAACAGCCCATCGTCGATTCAAGACCTCAAAGATGGAATTCGTGAGGCTATCGAGGACATAGGGCAGCCACTTTGCGATTTGGTTATGGAAAATTTCATGAAAAGGATATGGTCCTGTAAGCGTGGTCGTGGCGGCCATTTGGCTGATGTTGTATTCCATTATTAACGGCCTTCTTCTTTATAGTGAAATAAACATCCGTCTTATTGACGTACACTTTTTCTTTTAAATATCCCAAAAGAAAGAAGTCCAACGGTGTTAAACCACATGATCGTGTCGGACAATTAACATCGCCACGACGTGAGATAACACGGCCATTGAATTTCTCGCGCAAAAGAGCCATTGTTTCGTTGGCTGTGTGGCACCATCCTGTTGGAAGCACATATCGTCCAGGTCCATATGCTCAATTTCTGGCCACAAAAATTTATCTTGCGATAGCGAACAGCATTCACGGTAACTACTTGGCCGACCTCGTTTTGGAAGAAGTATGGCCCGATGACGCCGGCCGCCAGCCCATAAACCGCACGAAACTGTCGGGGCGAGCATTCACAGGTGTTTTCACATTTCTTACAGACTCGGTTTGGTGAAATTTGCGCACTATAGATTCTACCAATTGTGGACGCACATTTGGTCGATTATGCCGACCAAAAAAATCACGAAGTGCACGAAATACATTTTGATTAACGCGCTGCTCAATTGTGTACCTCTACATGGTTGAATTTGTCAAACACTGAAACAAAAAAATGTCAAATTAAGTTGGGAAAAAAACTTGACGTTAAGGTGTGACTCACAATTAACATCGTGCATTATGGTTCGACCACCCTTTATAACCCTTTTGAATTTTTCAGTTTAAAATAGTTTTCAGTTTAAAATAGTTTTCAATTTTCTCAATTCCAGAACGTTCTTTGTCCAGATTGAAAATTGCCAGTTAACAAATCAAAAGTATCAGACCAAGAGTTGCCAAAGGACCAAAGCTAATTCCACACATCTACAAGATCTATATGGAGGAGTCGGGTTAACCTCAACTTTACGGACGATTCTTTAACATATACGTAAGTCAAATCCACGTCACAAGTCATTGCTGCAGGAAGACTAGAAGAGCATGTTAGCTGCCTGTTGGAATTCTATACCCAAGATGGAGCATCAAAGTCTAGTCAACCAAATCCAATTTTGGCTTGGTTCAGAAGGCCCGCGTCAAATCAAAAAATCACATTGTTAGCCACAAGCTGCCGCAGTATTGTCCTCAATCTGAGTGACTGATTGCAACTGATAAAGTGATAACCCAACCATCGGTGAACTATATCCAGTTTCTAAGTTCTGCAACCCCCGCATCGCAGAAAAATTAGTCAAGAATCGATGGAAATTAAAAAAAAACGAAGAATTTCATTGACGCCAAAGTTACAGAACGTAGGCACAAGCCAAGACACTCAACATAAAGATGGGAATCTTTCGTACGTTTCATCCTCCGAAACCCATTTGTTTACATTGTTATTTTCGTAATTTCATCTCGTGTCAATGAATAGATGTGAATTGCAACAACAATTTAACGAGGTGTGTCAAGATCATTGCTGTGTATGTGTGTATGTGTGAGGTTTTTACAGATCGGCTATCTCATTTTGTATCTGCAAACTGACAATTCTAGCTTGTAGGAAAATTGAAATGGCTATCTAGGATTCTCATCTTCATGATGTGGATTATCTCTGGGCAACTTCTGATTTCCGGCCTGGGATCAGTATGGGATGATCGGTCTAAGAAGTCGCCCAGAGATTATCCACATCATGAAGATGAGAATCCTCGACAGCCATTTCAATTTTCCAAAACCGGAATGCGAAAGTTGGGAGTGTTTGAGAGGAAAATCCTGCAGATGAGCTCTGGGCGCCACTGCAACAAAATTAATCTATACAAGGCATTTGGGATAATAGAGAATCGGAGTAATTGAGAAAACATAGCTTCCATAACTGCTCTATCTTAAGTTAAAAAAGAATAAAAATAGAGCTCCAGTCTTATGTAGCTATCTAGACCAAAAGTCACTATTTGATTTTTTTTTATTCTTACGAGTCCTTAACTTAAAACGCACACAAAAACATAAAAACACTTAATTAAAATCTCATAAGTGGTCTGACCTACATATTATATAACTATTCAATTCATCTCCGAGTGTACCCTAATTTCACACAAAATCCCTAATTACGGGAGCTCTTCAGATTATATAAAGTTGTTGTTCCGTGTTATTTTTTTTTTCATGTTCGCTTAGCTTTTTATATCCTCCATCCTCCACAAGCTATGCAGTCGAAGAAATTTGTCGTCATCGTCTTTGTCGTCGTCGTCGCCGTCGCCGTTGTCGTTGTCGTCAGCGTTTTTCCCTTTGGAGCATTTAATTTGTTTAGATCTCATGTTTAATTGAAAAGCCGAGAGGTGGATTTGTTTCCGAGAGTTGCAAGTTTGAATCAACATCAACGCGCAATCTTCAGTTCCATTTGAAAAAGAACATCCTTTGCCAAAGCAGAAACCACTCCTTATACTGCTGTTGTGTCGTCTTTTTCGCTCGTCTCCTGGGGTCACATCATTAAGGCACACCACAAAATGTCACCTAATTAAAGAAAAACGAACAGAAAAAAAAAACACACACACACTTACTAAAAGACTAAAGCATCTGGCAGAAGAGCTCAGTTTTTAATTCCTGTGCTTCTTCTTTTAGATCCTGGACCAACTTTATCTCCGAAAAGGGTTGGTTTTTGTTTTTCTTTTGCAACTATAATTGTCACGAAAAAACATATCACTCGACTCAACCCATTACAAAGAGTTAATTTGGTGTTACACGACACACATGGCACAGTGTTTGTATAGGTATAAGACTATGTGATTCCCCTATACAGAGTTAAAATATCATTAATGCCTTGTAGGTGAACCTCTAAGTGCTGAGAGGGTGATGGTGGTGTGGTGGTAATGGTAGTCATTTCGTAAGACGTTGGACATAAAATAAATTTGATTTTCACTTATAAAGATGAGAGAACAAACTAATCATCACTCTTGGCTCAATAGATATATGTATAATTATATAGAATATATAGATACTTGACACTTTGGTGGTGTTTGTTTGTTTGTTGTTGTGATATCCTTGTTATATGGATACCTATACAGAGAAAGTGAAAGGGATATTTTTCTTAACACAACAACCATACATACCTACTTTTGGTCTTGAGTGGCTTTGTGTGGTCTCTTCTTAATAACAAAGTAGCCAATATAAAGATATCCTGCTAACGAGTATACAATATGGACAAGCTATTGTTAAAGAGGGCGATATTGGCTTAGGTATATAATATCTAATCTAAGAATATACATTTATTAATACATTGGACATACCAAAGGACTAAGGATATGAATATGATATTTGTATTTCGAAATATTTATTATTACAAAAGGGATTTTTGAAATCATCCTAAAAGCTTGATTGGGCTTCATTGAAAATAAATGAAGATATTTGTAGATATCTTTTAATTTCTAAGGAATCTCATTGTTTCAGTTTCTAAAATAATTTCAGGATTTTGTGGATTTTGTGGAGATATATTGATAGATACCTTGAATGACAAATTTTACTTAAAGCCGTGAAGAAATATACCACCCATAAAATCGGTCTTAAATATTGTAACATATTATTAATGCATATAAACTTACATTACAAACTTAAAAGCTAAAAATGAAGCATTTAAGACAAATTTAATTGAACTTTTTTTTATAGTAAAAATTCTATATATGGTGCTCTTGAAATAAATCAGCACAAGTAAAAGGTGTTTTTTTTTAGTCGTGTGGTTTTCAAGAAGAAATAAAACGAATAAAATTTAATGTTATGGCCAAGAATTTAGCTTTATTATAGAGTTAAGGGTTTGCCATTATGTTTTAAAAATAATTACGGGTAATTCGCCACCGCGGCTGGCTCGAATAAATTCCAGCCGAGAGGCCCAATTTTCGACCACTTTTTGCAGCGATTGGGGCCGTATGTCAGCAATTACGAGCCGAATATTTTTTTCCTAGGCGTAGCACGGGCTAATCTGCGTAGACAAGCGACTCCACATAACCCAGCAAAAAATAGTCCAGCGGTGTTAAATCGCACGATCTTGGAGGCCACGCCACAGGCCCACGACGATAGATAATGCGCTCACCAAAAGTGTCCTTCAATAAATTGATTGTTTCATTGGCTGTATGGCATGTAGCGCCGTCTTGTTGGAACCAAAAGGCGTCCACATCAACATTTTCCAATTCAGGGACGAAATTGTCATTAATCATGTCTTTATAGCGTTCCAAATTGACTGTAACATTATGGCCGGCTTCATTTTTGAAGAAATATGGACCAATTCCCTCTGCCCATACAGCACACCAAACAGTGACTTTTTGAGGATGTAACAGCGCGCGTCTCAAGAATGGCTTGTGGATTATAATCAATCCAAATATGACAATTTTGCTTATTAACGTACCTATTCAACCGAAAACGAGCTTCATCGCTGAACAAAATTTTCTCGCAATGCGTCGCGCGAACCGAACTATTATTTTGGTGATAAAGTTGCAAAGGTTGTTTAGGAGCAAGTCTATTCATTATGAAATGGCAAACCAAACTGAGCATAAATCAAGTGACAGCTGTCAAAAAGACCAACTCCGAAAAGAGTATTGCCAGATTGAAAACCACACGTCTAAAAAACACCCTATAAAACCCATAGTACAGGAAGAACACTTAAGCTAGGAGCAGACGGCATATGAAAAGTCGCAAACGTTTGCGACTCTGACGTCACGTAAATAGTCGCAAATGTGTTGCAAATTCTATACCTACATCATTGCTCGCAAACTTGCATATGGGGGTGTTCACACGATATGCAAAAACTGTCCCAAAAGTCGCAAATGCATTTGCGACCAAGGCACTCGCACATCATGTGTCCGCAAATGTGGTCGCAAATGTTGTGATGGATATGCGAGGTGTTCAGACGATGTGCTATAAAGTCCGCATATCACCCAATTCCAATCATATGCAGGTTTGCGAACATTTCATATTTTTTTGGAACTGAAAAATTCTCATCTGAAAATTCATAACAAATGAATTGTGGTGGGGAAAATATTAAAAGCAGCCAGAACCGGAATATTGTGGAATACTTTTTTCTTTGAACTTTATATAGTTTTGCTGCATTTTGTCAATAAAAAGATTAAACAAAAATAGAAAAAAAATAATGTACTTCATATTATATAAGCAAACAATTTTATTGAAATTTTTAAAATCCTGTTGCTGCTTTACATTATAATATCATTCCCAGAACTACCCACGCTTAATTTTAAATGTACGAATATAATAATTAAAGTTCCATTTTATTTCATTTAAATGTAAATCCTATAAGCTATAGCTATGTACATGCAAGAATTTAACACAACAACAACTCTACTAGTAAAATGAAGAATCACAGCAGCTGATATGCTGCATATGTGGAGATGTGCAATGTTCGGTTTTCGTGTCATTGCAAATGCTTGGGATGGTCGCATATGGCCGCACATGCTCGCAAACTGTCACAAATTATATGCGAAGGTGTTCACACGATATGCAAGAAAGTCGTAAACTTATATGCAATTTGGGTGTCGCACATAATCCGCAAATGGTTTGCGAGCATATGCGGACTGTCCCAAAAGGGTGTTCAGACGATATACTCTCAAAGTCGCAAATGATGACGTAAAAATGACGTCAGAGTCGCAAACGTTTGCGACTTTTATATGCCGTCTGCTCCTAGCTTTAGTACTAAAAATTTATCTGATGAGTCCAATTAAGATCGAAACGCCATTTTTTTTTTTTTGACTAGAAGCTATTTTGAAGCAAAAAATTTGTATTTTTTTTGAAAATTGAATATTTTGAAAATGGTTGAATGAGTTTTTTTTTAATCGAATGTTCAAGTACTATCAGTTAATGCTGTTGTCATACCAAAGGCTGTTAGATCACCCGCAAATCGAATAAACAGATTTCACGTTTGCTTCAAACGTAAAACTTCTCTACGGACGAATTTTGTACAAAAACAAATATTTCCTTATTTCGTATCTTGCGATACCTCTATGGTAAGGAAGCAACTCCCAGAACACGAATATACAATTTTTAGAGCTGTTAGATCAGCCGGAAATCGAATAAACAGATTTCATGATCGCTCCAAACGTAGGTAAACAACTTATTTACGGACACAAGTAAATGTGGATTTTTGAAGGATATTTTTTGGGTTTTATTGATAAAGATAAAGGTGACACTTTCTAGATCACCGCTGTGCCATTTGTAGATCGCTTGGATGGGGGTTAACACATCCAAACCTTAAATTGCATTTCATGAAAAACAACATTTAGGGATTTGAGTTTTATGGATTTTGATTTTATGCCAAGGATCCCGAAGCTTAAAAAGAAATGATTGTACAACTGATTTTAAATTAAAAAATAAAAACTTCTCAAGGAAATAAGGACATTACTTTTCGATTGTCTTTACGTTCAGTGTAAGAATTTCAAATTTGTTCAAAGGCTGTGACAGTGGGGTATTCGCGCAAATTAGCAAGTCCTTTAGAATAAAATAATGTTTTAGAAAATTCACTTTATTATTAGTAACAATTTTTTATAAATTACAATTTTACTATTTATAATAATCATTAATAATTCCGCCCAACAATCTTGGTTTTTTATTTGTGTTTTAAAGTTTAAAACTGCATTTCTCACTCTGACGTTTCATGAATTTAGAGGGGGACCTTTTTTTTTACCTTTACACCTATCCCTTATTGTCTAAAACAATTTTTGCATTTGAGATCTGTTATTTCTCCTGTGTATTTATGTGTTTATATTTATTTTGGCACAATTCCGTCCTTAAGGACTATAATAATCCTTCCTCGTAACTTCTCCTTTATCTTCTGTTTCATTTTGTCTTCCTTCAATTAAACTATTTACGACCCACATTATATTTTCCACAAAACCAAATAGCAGACATAAACCCCCATGCATCTGTGGGGAGAAGTTGTAAACATATATAAGTAAAATATCTCAGAACAACCCAAAAGGGTTTAAGTGGAACTTAAAATTCTCATATCCTTACATCTTCAGGTATAAGAACAAAAAAAAAAAATAAAAAAAAATCTTAAAGGACACACACATAAAAAAACGTAAAATCCTTCGATTTTGGCAAGATGGAGTGTATTTTGCAACACTCATAAAACTGATCCAGTCTAATGAAATTCAAAATCCCTGCCATCCCAGAGAATAGTCTTAGCCCCCATCATGTAAGAGTATCTACATACATACCTTTATCCACTGCTTAAACCTGGAACCAACATGTTGCTAACAAAGCCACCGCACAAATATCTCGATTTTTATAGCAAACACCTCTGCCACCATCTTCTTGGCTTTATGTATGTGTGTCTCTTAAGAAGCCTCAAGTCGAAGGAAATCAATAGTTTCATCCTTTGAATGGAATTCTCTAGGTTTATTTGCTTTCGTCCTTTCGTGATGGCTGATGGCCCAACCATCATCAGCTACCAAGTAGTATAGTAGGCAAGCATCAGGCAGGCTTGAATATCAACAGCAGGTGACGCGACTGTGTATGGGTTTATGTTTAAACAGGTTGCATGGTAGGCTATAACACAGAGAGTGCCCTTACAGTAAGGATGCCTTGCCTATACCTTCATCTCCCATTTACAATGGTAATGCAATTCTCTTTTCATATTGAATGAATGTTTGAATGCAGTAGATAGTAAATTTAGTCTCCAGAAGTTCTTCGGGAGATTGCGAGAATACTTCAACTATATACAGCGTCTTCTGACTATAATATTCTAAACGGTGTCACTGTCCGGATAAGGTGATTTTACAATTGTGTTTGTGTGTGTGGTGGTATAATACTGCAAATCCGCAATCAGACACGTTACTGCACAAAATCATGGTGAAGTTCGTTGTAAAAATGAAAATCGGGACGAAAATCGAAGAAAAAACTTAGACAAATACCAAATAAACCTATTATTACTCGGGATTTATTTTGTGCTGTCAACTGTAGGTACTCAAAATGAGAAGGTTTTCCCACTTCGAGATATTTCTATTATGGAAATTCTTTGTAAACGTTTAGTGTTGCCAAACGAAACGGGCCCAGATTCCTAGTAATTTCGAGAAAGGTCCAGTTCATTTTGGATTTATC
This sequence comes from Leucozona laternaria, assembly GCA_932273885.2. Classification (NCBI taxonomy): domain Eukaryota; kingdom Metazoa; phylum Arthropoda; class Insecta; order Diptera; family Syrphidae; genus Leucozona; species Leucozona laternaria. The sequence goes on along the minus strand of OW026368.1, from coordinate 19,571,533 downwards.
ATCGAAAAAGAAGGCAACAGTAGACAAAGTTGAATCCAATAACTTTGTTGTGAAGAGAGAATCTATAAATTTAACAATCGTCAGCAATAGAGAACGAAAATCTCGCTGATTTTATTCAGCATTTACACCAGTCATTCTCGTGTAACTTATCATCCCAACTGCAATGAATCCTTTCGCGCCGTTTAATAAGTTGCATTCAAGAGGCAATCCCGTAAGCGTTACGTTGACTCTAGCAAAGAGCCCACTCCTAACATCCCTGTCGTCATTACAGAAGTATCAATCAAGAGTTCTGGTGAGACAGAAATAGAAGTTTAATCCCCAGGCCTAAATTAGACTGTGATTTAGCGATATTTGCTCAGATTATGAATAAGTAATGTCTGATGCATCTCAGACTGTAGTTCGGTGATGTCAAGTCTTCCAGTGGATGTACTCGGCGATTGTTCGTCCCATACTTGCCTACGGTTCGATTGTGAGGTGGAAAGCTGTAGAAAAGGATAGCTATCTCAAAAACCTGAACAAGGTACAGAGACTATAGCCTGCATAAGAATAACAGAGGCATGGTGGTCTACGCCACAAGCAGGGCAAGAAATTATTCTCAATCTTCCAGTCCTGGACGAGTACATAAGATGGACATCAGCCAGAAGTGCACGTCGACTTGAAGAAATGGGCTCTTGGAAGCACAGGACCTATGGTCATGGGTCTATCTTGCAAAGGTATGACATAGTGGCCGGACTTGATGCGACGACTGACTACGTACCACCTTAAATAGATTTTTACAAATTTCTATATTATCCCCATCTACATTGATGGGTCAAAAATGGAAGAATTAACAGGAGCTGGGGTGTTATGCGAAGCTTTTAATATAAGAGAATCATATAAAATCCCAGATGAGTGTATTGTCTTTCAAGCTGAGATTTACGCTATTGAAAAAGCGGCTGAAATAATTCACAAGAAAAAACTGAACTGAATCACATTTTTCGTGGACAGCCAAGCTGCCATCAAAGCATTATCCATTGAGACTTTAAGATCCAAGACAGTAACAAAATGCCGAGGCATATACTAAACAATATTTGCAAGACCAACCAAGTTAAACTCTGCTGGCTTCCTGGACATAGCAATATAGAAGGGAATGACATAGCAAATGAACTGGCAAGAAAAGGGTCAGTATCAAATAGGGAAAATAGTAGAAAAGAAGATATGGGACCAGACGTCCGGATTGGCATGATTAAAAGGAAGATAGACATAAGAACGAAAGAACAAATCAATAACTCCTGGATGTCCAGGAACGATTGCGTTGGATATCTCTAGAAGCTTATATCCTAGAATTAATGAAAAGAAAACTCAGTATATTCTATCGCTGAGTAAAAAGAATATTAGAACCTTGATAGGTGAACTAACGGGACATTGTGCCATTGGCCAAATGGCCACTGGATTGGGTGTATTAGCACCCGATTTCTGTAGGAGCTGTCAGGATGTCGAAGGAATTGAAACCATTAAACACCTGCTCTGCGATTGTCCAAACCTTCAAACAAATCGCCTCAGATATTTTGGAAACAGATTTGTTGGAGAATTGGATGATGTAGCGCGGGTGTCTCAATGGCAAACATGAGAAAATATATAGTGAGCACAGGCTGGTTGGCAAATGAACCAGGCTATGCCAGTCATTAGCTTAGGAACATCTCTGCTTTTCTTATTAAGGGGATCACAATGGACCACTAGGCCCCCGTGTACGCAACAGCCTCACGGCTGTGTACGCCCCTCCTAACTTAACCTTACCTAACCTTGGTGATGTCTAGTATCCCAGGCTGTGACTGTGTGATACCTGCTATTTCAGACTGTGATTTAATGAAGTCTATGAGGTCTATATGAAGGTTTGATGAGATCAGCTATCTCAGTGGTTAAAAGAAGTTTGCTATCTCAGACTGTCTGGGATTTAGCAACAACTCTGCTATTTCAGACTGTGATTTAGTGACATCTGCTATCTTAGGTTGTGATTTACTGCTATCTTAGACTGTGGTTTAGTAAATCCTGCTTCCTCAGTCAACTTATGTGACATAAGGTTGGGATTCACTTCCAGACCGGCGGCATGACAGTCCAGGGCACTAACCTTTATGCTATACGGCTAAGAGGCACAACAAAGATTGTAAGCCTTGGAATTTTGTATTGTGTTACGAACTTCTGAAGAACTAATATAAAACGTTCCATGTAATTGACTTAGCAGATGACTTTTGCGATTTCCTACCACCGGAAAAAAGGCAGTCATAAATGCCAGAAATGGTGACTCCATAACAAAATTCAAAAAAATTCAAGTATACAGCCTAGGCAGAGAATAAACTGTGTAGGGTAGGTAATAAACCGAGCCATAAAATAAAATTCTATTCTAACAATTAAGAAGAAGTCATCTAATTAATTTTCTACAAAATTTTATTTCTAAATTTTAATTTTTTCTATTTTATTTATTTTTAATTAGGTACAATTTTCTGTTTGACACATTTAACGAGACAACAGATATCTTGTGTATATATTTGTCTGGAACACATTTTGAGACTGGTTTTTACTTAATTATGTATGTATGTATGTATTGTAGATATATGCTGACTTTTTACATTTTCTTTTCAGCTATCTTTAATATACTCATCACCCAAAGCTATACGTACCTATGTATATCATTTGTCTTAGTTTAGCTTGTGGCATTTTGACAATCCTCGAACAAAACCTTAGCCATCACGTCAGCCTTTGTTCCGCTTATTTTCGTTTGCCTTTTCCCGCCATCACCATCATCGCCCATCAAGTATTTTTATGCTTTCTTTTTTTTTTTAGTGTCTCCACCCGAACCAGTCGTCACAGAGAGCAGTCCTTCTGCCTCTCTATTATCCAAATGAAATTGGCATGATATCGGCTCGTTGTCGGCTTGATGGCAGCTGGCACAAAAAAGGACAACAACCAAGGAAGCAAATCCAGCCATTTACCGAATCCATCCCTCCTCTGCCTTGCCTGATGCCTAGCCTATGGCTCTTGTGATGCTTACAGTGGCCTGATCCTGAGACAACTCTCATCCAATTCACTTTTGCTATGAACAGGAATTCCATTCATCTTGCCTCTGGATGAAGAGGATGAGCTGTTCAAGTGGGCCTTCATCTAACAAACCAACCCTCAAACATGAGCGAAAAACCCCCCATTGTGGTAGCATCGCGGAGGCCGTCACAGTCGTCGTCGTCGTCATCGTGGTGGAGGGGGTGGTAGCGGGTATATGATTGTCGTCGACTTGATGTCACTGCTACGTCAGCGGGAAAAAATGCGCTGCGGCACTTCTCCGCATTTGGAGTTTATTAATTTGTGCATAATGCTGAGCAGATTTGATATTATAATGCAAGATAGTCCCCTCCAACTGATATGACGAAAGGGGCTCTACGGGCGGAGGGTTTTATCTTTTATTCTGTTTAATAATATGTGGATTTGTGGAATCCTGAGCTTCGGTTGGTTGGGTATTGTTTGGCCTCACTCGCACGAGCCCACCATAATGCAATGTTTTCTAAGTCACAACATTGTGGTATGGGGCCAGAATTCAGAATCCAGAATCCAGAATGACTGAGGTAGGAGGTGTTCTTTGTTAAATCAGGCGCAGAAGTTTCACTTCTTGTTTGACATTAAATATGCAGATTTTATTTTTTAGGCTCACAGATGCAGTCTTTTGCTATGAGGCAATATGAATCGAGATGATGACGATGACGACGACGAAGCCGACGACGGACGGTGTGGATGTCGATGTTGAAGGGGGCTGTGAGGGCGGGTTAGAATGTCTAATTAGGGCTTAGAGATGGTGGAATGAAATTGACTTTTAATAAAAGTTTTTGAATTTCATAAATGAACCAGAGGCTAGAGGGCAGTGGAATAATAGAACAAAAGCTAGAAATGATTCAGGCCATAGCGAAAAAAGATGCTAAATATTTTGTTATGTTTGTTTCTTTTTTCGAATTAAACTTCTCAAATTTCAATTTCTTTATTTTAAGGAGCTGCGCTGCTGGTGCGGAGATGTTTATGCTTTTGAAGCTATGGTAATTTAGGTGTGCTAAGACTGCTATTTACTTAAAAGATTTTTTGTTTTATATACGCAAAATCAAAACAAAATATTAATGATTCTTTAATAAGTGGCGCCCAATGCGGAACTTTTTTAAGCCCATAATATAGATGGCAAGAAAAAGAAAACTGTTATATTCTTAGCATCTAATTTAAAAGTTTTTTTTGTTTTATATACTTACAATAAAAACGAATTATTAATGATTATTTACTAGATGGCGCCCAATGCGGAACTTTTTTTTGTAGCCCATAGTAAAGATGAAAAGCAAAATAAAACTGTTATTTGCATGGCAACTTATTTAAAAGGTTTGTTTTTTGTTTTATACACGCACACTAAAAAAAAATATTAATTATTATTTACTAAATGGCGCCCAATGTGGAACTTTTTGAAGCCCATAATATAGATGGCAAGCAAAAGAAAACCGTTATATTTTCTTAGAATAGTATTTAAAAGTGAAAAATCAAACTAATTGTTTTAAGATTCGATACAAAGTGGCGCCCAACGCAGAATTTTCAATTTTTAATAATTGTCTTATATTACTCCGGGTGCATTTGTGGGTTGGAAGAAATGGTGACCCTGATTACACAACCTCTGTTACCGAATTAACACAGCAGTGCATCATACCGCACTGTGGTCCAAAGGCGGACAAATATCAATTAATTACATCTTAAATATTTAGGTTTTGATAATGCCAAAAGGATAAATATTTTTTTAAAAATAAATTTTTAATATAATTTCTGCACTTAAAGTAAAAACTCAACATTCTATTTTGTTGAAGGAACAATTGCCAGAGTGCTGTGAAATTTCGGCCATCATCATCCAAAAGTTAAATGCAGTGTTCTACTCTCTATCTTCATCCTTATGCAATTTAGAAAAGTATTCTTTCCAGATCATCAACACCAACTGTGCATCGACAACCGTATTCCTCCTCTAATCTACTTGGCACGCTTCTATTCTGGCCTTGTATAGCTTTTGGTAGATCGTTTCAGCTTTTGGTAGAAAATTCGAAAAGCACCCTAGTTTTAACAGTCCTTATAAAAAAGGAAAGTTCAGCTCATAAGTAATGCTTCCTTGGATCATTCTCTTACTGAGCCTTCTTCCATTTAAAGCTGTTTTTTTTTGTTTAATACACATAGCCTATACTACAGAAAATGAACCCAAGTTATGTAGATGCAAATTCACGTCAAATAGATAAACCACACTCGAAATATCAAAAATACCTTCCCAGTCTCTTCCGTCACAGCTAAAAGGTATCTTATTTTTCAAATTCTCTTCCTACAACTTGAGCACCATCAGTTTGTTTTCAACAGCAGAGACAAAATAAATATCCACAAAAGCGCAAGATGTTGAAAAATCACCAAAGACCCTGGATAACAATGAAAATACTAAAAAAAAAACACACACACATACACATACAACACAAGAACTACTGACAACAAAAGTAAAAATATTAAAAAATAAAATTCCTACCTCTACGCTTATGATGGAAGGCTCATCTCCTTCCCACAGCATGCAAGACAATGCAAGGTTTGGATTTGGCATTATTTTATTTTTTTTTTTTCACCGAATCATGCCTCCCAAAGCGAAAAAAAAATCCACTCCAGAGATTAGCCACGGAAGCTAAATAAAATGTAAATGGAAATGAAATAATAAATTCCCTGCTATTGTGTGCGACATTGTACGACATTGTATGATGTATTAAAATACTAATGTTTGCAAAAAAAAAAAAAAATATATATATGTAGGTCTGACTGAGGAAGGGCCGTTGTCATAGCTTGCATGCACATTAGTGCATCGGAGCACATTTAGGCCTGTTTTTTTTGTGTTTATATTTCATTCAAGCGAATGGATTGAGTTCCCAGACTGAATCACTCTTCTGTAGATTTTCTTTGGCTTCCTATACATCAGGACACGACTTTGATTACGAAATTAAAATATTTCCTTTTTTTTTGGCAAGAGCAACCTAAAATGTGAAATTGTAAATTCAATATTTTTGTTTTCTAATGGATGTTGGGATCGGTGATGGAAAATCTAATCATTGTGATAGAAAAATTTAAATCCTCACCGTTGGTTCTTTGAGAAGGCTTTACTGCTTAGACGGCCATTTATACTTCCAATAAACTGCTATTGGCAATAAGAATTCTGCTAAAGGCGCTGGCGGCGGCCGGCGCGGCGTACCTACCGAAGATTTATTTCCTTATTTTTCTTCTGATGAGGAATTTCACTATTTATCGCATAGCTAACAATTTAACTTGTAAATGGTGTTTTTTTTGTAGAGGTGTAGAACTATAAGTTGGCAACACTATTTTAACTGGTGGCCATTTTGTCAGCTGTCAAGTGATTTATTTTAAGTTTGGTTTGGCATTTCAACATGAATAGACTGACACCTGAACAACGCTTCCAAATTGTGCCCAAATGGGCCCAAAACAAGATTGCCGTTGATACCAATTTTCATAAGCAAGAAGAATTTTGTTTAGCGATGAAGCTCACTTTTAGTTGAATGGATACGTCAATAAACAAAACTGCCGTATTTGGAGTGATGATAATTCTAAAAATTATGTTGAGACACCGTTACATCCACAAAAACTGATTGTTTGGTGTTCTTTAAGGGTTGGGTGAATAATTGGTCCGTATTCCCTTAAAGATGATGCTGGCCAGAATGTTACAGTCAATGGTGACCGCTATAGTTCCATGATTAATAACTTTTTCGTTCATCAATTGAAGAACCATGATGTGCAGGAGCTGTGGTATCAACAAGACGGCGCAACATGTCACACAGCTCGTGCCACAATTGATTTATTGAAGGAAACGTTTGGACCCGTGAATTGGCCTCCAAGGTCGTGCGATTTAAAGCCGCTTGACTATTTTCTGTGGGAATATGTGAAGTCACTAGTCTTCGCCGATAAGCCCGAAATGATTGACCACTTTTAGGACAACGTTGGCCACGTTATTGCCGATATACGACCACAAATGTTGGAAAAAGTCATCGAAAATTGGACCTCCAGATTTTACTTCAATAGAAATCTCTTTTAGTATACATTGACGATGTTGCCAAAATGCTTTTTGAAAATTATCATGCTTTTGAATTTTTCAGGTCATCGAGTTTCTCTAACCACCCCCCCCCTTCTGCTCTACACTGCGTACGTTCTTGAGAATGATGGTTTTTGTCGACTGTATTGAAATTTAATTAGAATTTGTTTTATAACCTTAGTCCATGGTCTTGAAACAAATTCTCGAGCTTGGATGCTGACGATTTTAATAGTGTTGGTAATGTTCCCAAAATATCTTATTTAATACCTTTAAAAATAGTTTTGTAGAAGTCTTCGAGGGCTTTAAAGAGCTTTTATAGACCATGCAGTTGAAAGTCATTTCAATAAAAATTTCTATAAAACTTTCAAATCCTCCTCTTTTTATTTTATAAAATTAAACCCATCAATTTTATCAATTGGCATGTGCCTTATTATTTAAGAAACAAAGTGTTAAGTGTTTTTTGCTTGAACATTGAGCCACCAACTTATCTCACTCACAAATGAGAAGCAAGTGCTCCTATCGATGGAGAACGTGCTTTTTTTTATTCATTCCTAATAATGGATTAGGTAATAACCTTGAGAAGGTGCTCATTAGACATGTATACAAAATGTAGATGCTCAATCTTTGAGCACTTTCACAAGTATTTTATTCATATGAAATGGAGCACTTACTCCGAAAAGTTGAGTTTTGAGCAAATACTCCGTTTTATTCATACCACCTAAAATCTCGAAAACAACTTAATGGATTTTTTGGAAAAAGTTGTCAATAGATATATACGAGTATAATAATAAATTGTATTATTATAATTCCTTAAATTGGCATACAAAATTTTTCAACGAAAATTTGCGCACCAACTAGAGGATAATCAGAATCCATCATTTCGCTTATTAAATCCTTTGTCCATATGAGGATATTCTTTTTGGAAAAATTATATTTTCAACACTTCTCACATTTGATCGTGTGTCTCGCACATATTTGCCTAATCCTTTAAGGATATATAATTCCAATTGAATTTCATTTTCTTATTTTTGTGGTGAGAATTACTTCAATCCTCGGACTGAACTTTGATTATTATTAAAATTGGACGAGAAAAAAAAAATAGCCAAAGCCGACAATGAGAGAAGACGATTGAATAACAAAAACAACATATACAATCCACCAGAGACTTTTATCCTTTCGTTCAGGACGACAGTAGTCCTTCGATGGAATTGGTATAAGCTGCGCTGCCTTCAATGCCGCCATCCTTTTGTTTTGTGTTTTTTGTTAATTTTTGTCCTTTAGCCTCTTCGTGGGTGGGTGACGACGAAAATCGTTTGGGATGGGTTCTAGGTTCAGGACTAAATGGTTGGTCCTGCCATTTGTGTGTGCGGTTGAAGCAATAAACCGCATGAAAAGCTGTTCGGGTATTGCCCCTAGAGTAAGAGAGGGAACAACTCGAGGTCTACCGAAGGAAACCGCACCGTTAACTCTAATTTATCCTTCTCCGGAGACCAAGATCAGGATAAATTATAATACGACTCTTTTGAGGATTGTTTACTGGATTTTCTTGCATTAAACAAGGAACAACGCCACAAACAGTGATGTCGAAGTCACCTTGCACGGATGGCATCCTCTTTTTGCTATATGCTCGCATTGGAACATTTGGCGCGTGTGTTGCCTCTAACATGGTAGGGCGGCCGGCATCAGGCGATGGGCGGGCGGTGCGGTGCGGTGATGTCCTTTCCGATTAACCATCGATGGGGAAGGATTTTACTCGATAAATCGGAATGAAAATTACTACACAAAAAGGTTTTAATGGAGGCTAACGATGATGAATGGGAACTTTATTGATTTGCTTGCTTTGCTTTGAGGGGGGTTAAGTGGAGAATGTTTTACTTGCGCGGATTGTCACTTCCTTGGAAGGGATTTTCAACTCCTTCATGGTTGGTCATCCTCTCTATAAACAGAATTAGCAATACATGTATACTATTTGGTGAATATGAGTTGACTTCCTAGCTTACAAATACATATAGATATCTTCATTTTCTATAATATAAAGAATTGTACTGCATGTGATTCCAATTTTTTGATATGTCATCGACAAACCTTGGCCAAAGAAGATCGATTATATTAAAAGAACTATTGTCAATTGTGTAGATCAAGATTATTTTATTCATCTTGTGACTTGTCACAAACGTTCGGCTATTTTCTGCATGCTTCAAGGACAACAAGAAAGAATCCCAAAATTGGTAATGCAGCCGATTGGAAAATTATATAATTAAATTTGATGAATAGAGGGTGGAAGTTGTATCAATAAAATGTGTGTGTGCCTATACCTACAAGATAATTTTTGGTGACTAAAGTAGAGTCATTTTTGTATACACACAGTTTCAAATTTAAGGCAATTCAAGCAACATTTTTCTTGAAATGATAAGAGAGTAGAAAATGATGAATTAATTGATTGTGGGAGGGGAGCGAAATGGAGTTAGTTGGATGAGTATTTTCTTTCTTGTAAAGGGACGTGTGGTTTTCATTCTGGCAATCCTTTTTTTCGGAGTTGGTCTTTTTGACAGCTGTCACTTGATTTATGCTCAGTTTGGTTTGCCATTTCATAATTAATAGACTTACTCCTGAAGAACGTTTGCAAAAAACACCCTTCACAAGGTGGCGCAAAATTAATCGTCCAATTTTGACTATGCATTAATTTTTTACTAAAATTGTTTGATTTTGAGTGATGTAAATCTTTAATCGGATCTTTTCAATTTTTTATGTAAGTGGAAAAGATGATATTGGTCAAGTGGCTGCCGCTAGTGCGTTCATAAATTCTTGTGCCAGTTTTATTCCTCGAAGCTTGAAAGCTTCATTAAGTCGAACAGTTTCTTTTCAATCTACTTTTGGTGAGAATCTATTCCACTTTCTAAAGTGGAGTTTATTTCCTCCCAGAGAGAGAAAATCATCATGCAGACGTATACAGGCAAACGAGTGGGATGACTTTAGAAAAACACTTGTCTCGTGTGATGTGTTGTGGGTGCAGGGAATTTATTCCACGGGAATCTGCTCCACATCAGAATTTATTTCACTCTTGGTGAGAATCTTTTCCATTTTTCAAAGTGGAGTTTATTTCCTCCCAGAGAGAGAAAATCATCATGCAGACGTATACAGGCAAACGAGTGGGATGACTTTAGAAAAACACTTGTCTCGTGTGATGTGTTGTGGGTGCAGGGAATTTATTCCACGGGAATCTGCTCCACATCAGAATTTATTTCACTCTTGGTGAGAATCTTTTCCATTTTTCAAAGTGGAGTTTATTTCCATCCAGAGAGAGAATTTCTTTCGTTCGTTTAAGGTCTAGTACTGTAAGTTTGGCCCCGTTCCACATAGGTACATGACGTAGAATAGTTGCAGAAGCATGAGCACAACTAAGGAAGCCGAATAAGATCTCCAAAAACAATACGGCAGATGTGATGACGCGTGTAAGCCTTAAAATGAAATCCACGGACTTCAAACAATTAGTAAGTTAGTATAGTAAAAATCACATCTTATCTCATTCGCTGCTTATGTAGAAAGTGTAAATGTTTCCTAATTAATACTTCAATTTCAAAAGAGAATATCTCAAAATCAAAATTGCTGTTTATCTGTTAAAATTGTACGAATCCAATCCAATCCACAAAATTGCAAAATTTGCTAAAAATACCTACACCAAATCCAAGTTCAATTCAAAAATTAAGATTAAGTGCTATAGCACAAAAATAAGGGGAAAGACCATCAAAATTGTGATTCCATCGCTAAACGTGACAATGGAAATCAAATAAAGAAAAAAAATTCTTATTCATTTTTGGGACTACAACACATTGGCACGCCCCACCCGCGCCCCAACAAAACAGAAACAACATCATCGAAGGCCAACATCACTGGAGCATCAATTCAAGCCACTTTACCACTTTGCACTTGCGATGGAATCTTAAGATGATGTTAAACGTTTTCAAGCATCTTTCCCATCGTGCTAGCATCGCAGAGGACCACACTCGTACATCTTATCGTTTCCCGTCGAAAGGTACCTCTTCGAAAGCAGCAGCAGCAGCACCACCAGCTCTCTCTTTCTCTCTCTATCTCGCACTTGAGGGTAACATTTCGTCGAACTTTATTTTCATTTTCACAAAAGAACATTTTTTTGGCAATTTTTTTTTTTTTTTTGCCAAAACTGTTAGAAGAAAATCCGGAAGTGAATAGCAGATCTCGTCTACCGCCAGAGGGGAAGCAGCAATTTGCTATTCGTATGCTAAATAGGGTTTCAGTTGTCACATACAAAAGCAGCAGCACTTTCTCCATGAAAATTGCCGGTTTAGCGGTTTTGTATAATAGAAATAACAGTTTAGGTGTTTTTTTTTTTTTTATAAATAATTTCAATCAGATCGGCTCGGAGGATGTGTGTGTTGGTATCGAGGTGTTGTGGATGAGTTCACACCCTCAATATGGGGGTTTCTTTTTTTTTTTAATTTTTTTTGTACTCAAACATTTGCATATGTCAAGATGACTTACGTGTCTTCCTCAAATCGAGTGAGGAAATATTGGGTTTACCTACATATTATACACAGGCACCTATTGTTGTAATAGCGGCGTGTTACTCCCACACCGATTGCATCACCATATCCTTGAGGAGCATTTTGAAAAAAATTATTTATTTGCTTTTGTTGGCTTTTTGCAAACAGTTAATAAATATTCAATTTACAATGCAGTCAGCCTGGGTAATGGGAGTGATTTTTATCCGATTTTGCACTTTAGGTAAAATGTGACTGTGACAAACGATGGAATGTTCTTGTTCAAGCGAACGTGTGTAGAAGGGAATTTTTTTTTTTTTTTAAATTTATTGAATTTGTGTGAAATATATTTTGGTTGATGAAAAATGTGTCCTTTAGCTTTTATAACCATTGCATTTGAATTTTTAAATATGATAACAAAAGGAATATTTCGAAAAAAAAAGATTTGTAAATGTTATATGAGATTGGAAGAAATGCGCACCGGTTGCTTGAATTTGCTCTTATGACTGATTATTATTATTATTATTATTATTATTAAAAGCTTTTATTAGTGCCATTTTTAGATTAAAGTTAACAAATAAATAATTATATATAAATTAACAAAAGCAAAAACATAAATGAATATATAGTTAAGTTATGAATTTGTGTCTATTCGTTAAATTCTTTTAACCATTAAGTTTTGTATAAAAATGGTATAATTTTATTCGGCATAAGCCTCCCCCAAAGAAGCCCAGAGATTCCTGTTCTTTGCATCGTCATACCATTGTGGATTAAATTGGTTCAAATCGTCTTCCCATATTTTTTTTGGTCGGCCAGTGGGTCTTTTGCCATCGGGCATCCATTTTGTTGTTATTACTGTCCATCTTTGGTCTTGAGTTCTTGAGATGTGACCAGCCCAATTCCATTTTAACTGTTTTGTTCTTTTTACTGCGTCTATTATGCCAGTCTGTCTTCTTATTTCCTCATTTGTTATTCTTTGAACTAAAAGTATGTTAAGTATTTTTCGTTCTATTTTGGTTTGACTAATTCTTAGTTTATCAAAGAAGTTTGAAGTAAGTCCCAAGGTTTGTAGCCCATATGTTAGGGTTGGTAATATCGTTGAGTCGAGTATAAATTGCGAGTGTGCTTGCTTAGATTGTTTTCAAGTATTTGTTTTAAGCTCCAAAACTGTTTCCAGCTATTTGAAATCCTTCTGTTTATCTCTTTCTCTTCCTGATTTTTAAATGATTGGATTTGTCCTAAATAAATATAGTCGCTTACGTATTCTATTTCTTCACTGTCTAGGAGTATTGGATTCAATGTGTGGTTTGTCAAAACTTTTGTTTTTGTCAAGTTTATGTTGAGACCATGTTGTTTGCTTTCAATGGCAAGTTCATTGATCATTGTTTGAATGTTGTTAGAGTTTTCTGCGATAAGCACGATGTCATCCGCAAATCTCAAGTTATTTAGATACTGTCCGCGTATTTTTATTCCGTTGTTGTTTTTCCAATTGAGTTTTTGGAAAATTTCTTCTAAGACTGCTGCAAATAACGATGGAGACATAGGATCCCCTTGGCGTACTCCACGATTGATTTGGAATTCCCGACCTGTTACATCGGTTTTTATTTTTGCGGTATTGTTTCTGTAGATATTTTTAAGTGTGTGAATGTAAATTGGATGGATATTCTGTTTTTCTAAAGCTTTCCATATACTTTCGTGTTCCACTGTATCGAATGCTTTACTGAAATCTATATAAATAGAAGATATAGCGGTTTTTTGAATTCTTGACATTTTTGGATTAGTAGATTTATTGTTTGGAGGTGGTCTGTAGTTGAAAATCCTTCTCTGAATCCAGCTTGTTCTCTAGATTGTTTTTCGTTTAAAGTTTGTTTCGTTTTGGTATATATAATTTTTGAAAAGAGTTTGTAAATAGTTGAAATAAGGCTTATTGGTAGATAATTGTTTATGTCATCCTTTGTCCCTTTTTTATGGATAAGTATAATTGTACTTCTATGCCATTGTTCTGGTATATGTTGTGTTTTTAATATTGCGTTAAATAGCTTTGTTAGTATCGGAACCAAAGCCGTCTTTCCGTTTTTTTAATCATTTCAGCTTCTATACCATCATTGCCTGCACTTTTTTTCATTTTTTAGACTTTCGATAGATGTTTCGATGTCGCGTTGATCTAATGTTCGTGTTTGAGATGTTGTGTGTAGAGGATTTGCAAGTGTATATGTATCGTTAATGAGGTTATAGTTATTGTTGGTGGTTATTGTTTTTGTTGATCTGAAGAGTGTTTCGAAAAAAGTTGTGGCAGCTTCGTTTATGTCTTCTCTTTTTAGTATTTTGTTGTCATGTTTTTTCAGTGAAACAACCCATTCCTTCTCGTTTTTTAAAAATTGTTTTGTATTTTTAATACTGACTTATACCTATGCATATTTTGACCAGAATAATTTTAGTTTTTTTTAGTTGATATCGACACATTACATTGATAATAAATAATGAATTCGACATTGCATTTTTTTAATTTCTAGGGCTTTTAGACTGGCTGCAAATGGAATAAACAGATTTCGTGTTAGCTTCAAACGTATACATCTTTCTTACGGACATACAAAATCAGGATTTTTTTAAATTTTTTTTTGGGTCTTTTTCTTTCTTGAATGAAAGGTGGTACTTTCTAGATCGCCGTTCTGTCATTTTAAGGATAGGTTGGACGCTTGGTTCAGCTGACAATCGCTTTTGAATTCATGAAAACAGCGATTTTGAAGTTGAATGTACGAATTATCTTATACATCGATGATCGAAGAAGGCATCAGAGTCGGTGCAAGGCGTGTAAGGAGTTTGGCACCACACACGGCCCCGCACTTCCAGGGGTCCAGCGCCACTTCAAAAAGCAAAAACAAAATGTTGTTTACATTAATTTTTTGTTTGTTTCTACTTTCTTCTGATAATTGAAGTTGACTTTAAATTCTAACTATTAGCTTGCCGGAATCACGAAATGTGTAAGGATAAGGATGTCGCTAAACAAACATGTTCTTCATTGTTACTTATATTTTTTTACTAAAAACCTGGGGAGCATATTAGTCTCAAAACGTTTTATTCCGGCTTATGAAACAACAATATTATACTGATTCTTATAAGTAGATATAATACACACAAAACAGGGAAAACAAAAATGTGTGTTAAGTTAGCGCTATACATTTACAGCCTAATTTATTAGAATTCGCTAAACACCTCTAAACTGCTGAATAGTTATATAGTGCATAAGCATTTATGAAGCTACTATTCAACGTTGCATAAATCCTAATTCATAAAATATTTCCCTACACATTATAGTTATAATGCGCTTGTGTCAAATAAAGTACCAAGAAGGGAAAATCTATTACGTTTTACTGCCACAATTGATTAACAAAACTAAGCTCTGAAAGTGAAAAGTCAACAAACGAATTCTGCTGCACCGATTGGATTAGTTTAAATTTCATTTAATATTGCATAATGTACCTATTCTTTTTACTGCTTCTTTTGTGCCGTGTTAGAAAATATAGATTAATATTTTAGAATACAAAATTCATGGTTTTTATTGAAATAATTGTTTCATTCACTGACAGTGCGATCAAATTGAGAAGAATAAAGCAACATCTATTAGGGTGGCACTTATTTTGGTAGTGTTTTTTTATTTATTCTGTGTGTCCCACTGAAAATAGTCAATAAATTTTAATTTCGGCATACATCTAAGCACATGTATATTATAAATAAAGAATTTCCATCAAATTTTATACTTTCACCGACATTTTAAGTAAAAGTCGGAAAACTGCTTGCATTTTTAATGAAAAGTTTTAACTTCTCGGTGGGATACGTCGCTCTTAGCCGATTTCAAAAAAATTTAACAACATTTTGGTTTGTACAAAGTAGCTTCATAATATAGCTTGATCACTTTCAGGAGGGGACAAAAAGGATATTTAAGCATTCCCAAAATAAGCGCCACCCTTATAACATTGTATTTTATTCTCGTCTGTGTGTGAGTCAAAGTGACATTTCGATACTTAAAAATCCTTATGTAGGCACTATTCATCCATCAAACGCGTTTAGCTTCTAATGCCTCTATTCAACGTTGCATAAGTTTTATGAATAACATTTTTGCGTTTAGTGGAATTATATAAGGAGTGAATAGTTCTATGCACTCGCTATGATGCGTTTATAAATTCGGCTGTTAGAAATTAAATAAACTTAGTACACAGTTAATTGCAACTTTTTAGTAGTAAATTAGTTGTGAAAAAAAAACTTCGGCAATAATTTTTTTAGAATTTTTTTCTCTCCACAACTAATTTAAAACAAAAAAGCTACAATTAATTTTGTGGTTACATTTTCTAATTTCGTTTCTAATGCCTGGTTTCAGAATCTCAACTTAACACTACGTACCCAGTTTTTGTTTAAAAACTTGGTCAACATTTTTTTTAGAATTTTTCTCTTTCCACAACTAATTTACAACAAAAAAAAATACAATTAATTGTATATAACTTTTTAGGCTTTCGTGGTTGTTTTTTGACATCGTTAGAATATTTTTTTCGGATCATTCCGCGTTATAAATTATTTCAGAATGCAATGTTGTACTCACCCCGACCGTTTCGCAACAAATTACATTGTGCGTCAATTGTGTTATAAGTTAGTACGAAATCTTCCCGGCAATCGAGTTGAGGAAATATTATTGTTGTCACTTTCTTTTCAAACTTCCGTAAATCTCCTAAGATTCGGGTTCTTGGTGTTAGTTGTGCAAGATATTTGTTCGTGTTAAAAAGGACTGACATCGAAAACACCTATTGCGAATCAAGCACTAAATTTTAATAGCTTGAGGCTAAGTAAACAGTTCCTCAATGAAAAAAAAACTAAATGTATGCATGTAGATATTCCTTGTTGGAGTGATTTTAACTACCAAAATACTGACTTTGGAAGATTTAATATTATGTGGAAGCAGGATTTTTAGACAGTTGACCGAGGGGCCCCGCAAATTAAATCTTTGCACACGTCTCATTTTGGTCTTTTGTATTAATCAATATCTGAATACAGTGATCAAAAGATAGCATTATGTTGTTCACAAATCCATTTATGTTATCTAACGTTAATAGAAAGCATATGGTCTGTGGCAAATCGCTTTTAAAGCGGCGCGGCGATTCACTGAAGTAAGCAATTTTATTCTTCCACATTTGATTCCTTTTCTGAACACTTTTTTTGAAGGGCGGTTCAGACAAAAAATTAGTGAAAATTAGTGTTTCATTGTCATTGTTCCACCCCTGTCTGCACGTCGACCTTACGGGAAAGTTTTGTTTTCGTAAAAAAATTTGAAGTCATGATTTTTGAGTTTGAGATTTTTTTTGGAAATGCTTAAAACATAAAAATAAAGCACTCAAAAAATCCATATAAAGTGTTTTAACTTCGAGTTCATTTATAATTTTTGTTTTCTTAAATTTTATCAGAGAAAGAGTTCTCTCAACATTGTCTAAAGAATTTGGTTAAGTTAATATCAGTGGAATAAATTGAGCCACCAATCGAAATTCTTTAATTTTATCGGCCTTTCGATTGAGTAAACAAATTTCGAAATACTTTAAATTTAATAAAAATATTAAACTCTTTCTGAATATCAGCGGGAGGAAAATGTAGAAAATATGTTTAAAAATTTGTACTTAAATAATTAAACATCGGGAAAAAAATGTCATAATTACATACAAAATCGGGTAATCGTAAATAGCTCTAAAAGTCGGGAGAAATACGATAAATCAGTGTTTCTGGCAACACTGGTCTGTACGCATAACTTCGAGCCGACCTACAGGGTAAACCAATGGAGAAATTTAATTCAAACTTATGGGATCTAAGGTTTTAAGATGGGAATTGATTTTTGTAGCTCTTAATTTAACTATACCAATCATTAACACTAAAACAACTAAAAAATTAACAAGATCAAAAACTTCTCTAAAGATGACAAAATGTGTGTGATCTCTTTTAGCCATAGTCTACTTCTTGATTAACAAAAATGTGTACAAACCTACGCAAAACCAGTTTCTACCCAGAAAAGTTTTTTGAGTTTTTAATTTTTCGATTTCCTTAAAAAAATTTTTTATAAACACAATAATTTTTTTTAGATTTTTAAGATTCTGTTTATGTCAGAAAATGTAATTTAAATTTATTGATGCTTTTAAATGAGCTTAAATTATATGAAAATATTTTTATTTTATTTAAGATATTATGTAGATCTCAAAAAAACTTGACTCTTAAGTTTGACTAAAGTATACCTAAAGCCCATTCAGGCGCCAAAGTTATTAAAAATAAAATACACGATTTAGGTAAATGATATGTACAATATTGCTTAAATTTAATTAAAAAAAAAATAAATTAATTGGTGAGGATCCAAGTACTAGTGCTTTATTAAATGTTTTTAGAAAATGTAGGCCTGGAACATCTCCAGATAACTATATTTCTTGTTGAAATTTAAATTTAATGTCGTGATAAGGGCTAAAAAATCGATTTTTTTTCAAAGATGTACCTACGAAAAAACCCAAAAATAAGACAAAAAAAAAAACTTCTCATTCTCAGTCAAATAGAGTCTGGAGGGCTAATTCGAGTTGATTTATTAGCAGGCTATCTCAAGAAAAATAAAATAAAATAAAATAAAATAAAATAAAATAAAATAAAATAAAATAAAATAAAATAAAATCAAATAAAATAAAATAAAATAAAATAAAATAAAATAAAATAAAATAAAATAAAATAAAATAAAATAAAATAAAATAAAATAAAATAAAATAAAATAAAATAAAATAAAATAAAATACAAAAAAAAAAAAAAAAAAAATAAAATAAAATAAAATAAAATAAAATAAAATAAAATAAAACAAAACAAAACAAAACAAAACAAAACAAAACAAAATAAAGTAAAATAAAATAAAATAAAGTAAAATAAAATAAAATAAATACAATAAATTCGATAAAATAAACTAATCCTGCATACATAAAAATTAATAAATGCTTAAATTAAAATAAACTAAAAATTGTGTATTCCTTTTGTCTGAATTAGAGACTTTGAAAAGCGGGTTTGAATGTTGAATAAAAAAATAAAATAAAATATTTTAAATACAAAAGAAACAACAATTAATTGAAAATTATGAATGAAATAATAAATATGAAATTAAATAAATTAAATAAGATTTATGTAGGTACATAAGATTCATAACTAAATAAAACAACCTTAACAAAAAAGAATATAAGCTTTAAATTTTAATTCTGTTTTTATTTTTTTTCTAAAAATGAAGAAACAAAATAATTTATATTATACTGCTGACATTTAAATTTATTAAATTTGGATTTTATAGTGATTTTGAACAAGCTTAAAAAAAACAGGGTTATGTTGAGCTATAATTGATATTCTAATTTATATAATTTTATTTTAATAAATTTAAACACAGATTTATAAAATTTAATACTTTTGACATTTCATATAAAACGTTTGTCTTTATTTTTAAATAAAGTAATTTGCTTTCAATAATTTTAAACTTTTTTTTCAGCATTATAGGTACTTGTTTCAAAACATAAAAATTCAAAATTTTAAAACTTAAATAGACCTATATCTAAAACAAAAATTGGTCACATCAAAAGTAACGAAATTTGCTGTTAAAAAAAGTACAATAAAAGCTGAGAAATGAAAATGTAAATTTATATTACAAAGATATTAAAATCAATTTAAATAAATGTAAGTTTTAGTAAAACAAAACAAAATATTATCTTGAAATCCTTATCGAGTAAAATCAAGCAGAGAACTAACAAATTCCAGCCTATGTCGACTTCTTTTATTTTAACCACAACGTATATATCGTTACGCACTTAAGCCCACACAAAATAAAAAAAAAAAAAAACAGCAAATTCGCATCACCTTCATCAATTTGACCAGAAATTCCATATCCTGCCCTACCACATATCCATCACTGGACACGAAAAATTATCCCTCGGCAACCGAAGTCCTTACGAAAAAATACGAAAACTTTTACAATGCGATACTCTCGAATTCAAATTCTCTCTTTTTTAGATGCTGCATCTTTTGGGATGAATATTTTAAGTCTCTCTCTAAAAACGCGGAAATTCATCCGCATCTATTTTTAAGGAGAAATTTTCTATCTAGGACACAGCGCATTTACAAAAGCTTCCAAAATTTTGGGACACATTTGTACGCAGCATCCTCTCCATAATCAAAAACTATTCTTCCCAAGTATATGCGCAGCAACACAAGCTCACGATAAGGAGAACACATATTCAATCTAGCAATTTGTTCAGCTCTAGAAATCCATCTTTTGCCCGAAATAACAATGCATGAATCTTTTATCTTAACCAGGGAGAGCTTTTACTACCCCTTTGTGGATGTGCGGCGGAAAATATACATTCCCACTCGGTAAATTCATCCTAGATTCTTGGTATAAAAACCTCCGCAACTGGGATGTTGCTCTTATAAGTCGGATCCATTGCGTCCTGAGTGTGTATCCTTTTTGTCGTCCTCGCAATAAATTGCGTAACAACAAAAAAAAAAAAAAATAAATAAATTAGAGAATTAAATAAATTTAAGAAAATGGATAATTGTGTGACAAAATTAAATTCAAATATAAAAAATTGTTCCTCGTGGATTAAAAGATACAATAGCTTTTTTTTTTTGTTAATTGGGTTGGACATCAAAAGTGTGAAAAGTCAAAGTGCGTTTAAATTTTAACAGTTGTTAACGATAATTAAATAAACAAAAGAAGATAAATGTGACAGATTGAAATAAAAGCAAAGAGCGAAAGAGAGAGAGAGCAAGAGAGAGAGAGAGAGGGAAATATAAAGGTGGAAGGAGATAGAAACAAAAAATGCGTACTATACAAGATTGCTTTGGCGCGGGGAAAGTGCAACAAAGTGTGATACACAACAATTAAATTGACTGAAAAATATTTCATTAACTTTAAGTGAAGATTTTAAGTGAAAATAAAATAAAATTAAATTAGTGGTAAGTTTTATTCATACACTACAATGTCCTTTAACAAAGAAAAAAATAAATATGTTCAACATCTGCTGGTGTAAGTCTGCCCTCCCGCACACTTAAACCAAAATTCATTTTATAACTTATTAAAATTTCAATTAAATGTCAAAAGTGCGCACAGCAGAGACATACGAGTATAGACGCTGTGTGTGTTTCTGAAATTCCATCCTCTACTTCCCCCTTTCATATCTTGAATCTGCAATAGGCCTTTTTTGGTGGGTTAAAGGGCGCTTTTCCTGCCGAATTCCGTAGGCAAGTGCTGTGTTGATATGCTGGGGGTGGTAGAGTATAGGTATAGAATGGATGATGCATTAACGAAACTTCACTTTACAATTCCCCGAAAATTTTTGCTTGCATGTGAAAAGGACACACTTCCACAGACAAACATACACTCCCACACACATACAGCAAGTTCGCGTGGCATTCAAATATATAGATAGCAACTATATATGAACATTTCTGGGAAGTGAAACGAGACTCATGGGAGCACTATCCTTGTAAGAGCGTAAAACCCCCATACATATGCATGAGAACATTAAGGATATGGCAATTTATTTAACTATTTTATACTCTTACAACCCGATTTGTACACACTTATGTATGTATGTTCAGTTCATGAAGCACGCTATACTCTCTGTTGCTATTGCTGGGCTTTTTCAAATGTCCTTGTTCCGTGTTGGTATTTCTGTGATGATGAGAGGGAAGCGACGCGATAATGGAGATCGAAATGCACACTGAAATAACTTATCCGATCCCACACAACAACGTTACACTGATAGTTAGAGTAGAAAATAAAAGAAAGTCATAGCCAGCATATGCAAAAGGATATCTTTCTTTATTTCTAGCTCGCATCATCCCTTATCCCATCACGACACACTCGAGTTCTAATTCTATTTTCGACATTTTCTATACACCTGACACGGCCCACCGATGCGTTGACTGCGGCGATGGTGTGTGACCTTTTCTTTTTTAATTTTCTACCTTAAAGTGGGTGGTAAGGGTGGAGGGGGGTATGAGGTGAGATAACAACTCCCTTTTCATTTCCCTGCATATCTGCCATCGACAAATTCAGCAAAACGTGCCTGACACACTTCAATTTCTTTCGTTTTTCGTTTCTCGTTTTTCGTTTTTCCACCCTTAAGGCCCTTGCGCTCAACTCACAATAATGCTTACCTTCCTTCTATGCATATATCCCATCCATTCATGACAATTGGAATTCCGATAAAGGCTTTTATTTTAATTGTTTATGGTATTCTCTTGAGTGACTATAGCTAGTGGGGTGGGGCTAGGTTTGAATCTGCAATACAAACACACCCCTCTCACGCCCAAACCCCTTATACTTGTCATGTTCATTATATAGTCATATAAGAAAAACGACACGATGCTGCTGCTGCTGCTTCTGCTTCTGCAGAAGGATACTTCATTATTATTTTTTATGATATTGTCTTATCTTTTTCTGTGAGATCCTTGCATGCAACAAATGTGATGACAATGGGGGATTATATCCTTTTGATAATACCTATGCGAAATGGGTGACGAAGTTTTGTCTCATTTCCACATATTAAGTGACAGATATACCTCCCTACATAGGCGTGCGATTTTTTTTAATGTGGATTTTTTGTTAAATTTAAATGAAAAGGTTTTATAATTTCAGGAATATTATAATTTTAATAAGAGAAGACAGAAAATAAAGGCAAAATTAGAAATTAAAAAATAAAAGAAATGAAGAATATTTCAAACGAATTGTTAAGGTATAGGTAATTGTTTTGTTTGAATAGACAGAGGTAAAGTATACCTATACACTCAAGGTGTATAATAATGGCGCCAAATGTGATTGCTAAAAATATCTAGGTTCGTTTTAAGTCCTTTTGTGTTTGCAAAATATTAATCTTATTTACAATAATTTTTTTAAACGAAATCATTTATGCAAGAATAATTAAATAAATGTTTGCAAACTTTCAATTTACTGGACGAATAGTTACCAACCAGTGACGATGTTGTAGCTACAAACAACTGGGGTCCCACATACATTTTTCATCAATTAGCCCACAGCTTAAAAATTGCTTTGACCTAACTTTACCTTAATAGCAAGTAAGGAATCGTGGCATTTTATTTCTAGTTACAAATATGATACAAATTGTATTTGAATGGCAAAATAAACTTAAAAGCCACTTGCGAGAAATTTCATTTGCTGACATTAATTTCAATCAAATAACATTGTAGTGCAATATTTCTATATTCCTGGATAAATATTTAATAGTTCTTACATTAAATTTCTTTCGAAAAATCACGTCAACTACATAGTAATCTTAACAGTTTTCGGGGCGTCTTAATTTCACAATTTAAAAATGAGAAGCTTTCATTTATTTATCTATAAAATTACTATCCTCAGTTTTCTCAAATTTTAGCTCTTGTTTTCTTCAAGTGGCCTTTTTTCATGAAGAAGAAAAAAAAAATACAATTTGAATTAGGAAAATTATGCATGTAGCATTATTGCCTTCACATCAGCAAACAATTTAATTATTTTGATGAAAAGAGAGTATTCATCAAAAAACTATCCAGCTGATGCTCAGTTGTCGAAAGAACCATTCTATTGCAACGTACCTCTTTCTAACATCTTTAAGCTTGGAAAAAGATTGCTTATTTGTAGTCCACCGTTAAAAACAAAATTAATAGCCGATTTTTCAATCATCAGTTAAATATTCAGTTAAGAATAAGAAGAATAAATAATAACATATTTTTGCTTTGTCTGAAGAGTAAGTACAATCTGATGTTTAACTGACTATTGAAAAAATTGGTCCTTAAGCAGTGAAAACTTGCTCGAAACTTACAGATAAAGTGATTTGATTTTAAATACACGATCAGAGTCAACTTAATTGTTGTGGTTTTTCCAAAATTTAATTAGAATATGCACAAACTAGAATTTCCATTACTCTATACAAGTCAATGGCTATAAAGACGCTTGATCTATGTTCAACTCTCAGCTGGGAAAAAATGTATTCAAATTAAAATTGAACGTTATAGACTTAGCACCACTAAAAGGAGTATGATGATCGGCCTAGTAGCCATGAAATACCTTTAACTCCAGCCTATAATGACTTGGTGGTAGATCACTCAAGGCCTTGTTGTTTCATTCAAACCTTCAATATTAATATGATGGTGCATAAGCTTTGCAGACTAACTGCGAGTGTGTTATCACACAAAAACCAACTTTCAAGTCGATGATCTGTTACAATCAGCACATAATTGAGCAGCCGTTTTCCGTAGCTTCCTCGTAGTGTTTTTTGTTTGATGGAATTTCTTCAGAGATCTTGTTGGGCTTAATTCAGCAAAATGTTCGCAGAATCCTTTAAATTTAAATTTAAATTTTCGTAACGACATTTGTTGTTTTCGTTACTTTTTTGTGCAAAATTACTTCTGAAGAATAAATTGCAAACTGCTTACCCTTTTTCGAAAAGTTAAAATCTTATTGTACTTCGTTTCTTTGAATCTGTGAACTGCTTATTATGATGAATGATGAATGAATAGCTGAATCTAATAGCTTGAGTGCAGTTTTTGCTTTTTTCGTTTGATTTAACATAGTTACCAGAAACTCCTACCATTTGATGATATTGGAAAAGAAAACGTAAATCAGATCAATATTATCAACAAAAAAAAAAAACCTCCAAGCTTCTAGTAAAGAACTCTGTGAGACATCATTGAGGATAAGATTTAATCCATGTTCTGAGCAAAACCGTAGAAACCGTTTTTATTTCTTCAGAATTCTCTTTTGAAAACTAGCTGTAACCTCCACTCATAGATGCAGCTCTATATAATAGGTATTTTGATAATTTTTTTTTTGAAGTTTGATTTCCCTATTTTTACAAGTCCCTCATATACTTTAAATTCCAAACCAACAACTGCTTGGTCGTAAACTGCTGAATATCTTATAAAAATTCAATGATGATTTAGTAATTATTTAATTCAATTCTAAGGCGGTAAGAAATTACTTCTTATAAGCTGGTTTAAAACTTATAGTTAAGTTTTGTATGGTTTTCAGATCTTTAGAGAGCAAATGAATGCTTTCCTTATAGATTTCGATGAAATTTGTTAGCTTTGTCTTGAGTTCTTTCAAAAAAATGATCATACAAGGTATAGAACCCTTTTTTCCCGAACTTCCAATGATCTCGAACAATAATATCCTCGTAAGGGAAGATTGCATATCCGGCCCAGAACATTGCACTTGGAATGACCCAAAAATAATGCAAATTTTTCAAAAAATAAATCGTAAAAAACATTTTTAACGTCATGCATTTTTCACGAAAAACACGAAACGCAAT
Source organism: Leucozona laternaria (assembly GCA_932273885.2). NCBI lineage: Eukaryota > Metazoa > Arthropoda > Insecta > Diptera > Syrphidae > Leucozona > Leucozona laternaria. The sequence continues at coordinate 19,546,562 of OW026368.1, read as the reverse complement.
TTTATTAAAATTACTTTGATGTTTTTGAGAAAATAACCAAAATAATTTTTTTGACTTTCTCACGTTCTAGAAAATCAAAATACAAAAATTGGAATTTGTCTTCTATTTACATGCAACTCCTCTGTACCTACCAAGTTTGAAGCAAACCGGTTAACGCCTTTATAAATGAAGTTTGATTTAAACATTTTTTACACGAAATTCTGTTGCATTGTTTCTTGTCAATTAAGATAATTTTCTTTTCTGCATTAAAAGTAAAATATTTATTCACTCACTTTAAATGGCAGTGAAATGTGAAGTGCAAAAAGTAATGCTGGTGTTAGCGCCAGGGTTTCCATGATAAAATTTTCAACTTTTCGTGTTTTAAGACCCACATCTCTGTTATGTGAATTTGGAACTGCAACAGCATCATGTTAATGAAAATCTTATCTCATCTGATAATAATACACTATTTTCAAGTGTGAGATTATAAATAAATGAGAAACTTAGTATATTAGTATTTTTATTATTTATATTAGTATTTTCTTCAAAATTTTCAAGAGTCCATGTAAAGTAACGATTTATTAAAGAAAAAGTTAAAGATATAGAGACAATTGAGTATTACCTACATCTCATGGCATCAGAACATCCATAAGAAAGTTTTATTTTGAAAAATAGTTCTTTTTTTTTAATTAAAAAAAAGTTTTTAAATGAAACAGTTTGATGCCCTTTTCCTATAGTTACGGGGTTCATCTTTAAAAAAAAATAAAGTTTGAAGTCTTTGGGGTTTAATGACTTCTATAACGCAGAAAAACTGAAGGGAATGACTGTGTCGAGCACATTTACTCACAACGACGAGTTACTCAGGTGAAATTTAAATGTGAAAAATTAATTTAATATAAAGTAAGTGCTGCAAATATGCCCCATGTTGGTAATATGGCCCACCCTAATATATCCCTACTGGAAGAGAGTAGGTTACCCGCTGTGCATTTATTTCGAAGATACCCTTAGTGCTTTTGATATATTAAAAATTGGAGACTCAGGAGCAGGAAATGTGCGCGGAATAGGAGGTTTTAGTTTTTTGTTTACATTGGCCATATAATTTTTCGGTAAATTTTTGTGTGTTTTATACTAAATTTTGGTCAAATATTTTAATATTTTTCTGAGACTTTGTAGATTTATATTTCATTATGTGAAACCAAATTTTAAATATAATTTTTAAAGTGGGTTAAAATTAAAAGTAAACGAAAAGGCTATATGCTGGTAATATGGACCACCACATCTACCATATACACCAACCTCTTCCATATTTAACACAAGGTGGTCCATATTAGCAACACTTTTTTGAAAAGTTTTAAAATGAGTTTTTTTAGTTTTTCATTTATTTATTTTTTACTTAAGTTGTTTTTTTATATTTTCTGTTATGAAGGCTGATTAAAATACATATAATTTCTTTAAGTATTAAAAAAATTAAGTGAAAAACCGAAAAACTGACTGTTATATTAACAAAAAAGTTAAGGGTGGGCTATATTTGGGACACTTACTCTACTAAAGGGTCCGCCAAATAACTTCTTTTTTTTTTTGTTAGAAAATGGCTCAAAACATCGAGTGTAGCTTCGGCTGTGTGGCACGTAGCGCCGTTTTGTTGAAAACAAATGTTGCAAATATCCTCCTCTTCAAATTTTTGTGAACAAAAATTCGTTAAACATGGCCCGATAACGATCGCCATTGACTGTAACTCATCACTCCTTGCTCATTTTCGAAAAATGGCCCAATTATGCCTCTGGACCAAAATCCGCACCAAACAGTGACTCGTTTTGTGGGTGTATCGGCTTTTCAATGTATGCGTGCGGATTTTCTGTGCCCCAAATGCTACAATTTTGCTTGTTTACTACCCGCCAAGATCAAAATGAGCTTCATCTGAAAAGATGATTTTTTTGGCAAAATCGGCATCTTCTCTAAGTCGATCGCAGGCCCACTTAGCGAAGCGTATACACAACCATATTCGTTCAGCGGAAGGATAAAACTAATTATCTGTCAAATCAGACATGAGCTAAGTGTTACCATTCACGAAATAAGCACTAGTTGAAAAAAAAAAAAAACGTTAGATGGCGGACCTTTTATAAGACCGCCTTTCTGTCAAAACCTCGAAGCTCGAATGACAAAAGTGAAAAAAATCTTCAGAAGACATATCAAGGGTAAGAAAAAAATAATCAAATTTATTTGACACCAACGCAACGCGCAGGTGTACGTCATCTGATTTCTTTAAGAAATTTTAATTTATCTCAATTTTATTTTTAAATATCTTTTTATATATTTTTGAGGAAAAAAAAAATGCTACACCAATTTTAAGTGTTTATTATCGTAGATTTAAAATTTTTTGAAATATCAAATTTTGTAAAAAAAATTTGTTGAATTTTTTGATTTAAAATTATTTCTTTTTTAAAAATTTTATATGTAATATTATTTTAACTTATTAGATGCTTCTGTATCAATATTCAATTTGAATCGCCTATGTAAATACCGAGATTCATTCATAAATCAAAATAAACTGTTCTACGAGAGATTCTGTTAATAATGGCTTACTGGAAATTCGTTCTTGTTTAACGGTAGATCGAAATAATATTAGTACACACAGCATTTTAATCATTATCGTAGGAGTTATTTTCGATAAAACTAATTTCGGGCTTTACGAATAATTTTTGTTAACAAAATATTTACGTTAAAAACTACTTTGTATCAAGTTTTATAAAAATCGATAAAGGCGTTTCAAAATAAATTGAAAATTTAAACACAATATATTTTTTTCAGTTTTGCTATTTAGGTACAATATCTCTATCTACCATTAAAACGTTTTCTGTAAACACATTTATCAGAATCAGTTGTGCCGTTTTCGATAAAAGGGGAAATATTAATTTTTTTTTTTTACTAAAAGGCAGCCTTTACTTATTTCAATTACTCAAATGATTTTATTCGTTTTGAAAAAATTATTATTTTCCTTAACGTCTAAAAAAATATATGGAAGAGGTACCGTAAACTTTGGTCCTAAAAATGAAAAAAAAAACCTGTTGGGGTTTTCTTTAAAAAAAGCGGCTCCCATGCATACATACAGCCCCACAGAATTATGAGGCCAACTTATTTCGTCTTGCCTTTGATTGCAATATGAAATTTGACCATAATCTCGAGATATAATAACTTTGGAGATTTTAACATTGTGTCATTCCGTATACCCAATCCGAAGAAAATTGGCTAATCATATCTGCTCTATTTATCCCCTAATTTTATATGGATTCATTTTTGGTTATGTCTATTTATTTCTTGAGTTTTTAAATTTTCTAAGCAAAAACCTTGAACCGATAAAATGTTGGACACTTTCGGGAAGCATTCACATTTCAACTTCACATTGTACCCATATAGTAACTAACTAACCCCCACAAACCCTTTGAACCCACTTATTAAGTTTCATACTCGCGCACATCAACACCGGAAAACATGAAACACAGTCATATTTTCACAGCCAACTCTCGCATCCCACCACACCAGATATAAACAGACAAACTATAAATAAATTGCATTACAGCAAACGCAATCCAAAGCAATTCCTTGCTCTGAATCGAAAATCCTTCAGCCATTAATAATAGTGCGATACATCCTTTTCACTATAAATAAATTCGCAGTATACCTATCCACACAAACAAATAGAATAAAGAAATAGTACCAAGAAAAAAACTCTGCAAAGCAACAAAAAAAAAAAATACTAACAGGATTTTCCAGGATGCTCACGAGATATGTCCTAGAACTGTGAGGCCAACAACACGATAACGGAATAGTATTTCGCTTGAAAATATTTCATCTTTTTTTTTTTGTTGTTGGTGTTGGGTAGGTCCTATATGCGAGGGTGTGTAGGTAGGTGCGGATGGTTATATGCGGGAATATGCTGTGAGTTTTGATTGCAAATAAAATATGAAATTGGATTTTTACAAAAAAAGGACACACACACAAAAAATGTGAAAAAAAAGAAAATAAATAAAATGGAAACTTTCATGCAATATGGAAGTATCAATCTGTGAATTGTGTCCTATTAAAATAGTTTTCAACCATCTATCATTTCCTTAAGCTTTGTATAGCTTATCATAATAAAGAAGGGATTTTTTATTTTCTCACAGACAGGAATCTGAATATTTTTTTTTTGAGAAACGATATTTTTGTGATCATCAGTTTTTCGGATGTCAAGGAATATTTATAGAAGATTTTAGGAAGAAAATATATTCAATCAAGATTAATTGCTGATGCTATAAAATCGTTCATATAATACATAACGCGGAATGCAAAAAAGAATATATCAATTCAGTTTTTTTAACAGAAATATATTTGAATGCGTAGCACCCGCTTAAAGGACTAAATATGCATTTTTGATTTCCATTAACTGGGGTGTTAAACTTATTCAGCCTCAAATATGAATAAAAGTTTTTTTTTATATATAAAGGGTTTTCCAATAAGAGGTACCGCTATTTCAGTAGCTGTCACTTTTGAAGCTGTCATTTTTTAACATTTGACAAGTAGAAACTTCGCCATTAATAAAAATGGAACGATACACGCTTCAACAACGCATTGAAATTATTAAAATTCACTATAAAAATGGTGAAAATTTGGCAGAGACGGTTCGTAAAACCAAAACATTTTTGGGTCGTCGTGAAGCACCTTGTCGGACCGCAATACAGAAATTGGTGGACAAATTTGAGCTGTTGGGAAAAGTTAGTGATGTGAAGAATAAAACCCGTGCACGTCGCTCAAGAACAACTGAGAATATTGCTGTTGTAGCCCAAAGTGTTGAAGAAAACCCAGGTTTGTCCATTCCTCGTCGTTCTTTGGAATTAGGCATTCCACAAACGTCATTACACCGTATTTTGCATAAAGACTTGGGTCTTAAGGCTTATAAAGTTCAGTTAACACAAGAACTCAAGCCGGCTGATCATCAACAACGTCGTGTCTTTGCTGATTGGGTCCTTGAAATGCATGAAAATGATACGGAATTTCATCGAAAAATCATCTTGACTGATGAGGCCCATTTCCACCTCGGCGGCTACGTCAACAAGCAAAATTGTCGCATCTGGGGCTCGGAAAACCCAAGAGTTATTATTGAAAAGCCTCTCCATCCTCAACGCGTGACTGTTTGGTGCGGCTTATGGTCCGGCGGGGTCATTGGACCTTACTTTTTCGAAAATGAGGCTGGAGCAACAGTTACGGTCAATGGATTGCGCTATCGAGAGATGATTAATGATTTTTTATGGCCGGAATTGGATGGTATTGATCTGGACAACGTTTACTTTCAACAAGACGGCGCTACGTGCCACACAAGCAATGAAACCATCGATCTTTTACGGGAAAAGTTTCCGGACCGTGTTATCTCTCGAAGAGGTGATCACAATTGGCTACGGAGATCTTGTGATTTAACACCTTGCGACTTCTTCCTTTGGGACCACGTGAAAGATAAGGTCTACGCTAACAGCCCAGCGTCGATTCAAGACCTCAAAGATGGAATTCGTGAGGCTATCGAGGAAATAGGGCAGCCACTTTGCGATTTGGTTATGGAAAATTTCATGAAAAGGATATGGTCCTGTAAGCGTGGTCGTGGCGGCCATTTGGCTGATGTTGTGTTTCATTATTAACGGCATACCTTCCTTATTATAATGAAATAAACATCCGATCATTTATCTCAAAAAATGCCATTTTGCTTTGAATATCAAAATAACACCTCTTATTGGAAAACCCTTTACATGTACTTAAGCGCTTATGTTCTACTTTTTCCTCAGCGTAAACTCTTACAACATAAGATCTTATGTGGGACCTAAACTCTTAAGTTTCGATTCAGCAAATGGGCCTGAGTTCAAGCAGTGCTTGATATGAAATTATAAATTAACTTGATAAGTGAAGAACAGGTAAGTGAACTGCAAATTATATAGCTGTAAATTTTTACAAATCAAAACGAAATAAAATGAAAATTTAAAGTCAGAATTTAATTCTGGTGAAGGTGACTAAAAATAAAAATAACTGTGCCCATTCAAATCACAATCTGGTGTTTATATTGGATTCGTTTTTTTTGTAGATGTATAATTTTTATTTTGTACTAGCTTGCCCGCGCTCGGCCTCGCACGGGTAGACAAACCTAAGCTTCTCATAAAAATTACAAAAGATAATATAAATAAATATTTAATCTAATTTTTGCAATCGAATATCTACTACTTTTTGGGTCTTAACTTAGTTATGTAACGTTATGAATGGCTATATATGTAAAATCATGATCCTTTAAGTCCAACGTTTTTATCCCATTCCACTCTATAAATAGCAATTTTTTTTAATAACCTTTCAAACACAAAAATAATTGATAAGATGCCCTTTTTTCGTTGTTACCCCATTTCACCCTATAAACGAACATTTTATGAAAAAAATCAATAGGACCATCCACTAAAAAACAAGCTTTCAAACAGAAAAGAATTTCTTAAATCTGACAATTATTTTATTTTGACTCCATTTCACCCTACAAATAAGAAAAGTTGAAAAAGAATATTCCAAAAGCCATTTCGTAACCGCCTACAGCGCCACCTGTTGAATGGTCATTGTTGAGAATTTTTCAACTTTCCTAAGCCTTCGCGAAGCAAATACGAACAAACCAACAGAAGGAAGTACCCAAATTGGTCCAGTCGTTTTTAAGTCCTAACCATCCGAACCCACCATGATCCATTTTTATATATGTAGATTATGTAGGCAAGGAAAGTTTTCCTACGAAAAATTATATAATGTCTAGGGAATATCTGAAGTTTTCATTAAATCGTGTTTCTTCAAAGGGTTGTAGGTAATTCGTGTTTACAATTTTGTTAACAATGTTGTTGAAATAGAAGGTTAAGGATAGTAAGGTAAAGAAGATTTATCTGCAAGCAGGCTTTTGCAATATACGGGTTCTAAATAAGCGGGTTTGATAGTACAATTACTTTTGCTCGAGCATTTTAAAAGCATTGTTTTAGTTTTTCTTGAAATACGTCTTAAATTTAAATTTTGTTATATTTAAGGTCTAGGGTCTAGCGGGGTCAAATCGCATGACCTTGGTGAACAATTTACGTCATCTCTGCGAGAACTAACCTAACCCTCAAATCGTTCAAGCAGTATGTCAATCGTGGCCCGTAACGCCGTCCTACTGGAACCATATGTCGTCTGGTCTATGGCCATATTATAATTCAATTTGGGTCACAAGAAATTGATTATTATCATTGTTCTGCAGTGCTCGCTATTCGGTAACAGCCTCACCATTGTAGTTTTCGAAAAAGTATGTATTAAAAGCGCCACCAGCCGGCCCAAAATCCACAGCAAACGGTAACTTTTTTGAGGATACATTCTCACGTGGGGAATTTCGTGTGGCTGTGTCGTCCCATATACGTTAATTTTGCTTGTTAACATAGCGATTGATCCAAAAATGCACCTCGTCGCTAAAGACAATAATTTTTCTGCCAAAACTGTGGTCTTCCGAAGTCCAGTCAGCGAACACACGGCGTTGTCTATGGTTATGAACTTTTAGCTCCTGGGTCAGTTGGATCTCTTGTACGGGTATATGCCCAAATCCTGACGAAAAATTCCGAGTTCTTGTGCACGGCGAGGAATCGAATGCCTCGGGTTCTGCTGTACACTTTCGCGGACCGAGGCAATACTATCGGCCGATCTTGCGTTCCTTTGACGTATGACGTTGGCTGATTGATAACTGAACCGGTCGTCTAAAATTTGGCCACCAAACTTCAAAGAGTGATTGAATAGTAAACAACAGATTTGACAGATGTCAGATCAAATGTCAGATGTTTGACAGAAACAAAATGGCCACCACAGGCCGCCAAAATCTACCCGCGCTAATTGAAAACCCCTTTATAAGCTTCTTTACCAACTATTTTCCCTCCAATGTGTCTTTTTACTTCTGGTCAACTTAAAAGCAGCATAAAACAGTAAGTTCTAATAAAAAATAATAAAGATAAAGTTGCACGAGGCTATCGATAACCCAAACGTTGTAAAAAAATGTCTAACCCAACGAAATATAGAAAAAAAGAAACAAAACGTACCAGACTATACAATTTTTTTTTTAATTGTACCTACTTACCTTGAACTATACACTACAACAAACAAAAAAACAAAAAAAAAGTAAAATAAGTATTTTTATAACTAAAATTACAATGCTTTTAGCAAAATTGTATTCTTTTTTTATAGTTTTACCTTTGTTCTTAATTATAAAAAAAAAATTCTTTCAAAACAACTTAATTCTTTTTAAATCCAAAAACAAACTCAAATTTTCACATTAAAAAAAAAAACTCCTTAAACTACATTTAAAAACAAATAAACTCTGAGAAAATGAAAAAGAAAAAGTTAAAATCTTGACACAAATTACAAAAGCACATTTCCTGTTCTAGTACAAAGAAAGGTTAAATTATAAAATAAGGAGAGATCCTTTTCCATCTTTTCTTTCTCTTAACACCTTGATGGTTCTCAAAAAAAAAAAAAAAAAGCAAAGCAAAGCAAAAAAAAAAGAAACTATACATAAAGCAAATCCAGGACTTTGGTGTAGCTGTGCACAACCTTTTTTACATCATAATATCGTTAGGCGGGACCAAACACAAAAGCCTGACTAATTATGGCACACAAAAGCGCATAGAATTGTGCAAGAAAAACATGCGGTGATGCACATAATTTCACAAGGACCAAAATGAAAATAATTACAAAATAAACTGGCACTAAACTTGACTCTAATTATACGCGTGGCAATGACTGCTCCTTGTCTGATGCGGGAAAAGCAATAACATAAAAAACTATATGACAAAAGGACGATGAAAGTTTGGCAAAGATGCAAAAAGGACTCACTTTTCGAATGCCAAAGGATTCTGCTACTGCGTTTGATGATGAACGAATTTTTTTTTGTCATTTTGTACATTTCGTCACAAAGAAGTCGCGCAATCTGTGATGAATTTTCTGTGATTTTTAACATTTCACCATTATTTTACCATTTTGCACTTTGGCATTTTTATTTCGGGAAGCTCTTTCTAAGCTCCATCCACCTACTTTTATCGCAAAAGGCACCACCAAAGAATAGCAGAGCGAGCTGAAAATTTGAGGAAATAATAAAAAGCAAAAAAAAAGTATTCCTTTATTTAATTCAAATCTTTCCACAACCCTCATCATCATGGTAGCTGTCATGTTCAACTTGAAACAGGGCATCCATCTACTTTTCCTTGGCGCGTCTTGGCCATAAGCTGCTGGTAGATGGAGAGCTGATGCTTCTGCTGCTAGTATATGTAGGTAGCACTGCTAGTGGCAAATGAAAAAGATGAATGAATAAATCGCCACAGGACTTTAATAATGACTTCTCTTTTTCTCTTCTGTTCCGCTGTATAAAATTCATATAGCTTTAGAGAAGAATTTATATGAGGGTGATGCTAAGAGCTAAGTAATAAAATTAATTGAGATACTTTACATTTGTGAAGTGTTCGTTTAGTGCCAGCTTTGAAATATACATTCCCAGCCAAGCCAAGCCAACCCAAGCCAGCAAATCTGAAAGAGTACCTATACCTATATACAAAACGCCACCCAGAGAGAGAGAGAGAGAGATAGGTGTTTTCATCAGATGCTCCAGATAAGTGCAGAAAAAATAGAGTTATTTCATGCAAAAAGGATCTTGCAAGAGCAAAGAATAAAAATATAAAAAAAATACAAAATGTTAAAATCAGGCTAAGTGGCCGCGATGTATTTATGCATGTGCCATGAGCAGGAGTGACGTTGGTACTTAACTAATTATTATACCTCAGGATTATTTTACTGCAGGCTCTGTTACCGCATCAGGTGGTGTATTATGATGGTATAATGCAACAGTGTGAGAGTCCATTATTTTTCTGAAGGATTAAATTGGTTTTATATCTTATTTTTAATAGTAGTTTCAAGAAATGATCATTAAGATAACAAGTTTCGAAAATCTTGTCCCTGACCTAGCTTCCCGAAAATTTCCAAACATTACTTGCACTTTCAAACTTCATGCAAGGACATTTATAAATATTACTTGAGAAGAACATTGGTCACCTTGAAAGCTACACGCAGTATTTGGTGAGTCCAATTATACAGTTGGTGCCTAGGAAAATTGTCAAATGTACGCTAGAAAGAATTTAAACAGATTTGCCATTTTACAATAAATAGCCAATAATGGACCCAAAACGACATGGCCACCGATACCGATTTTCTCAATAAAATTTTGTTCAGGGATGAAGCTCATTTTTGGTTGAATGGGTACGTTAATAAGCAAAATTGTCATATTTGATGTGATCATAATCCACAATCCATTGTTGAGACGCCGCGCCGTTACATCCTCAAAACAAGTCACTGTTTGGTGTGCTCTATGGGCAGAGGGAATCATTGGTCCATATTTCTTCAAAAATGAAGCCGGCCATAATGTTACAGTCAATGGGGAATGCTATAGAGCCATGATTAATGACTTTTTCGTGCTTGAGTTGGAGGATGTTGATGTGGACGACCTTTGGTTTCAAGAAGATGGCGCTACATGCCATACAGAAAACGAAAAAATCAATTTATTGAAGGAAACTTTTGGTGAGCGCATTATTACGCGTCGTCGACCGGTGGCGTGGTCTCCAAGTTCGTGCGATTTAATACCACTGGACTATTTTTTGTGGGGTTATGTGAAGTTGCTTGTCTACGCAGATAAGCCCGAGACGATTGACGCCTTGGAAGAGAACATTCGGCGCGTTATTGCTGACATACGGCCCCAATTGCTGAAAAAAGTGGTCGAAAATCGGGCCTCTCGGTTGGAATTTATTCGAGCCAGCCCCGGCAGCCACTTGCCCGAAATCATTCTTAAAACATAATGGCTAACCATTATCTTTGTAATCAAGCTAAATTCTTGACCATAACATTGAAAAATATGCGTTTTATTTCTTCTTGAAAACCACATGTCTAAAAAAACACCCTATACAAAGAGCTTAGGGCCTAGTTGGTTACCTTGGGGTACATCCGCAGTCGGCGTTTATTAAATAATAAATTATTCTTCTTAAAGGAAAGAATTTGGTAAGTTCTTCCCTTCCAATTTAATCGAAAAAGAGAAGCTCAATTAAAGCCAAAAGACGAAAGTTTGAATTTAATAAGACCATGAGACAACATGTGGAAGGCCGTATAATCAACTGAACCACGTATAGATACAATTTAATTGATGTCCATTCTCAATAGATTTATTTGTAAAATAACTGCTAACTATCCTTTTATACAATGATCTTTGAAGTTTACGCCATTCTTCCGACGTTCAATTTCAACAAAAAAACAAGTCCTTGGATTTTTTAAAGGGGTCCTCTCCAAATTTAATCAATAGAGTTTGAAAATGTAGACTCATGCCAAGGCAGATCAATTCCATTTTCACAAACCACAGAATAAATTGGGCGGTTTATGATAGGGGGAATTAGTGCTGGAGTATACCAAAAATGTGTCTTAAAGATGGAATCAAGACTTATTTTATTTGTTTCATTGGGTCTGAGCAAGCATCATCAACACACATTTTCTGCTGAACAGCCACTGCAGTCACAGATCAATAGCTTGATTCTACACAGTGTTTACTAATTTGTTGAATTAGGCAATGGCTCCTTCAAACTTTTCCGAATACGCAGAGGGTTTCAGCAAGTATAGGCTCGTGGGGTGCTCTGATGAGGATCAAATTCTAGCGTCTTCCAACAAAAAAAAAAAAAAACGGTTGCTACTTCTTGCGACAGATCGACAAATCCTCTATGAGAAACCGCCCCGTACTTTTCCAGTCGGGTTCAGCAGAAAATTGTATGTGACCTGCTGACAGGAAAAATGCAAACAGGAGATAATCTATCATGTGATTTGTTCAATCTTCTTCTAGAAGCAGAAACTGCACTAGGCTAGCACAATTCTCCAGAAAAGAGAGTCTTCGAATCCCAGTCCCAAGGTTAGTTGTAATAAGGAAGACCCAAACCTCCGGTTTAAAGACTGAAAGTTACTGCAGATAGGGTGCACTGACTTTTATTACTTGTTTGTTTGTTTTAAAGTATCATTGAGAGTGAATCATGAATTAATTGACTTCACTTCGCAAATGTTTAATCTTGATCAAAAGTAGAAGAATACCTAAACAATTTGCAAACTATTTATATAGTTTCAAGAATCTTAAATGATTTTTGAAAGAATCTGTAGTTCTAGAATACTTAAATATGCGATGTGGGGATCGTTGTATATGTTTTGTTTTCACTCACCGGTCACTTGCAATCAGTGAAGCAACGAATAACTTATAAGTACAATAGTTTGGATTTTCTTAAAATAATGAGACTGAGACTATCATTATAGTCAACACCCATTCAATCAGTAATCCTCAACATTTCTGCAACTTATACCAATAAAACAATAAGACATTCTAATAATTGTAAAATACATATATACCTATTTTATATTTAAACAAATTGAATTGAAAACCAACGGTAGGTAGGCAGGTAGGTATACCTACTTATAGTTCAAGAACCTTTATACCTACCTTAACAAGTAGTAGTAGTAGGAAAGGTTAAAATGCAAATACATTTGTGAATTTCCAAGATATCATCTGTTCTACTCCTGTATTTACCGTTCGTTCACTATTTCAATAATGAAATTCCATGCAAAAAAAAAGAAGCGAAATAACCCAGATGAAGGATGAGAGAAAATGTTCCTGCAAATAAAGAGAAAAAAAAAATTATTACAAAAAAGGATAACTCAAATAACTCAAGTGGAAACCATGAGATTGTGTTTTTCGAGAAATCAAAAATCCATATTATTTCTTGTCTCGTTCTGTGATAGAAAGGGAAATAAAGGAACCAACTCATACTCCCCTATCATATCTCAAAAGATAATAATATGTTCAGTGCAGATTCAAAGGATTCATAAGGACGAACAAGAGAAGTAGCAGAAGACTATAGAACGAAGAAGAAGAAGAAGTAAAAGAACATGCTCCAGTACAATATGCGTTAGAAACAATATAATATTTGCCGGATGTTTTGCATATTTCCATCATATACATGTACATACACATTATACACACATAGTTCACTGAGCTATCATAATGAAATTATCATGAGTCAAATGAATGCATTTTCAAAAAATCTCATTCTTCCCATTGAAAAGTTTACTTCTTTTTGTGTTTTAATATATTTTTGTCATCGTTGTCGTCCATTAACTGATTGCCAGGGCGGTGGCACGGCATGCACTCCGACCACCCACCCGCAAGGATATAATTGCAGTGCGAATGAATTCAAAGTTTATTCCTGTGCCTTTCTATATCTATAGGTACTTTCTTCCATTCCCTGCTATAATATCTCGTTCTCTATTACTTCAGTGAAATGCAACTAATTCCATCACAAGTCTCCTTGAAATAGAAAAAAAAAAAAATAGAAAAAAAAAAGTTTCCACTTCGTCGTTCCAGCAAGGACCCCACAAAGAGAACTCGTAGAAGTGGAAAGGATAACAACGGGGAGAATTCAAAACGACAAATTTTCAACAAATTGTTCGCAAAACAAAGCCTGGACAAACTCGAAACTATATATATGTACCTTTCCAACATCAGGACAACATTTTGTTGCAAAAAAAAAAAAAAATCAGGACATTTGAAAAATGGGCCCTTCATCATCATCAACCACCACCACAATACTTTTTGGCTTGTGTCAAAGGAAACAACGGGGCTTAGTCAAGGCTTCCCTAATTATGGGATTTTCAGGTTTTAAAGTAACCACGGAATGGGCGCATAGAGTGAACTTTGAATTAGCGGCTAACTATTTTTCCAAACTTCCCCTTTCCCCGAACAAAAAAAAATAATGACAAAAAAAAAAACTAGGACCGCATAAAATGTTCCTTCAAGAGCAGAGGCTGAAAGTTTTTTTTTTCCCCTAAGCTTTTCGGTGTGAGATTCCGTGGCACTGTTCGAGCGGGATAACGTTAATAATGTTGTAGCTGCAACCTCAGTCACTTTGGGCTTAAAAGTTTCGATGTTTCAACGTTGTCGTTGCTTTACAGCGAAATGTAATTTACTCCCCATTTGTAGGCCGCTAATGCCACCGCCAATCGCTCTTCATATACTGCTCTATCTATATGGTCCCAAGCCCATCTCCAATGTCACCATTCAGCAAGACTTGCTTCAGCTTTTTCATGGGAAAAGTTTCTTGTTGCAAAGAAAATTACAAGAAGTAATAACTTTTAGCTGGACGGAAAGTTGCGGTTACCTTAAGTGTGTAAGAGAGAGAGAGAGAGAGCAATAGAAAGCATAACCGAGAACGAATGCGGTCCTTGAGTCCAGACCCAGACGGCAGATACACTCTCCAAGTTGTGTATAGTCAAGTTTTTTTATATCTAGTATATGCACAATAAAGGTGCAACTTTTGACATGAAGGTTTTTGGTTTCTGGTGCTTATAGTCATGATTTTTTTTGTCCGTTATACTAACCGATTCAGGTCTTTTACAAAAAGGATACGAAAGTTTTAGATATGTCAATGTGCAGAACGCAGAGTCGGGAGTCATTAATAAATTAACTGCACATTTCGAAGTAGGTATTTTGGTCGGGGGTAAAGTTAGCATGTGAAAATTATGACTCGGTTAATGTGCGGAATCAGAGCATCATGATGATGTTAAATTGAGTTCATGTGACTTTTTGAAGAAGCTGCGGGTAGGCAAACATCAACGGATTTTTATAAGGTTTTAAGTTTTAATTGAAATGAAAATAGCTCTTAAAATTTTACTAAACGTTAAATATTTAGTAAGAGCTATGTAGTCATATACGTATAGGTACTTCAGACTAGACCTTAAACAAAAAATATTCTCCATCCGTAAATGTGTGGTTTAGAAAAAAAAAACCCATTACATATATCCACTTTTATAAGTTTCGAGTTAATCGAGAACTACTTGTACCTCTCTCCTAAACCAAAAATTTTGTAGGTCCTACTTTTTGTAGGACTGATTGAATTAGCCTTCTCCACAGTTTAGTGTAGAAATGATGATCTTTTTTAGTTTTGGAGTTAGGTATACCAAAAACAAATGGATTTGAAACTAATTAGAAATACAAGAACAATTTTAAAATGTCAAAACAACATTTTTTTTCCATTAAGTTCCTGAAACCATTCAAATCCCCTATATTTTTTAAAGAGCTTGAGTTCTTCAATGTACCTCCAATCTTCTTAATAACAGATTTTCGAGCACCTTTGTCGGATAAATAGTATGGCTCACCACGGGCCAAAATGGAACCAGTTTTGCCTCTAGTTAAAACGAATCTCTTGCCAATTATGGTCAAAAATCTTACAGACACCTCAATATGGTAGCGATTTCCAAAAGTCCTAACAACTATTTGATATATCCCATGTTTTTTCATAAAGATTTTTGAATTCAAAGTTTAAAATTAAAATTTTTTGAATGGATATAATGGGTTTTGGTGCTAACATTGAGGATTTTGGATTTTGAGGAAAAAACTCAAAAGTATAAAATGGGGTTTGAAATTAAATACAGATTTGTATGGCATACAATGAGATTTGGGATTCAAACTTGGACCTATCGTATACATATGTGTTTGATCGATACCAACAAAACCTCATACTTAAGTAATTTTTTTTTTTTTTTTCAAAAGTGAATATAATGGGGTTTGTTTCTGATCAACACATTGACAGTTTCAAAATTCTTCGAAAAAAGTTCTATAGTTTGGTTCACAAGTTTTATAGGGCAATCCCTTTTTCAATAAGAGCACTACAAAAGTTTTTTTAAATAAAACAAAAACGGATTTGGATATCAATGAAATTCTTTATTCCTGTGAAAGTACGTTTGATGCCATTATGTATGAAACTCTATTTCTTTTGCATGGCCACCACGGGCACGCTTGCAGAAGTCCAGACGCTGAACCCAATTTTCGACGGTTTTCAAGCATAAATCGGCCGATACTGCTGGAATTTCACGTTCGATATTCGTACGAAGTTCATCAATCGTCGCTGGCTTGTTGGCATAGACCATAGACTTGACGTAGCCCCACAGGAAATAGTGGAACGGCGTCAAATGACTGGACCATTTCGTGAGATAACAAGTTCTCCAAACTTTGTTTCCAATAAATTGATTGTGACATTCACTGTGGGGCTTGTGGCGCCGTCGTGTTGGAACCACATGTCCTCCAAGTCCATATCATCCAATTGGGGCCAAAAATATTTGGTTATCATTGAACGGTAGCGATCCCCATTCACAGTAACGTGCCGGTCTTGATCCTCACGGAAGAAGTACGGCCCAATGACGCCGCCGGCCGATAAACCACTATAATAATAATTTCGACTCGTTGTTGGCTCGTATATCTTTCCATCATGAAATGGCAAATCTTACTGAAGAGAAATTTCAAAAGAACGGCAAGAAATATGGCGTCGTTTGGTGTCCCTGTTGCTCTACTTTTGTAGCGCTCCTGTTGAAAAACCCTTTAAAAGACATTTTTAATAACTCAGATTTAAGTTGGTCTGAGGGAATGGCCCATTTAGGCAAAAGCGGTTGCAAAAATATGCTCTCGGGTGGGTCTATTATGCGAAAGTTTTAAGTTCAATAAATTAACAAATGTTTAGAGCTAATTGTAGTAGAAAAAATTAATTAGTTTGGGTTATTTAATAATAATAATAATTAGCTAATGATTTTGTTGGTAGAACGAGTCAAATTAGATTATTTTTTAACGTCAGAACAAATTTTAGTTTTTAGTTTTTTTGTTGTTAATTTTGTAAAAACTACTGAAAATATAGGGTCATTAATTTTTGGGTTTCGAAAGTCAAGCTAAATAAAACACACACTGCGATACATTTTTGATGAAAATTTTATTTCATTATAAAATTTGGACTTTGCCATTAAGTGTGAAAAACAAGATCATTCAAATGGCCGCCTTGGGAAGATTCAAATTAAACCATTCTTTTTGGCAATTTTTAACAACTTTTTCGCACATTTCTGGCGGTATCTCAGCCATCACTTGAGAAATGTTTGTTTTTAATACGTCTAGAGTTCGGGGATTGTTCGCGTAAACACGGTGTTTTGCGTAGTCCCACACACAAAAATCTACCGGTGTCAAATCGCATGATCTTTGGTGCCCAATTGACGTCGCCAAAACGTGAAATTACATGACCAGAAAACTTCTCACGAAATAAAGACATAATTGGAAGTGTTGTGTGGTCGTAGTCATGATCCTAGTCACGAACGCCATAAAATCGATAAATTCGGATCATCGGCAACACCTGCACTTGCAGCAGCAATATTTTTGACTAAGCGTGATGCACAGGCCTTACGACATCATTAACACTTCCACTCTCCTCAAATTTCTTCACAGTTTTACCGATTGCTTGCGTAGTCGGTCGATTATGACGACCCTACTCATCGCATAATGCGCGAGAATTATGGCTACGTTTGAATCACCACTTTTGTATAGTAAGTTTTAATAATTTTAACACGCTGTTTGATTGTTAAGCGATCCATTATCGTTAATGACAAACATTCAACTAATATTATGACACTTCAAATGACAGCTAAGTTTGACAGGTGGCAAATGCTAGCGCTACCAATTTGAAATCACGAAATGAATGACCCTGTATTTGAAAAATATTTTTTTTCTTGATATTATATAAACATTAAATTAACACATTGTTTTTAAAAATAATTTTTCTAATTCTATAATTTAATGTTTTTTAAAAAAAAAAACATTTTGGGCACATTTTTTTCGACTTTTAATTGATCTGAAAAAACTCCGTCTGTCATTTACATACCTAAATTCAACGCAAATAGATTATTTAAATATTTATTCAATATCAATTCAAAAAATCAGATGCCATTAATTTGCTAAAAGTTGCGTTACAGAGTTTTCACTTAACGAAAAGTCGGATATTGTTTGGGTCTTTGAGTGAATACAGTTAAAAATAGTTCTTTTACAGTTTAAGTCCAATAGCTAACTAGGTAAAGCTATAAAAAAAAATATTTTCATTTTCTTTGATTTGATAACTAAATACTGAAAACATTTTGTTTTTAGAGGTATTTTTTTTAGAGGTATAGAACTTGGAAATGGAATAAAACCAAGATGATTTTTTAAATTGACATGAAATGTACTTTATTCGAAAGATAATCTTCTGTCATTATAATTTAAATATGATTTCTGGCATATGGCCGCCACGGCTGGCTCGGATGTAGTCTTATCTGGAGGTCAATTTTTCAATGACTTTTTCCAACATTTGTGGCCGTATATCGGCAATAAGGCAGTGAATTTTGTCCTCCAATTGGTAACTCCAAATGTCCTCCAATAGTAACTTATTCACCACTATTTTGCTAGAATGTCTTATACAGGTACTTAAGTCATGGACTTTTGACTATTTCTTAGGTTGGAAAAAGTTTTAGTAAGGTTTTTTTTAAACTTACCAATTTTATAGTTGACTATTTCTTAGGTTGGAAAAAGTTTTAGTAAGGTTTTTTTTAAACTTACCAATTTTATAGTTTTTTACAAAAAACACTCAACGGCCTTTACTCAATTTACGCAATTTTCCTTGGCTAATAGTGTTTCCAACTTAATTTTTTTAATTATTTCCATTTTCTTAATCGGTTCTGTAACAACATCGTAACTTTTACATATATCTATACTTACTATACATTCTAAGCCTTGAGTTGTCAGTTTAAAGTTCTATGAAGAATCACTATAGACAGGTGGTGACATACCGATTTTAAATAATATTGAAGATTAAAGCTCTAAATACTCTGAATCTTAAAGCCTAAGCCCCAGCATGGCTTCAAAAGATAAGAACGCTTTTCGGAAGCACATAAGCCCCCCCATATACAAAACTCATCAAATCCTTGAAAGTTTTCCATCCTTCAGGCGGAGGCTTATGAGCTCTCATATCTTATGATGTTATCAAAAATATAAGGCTCCCATCCAAAACTCTCAGCTGACATATAGCAACCGTTATTTTTTGTTTTTTCGTGTTTTTTTTCATGTCATTTCATAGCTATCATCTCATGTTGTGTGGATGGGTGGGTGGATGGGATGTATGGGTGCAGAACATTACAAAGTATAGCTTTTATCCATAACAATTCGCCCAGAGGGTCTATTATTCCAGTTTTGCTCTTCTATAGTATAGGTACCACCCTGCTGCAATATAAGTGGATCTCATAATGCATCTCAAGATCTAACCCTTTAGCTTCTGGATGCATCGCATAGGTGAGTTGTGTATAGTAGATGGGGAGTGAAATAATTCGAGTGTTCAAGTCGATGGCAGAGAAGACTGCAAAACAGAACAATCACTTTTGAGAGAGAAAAGTGGGGGGTGGCTTTTCTACAATGAGTTTGGAGGGTAATAAACGAATGCAACAGATACTCGTATAACAACAACAACAACAACAAATTGAGAAGATAAAAATTAAAGTAACCATATTTCTCATGGTGTCCGTCCGAACCAGATCTCAGAGGCATCTATTTAGCACAACGATTGTTTGCCATATATATATACCTAGACACAATGAGGCCTTGTGAGCCTCTAGTCTGCACAACACCGCTAGCACTAACAAAATAGTGATGCAGTGCAGTGTTGCACCTATAGGTAGCTTTGTAAAGACAATAAACTACTTCAAACTGGCAGATAGGATTTATAAAAGATACTGCTACTGATTTTCAAGAGGCATTGCTCGTGTCCTTTTGTGCATCAAAGAGGTGCGATTTTTTTTTTGGTTTCTGCTGCCATTGTTCGCTGTGTGGCAAATAATCACAAATTTGGGTCAAAAGGGCTAAGTTAGGGGTAGAGATGTTGAAGATGATGATGATAATGATGGTGAATGGTGGTTGTGTTTAATGTGGGGAAAAATTTAATTTCTCGCGCGCTATACAGCCACACCCTAATCGTATAGTTGCATAGACACATTTCTGGAAGGCATTGCACTCAAAACAAATACCTCTACCCACAGCACACACGGGCAGAGAGACACCTACATTTATGTGTGTAAATACACATTGAATAAACGTATGTAGGTAGGTACAGTAGTCCTTTTCGCTTTATATCTAGGTATGTTTATAGATGTATATATGTATGAAAAGGTAGGTATAGCGATGGCGGTAGTTCTCATCAAACATCCAAACATCCACCCACCTAACTCCTACCCTTAGGGGGAAAAAGAATGGGAAAAACAATTCCAGAAAAAAGCGAATCATTTCTCTCAAGAGATATACCTACCCTCTCATGTGCGATATCTATACATTTAGGTATGGTATATGGCTATATAGCTGGAGTTCCTCTTCTGGCTATGTGGGGATACCTTCCCTAAGGAGCGGGTAAAAGTGACGATATAATGCCTATGGTATAGGCTCTCTGAATGTAATATAATTCCTGCATGCATTTCCTTCCCATTCCGATTCCAAGTTGAATCCAACCATCAGGCACTCTGGCTGTTAAGTGTTTTATTTTTTTTTCCCTGGATATATCAAGGGGAGAGGGAGTTGGGAGTATGGAGAGAAATGATGAGAACGATGAAATTGAGATGTGATTTTTTGTTGGTTATGCCTTAAGCCTTGTATAGTGTTGGTTATGAGTTGGAATAAAATTTGATATTTAATGAATCAATGGAGAAAAGTTTTTGGGTAAATAAACGCCTTTCTTGCGCTATATACCAACCTAAATAGAGGTAGAATTTTCGTTTCGATTGGATTATTATTCGAATTGGTAGGTATAATCAAGACCATATATGTAGGTATAGTCCTTTTTTGGGAGAAAACACAGTTTAATCAATGAGTTCAATGTAACTGTGAGAGTTTGTTAAAAAAAATACAAAATTTACTAAAAGGTTTTCAAGTAGGTATACGTTTAACTGTAAACACCCGGTTTTATTCCAAAAAACCTATAGCTTTAACCGAAAAAACAAAGGATTTACAAGCAAAAGTCTGAAATATTGATATTTCGTTCCAGACTTTCGTTGAGAGTGTGCTGCACACGCAAACACATGCTGCAATTAAGTGTACCAGTGCCGTCGAAAATAATTTGCAGAAGTTTTTAATTTCTACAACTCAAATTGATCTGAAGTTTGGAACAGTTTTTTTTTTTCACTTCGCTTTGAACAAATTTTTTAAAATCATTTTAAATTTGTTTTTTTTTTTAAATTTTCTTCAAAAAATACTGTAATACCAAATAATTTGTGTTCGACTGCACTGGAACAATGGAGATAAGCGTGTAGTGCTGTGCAATTAAACTCAAATAAACGCCGTGTATGGATTTGTTAACGTTTCTTTGAGATAAACCCTGCATTTTACCGGGCAATTCTAGGATTTCGACCAATCCGGAGGTTTACTACAGTAACATATTTTCCTCCACTGACAGTCAATGATTGGACTCAAAATCAACCGGGAATTTACATCTCAAAACAGTCAAAAGAATTCTCATCCAAATTTGACATTCTAACATTCTGTTGGAGACAAGCAGCCGTATGAGGTGTCCTCTCTGGTTGACAGCATATAGTTATGATGGTAGTCCTAATTGACCGTTAAACTTATATTCTCTGCTTCCATCACAATACATACAAAAGCGGCACCGACGTCACGCTGTGTTCTTCCGCTTACTCCAACAATGTTGTTGTAGTTGGATGAATTTTTGAAAGATTGTGTTTCTAATTTTGGCGCAACAATTGGGAAATATTCTAAGATCAGTGAGTTCTTTGGTGATCTTGTTGTATATTTCTACCGTCATCCTGCACAAATGTTAAAGTATGGCAATGATGCCAAATTGCCTCTGTATATGTATGCTATGCTCTGCGTTCTTGAAATCGATGAAAAGAAGGTGGGTGTTGCAGTCCAACGTTGAAGTTCCTCACAGTATTTCCATCTTCAGGTTGTGTTCGGAGGGATATCCGTAGTCGAACCTTGGCTATAACGAGAACGATGTAGTGATCCAAGTCAATATTGGCTCCGAGTCATGTTCGGGCACCTATGATACTGGAAAAGCCCTTTGCATCGATAGCAGTGTGGTCAATCTTAGTTGATGGTTGATTAATCAGGACATCTCCATGTCTTCTTCTTGAAAATGTTTCACTGACTCTACAACCGAAGAAATCTTCTTTTCCAAGCTTGGCGTTTAAATCAGCTAGAAAAGTTCAAATATGTCATAGATATAGGTCACTGCTCCATGTTCATTATATTTTGTTCACGATCTCAATGTCACCATTCCCTCTCTCTTCGGAAGGAAATGCGCTTGATTTTTAATTCTCTAATTTAACTGAAAAAAAAAACTTCAAAGTGCACATTTACCTAAATTTTGTCAATCAAGGATTTTTTTTTTTTCAAATTCTTTTCTTAAGTTTAATCGCAATTGTTTAAGCTGAAAAGCAATTTATCATATTCACGCAAATATGTCAGTTTTAAAATTTATGATTCAGAACCGAACTTCTAAGAGTTTACTCCACTTCATTTCTCTATAATTCTATAGACAAACAATGGAAAGCCAAATTAAAGAAACAAAAAATATATATTGCTTCTACATCCCTCTGTCACCGCACTGCACCTCAAATTGAATGACATTAACACCAATGGCTCCTTTCCTTCGCTCCAACTATACCATTCGAGATTTGTTCCGAAAAGATTTATTATACTTTCAACAAATAGTTGGATAAATCCCATTTTGTTCCATCTCATCGAAAGAAAATCAAAGTCTCTTCCTTGAAGGATCCTAGATATACTATAGATACTATATCCTTTATATCCTTATATCTTCGATTTGGCCATGCATTTTATTTTCCTATTTGTGTGTTTGGTGTTTTTTCTTATACGCGACTTTGCTGAATAACAATGAAAACCTGTGACTGGCTGGGCATTCACCATCCAGTATCCTTGCATAATTGATGAGTAGATATACTCGGAGAAAGCAGGAAACTTCTGGTAGAAGATGTGATGGAAAAAATGCACTTCGTTCAGAGGACACGGCATGGCACTGCTCTCTGTGACCCTCTTAAGCATATTGGAATGTGCGCTCTTTCGCCAATATCTATCCATATAGCCGCCTGCTATCGCTGCACTTCTGGCACTTCTACACTCTATACCCAACCGTCAAAGTGATAAATTACGCGAACTTGTCCAGAGTCACCAACAGATTTCCAGTTCCGGTCATACAAAAGCCAGTGTATAGGTATTAAAGTCTAGACAAATACCAGTGAATCAATTTTTAAAGTTATCCCAGTGTAACTGTAACATTTTTTAAATTGCGTGTGTGTGTTTTTGTTTTTTACTTTTTATTCTCCCAGTATAGTTGTATACATTTTTAATTAAAATAAAAATAAAACATCGTGCAGGATATTTTATTTATGCGAACTCACACACAAATGTCACTTTGCGTGTAATTATTTAAGGAAAGGAAGACAATATGAATAACCTCCCTCGCTCCTTCACTGCTTTTGGAGTAGCAAACTTAAAGCAAAAGGATGACATTGTTGGCAATATTCCATTATTTTACAGGACATTGGCAGGACTACTGGGGCGCGGACAGCAACAAAAAAAAAAAAAAAAAAAAATAATAAAAAAGTTGTAATAAAAAGGTCAACAAGAGAAAAATAATAATGAGTGAAACAGATTGTGAAGATTAATGAGTCGGTTTTGGGAGATGCAAAGAAGAATGAAGGATATTCTTACCTTTACACTGTGTCGAATACGACTTCAAAATGACTAATTATAAACCGCACGTTGTGATGCGGTTGATGTTATATTTACAAGGACCATCGTTAGGGCGGACATCGCAAAGGATTTCCGTTTGAGGTTTTGGTGGTGTTGTCATTTAAGGTCGTGAGGCTTTAATATAAGGATGTATTTGTATAATGAAGTGAAAGTTCAAAGGAGAGTGGGAGTAGCAAAAGTAATTTTTGAAAATTGAAAACCAAGGGGCCGGCATTTTCTTATTTTGCTTGACATTGTTCGTATAGCAATTCCAAGGTGTGTTTTTGTAATGACATCTTCTATAAGTTGACAATAAGAGTTTAGTTTTTCAGAACTCTTAAAAGTAAACAAGAAAATATGAAAAAAAAAATTTAAAACCTTCATTTCTTTGCTGAATATTTTTTGTCTTCTAGCTTAAGAAGCACATAAACCTTTTTCAATTTATTTCAACTCGATTTGTCTCGGACTCAACTTGACTGCCGAGTATTTCTCTCTCTCGTTGTCATGTCATCAAGTCCGGATCAATATTTTCCAATTTCCCATAAATTAATGCGCGGAAAATTTAATTTCCCTCCGTTGAAATTAATTTTATTAGTTTATCCGGAGAGCGCAACGAGCGCAGAAATGGTAGATACAACAAAATAAAATCATCAACTACTGCTCGGTGCAAGGATATTTATATATTTTTTTTTCTTTTTATTTGTTGTTGTTAAATTGTCTGCCCTATCTTCTTCTGTGTTTTACATTATACATGAAGGAAATTCTGTCATCCTTGTATTTATATAGCCTGTGCTTACAACCACTTGGGACAAAAAAGGGTTAAATTTTAAGGCTCAGATTCTAATAGTTTAAATGATACATCTCCACTAGGAGCGTCGCCATAAAAAAAGAAATACCTATGTACAATTTTCGAAGGAGGAAGAATCCTTAAGGAAAAGTAATTTTCAGTTTTCATTATCTTCTCTTGAGTTTTTTTTCTTCTTTTTCTTTTTGTACGACGATACGACCGAGGTATACGAACTTTCGTGATGGGAGAGACCTTCCACTTGATGTTTTATTAATTTTTTTTTTTGTTAATTTGGCTGTGTCAATGAAAATAAACGTCAAAAGCTGGTAAAGATCTTGTCGTGGTGTATAGTAATCTAAAACAAGGGTGGTAAAATAGCTGTAGGCCTATAAATTTAAAGCATAACAGTTGGAGGTGGAATGCAGATATTTATGTTAGTTTCACTGGGAACAGGGAATACTCGTAGTCATTAACTGGCTGCATCGGAATCTTGTAAATTTTTCATCAAAAAGTGGCTTTGAAAGTATGACATCGAGAATTTTGTTTCATTTTAAAAAGGCATAGGTTTTAAAAAAGTCCGCAGTTCCCCTCGATATTGAAACCATAGCCCAATTCCACCAACAAATTAGTAACTTCTAATGAATCTTGATACGATTTAGTTGCGATTGGATGACATAATGTCCGGGGATATAATGTCCATGGAGCTTAAGTTGGACATAAGGTCCATAAAGAATATGCCCTGGGAAATTATTTCATCCCACCGCAACTCATAATCCTATCCAGATTCATGATAATTTGCCAAGTGATTAGTCATAAGTTATTGGTGTAATATAGGGCCCAGGAGCAATT
The DNA here is from genome assembly GCA_932273885.2 of Leucozona laternaria. Classification (NCBI taxonomy): domain Eukaryota; kingdom Metazoa; phylum Arthropoda; class Insecta; order Diptera; family Syrphidae; genus Leucozona; species Leucozona laternaria. The sequence continues at coordinate 19,521,240 of OW026368.1, read as the reverse complement.
GCAATCTAAATGTCTCATGTTTTTCTACTTCTTTTCTCCCAGCTTGTAGCTTGCATGTGGTTTGAATGATTAGGTTCTACTTCACTACTAATAGAGTTTAAAGCTTGAATTTGTATGGTGAACTTGTAAAGATTATATTAAAAATTTTTGTAAGTCGTGAACCTTATTTCATGTCTTGAGTATGTACAGGTATATCCAATATTTAAGAGCTTAAGTTTTTAGGGGCGATATTCAGAATTTTCACAAAAAATAGAAGAAGCAAATCGTAAATACTACTTCTTAGTAACGTACAATTTTTAAAAAAATATTTAATTATATTTTAAAAATTTTGGGTTTTGAAAATTAATTTTACAAAAACTTTTCACTTAAACATTTTTATTTAAAAACAAAATTAAAGAATGTATTTGTGGCTTTGAAAAGGATTCAAAATGATATTAAGCAGGTGTTGCTGTTGTTTTAAATGATATTTTCAGTTTCAAGTCAATTTTTAAGAAAATTGCCCCTCTCGCCTAAACAGCGGGAAATAGACCAGCCTCTCGCATACAATATTTTCATGTCTCACTACCCATCCTCACCTTTTTAATCTATTGTCACATATTTTGCAGAACACCCTGTTTACTGTAAAGATTTAATAATTACCTAACTACTTTTCAAACAAAAGGAAATCCTTTAACTGTTTACAGCGTCATCTTTTGTGATAGAACTAAACACCAATTGTAAACTGTTTACAGTGCCATCTTTTTGTGATATGGCTCAACACCAATTCCAGTCCGCCATCTGTTAACGACTAGAATGGAAGCTTCTAGAAGGAGATACTAGAACATTTCATTTAGTATGGATAAAGTTCCATCAAATAAATAAATTTGGTGACCCGACAGCTCATGGATAACCAGGCCTAGTTACTTAAACAACTGTCAACAAGTTGTTGTGTGAGTTTTCAAGAGGAATAGAAGGGACCTACAATTTTCTGCCGAATCCATGTGCAAAATCTGGGGCAAAATCTGCGTCAAAAAAAAGTATTTTGTGGGAAGTAGAGTTGGTCAATCATTTGGAGCATGAATTTGATGTGTGGTAGTGTACAATCAGTCGATAGCAATATGGAAGAAGAAATACGCACTTGGCTGCAAAAAAAAAAAAAACAGACTCTATCATTGTCTGTTGAGGCGCTTCAAATTCTTACTTGGTAAATTAATATGATTTATTAGTAAGTACTCACATATGGTGCTTATAAACCACTTCGAAGCACTTTAAACCGAGTTATAGAGAAAAGGATAAAATCGAAACCCCACAGTTGTCTCGTAGCCTTTAATTGATATTTTCCTTGAGAATGTCTTTCAGGTTTTTACTTATCAAATCGATATTTTTTGTTTAAATTGGCGTTCTATTTTTCTCATTCATATAGGATAACTTGTAAAATTAATTAAAATAACTAATTTAATCCAAAAACCTACACAAAAGAGAAAACTTCAAGCCATATGTTGACCTTTTAGTTCTGAGTCTACCTCATGAATTGAAATAAAAGTGCATAGGTACATAAATCGCCAGCAAAACCACAAGCATTTCAAAAGCACGAATTCATAATTAATTAAATTGTATCCGTCTATGTGCAAATTAATTCGACCAAAAATTCCTCTTGAAGTTAAAGTATCTTTAAGTGTGATGGCAACCAAGCACACTCTATGTCGCTGTTTCTCTGTCTCTCTCTCTGTCTTTCTATACATATATCCCATAAAAATGACCTTGGAGTTTGGTTGGAGTGTAAAACTCACTACTCATAGAATTGTAATTAAACTGTTGGTTTATTCAACCATTTTCCCTTAATATGGTTGCTCTGCACTTTTAGCTCGACAATATAAGTGGACCACAGAGAATTCACATCCCCAAGTGCCGCATTCGAATTCATTTTCTATAGGTAGATCAGAAAAAAAAAATAAAACACAAACACAAACCAAACAACTCCATCCACCACTTTTCAATTATATTTCATTTCACTGCGAAACACCAACAAAACCAAAGTATAGTCCTTATCTGTTAAACCTCATCATCCTGGCTGCCACACCCACCATTTACCAACCAGCAAACCTTACCATTTCCATCGCACTTCCGCACGGCGGGCGTACTGTACAGCTTCAGCTTCAGCTTCGAGAAGTTAAGCGCTAATGGCTAAAGTCGAAAATCAAATATTTTCCCATCACATCATCCCTTAATTATATAAAACGATAAACCTGTAATTTTTAATTATCTCTTCTATTCAGTTTGTTTGTTTTTTTTTTTTTTTTTTGTGAAGGTACCTAGGTATTTTGTAGTAGGTAAAGTAGTTGTTGTTGTTGGTGCGTTGATGCTGCTGCTGTTCTACGCTTCTATTTTTTGTTGTACATATCTATTTTGTGTAAAGAAATATATATCTGTGTGTGTGTGTGTGTGTAGGTATGTGTATTATCCTCTATTTTTTTTTCTGTTTCTTTCGTGCATAGGTATCTCATCCATTCTATTGCTAGCTATATCTACGTCCATGTCAATCGTAGTGTATAAAATTTTTACACCTGGCTGATTTTTCTTTTTCCATTTTGAGGGGTGGATATATAATAAAACAGGACGAACCGGCAAAAAAAAAAAACATAAAATGCGAAAAAAACATGCAACGAAAACAATTACACCCGTCAACTTCTTCCCAACCCCCATATCCGCAAACATTTTAAGGAGGGGGTGGTGTTGGTGGAGGCGTTTCTGAATAGCCGTATTATCATTTAACCATCATCCCTTCTGGATCGCCACGTTAATTTTCTGACTCAAATAAAAAAAAAAAAATAGAAGCTATAGATACCTACCTAACCTATACACAGTCAAAGTATGAAACGTATTTGCTTCATTATTTAAGGACAAAGGTAAAGACAGCATCACAGAGGGAAGAAGCTGGCAGAGGACAACGGCATGGCATAGAAACGCGGCAATCATTTTCACCAAGTATAGTCTCGTGTCTTCCTTTCGTCTATTCTTCAGCTGGTACTATACAACCCAGATTTTTTTTTCTAAAAGGAGAACAAGCACATTTTTAACCGTTTTACAAAATAATTTCTTGGTCTACTTAAAGAATTTATAGTGCGTTAATCTATGATTAAGAAATTGTGAAGAAGGGCTAAAGTTCTACACTGATAAAAAAATAATTTCAAAGATGAAATCTTAAGGTGTGTATGTTTTTCTTCTTCTATAGTGCCAATCCACGGTCCACGGCAGCGGTGAACCTGGCCCTCAATTAAAATGTCTTTTCAAGCCCTATTTTGGCTTTATGCTATATCTCCAGTTCCGTGCATTCTCTTATGCATCTTCTCACTGAATAAAGAATAAACCGATTTATCCTGACCGGTGCCATGTTTCCGTGCAACTGACCATCCAACAACCATCCAGATATAGCGGACAAGACAAAAAATAAATCCAATGATCTTTCTCTAGAAGAAAATATTTTTTTTTTTATAAAACGATGTCTTAGAACTTCTGCACATAAAGCATCTCATTATAGGCGTGTACTACGCTTGTCTGCAGCTTTTGTGTAGCTTACGTTTATTTCAACAAACAAGTGAGTTGCAGGCTGCCTAGTACACAAACTGCAAATCGCTAGGCGCACAGCAGTATCAATAGCCAAGATTACACTGTCAAGAGTAATTACTGAACATTAGTGTGAAATGTCGACTACTTAGATTCCAAAACTGTGAGAATTTGATTGAAAATTATCAATAATGGAAATCTTAAAAGAGGTTAACAGTTTTCAATATTCCTTCAAATAAGCTCAAAAGCTATTTGTCTATAAAATTCCGACCCATAATCTCATCAGTTCTAAACTTTTCATATTTCACTATTAATTAGGCCCAGTTTTTTAGTGTTGAGATAAGTCAGATGAAGCTTACTGAAGAAGCAATTTTTCAGAGGAGGATGCATGCGGAACGACATAACAAACTCCGAGGATCTGCTAATTAAATCCTGAGTTAATTCACCAAATTTGATGAGTTAATTCCGATCTAACTTGAATCTCACACTGTAAAACTGAACCTTAGTCTAATTATTTTAAACATTATTAAAATATATTTCTTGTTTGATGAAACTCTTCTCAATTTAATCGAAGGATTTATATATGTTAAGGAAAATTGTATGAGAATCAAAGGCCTACAAAAGTGCTTTTAGAATATAATATTACGCGAACGTTAAATTTTACAGAAAAAAACCTAGGTTAAAATATTAAACTTCCCGAAAGTGTCAAAAAAAAACAAATCTTTTCCTGAATGAGTAGCAAACGTAAAATAACTTTTGTTGACAGCATTAGCACAATGAAACATAACCTCTTACCATATTAAACATCTGTACTCGAACATCCTTATTAATTAAAAAAATATTTACTTTAACTTATCAGTTATTAACTAAAACGTTGATCAAGAAGTTAGTTCACGATCAAAATTTCTTACGAATAAAAAATAGTTAAATTAATAAAATACATACATAATTCACGTTTAATATTAAATCTGTATTAAAATCTACTACAATCGCATTAAAATCTCTGTATTCACCAGACACATACAATTATGTACACACTTTCTCATGAAACCTGAAGTTTTTTTTCTGAAGTTTGAGCATAAAATGGCTCCAAAACGTACAGCCTGTACATATGTATTTCAAAAGAAGATAACAAAAATCAGTCTAAAAAAAAAAAATATTATAAAAAACAACGGCAACACTAACACCACACCTACCTGAATAAATGTCACTCAAATCTCCCATGTTGGTTACTTATTAAGTGCTACTCACTCAGGCTATGAAACTGAACAAAGTTTAAGGGCCAGTTTCATAGTCAGAAAATTGGCACTTAAGTTGGCAATATGAAAGATTAATGCGCAATATCACAGTCCGCACTTATCCCAATAAGTGGAACTTAAGTCTCCAATCTTGGTGACTTAATAAGTTCCACTTACGCTAGCTATGGAACTTGGCCTAAAGTAAACTTAGCGATAAGTGTCGACTGTGCAACTGGCCCTAAATATTTAAGCTTATGTGACAGTTTATGCTAAGGAAAAAGTAGTTGTAGCTTTTTTGTTGAAAATAAATATTAAAGTTTCGTATCTGAAAACGGCACTAAATATAAAAAAATTAAGTTATTACATTTTTGTAATATCCTACAATATACATATTTTATATTTCGCAATAAATTCTATGGGCACAACTTGATATTAGGCAACATAATATTGCCTGGTGTAAGGCCCCCATAAGCATTTTCTTAACCTTTTATTTTTATCAGTGTGATTTCATAAAAAAAAACTGTTGAAATTATTCCCAAACAAAATCATACGATTAGGGGACCGGTGGCGTATGTGGAACATTTTTTTTATTTTTCCATACTCATTTTGTTGTATCCCTATATAAGTCATTTTGCTTTCCTTTATACAATGTTCTTCTTGATATTATTATTTTTTTTTTTTTTTTGGAAAAGAAACAACAAATATTGTCGCATACGCTCTACTTTGCATGAATAATGAAAAAAAAAGAAGGAAAATCGCACAAAGTGACGATGCACATGACACTCGATAGAGAGACAAACAAAATGCAATACCTTTTCCGAAGGACAATTGCATTGTTGCATTTTCCATTCCTTTCTTTTGAAACTATATGATAATGTGATGATGAGGATGACGATGATGATGAGAAAAAGTGCGTTTGAAAAAGACAAGAAAAGACAAATAAAAAGTTAAAGAAAAAACACTTTGGTAAGATAAAACTGCTTTTTTCACGTCCTTTCAATACAAAGTCACAGGATTACTATTGTTTTTTTTGTCGATAGCTTCAAAAGATTTTTCACTCAAGGAAAATTCATGTAATTTGAGCAAAGGAAAATATAAATGTATGCGTGTGTAGTATTTTTGGAGTCCTTAGAAAATCATCGTAAGGTGTTGCAGTTATTTTCTTCGTTTTTTGTTTGAAAAAGTGACACAAGAATTCCGCCTTAATCAAGTATGTTGGTAGTCAGCCCTTTGTATTTTTGTGAATTATTCTTCAGATTCTTGTCGTCTATGACAGGAAAAAATTTTCCAACCATCACTGATTGTGTCTTTAATTTTACATTCAACTCTGAGAGGACATATGCCGAAATGCCTCCTCGTATCTTTATCAAGCACTCACTACCACCACCCAACTGGAAGACAAAAAAAAAAATAGAAAAAAAAAAATAGACATCAAGAAGACGACAAGAACGAAGCTTGACTAAAAGTGAGATCTTAATTAAAACCGAAGCGAAATTCAACATTGATTCCTTTCAAAGCTCAAACTTCCACGAGGAGGAAAATTATACACGACCAACATCCCTGAGTTATACTTTAGAGACGGGGCAGGGGGTATTTTATTTCCCACTGACACCTCGAAAGGGTAAAATATTCATTCCTATCTCTTCTCTTCCTCAACCCTATACTATAAGAGTTTATGTGTTAAGCCCGTTTTTATGGCTATTAATTTGTCTGGTGTAAGAAATTTTTGTACAATTTTATTTTTATTTTTAACTAAATGTATAAAATATAGAGATACGTTACGTATTCGTATATGTGCGGTGCAGTGCGGTGGCTATAGAGTCACTTATTACATTGTGATGTCTGGAGTCGTAAAGTAGTGAGGAAGACGACAGCTAGATTCTGTGTGCCAAGCAATTGCTTAGCTCAGATAATTGAGTTGAACATTGTGCTAATTGCATTTGATCCTTCTGCATCACTTCGTAATGGTGGGGTTGTATAGTGGCAGCGGCGGGTGTCATGCTACGTTGATGGCGACGTCTATAAAAGTGTCCTTAAATAATTAAATTTTTCTTTTCTAATACGTTTTTTTTTCCTGATGCTGTTGTTGTTTGAGTTTCAGTATGAGGGGTTTCCTTGGAGTTGAATGAATGTATGATCGATAAATTTTATCGGAGCAATTGATGTTATGTTGTGGGGAATTGGTTAAAGACGAGGGTGGAGTTGAAATTAATTGTTGGATAAAAATTGAAAGAACATGGGAGATAAAGTGCTGATTTCTAATTAGTTTTTATAGGTAGACAAATAAAACATGTAAGAAGATGTTCATTTGAAGATAAATTTAACATCAGAAGCAGTTGTACCACTTATATGCGTAGACTGGTAATATGTGTAAGAATGCATTCTACAGATGAAATAAATTAGTTTCATCTAAGGACTTAAATGATTTCGTTAATTTTTGAAACTTAAATTTATGATGAAATGATGATAAAATCCTAAAGTTTTGATTCAAATAATTTTCTACGACTTACGTCTTGAAACAAATTTGGTCTTTTATACCAGTGAACTTATTTTGAATCTTCATATGGGTAGTGGTCCGGTTTCAGAACTAGCTATACACAAGATCATCGCTTGGATATAAAGATGGAAGATTTGAATCATTAATGGCTTTGAAGCTTTTAGCTGCAAATCTTGTTTAACAATGAAGCTCAGGAGGCCTAAATTTATGCCTGAGAAAGCAAAAGTGACAAAATTAAAGTTTGACATATCAGCATCACTTAATTACAGTATGAGATAGCAGACGTCATAAAATTACAGTCTGAGACAGTAGACGACACTCAATAACAGTCTTAGATATCAGAATTCCAAAATTACGATCTGAGATAGCAGATGGTACTAAATCACAGTATGAGGCAACAGGTTACCGGCCGTTAATAAATTACAGTATAAATAGCAGACATAAATAAATTACCGTCTAAGATAGTGAATGGCAATAAACTGTAGAGTGAGACAGCAGACGTTTACTTAATTACAGCCTGAGATAGCGGCGTCACTAAGTCACAGTCTAAAATAGCTGAAGTCACAAAATTACAGTAAGAGATAGCAGAAGTCCAAAATAACAGTCTGAGATAGCAGGTGGTACTTAATCACTGTATGGGACACAAGGTTACCAGGCGTTGATAAATTACAGTTTAAGATAGCGGACGTCAATAAATTACACTCAAAGAATTTTACTAATCTATAGACTCAGATAGCAGGCGGTACTAAATTACAGTCTAAGAGAACAGATGTCACTTAATTATAGTCTGAGATATCAGAAACATACTAACTACTTTATCCAAATCCGGAATTCAACTTTCATATCTATGATCTAATGCCGCATTTGCACAACAAAAAAGTTTCTATCAATATTTGAAATAAATATTTTAAACAAAAGCAAAATGGGTGAAGCTTTTAACAAAAAGACATCAAAATAATGGTGAAAAAAAATATAGAAGTGTTTTTTTTTTTGCGTGTGTTTCAAAACATGACTTTTTTCTCATCCTGGTTGTGCCCCTAAGTAATGTGGTATTTTCAGTTTACTTAGAGCTCGATTTCAAAACAATAAAACTTATTCAGCTTAATGCTGGCAGGCCTCTGTAGTTTTGTTTAATTACTTCGCTTGTTAAAATAAAGTATACTTTAAGATTTTAGTAACAACTGTTATATCGGGTCTCTTACGAGAGCTTTTATGACTTAATCAGAAAGCTTTCATTTAGATGTTAAAACGTATTCCCTTAAAGACATTTTTGATATCTCTCTCATGGGCGGATCCAGGATTTCAGTTTGGAGGGGGTCGCGTTGCCCGAGGGCAAATCAACGACAAAATGATATAAAATGCATGCAATTCCTGGAGGTGAGAAAAGTATCGGGCTTACATTTAGATACCTATCGATAGTATCGTTGACCAAGGTGATGTTGGCAGAAAAGATTCAAAATTAAAACATTGCAATTTTTAATTATAAAATTGATTTTGTTCAATGAATATATACATACTAAGCAGTTTCTAGATTCAAACTCTGTGCCTACGTTCTGTAACTCTCACATCGATAAAATCAGTCGAGAAATGATGAAAATTGAAACAAATGGTATGAGTTTTGCTCCATTTTTAATCGTTTCTCGACTAATTTTAACCATGCGAGAGTTACAGAACGTAGGCACTGGTTCGATATTTCATCTACAAAAATAAAAAAAATTCTCCAAGTCCAAGACGATACCGAGACGAGAATTAGAAATAACTACTTTTTTGGTAAAAGTCAGTTCATTTTTAGTTTCATCAAAATTTCTTAGATTAGTAAAAATATTTTTTAATCAAGGTAGTTTAAGAGGACATAGCTAACAGAAGAAAGTAGATATCACACCAGTGGGACTCATACAAAAAAATGGTTCTTTTTGTACCCGAAAAGCCGCTGTAACTCAAAAAAACTACCCCACTAGAGATAATGGGTCTCTTATTAAATTGTCAAACGACTTTTATTTACGAGACTCGTCCGTGATTCTAGCAGTTTCAGCAGTTTATCACAGCTTACTCAAACCGTCACCGTTTACCTACCGAGATTATATCCGATGTACGGATTCATACTGTAATAACGAGAATTGGAAGAACGCACAAGACCCGTTCCCGATCCAGAGATACCAGATAACATCAAAATCTACTTTAGACAATAAAATTGTAAATTAGAAAAAGATTTTGATTAAAATAAACTTCGTTAGATCAAACTCAGGTAGACCAGCGGACAAAGTTGCAGACTTTGATACAAATTACATCAAGTTCCCATGCATCTACAAATTAAGATACTTTGCGTTTGCATCTTAACTTTGCTCTGCACTTTTTTTCTGAATATTTCGGACTACAGCTAATAAACCTATTTTCAAGTATGTCTAATTTAAGGCAGCTGCCCAACTTCAAAACCTTATTTATAAATATTTTATATTGCGTTTATAAATAAGGAGATGTCCAACTATTGACTAGTTGTTCAAAAGTTTTCTAAGGAAATCTAATAAATACGACTGTTTATCTTTTGCTCTGGGCTTCTGGGGGGGGGGGGGTCATGACCCCTATGACCCCGCTCTGGATCCGCCACTGATCTCTCTCTAGGCGTTTAAAAGTATAATATTTTTCGAGTAACCATAAGTATACCTTACTTAGTTTCGTTTTCCTTGTTTTTGTAAAAAAAAAAAAAAATAATTTTATATTTTATTCACCAACTGTTGCCTTTCAAAATTACCTTTTGAATAATTGTCCATAGTTTCAGATTAACAACTTAATGCCATTCTACCATTGCCGCTCATGAAATATTATTAATATTAATTTTTATCACACCATAACTCAGACGGACCTCTGGATTTAAATTGAAAACTGGCTCCAACAAACTAGTAGAGTAAAGTACAGCTGGGTGTGTATGTGTATATGTAGCGCGGGAAGTAATGAACACGACGAAATACTGCTATCCTTGCATCACAAGCTTATAGTATGTACTTCTTTATATACATATTTATCCTCTTAATGCAAAAAGGAGTGAATATGAAGTCATATCCATGAATATCCATACCCATTCACTCAATTCTACATAAAAACATAAAAATATAAATTTAAACGCGTAAAAGAGATTAAGTTAACTGGCAGCGAGGTCTTAAATTTTGTAAAATGGTTTCATGGAAAAACCAAAGACGAACAACATCCTCCTCTATAGATTCTAGAACTCTTAGACTTTGTGTGTTTGTGAAGAAGACCAAGAAGGAACATTACTCCCTTACATCCATAGCACTTACAAAAAAAAAAAAAAAAAAAAATCAAAGAAAAGAAAAGCTACGAAGATTTCCTCATCTAATGCAAAGATGGATCAACCGGGTACATGCATAAATTTACATAGATTCTGAGTATTCTGATATCGCTTTTCTTGGGCTGCAAGCTGGGAAGGAAATGGAATCGAGTTTGTTGGTTTGTGTGGCGATGCAATCGTTTTGCGTCCAGACCATTTGTTTCTGTATAGACAATGCAAAAAAGGAAGAATGAGAATTTAACATCCTTTTATGTGCCAATTGCAGTTAGAAAATATACAGATATGTATGAGCAGAGGATTTATATTTCTTCAATATTAAGAGTCTAAGCTTTTTGCTGTGAAGATTTTCTTTCTCTGTTGTTCGATTCGCTTGAAAAATCTTATGATTTTATTAGCTTATGAAATTAGTTTTATATAGCTTAATATTATATAGTCTCTGTGTAAATGGATTTAATGGATGTGATATTCTATATTGGATTTTGTTTTTGGTTAAGTCACATTTCTGTAAAAAATAATTCGAGCATGCGATAAAGAGATTTCACAAGAAAATGCATAGAAAAATAACAAAAGATATTGTTTATTCGTTAAAAATGCAATATTAGATTATGTAAAATGGAAGAAAATGTTTTATATAAGCAACCATAACTAAAGAAGGAAGTGTATTTAAGATACAAATAAAAAATATTTTAATGCATTATGAAAATGAACGGCTCGCATTAATCTTAAATTTTTGAATTAGATTAAAGTTTGCAACACAGAATATTGTAACGGCCAATTTCTTCACAGAGTCCTAACGCTAGTACCAGTACTAGTCCTAAAATTAGTACTCAAATCGGTATCAACTCATTTCTTCACACAAGTTCTAGTCCCTAGTCCTGTCAATTTGGTACCGAGTATTAGTTAGGACTCGGTACTAGCTGACTCCTCAAAATCAGCTAGTATCTGGTTATTATACCAGTTGTTAGTACTCAAATCGGTACCAAATGATTTCTTCACATGAGTACTAAGCCCTAGCCTTGTCAAATTGGTACCGAGTACTACTAAGGACTCGGTATTAGCTAGAACTTTCAAATCGGCAGTCTAGTGGCGTTAATACCTGAATCAGAGAAATTTCATTCATTTCATTTGATAATTTCTTGGCTGTTGTTTTTTTTTTTTAAATAGGTAATAAGTGCGTTTTTTTTTTTTATTTATTTTATTTTATTCTTTGTGGATTCTGGATTGTCTTTAATGTAGAAAATGGATTTAGTTTTTGGTGGTGACAATTTTTTTTCGAGATTTTGAAAACTTCGAAAACAATGAAGAAGGAGAGGAAGTTCGTCGATTTGTTCGGCGCATATAACATATGCCACAACGAAATACATTGTCTAATTGGGATGATGTTGACTTCTTTCAACGTTTTCGGCTATCAAAAAGAACCTTTCAATTCGTTCTAGAATTGGTTGTAGAAGAAATACAGCATCCACAGCCACGGTACAAAAACATTTTAGTTATAAGTATTTGCTATTATTCCCTTTTCTATTACCAGTGCCCGTTACATTTCACCCGAGCAGCAACTGCTTATTACTTTGCGATTCATGGCAAGTGGTTCGATGCAGATAACGGTTGCCGATTTTATGAAAGTATCGGCTGCTAGCGTGTGTCGCATATTGCCAAAAGTCTGCATGGCATTGATACGACATTTGGATCAATTTATCAAAATGCCAGCAAATGTTGCAGAATGTGAGGCAGCCGTTGCTGCATTTTACCGATTTGCTCAGTTCCCACGAACAATCGGTGCCATTGATTGCACCCATATTAAATTGCAATCACCTGGTGGGCAATTGGTAAGTGAGATGTTATAAATACAACATTTAATGTTTTTCTAGAATGGTTTTGTTTATAGAGCGAAGGTTTTCGGAAACAATATCGTCCGCAGATTTAAAAATGTTGAACGTTGTTGCTCGTTGGGCGGGATCTGTACACGACCAAACAATTTTTCGGCATTCAAATGTCCGCACACGTTTTGAAGCCGCAATAACTAACACACAATCTTCTACCGATATCAAGTGCTTCATCTGGAAGCTGATTCACCACTGATCACTCCTGTAAATGTCGGCAGGATTTCATTGCAGTTCTGCATTTTCCCACTCTCTATACTACTATAAAATTGACACAATTCATTCGAAAATAATTTAAAATAAAAATTGCTCAGTCAAAATAAACATCAAAATAATATTTGAAATGCCAAAATATTGTCAAAATCAGAATTAGACCAGTTTTAGACGTATTAAGTCCTAGTACCGCTTGGTGAATTTAGATCCGGTACTAGTGATGTGAAGAAATGTATACATAGGTACTAACTTTTCGTTAGGACCGAGTACCAGAGCTAGTACCTGGTCTAGCTGAACTGGGTACTAGGCTGGCTTAGTACTTCTGTGAAGAAATTGGGCATAAGAGATTCAAAAATAAATAACATTTAGACCGAAATAATTACAAAAAAATCAAAATGCAAATTTTTCCACTGGTCTTTCGACTTCAACTTGCTGCTGTGTTGGTGGCCTTGTGATAGTAAATTCTCGACTTTATAGATCAACTTAGAATATTCTTATGAACTTATTCCCAACTCATAGCAAACTCATGAATTAAATTCCACTGATAAATTTGGTGAGAGTAAGTTCATTTTGGTTAGTGGGAATTAGCTCTTTTAGGAGTTTGTTCGTAGGGCCTTAATCTGGACCTTGTATACCAGTGCCGCAAACACACCTCGTCCAAAACATATAATTTGATGTTAGTCAGAATTAAAACCATCAATGCTTTCACGTTGATATAAGTAAGTTTCTTTGATAATAGCGTAGTACAAAAATTTCCATACAGTTCTATTATTATACCATTTTTCGTTTATATTTACTTTGTTCGTATCAAATCCTAATCTGAGAATTTAGCACTGAGCATTCAGATCATACCATCAAACCTGAGTCCAAATTTCCGCTCCAGTGACTGAGTGAGTGAGTGAGTGAGTGTCATCAGTGATCAAATGAACGAGTAAAAATAAAATGAAAAAATAATTCAAAAGTAGTTCTATATATCCTTTTCAAGGCATCAACCAGATCTTTGGACTCCTTTTTAGTGGTGCTTCGTCTAGTAGATCTGTTCATTTCAATTGAAATACTGTTTGTTTTGCAAAAGATCAGAGGCCGATGTTCTATGCCCATCAGCTCTATATGCTCCAATTGTGGATTATAAAGGGTCCGCCAAATAACTTCTTTTTTTTTGAAAATGGCGCAAAACATCGAGTGTAGCTTCGGCTGTGTGGCACGTAGCGCCGTCCTGTTAAAACCAAATGTTGCCAATGTCCTCTTCTTCAATTTTCGTGAACGATAATTCGTTCAACATGGCCCGATAACGATCGCCATTGACTGTAACGGCCACTCCTTGCTCATTTTCGAAAAATGGCCCAATTATGCCTCTGGACCAAAATCGGCACCAAACAGAGTGACTCGTTTTGGGTGTATCGGCTTTTCAATGTATGCGTGCGGGTTTTCTGTGCCCCAAATGCGACAATTTTGCTTGTTTACTACCCGCCAAGATCAAAATGAGCTTCATCTGAAAAGATGATTTTGTTGGCAAAATCGGCATCTTCTCTAAGTCGACCGCAGGCCCACTTAGCGAAGCGTATACACAACCATATTCGTTCAGCGGAAGGATAAAACTAATTATCTGTCAAATCGGACTAGTTGAAAAAAAAAGTTAGATGGCGGCCCCTTTAAATGTTGATGGGTAGTGCATCCAGGATCTCATTGTTTCCTTCATACATTCAAGTCTTTAACAACTATTTTTTATTGTGCAGAGTAACACAAAAAATGGTTGTTCAATGAGTAATGCCTCTATAAATATTTTTTTAAACCATTTTCGTTACTCTGATTTGTGACAATTATCATGTTGACGTAACTCGTGTTGAGGAAAATGAGATTTCAAAGATCTCAGTTAAATAAACAGGATTTTTTTCGCAAATATTTATTAGTTTTGCTGTCAAAATCTTGAGGGAAAAAAAATTTCTATTCGGTTGCTAACTTTTTGATGGAACAAAATAACTGAGATCTCATTCTTCTGAACGCGTCTAACGGCCAATTTCTTCACAGAGTCCTAATGCTAGTACCGGTATTAGTCCTTCAATTAGTACTCAAATCGGTATCAACTCATTTCCTCACACAAGTTCTAGGTCGTAGTCCTGTTAATTTGGTACCGAGTATCAGTTTGGACTCGGTACTATAGCTGACTCCTCAAAATCAGCTAGTACCTAGTTATTATACCAGTTGTTAGTACTCAAATCGGTACATAAGTAGGTACTAAGCCCTAGGTCTTTCAAGTTGGAACCGACTACTATTTAGTACTAAGTATTAGCTAGGACTTTAAAATCGGCAGTCTAGTGGCGCTAATACCTGAATCAGAGTAATTTCTTTCATTTTCTTCAATGAATTCGTCACTGATTTTCTGTAGTTTCTTGGTTGTTGTGCTCTGTTTAAATCAAATGCTTCATCTGGAAGCTAATTCAAAACAGAGCACTACTGATCACTCCTGTAAATATCTAAAAAAAAATATCTAACTGCGTAAATCAAAGACCGAACATTTGTAAAAGTCACTTTCGAGTGACAAATTTCATTGTTGATGCTGCTATCAGGAGAGACAGTCTTCGTACAATGGATATAATGTACCCCTTTTTGTTAAAATAAACATAATCCATTCGAAATAAAAATCGCTCAGTCAAAAATGCAAAAATATTGTCAAAATCAGAATTAGACCAGTTTTAGACTGGTCTTGATGAGTTAAGATCTGGTACTCGTGATGTAAAAAAATGCTCAGGTACTTAATTTTCATTAGGACCGAGTACCAGAACTAGTACCTGGCCTATAGCTAGACTGGGTGTTAGGCTGGCTTAGTACATCTGTGAAAAAATTGGGCGTTAAAGGGGTCAAAATAAAAGTACCTAACTTGAGTTTACTTTGAACTTCTGTACTTTTACGCACGTCCCAAACTCCCAAGCACTCAACCATTAGGCCAAAATTCTAATAAATTAAATAAAAGCTTATAAAAATAGGCAAAAGCTTGTAATAATAGGTATTTGATTTCATAAATTGGCTTATTCAAGCTATATGTTTTCTTGAGAAAGGCAATGACATAAGCAACTCAAAATTCCTACTCATTTGTTTTATCATCTTGTAAGAGGTACATGGATTATTAAGTTACACTGATTTTTAAAATGTTGGTTTGACTTTCGTTATTAAATCCCATGGCGTACAATTATAATTTAAATGACAAGTTGAACCAATTGTGCAGGTAAATCCAAACGAAAAAATACAAAAAATTAATGCAGCTTTATATGACAAAACTTATTCATTTTTTTAATCTCTACGAACACCCATTCAAAATTAGAAACTTCTCTTCTTCAAAGATGTCAGCTATGACACTTCGCTAAACGCTTTATATGGAAGCTATTTTTTTGTCGCGTCCTATTAAACAAATTTCTGCAAGCCCTACCCAAATCAACACTACCAGATTCGTTTACAACTAATTTTTGAAGGTATTAATTAAACTACCTGCATATTTAACGAAAAATATGACAAAAAAACTGTAATTAAGGCTTAGGTATGGAAATATTATGTGAGGTAAAGCTGAACAAATTAGACCCTTTGTAAGTTAAATTATAATTTGGGCTCCGCACTTCCTAATCTTTTTTTTTCAATGTTATTGGTCGGAGAGTTAGCCTTAAAATTGTTAAGCTGGAAAGTTAACATTTCTAGTTAGTTTCAACACCTTTTTTAACGTTGGCAATGTGAGTTCTCTATTATCATAAGTTAGTTAAACAGCCAATGGGTTTTGTCTTTATGGTTAATGTTATTCTAAAATTAAACAATATTTTTTTTATAAATTGCAAATTAAATAATTATACATTTTTTTTTCATTGCAGAATTAATGTTTGCAGAGGTAAAGGTGAGCTTAATTAAATTAAATATCTTAACACATTTTCAATATGAATCCAAAACTTTGTAACGGTCTGATTAATTCTAGGCTTAATACCTACTCATACTTGTACTCAATAAACAATCGATTATAGAAAGAAAAGCTTCGAGTTAAACAGATTGTCAGCACAAATGTCCCTCTAAAAAGTTTTCTCTAATAAAACGAAATATTAAAAATATTAAAGTCCCAAAGGTATATACAAAGATTCACCGAACTTTCTGAATTTTAAAGTCTCCAAAAAGGAAAACCCCATCAGGAACAACATTAAGGATATATCCATAGAATTCTCAATCCACCTATTGGCAAAAAAGAAAGAAAAAGGACGAAAACTCGTCCATACAGTCAGTTCAGTTGCATGCATCCTTTATGCATCCTCTAACAAAATCCAACCTTTTTTATTACTTCGAAAAATGATGACGAACGACCATTTTGTTTGTTTAAGCTTAAACTACTATGAATGCAAGGATAATTAAAATGTAACTAACTGGATTATTTGAGATTATTTTCACGTAAAGGTTTGGTGGGTCTAGGTATAGATACTAGGTAGGTAGGTAGGTTCTTATATTAAAGACCTTTTCAGTTATTTTCCAGAACCATTGGGGGTGTTCGTTTTTTTTTTTTTTATAAACTTTTCATGCAATTTCATTTGACAACATAAAGTCTTTTGTACTAAGTTCTTTTCTACCGCTCTGATGTTGGCCTCTGTTGGTTCATTTTTCATTCAAAAACTTGTGCTAGTTGAGTCATCCTCATCATGTGTCTCTCTATATACAATACATACATATATACTTATACATATAGGTACATGATGATGATGAACATCTTATTTTTATTTATGTCACAATAAGGAAGGACTCGTCTCTGGCTGACCCATTCTCCAGATCATACCATCATCAACGTTAGGTAAGGTAGGTATATCCATTTCAGGCTTTTTAGGGATTTTCATGCTATTATAATTGTTGAATGAATGCAAACAAGAATCATCATCCCTTGAACGACAAGCTCAGAAGAAAGGACACTATGCTTCTTCAAGGTGATTATGTGTATCTACAGGATAATAAGAAAAGGAAATGGATAAGGACGAATTTAGCAAGAAGCAACAAAAAAAAAATAATAAGAAAAAAAAAAACTTAGATTTTAATTTAATTTTTTACTGGCAAAATGAGTCCTTTTAGATTTTTTTTGTCATCGTCCTCGTCCTGCCTCAATAACTTTTGAAAAAGATAAGAAAGAACAAAAAAACGTCATGACGAAAGAAAAAAAAAAAAAAGGAATAAATTTGATGCAAGTCCTTTTTGCTTAGTTTAATTTCCTATTTTTTTTAATTTTTTTTTAACCTCTTACATTGACATTGCCTTCGTCTTCCTCGATGTTGATGTCGATGGCGATGTCTACGTCCTCTCAACATCGCGTCATTTGTCGTCTTATACATTCATTAGAAAGAAAGAAAGATCCCACAGCAGTTCCTATCCATGTGCAGATCCTTTATCTAAGATGTTTCTTTTACATCCTTTTTCTCTGTATATGTATGTATGTAGGATTTTTTTTGTGTTTGGCCCGCGCTTTCATTTCTAGGTTTCCACCTCATGTTTCTTATTATTGCATTGAAAATGTAACTAAAATCTGCTGCTGCTGCATGGAACCGCTAACACTATACTCACCCTCGCTGTGCCAGTACAAGTGGTAAAAAGGACATTTTCGGGTGTTGTAGATTTAGTCACCCACTCTTCAAACGGCTGGGTTCTAGTGAGGTTGCATGGGCGCAGTTTTTAATTCGAAAGCCTTTCTTATATGTTTTAACGAAAACTCCAGTTACTTTTGTAGGTACATGTACTCAAGATATACGACATCCTATTTCCCATATATACCTTCCTATAAATTAAAAGGAATATGTACTTTCTTGAGTATAAGTAAATAGTAAAATATGTCCAATTTTGTTGAGTTCATGCTCTAATACAAACGAGTACGTACCAATGTGTGCATATGTGATTAAAGTACTTAATTTACGTATTCAGGAAAAAGTTCAGGTATACCTGGGTAGTGTGAACATTCTTGAGTTCATTCTAGGTATTTTTAAACCCACTTAAGTTTTATGAAGTAAAAGCTAGATAGTCCTAAAATATTAGTGTTATCTACAACTTTTCAATTTGATGAACTCCAAATTCCTATTTTGATTTAATTCCAAAAGTATCTTCAATTTTGAGGAAGCAAAAACTCAAAACCATTGTTAATATGGACACTAAGAATGGCCAAAACTTAGATACAACTATGGTGAAATTATTAAAATTGCATTAGAAGTGCGCTATAATATATACTAAAAAAAAGGGCCCCCTAAAAATCTGGGCCTGAAACTAAGTATTAGATTTTTTTTTAACGAAATGCAGTCAAGCATCGTATGCACATGCAAGGTGCTCTGTGCATCTGGGCGAAAGAGAGTTATGATGCCTTTCACACACAAGATCTCAGTTTTAGTTTCATTTAAGGATATTTTCATTCTGTTCCAGCCCCCGTCAAGTTCCGCACCACCACGACCTTTGTATGAGATTTCTAGAGATTCCTTCATTATTCTGTCGTTTTTTGGAAGTGCGCCAATGCTCTTTTCATTTGTGTCCTTGTTCGGATTGTCGGAAGAGCTATAGATGGTGGTCTCGTGCAGCAGTCCCTACAACCAGTAGGGTAAAATAGAAATAGCATGAGTTTGAGTTCCTATATTGGCTGCGATTCAGAGAGGCAACATCTGCTCCGGTAGTTGGTTCGTTTGGGACTTACTTTCAAAGCTTTTGTTTGTCCGCATATACGAGTATGTGTGTATGTATATGTAGTGTATATATGCATGTCTATATAGGTTCGCTTTGGTTGTAGTTTTGGTTGTCGTTGCTGTTATAGAGTCGTCGTTTTGCCTTCCGCATCCTGTGCTATATCCTGTTTTGTGGGCGCCTACCCTTATCGTTAAATTAGTGCAAGTGGTTGGTTAGTACTTATTTTATTACGAAGATATTTCTTTCTTTCGTTTTCGTTTTGGGTTTGTTTTTTTTTTTTTTTTGCCGCTTCTGTTCTTTTTTAAGGAAATTTGTTTCGTAGGACTGTTTTTTCTGGCGCAATAAAGAAAATAAGTTCACAAGCAGGCTCGAGCGGCTGGCTGATGGTCCTGGTTGAATCCTTTTTTTCAGCAAATTCTTCAGTTTTTCTCTGGTTTCGTTTATTTTTTTGCGATTCTATTTTTCACTGAGAGATGCATTAAGATACTGAAACTCTATGCACACAAGATTCTTTCGAAAGGACTTTAGTTTATTTATTTTTGTTGTTGTTGTTGTTGTTGTTGTTTTTGCTTTGAGGATTCTATTCTTCTCGTTTTTTTTTGTGACACAATGCATTACAGTTGCTTAATAAATGTTTCTTCTATTTCAATTTAAATGTAAGCTAGCCAAAAAGGACTTTTGTATCTGAAGAAAAATGTGAATTATTGTAGTTGGTTTTGTGCCAACAGATACAAGAAGTTAATAGTTGCGGTTAGTAAAACTTACTTAAATAAGGCGTACATCATTCTTAATAGGGAACAACTTAAATCTTATATAGGTACCAGCATTTAGACGGAAAAAGAGTTTGAAATTGCAGAAAACAGATCAAATTTGCAGAAAAAATTGGTTTTAGAATGGGATTTTTTGTAGGTAACAAAAGAAACGACCATATGCAGACATGACAAAAGCATTTGACATGGTCGATCATGGCTTGTTGCTAAGAAAATTATATCGTGCTGGATATAGCGGTGCTATTCACAACTGGTTCCGTTCTTATTTAAAATGCAGAGAACAAAAAGTAAGTATAGATTGCACTTTAAATGAATCTCTTATTCTAAAAAATAGCATACCACAGGGATCGCTAATCGGTCCGTTGCTGTTTCTAATTTAAATTGACTCAATTTTTAATGATGAAGCAGATAAATTTCAGTGATATTTTGTTATAACTGCGATGCGGTGTTTCAATAAAACTCTGTTTGATTGAATTTTTGAGCAACAACAACGACTTGAAGGTGCTACCACCAATTGTTTACGAATTAAATTAAAATTCGTTTATTTGGCTAGAGATATAGCTATTTCAAGGGGTGCCAAGCCGCCTATCATCAGTCTCCTCCTTTTTAGTGGTGCTGAGCTTTAATCCAATTTTATTATGAAAATATTTCTACGTGCCCACCAAAGGAATCGAACCCACGCATATCAGATTTTGCTCAGTCTTAGAAGTCGTATGAACTACGCATTCCGCCGCTTGAGACCACTGACGTCACTGGTCGAAAATGGGCTGTTTGTTTATCAAATGCATTTGGAGCATCAAAATTTTCCTAAGCGCCTTTAAGTATGCTGTCTTGTTTGGCTTAAAGAAAAACAGGCCACATCCACTTTCATAAATTCTTTTTTATTAAAGTAAAGGAGTTAAATGAAATCGGAGCTGAATTTGGAATAAACTGGGATCAAAAAATTGTTTTTTATCATACTGCTCGTCGATAGGTATTATTGTGTATGTTGGTCTGCCCGTCCACTATTCATCAAGGTAGAACGTAAACGGGTTAACTGATTTGCTTCAAATTCGGTACCGAGCCTTTTGAAGTAATTCGCTTAAGGAAATATTCGATTTTTTGTCTAAGCTCATCTAGGTTGAAGGGGTAGCTACCATACAATGGATTTGAGTTTTTGAGATTTCCACAATCATTGGTTCAATTTTCCTTTTCTTCACCTTGGATATTTTCAAAGTGATTGAAAAATTGTAAAAGTTATTCCTACGTTGAAACTATGACCAAAATTAATGTTCACAAGATGCCAGTAAGTTTATTGAGTTGAGTGCCTGATATTTAATTATTCTACAGGCTTAAAGTCAGTAATTACTTTTTTCAATGCCACATTGTTTTGAGGATGTTTATTCCCTTCGTCAAGAAATTAATAAATCACAGAAAATGTAAATGTACTCACAAATAATTGCAATAATATAGAAGTCTCAAAGTTATTGACTCAAGAACAAATTAAAATTTCATAGCGCTATTCATCAATCTCATCAAATTCTACTTATCATAAAGAGAAATATGTATTGCTCGATTTTATAAGCTTTTGATTCCATTTGGCATGATGGACTATTGCATAATAAAGGTTGTTTTTTTAGACGTGTGGTTTTTAAGAAGAAACTTATATTATTTAATGTTATGGCCAATAATTTAGTTTTTTTTTTTATATAAAGATAAGGGTTTGCCATTATGTTTAAAAAATGATTTCGGGCAAGTGGCAGCCGCGAATGGCTCGAAAATATTCCAGCCTAGAGGCTCAATTTTCGACCACTTATTGCAGCAATTGGGGCCGTACGTCAGCAATTATGCTCCGAATATTATTCTTTTCCAAGGCATCAATCGTCTCGGGCTTATCTGCGTAGACAAACAACTGCACATAACCCCACAAAAAATTGTGCAGCGGTGTTAAATCGCACGATCTTGGAGGCCACGCCACAGACCCACGACGCGAGATAATGCGCTCACCAAATGTTTCCTTCAATAAATTGATTGTTTCATTGGCTGTATGGCATGTAGCGCCGTCTTGTTGCAACCAAAGGTCGTCCACATCAACATCCTCCAATTCAGACACGAAAAAGTCATAAATCATGGCTCTATAGCGTTCCCCATTGACTGTAACATTATGGCCGGCTTCATTTTTGAAGAAATATGGACCAATGATTCCCTCTGCTCATAGAGCACACCAAACAGTGACGGTGATATAACGGCGGCGTCTCAACAATGGCTTGTAAATTATGATCACTCGAAATACAACAATTTTGCTTATTAACGTACCCATTCAACCAAAAATGAGCTTAATCACTAAACGAAATATTCTTGTGACAATCGGGAACAATGGCAATTTTGTTTTGGGCCCATTCACCGAATCTACGACTAGTTGTTTAGGAATAAGTCTATTTATTATAAAATGGCAAACCAAACTCAGCATTAATCAAGTGACTACTGTCAAAAAGACCAACTCCGAAAAAAGTATTGCCAGATTGAAAACCACACGTCTACAAAAAAAAATCTGGTATGTTTATGTTTATGTTGTCTGTGTACAACTTTGTATCAGGTGTTGCAGATTTTCTCCAGGCCTCATTTCCGGTTCTCACATTCTACATTGTTTTTATTCAAGACTTACTTTTTGTTACTTAGGGCGTTTTTCTTTTTTAGTTCAGAGTAGAGCTCTGAACAGAGTCTGAACACTCTGAACATACTCTGAGCGTGCTCTGAACTAAGCACTTCTTCTTTCTTTTTCCACTTGTCAAATTTGTGTTCAGCTATTCAACTCCGTCTGCTCTATCAATTTATTCTGAGCTCATAGAGCGCGCTCTGAACCTGCTCTGAACATGTTCGGAGCGAAAAAAGAAACACAAAATTGGAGCTCTGAATGCTATGAGCTAAAAAAGAAACACGATCTATTTTTTGACAGTTCAGGCTCTGCTCTGACCTAAGAAAGAAAAACGCCCTTAGTAGCCGGTTAGTTCGTAGGACTGTCACGTAGGACTGTCACGCTGAGAGATCTGAGTTCGCTTACCAGCCTCGTCTAACTAAATAGAAAAAAAATGGCTAGTGCCTCTTATGAGGAAGTGTCAAGTCCTCCGAAAGTATCACTTCTTCATGAATAAGTGCCCCTCCCTGGCTGAAAATAGTAGGTCCCCTTAATTTCGGACCGATAACACACACACCAGTTATGGTTTAGAGTTGTAAGTCAATAGGTCCTGGCTCTCCACGACCTGCTGCACCACAAAATGTATTTATTTATTTATTCTCTTTGTCACTATATTTTTCAATGATCGCCTAATAAATGTTTTTGCCTTATTACAAATAAAATTTTTATCAGGTTTGCTTCCTGACTTCCAAGAATAGACGAAAAGCTTTAAAGAAGAACGAAGCTTCCATGTAACTAGCCCTTCAAATTGAAATTTAAGTTCCGCATAATTAATATGCTGGGAATACCTTTCATTACAAAAATAGTTCCTCCATTCTCTAGCAGAATATTTTATTTTTTTTTCGATTAAAGATTTTTTGTCAAAAAATTTGTATTATTGTTAAGGGAACACATAACACGTCTCATTTATTCTAAACAAATCGCCACATATTTGAGTTAGTTTAATTCTAAATTTTGTATTTCAAACATGGTATCATGAGCTGCCAAAGCCAAAGATAACATCAAATCAATTAAAGTGCATATCAAAATATTTATAATAATGTAGTTATTGCCCAATTGCTCTGCCACTACAACCCCATTATCCAAATTAAAACAGAAACAAAAAACAATTATTATCGAGCTGAATCAGAGTATGTGTGTGTATGATTGTGATGATGGAATCTTGCGAACACATCAAAACCGCATTAATTGTCTAATAATTTCACAATTGCTTCTGAAACCCCGATTTGCAACTGGAAATAGAAAAAGGGGCAATTTAGTATACGCTACGCATACTGTGCGGCTCTGTGGGGTGGCCATGGCCAGGCTAGGCTAGGCTAGGCCACACTATTGGACAAACCATCAACCACGATATAAGCCCAAAAACAATCGGCAGAGTTCTCCAATGAATGTATATATCATTGATGGTCTCGCGTGTGCATTCTTTAGATATTTTTGTATCTATATCTGCTCCATGTGTGTTCACTGTTATTAAACCCGCTTTGGGAATTTTCTCAATCGAGTGGGAAATTAATAAAGATGCACAAAGCAATTACCGGTCCATAAACATACTGACTGACTCTTTTGTCTGTGATGCTGGTTCGATGTGCTGTCCTTTTGCCGAACCCAATCATCACTCGCCACTCACCGTCACCAGTAAAGCAAAAGTGATGGAGAATGCTTTAAACAGGGGGGGGAGGGTGATCTACGGGATCTACTGATAGGTTGGTATTAGAAAACAGATTGCAGTTGGATTTGGATTTGGATACGAACATGGTGTGGAGTCTATGGATTTTATTTCCATTTTTATTTTTGCTATTTCGTTCATCTTCTCACCCTTTGCTCTATCGCTCTTAGCATTTATTCTGAAGTTTATCGTTTCTCTGACGCTTTTTTCCAGCCTCCATTTGGATTTATTAAAATTTTGTTCACATCACATTTCAATCTGGAACTGGTGCGGGCATCCTCCAGCTTCACCCTCTCCTCCTGCCTCTATCCGTTTGCATGTGGCACTTGGAAATGGAAGTTAACGACTGACACATTTCCATTAATTTCGAATTAAACGAGAAACGAAGGAGGCTGGGGCTCAGGGATGCTGGCGGGTAGAGCACGAGGAAGACACATAGACACAGAGGAAGATAGTAATTGGAACGTATTTGTTTAATGGCCCGCCAGTCTGTCCGTTTGTCAGTGTTGTGTTGTTTAAGCGACTACGACGACGATGACGACGACGGTTATATAGGGTCAGGTTAGGGGGTGTACATGAGATAGAGACAAGGGGGGCGGGATGCTGCCGCGAACATTTGGTTTTGGAGAATGGGGAGCATTTGTGGTCTTTGATTGAGGGGAACCTCCATCTCCATCTCCATTTCCATCACCATCTGTATCTCATCTCGTAAGCCCACAAGCACTTTTGGGAATTTGCGTGAATATTTCAACAGCTCCAGAAACCACCGAATCTATAATATGGTATAACACAGCAACAGCTACAGCAACACAAGGCATTTGTATCTAATCCGATTTGGGACGAATACTGGCACTTGATACCGCATTTTAATGATGACGTAAGATGCCATTCACTATATCTAGATACATTTATAATGTTTGTACAAAACTTATAACAGCAGTAGTTTGTATGATTAGTCTCTTAATCGCAAGGGAAGTGACACAAAGCGAAGGGAAGGGAAGGGAAGAGTTTTCTTTCGTCAATTGCTTTGGGCGGGGATTTGTTGTCAATGGTTGTTTGGCTAGTTGCCAGGGAATTGAGGAGTTGTCGTCGTCTCTACTTTCCCTATATGAACCTATCTATCTACAAAAGGATGAACTTATACAGTTGATGCCAAAGTTTAAAGATAAGGCTTACACAGTTGGAATCTATATAGAATACGAGGTTGTTAAATTATACAAAGGTGGGTGATTGGAGCAAATTGAATGCTGGCAACCAGTTTAACTGGCCTTAAACCTATTATGTATACACCTACAAAGGGAAAGAGCAAATCTATAACTAATCTGGTTCAAAGGGGCAATACATTTTAAATCATATACCTACCTACATCAATATACCTCCACACCTCTATTCGTTTGCATATGAGTACGTATATAGAATCAAATATTTGTTTGGAGTTGATTGTTTAGTTTAATTTGCCCTCGAAACTGTATCTCTCTGTGAAACGTTGTAATCTTTGTAAAGCTTCTTATAACAGATTTAGGTAAATTCAGGAAAAAAAAAATATTGGGGGTAAAAAATGGCTTAGTCTCAATAAAACAGAAATGCCCTAAGTATTTTTAAACTTAAACATTTTAACTAAAGAATGGTAAAATAATCTGAAATGCAAAATTACATTATATGGAAGCTTTAAGACATACAATTTCTCAGTCTTTGATTGATTACTTTAAATTTTTCTTACCAAACTTTTCTTACTTCAGATCTTGCTCTGTACATTTCTTATTAGAGAATAGAATAATTAAACTTACGATTGATCAAAAGCTCAGATCAATATGTTTTTGATATATGTCCGAGGCCCTGAAGAAAAAATACTCGACAAAATTCGAAGAAAATAGGGAAAATTGAAACAATGTCACAAGGGGAGTGCCCATTTCTGGCCCAGAGTGTATACTTACGAGTTTGGTATCAAATGAAGGGTGACGTGATACCCGATATCATCGATTAACAGCAGAAATAAATATTAACCATAAATAAGTTAAACTATTGATGAATATTCTATTTTTCATTAAAAAATTATTAAAAACTTAACATTCATTTTAGTTTCCTGACCTTTTGTTCTTAATTTTGGCGAAATTTTGTAGTCAAATTTGACGCTACATTCCGATGATGGAAAAGCCCAAATAATCGTTTTCCACATTGCATCCTTCCTGTCGTTCTGGGAGTCTGTAAGAATATTCATCTACTACATTTGTTTGTTTCCATCAGCAGAGGGTCTTATTGGAAGCTTAAATCCCAAATCGGTTTTAGCTAGTTTTTAAACAGAGGTCAGTAGTAAATTTTTTTTTTTTTATCGAAATAGATTTTTTAATTTTTCGAAGGAAATGGATAAAATAAAAAAAATCGGACCAATCTAAAAATCGATAAATTAACGTTTATTATTTCGAGAGATCAGTTTTTGATTTTTATCTTTTGGGGGATGTGTTTAAAAATCTTAAAGTTTAAGGGATAATGGTTATTATTTACTCGGATTTAAAGGTCTAGTTTTTTAGTGGTGCGTTAAGCCAGAGTAAGCTAATTCTAGAAGTAAATTAGTCCACAGTCAACTGAAGTAATAGTTTTTGGATAAAGGATGTATGCAGAACGACTGAAAAAAACTTGATAATTAAAAATCAAAAACAGCTGTTCGGTTAATCCTGAGTGAAATCGCCAAATTTGATGAGTTAACTATAGGGTTTAACTTTAATCTTGTACTCGACCTTAGTCTAAAATTTTAAATCACAAAGTACCTACCGCTGAATGCAGAAAATTCAAATTTAAGTGCTTACAAGTATCAGCTTATAAGTCTTGAGTGCGTGTATTTAATGATTTTAATTTTACATTAGACAATTAGTAGGCTTACTAATATTAATAATGTAGATTTATCAGACATTCCTGTATGTACTTCTTATAAGAGCCATTAGTTAGTTCGATTTCTAAGAAATTAGTGTATATGAACTTTTTTTTGTTACTATCGTTAGAGTTCCGTATAGAAAGTTTTAATCCAAATTTTTGACCATCAACCGCTTTTAGGGTTGTCACCATTTTGAATTAAAGAGTTTTTGCAAATAAAAACCGTATTTTTTTTTTTAATTTTGACATTTTACTTGTCAAAAATATTTCAAAATGTTATGTCAATGTCATGAATGTATGTCAACTACAGTTACAGTATGCAGCATCATGTTTTTCTTTAAGTAACTCCAACAATCATTTTTAAACAACCGCAGCTCTGTTAGATATTATTTTTAAATTTAGAAAATATTGTCACGTTATTCGTCATTCACGTCACCCAAGCTTTTTCAATTAAGATTGAACTTTCGTTTTTTTTTGCTCATGTCTTGTCCGAAATATTTTTGAATTAATTTCTAAGGGAACCAATTTATCATGCAAGCGCTTAGTTCTAGTAAAGCATTGTAAAAATTAAAGACGACCGCATCCGACCGAACACTTTTCATTCTTAAGTGTCTTAATTGTTCTTTAACAAATTGAGATGCGAGAATTAGTTAACAAAAATATTTTTTTTTTGATTTTTCTCTCTATTTCAAAATACGAGTTCATTTGTTGTTCATTCTCACTTAGGTTTTCCCCGAAAAATTTGTGTGACATAAGTGACAATCATTATGGAAAAATCCCCAAATATTAGCGCTATCATGGATTTTGGGATGGAATACCTTAGCCGTTCGGATTTAGATTCGCCAGAAAATCTAAGGGTCTTTGATGCATTCCTGCTGACATAAAAATATGCACGCGGGAATAGTTTAGAGCTGAAATTAAGCCTTGGTTGTTTACGAGTTACTTTAACTTGATAACTAGATAAGAGCCTACATACCTATGTATATGATCAAAAGTAACAAGAAATACAAACAAAGTACCCAAAAAGTAGTAAAAGTGTCTTACCACTTTGTATAACAATTCGCCAAAACGCTCAAATTAATTTGCTTAAAACAAATTCTGAATGTTTAATCTTGATGCAGATTATGATATCCAATGTTCAATAAAATGCTGAATATACCACATGCCTCTAGCTCACGCTGATCCCCCATGAATACTTTTAAACCATCATTTAAAAAAAAAAAAAATGTATATTATTGGATAAAGCAGGAAAATATTAAATCCACAGTGATGCATCAATCAGAAGCACATCACAAGAATATTGTTCCAATATTACTTATTTTTTTTTTGTAATTTATCCGATGCTATCCGTCCGTTTGCAAACAAAAAATCCACAAGAAGTAAAAACATCAATTAAAAAAAACTGCCGCATCCGGCTCGAAGGACCAATCATCCAACTGGCTACATAATATCCCGCACCTTTAGCAGGCATTACTGTGATGTCTTTTAACCAACTCTACCAACTAGCAACTACACCAACATCACTACACTCTCTCTGGTCCATCAGAAACAAAGTAAAATTTAATTAAAACAAAAAACGAACATAAAAATGTCGACTAAATACCGCAGCTTCATATCCGGATGGGGCTTCAGGTTTGTGTGCAATATGGTGTGTGTAATCGATGAATGAATGTAAATCCTCTTTTGTGCATTTACAAGTGATCTGTCAAGTTCGTAATTAGTTTCGTTTCGTTTCCGAAACGGAATGCGTTGGTCTGTCAATGGGATTAAAGTTACAAAATAAAAATAAAAAAAAAAAAAAAAAAAAAAAACTTTGTCATGTCCTGGATGCGATGCCATTTTCACCTCTATCTCATGACCCAGTGCGAGTAATGAAAAATGCATGTTTTTCCATCTCTCTCGCGGAGATAGCTAGGGGTATATGTATCTCGACTTCGTATGAGAAAAAAAAAAGAAAAGGAATTTTGAATATTCCACCGAAAGAGACAGACAGAGGGGACTCAATGGTACAATTATTCTTTTACTATCTCAAACGAGGACGACACTTCCGGTGTGTTCAGTTTCAGTTCATCATCGTCATTATCATTCCAGCACCGAGCAACGTGCACCGAACAGAGCATCAGATCCAACATCATCATCATCGTTGTCGTTGTCGTTGTCGTCGTCAACCCCTCGGTTACACTTTACACAAAAAGTCAATTCCCGTTTAAATACACACAGAGTGACTGTGGCGGATAAATGGATCAATAAAATCCGCAGATGTATCTAGATACAGAAATGAAATTCGCAGTGTCTCCCCTTTATGGATTTGGATATCGTTTTTTTTTATTTTTTTTTTTTTTTGATGTCCTTGTTCTTGGTGTATTTTTGTTTTCGTAGTCGTCGTTTATATTGTTGTTATTCTTGTTGTTGTATTTGGTGTTGTCTTCAACTACTCTGGCTGATGCTGTTGCTGAAAACTAAAATTGCATATAATATCTGGTATCTGGTGGATGCTGCTGATGGTTTTGTTTATTTATTTGTTGCTTTTCATTCTACAATTTTGTGATTTCTATTGTTCCATGTCTGGGAGATTAGAATGAGATGAGAGGACGAGGACAAGGGCAAGGACGATGGGAGGGAGAACAAGAAGAGATGATGATTGGTGGAACCTCCTAGCTTTTCGGGTGGAGATAGATTCAATTACAGGGTGGTTCGCACACACGAGCTAAAATATTCAAAACACTTTATGCTAGTTATTGGATTTGCACAAAGAGGCATGGTTGAATGGAATGCAACAACAACATCCTATCGGAAGGTATATTTTTATTTGAGTGTCTTTTTTTTTTGTTGTTGTATGCTCATAAACAAACAAGGACTATATGTGTTGTATGTAGGGATTTGTGATGTAATGTGGCCTTTGATCTATTTTATTCGTGCCCTTATATGTATGTTTATATTTTCTAGATTAAGGACAGTGTGGGGTATTTTTTTTTTGTAACATGGCGATGTTCTCTGTGTACATACGCTGTACCCCCAGGAAGAATGAATAATATAAAAATCACTGTGGCATTGTAATTGGAAAGTTTGCTGGAATATTGATTCTGATAGTATTAATATTAATCTGATATATTCTGTGGTGGAAGATGAAATTAATGTATAGACATTTGTTGTGAAAATTGGCAAGCGTGATGCGAATTAACATAACCATTACATGAAGGGACGAGTGTTTTTTAATGCGCTTCAGGCTTTTTACTTTTTTTTTGTTCTTGCCTCCATGTGTAGTAAGTTGCTGGAGCTTCCGGGAAAATAAAGCAATTTATGACTGATATTTTTTCGATAATAATTTCATTGTAAATGGTATGACATATTTTCTATAGAGAGGAGAATAATGCGTGGAAAACGAAATTTTTGTGCTATTTAATTTAGTGTGTATTGTTCATCTTTTTTCCTGCTGAAAGTAGATAAAGTCCTATCGACAGAACAGACAAGATGATATCAAGCCTTGAATTAATGTTAAAGCCTTAGTTTTAGATGTGCAAAGCCATGTTTCAATATTGGAATATTGGCTTAATTAATTCAAAAATAAAATAATAACTTTAACAATTGAAACTAAATTTTCTATCGCTTGCCAATTGCTGAATTTAGTTGAACTTTTCTCATACCTTTTAGATGGTAATACTTCTTTTTTGGTTAATTCCACAAATTGCGTGCTAGAATAGTAGAGCCCAAGAAAGCACTTTCTCACAGAAAAAGAATTTCCAAAATTGTTGTTCAGATGTTAAAATGCTCCATAAGTGACCCTTTTTTGGTTCAATATCCTACGATAGCCGTTTTTATATTTCTTATGTGGTGCAACATTGAAAACCTGCAAATGAAACCAAAAATATATAATTGATGTTGAAAATTGAGTGAATTAAGTCAATACAAAAATATTGAGTGCTGGTCCTGTCTTCTACAGTCTAGTCTTCTGCACCCAAAAGGATGTTCATGAGGAAACACTTCGTTTGCAGAAGGCTTAACAGTTTCTCTATCTCTGTTTTTATTGGTGATGTCTTGGTTGGTGTCTCAATTTTTACTATGAATGTTGTTTTTCTGTGGGATGAATTCATTCACTGCAAAATTTTTCGTCTTGATAAATTTCATGCAGGTATATTTTATCAACAAATTTCATGAATTTTAATGTTTGAGTTTATAAAATGGATATATATTACATTTAAAACTATTGAGTGCCTGTGCAAGAATAAACACTGCACACTGTTAGTTGGTAAATTATATTTAGTCTAATTATTGCTTTGAATATGGACTGAAAAGTTAGTCTAATGACTTTAGGCTCAAAGGCGATATCGCTAAGAAAAAAAGCAATTAAGAAATCCTGGCACTT
The DNA here is from genome assembly GCA_932273885.2 of Leucozona laternaria. Lineage (NCBI taxonomy): Eukaryota > Metazoa > Arthropoda > Insecta > Diptera > Syrphidae > Leucozona > Leucozona laternaria. The sequence goes on along the minus strand of OW026368.1, from coordinate 19,489,558 downwards.
TGGTTGGTTGGCTTCCAACGACAATTTCAACTAAGATGGCTATCAATGAAAGTGCAAGAAATTTGATTTTCCATGATTCTTCCGGACGATAAAATCTTGGAATCAAAAAATACGCCAGTGATTACTCAAAATCCAAATCATCATTTATACAAATTCGTAATTCCATCACTAAAATATGTAAATACATCAAGTCGCTTATTCAATTATTTACCTATACTCCCCACACGAGTACTGTGTTCCCATATTGATCTACACATCATACAATTCCGTATGCACATGTAGGCGAGGTAATAATCGTATACATTATAACGAAGTTTGATACACAAGTCGAAGATTGAAAGTACCTTCCTTTTACTTATCCCTGATGCCTATCACCCATCACCCATCTTCCACACCACCTCGAACTCATAATTATGCTTTTAATTAAGTGTGGGTCGTTTCGGAAAATGTCCCTCATTCCATCTTCTTAATTTTATCATGGACATGGAGCCAAAGGGGACATGAAGTTTCCAAAATGTCCTTCAATCAATACATAATGAGTTTGAAATTGTTTTAGGCCATGATTATAGGTATGACGATGCAAACGATAATAATAAAGGGGTTGTCGCGAAGTTAAAGTTTGTTGTATGTAACCCTTATTTAGCAAAAAAAAAAAAAAAACAACAAAAACACCAACGAACGACATGTTTGTAGCTAACTCACCTTTCCTCGTCCAGCAATGACTATAAATTGGGTTCTAAATAAAAGCAGTGTCAGTGGTTTTACATACAATACGGTTTCCACCTACATCGCATGGGGATCGCATCCATGTGCTAAACTTGTATATTGTATTCAGCTAGTTACAGTTCACCCCATAATCTACACAATAACACTAAACCGGAGGTATGGCAAACGAGACGACTTGATGTGCTTAAAAAGGGAACTCGTCCCAAATTAATTGGGTCACAATTTTGATACACATACTGTACACACCCCCACACACTCAGTTAATAACAGTGACAAAAAGGAACGGGGCAAAGGATACGCATAGTTACCTTCTAACTATAAGCGTCCTGATGCTCTGGCAAACATCATTAGCTAATATTATATGCATTAAATTTAATGACAACCAGGAATACATTCAGCACGTTGCCAATGCCATTGCTGTTACCGTGACCACCGCAAGCCGTTTAAAACAGCTTTCATTCTTCTCGTCGTCGTCGTCATCCTTGTTATATTTGCTTATGGTCGTCCTCCCAGAGAGAGAGAGAGAGGGAGATGAAGTGGCTGTTTACCGCCCTAATTAAGGGTCACTCTCGCCATCAAAATCTCTAGACTGGTATAAATAGAGGTACACAAAATCCGGAACAGATGTCACGTGATATCATCCTCAGGAGTTATATAAAAAAAATAAAAAAAAAAAAGAAGAAAGGGATTCTCGGTACTTTTTAGCAATATCTGCTGGTTAACACCATTTTACAGCCTTCGTAAACAATTTAAGGCGACAACAACACCTGACCGCGAGCCGGCCGTTACCCAACAACAATCTAAATTCATTGAAGGCCTATAAACCCCCACAAACATAAAAAGGGTTGGTTTTATGAGCAAAGAGGCGAGCTATGATGTCGGCAAAACTAAGGGCGCAATTTTCTCGGGTAGTATGTACCTATACTATGGAAGGTTAGGTATGTATAATTTATTTTATTCTTTTTCATCAACACAAAAAATAAAAAGAGAAAACGAAAATGCCAATTAGAATGTGGTCGGGTGCTTGACCCCTTTATTGTTCTTTTTCAGCACTGTGATTTTTTTTTTTTTTTTTGGTTTTTTAGCTGGGGTTGATTTTCCTTCATCAGAACGGAACGTTGATAAGGGCAAGCATTTCTATTATTCAAACTAAAACAAGGGACGACGACAAAATATTCAGGAAATGATTTCCGTTTTCAAATAATTTGTGTGATTTTTGCTTTAATTTATGCAGAGTTATACTTTTATTTAACCAATTTGATGCTTTTTACAGAGATAGTAATCATCTATTACAGAAACAAATTCAAGCTAATTGAATTTACGGACATTTTTTCGGTTCTTCTTGTTGTCGTTGTTGTTGTTGTGAAGGGACTCATATTGACGAGGGTTTCGTTTTTATTTAATGATTTATGTTCAAAGTTTGACGTTTATTGCCTCGTGATTCAAAGAAAAATTTTATAAATAAAATATTATTTTTTTTTTGCAATGGTACTTATAGAAAAAAATGGCATTCAGCCATGCAGACAATAGAACTGGGATAATCAAGGACTTGTATGGGGTCTCCTTGATTCTTTGGGGATTAGCTTTACTATTTATGCTTAAATGCCTTTCATAGTCCGAAGGAACAGGGTGATTTTTGGTTTGGTTTCTGCACTGATGTGATTTTGCGAGGTAATAGTGGAGCAATTGTCCAATTTGTTTACATATTTAACAAAATTTCAAGATGATGTCCAACGACATAGTGCTAAGCGGCCGAAAAGTCCATCTTAGACTACTTATAAACGTTTTTTGCGAGATTAAATAAAAATACTCATCTAATTTTTTCAATCCGCCACTTTTAATCAAGAAGTTGTCCCAATTGAACACCCAGATACTTCACTTTAATTCGATTTTTTTTTTTCAAATTCCATTTCAAATATCAACTACCGTATCTTACTCGGCTGAGGAAAAGTATAGTTTCACACTCAGTAGCTTAGCTACTTATACATAGTTAATTCAAAACTTTAACGCCGAGCAAAAAACTGGCAGCTATAATTGACTTTGAGATTCTATTTCAATTTTCCCAAACCTGGGTTCACTTGCATTCAAAGGGATATTGTCAGAAAACCCTATGGAATGACTGATCTATCTGAAAAATTTAGAAATAGGTTGGTATATCTTACTATAACTCTCGGATTGTTCAGACATTTAAATAATTTAAAAATTCATTTCTTTGTGTATTTCATATTCCATTGCGGACTTTTGCTGGTAAATCCTATACATTCATCTCATCGCAATCGCACTTCAAATTAAAACTATTAGATTTTGTTTAGTTTAACATTGGCGATATCAACCTGAGATATACTAGCGGAAACCGGAGAACGTATTGTTTCTTCCTATTACATAGAAAAAATAAAAAAAAGAGTTTATTTAAAAAATTTCAACTTGAAAATTTCGATAAAACTCAGACATAAGAAATGGGCGTGGTAGAAGGAGGTTTTTAAAAAATAGTACCCATTTCATAGTTAAAGTTATACAAATTTTCAATTTAAGGGAATTTAAATAAGTAGAAAATTTAAATATAAGAAAAGCGTGGCAGAGCAGTAGGCTGCAAAAATTAAACATGTCATTTTCTTTAGTTTTAAAATAGCCTAATTACAAAATTTTAGTTTAGAGACGTTGAATAGGGAAAAAATCATTTATAATGCAATTAATATTTAGCCATTTATCAGTTCTTATAAAAGAAGTAAATATTCTTTAAAAATACATATAAATATTAGCCTCCTGTATTTTGCCATTTTAACTCCATCCCACTTGCCATAAAAACTAAGAAAATATTATTATTCTGAACGACACCATCCTCCAAGTATAATCATTCAAACACAAACAATTTTGTATGAGGGGTACTTTGCTTTTACCCTATTTCACTCTATAAGTGAATAAGGTTTTATAAATATAATTATAACCCTTAAATAATCACAAATTTTGTTTGATTCTGATGCATTTTTTGTGTTAACCCCGGTGCACCCTATAAAAAGATTACTTTTAAAAACAATAGAGTCCTTAAGCCATCCTCTATAATATCGCATTACTTTAAACGAGTATTAACTCTGGTATATATATTTATTTACGATGAGGGTCCTCTAAGACCTTAGCCACAGGACACAGCAAAGGCAAGTCATGATTATCAAAAAAAATCATAAGTTTATAATATGGCGGTAATGACTGTCCAACGTGCGGAGAGGTAAAATCATTAATACAGCACTATATTATGGTCCTGTGTTGATAAGAGAAGTAGAATATCAATCTTCAGTTTATTATATACTTAAATTACATTTCACAATTAGAAATATACACCAAAAAACAGTATACAACAAATCAAAAAAAAATAAAAATTAAAAAGTACGTATACGCCACAGTGTACAATTTTTCACATTTTCTAAAATTTAAAAGTTCTCCAACATACATTTTAAAATGTGAAATATTTCGGTAGTAAACTGGGGTTTGGCCACACATGTATAAGTTAGCAGTCAAGCACTACGTCCAATGCGCATCTTAAACACTTTTTTTTGCATCTTCCCGTCTTCTCCTCAACGTACCAACAGAAAAAATAATAACGCATTTTTAAGGTGATAACAACATTATCTACATAAGCTTGTTGTTGAGTTCTTGAGTTACTCTTCTTTTCATGTAGTACACCTGTTGGCTCAAGTATCCTCTGTGTCAAAGGTCTGGAATAAAAACTAAGCCGATTCCAACTAAAAAAAGGTTGAGGATACCTTGTGCCTCTTTCGAAGAAGGACAAATCCTCCAAAAGCATCTCTTTTCATCGCAAAAAAAACTGTTCGGCAGAAAATTGTAGGTCTCGCCGATTGCTGCCGACTAACAACAAGCAGGCATATGGTTCAGTTTAGTGATATTATGAAAATGGAAATATAAATTTTTTATTGTAAAAGGTAATTGAGTCGTGAAATTAAAAACAATTAGGTTCCTTCCTCAGCAAAGCATGACTATAGTTTTTTTGTTTTGTATTTCTCTATGTTTGACCACTTCAACACGCTGATTAAACATTTTTCGTAGTCATATAAGTGAAAAAAAAATTGTGAAGAAGTATAGCTATACGTATTTGTATTAATTTTTCTTTTCACGGTGATAAGAAGTAGTTTTGATACAAAAATTAATGAAACAGCAAACAAAATTCTTTTGAAAAAATCAACTGACTTGCTGAAAGAATGTAAAAGGGAAAAGAGAAGCACTCATGTATTTAAGTGTTCATAGGGAATACACGTTTCTTCTAAAAATTATAGCATTCCTATAGCAATGATGAGCAATTTTCTTTACAGTCATATGACATCTTGAGTGTACCTCATATAATTATATATCTACCTTTGAAAGAGACATATTTCTTAAAAAAGATACCTATACCTTTCGTATGTCAAGAATTTCTTCGTTACCTATATTCACCTAATTAAAGCAATATGAGCATCCTTACCCGGAGCAAAAAGTCTTCAATTCCCCAGTCTATGTTTAATGTTTATTTTACTTAAGCACCTTGAAAGTAGCTATTCTTATTCTTTCCTTATTTAAACTTTGTTGAGACATAATTCAAAAACCAACTCTACTTGTGAACTTTAATTTAGTTGAAAACTTTTTCTCTCTCTCTCTCTTTCTCACTGAGTACAAAGTATGAATATACATAAATACATAAAACTTTTTGTTTGATTTTTTGTTTCCTCACCATCTCTCGAGGCATGTGAAATATAGAAATTTAAAATAGCTGGTGAATTTTTTTTTTTTTTTTAAATGAAGTCAATCAGACAATTTTTAAATAACTTAAATAAATTATGTCAAGGCTTTTATTGTGTCAACTTTATAAAACTTGAAAGATTTAAAATTCCCTGTCATCTAAAATGTAGGTTAAAATTTATCAAAATCCTTTTAAAGTTACAAGCTGCCAGCCACAAAAATATTGGAATACAAAAATAATACAAAAGTCGCATTTGGAAAAAAGTTGAGGGCAGAATTCTGAGATGGAAGTGAAATTTATTACAACATCTCTCCACTACACAGGGTGCCTACTTATATTTTTTTTGCCAAAACCATCACCCACACACCGTATACCGACAACCCTACGATCCTTCTTACATTAACCGTAATCCTATTTGGGGAAACATGATTGTCCTGAAAATCTCATTAATCATTTTGCGTGCACCAGCCAATGAGACAGACCATTGTAAGCGTGTTTGTCTTGCCTTGCCTTAAAACTCATGGATGAGATTTTCCATCGTCGTCGTTCGTTTTCGTCGTTTTCGTCGTTCTGGTTGTCCTTTTTCCTTTATCCTTGCTGGAATTCTCTTTCCGAGGATAGAGTGTCAGTTTAATCTTTTAATTTACATAGTTTTGGAACCTTCTGCAGCCACCGCCGCCGCTGTCCGTCGGTCGCCTCCATGTGCTCCGGCCGGATGGAAAGGAGAAATCAAGTTATATGAGGAAGAACCACTTAACCCAAGCTACCTATGTCCATTGTCCATTCCAACCAAAAAGAGTTCTAACGGACCGTACCAAAAAGAATAATTTTTATTTAATTTGCTGTCGTTTTTTTCCCTGAACCGCGCTTAAAATTTGATTAATGAGAGGAATCGAGGCACTAAGCCAACGAAAAACGTCCCAACATCACTTGGTCAGTTGGACACATTATTTTTCTCAAAAAAAAAAAAAAAAAAAACACACAAAATGAGAAAAGTTCATATAGCATTCGTCTGTCCGTTCGTCCGCCCGCCACCCGCCATCGCTGATTATTCATGGAAGAAGTTTGTCAAACTTACACAAAGATTCTTCAGTGTAAAGGGCGACGAATGCAATTCATGCGCAGAATCTAATATTTTCCTACAAAAGCACTGAATGTTTCCGTATAAGGAAAATTGCTCACCTTATTTTTTTTTTTTTTCTTTAGTTGGTTTTCTTAAGGTACAACATTATGAACGATTGTACATTTTGTACAGGGGGATGCTAAGAGATTCCCAACAAAACAATACAAAGTTTGCTTAAGAGGAGATTTAAATCTGAGTTTAGAAACCCTCAAAATGAACAACCTGACGACGATATGAAGGGGAATATTTTGACGTTAAAATTCCATTTATGTTACATTTAAATCTACACTTTCACACCTTTTCGTTGCTGCCTAAACACACCCCGGTTATCATAATTAATTAAAAAGAAGGAATAAAAAGAGCGCCAACACAAGAGAGAGAGAGCAAGGAGAATGAATTCTCCCCCTTGAAGAGAAAGAGAGAGAGAAGATATACGATAAAAGCTTTTTGCAGAAAATCATCTCATCTAACTCTGAGAAGTACAGCTACTACAGCCTCTTTGCCAATTTTCATCGCAAACCATTAGCATTAAGTATCAGGATGTGCGAGAGAACAGTTTGTAACGGTGCTTTCTTCCATTCGGTTATATCCATTGGGGTTTTCTACAGTTTCTTTTTCTGAATTCTCTGTATAATGATATCAGAAAAAGTAAAAGAAATTTAAGAAAATGTTATTAATTTAAAAAGTTATAGACTGTGGATTGTATGTGGAACGTATTTGTTATTCTTTTCTTTGAAATTTGTTTAAAAAAAGATATTAATACAAAATCAGCACTCCATGGCAACTAAAACTGCACATTACATCCGGAGAAACAAATTGTATCCATACGCTAAACATAACGGACGGTTAGAGAGTGTGGGAGCTGGAGAAACGACGTACAGCCAGCCAACCAGCCAGCCAGCATCATTGCTTTGTGCAGTGTGTTTGTGAATATAATCTCTATCTGTGTGTTTTATTTTTTCTTTTTTTTTTTTAATGAACATTTATGTGAAAAAAAGTATATTTTATGAAAACTTATCTCTCTGGTGAAGTCAATAAAATGCCTGTGCACTATGCATATGGGTATTGTGGTGCCGTTATCTATGAAATATTGCTACAGTTGCGGGTTGTGCATTCAAAATGGTTGCTGAAGAGGGGGTCGACTATAAAGGCATTCAAGAGTAGTATATCATCGGCGGAAATTGTGTCAGAACTGGGTGCGTACAACTTATTTATTTTTCTCAAGTGACGTAATTAAAAATTTAAATAAAAAAAATTCAAATTAGTTAAGTGGCGCCCAACAAACATTTATTCTATTAAAAAAAAATATATATATTACGTATATAATGGAAATTATATGAAACTAAAAAAAAATATTTAAAATACCTCCCCCCAACTATAACAAATGACACTTGTGTCAGTTTTTTTTTTTTTTTTTTTGTATATCTCTTCTGGTTCTTTTGTGTAAGGTTCACTTCAAAAATCAATCAACAAGTGTGTGTGCTTATAGCGAGGAGAGTCGCGTGAGGATTTGTAAATAGTATGAGCAATATGGAAGGAAGGTGGGCAAGGGTGGGGAGGGTTGAAATGGGGAAATGGTTGAGACGAGAGGGCAGAGTTGCCATTTCTTGTATATTGTTGTTGACGCAAGGAGTGTTCAAAGAGTGTGGAGTGGACCAGGAGTGTTAGCAAGCAACCGAACAACAACTACTGATAGGGATGTGCCACGTAGACAATGTGAGTACACAAATGCTCTATAGTGACATTATTCGTTTGGTTTTTATATTTTTTTTTTTGCACGGTTCAGTTTTATGAGTTTTTTTTTTGTAACCGTTACTTTTATGAGTGTGCGGTATGTGGTTGAAAAAAAAATTTATAAAAGATAGATAGGTGGGTTAGTATAATGGAACGGACGCACATTTCGTTTATTGAAAATGCAACACTTTTTTATGTTATTTATGATATGGTTTTTTTTTGTGGGTTCTTTTATGAGTGGCACATTTATGTAAATAAAAAAATGTTAAGTGGGCACATTTTCGGTGCTCTCCGTCTATATATGTATCTGAGTTTTTATCTTTGAAAAAGGATTTTGGTATAGCTATGAAGTAGGTACATTTATATGTGGAGGTGGAAGATTTTTAACACGCAGCTCTTAGATTTTTTTTCATCCAATATTTGTTGGAATTGATACAAAAAAAATATAATATGTATTTAAAACTCTTCAAATTTTGCACAAAATTGTAGGTCTTATCCATTTCTCTCAACAACAGTAGTATTTGAGAGTTTTAAAAGCCAAAAGGGGCTGGTTCTTCACAAGCTGTCGTGGCACATAGTTCGAAAGAAAATATCAGTTCTTAAAAATAGTTATCAAAACTTGACATTTTAGACTTAAAGTTTAATTTGAACAAAAGTTAATTGAATAATAAAAGCTCAGTTTTTCAGTGCGGGATTAAAGTTAATCTCAAGTTAAATCATCAAATTTGGTGAGTTAACTCTGAATTTACGAAATAGATGCTTTTGAAGTTGTATTTTCCTAGTTTATTAGTTCGTTCCACGTTCATTTTCTTCGGAAAAAATTCTGCTTGAGCTAACTTTTTAATTAATTTACGTCTAGAGTTAGCTAACATGCAGAATAACATTAGACTCTGCTGGGATCCTGGTCACATTAATGTACAGGGAAACGAAGAGCTGGTGAGAACGCGATCGTCAGCCGAAAGACATATTAAAGTACCCCAACTGTATAGCAACAAACAGGATATTGGTAACAAAATATCAGAAAAAAACCAATGAAGAATGGAACCTGCTTGAAACATGCGCCACAACTAGAAAATTATGGCCAAATTTCAATAAGCAGAGGACAGACAAAATTATGCGAATGAACGAAAAAACATCTTCGTTCCCTTGTCAGCATAATCACCGGACACAACCTACTGGGATGCCACAAAAACAAAATGAGGCTCAGTACTGATGACCTTTGCAGAGGGTGCAGCAATGAAGAAGCACATGAGGATACCTTACACTTCCTTTGTCACTGGGCAGCACTCTGTCACTTAAGAAAGAAAAACTTAGGAAATCATTTAACATTAAGTGGGATACAAATTCCTAGGATATCACAACGGATCTACATAGAAATAAGTATGACGGTAACAAGACTAATTGTCAGCCCTTCTACCTAACATAACCTTACTGTATTGAAATACAATTAAAAAATTATAAATATTTTCCCGCTAGATATTTTGTTCCCCATTTGGAAGTTGTTCTTGCTCTGTTCCACAAGGAGATACTTTTTTAATGCAATTTGTAATTTCAGTGTGCAATTCAAGTGGATTGAGTGGAACTTATTTTTCACTATTAGGAAAAAAATTGTCCTTCTATGGAAAGTCCACTTCGTTGGGGTGTATAAACTAGGCAATATTATCACTTAGTTTTGGGCAAAATTTTAACAAAAAAAAAACCAGAAAGTGTGTAAAAGTTCGACATTAATTAATTTTGTTTCAAAATAAACACTGTGGAAGAAGGTAAAATAAACAAAAATTAACATTAACAGTTTTCTATGAATATTTCACTTTCGCTACAACTCTAAGTCTGTATATTCCTGTGTACATGATAATTTTCACTTAATTGTTAATTAAAATGTATGTATATACCTACCTATCAGTCTAATAAAAACAACTATACAGAGAGGACACCCACTGTTATACCAAAGCACAGTAGGAAGCCATTAAACCTATGTAGTAGGTGTATCCAATCATTGTCAGTTCAACAATTTAAGCCCTGAGACCACAGAAAGCAATAATCAAGAATTCGTCCCCAGTTTCAGTTCCAGTTTCAGTTCCAGTTCCGTTCGTTTTTTACTTATCTTCCCCAAATAACAGTAGAACATTGCGTATATGGCGTATACTAGTCATTCTCGTTGACTGTTATATTGTGTTCAGCCGGGCTTCGGCTGTTCTGTTGGCTCTCATCATTGATGAAAAATCCAATTTAACGCGTTAATCCACCCCTACCCTCTTTTGTGCACAGAATTCTTCACGTTTTATTTTTCGGAATTCTACACTCTGTAGTAGCACAGTGTACATCAGTACAGTAGTTGTGTACATATATATAGCTCCGCGAAATTGGCCATTTCCGCAGGAGGCCATCAGAGCAGCTGCTTTCTCTGATTCTTCTGTCTCTGGATGCTGAATGATGATGTTGTTTCTATGGTTGTGTTGGTCGAATTGTTGGTTAGCTCAAACAACCGTTTTGCGGGGCCCGCTATACTGTATACAAGGCAGGGATACACTACTTGTCCATTGTCGCTGTCGTCGGAGACTTGCTTCGTCTATGACAAGTAATTTACACAAATTACGAGAGCCGCTCCAATTTCGAATTCGAAGGGCGAACCGCAGACCAGTGAGTTCTTCTCTGATGCCATATATAGAATGGATATCGCGTATATATGCTATGCATATACATTTCTTGTATATATGGGAGTGAGCAGCTTAATGCCCTGCGACTCGACTGGAAATTGCTCTTAATTTCCGGAAACTAAATTTGATGTTATTTACGTTAGTTGTTTTTACTGCGGGGTGAACAATTGTGTGTATACAAATTTATATATATCCCGGTTGGTGGTTGCCACCAAATATTGTTAACATAAGGCCACATTTTTGCTCCGGACGCAATGGGGAGTCAGACAATAATTGTTTATTTTTTTGGTTGGGTCTTTTAATTCGCAAATAGGCATGTGGTTTTGCCTCAAACATACATAGATTTTAGAAAATTAAATGTAAACTTATTTCACTCTGTGTATGGATAGAATGGCACGACATTTTCAAAGTTCTTAAAGGGAGCTTGTAATTTGAAATTAAATAGCATAGCATAAAAGTAGTTTTTAAATAAGTTTTAGAAATTTTACGAAAATATTCAGGAAAGTTTAAGCAACCGATTCAACTCGATTCATGAGATTCAAAGCTTAACATTGGGTACAAAATGTGAATATATTTTCAGAATTTCTAGTATTGGCTAGGGATTCTTAAAGTATAGGGTTTAACTGATTGTTTTTTTTTTCCAAGTTTGTACTGAATCGAAGTTTATAACTTGGTTCTTGGTTTACTTACAACCCATAAGTCATGCTTCAGCCTGGTGTGGACATGGGCCTCAAGTCATTAGAGTCATATATAAACATATCTTATTACACGGAAAGAGTTAAAGATGCTTCGTAAGAGTATAGCAAATCACTAATACTTTAAGGCCCGTTTTTTCAGTGGTGAGTTAGCAGTTTGCTAACTCTAGAAGTGAATTATCCCCACACTTAACTAAGGAAGCAGTTTTTGGTGGATAATGCATGCGGATGCGTAACGACTAAACAAGTTCATTGAATAAAACATCAAACGCATCTGTTCAGTTCAGTTAATTCTGAGTTATTATTTTGATAAATTTGATGACTAAACTCGAGTTTAACTTTAATCTCGCACTGAAAAACCTAACTAATCGACATTTATGTGCATTTTTGTATTCATTCCTGATGATTGAGTACCAGTTCAACTATTGTATTGTTGTTTAATGCTCAGTTTTTCAGTGCGAGATCATCCTAGTTTCGGAACTTAACTCGAGTTAACTGCTGAATGATGTTTTTTCAGTCAATAACAATCACAAGTTAACTTCAAGTTAACTCAAAGAATCTGGATTAACTGAATAGATATTTCTGAAAGATGCTTTATATAGCACTATCAGAATAGAAAGTACAACACTATATGAAAATTGCCCTTTCCATAGTTCCTCATAGTTTCGCCCTCCGGTTAAACAGAGAGTTAATTCAGCACTGAAAAACTGACCCTTAAACAGTGATCTATCTAAAAAGCAATATCAAGCATTTTTAGTAACATGAAGGTGAACAAAATGCCTTGAAAGGCTCAGTAAAAGCCAAGTTGGAGCCTTGTGATCCTGTTATCCTTGCATATTTTAAGTTAAATAAGAAGCCTTGCATTCAAGTTCCCACAAAATGACCTGTCATCAGGATGTATTTTCCTTCGTGCAATGGGGTCTAAGAATACCAATCCGAGATTGAATTGTATTAGCTATACTCTTTTAGTGAATAAGCAAGGTAAAATGAAGCCTAGTTCAAGAATAAGTCCCAACCCACTATTGAGGGGAAAAAAATGAATGAAACAATCAACATAGTTAACTACTAGTAATTTTATATTTTTTATTCTTTCCAACCAGTATGAAATGTATTTAAAAAAAATTTTACACTGATTTATAGTTAACTTATTTTGTTAACTTCTATTTTGAACTTTTCGACTTGCGAACGTTTATATCTAGATTTGGAGATTTTTCTGAAGATTTTGATGAATGCATGCCTTTTTTTAAATTTTAGAAATCTATCGAGCTGACTGCCAAAAATATCAACTCTTTGTGGTCTATCGTTTAAAAAATAGTTTTTTGACCTTTTTTTAAACTTACCCTCTTTCACCCTACTTAAAACTGAAATTTTAAAAACTCCTGTCTTTGTGCGCAACCAAAGAAAAAGAATTTTGTTTCATATCTCTAGACCCTAGCATATACATATTAGTTATGTGCAATGAGGTCCAACTCATTTACCAATATACTACAATTTCTAGCACTATGTCGTCGAAAATCTGGCCTTAGACTACTAATGACTATATTTAAATGTTAGAAATGGAAAACTTTGAACTTAAGTCTGTATTTAATGGGTGATGTGAATAAAACATAGCACGTACTCAGAGCAGGTGCTCCATAACAATCAGAAAAGTTGCAAAAAAGAAAACTATCTGCTCCCGCTTCGTATGCATAAAATTATATATTAAGTATTTATATACAAAATAATTGGTCACAAAATATATTCAAAAAAATATAAAGAGCTATTTTCTCCAACGTTGAGCAATCAAATGAGCAAACTCACAAATAGGAGCAGGTGCTCTTCTCCATGGAGTACGTGCTTTGTTTTATTCATACCTAATAATGGAGCAGGTGTTTATTTTGAGGAGGTGCTCATCAAACACGAAGATGCTCAATACTTGAGTATCTTCTCAAGTGTTTTATTCATATTAAATGGAGCACCTGCTCTTAAAAGTTGAGTTTTGAGCAGGTGCTCCTTTTTATTCATACCATCCATGTGACCGAGTTGCATATACATACATAGATACATTTAGTATAAAAACCATAAATGCTACACACGTTTGGGGCTATAAGGTCTCTTTTCATTATTAATTTAACTCAGCAATCAGTAACTGATGAAAAGCTTTAGAAGTTTAAACTGACAACTTGGTGACATATTTGAAAAGTTTTCTCAACCAACACCTTTTGTGCAAACGATCCCCCAAAGGACTTCAATTTGTTTCCAAACAAATCCCAAGATAACACACATAAAACTGTCAATTAACTTAAATCTTCTTCCTGGGAATAAATTCACATATTTCTATAGGTGTCAAATAGGTGTGAATTTTATAGTTTTTAACACGTTCTATTAACAAATACAATAACAACAACAAAAAAAACTGATCGTAATCGAGTCACAGGACAAAAACCATGTCATGTTCCCTCTCTGTTGTGTAGAGAGATTATGTTCTTCGTAATTTTTGTTGTTGTTGCAGACAACTCTCCAAGCAAAACCATAATAATATACCACCGGAAGGGATGGGACATAAAAAAGAAACATCGTCAGCCTTCATCCGTTTGCCATTTCTGTCAAACAATTCCCCAGAATTCCCAGAGTTATCTACCCCACTGTTATATCTGCCGGTCGGTTCGGTCGTCGTTGTCGGTCGGTGGTGTGTCAAACATCATCCCTACCCTTGGGTTAAAATGTGTGTACATTTTTTAACTTTTTAGGTCTTCATTTTTTCAGGTAGGTATAGTAGGTGTACCTACAAACATTAGTGTTTTGTATGAAGGTATATTTTTCATTATCAATTAATTTTTTTTTCGCTGTCCCTAACTTTATTTTTGTGTGTCACATAAAACCCGTAGGGTCTCTGGTTATGGTGGAGCTTGATGGAGACAAAGTGTTTAAATAATATTAAACGAAAAAACCTAGGAAAACCTCTGTGCATATAGAGATACTCTCTCGAACCAACCCTCGGAATTTCCAATGACATCCGCTGGCATCCAGGGCAAAACCCATATATAGCTACAGCTACAGCGGGTGGAAATGATGAAGGAGAGTGTGAAGAGAGCGAGGTGGATCTAAGTTCCAGCTCTGTATAGGTACAGCACGAGGCCCACCTGCCAGGGGTATATTGCTTTAATTCCATGCTAAATAATTGAATGAAAATATGCATAATTGATAAAGTTAAGTTATGTAATTTATATGCACCATGCGAGTATCTGATGGATGTACGAGTATGTATGTACGAATTTGTATCTGTATCTGCAACATTTTCAAGCCCTTGCTCGCCTTCACTCGCCCTAAAACACACAGCCAAGCACAAATTCGGTGGTTAGTGGGAGTTGTATGGGGGGGAGGGTTGGCTTTTATGTTCGAGGAGAGGTTGTTAGGAGGATAATATAAAAGATGGTTTTGTGAAATATTTTTGAATGAGATACTTTTTGCTTCCAACTGAAGTGCGGTATACTCTTATGTTGGGGGATGGCAGATGGGTGTGGTGGGTTGTAAAGGAAAGATCTGAAGCATCATATATGTTGTATATGTATGTTTGAATATGTCGTGTGTGTAGCCACTTTTAGAACAACATCAACCATGCCAAAGGGTAGTTTTGGCACTTTTTGAACGCTTCACTCATGTTAAATATATAAATATTTGTATGAACATAAATAAATGCTTATACCCACAGAAAAACACGTTAAATATTTTGAAAGAGAGATGCCTTCGTGTTGATGACTTTTTGCATACATATGTACATACGCAAACACCGAACTTATTGTTTCAAGTGAAGTTTTATAAATGAATTTCCAACACTTTTTCCTTTCATTTTCACTTTAAAAATATTTTAATAGTGCATGTGTTAGTTAGATATGTGTGAGTTGAGTATGATTATGCGGGTATTAATTTTTCTAGTGTTTTGATGTTCACTTTTTTGATTTTATTTTTGTGAAAAATAATTTATATAGCTTAGCTCTTTATATTTGTAAATAAACAAATGTGTGGTTAGGAAAATAGAACCTATAAAGCTATAGAAGTAGATGTTGGAGAGCATTTTTTCAATTTGGCAAATACTTTGCACGTGAGCTAATCTTAAGGCTTTAATGAAACAAAAATTTGAGTGGGCTAACACTTAATTTACAAGGACTAAGTGACTAACCCGATTAAGGGGCTAACCCGATCATAAGGCTTTTTTTAGTGGAGCTTAGGTTAGTAAAGGGCTTTCCAATAAGAGGTGTTATTTTGAATAGCCCGCTATTTCGGTAGCTGTCACTTTTGGAGCTGTCATTTTTTGACATTTGACAAGTAGAAACTACGCCATTAATAAAAATGGAACGATACACGCTTCAACAACGCATTGAAATTATTAAAATTCACTATAAAAATGGTGAAAATTTGGCAGGGACGGATCGTAAAACTAAAACATTTTTGGGTCGTCGTGAAGCACCTTGTCGGACCGCAATACAGAAATTGGTGGACAAATTTGAGCTGTTGGGAAAAGTTAGTGATGTGAAGAATAAAACCCGTGCACGTCGCTCAAGAACAACTGAGAATATTGCTGTTGTAGCCCAAAGTGTTGAAGAAAACCCAGGTTTGTCCATTCCTCGTCGTTCTTTGGAATTAGGCATTCCACAAACGTCATTACACCGTATTTTGCATAAAGACTTGGGTCTTAAGGCTTATAAAGTTCAGTTAACACAAGAACTCAAGCCGGCTGATCATCAACAACGTCGTGTCTTTGCTGATAGGGTCCTTGAAATGCATGAAAATGATCCAGAATTTCATCGAAAAATCATCTTGACTGATGAGGCCCATTTCCACCTCGGAGGCTACGTCAACAAGCAAAACTGTCGCATCTGGGGCCCGGAAAACCCAAGAGTTATTGTTGAAAAGCCTCTCCATCCTCAACGCGTGACTGTTTGGTGCGGTTTATTGTCCGGCGGGATCATTGGACCTTACTTTTTCGAAAATGAGGCTGGAGCAACAGTTACGGTCAATGGATTGCGCTATCGAGAGATGATTAATGATTTTTTATGGCCGGAATTGGATGTTATTGATCTGGACAACGTTTACTTTCAACAAGACGGCGCTACGTGCCACACAAGCAATGAAACCATCGATCTTTTACGGGAAAAGTTTCCGGACCGTGTTATCTCTCGAAGAGGTGATCACAATTGGCCACCGAGATCTTGTGATTTAACACCTTGCGACTTCTTCCTTTGGGGCCACGTGAAAGATAAGGTCTACGCTAACAGCCCAGCGTCGATTCAAGACCTCAAAGATGGAATTCGTGAGGCTATCGAGGACATAGAGCAGCCACTTTGCGGTTTGGTTATGGAAAATTTCATGAAAAGGATATGGTCCTGTAAGCGTGGTCGTGGCGGCCATTTGGCTGATGTTGTGTTCCACTATTAACGGCCTTCTCCTTTATAGTGAAATAAACATCCGATCATTTATCTCAAAAAATGCCATTTTTCTTTGAATATCAAAATAACACCTCTTATTGGAAAACCCTTTATTTTACTTTCGAATTGAAAAATTATTTGCAATCCCCGGGGGCGAACCTAGTTTATGTATACCAAGTCCATCAAATGGCCGATGTGTTGGGGAGAAATCATAATTAGTTCGTTTAAAATTAGCATAAAATTGGCCATTGTAAATTTAACATGAAACATTTTGAAGTCCTTCATTAGTTTTCTAATTCTCATCGTACGCTCTTGTACTTAAATTTACTGCAAGCTTAAAAATCTTTTATTGAATAAAATTGGTCTTGCTTCAAATATATTGGAATTTATTTATTAAAAGTAATTTTACTCATTTTATGGAATAGTCAATTTTATGTTGGACAGAGTGTTGTAAAAAGTGAAAGTCAATGCCTAAAGCACTCAAATAAAATTAGGGCATTTCCTCAGAGCCTCCGCCCCATTTTACCCTTTTTTATAAAATTTATTTATTTCAATGCCTGTTAGTCAGCGATAAAGGTTTGTATGAATCCAAGCTTATAATTCTTAGGGCCAGTTTCACAGTCAGAAAAGTAGCATTTAAGTGAGCAAAGTGAAAGATTAAGGTGCAGTATCACATCAGTACACACTTAACTGAATAAGTGGCACTTCAGTCTTCAATGTTGGTGACTTAAGTTCCACTTACGCTGTCTTAGCCTAAAGTCCTAATATGGGAAACTTAAGTGGCAATTATTCCGGTAAGTGTCGACTGTGAAACTGGCCCTTAAGATTTCTCATCACAATTCAAACTCTCTGTAATAAAGTGTCCAAAAAGATAGTGGGCAGCAAAGTATCGAAAAATCAGCTTTTTCATGTTCTGACTTAAAAATAAATTGGGCAACTTTATCGTACGATTTGTTATTTTGTCAGCCAAGACTTTAACATGGCTTAGCACTAATGATTTAAGGAAAAGGTTAAATGAAACATCTTGGACCAAAGTAAAAAGAAGTATTCAGTAAATATGCACTTTATTATTTTAATTACATGGAGATGGAAGTATACCTTATTAGAAAAAATTGGTCTTGCCATTTCCGCAATTAACTTGTTATTACGCAAATAACCCAATTTGAAATTTTCTCAAAAACCAATAATTCCATAAGGGGTTGGAGTCAGAATCCCAAATACCAAAATCCCAAAATCCAGAAAACCCAAAATCCAGGCAACCAAAAACCCAAAATCCAGAAAACTCAAAATCCCAAAAACCCAAAACCCAGGAATCCCGAAAACCTGAAATCTAGAAAACCTAAAATCCCGAAAACACAAAATTCTGAAAACCCAAAATACAGAAAACCCTAAATCTGAAGAACACAAATCCAAAATTCTAGAATAATACACTTTTTTACACAAATCAATTCGGTTGAGTAATTTTTGATAGAATTTGTAAAACCAATGTCGTTGTTTCGGAGGTATCCCTTCAAAATTAAAAAAAAATCAGATTTCTTTTTTTCCGTTAAGGGTTTAGCCCATTTACAGCGGATGCACAAACGCAGAAGCTGATGGAGGCTATGAGAAACTTTTTGGACTCGATCACCCAACATCGTTTGGGTAAAACATCAAATTTTTCTGTACGAAACCTCTACATATGTATATTATATCGTTTTAGTAACTTACTAGAGACTGTTCGACTCATAATACAAAATTTGCTTATTTTTTTTCATTTATTTCTCCTTTTCGTCTGTACGTCCATTGTACATCGAGCTAGAGCGGGGGAACCGATTTCTTTGAAATTCGGAACAGAGCATTTATATGTATGTAATTCCCTAGAGGAAAAATTCGAATTTTTGCTTTAGATCGTCTTTTTTAAAATTTTCTTCGAAACGGCTTTAACGATTTTGATTAAACTTCGTGCCTATAATAATCAAATTGCTGGAAATAAAACTGCATATCTATCATATTTTTAATATGTTCTTAGATTATAATAAGAAATTAAATAATTTAGAAATGAATAAAGCAAATTAAATGAATTGGAAACACTTTATTGTTCAACGACCAACGTTAAAACTTTTTATCAAAATCAATCATCGATTACTGTGACGATGAGAAAGTTACGTGAAATTTTTGGGAAAAACAACAAAACGCACTATTTATCGTGTAGTGAATGATTTCGAAGAGAAAGGGTCTGAAGGCCCAAGCATGGACCACAACGTACTGCAAGATCGGCTGAAAACATTACTGCTGCTCAAGGAAGTGTTACTTATTTGAAAATGAAAACACTGTGAATGGGGAGCGATATCGTGATATGATTGAAAATTTTTAAATGCCACAACTGCATGCTTTGGGCTTGATTAACATGTCTTATCAACAAGACGGTGCCACATCGCATACATCCAGAATTACAATGGAATTACTGTGAGACCTCTTTCCACAACAAGTTATTTCAAGAAATGGTGATGTTGATTCGCCTCCACGGTCACCTGATTTGTCTGCTCCGGACTTCATTTTTTGGGTATATCTGAAAAACAAGGTTTATGCAAACAAACCAGAACGGCTTGAGCAACTCAAACAAAATATTCGTGATGAAATTAATGAAATACCGCGTGAAATGTGTGAGAATGTAATGAAAAATGTTCTCAAAAGGGCTTGCATTTGTGAGACTAACAGAAGCGGACATTTACCTGATATTGTATTCCATACATAATTGCCGACATTAAATAAAACATTTATCAATATAAGATCCATTTTATTCTTTTAATCAAAAATTATAAACAAACAAATTAGTATACCTTCCTGGCGGACACCCTGTATATAGGTACCGATAATATTGTCTCGATATTTCAATTTAATACATAAAGTTAAAGAACCAAGAAATATTGGAACACAACATGCAATAAATTCTTATTTGAATTAAGATTTTATTTATAAATAAATTATTCGACCATCCAAAAGTCATTATACTCAAAACCATTTCTCACATTCATCTCATTTCAATGCCCTGGAATTCAAATGAAATAGCTTTGTAAAGATAAATAAAATATCGTCTCTGGATAATGTAAATAAATTCAAAGTATAGTTTTTTGGTTAACCAAAGGCTTATTCGGGTCTTTGATATAATTCTCTCAGTCGAGGCTCTTTTAAATAATAGTATGCATGTGTATATAGAAATATGACATTTATGTACAAAAAAGCTAAGGCATTCGAAGGAATATAATAATTTATAGATACATATGAACTGTTTGTTATATTTTATATTCCAGTGAAATTTATAAGTTTGAAGAATTACTGTACATCTGAAGTTTCATCCGAAGATGTTTTCCTATTTATAATAAAATATAAATTTAAAGTTATCAAAATGGAATAAAATTGATTTTCTAGGAAAATTGAGTGTTCATTTGGGGGGCAGGGGCGGGTTTAAGAAGACAAGCCATCAAACTAATGATAAAATAACGTCATTGAGGGTGGATATTCATGATGAACACATCTGGGAATCCAATCAGCTTAAAATGCTTGAATCCCTCAGCTTTAGGGCATTTCATATCAATTAGAAGACATTATTACAATACCTAACTGTATAATAAAGTGTAGGATTGACTTTCGGTATTGAGATGAATTCATCACTACAAATGATTGAGAGGAAGAATTAAATATAAATGTTGTTCGCAAGTGTTTTAATTGATTAGGATGTTTTATTAATAATAAAGAAAGATTTATTATTACACATAAATATACATTTAATAATACATAATTAAATTTCTTAAACAAAATGGGCCTTTATTTATAGTTTCTTCTTATTTGAGTAAAATGTATAGTTTAAGAATTACATCAGTTAAAAGATATAATTCCCCCTTACAACCAAATTACTGTCTGTTTATTAAAATGTTGTTCATTAAATTATTCAGCTTTAGAAATATTTTCAAACATTGACATGACAAACGATGAGAATTAAAATTAATCTCAGAGAATTCCATAAAACTTACTGTTTACTTTTAACAACATTTATACAACATTTATACAATATTTATACAATATTTATACAATATTTATACAATATTTATACAATATTTATACAATATTTATACAATTTCTTATACATAAATGACTATGAAAACGCCCCAATAAAAAAATAAATAAAAAATGTGTTCTCAGAAACGATATATTTTTTTTTTAATCACCAATCTTGTGCCAGACCCTGTGGCGGATCGGAGGTATGTGGATCCACTGCCAACCTTTTCTACCTGAAAACATAAATTGTTCTGCCTTTCTCCAGAAAGTCACAAATCCTCCAAGCCTATTTCTTGTCTAGAAAAGTTTTCGGAAAATTGTAGGTCACCTACTTTCCAATCAACTTACACCACACAGTAGTGATTGAAAGTTGGAAGTCATTAGGCCTTGATTCTCTACCAGCTGTCAAACACCAATTTATTTTTGTAAATCATGTTTATAATGGGTGTTTTTCTAGACGTGTGGTTTTCATGAAGAAATAAAACGCATATAGCTTGATGATATGGCCAAGAATTTAGCTTAGATAAGGGTTTGCCATTATGTTTTAAAAATAATTTCGGGCAAGTGGCCAACGCGGCTGGGTCGAATAAATTCCAGCCGAGAGGCCCAATTTTCGATCACTTTTTGCAGGAATTGGGCCCGTATTTCAGCAATAACGCGCCGAATATTCTCTTCGAAGGCGTCAATTGTCTCGGGATTATCTGCGTAGACAAACAACTTCTCATAACCCCACACAAAATAGTCCAGCGGTGTTAAATCGCACGATCTTGGGTGGCCTCAAAGGCCCACGACGCTAGATAATGCGCTCACCAAAAGTTTCCTTCAATAAATTGATTGTTTCGTTGGTTGTATGGCATGTAGTGCCGTCTTGTTGGAACCAAAGCTCGTCCACATCAACATCCTCCAATTAGGGGCACGAAAAAGTCATGAATCATGGCTCTATAGCGATACCCATTGACTGTAACATTATGGCCGGCTTCATTTTTGAAGAAATATGGACCAATGATTCCCTCTGCCCATAGAGCACACCAAACAGTGACGGTGATATAACGGCGTCTCAACAATGGCTTGTGGATTATGATCACTCCAAATACGACAATTTGGTTATTAACATACGCATTCAACCAAAAATGAGCTTCATCGCTGAACAAAATTTTGTTGTGAAAATCGGGGGATCGGCGGCCATCTCGTATCTTTATGCAGCGACGAGTACGAGATTAATTTTTTTCTATCTGATAGAGAAATTATTATGTACGAAGACTGAAAATTGAATAAGTCTTTGGTATTGTCGTTGCATAAAATATTTTATTTTTATATATTTGTGTCGATATAACCATCGAATAATGTCTTGTGCCTTAGAATGCTACTACAACATCTAACTGTCGTGTCTGGGCGAAACTTTTATTTCAATTTAATTCATTACAGTCCACTTAAACAAAAACAATGCATTTCTATTGATTTCGTTTTCTTCTTCTTCGTAAAATATTTTACCATTTCCTTGCAATTTCCTGATCGTTGGTTTAGAGTAGAAAATTAGATACCCTGCTAAATGTCACACATTTAATTGTACAAAGTTCTAAGTTCACCTATATAGGAAATCTGTCTTGTCATCAAATATTTAATGGGTTAAAGCAGAAAATAAAAAAAAACCTATTCAATGTACTTTATCTGATGGCCCACTCTGACTGGTATAATTTTAGTATTAAAACACAAAAACCAGCTTGAGTCAATCTAATCAAAATTCTTTGTTTACATCAATGTTCTTATATCCTTTTATTCTATTCTATTCTTCAAATATCTTGGCAAGCACCAGAACATTTGTCATCCAAACACTTTCGTAATTTAATAAAAATATTATTTCACATTACATTTCTTCATTTTCGATCCTTTCAAAGAAATGTTTTCAAATGTTTTACAAGAGACTCTTGGCTTTATCGCTTGCTTTATGTATCTCCGCGTCATCCTCTATACCGTGCCGCACCGCACCGCCCTGTACATTGTACATATGGATGTGATGTGTCCCAATTTCATTGTGCCCGCTCCTTTTGTACCAATATCCTGCACTCAACTCTTGGTCCTGCTATGGAATCCATCAAAAGCCATCATCATCTCTCATTCATCTTGAATATAAAGAAGAAAGCTATGGACCTGGCTGCTGGCTGCTGGCTTCCACTGCCACCGAATACTTTATGGAGCACTTTTCATTACTAGACAGACACACACACACACGCGCGCGCATATATGCATCAGCCATACCAAAACCAAACAAAAAACAATAAGTGTATAAGAAAAAAAGGACGAAATACACTCGTAAATATTTCTGCTGTTGATGCTGTTGCGTCTTTTGTGTGCTCCACAGCAACGAAGCAGCATAATAATAACAACGAAGAATTCAACAAAAAAATCAGAATAAATCTTTTGTGGCACGAAATTTTAAAATGAAATAAATACAGCATCAGAGAGCAAGGATAACCATCATCATCCAGGAGCCTAGCCTAAGATTTGTTAAATTGTAAGTATGAGAGGGTTACAGCCAGCGCCAGTGTGGCAGGCTTGTCTTCATCTTCTTAGCTACTACAACTAGTGCTGATGCTGCTACTCCTGGTTGCTAGTTGCTGGTGCTTCTGCTGTTGATGTGAAGCAACTATACTCTCCTGAACAATGAGAGTTCTTCATACAAAAAGAATTTTTTTTTTTGTACATTTTTTCATTTTTATTATTATCCTTTTGGAGGAAATTCAACTTCATTCCCTTAACAATAGCCCCGCAACGAAAAAAAAAAAACCAGAGCTCAACGTGGACTGCCAGAACAACGGCGAGATAGAAAAAAAAAAATAAAGAGTTAAAGAAAACCTGCGTCACAATTAAAATTCATCACGATTACGGCTAAACGAGATGAAATACAAACAAAAATTGTTATCACACGGAAAAATTGAGGAAGAAATTTTATTTTTAAGGATGGCAGTTGGTTGTGGGTGTGGCACACTGGCATAACATTCTAATTTCTTTGGAATTTCCAACACAGAAGCTTTGTGTTGGGTTGATTTTTTTTAATTTTTTTTTTCAAATTGAGTGTCCCGTATTTTTTTTCTAGAAAAATGGGAGCAGTGGTAGGACTCTGTATATGGATGTCTGGGGCAGATGTTTTCAGATATAGGACGTGAATGATTATGCAGCGATGCAAGTCTTGAGACGAAGTTTGCCTACAGAAATACTTAAATTACTTTAAAGCATCGGAAGTTTTACTTGAAAAACACACCTCTTTTAAAGCGTTTGAATTATGGTAAATTTTGGCCTTCATTTTTGGGCAAACTTGTGATTTTGACTATAACCAGTGTATAAAATTACGACTTTCCCAATCGGTTGTTTTGCACTTCATTCTTCTCCTGAGACCTGAGAGCCCTGAGAGCTAAGAAGACATCGAAGTTTTAGGTTTTCTGATTTTTAAGGTCAATTAAATGTAGTTTAAGGTCTTGGATTGTTTGATTTTTGAGGTCTATTATATGCTTATATAGTTAGATAAGCTTTTTTGAGGAGTAATAAGGCCTTGACTATTGTGAAATCTCATAAAGATTAAAATTTTAATTTTTTGTTTTTTTGGACAGGGTTGTCAGGTTCTCTCTTCTTAACATGGATCAAGTCAGCCTGATGGACGAAATTAAAAAAGCTAAATTATCTTTTTTTAAAATTAAAGTTTCTTGGGTTTTCTGCTGGTTTCGTTTTATTGATGGAACCATACTTATTGGATCTTAAATATCGAAAGTAGTTAAGAACTTCAATATCATATTCTTTTTTAATGCAAAATCTGGCATCCTACAAGGCAGTCACATAGGACCTATTCTTTTTATCTTAACAATCAATCACGTGGAATTCGTGATTTACCATTTGGGACACCTTCAATATCATATCATTTCAATAGAAAATCTGAGGGCCTGCAAGGCAGTCATCAAGTTCCTTTTTCTTTTTCTGAAAACAATGGATGACGTGGATTTCGTACCAAACCATTCCTAACTGTCTACGTACATAATGTAGATGAAATTAACATTTTTAGAGTAATTTCTCCAACTAACGATGGTCTACTTCTTCCGAACAACGATTTGAACAATTTTTACTTCGGTGTACTTTAAGCTATCGCCAAACTGAAGAATGGATTGGCTAGAATTTTGATACCGACCACTTTTATGTCATTCCCAAGAAGAGAAATACAATTTATTTTTTTTAGCTCATTTAGAATAGATTTCGGGTTTTATGTTTTTAAAATTTTCTCAAAAACGGCTCCAACCATTTTTATTAAACTTTGTAGGTACATGTAATGTCTAAAGCAATTGACATAAGACTGCATTTCAGGTTTTAGTAAAAAAAAAAACTTTAACAAGTTTTTTCAGAAAATTTTCTTGTTATTGTATTTTTTTAATGGCTGCGCAGATTTGGTATGATTTTTCAAAATCTAGGAGAAAAATCAATTTTTGTTAGTACTTTTGACTTTTTTAAAAGTTTCTTGTTAAGATTATCATTATTTACATTATTGAACCATTGAAACACGTCATCGGAGTCTTAGAACCCTATATGTATGTGGGTTATTCGAAAAAAAATTATCCCATTCAGTAATTGGTCAAAAATGCTAATTTTATAGATATTGTAATTTTAAAAAAAGTACAGTTATTTCGGAGAGACACTTAAACATAATTTAAATAAAAAAAAACGGAAAGAAGGCTAAAGATGCCTTGTCCACTACTGGAAGCAAGTTCTTGGCACGAATAAATTGTAAGCTCACCAAGATGCAAGGGACATCAACACCAATAACATTCTTTAATGCTTGGTTTTGGGATTTAAAAAAAAAATCTGAAGGGATGGATCTTTGCTTAATGATCAACCTAGAAACAGATTTTACTAGAAATTTTTTCAACAGCCCTTTTATATCAAAAAAAATTCATCTTTTCTGCCAAGACATCTCAGGATCTTGGTCAGTTTCAGTTAAAAATAAATATTTTCGTTTCGGACTTGACGACACAGTCTTTTTCTAGCGTCGTGGACACCATTAACTGGGTTATGGGATAACGTAACCCCGTGACTTAACAGTGCGTTGGACTTTCACGCCTTTTTGGAGGTCTGGTGATCGATTTTTCGCCCATTTCACTCTCCTCTACCTCTTGCAAGGAAGTGACGTAAAGCATCCAACAGTAGTATTTATTTTTAATCAAAAAGTACCTAAGTTGTTCAGATTCGGCAGAACATTGAAGGTCTGTACTCAATTTCTGCCAACAACAATACAAAATGCATACAGGAATGCTTGAGAGAGCGGGAGAGAGAGAAAGAGAGTTGGAAGTCACAAAAGGCCCTGGTGCCTTGGTTCCCCAAGAGCTGTTGCCCCACCAATTTATTAATAAAAAACCTTTAATGTTGGCTAACCAAACCAAATGTATATAGTCGCATACCTACCTATGAAATGAATTTAATTAAACAAAAACACTCAGATGACATTAATTAACTCCTTGAGATTCCTGACATTTATTAAAAAAAAAAAATCGAATAATCTTTCGCAAAAAACTTCAACAAATTTCCAATACCATCCGTATGCCATCTGTTGGAATAAAATAGCATTTCCCAAATATATCCCATCTATCATTGAGTTTTTTTTGTTGCATCATATGCCTGCCAAATGTCATTTGGACCCAATGTCACAGCTAACAGACATAAAAGGCCAGACATGTGTTACAAACAAATAATAATGAAATGAAAAAAAAAGAATAAAAAGTATTTTAAAGTCCTTGAAAAAAAACAAAAAAAAAAAAAAAATAATGCAAAAAACAAAAGGAATGTCCTTTGAAATGAGAAAAAAAAAATAAATAAAATCGCTTCCTCATGGTTTCTCGAATTCACTTCCTTTTATATACGACAGATGATTTTAACAAAAAAAAACAAAATGCATTTCGCAATCCACTTTCATAAATCCTTATTTTATATGCTCCCATATGCAAACCTCTTTGCCTGTTGCCTTTAAAATATGTATACATATGTATATGCACATAATATTCTGCACCAATTTCTTCATCCTTTCCATTATCCTTGAATATTTGTCGTCGTATCCTAAAAAGAGAAAAAAAAAAAAACAACAAATAATAGAAGTCTACTTCTTTTGTTTTACAAAAAAAAAACACTAAAAACACTAAAAACCGACGATGAAACAATACCGATGGGAGTGTAATTTGCGCAGGATATAAAGGATAAGTAGAACGAAAATTAATTACTCCATAATTTTATGGTTGATTCGAGATTTAAGAGTCCGGTTTTTGTGCATTAATGTACAGAACAGAACAACTCTACAATGTGAGAACAGATTAAAGGATCACACAAAAAACGATTTACAGAGCCTTTTATTTAGTTAGTCCCCCAATTATGTTTTTTTTTTTCTCTTCTTCCGGAAATCGCGAATCATTTACACATTTCGCACAACCGCGCACTTAAGCCATACCATAACCATTTCAGCCACCATTCTATGAATAAAAACAAATACAACAACAATAAAAGAGAAATCCCTTTCAAGGATTTCGTAATTGATTTTGAATTCATTTTGAACCTATGTATATGGTGTACTACATATATTTTTTTTTTTTTTTATTTAAAGGTACTTTCAACTGCGGTTCAAGATGTGCGAAAGGACAGCGGGGGGAAGAGATTGAAGGACTCTTTTTGCATACTAAACCAGGATTCCTACTACAGTGAATTGGGATTCGTATATCCTGGTAATTGAGGATAGAATACAAGAATCGAATGTAAGTCAGTGGTGTTTTTTTTTTTTTTTTTTTTTTTTTTCAAAGCCCCTATACCTACCTATCTTTTTTATTTTAAATTTTTTGTTGTTGTGTTGTTATAATCTTTTGTTAAGCCCATCAATGGATGTTTGTGACTAGACAGTGAAATTGACATTTACATTTTATTTGTATGTTTTTTTTTTTTTTGGAAAGAGTGGTACTTTTAAATATAAATCAGAACACCATTAGGAGGATGGGTGAAAAAGGATTCCATGAATCACGTTTTGTAAATCTTTAACTTAAAAAAAAAAGAAACTCAATTCATAAAGCACTCAAGCCTAAAAAGTAAATACCTAACGAATTTACCTTGACAGAAATTTTTTGGTTTTCGTCACTTTTTGTCACGAGGGATTAATATTGATGATACATATATACAGATACTTAGGCCCAGTTTCACATTCGACACTTACCAGAATAAGTGGCACTTAAGCTTCCCATATGAGGAATTTAAGCTAAGTTTCATAGCCAGCGTAAGTGGAACTTAAGTCACCAACATCGGAGACTTAAGTGCCACTTATTCAGCTAACAGTGCGCTGTGATATTGGGAATTAATCTTCCACATTACCCACTTAAGTGTCACTTTTCTGACTGTGAAACTGGCCCTTAGTTTCTGGGATCCCTGGGCGGGCTTTTTTATGTCAACAATATCATTTTGTGTTTTGCGCCGCTATTTTTTTTTCTTTCCAAATATCCTCGTTCGCGTCAATTCCTTGAGCCACTCTGTTGCCAATAGAGTCCTTTCTTGTCCTCAGGTGGAGGTTTGAGATTGGTTTGCAAAATGCTTTCAAAATTATTTTCAAAAATCTGTTGGTGATGAACTGCAACTTCCGAGTTACTGTAGCATTTTCCTTCTAAGCCTACTGCAACCATACAGCAGTATTGACATTGCAGAGAATATAGCAGTCGCTGCTTTTATATTGGTGATGTAAAAACATTACGTTTCCAGACCTTCAATGAGGCCATGAGAAGCAGAGTGGCCTTAACTGTTTTTTTTTATCAATTTTTAAAAAGACAAAAAATAATATTTATTAAAACAAAAGAATGCCCTTTTTGAAGCTCTTTCCACCTCTTGATTGAATTAGTAAATTACTGTTCGTATAAATACAAATTTTTGACATTTTTAAAATAGGTGTGAAAATAAGTTAGGTTCTCATGGCCTTAAATAAGATTCCGAAATCAGCATTTTACCATTTTCAGTACCTATCTGATAAAACTGTTTAAATGTACTTTCAGCCTATAAATCCACTTTTACATCAAAAGTATGGAGCACCGAGTGAATGAGGGCTTAATTATAGTTACCTACTAATTTTTATAGGAATATTTGACTTTATTTGTTTTTCTACATCGAGATTTAAAATTTAGGTCAGAATATAGTAAGAAATTTGAAAGTTCAAAAATATTTTTCCACACCAAATGAATGAAATTTGGTACAAATATCGACTTGGTAATGTTTTATCCAGTGCATATACTTTTTGTGTTGAAAATGGATTTAGGTGAGAATTTGGTTCGAAATTTGAAATGCATGTCTTCAATGTCTTAAGACATGTGCAAAAATGTATGTTTTCATATGAAAGTGATTCCAAGTCGGCTTTGTGTATTAGTATGTACCAAATTTTAATAGAGTATTCCCAAATGTTGCGGGATGAGCCCAAGGGAAATTAACTAATTTTTTTTTTTAATATGTGAATTTAATATTTTTATCACAAATTATTTTCAGACCAAATCTGGTAGAATTTTGACAATTTTGACAAACGAAAGTTGCTCGAAAAACTCATAGTAATCGTAAATGAAAGTTTTAAAAATATCATTTTTTTTCTGATTGCACCTTTCTATAGTCAAAATTGTTTATCAGATTTGTTCAGAATTGGTGTGAAAATGTTTTTACATATTTAAGAAAATATCAAAGCTATAGTAGGTACATATGTATGTATGTATTTATATCATACAAATTAGTTCTGATTCTTTAAAATCATCCGTCTCGAAATTTTTTAAATTTGGTACAAATCAAAATGGGAACCATTTCTACAATATGAAATCATACATTCACGAACATATATTAAGACAATTCAAAAAGCTGTCAAATTCCCAAATATAGGACAATGCACACAATTTCGTACAATACTCTGACCTAAATGTCAAAGCTTCAATTTTGAAAACAAAAAACAAAAAATAGGCAGTCACAGTAGAGAATTTTATTAATTTTTCTCAAGAATTGACCCAGGAAATGAATTTTCTTACAAAAATTTAAATCTATATTTATAAAGCGGAACTCTTGCTTTTTGTTTGTTCGGACTAATCTCAGAAACCACATGTCCGATTTCAAAAATTCTTTTTGTGTTTGAAAGGTTGGTTTTAGGGGATGGTTAAAAGCATTTTTTTTTTGAAAATTTGGCCATTTATAGGGTGAAATTGGGTAAATTGAAAAAGACGTATCCGATTGAAAAAAGGATAGTTTTTTTCAAAATTTTGTTATTTGTAAGGTGAAATGGGGTAAAATGAAAAAGATGTATCGGATTGAAAAAAACTCTACCTGAGTCTAAAATATTATTCTTGGCAAATGGCTTTAAGGATATATTTTTTTCAAAATGTTGCTACTTGTTGGATTAAATTGGTCAAAAATAAAAAAAAAAAAAATCTGATCTTTTTGTGTTTGAAAGATTATTTCTAAGGGATGGCTTCAGAGATATATTTTTTTTTTTTAATTTGACATTTGCAGGGTGAAATGGAGTAAAGACAAAAAAGTTAAATGTGTGTATATATCCGACTTTGAAAATTCTGTTTGTGTTTGAAAGGTTATTTTTAAAAATTTGATATTTATAGAGTGAAATGGGATATACACAACAAAGTGTTTTTCGATTACAAACAA
This sequence comes from Leucozona laternaria, assembly GCA_932273885.2. Classification (NCBI taxonomy): domain Eukaryota; kingdom Metazoa; phylum Arthropoda; class Insecta; order Diptera; family Syrphidae; genus Leucozona; species Leucozona laternaria. The sequence continues at coordinate 19,458,779 of OW026368.1, read as the reverse complement.
TTTTTCTCTGTGGGGAAAGTAATAAAGGTTGGACTTAGATGATCATATTTTTACGAATTTAGCCATTCATAACGTGCAGTGGGTTAAAACTCAGAAATTAGTATTCAGTTACAAAAAGTAAATTAAATATTTATTTATATTTTCTTTTGTAATTTTTATGCAAAGCTTAGGTTTGTCTACCCGTGCGATGCCGGGCGGGGCCAGCTAGTCATTTAAAAAACTTTTAAGATGAATTTCACTTCTCTTGGAATTTGCTTTAAAACCTTCAAAAATTAGGTTTTAAACCTTTTTTAGGGAAATCATGCGCTTAACTCATTTGCACTTTTTCTTCAAATAAAATTCCGCCGGTGAATGAAGTATCACTGCAAATAAAATGTTCATTGTCTTAAAAAAAAAAAATATTTAAATTGAAATAAGTTATGGTCCCATGTAAATTTGACATTAGGCATAGAAGATACTCCTTTGACAACATCTCCAACTACATATTATATTAAAGCAGCAAAATCTTTTCGTTTGTCAAAAAGGTCAGCTGCTTATATTTACATTTTAAAATCACTTCATTTAAATACCGCTCCCAGCTCACTTAGCCATCAGTCAGTTCAGTAGAAGTAGAGTACATCTAATCGTATCGTATATACTTTGGCCAACTTAACCATAGGAATATCTTTTCAATTTACCTATTCAACCCCAAGTCCGGTCAGAAAAAAAGGTCAAATAACCCAAACACAAAGTTCCCATCATTATCCCTGTTGAGATTATCTCGCCTCGATATGATTCCCGATGATATAGCCTTTGTGTCCCTCTTTTTCCATTTCCTAATTATATGACCATTGTTAGAACGACTTGGATTTCTAAAGAGGTGTGTATTGAGTTGAAAAATGAAAGCAAGCAACAAAAAAAAAAACAAAAAAAAAAATAGGAACTCGGAATAAAAATATATGCAAAACGTTTTAAATGGTCACACACAGAAAGGGAGGGTGAATAAAAAATAAAAGAAAAACAAAAAGCAAAACCATCTAGACCCATGAATATTGGATGAGTTTGCATGTTAAGTTTTTCAAAAACGACCAAAAAACAAAACTCAAAAATTCAAAAAATTTGAATTACAAAACTTTTGTAGAGAACGCATGTGAGTAGGTATGAACGTGGATGTGTGTTGGCGTTAATGTGTTTTTCTCTCTTTTCTTTCTATTTGATTTGGTTTGATTTTTTTTTGCAAGGGAAGAGAACAGAGACACAGCATTGTGTGTTCAGGTCGTTCAGGGTTTCAGTCAGTCAGAGTTGTCCTTATCGGTGATAGACATTTAAGGTCACGTGTGTGAGTTATGATTATTGTCATGGCTTTGGCTTGGCTTGGCTTGGCTCGTTTGGCCAGCGATTTGAGCTGCACTTGAGAAGGGGTAGAATGAATTTTTTCGAATGCGGTTTATCCTACAGTACCTACTCGATTTCATTTTATCGTATTGGAAATTTTTTTTCAAACTGATTTTTTTTTTTGAATGTGTGTAGGAATGGTTAGGTACATACATACATGCAATACACGCTAGACTGAAGATAGAAGGACAAACATTTTTTCTATTTAGTTTCATTAATTTGTATATTTGGTTTGGAATAGAGAGACCAATATTATTCTGATGCGCCACAAAGCCTCTGTTTAGAATTTTGTGTATATACATATGTATGTAGGTACACACGAGTATTTATTCGAAGTGATATGTAAATTGTTGAAAGATTATCGAGTCGAGGGATATATTTTGTCGTGTTTACTTGAGATTAAGATAGATATGTAGGTACCTACATATTTGAAAAATTACAATAGAAGTATGTATAGGTATGTTCCGATAAAGCCATGCGGGTGTCAAAATCTTATCATGATTTTGAGTTATATCTAACTGTAACTATAATTGAATTAAGGACTTGATAATATGAAGGTTTGGGTAGTGTTTTTATTTCATTTATTGATAATTTGACCATAGTAGATAAAGTATAAGCTATCTTAATCGATATCATTCGTATCATATCATTTATACATTAAACATTAAAAGAATTTGGATTTGGAATCATTGTTTGAAATTATGAAACTTTGTTTTGCCATTTTATTTTCGAATAGAATAGAAAATACTGGAAACTCATTTCTCAAGGATGTTTTTTTAGACGAGTGGTTTTCAGTCTGGCAATAATTTTTTCGGAGTTGGTCTTTTTGACAACTGTAACTTGGTTTATTTTCAGTTTGGTTTGCCATTACATAATTAATAGATTAACTCCTGAACAACGTTTGCAAATCGTGCAAATTAATTACCAAAATATAGTTCGGTTCGCGTGAAGCATCGCTCGCTGCGTACAATATACGGTCGACATAATCGCAAAATCGCATAAATTCGATCAACCATGGATCGATTTGGCACCACGTTTACTCTAGTGGATAATGCGCATCCTCAGAGACATCGCCGTACATTGCGCACCAAAAACGCTATTGCTCCTGTGGAGCAGAGTATCGAAGAAGACCCGAACGAAAATTGAGCCGCTCGGCTGGAATTTATTCGAGCCAGCCCAAAATCATTTTTAAAACATAATGGCAAACTCTTATCTTTTTAATAAACCTAAATTATTGGCCATATCGTTAAATTATATGCGTTTTATTTCTTCTTGAAAACCACAAGTCTAGAAGAAAACACCCTACCCTTACAAGCCTTGCGTTTTTGAATTGATTCATATCGAAGACAAACTGAACGCTGGTGTAGTTGCATTTCTTTGTTCCCATGTATCTAACTCTAATTTGATTCAAAAACGGTTCACCGTGTATAATCCGATCCCAACCATCACTATGCGGTTTTCCAGAAGCTTCGATAGAGGTCATCATTAAATTCTTGTCAAAAAATAATGTCATGAACCATAATTCGTGGGTACGTAGATTAGGTTAGGTTAGATAGAAGTGGCTGTCGACGGAGAGTCGACACACTCAGACCAAATGTTGGCCCGTTGTGATACCACATGCATCTAGGAAAATCTTTTCCCTATACTGATTAAACCGCTTTGAGCTCCTTATGAAGCGCGTAAAACACCTTATGTCAGTGTTTGCCAGATCAGATCACTGGGATCGTTGTAGTAGAATTCACTTAAGTGCAATCTACGTCTTTGGGATACAGAGTAGATGAGGAATCATTTCCTTTTCCTCCTATTCCATACAGCTCCTGCTGAAATCATTTGAGTAGACGCCAAGTCTCGTGGCGTATGCCTACCTATTAGACAGTGTCCGGTGATGACACCTATATAACTGAGCTATTGTGCAATCTGCCTAAGAAAATCAAGCCAAGTTTTGTCGACAAGCAAGTGCGGTGATGTTGTCCCACCTAAGGTTTACCATCTAACGTTTTTTTTTTCAACTAGTGCTTATTTCGTGAATGATAACACTTAGATCATGTCTGATTTGACAGATAATTAGTTTTATCCTTCCGCTGAACGAATATGGTTGTGTATACGCTTCGCTAAGTGGGCCTGCGATCGAATTAGAGAAGATGCCGATTTTGCCAAAAAAATCATCTTTTCAGATGAAGCTCATTTTGATCTTGGCGGGTAGTAAACAAGCAAAATTGTAGCATTTGGGGCACAGAAAATCCGCACGCATACATTGAAAAGCCGATACACCCACAAAACGAGTCACTGTTTGGTGCGGATTTTGGTCCAGAGGCATAATTGGGTCATTTTTCGAAAATGAGCAAGGAGTGGCCGTTACAGTCAATGGCGATCGTTATCGGGCCATGTTGAACGAATTTTTGTTCACAAAAATTGAAGAGGAGGATATTGGCAACTTTTGGTTTCAACAGGACAGCGCTACGTGCCACACAGCCGAAGCTACACTCGATGTTTTTGCGCCATTTTCAAAAAAAAAAAAAGAAGTTATTTGGCGGACCCTTTAGCATCTTGTTTTAGCATGAGTTTACATATAGCGATGGGTATACTATACCAACATCTGTCCTATCTGTTGAAATAGGTGTTGTAGTGCCCTCCTTAGCAAGTTCATCAGCCTTACAGTTTCCTGGAATGTCCCTATGCACCAACACCCAGCAAAGGTGAATGTTGCACTGCTGCGCCATCTCAATGTGAGACTATAGACAGTTAAGGGCTGTTCTAGAGTTTGTGGAGACTGAGTCCAGAGATTTAATAGCAGCTGGGCTGTCTGAGAAAATACAGATATGTTGTTGATATCACGTTTGCTTTAAGCCAAGATAAAACTTCTAAGAGTTCCGCCTGGAACACGCTATAATGATAAGGAAGGCGAAATGAGACACCTATGTTTAGTCTGCTTAAGTACACCCCTCCACCAACCCTGTCATCGGTTTTTGATCCATCACTATAAAAATGAACCGATTCGTCTACCAAGAACGTCTCACCCTCCCAAGTAGACCTGGATGGAATGGTAACTTGATAGTTTTTTTTTTTAAAAGTAAGAAAGTGATCTGAATGAATTCAGAATTGTGGAGTCACCAATCTCATTGTTGATCCACTCTAGCAGGTATAATACATACATATTTTATTCAAACTCTATTAAAGTCGTTTTTGCTAAAAAAAAAATCATAGGTAGCCCTAACCAAACATCAACAAAATGATACCGTCTTATCAATAGTAAACTACCTATCAAATGTGTCTGCATAATGTTATCTAGAGAGGAATTCAACACATTACTGCAAAGTGGCATGTGGCATTATTATTTCTTGGACACCAACCTAATACATACCTAAATACCTACTTACATACACATACATAAATGTACCTACTTAAACAATTTAGTTATTTTAAATCTCAACCAAAACAAACAAAAATTATCATCATCTGGGGATTCATATTCATGGTGGCAAAAAAAAAAACAAAGAAGATACAATTCCATTTATTTAATGTAAATGTACCTTTTATACTCAAACAAAACCAAACCAAACATAAGGCAAACACATGTTTGCGATATGGCTTTGCAAAAATTTATTTCAAATTTAAAAATGTTCGTTCGTTCGCTCATTCGGTCGGTCATCCCTCTTGGCAATCTCGGTTTTCAGTTTTTTTCTTCCCTAAAAACGAAAACAATCTTATGTGGGTTTTTGGGTAGGTACGTATTATTTCCAAAAAAATCAATCTTGAAAAATATTATGTAGGTATGTACGTGTGTAGGTTTCTCGAACAATAGGATCTCAGCATGAAACCACTTTCCGGAGACGAGAAGAAAAGGAAAATTCTTTAAACAAAAAAAAAAAAAAAAAAAATCGTTAAGCGTAAGATTGCCAATAGAACACACGACACAATAGCCATCTGCGGATACGGAACGGATATGCGGGACAGAGCAGCAATACGGACGCAACAATCGAATCGACGGACGACGACGCCGCCGACCGACGACCGACGACAGACGACGGGAGGAGTGCGTTTTCGAATAAATTTTTCTCGTGAATGTGTTGGGTTTGGGTGATTAGGTGCCACGTTTTGTGTATTGAATCGAACTACCCCTCTGTCTCATCGTCGTCGTCGTTCTATTTTTCTCCCTCTTTTTTTTTCTTTGCTAAAACATCTCTACTTTATTCCTGAAAACACACACTCGCTCATACCAAACCAAAAAAAAAAAAAAATACTTTCATTCAATTCAATTGAATTCAATTCAAATGCTACCATATCGCACTCAGACCCAGAACACAGCACAGCGACATCGACAGCGACAGCACATACCCAACCAGCAGCGCGCCGTGCGATTATTTCTCAGTTTTGAGTACTTGAATCTGAAATCTTTTTAAGAATACCGCGTGCGTTTTCAGATATACTCGCACCATACAGTTGACGACAATATATGCTCAGTCGGATCGGATCAGTTGTTGAGTTGAGTACTCGTTGTTGTGGCAAGGGGTTGTTGGTAGGTACCGATATAGTGTTGCTTTAAGGTACCATTTTTTTTTTTTATATAAAAGTTCCATTGTCGACTCTCGACAAGAATATGCACGAGATGGAAAATTGTCTTTGTATCTGAAATATGCTTGTGAAAGTGATACTTTAACGATCGAACTACATCATAACTAAATTTAAATTCAGACAGACGTTTGAAAAACGTCCGCGTTATTTATCTTTACCTAAACAATTTCGAGAAAAGTTGATAGAAAAAAAAAATAAAATTAAAAACCATTTCGCGTGTGTTCTATCTTATAAAATCGGTTGGAATTGGAATATTTGTGTGCTTGTGAACGTTGTGTTTGACGATTTTAATTGGCCCCAATCGAATTCAATTGAAATGCGAAACTTATTACTTATGATATCTGCCAAAAGATACAAGAATGTATCTGTCAGATACAAAAGTATCTGCTGCAGTGATTTATTTAATAAATCATATTTTTGAAATGAGCAAAAAATAACGATGTGTTTGTGTGTGTTCAACTATATGTATTTTAAAGATAAAAATTAAATATGAATCTCGAGTACCTACCTCTATACCTATATACTCGTGCCTATCTTACTGTATTCTTGCTCATTTAACGTTTGTTATCAGTACATATGTGTACCTATATATGGAAGAAAAACCTTCACTCTTTATCTCGCTTTAGGGTAAGTTTATATTTACTACAATTTTTTCTCCACATACTCATATATTTGTCTTATCGTCTTTTATATTAGATATCGTGTTTGTCCAGATATCGTTTTAAATTCTTTCCTGGTAAAACAAATTTTAAAAAATAGAAAATATATAGTTCTAGCTATATGGAAGACCAACTTCTACAAAATAATGAAAGAAAAAAAAAAAACAAGCACATTTTATTCAAATTACGTCGTCAGTTAAAGAATGCCTCAGCACTGAACGGAAATTCAAAACTTGTGGATTTGAGTTCGGTGCTCCCAGCTCCCAGCTCCCCTCCTCGGGAATATTATAGGAAGCAAACGAACCTCCATATGGAAATTTGACTATTTTTGATATCAATATATGGTTACAACTAGTTCTGGCTGTCTTAATTTGGTTGGTTTGGATTTTGTTCTATTCATAATTAAACAATGGAATTCTTGGACTGTGCATGACCTAAATAGAAACTTAGGTACCTTAAACTCAAAAATTGAAGCTAATTTGATGAGAAAACACGAGTTGTTGATAACTTGATAAACGTGTTTGAATTATTATTAAATGCATGCAGCACATCAAGGAAGTTTTTGGCAAAATGTTGTTAAACACGATTCGAGTAGAAAAGCTATTAGGCATACCCTTCTTCTTCTTCTTTGAAAGTCCAATTTATTTATGTGTGGTGTAGTATAACCTACTGGTACTGGTGGTACCTACCGATTACCGACTTAAAAGAATTACTGAAGCATTATGGTTTGTGAGGAGAGAAATGAACATGATTTTGTCGAAATAAATTATTCAGTTCAATAGGGGAGGAAGAAGAGCAGCCGAGCCAAAGGGGTGATGTCTATTTCTTTGAAAAATTAAATAATTTTTTTTTTTTTAGAATTTCTTGGTGGAAGAGTAAGTTTTGAGATAATTAACTGCTAAGGCATTAGAAATTCGTTTTTTTTTATTTAGTAAAGATAACTCTATGTAGTCTAGATAAAACAGCGAAAGAAGTCTATATAGGGACTGCTTGGATCATCTGTTTGAATAGACAACAATATTGTATGCCTCGAGATATTTTTCTTGAATTTAGAATTTATGTAATATACGATTCGTTGGGTACTTTAAATAATAATCATTTCCCAATTAATGTTTACCAAAAATATTTTTTTTTTAAGCAGAAATTTGTATCTATATATTTAGATCAAAAGCAGAAGTTGATGGTTCAAATATATAGTCTGATGGTTGTTATATCTTGTTGCCATATATGTAGGTATAATCTTAAACCTATCAAAATTGAAAGGAAACAATCGCTATAGTGTTTCGGATATCTCACAAGGTAATAATAGACGGTAAACCATAGTCGTTTAATGCTAGAAAAAAAGGCTTTTCGGGCTTCCTCATAGATTTTATTATGCCAACATTTTTTTTTAAGAATTTTAAAAATTTCCATCTTTGGTATTTTCCACAACTTGTTTTCCATCTTTTGATATGATTTTCAGGTAAATAGTTCTGAGTTTTTAGGGCTTTCGATGCACGGACTTATCCGGAAGCAATTTGTTCACAATTTCTGCGCAAGCCGTTAAGAAAGACTACTTTAAATAAGGTCAAGACTTTTCTTCACCAGGGTGTTTTTTTATTTTTTACTCAGCCTCCAAGGACTTCTATTATTGAGGGCCTAAATTGCCGTACTTATTTTGTATTATTATTTGTATATGAAATCTCTTGAAGATGTTTATTCGTATGGATGTAGGATAGTGAAGCTTAAAAGCTCAAAGAATCAACCCTACCCAAATTCGTAGGTAAAGGTAATTTCCTTTTTTTTCTTGTGAACTATAAGGAATTTCTATAAACTTGGACTTAGATAACTTTCAATGCAACATAAGTTAATAAATAGGGAAAATGTAAAATACCTAGACAGTTGTTATTGTAAATACATACTTTGAACTAAGATTTTATCATAAGATTAATCTCAGATGTTTGTCGACAGCTACACATACCATTGGTTGGTGAGCGAAAATTTAATTTCTACTTTGTGGAAAAATATTTTATTTTTGTTGAAATTTGCTGTCTGTAAAAAGAGAGAGCATTTAAACTGTTTTTCTGCTTTCTATGAAGAAAATAAGGCATCATATGTGGTGTACAGTACTACCTCCTTATTTTCACGTCGCGTAGTGCACCTAATATAGAGCTGTTTAAATCATTCATTTCAAATGATCGAGTCGTTCAAGAATCGAATAAATTTAATCAATCGATCATTCGATCATTCTCATCCCATTCAATTCATTATTTCATATACTGTCCCAATTTGATTTTTGATGTGTAAACATCTATTCCGGCGGTAAATTAAATAAAAACGTGGAATTTCGTACTTTACGAAGCGCGTATTCTCGGAAATGATTTGACACCTGTCAAATTAAAAGTATTCTAATGGACCTAGATAGCTGGGCGTGACTTTAGGTAAGTTCCACCTCCTAAATCGATTGGTTTGGTGTACTCCGTTTTCGTCGATCTGCGCCGTACTAAAATTCTGGACAGTGCAAATTTTCGGGTTTCCACTGGAACTAGAGGGCTGGCCGTGAGAGTACGCGTAAAAACAAACTTTGATGTTTACACATATTAACCATAAGACCCGACACTCAGACAATTTTTTATATTTCGGTTTCGATGAAATTTAATCTTCGAATTTAAAGAACATCGTATTGATTTTGGTCGAATCCAATCTGACCCATATTTTCTTTCTCCGATAATATAACTTTATTAATAATTCAATAGCGATTATTAAAGAATTAAAGAAAATGGAGATTCATTGAAATGATTGAGATTGTGATGGAAAACCGAGAATCATCAAAATTATTGAGATTGGGATCGATTGTTATGAAAATTTGTGATTTCAATCATCAATACTCTTCGATGATTGGATTACAAAAATTGAATCGTTCCTTATTGATACAGCCCTCTAGCACCTAAGCACAAATCGCTTGATATCATAAAAATATCGCTAACAAAGCGAATGCCTGTTATATAATCACACAAATTTATTGTCACTTTGCCGAGTATTGGTAGATTTCTGGGATTTAATACTTTTTTTAAAGTTAAACTATTTTCGGTAATAATTCTTCGTTTTATATTTTGTTTTTCCTGAAGGTTCAATAAAAATCAGTGGAGTGGTTCAAATATTAACGAAATACAATTGCTTGCATACACAATAAAATTTCAATAAAACGGCCCTATACAAAGCGCACCTCTGTCCACTGTGTGTCTTTAGTGACACGCGTTGGTGTGTGCGTCTGTACTCTACTATAATCGAGGTAGAGCCTTATCGGATGGACCGATTTGCTTCAAATTAATTTGTGTACAAAGCATTTTTATGGGATTTCTTAGTAGAGACCTTCGAAATGAGCTTATTTAACGGATAGCTCAGGGAACGGCTTCAAAGATTTCAAATGATTTCAATTCAACAACGTAGCTGCAATGTCTAAAGTGTTTGTAAAAAAGTGCATTTGTTCTGACGTTTTTTGAGAAAATTGTCTAATTTTTGGAGTTTTTCTCGTAGGTATACCTATTTTACATAAATTTGTCACTTGCACGAAGATGTATCTATAAGTAGTGCAAATGATATTCCATTCTGAAATCTTACAAATAATCTCTAATTTCTAAGTTTCATTGGAGCTCTAATAGATCATTAAAATTCATTTAACCATAACCTAACTGAATTCTGTTACCATCGACTATAATCAATTTAAATCAAAGTGCGTAACGTGTGTACCTACCTTGAATTACTGTAAAACTGTAAGCCAGAACAGAATTAACCACATTCAATTTTGTTCTTCCGTAAAAGTTTAATCCGCATTAAGAATACTAATATGTATATAAAATACCTAACGGAAGTAAGGAAATAGTCTTCTCACAGCAGTTAAAAATAAATTTATAAAAAAAAAAAAAATCAAATCAAATAACACGAATCAAAATAAAGGGAGGAAAAAAATATTGCCACTTAAACAAACGCCCTCGCATTATCAAAGCCGGACGGAAAGCATAAGTTAGCAACACATGATGTGTGTGTGTGATTGAATTCATAACTAAGCGATTAACTTCCTGTCCAAATCCAAATGGGCTTACTGTACTGACTGACTGAATATATATTTACTGACAGACTAAGTGTGAGCGTGTGTTCGACTATACCTACATATACAAAGTGATCATTTTAATCCGTACCATATATAGGGTATAGCGTACGTGCTTTGGCCTATTAATTAGGTTTTTCTTTTTCATAATAATAATTAATTTTAATTTAAACATACTTATGCTAAGTTGATAATTTTTTTTTTTTTTTGCTTTATTCATGGCGACGACAACGTTGCACGACGCTAAGCGGTATTATGTCTTCAGTCATATATCAATGTACATATTTATTTACCCTTTTTTATTTATTTGTTGTTTGTTGTTGTAATGAAATGAATTAAAAAACAGTTCGTCTAACGTTTTTGCAGTTTATTTTCTGCATGTGTTTGAAGTCTTATTAAAAATATGCGACACCCAGGACATTTATGTTAATTAAACATGCATAATAAGAACTTTAATTAAATTAGTAACAATAGCAACAAGTATAACTGTTGACTTAAAGTACTACAGAAAATTGTAATAAATAAATACAATTTCAGCTACCTTACCCACGCAAAAAATCACTCATCTCTTTAATAGAAAACAAAATATCATAAAAGTCCAAAAAACGCATACAATTTAATGTTATAGCCAAGAATTTAGCTTAATTATAAAGATAAGGGTTTGCCATTATGTTCTAAAAATGATTTCGTGTAAGTTGCTACCGCGGCTGACTCGAATAAATTCCAGCCGAGAGGTCCAATTTTCGACTACTTTTGGCAGCAATTGGGCCCGTATTTCAGCAATAACGCGCCGAATATTCTCTTCCAAGGCGTCAATCGTCTCGGACTTATCTGCGTAGAAAAGCAACTTTACATAACCCCTCAAAAAATATTCCAGCGGTGTTAAATTGCATGATCTTGGAAGCCACGACGCGAGATAATGCGCTTACCAAAAGAATCCTTCAATAAATTGATTGTTTTGTTGGCTGTATGGCATGTAGCACCGTCTTGTTGGAACCAAAGGTCGTCCGCATCAACATCCTCCAATTCAGGCACGAAAAAGTCATGAATCATGGCTCTATAACGATCCCCATTGACTGATGTAACATTATGGCCGGCTTCATTTTTGAAGAAATATGGATCAATGCCTATAGAGCACACCAAACAGTGACGGTGATATAACGGCGTCTCAACAATGGCTTGTGGATTATAATCACTCCAAATACGACAATTTTGCTCATTAACGTAACCATTTAACCAAAAATGAGCTCCATCGCTGAACAAAATTTTCTTGTGAAAATCGGGATCGGTGGCCATCTCGTTTTGGGCTCATTCACCGAACGTGCGACGTGCTTGATGGTCATTTGGCTATTCATTATAAAATGGCAAACCAAACTGAGCATGAATCAAGTGACAGCTGTCAAAAAGACCAATTCCGAAAGAAGTATTGCCAGATTGAAAACCACATGTTTAAAAAAAACACCCTATACAACTCCTAGATGGGAGTTTCGTCTTTTCTCATCTCGTGGCTAGCCCCTCATTTAATTTCGCCACAGAATAGTTTTTATATGAAACTCAATTATTATACATTTTTGCACAGACCTTGTTGTGGCTAAAAATAAAATAATAAAATGCCACTATAGCAACTATATAATATTAACTATATCCAAACAAATCAATCACTCTATTAAATGTTGTGAAAATCACTTTGCACTTGAAGAAAATTTATCAAAGTTTTCTCCAACAACGTTATTAATTTATGTTGTTTTTCTTCTTCTTTTTCTTCAAACAAAAAAACTGCATTCATTTTCTCCCTTATATATAGCTACCTCTTCCAACTAAACCTATATACATACTTTATTCATTTCAACCGCAGCGCAGGGAACATGATTAATTGGCCAGCCAATTACTCTCTCATGGAAATTATTTCACTGAAGCATACCGACATCATCGAATACAAAGAAAACAACATTTTACACACACACACATACATATATACACACTTAACTTACATCAAAAACAATTGCAAAAAGAACAAAATAGCAAATTACGCCAATCAATTCAAGTCTCGTCCGTTAAACTACCACCCTCTCTTGAAAAGGAACAAAAACAACAATAACAGTAAAAAAAAAAAAAAAAAAAAAAAAAAAAAACAAGCAAAAATCACTTCCCTGATGCCGAACACAGACATTTTAATCATTTCCCCCGGTAGCTATATGGATTCAGATTCTGAATTCCTATTCAGATTCAGATACAGTTTCACCATTACAGAGGCGCAGAGCGATCCCCACTGAAGCGAAAAACCCAGTAAAACCAATTTGATAGCGATTAATCTGAATCTTATCGCATTTCAGCAAACGTATTATGACCAATTTGAAATAATTCCCTCACCTTGCATATCATTAAGGTTTTTTTTTTTCGCCTATATAATCCCTGAGATATTCGTTGCTTTACTTGCGGGATGATGCGACTTTCCAACAACAACTTCTTTGCTAGGTTAAGTACACGCGAATAAAGTTAGGTATTAAAATACCTGTTATTTAGGTATAACTTAACCTAAACCTGATGTGCAGATTTGATGTTTGCATCGCTCGCTGGATGCAGGAATGTATCATTGGGACATTATGCAACATGCGTGCAGTTTTATGTTTAACTTAATCAGCCTTATTGTGAGTTTCACCCGAACAACATTCCTCCTGGAAATTTGACATTTCACTTTTCGCCTATTGTGAGTTTCCCCCAAAATTTCATGATCGAAAAATTCCCCTTATTGTGAACATTCATTTCGGGCGGAATATGATGACATTTTCGCTTGTTTTTTGTAGGCGAACAAAATTTCGTTCGGGCCAAACTCACAATTGCTTTCAAAATTCCAAGCGAACCAAACGTTTTAAGGTGAAATCACAATGAGGCTGAATATTAGGATTTATGCAGGGGAAAGCTACAGGGTGACCATGACCAAATAAGACGTTCTTATGTCAATGAAACCAGCTCTAAAGTACTCTAAACGTTATTCTGGATCAACAGGATTGAGCTTTTGGACCAAGTGGAATTTTGTTAGGGTCCAGCTGCAGATCATTTCTTAAAAATCATGCCACGTGCGTCATATAACCAACTGTGTTGAATGTCGTCGGTTGTAGTGTCAATGTTTCAGGACCAGCTGCAAGACTTTCACGAGCGACCTGGATGATTTTGGCCGATCGTCTATAACGAGGTCTTCCTGTATTTTTCTCATCTCTAATGTCCCCAGATCGCTCAAATTTCTTCACCACAGGACGAATTGTGGCAGCAGATCATTCCACCATCATCTCTGTGAGAATTTAGGACGAGGCTAGAGACATGCCAACAGTTTTTTGCCATTAAAAGTGGTCGTGCGTTAACTCACTTCGCGCGACTTTCAAAAAAAACTCCGGGTGCCTGAAATATGCCCATAAACATACATTTTCTTGACAAAAATTGTTATAATTGGTAGTTCTAGAATCACTTCCGAGAATTTAACTACCATCTTCTCAATTATTGAAACGACAACTCTTTTTCCCTTAAGAATCATTTTCCGCTAATTATTATTTCAATCTTCATCCATTGATGATTATAAAGCAGAAACAGGAAGTGAATGATTCTTCTCGATTCAAATAATTTGTATTACTGCCCGTCCACGTTCATAAATTCGAACTATACTACAAAATGGCGGCCATGGCTATTGCAATCTTTTTTCTTATCAACGAGATAAGGAATTATTATTTAAATATGATATTGATATCAAGTGAAGTTGGTGTTTGATTTCTTATGTGACTTGCAAGGGATTTTTATTTCGACTCGAAAAATAAAAATGTAGATAGCATATACAGAAAAAAAAAAACTCTCCATGCATGGTATAATAAATCATGAAAAAACATTCGTCAAATTTAGTATAAAAATAGAAACTGATTATAACTATCAGGCAAAATGCAAATAAACATTTTTGAAAAGAAATTTTTTAACGGTAACACAATATTTGATTTTAGATAGATTTTTAGCTAGTTCAAGTAAAAATGTTTGGTTTTTTTTTCATTTAGAAAACAATTTGGTTTTATAAGGTTATAAAAAGTTTTCAGATTCATTGAATAGTCGAAGCCAAAGATATATGAAATTAAATGCACTACCTACTCGGTCACTCGAACTTGCTCTTGTAGATATACATACATCGCTTTGAATATAAAAAATCAAGTTGTAGATACATATTAGCCGTGTTTTGTTGAGGCAGTGAAAGCCATCCAGTTAAAATTGAACACGCAATGCAACAACAATAAATGGCTGCCAAATTTTTTTACGTTTTTTCTCCAGTCAAATGTGACTCTTGATAAATAATTTGGAACAATTTGGAACTATGGAATTCACATACAAAAAGAGCTTTATAACCCAATTTGTTAACCATCGTTTTGTTGCAAGGCTTTTACTATTCTGAATATAATTCTCAAGAAAACGCTGCTATTATGTATCTTAGTTGCAAGTTAAAATATTTGGTTCTAATAAAAAACGTAAAAAATGTGTGGAAAAGCTTGTAAAAAGTGAAGATTTATGATCCAGAAAAATTTAGTTTTTGAATATGGGTTAGGTTAGGCAGAAGTGGCTGTCGAAGCAGAGACGTTGAATATGGGTGACTTTCGTTAAAAAAAGGATAGCTGAAAAACTTTTATTAAGAAAATTTTGATTAGAAATACTACAACTAGGTACAATGTCAGTTAAGTTTTGAGATTTAAACCATAAACACTTAAGTGAAGACATTTTTTGAATTCCTGTATAAGACTTAGAGCCGTTTTTTCAATCTTCTATTAAACATTCAGTTAACTATCAGAGGAATAAGTGAAAACAGATTTTTGCTTTATGTGAAGAATAATTACTATCTGATGTTTAACTGCGAGTATTGAAAATTTGGCCATTACTATATTAATTCAGTCAGATAATTAAATAAACCCAGAACTAAACTTAAAAGCTCTGCAACCCTGTGTCTAGACCACATTTGACTACGAAATCAATGCACTTCTTGTTTGTTCATAGACATTTCCTGAACCAAAATATACCGATGCCACACGATCCAGTACTGGGCCCTCATCATGTAAATCAAAAACAATCGGACGATATCGTGTGTCCACCATTGCTATCTCTATCGTATCTGTAGAGAAAAATAAAGATAGCTATCTTCAGAACGATATCGTTCGATCGTTTTCGTTTTACGCGATGAGGGCAATGGCTATAGCCAGTCGCAATACACTAAAATCTTTTAACTAATACACACTAACTTAAGCAATTTGCTCGTCAACTGCTTTGCCTTTTTCGAAGCCAGTAGTTGAGCATGAGGAGCCAGTAGAGAATCCAGTAGTGCGTTTATTTTTTAACTATATAGTCAACATTCGTGGTTCCTTTTATTAAAATTTCTGAAGTGATTCGATTTTGTGCAAAAAATAAACTGTTAAAATTCACTTTCACACGAAACTTGACATTACTTGACAGAATATTTGATATAGCAAAAAGCTCTAAAACTGCCATTTTACAAACAAATTAAATCTCAAAATATTCGGTTTTGTAAAGGTTTTTTTAATCCATCGACATCATAGACACCCTTCAATGAAATTTGACAGTTTATTGCTGGACTGATATAGGAAATAAACTGTATTTTGACGTCTGTAGAATATTTCATTACAAAAAATACCAGAAATTTCTAAAATTGTTTTTTTTCCGGAGAAAAAAAAGACATGAATTTAAGTTAAAGCTATGATTAGACGGTCAGTGTAAATGGTCAACGCATTGAACCTCTGACGTCACCAACAAAAGTCATCAACACACTGCCAATGAACCGTCAATGTTGACGTCAGAGAGTCATGCGTTGACCATTTTAGTTGACCGTCTAATCGTAGCTTAAGTTTGTAAACCATTGTTGCAAAGAAAAAAAGTGGTTATTACATCAAATTTTAATGTAATAATCATTTTCTTGAATATTCATTCCACAAGTATGGTAATTTTTACAACCCATTTTGTTTGAAAGATCAACCAAAGTTAGCTAACTAGTAGAGAAAAAGAACGACTTGTTTGGCAAGTGAAGTGCCACCAACGTCACAGCCAGTACACCGATACAAATTTGACAGGCATTGTATGAACCCAACTTGCCACAAAATACTGGCCTCGGCTTTAGAGACAGTGGCGCAAAATTTTAAACATTTAAAACCTACTCTAAATCATTTTTAAATTCGACGCCGACTCTAAAAATGAGTTTTAGAATGAGAGTCGACGATTTGTTAATTTTAAACGATATAAAGTATACTTCAACGCTTAAGCAGTCGTCTAACTTTAAAAGCAGCAAAATGCTTCTCTATCTTTTTTAAAGTATACTTTATCCATTCAACGTTTGTAATTTCATAACAAAAATTTAAAGAAAAATGTTTGATGAAGATCTTAAGGATATAAATCAACAATCACGAAAACTGTCTTGGCTTTAATTTGTGGTGCATGCACCCAGTAACCATTACCACGACAAAAAAACACCATCTCCACCACCGATTCAATAGACTACGACACCAAACAATATACAATACAAACTTGTATTCGGTCGACCGCCCCAACAAAAACAAAAAAACATGTGGTACTTGGTGTTGAACTACCATATCGTGGCAGATCATTTTCTGCTCACAAAATCTCCCGTCATCTTAGCTGGAAAGGTGAAATAGCTATAGCGGAGTTACAAAAAGAAAAAAAAATTACAAACAAATTTAATTTTCAAAGGCGACACCCGGATTTGAACCGGGGACCTCTCGATCTGCAGTCGAATGCTCTACCAAAAATCATAACAAAACCCTACAAATGAACTAAAAACACTTCATTAGTTAGAAGAGTTGTTTAAAGTGTTTAAAATTAAGAAAAGGTTAGACAAGGGCTCGCAACTAAACGACTACGTTAACTAGAGTTGGTTTTATTCCTTAAACGAGGACTGTTTAAAAATTTGCGCCAGTTTCTCATTGCAAGATCATCCTAGTTTTCGAGTTAAACCATATAAAATTTGGTGAATAAGCCCCAAAAGTCAAGGATGGGTATTTTTCGAGCATATCCCTAATCTCCTTTATTAACATATCGCCATAGTCTCCAAAAATACTAAATTTTAGTTACATGTGCAAGTTTCCAATTTTGCACATATGGAATCTACAAATTTTCAGAAATGTATTCATATTCATGTTACATCCCAAAACGCCCATCTACCATCCACCAACCAAAATCAGTTACCTTAAACAGAAAAATCAGTGTGGCTTTGAAAATAAAATCCGAAAAAGAGCATGCAGTTCGTATTTTTGCACAAGTACTCAATAATTTTTATATTTCGATTACACTGCAGTTGAGTTTGCGAAGCTTATAAAGCTCCTACACTAACGTAAAATGTTTCAAAATAATCGTCTTTTAGTATACTTGCTAATAAATAAATTTATATACCTATGGTATCACAAGTTATTATCATACCTAAAAATATGCAACATTCAAAAAATAATACAAAAATCCGAATTAATTACATATTATCTCCATCATCTTTTAAAATTTAACGTTTTAAGACATGTCATAGCCCCTTGAAATCTGAAACCATGCATAATCTGTCACGTTTTGGTTTTTTTGCCATAGCCAAATAAAAGTTAAAAGCTTGGGACTTATAGGTATACATACAGCGCTATTAGCCTTAATACCGGGCGTAGCAATAGTTTATAATGAGAAGCATCTTTTTTGATGTATTTAAAAATGGAAGTCAAGTTCATAGGAAAACGCTTTGTTTGTTTTAGCATCAGTTTATTCGAAAAAAGATCATCATTATGCAGCGCATAATGCTTCAGTCTTGGAACAACAAAAAAAACATTGGCAACGAATAAAGGCAAAAAAACCAAAAGTGTCACTTGAGCATGTAATGTAATATCGTACCGTTGATATTATTGAAATCATTTTTCCTAAGTTTATCTGAATTTCCCTTAGAAATTCCAACAGACTCCAAATCCAATTTCATTTAAATGCTAAAACCACTTCAAATCGTATTTGCAAAAACTCTCTTTATAAATTTCCAATAAGAGGTGTTATTTTGATATTCAAAGAAAAATGGCATTTTTTGAGATAAATGATCGGATGTTTATTTCATTATAAAGAGGAAGGTATTCCGTTAATAATGGAACACAATATCAGCCAAATCGCCGCCACGACCACGCTTACAGGACCACATCCTTTTCATGAAATTTTCCATAACCAAATCGCAAAGTGGCTGCCCTATGTCCTCGATAGCCTCACGAATTCCATCTTTGAGGTCTTGAATCGACGCTGGGCTGTTGGCGTAGACCTTATCTTTCACGTGGCCCCAAAGGAAGAAGTCGCAAGGTGTTAAATCACAAGATCTCGGTGGCCAATTGTGATCACCTCTTCGAGAGATAACACGGTCCGGAAACTTTTCCCGTAAAAGATCGATGGTTTCATTGCTTGTGTGGCACGTAGCGCCGTCTTGTTTAAAGTAAACGTTGTCCAGATCAATACCATCCAATTCCGGCCATAAAAAATCATTAATCATCCCTCGATAGCGCAATCCATTGACCGTAACTGTTGCTCCAGCCTCATTTTCGAAAAAGTAAGGTCCAATGACCCCGCCGGACCATAAACCGCACCAAACAGTCACGCGTTGAGGATGGAGGGGCTTTTCAACAATAACTCTTGGGTTTTCCGAGCCCCAGATGCGACAGTTTTGCTTGTTGACGTAGCCTCCGAGGTGGAAATGGACCCAATCAGCAAAGACACGACGTTGTTGATGATCGGCCGGCTTGAGTTCTTGTGTTAACTGAACTTTATAAGCCTTAAGACCCAAGTCTTTATGCAAAATATGGTGTAATGACGTTTGTGGAATGCCTAATTCCAAAGAACGACGAGGAATGGACAAACCTGGGTTTTCTTCAACACTTTGGGCTACAACAGCAATATTCTCAGTTGTTCTTGAGCGACGTGCACGGGTTTTATTCTCCACATCACTAACTTGTCCCAACAACTCGAATTTGTCCACCAATTTCTGTATTGCGGTCCGACAAGGTGCTTCACGACGACCCAA
Organism: Leucozona laternaria; assembly: GCA_932273885.2. Classification (NCBI taxonomy): domain Eukaryota; kingdom Metazoa; phylum Arthropoda; class Insecta; order Diptera; family Syrphidae; genus Leucozona; species Leucozona laternaria. Next base: position 19,439,020 of record OW026368.1, on the reverse strand, counting down.
AAATGTTTTAGTTTTACGAACCGTCCCTGCCAAATTTTCACCATTTTTATAGTGAATTTTAATAATTTCAATCCATTGTTGAAGCGTGTATCGTTCCATTTTTATTAATGGCGTAGTTTGTACTTGTCAAATGTCAAAAAATGACAGCTTCAAAAGTGACAGCTACCGAAATAGCGGGCTATTCAAAATAACACCTCTTATTGGAAAACCATTTATAATAATAATACTCGTAGATATAAAAGTTAAACCATTTGGTATTTTCAAAAACAAGAGCGGTCAAATAATTTTAATTCTATCTGTATCAATGATTGTCAAAAAAGATATACCCGCTAAATAATATGTACATACAATATTTATATTCCTCTAACAAAAACAGAAATACTAATAAGCTTTGGTTGCATGAAATACCGCATTAATTTGGCCAATATGTCTACCCCCGTATATGCCGTATCGGCAACCAAAAGCGGCGGAATATCATTATTTATTATTTTCTTTTTTTTTCTTGTTATATTTTATAAATAAATGTTGAATCGTGAAAACAAATAACTAATTGATTTCCATCAGATAAATTATTTATCGCCGCACAAACATCAAATTTATTTAATTCGACTGAGCACACATCCCATTCATATCCTTTTTGCAATTGAATTATGCACATTTCATCGCCAGTCATCATCTGTACTTCATATAGGTATACCTATACCAACAGAATTTTTATACCAAGGATAGGGATCAGGAAAGCCAAATGTGAAGCAGAAAGCAGAAGCATCAGAATACTATCCACCGGGGCAGTAATTAATGAGAGCGATTATGTAAGGAGAACCTATCATCAATTTGACCATCATCATCATTAACATTTATGGTCCCCGGTCCGGTCCGGTGTTGTGCAGCCTTTTGCTATTATTATCCTGTTTGTTGGTCGGAGCTCCTGGATTCGGCATCAGGAGTAGCTGTTTCCGCCTGCTCCTGCTCCTGTTGATGGTTATGTTTTTTGGAATTATCGGAAATTATATTTTATCCTCCATGTAGTTTCATATCTCTGCTCTGCGTTTGGATGTATATGGTATACGAATGAAAATGATCCCCCAATGCCCTTGCTCTGTTTTATAGGCCATGTCAATCGCTTTTCGTTCGTTCCACAGCCCTCACTTTCGTTTGACACCCCTCACGATACATTTTGCATTTCGACGAATCAATTTACCAATTTGCACTTTAGCATTCTCCATACACCCTGCCCCCTGTAAACACTCCAATACCCTGTCATGGGACTAATTTTCATATGGAGAAAAGAAAAATGTATCTATATCTACGTATCTCTCGAGGGATGATAAGTATGTAGGTGGTATATACATATGGATACATGTATATTGAAAAAAAAACAGTAAAACAATCTGTATGCTCCAATTCCGTTGGAAATGCCATGCAAGACCGTGTTAGGCGGGCAGATAGGGGATATACCATCAAGGGGAAGTTGTGATAAATTGACATTTATGAATTATTAATCCCATAGATACAAATGTATCTATGCATCTGTTTTTCCATGTGGTGAGTGTGTTTGGAAATGTGTCAGAACACCAGTCCGTATATCGCACAACCTTATACCACTCCCTTCACACGTACCTACATATAACACCACCCCTATTTTTTAGCTGGCCAATTAAATTTAACGTTATGACTATTTATTTGACATTAAACCATAATGATAGCTTGCTCTTTATCGTATTGAAATTTATACATGTACATATATCCGAAATATAACTACATATTGCTTTTTTTTAATATTTTCAGATTGATGATAGAATTCCCCTTTTAAACCCTAATTTGTTGGAACTTCTTCCTTACATTGGTCAAATAGTAAGTTTGTCTTTATTTATGATTTTACACCCCATAGATACACTTTGCAGCTGAAAGATACAAACGATAAAAAATTGCGATTAAATTTTATTAGTTGATTCCTTTTTAATTGAATACAAATGTTTTAAAGATTAATTATGCGCACCCTAGGTGTAGGTACATATATCTATTAAAAAAACAATAAGATGAAGAAGATATTTTGCTTAAATCATGTTCGCTTTTATTCAAGGTGTACCTTGCATATGTTGTTTGTACTTATTTTTGGGATTTGAATCGCATCTGTATCCCTGCCATCATCGCCCCTTATCGTACATCTATCTTTAAGATGAAAACAGACAGACATCATCTCAAGATAGATGCGAGAGTTGCTAGTATAGTTGCTAGCTGATTCGTCTTCAGCGATGCTTATTCTTCCCGCAGTGTATACCTACATATGTGTATCTGTCAGATTGTTAAATTTTATTCCATTTCTTCGTATGTTTTCTTGTTGTTGTTGTTCTTGTTGTTGGTATGTTTGTGCATTGGGATTTATAATCGATTTGTTGTTTTGTGTGAGGAATAGAAAGAGCAATTTCTTCTTTTGGCATAAATCCAAAAAATTCACCAAACGCAGAATATGAACAACAAACTAGAAACTTTTTTTTTCCTCTCTATACGTACCTATATAAGTCTGATTCCTTTTGCATATCTTTTGCTCCTTTTGAGAGAAAGACAGCTGATTGGAATTTTTCTTAATATCTACATATGTATATCTTCGAGTCGTGTTGTTGTCGTCATGAGCAAAGAAACAGCTGCTATTTTTTGACAAAGATTTAACCATATGCAAGGTTGCAGTTGGAAAATAGCATGTTTTGGCTATTTATTTGTTTGATAGACGAAGTTAATTATATTATTTTGTACAGACAAAGTCAGCTTGGGAAATCTAAAAATAGGTACATAGATAGATAGATACTTTGGTTTTGGTTAACAGATGAAGTAGGCATATGTATTAGAAGCAAGCGTCTAGACTTGTTGATTGTGCTGTTGCGTATTGGTCAAATCAGTATTAAAGGATTTTTGTAGTAGATGACATTTTTTTAGGTCTTTTAATGGAGAGGAATAAAGTGAATAGATCAAAAAAATATCTACTTTAGAAACTTTATTTTAAATAAATTCCAATAAGTTTATAATAAATTAATTCATGCTCATATTAACTCATCATCACTATCCATCACAAACAAAAGAAGTAATTCATATATGTCGCTCACTTTCCATCTGTTTGAGAATGATGAACGTACACACTCAAATGACATGAAGATGTGATTAATTGTTATGATTCGGAGTAGCTGTCAATGAAGTTGAAACTTCAATTCAAAAAATTCTTTACTAACGGCCATAAAACAGGGTGTTTTTTTTTAGACGTATGGTTTTCAATATGGCAATACTTTTTTCGGAGTTGGTCTTTTTGACAGCTTGAGTAATGCTCAGTTTGGTTTGTGGCGTGGCCTCGAAGATCGTGAGATTTAACACCGCTGGATTATTTTTTCTGGAGGTGGTTTTCAATCTGGCAATACGTTTTTCGGAGTTGGTCTTTTTGACAGCTGTTACTTGACTAATGATCAGTTTGGTTTGTGGCGAGGCCTCCAAGATCGTGCGATTTAACACCGCTGGATTATTTTTTCTGGAGTTATGTGAAGTCACTTGAAGTCTACGCCGATAAGCCCGAGACGATTGACGCCTTGGGAGATAATATTTGGCGCGTTATTGCTGAGATACGGCCCCAATTGCAGCAAAAAGTGTTCGAAAATTGGGCCTCTCGGCGGGAATTTATTCGAGCCAGCCGTGGCGGCCACTTGCACGAAATTATTTTTAGAAAATAAAGGCAAATCCTTATCTTAATTATAAACCTAAATTCTTGGCCATAACATTAAATAATATTCATTTTATTTCTTCTTGAAAACCACACGTCTAAAAAAAACACCCTTTGTAATTCACTTTGGATTTAAATGAACATTAAATTCAGATTTATTAAATCTATGTCCATATTATCCTTTCCCAAAATAGTCTCGATGGAAAGGAATCATAATACAATAATGTGACACTGATATTTGAATTTTCTTTTTTTTTTTGTTTAATTTATAAAATATAATGAATTGATATTTTTGGACTTACGATGTTTTAACTGATTGCCGACGATGAGTAGTTCAACAAAACAATTTTTTTCTTCTTTATCTGTAGCTATGTGAGATAAGAGCTACTACACTTTTTGTAGTGCTTGACATATGCATGAAGCATTTCTATACCTAGTAACCGATGCATGAGTAATGAGTACCTATATATTGAGTAATCATGTACTGTAAATATAGTCGTATAAGAGAAGTTGATGTTTAAGTAAAACTCATGTTTTAATTAGTTATGTATGAGTAACATATTAGTATACTATTAGTGAGCAAACCTGCAAAAATGTATACCTACTACTAAAGTAGATGTGAGTGATATGAGTTATTTACTATAGTAGATGCAGAAATTGTTGATATCCTCTTTCAGAATTGTCTCTTTTCTTTTCTTTCATCCCAATAACTCACTCAAGTTGAGTAAGGTTTTTAAGTGAATTTTTCACGCTGACTATAAAGTTATACCTGTTTGATAAGATCGATTAAAGCTCACGGCTTGCAGTTATGATAGGTTTGTTTGTTTCTAATCCCGCAGGTTAAAAATGGGGACGATGCTAAAAATCGTACATGTAAATGTCCTATGGTTGAACCTACAGAATTTTTCGGAACTTAACTTTATTCATGAAGAAAACGGTGTTCCCGTCAGCATGTTTTCTGTGTTGATTACCTATACGTCGATAATTCCTGGTGCCAGTTTTTCACTGTATTCCCGTCGCGTTGCAAAAAAGCACACCTAAACTTCCTGTTCAAAATAAGAAAAACATAATGTTTCTGCATAAAATATTAAAATTTAAATTCATTTCATTCTGATTATTGAGCGGTTAACTCCTCTGATGCATAACAAAGCATCCAAATAAATATCAACAAACAAAAATTAAATACAATTCTATAAAAACTAAACTCACATTGGGCGCCATTCGTGTAGTAAAACACATTCAATTTTTCTTCCCTTAAAGAAGTAAAAATTTCTTTGAAAACAATGGGACTTATTTATACATTTTTATTTAAAAACCAATATACAATAAGAAAATAGAACCATGAAACAAATTTGTTTGAAAACTATGTGGCGCCCAACGTGAGTCTGAATCAGTAGCAGGGCACAATTTTGAAAAAAGAAAACTTGTATTTCAAAAATAATTAAATGGACTTTTCTAAAAGAGTGATTCTAAATTCTTTCTAATTTCATCGGATGCAGCTATAAAAAAAAAACTCGCGTTGGGCGCCAGTTTAAATTTGCAAAGCTATTGGCATATTCATAGTCACTTTTAAACTCCAGTTTATCTTAGACTGGGGTTTATCCAATGTTATTTAGATAGGATAAGCCCAGGTCTATGATAAGCTGGAGTTTAAAAGTGACTATGAATATGCCCCATTATGTTTATGAGTTAATTTTGATACAAATCAAAGAAGAAATATTTGTTATAATAACAAAAGTAATGTTATGATTGAATCATCAAAGGGCATCTGCCCCAATTTCCAAAGAAATGAAGGTTATATTTGCTTTGATGATGTATTCTGAGGGAATGTTGTCTCAGTGTGTTTTAAAATGCTATCCACAATCACAGATAATATACATAGTTCAAAGACAGCCCACTTTACAAAGGCTCTCAAAGGTAATTCTAATAATAAATCAGGATATAGAATGTAGATACATTTCACTATTGACAAATGCCTTCTGTGTAATATAATTTTGTTTTATAGTGTCACACTGTGTAATGTGCGTAATTTATTCAAGCTGCTTATATTTTACTTTGCGAACCAAAGTTGACCCCCATATATGTATATGACAGAAAAAAAAGATAAGGGGGCCATCAAGTCGCATTGCATACACATTCGCATGTAAATTACATGCAAATATAGGTATATGTCTGTCTATGTGTGACTTCGTTCCAATTGAAGGGAAAAACGAGCGAAATGTAAGCCATCCCTCGCTGAATAGGGTAACAGAACGGGTATAATAATAATAATAATAATTTCGTGTCGTCTTCGTCGCTGTCGCCGTTGTCGTTGTCGTTGTCGTATTATGCCGTTGTCTGCTGAGGAAATCTTAAAGCAAAGACTTTGAAATTCAAATTATTTTATTATTTCTTTTTTTCTCATTTCTATTATCTTTTCTTCTCTTTACTTAAGTGTAATGGTGTTCGTGATTGTGATGTGTTAGGTGAAAAGTAGTCGAAGAAAATGAGAAAATAAATGTACCTATCTCACAGATATAGAACTTTTTCTTGTTTTGTGTGTCTTTGGGTGTTATTATTATAATTATCATAATCATTGTCGAGCTGTTATGGCAGCTACTCGTAGGTACTGTGTACAACACACTCCTCGAGTGTATAGGGAGCTAGATACTGAAAGTAAATGGTTTGGATAATTTGTGCAATTTTTATCTGAATGAGATGTATTTGCAAAAGTGTGTAGGTATACATTCATATAGATATGTGTAAAGAACAATCAAATCTGTGCTCAATTGGGGAGGAAAATTAAGTGTTGGTTTTTTTTACTCCAGATATCTATGTTTGCCATACAAGATTGACTAAGGTGCTTGATCTCTCATTTTTATAAAGGAAATCAAAATGTCTGATGCGATGTTAACTTTTCTTACTATAGAAAATATTTCGTCTTTGATTTGTATAAAAATTAACTCATAAACATAACTTTAAAAATTTAAACTGGCGCCCAACGCGAGTTTTTTTTCTTTCTTTTATAGAGGTAGGTATATAGTTTTTGAAAATACAAAATAATAAAATTAATTAAAAGAATAAAACTTGCCCAGACATTGAGGATATATGTACAGTATTAATTTACAATGGAGAAGTATGAAAAAAGTTGTTTCATTTACTTGGTATTAATGGATGAATAATTATTTATTTCATACCTATATCATGATGAAAAATACTGAAAAATTCCACACAGTACAACTTGCTTATATTCACATTACAATGAATCAATTCCTTTAAGAATTTAAAAATGGCGCCCAACGTGAGATTGTATTTTTGAATTTGGACTTAACATTTTTATCCATTTCAGTAGGTACTTATTAATATAATTTTAAAACTGTCTTATGTTAACCCGATAAGCTGTAAACACCAGATTCTATAATCATTTCAAAACTTATTCCCATTTAAAGCTTTTAGGTATCCAAATAAAAATAAAAAAAAAAAAAATTGTAAATTATATGGAACCCAAAACTTCCCACAGGAGGTATTATTATTAAACTAAAACCACAAAAGTGTCTAAAATTACAAACAAAAAACTGACTTGTTATCTTCACAAAACTATATTTCCATGGTGTGTATTTTTTTTTTCTTCAACAATTTACCCAAAACCAAAACAAAAGTTTTCAAATGAAGAAAAAAATAAAAAAAAAAAAAAAAAACGAAAATCCTACAATACGCCACGGAAATTGTTTGAAAAATTTTAATTTACATAATCCCCGCGCGCCCAACTTTAATCCAATCGATTGCAGAAGCAGCATGAACGAGAACGAAACGCTTCATCATATCGTGTGCTTTTTGCTGATAGGGGTTGTCGAGTAGGATAACTGCTATACCATGCCACCTACTGCTACTGATGGTTTTAGCGAGTATATCTCTTGTATTTCTTCCTTATCTCTGCATATTGTGTCCACCACCATTTATACGAGTATAGATACGTATAGAGCGATGTCCTTTTATTCACTCAATGTATGCAGCATCAAGCATTTACCTGACTTCCTTCCGCTGCCATCACTGCCACTATTAGCATAGTTGGTCGTTTTAGTTGAACTTGTATAGCCTTATTTTGGTTGTCGTCGATGAACCCGCTACCCGCACCGCACCGGTCTGTCTCCGGGCTCTAGGTCCGGTGCCGGTTCCAATGATATGATGGCTTCTGCTCGATCGACTGGGGTGTGAAAAATCAATGTTCAAAGGACATAAAATCCACCTCAAAAATAAAATTTCAAATACGCTCACATACAAACATAGCTAAGGCAGGTATAGAATTAGGAATCCACTTTACCTGGTAAACCCTATACATCACCCTCTCCTGACTACTGTTTTTTTTTTTTTTTTTTTTTTTTGTATATTTGATATCCCGGAAAGGAGCAAAAATTCAAACAACGTTAAGATACACAAGGAATCCTGGATTCAAATACCCTGCTGTTTCTGCGCCGGGTGCGGCACGGCACGGTATATGGTTCGTTGCTACTGTGTATCACTGATGCTGTGTATCTCCATCTCCCCGGTGCTGCTATACTGCTGCTGAATATTATGGCAGTTATAGCTGAGGTGTCCTGTTTTTTCTGTTCATCCTCAAACATGTGGGGTTTGTGGGGTGATGCTGAATACTGATGGGTTAGAAATTTTATGCTTTATCCGTTTTGTGGATTTTGTTTCAGAAAACCTTTTCTATATTTTTTGTGCACACATGCAAAAATTCCACCGAGTTCGTCCTTGTCCGTCCGTCTGGCGCATTCCTATTCGTATATATGGTGCTCTCTCAAATTCTTTGGATTCTGCAAAGTTAGGTGATTTTTATCCCAAAATCGAAAAGACAGACCAAAAGCTACAACACGACAAGGTCCTTGTTTTTCTCTGGCTCGCTCTACAACCAAAATGTCCTTATCTAAAGTCCGGATGTAATTTTGTGTATTCTATCAAAAATCTTGTGTGCACTTTTTGACTTCGGTGTGTCGTCGTGGTCGTGTGTGTTATGTTATAAATAGCTGAAATTTCACGTGCAATTAGTGTTTCTATTCTGTAAGATTAATAAGGACACTTTATACCTTCCTTTATAGATCCTAGCAACGTGGCCATTGCGAAACATATTTTAGTTAGTTTTATATGATAAAACATGATTGTGTATTGTATGGTTATGGTTAGGTGTGTTTTGTTTTGCAGTGTAGGTATGTAGAGTAGAAAAGTAACGAAAAATGACTCGCTATAAATTTGCCTTAATTGTCCTAATTGGATTCCTTGTATGTTTGGCCACCCTCGGGCTTCCATCAGCCAGTATAACGGGTGGATGGGGAAAAATAAACGAACGTGAGCAAAACTTAGATATACACACACAAACATAAATTAAACACATAATCCACAGGATATTTTCTCATGTAATCGTCCTGTTCTTCCAATTTTTTTTTTTTTTTTTTTTTTTTTTTTGTGAGAACCAGCACTTTCCCAAGGTGAAAGAAACATGCTACAGAATAAATTGAAATTGATGACTTAGTGTGATCTTATTTCATAATTTCCAATTTAGTGTTCTTGATGGTGTAAAAAAGGGTGACTCAGTTTTTGGTCCTTTTTCTCATACATTCTCTTGTGTTTATGTGGTGTGGTGTATGTGTGTGTGAGTTTGTAATTGTAATGAAAATGAGTTTCGTTTTTATACCTCGGGCAATATTTGACAGACTGGATGAAATTAATCATTATTTATGCTCGTGATGGTGGTGTTGGTGGGATTTTATGTTGTCGTTTTTTTTTTTTTTTTTTTTTCTTCCAAGGTAAATTTAGCTATGGTTTCGGTATGTCATGTTATATTTCCCAGATGTTTTGTGTTTCGTGATCATTCATACCCCAGCTCTAAGGTCCTGCGGTGTATTTTCTTTTTCATGATACAGATGTGACTTATACCTAAGAAATGTTCTTTCAAAAGACAAGGAGCGTTAAAATATTTGTCATGAAACCAGAACAGCTTGTTCACCTGGGCATAAAAGGGCACGCGACACTTTAATCCGTGAGTGGAATACCTATATATAGGGATAAGGGAAAAGATATAGGTTTCTATTCAGGTACCTGGGTTCGTTGTTCAAGTAAAATTAGGTACCTACTACAAACGTACCTATTCAACTTTCTGATGAGTATACCTTTAGCCTGGTGGACAAAGTATAGATTATTGTTAAGGGGTAAAAATTGACAAATATAGGGGTTATTATAAGAACTACTAACGAGAAATGCATGTTACGCAAATGCATATTCATCGAACTTTATGTTAATGAAATTCAATGAAAAGGAACTAGTTGGAAAAGGGACTAAATCAAGTTTGGTATTGACATTATAACGGTTTTTAGGTGTAAGTACAAGATTTTAAGGTTCCAGGTACTTTTCTTGATTTTTGAGAATTTTTTTGGAGACGTTATCTAAACATATCTATTGTCATTACAAAAAATGTGTTAAGCTACAATTAGACGGTCAACGAAAATGGTTAACGCGTTGACTCTCTGACAAAATGTCTTCAAATTCCGTCCCAAAGTTGTCTTTTCGTGTGATCATCAACGCAGAATACTGTCCATGCGTTGACGGCTGCATTGACACCGACGTTGACATTGTTTTTACCTTCAACGCATTGACGTTTTTCATTGATCACCCTGAGCAAATGTTCGGACACATTGACGCAAAGCGTTGACCGTAATCCCAACGTTGGCAAGGCATATTTTTCTGCCACGTTAACGTAGTCTGCGTTGACTTCCGTGTGACATTGACGGACTAGCCTCATTCGCTGGATCGTCAATGTATTATGCGTTGACATGGTCAACGTTGACGGTCCATTGGTAGTGTATTGATGACTTTGTTGATGACGTCAGAGAGTTAATGTGTTGACCATTGACATTGTTTAAAGATCCTTTTTATAAAATATTTGCTTTCTCAGAATGTTGAATGTTGATAAAACTGAAATAGGTATAATACAAGTAGGTGTGTCAGTAAGTGACTGCCAAAAAAGTAAACTGTGAACATTTAAGTGAAATCAGTTCAGTAGTTTTTGAGTTTCAACTCTCACAGAAACAACAATTAATTTGTAATGAGATACTTTCGATACGTGTTCCGCAGTAGGTACCGTGTGACGTTATGGTTAGCGCATTGGACTATCATGCCGGATCTCTTCGTTGGATTCCCATGATCTTCCACAAAAAAATAAAAAAATACAAGTTTTTTTTAACAGGGCTACTGTCTCTTGCGGGGAAGTGACAAATCTTCCAAGAACATCTCTTGTAATGAAAAAGGGCCTCTCAGCTTAACCGTTCGGATTTGGCAGAAAATTGTAGGTCCTTTCCATGCCTGCCTAACAAGCACGCACACAGAAATGGATGAGAGTTGTAAGTCACTAGGCTCTTGTTCCTCAAGAGCCATACCTTGAGATTTCGACACTCAGTGCCATCTATCACAAGTAGCACAAAATAGTATAATTTGGTATTACATTTCTTAATTAATCTTAAATTGGTATACCAATTTATGGCTTCTTTATTCATTCTTAATTTCTTCATATTTTATTATTTTTAGGTATTTTCTTTAAGAACTTAAATTGTTATGTTCACTTCTACTTAAAGCATTCTTAAATACTTCTTAAATCGGCATTTCTTAAATCGGTGTTTTTTATTTCTTCAATACTTCTTTAATCCTTCTAAAAATGTTTTTTTTTAAGCAATTAAGTCTTCTAAGTCTTTAAGTCTTCTAAAAATTGTTTTATTAATTGCACCACTTGATGCTGTCATGCTGGAAGCCTGGATTCGATTCCCAGCCTCGTTTTAAAAAAAAACTTCAATGATTTTTTGAAAAAATTAATATTTTGAAAAGGTGTTACTACATTTTTTGAAATTACGTTTTAAGGTGTATTAAATACTTAAAACTGGAATCCCATTTTTTCAATCTTTTAAGCAACTTGAACTTTGAGTTTTCATTATTCATATTATTTGTTTATTTAATACGTTGTCGGTATTATAATTGCATCTTTTTTACTACGAGTAATTTACATCAATTCTTTTGCACAATTGAAAGTCGAAAACGGTTTTAACTAGCTCTTTATTTAGACAAGCATTGAAATGCATCAGATTGGCTGAGTAGGTAGCGCACAGGAATGGCATGCGAAGGAACTTGAGTTCGAATCCCGGTGGAAGCACAGGTAAATACAAAAAATTGGCTTCAATTATAGTGTTAAATAATAATATCATTACAGGAAAAGGCACAAATAGAAAATAAAAGTTCAAAAATGAAAGACCAAAACAAATATGTAATAATACAAAATAAAAAAAAAATAAAACAAAAAAAAAATAAATAATAAATGCTATACCTCTTAAAGAAGGAGTAAAGAAGTATTTAAGAAGGCTTTTTGAAGGAAATGAAAATTTAATACCTATTTAAGAAGGTGTAAGAAAGTATTTAAGACAAATGTAATTCCGAATTAAGAAGATTTTAAGAATTAATTTAGCTTCTTAATTCCTTCTATCAGATCGCCCACTTGCGCCTTTTATCTACTTAATACGAATTTAAATCCGTTTTAAAGAAGAATGCAAGCACCGTTTTAGAATTCTTAAATCCTTCTATAAGTATAATTCTGTGCTACTTGTAATGGGCCAACATAAAAACGCTTGATTAATTGGCACTTCCCACTTCATAATAAATAGTAAGATTCAACTGAATAGGGTTTTTATTTTTCTTAAAGAAGTAGGAACGAGGATAATTTTTTTTTGAGAAACGTTCAATAAAATATCAAGATGTTCTAAAAGTTTAAGAAATAAGCCTTTAAATCCAAAAAGTTGCAGAAGCTGTGGTTGTTGCAAAGTAAATATTTATTAAACTTACAAACACTTGAAAAATATGAAAATCTTAAAAATGGCGCCCAACGTTATCTTATATTAAATATATGTATGAATTTACTGTTGGAATTTTGAAAGTTTTTGTAAGCATTATTATCTTAAAATATTTTCTCCTCCTACAAGGAATATTCAGCACCATTATAACTGCTACCTTAATCAAATTCCCCCAATGAAATTAAACCAAAATCATCAATTTTTGCAAAAATTATACTCATAACATGCATATCATCACGCATATTAAATATAATTGAATCATTAATCATTCAACAACCTAAATAATAAACATAAACACAATCTCTCCCCTGTCCTGTGTGCTTGTTTTCAAATCTTAAATATTAACCTCTCTCTCTTAATCCGATCACTGATTTTATATTAAATCTAGCAAAAAATAGAAATAATATAAAAAATAATCACAAAGATAAAAAGTCAGATCGACGTTCATATTTTTTTTTTCACCTCTAGAATTATTATTAATTCCAATGGAAAAATTATACATTTAACGCGGTGTGTGATTCTAAAAATAGGTTTTGTTTGTTTGGATTTCAAATACAATTTTTTTTTTTTTTTTTTTTTTCCTGCTACTAGAGAGTGAACAGTAAAAAAAATGAAATTTAATTTGCAATGCAGATACACTTTCTGCTTAAAGATATACAACGAGCTAGCGAGGACGTTGAATTTCCTACATGTTGTGTATAGATTTTTTTTTTTTTTTTTATTTTGAGTTTTTTTTTTTATTATTTTTGAGAGTTTGAGTGATTTTTGATTTTCAACACTTTCTGGTAGATATAGGTTGTATATCTGCGCTTTGCTTGCCTACGGCATTTTAGTTTGCAAAAAAAGGAACATTAAGGATATGCGACAGAAGAAAAAAAAAAAAAAAAAAAAAAAAAAAAAAAAAAAAAACATTGAAACAATATAAATCCCTGCTGCTGGTAGAGGTTTCGCTGATTTTGATGATGACTACAGAACAGAACAACGATTTACACAGGACTATGTCGGATGACACAAACCGGCGAAAGGAGGCAAAGGCAATGACAACGATTAATGAACACAGCCCTAGGCACTTTTCCTTCGAAAATTCTTGCATACATTCACACTTTGTGGCATATATGTAGGTATATACACATATCTATGCAGAAAATAGAAGCATATAGATCATAAAGTTTTCGTTAGTGTTATTCTGCTACGTGATGACGTGAGTTTCATGTTTTTTTTTTTTTTTTCTGAAGGAAGATGAAGAAGATGAAGGAAGCGAGTATATGTAGATATAGGCAGGGACGAGGTGGCCCAATTGGTTGGTTGATGGGAAGCAAATCCTCACAAAACTGCCATAATTACGAAGATCATTAAAATACGTTTCTCTTATGTTGAGGCTCTGGTTGTTGTTGTTGTATTTTTTTTTTTTTTATCCTGTAGTTTATTTTCATGCTCTAACGAACTTCGAGGATGAAATCAGTGATGAAGAAACATAGAACATCTCTGTCGTTGGCGACGTGGTTGTTATACTCTCATCGTCGTTATCATCATCCTCTTTTTTTTTGTGTTCTAATCATAATAATAATCTAAACGAAACTTTGTTCATGTTCAATGTTGAAGCTGAAGCTGAAGAAAAAGACCCTCAGAATATTTTGGTATAGTTTTTGGCATTTGAAAAACACAATTAATTTCATTTGAAGGGCGAATAAATCTTTTGGTATACCAAAGCAACTTCTAGGAATATAGGCACAGCAGTGGGGGTAGCTAAATTATCTTACTGTTCGATAAGGGCTGTTGTAGGTATATTGTAAGAAAACTATACTGTGAGAGGTTATTTTTGACGACAAAACACCTAGATGAAGATAGTGTCTGAAACAGCTTATTTTGTGTTCCATGGGTTGAGTGAAATTGAAGATTGAATGGTCAAATGTAGGTTCATATATAGTCAATTTATTATTATATTTAGAGCTTTGTTGTTAAAGAAAATTGCTAAATCTTTAAATAAAGCATAATTGTGTTTATTGTTGTGTTTGTTTATTATTAAATTTGTCTACAGCTTTTCGTAGGCACTTTTTTCAATTTAAATGCTCAGCAATGTTTTGAATGAGGACGAGGATATTGAAATTTATAAGAGTTATAATAGTTTAGCTATTTTTATAACAGTTATAACAGTTGTTTGCCATTAAAAGTTGGTTAAAATTGCATTAACGAGCTTCCCGCGACCCTCTGTCCCCGAAGTATGCCAACCGGTAGGGGCCCCTGGCCAGTATACTTTTAAAATCAAAACTGTTATAAAGTAGGCATTTCTACAGTGACTTCCATTTTAAAAGTAACCAGTAATTAATAGCTTAAGGTGAAACATATACAAAATCGCATTTTTGACTAAGTATAGGTACAGGGTCTTTCATTAAGCGCTTCCTATCTTTAAATTTAAATAAAACAAAGTGTGAGTGAGATATCATCGATATTTTTAAATCGTTTGAAAGGCCTATCGAAGCCATTATGTATGAAATATAACATCGTTCAAATGTCCGCTGCAGCTTCTCTGGGTGGCACGCATCCGAAATGTCCAATTTACCATGACTCTGCGACTTCAGAAAACTCCAGAAGAAAAAGGATAGTGGGTGCACATCACATCTACGTGAGATGACCATATGATGCCCTGGAAGCGTTCGTGTAGAATTTCCAATGTGGCGTGAGCTGTATAGCACGTAGCGCCGCGCCATCTTGTGGAAACCACATTTCGTTGGTATCCATATCATCCAATTCAGATCAAAATAAGTTGGTAATCATCGACCTATAGCGCTCGCCGTTGTCGGTGATGGCCTGGCCAACGTCGTTTTCAAATAAATATGAACCTATGACTCCGCCAGCCCAAAATCCACACCAAACAGTGACTTTTTCGGGATGCATTGGAAACTTTAGGATCTCATGTGGAATTGGTGTCATCCCAAATTCGACAATTTCGTTTGTTGACGTACCCATTCATCCAGAAATGGGTCTCATCGCTGAAGATGACCGTAAATGGGCGAAGAGCGTGGAACTTTGCCCGAACAGAACACCCATTGTGATAAAACATTTTTATCATTTGCACACAGACTGAATAAATGACAGCTAATTTGACAGATGTAGCTTCAACAATATGGCCGCTATCAACTGTAAAAGTTCAGAAGTACCTAAACTTATTAGATAACTCTTTATAACCCCATATACCATGGGGAAATTCTAAAAATAGGGTATCAAATGAAAGCTCTTACTGTCCTCTATATGAAACAAGTGCTTTGTCTATTAATGGTTACCGCTAGTCCAAAAAAAATAAGTAATTTTGTACTATTTACATATCGTTTTAACATAAACTGTTCAACAGTGAACCACTTCTGTTTCTACTTGATGTAAGGAGTTTTTGTAGAAATAATAACTCTTTGAATTTCTTTGCATCAACTATTTGAATTCAAATGTCCTAAAATTCCAAACTTTTAACTCCTCCTTAGTGAGCTTTAGGAGTTAAAAATGTATTATTTATTCAAAAAAAAAGGTTAAGAAAAAGGAAATATTATCCTTAAATTCCCACTGCTAATAATTGCAATATAATATCTTCTATATCGTTTTTCACCCTCCTTGTTCCATTATAGCATTCCCTTAACGTCTCTTCATCATCTCTGTATATCCTAAGTTTCGGTGCATATTTCAAAGAAAAAGAAACAGTTTCTGAAGATCTCGAAAAGCAACCGCAAGCCCACTACTCAAGTTTCGTCTTCTGCACCCTCTTTATCGTCCGTTGTCGTCATTTTTATTTACAACTTCCACTAAACAACTCCAACTATCCATTTGCTTTTTACAATATTCTCAAAATCCAATTGAGAATATTGAATTTTAATCGGGAAAAGAAATAATATTAAAAGAAAAACTGAGAAGAAGAAGAAACTAAAGTTAGATTTTTATTTCAATTGATGTGCGTTGTTCTATACACGAATTTGATTGCTGCGGGGTGAGAGGGGCGGATATAGTCGTATCTTTTTATCCTCCCTAATGGGTAATAGGTTTTCAGGGATTATATACCAGTCTTCGTCTTGATCTCTCTAGTTTCTCGCCGAGCAACTCAACTCAATAACGCTCTAGAGAATTTATTATTTATATATCGAAGGCGATATCCTTTCATTTTTTTTTTTTTGAATTTTATTTTGCATTTTTCATAAATTTAAGAGCATTTAATTTTTGTTTTTGCCTCATTTCGCATATTGGTCCTGGATGGTTTTTATTTTTGTATATGTAGATACTTAAAATCGCATGCATTCTCTTACTTTATCATAAAGTTTTATACATGTTGTTGTTGTTTTTTTTTTTTATTTAATAATTCAGGTGATTTTTTTTATTTGCAGATGATATACATACATCTCTATAGCATCAGCCACATCACAACATCCACACACTTAACCAAGGATCAATTCCAGTTGAGTACATCTCCGCCAGCAATATACCAATGTGGCATGGCATCGGCATCGGCATCACATAAGGGCAAAATGGCAATTGTGGAAATAATTTGTTTTTATGAACACCAACACACAAATTCTGGTGAATTATTGATAAATTTTCCAGTTGAGTAAATGTGACAGACTCTGTTCGACAAATGCTCTACGGCGCGGTGCGGCGGGTGACGATGGCAATGGCGACCAAAGTTGAACGAATAAATAAAAATTAAAATTAAAAAAAAAAACAACATTTATCCTGGTCAAACAGCGTATTCCGGTTTTGGGTTTTGTTTGTTTCTTATTTTTTATATTTATTTTATATAATAATTCATTCGCCCATCAGGTAGGTGATTCGAATATTTTTTAATAAAATGATTTTTTATTCAAATATTGATTTTTACAATAAAAAAGGTTTCACTTTCAGCTGTGATATGGTCGTTGGTGGCACATTAATTTATCGCAGGTATATTTTATTTCATAAATTTATTTAAAAATATTAACACCGCTTATATAGTTGCATTGTAAAATTAACGTTTTTATATTTTTTGTGTGTTTTTAGTATTATCCTCTCTCCCGCTATAAAAGTGTGCTCCATTTTTTTGTATCACCAGTTATCTTGTCGGGATGTTATGTGTGAAAATAACTTTTTATTTTAAATATTAAATGCCCACATTTAACACTGCGTGGTGCAGAAAGTGCAATAATTGCAGTGCAGGTATGTTAGTTCGGTATATGCTGAATGCCACACGATTATTGCAGTGAAGTATCGAACTACTTAATATGACATTGCCGTACACAATATTTTTGCTGATAACAACGAACGAACATAAAGCAATTATAGAGGAGCACCGGTGTATTCGTCCCCTTATCATTCTCTCGCCCCGTGTGATATTGATAACGACTGGACGGAGAACTGATAAGGGCTCGTGTCACCATTTAATCAACAGTGAGAGAGGAACTTATAATTAATATTTCTTATTTTTATTATGTATCTAATCAAAATTATGAAGATATCAATATATAATGTAGCTCTATACATGGATTTTAAAGATCAACAGTTTTTGATAAGGAGTGTTCTATAGATAAAGGGTTTTCCAATAAGAGGTGTTATTTTGATATTCAAAGAAAAATGGCATTTTTTGAGTTAAATGATCGAATGTTTATTTCATTATAAAGAGGAAGGTATACCGTTAATAATGGAATACAACATCAGCCAAATGGCCGCCACGACCACGCTTACAGGACCACATCCTTTTCATGAAATTTTCCATAACCAAATCGCAAAGTGGCTGCCCTATGTCCTCGATAGCCTCACGAATTCCATCTTTGAGGTCTTGAATCGACGCTGGGCTGTTGGCGTAGACCTTATCTTTCACGTGGCCCCAAAGGAAGAAGTCACAAGGTGTTAAATCACAAGATCTCGGTGGCCAATTGTGATCACCTCTTCGAGAGATAACACGGTCCGGAAACTTTTCCCGTAAAAGATCGATGGTTTCATTGCTTGTGTGGCACGTAGCGCCGTCTTGTTGAAAGTAAACGTTGTCCAGATCAATACCATCCAATTTCGGCCATAAAAAATCATTAATCATCTCTCCATAGCGCCATCCGTAACTGTTGCTCCAGCCTCATTTTCGAAAAAGTAATGTCCAATGACCCCGCCGGACCATAAACCGCACCAAACAGTCACGCGTTGAGGATGGAGAGGCTTTAAAACAATAACTCTTGGGTTTTCCGAGCCCCAGATGCGACAGTTTAGCTTGTTGACGTAGCCTCCGAGGTGGAAATGGGCCTCATCAGTCAAGATGATTTTTCGATGAAATTCCGGATCATTTTCATGCATTTCAAGGACCCAATCAGCAAAGACACGACGTTGCTGATGATCAGCCGGCTTGAGTTCTTGTGTTAACTGAACTTTATAAGCCTTAAGACCCAAGTCTTTATGCAAAATACGGTGTAATGACGTTTGTGGAATGCCTAATTCCAAAGAACGACGAGGAATGGACTAACCTGGGTTTTCTTCAACACTTTGGGCTACAACAGCAATATTCTCAGTTGTTCTTGAGCGACGTGCACGGGTTTTATTCTTCACATCACTAACTTGTCCCAACAGCTCGAATTTGTCCACCAATTTCTGTATTGCGGTCCGACAAGGTGCTTCACGACGACCCAAAAATGTTTTAGTTTTACGAACCGTCTCCGCCAAATTTTCACCATTTTTATAGTGAATTTTAATAATGCGTTGTTGAAGCGTGTATCGTTCCATTTTTATTAATGGCGAAGTTTCTACTTGTCAAATGTCAAAAAATGACAGCTTCAAAAGTGACAGCTACCAAAATAGCGGGCTATTCAAAATAACACCTCTTATTGGAAAACCCTTTATTTCAAAGGACCCAACATTATCTTGAGACACTTCATCGGTGGTACTTTTTTATTGAGCTATATGTAACTTTAATTGAAAACTTTAACTTTGTCACCTTGACTTGAACATTTAGAGAGGTGAAACAAATTCAAAAACTAGCGCAGTGCCTTTAATATCATAATAAAGCCACAGAAATTCAAATTCCAGGATCGGTTCTATTATTTTTTAGGGTCCACCAATATTGTTTTATTATTTGTTTTATATAAATAAAGATTTTTATAAATTGAAATTTCTTAATTTTGTTTATGTTATATTAAGATTTTACCTCATAATAGAGAAAGTAAGCTGTAGTAGCAGTCAACATTTTATAGACATTTATGAAAGAAATGTAAATATTTCTTTCTTTTTTATGTTAATAAAGATAACCCGCTAAAACAGTTTTTTTTTATTTGGAGGTACATAATGCATAGGTATCTCTAAATAAATTACCCATTACATACATTTTATTTGTACCTATATTATTTAATATAAAATATTAAGCACTTTGGCTATTCGAAGAATCGTGATGTTTTTTTTTTCTTCAAAATATTACTATTTTTGATTAAAAAGTATAAAACTGATATTAGATGATTGGAAGTGATTATAAAATCTTTCCGTGGGCTCTTTTGGTCACTATATATTTTGACAATGAAACAACTAATGCTGGATTTACACGACTGATAAATTGGCAGTATTCTGGCATTTAACTGTCAAACAATGACAGAACAATGGAAAAATTCATTCTTTTGGAAGTAGGTATAGTGACAGAAAATGCCAATTTGTCAGTAGTGTAAATGCAGCATTATACTCTGTCCAACAAAAATAGGCAGTACACGTCTTATGGGAAAGCTTTTTCAAAATCAGTAGCGTGCCATATTTTTGCACCATAATAAATTGAAATAACTCCTCCACAAAAAGTGTTTGCCCGCCCGTAAATTTCCAAAAGCATCTGACACAGACCCAACATCCTATTCAAGGCACATCTGAGTGTGCACTGTGCACTGTGCCACAGATTAGCCGCATGAAGATGAGAATCCCCGGCAGCCATTTTAATTTGCCTACAAGCTTGTACTGTCAGATATCAGATAAAAAATGAGAATGTGTGTATAAAAACTAAATAAAAATTAAAAAAAACTAAATGAAGTATAGCATTACTCAATTAAAAAATTCTAGATATACGAGTATTAGATGTGTTAAGTCCAAAGGGAATTGAAAGAATAAAATGAAGTTGGGCCTTAGTAGTTTAAATGCTTCATGCAACAACTGATTTCCTCCGGGCTTATAGCTTAGCTCAGACAATTTTTAGAGCTTTACTCTAAAAACTATTTAATCCGAATGCAATAGGAGGAAATAAACAAGGTCGTGGGGCTAAATGTCGAAGGGAATTGAACGAAAAATTCAGGCTGAAGTTGAAAAATTCCATACAAATACTCAAGTTTTAGATATGTATTTGTAAAGAAACCTTGGCATGTGTTATGCCCGACTAAAAATCGGGAAACGTATAGACCTTTTATTTTTCAATCTGCATAATATTTTCCCGGCAAATTTTAGATGAATACAAGCAATTTGCAAATTAAAATACAAAAAATGCACGACTGGATCGCACGAACTTGCTCTTGTGGTTAATAACTGTATGCAGCCACACATTGAAGATGAATGATGTTATATGATATCTTTAACAAGTAAATATTTAAATAGTCAAAAGTACTAAAAAATTGAACTTTTTTTTATGTATAAATGCAAATATTGTTTAAACTATTGTGAAGCACAGAATGACAAACAGGGCCGGACCAACCATATGTGAAAGATGTGCAAATGCACAGAGCGCAAAATTCTGGGGGCGCATTTCGAGGAGCAAGAAAATATAATCTGATATTGCATTTTAACCTCAAAACTTGTTCAAATAATCCCAAAATAACATCCATCACAACTGTGCTAAGATATTTCTTGCTCACTAACTAACTTTACTTTCATTGTTGCATTCAAGGAGAATTGAACTCAAAATATATCGTAAAATTAAAAATCCCACTAGACCTAGGCATTCAAAGTCTACCGCCTGGGTAATGTGAAAAAGTCTTATGTAAGTGTTTCTAAATCTTGCACAGGGCGCCAGTTTGGCTGGGACCGGCCCTGATGGCAAAATTATAACAAAATCGGTGAAAACCATCAAAAAGATATACCTACGTGAATAACCCAAAAAAAAAAATAATATTTTCTCAAAAAACGTTGAATGCCAAAAAAAAAAACCTGAAACCCAAAATTAAGTACAGATACAAAGTTTTCGAGAAATTAAAAAAAAAGAAAACAAAACTATTGCATGGCAGCTACTCGTTCTAACGGGTGATTTTTTAGCTGGTTTGGTTTTGGCAACACTGGTTTTGACAGCTGACGTGTGTTAAGTACCTTGTGTCACTGTCAAACAGCTTCAGTTTGGTTTGCAATTTAACCATGGATCGTCTTACAAATGAACAACGCTTGAAAATTATTGAATTTTACTATCAAAATTCGTGCTCGGTTCGAAATGTTCATCGCGCGCTGCTTGTGTTCAGCGATGAGGCTCATTTTTGGTTGAATGGGTACGTAAATAAGCAAAATTGCCGCATTTGGAGTGAAGATCAGCCAGAAGCATTGCAACAGCTACCAATGCATCCCGAAAAAGCCACTGTTTGGTGCGGTTTATGGGCCGGCGGCATTATTGGGCCTATTTCTTCAAAGATGATGCGAATCGCAGCGATACTGTCAATGGTGAACGCTACCGAGCGATGATAACAAACTTTTTTTTGCCCGAAATGGAAGTTCTTGACTTGCATGATATGTGGTTTCAACAAGACGGTGCCACATGCCACACAGCACGCGAAACAATGGCGCAATTGCGAGGCGAGTTTGGTGAACAGTTAATTTCACGTTTCGGGCCGGTCAATTGGCCGCCTAGATCGTGCGATTTGACACCATTAGATTATTTTTTGTGGGGGTATGTCAAGGCTAATGTCTATAGGGACAAGCCCGCTTCGATTGACGCACTGGAAGCCAACATCCATGCATTCATTCGTGAGATACCGGCCGATATGTGTGAAAGAGTATGCCAAAATTGGACTCAGCGGATGGGCTACCTGAGACTCAGCCGCGGTCAACATTTGCATGAAATTATCTTTAAACATTAAATTGCAAGGTTCAAACTATCGAGTCAAATAAATATTTTATTCATTTTTTCGAATTTTTTGTATTTTTTTTTTTTTTAAAGTTCTAAACCTCTTAAAAAATCACCCATTAGAAGAGCTGAATCGCAAATTCGAATTCCCCCTCTAGGGAATCACTTAAAAATGCTCTGTAGCAAATCGACCTACCCTTTTAGGCTCTAGGCACTCACAGACGCACGGACGTGCAGACCGATGGACGGCATGGTGAAACTCACGTTTTCAGACTTCTCCATCATCATCGTAGTGTTAGTTTTGATTGCAATCTCATATGTCTTTTTTTTCAAGAAACCAATACTTAGCCTATAGAGCAAGTTTTATTTTTGGGCTATTCGAGTATCTAGATATTTTTAATGGTTTGACCGATTTTCTTATAATTTTGCAATCTGGTAGTTCTCAATAGTTTTAACAATATTGCATTTAAAAGTTTTTAAAAATATTGTTTTAGGTATAAACAGTCTTCTGATAGATGGCGCTCAACACCAAAATATGTTTCCCTCATAGACAGTCGCCTGTGAAATGCTCACGCTTTGGCTTCGTTGGTTCGTTTATGGATAAGACGGCCACGTCCCACGTCTGATGTGAAGTTGGTATAGGATGAAATTTTTTTAAATATATTTCTTCAACATTTTGATTACTTAATTGAGCCTTACTACAAGTTTTTAGCTTGCGGGGTTTCTAATAAAAGAGCTTTTATGTACGTGTGGATTGCTGCCTGGCCAATACCGCATATTTTGTTCATTGACGAAGCCATTCAGCCAGAAATGAGCCTCATCGCTGAAGATGATTTTTCAATTTTTAGCGCTCTTAACGTTGAGGCTACTGACTCCGAATTTCGGTAGTAAATTTTAATAATTCGACTCGTTGTTGGCTCGTATATCTTTCCATCATAAAATGGCAAACCTTACTGAAGAGAAATGTCAAAAGAGCGGCAAGAAATATGGCGTCGTTTGCTGTCCCTGTTGCTCTACTTTTGTAGCGTCCCTGTTGAAAAACACTTTACCTATTAACTTTACATTGAATCGTTTTTTTTTTTTTAAAGACAACTTCAAAATTTTGGGTAATTTTTTTCTGAAACTAAAAAAAACTGCAAATTTTTGGAGCCCTATTGATAGAGCTGGTCTATAGTTGTTTAACAAACAGCTAATTTAACGGTGAAGTAAGCAGTGTACATGGGATTACACCCACTATTTGTTGAACTGTAAAATCAGGAATAGAAATTCAAACAATATGCAAATAAACTGAAAATTCCTGTTGCGGTCCCGTTAGTCTAGGCTTTTTAATGAATTTTTAAAGATATTCTCAAAGTCACAACCTATATACTTGAAAAATCTTTAAAATTTCCTTGACGAAACTAAATGACTTTTTATAAAGATTTCGTGACTTTTCAAGTGGTATACTTTGTTTCGAATATCCCACTTTCAAAAATTATTAAAGAAAGACCTATGGCTGACCAATTTCTTAAACTAATTGCCATTTATAAACCAATTACTGAACTTTTAGATGGCATACAATTTTATAAGAATATCCCAAAAAAAGGTGCTATATACCTACTCTGACTTTGAAAAAATCTTTCAAAATTCATAATAAAAACAACCATGGCTGATCAATTACCAAAACTATTTGATTTTTATAACGTCACTAAAATTTATCAGATGGTATAATTTGTTTGCGAATATCCCACATATGGGTTCAATGTTCCCGTAGTCCATCAGAAATTACCATGTCAGTAAAATGCCAATATGTATTCCCTACACCACCGTGTAGGCTACACGAACGCCAGCACTATGTTTGGCTTTCATTCTTTAACTGTCATTCTGACATTTTGCTCAAATTTTAATTTTTGTCATCCTATTAAATAACTTTCTGGATTGTTACCAACCAAGGTTTCAAAGAAAACATTCCCAATTGCCACTAAAATTTTTAATTGCATGATATGCAGTGAACTTTATTTTTGTAAAGTGAAATACCCATACCTATTTATATCAACTGTACATAATATGTAGAGGAAACTTAACTGCCGTTGAATGGACGCCTCTTATAAATAGTTAAATTTCCCCTATAGTAACCATCTTTTTAAGTAGTTATGGTGTTTCTATCATAAAATTTTATAATCCCATACACATTATTGCCTTATGATCTAAAAAAAAAATAAACTAAACAAATTTCTGTAAGTAGTCCAAATTTACCTACGAATTAGTCAAATTAAAAATTATTATCAGGGAACGTGTTGTCCGTAGCATCAAAGTTCAACTAAAATCCATTTATTATTTAATCCAATTCCATTTGGATCTCGGTTCTGTGCGCCCCCAGAAGACGGTATCTTATGGTGGAACCTATAATCAGGAGCTCATTCCCAGGAGCCACCGAAATATACAGATCTTCCATTCCAATATAGGTATGTAGGTACACATATAACCAAAGAAGGACGTCGACGACATAGCAAAAAAAAGAAAGAGAAGGGCTATAATATGGTAGGTAAGGTGTATATAGGTAGGTACTATCCGCAAAGAGGATTGCAAATAAGGCGAAAAATTCAAAACGAAATGGAATTTCACAAATTGAAATTTTATTTCACTTGTGGCTCCTTCGCAGGATGTGTCTCCTTATTCACTATTTTCAATTTTTTTTTTTTTTGTTTTTTTTTTTTTCTGAAAATTTCTTCTCCTTGTTTTTAGAGTGCCATTGGTTGTTTGTTTATGAATCTACTAGGAACAAGTTCAATAATAATAACTTCGTCCTTCACATTACCTCGTCCAGGTGATTCGATTCTCCCATCCTCCCGCTCCCATCTGGATCTGGGCACCAACAAGGTCCGTGAACAAGGAGGACGACTAGAGATGGATGAAAAAAATGCGAGTGTACACGGAAGACTCAAA
This sequence comes from Leucozona laternaria, assembly GCA_932273885.2. Taxonomy (NCBI): domain Eukaryota; kingdom Metazoa; phylum Arthropoda; class Insecta; order Diptera; family Syrphidae; genus Leucozona; species Leucozona laternaria. The sequence continues at coordinate 19,413,531 of OW026368.1, read as the reverse complement.
AAGAAAAACTGAGAGAACCCCAAAAGAACTCTTAAACAAGAATTTACTGTATTTTTTTGCCTGTCGTTATATAGGAAGGGGAGGTGTTTGGTGAGGTGGAGCTGTGGCAGACTAGAGTATCTGTATCTGAAACTATTTTATGGCCAAGCGATAGAAATTGATACAAGTATCTTTTCTGTCCTACAGGCTTCTTTCCTCATACATTATATACATTTCAATTTGCTAAAGAAGTTCTTTCTTTCTGTGCTGTGCTGTTTTTTTTTTTTTTTTCTTTGGGAAAATTCGCTAAACTCAGACCAGGAATATCCGGTGCAAAACTCTACGGCCTCTGACTCCTTTCTCACACTGAAATGAAAATCCCCTCTACCTATATCATGGCTGCTTCGATGTTTCGAAGAAGGATGCCGAACTAGAACTATATACCGACGGCGACGACGATAAAGAAGGATGGAGTGCTTGCGGATGGATGCTTGGATCACATCGGGCTTGCCATTTCCATGCAAAAGTGTTCTTTTGGGATTTTGGCAGAGCATTGAGATTAATTCCGTCCTCCTCTGTGCTCTTTATGATGCTATCTAGAGTCTAGAGTGGAGGCTGTGTGGCGGACTGATCTCAAGTTTTCCCAGAGGTGTTCAAATCATTCTCATTTAACCACATTAGTAGTGGTTCGTTTTACGCCTCCATGAATCCTCAAAATTAACACAAGAGACGACAAGTGGCAAAAGGAGAAAAGATTGAGTAAGAAAATTTAGTTTCTCTATGAAAAAATAAAATTGAAAAGAAGTTCCTTGATTATGTCTGTTTAAAGAATGTAGAGGATTTTTTGTTGGATTTTCAGAAGATAGGTCCAAAGTTTTGGGAAGGTTTTATTTTGCAAATTTTGGTTAGATTTTTTTTTTGCTCCTTGATTTTTGGACGGCAGTTATGTTCTAGGAATTTCTATTCAGTTGGATAGGAACGGTCAATAAGGATATTGGATGGAGATTAATTTGAGGACGAGGTTAAGAGAGAATCCTATCACTTGAATGTGAATAGGGATTGCTACCGTTCAATGATAACCGAATATTTTTGCCACAATTGGATGATATGGACTTGGAGGACATGTGGTTCCAACAGGACGGCGCCACAAGCCACACAGCAAATGTCACAATCCATTTATTGGAAACCAAGTTTGGAGAATGTGTTGGCCGCCTCGGTAGTGCGATTTGACGCCGTTAAACTATTTCCTGTGGGGCTATGTCAAGTCTATATGGTCTATGCCAACAAGCCAGCGACGATTGATGAACTTCGTACGAATATCGAACGTGAAATTGCAGCAGTATCGGCCGATTTATGCTTGAAAACCGTCGAAAATTGGGTTCAGCGTCTGGACTTCTGCAAGCGTGCCCGTGGTGGGCATGCAAAAAAAATTGAAATTCATACATAATGGCATTGAACGTACTTTCACAGGAGTAAAGAATTTTATTAATAACCAAAACCATTTTTGTTTTATTTAAAAAAAACTTTTGAAGCGCTCTTATTGAAAAACCAGATACTTAAATCCAGATTATTTTGGACAATGGATTTGGACATTGATTTAATAAATCCGGTTTAATTATCTTTGGATTTGAAGTCTATTTAAAGTCTTCTTAATTTACCATCAAGTTATTTTTACAAATAGGTAATTCCTTGTCATACATAGGAACCTATAAACTGTCTTTTTAGACTTATGTTTATAACAGTTGTTTCTTTAGTTTTTGCCACGATAATCGATGTTTTATTTGGTGTTCAAAGCTATCTTATAATAATTGAAAGCTAAAACATTAGGAACCTATGTGCATTTACATTAATATGTTGATCGTGCACTTTACACTCACAATCAGTATTAAATATTTAAAATTTTTATACACAAAAATCAACATTCTATTCATTTTAAAAATCGGGTAAAGCAAACTTTGCGTCTGAAAAGATATTATTATTTTATATTCATTTTAAACAAACGCGCACATCACCGTGTAAAGTTTAATGAGTAAAAAAAAAAAACACCAAGCCGTAGGCTGGTTTTTTAAGACAAGGTGCTTTCCTGTTTGTTCATTCAAATTACGTCACATAATATCAGACACTATTTTCCACTTCTTCACACATTGCAATATATTAACAAATGCAAAAAGCCTATATGTCTAGATGGAACTGCTTCTTCTTTGCTTTGGATTCTTTTGAGATTAGTTTTTCTAGTTTTTTTTTTTTTTTTTTTTTTTTTTTTTTTAAACCTCCAGCGGTTTAATATACAAGAACGAGAATACCTTGCATCCTTTATTTTAATTTTCAGATACAAAATTCAGTCTCGGTTCTATTTTTTTCTTTTTTTTTCATATTACAACAAATAAAAATATTTACATATCCTGTTCGTGCACTCAGAGTTGCCCTGCAAATGTTTTCTTGTTCTCAGGTAGTTTTTTTTTTCATGGAAATAAGAAAATACCCCCTCATGGTAATGTGTGCAGATGAATGTTTCTAGGCGGTCGTCGGATGGCATACCACAAAGGTAGCGAAAACAAAACTATTTCCATAAGTTACAACTTTTAGTTTAAGTAGGAAAAAAAGAATATAAACAAAACGAAGAAAACACATCATGTATCGAGTGCAAGGTTAATGGGGGAGAATAGAATTTCTTGCTAAAGGATAAAAGCTTTCACTGAAACTGAATGTATGCGGATGAATATTTACAAACAATCTCATTTCATCAAGATGTTTTTTTTTTTGTTTTTTTTTCAAAACATATTTCGATCTTTGGTGTCCTTCAGAGAGAGTTAAAAAAAGAATACTTGAAAGTGTACTAACTAAACTATGTATACATAAATAATGGGTTTTTCAATAAGATCGCTACAAAAGTTTTTTTAAATAAAATAAAAACGGTTTTGGATATCAATGAAATTCTTTATTCCTATGAAAGTACGTTCAATGCCATTATGTATGAAACTCGATTTCTTTTGTATGGCCACCACGGGCACGCTTGCAGAAGTCCAGACGCTGAACCCAATTTTCGACTGTTTTCAAGCGTAAATCGGCCGATACTGCTGCAATTTCACTTTCGATATTCGTAGGAAGTTCATCAATCGTCGCTGGCTTGTTGGCATAGACCATAGACTTGACGTAGCCTCACAGGGAATAGTCTAACGGCGTCAAATCGCACGACCGAGGCGACCAAGCAACTGGACCATTTCGTGAGATAACACGTTCTCCAAACTTGGTTTCCAATAAATTGATTGTGACATTCGCTGTGTGGCTTGTGGTGCCGTCCCGTTGGATCCACATGTCCTCCAAGTCCATATCATCCAATTGGGGCCAAAGATATTCGGTTATCATTGAACGGTAGCGATCCCCATTCACAGTAACGTGCCGGTCTTGATCATCAAGGAAGAAGTACGGCCCAATGACGCCGCCGGCCCGTAAACCACACCAAACCGTAATTTTTTCGGGATGCAATGATGACTCATGGAGTACGTGTGGATTGCTGCCTGACAATTACAGCATATTTTGTTTATTGACGAAGCCATTCAGCCAGAAATGAGCCTCATCACTGAAGATGATTTTTCGACGGAAATCCGAATCATTTTCAAGTTGTTGCTCAGCCCAACTCACGAACATACGACGTTTCTGGTGGTCAAGCGGCTTCAATTCTCGCGTCAATTTAATCTTGCAAGGATGTAGGCCAAGATCTTTTCGCAAATTCGCCAACGCTTGAGAACGACGTGTGAGAGACACATTTGGGCTTCCTTCAACTGAAGCCTCAGCGGCAGCAATATTCTCGACACTTCGGGCACTTCTTTGTCTCACTGGCACGGGAACATTTTGTACTGTGCCTGTGGATTCGAATTTTGCCACTAGACGCTCAATTGTTGATCTGCTAGGACGATTATGACGACCATAAATTGGACGTAGCGCTCTTAACGTTGAGGCCACTGACTCCAAATTTCGGTAGTAAATTTTAATAATTTCGACTCGTTGTTGGCTCGTATATCTTTCCATCATGAAATGGCAAACTTTACTGAATAGAAATGTCAAAAGAGCGGCAAGAAATATGGCGTCGTTTGCTGTCCCTGTTGCTCTACTTTTGTAGCGTCCCTGTAGAAAAACCCTTTACTTAGACTGCGGCCTCCTGAGAGATTTGGATTTCAATGTGAATTAAACGAGTAAATAATATGGAATTGGGTTTATTATTTGGATATCAATTCATTTTAATCTAGATTTAATGTTTAATCTGGATTAAGAATGTTAATATAACGTGGGTTGAGTGTTAAAGTTCTTCTTCACTTAATTCTTTGTCTTCTTTGAGAATTCTTCAATTTGTAAATTCTTCGTCGTCTCCTTCTTCAGACTCTGTACCATCCTCGGATCCTATACAATCCGCCAATTTCTATCATACTACAAGGAAAATTATCATACGCAAAATAAATTAATGTTTTTTTTTTTATTTTAAAATATTTTGAAAAAGTTAGCTTGTCGATTTTAATACAATTTTTTTAGCCATTTCATTTTTTCTTAAAACAAAAACAAATTATATATAAATTATCCCTAAATATTTTAAAAATCTTTTATGCAAAAATCGATATTTGATATTTGAGCTTGAACTTGCCTATTGCAAAATGAAGATTTCAGTGTTTTTTTTTTTCCAAATAATTGTTCGTAACGAGGGAAATTATTGACCTAGAAAAATGATATTGACATAAAATGAAATGTTTTTTTTTTTTTTTAAATAGAAATAAAAATAGTTTTCTATGTTAAATGCATTTTGAGATATTGGGTGATATCCATAAAACATAGTAAATGCTTTAACTAGAGAATTTCTAAGTAAAAACTATTCATGGTAAGCATACAAATGCAGTAAATGCTGAAAATTCAGTTTTTACTTCCGATCATAGTGACTACTTTTCTCGGATGAATTTGTTTAATAAAAACTTTGTTCCGCATGCATAAAAACTAGTAATGAATTTTTTTTTTTGTATATTAATTACTTAATTTTTTCAAAGTTACAAAATAGCAACTTGAAAATTTCATAGTATATACTTATGTGCTCCAAAGCCGTAATTAAGTAGCCGTGAAACCAAATATGAACTGTTTTGAGTCATAATTCGAAGAAATCAGGCTATGGTATTTATTTAAATTGGGTTGCTGTTATAATACTGACCGGAATGTACTCGTATTAATTTAGATGAAAATACGTTTAAATTACTACTACTTTTAGTAATTTTCTTAACAACGCAGCAAAACGTGGAGAACATGGTGAAAAAAAAGTATTTCATACAAAATTTGACTTAAATGGTTTTTGCTTGTAGCCACAGTGTTCTCTTACAGTTTATATAACGATCGAAAGTCTGGTTCTAAGTTCAAACAATTGTAAAGAACATTGGTTAAATATGAATACTTCATTGGTTAGCCGTTGCTATTAGCTTATTTTAAGGGTTAGAAAAAAGAACTTTAATTTTTATTTTTTAAATTTAACACATTTATGTTTTGTCTATTTTTGATTCATATAAAAGTTCCCAGAACAAAACTTCGAAAATATTGTATAAATAAGGGCACTATTCATCACAACCTCATTGAAGTTGTTGCATTGTAATGCTTTGGTAAATTTAGCATACATATAAGTTTAGGTTATTACGGCCAAAATTCAAAACTCTTCAAGGCCTTGTTTGTTAAGTTTACTAAACTTACTTACTTCTTACCTTAACACCCATTTAAAGACACGCCAAAAAGTGATCATATATTTATTTATTTTAAGGAATTTAGACTGAAACAAGAGAAGGAGGAACTATAATCATCAAGAGAAGATGAAGATTTTGTAACAGTACGTTGGAGATCAGAGTATACTGGCATCTAGAATTATAAATTTGATAGCAAGATAAATAATTAAAGACAGCGTCATATTAGAAACAAATTCCATTTAATTGGGTAGAACAGCTAAGACCAAAACCCGATTGGCTTATCCAATACAGCCTCAAGATGCATAGGAACCTTAAACAGCACTCATGTATAAATATTTCAACTGCGATTATATTCGGAAAAAAATACATCAATCGAAAAAAATATGCCTTCATGAATATCCAAACAACAATGCAATGCAGTATTTTACGAGAATTTATTAAAAAATAAGTATTTACAATGAATTTCGGGTGAATTTAAGTAATTACTTGGATGGATTTAGTATCTACTGAAAGTATTTGCCAGCAAGTATGAACTTCATATATGCATATCACCCATTAAGAGGAGTATCAAGGTTTCAACTGAACGATTTCACTGAAAAATCGCAATATCAAGTTAGTTGAAGAAAGCCCTTTTTAAATAGATGCAGGTAAAGAGGTCAAAAGGTAGTTTCTGTTAAATGCAGCAAAAATTGACCATTAAATAATCAAATATGAACATTTTACGCTTATGTTTATGTACCTACACATTTTTCGTTTCTTTGAAATTTACTTAATATTCTGCTATAAATATGAAAATTATCATACATTTGGTGTATGATAATGGGTTCCCATCATACATCTTCCACAGACCAGATATTTGTATAAATGTAGCATAATTAGTTTGCAGCACTAATACCGAATTATGTATACAAAGGGTTTTCCAATAAGAGGTGTTATTTTGATATTCAAAGAAAAATGGCATTTTTTTAGATAAATGATCGGATGTTTATTTCATTATAAAGATGGAGGTATGTCGTTAATAATGGAACACAACATCAGCCAAATGGCCGCCACGACCACGCTTACAGGACCATATCCTTTTCATGAAATTTTCCATAACCAAATCGCAAAGTGGCTGCCCTATGTCCTCGATAGCCTCACGAATTCCATCTTTGAGGTCTTGAATCGACGCTGGGCTGTTGGCGTAGACCTTATCTTTCACGTGGCCCCAAAGGAAGAAGTCGCAAGGTTTTAAATCACAAGATCTCGGTGGCCAATTGTGATCACCTCTTCGAGAGATAACACGGTCCGGAAACTTTTCCCGTAAAAGATCGATGGTTTCATTGCTTGTGTGGCACGTAGCGCCGTCTTGTTGAAAGTAAACGTTTTCCAGATCAATACCATCCAATTCCGGCCATAAAAAATCATTAATCATCTCTCGATAGCGCAATCCATTGACCGTAACTGTTGCTCCAGCCTCATTTTCGAAAAAGTAAGGTCCAATGACCCCGCCGGACCATAAACCGCACCAAACAGTCACGCGTTTAGGATGGAGAGGCTTTTCAACAATAACTCTTGGGTTTTCCGAGCCCCAGATGCGACAGTTTTGCTTGTTGACGTAGCCTCCGAGGTGGAAATGGGCCTCATCAGTCAAGATGATTTTTCGATGAAATTCCGGATCATTTTCATGCATTTCAAGGACCCAATCAGCAAAGACACGACGTTGTTGATGATCAGCCGGCTTGAGTTCTTGTGTTAACTGAACTTTATAAGCCTTAAGACCCAAGTCTTTATGCAAAATACGGTGTAATGACGTTTGTGGAATGCCTAATTCCAAAGAACGACGAGGAATGGACAAACCTGGGTTTTCTTCAACACTTTGGGCTACAACAGCAATATTCTCAGTTGTTCTTGAGCGACGTGCACGGGTTTTATTCTCCACATCACTAACTTGTCCCAACAGCTCGAATTTGTCCACCAATTTCTGTATTGCGGTCCGACAAGGTGCTTCACGACGACCCAAAAATGTTTTAGTTTTACGAACCGTCTCTGCCAAATTTTCACCATTTTTATAGTGAATTTTAATAATTTCAATGCGTTGTTGAAGCGTGTATCGTTCCATTTTTATTAATGGCGTAGTTTCTACTTGTCAAATGTCAAAAAATGACAGCTTCAAAAGTGACAGCTACCGAAATAGCGAAAAACCCTTTATTAGAAACAAATTCCATTTAATTGGGTAGAACAGCTAAGACCGAAACCCGATTAGCTTATCCAATACAGCCTCAAGATGCATAGGAACCTTAAACAGCACTCATGTATAAATATTTCAACTGCGATTATATTCGGAAAAAAATACATCAATCGAAAAAAATATGCCTTCATGAATATCCAAACAACAATGCAATGCAGTATTTTACGAGAATTTATTAAAACATAAGTATTAACTATCAATTTCGTGTGAATTTAAGTAATTACTTGGATGGATTTAGTATCTACTGAAAGTATTTGCCAGCAAGTATGAACTTTATTTTATGCATACGAAACTAAGTAAATACTTTAAATCTAACCTTTTACTAAAAGTTATACTTTCTATACTGTACTCTTTAACTTCTAGTAATTACTTCTGTTTTATGCATATCACCCATTAAGAGGAATATCAAGGTTTCAACTGAACGATTTCACTGAACGATCGCTATATCAAGTTAGTTGAAGAAATCCCTTTTTAAATAGATGCAGGTAAAGAGGTCAAAAGGTTGTTTCATATCTTGCTTTAACGCTGCTGTTAAATGCAGCAAAAATTGACCATTAAATAATCAAATATGAACATTTTACGCTTATGTATATGTACCTACACATTTTTCGTTTCTTTGAAATTGTTGATTACTTAATTTTCTGCTACAAATATCAAAATTATCATACATTTGGCGTATGATAATGGGTTCGAATCATACATCTTACCAGACCAGAAATTTGTATACATGTAGCATAATTAGCATACGGTTTGCAGCACTAATACCGAATTATGTATATATTACTGGCTGGCCCTCCGTGCTTCACACGGATAGACAAATCAAAACTTCGCATACAAATTACAAAAGAAAATATAAATAAATAACAACTTTTTGTAATCGCATACTACTTTCAGGGTTTTAACCCACTTCACGTTATGAATGACTAAATTCTAAAAAATATTGTGTAAGCCCAACGTCTATTAGTTTCCCAACCATAGAAAAAATTTTTGTAGTCAAAAACTACTTTTTCATGTTTATCCCATTTAACTTTATAAATATCATTTAAAAAATAACCTTTCAAAAACAAACAGAATTTTTAAAATCGGATATCCTTTTTTTGTTTTTACTCCACTCCACCCTATAAATATCAATTATAAGTAATTATAAATCCTCCAGCCCCATTTCACCGGATAAGTACCAAATTTTTGAAAAAAAAACCTTAAAGCCATCAGCTAAAAATGAATTTTCAAACACCAAAAGAAATTTACCTTAAGCCATTTCTTAAGAAACACCTTTCAAACAAAAAAAGGATTTCTTAAATCAGATATATTTTTATTTTTACCCCATTTCACCCTACAAATAACAAAATTATGAAATAATTATCCTTACAGACATTTACTTATAATAGTTTTTTTTTTAATTTTTTTTATTTATCATTTTACCTCATTTGAAAAAAAAATAATAGAAACCTAAGTTCATTGTCATGAATCTTGATCCTCCAAGTAATCTTTTCACCAAGTTTCGAGAAAATTATTTTTGTATTTTAGACGGTATAGTCGTATAGTGGAACAAACAGACAAACACATTTTCACATTTTTTATAATATTAAGGGGATTCATGCAACGTCGTAAAACGTAAAACACTAGATAAGTTACGTGTGTCAAGTTAGCACTACACTTTTAGAAATTAAATAAACTAAGAACACAGTTAATTGTAGTTTTTTGTTGTAAATTAGTAGTGGGGAGATTAGAAAATGTAAACATGGATTTTACTTTCGTAACAGAAAATGCACAAACCATCATTTTTTCCGAATAGTTCTAAAATGAGTAAATCATTAAAGGCAATTTGATCATATATAACTGCACTTATTTCTGTCTTTTTACTATTTTTTGGCATTTTATCTTTAACTTTTTAAAAAATTTTCTAGAAATAATTTTTAATTTGCACAAATAAATTTTTGACGTTTGACGAACAGCTGATTTAATTACTCAGCATTTATCCAAATGAATAAAAAGGATGTTCACGTAAACTTATGCGTAAACTTATCTTTTTACACAATTATGTTAATTATAACGAAGCGTTCCATGCTACGTTCCTCCACCGCACTGTACCCACCATATATCATCAGCAGAACATCGATTGTGTTTTAACCGACTCGATTCACAACCAATGCAAACACTTGACGTCACGCGAAGTAGTATTTGCATTCATCGTTATAGAGTTCACAATCACTTTCATCAGCAAATATCATATGAGGACCTACTCGAATGCAGGAAAGTCACCCCTTTCGGTCATTCCTCAAGTCATATCAATGCAATAGTAAACTTGTTTCAGTTCAGTTTCGCTTTCGTTGCTGACGAGTTAAGTCGATTTGGTCTCTTAGCTTGTTCGACCATTGCGTTTCTTTTCTTCAGGCTTCCCCCCACCCCCTATTGTAAGGGTTCTTAAGTTCGAAGCTTAGAACTTCTTAATTGCCACCAGGGGCTTTGGTACCTGCTGATCTATCAAGCATTAGCTTGGTTCATAAGCTACTAGTTGCTTTAAATTCTATTGATCTACCAGTACAAAAGCCTGCTGTTCCGAAAGGCACCAGGGGCGTAGTACCTGCCGATCCGAAGCTATTAGACGCATTAGACCCTACTTATTATTTTATGTTTCAGTTAATCAGATCTTACCGTCCGCCGTCAACCGTAAACAAAGGGAATCCAGAATACTAGATCTAGAATACCAGAATATATCCGTACTGAAGTATTGCCGATTAACCTAGATGTCCCAATGGAATATCAATATAACCGCCGCGCCGCCGCCTGTAAACCGCCAAACTTTTAAGATTAATACAATCGAAAACCAGTTTATTATTTGTTATAGGTATATTATTTAATAGTCGTTTGAATAAAGATTTTGTCATAAGACCTTTCCCTTCTGAAGTTTCGTGTTTTTCTTCAGAACGACCCTGGTAAAGCCGGCGAACAAAACCTCGGCTGGAAAGCAAAAAGCACATCACACCATATATGTGGGGTCCTACCTTATAAGTGTTTAAATTACCCTCTTTTGAAAATTCACTATACCCAATTATAAGAAACTTCTCTGGGCTAAAATAGGAGTAGGTTGTTAATTTTGCATCCTATCGATCGTGCCTTGGGTTGGGACACTTTAAACCGACTTCATTTTACGACTTGTTATAATAAGAGCTACATAACAGTGTCAAGTTAAAAATTTCCAGTAGCTACACTCGTAGCAGATCATTTTTAATCATGTAAACCAACATTTTAACCAAAGAATCAATAATTTGAGTTGTTAATAAAGAAATCGCTAATCAGCCGACATTTAGTTTAACCCTGCATTTGAGACTGTAATAGCTCTAAGTTCTTAAGATAAAATTAACACCGATAATCTTTTCATTGGCCTCAATGCACCCTGTAAATCTTATTTCAAAAAGAGAGATTGTTATTGCTCGATATTATAAGCAAAAGATAACCAGCTGTGTTCCCTTTAAACTACAGGAAATAAGCTAAAGGTGATTTCTTTAAATCTCTTATACGCTATACCTATAGGTACCTACGATTGCTTTTGCCATGTCGGACGGAGGAAAAAAATATAAAAAAAAAAAAATCCTCTTTTACCTTTGCCAAATCGAAACCACATTCCATCATCAACTATGTTCTAGTGGACGATGATGATAGGGAGTAAAACCACGACAAAAAGAAAAAGGAAAAACATGAAAAAATAACACAGGATATGAAAAGGACTCGACTAACATTTTCCGCTCGTTATTACCGCTCGTGCACTCAACCGGCAAGGATAAACTTTTTAAATCAAACAATTAAATTCCCTACGCTTGTCTGATTTCGGGGGGGGGGGGGCAGAGAGAGCAAAGGACGGAGAATCACGATGGCCAGAGCAGAGGAACAGGATTCATGAGAAAAGTACGCGAGTAGAAGGCGAAAACCACAGACGCGACGCGAAAGTAGTATTTTGAGTACCCTTACCGAAAGGCTCACACACTAGTTTTTTTTTTTTTTTTTTTAATTTTTATTTTAGATAAGCTTCGTACGGTGGGTGGGTCCTTTTTTCAAAAAATAGTAAGTTAATTTTATTTCGCCTGATGGTTCTACTCCTTTCCTTCATTTTGAATTTAACTCGCTTTTGAGATGCGATAAAGTGGTTCAGGCGTTTTCTTTTTTTTTTTTTTTTTTTTTTTGCTTTCCTTTCTCTCTGTTGTATTCGACGACTTTATAACGCTTTTGTAAACCGTTAACCGGGTATAAATCCAAATCCAATTCGAGTTATTTCTGCAAGAATGGGATTAGTTTATGTGTGATTGGATTGAAGCTTAAAAGGGGTATTTTTCTCTCCAAAAAGCGGAAGCAGCGTTAAAGTTAATAGTTTTTCGGGTCTGGAAACAATTGGCTTTTGTAAGGATTGAGGGAGATGTTTTTTTTTTGTTAGTACATTAATTATGTGTAAGGAGGGGATGATATGTAAATTGGTTTTGTTTCAGGAAGCCATTGATAAAAAGACAAGTTGGGGATTATTATGGAAGTTTTTGTGACCATTTTGCTCATCATTTCAAATGAAAGTTGATTTAGTGGAAGCTTAGGTATAATAAAGAGTTTATTTTATTAGAGATTTATTATATGCGACTTCCAATGCTATTCTTATCACTATGAAGGGCTAGCCAGCCGGCGGCGGCGGCGCGGCGTTCAACAAGTCCTTTTATTGTTATTAAATTAAATTTGATTTAAATCAGGGGTTCATAAAATGTGGTGGTAATTGAGCCAAAGTGAATTTAAAACCACAACATGCAATAACACTAAAAAACTTTAAAATGCAAATTAATGCCCATTAATTCTATTTATATATAGACAAGACTGGAGAAAAATCCCTTTGAGAATCTACCCAAGGATAACGGATAGGTTTACTTATGAGATTACCTCAAGTGTCACACTTTCTCTTGATACCTACATACATACGAGTATATCTAGAATTTTTTTTTCGGGGGGATTATAAGATATGTACCTATTAATACTAGTTTTTCACAGCGATATTAAAGTTAAACCTGCGTTAATTCATCAAATTTGGTGAGTTAGCTCAGGATCAACTGAACAGAAACAGATGCTTTTTATGTTTTATCCATCGAGTTTGTTTAATAACGGGTGATTTTTTAAGAGGTTTAGAACTTTTTTAAAAAAAAAACACAAAAAATTCGAAAAAATTAATGAAATATTTATTTGAATCGATAGTTTGAACCTTGCAATTTAATGTTTAAAGATAATTTCATGCAAATGTTGACCGCGGCTGCGTCTCAGGTAGCCCATCCGCTGAGTCCAATTTTGGCATACTCTTTCACACATATCGGCCGGTATCTCACGAATGAATGCATGGATGTTGGCTTCCAGTGCGTCAATCGAAGCGGGCTTGTCCCTATAGACATTAGCCTTGACATACCCCCACAAAAAATAATCTAATGGTGTCAAATCGCACGATCTAGGCGGCCAATTGACCGGCCCGAAACGTGAAATTAACTGTTCACCAAACTCGCCTCGCAATTGCGCCATTGTTTCGCGTGCTGTGTGGCATGTGGCACCGTCTTGTTAAAACCACATATCATGCAAGTCAAGAACTTCCATTTCGGGCAAAAAAAAGTTTGTTATCATCGCTCGGTAGCGTTCACCATTGACAGTAACGCTGCGATTCGCATCATCTTTGAAGAAATAGGCCCAATAATGCCGCCGGCCCATAAACCGCACCAAACAGTGGCTTTTTCGGGATGCATTGGTAGCTGTTGCAATGCTTCTGGCTGATCTTCACTCCAAATGCGGCAATTTTGCTTATTTACGTACCCATTCAACCAAAAATGAGCCTCATCGCTGAACACAAGCAGCGCGCGATGAACATTTCGAACCGAGCACGAATTTTGATAGTAAAATTCAATAATTTGCAAGCGTTGTTCATTTGTAAGACGATCCATGGTTAAATTGCAAACCAAACTGAAGCTGTTTGACAGTGACACAAGGTACTAAACACACGTCAGCTGTCAAAACCAGTGTTGCCAAAACCAAACCAGCTTAAAAATCACCCATTAGTTCCCCATGCATTCTTCACTGTGAAAAACTGCTCCCTCAGTTCACTGTGGGTTATTTTACTTCTAGAGTTTGCTAACTCTGGTTTAACTCACCACTGAAAAACTGAGTCTTAAGGTTAATTATTGTAATGTTATTGGTTTTTCCTGCTCAATTTCCTAATATTCCTAAAATATGTAATTCTGTTGCTTCGGTTCTAAGAACTTGGCCTCGGAATTCATTGCAAAATTTTGCAGGGCCATCAACCGTAAGACACACATCGGGCACCAGGCTATAATATTGACGCTAGAATTTCGCACTGATCTTTTAAGAATGAAATTAAGGAAGTTCCATGATATCCCATCACCGTCTTCACCTTTTGTTGACTTCAAAGCTATCGGTGAGGCTTTTAACTACCCTTGAAATATGTGAAAAATTGGTGGGTGTTGGTTTAGAGTTCCTAGGATTTTTTCAAGACCTGCCTTTATGATATGTGATTATTTATGGTCAATGAGGACCTTTTCTGGCCTCAGGGCACACTGTGATGAAGCTTCAGGCGTTCACATACCTACTACGGCAGAAAGCATCTTAAAGACGATGTTATGGAGACTGATGTCTCTGAAGTTTTGCGGTGTTTAGAGGATTTTTACGATCCTTAATTTGCAGATGAGTTGATGCATTGTCTTAACCAAGTCATCGCCTGCCGCTGTGAACAGCTCGGTATCAATTCTGGTAGCTCCAACAGATTTGTCGGACTTAACTGGCTGAACGCAATGGTAAAGCTGTAGCTGTAGAAGAGATATTCAACAACTCAATCTTTTCTACTCCAGTATTTCTGGTTTCGCCTACAGCTTCATATTAGGTGATATATTGTAACGTAGTTACATATTTTTCCTCCATCTACAAACCACCATTCTACCTACCACTACACATCGCCTTCAACAACGACCCAACTACCACTTCAACAATTATTGGATTTTCAAATTGAAATAATAACGACTGGCAGTCACCAGATACACAGATTTTATGGTCATAAGCCAGATATACGAAAATATGATATGATGAAAAGTTGAACGAGTTTTTATGCACCCTTATAATTCACATTTACTCCTGTCCACAGAGATGATAAGTCAAGGTGTAATTTGTATGGAAATTCGTCTTCTGCCTTTACCAGTGTTGTGATGTGTACCATTCTCGAGTACGAAAAGAGAAGTACTAAGAAACACACTACTTAGTGCGTGGTGCACTAGAAAGTAGTTTTGAAGTTTTTTGCTTTCAGGCTGTAAATGTATTGTGTACTTTTAGTTTCAACTGGTCCCGGGGACGCTATCCCACCGTAGTATTTGTGCCTTTAGTTTTGACTAGGGCCGGGACTCTATCCCAATTATATGAAGTACCGTATATTAGTTATTTAGGCAGATTTATTGTAAAATTATATGAAATACCTGATTATTTTAAGTAAAATTAGATTGTAAGATTCGAAAGTCAAATAAAGTTGACGAACACTTGAAGTTCTGAACTTTTCAAAAAAAAAAAAAAACGAGTTTTCCTTGGTTTCTTCGGTCTGACCCTGGATCCGCTGAACTACCCCAGCTATAGACAAAGAAAGCATCACAATATAAAACGGAGAGCGTACTCAGAGCAGATGCTTCGCATGAGAAGCTTACAAGATGCTCCTTAAATTACAAATGATTAAAATTTGAATTCCTTTCCCACCAAATGGAGCACCTGCGCACGAAAAATTTGAGTTTGGAACAGGTGCTTCATTTTGTTTATGTCACTTGCTGTATACTATTTTTAACGTTCCAATTTTTAAAATACAGCTAAACCATTGTGTTCAGGCAGTATAAGTTTAGAAATATGTAGGTACCTCTATCTTCACTTAATTGAGGTCAGGTGGACGAAATTGTTGGTCACGTCACGTCACGTCATCTAGGTTGAGTGATACAATCTACCTCGATTCGTCATTGTAGTAATTTATTTTACAGAAATGATTTTTCCATACCCTAAGAATTTACAGCATGTCTACTACGATGTTCCCATGATCGTCTTTGATGAAGTCTTTTGTGATTTGGGACCTGTAATCTTGCCTGGTATAACATTCCTCTTCTTCTTCTTCGATAGCGCTTTTACCATGGTCTTCCGTTTTTTTCTTCTATATGAGAAAGCGATGTTCCTCTCTTCTTAGACTTAAAAAATACGCCTTATCTAAGCGACACATCAATAAAATTTGAAAAAACGTATCGAACAATTTTCAGAAAATTTAAAAATTACGAAAAAAGTAGGTTAAAAGTGACGAAAGTGACAAAACGAAGCATACAAAGCAAACTTCTCACCTATATACATCTAGATCTTACATTAAATAACTTGGTCATCAAAGAGCGATTATTTTCAGAAAAAAAAAAAATAATTCAATACTCGAACAGGGTTATGCACTTTAAGGAACTTTCTTTGAACTTTCTTCTTCCTGATGCATTTAAAGCTGAAGCCACTCCTATGTAGAAGTTCATACACGCCATAGTCAGCCACCATATTATGTATAAAAGTCGGTTATGCAACTCTATACAAAACGTGTAAAACTGTTCTAGTACTCCATTTACCACCTTTACAAATAAAAAAGTTATTCAACCTCTGATGTGTTTAAAAAAAAAAGAAAAGAAAAGAAACGAAAAATAATGGACAAAGGCACTTTTCACACCATTACTTTCTGAATATAGGTGTAGCTCTAAATGTGTGTACGTATGGGTGGTGTAGACTCTCAAAGCAGAGGGTTGTCTGTCCATGTCCGCCCTTGTTCCACTTCTTCCACCTGCTGCTTTCGAAACGAAGCTGCTCTTCGCTTCCTTATGCTGCTGGTTGCTGGTGCTGTTCCTGCTTATGGGAATGTAAACAACACGCTCCTATGCCATTGTACCACAACTAAGTACGGTTGATGGCTTATGTTTACCTTTCTCCATTTTGTTCAGCAGAAATTATTGTTCTCTGTCTTATTTGCTCAGGATAAAGAAGAAAAAGCTTCTCTCGTTGTCGTCGTCATCGTCATCGTCATCGTCGTCCTGATGTATAGGTTCGGTATAGCTTCCTAATATGCTCTCTTTAAATTTTCAGGTCATACAAGTATGGGCATGGGGGTTGGTGATGAGTTTGGGGCAGGGGATTTTCTTTTGAAGAACAACAACAAAAATTGGGACTTTCTTGGAATGCCCACATTATTGTGCAAAGATAAATGAAAATGAAAATGAAAAGGCACAAGCAAGAGAACCACGACCAGGATGTCGGTAAGACCGATTGTCATCGCCAAAGAGTTCCGGCTACACACAGCACACAAGAGCACATCACACATCACGATTCCCGATGAATGAATTCTGTGTATCGCAAAGGTTTAAACATTCGGAGAACAGAGAACTTATAGAGCAGCAGTGTCAAATCGCATCAGAAAAGGGTACAAATCCAGATTCAGAAGTTGGTCCTGAACAAGAACCAAGTTTCTGCAACATTATAATGTATCGGTGTACCTACGCTACGGTGCGGTACGGTGGTGTGTCGTTGTTGTAGTTGTAGCCGTAGTAGTTGTGCTGCTACGTTGTCATCAACCTCAGCATTCTTGGCATCCTCTCCTCATGTTCATCATCCCATATCCGCCTTCCATTCTTTACCTCATGTGTGTCTTTGTCAATGTCCTTGATGAGTGTGTGTGTGTGCAAGGCAAGCATTGTCCTGACGATGGTGATATCCGCCCCTTAATCAGGCTGTAACCTATTTGTATAAATATTTTGATGATGTTGTGCTCTATTGCTTCGAGGTGATAACAGTGTTTGCCTTCCGCCTCTGCTCTATGACGATATACATATGTGTATATACAATGGAGGACCAGAAGCTATCCATTTATTCAGGTGGATCCCGAAGTGGGTGTTGGAATGGGACACTTTGCAATTCAAAATATCTAAATTGGATAACAAAGATTTTCGTCGAGTCGTGTCGTGTCGTCTCATCTCTGACTCCTGCAAATTAGAATGCGAGCGCTTTTACCCCCTTCATCTTTCGAACCTCATTCCACTATATCAACAACAACAACAACAACAAAGCTAATGACACATTTCCACTTTAATGGCAGATTGGAGGGCTTTATCTCTACCGAACACCTTCTTCTTCATCTTTGTCACTGAACTCGTATACTTTATCCTTGGCATAGCAATAGGGTGTTGATGGTTGATGGAGTTTGGTTCGATGATATTTGCACATACCCAGGTTCATACGAGAAGCGCAAAATTCATTGCTCCAGTGCTTTGAGATATTTTGTTTTCGGAGAGATTCAGCGAAGCTTCAGCAATTGCATATGTCAGCAGAATTCCTATATGTACGTAGAACTAAAACGTTCAGTCGAATGTGCAAGTGGTAGTGCCATCGCCATGTGAAGAAGACTCAAGAGTCCTTTTAATTTATGTTACTTGCTTTTCCTTAATAGGCATCCAGAGTTGGTTGATGGTTAGTTGGTTTGGTCAGTCACAGTCAGTATGGGTTTGAGTTGAGATTGAGATTTGGGAAATGGTGTTTAGATACTCAATGGGATGAGCCTTATGGGCACTTTGTGGCATCCATAAAGTGGCTTTATGTTCGTATAGCAAAGTGTAGGTATGTTATGTACCTACAATGTACTTTCAGTTTACAATCGGATAACAGTTATAGGTGATGTTTTGTGTGATGGCTTCAATTGAATTGAATACATATCCGGTTTGGTTATTTCGGTGATAACTTATTTTATGGAAGCAGGATATTGCATCGAAGGCGAATGGTGAAGGGTGTTTGTGGTATTTTGAGTAGAATTTTATAGTTGAGGTCTTTATTGTAAGGAGAAATTGGTCACAATGTATATCTTTACAAAAGAATTTAAGCTAAGTATTTATATTATTTTACCCGTATTAAGATAAAGCTGGTATGCAAGAGAAGGCATATCAAAATAAGGTTTTTATGTCCTGTGCAAGAGAAATTAGAAGGTTTTCCGCATTTTATTATTATCATAAACCATTTTAATAAAAACTTTATAACACGGACTCAATGGTCGAAAGTTTGTAATTTCAAAAATAGATAGATATTCAAATTGTATTTTTTTTTTTTCGTAAAAAGCTTAACATAGTAATTCTCAAGAGATGGTCCTACTCATATTATATGATGTTGCATATTCCAACGATTTAATCACAATCAGAACCGTTCCCAAAGTAATGGTTAAAAGGATTCTAAAGCGTGATTTTGAGATGATTCGAGGGTTTCGGAACCCTCAAAGTATACCTATTCGAACAAAACTGACGTTTGCTTCGAAAGACACTTAGAAAGTAAATTTATATTACAGTTTATATGAATCTGGCTGAGTGAGTATTTTAATGTCCATTAGGGCTTATGGTTTGACGTAAGATGTCTCATAGACTGTAGCAGCTTGATGATTGCCTATATTTATGTAGCTATATACAGGGTTTTTTTTTAGACGTTTGGTTTTCAATCTGGCAATACTTTTTTCGGAGTTGGTTTTTTTGACAGCTGTCACTTGATTTATGCTCATGTTTGGTTTGCCATTTCTTAATCAATAGACTTACTCCTGAACAACGTTTGCAAATTGTGCAATTTTACTACTAAAATAATGGTTTGGTTTGCGCGACGCATCGCGCGCTGCGTCCAATGTTCGATGAAGCTCATTTTTGGTTGAATGGGTACGTTAATAAGCAAAATTGTCGTATTTGGAGTGATCATAATCCACAAGCTATTGTTGAGACGCCACCGTTACATCCGCAAAAAGTCATTGTTTGGTGTGATCTATATGGGCAGAGGGAATCATTGGTCCATATTTCTTCAAAAATGAAGCCGGCCATAATGTTACAGTCAATGGGGAACGCTATAGAGCCATGATATGACTTTTTCGTGACTCAATTGGATGATGTTGATGTGGACGACCATTGGTACCAACAAGACGGCGCTACATGCCATACAGCTAACAAAACAATCAATTTATTGAAGGAAGCGCATTATGTCTCGTTGTGGGCCTGTGGCGTGGCCTCCAAGATCGTGCGATTTAACACCGCTGGAATATTTTTTGTGGGGTTATGTGAATTCGCTTTTCTACGCAGATAAGCAAAAAGTGGTCAAAAATTGGGCCTATCGGCTTTAATTTATTCGAGCCAGCCGCGGCAGCCACTTGCCCGATATCATTTTTAAAACATAATGCCAAACCCTTATCTTTATAATAAATCTGAATTCTTGGCCATAAAATTAAATTATATGCATTTTATTTCTTCTTGAAAACCACACGTTTAAAAAAAAACACCCTTTATCACGACAACTATGTTGCCTTTAGGTTTGGTGTCATCAAACTTGTATTTCTCGTTGAGGATTAGTTGAGAAGTTTTTGAAAATTTTAATCTAGCAATTACTAGACTACATTTCTAAATTTGTTTTTTATACGCTCAATTCACTCTTTTAAAGAATCTTAAATCCGTAGGAAAAATCAATAAATTTAACACAATAACAGAGCAATAGCTTCTAAAATCCATGTTATAAAATTAATTTTGACGAATGCTATAAGTTGGATATCGAAGCTCCGAAAGTCCTTTGAAATACAACCCAAATTAAATAAAAAGAAAATAAAAAAAATAATCCATGTTTTTTTTTAACGTAGGAAGTAAGCATAAGTACAGTAGGTAGGTACCTACTACATTGCTGCATTCCGGAGAACATCAAAGTCTACAATACAACCACTTAAACCACTTTCACCCTCTAACTTCGTTTTCAAAATGAAGCCAATTCACGAGAGAGCGATGAAAAAAATCAATCAATTTTTTTTTTGCCAGGTGATTGTCCCGAGTCCCACCTTTCCTTTTTTTTTATTCAAGAACCACCAACTGCACGGCTATGAAGACGACGACGCGACGATGAAAATAAAAGTCAAAACAAACATCAGTCGAACTGAATCCAGTATAGAGGTTTTTGAGCTTCAGGCAAACCCCAAACTAACAGCAGCTTTCCACGTAAGGACCATTCATCTCGGATTCAAAGCAAAATAGAAAAACATAGTTCTACGAAGTAGAAGGTAAAGCTATAGATACCTTTACCTTACCAAGCTGGAGCTGAAGCTGAAGCTGGAAGCAGCAGTGTATGCCAAACGGAAAGGAAATTAAAGGTTGTTTTTTGTTTTTGGGATTTTTTTCTCTCTATTTTCCATTGAAACACCGCCTCAGGGACAGCACAATAGATAAACGGGGAGAAACGCAAAGTAAGGAAAATATAGTACTTATATACCTACCTACTGCTGCATCCACAAATGAATGAATCTCGCTCTGGCCTGGATGATATGGCCTGGATGATATGGTGGGGCTCTGCACCATTACACGTTACCCGAACCGTCCTCCAGCATCAAAAGCAAAACAGCACCAAGTTCCGTGTGCCATAAAGTGACTTTGATTTGGAACTTTCATCTCTGCATCTCCTCTACCTATACTAACTTAACCTGGCACAATAAAATCATCATAATCATTTGGCTTAGTTTTTTTTTGAAGCGACCTCATGCCCTCCCATATAGCCCTGATGCCTCTCTAACGCTTCTTCTCATCGGGAATAGACTGATGGTGGGTAGGTAGGTTGGATATATGTATGTACATGATGCTGTTGGATTTTTCTTTTTGGCTTCCAAAGACCACATACAAACATATAGGTATATGCGAACGATGTATCTGCAGTATAGCAGTAGAGATTTTTCCAATTAGTCTAATTTGTTCCTTCCGCTGTAGTAGCCGTTGCAAGCTTTACGAATTCACCCGCACATACCTATATAGGGAAACATCAACACCGTTAAGAAGGGAATACCTAGACTAGGTCGGTTCTATGTTTGTGTAAATGTAAGTGGAATGACTCCAGCATTGGTATCTATGTATATTCTGTGAATAACACTCAGAAATATTTTGTTTAGAAAATAACAAGTTTTCAAAAGTATGACGTTGCGATGGCCACAAGCTGACAGGAAAAGTCTCCGCCTCGTCTGAGGCAGCAGAGAACAGACCAAAATTATACTACATACCTTCAAAGCACCCAAGACGAGACAATATACTTTTAGGACTGAGCGGTCTACATAGAAGGTACATTATAGAGCACAAATTTGTCAACATTTTGATATATTTTGCAAGATTGTGCGACTTCGCAGACGTAAGTTACAGCTCTGTAAAGTAAGTCGGCCATTTTAAAAATGTGTATGCAAATCCGCCGCTATATGAATTATGTCGATATGGCTGTTTTTGGAAAGCTTACAACAGCTAGATAATTTTTAATTTGATGACTTTTAAGTTTCTACTCGATTCAGAGATTCATTCACTATCATAGTAAAAATTATCAATTTTCTAAAAACATTCATATTGACAAAATTGATTACAAAATTTTGAATATTTTCGAAAACGTGCAGCAACTTTCGGGTACTTTTGAGCGATTCGTTTCGTACAAAATCAAAATTAAAAATGTTCTTAATATTATAATCCTAAGCGGGCTTTAGGTATTTTTTGATATTTTTACTTAATAAAAGTCACGGAATAGGAAGAATTGTTTAAAATGTTCTACAGGGTTTTTTAATAAGGGCTGGTAGATATTGAAATGCAATAAAATGATGACTGTGTGTATCCCATTATGTATATGGAATATGACATCGTTCAAATGCCCGATTTGGCTTCTTATACGGTGCGGTGGTACGGATCCGAGTGGTCCAACTTTCAATGAGTCTTCCGAATTGATCCAGCTGAATTTGAGCGATGGCCTATGTTATGTTCACCTTTTAGGGGCCATCGGTCGATTGTGGTTTGTTAGCATAGAACTGCGACTTCAGGATCGCACGATCTTGTTGGCCAATTCACGTCATCTCAAATCAAATCGTTCATACGTATGTCCATTGTGGCGTTTGCTGTGTGGCACGCAGCATAGTTCTGTTGGAACCACATGTCGTTCATATGCATGTCATCCTATTTGGGCTAAAATAAGTAGTTTATCATCGATCGTTATCGTTCTCCATTAATGGTGATGGCAATGCCACCGTCTTTTTGGAAGAATTCTTTCTAGAACATCAGCGATGTTTTCCGTAGATCTTACGTTTCTTTGATCTACGGGTGTTGGCTGATTGTTCACTGAATTGGTTGACTCAATTTTGGCCACTAAACGTTGAATAGTCGACTGAGAAGGACCGTAAAATGGGCGCAACGCACGCATCATTACCACAAGAGATTTTGATAATAAAGTTTTATCAGTTTGACATGCTGTTCAATCATGCTTGTTTGGCATCACTGCAACTGAATTATAAACAGATTTGACAGTGATGTCACCAAAACAACATGGCCGCCAAAGTCTTTTGGTAGTCGTCAGCTTTTCAAAAACACCCATATCGACTAAAGTGCGATGTGGAGATGGATTTCGATAAGGTTTTCACCCTTTTACGCGGCCGATTTTCTAGAACTATAACTTTGGACTGAAATATTGTAAATCACCTAAAAAAGGTATCAAAATGTTGGGAAGTTTAAGGTTTACAATTTATATGAATGAACAAATTCATAAGAACTTCTCAAGGAACAAGAAAAATGAGAACAGTTATAACCTCGAATCTAATTTCCCTTAAAAAAAAAAGTAAATCATTGCCTATACAGCTTTGGTTTTGAGATCTTTTCCGAAGATTTAGGCTATCAAGCTTTAAACTTCGAAATTCCCTTGAACTATGTCGATGAATTAGAAAATCAAACATTTTTTTAGGGATGCTGAGTTGAAGCGTTGAAGGTCAATGCAGGCTACGTTGACGTAGTAGAAAATTCTTCAGCTAAGTCTAAGTTGCGATGCAGTCAATGCGCTGACAAGCAGTACGTCGATGTGTCATAACTGCGTACACAGGGTGATCACAAAATAATCAAATTCGAGTCAACGTGAGTATCAAAGCCGCCGTCAACGCATTGAAAGTATTGTGCGTTGACGACGATCACACGACATGACAACTTTGGGATCGAATTTTACAGCAATTTCCTTGTGTAATTTTTCACAGGAGGCACATTAAGTAAGGTTTCATTTCTGCAGGAGTCTAAGGTTTCAAGGCAAATGAATTATGTACTTAAAAACCTCGAAATTTCTCTAGGTATCAACAGCAGTGACACTTTCATTCAAGCCATTTCAGTCATTTTGTACATGAAAACCAATACTCTCGCCATTGCACCAAAATTATATTGATTTTTGTATCAAATTTGATAGAAATTTTCTCTCAGTGTTCTTTTCATTGTGATGAAAGTGCAATTATATAATTTTTTTTTCGAGAAAAAAGAAATAATTGAGAATCGCCTTACACAAACGGAAGTGAGTCTGTACTTTGAGTAGATTTACAGAGGTGGAGTCCCTCCCAGAGGTTCCCACATTGACACCCTTCAGGACTGAAGGGCGGACTGAATAAGGCAACAATCAAAACTAACTCTACAGAGGATATCACACAGTCCACGGGTCCCCGAGTAAGGTAAGAGTAAGTAAGTGTGTGTAATTAAAGGAACGTAATTCTTGTTTATAGCTTAACCGCTGTCCAACTCCGAGGTGTTTTCCTCCATGCCAGTGTATTACAGTGCGTTGGAAAATTCGGCCAACTGTTGTTACTTAACTGTTCGTCTCTGATGACAATGATGACTTTGTCTGTCACTGCTTTGCCGAGCAATCACCAATCACTCATTTCGTAGATCTAACCTCTATCGAATCCAATCAAAGGGGTACGCAGAGTCCATTAAAATCTATGAGAATCTTTGTCGTCATTGTCGTCACAAAACCGAAACTTGTCAATGAAAAGAGTTGTATGCCGTGTGTGTAGTGTATGTGTGGGTTTACTGTTGTTGAATATAGAGGTAGAGGATGTAGGGATTTGCCAGATTCGCATGGTTGGCATTGGCATGGTGTATACTCGCATTTATAAAGCATGGGGAGCGCATTTTAATCATGATGGATGACTCCCATAGTCGGAAACAGTATCTCTTAACTCTTACTCTTTCTCCTAAAAAAATGAGGAAGTTGCTATATATACCTTCTCGTGAACAAGCACATACCATTGGAGTAGTTTTATGGAACTTTTCGAAGGATTACCGGAGGCTTTGGACGACTACGACGACGACAACGACGATGACTACGACGACTATGCGACCGGGTATAAGAAGTTTTTGAATATTTTCACCGTGAGGCACGGCACTTGGTTTGTTGGTGTTATTTATGTTTGGGAAAGTTTTGGTTGGCATATTGATTTATTGTCAAGTATTTGGGTTCATAATCTGCTAAGAGGGATGCTATATTGAGCTTAGAAAACTCTCAGCAGTGTGTTAGGAAAGTGAGAGTAGGTATTTGTGGTAAATGTGGCGAAATGAAAGTGTATATTGATTTGCCGTTTTTTTGGTTATAGAAGTGTATGTATATGTATGTTTCGTGAGATATGTTTGACTCAGAGTTGTTGGGCAAAAAAGTACAAAAAAAGTGTTCTTTTGGTTTTTATAGTGGTGGAAAATGATGTGGTAAATTTTAAGAGAAACTCTATTAACCATGTCAGGGAACTAAAAAACGGACTTTAATATTTTGTATAGTTGGATTTTTTTAAGAAACAAAACTTTATTTAACTGAAAAACTGATGGTTTACGTACAAGAAGAATAAAATGTTGAGATCTTTACTTTAACCTACCCTGGGCCCGTATCGCGTAAGACTAAAGTGATCCCTCTATCAAGTGACTGTCGTTTTTACGATTGCTCACTCTATCTTTCCCTGTAGATAAGATAGAGACAGCTATCGTGAAAGCGACAATGAAAAAATTGATAAATAACTATCATCTTAGCCGATTCCACCCCTGGCTTCTTTACAGAAAATGTTTTTGACAAGTTAACAATTTAAAAAAGTAAACTCTTAAATCTTTGGTTATGCTATTGATATTTCTAATAATACCATGCGAGCGAAGTGAGTGGAACAATTCGAAGAAGTGTTGCAGAATAAAAAGGGAAAATAGAATTGTATGTTAAGGACGGATACAATTTCGAAGTAAGTTTCCGGAAGTGATGGAATGATATTGAAAAACTACACATAAATCGCAGTTACTGCAGGTCTTAGACAAGATGCATTTGAGCAGTTATAAGCTTTTTCTCAAATATAAAGTGCTTTATACCATGCGTTTACTCAATGAAGCAGAAAAATGGACTTAGGAAGATCAGATTAAAGACAAATGCATTATTTTTAGCGAATAAGTCTACGGCTGGTATTTTTTAAAAATACTTTTCGCGCTCTAAAGGGGGTTTGACTTCCCTTAACATAATTTAACGAAAAACGCTACATTGCTAAACAATTATATTAAACCAGTCAAAAATACAGCGCAGCATGCATAATCTGCAATACACGAAGCATGTGAAAAACAACACACCAGCCTATCGAGACCTCGATATATTTATATACGAGGGTGGGGCAATAAGTCACTGGAAAAAATGAAATAAGGAACACTCTTTTCGGTATAAAATCATTTTATTTCTCAACATAGTCTCCTTTTAGCTCGATACATTTCATCCAATTTATAGATGCCCTCAAAATAATACGATTTCTCGAGCTCCTCAAAATAAGCGTTTGTTTCACCAATGACCTCTTCATTTGACCCAAATCTCTTGCCTCCCAGCCATTTTTTCATGTTTGGAAACAAGAAATAGTCGCAGGGAGCTAAATGTGGGAAGTAAGCTGGATGGGGGAGGAGTTCGTAACCTAATTCATGCAATTTTGTCATTACGACTGCGGACTTGTGGCGTTGTCCTGGTGGGAAAGAACTTTTTTCTTCGCCAAATGTGGCCGGCGTGAAATTAATCCAGCAGCTCTACGTAATAGGCGCTGGTGATCGTATTTCCCTTTTCAAGGTAATCGATGTTTATAACACCACGCGAATCCCAAAAAACTGTCGCCAACACCTTGTTTGCCGACAAACCCACCTTGGCCTTCTTCGGCTTCTATTCATCAGGAGAAGTCCACTGGTTTCGACTGTTCCTTGGTCTCTTGTGTGTTGTGGTGAATCCCGGTTTCATCCATGGTTACGAAACTACGCAAAAATTTGGTCGAATTATGATTGAACATCGCCAAACACTCCTTCATAATTGTCAAACGATTGCGTTTGTTGTCGATTGTGAGCAAACGCGGCACCCATCTTGCGGAAAGCTTTTTCATGTCCAAATATTTATGTTAAATTGAAATAACTGAGCCAGATGTGATAAGCCTGTGGCCTGTTCAAGCTCGAGCACCAATCACCCATTATCAAACCATGGACTTTGTTGATCATTTCTGGTGTGGTGACTTCAATTTGGTGACCCAGAACGTTCGGCATCTTCAACAAGCTCTCCATCAGCCAGCTGTGCAAACCATCAGGGGTAGATTCGAAGACTCTTCAGGCTGGCGATGCGTTGCTATTTATAAACTACACGTATTCCAGCCATCTTAGCCATTGTTTATTCAGATTTTTGACAAGGTCGGCGTCGGTATACAGAACGCAACCTTAGGGGGCTTGTAGCTTTGTGCCGTCAAAGATATCCGCATATACGTACTAGCGTACGAGCGACTAATGATAGGCCGAGTCTATGTAGGCCAGTCGAAAAGTTACGATAACAGAAACAGGAAGCATGGCTGGCGTCCTTCCACTTGGTCTACTGGTTCATTGATCTGAAGATCGCAAAGTCTCCTTGTGAATATCCAGGTGTTGGCATAACGCTAACCACCGCAAAGTCAATCTATAAGTCTGAGTCCATTTCTGGAAGTGTTGTCGGGCAGGCTGTACCATCCGACTATCTAACCAAAAGAAGCCCTTTTTCCGATAGTTTCGTTGAAGTCGAAAAGGAAGATCTTGACGTCTTGCTTCCATGGTTACGTCATCTTTTCCTTCCGTGGAAATGTGCGTACAGATGTTTTTTTTTTAATTTTCGCTAGCTTATATTCCGAAAGGCCAAAACTTCTTACTATAGTCTTCCCCATATCACAAAACCACAACAACCAGCTTTTTGCAGTACTCACCAATATAGAAATAATACTGTTGCATTATTCGTTGGCCCTCTCCATCCCATCGCAAATTAAAAAAATAGCCTGTCTAGGTTGTCCGCCAATTTGTGGGCTGCGCGTGGTCTCTTTAAGGTCCGGACATTCCACATTTAGCTCAAAAAATCATTGTTTTGTTTCCTGGGGTCGTCAACATTTGAATTATTCATATCTGAAGCTTGTTTTTGTTACGGAACTCCAAAAAAGCCACGACAGAGAAATTAATTAGTAGTCCATTCTCCATATTATAAGACGTTCACCAACTAGTTCGAAATTCTCAAACTGGTGACGCCACCCTTGATCACAATATGTATCTATAGAAAACTCTCCCGCTACCGTCTTTACGAGTACTTATTAAGTGGTGACATCCTTCTCCACTTGAACCTGTCGACATAGATATCTATGTTTCATCGTAGTTGCCACTGTTGGTTCCCTTTTCACCCCCTGCGACAAAGCTTAGGTCATGGTAAGAAATCATGACGTGCAGTGGAATTGAATTCGATGGTGACACTTTTTTCTTAAGAATTGAATCAATACTTATCAATTTGTGAATATTTCAATTCTGTTACTTAAAGTACTTAGCAGAACCTCTCGCTCAGATGGAGCAAATTAGGGTTAAAGAAAGCAACAAAATTAAGTTCAAATCTATACGTTGAGGTTGTGAATGAATTGTTTCTATTCAGCGAAAACATCAAGACCTTCATATGGATTTCTAGCAAACAATAATTATCAAACACAAATGAAATGCAACAAAATAAACCTCTATTCTGTCCCATAAAACGCTCTTTAAAAGAATTCAAGGATTGAAAATTAAACCTTTAAACACTTATCTATACTATTAAACATAATAGTCCAACCCCAGACACCCTCTCATTTAAAATAATTATCTCCAAAGTCCACATTATATACACAAAATGCTCAAAACTGAAAAAGTAAAAAAACAAGAAGCATTTTTTTTCAATTTCCATTTTAGCCTTATTTAACCGTTATCTGGTCGAAAAATTGTACCATAAGTTTAATTTCTCCGCTGGGAAAAAAAAAATGGCAGTTGCATTCCGCATTCCACAGACAGCACTTCAAAGCATCATCATAGAATTGCAAGGATATAAAAGACGAAAGGAAAAATAAAAAAAAAAAGAGAAATATAATCGACCATTTCGACACTCCGCATAATAATTATTGTCGCCTCCTAAATACTTTCGAATGTTATCATTAACATTTCAGCACAAGGCAAGTGGAGCGAGCGCATTTCGAAATTCGCATTTGAATGGAATAAGTTTAATGTTCTTCTAGCTGCTGGCAGCGGCAGGGTGTCCTTTTTATCGTTTTTCTTGATGTTTTTTTTTTTTATTAAACGAAATTCCCTCAAAAAGCTTTTTAAGTTTTTTAATTTTCAGGGTGTCTTTTATTTGGTTAAAATGTTGTGCTAAAAGGCTTGGTTTGAGACTAAGGGAAGTAAGGAATCCTTGAGGCGTGAAAAGATTCCGTCGGATTCTCCTTCCAATCTCTGGGTCACAGAATTCAAACCTCGAATTCTTAAGAAAATCGCCTTTGTTTCCTTTTACTTTATGCAAAATAATAATAATTTCTACTTGTTGTGTAAGACATAATGGCATTGCTCCTTAAACGGCGCGCGGCGTGGTGCTATAGGAATCCCTCATCGTCCTTGTTAAACATCAAAAATGTCTTATATATACAATAATTTTCCCTTTAAGGTCTCTTTTCTCCGCTTCTTGTACCCATCAGTAAAAAAACTTTGTCCAACATATTTTCCACCCTTCGTCCTTTCCGACACGAAAAACCAAATAAATATTATTGCTATCGCAGGACTCGAAAGTCATAAACAAAAAAATTCGGGCAGTGTTCCAATGGTATTGCCAATCTATAAAGGGAATTCGTTTACCTCATTCAGTAGCCATAAGGACTGGACCATGAGTATCCGTTATGTCTGTGACGCTGTCTCTGCGGGTACGGAAGGACAACATCAGAGATTTTGGTTAGGGAATTTTGTTTTTGTAATTTTATCTCGGGTCTAGCTTGTGTATATAGCTTCTCCTGCATTGAAACCATCATTGACAAAAATTGGAATTCTATTCGATTCGATGTTTACCCAGTTTTTGAATTCATCGACACAGCTTCCAGAAAAATGTATTTTTGTTTGCCAGGGGAAGCCAACGAAGTCATTTATATATATTGACAACCAATCGAAATCTAAGCAAATTATGGTGACCATTCGAAGTTTTCTTTTGAAACGAACTGAAAAGTTATGATTTAATGGCAAAAATGAACTTTAAATTTTAATCAAACATTCCCATGATACTAAGCAATTTTAAAGATATGTTTTAGATAGGGGTATGGCTATGCTTAAACTATTATAACACTGTGCTAGCTATTAGAACAATAGGGAAGGTTTTAATAAAAGATTCCGTTG
The DNA here is from genome assembly GCA_932273885.2 of Leucozona laternaria. Classification (NCBI taxonomy): domain Eukaryota; kingdom Metazoa; phylum Arthropoda; class Insecta; order Diptera; family Syrphidae; genus Leucozona; species Leucozona laternaria. The sequence goes on along the minus strand of OW026368.1, from coordinate 19,383,079 downwards.
CCCAGTTCTGAAGTTAAAAATGTGAAGAAAAATAGAGCTAAGCAAAGCATTCCACATTCGTGTAGTACGGTTAAAGAAAGAAGCTCTGTTCTTGGTAATAAGTCTGGAAATGGGCCCAAGGGTAATCTGATGAGCATTTTCAGAAACACGACTACTACGGTTAAGACTTAAGAGTGTGGAAGGAGCACCTATACCTAGATTTGTTCAAGATTTGGATGAATTTTATCCTTATACAGGGTGTTTTGCAAAAGATGTGATAAAAGGCTAGATCGTGTAGGTTGAATAAACAAGGAGGTATGGTATTTGAGGGGGGGGTGTCTATTTGCCCATTTTAAATATTCTGAAAAATAAAAAGACATTTAAGAATCTACTTTTTCGTGTTTGAGGAAAATTTTATAAAAATTTGTTTAAAAAAACTGTTTTTAAATTTTGATTTTTTTCATATTTTTAAGTTTTAAAAGCATTTAAAAAACAGCTTGATTTAAAACAAAAAAAAAATATAAAGGGTGTTTTTTTTAGACGTGTGGTTTTTAATCTGGCAATACTTTTTTTGAAGGCAGTCTTTTTGACAGCTGTCACTTGATTTATGCTCAGTTTGGTTTTAAATTTCATAATGAATAGACTTACTCCTGAACAACGTTTGCAAATCGTGCAAATTTATTACCAAAATAATGGTTCGGTTCGCGCGATGCACCGCGTGTTGCGTCCAATATTCGGTCGACATAATCGCCCAGCAGAGTCAATAATTCGAGCAACCATGGATCGGTTTTGCACCAAGCTTACGCATCCTCAGAGACCCCGTACAGTGCGCACCAAAAACGCTCTTGCTGCTGTGGAGCAGAGTATCGAAGAAGACCCGAATGAGTCCATTCGCCATCGCGCACAACAGTTGGAGCTGTGCCCATCCATGATTAATGACTTTTTCGTACCTGAATTGGAGGATGTTGACGTGGACGACCATTGGTTCCAACAAGACGGCACTACATGCCATACATTAAACGAAAACAATCAATTTATTGAAGGAAACTTTTGGTGAGCGCATTATCTAGCGTCGTGGGCCTGTGGCGTGGCCTCCAAGATCGTGCGATTTAACATCGCTGGACTGTTTTTTGTGGGGTTATGTGAAGTCGCTTGTCTACGCAGATAAGCCCGAGACGATTGACGCCTTGGAAGAGAATATTCGGCGTGTTATTGCTTACATATACGGCCCCATTTTTTGCAAAAAGTATGGTCGAAAATTGGGCCTCTCGGTTGGAATTTATTCGAGCCAGCCGCGGCGGCCACTTGCCCGAAATCATGTTTAAAACATAATGGCAAACCCTTATCTTTATAATAAAGCTAAATTCTTGGCCATAACATTAAATTAAGCTTCCTGTAAAGTAGTATAGTGGAGTCAAATAAAAATACGTGTGCCCTAGTCTGTTACACAATTTTAAGGTTTTTGGTCACACTGGTTGTTAAAACCCCATAGAATACTCTACTTCTATACCATTTCCTTGCAAATTTTTGATCCTTGACAAAAAGTAACTTGGATCGCTCCTTAACATATGCATGTGTCTTTCCCATATTTAGGTATTATTATAGGTAAGTGGTACACTCTCTTGTAAATTATTTACTATATGCATTGCCCATAATCTACCCCCCCCCCCCCTTTTCCAGTACCTAAATCCCAACTGAATTCCCTCATATGTCTCCATTGCAAAATGTGTTTGTATTTCGGTTGGCTGTTCTGTTGATCCATATTCCACGTGTATCCTGGTCCTGGTCCTGCCCCGCGTGCTTTTGATGGGAAAAATGTATATAAATATGCATATTATACAGTTATACAAAATACCTATGTACGTACATAGGTTGTAGTGTAAGGTATGATGTGGTTGTCGGAAAATTGTTTGAAAATTTAATTAATGGATGAAAGCAGTAGCGAAGTCGACCAGCTATATGACAGTAGCAATAGCAACCGTGTGACAGTAGATAGATAGGTATACCTATGTAGGCGAGCATGCGATGGTATATAGGAACTACCTACTATATAGGGATGACGAAGCTACTTTTATCGTCGCTCATCCCTGTTTTTTAGCCAGCCAGTGTTTGTCGGTGTTATCATGACGAGGCTGTATGGGGATGTGCGGACAGGGACACATAGAATCGAATACATGAAAAACGTTTCTACAAACAGTGGGTGGCCGTTTTGACCACGTAGTTGCGGTACATATAATTGAGAGGATGTTTTGCGCGACATATCGTCCTCCCCATGATGCATGCCCTATCGCCCTATCCTAGAACAAACACACAATTGCAATCCATACGCAATCCCACGTGTGCGCTGTGTCCTGCATGCATAGGCCAATTTACTGCTGAACGTTTTTGGATTGCATCCAGATTCTGGAAGATCATGTGAGCGAGACGCTTCTCTGTCAGTTGTGGGATATTCAATCGTTTTGGGGTTGAAAAATGATTTGTTATGGTCCATAGTGATGTCGAATGGCTGGTGTGTATTCTGAAGCAATTGAAATGAAAAAATCACGCAAACTTAAAAAAAAAAAAAAACAAGGCTATATGTCATGGGATCTGCAGTCAATATTTATTTATCATCCCTGTTGCTTATACCTCCTTCCGTTGACATCACTTTTAACAGATTTAATGTAGATGTTATATGTAAACAGTTTTAAATGCAATTAAAAGTTTCGCCAAACCACGTTAGGTGTCTCAAAAACTTTCAAGTACCTACTCTTAACTCGAGAGTGAAGTTTTCGAAAATCTTCAGCTAAACGTTTTAAGAACACCGATAGAAAACACCAACGCCAAAGAAAAGTGCAAGAACAAGAAGTAGAATGTAGAAGTAGGTAGGTATATGTACCTACTGTGATGGTTCAAGTCTCCGGAAGTGAACAAAGTTTTCTTCTCAATTGGAAAAATAAAGCAAATAAAAACTCTCTTTCTCTGTCAAGTGCCATTGAACACTAATCAACACATATCCTTGAGCTCCTTAGCGGATTTTTTTTTTTGTTTGTATTTATGTGGATGTTGTTGGATTTCTCACTTTCTTTAGATTTGGATTCTGGAAATCACACACACAAAGTTTTAAACTATAAACACGATATAGGGATATGGCAAGTTTTGTATAGCTACAGTACATGATGCTTAAGTCAAGAAAACTGGTTCTTCTTAACATAAATAGGCTATAACATAGATTGTATAACCTTGTTCGCAACTCACAAACAAGAATAGTAGGAATTTTTTTTTTTTCAAAATCAGCTATGGATTCGAGAAGTTTGTTGCAAGATTGAATCAATTGGGTTGAATTGAATGTTGGAGGATGGGTATAGTTTGGTTCAAAGTTTCCGTGTCAAAGAAATATAGATACAAGTTGCAAAAACTTAACACGGTGACATAAGTTTCAATTCTGAAATCTTAACTGAAGTTAATTAAAAAATATTGTCAAGATCGAAATAACGGGACAACCACTATATCTATATAAATCCGAGGACTTTTTGAAAAATTAAGGGCGAAACAATGTTAGTTTTTCAATTCACACATTAGAATGAAGAAAAAATACTGGATTGCAGGAACTTGCTCTTTTAGTGTAAGTGGCTTGGAATTTCAAAGATTCTGAGAGGTGCATTTTTAGACGTGTGTTTTTCAATCTGGCAATACTTTTTTCGGAGTTGGTCTTTTTGACAGATGCCACTTGATTTATGCTCAGTTTGGTTTGCCATTTCATAATGAATAGACTTTACTCCTGAACAACGTTTGAAAATCGTAAAAAATTTATTGCCAAAATAATGGTTCGATTCGCGCGACGCATCGCAAGAAAATTTTGTTCAGCGATGAAACTCGTTTTCGGTTGAATGGGTTCGCTAATAAGCAAAATTGTCATATTTGGAGTGATCATAATCCACAAGTCATTGTTAAGACGCCGTTATATCCTCAAAAAGTCACTGTTTGGTGTGCTCTATGGGCATAAGGAATCATTGGTCCATATTTCTTCAGAAATGAAGCCGGCCATAATGTTACAGTCAATGGGGAACGCTATAGACCCATGATTAATGACTTTTTCGTGCCTGAATTGGAGAATGTTGATGTGGACGACCTTTGGTTCCAACAAGATGGCGCTAAATGCCAACAGCCAACGAAACAATCAATTTATTGAAGGAAACTTTTGGTGACCGGATTATCTCGCGTCGTGGGCCAGTGGTGGGGCCTCTAAGATCGTGCGATTTAACACCGCTGGACTATTTTTTGTGGGGTTATGTGAAGTCGCTTGTCTACGCAGATAAGTCCGAGACGATTGACGCCTTGGAAGAGAATATTCGGCGCGTTATTGCTTACATAGACGGCCCCATTTTGTGCAAAAAAGTATGGTCGAAAATTGGGCCTCTCGGCTGGAATTTATTCGAGCAAGCCGCGGCGGTCATTTGCCCGAAATCATTTTTAAAACATAATTGTAAATCCTTATATTTATAATAAAGCTGAATTCTTGGAAATAAAATTAAACTATATGCGTTTTATTTCTTCTTGAAAACCACACGTCTAAAAAAAACACCCTTTATAAACTTATCACTTATTTCAACAGAAAATAAGGATTCTTATGAAGAAAAATTATTTTGTTTCGCAACATAACTACAACTTTCAAAAATAGCGAAAAAGTATAGTTTTGTATTTTTTTAGGTTAGAATATCTCGGACACCTGCCGGGAACGTATTGATAGTGGATTAGATTTCAAGCAATTAACATGCTTCGGAAAAGAAGGTAGCAGTAGTTCGACGTGTTGGAAGTTGGATACTAAAGGGTTTTCCAATAAGAGGTGTTATTTTGGATATTCAAAGAAAAATGGCATTTTTTGAGATAAATGATCGGATGTTTATTTCATTATAAAGAGGAAGGTATGCCGTTATTAATGGAACACAAAATCAGCCAAATGGCCGCCACGACCACCCTTACAGGACCATATCCTTTTCATGAAATTTTCCATAACCAAATAGCAAAGTGGCTGCCGTATGTCCTCGATAGCCTCACGAATTCCATCTTTGAGGTCTTGAATCGACGCTGGGCTGTTGGCGTAGACCTTATCTTTCACGTGGCCCCAAAGGAAGAAGTCGCAAGGTGTTAAATCACAAGATCTCGGTGGCCAATTGTGATCACCTCTTCGAGAGATAACACGGTCCGGAAACTTTTCCCGTAAAAGATCGATGGTTTCATTGCTTGTGTGGCACGTAGCGCCGTCTTGTTGAAAGTAAACGTTGTCCAGATCAATACCATCCAATTCCGGCCATAAAAAAATCATTAATCATCTCTCGATAGCGCAATCCATTGACCGTAACTGTTGCTCCAGCCTCATTTTCGAAAAAGTAATGTCCAATGACCCCGCCGGACCATAAACCGCACCAAACAGTCACGCGTTGAGGATGGAGAGGCTTTAAAACAATAACTCTTGGGTTTTCCGAGCCCTAGATGCGACAGTTTTGCTTGTTGACGTAGCCTCCGAGGTGGAAATGGGCCTCATCAGTCAAGATGATTTTTCGATGAAATTCCGGATCATTTTCATGCATTTCAAGGACCCAATCAGCAAAGACACGACGTTGTTGATGATCAGCCGGCTTGAGTTCTTGTGTTAACTGAACTTTATAAGCCTTAAGACCCAAGTCTTTATGCAAAATACGGTGTAATGACGTTTGTGGAATGCCTAATTCCAAAGAACGACGAGGAATGGACAAACCTGGGTTTTCTTTAACACTTTGGGCTACAACAGCAATATTCTCAGTTGTTCTTGAGCGACGTGCACGGGTTTTATTCTTCATATCACTAACTTGTCCCAACAGCTCGAATTTGTCCACCAATTTCTGTATTGCGGGCCGACAAGGTGCTTCACGACGACCCAAAAATGTTTTAGTTTTACGAACCGTCTCTGCCAAATGTTCACCATTTTTATAGTGAATTTTAATAATTTCAATGCGTTGTTGAAGCGTGTATCGTTCCATTTTTATTAATGGCGTAGTTTCTACTTGTCAAATGTCAAAAAATGACAGCTTCAAAAGTGACAGCTACCGAAATAGCAGGCTATTCAAAATAACACCTCTTATTGGAAAACCCTTATATTGGAGGCAGCCTAAATTTGTATGTTTTGAGGTACCTACTATTCTGATTGGAAACAATTTTCATTACTTGAAAACATTTAAAACAACAAGCATAAAAAGAAGGTAAGCTTCAAATCAGTAGTTTTATGAATCGCTGCAAGAAAAACAGCTTTACCCTTTAAACTGACAGCTGGGGCCGTTCTTAAAGACGAACATAAGGTAGAATTTTTAATATTTCTGAAAAATCATCAATAACCTTTGTTTTCTTTTGGAAGTTCTAAAGTATTTTGTTTGCTTTAATTATAAGTCATGCAAGACAATAAGTTGGTCGAATATGATCGACACAACTAACCTTTTTACCTTGTTTTAACTTATTTTGGTTGAAAACATCACAAAAACTTACAACTTACTCCTTTCAAGTTTAATCCTTTAATACTTTCGAACTTTGATTTTCTCCAACATCAACAGCTAAAAAATAAACAAATATATACAATATCTTATGCTTATATACCTTTCGTCCATTTTAATCCTGTGTCATCGATTACATTTTTATTCTCCTTTTCGTATTTAAGAACTAAAAACTCTCAATAATATTGGCAACCAAACCCGAACGTAAAAGCCAATATAATCCTTCATCTATTTCAACAAAAAAACCATGAAGATATGTAGGTATATGTATGTATGGAGGGAACATACATACATAGCGCACGTATAGATACTTATTGATGCTTTACAAAATTACCAAAAAATAGCTACCTATACTATTTATTTGGCCATGATGGGAAAGTTTATAAGCTCCACCAATATAGCCTCTCGTTCTGCCTCTCCCTCTCCAGATTAAAAATTAAAACTCGTAAATATGTCGTTTCCTTTCGAGGTACTCGATGATTTAAGTGGTTAAAAACTCAGTAGAGTTCTGTGTATGCAATAACATATACCTCCTAATACATATACCCACCCATCACCTACCCTAGATTTATATTATTTGGGAACTGTGGTCCGAAAAACTGGAGCACCTCCCTCATACTCTGCAGCTTGCCCCACTAATGGAGCAAGAAAAATGTCGGGTGAACGGTGATTTACGGTCTGTTATGAAGATTATATAAGTTTACGGACCGATGCAACCCCAGTGTTTGTAAAAGGATGCTGGTTGCTGGTTCTTACTTTGATTGAATTCTCGCGCTGGTCTTTTGTCAATGTTACGAACAGGTAGCGAGATTGCTTTCTGATTTATTCCCATCTCCTTTGCTCTATGATGAAGGAGTCGATTCAGTATTTTCAATGCTTCTGCACTTGCTATCAATATTGTAACAAATAAAGGAAAAAAGAAACAACAGGGCAGTGGAAATGGAGTGGGTGTGGGTATATGTGGGCTGGAATTTGGTTGGATGTGGCCCAGAGCAAGTATTGATTGGAAATTATTATAACCGCAGAGAGGAAATTTACCGGAAAACTGACTTGTAAGGGAGAAAGATTGAATATCGTCGATGACTTAAGCAAAATTCCGCAAAACAGTTTCATTGCGAATATAGAAATGTTTATGTCATTTTGGAATAAGTTGATGGTTGTAACTTTCTACGGAGAAATTGTTTCGATTTTTACTGTGACTGTTACGGTGACGACCAAAACGATGACGGCACAACATTCGAGGAAGTATAGGGTTCAGCCCTTATACTATATTGTAAAATTGCCTTGGGGCTATAGGTGATGGGGAACTGTGATGATGCGAGAAGAACATAAATGCAGAACGAAGTTTAAGTGGTGAAAAGTTTCTTAATTTCCCGTAAAGTGATTTTTGCTAATTGAGTTCTTTGCAAAAGGTTGCGCACTCTTCTTGCCTTATTTGGCCTCGGGCAAGGATTCGCTTTTATTATTCCGTTACTTTAAGTGATGATGACGAAATCTTTTTTTTTGCATTCTAACTTAGATGTTTGTCGAAATGTTTCGACCTTCTTATATACCCATACCCATACCAATAACTTATTTCAAAGCGTATAGAGAGAGGAAATTAAAAGTCATTGATGTCTAAATGAAGCTGAAAATGAGTGGGTGAATTTTTGTTAGCCAACTATTCTGTTGTTCGATATGGCTTGGGGCATAAAGCATAACAGGATGGTGGCGATGGGGTCAAAAATTGAGAGGAACTTATAATTAAGTTGCAATCAATTTTACCTTTTCGATTTATTCTGAAGCAAAAATAATATTTAAACGAATTTTAACATCTTGTATTCTAAGAAAAGGAACAACAACAATAACAGAAAGTTTCTTTTCTTATTTTTCAAACTCGATTTCGACTGAAGACATCAGAATTATAAACATATTCTCAATATTGCTTCACACTCGCGTAATACTTTACTCCCAGAGATTCTATGTTTCCATATGCCTTGCTCTCTATATTCTTGAGCATTTTTAAAATTATCGAGAGTAAGCTTTATGTAGGTATGTAACATTTAAAAGAGATTGGTTGTTATGACTCCTGATAAAGATTGACATATTTTCTGAGAAAGTATAATTAGTTTATTCACATTCTCTTAAATCAAAACCATCCTTCCAGATTATTCTACAGACAAAGCTATTTTTAGAAATTTTAAGGGTTGATATAACTGATATCTGTTAGAGGCCGTCACTTAAGAAAACTAACTGGAAGCCAAAACGTTATTTAATGGAATAGCTCAATCAGTTAAATTCCATATTTTCGGAAGTAGATACTAAATGGTTGTGTCCTCAAAAAGACAAATAATATATCAAAACTAGAGATTAGATTGCAAGGGAAAAATTACTGTGGGCAGTCAACAGCTTCAAATCTTTTAAGTCGGCATGCAAGGGGACAAGGCCTAGAAATGTCACCCTGCTAGGCGTGTTCAGCTATAGAGTTTTTTTTAAACAAATATGTAAAGTATGATACAAGTTACAAAATGTTTAAAACTAGGACTATTTTAACAAGAAGCTAGTCAGAAAATTGTTAAGTAGTAGGTAGTCTACTAATTAGGTGTATTTTTTTTGCAAGCCCGGAGGAAATTGGTCGATAAAAACAACGTCGGAGATAAGCAATTTGCATTTTAAATGCAACAACTAGGTACTAGTCCCATTCGGGCTTAGCTAAGTGCAAAGAATTTTTTTGGGCTTAACTAAAGCACGTAGAAAAACTGCGTTACTTGCGTGAATTACATACTTGTTATATGGAAACTCCCATTTTTTTCTGTAATGGCGTCGTTAATGCCCAATGTCGTTCTTTTTTCAACCAAATCCCTCCAGGCCTGTAAAAAACACGCCTAATGTAACCTCAACACAGGGTTGCCAGTGTAGGGGAATGTTCCCTCTAGATTTAGGGGCTTTATTTTGTCGATGAGGGGTAATCTAGGGCGACGACATTTTTGGGGGGAAATCTAAAGAGAATAATTTAGAGCTAAACGGTTGAGAAATCGTATGGGGTTCTGAAACAGCAAGTTAAACATTCCTTACATTCTGGATGTCATAATTTTACACCAACAGAAGAAATGCTGAAAACTTTCACAAGTGTGAATATGTATCAAACCGACGCGACATCTAAAACTAAGATGATGATTAATTTTCACATTTATTGATTACTCGTGAGTTAAACCAGAGTTAGCTAACTTTCTAGAAGTAAATTAATCCACAGTGAACTGAAGAAGAAGTTTTTCGGCGAAGAATGTATGCGAAATGGCTAAACAAACTCGTTCCATAAAACATCAACATCTGAACATCTGTTCAGTTAATCCTGAGTTACCCTACCAAATTTCATGAAAAACTGGACCTAAGGGCTTGTTTCGCAATGTCTGATTAAAGTTCTAAATATTCAACTTGGAACCTAACTTATGCTTCACAATATCTGCATAGTCTAACTTTTAATTATGGTACAAGATATTTTAATCGCCAGATGAAGTGTCGATTAGAAAATTGATTTGTAAATTAAAGTATTAACTATGTATTTTTTTTTAATTTTTCATCAGTCAAAACTATTTTGTCTTGAAAACTGGAACATCTAATTGACACATAAATTTATTATTTCCAAAAGTTGTAAAATGCTAAGTTTTTTAGTGTGAGGATTTAATTTGCGGATAATTTAAATCTCGAGTAAGTAATCAGAATTTAACTCAGACTTTGTGAAGAAAACCTTCAACAAATTTTCTTTTATTACTTAGTATCTTTTTTAAAAATGTTTTTTTTTTTTTATTGTATAGTTACTCAACTTTTGTGAATAATTTAAATTTAAAATTAAAAACAAATTTATGAGCTCTGAATAAAAATTGAAAAAAACCTAGGCGTTTTTGTTGATAAAACGTGGTAATCTTCGGGGGTTTCTAAATTATTTTTTTTCATCTGGCAACACTGCCTCAACATCAGACTGTTTATAATTTTGCACCATTGATTTTGAATGTCTGGAAATTGATTTTTCCATTGTTACGGGTGTGACACATATTGTCATGATTTCATACAATATTCCCAGAATAGTCTTAATAAAACGAAAAAGACTTAGGGCGAGTTTCACAGTCGACACTTACCGGTATAAGTGGCACTTAAGTTTCCCATATGAGAAATTTAAGCTAAATTTCATAGCCAGCGTAAGTGCAACTTAAGTTACCAACATCGGAGACTTAAGCGCCACTTATTCAGGTTACAGTTCGCTGTGATATTTGGAATTAATCTTTCACATTCCCCACTTAAGTGTCACTTCTCTGACTTTGAAACTGGCCCTTAGCCCTTCAACTTACGAATCGTCTCATATCATACGATTGTTTGTGGATTTTGTGATTCTTGTGTGTAGATCACGTATGTTTCAGTATAGACAACCGCACACGGCACGTAAACTGCAATTTTTCGTCACATCACACAAGCTGCAAATCAGGCGTACAGTTTGAACTATTTACTTAATATTTTGATGAAATGTTGGATACATAGAAGAACAGTGTGAAATTTATTGAAAATGTTCAGTTTTTGTATATAGAATGTGACATTTCGTGTGCAGGGTAGAGGAATTCATCTCTTTCAATGCAGATTCTATGATATGAGTAAGCTCTAAGTAAAGAATGATCAGAGCTTTTTTTTATGAAACACCACCTGCCCACTGAATTGTCACATCTGTCAAATTCGATGAAATGAAAATTGTGTGAAGTTGGATGTGCTCAGCTCTATAGTCCAATTGCTAGGTAATTTTATTCTGAGCTCATGGATCGAGTTCGATACGAGTTCGTGTTAAATGCTTCATTTGCCAGTTCATCAGCGAGCTTTATAATTGGGTCACTAGATTTTAGTCTTTTCTGATATAACCAGAGGAGGGTAGAAATGACCTCGTAAATGGGAAGTTCGTCATTAAAATCAGCATTTTGTTGCGCTCCCTTAAAAGGGTATTTAGGCGGCGCAACTGAGGTGGAGCAATGTTGCTAAGCACAGGAAGCCATCTTGTTGGTGTTGACCTTTTAGTGCTGGATATGAGCCGCATAGTATTGTTCAGTTGCACGTCCACTTTCCGAACATGGTACGGTATGCTGCAGTACGAAGGGTTGATACACATGAACTCCAGTTCGATCCAGTTAGTTTTAGCAAGATGTTATTGCGCGTTTTGAGTTTGCCAGCCACGTTTGTCGAGTTTTGCTTGTAAGTTAGGGATGTCTGTCCAGTCCGGCTAGGTATTTTGGGTTTCGACTGTGGTTAAATGCAGTGTTGTTGAATTGACCATTAAGTCTGAAGTTTGCATTTTTGTTTGTTAGATGAAAGCAGCAGACCTCCGTCTTAGACATACTGGGACACATCCGTCTCCATTGTCGAAAGTGTATGTTGAGTTGCTTGAGGTCTTAAGTTAAAGTCCTCTCTGTGTTCTTCATGTCTTTATCCTGATGCGTAGCTATTGCCAGATCATCTGCGTATCCGAATTTCATCGATATAATGGCATTGATATTGCTGATATACAGGTTGAAAATGAGAGGGGCAAGGACGGAGCCTTGGTGGAGCCCATTATTTATCTTTCTTTCCTTGCTTTTCTCATCATTAATGAAAACTTGAAGAAGGCGGTTTGAGAGTAGGTTGTTTATAAGGCGTGATGTCCTTAGACAAGGAACTTATTTTAACAGCTTTAATATGAGTTCATCCTTCCAAATAGTGTCATATGCTGCAGTTAAGTAGACGGATGTTTTGAGCTTCCTGTCGTCGAAGCCTGCTTCAATGTGTGTAGTCAAGGATAACACTTGGTCCGTCCAATTTCTGCCCGCCCGGAAACCAGCCTGTTCGATGGGTATGATTTGATTAATGGCAGCGTTTATTCGATTGTAGATAAGGCGTTCGAGGAGTTTGTAGCATGTGCTTATAGAAGTGCTATAGGGCGATAACTTTCTGGTTAGTCGGCAGGCTTACCTGGATTGAGAATAGCAATAATTTTCGATGGCTTGAATGCTTGAGCAATATCTTGATCAAGAACTACAAGTTTCACGAACAAAGTGTTGGAAATTTTTTGTAGAGAACTGATATTTCAACAATTTTGATTGAGATACTTTTTTACCGAGAAATTATGAAATAAAATAGTTATTATTAAAAATAGACGGACCTTTTTAAAGAAAATATCATTTTATTGGTTGATTTAATCGATACAGAAATTGCCCTATTTTTGGGTTATTGTATAGTTTAGCTCGTTAATGGCTCAAAGAATTTTCCTGCAATTCTAGTACTCTCGTACTCTTCTTTTAAATAGTACCAATAGATTTGAAAAATTATAAAAATTTTAATTTTTATAAACAAAAAAAATTAAAGAAACAAAAAAATATATTTCACTACTCTTGACAATTTTTAAGACTTTCTACTTAACAATAAAATTGTTCAGTCATAATCATAAGTAAAGGCTTGGACTTTTTGTATGACACCATTCATCATACAGGAAACAGCAAACAGGGATTTCAAAAGTATAATAATCTCAAATTCTTTGTTAAACCTTCATTCAACCATGTAATTCTCCATAGGACCTTTATACCTATATAAAATTTTGTATTGTATGAAATCATTTTTTAGGAAAAGAAACTCACGTTCAAAGATCATTTTACTTATTTAGTTAAAAATTGTTCTTGTTACCTAAAAATCATAACCAGCTACGAAGATAGCCTTTGTGTGTTTCTTGTCCTAAGAATTTCGAAAGGTCTCGGTAGAATATTTCAACCTCTACCAACATTAGATATTCCTGGAATTCTGGGAAATCTACTTTAAAAGTTGGTCCTGTTTTCCCATGACACGCCCATCCTAGAATCACCTTTTGAGGGCGAAAATAAACATATAGCCTAACATTATTTTCTACATATACAACTCTACGTGTTATACAAATTCTCGTTAAGCCATTTGTTGGAAATATTAATAACAAAATTTGAAAAATGACCTTTTTCCCACCGCAGAGCAGCACATAGGAGACGGAAACCCCAAACACACATTTTTAGTTCTCGCATCAAATTTATGAAACATCAGAAACATCATTAATATATGAACGAACCTCGTGTCACTTTTTGTCTCTGTATATGTGAAGTCAAATCATTTAAAACCCTTCGTTGTGGAATCCTCAATTACCAAACCAAATCACTGTTTAAAAATGTTTGCGCGCATAACACTAACTGTAATGAGCATAAGACACATCGTTCATTTTACCTTTTTTTTAATTGACAACATAAAGCTGCCTTGCCTGCCTTCCATACTTCCTCAGATCCCCGTGTGTATAACTATACACTATATACACGTGAAGCAGGATAGGTATAAGAAGAGCAGAGCAGAGCCAGAGGAAAAAGGATCTTCTTCTCTGGGATATTTAGCATATAACGCCTGCTGCCTCCGAGCCGAGCTCCGACATCATCGTTGCCTTCGGGATGAAGGTATGTTCCGCAACTTCCTCATCATTTTCCGTCGCCATTACAACACAGTTTGGGTTTGGTTAATCATAGCTGATGGTATTCTCCTTGCCCCCACTTGTTTCCTGTTCCTGTCTTCGTTTATAATAATTTTTGCGTTTTTTTTTTCTTTTAATTTTATTTTTCGTTTCGTCCTTTTTGGTTTGGAGAAATTCTCATCAAAATTTTATGGTGAAATTAACAAATCTGTTTACAAATTTATTAAAACGTGGAATTTTGCTCTGTGTGTGGTGTGATGTGATGTGCTGTGCTGTGTATGCCAGAGATGATGAGGAGGATGACTATGGCTTTGTGTATGGCGTGTGGTGTGGCGGCTGAGGAGTGAATCTCACCTTTCCTCTTGGGGAGTTATTCCCGAGTATGTACTAATATGAATACCATTACCATCATCTTCCCACTTCCATAATTGTCTCGTCCTAGCGGGAAAGAGATGAAAATATGGTTTGCAACGACTTTGCAACCAGTTTTCATATTTAAAGAGCTGGCCATTGTTATGGGTTGGGTTGGGTTGGGTTCGGGAATGGAAGGGTAATGCTGTATAATGTATATATTCATTCCCATGTTCACTCATCACGATCTTATCACCATCTTCTCTACTCTAATAATAATCCTTCCTTGAACGTAATTTTAAAAAATTATGGTGACATTATTAAATGGATGCAAGGGCTTTTATTATATGATTGTGTTGGTATTTTACCTCCCGTATCCCCAGCTGAAGATAGGTTAACAAATGAAAATTACATAATTTGTTCTTATGCCCTTAAGGCTTTTGTTGTGGAACCAATATCTGATGATGGAACATGTTGATAGTAAAGTTTTTCTATTTTGTTTACTCAAGACCTATGTATGTAGGTATGCAAATTTTGTTTTTTTTTAGACGTGTGATTTTCTAGAAGAAATAAAACGCATATAATTTAATGGTATGGCCAGGAATTTAGCTTTATTATAAAGATAAGGGTTTGTGCCATTATGTTTTAAAAATGATTTTGGGCAAGTGGCCACCGCGGCTGGCTCGAATAAATTCCAGCCGATAGGCCTAATTTTCGACCACTTATTGCTGCAATTGGGGCCGTATGTCAGCAATAACACGCCGAATATTCTCTTCCAAGACGTCAATCGTCTCAGGCTTATCTGCGTAGACAAGCAAATTTATATAACCCCACAAAAAATAGTCCAGCGGTGTTAAATCGCACGATCTTAGAGGCCCCGCCACTGGCCCACGACGCGAGATAATGCGCTCACCAAAAGTTTCTTTCAATAAATTGATTGTTTTGTTGGCTGTATGGCATGTAGCGCCATCTTGTTGGAACCAAAGGTCGTCCACATCAACATTCTCCAACTCAGGCACGAAAAAGTCATTAACCATGGCTCTATAGCGTTCCCCATTGACTGTAACATTATGGCCGGCTTCATTTCTGAACAAATATGGACCAATGATTCCCTCTGACCATAGAGCACACCAAACGGTGACTTTTTGAGGATGTAACGGTGTCTCAACAATGACTTGTGGATTATGATTACTCCAAATATAACAATTTTGCTTATTAACGAACCCATTCCACCGAAAACGAGCTTCATCGCTGAACAAAATTTTCTTGCGATGCGTCGCGCGAACCGAACCATTATTTTGGTGATAAAGTTGCACGATTTGCAAACGTTGTTCAGAAGCAAGTCTATTCATTATGAATTGGCAAACCAAACTGAGCATAAATCAAGTGACAACTGTCAAAAAGACCAACTCCGAAAAAAGTATTGCCAGATTGAAAACCACGCGTCTAAAAAAAAAAACACCCTGTATATGTGCAAAAAAGCTCGACTAAATTAATGCGATTGTAGCTGGACGCAAGCTTCCGAAAAGGTTTCCTTCGTAATTTTCGGAACATATGCTGAAAGCAATGGAAACCAATTGTAATAGCAGAATATATCGATGAAAACTTAGGTATCCACTTAAGTTATATGAGCTATAACACTTTAGAGATAAGGTAATCAACAAATACACATAACTGTGTCGAATTTAAGTATTGACATTTTACACCAAAATCCTGGTGCAGGTATTAAAGCGATAACCATAATTCACCAATCTAACATTTTCTCATCCTCCAATCGGTTCAATAATTCTCTTTCTCTCATATAGAAATAGGTATACCAACCTACCTAGACCTATACCTTGCCTATACCTTTTCAAAATATCGATTGTCCAAAGCCACACACACATATGTACATATATTTTGAATTTATTAACATTATAATTGAATAAAATGTTGACATGGGAAATTCAAAAAAAATATTCGCTACTAATAGCACAAACACCTCGAGGGCCAATCGATGTGACAATGACCAACCGTTTTCACCTCTGAACCTATATATTGGTCTTTTAACCTCTTAATCCCACCCGGCGCGGTGCGTGCTGCCCTTTCCCTCGAAAACTTATCACCATCAATGAAAGTTGGCATTTTAATCAATTAATTTCATTTCAGTGTTTTGCAGTTATGCACCACCATCATCATCCTTAATCCATTTAAACACTCTCTTGATTTGTGTAAACGTTCGTTTGTACAGATATGTGAGTGTGCTTATTTTAATTAACAGCCCATCGTGTGCCATTCCCCAGGAATATATCCCTTTACAAATCCAAAATATCCTACTGAAAGCTCAGTACAAGGATCGATGCAGTTGCATGTTCCCGTTCACGTTCACGTTCACGTTAACGTTCACGGCATTCTTTCAGTTTTATCACACCGCATAACCTCAAAATTTATTCACTTTATTGATAATGTAATAAATCGCGCCATTGTCCGAATGCTCTGCTCTGATGGTCGACAAGGATATGCGAAAGGATGTGAAGGGGTGTCCGTTCGCGCACAAAAACACATGTAAGTCCTTCCATTTCGATGCACACTTCGCCACTCATATCGGGCTAGTATAGTAATAGCGGAGGCGGGTAGGTTCATATATGACTGGGGTGTAATACGGAAAGTTTGTGTGCATGCGTTCGTATAAGGACGATGTGCTGTGCATATATAGCCCCACCAGCCGGATACTATATCCGGACATTAGTTATGGGAATGTGGTGGATGGCCATGGCCACCCATCAGTTCGGTTTTATCACATACATGTGGTCACACTGGTGATGACACGTACACGACCGGCAAAGCCAGACTTGTTATCTGTTTATTAATCGTCCTGATGGCCAAACTATACGCACACCCCATATTCAGAACATCGAATTTGCCCCAAGTGTAGGTATATCTCTTGTTCTTGTTTGTATAGGTACTCGTATGTATGTATCTGTGTATAACGTGTTCTTTTTTTATCATATTGGACTTTTACTGTTTTCATCGATGACGACGACTTTGTTGTTGAATTGTCAATTTCTGGGATTTTAGCAAGACGACCAAAACCATTGAGATAATATCGCACCTCTTTCTCGGTGGCTTCGCTCCACTCCGCTTCATTGAACTCAAACTCTTGGTCATGTCATCCTGTTCTGGTGTATGTTCGATACACTTTTCTAAAGTGCCAGTTCTCCACAATCAAAAACGGAGTCAAATAGGATTTTTATCAGAGACTCTTCAGGTCAAGTATTGAAATCATGAAAAACTCTTACAGAAAAATGGTCCTCAACGAAAGTAAAATAAATAATAAAAATGGTGAAGAAACGAGGTAGAAACCAGACTGAGTAATACGAGATTTTAACCAGACCGAGGCAAGGTCTCAAATCATCAACCAAGGTCCAGCGTATTCCCTAAACCGGATGACTTTTAATAAGGGAAAGTATTAGAATAAATCCTGCAGAAATCTGCAGATATCTTCTTCACCAAGCCTCTTCATAGCCAAAGTTTGATCTACGATGTACGATGTACGATGTACGATGTACGATGTACGATGTACGATGTACGATGTACGATGTACGATGTACGATGTACGATGTACGATGTACGATGTACGATGTACGATGTACGATGTACGATGTACGATGTACGATGTACGATGTACGATGTACGATGTACGATGTACGATGTACGATGTACGATGTACGATGTACGATGTACGATGTACGATGTACGATGTACGATGTACGATGTACGATGTACGATGTACGATGTACGATGTACGATGTACGATGTACGATGTACGATGTACGATGTACGATGTACGATGTACGATGTACGATGTACGATGTACGATGTACGATGTACGATGTACGATGTACGATGAACGATGAACGATGTACGATGTAGTACCTACGATGTGCGACTATTTTATGTAAATTTTGGTCTAGTGAATGTACACTCAAGCTCAAAAGAAAGACAAATAAAATACACGCTTTTGAGCTTTTTTTTGTAAAAGTATCGAAGTAAGGCATATAGGAACCTTAATTTTCAGTACCAAAAAAAGTTCAAAAATATCGGTTCAGCAGTTTCAAAGATTACTTTTACAATATCGCAGCGCACAGAGAGAGGGAGAGACTTTGCGATACATTTTTATGAAGTCATACGGCAAAAACAATATTTTTCACCGTCACGGACGCCATCACCCTTACCCTAAAGGAAGAACAACTGAACTGAACTGACTGCAAACAAGAAAAAAATGTCATCGAGGTTGGAAAACAAAAATGTTATCCCGCCTGCCGCAAATGACCACATTTGCGTTTTAACTGTAACCGGGATAGAAGTTCCTTGCTGTCTCTCTAGGTGTATCTCTGTAACATTTTGCAATTTGTCCACTTCCCTTGTTGGAAGTTTGTCTTTCTAGTGCTTTTGGTTAGCTCCTTTCTTCTTTTTTTATTTTTTTTTTTTGTTGCTTTGGAATAGTACAGTTCTTTGTTCTTTATTTTTGTTGTTGTTGGGTGCCGCTTTTTATATATAGAGAAAAGGATAACTACCTTTGCTGTATAGTAGTTTTTGGAGCAACTAAGGTAGGTGGAAATCGTGTTTTACGATATACCTTAGCCATTAAAGGTGAGCATTGGTCGGCGGGTGATGCATAATGGAGTGAGTGAGAATAGGTATAGGTTAGGTATAGGTGTAGTTGGTCTGGTTTGACTGGACTTTTTCCTCTAGTATACATGGTCATTACTTAACGAAGGAGCTGCGATGCATTTTCGTTTCGCTTGTTGCAGCTGTGTCCCTATTTTGCCATAGAGAAAAAGAGAGGTTAATTTATGAGCTCAGTTGCTAAAAATAGGTTTTCGGCAACAGGAAGGACTCTTACAGGACACACTGTGGGAACTGGGAGTGGTTATGCTGTTTCTATACACTGTTCATGTATTTATGTATATTTAGAAAAGAACCAAAACCAGTGACATAAGATAGCGACACTTTATAAATGCATGGAGGGAGAGAAAGAGAGTGTGGATTAAATTATGGTGATGATATTTTGCTTGTTTAAGTTCACCAGTCGCCACTTTCAACTACTACCTATGTAGGTATACTCATACCAGGATAATGTTAGATTATTTTGGGGAATTAAAGAGTTGGAAATGGAGAATATATTGTTCATAGGTGGACTTTAATTTTTGAAAGCAAATTATTATGATATTGTTTGAATTTATTTCGTCACTTTTTCACAAGGACACGATATATGAGTATTAGTAAAAACCTTAAGTGTATGTTGTCTGATTACTTGAAAGTAAATAAAGGGTCCGCCAAATAACTTCTTTTTTTTTTTGAAAATGGCGCAAAACATCGAGTGTAGCTTCGGCTGTGTGGCACGTAGCGCCGTCCTGTTGAAACCAAATGTTCCCAATATCCTAATCTTCAATTTTTGTGAACAAAAATTTGTTCAACATGGCCCGATAACGATCGCCATTGACTGTAACGGCCATTCCTTGCTCATTTTCGAAAAATGGCCCAATTATGCTTATGGACCAAAATCCGCACCAAACAGTGACTCGTTTTGGGTGTATCGGCTTTTCAATGTATGCGTGCGGGTTTTCTGTGCCCCAAATGTGACAATTTTGCTTGTTTACTACCCGCCAAGATCAAAATGAGCTTCATCTGAAAAGATGATTTTTTTTGGCAAAATCGGCATCTTCTCTAAGTCGATCGCAGGCCCACTTAGCGAAGCGTATACACAACCATATTCGAAGGATAAAACTAATTATCTGTCAAATCAGACATGAGCTAAGTCTTACCATTCACGAAATAAGCACTAGTTGAAAAAAAAAACGTTAGATGGCGGACCCTTTATATTCCGGTATCTTTTTTCATTACTAACTACATTTTAACCCCCGTAATATAAATCAATTATAAACATCTTTTATCCTTAAACATCCCTTAGCTTTAGAAACGACGAATTCCCCCTGAGGTCCGCAGATTCTGTCAGAACAGTTGGTCAATGATTTTTTGTTCGAATCTTCAATCATCTGCGAACGATGCTATATAAAGGGTGTTTTTTTTTAGACGTGGTGTTTACAATCTGTCAATACTTTTCTCGGAGTTGGTCTTTTTGACAGCTGTCACTTTATTTATGCTCAGTTTAGTTTGCTATTTCGTAATAAAAAGATTTAATCCTGAACGACGTTTGCAAATCATGCAAATTTATTACCAAAATAATGGTTCGGTTTGCGCGACGCATCGCGCGTTGCGTCCAATATTCGGTCGACAAAATCGCAAAATCGCATAAATTCGAGCAACCATGGATCCTTCCTTTATAAGATAAAGACAAACTTTTTATAAATATTTTAATTAAAATCCTGGATTTTAAAATAAGAATTTATTTTTTTAAATGGGCCTAACTAAATTTTCTTGCGAAAATTATTAATTAAGTCCTTTCACCTTTATATTCCCGTCAAAATAATACCTTAGTGACTGAAAAATTTAAACTAAAATGATGAGTTTCAACAAAAGTATAACTGGTGCCTCACATAAAATTAATTTAAATAATTATTAAAAAATGATACCTACCTAACCTCCGGAAAAAGTCATTATGGTTCCAGTTAGAAGATTAAATCTCGACTTCTGAAGACGGAATCTTAACTTTTAAGGTTTTTAAGCCTGGAAAAAAAATGTCAAGCTATATTTCGGTATATGAAGGTCTTCATGCGTTCATATAGCTTATACTTAATGAAGTTTGAAGAAACAAATCAATCATGTATATTATGTAACTTATTTGTTTCATTACAATCACTCTACCGTCCTAACAGGTTTTCTCGATTCATATTAATTCTATAAGACTACAAAAGATCTATAGATACATCAATATCCTTAAAATCTATTTATAAAGAAACTTAAAAGCAATAAAAAATAGTTTTTTATAAAGTTGAGGAACCTTTTTTTTAATACATTTTAACCACGATGTTACTATTTGTGTTAAGCAGTCTGAAAATAAACATCTTCAGTCAACTTCACTAAAACTCTGATACTGATACTCCCCCATTGACAGCCCTTCGTCGACTAAATAAATAGTATTCAATGTACGGGTACGCCCTTTGTCATATTTTATCTGGCATTTCCAACAGCACGCAAAACCAAGTAAAACACAAAAAAAAATTAAAAAAAAAAAAATAAAACTCAAAGAAACTCAAAAACACAACTGAACATCCATCTTATTGTGTTAATGGGTTTAGAAATATTTCATATCCTTCTCATATTTCCTTGGGTAGGTATCAGCATCAACATAACAAAAATACTATAACAAAACCATCAGCAACAACAACACCTCTTTCGGTCCCACACCACCACACCGCTACACGCCCGCTGCCGCTCCTGCTACCGCCAGCGCAGCGCCACGGCAGTTATATAACAGAAAACGTTATTAATAAAGTTCATAGATGGTGCTACACGCTGCTTAGATGGTCCTTGCTCGGTTGAGTGGCTTCCGCGTTTATGAGGCCACCGATGTTATTGCCATTTTCAGTTGCAATCGCTTTATTTTGTGATAATGACGTTGCACTACGAGCTACGACTACGAATGATAATGCGGGCACTATGGGTGTCCTCTGTTTTGCCTGTTTGGCTCGTCCCTGTGGGAGACGAAAGATGCAGAGTGGAGCGGCGGCGGCGCGGCGCGCCAGAATCACGGTGCGGCGCGGCGGTGGTACGAACAATACACTGAAAATTACAATTAAACAAAGGGATACTATAGTTTCTAGATTCTTCCCCAAGGATATAGGTATAGGGGCAATGAGAGCTCTAGCTCCCAAGGGTGCAGATGCAGAGGGAGAACGGATATGGGGCTTAATGCGCGAATTCAAATTAACTCATTGGATATGAGTTTTGTGGATGCCACAACCGACACAATAGTTGCTGTTGAACTCTCTGTGTCTCAATATACCTATATTCTGTGTGCACTCATCCAACGACGACGTATAGACTCGCAACTCTCGGATTTCATACAAAACTGGGGAGAAAGTTTTCCGAGTTAAAACTTTTGTGTTTAAAATTATTAGTTATTTCTTTTTTTTAAGGCGAATTCAAAATGTGCAAAATGATTTAGAAGACATTGTTTGATGAGAATGTACAAGAAGAAGAGGTTTTTGAAGTGCTTCAAATTTCTGGTGGAAATTTTGGTATTTTTTTTTTTTTTTCAGAAATGTTGATGTTCCAATTCTTGTGGTTTTCTATGTTTTAGTTTTAAAGAATTCACAGTATTAATACTGAAATAAGCTATTAATAAGGAATTCCATAAAAATAAAGTCATTATCAAAGCAATTGATTAGCCACCCTTGTTGGAGGCTCGTGAAGAAATCCGTGACAAAAGTCAACAAATACTTTTGAGAGCCTCAGTTCATCTGCAAAACCTTAAGAAAGTAGACCTTTCGATGTGCGCCAACTACATAGGCGGGGGTTTCCTCAACATCAAACTCAATTTATTTTTTCTGTCGTAATATGTGAACAGCTGAAGCTGTTCGTCAATAACTTGGTAAGTCAATATCAGTAATAGCTTTAGGCCACAAAAGTCCACCTTCAACCAAATATTCATATTCCAAGAGGCTCTCTAAGACACAGCATCTAAGAAGAACAGTTTAATAGAGCAAGTATATTTTTAGCATCCCTGCCAAACTCATCCATTTAAGCAGGGTGACGATGGAGAACGCGTGCTACTCCATCAATAACGACAAAGATCTCACCAATACCTTTGATATCAAAAAAGGGGTTAACAGACAAGGCGATGTTCTATTAGACTTCTTTAATATACAAAATATACTGCAAATCTTTCGCGTCAACAACAAAAGCACTATCTTTCAAAGAACCATGGAAGAAACTAATCGATGTCAGCGGAGCTTAAGTGAGTTGAGGGAGAAGTGAGAAAAATGGGTATAGTGCCAAATGAGTAGAAGACCAAGTATATTCTGTCTTCAAGAAAGGACACCCCACACAAACCTCTTAGACATAACGGTACCTGCGTTGGCGCGTTCAGGAAATTAGGGACTTTGCTTTACCTAGGTTCAGCTATCAACTCAGACCAAACAAGCCTTGAGATCAAATGAAGATTAACTCTTGCCAATGGCTGTGCTTCTTGGATTTAGAAGGCAATTGAGTGGTAAAGCCTTCTTGTTAAACACTGAAGTGTCCTTTTGTAAGACTTTAATCATTCCGGTCCTGGCTCTATATAGTGCATAGGTAAGGACACTTCTCAAAGGAGGATGAGAGCGCTTAAGGCTTAAGGCGGATCACCACCCCCGACAGACGGAAGAATGCCGCGACTTAGGTGTCTCACTCAAGAAGAAATGAAATTCAACCAACTTTGGCATGTGAAGCTGGAGACACTTAGCTAAGACTAGAAGCGAGCTCGCTGGAAGAAGCTTGTTGGTTAGTGCGACATTTAAAAATTATTGTAGTAAAAGTTTACTGTTACAGCACCTGAAAGTTTATATAAAGGGTGTTTTTTTTTTAAGAAGTATTTATCTTTAAGCTGGCAACACTATTTTAACTGGCGGCCATTTTGTCAGCTGTCAAGGGATTTATTTTTAGTTTGCTTTGGCATTTCAACATGAATACGAATAGACTGACGCCTGAACAACGCTTTGAAAATGGGCCCAAAGTATGATTGCCGTTGATCCCAATTTTCTTAAGCGAATTTTGTTTAGCGATGAAGCTCACTTTTGGTTGAATGGATACGTCAATAAACAAAACTGCCGTATTTGTAGTGATGATAATCCTCAAGTGTATGTTGAGACACCGTAACATCCACAAAAACTGACTGTCTGGTGTGCTTTATGGTTTGGGCCCGTACTTATTTAAAAACGATGCTGGCCAGAACGTAACACTCAACGGTGACCACTATAGAGCCATGATTACTGACTTTTTCGTTCATCAATGGAACAACCATCATGATGTGCAGGACCTGTGGTTTCAACAAGACGGCGCAACATCTCACACAGCTCGTGACACAATTGATTTATTGAAGGAAACGTTTGGTAACCACATATGGTTTCACGTTACGGACCCGTGAATTGGCATCCAAGATCGTCCGATTTAATACCGCTTTACTATTTTCTGTGGGGATATGTAAAGCGTAAGTCTACGCCGATAAGCCCGAAACGATTGATCACTTGGAGGACAACATTGGTCGCGTTATTGCCAATAAACGGCCACAAATGTTGGAAAAAGTCATCGAAAATTGGACATTCAGATTAGACTGCGCCCGAGCCAGTCGTGGTGGTCATATGCCAGAAATCATATTTAAATTATAATGCCAGAAGATTATCTTTCGAATAAAGTAAATTTCATGAAAATTTAAAAAATCATCTTTGCTTTATTCCAATTCAAAGTTTTATACCTCTAAAAAAAAAACACCCTTTATTACATACTGAATACCATAACCATAACCCACCCGAGATGGTCAAACATGGAGTTTTGGCCTGTGAACTTATGATCATGTTTCAAAATAAAAGCGTCCGCCCATTCCCTGCAATTTGTTCTCAGCTCCCAAAAAAAAACAGAAAAGCTTAATGAAGAGTAGATATACATATTATAAATTCAGTGCACAAATACAAATTTTAGAATATACAGTAAATCACGCTTATAAAAAAAAAGCACGTTAATAAGAAACCTGAACCAAAATACCGTGTTCGAGCACATTTACACAAATGTAAAAACATTCCTTATAAGAAACACGCTTATAAGAAAAACACTGATAGTAAATAAAATGAATTTTTTTACAAAACCGATTATTATCAGTGTTCCTCTGAAATATGATGTGTATAAAAAACTTTTGTATGACACAAAAAAAATTTCATCTAAATATTCCTTAAATGTGAACGAACACGCCCTTAGGAAATACATGCATTTCTGAACTCTCAAAGAAAAGTCATAAATCTCAGTTGAGCTGTGAATTTTCTTGTTCTTTTTTTTTCTCAAATAAAGTGAATTTATTTTTTGTTGTTTAAAAATTAATGTTAATGAATATTTTTTATTAGAAACTTCTTTTTCTTACATCCGTGTTTAGCATATAAGAAACACACGCTTATAAGAAACAATTGTGGCATTTTGTAGTTTCTTATAAGCGTCATTTACTGTACTCCATAAGCTAATCTGAACTTTTCAAAACCAAAATCATAGTGTTAAAAAATGTACTCACCTTAAGTTTACAAGTAGACTAAGAAATGAAGTTTTAAGAAATCTTGCTAGCTCTATCATAGGTATTTTTATAGCCGGATAAATTGTTTCAATTTGGATGTTTCAGTCCTCTCATACAAGTGTATATAATAAAACTTTTCTTCTATAGGCATCAGGATAGATTTATTAAAATGAGACTTAAACAAGATGTCTAATTCATGTACATACATATGAATATAGATAGGTACCTATATTTACCTATATTACCTACATTAACCCAGCCGTAGGTATATTGATCCACTTAAGTGCAATTAAATATTCACACTTTGAATTTGTTTAGATTTAAAGTAAACTAACTCTTCGTGTTGCTCCCCTATATCCTGCTATAACTCTTCCTCATGAATAAATGCAATGCAAGACTTTTAAAGCTATGATATATGTAGGTTTCTCGCCCTGTGCAAACATTCCTTAAGCTCTAAAAGTATCTCAACTAATATCTACACACCCGCATCTTTTATCAAAGAAGCTCTAGTTACATTTCCACAAAGTACCTTAAATTACCATCATGACATCGGTTGTATAGATTCTATATGGTGTTGGAAGAGGGAATCATCATATCTCTGTCGCTCTTCCTCTGTTGGTTTAGGTATAGGTATAGGTATAGAGATCTTGTTTCTGGTCACAGGCATCAGAGCTCACAAATTGTTACCAAAGCCAATATTGCCGTCATCATGGTGCGCTACTGTTAGATTCTCCTGCATCATCATTACTATCGACGGCGTCGTCGTCGTCGTCGTCGTCGTCATCGTCCTGAATGATGAACAGTAGTAGCATCCAGTGGTATCCACAATAACAACACATAGTGGCAAAAGAGTTGGTGTTTGGGTGCGCAAGTGGCCAGGTCAAAACTCATCCGCCACACTCCAACTCCACTATACTATAGACTCTATATGGATGGTTGAGAAATTGGCAAGGAAAAGGGGCAGTTTTTCATTTATGTCCATTTCCCATGTTAAGTAAATATGCAATATCCTGTCGCTTTCAAAACATTTACACAAACCAACACTTGGATGTGGATGCTGATGCGGCCTGCAGGCATCCAAAGGCCGATATCCTATATGCAGATGGCTCCTGCTTCTTTACATATATATATGTACATGCATATAGGTACACGTACACCTACATACATACACAAAAAATTCAATGGAATCATCATTGGTAGAAGCAGTAGCTTACGTAAAGTATTGTGTTGTGGAGGGCTTCATTCACGTTATTGGAGTTTAGATGCGGTGTGGTGGAGGAGTAGGGGAGCTCAGGAGACACTTGACCGAAATAATCAGTGGAATGAAACAGTGTCCGACCTGAAAAAAATATAATTTTATTTCAAAACTAATTATACTCATAAAAATACCAAGTAACCATAAAAACGCTGTTCTTAGATTTTCTATTCTTAGAATCCTTGACGCAAAAAAAAATGCAATTGGAAACCTCGGAAAAACGCTTTTTCCCTTTGTTAGCAGAGCAGAAGTTCTCAGAATTTTTTGAAAGGGTTTTTGGGAAGTCTGGTTGTTACTCTGTGTCTGTATATTCAAAAGGCAGTCAAACGTAGTAAACTGTGTTTTTTTTTGACGTATGGTTTTCAAGAAGAAATAAAGCTGGCTCCAATAAATTCCAGCCGAGAGGCCCAATTTTCGACAGCTCCAATTGTTGCGTGTGATGGAGGATGGACTCATTTAGGTCTTCTTCGATACTCTGCTCCACATCAGCAATAGCGTCTTTGGTGCGAACTGTACGGCGTCTCTGAGGATGAGCATTATCCACTTGAGTTAACGTGGTGCGAAACCGATCTATGGTTGCTCTAATTTATGCAATTTTGCTATTATGTCGACCGAATGTTTTAGTAATAAATTTACACGATTTGAAAACGTTGTTCAGGAGTAAGTCTATTAAAAATGAAATGGAAAAACCAAACTCAGCATAAATCAAGTCACAGCTGTCAAAAAGACCAACTCCAAAAAAAGGATTGCCAGATTGAAAATCACACGTCTAAAAAAAATACCCATTAGAAGTCATTTAAGATAAGCATAAAAAGTAAAGTACTCAGACCACACCCTTGCTTCACACCATTGCTTGTTCGAAAGAAATCAGTATGATATTTTTAAGAATCCGTTAAAAGACTCCGTCAATATGAGAACTCCTTACAATTTGGGGGGGGGGGGGGGGTAAGGTTCATTCAAAAAAAAAAAAACATTTCATTAATATCCCTAAATCTCCTCAAAGATTACAAATACACAAAAAATAATAAAAAGAAACTATTTTGTTGTTTAGAAAAGCCTTATTTTAAATTTGAGTTTAGCCTATTGCGTGCAAGTCTCTCCTACCTGTGATACAAGTCACTCTATATACCATTTGGCTATAGTGTAGTGTTGCCTATATGTGTATATAGTTTGGTTGGTGTTTATGGGTTCGTTATGCCCCAATGAAGCTTTGCATAGTGCTTCACAGCGATCCTTTGTATAGATGCTGCAGCGCAATGTAGAATTTTTATTGTTGCGCTTTCCCCAGTAATTTTCTCAATCTCATTGCGAAAGGCCAGCCGTGGCAAAAGCCTCAATCGTCTGCGAAAGCTGACTGTGCAGTAAAAATGCGGACATCTATACCTACACCGCATACATCTCCATTTTTGGCTAGCGAACTGCAGCTGCTGGCGACCTACTTCGAAACAATTTGTGTGTGTAGAGAACAGAACATTTTTTGGGAAGTAAAAAACCCTCCAGACCAACCCATCCACCACTTTCGAAAGGAAACTCATTTTGTTTGCCATTTCCTGAGCGCAAACGACACGAGCACAACACCATCAGCGTGCAATCTCATTTGCGGTCTGCATTTGTTTTTCCATCTTCCCCCCACACAAACTCACCATCAGGCCACCAAGACCGACCGCCAGCCAGCAATCAAGTATTGTTGAACTATAGAGCCAGAGTGAGCCTCCATGCCATAATAGATATGCATGTGGGTTGTGGGTGCTCTTTCAAGGACACTCTCCTTAAGAGCAGGATGTGTATATTTGCTTGCCCACCGCCACTTAAGTTGGCAACTGATTCTATTGTTTTAAAGCAAAAGTCTGTTGTCTACCACACACATTGCCACCGACATCGACATCGACACCGCTACGGCTACTGCTGCTACTGTTACTGCCACTGGCAACCCCTAACCAAGCCCTTAAAATACAAAAAGCCATAAGTATGTCAAAGTATCTCTCTAAGCATCTCTCTGAAGTTATATTATTCTCAAGCTCCTTGGCTGTTGGCTGTTGGCTGATGCTGTGCTATCTGAACGAATGCATTTGGTAAATATTTTTATGGCAAGCAACGACTAGATTGTTTTTAAATGTTCCTTATTCATCTGTTCCTGTTCCTGCTCCTTCTCTTACTTCTGCTTCGTCTTCTTCCAACTTCAACTCTCTTTTGTAATTAAATTAGTTTAGAGGGGTTAATCGGGGCTCCATTAAAGTTTATCGGTCTTGCTCTTGTTCGCTTTTTCATTGAAAATGTATAACCTGGAAAATTATGTGGAAAACTATTAAATTTGTGTCCTTACAGTCATTCCATAGGACTATTATTATAGGAGTATATATACCTAGCATAGTAGCACCCAGCCATGGTAATGGACGTACTCGCACGTGACTGGACTTGGGGATAAATGAATGCTTCGGTAATTCCTTTAACCCAAAAACGAAAAAAAAAAAAAAAATAGAATCTCAGCACCATCAATCGAGATTTTATAACCTTACCCATAGGGTATGCTGGTTTCGATAGGTTCATTTGTG
Organism: Leucozona laternaria; assembly: GCA_932273885.2. Taxonomy (NCBI): domain Eukaryota; kingdom Metazoa; phylum Arthropoda; class Insecta; order Diptera; family Syrphidae; genus Leucozona; species Leucozona laternaria. The sequence continues at coordinate 19,353,777 of OW026368.1, read as the reverse complement.
AACAGAGAAATGTATTTACTTATCCATTGATGGTTAGGCCCGGTTTTTCAGTGGTGAGTTAAACCAGTGTTTGCTTACTCTGGACATTAATTAACCTACACTTAACTCAAATAGCAGTTTTTAAGTGAAGAATGGATGTGTAACGAGTTAACAAACTTTGAGAATATAAAACATCAAAAGCATCTGTTCAGTAAATCCCGAGTTTAACTCGCCAAATTCAGTGGGTTAACTCGGGATTAACTTAAATCGTGGTTTGAAGTTAAACTGCATCTCCTAGGTTTTTTTTTTTTGAAGTTCAACTTCACCTCCTAGGCCTTTTGAAAAGTTTTTTTTTCTGCGAAACTATAATACGGTATGAAATATTGCAGCTCTTCTGTATTTTTTATTTTGAGGGCTTATAGATAAAACAGTCCAAATTTTGGGATTAGATACAGGAGGTCGGGTGGCGTCTCTGGTGGGTTGATGGTGGAGGCACTTACATAGGTACCTACTTCCATTTATTTTTGCTTTATGTAAAGAGTCAAAGTATAAAGGAATTGTGTATAATTCTTGACAGTCACATTCAACCGGAAATGCTTTTTCGGAATTCAAAGTGCGAAAGTTGCTGTGGCACTGTTGTTGTTTTTTTTTTTTTTTTCCTCTTCTTCTTCTTCTTATTTTCTTCCGTTCTTTTTTTTTGGTGTAGGACAAAGGGGAACAGGATTATATTGCAATAAATCCTGTGCGGGCGGACATAACCGTTGAAACAGTAAGCGAAAGGAATTCTGTGCGTTTGTATTCTGATGTTCTATAGTATATATTATGTAGGTAGGTACCTATACTATAAAGTTTTTAGGGGTGACTGAAAAATTAATGAAGGATGTCATTGTTGTGGTAGCATTCCAAGGGTCTTGCTTAAAATTTTGAAATTGTTTATGTGGAAAGTGTATATTATGTTGATGGATAAAGGAAACGATGTTAGTAAGGCCATTTATTTTAAACTTTTTTGCCGTTGCCGTTGCCGTTTTTCAAAAGATAAAACTTATATTCGAAGTTTTATATAGACTTAAAGATTATGTGCTTAATGAAAATGGGGGCTTTATCATAAAAAGTAGTATTTGATGACTTTCTTACGATTTTAAAGCAAAAACAGTCAAAACTAATACGTGCTTCCAAAATATATCAAAATTTTTTTATATTTAAAGCTTAAACTTTGAAAGTGTAGTATGTAGGGCTTCCTTTAATTTTGCTCTGGAATCTACAGAGTGATTTGCATAAGGTGTGACAAAAAACTAAAGCGTGTAGATTGGGTCGAGACAAGAAAAAAAAAATTGTACAGGAGGAGAGGTCTATATTCCCCCGTTTAGCCAGGTGAGGCAATTTTTAAAAAAAATTAATTAAAACATAACAAAAATAATAAAAAAAAAAAACAAGGATTATACTAACAATGACATGATATACTTTCTTCTTTTATTGTGTGTTTAAAAAAAGTTGATTTAGACAATAGTGTTTGAAAAATTAATTTTCAAACTCAAAATTTAAAAAAAAAAAAAATGAAAAAAGCTTGTTAATTTTGCTCAAAATTGTACTTTATTATTTTGTGTTTTCAATATTCAATGCTCTTATTAATTATTAGTCAAATACCAGAAACCAGATGTTGAAATATCTTCTATTTCTTTAGAAAATTGAAAATAACAGAAATAAAATGCACTTAATTTTATTCAAATCCGTTGCTTTAGATCCTATAGTTGCTCTAAAGATCCTATTTCCTCTAACGTAGCTAGTAAAATAGATTTAGTTATTTTCAATTTTCTTAAAAAATACAAGATATTAAATCATCCGGTTTTCTATTTTTGACTTAAAACTAATAAGAGAAATGAATTTTGAAAATAAAATTAATACTTAATTTAGTAAAATTTTGAAAAAAATTAGTTTGAATTTTTTTTTTTTTAATTTTGAGTTTGAAAATTAATTTTTCCAAAACTATTCTGTTGAGGAAAATTTATTTAAAAACACAATAAAAGAAGAGATTTCTAGCTTTACAACAAGGTATATTAAGACAATGTTAGCGTTACCATTGTTTTTGAACAATTTTGTTTCTGTTTTAAGTCAATTTTCCCCGATTTTTAAGAATATGATCACTTCTGATGAATTGCAAGCTGTTGCATTCTAAGAGTTCGATTGTTCTATAAGATATTATTAGTGGTGGACCCATAATTCAATCAAAGCAGGGGGATGGGGGGATTTTTGTCCACATAAACTTAACTTATTTTGGAAAAATTAGACCGATTTAGAATTGAAAAAAGTATTTTTTTTTTTTGGAACACTGTCGATTTGCCCTCCACGAAAATTATTTTGAGAGATATGATGCAAATCAAATATGGACCCAAACCTCCCCAAACCTCTATCTATCCGCTTCTGAGTTTTATGGACTACACCCCAACTAACATTTCAGCTTCTTTTAGCTTAGAAATATTGATATATGTAGGCTTAACCTTATATAAAGCCTCTATACGGACTTCTGTGGAAAAGAAATTCCTATAGAAGTCATGAGCTCGATAACTACTTCCGTTAAGCCGTTTAGAAATAAGAAAAGGAAGACTAACAGAGGTTAAGAGCTGACACTCTAATAAGGCTCTATAAATGATATAATAGAAAGTTAAAGTGGCTGTCACTTTATAAAAGCTCCATAGAGGATTTTATAGAGGTTGCTGTAAAAAGATATTAATAAGATTTCTATAAAAAATTTATGGAAGCTTAATCGAGTATTTCGGTAAGACCTGCCAGATTTTATCTATCGAACCTTTAAAGAAAAATCTATTAACATATAGATATATAGAAGGTGCATCTTGTCAGAAATTAGTTTAGCCGAGTTTGAAAAATCTTGTTTCTTAAAATATAAAAATTACAATGTCCACTTCATGGAAATAAATAAAAAAATCAGGTCACTACTTTAGATCTCTTGCTATGAGACGCAGAATTATGCTTCAGAGAGCACGTCAATTGGATGTGCAGAGGAATGCATAAGATCAAGAAAGACTACAAGAGAGCAGAAATCAGGTCAGCACAAGAAATCATCATGTCTCTCCAAATCCAGAAGGTTAGACTATTTTTGTTGTTTTTTTTTAATTTTATCTTATGTAGATATATCATCAATTATTTAGAAATTGACCACCATGTGACAGAGGCAATGTATGAACTCAGCTTGCTCGCCCAGTACTTGCCCGTGTGGCCTCAGGGTAATAGCAATTTAATTATAAATAATATATAAATATTAGGCATGTTTTTTGGCAAGTTCATATGGATTCGTCGAAAAAAACAACATGGGAACTAATAGTTTTACACGTAAATACAACAACAACTTAAATCCATATGGACTTTTAGCTAAGTCCAGATAATTATCGGGACTTACGCACTGTAAGTAAGAAGTTCCTAAGTCCCGATATAGTTTTTTTCGACAAATCCATATGGACTGGCAAAAAAACACTCCTATTGATTCATCGATACTTGGAGGCCATCATGTAAATGGAACTTTAATTAATATTTTATCGAGGCTTGGGCTTATATAAGGAAGCTCTTTGGAGTTCTCAAAAGAAAAAGTATGATCAAATTCTTGCATCTTCCAATTTATATCTAAGATGGCGCAGTGGCTAAAGCGATGGACTTTTATACAGGAGGTTCCGAGTTCGATCCCTAGGGAGGTAAGAAAAATGTTTGTGTTTTATAATTATTTCCAATACATTAATAAATAAATAATACTATGTGATATATACTTTCAGGTAAAAACTAGATTAAATACAGAAAAAACAACTTCGAAAAAATTGGAAATAAAAAAAATATTTTTTTTATTTGTATACCTACCTCGTTAAGAGCTGTATAATCTGCTCCTAATAGGTATATTAAAACCACTAAAATAACCTCTATTAAACTTGGGTTTTACCTTTATAGAAACATTTACGAGACTATCTGTCAAAACATAAGTTTCTTTAAAACTGCGCATAGCGCTCGATAAGACTTCGTTTAGATCTTACAAACACTTGTTATAGAATCTCACACTTTTATAAGAACTGCGCATGGTACCTGCACGAAGATGTACCGAAGTCACTTTAGAAGTTTTAAAAAGGTTATTTGAGCCTCTATAATGTTCTCCTTTTTATGTTTAACGAAGTTTTACAGATTTTTTATAGAAGTTAGAAGGCATTTTCAGTTAAACCTAACCGAAGCTGAAATGTTAGTTGGGACTGCGTATAGGCTTTTGTTCAGACTCAATGTTTGTAAAACAACTTGGTATAGACTTTTGGAGGATTAGCGGTTTTTCAACACAATTTAGAAGTTTAAAACAAAAATTGGTCTTCTACCTACCGAAAATACAAGTAATAAAAATTATGTTTTATTTATTTATATATTTATTTTAACCCTTTAAAAAACAACACAGTTGTAATTTTTTTTTAAATTAAATTGTATTGTTGTCATTAAAAAATACACACGTTACTGTGGTTAAACCATAACATCATCAATTAATATTTTGTGTGTCCGCCCCTGACTTTTATAACTGCCTCTTTTCTTCGAGGCATACTAACAACAGAGTTCTTTATTGTTTCTCTTATTTTCATGTCATTATACCACACATCCTCAATGTTTTTTGTAAGATCATTTACTGTATTGTTTTGGTGGGCATATACTCTTCTTTTTAATACGCTCCAACAATTCTCAATTTGGTTGAGGCCAGGAGAATTTCCTGGCCAAGGCAGGGTCCTGTATGAAAGTGTAGTTATTCTTTCGAAGCCTTAGACTAATCATGTAAGGTGTTAAGACTTGGTTAAATACATTTATGTATTGCTCGGAGCGCATTGTTCCTTCCACAAAATAAGTTGGAACAGGAGTTTCTTCCGTTATGTAGCTCCAAATCATAACACTCGGCGGATGTTTGACCTTTGGAGCCACGCAGCAATCTTAATAACGTTCATGCTTTCTGCGGCGAACAATTTTTTTGTTTACGGTTACTGCCTCAAGCCGATACTCATCGCTAAATAAATATAACCTTCAAATAAAAATATTTATGAAAATCGGCTTGAGATAAATAAGTAAAAAAAAACTGTTAAGACTTAATTCAGTTGACCTACCTTGCCACAATACTTGGAAGACATGTCCCTATGCAATCTAGCCCACTGCAAACGTTTGACGCGCATGGCTTTTGTAAGCTTTGTCTTTTCAGCAGCACGCCTACAAAAAAGCCCTTTTTTTCTTTTAAACGCCTTCTCAGTGTTCTGGCTGAAATTTTGATACCAGAAGTCCGTAGTTTCTGAGCGATAATTTTTTTTGCAAGATTAATAATTTTTCTATCGTCTCGTGCTGTCGTTTTTTTTTTGCGGATTTTATTTGTACGCTTACTCACTTCGTCAAATCATCGAAATTGGTTAGTGTTTTTACCTTTTTAGCAATTTTTACCACTGAAGCCTTGGATATTCCCACTTTCTGGGCTATTTCTGCATAAGACCAATCACGTTCTTTAAGCAAAGTAGCGGCTTGAATCTTTTGGGTTGGGGTAAGGTCACTTTTTGTTGCCCATTGTGACATCAAAAAACATTTTTGTTTCTTATGTATATAAATTATTGTTTCATGGGGTTGGAACTGACAATTTGTATTTCTTTATTCATTTCAGAAATAATTTAAGAAATCTAAAAAGATCTGCTTTCAGTGGGAAAATTGTTGTATGCAACCTTATTTGCAATCATACAACCAAAAAAAAAACAGTGTCAGTGAATAAACAGTGTCATGAATAAATACCTCAGGCGCTCGTATTCGGCAGAAAGTTGTAGGTCCCCTCCAGTCCTGTCCATCACACGCACACAGTAATAGTTGAGGGTTGTAAGTCAATAGCCCTTGGCCCTGCAAGAATTATCGCACCACCAAAATTGTATTTACCTTCTTTAATGCAAACATTGAGTGGTGGTGGTGGCATCAAACAAAAGTTCAAATAATCCTCTCTCACAAAACACGCAGAAGCTTCCTTTTGGATCTTAAACACTACAATGTCCTCGCAAATAAAATAATATTGTATGTATCATTGACGTGTAAATTAAACACAAAAGAAAGCGACTTGATATCGAAAATCTCCTAAAATTTGTGTCGGACTTGTGGTTACAAATCCCATTTTAATTCCATTGTCGTCGCGTCGTCGCTCCCGTCACAAATTCCGCACAAGGACATGACACTTATCGTGCACAATTAACCCGAATGGCTTTTCACACCCCTCTGATGGGCCAAGTTGTGGGATGTGGCGTGGCCGAGTGGCAGTTGTGGCAGTTGGGGCACGCAGAGTATGCTGCTGTTCTTGTTTCATGAAAACCATCATTTATTTGAGGGTGTTAATGAAAAATTGGCAAAAATCATAAAAGCTCTTTGTTAGCTCCAACTCCTCTATACTAAAGTCCATTGTCCAAAAAAAAACTGAGCTTTTTAAAGTAATTTACTCTTTGAAAGCTTGAGTCTCTATGAGAACTTAAGGGATATTATATTATAGTGATGTGGCAATGGCATCATCCGGGAGGATGGATGCACGAAGGATTTAAATAAAACCGGGAAATCGATTTAACTGCATGTGCTTCACAATCACCATCAGAGTGCTACTGCTCACTACTGCTGCTTCTCACTTCTGAAAGCCCTAAAAACAAGAATGAAACGAATTGAAATGAATTGAGTTTAATTATTAATTTAAATGAGGCCGTGTGTGGGATGGGTGAATGTGAAAATTCACCACCCACACACATACATGTGGATATACCTGGGCTACCATATACCTGGAGCTGTTTTGACGAAAATTATTACTTTATCGGCTTGTTTTATGGGAAAAAAACTCGTGCCGAGCAAAGAAAGAGAGACGAAGAAACTATATGCTCGCAAACGTCTTAAAAAGATCTCCAAAGCAATTACTTTGGCAACTTTATGTTGCGACAGTAAATTTCATGACTTTTGCCCTGCCACTCTTAAGAATTCAAGAATTCAAGAATTCAGCTTCTAGGCAGCTCGGCGCTAATAAATTCGATCGAATGGAAGTTGTTTTTTTTTTTTTTGTTCTGGGGGTCCGGGCTTGGGCGCCAGTCACTACTATATCCCTGCATGTCTAATGGACTGATGTGTGCTTAGGTGCTTTGCACACACGACGACCAGCGCGCATCGTGTAAACAAGAAGGTTTCATGTATCTATATATGTATAAGTAGGAGTGTATATGGAAGTCCCGGACAAGAAGACAATTTGGACATCAATAATGCATGCGGATTCAAATTTGTATTTGGTTTTGTCTGTGGAAATTTACAGGCTTAATCGGAGGCAAGCACATGATTCCCCATCAGACTATAGCCAAATAGAATGGCATTGGAATTCCTCTTCTCTTGCAGAATGGTCTGCATAATTTCGAAAATGGTTGCGCAAATTTAAACAAAAAATTTGTTAATGTTTTTGTTTTGTTGCTTTATGGGACTTAAGTTTGAATAAAGTGTAAAGTGTCTGGAAGGTGTCTCAGTGATGTAGATATCTATAAAGAAAGATTTCATTTCATTTTTCATTTTTTTTTTTTAAAAAGGTTTTATTAAATGCAAACGAAGCAGCTTTTTGAGGTATGGTTGTGTTGAGAAAATTGATTGGTAATAACAGAAGAAGTAAAAAAATGTCGTGAGAAGTTTTCACAATAGGTTCTATAGTACAGTAAATAAATTTAAAAAAAAAACACGTCACTCATAGACAAAACACAGCCTATTTGATGAAAGAACAAACATTTGCAGCTTTTATCGTGCAGTGAAATTGATTAAGACAGGTTATCTTATGAGGGCAAATATACTCTCGAGAGCTGCATGCAGCCAGCACTGCACGTTGTCTCTATTTTCTTATTTAATGCACAGCAATGGGTAGTTGTTCATCGCCAATCTACGTGTTTTAGTGGAGAAAAGTTCCTTTGGCCTTAAAATTGAGAGATATGGATCGGCTTATAACTTCGGTTTTAATTGCGGGATCTTCAAAATTAAGGTCTGTAAAGAAGGGTAAAATGATATACTACATTTCTATATACAAATTTCATACAAAAAGACAGTTTGTGTCACCCATCTAATTGATTTAAATTTTTTTTTTCATTTTTCAAAATGAAAAAGTTAATGAAAAAATTAAATTTTCCAAAAATTTTAAAACAAAAAATATTCGTTGGAAAAACTGCGATTTGGCTCGCGACTTATAGTCGCACCCTTTTGAGTTGAATTTAAAAATCGTGTGAAAATGGAACGAACATCTCGGATGAGCTTCGAAATCTTATAATACAGGGTGTTTTTTTTAGACGTGTGGTTTTCAATCCGGCAATACTTTATTCAGGGTTTGTTTTTTTTTTTTGACAGCTGAATAGACTTACTCCTGAAAAACTTTTGCAAATTTAAATCACAAGCGATGAAGCTCATTTATGGTTGAATGGGTACGTTAACAAGAAAAATTGTCGTATTTGGAGTGATCATAATCCACAAGTCATTGTTGAGACACCATTACATCCTCAAAAAGTCACTGTTTGGTGTGTAGAGGGAATCATTGGTCCATATTTTTTCAAAAATGAAGCCGGCCATAATGTTACAGTCAATGGGGAACGCTATAGAGCCATGATTAAAGACTTTTTCGTGCCTGAATTGGAGAATGTTGATGTGGACGACCTTTGGTTCCAACAAGATGGCGCTACATACCGTACAGCCAACGAAACAATCAATTGAATGAAACTTTTGGTGAGCGCATTATCCCCGCGTCGTGGGCCTGTGGCGTGCCCTCCAAGATCGTGCGATTAAACACCGCTGGACTATTTTGTGTGGGGTTATGTGAAGTCGCTTGTCAACGCAGATTAGCCCGAGACCGATTGACGCCTTGGAAGAGAATATTCGGCGCGTTATTGCTGATATACGGCCCCAATTGCTTCAAAAAGTGGTCGAAAATTGGGCCTCTCGGCTGGAATTTATTCGAGCCAGCCGCGGCTGCACAAACCCTTATCTTTATAATAAAGCTAAATTCTTGGCCATAACATTAAATTATATGCGTTTTTCTTCTTGAAAACCACACGTTAAAAAAAAAAATACCCTTTATTACAACAACAACAAAAATCGCCATTGTACAAATCAGGTAATGAAAATCCAAAAAAACCCACGACAACGATATGCCTTTCTATCTACATAAATTAATTTACTCCCAAGTATTACGCCAGCCAAAAACATTTTTTTAAAGGCCTAATATGGTAAATTTCTTGAAAATTGCATTACAGGGTGTTTCAGAATCTAAATGATATTTTTCCCAAAAAAAAAGAAACTGATAAATTTTTTTCTTCGACAACGGTATAGCTAGATAGGTACCATAAAAAGATACCTACCTATTGTGGATCATGAAGAAAAAAGAAGTTACTGACTATTTTAATATAAGCAGGGTGTTTTTTTAGAAAATATTTGACCAATTTTTTTGTTTTAATTTGTGACGAATCTGAGTGATACATTTGACACTAAACAGTGTATGTAAAAAGTAAAAGGACCAACATATTAAAAAAATAAAATCAAATAAATTACAAAATATACATTGTGATTTGGGCAATATGCATAACAAAACGATACAGCGTCCAGATTGGGTTGAAGCAAAAAAAAATCGCACGGGAGGGGGTCTATTTCCTCCGTTAACAATCTATTTTATAGGTCTCTTAGACAAAGTGGAATAGGCTGATGGATTGGAACCCAGACCTCTGGCGTGATAGTCCAACGTTCGATACGGTCCAACTTCAAATCACGGAAAAATATAAGGTAAATTCTTGTGAAAAATTATCAATTATTAAGAAACCTAAAAATAAAATCTAAACTCGCCCTTGACACATTTAAAGCCAAAATACTTACGCACAAATGGTTTGTTTTTAAATTCCAGATTTTCGCGATGACTCGATGACTGAATTCTCAGCGAGAGAAGAAAAAATGTAGAATTAAACTCCATGCCTGATGTGCCCGCTTAAAAGTGATATGCTGTTCCCAATTCCAATCCATCAACACAATACAAAAACTACAACAACAACAACAAAAAAAAGACGGAATCAAAAAAGTTATTAGGGCAGAAGGCAAATGCCCAACGAGCTATAATAGAGACCCCGGAATCAACTGCAATATAGGTATACCTATATAGTTCAAATGTGGGACATATTCAGTTCCAGTCCACGACAGCTTATAGCTAACGAGTACTCAACTACTATATTTTTCTATTTCTCCTTTCGGTTCCACTTTTCTGAATTCATATTTTTTATCTCTCGTTCGGTTTGTCCTTCTATAATTTTTTTTTATTTTGTTGTTCCCATCAACGCCGTCTTCTGAATTAATTGTTCTAAATTTTTGGCTTGACGTCCTGATGAAGTGATGATATCCTTTCTCCCCAATCCTCAATGCTGATGATACTCTTTTAGATGGGTCTGTTCTGTTTGGTTGGCTGTGCTCGGGTGCTTGGCTCAGGCTGGGTGGTTGTATATCATTCAGTCGACGGTTTCTGTTGTTCATTTCAGCAAAGCACAGCAGCAGCAGCAGCAGCAGTAGCAGTACGAGTGAGGATTTCTGATTAGCAAAATTGAAAAAGTTCATCATTGTGCCACTTTACCAACGCAGAATGGAGGGACGGTCCAGGACGAAAGTTGTATGGAAACAAACATAAAAATATAAACTTTTCCTCATTTGTGTGTGAATAGTTGTGAGGGTGAGCGGAGCAGTCCAAAATATCTACACGAAAAATAAAATAAAAAAAAAACTTGTAATGACGACGAATTCACCAAACTTGACAAGACTATGTCCACCATCATAAGCAAAAGATACTCTCTGTATGATATAGACCAGTTGACCTCGTCCATTCCAGTCGTGTCTTCTTCAAGTCGTCGAGTTGTTGCAAGAAAAAAATGCGCTGCTGATACTTATTTCGCTCACTTGTCCTCGTGCTCGTTTTCATTTCGAAGTAGCGAAATTAAAATTTTAAAATATATAAGTACATAACGTATATGGTATATGTATATAACTAAAGGCTTAGCACTGTGATGGCAATTTAAATTGTCCTGTAAGCAGGATGAAGTATCCTTTTTCTACCACACACCGATATACTTTAGTCGTTGTCTAATTACGTCATCGTTATCGTAATGACTGTTGCAGCATAATTTTCCTTCAAAGAGGCGATGATGACGATGACGTTCAAGCTGAGGCTGACTACGACGCGATATCTCTCCCTCTTTACTGTGACCAACCAAATCATATACGTAGCTCAGCTAGAAGGTGAATTTATCCAGCAGCCATTTTTGTGTTAATTTGTAGAAAATTAAAAGGGGAGTCAAAATGGCGCCAGCAGCGACAAACCAAATTCAAAAATCTAATGATGCAGGAATTAGGACCTAATTAGGTGCTTATTTAGTGCCGCAATATTAGTTCAAGTGCTTCACGATTTGTCCACCAAATGCATTTTCACCAAAGTTAATAAATCGCCCAAAAATAAATGCAAAGCGAAAAGAATGGTACCAAATTCAAGGGCTGGCCAAGACCTCTTCAAAGAAGTGCAAATCAACTTTCTACTCCCACTGCTTCATGTCCAAGGCTTGTGGAACCTCGTTGGATCTTGTAGAACGTGTCAAGTCGTCAAGATAGCGCCGCCATAGCAGAATTTCTAAAATCTAAGTATCCAGAAATTAGGACCTAATTACGTGCTTATTTAGAGCCGCAACATTAGTTTAAGTGCTTTACGATTTGACCTTTTTAAGATTTCTAAATGTCATTGTGGCATATGGAGTTAGTATGAAGCTAGTAGCTTTAATAATGTCAGAAAAAAAGTAGGGTGCTAAACTCGTTTTAAATTTGAAAAATTCTTTTTTTTTTCCTGTAGTATCAATTTAAAATCGTACAAAATTGACAAAAAATTAATTATTTTGCACGTAAAACCTGTATTTACACAAATAATAGACACAATTGACACTTTAAATTTGTAACTTGGAACTTGACACATAAAACTTGACACTAAGACGGTGTTCACATTGGACTGACTCATCCGATTTTTTTTTTTTTTTTTTTTGACGTGAATTCAACTTGTTTTGTTCAGACACAAACTAATATGTGAACACATGACGGTGCTCACATTGGACTCACTCCGCGCGACTCATTTTGACATCTTTCTCTTTTATCTCACTCTACACAACTATATGAGAAAGTGAGGCAGGATTTTTAATTTTTTTGAAAAAATCCTGCCTCACTAGACTCTCTCTTTCTCATCATGAGTTGGAGTGAGGTAAAACAATGAAATGTCAATATGAGTCGCGCGGAGTGAGTCCAATGTGAACACCGTCCATCGGACTTACTTTGACGTTTAGCAGTCGTTAAAACAAAACAAAAATGTGTGCAGTTTGAAGGTTTAATTGCAATTTTTTCACTTACAAAATGTAAATCTTCTTAAATAAATATGTTTCCAATTGAAAAATTGGATTCTATAAGATTTAAGTGCCAAAGATAAATCACAGACAGAGAAAAAAGATGTCACAAAAGAAGACGTCAAAAAAATCGACTGATTTTTAAAAAAAAATTAAAAATCCTGCCTTTTGTGACCATCTCTTTCTCAGCATGAAGTAGAAGTGAGCCAAAGCACAGAGACGTCAAAAAAAATCGGAGGAGTCAGTCCAATGTGAACACCGTCTAAGAATTTAGCATTGATACTTGTCACTTGGTTGATAGTTGTTGTTTTTTTTTTTTTGTTAAATGTTCAATTTCAAAGTGTTTACCGCAAGTTTGGAGGCTTCGGGAAATATTAAAAGTTTTTAAACAAAATTTAGAGATTTCGGTTAAGTAAATGTAAACATGATAATTTTTACCGTTATTTTAAAATATTGTATTTTCACGTAATCATTCATAGTTTTTCGTTAAATTTTCAATTATGTATAATAATATATATATAATGTATAATAATTAAACGAGTTTTAACTCAAATTTTTCCAAAATATGAAATTGTTTACCATATTCACCATCTTGAACCTACTTTCTTTAGGTGTCGACACTGTTCTTCTTTTGATTGATCGTTTAGAATATTTAGTCATTTGAAAAATATGTGACCTTCAAAACAAAGCTTAGCTAGATAGGTGTTTTTTTTAGAGGTATAGAACTTTAAGTTCGCAACACTATTTTAACTGGCGGCCATTTTGTCAGTTGTAAAGTAATTTATTTTTATTTTGGTTTGGCATTTCAACATGAATACGAATAGACTGACGGCTGAATAACGCTTCCAAATTGTGACCAAATGGGCATAAAACAAGATTGCCGTTGATACCAATTTTGTTAAGCGATGAAGCTCATTTTTGGTTGAATGGATACGTATCCATATAAACAAAACTGCCATATTTGGAGTGATGATAATCCTCAAGTGTATATTGTGACACCGTTACATCCACAAAAACTGACTGTTTGGTGTGCTTTATAGTTTGGTGGAATAATTGGTCCGTACTTCGTTAAAAACGATGCTGGCCAGAACGTTACATTCATTGGTGACCGCTTTAGAGCCATGACTACTGACTTTTACGTTCATTAATTGAACAACCATGATGTGCAGGAGCTGTGGTTTAAATAAGATGGCGCAACATGTCGCACAGCTTGGTTTGGTTACCGCATACTTTCACGTTACGGACCCGTGAATTGGCCTCCAAGATCGTGAGATTTAAAGCCGCTTGACTATTTTCTGTGGGGATATGTGAAGTCGCTAGTCTACGCCGATAAGCCCGAAACGATTGATCACTTGGAGGACAACATTTGCCGCGTTATTGCCGATATACGGCCACAAATTTTGGAAAAAGTCATCGAAAATTGGACCTCCAGATTGCACTACGTCCGAGCCAGCCGTGGCAGTCATATTCCAGAAATCATATTTAAATTATAATGCCAGAGGATTATCTTTTGAATAAAGTATATTCCATGTCAATTTAAAAAACCATCTTTGATTTATTCCATTTAAAAAAAAAACACATTTTATTTTGTTTCAATATTTTTGAATTAAGTACGTAGTATTTCATTTCTTCAAAAAAAAAAAAAAAACTCTGTTGCGTGAGATAGTGAAATTCACCTTTATGCACTTAACAAAAGATGGCGAGTTTCTTGATCCGTATTTTACCGCCCCTAGTCCACCACCAAGCAGAGGCTTCGTCATTTAAAAAGTGTAATGTACCATGCATGCTTTAATATGGTGATGATTACATCCTGGCTGCCCGAAAAAAGGACGATGAGCTGAAAAAAATGTAAAATCTTCTTTTCATATCCCAGAGACATATTATAGTGAGGCGAAGGAATATTACAGACAAACGGCTTGTAGGCTTAAAAGCTCCACATCAGAACAGTAAGGAGGGGGGGGGGGGGGAGCAACAATCCTATGTACACTTTTACGGAGTGTTGAAATGAATGTTACCGTTCGGCTCGGTGGGCGTGTATGTAGGTGCTTGTTCCGTGGTAGAGCTAAAAGTAAATGGCATACGGATAATATGCAGCACGGACAAGTTTTGTAATTTATTTCCAAACATGATATTATGGGCAAGCGAACGAACACACACGCCCTCATACCTTAAATTAAATATTTTTTTTGTTTTGTGTTGTGTTGCCTTCAATAGTCACACTGCTTCAGCTTCAATGCGATATATTTTTAAATAGTTTTAGCTAGGCGCAGAGAGGATTCATAAATTTATATGTTTTTTTTTTTTTTTATTTAAAACTTTAATTAACATTTTTCCATACAAAAAAAAATGGAATATGTTTTAAAAGCACCAACCGGTGTGGTAGTGTTTCAGCCCCTTTTCCTGTGGCTGACCATAAATATTATTATGTTGAAAATGTGTGAGTGGAGTTCCTCCATGCATATGTGTGTGTATGTGTGTTTGTGTTTACCCACAAAACATAGTACAATGTTTGTGATTATTTATTCATTTGTCGCTGTTGTTTTTAATTTTTTTGTGTTTCTTAATTTATTTTAACTGTTTTTTTTTTTTTTTTTAGTTTTACATTAACATTACAACAAGCACAAAATTTAGAAAATAACAAAACGATGGTCGTTTCCTATATAAAAGTGAATTACTGACTGGGAATTTTAATTTTGTAAATTCATTAAAATTCACGTGAATAATTTACTTTAGTTTTGTATGAGTTTAAATTTTAACTGATGTGATCTGTTAGACAAAGGCCCACATCAGCAGGACAATTTGTTCATTTATTGGACTTGTGGAAGTTTGGAAGTTTATTTTTAATTAAATAGAATAAAATAAGAACAAAAAAAAAAAAAGCATATGCGGTTCATATTGTGTTTGCACGGTCATTAGAAGAACCAACAAGTAGTGTAATTATAATTGAATGCTTAATTGCATAGATAAATGTGTTAAATTGAATAATGAAGTTCTGACTATAAAAATTGGCATTAATTAAAATACAAAGGGTTGACCATTTACACATAGATACTAATATTTTATTATAATTTTGAAAATATTTGAAAAAAAATAGCATTGGTTTTAAATAAAGGGTCATTTAGTTCAATGCTGGTGCTCCTGAAACTCAAGTAATTATCCCCTCAGCCTGTTTGATCTTTTACTCACTACCTCCAGAGCATTTTTATGAAACTCTTTCAAGAGGAAAATTGCATTTTACGCTTAAGATCATTTATTATGAAATGCTTCCACAAATCGGTTTTGGTTTTTTGAAATGTTCTCTAAAACAGCTTCAACGATTTCTATTACACTTCGCACATTTATTATATAATTAAAACCGTTGCAAAAGAACTCCGTTTCGGCTTTGTTGGTTATAATGGCGTATCTTTTTCTTGTTTGACTTAGACGATTTTAAATCCAACTAAAGCTTCTCTGAAAAACCTCATCGTTTTCATCAACTTGCTGAACCATTACCCATCGACAATATCGAGCAGATCTCGGTCCCAAATAGTGGTATATGAGAACAAACCTCGATCTACAAATACCCATCAACCAACAAACACGATTTTCCTCGTCTCGGTCAGGAGAATGCAACAAAATCACATTACCGGGCATCTGTACCTGTGTATATCAAGTCATTGAGTGTAAATAAGAACTGCTTCATTTACCTGCTATCCAATCGTTCACGAGCATGAACAACGAACGATACATAAGAGCCACTCATCCTGAAGCATCGAGCAAACCTCAGTCAGCAAAATTCTATCCACCACCGCAGCTGCAAGTCAGAGCAGCAACAAAAGGTAAAGGGCCGACGACGAAGAACTTCATCATCAACATAACATACAAACATGCCAGAACTATAAATCTATTTTGGTACCAAATAGCAGAGACACGACTGCGAACTGCGAATTGCAAATGGCCGCGAATTTTGCGATTTCATTCACATGAGTAGTGACAACTGCGAATTGTCATGAATCAAAAAGAAGTAAAATTAGTGTGTTAGGTTAAACTCGAGCTAATTTTCTACTCGGCAGTTTGTGGAACGCATCCAGATATTGTGGATTACGAATTTACTTTTGACAGTTCGCATAAGATAAGTTTTTGATCACGTAGAAAACATTTAAATACAACATTTTCAAAGTTTAACAAGTTTTACGCAATATTTCCTATTTAAATTTGTTGATTGGATTAATAATTAATTAATTAATTAATTATACGACTTCTAACACTGAGCAAATCTGATATACGTGGGTTTCGAATATTATGGTGTGCATATAGAAAGTTTTTTTTATAATAAAGTTGGATAAAAGCTCAGCACAACTAATAAGGAGACTGAGGATAGGCGGCTTGGCACCCCTTGAAATAGCTACATATATATCTCCCGCCAAACAAAAATTAAAACAAATTATAAATTAATTCGTAAACAATTGGTGGTATAGCGCCTTTAAGTTGTTGTTCAAAAATTTAAAAAAACCAATAAAATGTTTGCATTTGTTCTAGAAATTGATTTAAAAGATTTATTGGTATTCGCAGGATTGCAGGTCACCGTTCATGTGCAGTGCAAGGCATTTAACTGACAGCTGCTCCAGATAATCATTATTTCTCATCAACCATCAGCTGCATTTCGGACCGATCCTACAGAAGCAACAACAAAAACATAGGTAACCCTCCACGAACACGGTGCGAGTGCGAGGAAGAGCATTCATTTGATCTACATTCATGAGTACGCCAAAGCGCTCAGTACGGTAAGTTGAATACAGAACACTTTGATATTTAATTATTTATTTAAAGGTTTTAAATAAAAATATTTTTATTCTTTATAGACTCGTATTTGAACAAAGATCATATCCAACGTATTTAGTAACATTGTTGAGCGTCTTAAGCCCCGTCCAAATCAATAAAAATTTACGTTGTGTGTCGTGCGCCTTGAATTTTCTATTCGCCGCAAATATTTCCGCCGAGAATTTCAACTCATTTTGGAATTAATTTTTGCTTAAAGTGCCGGGCGTGAGTGCTCAATTTGCACTTAAAATAATTTTAATTTCATCAATTTGTCAACATCAAAACACCTTTGTGCCGCAAATATTTTCGTGTGTGCCAAAAATATATTGGAATCGGATAGACGGACGTCCACACTGATGTATTTTGTTGCGTCTACACAAATATTTGCGTCGAACACGGCGCACAACGCAAATTTTTATTGATCTGGACGCGACTTTAAATGTTTCTGCAAGACTTTAATCAGCAAGTATCAGTATGGTTTTCGGCCCACACGATCGATCATATACGATATCTTCACTCGGCGCTGAACCATATCCTGGAAAAGAACATAACGAATTTCAAGATGTGGCTCACAATTTTTTGATCGACTTCGAACCCTCATATGCTTACATTCATCGACAGGAGCTCTTTATGGCATTGGTCGAAGTATGAATAGAAAAAATACCTCAAACCTGGTTATTAGACAACTTTATCCTCCACCACCCGCCTAAAGAACTCATATTTTTGTATGCCACTAATTAATATACATAAAACACCATTTAAAATAAAATAAAAAACAGCTTTGCAGTGATGAATAACCCCTCAAAGTAATTCAAACTGGATTCAGCTGGTCTAAACAAATTAACAATATTTTATAAATAAATCTCTAGGCAAGTACAACAATGCAAAACTTCATCCATCTGTCATTTTTTGTCAAATTTCCTCCAATTATGATTTTCACACATAGAATCCCCATATAAATGGAATAATAAAATATCCCAACCCTCATATACCAGCTATTCAATTGTTGACAGCATCATGGGAAATGGGAAATTCATCAACGGTCAAGCCAGACAAAAACACACACAAAACAAAAAACAAAACACAGACAAAAATGTAAAAAAAAAAATACACAAAAACCTTTCGATTTTTCATCCGACTTAGGTTTTGTATCGGTATCGTGTATCCTTTCCATAGCATGCCAAAGTTGATGTCAAAAAAATTATTCATGTCGATGCACAGCTTTTGTCCATTTCAAGCATCGTCCTAGCAATTCGCAGACAACCAAAATGCAAGGACTAAGGTGTCACACAATAGACAAAAAAAAAAAAGAAATGTAAACCAATTTTCTTCCATCTCATGCCCGCAGACCTGCACCTTAGTGTAGACTGAAATTTACTATTTCGTCACATGATTGTATTGTCGACACCAAATCCAAATGAATTCAATTGGTGTGACATTTCATTTCAAATGCGTGCGTTTGTGCCACCGACAGACCGTTTCGGTTTTGTCGTTTGAATTTATGCAAATTTTCAATGTTTCGAACTCTTAATAGGCAAAGTTTTAGTTCCGTCGATCGAGCGTTCGTCCTTTTAGTCGTTCGTCTCGTCACCGATTGCAACACATAACAGCGAGTCGTCCTCGTCCGTAATGCGATGATGAAAATTGAGTTTTAATTTCGAACCGCAATGCCGCCAACAGATTTCGGACTATAATTCGATAATGGTAAATTTAATCCGCAATATTGGCATTAGCCATTGGTGAAAGGCTTGCAACGTAAATCAATCGCAGGACCATGAAATGGTCATATTTATTTTTTATATACATATGTATGTTATACATGTACATTTAAGTGAAATAATATGTGTATGGTTGAATGAGTTGGGAGGGCAATTCAACCCTATATGCTGTGGGTATACAATTTTCAAATTGCTCGTTCAATGGCGCAAAAAAAGTGTAACTAATGACACTTTAAAGGCTCTGTGTTGTGTATATGGGCTTCCGGACCACTCGACAATCCTGCACACATCCTGTATAGAGTCCTGTAAATGTCTGAGCTAAGTGTGCCCACTTTCCGGCCAACACCAATGGCTGCATAGTGTAGTGGCATTAATCTCCGGTTTGTAGTACATAGTTTGGCACACTCATATACACGCACACACTCAGAAACACAATATTTTAGATGCCTAAATTGAAAATTTAATCTTTTGCGAGAATAATACAAGGATTTCTCATTTATGTAGAGCACGTACAACATTCTAAGAGAAGAGAGTGCGGAATATCTTAACAAGGACATAATTTTCATTTAATTTTCTTTTTTCGTTCTATGTATAAGTATTTATATGTTCTTATAGTATGGCGCTATGTTATGTGAGTGTTGATGTAGCTTTAGAGTAGGAATAAGGAAGAGTGCTTGGTTTTTAATTAAGGACATCGCATCATAAGAATTCTATAAGCCAACTCGAGTGCCTCAATTCAACTTAACCGCCTATTGTGTTAAATGACGCATTGTTATGAAAGAATAAACCGCGCAAAAGATGTTTCATGACGATTTGAAGTGTTTTATGCGAGAGAGAATAAGTCAAATTTGGGCCAGAGCTAAAAATAACGAACATCACAAATTACATTCATACGTACACAGTGTACGGTACACTAAGAGAAAAAAATATGTATTCAAATAAAAAAAAATATAGCTACTTGGAGTTATGTAAACCATATTGAAATAAAATTATTATTCGCTTAAGTTTTAAGTGCCGGAATTTTGTTATCCAACGAATATATATAATATATACATAATGAAACCGTATCGTAACGTGTATATGTGTGGTACGTTTAGTAAAGGGTTTTCCAATAAGAGGTGTTATTTTGATATTCAAAGAAAAATGGCATTTTTTGAGACAAATGATCGGATGTTTATTTCATTATAAAGAGGAAGGTATGCCGTTAATAATGGAACACAACATCAGCCAAATGGCCGCCACGACCACGCTTACAGGACCATATCCTTTTCATGAAATTTTCCATAACCAAATCGCAAAGTGGCTGCCCTATGTCGATCGATAGCCTCACGAATTCCATCTTTGAGGTCTTGAATCGACGCTGGGCTGTTGGCGTAGACCTTATCTTTCACGTGGCCCCAAAGGAAGAAGTCGCAAGGTGTTAAATCACAAGATCTCGGTGGCCAATTGTGATCACCTCTTCGAGAGATAACACGGTCCGGAAACTTTTCCCGTAAAAGATCGATGGTTTCATTGCTTGTGTGGCACGTAGCGCCGTCTTGTTGAAAGTAAACGTTGACCAGATCAATACCATCCAATTCCGGCCATAAAAAATCATTAATCATCTCTCGATAGCGCAATCCATTGACCGTAACTGTTGCTCCAGCCTCATTTTCGAAAAAGTAAGGTCCAATGACCCCGCCGGACCATAAACCGCACCAAACAGTCACGCGTTGAGGATGGAGAGACTTTTCAACAATAATTCTTGGGTTTTCCGAGCCCCAGATGCGACAGTTTTGCTTGTTGACGTAGCCTCCGAGGTGGAAATGGGCCTCATCAGTCAAGATGATTTTTCGATGAAATTCCGGATCATTTTCATGCATTTCGAGGACCCAATCAGCAAAGACACGACGTTGTTGATGACCAGCGGCTTGAGTTCTTGTGTTAACTGAACTTTATAAGCCTTAAGACCCAAGTCTTTATGCAAAATACGGTGTAATGACGTTTGTGGAATGCCTAATTCCAAAGAACGACGAGGAATGGACAAACCTGGGTTTTCTTCAACACTTTGGGCTACAACAGCAATATTCTCAGTTGTTCTTGAGCGACGTGCACGGGTTTTATTCTTCACATCACTAACTTTTCCCAACAGCTCGAATTTGTCCACCAATTTCTGTATTGCGGTCCGACAAGGTGCTTCACGACGACCCAAAAATGTTTTAGTTTTACGAACCGTCTCTGCCAAATTTTCACCATTTTTATAGTGAATTTTAATAATTTCAATGCGTTGTTGAAGCGTGTATTGTTTTTTTTATTAATGGCGTAGTTTCTACTTGTCAAATGTCAAAAAATGACAGCTTCAAAAGTGACAGCTACCGAAATAGCGGGCTATTCAAAATAACACCTCTTATTGGAAAACCCTTTATCATGCAGTTCCGTTGAATAGGTACAAAAATTTAGGCAGACAAATTTACGACAGGTTATTATTTATATAAAAGATAATCGTACAGTTCCAATTAAAGTTATTATTTATTAGGTATAGGAACATAACATCAATATTAAATTAATGGTATCACTACAAAAGTAGGTATTACATATTTTTACAAAACTATCAGCCTTATCATCGTATCCGATCGGAAGAAAATTTTCTCCGATTTCTACGAAATGTACGAATTTTGTATCATTTTAGCCGTTCCGATAGGCCAATCGGACAGATCTTCGAAAAGAAATTCAATGTGCGTTGAAAATATCAAATTCTTGCATTGCATGCCGATGAAATGTCAAAATGGCAGCAACGCATCACGATCTCGAATTCATGCGATGTATGAAGATATTTGCTTTCCGATTTCCCCGACAGAAAATTAGAAGTGGAAAATTTCCCGCAACAAAATTAAAGACTGAAATGGACGCTCAGCAACAAAAAGATTCGTAAAGTAAGCGTTGGTAAACATTCTTTTAGATAAAAAAAAAACAAACCAGGTGCAATACGACCGGCTGGTTGAATTTATGAACTCAAAGGCAGACATTGTGCGAAAGTTAACGAGTCACGAGTTATTCCAAAATATTTTATTTTGACAAAAGTCAAATACATGCGTCGGCACGCGTCTATATTTCGCTTACGATTCGGTTACCGCATATAAAGCAAATAAATCCCCCGATCGGAAATTTTCAAACCACCTGTGACCCCCCTCCTGGTTACGGCCTTGTGCAGGGGGTAGTCTTTTTTTGACTGGACAATTAGAGTACGTATATAGCTCTGACCAAAACAAATAAATCAAGCATTTAATCCGAAAATAATTACATTCTTTTCGAAAGAAAATCAGAAATATTCACTCGTACTTGTTAAGAGTTGGTTCCAAAACAATGAATGAAATAACAAAAATAAAAATGTGTGTGATGTTATAAGATTTCAAAAAGGGGAGAAACTGATTCGTATATGTATGTATAATAGGTATAGCTATAGAGATTGGGCAAATAAATACCCCGGCAATATGAAAAGGAAATTAGAAAAACGCATTAACGCAGAAAGTAGACATGGATTTCCTTTTTGTGTAATTCATCACCCTTTCTACGACTTAATACACTGCATAGAATTTCTTATGATGGAAAAAAGACACACGGTCAAAATCTTTCCAAGCTAGTTTTTTTTTTTCTTCGCAAGTTTCGACTTCTTCACTAAAAAAAATAAAATATGTATATAGATTTTCTGAAATTTTGCAGTTTTACAGTGTAAGGAAGAAGAATCTAAGCAGTTATTATTGGGATGAAATGTGATAGAAACAGGGATTGACAAAGCTAATAGTTGGCTTTAAATATAAAAAATATTTTAAAGCTGAAAAAATATTTTCGACAGGACAATAAGAACCTGTGACTGCGGGTTCTCGCTTCAAAGCTTCAAGAGAATTCTGGTTGGAAGCAGACGTATAGTAATTGTAAATACGTTGATAACTGATTAGTCCTGGATGAAATTATTAGGAGCCAACTTTTGCTGTCCCCATTTTTGTCATCCCAACCATTACAAAAACTGAGTATTTTGGAGACTTCGGAATATAAGGTGCGTTTTTTTTTTAGAGGTATAGAACTTTAAGTTGGCAACACTATTTTAACTGGCGGCCATTTTTTCAGTTGTCAAGTGATTTATTTTAAGTTTGGTTTGTCATTTCAACATGAATAGACTGACGCCTGAACAACGCTTCCGAATTGTGGCCAAATGGGCCCAAAACAAGATTGCCGTTGGTCCCAATTTTCATAAGCGAATTTTGTTTAGCGATGAAGCTCACTTTTGATTGAAAGAATACGCTAATAAACAAAACTGCCGCATTTGGAGTGACGATAATCCTCAAGTGTATGTTGAGACACCGTTACTATTTTCTGTGGGGATATGTGAAGTCGCTAGTCTCCGCCGATAAGCCCAAAACGATTGACCACTTGGAGGACAACATACGCCGCGTTATTGCCGATATACGGCCACCAGAATAGACTACGTCCGAGCCAGCCGTGTCGGTCATATGCCAGAAATCATATTTAAATTATAATGCCAGAAGATTATCTTTCGAATAAAGTAAATTTCATGTCAATTTAAAAAAATCATCTTTGTTTTATTCCATTTCAAGGTTCTATACCTCTAAAAAAAAAAACCAAGGTAATAAAAAATGGAAGCTCATATTCATTTTTGATCTGGCCCAATGGCTTTTGTATACCGATTACTTGAGAGTAGTCTAGCTCTATTGAGGATTTTCATGAGCTAGTTACTAATTTTTCAGTTGCAATCGCTGAATCAATATTAAAAAGTCGCGTGATAGAACCTATGGTGAAAAAGCCTATTTTGATATCGAAAGAATAAGTATATATTCGACCTTAAATTAGGAACCTTCTTTATCCATCGTCATCCTGCACATACCGAACAGTTTAGCAGAGATATCAAAACTAGACATTGGTTTTTTATAACTTGTCTGTTAATAAATTCTGACATATACATACATATGTACGTAATCGCTTCGATAAAAAGAGAGTGCGTTACGATTTATAGTTCTTGAGTTTATTTTTTCAGATCTTCCGTAGTTTAAATATTTGCTGGTGGAATTTTTGGCCTAAGAGCATTCTGATTTGGATCAAACTGTTTCTTAACGAAGGGTTTCAAGCGTTTACGCAATGTTTAGAAATCTGACGCCTAAATATAGCAGATCATTTTCAGAGGATCCCCTCTCTTAAGGATCAGGCATCCAATGCTGAGGGGTAGGGGCATCTAGCCAATTTTTGGCTGTTACTCTTCTTTTTTTGTCTTGTTATTTAGTCATTTCGTATTACATTATTTCGAAGGTTTTTATTTCGTGATGTTAACATTTCTTTGGCATTTTCCTCTTTTTCGTCCTTGATCACCAAATAATAGTTTACTCTGCCTTAACACTCCCAAGTAACAATCTACCTTGTTTAAGGTCCAATTTTTAGAATTTGTTAAGCTATATAGCTCACATAGAATTATCAAAAGGCTTACTTATGCAAGTCAATCAATTATTTATATATTTTTTTTTGTAAAATAGCTTGTTTCTTGCTTTCATAAATAGTTCTATGCGAGTCTGTTTAATTATGCCTTTTTAAGGCCTGTTTAAGGTATCTCAAAATTAATGCATGAAGTGCGAAAAATAATACCTTAAGTAAAGCATTCTGCTGAAAGTCATAACAAACATCTTCTATATGGCTTCTTTAATAAAGCCAAATATGTTTACGAAAATTTCGATTGTAGTCTGTTATATTTATGTAATTTCGGAAAACCGAATTTTTATTAATTTGATATAATTGTGACTTAAACTTATAAATCAAACAATTGTGTACAGCTTATGTAAGTTCATTATAGTAACTTGATTAGTCAAGCAAACGCATAGAAGTGTATTTTCAGTTTGTTTATAGCAAACTTATGCAAGTGTTTAGCCTTTGCATTTTGTTAGTAGCTAACTTATGCAAGTTTAGAGCCTTTGCATTTTGTTAATAGCTTATTTATGCAAGTTGTGCAATTTCAAATAGCAAACGCATGCAAGTGTATAGCCTAAGTATTTTTTTAATAACAAACTAACAATATTGTCCCGATTTTGCAACTATAATAATAGTTGGTATAGGTTGTATTTATCTTAATAAAATGTTCTATTCTTTAGTTATTTTAGCACTTATAATTTGTAAGCTAGTCAGTAAAACCAATTTTATTTATTTAAGCGAACATCCTTTTGTTAACTTAAAAAGTTTATTCAATTAGAGAAGCGAAAATACAATTTTGTATCCTAAATAAGCTCAAATTATGAAGTTTATACTTGAAATATTAAGTCATTAAAATTTGAACAACCTATCTATGTTGCGGATTAGCTTCGTTGGTTAAGTGCTCAATCAGTAATCAGAAGAACGTGAGTTCAAATCCCGATCGGAAAATTCATGTGAGTAAAAGTTGTTTTTTTTTCTAATTAAATTAAATTCTATACATTTCAGAACAAACAGAACAGCAGTCAACCCCCTCCCCCCCATATAGGGTGTATAAAGTACAGAAACAAAAATAATAAAAATTAAATTGACATATTTTTCTTTAAGAATTTAATTAAGTAGGCTTGTATAAGGCCTGAATGGAAAATCCTATGCAAGCTATTTCTCGGCCTTACAATTGAAGGTCTTATAGGAGTCAAATAACTTGTATAGTGAAGCAATAGCATTTATAAACAGATTATTGCTTTCTTTATTTTGTTTTCATAAGGCTTTATTACAGCACTTGTGATTGAAAGTGTTAAAGGAGTTAAATAGCTTCGGTAATGTGCGCCAAAATGATTTGTATAGGGCCTTTTGTTTTTATTATACAAGCCAAAAAATAGCTTGTATTGAACCTAAAACAAGCTTAACTGTTAGTTGGGTCTGATGCACTATCCCAAATAATTTAATCGATTTCTGTTCAGTGTCCTTCAAAATCAACCTACATCAACCTGTGCATTTGTAAAATTTGCATCCCCATCAGTAAAACCACTGAAAAAAAAACTATTTCCGGTTTCATGATGTTACCCTCATTCGTTCAATTAACCACAACCACAAGCAATACACGCAAACATCAATTTTGGATATATGTCAAAAGGAAAAGGCACCGCTTAACTCTCGACATCAGAAGTGAACCTTTTATACGACTCAAATTGAAGAAGATCCTGTAATATGTCATTACTCACCTCTACTGAGCTATACATATACCTATACAAGCAATACTAGGTGCATCACACAAAAGGCCAAAACCAAACATCTCTGCACTCATGCCATGTTAACAGTTCGTCTTCGTAGGCTTGGTACAAAAGAGCATCAGCGCACACAACACAAACCAATACTATCCCAGCGAAAACTGCTGCTGACGCTGACCAGTCAGCCGAATGACAGTGGCAGTGACAATTGCAATCACAGTGTGTCGTGTGTGTAGTTGTTGTGTATAATAGTGCATGGGTATAGGTGGTGTGACAGAAAGATCCAGAGAAACCAGGTCGAATAAAAAAAAAAAAAAAAAACAGTCGCACCATGGGAGGCATTATTTCTGGACAACCACTATTGACTCCCTCAAATTGGCCGTACTTATTGCTGCAAGCATCCAACCAGAAATCGCAATCGCAATGACCTTTCTGATGACCGAAATTATTCTCGTCCTGTGTTTTTTTTTTTTTTGTGTTTAGATTTAGATCCTTTTCTCTGCGCTCTCATTTTCCTTTAGCCGTTCTCGTTGAAGTGTAACGACCCTTTGGGGTGCATTTCTGGGTAAACAACCCTCATTCCGAACTTTGGAAATTGTGGCTGGCATGGCAATAGAGCGAAATGCAACGAAAGTCTCATGTGCAAGGTTCCCACTTTGTTATATATTTTCGATTTGTTAAAAATATATAATTTAAATATTTTTTGAGTTTCGTGGACAAAATATCGAGTTCTAGAGATATTTAAAATGGCAGATTTTGTAAATACCTTCCGTTGTTCATCTAAACTTCAATATATAGTCCATCTATATACTGTAGAACAGGGTTCGAAGTAAAAATTACTACTAACTAAGGTGTCTGCCAATTGTATTGTTTTAATAACATAAAAATAAACTATTATTGTTAAACCTTAAATAATTAAAGAGGGGAGACCTCAGCGAGCGGTCCGAATGTTCTTGGCAGGCAATTTGAATTCACATTCCAAGTATGTAGATGCAGCAAGCTTAAAAGAATATCTCCACTAAATATAAAAACTATTGCAGTACCGTAAGTCTGCCATTTATTAATTTTAATTCCAGTTTTTCATTGGTGAATTAAACCAGAGTTATTTAACTCTGAGCACAAATTAATTAACTGTTAGCTAGAGAAGCCATTATTTGGTGGGAGATGCTCAAAATCCTCGGAGGATAAAACATCAAAGGCATCTGTTTAGTTAATCTAGAAATTAACAACTAAATTAATTGAGTTAACTCAGGTTTAACTTTAGTCTCGCACTTAAAAACTAGTCCTAAACTATATGGCTTTTTGCAAAACAATATAATTTATTTTTGTTTGCATATTTTAAACATTTTCTTATAACAATTGAGTAAGCAACGAAGTCCAATTATAAAGCACTTCATAGCCATCCATGAGACTAAAAAGTTAATAAGTACATCCAGCCCGCCAACATTGTAGTTATATTTTTGTGAATTGGGAACACTTGCTTAAACTACAAGTTGTGAGAAACTTTTTGAGCTCAGATTTTGTTGGAATTTTTCGGGTGAACCAGACCCGGCCGGGTCTGTTTCAAAGCTCTTTTCCACCAGAAAGTATGCAAATATTTTAATCACAAAATTCCCACAAACAGTCAACACAGATACGCCAGACATTAGGGCCAAACTTATATTATCCACAAAAATGGTTGAGAGATTTTTTGGGGGCGGATAAGCGCTATAAGTAGTTGCTTCTATATATGAGCGCCAGGCATGGACCATAACATGTGGATAGGACAAAAGTGCTGAAGTGTGATACACACAGAGTATACCTATACTACTGCTTAAACTTTATTGGGGGGGTTAGCTGATGGGTATACCCATATTGGTCGATTAGATGAGAAGAGTCCATAGAGTGTTGGAAAGTTTTCAATGTCCGGTGCAACCAAGATATGCAGCAAAGGGCGATCCTCGACTCTCGACTCGACTCGACTTAGTTCGGTTTCGTTCTGCTACAAAATTCGCAATCGTTGTCCCTGATGCAGGAAGGTGTGCATATTTAATACGATTTCCTTGCAAATTTCGTTTTGGTTGTTGACGATAGGGGTGCGGGTGATGGTGTGGTCATAAAGGGAGCGATGACAAGTGCACTGGTTGTGCATATATTGTGGGTGATGCAAGAGCACCCAATTTCAACTATACCAAACTCCCTTCATCAATGACAAGGCTTTGAGTTTACTTTACTCCCTCTTTGAGCTTCACTATGCCACTGCCACTGCCACTGCCACTGCCACTGCCACTGCCACTGCCACTGCCACTGCCACTGCCACTGCCACTGCCACTGCCACTGCCACTGCCACTGCCACTGCCACTGCCACTGCCACTGCCACTGCCACTGCCACTGCCACTGCCACTGCCACTGCCACCGATGTCGCTGTCCTTCGTCTATATACGCTCTGGAAATGCATTTGACACTACATTAGTTCTATGAAAGTGATTTACTGGCTGATGGTGGTACTCCAAAGGCAGCTGGTTGCGTGCATCCATTTGCTGTAGTAACTCTTAGTGCATTTCTGCAATTTCGAAGCTACATATACATACATACGTAGGAGAGGAAGATGATGATGTTCTTTTTGTATCTACAACAACTTTCTGGTATAGAAGGACGAATGATGACGGCATCGGAAAGTGAGGAGGTTTATGTTCAACAGCCAACAGCACATCGGGAACGCATGCTTATGCAGACAGACATCAAGTAGGAAAAGGAGGAATTCCGTACATCAATGTTACAATATTTCACAATCCTGACTTTGGCTTAAAATTGTGTAAGAGCTTTGGGAAAAAACTAATTTTTGACTCTAATTTTTTTTTCTTCTATTAAAAGAATTTTCATTCTTTCTGCACGGGTAAACGCAATCAGTTCAATTCTAAGTAGGGCACAGAAAAAGGTAAGAACATTTTATATGGTGGCTTAGTAAAGGGTGTTTTTTTTAGACGTGTGGTTTTCAAGAAGAAATAAAATGCATATAATTTGATGTTATGGCCAAGAATTTAGCTTTATTATAAAGATAAGGGTTTGTGCCATTATGTTTTAAAAATGATTTCGGGTAAGTGGCCGCCGCAGCTGGCTCGAATAAACTCCAGCCGAGAGGCCCAATTTTCGACCACTTTTTGCTGCAATTGGGGCCGTATGTCAGCAATAACACACCGAATATTCTCTTCCAAGGCGTCAATCATCTCGGGCTTATCTGCGTAGACATATACAAGGGACTTCACATAACCCCACAACAAATAGTCCATCGGGATTAAATCGCACGATCTTGAAGGCCACGCCATATGCCCACGACGCGATATAATGCGCTCACCAAAAATTTCCTTCAATAAATTGATTGTTTCGTTGGTTGTATGGCATGTAGCGCAGTCTTGTTGGAACCAAAGGTCGTCCACATCAACATCCTCTAAAATTCAGGCACGAAAAAGTCATTAATCATGGCTCTATAGCGTTCCCCATTGACTGTAACATTATGGCCGGCTTCATTTTTGAAGAAATATTGACCAATGATTCCCTCTGCCCATAGAGCACTCAAAAAGTGAATTTCTGAGGATGTATTGGCGTCTTAACAATGGCTTGTGGATTATGATCACTCCAAATACGACAATTTTGCTTGTTAACGTACCCATTCAACCAAAAATGAGCTTCATCACTGACAAAATTTTCTTGTGAAAATCGGGATCAACTCGTTGATGGGCTCGTTTCGAGCCCATTTTGCAAACGGTGTTCAGGAGTAAGTCTATTTATTGTAAAATGGCAAACCAAGTTGAGCATAAATCAAGTGACAGCTGTCAAAAACACCAACTCCGAAAAAAGTATTGCCAGATTGAAAACCACACGTCTAAAAAAAAACACCCTTTATTTATGTTTTTTTTTTTTTGCGGACCTGAGACAATTAATATTCAAAATTACAAGGTACATAATTTGTGTCTATATACACACCCCAAAAGTAAGTTCCATCACTTATGCATTTTATTGTATGCCAAAACATGAATAAAACTGATTTTTGGATACTTACATATATCAATATGGACCAACTTTTAATTTAACCAACAACTTGTTGTTCATATATAACTTCTACCCAAAATAACTGTCATTGTTAAAAGTAGCAGCTAGGTGACAACTTATTTTCACCGCATATCAATATTAAATTATCACTGTGCACCCAAATCTTCTTAGAAACAGTAGCTTATATGGCACATAAGCCACCTCCCTCGCTCACAGCATAAAACTCTGCAAATAAGCCATCAAGCGTTAGACATCTCAATTACCACCATTCTATACTTTAAGACCACAATATAGACATCTTCTGATGTCAAACGCCTAATTAAAATTCCACCTTAAAATACGTAACCATTATCTCCCGCAAAGAACGCCCAAATCGAAAGAAAAGTAAAAAGCCAAACATCGCTAATGCCAGAGCAAACAATATAGGTATTAGGTATATAGGTATAGGCGGAAGGTTTACCCATCAACGACCGACAACCGCCTTCAACGTAGCACTATAAAGAGTTGTGTCGTTTTTGTCTCTCATAGTCTCAGCAGAAGTGTAAACAAACCATTAACCACTGTGCGGTTCAGTTAAACTAATGTTGAAACAATTCTCTATCCATTACACATCTCCACCTCCATCAGCACCAATCTTTACATTCAAAAATCCGCCCAAAAGTCTTGTACTTCAATTAGCACTTTGTACCTATATTTATGTACATAGTTTCAGTTCTTGGTAGTAAAGTACGACTGACGAGTCACATCCTCAGATACAAGATAGTGAAGTTTTTAGAATTTCGACAGAACCATCACACTATGTTGCTGGTGGAGGGGAGTATTACGTTCCTTATCACTCACCCACTATCAGCGATAGATATTGATTTCAACATTATACAATAATCAAATGGTCTTTTCTGAAGACTTTCTTGAGACGAATTGAATTTCAATTTAATTTGAACTTTCAAGTTAAACAGGCCAAGAAATCTATGGGCAAATATTGACAAAATACAGAAAAGAAAAAAAATAGTCGAACAGTTCCAACTTAGAATTTTCATCAAAATTAGAATCAATATTGTTTTAGTTCATCACCCAAGCAGCGTCCATCGAACCATAAACTATCAACCAAACTCAGTCTTGAGTATAAAAGCTCACACAAGCTCACGTCAGCAATTAGTTCGGGATAACCATTTGAGTTGTGGATACGATGGCTTTGATTTATCAGTTCGCTGTACTTTTGGTAGCTGTTGTAGTCTTGGAGATTGTGAAGGCCTTTGGTGACCTTGATAATTTTGTTCCGACCAATAGAACTGGCAAAAGACTGGGGGACCGTTTGAAGAAGCCTTCACTGAATCTTAACAATTGTGAAACTCAAACGGGATACACTGGAAGCTGCATGACGCGCTTCAACTGCATGCGTAGCGGTGGCACCGTATCGGGATTTTGTGGAACCTATGGTGTTTGTTGTGAAAGTGAGCGAATTCGAATTTTGATTTTGGATAAAACCCCCCTAAATTTAGCTTTTTTTCACCCGCAGCAAATATTCAATGTGGCAAGACTTCGAAATTGAAGAGAACCCTCATTCAGACTCCAACTAGTCTACCATCGAAATGCACCTACGTCTTTGAGCCATACAGCCCGAGCGTCTGCCAAATTAAAATCGAAATGGAGGAGTTCCGTTTGCAACAGCCTCAAGCGGTAGCAACTGGAGCCAATGCTGGAGACAGCGTTGAGTGCAATGATCGCCTTGAGATCAATGATATAATTCTCTGTGGGAACAACGATGGCCAGCATTTGTATGTGCCATTTGATGTGGCTGGTGGAACCGATGCCAACGTGAATTTAATTATCACTCTGCCGAGCCGTGATCCTATCTCACGCTGGCGGCTAATCGTGACCCAGCTGGAATGCCCCACAGCTTCCACGCGTAAGGGACTCCTTCCGTTTGCAAAGAATGCCGGTTTTCAGGACTTGAAGAATATATTCTCTTCCCAGAGCAACGATTTGGCTATGTTGGCTCCTCGAGGATGTGCGCAATATTTCACAGAAAGAACTGGCACCTTTCAGTCTTTTAACTATAATGGTGGTGCTGGACCGTACATGAGCAATTTGAACTACGCCATCTGCTTCCAACGACAAGTTGGAGATTCTGCAATTGAGTGAGTGTGAATTATTTAAGAAAAAAAAAGAATTTTTTTTTTTAACAGTCGAAACTTCTTCTTCTTGTATATAGATTCACTTTTACAGATTTTGGACTTCCTAATGAGGGAGTAAATAATGGTTATGATACCGATTGCCATTCGTTGATTCCAACAACAGGAAGGTCTGATGACTATTTATTGATTCCAGGAGCAGTTGTGACTTCGACTCTAGGTACCTTGCAGCCAACTTATTTTTGTGGAACTTCGACTAAAGGAACAAAAGCTATTTGTTAGTTTATGAAAATTAAAATTTTCTTAATTTACTCAATAGTTTCTATTTAATAGATGGCGCTGCAGGACCTTTTGTGATTTACTTCAATAGCGACCAGAATACGTCACCACAAGACTTAGGATTTAAAATAACTTTCAATATTGCTTAAAATTGTTTTCTGTTATAAAAAAAAAGTTAAGAAAAATATAAAAATGAAGCAAAAAAGGAATAGAAATAAATTTATGTTGAAGAAATTTTTTTGCAAGAATAAATTAACTGGGATCGATTAAAAGTTTTATTAGAACACCTGAAAAATCCTGCTATTCTCTATAATTCAGTTAAAGAAGACTTCAGGTGCAATGCTGATGAAAGAAATACTCGGGTCTAATATGAACTAGAGAGGCTCATCAGGGACATAAATCCACTTCAGTGGGAAATAAATCAACTATCTCATTATAGTGAGAATAAGCTCATACAAGAAAATATGGCATTATGTCCCTACTGGAATGATTTGTTTTCAAAGGAATCCTGTATTTCGACCGACATTTTGCTTGACAGCTTACCGGTGTGTGGCACTCTTATTTTTTTTTTTTTTAATAATAACTTTATGCCTGTAAGACATTAGGTCTTCTTAAATGCAACCTGAATTCCACGGCATCACGAGACCACGGGTCTCGTCCCAGTTGTAACTGGGGGAATACAGAAAATAATGTTTCCTAGAGTGGGGCTTGAACCCACACCTATAAATTAGCAGTCAAGCACTACATCCACAGCGTCATTGCCGCCCGCAAAAAAAAACTTGACTGAATATTCTAAAATGTTTTTATTTTCTAAAAAAGTTTAAAATTATTGTTTGCAACGCTCAAAAAATTACGAATCACAGTTATTTGCAGAGTTTTGCAAGAAGAATTTTCAAAAACTAAATTTTTTTAATTTTGCATAAACATTTTTTTTTTTTAAAGAAAATAGTTAAACAAAATATTATAATGAAAGCCCTAACTATGCAGGGCAGGTGTTCAACATGTGGCCAACCTTTTAGTGTATATTTAATGTAGCATTTTTCCAAAATTATGGACTTACGGTCAATGGGGATAGTTGTAAACAATGTCATTTTTTTTTTTTGAAAAATTTTAATTCAAATTTTTAGTTTTTGTAGATAATTAAAAATTTAACGAAAATTTATGAATGAAAAACTATCATGACAATTAATTTTTTTTTTTTTGTTAAAGGTTAAGAAATTACACTTTAAA
This sequence comes from Leucozona laternaria, assembly GCA_932273885.2. Lineage (NCBI taxonomy): Eukaryota > Metazoa > Arthropoda > Insecta > Diptera > Syrphidae > Leucozona > Leucozona laternaria. Next base: position 19,320,001 of record OW026368.1, on the reverse strand, counting down.
ATAACATGTTAATATTGTTATGCTTACATTTACGTAGTTCTATTTTTATTTTTATATTTAAATATGGGGTAAATGTAAACAGTAATGAAAACCGCCATCTTGAAGTTTTGAATCAGAGGCTTTGAGTTGTTATAAGCAATCTATTGGGGTTTCAAAACTCGTGAATCTTCTTTAATTCAGAGGGGCAACCAATTGATGAAAGTTAAAAGATACGCATAAGATTTGAAGGTCATGATTTTGAGGGTCATGATTGATCAGCATATAGCACAAGGTACATTTATATTAAAGGTTCAGTTCTGCTCATCTGTGAAAATGGTGGATCCAGTGTCTCTTTACTTGTCAAAATACTTATATTTGTTGTTGTTTCTAGTAATGCCATGTGCAGTTTTCGTGGGCACTCGAGCCGCCATGTTTAATTTCTGACTGACAACCTGCGCAAGTTATTTCGAAGGATATTTCCCAACGAAATGTATATTTGGCAACAAATCATTTAAAATAATACACAATGTTATGTTTACAATTACCCCAATAATTTGTTTACATTTTTTTAATATCATCATGATATTTGTTTGGGGTAAATTTAAACAAGAAAAAAAATCCCCTCGAGATTTTCTTTTTACAATTTACAATATCAATCAAATTTTATACCTAAAAATTATAAAAAAAAAAACTTTGTTTAAAAATATTAATATTTCCTGAAGACTGCAGACTTGTAGAACACAGCTGCCTGTCAACTGAAAACCGTAAACACACGAATGAGTGACATGTATGTGACAGATAATGAATGCGTCCGAAGGTTTATTCAGTAGGTGAAGACCGCTTTATTTGTATGGAATTTGAGCTCTGTTTACATTTAGCTCTGTTAACATTTACCCTCATTGAACCTACACATAATCATGATTATGTTTTCATATAAAAATCAGTTGTAAATTCAAAACACATACAGTAAATTTATATATGTGTTTTGAAAGCCAGAAGTACATTCTTTTATTTTTTTGAAATCAAGTTACTTCTATCAATATTTTTCGAAAACAATTCCATTCAAAGTCAAAATTTAAAAAGAAACCGTGAAAATAATTTTTCTTAATCCATTTTTTTTTTTTCAAAAATTGTGAAACTAACGGCCGATTTCATAAAGCCCTTTTAACTGTTTAACATGCTTTTAAATATTTAAATGACGCTTGTTCCAAACAAAATACCTCATTTAAAAGCTTAAAAGTATTCTAAATTGGCTTTCATTATTTAAAATCACTATTAATTTTGTATCGAATACTGAAAACCAGATGGTATTATGTATATCTTCTTAAGTTTTTAAGAAAATTGAAAATTACGAAAAATATTTTTCATTTGATTTTTTTTTTGGGGTGATCTTACGCAGGTGCCTATGTCAACAGTACCTTGGGGCCCATTTCGTGTGTTCAAAGGATTTTAACTCCCCTTTGGTATACTCTGCCCCGCTCATATAATTCCGTTGCTCCACTTATGCTGCATTTACACGACTGACAAATTGGCATTTTTCTGTCATTATACTGCCAAAAGAATGAATTTTTCCATTGTTCTGTCATTTTTTTGACAGTTAAATGCCAGAATAATGCCAATTTGTCAGTCGTGTAAATGCAGCATTAGGGTATGTTCGTTCAGTCACCAGGCAGGCGCTTGTGCCATAAATTGAAAGAAATAACTTGATTTAAAAACTTAATAAAAGAACTGAGTGCCTACGTTCTGTAACTCTCGCATCGATAAACTCAGTCGAGAAACGATGAAAATTGAAACAAATCGTATGAGCTTTGTTCCACTTTCCATTGTTTCTCGACCAATTTTAACTATGCGAGAGTAACAGAACGTAGGCACAGGTGTCAAAAAAGGTATCAGATTATTAGATTAGATTATTAGATTTATTGCTTTTTCTTGTTTAGTTTATAAATTCATTTACAAAAAATCGATAAGCATGGCTTTGCCGTCTGCCTGACTTTCCATCAAATATCGTGTTAACTGTTGCCGTTGTGTTTTAATTTTAATATTTTTGTAATTTTGAGAATTTTTTTTTTGAATGGTCGAGATAGACCCCCACCTCCCACAGTAAAAAAGTAATTGTATTTAACCCTTCCACAGGAATCACTTATTATTTTTCGCCACCTTAGTAACCGTACTCTCTCCTGATCTTTAACCTAGATCCTTTCCATTTTTAACTTTGTTCCCTTTCAAATAAATCTTAAGTTCAACTTCGAGAACCTTTCTAAAATCAAATTCTTTAACTACCACCCTACCCAGCATTTCTTTTCAAACCACCCAACAACCACCACTGCACCGCACCGGTACAAAAATATTCTTATCGCAGAGTGTTCAGTTAAATTCAAACTTTCCTAAAATTTATATCTTTTTAATTAAAAGTAGTTATCGTATTGAAGAAAATTAATATTGGTTATTCCTCAGATTAGCTTCATTAAAGAGACAATAATATAAATTATAGATAAGATAGAAAAAACCAATCATGTTCCAATTCCAAGATTGCATATCTTTTGTTTTGGCAATAAATACGGCAGTGTTTGAAGTGCACACCAACAGTTCTTTCCACAAGCTTGAACCAAAATGAAGTGTTTTATTTCTGTTTTTGTATTGGCTGCTCTAGGTTTTGGACTTGGTAAAGCCAAGGACCCTTCGCTGGTTTGTGGCGAGTCAAGCTCATCCCAGAAGGTCACAATTGCTTCTCCATATTCTCCTCCGAACATCTGCGAATACACTATTGAGGCTAAGAGCAAGACGATCTGCCAGGTAAGTTTGCTCTGTTTATAATATTAATGCAACTGTTACATAATTTTTCAACAATTTGTTTTCTCCAGATGCGTATAGATTTTTCCATGACTTTGGCTCAACCTGAACTTCCAAGTGTAATGAATGATTTGACAGTCCCTGAATGCACGAATGATTACCTTTTGATTGGTGGCTTTAAGCTCTGTGGCGTTGAAAACTCACAGCACATCTACTTGCCCATCAACAAGACCGCTGGAATCGATTCTGTTGGAATCCTCTTCAGCGTAGCCCAAAGAATAGGACTATCCAAGCTGCCACCTCTTTCGTGGGATCTTACAGTCACTCAGCTGGAGTGTCCTGCAGGAGTAGATCTCAGAATGGCAACACCAAACTTGTGGGGTTCTTCGGCCAACGATGGATTCCTTTTGGCTCCAGCTGGATGTGATCAGTATTATCCAGATGACGAGGGAACAATTCAGTCCTTCAATTATAACGACGGAAATGGAATGTATCCTTTCAATATGAATTATGTTATGTGTTTTAGGAGGACAACTGCAACTGTTGGGTTATTGTAAGCATTTTTTGTTTTCTTTATCCATCCTTATATGTTTCAATATTTATATTAACTCTCGCTTTAAGAATCAATGCTGAGGACTTTAATCTCGGTCAAGATTCAAACGGATTAACTATTTTTTCACAAACCGACACCCACTGCTACCCCCAATTGCCATCCGAAGGACATGTTGAGGACTACCTAATGATTCCACAGGCACAAGTGCTGGAAAACGATGTTAGAGCAAATTATTTTTGTGGACAAAGTATAAATGGACTCAATGTGTTGAGTGAGTTTTTGTTACGGCTCAAAAGTTCTTCAAAGCAGCCTTAATAAACAAAAAAAAAACAAAACTCTATTTCAGGTACAAACCCAGGACCAATGGCAATAGTTTTTAACAGTGGGTCTGTGTATAAAAGAGGAACCAAATCACAGGGCTTTTCGCTGAAATACGAAATCGAATCCGCATAAAAATACAAATAAAAAAAAATAGCTTTAAAGTTTAAAAAAGTACGTGGAAAGCTTCTGTACTAAAGTAAATGGTTGTAGTCTTGAATAGGAGGGAAATTTTCTATTTTGTCCCTTTGTTTTTGCTCTGGTTTGTGCATAGGAAACTGGATTAATTTGAACTTTTTTGTATTTTTATTTTTAGTTTCATTAGCCGTGTTTTATTATCTTGTATCGGGATCCGGATCTGGATCTGGATTTACTTTTAACACGTAATACACAAACAAAATACTGGGAAATTTTCAAAATTGTTTTTGTAACACGTGTTAAAAGTTAATCCAGATCCAGATCCGGATCCCGATAGAAGATAATAAAACACAGCTATTGTTGAAAATTAAGACCTTCTGTACACAAATCGTGTTGTCATAAATATGCGTAGGTTCTGCGCACGAAGTAAAGGGTGTTTTTTTTTTAGAGGCATATAACTTTAAAATAGAATAAAATAAATATGATTTTTTTAAATTGACATGAAATTTACTTTATTCGAAAGATAATCTTTGGCATTATAGTTTAAATATGATTTCTGGCATATGACCGACACGGCTGGTTTGGACGTAGTCTAATCTGGAGGTCCAATTTTCGATGACTTTTTCCAACATTTGTGGCCGTATATCGGCAATAACGCGGCGAATGTTGTCCTCCAAGTGGTCAATCCTTTTGGGCTTATCGGTGTAGACTAGCGACTTCACATATCCCCACAGAAAATAGTAACGGTGTCTCAACATGCACTCGAGGATTATCATCACTCCAAATACGTCAGTTTTGTTTATTGACGCATTCATTCAACCAAAAATTCGCTTATAAAAATTGGGATCAACGGCAATCTTGTTTTGGGCTCATTTGCACAATTTGGAAGCGATGTTCAGGCGTCAGTATATCCATGTTGAAATGCCAAACCAAACTTAAAATAAATCAGTTGACAGCCACAGATTACCCACATGAACATGAGAATCCCCGGCAGCCATTTTAATTTGCCAACAAGCTTGAGCTGTCAGATATCAGATAAAAAATGAGAATGTGTGTATAAAAACCTAACACATAGACAGCAGGGATCTTCAGACACCGGTTAAATTGTTGTTGCAATTCACATCTATTTATCGACGCGGGAATAAATTACAAATACAACAATGTAAACAAATGGGTTTTGGAGGGTGAAACGTACGAAACATTCTTATCTTCATAATGGCTAATCTGTGTTGACAGCTGACAAAATGGCCACCAGTCAAAATAGTGTTGCCAACTTAAAGTTCTATGCCTCTAAAAAAAACACCCTTTTATATCTCGGATAGGCAAGGCATACTTACACATTTTCTTATGACAATTCTATATGCCCGGCCGGCGGCGCGTGGCGTGGCGGGACCTAGTGAGAGTGACATACAACTTTCAACGAGGCAGCATCCCTGAAAAAAAAAAACTTTTACACAAAAAAATCGATTCTTTTAAAAATTTATTTCAATTAACAGAAACAAATCGACTTGCTTTAGGAAAAATATGCACGACTTGATCGCACGAACTTGCTCTTGTGGTTAAATATTGTGCGTAACCCCACATTGAAGATGCATGATATACCTATATATTTAACGAGAAAATATTGAAAGAGCCAAAAAAGCACTAAAAAATTGATTTTTTGTTTGATTTTTTTTTTGTTTCTAAAAAAATGTTTACAAATTCTTAAATGCATTATTGTTTAAAATATTGAGAAGCATCAGATTATAACAAAATGGGTCCAACTATGGCAAAGATATACGCGAATAACCCAAAAATAAGACCATTTTCTCAAAAAACCTGGAATTCCTAATTCCGTAATGTGAATTTTTAAGAAAAACCTGAAATGCAGTTTTCTTAAAATTAACTTTAAAGCCGTTTTCGAGAAAATTTGAAGAAACCAAAAAATTTGTATGGCAGCTACCCGTTCTAGATGACCTAAAACAAAAACTCGAGTTTTACCTCTAGGGAATGCTCTGTACCAACTTTCATGCAAATCGGTCCACCCGTTTAGACTCTAGCTCAAGTTATAGTGGACGCACCGACGCACAGACCGACCGACGCGACGGACGGCATGACGAAACCCAATCATGGGTGTTGCAGAATCTGCACGTGGCACTGCTTTTACACCAAGAACGTTAAGATGTCTTCTTAGCTTTGTATTGGCCAGTGAAGAGACCCGTTATTATTCTGAGTTTGTTAATAATTATAAGCTATAAAGCAGGACAGAAAGCGTTTCTGTAGGAATATGCCTTGTCTCAGCTTTGGGAGTTCATTCCAGATTTTAGTCTTTTTGCCTTCTCTGCTGTTTTGATTCTGTTCTTCATCAAGTTTTCTCCAAAGTAGGCTTCTGGCCCCGTTAGGAGGGTTGTTGCTCCTATTTCTGCTAAGAAGTCTGCCTCTTCATTGGCCTGAATTCCAACGTGGCCCGGTACCCAATGAAACGTGATATTATTATTCTTGTCCAATTTATTAAGCCAGATGGCCTTACACTCCCATACCAGTTTGGAACTGATGGCGTATGAGTATAGCGCTTTGAGTGTGGCTACGGCCTGGCTCTATCTGACATTATGGCAAGGTTTTGGTTTTTTAATTTCATTCGGGGTTGCATTCAGCATGCTTCACACTTCCGTCTGGAAGATGCTAGTAGGCTGTCCCATCGGAATGGTTTACGTCTTATTTAACAGCTATAGAAGCCAAAAAACGAAAGTGAATGATGAATTATCTTGTGCAATCAAGAACGATCTGGGGGTTCCACAAGGGTCTGTTCTGGGGGTCTTTCTCTTTCTGTTATATATTAATGACTTTAAGAAATGACTTAAATATTGTAATGCTAAGCTTTTTGCGGATGACAGTCTGATTTACATTCATGGAGATGATGCTGAAACAATGTACCAAAGATTAAATGAGGACCTGAGAATGTTAGTGCATGAAGTTCCGCATGAATAATGAAATAAATGTGTGTATGGATGGTGTGTCACTGAACTGTGTTGAGAGTATTAAATACTTAGGTGTTATTATAGATGAAAATCTGAATTTCAAAGACCATGCAAGTCATGTTTGTGCAAAGATTTCAAAAAAAGTTTATTTCTTGAGTAGAATAAGAAATCAACTGACACTTGAAGCTTCTATTCTTCTTTATAATGCTCTAGCGATGCCACATTTCAATTACTGCTCAACTTTACTATTTGGTTCCAATATCGATGTCAAAACGAGACTTCAGAAACTCCAGAATAGGGAAATGAGAGTTGTCTTAAGGCTGAATATTTAAACTCCGATTAGAATTATGCTCGAATGCTTGAATTCGATGAATGTTAAGCAAAGGTTAATGTAAAGGGTTTTCCAATAAGAGGTGTTATTTTGAATAGCCCGCTATTTCGGTAGCTGTCACTTTTGAAGCTGTCATTTTTTGACATTTGACAAGTAGAAACTACGCCATTAATAAAAATGGAACGATACACGCTTCAACAACGCATTGAAATTATTAAAATTCTCTATAAAAATTGTGAAAATTTGGCAGAGACGGTTCGTAAAACTAAAACATTTTTGGGTCGTCGTGAAGCACCTTGTCGGACCGCAATACAGAAATTGGTGGACAAATTCGAGCTGTTGGGACAAGTTAGTGATGTGAAGAATAAAACCCGTGCACGTCGCTCAATAACAACAGAGAATATTGCTGTTGTAGCCCAAAGTGTTGAAGAAAACCCAGGTTTGTCCATTCCTCGTCGTTCTTTAGAATTAGGCATTCCACAAACGTCATTACACCGTATTTTGCTTAAAGACTTGGGTCTCAAGGCTTATAAAGTTCAGTTAACACAAGAACTCAAGCCGGCTGATCATCAACAACGTCGTGTCTTTGCTGATTGGGTCCTTGAAATGCATGAAAATGATCCGGAATTTCATCGAAAAATCATCTTGACTGATGAGGAGGCTACGTCAACAAGCAAAACTGTCGCATCTGGGGCTCGGAAAACCCAAGAGTTATTGTTGAAAAGCCTCTCCATCCTCAACGCCTGACTGTTTCGTGCGGTTTATGGTCCGGCGGGGTCATTGGACCTTACTTTTTCGAAAATGAGGCTGGAGCAACAGTTACGGTCAATGGATTGCGCTATCGAGAGATGATTAATGATTTTTTATGGCCGGAATTGGATGGTATTGATCTGGACAACGTTTACTTTCAACAAGACGGCGCTACGTACCACACAAGCAATGAAACCATCGATCTTTTAAGGGAAAAGTTTCCGGACCGTGTTATCTCTCGAAGAGGTGATCACAATTGGCCACCGAGATCTTGTGATTTAACACCTTGCGACTTCTTCCTTTGGGGCCACGTGAAAGATAAGGTCTACGCCAACAGCCCAGCGTCGATCGAAGACCTCAAAGATGGAATTCGTGAGGCTATCGATCGACATAGGGCAGCCACTTTGCGATTTGGTTATGGAAAATTTCATGAAAAGGATATGGTCCTGTAAGCGTGGTCGTGGCGGCCATTTGGCTGACGTTGTGTTTTATTATTAACGGCATACCTTCCTCTTTGTAATGAAATAAACATCCGATCATTTATCTCAAAAAATGCCATTTTGCTTTGAATATCAAAATAACACCTCTTATTGGAAAACCCTTTATGATGCGATGATTTTTATTTTTAAAATGCGTAATGGTATGCTTCCGGAATATTTGTCTGATGGAATAATGGAGGTGTCTGAAGTTCAACCGTTTAATTTAAGAAACGGTGCCAACTTGAGACCGGAACGGTGTAGACTAAGCAGTACACAGCACTCGATTTTTCATGATGGAATTATTTATTTTAATAACCTTCCTAGCTCAAAGATTCCTGCACCAGTCCCTTCGCTTGTTCTCTATCCGTGTAACTTGATGGCGTTTGCTTTAGGAGTGTAGTGTGGGGAATAATTATAGTATCTATTACCAGCCGCTGATGGAGACTCAACTGAATTTCTGTCTCAGCATTTTGTTTCATATTCCATGAGGTGAGAAGAGCGTTTTTTCCCAGCAGTCTTGGGATGTTTAAGAGTCCCGATGGCCAGTTTCAGACTCAACTTGTATAATTAGACTTTTTATTTCACCACTTATCACGTTAATGGCAGAATTGCTTTAGTTTCATATAATGACGAATTTATCTCGTTAAGAGTGGTAATAAAACTACGACATATAAATGTTATGATCATTTAACCCTCTACCGCATATGGTTCACCGAATTCATTTTGATTTAATTCCGTGATAAAGTACGAGTTTGAATAAAATTACATATACAAAAAGAGCTCAGATGGAAGGCCAATTAGGTGTGCAAGTCAAACAAATCCTGAAAAAAAAGAGCCAGAACAGAGCTATAGAAAGGAAATCAGGGTTCTTCGTTGGACTTGGTCCAAAGGGAAGGGGTATAGAAGTTTTTGATAAATAATATCTCAGTTTTTTGTTTAAAGTCTCTTTCTTTCCACAAAATCAAAGGTCCAAAATTAGGGTTCTTTTTAAGAAATGCTTTAACACATTAAAATAAAGCTCTCTACCATTTTGTCATTTTTTTTTAAATTAGGGCTAAAACACTATTTTTTGAGAAAATATTTAAATAGTTAATTCGTCTTAAGTTTGAATAGATTGGACAAATCAGAAAGTAAATAATAATACGATTGTACCTACATCTGTAGATTTGAAGATGGACACACATCATTCATATTAATATTACATTATATTTCCTTATCTTCGCCATTAGCACGAAAGCACACTCTTAATCCATTTCTGGCATCTGCCAATTTTATTATGTTTCACGTTATTACTTAACGAAAACGAATACCTCATTTATTTCGATTTCCATACCATACCACATTTTTCTTCTAAGGTGTTTTAATGAGGAGGAGCACTTCCTTACTTTTACGTTCTACCTCAAATTGAACTTATTTTGAGGGAAGAAATACATTTAGGTAATTCCCTTCAAGAGGCTACCATTATTACCTTTACCTTTACCTTTACCTTCAAGAAATATAGCTAGCTGTAGAAGAAAATGAGAAGGGATTCTAATTAACTAACCTTCTGTGTTAAAAAGCACTAAACATGAGAAGAGGTGGTAATTTGCTGAACATTTTTGCTACAATATGTTCTTCCAATTAATCTTTAAGAAACTACATAGTATTTATATGTATATTTGAACGTATCGAAAAGATCTCTTTTATATACCTTTGTGTTATTATTATAAGCCTTTTAGAGTGTCTTTAATGGATTACATTTTAATTGCTTCACCTGAGAAGGTTCTTAATGTCAATATTGTAATTTAAACAGGCCTAACAATTATTATGATAATAAATATTGTATATGAAGGTATATTGGGCTTTTTGAAAATAAGTTCACAATTTAATAGAATTAGGTTAGGCTTTGCTTTAAAATTAACAAAATATGAATAGGAATTTCGGGGGCCAATTTGCAGCCATATTATTTTGTTGTCATAAGACATGATTTTAAGAATAAATGGCCAACGCATTATGTAAGAAACAATTAAAATTATGCTCATCTTTAAAAAAAAAAGAATTTATGGAAATTTAATGAATACAAATTGCAAAAAAAAGTCAAAATTTAATTTTTATCAGCGTTAAATCTTAAATATTGTGAAATGCAGTCAAAATCAGTATTTTTGAGATTTGCGGTGTTAGAATTGTTTTTGTGTCATCTTGTTCCTCTTTTTACTTGCTCTATAGAACAAGTATTGGTTTCGTGTAGAAAAAAATTTGAGATTGTAATCAAAACTAACACGAAAATCGAGAAGTCCAAAAAAGTAATGCCGTTTGTCGGTATGTGCGTCTGTGCTTCTGTGCTTCTGTGCGTCCACTGTAATTTGAGCTGCAGCTAGAGAGTGAAGCGATTTGCTTCAAATTTGGTACAGAGCATTTGTATGTGATTCCCTAGAGGTAAAATTAAAATTTTTGTTTTAGCTCATCTAAAATGGGTAGCTGCCATACAAATATTTGGCTTTATTCAAATTTTCTTGAAAACGGCTCCAACCGATTAAATTTCGTACCTGCAATAACCAAGTCAATTATAAAAAAAATAAGTTTCAGGTTTTTCTCAAAAAAAAAAATAACATAATGGAATTAGGTATTCCACGTTTTTTGAAAAAAAAAAAAATGGCCTTATTTTTTGGTCATTCGCGTATATCTTTTCCATGGTTAAAAATATTTTGTTATAATTTTGCACTCTTCGCTATAAATACTTAAAATTTTCAAAAAAAAATATTTAATTTGAAGGAGCGGAAACGTAAAACAAAAAGTATTATTCATCTCAAAGCTCCTATAATGAAGATGAGCCCTTTCTTCTAATACGTAGGCAGCATACTATAGTTATAGTCTTCTCGTGACTATTCAAATGAAACACCGAGCTTACACTTTAAAAATACTTTTAATAAAGTTAAACTTAGACTTATTATAGGTTTACGATTAATAATTAAATGAAAAAAGCGAACAGCACCAAAACCACAGATTAGCCACATGAAGATGAGAATCCCCGGCAGCCATTTTAATTTGACTACAAGCTTGAACTGTCAGATTCAGATATCAGATAAAAAAATGAGAATGTGTGTATAAAAACCTCACACATAGACAGTAGGGATCTTCAGACACCGGTTAAATTGTTGTTGCAATTCACATCTATTTATCCACGCGTTAAGAAATTACAAATACAACAATGTAAACAAATGGGTTTTGGAGAGTGAAACCGAAACGTACGAAACATTTTCATCTTCATATGGCTAATATATGACAAAAACCACCAGCATGTCGCGGCCACAGAAGAAAATTAATATTAATTTATGATTGACAGACGAAACAACAGTCTTGTCCGAAAATCTAATTTTAGGGTGCGTCCCGAAATTCTCCGCTGATTCACACAGCGCATGATTGTCGGATTTACACTTGTCGTGCGCCGTTGTTTACATTCATTTTTGTTGCTGGCAATTGTTTTGATGTCCTTATTATTTTTTTTATGTTGTGTTCTTTCCACTACACATACCTATTTCTTTGACTTAAGCTGTATGTGTAATACATCACTATAGACAACACACAATCATAGGTCTTTACAGACGAGACCTTTTGTTGCAAGCAATACAAAAGTATATTATATTCTCCGTTTTTGATGTGTAAACATCTATGCTGGAGGTAGAGTGAAAAAAATAACGTGAACGTTCGTGTGCAACGTTACGATCTGCATACTAGGATGGGTGCGTTCAGTGAAAAAATCTTAAGATCCCGTTCAAGCAAAAACAAGTCCGTTTTGGATCCGCGCACGTTGATGCTTACACCGTGAGTCCCGGCACTCACGCAATTTTTTTATAATTTAAACCTTTTTTATTTAATTATTTACTTATCTACTTGCAAAAACCAAAACACAAACATCTGCTGGCCTTCTAATAAATTTATTTTTCCCTCTCTAAATAGCCTAAGCATACCCTTAACATTCAAAATACTAACACTATACGAGTAGGTATGCTTTTAAAGAGATAAATAAAGTAGATAAATAACCTAAATAATATGTTTCAACGAAAAAAACAAACTAATTCGACTAGGTAGGTACTGATTTTTTTATATGTTTATCGTACAATCATCCTCGATTAAATAATAATCAATTAGAATGGTTATAATTTCATTTAAATTTCCGTCTTACCACCTGCCCGATTAAAACAATAATCTTAATAGTGCCTGTGGATTATAATTTCAATAAAATCAGAGCATTTCATTTTGGGAGCTCCTGTCGATATATATAAGTCAACAATTAAAGAGTCTTATAGAGGAATACATATAGCTATACACATAAATATAATTTTAATCCGATGGAAGTGTGTTTTCTTTGTAATGTGTATGCATGATGCGTGTAGTGAAAGTTTGCAGATGATTAATTCAGACAAGTAAAATAAAATTGTTTATTTTTCTTTTGGTCGTAAATTTTTTTGTTGGGTATCCTATTAACCCAATTAGGTACCTTCAAGTATAAGATACATTTAAAAACTCATAGTATGCATTCATTCGACTTAGGTATAGGTATAGACTAATTGGCTTAAATCAAATCTAAATTATATTTGTTTTAACAATGTATCTTTTCTGTATAGGTACTTAAATTTATCTTCCAGCTGTATCCTGTAATTAGATCCCAAAAATTCAAAGATTCATAAAATCGTAATCTTTTGTGAGAAGAGCAAATTGTCCCTAAAAAGAAAATTAATCGATTCTCTCCTTCTCTGTTGATAAGCTATACCTACATAAGCAGCTTCGAACGACTTTCATAAGGTAGAAATTGTTGAGTTGGATGACATGGAAGATTATGGAGGACGACTAAAAAAGTTTTGTTTGTATAACACTTTCTATTTTGTTAATATCTTAGATACATCGTAGATAGAGGACACCACACACAGCTTACGAGCGATGGACAAGTGCACAATAAAGAAAAGATCTTTGAAATATGAGGATCATTAATTTCATTAGAAGGCGACTTCTTGTCTTCCTTGTATTAATCAATATAAGAATTGAATGCATGCTTGTTGTCAAATAAAACTCCCAAGTCATTTAATTTTGTACCTACTTATATTCTGTCAAGCACACTTTCTTCAATAACGTAAGCAAAATAAAAGTTTTCTCCTTCTTGAGTACCTATATCTGACCTCTATATATCACAAGGAAAAGTACATAGAATATCTATAGGTAAAGGTACCTACAGACAAAACCTTGACTTTATTTAAATGACGAATAAGTCTGGTGGCCCTCAAATCTTGGTCTGTAAAAATTACATATTTTCTGTAAATTATTTTAATTTTATTCAAAATGTGTTTTTAAATAAACGCTTCATTATACGGACACAGAGCAGAGAGGAAAACAAAAGCGATTTTGATAAGGTTTCTAAAAATAATAATAATCTGTATAAATTAATGTCCACTGATGTGATAATAATTGGGTACAGCAATAGGTCTATTGTTTCATTTGACTTTTAAAATTTTACAGGGCTGATGAGTCCCCATTTTATTGTTGGTAGAGGATAAATAAATAGCTGGGATATTGAAATGACGAGTAGATGAATTCGACTCTACTGAATTTCCGATATTTGATATTTAAGGAAATTTTCAAAGAATTAATATATACCTACCCGTCTGTTTATTTTAAGTAGGTATATGAAAATAGTATTAATGCTCTTATAATCATCAGGATATGATTTGTACACTCAACCGCCCGATTCACTGAACCCCCCCCCCCCCCGATCCGTGAGTCCCTTTACTTTATAAGAAAAGGTATATCCTTTATAATATTCTATATCACATAAATATGACTTATAAGCCAAATTTCATTGCAATACTTCAAGCCTTTCGAACTTAAAAAAATATCACTCCTACAAATATTTGGCCAAATCATTTTAACTCCAGTTAGCTATTTTTCAAATATATAGGGTTTTCCAATTGGTGGCTTTTGGCCTGTGGCGGGCATGTTATTTTGGTGACTTCTGTCAAATCTGTTGTGTAATATTATTCAGTTACTGATACCAAATTACCATTGCTATAGCAAGTTACACGATTGAACAGCACGTTCAAATGATAAAACTTTAACTACAAAATCGTTTGGGGAAACGATACGTGCGTTGCGCCCATTTTATAGCTTAGATCAGTATTTCCCAGTCATTTTTGTGCTATGTCCCACCAGAAACTTTCGAAATCATCATGTCCTCCTACAATTATGTGTAGATAACTAAACAATTTTAATATCAAAAATGTGAAATTTTCAGTAAAAAATTGAATGGCTCATATTAGGCAGAAGTCCATAGAAAATAAGTAAACACAATAATTAAGTTTGCTTTTAAAACATATATGGGGATAATTAAGAACTAAAATTAAGATAAATAATAATTATGTAATATGTATGTATGTATTATTTAATTTTAGTGAGATCCTTGCGCTTGATGGTTCCTGCAAATCGATTTTAAGTCGGGTTTAAATTAATAAAAGCTTCAGTCTCTTTCAAGTCTCCCCGTTTTGTTATATCCAGACGATTTCTTTTTTTTTATCAGCAATCTGAATCATATTTGACGGCAGGTGTCATTGAGTAAAGTGAATTTGGTAACAGTTGCAGACACAATGGATCTCTGCCACCAAATGTCAGAAGCGTCAGTGTGAAATAAAAAAAAAAACAATTTGACAGCACTCCCTGGTTGGAAAACAAGACCAAATTCCGAAGGCACGAAGGCGAGCCAAAAAAGTCGGGTGTTTAATAATAGTGATTAATATGTATCTAATAAAATTATTTTTTTTGTATCAAACACTTGAAAAAATTTTCACTAAAATGTTTAAACACTAATTAATAGGTAATTCGATCGCAAATTTAAGTTTTCAGTTCCAAATAGAAAAAATAAAAAAATGACCGGATTTTTAACACTGCCAAGAGCGTGTAAATATTTTCCAACCAGGGACTTTTTTTGTTGCTGTTTTTAGATTTCAAATTAGAAAGAGAAAAGACAAAGACAAATCTTGGAAGACCTCTATTGATGAGTGATATATGCTGGCTGGATGTGTTCAAAAATATATATCTCCAAGGGCGGAAACACAAGAAGCATAGATTTTTCGGAGAGAAGTGTAATGCAGTACCTATATTGCTGCATTTACACGACTGACAAATTGGCAGTATTCTGGCATTTAACTGCCAAAAAAATGACAGAACAATGAAAAAATTCATTCTTTTGGCAGTATAATGACAGAAAAATGCCAATTTGTCAGTCGTGTAAATGCAGCATAATTTTAAAGTGCCAATTTTTGCTGGCTCCAATTGAATAAGGCGCGGCGCGCGCTTCGTGCAACACAGCGAACGCCACAATGTTCCATTTCAACCTCTACCTCTACCCGAATTTGTTTAAAATTGTTTCGGTTTTTCAATATTTTAAGAACTAATAATAAAAATGTCTTACGGTAATTTTTGATGTGTAAGCATCTATGCTGGCGGTAGTGACAAAAAAAAACGTGAACGTTAGTGTGCAACGTTACGTCGTGCACTTTACGTTGTAGCACGTTACGTTACGAAATCTGATTTGCCCCGACCAAAACAAATTGATTTTAATGCGACCGACAGGATTATACTTTATCGCGACCACTCATTTATATTATTTTTGCCAACGACGAAAGCAAATTGTTTTTAGCGCGACCGGCGATTTTATCATTTTAACACTTATATTCTTATATTTTTTTCTTTAATTTTTAATTATTCCCCGAACAAAATGGACGCGACACTAGTAATTAAAAAGAAAACAAAATCACAACAAAAATAATAATAGTCAGCTGTAGGGATTGACAATTGACTGTAGGTATGGTAGGTCAATGGCTGTAGGTATGTCCCCTTTCACACGAGGAAACTGAGTTGCCAGCAACAATCAGTTTGTTGGTGAGAAGGGCAAGAAGTAAGAGAGGAAAATGAAATCTCCCCGGTCAACGATTCGAGGAGATTTTTTTGACATTGCTCTTCACACACACAGTACAGTGTGTTCAACCAAGCTATTTTAAAAGGAAACTACAGAAAGTTTCCACGATTTTGTTTCTTCGTGTGAAAGGTACAGGAGATTTTTAAGGAAATTAAAAGAAAACGTCAAATAATCTCCAGCAACTTGTTTCCTCGTGTGAAAGGGGACTATGGTAGGATATCGGGTGCGTTCAGTGATACAAATCTGAACTTAATTTCTACGTTTACATTATACTGCTTTTAAACGATGCAATTTCTTCTTGCAATTTTTAGGCACTTAGGCGAGGGAGGAAGGTGGCTGGGATATAGAAAATAGCTGAGGTTGAACAAATTGCAGAGTTATCGGCTACTTTTGTACTTGCACGAAGTTAACATTCATTAAAAATCAAAGCGTCCAATTCCATAGGCGATTGATGGTGTCAATCGATTGAAACTGCGATTTTAGTGATTTCCGCTGACAGTTGTTGTTTTTCGATGCTCAGAGAGTGATTAACATAAACAATAGCCATGTGTAATGTGAAGTCATCTTAAAGTTGAGAGTGAACTACGAAGCAGGACCTTTCAGTACGGAACCTGCACCGTTCGTTGGACACTTCAACACCAGCCTTTTAGTGCTTGGAAATTTCGTTACAGCGGTTCCCCCACTGGGTATGTCGCTGCCGTTCTTTCAACACTAAGCTTTTTAAGCACTGCCTAAAGATAGATAATGTAGTGTTAATTATTCAATATGTTTCTTTTGATGACGTTCAGTAACAAAAATTAGGCACTTGGACAAACATTGATGTTTACACATATTTAACCGTGAGTCCCGGCACTCACATATTTTTTTAATTTGTTTTTAAATTTTAAAGTATTTTTTAGAAAAACTCAAATTACGCTTTTCAAAATTTAAAAAAAAATTCGTACGAAAACAATTTTGAAATCGAACCTGAAGTACTGAAATAACAATTATCTATTATTTGTTTTGTAATTTCAAAAACCAATATAGATTTTGTCAAAATTACACACCCATACACACAAATCCGCATTAACATGAACTTACACGCCTTCACACGCAATAACACGCATACAATCCCATTAAGTATAACATTTAGAAACGGCAAGCATCATTTTACAATTTTATGTTTTTCCCATGACTGGATCGGCTATTATGGATATGAAGTCAAAAGATATGTTACCCATTTGTTGATCTATTAAAAACATGTATGTTTACTTAAAAAGTTTATATTAATTGCTCAGTCATAAGAGTCCCAAAAATGATAAGCACTCAAAGAAAGATACACTTATAAGCGTGTCTAGTCTAGCCTATTATAATTTTACTTGAAATATTCATACAAAACACACAAACAAAACTTTATAGACGATTTATTAAAATTTGTTTGTGGCTGGTACCCATCAAGCTTTGCCAAAACCACTTTGTAAGAAATACGAAAATATTTATTTTTAAATTCAAGTGTAGAGCTACTTACCTGCTAGAAAAAGTAAACAATTTTTGTTGATGTGCTGCAAATAGAAGTATCTGTCAGTAGATATAGGTACTCTGGGCTTTCAATTGCAACCTGTTGAACTATAAATTGTATTGATAAGAAGCACATGTTTTTTTTTCATTCTTATCAGTAGACCGAATATGTATACGGTATACCTCTTTACCACGCACGCTCATAACTTGCCTCTCAAACAAAACACAACATTCGAACCTAACTCTCTCGGTTGTATTGCAACCTATCTAATCAAACACCAGGTTGGCTAAAGCTACCTCCATGCTCCATCTAAAAGCTTCGGTATTATTGCTTTGAGAAAATCTTTTTTGGCGCCACGGTAACGGTATAGATGCTAATGCACTGGGCAGGAGCACTAGCACTAGCACCATACTATCGTGGGGCTTTCTTCAATTGATTGGACCTGGTTGTGTCCAGTCCAGAGCCGTCGTCGGCGTGGAGTCGTAAGTGTCATCTTCGCTAATATTGACGGGAAAAAGGAAATTCATCTCAAAGATACTTTCAGTCCGCGTCAGTCACTCGCGAAAAGATGAAGTGAATTTCGCGAATTCATCAATTAATTCAGCAATTTACGTTATTGAATATTTGTTTTTTTTTTAATTTTGTGCTAGATAAAATAAATTATTAATTTTAATTAAATTAAATTAAAAAATATTAAAAAAAAATCTACAATTTGTCGTTTTCTGTAAATTGTTGGAAATTTCTCAGATACAATATGATAGTTCAGTGATTTGCATCTCTAATAAGCCTCCTTTGAATGACGAGAATGAAAGTTATAAAAAAAAATCCTTAGTGAAAAATAGTTTAGTGAAATACATCAACAAATAAATATAAAATTAAAAAAAAAATATTACCTAGTTGAAAAAAATCTAATTCATGTAGCTTTTTGATGAATAAATTCAAGGAGATTTAAAGGATAAATTACCACACTCCAATAGCCGACCCCGACAAGGATACAAAATTTAGTTTTTTGTTGGATTTTCAAGGTAAACACAAATTTCATTTGCCCGTCTCATATTGTATTTATTAGAGCTCAGATAAATAATTTTTACTGGTCTATAATTTGTGTGTGCAAAATTAAAACTCTTCTATCTAAATTATTTAATATCGTATATTGAAGGCACATAATTGGGACATAATATGAAAGGGATAACATTTATTATGCTTAAAAGGTTTATTCGGAGTTTGGGTTCGTTTCCTTTATTTTTATTGCGATTTTCTCTTCGATCAAAATTAAGTGGAACAATTTCAATAAATAATATTTATATTGGGAATTTTTGAAGTACTTTTCAGTATATTTACCCAAGTTGATTGCGGAGAAACTTGAAAAAGGGTTAAGGTTATCTTCTTAGCCTATCCTGTTGGGCACTTCAGAAATGTGTAATGTTGTAAAATTGTTAAGATACGAATACCAACGTGTATTCGATCAGTTTTAATATTTTAATGGTTTAGTGTCAAATTCATTCTTAAAAACAGTTGATAAGTTGAAGCAGTTGACTTATTAAATTAAAAAAAAATGGTTTACGACTGAGTCCCACCTTCACTTCTTCTTATAGTGCAAGAATATAAATTAGGTAATTGAAGAATAGATACTGGCCACTTTCTCGCAACAGGCAAAAAAATTTAAGGTAAAATTTTGGCCGCATTTGAATCCCAACTTTTGCCACGCTGGCGGCGTGATATATTGCAGGTTTTAAAAAATCTTTATTGCCTGAACACAATGCAGACGGAGCTGCAACTGGAACTGCAGCCGGACTAGCTGAATATTTACACATAATTTCAATTTTGCGAACACAACGCAACGTAGCTGCAAACGATGTTGCAGTCGCAGGCGCAAGATTTCACCAACTTTTAACTTTTGCGTGCAGCGTTTTTGACATTTCAAAATTGATGGAGGCGCACCAAGCTTAATTCAACTCGATGAGTATTTATATTGGGGTCGAAATGAGCTTCAATTATTTTATTGAGCTTCAAGCTCTCTTCAATTCCTCATGTAAATGAAATTCACAGAAGATGCAATCAGCTGACCCAACAATATGACATCAAAACATCAAATGTGAGAAAGATGTACAGCTGCTGCAGTTCCAGTTCCAGTTGCAGCATTCTATTGTTTTCAAGCAGTTAGCCAAGTTTTCTGTGTAAAGCATTTATTTTCTTTAGAAAATTGATCCGCCCTTCCATATACTATTTTGTACTGTTGTATTTTATGCGACCGTTAATGTTATTTGAACACACATGCACAAACTGGACTCCACTGTGCCAGTGCTGTCGACTCTACGTTAATACGTAATGGAACAGGAATATTTTGTACTTTATAACTGTAAGTTGTATGTTTTCTTTAGTCAGTCAACTCCAGGTTTTAAGTGAATTCTGGGGTTAACAGTATCATACTCATTCAAAAAAAAAAAACTTAATTTTTACCAAGAGCATCACAATAGCACATTCATACAATCCAATGGTATAAATTTTATCTTAAATGAAAAATTTAAAAAACTTAAGTATTTATTTAAGTGGCTCTTATTTTGACAATGTTTGAATTTCTTTATATTTATTAATACATTTCAAAATATGTGAGATTAATTGTCAAGTCGTGTGAGATGAAATTTCATTTCTTTACCTACCTACCTGATTTTTAATGAATGTCAAGCTAGCGAAGCAACATTCGTTGATCAATGCCATAAATTCGCCGTAAATTATTATTTGTGATAATTTTTATTTGTTCGTTCGATGTTTTCTATGTTTTTTTTTTTTTTTTTCTGAATTGGTAAGTTGAGTAAGGTAAGGTAAGGTATTAGCGAAGGGCCCCTTGAAAAGGTGTTAGAACTTGTAAAACTGAATGGTTTATTGCTAGCAAATTTGTCGTTAATTAGTTTTGTCGATTTGAATTTTGTAGTTGGTACGATGTTTTCTATTTATTATGTGTATTTGCTGTTAGAAAACGGGAAAACCTGCTTTTTACATTGAATAGTTAATTGCTAATTAATTTGCCGTTTATTTGTCATTAATACATTAGTGCTGATAGTAACAATTTTTCGTGCGATGTTTTCTATGTTTTGTTGTTGATGTATTCATATGTATTCATATGTTTTCTATGTTTTTTTTTTCTGCTAAATTCAGAAGTTTTTATCCGTTTTTTGAGGAGGTGCTTTGCTAACTTTATATTAACCTAGCAAAGCAGCATAGGGACATCATAGAAAACATTGAATGACAAATACGAAATTAACGACAAATTTTCCACTTAACCACTTTTCCATGAGCGAATCATGTTTCGCTATCTTAACATTCATTGATTTTTAACCATGTTTGCATACTTTTTGACATTGGTTCGTTAGGGTGGTCCATATATATTTTTTTTTTTATTTGTATGCTCCCAGAGCCTCAAAGGGTTAAAAAGAAATTCAATAAATTATTCTCCAAGTTTCAAGTCTCTGTATCTTAATTTTAACAATACGTTCCGCATAAATCTTCAATTATCACAAAATACACGTATTTTTTAGAATTTCAAAAAAAAAATAGAGGGAAAAGGGTTTAATAGTTGATGTATATAAGGACCACCCTAGTGTTTTCAGTATGTGAGAGCGAATAGAAGGTCTTAATTTAGATTTTTCTCTAGATTACAGCTACTTTTTAATGGTAATATATTTCAGAGAGTACAAGAACAATAAACATCACATATTAAGATTGTCTCTTTTAATTAAATAAAGGTAAACAAAATCTGTTAAGAGGTTTCGCATATAAAATAGCAAATACGAAATAAATGTTAGCTTTTTATCTTCAAAAATTGATAGATT
Source organism: Leucozona laternaria (assembly GCA_932273885.2). Lineage (NCBI taxonomy): Eukaryota > Metazoa > Arthropoda > Insecta > Diptera > Syrphidae > Leucozona > Leucozona laternaria. The sequence goes on along the minus strand of OW026368.1, from coordinate 19,298,436 downwards.
TATATAAACAAAATAGAATCAGATCCCGGCAAATGCTTTTTTTTGTAGTCTTTTAATTTCGTCGTTAAACGAATTTGACTTTAATAGAACAACGCTCAATGGGTGTGTATGTAGGTAAACAGGTAGTAAATCCACCACACTATATAGCATTAAACCATTATAAATTTCAAACAATAAAGAACTTTACATCAGTCTTTCAAACAGACAATGCTGATAGCTTTTTACGGATATCAAAAGTTTCTCTGTATATACATACATATATACATACGAGTGTCTATGGGTGCGTGAGTAGCAGGTAGCACACATAATAAATTTCATTTTACTACCATAAAAGTGATCCTTAATCTCATACAATCAAAATGAATGTAATATGCATTACCTAGGTTACGCACTCGTACCTATACACATACAAATATACCTAAAATTTGTCTTATACGTTATACCTACTATAATAATATTGTTTAAAACTCGTGTGTGTGCCTATAAAGAGGCAATAATAATTCACAAACAAGAATATATTATTAAAATATCATGTACTCGTAGAGGTACCTATACCTAACTTCTATAGGTGATTAAAGTTCTTTTGTTATACCTATGCTTTATAAGATTAAGGATATTGTTTTGAAGTTGATAAAGAGTAGCATTTGAAGTGAAATTTTGTTTTCTTCCAGATTTTAATGAAACATTTTTGACTTGATAAAGAATATACCTATATGAATTAGTTACATTTGTAATTTTTTCTAAATAAAAATATAACCTTTAAAAGGAAGGCATTCAGGTACATGGGTACCTACATAAAAAGGTATGATGATTGCAATGTTTTTAAACAAGATATCGGCCGGTTTATGTTCTATTATCTATGCTCTACTCAAGTATACTATCGGCTTAGGTGTATAAGCATACCAATAATTATTATCAAATATCAAGACCTCAATTGATTTTGATTTATTGTCATTGTTTTGTTTATAAATTTATAAATTTATAATCTTTAAATCTGCTAAATTTATTTGTTTTTAAATAAATTTTGTCGAATCACTTATGTGGAATAGTTCAAATCTTAAAATAAATTAATCAATCCCAATAATATCATTCAAACTTATAGCTTAATCGATATACATATGCAATCAAACTTCTATATATGTATATAAATATATAAACCAAATCCTATTGTAATTTTTGATAATACCCCCAACCAATCACGCAAGTTTTGGGTGTTTTCTGAATTTTGTACCCAATGTGATAAACATGGTTCGCTTCTCAAACCATAATAGATTCAATCTAATAACATAGATAATTTTATTGAAAACAATAATTGATTTGATTTTTTTTTTGATACCTACATAATGTTTTGTAAATAGGACCGTTTTTGAAAATGATAAATCAAGCGAAAGTATCCAATCATTCTAATTAGTTTTTTTTTTTTTTTGAGAAAGTGTTCTAACAACCACCATGTCTGTCTCTTTTCTCTTTCGTCACCTCTATTTATTTATTGCACAATAATATTATCGAACATGTGAGTTTAGCAAACTGCATTATCGAACACAATCATGCTAATGCTTTTTTGACGTAGAATGACGATTTCGAAATCGGCCTAAAACTCAACAGCAGTTGTTATTTATATTGATTGGAAGTGGAAGTTAAGGACTTAGATGTGAAAAGTTTCGATCGCTCCTCAGATAGATACTATCTTACTTTCAAAGCATCCGAGACGAGACCTAGACCTAGACGAGAAACTAATTTTTTGAATTGAAATTTACCGAGAGTCTCTGAGTTCTAAGTGGCCTCAGTCTCAGCAAAAAGGTACCAAAACATGCGATTAGACCATTTCGATATACATACATATGTTTATAGGTATGTATAGGTATACTATAAGACAAGTTTATGATTCGTAAAAAAAATGGAACTCGAGATTTCAATCAAACACGAATTTATGATAAAAGCGACCACGTCCGTCTATCTGTAGTTCTGCGTCTGTTTGTCCTTAAATCTGTAAACTACTGAAACCATTTTCTACAAACTTGGAACTTAAGATTTGTAGTTGATTCCCTAGAAGTAAACCTGGGCCATATAACCTTTTTGAAAAACGTATAATTCATCCCGCAAACCGCTCTAACGATTTTTAAATTTTGTTTTCATAGATTCTTTTTTTTTTTTTTAATTCAGACGACGTTCTTCATTTTAAGGAGTTTTAAGAACATTTCCATACATTTAGATTCTGCGTTTAATACAACAATAGGAGCCGAGAAAATCGTAAAAACGCGTTTTTTTCAAAATGGCGGCGCCTTCCACACGTCTTTTAGTCCCGCAAACTGAGATTTAGTGTAGTCCCGATATACCCTATGATATTTAATTTAAATTTCAAATCCAATACAAAAATGTACAGATTGGTCATTAAACTTCCTGTTGCCTGTCCCTGGTACGACACGAGGTTATAACAAAGCACTTTTCAGTTTTGTTCACTAGTTCACTTGTCCAGAAAGAACTTATAGGCATTAAAAATGACTTCATCATCATCTTGAAATAATGTCAATGTGCTGAATTTGAAGATACCGGAAGAGGAAACACTCGGACTGGCACTTGACAATGAAACCTTGAAAGAAGTTCGCTTCAAACGTTTCATACGAGCAACGTCATTAAGATGGCGTCCTTACCGCCTAAAATGGGTCCCACACGATGTTATGCATTTAGAGCGTATCAACCAGAGATACTCAATCATAAAGATGGAAATCATTCGTACGTTTCACGCCCGAAAACCCATTTGTCAAAATTGTTGTTTTTGTTATTTTATCTCGCGTCGATGGTTAGATGTGAATTGCAATTGTGTGTGAGGTTTTTAAAAATACTTTCGCATTTTTTATCTGCAAACTGACATTTGAAGCTTGTATTCAAATTTAAATGGCTGCCGAGGATTCTCATCTTCATGTGAATAATCTCTGGTATCAACATCAACAGGTTCAAAAATGATAAGAAAATAAAATGAATGATTCACAAGTCTGTGGCTGGAAATTTGTCAATGAAGAAGAGCAACAAACAGTTGCAAAATTATAAGGCGCCTCCCACTAAAAAACTTGTTCAAATAATAATAAAGATTTTTCCAATAAGAGGTGTTATTTTGAATAGCCGTTATTTCGGTAGCTGTCACTTTTGAAGCTGTCATTTTTTGACATTTGACAAGTAGAAACTACGCCATTAATAAAAATGGAACGATACACGCTTCAACAACGCATTGAAATTATTAAAATTCACTATAAAAATGGTGAAAATGTGGCAGAGACGGTTCGTAAAACTAAAACATTTTTGGGTCGTCGTGAAGCACCTTGTCGGACCGCAATACAGAAATTGGTGGAAAAATTCGAGCTGTTGGGACAAGTTAGTGATGTGAAGAATAAAACCCGTGCACGTCGCTCAAGAACAACTGAGAATATTGCTGTTGTAGCCCAAAGTGTTGAAGAAAACCCAGGTTTGTCCATTCCTCGTCGTTCTTTGGAATTAGGCATTCCACAAACGTCATTACACCGTATTTTGCATAAAGACTTGGGTCTCAAGGCTTATAAAGTTCAGTTAACACAAGAACTCAACCCGGCTGATCATCAACAACGTCGTGTCTTTGCTGATTGGGTCCTTGAAATGCATGAAAATGATCCGGAATTTCATCGAAAAATCATCTTGACTGATGAGGCCCATTTCCACCTCGGAGGCTACGTCGACAAGCAAAACTGTCGGGGCTCGGAAAACCCAAGAGTTATTGTTGAAAAGCCTCTCCATCCTCAACGCGTGACTGTTTGGTGCGGTTTATGGTCCGGCGGGGTCATTGGACCTTACTTTTTCGAAAATGAGGCTGGAGCAACAGTTACGGTCAATGGATTGCGCTATCGAGAGATGATTAATGATTTTGTATGGCCGGAATCGGATGGTATTGATCTGGACAACGTTTACTTTCAACAAGACGGCGCTACGTGCCACACAAGCAATGAAACCATCGATCTTTTACGGGAAAAGTTTCCGGACCGTGTTATCTCTCGAAGAGGTGATCACAATTGGCCACCGAGATCTTGTGATTTAACACCTTGCGACTTCTTCCTTTGGAGCCACGTGAAAGATAAGGTCTACACCAACAGCCTAGCGTCGATTCAAGACCTCAAAGATGGAATTCGTGAGGCTATCGAGGACATAGGGCAGCCACTTTGCGATTTGGTTATGGAAAATTTCATGAAAAGGATATAATCCTGTAAGCGTGGTCGTGGCGGCCATTTGGCTAATGTTGTGTTCCATTATTAACGGCATACTTTTCTCTTTATAATAAAATAAACATCCGATCATTTATCTCAAAAAATGCCATTTTTCTTTGAATATAAAAATAACACCTCTTATTGGAAAACCCTTTAAAATAACATCCATCCTATGCTAAGTTATTTCTTGCACACTAACTAACTTCACTTTTATTGTAGATCCCACTAGACCTACGCATTGAAAGTCTACCTCCTGGGTAATGTGGAAAAGTCTTACGCATGTGGATGTATGTATGTTTGCAAATATAAAAAAGGGCGGTTTCTACAAATCTTGCACAGGACGCAAGTTTGGCTGGGGCGGCCCTGCATATATGCTAATGCAAAATGGAGACGAAATTTTATTAAATATTAAAATAAATTGAACCAGCTTGACGTCAAGCTATATGCAAGACTTAGGTTCTAATTAGGTGTGCCGAAACCCGAATCAAGTAGGTACTCCAAACCCTACCTTTCATACCTGTGGCGGATATAGCTTGACTTAAACTTGTTCAACCACAGGCTTGAGGGGTAATAAAAGGAACACTTTATTCGGCATTGTAGCACCTATAACTACCACAAAACTACTTTATTATCAGATTTTTAAATTTCCGTTATGGTGGACCCAGTTTGCCGGACCTAAAATTACCATCGTCACTGACGCCTTCAAGGATACCTATGAGGTGTTTTATTTTGGTAAGTTGCTAGTCGTTGGAGTGATGTGTCTTTAATGTTGTATTCAAATCCAATATAAATAAATTTTCTAAAAGTCGTTAAAATATAATATAAGATACAAAAAAAAAAATACTGGAACACAAAACAATGTTTCTTCCGAAGGGTAGCTGAAGACTTAATCGCATCAAGATCAAAATCATTCATCATTATAGTGCCAAGCCAAAGACAACTTTTAATATTTTTTCCTCCAACATATAGCTACCTACTCGTAGCTGCCTACTTGATAGCAATACATCGCCCATATAGATAAACTCACTTACACTCCTTATCTTATACCTAGGGCATACAAAAAACTTGCTATTCATCATTTCCAACATAAAAATGTTATTTAGGTGCTCCAACTAAATCCCAAGGTGTCGCACAAAGTGCCAGTAATATCTATCTCTGGGGACGGCAAACAGTCAAAGCCAAAGTCACCGCCACAGCCATCGCCATGGCCAACGCCGCCACACAGTCGGTTCCCTTCCGAGCACTTCCATAAATGGTTAGTCGATAGTTTATTTTTTGTGCCCTCGGGGACATCTGTAACAAATGCGCGCCTCATGTGCCTTCTTTTAACTCTATAGCCAGCTGTTGGATTGGATAGTAACACTCATTTGGATAACATTTCTCTTATACCTCTATGGACAGCATAATCCCCATCAACCCCAGCCATGGATATCTTCTGCGACATAGCTGTAGGTTACTCTTTGGTTGCATGTGGACTCACAAGTAATGTCAAAGCAAACAAGATCATTCCTGAAATAACTCCTGGTCGTTAGTACCTATAATCTTCTATCCTGTTGCAGCTTTTTGTGGCCTTTTGTCTTCTAATGCAACAAGCAATCACAAGTCCAAGCCCAACTAACGCCAACGTCCAGCACAATAATTTATGAAACTGTTCTGAGATAAATCTCTTCCCCATCGGACGTGTTGTCTTCATTTTTTTTGTTTTGCCCACACGATACACCGGGAAACTTGAACTTAGAAGGAAAAAAAAAATCTATATTCCTCAAGACGCACGGAAGGAATGACACTTCACTGGAGCTGAAGAATCATTTCAATGGATTCGTCGGATTAAAGCCACATGCTCCGGGTGGCTATTGCTACTGTCTCCACATTGTGATTGCGGAATCTTCAATTTCCAGGTTTAGCTCTTGAAATGTCTTCTTTTTCTTTCTATCAAGTATGTTGACGAACTTTTGTTGAGTTACAGGAGTGGATCGAAGGACGCACGAACTTTATTGTTTTCTTAATATGTGAAATAATGACGGCTACCGGCATCGGTCAAACAGCATTTGGTATATAGTAAATCTTGTAGGACCTTTCACACGTGGTGACCGATACCTGCAGCCGATCGCCTGCCGGCTCACTGGAAAAGCCGGCTAGCCAGTGCCGGGTATGTGTGAAAGTATGTATGCTTATTTGTTAAAAAACTTGCTAATCCGTGCTGGCCGCCGCTGGTTACGTGTGAAATGACTCTCATTGTTAGTTAAGCTTAAGTATTCGAAAGAATCAATGTCCAAAAGATGTTACGTGTTACGCAAAGCCATTCTGCACGAAGGCCTCTTGAACTCTCGTTGGTTCTTACTTTCAAGGTAACGAAAAGCCGTTAGCCAAGAAAGGGTAGTAAAAGGATAATAACAATTTTGAACATACAAATTTTCCCAAAGTGGAGAAGTTAGGTAGACCACAATTATCAATTGCAAAATCGTTAAGGCTCCAGTAGTAATCTTAGGGCCAGTTTCACAGTCAGAAAAGTGGCACTTAAGTGGACAATATGAAAGATTAATGTGCATCAACATCACAGTGTAATCGTTGTTGACTTAAGTTCCACTTACGCTGGCTATGAAACTTAGGGCTAGTTTCACAGTCGACATACTTACCGGAATAACTGGCACTTAAGATTCCCATAAGTCACCAACATCGGAGACTTAAGTGCCACTTATTCAGGTAACAGTGCTCTGTGACTGGGAACTAATCTTTCACATTCTCCCCTTAAGTGTCACTTTTCTGACTTTGAAACTGGCCCTTAGCCTTAAGTCCTAATATGGGAAACTTAAGTGCCATTTATTCCGGTAAGTGTCGACTGTGAAACTGCCCCTCAATACACCTACAGATTTTCATACCTATTTCAGATACAACTGAAAAATCTTAAACGTCACATCTAGCGCCCTGAACTTTTTCTTTTGACAAAGTTCACCCCTGCAAACCAGATGCACTCCGCCATCAATCTAAGTCTGAGGTTCTATCGATTGAGGAAAAGAAAATTTTAAATTAATCAGACGCCGCACGCCACCGGTCTTGAATGGGTTAAATAACCACACTAGTTTTTTTTTTTTAAGTTACTGTGTTCAACGAGGAATATTATCCTTAGTTGGAAGATAATGCTGCAAATTTACAAACAATAAAAGGAGAAAAAGTTGCACTTGCGGGGAAAGGCCTCAATGACCGACGACGCGACGCGACAACGACATCTATAATGAGTGGTGTGAACATTTATTTAATTAAGACTACCACTCTACCATTGAGATTGCTTACTAATTAATTAATTTAATTCTCTGCTGCGGGTCTGGTCTATGGGCTTTCTAAAAAGTCGTACGCATGTACATATATTTTTTTTTTCTGAGGAAAACTGGATGTTTTAGACGTCCAATTGTACCTGTAATTATCAACCAACAGGAGCTTCAACAGTGTGGGAAAAAGTGCGGTTGATGTTAGAATGATTACCCATTTATTAATGAATTTCCTATGTGATCATTAATTATATATACATACTTATACAAGCATCCCAACCTACTCTTAGTATTTTTTGCAAAGGTACAAATATTTAGAAAGGAGCCGTTTGTTCAAATTCTATAGTTTCGCAAGGAATAACCACCCTTATATGATTAATTGCTGCGTTTTTGCAATTAAATAATTGTTTACAGATGTAGGTTCAGCTTTATTGAGTCATCAGTCATAGGGCTATGCTGTCGAATTATTACGTATAGGTAAATATTTTGCCATCGAATAATTAATTACTGGCAAATTTGTGACTCTTAAAAAGGGTGCGGCTTAGAGTGAAAATGGTGAAGCAATATTGTTAATGGGTCTTCAAGATATTATAGAAAAAGTTGTGTTGCAAGAAAATATAAATATAAATATAAATATAAATATAAATATAAATATAAATATAAATATAAATATAAATATAAATATAAATATAAATATAAATATAAATATAAATATAAATATAAATATAAATATAAATATAAATATAAATATAAATATAAATATAAATATAAATATAAATATAAATATAAATATAAATATAAATATAAATATAAATATAAATATAAATATAAATATAAATATAAATATAAATATAAATATAAATATAAATATAAATATAAATATAAATATAAATATAAATATAAATATAAATATAAATATAAATATAAATATAAATATAAATATAAATATAAATATAAATATAAATATAAATATAAATATAAATATAAATATAAATATAAATATAAATATAAATATAAATATAAATATAAATATAAATATAAATATAAATATAAATATAAATATAAATATAAATATAAATATAAATATAAATATAAATATAAATATAAATATAAATATAAATATAAATATAAATATAAATATAAATATAAATATAAATATAAATATAAATATAAATATAAATATAAATATAAATATAAATATAAATATAAATATAAATATAAATATAAATATAAATATAAATATAAATATAAATATAAATATAAATATAAATATAAATATAAATATAAATATAAATATAAATATAAATATAAATATAAATATAAATATAAATATAAATATAAATATAAATATAAATATAAATATAAATATAAATATAAATATAAATATAAATATAAATATAAATATAAATATAAATATAAATATAAATTAAGCGATTTTTTATATTCCTTCAATACCCGGATGATTGGTTGGACAAATCATGCAAAATAATCAGTGCTGATGAAATAATCAGTGCTGATGGGAAAAATTTATTTGCAATATTTTACGCGAAATATTTAAACTATTCGTTACAAAAGAATTAACTGGGTCTTTCAATACAAATACAAAAAAACACTGCAAATATCTTTCAAAAAATTATAAATTCAATCGCGTTTTCTCTTTGAATATAATTTGCAAAAATGTTTGAAAATTCTTATCTTAACATAAAATAGAAAAAAATATTCTGCTAAACGTCACTTCCGCAACCCATGCCTGGGTCTCTCTACACACCGTCTTCAAATTAAGGTCACCGTTGAAATTAATTAAACCACGTCAAATAAATTATTTATTGGAATTTTCTCTACAAGTTCACTTCCATAGCATTGATGTCAGCTAACATAATAAATCACCACGATCACTGACCATTATATGTACTAAAATCTAAAATATCATGAGATCAAAACTTGTAACCCTTGGCGGGGTAGTAAATATTATGATCCTTGTGCAACATCACTCACGTTTCGCTCCATTTGTCACCTGAAATTATGCTCCGGAAATGTACCGCTGCTTGTGCTTGCAAACTACATCAACTGATGGTTATGGATGGGCCATCGACATCGACATCACCCAACAAGACAAGACCCCTGAGGTGCTTATCTGCCGTATGGAATGGCACCGCGCCGCCATCCATAAGCAAGCCAAACTTAAGTCGAGCTATATCTCTATACCCGGACAACTATAAGCAGTGATCACGTTCTTAAAGTCCGCTCTGGGTCTGTATCATGATTTGTTTTTTTTTCGCCACTGCAACTGAGCGCAGTCAAAGCGAGAAACTGCAGCATGCATGTCGTAGTGGCACCCTGTCGGTATCGGTAAGTGATCATGAAGCAACCCAATTGGGTGGTACTTCTTGTCTGTGGGGACGTGGAGTGGATACCCGCAGTGCAAATGATAAACATATTTTTAAGTTTTCGACTCGATAAAATATCGATGTTAATAAATGTAAATGAATTCGAGTGCTGAGTGGTGTAGTTGGATGTGTCGTTTTCGTTTCTTAATGCATCCTCTTAATAGCTATACGTCTCTTTCACGTTTGAACAACTTCATTTTAAACAAATTCAGTGGAGGTTAATTTATGCAGGGTTAATTGGACAAAATGAATGGTTAATCGAAGATTATACAAGATTACTTATGTCTTATTTCTGCGATGATTGCAATAAAATCAAATGTTATCTTATGTAGTAGTATGCACTCATACTAATTGTATAGTTAAGTACTCTTTAAATTATAACTTTCTCAAACTGGTGCTTTGAAAATATCAAATTTAATTTTTACTGCAAAAACTAATTCTAGAAGCTCTTGAAAGCAGCCAACAAATGCTCTTAATGTGGGGAAACTTGATACTTTATGAAAAAATATTGTTTTGAATAAATATCTATACATTGTGTAGAGAGGGTCTTTTGCAAAAGGTTACGGCGCGCGTGTACGTGTAGGTTAGGAAAAATTGTATGGGTGGGAGGGGCAATTTTCTAAAAAAAATCATTTAAAATCAACGGCAACACTAACAATGTCATGTTACACCTTTTTTTAAAGCCAGAAAATTTGTTTTTAAATCAAATTGTTTTAGAATATAATTTTTGAAAATTTTGTTTTCAGTCTCGAAATTTTGAAAAAATTTTTTTTAATTTTTTTTAGAATTTTAGGTTTTTAAGGGTGTCATTGCAGCCCATCTCAAGACAACTGGTCTCAAGACAACTCATCCCCCAGGGGGCAGCATGACAGAAATGGCTTCATATAAATTTTATATTTTATTTTGTTTGCCTAATAATAAATTTTAACAATATGAATATTTCTTATTTTTTTTATCATCTATATGAGCATGGCTTATCCATTTTCCTCACAAAAATTGATCCCATTAATTTTCCAAAAATAATCAGAGTATAAATATAGTTGAAATCATAGCTCTTAATCAAAAGCAAATACATAGACACCAGAAACAGAATCACTAAAAACAATTTGGGCTTTGTCGCATATAAAAAAAAAAGGAACAAAAACAAATTAATTGAAAAAATCATCACCAGAGAATGTCTATTATGTACAAAGAAGATTTTACATTGTAGATATACGTTTATCTAGTCATCATAAAATGACCATCATCTATTCGTAAGTATAGAAATAATTACATCTATCTGTATACAAATCTATAGTCGTTATGGGCCAAAGCTTTTACTTTTCTTAAGAAAAGCCTGGGTGATTACGTTAAATGTTCGGCGGGACTTTATATCTTTCAAATAATGTTGAGACAAGGCCTAATTAATATTATGGCTAATTAACTCAACAACTTTTTTCGTTTGGTCCCATAATCATTGAACGCGTTCATTTGATTCCTTCAGATAAGATGAGAACTAAGGGAAGAATGTACCGATTACATATACATAACTTCTGATGATATTTTTTTTTTTTAATTTTGGTAAAATATCCAAAATATTTAGGGAAATACTGAATTATCATTAAATAATTAAAGACTCGGAGCTTATTCAATAAGTCTTATTGAAATAAAAAGCACATCAAAGTTCAAAGTATCATTTAATACAAATCTTGCATATTCAATATAGAGGGTGTCCCTTAAATATTGGATAATATTGCAACTGGGTGTAGTTGGGCTTAAGAACTTTCTGAAAAAAAAATAAACAAAATATTGCCCATGTTGCCTCCATAATAATGGCATTTTTTGCTGGAGGTAAAAATGCTAAAGTTCATAGCACAGATTAGCCATATGAAGATGATAATGTTTCGTACGTTTCACCCTCCAAAACCCATTTGTTTACATTGTTGTATTTGTAATTTCTTCCCGCGTCGATGAATAGATGTGAATCGCAACAACAATTTAACCAGGTGTGTGAAGATCCCTACTGCCTATGTGTGAGGTTTTTATACACACATTCTCATTTTTTATCTGATGTCTGACAGCTCAAGTTTGTAGGCAAATTAAAATGGCTGCCGGGGATTCTCATCTTCATGTGGCTAATCTGTGGTTCATAGCATGTAAAGAATGTTTTTTTTAGAGGTATATAACTTTAAGTTGGCAACACTATTTTGTTTTGTCAGTTGTCAAGTGATTTATTTTTAGTTTGGTTTGGCATTTCAACATGAATAGACTGACGCCTGAACAACGCTTCCAAATTGTGCCCAAATGGGCCCAAAACAAGTTAGCCGTTGATCCCAATTTTCATAAGCGATTAAGCTCACTTTTGGTTCAATGGATACGTCAATAAACAAAATTGCCGTATTTTGAGTGATGATAATCCTCAAGTGTATGTTGAGACACCGTTACATCCACAAAAACTGACTGTTTGGTGTGCTTTATGGTTTGATGGAATAATTGGTCCGTACTTCTTTAAAAACGATGCTGGCCAGAACGTTACAGTCAATGGTGACCGCTTTAGAGCCATTATTACTGACTTTTTCGTTCATTAATTGAACAACCATAATGTGCAGGAGCTGTGGTTTCAATAAGATGGCGCAACATGTCACACAGCTTGGTTTGGTAACCGCATAGTTTCACGTTACGGACACATGAATTGGCATACAAGATCGTGCAATTTAACGCCGCTTGAATATTTTCTGTGGGGATATGTGAAGTCGCTAGTTTACGCCGATAAGCCCGAAACGATTGATTATACTTGGAGGACAACATTCGCCACGTTATTGCCGATAAACGGCCACAAATGTTGAAAAAAGTCATCGAAAAATGGACCTCCAGATTAGACTACGTCCGAGCCAGACGTGGTAGTCATATGACAGAAATCATATTAAAATTATAATGCCAGAATTTCTAATAAAGTAAATTTCATGTCATTTAAAAAAAAATCATCCTTGTTTCATTCCATTTCAAAGTTCTACACCTCTAAAAACAAACACCCTTTATGTGTATGAAAGTTCGGAATTCATAAACCCTGTTGAAAATAAAGATTTACGTGGAGTATAAGCCCTAGATCAACCTTTGATTTAAACATAAATAAGTTATTAGCTTCAAGCAAAAGAAAAAAACAACAAAATTGCCATAAAATCTGAAAGAAAGATTAGCAAACAAAAAGTGCTTTGCTTAGGTACCTACTCGTACACTCAATCTTCCAGATACTTAATTTTTATATTCTAATTTAAATGAATTTATTCATTTACCTTTTAGCATTATTGCCATAATAATAATAATTCTCGTTTATTTTGTGTATTGATATTGATTGATATAAAGTATACTGTCTAAATATTTAGACCATGAAATGTCATCGCCTTGTTTATCTTCATAAACTTAATTTGTATCCATTTGTACATAAATCAAATAAATGGAATAATGCTTTTACAGTCGACTCTCCCTAAGTCGTACTCTCCTTAAGTCGAATTACTCTCTAACTCGTACTTTTTCGCCATATTTTAACATTCGCTTCAATTTGCCATACAAAAACCATTCCCTAAGTCGAACCTCTCTCTAACTCGAACACATTGTTAATTACTGGCATTTTTTTCACCCCTTAAGTCGAATTTTGTTTAGTTTTGGAAATGTAAATCGGAAAGACTTTATGGAAGTCGATGATGGTATCGTGACTACCGAAGTACATGCAAATGAACTTCCTTTAGAACAAATAAATTCTGAAAATAACCAAAATGAAAGTGAAAATGAAGAAGAAGAAGAATCCGAAGTAGTAAATCTAGAAATGGCAAGTAAAATAAAAATTGAGAACCCTATTGAAATCCTGCAATCTGCAATCGAATTATCAGATAATGTACCGGATGAAGTTCAGAAATGTCTTTTTTAACTTGACTCATTTAAAAAAAAAAAAAACAGAAACTACCTGTGATGACAAAATCAAAAATAACCAATTTTTTCAAGTAATATATAGTAATAGCAAAAAGATATTTTTTATTTTATATTTTTGTTTTGTTTCGATGAATTTTTGCCTTATTTTATTATTATTATTTTTTTAAATAAGCAAGAAGCTATATTTTTTTGTTAACTTTTTGTAAGTATGTATATTAACCTTTTTTTATTAAATAAAAAAAAAATAAAAAATAAATCCTTCTCCCTATAACTCGAATTTTTCCAAAACTCTCTCTCTAACTCGAACAAATCTTGGTATCCCGTAAAAATTCGACTTAGGGAGAGTCGACTGTATATATTTCTCTATATCTCTCAAGACTAAAAAATATTTTCCAACAGTCTGGGAAACATGAAGAAATTCAGTAAAATGTATATAAATGGCCTACGGAATTACCTTCCACAATGTCAAATGCATTCGGACACAAAGATAAAGATTAATCCTTAGGGTTTGATCTCTGAATTTGTGTTATTTCACGTTGGATATACAATTTTCTTTTGACAAATAAAATTTTGTCCCTGATGCTCTCATGTTTTATTCTGAACATTGGCTATGGCTACACACACAAAATGATAATAATGCCTAATAAATGACAATCGAAATCAAATAAGCATGAATCAGTCCTGCATTTTTAGTTGCTTTAGTATTTTGTCTGAATTTTCTAGCAAGCTCACCTATAGTATAGAGACTAGATACTTCTAAGTGTGTGTTTTTTTTTTGTCTGTTGTGGAAGGAATTATCGATCATAAATTTAACCACATGTGGGCCACTTGCCCGCCTCTGTACTGTTCATAATACACACAAGGATGTCAAGACAAGAGTATGAAATCTATTCAATATGTATAGATGTATACATACTGGTTTTGAGGCTCTATCGATGGTATTTTATGATGGTACCTATTTGTAATGTATGAGGTTTCACGAAGTTTTAAAATATTACCAAAGTGTCAATAAATAATGGCTTAGGTATTTCTATAGGTACATAAAAGTAGTTTGCCTTTATGAAGCTTCAAAGTGCCATATGTTTTGGCTTTTCCTGATAATTAATTTTACGAGACTAGGGGCATAATATTTATTTCTATATGTAAAATAATCTGCTTCGCTCAACGAAGCCTTAGAAGTTATATTGCAAAAGTTTAGATGATGCACCCAAGTTCCTCGGAATCTCCAATATTTTACTTGCTTGGAATATGAACACATTTCTTAAAAAAAACTATGATTTATTTGTATGAAGAAGATGTAGGTGTGGTGTTGTATCTGTATGTAGATTTCCCTTAAAAAGGAAGTCATAAATATTGGTTCGTACATATCCTTTGTAATATTTCTTTTACAATCTTGGTCGTGACGTTGATTATGAAGGTCTGCAAAAGCTTCAAGAATGTATGCGTTTTATTCAATTTGTTTTTCCACATGTATAAGTAGGATAAAGGTGTGAACAGTGGATCACTTATTACTCCTTGCGCTGTTGAGCTTGCATTAATAATAGTATAGCCATGAAATTTTTTCCAAAGATTTGTCAATGTTTTATCATTAATTTAAGCGTACAATTTCAAAGCTTTATTAATGTTGAGATATTGAAAAATCATATGATTCACTGTGTACCATGGTTCTACAGGTAAACAGTAAATCAGTGCATAGTACACAGTGAATCAGAGATTTAAAATTAGTTTAATGAGTTTTGTTTCCATCCACTAGCTCGGCTTCGCTTGGGTAGACAAACCTAAGCTTCGCATTAAAATGACAAAAGAAAATACAAATAATTATTTAAGCTAAATTTTGGAATCGAATACTACTTTTTGGGCTTTAACCTACTTCACATTATGACTGACTAAATATGCAAAAACATGATCCTCTAAGTCCAATCTTTATTACTTTTAATCAAAAACCAATTTTGTATTTCTATCCCATTTCACTCTATACCTAAATAGCAATATTTTTTTAAATAACCTTCCAAACACCAAAATAATTTCTTAAATCAGACAATTTTTTATTATTACCACATTTCACCCTACAAATAACAAAAGTTGAAAATGAATATCCCAAAAGCCATTTCCTAACCCCCTATAGCGCCAGCGCCATCTGTTGAACGGTAATCGAATTGAACTGAAAAACGGAATGTGCACCTAGAGCGCCATCTATTGAGAATTTTTTGAGATTCATTTTTTCTAAAACATTCGCGGAGCAATTACCAACAAACCCACAGAAGGAAGTATCCAATTTGGTCCAGTCGTTTTCAAGTTTTAAGCATCCGAACAAGAAGAGAATATAATTTAAGGATAAATTAAAAAAAAAATCACAAAACTTTACTTTTTTTTTTGCACATACGAAAATAAAATAAAAATAAAGCTTTCAATTCAGTTGATCATAATTGCTATATAAGCTTCTAGCGAACATCCATATTATGAACAATTTGAATTGGAGCCTCGAAATGCTTCGATGCTGAACGAGTTTGGGCAAAACCATTTTTACGTCCCATTTTGAAGGAAGAAAGCTTTGTCCGAAACACCTGGTAGCGGAAAAATCTATTGAGTGACTGATTTTTTTCTTAAGACAGCAACTTGGTATCCATTTTCTTCCAGTGCTATGACCTTAGGGACATAGTAACGGGTGATTTTTTAGCTGGTTTGGTTTTGGCAACACTAGTTTTGACAGCTGACGTGTGATTAGTACGTTGTGTCACTGTCAAACAGCTTCAGTTTGGTTTGCAATTTAACCATGGTCTTACAAATGAACAACGCTTGCAAATTATTGAATTTTACTATCAAAATTCGTGCTCGGTTCGAAATGTTCATCGCGCGCTGCTTGTGTTCAGCGATGAGGCTCATTTTTGGTTGAATGGGTACGTAAATAAGCAAAATTGCCGCATTTGGAGTGAAGATCAGCCAGAAGCATTGCAACAGCTACCAATGCATCCCGAAAAAGCCACTGTTTGGTGCGGTTTATGGGCCGGCGGCATTATTGGGCCTATTTCTTCAAAGATGATGCGAATCGCAGCGTTACTGTCAATGGTGAACGCTACCGAGCGATGATAACAAACTTTTTTTTGCCCGAAATGGAAGTTCTTGACTTGCATGATATGTGGTTTCAACAAGACGGTGCCACATGCCACACAGCACGCGAAACAATGGCGCAATTGCGAGGCGAGTTTGGTGAACAGTTAATTTCACGTTTCGGGCCGGTCAATTGGCCGCCTAGATCGTGCGATTTGACACCATTAGATTATTTTTTGTGGGGGTATGTCAAGGCTAATGTCTATAGGGACAAGCCCGCTTCGATTGACGTACTGGAAGCCAACATCCATGCATTCATTCGTGAGATACCGGCCGATATGTGTGAAAGAGTATGCCAAAATTGGACTCAGCGGATGGGCTACCTGAGACGCTGCCGCGGTCAACATTTGCATGAAATTATCTTTAAACATTAAATTGCAAGGTTCAAACTATCGATTCAAATAAATATTTCATTCATTTTTTCGAATTTTGTGTGTGTTTTTTTTTAAAAAAAGTTCTAAACGTCTTAAAAAATCACCCATTATATCAAATTTCTTTTTACTTTGAATTCTACCAATAAGTCACCTGGAACAGCATCTCGAATAGAATCCTCCGGCTCTAGACTGTAAATAAAATCTACAGCGCATCATTAGCATCGGAATCCTCATCAGTCAAGGATGTTGACCCTTAAATCAATATTGTTTGTATTTAAAACCAAAGTCTTTAAATAAAAATTATGCCAAATTATCTTCTCATCGCAATGATGGAGGTGTTTTAAAAATAGTATTTTGGTCCTATCGTCCGGTCCGTCAAATTGTTAATCAGGATACTTCTACTTAACTGTCTTCTCACTTATATACATGGAGTGAGAGCCTATAAGCAAATCAACGAATTAATTTCAAATTTAGAACATAGAATTTGAGTATAATTCATACAACTCGACTATTGGAACTTTTTGAAAATTATAAATGGGCTCCGGGATATTCGCAAAAACAAGTATACCATCTGAAAGGTCAACTAGTTTCCGAAATTGGCCAGCCATATGTTTTCTTTTAGCGAATTTTTAAAGTTTTTTCAAGGTCGTATAGATTGTGAACTTGAAAATATCACTGAAACTTTTAAGATGATATACTATTTTGGCGAATATCCCACAAATGAAGTGCCAAAAACTCAACGACCTTGACAAAAAAAAGCTGATAAAAAAACCTATGGCAGACCAATTCTTGAATTTAGTTTAGGTACCTTTTTTGATGAATTACTAACCTTATAGATGGCATTCATTTTATGCGAATATCCCACATATGGGGGATATGATCCCGGAGTATTGTAACTGTCACAACTCTGATTTCACATTCGAACTAGTGAAATTCAGCCAAATTTGAATCTCAAATTCAAATATCTCAGTTTCTATTAGTCTTACAAAATAATTTTAAAAGCAAACGGTATCAAGAATTAAATTTCCTATGTTTTTGCACAACAACAATAATTGACAAATATTGTTAAGATTACAAAAGTTACAGGTAAACAAATTTAAAAAAAAAATAAATAAAAAAAAATTCTTAGGCAATAAATTTGTTTGTGTGGGTACCTACTGTCATTTTTTAGTCTTACAAAAATGAAAAAAAAGAAACTTGCACTCGGAATGTCCAAAAACCGATAGGTAGGTACTTAGTTTAAAGAGTAAATGCTGTTGTTGTCAGATTTGCTCTTGTACCAAGAGTGTTAAGGCCAGCATTTCTTCTATTTAAAATAGCAAAATCAGTTTAACTCGGTCGGTTCCCATTTTCCGCATGATGGTTTCTTTGAAATAAACGCTTCAAAGGATCTTTTAATTAACTTTACCTCAGCTGCTACAATTTTTTTTTTAATGTACATATTCTCCTCGTATCATGATCGAAATTAACTGTTAAATGTGAGTCTGAGTGCTATAGTATCTCAATCTGAGGCTGTATATAGGCTTCCTTTCAGCTTTATGGTAATATATTTTTCATTAGCTTAAGCTTGCTCATTCCCCGAATTTTTTTGTAACCCCGGTAATAAATTTCATTGGCTAGCAAAACGCCAAAAATAATCAAATTTCTCATGGTTATATCTGTGGCTACACCACAAGTTAACTTATATCGCATTCATTAGCTTCTTTTGTTCAGCCACAATAAGCTCTTATTCAATTAGCCTGTCTATTCGGTTTCTCCCTGGCAAATAAACTCATCTCTGTCATTTTAACAGAAAATAAATTAACCTCACTGAATGCGCCACCACATCATCATCATCAGATACTGATGGCTTCAGCAATAGCTATACAGCTTTACAAACATAAAACTAATCTCTGCCAGGATATTTGTGATGGATTTTCACATCTCTGGATATGACTCGTCATGCCCTAAAGCATTTTCACAAGTTCTCTATATTGAACGACCTTTTTATTCTGAAATTTAAAAAAGCTTAAACGTCTTGTTGACTAAATTGGCAAAACGTTTATCGATTGAATAAGTGAACAAACTTTGATTGAAAAGCTGTGCAAATATTCGTCAGTGATGATGTGATGTTTTGGGTGCTCTAAAACGATTTTTTATTTTCATCCTTTAAAGTGCGGAGGATAGAAGTTCGGGTTTCCTCCGATTACCGCAAAATACTTTGGAGTTTGGGTATATATGGGGATGGGAACGTCTCAAAGTGCACTTAAAGTTCTTGTCAACACTTTGATCGAAGTGAACAATTAGTATTTCGCTCGGAAGAGTGCTAACAACGCATTGAAGAACTGATTATAGGACGTCTAAAATGGTAAATTTAATAAAAGCATCTTTAGATCGATCGATTAATGGAAAGTAAATACATATGAAACTGAGGATTGAAATGAAGATTATGTTGACAAAATGCTGACAACATAAAATTGCAAAATTAAACTCTTAGATAAACAGTGTAGGTTTCATAATGGCAGTTAGACTCGTACATTGCATCTAAAATATAAAAAAAAAACCATGTAGTTCAACTAAAAGGAATATCAATCATTTCAAATTGATAAACGAATTATGTATTTATAGAAAAGTGTTTACAAGCGTCTTCGCATTGGGAATTCTATGCAGTCCAAACAGATAAACTTATTTATTTCTCTTCTGTTGTTCACGTACGAGTGAGATGTTGATTTATTTATTTTTCCTGTCAAACCAACGAGGAAACCTACGCGTTTTTCCAACTATCAACCAATCCAATCTAATCTTCTCATCTTACAACTTGTGTGTTGCGCTGTCATTGATGCTACTGCAATGCATTCCGATTTCGCATTCTAGATTAAATATTCAACATATGTATGGATGCAATGCACAGTGTATACATTGCACAGATATTTCAGAGACTTTTGTAAAACGATATACAACTCGATTATTTATTTGTGTTTCATCCATTATACCTACCACACAAAAATTAATTGACCGAATTGGAATGGTAGATTGATGCATTTTAAATCTGTTCGTTTCCCTGAAGCCTTAGGGGAATATGGAATAAATCAATTTTACTCGCCATATTGTAATTGTATGGCGATATTTTATAGGACCCATGAACGCGTTGCTAATCCAACAGATTTGTAATCGACCACCTTCCGATGCATGAAACATACTTCCTATCACTTTAAAATAGGTCTTATTCGTATGGTAACTCTTTCATTTGAAAAATTTCACTTTTTGTTTGACTTTTATTGCAATTCAGAAATTTGGATTCAGCTCCCATAAAAATATATAGAACGAGTGAAGAAAAAATTTCTTTATTCTATGCCTGAAAGAAGCACTTCCGGAGACGATTTGATTAGATTAATTGGCAAAATATGTTTTTGTGTGTTAAGCACCATCTGTGAGGAAAAAAATAAAACTTGATTTATATGAATTTCTCACTTCATTTATAAAAAAAAATTGTGATGGTTTCAGCTCAATAAAATGGTTACATTTGGAGTTTTAAACAATTTTTATATTTAAGTGTTCAGCGCCATCTATATAAAAAAAACTTGAAAACCTTTAATTTTAAGTGCACTTCTTATTTCATATCAAACTATGTACTATTATAGTGTCTAAGTTATAATACTAAATATTAAGTAATCGATCAGATTGTTAGTTTTCGATTTTTTAAAAGAATTTGAAATTTTGGTGTTCAACGCCATCTATCAGACAAATTTATATCTATTGATTTATTTGAAAGTTTCAGCTGAATGTGATTTTACACTTCAGATTTGTTTGTTGTAGTGAGTTAAAAAGAAGCTGCAATCAGCGGTAAGTAAATAAGTAAATTAATATAATAAGGGTATTAATGCAACGATGTAAAACCGTGAATAAATTTACCATTTGCCTATAAGTTTACCATTTGGTTAAGTGAACTTTTAAAATTTGTATGGGATATGATTTAGACAGATTGGGTAAAATTTCTCAGTGGAATTTGCTGCAGAAAATGATTTGGTAAACTTAACCAAATGTCATTTTGACTTTTAGACTTAGGCGTGTTCAAAAATATGATTCATAAAATATCCCAGAGAACTACAAAAAAAAAAAAACTGTACCGGTGTTCTGTAACATTCACATCGAGATTAGTTACGAATAAAGTTATGGAATCAAAACGGCGCTATCCAGCTCTAATTGGGTCACTGAGCTAGCTTACTGGGATTCATACCTGCCTTAAGGGACCCATTGTATACTAACTTTGAAGGGAATCGTTGGAGCCGTTAACGAATAAATCGAAAATAAAAAACAATTGTATGCTCTAACGCATTATTAGAGCCGTTTTCGAAATTAATAACCTTTTTCATAATGGATGTTTGGTAGGTACCGTTACTTTTGGAGTAAAAAAATTCAATTTTCCGTCTAGGGAATCACTAAAAAACCCTTAGACCCTAGTTTAAAAAGGATGGCTTCAGCAGTTTGAGCAGACAGACAGACACATACATAGACCGACTTTTTCATGTTCTTTAGCATCGCATCCTTGCATCCTAAGGTCTGATTAAAATCTTAAAATCTTGAGTTTTATTTTTTTTACGAGTTTATTATATCGCAAGTCAAAATGCAATATCGATGGTTTCATTGCTTGTGTGGCACGTAGCGCCGTCTTGTTGAAAGTAAACGTTGTCTAGATCAATACCATCCAATTCCGGCCATAAAAAATCATTAATCATCTCTCGATAGCGCAATCCATTGACCGTAACTGTTGCTCCAGCCTCATTTTTGAAAAAGTAAGGTCCAATGACCCCGCCGGACCATAAGCCGCACCAAACAGTCACGCGTTGAGGATGGAGAGGCTTTTCAATAATAACTCTTGGGTTTTCCGAGCCCCAGATGCGACAGTTTTGCTTGTTGACGTAGCCGCCGAGGTGGAAATGGGCCTCATCAGTCAAGATGATTTTTCGATGAAATTCCGGATCATTTTCATGCATTTCAAGGACCCAATCAGCAAAGACACGACGTTGTTGATGATCAGCCGGCTTGAGTTCTTGTGTTAACTGAACTTTATAAGCCTTAAGACCCAAGTCTTTATGCAAAATACGGTGTAATGACGTTTGTGGAATGCCTAATTCCAAAGAACGACGAGGAATGGACAAAACTGGGTTTTCTTCAACACTTTAGGCTACAACAGCAATATTCTCAGTTGTTCTTGAGCGACGTGCACGGTTTTTATTCTTCACATCACTAACTTGTCCCAACAGCTCGAATTTGTCCACCAATTTCTGTATTGCGGTCCGACAAGGTGCTTCACGACGACCCAAAAATGTTTTAGTTTTACGAACCGTCTCTGCCACATTTTCACCATTTTTATAGTGAATTTTAATAATTTCAATGCGTTGTTGAAGCGTGTATCGTTCCATTTTTATTAATGGCGTAGTTTCTACTTGTCAAATGTCAAAAAATGGCAGCTTCAAAAGTAAAGTGACAGCTACCGAAATAGTTATATAACCTATGAAAGGCTATGGATTATCAAGCCATTTGAAGGCGTTGATGAAGTTCATTATATTTAATATGTTATCACCTGTTGATATAGTTCTGAACACAAATCTGAACATTTCTGTTCTGTCACACACCTAATCTGTCAAATGAAAATCTATTTTCAAACAAAACAAAAATGCGAAAGGAAAAAAGTGACTTATGGCGAATTCTTTTCAACAAAGAAATCGAATTTTTTCTAAACAGAATCTATGTTTTTCTAAACCAAAGCGATTTGTTTCTGTCAATCGAAAATAATTCTTAAGAGAATCGAATTTTTTCATGTGATTGTGTGTCTTACTTGACAGCTGCAATAAATAATTTTTGTGGTTATTATTGACTGAAAATATTGTTGAATATTTTGTTTAATTATGTAGAATTCGTTGAAACCAAAAAAATAAACAACTTGTCTTCCAAAAATACCGCGACTTTTAATCTGACGTAATAAAAATGTCAAGTCTTCATAGTGTGTGTGCAAATCGGTGTGAAATCTTGCTAAAAACGCAAGATTTGTTTTGACAGAAAAGAATCAATTTTGTTTAGAAAAAATTCTGAACAGAATCGATTCATTTGTTGAAAGGAATTCGGCATTAGATATGTATATAAATTAAAATGCACAAGACGGCATTTTTCTCATATAATTGAAGAAATTTCTTTTTGTTGCTTATTTTTGGCATCTCTTGATTCACTATTTTATGTGATGTTATGAATTTATAAAAACAAAATAATAAATTTTTGAACGAGAAAACAAACTTCGATGCTTAATCTTTGACATTTAACAAATAGCTGATTCATTTACGCAGAATTTACCCAAATGATTAAAGTGGCGTTCATTCAAACATTCAAGCAATTATAAAAAACCCGCTTAAGTGCATATGAGCACTTATATGTATATTTACAAAAATAAAAAATTTTTACAACAAAACAAAATTAATTTAATGTTATGTATTTAAAAAATAGGAAAATACATTACATCATTTGAATTGTACCGGTTAACTATATTAAAAACTGAACTTTGTATTTACGAAGTAAAATAATCAGTTATTTTGGTTTGTGTTGCGTTATGGAATCGAGTGTCTGAAGACACTCGATTTCACCATCATCTATGTGGTTATATGAAATACAAGGAAGGGTTAGATGAAAAGAAGCTTTTTTCTTTCTTTTTCTGCTGATTTCAAATGTGTACTTAAAAGAATTTTTTTCAGGTAAATGCCAGTAAAAGCATACAAAATAAAAGGCAATTAAGTGGGGAAGGTATAAGTTAAAGGAAAGGTACTTATTAGTTGAGTTTTATATGAAAAAATTCGGCATTTATGCGATAGGCACTTATCCGGGTTTTACTGTAACAATTTTTAAAGAAGATGTACATACATTTATCTCGAAAATTTTAAATTTTGATCCCCTTGAACTATGATCAAGTTCGTGTGACCCTCACGACCACTTTACCTATTTTTTTTTTTCCAAAGCATATTCCTGGTTGTTTCATTGTCCCACCCTTTGTTAAGTCAGACGTAAGAGAAGTATGTTTGGTGAACATGCAAACATCAACCAACCGCATTATCATCTCGACACCCATCATGAGTCTTCGGGAATTCCACAAAATCTTCTGTCTGAATGTAGTTATTTCCACCTGTGATGATCAACATCTTTATCATGGTACCTACATTTTCTAAACGTTAATGTTTTTTATATTCTTCACCAATTCTGTTTCACTTCAGTGTTTTTCTTGTATAGAAAACTCACATTTAGAAATTGTATAGAAACACCCCACGAAAAACGGCAGAGTGTTTCCCTTAATCACCTAATTTCCCATACAAAAAAATACCTAACCTCAATGTGCTAAAATAAGATAACTTCCTTTCAGAAAAAAAAAATTGAATCGAAGCTTTTTATGCATAGAGAGTGTCCTTGAGAAAAATTATATTATAAAGCTATTTCTATACAGAGAGGAAGGACAACAGACAAACATAAAAAACACACCATACACACAACAAAACAAACAAAACAAAAAAGCATATTGAGTAGTCTGATGGTTATTCTTTGACACCCACAATCCCACATCAAACTTGTTTTTTAGGGATGTCTTAAACCTTCATTTTCCTTCTGTTTTTGTTGTTGTTGTATATTTGTATGGTTTTGTTGTGCAAATGTGTATTAAGGATAAATAAATAATTTATATTGTGTGTTGTGGCTTATGAACATGTTACATTATACTTACTTTATTATGAAAATGAGATGCTGTGTTTGGGGTAAACATTTCCATGATTCCATATGGCTCTTTTGTATGTAGATATTATTAGACGTAGAGTTCGATTGTATTTATTAAGGGAATAATCGAAGGAAGTTTAAGACCAGTTTTGTTTGAGGAAGGATAAGTGTCATAGTTATTGATAACAATCTTCAACTAAACTAATGTAATAGAGATTTTAATGATGGTGAAAAGCAAAGAGAATTACTATCTATATTTAAGATGGCAAGTGGAAGTGTGGCCATTGTAAAAATAAAACATTTCCTTATATTCTATGACCATGGGCAAATGCAGACATTTTCAGGGAGTACCTAATCAATCGCCCATTCTGTCAAAAAAGGGTGTTTTTTTAGACATGTGATTTTCAATCTGGCAATACTTTTTTCAAAGTTGATTTTTTTGACAGCTGTCACTTGATTTATTCTCAGTTTGGTTTGCCATTTCATAATGAATAGACATCGCGCGCTGCGTGCAATATTCGATGAAGTTAAATGGGTACGTTAATAAGCAAAATTGTCGTATGTGGAGTGATCATAATCCGCAAGCCATTGTTGAGACGCCGTTACATTCTCAAAAAGTCACTGTTTGGTGTGCTCTATGGGCAGAGGGAATCATTGGTCAATATTCCTTCAAAAATGAAGCCGGCCATAATGTTACAGTCAATAGGGAACGCTATAAAGCCGTGATTAATGACTTTTTCGTGCCTGAATTGGAGGATGTTGATGTGGACGACCATTGGTTCCAACAAGACGGCACTACATGCCATACATTAAACGAAAACAATCAATTTATTGAAGGAAACTTTTGGTGAGCGCAATTATCACGCGTCATGGGCCTGTGACATGGCCTCCAAGGTCGTGCGATTTAACACCGCTGGACTATTTTTTGTGGGGTTATGTGAAGTCGCTTGCTTACGCAGATAAGCCCGAGACGATTGACGCCTTGGAAGAGAATATTCGGCGCGTTATTGCTGACGTACGGCCCTAATTGCTGCAAAAAGTGGTCGAAAATTAGGCCTCTCGGCTGGAATTTATTCGAGGCAGCCGCGGCAGCCACTTGCCCGATATCATTTTTAAAACATAATGGCAAACCCTTATATTTATAATAAAGCTAGATTCTTGGCCATAACATTAAATTATAAGCATTTTATTTCTTCTTGAAAACCACACGTCTAAAGAAAACACCCTTTATGTTTATCTGTATTGTTGATACTGAATGCTGGCGAAATGTAGGTTAGGTTAGGTTAGATTGATGGGCTGATAGTGGATCTTATTCCCATCACACTTAGATCAATATTGATCCATTTTGGTACCCTGATATATGACATATGAAATCCTATGGAGTATCAAGCCATTTGGAGGCGTTGGTGAAGTTCATTAAATTTAAGATGTTATCAACTGTTGACTTCGAGGTTTCTGCTAGATCGTTGAAGAAATATAGCTACCCAAAATTTTTGTCCTTATATTACAGAGTGCCGGACAGTGATCTAGGTAGTGAAGGGTATCCTCCTCTACTTCTTAGTCTCCGCAGCCTCTGCAAATGTCTTCAGTACTTAGCCTCACATTCTTTCTATGAAATCCTAAGTGATTATTTGCCCTGTGATAATTCCTATCAAGAGATTCAGTGATCTTTTTTTCAGGT
Source organism: Leucozona laternaria (assembly GCA_932273885.2). Taxonomy (NCBI): domain Eukaryota; kingdom Metazoa; phylum Arthropoda; class Insecta; order Diptera; family Syrphidae; genus Leucozona; species Leucozona laternaria. The sequence continues at coordinate 19,271,760 of OW026368.1, read as the reverse complement.
TCATAATTTTGTCTTTTTTTTTTCTTATTCTAGCTAGGCCACAGATTCTTTGTAGTGGTACAAGTTACGAGTGTGTTCCATCTGTCATTGGTAAGTTAAATTATCTTCTTACCAATTTCTTGTTTAATGGCACAGGGTGGAATTTTAACACCGGAGTCTATTAGGCCTAGTTTTAAAGATGAACCAGTCCTTGCCAGTTCATCTGCTTTTTATTTCCTAGAATTCTAGAGTGTCCAGAGACCCAGCAGAGTCTGATGTGGTGCTGCGTGGCAAGAACTTTTAGCTCTTAGCATGAAAACATCCTGGATCTTATTTCTGTGGCAGAGATAGCTTTGATCGCTGCTTGGCTATCAATGTGACCTGTTCAGCAGCCTTTATCACCGCCAGTACCTCTGCTTGGAAGACACTGCTTGGCTAAATCGAGGGACTCTGAAAAGAAGCCCGCACCTACTCCTGTATCCTGTATCGGTGTAAATTTCTACCATCGGTTTATCTGATTGTTTGTAAGCCAACATCCCATTCCTCGCTTGTGGGGATGGAGACAGAAAACGGTTCTCAAAATCTGTACGGGGTGTTGTGTAGTCTGTGCATACATACCCCTCCGTAAATTTGTTGATAATTTGTGAATGACCCACGGAGCTCCTTCGCCAGCTATCGGTCTGGCTTATTCTTTGAGCACTGTAGGCTGCAGCCTCTTGCATGAATAGATCTAAGGGTCTTAGATTTAGTAACCCTCATTGCCCCTGTGATTCCTACGCGCCCGGAGGTAGGGGCAAGTGGGGGCACGTGCCCCCTTTGCTCTGGCCCCTATAATGCTCATTATTTCAAACTTTATTGCAAATACTTTTCACAGAAAAGCTTCCCGCTTCGTGTATTTTTATTTTCTTTACATCGAACTTTAATTGTCAAAGTTGTTTCACCTTTTCCATATTAAACTCCCATTCCAAGAAAATGATACAAATAGTTAATTAAATTTTCAGTTTGCATATCATTATTTGATTATTTCAAAATTCAAAGAAAACAACGGTACCTATACATACCTATATACCAAACCAGTTTCCATTTTGACGCCAGCCGCTGCACTCAACTCGCCTTCCCATCTAAATGAAACCATTTCTTTCATCATGGAAGGAAAATGCATTGACAATTACATTTGCAGCCTTTTCATTTGCAGTTGCTGTCAGAAGTCAGACAACAGACACAACAAAACCGCACCGCACTCGCAAAGTAGAAAACAAATAAAATTTAATTTTCCAAGTACTCTTTGGAATCTTAATGTCGGCCCCACAAGTAGAAGCAAGCTATGTTATTCCATCTTGTGCTGCTGCAACAGACCGCACAGCCACTGCCACTAAAACTGCCACTACGCAGCAGATAACTATTTATATAACTAAGCAGTCAACTGAACTTTTTGATGAGATGTCATCAAAAGTGATGGAGCAGTTATGTTGAACCAATTATGGACATCATTTTGACAGTTGTTATCTGACTAAAAGGGAGATAAAAATAAAAATGAATGAACGCAGCAGTGCATTCCACTTTGCCATCTTGTCAAATACCATTGACAGAACAGGAACACTACTGTGACGCCTGTTTTAATGAGAAGGTGATATCAACTGTCATGTTACATCTTTTATATTAAATTTTATAGGATTCGTCATTCGTACATTATGTGTGACTTTAAATTGAAATATTAACAGAGACACACGTTACCGCGAGCTTCACATCCCTTCAAATCTATATTGAGCGTGAAATGTTCAGATTCACGAATGATGTTTGAAAGCACCGGATTTTTGTCATTTTGCGTGAAATAAAAAGCATTTAAATAATTCCAGAGATGTCATTAAGGTATATTAAGCGTAATTTTATATCAAATACCTTTTCTGTGTGTATCGTCATTGAAAATTGACTTGGAAGAAGGGTTTATTGACAACCGTGTGATAAAATAGAATACAAAATTATCTTTTGATTCAAAAATTGAAGCCATTAAAAAAGAGCAAGTTATAAAGAGAAATATCGTCTGGTGTTGATACCCCCAGCATATCAACAACTCTTTATTGCGTATTCTGTATACTGACACACCTATAAAATGGATTGCGTGAATATACATATACATATATATCTACTATAAGTTCCAAAAAGGATATTTAATTTTTGTAGCTCTTCAAATGACGTTCAGTCATATTACGATTGTCAATTAACAATAATTGATAGTTAACAAAATATTGAAAATCGATTTCTTTTGAATATTAAGAATGGTTCAAACTGTTGCATATTACAAGTTAATTGATAATTATAACCGAATAGATCAGTATTTTTAAATAAATCGAGTTTTAATTACTCAAATTTGAATTTTTATAAACTATCATTTGATAATTGACTTTTTAATATTTATTTTGATAGAAGTCTTATGTGTATTAGGCAAGATGGGGCAAAGGTAATGTTATAATGTGAATGTAATGGACTAGAGACATGTCAATTTATAACAGTTATAACAGTTTTTCGCCATTTAAAGTTGGCGTACGTTACTTGAAAAAAAACTCTGGGTGCCTGAGGTATTCCCACCGGCGGAGGGCTCTGGCCCTGTGGGGCCCCATTATCAGTAGGTACCTTATAAACCGAAACTGTTATAATTGGCATTTCTAGAGTCAATTCTGTCAAATATATATACAGGTAGATATTTAAGGCGTATTTTTGCTGCAAGTCCATGAATTGGGTATGGGTGGGTCTCGAGCATTATTGGTTGTTGCATGGCGGGACGGAGCACGCTCATATAGCTCGGGCAACGATGGAGATTTTGAGCAATTTATGAATCTTGAATCGCCATACCGCTCGTCGCGTTAGTTTGTGCATCTGTACGTCGACTGCGTATACATTGAACTTAAGCCTAAACAGGTGAACCGATCTGCTTGAAATCTGGTTTATCTCATCTGGAACGGATTGTAGTTTTTTTCGAGAAATTTTCCTTAGTTTTGAGTTTTTTATATAGTTTAGATACAGGGTGATTCGCATACGGTGTGAAAAAAACTATAGCGTGTAGGTTGGATTGAGACAAGAAAAACTATTCTCTAAAACAACTTTATTTAAAAAGACAATAAAAGAAGAGATTTCTGGCTTTACAAAAGGATGCGACTCGAGACATGCCAATTTATAACAGTTATAACAGTTTTTCTCCATTAAAAGTGGGCGTGCGTTACGCGCTTCGCACGACTTGAAAAAAAAAAACTTTGGGTGCCTGAAGTATACCCACCGGCAGAGGGCCCTGGCCCTGTGGGGCCGCAAAAACAGTAGGTATATACTTTTATAAACTTAAACTGTTATAATTTGCATGTCTAAAGTCACTTCCTTTACAAAAAAGCAGTATCATAGCATTGTATGTGTAACTGTTTTTTTTTTATATTTTTTCTCTGTTTTCAGTCAATATTTTAGAAAATTGGGGGGGGGGGGTATATACCCCATCTCCTATACGATATTTTTTCTGTCTCAATCCAACCTTAACGCTCTAGCATTTTGTCACACCGTATGCGAATCACCCTGTTTATCACAGGAAAATAAACAATTTGTTTAATATCTTACTTATGAATTTTTTAATACTGATTACTGTTGCAAAAATTTGTTACGCGAACCGACTTGAAACTATAATCGTAATATTGGAGAACGGAAAGCAGGATCCCGGCGTGCAACACGACTTATGAATTTGATTGAAAGTGAAATCCGAAATGTCAAAATGACAACAGGTTCGTTCGATGAACAAATCAGCAACCAACAACACATACAGTGCTGTCTCCCGTAGCTCAGTCTAAGGGGTGGGTTCGATTTGATATTCCTTTTTAATCCGATTCAATTAAAGAGGAATATCAACCAAATATAAAAATGATATAAAATGAAATAAAATGAAATAATAAAAACGAGAAGGTAAGTACAGGGGGGCGTTCTTACTTTCGAAAGTGGGCGCCAGGAAACTTTTTAGAAGGTAGTTTGCCTTAACCAGTACCTGTAAAATAAACTCTAAAATTGCAAAATAAAATACTGAAATTAATTTCCTAATGGGAAATTGAAAGATTTATTGATCTGTATGGGGTGTGTCTGGGAAACCGTGGCCGAAGCCTTGATTAAAACCCAGAATCTTTTCAAATCCAAAAGAAAAGTGAAACAAAGGTTTTTCGAGATTGGCAGAAGGCAAATTCTCGAAATTAAAAGAAAATAACAACTCAAAAATCGCAAAGAACAATTTCTTTGTGTCACGAGAACACGAAGTAAAATCACAAAGGGAAAGTTCCCAAAAACCACAACTGTACAAGGACGACTAGAACGGTCGCGAGTCCCACAATTTCGGGAGCCTACGCTGGTAAAATTTTGCCACTTTTCCTGGCCGACAAACCAAACGAATAAAAACTGGACAAAACTAAACAATGCAATACTTAGCTTTTTCTTATGGCGGAATCTTGTATCTCCTCAAGTGTTTTCCCAATCTGGAACTACCTTTCCTGATCGCCTCCAGCAAAAAATTTTCCTCTCCAACTAAAAAAACACCGAAAAATAGCTCTCTCTATTTTTCTGATCTTATTTACTCGAAAACTGGGATTTTTCGTAATACAATTTTCTGTTAAACAAAATCGAAAATAATTTTTCGCTTAAATCTTCTCAACTTGCCGCTTTCGTAACCTTTTTCAAAGTCCAGTCAAAAATGGCGGACTTAGCTCGTCCATGCCGTCCATTCCATATATTGCTATCTCTTTCAGATCGCTTGTCCGTGTGTTATTTGGTCACAGTCTAACTGCAGCACTCCGCCAATTAGCTGAAGTGTGCGCTGTTGTCGAATCGAGCCACGCATGCGATCTCTTTCTAAAAGTACCTCAATAGACAGTTTCAGTCCCCACCAGTCAATTCCTATAGCTAAAAGATAAGCGAAAAATTATTTAAAACTACAAACAAAGCCCCCAGCCCAAACGACCCAGACTGCGAAGTTGGAGGAAAACATTTTGTCAGATGGGATCACCACCCTTTTTCAACTAAAATGAGGAGACAGGATTTACTGCCTTTCGCGAAAGTTAAAATAAGTAAAACCCGTAGACTTTCGCGCAGATTTTAAAGGGGAAGGGAAACACGTCGCAAAGTGATTTTTCTTCCGTGTTAAGACACTTTAGGTTGGGCATTAAGCCATACTAAATTTAGGATGGTGTAAACCAGGTGTCACACATGTCGTTGAACATAGGTCAGATTCATCATGTTGTATCCTCTTGTGGACAATCTGTCGCACACTCGATGATTTCGTGGATCATCTGTCACACGATTAATTTTGTATCTGACAATCTGTCATCCACCAAATTATTTTGTGGACCGCCCGTCACACAACTTCAACTACGAAAACCTCTATTTGTGTTGCTTTTCCAAGATACCTTAAGAGGAGGACTCTGGCTGATGGAAGCCAGGTTTCAACTGCACTCTACCGGTATTTTGGAGCCGCAACGAAAAAGGAATGCTAAAAATGGATTAAGAAAAAGAATAGACTGGTGAAACTTGTTGTGGTAAATTTTACCGCAACAATAATTTTATCAAATTTTCTAAAAAATGGCTTGTTGTTTTGATTTTGATTAATCATCTTATTGAGTAATATAATATTCAAAGCGGTTTTAATTAAACTATGAATTCAAAAATTCAAATAAAGAAATTGTGTGGAGTTGACCATACATATTTCTCATTACGTATAGTATAGGCTTCAACAATTGTATAGGAAAAATTTTGTAAACAAAATTTAACATCGTTCGTTTTTGACCTACAGGCCACTAATCAATTTCAAATTGTTGTAAACAAAGTACTTCATTTCAAGCTTTTTCCAAAAATACTTTCTTAATTCAATTAAAAAGTTAATCAATTTTTTTAATGAAGGTAGGTATTTGTTAAACTTTATCAACCTTGAACGTCGAAAGCCTCTTGTTGTTAATCTAATCTGTTCTTTTTACCGATGCGGTTTAAAATGTGTATAAAGTCAACTGCACCGATCAATTTCTCTCTTTCTTCAGAAAATTTTAAGAAAATCTCAGAATTCAATTTATTGTCGATATCCTCACCGCTTATGACAGTGTCTAGAACTATATCGTTTCATGTTAAGTTGATAAGACTTATCAGGAAAACGTCCATCACTGGTCCGTCCCGTCACAATTGATTAGTGGTGCCGTATGTAGTCGGTCAAGGGTTAAAATGTTGATTTTAGAATTATCCCCTAATATCTATAGTAGCTTGTTTATAATAATAATCATACCACTTGATGATATGAATAAACAAAAAACAAATCCACAATCAGGGTTCTTGTTATGTTATGCTTTTAAAGTGGACATTCCTAATCAGTGCTTTTTATCATTAAGATTGCGGCGCTTAATCCTAGATATAGTGAGTTTTGAAATGTTATTTTTCTGAAAAGTGTTTTTTTTTATATATGAATGTTTAAATTGAATATCAAGGTATGTTCTGTATTTTAAAACCTTTTATACTAATGATGAATACGACACTTGAATATTTTATGCTGATAACCTTCTTAGGGCCAATTTATATTTCACACTCTATTAAAAACTAGATTTCGACGATTTAAATAAACCCACGTTTAAGTTTATGATATTTAGGACCAGTTTTTCAGTGAGAGATTATCCTATAGTTTCGGTGTTTAACCCGAGTTAACTCCTGAAACATGTTTTCAGTCAATTTAGATCCAGAATTAATTCAATAGATTTGCTGAGTTAACTCTGCATTAGCTGAATAGGTATTTCTGAAGATTCATATAAACAGTAAATGATCTTGCGGAATGTTTGCAGATCACACATCTGTGAGCATTATGTTCTATGATGCGTCACATCATCGTTATCTACTTTACAACCCTTAATCTTAGTTAAGGATTCTTAAGGGTTTTTCAAATGGCGCGGGTAGATGTTGGAGGCCTGTACAGGCCATGTTGTTTTGGTGACATCTGTCAAATCTGTTGTTTATTATTAAATTAGTGATGCCAAATCATCAATGCAAGTTACACGATTGAACAACACGTCCAAATGATAAAACTTTATTATCAAAATCTGTTGTAGCAACGACGCGTCCGTTGCGCCTATTTTACGGTTTATAATGGTTGGCTTTCTCAGTCCACTATGCAACGTTATTTCGTGGCCAAAATTAAGTCGACTAATTTAGTGAACAATCAGCCAACACCCGCATGTCAACGAAACGCAAGATCTATCGAAACAATCCCCGATGTTCGTATGAGAGTCCGGACTTCTTCTAAAACGACGATGGCATTGCCATCACCATCAACGGAGAACGCTACGGATCGATGATAAACAATTTATTTTAGTCCAAATTGGATGACATGCGCATGTTACACGCACGTGCCACCCAGCAAATGTCACAATGGGCATTCTCCATGAACGATTTGAGGGTATGGCTAACTCTCGTGGAGGTCAAACGGGTGGAAATAGACCTCCCCTTCCCATACGATTTGTTTCTTGTTTCCTGTCAACCTGCATGCTCTAATTGTTCATTAACTATGGCAATTACCTTAATTTTTTGACTTAAAAAAAAATCTTTAAACCCTTATGGATAGTGTCAAGTTTAAGATAAATCAAGCCACCTATTTTGGCAGAAGCTGCTAATACTATAGGTAAGGTATAAATAAGAATAACATTATATATACATATTATGTATGTACATACATAAATGCGTGACCCACTGTTTCCGCCTTTTCTGTCATCTTACTTCTTCCACCATTTGAAATGAATTATTTTAGTGCAAACAAAAAGAAACAAATTCAGTTTTAAAAGCTTTATGCTAATAAAGCAAAAGGATTGCCATCAAGATGTCAAAATTACAATTACTTTTAAGTTTTAAGACAGCTTGCACAATACGAACAAATGCGTATATGTAAATATGAATTACTTCCATTTTATTTTCATTCCAATCGCACTTCCATTATATTTCAAGCCATGTCAACTTCTATTCTTGACATTTTGTTTTGGCCTTTTGAAAATTTTGGAGATCTGCTGCTTTTAAATAAATTAGGGTAAACTTTTCCGGGAAAGTGTGGACGTGGAGGTATACCTATATAGCTATTAATCTTCTTTCGTGTAATGTTTACCTATTTGTTTTATGTTGTGGAAACGAATTGCCCACACGCCACATAGAAGTTATAAAAGTGCCAAGTGAAAAGTCAAAAGTATCACGTTCGTTTTATTTCACACTCATGTTTGTGTAGCTATATATCTTTTTTTTTTAAAGTTCATTAACATTTAGTGTCAGACAACAAACAATTGCGAGGACAACAACGACAACGACGATGACGAGAAACGAGACTGTGGTGTGACATTCTCCACCTTCTCACAATCGAGAAGATGTAAATTTCATTTGCATCTTAAAGATACAAATTCAAATTGAGTGTCTCTTTATGTATACCTAGTGGATGGCAGACTGGTCTGGATGAACATATTCCCCAACAGCAATCCGTACAAGACGCTCCTATATTTACTTATCGAATATCGTTGCACTTAATCTCAATTTCATTTGGAATGAAAAGGCAAAAAAAATACACCCTCTGACAAAATGTATCTTTCAAAGGTGCTGGTGTGGTCGTTAATGCGCAATTCCACTAAAATCGCTCTTCGTCGCGCTATCGAGACTCCGTCTTTCTCGGTCGTTTGAAATATGTAGTCACTTACTCGCCCCCAAACAATGGTCCACGTAATGAGATCATGAGGCGGCCACGGAAAGGCGCTTCTCGTTCTCAGTCTAGCAATCAACTAATGTTCAATGCTCTTTCTTGCTTAATTGGCAGAGACCAACTGTATGAATCAGATAAGCGGGATCACCTCCTCTAGTCAAGCCATCACGCACATATACAACGCGTCTCTGTCCCGAACGAACAAGCGCTCTATTCCTAAGAACGATGATGATAATCTTGTCTTGGGAGTCATCGTTGCGGTTGGTCAAGTCAATATTATAGTCATGCAAATGCAAGTTGCTTCGAACGGAGTCAATGTCGAAGTCGATGTCCGTTAGAAATTCACTTCATTCGATTAGAGGGAGTTTGTAAATTTTATTTGCATACGGATGTATGGTGTAGCATAAATTATATCTGCCCTCCAACTATAATAAAATATGAGAATCTGTTATCTAGTGCATAAGTTATGATCTATGAGGTTATTTAATATATTTTGTGCTACAGAAGTCACTCGGGTTGTAAAAATTGAAAATTTGCGTTGATAAATCAAGATATGAAGTAAAAATAAATGAAAACTAGACAGTGGGTTCCTTGTGTGGTGGTTTTGAACCGAATTTTTTAAATCTTCTTACGAAGAAATAAACATGGTAATTAAAAACGGTTTCCGCTTCTTTCGGCTTTCAAAAAATATTTGCTTGACAAAAAAAAGAACTATTTGGACACCCGCGATCTTAAAGCGTTTTTGATGGTGTTGTGTGTACTTTAAATTGTTTTGTTAAGACTCGACTAAAACTTTTTAGAACAATAGTTTTATTTTTAACTGACGCAACTTTAAGATGCATGCGCTCCTTCAAAAATGATAATTGTTGCTTTATTTGTGCAGCTTTTATTATTACAAAAAAACTCTCGATACACATATTTCGTTAAAATGTCTGCCGTTTCAAGAGACTGCTTACCAGTTTTTTAAACAAAATTGGATCCATATTTCAAACAAGTTCGTTGCGCCCCTTGAAAAATCATAAATATGTAGAGTAAGTGCTGCAAATATTGCCCATGTTGGTAATATGGCCCACCGTAATATTTCCCTACCTACCGGAAGAACGTATTTCGAAGATACTCTTAGTGGTTCTTAGGGCTGTGTCAATCAGGAACGATTCGCTTTTTTTAATCCGATCATCGAAAAGTATTGATGATTGAAATCACAAATTTTCGTTTCAATCGATCCCAATCTCAATCATTTCGTTGAATCTCGATTTTCCATCCCAATCTCAATCATTTCGATGATTCTCGATTTTCAATCCCAATCTCAATCATTTCAATGAATCTCGATTTACGATATCAATATCTTTTGAATTATTTATATATTTTGGATCATTTTGGGGTCGATCATATCGGTACAGTATTCGTTAACTTCGGAGATTGAATTTCATCGAAACCGAAATAAAAAAATTGTCTTAGTTTGACAGGTGTCAAAATATGCCAACAATTTTGGTACGGCGGATGGAAAAACGGAGTACGCCAATCGATTTAGGAGGTGGGTATATCCCTTGTCTCACGGCCGACGTTCTGGGACCACTAGAACACTTAGTTTGACAAGTGTCAAAATATACTAAAATTTGTATTACTGCGGATCGAAAACGGAGTACGTCAATTTAGGAAGTGGAAATTACCTGAAGTCACGTCAGTTCTCTAGGTCCTTTAGAATACTTTTAATTTGACAGGTGTCCAAATGTCAATTCATTTCCGAGAATATGCGCTACGTAACTTTGTACATCGTAACGTCGCACAGAGGAAAGTCCACGTTATTATTTCACTCTACCACCGACATTTAGATGTTTACACATCAAGAATCGAATCGGAACACTGTGAAATAATGAATTGAGTGGAATGAAAATGATCGAATGATTAAAATGATCGAATCATTTTGGTAATCGATTCTTGAACGATTCGATCATTTGAAATGAACGATTTACACAGCTCTAGTGGTTCTGCTGTTATTAAAAAGTGCAGACTCGAGAGAAGCAAATGTGCGCGCAATAAGAGATTTAAATTTTTTTACTTTGGCCATATAATTATTTGGTAAATTTTTATACCTAAGTGTTTTTACACTAAATTTTTCGAAAATATTTTAATATTTTTTTGAGACTTTGTTGTGCTTGGATTCCAAATATATTTCAATATGTGAAACCGAAATTTTAAATATATTTTTAAAAGTGGCTTAAAATCAAAAGAACAACGAAAAGGCTATATGCAGGTAATAGGGCCCACCACATGTACCATATACATACGGTGACCATCCGTTCATTATTATAATGAACTGTTCATTATTTGAAGTAGATGTTCATTATGAATTATTTTGTATTCAAAAACTTATAAGTGTTCAATTTTTCAAGAGCTGTTCATTATTTGTTCAGAATTTTATTTAATTTTGTTGAAAATTAAACGAGAAACTAACCATACCAGAATTCTTTCAACAAAATGATAATGCGAACGTGCCCTAATTTACTCAATGTAAAGTTTAAACTATGAAATCTATTTTAATTACAACATTTTTCTATGAAACTATCTGCTTAGAGTTCACAGAATATTAAAACAAAAACCAGATTTAGTTAAACAAATTAATACCAACTTAAGGAAAGTATTCAAATATGTATAATATATGATTAGGTAATTATTTTAAATAATGGGGATTCTTTTTTAGCTTTAAAGCATTTGTTTTACTCTAACATTTAGTTAAAATGAAGACTGAATTTTATTTATTTATTTTGCTTCCTTCTGCAATATTAATTTTAATTAACTAGAGCAAAGACTGAATCCTTGGGTTGTATTTTTTTATTGAGTATACCTAATATAAAAATTGGGTTAATTTTTTTTTATGTTTGTTAATTATTTAGAATTAAAAAATATGGTCACCGTACAAAAAAACCAACCTGGTCCATATTTAACACAAGGCGGTCCATATTAGCAGCACTTTTTTGAAAAGTGTTAAAATGAGTTTTTTTAGTTTTATTTATTTGTTTTTAGTTAAGTTTTATTTTATGTTTTCTGTTATGAAGGCTGGTTATAAAATAATTTATTTAATTATTAAAAAAAAACTTAGTAAATTATCGAAAAACTGACTGTTTTATTTATACAAAAAAGTTATGGGTGGGCCATATTTGGGACACTTACTCCACAGATTTAATTATAATTAGGTAGGTACTCAGTTACATTTTTAGGACAAAAGTTATTAACACTTCTCAAACATATTAAAATAGATATTTAGTGTGATATTTTATGTTTATTTTAAGACTTTTTACCTTGAAGATCCGACTACTAAAACATAAGTTATTGGCTGTCTTTTGAAGCTAATTATTTTTACTCGCTCTATAGGGCAAGTATATTAGTTTCGTGTAAGCAAAATTTCGAGGTTGTAATCAAAACTAAAGGCGATATTACATTGTCATAATAGAAGCCCGGTGGTAAGGGCAAGGGGGGGGCACTTGCCAGGGATCATGCCAAATGTATCTGCAAATATCCTTAGTTAATATTTAATCAAGGACAATGCACAATGTTGGAAAAAAAAATGGACAAACTACCTTATTGAAAATGTGTGTGCTTATTCAGTTGAAGTGGAGTGTATATGCCGCCAAAATAAAAACAAACGGGAGTTTAATGTCATAACAGCCAAACTCTAAGTTTGACGTTAAGAAATGAACAAGTAAGAGATAGATCCTGATTACAAGATTAGTTTTTTCGGTCGTTTCGTGTTTCGTCTTTTTGACACATTTGGTGAGGGGTGTAGCAATGTAGAGGAATTAAGTACAATATATACACCGTAGTCTTTTTTATTGCGTAAACATACAATTTTAATTTAAAGCTGATCTGTTTTGTGGGCTATTAAAGGTCAGTTGTTTAAACGGATCTTACGATTTTTATTTGATAATCAGCCCTATCACGAATTCCATCGTAATCAGATTTGTTTAAGAATCCCGAAAAAAATATCACGGAATGTGTTCTTGATGGCAATTTGTGTGAAATTCTGCACTACGATGGATTCTGTGACAGGCAGGATTTAATATTAAAAGGGCCCCCTTGATGTGTTAGGGCTCCATAGTGTTAATTGTTTTTAAAATTGTTTTCACAATAAATTTTAATCTGTTCAATTTTTTTTTTCGGGATTCGTAACAAGATGAAGTTCGTGGTAAGGCTGAATAATGAAGTACATATTAAAATTTTGTGTACAAATAAAAAGTGTAGATTTTCGAAAAAATTAAGTTTCTTATTTAAAAGAAAAAGTTTGATTCGGAATTCGAAATTTTTGTTTTGAGTTTTCAAATCGTTTAGTTATTTTCTCGAAATCTAATTCAAGTCTGTTTATTTATTTTCATTGCCTAAAAAAAGGAACTTGGGTAAAGCCATACTTTTCCATGCAAATTGGAATTCCAAAAGTTTAAATAATTATTGTGTATCAAAATAAAAAAAACAAATATCTATATATGTATTAATACTTAAACACTTTTCTATATATATTCCTTTTTAACTGACTTAATGGAAACGTTTCGAAAATATTTTTTCTTTTTTTAATTTTGAAATCTATCAAGGAACAATGAAGGTCAAGGGATTTCGAAACTTTTTTGTGTTGAAACTGTCCTTCGATACTTGCGTAACTTTGGCTTTTCAAAACTTTTTTGCTTTTGTAAAATTACATTTTTCTTTCTTATTTGAACGGTTCGTGAATGGATCTTCAATAGTTCTCGCATGGTAAATTCGGAACGAACGATATTTTATAGATTCGTAACCACATCCTAGTGGTTCGATCGATAAGATTCGCGATCGAATCAAAAATAGAACTCCATTTTGAATTTTTCACGAGAACGAATGATATTTTATCCTTCGTTGCTTTTTATACAAAAACTTCCAAAAATATTTCTGTTTATGTTTAAATAAGTAAGTACGGTCTACTATTAAATATAAAATATCTTTACGCTGGACAACTATAACCAGTATACCTCCCATAGAACGTTATTTTTGATTTTTTTCATTATTGGCTGAATGCAATTAAATTAAATTATTTATAGAAACTTCCAAAAAGCTCAAATTATATTGCTTGTCAGAATATAAAAAAAAAAAATTTTAATACGCATTTTTTTCGAAAATTCGATATCCCATCGATTGGATTTGTTTTAGCTCACCTAGAACAGGTAACGGCCATACAAACATTTTGTTTTTTTTTCGAATTTTCTCAAAAATGGCTATAAGAATTTCGATTAGACTTCGACACTTCGTACCTCAAATGAGCAAAGTAATTGTTGAAAAACTGCGTTTCAGGGTTTTCTCAAAAAATTCACATAACGGAATTAGGTATTCCAAATTTTTTTTAGAAAATGGTCTTATTTTTATGTTGTTTGCATATATATTTTTTTTTTCAATGGTTTTGTTATAAGTTTGATTCTTTATAGTTTAAGCAATAGTGCATTTAAAGATTTTGAAAAACATTGTTTTATAAACAAAAAAAAATCAAATAAGAAAATCAATTTCTTAGTGGGTACTTTGGACTCTTTAAATATTTTCTCGTTAAATATATACACATCTTGCATCTTCAATGTGTCGTAACACACAGTTGTTAACCACCAAAGCAAGTTTGTGCGATCAAGTTGTGCATATTTTTTTTATAAATTTCCAATTCACTTTTAATTATTATTTGTCAAAAATCAATTTCAACTTTTCGGTTAAAATGTCCTACACCGCTGCGTTCCAGAATGAGTAATTAGTGTAAATATATAATTTATACTTCTAATCGAAATTTTACCAAAACATAGTTTGAAAAAAAAAAACCATCTCAGTTTAAAAAGACTGGGGGGTCATTCCGTAATTATTAAAACGATATTCGTCTAAACGATAATCGTGCACGTTATCGTCATCAATTTGCTTCACGTAACACAATCACTATCGTCTCGTGAATCGTTTATTATAAATCACAGTTTGAGAAGGATTGACTTTTCAATCAATGTCATAAATGACAATTCTGTAATTTAGTTTTGTCAGTAACCCCCAAAAAATGTCAATTTTTATTTAGAAGAAGTGAAGAAAAGTGCGGGCAAAACGTGAAGTCGCCTAAACAAATCGGTTATCCACCTATCCTCAAACTACATATAATTAATTATGGGGTTTTTAATTGCAGCGGACAGATTTTAACGGAGACATCTATTAAATCTTTTGTTTATTGTATATTGATGTCAAATCACCATGGCAAGTTACACGACTGCCGTTCAATCGTGTTACTTGTCCAATTGAAAGAACTTTAATATAAAAATCTTTAAGGCAACGATACCAAAGTTTGGTGCCCAAATTTGAGTCGACCAATTCAGTGGACAATCAGTCAACGCCTTTGCGTCAACGAATCCCAGAATAAACCGAAAACATCTACCCGCCCTTATTGAAAAACCCTACACATGATAAAATGCATAAATTGCTTACAAAAACGAAAAAGACGACACAAGACGATAGCTTAATAGGTATCGTTCAAATGCTAACGATTTAACGATCTCGTTTTGAAGATTTTTGAATTACGGAGAGCAAATTTTCGATCGTCAAGACGATATCTTTCAGTCGATAGTGATTATTGCTTTTACGTGATTCAAAGCTGTCGTCGAAACGATATCGTGTGTCGATAATCGAATTACGGAATGACCCCCCTGCAAAATCACGGGTGTGAAAATATTTTTTTAAATTGATATTTTTGAAGTCGATCAAAAACCCGTTTCTAATTATGTACGATATGGTGAAGGATTTTCAAAAAAACACAATCAATATTTTGCCTCGAACGAGGAAGACCCCATTAAGGAGAAAACCTTAATATAATTAGATACATACTTAGTTTTAACAGCTTCAAAACTTAAAGGTTCATTTATGAATGAAATTTATATTTTAAAATAAAGAGCTTTATTTTATCTTACATTCCAATATTATGTTCCATTTAAATTGACTAATTTTGAACACTTTACTTTATTGCAAATTATCAAATTATACAACATTGCTTTTAGGAAACGTCTATAATCAGGAAAGACTTCTGAGCTCTATGCTGAATTAAAATATGTACATATATAGAAAGATGATCTTGGCATCTAAAATATTTGTATACTTATAATTTTATTTTCAACTAGCTGTTACCCGCCCGCTTCGCTGGGCATACATTAAACCTTCTAATTTTTTTTGTAGGACCAAATATATAAATAAAA
The DNA here is from genome assembly GCA_932273885.2 of Leucozona laternaria. Lineage (NCBI taxonomy): Eukaryota > Metazoa > Arthropoda > Insecta > Diptera > Syrphidae > Leucozona > Leucozona laternaria. The sequence goes on along the minus strand of OW026368.1, from coordinate 19,255,845 downwards.
AACCTGCCATACAATTTTGTTAAGCCTTTTCTCAACAACGATACACATTATTTGTAATGTCGAATTCCTTTCAACAAAAGAATCGATTCTGTTCCTATTTTTTTCTAAACAAAATCGATTCTTTTCTGTCAAAACATATCTTGCATTTTTAGCAAGATTTCACACCAATTTACACACACACCATACAGATTTCATATTTCTAAAGGCTTAACTACATAAGCCAAAAAGTACTTTTGTACAAAAGTAAAAATATTTTTTTCCCGCTACCGCAGTTGTTTTCTGAAAAAGAATAACAATTTTTTTTTTTAAACCAAAATTTAATCTTTCTGCATCATTTCTAAAAGTTTTCCAGTCAGAAAAACTATTCCAAAATGAGTTTGAAAATTTTCACTTTTGTACTTTTTCACTTTTTGTAGTTAAGGCTTAATACTCCAAATTGAAAGTTAGGGAGTTTTGGGAAGGCAAATTGTTTTTTTTTTTGTTGCAACGTATTCTAAATAATTAAACAAAATATTCAACAATATTTTCCGTAATCACACGAAAAAATTCGATTTTTTTAAAAATTCCTTTCAAATTACAGAAACTAATCGATTCGGTTTCGTAAAAAATCGATTCTGTTTAGAAAAAATTCGAATTCTTTTTTGAAAGGAATCCGCCATAAGTCTGCTATTACATGACAACTTTAGGCTTGGAGTATAATGACTTTTTTCGAACGGAAAACAAATTGCCCATTGAGTCATTTTTGACATTGGGGGGGGGGGGCTATCGTGAATAAAATTTCCCTGGGAATGTTTCCCAACTTCGAAAATTTGAAACGCTAATACTTTACCACTACACTTCGTAATCTCTAATTTGGCTCTTCGAAATGATAGCCAAACTCCCCCGGAAAATTTATTCCCGATACCATTAAATTCCGATGGAAACTTTCGACCATTATTCACATTCTAAATTTTTGAATTTGGAAAACATTCCCAGGGAAATATTATTCATGATAGCCCCCATTATTCTTTTCCTTGTTAATTATTTTACAGGACTTTCACCGATTGTTTGACGTGATTCCAACTTCAAGAAAAATCTGTGCTCTTTGAAGGATTAGTTAGAAATTTTTCACTTACAAAATCTAAATCTCTTTAAATGAATATGTTTCCAATTGAAAAAATTGGATTCTGTAGGATTTAAGTCCCGAAGATAAATCACAGAAAGAGAAAACAGATGCCACAAAAGAAAAAGTCAAAACAAAATCCACTGATTTTTAAACAAATTAAAAAAATCTTGCCTTTCCTGACCATCTCTTCCTCACCATGAAGTTGGAGTGAGCAAAAGCAAAGAGACGTCAAAAAAATCGGAGGAGTCATTCCAATGTGAACACCGTCTAAAGGGGTTTTCCATACCCACGGAAGTGGATCAAAAGTCAATTATGAAATTTTCCAAATCTATAAATTAAATCAAACGAAATGGTAAATATCGGAAAAATAAAAATAGACCGTACTTACCAATTAAACGTTGTGGTAAACGACACCAATTAAACGTTGTGGTAAACGACACCAATTATTTCTTATTTATTTGTTTCCTTCAAAAATTGAATTAAATTTTTTTTTCTCAATTTTTTGACAACATATGTATGTATGTATGTATGTAATTGAGAATTTTTCTGATAAATAAAGTTCCTGTATTGCTTATTTATCAGTACATAGCGGGTGTTGTTTTTATGCCCAACATATCCCGCTGTTTTTTTTTAAGAAAAAACTTTATATAAACACGGTCATATTCGGCTGGAATGGTGTACCAAAATTTGAAAGCAACCGGTTAAGAACTTTAAGAGATTAGCGATTAGGAACAAACCAACATTTACATTTTTATTTATATAGATTTCACTGAGTGTTTTTAAATACCTCTGTCAAAAGTAATACATATATTATGAACATTTCTGCATAGCTATTTCCTAATAGGTATATCTACTTGAATAAAACGAAAAGTGCAGACAAAAAAAAACCCAACAAAATTATGGCAGTTTGAAAATATTATGTATTAGCTATTTTCCATTATCATAAATATACATTTTAAAGAATTGACGTAAATAGATTGAATGTCGTCAGTCAAAAAATATTCAAAAACAGCGATGATAATATTTTTCAATATCGTCTCTTCAAATCCCATCACTCAGTCACGCGGCTACCAAGAGTTTGCTTCTGATGTGCATATGGCAAAATTTTCTTGGGAATTTGATTTTGTATACATATATTCCAAATGCTTTCTAGTATTATATATCCAGATGTTTTTATTTATTTTATGTGAAAGAAATTTCAACATCAACACCCGGCCTGCACAGTGGTCAGCCGGCGAGCGGCGCGGCGGCAGTGCTTCCATAATCGATTCAATCATCACTTAGTTTTCTAACTTCCGATTCCGACTTCGAAAAATGTCAGTTGTCAAGTTAAATATGCCAACAGACATGACAGCATCAGAAATTGGTTGGTTACAGACGAATGAGATTAAGTTTGAGAAGTTTACGATTTGCTTGCTCACAGCACCTCACCCACAAGTTTTAAATTATATTTTTCTGAACAAATCAAAGTTGGAAACTTTCTTTTTCTATAATTTTTTTTTAAATCTTATAAATAGAGTGTGATATTGGACAGATAGGAGATTTGGTTGCCTTGATGGAGACTTTTTTCTGATAAGGATGTGTGCGCAGTGTGTTGTAAAACGGATTGGGAGAGTAATGTTTTTTTAGGGGTTACAACAACAACTATACTGCTTTCTACACCTAAAGTCCGGGATTTTGGTTTTGGGGAAAATCATATTAGATTCGTTTATCATACAATTTGTATACTAAACCGATATATCGGATATAGACAGTTAGATTAAAAAATAGTTCACATACAATATATCAACTAGATTTTGTCTTTTAAAAACAAAATAAATGTTATAAAACATTCCAAACTATTTTCAAACTAATTTCTCTTTTTTTTTGTATAAAATTTTGAATTTTTTCAAGCTGTATTTAATAGTGCAATGAAAATAGACAAAAATAAAATCAACAGCTGGGGTCACACGAAGTTGCTCTAACATATTTATGTGGGTTCGAATTTCGAAAATCATGGAAAAAGTGTGATATTTTTATTTTTTAAACTGCTTAAAAGGATTTCATCTTATTTTTTTAACACATTTTTTTTGAATTTGTACAAACAAAATTTATAAAAATTTTAGAGTGGTAAAATATGTTTTTTTCAGGGGCATAGAGCTTTAAGTTGGCAACACTATTTTAACTGGCGGCCATTTTGTCAGCTGTCAAGTGATTTATTTTAAGTTTGGTTTGGCATTTCAACATGAATAGACTGACGCCTGAACAACGCTACCAAATTGTGCCCAAATGGGCCCAAAATAAGAATGCCGTTGATCTCAATTTTCATAAGCGAATTTTGTTTAGAGATGAAGCTCACTTTTGGTTGAATTGATACGTCAATAAACAAAACTGCCGTATTTGAAGTGATGATAATCCTCAAGTGTATCTTGAGATACCGTTACATCCACACAAAAACTGACTGTTTGGTGTAAGTTATGTTTTGGTGGAATAATTAGTCCGTACTTCTTTAAAAACGATCCTGGCCAGAACGTTACAGTCAATAGTGACCGCTATAGAGCCATAATTACTGACTTTTTCGTTCATCAATTGAACAACCATGATGTGCAGAAGCTGTGGTTTCAACAATACGGCGCAATATGGCACACAGCTGGTGCCACAATTGATTTATTGAGGGAAACGTTTAGTAACCGCATGGTTGCACGTTTCGGACCCGTGAATTGGCCTCCAAGATCGTGCGATTTAAAGCCGCTTTACTATTTTCTGTGGGGATATGTGAGGTCGCTAGTCTACGCCGATAATCCCGAAATGGGTGGCCACTTGGAGGACAACATTTGCCGCGTTATTGCCGATATACGGCCACAAATGTTGGAAAAAGTCATCGAAAATTGGACCTCCACATTAGACTACGTCGGAGCCAGCCGTGGCGGTCATATGCCAGAAATCATGTTAAAATTATAATGACAGAAGATTGTCTTTCAAATAAATTAAATTTCATGTCCATTTAAAAAAATCATCTTTATTTTATTCCATTTCAAAGTATGCATGTATGCATACATATATCAGCTATATTTTTATTTATTTAACCTACTTTTTAAAATAACGATTATCTTTTTATATTGTTCATCGCTTAACCTCTATTTTATTTAAGTATAACACAGACTCTACTTATAAGAGAAAACCTCAAACAAAATCCCATTAAATTTTTAACCACACTCAAAATAATTTCTTCCTTATAATAATATTTTGGTTCCCTTTTTAAATTAATATATTCATTCAATATCATTTTAAACCTCTTGAATGCTTTTATATCGCTCTTTACAAAATGATCACCTCATGGTGCCAAAAGTATAAAATACAAAAATTCATTTGGTATTTTTTTGTATAATTACAAAAACAAAAGAAACCATTGAACTGAACTGACAGATTTAACCAATAAAATTAATGGCTTCAGAAACACGAGCCCGGATAATACACCACTTGAGCATCAGCATCCGAATATACCAGCAGTGTTAAATCCGCATCCTCTTTGAAATCACAGCAAAACTCCCCCTGGAAATGATGCAAAGCGTAAAACATCGAAGGCTGATGATCACGATGACAGCCAAGGGGCAGCACTGCGCGAAGCTCTGCCAAAATTGCATAATTTCAATCTACTTTGCCTCTGGCCAAGCGCCAGGCGGCCTCATAATGGTTCAATTGATACCCAGGTCATGTTTTGGGGAACAACTACTATCGAGTGCGAAATTCACGTATTAAGTATACTATTCAATGAGTATAGTTAAGTGCGGTGTGGTGTGGTTTAATTTAATCGATGGTCATCGCTGGGCGAGCAACAACTATTAAATGCACCAGTAATGATTCAATTAATTGATATATTGTTGTTGTGTTGTGCATTCCTAATGATGACACTTTGATATTTTATTAAAAGAATATAAAATCAGAAAACAGAAAAGTTAGGCATAGCACGACTTGTAGTACAGTAGGTACACACTATACACTAATGCGGTTTGACCACTTCACCTTTGATACCATGAATATTCATTTGATTCTTAAAATAATTATATTGATTGCGGGAAAGTTGAGAAAACAGGCAAGTGTATCTGGTAGAACTCAATCACACCTTAATTCTCCACAGGCAATCGTGTTGTGATATAAGAATATCTGAAGTTATGTTGAATGAAAAATTGCATTCCAAATGGAAATAGAGAATTGGCAGATGTTGAGGGCGTTAGCACTGGGATTTTCCCAAGTAGAGATTCCTTAAATGCAAACAAAAAAAACAAAACAATCATTCTTTATAAGTTCATGAAAATAAGGAAATGAGAAGCAAGTAATTAATAAACCAAGAAGAAGAAAACTGTCAAATTGCATACTGTGTGTTTTGACGGTACTTTAAATTGAATGAAACTATATTAGAGCACACAATTGATGTACAAAAATGATATTAATATACATAGGTATCATTTAGTATAGATACTTTATTTTATATATAACTAGCTGCCCCGCCCGGCTTCGCACGGGTAGACAAACCTAAGCTTCGCATACAAATTACAAAAGATAATATAAATAAATAATTTAACTTACCTACTTCACGTTATGGAATGGCTGTTTATGTAAAAATATGATCCTCTAAGTCTAACGTTTTTATCCCATATTACTCTGAAAATAGCAATTTTTTTTTTTAATAACCTTTCAAACACAAAAATAATTTTCGAAATCAGATGCCACTTTTCGTTTTTACCCCATTTCACTCTATAAATGCTAATTTTATGAAAAAAAGTCCCTAAGGCTCTTTAAACACCAAAAGAATTTCTAACACCCTATTTTACCCTATTTCACCCAACAAATGTTATAATTTTGAAAAATAATATCCCAAAAACCATTTCCTAACCGCCTACAGCGCTACCTGTTGAACGGTAAATTGAATTGAACTGAAAAACGAAATGTGCGCCTACAACGCCACCTGCTGAGAATTGTCCAACTTTTATTTTTGCTAAACCTTTGCGAAGCAATTACGAACAAGCCCACAGAAGGAAGTATTCAAATTGGTCCAGTCGTTTTCAAGTTTTAAGCATCCGAAGCCCCCACGATCCATTTTTATATACATAAAGATTAAAGGTAGTAAAATAAGCTTTTAAGTAGTGGTAAGAAAGTACATGGCATCACTGAATTTTTTAAAATATCGGTGTGACAAAGACCACGTAAAAAAATGGTTTTGTCGAAGATTAAACTCAATATCTTAAAATGTGTTTAACAAAAAACAAAATACTTTTTATTTGATATCAATATCATTTTTCTATGTCAATTATTTCGCCCGCTATGGACAATTATTTGGAATAAAAACTGAAATCATCATTTTGCAATCGGCAACTTGAAACCCAAATATTTAGGCTTTCCCATTAACGATTTTGAAAATATTTTATTAATTCATCGGGCTTTATGTCACTCTTAATTTGATACTAAACTCGTTCGTGTACACTCTGGGCCAGAAATGGGCAATTCTTTTTGTGTATTCCCCATGTTGCCCATTTTATTTTTTAAAACGATTTATTCCAGTTTGCAGTGTTGGGAAAAAATAGTGAGAACTCAAATATTTAGCTTAAAACTTTCAATATTTTAAGGCCTATGTTCAACTCTCTGTAATTTTATCTGGAAAACGACTTTAACCATTTTGATAAAACAAAATTGAAGACGGTCAAATTAACTTTTATTCGTACCTAGGTATCTACATTTTTTGGAGCTATAATGTGGCTATAATTTTATTTTTTCTTACTTTTTCACATATTATTATTTCGTTCCCTCAGAAGCTTTTATAAATTTTGTCTGCTATACAAATTGTAGCGCACAAAATTTCAAAACTTTTTGATACATTTATGTAAATGAGCGGATTTCGCGGTCTAAAGTAAGAGCTCATAAAAGTCCACAGTGTTATTGGTTTAAAATCCTATTTATACATTATGGACACACAAATTGTCAATATGGGTGATTTTGGAAAGCTGACAACAGCTAGATAATTTCTGATTGTTATTTTGTACCAAACCAATGGCCAAATCTTGGCAAAATTAAGAATCGTTTTTCAATCCATTGCGTCAATATGGGTGTTTTTTTGAAGACAAAAACTGATGTTGCCTTTAAAAGTCTTGGCTTGATGGGGGTCTTAAACTCCGAATGAAGCAGTTTATTTTCTTATGATAAATTTAATTTTCATAAATTTTATTTGGTCGAACTTTATCAGGCAGCATTACATTGTGATATAAATATGGCAAGTTTGCCAAATGTCTCAAAAGTGTCATATAAAATAGTGTGATAGTCAAATTTATATGACACAAAATACACGGAGCCTTATACAAATTTGACATACAGCAAATATGTTGTCATATATTATATGGCATAATGGGACATATATATATGACAGTGTAATATCGCCTTAACTAACACGGTATTGAACGGTGGTGAACAAATCAGTCGGAACTCACGGAGGTACCTTGTGCAATGAGCTACTTGAAGAGGTGCTGAGAGGAACAAAACGGTCGGGGGATCTTATTAATAAATACTAAATAATACCAAATAATAGTGTCTGTCGTACTCACTGATCTCTACAATACACAGGATAGCGTATTCATACAAACAAAATGACTCCAATTGAAGATTGTTATACGGTGTGCTTGGCACCAGGTTTGTATAACAGTATAACTTTTTTGATGTGTAAACATCTATGCTGGCGGTAGAGTGAAAAAAAAAGTGAACGTTCGTGTGCAACGTTACGTCGTGCAACGTTACGGTGTGCAACGTTACGATCTGCATACTAGGATGGGTGCGTTCAATGAAAAAAATCTTAAGACCCCCTTCAAGCAAAAACAAGTCCGTTTTGGATCCGCGCACGTTGATGTTTACACATATTAACCGTGAGTCCCGGCACTCACACAATTTTTTTTTTTGTCAAAGTGGCTGAACACAATACACGCGAGTCATGGCGCGCGTCCTTATCTTACAATGTTTAAATACATAAAATCTCGTTATAGAACGGTTGTTCACATTGGACTGTCTCATTTGACTTTGTTTGGCGTCTCTGTACTTTATCTCACTCAGAAAATGATGGCGAAGAAAGTAAGGATTTTTTGCTTAAGATTGTTCATCTTTTTGACGTTTTCTTTTGTGCTATCTGTTCTCTCTGTCTGTACTTTATCTTTGGCACTTAAATCCTACGGAATCCAATTTTTAATTTAGATATTTTGTAAGTGAAAAGTTTCTAATTAATCCTTCAAAGAGCAAAGATTTTTGTTTTGTTTTAACGACTACTGCACGTCAGAATGAGTCGGATGTGTTCGCATTAGGTTTTGTGTCTGAACAATGAATCTGTAGCCGCAAACGCGATTCTGGGAGTTAAATAGCAGGTGACATTTCTTGCGCATTTGAACAAATTGTAACTAACACTGAATTGTAATTTTTTTTAGTTTGGATAAACGCACAATTTTTTTTGGTTTTGCATCTATTCACTAAATAAATGGTTGAAAGAAATTCGACACAGGTTTTAATAATCACGCTCATGTGAACGCGCCCCCTGCCGCGCGTCCTGACGCGCGTATTGTGTTCAACCAGTGAACCGAAGAATTTATGTCAAAATGTCATCTTCAATTGGAGTCAAGAAAAACTGTTATACATAAAGGGAATCCACTATCCAGTGTATTATAGAGATCAGTAGTCGTATTCCCTAGCTAGTGTCCCTACAATTTAGTAAAAAAAAAGTTAGATTGGCTTCTCAAGTGAGAGTAAACTCTACTAAGCAATGCCTATCTGTCACCGAGCAGCTTATGAAAGGCTTTTGTTTCGGCCGATCTTTGATTCTCTATACACTAGATTAGTACCCACCCCACACTTCGACGAGAAAGAAAGACAATTTTGGTGTTTTCTTTAGCTAGCCTTATATCGTCTGCGGCTATACCACAGTGTGAACTATGAAAATTAAGTTAACAAAATTTTATGAGTATTTCTAAACTAAACTGTAAGAGTCGTATGTAATTGCACAGTATATTGTGCTTTTATGAGATTCTGTGATTAGGGTACATGTATATTGAATAACTATAATACTATGATTAGGTTTATATGTAGGAATTGTAACGCTTCGTTACAACATCTTGAACGCGTAGCTGCCAAAAATCCAATTTTTTTTAATATTCTTGAAAACGATTCTAAACATTTTGATTAAATTTTGTACCTGTATTCATCAATTGATTTAAAAATCTGCTGATTACAAAAATTATAGAAAATGACAAATTGACAATACATATACAACAAAATTATCTCATTTTTGACTTTTTTAACATTTTCTCGTTAAAGATTTCATAACATTATTCACCATTAACATGCATCTTCATAACGTGCGGCTATATTACAGCTGGTTTTTATTACAATTATATATTATTATATTTTATTTTCATTTTACATCCACACAATTTTTCTTTAAATATTGTAAATTAAAACAAAAAAATACAATTTTATTGCTATTAAATTTTATTTACTGCAAGAATATGCAATGCAGTTCAGTACACACTTCTGATTAGATAATAATATAATTCATTAATGATAACAGCATTGCATCTGCAATCTGTTATGACAGTAGGTATACGAATACATCGTAAATATTACGAAATGTAGGTTGATTTATTTTAGTCACACATTTGCAATGTAAACACAAAACGATCATAATAAAACTATAAACCTCTGGAAGTTAGTTATGAGAAATGAAAAGCTAATATTGTACGTATCACAATATTGCCTTTGCTTCCATCCCTGTATACAGGGTCATAGTATCCTTGCTTATATTATAGAGGCCTTATCTCTGGATTTCATTTCCACAAATAACTTGAATTGAAGTAGAAAAAAGGCTTTGGTAAGCCAAACACGAAAACATCATAAAATATCTTGAATTATATAATTTAGATTTAGGAGCGAGCAAGAAGGAATTCTTCCTCATCATGAACGTACATATAATATAGTGGCCCGGCCTCATTGTGCTGAATAGCTGAATATGAATTCCCTTTATCGCTGAATTCACAAATTTTCAGAGTTCCAACATTTGTTGAAAGCACGTTCTCGGGGTAATTTTGTAATTTTAAAAGACCTCTGTCTTAACTACAGGCGGGATATTTATACCCGCACAAGAGTAAGGTACTTATTTGCATTCTGGGAAGTCAGGGCAGGGCCATAAAGGCACTCAGAAAACATGTTTCGTATAGCTCATAAAATAACTGGTCAAAAGAAAATCCTAGCACCACCAGGCAAGCCAGAGAAGGCAGGTGTATAATGTCTAGATGATGGAAAGATACTTTTTCGCAACCATTTTGAAAAATAAACCTCTATATTCGTGGGAGGTCAGCAGAACACAATTTTGCCAGTTGTGCCAACAGAAACAGAACATGGCTGGAATTTTAATCGCAAAGTAAAATTTACAGGCAGGCACTTTTATTGCGTGTGGCAGGATATCCGCATAAACCAACTCAAACAACGTATTCTCCACGACGCACGTGGTATATCACAAAATGAAGCAAAAATTAAATTGAATCTAATTGCGGTGTCCCCTTTTTGAGGTGTGTGTGTTGCTGCACGTATAGCACCGGCAATCCATCAATACTAGATGAATTTTGATAAAAAGTAAAATTTAGAGCAGGAATGGATCGCACGGACTTGCTCTAATATGTGATTTAATTTTGACAAAAAAGTAATATTTTTTAATGAAAATTTCACTTTGTTGCGATGTAAAAATAGATGGGCTCAAAAAAACAAAATCTGTGCCGGGACTCACGGTTAATATGTGTAAACATCAACGTTTGTCCAGGCGCAGTTTTGAGGACCCATATTTGGATACGTAGGAGAGGTTGTCCATATACGTTGTTGACTACGTTCATCACGGATACAAAACGGACTAGTTTGCTTGAAGGGGATCTTCAGATTTTTGTCACTCAACGTACCCAATACCTATGTTGGCTTCCGTAACGTAATGTGTGAGCTCGTAACGTCGCACAGAGAAAAGTCCACGTTTTTATTGTTTACACATCAAAAAACAATTTTGTAAATTATTGGATTGCAATATTACTCCTAACCTACAGCCAAACCTGCAGCCTCACAAAAAATGTTGAGGGTTGTATGTTACTAGGACTTGGTTACCTGCGAGCTACCGCACTACCAAATTTACTTTTTTACTTAATACTACTAGCACTACACCTGTTGGATATTGTATCATGTTTTTAATGAGATTTATGGGAATATCCCAAAGAATCGGTAATTTTCTCATAAAATCCTCAAGAATCTATTTTAATTTTTGACAGTTTATATTAAAATCTCGAAGCAATACACAAACTTTAGAACAAATTAAAAGGGCTACCTATGCGGTGAGGTCATTTATTTAATGGATAAGTGTTGCGTGAAGTTTTAACCTCAATTGATGGCTATTAAAGTTGCTGCTAAAAAAAAAAACAATTTCTGTAATTGAATCTGAGTTGTAAATGTGTTTTTGAAAACCCGGAGGAAATTTGAGGCTAAGAAATGTTAAATGCAACAACACTTATCCCCTTCGAGCTTAGCTAAGCACAAAGAATTCTTGGTGCTTAACTTTAGCGCAGAAAAAAATTGTGTAAATTATCTGCTTGTTTTCGATAGTTTGTATGGAAACTCCATTTTTTCCCGAAGTCTTTTTTTTAAGCGAATCCTTCTGGGGTTGGAGAAAACACCTTCTATGTCCATAAATATAGCAGGTACGTGCTATGAACATTAACGATGGGTCCATATCGTCAGTTCTGAAGAAAACGAAAACAACTCAATATAGTTATTTTTCTGCAGAGCATAAACAAAATTAAATAAAACTTTGAAAAGGTTTACTTGAGATTACCAAAAGATATTTGTTTGTACAAAATTGCTTTCTCAATTCAAAAATTTCATTAATTGAGATTTTCATTCAAAACGAACGATATGATGAATCAACAATCATTGCTATAGTCTAGGGATTTAGCGGCGAAAAAGGGGAAAGGCAACGTTCTTGAAGTCTTAAAGCACATGTCTTGAGCATTAGATTGAACATTTTAATCAAATATACAGGCTATAAGAAGAATCAAAATTTAAGAGCGTGTAAATTGGATCGAAACAAGCTAAATTTGTTTAGAAGGTGTATCTTTTTCCCCTGGTGTAGGTGGTATATGGGAGTGGAAATTTTCTAAAATAGTTGACTTATAATTAAATTTAAACACCAAACAAAAATTTAAAAAAATAAATTTTCTTTCAAAAAAAGTTAGCGTACAATTGTCGCTACGAAATCCTGCAGCACATAATCCGCAGCACGAAATGCCGCAGATTTGAGGGATTTGCAATACTTTTAAAAAAATACGAATATATACAATTAGAAGAATGTTGGTGATTTCGATTATACCTAATATTTTTCTGGACCTGGACAAAAGTGCTTCTGAACCTGGACAAAGATGGAATTTTTTTTTGAAAAAATATTTAAAAGAAAAAAGAACTTTTCTCATATTTTTGTCGAAAAATTAAAAAAAAAAAACATCTTTTTTCCTAAACTTTATTTTTGTTTTTTTTTTTTTTTGACAAAAAAACATGAGATTATTTCTTAAAAAAAAAAAAATTAAAAAAGCGTAAAAAAATTTAATTTTTGAAAAAAATTGGAAAAAAAAGTATGATGTTGAAAACTGTTGACATTGGTGAGTGCCAGGCGACTGAACATACCCTGAGCGGAGCACCATAGTTGCGTGAGCTGTACAAAGCCCCCCAAAGAAGGAGTTAAAATCCATGGAACCCGCAAAGCGGGCCAGGCAAGGTACTTTGGTCCAAGAAAACACTTTTGTCCAAGAAATCTGTTGACATTGGCGCCCGCCTGGCGACTGAATATACTTTAAACGGAGCAACGGAGTTGCGAGACCGGGATGACCACCCGAAAAAGGTAAATAAAATCCTTAGAACCCGCGCAGCGGTCCACCTAAAAACTATTGACATAGACTCCTGTCTGGCGATACGTGTGCGGATTAGAGAACCGAAAAAGGGAATTAAAAAAGCATTTTCTTAATTTGTAAAACAAAGTTTATGAAAAATGCTTTGTTTCCAAAAAAAAATTTCTTTTATCCAAGCTCCAGACCCACTTCAAGAACTTTTTTTTGAATTTGCAAAAAAGTTGTTTCAAAAACAAAAAAATTTGTCCTTTGTCCAACTTCCCGACCCACCTCCAGAACTTTTGTACCGGTTCCAGATCCACCTCCAGAAGCTTTGTCCCAGATCCAGACCCTCCGTCCCAGTTCCAGACCCAAGGCCAAAACCTATGTCCCAGTTCCAGACATACTTCTAGAACCTCCCCCGTTAGACCCACTGCCGTCGACCAACCAGATTCGGAAACCGCAGACCATAGTCGTCGTCTCAGAAAGAATAGTAGGAAAATTCGTTCTTCGTGATCCTCATAAAACCAAGGCACCAATTCCTTTGGAAAAGAAAAATTGGGATTTCGTACCCAACCAGCTACAGTTAGTGGAGAGCCAGCAGCCAGGGTCTAAGTGACTTACAACTTTCAAGCTTCAACCATTCCTGTGTGCGTATTGTTTGTTTGCAGGAATGGTGGGGACTTGCAATTTTCTGCCGAATCCAAACAGCTAAGCTCAGAAGCACCTATATTCTCTTGGAGGATATGTCACTTCTTCGCAAGAGGCAGTAGCTGTTTTTTTTTATGGAAAACATAACTTCGACTTTTTTGTATACCCTCGTAAATGGCTCCATCGATTTTGTAAAATTGAAATTAAGAAGTTTTAAAGAATCCTGATAGTGCAGTAGAAAAAATAAAGTGTATACAACGATAGTAGGTATCTTGTATCAAAAAAATTATCAAAAAAAAATAAATTTTTTTAGATCTCTTTCTCGTGAATTCCTTTTTTGAATTTAAATTTCAAAAACAAAACTTATTAATGCTTCTTCAATTTTGTAAGCCGCTTTAGTATATTTTGCATTTTGATTAAGTCTCGCATAAAATAAATTATTTTTCCACTTTCTAAACCAATAATTCCACTCCAATACTCGCACTTATAGGAATACAAATTAGTTTTCTCTTGAGTCCAACTTCAGACAATCCAATCAGACATACCTACTCCCATGCAGGGTTCCGAGGTTCCCAAAACATTTTTCCCCTTTATTTTGCACCAATATGTTTTTTTTTCCCTAATTTTCAAAAAAAAAATCCCTTTTTTCCCCTTTGTAAACTATGTATAAATTTGTTAAGAAAAATTTTAAATCATATTTTTTTAAATATATTTTCTAACATCAATGTATCAATTACATAACATATAACTCATTGAAAATCAAAAAAAAAACCGTTGATAAAGAATTTTAAAAGCCTGTTTCATAATGTGACGACGAAACAAGACGTCCGTCAGCGTGACGAGAAACGCTGCTAACTTTTTCTCGTTATAAAATTGTTCTCCAATTTACAATGCGGGGAGTTTCTTTACAACGAGTTTTTTGACGCATTATAATAATAAAAATAATTATATAATAATAATATGTTTGTTTAACTGTGAAGCGAAACAGTAAAGGATCTTTTTTTGTTAAAGTAAATATTTAAATCTTCAAATGGTATATTATAATGAAAACGAAATTAAAGAGTCGCAAATTAAAAATTGTCGATTAGTTTTAAAAATGAAAATCGTCGTCTAGTCGCGTCGCGTCTTTTTTTCAATTTTCGAACTCACGGCGGCGGCGTGACGACGAGAAACGCTTTATTATGTATACTCTGGTATACTTTAAAGGCTCTCCCAAACCAACGCGAAATATTCGGCGCGACAACGAAACTTCCGCCTGTCTTAATTTATTTACATGGAGATTAATGGGAGCACCCACACTGGCGCGATGCGAATCTTCGAACATTTTTCAGTCGTCGCATATTCGCGCGAATGTTTCGCGTTGGTTTGGGTCAGCCTTAATTGCTTGAAATTAGTTTGACAACTACAACGAGTTCTCGTCACGCTCACGTCTCGTTTCCTTTTCGCATTGTGAATCAGGCTTCAAGCTTCCGATAAATGTGAAAAGAATAAAAGCATTCAGATACTCAAAAATCATAAGTGACGTGTTGCATTGGCGTATTTTATAACATGATTTATACTTGTATTTCCTAAAAGGCTGTTCACCTGTTTTTGTTTCTTAAACATAGTACAGCTGATTCTTCTCTTTTTGGATTTGTTTCCCCTTTTTTTCGGCTTGTCCCTTTTTATTCCCTTTTGCTTTGTAAAATCGGCAAAAATGGTGCTTTTCCCCTCAATCTGGGAACCCTGCTCCCATGTACAAATATTCTTTCTTAAGCCACACCACACATATAAATGCAGAGTTCCTTTATCGGCGCTGTTTTCCCTTCCAATTCGATTTTCAAAAATTAAAAACCAATGTCAACCGATGTTTCCTCATATATGTGTTTTTATTTCCTTTTTTTTAATTTGTAAAAGTGAGAATTACATAATTTCTAATATAAATTTCTCTTTGATAATTCAATTTAGTTTGAGTCAAATATTGTCATAAAGACGAATAATGCAATAATGAATCTATTCTTTTAATCAAAAGGGCTTCTAATCCATCAATCGATTTATACAATGATTCTATTTCGTGATTTGCTTTCGTGTCGACATCGACATCACTATGATAAGGAATGCAATTTGCTCCTTAGATTGAATGGCATCCTTATGTGAATAGGAAAATTCTACACAAGGATAACAAATCGAATGCTGTCATGTGAATATTTTCAGATAAACATCTTCTGTTGCCGTTGGTTAGATTGAGTTACGAAGTTAGTGACGAAATATCTATAAAAAGAACTCCGATGTTTGATATTATTATTCTACAATGAGTTTGGTTTTTTTTTAAGGACTTTTGTCATATTTGAGTGTGTGTATGTGATTGAAATGGAAAACGAAAAATGAAATCCCTTATTGAAGGAAATGAGGCATGAAAGTGACTTATGTTAACCTGAAAACGTATATATTCAGCTGAGGGAAATAAATTACTGCTAAGGTGGACAGTTATATAATTTTCTTTTTAATGTCCAGAGATTTCTCCGTTTACAGTTCGTATAAGAAATTGAATAAAAGGTTGAAAAACTCATATCCGGAAACACAGCAATTTTTTATCATCAGAAATTTATTTGAGAATTACATTGATTTTTTCTTAGAATATATATATATGTATATATGAACTTCAAAGGGACATAATGGGTCCCCAGAATGATAAGAAGTTACAAAGAGCGCACATTTACTCTAACATAAATTATTTAAATATAATATGTCATACGTAAATACATACGAAATGTATGTAAATGCAAAATACATACAAATATAAATTAAGCTCAATTTTAAAAGTCATCAAAAGGAAACTTCGGCATCAAATGCAAATCGCTGCCTGTATAACTTTTACATTAAACTACGAAATTCTAAGACTTAATTCATGTCCTTATACAGGGTGTCCGCCGGGAAGGTATACTACTTTGTTTTGCCGCCATTTTGGTAAACATTAGTCTTGACAATTCATATTTGGCAGTCGTGAAGTAGACACGTGGCAAATTTATTATGGAAAAATATTCGATAAACCAACGTGTTTTAATTGTTAAAACAATTTATCAAAATCAATCAACGATTACTGTGACGATGAGAAAGTTACGTGAAATTTTTGGGTGAAACAACAAAACGCACTATTTATCGTGTAGTGAATGATTTCGAAGAAAGATGGTCTGTAGGCCCAAGCAAGATCGGCTGAAAACATTACTGCTGCGTAAGGAAGTATTCAAAACAATACATCAACCTCAATTTGACGCCGTGCTCAGGAGCTTGGTCTTCATAAAGAACAACTTTGGCCACAATTTTGCACAAGGATTTGCATTTGTTTCCATTTAAGATTTAGTTGACACAAGAGCTTCTTCCACAAGACCATTTACGCCGCCGTACATATGCCAAGCCAATAGCAATGGGATGTAACAGCTAGCCCATGACAACCCCAATTTTCATGAAAAAATCATAATGAGTGACGAGGCACATTTTCATTTGAGTGAATATGTGAATAAACAGAATAGTCGGTTCTGGGGCAATGTAAAACCCTCAAATTATTTATCAGTCACCTTTGCATCCATTAAAAGTTACAGTCTGGTGTGCAATTTGGTCTGGAGAAATCATTGGACACCACTTCTGGAAAATGAAAACGGCGTAACGGTAACTGTGAATGGGGAGCGATATCGTGATATGATTGAAAACTTTTTAACGCCACATGTGGTATCAACAAGACGGTGACACATCGCATACAGCCAGGATTACAATGGAATTACTGCGAGACCTTTTTCCACAACAAGTTATTTCAAGAAAAAATATTGATGTTGATTGGCCTCCACGGTCGCCTGATTTGACTGCTCCGGACTTCTTTTTGTGGGGATACCTGAAAAGCAAGGTTTATGCAAACAAACCAGAAACGCTTGAGCAACTCAAACAAAATATTCGTGATGAAATTAATGAAATAGCTACCGCGTGAAATATGTGAGAATATAATGAAAAATGTGCTCAAAAGGGCTCGCATTTGTGAGGCTAACAGACGCTGACATTTACCTGATATTGTATTCCATACATAATTGCCGACATTAAATAAAACATTTATCAATATGAGATCCATTCTCTTTCATTTAATCAAAAATTATAAACAAAGAAAGTAGTATACCTTCGCGGCGGACACCCTGTATTAATTGTAATTTATTTGTTTTTAAGAACTTCTACATAGGTATGTATGTAGGTATCTTAAATCAAATGTATAAAAAGCTAAATATTTGTTTCAAGGAGATTTTTTCCCTTCTACATAGTTGAGAAATGTTCCATGACCAGTCCAAGTAAATTCTATAAATACTCGTATAAGAAAAAAATTCTTCAACAAAATTGGCAGGAATTTCTGCTTTCTTACAAGGTGAATAGGAAGGTTTAACTTTTTTATTTCATTTTATGCATTCTATTTTTATGTGAAAGTTATCGAATTGCAGAAAACAGGAAATATTTATACAATGCTGTATGTATGTATAGCAAGCAGAATTTGTATGTTATTTTTGAAGGGGATATTCTTAAAAAAAGCTCTGGGATGGGAATTTAACTTAGAAAAATGGACCCAGACGGAAGTAACACGACGGAAGTGACGTCAAACTAAAGGGTCCGCCAAATAACTTCTTTTTTTTTTTTGAAAATGGCGCAAAACATCGAGTATAGCTTCGGCTGTGTGGCACGTAGCGCCGGCCGTCCTGTTGAAACCAAATGTTGCCAATATCCTCCTCTTCAATTTTTGTGAACAAAAATTCGTTCCACATGGCCCGATAACGATCGCCATTGACTGTAACGGCCACTCCTTGCTCATTTTCGAAAAAATGGCCCAATTATGCCTCTGGACCAAAATCCGCACCAAACAGTGACTCGTTTTGGGTGTATCGGCTTTTCAATGTATGTACAAAAATTAACAAACATCGAACAAAATTGTCTGCTTGGTCAGTGGAGTAGCGTGGTTAGTGCCGCCCGGTGCAGATCCAATTTTTGCCGCTCCTAGATAGTAATTTTTTTTTACACAAAAAAAAAATCGAGATTACTTTGCTATAATCCGGTTAAGGTTTAAAAAAAAAAAACTTTTGTCTACGGCTTAGACCAGTTATACACATGTATGTTTATTAACTTGGCAAAATGTCTCTTCAAAATTTTGTCAACTGTTGGTCCTGGTACCTACTTTCTAGCAAGCGAAGCAAAAAGGAAGCCGCAAATTTAAAATGTTCCCATTATTTTTTCTTTAGCTTACCTGCATAATAGACGTGACATGAATTTTTAAATTAATTATATTAAATTAATTCTTTCAATTAATAGAATAAATTAAGTTTTCTTTATTAATAAATAAATAAATATTTATATAAATAAATTTTTTTAAGAAAATGATTTTTAAATGAAACAACAGCAGCAGCATGTATGCAAACCAAGTTCAAAGAGAGATTGGAGCAGGGTATAAATTCTGCTTTGGGTCTTATGTTTTTTCAGTTTTGCTGCAGTCCTGTATATTTTCCAGCCATGACAACAGCATTGTCATTTGCTTGACCTCTGAAATCCATTTTCTCACGAACATCAACTTTGAGCTTACTTAAAATCATGTCAGAAATGAAATGAAAGCTACCGCTCCAAATTGCCACCCTTAGCAGAGTGCCTCCCGGAGTGCCTCCTAAACGACCGCAAAGGTTTATTCATCCAGTTATTTATTCAAAATCTCAGAAAACAGTTAATATAAGTTGCCTTAGAAGGCCGACAGATGAAAAGATTCTCTTGGGAATATCAAATTTACATACATAAATACACAGCTATCCGTGGGATTTGCACTCGAAACAAAACAAATTTAAAAAATATTTGCGGCAAATTGAAACGTCTGTCAAGTTAGCACTACACATTTAGAAACTACAAAAATAAAGCACTACGCACTAAATTGTAGTTTTTTTTTTATTGTAAATGAGTTGTGAAAAAAATTATAAAAATTTGTTTGGCTAAGTTAAAAAAATGACTGGTAAGTGGTAAGTTGCCACTGTGAGTCCAGATATTAGAAAAGGAAATTCAAAATGTAAACACGCCACGGCATATTTTGTAGCTTTTTCGATTCACATGAATATAGGTGCGTTCGCGTACTAGTCCAAAACTACCCAATTCTAGTATTTTTAGTTCAATTTAATTTTTTTTATATGAACTCTGACAAAACTTTGTACTAAAACTGGTAGAAAATAGCAGGTTTGGAAAGTAAAAAAAACTGAGGTATAATGTTTGATTATCTTTAACGTCTGTCAAGTTAGCACTACACCTTCAGAAATACAAAAAATAAACTTATTACGGAATTCATTTTTTGTTGTAAATTAGTAGTTGAAAGAAAAATAATTTGTTTGGCAAAGTTTTTTTTTTTTTTTTAAATCTAATGCCAAACCCAGTTATTTTTTAAACATAGCAAACAAAAATACTTGAATTTTTTTTTCTTTTTACAATAAATTACACCCCTATTATGATTGATTGTCAATTCGATATCAAATAAGATAAGATTGAAATTTAGTTTTAATAATTTATTATTAAAATGAACAATCATTCGGTCTGCACCATTCTCAATGATCAAAAACTCTTATCAATTTGATATTTCAATATCTATTTTCAATATTTATCAACTGTCAGTTGATGATATTGATAATAAACGATATATTTTTCTAAAAATTTAGAGCAAACTTGACAAACGTCAAATTGAATGAATTATTGACGTAAATCGAAAGTCTCTATCGATTCCTATAGCAGAATATAGGTTCAGAGTCGACCACACGACACGACACGAAATGCCACTCAACAAGCGAGATAAATGTGATTATGGCTTAGATAAAATTTATGACTCAGAGCCAGGGCCGGACCAACCATATGTGCAAGATGTGCAAATACACAGGGCGCAAAATTCTGGGGGGGGGGGGGGGGGGGGCATTACCAGGAGCAAGAAAATGTAACCTGATCTTGCGCAAACAAATATGTAGGTACTGCCATTTACATTTTAGCCACAAAACTTGTTCAAATAATCCCAAAATAACATCCATCACAAGTGTGCTAAGTTATTTCTTGCACACTAACTAACTTCACTTTCATTATTGGAGAATTTAACTCAAAATATCGTAAAATTAAAGATCGCACTAGACCTACGCGTTCAAAGTCTACCTCCTGGGTAATGTGGAAAAGTCTTATGTATGTGTATCAGGGCTGTATGTATGTACGCAAATATAAAAAAGAGGCGCTTTCTACAAATCTTGCACAGGGCGCAAGTTTAGCTGGGGCCGGCCCTGCTCAGAGCAAAAAAGTGTCACTTAATTTGCACGAAAAAATCGTCATCATAAAAACTTGAATTTCCTCAAATTTCAACAAGAATCCACTGAAAAAATTAACCTTCAATTTCCAAGCCTTAAGACCAAAATATGCTCATAGTATGATGACTAATGCTGATTATTTCAAATAATTCTCCTCAAAACCTTCCATTTACCTAAGTTGAAGACGAAGTTAAAGCTATGCATAATTAAAAATTTACTCGTTCTTAATTATTCAAATGTAAATTTACGAGAATTACCTACAACCTAAACTATAAATTTCAAATACCTACTTAGTTTAAAAATGTACCTAACTACCTACATATTGTATGTACATGTGCACTATACATATCACCACAGCTGCGGAAATAATATATACCACTGGCTCTTTAATCCAATTTAATTAAATACTTGTCTTTGACACTGTACTAGTACCTTCTTGTCGGCAATCTATTCAATTTGCCAACGATATCATAAACTCTAAAATTTACTTAACCGTAAAGTGGTGCCATTTGATAACCAACCGGTAACTCGTTACAACCTTCTGTTTTCTCGGAATAAAATCTGCATCTAATGGATTTTAATAATGATAACTTGGTAACTTTGAATAGAAATATTTTCATCTTACATAAATATGTAAAAAAAAAATATACGAATATGATTGTTTTTTCCCAATAATATTCTCCAACGATTGCAGTGACAAGACGGAACATATATTTAATGTTTTTCAATGAACGAATGACGACGTTGAAATATGAAAATATTATTTTTAATAAGAATACAGAAATAAAATATAAAAATACGGGGCTATCTTCACCTAACGTAAACGTTAAGACTTCGGAATAAAATAACTTCTGGTCTCTGGTGTTTTCTAGTTCATTTCCAAATATAATGGATTCAAATTTATTCCAGAGTCACTCGAACCGAGGGATGGCGTCGTTTTTTTCAATCCGTTTGTTTGATTATTTTTTTAATACACTCTGCGTGACTTGATTAGGGACAGAGTTTTAGAAAACCTTCAAAAAAAATTAATTTTCTTCCTCGAAACTGGTATAAAAGTCTCCGCAGCTTCGAAAAAGAGTTTGATCGTTTTTGATCACGTCATTTGCGTCAAAAATGCAATATCAACATGTTCTTAAACGCAAACTGCAAAAGTCAGCTGCTTGAAAACCCAAAATAAAATTTTTATGCAAAAGCATTATTTTCGATAACGCTAAAGTTCGATACCATCAGTTATCAGTTAAAAAAATCGAGAAAAAAATATTAAAAAGCCAATAGATTAGAATTTAGATATTCTTTTTTGTTTGTGTATGGGTGAACATTGGCAATGCTCCACGCAGCATTCGTATAGCAACAGAGTGCTGAGTTAATCTGAGTGATTAACTGGCGTTAATCAAACAGAGATTTTGTGCAAGCAGAAAAATTGCTTATTTGACGAAAGAAATATCTCCTCAGCTTCGACGATGAATAATGCATATTGTGTTCGAAACGTATGCTCTCATTTGCCAGACCAATGTCTCGTGCGTTATGCAAAAATAGATGATACTCACATTATTATTGTAAATTAATTGTAAATTTTCAAAGCAAAAAAAATAGAAATTAAATGAATTTTTTTACGAAATATTGACTACCTCCGAGTGAACTAATAAAGGCAAGGAACTGAAACTAGGTTATCCTTTCTTTTTGAGTTCTTCTACACGTGAAATTCTCGAGAGGACGAGATCTCCCATATCAAAATCTCAAATAACCAAATTCCGCTTTTTTTAGGAATCTCGGAAAACGGAATCTCGCAAATTGATAATCCTTCTTTTCATAATAATCATAAAAAAAGACCTCGAGAAAAATGCGAGATTTAAATTTTGAAGATTTTGTTTTTTTTTGCGAGTTTGTAAAAAGCGGTATTTTGTAATAGCGAGATTATGAAAAGAAAGATTATTAATTTGTGAGATTTCGTTTTTCGAGATTTGAATTATGCGAGATATTATAGCTTTAAGCACGGAAAAAAACTGTTTTGCTTGTTATCGATAGTTTGTATGGAAACTACATTTTGTTTCTGTAATAGCGTCGCTTACGTCGCGACGTCGTTTTTTTTTCTACCAAATCCCTCCGGGCTTGCAAAAAAAAAAAAACACGGCTATTGTAATGCTCTGAGAAGGATTTAGCCCCATTAATAGTTTTGTAATTGCGAGACTTCGTAATGCGATATTTTAATTTGCGAGACTTCGTAGCCGATCTGAATTTCTCTGAGTGCTATACTCATTTGCCCACAAACTAGATACTATAGTGAGCTAAAGATCAATTCAGAAACTAACTTACAGGATATTGTAGTGGAATTAATGGCTTTCGTAACCGCCTCTATACTTTCTTTATGAATATAATAGATTTGAGATTCTGGTTTGACTTCTTTTGAAATATAAAGTTATAGTCTAACGCCCTATTATACCTATACAAACTTTTCGTTCACTGAACAATTTAATATTCACGTAATTATCTGTGACTAATTTAACATTTAATTAGTTTGTACATTTCGAATTCGTATACCGATCCATTATACAAAAATATTAATCTGTCACTACGTGTCGTACATTCTTGTAAAATTGCAAAGCCGGAAAAGGTGCAACAGGCTTTATACCGCACATACATATGTCATTAACAAGTTTGTCTGTGTGTGCTAGACATTTGTGTTTTCGTTCGAGATACCTTTTTGCGCTCAAAGTCGCCCACGCTTTCAAACTTGCGATAAGACTCTTAATCATGATGTAAAAAATTAATCAACTATTTGTTGAGAACTGGGTAATGAGTGTCCGGCAAAACGTGCCGCAACCAGTAACTGTAACATTATATAGCATGTTGGCATTTACACCTTCTGTCAAACGACATCGGCCGGCGTTGTAATTAAGGAACAAGTTTTCGTGATCATATATAGAAGACATATTGCCCTCTTTCCGGCAAGGAAACTTCAAGCTTCAAAAACATCGGATTCGGATAAATAAATGATTTCTCATTCTCTAATTGAAGCGAATGATGGTTGACTGGTCTCGATAGTCTGTCTCTGTCTGGCTCTGGATGTGGTGTATA
The DNA here is from genome assembly GCA_932273885.2 of Leucozona laternaria. NCBI lineage: Eukaryota > Metazoa > Arthropoda > Insecta > Diptera > Syrphidae > Leucozona > Leucozona laternaria. Next base: position 19,231,792 of record OW026368.1, on the reverse strand, counting down.
TCATGATGAACGTAAGCGCAATGCAAACTCATTCATCATTCTTGTATATACAGAACGAATCTGCAAATGCAAATTCCACCATTGGCACTGATGACATTTTAGAGAGTCAGCTGCTTCAAGCAGCCTTTGGGAAAAGAGCGAAGAGCTTATTGATATAGAAATCCAATACCTCTGGGGTGTGCGTGTCATGGAAATAAATTATGTGATTGAAATGCGTGAATGAACTGACGTCGACGCCACATAGTAAGTAGTAAATGATGCAGATTAAGTAGGCAGTTAAGATTGGCTGGCGGCATGCCGTACCACTGCCACCAATATATATGTAATTATTTATTATTGTAACGAAATTTTTCCTCATTTAAAATTCTTTGGAGTTACGGTTGCTGTCAGTTTTCATTTTGAACCGACGACAATTGCGTGTTAATGGCCGAGTTCAACGCACATCTGAATATTCAGAATTCTGATTTTTTGAAGCTCTTGATTGGCCAGCTGTCAGAAGTCATCTGAATTTTCAGAACTTTTTCTGAAAGCTGGCCAATCAAGAGCTTCAAAAAATCAGAATCCTGAATATTCAGATGTGCGTTGAACTCGGCCAATCAGGATTTAAAACGTTACTCTAGCTTCTATGACTGCTGTCATGATTGTATAGTACTTTTCTTATTATTGATCCATAATTAAAGTATATTTTTGGGTATCCCAAACTATCGTCATCTTCATAATATAGTCGAGTTTCATATTAGTGCTCTAAGACCTGCCACACAAATAGCTTAATGGTGGAGTCAAACTAAGTAAAAGTTGAAGGTTCTTATAGGAACATCAACAGTTGGACTTTGAATTTTATTGGTCCTCAAATTCTAAAGCATGAATTTTTGGATTTTTGGAAGTTTGGTGAATTGATCACATTTTTTTTTAAGAATTGATACATTTTCAATGTTATTAAGCCATTTATCGGGCCCTTACTACGGGTTCGAGGTACTTAGCACTCCGTGTTTGGGATATTCGCAAAACGAGAATGCCACGTAAAAGTTCAGTAATTGGTCAAAAAACGTTAACTAGTATCAGTAGGTAATTGGGCAGCCATAGTTTTATTTTAATGAATTTTTAAAGATTTTGTCAAGATCACAATCCAAACAACCTTGAAAAAACTTTAAAAATTCGTAACAAAAAAAATCTATGGCTCAACAATTTCTGAAACTCGATGACCTTTTATGAGAATTAAGTGAGGTTTTAGATGGTCTATTTTGTTTTCGAATATCCCACACATGAGGTGCTATGACCTCAGAACTACTAACAACAGATATTTTAATTATTTAATTTTAAAAATAAGAACTATCAGAATTTCAAGCTGAACAATTTTATGCTATTCGTTTACTTTAACACTCCGACCAACAAGAAATTAATTACCTTAATTACCTAAAGTGAATTTTTTTTGTGTGCTTAAGTCTCAGTTTTCCAGTCTGAGGTCATCCTAACTTCGGGGCTAAGGTCAGGTAAAATCCTGAAACTCTCCACGAGCTGTCGGGCCGCCAATTCATTTATTTATACAGGTGTTTTTTTTTTAAGACGTGTGGTCAAGTGCCTCGCACATTCGGTGAATTTGTCCAAAATGAGATGGCCCCCGATCCCGATTTTCACAAGAAAATTTTGTTCAGCGATGCAGCTCATTTTTGGTTGAATGGGTACGTTAATAAGCAAAATTGTCATATTTGGACTGATCATAATCCACAAGCCATTGTTGAGACGCCGCGGAGCGCCGTCACATCCTCAAAAAGTCACTGTTTGGTGAGCCTTATGGGCAGAGGGAATCATTGGTACATATTTCTTCAGAAATGAATCCCGGCCATAATGTTAAAGTCAATGGAGAACGCTATAGAGCCATGATTAATGACTTTTTCGTGCCTGAACTGGAGAATGTTAATTTGGACGACCGCTACATGCCGTACAGCCAACGAAACAATCAATTTGTTGGAGGACACTTGTGGTGAGCGCATTATGTCGCGTCGTGGGCCTGTGGCGTGGCCTCCAAGATCGTGCGATCTTACACCGTTGGACTATTTTTTGTCGGGTTATGTGAAGTCGCTTGTCTACGCCGATAAGCCCGAGACGATTGGCGCCTTGAAAGAGAATATTCGGCGCGTTATTGCTGACATACGGCCCCAATTGCTGCAAAAAGTGGTCGAAAATTGGGCCTCTCGGCTGGAATTTTTTTCGAGACAGCCGTGGCGGTCACTTGCCCGAAATCATTTTTAAAACATAATGGCAAACCCTTATCTTTATAATTATAAGCTAAATTCTTGGCCATAACATCAAATTATATATGCGTTCTATTTCTTCTTAAACCCCACACGTCAAAAAAAAAAACACCCTTTACATTGAATTCCCTATTCGTAGCTTTAGTTTGTCCTATTTTGGAATATTGCTTTGTCGTACGGTCTCCTCTTTTTAAAATAGATTTGATACGTATTGAAAAAATTCAAAAACGATTTTCCAAAAATATGCGCTTCGATACCTGAATTGGTTTGATTCCATGCTATTTAATAATAGTAGATGCTTATTAATTGGTTTAAAGCCTCTATCTCGTAGAAGAACTTACTATTCAATAATATTCGCAAGAGATGTCATAACGGGACATATATTTTTATTTTTTTTTTAATGATGGTACCTACGCCAATTTCTAGTAAAAAACCTAATTCTTTCAATTCAAAATTTTCAATAACAAAAATGTTAAAAATCCCAAAAATATTTCTCTCAAATTTGTTGCTTTTTCTTTATTTTTATGTTACTCAAGCTCTTTAGCCTTTAAAAAAAATAACTCTTTTGACCTTTTTTTATGTATTTTGTCACCATCATAATTATAAAAAATACATGGTTTCATCAAAATGTAGCCCGCAGGATATTGGTTTTATTATTATCTTGTGTGTTCAAAAATGAGTAAACAAAATTTAATTACCGATTCCATTTGGCAGAATAACGAAATTATTCCAGAAAAAATAAACCACCCTGTTATTATATTTGATGCAAAAACAAACAATTTGTCAGCAAAATAATAAAAACAACTTCCGTTAGCAGTTTTATATCATAGTTTTAGGCGAATCACCAACAGAAAAAATTACTCACAGTGTTTTCGAAGTCGTCGGTCGTCATCATCGTTGTCATCGTGGTCTGCATTCCATTGCATACATAAACTGGCTGTGCTCAGCTATTCCCGGAATAATTTTATCATTTCTAAATTTGACCTAAAAAAGGACTATAGAGAATAGAAAACAAAATGACAACAGCTTATCCCGGAAATTGTTAGCACATCCTTTTTCAAGCAAAAATGATATACATACAAATAGAACATCTGATATACTTACATAAGTTCTATCCCTCTTCTGTTAGTTTACAGGATAGATTGTATACATGCATATACATTGTGTATGTATTTACGTGCGTCGTGGTCTTCACATCAGGAAAATACCGAGTTTTTCTAAATTGGACAATTTCGTCCTAAACTGGGTTGCGAATGGCGTTGAAAAGGACAAATTTAAAAACCTAATAACAATGATTATGTGTTTATTTAAAAATATTATGATCTCTCAAGAATGTTAAATATGTACTGCTATCTATTTATTCCACCTTTTTATGGACAAGACGTTTTAAGAATATTTATTAAAGGTATGCAGGTATCTTATACTTATTTTTTTGATTTTTGATGTGTAAATATCTAATGCTGGCGGTAGAGTGAAAAAAAAAAGTGAACGTTCGTGTGCAACGTTACGATCTTCATACTAGGATGGGTGCGTTCAGTGAAAAGAATCTTAAGATCCCCTTCAAGCAAAAACAAGTCCGTTTTGGATCCGCGCAAGTTGATGTTAACACATATTAACCGTGAGTCCCGGCGCTCACACAATTTTTTTTTTAAATTTTATGTTATGTTTATGGATTCAAGTTCTTTGAATAATTTGACATTAAAAATAAAAATAAAACGATTTAATTTAATTATAATTGTATTAAAGGCTCAAGTCTTTTGTTTTATTTCAGAACTTTTTTTTGGAAATGTCTTTGAATAATTTATTATAATTAAGTAGGTATTAACCTTTATGGTTAAATAAAAATGGCTTCCAGGTTGCTTAAGTTTTGCTTTTATTTTTTAGAATTAAATACAGTTCATTCCGCTTAACTGAAAGTCATATATATTCACGATACATATTTTTTCAAGGTCGAAAAATCATCACTTAAGGCATGTTCACTGTTCAGCAACTTCAAAAGTCGTACAAATTCATAATATTTCCTGCTTGTTAACACAACGACATAGAATGAATTTCTGTTGCATACATTTCGGCATGTTAAATCTGTCAAATTTAAATTTTAAACTGAGCGGGTATTAACTGCTTCTTTACAAGAAAAATGTCTGGAATGAGAAAACTTATAAACTGTGAAAGAATTGATAATCAAACGAACACATATATAATGTTTGTGACATTTGAAATTTTGTATTCACGATTAGATGTTTCAATTGTGAAATCAGTTCCAGAAGCATTTTTCCATCTTTTCAGAAGATGTTTAGTCTAAACTAAAAGTCTTTTTCGAGAAAAATAGAAGAGCCAAAACAAGAAAACTAGAAAAAGATGACAGCGTTTCTCGTCACACTCACGTCTCGTTTTCTAGTCGCTTTGTGAAACAGGCTTGAACCGATTTTTCTGTTGATTGCAGTTCAAATAAGCGCAGTTAACTGTACAAGTATCACCTACACTTACTTATATTTTTAAAGAAAATCTTTATTGTGCTTATCATCGTGGTCTACTTCATATTTCTACGAAGCTTAGATGTGCTTTCTATTAAACGCTTTTCTTTTTCCTTGCAGATTAATTTCCAGGATAACAATGAGCACAGCCAGTCCGTTGTCAAAGAATGAAAATCCCACACTATTAACCGATGAGGACGTTACTCACAATCCTCTAGAAACCCTTAAAGCTGAATGCTTAGAAAGACTCAGAAACACGACAGCACCTGATTTGCCAACAGGTTAGTTGGGTATAGTACACAAACCTATCTGTGTGTAGATATATAGTAATGTCTGTTTGTTAAACTTTTGAATAAATTATAAGCCTTCCTTACCCAGTTTTGTAATTTTCCTTTTAAATTTATTATACTCCACAGGTAGTTACTGCCCTGGGACATGGGATGGTTGGTTGTGCTGGCCAGACACTCCAGCTGGAAAGTCTGCTTTTGAAACATGCCCATCTTTCATTGTCGGCTTCGATCCAACAAGTAAGATGTCTTTTTCTTTTGATAATATAAATAATTATTTTTATTATTATTAGCAGCTGCTGTTGTTGATTTCATTGGATTTTCTATTTTTATTTATCTAGTAGAGCATTGAAATGCGGGTTTGGAATATTAATGACATGCCCCGGAAAATCAAATCACGTCTGTAGCTATACATATGTACAAAACATAAACTAAATTAAGGGTTCCCATTTTTCTTTAATAAAAATATGAAGGCTTTTGATTGTTTAATTACGTTATGAATTGAAGGAAGTTTTAGTTTGGATATGCCAATAAGTCAAATTAACTAATAGTTAAATCATGTTTCTGAGCGTTATTAATTAAAGGAAAACTTTGTCTGTTGCGTTTCGAGTGAGATGTTAAGTTTTTGACTTGTTTAATGTTATAAAATCTTTATATTAATGGAAAGGAACAGAATGGAATTGATTTATGAAAAAAAAAAAATACAATGAATAACTGAGTTGCACGTGTTTCCATTCATCTCTCCTTCTAATCTAATCCTTCTTGGATTAGCCTATAAGGGGAAATCAGATAATTACCACTTTGTCCCTGATCCATCTTTTTTTTAGGTAAATATCGTAGGCTGAATCTACTTCTATAGCTCATTTCTGGGCCTCTAGAAAAAACCTATCGTAATCATTTTCTATACGGTCCAGTTTTTTAGTGCGAGATTAAAGTTAAACTCGAGTTAACTCATCAAATTTGCTGAATTAACTCATCAGGATTAACTCAACAGATGCTTTTGATGATTTATCCACCGAGTTTGAGTTTATCCCCCTAGTCAATTCGCATGCATTTTCCACTGAAAAACTGCCTTGTAAAGGGTGTTTTTTTAGACGTGTGGTTTTTAATCTGGCAATACTTTTTTCGGAGTTGGTCTTTTTGACAGCTGTCACTTGATTTATCCTCAGTTTGGTTTGCCATTTCATAATTAATAGACTTACTCCTGAACAGCGTTTGCAAATCGTGCATTTATTACCAAAATAATGGTTTGGTTCGAGCGACGCATCCCGCGCTGCGTCCAATATTCGGTCGACATAATCGCAAAACCGCATAAATTTGAGCAACTATGGGTCGGTTTCGCACCACGTTTACTCTAGTGGATAATGCTCATCCTCAGAGACGCCGTAGGTATAGTGCGCACCGAAGACGCTATTGCTGCTGTGGAGCAGAGTATCGAAGAAGACCCGAATGAATCCATCTACCATCGCGCGCAACAATTGGAGCTGTCGAAAAATGGGCCTCTCAGCTGGAATTTATTCGAGCCAGCCGCGGTGGCCACTTGCCCAAATCATTTTTAAAACATAATGGCAAACCGTTATCTTTATAATAAAGCTAAATTCTTGGCCATAACATTAAATTATACGTGTTTTATTTCTGCTTTAAAACCACACGTCTAAAAAAAAAAACACCCTTTATTTGAATCTTTTCGTATACCCATAAAAAAAAACTTTAAGCCTTATTTATGTCTTATATGGGAAATTCTTATTTGTTTTAAGAAAGAATTACAAATGTAACAGATTATCAAAGTTTTATGTCTCAATTGTTAAGAAAAAGTTTTAAATACAAAATTTGCGTGATTGCTCTTTTGTTCCTAGTATCTTAAAAATGAAAGGTATACAAAATTTCCATAGGTATTTTATTTGAGTCCTTTTCTTTCTGAAACATAAAATACCTAAATGATACATAAAAGTAAGTATATGTCTGGTTTAAAGAATAAACAACCTTCAGACGGTGCTTAATCTGCGTAAATTACCTCAAAATGAAATACTTGTGTTGTCGTATAACTGCCAGCAAGAAACAAGATTATATCATATTAGTTAGAGATTACATAGGAATGAGTTCATTAAGCAAACAAAAATTTTTGGATTTATCTCATGCATACCTACGTAATTCTATGTTATCTGTATTCCTTTTAGAAGCTTAAGTCATAATAATATCCTCCCCCAGCCTTTATTACTGCAGCTTTTGTGTACCTACAGTTTCTTTTAATATGCTTTAGATTATTCTTGAGCTCCTTCAAATTCTCATTATCCAGCGATTCTGCTGCCTCTACTTATTCATTCCTACTTTTTAGATATCTAAGACATTCAACATCATTGCAATTTTCATCTCTGATCCTTTAACCTTTTTTTAATATGTCTATTGCTTACAATCCTCCGGTAATTTGAAATAATTTGGGGTAAATAGCATTTGATTCATCCATTTAAGAAGGAAGTGACTCTAGATATGCCAATTATAACAGTTTTGGTTTATAAAAGTACTGTTTCAGCTGCCCCGCAGGGCCAGGGCCCTCCGCCGGTGTGCATACTTCAGGCACCCAGAGTTTATTTTCAAGTCGTGCGAAGCGCGCTAACGTACGCGAAAAACTGTTATAACTGTTATAAATTACCATGTCCCTAGTCTAGTCCATTTAAGAAATAACGGGTGATTTTTTAGCTGGTTTGGTTTTGGCAACACTGGTTTTGACAGCTGACGTGTGTTTAGTACCTTGTGTCACTATCAAACAGCTTCAGTTTGGTTTGCAATTTAACCATGGATCGTCTTACAAATGAACAACGCTTGCAAATTATTGAATTTTACTATCAAAATTCGTGCTCGGTTCGAAATGTTCATCGCGCGCTGCTTGTGTTCAGCGATGAGGGTCATTTTTGGTTGAATGGGTACGTAAATAAGCAAAATTGCCGCATTTGGAGTGAAGATCAGCCAGAAGCATTGCAACAGCTACCAATGCATCCCGAAAAAGCCACTGTTTGGTGCGGTTTATGGGCCGGCGGCATTATTGGGCCTATTTCTTCAAAGATGATGCGAATCGCAGCGTTACTGTCAATGGTGAAGGCTACCGAGCGATGATAACAAACTTTTTTTTGCCCGAAATGGAAGTTCTTGACTTGCATGATATGTGGTTTCAACAAGACGGTGCCACATGCCACACAGCACGCGAAACAATGGCGCAATTGCGAGGCGAGTTTGGTGAACAGTTAATTTCACGTTTCGGGCCGGTCAATTGGCCGCCTAGATCGTGCGATTTGACACCATTAGATTATTTTTTGTGGGGGTATGTCAAGGCTAATGTCTATAGGGACAAGCTGCTTCGATTGACGCACTGGAAGCCAACATCCATGCATTCATTCGTGAGATACCGGCCGATATGTGTGAAAGAGTATGCCAAAATTGGACTCAGCGGATGGGCTACCTGAGACTCAGCCGCGGTCAACATTTGCATGAAATTATCTTTAAACATTAAATTGCAAGGTTCAAACTATCGATTCAAATAAATATTTCATTCATTTTTTCGAATTTTGTGTGTTTTTTTTTTAAAAAAAGTTTTAAACCTCTTAAAAAATCACCCATTATAATGGTTGAAAAAAAAAAATTTTTTCCACTTAATTGGAACACCTAGGTAAAATTTTAATTCCCATATTTAAAATTTTTCCATCAGCCATAAATACACAGAGCATATATAGTTATAACAAACTTCACACTCAACCGTTATTACTCTTGCCCTTAGCTCCGATTTCATCTTCTGCAGCAGAAAGTACTTTTCTTACCTGATGCCAAAATGCCAATTACTAGGAACTTGCAAACAAACATTGCAGTTCCAAACAAATTAATAACTATGGTTTCATGCACCTGAAGAATCTCGAAATAATTTTTTTCAAACACCTTCTCAAGTGCACTATATACAAGTTCTGGTTACCATCCGTGCTGTATTTCAATTTCAGTTTCGTGACCAAGGTTTTTATTAAATGTTGCTGTTTTTAGTTCTGTATTTTTTTAAAATATTATAAATGTTTTCGTCAGTGGAGTGCGTGACTCTTATTTTTTTAACGGATAAAAACCAGAAATTGATTAGGAAAAAAGAGCAGACATTTTTTTGGAGCAATTTTATAAAAAAAAAACTCCACCATATCGCAAATTATCCCAGTTTGACTTGAAAAATATGCACTTCTTGATCGCACGAACTGGATCTTGTGGTTAAAAACTGTGTGTTACCACACATTGAAGTTTAATGATTTATATATTTAACGAGAAAATACTAAAACAGTCAGAAGTATTAAAAAATTGATTTTTTGTTAGATTTTTTCTTGTTTATAAAACAATGTTTTTAAAAAAAATTTAAATGCATTATTGTTTAAACTATTAAAAAGCATCAGATTACAAAATTATAATAAAATCGGTGTAACCATGGCAAAGATATCACGAATAACCCAAAAATAAGACCATTTTATCAAAAAACGTGGAATACCTAATTCCGTTATGTGAATTTTTTGAGCAAAACCTGAAATGCAGTTTTCTTGTAATTGATTTGGTTATTTCTGGGACGAAATTTAATCAAAATCGTTGAAGCCGTTTTTGAGAAAATTTGAATAAAGCTAAATATTTGTATGGCAGCTACCTATTCTTGATGAGATAAAACACAATTTCGAATTTTTCCTCTAGGGAATCACAAAAAAAATTGCTCTGTACCAAATTTGAAGCAAATCGGTCCATCCGATTAGACTCTAGCTCAAATTACAGTGGATGCACAGACGCACCGAGCGACGCCGGCCGACGCAAAGACGCAGAGACCGATACGGACTGCATAACGAAACTCACTTTTTTGGACTTCTCGATTATCGTAGTGTTACCCTATAGAGCAAGTAAAAATGGAATTGACGAAAGACTAATAATTTCGGGAATGGAAATATGCCAGAAAAAGATCATTAAAACTTGTATTTTAGGTTATAAGATCCATAACATATAACCCAAACATAAAACTGAGAAATCTGGTAGGAACTCCAGAATGCTAAGGTTAACAGTGGAAATAAAATTTTTTTTTTTTCATGAAATACGTTTGAATAAGTTATAAGAAAAATCCTTCAATTTATGAAAATTCCAACATTTTCTGCTGAAGAAAGCCACCGGATTTTTCAAGTCTTCTTTCCAAGCAAAAATTCGAGGTAATTTTCTGCAGCTATTTAAGTTGAATTTAAAATTGGTAAATACTCGTAATGTGTGTTTTCAGGCAATATCTTTAAGGAAGATAAGCTTTTTGGTTTTTGAAATACGAACTGGAAAAAAATGAGTTGAGTATATTCACCTTACAATTTTTCAAAAAAAAAAACATTTCTTTCCGAAACCATAAACCTGTACAAATTTTGGAGTTCTGATTATTGTGTTGTGCTTCAAATGTCCATGAACAAAAAAGGGTTTGTTGAGTATAAAATGTTTCGATCTTGACAATGCAGTTTTCTAAAGAAACTAGCAGACCCGTTCTTGCGTTTCTTCGCAAAGTTTTAGGAATATTTTTTAACTATAAGTATCTATAAATATAAGAATATAAAAAACCGTGTTTAATAGGGCTAACCACAATTTCTAACATATTATTATCAAATAGGTTATATAAATAGGTATGTTTTAAATAAAGAGTCAAAAACAAAACAATTCTGTTGAATAAGAGAAATAAAAATGCGAAAGCTTAGCTAATAATGAAAAGAAACCTAGGAGAGAGAGTAAATGCAAAAACGGAGAAATTAAAAGAAACAAAAAGGTGAAAAAAATGAATCCGGTGGTTACCTTTCTATAAATCCACGTTCCCCGGACTTTTTGAATTATGTATTTTCATGCAAATAATACATTCCACACCAAAACCGTGGTGTAGGGAAAATAATAAATTATTTCGTATACGCAATTGTATTTATATAAATAATGAAATGTCTCCAACTGAGTAAAATAATACGATATCCATGATTGGCATGAATATTTGTTTGTCTCCTTCATCCTTTCACTCATATGCCTGTTTTGTATTCCAGTGCCTTACTTTCAATCAAATTATGCCAGAATGAATGAAAAAATAATCGGTATTGTTATCAAAAAAATGGAAAATTAATTAAAAACGTATTTTAAGAGAAAACACAAAATATACTATGGGAATTTTATTAAAAGTGATATAATCTATGAAACGTTTAGACTTAAATCAGTTAAATAATTGGAGCAAACAGACTGAACTTAAGGTATCAGAATGATGATTCCTAACTATTTTCTAACTTAAAAACACTTTACTTAATTTTTTTATTTTAAACTCTGAATTTTTACCAAATATTTCTTCTAAGCAGTGGTGAGTTAAGCCCGATTAAGCTTACTCTGTGAATATATATATCTAAAATTAATACAAAAAGCTTTTTTTTTATGAAAAAATGCATGCGGAAGATTTAAAAAAATAACTCGGAGGATAAAACAACAAAAGAGTTTGTTCAAATTATCCAGGGTTGACTCCCCAAATTTTTCGGTTTAACTCAGGTTTATTTTTAATCGCGCACTGAAAAACTAGACATTAATTTTTTTAATTTCTTTACACTTTCTCGCTTATATACTATGATATTAACAAAAAATTGTCAAAAAAGTATTATATTTCGAAATGTGGAAAGATGTAGTATGTGCATTAAGAGCGGTGTAATTTTTAATTCGATTTAAATTACTTTACTTTCATTTAGTTTTTCTAAAGTGCTGTGCTAAAATTCAAAAATTGAGAATTGTCATCGTTCAATAATTATTATTAAATATAACAAAAGTTTTTTTCCAAATAGCTTTTATCGGCCTTTAGTCCATAAAAATTGGCGTTTCGTCCCGGCGATCTCACTTGGACTCATCAGTTGACTAGTGAGTGCCTTGTCAATACGCTTTTTTCATATTTAATAAACTACCCCTGATGAAGTCGAGAAATTACGACGAAACGTAGTGAAAAGTATGAAATAAAGTTTTATTTGCATATAAAAGGAAGTGACCAAAAAAGCCCGATTTAACTTAACAATCATAGTTCAAATAATTGGTCAAATTATTATTAATTCAAAGCAAAACAAGATGATTTGAAATAGAATTTGGAAATTTTAACCAAAATTATCTTTTAAATGGCTCTAAAGAAATAAAAAGTTTACAATTTCTATTTCTTAATTTATTTAAATCATCTCTTTAAGATAACACAAAAGCAAAGCAGTTTGTGTATAGGTACGACGGATAATACATTAAGATTAGCACAGTATTAAACACTTTTTAATTAAATCTCAGTCGTTCTATACTTGGGTTTCGTTCTATACTTGGGTTTTTCTCTTGATTAAAATAATCTTCACATTTTTTTCCACTTTCCCCACAAATCAATTAATCCAACTTAAGTTTCCTTTCAAAATAACTATGTAAACTGGTCCACAACACACAGCAGGTATCTAGGATCTTTGTGTTTTTTTCGCAATGAAAGGTCAAGTTCGTATGGTGTGTACGACAATGTTATTTTTACATTTTCTCGCCTATCGATTATTATGAAGTGAAAGCTCATCAGGCACTATAATTGTAAGTCGTGCAAAAAAAAAAAAACATAAACACACAAAGTAGATATGCATATCTACTTATGAATATGTATGTACATAGATTGATACTATATGTTACATGAAATCACAAATAAATATTCAATTCATACTGCTCGAAAAAAAGGAATGGCCGAGTTTAAATTCAAATTCAAGAAAAACAAAAAAAAATTTGAAGCAAAAATATTCTTGAAAATAATTCGAAATTAATATTTCATTTTCAGTTATTTAAAAAATGAATTTATTTGTATGTAAAGGACTCTGTTGAACATTTATTTTTTTTAAATTAAATATTAAACTATTTTGATTTAAAAAATATTTAAGTTTGTAAGCCAAAACCCTGAGCAGTCAAAATGAGTCGGCAGAGTGAGTCCAATGTGAATGTCTTATATAGCAACTTTTTTTCCTTCAGCTCAAGCATTCATACCTACCTAACTACCTTTGGTTCTGCGGATGTCGAAGTTGCGACGGTAAAGCGTAAAAATTTAATTTTTGTCTGAAAATCTTTAAACCAAATTAAAGGAATTATAAACCACATTCCGAGAACTGTTCAGTACTTAGGCCGATTGTGGAGAATTATTTATCTTTCGCATAGACTTCATAAATAACAATATTTTTATTTGATCACAAAGGACACCCCCACTCATATTTTTAAACCACATGTACACAATACAAAACTTAGCTTATGATGACAAACGATAATTTAGTACATATAAATCAAATGGTGATATTACTCTGTCTATACTTAAAGAAGGCTTAAGAATGATACAAATGAGCGGCAACAAAATCCTGCCAGTGATAGCCGGAAATTTGTGACTCTAGTTTGTTGTAACAGTTGCTGTAAATATGATCGTTAGTGGAAAACTTATAACAACAATGATTCAAAATAATGGAAACTCTAGTTCCAACTTTGTTTCCAATTACGTGTTCCTACTATTCCTCTATCGATTTCTTCAAAATCATAAAAAATACTGCGTGTGTTTGGCAAGGATACGCACAGAGGATGTGAAGCTTATAACATTTTCCCTGGGTTAACATTTAAATGATGGAATCTTTCTCTCTCCACTTTTATCCCACAAATTCCATCATAAAGAATATTTCAAATCTCCTGTTGGAATTGGGGTAGGTCTCGTGATATTAAATTATATTTAAAATATCATTTACCGACAATTTCTTTATTCAAAGTTTTTCTCGGAGTTGAATTTTATATACATATCTACCGTTTGCAATTTTAAAGGTGCAAACAAAATAATAAAACTTGATTTGTTAATACATTTTGTTTTGTAAATTTTGGCGAAATGTGGCGGCCATGTTGTTTTTGTGTCATCTGTCAAATCTGTTGTTTATTATTCAGTTAAGCTACGATTAGACGGTCAACGAAAATGGTCAACACGTTGACTCTCTGACGTCAAAATGACGTCAAATTCTGTCACAAAGTTGTCTTGTCGTGTGATCGTCAACGCATAATACTGTCCATGTGTTGACGGCTACGTTGACGGCTGCGTTGACAGCTGCATTGAGACCGACGTTGAAATTGTTTTAACCTTCATCACGTTGACTATTTTCGTTGAACTTGTTATCACCCTTAGCAAATGTTAGAAAACATTGACGCAAAGCGTTGATCATAATCCCAAGTCTGCGTTGACTTCCGTGTGGCAGAGTCAATGCGTTGATCATTTACATTGACCGTCTATTCATAGCTTTACTGATGTAATAACACCATGGCAAGTTACACGATTATTATATCAAAATATTTTGAGGCAACGATACGTGCGTTGTGCATATTTTATGTTTTACATGGTTGTCCTTCGAAATCGATTATCCAAAGTTTGGTGGCCATATTTGAGTCGACCAATTCAGTGAACAATCAGCCAAGGCCCTTGTGTCAACGAAACGCAAGATCAACGGAAAACATCGTCGCTGTCTGTAAAGTCCGTAGTTCTTCGAAAACGACGATGTCATTGCCATCAGCACCAACGGATAGCGCTAGCGATTGATGATGACAAATTTTTGTTGGATCCAATTGGATAATATGGATGTGAACGTTATGTGTTTTCAACAGAACGGCGCTACGTGCCACACATGTAATTTCTATAATTGAGTCGCGTTGTTTAATGTTGTGTTCTGATTTTAGCGATCTCTTTTTCCAACTTTGTTTTGACGTAGATGCCTAACATCAAATTTGACAGGTGTGTGTTTTTTTTTCCTTTTTTGTGTGTGCAGATCTCATTATTTTTTTTTATTGTTTGTCAGATATAATTCCACTATAAACTTAAATAAAATGGCAAGACATGAACAGACCAGCGAAGAAAAATTAAAATGATCTGACTTTTATTTCAGAGATTTCGTTGGCGAAACATATATGTAGATATTAAGTGGAGTTGGCCTGTAACCGTGAGTCACGGCTCTAATTCGTTTTTTTTATAATATGCACATCTCAGAACCTGCGCTAAGAAACTTCACCTCAATGCCTAGTCTCAGAGCTGATCTAATCCAACCCAAAGTTTTTTGTCTTATTGTTTTTTTTTTTGTTTGTGCCAACAGCGGTTTTGCATGTCATTTAAAAATTAATTTATAATAAATACATCTTTTTATTTAGGAACCGCCCACAAAGAATGTATGTCCGATGGCGAATGGTTTAAACATCCATCAAATAATAAGACTTGGTCAAATTACACAACATGTGTTAACGTTGATGACTTAGAGGTATGTAAATAATATTAAGCTTTATACATCTTCTTTCATGATCATAAGAAATTTTATAATCTTTTTTCTGCTTTTTTTTCAGTGGAGGGAGAACATTAATTTAATTTATGAAACCGGATACGGAATATCCTTGGTTGCCATTCTGATGTCCTTGGCAATTCTAGGGTACTTTAGGTAAGTGTGCTATATAACGTCATTACCACAATGTTCAACATCATGATGTCCATGTCCAAGTAGATATTTTGTGTGGGTATGTTCACGCCCAGAGTGAAGGTGGATTTATAAATTGATGATAATTTATATAAAATATGATTCGCTTACTTCACAAATTGTAAACAATAATTTTTACAATAACTTTTTGAAACAGTTCAAAAACATTCAATAGTAAGGTTCCATTTTGCGAGTGCAACAAACTCTTCTTCTTTGTTCAAGAGGTAACTCTTCATTTACACAATAATCAACAATAGGTATACCTAGTACATTTGTTGAAAAATTTATTTAAAAGGTTAAAGTGAAAGACAAACAACCCTTGAAAATTCAAGTTGACTCCCTTGAAACTGGTGATGGCATTCAAAAGTGTTTTCTCAAAATGATAACGATGCTGGGGGAGGAATTGACTAAAAATCAATTCCCCCATAAAGGATTCATTGGAATTTATTTAAAGATTTTGTTTTGCACTAGAAAATACATTTACAAAAAGTTTTTTTTGTAGGTACAAAGAAAAATCAACAAATAAACGTCACTTTTCAAACAAAAAATGTAATTAATATTGAGACTAAAAAGTCCTGAAGCCCTCTTATTTGGCTGAAGTAATCAACTAAAGAATACAATAAATTGTTAAGAGAGCCATTTTCAATATTATTTACTTTGATCTGCTGAATATATGTATATTTCACAAAGGCGATGCTTGTTCAATGAAATTCAAATCTCTTCCTCAACAAACTGATGGATATGATATTGAAACATTTATTGTCTCATCTATCTTTTTTGGAAGCAAAAAAAATCCTGGTAATGCAATTCCTTGTCAGCAAAAGGGGGAGTATTTATTTCTTGTGTCCAGGAAGAAATCGAAGATAGAAATGCACAAATCTTCTACAAACTAATATCACAGATAATAGAGTTTCATAGGTGTTACATCCAGTAGAAAGAAGAATTTTCAACAAATTTTGCCTCAAAGCACTTTTTATTCTACCTAAAAAATACAATGTGTTCATCAAACTATACGGATGTTTGATAGCTGGTCTTTTGCTTTTTCTGTAGGTGTGTAGATCTATCATTTATAACACCATTATATAGAACACGTCATGTTCCCAAAAATTTGATCAAAGTGGGACGTACGTCTACATCCCGGTAATCATATTTGTTTCCTTTGCATGCGACATATATGGAACTATAGTATCTGTAGTAATATTATTATTTGTACAAAGTAATGCGTTACCTGGGCATACCGTACACGAGTACTCAAAAATTGTGTCTCACAAATGAACATAAGCTTAAGAAAGTAGGGGTTTGGAAAAAACACAAGAATCGTTCTATAAATCAAAAAAACCCTATAATTTTATTAAATTAATAATTATTCCTTGATTGGAAAGCACAGGCACTTTTTCAAATTGCATTAATCCAACATAATAAAGCCAACAACAAGAAAATAAAACTCACATACGCAATTTTTTGATCCCACGAAATTGATATATCCAATTCCTAC
The DNA here is from genome assembly GCA_932273885.2 of Leucozona laternaria. Taxonomy (NCBI): domain Eukaryota; kingdom Metazoa; phylum Arthropoda; class Insecta; order Diptera; family Syrphidae; genus Leucozona; species Leucozona laternaria. The sequence continues at coordinate 19,214,770 of OW026368.1, read as the reverse complement.
AAAGCAACAAGCGAGCAAATGCTGTTTAAGGTTTATTTTTTAGCTCAAGTCCTTATTTTTGAAGCTTTAAATTAAACACTCAAATTTCACATTAATGCTTTGTTCAAATTTAAGAGCATTGAGAAACTTTTTATATTTACTAAAAATGAAGTAAATTCGTTGATTATTACTATTGCATCCAACCCACTCATCCCTTGTATTGGGTTTTTCAATAAGAGCGCTACAAAAGTTTTTTTTTAATAAAACAAAAACGGTTTTGGATATCAATGAAATTCTTTATTCTTGTGAAAGTACGTTCGATGCCATTATGTATGGAACTCGATTTCTTTTGCATGGCCACCACGGGCACGCTTGCCGAAGTCCAGACACTGAACCCAATTTTCGACAGTTTCAAGCATAAATCGACATTTTCGACAGTTTTCAAGCATAAATTGGCCGATACTGCTGCAATTTCACGTTCGATATTCGTACGAAGTTCATCAATCGTCGCTGGCTTGTTGGCATAGACCCTAGACCTGACGTAGCCCCACAGGAAATAGTCTAACGGCGTCAAATCGCACGACCGAGGTGGCCAAGCAACTGGACCATTTCGTGAGATAACACGTTCTCCAAACTTGGTTTCCAATAAATTGATTGACACTCGCTGTGTGGCTTGTGGCGCCGTCCTGTTGGAACCACATGTCCTCCAAGTCCATATCATCCAATTGGGGCCAAAGATATTAGGTTATCATTGAACGGTAGCCATTCCCATTCACAGTAACGTGCCGGTCTTGATCATCACGGAAGAAGTACGGCCCAATGACGCCGCCGGCCCATAAACCACACCAAACCGTAATTTTTTCAGGATGCAATGATGACTCATGGAGTACGTGTGGATTGCTGACTGACCAATACCGCATATTATGTTTATTGACGAAGCCATTCAGCCAGAAATGAGCCTCATCGCTGAAGATGATTTTTCGATTTTTAGCACTCTTAACGTTGAGGCCACTGACTCCGAATATCGGTAGTAAATTTTAATAATTTCGACTCGTTGTTGGCTCGTATATCTTTCCATCATAAAATGGCAAACCTTACTAAAGAGAAATGTCAAAAGAACGGCAAGAAATATGGCGTCGTTTGCTGTCCCTGTTGCTCTACTTTTGTAGCGTCCCTGTTGAAAAACCCTTTATTAAGCTTGGATGCATAATGAATAATTATTGTAAAATATTTTTGACGTCATTATATGCAGATGTTATGAGCGTTAAAACACAAAATTAATATAGAGAACGTTTTAAAACTGTGCAGTATGAAAGGCAAATACAATTTTTAAATGCATTTTTAAATTAATTAGGTATGTGCGTCGAGAACAATTTGATTTACATGTTTTAATGTGAAAATAATTCAGTAACCTTAAATTCTCTTCCAACCTTGACCCATAATAAAGGCGTATATGTACTGCACAAAGAAAACTTTAATAGGTACTTCCCATAAGCTATATGAGTTAACACCATCTCCACCAAACACAAATTCAGGGTTGGATTTCAAAAGCTTTAACAAACAAGTATTATTGAATTATTGTATTACAACCAGTTGAAAATCCTAATTTGCGATTTGAAAGACATAGGGTAGTATGAATTAAAATACAGCAAACAATCTCAACTCTCGGAGCATGTGATTCAGTGTCTTATAAAAGTAAGACTCTCGAAAACATACTCGCATTTACAAGAGCTCTTACTCAACTTTTTATGTTGATCACCTACTCTGAGCATGTGCTCCGTTTTTATCAATAACAAAGTTACTTATTTGTAATTATAATACTTACGATAGTACAAGCTTCATGTAACTTTGTGAAGTCATTTCGCTTATCAAAAATATGAGAATGAAGAATCAAAAAAAAATTTATTAAAATATATCGTTTTGAAAGGTGTTTTTTTGGAGGGGTGAAAGAGGTGTGCTATATTTCTTTGAGACTGAAAAATTGATAGAAATGTTTTTATTATTTAGATTCAGAATCCATTAAAATAACTAAGGTGAAAAGAATGTTTTTATGAATAAGAGAAAGCCAAGTATTAATTGAGCCTATACGCAAATTTTATGATTAAAAAGTGTTTGGGTGTAAAAAGAACAAGATTGAAGAGTGTATTTAAACACATTGTTCTGTAACGAAGCGTTACACTTCAGCATTCCCTCCGCCCATACCGAATGCTGATTATTTACCGTCGACCGCCGAACATAAACATTTTAAATATCAAAACAAACAATAAAGTCTAGAATATTCAACATATCAGCAACAACAACCAACCTGCACCAGCACCTTAAATAAATTGTAATCCGATCTGCAACAACGGCCAAGCATCCGTCACTTCACCTACCGACCCCTAGTCATCATAAGCAGCATGGTACCTGCAGCGCTGCAGCATCTACACAGTCTGTATTAACACACCAAGTAATACAATGTATTTTGCGTTTCATAATTCACACTGTGTCGTAGCTCAAAAGGTGACTAGAGGACGTATGAAATTCTGATTACTCCGAAGCTCATCGACTCGTAGTTTTCTATTTCTGAAATAAGAAAAGCAGAGAAGAAGCATCTACAATAACCTCAGTTTCCTTTAATGAATACATTCGTGTGTCATTAAAGCTAAACCTTTTTGGTCCTCAAAAGATCCTGCTTCCCGATATTGTTACTCCCCTCTCGCTTTTGTGAGTTGTGTGCTGGAAGTAGATTTCTATACCATTTTTCTCTCTCCTTGCTCCTTCTGAGTGGTATTGTGGTCCAAAATAATTTTTCCCTTGGATAAGCCTTGGGCTGGAATTAGATTCCTACCGTTTAGTCCCTGATGCACTTCTTCTAAGGGCGTAACGTGGGCCGAGTTTATAAAATACCGTGTTATTCAGCTTAATTTTTAACAGAATTGTAAACCCTATCATTAAACGCAATAAATACTGATTGATAAAACTGGTAATTGGTTGGAGTTCGACTTTCTTAACCCGAGTCTTACTTGCTTTCTTCGGGAATACCCTGGACTACGACGAACTTACCTCAGCCTGAGAAAGAAAAAAGCATCACAGTTCAAATTGCAGAAAACTTCAAAAAAAAAACAAAGCGGTTGTTATAGACGGAATTTTTCCAATTGGTAGCGAGCTATTGGAGTCATACCACCTACACATAAAACTAAGCATTTCTGTGAAAATTTGTTTTTCCCGCCGAGGAGGAGAATCAGAGATTTATTGTCTAAAGGCAAGTCGTATGGATTGCAGAAACTACTGGCCAAAATAATAATAAGGTTTTTCTCTCTGGATACATCTATGTGGTATAAAGTTTCCAATCAAACTTACCAACATTCAAAAAACTTCATTAAAAAACATCAATTTGCAAACTCAACGTAAATTATTTAAAATTGATGTTCCCACGAAAGGTTTGGTTCTTGATTGAGACTCGACACCTCATTGGCTTTTTCCCCAATTTAAGCAGGGAGTCAGTCAATAACCAACCGAAAAACTGTTCGTTTTTATTATTAAAAGTTCTTCTTCACATCTGCATCGATCCTGTGAAAACCCTACTGATCATTGCATGGAGTACCGCCTATATGTCTTTATACCCTACCTGCTTTTCAATTATTTCGAGAAGGCTTTCGATAGCCTTAATCCAGAGTTCATATATAAAAGCCTTGCACAGAAGCATAATCCATCAAAACAAACATCTTGACATCCTCATGCTCTTATTTTGATATTTTTTTGAGTTTTTTTAAAGGATACATCGATTTACACAAACAAATCTCCTACGCAGTAAATAAAAAAGGCGTCGTTGGTAGTTCATTCTTCGATGGCCCTTTCTACATAAATACTTATTCAAGTCCTTCCCTGATTACCGTATCTCATGTTCTAAATTGCATTCTTTCAAACGAAAACAAAATATTACGTATTCGCCAGAGTGTCCCACTTTTGCTATCTGAAAAACAACACTCCCACGTAGCACTAGGTACTTGTCTCTTTTTTTGTATCATTGAATTTTACATAATATCACCCAACGCATATCAGTTTAATGCAACATTTACTTCGAAGTTTTTTTTCTTAAATAAATTTAAGGTACAAAATAATATCCAAAGATAGCTTAGGTGACAAAAACTACCCTGTAGATAAGTTAGAAAATATGTTCACTACTATAGATATGCGTGTATGTAAGTGCTTAAAGTTTTATCCTTCAAACTTAATATGCCCACAATTTATAGCCTTAATTGCAAAATGCACAAATCGGAGTTGTGATTGTTGCCAGGTTTTACGATATTCCCAAGAGGACTGCGTATAAGAGAAAGAAAGTTTGAAAGTGACTGGATATTATGTTCAAGTGAATGGATCTGACAATTCCGTAAAGTTCATTCAAGTACACACTCCCACAAGATAAAAGAGGACGTATGTATATGAAAACTATGTTCGTAGTTAAATTTCCATTCTTTAAGTTTTCGTAGTAAAATTATTATGTTGAACATGGTAAACTTTCAAAATGTTTTCAATTAGTTGAAATTTTGTTTTCAATAATGTCTAAAAGATTTTGTTGACTTTCATTATATTTTAATAGAATAATCTCAATGTCATGCTAGGAAAATATTTTCAAAGAAGCTTTAACAAAAAGTGATTTAAAATTAATTGCTTGGATGTAAAGATTGAAATTTAATTAATGGTTCTATAGTTTTACGTTCCGTTTTAACTTGTTCCATAGACCGTGGGCAAATATTGATTTCGTTTGAAAAAAATGTCAAGGTTTTAATTACACATTAAATAACAATGATAGAGAAGTCTGGTGTTGCTGTTAGATATACAGCCCGTCGTTGTTCTGTGTGCCTGTGCATCCAATCTACATCGAACTTGAGCCTAAATGGGTTGGCCAAACAAAACGAACACTTTTGTTTGTGATTCACTAGTTTTTTTTTCGCATCTTATGCTAAAGTTTGTAGTGAAAAAATATTATTTTGGTTTATACAAATGTTGATTGTTATATAAAAATATAGAAAGTTTCTGAATTTAAACAATTCATATATAAAGGATGTTTTTTTAGAGGTATAGAACTTTGAAATTGAATAAAACAAAGATGATTTTTTTTAAATTGACATGAAATTAACCTAATTCGAGAGATAATCTTCTGGCATTATAATTAAAATATGATTTCTGGCATATGACCGCCACGGCTGGCTCGGATGTAGTCTAATCTGGAGGTCCAATTTTCAATGACTTTTTCCAACATTTGTAGCCGTATATCGGCAATAACAAGGCGAATGTTGTCCTCCCAGTGGTCAATAGTCTCGCTCTTTTCGGCGTAGACTAGCGATTTCACATATATCCACACAGAAAATAGTCAATCGGCGTTAAATTTACGATCTTGGAAGCCAATATTCACGGGTCCGTAACGTGTAACTATGCGGTTACCAAACGTTTCCTTCAACAAATCAATTGTGGCACGAGCTGTGTGACTTGTTGCGCCGTCTTGTTGAAACCACAGCTCCTGCACATCATGGTTGTTGTTCAATTGATGAACGAAAAAGTCAGTAATCATGACTCTATAGCGGTCACCATTGACTGGTAACGTTCTGACCATCATCGTTTTTAAAGAAGTACGGTCCAATTATTCCACCAAACCATAAAACACACCAAACAGTCAGTTTTTGTGGATGTAACGGTGCCTCAACATACACTTGAGGAATATCATCACTCCAAATACGGCAATTTTGTTTATTGACGTATCCATTCAACCAAAAGTGAGCTTCATCTCTAAACAAAATTCGCTTATGAAAATTGAGATCAACGGCAGTCTTGTTTTGGGCCCATTTGGGCACAATTTGGAGGCGTTGTTCAGGCGTCAATCTACTCATGTTGAAATGCCAAACCAAACTAAAAATAAATCACTTGACAGATGACAAAATGGCCGCCAGTTAAAATAGTGTTGCCAACTTAAAGTTCTATTCTTCTAAAAGAAAACATCCTGTAGAAACATTTTGCAAAAAAATTCATCAAAATTGGAGATAAACTCTCAAATGCTCATATTAATATTAATGCAATATCCCATTTGATTTCATTGCAATATTTTATCAACAAACATTTTCAAACACAAAAGCTATTCAAAAAGTTTATCTGTGGAAATACCAAGGTACAGAGGCTCAGACCATTTTGAGCAATTATTTTCAACAAAATAACCAGTAAAGCATAAATGAAAGACACGCCCCAAAAACCGTAGCCTACAATTGGGCGGCGTAGAATGAAAATTCCATCCAAAATCTAATTACCATATTGCAAACATTTTTCAGATCTCTGAAATGTGCCCGCATAACGATTCACATGAACCTGTTCGCCTCGTTTGCGGTCAATAATACCCTTTGGCTGGTTTGGTATAAAGTGGTTATCGCCGACACGGTACTCCTCAATGTTAACCCGGTAAGTGTGCATTTTGGCCATTGTCACAACTCAACTCACAATATGAATCTATACTCAAAAACGAATTGGTGCAAATATTTCAGCCTACTTGTATTGCTTTGCACCTGGTGCTGCACTATTTCATGCTCAGCAACTACTCTTGGATGCTGTGCGAGGGCTTCTATCTACACACAGTGCTTGTTTCGGCTTTTATTTCGGAGAAAAGGCTCGTCAAATGGTTGATTGGTTTTGGATGGGGCTCACCGGCAATTGTTATATTTATCTATGGACTTTCACGCGGGCTGGCCGGGGAAGATGAAGAAGTTATACAGTGAGTTTTGAAATTGAATTTTCGATTTTCTAGTTTTTACTGAACCGTGTGATGACATTTTGCGATATTTTGTTTTTGTTTTTGTTCTTTTTTTTTATTTATTTCACAGCTGCTGGATGAATTCAACCGTGTTTGATTTTATTTTTATTGTACCTGTTTGCATATCTATGCTGCTGAATCTGCTATTTCTATGCAATATTGTGAGGGTGGTGCTGTTGAAACTGAAAGCTCCAGCCGGGATGCAAGGAAATTGTGGACCATCCAGAGTCGCACTGCAGGCTTTTCGGTGAGTGAGTGAGAAATTTGTTTTATTATTTGTTTTGGGGAAAAATGGGAAAATAAACAATGGAATTTATAGTTTTTCAATCAGCCCTATTCTGCTAAACGATTCGATCGAATCTTTCGATTCACGCGAATCTTTTATTCAATTTTCTTCAAATCATTTATTTAAAACTTATGTCTTTCGAATGCAAATCTTAACCAGTTCTTTATTTTTGAAATTCTAAAGAGAATTTCATTGCATTCATTTTATTTTTATCGCAATTAATAGGCATTATGGAACAATCATTTCCTTCCCACTGATAGCAGAATGCCAATGTTCACGCGAACGTTTAGCAGAATAGGGCTGAATGTGTATTTCAATTTGACACCTGAATGGCTATAGCCATTCTTTTAAGCACGAAATAAGTCTCGCATAAGACAGCAAAATGGTTGCGGAAATACCCGTTTAAAGTTCCATCAATTTAAAAATAAAATAGCGAAACCGGTAATGCAGTTTAATCTGTGCGGAAAAGAGTGGGGATGTTTTCAAAATTATTTCTGCTACAATTATTAACTTCGTGGTGTCATTTTGGTATGGGATTTTCTGTTTCACATCAGTAGCGCAATAAGATCAAGGTTGTGCCCATCGGAAAAATATATAGGCTCTATTTTGGTCTAATAATGTTTGGGTTTCATCAAGACATGGGTGCGAAAGTCTGACAAATGCATAACTTTCATAAATGCAAATGATAAATATCAGATTTTCATAAAAGCAAACCGCAAATATTTGCATCGCAAATGTGCAACTCTAAAAACTCACATGCAATCTGAATTTCCTTATTAAGGAAAGAGATAGGTATATAATTAGTATAAACGATTTCCTTTTCTTTATTGTTCCATCTGTCAAATTCTTTCCCTATGACATATGACGCAAATCAGAAAAAGTGTTCATAAATGCAGCGTAAAATACATGTGCAAATATTTTGTTTGAAGCTAATATGATTGCAATTGGTCGCATGGAAACAAAGCAACCATGCATTTATGAAAGCACCCAATGTTTGGGTGTCATCAAGACATAATCGCCGGTTGATCATGGGGTTGCAAAAAGATGACCTTGAACTTGAAACAGTAACAAAATTTTGAAAACATGACATTTGACAGTTAAGAGTTTTGGTGATCTCAATGCCAAAAATGCTACACAAATAATATCTACATAGGTACAATAAAATATTTAGAAGATTTAACAAGCTACTAAATTTCTTGTGACTTATTTTCAAGTCCGATTGATAATTTTGGTCATGAAATCGAAGAAAAAAGAAAGTTCCATCCCCTTATTTTTAAATTTTGAAAGCTTATAATATTTTGGTATTCTAAAATTTGAAAAAAAAAAAACTTTAACTGATTGATTGATGATTTTGTCATTAAATTGAAAAAAAAATCATTTCCAATCCCTGAATTTATTTCTTTTAATTATTCAAAATATTGAAAAAAAAAATTGAAACAAAAGTTTTTTGGGGAAAATATTCTTAAAAATTTGTGTACACACCTTTTTTCCTAAAACTAATATCTACAGAGATAATTAGCTTCACCCTTGAAACTTATAAAATTCAAGAAAGCAGTCAAAGAACACATTCTTTGCATTGTTTTGCGTGCTTTGCATTGTGTTTGCCTTCCATAAACCTGGCATTCTCCAGCCTCATTAAACTTTTTCCCCAGTTTCATGACAACATATCACCTACACCTAGTATAACGAATCATTATGCATGAGAAGGCAAAAAAAAAAAGAAAAATAATGCAGAAATTCAAAGAAGATTACATTCAATTGATTGCTATAAAATAAACGGCGGAAAAATGATTGCAATCTTTTCGATGTCAAAGGAATGGTGATTTCATAATTTGAAGTCAAAGTCGCAGAGTGAAGTTAACGAATGCAATCTTTTTATTCAGTTCAATGAATAATTCTTTTTAAAAACTGCATTCACAAAAGATTGCATTCTTTGACAACCCTGTTCAAAATTCAGTTTTCAAGGCTTTAAAAACACTAATAAAGCCAATCGCACATTAAAGGATATGATAACCATACAAGTTTAGTTTAAAGTATTTAATTATCTGCTGTTGCAATTTAGTTGCCTCTCTTTATTACTGAATGTGAACTAAGTTTCCCTTGGAAAGTGGACACCTTGTATGGGAACTAACTCCTTGAACACAATAGAATGCTGCAACTGGAACTAGAGCTGCAGCTGCAATAGCTATCAAAAAGTGTCGCACGTGCTTGTTTGTATACGTGTCCACATTGCAGCTGAACATCTTTCTGACATTTGATGTCATTTGTTGGCTCAGCTGATTGTATCTTTTCTGAATTTTGTGAACATGGGGGAGGTCATTTCAACCCCTATTGGGCTGAAATTGGTTCGCCTCCATCAATTTTGAAATATCAAAAATGCTGCGCGAAAAAGTTCAACGTTGGTGAACTCTTATGCAGCTGGTGCTGCAGATCCGTTTGCAGCTACTTGGCGTTCCCAATATTGAAATTAAGTGTATTCAATAGTTTGCCAGCTAGTCCAGCTGCAGTTCCGACTTCATTGTGTTAAGGCAGTATATCTACTTTCAAAAGTGGGTTTATTTCCTTGTGAAAAGAGAACAGTTTTTCGGGACTCCAAATACCTAAATTTACTAATTCTTACTTTAAAAGTATTAAAAATCGATCCATTTACTAAAGAACCTAAAGAGAATGTTGAAGTACATTTTTTTTTTTAAATAATGAATAAGTTTTCTAACTTTTTAATTTAAGAAAATAATCACTTAAAAAATTTATTTCAGAGCAACGCTCCTTCTGGTTCCTTTGCTGGGTCTGCAATATATTGTGACTCCATTCAAACCGGATCCAGGGCACCCTTGGGAGCATGTCTACGAAGTAATATCAGCTTTCACTGCATCATTTCAGGTAATTCGATAAATGTTTTTTTTTCAACTCCACCCCTAGTTTTTTTGTTTCATTCATTCTCACAAAGTAATTATGGGAGAGGATATAATATAATTTTTTTTTTTTTTAAGCAGAAATAGTTTTCCCGAACACAAAACCATCTGGATGTTTGTTTGCCATGAACATTTACTCACAGAATCTAGGTTTTTATTTTACCTTGATATTATAGGTATAGGGTGTTTGTAAACGTACGTGTGACCAAGTCATGCTATATTTGAACTCCAGAAAAGTATTGTTTTCATCGGTACGAAGTATTACATATATCAACGTTATTAAGTAAACTCTACAAACTTATAATGGGCCATTTGGGTGCTAAACTCAGTAAACCTTGATCGTTCGATAAATGTTACCTACTTTTTTAATCTCTAAATTATTACCTTGCCCATCGCTAAATCCAAGGAACATACACATGTACATTAATGTGTAATTGAAAGTTTTTTGCTTTAATGTCTTGTTTGCTCAAATAGAACGCAACAGGTGCTTAGTAACGTAACGTTAAAAATCACAATAGCCCAAGATCCCAGTCTCTATAATTACGAAGAGCAAACAAAAAGAACCCGACATTCCATGATGGTCTAGGTTCTATATTTTTCGAAATGTGCAGACATTCAAAAATGAAAGTCTTACAGGTAACACTTTTCTTCGCCTCGGCTATCGGTATTTATGGAAATTATTTTGAGTCTATAACTGAACTTATTGAAAATGTTTACGATCAAAGTGATGCGGAGTCAATTTGTTGCGTTGGGGTTGACAGTATATTTTTGAATGTCTTCTTGAAAACGCATCCCAATTTCCGTGTGGTAATTTTCGAACCAAATTCAGTAAATATTTCGTGGAATGGCAACAAAGGATTGTACGGGAACGTTTTATTGGTGGTTGGGGCCGTTAGTAAGGATCCAACTGACATAGAAGTACTGCATCATCTTATTCTTCAACTGGGGGTTCGGAATTTCTCAATCATCATTGCTGAAGACATTGAGAGACTTCAACTATATTTCTCGTTTCTTTGGGAGAAAAAATTCCGACGGACTTTTGGAATTATTGCAAATGGAAGTTCCTATGCCTATTTTCCGTATGCGGAATCGACAGTTCTTGAAGTTACACAAATGAATCCTCTTCCCAATGCATTGAAGGATCTTAATGGACACGTTATTCGAACAGCTATTAAAATGGACTTGCCTCGGTCATTTTGGTTTACTAACAAAAAGGGTAAACGACTGGTTGGGGGCTTTGTTGCACAAGTGTTTATGAACTTTCTGCAAAAACACAATGCAACTTTTGAGGATGTCGCGAGCCTAGCTAATACTCTTGAAAAGGGCAAGGAGATTGCAGCTGTTTTAAATGGTGAATTAGACGTCTCTATGAATCCCTACTATCCCATCAAGGGTATTCAGCTAAGTTATCCTGTTAAGCTCAGCAGGTGGACTATAATGGTACCCCTGAAGGGCTATTTAGATCCAAATGAATATTTCTTGAGGCCGTTTTCCCTAACAGTCTGGATGTGTATTGGAATTATCTGTATGTACATTGCCCTCATGAACTTCCTGATGAAAATCTTGATGGGTGAGCGTGCAGACGTTTGGCATTCCTTCACTCAAATTTATTTGACAATGCTGAATATGTCACTGGATCATCAAAGCCACAGTGCTTACCGATTTCAGTTTATTGAAAAAATATTCGCCTTTATAATTGTGAACTTCTATCTTGTATTTCTAACATCATTTCTGACAGTCTTCATAAAAGTCAAAGAATACGATTCCATGGAAGAGCTGATTCAAGATGGCTTCCCAGTGATGTTGACTCAATTCGATTGGAATTACGCTGATCCCACAATATTCCCGAAGGGTTTTGAAAAAATTCTTGTCATTGTTGACTCTAGTGTGCTCGCGAGAGAAAGAAGTTCAATGCGAAATACCAGCTTCGCTTATGGCATGGGCATTGATTCATACAGTTTCCTTTATAGTTTGACGTCGAAGTATGCGAAGCCGAAGTTTAAAATGATAAGTAAAAGTTTGAATCAGGCATTGTTTACATTCTTTTGGGCCAGTCATGCACCACTTCATGCAGTTTTAAGCGATTTTATCATAAGAATCTTTGATTACGGATTACTCATCAAATGGACGCAAGACTCATATCTGCAAGGATCGCAAATTGCGAACAAAAATTTGCATCTAACACCTGAGACGTATAATGTTTTGTTCCCTTTGACTGTTAAGCAGCTGCGTTTTGCTTGGAATTGTCTTTTATCAGGATTGACTGCTGCTTTTCTTGTTTTCTTAGGAGAAAAGTTTGGTGTGGCCTGGTTAAGATTAATTATTATGTCAATGTACAAAAAATTCAAAAGGCGTGATTAAACAAGAAATGTTAACACCTAAGTAAAAAAAAAAAAATGTTTGCACATAAAGACACAAAAGACACAACAAATCTAAATCTTCAATTGTGCAATTTTATGAAAAATTAAATTTATTCAATTTTGTGTTGTATTAAATGTTGAATGTTGAATGTTTAATGTTAAATGTTTCAAATAAATAGTAGTAACGATGACAAATCGATATTTCTTTTAAAACTGATGGCGAAGATTTTTTTTTTGTAAAAATCAGGTATGGTATGAAAGTGACACTTTGCGACTTTATTTTTTTATATGAAGCTTTGGATATTTTCTTAATTTTGTATACCTGAAAAAACTATATTATTATTTTGAAAGTTGAACGTCGATTGGCTGGCAATATGAGGGTTATTCAAAATTACTACAATAAAATGTAGTAGGTCCTTCAGCAACTATATAAAAGGCATAATACCTACTAAAAATGATCATGAATTCACTAAGACTTTTCCTAAGCACCTAAGATGAAGGAAGATGGTTCAGTATAGTGTTACAGATTGTACACATTTTTAGCTACATAGGTACAATACAATTTTTTCAGGCATAAAACAGTTCAGATACGAAGATAGAGATAGAGGCCTACAGTCAAAAATGGTAACACGAGTTTAGTTTGGAATTGATGTGGAAACAACTGATATTATAATGTTTTTTTTTTTTTGAGATATTAACACAAAACTTAATTTTAACCCCTTTTATTTTTCTTAGGAACTTTAGCTCTTGTCCAATCTTAGGGAAGCTATACCTTTAAGAGTGTTTTCGAAGTTTGTGGTTTGTCTTGCTTTTCTGGGCTTATATTGCTCTGTAAACTATAATAAAAGACTGATTAAAAACTAAGATCAAAGTGCGTTTTAACTTCTTTACTTCATAGAATGTGTTTGAAATGTGATTAAATTATATCTACAAAAAAATCTTCTTTATAAAACAATCGACTGATTAAAGACTGACTGATCAAAATAAGATATTTTTTATTTATTTAATTCGTTAAATGCTAAAGTTAGAAACTTAAAGCTAATTACATTAAATACAAAATCTCTAAATTCTGTTAATTTCTTGTGTAAATATGTGTAAACATCAACCTTTGTAATGGGTGATTTTTTAAGAGGTTTACAACTTTTTTTTAAAAAAAAACACAAAAAATTCGAAAAAATGAATGAAATATTTATTTGAATCGATAGTTTGAACCTTGCGATTTAATGTTTAAAGATAATTTCATGCAAATGTTGACCGCGGCTGCGTCTCAGGTAGCCCATCCGCTGAGTCCAATTTTGGCATACTCTTTCACACATATCGGCCGGTATCTCACGAATGAATGCATGGATGTTGGCTTCCAGTGCGTCAATCGAAGCGGGCTTGTCCCTATAGATATTAGCTTTGACATACCCCCACAAAAAATAATCTAATGGTGTCAAATCGCACGATCTAGGCGGCCAATTGACCGGCCCGAAACGTGAAATTAACTGTTCACCAAACTCGCCTCGCAATTGCGCCATTGTTTCACGTGCTGTGTGGCATGTGGCACCGTCTTGTTGAAACCACATATCATGCAAGTCAAGAACTTCCATTTCGGGCAAAAAAAAGTTTGTTATCATCGCTCGGTAGCGTTTACCATTGACAGTAACGCTGCGATTCGCATCATCTTTGAAGAAATAGGCCCAATAATGCCGCCAGCCCATAAACCGCACCAAACAGTTGCTTTTTCGGGATGCATTGGTAGCTGTTGCAATGCTTCTGGCTGATCTTCACTCCAAATGCGGCAATTTTGCTTATTTACGTACCCATTCAACCAAAAATGAGCCTCATCGCTGAACACAAGCAGCGCGCGATGAACATTTCGAACCGAGCACGAATTTTGATAGTAAAATTCAATAATTTGCAAGCGTTGTTCATTTGTAAGACGATCCATGGTTAAATTGCAAACCAAACTGAAGCTGTTTGACAGTGACACAAGGTACTAAACACACGTCAGCTGTCAAAACCAGTGTTGCCAAAACCAAACCAGCTAAAAAATCACCCGTTATAAGCGCCTAATTTTTGTTACTGAACGTACTCAAAAGAAACATATTGAATAATTAACACTGCATTACCTATCTGTAGACAGTGCTTAAATAGTCTAGTGTTGAAAGAACGGGCAGCGAAATACCCAGTGCCGGAACCGCTGTAACGAAATTTCTAATCACTAAAAGGCTGGTGCTTCGTAGTTCGCTCTCAACTTTAAGATGATTACATATGGTTATTGTTTATGGTCATCATCATCACTCTTTGAGCATCGACAAACAACAACTGTCAGCGGAAAGCACTTAAATCGTGGTTTCAATTAAATGACACCGTAGCCAAATTAAAAATATTTAGAAAATTTAATTGCAGTTATCAGCATGGTTGTCACTTAGCTTGAATTTCAGTAGATCTACTGAACTTTTTTCGAGAAATAAATCTACTGCCTTTAAATCAAATCTACTGCACTTTCGGTTTTACGAAAAAAATCCTTCAATAAGTAATCCATAAAATATTTTTTCAATTCTGTGATTGAATGCAGTCATTTTCATTCTTCATGGACGGTGTTCACATTGGACTCACTCCGCGCGACTCATCTTGACATCTTTTTCTTTTATCTCACTCCACCTCACTATATGAGAAAGTGAGGCAGGATTTTTTATTTTTTTTGAAAATATCCTCCCTCCATCTCTTTTTCATCATGAGGTGGGGTAAGATAAAACAAAAAGATGTCAAAATGAGTCGCACGGAGTGAGTCCAATGTGAACACCCGTCATGAAGATCACCCCTTAATTTATTTATGCAGCTTTCGGCTATTGGCTTTGTTTTGATAACAATTGACAGCTGTCACATCTTGTTTTTTCTTTTGACTGTGAGAAAAATGGAATATCACTTTATATTTCTAAGTATTTTTAACATTATAATAGGCAGGCAGATTTTCTTGGTTATATTTTTAAAGTTAAACGTTTTTTTTTAATGACAGAGTCGACGACGTTGAGGATCAACAAATTTCAAGAGCTAACCCATCAAAATTTGTTTCTGGGAAATATAAATCTACTGTAAAAACATTCAATTCACTGCATTTTATTTGCAAATCTTTGTCAGTGGAAATCCCTTAAATCGCTGTTTCAATCGATTGACACCACAGCCAATCGCCTATGGAATCGGACGCTGTGATTTTTAATGGTTTTTAACTTTGTGCAAGTACAAAGGTAGCCGATAACTCTGCAATTTGTTCAACATCAGCTATTTTGTCTATCCCAGCCACCTACGTCCCTCGTCTGCGTGCTTAAAAATTGCCGTATATGTAAACGTCGAAGCAGGACTATTCAGTGCCGAACTTTCACCGTTGGACACTTCACCAACAGATTTTCACCACAAGCCTTTTAGTGCTTCTTATTTTCGTTACAGCGGTTCCGCCACTGGGTAGTTCGCTGTCGTTCTGTAATGCAGTGTTGATAATTCAATATGGCCATTGTTTCTTTTGGATTAAAATGTGGTTAGTCACAATAGAATTCAGATTTGCCTGTAATACCCGTGATTTTTTGTAAACTTTGCAACATTTTATAACATATTTTAATCATTGCAATGTATACTGAAACTGAAATCTTGTTAAACAAGCGAATTCTGTATGATTCTATTTTTGACGCAAATTTAAATTTGGTATGATAGACAATAAAACATGAAAAAATTGTCTCCCGCCAGTAAAAATAGTGTTAATAAATGATTTTCTATTAATTTGCATCATTTATTTTAAATTTTCGAGTTTTATTTTACAAAAGTCGCTGTTCTGCAAAATGTCCTAACAAAAAGGCAAATGATATAAGCTGACAAAGAATACGATTTGATATTGAAAACAATATAAATGAATTCTTATTGCGATTTAACCATTTCTAATAAAATCTACACTACTTTGCGAACACGAAAACAAAATATCCAGAAACGAAAAATCTGACACTTAAACGGGCGGCATTCAAATATTGAGCACTAAATGGCAGCACTTAAAGATCCAACACTCAATCGGCGGTGGTGAAATGTCCGTCTATCAATTTTCGGTGGCGAATGGTACCGTACCGTGTAAACGTAGATCAGTTCAGATTTTTATTTAATTTACTAAACGCACCCTATATCCTCCCATACCTAAATTCAATTGTCAATCCCTACAGCTGACTACTATTATATCTTTGTTTTGATTTTATTTTCTTTCTAGTTTCATTATTCCAATCGTCGGTCGCTCTAAAAATAATTTGCATTCATTGCCGGCAAAAAATAAAAACAAATAAGTGGTCGCGATAAAATAATATAATCTTGTCGTCAGTCGCGTTAAAAAAATTTATTTCGGTCGGGGAAAAGCAAATTTCGTAACGTAACGTGCTACAACGTAACGTTGCACAGGAAAGTTCACGTTTTTTTGATGTGTAAACATTTATGGCTGATTTCCAATGCCGCGTTGGGCGTCGCTTTGAAAGATTCTTCTGTCAACGCGATAGTTAAGACATAGAAATTTATGTATAGTGTTTACAATGACGCGTTGGACAATAATGTTACGATTTGGCATCCATTAGCAGGTACACAAACCAACGTAACATAAGCGACCTCAACGCAAAAGTTGAAAAATATCTACTTCTGCGTGCGTTTTGACAGTAATGTTAGTTAATATGTATCTTGTGTATGTTCAAAAAATTTGAATTTGTTTTCAAGAGGTAAGAATATAATTATATTTTGAAATATTTGTAAATAAATTTGAAGTTATAGAATAAAAATTGTTTTATAGGATTTCTTTTGAAGAGAAATGTATTATTTTAATGAAGGAGCATGAGTAGGAGGGTTGCAACACATCCTTGTTGTTTTAAAAAAATGTTCCGGGTCTTTTGCTTTCCTTCTTCATCCCTTCTAAGATTGAGCTCCGGAACCTACCAACGCCGTTTTGGTTTTAAACCTCTTCATAGGCTGAAACAGCGGCAAAGACTGCTTTAGCAACAATTTCTACTGTCGACGATAGATTTATTGTTGTTCATTTTAAATTTAAAGACGTTCGCAAAATATTTACATTTGATTTGCAGAATGATACTTGTTTTTAATCAGCTGATTCTCTTAAAGTCATCTGTCATGTCGACGCGTCCGTAATGCTTGTAAACGTATACGAACGCATCACTAACGCGAATGCGTCATTGGAAATCAGCCATTATGCTGGCGATAGAGTGAAAAAAAAACGTGAACGTTCGTGTGCAACGTTACGGTGTGCAACGTTACGTTCTACATACTAGGATGGGTGCGTTCAGTGAAAAAAATCTTAAGATCCCCTTCAAGCAAAAACAAGTCCGTTTTGGATCCGCGCACGTTGATGTTTACACTTATTAACCGTGAGTCCCGGCACTCACACAATTTTCACTCTACCGCCAGCATAGAAGTTTTACACATCAAAAAAAAAAAAACAAACAAACCAATGACCTTCAAATGTTAAATTTTTTAGATCTAGAAAAATTATTATTTTAATTCCACAGGAACCATCGCTCCACCTCTATCACCTATCCCAGCCTTCGAACAGGCTTCAACTCTGCTGATCATACCAGCAGCCTTAAACGACATTTTTAATCAAAAAATACTCTCAACTTTGTTGTTTATAAAAGTCTTAAGCAACCCCAATTGTCGTGTCCCCTCCCAGGCAATGCCACCATTTTGTCCATTTCTAAAAAAAACAAGAAAATTCGAAAAAATCGAATAAATCGTTTTTTTTTTTTTTTGTAAAAAAGATGCATAATTGCTGCATAATTGACTTTTATGCTTAAGTCTTTTAGGGAAAATAAAATTATAAGTTTTTTTTTTGGTAAAAATTAGGGATACAAAATGTACTAAAGTCAGGAAAATATTCAATATCAAAAGCCAACTTTAGTACTTAAGGACTATTACGCAGCTCGAGATAAAATTCAACTCTCACTTTTCTCTCCAAACATCAGCTAACGCCCTTCCTATATTTTGACATAAGAGCTTTGTGAAGAATCACAGAAATCAGCTGTACCTACTTCGAGAAAAAATTTTATTCAACCATTTCAAATAATTTGTTTCCATTAAAGTGAAGTTTTTCAGTGTCAGTGTGGTAAACCCGAGTTAACTCACTTCTGAAAAATGTTTTTCAGTCAATTTAGATCCTGAGTTTAAGTTACCTCAACAAATTTCTAGATTTCTAGACTCTGAGATTAGCTGAACAAAAATGTCTGACTGAAGCTGCATGGAAATCGAAGAGAGGTAATCGAATGAAGAATTTCCATAGTGCCACACTTCGATTACGATATAGATTCTTGACAACTTAAGTTGAAGTTAATCCCTCACTGAAAAGCTGCTGTATAAGATTTAACCCGGGTTTAATTTATTTGCAGGAATAACTAACTCTGATCTAACTTAGAGTTAACTCAGCACTGAAAAACTGTCCCTTTGTGTTTTGTACTGTTTTGAATTTTGTATGACTTGTTATTAATAGCATTTAGCAAAAATACTTAATTACATTGGCGCAACATTTTAGACGATTTAGTTAAGTGATAAATCATTTTTAATATGATTCAATGTTAAAAGAGGATTGTGCTAATTTTAAACGAGTTTAACATGATACTATCTCTTAACATTTTACTAAAGTTAAAATCGCCAGATTGCTGTTTTATCTTTTTAACATATTACTAAATCCATATGTCACTTTTACATAGCAAAACTTTAAAAAGGTATATTTGCTTACTTTTTTGAACAAAATGTCACTGTTTTAGACGCGTTCAGCTTGAACTTCGTAAGTAAATAGGTTTAGTATGATACTAGTTAAAAAGTGTTTAAAAATAAGAACATTTTAATAAAGAGCTTTAAAGTTAGTAAAGTGTTAACTAGTATCATGCTAAAACCTTAACATGAGGTTGTTTAAAATTGTGCGCCATTATATTTTTACCATGACAAATAGCAATTCTGGACGGACAGGACTAGAGAAGAAAGAACTATTGATGCCGGTTCTATTCCCACCGGTAAAGGGCCCTGGTCCTGCAGGCCCGCATAAACAGTATCTTCATTTATAAACCAAACACTTTTATAGTCCATAAAAAAGGCGTTTCGTCGCGGCGATCTCGCTTGGACTCATCAGTTGACTAGTGAGGGCCTTATAAGTACGCAAATTTTATTAAGTTCAGTTCAACTTACATGAATTTTTTGCTGTTATAATTGGCTTGTCTAGAATCACTTCCATTCTGAACACCTTGAGCGAAATATATTTAAATAATTAAATGAGGAATTTAATTTTTTAAATGAATAATGATTTTATTGATACACCCGGATATTGATGAAAGATGAGTAAATTTAAAATTCAATTTTATCCCGCAGTAAGTTGGCAAAGCATGGTTTTAACCACCACCATAAAGGACGCAGTGAATTCTTCATTTTTTTTTTGGCAAGGATGATTTTCAGATAGCTGAATCGTTTTTACATTATGGTGGAAGGCTATAGATTGAAATTAAAATTTAAAATACGAAGTGATTTTAAAGATTTATATCCAAACTTTGCAAATCGCTATATAGGAGAGATATTTGCATATATAATTTTGGTAAGAAATTGGTGGTATCTATGAGTTCGCATTAGCAGTTAAATTAAATTATAGATTCTCATATAAGGGTTTTATGGTATGTAAATATATTCATATAAATGATAGGCGATATGAATTTGAATGAAATTGTCATTGGAAAACTCTGTAGCGAGGGTTGGGGAGTGTGTTTAACGATGTTGGAGTTCTTACCTGTTTCTATTGGGAATTGACAGTAAAATTTTACAGAAAAATATATTTTCATAGCACTCAAGCTCCAATGTGTCCTTTTTTATATTTTTTTATTTTTATTATCAGAGGGTTTTCATAACTCATTAAATTATAAAAATGAGACTGATAAGAGACTCTCAAGGTTGTACAATTTTTTTTTTTTATTTGTTTAAATATGGGTGCTATTCGATTTTTTTTTTATGGTGCCTTGTATCATTTTATCAAAGTTTATTTTTTAACCGCAATGATGGTTGAGTTTGTTACTTGTAAAAATAAAATAATTTAGTCGTTTTCGAGACTGTTATGAAACTTGGAAAGAGTTTAGTTCGTTCACAAGTTAACAACTTTTTTTTATAATTAACACGCACTCAAGGGGTTTTGAGTACCCTTTAAATGTTATTTATTTTTAATATAGTACGAGCCTTTAGGAAATTGAGGAAGAATTAAATAGGAGCAAACGATGTACATTTGTCTTGAATGTTTGGATATTGAAATGGGAAGGAAGAACAGAGTTGGATAAGGAATATCACATTCGTGTCGTTCGGTTAAAGAACAAATCTCTGTACTTAATGGTACGTCCAAAATTATTCTCAAGGGTATACTGATGAACATTCTGGGCAGAACGAGTATTACGAGGAAAATTTTTAAGAGGGGGAATGCAGCAGGCTATTTCACTAGAACATTGTTTAAAGAAATATCGATAAAACAGTGATAGGCAAGAGACCTTTGGACGATGTTCCAACGAAACAAATGTTTTGGAAATTGATCTGTCACCTATCAGCTTTAAAGCTCTATGCTGAATTCTATCCAGTAGGTGAAGGGATGTTGCAGAGGTGCCAGACCAGATATGAGAGTTATACTCTAACTTTGGGCGGATGTGTGCCTTATAAATTGTAGCCAGATCAGAAGGGAGAAAAAGTTCTTACATCTTCTCAAGAAACCTAAGCATCTCGCTGAATTTTTAACTATATCTAATATATGATCATTCTGTAATGCACAGTCATACCATTAATAGGTAATGGTGAAGAGGGTATATTCCCACTTAAACAACAAAATACAGCTCTTGGTTGTAATGGGTGATTTTTTAAGAGGTTTAGAACTTTTTTTTAAAAAAAAACACAAAAAACTCGAAAAAATGAATGAAATATTTATTTGAATCGATAGTTTGAACCTTGCAATTTAATGTTTAAAGATAATTTCATGCACATGTTGACCGCGGCTGCGTCTCAGGTAGCCCATCCGCTGAGTCCAATTTTGGCATACTCTTTCACACATATATCGGTCGGTATCTCACGAATGAATGCATGGATGCATTGGTAGCTGTTGCAATGCTTCTGGCTGATCTTCACTCCAAATGCGGCAATTTTGCTTATTTACGTACCCATTCAACCAAAAATGAGCCTCATCGCTGAACACAAGCAGCGCGCGATGAACATTTCGAACCGAGCACGAATTTTGATAGTAAAATTCAATAATTTGCAAGCGGTGTTCATTTGTAAGACGATCCATGGTTAAATTGCAAACCAAACTGAAGCTGTTTGACAGTGACACAAGGTACTAAACACACGTCAGCTGTCAAAACCAGTGTTGCCAAAACCAAACCAGCCAAAAAATCACCCGTTAGATGCATTAAATTCCATACACGATTGCGTATATCCCAATTAACAATGCTGTTTAGATCGGAATTGAATGAGCTCGTCATATGCTGCCGTTGCAGTTTCACATTTGAAGAACAGGGATGTGAATCTGGAAATGAATATAAAAAGCTGAGAGTATTGTCGTCAGCAAAGCAGTGAAGTGGTTTCAGATAAGAGATCATTTATAAAAAAATGAGAAATAGGGACGGAGACAAAATAGAGCCCTGCGGGGAACACCAGCATTTATTTTGTGAACATAAGACTTAAAACTTGAATTGAATGGTCAGAAAGGTTATTACTAATCCAAGGAACGAAAGATCCGTGGATACCAAAAGCTAGAATTTTTGATAAAAGAGCTGGATACAAAACTCTATGAAATGTCTTAGAAATATCGAGCGCAATAATCTCACTTTTTTTCCAGAATGATGCAAATATTGGCTCCACTTTTCAGGGACAAATGCTATCAAATCAACAGTGGATCTATTGCTATGAAAGCCATACTCCCGTACTGCAACTGTACTCATTTATTTTTGCATGGAATAAAACATAATTCTTAGAATTTTTTTTGTTTTTCAAATACAAGAACAAATAAACGATTTGAATCGCCAAATTTGAAAGAATCAACTGGTTTCAGAAATTGGTCAGCTATAAATTTTTTTATTTTTAAATTTTGTTTCAAGCTCAAAATTTTTAAGTGAGCAAAGCACTTAATTTTTAAACTAAAACAAACAAAAACAAGTATGTTAAAGCCCACTAAAGCTTAAAAAGACGTCTTTTGATTGACTGTTTATGACCAATTACTGACCTTTTAGACAGCATATCGTTTTCGATAATCACCCATATGAGCTCCTGGAGCCCAATATTTTTCTTTGGGAATTATTTGAACAACTCGACCTCTGGAACTGAACTCAGTGTTACTAACCGTAACTTTAAAATTTTCTTTTCATTTCATACAGATTTTAATCATCATAGCTTTCGTTTTCTTCGTCTTCAATAAACTTTATTTCTTATATCTTTTGGTTATATTTCAGGGGCTTTGTGTTGCAACATTCTTCTGCTTCTTCAATGGAGAAGTCATTGCCCAAGTGAAACGCAAATGGACGACAACATTTTACAGCAATCGGCCTCGGAACAACTCCTACACAGCTACTCAGGTCTCGGTAAGCTTTTATCTCTATATACATGTGTAGTTGGCGAAGATACATTCGAAATATTTAGTGCGGGTTTAAAGTGGTGTTGCATCTTATTATTTAATTCATGTGTTTTGTTTATCCAAAGTATATATTTTTTTATATTCCATTCTTACACAACAAAATCATCTTTGCAAAATAATTAGAACAATGGATTATAAAACAAAAATATTTTAAAATACTTCATTCCGTTGCCCCCATTGGGTGTGCATAATTTCAGCTACGAAAAATACACCCGTCTGACTATAAAGATTATTTCCACTGTTTCTCAAGTGTTTTCAACTGATTATACGGATGCTGTTTACAACAGTATTTCCTGGTTTATTGTACAACATTAGCTGCAGAAGCGGAAGGAAGGACTTGCAATTGTTCATAATGTTCGCATATTAAATTTTGTACTCTCATAACTCAACGCCTTCAAACACAGAAAATCCCCTTTTATACTATTCAAGAGAATAAAAAGCATAAGACATGAAAAGGCTATTAGCTTAAAATAAATAAGGACTCTCATGATGTTTTCTTATCTGAAAAATTACGCAAGAGAAAGCTTCTTTGTGTTGGAAATGAAAATGATGTCTCAAATTGGTTTCTTCGAGGTTGGGATAGTGCTTACGATTTAAATGTGCTGGTGGTGATAATTTTGTGTCAATGAAGATTAAAAACAAAGCCTTAACGGATTGAAGAATTTTGAGCAAAGACAGCTAACATTTGTAGGCATATGTTAAATCCTGGGAAACAAATAGGATCTTATGTTCTAACTCAGCCTAAGCAAATGTTTTTGCTTTGAAAGATTTTTTAATACATACATACATTGATGTGTATCCTTGCAACGTAGATACAGTAGTGCATTAAAATACACAACACAGATGAATGTGAAACCATACTGTTCCGTTAGTAAGACGCTTGGTAATTCGGTTTTAAGACGCAACTCAGAACTATTTGAAATAGACAAAATAATTTTAAAAATGGCTTTTTAAATAACCTTAAAACGCAGTGGATGGCGATCAAGTTAAATTGCCTTTAAACAGCGTTGCTTAAATGTGAAAATTGATTAATTAACCATTTTCCATCACTTACGAGTTCCATAGATGTATTTTAAAGTTGAGTCGCCTTTAAAATTACTTTTTACATGCGACTACTAATCCAATAGAATCCAGGAAATACGTTGCGGCAATGGATCCGTTAAAATTGACGAATGAATACGTTGTTTTGGCGAATTGGAATTATTTTCATTAATATACCTACATCCACAAACAATAATGTCTGTAGGTATACTTTTATATTTTATTATATCTTTGTCACGAAAATTATAGATATGCAAACAGCAAGACAAAATCTCAGAAAAAAATTAATTAGTGCCGGGAATCAAGGTTAAGATATCGGTAAATCAAAGTCCGTCAGTTCAGCGAATTTTCGTTACTGAACGTACCCAAATAAACATAATGCAATCTTATCCTATAACATATAAAGTTTGTTTTTTTTAGAAGTATAGAACTTAGAACTTTGGAATAAAATAAATATGATTTTTTTAAATTGATATGAAATTGACATATGTAATTTAAATATGATTTCTGGGATATGACCGCCACGGCTGGCTCGGACGTAGTTTAATCTGGAGGTCCAATTTTCCATGACTATGTCCAATATTTGTGGCTGTAACGCGGCGAATATTGTCCTTTAAGTGGTCAATTGTTTCGGGCTTATCGGCGTAGACTAGCCACTTCATATATGTATCCCCTCAGAAAATAGTCAAGCGGCGTTAAATCGCACGATCTTGGGGTCCAATTCACGGGTTCGTAATGTGAAATTATGCGGTTACCAAACGTTTCCTTCAATAAATCAATTGTGGCACCAGCTGTGTGACATGTTGCGCCGTCTTGTTGAAACCACAGCTCCTGCACATCATGGTTGTTCAATTGATGAACGAAAAAGTCAGTAATCATGGCTCTATAGCGGTCACCATTGACTGTAACGTTCTGCTCAGCATCGTTTTAAAAGAAGTACGGACCAATTATTCCACCAAACCATAAAGCACACCAAACAGTCAGTTTTTGTGGATGTAACGGTGTCTCAACATACACTTGAGAATTATAATCACTCTAAATACGGCAGTTTTGTTTATTGACTTATCCCTTCAACCAAAAGTGAGCTTCATCGCTTAACAAAATTCGCTTATGAAAATTGGGATCACTGGCAATCATGTTTTGGGCCCATTTGCACAATTTGGAAGCGTTGTTCAGGCGTCAGTCTATTCATGTTGAAATGCCAAACCAATAGGGCTGTGTCAATCAGGAACGATTCGATTTTTTTGATCCGATCATCGAAAAGTATTGATGATTGAAATCACAAATTTTCGTTTCAATCGATCCAAATCTCAATCATTTCGATTCTCATCTCATCCCAATCTCAATCATTTCGATGATTCTCGATTTACCATCCCAATCTCAATCATTTCGATGATTCTCGATTTTCCATCCCAATCTCAATCATTTTAATGAATCTCGATTTTCGATTTCAATCACTGTTGAATTATAAATATATATAATCGGAGAAAAGAAATATGGGTCAGATTGGATTCGATCAAAATTGGTACAGTATTCGTTAACTTCGGAGATTGAATTTCATCGAGACCGAAATAAAAAAATTGTCTTAGTTTGACAGGTGTCAAAATATGTCAAAATTTTTGGTACGGCGGATCGAAAAACGGAGTACGCCAATTAAGGAGGTGGAAACTACCTAAAGTCACACCAGTTCTCTAGGTCCATTAGAACACTTTTAATTTGGCAAGTGTCAAAATGTCAAATCATTTCCGAGAACACGCGCTGCGTAACCTTGTACATGGTAACGTCGCACAGAGGAAAGTCCACGTTTTTATTTCACTCTACCGCCGACATAGATGTTTACACATCAAAAATCGAATCGGAACAGTGTGAAATAATGAATTGAGTGGAATGAAAATGATCGAATGATCGATTGATTAAAATGATCGAATCATTTTGGTAATCGATTCTTGAACGATTCGATCATTTGAAATGAACGATTTACACAGCTCTACAAACCAAACTAAAAATAAATCACTTGACAGCTGACAAAATGGCCGCCAGTTAAAATAGTGTTGCCAACTTAAAGTTCTATGCCTCTAAAAAACACCCTTTAAATACGTATGGCACTTAATGTATTAAATGCAACGTCTTACACGTCACGTGTAAAAACGTAAGGGCCACATGTTTATATTACCCTATCACCGGCATAGATATATTTACAAATAAGAAAAATAAAGAAAAAAAACCTAACTGCAAATAATTATTAACGTTTTTAAAGTCAATGAATCTGCCGGAGAGAAAAGTTAAACATTCAGTTTTGTTTCCGTTGCTTTAATCATCACATGTGTTGCTTATAGGCATGTTCTTGTTCAGTGTTCCTCAGCAAAATGGCTCAGTTTTACTTGCAAAATACTAAGGAAACTAAAGACTTGGGATTCGATTGCTCACTGTCCGCAAGAGCCCAATTTTTGAGATATAATTTTCCTCAACGTGCCTTATAAGTCACTTCTCATTACATTTGAACCCCTTTAGTTAAATTTTACAATTCGAAATTACATCTTTATATTTTAAGTGAGTCATATCTTATAGACAGTGTTCACATTGGACTCACTCCGCGCGACTCATATTGACATTTCATTGTTTTACCTCACTCCAACTCATGATGAGAAAGAGAGAGTCTAGTGAGGCAAGATTTTTTCAAAAAAATTAAAAATCCTGCCTCACTTTCTCATATAGTTGTGTAGAGTGAGATAAAAGAGAAAGATGTCAAAATGAGTCGCGCGGAGTGAGTCCAATGTGAACACCGTCATAAGTCGACACAAGATTCATAATGGGTGTTCATTTGGTGCTTTTCTGTTTATTCTTCTAACTGAGGGAAGCAGAAGGGTTCTTATTATGAAGGACGAAGTAATAATATTCATGAAAATTGTTCATCCCTGTTAACATCATCGCACAATTATGTTTAAGAAACTTTACTAATGGCATTTCTTTTTTATTTTTGTTGTTGTTGTTGTTGTATTTGTGTATGTGTGTGTGTGTGTCTGTACAATATTTCAATTTTTTTAATTATCCATCCTTCTGATATAATTTTCACCAAAAATCACAGTTATTTTAATTACAGTTTGTCCGAAGTGGTCCTCACATTCCAGGCGAAGAGAAAGTATGACTAAAAGAACTGTCATCGCGTCGGGCATCCAGTGCTGTCCTTTCATCTACTTCGATGACAGGACGAGCTCCAATAAGTAAAGCTTCCAATAACTTTTACGGAGCTGCCAAAAAGTTTCGACGCCGAACCATCGATAATGTTCGCATTCATCAGCCGCTAATGGAAGAAGCTTTGCAATCAGATCAAAAAGCCCCAAAACATCCACAAGAAACTACTGTCAATGCATCAGTTACTAATAGTATTAAGAATGGTGGACATGTAGTGGTTACCACAATAACGACCTCATCAACAAATTCCTCTTGCAAAAACAAAAATCTCAACTGTGACGGCAACAACAAAGTAGTCGATGAGGCTTTATAATCCAAGAAGTAGATTCGCTTGAATTTATCGAGGAAAAAAAACTGCTGAATTAGCTATATGCTTATAAATGTTGTTATTGTTTTTTGTTAGTGGTGTATTGTAAATATGTTTTATGTTTCCAAAATAATATTAAGAAGTTTATTTAAATTAAATAACCTTTTTTAATTTAATGAAATCACATTCTATAGTGAAGTTTGCATTTCAGGGGGTTCAAACTTTGGGCTTTAATTTGTATTGTTGGGAAAACCGGGTTTGTTTTATGACACATAGGCCCAGTTTTTCAGAACTAAATCATTGTTAAATACAAGTTAACTCTGGATTACCTTAACTTATGCTTAGATGTTTTTACTTCGAGTTTGTTAGGTCATTCTGCATGCATTCTCCATCCAAATTATGGCCAAAGTTTGCTAACTATAATTAATTTTCCACTGAGAACCCGAGCCTTATAGTGTCACATAAATCAAATACAAGATCACTTGAGATATTTTCGAAATTTATGTTTGTAGGTCAATACTCCGTAAACACATTTCAAACTAACCGCCCAAGACGAATTTTGAATTGCAAGCTTCCTAGTTTTAAATATTTATTTTGATATTATAAGATAGTTATTTTTGATAAACTTTAGCTTATATGAAGTGTGTATGTTGTGTCCTGTAAATAAAAAATGAATGTTTAAGTACAAAATTAAAAAAAATTATACAACAGAAAAGTTTGTATTTATTATCAAGGTGGTATTAGTTTTTAAATCTAAATAAAAATAAAATTTTATTTTTGATAAACTGTTTTTCTAATGTATATATAAGTTGGTTTGCGCTTAAGTACCTACTTTAGTTTATTATTATCAACGGCTTTTCTTAAAGAAAAAGAAAACGAATCAATGAATGATCCATGTATGTGATTTTAAGAAATGAAAATTGTTTTTTTTTTTAATTTCATACGTAAATTTTTAATATTGAGTGTATTTTTTAAGAATATTAATGTTTTAGTTAAATATATTTTATTTGAAATAAAATTATTTTTTCCTACATCAGTCAGATCTGTGTCTATTTGTTTTGTTGGAAATTAGAATAATTTCTTGATGGAGATTGGTACATTCGCGGCCATCAAAATAAGGTGATCTTGCAGCTAAATGAAAATTATTTACACAACCCTTTTGCAAAAAAAAAAAACTGCGCCGAAAACTAAACTGGAGTTGTACAGCCCTAAATAAAAACAACACTATCCGCTCGTTAACAACCAGCTCTTTTGCTTTGGCGTCAAGCTGTTAATTAATAAATTAAACAATAAGGAGCTTAAATGGCTGCCTTGTGGAACACCGGAATCAACATAAAATTCAATCTTTTTTTGACAAAAAATCTCACAAGTATAGGTACAAAACTTTCAACTATTAGGGTTATTGCCACTCTTACGCTCCACATTATCTTGTTTATCATAATCTCTGTAAGAATACGTTGATATCACAAGTCGATTTTATTAAAAACTCTGTTATAGAGTTAAAATACAATAATTCATTTTGAAATTGATAAGATTCACAACTAAATGCTTACACTATCCAGATTCCAGAGTAGATAATTGGTGTAGTTAAAAAAGCACTGCATACAATTTGAATTGAAGCAAGTAGTTTTGGTTATCTTCATCAGTTTATCAACTAGAAGCTTCTCAAGACAGCAACAATAATTGCCATGAAAGTAATTATACGACTTTGTGTCAAAATAATTCACTTGGCAGCGGTGGGATTCGAACCCACGCCTCCGAGGAGACTGGTGCCTTAAACCAGCGCCTTAGACCGCTCGGCCACGCTACCACATTCTAAATTGGTTGAAAGTGGAAAAGGGTCACACCTGAAGAGCACTATTTGAAAAGTTAATTTTAAACATTATTTACAATTACTGGTGCAAAATTTAAAACAGCCTGGTGTTTAGCTGTTAGTGTTATTCTAGTTTACAATTTAATAACTTTAAAGCTCTTTACAAAACTAGTACCATACTAAACCTATTTTCTTAATCAACACAAGCCGAACACGCCTAAAGTGTCATTTTGTAAGCAAACATACCTTTTTCACACTTATCATTGTCAAAGTGACATATGGAGTTAGTATGATACTAAGATGATAAATAGCCATTTGCTGATTTTAACTTAAGTAAAAAATTTTAAAAAGATAATACGATTCTAACTCTTTTTAAATTTGGAAAATCCTCTTTTGAGAATATTTAATTTAATTTATAATTTTTCGCCATTAATTTTAAATATGTTGTCTTAAATGTTTTGCAATGCATAAAACATACCCCGAGTTCGTAAAAGTATACATGCTGAATCACTGCTAAAGACACACACCATAAGTGCTTTGCATTTCATATGTAAAGTTTTTTTTTTAATTTTGCACTTTAGAGGAATACCTAATTACATAACTACGCAAAACAAAAATATATAGTATTTGTATTCAATTGTTTAAACTGCAGAATGTGGCAGTGTTGCAAAACTCTTACATTGTTATGAACTCGACAATACTTTTACAATATTTTTTAAAAACTTTATTCGAATCTTTTGTCATCGATATGTATTTTATTGCATAGTCTTAGGCGGCAATAGATTTCTTTACGCCTTGAAAAACAAAATTATGCTGATGTTGAATGTAAAATAATTATCTTGGCAGCGGTGGGATTCGAACCCACGCCTCCGAGGAGACTGGTGCCTTAAACCAGCGCCTTAGACCGCTCGGCCACGCTACCATATCTTTAAACTTTTTCAATAAAATACTCAGAGCTTTTCAAAGCTATTAATAAAACAATTTACTATTTAGTATCTATGTATGACTAAAAAGTTACTCATAGATACTAACTTGTGAACATAATTTTCATTCAGTAGGTATGTACATTATTGTTTGATTTTACAAGATCTTTTGTTACTGCGTATACCTTTTCGATTTATTTGATACTTTCGATAGATCCTAATCATTTTACATATTGTATCTAATACTACGTTTTCATATACAGACCCTGCAATTGAATTGTTACAAGGTACCTATTATTTTTGTAACTTGCGATACATGACTCAAAAAGGTAGCACTTTCAGAATTAAGGCCAGTCATTTTCATGTCAATGAACGCTTCGTTCAGCAGGAAATCGCTGTTAACGAAGTAAAAGCAGGTTAAAAAGTCACTTGTCATAAACCTAACACCTATAACACTCTCCTAATTCGATTCTAGATCATTTAATTTCCCATACTAATTCAAATTTTGAATTCAGCTTATTTCTAAAAAATTAACACCAAATTCAGTACGACATTAAGTGAAACCCTTACGAATACACCCAAGAAATTGGCACTTTTGTGAAGAAAACGATCAGAGGTAATGTTTGCTTATTTGTATAGTGTGTTTAACTGCAAACATACAAAAATTACTGTCTATGCAAGCTAGACAAAAATTCATAAAAACTAGTCCACCCATCAATAATTTAAACCACCATGAAGGCGCTATAAGTTAAACTACCTTTAATAGATTACAATAAAGGTATTTCTAAGATACAATCAATGCGCCATGTGCTTCCAATTATATTAGACGATAACATTACACATGAGTTTTTTTTTTTACCCGATTGTTGGTAGGTCTGACGCACATTCCAAGTCCACAACTTCAAACAAAAATAAACTATGCTTATATATTCTCTTGAAATAACTGCTTTTTAGAGTTTTTATTACCAAGTTACCTATTAGATACTCGGGTTATTCTCTGAAATAAGAAATTTTGTTCTTTTCATATAGCCAAGTTATGGATTCGTAAAAAAAATCGAACTCCAGACTTTGATCAAACGTGACGTAACGATGCGATAGTAAAGACAAAAAAATGGATTCAGAAGTATTTTAATCAATTTTTTTTCTAGTTTTGTTGATTTAAATCAATATTCTAGTTTAAATGATACAATTGTCATTCATAGAGTCATATGTGCAACACGTTTCTATATTTTTTGCATTTTTGCATACTCACATTATACAACCTTCAACTATATTTTTGGCGAATGTATAAAATATAGGCTCCCATAACTTACTTACAGACTTTAGACCCACAGTGTGATAGCACATAAGAGCAAGTTCGTGCGACCCAGTCGTGCATTTTATTATATTTATCCACAAAAATAACTGCCAAAAATATTCACTCTGGTTCCATCCAGGATCGAACTGGAGACCTTCTGCGTGTAAAGCAGACGTGATAACCGCTACACTATGGAACCACATGAAAAAACAGAAAACTGAAGCCTAAAATCAACACTTAAAAAATAAATGTTTTTATAACATAAATAAAAGAAATTCACTGTAGCGTCGCAGGCGGATTTGGCAAACTTGTAATAAATGGTAGCGTGGCCGAGCGGTCTAAGGCGCTGGTTTAAGGCACCAGTCTCCTCGGAGGCGTGGGTTCGAATCCCACCGCTGCCAATTGATTCTTTTTTGTACATGACTGCCAAACAAAATTGTTTTTTTTCTTTTCTAAAGCATCTTAAATATGGACAAGACAAGAGACATGCCAATTTATAACAGGTAGGTATAGCAGTTTTTCGCCATTAAAAGTGGACGTACGCTATGCGGGTGCCTGAAGTATGCCCACCGGCAGAGGGCCCTAGCTCTGCGCGGCATTAACAATACTTTTATAAACCAAAACTGTTATAATTGGCATGTCTTGAGTCACTTCACCTAAATATACATTTACATAATTCAGCAGAACCTTCGAGTGGTGTTGTATCTACTTGGGGACAAACACGCCCTTGGGAATTTCATCAGGACCGACCTAGACCTATATGGTACTACATCATATGTATTTATAACAATTATTATTTCACCATTCCAACTGAAGAAAAACATTCACAATGAACACAAAACGAACTGACAATGAGTTTTCTCTTCTGGAATACGAAAACGAAATTTAATATCGCACCACAGTCTGAGGACAAAAAACAAAAATTCAATTACACAATTCATTTCAGCCTTCAGACCTGTTTGAAATAGCTAGAATTTAAATTAAAGATGTACCTATGTATGTAGGAGGTAGATATATACAAAACTTCAAGAATATTCTCTTTTTGCATGGAGAATATTCTTGCAACACTCGTGGCGTTGTGCGTG
Source organism: Leucozona laternaria (assembly GCA_932273885.2). Lineage (NCBI taxonomy): Eukaryota > Metazoa > Arthropoda > Insecta > Diptera > Syrphidae > Leucozona > Leucozona laternaria. The sequence continues at coordinate 19,182,146 of OW026368.1, read as the reverse complement.
ATTCTACTGAAAATTCCCCAAATTTCACATTCTGAATAAACATCTTACCAACACCTCATTTAGACGTTTCAAATTTTAATATTGTGGTTAAGAACTAGAACTCCAAAAGGACTGAATAACGGAACGAATGTACAGTGTGCATAGTTTAGAAGTCCTGAAATTTAGCTGTAATCTCTAGACCAGGCTCTATAGACTTGGAATTTGCAACGGCGATGTGTTATAAAACCTACAGTGCTGCCAAATGTAGTCAACATTTTTTAGTGAAGAACCTGCATGAAAGGAAGTTTTATTAAAATCACTTTGGATATAACAGGTAAGAACAAAGTTTAATCAAAATCTTAATACCAATTTTCGAGAAATGTTAAACTATTCAGTTGGAAGCTGTATTGTAACAAATTTAGGCTTTTGCCTTTTAAGATGCTCAATTGGGCAACTTAACTTCAAATATGACATTATCATGATCAAGGCCGTAACCAGGGGGGATCACAGGGGTTTGACATTATGCAAGTGTGCACACAGTACAAATCGAGAACTCTAAATATTTTGATTTTTTCGATACCGTGTGCTTCTAGACACACAGCGGTCAAAGAGTGCAACAAGGATCTGTTTCCTAACATCCACAGGCTTCTAAAAATTCTGGCGACATTACCGGTTTCAACATGCACACCGGAAAGAACATTTTCGACAGTGAAACGTCTGAAAACTTATTTAAACAATTCTACCGGTGAAGAAAGACTAATAGGATTGGCGTTAATGTCAGTTCATCGACAAATTGAGAATAGCCGTGTTTTTTTTGCAAGTCTATATGGATTTGTCGAAAAAAACGACATCGGGACTTATAGTTTTACACGTAAATACAACAACAACTTAAATCCATATGGACTTAGCTAAGTCCAGATAATTATCGGGACTTACGTACTGTAAGTAAGAAGTTCCTAAGTCCCGATGTCGTTTTTTTCGACAAATCCATATGGACTTGCAAAAAAACACGCCTAATGACACTGAGGAAGTAATCGATGTATTTGAAGCTAAAGCCTAGTACGCAGCTGATGCGAAACGAAAAATCCCATACAAAAATGACACAGCGAAATCATAAACGAGAATTTCGTCCCCCTTTTCGTTTTGCAGTACGCTGTTCGATGAGCGAAATTGATAACTGTAACAGATTATTTGGAGAGGTCTCCGCTCTTTTTTCGCACTCAATTAATTGCCCGGACCATTAATCGTGTGCGGAAAAGTGACATTTGAGGTTTGTTCGTGTTTGTATTTGTTGTTTCTTTCAATACAAAATGGCTTTCTGTGATTTTTTTGCGCTTGTCTTTGTTTTTGTTTTTGCAAATGGTTACGCTTTCAATTGTCATTTTTTTCGCTGTGGTTTTCGTAAGCATTTCGCTGTCGTCGTGTTGGAGACCACCGAAAAATTTCGTTTTGCATCAGCAGCGTACTAGGCTTAAGTCGTGACTCGTTAACTTACGCACAATGTCTGCCTTTGAGGTCATAAATTCAACCAGCCGGTCGTATTGCACCTGGTTTGTTTTTTTTTTTTCTAAAAGAAAGGCTCACACATGTTTAGGTTTACCAAATAAAAAAACGCCTACTTTACGAATCTTTTTGTTGCTGAGCTTCCATTTCAGTCTTTAATTTTGTTGCGGGAAATTTTCCACTTCTAATTTTCAGTCGGGGAAATCGGAAAGCAAATATCTTCATACATCGCATGAATTCGTGATGGGTTGCTGCCATTTTGACATTTCATCGGCATGCAACGCACGAATTTGATATTTTCAACGCACATTAAATTTCTTTTCGAAGATCTGTCCGATTGGCCTATCGTAACGGCTACAATGATACAAAATTCGTACATTTCGTAGAGAACTGCCTAGGTATACAAAAGTTTTATTGAAAATGTAGATAGGTATACATCATGCCAGCTTAAAATTCTACATATAGATACAGATGCAGATGCCATGAGATATTTTTCCTAAAACTGTTTTCACAGCGAATTTGTCCTTCAAAATTCCTGAACAAAAAATTCCCTCTGAAAGTCTCCTTCCTGACTGGGACGTACATATGTACATAATGTATAAAGTGTGCCAAAAGCACAGATAACAGAATCTGTTTAGTTGTTGCTTTGTTCGGATTACGTACCTGTTAGTTTCCGTGACACAGAATTTTGGCTTGGGTTTCTGTGTGTGGAGAAAAAAGGAAAGTTTCCTTTTTTATAGCAAATTATTTCTCAGTTTATCTACATACGTGCAGTCGAAAAAAAAAACTATTGAACCGGATGGTGTGGCTTTGTCCTTTTGTTTCCGTTTCGATGTGTTTCTAAAACTTCTAAACATCCTAATGCACCTGAATTCTTTATGAAGACTTGTAGATAGTTGGGGCGTTTTTGTGTTTTTTCTTCTATTTTTAAACTAAAAACAAAATGAAACTAAAAAAGAGAAAGAGAAAGAGAAACATTCGAGCAATTTTCGTAGTTTGAATTTTGTATGAGAGTGCAAATTGCATTTAAAACAGGTAATAATAGGATTATAAAGTGACTTTTTAAACAGAATAGGTAATAGATAAATTGTCCATTTTATATCAAAGGTCCAATCATTTAGTCATTTGGTTATGAACATTGCCCACACATACCTTAACCTACACGTATTTTGGTATAACGAAACTTTTAATAGTTTTTCATTGAGGGTGAATTTTTTAATAGTCAGTTAAACAACAAATAGTAATTAAGGACTATTCACATGAGAGCGACCGACGAATGAACGAATAAGTGTGATTTAAAACAATTTATAAACCTTAGTTCCTTACAAATTGTTAACAAAATCGTAGAAATATAATTTATAATAATGTTTTTCTTCACATAAAGCAAAAATTTGTTCCTATTTAACCCTCGGATTATTAAGTGAATGTTTAACTGATGATTGAAAGATTGTGTGTGAGAAAATCTTTTGAAAGCGAACTGATGTGCAACCAATATACCAACATAGTAAAGGGTTTTCCAATAAGAGGTGTTATTTTGAATAGCCCGCTATTTCGGTAGCTGTCACTTTTGAAGCTGTCATTTTTTGACATTTGACAAGTAGAAACTACGCCATTAATAAAAATGGAACGATACACGCTTCAACAACGCATTGAAATTATTAAAATTCTCTATAAAAATGGTGAAAATTTGGCAGAGACGGTTCGTAAAACTAAAACATTTTTGGGTCGTCGTGAAGCACCTTGTCGGACCGCAATACAGAAATTGGTGGACAAATTCGAGCTGTTGGGACAAGTTAGTGATGTGAAGAATAAAACCCGTGCACGTCGCTCAAGAACAACTGAGAATATTGCTGTTGTAGCCCAAAGTATTGAAGAAAACCCAGGTTTGTCCATTCCTCGTCCTTCTTTGGAATTAGGCATTCCACAAACGTCATAACACCGTATTGTGCATAAAGACTTGGGTCTTAAGGCTTATAAAGTTCAGTTAACACAAGAACTCAAGCCGGCTGATCATCAACAACGTCGTTTCTTTGCTGATTGGGTCCTTGAAATGCATGAAAATGATCCGTAATTTCATCGAAAAATCATCTTGACTGATGAGGCCCATTTCCACCTCGGGGGCTACGTCAACAAGCAAAACTGTCGCATCTGGGGCTCGGAAAACCCAAGAGTTATTGTTGAAAAGCCTCTCCATCCTCAACGCGTGACTGTTTGGTGCGGTTTATGGTCCGGCGGGGTCATTGGACCTTACTTTTTCGAAAATGAGGCTGGAGCAACAGTTACGGTCAATGGATTGCGCTATCGAGAGATGATTAATAATTTTTTTTGGCCGGAATTGGATGGTATTGATCTGGACAACGTTTACTGTCAACAAGACGGCGCTACGTGCCACACAAGCAATGAAACCATCGATCTTTTACGGGAAAAGTTTCCGGACCGTGTTATCTCTCGAAGAGGTGATCACAATTGGCCACCGAGATCTTGTGATTTAACACCTTGCGACTTCTTCCTTTGGGGCCACGTGAAAGATAAGGTCTACGCCAACAGCCCAGCGTCGATTCAAGACCTCAAAGATGGAATTCGTGAGGCTATCGAGGACATAGGGCAGCCACTTTGCGATTTGGTTATGGAAAATTTCATGAAAAGGATATGGTCCTGTAAGCGTGGTCGTGGCGGCCATTTGGCTGATGTTGTGTTCCATTATTAACGGCATACCTTCCTCTTTATAATGAAATAAACATCCGATCATTTATCTCAAAAAATGCCATTTTTCTTTGAATATCAAAATAACACCTCTTATTGGAAAACCCTTTACTTAGTTCTCTATATCAAAAAATCTGTCCAGTGATTTTTTTTTTTTTATATTATTGGTTAAGTATCTAATTTTTTATTGGATATAGTTAGGTCCAGAGTTTCACAGTTCCCGTTTAATATTCCATTATTGGGACCTTAAGTCCAAAGTTACGGTCTAAGTATGTCACACTTAACAATATGGGAGACTTTAAATATTAATTATTCAGGTTAGTTTGCACTGTGAAATCGGACCTTAGTCTCAGTTTCACAGTCGGAGGATGTGGCCAATATGGAAGATAAGGTCTTACTCTACCACAGTAAAGTACACCACTTAAGTCTCTCATGTTGATCACTTAAATGACAATTACTCAGGCTATGAAACTAAGCCTTTAGTCAAAATATGTAAAGCTTAAGTACCGCACTTTTTTCGTTTAGTGTGCAATGTGAAACTGGCCCTTAATCTCTCACATTGGCAACTTAAGTTTCCCTTATTATGATTGTTAAACTAGGCCTTAGAGTACCATACAGGAAGGTTTTATTCGAATTAACGACCATCAACCTCTTGCAGGGTTGCCGCTATCAAGCATTAATTTGTATCAAACAGGTAATAACAATTTCTAATGTTTAATATAGCATTTGACCAACAAAAATATAAGTCATATTTTTACTTGTAATATGAATTAGTAAAAAAATCGAACTCTAGAGTTTGATCAAAATTGACATTACGATGAAAGGGAATAAGAAAAAAAGTGGGTCTCGCTAAAACGATAGTCTGTCTGTTGTGTGTCTGTTCGGCTACAGCCTTAACGGATGGGTCGATTTTCTTTAAGCTTGGTACGTAGTCTTTTTGAGGACATTCCCACGCTCCACAGATTTTAAAAAAGTGAAATCAGTAAAATTTAATAGGTATAGACTGCATTTTAGTAAAAAAAACTTCATTTTAGTTTTGAATGGCACCTCCAAAAGGACCATTTATATTTTTAATTTCGCTTTTCTCAAAAATGGTTCAACTGATTTTGATCAATTTTTTTATGAAGAATCACTGATACATTTTAAATAATATTGTGTACCAAAATTTGCAAAAAAAATATTTTTGGATTTAAAAAAAAAAAAATAACATACCTCTCACGCAAATGTTACCGTCATGGAACATCTTAATTTGCTCAAAAACGACTCCAGCGATTTTAATACAAATTCTTCTGTGTGTCAAAATTAATGTAGCTTTCGTAGAAGGTTTTTTTTTATTTTCGACTTTCTCATTATCCGATTAAAATTCAATTTGTTAATAATATAATAATAATAATAATAATAATATTAATATTCCATGTCAAAATTTTCAAAAAAAAATTAATTTACTGGTGCATTAATTTGTATACTCAATTTTTAACTCCACATCAATTAATACTTAAAATTGGCGTACCAAATTTTGATTTGTCAAAAATTTGTATACAGTTAATTTCTAATTTTTTTGATTTTAAACAATTTTCCAGCTTAAATATGTATTATCATTTCCATGCATCCATATGTGCCTTCAACTAAATTATGTTTTACCCATAACTAATTTATTTCAGACTTTAGACAGTAAGAGCAAGTTCGTGCGACCCAGGCCTGCATTTTTTTTTTAATAAACAGGTGTATGTAACACAAGAAAGATTAGCATGCAAAAATGTGAAAACTAGTTCTCTTGCTTTTTCAAAAATTCTCTAAGTCCAAAATTCCTCAAACAAGAGTCAAATATTTTAATATTAGCTTCCCAAATTTCCTACCATCAAACATCATCCTGATTTATTGCAAATTATTTCTTAAACCTCTACTTTCACGTTTTACGATTGCTTAACAAAACAAAGAAAATATTGAAAAAAAAAAAAATCTTGAAAAATTTGACCCAGGATTTACACTTTTCGGCAAAGTAACAACATTTCAAAATTTCACCCAAACACCGCCTTTCATGAGAAAAAAATAAACCCCTGGCTCGAATGTTACGATGTGCCTATATACATTCAATAGGCTTTGAAAGTCGTGATCAAGGTTAGCTATTCATCATCTTTAATTCAATGAAGCACCTTTTTAAATGTGCTACTCTTAACCATCTCTCTCGCATCACTTAATTATTTAAACAAGTTAAGTCCATTTTTAGGTACCTGAATTTTTTTTTTTTGCCAAACCCCTTTCAGATTTTGTTTGGGCTTCTTTCTGTTTGATGTTTCCATAATGATGTTCTTTTTTATATGGCCACTCTTAAGTTTGCTTAGTTAATTAGCGCAACTAGCTGAAAACCTTAAAACAGATTTCATCATCATAGTAATTCATTTAGGGTCAACTTTTAAGCAAGTAAGGTGGTTTTTTTACGATTAGTAGACCTACATTTCAATTTTGTATATAATTTTATATTTTTAATTTTTATCCCTCCAGAACACTTAACAGAAGCGCCAAGGAAACCTTAAACCAAGCCAAGAAAAGTTAAAAAAAAAAAAAAAAAAACATCTCAACGTAATTATTACAGCAGAAGAAAATGTATTCGAGTTTCGTAGTATTTTTGTTCGTTTTCCTCTTCTGGAGTACATCTGCAGCACCATGTGGCAGTTGGAATTTCGACAAGACCCATGATATTATTCTCACACATCCTGTGCAGGAAGGTAAGGGCTATACAATTGTGAAACTTGGTTATGAAGTTAGTTTCTGAGGATGTCGTTTGTATATTTCCAGAGATTATTTTGGTGACGTTCATTCAAGAGGATGATGGCAGCACGGCTGATGCCGCTGAGAATCCTGTCCCTGATGTGCAATCTGACAATATACCTTCAGATGGTTTGGATGACAGACTGAGTGGGGAGATTGTGGATTCAGCAGCAAATAAAGAACTCTCCAAAACTGATCCTTTACTATCAAAAAGAACAGAAGAAGTTCCGCAACAGACATTCAACACTACGGAGGAAGCTATTGAGGAAGTGGGTTTCACCACAGAAAGTGTGAAAGAAGAGTGAAGGTTTTATTTATAAGAAACTTTTGCTGCAAACTTTATACTTATAAGAACAGTCTTAAATATAATCTTTTTTAATTTTCTACAAATGTTCTGATTTTGGACGTTGCACATACCTACCAGATGGTAAGGTGACTTTCAATGTATGATTGCTATTTCTTCAATTTTCTTTTGTGAAGTATCTCAAGACTCAGCATTTCGGGTATGAAATCAAATTAAAGAAAAAGAAAAAAAAAAAGAAAAAGGATTGGGACCTAATATCATACACCAAAGGCAATGGCAGAAGACAATATTGATTTATTTTTCTTTGAAATGAATTTATTGAAAGGTATCCAAAAACTTTTTGCCAATAAAAGTTTGAATTCTTTTATTTTTCTTACCATCAATACCTACTTGGAAATACCTTTCGTTTGATGTTAAAAAAATTCCATTTGATATTTGCTTTTTTAATTTTTCATTGGTAGTGAGTTTTTTTTTTTTTTTTTTGTAGTTGTTGTCGTCGTCTTACAGCACGTGGGAAATTAAGAACATGACTTTTGTCGTAGAACGTTTCAGCTTTGTATATAATTTATGTCTCAAATAAAGGCAAGTTTATAGTTCAAGGTCGAAATTTCGATTTATGTATAGCTCCCACGGGGAAGACTTTAATACAGAATATTAAATAATGAATGTATTTCGACTGTAGTTTGGTCTACAAAAATTTATTTGTTTGTTCTTCTTCTTCCTAAGGGAATAAGGGCTATTTCGGTTGGGAAGGAGTTAATTATAAATACTCTGTATACGCAAAAAAAAATAACTAAAATGGTGGGACATGAGTTGAATTTTGTCTTCAAAGCTAACATGCGCTACTTTAAAATCAATGGGACTTACTATTTATCAAATTTACCGCCATATTATTCACTAGATACATGTAGGTATTTACATTGAATTTGTATGCTTTACATCTGGATTTAAATTTTTAATCTGGATGAATCGAGTGAATAATATGGCCATTAGTGTTAAGGTTAGAAGAAAATCTTAAGATTTTAGAAAATCCGCATACCAATAACGAATTTAATCTCCAGTTTAGTCGTTAGCAATATGTCAAAACTTAATACACGGAAATTCATGTTTAAAGTCGAACACTAAATTAAAAGTGCTGCCTTAGCGCTGTTTTATGGTATCAAAATGTGTATTTAATACTTAAATCTACTCCTATGTTATCAGGTCGATTTCAATAGGTATGGGTATATTTATGGGTTGGTTTCAATATTCAGATTTTTGTTTTAAAGTGAAAAAGAAATGTTTTATTTAGAAGTACTTTATTTATTGTTTGTATGTTTAGGTATGTTCAACAGAAACAGGTTACTTAATTTTTTCATAAATATTTAGTACGTCTGGATTTTACCTTAAATACGTGTTGATTTCGTTTTATATATGTATTAATATAATAACATATAATTATGTAAAAATTAATTTTTTGTGTTGAACGACAATCGATTTAAGATTACTTTTTATTTGCTCTATAGGGCAAGTATTGGTTTTGTGGTAAAAAAGAATGTCGAGGTTATAATCGAAACTAACACTAAGATAATCGAGAAGTCCGAAAAAGTGGGTTTCGTCATGCCGTCCGTCGGTCTGTGCGTTTGTGCGTCTGTACGTCTGTACGTCTGTACGTCTGTGCGTCTGTGCGTCCGTGCATTCACTGTAATTTAAGCTACAGCCTAAACGGGTAGACCGATTTGCATTAAATTTGGTACAGAGCATTTTTATGTGATTCCCTAGAGCGGAAATTCAAATTTTTGTTTTAGCTCATCTCGAACGGGTAGCTGCCATTTTTGGTTTCTTCAAATTTTCTCGAAAATAGCTCCAACGATTTTGATTAAACTTCGTACCTGTAATAATCAAGTCAATTGTAAGAAAACTGCATTTCAGTTTTTTCTCAAAAATCCACATTACGGAATTAGGTATTCAACGTTTTTTGATAAAATGGTCTTATTTTTGGGGTTATTCGCGTATATCATTGCCATGGTTAAATCGTTTTTGTTATAATTTTTCAGTCCGATGATTCTCAATTATTTAAACGATAATGCATTTAAAAATTTTTGAAAACATTATTTTATAAACAAAAAAAAATCAAAAGAAAAATCAATTTTTAGTGATTTTGACTCTTTTAATAATGCTTACTCGTTAAATTTATACATCATGCGGCATCTTCAATGTTGGGTTACATACAGTATTTAACCACAAGAGCAAGTTCGTGTGATCAAGTCGTGCATATTTTTTTGTTAAAAATATTCCATTCCATTCCATTTGTTTTCTCATTTGTTGTTGATTTTGTAATAGATTCAAGAAAAGTATGGAGACTAGTAAGTGAAAGGGTTAAATTGTTTATTGGTAGCACTTTGTTAAAAATTAGCACTTTGTTTTAATCTTCCAGTTCGCTTACAGTCGACATTATAGCGTTTGATTATATTAGTAAGGCCCAATGCTTCTTTCCTTGTTGGTTGTACCAATTTCTAACTTTTCATTTAAGAAATAGTACATTTTTAACAAGTTTTCCAACGAAAATGAGCAACATATTTTTTCTAATTTTTTCAAGTGAACACTTTGGGCCTTACCAATAACCAAACGCTAAACACGCGTTTTGATAAATGCCAGGTTAAACTTTAAGGCCGAGTTAATTTGTGTGTATACCAATAACCAAATTAAACACACCTTTTACTAATTAGCGCTCTATTACAAAATCTACTACAATATTTGTCAAATAGACAGCTGTTGAAATGACATTTGTGTTATTTTGCAAAATAAACAAACATTTTTGGTTCCAAACAGAGATTTACATTTTCTTCACTTATCAAATTAAAAAATTAATGATGACCAGGACATAATTGTGATTTGTATTTTAGAGGATGTGGCACAATCTCGCCGAACAAAAATATATACAAAAAAATAGATCCTTTCGAAGAATATGATATACATTTCTTTCGGCACTACAGGTTAGTCTTTATTGTTGCAGTAATAATCATTATATAAAATAATATTAATTTAAGGTTTGACAAATCCATTGCAAGCTACATCATCAATGGTCTCCCAAGCTTCAAATTTCGACTTTAATGACTTCCCGTAGTTGAATTTGCTTTCAACTATGTCGGAAAAGGGCTTTTATTTACTGATTCGATTACCAACTCTTCATAGCTGGATTTCAATTCGAGGAACGACTTTTTTTGACGATTTTTCAGTCATTTCACATAATTCAATCTGAAATTGATATTGACAATCAATTAAACAAAAGGAATTAATTTAATTGGATATTTTACTTACATTTTTCAATTGAAAGCGCACAAATTCGGGTGAAGATAACACAGACGCGACGAAAAATTGTTTTTTTTATTGTCTCTTTTGCTTTTGGCTGTCTGATTGACAGCATAAACGAGGTGTTTATACAATTAAGGCTCTCCCAAACCAACGCGAATATTTCAAAGCGACGACGAAACTTTCGCCTGTCTTAATTTATTTACATGGAGATTAATGGGAGCACCCACACTGGCGCGATGCGAATCTTCGAACATTATTCAGTCGTCGCATATTCGCGCGAATGTTTCGCTTTGGTTTGGGACAGCCTTTAAACATGAGTTTCTTCAGTTTAAGTTTAAAGGCACGTTTAGCGTTAAGCTGACTATTAAATTGATTATTGGTATGGTTATTTTTTTAGAGTCCACTTATATATTTAAGTGATCTCTAAATTTGGTTATTGGTAAGGCCCTTTGTACTTTTAGTTTAAAGTATTAATAACAACCCAAATGTATGCATTGACTACATATATTCAACGCATACTTTTCGGGTTATGAACGATATATTAAAGTGCCTGAGAGTACTTTCGCTATAGTAAACTCCATTTCCATTTAAGAGTGCTTAATATTTTCGAAATTTCGATCAAATTCTGAGAATTTATTGAACCTTCACATCTTTTATTGGACCGAAATGACACCATAAAAAAAATCTATAACCGTAAATGATTTAAAATGCTGCCCAAGGTCTTATTTTTTTTTTACTGAAGTATAGAGTTGTCAATTCCTCCTTTCTGCCAAATTCTCCCAACTTTATCTCTTACCATTATGTTTGTTTCTAGAAAAATATAAAATAATAACAAAAAGATATACCAGAGAATGCCTTGAAAATGATAAGTGCGAAGCTTAAAGTAAATCGACACAGGTGTTGGGCTGTATCTGGTGGGGCAAAAGAATAATGTCATAATTTGAATGTGCCGCATAATTTAAGCAATTGGAGTCAAATGCCTCTTCAGACAGAATGTTAAACGAGTTTATATTTGCTGCCTTAAGTTGCTATATTGGGTCTCGAGCAATTTTGGTTCCATCAGCAAGACGGAGACACCGCTTACAGAGCTCGGTCAACGATGGAGAATGTGAAACACGAAAAATTATTACAAACGTAAAAATACATACCTATACAGGGTCTTTCATTAAACGCTTAATATCTTTAAATTTTAATAAAAGTGTACTTGTGTGAGATATCATCGAATTTTTTTATACGTTTTTAAGGCCTTCGGCGGCTTCTCTGGGTGGCGCGCATTCTAAATGTCAAATTTTCCATGATTCTGACGCATAAATCAGGCTGAATTCGACTGATGGCATGGGTTATGTTGGATTTGAGGGCCGCTGTGGTTTGTGGCTTATTCGCATAGACCTGTGGAAAAACCCACAAGGAAAAGTCTAACGGGGTCAAATCGCATGATTTCGGTGGCTAGTTCATATCACCTCCACGTGAGATGACAATGTCCTCGAATGTCGAATCACTCGTGCTGAATTTCCAATGTGGCATGAGCTGTGTGGCACGTAGCCCCGTCCTGTTGAAACCATATGTCGTTGGTATCCATATCATCCAATTTAGGCCAAAAGAAGGTGGTAATCATCGACCTATAGCGCTCGCCATTGACAGTGATGGCCGGGAAATGTCGTTCTCAAAGAAATATGGACCGATAACGCCGCCAGCGCAAAATCCAGTGACTTTTTCGGGACGCATTGGACGCTCTTGTATCTCATGTGGATTGGTATCGTCCCAAATTCGACAATTTTGTTTGCTGACGTACCCATTCATCCAAAAATGGGCCTCATCGCTGAAGATGACCGTAAATTGGCAAAACGCGAGGAACGTTGCCCGAACCGAACACCCATTGTGAAAAAAACAATTTTATCATTTCCACGTGTTATTAAACGGCTTATCCATCCATGGTGATTTGGCAAAACAGGCTGATTAAATGATAGCGAATTTGACAGATGTAGCTTCACCAATATGGCTGCTATCAACTATCAAAGCTCAGAATTCCCACTTGGAAGACCCTTTGCAATAACGGGACACACATTTACTGTATGTTTTTTATCACCATACCTAATGTCATAGCTCATACATATAGATATGTGATCAAAATCTCAAGTTCAATTTTTTTTACAACTGCTTACCATTGTTATGTGTTTTTTTTTAATATTCGTATCTCGTATCTATGTACATATGTATGTATTAATATTATAGGTAAAACAATTTAAAAAAAGGCTGAAAACAGACGACATCAAAATTTCACATCAGCGATGTAAAGCCACGCTAAAAAGTTGCCAAAAATAAAAAAAAGGAATTTTGCTTAGCAAATACAAATATGACAACAGGTGTAAGTACTTTGAAAATACAATATATGTATAGATATTATTTGCATATTTTATTTTTGCATTTTTTAGACGAAGGTATTTTCCTCGTAAAACCTTTCTGTATCCTTATCATTTGCATAGGTAAACACAAAAAGGCCTTCAACTAAATGGTTTCCTCAAGTTCTATATATGTACTCCCACATAAAACATCCTTTACTTCAGAAAACGGTAAATGTCGGTTTCCCTTAATTACGAAGTTCGTTATGTTGCTTCAAATTCGATGCATAAATTGTCTCCAAATAGAATATGGTATGGGCTTTTGTGTGTTTGTTTTTATTTCGTTTATAGCCTATATACTTGGAGGACCATTCTCGTCCTTCCTATCAGATCATTTTATTTATTTAGTATTTCTTTCTCTCTTTAACACCTTGTACTTGTGCTTTCAGAGGATGTTGAATCTTACCATTTCCTTTTGTCTGAAGCCAATCGTATTTATCTTTAGTTTTCCCAAGATTGTACTTTCAACTCTATGTATAGATTCTTTAATGTTAAATAAAAAAATGGGTGTGATTTTCCACACCACATTTTTTTTTGTGTCGCCAGTGAAGAGAACATTTTTTCAGAACACAGAATATAGGAATGATGTTTTCTGTATAAACAGAATCGATTTTCTGAATATTTAAACATCTCCCGTCTATGAGATTCAAACTATACTGAAGTAGCTGTCGTCTATAGGGAAGGCGAAACGCTAAAGCCTTTTTTTATTATTTTACTTGTCGTTTTGAATTATGTATCCACATTGTAGGTACATTCTACAAGTCCCTCAAAGGGAATGCTCAAGTCTTCGATTGGAGCTGGATGATAAATAGAAAATCTCTGCCTGGTAAAAATCTTAAAGTTACAAAGACTTATAAGTAAAAACAATTAATGTAGCTTAAGAACGATTTATGTAGTTATGCATACCTAACAACTGATAACTTTTTGTCACAACAATTTAACAAAAGATGGTTCAAGTCTGACGCTTCCCCCTACATTTGAAATCCTTTTATAAATCTTTCTGTGTGCTATGCATATGCATATATTACTGTTCATATATATGCATATATTACTGTTCCCATTTTCAAAATGGATATTTAGCTTTTATTTCAAATAGAGTTTGTATGATGTAAAACATAATTTGTTGCTTTGTACATCGAGAATAATTTGCAATTGCCGAGAACAAGAAAATTCACACAATTTGTGTTTTGTGATGATAATATAATGGGGCATATTCATAGTCACTTTTAAACTCCAGTTTATCTTAGACTGGGGTTTATTCAGTGTTATTTAGATAGGATAAACCCAGGTCTAAGATAAACTGGAGTTTAAAAGTGACTATGAATATGCCCCAATTAGTTTTGCTTGCATCAAGAATTCTTGATTATTTTCACTCTCTCGTTATCTGGATGTCATATTCAACACTGTTTAACTAACCAAATTAGAGACATACATAAAAGACAGTAGGTAAATATAAATATTTTTTTATTTTTACCATATTTTTGTTTTATTACCCAATCACAAGGCCGGCCCCAGCCAAACTTGCGCCCTATGCAATATTTGTATAAAGCGCCCCTTTTTATATTTACATCCATACATACACACACTGATGCACATGCATAAGACTTTTCCACATTACCCAGGAGGTAGACTTTCAATGCGTTCTAGTGTGATCTTTAACTTTACGATATTTTGATCTAAATTTTCCTTGAATGCAACAATGAAAGTGATATTATTTAGTGTGCAAGAAATAACTTAGCACAGGGATTATTTGCACAAGTTTTATGTTTAAAATGCAAATGGCAGTACATATTTGTTTGCGCAAGAACAGTTGACGTTTTCTTGCTGCTGGTAATGCGCCCGCAGAATTTCGCGCCCTGTGCATTTGCACATCTTGCACATATGGTTGGTCCGGCCCTGCCCTATTGCCCAATCAATCTATTTTCTTAAATTGACAAATTTCCTCCTTGTCAAAAGGGTTTTCCTTGAAATAAAAAAAAAGCGGGAACTATCAATCTTCAGGAATAAAATTACATTAATCATGAAATTTGTTTAATAAAATAATAAATAGATTTCCTTTTCCTTATTTAAACACAGATCATTTAAACAGAGTATTTATCATTTCTTGTTTTTATTTATTTACATTTTATATTATGTATGTTGGTATATTTGTTACTAAGTTAAACATCACAGAATAAAATAGGTAGGTATACTCTTATTTATTGATGATATTAATTCAGATGGTATCCCCGGCAAAATTCATTAAACGTGTCGCGTCGCTGGGTACACTGTATATATGTATGTAAACTCGTGGTTTATTTATATCATTTCCAAATTACAGAGCTGTCAATAATAAATTGTAAATGAATTTGGTCACGCCAATAAAACAACCAAGAACTTTTTGTTTTTTTTTTTTTTGGCTTTTCACTTGATTGCGCTGCGCTGTGGCCTTTCGATTAATGGGAGTCAATACCGAAAATGCGTTGATAAATATGAACTTTTTTTATTGATTCAGGAAGGACAAGCATTTAGGTCCTAGAAAACGATTTGAAAAAAAAAAACAAGACTGAAGGGTCGGTATATATCTACTTATTGTGGAAGAAGTAATTTTTGTTCAATGATTCATCATCATAAAACCTATACCTATTTGAACTTGAAGAGTGACGACATTTTGTAGGAAAAATAATTATTTTCCAAGAACGTATACCTACCTAGTATAGTAAATTAATTTTATTGTAAGTTTTTTAAGTTGCGTAAGCAATATTTTTGGAACTTTATGGAATGGTTCTCGTCTCCCACGGAGACCTTCTCCTTTTTACAAGTGACTCACTGCTAGAAACATTATTTATTGTTTTGTTGCTTCTTCTGATACGATTTACAGTATTGTTTGTTTCAAAGGAAAATGAAAGAGAACAAAAAGTCCATACAGTCGTTCTAAGTTTTCTTTGGTGGTTAATGATGTAAGGCAATATAAGACCTACAATATACATTTTTGTATTGACTAAAGCGAAAAGATGTTATCATTGATTTTGGAATGATGGAATTAATCTTATTTTTTATCTTAAAATTAATTTTGTACACTCTACTTCTGTATCCATTTAATAAAGGGTTTTCCAATAAGAGCTGTTATTTGGAATAGCCCGCTATTTCGGTAGCTGTCACTTTTGAAGCTGTCATTTTTTGACATTTGACAAGTAGAAACCACGCCATTAATGAAAATGGAATGATACACGCTTCAACAACGCATTGAAATTATTAAAATTCACTATAAAAATGGTAAAAATTTGGCAGAGACGGTTCGTAAAACTAAAACATTTTTGGGTCGTCGTGAAGCACCTTGTCGGACCGCAATACAGAAATTGGTGGACAAATTCGAGCTGTTGGGACAAGTTAGTGATGTGAAGAATAAAACCCGTGCACGTCGCTCAAGAACAACTGAGAATATTGCTGTTGTAGCCCAAAGTATTGAAGAAAACCCAGGTTTGTCCATTCCTCGTCGTTCTTTGGAATTAGGCATTCCACAAACGTCATTACACCGTATTTTGCATAAAGACTTGGGTCTCAAGGCTTATAAAGTTCAGTTAACACAAGAACTCAAGCCGGCTGATCATCAACAACGTCGTGTCTTTGCTGATTGGTTCCTTGAAATGCATGAAAATGATCCGGAATTTCATCGAAAAATCATCTTGACTGATGAGGCCCATTTTCACCTCGGAGGCTACGTCAACAAGCAAAACTGTCGCATCTGGGGCTCGGAAAACCCAAGAGTTATTGTTGAAAAGCCTCTCCATCCTCAACGCGTGACTGTTTGGTGCGGTTTATGGTCCGGCGGGGTCATTGGACCTTACTTTTTCGAAAATGAGGCTGGAGCAACAGTTACGGTCAATGGATTGCGCTATCGAGAGATGATTAATGATTTTTTATGGCCGTTTACTTTCAACAAGAAGGCGCTACGTGCCACACAAGCAATGAAACCATCGATCTTTTACGGGAAAAGTTTCCGGACCGTGTTATCTCTCGAAGAGGTGATCACAATTGGCCACCGAGATCTTGTGATTTAACACCTTGCGACTTCTTCCTTTGGGGCCACGTGAAAGATAAGGTCTGCGCCAACAGCCCAGCGTCGATTCAAGACCTCAAAGATGGAATTCGTGAGGCTATCGAGGACATAGGGCAGCCACTTTGCGATTTGGTTATGGAAAATTTCATGAAAAGGATATGGTCCTGTAAGCTGGTCGTGGCGGCCATTTGGCTGATGTTGTGTTCCATTATTAACGGCATACCTTCCTCTTTATAATGAAATAAACATCCGATCATTTATCTCAAAAAATACTATTTTTCTTTGAATATCAAAATAACACCTCTTATTGGAAAACCCTTTACAAAAAAGTAAACTTTCATTCAGAAACTCTTCTTCTGGAGATGAGTAAATTCAGATCAACTCGCAGAGAGCCACCAAAAATCCCCTACTAAGCGCACCATGTTTATGTTCATTCAGGAAGAATATTTCAATTTTAATGGTTATAAATTAGAAATCATACTTCTGTTTTTTTTTTCTAGTTGGGAAAGACACCCTGGGCCTCCTCCACAAGCAATAATTCATTTCATAAAATCGAGCATGCAATGAAAATTTCAAGTGCAGACCACACATTTCAATCGATTCCAATTTCGTGTTAATACCATCTTTTGAGTGTGACAATCAATGCAGAAATAATTTGACGTCTACATGAGTTGAACCGACATCTGTGCTGCTGTTCAGGTTCACCGTTATCTGTTTGGTCGAGGAGTTGAGTATGAAATTCAAAATAGTGTATTGTGTTTGTCTTTATTCATTTATCAATATTATATTGCAAGCGTTAACAATGTCCTTTGATGACATGACCAAATAAAGCAAAAAAGCATGTTCCATGTTCCCTCATCAAAAACCTTTTTCCACTTGCTCTATTTAATGTCGGTCATCCTTTAATTGCTTGCTTCAACTGGATAGCTTCTATACTTCACACCTGGACAGAAAATAAATGAACAGAACCAGAATACGAATACGAATACCAATAGTTATCGCTCACAATCATACTAAAAACCACAGATGAGAATGTTTCGTTCGTTTCACCCTCCAAAACCCATTTGTATACATTGTTGTATTTGTGATTTCATCCCGCGTCGATGAAAATGTGAATTGCAATAACAATTCAACCAGGTGTGTGAAGATCCCCACTGTCTATGTGTGAGGTTTTTTTTACACACATTCTCATTTTTTATCTGATAACTGCCAGATCAAGCTTGTAGGCAAATTTAAATGGCTGCCGGGGATTCTCATCTTCATGTTCCAAACATTCATTTTTGTTTTCCCCTTTGTTATGCCGAAAGCAGTTTTGTTTGTTTGAATCCAACTTGATTTTTTTCTTAAAGTGATTTATTTGCTTATTTCAGTGTCGGCTGTTCCAATAACTCATGTGCAATTTTTGATTTAAGGCAAAAAAGCAAAAACTGTTTTGTTTGCCTGCTTAATTTATTTAGTGTGGACAAACGCATTTGGAGATATGAAATGTTTTTTTTAAATCGCGTAGTATTAAAGATTCTTAGTTCTAAAAGAGGGTATAGGGAAAAAGCTCACTGTCGTTCCTTGCATACGAGTATACATATAACATTAAATGCAGTTTTTTTCTTTATTTTTAAACACATTCATACAAACAATTTTGGATATTTCAAGTAGTTTTGTTTGAATCGATGTGGATCCACCCTTAAAAGTACAAGTTGAACCAAGGAAATCAATTTATTTTTTTTTTTATATATTTTCTTTCTATTATTGATTTTGTTTTATTTTTTATGTTCGACCTGTAAAGGCCTGACTGCATTCAAGGAAAAGTGAAAAAGTACAAAAGTGAAGAACAAAAACACTGTCTACAGATGCGTGTGTGAGAAGAAATTGAGTTTGATCTACGAATTGTTTACACACAGGCATCTCTAGCTCATGTTTTTGCTTTTCACTTTTTCACTTTTTGTTTAATGTAGTTAAGCCTTAAGAAACAAGGCATGTTTTTGAATAAAGGTTGAGTTTGTGATTTGTTTTAAAACAAATCCTTTCTAGATGTCCACTTTGATAACTTTAATCTGTGAATACAATCAATAAACACTATCGGTTCACTGTGTACCACCTGGGTTATTCACTGCTTGCACTCCCCGGTACACAGTGAACCAGTTGAGATGCTTTTAAAAACAACTCAAAATTTACTATTTTCCATAATCTTATAAAGGGTCCGCCATCTAAAGTTTTTCTTTCAATTAGTGCTTATTTCGTGAATGGTAACACTTAGCTCATGTCTGATTTGACAGATAATTAGTTTTATCCTTCCGCTGAACGAATATGGTTGTGTATACGCTTCGCTAAGTGGGCCTGCGATCGACTTAGAGAAGATGCGGATTTTCCAAAAAAAATCATCTTTTCAGATGAAGCTCATTTTGATCTTGGCGGGTAGTAAACAAGCAAAATTGTCGCATTTGGGGCACAGAAAACCCGCACGCATACATTGAAAAGCCGCTTCACCCAAAACGAGTCACTGTTTGGTGCGGATTTTAGTCCAGAGGCATAATTGGGCCATTTGTCGAAAATGAGCAAGGAGTGGCCGTTAAGCTGGAACCACACTACTCTAGTGTGGTGTATTGTGGAGTAGTGTGTCGCTGTCATTTCAATGTATTTCAGAGATTTTGACACATCACATCACACGATACAAATATGGCTCTACGCATATGAAATACATTAGAGCGATAGCGACACACTACTCCCCAACACACCACACGAGAGTAGTGTGGTTCGGGCTTTACAGTCAATGGCGATCGTTATCGGGCCATGTTGAACGAATTTTTGTTCACAAAAATTGAAGAGGAGGATATTGGCAACATTTGGTTTCAATAGGACGGCGCTACGTGCCACACAGCCGAAGCTACACTCGATGTTTTGCGCCATTTTCAAAAAAAAAAGAAAAGTTATTTGGCGGACACTTTATACAGGAAAGAGGAGATTCTCTTCTCAGAAGAATTCTTATACAAATAAATCAATATTCATTTCGAAAAATTTAACCAAACCCAAACGAAATTATGTGTTTATATCCTGAGGTTTCCTTTTCTTGCCTGTTTTTGTTTTTTTTTTACTTTCATTGCTGTCGTTGATAGATTTATGATAAATCACGATTTTTATTTTGAAACATAACAAAATGTATACGATGATGGCCCTTATCATTAGATATAAAATTAAATAATGTATATAAACATTAAAAGAAGCTATTGTGCCTATATCTCTCTGTCAATCTTGCTTTTCTAAAATCTCATTGCAGGATCAGCGAATTGAGCTCTTATAATGTCAATATTTGAGTAGGTTATAAAAAAAAAATATCGCTGTCTGGGACAGAAAGGATAAAATTGAATATTTACTTTTCAATAAACAAAATTGACCTTATAAACTTGTGCAGGTTCATGGATAATATGGTTGTGTGTGTGGCTTTATTGTAATACCAACATAAGCAAATACGATATTGTTTAATGGTTATCCATATAGATTGGACAATATGGCAATCACATTTCACATACTATTCATTCTTCTTTACTTCTCTGTGTTATCTTTTACTTCTCTCTTTGAATAATGAAATTTGAATTTTTAGAAATACATTCAGACATATGTACGTTTATTTCTCCGATTCAAGAAGCAGCCACATACAATTAATTAAAATTCAAATAATCAGACGTCATTTTATACCTAAGCTGAATTTTGCACCGCTGATTAACACGAATGAGAAATTTCCATTACCTACCTACTTCTTCCAGAAAACTGGAAAAATAATGGATAAAATTAATGCCCTTTAAATATTTAGGATTTGAAGTTTTTAATATCTACATACTTAAAGTTGATTAAAAGTTGAAAATCCACCAAGTGTCTTCTATCCCAAAGTGCTTTATCACTCTCTTCATCTGATTTTGGTATGTTTCTGCAGTCTGCAAAATAGTGAAGGACAAGCCCAATCAGGATTTTATGAAGCGAAATTTTAGTTCCGAAAAAAACTTTATTAGGTACTTAATTGCCTTCAAATGCCCCCAAACAGACAGGGATTATTCTAAGAATAATCGTTCGTTTGATTTCAAAGCTATTTATTTTGGCTAGTTAGTAAAAGGAAAGCCTATGTAAAAAAAAGTACTTAAACTTGAACTTACATAAAGTCATCCATCTTATAGAGGAGTTTGATGGTTTTCCTGAAGCATAATAGCATTTAATGGACACATTTAATACTTTGTCTTATCTTCGTTTATAATATCTTCAATCCATTTAATGCTGCTTCCGCTAATATACTGATTAATGCATCACCGACATCCTGTGTTTTCCTTTCGATGATGTTTTGTTTATATGGCCGAGATATGGAAAAGTGTCGGTATTGACTTTTGAAATAAATTGCCTCATGATAGTTAGACAGCTTATCAATTGGTCTGGATCTTTGTTGGCATCACAATTCTAGGTATAAAGTTCTTTATAACCTTATCGCAGCCTGGCAAAGCTGGAAGAGTTTGAAAGGACTTCTATGCCTCCAAAGATGTCGTGTGTGTGTGTGTATTGTGCTGTGTATATCGATGGATATTCTTTTCTTAGATTGTTTTGTGTAGTAATGCGGGGACTTGGTCCATCGTATATGTTTCCCTGGTCATAAACTCAACTGAAGGAACAATCAGACTGTCGATATAGGGTTATAAATTTCAAAGTAATATAAGCTTACCCAATACTATAGTATATAGATATAAGATTCAACACAAACTAACACTTCCCTATAGTTGTTTCAGTGAAGATATGGCTTCCTATTTCCGGCATGGATCAAAGGATGCAAATGCCGTTACTTTTATCGGACATGTAATGCGGAAACCATATTTTGCTTTAAAAACTCAACCAGCAAAACATCAGATAGTGATGATAACAGTTTTCTCTGAAAATAAACTTTAGCTTAGTAAAATTAAAAAAAAAAATAAATAACTCTTAACCACATTTGTTGCTGTTTGTACAACATTTGGTCTTTAGTTAAGAGGTTGTCAGCTTTCACTTATCATAACATTCTGTGAAGTTGATTATGTTATGTTCATGAGGATTTTAACACAAAATTTCAACTTTCAATGATCATTCAAGAAGTAAAAAACTCAAATAAGTATAAAAGAGAAGTGGGCGGGGTAGTAGGCGGGTTTAAAAAAAAATAGTTAGTCAAGTCATGCAAAAGGACGATTATAAACAGACGCATCATAAATAGAAACTTACTGTTATTGAACTAAACCAACATAATGAATATGAGCGATTTTGGTTTATAAAGGGTGGTTAAATTTTAAGGGCCGATGTTGAATGTGAACCACACCTAAACGTCAAGTTTTTTTTTTTGCATTTCATTTAACATTTCTCAATTTCAGAATAAGTCAATTTGAACCATTGAAGGATACACAATCGAGCAACGCGTTAAAGTTATTCAAGCTTATTATGAAAATGGGCAACAGTGGGTGATCAATTTTCGAAGAAAATCATCTTCAGTGATGAGGCACATTTTCACCTCAGTGGACTCCAAGAGTGATTGTCGAAAAACCAATGCACCCACAAAGAGTGACTGTTTGACTGCGATTTAGGGGCTGGCGGTATCATTGGGACTTATTTTTTCCAAAATGAGGCCGGTCAGGCAATTACTGTGAATGGTGTTCGCTATCGTGAGATGATAACGAACTTTTTATGGCCCTAATTGGAAGATATGGATGTGGACGATATGTGGTTTCAACAGGACGGTGCCACTTGCCACACAACTAACGAAACAATGGCTCTTTTGCGCGACAAATTCAATGGCCGTGTTATCTCACGTGGTGGCGATGTCAATTGGCCGCCAAGATTATGTGATTTGACACCGTTGGACTTCTTTCTTTGGGGTTATTTGAAAGAAAAGGTGTACGTCGATAAGCCAGCAACAATTCAAGAGCTAAAGGATAAGATAATTCGGCACATTAACGGCATAGAACCTCAGTAATGCCTCAGCGTCATCGAAAATTTGGACCATCGGATGAAGGTGTGCCGCCATAATTGGTCCATATACCAATATTATCATAATAAAAAGAAATGACAATTTGTGTTTTATTCAAAATCAACATCGGCCCTTAAAATATAACCACCCTTTAAATATTGATTGGATTGAAAAGTATAAAAAATGATGCGATGCAGTGCCATCTAGGGGTTTGTTACAACAAGGTGGAATGTCTGCCAAATTTCATGGTGAATTCAGATATACCAACATTAATTTCGTATATATAGGCAAGTTACTGTAAACCCCCGCATTATTTGAAATCCTAGGATTGACCGGTAAAACATAAATGTTACCTAAGAGACATGGTAACATTTTTAAAAAAATATTTTATTCCATTGCGGACTGTTACGCGATGTATTAATGTTACTGTAAACACCCGAATTTGTTCAAAACCAAACAATTAACTGGAAAAATCAGTTCTCACCTCAGTGACATGGTAAATATTGAAACATTCATTTAATTCTGTTTTCCATATCTTTTCCCTTCTCACAATTGTGACAGTCATCTTGAAAAAAAAAAAATTACAATTAGCGCGAAAAAAATTACGTACGGGAAAATTAGTTTGGGTGTGAAAATATAGAATTTGCGCAACAAAGTATCAGTTTAGAGCGTAAAAATTGAAAATTCGCGCCAAATAAATATCTTTTGTTGTGTGAAAATTAAAAAATTCACTCGGACACATTTTTTTTTCAACAGCACTGTCACAATACAAAGAAGCGTGGGTGATGTGCGTGCGGACCTTTAATTAACATTGGACGAATCCAGATAATGCAACACTGAACCAAATCCTTACGTCAATATAACGCAAAACTTCGTTGAGACAACGAAAATTTAATTAAAATTCAGCCGATGCTAAATTTCGTTATCCCAACGAAATGGCTTTCATACGTCAATGGAGCGCTTCATTAAACCATGAAATTTTTCTTCAGTTAACGAAATTGGTAATATTCGGAAATTTTCGTTGATTTATACGATTTAATACATATGCCAACGTAAATTTACATAAAGAATTTCGAATTTCGAAGTTCAATTTCGAACGATTTTTTCGTGGATTAACGCAAAAGCTTCATTGGGCAACGATGTTTTTCATTTTTTGATGAACTTATACATTGATGTATGTAAAATCGTTCGTTCAACAACGAATTTTTTCATCAATCAACGTAAGATGCATACGTCAGATGACGAAATTTTTCGTAGAACAATGAAAATTTTCATAAATCAAGGTAAGATATATACTTAATATAACGAATTTTTTCGTAGAACTATGAAGTTTTCCATAAATCGACTTAAGATGCCTCTATTCGCTAACGATATTTTTCGTTAAGCTATGAAATTTTACATAAATCAACGTAAAACGAATTCGTTAACTGACGAAATTTTTCGTTGAGTAATTAATTTTTTCATAAATCAACGTAAAATGGATTCGTTAACTGACGAAATTTTTTCGTTGAACTATGAAGTTTTCCATCAATGAACGAAAATTTTTCATAAATCAACGAAAAATAAATTCGTTAACTGACGAAATTTTTCGTTGAATAATGAATTTTTTTCATAAATCAACGTAAAATGAATTCGTTAACTGACGAAATTTTTCGTTGAGTAATGAATATTTTCATAAATCAACGTAAAATGGATTCGTTAGCTAACGAAATTTTTTCGTAGAACTATGAAGTTTTTCATCAATCAACGAAAAATTTTCATAAATCAACGTAAAATAAATTCGTAAACTGACGAAATTTTTCGTTGAGTAATGAATTTTTTTCATAAATCAACGTAAAATGAATTCGTTAACTGACGAAATTTTTCGTTAAGTAATGAATTTTTTCATAAATCAACGTAAAATGGATTCGTCAGCTAACGAAATTTTTTCGTTGAACTATGAAGTTTTCCATCAATGAACGAAAATTTTTCATAAATCAACGAAAAATAAATTCGTTAACTGACGAAATTTTTCGTTGAATAATGAATTTTTTTCATAAATCAACGTAAAATGAATTCGTTAACTGACGAAATTTTTCGTTGAGTAATGAATATTTTCATAAATCAACGTAAAATGGATTCGTCAGCTAACGAAATTTTTTCGTAGAACTATGAAGTTTTCCATCAATCAACGAAAAATTTTCATAAATCAACGTAAAATAAATTCGTTAACTGACGAAATTTTTCGTTGAGTAATGAATTTTTTTCATAAATCAACGTAAAATGAATTCGTTAGCTAACGACATTTTTCGTTGAGTCATGAATTTTTTTTTCATAAATCAACGTAAAATGCATTCGTTACCTTACGATTTTATTTCCTTGATCCATGATACGTAAAAATATTCTGCGAATCATGGATGAACAAAATGGCTTTACACCATCCTGCAAAGTTGAAACCCAAGTACAAAATTTGGAGAGAAAATTAGAACCCATCTTATTTTCTTTCCAACTTTTTGACTTGAATCCCAACTTTTTTGGAAAGTAAAAAGACACTTTTCAGTAGATTTATTTACCAGTTTTACTTACCTTTCTAAAAACGGCTGACAACCTTTAACCTATAAAAAAAGAAGATAAAAGCGACCTAGAGCCCAATGACATTAATACATATGAAAACGATGATTTCGTAAAAAAAAATGTTATAGTTTAATTTTTTATAGATTTGTTTTATTCTATCCTGTTTTTGACTTCCTTTTATTCTTAATCTAAATCTTAAACTTAATCTTAAATCTAATCTTAAATATTTTCTTAATCTTAATTCTAATCTTAAACTATATCTTAGGTCTAAATGTTATTTACATCAGGTCATTGATTAAAGCATTTCCTAGTAATGCATTCTTCTGATTCTTTTTTGGACACTTTAATTTATAAATGTATTCTTGCATGAAGCACCAAAAGTTAGTGCATTGAATTGGGTACTCTAAATTGAAAACGTGAAATACCTTAAAAACTACATCAACCCCCCTGAGGCAAGATTTCAAGGCGTACTGTATCCCATCGAAATAGATAAAGTACTCTTTAATCTCCTTAATACTTTCTCCAATGCCTATTAAGAACGGCTGGATGTTGACAGCCTTGTTCCTCAACTCCAATAGGTGAGCTTCAACTTCTTGAGGAGATTTAGCCACAAACAAAAATGCCTCTTGAGAATCCCTTATAGTGTATTTTGTCGTGCACTTTTTCCCTGTGTTGTCCTTAGCAACGACTTTTTGTGATGGAATTAAAAAGCCGTGCATTATATGAAAGAGAACCGCATCTTTTGAATCTGAAAATAAAAAAAAAAAAACTGATAAATACATAGTAAAAACGAAAAAAGTGAATATAAAAGTTGTTAAAAAAAACAAATGAAACGGTTGCATATTAAATCGAATGCACGACTGGATCACATGAACTTGTTGTTGTAGTTCAAGTAGCTTATTTCTCGCTTAATCCAGCTGAGCATGTGCTCTTGGTGAGTAGGCACTGGGCATACAAAAATGTTTTAAAATGTAGGGTTTGACTTGGCCGCAATATAATTCTGCTCATTCATTGCAGCTTAACTATTATATATTTCTCTTCCCATGAAGGCAAAGTGGGTCTTAAAATATTATCAAAATTTCTTTAAGAATGCTAAAATGGGGCAATTTAAGAAATATCTGACTGTTTTCCCGCTACTGTATCCCATCGAAACAGATAAGGTCCTCTGTAATCTCTTTAACACTTTCTCCAAAGCCTATCAAAACGGACTGGATGGTAACTACCTAGTTTCTCAAATTCAATATACGGGCTTCAATTTCTTGAGGAGATTTAACCACAAATAAAAATGCTTCTTAAGATTTATTTTCTGGTGAACTTTTTCCCATTGTTGTCCCTTGCTACTGCTTTTTTGTCAGAATTATATAGACGTGCAGTATATAAAAAACAAGTTTCAAAAAAATTTATTTTTTTTTTCCTTAAAAAAGTGTGTAGAGTGTTCCCCACTTAATTGCCCTGACCCTTTTGTCTGATTTTTCGATTTTTTTTATTTAGTCGAAAAATATACATGTAACAGGTTGCTAGCTGCAGTTATTAAAGATCAATAACTAGGCGGGGAAATCAATTAAGCAAGTCGCAATTAAGCGGTGATCATTGTACTCAGTGTTTGTAGAAATTAAAAAGAACTTGGTTGCAAAATAGTGAACAAAATTGCCGTTTAAGACTAAAAATAATAAACAAAATTGTTATGTGGGATATTAAACATTAAAAAAAAATCTTCAAAACCAAAATAAAAAAGGATGTAAGGGATGAAAGAGAACTTACTTCCATTTACTTTATTGTTTATCCATTTGTCAAGGAGTTGAATTAATCGCCTTCTTTTAATTTTTGGTCATTTGATAAGAATATCTATCTTTGCTCTTGCGAATGGAAATTGTTTATATTTAATTTTAATTAAAATATAAATGAAATAATTAAACCAATGCTCGCACCTGGTGATGTCTATATACATAGACTAAACCATTTTGCAAACCATACTACAAGGATTTAAAGGTAAACGTTTTTCATACAGGTCAACAAACAAGGGTTCTAAGTATTGCACTCTTCTGATTCTTTTTTGAACACTGTATCTTACAGATACCTACCTATATTCTTGCATGAAGCACCAAAAATTAGTGCACTCAATTGTGTACCATAAATCGAAAACGTGAAATACCTTAAAAAGCTACATAAACCCCCCTTTCTTCATAAATTAAAGCGTTTCCAAGTAATACATTCTTCTAATTCTTTTTTGGCCACTTTATTTTATGAATATATATTCTTGCATGAAGCACCAAAAGTTAGTAGATTGAATTGGGTACTCTAAATTGAAAACGTGAAATACCTTAAAAACTACATCAACCCCCCTTAGGCAAGATTTCAGAGAGTACTGTATCCCATAGAAATAGATAAAGTAGTCTTTAATCTCCTTATTAATACTTTCTCCAATGCCTATTAAGAAGGGCTGGTTGTTGTCAGCCTTGTTCCTTACCCTACGCCTGCCCACGCAATAGTTCATTTCTAAAAATCGGGTATGCAATGGAAGTTTCCAATGCAGACCACAAATTACATGAAAGAAATTATTTCATGAAATCAATGAAAAATCGATGAAGAAATAAATTGACGTCTCATTTCAGTTCAAATGACAGTCGGCCAATTTTCACCTTTACATGTAGGGTTAGGACTTTGAATTGGAGTTCCAGGCATTTCAACTGTATTTCAACTGTATGTACAATAGGTGTTGTTTGCTCGGCAACCTGAATAAAAAAAGATTTCATGCCATAATTTGCCCAGTGAACGCAGCAATAAAAATGTCTGCAATCATTGCTGAAATAAAGATAGAAATAAAAA
The DNA here is from genome assembly GCA_932273885.2 of Leucozona laternaria. NCBI lineage: Eukaryota > Metazoa > Arthropoda > Insecta > Diptera > Syrphidae > Leucozona > Leucozona laternaria. The sequence goes on along the minus strand of OW026368.1, from coordinate 19,153,815 downwards.
TTGCTAGTGGGGGCGCAGAGTTAAATCCAATTCAACTTCTTGAGGAGATTTAGCCACAAACAAAAATGCTTCTTGAGAATCCCTTATAGACTTATAGTGTATTTTGTCGTGTACTTTTTCTTTAGCAACAACTTTTTGTGATGGAATTAAGAAGCCGTGCATAGTTATTATAAAGAAAAACAACTGTGAAAACAAATTAGTTGTGAGTTTTTTCAATTTGTTTTCTTTTAAAATGTTCCACCTTAATTGCCCCGACCCTTTGGCCTGATTTTTCGATCAATTTATAATTATGTTTTGCGTTCAGTCGAAAAATATATTTACGTGTTTTAGGTTGTTAGCCACAGTTTTTAAGGATCAATTATGTAAGCGGGGAAAAAAATTAAACGAGGTGCTAAATTTCACACAAAAATAAAATAAAAGAAGAACTAAACTATTTGTGGCAATAGTGTGTAAAAATTACGTGCCGCATGTAAAATTCAAAGATAAAAGTGGTGAAAGAGAACTTACTTTCATTTATTTTGTTGCTCATCCACTCCTCAAGAAGTTGAACCAACCGCCTTTCCTTTATGTTTTGGTCCTTTGATAAGAACATAGCTATTTTTGCTCTATGTTCCAGCCAGTTGTCCAGAAGTGAACTAGCATTAGATTCAAGTACCTTAAAGTCCATATCAATCTGTAATTAATAAAAATTGGTTTATAATTAAATGCATTAATGATGAAATTTTGCGATATGCAAAAACCAAATTCGAGTTAAAATCAGACTTGAAATAAAGATGATAGAGAACACGAAAAACGTTGGTCCCACAACTCTGTCTGTCTGTACCTCGACCTACAGCCTAAATAACTGAAGCATTTTCTTAAGATTTTGAACATAAAGTTGTCAAATGATTTTTTTTTGATTTTCTATTTTCTAATTAACGGCTTTACCGATCTCAATCAAAATATGTATGCAAAAGCTTCTTAAGATGTTAATAGTTTTGCATACCAAAATTTTGAAAAAAGAAATTTTAGATTTTTTATTTAAATAACGGTTTTCTGCTATTTTTACTAAACACGAGTTTTTAAATTTTTGAGGATTTAAGAATTCTAGAATTTGTAGTAGATTGGCAAAGGTAGAACCTATTAACAGAAAAGGAATCCAAAATCATAAAAAACTAAAAATTCAAAGCAAAGCGAGAAATTGTTAACTTTTTCGACCTCAGGAAGCAATGAATTTCGTCTGTGGCGGTGAATGTGGGACACCTTTTATATAAATCAATGTAAATTGTATTTTTTAAATCAAATAATAAATCATATCTAACTAAATACAAACAAAAAATAACTAAGTTTTTATTACCAGTCGAAATCCAAGAGGCTTTTTATACTCCGGCCACTTTCGTAAGGCCTCAGCCGTCGAACCACACGATTTGATCTCATTAAGGCGGTGATTTGAGCAAGCCTGCCAATACCGATCAAAGTCTTCGGGAGCCAAAGTGTCGAATTTAATTGCTCGGACAATTTCGTCTGCGTTTTCTTCTGAATCTTAAAATAAAGGTAATATTATTTATATATATTTCAATTAATTATTATGTTATGTAAACGAAACGGATGTTTAAAATTAAAAATAAAAACTTTTATAAGATTATATTGCCTAAATTGTAAATGAAATTACCAAGTGTTTGTTTTTTTGTTTCGGTTTCTGATGGAACTGGACTGGAAGATAGGCGGAACGACCTCTTATTGTTTGAAAATTTGTTATACATACGGCCTCTAGTTGACGTTCTGTAGTATTCCTGGAAAATCACCAGCAGAATATATCAGATGAAATAGTGTGGAGTAGAATAAAAAAAGTAGGACAAAGCAAATGTACCATAGAAGAAAAAGATATAGTGAGAATATTTTTGCAACCGTGTAACTTTCCCTGGGCGTAAAATTATAAAATTTAACAATTTTTCGAACGTCGTAATTGATGTTGTAAGCCTATTAGCGGTTCGATTAACGTCAAATCATAAAAATTTGAAATGACTTTACAATTTAATTTGAACTAACTTCTGGTTTTTCATAACTACTAATAAAGTTTAAATGCCAGGTTTTGCTTAAAATCGCCGTTCAGTTTACCAGGATTACCCGTTTTAACACTTTACCAAGATTTAATGCAGTTGCAAAAATATTCGAAGTGTATAAAAGTAAAGAAAATTGTCTTACAAGATTCTCAGTGGGGAATCTTTCTACGATCTCCTTTTCAATTCTACGGCTATCCCTAAGGGAGAAAACGGAATGGTTCTCTTCAAAATAAGACACAATCGTATTTATTAACATCTTTCTTTGCTCTTCTCCAAACTTTTGGAAGGTGTTGTAGTGATTGGCCAAAAACTGCCCTCTTGCTGTATTGTTAAGGACCATGGAGAGGTTTATGAACTGTTTTTCATATTCCTCATCTTGACTGCAAAGATTTCGGTTTGGCGATGAATAACTACTGGTGTTTGGAGATAGTGTTTGAATCATAGTTTTTTCTTGGCAAAGGCTGCTCAGTTCATCTCTTTCAAGAGGAAGATCGATCGATTGTCTCCACTGTTCCAACTTATATTCAAAGTGAATTTTGTCTCCGACGGATATATTTTTTAAATATAAGTGAATATGCTTCAACTTCATTATTTTTAATACGTCTACGAATATTTTTTGTTCTTTATGAACAAATTTATCTTACCTATAAATTGATACAACAAACAATCTAAGTTCCAGCTTGTAAGAAGTTGCCTTAACTCCTCTTCCTTATCGTCTTCTGCCAAGGAAATTCGAGTACCGATCATATTGTTATTGGCCTGTAAATTGTTTTGAAATCCAACCAGAGTAATGGTTTGTGTGTTGGTTTGTGAGCTTGGAGGACTGAAATAAGTTTGTTCTTGTTCTTGATTTGTTTGATTTACGAATTGGTCTAAGCTTATTTGTAGGGCACATAGGTCTTGTTGTTGATTGGATTCAATAAGAATACTTTTATTGTTGCTTGTAATATTGGATAAATTAGGTGGATTGTATTGCTGGTCATTTTGATTTTCAGAACTTGATTTAGAAGAAATTCTTTGTCCTCCCAAATTGATTTGATCGGTTTGCTTCATTTTGATGGTTCCCGTAAAATGTTTTGATATTGACAGACTGAAACAAATCAATTCTTTTTAGATATTTAGGGAAAAATATTCCTTAATCTTGATCATAGTTCTCCCCTTGGCTGTTCTTATGCAATTTAAAGGCGGTCCAACAAGATCATTAAAATTCAATATAGAGAATTCTCCTAAGATATCAGGATTAATATTGTAGGCCAAAAAGTGCGGGTTATATTGAACTGAGTTAATTTTTTGACAAAATAACGAATTTTGAGAATTATTTGATTTGAAAATGTTTAAAACTATATATAGTTGAATGTCATTAGTATAAACAGCAAGAAAGTATCCATTTTTATATAAATATCCATTATGTTTACATTGATTAAAAGATTTGATTGACTTAATCTCTATCTTAAGCATTTGAGATATTATTTTGTTATAGCTACTGACATTTTCATCGGGCTCAGTATTCAAATGAATATGTTCTTCAGGGTAAAAATTTGTCAAAGAAAAAGCGAATTGTAACTGATATTTTTTAGCTAAGGTTAGGCAAATATTTTTGCGTGACGTCGTAGTATTAGAGTATAGCTTAAATTGCCTATGTTTTGCTTCATATCTAAAGCACCAAAACGTTCTAAGTGGGCCCGATTTTTTCAATACTGTTGGATAGTGAGTCATATTATGATACTTGGCCTTTAACGTATCATTAAAAAGACGAACGTACTCTAAGTTGTGTCTAGCGATTTTTTCACTCAAAAGTGTTATAAAATCTTGGCTAATGGTATAGCAGAGAATCATGTCAATTATTTCTAAGAAATTTAAAAGAAAAGCCCAAACCTCATCGTCTTCATGCACTAAGTCACCCACCATAAGCGGAAAAAAATAAACAAATGTTTTCATCTCACGAGCAGACATTTTTAAATGTTTCTTAGATAAATGAACAGTTGTTATTTCTCCACAAATGTTATCTATTTCAATGGGCCCATAATCAAAATTTTTTTTTCTTGAATTCATAGTTTCTAAAGAGAAATATTTTGCTGTTTCTATACAATATTTTATTATATGACACATATTATAGTGACAAACTCCTTCAAAAATATCGTGCATAACATCAACGCTATAATTTTCTACTGCATGAAACGAAGGTATTTCATTAAATATTGATATCTTTTGAATCCCACTTTCAGAAGAATTTGCTAATTGAATGTCGTTCTCATAGTTTGTTCGATTTCGCATCAACGACACATTTTCTGTACTTGCTGTTTGGGTTTCATTTTTTAGCATTTTACATAATAGGCAAAAGCTTGTGCTGACAAATGATTTGTTGAAATTAAGCAAAGAGTTAAGACCTAGATTGTCACCAAGTATCAATCCCAAAATAAAGTGAACATGTTGTGTACCATTTTCTGTCATGATATCAATTCCATTGACTTCTAAGGAAGTTAGTTCGTCAACTAAGCATTTCCAGCACTTTTCGTTTCCGAATGATTTTATATCCTTAGATTTAATAACCGCCCCTAAGTATACATTTTCCAACATTGATTCCTTCATTGGTAAGCATGGAAATGAGTAATATATGTTACTTATCGAGTGTTGTCCACTATGAGAGCCCAATGGATTGTTAATTTCAAAATCGTCGTTATAAAGAAAATATGGAATAAGATTTTTGCTAGGATACATATTAGCTTTTTGTTTCCATAATTCTCCCTGAACAAAATTTGTCATAAGATTTTCCGTTTTCAGTTCCCTTATGTTTGCTAAAACATCTGTAAGTAAACCCCTTTTTTCGAATGTTTTTTTAAATTGAAAAGACAAGGGCATTAACACACCCGTCACTTTTTGTTCATCATAGTTCAAGACACCACTTTGATGAACAGTATTTATTGATTCGTCAATTGTAAACTCATGTATGTTTTTCAAATAATTTTCTTCTCGAAGCCATTGAAATAAGCGATATTCGGTTTTCGATAATTGAAATGGTTCTCGACATTCGCTGACTAAACTTAGAATTTCATTATGAGTCTCTGGGCAAGAATTTTGTAATTTTTCAGTTGACAATGATTTAAACATATCCAAAAGTGGATCTGTTATGTAAAATCGTATAAGATCTTGAATTTCACATACGTTTTTTCTGGTGAAATTGTTATTGCTATGCAATTTTAAGGACAGTTTAGCAGCTGACTTCAAAAAATTTTCAACGCATTTGGTTTCAATTTCATTTTTGTTTGATTCTTCCAAGTGACTTTGACCTAAATCATTACTACATTCACCAGAAGGATCATTCAGTTCAATGAATTTGATTTCCCTATTTTCATTTCTATCTTCCAGTTTATTTCGTATTTCTACAGTTCGAAACATATGCTTTCGAAGAGCATGTCTTTTAAAGCTTGCCAAATCATGGAAAGCCTGATAACAAGGCTTTTCAATACATCGAAATGTGCTTTTAGTGTTGAGAAAGTGTTTTATCTTAAAATGTTTAATAAGGGTTTCAACTGTAGAAAAACATTCCCTACACAAAAAGCAAATCATTTTTTGAAGAGAAAAATTATCTACGAACAGAATTCGTTTAGTTTATATGTAAATCACACAGACTGTTTCTCGACAAAAAAGCTGAACTATCTTGAGTTTCAGAAATGACTTCAGAAAATTCACCTTTTCAATAGAGATTCATTCAAAAATTTCAAATTTATTTTAATATAATTTACCTGATATGAACTGAAGATGTATATTGATTTTGTGCAACTTGGGTAATGAATTTAGTGTTCTCTGTATGTCCGGGTTTATTTCCTGTAATTGTATAAAAATTCTTCAATTTTTTTGAATTTACATTTCTTAAATAATTTTTTTTGGGAAGGTTGAAGTTCTGGTTTTCAAAATCCTGTAGGGCAAATTTATGTTAACATACAAATTGTGAATGCAATTAAACATACAAATTTTGCTTACTACAATTCTGTTTTACAACAATATCCATACCAAAAAATCGCCAATGTTGACAATGATTTAAACATACAAAAATCTTATTACAAAAAGTAGTATTTCTTATAAAATTCGTTGTAAGGACCAGTTTTACAAAAATCTGATTTGGCGTGTAATCTGAAATTCGACGGTGGCTTAAACATACAATTTGCTTTCAACAAAGACTTCAAGCTTAAACAACCGCCGAAATCAGAAGTTGAACCATACTTGAACTGTGATAGTTTCTTTTTAGTTAACTATGAAGAGTTGCAATGTCATAGTTAACAAAAGTAATTTTGGGTTACTTTTCACTTAGGAACATCAAAGTTCAGAATATGGTTAACCTATCACACGAAATGGGTTGAAAAAAAATCGAAATTCATTTGGAATAAAAAAGTTATGATTGTATTAAATTTATTGAAAGGAATTTTTATTAGCACTCCAAAAATGCATACCTACATTTTCCAAACTAACTTTCATTTTACTTCATTTCTGCGCAAAATTGAATCATTTACCAAAATATTATTGACTTTTTCTTTTCACAAAATGAAAACATTGTGATTTCAGCTGTATATTTAACAGATTCACCATTGAAACTCATATCAAGGAAATTAGTTGGAAAAAGTTACTAAAAGTTACTTTCTGACACTTTGAATTTAGGAACAACTTTATATGACGTCATAAAACTGCTTAGAGTAATATGAACAGATAGTTAATTATTTTTATTATTAGTTACTATTATTTTCATGCAATATATTGCTTTTATTTGGTAAGATCTTCGAGAACATTATGTACATTCTCATCCAGGCAAGCAAAAAATGTTTAAATTATATTTTTTTAAATTTTACATACGAGTAGCTACATTTATGTTAATATATGTAAATCAGAAAATAGTATGATTAAACTTTTAAATAACTTTCTTAATATACGTATAGATTCAGAGTAATTTTATCAAAATGCTTATAACAATTGAAGACTGATAATTGAATAAATGCGTTTAAAATGTTGGCTCAAATATGTTAAGGTTTTTATTAAATTATAATAATATAATGTTTTTATTTATATTATTTATACAATGTGTACATTTCTTCATTATGCATTTAATATTTAGCGAAAACGGTAGCAAATAAAAGCAATATATTGTATGAGAAAAAAGACTTTTAATTATCCACTCATATTATTTGAACTCATAGAGTTAAGTTCCATCAGTAAAATTATTTTCCAAAAAATAATTTGTACGAATTTATAATTTACCTAAAGAAACTTTTTGAATTAAAGGAACGATGAAAGTTAACAGTAATTAACTTTGGTTAGAAAAAAAGCACTTCTGACCTTTAGAGCATATTTTTCAATGCTGAGTTAAGCACTCAGTTAACATCGTAGGATAAATTGAAACAACATTTAGCTCATGAATATATAACACATGCTAGTAAATATGTTGTGTACCTATATACAAAACTAAACAATTTATTATATAAAGCCTCCCTTTCCTGACTGGCATACAAATAAATATTAATTATGGCTAAGGCAGCACGAATTTTTGCAAGCGGATACTTTTATTTTTTTGGTGGATTTCAGATGAAAGTAATAAATACATAGGTATCATAATTTCATGTGAGGAAGCTTACATATATTTATATTTATAATTGAATAACTATATAATTTCAAAAAAGGCACGTCTCTCATTTTTGACAAGTAATGTAATCATACCTATTATGCTCAAAAAAATAGGTACATCTTAAGTATTTATTCTACTAAATATTACATGTATGCATATAATAATGATTTCAAAAAAATCATAACCCTAAGAGATGTATCATGTTTGAATTGTTCGCATTAAACATACCACAAATTAAAGACAGCCTGAGAATAGAAGATTAAAAAAAAGAAGGCACTAGCATTATGTTTGATTTAAATATTATCTTAAGTTTAGATATCTGAAATACACCAATAAGGACAAGACAAATAAGGTTGTGAGTGCAATAGTAGCCTATTTGCATTTTTTCAGTAGAGCAAAAATAATAAACAGGTTATTTTCAAACGCTTGTAGTTTTAAAATTTTTCAATCACTTGTAGTTTTAAAATAATGAAATATGTAAAGTGTTGATTTTTATTTGCAATATGATCGAAAATTTAAAAGCAGAAATATTGTTTAATGCATACATATTCAATTTATGTTCCTAACTCAATTTGAATAAAATTGCAGTTAGGCTACTATTGCACTCACGGCCTCATGTCATTGGAAACGTACTATAGGAAATACTATGAAAGCTTATTTCAAAACACTTTGTGAAAAGAGTTAATCACTAAATAAAATTGTATTTTTGTGCATTTTAGAATGAATTAAATGTGTAAAGTATGAGCAAAATGGAAAGGTAATTTTACTATCTACAATAGTTATTACAACAGTTTAATTCAAATCACTATAAAACAAATTATTAGCTAACTAATGTTAATGTAATGTTTTAGTGTATTTTTGTATGAAAAAAGGTTTATATTTAGTATGGTTCAAAATGTGTGAAAGCTTATCAAACCAATAACGAAGACATTATGTTGTTGGAAAGGTTGTTTTATGTGTTAAAATAGTTAGTATGTGGTAGCTCATTTCAAATCACTGTGTGAAAATAGTTATTAACTAGTTATTTCCCATTCCATAAACATTTTTCCCATAACATAATTCACCAAAACAGCAAATAACTTTTTTTAAATAGTAATTTGAAATAAGTTGCAATTATTTATTATTTTACATTACTACTCAAGATTCAACGACATAATATCTGTTTCCATGCATTTCGTTCATACTTAAATGCATACCTAAACAATATCTTAGTTAGGGAATAACTTTTGTAACAAAGTGATTTGAAATAAGTTACTTTAGTAACTATTTTAGTATTAGAAATATCTTACAACAACATAATACATCGTTGTTATTGGTGCATAGACCTTCGAAATTAGTTATTCAATTATTTTTTAAAGTTTTCATTTTTCATACAAAATGGCACCTGGCGGCCAAGAAGAACATACTCTGAGCGATGGAGTCGCGTAAGCAGGGCAGAGGACCTAAAAAGAGAGTTGTAATCCTTTGAAGCTGCAATGGGGGCAGGGCAAGGTACTTTGAATCATTTGTCTTAACGAAAAAAAAATAACATTTCACATTTTGTATGCTTTTTGCTATGTTATGTTTTATGATCAGTTTCAGGTTATCATTTTGCAGTGAGTTGCAGATCAAAATGAATTGGAAGCAGAAATGATTCCCGGTTTACTATAAAGTTAAGAGCAGAAGCAATAGAAAAATCAAGTCAGGTTAATTGCCAGCCCAAAATAGCAAGTTATTTTATGAATAATTGAATCTTATATACCGATTCTAATGATTTTTTTTGATTTTCTGAAATGAAGTAGTGTACCTACTCGTAATTACTAGTATTACATATATTTATTTATTTTTTCAGCACATAGTAAATGTTGAAACTCTGCTTTTATTTATTATTTGTGTTGTAATAAATGTTTATAAAAGTTGATTCAATCCGAAAACACCTTGTTTTAATTAGTTCGCATTATCGAGGGACTATACTGTATTTATTACTCTGAACGATAAATCTACCAAATAAAAGTATCTGCTTGGGTAAATTATTGCTACCTTAAGCTTTTGTATAAGGATAAGTTTGAGTATTAAATAAAAATTCACTGTGTTTTGAGAATTGAGGGAAGTACATACATTTTTTGATAACAGTTCCGATTGTTGTAATTTGTGTGGTAAGTAATTCAATTGGAATTTCTGTAGTCAGTAGTTTTAGATATTAGAAGTGCAACGAACTGCATCTTTCTTTGTTTCAAAAACTATAAAATACAGTAGCTTTAGTTTAGTCTAAGCAACAAAAGCAAAGTGTATGTAGTATTCTTTAAAAGCAGCAATTGTCAGTCTGTGAAAACCTCTTTACGGAGATGCCAATTCATCTTTCATAGAAAGAGGAATTGACACTTTTCTAAAAATAGTTAATTTTGTCTTATGAAATTTTTCAAAGCTATGAGTTCTATTTAAATCATAATATATATTTCCTACTCAAATCTTTAGAAAAATAAAAGCTTTGAGTATGCAAATAATTTAAAAACTGTTTACTAAAACCACTTGGTCAACATTTGGGGAGACAGTAAACACACAATGTAAAATGTGCTACCCGAGACACTGAGACACTGTCATGCTTTTTTGGCATGTCTCGAGTCACATTCAGGAAACACACTGTTAAAAAAAACAAAAATGTGCATTATCTACTGCTTGAAATAATATTGAAATACATAAGTATATGTTGAAAGGTTTTGAATTTTTAAAAAGAACTGATTAAGTTTTTTATGAAAATGTTTTCTGAGTTCAAAAATCTAAAATAACTGCAACACTGCCAGAATGAAAATGCTAAACAAATGGTACTATGTACCATTTGTTGCATAAATTCATTATTGAGATCAAATTTAAAACAAAAAAAAATATCTGAAGGTACGTATAAGTGAGAACACATTGTATACCTATATTAATTCCTACAACATGAATTCAAACATCAAATATTAAAAAAAGCGAAAAATTTAAAAAATGGACAATCATGAACTGAATTAATGAGATGGAAACTTGGATGTTTTGTCGTACTCCACGTTATTTTTCTAATTCAATAAGCTTACCTTTATATAGAATTCTGGGTAAAATTAAATGTATGATAACTGAGTTGAATTATTGAAGCTGGTAATCCTGATGCAGTTGCAATATTTTATTGCATTAATTAAACTATTTAATTATAAATTGAATAAACTTTTAAAAAGCTAAACTATTTTTAAGATGCTACAAGAGAACTGTACACGCACATCCGAGATCCGACGCTCACGAAAACTTATTGCAGAATGCACACTTATCTTAAACTATTGCGGCGTGCGCTTTTTCGCAATGATTTATGTAACATCAATGTAAAAATTTCATGAGCTTATGGAATTTTTTCGTTTGGCAATGTTTTTTTTCATAAAGCTACGATTTAATTTCATTGGCTGATGTAGTTCTTCATAAGTCGATGGAAAATTTCATAAAAACACGATTTATTTTCATAAAGTAATGAAGTTTTCCGTTGCTAAACGAAAACTTTCATCGATTGATGAAACATTTTAATTAGCTTATGAAAAATTACGTTCAAGCAATAATTTTTTGTACCCAATTACAGTTTTAAGCTATCCAAAGTTACCGTTAGAAGGTAAAAAAAGGTCGGAAAATTTAAAAAATGGACAATCATGAACTAAATAAATGAGATGCAAATTTGGCTGTTTCGTCTATGAACTCAACGATATTTTTCTAATTTTATAAGCTTACCTTTATATGGAATTCTGGGTAAAATTAAATGATGTGATAAATGAGTTGAATTCTTGAAGCTGGTAATCCTGATGCCTTGCAATATTTTATTATGCATTAATTAAACTATATTGCATTTGAAATATTTTATTGCATTAATTAAACTATTTAACTATCAATTAATTAAACTTTTAAAAAGCTTAACTATTTTTAAGATGCTACAAGAGAACTGTACACGCACATCCGAGATCCGACGCTCACGAAAACTTATTGCAGAATGCACACTTATCTTAAACTATTGCGGCGTGCGCTTTTTCGCAATGATTTATGTAACATCAATGTAAAAATTTCATGAGCTTATGGAATTTTTTCGTTTGGCAATGTTTTTTTTCATAAAGCTACGATTTAATTTCATTGGCTGATGTAGTTCTTCATAAGTCGATGGAAAATTTCATAAAAACACGATTTATTTTCATAAAGTAATGAAGTTTTCCGTTGCTAAACGAAAACTTTCATCGATTGATGAAACATTTTAATTAGCTTATGAAAAATTACGTTCAAGCAATTATTTTTTGTACCCAATTACAGTTTTAAGCTATCCAAAGTTACCGTTAAAGGGTATGACATATTTTCATGGTTCAATGATGAACTTCATAAAGCAACGATTTTTTTCATCAGCTGATGTAGGTTTTTCGTGTGGCGATGTTATTTTTCACCAAGCGACGATTTAATTTCATAGGCTGATGTAGTTTTTCGTCAGTCGATGCAAAATTTTATTTATTTTCAAAAAGTAATGAAGTTTTCCGTGGCTAAACGAAAATTTTCATCGATTGATGAAGCATTTTGATTATTTTATGAAAAAAAACGTTCAAGCAATTATTTTTTGTACCCAATTACAGTTTTTAGCTATCCAAAGTTACCGGTAAAGAGTATGAAATATTTTCATGGTTCAATGATGAACTTCGTAAAGCAACGACATAAGCTGATGTGGGGTTTTCGTGTGGCGATGTTTTTCTTAATTAAGCAACGACTTAATTTGATAGGCTGATATAAATTTTCGTGAGTCGATGTAAGATTTGATGAAACAACATGTTATTTTCATAAGGTCGTGCGTTTTTTCGTTGATAAACAAAAATTTTCAACGATTGATGAGTTTTTAATAACTGTATGAAAAATTAAAGTTGGGCAATTATTGTTTTGCGTCCAACTGTACATTTTAGTTATCCAAAACACCCGTTAAAGTATATAAAATATTTATATATAATATTATTTATATTTTATACGAAAATTTGAAAAATGTAATGATTCAGGAATTTGATACTTATATAATTTTTGTCCCCAGTTTCCAAGACGCTTTCAACCAACCCTGAAAACCAAGTGGTATACCTACTCACACTTACTTCTTAATAAAAAAAAAATTACTCCTGTCCTGTCCAAAATGCAAGGACAATGTATAACAATTCAATGGGGTAGTAGGTTTTAATAATCCCTAATAGTTTACCTTTTTATGCATTCAATCTTAAAAACTCAGTGAACCAATTTTATGACAGCGAAAATTCTTATAAATTACAATTCCATCTCGATGGCAAAAGGAAATGTTGCTAGTTCGAATTTGCCTTTATTATCTGTTTTACTTTGGTAGTGGCGAAGTACTTATATGTACTTTTCTAGTCGTTTGCAATGGAAGGAACACAACCTACAAATCTTTTCTAATCGTGTGAATGTGAAGTTGGTATTTCTATTGATTAGCGATTGTATTTACTCATAAGCACTCTTCACCACCTCCAAAGGAAACTGGCTGTTAAGGCAATTTTTAACTAACAACATTTCTTTTTCACATCCCATGGAAAATGGAATTAAAGAACAATTTTCGTTGGGTCAATCTATCACCGTTTTACTTTGGAGGTGGTGAAGTGCTTATGAGCAGAAACAATCCAATCGGTATCTAATCTAGAATTACCAAATACCAACTACATTTATGTGGTTCAGAAACAAAACCCATTATATCCACTTTTATAAGTTTCGAGTAAATCGAGAAAAACTTGTATCTTCTAAACCAAACATCTTTTCGGATATAAAGGTTTTTGAATTAAAAGTTTAAAATTAAAAATGTTTATCGAATGGATATATTGGGTTTTGGTACTAACAAAAATATGTGGATATAATGGATGAAATGGGTTTTGGAATTAACTACAGATTTTGAGGTTTAATTTCTATGGTATAAAATGCGATTTGAGATTCAAACTTGGGCCCAATGTATGTGTATGAACGATACGAAAAAACCTGATACATAAGGCTTTTTTTTCAAAAGTGGATATAAGGTGTTTTGTTTCTGATATCTGATCCTCACATATGTATATGGCCCATGTTTGGTTTGCTTTTTTCAAGTTTATACCTAACTTTAGAAAAGAATAATTTTATTAAAAAGCGAAATTTCTTACCAATTTATTTGTGTGGGAAAGCAATCATTGTAGGCAACTTAATTGCTTTCAATATTTATTTTTTCAATGATGTCCGGCACCACGAGGAAACTTTAAGGTTTTTTAATAAGCTGTTAGGGGAGGATCTGATTCACCACTCACGCTTACAAATTTCCAACTAAATGCTTGAATAAATAACTACGTTTATAGGCAGAAACAGGCAACTTAATTGCCGCAAAATTTAATTTTCTCGAAATATGCGGCACCACGAGAAAACTTGATTGGTTTGCTTTTATTAAGTTTAGAGTCTGTCTAAAGGCACGTAGTTTTGCGTACGCGAAATTAGTTTCCATACCTAAACTGCGTGGCTTCACTATAGGATTTGGTGTAGGTGCAAGGTTGGTTTTATGCAATTTTTTTGGATTCAAAGACACTTCAATTTATACATATACCTCACTGTTAAGGTATGAGAACTAATTTTGCGTACGTACGTGCCTTTAGACAGTTTCTTAAGTAGTTTATACCTATCTTTAGAAAAGAATAATTATTAAAAAGCGAAATTTCTTACCAATTTATTTGTGTGGGAAAGCAATCATTGTAGGCAACTTAATTGCTTTCAATATTTATTTTTTCAATGATGTCCGGCACCACGAGGAAACTTTAAGGTTTTTTAATAAGCTGTTAGGGGAGGATCTGATTCACCACTCACGCTTACAAATTTCCAACTAAATGCTTGAATAAATAACTACGTTTATAGGCAGAAACAGGCAACTTAATTGCCGCAAAATTTAATTTTCTCGAAATATGCGGCACCACGAGAAAACTTGATTGGTTTGCTTTTATTAAGTTTAGAGTCTGTCTAAAGGCACGTAGTTTTGCGTACGCGAAATTAGTTTCCATACCTAAACTGCGTGGCTTCACTATAGGATTTGGTGTAGGTGCAAGGTTGGTTTTATGCAATTTTTTTGGATTCAAAGACACTTCAATTTATACATATACCTCACTGTTAAGGTATGAGAACTAATTTTGCGTACGTACGTGCCTTTAGACAGTTTCTTAAGTAGTTTATACCTATCTTTAGAAAAGAATAATTATTAAAAAGCGAAATTTCTTACCAATTTATTTGTCTGGGAAAGCACTCTTAAGCCGCGTCCAGATCAACAAAAATTTACGTTGTGCGCCTTGAACTTTCTATTCGCCGCAAATATTTCCGCCGAACATTTCAACTTATTTCGGAATTAATTTTTGCTTAAAAAAGCCATGCGTCGCTCAGTTGGAGTGGAAAATAATTTTAATAAACTGATGAATCAATTTGCCCACTATTTTCGTGTGTGCCGAAAATCCATCAGAATCGGATAGCGTGCGTTGAATCTGACAAATTTGCGTGCGCCCGGTAATCCACATTGACGTATTTTTTTCCGTCTACACAATTATTTGCGGCGCACAACGCAAATTTTTATTGATCTGGAAGCGGCTTTATAGGCAACTTAATTGCCTTCAATTTGTATTCACTCCGGCACCACGAGGAAAGTTTTACGTTTTTTAATAAGCTCTAGCACTAGCTTATTAAATTAAAAAATTAAAATTAAAAATTAAAAAAAACTATAAGGCAAGAGCTACTGAGGCACCGCGCACGCACTTGAGTACAAATTTTCAACTAAATGCTTGAATAAATAAAATGGCTGCAGTTCAAGCTTTTAGGCAAATTAAAATGGCTGCCGGGGATTCTCATCGTCATGTGGCTAATATGTGTGCAGAAATCTTAGAGGATATATAATATGGAGTGCTTGTTTTTATTCGAATGCGAACCTTTCATAGGGGTCGCTGTTCAAGTTTCGGTCACTGAGTTTTCTGCACATTGGAGAAAAAAACTAAAAAAGAAGATATTGAAATCTTTAAAATAATAAACAAACACTTATCAAATTCAAGAATTACTGCAAAGTAGAACAATTTAGAAAGAAAATAAGCAAATTATGACTTAGAATTTATAGCAGCTGTACGCTATCTTCTAAGACTTTATCTTAACCGAAAGTGAAATAGCGCCCCCTATCATGGCCCCAGGCACTACAATGCATTAGTAATAGAAACGAGCACTCACAAATATAAAGTTGAAGCCTGAATCACAATGCTACGAGGAAACGAGACAAGGACGCGACGTGATGAGATATCAGGCGTGTTTTTTTGCAAGTCTTACTTACAGTACGTAAGTCCCGATAATTATCTGGACCTAGCTAAGTCAATATTTATTTAAGTTGTTGTTGTATTTACGTGTAAAACTACTAGTCCCGATGTCGTTTTTTTCGACAAATCCATATGGACCTGCAAAAAAAACACGGCTATCTTCTCAGTTGTTCTCTCTTAAAAATTAGTTTTGATAAGAGGTAATACCTATAGGCATATATAGAAGAAAGCTTTTTTCGTCCTCTCGTTTTTTCAATTTATCGAAATTATGACGTAACGAGAGGACAAAGAAATGTTTTCTTATAATGGTAATGTATTATTTCAATGTTTAACTGCGAAGAGATCTCGTCACATCGCCCGCCGTCTCATTTCCTTGTCGAATTGTGAATCAGGCTTCAATTTGATCTTTCGGTCCCGCATATAAACATTTTAATTTATTGAAGCATTAAGTTGAAAATTTTGTAATGCCGCATATAAGCAAGTGATGTGATACTCGTGTAAATTTTTACAAATTACATTATTTCCATTATGCTTATGCAGAACCGATTCACAATGCGACTATGAAACGAGCCGTCGTCGACGTGACGGGATCTTTTCGTAGTTTTTGTTGCTTGCCGAAGTAATATATAATAAAAAAGGAAATGACTCTAGACATGCCAATTATAACAGTTTTGGTTTATAAAAGTGCGGCCAGCAGGGCCAGGGCCCTCCGCCGGTGGGCATACTTAAGGCACCATTATATCAATATATCAAATCAATAATTGTTTTTATCGATTCATATGTGAACAACACCTTGAAGTCTGTTGTAATTATAAATAACATTATACATATTTTTATTAATACCTACTTACCTTTTATTATGATGATGATTTTTATATTGATGATGTCAACGTTAATGTATTATTAATTTCATCTCATCAATAAATATGCATACACGTGGGACAATTTTTTACGGGAACGAAAATACATATACTTACCCAACAGTATAAAATTACAATAAAGCACTCCAAATCTGACATTTCATTTCACTTGCTCACCAACTCGCTTTTATAATAAAATCATTTTCAAAGCAAAGTGACTCATCTCATCCATACGCTCCGGTTTCGAATTAAAACGCGAAAAATCGTGCACAAAGTTGAATCGGATAGAGAAAATCTTAAGCCGGAACCATAATAGACCTATGCGAACTTTGCTCAACTTAAGCAACCAAGCGAATACACACTCATGTGGTGAACCATAATAGCCGTTCTGCTCAATTTCGATATAACTTTCGCGAACTTAAGCAAGAGCCATTAAAATGACTCTGAACTTAAGCAAATGTTGCAGCTGATTTTTGGCCTGTACACACGGGATTAATTCTGCCGCGAAGAAACCTGCTTCAATTCGTTCTTCCACTCAAGACAGAGTAGAATATTTTATGCCATATCACACCACACATTCCACTTCCCTCTCCTATAAACTCTGGTTTCCGCCGGCAGAAATCATCCCATGTGTGCAGGCCCAATGATATGAAACCTGATTCACAATGCGACGGAGAAAACGAAACGAAAGCATGGTGTGATTCTCCGTCAGCTTTTTCTTGCTATACACATTCCTATACAAATTGAAGCTTACATATATTTATTTTTTCAACAAAACATAAATAAAATACATGAGAGAGATGGGTATAATGAAACAATTGGGTATGGTTAGTTCGAATAAAATGAAGAAAATAAAGTAATTTATGTAAAAATCACCAGCGCCGGAGAGTTTAAGTATCTATGCTCTAGTTTGAAAAGTTTTAAGATTAGGTTAATATTTTCAGAATGATCTGCGTGCTGGTGGTTTTCATGAAACTTACTTCTTTCTAGTTCAGATTTCAGATGCATGCTACATAATATTTCCCGATTGCGATTTGCATAATGTATACTACGTTTACATGTGGTGTTGCAGCGAGCTTGAAGTTCGCTTCGGTTCTTTATATAGTTGATTCTTCGAGTTGAAATGAGCTTATTTCGACTCGATCACGCTCGCGGAAGTGGATTCGAGTCGAAAATTGTAACGAAAAAACTTTCACACAAAAATGAAAAAAACTTTTCGTAAATCAATGAAAAATTTAATAAGTCAACGAATATGTTTCATATACTGACGCCGTTTTTCATTAGGTAACGTAAAATATAATGTTAACTTTCATATGAAAATGAATTATTTTCATTATTTGATGAAGAATTTCGTTACATTTATTTCATAAAGCAACGAAATATTTTCATACAAAAATGAAAAAAACTTTTCGTAAATCAATGAAAAATTTAATAAGTCAACGAATATGTTTCATATACTGACGCCGTTTTTCATTAGTTAACGTAAAATATAATGTTAACTTTCATATGAAAATGAATTATTTTCATTATTTGATGAAGAATTTCGTTACATTAATTTCATAAAGCAACGAAATATTTTCATACAAAAATGAAAAAAACTTTTCGTAAATCAATGAAAAATTTAATAAGTCAACGAATATGTTTCATATACTGACGCCGTTTTTCATTAGTTAACGTAAAATATAATGTTAACTTTCATATGAAAATGAATTATTTTCATTATTTGATGAAGAATTTCGTTACATTAATTTCATAAAGCAACGAAATATTTTCATACAAAAATGAAAAAAAACTTTTCGTAAATCAATGAAAAATTTAATAAGTCAACGAATATGTTCCATATACTGACGCCGTTTTTCATTAGTTAACGTAAAATATAATGTTAACTTTCATATGAAAATGAATTATTTTCATTATTTGATGAAGAATTTCGTTACATTTATTTCATAAAGCAACGAAATATTTTCATACAAAAATGAAAAAAACTTTTCGTAAATCAATGAAAAATTTAATAAGTCAACGAATATGTTTCATATACTGACGCCGTTTTTCATTAGTTAACGTAAAATATAATGTTAACTTTCATATGAAAATGAATTATTTTCATTATTTGATGAAGAATTTCGTTACATTAATTTCATAAAGCAACGAAATATTTTCATACAATAATGAAAAAAACTTTTCGTAAATCAATGAAAAATTTAATAAGTGAACGAATATGTTTCATATACTGACGCCGTTTTTCATTAGTTAACGTAAAATATAATGTTAACTTTCATATGAAAATGAATTATTTTCATTATTTGATGAAGAATTTCGTTACATTAATTTCATAAAGCAACGAAATATTTTCATACAATAATGAGGAAAACTTTTCGTAAATTAATGAAGAAATTAATCAAGCAACGAATTTATTTCATAATATAATGGAGTTTTTCATCTGTCAACGAAAAATATTTAATCTATAAACGAATTATTTTCATTCTCTGATGTACTTTTTCTTAAATCTACGTAAAATTTTAATTATTTTATGAAATATTTTCATTATTTGATGAAATTTCGTTAAAAAATGTAAAAATTCATTAAATAACTACAGATTTTCATCAAATTACGGAGAATCTTCGTTAAAAACGATTATTTACATACGGTTACGAAGTTTTTCGTTAAATAAATGATGAAAATTGTTCATACAACAATGAAAGACTTAATCAAAACGCTGAAATCACCTCAAAAGTAGGAAAAAACGTGTATGAAGCGCTTTCGTTAACTGATGAACTTTTCATTTTACGAAAAATTACATTTTTTCGTTGAGACAACGAAAATTTCGTTGAGCCAACGAAATTGCGGTTAACGAAGCCATTTTCATATTTTTACGAATAATATTTTTTTCAGTGAATATTGAACATGGAATTAAATGATATCTATTCGTACAGCTGAAGAGAGTGTGCTGCACACACAAACCAGACAGCATATGCTTTCTCTACTCTCCATTGTGGCAGTGCTGTCGAACAAAGATTAAATTTTCTGCTACTTTTCTAAATAGAAGGCTCCTGCATTTTAAAATTTTAAATTTGCACTTAAAGAGGCCAAAATCGGAGACTTGATTGCCGTTTATTCAGGTTAGCGTGCCCCGTGAACATGGTCATAAGTAATCTTTATCAACACGGCTTGTGAGAAACGTAGTATCACCCTATTGGAACCTGAGTGCTTTATATTAAATTGTGATAATTGGGTGTATCTTTTTCTTTTATAGTATTATACATATATTTATAAAAAAATGTAAAGCACGTGATGTCTGTGCAGATATTTTAATAAGTCTTAAAAACCCCAAACATGATAAGTAAAGTTATAAAAAGTAATATACTTTTAAAGTAGATAGACATTCCTTTACAAGATAACCCTTTGCACTTAAAAGCTTGGGACGGGTAACCATCTCTTCTGGCGACATTGTTTGTTGAACTAAATCAGTTTTTAAGTAACAGAATGGTGGCTTATTGTTCGAAGCACAACCATTGTACCTGTTGTTGAGGTTTTCCTTTGTTTTCTCCATGTTACGAAAATGTTGCTCTCCTTTAATTTTTGACATTTATAGGTAGGATGATGGTATTTAACCTTCAAGCCACCTACTTTTGAGAGCTTTAAAATTTTATCACATCATATCTACCTGTTGGGCAGACAGTAATGTTATATTGGAAAGCAGACGTTGTGCAGATATGTAGGTATATGTTTACTTTTTTCATATATTTACTTGTTCATATAAATATACCTTAACGTATACATATGTACCTATATTTTGGTCTTGGTGGTTTCTTGTTTTGGAAGCTTTTATAAGGATTTGAGTAAATCCTGTAAAGAAAGGGAATTTCGGGTGGCACATTCTATGCATACGAATTATGCTGGTATACAAGTAAAGTAAATATTAAACGTTATGCAATATCTTCTTGGCTTGAAAAATTTGTAAAATTTGAGCAAATATTTTTAAACTCTTTCCAAATTGATGTTTTTCCAAGCACAACATGAAAGATTTATGATGTTTTCACAGAAAAATGTGATGCATATATGTACCTACAACGTATGTATATATGTAGAGAAGGTTATGTATGTGCCTTCACATTATGTATAAAGGAGATTGTACGATATGGAAACTACATACATCTGTTCATTTTTACTTATTGAAACGAAATTCAACGTCACTATTGAAAATTCAACTTGTAATACTATCTTTCCACCGACCACACAATCGATGATAAGATTTGTCCATAATCTTGTTCCAATCTGGAAGATGAATCTTGAGGTACACTTTTGGTGTTTTTCAGTGGTGGGTTAAACCGGAGTTAGTTAACTCTAAACAAACTCGGTGGATAAAACATCAAAAGCATCTGTTCAGTTAATCCTGATACAAATCACTAAATTTGATGAGTAAACTCGGGTTTATCTTTAATCTCCCACTGAAAAACTGGACTTTGGAGTCTTAAAGTTTCAAATTAAAGAAGTGTAATACACGGAAATCAGCAAATGCTACTTTATGGGCAAATTTGTCATCAGAGGGAACGCTTTGCTAACTTCATATCTAGTTGTAATGGCAAACGTTCTGTAATTTAATGAGATAAATCGGAAGAATTTATTCGTTAAATATTTCATGAACTTATTATTTTGCGATAAATGTATGTAATGACATATATCTTCAATCTTAATATGGAATATACTGAAAAGTCTTGATCTCCTTTCTGAAGTAATCTACATATACAAAACTACTTAGTTCATAAAAAAAAAATTATACTCTTTCTACGACTGGTTTTCACAGTTGGAAAACCCCTTTACAGTTATGCTTTCCCTAAACTGTAGGTATGTTTATAAATATTTATATATCTTTATCTATTTTTTCACTCAGCTCAAAGATTCATAGAAAAAATATCACAAAAAAGAAAATGATATAAAAAAAAAATAATAATTGAGGTTCACATACCATATAAAAAATAATGGTCTTCTAATCTAACCCAAAATAATAAATAAAGTACGTATACAGTATAAGAATAGAAGAGGTGCTCAAGTTTCAGTAAAGTTTAGTGGAATCCCATTTATTACCCCATCATCTAATCGATACCAAGATTGGATACAATAAGGCAATAAGGGTGTATGTTGTCTTTAACATTCGTATGGTGGGGTTTTTGTGGCACAACCACAACACTGCGAGAGGGATCATAGGTAGGTTTGCCTTTGTATAAATGGAAGACGTGTGTTATACATGATTACGTGACCTAACATATCTTGATTGAGATTTCTTATAAACTACCTATCCCAAACAATGATGATGATGATGATGTTATAGCTTTAACAAAAAGACTTGACATATTGTCGGAGAGCTTCATAATATGTTCAAGGATTTTAACACAGTTAAGGTGTGAATGCTCATCATCATCAGCGCACCTTAAAATTTATTTTCGATTTTTTTTAAAAGATACGGCCTATAGCTTATCTTTTGTATTTTAAGTAAAGAGAAAGTATGTATTTCGTGATAATATTGAAGTTATATCAGTATATGGTGTTGTTCAAAGCCCCATCCTACAGTATTCAGCAAAAAGTTAAATCAAAAATCGTATTCGTGCCGATCCAATTCTGAACACAGTGGTTTGATTTATTTCGGAAGATAAGCACCCAATTGGGTGAAAAAATTAATCAATTCACCAATTACATTTTTTTGGGTATGTCAACTCCTTCACAGTAGAGTTGAAAGTTGAGCGCGATGGAAATCCAGTGATTTCTTCATATTTTGTTTTATGATTTTTGGTTTAAAAATTCTTTTAATATTTACAAAAAAACATACTATTTTTTTTCATGAAAAAAACTGACTTTTATGAGCATTATTAAATTCCAATAAATATAATCATAAATACGCCCATAGTTTAAACCAGTTTCATTTTCAGGGATTGAGAGTTAAAAAACATAAATCCAAAGTGAATATAACAATGTTCGATATCATTTTTAAGATTTCTGTGTGTCCATCATAACGAAAATTAGTATGATAAAATCACTGAATTGGATGAAAAGTTGGAATAGAAAATTTTTAACTTTTAGACAACTTATTGATATGTAAACATCTATACTGGCGGTAGAGTGAAAAAAAACGTGAACGTTCGTGTGCAACGTTACGTCGTGCACTTTACGTTGTAGCACGTTACGTTACGAATCTGATTTGCCCCGAACAAAACAAATTGATTTTAACGCGGCCGACAATTAGATTATACTTTATCGCGACCACTCATTTATATTGTTTTTGCCAACGACGAAAGCAAATTGTTTTTAGCGCGACCGACGATTTTATCATTTTAACACTTATATTCTTATATTGTTTTCTTTAATTTTTAATTATTCCCCGAACAAAATGGACGCGACACTAGTAAATAAAAAGAAAACAACAAAAAAAAAACAAAAATAATAATAGTCAGCTGTAGGGATTGACAATTGACTGTAGGTATGGTAGGTCAATGGCTGTAGGTATGGTAGGATATCGTTCTTTTAACACTTATGTCGTTTTCATTTGGATTTCGGAACTGTTCCATTCCTATCTAAAATGGGAAATTTGGAGTAAAAGGAGTGAAAAAGGAGTAGCTCCGAACGTCCACTCGAAAACCACATAAGCTTTTTAAGCACTGCCTACAGATAGGTAATGTAGTGTTAATTATTGAATATGTTTCTTTTGATGACGTTCAGTAACAAAAATTAGGCACTTGGACAAACATTGATGTTTACACATATTTAACCGTGAGTCCTGGCACTCACATATTTTTTTATTCATAGCCACATAAAGTTATATCAGAATATTATATATATTCATTAACTTAAGAGGGTCAAAACTTTTTCAATAATGTGAGCATTGACTGATTTTCCTATAAAATTAATGAACCCAGCAGTAAGTTATTTATCATTTCTTAGTCCTTAATTCAGATGGTTCATATATTATACCAATATTGTATGTCCATATGGGGGCTGATAATACCAATAAAGTTTCAAATTTAAAGTGAGTTAGTTATGTTCGTTATTTTTTATCAAAATAAATATTTTTTTTTGTATTAGAAACCCCCAATTAAAAGCTTAAACTAGACCGTGAAAAGACTTTTCATCTCATCTATATATATATTTTTTTCATTTACATTTATAGCAATAACGAAATTATCTGTCCAAACAAATTAAATTTCAAGTAAACTAAAGTAAACTACAAAAAAAAGACTCATCCACCTCTATTAAAAATGCCATAAGCTAAATGTCACATCAATTTAAAAATGCCCATCGCGAGAACACGAAAATAAATATAAATACTCACTCAAATAAAAAATTGCTTGCAAAATGTAAATTCTAAAATCAACAAAAATAAAATCAAAATAATTCCATCGTTCATGCATGAAGTGAACATTCAACATAAAAAGATAAAACAAACTCTCGAAAGTATATTTTCATTTTTTGCCCAAAGGAACTTTCATTTTCATAAAGGAATCATTAAACATAAAACAAAAAAACTTTAATGGCTCAGGAAATAACTCCAATTCAGGCGAATTATCCTTAAGTTATCCTTAAGTCTCCGGAGTCTGTGGAGTTTGTTTGTCTTGATTTAGTCTTTAAATTGTATTTCTAACAAAAACAAAGACAGCGAAAGTCCACTGGGATGAAAAATGTATTTTGGTAGACCGAAAACAGGATGTTATTCATAAATGGAAAGAGAAATACTGCAAATTGGTATAAGGAATTTAGCCTCAAGGGGTTAATAATTTAAACCTTGTTTTGATTTTATTCCTTTAAATGGCAATGAGAAAAAAATTCACAAAAAAAGGTACAAATACACTGCAATAATAATACGATAGAAAGTTTTTTCTGAAAAACCTTTGATCTTTCCTTGTTAAATTCTTGATATTCTTCAAGTGGTTGTTTAGAAGAAGAAATATTAAAAGGTTTTCCATGGGACTTTCTTGTTTGATCTAAGAAAAAAAAGTTAAATTGGAACAATAACGTAAATTGTACTTCGTGATTTAATTCATACAATTGTTGTTACTTGCGATACATGGAGGTGGGTATTATAGGGAAAGTTTTGGTAAGGTAATTTATCTCGGGAGTAGCTCCTTCGATTTTGCTAAAAAAAATTTGTGTGCACTTTATTATGTCATAGAACCCTTTTTTTCGATTTTCTCTTTCGATTTCAATTAAAATACTTATGCAGAAGATCCCTTTAAAATCATTATAATTGTGCACATAAAAGTTTTCAAATGAATGTTTTTTCGATTAAAAAAATCGATATTTTGTTACTTTTATTTATTGGTGCACATAAATATCCATTGTTATATATTTTTGTAACAATTAATTGAACACACGACACCTTTCGTATTCAAAATCGGACTCCTTCTTTAATTGTCATTCCGTCGATCGTGAACCCCAATTCAAGCAGTGGAAATCGTCGACACGTTTGAAGACTCAGCATAATGTGTTAGTGCACTTCGATTGACCCAAAACAACATCCGTAAGATGATACTAGGTGGGCAACCGATGAGCATAAACACATTGAAGTGCATTGAGTTCAATGCCACGACGATTTCCTTTGATAAACACGTGAGGAAGTACAACACCATCTATCTATCTTACCATACTTTAGAAAGAAAACAATAATAAAACAAAACACAATACAAATACTTCAGAATGCTAAACTATTTTTACAAGTCGAAATAAAGGGTGTTTTTTTAGAGGTATTAAACTTTAAAATGGAATAAAGCAAAGATGATTTTTTTTAAATTGACCCACGGCTGGCTCGGACGTAGTTTAATCTGGAGGTCCAATTTTCGATGACTTTTTCCAACATTTGTGGCCGTTTATCTGCAATAACGCGGCCAATGTAGTCCTCCAAGTGATCAATCGTTTCGGGCTTATTTTCGTAGACAAGCGACTTCACATATCCCCACAAAAAATATTAAAGCGGCGTCATAAATGCATGGTTGCTTTGTTTACATGCGATCAATTGCAATCATATTAACTTCATACAGAAAATTTGCGCATGTGTTTTACGCTGCATTTATGAACACTTTTTCTGATTTGCGTCATATGTTTGACAGATGGAACAATAAAGAAAAGGAAATCGTTTATACTATATACCTATCTCTTTCTTTAATAAAGAAATTCAGATTGCTTGTGAGTTTTTATAGTTGCACATTTGCGATGCAAATATTTGCAGTTTGCTTTTATGAAATTCTGACATTTATCATTTGCATTTATGAAATTTATGCATTTGTCAGATTTTCGCAACCATGCATTTATGAAAGCACCCTATGCGGTTACCAAACGTTTCCTTCAATAAATCAATTGTGGCACGAGCTGTGTGACATGTTGCGCCGTCTTGTTGAAACCACAGCTCCTGCACATCATGGTTGCTCAATTGATGAATGAAAAAGTCAGTAATCATGGCTCTATAACGGTCACCATTGACTGTAACGTTCTGGCCAGCATCGTTTTTTAAAGAAGTACGGACCAATTATTCCACCAAACAATAAAGCACACCAAACAGTCAGTTTTTGTGGATGAAACGGTGTCTCGACATACACTTGAGGATTATCATCACTTCAAATACGGCAGTTTTGTTTATTGACGTATCCATTCAACCAAAAGTGATCTCTAAACAAAATACGCTTATGAATATTGATATCAACGGCATTCTTGTTTTGGGCCCATTTGGGCACAATTTGGAGGTGTTGTTCAGGCGTCAATCTATTCATGTTGAAATGCCAAACCAAACTAAAAATAAATCACTTGACAGCTGACAAAATGGCAGCCAGTTAAAATAGTGTTGCCAACTTAAATTTCTATACCTCTAAAAAAAACACCTGTTACTTCAAGGAGTTGAAAAATTGCAATAACCTTTATTATGAAGATCAACCGATTGACGATTGAAAGAATTTATCAATTGAAATCGAAATTGGTATTGTGAAAATGAATTGATAAATTGTTGGGCTATTGTGAATGCCTTCAAAACATTTTCATTATTTTGAATGTGGATGTGCGTCTGACAGAAGCTTGTTTTTTTATTGTGGAATGTATCTACAAAGAAAATCATATTTATTTTATTTTCGTGAGTTTAGTTAGTCAGCAGTTTGGTTTTATAATAACAATATATGTACGCTTGTCTTGAAGTTGTTCCTTGCGAGAAGTTTTTTTCTTCTGTTGCTCAACACCTTCAACTGGAACCGCGTGAATCTGATATGTAGATTTTTCATGCGCGGCATCTTCAGCTGTTAATCATTTTCATTGGAAGTGTTAACATTTACGAAACCAAATTCTCTTTCAGGTCGATCAATGAATGTATTTAGTCCTAACAAACTTATAACATCTTCTTCCAAATCGCTGAAGTGGCGAATTCTATTTTGGCCACCACTAGTGGGTGATATATCTATTTCAATTTTGTTTTCAGTTTTTTTCTTTTTTATTTTGCACTTTATTTCCATCCATACTCTCTGCCACTTTTCTGAAGTATATTCTGGGGGCCTTAGGGCCCTAAGATATTCAGCTCTACAGCAATGCTTTCCCACTTTGTTTTTCAATAAAATCCTTTGGCGAGTTCAACATTTTCTTCCATTAGCTGGACTAATCTGCAAAACTGTTTTTTATTGCTAATTACTTTTTGAGACCTTTGGAAACTAAAAATTAACAATTTTATCACTCATACCTACAACTCGAAACTCAAATTTTGTTATGATTTTTTTTAGTAAGCACCAACTCATCGACTAAACAAATTTACGATTGAAAGAAAAATTGACAGATAACAAGTCGATGAAATTATTTTTTCTCATTCAAAATAGATTATTGGTACAAGTTCACAATGGGTCAACAATCCATTGACAGATAGCACTCACAATATCTTTTACTAAAATTGGTTGTTAAAATATCAATTATTAGTTCAAAGTTGATCTTCGCAATAAGGGTGAATAAATTAAATGAATTCAAAATAAATTCAAATATACCAACATATAGAATTTATTTGTACAGTTAAAGTACTACTGCCTACAAGTTAGTGCTGAATTAAATTCATTCAATGAGAATTTTTAATCAAAAGACAGGGACTTCAATGAATGGCTATATACCATTCCCCCAAAAATTTAAGAAAAATATTTGCACAGCAAACAAACACATTAGCGAAAGCAGGATAAAACATTTTTCCAGAAGGAAGCCAATTAATGAATTTGACGCATAATAAACCAAGCTCTACAAAACATTTATTCACATCATTAGTATTTTTCCGGCAGGATATGTACATACATTGTACATACATAATGTATAGATACTCTAAACATACATACATTATGTCATCGCATGTTTATTTTGAAGGATATGCCTGATATAATAATGTTTGTAATCATATGTCACAAGCATATAACAATGTGTGACATTAGACGTTAAATAATCTTCTTATTACTGTTGAATTATTTTCGTCATTTGTTTTAATTTTTCATCAACAATAAGCTGTTCAGCTCTAACTAAGGTAATTTTCGCTTGAAGATTATTTACTTTTTCTTCAGTAGCATCATAGTCAAGCAGGAGTTCGGGTTTGTCAAGAAGCCCATTTTGAAAGCTGATTTTTTTTAATTCCCTCCTAATGGCACCGCGTTCAATTTTTAAGCCATTCAAATACTCACGACAGCTTTGTTTCTCTTCGCTTAATTCGTCAAAAGCTTCTTGCTGAGCTGAAATGGTGTTGCGCATCATGTGCTGTTTTTCACGTATGTGAGCAAGGGTATGTATGTCGGCATTGCAGCGGGAATGAAGTCGGTTTAGTTCATTGTTTCTTTCTGAATATTTATAAAATAAAATATTGGGATATATTTAAGATAAAGAGTAAACTCGGTGGCACAAAATTTTAAACAGCATGATTTGTAGGTATAAGCATGATAGTAGCTACTTAACAATCTTCTAACTTTAAAGCTCTTTACTAAAATGTTCCTAGTTTAAAATATTTTTTAACTAGTATCAGACACAACCTATTTTTTTAATAAACTCCAGCTGAAAACGCTTTAAACCTTGACAGTTGGTGCAAAATAGTAAGCAAACATACCTTTTTCACATTTTCAACTGTCAAAGTGAAATATATGGAGATAGTTTGATACTAAAATGATAAAACAGGCATTTGGCGGTTCTAACTCTCAAGGTTTGATTGAAACAACAACATGACCCATTTTTAATAAACTCCAGCTGAAAACGCCTTAAACCTTGACAGTTCTTGCAAAATAGTAATCAAACTTTTCTAGTTCACATTTTGAACTGTCAAAGTGACATATATGGAGTTAGTTTCATACTAAAATTTTAAAACAGGCATTTGGTGATTCTAACTTTGAAGGTTTGAATGAAACAACAACCACCTGAATGGGCTACCACCAAGTCATTATAGGCTGGAGTTATACATAGCTATTTTTCAAGGCTGCCAGACCGATCATCAGACTCCTTTTTAGTCGTGCTTAGTCTATTACGTACAATTTTAATTTGATGAACTTTTTGCCCAGCTGGGAGTTGAACATAGACCAGGAGTCTTCAGAGCCAATTGCACTACGCATTGCGCTACCGAACTCACGTGATCAGGTCCAACCCAATGTAGGTTTTATTGTTTGACCATTGCATTTGAATCAACTAGCAATTTTATTAACTACACACAGTACCTTCAATGTTAATATGATGGTGCGTAAGCTTTGGAGCCTAAATGCGAGTGTGTTATCACACAAAAAAACCAATTTTCCATTCTAACTTTAATAAAATATTAAAAAGAAAAATTTGATTTGTCTGAAATTGTGCGACTGTCTTTCTTATTCTTCTCAACTTACCTTCGATTTTTTTACCAAGAGCTTGAGTTTCCGTTTGAAGATGTTCAAAATCCATCATATGCAATCCGTTTCCCAGATCATCTAGTTTTCTGGCTCTCTTTTAAAAAAAAAGAAAAAAATAATACAATAATAACAGTCACCGAATTACCCTATATATCTTACCTCTTGTAAACCGGCTATTGCGTGCTGTCTCTGGATGAGAACAAATCTGACTTTTGATATCTCTTTTTCCATATTTTGCATCTTCCTGGTTAGACCTGCGATCAGCTGAAAGTTTTCTCCATATAAAATAATGAAATAAAAACTTTAACTGATCCCAAACTTACTGTTTCCATTTTGTCGGAATTTTCAGCTTCGAAAACCTTTTTGACAACATCTACAAATTCATTTGTTTTTTGATTCGATTTCTTCTCAAAATCTCTCAATTCCTTTCTCAGCTCACTAATCTTTGTTTCTAGCAATTTCTTTGTCGATTCCTCAAGTCCTTTGTATCTATTTACCATCATCAAACCTTCACGATACTTCCGCAATTGATTGATTATAGTATCCGGACTATCGTCTACTAGAGGGCGAGTTGCTTTTTTCCGACGGAAATATTCAACAGTCTTTCGATTCAAAAAAAATCGTATCTTTTGTTCGATGTCAAGTTGAAACATTTTATCATCTAGCTCTTCGCTTACTTTATCTTTGTCTAAGCGAGCTCTTAGAATATCATCAGGATCTTCATATTCACAGGTTTCAACCACATCATCGATCAACTTGTGAATGAAATTATTCGTGCTATCAACCAACTTCACACGACGATTTTCCTCGTCTTCCTGTTTTGCCTTTTTCTTAATACTGCCAAAATCAATCTTAACAGTGTCCATTCCAAATGTTTCGACTGCTTGATTTTTGCTCTTAACTTTCGGTTTCTTAATTTCAACCTGAGGAATCTCAAAATCATCCTCAGATTGGACATCATCAGCTGTGACACCAGCAGTGGTTTCACCATCAACGCCTTCATCATGATCTCCAGCAATTGAACCATCTTCTAAAGGGACTTCAGTTGATAATTCATCTTCTTTGTGCGTTTCTAAAAGAATTTCATCTATTTCGTCAATTTCGGGTTCTGTAACATTTTCTTTCTCGAGTTCGTTCTTAATGAAATCTTCAAGAGATGGTAGACCGGAAGGAATCTCAAAGATTTCTGATTCAACAATATCAATTTCAATGGGTGGACTCCAATCACATTCGCTATCATCATCCATTTTCAATATAGAAACAAAAATAGAAAATATTATATCGTTGGTGTGAATTTATTTGTTTTTTAATTTTATTAATTTTCTTTGTTTTTGTTTTTAAAAGGTAGAAACTATCTGATAAGTAAAGGGTGTTTTTTAGACGTATAGAAATTTAAGTTGGCAATACTGTTTTAACTGGCGGCCATTTTTTCAACTGTCAACTGATATGTTTTTAGTTTTTTTGGCATTTCAACATGAATGGACCGACGCCTGGACAACGCTTCCAAATTGTGCAAATGGGCCCGAAACATGATTGCCGTTGATCACAATTTTCATAGGGAATTTTGTTTAGCGATGAAGCTCACTTTTGGTTGAATGGATACGTCAATAAACAAAACTGCCCTATTTGGAGTGATGATAATCCACAAGTGTATGTTGAGACACCAACAAAACCTGACCGTTTGGTGTGCTTTATGGTTTGGTGGAATAATTGGTCCGTACTTCTTTAAAAAGGATGCTGGCCAGAACCTTACAGTCAATGCTGACCGCTATAGAGCCATGATTACTGACTTTTTCGTTCATCAACTATGATGTGCAGGAGCTGTGATTTCAACAAGACGGCGCAACATGCCACACAGCTCGTGCCACAATTGATTTATTGAAGGAAACGTTTGGTAACCGCATAGTTTCACGTTACGGACCCGTGAATTGTCCTCCAAGATCGTGGGATTTAACGCTGCTTGACTATTTTCCGCGGGGATATATGAAGTCGAAAGTCTTCGCCGGTAAGCCCGAAACGATTGACTACTTGGAGGACAACATTGCCGATATACGGCCACAAATGTAAGAAAAAAACATCGAAAATTAGACCTCCATATTAGACCACGTCTAAGCCATCCGTGGCGGTCATATGCCAGAAATCATATTTAAATTATAACGCCAGAAGATTATCCTTTGAATAAAGTAAATTTCATGTCAATTTAAAAAAAATCATCTTTGTTTTATTCTATTTCAAAGTTCTATACCTCTAAAGAAAACACCCTTTATAAGTTTTGACGTTTGCCCCGAATGAGTGAAAATTATTTCCCGACATTTTGACATTTTCTCTTCTCTCTGAGACCATATCATCCCCACTCTAATCCTCAAAGTTTGACATTTACATTTAGCGAGATTTAGTCCAAAAATCTTGGGAACAGACCTACTGTGTATTTGATGATGGTATCTACATAAATATAAAGAAAATACTGACTAACTTAGTCCCAGTCAAATGTATTAGTCCAGGAAATGACCGTAAGATTACCTTTTTCGTTGCATATCTTATAAGGTGCGTGTCTATTTGAGAATAAAAATGCTGCGAACAGCTCTCAAGCTGCTCTCGAGAGCAAACTCACGAGTGGAGATGGCATTGAGAGTATAAATAGCTTATAAAATGTTGATTACTCTCGATATATACGATATCCTTTGAAAAGTTGTTGGCTTTAGGCCAAATATTTACAAAATCACTGGTCGGACACCCTTTTTACATTGATTTCGTCAGAAAAAAGTATCTTTTCGTTGCCATAGCCACAGTCATAATAAAAACACGTGTTTTTTTTATAGCCCACTAAGTCAATCGTTCAGTATTTTTCTTATGATGTTTAAACTCACAGCAGATGGCCTAAATAGACTAAATGACGATCCACTATCTTATATTTTAAACAAAGAATGCAGTCTAAGCACTTGCATTAAAACTATTTCAAACTATACTTCAGCCTTTTTTGAGAATATAATCTTATAAAACTTATACTAAGACGTCTATTCTCCAATAAAATCATAATTTCAAAAACCAAACGCATGAGAGGAAGTG
This sequence comes from Leucozona laternaria, assembly GCA_932273885.2. Classification (NCBI taxonomy): domain Eukaryota; kingdom Metazoa; phylum Arthropoda; class Insecta; order Diptera; family Syrphidae; genus Leucozona; species Leucozona laternaria. Next base: position 19,121,091 of record OW026368.1, on the reverse strand, counting down.
TTATGAACAAATTAAAATTAGAATCAAAAACAACTAGTACTACATCAATCAGTACAGATTTTTTGCGACACGCCTTGATTAAACTCATTAATAATCTTTAATATTTCTGTTTTAGCATTAATTAATTTTTGAAATGTGTTATTTATCCGAGAAATCCCATTGCGGGAGCAGGAAAAGAAAATAAGTTTCTGTTAAATTGCCCATTAAAAAAGTTGTCACTTTTTCAAAATTATACTCGTACATTCGTTTGAATTTTCTCAAAATTTCCTGAAAGAAGGTGTTCGTTTAAAATGTGCTAACAAATTCCTTACCTTTCTAGATGAAATGGTTTATTAATTTTCAAAATGTTTCTGGCAATATTTTGTCCTCAAGGTACCTTCTTTTTTCTTCTTGGCGAAAAGCAAAGCAACAACAACGGAACGGACGTCGAGATGCTGATATATTCACATTGTTGTCGTCGCTTCTCCTTTGTTACTTCGTGTGTCGTAACGTAATTTGAAATTAATGTTTTAGCATAAAAGTTATAATTATAAACGCTAAAGGCAATTAACAAATTAGATTTATGTATGTTTGTTCCTAGATGGTCGATAAAACTTTACAAAGGACCAACTTTATTCTCAAGAAATACAAAAGTCAAAAGGTTCTCATCATTGGGCAAAGAAAGTTTTTTGTCGTCGAGCAGTTTTTAAAAAATGATTTAATTTTATTAGAAGCAACATTTTAATCTTGGAACATTTTTTTGGCTCACATTATTATTATATTTAAAATGATTCATTTATTGAATGCGTTGGCGTAGAATTTGGTATACAGACTTGACTTTCATTTATATTATGGAGTGGTTCATGTTTTGTTTTCGCTTTTATGTATATGTTTCAAAATTATTGTTTAATTTATCAATTTTTATTTTTGTTTCAGCATAAACAAGCTGAAGAAAAAGATTTTGTGTATACAAAACACCATGTTTTGTTTTTGTTGTCAACACGTTTTTAAAATCGTTGTCAACATCGTAGAATTATTATTATGACATCTTTTTTGTTAGATAATAATGTTATGACAAGTCACTGATGTTGCCGAGTTTTTGACTCATTTTTTTTGGTTCATGCGACCATGTGACTACTTTTTTGACACTTTTTAAAAATAATATCACTTCTCTGACCTTATCTCTAGAAAACTACATGATATACATAGTTTATTATTGTTCTCCTTTTTGTAGAAAAACAAACAAACTTCCATTCGAAATATTCTTGTTTAGCTTATAACAGCAAGCAATGGTATTCCACATTGTAACACACTCACCCAGTGTCTGGCTGTCGAACAAACAATTTAATATGTTAAAATATAATTGTTAAAACTAAAACAATTTAATAAATATCTCCAATCAATATACAAAAAATCCATTAAACCAATACAAAATAAAAATGTTCAAATAACACACCTATTCGCCAAGTTAAACAATCTGACAGAGCGCAGTCCTGGTGCGGCGCACGCGACAGACGCGGCGGGAGAGTAGATTTTTTGATTAATGGATGATTTATTGCTATAAAATTAATATGCAACAAAATAATTGATTAACATTATTGAATAACGTTTAAAAGCCCAATATTTCGCACCCAAAATAATTTTTGTTTGTTTCACTTTGACATTAAATTTGTCGGAACTCAATGACAATAAATGCACTTTTCTTTCAAAAGCGATGAATTGTTGGTGAATGCTTAACTGCGCTATCCCTCATACGGAATTGGGGTTCATTCTTCAAAATTTACGATTCGCGAACGATAATAGCCGTGTTCCATTGGGCCTTGCAAAGTACTTTTTAGTACTTCCCAGTAGATGAGGAAATTTATAAGTTTTGACGTTTGCCACGAATGAGTGAAAATTATTTCCCGACATTTTGACATTTTCTCTTCACTCTGAGACCATATCATCCCCACTCTACTCCTCAAAGTTTGACATTTACATTTAGCGAGATTTAGTCCAAAAAATCTTGGGAACAGACCTATTGTGTATTTGATGGTATCTACATAAATATAAAGAAAACACTGACTAACTTAGTCCCAGTGAAATGTATTAGTCCAGGAAATGACCGTAAGATTACCTTTCTCGTTGCAGCTTATAAGGTGCGTGTCTATTTGAGAATAAAAATGCTGCGAACAGCTCTCAAGCTGCTCTCGAGAGCAAACTCACGAGTGGAGATGGCATTGAGAGTATAAATAGCTTATAAAATGTTGATTACTCTCGATATATACGATATCCTTTGAAAAGTTGTTGGCTTTAGGCCAAATATTTACAAAATCACTGGTCGGACACCCTTTTTACATTGATTTCGTCAGAAAAAAGTATCTTTTCGTTGCCATAGCCACAGTCATAATAAAAACACGTGTTTTTTTATAGCCCACTAAGTCAATCGTTCAGTATTTTTCTTATGATGTTTAAACTCACAGCAGATGGCCTAAATAGACTAAATGACGATCCACTATCTTATATTTTAAACAAAGAATGCAGTCTAAGCACTTGCATTAAAACTATTTCAAACTATACTTCAGCCTTTTTTGAGAATATAATCTTATAAGACTCATAATAAGACGTCTATTCTCCAATAAAATCATAATTTCAAAAACCAAACGCATGAGAGGAAGTGTTATGAACAAATTAAAATTAGAATCAAAAACAACTAGTACTACATCAATCAGTACAGATTTTTTGCGACACGCCTTGATTAAACTCATTAATAATCTTTAATATTTCTGTTTTAGCATTAATTAATTTTTGAAATGTGTTATTTATCCGAGAAATCCCATTGCGGGAGCAGGAAAAGAAAATAAGTTTCTGTTAAATTGCCCATTAAAAAAGTTGTCACTTTTTCAAAATTATACTCGTACATTCGTTTGAATTTTCTCAAAATTTCCTGAAAGAAGGTGTTCGTTTAAAATGTGCTAACAAATTCCTTACCTTTCTAGATGAAATGGTTTATTAATTTTCAAAATGTTTCTGGCAATATTTTGTCCTCAAGGTACCTTCTTTTTTCTTCTTGGCGAAAAGCAAAGCAACAACAACGGAACGGACGTCGAGATGCTGATATATTCACATTGTTGTCGTCGCTTCTCCTTTGTTACTTCGTGTGTCGTAACGTAATTTGAAATTAATGTTTTAGCATAAAAGTTATAATTATAAACGCTAAAGGCAATTAACAAATTAGATTTATGTATGTTTGTTCCTAGATGGTCGATAAAACTTTACAAAGGACCAACTTTATTCTCAAGAAATACAAAAGTCAAAAGGTTCTCATCATTGGGCAAAGAAAGTTTTTTGTCGTCGAGCAGTTTTTAAAAAATGATTTAATTTTATTAGAAGCAACATTTTAATCTTGGAACATTTTTTTGGCTCACATTATTATTATATTTAAAATGATTCATTTATTGAATGCGTTGGCGTAGAATTGGGTATATAGACTTGGCTTTTCATTTATATTATGGAGTGGTTCATGTTTTGTTTTCGCTTTTATGTATATGTTTCAAAATTATTGTTTAATTTATCAAGTTTTATTTTTGTTTCAGCATAAACAAACTGAAGAAAAAGATTTTGTGTATACTAAACACCATGTTTTGTTTTTGTTGTCAACACGTTTTTAAAATCGTTGTCAACATCGTAGAATTATTATTATGACATCTTTTTTGTTAGATAATAATGTTATGACAAGTCACTGATGTTGCCGAGTTTTTGACTCATTTTTTTTTTTGGTTCATGCGACCATGTGACTACTTTTTTGACACTTTTTAAAAATAATATCACTTCTCTGACCTTATCTCTAGAAAACTACATGATATACATAGTTTATTATTGTTCTCCTTTTTGTAGAAAAACAAACAAACTTCCATTCGAAATATTCTTGTGTAGCTTATAACAGCAAGCAATGGTATTCCACATTGTAACACACTCACCCAGTGTCTGGCCGTCGAACAAACAATTTAATATGTTAAAATATAATGGTTTAAACTAAAAGAATTTAATAAATATCTCCAATCAATATACAAAAAATCCATTAAACCAATACAAAATAAAAATGTTTAAATAACACACCTATTCGCCAAGTTTAACAATCTGACAGAGCGCAGTCCTGGTGCGGCGCACGCGACAGGCGCGGCGGGGGAGTAGATTTTTTGTTTAATGGATGATTTATTGCTATTAAATTATTATGCAACAAAATAATTGAATAACGTTTAAAAGCCCAATATTTCGCACCCAAAATAATTTTTGTTTGTTTCACTTTGACATTAAATTTGTCGGAACTCAATGACAATAAATAAATTTTTCTTTGAAAAGCGATTAATTGTTGGTGAATGCTTAACTGCGCTATCCCTTATACGGAATTGGGGTTCATTCTTCAAAATTTACGATTCGCGAACGATAATAGCCGTGTTCCATTGGGCCTTGCAAAGTACTTTTTAGTACTTCCCAGTAGATGAGGAATGGAATGCTTTCATTTTGCCAAAAGTAAAATCTAACCTCAATATCAATTTAATTTCGGTTTTATTTTCTTATTTTACTTTAAAATGTGAAAAATGTCAACAACAATAATCTATTACATAATTTTTGTTGATTGGTGATGTCTTTTTCTTGTTTGGAAACATTCTGTTACTAGATTAATGAACTACTTTGAACTATTTCGACAACAGAGTAGAAGTAAATAGTTGAGTGCAGCCAGAAGTACTTGGCAGTAGATACTGGAGCCCAAAGGAACACACCTAATGATGTTCTCTTAAAATGTGTCAATTTAAATGAAATCGTGACGTGTTAAACAAATAAACGTAATTTTTTAATTATAAATTTATACATACATAGATATTTCTGACAAATTCCTTATCATTTTGGCCCAGTTTTTTAGTGGCGGCGTTAAACCAGAGTTGGCTAACTTTAGAAGCATGTAAATGAACCCACAGTTAACTGAGGGAGCCGTTTCTTGGTGGAGAATACATGTGGAATAACTAAAAAAACTTGGTGGATAAAACATCAAAACTATTTCTTTAGTCAATCCTGAGTTAACTTTAATCTCGCACTGAAATCCTGGACCTAAATATGTTAAATGTTTTATTCGGACTTTTTCGTCACGTGAACCGCCGAAACCATTATTTTGGTAATACATTTGCAAACGTTGTTCAGGAGTAAGTCTACTAATTATGAAATAGAAAACCAAACTGGGCATAAATCAAGTGACAGCTGTCAAAAATACGAACTCCGAAAAAAAGTATTGCCAGATTGAAAACCACACTTCTAAAAAAACACCCTTTATATACTATACAAATAACAACAAATATATACACATATATGTGGTTCAGAAAAAAAACCATTATATCCACTTTTATAAGTTTCGTGTAAATCGAGAAAAACTTGTATCTTCTAAACTGAACATCTTTTAGGATATAAAGGTTTTTGAATTAAAAGTTTTAAGTTAAAAATGTTTTTCAAATGGATATAATGGGTTTCGGTACTAGCAAAAATATGTGGATATAATGGATTTTGAGTGCATACAATTGGTTTTGAAATTAACTACAAATTTTGAGGTCTCATTTCTATAGCATAAAATGCGATTTGGGATTCAAATTTGGGCTCAACGTATGTCTTTGAACGATACGAAAAAAACCTCATACTTAAGTCATTTTTTTTTTTTTTCAAAAGTGGATATAATGGTTTTTTTTTCTGATCCACACATATGTACATTTTATCTCTACGTTTCGCTGGAGATTCTCAGCATCTTATATTATTTTTAAAAAGAGTTTTTGGGAATAATTTTACACAATGAATTACCCCAAAACACTTAATTTGGGCCAAAACAACCCATTTTAAATAGTTTCATGTGAACAAGCCAATTCTAATTCTATTCTTAATTTTGTTTGGTCTGCGATTGGGAAAACATAGTTGTTTTGACTTTATATTTAATTCATTTCAACAGCTAGAAAATTGGTAAAAATCTGTCGAAAATATTCGTAATTTTGTTCATTCCCCAACTCTGACAACTATTTTATGTCAGCTTCTATTCAAAACTTCAATTTTTGTTCTTCGTAATATTTTATAATAGTCCATAGAAAAATTAGACAAAAAATGGACAAACTTAAAAAAAAATTCCGATAAAGTAGAATTTTGCTTTTAATGTTATGAGATAAAATTCAGTTTTTCTTTTGTCCTACTTGAAGTTTCAGATTTAGGACGCATCCAGGATTCCCGAAATAAATAACGACAACTCTCTGATGCAGAGAATTTAATAATTGTAAATGAAAATATTATATGTTATGTGTTTTGGGCTTACCATTATGTGTTTCGGGCTTGGCAATGCTTCTTCTTCAGTGACTTGCAGATGTGAGCGCGAACAGCAAACTGCAAATTGTGAATGGTCGCGAATTTTAACATTTCATTCACATGAGGGGTCGCCGACAACTGTGAGTTGTCACAAGTCTTATGAGGAAAAATTTAAACGAATTTTCTATTTGCCGTGTTGAAAAATACAATCTGGGGCCTATTTCACCAAGCACTTCTCAATTTGCAACTTAGGAAAAAAAAAATAATTTCCTGCAAAGTAAAAGTGCGAAGTATTTCACAAAATTTGCAAAGTAAAATGACTTTTAATTTTTTGAAATTATTTCCGAAAAGTGAAAAGTGTTTCACCAATTTCAAATAGAACTTTGCATTTGTATTCGTATTTTGCAAATTAAAACTAAAGTATTAACTAAGATCAATTATGCATTGAAAATAAAAAATTCACTTGATTTTCGAATGGGATGCAAGGAACTTAAACCCAATTCCATTGATTGTTGAATTGAAGTTTATATCCAATTTTAAACAAAAAAAAAAATCGATGGTTGTTTTTATTAATCGAAAATTCTCTTTTGTCAAAAAACTATTTTCGATATCAAAGTTAATTCTTAACTTCACTACTCTTTGGTCGTTTAAAAAAAATTCTTCAAAACGGTTCATTTTTGATTTATTATTTTTCGAAAACTTTTCGAAACAAACGCTTATATTCGCAAATTAAAATTTCTCTTTGCATATTACTGAAAAGCTTTTCAAAATTCTAAATATAATTTGCAAAGAGTGTATTTCTTTGGTGAAACGAAAAGATCAAATACTTTGCAAACTAACAAAAGCTTACAGAAAAGAACTTTTCACTTTGAAAATTTGCTTTTGGTGAAAAGTATTTTGCAAAAAGGATAACTTTTTAACTTTGTATTTCAATAATTTCCTCTATGGAAATTTGCGTTTGGTGAAACGAAATTTCCAAAGTAAAAGTGAAAAGTTGTAAAGTGAAAAGTGTTTGGTGAAATAGGTCCTTGATGTTGTGGATTGCGAATTTAGGTTGGACAGGTCGCAGAAAATAAATTTTTGGTAGCATAAAAAATAATAAAATAGAAAAAACATTATTTAAAACTACTTGTACGCATTGTTTTCTTTCTAAATTTGTCGATTGGAACAATATTCACTTCGTCGAAAAGTTTAAAAAAAATAAAGTTGAGTTTTATCGAGAAATTGCTTTAAAACATAAATTTTATTGGCAAGTTGTAGTAAAATATCACAAGGATCACAATATACAGGAAACTTCAATCAATTCCTCCAAAAACTACCCTTGTTTCATATGAAATGATGTATGATGATGGATCAAAACGAAAAAAGGGCAAACCGGACAAAAAATTGTGATTTTGGTCATCAAATTTGGTCAAAAAGCCTCATCATCATCACTTTCAGTGTAACTGGTTACTTAAATCAACTAAAAATGTTGAAATACTTTCCAAAAAAAAAATGAAACAATTTATTTTCTGCTGTTTTCGTTCTTCTTTAAACTTCTAAAAAAAAAATCTACTGACGCAATATAATAAAAAAAAAGAATACAAACAAACCATCAAAAACTTCACACTTTCCCTTTTAAATAATCCAACGAAGTAGGTTAATGCATTTGCTATATATAAAAATGGCGCATTATTTATATTTTACCCAGCCACAGCCTCTAGTGAAAAAGTACCATAATAATAATAATATTAATCAAATTTTCAAATAAACAAAGAATTTTACAAAAAAAAATCCAATTAAAATTTCTAAAAATACTTTCACAGAAAAAACACAAATCATCCAGATGGTTTCTGTATGGATTTATTGTTGAGCTTGAGAAAAAAAAAATAAAAATTTTAAGATAGAAATTGTATGTATATTATCCGACAAATAATAAATTCTACTCAACAACACCCACTCATGGGCTCGTTGGCCTCTTCTATACTTACTTACTTTGCGAACTCAATTGAAATATATTTTGATGGAAATTTTTCAAAAATACATACTCAGCGTGACCTAACAAAAACTAATTTAATTTTTCAATGCCAATCTATATATAGTTGAATTTCATAGTGATTTTTTTTATATCAAATATCTTACAACTTTCTATTTAAAGAAAAATAAAAAAACTCAAAATGATTTTTTTTGTTAAGTTAGAAACGCGTTTCTCTTAATTTTTTTTTTCTTTATTTTTTCTTCCATATAAATTTTCTTATGAGTAACCGCTTAGTATTTTTTTCTTATTTTACAAAAAAAAAAATAATAAGACAAGGAATTGTTGCTTAAGAGTAGTCAATTAAAAACTTAAAGAAATAAATGTTTTATAAAAAAAAAAATAAAATATCTAAATAAAAAACAAACTCCTTCCCGTCATCCTCAAAAGGTCACTGGTTGTTGCGCTTACTTGCCGAGCAAGATTTTGCGGCCAGCACCAAGGTTCTGTCCAGCTTGTGTGGCACCTTTGTTTGAGCCAGCTTGGAGACCGACAATGGTTTGACCAGCCTTCAATTGCTCCTCGGAGAAATCACGTTTGCATTCATCAGCTGGCTTGGGTCCCAACCATGGTCCTTGGAACTCTGCGTGTTTGTAAGCCTATAGATTTGAAGAAAATAATATTCGCACATTATAGCTTTTGAGTTTGTCAAATATAAGCCTTTTCAAGAACTCACAGCACGACCAATAGCGAAAATGGTGTTGGTAACGGTGGCGATATCCTTCTTTTCCCACAAATCGACAGTCTGGAAGACATCGATGTCTGGAACACCCCACTCCTTGATGGCCTTCTGGAAGTTGTTGATGTTTTCCATCATTTTGAATTGGCCACCAGAGCTATTGATCTTAGAGACAGCGCCTGGTGAAAGCTTGTTGATCAGGTTGCACAGAACTTGACCGTCCTTCAACACATCCTCGTAGCTCTCACCAGCGGGGAATTTGGAGCCCAAGATAGCTTCAATCCATGTTTGAGCCTCCTTGTCCATATCGGGATTGCGCTTGCCAGCAATCTGTGAAATTGTTTATCCGATTAAAATCATTTTCACTATATTTCGAATATTTTTTGTCCATTTTTGGAATTTTTTTTATTTTCACAATCAATTTTTGTTCAATTTAAATTTTTCTATTCACCTTAGCACGAACTGCACGTTCTAGAGACATTTTTTTTGTTTTTATTGGATTTGTATCTTTTGATCTGAAGTAGAGTAGCAATCACCTAACACTGATGGAAATTCGCTGAGATGCGGACGCTTATAAACGGAATTTTTCGAATACACGGATTTTCAAAGATTTTCGTGAAATTTCCAAAAATAATTTCATCATCATCTTCTGATGTGGGTTGTGTGTGAGTGAGTGAAGGAAGAGGAAAAGTTTCGTTGTGGCATGCGGGGGCGGGCGCGGGTGGGCGCGGTCGTGGTGCGATTATCATCTCTCAAAAATTTTGTTTATTTTTGCAAATTTGATTCAGAAAGTTTTTTTTTTTTTTTTTGTGTATTTGTTAATTTTTCGGAAGAATTTTGGTTTTGACGCCGCGCTATGCACGCATATGCATCATTGGATTGTATACTGGATATGGAATTGAGTCTTTGCGTTTATACATAATATTTTCATACGTTTTGAAATTTTTGTACATGATTCCAGTTTTGATAGGACGTTTTTGAAAATTGTCAGTTTTCACATTTGTATAAGTGGAATGTTTCGTGTTGAAATGAGATTATTCCTTTTGGATTTTCGTCACTCATGTCAGTCAGAATGTTTATTTATATTTTTTGTTTTTACGAGAAGTCTTCTTACAACTTAGAGTGTCTTTCTGTAAAAATGATAAATATATACTTACATGTACCTATGTCAACAACAAATTCACTCAACAAAATATTTATTTCGGAAAACATGAAAGACTTAAAGCCGTTTGCTGATACGAAACATATGTTCAACTTAGAAGCTTATGTTCTACTTTTTCTTCAGTTTAAACTGTCACATAAACCTCTATTATGTTGAACTTAAATATTTAAGATTTGTTTCAGCAAATGGGCGTTATACTACTTAATCTAGAATCTAGAAAAACCCATCAATATGAAGACTTTAATATCGATAAGTTTAGCTAGGTAGACTTGTTTCTTATAAACTTTAATATTTAAATTCAATATAAGAACTTATGTTAAGATAAGTAGAAGATAAGCGTTTAAGTTGAACATTAATATTGAAGTTTCATATTTTTAACTAGCAGAGCCGAGCTTGCGTTGCTTCGCTTAATTTTTATAATACAAAATTTGTACTCTGTAGAGTTCAAGAAAGTAATATAAATCTATTAACATATTAATTTCTCACATGTTGGGGGCTCTATCCCACCGTAGTATTTGCACCTTTGGTTTCGACCAGGGCCGGGGACTCTATCACATTGTAGTATTTGTGCCTTTGGTTTCGACCAGGGCTGGGGACTCTATCCCATTGTAGTATTTGCGCCTTTGGTTTCGACCAGGGCCGGGGACTCTATCACATTGTAGTGTTTGTGTCTTTGGTTTCGACCAGGGCTGGGGACTCTATCACATTGTAGTATTTGTGCCTTTGGTTTTGACCAGAGCCAAGCCGGGGACTCTATCACATTGTAGTATTTGTGCCTTTGGTTTCGACCAGGGCTGGGGACTCTATCACATTGTAGTATTTGTGCCTTTGGTTTCGACCAGGGCTGGGGACTCTATCACATTGTAGTATTTGTGCCTTTGGTTTCGACCAGGGCTGGGGACTCTATCCCATTGTAGTATTTGCGCCTTTGGTTTCGACCAGGGCTGGGGACTCTATCACATTGTAGTATTTGTGCCTTTGGTTTCGACCAGGGCTGGGGACTCTATCACATTGTAGTATTTGTGCCTTTGGTTTTGACCAGAGCCGAGCCGGGGACTCCATCCCATTGTAGTATTTGCGCCTTTGGTTTCGACCAGGGCCGAGGACTCTATCTCATTGTAGTATTTGCGCCTTTGGTTTCGACTAGGGCCGGGGACTCTATCACATTGTAGTATTTGTGCCTTTGGTTTCGACCAGGGCCGGGGACTCTATCCCATTGTAGTATTCATCATGGAGTAATGTTTGCAAATTGTTCAAATTTATTTTGAAAAAAAACATGGTTGAATTTGCATTACGTGCATTTTATGAACTCAAAATGAAGCACACTTTTGGTTATATTGCTAGGTCGAAAAATTTCACATTTGGATAACAATGATAATCCACATACAATTATGGTGGAAACACAATTACATCCAGAAAAAGTCACAGTTTCGTTGGAATCATTGGTCGCTATCTTCAAAAATGATTGTGGTCAGAACGTTACAGTAAACGGTCACTGCTACACAGACATGATTACTAACTTGATTGTGCCTCAGTTTGAAGGCATTAATCTGGTTTCAGCAGGATGGTGCCACACAGCATGCGATACAATTAATTTACAGAAAGAAACATTTTACGAAGGAACAAATTTCACGAAATGGACCTTTAAACTGGTGGCCACTTCATTCTTCTGATTTAAAGTCATCAGATTATTTTCTCCCTAGGTAAATTTAAGCGCCGATAAAACCAGAATTAATTGAGCACTTGGAAGGCCACATTCGACGCTTAAATGCCGACAGACAGCCTGATTTACTGCAAAGAGTTTGTGAAAATTGAAACTCCAGATTGCGCCATGACCGCGCCAGCCAAATGCCCGCGATCATATTTAAACATTAAAGCCATACAATTTATCTGTCAAATAAGGGCTGATGGCAAGGACCAATCCTTAAATATTGTGAAAATGTAAAACCAATATAACATAAACTTGTCAAATGAAAACAAATTCCTACTTATGTATCAAATAAAGCCAATTTTGAGTATATTAAAAACATTTTCCTGTGTTTTATTTCAATTTAAAGTTCTCCCCCTCTAAAAAAACACCCTTTAGTGCAGTCAAACTAGTAAAAAGTAACTTGGTAAAAGTTTTTATATTTTACTAGAACTGATTTCGCTAAAAAAAAAATATTGTTTGATGTGTAAACATCTATGCTGGCGGTAGAGTGAAAAAAAAAAACGTGAAGTGAACGTTCGTGTGCAAAGTTACGTCGTGCAACCTTACGGTGTGTAACGTTACGATATGCATACTAGGATGGGTGTGTTCAGTGAAAAAAATCTTAAGATCCCCTTCAAGCAAAAACAAGTCCGTTTTGGAGCCGCGCACGTTGATGTTTACACTTATTAACCGTGAGTCCCGGCACTCACACAATTTTTTCATTTCAGATAAAAATTTTATATTAAAATCATTTTTATTTATGTAGGTTTGTCTAGCGACATATATTTCATTGGGAACGGTTAAAGTATGTAAGATATAAATATACCTAACCTATTCCTCTAAATTAAAGTTTTAATTGCGTATATTATAAGCAAATGATCACGAGCCTAAGGAATGATTTTTCAGTATTTTTATAAATTTAAGAACATATTTTCCTATTCGTATATCAGACACAAAGATTTTGCGTGACCGAAAACTTTTTGTGGGTAGTGTCCTTGTTCAATACAGGTGTTCTTAATTTTTTTTCTTCATAGACAATTCCAAATGAAACTTTTTTATTTTAGGAATTCAAACAAAATACATTAATTTCATCACACAATTTGGCTCGAAATAATCTGTCCCTTCTTTATATTTATTAATTAAATCTTTAATGCATGCAGAAAAAGATCGATTTTATTCAATTATGTTTACACGTGAATTATAACACTTTAATTTGTCAAAGAAATCGACCACGGACATTCCTATGATTGCGTTCTATTTTAAATAATGAAAACACGAGGGGGTGAACATGACTTTGCTACTCAAGGTTCATCCCACCCAGTTGCCATGCCACCCCCATTTAGGCAAATTACTAATGATCTTCACTTTATCTATATCTATACGATTTTTGAAGATGTCATCTCAATCTCATTCGTTCCGTCAGTCGCTCATTTTTCATATTGTAAACACCTACATACATACACACTGAGAACACATATTATCACACCACAAACAGGTGGACAGGGGTAAAAATAAATATGGATTTTCCAAATATTTAAGAAAAATACATATATGCATATGTACATGTATAAAATTGAAAAACAAAAATAGCGTTCATGACGAACAGTTTTTGTCATAAATATTGAATAGTTTTTTGAAATAAAAACAAAATAAAACAACATTCTTTGCAGATGATTTTAGAGGAGGAATAAGTGTTTAGACATTGATTGATTTTTAATGTTTGTACGTTGTAGTTATTTGTTTGTTTGTTTAAGTTTGTATTCAAGGTGTGCGTAGCAATTTTAAACATCAACTCTCAAGTCATGCGGAACTGTATAGTTTTTAAAAACAATTTAAGAGAAAATTGTTCAAGTAAAGTCTCGGAAAAAAGACTAAATTTGCGTTTCGTCGTCTCGTTTTACGAGTGTCACTTTGACAGATGTCAATGTACTGTCAAAAAAAGTTTGTCAGAAAAAGAAAATAGTCAAGATACAATGAAAAGAAATATATCTTGTTAACCAATAGGGTTATTAATTTATTTCATACTTAGTGTTGATAGGATTTTTTTTTCTTCAAATTTTTGTTAAAACTGTCCTTTGTAGTTTCATTTTCTTCAGCACTTCGGTCTTGTGACCATAAAGATCTTATCTATTTCTAACAAAAGAGTAGCCTGGGGCTTGAATTTTCAATGTAAAACAGGGTTGTTAGTTTATGATGCCATCTATCGCAAATGGAGCTATCTTTTTTTCTAAATTGACGAAAGGAACTTGAAGAATGTAAACCAATTTTATTTCATTGTGTAAAATTATTTAAAAAATGTATACAAATGAAAGTGAGTCTGAGGCAGACCAGATATATGTATGTACCAAATTTAGGAAAGCAAGTTCAAAATTTACGAAATGTTTCCAAAGGATTATACATACCTACATACGTAGCTGTAATTTTTATGCTAAGGCTTTGATATTCTCTTATTGAAAATAATTTTTTAGACCAAATCTGATCGATTTTGATAGAAAATTTGACAATTTTGACAACCTAATTTTAGGCCAAATAGTCTAAAATAATACTTTTAAAAATAAGGTTTTTTTTTTTGGCTGGTTTCCGTATTTAAATCTGAAGTCAGAATGAAAATTCCAACATTTAAAATCCCTGTCTAAGGGCCTAACCATAACAGCAAAAGTCAAATATTTACGTAAGTTTAGAGCAATTTCAATGGCTATTATGGTTAACAATATAATAATAATGTGTATTTGATTGGTTGCTAAGTTATTTATTTATTTAGCTTAATACAAGCGAAACTTAGGTACTATTCTTAAAACTAAACTTATTCAATGGTGGGTTTTTTGTTGTATTTTTTTATTTTTATTTATTGGTTTGGGCCCGAAGGGCCACCCCCCAGTTTCTTAAAGCAAAAACTTAAAAATAAGTCTTAAACTAATAAGTGAAGAATGACAGGGTGTCTAAGGACGAGATGTCTTAGTGAGGAAGAACGGATATGGAAGTGGAAGTGGAATTTTTTGTGGAATGTGTTAAGTGGAGCGCGAGAGGCGATCTTATTAGGAGTTGAACAGGGAGTTTCTGAGCGAGGATACACTGATGTAAAAGTCAAGGGTGTACAGTGAGGTATTTGTCAAACGTAACATTCTTGACAACGGTTCAAAGAAGCCGTAGTTTGTACGATGGTGTGGCGGGCGGAACAGTGGAGCAGATCTGAGGTTACCTGGGTTAGTATAGATCGGGATCATTTCCAACAGAATAGGTGAATCGATTGTCCCTATTAAGAGTTGGTGTACGAAGATTATATAAACGACTTCTCGACGTTTTTTAAGAGTTTGCAAGTTTATCAATTTTAATCGATCTTCATAGGAGGGCAAGATGATTATTATCCGACCACGGAAGGAGGGCGGAGAGCGAACCGAAGAAATCTACGTTGCACAGCTTCAATCTTCGGGAGTGAGAGTTTTGATATTGTGATGAAACTTGGCTAGCGTATTCAAGGAGAATTATTATACTTATTGTTAGGACAAAGACAAGAGGCCCCAAGTGGCTGCCTTGAGGAACGCCTGTAGTGGTGTTAATGGGATCAGAGATTGAGAATTCGAAGAGAGCCCTGTATTGACGCTATTCTAGGTACGATCTCAACCATGAAATGAAAAAGGGAGGGAATCTAAGGGCATTGAGTTTAAGGTATATAGTTCGGTGACAGATTTTGTCAAAGGCTCTACTAAAATCTGTTTAGTTATGACATCAACTTATTTTCCTTTCTCTAATGCATTAAGTGTCCTAGAGGCAAATTCAGTTAGGTTAGTTGTAGTCGATCTACCCTTTAGGAACCCATGCTGCGGGGGGAAAAGATAGACTTACAGTGAAAGTATAGAGGGAGTAGTCATAAGCAATACTTTCGAAGAGCTTGGGGATAGAAAAAATTTTGGCTATAGGCCGGTAGTTTCATATGTCATTGTTGGCATCATTTTTGTGGATAGGTAGAATAAAGGAGTCCTTCCATAATTTTGGGAAGATGGCCTGAGAGAGTGAGTGACGAAATAAAGCTGTTAGGTAGTGGCTTACAAAGCGAACTA
Source organism: Leucozona laternaria (assembly GCA_932273885.2). Taxonomy (NCBI): domain Eukaryota; kingdom Metazoa; phylum Arthropoda; class Insecta; order Diptera; family Syrphidae; genus Leucozona; species Leucozona laternaria. The sequence continues at coordinate 19,105,197 of OW026368.1, read as the reverse complement.
ACACATTTCTTAAGTAATATATGACTGGTAAACCATCGGGACCGGGAGAGAAGTCATCTTTAAACACACATATTAAGGTTCATTTTCATATTGGAGTACCTACACTTTCAAGCATACATTTTAGACCTTTTGAACATCATAAAGTTGAAAAAATTCCTGACAATGAAATGCGTTTTATAAATTTTGAAATCTCGTTCCATATTCTGATCTAAAAGATGAAGTTCTCATTTTTAATGCAAACAAATCAATAGGTTAACTTCCAATATTCTCTCAAGTGCAGAGATTCTTTCTTAAATCACACACAGTAATATTTGGGTTTTAAGTCACTATAGCCCCTCGTTCTCCATTAGCTGTCGCTCTTACAAATTTAAAATTATGCATATTTAAGATCAAAATAAAATAAAGAAAACAAGTTTTTATTCTATAATTTAATTTTAATTCGATTGATACTTTTCTTTCTAGCTGTTAACTTACTCCTACATCTTACTGGGTTGTTCTGTTTGCCTCTGTATGCTGATAATTTATCATTTTAGTTACTCAAGCCAATCTGGTTCAGCATCGAATTCCATTTCCATCTCTGACTGAGTATCTGTATCTGAGTGCAAGCCAGAATCTACATCCGATTGCCAGTCATCTACTGACTCTACAAAACTACCATCTTCCATATCGGTTTCAGGATCGAGGCCAGAGTCATCTGAGTATGTGTCCCAATCTTCTTCTTCTTGATCTTCTTCTTGGGCAAAAGCATCTTCGCGATCATGTGCATTCTCCTGAACTTCCTCATCGTTGTCGAAGTTGACTTGAAGTCTTGGCGATAGTGAGACTTCTTGTTGCCGTCTATACACGAGGACTCTACAATTTCTCTCAATGTATTCTTCTTTCAACTGTATGAATAGATCAAAAGCTGTATCCACAAGCAATTTGTAATTGTCCTGCAGTCGTTCAATTTTTCGAAGACGCTCTTTAAGTTCGGGATCCACTTCTAAGATGTCAACGTGTCGGTATCCCAGTCGATCGTCTTCGAAATCGACTAGATTTAAGATAAATCTTCTTCCCAAGCAGGATATTGGTGCTTGGGGTTCGACTATTATTTCAAAATAAACACCTTCGCAAAACTGCTGAACTCTCTCGTAAAGATCATTGACTGTATTGTACAGTGAGATTTTTTGCTGACGAACTTCGATTTGGTTTGCCATAATGGTATTTTAAATTTAGAGTTTGACCTTACTTGTTGTAAAGTTAAACTACGAATGGTGATCTAATTGGCAGGTATTTCGTTTATAAAGATGAGTTATAGCTTAAGGAATTAGAAGATACACCTAACTAATTCAAGTCAATAAAATCGTTCAGGTAACAAACTTCTTGGAATCATGGGTTAGCTGATGGGAAACATTTTCATAAAGCTAATTAAGGCAACCAATTTATTGCTTTGAAGGATTAAATATATAAATGTAAATCGGGAAATTTTAGGCTAAGCGAGGTATTTCAGGTAGATTACGTCATGGGACTCTAAATGTGTAGCTGTAGGTATATCTACCTGTAAATCAAGTTTTATTATTCTTTCTAATATTTAAAAATGTTCTCTACATTTCCGATAATTACTTCTTTCAATGTATAGCAAATATGTTTTATTGAGCCAATATCTAATCATAATATTGTAAAGTCCATCGATAGTTTGAATTTTCAAACAGTCGTGGGAGTAATATACACATGTAATTACTTTTTGTAACATTTTAAATTATTTATAGATATACCTAGATATTAGTATTCCTTAGTTTAAACTGTGATTTATATTTTAAAAAGTAAGTTAAGATTACTTCAAAAACGAAGTTAATTAGTAATTAAAAAAAAAAAACACTACACGATAAAATATTCTTCGAATATTAAGCCGAACTGGTCAGAAACTGATATTGTAGGGTTCATTATAGTATACTAGCTGGTCCGCCCGGCTTCGCACGGATATAGACAAAATTACAATAAAAATATAAATATGCATTTATTTAAGCTACTTTTTGTAATCGAATGTTTCTTTCTAGGTTTTAACCTACTTCATGTTATGAATGGCTTAATTTGTGAAAATATGATCCTCTTAGTCCAACCCTTATTGCTTATTGATTTTAAATTAGTTTGCCCCTGCCTTATCCATTTGCCTGAACAGGAAATACGAAATCAAAAAGTGCAATTTTAATTTATTTCTGATTTGTCAAGCTTATTAATTCTTTAATATATTTGTATGTGAAATTGTTCGTGGCCAAATAATCAAACAATGACAGCAAAAATCTCTTTAGATTTAATTGTGTGGCTTGGATGCGCAATAATTTGTTTTTTTTTTTTTTTTTATTTTGGCAGTTACAAAGTTACAATGTGTCGATGTGTTATTAGGTTTGTTCAACGAGGCTGTTCGGAAAAGTTTCGAACAGAAAAGTGCAACTTTTTGCTGTTCAATGAGGAATTTTCTGTTCTCAACTGTTCTGGTTTGCTGTTCAATGAGGCTATCTAGAACACTTTCGAACAGTTTCGAATAGGATTTTCTGTACAAACCTTTTAGGTAGAACAACTTAGAACAGGTCTCCTGTTCTAACTTGTTCTGAAGTTTATCACGAATCTGAGCTGTTCTGTTCTGTTCTATTTTGTTCTAATCTAACTATACTGAACACAACTATTATTTATCTGTCAATTATGAATTTTGTCTGTCAAGCTACATTAGCTTAGTTCAGTGACAAAAAAGTTAGATTTGAACGGAACAGCACAGATTCGTTAAAAACGTCAGAAGAGGTTAAAACAGGAAATGGCTACCGTACCTGTTAGTAATTAACAACAATAAATTTTCCGAGCATACACATATGTATGAAGGTTTCAAATCGACAAATTCACTTTATTAAAAAAAAAATCAGAATTGATGAAAATTCACTATTATGTCGTTTTCGTTTGGATTTTGGAAATGTTCCATTCCTATTGAAAATGGAAAATTTGGAGTAAAAGGAGTGAAAAAGGAGTAGCTCCGAACGTCCACTCGAAAACGACATTAGAAAAGGTTCAGAAAAAATCAATCAAAAAAATAAACTATTTTCATTGAAAAAATTACAACAGGTTATTTTGACACTTCTCACAAATCTGTTCTAAGTTGTTTTACCTAAAACGCCAGTGCAGAAAATCCTGCTCCAAAGTGAAGTGTTCCAAACAGACTCATTGAAAAGCAAACAGAACAGTTTAGAACGGAAATTCCTCATTAAACAGCAAAAAGTTGTTCTTTTCTATTCGAAACTGTTCCGAACAGCCTCGTTGAACAAACCTAATAGGTTTGGATGCGCAATAATTTGTGTCATTTATTTTGACAGTTAAATGTTGATGTGTTATTTATCTATCAATCAATGCTAGTAAAAAGTCATACGTTTGTTCTTAAGACAACTGAATGTGTCAAAATAGCGGACCAATGTAAAAACAATGTGACAAACTCTGTTTTTAAACTACCCAACAAAATTGTTTTTTATTTCAAGCTGCAGTTCGTATTTTTCCACACAAAAGTTTCATTAGAACTTTAATGAAAGAAATGCGTTGAGTATCACCTAAATTTTTCAACTTACATTTTAAATTATTTATTTTCGGCAAAAATTCACAAAATTTTGAAGGAAATATTATGTCGTTTTCGAGTGGACGTTCGGAGCTACTCCTTTTTCACTCCTTTTACTCCAAATTTTCCATTTTCAATAGGAATGGAACAGTTCCGAAATCCAAACGAAAACGACATTAGCCTACAAAATTATGTCCATCGTCATGTTCCATTCTGTCGTTCCACCAATTCTCATAACAATCACTATGATATTTTATGAGATTGAGAGAAACAGACATCATACAGAGAGACAAACAAACAAACTTTCACATTTATAATATTAAATAGGATATTTAAATGAATCAAATTCCAACTAAGTCCTTCGTAAAAATCGATAAAAAAAAAATCCATTTACAGATGAATTAAATTACGGAAAATTATCTCCATCTGTCTTCGCCGGTATTATTTTCTCGAGTGTTAAGACTGGGAATAACATTTTGATTAATGATAAGTATAGCTGGACTGGACAGCAGTATCATTTATTTTAAAGCAGTGTTGCTTTTCTTTTGCATTTTCTATTTTTTCAACACATTTTTTATTTTATTTTATGGAAAAAGTTAACCACATAAATCACAATTGATATGGAAATGTTAACAATTTTTCAAAGAAAATGAAAGCAATTTTATTTTTCGATTTGATAAAATAGTAATATTAATCGACTAATCAGATAATGAGATCAAAAAAAAAAAATTTTTAAATATTTTATATTTAAAGAATTTTAAATGGTAGATCGAACTTATTTTGATACACAGAAAAATTTGTATAAAAATCGAAGGAGTCGTATTTGAGCTAAATAAGATTTTCCTAAACAGCTTTTGAACATTTATATTGAAGGTACTGTTATTTTTGGTTATGAAAATAATATTTGCCTAAAATCTTCTAGATTATATTAGAAAACAGCTTTTTGTCAAGTTTCATAAAAATCGGTCCAGTCGTTTTCGAAATATTTATTAAAAAAAAATACATTCTATCGTGTTTTAAAAATTAAAGAAATATTGTTTGGAACATTTTGAAATACTATAGTATTTAAAACAAATACATCATTCTTCGTTTAAATTTTTTTCTCAAAATCAGTTAAAATTTGCTCGAGAAAAGCGAAAATAAAAAATTGTACTTTGGGAGTTGTCATAAAAAACCACTTTCGCAACCGTTTTTTAACTGAAAGGCAGCTGACACCAAATAAAATTTACTGATTTAAAAAAAAAAACCTATGGAGCCGATTTAAATAAAAAGTAAAAGTTTTTTTTCTTTATCCCAAAATTTTGTATGACAGGTACTGTTAATTTTAGTCTCAAAAAATGAAAAAAAAAAAAAACTTAGGGGGAATGTCAAAAAAATCTGCATAGGTACCAAGTTTAAAGAAAATCGACCAATCCGTTTAGGCTGTAGCCGATCCGACAGACAGACAAGCTGATGTGTTTTTGCGAGAACCACTTGTCAAGTTTGATCAAAATCTCGAGTTTTTTTTTACCAATCCATAACTTGCCATATAGCACCTATCTGTCGCAAGTAAAAACGTTTTATGCATGCTAACAACCAGAAATTGACTTCCTGAGAGGATAATGTAATATTTCACATGTTCTGTCCACAGCAATTATTGTTCTGTCTGTCCAAGTTGAGAGCTCTAGGAAAAAATACTGAGGAACAAAAAATAAACAAACAAAAACCACACCGTACTTCGTTATTTGGTAGAAATTTCTCTGCATGGAAATTCATTTGCATGAAGGCATCTGGTATGGTTTTTTTTTCCGGTATGACCATTCTAGAATTCCATAACCTATATTATTTGTATGATTATAATAAGCTAGAGTTATGAAGAACTAAGAAGTTATAGAAAACCTATCTTAAAATTAAATTTGAAATATTAATAATTTCTCACCCTAAATAAGAACTTAGTTCACATCACTAAGGTGTTTTTATTTTCCACTAAGTAGGAAAGAAAACTTTGGTTCTTCGTACTTCTTCACTTTGGCGATGTTATTTAGAATCAGTCTATTTTTGACGACTGATCGCAAATGGCTAAAAGTTGGCTCGTTATGACAGCTCCTCTTATAAGTTATTGGACATTTTTTTATAAAAAGTCCACATTGAGTTTTTAAATTAGCAACTATGTACCTATTTCTATGACCATGGTCACACTGTTCATGTTAGAAAGCAAATATAAAAGTCCTTGAATGGACGATAACTGTTTCCCAGTGTGACATTTTTTTCCAAACGAGATAGAAGATATCTTCTTCATGAAGCAAACAAAAAAAAAATAAATGTTGAAATCAAGTTGTCGCTAGCTTATAATAAATCGAGATGGAAGCTTGAGTTCTTACGTTCAATAATAAATAATGGAGACATTTTATTTTTTTTTTATTATTGACATATTTAAGTTAGTTCTGCGACAAGTTTAATAGCACATTTTTAAATAAATATTGAGTTCTATGCTGAGGAGATATTTTTAAAAGAAGTGACTCTAAACATGCCAATTATAACAGTTTTGGTTTATAAAAGTACTGTTTATGTGGCCCCGCAGGACCAGGGCCCTCCACCGGTGGGTATAATTTAGGCAGCAACCAGATTTTTTTTTCCAAGTGGCACAAAGCGCGTTAACGCACGCCCATTTTTAATGATGAAAAACTACTATAACTGTTATAAATTGGCATTTCTCTAGTCTCGTCCCTTTTAATGGCGAAAAATTGTTATAAATTGGCATTTCTCTAGTCATTCATTTTTAAAATGAATTATTAAAATTCGGATGAGAAAATTCCTAGTTGAAATGTTTTCTAAAACAAAATTGATAATTATATATGCATTCAGGTATTCAAGTAAATTCTTAGTATGTCTCGCATTACTATACTTTCAGAAATGACGGTTAAAACTATATAGAAACTAAACATAGTACCTAATAACGCTTATCATGCTATTTTCATGGTCTAACTATTTTATGATTTGGAAATACATAATCATACATCACCGTAATCCTTTTAATGTCATCTTGCAAGCTTTTCAATATATACAACAGTTGATTATACTCACAATCAAGGCTGTCTTTTTCCTATACTGACGAAATACTTATTTTTTAAAGACTGATAACAGCATCTCTGTTTGGCCGAAATACCCTAAACCTACCTTTAATTGATTTTCACTCATTAATAACACATTAGTTCTCAAACTGATACACGGGTAAAGGAACGCTCTGCTGTTGCACGCGCATAAGAAAAGTTTTCAAATTATGTCCACATGCTTCGGTTTACCAACTACATAAAATAATCGTTTATTACTCTCACAATATTGCTTTAATATCTTTAATAGATGGTCGGTGTTAAGGACAGTATAACAGTGTTGCCAATTTTGTATAAAATATCTTAAACAAAATTGTTTACTCTACATAGATTCTATGAAGAAACCGGAAAAAAAGTATAATTTTTCACTATACCTATATCTCAAGCAAAATCATACCCTACCTATATAATAAGTTTTTTTGTATTTGTATATTACCTGTATTTTTTTGTAAAAACATAAAATTATATCCAATAAATCAACATTATTTAAGTCACCTTTTGAGCTTTGTCTTTGAGTTCAAATAGTAGGTAACTAATTGCACTTATCTGTAAGCTTAAAAAGGGACTACCCTTTTCAATTTTTCATAATCCTCCCACTGGTTATTTCCGTCTATCAAAGATTAAATCTCATTTGTCTCTGGGTCTGGGTGGAAAACGCAACTAAGCTGGCAACCCTGAGTGGATAGGTTTATAAAATAAATGATAAAAGTTATGGTTTTAATTAGCAGCAACTTTCGATGTTTTATACAATACATACATACATATATGTATGTATGTATTGAACGATTAAATATTAACCTGAGAACTCACATAGTAATTCATAAAATTAACAACAGTTTGCTGATGGTGTCTGAAAAAGATAGTGTGTGTGGATTTGGGGTCGTGTGGGTTTAAAAAGCATAAAAGGATAGTTAACGATGCAAGGTTAACAAAGCTTAATGGTGTGATAATTTTTGGAACACCACCACATCGAAGGCACCGTATAATTTAAGAAAAACAACAGAGAAAGGAAATTTAATTCTCTGGTATTTTTTTGGAATATCCTTTGTGTGAAACGATGATAGAAGAAACGACAATAGGTTAGATTAAAGGGTTGAAATTATTTCATTTTAATTTGATTTCATAGTCAAACATGTAATCATGCATGCTTGGTTTAGAGAAATACATTTATTTACGAGTGCTTTGTATAATTTAATGATGTATAATTTTTGATGTGTAAACATCTATGCTGGCGGTAGAGTGAAAACAAAACGTGAACGTTCGTGTGCAACGTTACGTCGTGCAACGTTACGATGCGCAACGTTACGATCTGCATACTAGGATGGGTGCGTTTAGTGAAAAAAATCTTAAGATCCCCTTCAAGCAAAAACAAGTCCGTTTTGGATCCGCGCACGTTGATGTTTACACATATTAACCGTGAGTCCTGGCACTCACACAATTTTTGTTTTTCAAAACTGATAAAGGTAGATTCCTTATTAATAAAATTTTGGAATGCAATATTATTTGCAGCACTTAAAAATATCTTCGTGCGAAATTTTAACAAAATTGACATGGGGGCATCGCCAATATATACCTACATTTTAAAAATCCTATTTGCGTTATGTGAATTTTTGCCAAAAACCTGCAACTCAGTTTTAATAAATAAAATAATAAAGGCGAACCTGGCCTACAGTGGCCCACCAAGGTAAAAAATGGTACACTCGGTATTAGAAGTAAGAAGTTTTATAGGCACAGTTTTTTAACTAACGGTAGAGTGAAATAAAAACGTAGATTTTCCTCTGTGAGACTTACGAAGTCACACTTTACGATGTAGCACGTTACGTTACGAAAATCTGCATACTAGGATACTAGGTACATTTAGTGACAAAAATCTGAAGATCCCCTTTTTTCTTTTTCTTTTTTAAATCAGCGCGCACTAAAGGGATTTTGAATACCCTTAAAATGTTTTAACACAGTGCCAGCGTTAGGAAAATAGGGAAGGATTTAGTAGGAGATACCGATGCACATTGGTTTCGAATTTCTGAATATCAAAATGGGAGGTAAAAATAGAGCCAGGCAAAGCATTCCACATTCTTGTAGTGCGGCTAAAGAATAAATCTCTATACTTCACGGTACGTCCGAAATTGGGCTCTAGGGTAAACTGATGAGCATTCGTAAAAGTGCGAGTATTACGGTTGAATTGTTTTAGGGGAGGAATGCAGCTGGCTATTTCACTAGAACACTGTTTGTGGAAGTAGCTATAAAATAGAGAGAGGCATGAAACATTACGGCGGTGTTCCAGAGTTGTAATTGTTTCTGTTAAGCAAACTAGTCCGTTTTGGATCCATGCACGTATAGTCAACAACGTAAAATGTTTTTGTAAAATTTGGGCATTATTTTCTCAATTTTAGGCCATATTTCCAAACATTATTTTTAATTTGGGCGTTTTTCCTAAATTTTGGGCGATATTTCCAAAATGAAATTGCAATTTTAACATTTTTAATTATGCTGAGTAGAAAAAATCGAAGAGAGTTCATTAAGTTAAAGTGCGCAAAGCTGTGAACATCAATTAAAAAAAAAAAATGTGCGAAGTGTTCCTCAAAGTAAATGGAAAAAGACAAAATTCAAATCTTATCTAAATAGATAGTTAACGAAAAACAAATATATAAAAGAAAAACTTTGTACGTTTGTTATAATATTAAATGTAACACGCGTGTTTTTATAACAAATATTGAAAATATTGAGTTTTATTTATATTTTGAAAAATCTTATAAAACAATCGTAAAAGATGCGCGATTTTTATTTATATTTTTTTTATTTTATTAAAGTTAAATAAACTTGATTTGATTTGAATTGGAGTCGTTTCAGTACAATTATTGATAAGATTTTGATTTGGGAGTTTTTTCCTAATACCTACCTATGTGGGCGTTATTTCCCTAGATTTGGTAGTTATTATTTCCTTTTTCTGGATTTTTTTTTGGGCGATATTTCCAATTTTGAGCGATATTTCCCATTTGACTTTTAAAATTTTTAGTTTGGGCGTTCTTTCCCTTAAAAATTTTTCAAAAATGGGAAATAACGCCCAAATCGAGAAAAAAAAAACAACAACAATTGTTCAGAATTTTGTTGGGCGATATTTCCTAACGCCGTATTTTTCGACAAGTGTAATGTTTTCATATATACTCGTACCTATGTAGATATTTATGTATATTTTACATTTGTTTGTTACACAAAGCAATTCAAATAATTCCAGCTGGGTAAAGGTTCTTGTTTTTGACGCTATCTTTAGGAACTAATTTAGATCGTATATTTCATTCTCAACAATGTCTGTGTGTGTACCTACTAAAATTTTCAAAAATTCCTATACAGTCCTTTTTATTTTACATGGGAACAATAGGAAACGTAATGTTTGTTTTATCAGCTGGGACTGTTATAAGTTCCAGAGACTTGTATAAGTTATATCTTAGTCAGTTTAGAATTAAGTCTGACTGAAATTGAAATTATTTAAAAAAAAAAAAAAAAAAACAAAATCACCCACTTTGTTTTTTTTTTAGTTTAATTTCCCTAAAAGAAAGACAAACTGACAACAGAAGGGACTCACTCAAATTGTGAAATAAAAGAAGCCGTAATAAAATTACTCCAACAATCTGAGCTAGCTATTATAACGTCTTTTAATAACAGACTTTTCACAGGACAAGAAAAGACGACAGGCATCAGTTTTCTTCATCTATGGAGGTACAACAACAACTTTTCCAGTTTCAAAAGGACGCCACTTAAATAGAAATATAAACTTTTTCTTGAAACGTTCTTAGTTATCTACCATATATACAATATTTTAGTTACATAGGTTTTCTTCACTTCTGTATAAAGAGGTGATTCAAAAGTTTTCCCATTTTTGCTGTGAAAATCGATTTAAATTTTTTTTCACAACTTGACGGATGTAGGTAAATTCGTCTTAATTTCTTCCAGCTACTATAAGAAATCATAAAGCAATGAAAGTATGTAGGTACATATGTATCTAACAGCTACTTCTGTGTTTATGTTTTGTTTTGTTTTTTTTTTTTTTTTTATAAGCCAGTGCGGTTGCCCCTGGCGACAATCGTGCTCTTAATATTATCCGAAGAATTTTCTCAAAACAACCATTTAAAATTTTGTTGTAGGAGAAGAAATCCTGCATGTTGACCTTAAGGTTTTTCTTGGTGCTGTTTTGGATCAACAAGTGCTGCTGATGATGGTCTGTGTAATGTAAAAGCAATAACCCTCCCTCATCAATCTTCCATCCTATTTACTACGGCATTTTGTTCCTAAATATGTTTTTGTTTGGTTGGAAGGTATCAGGATACTTATGTATTTTGATACTCTGAAATAATTTTGTTGAACTGTGATGGGTGGTATTGCTATTCTTGTTCTCTTAAGCACGTTTTGTGTTTGGAAGGTATTTTTAATGGTGGAAGACTAAAAGTATCTGTTTTGTCATGTTTAATTTAATAAATAGGTAGTTCGAGTATTTTTGTAATTCGGTAACATGGAATATTGTAAAGGGTTTTTTTTTAGAGGTATGGAACTTTGAAATGGAATAAAACAAAGATGATTTTTTTAACTTGACATGAAATTTACTTTATTCGAAAGATAATTTTCTGGCATTATAATTTAAATATGACATCAGGTATATGACCACCACGGATGGCTCGGACGTAGTCTAACCTGGGGGTCCAATTTTCGATGACTGGTTCCAACATTTGTGGCCGTTTATCGGCAATAACGCGGCCAATGTAGTCCTCCAAGTGATCAATCGTTTCGGGCTTATTGGCGTAGACTAGCCACTTCACATATCCCCACAGAAAATAGTCAAGCGGCATTAAATCGCACGATCTTGGAGGCCAATTCACGGGTTCGTAACGTGAAACTATGCGGTTACCAAACGTTTCCTTCAATAAATCAATTGTGGCACGAGCTGTGTGACATGTTGCGCCGTCTTCTTGAAACCACAGCTCCTGCACATCATGGTTGTTTTCAATTGATGAACGAAAAAGTCAGTAATCATGGCTCTATAGCGGTCACCATTGACTGTAACGTTCTGGCCAGCATCGTTTTTAAGGAAGTACGGACCAATTATTCCACCAAACCATAAAGCACACCAAACAGTCAGTTTTTGTTCGTGTCTCAACATACACTTGAGGATTATCATCACTCCAAATACGGAAGTTTTGTTTATTGACGTATCCATTCAACCAAAAGTGAACTTCATCGCTTAACAAAATTCGCCTCGAAAATTGGGATCAACGGCAATCTTGTTCTGGGCCCATTTGGGCACAATTTGGAACAGTTGTTCAGACGTCAGGCTATTCATGTTGAAATGCCAAACCAAACTAAAAATAAATCACTTGACAGTTGACAAAATGGCCGCCAGTTAAAATAGTGTTGCCAACTTACAGCTCTATACCTCTAAAAAAACAATCATTATAAGAAAAGTAATGCAGATTTATAATCGAAAATCAAGTTAATAATATAATACTCTCAACACCATGCATTCCAAGCACGTGGGTCACGTGCAATAGATAATAAAGGGTCCGCCATATAACTTGTTTTTTTGAAAATGGCGCAAAACATCGAGTGTAGCTTCGGCTGTGTGGCACGTAGCGCCGTGCTGTTGAAACCAAATGTTGCCAATATCCTCCTCTTCAATTTTTGTGAACAAAAATTCGTTCAACATGACCCGATAACGATCGCCATTGACTGCAACGGCCACTCCTTGCTCATTTTCGAAAAATGGCCCCATTATGCCTCTGGACCAAAATCTGCACCAAACAGTGACACGTTTTGGGTGCATCGGCTTTTCAATGTATGCGTGCGGATTTTCTGTGCCCCAAATGTGACAATTTTGCTTGTTTACATACCCGCCAAGATCAAAATGAGCTTCAGCTGAAAAGATGTTTTTTTTGGCAAAATCGGCATCTTCTCTAAGTCGATCGCAGGCCCACTTAGCGAAGCGTATACACAACCATATTCGTTCAGCGGAAGGAAAAAACTAATTATCTGTCAAATCAGACATGAACTAAGTGTTACCATTCACGAAATAAGCACTATTTGAAAAAAAAAAAAAAACGTTAGATGGCGGACCCTTTAGTAAAAAGTGCAGAGAGGGGCTGCAGCGCCCCACGTTTATTGTTTTTAATGAAAACATGAAAATATAAATTTACCAAAAGTTGCTTTCGATGCAACAAGGGGGCGAGTACAGCTTCTCTATTTCAGAGTCTAAAATCATAATAGATTAACGAATAAGAATTTTTCAATTTATACCATAAATTTTCCTCGGCAACATTTTTGCTGAATTTGTTTAGAAAAACAAAAACATATGTAAATTTGTATTTTTTCATGATGCAAACCGCTTCAGAGTGAAACCATAAAAAAATAAAAATAAAACACGGCAAAGTGTTTATAATAAAATTTAAATGAAATAGGTACATATTTTGTCAGCACTCCATTGAAATGAAATTATATATGTAGTCCTTCTAATCAACAACAACAAAATTCAACTGGAAATAATGTTATTTTGGGATATGTGCGACACTGTTTTCCGGTTTATCCTTATCTCATTCTTGTGTGTTTCAAAATCCTGTGAGATGAATTATTGCAACAAACTGAATTTTCAAATTCGAGGACTTCCCACAGAGACTCTTTACTTATACAATATTAATTATATTATATATCTGTGTGTGAAAAGGGACGATGAAGTTTTATTTATTTGTCTCCTCCTAAAGACTCGCAAGTGTAAACCATTCCACAACTTAATTAAATTGTTGGTTTGGATTTGAATTAAGGCTTAAGTTAGACACATTAGACACAAAAACAAATAATAAATTCATAACTTCCAGTGTTTTACCATATGAAATTAGCGAATTCAGTTTGTACGACTATTTCTCGTTCATTTTATTGAAAAGGATGTGCATATTCAATTTGTTTGTGTTTAGGATTATGCAAAGGAGTGAAAAAACTTATTTATGGTAGGTATATATACTCTCTATGAACATATTCCTTCCTTTACTATTGTGGCTAATTTAATGTAATCAAAAATTATAAGGGGTCTTGTTTAAAATGTTAACATATTTTGGGATGATAATCACCACACGCAGGGGAAAACAAAAGGTGACCATAATGTTTTTGCAACCTTCAGGGTTTATTTGTTTTTTTTTTTTGTCCAGAAATGTAAAACAAAAGTGAGAATAATAGTATTTCATCAGCAGATGAATAACTTACATCTAGGTAATATGAGATAAGTTTTGAGGACATTATGGGACAGTGCAGGAAAAAGTTAATCCCGATGATAAAAAAGTGAAGCAAAAGCAAAAATTTGAATAATGATTTAAAAAGATTAAAGCAACATATTTTTCGTTCGCATGAAGAAAAGGAAGGAACCTTAAAGAAATAGTTTAAATACAAAATACTGTAGGAGTATTTCAAAAAATTACAAATTTTTTTTGCTGAATAGTTTTGATAAATTCTGAAGATGTTCAGATTGTTTTCTAATAAATTTGTATACCTAAATGTATACCTAAGTGTAGCCTAAAGATCCGACTAGTGTCAGTGTTTCAAAACTAAAAATACCGTGATACATTGTCAATATATTATTACGGGGAATACAATAACAAAAAATAAAATAAATCCCTTGCACGTATGGAAACGCTAGGTCCGACTATTAGAACTCACATTATCAAGGATTAAAAAGGGAACCACATCAAATTTTTTAACATAGATAAATGCAGGAAACCTGATAATAGAATCTGGTTCATTGCCGGTTCATCTCGGTCAAGGGTGAAAATGATCTTAAGCTCATACTGCTTTTGAATTTTTCATTATTTTTGGTTCTTTTCATTTCGTTCGTTCATTTGTTTGAATATTTTCTCTTAATATCATATCGAATTCGATTACTTCTTTCTAGATCAGTTCACCATTCAGGGTTGCCAGTTAAGGGATTTTCCCCCTAGATTTAGGGGCTTTTTTTGTCGTTGGGGGTAATCTAGGGGGAAAAGATGTTTGGGGGAAAATCTGGGGGGATAACTTTAAATTTTTTTTTGTTTTAATAAAATAAAATAAAGTAAACAATTACACAAATGTTTTTTATTTAATTATTTATTTATTTTAAGTTTTAATTTTAAATTTTACAACTTTTATTTGATTTTGTAACGACGACGCGTTTCGGAGCTGCTACTCCATCTTCAGGTCGAATACTAAGATGGAGTAGCAGCTCCGAAACGCGTCGTCGTTACAAAATCAAATAAAAGTTGTAAAATTTAAAATTAAAACTTAAAATAAATAAATAATTAAATAAAAAACATTTGTGTAATTGTTTACTTTATTTTATTTTATTAAAACAAATAAAAATATACATAATACAACTTGGAGACAAAAAACCAGAATCATGCATAACTTTAAAGGTTGAGGCATCGTATGGGTATTCAAACAACTGACAGTATTCTACAAGTTAGACATTCTTAACATTCTTTGTGTCAGAATTTTACACCCAAAGAAGAAATGCTGAAAACTTTCACTAGTGAGAAGATGTATCATATCGACGTGACAGCCAAAACGAAGATGACGATAGTGTATTAGAATTTTTTTAAGGAAGTGCAAAAAAATTCTATTTCCTTTATATATTAATTTTCATTTTCTCGTGAATTAAACCAGAGTTAGCTTAATCTAGAACTAAATTAACCCACAGTGAACTGAGGAAGCCATTTTTCGGTGGAGAACTTCTTGCATAAAACATCAAAAGCATCTATTCAGTAAACCCTGAGTTAATCCACCAAATATGATGATTTAACTCGGGTTTAACTTTAATCGCACACTGAAAAACTGGACCTAAGGGCTTGTTTCACAAGTTTCACAATGTCCGATTAAAGTTCTAAATAAGCAACTTGGAACTTATTAGTCAATTATCAACCTCCCTTATGTTTCACAATATCTGAATAGTATAATGTATAACTTATATGTAATTAAAGTTCAAAGTATTTTAATGACACATACACTTTATTCCAAGCAATTTTAAAACGCTAAGTTTCTTAATGGGAGGATTTCATTTGCGGATAATTTAAATGTCGAGTAAAATAATCAGAAGTTTACTCAGTCATTGTGAAGAAAACCCTAAACAAATTTTCTTTGATTACAAATGTTTTTTTTTTTTATTGTGGCGACTCAACTATTGTGAATTAATTAAATTTAAAATTAAAAACAAATTTAGGAGCTGTGAATAAAAATAAAAAGTTGAAAAATAATTTAGGGGTTTTTATTGATAAAATGTGGTAATCTGGGGGGTTTTTTTTAATTTGTCTGGGGGGAGATTTTTTTTTCATCTGGCAACACTGTCACCATTGATCATTTGGCTATCGTTTTTTTCACAAACAAAATATTTGGCCAGAGAAAACTTTGCGGTTTTTTTTATTCTTTTTTTTTTGGCGGTGATGGATTGTGGCAATGAAAATAGTTCTGTGATATTAGCTTTTAAGTTCTTATCTGTTATTTTAAGTGAATTATTTATTTTCGTTGTTTTTATTAGCTGTGTTCCATTGGGCCTTTGCGAAGTATGTTTTAGTACTTCCCAGTAGATGATGAATGAAACGATTTCATTCTGCCAAATGTAAAATCTAACCTCAATATTATTGTAATGTTGGTTTTATCTATGGTTTTGTATTTTGTTTTAAATTAGAATAATATCAAAAACAATATTCGTCTACGTAATTTCTTTTTACTGGTATTGTCTTTTTCTTGTGTGGAAACATTTCGAGACTAGATTAGTGAACTACTTTGAACTGTTCAACCAAAGAGTAGATGTAGTTGACTGCAGCCAGAAGTACTCGGCAGTAGTAACTGGAGCCCAAAGCAACCTATTAATGTTCAATTATACAGTAAAAAATATGAATTAAAATTATTCATACAAATGTTAAAACTAAATAAGGACAATCTATTGAAAAAGTTGGAACAAACTAACGAAACGTTGCTGCCCATGCCCACCGGCCGTGGTAAACTCAACGATTGTTTGTTGCAGCTATTGGATCTCATGTATATTGGTATCGTCCTAAATTCGACAATTTTGTCTGTTGACGTGCCCATTCATCGCTGAATATGACCATAAATGGGCGAAGCGCGCTGAACGTTGCCCGAACAGAACACCCATTTTGATAAAATAATTTTATCATTTCCACGTGTTGTTGAACGCAAATTAAACAAAACAGACTGAATAAATGACAGCCATTTTGAATTTGCATCTTATGATTTCTCTGAATTTTTTGAATTTCTATAAAATGTCCGCATTTTTGACCTAACTATCCTTATGTCTTTAATTTTGATTATTATTTTTAAAACGTATAAAAGGAAGTCATTTATTTAAAAAAAAAGATATATATATACTGACCTCTGCAGTATGACAATAGATTAAATTAATTAATTGTTATATGCAGCTTAAAATTAAACAATTGACGCTTGAAATAAAAGAAAAGGAAAAAAAAAAGTCATAAAATCTATTTTTAAATAAATGAAATATTCACACGTTAGTGATTATTAGCTTCGACTTTAAAATAGAAACTATACATTTTAAAATAAAAATATTTGTTTACTTTTGTCTAGAAGAGAAGGTACGTCACAATATTCTTCTTATTGTTCATAATCTATTTATAGTATATTATGATTTAAAATTAGCAATGAATATTTTGAGATAATTTAAACAACTAAATTAAATTGCCAAATAAGAACAGAGCATATTTAATCACTATATTTTCAAATGTACATATGTAGATAACAGAGACGAATTTTGGGTTAAATTATCTAAAAGCTTGAGCATGTTTAAAATAAATTTTCATATTAACATAAATAAAAAGTGTCAATTGGTCGCAAGTGTTTGCTCTTAAAATCATAAAGCTTGAAAATAAATCTTGCAAGTCACCTTTTCACACATTGATGGAGGACTACAGAGCCCCATTCTCATAAAACTTGTTTTTTTTTCTATCAGTTTGTTGTTTAACTTTTCTAAAACAAACTTTTATCTTTTAGTTAAAAAGAAAATATCATAACTATCGTGATCTGGTACAATATAATCCATTCCTATCGATTTAAAACTTTAAGGTCCAGTTTTTCAGTGGTGAGTTAAGCCAGCGTTAATTAACTCTAGAAGTAAATTAACCCACAGTTGACTAAGGAAGTAGTTTTTTTGGTGGAGAATGCATGCGGAACGACCTAAAAAAAACTCGGTGGATAAAACAACAAAAACATCTGTTCTGTTAATCCTGAGTTAACTCGCCAAATTTGATGAGTTAACTCGGGTTTAACTTTAATCTCCCACTGAAAAACTGGACCTAAGATTAATAAGCATGCAGACAGTTGATGGCTTGTTGCTACTAAGCCGAATATCTCCTACGTAATTATGTACATATTAGCTTTAAGGCAAATCTCCAAGAACATGCAACACCGGTTTTGATCCTAGAACCAAAAATAATTATCCTTAAAATCTCTTTTTACCTGTGATATTTTTGGTTCGATTTTGTTTCCTTTAAATGTTGGTCCATTTCAAATTAGACCAACATTCAAAACAAAGCCAGTGAAGTTCAAACACACATTTTTACTCGAAGTCTATTTATCATGGCAAGTTTAATGGAACACAAAAAGCAACGACAAAATCGTATTGCTTTCTACAAAAGTGTGAATGATCTATTTGAAGAGGTTCAACATTGTTGTGAGGGAGTATATTTCGAAATTGTGGTTGAAAATCAAGATCAAATCGTACGAAGGTTCGTCATCAATCCAAGAAATGATAATTTCGAGATGGCAGTAGATGAAGACGAAGATGACAAAGATGAAGATGTAGATCCAGCGCTGAGAGATCGACTATTTCAAATCGAAAGGCTTCAGAAAAATTTTAAGAATCTCATGGAGACATTGTATGATATGTATTTTCAAATTAAGGAAGAATTTGTGGATGATGTGGATACCAGGCTGCGAGTTATTCAGAGAAAAGGAGCCGTACGATGGATGCCCAGACTGGAGATTGAAACGGATTCAGAAGCAGAAGACGATGATGGAGAATTTGAGAATGAAGAATCTGGTGAATTCAGACTAGATGAAGAAAATTCAGATCTTGAAGTTGAATCGAGTTTGAATGAATTTTCATCTGACGACGAAGATGGTTG
Source organism: Leucozona laternaria (assembly GCA_932273885.2). Lineage (NCBI taxonomy): Eukaryota > Metazoa > Arthropoda > Insecta > Diptera > Syrphidae > Leucozona > Leucozona laternaria. The sequence goes on along the minus strand of OW026368.1, from coordinate 19,086,382 downwards.
GTTTATTCCAGATTCTGGACTTGATTCTGAAACTGAAGTCCAATCGGAATCTGATAATGGTTCCCAAGGAGAGGTAAATGAATCCGACACAGAATCAGGATTTGAATATAACATATAAATAGCTACTATATACATTAATTATAACTTAGAATATTTCAAATAAAAAAAATACATCCAAAATGTAACAAAAATACGTTCGTATATATAGTTTATACGGTTTAAATAAATAATTCAAGCTCCTAAAATTTGTGATCAGTAATTGGTTTTAATTTCCTACTAATTTATCGCCTATTAATTAATTTCCATCAGGTAATCGGCCGCCATATTAGGTGAGTTAAAATCATGATCAGAGGATGAACCACGTTTGTACAACTGGCCGTAAATCCTGGAAATAAACTAAACTCCAGTTAACTCAAGAGGCAGTATTTTAGTGGATGACTAACTTAACGTTTTAGTTATCAAACGTCACCCCTCTGCCTTCTCCAAATCTATTGTTTAGACATTTTTCGAATTTTCATTGCATCGAACAGGATAACTATAACCTAAATAAAATAGTTAAATCAAATTAACATTATTTAAATTCATAATATGCTAACCTTATTTAATTACAAAATACCAGCTATCACAAAGGATAATAATAAAGCAAACAGTCTACTAAAAAAAGCAATTTATGAAAGGCCATTTTATTTGCTTTGTTTTTCTTCAGGCAACTTAAAAATGCATTCTATTTTTTAATTGCTATCCTCTCTGTTGTCTTTGCTCGGTTCAAAAAAATAATGCTGTTGCTTGTCTATGTCTAGGTATGTGCTTGTGAATTTGTGCATACTTCTGAAATAAAAGTCCATCAACTTGCTAAATCTGGGTCAGTACATTTAGTTTTATTATGGAAAGGTGTTGAGGGGGAAAGAGATGTGTTGAGGGGGAAAGAGTGGTGTTGGAATTCCATGAAAATTAAGTAGCAGAACAGAACCTTGTTCTATCTGTGTGTCATGATAAGGGATTTAATGCCCAAACATATTTACCCAACCCATGCTTTGTCAAATTGAGAAATTTGTAGCAAAAAATTATTTTTATGGTAAATACACAATACAAAAAAATATGCACGACTGGGTCGCACGAACTTGCTCTTATGCGGGATCACATTGTGGTTCTATAGTCTGAAATAAATAAGCTATGGGACTCTATATTTTATCCATTTGCCAAATCTTAGTTTAGTTGCAGGTGGTATTATGTGAGTATACAAAAATTAACAATATAGCCTAGTGTTGCACATATGCAATATGCATAAAAGGAGCGGTTTTAAATATAGTTAATTTTTTATATATAAAATTTCGTTAACATTTTTGAGAAAAAACATTTGTGCGCCAATTTTAAGTATTTGTTAATGTTAAGTTAAAAATTGAACTTTACAAAAAAATCTGTTACCCGTTTTCGAAATAATGAATTTTCAAAAAATAATTTTGAATTTTTTTTTCAAAAATCCAAAAATTATTTTTTAGAAAATTTTGCTACGCACTTTTGTTCATATCTGTTACAAGCTTCTGTATAAGCAATCTAATTTTATTCGGTTGATCAGATATTGAGATAGTCGAAAATCAATGAAACCATTCTATGAGAGGTACTGAGAAAAAAAATTTTTTTCTTAACGGATTTTAACATTTGTATGAGAGGCACCGTTATTTTTGGGTATTAGAATAATTTTTGTCAAAAATCTTCTATATAAAGTTGAAAAACTGCTATTTACCAAGTTTAATATCGTAGAAAATGGACAGAGTCGTTTTTGAAATATTGAGTTTTCAAAAAAAAATTTAAAACTTTTTTTAAAAAATCTAAAAAATAGTTTTTTCTGAACATTTTGGTACACAATATTATTTAGAATTTGTCAATAATTCTTCATAAAAAATTGATCAGAATCAGTTTAACCGTTTTCAAAAAAATGGTTCTTTGGGAGGTACCATTAATAACCATTTTTCTGAACCATTTTTTTATTAAACGGCAACTTATAACTATTTAAATTTATTGAGTTTCGAAACAACAAATTCGGTAGCGCTGGTTTTGAGAAATATAAGTTTTTCCTTTTTGGCCAAGAAATTTTGTATCACAGCTATCTACTCTTAGTTTTGGTCTTAAAAAAAAGAGAAAAAAACGGGTGGGGGGAATGTCCAAAAAACGCTAGGTACCAAGTTTAAAGAAAATCGACCCATCCGTTTAGGCTGTAGTCGAACCGACAGACAGACAGACAGACAGACGGACGTTTTTGCGAGACCCACTTTTTTCGTCTTCGCTATCATCGTAATGTCAAGCTTGATCAAAATCTCGAATTCGATTTTTTGTACGAATACATAACTTGCCATATATAGTACCTATATTCGCAAGTAAAAAAGAGAGTTTTGTTTTTAATGTGTCTTCCATGAGTTTAGGTACACCACGGGTACCAGTGTATTGGAAGGACAAGTAGGTTATTGAATTGAAAATTCTAACAAATCGTATGGGAAAGAGGAGGGGGGTGATTTTCTTAAACATTAACTCAATATGAATTAATGGATTGAGCACTAAGTTTGTGAGCGAAACTGGACCTCAAACCGATTGATTTAGTTGTGTTTAAGTCTAATACGCTGCTGATGCGAAACGAAAAATCCCATACAAAAATGACACAACGAAATCAGAAACGTTTGTTCGGGTACTTTCCAGGCTAAAAATGGCAATCTGTCAAATTCAGTGGAGAGGGGATGGAATTCTCTCAGGGGAAATGAAATTACCCAAAAGTACACGAACGCTTTGAACCAAAAATTTTGTCCACTTTTTAAACGTCAACCAAAAATAAACAAAAAGAGCCCCATAGCACAAAAAAAAAGTAAACAAAGTACAAAGAAATAGAATCTGTTAAAATCAAACAGTTTTAGGTGGTTTCGGACTAGGTAGTAAGCGAACAGACTTTTTGTTCTGCTTTCCGTTTTGCTGTATAAGCCTAGTATGCTGCTGATGCGAAACGAAAAATCCTAAACAAAAATGACAAAACGAAATCATAAACGAAAAATTTCGTCCTCCTTTTCGTTTTGCAGTACGCTGTTCGATGAGCGAAATTGATTATTGTAGCAGATTATTTGGAGAGGTCTCCGCTCTTTTTTCACACTCAATTAATTGCCCGGACCATTAATTGTGTGCGGAAAAGTGACACTTGAGGTTTGTTCGTGTTTGTATTTGTTGTTTCTTTCAATACAACATGGCTTTCGGTGATTTTTTTGCGCTTGTGTTTGTTTTTGTTTTTTGCAAATGGTGACGCTTTCAATTGTCATTTTTTCGCTGTGGTTTTCGTAAGCATTTCGCTGTCGTGTTGGAGACCACCGCAAAATTTCGTTTCGCATCAGCAGCGTACTAGGCTATACGCTGTTCGATGAGCGAAATTAATAATTGTAGTAGATTAATTGGAGAGAGAAGAAACAACATAGCCAAACACGAACAAACCTTAAATGTCACTTTTCCGCACATAATAGAGGTCTTCCAAGATTTGTCTTTGTCTTTTCTCTTTCTACTTTGACATCTAAAAACAACAACAAAAAAAGTCCCTGGTTGGAAAATATTTACGTGCTCTTGGCAGTGTTAAAAATCCGGTCATTTGATTATTTTTTGTATTTGGAACTGAAAACTTAAATTTGCGATCGAATTACATATTAATTAGTGTTTAAACATTTTTCAAGTGATACAAAAAAACTAATTTTATTACATATTTAACACTATTGTTAAACACACGACCTTTTTGGCTCGCCTTCGTGCCTTCTGCATTCGGTTTTGTTTTCCAACCACGGAGTGCTGTCGGATTGTTTTTTTAATTTCACACTGACACTTCTGACATTTGGTGGCAGAGATCCATCAATGGTCCGAGCAATTAATTCAGTGCGAAAAAAGAGCGGAGACTTCTCCAAATAATCTGCTACCATTATCAATTTCGCTTATCGAACAGCGTACTGCAAAACGTAAAGGAGGACGAAATTTTTCATTTTTTCGTTCTGTCATTTTTGTAAGGGATTTTTCGTTTCGCATCAGCAGCGAACTAGGCCTTAAGCCTAAAGTTTACAGTTCCAAAAAAAAACAAATATTTACCTATTCTGTGAATTACATTGTGTACGAAAATTCATGCAAATCGGACCACCCGTTAAGGCTCTAGCTCAAATTACAGTGGACGCACAGGCCTAGCACAGACGCACCGACGCACGCACAGACCCACTTCTTCGAACTTCTTGATCATCGTATAGTGTTAGTTTTGATCACAACCTCGAAATTTTTGTATTACACGAAACCAATACTTATAAATACTTACCCTATAAATAAGCAAGTAAAAAAAATATAGTCATTTCTCCGTAAATCTAATTAGATACCTAGACTCATCGATATTTGTTTTAAGATAAATAATAAAAGTTGTTTTGCGGATATGGTGACATTTCATTTAAAACAGATCGAATTTCAATTAATTCCAAACTAAACAAAATAATTATTTTAAGCATCAGCTTATTAATGTCACCTCAAACAAACCGCCATCGCCATCGTGGTTAAAATAATTAGGTCTTTAGTCATTAGTAGGGTAGGTAACATATGTATCTGCATACATATACATAATCATTGACATTATATTGTTATTAGACACTTTATCATGTTCTAAATAATTTATGTAAATTTATTTCACACCCAGTCCCAATTTATACCTACATATATAATACAAAAACTGAAAAGTTCATGTGTGTAGTATTTTTTGAAAAGTTCATAAACAAAAAATATGAACGCCCACACCCAAATTATCATTCCTATCACTTTGTAGGTTAACTTCTAATTTTCTGTCCATGTAAAATACACATACGAGTATCTTCAAATTAATTTGTAAATGTCAATAATAATTATTTTAAAAGGGTTGCTTCTGAGTTCAAACGTGGTTAATGGTAAGTATCAAGTGGCTTGGACTAACTTGAATGTATTATCTATTTTATGAGGGATGTACGAGAACTTGACACTTTTTTCAAAAAAACAAAGACAAACGTAAGGATATTATGTTGACATGAAGCTTGTTAAGCAGGAAGGAGGTTAATTTGTTTTTTTTTTTTTTGTATGATGGGGATGATAAAATGAGTGTGGCAACTGCGGTGGAGCTTCCCTAAATTATTATTCTTATCGTTAAGTAAAGTAGTTATGAAAACATGGTTGAGTTAACAAAATTACAGAAAAGAGTGGTTGATGAAAGATGCTATTGTGCGTGTATGAGCTAAAAGTTAAGAAATAGATAAAACGTGTCAAAAATCATTTATTTAAATATTTTTAAACGTTCATTATGCATACATTTTAAATAGATTCAAGCTACCGATTAAAGATGTACAGCCCTATTAATAAAAAACTCTTATTCCACCTTTATTCCACGATTTTACTAAACCATAGAATAAGCGTTAAGCTACGGGTTAAAATTTTACATTAATAAAAACAAAATGTTCGTGGAATAGTAAAGTGACGTTTACGAAAAATTCTCTAAGAAAATCTACTACAATAAGTAAGATGCCTGTTTGTTTGTATGGGTTTTGATAGCAAATTATGATAATTTGTAAAAAAAAAAAGACTCACGTTATACCAAACACACATAACAATTTTCTTATTAATATATTATATTTCTGTCCAAATTATTATCATTTTTCTATTGTTTGTGTTGTGTGTTATGACCACCTCTTGTATCCCCATTAAGGTTATCTTCATCAATTGCTATGAATTTTCTCATATTTTTCTTGGAAAACCTATATTTCTTCCCAAAATTCTCCTCACTAAGCACTTGCATTGGATCATATCTGCTTTTGTATATTTTTCTTTTTCTTGTCGTTGGTGGCTGATTGTCCAATATAATTGCAAATAGTTTAAGAACTCAATAAATCTAGTAGAAATCATTATTTTTTATTTAAAACTAAATTTGCAATCTTCACTTATATTTTTTTTTTAATTTTAGAATAAATTTGACACATCTAGTTCTTATTCCTTCGCTAAACCACCTACTTCGGTGGTTTAGCTTAGTAAACGTCACTTAATAGACATTTTGTTTTATTAATAACAATTTGCACTTAGTCCAAGGAATAAGGCCTAACCCTTCGCTATTCCACGTTTATTAATTTGGCTGGTAGTATACATATAACGGGTGATTTTTTAAGAGGTTTAGAACTTTTTAAAAAAAAAAAACACAAAAAATTCGAAAAAATGAATGAAATATTTATTTGAATCGATAGTTTGAACCTTGCAATTTAATGTTTAAAGATAATTTCATGCAAATGTTGACTGCGGCTGCGTCTCAGGTAGCCCATCCGCTGAGTCCAATTTTGGCATACTCTTTCACACATATAGGCCAGTATCTCAAGAAAGAATGCATGGATGTTGGCTTCCAGTACGTCAATCCAAGCGGGCTTGTCCCTATAGACATTAGCCTTGACATACCCCCACAAAAAATAATCTAATGGTGTCAAATCGCACGATCTAGGCGGCCAATTGACCGGCCCGAAACGTGAAATTAACTGTTCACCAAACTCGCCTCGCAATTGCGCCATTGTTTCGCGTGCTGTGTGGCATGTGGCACCGTCTTGTTGAAACCACATATCATGCAAGTCAAGAACTTCCATTTCGGGCAAAAAAAAGTTTGTTATCATCGCTCGGTAGCGTTCACCATTGACAGTAACGCTGCGATTCGCATCATCTATGAAGAAATAGGCCCAATAATGCCGCCGGCCCATAAACCGCACCAAACAGTGGCTTTTTCGGGATGCATTGGTAGCTGTTGCAATGCTTCTGGCTGATCTTCACTCCAAATGCGGTAATTTTGCTTATTTACGTACCCATTCAACCAAAAATGAGCCTCATCGCTGAACACAAGCAGCGCGCGATGAACATTTCGAACCGGGCACGAATTTTGATAGTAAAATTCAATAATTTGCAAGCGTTGTTCATTTGTAAGACGATCCATGGTTAAATTGCAAACCAAACTGAAGCTGTTTGAAAGTGACACAAGGTACTAAACACACGTCAGCTGTCAAAACCAGTGTTGCCAAAACCAAACCAGCTTAAAAATCACCCATTATAAGTGAGAAGAGAATTGGATTACAGAATAATGTACCTACATATGTACATATGTACTGTTCATACGTGATGGAAATCATCGCAAGAATTTTGAATAGTTAAGCTTAAGGCTGTACTCGTACAATATTTTTTATTCGTTTGTACGTCAATCATGAAATCAATCATTGACATAGGAATCAATGATAAGAAAAGGAAGTAAGTGAATTTGTGTCTGGCACTCAAAAGATACAAACAAAAAGTAACTCTGGAATCAAATGAGCCGGAAATTGTTTTGGAGCGGAAATGGAAGAGAGAAGGTTACATTTTACTGTCATCAGCATACAGTATATGTAGTAGTAGTAGAAAGTAAATTATGAATTTATTAATTAATTTTATACAATTTGTGTGTCAGTTTAACTCAGCTATAGCAAGTTTGATTGATATCGATTGATATTTGATAAAATACTAATACATCCTCCACCTATAAGTGACGGTCGTTAATATGTAGGTTAGTCGAGATACCTCCATTTAATTATTTATAACTATCTGACCCGCCCGGCTTCGGACGGGTATAGACAAACCTAAGCTTCTCATACAAATTAAAAAAGAAAATACATATATAAATAAATATTTAAATTAATTTTTGTAATTAGGAATATGTACTACTTTCTGGGTTTTAACCGACTTCACGTTATGAATGGTTAAATTTGTTAAAACATAATCGTGCAGGTCCAATACAAAAAAAAAATGTTTCTATTCGAAACCACTGTTTTATTTTTATCCTATTTCACTCTATAAATAGCATTTTTTTAAAATAACCTGTCTAACACAAATAGAATTTTTGAAATGTTAGGAATGAATGAATTTTTTTTGTTTTAACCCCACTTCAACCTTTCAATATCGATTTTTGTGTAAAAATATCCCTAAAGCCAGCCACTTAAAATAACCTTTCAAACACAAAAGGAATTTTTAAGATCGGATACCTTTTTTCGTGTTTAGCCCACTTCAATACTACAAATATTAAAATTTTGAAAAAGAATATCCCTAAAGTTATTTCCTTATAAAAACCTTTCAGACAAACAAATAATTTCTTAAATCGGACATTTTTTTTATTTTTACCCCATTTCACCCTACAAATAATAAATTCGTCCAACAAATCAAAGATCATTGAAATCGGTCCATCCTTCCTTGAGTTATAAATGGTGTGACTAGTCCGACTTTTTTATATAAATACATACATTTATTTAGATTAAGATTATTAAATAAATAGTAAAAATATTAAACGAAATTTTACCCTTATTCAACACCTTTTTAACAACTCAGAAAATATGGTAAAAAAGAAAATGATTAAATTTTGGGAATGCCAAATTAAACATAAAAATTGTTTTTTTTTCTGATGTTTTAAAGATTTCAACTTATGCATCTTGTTTTAAATTCACAAAATATCAAATTATGGTATGGTGTTAAATAATGCCTTCAAAATTATCTGACGTGTACCTATACAATACAGATAAATCAATCAGTTTATTGCTAAAACCACAGTTTATTAAAAACCATATTATGATGACTAATTATGATGACTATTATTTCCACAACACATAATATGAGATAATTTTAATCATGCCATGCATGGAAATGAGCAATTAGAATGATAATTTGATTACATCAATTCGGGTAGGTGATTTGGATCTAATTAGTAGGGTTCTGAGATAGTTAGATTTGTCTTCAATATCCATCTGTGTTTTGTTAGGAATTTATCAGATAGACATAGGGAATTGAGTCCAGTGCCTACGTTCAGTAATTCTCGCATCGCTAAAATCAGTCGAGAAACGATAAAAATTGAAACAAATCGTATGAGTTTTGTTAAATTTTCCATCGTTTCTCGACCAATTTAAACCATGTTTCAGAACGTAGGCACAGTATAAAAAAGTGGATTTGTTTTTTGAGTTGAATTAAAATTGATTTAGAAATTTCAAAACCAATAATAGGTGAACGAGCTGATGACTCAATATATAAGATTTTTAAGCGAACCTTTAATATTTTATACAACGCAAAAAAAAATCTGCCGAAAAATCGCAAACATTGGATTTTTGACTTATGGAAAATGATTGAGAATTATTTCCAATTAAAATAAAAATTAGTTTAAGTGATAATACTCATGAAACAAAAATTGAAAAAAAACCTTTTTTTTAGCCTCCTTCTCTCACCAGAGGAGTAACAAAAATCCTGCCAAACCTATATCTTCCTAAATCATATGGAAGTAGGTATCTTTTCCATAATACGAACAATGATTTTAGCTTGACTTAGATCCAGTTTTTCAGTGCAAGATTAAAGTTAAACCCGAGTTAACTTATCAAATTTGGTGAGTTAACTAAGGATTAACTCAACAAATGCTTTTTATCAGTCATCCAACGAGTTTGCTGGGTTGTTTAACGTTCAAAACTGCTTCCTCAGTATCTCACAGTTAACTGTACGTTAATTTACTTCTAGAGTTATCTAATATGGTTGTGTGTAAAAATTTGTGCATTCTTTTAATTTATTTTCAATTGTCTATCAGTGCCAATTCGTCTTTCATAAGTCCAAACAAACCGCACTCGTTTGTCGTTTTCATTCGTAAAATGATGCCCATGAAGATAAAACAAAATACTCGAAATGCGATTTGAATAATGGTTTATTTGAGCCTGGGTTTTCGATATGTAGGTATACATACCTTGGCATGTACAGTGAATCAAAAAGTCGATTTATAAAATTTTTAAACGAGTGCAATGTTTAGAAATTAAAGAAATCATTTCTATGTCACTTTTGCTGACAAATGTTCGGCAACACTACAAAAATCCAGATCCTAATTCATATTCAGGCAAATATTGACTATTAAAAAGTTTTGTAATTTTTCTAAAGCTTTACCAAAAAAATTATATAAATTGTGTACCTACATAAACACTCGTTAAAATTAAAGAAATGGAAGTCCAAAAATACGTACATTCCTTCATCATTTATTCAACTTCTTTTACAAATTCTTAATCAATTTTCAAATACTCTTCAATCACCCAATCAATCAGAGAGTACATTAAACAGCCCATTAAACTAATAATAAGCCATTTTCGTCTCATTAAATTTGAACAGCGTTTTTTTTTAACAAAAGAATTGGTGCACTCGAAAACAAGAGTATGGTGATTTCTTTGATACACTGTACAGTGTACATCTTACTTAAATTTCAATGAGTTAAACAAAACAAAAAAAAACGTGCGGTCGAAGATTTAACTCAGTTTCAGTTTGTCTCTAGATTCGGCCGAAGCAACATGAAACCAACGCTATACTACGACGATCGCAGTCCACCGGTACGAAGTTGTTTGCTTCTCATTAAAATTCTAAACATAGACGTTGAATTTAAATTCATAGATTTATTTAAAGGAGAACAATTTAAGCCAGACTTCTTGGAGGTATACAATACTATTCCATCGAAATCGAATTAATAACTTTTTCATCAACAAATTGATTGGTTTTTCGATATGGAGCTTCGTTTTAAAAATAATAATAAAAATGTATTTTCATCGTTTTATCTCTCACTGCACTCAGATAAATTCAGCACACTCTGTGCCAGTTTTGCAGCACAATGACCTCACACTGATTGATAGTCATGCAATTTTAATTTATTTATGTGAGCACTTTGAAGGTGGAGCCGAATGGTGGCCCGAAGATAAGCTCCAACGGATCGAAGTGATCAACAAATTATTCTTTGAGTGCTCGTTTTTATTTCGAAGGGACAGTGATATGATGGTAAGTCGGAAAAAACAATTATAAAAATATCAAATAAATAAGTCGATACCTAGACATACCAACAACCAAATACATAATTCGAAATTGAACACTATACCTTTAGGTAGCTCTTTTATAAAAGGTATTATGGGGACTTATCACAAATCCTTGTGGGAAAACCTTTATTGTTTTACCTGATAGGATACTTTTATAATTTATGTGGTTATAGAACTATTGAACACAAAAGATTTATTTTTTTTTAATCCATGTATAATAAGAATTTCAATGAATTTAAATCTAATGACTTAAGCCTTACGTTATAAGGGGTAATTATTTAAAAATGTGATTTAATAAGTAAAGTCTAGGATTAGGATTCAAAAAATAAATCTCCATATTCTAATTATAGAGCATACCTATTCCATGCATCCGACAATGTATTAGTAAACAAAATATTGTTGATAACAAAACTGATTAAAAAAATCTAATGATTGCGGTTCTACTTGCTGTGAAAACAATTCACTATATATTCTGAATAATCATGATTTGAAATTATAATTTAATGATTGAGGAATTTGATTGGAAGTGAAAATGTATTCAATTTTTGATTGTTGTAAGCGAATCCCAACGGGGATGTAGCTCAGATGGTAGAGCGCTCGCTTAGCATGTGAGAGGTACGGGGATCGATGCCCCGCATCTCCAAATGGACTTTTTTTTAAAAATTTAATATGCTATGAAGGCAGGAGTCAAAGGTGCCTGATGGTGCCATTGTATATATATTTATACAATGATGGTGCCTGCTATACAAATAAGCTCAAATAGACCAAATCCTTCAATACTTATAAATTAACAAAATCACTGTTCTCGTACGTGTCATGTTTTTTTTACTTGTTCTATAGAGCAAGTATTGGTTTCGTGTAGAAAACAAAATTTCGGTTGTAATGGCCGCGTTCAACGCATTAAGTTTTACATCTGAATTTTTGGAATTTTGAATTTTTGGAGCTTCTGATTGGCCAGCTGTCATAAAAAGTAAAATGACTTTTAGTTACGTTTGCTTACGTTTCATCTGAATTTTCAGACAAAAATTCTCATCTGAAAATTCAGAATAAAGTGATAGGTGGTAGGAAAATGTGGAAGTAGGTACATAGAAGTTGAACTTTATGATTTTAGCTCTGGTTGGTGGTTGATTTATGATGATTAGTTTTCATCACGAACAAACGCAGCCATTCAAAACTAACATAACAATGGTCGTGAAGTTCAAAAAAGTGGTTTTCGTCATAACACCCGTCTTGGTCGTGCATCTGTGCGTCTTTACGTCTGTGCGTCCACTTTAATTTGAGCTAGATCCGAAACGGGTGGGCTGATATGCATCGAGTTTGGAACAGAGCATTTTTATTTGATTCCCTAGCGGGAAAATTCGAATTTTGCTGCCATACAAACATTTTTTTTAATTTTCTCAACAACGACTCCAACGATTTTGATTAAACTTCGAACCTCAACCTGAATATCCAAACAAATTTGAATAGTAATTTGTCGTCAGAGAATTTGAAGGATCTAGCAATGAAAGGCGACATGCCCGAGTAAGCACTTCTTTAATAAACCAATAAGAACTAGTTATTTGATAATTTAGATTTTTTAGTTTTCTTTTTTTAAGAAGCTCAAAGTAGGTATAAAATATTGACTTTAGCGTTAAACATTTTTTCGGGATAGTGATTTTTCCTAAGTAAACCTATTTGGGTTTCCGAGAATTTCAGTAAAGCAGAGCGGGGCTAAAAGTAACACTTTTTGCTAAAACCGATGCTTCTTCTTATATGTTAAAGATTAATCGGCCAAACCTTTTTTAAATTGTAAATTGATGTTTCAGCTACATACCTAATCCACCACAAAAGTTTAGCAAAGTCTACTTCCAAAATGTCAATATTTAGAATTAAAAAAAAAAACACAGTGTTGTTTCAACCTACCCCGTATGTGGGGCTAGTTGTACCTAACATAGATTGCGGTAAGTTGTAACAAGTATTGCAAAACATAAGAAATCTATTTTTTAAGAATATAACCATCGTTTTATGAACAGACAGAGAAAAAACATAACTCTTAGCTTAAAAAAAACTCTTAGTTTTGAAAAAAAAATATGTGTAAACATCAACGTGCGCGGATCCAAAACGGATTTCACTGAACGCACCCATCCTAGTATGCAGATCGTAACGTTGCACACCGTAACTGGCTGAACACAATAGACGCGCGTTCGATCGCGCGTTCGTACGCGCGTGATTATTAAAACTTATTTAACTCCCAGAGTTGCGTTCGCGTTTGCGTCTCCATTGTATTCACTTTAACGAGATTTCACGTATTTTAACTTTGACAGGTGCGAACGCGCGATCGAAAGAGCGTCTATTGTGTTCAGCCAGTAACGTTGCACACGAACGTTCACGTTTTTTTTTCACTCTACCGCCAGCATAGATGTTTACACCACAGATTAGCCACATGAAGATGAGAATCCCCGGCAGCCATTTTAATTTGCCAACAAGCTTGAGCTGTCAGATATCAGAAAAAAAATGAGAATGCGTGTATAGAAACCTCACACATAGACAGTAGGGATCTTCAGACACCGGTTAAATTGTTGTTGCAATTAACATCTATTCATCGACGCGCTAAGAATTCAAATACAACAATGTAAACAAATGGGTTTTGGAGGGTGAAACGTACGAAACATTCTCATCTTCATATGGCTTATCTGTGGTTTACACATCAAAAAATTCACAGGTTTAGTTTTTAACATGTTACAATTTACCCCGAAAAAATGTTACAACTAATCCCACCATGAAATTTGAGACAAAAAACACAATTTAAAAGAGAAGGATATTTACACATTTATTACATAAACACATATATTTATCCAAAACACAAATGCATGTTTAAAAAAAACAATCAGCACTCTATCTCTTCCGAGTATAGAGGAAGACTGAAAATAAGAAAAAAAACGTTACAAACATGACAATTTTTGGCACTACCCGCACAACTTCTTGATTGACTTCTTTCACGACGCGACGTCCTGTCCTGCAATTTACATGTTTAATGCAACAACAACTAAGCCCCTTAGCTTAGCTAAGCGCGGAGAATTCTCGGGGCTTAACTTAAGCACGGAGAAAAACTGTGTTACCGGCGTGAATTGCATACTTGTTATCGAAAGTTTGTATGGAATTTTGTTTCTGTAATGGCGTCGCTAATCCCCGATATCGTTTGTTTCAACCAAATCTCCCCAAATACCTATCTCTTTGCAAGTTCAAATTCTATAAATGTTCATTCCATTTAACAATCATAAAGTTATTTTTCCATTCAGTTGGGAATCAAAAAAAAAGTTATGCCCTCTTGTAATTCAAAATTCCCGTCATAAATTTTAAATTCCCCTCTAAACTGTATTTATAAATCGACTCACATTATAAGCTCCTTAGCAAGGTAGGTAACACAATCCCTTTCAAAGGATTTTAAAATTAATATTTCAGCAATTAAATATTGGTTTTCAAATTTCTCTTCATTTCTTTAAAGAGGGTTTTTTTCAAGTGATTTTGTTTTCAGTCGGGCATGATAAAAGAACCTATAATGTGGAGTGGCTGTCTATTATTTTCAATTTAAATTAAATGTATTTGTAATTCTCATTGATACGTCCACGTTGTATTTATTTATCTTTTAGTCTGAAATTGTGAGGAAGGGATTCGAAAATATCGATTTGCCATACCACGAAAGAAAAATTGTCGAAGTTTATTCTGGTCTGGAGAAGATTCTCTCAATGAATCGATTTATGTCTGGGAGCAAAGTAAGTATAGAGTATATGGGACGTATTTATTTTAACTGTGTAAGTAATCCATCTATCAATAAAACAACATCAGTTCAGTATATCGAAAAAAGGGGTAGTAAGAGAACAGACAGACGACACTTTAATTAATTCGTCTTTAAATTCCATTGAATTTTAATTATTTATTCCCCTTTGGCCTTTGGCTGACCTTACTGGACGGAAGATGAGATCTTTCAGAGTTGTGCTGGAGCTGTAGAATTGCTGCACGTATAGCTAACCGTATTCCAATTCCTTGAAATCGAAATGAAAGATAGAAGTAATCTATTTATCTATCGCGTGACTGTTTGTTGTTGCTATTTTTCTAGATGTCGGTTGCAGATTTATCATTCCTGACCACACTGAGCACCGTAGATCTCATGTTTCCAATAACAGCAAAGAAGTGGCCACATTTGAACGAATGGTTTGAGAGGATGAAGCAATCGCTTGGAGCAACATATAGCGAATGCAATGTCATTGGATTAGAGAAATTGAAAAATATTGTAGAGAAGATGGGAAAGTTCAAGTTTCCCCAGTAGGAGAAACAACTAATTAAAAAAAAATAATTCTCATACATAAATTTGAATTGATTTATTTGTGTTTTGAGATTTATTATCATTTAGGCCCAATTTTTCAGTGGTGAATTAAACCAGAGTTGGCTGACTCTAGAAGTAAATTAACCCACAGTGAACTGAGGAACGACTAAACAAACTCAATGGATAAAACATCAAAAGCATTTGTTCAGTGAATCCTGAGTTAACTCACCAAATTCGATGAGTTAACTCGGGTTTAACTTTAATCTCGCACTAGAAAACTGGACCTAAGAGTGAGAACTAGCAGTGAAAGGGGTTGGGTCTTTTGATATGGCAACAAGCTGTTTGGTTCGTATTATGAAAATCTGAAACTCTAGGTAAGTTTATAAAAAACTTTCTATACCTTTCCGAAAGTTGCCTATAATGGCCGTATTTTATTATCGCCGATGATCCATATAGCATGGCTCCGAGAGAGCGGCGCTTGAGAGAATAGAGCTTGCTCCGAACCGGGCGTGAACTCAGCGCTCTGATTTATTTAATGGCGAATTCCTTTCAAAAAAGAAATCGAATTTTTTCTAAACAGAATCGAATTTTTTCTGTCAATTGAAAGGAATTCGTATTTCGTAAGAGAATCGATTTTTTTTGGTGTGATTGTGTTTGTGTCTTTATAGCTGCAATTGACGCAAAACGTCAAGAAATTATTCACAAAACTATTAAGGTTGTTTGTTTTTGTTGTGAGAAAAATGTTTTACCAACAGAATTAAATTAATAAATAAAAGATATAAGCCAGCTTATACAGTGCCAACTTGTTGGTGCATTTTATTTGTTTGAACTTCTATTTGCACATATATTTTTAAAGAAAATTGTTATTGAAAAGTTTTCACTTGCACTGAAAGTTTTTAACACGTCTTTCGAAAGCTATTTTTTTTTGTCAAATTTGTGTTTGATAATGAACAACGCACAATTAATTATTTTTATAGCTGTATTGACTGAATATTTTGTTAAATTATGTAAAATTCGTTGCAACCAAAAAATAAACAACTCGTCTTCCAAAAATTCCGCGACTTTCAATTTGACGTATTAGAAATGTGAAGTCTTCATAGTGTGTGTGCAAATCAGTGTGAAATCTTGCTAAAAACGCAAGATTTGTTTTGACAGAAAAGAATCGATTTTGTTTAGAAAAAATTCGATTCTGTTTAGAAAAAATTTGATTTTGTTTTTGTTGTAAGGAATTCGCCATTAGAAACACTATTGAGCACTAAACTGTCATTGTATATATTTTTTAATAAAACGTCAAAATTGTCAGCTATGTTTGTGAAATTGGTGGTTATATTTTCAAGTTTTGTTTCTTTAATTAGTTTCTAGTTAATACAAAATGGAAAAGCAATTATTCCACAAAAACTTAATGAACTTAGCTGCGCTCAGCTTTTCGCTCGATTGTGCTCGGTCATTTTTTTTTCCGAGCTCATCGAGCGAGCCCTGTTCGAGCTCTGAGCTAAAAAAGAAATAATTACAAGTTGAGTACTGGGAGCCCTCCGAGTTAAAAAAGTAATTGCTGGTTTTTTTTTTGCAAGCCCCGAGGAAATCGATCGAAAAAACGGCGTCCTGTCCTTCAATTCACATGTTAAATGCAACAACAACTAATCCCCTTCGGGTTTAGCTAAGCACGGAGAATTCTCGAGGCTTAACTTAAGCAAGGAGAAAAACTGTGTTACCGGCGTGAATTGCATACTTGTTATCGATATTTTATATGGAAACTCCATTTTGTTTCTGTAATGGCGTCGCTAATCCCCGATGTCATTTTTTTTCAACCAAATCTCCCCGGGCTTGCAAAAAAACACGGCTAATATATCGGAGCTAAAAAAGAAAAACGTGAAAGATCTCCTCTCAAAATCGATAATCGCATCTTTTGAATAAGACATGTGAGCGTAGAAATTTTTCATCTTTTAAGCATATTGCAGAAGTCGGTGACGATACCTTACTCATACAGACTGTCTGAACACTGAACTGTTTACATGTGTGGGTGAACGCATATCAAATCTTCTAAACTAGAAAGATTGCAGAAACTTTTGAATAAAACATGCAAAAATCGAAAAAAAATCTTTGCTCAAATCATTTCTACAGTGCGGAGTGTGGGGTAATTTTGACAAAGCACGAGATCAAGGAAGACTAAAATTCTCCCCTCATCTCTTTCCATCACAAAATACTTTTGCAAAAAAAACTTACCACGGGCCTTCGATTAATCATCTATTGGGAAATAAAAGTACATTGCAAGGCTCTGGAAAACACTGTATTATCTCACAAATAATGAACTCTAGCGATGTAGTCGCTACATAAGCAAAAAAAATTCACCCATGTCGAGTTCATCCAAACAGCTGTTTGTGTTATGTCACTTTTGAATTAAATCGAACATAACCTTTTCATTTTCATTCAAATGTCAATTGTGAAGAGCTGCAATTTTTCACAATTTTTGTTTGCAATTGGATTTTAAATATAACAAACTATAAATAAAAGTAAAATGTTTTTGTCAAGCCCTTTAAACAAACTAACCCGCTTGCGGTGCCAATTATTATCCACATCCGCTAAAAGATATTTAAACACAACGACCAGCAGCAGCAGCACTTCTACAGCAAAGGCTTCGTCTTCCGCCGAAGAACACATTGAAATTCCTAATCGAATTCCTCGCAGTTCAACTGATATTCTACTGGCTCTTTCCAGTACGGTGAAGTCAGATCCAACAGCCGCTCATTTTAAATACCACGATGATCCTTACCTTATTCCTATGTCCAATGTCACAAAACGTACCTTTGCAATGGCACAGGAATCCGGTCGCAAAGCAGCCAAATGGATCAAAAACGAACATGGTCGATTCTTCATGGTGAGTATAGTGATTTTTTAACATGTGTAGATTGTAATAGATTCATCATTTCAGCACGAAGAAGCCCAACCATCAGTTGAAGCATTTGCACCAAAAATGATCTTCACAGAGGAATCCGAAATTGATGAAACATCCCTTGAGAATTTAATTCAAAACTGCGAAGTCACTGACGCTGTATTTGTTTACAATTTGATGAAGACCAAAGGCCTACCAATCGGCGATGAGATCAAGCAAGACCTCCTCGAACTCATCTGCTTCTACAACAATGAAGAACCAATCCCTGAAGAGTTCATCGAAGAGAGATGGTTCAATGATGCGCAGAGGCTATACAATCGGCAAAAGAAAACATGGAAAGACGGTGACTTGGCAGAACAACTCTTCAACGAAATCGAACCAAAGACTCCTGAAGCCTACGCTGCATTAATTCGAGGAATGGCCAAGTATGGTCAAGGAGAGAGAGCATACGCCCTCCTCCAGGATGCCACCGAGAAACAAATCGAGCTGGACACAAATACCTTTAATTCCATCATCTCTGTTGGGGGTTATTTAAAAGAAACCGCTGACCAGCGCTGGGAATTTTGCCAAGAAATGCTGCAGCAAATGAATCAACGCGAACTCAAGCCTGATTTGGGAACATTAAACTCGCTACTGGGAACAATTGGTAGTCTGGGTAACTTTAAGATGGCTAGAGGAAGTACGCTTAAGGTCTTAAGCACTTTCAAGAATTTAGGAATCGAACCAAGTCTAGGAACCTACTACTACGTGCTGTTGAACTTTTGTCGCGACCGTGCCCCAACTTCTCATGTCCTTGTGGACATTTTGAATGAAATCGATGGCAAGGAGTTCACCATAGCCCATCCAAAGGACGTATTTTTCTTTGTCACAGCGATGGATGTGTGTAGGAATCATCTGCATGACAAAACTCTAGCCAAACGGGTCGACGCTCTTCTTCACACTGGTAACAACTACGATCTGATTGGAGATTCCTTCAAGGAAGGTGTCTACTACCGTCATATGTTTGCCCTCCTTGGTCAAACTGAACCGCTCGAGGAATTCCTGGTTACGTATGATCGCTTAGTCCCAAATATTTATATCCCTGAACCTGGTATCATGGAGGAAATCCTCAAATCGGTCGAAGTAAATGGTGCAATAGAGCTAATGCCCCGCATGTGGTCCGACATTGTTGCCTTTGACCTCTCGAATCGAGAAAATATCATTAATAGAACTCTCAAAATCATCACCGAAAACAAACCGAACCCAGAGAATCTATCTCACGCTGACCTCAATGAACACTTCGCCCGTGTCGCTCTGGATATCTTCACAAGGGTCACTGACGCCGCCAACAGTCGTTTCACCAAAAAACTCCAATTCACCGGACAAATAATAGGCGATATCCTGACTCTGTTTGTACGTGGTGGGGACTTCGAGATGGCCACCAAGGTGTTTGAAACTATTGACAAGGATCAGCATAAAATTCCTGGAACTCCATCAGATCAGTGTACGCTGGAATTCGTGCAGGCTTGTGTGGCCAATAAGGCACCAAGCTTAGCTGTGAGTTGTCTGCAATATGCCGTTGAGAATAATATGGAATCGAAGCAATTGGCGAGTATTATCAACAAGGGATTCACATTGAACGAGGTACATTTGTCGAAGTTGAAGAGTTTAGTGGGTGAGGGATTCCTGACGGAGTAGGCATTTAAGAGCATTAGAAGAAATAAAGTTTTGTTGTAAAAATGAAAGGTGCGTTTTCTTTTTAATTTAAGGTTTCGACAAAGTCTTAAATCGGTCCCTTAATTAATAGATCCAGGGATCACTCTGGCAATTATTAACCGTTTTATTCGACTTTACTCAGACGAGATCTCTCCATACTGAATAGTATAAGACGAGTATTCGTCACAAACTCAGTGCAGTTAAAAGAAATTTAATAAAATATTTGAACTCAAACAGTCGAGTGCAATGACTAGAATAAGTAAATTACAACAAATAAAATACCCCGGACTGATGACTACCGATTTTTCTGAGTAAGTTTCAGGAATCCCTGCCAATCGATGCCATCATGAGGCAATGAACTCTTCACAAAGGGCGACAGCCAAACCAGCTTCATTCTCGTTCCCAAAACCATTTCAAGGTTCTTTTTCCAGCCAAGATCATACTTGCAGGCACTTCTCTCATGAATGACTCCTCCTCTTAGTATGATCTGTCCATGATATACAAACAGAACCAAAGAATAGGCAAAGGCAATGACATTCAGTTCGTAGATGAGCAAATAGAAGTTTGTCCACGATGAGTCCATGGTGAACATTAGCATGGGAAAAACCATTTTAAACAAAGTGAAGTAATTGGCGTAGGTATCTGCATGCAACCACCAGAAGTAGATGGAGTTGTAAATCGTTGTATATAGCGAGCCGATCATGAGGAACACCAGGAACATAAGGAAATACCGATGGTTTCTATGTCCCACGCAGCACCCGGTGAAGTAACAGTGGTGGTCACGTTTGAGGATGCATGTTTTGCAGGTGTTGCAGTGCCATGAGCGAGGTGGAGCCATAGTCTCGCAAACCGCGCACATACGCCATAGTTTCCGGAGGTCATGTTCGATGGGTGGAATAAGAATTTCATCTGAAATCAATAAAAACGTTAAATTAAAAGAAAACCTTGATGCTTGATTAAGAGATAGCCGTACTTTTGATACTGGTATCGACTAACATGCATGCCAGCATGTTGCCTTTGATGTTCATTATCAGGAACACCCCAGCTAACAGCGTAACCCAGTAAAAGAGACCTCCAAACTCATGAAATTCCGGCAGAACCACTGCCAATTCAAACACAAAGGTTATTGGAATGAATGTGGCGATTAATAGGAAACATCCGATATCAGCAAAAGTCCGTGGTAGGAAATTCTTTCGCAGACGCATTTTACAACAATTTTGTGCTTTAATAAATAAATATATAAACTAAAATCTAAATTACGTACACAGAATGTGTGCGAGGTTGTATAGAATTATCGTCATGGGAAACTCAATTGAAATGAGTTCAACGCAAAGCCGCCATAATCAATTAACTATAGTTTCCATGAATAAAATTGAACGTTTGTCTTGTTTTATTTAATTTATAATTTGTTGGTTTTTTTTTATCTAACCGTGTTTTTTTTTTGTTTTTGATTGATAGTCTTTGATATGATAAATTAAATTAAACGGGCAAATGGATAACGAAACGACTGAGAAGATTTCTTTTGTTTATATCCATTTCCTTCCACATTTGAAAGTTTTCTTTTGCGGGAAGTGAAGATTCAGAAAAGGGTGATTAAAAAAAATTGCAAATAGGGTGTTTTGTACACACTCAAACGTAACGTAAGACAGTAACAACCAAATTTAGTTGCACATTCCAGTTTTCCAGTCTTTGCTTTGTAATGGAGGATTTGCAATGCTCTTTCATTAGGCGAATTTCCTTTTCCACATTATTTAATTTTAAAGTTTTAACGCAATTTTTATGAAAAGTAATAAAGAATGGAATATAGGGTTCTTATGGAGATTAAAGTGTTAGTGACCGCTCGTTATTTCAACTTATTTTTATTAAGAAAAACTGGCTTAGTACCAACATTTACAAATAAATAGTTTAGAGTATATTTTTTATTCAGTATAATCTTATATTAACTGTCCTTTTCCACAACATGCTGAATTTCCCATTCCACCCCATTGTGTGGCAGCTGACTTTTGATGAGAGGTGATAACCAAACCCTAGTCATGTTTTCGCCAAACACTATTTCCAGATTTCTTCGCCAACCCAGATTGTATTTGTATTTTCCGCGCTCATGACAAACTCCACCTTGCACAATAATACTTCCATGGTAAACTAACAGCAATATCGAATACAAAAATGCAAGAATATTCAAATTGTAAATAACCAAAGTCCAATTACTCCAAAACGATCCCGTCACAAACATCAGCAATGGACATGTCATTTTTAACACTGTCAGCCAGTTCCTATAGAGAGGTGCTTTGACATACCACAAGTAGAAACTATTGTACACCAGAGCGTATGTGGAACCAATAAGTAGATATACAACAAACAACATAAAATATCTGTGATTAAGATGACCAATACAACATCCAGTGAAAAGGCAATGATGATCCCGCTTGACGATGCAAATTTTACACACCTTACAATGCCATGCACGCGGAGGAACTTTTTTGTTACAAATATCACAATTGTGCCATAAGTTGAGTTTATCAGTTTCGATTGGTGGTTTCATTGTGATAGCTAAAATTAATTTATTATTACTTTTATTTTCAATAAAGGTTGAAACTCTTACAATCCACACTTGTGTCTATCATCATGCACGCTATCATGTTGCCTTTTATTTGAAATACCAAAAACAAGGCAGCTATCATGGTGAAGGTGTGAAAAAATCCACCAAATTCATGAAACACTGGTAAGACAACGGTCATCTCGAAGATATAAGTTATCGGAGTAAATATAAATATTAAAAGAAAACATGCTATGTCAACAACCCGTCTAGGTAATATCTTCCTCCAAAGCTTTAACATTATGTTGTGCCGGCAGCTGATATATGTTAACTTGATGAACAATTTGGTAATACTACTTCAATCACATGAAAATGTGTCACACTCATGATCTTATCTTAAACAAGTTTTATGATAAGTTGTTCGTGCTAGTGCTTTTACAAAATTGAGAGAACTTTACTTTAGCTTTGGCGGAGTGTTGCGATTAGGTATAAGGATTGTTTAGATATTTAATGCCCAAGTGCAATACGATTTTATATGAAATACCTTTAAGCTTTCGGTGTACTAATAATGAAAGTGTATCTCCGCATTAACGCTTTATCATTCGAATACATATTAAGCTAGAGGCATGCAAGTAATTTATCGATGCAGCTTTCTGTTGAATGCATTGCGTGCTTTAGAATAAAGGCGGTATAATGATCAAGCACTCGTAAATTTATTACTGAAATATTTTTTGTGTTGTATTAACATAGTTTTACTTAGTAGTTAACTTATGACTTATGAGCTCCTTAAATTTACTAGCAATAGATATACAAGCGATTACAGAATATACGAAGGGATCTATTTTTAATATTTTTCAAATGTTAGGCACCAGTTATAGCTTTTATTGAAAACCATAATGAAAATTATTAATTTGGAGACGTTTAGAAAGAAAAAAATAGAAAGAAAATCAGTAAATTCGAGTAGACGTTGGGAGTTATACTCCTTTTTCATTCCTTTTACTCCAAATTTCCCATTTTCGAAAGGGATGGAACATCCAGTTCCGAAATCCAACCGAAAACGACAAAAATAAAGCTGATGGCTTGAATAATTTGGTTAGTTTATTTTACTGAGATATAGGAGAAAGAGGTGCTTTCTTAACAAAACTCTTACTTTTTGTGTAACTTATAAAAATGTATTCCTGCAACCTGAATTGCACGGCACTAGTTAGAAGGAAGAGAAGCATAGGAAAGAATTTATTTGTTGGCACAGTGGACTGGGAAATAAGGTATTGATTATCTCATGGAATCCCAAGGGTGGCATCCAGTTGTAACTGGGGGCATATAGAAAAGAATTCTGCATAGAGTGGGGCTCGAAGCCAAACCTCTAAGTTAGCAGCCAAGCACTAAATCCACTGCACTACTGCCACCCCAGTTTTTCTGTCAAACACTGAGGAAAAAACAATTTGGATTAAGTGCCTGTAATATCTATCATTGAAAACCATTATTGAATTTTTGAGACGTTTAAGCACAAGTTTTTAGTGGTGAGTTAAACCAGAGTAATAAAGTTAGCTCTAGAAGTGAATTAAGCCCCAGTTAACTGAGGGAGCAGTTTTTTGGCGGAGAATTCACGCGGAACGACTAAACAAACTTGGTGGATAAAATATATCAAAAGCATCTGTTAAGTTAATTCTGAGTTTACTCACCAAATTTGAAGAGTTAACTCGAGCTTAACTTTAATTCGCATCAGCATCAGCGTTCTAGGCTTAAATATGTGATGACTAAATTATTAAAAGTTTTGCAAACTTTTCACACAAGATGACTTTTAAAATTTGGAAAGTAAATATAGTCATCGAAATCATAAAAGTCAGTCATTTAAGTCATTGGGTACGTTCAGCAGACACAAAGGGACTACATAATGTAGTCAAGTGCATTCATTGAACAGTAATTTTACAAAGGAAACTAAATAGTTATTTTTTGAGATGTCATTAATGCCAAAATTGGAACTTTACTTCCAACATTTAGCTTCAGTTGATAGTGCAGATAGTATTTATAATAATATTTTTATCTGAGAAACACCTCACACAAA
Source organism: Leucozona laternaria (assembly GCA_932273885.2). Taxonomy (NCBI): domain Eukaryota; kingdom Metazoa; phylum Arthropoda; class Insecta; order Diptera; family Syrphidae; genus Leucozona; species Leucozona laternaria. Next base: position 19,062,013 of record OW026368.1, on the reverse strand, counting down.
TCAATTACGAATTGTAAATTATAATTTTACAATACTTCTTACTAATGATGCATTTTGTAATTAAATCTTTTCTATAATTTTGATAAAGAAACTCCTCCACCCAAAACAATAAAACAAACGTGGAAAAAAGAAGTCACTGAACAATGAAGGTCAGCTTGCTGTTTAATGACAAAATATAATCAGCTGGTATTTTGACATAAATGCACTTGACTTGAAATGAAGGGAGATATTTCTTGACTAGCTTTCCAGTCACTTTCCAATATACTTGGAAGGCAATTTTTCGACAGCTGGCCAATCAAAGACGAGAAACATGCTTTGCCTTCAAGTCCCTACGTCTTCTGAACCTACCCATTGCCAAAATTATTTTTTGTTGGTAAGAATTTATAATTAAGTCATCATTTTTCTATTTTAGTATAAAAAAGATCACTGATTTTGCTTCTTAAGTGTGTCAAAACTAAAAAATTACAATTTTCAGACTTGATGCCATAGCCTGTTCAATTTTAAATGGGGCCAATTTGGGCTGAAAATTTTAGAGCTCTCGCTCGTCAGTATCACAGGCCCAAAACAAAACAGCAGAAGAATATTTTAAATACACTACAGCGCAAAATTAAAGACGATTAAAGGCTTAACTACATAAGCCAAAAAGTACTTTTGTACAAAAGTAAAAATATTTTTTTTCCCGCTAGAAACTTTTTTTAAGACCAAAATTTAATCTTTCTGCATCATTTTTATAAGTTTTCCAGTCAGAAAAACTATTCCAAAATGAGTTTGAAAATTTTCACTTTTGTACTTTTTCACTTTTTGGGCTTATGTATTTAAGCCTTAAAAGTGAAATAGTTCTCAGATAAAATTATCAAATATTAGATGAAAACATTTTAAATTTAATTTGAAAAACTATGAACACGTAGGCCAGATCCGCACATGCAACTAAATGGTTTGTCCCCTTTCACACGAGGAAACTGAGTTGCCAGCAACAATCAGTTTGTAGGTGAGAAGGGCAAGAAGTAAGAGGGGAAAATGAAATCTCCCCGGTCAACGATTCGAGGAGATTTTTTTGACATTCCTCTTCACACACACAGTAGAGTGTGTTCAACCAAGCTATTTTAAAAGGAAAATACAGAAAGTTTCCACGATTTTGTTTCTTCGTGTGAAAGGTATAGGAGATTTTTAAGGAAATTAAAAGAAAACGTCAAAAAAATCTCCAGCAACTTGTTTCCTCGTGTGAAAGGGGACTTTGGTTTCGATTTTGAGCACTCGGGATTATATGAGAGTCTAATACGTATCACAACGTAACTTAAGGAACAACATAACGTAACGTTCACATTTCTGCAAATTTCACGAACACATCCCCTTTTGACGTTTTCCTTCATTACTATTCTTGCAAATTTATTAACTCCCTCTGTTTTTACTTGTCATTCTCCTTTCCATTTTCCAACTTTTATTCCTAAAAAAAAAAAACAATTTGACGTTTCACTTTAGTTTTTCATTCATACAATTAAATATTTTTTTTTTGGCACTTGAATTTTACGTGAACCGTGACTAGAAGTTGAAGTGTGCGTAGTTAACTTCTCTGTTTTCGTCATTTTCATGAATTTATTTTCTCCAATCAAAGAAAACGTCTCAAAAAATCCATAGAAAAAAGTTAATTCTATTAATCAAAAAGAAAAAATTGTGCGTAGAATGTTGAAATTGTGAATAAATTAGCAAATATAGTCCCCGTCGCACAGGTCCGTCCTCCTCCTTCTTTGCAATATGAGTTCAAGAATCAAGTAAGTTTTTGGTGAGGAAAAAAAAAAAAAATTGACCAGGCCACCACCCTTAAAATATTTGTCCAAATAAAATGCAAAATTAATCAAGAAAATAAAAAGAGGCGGTAGTGATTCTTCTTTAATAAATGATTAATAGTTGGCCAATTTCCGGGAGGATAGAAAAATTAAAATAATCTGTTTTCTAGGGAGGATGTGAAAAAATTATTCGAGTTCTGGTGCGAAGTGACACGAGTCAAGGATCCATCATCAAAAAACGCTGGCATAATCATTGAATCGTTCCCCGAGAGCTTTAATGATCAACAGATCATTTCGAAAATCCCAGATTTTGCTTATCCCTGCGATTGCGATAGGTAAGTAGCAACTTTTCGACACACTAAATACTCCAACTTCCAACTCGGTATCGCGTTTTGAAGTCCGTCTTTTAAATAAATCAAATGCATGCGATCTCTATTTTGGTTCTTATTTTTTGTTGCTCCCCTCTGTCTAGACTTCTGATGAATCGGTCAAGATAAAGTAGACAAAGTCAATCTAGTATGAAACCACTGGCCGAACACAAGTATGAACTACGCAATCAAAGTTTCCGTTTCCTATTTTCATATACAAATAAACACCGCCCCCCTCCCCATACAACTGTCTGCAATACGCACAACAAGTTTTGTATATTTTTTTGTTTTATCTTGTTGCGGCTGCATCTGGATCTGGGTAATTTTTTGGTCATTGACAGGATTGTCTCTCTTGCTTCTTCAATTAATTGCATTCCTACATGCCCTTTAATTAAAAGAATTACTTCACGATTCTCCCTCATCGAAATGTAAGTACTCGAAGAAAGCAGCAAAAAAAATGAGTGAGGGAGGGTTGGGGTTGATGAGAAAATGAAAACCACACCTAGAAGCAAATTGATGATAAAACCTAGAAAATTCCATTGTTTGTATTACACAAAGTGTTTGGCGGAAACTATTTATTTCCAGTCTTTCTAATAAAAGTGCCTAATTAATAAAAACACAAAAAAATCATAAAACGTAATAAGAAAAAAAAAAATATTGTTAGATAGAATGGCCTTTCGACACAACATATTTTTCGTTTGTATATTACCTACTTGACCTTGGAGAGATTTTGTTTCAATGTTTTGTATACTCATATTCCATGCTACTTTCCTGCCCCACAAAAAAACACTTGAATATCTATTTGAGCTGTCAACTGGTTTTGGCAAATTAATTTTATTATCTCTTTTTCTCGGAGTCACTTACTAGTTGCGATAATTTTAGCAAGCAAACAATGGTTATAATGATGGTATTTTCGATGACTAATATTGACTCGAAGATAAAGCCAAGTAGTCAGACATTACGTATTCGAATGCTGGTCATAGGTAGAAACGGGAACTTGATGTAAGAAGTAGTTTGACGTAATAATTATGTCTCTGTTAGTTGTAGACGATCGTTTGCAATAATATTTAGCCATATCTTTGGAGACTGATTCGTCTGCAAATGGTGGGAAAGTGTTGGCGGATAGATTGCAGCGCTTTTTGGGCCTGTATCGTTAATATCTATTTAAATTTGTTTAAATAGCAAATTAATATAACTGCTTCTTTATTACTTTCTTAATTTCCACCTACCTATTCATCTAGTGAAAACTTTATATTTTAGGGAGTAACCAATGTATCAATTAATTTATTCATTTCTATTGATATTTTTGAACATTATGTATACATAATTTGTTTGTATTCTTTTTTAAGACAGGTTTTTTTTTTGCATTGGTATAGTGCTAAAGATTCATATGAAATTTTATTTTTATATTTAAAATCAGACTAGTTTTAAAATTAAACTGAAATTGATATACTTTTTTTAAATAGCTAAACTGGTAGTTTGAAGTTGATTCTCACATTTAACATGGAAAAGCTATCACAAATTGCAGTAGTGAAACAAATGAGATGCTTGTATTTATAATTGAAAAGAGCTGTAAAAACTTAAGATCGAGAAACTTTACATACTCACTTTTTTATAATTTGTTCAAAACTATCAGTTTATGAGATCTGTCATTATTACAGCAAATGATACATAGAAATTATGTATATTTTGAACACTTAAGTAAGTTTTCGTTCCTGTCTTCTATTTAATTTATAATGCAATTTCTTGTTTGCTGTAGAACTGTTAATCAGCTCATTTCTCCGAATATCCTATGTTGGTCGAAAGTCCGACCCATCAAATAAGGTAAAAGTACAAAACAGACAGAGCTAATTTAATTTAGTTTAAATGGATAAAATATAGTATAATAATAAGAAATGATTGTGACGTCACAGAAATGACAAGATCGCTGCTTGGGAGTATCGGATGAGCATTAGACAATATCTTTTGGTTATGTTATTATGTTTATCATGTGTAAAACCCATGATAAACGAAGGAATACACTCATATAATTCCCAATAGAGCATAGCCTGATTAATAAGAACTTCTGTTTCTGTTAACTGATATATTTTAAGTGTGATCCCTATAAGTGCATACTCTACTGTACCTACTCATGTACACAATCAGCACACGCTGTGCATATACTAATTCCGTGAAAATAGAAACTCATTCATAAATGCGTGTTTTAATGAGCTCTCATGAGCTTATCCCTTTCCATATCCTGGATAAAATTCCATAAAACGCAGGACAGGATGATCAAGGTCTTTGATAGGTTATCCTTAGTTTTTGATGTGTAAACAATAAACATCTATGCTGGCGGTAGAGTGAAAAAAGAACGTGAACGTTCGTGTGCAACGTTACGTCGTGCAACGTTACCGTGTGCAACGTTACGATCTGCATACTAGGATGGGTGCGTTCAGTGAAAAAAATCTTAAGATCCCCTTCAAGCAAAAACAAGTCCGTTTTGGATCCGCGCACGTAGATGTTTACACATATTAACCGTGAGTCCCGGCACTCACACAATTTTTTTTGGGAGAGGGCTTTAGTAATTAAATAAATGCCTAGCCTAGTACTCACCTCTTGGTGAAATGAAAAATAAAACCGCTTCAAAATACACGTGAATGATGAAAATATAATAAATTCTCCACGTGTATTTGCGGTACTCAATTTGTAATTTTTAATACAAAAAGAAAATGATTGATTGATAAATAATTATTTGACACAACGTTAAAAAAAATCCCATTAAAGATTATTTTGATCCCGTGCTTTGTTGTTTTTAGCCTGTTGGTTGTAGTAAATTCCCAGAATAGTTTGTAAGGTATCTCTTTTTTATTTTTAAGACTTCTTTTGAATTAATTGGCAAATGTCACACTTTTTCACATCACATTAGATTTTCCTAGTGGTTGTACGCTACGAAATGAAAATTATGGTGTGAAATTGATTATGAACCGGTTCATATTCCGCTTTCACATTTGGGTACACACCTCTCATTGGGAATTACACCGTTGTGAACTAACCGTCAGTTTTATATGCAAATATAATTTCCAGTCGAACTGAGTACTAGGGGCTGGTTATAGCGATCAGGAAAACGCATCAGGAAAAATTTTCTTTTGGATAATTGAATATGTTAACTTACAATTTGAAAAAATAAAAATGATACGAATTTATGAGAAATCACTTAAAATAATTTTTTCCCAAAAAAAAATTTCCTTCGGACAAATATTTTTTCGTAAAAAAGCAGAATTCGTTTTCCGTGCAGAATTTTCATCAAGAAAATTAATAAATGCTTTTTTAAGAAAAAATATTTGCCCCAAGGAAAATTTTTTTGCGAAAAAAATTATTTCAAGTGATTCCTCATGGATTCGTATCATTTTTATTTTTCAAATTGTAAGTTAACACATTCAATTATCCACAAGAAAATTTTTCCTGATGTGTTTTCCTGATCGCAATAACCGCCCCTTAGCCCGATGAAACGGCGATTGGCAAGAGTGATTCACCGTTTGGTCTCAGCAGTCAGCACTAATGTCATTTTGCCAGGTAGAAAAAATCCTTGACTACTTCGAATTGACCGACCAGAGTCGGCAAAAGTATATCTATACTTCATCTTTTCCCCATTAAAAGCCAACCCTATTTTCGCTGCTACTTGCAACTACGTACATTATGTACTTGCTTATGCTCATGATAATGACATTATCGGATTTCGATATATCTTTGTTTTAAATTCTTAGTCTGATTACATCCAGAATGATTACTTGAATTTTGTCTTCAGTTTTCGAACAAAAATAATACCTAATCTATGTGCAGTACATAGTAAACAAAAAAATGTGATAGTTTACCTACATATATAGTGTTATATATTTTTATGACACAAAATACATCTTTTTTCGTGCATATATTTTTATAACGCTCGTTATCGACGACATTTTTGCGGTCTGTGTACGTCGCAATATTTATTTTTAAATGGTTAAAAAAGAAAGTATATACCCATATAATTATTATTAATGCATAGCCACCCAAGTTATATTAAGTTAGCATCAAGAGACAAAAAAAAAAACATAGCCTCATGAGAGTGGATGAAAACAGAGCGAAAATATTGATAGGAGAATCTTCGATTGATCTTATTATCCTGCCATGTCAAATTGGAGCATTGGATGAATGGATCAGACTAAAAATATTACTTTTCTCAAATTTCTAAAATGTTCAATTAAAAACAACATCTAATATTTTTTTGGAAAATAATCCCTTTATCACAAACTAACGCAATTGTTTTTTTGACATAAGCTTTTTAAATTTTTTAGTGAACCATAGCTAAAATATAAGTTTCCCTAAGTAATGAAAAAAATTACTGTTGTACTTCGAGAGATGAGAGACGATATTTTCAAAATAAACCAAACATTTCAGTCTGTTACATGTTGAATGTATAAAGGCAAAAGCCAGGTTTTTAGTCACTTATTGACATATGGCCAAATTACTGCAATGTTCTGACAGCTAGCCAATAGCAGAATAGAAACTTGCCTTACCTGAAAGTCCCATATGTTCATGTTCACTGAACGTACCAATTGATACTTTTCCATTCACAATATTTCAAATAAGATACAACGTGTTACACAGTACATTATTCTGAAATCAATCGACACGGTAACGAATGACGTCGCTATATGACCACCGTAAAAGAGCCCAATAATTTAATTTAAGAAAATATCTCACCTTATTAATTATAAAAATTAATTAAAAATAATTTCCTTCTATTTTCAGTGAATCTATTGAAACTTACTCATTTGTGCTAACGAGCGAAGATTCCAAATGGCGTTTTGGCTTTTGTCGTCATGATCCAAAAACGGAAACAGCTTTGATAATGATCACCTACCTGCCATGGCATGATACGTTCCTTAAGCTAATGGGAGTGCTGGTAACCCTGCGGCGAACCAATAATTCCAATTTCCAAACATTTCTCTCTGAAGCTTATAACAGAGGTGTTCCAGATCTCGGTGGTACTTTGAATATATTCTACAATGGCGGACATGATGTATGAATAACTTGTATACCTTAAAATGAATGCTTAATATTATGTTCTATTTTTTTTTTTCTAAAGCATTTCACTTTCCAACGACCATTGCAGTTCAAACTACCAAGTATTCCCGAGAATGTAAGATAAATTGTGTTCATATAAAAAAAACTTAAGATATTAAAAAAAATATTTCTTCATCCAAAAAAAAAAAATAGCACAATTTAAGTCTCTATTATAACTTTGCGACTCCAAAGAACATGATATCAGTATTTGCTTCTATGTTAGCGGAACGTAGAATAATTTTTACATCACAGAGTTTGGATAAGTTATCGTCTTGCATTCAAGCGGCCAATGCCTTTCTCTATCCAATGGTGTGGCAACATATTTTTGTTCCACTTCTTCCAATGAAACTCAAGGATATCTTAAGTGCTCCGATGCCCTATTTAATTGGTGTACCCAAGGCTGTACTTGAAACTGTAAGTTTTTTTTTTTATGTCACCCTTAAAATAAATGCTAAATTTGTATTCTTGGATTAGATGACACCGGAAGAACTGGGTGAAGTTGCAACATTTAACTGTGATACAAAAATATTCGAGAGCCCATTCGATGACGTGCACGAAATGCCACCGGAGATAATCTCGCATTTAAAGAAACACTTAAACAATAGTAATTCACACGAGCATATTAATGATCGTGTTTCAAAGATATTCCTCGGAGTGTTAGTGCAATTAATCGGAGGCTGGCGAGATGCTGTAGAATTTGGCGATAAGAAAACTTTCAACAGAGATCGATTCATCGAAACAAGGCCACATCATTTAAGACCGTTTTTAGGCAAAGTGATGGATTTGCAAATATTCCAGCAGTTCATTGACGAACGGTTGCAGATGCTCAATACTGGTTTAGGATTTTCAGATGAATTTGAACTTGAAACTGTGAGGTATTCGGAGAAGATAAAGAAACGGGGGAGAAACTATTACTTCTTGAAAAATGTCAAAGATAGGGTGAGTTAAATAGTAGATACATTTTTCCAGCTTAATTGCTTTTATTAATTAAGTTTTTGTTTTGTGCGAACCAACAAAAAATTAAATTAATTTGTATCTATAGCTAGCTATGCTTTTTTAAGAATTATGATGTTTTTTTTTGTATTTGCAACGCTTTAAATTTATTCAAGTACATTCCAGAGCATGTATTTTCTTCGATTTTTTTTTACGATATACATATAGGCATGTGTCCTGGCTTGGTTTGCAGTAAATTTTTAACAACATTCGTGTATTTTATTTGATGGTGATCTCTGACAGCTGTTGTTTTTATTATATGTAAAGAGAACTAAGGTATTTGTTATATCGAATGTTTTCTTCATTTTATTGAGATATATTTTATATGACTTTCTCACTCATTCTTAAATTTGTTTAAATGATTTTCATTAATTTATATGTATGTACTTCAATTTCCAAGCCCACTCATCAAATTAACCAAACCACATCTGGAGTAAAGACAGGTTTCTTCTTTTTTTATTTTTCTGAGAGTTTAAGTTTCTGCCATTAATGGAGAACATAAGGTTTTTTTGCATTTCAACTGGACATTTTTGATATTTAGATATTTTCAGTTCTTAAAAATCAATGGACTCATCAAACCCAATTGCAATTTCTTGCATTAAAAAAACCTAAATCTGAAAGAATTCTGAGACCAGAGGACCAAAATTTCAAGAGAAAGAAAAAAAAAGAATTCATGGCCCACCATAGTATAGAGAGAATCTTCTTATGCATCTCCTGAGATAATAAAAACAGGGAGAGTAAGGAGTGAATTCCTGATAGACGAATATACATCTCCCGATCAGTTTTACTTCAAATGAATCTCCTTTAAAACTAGCAATGACACGTTAGATGTATGACAGAATGGACATTGTTCACCCGTTATAAGCTTTTTCGTGAAAACAGAGCTTCTAATCTATTGTAACGGCAGTTTTTTTTTTTATTTTAGTAATTTTAAAGAACCTTCTCTTTTGAAAACTGTTACGCTTTTATAACTATCAAATGATTATGTATACTCATGAGACATGCAACAAAAATTAAATGTTATACTTGGTTCAGAATATTTATTTCACTCCGTTTAATATACAAAATATAAAAGCCTTATTGGAATGTATTTGTACAGGTTGTTTTTTTTTTTTTTTCAAATAGACCTTAAAGCTTGAGTATTGGTTATAGTAATCCGATTAACTAAAAATGACTCAATTGGTTTGTTAATTCAAAATTTCCCGTAATTGTTGGCAGTTTGTTTGTTTTTATCTTCAATGATTTTGACTTCTTTCAAATCAAATAAAACCTGTATTGAATATTTTATTTAAGCTTTTGTTAAGAACAATATGGATGAAGAGACTAAAAGCGGTAAGCTGCAAAAAAAAAAAAAAAAAAATTATAAATTGCCATACAAAATAAATAATCACAAATTGATAAAAAGGCCTTTTAGTTTTTGTTTTCCTTATTTAACTTTCACATTTTTTGTTTCTTTAAACTTCTTTTATAGATTAATCTTTATTTTAATTTGCATATATTAATATTTTTTTTCCAGTTTCAGTTTGGTGGTGTCCACAATAAGCAATGCAAGATTTGTAGTAAAAGATATAATTTTTTAGAATGATCACACAGTTCATTCCACAACGAAACACACATAAATTCAAAGTGATTATGGTTGATTTTTGTTTATAAATTTAATTCACCGTTGATTAAATACTCCCTGCTTATTTATTTATGTAACTAAGTGGGACAAAATATTTTTAACTTGCCATAACTATTTGTAGATGTAGAAAATATGTTTTCAATTAGTCCTTTGTATTATTTAAATTCATGCATTCTTTTAGACGTATTTTTTTTACCTTTCTTTCGGCTTAATTCACTTCCTTTTTTTTTTTTAGAATTGCACTTTGTGTTGTTGTAGAAGTAAAAAAAAACTGCTGTGTATATAAACATTTATGTTCTTATATTTGTAGATATTTATACCCCATCTATTATCCCACTAAATCTAGCACTGTTAATGAAAACCCTTTAGTTAGCTGTCAAAATATCAATTAAAATTGCAATTTCACAATTTACAATTTAAAATTTCACGCGTTTTTTTGTTTTTCTATTCAAACGCGCAGCCCAGATTGTCAGACTATTTGACACTTTCAAAACATACATTTTACAAATTTAATTTCTCTACGAATATCTATGGAATTAAGCCGCTTTAAGCCGATAAAGAAAAACCCACTCAACCAAAAATGAAACATCAATTTATATATGTCTAGGGTATCGTTATTCTGCTGTTCAATTCCATAGAAAATTTTCTTAAATGTTTTGTATTTGAAGGGCAAAGTCCGCTATTTATTTTTCAAATTCTCAAAAAGATACATTTTATTTTGATCGATCGATAATTTCCATCCAATGGATGGAAGCAGCATATAATCATTCAGGCTGCAGGTCTTGAACATAATATTGAACTTTGCCTTGCGATATCGATGTATATATATAAAAAATGAATGTTTGCCTGTATGAGACAACTCGACTACTGAAACAATTTCGCTGAAATTTTAAAAGTTTCTTCCTTTTTTCCATTATCATAATCATTCCCAGGGATAAAATAAAATGCAAAAATGGAATCCTTTTTCCAAAAAGTTTTTCTAGATATTTTACTTTTTGAAATTTTCTTATGAATGCATAAGCGACCGTTTCCATAAAAACTCAAATTCCTCTCAGAAATGCCAAATTTCTTTCAGACCCATTCACATTCGTATACTAGAAATGCCATTTGATGCTAAAGGTGGACATGCCAATATTTTTTTTATTATTGTCTTTTCTTTTTTTTTATATAACTTTTGTCTTTTTGCTTAGAAATTATTCAAATCTTCTAAAAGCACAATTCATTCATTCTCAAGCAAGGTATTAGTTTAGTAGCAAGGAATTCCCTAATTCGTTGCTATCATTTAGTTTTTGTAATGTATAAAGTTTAAATGCAAAGCATTGTCTGAATTTTTTTTTCATAAACATTTGATTTCAAAAATTGTATAGTAATTAAATTATTTCACTATAAATATTTTATCTCATATGCTTACATAACAAATTCATCGATTTTTATCTCATTTGGGTTGTTGTTGTTATTTTACAGACTAATCCAGCTGTTAAATCTGCTGTGAAATCGGTGAGTGGTGTTATTTTTTCGTTGTTTTAGAATAACTTAAACATTTTTGATTTGCATATAAGCTCACTGTAGAATTTAGAATTAAATATTAAAATATTTAATATTAATCTAATATACCTTATATTATTTATTGTTGTAGGTAAAAGAGGGTTCTCGTGGAGTGAAGACAGCTTACAAAGATCTCAAGTCAAAATTCCGTGACATAACACCACCGAATACGAATTTTCAATCGCACGTATCGAGTTCACATCACGATGGCATTGATGGCCTCAGTGGTAGAAAGGCTGGTCCGCATTCAGCACCAAGCTCGCCGATCTTCAATAAGCGAACGGGTTTTGCCTACGCTACGCCAGATGTAATTAGCGGGGCGGCCACGGCCATTCGCAAACCACTAGCCATGTCAAGTTCAAATTCGAAAATTCAACAAAATGGTTTCGCTAACTATGCGAACAGTGCTCCTGTTAATAATAATCACCTTGATACGAGCCCAACAATAAGTCCGGCTGGCTCGATGTGCTCGTCGGAGATGAATCTTTCACAAGAGCTGCAGAATCATCCGCTCTTCAAGAGCCCAACAGTCGATAGAAGTGTAAGTCTGATCAGTCCGATTCAGTTTGTTTTTTTATTACTTTTTTTTTGAAAACCAAATGGAGATATCTAGTTGGTGTTTTATTTAATTTTTTTAGAAACATATTTTTGCGAGTCCTTTGTACTTGTCTTTTTTTTTTTTTTGTTGGCCTATTTACACTTTTGTGTTACATTGTGTATTATATGTTTTTTATTTCGTTACTGCACACGCATTACACACAAACATCACATATTATTACATTCATACATATTGTTTCAACAACTAGCTTAAGCCAAGTAGCAGTCTAGACCTAAACTACCGAACAAGTGCTGTTAGAAGTGGTGCTCCAATTGTTCGAACACTGCCTCCACATAATAATCATCATCACCATCAATACCATAACCATTATTATTCCCATTCACCGGCTCAGCAGGCGCCAGCACCCCCAGTTATGACCACGAGCAGTCATCAAATGGCACAAGCACAGACTCCACCAAATAGTCATCGATCAGACAATAGCACAACACACGAAGAGCGGCAACCGGTGTTGAGTAAATTTGTGACAACAGACTCTGTGTTTGATAGTCCGCCAAATATGATGTCACCACCGGTGCCGCCACGACGGAATGGGGGTGTGGCATTACGTAGGCACACATCGTCGCGGACCGAACGCACTTGGATTGGATTTGATGCTCCGGCTAATGGTCAGCCACCAGTTCCGGCGCCGCGACTTAAAAAAGAGGTACTACACAACACGCTCACATTCTCACCAAATCGCATGGACGACATGGCGAATCGGAAATTCTTAATTTTCTTTCAAGAGCCAACAATCTGAGGCTTACATTGTCGAGTTTTTACTGTCTTCGATGTGTTATATCATTGTGATTTGTATTCCATTTGTTAGATGTTTCTCATATGAACGGCTTAATGCTTTGCTTGTCATATTGTACCCCCCCCCCCCCCCGTCTCTGTTTTTGTTTGATGTCACTACGTAGATATAAGACTAAGACCTGTGGTCTTTTCAAACCTTCAACAATCGGTTTATTTTGTAATATTAGACTTTTATTTCGCGTAGAAATAAATTAATTGTGTGTAATAGTTTTCAACTTTGTTATTCCATTTAAACAGGGGGGATTCTCTCCTCTACAAACTTCGCTGTCCGTCCCATAGTGTGCGATGGCTCAACAAGTGTTCAATAAATTTGTACAAATTATTTAATATTAAAAGGCCGAAAAATAATTTTTTAGGTTCGGTAATGTCTTTATTTAACATAAAAAAAAAAACCCGTCCAATAGTAATAGTAATATGGCAAATTTGTATTCCACAAAATAATAACAGATTTCAGAAAAGACTAACAATTATTATAAGATGAACTGTAACTCAAACAAATAAAGAAGATTCTTTATCTTACTGTGTAAGGTTAACACAAATGAATAAATTAAAAATTAATAAAATGTTATATGTGGCAGTCCACCGTGGTGCAACCAGTACAGTGTGCCGTTTTTTTTTTTTTTAAGTTATCTCCCCTCAATAGTTAGTTAATCTAATGTGCTTTCCCATATTTTGAGCTTCCTGCATTGCTTTAAAGAATATTTATATTAGCAACTGGGGGAAGTTTTGCATTCGTAAAAAAATTGTGTCCCTCGTAAACTTGAAGTTCAGTAACTTCTTCATTAAATACAAAAACAGCACTTCTACTTTGACATCAGCATCACATAGAGTCGACGACTCAAGCTTCGCTTTTTAATTGCTACTCTCATCGCAGCTGCAAAAACCTTTTTTAAAAAATATGTATGTAAATAAATCGCTTGTTTTTTTCCTCAGATAAATTTAATGCTTGCTTGAAATTCTTTGAAAAATCTTTAATACTCCAAAAAGAAATATAATTAAATTTCTTATAAAAAAAACTACCTATAACTTGTTTGTTTTGTTGAATCGGTCTTTACGCGTTTTTCAAACAGATATTACCGATTTTATAACTACAGTGACAAAATTAGCTTAAAAATTCGTTTTTTACTACTCATTGAAAATTTATACGAAACTTTATAAATTCTCCTTTTTTAATGGTGACGTAAAATTAAATGGAGAGTGATTTATTTGGGTTTGAGTGAGTAGTTTGTTTTGTTTTACGCATGGAATCAAAAAAGGGCAATTTGTGATCAGTAGGCGAGACAAAGCTGTATTTAACTTATTTTTCTTAAAAATATGTATTTGAATGTGAGTTTTGCTCAAAAAAAAAAATGATTGCCCAACCCAACATCGTACATTACATTGAAAAACATTTTCAATCATCGCATTTGCACACAAAATTTTATGGTTCAAGTTTTTTTTTGTTGTTTTGTTTATATTTCTTCTCATTTTGTGTTATATAACGAATCATTATCAATTCTTCTAAAATTAAATCTTATCCGCAATAACAATCATGCCATACATTTAAACTGAAAAAAAAACTTGTCTCCATTGACCCGTTTCGTTGCATTAATATGTATGCTATTTCAATTTTTTGACTTGTTGTAAAAACTCGATAATGTAACTCGATTTCGAAAGCACACACTCCTTCCCAACCATCATGCTTCCTCTATTCTATATTTCTATCTCTGTCTCTCTCTCTCTCTCTCTCTCTGTATTATCTTTTTAATTTTCTCTGTCTCCATAACTCAAATACTTCTCGAAATCTCATAATTTATTTTAAGTTTATCTTGATAATTTGCATTTTACACTAAATGTTCTGTGACCTTTGCCTATCCTAATCCTTAATGCTTGATGTTTTTATTTATTTAATTTTTAATCAATAATTTAACAAAATAATTAATCTTATTTTATTCAAAATATTGATTCTCAATAGAAACAGAGGCAGGGTTATCCCATCACCCATTCAGCCAGCCACACAGCTGTCATGAATGATCTTATATCGCTGGACGATAGCAGTAGCACAAGTTTTGATCTGGAAGATTTCGACCCACTGAATCAAAATGCCAAACCATTGCCAACAACAACAACAACAGCAGCATCATCATCAGCGACGGCACTGAAATCACGTTTCCTTGCACCACCATCGCATGCTTCGCCTGCTGGTCAGAGTACAAAATCCACAACGCTTCCAGCTTCATCAGCCTCGAATATATCCGGTGTAAGTAATCCAATTTATCCGTACTTTACCCCACAATATCGCAGTACCCTGCCATCGGACATGAATGGTGGCAATAATGCTAGAGACGACGATTTCGAACTCTTACGAAAATATGGTCTGGATCAGTTTTCTTTCACAAGCGAACCCAGCACTTCAAGTGGATTAAGTAGCTCTACTTTGAATAGAATGCCACAGGCAACGGCTACTGCAGCAAGTATGAATAATTGGACCACTTTTGAATAACAATTTATTTAATATGACTGTGTGTGTAAGATAGATAAACAAAATGCTTTAAACAATGTTCTTGTTAAATTATCTGTAATTATATATTTTTTGTTTAAAAAAAAGAAGTTATTTAAAGAGAAAAATTTACTTATGCAAATTGTTTGCTATTTGTGACAAAGAATTTGCTTAATAGATGCCTATAATAACGATTGATTTTAGAAGCCGTGCTGTTTATACCCATTGAATGAAATTATTATCATTATATTGCCTTTCAAATATAAGTTATGTTAAAAAAAAACATTACGAACCCAAATACTTTATTTTATGCAGAAAAACAAAATAAAAAATAGCTTAATACTGATCTGGAATCTGATCTGTTCGAAAGTCGAAAGATTTTCCAACTGGCTAGTTTTTAACCAAAAATTAAAAACCAAATTATTTGGTTGTGGTATCTTTTCCTTGCAAGATTCCTTTCAAATATCTTTTTAAATTTGTATGAATAAAAATTCGGAATGTCGGTGACGAAAGAAGTCAAATCAGAACAGAATAGCACAGATTCGTGAAGAAAGTTAGAACAGATAATGATTACCCTAGTTGTCAGCAAAAAAAAAAAAACAACAACAATTTTTGTAAGCATGTATCCTGGTTTCATGTCGATAAATATAAGTCTTAAAAATAAAATCTTTTATAACTGATTTGATATTGAGAAACAGACAGACAGAGATTCAGATAAAAAAAGCAACAAAAAAAATGCCATTGAAAAATATACAACAGCTGATTTTTGCTGTTTTCACGAATCTGTTTTAGTGCTCAAGTACAGAAGATCCTGTTCTTAACTTTTCCAGACAGACACATTACACGCGTACGGGTAGTAGTCAGGTAGGCTATCTATGTACCTATCAAAAAAATTTGCCATTGCAATGAAAAGCAATCAGAATAGTATTGAACTGAAAATTTCTCATTGATGAGAAAAAATTAAATTTGTTATTAATACGTTTTACAATCACTTATAGGTTATATTTAAAATTTCATAGCATAAAACAAAAGAAAAGCGAAAAAGTATTGTGGAAAATTTTGACAAGTTAAGATTTAAAACTTTTATAATCGCGCTATTATCATGCATTTTATTTATTTAATATTCAGCCCTATTCTGCTATTCGATTCCATCGAAAATTTCGATTCAAGTGAATGTTTCGTTTAATTTGCCTCAAATTATTTATTTAAAACTCATGTCTTTCGAATGCAAATCTTAAATAAACAGTACTTGTTTTTGAAATTCTAAATAGAATATTACTGTCTTAATTATATTTTTATCCCAATTTATTAGCATTATGGAACAATCATTTCCTTCCCGCTGATAGCAGAATGCAAATGTTCACGCGAACTTTTAGCAGAATAGGGGTGATTTTGAATAAAAGTAAAATAATATATACTAATTTTATTTTAAAACAAAAGCTGTAAATTGTTGTATTTTTAAATCGGACACAATTGTGTTACCATCGGATACACTGATAGAGCTATTTATGCAAATTTATTGCACCTTTCTTGTTTTAAAATAAGTCCTATGTCTTCTTGTTTTGTATCTTTTTGTCTCTGAAGCCAACCAAAAACGAAATAAACTCCAGCGAAGACTAAGTGATCCACTTTGGCAACAACAAGCCACTAATCTTCATGTTGACAAGAGTAAACAGTTTCTCTTTGGACGATAATTATATTTTTTTTTGTTAAATGCAAAGGATATCTCTTTAGGTGACTTTTTTTTTAATTACTTAAGCATATCAATTACTTTTTCAACTATATTTCTGGTGCTTCTAGACAAACATTTAGAAGCGGGTATCCCATGTTACAGCCAGCGAAAGCACTTAGTCAAGAGAGTTTCTAGAGAGTATCTTTGATGAAGAATTTAATCCACAAGAATATTGTTTTAGTGTAAATGATAAATAAGCTTGGCAAATTTCCTGGGGCCCTATTTTGTTAAACGATTATAGTTGAAATGGCCTCGTTTTCGTTAAAACCCGATCGTTTTAGTTTAACGATACTCGTTTTTCCTTACGACTGACATTTTCCTATCGTTAGCTTTCGTTTTAAGTTTTTTTTTTGCCAATCGTATTTTATTTTGAATCAAAATTTACATAAAATATTAACAATAAACAAGAATCAAAATGAATTATTCATCATTTTTATCAACATGTCCCTTCGCAGTGGCAACATTTACTAGATTGGATTCTCGTTTTACATAATCGCTCTTTGTCGTGGCTATAATTAAATTTAGTATTTTTTACTTCCCGGTCGTTTCGTGATACGTAATTGAGCCCCTGAATAGACAAGAACCCACAGCCATATATTCTGGAATTTTTGTAGCGAAGCAAGACCAAAATCAATTTTGTTTTCTTATCTTTCACTTTTTACACCAAAAAATAGCTATGAGCTTTTAGATTAGAAAATTTCTCCTTCTGTGAGCTTATATTTCCTTACCCTATATTATTAAGCAATTTAGGAAACATAATGTAGACAATGTATGTATGTACATATGGTAACCGCCACGGTCTGATAATGTTGCATTCGTACATTCGTAAACATGTTTTGCTCATAACTCGAAAAACTTTCTACCGTATGGCTGATTTTCCTAAACGGTTGCATCGACGAATTAACCTTAAACTTTTGGTCCCAAGTTATGAAGAAAACCGCCTTAGCTGCTTAGGCAGTGTTAGGTCGATAACACTATTGAATAACTTTTTTTTTGTACGCCCAAAGTTTTTTTTTAATATCTACTCTACGTATTATAGTTTTCGAAATCTGGCCTTTCCAAATGGCTGTAAATGTTACATAATTTCGAAAGTAAGGTATACTTACATTAAAAAATTACAGCTTTACATGACATTTTTTTCAGGTTATGGCCAACAAAAAATGAGTACGAATGCATCCGTATCAGCCCATGGCCGTGACCATTTATGAATTATGGATGTAACTTTGTGATCGAATGAGGAAATCGTGTGCTAGAAAATTGTGAACAGAAATAATTTTTTTTTTTAATTTATAATAAAGGATAGATAATAATATTTTTTTTATGAAATCGTGTTCTTTCATGGGAATTAACGCCACCTGAATGCAAGAAATAGACAACTCGATTACCAATTTTTAAAATGAATTGGAAAAAAACGTTTTAATTATGATGTATAGTTTGCTAGACTTTGCGGCCAATATAATTCCAATCTACCCAAAAAAATAGGATTTTATTAGATGAAGACTAAAAAAAAGAGACAAATTTAAATTTTAATCTTCCTCAGGTAACTAGGTTAAATACCTTAGAACGTTGCTATCTGTTTATCTGTTGGCCTGTAAGACATGTGGTCTTTTAAATTCATCCTGAAAAGCACAGCACTAGTTAAAAGAGATAGAAGGATAGGAAAGAATTTGTGTCTGGTATTTACTCTTGCAATCAGGTGGCGAGAACAAAAATAGTTAGAAGTTATTCCACGTTTATTATACGCTGAGGTATTTTTGTTAACAATTATTTAAAAAACAAAAAGGATTGTGTAAGCAACGCCGTGCTTAACATGGTATTAAAAATCATTCTTTATAATCACCCCTATCACGAATTCCATCGTAATCGGAAACGAATCCCGAAAAAAAGCATCACAGAATCCATCATATCGGAAAATCTCTGTGATAGTTTTTTTTCCGATTTCGGTAAGATTTCGATTATGATGGAATTCGAGATAGGGCCGAATACAAAACCAGAAAAAAACCGAGGGCAAAAATAATTATCTTAATACTTTCTATACTATATTCTCCCGGTAAGGCAAAAGAAAGTAGAAGATATTCAATAAATCTTTGTCTTAAGTGGCAAGTGGAATACCAGTCCTAGACATTTTAAGTTAATTTTGTTTGGACAAAAATATAAAAAATAAACTTATAGTTAAAATTTACAACCACACTTAATATTCAATACTTAGTAAAGGGCTGCCTAAACTATAAACAAATAAAAAAATGTATAATTGAAATACAGTAGTTCACATACAAAATATAATAAATTTCATTAAAATGTATATGCATATTCAGTGAAAACAAAAAAAGTCATATTTGATACTATAACATAATTAAACAAAAAAAAAATAAACAATATTAAAATCAATCGAAATAATTTATTATACTGACAAAAATTTAAGAATATTATTCGCTTTTATTAGGTTAAATTTTAAATGTACTCCTAACACATAAGTAAACCACACACAAAAAAAAATTAAAAATTTAAATTGCTCGAGAATTTGTTAACTAATTGTAGATAATCAATCACTATTTATATAATATGTATATTATATATAAAATATAAATATATATATGCATAGATACATTATATGCGCATGTCTGCGCGCTCTGTAAAAACAAAAATGTATTTTAATATTTAAATATTAATAATAATGTCTAAAATTCAAAATTTAATTATAAAACACTTTTAATCTTTATATTTCTTTAAAGCAGGCACATTAGATTTTATTTTAATGTTTAGCTACTAAGACTCACAATCATGTCATATATGGTGTCGATAACGAACAAAAAATACCTAAATAGAAAAAAAAAACAATAAAATATTTCAAAACACAATAATAATAATAATTTTGAGTTTGTAAAAATAGGCTTCCACTTGTTGTCAGTCATGCCAGAATTTATATGTCAGTACTTTTTTTGCTAACTTCTTTACTATCCATCCATGCAACAATTTTAGGATGCCTAAGTAGTGAAGACGTTACACAAAAGGTGATGCTGTGGTTTGATGCATTTATGAATGTTTGCCCAGAATGATTGAGCATCATTTCCACAAGGATGCGTTTCTGAATTCACACGACATTATTGTTTTTTTTTTGTTGAGAAAATCATCTTGGATGTTCCCGTTTATCTTGTTAATCACTCGAACAATTTTTGTTCCAATTTTACAAAAAGATGCTTAAGTAATATGATTATTGGCTTAATGGAGTTTTAAAATAAATTATATGACCCTACTCAGTCATTTTTGCATTGAAAAATTATTTTTATTCGAAAATTCAAATTATAAATTTTGTCGTTTCCGAACAAATTTCTAACCGAGTTGAAATTTATGCAAACTCGAGTTGGCCAACTCGGTTTGAAGCAAAAGTAGTGAACGGTGAATACTTTTCATCCAAGTCAAGGGAGTTGCAAAATGCAAATCGAGTTGGTTAACTCAGTTTGAAGCAAAATCGTAGAATACTCTTCATGGGTTGTTTTTGAATAATTTGACTCGGTTTGGTATTTGGTTCGGTTTATTTGGAGTTGGCTTTTATATGCAGTGATAGTAGATGGACTAACTTATCGTAGTTTTATACAGTGATAGTAGATTGGCTATCAAATACCTATTTGATAATTTATTTTTTTTTTTTTAGGGAAATAGTTTATTCCATCCAAATATGACTCATTTGCCCTTAAATCACATTTTTCCGAAGCAGTAAATTTCTGTTTTTTCATTGTTTGTTTTTAGTCTATCGTTGTAACTCGGTTGAAATTTGTATTAAATTTCAATTATTCGGTTCGGTTTTTGGGGGTTCAGTCTTCATTTTCAGTGGTTCGACTCTGTAACAACAGACCAACCAGTGCATTCAGGTTCAGCCCGAGTCGATGCCAAACCAAAAACCGAGTAGGTATACTGAAACCGAACCCAATGCAATTTTCTTGCTTTGCTCTAATACAAACCGAACCGAATTGTCACTCGGTTCAGGTGGAAGAATTTAACTCTTTGTCGGTTTGAAATCAAATCTTCTCGGTTTTAATAAATTGTTATTCGGTTCAGGTGAAAACCAACCCGGTTTGAAAAAAAAATTCAACTCGGTTTAATAAACTGAGTTGACACATCACTAGATAAAATTTGGAATTCAAAAACTGTAAACTATCTGCTAGGCTTAGCAAGGCTTTTATATGTAGAATTAGTTGTTGCATTTACATGTAAATTTTTAAGGCCCGACTTTAATTTATATAATAATGAGCCCTTAAAAAAAAAACCTATATTTCAGATCGGTTTACATTGCAATCAACGCTTACATTAATTTCGTAATTCCCAACACGAAAAATGTGAAAACGACATAAATTTGTATTCAGTTGAAACTGGGGGTCATTTTAAACAATTCCTATGTTTATTCCTTTTTCTAAAAAAAATAAAACACATTTAAATTTAATTTCTTAAAACAGTTGTATATTTGTTTCCTTTAAACATTTTGCAAAGAATACCTACTCATGTTAATATAATTTATGAATAACAATAAAATTAAAACTATGAAAACAAAAAAACCATTACTGTGTTGTTAGTATATTAATTAACCTATTTAATTAAACCTTAGATTGATTATCAGCTAGGCAGGTTTTTATACGAATTGCAAGTTGCTCAGCACCTTTTTCGTTAACTTCTTCATTATCTGGTAGTGATTTTAAGCGCTCCATCCATGCAATAATATTGGGATACCTAAAAAACAAAAATCAACAATAATGAAGATGTAAAACAAAAAATTCACTATTAATTCTTACTTATCCTTCTCAACAGGAATCAATCGATGAAGAGTAATAAGAGTTGTATTGATCGATATATCGGCTATTGTCAATTCAGATCCTATCACATAGTTTTGATTTTCAAGGAACTTTTCTAAATACTCATAAGCAGTGTGACAATTTTGTATAGTCTTTGAATTATATTCAATTTCGCCGCCATAGATAATACGACTCTGTGAAAAATATATTTAAATAAATTAATTGGGTTGTTTCTTGAATTTGTTATAAATTGTTTAAAATTTTTTTTTTTTTTACTTAGAGTAGAATTTTAAAACATTTTTTGCTCATCACTAACTACAATACAAGAAATGCTTTACTACCGTGAATAAAATTTCCCTGGGAATGTTTCCCTACTTCGAAAATTTGAAGCGCTAATACTTTTCCACTACACTCCGTAATCTCGAATTTGGCTCATCGAAATGATAGTCAAACTCGCCTGTAAATTTAATTCCCAATACATAACATTGAATTCCGATGAAATCTTTATTCACATTCTAAATTTTCGAAGGGGGAAACATTTCCCATTCCATATTATTCACTATCGTTAAATCCACATTTAAATCCAAGGATAGTATGTACATCGATTTAATAAATCCGGATTTAACAAATCTCGATTTCAAGTACCTACATTTTAATCCAAAGTGAATAATATGGAGCTCACCAAATTTGATTAGTTAACTCGGGTTTAACTTTAATATCGCACTGAAATACTGGACCTTAGTCAGCCCTATCATGAATTCCATCGTAATAAAAAAAATGTTACGAATCCCCAAAATAAGTATCACAGAATCCATCGTATCGGAAAATCTCATACAAATTGCCATTACGAACACGGATTCTGTGTTTTTTTTTCGGGATTCGGAAACATTCCGATTAGCATGGAATTCATCATAGGGCTGAGTATTTTTGTATATTGTCACATCATGTATACTTACGACTAAATCTTTTATGACTTGAAAAAGAACTCCATTCTCATAATGCATCCTTTGATCAACTCGAGCTCTTTTCGACAAATCCTTGGGGTAAAGACCATCGGTTTTGGCATATTTCGAAACGATGTATGCCATAATTGCATGACTTTAATTTTAAAGTATTTTTTTAGTTATTTAAAAGATAAAAGCTTTTTTTTAAATGAATTGTTGTACCTATCCCAATATGGTTCATTTTCATCGACCAAAACCGGTATCTGATGTTGTGGATTTAACTGTAATGAAAGATGGTAAAAATTAATATTAATTGGCTTATGATTGTTCCGTTTGGCAACCAAGCGGATTATTTATAATTTAGTATTTATATTCAGCCTTATTGTGAGTTTCATCCGAACAAGATTCCACCCGGGAAATAGGACATTTTACTTTTCGCCTATTGTGAGTTTCCCCGAAATTTCATGATACAAAAATCTCAATCAATTATTATTTACAAAAAAAAGTCTAGATGAGTCATATTTTCCCCAAATTCTTCTTAATGGTCATATTTTAGTCCTTACAAGTCATCTGTATTGAATTTGGGTTTCATATTCAATAAAACTCTAACCTGGAACAATCATGTCAATAAAATCATCGGTGCTATTTATGGATGCCTCAGACGATTGTGGAGGATCTCGTACTTCATACCTCAATCAAGTAGACTAATGCTAGTGAAATCTTTACTAGCACCTCTCATAACATATGGTTTACCTCTCTATGCTGGAATGGACTCAACAAGCAAGCAAAAATTAATTGTTGCTTTCAACTCATGCGTGCGCTTTGTGTATGCTCTTAGGAAATTTGACAATGTATCTCACCTGTCTAACTGTGTCTTTAATATGCCACTTATGTCGTACTTCATTCTTGAAATTTGCAAATTTGTTTTCAATTTAATTCGTTCACATAAGCCAACCTATCTATTCAATAAGCTACAGTTTTCATTGTTCTCCCAGAACTTTTGCATTGCAAACTCGAAGATCCTTTTTTGTTTTAGCTGCTAAAGTTTCGAATGTATTGCCGGTTGAATTTAAAAACATGTCGATGTCATAAGATTCTAATCTTAAGGCTACTTGAATAAATAAATGAAAAAATGAAAAATGAAATGAAAAATTCCATTCATTTCGGCTTGAATGTAATGTCATTTCACTTTTATTTTGTAGACGAACAAAATTTCGTTCGGGTGAAACTCACAATAGCTTTTCTTAATTCCGGGCGAACAAAAAATTTTAAGGTGAAATATTTTTCGGGTGAAGCTCACAATAAGGCTGATTAATATTTTGCACACCATGCTAATATGCTGAAAGCAAAATGTAGTTTAATGCTCAATTTTTGAAGAAATGGTTTTTAGTCGCTCAGATCTATTTATAAAATGTCAAACATTTCTTAGAATGAGGATATTGCCAATCTCAGAAAAATAAACTAATAATTAAATTAATGTACATAATACATATTTTTTTTTTTTTAATATTTTCTTTTCTTGTTAATAATTTTCAAGCAATAAACATACACCTACTGACCTTTATGAATTCTTCACTCAAATGTTCTTTCTTTGCGAAATCGACAAATCTACGAAACAAAAAAAAAGTCAATTTGCATAAGACAAGTCACTTGAAATTATATTTTTATTCATTTTAATTACCTCAGGTCCACATCGAGACCAATCAATTTAGCAGTTATCATGCAAGCCCTTGCTGGAGGACTAAAAAGTGCATAGTACAATGTGGGTTTTGTCATCTCGATTTTGAAGTTATTAAATTGAATAAATTCTTTAGGATTATGAAATTACAAAACTTTAATATTATAATTTTCTATTGAAAAAAGCAACTGGTGAAGTTGATTGTTTTAGCACCAAGAATTACAAATCGCAACTACAGCTGTTAATGCGCTTTGTCTGTCATGTCATGAACACCACCATGTGCCGTAGTGCAAGTGCATATGACAAGAAAAAAGCTTTTTTAGTGCTTTTATCATTTTAAGTTTTTTATAATAATAATAAAAAAAAAAGCAATAGGGTATTGTGCGCAGATTGTCTGTGAAATTAAATTTTCGAACATACAAAAATTTACGGCCATTTTCAATTGTTTTAAACTCAATTAATTCATCAAATATGAAAAATAATGTATATCGTAGGGTGTCTTTAATGTGAATGAACAAAAAGAGAATATTTTGTCATATGAACCTTCCTATTTTGTTTCCAAGTCCGAAAAATTTAAGCAAATAAACTTCATTACTTCATAGATCGAGGCTTATCAATTTATACATGTAAAATGCAAAAATAACTATGTAATTAGTAACAAGCTTAGCTTAACCCAGAATATTTTCGAAGCACGGATAAGGTCAGTGTTACCACTTAATCAATTATCACATTATATTATCGATAGTTTGTATGGAAAGGTCAATATAATATATAAGTCCAAACATTTTTTCAAATTTAAAAATGTCCTCTCGGTGCCTGAATTGTATCACTTGTATTTATAAACCCATTCCAAAAGTATGGACATCTTTAGACAACTGTCCAACTCCAAAACCTTAATTATAAACATTTTTGAATCGATTGTCTTACTTATACACTGCTTATAATGGTTGTCCAAACACTTTCTAAAGTGAAGGCGTTCTAGTATAGTAAAGGGTTTTCCAATAAGAGGTGTTATTTTGATATTCAAAGAAAAATGGCATTTTTTGAGATAAATGATCGGATGTTTATTTCATTATAAAGAAAAAGGTATGCCGTTAATAATGGAACACAACATCAGCCAAATGGCCGCCACGACCACGCTTACAGGACCATATCCTTTTCATGAAATTTTCCATAACCAAATCGCAAAGTGGCTGCCCTATGTCCTCGATAGCCTCACGAATTCCATCTTTGAGGTCTTGAATCGACGCTGGGCTGTTGGCGTAGACCTTATCTTTCACGTGGCCCCAAAGGAAGAAGTCGCAAGGTGTTAAATCACAAGATCTCGGTGGCCAATTGTGATCACCTCTTCGAGAGATAACACGGTCCGGAAACTTTTCCCGTAAAAGATCGATGGTTTCATTGGGTACGTTCAGCAGACACAAGGGACTACATATGTAGTCAAGTGCATTCATTGAACGCAAATTTTACGAAGGAAACTAGTTATTTTTTTGAGATGTCATAAATGCCAAAATTGGAACTTTACTTCCAACCTTTACCTTCCATTGATAGTGCAGATAGTATTTATAATAATATTTTTTTTTGAAAAACACCTTACACAAGTCAATTACGAAATGTAATTTATATTTTTTCAATACTTCTTACTTATGATGCATTTTTTAATTAAATCTTTTCTATTATTTTGATAAAGAACTCCTCCACCCAAAACAATAAAACAAACGTTGAAAAAAGAAGTCACTGAACAATGAAGTTCAGCTTGCTGTTTAATGACAAAATATAATCAGCTGATATTTTGACATAAATGCACTTGACTTGAAATGAAGGGAGATATTTCTTGACTAGCTTTCCAGTCACTTTCCAATAAAAGTTGCCTTAATTGGAAGGAAATTTTGCGACAGCTGGCCAATCAGAGACGAGAAACTTGCCTTGCCTTCAAGTCCCTTCGTCATCTGAACGTACCCATTGCTTGTGTGGCACGTAGAGCCGACACGACGTTGTTGATGATCAGCCGGCTTGAGTTCTTGTGTTAACTGAACTTTATAAGCCTTAAGACCCAAGTCTTTATGCAAAATACGGTGTAATGACGTTTGTGGAATGCCTAATTCCAAAGAACGACGAGGAATGGACAAACCTGGGTTTTCTTCAACACTTTGGGCTACAACAGCAATATTCTCAGTTGTTCTTGAGCGACGTGCACGGGTTTTATTCTTCACATCACTAACTTGTCCCAACAGCTCGAATTTGTCCACCAATTTCTGTATTGCGGTCCGACAAGGTGCTTCACGACGACCCAAAAATGTTTTAGTTTTACGAACCGTCTCTGCCAAATTTTCACCATTTTTATAGTGAATTTTAATAATTTCAATGCGTTTTTGAAGCGTGTATCGTTCCATTTTTATTAATGGCGTAGTTTCTACTTGTCAAATGTCAAAAAATGACAGCTTCGAAAGTGACAGCTACCGAAATAGCGGGCTATTCAAAATAACACCTCTTATTGGAAAAATATGACTAATAATAATCTCCCAAAGTATGGATTTTGAACGCGAAAACACCCTGTAAGAGTTGAAACATTGAAAGAAAATGAAAAGAGTTAGATAGCTCAATTTCGTCCATTTGTAGCTTAGCAACAATACTGCATTTTTTACAAAACAAGGTTTGCATAAACACAAAGTTGAAACTGCAATATAAACTTGCTAGCAAAAACATTCCATTTATGTTTCTTAAATTTACATAATTTCTTTTTAATAAATTAACTTGATGGCAGGTGAAATAAGTCGGTATTTAAAAAAATGGTTGTAGTCACATTTAGTATGTCTCTAAATTTCTTTTTTAGTAGATAAAAAAAACTTAACCTACTTCTTATCAGATTTTTGTTTAATGTTATCATCAACAATTAAATACAATTATTATTTGTCTTATCTTTTTTAGATAGCTTAATGCTAATACATTTTCCTTGAAAGTATTGTTTTTTTTTCAACACACTACACAGCTTGATACCGAAGCAACTAGTTGAAATTTGTGTACCTTATAGAGCTTAGTTCAGTCTTATAACGGTTTTGTAAAAAAATGGGCAAACTAATTCTATACGGAACATTGTTATCGCCACCAGTGCGTGCAAGTCTTATGACACTTAAAGAATTGGGACTAGATTTTGAGTTTGTTGAAGTTGACGTCTTAAACGGTGATCAAATGTCTGAAGAGTTTTTAAAAAAGAATCCACAACATACAGTTCCTGTGCTCGAAGACGATGGCGATTTTATTTCAGATAGCCATGCCATCATTTCATATTTGTGTCGAAAATTTAGCAAATCTGACTCATTATACCCAAAGGATTTTTATAAACGGGCAATCGTTGATCAACGGCTTCATTTTGAATCGGGGATATTATTTGCGCGGTGCTTGAAGGGATTTAGGGCACCCAGTGAGACATTTGAACAAAAATTGAAAAACATTGAAGACGCTTACGATTCTCTGGAGCTATTCCTTGAAGACAAATACATGGCCGGAGATCATTTGACTATTGCTGATTTAAGCATTTTGGCTTCGGCATCTTCATTGGATTTAGTCGTTCCAATTGATTCTACTAAAAGGCCAAAATTACATGCGTGGTTGGATTTAATGAAACAGCTGCCTTATTATGAACAAACCAATGTGGAGGGTCTTAAAAAAATATCAGAAATTTTAAAACCGTTGCTAGTAGCATTGGCCGATGAGTCGAAGAAATAAAAATTTTGTTAACATTTTGTAAATAAAGGTACATATTTTATTATATTTAAAAGAAATGGTTTTAAATTGTTGAAAATTTATGTTGATACATGTCAGTACGCAAAAACAGATCATTTCAGCTTTGATTTATCTTTTAGGAAAAACATGAATTTAATACTAAAAAAAAGACTTTTTGAGGAAAAAGGTTTTAATAAGACAGGACGAAGGCACATCAAGAAAGCATGAAAAATAAACTACGTACAGAGTTCTTGTATTTTCATTCTTTTTTTAAACAAATCTCACATTTTTTAGCAAACAATGCCAATCCCAATTCATTGCCCCTTTCATAGTAGGGCAACTTTGTCATCAGTTCCTTCCATGCCAAAAGTTTGGGAAACTTTTTTCCATCGATCGGAATTAAACAATCCAAACTAGAGGCAGTAGCTAAAATGCTGAAGTCCGCAATGGTCACATTCTCGCCAGCAACATAGTTGTTATGTTCCAGAAATTTGTCCAAAAACTCATATCCACACATGACGGCATCCTGTTTATCTTGGGGAATTGTAGGGTTATTTTTTTGGAAAATTCCAGAAGCAATGCTATTCACAGCGGCAAACAACACACCAGAATCGAAATAGAGACGTTGATCTACCAACGCTCGTTGATTGAAGTCTTTCGGATATAAGCTATCGTCATTGGCATACTTTCGCACTAAATAGGCAGATATTGCATGACTATCGGCTAAGTATTTACCCTCGTCTTCTAGCACCGGCACCAGCTGCAATGGATTTTTTTTACGGAATTCTTCAGTTTTTTGTTCGAATTTCGTGAGTTGAACTTTTTTAATTTTGAATTCTAAGCCGAGGGCATTTAGAGTTAGAAGAACAGTCCTACAGGCGGGACTTGGTTCGAGACCGTATAAAATAAGAACCATTTTTTTTGTTTGGTAATGTGAAACGAATGGTCTAGCTATACTATTCCAACTGATCGAAATCGTTAAGCATTCAAGTATTATTGTTCTGAATTGTCGCTGATAACAAAATATAAATAGGTTTTTGTACTTATCTTGTATTTAATTGCTCGATTAAGAATGATAATATTGTTCTACTTTGATAACAAATTAACAAATTAGTTTTTTTATATCTATATAATGTAATATTAGAAACTTATCATCGTTTTCGCTTCATTGATTATTTTTAACAATCATATTTATTTCACTTAATTCAGAGAAGTTTTATGGGATTAATAGTTTAGAGATTGCATTACTTATCACATGACATTAGGTTATATTCAACAAATATTTTTGTTGCAAGCAATTGAATAAAATTAAAATAAAATATCGTTCTATGTTTTATTTTAAGCTTTTAACTGTTACGCCCCAAAAAAAAGTGCTATACTCTGTCCAACAAAAATTGGCAGTGTAGGCAAGATAGGACGTTTGCCTCTCATTCTGGCTTCAGTGGATTGCATAAATTCTGTCCTACATTAAAGCTTTCACAGGGTTGTCGTAGTGTACACGATAGCACTCATCATTAAAAGCTTTTTCTTAAAGCTCGAAAATCAAAAGCACCTTAACAGAAACTCAAGGAAAAAAAGCTAAACGAATTACCAAATGGACACGCGTAACTCTGAATGTACATCAAGCAGCAGCCAATCGCTATTGGCAAAAGCCACAGCAATTCAGTCACAGATTAGCCATACGGCTATCTGTGAATTCAGTGCACACTCAGATATGCCTTGAATAGGATATTGGGTCTGTTTCCGATGCTATTGGAAATTCAAGGGCGGGCAAACACTTTTTGTGGAGGAGTTATTTCAATTTAATATGGTGCAAAAATATGGCACGCTACTGATTTTTGAAAAGCTTTCCCATAAGACGTGTTCTGCCTATTTTTGTTGGACAGAGTATAGAAAAGTTCATCTACAGATAAAGATAAACCACACTGTTCACAATTGACTCATATACCACTTCAGTGAGCCATAAATTCAACAATCGGATCATATCCAAAATCAAGTAGGACATAAGCCCACAGACAAAATTTTAGGCAATTACGTCCCTGCTAGAATCACTTGTTTTCAAAGAAATCATTGATAGTTTCCTTCACATTGATAGTTTCCTTCACTGGTACCTATCGTGGAAGTCATAATTTTTTTGTTATAAACTGGAAGTTCAGAAATAAGTTTTTTAAACAGTCCTATTCTGCTAAACGTTCGTGTGAACATTTGCATTCTGTTATCCGCGGAAAGGAAATTATTGTTCCATAATGCGTATACATTGCGATAAAAATAAAATATTAAGACATACAGCCCTATTCTGCTATTCACGTGAATCGTACTTTCGATTCACCCATTCGATTCCCTTTCGCTCTACCTTTCCATTCTGCTATCCGTCGGGTGAACTTCATTATCCCAAACCTATTTGACATTCACGTAAACAACTTTTCATGTGAAAATCTTGGGAAATTTGGGTAAATTGTTTTGGATAATCATTTTAAATTAAAAAAAACAACAAATATTAACAGTTATTAAACTTTTTTTCCACTTCCAAACAGATGAATAAGAAAATCAACAAACAGAGCAGGCACTTGTTTTTTGAAAAACTGGATTTAATTTAATTGCAGAAAATAAAGGGATGAATTGATCTCTATTTGTTGTTCTACCTCGAAAAATGATAATAATGTGGTTTTCGTTTCGACCAAAAAAATCGATTTTTTTGATTTGTGACAAGTTTTTCCTTTCGACCAAAAAATCGAATTTTTGTCGATCTGAAGTCGATTTTGCAGATCTCGATTATTAGCAAGATTTACACAGATTTTCACACGCGCTTGCACACACATCAAAGAAAAGTGACATTTATCAGTGTTTTTTCAAAAGTGGCACTCACACAATTGCAAAACAAACTAAAATCACGTTTTCTGTTCCTTTTGCCAGTAAAATTTAAGATCTGACACCCAAATCTGAAATGGTTGAAACGAAAACCACATTAGTTATCGTTTACAGACAAATATTCTAAATTAAGCAATAAACAAGATTTTACTTATATTTTACTAATCACTTCCCAGGCAATCCAATAAAAATGAAAAAATCCGGAACATTTCATATGCGGATCTGAATTGTATAGAGTGAATGCATTCACGTGAATAAGAGAATACCGCGGAATATTACCGACTTTACCTACTTTAACCCAGATTCACTTCGAATGAATAGCAGAATAGTGATTAGTGAAAATACAAGAAAAATTCCCCCCGATGAATAGCAGAATAGGGCTGATATTCTCTTTAGAATTTCAAAAACAATTACGGGTTACGGTTTGCATTAGAAAGACTCAAATTTTAAATATTTAATTTGAATGTTTCGATTGAATCGTATAGCATGTTTCAATTTTTAAAAACAGCTTTTATAAAAGAATCACTGTTCCAAAATTGAGTTTTTGAAAATTCAGCTTGCAAATCTCTCCAAAAGTTCAACTGATTCGGTTCAAAAAAAACTTTTAAGAATTCTGCTTATAGAAAGCTTTTGCCAATAAAAAAAAAGAAAATCGCTCGATTTTGTTCGATTATTTTCAGAGCTTCGCAGTAGAATTTTCAATTTACAAAAAAAAGAAGATACTAGCTTTGAGAACTCTGTAAAAATAGTTTAAAAAAAAAGTATGTTAATCAAAGCTCTCTATATGTGGCCCTAGCAAGGCCAGGCGGGTCCGCTATGCCTGCATCTAGCCAAAC
The DNA here is from genome assembly GCA_932273885.2 of Leucozona laternaria. Classification (NCBI taxonomy): domain Eukaryota; kingdom Metazoa; phylum Arthropoda; class Insecta; order Diptera; family Syrphidae; genus Leucozona; species Leucozona laternaria. The sequence goes on along the minus strand of OW026368.1, from coordinate 19,030,156 downwards.
TTGAAGCTTAATTTTTTACTTTCGATAGGTACTATACAGCAAGTCATCGATTCTAAAATAAAATCAAAATCGATATTTTGATCCAACTTGACACAATACGATGATAGCGGGAAAATGAAAGAAGTCTATCTGTTTGGCTACAGCCTAAACGAATTGGTCAATTTTCTTTAAATTTATGGTACCTTACATTTTTGGAACTTCCTCCATTGACATTGACCACTTTTTGCAAAATTACAAAAGTAAAAATATTTTTGTTCCCGCTAGAGCAGTTGTTTTGTGATAAAGAATATACACATTTTTTTTTAAAAACCAAAATTTAAGCTTTCTACATCATTTTTATAATTTTTCCAGTCAGAAACACTATCCCAAAATAAGTTTGAAAATTTTCACTTTTGTACTTTTTCACTTTTTTGGCCAATTTAGTTAAGGTTTAAACGGAAACCTTGTTTTTCTTAAAAACCGCTTAGCGCAGATACAAAAAAAAAAAAACAGTAAATTTTAATAGGTAGGTACATATTATAAGCTACATAAGAAAAATGGTTCTTCTTCAAAATGCATGGAACTTTTTCGTGATCCAAAATGTAATTAACAAACTCAAAAACAGAAGAATAATTTCACGATAATAGCCTTTTTCAACATTGTAAGCTGAGAAATGACAAAATGAAAATTTACTACTTTAAATTTGTTTTAACCTGAAACTATTCAAAGCAACATAATGCCAAGTTTATTGTAAACTATACCGAGTCTTAAGCAACGTAGTCATATAAACTTTCATTGAATCTAAATGTTTGCTACCTAAGGCCGCAAATACTATTTATTTTTATTAGCTTTCAATTTTTTTTTGCTTTTATGTAAGTGAGAATTGTTAAGTTCTAATTTCGACGGTTATAGCTTATAGCTGTTCTGTATAGTATTTCTAAAAACAAAATACACGTTGTTAAGTTTTTATTTGCACACAATTTTTTGAAGTGATTCATTTAAATTCATTACTTTTTACAAATCGTATTTTCATAAATGCGTCAATACTTCTGATAGCTTGCTGATATATTAATTGTTAATAAATTATTGCGAATAAACTTTTAACAAAACACGACTTCAAAATAAAAACGTCAAACTGTTAACTCTATTAATGTAAGTCATTTTAACTCTGTATTAGGTAGTATGAATGGAGTTTAGTGTATAACTTAATATGTGATGAAGATTTCCAAAAGCTGCAGCCAAATAAAACACACGACAATGGCAACGCCAATAAAATGTGGATGAATGAAAACATTTGTTCGTGCGATGTAAACATATTTATTGATCCGTATCGTTATATGATAATGTATACATACGTACGACTATTATCTTCACTGATTAAATAATATATAATAATATGTGCCTTTATAGTACTTGTATAAATTAATTTCAATAAAACACAACAAATAGTTATTTTTGGTTTCCTCATATAAATTAGTGTATAGCCACACTGTGGTGTATGAGTGATTTTTTTTTTAATTTTCTTCCCGTTTTAAATAAAAAATAAAATGGCAGCAATTTGCTGTTTTCGTTACTATTCCCTAGTTGTTGTACATAAAATTAGATGCTCTTATAGTGTGATTCTCTTAAGTTTTGTTTTTTTAATTTAATGTATAAAGCACATAAAATATTTTCATTTTCAAAAGAAATTGAATTAAATTTGTTCTTTAAATATTGTTTTGACGCTAACTAAATTCAGGAACGCTTTTTTATTTTTTTTTGGTTCAAGTAGGTAGTTAATTTCGTATATGTGTAAATATTTACGCACACAAAAACGAATTTCAAAAAAATCAACTCTTCGTTAAAACTTACATTTTGTTCAAATCCCTGAACATTTTTTTGAAAATTTTAATTCTTCAATATTTTTAACACACCAAGCTAATTACTATGTATTACAAAATTTTATTAAAATTGGTCAATTCCATATTGAGTAAGTACTATATGAAATGTTACTAAAGGTTTTTAGCTAAATTGTTTCCTACCAAACAGTTGAGCGTTTTTACAGTAACGCACATACAACATTTTAACAATATCATACAGTCATTTTTGATTAGATTGTTCTTATTTTCAGTCTTAAGAACAATTTTCTTAATTGTTTAGATAGTTTTCAAAACCGCCAAGTGCCAAGTGCCAAGTTTAAAAAATACATGTTATTGAAAATTTTGATTAAGAATACAAGCCTCATTTTGAAAAATGTAATAGGATGTAACTTTTCCCTAGAAAATCAAAAAACAATTAAACTATATTTTAGAAACCGTTTCTTACTACTTATCTGGATCACGAAATGTAAAATGTAATACATGTATTTTATTTTGAGATTTTGGTTGCCTATTTTTCAAAATTCCGTTACTTGAGTACTTATACTGCACCAGATACCTGCATTTAGTATTTTTGAGGCTGATGGAGTTATAGCTATGTATTTCACGGCTGCCATGACGATCATCAGACTCCTTTTAGTGGTGCTTATAGTCTATTACGTTTAATTTTAATTTTAATTTGAAAAAATGTTTGCCAAGCTGAGAGTTGAACATAGACCAAGCGTCTTCAGAGCCATTGCACTACGCATTGCGCTACCGAAGTCACGTGATCATCAGGTCCAATCCAAAGTATGTTTTATTGTTTGACAATTGTTTGGCAAGATGCCAATTTTGTTTTGTAGTTTTAGCAACCTACAGCTTCACTATTCGGCGAGGGAAATTGATAGTTGTAGCAGATTATTTGGAGAAGTTTCGTCTCTTTTTTGAACAGATTTAAATGCCCAGGGCCAATATTATGAATTACAATTATAGTTCAAAATCCATCGTTATCATTACTTTGCGATTACTTTCTACGATAGTTGTTTTTTTGAAAAGACACTGGTTTTCTTTGACTCATGACTTTATGTAGCTGTCACATATTTATTATGTTTGTTATTTGGGTTTCGTTCTGCTGGTATCTTGATTTTATCTGGATGAAGTCCTTGACTGCTAACCTATAGAGGTAAAGGTTTAAGCTCCATTCTAGATAGCACTATTTTCTATATGCCCCCAGCGTCACTTGTACGCCATCCTAGGCATTACACGATATAATAAGCAAAATTTATTCTCATTCTCTTATTTTTTCTAACTAGTGGCGTGCTGTTGAGGTTGCAATTAAAATTAATATATACCTATAGCATAAAGTTGAAATTATTATTAAATAAATTATCTCACTTTCATATACTTATATATGTATGTATGTGTCAACATCACTCAACCCGTCAAAAGAAATCGCTCCAATCTTTCAGGAAACTTTTAATGCTTTTCGCATGCAACCATTTTGTTGATAATGCTTGGAAGCTTGCATAATGCATACCAAAATAAAACTATTAATAAAGCTTTTCTTAAGAAAATAAAAAAAACAAGATCTCAAAGGAAATTAATTAAATTATACCTACAGCAATTTTTAAATGAAATAGAGCCACTTGGTTCTTCGGACAGGGCACTAATGCGATCTTTAAAAGTCCAAATTGTTCAATTAAGGAACCACGAGTGCAAGTTCAAAAGTATTACATTATATCTAATGAATAATAATATTGTCTGTCTAACAAAAAAATGTATCTATCTTTATAAATAATATCCATACTCTGATTTGTACCTATACATATAAACTAACCTGATGCACATAGCAAATGGTTGATAACAAAGGCAATTTGCAAAATTGCTACTAAAACCATTTGCATGTGCTAAGCAAACATTTTCTTCATGTCGCTTGATTTTGTTTAACGACTTTTTCTCCACCGACTTTATAAATTGAAAATAAATTAAAATTTACAAAATTCGATCTATTATTAATCTAGCTAAAATTTTAGGGTTTCCCTGACGAACACATTCCCTAAATATAAAGGAGAAATGAAGATTTTGTATACCTACTTTATTAAAAGCTTCTTAAGAAGTTTCAGATTTTAGTTCGGGAAGAAGTTTATTTTCACATTGCAATACATTTTTGTTCAGACAAAATTGTACTGTATACAAGTTGACCACCCCCAAGTCCCAATTCTCATTTTCACGATAATTGAGCTCTGCTATCAAAAAGATACATAATATTCAATTTATTGTTGTATACTCTTCAAAAAAGATTATAGATGAGCAATATTAAAAGGCAGAGAATTTCATATTTCGAGTTAGTTTGTTTCTATCGATTGAACTTGCACGTTGATCATTAAAGAAAAATGGGTAAACTAGTTCTATACGGCCTCGAAATAAGTCCTCCAGTTAGGGCTGTTTTACTAACACTCAACGCACTCAATTTAGATTATGATTTCAAAACAATTGATTTCTTAAAAGGCGAACACATAACTGAGGAATTTAAAAAGAAAAATCCTCAACATACTGTACCAGTTTTGGAGGACAATGGTCACTTTCTATGGGACAGTCATGCAATTGCTGCGTATTTAGTGAGGAAGTATGGAAAAAATGATGATCTTTATCCAAAGGATTTCTTGAAACGTGCTGTGGTTGACCAACGTTTACACTTTGATTCCGGAGTTATGTTTCCGAACATGAGGAAAATAACAGTGCCAATAATTTTTGAGAACAATACCGACATCCCAAAGGAGAAATTGGATTCATTGTACGAGGGTTTGGATTTTTTGGAGAGATTTTTGGAGCATGATTACTTAGCTGGTGAAACCATGACCATAGCTGATTTTAGTATGGTGTCAACTTTAGGTAGCGTAGAGGCTATAGCACAAATTGACTCAGCCCAATTGCCAAAATTTTTTGCTTGGGTAAAGAGGATGACTGAGCTGTCATATTACGAAAAGGCAAATGGAAGAGGCGCCGCTCTTCTGACTGGAATTTTAAGAGCGAAATTATCTTCAAAATAAATAGATTTTAAGGAAAATAAAATAATTCTTTCTTTATCACTTTGTTTTTCTGTTTGTAGTGAGAACCTTTCTTATTAGTTAATCAATGTAAGTGAAATATGATTTAAATAGAATAAAAATTGCAAATTACCCAGCAAACATTTTAATTCAAAATTGAATCATAAATAAATCACAAAATTGAAGAACCTGACGGAAAAGAATTCACTTATGATGCAATTTGAATTCTTTTACCTGGGCACTTGGACACCGATATGAATCGCTTTTGTGAATGATTTATGATCTTCATTTAAACTTAATTTAAATTAATGTATATAAGAGTCTATAAAATTATTTCTTTATCTTTTCTGAATCATAAATATGATTGCATTATGATTCATTTTAATGAAGGTATTTACTCATCATCCCTTCTCTTAAATGAACATTCACAATTAATTCACTTTATTGGAATCATTTTTGGTGAAGAAAATCTGAACCTTCAGAAAAATGTTTGCTGGGTACGTACTGGTCAGTTTCACTGATGTAGTGGTATGTGAGTAGCACTTAAGTGGCTAATACGGAAATCTTATGCCCAATTTCACAATGCAAAGTAACCTTAATATATGGGGCAACTAAGTCTCCCATACTGGCCACATAAGTGCCACTTATGCAGACCGTAAAACTGTGCCACTATATGGGAATCTTAAATGCCACTTTATTTTGTTAAGTGTGCACTGCGAAAGTGGACCTTAGTTTGACAAAAATTTCATTTCGGTTGAGCTACAAACAATTTTGTACAAATTTGTAATTGTGTGAGTTCAATTTTTCTATTGAAGCATTTGTCCTCAACTCAACACCACTTTTTCTTATCAAAAGCAAACAATGCTGCGATATGCCTCAATCGAACAAATACGTTAAGATATTAATGTCACTAGATTTTGTTGCGTGTGCAAGTGCTTGTAAATCTTGCTTCAAACAGAGAATAAAGACAAAAAAAATACACTGAAAAAGCTCTACAGCCAAATTAATAAAAGTGGAATAGCAAAGGCTTAAGCCTTATTCCGTGGACTAAGTGCAAAATGTTATTTAAAAAATAAAATATCAATTAAGTGACGTTTACTAAGCTAAACCACCGAAGAAGGTGGTTTAGCGAAGGAATAAGAACCAGATGTGTCAAATTTATTCTGCATTTAAAAAATATAGGTGAAGATTGCAAATTGAATTTTCGATAAAAATAATAATGTCGATTTGTCGAGTTCTTAAACCATTTGGAATTATTGGACAATCAGCCATCAAGGACAAGAAGAAGAAAAATATACAAAACCAGATACGATCCACTGCAAGTGCTTAGTGAGGAGGATTTCAGGAAGAAATATAGAATATATATATATAAATTTACAGCCAGGCTTCAGGAATGACATGAGTTCACTCTTGTTGCGGAAAAATCCAACCTACCTACAAATTTTCTCTTCTTTTTGTATTTTTATCTATCTATCTATCTCTCTGTCTATCTATCTATCCCTCCATTTAATACGAATAGAATTTCCAACAAACAAAAAAAGAAATGACATCTTCTCTTATGTCAACGAACACACCAACATCCAAACACAATTCATGAAAATCTGTTGTACCCACCTAAATAATAAAATAAAATATATAAAATAAAAAACAATTTTGACAGCAAATAATCAAAACAACGTAATTGTTAGGTGTGTTTGGCAACGTGAGGTTTATTTTTTTTTGTCTTCAAATTTTCTGTCAAAACCCATACAAAAAAAAACCCAAGTTTACGAAACTTGGTGAAAACTTCAAGTTACCAAACAGGCATCTTACTTATTGTAGTAGATTTTCTTAAGGGATTTTTTGTAAACGTCACTTTACTATTCCACTAACAATTTGTTTTTATTAATGTAAAATTTTAATCCGTAGCTTTACCCTTATTCCATGGTTTAGTAAGGTCGTGGAATAAAGGTAGAATAAGCGTTTTTTATTAATTTGGCTGCTACAATGTAGATAATCTTTTTGTATCGTTATAATCGATTAATGCTTCAATGTCGATCCCAAGTCCCAAAAGACTCATTAGCACGCGATGTGTTTTCTCTGTCATCAACAAGATGATAATGTTTAATTCATTGTTATACTCTTCAAAAAATATTATAGACGTGAGTATTATAAAAAGGCAGAATATCATATTACGAGTTAGTTTGTTTCTATCAATTGAACTTGCACGTTGAACATTAAAGAAAAATGGGAAAACTAGTTTTGTACGGTATCGAATTAAGTCCTCCGGTCAGGGCGGTGTTACTAACACTCAACGCTCTCAATTTAGATTATGATTTCAAAACAGTTGATTTATTAAATGGCGAAAATAGAACTGAGGAATTTAAAAAGAAAAATCCTCAACATACTGTCCCAGTTTTGGAGGACAATGGTCACTTTTTATGGGACAGTCATGCAATTGCTGCGTATTTAGTGAGGAAGTATGGAAAAAATGATGATCTTTATCCAGAGGATTTTTTGAAACGTGCTGTAGTTGACCAACGACTACATTTTGATTCGGGAGTTCTATTTGCCAACATGAGGAACATAACAGCCCCGTTATTTTTTAAAGACGTTACCGACATCCCAAAGGAGAAATTGGATTCAGTGTACGAGGGTTTGGATTTCTTGGAGAGCTTTTTGGTACATGACTTCATAGCTGGCGAAACCATGACCATAGCGGATTTTTGCATTGTTGCAACTGTAACTACTTACGGTGCATTCGCTCCAATCGATCCAACCAGAACTCCAAAGCTGCTGGCATGGGTAAATAGATTGGCTAAGTTACCATATTACGAAAAAGCAAATGGCAACGGTGCTGTTATTTGCGTTCAAATGATAAAAGCGAAATTGCCTTCAAAGTAAATTGTTAAACAAAATATGCAAAAATAAATTTTATTTATACTGTGTGTTTTTCTTTTCGATTATTGTTTGAATCTATGGAAGCTTTAGGTACTTATACTGAGATTCCTTAAGCTTATTGAATAACAATACATATTGTATGGAAAGAACACTTGAATTAAAACTATTATGAGTATCGTTTAAAGTTACGTAATAATAATAAATAAGCTTTGGTTACGCAAAGACTTTAAGTTGATTTACTTATTAACTTTGAGCTAAGCATACCCACAATGTGCCTATACAATGCTTTTAAATGCATTTAAGTTTTAAGGTAGGTACTCGAATTTATACGTACATTTTAATGATTTGAAACATAAATTAATTTGCAAAATATTCAGTTAAGTTTCTCTGAAAATGTTTTAGATTATCCGTTCTTCTTAGTTGACGTGGCAACGATTTCCAAAGACAAACTTAACTAACGAAATACTAGCTTCGTTCGTTGAGCTTTACCCAGGGTTGACCCAGGTTTTCTTGACAACCCCAAGAATTGTCAAAAAAACCTGGGTTTTTAGATTCTCAAAAAACGCTCAATTGCTGTTGACATTTAAAGCAAGAAAAAAAAGTTCTGTGACTAGATAATTTAAACTTGAAATTTGTTTCAAATATGTCTTTAAAATAAATAAAAATAACTTCTACCGTTTCCATTTTATATTGCTATTTATTAGCATTAAATTAAATTTGTATATTCCTTCAATTTGTTTTCCAAAATTAAACAATAACCTGCAGCACGTGAATCCACAAGAAAATATATGCATAACAACTCATGTCACTTTGGCAGTTTTTGCTTTACCTCAACTCGCCAAAGCAAAATACCTAGTTCTACTTCAGGGCGAGTTCAGGGCGACCCCAGGTCTCAAAAAACACAGAATTCTTTCACCAGGGTGACTTCAGGTTTTTCAAAAAACGCTTTATGGCGACTCCAGGGTGACTTCAGGGCTCAACGAACAAACCTACTGTCGCTCAGAAATCTGACAGGTAAAACGTGGAATACAGATTTGGTTGGTTCTGTCAGAAGCTAGAAACTGTATATGGATATAAAGGTCTAGTGGTTGCTCAGTGTGGAAAATCTTAAATAACATGGATAGCGTTTTAAATTTTAATATATTCGGAGGGCTAAATCCATCCATACAAACGTTCGAAATGTGGTCGAATCTTTGAAGTCCAAAAACATAACGAGCTGCATTGTTCAATGTTCAATTTTCTCTGGGACACATTATCTAAACTACAAACTTGATACTTTTATAATATTCCCTAGAAAAGGTTTCGCAATTTTTATCTTCCTCTTAAGCGGGATATACATTGTTCAAATGCTTGTCATGCATGTGAGTGTATTAAAAATTTTTTTTGACGTTACATATACACACTTCATGCATGAGTTTTCAATCATTCATTTTTAATTAAATTTCTATGCGAAAATGTGCCTATGCTTGATCAAGCAATCATTCTCAAATATACATTATTTCAATTCTGGCTATATGATTGAACAAAAATCAAAACTTTTTGATTTTGCTTCAAGCATACACACAATGTATACGTGTTTCATATTTACTAATACACTCTCTATGCATGACAAGCATTTGAACAATGTATATCCCGCATTAAACTATTCCTATAATCAATCAGTTTTTTTACTCTTCCAAATTTGGCTCCCAAATTTGGAAACACTTTTAAAATGTTAAGATAGAAGTACTTGCCCAACAACGAAAATGAACTGCTTCTTTACTTTTCGAAAAAAATGTGGTTTTCTTTGATTTAACGTTGTTTTTAAAAAAGATGTGTAAACTCGTGTAGCAGTTTATGGACTGTTTACAACTACTTACCATTTTGTTGCCATGGATGAATGTAAACTCTTAAATGGGGTCGGGGTGCAGATAAAATTTTAAGGGTAATTGTAAACGTCCAGTTTTAGTAAATTTATTGTTGCTCTAAGAGAATGAGTTAAATTATTAAAAACCATGCAACGGGTTTTATTTTTACATTTTGCTCCATTTTAGACTTCTTAATTTAAGTGAAATTCAAACATGATTATTTTGATTGATTCTCTTTTTTTTTCATTAAACGTTTTTTTTATGAGGTCTGTTTGGTATCTTTTTTTCAGTTAAATGTGTAAACCCTGCCAAAAGACCAAATAGAGAACGAATCTTTCAAAAATGGAAAAACTAATGGCGAATTCCTTTCAACAAAAAATTCGAATTTTTTCTAAACAGAATCGAATTTTTTCTAAACAAAATCGATTCTTTTCTGTTAAAACAAATCTTGCGTTTTTAGCAAGATTTCACACTGATTTGCACACACACTATGAAGACTTGACATTTCTAATACGTCATAAATTGAATGTCGCGGAATTTTTGGAAGACGAGTTGTTTATTTTTTGGTTGGAACGAATTCTACATAATTTAATAATAAATATTCAACAATATATTCAGTCAATACAGCTATAAAAATAATTTATTGTGCGTTGTTCATTACAAACACAAATTTTACAAAAAAAAATAGCTTTCGCGAGTGAAGACGTGTTAAAAACTTTCAGTGCATGTGATGAAAACTTCTCAATAATAATATTCTTTAAAAATATATGTGCAAATAGAAGTTCAAACAAATAAAATGCACCGTATAAGCTGGCTAATATCATTTATTTATTAATTTAATTCTATTGGTAGAACATTTTTCTCACAACAAAAACAAACAACCTTAATAGTTTTGTGAATAATTTCTTGACGTTTTGCGTCAATTGCAGCTATAAAGTCACAAACACAATCACACCAAAAAAAAAATCGATTCTTTTACGAAATACGAATTCCTTTCAATTGAAAGAAAAAATTCGATTCTGTTTAGAAAAAATTCGATTTCTTTTTTGAAAGGAATTCGCCATAACAAGAAAGTTAACAAACGCATTGATCCACTTTTGTGTACTGTGTACAAAACGTCAAAATTCCACTCCTCAATTCAACAACCTCATGTCAAAAGACCGGTTTTGTTGAAAATTTGCTTTTAACTTAAAAAATTAAAATATACATTTCCCAAGTTATTTATCTATTATTTAGATCTGTAGTTAATTTTCACATTTCAGACACCATCATTTCAGATTAAAAGCAAAATATGCTAACAGCTGGTTGGTTGTTTTGACAGTTCTTACTCTTCTTGCACACAAAAATATATGTAGAAAATTGGGGGAAATTATTTGCTCTTTCGATGTGCTCTCTCGTTGCTACTTTTTTGAGTCCACAAACAGGAATTTTTGACAATTTGTGCAAATTCATAAGAAATTTCATTTTTCATACATTGGGAAAAATAAATTGATTTATTTTTGATTTAAAATCAATTTTTCAGATCTAACTTTTTCGGCAGATTTACCCCTCCCTGTACTTCCACAAACATAATTTGCAGCTGTCAGTTCTCAAATGTATTTTTTGAATTGATTAATTTATTTCAGGTGCGAAAATTGTGTTCAAAAAATGTGAGAAATATTAATACAGAAACGAAACTTTACGAATACAATGACAAAAATAAATCAATTTGAAAAAGTGTTTTTAAATAGAAATTTGAATTTACCAATGGAAAAACCCATTACTTAGCAAGTTTCCATTAAACGACGCGAGGCACGACGATATAGAAGCTGAACTTCACAAAACTAATTATAAAACCATATATATCAATAAAGGACTAGACTATGCCAATTTATAACAGTTATAACAGTTTTTTGCCATTAAAAAAAACGTGACTAAACGAGCTTCGCGCGACTTGAAAAAAAAAACTCTATGGGTGCCTGAAGTATGCCCACCGGCGGAAGGCGGGGCCGCATAAAAAGTACTTTTATAAACCAAAACTGTTATAATTGGCATGTCTAGAGTCACTTCCATCAATAAATATGACCGGATGTTATAATCATAGCACCTTTATAATCTCGTATCAAAGAGATTCTTTTATTTGTTTTCAATGTTATCAAACGCTCGTTTTTTGTAGCGCATCAGAGTTCATTAATTTAAGTTCGTCATTTATGCCACTTTTTTTTATTAATACAGTTAAATTGTGTGTGTTGATGTTGGAGCTTCGATAAAAGATCAAAGCTGAGAAAGCTTTGCATTGATTTTCCTATTAGCGTTTATATAGCTTAGATCGAATCGTTAATAGAAGCTTCAACATAAACACACCCTTAGGCGTTTTCACCTGGATTTTATTAAGATAAAAGGTTTAGCAAGATACTAATTAAAATATTTTAAAACTAAAAACATTTTAGTAAAGCCCTTTAAAGTTAGAAAATTGTTAAGTAGTATGATGCCGCTAATACCTCAACGTCATGAATGGCGCTTAACTGAGGTCTAAACTTTCAATGTTTGGAACTCCCACGTGTCGCACCTACATTTTTTACTAGGACTGAATCTAATATCAAAAATGATTGGAAGAAAAATTAACCTTATATTATATAACGGAAAACTGTAAGATTCCAATTATTTAGCCCAAAGAAGGTTGCTAAAACGTCAGTCAGTTGTTGTTAAATTTTGTTAGATTTTTATAATCAGTTAACTAGCCTTTTCCTAGTAGGTATCTGAATGGTCAGCTCTCCAAAGTAGTTATTCGCATATATGTAGTTGTAACATTTTATTTAGGATTAACCATTGCCATTTTACTAAAGTAAACTAACTAAAAACTTAAAAAAAAATATATTTTACAGTAGGTATAGATTCAGCTTAGTTGCTTCACTATAGTAGCAGCTTCAACTATTTTAAAATCATCAATTTAATTATTAAATGAATCCATTATCGGAATACAAATTGACGATAGCGTATTATACTATAAATTACTTTATTGCGTTGCACTAACAAGGATATAACATATATTTAGGTTGGCCATATCCGATTAATTATAAGGCAGGTACACCTCAAGGGAGGCTCGAGGTAGAATGAAACCCAAACAAATAAATAAATAGGTACAGATATTGCACTATTATAGTCCATCAAGAACAACTGAGAATATTGCTGTTGTAGCCCAAAGTGTTGAAGAAAACCCAGGTTTGTCCATTCCTCGTCGTTCTTTGGAATTAGGCATTCCACAAACGTCATTACAACGTATTTTGCATTAAGACTTGGGTCTTAAGGCTTATAAAGTTCAGTTAACACAAGAACTCAAGCCGGCTGATCATCAACAACGTCGTGTCTTTGCTGATTGGGTCCTTGAAATGCATGAAAATGATCCGGAATTTCATCGAAAAATCATCTTGACTGATGAGGCCCATTTCCACCTCGGAGGCTACGTCAACAAGCAAAACTGTCGCATCTGGGGCTCGGAAAACCCAAGAGTTATTGTTGAAAAGCCTCTCCATCCTCAACGCGTGACTGTTTGGTGCGGTTTATGGTCCGGCGGGGTCATTGGACCTTACTTTTTTGAAAATGAGGCTGGAGCAACAGTTACGGTCAATGGATTGCGCTATCGAGAGATGATTAATGATTTTTTATGGCCGGAATTGGATGGTATTGATCTGGACAACGTTTACTTTCAACAAGACGGCGCTACGTGCCACACAAGCAATGAAACCATCGATCTTTTACGGGAAAAGTTTCCGGACCGTGTTATCTCTCGAAGAGGTGATCACAATTGGCCACCGAGATCTTGTGATTTAACACCTTGCGACTTTTTCCTTTGGGGTCACGTGAAAGATAAGGTCTACGCCAACAGCCCAGCGTCGATTCAAGACCTCAAAGATGGAATTCGTGAGGCTATCGAGGACATAGGGCAGCCACTTTGCGATTTGGTTATGGAAAATTTCATGAATAGGATATGGTCCTGTAAGCGTGGTCGTGGCGGTCATTTGGCTGATGTTGTGTTCCATTATTAACAGCATACCTTCCTCTTTATAATGAAATAAACATCCGATCATTTATCTCAAAAAATGCCATTTTTCTTTGAATATCAAAATAACACCTCTTATTGGAAAACCCTTTATGTAGGGAAAAGAAAAACATGTGATTGTGATTGGTCGTTTGCTTGTTTTCCCTACATATTTTTATGTCAAAATTAGAAAGAGAAAAGACAAAGATAGTTTCTGGAAAAGCCTAATTGAGTCTTGAGGATGATTTTAGAAAACTGATGACGCCTTGGAAACTTTTGGCTCTACCTACCTAAGTTTCTTTGAGAACGTGACAAATGTAGTACAAATGGAAAACGAAACGACATAACCGCGAAAATATTTCCCCGCGCAGAAAAAAATTTACACGAATAACTTTTTTATTTATAGATATTTTCGAATTATTTTTATGTTTTTCGACATAAAGATTGGGAGATTTAATAATGGAATTTTACAGGATCGCACAGCGAATAAAAACTGTCCAATTATTTTTGGAAAATGGCCTGTCATTAATTTATTTTATGTTGTTCCAACAACTGCGACAATTCTTCCTGTGTCTTGGTGAACAAATTTGAGCGATATGGGACCGTTAAAGATGTGGGAAGTACAGGCAGAAAAAATCCAGGGGAGTCATTCCGTAATTCGATTACAGCCACAGGATATCATGTTGAGAAGGACAACAACACGAACGAGTTTGGTATCAAATGAAAGGTGACGTGAAGTCCAATACATAAGAAAAATATTTTCAAAATCGTTCATAGGAAAGTCTAGATATTCGGGCTTGAAGTTGCCGATTGCAAAATAAGGATTTAAGATTTTGTTTCAAATAATTGTCCATAACGGGCGAAATAACTGACGTAGAAAAATGATATTGATATGAAATGATATTGATATGAAATAATAGATACTAAAGTTTTTGTAACACATTTTGAGAAATTGAGTTTTGATTTCTAGAAAAACCACTTTTTTGTGCTGTCTTTGCCACACCGATATTTCAAAAAATTCACTGATGACATATACTTTTTTTAGCATCACGTAAAAGGTATAATCACTATCGTCTGGAGGATATCGTCTTGGCGGTGGTAAAATGTGATATTAAATAAACGATTGAAGAGACGATAGAGGTTGTGTTACGTGAAGCAAATTGATGACGATAACGTGCACGATTATCGTTTTAAAAATTACGGAATGACCTACCAAGTCGAATCCAAATCATTTGGCTGCGGGCCTGATAATACCTTGGAGGGATTGACTAATGCAACGTAGAGATATCATTTGACACTCAATTTCAATTCCAAAATGAATATCAAGATCTTCTATTGCACGCAATGCCAACAATTTTCTAATAATGAATCGAAAGAATTCAATATCCATTGGGAATAACTATACAGTACCTACGTTATTATTTCAAAGTAGGTAATTAAGATTTTTACTTGTTAACGCTTCAACTCGGAACTGAAATATGTATGTAGATATGTTTTGAAAATTTAGTTTAACAACAGTCTGAAAAAAGAATTCAGAAAAATGGGACATAGAATAAATTCAGTTGAACCTTTTTATCTTTATGATCCGAAAAAAGAGTTTTCTATAAGAATCGACAAACATCTGTCATCTTTACAAAGGCAAAGAAAAGTTTTACAAACGCTAAAAGCTCAATCGGCCTTACGGAGATATAAGAAACAAGGGATTCGCTTTAAAAGGAGTTCAGCTGAAAAATCTTCGATTCTCTTAGAGGAAAATTATTCGCCAGAAGCTGTGATACCGTTTATTGACATTGTGATGAAGGTAAGCGACAAAAATAGTGTAGGTGGCATTTTGGTTAATATTTGTCTATAGAAAAAGACTTTTTTTTTTAAATAAATTGCAAAAATATAAAAAATTGCAAAAGGAAATCAAATGTGAAATGTTCTAAATATATGTACTATGTGCTAGGATTGGATGTGAACTTATGCTTAAAACTAAATTAAGTGCAAAGGAATCCTACGCTTACATCAAGTGTACAAGGTTTCCATCAATCCATCCTTGTATACCAGAGCTTAAAGTGCGCCATTAGAAATACCTACTGTTTCCTAATTCTAAACAAATATTTTGTATCATAGAGCTTTAGTTTTTTTTTTTTTTTAATCTTTTCAGCTACAACAAAATGCATATGAAGCTTCTGTTGAGACCAATAGAGGTTATGAATTACAATTGCTATTAATATTTCTTGAAGCATTTATCTCAATTGTTTTTAACTGTTACTATATGATTTCGGTTTTAGCTGAACCAAAAGGTAAAGAAATTTTGACATCGGCTGTTGCCAAACGTAAGGATAAAAATATTTTTTTTTATGACTTTTTTCAATACCCACAGCATTTAAACTATCCAGAAAGGACACTATATCATATCTTTCTCAACATTTAATTGAACCAATTATATGTATCTTGGTTATTATTTACTCATTTTCGCTGTTAAAATATCAGGTGAGTACAGAAAATCAATTGTGTCAATAGCAGAGCTGTTAAACCATGCATTACTTTGGTAATGCAGTTAATTAAGTCTCAGCTAATTAACTTAACTTTTGAATGCAAGTTAATACTGCGAATAGTTACTTTAACTGCAAAGCAAACAGTCAGTACTAACATTCCGACTGTGCAGTTAAAAAAAAGTTAATTACTGCAGTACTTTTTAACTGATTTTAGTCTTTTAGTCAGTTGAAATTGAAAGTCAAGTGTACTGCTATGGTTTTACTTTTAGTCCGTAAATCTTTTAACTGCAGTCAATTAACTGCATGTCTTTTAACTTTCTTTTGGTCTTATAACTAAATTACTTCAGGCTTATACCTTTAAAAGAACAGGGTGTAATAAGAATAGAAATTTCGTAAAAAAATTATTGCATGATTTATTTGGAATTAATTGGGTGCCACATGATGTACATAAGTCGTCGATAGAGAATATGGGATATCGCATTTTCCATTTGGCTGGCGGCATCTGGTATTAGGCATGTTGCAGAAGGCCTCTCTCCTACTAAATTTAATTATGGCTGGCCTCCGGATGATACAAGACGAGATATGTTCCTCAAGTTAGCAGAATAAAGTGAGCAGAACAATATTTTTTTGATGGCATCATTAGGTGCTTATTTAATGCTAATTAAGTACCCAACAACAAAATTTTAATGTTCAAATTGCATAAAACTTTTATTGCATGAAGCTTTTACTGTATATAACTTTTACTGCATGCTCCAACTTTTATTGCTGCAACTTTTATTGCATGCAATTTTAACTGCATGCAACTCATATGGCTGCAATTTTTATTGCATGCAACCTTTGCTGCTGCAACTTTTATTGCTGCAACTTTTATTGCTGCAACTTTTATTGCTGCAACTTTTATTGCTGCAACTTTTACTGCTGCAACTTTTATTGCTGCAACTTTTATTGCTGCAACTTTTAATGCATGCAATTTTTATTGCTGCAATTTTTATTGCTGCAACTTTTATTGCTGCAACTTTTATTGCTGCAACTTTTATTGCTGCAACTTTTATTGCTGCAACTTTTATTGTATGCAACTTTTATTGCATGCAATTTTTATTGCTGGAACTTTTACAGCTGCAACTTTTATTGCTGCAACTATTATTGCTGCAACTTTTATTGTTGCAATCAAACCCTTGTGAAATATTTCCATTTTTTGTTTATTACCTATTACAGTTCCGGAAGTCGCAACAAATTGTCAACAAAATTATCATCCACTCTAAGGATAATGAAGTGAGGTCAAGGGTATGGCTTAAATATATAAATATAAAATAACAACCAAAATATGTATCTTCCATAATTTTTGTTTCCATATTTAATTTAGTTCTTAGCTTTTTCACAGCAACTTCAAACAAACATTCCACAATTTTCTGTGTTTGAATTTTTTGCGTTAGATGGATCAGTGGTATTTGCTGTAAGTTTTTAACTTATTTATAGATTATAACTATGTATATATGCACATATATTACTTTATTGAATACATTTATATCTGAAAACATTTAAAATACTTTTATTTTTCAGATGATATCTGCAACCACTACATACTTAATAATTTTGGTTCAGGCCCTTGGAGGTGAAAGTGAAGTTGATCCATTTTATTCAGCATACGATGGTGTAATGAACGGAAGTTCAGTTAATTAGTGAAGAAAAATCAAACTAAGTTTTTTCAAAGCTTTAAATAAATATTAGGGTAAAACTGTGTAATATTGGTCAGTTAAAAATTACGGACAAAATTATTTATCGAAACCTATAGCGTTAAATAGAATTATTTAACAGCAAAATAAAAGTTGGCATGATCTAATACATTCATTTTGCAGTATAAATTTGAATTTTATAATATCTAATAATAAACTATTTGTTCATAAGCAAAAGTGGAAAAATTCATATTCTGGTTCCAAAATAAAAAAAAACTGTTTTTTTTTTACATATTTATGGTTTTCGAAATTTTGAAGTCGAGATTTTAAAGATTTCCTTGTAATTCTGCTCCCTGCGTATCTATATTGCAAGTTCAATGCAAATTCAAGAGACTGTAGGCCAGGTCGGTTTTCTATCATTTTCAAAACGATTATGTGAGTTTTGCAATGATTCGTTAGAAGCCTTGTTTCTAAAAGTTACCCTTGCCAACTTAAATTGTAAGATCGCCTATTTTTTTACTTAACATAACCCTTTGTAGCAACTAATGCGAATCGCCCTGCATTTGTACTTATATTTAAATTATGTTTAAATAAACTTTCAGGCATATAAACTTGCATTATCCATCAAGTAACTTTTTATGCTTGAATCTATAAATTGATTTCTCTAAAAAATCGTTTTTAAGTTACCTTTTGAACTAAATATCAATTTCAAATCTTTAACTAACTTATATTTTCTATCGAATTTTGCAAACAACTGCTTGCTTTCAGGCTAACATAAAAATTGGCATTATTTATGCTTAAATTGAGTCCCTTTAAAGTCATACACTAGTGTCTTTGGACCAAACTACCTGTCTCTATTGTGGAAAGACCGGTTCTAAAGTTGTAATTCACCAAGCAGCGCATACAAAACTGCTGCACGACAAGCGACGACGACGACCAATGCTCACAGCTCACTCTTAATAGTGTTCTTCATCATCTCGGTTCAGCATAGTAGTTGTTTATTATTTATATCTTGTCTTTCTTTTTGCGTTTGTCGTCGTCCAAAGTGTTCTGTTTGAAGTGCATTTCAATCAAAGATAATATTTATTTACCTTTCTCTCATGTGAAACTAAAATATTGCGATATAAAGTAAAAAATCGATTATCATTATTCGTAAATGAATTTTCGATAAAGAATCCCAAAAATCTTAAGCGATCTATTCAAAATAAGTAAATAAACTTTTGTTGTCTTTACATAACAAACATCCATATTGACACGCATACGGAGGTAGAAGCAAGGTCTATCTGTTTATTCGTGTGCAGCACACTGTGGATGCTGCTGTGCGCGATGATGCATCGACAGAGCACTCAAGTTCTTGGAGTGTCTGATGTTTTAAACTCGAATAATTGCGGTGCTAGTGCTGCTCCGGCAGACAATCCAACTGACCTTAAGGGCCAATACCCTTTAGAGACGCTGCCAAAACAGTTTGTTGTGTCGATGAAGAAACTCTTCGATATATTGGACGATCAGAGAACTGGTTATGTGAAATTTTCTGATATACAAAAAGGATGGCAGGATGATGGATGTAAAGGGCTGCCGCGGGGTGTTATTGAAAGTCTGCGCAAAGTGACACCGACAAGTGGCCTCTTGTCTTTCGATAGATTTTGCGCGGGTTTGAAGATTTGCCTACTGCACAATCAGCAAGTGGATATTTCAAATGCTGCTCGCTTGGATAAGCCACCAAGGCCACCGTCGGCCCCACTGTTGGACATCGAGAATCCAGTGCCTAATGCTCAGTGGTCAAACACGAACTGCAATACGGCCACAGTTCGTCCGAACAATATTATTTCCAGCCAAAGGGCACTAAGTTTGCCTCAGCTTAGTCCTGAAATTGAGTTGGATATAATGGCTGACACGGAATTGAATACGCGGGATATCTACAGCAGTCCCCCTCCTCCACCAAAACCTCCACGCAGTGCTATGACGGCAAACAATGTAAACGCCATAGATAAGGCTGAGATTCGGCATGCCCTACAGAATTGGCAAATGGGTATCCTCATGAATGAAATGGATTCCAAAGATAAAAGGAAGTCATTTCAGGTGCTGAGGGGTACTGCAGATGGTGGGTCATCGACAACTCCCGACAGTGGGGCACAATCGATCCCCAACGGTGGTTATCAGAAAAAACGAAGAGAACCTCGACGACACACTCTACAGAATGGAATCGACTACAATATGTTAAAGCGGATGAAGCAGTTCGAAGAGGAACGTGATGTACTGCTCCAAGGTCTTGCAGCGGTTGAGAAAGCCCGAGAATGGTATCTGCAACAGATATCGAATGCCCAGGAAAAGATCAAGTATTTGGGTCGAATGGGATCTCATGTGGTAAGTGGAATAGAGGCAACCGAGATAGAATATTTCCGTGGTATCAGTTTATTTTTTTAGAAAATGATTTTTAATGTTTACGGTTTATTGCAATATAAACTGAAATATTTATATATTTTTTAGAGACAAACTCAGACGTTCAGATTACCATACAAAAAATGTGTTTGACTCGTAATTTTGCGTTATTTTTAACATACGCCAACCGAACCGATTTAAAATCTATAATCTTCAAAATGCGATTTTTTTTTAAACCGTTGTTCCTTCAGAAACTCTAAATGATTCAATAACGCTCTAAAATTAAATATTTTTTGGAGACTTATGGCCTTTTCGATTGGCAATCCGGGAGAACGATTTGATACGTGTGAACCCTTCTGGAACGATTCTGAAAACAAAATCAGAAGTAAATTTCTCTTCTTTTCAGAAGAAGAACTGTCATTCTGACTCCAATCGAAAAGGCCATTAATGAAGTGTTTACCATCACTGTATGTTATATTTCAACACATTTTGATAGTTTTTCATCACCATCATTCTTTAACTTAGCCCCTTAATATCTCAAAATAGAGTAACATGTTGTTTTTTTTTTTTTTAATTCATCAGGAACAATGGTCTGAGGTGCAACAAGAGAGACTTGACTTCCAGCGTGCCAGAGTTCTGGAGATAAATCGCCATCTCTCAACTCTGGCTGAGACTTGGGAACGTGGCGGCTTCCCAACTCACATTAACCTTGCCATACGCCCCACAAACCATCAAGGACTACTCCAACCAGTCGACCGTCTTCGCCAGCAGAACCGGAATTTAACCAACGAAGTTAATCAGAAGACCGATCGCATTGCATTGCTGGAAAGAGAGAAACAAACGCTCATCAGAGAGCTATTGGAGCTGCAACACCGCAGTGCGAATCGAGGATTGATTAGTGTTGTTTCGCAAGGATCACCTGGTTGCATCAGTTCATCTGGCCTTGTAGATGCTGACGTAGTGTACTGATTTTGAACTTTTGTGCTATTTTGTGCCGTAAAACGATTTTTTTATACAAATAAAATTTTTTTTAATTTTTTTTTTTTTTCAAAAACTTATTTACTTTGGGTTAGGATAGAGACGCATATATTTGTTCAGTTGTTTGTAGTTGAGGTCCTTGCCGGGTGCGACTATACCCAAGCTATCGGTTTTCTTAGCTTCGAATTTTTTGTCCATATGAACTTTATAACACTTTTGGAAGGTGGTAATTTCTTTGGGACAGAGCTTCTCAACGAATTCGTTGTCCTTCAAACAAGCGAAAAGAACAGCCATTTCTTGGAGGCAGGCTACATCAGAGGAGGAATCCGATTTTCCACTAACCCTATTACGAATGCTGAGAGGAAGAAGCTCTTTGAAGGGAACACTGTGTTCACGCTGTGGCCGACGACCTTGGCCTTGAACGATTCCAATGAATGGCATACGCATTCTAAAAAGAAAACTTGAATTAAAAGAAACTTATGGCAATTTTAATGTTATTACTTTTTATTTAATTTAATATTATTTTTAAAAGCAGCAGGTTTTCTAATCGGATTTTTTTTGACAGAACAGAAATCGGGTCGGCACTTCGGCAGCCCAGTCAGCTGTTTGGCGTTATAAAACACACAAGACCAGTTCACAATAAACGGAATCGTACAGTGCACGATCTTCTTTTTTAAATATATTTTTTGACTAGTTATTGTTGATATTCGAATGCCAACTCAGAGACAACCGTCTAATGTAACATGTTTTTAGCTCAAAGAGCAAGAGCTAGCTATACCAATCAACACTCTATCCAAGCCATGTTGGCAATCGATTAAAAGAAAAAGAACAGGATGGCCATACATTCCAGCCTCCGCTGATCAAATGTAGTACATAAGAAAGATAGATATATATATTACTCGATGTATTATTCAATAGGTTAAAAAGAAAGACTCAATAAATTACATTACATTACATTACATCGAATGCCAACTTGTCTTTTCATATTTTCTTATTTTTCACTTTTAATATTTTTGAAAAAAAAAAATAGATTTTTATACGTGTTTTATTTGGTTTTTGCAGATGGTTTTCCACTATGCAATATTTGATTTAATATAGTGCATTTAAACTATGCAAATTTAACCTTGCAATTGTCAAGGCATTCCTAATACTATGTTTCCACTGAACACTAAACCGAGATTTGATAAGATTTGCCATAATCTTCTTCAAATCTCGAAGATTTACCATACAAGTTTATTTCGTAAATCTAGAAGATTTCAAATAAATCTTGCTAAATCTTCATAGGGAAAATAGTTTTACAAGTCGAACAAACCAATTTATGTCGCGCTGAACGCATTCATTGGAAAATCCAACCCTTCTTGCTTCTTTTGTCAAACATGAAACTTTCTGTCTCACTTCAACTTCATACGAAAAAATGAAACACCATTTGCATTTTGAGAGGTACTGTCAAAGTTAATGTTTTTTTTTTAATATTTTTGTGTGTTGGAAACACTGCATAGATTTATTTAATCTAAATTGAGATTGGAAACATAGTATAAAGGAACGCCAATAGATTAATTTACATGCTGATTAATAAGGCCAGGCGTGCACATGCAACTAAACAGTTTGGTTTCGATTTTGAGCACTCAGGATTATATGAGAGTCCGCCGGTTTATGTGTGCGGACTCTCATGTAATCCCATAGTGCTCAAAATTGCAACCAAACTGTTTAGTTGCATGTGCTCGCCTGGCCCCACTGTCCTTATAGGAGTATGCTTTATTTTAAATTTGTCGTTCACTCAGCTAACTTTGCTGAGTAGAGAAAAGAATTCCGAGATTTTACTCCTTTCCATTCGAACAAAGATAGCATTTATTAAAAATGGCGGCGTTTTGAATGACTTTCTGGAATCTAAAGAAAAAAAAGAGGAATACGGATTTAAAATTTCTAAGTTTAGAAGCAGTCATATAATTTAAAAAAAAAAACAATAGTTAAGATCTGGACGATGCAACAAAATTTAGAGATTTGAATGTCTAAAACTCTATTGTGATCCATTTATGGTGTGGTCGATAATGCAGTGTAGTGTATATATACAAAAATTCGACGCTGTCATCTCTAATCTCATCTGTCATTTGTTTTTATTAAAGAGAGAAAATTTACTTCCTTTTCTTGTACTTGTATTGCATTTTCTGTGTTAAATGTGTAAATAAATAAATAAAATACAAATTTAAACAACTCATCACCGCCAAAACCAGGCGAATTAAATATCCGCTAATCGCGTGCATATTTATCAATCCCATTTGCTGCCATTTCCGCAAGCCAAAATAATTTTATCACAAAATAAAAACAAAAGATAAGTACACAAAAAACATGATTTCATCAACATCAGCATCTTCTTCGTTAAGTGCGCGTCAAACAAAAGCTACGCGGCAGGCACTTTCTCGATTCCATCCATACCATGGAGCCAATATCATACTCTGCGATGACAACACAGTGGCTTTGCGAAAAGCTAGCTTTGCCGATGCAGTCACATTCTCCGAGAAGCCTCTGATGCCCGGTGAGATATTTTTGATTGAGATTGAGGCAAACGAGCGCGGATGGTCGGGCCATATGCGATTGGGACTGACACAGCTGTTACCTGAAGTAATAGTGTCCTCGAATGATGGCCTTCCACAGTATGCTCTTCCCGATTTGGCCAACATGGGTACAAGTTGGATTTATCCAATTTCCAAGTTTGAAAGGCAACTTAATGAAGATGGTGCAGCTAGTAGCAGTGGTAGAGATTCTAATGGAAAGAAAACCAATAGTGGGTAGTTTCAAGGATCTGATGGAGGATTTAATAATTATTTAAATTTTGTAATTAGATATTCTCGGCGATGCTGTCTACGTGAGAACACCACGTGGATTGATTCCAAGGCGAATCCTCAAGCCAGAATCTGACTACAATTCAGGAATTCTTCTTACAGATAAAGGATCCCGGATTGGAGTGGTGTTTGTCCCGACTGACACGGACAAGTCTAAGGCGGAGATGCATTTTATCATCAACGGAATTGACCAAGGTCCCTGTACAAGAGAGATTCCCTATCAAAATGGACCGTTACATGTGGTGGTCGATGTGTATGGTACCACAAAACAAATCCGGATTGTCCAGCTATATGGAAGTAAGTTTAATAGTTGCATATTCCTCCTTTAATAGTTCAATTATTGATTTGTAGCAATGTATGTTAATGAAATAAAGTAATAGACTGATAGCGACTCGATGAAGAGTACAAGTTTAGTAACGTACAATCATTAAAAAGTCAACACTCATTAAGCGATTGAGTGTCTGCCTTTTTACTTGCTTACCCGTGCAATTAGTTATCTTAGTTTCCATCAAGATAGTAGGTGTTATTTTTGCACGCGTAGACATTTGTAAAAGTTTTAAGATAGTTAGCAGCAATTAACAAAACATCCGCACTAATGGGCTAACAGGAAATAAAAATAAAAACAGACTTCTAACAACACACGGTTATTTAACGTGCACAAGCATTCTAAAAAAACGAAACTCGTTGGGATTTTCTAAAAATTAAAATACAATTACTTAGAATGTGACAAAAATAATTGTTTTCGTTTCAATTTTTTTGGTGAAATTGTTCTGAACCCCAAGTGGCTATCTGTATCGCTATATTAAGCCTTTCTATAAAATTATGTATTTATAAAATCTAATAAAGCCTTTTAACAGATTTCTTTATATAATTTTCTTGCTCTTTTAGTTATTTCCCTTCAAAACGCATGTCGTGATGCAATTCTCTTGAATCTGAAGAAACACGACGTAGACAAGCTGCCACTGCCTGATAGACTCAAACAGTTTCTCATGCGATATGACTAAAGTAAGCAAACAAACAACATCATTTAAAAAGGACAAAATATCTTCAACAGAAGAAGGAAGACAGCTTCGTGCGCAGCATCTTGAATTTTCAAACAAAATTTCGAAATTTAAAAAAGCGTCTCTTCCATGTATGTATTTGTGTTGATGTCATTGCGCTGCAGCCTATATGGTTTGTTATACATACATACTTAAGTTTTAAAAATCTTATTTCAAAGATAAGATCCAGAGTTTTTATCCTACTAATTTGGTGTAGTTGGTTCGTTAATGGCTTAAGGCCGCGTCTTTCATGGTCTTTCATTCCCTTCATCGCTGCAGACCATGAATTTGCATTTAAATTAACAAATTTTTCCTTTATATTTTGCCGCACCATGTGATAGTATATGTTTTATACATTTGTACATTCGATTAAAGAAACAAAAAATACATTTAAAAAGAAAAACAAATACATAACAATGTTAATTTGTTTATTTTAGTTATTAGTATATAATATTGTTTTTTGTAATGATTTTGAAGTATTTATTTGTAAAACGCGCAGAATTTATTTTTTTTTTTCGTTTGTTTTTGTTTCCTCTTCTCCCTACTTATCTTGGAGAACTGTAATCCAATATTAATATTTATACAATAACACATTTTATGTATACATTCAAGAGTACTGTAAAGAAAAGAAGAACTATATATACACATTTATGTATACTACGAATAATATATTATTATTTTTTTAATATAAATGAGAGTCAGCTATTATCAATATACACACAATTAATACGAATTCAAAAATGAAAACAAAAATAGTAGAACCTGTTAAAAAAAATCAATATTATTTTTATTGAAAATATAAAACTACAATTAATACATAAAAAGTCTATACATTTGCTGTAAAGAATAAAGTTTATTTTTTATTCAATAAGATACTAAAATGTATTTATGTTTGTGTTTTATTTCTTTTTGCTGTACAATTATTACAAATTTTCTGAATTTTCTGCCAAAAGATATGTTAAAAAGCCATTTTTACATTTTTGTCTGCTAGTGATTTTTTTGTGTGAGCTATCAATTTTTTAGATCTTGATTTTTCGGCTGATTTACCCCTTTTTACTAACAATAGAACAATTTAAAACTTTGACAAACATGAATACACAATAACCGTGACAAAAAAAAAATATTAATCCGAAATTGCAATAGATTGGACAGGAAAAAAAAAATCAAATTTCAAATCGAAATCTGAATTTACCAAAAGGCAGCCCCATTATTCTTTTAGTATAACTCTTTATTGTATTTTGTTTACTACTCACTCTGTGGCCTGATTAGGGAATACGAAGCGAATCGTTTTCATTTCAATTTCACATTTTCGATCGCCTTGATTCACTCAATTATCGAATTCGAAGCTTGTCGATAATAATTATACTTCCAAAATTTTCAGCCTAATCAGGTCACAGAGGGTAATTCTCAAATGCGTGACGAATCGCTATAAAAGCAATATCTCACTTTCGACCGTGTCGCTTTTGGTTATTTTCAAATGCGAACGAGGACGAAAATGAACATTTCATTATTTTTCAATATGACTTCCCATTTTCCTTTTATAATTTGACAGCTGTTTTCCGTCACGATTTGTAGTTTTGTTTTGTTTGTTGTAAACTTTATTTTCTAAATCTGAAGTTTTATGCATGTAAATTTTGTAATTTAATTAAAGCAGTAATTCAATAAGTATATCTCTGCATGCTGAAAGCAAATAAAGTAGCGAAAATGTGTTTGTAATTTAAACGCTCAGAGAAGAGTTGTTGAGGAGTGGGTCTTCCCCGTTAGATATTGCACACACAGAGTATGATATTTTACATACGGCATAATAAGTAAGACCGTAAGATGATTTTTATCAGTCCAAACGTTTACAAAATCGCTGGACGTACAAGTTCGTATAATTCAAATATAAAAAATAGTTAGGTTAACATTTTGAAACAAGAAGAATAAATAAACGGCATCATTCTATAGCACGAAAGTGGCGGCGAATGATCCTTCTTAAATAATTAGACATTTATAAAGAATGTGTGTGGGGATAAAAATTAAAATAAGGAAAATGCAAGATGAATGCAAATCAAGAAAGAATATACGATTATTTCAGTTATTACAAAAAATAAATGTGTAAATTTATAAATTGAACTAATTACAAGCCTTTTCAAGTTGCTTTGGTGAGAAAATGGCCACTCTTGGCTCCATTTTGTACTGATTGCTGGTACATAACTATGTCAAAGAGCTTTCGAAAAATGTATTATCAAATGGCAACTTAGACTGTCCACTTTTTTTCATCTGTGTCTTGTTGAAGACTATATACCTTCAATGGCATCAAATAGTTTAAGCGGTTTTTACCACACGATTATACTCCATTTATCAAAAACTCTATGGGATAGGTATACCCATTGTCAGTCAAAAATGGATCTTGGAGTGGATATCCTCTCATCAAAGAAAGTACTACTGCTATATTACATTCAAATAAATACTTTTGGAAATCCTACGATTATGAAATATTTTTTTTTTACAATTTTGCAAAAATAAATGAAGTGAAAAAAGCTCGATTTAACATAGAGGCATAGACTTCTAGATCTTATTTGGAAGTCTTTATAACCAAATCGTGAAAACAAGTTTTTTTTTTCCATTATAAGGAAGCCCCCAGGCTATGGGACGCTTAGCCGCGCAAAACAGCAAAAGTAAGTATGTACCTTAGGCATTTATATTTGTTTGTCTAGGAGCGCGAAACACTGAACCTTTTATACTCTTTCAATATTATAGCATACACTGTCACACTGGTGTCTCGAGAATAGAGATACATCTAAATTTCAATGAAAGCTTTGGTCCGAGAACATTCATGTTCTTTTCTGCATAAAGACACTTGTAGTCTTCCTATATCCGAATTAAACGTAGCCTCTTTAGCTCAGTGGCAGAGCACTGGTCTTGTAAACCAGGGGTCGTGAGTTCAATCCTCACAGGAGGCATGCGTCTTTTTTTTAATTGGTGATTTTATATTTCACACATTTAGGCAGTACATTATTTTTTACTCGCAATACTCTGCATTCGTAAAATTATCGTATGACTTACTAATCAAATCTATAAGGTACAGTGGCAAAACGCGATTTAGTGTATCCAGCCAGGTTTTTTTTGATATTTCATTGGTTACAGTTTGTAATTGCGATATACATTATGAAGTATGTACCTACATATAGGTTCCTTTTATATCGTTATAAACTAAAAAAAGAAATCGGGATTGTAATCAAACCTGACATTACAATGATTTCATGATAGCGAACTCGAAAAAGTGGGTCCAGTAATTCTGTCTGTAAACATACCTAATGATGGGGTTTTCCATTGTTAAATTCAAATTTCAATTAAAAATTGATTGTTTTCGTGGCGAATGGAACACTTTTGCAAATTGATTTATTTTTGTGATTGTATTCGTGTAGTTTCGTTTTTGTGTTAATATTTCAAAAAAAAAACTTTATTTCTTAATGCAATTTTAGAAGATGAGATAGGATATGAGATGAAGTTACCGATTAATTTTAAACTTGTTCTATTTATTTTGAGCGAATATTTCTCACATATTTTGAACACAATTTTCACACCTGAAATAAATTAATCAATTCAACAAACACATTTAAAAACTGACAGCTGTAAATTATGTTGGTGGTAGTACAGGGAGGGGTAAATCTGCCGAAAAATTGAGATCTGCAAAATTAATTTTAAATCAAAAATAAATCAATTGATTTTGCCTACTGGAACTCGAAGAAGGTCAAAATCGACTGTTTGACAAATCCAAATCAAAAATAAATTGATTTATATTACCAATGGAAAACCCCATGAGTCTTTTTGCTTAAAATTTTGATTTTAAGGTTTTTAGTGACTCGCTAGATGAAAAATTAAAAATTTGTTAGCTTCAAAAATAACGATACCTTTCCATCCAACCATTATTATGAAAGAGATTATTTTTATCTCAGAAACGGCTCTAAAGATTTTGATAAAAAAAAAATGCAGTCTGCATTCTGATTTAAAAAAAATACCAAAAACTGTTATTAACGGTAACTGCCATAGAACCTTTTTAATTTTCTACTTCCTATCGTTACCGTTAAGTCAATGTTATATTGCATGCAAAAGTTTTCAAAACATTCAGCCCTATTCTGCTAAACGTTCGCGTGAAAATTTGCATTCTGCTATCCGCGGGAAGGTAGTGATTGTTCCATAATGCTTATAAATTGCGATCAAAATATAATTAAGACAATAAGATCCTTCTTACAATTTCAAGAACAAGTACAGGTTAAGATTTGCATTGAAAAAACATACGTTTGCAATAAACAATTTGAGGCAAATTGAATGAAACATTCACGTGGATCAAAAGATTCGATCGAATCGGATAGCAGAATAGGGCTGAAATACTTTTTTAATTTGAAAAAAAATTAATTGTAATTTTTCTTTGTTTATTTTGAAAACCGGTTTAATGATGTTTTATGCTTTTTATGCTCTCAACCTCTTTCTTCGAACTTTTTTCTATAGCACCAGTTATTATAAGCTTAGCTATCATTGAAACTCATGTTGGCGTTAATTGTTAATTTTGAGACTTGAACTATTTATTCCGGCCCAAGTTTCCTCATAAATTTAATTTTAATTTGAATTTGTGTACATACATAGTATACATTATATGTACATATACATCTATGTATGTGATATATTTATTAAAGTTATAATTTTGCTGTGCTGAAATGAATTATTGACATGTTGAACCTTTCGGTACTAAATATTTTAATTTAATAAACACGAAAGCCTATGGGATACTGAGGCGTATGAGTGATATTATTATATATCAGAAAGTTAAAAATAAATAGGAAATGAAAAATGTTTGGAAATATGTAGTTAGTATAACTTTTCGATTTTCTCAAAATTTACAAGCTCAATTAAGTTGGTAAAATGTAGGTAGGTATACTATACGCAGTCTATTTATTTATAAGTAAATATTTAAATGATGTAAATCTTGACATCATTTAGATGGAATCTTTATATTCTAGTGGTTATCGTTAAATTTTTAAATTAATAAAATATTTTAGGTAGGTATCTACAATTAAGTTCTGAGTATAAAATTTTAGTCTATGACTTTTTTCCCACCCTGTAGATAAACTGTTTGCGCTTTAATATACAAATACATAGGTAAGTATAAGTACATTAAAAAAATACTAAGCTATAGCAAACAACTAAGATCACTTTTTGTTGTTGTTGAAAAGAGCTTTTAATTAACAGGCACAAGTGCTTTTCGATTAGATATACAAACATTTATCAAACCTGTCGTATATTCGTTTGTTATTGTTGTTGTTATTGTATTAAATTCATGTATACATCGTAGTTTGAAAATACTCCATCTTCATATGAACTGAAAACACAAAAAGTCGCTTCGCTCCCGTGATTGGCGTGATTCAGTTGATCGTTGTGGTTCACTTGTGCTAGACGTATTTTTTTTTTTAATTTGTTGTTGTTTTTTCTAAGTAAAATAAGAAACTGAGGTTAGTGGGGGATCAAATTTTATTAAATATGAAATTGATTGCATGTTCGTAAAACTTTCATAAATCTCGAAATGATAAAATAGCTATTTCGACACTTGAAAATTTCTGATCTTAACGCAATCAGTGGAAATTTCCCCTCCAAACACGTATCGTCTGCTTCGAATAAAGATAGCTAAGTTATTTGATTACAAACAAAGATAAAAATGAAAAGTGCCGGCTGATAATTAAGTAATCTTTGTTTTGTTGTCTTTTGTTTTTGGATTAGATAACACAAAACGGAAGCTGATATCATAGCATTTGCATAAGACTCTTTCTAGAACATGACTAAGTTTACCACGTCCATAGTTGTAAATATGAAGCATTTTTTAGTTAGACCTCATTGATTTTATATATGGCTATCTAAGTGAAGCCAATTAAGTGCAAACTAAAAAAATAATAACAAAATTTCAACGCGTCCGTGTAAGCGTACTATCGTATGTTCCATACACACATACATATATATGTTTTTCTGTTGTTTGTTTTTTCTCATGCTCATATATATGCATATATGTACATGTGTGTATACATTTATGATGATGATAAAACAGGGTGACGATACTGAATGTAAAAAACACTACAAACAAATAACAAAGTGACGAACTTAAGAATAGACCGCCGCGCCGCACTATCGAAGAATTTGTGTAAAAATGGTTAAATGATTGAAAAGGACTTCAAATGTGATATACCTACTCGTAGGTACTTTTAGTATTTTTAAATGAAAGTAAAGAGATAGAGAGAGAAGACATTTTTGAAAAGGTAGCATTTTCAGAATTAAGGCTGTGTACTTTTTATCTCCCTAGGATGCTGGGTTCAGCAGTAAATAACTGTTAAGTTATTTAGGTACTTCCTTCAATTTTTGGATTAAATTGGTTAATTTTTAACCAAAAACTTACAAATTGTTTAAAAAAAACAGGAGTTATTTTAATACTTTCTTCAAACTTTGGATTAAACTGGTTAATTTGTAACCAACAACAAATAATTATCTGTTTTGGAAGAGAAGTTATTAAAATACTAATTTCAAACATTGGATTTAACTGGTTTATTTGTAACCAATAAATAACAATTTCTGTAAAAAAATGTTATTTAAAAACTTATTTCAAACTTTCAATTTAATTGGTTAATTTACAATCAATAAAATACAATTCAAGTGGCTGAAATGGGTTGAAAAATACCAAAATTTGAACTAGGTTTATAAAAAGGGTAAATAAATATCCAAAATATATCTTTAGTTTAAAAATGGATTTGTTCAAACAAATATAGATTATAGATATGACTAAAAATCTGTTTAAGAGAGAAATGTTTACCCAAAAAATACCTTAGGGTAATAATTGGTTTTATTTATACCGTACAAATAATCAGAGGAATTTAATAACTCATTACTAACCTCATTACGACCAGAGTTATTTGCAGTTATTTTTGTACGGCAGTTATTTTGGAGCTCATGCTAAAAATTGTTTCATGGGAAAGGGGTTAAATAAATACAAGGTGGCGCAAATGTTGTCACTGGGCAAAAGTTGAACACCACCGACGAATTATTATTCCACACAAGAATCGAAGCAATTATTATTATATTTCTGCGGAATAATTAGTCGGCTCCGGTGGTTTAAAACTTTTACCCCACCTTGTATAATGTACGTGGTCTTATCTTTTAGATTGTGTTATACCTACAATCCTTTACTGCAAATAAACCTGGTTTAAAAAATCAAACAAAAAATATCAGATTATATTCTCATTTTATATATTTTGAAACATGATGCCCCAAAGCTTTGCTATCAAATGCTGTGGATTGGTTTAGAGATTTAATTTTTGACCAAGGTAAACTAGTCGCGTGACGCTGAAATATAAAGTCCAAATGTTTAGTTTTCGAAATTTTTGTAGATATTACTTTGATAGGGTTTCCGTTATGAGTTCTTCCATCCGAGAGGGAAGAGATAATAAGTTCTTAATGAGTTACTCCTCCTTTTGCGGTTGAGGTCCATTTCGAAAAAAAATTGTTAACAAGTTGAAGAGAGGTTATATATGATATAAAATATGGAAGTGACTCTAGACAACCCAATTTATAAAAGGGACAGATAGCCTTCAGTATGTGGGCATAGTTTAAGCTCCAACAGTTTTTTTTTTTATCGCGAATACTCAAGGAAAACTTTTGACGCAAACCATCTACATTTCGGTAAAGGTCACCTGAAGTTCCTTATCCTGTTTACCAAAATAAAAATCCTTACAAACCAAAAAGTCATTACTGCTATAACTTTTTTTAAACTTAACTTTTTAACTTAAAAAAAATCCTTGGGATTAAATTCAAATAAAATTATAAATTGCTATAAATCTTAGGGCCAGTTTCACAGTCAGAAAAGTGACACTTAAGTGGGGAATTTGAAAGATTAATTCCCAATATCACCGTTCACTGTTACCTGAATAAGTGGCACTTAAGTCTCCGATGTTAGTGACTTAAGCTCCACTTGCGCTAGCTATGAAATTTAGCTTAAATTCCTAATATGGGAAACTTAAGTGCCACTTATTTCGGTAAGTGTCGACTGTGAAACTGGCCCTTAAAGTTACTTTCCAAAAATGGAACAGAGAAAATACTTGTATGTTTTTATAGAAAATTTAAAAGCTAAATTTAAAAATGATATTAGGTTTTGTATATCAATAATGTTTCTCAGGCAAAAAACATAACATTACATATGTCATGTCTCTTTTATGT
This sequence comes from Leucozona laternaria, assembly GCA_932273885.2. Lineage (NCBI taxonomy): Eukaryota > Metazoa > Arthropoda > Insecta > Diptera > Syrphidae > Leucozona > Leucozona laternaria. The sequence goes on along the minus strand of OW026368.1, from coordinate 18,996,922 downwards.
CATCGTGTATTTGTGTATTTTATTAATTTTCAATATCAGTTTTACACATTATGCATGAATGAAGGGTTCAAATTTTACATCGTTTCAGATGGGTAAACCAGCTTTATACTATGCAACCCTAAGCCCACCTTCAAGAGCAGTAATGCTTACGGCCGCAGCTCTTGGTGTTGAATTAGAATTGCGGTAAATCTAAATAAATATTTTAAAATAAATTTTGTTCATATTTACAACTTATTTTATTTTTCCAAAAAAAAAAACAAGTCCAATCAACTTGCTCAAAGGTGAGCATCTTACACCAGAGTTCATCAAAATGAATCCACAACATACCATTCCCACTTTGGATGACAATGGAGTTATTATTTATGACAGTCATGCAATTTGTGCATATCTCGTTGGCAAATACGGCGGCGATGATGATAAACTTTATCCAAAGGATCTGGCTAAACGTGCTAATGTTGATGCTCGCCTACACTTGGATTCAGGTCATATATTTGCTCGATTAAGGATGTTGTATGAGCCTATATTATATTATGGGTCGACTGATTGTTCAATCGATAAGATTGCTTATATCCAAAAATGCTGGGATATCTTGGAGAACTTTTTAAAGGATGATCCCTATCTGTGCGGTGATGAGCTGACTATTGCTGATTTGTGCTGTATTGCAACAATTACATCAGGGAACGAAGTAGCACCAATCAATGAAACCAAATACCCAAAGCTTTTGGCTTGGATGGATCGCATTGCAGAATTACCCTACTATAAGAGCATAAATGAGGAGGGGGCTGAAGAGTTGAAGAAGCTATTCAGAGAAAAATTGGCCGAAAATAAATCGAAGAAATAAAAATATTATTTTATTCCTAACTTATAATGTTTGTAATTACATATACATATCTATAGTACATACTTTTATTTTTTTTTTTTTTGAAAAAGATAAATAAATTGTTTAGTTAATAACGGCAAAAACAAGTCTAGTTCAAGATTGATTTTAATAAACCTTTCTAAGACTGAGATTGATGAAGGGCCTAGCACAAATCATGCAATCTAAGAGCAAGAACGTAAACCGTAAAGACTCACACATATATGTACATACATAGATTCTGTTGATTTGACTAGTGTATCCAATCAAAATTGTTTAACACAGCACTGAATAACTGGGCCTCAAACGCCTCTATAAACTAACTCAACATTTGACACAAAATGAGACAATTATTGTCATTTAAGATTAAGGCCTTGTAATAAGAGTGAACCTGAGGCCTAGTTTTTCAGTGATGAGTTAAACCAGAGTTAGCTGAGGAAGCAGTTTTTCGGTGGAGAACACATGCGGAATGACTTATCACACTCGGTGGATAAAACATCAAAAGCATCTTTTCAGTTAATCCTTATTTACGAATCAAATTCGTAAATAATTTGTCATTGTTGTAAATAAAGGCCTTGTGAGAAAATCAGTATTCAATTGTTTACCATTTTTGAGTTTGAAAGTAATTTTTTCGAAAACTATCAATAGAAATAAGTTGATTTAAATATAAAATAAGAGACCAGACTTCTGGCTTTCAAAAAAAGTAAAACAATTTTTAATAAGTGTTTCCATTTTTTTAAATAATTTTGTTTCCATTTTAAATTCTTTTTTTACAAAATGCTCCAAAACACCATTTTCGCGCTCGATTTCAATTTAGCTGTGGTGCGTTCTTTTTCTATACAATAGTTAACTATTGTTAATGTGTCAAATAAAGATGTTGAAGTGCAATTGTTAAAAATGTTACACAGTGTAACATTTCATTTAGGAACGATCAATGTTAAAAATATTGTTGATCTGTCAAACGCAATGGGTTGAAAAAAATGAAAATACATTTAGAATGAATAAATCAAAGAAATCATTTAATTGCATCAAATTTATTTCAAAAAATACTTAAAAAATGTTTACAGTTTGTTGATTATATATTAAATAAACTTTATTTTTGGAAAAGAAAGCGAATCTTCCAGCGAAATATAAGATCTTTTTTGATTCAAAATGGACACAAATTCACTTGTAAAATTTCTTCCGAAATATAAACGAAAGAATACATCAAACAAAGAATATTCATCATAAAATAACAGAACTCGTTTCCAAAAATCGAAATCGACAGTAAAAATCTATTAAATTGAAAAAGGAAATCCAAAAATTAATATAGTTTCAACTCAAAAGAACGAAAAGTAAACAAAAGATAACCACAAAATGAAAACATTTCCAAATTCAGCTGCTTTTGACAGATTAACATTTCAATTCATATCGTCGAGATGAGTTGTAAATTGTTACAAAGTGTAACATTCTGACAGCTCAACATTGAATTTAGGAACGATTTTAAGACGTCAGAATGTTACACAATGAAACAATTTGAGAATTTAGGAACGACCAAAGTTAACAATAGTTAACAATAGTTAACTTTTTAGAGAAAAAGAACGGACCACTGTTATATATTGTAATAAAGAACTCTCCATAATGTCGTTTTCGAGTGGACGTCCGGAGCTACTCCTTTTTCACTCCTTTTACTCCAAATTTCCCATTTTAGATAGGAATGGAACAGTTCCGAAATCCAAACGAAAACGACATAAGTTTCATCAATGTTGAGCAATATTGAAAAAGGACCCAAAACGCACATGGTCTTGTGTTGGAGAGTTTTCATATCTCCTCAAAAATATCCCCTACTTCAATAAAAACTCAAGAATTTAAAAATGTTTCAATAAAGAATTTTTTTTAAATTTAAAAATTAATCAACATAGAATTTAAGGAGCTTTTAGAAAACTTAAATTTTTATATTATGATCAGTATACGTGACACGTGAGGCATACCAACTTCGGAAATTTCCATTGAACGACGACGATATCTTCTTTACTACCTACCGACTGATAGTGACTGGCACAGTGTCACTATACCTACTCACTCCCAAAGTTCGATGTTCTCTGTCTTAATTCTACCTTATTTCATTTCATTTTTAGATAAACATTATTGAATCATACCTGTTTAATAAAAAAAAACCTATTGAATATACAAACATATACATACATAGGTACATAATAAAAACTTGCTCCCGTATGATAAGACTTGATTGAAGTAGAAGAAGCAATGATGAAAATTAAACTAAACTCATTCTTTCGTTATAAAATATTTCAATACTCGAATGTATAGCATTTACTCTTGGCTCTAGCATAATAATTTAACATTTCCGTCTTATAAAAATAATTCAGTTCTTTGCATTTATTATTTGCATATCTTTTTATTTTGCATTATCAACAAGTAAGTAAGTAATGTGTGTTTTACATAATTTAATGTGTAATGTGTGTTTACAATAATTAAGAATTTTGCTATTACATTTTCACAATATTAAAGCATTGGGTTTTGCCATCAGCCCGAAAAAAAGAGTATGTACAGCTGTGCTAAAAAAAAAAATATCACCTTAAAAAAAATCAATTTGTTTTAAGTAGGAAAAATTAAATAAATCCGTTCCAGCATTTTTTAATATTACCAGTAAACACAATTAACAAAAAAAAAGAATTGCAAAATTTATATATTAATTTGGAATGTGTTTAAGTTTTGTTTTTACTATAGATATCTGAAAAAATAAGCGGCAAAAATTATAGCACTGGAATTTCAATGTGCAGTTTAAAAACGATGAAAATATAAAGATTTCATTTTTAACTATAAAGTAAGCTGACAGTAGAGTATTGACCGAAATTTAATATTTTGTCGCATATCCTTTGTTGGCAATAACGGCTTCACAACGTCTTGTCATGGAGATCAAATCCTGATGGCATCTCTAAATTGGAATTTCGTTCCAGGATTCTTTCACTGCAGCCCAAAGTGTTTCATTGCAGGTAGGTTTTACTACAGAAACAGCTTTTTTGAAATCAGCCCAGAGGTTCTCAATTGGAGATCTGGTGATTGCGCTGGCCACTTGATGACATTCACCGAATGATCCCCAAACCACTTTTTAGCTTTCTTGCTGTTATGTTTGGGACCATTGTCTTGCTCGAAAACCCATAATAACGGCGTAAGGCATCATCACTTTATTAAGGATATCAACATAGACATATGTTGATGCATGATGTTTTTAATCCAATGTATAGGCCCGATTCCATAGTAGGAAAAACAAGCCCACACCATTATGCTTGAACCTCCGTGCTTAGCCGTTTTGGTCGTGAATTTAGGGTTATATTCAGCATTCGGAGGTCTCCTAACGTAAGAACGAGAACCTTTGTCGCCACACTTTACAATTTTACTCTCATTCGTCCACACTGGCCAGTTCAAATGTCGTTTTGCCACGAGTTTCAATTTTTTGGTACAAATATTATTCCGTTACGGATCATTTTGTTAGAACAGCCAACTAAACGTGCGGCTTCTGCAAAAGTTTTGCCCTCTGCAACCATTCTTTGAATAATTTTCCGTTTTTCAGCATTACATTGCTTTGAGCGACCCATAGCTTCGTAAACAATTTAAAACTTTAATTTCTGATGGCAAAAACCACTTTGAAAAAAAGAAACTATAACACTTTGATGCTTTCTTTTCAAAAATTCAACACAGAAGACTTTTTTTGTAACAGAAACGTCTTATTCTTACGCAGTGCTATTATTTTTACCGTACAAAATTGTACTTACCTCTCAAAATTTCCTTGATCTTATTTTTAGAAAGTGAACACTCAAGTAACAGGTTATAACAGTAGCAGCTAAGAAAATTGTTTCAATAAATGTTTTTTTTTTTTTTTTAAGTAATAAAGCTATTGTTGGTGGTGCTATTTTTTTTACTGGCACTGTATATCTAAACAAAATTTAAATTTATTTACATATTTTGATCGAAAAGGCTCATTTACAGTGAGTTTGATGGAGTACAAAATTAAGAATCTATAGGTACATTGTGTCTATATAATGCTGAAGAGTATGGCTATAAGGCACAAATTTAAAAAGTTTCATTCAAAATCTGTTTTCTATATGTTATCTCGGTTTGGACAGAGCGACATAGAACATTCCAAACGCGATCCATTTAAAACTTCCATACCTTCATTTAGGGTAAGGCGCTTTTACCCCAGTGCGCTCTTCGTCGAATTGATGCTAGAATAGGGCACATCCCTAAAAAATGCAGGTTGTGATACAGATTTTAAAACATTTTAAACATATTTCTCGACTCGCTGTTTCACGCTCTCCCCGCAAAATGTTCAAAACTTGACTGCTCTGGATATTATATTATATGTTGCAGCTCCAAACGTGACCATTCTACGAAAAATTGTGACTTTTTCTGTAGAATTTGCCTCCAATTATGTTGGGAAGTCGTTGATTTGGGAGAGCTATCTCTTTGCGGATGTAATTAAAATGCTACTTCAGCGAAGAAATATAATGTTGTGCAACACCAATCTCCAAGCGCAGCATACGTATAAGTGGGGTATTTTCAGGAAGCCAAATCAGTTGTTCAATGAAGTATCTTAACAGTTTTTCAACCTCTTCATATTGAAGAAAACCCCATACTTGTCCTGCATAGCACATAAACGACCTTGGGCTACATGTTTTTTCTCCTCCAGTTACAATTGAGTTCTTTTTTTCGATTCAACTAGCTTTCCCTGAAGATGTGTTTTAAACGCAAGCTGAGGGATAATAATAACTCCGAGGTACTTATATTCCATTATAAACATTTGGTTTTGTTGGATGAAAGGGATAATTTACCATCGGTAAATCGGACCAAAAATTTTCGTAAGAGCAATAGGTACATTTTGAGAATAAAAGGGCTCAAACTATTGCCTTTTCAAAATTCTTGGATTTTTTAAAATTTGTTTTGGTATTTCAATAAATTTTTAATTAAGTTTAAAAGTGTAAATAAGTAAACATGTAAAAACCATCCCATTATTTTTATTTAAGGACACTCCACTACAAACAAGACTTCAAAAAACAAAAAGGTGCAAACTAGTAACCAAACTCAATACCAAAATAATTATTATCAAAAGGATATTGATCATTGAATCATTAACTAAACACGCTTCAAATGGGTAAACCAGCTTTGTACTATGCAACCCTAAGTCCACCTTCAAGAGCTGTACAGCTTACTGCCGCCGCTCTTGGTGTTGACTTAGAATTGCGGTAAGTTCAAATAAATATTTTAAATAAAAGTCTTTAACTTATTTCTTTCAAAATAAAGCCCAATTAACTTGCTCAAAGGTGAGCATCTTACACCAGAGTTCATCAAAATGAATCCACAACATACCATTCCCACTTTGGATGACAGTGGAGTTATTATCTACGACAGTCATGCAATTTGTGCATATCTCGTTGGCAAATACGGCGGAAATGACGATAAACTATATCCAAAGGATCTGGCTAAACGTGCTAATGTTGATGCTCGCCTGCATTTTGACTCGGGTCATTTGTTTGCTCGATGTAGGATGCTATATGAGCCTATATTATACTATGGATCGACTGATTGTTCAATGGTTAAGATTGCATATATACAGAAATGCTGGGATATCTTGGAGAACTTTTTAAAGGATGATCCCTATCTGTGCGGCGATCAACTGACCATTGCTGATTTGTGCTGTATTGTAACAATTTCATCAGTGAACGATGTAGTTCCAATCGAATGGCAGAATTACCTTATTACAAGATCATTAATGAGGAGGGAGCTGAAGAGGTGAAGAAGCTATTCAAAGAAAAATTGGCCGAAAATAAATCGAAAAAATAAAAAAATATTTATATTTGCTGACTTACTTTATTTTTTTTTGTACAAATAAATGGTCCGCCAAATAACTTTCTTTTTTTTTGAAAATGGCGCAAAACATCGAGTGTAGCTTCGGCTGTGTGGCACGTAGCGCCTTCCTGTTGAAACCAAATGTTGCCAATATCCTCCTCTTCAATTTTTGTGAACAAAAATTCGTTCAACATGGCCCGATAACGATCGCCATTGACTGTAACGGCCACTCGTTGCTCATTTTCGAAAAATGGCCCAATTATGGCTATGGACCAAAATCCGCACCAAACAGTGACTCGTTTTGGGTGTATCGGCTTTTCAATGTGTGCGTGCTTCATCTGAAAAGATGATTTTTTTTGGCAAAATCGGCATCTTCTCTAAGTCGATCGCAGGCCCACTTAGGGAAGCGTATACGCAACCATATTCGTTCAGCGGAAGGATAAAACTAATTATCTGTCAAATCAGACATGAGCTAAGTGTTACCATTCACGAAATAAGCACTAGTTGACAAAAAAAACGTTAGATGGCGGACCCTTTAGAAGTTCTGAAGTGTTTGTAATTTTACTAGGTATGTATGTACATATTATGTTAATGTATATTGCTAATTTAAATGAGCTTTTAGAGAGAAAATAAAAACGATCAATATAACTCGTGTAGTTATATAGGTCTTAACAACAAAACTGTAGACCGTAATTTCAATTGCCAAACAAAATGACGCTGTATGACGTGTTTTTATCGAAACCTACATATTTACATAGGTACCCCCTGAAAGCATTTGTTTCTTCTGACTTTGGTTATTTTTTACTTATGTACAATTCTCCCGCCATACACTAAAATAATCATAATAAAAACATTTTACGTTATAATAACGAATTCAAATTTTAACATTTTAATGAAATTTTTAACCTTAACGAGCATACGTTCCTGTAAAAATATCTTGGATACTACTCAGCACGTACACACACAGGGATTGAATGTATGCAACAAATCAGATTCAACGATCCCACTATCTTAGTTAGTGAAAAAAAAGCCAACAACCCTCCTATCTTATCTTCTTTCAATTGCTCGTTTAAGATATGAATTATTATATCAGGAAACACTTATCTGTTGGTAACCAATCCCAATTGGTGGTTTTCATTTCAACTTACAAACTGTATAGTACATATTTGTGTTTTTCTTTGTAGATTTTGGCTGATGTTTTGTCTTCAAATTCAACACCGCCGTCAAATAAGAAATAATAAATGTTTTTTTTTTTTTTATTATTATTTAATTTTGCATTTATTTGTATCTATTATGTAAGGTAAAATATAGCAATAAAGAAGAATGTATCCTTCTTTCGGTCTGTGTTTCTCTTTCTAACAAGCAGGTAAATACTTTATTTTTTTATTAAAAAAAAAAGAAAAAATATATGTATATCTATAAACTATAACTACAAACTTATAAATGAAACCTTTAATCAAACATAACATCATTTCTATCAATATAATGGAATTATCATTTCATCAAACAGTGCCTTTTATTTCGTTGCAAAAAAAAAAACTCAAGAGCGACTAGTTTGGTTCAAAAAAGAAAGTATATATAATAATAATAAACAAAATAATAATAATTTAACGAAAAACTACACTGCGAACTAAAGGTTAACAAGAATTTTTTCTAAACAAAAAAAAAACATACATCCTAATCGAAATTTTTGTTTTATAAAATAAAAATATCATTCTTAAATATTAATTTGCTTAGGATTCAAGAATCCATATCTTACATGATATTATATTTAAAGCACCGCTACACAACACAGGATCTGCTAACCACTGGTATGATTGGAACAAGAGTTGATAAATAATATTGATGTTTTTTTCTGTTTATGTACTAAATATCTAAAAAAAATATACGCTTCATTAGATTTCTTTCTTTCTACTTCTCAGCCATGCTGCGCTTAAGAGCCTCTTCGAGATCCGCATCGAATGAATCAGGATTCGAATAGTCGCCGGCGAATTTTTCAGCTAATTTCGCACCACCACCACTTCCACTGACACTGCCAGCCTCGGTGATGTTGTTTGTTTTGCCGAGGTTAATCTTTTTCTGAACTTTCAACTGTGAGGCATTGAGATTTTTCGAATTATTTAAAGCAGTTCCAAAGTCATTGCTGCTGCTGTCTGATAACTCCGCGAAGAGGTCAAATTTTGCAAAGTTACCGTTGTTCGCCGCTGTTGCTGTAGCTGATGTTGCTGTTGATTTCGAGAAATCGTTAGCAACAAGAGCAGGAGCCGCCACAACGTTGTTGTTATCATTTATCTTCATTTTGAAGAAATCATCTTCGAAAGCGTTGTCGTTAAACATATCATCGAAAACCTTGATGTCTGATGTCTTTATCACTTTATCCATTGTCGATGACGAGCCGCCGAATGCGTTATCAGTCAGAGTATTGTTAGTGCTAAATGCCTTTGTGGTATCGCCGAATGCGTCGAATGCAGAAGTCGTTACACTGGGTGCATTGTTGTTGTTGCCAATATCCTTAAAGTTGTCATCGAAGGCGTCAAAGAAGTCTGTCGATGCAGTCGTTGTATTCTCTTGTGCCGTAGGATGTGATGGTGGTACTGAGGAGAATGCATCAAAATTTGCAAAGTTATCGAATGGTGTATTGCGGGCCGAAGACTTGTTAGCCCCTGAGAGGGACGATGGCACAGGACTAGGATTTGCATTGAATGCATCAAAATTGTCCAGAAATTCATGACTGCTGGTTTTTGTATTTGGAGTGGCTTTAGCATTATCACTGCTAAAGATATTCGTAAGTGGTGATGCTGAGATGGTTGCTGTAGTTTTCTTCTTTGTCTCATCTGTGAATACAATGTTGGATTTAATTAAAAAAAAAATTAATATAATAATTTTGTTGAATGGACTAATTACCCTCTGAACTATTTTGTTCTATGAATTCCTCATCGGCGAACGGATCTTTAATGTCCGAAAGATCTACATAGCGATAATCTTTGAATGGGTCATCAACAAAATCAGCTGGACCTGTTAGACCGAGTATAGCAGCAACAGGAGTTGCTGATAACTGATTTGGGGTAGTTGGAAGTTGTGGTGGTTGTTGTTGTGGTGGTTGTTGGAATAATGAAGTTGAAGTAGTAGTAGATCTAGATATTGTAATTGGTGGTGGTGGTTGTGGTGGAGGGATTGAGGGTTGCTAAAGTGACAAACGAAAAAATAAAATAAATAAAGAAAATAAATTATATTCAAAATCAAGTAGAAAATTATAAAATAAAAATGCAAATGAAAAACAAACACAAAGACAAAAACAAAAACAAAACAGGGAAAAATTAAAACAAAAAATATTGGATGTGATGGAGAGAACTAGTGTTGTTTCAACTTTACTATTTTGTTAATATTTTTTTTTTTAATTTGAAGTAGCACAGTTTAAGTATTACTTTACTGGGTGTGTTGTGATTTCTGTAACACAGGTACTTACATTCTTTTAACAAAGCAAATATTTGCCTTTTCATATTAATGTAAACAAAAAAAAAAAACAATTTATCGTAATTTAATCAAATTTCTTTAACCTTTCTATACATAAATATATGACCTTTTGCTAAAATTCATTTTCGAGATATTTCATTTTTCAGAACCGTTCAAAATTTCGAAGAATAAAAATTACATTCGAAACAATCCTATCATGTTGCACAAATTTATAGTGAATCGACGATGATGCTCGAACGACTTAACAGTATGAAGGAAAAAAAAAACAACATTTTGGCACCATTCATCTAAAACCAAATTATGAACATTTTTTTTAAAACATTTGGTATTTTAAATGCAACTTAGAATGAATAGAATTTTTGCGGGTAGACTGGATTGAGAATAAAGTTGGTATTATAAAGAAATCCCACGAGCGGGCGTTCAATTGAAGCTATAGGTAAGAAAAGAATGCTATGGGGCTTAAGCCTACACCTTTAATTCAGCAGTGAAGCACTAAATTCGATGTGACATTGCCAATTTTAAAAACAATTAGTATCTGAATGATCTTCAACAAACAATTTTGTACTAAAAAGAACTTCCGATTTTTAAACGAATATACTTGTTGTGAGATGCTGATAATAAAATATACACGACTCGATCGTACCAAGTTGATATTGAAGGCGATGATGTGGCTTGGCATTGCGGATATAAAGCAGGTATAATTTTATTAAGACAATTACATTATTTAAGGAAGAGTCTAAAAAACTACTAAACTCGGTTATACAAAAAAAATGTTTATTTGTAAAATTTTGAAGTTATTTGTACTTTTTTGAAGCAGGCAAAATGGCGGAGGAGTCTTTAATGAAATACACGGGAATAGCGTAAAAATAAGACAATTTTCTAAAAAAAATTTCCAATGATATGTGAATTTTTCGCCACAAACTTGAAACGCAGTTTTATTACAAATCAGTTTTTGGACATTACGGTGTTACAAAGTTTAATCAAAAACGGAATAGATGTTTTGGAGAAATTTCAACAAAAATAAACAAAATTTCGTATGGCAACTACCCGATCTAGATGCGCTAAAACAAAAATTCGCATTTCTTTAATGTTCTGTAACAAATTTTAAGCAAATCCCGTTAAGGCTCTAGATCCACTTTTTTGAACTTTTCCATTATAGTTATTTCCAGTTTCATTACAACCTCAAGATCATTTTTTTATTTATCTTGATTCATCCAAATATTTGAATGCTTACAACAAAACATTTCTTAAAGATCTGGTTATCTAGAGAATTGAAAATAATATTTCCTTTATACACAATTTAAAAAAAGACCTAAAGCCCACTTAGGAGAAGTTGAAATTATGAAAACTGAAAGTTAGCAGGGGTCGGTTTATAATATTTTCTAATGGTTGATATTTGTCTAAAGAAAATGGTAAAATGGCGGTTCTAAGAACGCCTGTTCCCGAAGAACCCAATTGATAATGTTTGTCTAAAGTTAGTTTAATTTATAATTATTTAAAAAGAGATCAAGGCCAGAACCACACTAAAGTACCGATACCAGTCTCTACAAATGGTGTGAATATACTCATTGTTTCTTATGTAAGAATATTTTATCATGTCGAGATTTGTATCGGAATATATTTGGAATATGGCCTACAAATCTTTGGCGCGTTCAGATTTGTATCCAAATCCTTTGTAAAAAGTGACGAAAGTGTGCTATATATTTGAAACTTTCGGTCTTGCCACCATCGCATCGCCGTCATGGTGATTTAAGTTTTGTGCATCTGTCATTTTTTTTTTGTACTTTCCCATATTGAGCTGTTTAAAAAAGAATTGCCGGTGAGGCTTTGGCGTGGGGAGAATAGCGAATTTCTTCGTCGAATTTTTTATATGCGAAGTAATTGTCGTCGCTTTGAGCCTGATTAAACGTAAAAGTAGAAACGTCGATTTATTCCCCCTACATTCCTACACTTCTCACCTAATCTATCAAAAAGACGAAAGAGGAAACAACTGAAAAACAAAACGTGCAATCAGCAAGCTCAAAAGTCTACCCTCAATGGGAAAAAGAATCTTAAATCGAAATGAAGGCTTTACTTTTTTTCTAAATACATTATCCTTGTCCCAATATTAAATCTTATAATTGTTTTTGGAGTTTGCGGAACTTTAAAGAGCGATACTCTTGATATATAAATATAAAAAGGAAAATGAATAATGGATAGTAATACTAAACACTTGATTTTTAATTTATTAAATTTTCTTTTAAGTAAAATGATATTTTTATTTATTTTTTTTTGTTTTTAATACACATCAAAAACGTCAAAAGCATTTCATTTAATTTTATTCGAATGTTACTATTTATTTGTCTGATTTTTGTTTGTTATGATTCGCAGGAAGATTATACGTAATTTGAAACAATGTTACAACTAAACAACGAATATGCTTTTGAAATATTTTTTTTTTGTTTTCTTTAAAATTGTTCTATAACGCTTTTATAACTACCTTTATACTATTTGTTGGAATAAAGTGTTAATATTTAAGTTTGATTAATCTATGTCATGTTAGATCTGAATTTGGGGTATTTTGTGTAATTTGATTGTTTAATTTTTTTATGTTTTGTTATTTAACTACTCAATATAATAATAATGAATATATATGTATAGCTATATATATTTTTTTGTTAAACAATAAAATATGAACACTTAAGAGTTAGGTACAGGTTAATTGTGTATGTGTGTGTGGTTTGTTCTGTGAATAAATGTTTATCTTAATTTGTTGTTAATTAATTTAAAGGGTGGAATGTTAGATATACATTTAAAAAGAGAGTGGAGATGATGTTCACTGAAAATAGAATTTGAAACGTAAGCCATTTGTTAGTCAAGCGGAGACAAATGTTTGTTTATTATTTTGTTTTGTTTTTTTGGTTTATCATACAACTTTTTTTTTAACAAATAAATAACAACAAAAGAATAACCAATGTGAATGCAAATCGAATAAATAAAAAAAAACGAAGAACTCAAGAACAAATAAACAAAAACATTTGAATTGGCGTGTGAATTTACAAACTTTCGAGTTAAATTTATTGTTAGCAGCAGGGTTTTTTTTTGTATCGAAAACTAAATCTAAATCATGCAACTAAGGGTGGAAAGCATCCTCTTGGGGGCAGTTTTATTATTAAGCTCAACAGACGAAACTACCACCACTGATCGTTATTAAAAGGCATGCGTCTTGTACCAACCTTATTGTCGAAATCAGCAAAATCAGCGAAGCCACCACCGCCTCCCGACGGTGGTCCGAAGGCATCACCAGATGGTTGAGAGGGACGTGGTGGACCCTGAGAAAAACCATAATGATTCAATTAATTTACATAATTATATTCAAAGTTTACTTGATTAGGTCGTGGTGGTGCTGGCCTTGGTGGTGGTTGTTTTGATTTCTTTGGTGGCAGAGCAGGACTTGGAGATTCTGGCCTTGGTGGTGGACCAGAACGTTGGTTATTTGGACTGAGTACCTGTCCAACCCCTGTTGGTGCATGAAGGGCAGCAAATGGATCACTTCCAAAGTCATCTTTCCCAGGCTAATATATCAAAAGAAATTATATATTAAATTTTATTCTTAAACTCACTTTTACCCGTACCTCAGGTGTTACAGCTGCTGATTTCTTATCGCCAAATGGATCAGCAGCACCCGCAGCTCCAAATGGATCTCTTTGTTTGGCTGCACCGAATCCAGACCCACCAAATGAATCATCAAAACCACCAGCGTTGAAGCTACTGTCATCAAAGCCACCCTGGGCTCTAGTGGTGCCGTTTGTGCTTGACGTAAAGGGATCTGCGGCGAAGCCATTCGAAGCAAATCCATCGGTGTTTCCAAATCCGTTGGTTTTCTCTTGAAACGGATCATCCGCTTTTGGCTCTTGAATGGCTTTCTTTTCTAAAACCTGCTTTACTTCTGTTAGATCTCCCTCAATCTTTAGTTGATACTCGGTCACTAATTCAGTTTGATTTGCTTCAATGGCTGCCTTACACATAATGAGGGCGTCAGTCATTTCGCGTTGGGATTCTAGTAGTTGGGTTACCATTGAGCGTACCTTTAATAAAAATTCCATTCATACAAAGAAATTCGAAAGAAGCATCTTAAAAGAAAAAAAAACCCACTTGGCTGATTTGAAGTTGAGTGTCTTGTAAATTTCTCGATAAATTATCTAATTCTTTGCGATTTTCCTCGTAATCCTTTTCGAGGGAAGCTTCTTCGTCTTTTAGTTTTTGCAATTCCGAACGTTTCGAGTTCAACTCGCCTTCTTGTTCGTTGATGGTTTCTTCTTGTTTCGAGCATTGTTCACGAACTTTGTTGACCTTCATGCCGGAACAAAAAAGGAGGAGTATGGATATAAATATATTTATTTTTAATTAGATATACAGGTAAGGAAGCGACATTTGTTCCATATAAACACCAAAACTAAAAATATGTAAGAAACAAAAACTAAACAAATAAACAAGATACAAAACAAACAGCAAAGGAAACGAAATTCAAGCCAACAAACCTGATTATGTACCCCGGATATTTCTAAATTAACACTAGTTATAGCTTCTTCATATTCTGTTTCCTTTATTTTGTTTTAAGTCAGATTGTATAGGAGTTTGTGCATTTTTGGATTTAATATAAAATTAAATTAAAAAGAAAAGAAAATAAACCAAAACCGGAAAAAAATAAAATAAAATAAAAAATCAAAAGTAAATAAATATAAATAAGGAAAATCAATAATTAATAGGAAATGAACATTTTTGAAGCATTTTATGAAATAATACAAGCATAAAGAAGGGGACAGGCTAATTGTGTTGATAACTCATGAGGTAACAGGTAGGTAACAGTATAAAGCAGATGCCTATAGAAGTTGCAATCAACTAACAATTTTTTCCTCGACATAATATTGCATAATGTCAGTTAGGAATTTGTAAACAAATCTATTGTGAGATCAAATCAAGGGTTTTTTAAATTTTTTACGTCCGAAAAACAGCAACAACTTAAGTCAGTGTTTTCGGATTAATTTTACAATTCAGCAATTAGTCTCAACTCAGCATGTTGGAAACCATCTTCAAATGAAGACCATATTTTGTTAAATGTTTTGCTTCGGGCTTATAAAGGCATTGGGAGATATTGCAGTATATCTTAACTTGGTATTTTCGGGGTTGAGAACTAGTATATAAAGATATAATTTGGAAAACATTAAATTTTTATTCAGAATATGACGAAATCAACAAAGGACCAAAAGAATCCTGGAATGATAAAAATCTTAAAAGTACAAACGTGTCAATCACATAATCTCGAACAAAAAAGTAAAACAAAAAATTGAAGCTTAAGACGTAATTTTAAAAAGTTGGTAGTTTCCCGGTGACCACGCTCAATATAATTTGTAGCGAAACGTTCGTGGTGAGCATTGAATTGGACTCACTTAATATTAAATATTTTTAAAGTTTTGTAATTCTAAATTATATCTATTCGAGAGTCTTTCGAAATTTTGGTTTTAGAGGCCCTAAAAAAGTGGATTAACGTTTTTATTTTACAAATTCTATATACGACTGAAATAAATCAGACAAGTACAATGCTTAACACTTTTTAATAGGACTTGATGAATTATTGATTTAAAATAGCTTTAAATGGGTTTAAGTCCACAAAAATTAGTGTTTCATCCGGTTGATCTCAATTGAAAACATCACTAGTCAACTGATGATCTCCAATGAGGTTACCCGCCATCAAAAGCTATTTTAATTCATACTTATGACTAAGAGCATAGATCAAACCAAGACCTGTAGAAAAAGTAAAACTTGCTGTGACAATAGTTGTGGATTTCAAAAAATAAAAATAAATCAATATATTGTTTCAGTTAATAAAAAAGTATATGTATTATATAAACCAAAAGCATTAATCAAAAAGAAAGGAATAAAAATGAATGCCCTAAAAGTTAGATAGTTATTTATTGAATACTGTTTTACTCTACCTGAGCTTTTAGATCATCCAAACGCTTTTGAGCTTCACCTCTTTGATTTTCCAATTGTTTCAGAGTAGCTGTAAGAGTATCAAGTTCGCTCTACAAAACGGGAGAGCATTCGTAAACATTCTCGAAGAAAATTTAAATTAAAAATTCAATCGAACCTGTAAACTACGAACTTCTCCAGACTTAATACGAATATCGGCTTCCTTTTGGGCAATCTCAGTTTCAAGGGCTCGCCTTTCCTTAGCGAGTTCTTCGATTTCCTTGGAAATCATTTCTAGTTCTGGATTGGAATATGTTGGTTTAGGCTCCTAAAAACAAGAGTTAAATTGTCACATCAAAAAAAATATATGTGTCTTAACTCTCCATGTTCACAAAAAATTTAAAAAAAAAATAACAAACCTGTGGGGTAATATCAACACCTTGAACAATTCCACGCATCGAAGGTGGCACCATATTCGCTGTCAGTACTTGTGGTGGTTCAATTCCTTTTTGCTTGCGCTCAACCATCCACATTGCCAGAGCAAATTGCTCAAGAGTTAATTTTCCCGATTGATTTGTATCGCAAAGAGCCCTAGGAACAAATAGAAATAAAAAAAAAAAAAAACAAATAAGTTTTAAATTAAAAAAAATTACCAAATATGAGCAAGACAGTTTTGTGGAACGCCTGATTGCAAAAATACATTTTTCACTTCTAAACCAGAAACTAAACCATCTCTATCCTTGTCGGAATCACGGAATATGATTTCAAATCTCTTCAGCTCAGATGGAACTACAACCCAATCGATAGCTGCAGCAACTGGTGCGGGAGCACCAATCGGAATTAGGGGATCAGTTGAGATAAGAGGTTGCATAGGGATAATTGGTGGAGGAACACGTTGCATTGGTGCGACTGGTAATGGTGGTACTGGTGGTGGAGCGATGTCAGTTGGAAAGTTAGCAACAAATCCAATATCACCGAATCCTTCACCACTTGGAGCGCGAGGCATTGCTGATACAACTGGTGGAGCTGGTTTTACTGGCTGTGCTGGAATTGGTGGTGGAGCACCAGGTTTTCGCATTTGAAGTTCTGGAGGCAGCACATCGGGTACGGCACGCTTCTCCAAAGCTTGGTAGACTAGATGCATGGCAACTATGAATTCGTGCTTGTCTAGGTTTCCATCTTTATCCTGATCGGCTAGATCCCAAATTTTGCCCAGTGTTTCCATCGGGAGTTTGGAATCCATTAAAACACCTTTGACTTTGTTTCCTGCTAAAAAGCCATTGACCGGATTCAATGACTCAAAGAGTTGTTCATATTTTAAACGATCGATGACTTTCATTGACCAATCCGTGTTGATAGCTGGAACTGGCTGAACCCGCTGTGGTACTATCTTAGGAAGGTCACCCTTTAAAAAATAAGTTCAGAAAAAACAACATTTTATACTTTTTCATATTATTTGTAAAAACGTTTCATGCAAAATTCTTTAAAATGATTAAAAAAAAACAAAATAAAAAAATGAATGCAAGAAGTCATAAAGCTGAACCAAACAGTTTCTTGGCAAATACCTACAACCAAATAAAAAATATATAGACACTTACTATCAAGTCACAACAAAACGAACACTTTACATGCAAACTCTCTTCAATAAATTCAAAATCAATTTTAACTTTATTTGCCAATACGAAACAAGACAGTAAAATAAATATGTTAAATTATAACGGTGTTATTAGTTATTTTTTAAATTTGATTTTTAATGGAAAATGGTAAGAAAAACAAAATTATTAATCTGTTCGATTCTTTAAGGGATCACTATAAGCACTGGTTCTAAAATAAAGCTACGCGCTGACAAAATTACATAAACTTAATCATTTTTAAAATATTCAGCCATGCAAAGGTGAAAAAACTACGATAATATCGATAATTACAAAATCCAGATGAAGGTTTCAAAATTTCGGCAAAAAAAGCTAAATATGTAGGTATGTACTTAGTTTAAACCTACAACTTTTGGGGGATTTGCAGTCTCTGCGAATATGTTACTCATATTGATGGTCAGACCAGCCTGTGCCAAGGAGACCAATTTCAATGAAACAAAGAAACCAGGTTTGTCCAGGAATCCTCTTCCGTTGGGATCGGATAAATCCCATATTCTACTGAGAACTACATCGCTCAGTCCCGACTTTTTCAGGAATTTAGCAGCAGTCATTGCCTCAATTGCTCCCGAGCCGTTCGGGTCAATCTAAAATGGAATGATCAATAAATAGATTCCTTTGCTTAAACCAAGTGTATTATACCTGTCTGTAGTAGGCCTCGAAAATTGCATTGTGTTTACCAGATACCTAAAATAAAAAAAAAAAAACTTATTCGATTAATCAATTTCCTTGATCATTTGTGGGAGGAAGTTAAATTAAAAATCTTGTTTTTTTTCGTCGTTATCACAAAATCGATAAACAGAAAAAATTCATTTTTTTGACAGATGGTGACACCCTTTCGAAGTGATGAAAAATCGACAAAGCAAATTTGATGAAAGAAAAAATTTGTTTCAGCAATTTAATGAACTTAATTCGAAGTGAATAGTGAAAATTATTAAATGCACGAAAGGAGGATTTTATTACGAATGAATTTAAGTTAGATTTATTAAAAATTGAATTTATTTTTTATATGAAAATCAATAAAATAAATTACTCGAATTGGATTTGGTAGCGAAGCCATATTTGTATTTTTTCAACTGCGACTGAGAAGTGATGTGCACTCGGTTTGTTGGTTCAGTGGATAGAAGTTTTGACATTTCGAACATTTTCGACAACGGGAATGGTGCGGAACTGAGATATAAGGCTGATTGCACACTAGGCGTGTTTTTTTGCAAGTCCATATGGATTTGTCGAAAAAACGACATCGAGAATTAGGAACATCTTACTTACAGTACGTAAGTCCCGATAATAATCTGGACTTAGCTAAGTCCATATGGATTTAAGTTGTTGTTGTATTTACGTGTAAAACTATTAGTTCCGATGTTGTTTTTTTCGATAAATCCATATGGACTTGCAAAAAAAACACGGCTACTATACTCTGTTCAATTTGAATATGCAGTATATGGGAGACCTTTTTCAAACACACTGGTGCCTGCTGCTGCTTGTACGGCACCTTACTTAAGAAAGAAATTGAGCTCACGTACATCCCACCATGACCTATCTGCTCCCCGGGTGAAAGGAGACTGATCTCCAATTTGCAAGCAATAACCATAGATACACCATATAAAGATGACAACACAGATTAGCCACATGAAGATGAGAATCCCCGGCAGCCATTTTAATTTGCCTACAAGCTTGAAGCAATTCACATCTATTCATCGACGCGGGAAGAAATTACAAATACAACAATGTAAACAAATGGGTTTTGGAGGGTGAAACGTACGAAAAATTCTCATCTTCACGTGGCTAATCTGTGGTGTTGAATCAGAGTTACCATTGCCTAGTTGATGGAAATTCATATGGCATGTTCTTTGGTTTTTGCTATGTAACTTTCAGCATTCAAGCTTTTTTAGAGCTTTTGATAGCAATATTTGTTTGAGATTTGCTGCAATTTAAAATGCTCACTACGGCAACCATGTGAGAGCTTTAAAATGGAGATAGCTTATTGAAATCCATAATAGTATGGGCAAATATATCCTATCTTCCCTGCTACTGCACATTCAAATTGAACAGAATATAGTCGTATTTTATAATAAGACGAGACTCGGCATAATAAACGAACCGATGTATATAGAATACATTGCACATATGTTGTTATCCTCTCTCTCTCATGCATATTGTCACCGAGTGACGTAATTTACTTCAAATTTGATATTCTTTTTTTCTGTACGCAGTTGTCACCAAGTGACGTAGATGCGCAGAACGAAAAAAACTACAACGTTAAATATCATACCATTGTGTTCGTTATGCCACGAAGAATGGACGAGACTAGAGAAATGACAATTAATAACATTTATAACTGTTCTTCCCAATATTTCAGACCATCAGTGTTTTTATTTTTCAATGCACACGAAGCGCATTAATGCACCCTAGAAGAAATTGCATCGTTAAAAACTTAAAAGCATTCATTGCAATAGGAATGTCACTTTCAGACATTTTTATTGTTATCTAAAAATAAACTCTCAGTTACCGCCATATTATTCATTAGATACATCATTAAAACTCAAATCCATATTTATTTACTGAATTTGTATGCTTTACATTTAATAATATGGCCGTTAAATTGCGTTTTTTCTTTTACGATTTTTTTTTAGGCCCACTCTACGGGTAGCTTACTGCTTACTCCAAGGCTAACATTTTTGTGTGTTTTTTTGCAGGCCCTACTTCTTGGTGTAAAAAAAAAAAAACTAAATAAAACGGCTCTTTCAATTATTTCAATTTGGCATAACGATTCAATTTCCGTTCCGTAGAAACAAAATTTAACATCCGGAACACTTAAAATCGAAATATCTTATAAGATATGTCAAATGTCAAAAACCGAGTTAGCATTTTTGTTTTGTTGCAAATTGCGTATGCTTGAAAACTAAAAAGTCCCAAGTTGCGTTTAATAAAGAAATTGCTATTAGATACGGCTTTCATTGTGTTGTGAAATCGTAAACAAAAATCAATTTGGCGTTTACTGTTCCTCATCAATATTATGCATATATGCAGTTCATTTCATTTTATTCTTTCAACCAAGAAGCATCTGCAAATAAAGTTGTCCTATCCATTCAAGAAAATTATTGATAATGGATACCTCAAAACTGACTGCCACCTCACACCAGCAGCATATCAAGTATAACGTCAACAATTACGAGTACGATTGCACCAAAAAATGTCGATCCCACTCCCATGGCCAAGAAATTACTGCCGCACTAACCAAAAGAGCTGTGGTGGACAACAAACTTGCCGCCTTCATTGCCAAGAAGTGTTGCAACTTTTGCGACATCACAGATCCACTGGTAAGGAATAATTCGAAAGTGACTTCTTGTTATAGAGATTTGGATAGGTTTGTAATTGGTACTCTTATTCTAGGGTCGATCAGCAGTTCATATGGCGGCATCAGTTGATCGTTATGTAATCCTCGAGTGGCTATTGAATCAGGTAAGCAGAATCGCTTGTTGTCATTTTATTGTATCTTATAAAACATTGTATCCAGGGAGCTATCATCAATAGTAAGGATATGGAATCTGGTAGTAGTGCCCTTCATAGATCAATCTACTATGGATGCATTGATTGTGCTGTGCTCCTGCTTAGGTACGGGGCCAGCATGGAACTCCTCGATGATGACACACGGAGCCCGCTTCAAAACTGCTGTCGGCTCTGTGATTTCTCAGGACATTTGGACGTGTAAGTTGTTTTTGAGTAATACACCTGATAACAAGCTTTAACTTAAGCCCTTTTTTTAGTCCCAAAAATACTGAACTTCTAGTCTGGGGATCAAATAAAAACTACAATCTTGGGATTGGCAATGAAGAAGGTGCATTAACACCCCAATTCATCGACTTCTTTCGCAAGGAACAAAAGTCGATCGAATTGATCTCATTGAGTGCTTATCACAGCATGTTTGTCGACAAAAAAGGACAATTGTATGCTGTGGGACATGGCAAAGGAGGCCGATTAGGTAAGAATCTTTCCTCTTTCTTTGCATTAAACTGAACAAAATTCAAAACAAAATCATGCAGGAAACGGAACCGAGAATAGTTTGCCAGTTCCGAAAAAAGTCAAAGTTCCCATTAAGAATGCAGGAGAGAAAATTATTTGCATAAGCACTTCGAAGAAACATTCTCTTGTTCTAACCAACAAGAGCACAGTTTTTGTTTGCGGTTTGAATGAAGACAAGCAACTTGGAGTTCGTGACAATCCTGAAAAACTAATTGCATTTAAAGAAGTTGTCACCCTCAGAGATTTTGGAGTAGAGAACTTGCAGGGAGTTATTGCCAGAGAGTTTTATTCGTTGGCTCATTCAAATAACATGATATGGGTATGGGGTGCAAATAACGGACAGTTTGGTTGGAGTAGTAATGGCGAAGCAAGTATTCCTGTACCAAGACAGGTAAGGCAAAATAAATACATAATACAATAATTGTGTTAGGTTTTTTTTTTGGTAACTATGTATTTTCTTATTCTAGATAGCATTGCCTGAAAGGACGGATCTAAAATTTGTTGAGTCAAATAATTTTGCCATTGCATGCTATACAACTGCCAAGACCATTTTACTATTTTACAATTATAAAATGAAAAGCATCAAATCACCGCAGTGAGTTAAAATTGAGCTAGAAAAAAGATTTATATTTTGAAATTATTTTTGTTTATTTATTATTTCTGTATGAACAGACATTACAAAAAATATGGTATGTACCGACTTAACGGTTCTTTCGAAAGACTTTCAATCTTAACCATTCCTCAAAACTGTTTTTCGAACGAATTTCCTGAATTCAGCTTCTGTATTGACTCTTGTGGATCTTTTTCAGGCACATATATGCGTGCTATTCCAGATCGTATCTGTTTTCTTTATTGCATATGTGTTTGAATAAGCTTTAAGAAGCGCTTGCTTCGTGGTTTTGGCTGCTTTGCATTTTTCCATATCGTCTCCAAAGAAAGTTTTTTTTTTTTTTAAATACAAATAATTCTGGAAGATTCTTTCCCAGTATACTCCAATCTCAATTATCCATAAAAAGTTGAATTGAGCAAAATAGAGCTAAATTTAAATATTTGTTATGTTTAATTTTCCTGTGCATAAAACTTTTTTTCATTATCCTAAACAGAATGGAAGCAATCAAGAGCATATCAGTGGTTGGTGGCGGGAATTCAAAATCATCAAAAGGTTCGGTCTCGGCCCTTAAACTTCTAATGCTAACGGAGACAAATGTTGTTTTCATTTGGTATGAAATGTCTCAGCAATATCTCAGGTAATTAACTAACTATATTATGTGCATATTTCAGAACTTAATTACTTATGTATAACTTGGTTTAATCGTTTTAGATGTATGTTTTCTCATATCCGTGTAAATCAAATCGACAAAATCTACTTCAAGGCCAACCAAGTGTTGATTCTATCGCAGGGCGATGTATACACTGGCAAATGCCACCAAGTTCCAGTACATAATTATCAAGAGACCAGTGCAGATGCTTGGTTTGCGGACGTCCAAGCACGCAAAGATATTTGCAATGATCAAAAGATTCGAATTGAATTGAGTCGAATACCCCAATTGGATCGTGTTGTGGATGTTTTTTGTGATGACGATTTTACTTCGTTTGCTGTGCTTCAAGAAAGCTATTCAAATTATTTTGTTCTACCGAAACTTATAAACGAAGAGTATAGTTTCAAGAAACTTCTTAACGATGCCAGCGAATTTGACAACGTCCATGATCTGGTCTTTTACGTGGATGGAGAGAATTTCTATGCACATAAATTCATAGTCTTTTCCAGATCAACAGGATTGCGAGAAATAGTTGATACATATCCTGATAAGAAAATTCATTTGAACTTTAAATGGCTATCAGGAAAAATGTTTGAATTGATACTGAAGAATATCTACACAAACTATTTTATTACTGAAGACGGTTGGGAGTATTTTTTGTTTATACAACATAAAGCTTGACTAATTTCTATTTCAGATCTCGCTGATATACAGCAGTCCTTGGGGCCTAACTGTCCGCCGGAACGGGAGCAAGTCCTGGAGTTATTTGTTAGTTTTGTTGAAAAATTTCAACTCAACAGTTTAGCCAACTTCATCAAAAGGTTTGTTGAGATAACTTGGAAGGCGGTTGTGTCGAAATTTGATGTATTTTGTTCCTTCTAGTCATGCGGGTCAACTTCCACGATCGGTAGATAGGTCTAAATACCGATTCAATAGCCTCAAACGCGGTAATTTTTCAAATCTCTACGATGTTACCATCCGATGTGCCGGAGATGTTGAAATTTATGCTCACAAATGCATTTTAGTGTCGAGACTCGAGTACTTTGACCTGATGTTCACACACACCTGGTCTGAGAAAGCCACCATTAATTTGACTACAGTACCATCGGAATACATGACTCCAATTATAGATTTCCTCTACACCTTGAATGGGGATAGTTTTCGAAAACAAAATCACTCGGAAACGTTCCTCTATAACATGGTAGTATATTGCGATCAGTTTTTTATCGACCAACTGCGGAAAGTTTGTGAGGTTTTGCTGCTGGAAAAGATCAATATTCGAAAGTGTGGTGAAATGTTGGACTTTGCTTGTCTTTACAATTGTAGCGTTTTAAAAACTGGTTGTTTAGACTTTATCTGCCAAAACTTGTACAGAGTTCTTTCACAGAGAAGTCTCGAATGTTGTGAGCCGGAAGCATTAAACTCCATTAACGCACATTATCGACAGATGTTTAAGGATGTATTCGATTATCGGATGATAACTCCTGATTCGGAGGCAGTTTATGATGAGATTTTGCTTAGTTTCGTAGATGATTTCGAGGTAGATCTTGACTTCAGAATGGAAGAGGATGATACAATTAAGACTCAAACAAAACAAAAACAGC
Source organism: Leucozona laternaria (assembly GCA_932273885.2). Taxonomy (NCBI): domain Eukaryota; kingdom Metazoa; phylum Arthropoda; class Insecta; order Diptera; family Syrphidae; genus Leucozona; species Leucozona laternaria. Next base: position 18,972,261 of record OW026368.1, on the reverse strand, counting down.
GAGATAGCAAAATTTGGCGAAGTACGCGACAGCATGAACAAGATGCTATCAATTCAATGAAAGAAATGAGTTTAACAGATTCAAGAAAGGACAGCGTGTCAGAAAAGTCAAAGGTTTTACAAGAAGCAGATGAGGTATCTGCGAAAATACACGATGAGTACAAATCATGGCTGAAAGTTGCCGATAAGAAAGACATTAAAAAGAAGTCAGTGCTGCCTGTGGTAAATTCAAATGAAGTTCTAAAAGTTGAACCGAAACCTAAGGAAGCTCTAGTTGCTCTTACTCCAAGTGTTGCGAATGTGATTCCCATTGAAACTACACCCACAAAAGAGTTCAATATCAACTTAGCTGAGTTCACGCCAATAAAGACAGGAAAACTTTCGCAAAAGCAGCGCAAACGCCTCTCGTCCGAATCAACAACTCCTTCTAAGCCAGTTGAAGTGCCGCAAGTTAAACCCAATGCTTGGAGTATCAGTAGCCCACCAGCCCAAGACGTCGATTCATCATTCCTTAGTTCACCTTCAAGTTTATCAAATGAATCTCCATCAAAACCAGGACCATCTCCATCTTCGAGTCGTACAAGTTTTACCAAAATTCTAGAGGATGAGAAAAAGCAACGAGAATATGTTGATAAAATGCGCAATAAGTCGTTGGTTTTGACGCAAATAGAAGAGACTGCAATAACTGAGCTGCGACATTTTTACAATGTTGACAATGCTGCTGATGAGATTATAACAATTGAACGGAAGAAAAGACCAGTGACTTTAAATTTTGCCATATGGCAAAGAAATTAATTACGTATCTAATAACAAAGTTTTCTATAGTTTTTTTTATTTATGTATTCTGATCAATTTTGTCAAAAAAAATTAAATTTAAGAAAAAAAGTAAATAAAACATTTTAGGACATTTTAGGACAATTTTAAAATAAATATGTTTTGCATTGAAATTTTTTGTTAAAGATTTTCAGCTCAATTTTTTTCAAAAAAATCTGCCAAATTACGAAACAGTAATTTTTTAAACTAAGGCTTTTCTGATAAATGTGCCTCCTTACTAATCTTCAGTTCTTAAGGTGTGGGTTATAGAGGAATATATTTCTTATTAGTGAAACCATATAAAAATACATAAATTGAAATGACGATATGAGGTGGTTTTTTTAGTGCACGTACATATGTACAAGGTGGCGCACAAGTTGTCACCCGATGTTTATGAATGAAAAACTTAATTTCTGCTTTTGGATTTTGTTTATTTGATGAAATGTTATTCGAATCAAAATTGAACGCAATAGACTAAGGTCCACTAAAAGAAGTCTGTTGATCGGCCTGGAATTCGTGAAATAGCTATAACTCAAGCATATAATAACTTGGAGGTAGCTCACTGAAGTGGTTGTTGTTTTATTCAAAACCATTAATAATTCCTTAGATTTGTACTTTATTTACACAAATATTCAATTGAACTTAAATAAATACCATAGGTAAGCAAACAAAAAAAACATAGAGCACAATTATAAATGACAATTCCCCGGGAAATGTTTCCCTTTTCCTACTCCCGTATTCTAAACAAAAAATTCCCGGGAATTTCTCTCGGGGAATTAGGAATAATATTTACTAGGTACTACTACTCCCTAGAGAACATGTCTCCCAGGGAGTTATTTCCCGGGGAGTTATTTTCCCGGGGAATGTTTAGAATTGGGCTGATATTTATTAAAATACAAATTTAATAAAAAACAACACAACATTTAAATAAAATATCATTTTAAAAGAAAACATAACACTTTATGACATTATATCCCATAACCGTTAAATATTAAATAAGTAATGTACTAAATACTTAAAAAATATACAAAATACTAATAAATTACAACAAAATGCATATTTAAATTACTTAAAAACATTCTTTCCTAAATGCAAATCCATATTGATCGCATTTGTATCGCAGGGTTTTGGCCAACTGAGCTGGTCCACAATAAAATACCGTTATTTTTCCTTTCTTCTGATCTTGCAGCTGCTTGAATACCTTATCCCAGTTAGGTCGGCCAGCGTTTGTTCGAGTTTTCAAACCGGTAATTAGATCACGTTTGCCCTATGTGGAAAAAATTAAACAAAGAGCACATATTTAGATCATACACTACTTCCTTATTTCAATATTAAATCAATAAAAGGGTGTTTAAATTTCAAAGATTAAAAAACAACATCCACGGCACACCGTACACTTTTCTTTATCTTACAAAATTCAATTTGAATAATTAAAAAACTTAGCATAACCTCCTTTAGGATAAAACTGACCTTTTCATGTAAAAGATCCAGAGCCAGCTGTAAGCCCACAGCTTTCATGTCTGTCTTCTGCAGCGCACTCGTTATGTACATGTGCATGTCCAAAAATCTATAAGTAAATAATAATAATTTAACCATTTATTGATAAGCCACAATATTAATATCTCACCTCTCCATGGCTCCACCAAGCTCGGCTTGTTCGATTTCCAATTGTGATAACAAATTGACAAACCATTCGAACGATCTTTGATCTCGGTTTATCCAGAAAAAGTCGACTTTTCGCAGATGCATCACTGTGCCGGGGATATCACTTGCCCACTCGTATTGACATCGTGGACACGAATGTCGTGCTTTCCAATATCGGTGCATTATCGATTGTAAAATTGATGCAAATGGAGTAACACCAATGCCAGTGGCAATGAGGACGGCATGTTGGGCGCCAAATATATGACTTGATGGAGCACCGTATGGTCCATCTATGTAAATCTAAGAGAACAGATTTTTAAAGAAAAGAAATATGATGTGTCTATATAGTTAAAAAGTTTGATTTAAATATTTCATCATAATATGACCGCGCCACAACCGGCTCTTTCGTAATACCAAGGCAATTATAATGGAGTTCCCACATTGGGCGCCAATATTTGTAAAAGTTCAGATAAAATGAAAAATTTTAAGGATGAGAGTGAAAGTGAAGAGATACTCTTACGTATATAATAGGAATGAAATGAAAATTTAGCTCTACTTATGAACTTCAAGCCTTTTATTCTATAAACATCCCAAATAAAGTCATAAAGCCTACAACACTGCCTAAAACAGTGCTTCTGCAGAAAACCAAAGCATTAATTTAATATTTAAAAATTTAATCGTCCCCGCGTTGGGCGCCATTTTATTTCACGGAAAACAAAAATATTATAAAACTTTTATATTTTTTTTGTTTGGGTATTTCAAACTTATACATATACATACCTTCAATGATGAAATATAAATCAAACTGTTTAATATTTATTGACTTGAAGGAAGAATAAAAAAATAAAACAAAAAAAATAAAGACCCAAACCTCTAAAACGCCAACTTCAAGTGTAACCTTACTACCAGCATTAGTAGTTGTACTTGTATTTGTAGCCGAGCGTCTGTAAATGCTTTTAGCTTTATGCGATGATCTAAGGAATGTCGGCCTGTACAAACAACTTGTTTTAGTAGATTCCTTTGGAGAAATTAATAAATTGGGACCGATTTCGTTATTATTTTGTTTCGTTTTTTTTTTTTTGAAAATTTTGTTAAGGACATTTTTGACTAAATAAGGGTTTTACCAGCGAAGAAAGTATCTTCTGTTTTAAAAAGCACAAAGAACCCAAATAGAAGAACTTACTTAAATAAGCATTAAAAAAATATACTATAGTTAAAGATACCTCTAGTGGTTTTCCCACGGGATAGTTTACACCATGCGTGCTGATAGGCGGAGAATTAGACGAAGATGGGGCTACTAAGGAGCAGACAAAATTGTATCAAATGGTTTTGGTTTTAATTCGATTTGACTTACATGAACTTCGCTTTAAGATTCGACCTTCTTCGGCTTCTCTTTGGGTGTACATTCCAGGTGAAACAACTAACAAAACAATTTTTATTTTAGTTTAATGTACATAATTTTGAAAATGAATACAATTTACTCATCGAATTCGATGACGGCCTAGGTTCACAATTCTCGAGGCTAGGGGTCTTGAAAGCTATGATCGTCGGTTTGTTGCGCATGTAGCGGAAGCTTTGAGCCAGTGACTTATTTTGCGGACTCAAATATGCTAATACAAGAGTTTGAAGTCGAGCTCTTCTGATCTTTGCTTGGTCGAACGATTTTTCAGACTCTGAACGATTGTACTCTCGAAGCCTAAAAACCAAAAATAATTGTTAGTTGAAAGAGCCTTTTGCTGATACGAAACTTAAATTGAACTGTTCAACTTCAATTTTTGAGTTTCGATTCAGCAAATGGGCCTTCGTTTTTTTTTTGTACCCATACAAACCTTCTGATCCTCTCTCTTTTCTTGAACTTTCCCTCCATATCGGGCATTGATAGACTCTTTTCCAATGGAGCTTTATTCATCAGTTGCTGCAATCTCTTGTCAGGCGTTAATTTGCGCTTAGGCAAAGGCATTTGTTCAAAAGTTCCCTCATCCAATACAAAACCATCATTGGCGATGCCTGAAACTTTCGACGGACCTGTTTCCTTACTTGAGAAAGTTCTTTGCAAAGTTTGCTTAATACTTTTTATGGTTTTGTTCTCTGTATCATCAACTTTGGTATTACTACTTTCTATTGCCAACTTTGAAATTCCTTGATTTTGTCTGGTCGGTCTTAGTGGCTGCTGATCGGAACCATTTTGATGCATTTTGGCTAGAAAATCTGTCTGGGGTGTTGATGACTTTCCATTTATTTCATTATTTGCAGGATCTGTCGTACTTTGAGGTACATGAGCATTGATTTCACCACTATGGAGCTTCTCCTGTTCTTTTTTAAAATAATCAGAAAGCCGATTAGTCCATTCGCCTACACCTCTGATGTGCAACCACATATAGTCTTCTTGTTCAGGGGCACTGCTTATGGTGAATGGATGCCATTCGTAGTTAGCTATTGATGGAATGTTCACGAAGATATAGTCTCCGGGTCTGAAGTGGAAGTTATATGGACGTTTAATAACCAAGTGGACAACCTTGGAAGGCAAAAGTAACCCAGAACTGATATAGGTTTTTCCATGTTGTGACTTCATCCAAACAAATCGTAAAATTCTTTCGATTGCATAGACCAACCCTGGTAGGATGAACCATTTCCAGAAATTCGGGCCATGAAAAATGGTCAAAATCCAAAATGGCACATATAGCAAATGTGTCCAGTAAAATATTTCAAAACTTCCTTTTCTCCGGACAAACGGTTGTGAACACACAAACATGATCAGTAAGATGACAATAAGCAAACAACCTGTTGGATTAGCCCAGCCATTGACCAATCCAAAAAGACCTGGTCGACTCGTCAGGAGCCATTCAGCTAGGGTAAAGTTACCAGCATTTATAATTGGATCATCCACCACGACCATGGAAAAATTACACAAATGCATGACGGTGTGTATTAGGCTCAGACCCGAAATCACCATGCCTGTCAGCTTATGGAGGTAGATATGGTTGTCGAGTGGTAGGAATGAACTGAATCCTCGAGATCGCAAATACGTTAGCGAATGCCTTAACATTAGCACTAAAACCCAGGCGCAGTTAAAGTTGAGGCACTGTCCTACACATAGACAAATTGGTGTTAAATATTGTTAATTGATGACAGCTGCTGTCATCTAACTCACCACAGGCTCGTGCAAGAATGGTGTAAAAATTACTATTCCGATACTGGATTGCCCTCGATACGAATAGCCCAACATTAATGGCTATGTACACAACAAGGTATGACACGAAGACTTGATTGTTCCGAACGTATGCTCCCGTTAACTGATGAGGAATGGATAAACATCGCTTGCTGGCCTTAGGTTTCTTCTGTTCTTGCACCGGAACAAGCCATCGGTCTATTCTAATAACGAAAATAAACAGAAATGGTTTGAATGTCCTTAGTATTTGAACTGAACTTTTTACGTTATACTCAAGTTTTCAAGTAGCCCGCCATGTTTGTGAAGCTGATTTTTCAAAGCTTCATAAGTGATGGTTCCTCGATTGTAGGGGTCTGCATCTTCAAACATCGCCGTTGTTAGGTCTTCTATCTGCAAACTTATTTAAGTATATCTTTCTTGAGTTTGACTCCAGGACATATTGAGACTTACTTGGTCTTCCGAGAATTTCATACCGTTCTCTTCCATGCAAGCACGTATCACATCGTGGAGTTCTTTGTGTTGGATCAAGCCATCACCTTGCAAACGATAAATTTAATTTGTACAGGTCCTTTAGTAAAATTAAAAAAAAAAACACTTCTTACCATCAATATCGTAAACTTTGAACAGGAATCGAATCTTATCATCTGCTGATTGACCAGAAAACTGATGAATTGCATCGATGAACTCTTGCAGCGATATCGAACCAGAATTGTCTTTGTCGAATATTTGAAACACACGATCTGTGAAGAAAGGCTGAGAAAGAAAAAATTGATAAGTTGATTGCCTTAGCTGGATAGGCAGTCGCGGTAAGCTTACGTTTTTGGATGTAACAATCTTTTTGAATTCGGCTCGACTGATTTCTTTTTCATTTCCGACAGTTCGACGAAAAAGGGATTCCAGTTGTTCGAGGGATTTCTTGTCGAAACCATTTCGGGGCCTATAAGAAGAACAAATTTTATTATTTAAACTTGTTTTTGTTTGTAGAGTCAAGGCTGCAAGAGATGCAAGGGGGTGCTAAAGAGCTTGTCGTATATGTATTATTGGGTTGATATCCATGAATATCGGTAGAAAGCCTTGAAAGTAATAGTGCAATATTAAAATCAACACATCACCCAATCTTTATCTGTGATGTTAGGTTAAAGTCCAGTTTTTCAGTGCAAGATTAAAGTTAACTCATCGAATTTGGAAAGTTAATTCAGAATTAACTAAACAGATGCCTTTTATGATTTATCCACTGAGTTTGTTTAGTGGTTCCGCATGCATTCTTCACCAAAAAAAACTGCTCCATCAGTTAACTGTGGGTTAATTTGCTTCTAGAGTTAACTAACTTCGGTTTAAATCACCACTAAAAATACTGGGTCTAAGAAGAGGGTTTTGCAAATTTTAAATGAGTTACCTACGTACTGTCTTCTTAACATTTTTTATAGTTATGTCGAATTCCTTTAAACAAAGAAAACGATTTTTTTTTTCCAAACCGAATCGATTTGTTTCTGTCAATTGAAAGGAATTCGTAAAAGAATCGATTTTTTTGTGTGATTGTGTGTGAGTTACTTGACAGCTTCATTCAATTATTTTTTATACCTATATTGACTTATGTAGAATCCGTTGCAACAAAAAAAATTTGCCTTCCCATATTCCCCGACATTCAATTTGACATATAATATGAAATCTTTATAGTGTGCAAATCGGTGGGAAATCTAGCTAAAAATTCAAGATTTATTTTAACAGAAAAGAATTGATTTTGTGTAGAAAAAAATCGGAATAAAATCGATTCTTTTGTTGAAAGGAATTCGACATTAAAATCTAACATTTTTACATGATCTGTCACTGTTTTAGGTATGCTCATCTGCAGTTGATTAATGCCTTTTTCGAGTGGATGTTCAAAGTTACTCCTCCTCCACTACTTTTACTCCAAATTTTCCATTTTCTATAGGAATGGAACAGTTCCGAAATCCAACCAAAAACGACATAAGAAAATAGGCTTAGGGCCAGTTTCACAGTCAGAAAAGTGGTACTTAAGTGAACAATGTGAAAGATTAATGCGCAATACCACAGTGCACACTTACCTGTATAGGTGGCATTTAAGTCTCAGATGTTGGTGAGTTAAGTTCCACTTATACGCTGGCTATGAATCTTAGCCTTAAGTCCTAACATGGGAATCTTAAGTGGAACTTATTCCGGTAAGTGTCGACTGTGAAACTGGCCCACGAATGACAAATTGGAAGTATTCTGGCAGTTAACTGTCAAAAAACTGACAGAACAATGGAAAAATTCATTCTTTTGGCAGTTTACTGGCAGAAAACTGCCAATTTGTCTGTCGTGTAAATTTAGCATTAGAACTTTAAATCCAACCATTAAATCCGGATTTATTAAATCCAAAAATTTAAATCTGTGTCCATATTATTCACTCTAAACATGCATTAAATCCAATGGATTCACATGCTTTCAATCCAGATGTAAAAGTTCTTTAAATCCCGATGTAAAAAGATTAATCCAAATGTCTAATTCATAAAATGTCAAATTTCTTCACTGACAGTTGTTTCTGCTTTGACGTATCCGAAAGTTTTTTTTCTAAATAATTTTAAATAATTTCAGGTGACAAATTTTATTTTAAACTATTTAATACAGTTTGTTGCCTATCCGCCGAGCAAAGCAATAAACTATCCTCTACATATACGAATTTTTTTCCATAATATTTTCTGCTCCAGAAAAATGTATTTTCAGGGCAATTGGTTTAAGTGTATTGCGACTGGTTAGCCAGTGCTGGTTCGTGCGGCCTCCAGGTTACTTTATTTATTTTTAAATAATGTCTTTTGAAAAGGGACGAATAATATGAAATTAAGTTTTAATCTGGATTTAAGTAGTTAAACTGACCTCCGGACGGCAGTTAAAATTCAATTGGATTAATTGAAACGGGATTTAAAAAATTGGATTTAACTTTGGGTTTAGTGAGTGAATAATATGAAATTGGATTTAACATTTGGATTTAAATTAATTTACATCTGGAATTAAGTTTAAATCTGGATTAATCGAGTGAATAATATGGCGGTAACATCAGGTTTTTTTTTTTTTAATTTTGTGCCCTTGAATCTGTAAACATGGAATTGACATCAAAACAGATTTCGACACGTTGCAGAATAAATTCGTTCACTCAATTTACAATAAGATATCCTATCACGCGCCAATTAAAACAATTTGTCAAAAAGTCACCTTTGATGAACTTAAACCTTGTCGGTTTTTTGTGTGCCGAAAAATTAATTAAAACCATCGTGTAAATCAATATGTAGTTGACAAGCATGTGGATTTAATGTACGTATATGACACGAAAATCTTCATATCGTTTAAGTTCGTGTCCACCTTCAAGGAGAATGTCAGTCGGATTAAATGCTCGCACGCGCAGTTTCCGCAGGATAAGTGCAAAGACAAGATCAGTTAACACGTTTTACATGTCAAAATTGACAAATATTCAAAACGAAAAAGGAATGATGGTACATATGTAAGTGTAGGTAAAGGCGAAAGAAGATTATAAATAAATTCTGGATCTGCAAGTTTACATCAATTTTCAGATCCCACAACCTAAAGGTAATAACCATCCTACGCAAAATGTTTTTGCATTCGAATGCGTTTCCTACGCATATATAAACTGCGTCCTATACATGTGTTTTTTTTGTTATTTTTTGTGTGTCGCCGCAACAACTTTAACAGCAACGCACTAAGGACCAGACGATCTGCATGCCTGGTGGACCTGAACGTCCAATGATTTCAGTGTGCCTTTTACAGATACATTATATGCAAGATGTGATCGTATAAAATTATTACATTCATTTCCATTAAGGTTTGGCATTTAGAATCCACAAATGGCACCATGGAAGTATGGAATGACGTGGATTCACATTTATTAACCATGCGAACTGGACATCTTGTCGCAATCTATTCATATCGCCATTAAGCTATAACTGTCAAATGTTGCTGCTGTTGTCTCTTGCAAAGGCACACTTTTATTCCATAACGATCACGCCCTGGCTCATAAAATATTCATGGAGACGCAGAGCCTTATGGACCGCCAGCAGGAATGCAATGCGTGAGTGCATTTGAAATGATTGTCTTAAAGGTACGCTCATGGGTCTCGTATTAAGATTGCATATACAGAAAGCCCTTAACGATGTTTTATTCATCCAGATAAAACAAATCCTTTCACCTTGGCAACAAACAAGAAAACTTTTGAGAGTGTTTAGATTAAGTGGAGTTCAAGTAATTGGACACCAATCCAAACATGTGGTTATGGTTGGCGAATTGAAATTGGACATAGAAACGGAAAAACACGACACGTAGACCATTAGAATGACAGATGGATATCTGTGGGCAATATTTAAAGTTTGCATGCAAGGAAACTTATTTCCATTTCTAACTTGTCAATGTCAGTTCGTTTGATCAGGGTACACACATTGAACGCTATACGAGTTGCTTTCACATTTTCACCAAGTTTAGCAAACCTGGATTTTCTCCTATGCACATTGTGAAAAAATTCACGTTACCAAACAGTCCAATTATAAAAAAAAGTGCACGTAATAGGCCATGGCACTTTGGGGCAATTCAACTGGGGGAAAATGAAATTGGGCGATCTGACATTATTGATTTGAAAAAAATTTCAAAGTGCAGAAAGCGTTTCCACAACGCAATTATTTTAGAGGCTTAGAACAAACGAATAAACTTACCTTAGATTTGTAATTTTCGACATAAATTCCATAACTTGATTTGTCGAAATTAAATTTGTTCCATCTACATCGATTATCCTGTAGAATTTGTCAACGATCTGAAAAGAAATCAAATATTAAGAAAAATTATATTAATAAATTATTGTTAATAGTTTAAAAGCACATTTGTGAACATACCCCACGAGCTTTCCAAATTTCTTCGAAATTATTATACGTAATTTTGCTTTCTCCACATATCACATACGCTACTGATTCCAGTTGTTCAGCAAAGTCCTTTTGCCGGTCTTCACTAAAACAAACAAACAAACAAAAAGAAAAAAAAATATACATACTATGTACAAAAATAGTTCACTGAAAATACCATAGAGGGCGTTGACTTATTAAAAATCATTTGCATGTTTCACATTATGTCAAAACAATGTTATTATATTTCTGCAGCACCACCAAACAGACATCACTAATGTGTGTGTAGAATTAAGTTAACGAACCTGCGACTTACGTTGCGTCGCACAGTGGTTCATTTGTTGAAATCATTTAGTTAAAATTGCGATGTTTTCAAATACATTGAACGGTGTTGGACTCACTCCAAAATAAGTCGCGTGGATTGAGTCCAATTCCAATGTGAAAACCACAACGTCTTGAAATCAAACAAGAAACACGAATGGAAACCGACATTAATGAGTTGTCAGCTATCAGATTTCTTGATCTGACGTCAGATTTAGTTCTTAGATCGTTTTTCAGATTTAGATTATAGGTCTGTTTGGTAACGTGAAATTTTTCACAATTTTTCGCAACTTGCTGTCAGAAACTAAAGGAGAAAAAACCCAAGTTCGGGAAACTTGGTGGAAATTTCACGTTACCAAACAGGCATTATTTCAAGCTCTTTACTGAGCCGATGACGAAGTACTTAAAAGATGTTTGACAAATTTCAAATGTCAAAATTGCCAATTTTTAGTTTTTAAAAGAATAATCTCAAAATAATTTTTAATAAAGTAAAAAAGGATCGAAGCAATAACACAAAAATTGTAAAATCCAAATCCAAAAGTTCAAGACCCCACTTTTCAGCGGATACGAATAATAAGTGTAGGTGCAAAATTAAATTCATTATCTTCTAGATTTTGCGTGGGAAATGATTTTTGTCGTCAATATTCAACAAAAGAACCACTGTGCGTCACAGTCGCGTCGTCGCCTCGTCTCATTCACTTGCGATACTTCTAATTCAGACATCCTCTTGAACGACTTTAGGTAGGTGGACAAACTCAGAGCTCTTAACCAAGTGTAATTTACCATATCAGAAACATGGCATGGTCCCTGGGTCCCAAAGTCCTCTTCAGACTTCAGACTAAAGGAGTAGGCAGAGGCCTCCTGTCTACTGAAACTTGCGAGATGCAATCCGATTGTATTTACATTGTGCAAATATTTGTGTGGTGGCGCTTCGTGGTAATAACAAGCGCTTAACAACATCACCGGTCGCTGGAATGGTCGTTGACGATCGTTGGTGGTGATTTGCATGCTAAAGAACACCACTTTAGCGCTATACAGCGGGCCCCTAGTTTGTTACGTGGAGATATATATCTAGCTATTGCTGTTGAGTGGAGACAACATAGATTAAACCCCCGCCCCGGTTGCAATGCAATGTAATGAAATCAAATGAATTTTTTTAACGCTATAGATGCCAGAAATGTATGCCTATTGTTATTTTGATAATTTACATTATTTGATGACACTGATTATGTGAGGAATTTATCAAGTGCGCCATCTAGATACAGAAATTAGTGGGAAATTATTTGGTGGTAAACTATAATTACGGGAACATGTTATGTCACTGTATATGTAGGTACTTCGAACTGGATTTTCCGGCTTAATTAAGCTGGTTTGACTTTTAAAGAGATGATCGCGTCATTCAGTCAAACTATCCAGTATGGACATAATGACTGATCTCTCAGCGCTTATAGGATTCACCTCTTCCTTGTCTGACACCTGCAGTTCATGATTTGATTGACTTTTGATCCAACCGCAGCATGGTGGATTGATTGATTGCCCACCTTTTGCCATAACAGAGCAATAAAGCCTGGGTATTTTTGTGTGGAGGTATAAAAGACTATTCGCGCACACACATATGGAGCATTAAATGACTTTGGCACGTGACGGTAGCATTTTGACTTTCGATAATTGTCTTTTTACAACGAATCACCTTAAGACTAGTTTTACCCTCTTGTTTGTTCCATTTGGATGCTGGCAGCAGACATCAGCCAAGATGGAGCTGATGTGAATGTTGAAGACAAGAAGTGTCAAGTTGAAGAGACATTATTTCTTGACTGATGGTAGTGTTGAATTGCTTGAATTTGATGTCAGTTTGAAGTAAATTGAAGCTGACATTGTTGAAGGCTGACGGGAATGGGAAGGAATGGTAAGTAGAATACTTACGTTAGTCGACCCTTGAGATGTTCAATCCAACGGTCCTGCACAAGATACCCCTGGCCATCGATATCGAAGAGGTGAAAAAGTTTCCTCTGGAATTCCTGAAAACAAAAATAATAATATTATCTCTAAGTTTTTTAAAAAGTCTTTTGAAAAATTAAAATAAATTAAATTTGGTGGTGCGCCAGCTCGTGTAGAACCATCAGAGCTCTCAACTATTCCTGTGGGAGTGATATATTTTAGCAGGAATGGAGGAGACCAACAAATTTCTGCCGAATCCAAACGGCTAAGGTGAGAGGCACTTATTCATGACAAAGAGATGCATATATACTTTTGTAGGATTTGTCACTTCCTCGTAAAAGGTGTTGGCAGTGAAAAAGTCATTTTGCTTAAGATGAAAACGAAAAAGATAAATACAAAATTTGCCTAACATAATTTTTAAGGTGTTTAACGACTAATCACAAATTCTCTACAATTCTCGACTACCTAATGGGGGTTGCAAGCAAAAAAATTCCCTGGGAAAATGTCTCCCCTTTGAAAATTGGGAACGTGAATGAAGCATGAAATTTTCAATCAGAATTAATTGGTATGAGGAATAAAATTTTAAGGGGAATTAGGCGTCATTTCATTGGATTTTTGTTGAAGGGAAATTTATTTCGAGAGGATTCACGATGACAGAAAAATTGCCTGATTAGTTGTTTGCAATCCACAACCCCCACCAGTGGGAGAATCTCGTTATTATGTATATAAAGGGTGATTTTTTAGCTGGTTTGGTTTTGGCAACACTGGTTTTGACAGCTGACGTGTGTTTAGTACCTTGTGTCACTGTCAAACAGCTTCAGTTTGGTTTGCAATTTAACCATGGATCGTCTTACAAATGAACAACGCTTGCAAATTATTGAATTTTACTATCAAAATTCGTGCTCGGTTCGAAATGTTCATCGAGCGCTGCTTGTGTTCAGCGATGAGGCTCATTTTTGGTTGAATGGGTACGTAAATAAGCAAAATTGCCGCATTTGGAGTGAAGATCAGCCAGAAGCATTGCAACAGCTACCAATACATCCCGAAAAAGCCACTGTTTGGTGCGGTTTATGGGCCGGCGGCATTATTGGGCCTATTTCTTCAAACATGATGCGAATCGCAGCGTTACTGTCAATGGTGAACGCTACCGAGCGATGATAACAAACTTTTTTTTGCCCGAAATGGAAGTTCTTGACTTGCATAATATGTGGTTTCAACAAGACGGTGCCACATGCCACACAGCACGCGAAACAATGGCGCAATTGCGAGGCGAGTTTGGTGAACAGTTGATTTCACGTTTCGGGCCGGTCAATTGGCCGCCTAGATCGTGCGATTTGACACCATTAGATTATTTTTTGTGGGGGTATGTCAAGGCTAATGTCTATAGGGACAAGCCCGCTTCGATTGACGCACTGGAAGTCAACATCCATGCATTCATTCGTGAGATACCGGCCGATATGTGTGAAAGAGTATGCCAAAATTGGACTCAGCGGATGGGCTACCTGAGACGCAGCCGCGGTCAACATTTGCATGAAATTATCTTTAAACATTAAATTGCAAGGTTCAAACTATCGATTCAAATAAATATTTCATTCATTTTTTCGAATTTTTTGTGTTTTTTTTTTAAAAAAAGTTCTAAACCTCTTAAAAAATCACACATTACAAACATAAAAAAAAATTATCGATATGGTTGTCTAAGGCCCAGTTTTTCAGTGCGAGGTTAAAATTAAACCCGAGTGAAATCATCAAATTTGGTGATTTAAATCAGGATTAACTGAACAGATGCGTTTGATATTTTATACACCGAGTCTGTTTAGTCATTCCACATGCATTCTGCTGCTTCCTCAGATAACTGTGGGTTTATTTACTTCTAAAGCTAGCTAACTCCGCTTTAACTCACCACTGAAAAACTGGGTCTTAGGAAACTTTTAACTTGGGTTTCTGTGATTATATCTTTAAAAGATCCTTAAATCGAGAAGAAATGACAGGTTTAATTTAACGGCCGTAATATTCACGCCGTTTAAGATCTGTTTAAATTCAGTGGTCGGTTTAAAATTTTTAAACCAACTAATCTGTGTCATTCACTCACTTAAACTGACGCTATCGAAAATTTTAAACCGAATGATCGATTTAACTACGATAAACCGACTCCAACTTAAAAGAGACATTTTCGTGTCGTTTAGGTACGGTTAAAATAGTTTTAGCTAGTATTCAATATTTTATTGTTTGTTCAGTGAGTGCAAATATTCAGTCTAGCGGTGTATCCATTTTCTGTTGCCATTTTAGAATTTTATTTTACATTCAAAATTATTCTATTTTCCAAGATGGAAAATGCCATTGTTGGCATAGATGCGGTTTTATTGTCATCACCATCCTCGTCGTCAAGCGACAAAGATCAAGAGGTAGGCCTTAGAGAAGTGCGAATTTGGCGTCCATATCGAACAATGCAACGTGCAAAGATCGAGTACCATCCAAGTGCAACAATTGGCAGTCATACAAAAAATTATCGCAGTGTTTGCCGTCTTGCATAATATATGTATAGATATGGGAGACTTAGGCGTCAACGATATACCATTGCCGAAGTTACTACCGGGCGCTGCAACCAGATCAAGAAGAATTCAATTCGCAACAAATCTTGCAAGAAAAGTAAAACTCTATGCGGTGGACGTTTGATATTTTTGCCCATAGCATCAACAACGATAAGGACAAATAAAAGACATTTCTAATGTGTATTTGTGTGTTTGACACGAATGAATTAATTTTATTTAAATATAAAATCACAATTCGAAAATAAATGCATTTTTATTTGTCGTTAGTTATATTAGCGTTGACCACATGAACAAAATGGACATGTTGCTTCTCACCATCCAAATGTTCGAATCAAGATCCGTTCATTGCTGATAAAGGGAAAGAACAAAAAAATAGAGAGAAAAGACAAATACAAGAATATACAACTTACTGGTCACTGTCAATTCATTGAAAATTCGGGCGATTTCCTCCCACCAGCGTATGTGACCGCACGGTGTTATAGTATTGACGTCGCTGGCCAACATAAGGTCACAAAACAAATTAGTTTAAAATTGAGTAGAGCGGTTGGCCTGAGTTGAATTCTCTTTTTATTTTTATTCTTTTGGCGGCACTTTCTGTATTTGCGCAATTTTAGATTTTTTGTTCATTTTGATTCAACACTGAAACTTGAAAAGATTGATAAATAAATCAGCAAACAGTTGCTCAAAAGCCAAAAAACCCCT
Source organism: Leucozona laternaria (assembly GCA_932273885.2). NCBI lineage: Eukaryota > Metazoa > Arthropoda > Insecta > Diptera > Syrphidae > Leucozona > Leucozona laternaria. The sequence continues at coordinate 18,956,228 of OW026368.1, read as the reverse complement.
TTTTCAGTTTTTTTTCATACTTGCGATGCTATCCGACGTTCGGTTTAAATCACAAATTTAAACCGACGTAAGCCGAATGTCATTTTTTGCTTAAACGGTGTGAATATTACCAATTTAAACGAGATTTTAAATTCTATCGGTTTACTTCGGTTAAATGTAGTCGGTTTAAGGACTTTTAAATCGATTTTTAAACGGCGGCGTGGATATTACTGCGATAAGCATATCATTATTAAAGTGGGATCAAACGTTGATGAAAAGTTTCGCAATTTTGAAAAACCCAGTTTTTGCAACTAACATAATGTCAACTCATGCATAGCTAACGGTTATGGAATCTTACACTTACAGTCTGTGTCAAAAGATAGTGCACAGGTTTTTTTTTTTTAAAGACCAAGAGATGTTCATCGCCTTTTTTGAGATGCAATTTTACCATAAAAGGGCCGTGGTCCTAACAAAAAGTCTGGGTTTTCTTAAAATCAGTTTTTACATGTTTTTTTCAAAAATTCGTAAAATTTAAACTGGAACTTAACAAAAATTGCGTATTGACAAGGCCCTCACAAGTCAACTGGTGAGTCCAAAAAAGATTGCCGAGGCTTTTTTTTGTTAGTACGAAGTTGTACTTAATTCATGTTCATACTATTTCCTCCTACTGTTTCCAGCTACAAATCTAAACGAAAATACATTTTTTTTCGAACCTTTGTCATCCGGAACTTTTAATTTCAAAACTGTGTCACTCGATAGGTGACTCATAGGACATTTTATCTGGGAACATAGTTGGAAATAAAATAGGTATATTTACTTGAAGTAAAGGTCGAAATATATATGGATGTACTGACAAACATGTTTTGTAAGTTAATTTCATATTTGGCCCCACTCTCTAACTGACTCTCATTAATTAAATTATTCTCTTTAATTTTAAACCACTTCCACTAGCCGGGCAAGTTAATTTCATCCCATAAAGTATTTAACGTTTGCAGTCCTTTTTTCTATCAATTATACGAACAGGTTTTTTTCATTATTATTTTCTCAAGCAATCTATTTTGATATGTAAGACCACACATAACAGAGTTTAATTGAACAAACCCAAAAATAATGTTATAGTTTCAAAATAAATATCCCCTTTTATAGAGCAAAATCCCTTTTTAAACTTCAGCAACATAATTGTGATTGACATATTTCATACCAGATGGCGCAACAATCACCATGATCTTCACCACTTAAATTGGCATCATGCTGATTTTGTGTGGTGTTTTTCTTTTCATTTCGTTTCGTCTATACTATCGAAATGGGCATTACTCGCTATGGTTGGTATAATAGATCTAAATAGGCAAATAAAACATCCTAACCACTAATTGGCAATTAATTGAAAAATTACAAAAATCCGTTACTAATTAGTAAGTAAGTAATTTAAAGAGAACTCCTATAAAGTCTTTAACTTACAGTGAACGACGAAGACAATAACAACAAACCAACAGATACAATTTGCATCATTTATGGTGAGCTAGTTTTATGGCAAAACTTGCTACAAACACAAACATATAAACAAATAAATCTTTCAAGATGTTTGATTTATTTTTCCAAGTGCAGTGTAAAATGTTTAAATTGAGTGTTTATGTCTAGGTATGCATCAAACTATAATTAGTAGGTATAATAACCTAATAATTTGATATACTGACGGGACGGACCACCCACGATCTTTAATCGAAAATTTATTTCTTTACAATTTATTTCAGAAAGTAGGACATATTATTAATATAGGGACGCTGTCCGCCACCTTGCCAGGGAGACTGACAAAAAAGAAGAAAATACAAACAAAAAATTGTTTGAACTGTCACTTTGACAAATTGTTGTTCAAAAATAATGCAATTCATTTGTTTATTTACATATTTTCAAATACAAAATTTTAACAGTAATCGCCATTATGTTGAGGGAAATTTTGTCTTTCACATTAATGGGTATAAAACAATATTGATTTTATTTTAAATGCACGACTGGGTCCTATATATACTTGCTCCTATTTTTGCTAACTTCATATGAATTTAAAAACAAAACAAAAAAAAACATAGAAAACACTGCACAACAAAAAATGAAATAAAAAGAAATTTGCAACCCTTTTCGAACCGGTGCTTTGCCTTGTCAATTAGTTCTGACAATTTCTACTTTGTCGTGCTATGTTTCTATGTTTTTTTTTTGATGCTTTGTAACTTGATGTCAACTTAGCTAAGCGCCCTCTCAAAAATGGGTAAAAACTTCTTGTATTGTATGGTTTACTGCTCGATAATTTGGCCTTAATTTGTTTTGATAACTTCAATTTTTGTCGTGCGATTTTTTCTATGTTTTTAATTAACTAAAACATAGAAAACATCGCAAGACGAAATTGAAACTCTCACAACTAATTAAAAAACTAACGAATGTTAAATTATTAAGTAGTAAACCATTTAATATAAGAAATTGTGCAGCAAAAAAACATATAGAAAACATAGAACGATAAATTCGAAACTATCACAATACTATATAACGACTTACTAACGGCAAATTATCCACCTAACCAATTTTTGATCGACGAAAGTTGCTTCGCTAACTTGACATTCCTAAAAACTCGTAAAGGCAGTACAGTAACAAATGATACATCAAAATAATTTTTATTTAGTCATCTTATTGTCTATTGAAAACCCAAATCTATACATGTACGCCCTTAAGATTTATAAAATAATACTAATTATAATAAAAATAGGACTTTCTGCGTTCAGTGGTATTTGTTGAATCTTAATTTTATATACTCAGCATCCGAATAAATAATCAACCTTTAAAATTTCAAATTTCTAAACCCTTTTTTAAAAATACATTCCGAAAAATTTGTTTTTCAAAAATTCTCTACACAAAAAACACATAAATCGAAAATCTCTCAAAATACCACATTTGTTTACCTATTATACCTTTACAAAAATATAAAATTCAACATCATCAAAAATTTTCCCGATTTATTGCAAATTATATCTTAAGATCATAGTTTCCCGTTTTCACATTTCCTAGATTTTCCAAAATGTTTGTTTCTTTCTTACATTATGTGTATTAATAAAGCCTTTATCGATTACAAAAATAAATTTCGCTGCCTCCTCCCGTTAAAAAATTACCGAAAGTGAACTTAACTCTTTAAAAAACCAAGATGGCGGAAACCCTGCAAAGGATTGACATTCGAAAACGTATGTTAAAATAAAAAGTCTTTTAAAATATTTCTAATAATTCAATGAAAACCTCAACTGTCATCGGTTAATAGATTTCAAAATTAATTTGACATTTGTTGCTGGTACTAAATCATAATGGTTTTTAATACACGTTCTTCCCTCAATCAATCAAAAAAGACAAAAGCGCAATAAATCAGCCTCAACAACAGAGATTGCGTCCTTGTTTTTCAAAACCAAAACCAAAACACCTTTCATCTATCAATTAAAAAAAAAAAAACACAATATTATGTCCTCCAGCTCCACCTTCGAGCCATCACAACATAAAAGATGAAATATCTGATAAAATTTTGAAGAAACATTCGTGCATGCAACAAATTTAAATCGCGATTACTTGTCGCTTAAACGATCTGCAATAACCAATTAGTTCGGGTTCCCTCATTAAATGCCATTTTAAACAAATAACCAAAAAAAAAACGATCTAGACGTTGCAACTCCATTTTTTTTTTTATTATTTTGTTGGGGTAAAGTGTGTGCGAAATGCGAATAGTTGGTGAATTTTAACACGAAATCCCATTCACTTCACCACGACGAGCATGGAGTGGAAGTCACCACCTCCTACTTATACAGATTCTGAGTTCGGATTATAGTCTACTGAAAAGATACATACTCTCAGATTGGTTCTGGGTAATGGTTTAATAGTGAATGTTGCAGCTAAAGTTTCAAAGAGAAGACGAGAAGTTACATATATCTGCTTCGGCGGTGGCAGTGGCAGCAGCGGCGCAGCAGCGCGCATCGTCCGCGATATAGCGATGATACTACCAAGAACATAGAACTCAATAGTTTAGTCCCCACATGGATGCTCTTGGCGATTTTTATTTACAAAAGGAGGCGTGGACTTTGCTGCGGCAGGCACGTTACCGAATGTCATTAGATCGTGTTTTGATAAATGCGTGCATGTTTTTGTTTTTATTTATTTTTTTTTGTCATTATAGAGGGACTTGTGCGTTTAATACTCGGCTTTGAGTGTTTACACCGTGATAAATCTAGGTCATTCCAAAACCACACCAATACACGATTATTCGAACAACTATTAGTGCAATCACATTGAACAGCGATGTATAGACTTTAATAAATTCAGAAGATTAATACATTATGTACACATCATGTGTAAATATTAAATTTTGTTATTTTGCAGGTTAACACATACAAAAAAATGCAGAAGCTCAAATCGAACTACATATATCAGCGGACAATAATTGATTCTTAATAAAATAATATTACTTCAGATTTACTGTATTATTTAAGTTATTATTGACCGGAAGACAGAATAGTGGCCGTGTTTATTGACTGAAGGGGATCCTTTGAAACTGTGATTGGACAGAGAAATTCCTTTAAAAAAAGCAGTACACACTTGACGTGAAAAATAAAGAATCTGGATGGTTTGCAATCATATTAACAGGGGCATAGATACGCAAACAACAATGATGAAGAAGCTGTCACAGAATCTTTATATTTGATGTCAGATGTTCCGCAAGGAATCAAGGATGAGTATTGGACGGTGTTCACATTGGACTGACTCCTCCGATTTTTTTTGACGTCTCTGTGCTTTTGCTCACTTCCACTTCATGGTGAGAAAGAGATGGCCAGGAAAGGCAGGTTTTTTTAAGTTATTTAAAAATCAGTGGATTTTTTTTTTGACGTCTTCTTTTGTGACATCTGTTTTATCTGTCTGTGATTTATCTTTGGCACTTAAATCTTACAGAATCCAATTTTTTTCAATTGGAAACATATTTATTAAAGAAGATTTACATTTTGAAAGTGAAAAAATTGTAATTAATCTTTCAAACTGCACAGATTTCTGCTTTGTTTCAACGACTGCTAAACGTCAAAATAAGTCCGATGTGTTCACATTGGTTTTTGTCTGAACAAAACAAATTGAATTCACGTCAAAAAAAATCGGATGAGACAGTCCAATGTGAACACCGTCTTGGGACCATTGTTATTTATAAATTATGACAGTGAAATCAGTGAGTACTTATGTAAATATTTGTTTCTAAAGCTACGATTAGACAGTCAACGAAAACAGTCAACGCGTTGAATCTCTGACGTCAAAATGATGTCAAATTCCGTCCCAAAGTTGTGTTGTCGTGTGATCGTCAAAGCAGAATATTGTCCATGCGTTGACGGCTACGTAGAAGGCTACGTTGACGGCTGCGTTAACAGCTGCGTTGACGACGAAGTTGACATTGTTTCTACCTTCAACGCATTGACTTTTTTGTTGAACGTGTAATCACCCTGAGCAAATGTTAGGATACATTGACGCAAAGCGTTGACCATAATCCCAACGTGGACATGGCACACATTTCTGCCATGTTAACGTAGTCTGCCTTGACTTCTGTGTGACATTGACGGACTAGAGTCATTCGTGTGATCGTTAATATGATATGCGTTGACATGGTCAACTTTGACGGTCCATTCGCAGTGTGTTGATGACTTTTTTGGTGACGTCAGAGAGTCAATGCGTTGACCATTTACATTGATTAATCACAGCATTAAACTATTTGTCAATGATGGTATATTTAATTTTGAAGGAAAAACTATAGATGACAAAATAATTTATTTAATTAAATGGAGCTAAAAACAGAAAACATATTTGTAAATTAATTAGTGGAGCTAAAGTTGATAACTAGTTGATAGAATTGGTAGAAAAAGTAAAGTATCTTGGAGTTATTTTTGATAATAAATTAGAATTCGATATCCACATTGTATGTATATGTATGTAAATAGTAAAATTGCAAACAAAAATATTGCTTTATTTTCCAAAAGCATTTTTTTCAACTTTATGTGCAATAAAAGTCTGTAAAACTATTATATTTATCTTGGTAGTATATAACTATGTTAGACAGATTGCAAACAATATAAAAAAAACAAGGCAATGTGAATAATATTAAAATGTGACTGCTTAGCACCGTTCGTAAATATGTTAACTTTGTTAAAATCAAAAGTGTAAATCAGAGAATCATTAAAATGAATGTATTGGTTTATGTTGTTTCAAATGGAAAATACAATGTTGCCCAGTTGCTTCATGTAATAAAATTTATTATGTTAGTGATGTTCACAGATACATAGTGCAAGAAATAGATGTGTTACTCATCTTAGATCTTTGAGAATACTGTCAGCACAAACTTAAATTGTTCAAAATGATGTAAAATCAGAAAATAATTTGAAAATGTTTAAAAATAAAATCCACAAACTTTATTTTGTGGTTAATAACTATAATGAAGGTATACTTTGAAGATACATGCTAATGGTTGAGTAATGTAATGATATCGAAGAAATGTTACAAAAGATGAAATGTGAAAAAATATGCACGACTTGATCACATGAACTCGCTCTTATGGTTTAATACTCTGTGTAACCCCACATTGAATATGCTTGATGCATACGTATATAGTTAACGAGAAAATATTAAAATAGCCAAAACACTAAAAACTGATTTTTTGTTTGATTTGTTTATAAAACATTGTTTTTTAAAAAAAATTTAATGTATTATTGTTTAAAATATCGAGAAGCATCAGATTACAAAATTATAACAAAATCGGTCTAACCATATGGCAAAGATAAACGCGAATAACCCAAAAATAAGACCATTTCTTAAAATTGAATTTTTTTGAGAAAAACTTGAAAGGAAGTTTTCTTATAATTGACTTGGTCATTGTAGGTTCAAAATTTAACCAAAATCGTTAAAGCCGTTTTCGAGAAAATTTGAAAAAAGCTAAATATTTATATGAAACTTACCAGTTCTAGATGAGCTAAAACAAAAATTCGAATTTTTCCTCTAGAAAATTACATAAAAATGCTCTGTATCAAATTTGAAGGAAATCGGTTCACCCGTTTAGGCTCTAGCTCAAATTAAGTGGACGAACGGATATACAGACCGATGGACAGCATGACGAAACCCACTTTTTTGGACTTCTCGACTATCGTAGTGTTATAGTTTTGATTACAACCTCAATAACAAAATCAGCAGCTACCCGTTCTACATGAGTTTAAATACAAAATTCTCATTTAGCGAATTTTATAAAAATTCTCTGTATTAAATTTGAGGCAAATCAGTTCTCCCGTATAGGCTCCAGCTCGATATACAGTGGTAGAACAGAGGCACAGACTGATAAACGGTGTGAAAAAAACACTTCTTCTTCTGGAATTCTCTATAATCGTAATGTTAAGTTTGATTAAAACCTGGAAATTTTTTGTCCACACGAAACCCAAGACTTTCCATCCGTTTATAGAGCAAGCAAAAATAGTACGTATACGCCACAGTGATCAGACACTTACATTTGTTTTTGTAATTGTAGGGACCTGTAGTTTTATATTGTCTATCCCCAATATGTATTAGTCAGATAACTAATCAGAGCTCTACTCAGATACTGGTAAACGGGCCCTAAATCTTTTACTCGTTAAGTTATTTAAATGCATTACGTTTATTGAAACGATACTTAAGTAGGTATTTAAGTTCAACTTAAAAAGTCTTTTGGTTTTATATTTTACTTAAATATTGAAGCTGCTTATAAGCAAAATGCTGCTGCTCACACTTCCTTAAATTTATTAAAAAGAAAATTATTATCCTAGAAAATAAAAACCATATCATTTTTTTTCGACCAAAATTAGGTTTCAAAAAATCTACAATGTGCAATTTCAGTTTTTTTTTTTTCATCGAAAAAATACATTCCAGTAAAATTCCTAAGGCTTCTAATAGAATTAAAATTTCTCGCAAATCAATAAAACCAAACTATGTACATATATATGTGTGTTATCTCGTTTTTACGTCAAAAAATAAAATGTTGACAAATTACAATTCGAATAAAATTTCAACAATGTTAAATATAGACGCCATTTGAATATTTTTCAGCTTTGTTAATTGTCAAAAATTACAATAATATTAAAAATGTATTTATTATTAAAAATAAATAGCACATAAATATTATTTGTTTTTTGACTTGTTTTTAAATGTGCTATTTTTAAACTGCAAAGAATAGAGGCAGAATGATATTATGAAATCAATTATTTTTTTTTAATGAATGCTATTTATTGGGAAAGTTTTAATTTTAATTTCAATTTTATTTTGTTTTGTCAATACAAAATTTAATAGCCGTATATGAATTTATAATTATAAATGCAAAACAATCGGCTGGTTATTTTGGCTAAATAAATATAATCATTAGAGGTTGTTAAACGTGAATAGCTTTTTGTCTCTCTACTCCCAAGAACCGGTTGGGTGAATCTGCCGCGAGACTGGGGATTGTCTCAATTAATTCTTTAAGAAAAAGAATAATAAACAGAGCCCTTAAAATTTAATATTATGTAATGGGTGATTTTTTAAGAGGTTTAGAACTTTTTAAAAAAAAAAAACACAAAACATTCGAAAAAATGAATGAAATATTTATTTGAACCGATAGTTTGAACCTTGCAATTTAATGTTTAAAGATAATTTCATGCAAATGTTGACCGCGGCTGCGTCTCAGGTAGCCCATCCGCTGAGTCCAATTTTGGCGTACTCTTTCACACATATCGGCCGGTATCTCACGAATGAATGCATGGATGTTGGCTTCCAGTGCGTCAATCGAAGCGAGCTTGTCCCTATAGACATTAGCCTTGACATACCCCCACAAAAAATAATCTAATGGTGTCAAATCGCACGATCTAGGCGGCCAATTGACCGGCCCGAAACGTGAAATTAACTGTTCACCAAACTCGCCTCGCAATTGCGCCATTGTTTCGCGTGCTGTGTGGCATGAGGCACCGTCTTGTTGAAACCACATATCATGCAAGTCAAGAACTTCCATTTCGGGCAAAAAAAAGTTTGTTATCATCGCTCGGTAGCGTTCACCATTGACAGTAACGCCGCGATTCGCATCATCTTTGAAGAAATATGGCCCAATAATGCCGCCGGCCCATAAACCGCACCAAACAGTGGCTTTTTCGGGATGCATTGGTAGCTGTTGCAATGCTTCTGGCTGATCTTCACTCCAAATGCGGCAATTTTGCTTATTTACGTACCTATTCAACCAAAAATGAGCCTCATCGCTGAACACAATTTTTCGATAAAAAAGCGGATCCTCGGCCAGCTTTCCAAGAGCCCATTCACCAAAAATTCGGCGTTGTGGTAGGTCGGCTGGCCTTAGTTCTTGCACCAGCTGTATCTTAAAAGGCTTTACGCCCAAATCCTTCCGCAAAATTTTCCACGTAGTGCTGTAACAAAGGCCTAACTGCTGGGAACGGCGCCGAATCGACATTTCGCGGTCTTCTGTCACACTAGCTGATACGGCCGCAATATTTTCTTCACTACGCACAGTACGTAAACGTGTTGGTGGTTTAATGTCCAACAAAGTAAATTTGGTGCGAAATTTGGTCACAATCTTCCGAATAGACTGCTCAGAAGGTCGAGAATGCCGATCATAAAATGGAAGCAGCGCGCGATGAACATTTCGAACCGAGCACGAATTTTGATGGTAAAATTCAATAATTTGCAGGCGTTGTTCATTTGTAAGACGATCCATGGTTAAATTGCAAACCAAACTGAAGCTGTTTGACAGTGACACAAGGTACTAAACACACGTCAGCTGTCAAAACCAGTGTTGCCAAAACCAAACCAGCTAAAAAATCACCCTTTATGTATAGTACATTTACCTATTCCGAATTACTAACAATTAAAACAATATCAATTTCATGGAATTATCTGTAGATATTTTATAAATAAATTATGCTTAATTATATTTTGTGAATTCAAATTAGAAGCTCATTTTTGCATAGCTTCATAATGTATATTCATATTTTTTTTAAGAGATTTAAAGAATTGAATGTTGTGTATTTAAATAATGGCAATCCAAACCAGTTCTTAAAATGAAAGTATTGCAGTATTCCGTATTGCCTCTTCAGAAAAAATATTGGTTTATCAGATAACAAATAACAATGTAATATTATTTTTTGTTGTTTAAAAAAATGCTTTGTAACAGCATTCTTAATACATTTATGTCACTTGTTTTGAGATGTTTTGACAAATTTGTAACACAACAATTTTTGAAAATATGATACGAAAGTTAAACTTTGACTTTCCCAAATGAGAAAAATTGTCATACTTATTTTTAATAAAGGTTTAAATGTAGTTATAAAAGTTTTAAGGTATCTTATATAAGTGTACAATAATGGCTTTTGGCAGAAAATAAAGAACGTAGGTACTTCTTGGGTTCAAGGTTATGGGAAATGAAAATTCATTAAGAAACATTGCGAATTTTCTAGACACTACGATTTTTTTTTAATCTAAGTCGACCAGTTTAACTGACGTAAACGCTTAGAACTAGAAGGTTTTATGTCTTCTAGTTTTGGAGAACACTGAAAATTACTAAAATTACTTTTTTTTAATAGAACTATGTTTTTATTTGGGTTTCAAGTATTTCAATATTTTAACAAAACTATTCTTTTCCAAGAATTCTCAATTTTTTTGTCAAAAATAATAATATTTCAAGGGTAATCAGCTAAGGTTGATTGTGAATATCACAGAAACTTATCATGAAAAATTATTCAAAATTTGGGGGAAGCGGGTCGAAGTTCAGTTTGTTTTTGAAATTCTGTCTTCCTTTATAAAAATTATGTTTATTTTTTTTTTTTTTTGACTCGGTTTTACAAAATACAGTCAATTAATATTTATTTGACATTGATGAGAAGCGAAAAGTCCTACTAGCTATTGCTTATTGAATGTTTAGGTAATTTATTCTTACATATTTTAGTAAAATTATATTTTAATAAATTTAAAATAAATTCAGCTTTTTCAAAGTAACATTTACTGGCGATATTTATATAAACAAAAAATTTCATGTTTAAGGATAAATATGTACCTATGAAAGAATAGCTCTACTTGGCCTTTACATTTATCTTTAATTCAACTGAAACATGTCCATAGTTATAAATTTTTCACTTAGATGCATATTTTTTCCAACATAAAAGTTATACCCGTCTTTCATTGGACTTAACAACAGAAATATACATTAAAATATCGATTTACTGTGAACTATCATGAACTGTTAAGAAAATGACAATTTAAATTCAAGTTGCTATTTTTTTCTAATCTCTTATTACTCGCTCTCTACATTGCTAATGCAATAAAATAATGCGTTTATAATAAATACAAAAGTTATATTTTAAAAATTGGAATCTTAACAGAATTAAAATTTCGAAAAAAAAAAAATATTTCACAACATTCTGCAAATAAAATTTATCATTTGCTGATTTTTGAAAACAGAATTTTGAAAAAAAAATTTCTTCTGAACGGAGGAATCACTTGGAATCACTTTGAAAGAGCATACATCAGAGCGATTAATTTAACTTCTGAAAATTTCAGTATATTCGTATTAGCAGGGGGGAAGGTTTAAAAATTGCCCACTGCCACACTAACTTTTATGTTATTTTAGTTATTTATCCTTATTGAACGTCGTTAGAATGTTAAAATTCTGTATCGAAGGTATTTTTCCCACCCACTACCACACCCACTTTTCTTATAGCAGTATTTTTACAATAAAGGTCCCTAGCCTGAAGCCAGACATGTGTATTTTTTTAGAAAGCCACCAACAAGCTGCTCCTTTTTTTTTTAAATATTTTTCTTTATAAACTGAAAAATTTTAAAAAATAACTAAACAAAAATTAATTCTCAAATTTTCAAGTTAACATAATAAATATTGTGGTTTAAGCTTTAAGTTATCGAACTTCGTAGTTAATTCGATAGAAAATCAAATTTGTAAAATTTTAAACAAATATCAAATTTTTCAAACAATGCCTCGATTTTTTCCTCTGGGGTCAGTGTTTAGAATATTTGAATATGTCCTCTAAAGGATTTTAAAAACGCATACATTTTTTCTTCTGATACAGATACTATGTAAAGCAATTTTTGGACTCGTAAGAAAATCAAACTCGAGATTTGAATAAAACTTTACATTACAATGATAAAGAAAACACGAAAAATAGAGTCCCGAAATTCTAATTTCCTGAAAATTCAATATTCTTGCGCCCTTTAACAATTTCCAAACTTTATCGCATTTAAATTATGGCTTCGCAGATTTAAAATTATAGAAAACAAAAAACACACCTCATCAAGAAATAATTTTCTAAATCCTTCTCTCGTATGTTTTCCATCGCCAAGTAGCAAACTGCACTCCGAAATCAGAAGCCATCTGATTTTCTCCCTTCGCACTTCCAATTCCATGTAACTATAATTTTGATCCATATCCAGGTGATAACTATCTAAGTAGCTTACAATTCGATTTTCGTCTTCTCGTTCCGATTGAATTAGCGAAGAATTTCTACTAGCATTCGGAAGTGAGGCACGCCGGTGTTCAAAAACTGAACTCGCCGGACTATAATCATCCACGGGGATAGTTGGTGGTGTTGAAGACCTGTCCACGCTATCCATCCTTTGTGGAGAATTTTCTATCACAATTACTTCAATGGCAGCAGCCACTTTGCTGGATACTTCATCTTTATCATTTGTTGTTATTGGTGTTGGTGTTGCATTAAGCCGATTGTCATGAAGCTGTTCCAGATATGAAGCAGCTTTCTGAAGAAAATGGCTCATTGGATTAAATTCGATGTTGGTAAGGACTTCGTCAGGAGTCGGTGTGGGAGAGGGAGTGTTATCGGAAAAGGAAACTCTCTTTGGAGAGCGCAGAGGAGGAATGGGCGGCACATCTAAGGAATTCGTCGACGATATCGAGTCGCGATGTTGTACATTCAAATACTGAGTTGCATCCATGTTTGATTTTTTTGTTTTTTTCTTATCACTCACAGTTCTATTTTTTTTTTTATTTTGTGTTGAGATCGTTTTACGATCTTGAATTTCACTTATTTCTTTTGCATTTTATAACTTTTCCACAAAATGAGTTGCAATCCACTCGATTTTACTCAATATTGAAAGCAATTGAACACTCACAAAAAATAACTCAAATAGTTTGAGTGGTTTTCTCTTATTTTCTTGAAAGAGGCGACGTGACGATCGCGACGGCAAATTTACGATCCACAAACTGGAAAATCGATTCGTCTTTCAATCCGAGACTGTAAGGAGCCTTTGAACTCGAGGTAAGCATACGATCGAAGAACAAGAGTCGAATCGGGCCGTACAGCACGACGAAGTGAACTAAACTGAAAGTGATAAACGCGAACAATGATCGGTTTACCTGTTCTGAGGCGAAGTTGGCTTATAGCTTGTTGCTTGACTCAACTTCAGATATATCTGAAGGCAGCGCAATGGATTCACGTGAGATGCGACCTTGTGCACGCGCGAATTCACAGAAATGCAGACAGACTCAGAGGGATTCCTCTTTGGGGGCTCTCTAGGGCGCAATGGCTAGAAGTGCACGATCGATAACATTGCACTTTCAGTCGATACAGACGCCACTTTGGTTCGCACTTTCCTACCTAACTCGTCGCGCACAAGTTAAAAGATATAGACAAGAATACATTGAGTAATTCTATCCGTGTGTTTTTTTTTTTGTTAGAGGAGAGTTGGTTGCGATCGAATTTTTGTTGTTTACGTGATCATTCCAAAGGAGATTGTATTTTCTTTATGCTGATCGGAGAGTTTTGGTATATTTATCGATTTATCGGGAAGTACGTGCTAGAATCCATTTGCTTGGGCAAAGATAAGAGAGGCTTTAAGCTCGACGCCTGTTTTAAGTTCTCTAGTTCGCTATCACATGCCGTGATGATTAATATATTCTTGTTTTGTTATTGTATCTTTTTATTGTCAAGTTCAATAGAGAAACAATTGAAAGATACTTTTTCGTTTGAAAGATATTTTTGCTTAAATTGCTGACCTTGCGTGAGTTCATTTGCAACTTGATCCCATCAATATTTTCTTGTTTTGTGCACTGGTTTTTGTTTGTAGGTATTTTTTGTGTTGTTGTGTTTTTTTTTTGAAGTGATTTGAAAAATGATAATCATGCATTGTTAGAAATCGATTATTATTGAAGTCAAGCTTTGAGATCGCTCGCAAAGGGCGATGACTTTACTAAATTATTTATTGATTTTTGACCATGAATATGCAGATTACGATGGATGGCGACCTTAGCCTTCGATTATTTTTTTTCTGTCAGTCCAAGTGAAGAATGCTGCTGCCGAATAGTCTTGGAAAGGTATGTGTACACTTTTTAAAATTAATAAATCAATAATGATGGTGATGGGTGCTATAATAATTAAGTGAAGGCAATTAGGTGGTTTAAGGTAAAAGCTGAAAAAGTGTGAAAAATAAGAATTAAAGAAACAGGTTTTATGTATATATGATTCATTGCTCTATTCAATAAAAAAGGTGTGGCATTATTAATTTTATACATAAAATAGCAAAATAACCACAATAAATAAAGAGTAATGTTTACCTTTCAAAAATTAAAGAAAAAAGCGGGAAGAATCTGTTTTTTAGTAAAAAAAAAAAAAAAAAAAAACAAGTTAACATTTTTTTAGTGTCTTGAACGAAACTTCATATCCAAAGTGTATTGAAAAATAAGTTTTAAGATAATTTATAATCTTTACTGTTAATTGATTTGTTAAAATTGACAAAAATAATTTTAAATATTTTTTTCTAACATAACTTATTTTTAAACAGGACAATATTCTCCCTGCTCTTTTGTTTCTTATAAACTTGGTGTATTGGTGGAAATATGTGTATCTACATAACATTGGTTTGAATTAAATTCAAATTTTTGATTGGGGTGCCGCGCGTCTGTGCTCAGTTTGCGCGGAAAAAAATACATTTAATAAACTTGATTCATCAATTTGTCCACATCAAAACAACTTTGCGGCGCTAATAATTTATTCGTATGTGCCGAAAATCCATTGAATTTGGATAGCGTGCGTTATATGTGAAGCACAAATTTGTGTGCATCCGGAAAGTCCACACTGACGTATTTTTTCGCATCTAAACAAATATTTCCGCCAATCTGGATGGACGCTGCGCTTTAGGTGGGTTTTTGAACTTTGTTGAGACTGATGAGTTGAAAGTGAGCGAATTTGGAAAGAAATAGTTAAGAATGAAAAAATAGTATGCAGCACGTTTATGACACAGATTAGCCACACGAAGATAAGAATGTTTCGTACGTTTCACCCTCCAAAACCCATTTGTTTACATTGTTGTATTTGTAATTTTTTCCCGCGTCGATGAATAGATGTGAATTGCAACAACAATTTAACCAGGTATGTGAAGATCATTACTGTCTATGTGTGAGGTTTTTTTTACACACATTCTCATTTTTTATCTGATAACTGCCAGTTCAAGCTTGTAGGTAAATTAAAATGGCTGCCGGGGATTCTCATCTTCATGTGGCTAATTTGTGGTTTATGATGGATTTCACGTTCGACTCACTCTCACTCCATGGTGATATAGAGATGGACAGGAAAGGTAGTATTTTAAGTTTTTTTCAAAATATAGATTTTTTTTTGTAGTTTTCTTTTGTGACATCTATTTTCTCTGTCTGTGTTTTATCTTTGGAAATTAAATCCTACATAATCCAATTGTTTTCATAATTGCAAAGAAATTATTTTAATAAAATATTTTTTGTTATGTTTTAACGACTGCTGAACGTCAGAATGAGACGGATGTTCTTACGATAGTTTGTGTCTGAACGACGGTATTCACATTGGACTCACTCTGCGCGATTCATATTGACATTTCTTTGTTTTATCTCATTCCAGCTCCTGATGAGAAAGAGATAGTCTAGTGAGGCAGGCTTTTTTCAAAAAAATCAAAAAATCCTGCCTCACTTTCTCATATAGTGAGGTAGAGTGAGATAAAAGAAAGAGATGTCAAAATTAGTCACGCGGAGTGAGTCCAATGTGAACATCGTCAACAATACATTTTGGATTCATATTCATCACGTCAACAAAAATCGGAGAGGACAGTCTTATGTGAACACCTTCTATAGATTGTTTTTAAATTGATCAGATATTAGGCGAGTTCAGAAAAATGATATCTCAAAGGTTTTTGATGAGGAATCCTGTTCATGTAACTGAGATTGCTGAGGTCTCCGAGATCTCATTTTCCTGAATATATGCATATTGTTTATTTTGACATTAATTTGCTCTCATCTTCCTGAATATGCCAATTGTTTATTTTGACATTTGCTGTTGTGATTTTTTTTTGCTTTTTTGAAACAATTTAAAAACTAGAAGATCCGTTTCCGTACCGTGAATTTCTATTTGTGTGGATTTCAACCTAAAGCTTATTTCATAAGAAGAGATTTCTGTGGACAGAAATTAAAAGTGCAGCAAAATTTCGCTAAAAAAAATGAATGCCAAAAATATTGTAGAAATTTACCAGAATTTCATCCATATACTTTTCAAAGTTTGACACTTTGCGAGGTTCTGTGCACAAACTATAGCATCGAACCTACGGTTTGCAGTGAATATATTTTTTTGTGTATTAAATGTGAAGTGTCAAAAGAAAACGTCAAAATTTCCAGACTTTTAAAGGTTTGGCATATTAATATTTTGGGCACAGATTAGCCACATGAAGATGAGAATGTTTCGTACGTTTCTCCCTGCAAAACCCATTTGTTTACATTGTTGTATTTGTAATTTCATCCCGTGTCGATAATGTGAATTGTTACAACAATTTAACAAGGTGAGTGAAGATCCGTACTGTCTATATGTGAGGTTTTTATAGACACAGTCTCATATTTTATCTGATATTTGACAGTTCAAGCTTGTAGGCAAATTAAAATGCCTGCCGGGCATTCTCATCTTCATGTAGCTAATCTGTGATTTTGGGTTCCATGACTTTTCGCAGTAAAAAAAATTAATATTTTGACTGCCCTGTTTATAAACTTAAATCAAACATAAACTACTATCTTTAGTCAGTGAATTGAGTGCCAAATTTTAATAATGAAATAAAACTAGAGTGAATTTATGTTAATAAGTTAATGCACAGAAGTTAATGGAATGCAGATTAACGAGTACCTAATGCCAAAAACTTAAGTTAAATGTTTGATCTAGATTTGTTTTTGTGCAGAAATTCGCTGTCTGTCAGATTTTGAGGATTTGGGATGAAACTCTCTTAGAAAAAGCCTGGAATGGTCTGTGTAATAAAATTTCTGCAACCTTTCAAACGATTGTGATCAAACTTTGTACCTACCTGATGCAATTGTAGTAAAACTGCATTTTAGTTGTTTGGATAAAAATAAAAAAAAAAAAGTTGCTGACGTTGTTTTGCAAAAGAGATACATATAATTTTTTTTCTTTTCATACCAATTACTCGTTATGGGCTATAGTGTTGCAATAATTGTAGTCGTTCACGAATGACTTTGCATTAAGAATGAACGCAATATTTTGAAAACCACGATATTAGATATTCATGTCCACCAAACAATTTAAATTAAAAAACGAATTAAATGCACAAGACCGGTTTGCGTCGCGATAGGTAAAGTTCTATTGAATGAAAAGAGAATGAAGGATATGACGATCTGTCAAAAATTAGACGTGTTCGATAATAATGCAACGCGACAGTATTTTTTGTCCATCAATTAAAAATGAATTCTTTCACAACCCTGTCTTTTTCCAAATTGTCAATACATGAAATGAGGCCAGCTTTAGAGAATTCTTCATTATACTACGTTTTCACCAAGAGGTAATCCGGGATTTAAGGTAGGAGATTTAAAATTAATCTTGAAGTGTTTTCACCACAAAAAAGGAGATTAATTTGACGTTTTCAGTCTGAATTGCCATTCAATTGTCAACTCAATTTGACAAGAGTAAAACAAATATAATCGGCAAACGTATAGCAAACAGAAAAAACAATTTTTGAGCAATAAAACAATTAATTTTGAATAAACTATTTATTAAAAATGAGACTAGTAACCTAAATCTATTGTTATCGCACCATTTTATTCTTCAAAATAACATAAGAGTGAGTAAATTTAATAGGAGAATCCATAAATACAGAAAAAAACACAATTTTTCGGCCCACTCTTCAATGAAAAGCTCCCCATCCTCCAGTGTCTGGTTGTCCGTTGTTTTTTGTTTGTTTTGGCTGTTGCATTATCTGGAATTTGTTTTGTTTACCAAAATATTATTATAAATATATGAAATACATTGTAAATACTTGCATTTTTATTTGTACAGCCAACGCGCAAAAATATTTTATATTTTTTTTTTGATTTCAAAGGAAAAACTGACGTTTAAAAGGGTGCGTTCTACAAAATTAGGATTGTTTGATTTGACAATCTCCTTCTTGCAAGAAGATTTCAATGAGATTTATTTTAAATCTTCATTTGAGGAGATTTAAATTTGTATGGTAAATCTTCGAGATTTGAAGAGGATTTATGCTAAATCCTCTTAAATCGCGATTTAGTGCTCAGTGAAAACGTAGTATTATGGGCATATCTGAATTTTCAGTTGGATGAACTGTAACTTTTCATGACAACTGGCCAATCAGAAGCTCCAAAAATTCATATATGTATGCGTTTAACGTGCCCGTTAATACTTTTTTTTGGAAAATTGAACCAGCATTAAATATTGAAACATTTCACTTATTCAATATGGCCGTATTTGTCAACACACCTACGGATTCTCTTTCGTATCCTTTTATATTGATTGCGTATTACGACAAAACGTATATAGAGTACACTTTGTCGGCTTAAATAATCCACAATAATTTAATTTCCCTACGGGATATGATAGAGATTCTATTTGTGACTTATTTTCTCCATACTCATGCTGTTCGAATTAATTAATTAAACGAGTTAAAAGAGCTACACTACGCATGATCAAGCCCCGCAACAAGTTATTTGACTTAGCATTGAAGATGTGCCATGCGCATAAAGTATATGAAGTTATTTGTTTTGCAAAATATAAATGACTTGCATTTATTTGCAGAAGTATCGGCGAGCATTTTACATTTCTTAGAAGATGAAACCCGTTTTATTTCCTCTTTATTAATTCCAGTTAATTCGAAAAACATACTGTTACTTGCGCATAGAGTGTTGTTCCCGCTGTTGTAAAGCGATTCTTGCAATCCACATGCACCAAAATAATTAATCCGCTTAAAAGATTTATGTCTGCTGCGTGCGCCTGCACCACTGGTGCAGCCGACGCACACGACTTCATTCCCACGTCTCTATATTATGTTCAAGTGCACACAGCATAACACGTAATAACAATTAATTTCAACCAGGCAAACTATCCTTATTCATGGAATAATTGCCCAATGTGAGTGGCCTACCTACAGGCCTATAACCCACCATGTTTCTTAGGCTCACATTCTTCTCTCGAAGAAATATGACTGCCTGGCACACAAACGTCTAATAACCCGAAACAACTCTATTACCGGTGTCCTGTTAACTATAAGCCGCCGCCTTGTCATACGCTGAGGACAGAAATTCGACTCGGTTCATATAGTGGGAGAACGATCTAAAATCAGAGCTAAATTGCCTCCATTGGGACACTCTATATGGACTGTCGTTCGGTGTGTCTCCATGGGGAACAATATTACTCTCCACTCATGGCTTTAGCTATATACGATGTTCAGGCCCAAACAGGGAGTGCCATCAATTTTTCATATCGAAACTTCATAAATATTCGTTGACGAGCTGTCAGTTTTGAATAAAATGTCATTTCGGTTCGTTTCAGAATGAGAGACTTCATTGAATTTGAACACCCCACCGATTGCAACTCCCCAAATATAAATCATCAAAAATGGCATGGTTTGGTATTCATCATGCTTTTTTGGCGTGTAGGTATATCACATTGCGCGCTAATAATCTCCATCCAGAGGCTGAATAAGTGACCAAATTGGTGACACCTCTTGTCGACCAAATTGCCAATTTTGTGTGCAACTACGGAACACGGATTTACATGCGTTTAAGGACATGTTGACAGTAGTGACTGCTGCTGCTGCTGCTGCTGTAGCTGTCAGTCTTAAGAATTCACTACGCACAATTCGTTTCTTTGACATTTTCCTACATATTGAGTTTTTATCGTTTTCTTTCTTCTATACAATACGAATACCAGCCAGCAGCAAGCTAACTATACAACATATGCACTGTGGGTTTTTCACTTCGTTAAGTCTAATTGAGATTGATACAAATTCAGCAGCTTTTTTGTGAAAGTCTGTACTTTTTTTTTACCATCTGTATAAATTTCTTGAACAAAAGAGGTATGCTAGTAGGTAAAGGTATACGTTTAAAATGCGGAATGAATCTATTTGTAGACTTATAGCTGTGTGCGCGATGAATTAATTACCACACTGTACACGTACAGACACGCGGGTTAAAATGTTGCTTTTTCGACGCTTATTAGGTGGTTTCAACGCTGCTGACGTTGAAATTAAGCGGAGCAAAAAGTTGACCGATATTAGCAATCCTTGATCATTAAAAGTTTGATGTCTTTAAGGAAAAAAAAAAAAAAACACCCCACCCATTTGTAGGAGGCTTGATTGGCCGTTATCATTCAATCTGATTGATTTGTCTGGCATGACCGTTGAATTTGACACGCTCGCTTAATTGATAAATTGATAATCATCAACCAGCAGGGGCTTGTTCAAAATAAGTCTTAATTAATAGACTTTATAATCATAAAAAATTATAAGATTGGTACCTAACCTATGTGCATATACGAGTATATTGGTTTTAAAGCTTAAACAAGCTAGATTCTTCTATACCAAAGAAAAGTATATGAATTCGGGAATCTCTATTCTTGGTATTTATACCTATGTTCTGCATTTCACTTATTGTGAATTCACATGATGAAAGTGAAATCGGGTTTTTTGCAATTCATTGGAAAAGCTGATTGTGAATTTGACTTTCGAAAAAGAAAATTGGTGTTCTGCATTTCCGTTCATTACGTTTTCTGAACGTATTCAATTCATTTTGTTTATGCTTTGTGAATTTTAGCTGTAGGATTGACATAGTTGCAGTTATTTCCATGATTGGTTGGTTTGATTTCCCTTAAAACATATAAGAACACATCTTTGCTGAATCTGAAACTATCTTTAAGAGTTTCAACAAAAAAGAATAAACAATTCATCAGAACAATACTTGATAGAAAGGTATTCACGATATGTCAGGCAAATCTAATATGTTAGATTTCTCTCGCAAAAGTGTTCGTTTAATTTTTTCCCCTAGAGTTCCACCTTATTTTTAACCTTAAAAGTGCCGATATAGTGTAATTTCACTTACCCTATTTTATACCCCTTCAATTTTGACAGTTCGAAGTAATTGCGAAATTTTCGAAAACGAATGAATTGTAGAACATGCAATTTCATTTCACGTGAAATTGGAAATCGATTTCAATTCGATTTAGTCCAAAATGTAGAACATGGGCGTTAGTTTGGAATTGCATTTTTTGGAAATACATAATTATACTCATTGATACAGTTGATTGAATTTTGTAAAGAATAACATACTCATTTATAGACTTTAGTTTTTAGTTCGGTCTGAATTTAAAGATTATTGAAGTCCAGTCCCCTTCTAGAATTCTAAATATTATAATAAAAAGAAACATAATTTTGAAATAGATGGCGCAGGAATAAATTAAAGGGTAACCTTAGCAAACGAGCTCTAACAAGGTGCTGCGTAAAGCCTAGTAAATAATTCCTCGTGAAGTGAACAATAATTGACAGTGGAGAAAGTGATGTTTTGACTTTTCTCAATGGTACAGACTGTGAATGCGTTGTGAACATCACCAAAAGTTCAGAAGTTCCCCCAGATGTCAGTTAAAACAACCACAAAAAATATAGCAAAGTTTGACAGCAATTTTCTGAGGGTAAACGAACTCTTTAATGTGGTGGTGTATTCCGATCTCCTATGTGAACATCGTCTTTCAAATAGATTTGGGAATTTTAAATTGGCTCAAATATTATTAAAAAAGAATTATTTTTTTGAAACTTGAAACTACGAATGCAGTTAGATATCTAAGGCTCATTTGTTTTACATAAGATCTTATGTGACAGCTTACGCTGAAGAAAAAGTAGAACATAAGCGTTTAAGTAGAACATAAATAATTATTTATTTATTTCCACTTCGGAAAATTTTTCTTAAAAAATATTTTCCTTTGGGTAGTGCTTGTTTTTTTCTCACAAAAACATAGAAAAATTCTGATTTCAATTTTACTGCACGAAACTTAATAATCAATTAATATAAAACTTATACTTTTATTAAAATAAAGCCAATAATAAAAACACACCGTAAATATCATTCGTTGTTGTATTTTTGCATTTGTTTGTTTACCCTCAGAACTTGATTCTTTAACTGTAAAAACTAAAAAGAGAAACTTCCCAAAGCTGCCAGTTTAAGTTCAAAGTTCTGTCAAAGTTCATAAAAAAAAAATTAAATTGGACTAAAAAATGGTACAAATGGGTAGTTTTGGACTAGTAGACGAACGCATCTAATTTCCCGAAAGCCCAATCGAATTTTTCCCGTAAATTTTGTGCGGGAATTGGTTCACCGCTCGTGAACGAAAACTCTCCACTTTTTTCTCCAGAGGGAATGTGCAGTGCTTTGCACCCAAATTCGCGTTTCCACAATATTTATCATATTTTTTTAATTTTAAAATTTGTATCTTTGATAAATATAAAAAAAAAGATATTTGGGAAATTTGCCATCCACTGTAGCATTTAGGACATAATTTCAAAGAGTTTGATGTCTTAAGAGAATTAATATTCAGAATTACAGGAATTTTTAATTTGTTAATTTTCGGCGATATCTGGGCATTAAAATATTGTTCAACTATTTCTCTTCAGCTGTTGCAATATTATTGAAACGATTTTTGATGTGTAAACATCTATGCCGGTGGTAGAGTGAATTTAGAAGGTGGACTTTCCTCTGTGTGATGTTACGAGGTCACACTTTACGATGTAGCACGTAACTTTATGAAAATCTGCATAGTAGGATATTGGGTACGTTCAGCGACACAAACCTTCAAGCAAACTAGGCCGTTTTGGATCCGTTCACGTAGTCAATACCATATGGACGACTTCGCAAACGGAGCCAAATATATGGATCCTCAAAACTGCGCTTGGACAAATGTTGATGTTTACACACATATTAACCGTGAGTCTCGGCACTCACACAATTTTTGTGAAATATCAGATATGTACATCAAATCACACTCATGATACATGTGTTTATGAATTCCCCAAACCAACATTCTCGTGCAGATAGCCATCCTTCTCGTAGATTCTTGTTTTGCAAAGACGCACACTCGCCAACATTTTCCAGTGTTGAAGTGCAGCATTTCCAATATGATTAACGGTTCCACCACCATTGTAATACACAATGACTTGGTTGTTGGAGTGCTTATGCGTGCGATCAAGACATTAAAATCTTTGATGGCTATCACCGAACACCATAGCACATAAATATACTATATACAACTCACAACTCTAGTCTAAATGCGTTCGTTTCTCTATTAAAAGCCATTTATAGATCGCTGGCATATAGTCTAGTCGCAGTAATTTATAATTTTCACCAGAGGCACACGCTAGACAAATTATCTTTTAGCCATTAAATCTTATACATTGCCAATAATCTCCCCTCAAATGGAGCACTGATCTCATAAATCCTCCTTCCAGAAATTGGTGTTCAATCGTGTTGTAGGTATAGGCTTTGCACGATTGAAGTTGGATTACTTTTAAGTTCACTCTGCGAGAGTTGTATACATACATATATTGCACGAAAATCAAGGTCTTATACCTGAAGACGGTTTTAATTTACGAGTATGTGTAGGTATGCATGCATATATGAAACTTAAGAATGTACATTATTCAAATTGTGTTGTATATTGAAGACCTTTATGACACCTTTAGGACTAGGTTTAGGTTAAAAAGATTTCAATCAATCGATACTTGTACTTATAACGTTTTTTCAATGGCCAAAGATTTAAATGTCTAAAATTGGTTCAAAAATTGTAGATTATGACTTTTGTACTGTAAGAACTTAAATAGTACATGAACAAAATCGAGACTTGTACTGTGGCTGTTTTTTTTTAAATTACGATTTTATTTAAAATCAAGATCAAAATAAGGGTATGGATTTCTAGCTTTCAAAATTATCTCATCAGCTTCAAAGACCATTTTTTCTTACCTTTTCAATTAAAATAATTATATGTACACTGTTTGAAAGTAAATTATTACCTTCTTGTATTAAGACATCTCAAAACAAAGACTTGAAAGTTGCCTGAGATGTGTTTATCCTAAATAATTATGTGGTTGGTTATAGGACGAACAATATGACGTGTGCAACATCACGCACCACAAATAGTTGCAAATACTGTGTTCAGATGTATACGCGCATTATAATTTACAACGAAGCATCACATCACAAAAAATGGTAATAACTATAATTTTAATAACCGATACGGTGATGAAAATGGGAATTTGAAAGCCTTTGCAGCTCGTGGTCATAGTCATCACTTCATTGTGAGGATTTATTATTAAAATTGATTTACAACACCAAGACCCACAATGTAAACGTTTAAAAAGTCTGCCAGCCATGTGCAACTCATTTTTCTAACTAATATCGCAATTATATTGGAATTTTAAATAATAAAATGAATGTTTGTTGAAATCGATTTTTGATTGCAACCCCCATAAGTGAGGCTGCATGAAATAAAACTCATAATAAGTTGTTTTTCATATGAATGGCATTATGGATTATGTGCAATTGAACCTAGGTGAGCTATATATAGATTATGTTTGACCTAATTTTTATCAATAAATCTATGTTTCAAAGTAATGTTATATGACTGTTGATTATTACTAACTCAAACTTCTCAAACTTGAAATTGTTTAAACTTATGCTGGATTTACACGACTGACAAATTGGCAGTATTCTAGCATATAACTGTCAAAAAAGTGACAGAACAATGGAAAAATTCATTCTTTTGGCAGTACAGTGACAGGAAAATGCCAATTTGTCAGTCGTGTAAATCCAGCATTATGGCCTTTTCGATTGGAAATCCGGAAGAACGATTTGAAACGTGTGAACTCTTCTGGAACGATTCTGAAAACAAAATCAGAAGCAAATTTCTCTTTTTTTTTCAGAAGAAGAACTGTCATTCTGACTCCAATCGAAAAAGCCATTAGTCTTCGGCTCTGCAAATTTTAGACAGATAGTGTTTTTTTCAATAATGGACGGTGTTCACATTGGACTCACTCCACGCGACTCATTTTGACATCTCTATCTTTTATCTCACTCCACCTCACTATATGAGAAAGTGAGGCAGGATTTTTTGATTTTTTTGAAAAAATCCTGCCTCACTAGACTATTTCTTTTTCATCATGAGGTGAAGTGAGATAAAACAAAGAAATGTCAATATGAGTCGCGCGGAGTGAGTCCAATGTGAACACCGTCATGGCGTAGGCCCTGTTTCATAAAGATTGACAAGTGTGACAGTTGACAATTTGAAAAGTGACAAGTTGACAACTGTCAAATTTTTTAACCCATTGCTGTGTTCACATTGGACTAACTCAAAAGACTAATGTTGTCGTAAATCTGTCTTAAATTGTTCAGACCCGAACTAATGTAAGCACATCTGACGTTCAGCATTCGTTAAAAAAAGAAACAAATCTGTTGAAGGAGTAAAATTATAATTTTTTTTATTACAAAGTTGAACATTTATTTAATAAATAAATATCGTTCCAAATGAAAAAAAAAATCGGATTTTGTAGTATTTAAGTGTCAAAGAAAAAATACAGACAGAAAAAAACAGATGTTAAAGAAGCGAGCATTTAAAAATCCTGCCTTTCTTGGTCATCCCTTTCTCATCAATAAATGGGAGTCCATTCAAGGTGAACACTGTTAAAAATAATTTGACAATATTGTAGAATGCGCGAACTGTCACGTTTTCGGATCATAAAAAACTATACTGTATAGTTAATTGTCAGAAATTTTCCGAGAGTTGTGATAAATTCTTTGACAAATTTGGGCTAACAACTGTATATTTATTACAACTTTAATAAAAAAAAAATACGAAATTATCAAAAAAGATTATTTCTTAGTTGGGAGCAGAAGCAGATACATACATTAAATGCTTTCTACATGAGACGCGAATAGCGAACTGCGAATTGTGAATGGTAGCGATTTTAACATTTCATTCATATGAATGGTCGCTGACAATGACATCTCCGAATTGTCTCAAGTAAAATTAATTAAATGAGTTAAATTCGAATGAATTTTCTGTTTGCCATTTTGTTATTATTATTACCGTTTCTGTTCACAGAAGATAAATTGTTGGTCGTGTAGAAAATATTAAAATACAAAAATAATATTATCAGTGTTTTCTAATTCAATTTGCTGATTTGAGCATTTTTCACTTCGTTGCAAAGTTAAAACAAATAATGTTGACATTTCATATAGAAATTGCTTTAAGAGATTTATTCGCATTCGCTGGTCGCAGCTTATGGGCAAAGCTTTTAATGTTTTACATTTTTTGTGTCTCAGCCAATAATTTCTATTTGACGATTTTCATATATATCACCTGAGTGAAACCAATGGAAAACGACATTAGCTAAGGTCAAGTATTGGAGAATGGAAACTTTGACACTTCAAATTTGCAAGCTGCAAAATTTTATGTAGGCCATGACAAAATTGTCAACATCTGACAGTAAGGAAATTGTCATGATAAATTTGTCGTTGTATTCAATTGACAATTTACCTGTCAAGTTTTATGACATAGGAAACTGGTTCGACATAATGTTTCTACTTCATTGGAAAGTTAGTAAAAATGACCGGTGTCTTGTGGAACGATATATGTATGTACATACAGAAAAGCTGATTTGTTCATATCTAAAAGAGAACCATAAGAAAAGTTTAAATCCAAGTTTTCGGGACTCAATGACACTGTGACACCCTCTATTTTCAAAGTTATGTCATTTTAATTTCTATCAGTTTACTTTTTTTGCATTTTTCTCTATTTCGCTAAGAAGAAAACTTTAAGATTACCCATGTTTGTTACTTGCAAGTTTATAACCGTCTTCTGAGTTGAGGAGGTTTCTGTAATTAATTCTGATTGGGATCGGCGCAATAAATAACAAACATTTTCTCAAGAAATTCCATCCTAAGACAAATGTTTGCCAAAAACCCAACAACATGCTTTGCAGACTACCGAACTAAACTAAAAAACATGATACCAGACAGGACTCCTTGAGTTCCACATTCTCAACTTCAGGTGCAAACTACTAGCATATCTGCGAGCCCACTTCAAGTAACAATTTATTATGTATCCAATTCATTGTACGTTTTCTCTGTCTGGAGGAAGAAAGAGCTCCATATATACAAGTCTACTGACCTTTGTGTAATTGAAGCTAACTCTCTATGCTGTGACCAAAGTCATCCAGCATCCACACACAAACCACGAAGCAATCTCTTGACAAATTGCTTGCTTTTTTTATGAAACAAGAGATTTCCGCTGTAGAAGTGCCAAGTCCTCTCTCTTTCCTGTGGCATGACAGTTTTTTTTTCACGCTCGTTGTCCTCTTTCCTATATTCCAGAGATACAAAACTTCACACATGCAACTCATATTTCCTATGGGGTGCTGCCTTTGCTTTTGCTTTGTGGCAAAGCGTTACTATATACTACCATGTCCATTTCATTCCACGATGATAAGGATCTACGTGAATGGATTTTTAGTTTCCCAACTGGAACAGCTGTCCTAGGTCTCTATGCAAAACATCACCAGATTCTTGGGCGATAAGCCCGCAAGCTTGACCGAGCAACAAGCAATGTAGAGCTAAATGATCTACGGATCTGGACTTGTTGGAGGACTTATCTCCGCTTTGCTGTCGGAGATATTCGAAAAAGATAAGTTGGCTATGCGTAGACGGACAGCAGATATTTTTCCTATAAGTATGGTGTTACCTAATCGCTATAGGCAAAAAGTTTTCCAGATCACGTTACTAGATTAGGGTGAGGAGTTAACATGTCCACACGTGCGTGGATAGAATAGATACTTCTGTCCATTTTGAAAAGATCTGTTTCAGAAGCTGATCCAGTTGCTTTTTAAGACATATAGTGGAAAGTGTTTTGTTCAACATCGTGTTTGATTTGAAGAAAAGATGGCTTCTGATGTGGTAGCCCCCATATCATCAGAAGAACTACAAACATAATACAGGGAATGAAAATGAGTTGATATGTTACATTTAGATACCCTTAAAAGCCAGCTGAGTATTTAAAAGATATTTTGTGCTTGTTTAATATGTTGGAACTCTTATTTAACCTTTCAACGTATGATATGCGGCTCGAATAAAGACATTATTGTTGAACACCAAAGTGTGTAGAGCCTATATATTGCGTGATAGAAAGACATTACAGCAAGCTACATCTCAGCGCAATTTTGTGATCACTTTGTTAATAAGATCAAGTAGAGATAACCGGCGAACAAAAATCTAGCATTTATGTTATATCAGAGGCACACGCTTTACAAATTATGGTAGAATCAATAAATTGTATACCTTTGGTGCTATGAAGCTATAAATTGAGCACATGAGGTCGGAAATAGTAATTTATATATGCCCACGAAATTCGAGAGGAATATTTACAATATGCAAGTTCTAAGTTTTAAACCAAATTCTGACTGAAGCCGCCATCACCGTACAGTATTTATCGCATCTTACGCTTTTTAAAAGCATTCAAAGGCCTGGAAATAACGCTAACGTATGGCACGGGAATTAAACCACTGATAAATAAAATAAATGTCAGGAAAACGATTTTTATTTTATTACAAATCTTTTTTCATATAGATCTTCTATTAATAATAGCTGCACGTCAATAACGCACGTCAATAACGCACGTTAATGACGCACCTTAACCCCGAAAGATGTTTTATGAAAATTAAATCGATCTTATATTTGAATGTTATACATATATAATTTATTAGGGATCGTTACGAAATCCCGCAGATTACAAATACAACAAAATTTTGCAAGAAAGTACGCTGCGGAATTTTCAATACTTAAAAAAAATACGATTATAATTGTTATTTAGAAGAATTTTCATGGTGATTTCGAATAAAATAATACAATTAGAAGAATGTTGGTGATTTCGAATTTAATATTTTTTCGGACCTGGACAAAGGTGGTTTTGGAGCTGGACAGAGATGGAATTTTTTCTTATGAAAAAATTTTTTGAAAAACTTTTCTCAACATTTTTGGAAAAATTTAAAAAAAAACATTTATTTTCTTAAACTTTTTTTGTTTTTTTTTTGAAAAAAAAAGTGAGATTTGTTTCTTTTTTGAAAAAAATTAAAAAAGAGTAAAAAATTGAGTTTTTTTGAAAAAAATTGAATAGAGTTTAATTTTATTTGAAAACATTGGCGCCTGCCAGGCGAATGAACATACCCCAAGCGGAGCAACGGAGTTGCATGAGCGGTACTACAAAGCCTCCCAAAGAAGGAGTTAAAATCCGTGGGACCCGCGAAGTCCCCACCCAAGGTACTATTGCGGAAGAAAACTGTTAACATAGACGCCTGCCTGACGACTGAACGGAGTTGTACGTGAGCGGTTTAGAGAACCGAAAAAGGGAGATGAGCGGTACTATAAAGCCCCCCAAAGAAGAAGTTAAAATCCGTGGAACCCGTGAAGTGGCCACCCAAGGTACTATTGCAGAAGAAAACTGTTAACATAGACGCCTGCTTGACGACTGAACGGAGTTATACGTGAGTGGTTCAGAGAACCGAAAAAGGGAGTAAAAAAAGCATTTTTATTTTTATTTACAAAACAAAGTTTACGAAAAATGTTTTGTTTCTAAAAAAAAATTCTTCCTTTGTCCAAGTTCCAGACCCGCTTATAGAGCTTTTTTTTACATTTGTAAAAATTTGTTTCCACAAACAAAAAAATTTGTCCTTTGTCGAAGTTCCAGACCCGCCTCCAGAACTTTTGTCCTGGTTCCAGGTCAACCACCAGAACCTTATTCCAAAAAAAATTGTCCTTTGTCCATGTTCCTCCAGAACTTTTGTCCCAGTTCCAGATCCACCTCCTGAAGATTATCAACAATATTTTTTAAATTTGTAAGTTAATAAAAAAAGTTGCTTCCAAAAAAAATAATGTGTCATTTGTCCAAGTTCCAGAGCCACTTCCAGAACTTTTATCGCGGGTCCAGATCCACCTGCAGAAGCTTTTTTCCAGAGCCAGAACCTCCGTCCCAGTTCCAGACCCACCTCCAGAACCTCCCCCGTCAGACCCACTGCCGTCGAGACCGGCCAGATCCGGACACCAGACCATATAGTCGTCGGCCCAGAAGTAGAAAACTTCGTTCTTCGTGATCCTCATACAATCGAGGCACCAATTTCTATGAGAAAGAAAAATTGTATATGCGCGATTTTGTGATACGGGATTTTGTGATGCGGGATCTCGTACCCAACCCAATTTATTGTACATAGGTCCATGCAATTAAGATACTTAAGAGTTAAGACAGTTGAGTAAAGAATTTTTTTTTTTCAATTGACTGAGATTTTGCTGACTGCAGTCTTCAACTGATTCCAGTCTCTACTTCAGACTGTTACACCCATTCTATTGTTAGTGCACCCAAATTATCCGTTAATTGAGGACACTTACTAAACAGCTTTTATTTTCCCGTTCTTTTAGTTTCCCGTTCTGATATTTTTCCCCTTTAGAAAAGCTTAAACAAGGTTTGTTTTCTAAGAGCAAATAAAAACTGACTTTTTCATCAAATTTAAATTCTCTTTTAAATATGTATAAAAAAATTCTTCTACAAAATAGTTTTTTTTTTAACAAAATATATTTATTTATGCAAGTCTGTTTTCTTCAACAAATTGAAGTGAATAACTAATCATGCATTTTAATTGCCATCCCTGGTAAAAGCATTGCATGACAGTAAATTTATATTATCGTTTTAAAATTTCCACGCATTGCAAATAAAACTTAAAAAAAAAAAAAAACAAAAAAATAATGTCCAACCTCTTTTTCTGTAGAAAATATTGTTTCCTTCAACTCCATGAGCATTGCACTAATTACAGTTTCTGATGTCTTGACTTCCTCCACCTGCCTGAATTACACATTCTGCTAAATTGCCAGTCCTTCGTCTCCACCCCCAAATGTGTGTTCGGAGCACGTATCTAAGTGGCTAAGACCTATTCCAAGAAGGAAATACAAATTTAATTGAAATCGTCAAGTCCTGCTGCCTGCTGCAAGTATAAGCAAGCAGCACGCATACGAGTAGGTACGCATCAGCTCAAATGGAGTGTGGTAGCCTAAGAAGAATTGGCCAAGTAAATCCAGCCGCAGCCCCTTGACTTACTAGTTCCATGTATGGAAGTCAGAATATGGATTCGTGGATGCACGCAACAACCTGGAGACACTTTCATGACGCTGGCTATTTGTACGTGTCACAGTGTAGTTATTAATTTCCACAGTCAAAGCCATTTCTAGACTACTAGCTTGTGCTGCTCCCATCCCAATCCCAACATACATATATAACTTCAGTTTATAAATCGATGACATTTTTAAGTTGGTGAACTTGTTTGCCATGTCTGTTGTTTCACAGCCGCCTGATGAACAGGAGGAGTCGCAGGGCTCGCACAATCGCAGTTTCAGTCACAGTACAACAACAACAAAAAAAAAAACAAAGTCACGCCAAAAATCTATACTGTCAGCTCCTCGACTGGTTACATTAATTTTTAATTTATTTTAAGTGCTCCTCGGTAGGAACGGTCTGCTTTTCATCTCCTAGGTCTAATTAAAAATACCGTGATGGTGGGATTTGCATTTCTCGAAGATGCTCCTTTTGGGGTGGTCCCCGGGCTGAGCACTCGTCGAATGAGAATGTGTGTTTTCTTTAATTGCATAACTGGACGAATTGGCGATGAAAAGCAAACAGGACACGAGACCTGCTGCAGTTGTCGTTGTTATCTCCAAGCTTCTATCTAATTAGGCTTACACGATGGCCAGAGCAGAGCGTATAGCGTATTACCAAATATTTAATAACAATCTACCAGGCTTGGCAGGCCTAGGTATCTATGTTACCGTTTGGAGGCGATTCGCCTCCACATCACGGCCTAATGAGCACCATCATTATGGCCAGCATTAATATACAGTTTGCCATAACGAGATAAAAGTACCTCAGTTCAGACATGAAACTTATCAATTTGGAATGAATGCGAACGCGACTGCAACTGTGAGGCTGGTTGGAGTGTTTAATGTTTTGTATAACAAATCCGAGATTAATAAGGGAACAAAGTGTCTCGGAATAATTTACGAGTACACCGCCAGCAATATCTATCTATTCTTCGTTGGACTCGGAGTCGGAGACAGACTCGGGAATCCTTGGTTCTCGGGCGGAAGCGAGGGCTGGTGGTCGGAGCGGTTGGTGCGTGTTTCCAAAGGAATATAGTCACATGGCTAGCAAGCAACTTGTTAAGGAATGGAATGATTGACAGCTTACGCTTAGTCTGGAGCTCTAAGCGTCCTCTGGGAATTCCTCGGTTGATTAAGAGAATATTTATTGCAGTATGATAAGAATGCAGAGAGACAGATTTCAGTGGAAAGAGATATTATGTTCTGTATATGTCTAGATTTGGCCAATGGCTAATCGAATCAGTTCCTTTGGAATTCTCATGGACTAAGAAAAAGGGAAAAATGTTTCTAATTGGAAGAACTACGTGTATATCATGCAGGTAATTTGAAAGGAATTCTGAGACGGTGGGAAGCAATATATCTGCGTATAATGGAAGTTTTCAAGAGTCCTCCATCAAGGGTGGTCCGCTGGTTCGAGAAATCACAGATTAGCCACATGAAGATGAGAATCCCCGGCAGCCATTTTTATTTGCCTACAAGCTTGAACTGGCAGTTATCAGATAAAAAAATGAGAATCTCACACATAGACAGTAGAGGTCTTCACACACCTGGTTAAATTGTTGTTGCAATTCACATCTATTCATCGACGCGGGAAAAAATTACAAATACAACAATGTAAACAAATGGGTTTTGGAGGGTGAAACGTACGAAACATTCTCATCTTCATATGGCTAATCTGTGATCAGAATCCTCAGATTTAATTATGAAACACACTTGAGCACTGAACTGTCATTTCATAGGTGTGTCTGTCAAATCACTAAACAAACAAGTGAAGTTGGCTTCGCTCGGCGTTTCGCTCGATTTGATCGGTCATTTTATTCTGAGCTAATTGAGCAAGCTCTGA
The DNA here is from genome assembly GCA_932273885.2 of Leucozona laternaria. Classification (NCBI taxonomy): domain Eukaryota; kingdom Metazoa; phylum Arthropoda; class Insecta; order Diptera; family Syrphidae; genus Leucozona; species Leucozona laternaria. The sequence continues at coordinate 18,922,863 of OW026368.1, read as the reverse complement.
GCTAACTCCGATAGAAAAAAAAACATTGAATTTTTTTTGACATTTTCCGTGATCTGCTCTGAGTTAAAAAAAGAAAAACGACAATAATTGAGTTTTGATGAAAGTAACAACGACTTGATTGAAGTGCGGATTGACGTTTATTTATCACTCCAACATTGTTTGGTTTGAACTTTAATATTTAAGCTTCAAAACAGCCAACATCAGGTTTAAAAAAAAGATATAAGCATTACTGTTGTTGAAGTTAAAGGATTTAAACTTGCACTGCTTCTTCCCGACCTTCATATTGTCATGCGCTGATCGTTCAAATGTCATTCTCATTTATTCAAAATCCAATATTATAACTTGCTCTTTACAGCAGATCTGAGAACTTATAGCGACACCTGCTGCCGGCACAACATTGTGCATCATTATGCAGTCCATTTGTCGTTACTTGTTTTTCAAAAAAAAAAAACATCAAATATGTATGTGATCCTCTCTATCGGTAATAAATCCGTAAATGACTAATGCAATGTCAAAGATCGCCGCGCGCCGCCGCCGACTCTCAAGTTGATCGCGATGAGATTACGCGCTAAACCATCACGTTCAAGACATGCTATGTGACAGTACATTTTTTCCATCGCATCATCGCATCGTTGCAAATTATAGTTCATGTGCGTGTGTGTGTGTGTGTGTGTGTGTGTGTGTGTGTGTGTGTGTGTGTGTGTGTGTGTGTGTGTGTGTGTGTGTGTGTGTGTATTAGCAGGTTGATGACACCTGAATAGATGTGCCGTGTGTTCTTTCTTTCTGGAAGATCGTTGGATGTTGGCATAATCCATTGGAATGTTTTCTGGTATTTTATAAAAGATAGAAAGTTGTCAATACATCAAGTTCCTAGAAGCAATAATAAAATAATTATGCAACCAAAACGGTTTATAGTTAGTGATATGCAAATCGTTTATGTTTATGGTAATATTTTCTCTATAATAAATTTAGTGATTATATATTTATCATGGAGATGGAGTCGTGAGGCTTATGGTAGCGTTATTATAAAGCCATATTAGTTGAGCCATAATTCAGAAAATATACTTAGCTTTGAGATTGATGCAAATATGCAAGTGTCTATTAATGGGAATATATTTATTTATTTAATCAAATAATGTTTAAATAATTAAAAAGGCGTCTGGGCAGCAAGATCATAAATGTGTGTGTGTCATCGAATGTATGTAAATAATATACATACCTATCTTAAGATTTTAAATTCATTGACATCTATTGCTTATTACCTATTCTAGCTTTTGTCAGATACCTACCTCTATGTGTTTTATCTTTTTTGTGCATACGGACTTATTTAAACGGTAATATTATAAAGCGGTAAACTTTATCTGGCTGTGTTTATTTTGTTTTGATAAAAATAAGTTATAAGTTCGAAATCACAATCTCCGAAAATCAAGTTCGAAGAAAATGTGTTGCTTTACTCCTTATTCGGGGTATACTAGCCGTGTTTTTTTTTTGCTAGCCCCGAGGAAATTGGTCGAAAAAAAATGACGTCCTGTCCTGCAATTTACATGTTAAATGCAACAACAACTAATCCCCTTCGGGCTTAGCTAAGCGCGGAGAATTCTCGGGGCTTAACTTAAGCACGGAGAAAAACTGTGTTACCGGCTTGAGTTGCATACTTGTTATCGATAGTTTGTATGGAAACTCCATTTTGTTTCTGTAATGGCGTAGCTAATCCCCGATGTCGTTTTTTTCAACCAAATCTCTCCGGGCTTGCAAAAAAACACGGCTACTATACGCTGACCAAATGGTAGGATATAATTGGAAATAATGCACTTCAAAAATGTTTAACATCTAGTAACTATGCTGTCATAAGAAAAATGGGCGAAAACTCCAAAAAACAAAAACTGATTTAGTGGCATAGTTAAGTAGTGCCTTATTTGTGTGTGAGGCTGAAAAGTCATATTTCCAACTGGAAAAGTCTTAAAATCACGAAATCTTGCATATTGTCAGCAGCAAAGTCGCAAGTTTATTTTTCTAAGCAATCAACAAAACTCAAGCCCATAGTAAAATTTGCATAACATATTTTTACCGTTACTGTATACTATTGCCAACCGCAATTTAATAGACGGTAACTTCACCACCGCCGCGCGGATTATTTTAAGTATTAAGGGCCAGTTTCAAGCAAAGCTTACAGGAATAAGTGGCACTTAAGATTCCTATATTAGGACTTTAGGCTAAGTTTCATAGCCAGCTTAAGTGGAACTTAAGTCACCAACATCGGAAACTTAAGTGCCACTTATTCAGGTAAGTGTGCATTGTGATATTGCGCCTTTAATCTTTCACATTGCCCATTTAAGTGCCACTTTTCTGACCGTTTCATTGAAACTCATCATTGAACATTTTAATGATTGGTTTTGAGGGACTTAAAAAGCAAAATCAGTGCATATTTTGTTGCCAATATGAAGGCGGTGACTTAATTATTAATTTTTGCCAAAAAAAAATTCGCTCTGGCCCAACCGTCCACATAAAATGTCTTTTATTATTTCAATGATTGAACTACCTTACCAATGATCATTGAAAAATTAAACTTGATTTTATGGCGAAGTTTGAGAACGAATTACATTTTTTTTCACAAAAATTATAATTTAAGCCATTAGCCTTATTTTTGCATCAAAATAATTTCTGAATTCACTTCCGAAACGTCTGAAATGAAAGCTGTAACTGGCCCCTAAGTGTCAGATTTTTATCTAGATATTTTGTTTTCGTGTTGGCAAGGTAGTGTAGAATTTATTAGAAATTGTAAATTCACAATAAGAATTCATTTAGTATATTATTTTTAATAACAAAAATAACAAATCGTGTTATTTTTCAGCGTATTTAATCATTTGCAATTTATTTAGGAAATTGTGCAGAATAGCGACTTTTGCCAAACAAAAATTAATGATGCAAATTAATAAAAAAAATCATTTAAAAACACTATTTTTATTGGCAGAAGGCAATTTTTTATGTTTTTTTTAATTTTAAAAAGCATGAAATAATAGCAAATTGAAATTTGCGTCAAAAATTGAAATCTATAGAAATTAGCTTGTTTCGCAAGATCTCACTTTATATTGCAATGAATAAAATATTCTAAAATGTTTAATATAAATAACAAACAATTTTGTTTATGATTTCTTACTGCACGATACAAAGGTTGCCAAAAAAAATACGGGTATTACTGGAAGATCTGTGGTCTATTGTGATTAACAAGGTTTTTATTGACGGAACCGCTGCAACGAAATTTCCAAGCACTAAAAGACTGATGGTGAAGTGTCCAACGGTGAAAGTTCAGCACTGAAAAGTCCTACTTCGTTTTTTTTACTGGCGATATAATGGCAAGTTATAGATTCGTAAAAAATTCCAACTCGAGATTTTGATCAAACTTGACTTTACGATGACAGTAAAGACAAAAAACGAAAGTCTCTCAAAAACATCTGTCTGTTCGGCTATAGTCTAAGTGGATGGGTCGATTTTCTTTAAACTTGGATTCTAGTGGTTTTTCGACATTCCCCCAACACATTTTTTTTTCATATTTTTCAGGATCGAAAATAACGGTACCTGTCATACCAAATTTTTCGGACAAAAAGGATCTTCTTATTTTTCTCAAAATCGGCTCCACAGATTTTTTTTTTTAAATCAGTTAATATTAATATACATATAGGCATAAGCTGCCTTTGGTTAAAAAATGGTTCCGATAAATGGTTATTATTGGCACATTTATCAAAAGTATTATTTTTTTATTTTCGGTTTTCTCGCAATCGGTTCAACTGACTTTCATCAATTTTTTTATGAAGAATGATTGATACATTTTAAATAATATTGTGTACCAACATTTTTAAAAATATATTCTTTGGATTTTTATAAAAGTTAGAATTTTTTTCTTTGAAAACTTAATTATTCAAAAACAATTCCGTCAATTTTTATTAAACTTGAAAAAAAAACAGTTTTTTAACACTATCCAGAAAGTTTTAAACTAAAATTGTTCTTAAAATCAAAAATAACTGTACCTATCTCTCATACAAATGTTTTAAACCGTTTAACAGTACATAGCATAGATCGGTATTTTGTTTTTTTACTACCTCGAAATCTGGTTTTCAACTATCTCGATTAACCGATTGAAATTCATTTATCTATACGGAAGCTTGTAATAAATTTTAAATTGTTTTTCAAAGTTTTCAAAAAAATTGTTTTTGGATTAAAAAACAAATTGGAAATATTTTTTTTAATTCAATATTTAACAAATTGTTTTCTCCAAATTGTAAATATAAGAAATTAATTATTTTTAAAACAACTCCTAACGATTTTAAAAATTTTTTTCTAATAAATTAAGATTTATATAAGAAATTATATGGTGTACGGTGTTAGGTTCAAAACAGTTTCAGAAGTATTTTAATCAATTTGCTTCTAATTTTGTTGGTTTAAAAAAAAATTTTAAGTTAAAATAATAAAATTTCCATGCATGTATGTATATGTATGTATATGTGCAAAACGGTGCTATATATTGTTCAGTTTATATACTCACATAATACTACCTTCAACAAAACTATGATTTTGGTAAGTGGATAAAATATGGGCTTCCATAACTAACTTATTAAAAACTTTAGAACCACAGTGTGGCATATAAGAGCAAGATTATCCCACCCACAAAACCATTATATCCACTTTTAAAAAAAACAAAAAAGTGACTTAAGTATGTGTTTTTTTTCGTATCGTTCAAACACATACGTTGGGCCCAAGTTTCAGTCCCAAATAGCATTTTATACCATAGAAATAACACCTCCAAATCTGTAGTTAATTTCAAAACCCATTTTATCCACTCAAAATCTATTATATCCACATATTTTTGTTACTACCAAAACCTATTATATCCATTCGAAAAAATGTTTTTTAATTTTAAATTTTTAATTCAAAAACCTTAATATGCTAAAAGATGTTTTGTTTAGAAGATATAAGTTTTTCTCGATTTACTCGAAACTTATAAATGTGGATATAATGGGTTTTGTTTCTGAACCACACATATAATTAATGACTCAAGAGCAAACAAGGATAAACAACAAAACAAGCAACTTTACTTAACTGATGGTAAATTTATTCCTATAGCAAACAATAATCTGTTACATCCAGCATGAACAAACAATCGTAATTTAAAATTTAAGAGTGATGTTTTATTATAATTACTGTAATTTCAAAACTACACTTTTTGTCAGCAAATAAATTTGACTGCAAATTTTACTTAGACAGAAGTATAAAAAATGAACGCCATTTCTGTACCTATAATAAAATTTATGGTGCCCCCAGAGCTGAGGGAGCTGCTGATGCTGGTGTATAGTGTGTTAGACCAGCAAAATTGACGTTCACTTTGCCAAACAACTACAAATAATGTTAAAACCTAATTCCAAGCAGTCAAGATCATTATACGAGTGTATTATAGGCCTATGTGGCAAGTGGGGCTTACAAAACGCCTGAGGAGGCGTGATTTCTGAAAAAAAAAAAAATACAAATAAAAAAAGAATTATGAGTGTGATCCGAGCCTTTTGATAATTGCGTGCTTTTGGATGTTTTGTTTTTTTTTTTGCATCTTTCATGCGGATGTTTTGTTTTTTTTTTTTTTTGCAACAAGTTTTGAATAGCTGCGCTAACAGCACAAACACAAATCTAGGTCGATCAAATCAAATTGCACCGAAAGACATAAATATTCATTTTTCTTAAATTTATGACAAACATTCTCGTATAGAGCAATTCCTTTGTTGGCAGACCATGCATCACGCATGTGCAAGCCCACACTTTGGGATACAAATGTATGGTGTGCATTTGGAGGCAAAGCAGCATCGTTGAAATATGGTATAGTAACTTATGGACTGTATATGCGTCATATTGGTTACTCTATTATTGCTTAGCAGATCAATGTAGTGTTTTTTTTTTGGTATAAAAGACTGAAAAGGTCAGAAACTTGAAATGGTTCGAATCCAGATCAAATTCAAATTTTACCCTTTCAGATTGTTTTTTTTTTTTTCTTTCTTGAAGTACATTTACATGCTTAAGGCATTTGTCTGAAATATCGATTAGATAAAGTTGAATATAAAATGGAATCGCATTATTACTTTAGATTCGTGGGATTGAATTTTTAAACAAAAGTTTTTTTTTTTAAGTTAAAAGGAATTAGAGCTTCAAAATAAAAATAAATAAAAACAGAAAGAGTGAAATATCGAACATTTACGGAGCTATTGTCCCTACGAAAGAATAACTTTTTGATGTGTAAGCATCTATGCTGGCGGTAGAGTGAAAAAAAACGTGAACGTTCGTGTGCAACGTTACGTCGTGCACTTTACGTTGTAGCACGTTACGTTACGAAATCTGATTTGCCCCGACCAAAACAAATTGATTTTAACGGGACCGACAATTAGATTATACTTTATCGCGACCACTCATTTATATTGCTTTTGCCAACGACGAAAGCAAATTGTTTTTAGCGCGACCGACGATTTTATCATTTTACCACTTATATTTTTATATTTTTTTCTTTAATTTTTAATTATTCCCCGAACAAAATGGACGCGACACTAGTAATTAAAAATAAAACAAAATCAAAACAAAAATAATAATAGTCAGCTGTAGGGATTGACAATTGACTGTAGGTATGGTAGGTCAATGGCTGTAGGTATGGTAGGATATCGGGTGCGTTCAGTGATACAAATCTGAACTTAAATTCTACGTTTACATTGTACTGCTTTTAAACGATGCAATTTCTTCTTGCAATTTGTAGGCACGTAGGCGAGGGACGTAAGTGGCTGGGATATACAAAATAGCTGAGGTTGAACAAATTGCAGAGTTTTCGGCTACCTTTGTACTTTCACAAAGTTAACATTCATTACAAATCACAGCGTCCAATTCCATAGGCGATTGATGGTGTCGAAACTGCGATTTTAGTGATTTCCACTGACAACAACAACAACTGCAACTAAATATTCTAAAAACTCAAGATATATAACTCGCCGGCTATCTCATAGTGACATTCATTTGAGGTTCGTTCAGTATAAAATTAAGATTGAACTTTTTGTAAGTTTTACTCGATGGAAAGATGGAGTTTCATAAGGGTTGCAAGTTCGTTGACAGTTCTCATTGGATATTTTAATTCGGCCCCTGTCAGTCAAACCATTAAATTCCTTTGGAATTTGGGTACGGTGTCATTTAATTGAAACCACGATTTTAGTGCTCTCCACAGTTGTTGTTTGTCGATGCTCAGAGAGTGATTATGATTACCATAAACAATAACCATGTGTAATGTGAAGTCATCTTAATGTTGAGAGTGAACTACGAAGTAGGACCTTTCAGTACCGAACCTTCACCGTTCGTTGGACACTTCACCACCAGCCTTTTAGTGCTTGGAAATTTCGTTACAGCGGTTCCCCCACTGGGTATTTCGCTACCGTTCTTTCAACACTAAGGTTTTTAAGCACTGCCTACAGATAGGTAATGTAGTGTTAATTATTCAATGTTTCTTTTGATGACGTTCAGTAACAAAAATTAGGCACTTGGACAAACGTTGATGTTTACACATATTTAACCGTGAGTCTCGGCACTCACATAATCTTTTTTATTAAATGATACCTACGGATGAATTAAGCACTAGATGTTTTTTTTTTATAATAGTTAAGCTTACTACGTGGGGTTTTCCATTGGTAAATTCAGATTTCAATTTAAAAATTGATTTTTTTTAATGGCGAATGAAATACGATCTTAAATTGATTTGTTTTTGTCATTGTATTTGTGATGTAGTCTCGTTTCTGTGTCGATATTTCAAACAAAATTTCATTCCTTGATGCACTTTAAGAACAGAAAGAGATGGGCTTCATAAAGTTACCGATTTATTTTGAATTTCTTCTATTTATTATAAACAATGATTTCTCACATATTTTTAATATAATTTGCACACTCGAAATAAACTAAACAAATAAAAATTACAATTGCAAACTGACACCTGTAAATTATTTTGGTGAGAGTATTTTGCCGAAATATTTAGATCTGTAAAATTGATTTTAAATTAAAAATAAATCAATTTATTTTGCCCAATGGAACGCAAAAATGGTCAAAATCAGCTTTTTGACAGATCCAAATCAAAAAAATATATTGATTCATTTTACCAATGGAAAACCCCAACAGAATTCGGCGAATGAGCAAGAGTGGTAGTTTAACTTATTTTCGAAAAATTTGCTATTAGTGAATCCGCCGTTAAAAATTAATGAAATCGCAAATCAAATAAAATTCTGACTTTTCTTATCCACGACAATTTTGTCACGAATCTGCTGTTGATACTTTTCTCAAGTACTTATTTAACATTTTCTCTAGAGCAAGGACAACTAATCGCGAAAAGTTCAAAGAAATGTAGGAATTAGCGCATTAGAGATATAAAAAAGTACATTTCGCCTTGTAACTTATATTCATCCGTTTTTTTTTCGAAGAATGTTACCGAAATATAACTCAAAATGCCATGGTATCCATTCTCGCTCATTTTTGAAATGTTTTTTAATGACGTTTAAATGTAAAAAATTGACAGCATCGATAGAAAAGTTTGGAAAATGGAAAAGAAGTTTAGGAATCGATAATATAGTTTATTCGGCGAATTCAATGATTGATATTAACGCGAGCTCGAATTCAACGCGAATTCAGTCAAATATATTGCCCCAAAGGAAAAATCTAGAGGTGTGATATCACATGATCTATAGGTGACCAAATGCAAACCTTGGCATATTCTTGTATTCCATAATCCCAATTAACACAACACAACAAAATAAATGTTTTGAGGTCTAAAAATAAAGGAATTTTGTTTCCAGTTTTCAGCTATTCAGTAAATTAAAATTGTATAATAATTAAATAGGATAGGATAGGAGGAACTTCTGCATTAAATATATATTTTTACTTAACTTCGGCGTTGAATCAATCATTGGCGCAAAGATGATATTCGCATCTACAAAACAGTAACTCATCTACTATCTGTTTCCATATCTAACGACCACCCGTTGAGACGTTAAATTAATGCGATAAATATTTTAGCTAATAGTAGAGATCGTATAGATAATAATCATTGTATGAATATTATTTTTTTATTATGTATGTATCTCGTTTTTGACAACCTTATTGATTTACGAGAACTATTGTCAACGTTGGTATATGTATATACGTATGTTATTGAATATTATTTTTGAATTAAAGCTGCAGGAAAATAATTGAAAAATAATAATTTATTTTCAGGAAGTGTATAGCTTATTGACAATGATTTGTTTTATTCTTGAATAAAAAATTGCAACAAATAAAAATAAATATATTCTACGATCCATGCTTCTTTCGTCAGCATAAATTAAATTTAAAATATAATTCATTTTTTTTAGTATTTTTTATAATTTATCCTTTGTGTATTAAAAACCAATAAATCTTCTTTATTTACAAAATTTCAAACACATTGGCCCAAAATTTTAAACAGCCTGATGTTAAGGTATAAGCATGATACTAATTAGTAATTACCAATTTTTAACTATAAAATGAAATGTATTAAAATGTTAGATATCTTAATAAACTCCAGCTTGAACACACCTAAAATAGTGACAGTTGGTGCAAAAAAGTAAGCAAAAATACCTTATTCACATTTGTTATTGTTAATGACATATGGAGTTAGTATGATATTAAAAAGATAAAATAGGCATATGATTAACTTAAAGATACAAATTTGAAAATTCTCTTTTTAATCTAGCATCACACTAAAAATGCTGTAGCATTGTACTTAATCGTCTAAAATGTTGCTCCTATGTTTTATATGTTCAATCTTGACCTAATTTATATAGAACAATTTTTTATTTGTAAACATTTATGCCGGCCAGCGCGCGCTAGAGTGAAATAAAAACGTGGACTTTCCACTGTGCGACGTTACGATGTAGCACGTTACGTAGGGCGTATTCTCAGAATTCTGATTTGACATTTTGAAACCTGTCAAATTAAATGTATTCTGGAAGACCCAGAACGTCAGGCGTGACATTAGCCGTGTTTTTTTTGCAAGCCCCGAGGAAATCGATCGAAAAAACGACGTCCTGTCCTGCAATTTACATGTTAAATCCAACAACAACTAATCCCCTTCGGGCTTAGCTAAGCGCGGAGAATTCTCGGGACTTCATTTAAGCACGGAGAAAAACTGTGTTACCGGCGTGAATTGCATACTTGTTATCGACAGTTTGTATGGAAACTCCATTTTGTTTCAATACTTGCGTCGCTAATCCCCGGTGTCGTTTTTTTCAACCAAATCTCCCCGGGCTTGCAAAAAACACGGCTATTATTGCTGTACTCTGTTTTTCGATCCGCCGTACTTAAATTCTGGACAGTGCAAATTTTTGGGTTTCCACGGGGGCTAGAGGGCTGGCTGCGAAAGTAGGCAACAGCAAATATTGATGTTTACACATTAACCATGAGTCCGGCACTTAGACAATTTATTTTTGTTTATTTAGGTATTTTAATCTACGGTTTTGAAAATGTGGAATTTCGTTATACGACAATTTGTGATAAAAGTTTGAAAAAGAAAACCCAGTGAAGCCGTTAACGAGAAAGTCGAAAGTCAAATATCGGTTATGTGCGACAGAGGTAGGTATACCTCTGATGACAGTTAATAAAACCGACGCATTTTATCAATATCGTTGAAGTCGTTATTGAAATAAAAAAGCGTTTTTTTTTAACGGTTCTGTAACGAGTTATGATCCATTGAGCCAAAAAAATCCTTAACCTCTTATACATATTATTAGATAATATCCAATTCACAATAAGTCATTTCTCACCACAAAGTGACAATGAAGTCATTACCTGTGATCTAGAATTATCTACTACACCAAATGTCAATTCTACTTACAAATGAGAGTCCTTGTAAAAAACAATTGTATGACCTGTAAGCTTTTCACGAAACTATTGATCAATTTCGAAGGTGCGTATAAGACAATCAATCCCACTCTAAATTCTATTATCTCAATTAAAGTAAAAATAAAATAAAATGATCTCCTAGAGCCAACCCACTCAATGACCAAAGTATAGTGCCCATATAATTCGTAGCTATTTGCACTCTCAAATCTCCAGCTCGACAACAAACTGTAGGTATATAGGTACGGAACGGCGGCCGGCGCTGCACTTTAATTGACTTATTTTCCATTTGTGTATTTGTGGAAAACCTTGTTCCACCTGTTTGCCTGATGCAGTTAGGCAATGCGTTCGCAATATGATTGGCTATAATTCGGCACCCAACTCCATTTTCTACACAAGTAACTGGCACTGCAATTAATCTAAAAACACTGACCCAGAATATGTTACTCATAGATTGGGGTTTTTTTTTTGCTTTTTTGAGGGAGGGAGACTGGGTAAACTTTTAAAAGTGCGACACGCAGGTGGACAGGTGATTTCCATTCACTCTGCTATAGCATTAGATTATATCCCACACCAACACAACAACTATAGGTATATGTACGAGTAAAGTAAAGGCTTAAAAATATTCATGTTCAAGAGATGCATAAGAAACAAGTTCTTAATTTAATGAAATGGTGCGTTTAAGGTGATTAAATGATCATAAAAATTCAAGCTATAAATATTGAGTTAGTTTGTAGTTTTCCTGTAACTACCTGTTTGTTAAATTTTTTTATTCTAAACAAACTTTGTAAGACTAGAATATGAAGAAAAATTTAAAAGAAAATTCTCTTGTTTTGGAACTTTTAACTTGAATCAAACTTTATAAAGTTTATTTAAAATTAATCAAAATTGAAATTTACGGAATTACTTCGAATCAGTTTGCATGAGTCTATGTTTCTTAAATTTAATAAATTAGGGTCACAATTCTACGTAACAATTTAAATTCCAAAAATCTGTACCAAAAATTCTTTGATAATGGGAGTCCGATAGTCACAATTCGTTAGCTCTTAAAGGACGAGAATGTCAAAATTTGTTCATTATACATACGTGGGGCAGCAAATACTTTTGTTATGGACTGTAGGTATACGGTTTTGTTATGTGTATAAACATCTATGCCGGCGGCCGGCGGTAGAGTGCAATAAAAACGTGGACTTTCCTCTGTGCGACGTTACGAGGTCATACTTTACGATGTAGTACGTTACGTTACTAAAATCTGCAAAGCGAATATTGGGTACGTTCAGTGACAAAAATTTGAAGATCCCCTTCAAGCAAACTAGTCCGTTTTGGATCCGTGCACTTAGTCGACAATGTATATGGACGACTTCACATACGGAGCCAAATATGAATCTTCAAAACTGCGCTTGGACAAACGTTGATGTTTACACACATTAACCGCGAGTCCCGGCACTCACCCACTTCTTTAATTGGACGTGCCGTTGTTGTTAATTGACATGGTGATTTGGCATCAGTAACTGAATAATAAACAACAGATTTGACAGATGTCACCCAAAACAACATGGCCGCCACAAGCCGCCAAAATCTACCCGCGCCAATTGAAAAACCCCTAGACATTGGTATAGCATACTAGATTTATGGCGAATTCCTTTCAAAATAGGAATCGAATTTTTTCTAAACAGAATCGAATTTTTTCTGTCGATTGAAAGGAATTCGTATTTCGTAAAAGAATCGATTTTTTTGATTTTTTTTGGTGTGATTGTGTTTGTGACTTTATAGCTGCAATTGACGCAAATCGTCAAGAAATTATTCACAAAACTATTAAGGTTGTTTTTTTTTAGTTGTGAGAAAAATGTTTTACCAATATAATTAAATTAATAAATAAAAGACATTAGCCAGCTTATACGGTGCCAATTTGTTGGTGCATTTTATTTGTTTGAACTTCTATTTGCACATATATTTTTAAAGAAAATTGTTATTGAAAAGTTTTCACTTGCACTGAAAGTTTTTATCACGTCTTTCACTCGCTTAAGCTATTTTTTTTTTGTCAAATTTGTGTGTGATAATGAACAACGTACAATAAATTATTTTAATAGCTGTATTGACTGAATATTTTGTTGAATATTTTATTAAATTATGTAGAATTTGTTGCCACTCATCTTCCAAAAATTCCGCGACTTTCAATTTGACGTATTAGAAATGTCAAGTCTTCATAGTGTGTGTGCAAATCAGTGTGAAATCTTGCTTAAAACGCAAGATTTGTTTTGACAGAAAAGAATCGATTTTGTTTAGAAAAAATTCGTATTCTTTGTTGAAAGGAATTCGCCATTAGTAATTTTTAATTTTCTCAAAAAGTACGAGACATTTAAACATCCGGTCAGTATTGAATTTTGAAAACAAAAAAAAGCAGTACAAATTGAAAAAAAAATAGTTTTAAATTTTTGTTTTCAAAATTTTGAGTTTAAAAGATATTTATTCAAAAACCAAAATGCCTTTATTTAAAAATAAAATAAAAGAAGAGATAGCTAGTTATTCTCTTGCATTAAGAGCGGTGTAATTTTTAATTCGATTTAAATTGCTTTACTTTCATTTAGTTTGTCTCAAGTGCTGTGCTGTAGGTTTTTTATTTAATTTTGTTTATTTATTTTCAAATAATTTTAAATAATTCATTTTTATTTTAGAAAATTCAAAAATTAAGAATTGTCATCGTTCAATAATTATTATTAAATGTAACAAAAGTTTTATTCATGTAAGTTTAATTTATAAACAAATTTAAAAGTGTACCCAAATTGTTAATCGTAAGTTTCTATATACAGATTTAATAAACTACCCCTGATGAAGTCGAGAAATTACGACGAAACGTAGGGAAAAGTATGAAATAAAGTTTTATTTGCATATGAAAGGAAGTGACCAAAAAAGCCCGATTTAACTTAACAATCATAGTTCAAATAATTGGTCAAATTATTATTAATTCAAGAAGAGATTTCTAGCTGTAATATGTTTTCTTCTGTTTTAAGTATTTTTTGTTTGATGTGTAAACATCTATGCTGGCGGTAGAGTGAAAAAAAAGTGAACGTTCGTGTGCAACGTTACGTCGTGCAACGTTACGGTGTGCAACGTTACGATCTGCATGGGTGCGTTCAGTGAAAAAAATCTTAAGATCCCCTTCAAGCAAAAACAAGTCCGTTTTGGATCCGCGCACGTTGATGTTTACACATATTAACCGTGAGTCCCGGCACTCACACAATTTTTTTTGAAATTAGCCCCTCCTGGCTAAACGGGGGGAAAAGACTCCCTCACATACGACTGTTTTCTTGTTTAACCGAACCTATACGCTTTCAGAAAAAAAAACAGGGAAATTTATTGAATTTTATTTTTTCTTTAGAAACCAAAACTTTGTATTTTTTTCACTCATGGATAACTTATTTCGAATCTTATAGAACATGCTCAAATTGATTATAATTATAAATTAAAACAAAATCCCAACACGGTAAATTTGTGACATACGACTTTTTGCAGTTTCAAGTTTCAACTACCGACGCGACGATATGAATGCACTCTAGGTACATATACATACATACTCAAATTATTATTATTCATTTTACTATGAGTAGGTAGCTCATTGAATTAACACATAAATCCCCCTAAATATTGACATAATTCCGATTTAAATTGTATCTGCCGTCAGCACAACAAAAAATAACTTCTTATTATGCATTTCAAAGCAAGATATTAGATATACTCATTTTGGAACGCATTGTAGTTTTACTCAATTACAAGAGCAGAAACTCTCAAGTCTCAAATAGACTCTAAGTTGAGTTGTATATTTTTGTTGAATACGATTTTCTTGAGCTCAAATGTATCACCGTGTGGAACATAAAATAGAGTATTCACTCAGCAGAGACAAATAAATTTCGGTAACCACGGCTTGGGTATTTTTATTGAATTTAAATTATGTAAGTATAAAAAGATAAACGAATTTGATGATTAATTACATTTTATACCGATGGACCAGCTACTTATAACATGTCGTAAAAAAAAGTTGCGAGTGGGGGTTTTTTGGAAGTTATTATTCTTTCTTTTTATGCAACTTGAAACGCATGATTTTCTTGGGAATTTATTTAGACGAAGGCTTAATGAAATGGAAAGAAGTGACTAAAGTGCTTTGCACATGAGACACGACCTGCGAACTGCGAATTGTAATTGGTCGCAAATTTTGATATTTCATTCACATGAGTGGTAACTGAGAACTGTCATAAAACATAAAGCAGTAAAATGAGTGTTTAAGGTTAAACTTGAGCGAATTTTCTATTCGCCAGTTTGTGGATTGCTTTCAGATGTTGTGGATTGGGAGATTTCATTTGACAGTTCGCAGAAGATAAGTTTTTGGTGGCGTAGAAAACATTAAAATACAAAATTTTCCAGTTTAAACTAATTTTACGCAGTGATTAGTATTTAAATTTGTTCATTGGATTGATAACTTAGTAAAAACAAAAATAATAATTGTATTTGCTCTAGAAATTGACTTAAAAGATTTATTCGTATTCGCAGGTCGCCGTTCATGTACAAGGCACTTAAGAAAGACCCAGTTTTTCATTGCGAATTTAGAGTAAATTTCAGTTTCGGCACGGTCTGAAATAGCTATAACTCTCGCCTTAATATCCTCCGAGTATCAGCTAAAAAATGTAGAAAATGCATTTTTTTTTATTTTCAATCTTTTCTGCCGAGAGCAACTACTTTTGTAAAGGGTGTTTTTTTAGAGGTATAGAACTTTGAAATAGAATAAAACGTAGATGATTTTTTTTAAATTGACATAAAATTTATTGAATCGAAAGATAATCTTCTGGCATTATAATTTCAATATGATTTCTGGCATATGACCGCTACGGCTGGCACGGACGGAGTCTAATCTGGAGGTCCAATTTCGTTGACTGTTTCCAACATTTGTGGCCGTATATCGGCAATAACGCGGCGAATGTTGTCCTCCAAGTGGTCAATCGTTTCGGGCATATCGGTGTAGACTAGCGACTTCACATATCCCCACAGAAAATAGTCAAGCGGCGTTAAATGCCACGATCTTGGAGACCAAGTCACGGGTCCGTAACGTGAAACTATGCACGAGCTGTGTGACATGTTGTGCCGTCTTGTTGAAACCACAGCTCCTGCACAACATGGTTGTTCAATTGATGAACAAAAAAGTCAGTAATCATGGCTCTATAGCCGTCACCATTGACTGTAACGTTCTGGCCAGCATCGTTTTTAAAGAAGTACGGACCAATTTTTTATTTCACCACACCATAAAGCACACCAAACAGTCTGTTTTTGTGGACGTAACGGTGTCTCAACATACACTTGAGGATTATCATCACTACACATACAGCAGTTTTGTTTATTGACGCATCCATTCAACCAAAAGTGAGCTTCATCGCTAAACAAAATTCGCTTATGAAAATTGAGATCAACGGCAGTCTTGTTTTGGGCCCATTTGGGCACAATTTTGAAGGGTTGTTCAGGCATCAGTCTATTCATGTTGAAATGCCAAACCCAACTTGACAGCTGACAAAATGGCCGCCGGTTAAAATAGTGTTGCCAACTTAAACCTCTATACCTCTAAAAAAAACACCCTTTGTCATTCGTATTAATTGAGCATTAGCCTTAACAAAAATAGATACCTACACATATCCGGAAATAAAAACCACAATACAAATGTTTTAAATTAATTGTGGATTATCCATTTCATTAATCATAAACCGATATAACCGCACTTATCGCATTCAAAATATCTAATCCAACAAATTGCTCATATCTATTTGACAAAATGCATGACACCCTAACAGGCTATATCCACCCGCTTGACAATTTACTATAAAGTCCTGTCATCTGCACGTGTACATAAAATCCACCATTCTGACAGTTCCATTTCTTGGGCGGTCATTGTGTCATTATCCACACGGTGGCGCACAAAGCGCCTGTCAAATGCCATTTAATTCGACAACCTATTTTTCAATTTTAATGCGTGCAGGCGGCAATGATTTTAAGCCTCTTGCATCAACAACAAATAATAACTTTGCTCTCCAGTCTCTATGCCGCTGACCGCATGGACAATGGAATTGTCATAGATTGCCTTTGATTGAAAGTGTTCGAAAAATGTTTATTGGGTAGAAAAATAGATTCCATTTGGCAGCGAATTTGGTGAATGGTATTTTAAAATGTTCCAACAAATCCCCTAAATGGAAGGTGTTGATTAAATTTAATTGCAATTGGTTGCCTGAATAAAACAATTAAGAAGCAATCTCTGCAATTTCCATCAACACTTAATAATTGGACAATATTGTGGATTTAATACCTCTGTCCTGTTGCTTTTTAACTGCAACCATCGATCTATATCTGTATCTGTAGCTTTATGGAGGGTCTTTAAATAACCCCAGGGCCTTGGTAGGAATTTAATTTAAAAACAACCAAAACCATTCATTATGTGCAATAAGTATTTCGGACCGGACACAACAGTGTTCCAATTGTCCTCCGGTGATGTAAGCAGTCCATAAGTTATGACCATTTTGCCTTTTTTTTTGTTTTGTTTTGCTCTATGCAGTGAGCGTGCAGCACGGCTGGACTGGACTGGTGGTGGACCACAACCACGATACCATTAATCCTTGACAAGCGGGAAAGGCGAACATCATGGCACATAATAAAACGATTGCGTAGACTTTTTTGTTTGTGCGTCTGGAAGTGGACCTCCTGCCTGGATTTTAATAACAACTAACGACCACCTCCAGATGTGGAACTCGTTCCTCTTACAGAAGAAATCTTTGGCATCGGGTATCGGGATCGGGAAGCTTGTAATAACTTTATTATGGAATTTATCTCTCTCATCGATTCACAAATATGGTTAAATGAAATACCCTCTGATCTGATCCCGATAGTTATATACAGAAAAGCAGAAAAAAACACAAACTGGGTGTGTGTCCCCGTCCGTTTCCGTATTGTCACGTTCCAAGGCACACCTGGAGGCAATGCGGTTGATTGCTTCGTAATTGCCAATTATTGGCGTTGCTTTGTACGCCTACAAACTATAAAGTCAATTTATCGCCACTCTTTGGCTTCAAAGGGACACTTTTTCCGATGAATTGCTCCCCATTGTGCGGTGGTACGGCGCGGCGGTGTGGATCAACCACACACACAATCGACATCGGAGCCGCCTTGATCTAACTCTGCGCTCTGCGGGGAGCAATATAATGTCTGCTACAGTTTTTGACATGAAAAAGTTTGTTCCATAAAAAATTACCTCGGTAGGTATATGAATTCCCTTTTGCTGTCTGCGAAAAGACCGACCGACAGATGCAGCTACTGGCAAAGGAGCTCCATATCCGACACGTTATACATCAAGTCTTGTGTCACGTAAATCTAAACACTCCTAAGCTTTGGCCACATCTAGGGAGCAACTCCGAAGAAGACTGACGACGATAGATTGCTATCAATGATATTTCCTCGTAGTTGTCGCGAAAAATGTCTAATAGATTTCTTATACGTAGTGGTGGATGGTTGTGGCGAGCACCACAGAGCGGTATGTTGTGTCAGATGTAGAGAGCTACTTGAGAATTACAGTAGCCTGGAGTCAAATCCATGGACGACGATCTTCTTCCAGTTTAAGAGTTTTAATCAGATGAAATCTCTGGGTCGTAATATCGTTGGCTATGTTAATTGTATCTGTCGTTTATCGTGGCGGAGATATCTACAATTGCTCTGCATCTTCTCCTGCAATAATCCTACAATGTTGGGTACTTTAATTTATCCTGCTATGTTTAATGGTATTTGTTTTTATTTTTAACTTCTGCTTTACCAGCTTATCGTCACTGCAATCAGAAATTACAGAGCGAGAGAGTGAGAGAGAATGCAATCGCAATTGGTGACTTGAGGTTTTCCGCGAATATGTAATTGCTGACGGGATTGTTGAAAGAGATTTGAATCAGTTTTGTAGATAGTGATGTTTCAAAGCAGGTTAATTGAGCAAAAATAAATGATGACATATTTTTACGGGTGATTTGCTTGACTGGCAAACAAAAAATAAACTACGAAGATTAAGATAGAACAAATATGTAAAGGTATATACCAAGACGAGCCCGAGAAAAATTGTCGCACGATAAGCGAAAAATTTGTATGTATGCTCCAGCTGCGTTCAATAGGTTATTTGTTTAAAACGAATGATATTGGGAACAAAATTTGAAACAAATTGTTTATTTGTGAAATCCTAATGAATTCCAAAAATTATGTCTGCAACGACGGATTCATGATTTTTATTCCAGACATTTGGAGATTTTGATTAAAACCTCATACACTTTTCAAACATGTTTGTCTGTACGGTAGTTTGATTAATTTTTTTTTCCATCTTGGCACGTAGCATTTTTTGGGAATATCGAAGATCAGTACTTTTACTTGTATAACATAAGACATATATAATATAAAACAACCGTTAAGGAGAATCTTATGTCATTTTTGAGTGGACGCCCGGAACTATTCCTTTTTTACTCCTTTTACTCCAAATTTTCTCATTTTCGATAGGAATGGAACAGTTCCGAAATCCAAACGAAAACGACATTATTTTCCACGTAAACAGCTCCTAACATAATATTATAAAACAAATGTTTGTGTTAATTAAAACTTGGGCTCATTTTACACTTGTTCAGTTCAATCATTCAGCATGGCCCATATTCCGATGCGTCCGTCAAGTGTGAACTGATGAGAATGGCAAGAATGAGAAATTGATAGACACCGCGTAGCACCGACTCATCTCGAATCGGTTTCACGCGGTTTAAAAAAAAGGCACGAATAAGGATCTAAGGCACACAAAGTTAACGTGTCGTTCACACATTCACGGTTCTATCGCGGTTCAGTTTCTGTAGTGATGCGTGACAAGTTTTAAATACCGCGTGTGTCTGAAGAAATCTCACAAGATCTACCTAGCTGGCAACCGAAAATGAATCGAAAACTGGCGGTACCGAATGGAATCCAATATATGCTTGAAATGAGTCTTATTCAGTTCCATATTCGGCCTTTTTCGAAAAGTCATCTGCCTGAGATATGCATTCGCAAAATTCTCTTAAACGCAAACTGTCAAAGTTCTTAGTTTGAAAACGCAAATGCAAATTTTAAATGCTTATGAGTTATTATTTCGATAATATTCAGTTTGCTCTGGTCAAATTTTTAGAAACATCATTTGTGTCGCAGCTGTTCAGTAAAAAAAAAAAGTCAAAATGAGTTTCTGAATACGTCAAATGTGCTTGCAAAAAAAATGCAGTTGACAATTGTATAGATACTAACTTGACAATTGTAACTTTTGTGGCTTAAAATGACGAACATTTGCCAGTCAAATTAACTTTGATTTGACGTTCGTTTGCGTTCATAAAATGTTAACTGATGAGAACGGTCCATCTTAAATCTGGGGCAGACAGATGTCGGATCCCTAAATACACTTAACTTATCAGATGTGTTGGGAAAAGATTATTTTAGAATATCTTGATAACTATTACATTGTTTGCAGAGAATTTCTACACCGAGATGATCTAACGCGCGTCACCACTGACTTTAATTTCAATTACTTAATATTTAATTCTTTTCTAACCTCAAAAGCCTTTGGGCCAAATCTTAAGACACATACATATGTCTTCACATATGTCTTCATACATATGTACATACATCTCATACATTTTCATTTCCCGTTTTCAAAATTCTATAGAAATACCAATCAAATAGCTTACCACTTAAAATCTTCCATCAATATTCTTTGGTTCGTCAGTTCAATTTATCCGACAAAGATAAACCGCATCCAGTTAAAATGCCATCATCCGTTTGTATATGGATTGATTGCTGGCAAAAGGTTTTCCGACTGTGCGTTGACTAATTATTATTGTGGCTGCGATAGATTTTTGCGCAATTAATTGCTAATTAGCCAATATCCCAGCTATTCTATAAAGACGCTTTGATGTGGTAGTCAACAAGAGTGGCAACTGCCGTGCCACTGATGCTGAACGGTCAGAACACCGTTGCTGACACAAACGGTATCATTTTACAAAATTCAATCTGTCAAAGGAATCTGTCATTTTCACAACTTTAATTGCTTGATAAATGATTGAAAACTGATCTATTGATTTAACATCCATCCATAGGTTTTCAACCAACTTGTGGCAACAAAAGAATGTGTCACGATCATTATAGAGAAAAATAAATTACATTATATAGACACTTCTATTTTTGAGTAATCATCAACATCGCAGTCAGGTGATTAGACATAGACAAGTCATGTGTGAATGCAAAGTAAGTTTAATAGGTTCCTACTGGACCCGTATTATGTATAGGTAAACGATTCCCTTTTAATCCATTAATCGTGCACTAGAGTTTCATGGCGTCGGCTCCATCACATCCAAAAAAAAAAAAACTGCAACTTCTAAGGCACATATAAGTTGTAACAGAAACTTTACCTACCTCCACAAATAATGGTGCTGGTAGGTATCTTGTCAAATTATCTAACTACTACCATAGTTACTCGTGAGTTGCTGATAAATCCCTAAGGCATTATTAAGTGACGACCGATGTAAGATTTACCCGACAGGCAGAAACTTTCCTTCAAAACCATACGACAAATCGTATTCCTTGCAACGGAGGAGCGGTAAGAAGATTGGTTGGCTCGTCACGAAATACAGCAATTTCCGAAATGTTAAATAGTAATTTATAGACGTCTTAATTAGAGATATTTAGACACTGATTATGTACCTATACCTAAAGGCTAGAGAAACAGGGCTTACAAAGACGTCTACAAAGTTGTTTATCTGTGGACATAATGGAGGCTTTTGGTATTGAGTCCCTAGAAAGTAGTAAGGTGCTATACAACTTGATGAAATTACAATTTCAACTTTATTACCACAGGGATTAAAAGTCATATTATTTGGGGTAAAACTTAAGCAAAGATGGCGATTTTTATATTTACGTCATTGGTTAAAAAATAATAAAACCTTTTGAGAAATATTATTAAATAAAAATTAAATTATGAAAATAAAAGACAATTTGAGTACTTTAAAACTGAGGGGAGATCATTTACGAATAATACAAATTATTGGACCCAAATGGAAGCCCTGTAGAACTCTAGAATTGAAAACAATACGTTTGTTTTTTTTTTTGATTCCATGATCGACTTGATTTTTTTAAACATCTGAAAAAAAAATTGGTATGTAATTGCCTCGATTACTAAATCCGGTGTCGGGATTCAGATTCACTTTTCCTATATTCTTGCCTGAAGAATCAGATTGCATGAATACCTGTAAATATGTAGTTCGAAAAAAGAAAATAAAAAAAAGAAAAAAAATAGGAGGGTCCAATACCCGAAGCACCAATTTTTAGTGAAGAACTTTCACCGTTGGACACTTCACCAGCAGTTTTTGACCACTTGGACATTTTATTACAGCGGTTTCACCAGTAAATAGTTCGCTATCGTTCTTTCAACACTAGACTTTTTAGCACTGCCTACAGATACTTAATACAGTGTAAATTATTCAATATGACCATTCTTTCTTTTGGATTAAAAATGTCGTTAGTCACAATATCTACACTACTTTGCCAACACGAAAACTAAATATGCAGGTCCTAAAAATCTGGCACTTAAAACTGTGGCACTCAAATATTGAGAACTTAGAGACTGATTACACGTTTCCTTTGTTCAGTTGTTTCGTCTTTCGTCATTTTGACAAATTGGGTGAAAGGTGTAGGAATGTAGAGAGAATAAAGCTACGTTTCTACACCCCTCACCCTATCTGTCAAAAAGACGAAAGACTAAACAACCGAATAAAGGAATCGTGCATAATCAGGCTCTTAAATGGCAGCACTTTAAGATCCAGCACTGAATCGGCAGTGGTGAAGTGTCCGTCTATGGGCGCGTTCAAGGCATATCTTATGCCGTTTTCGTTTGGATTTCGGAACTGTTCCATTCCTATAGAAAATGAGAAATTTGGAGTAAAAGGAGTGAAAAAGGAGTAGCTCCGAACGTCCACTCGAAAACGACATTAATTTCCATGCTTCTGAATTTTTGAAGCTTCTGATTGGCCAGCTGTCATAAAAGCTTCTGTAAATTCAAATGTCATTAAATTAACGTTTTATGACAGCTGGCCAATCACAAGCTCCAAAAATTCAGAATTCTAAAAATCTAGATAGGCGTTGAACGCGTACTATCCGTCCAATACCGTTTAGACAAAGGAACAGGAAATAACTGTTTTAAAATGCAAAACAAATAATAAAAAAACCGAAACTCTTACCATATTATGCTATTTTTTTTAAAAAAAAAAGTTCTTTTATTGTAAATTATAACCTATCATTCAAAAAAGAAACGTATAAATGTTTGGAGACAAAATTGATTAAACATACTTGTCGTTCGTGTATCATTCATTTGTCCTTAAAATGAAATAAACTGACCCAAGAGATAGAAGCCACCACATTCCGCTGGGCCTCCTATAGAGTTTGAACCTCATCAGTAATTCAAAATGTTAGTAATATTTTGGGTAAGTTTTTTTCTGGAATTGGAAAAAGAACTGCAAATTTGGAGCCTTACTGCAAGTTTAGTTTGTAGCTTGCGTCGTTGTTGAACAGTATGGGATTACACCCACTATTTGATGAGTTGTAAAATCTGGAATAAAAATGCAACAAAAACTGCAAATTCCTGTTGTGGTCCCGCGTTAGTCTAGTTGAAAATTGTAATGCTTACTTCACACACTTTTCGAGAGTTGCAACACTGTCGTAGTTATGATGTTCGAAAATGTAATCCGATATGTAATTGCGCTGCAGAGAAGATAATAATATTACGACGAAATTAAAAAGAATGTGTGTCTTTTACAAACAAAAATTATTCCGGTTGTCGTTAAGCACAACCATTATTTGTGCTACAAATTGAGACTGGTATATATCACTCTTTTTTGTATTCTACCTCAGATAAATGTTATATGAATGTGCACGGCTAATTCAAATTTTAATTATAAAGTAATGTGGTCGAAAACAAGGATTTAACATTTTTTAACTGCGAGTTGACTGATCTTTCAAAAATTTGTATACGATCGAGTATATTATAGAAGTACTTGTAGAACAGGTTAACAACAAAAAAAATCAATAAGCTATATGAAAACACAATCAATTAACGTTTATTTAAAAAAAAAAGACTTAATCACCGTGAAATTGATTGCCTGAACTGCAATCTCAAGAGGTACCTACTGCTCAAATGCCAATTTTAATAGTGTGTGTTTGACGAGCCCGCTTAAGTTAAATAATGTGCTTATATTCAATATACTAAAGGTACATAGGCTTTGGCGAAAACTTGGTCCACATAATTTTAACTTATTTATAGAGCAGGCGAGGTTATTAATTTGTCAAATTACAATTGCATGTCAAAATATAAAGTTCTTTCACAGCCGTTAAGTTGAAATAAAATAAATTATTTCTTTCGGCATACTTCACCCTTCACGTCATCATACCTTGATATATGTATGTGACTTTTAAATTTTCTTTTCCCTGACAGTGTATTCAATCTTCCTTCCTTCAGCTCCTATCAATTTCACCAATTTAAGTTGAGTTTCAGCTTAACTCTTCTCAACTTATTTTCAGCCATTGAATGCGTAAGTGTACATATAATAATTTTTAGTATCAAAATATGGCTGATTGAAATCCATGTTACCAAGAAAACCAGTTCTTTTTCATAAGTAAATACTAAACGACACCTTTCGTAAGACTTGTCTATTTTGTATGTTGACAAAAACTTTTCATCGCTTTTGATAGATCGTCAGATAAATATGAATATGATAAGATTTAGCTGTGTGTATGATTGTACCTCATAATCCAGCATTCATATGCCTTATTTAAGCAAAAATGAAAACCATTCCCAAGTGTAGCTTCAGAAAAATCATCTAAAGACGAGAATTAAATATATCTCAAGTCTAATGAGCAACTAAATTGCAAGATTTCCAAACCCGTAACCTAACAGATTTTTATCATAAAATGTAAGCATTTTCTTTCTTCAGTCGGCGTATGGATTTTAATTAGTCCGTCATGTCATTCCATCAGGCGCATGTTTCAAATCAACGTGTCCCTGTCCATGTCCATCATATTCTGCGTAGAAATATGACTTTGCCTGATGTTGTGCCTTCACAATCATTTCAAATCATATCTCATGGATAGCAATCAGGAAGTTGTGTACTGTGTTTATTATGTATTTGATGATGCAGCTGTTGTATAAAGTTGTATCCTTGAAAAATCCACGAAACAAGATGAATATGTAGCTTGTTTGATAAAATAAATGTTTTGATTGAAAGATCTTTTACAGTTCGTCAATTCTTACATCGCCTTATTTGATGCTGCCATCAGCGACCCTGATTAGTCAAAATGAAAGTGAAGCCAATATTTAATACTGTGTTAGAAGCCTTCAACCTCTTACTGGTCAATGTATTGAAAGAATTTGCGTTTGCGCCGCCAGCAAAAGTTGATAATTTTATTCAAATTATAGATTTTTGACGGACTTTTGAAAGATATGTAGGTAGGTATTTTTTTAATTACATCTATAGATTAAATCTTATCATTCACACACTTGCGTGAATAGATATACTCAAGTCAAATTGAATAAAATTATGTCAATGATGGCGGTGCAGCGTTGAGTTTGCTTGTCACATATAGAAACACACGTATATACATACATATGCATTGCAATTAAATCGATCTTGAATAAAAGCCAAACCTATATATTGCGCCTGCGCGAATGCAATTAGCTGCTCTCAAAAGTCGCTTCAATTAGCTATGAAACAACGCGTTAAAATCAATAATTTCAAGAGCGCATTACATTATTGATCCGCAGCCATCCATCATGCGAGCGGGACGTGTCGAAATTTTTTGCCCAATCAACGTTCGACGGTGCGGCTTAATCGTGCTGGCATTCAAGGAAAAACTCTCGTAATGATAATTTATTTCGCGATGACAGATGAACTGGCGGACACAGTGGGACCACAGTTGTCAATAAGTGTAATGCAACTCGTGAAGAAGCGGATGCGGGAAAAAATGAGTGGCGATGTTAATGAAAAAAAGATGAAGTCATCGAGAAAATACTCTCTTGATATAACTTCGAAATTTTTGGGGAATTTGTCACTGCACTATAAGGTATCTGACAGAGTGAGCAGAAATAAAACCAAGAATCAAACATGCGACTCGCTCTTTCGTATGTGATTCACAAAAATAACACATGCCATCATTAGTCCTTAAACAAACGTTATTTCTTGATTAGCGATGTTAATTTAGATTTTCAGTCATTCACTTGTTTTTTTTTATTCCGACATAATTGAAGTCTCAGCGGTCAACTAAACCTATGCCTCTTGTGATGAAATTATGTTCCATGTCGGTGCATCAGTTTTTTTTTTTTTCTAAAGACAATCACATACATACATGAAAACCTGTTGCTTCTCACGTTAATCCTAGACAAGTCTACAAGACCAGTGACAACGAAAATCTTTCTATATAAGTCAGATCCCAATTTACCACGAACTGACTTAAAAAGTCGCAGCATGTGAGCCGCGTATATCCACTTCCAAGGCTACTGCCCAGTAAGTTGTATCGGAATCTACCGCATCCAATTTTTAAATGTATTCAGATTTAATGGTGTCGTTGCACTGCGCAATATCGCCGACACTGCGCCGTAGCACATCACCCGGTTTTGATCTGATGACGATGATGATACCGCTCTATCCAGCTTGATTCCAGTTCAATTGGTTGCTGCACAGTTTGTTTTGGTTGACTAAAGCTGGCTTTATGGTTTTAATGAGACATTTGACTTGATTTGGTCAATGGACGTTAAATAACGCGCAGATCCATGATGGACCATAGCACATATATGCAGTTACTGATATGTATTTCAATATTTTTCGAACCTGAATTATTATGGAGCGATTTGCAATTTTGTAATGTTGCACGCAGAGCTGAGAGCCGATAGTGTCGTCTGTCTTGGCATGGTGCTGCCACCAAGCGGGTGATCATGTTGATTGATCATTGACATCCATCGAGAACTCCCGATTTGGACTTCAAAATAATAATAATACTTCTCTTGAATTAAGCCATTTCAATATGTGTATAGTTATGTGTATTCAGATAACTGGACCTTTGCATTATTCGAGTTGTGTTTACGCCGGCTTGAGATCGCAACTGAGTTTCCCACTAGTTGCACTTGATTTGGCTTTTGCACAGTATGTGATAGGCTTTAAGAATTGACATAATGCGACAAGTTGACGCGGGAAATGCTCTTGTTATTCACACTACTTAACCGACGATAGGATTGATTTGTATCTTTTAATATGTACCCATTCAGTTTTGCTATAGAGATGGCGGAATTCATTAGTAGCTATTTAAACCTGTATTTATTTTAGTGCGACGCAACGAAAGACCTTGGTAGTTTTCTAATAGATGAAATAAGATAAATAATAACATGGTATTTACTAGCACATCCGTGCTTGCGTTTTTTGCATGTTCTTGAAACTTAACTTTTTTTAACGTTAAAATGTTAAATTCCGTTGAAAAATAACAATACGATGTTACTGGATTGAAAACCTCTGGAAAATCGGAAATGTTTGCGTTCAAATTTTTTGCTCCGGGAAAGATCGTTTTTAGAGCTTTTGTGTGACATTCTTCTAAAAATATTTTTTACACTTCAAAACTTAATTTCTTGCCCAACTGTCAAGTTATTTAACTGTCCGATTCCATTAGAAATGGCAACGACGTCGACAGATTAAAAACCTCTGAAAAAACCGAAGTTTTTTTAGGTTACATATTATTTCGGAAAAGGGCGCCAAAACCGAATTTGTTGCCTAATCTGTCAACCCGTGAACTGTCAAATTCAATTCAAGGATAGCTACGATGACAATAGATTTAAAACCTCCTAAGAATCACATATTTTTGAGATTTTATTTTTGGCTCGTTTGTAGGATTTTTAGACAAAATTCGGATCGAAAGATTATTCATACGACAAAAAATTCTATTTCATCGTTGGGTTAGAGGCAATAGGCTGACGAGCAGTCTATTGATCTTTCTTAACTGCATTTATAGGGTGATTATAGGGTCATGTACAAAAATAATAATCAACCGGTTGACCGGATAAATTCGTGTCAACGCAAATGTCAAGGGATTGACAGTATTCTGCGTTAACGCTCACATGACAACTTTCGGATAAAATTTGACGTCAAAAAGTCAACTTATTAAGCATTTCCGTAGCTTTTCTTAGCTTAAATTAACGAATTAAGTTTCATAGTACCTTAACGTTTGGTGTTTAACCAACCTGGAATAACGCTTCGACCACTTGTAAAGTAGCGTTGAATCAAAATGGGTTGATCCACGACGCTGGAAACTAAGTTTTCGCGTGTGGAAGGAGGCTAATGTGCCGATAAACTTTAGTCCAAAATCCATTTCTTATCTAACTCGAATTGCATAAAATGTCATATTATTATTATTATTCACTAGATACATCCAGGTTAAAACTTAAATCCAGATGTATTTACATTGAATTTGTATGCTTTACATCTGGATTTAAATTTTTAATCTGGAGGAATCCAGTGAATAATATGGCAGTTAGACTCATATTTGTCAGTGCTGAGTTAACTCTGAATTAAATCAGCTTAAGTTTATCCTTAAGCTCAACTTATCTCATGACTAAAATATACAGGGGAGGATTAAATTCACTGGAACGTCAAATTCAATTGTTATCGAGGAAAAGAGAAGATTTTTGTAATGATTTTCCCAGCACAAAAAAAGGAATTACTTCAAACCGAAAGGAGAAGAGCCATTTCTTCAGTTGATGTGGAATGTCGTCGTTGTCATAGAATTGCAAACTGCTAATAGACTGAAAGCGCACTGAAATTTCAACTCCCAGGGATTGTCTTTCCTCGACGCTTGAAAGGAGAAAACGCTGGATTGAAATAAGGCAAAACAAAACATCAAGAAATGGAAAATATAATATAATTTACTTGTAGATAGTTTGCTAACTCTGGTTTAATTCACCACTGAAAAACTGGACTACAACGTTAAAGAACATTTTTATTTTATTTAAATGTAAACAATAATTTAAAATAAGACAGCAATGGCGGAATGCAAGGAATTGAAATGGACCGCTCAGCGCTGTCAACACACTGATCCATACATGTATGGATACACGCGTATCCATACAAACCAGAGATTATGAATTATAAAGATTAGGCTTTTCCAGAAACTATCTTTGTCTTTTCTCTTTCTAATTTTGACATAAAAATATGTAGGGAAAACAAACAAACGACCAATCACAATCACATGTTTTTGTTTTCCCTACATATTTTTCTGTCAAACTATTGTTTTTTTTTTTGCTTGTTTGGCACTGAAGTTTGGTGGAAGTTCCAAATTGGAAACCTTCGTCCGTTTCACCCTCCAAAACCCATTTGTTTACATTGTTGTTTTTGTAATTTCGTTTTGTGTCGATGAATAGATGTGAATTGCAACAACAATTAAATAGGGTGGGTTTGTTCTGTTTTGACAGTTCGACCATTTTTTATGTGTAAAAAACGCAGCCATCTTTAAAAAAATTTCAACTCATCAGCTTTTCACCACGAAAATGGCGGACTATAAATGGGATATCGGGATGTGTTCGGAAAATACAGATTCAATGGTGCAAACAGAATAATTAAGGGTGCACCCATATTGTTCATAAATCTATAGCTGGCCATTCACAAGTGAGCTTTAAGTTAATATTTTTTAAAGAAATTGACACTTGCAGCTTCCTTAGGGTAATTTCATCAAACAGAAATAATTAGTTATTATCGAAAAAGATAAAAATATGATGCAAAGCATCGTAATACAGATGATTAAATAACGACACAGATCTTACTAAATATACATTAGGCTTGTTTTTTTTGCAAGTCCATATGGATTTGTCGAAAAAAACGACATCGGGACTTAGGAACTTCTTACTTACAGTACGTAAGTCCCGATAATTATCTGGACTTAGCTAAGTCTATATGGATTTAAGTTGTTGTTGTATTTACGTGTAAAACTATTAGTCCCGATGTCGTTTTTTTCGACAAATCCATATGGACTTGCAAAAAAAACACGGCTATTATATGTTGTGGCGAAGATTGTGATGAGCTGAATTAGAATATTTTGAGTTTATTTTAAAAATGCTAGAAACGCTTTTTTTGCTACAAATAGTGCTAACTCTTCTACTTGGCTGATGTATTTCAGTAGTATATTGAATTTGTATTATAAACCCTTCATATACAACAGTAAAAGCCCAAACCACGCTTTCGGTGTCAACCGGGTATGAAGTTCTGATGCAAAACTAAAGTGCCATCTGTGCGTTGAAAGGGGTAAGGGTAAACAGAGTTAAAAAGTAGTAGATGATGTTTGGCGAAATGTCAAAGAAAGAGTGGTAGATACAGAATACACATACAATTCAATAAGAGAAACAAATGTTAGGACAGATCGGATCGGATGATGCAAAGGGTGTAAGAGAAGGAAATAGTAATAATATACAAAAATATTGTATGTTCCATGGCTAAAATCACTTTGAGGAGTTATCCGATGAAAGGCTTTTTATTTATGTACATTTTTGTTAAATCAGTGTTCAGCATTTCTAAATGAAATAGAAAAGCGAAGAACAATCTTAAAGCATCACTTTCAACAGCAAATGGAAAGAAGACTTTTTGCAATATTCTGTTCTCTCACTAACTGATTAAATTTATCTAGTGCGTTAATTATGTATTGATTTATTGTCAATTTGCATTTTTGATTATTATTTTACTACCCTTTAAATATAATTGTTCAAAATCCTCCATGCATTTTTAAAACCAAATGATTTTAGGTGTCGTGAACACTTGATAGTTCGTTTCGCCATTTTTATTAGTTTTTGAACGTGCCCATTGAAATTCATCAAGTTTTCAAAATATCGTGGTGGAAATCAGTAAGTTGCACTAGTATGAGTTAAAACACGCATACTAATGCAACTTACTTACTTCACCACGGGCAGCCATATTGTTTAGCTTGTAGGCAAACCCGAATGACAGCCGAGGTTTCCAATCTTTATAATTCATAATCTCTGCATACAAACAAAATGACTTCATTTTTTTGTCAAAGTGGCTGAACACAATACATGCGAGTCATGTCACGCGTCCTTATCTTACAATGTAGCGGCAAACGCGATTCTGGGAGTTAAATAGTAGATGACATTAGGCGTGTTTTTTTTTGCAAGTCCATATGGATTTGTCGAAAAAAACATCATCAGAACTAATTGTTTTACACGTAAATACAACAACAACTTAAATCCATATGGACTTAGCTAAGTCCAGATAATTATCGGGACTTATGTACTGTAAGTAAGAAGTTCCTAAGTCCCGATGTCGTTTTTTTCGACAAATCCATATGGACTTGCAAAAAAACACGCCTATTATAGAGATCAGTGTGTCAACAGAAATACATTTGAGGGTGGAACCACAGGGAAATGCCATTGGCTTCCAAACTGTAATAACTTTAAGGCTAGCTTACACCGGATTTAACAATAATGCCCTAAGCCCATTTAAATCTCGGCTTTTCTTCTTTGAATAAGGGCGTGTTGTTTTAGATTCACAAATTCAAACTACACTAGAAAATGCTTGGTAATAAATGATCCTTGATTTCGATCTAAAATTAATTATTCTTTTTTGCCATTTGATTACCCAAGAAGCTTTGTAGCCCATTGTAAAAAAATTCTACTGAAATAAATAGATGAAATTAGATATAGGTACATTCCCAACTGGTAGGTATAGGAAACCATTCGAAAAGTCCGTCATCTTATAAGCTGTAATATGATTAATGTATCCATCCATCGAATTTTTTTTTTATCTACAGAGCAACAACTAACAAGATCTCTATCTAATCTTGATGGTGTATCACTGCATCGTTCCTCAAGTCGGTGTCTTTAATAACTTCACAAACAAATGAAACAAACAAAAAATAACTCAAACAAAGTTGCTATACTTTACTCTTTGAGCTATCATTTGTATTCTCCATTGGAAGTTGAACCAACACCTAAGTACCTATAGCAGTAATTCATTTTGTCAAAGACCCAACCGAAACCGCTTCGTTCAACCTCCTTTGTAAACATGCTAGTAACTCATAAACCGCATCTGTTCAATCACTTGTAACGTGTTATACCCCTACGGAGCTCGAATAATACATTACTTGACACTGTAAGCCCGGCCACCAGTTACACAACCAAGACTGAAGAGTACAATCGGCCCGCTTTGTGTGATAAAGGAAGTACCCCGTTGCGTCCCGCAAGACGTCGTCTCCCACTTAGATTTAACTTAAAATCTTTTACAATCTATGAAATAAAATCTTATAAATACCTACCTCGATTGAAAGTTAGGTACTTGCTTTATCGGTTGCGGTTCTCATATAGCCGGCGCAAATTTATAAGAAAATCTTGATTTTTGCTGGTGGTGGTGTAGCATTTGCGGGCAGATATTTATCAGTCGATCGTCCTCCCAAGGGAGAAAGAGAACGCGATCACCGCTTGTGGCACGTCTGGCATCTTAAAAAGCAAGATTGCTATCTACGCATCATATGTCATAGAAAAAAGCCATAACATAGCCAAGTCATAGGGCGGCCCGGCCCGGCTGGGGGCCCAGACAGGTAAAAGTAAATTAGAGTTCTTCAGGTGCAAAACATATCGAACCACCATTATAAGTAACCGGTTACCGTAATGCCATAAGTCAAACCCGCCGAGACTACGCACTTACTGTTCGCAATGGTCGAGACGGTGGCGCACTATGCACTGCACAAACACAAGAACAGTGTGCGCGCACGCGTATTCCATTACACATTGTTTGTATGCAAAAGATAATAAAGTAGGTGGACATGTTGGACCGTTGCAACAAGTGCAACGCCACCACCATGACTCGCTGTATATCTTCTACGACTTTACGATTCGTTCGGAATCGACCAAACAAAAATCAAGATTCCAGATATCGGTTTGGGCCGAAGCGAGAATAACTTTAGGCGATCAATTTACATGCAAAGATATTCCCCACTTAGTTGGTAGGTATATGTATATAAATGCCCCCTCTGATGGACGATAGCTGATACAATTTTGTGAAAAACTTGATAAGATCGATGGATGGTTAGAGGCAAAGATATTTTGTGATGGCAATCATTTTTTTTTAATCGAATGCATTTGAGATTATATTTAGTCATTTTGAGGTTAAGGCTTATCAGGCTTCTCAATAAATGGCGGCGGCATTGCTTCTAGTTAAATCCTGATTCCTGATTTAGCAGTATTCATTTGTAATTGCCTTTCTGGGAGTTGTCTCATTTAAGATTTTAATCGTTTATAAATTGAGTTGCTCTTTGCCACATTTTACCTGTTTTTTGTGTTTGTTGTATGCATTTATTTTTATTCTAACTGAGTATACTCGAACTTAGATCCAGCAACTAAAAAAAAAGGATTACAATTTTGTGATATGATGTAATACACCGTCATTTATTTTAGACTCTACCATTTTAATGAGCGTTTATTTCTCATATATTTTGAGTACAATTTTCACTTCAGCAATAAATTAATTAAATCAAAAAATAAATTTGCAAACTGACAGCTAAATCAATTCATTTTGCCCAATAGAACTCAAAAACTGTCAAAATCGGCTTTATCACAGATTAAAATCAAAAATAAATTGATTTATTTTACCAATGGAAAACCCCATAAGATAGAGGCTTATTCTAGTGAATCCTGAATGTGGCTATTTCTTTATCGGAAAACTAGTATAAACTGTTATACAACACAATTTCATATATAATTTGATCGAAAATGAGGTTTTTTAATGTGTTGAAGTTGATTTCTGCAAATGCTCCAAAATTGTGTAATTTCAACCAGTTACGCGCTGTACAGTCCCGTTAATCTGGGGTGACATTCAAGGAGTGTTGATCGGTCAGTCAACTCAAAATGAAAAAAAATTCGGTAGCACGTAACTTGTAGCGATTTCATTGTAAATTGTACTAAAAAAAAAAAATTGTGTGAGTGCCGGGACTCACGGTTAATATGTGTAAACATCAACATGCGCGGATCCAAAACGGACTTGTTTTTTCTTGAAGGGGATCTTAAGATTTTTTTCACTGAACGCACCCATCCTAGTATGCAGATCGTAACGTTGCACACCTTTACGTTGCACGACGTAACGTTGCACACGAACCTTCACGTTTTTTTTTCACTCTACCGCCAGCATAGATGTTTACACATCAAAAAAACTTATTGTGAACTGATGTCGTTTTCGTTTGGATTTCGGAACTGTTCCATTCCTATTGAAAATGGAAAATTCGGATTGAAAGAAGTAGCTCCGAACGTCCACTCAAAAACGACATGGATTAAAAACCTCCCACTACCATTTTTATATTAAGGGTTATTAAATTGGTTATTTCGGAAAAATTTACAAAATCCATTATTTCGTTCAACATCAAAATAAGTTATAAATATTAGAATGACAATTTGGTTTAAACATTCTTCCATAAAACTCTATTGCCGCACCCATAATCCTTCTTTATGTACAAAGTTATATATTTATGTACACATAAGTACTTAAAATTAACTTCAAGTTCTCATATATCCTGTTTTTAATCCTACATAACACTTTATGACAGGAGAACATATTAAGTTATTAATTAATCATACCCACTTACCTATGCGGAAAGAAATTGACATTTTTTGATTCGGAAACGAAGTTATTAATTAGATGGAACTGAAATCTTTGTCATGTTAGCTATCATTTCGAATTGAATTCAATGTAGACAACACAATCTGTCGAAAAATTACTTTCAAGTTCGTTAATTAAATTGATTCAGATTGTAAATCATTACAGTAGCTGGATGGTGTGTGATGTGTGCTGCAAAAACACCAGCAGCAGCAACAGCAACGAGAAGGCGTTTTTACAGTGATACACGACCAACTACTGGAAGATGGACAACATCAGGGGCAGTGCTGATGGAAATGCACCAGGATTTCTTTTTCACATAATTTATAATAGAATTGTTGAACGTGGGCTATTAGTTTTAAGTCAGGTCTCTATAGTATCTATATCTCTGAGGTGGGACTTCCAAACCTCCAGTAGAACATGTATCAACAAGGAGGACATTTTAGAAAGAAAAAAAAAAACAGAGAAATAGGTAGTTTACGATGGCTCTTTTAAACAAGTGGAGTGTAACAAGTGATTAAAGTGAGGTGGTGTTTAAATGTATCTTCCTACGCAATTCAACTTGGTTGTATTCCCATGGCATAATAAATAACGGCTAGTTATGATCTGTAAAAACATAGAAAACAGGTTTCGAAATTGCTTGGCTGCATGGCAGAAGAAGAAGCGATGTAGGACAACATAGATATACATTATACTTTTACTACATCGAATAAAATCTCTATTAATCAGAAAAGATTGTTTATTATCGTTTCCATATGTTTACCTCGTATGTAGGGTTCCCAGATTGAGGGGAAAAGCACCATTTTTGCAGATTTTACAAAGCAAAAGGGAATAAAAAACAAGCCGAAAAATGGGGAAATAAATCCAAAATGGGGAAAAAATTTAAGTTCTGTTCTTTCAAGAATCAGCTGTCCTATATTTAAGAAACAAAAACAGGTGAACAGCCTTTAAGGAAATACAAGTGTAAATCATGTTAAAAAATACGCCAATGCAACACACGTCACTTATGATTTTTGAGTATCTGAATGCTTTTATTCTTTTCACATTTATCGGAATTCTTGGAAGCTTGAAGCCTCATTCACAATGCGACAAGGAAACGAGAGGTGAGCGTGACGAGAACTCGTTGTTGTTGTTAAACCAATTTCAAGTAGTTAAAATATACCAGAGTATACAAAATAAAGCGTTTCTCGTCGTCACGCCACCGCGAGTTCAAAAAATTTAAAAAAGACGTAAATCATGTTAAAAAATACGCCAATGCAACACACGTCACTTATGATTTTTGAGTATCTGAATGCTTTTATTCTTTTCACATTTATCGGAATTCTTGGAAGCTTGAAGCCTCATTCACAATGCGACAAGGAAACGAGAGGTGAGCGTGACGAGAACTCGTTGTTGTTGTCAAACCAATTTCAAGTAGTTAAAATATACCAGAGTATACAAAATAAAGCGTTTCTCGTCGTCACGCCACCGCGAGTTCAAAAAATTTAAAAAAGACGTAAATCATGTTAAAAAATACGCCAATGCAACACACGTCACTTATGATTTTTGAGTATCTGAATGCTTTTATTCTTTTCACATTTATCGGAATTCTTGGAAGCTTGAAGCCTCATTCACAATGCGACAAGGAAACGAGAGGTGAGCGTGACGAGAACTCGTTGTTGTTGTCAAACCAATTTCAAGTAGTTAAAATATACCAGAGTATACAAAATAAAGCGTTTCTCGTCGTCACCGTGAGTTCAAAAAATTTAAAAAAGACGCGACGCGACAATTTCTAATTGCCAATTTTTAATTTGCGACTCTTTAATTTCGTTTTCATTAACATACCATTTGAAGATTTAAATATTTACTTAAAAAAAATAGATACTCTACTGTTTTGCTTCACAGTAAAACAAACATATTGTTATTATATTATTAATTTTATTATTATTAATTAACGTCAAAAAAATCGTTGTCAAGAAACTCGCCGCATTGTGAATTGGGGAACAATTTTATAACGAGAAAAAGTTAGAAGCGTTTCTCGTCACGCTGACGGACGTCTCGTTTCGTCGTCGCATTATGAAACGGGCTTTTAAAATTCTTTATCAACGTTTTTTTTGTTGATTTTCAATCAGTTTTGTTATGTAATTGATACATGGATGTTATAAAATATATTTAAAAATATATGATTTAAAATTTTTTCGTAACGAATTTAAACGTAGTTTACATAGGGGAAAAAAGGTTTTTTTTTTTGAAAATTAGGGGAACAAAAAGCATATTGGTGCAAAATAAAGGGGAAAAATGTTTTGGGAACCTAGGAACCCTGCTCGTACGAAGCCTATACTATAAAATAATTGTGTTTAGAGCACTTATAGATGTTATTCAGCAGTTTGCGCACCATTTCTTTGAAGGGATTGTAGTGGACTGGGTGCTGGGTCAGTCGTGCTTCGTGCATTCTCTTAATTTGATTTCTAAATCTTAGTGCTGTTTGGAAAATATTGTATTCCATCTAAGTAAAGGGTTTTCCAATTAGAGGTGTTATTTTGACATTCAAAGAAAAATGGCATTTTTTGAGATAAATGATCGGATGTTTATTTCATTATAAAGAGGAAGGTATGCCGTTAATAATGAAACACAACATCAGCCAAATGGCCGCCACGACCACGCTTACAGGACCATATCCTTTTCATGAAATTTTCCATAACCAAATCGCAAAGTGGCTGCCCTATGTCCTCGATAGCCTCACGAATTCCATCTTTGAGGTCTTGAATCGACGCTGGGCTGTTGGCGTAGACCTTATCTTTCACGTGGCCCCAAAGGAAGAAGTCGAAAGGTGTTAAATCACAAGATCTCGGTGGCCAATTGTGATCACCTCTTCGAGAGATAACTAGGTCCGGAAACTTTTCCCGTAAAAGATCGATGGTTTCATTGCTTGTGTGGCACGTAGCGCCGTCTTGTTGAAAGTAAATGTTGTCCAGATCAATACCATCCAATTCCGGCCATAAAAAATCATTAATCATCCCTCGATAGCGCAATCCATTGACCGTTACTGTTGCTCCAGCCTCATTTTCGAAAAAGTAAGGTCCAATGACCCCGCCGGACCATAAACCGCACCAAACAGTCACGCGTTGAGGATGGAGAGGCTTTTCAACAATAACTCTTGGGTTTTCCGAGCCCCAGATGCTACAGTTTTGCTTCTTGACGTAGCCTCCGAGGTGGAAATGGGCCTCATCAGTCAAGATGATTTTTCGATGAAATTCCGGATCATTTTCATGCATTTCAAGGACCCAATCAGCAAAGACACGACGCTGTTGATGATCAGCCGGCTTGAGTTCTTATGTTAACTGAACTTTATAAGCCTTAAGACCCAAGTCTTTATGCAAAATATGGTGTAATGACGTTTGTGGAATGCCTAATTCCAAAGAACGACGAGGAATGGACAAACCTGGGTTTTCTTCAACACTTTGGGCTACAACAGCAATATTCTCAGTTGTTATTGAGCGACGTGCACGGGTTTTATTCTTCACATCACTAACTTGTCCCAACAGCTCGAATTTGTCCACCAATTTCTGTATTGCGGTCCGACAAGGTGCTTCACGACGACCCAAAAATGTTTTAGTTTTACGAACCGTCTCTGCCAAATTTTCACCATTTTTATAGTGAATTTTAATAATTTCAATGCGTTGTTGAAGCGTGTATCGTTCCATTTTTATTAATGGCGTAGTTTCTACTTGTCAAATGTCAAAAAATGACAGCTTCAAAAGTGACAGCTACCGAAATAGCGGGCTATTCAAAATAACACCTCTTATTGGAAAACCCTTTATATCTCAATAATACTTAAAAGTGACCTTCCCAAGTATTCCAATCTCTCTCCTAGACCCTGGACCTTATCCTGCAGTTCCATGACCATTTTGGAAAAAATGTAATTCTACCTGACGTACTTACATAGATGCCTTGTAATAATGTTATGGCTAGCTAATGACTGCTGAGAAAATATAAAGTGGCGGAACACCATTCTCCAAGCAGCATTAGTTAGGAGTATTTCCCGGAGCCGGAAGTCAAAATATTTTTGAAATGAAACGCTACGCTCCAAGATAAGTGGAAATTGTGTTATGTCGTTTTCGTTTGGATTTCGGAACTGTTCCATTCCTATCAAAAATGGGAAATTTGGAGTAAAAGGAGTGACAAAGGAGTAGCTCCGAACGTCCACTCGAAAACGACATTAATGAACAACGTGAAAAGAAAGTGAAAGAAAAAAGAACAAGTCAAACCGAACATTGAACTGCAATAATAATGTCGTTTTCGTTTGGATCTAGGAACTGTTCCATTCCTATCGAAAATGGGAAATTTGGAGTAAAAGGAGTGAAAAAGGAGTAGCTCCGAACGTCCACTCGAAAACGACATAAGTAAGTGTTCGGAAAACAGAACTGATTTTATCAGGATACGTTCACAATGAACTGATTGGTTTACACTGCGCATGTCTGACAATTATATTACGCATATGTAGTATGTCTATTGTCTACAATGCGTGGCTGCGTTTATTTTCAGTGTTTGCTTTATTATTATTTTACTTAAATAATTTAACACATTTCAGTAATCTCGTTTGCATCGATAAACAATAACCTATAAAAATTTCACTTCTTATGGGTGTACTGTACATATTTGGAACTGTTTGCGAGAAAAATAAGATTTTCTTTGACAGTTAAATTACGTGCAGATGCAGTGTAGTTAGTTTTGGTTCTTTAAACACTCTTCTGATTGTATCGTCAACAAGTTCTATCCAACTAAAAGTTTTATTGTTGAAAAATTTGAGCTTAATTTCAAATAGTTATAGCTATTATCTTTATCTTTGATTTTCAACAAGATGCGTTAATGATGTTGTTGCGGCAACAACATTTACATTTTTATATTTCTTTATACTTCCAGCCTTTATCGCAAGCCATCATCATAACACATTTAACAACTTAACATGGCAAACCATGGATGACCACTTCAATTTTCACACTTCTTCAACTATAGTACACGGAATATATTGGTTCACACTGCATATAACATACAAATCGTCTGCAAAATATCATTGCAATCCTTTGAGCACCTCTAACATGATGGTTCAATTTCTGCTGCATTAGTGATATCGCGCCGTTTCTACTGTCAGTGATAATTTATGTCAAACGATGTTATGAGGCAATATATATGTTTATGTAAATGTAGATATAGATGTAGAGGTATATGTATAGGAACCTAAAAATGGAAACGGGTCGCTACACAATATCTTAAGCTATACGAAGAAGAAAGATCCTCACAAGAGGCTTTAACGAGCAGCGAAGAATAGGAAGACATTTATATATGTATGTAGGTAGGTATAGGCTAGGCACGTTTATTGAAGTCCAAGCTTATGGATCCACTATAGCATCGGCAGATGCTCCAGAAAAGTGAACTGCAGACAGGCTTACAATTGACGACAACTATACACAACACTGTCTATTCTATGCCGCGGCCGCCATTGCCACATCGAGATCGGACTAACTATTTGGGATGTGTCCGATGTCCAACAGATGGCTGGAGACATATAAATAAATTTATTGCACGAGAATGACATAGTTTGTGTAATTATAACCGACGCGACGTCCGACCGTCTTCCCAATAAATTATATAACCGACGACAGGTCGGGTGTTTCAATTGCTATATGTATTAGGTTAGGTATAGGCACTTACATATGTATATATACAGCGACTTGGTGTGGACTTAACTTCTACCTCTCTCGATTGATGTCACCCAGCATCGAGCTTAAGTGCTATTAAAGTCTTCTTTGGTTGCATTATAGCTTCAATCTGAAGCAGCTTCGGTAGAAATGTCTTCTCAGTTAATAGCTCATGAATTACAATCCCAGATCGTGTGCACGTTTCGCCGCCACCGCCACTTGTGAAAATATTCTCTTCCCCATCAGCAAGATCAAAAGTTCAAATTATATTTAAGAACACAAAAAAGCAATGCGGCAGATGATCATTATGCAAATGTGATTCGAGGAATAAAATCGATATTGGTACTGATAAATTATAGATAGTTATGCTAATGGAGCTTCGTTTACTTGAAAGACTTAGCTAAAACCTGTGTAAAGGTATTAAGTAGAGGTGGTCAAGCATATATACAAGAATATATGTAGGGTTAATGAAAGAATTCCTGCATTTATAGTATGTGCATGTCCCTCAGGGTGGTTAACTCACACCGAAACTTGTTTCCACATTTTTTTTTCACATTTGCATTAAACAGAATGAAGCCGGATTAACTATATATTGACATCTGCGTCGTCGGTAATCATAAATATCTTATGAGTCAGACCAGTACAAGAATCTCATATACATACTTGTTAATTAATTTTTCTTAGCTATAGTCTTTATACCTATTTTACCCTTTTACGACTTGCTTGAATGTTTTTTTCTTTTTTTTGCAAGAATGACTTCTGTGATGGTAAGTTGCGATGGAAGACTATAATTTAACGATCGAAGAACGCCCTTTATAGCCCATTAAATAAGTGAAGTTATGCTCACAGGACATATCCAACGGACCCACGCTCATATTTATTGCAATGAGGTTGAAAATCGATTTGTAGATGTGCAATTACACATTTCTGATATGAAATTTAAAATTTTATTTGCAATGGAGGCAAAATTGAAATAAAAAAAAAGGAATTTAATTGAAATTTATTGTTATGGTTAAACTTGAATCGATTTAACAATTTTAATTTAAAACGAGAGTAAGCCGTATGTATAGACGAAAAAGTGGTGAACAAAATAGGTATCAGCTTAAGTCGTCATTTCGAACTGTTTACAGAATGAAATCATGAACAATTCGCAAAATGAGTTTATACATTATATGAGAGTGATTGTTAAAGGTACTAGCTTCTAGATCATCACTCTGCCATTTTTAGGTAACTTGGACACTTGGTTCAGCTGAAAACCGCTTTTGAAGAGCTAAAGAGGTTAATGTAGGCGATTTTCAAGTTGCTTTTTCGTATTGTCCGATACATTGAATGCGTTTGTATTTTTTCTTAATCGATACATTAGCCGTGTTTTGGTGAAAATTATGGATGAGACTAAAGACATGCCGATTTATAACAGTTAAAACAGTTTTTCGTCATTAAAAGGGGCTGTGCGCTTCTCGCGACTTGAAAAAAAAACTCTGGGTGCCTGAAGTATGCCCACCGGCGGAGGGCCCTGGCCCTGCGGGGCCGCATAAACAGTACTTTTATAAACCAAAACTTTTATAATTGGCATGTCTGGCGTCACTTCCGAAAATTATAGCCAGCGCAGTAATGAATTATGAATAAAATGATCATGCCAAATTTAATGACATTCGAAGAGGGATTTATTCTTCTTTTCAAAACAAGAACGCAGTAATTCCGACACCAATCGTGGTTAATGTAGACTATCAAGCAATAAACTGCCAAATGTCATTCAAGGATACGATGTCAATGGATTAAAAAACCTCTGAAAATCCGAATTTTCTTAAATTTTTTTTTGTTTCGGGAAAAAGCATTATTTTAGAACTTTCTGGTATTTTTTGTAACGGAATGTTCTACAGACGTCAAAATGCAGTTTATTGCCTATCAATCGAGAAATAAACTGTCAAATTTAATTGGAAGATATGTCAATGGATTAAAAAACTTCTAAAAATCAAATAAAAATTGAGATGAAAAGGGCAATTTTAGAGCTTTCTGGTGAATTTTGTAACGATATATTCGTCAAAATAAAGTTTGTCCCCTATCTGTCAAGCAATGTCAAGTTTCATATGGAAGTGAATTTTTGATCTGGCTATTCATTTTTTCAAAAAACACGCCTATTGATACAAACATGACAGATACTTAAAATTAGATTTTTCACGTCGGTTGTTGGAATTTGTTTTCATTTCGTGTTAAAATAGTCCGATACCTCGATGGAAAGGTAACAACTCCTAGATCACGATTATGCTATTTTTAAATTTATATGGCTATTAATTCAGTCGCAAATCTAATAAACAGATTTCAAGTTTGCTCCATCCTTAACGGCTAAAAAAAAGGGAACCTCCCTTCTAGGGAATCACTTAAAAAGGGCCTAATTTTAAGCAAATTTTTGTCAACCGTTTGGAAACTAGTTCAATTAACAGTGGATGTACGGACTAACAAACACTCGAAGTAGGATGAAAACCAATTTGTTGGGCTTTCCCCAGCATCATTATGTTAATTTTAATGAAGACTTGATGGAAAAAAAATGAATAAAAAAATTTTTGCATTATACCTGCTTCCGCAATTTCCCTACACAAGTTAGGAAACTTATTCATTCTGACAAAAATAAATCATTTACCATCTTCCAATAATCCAACGTAGATATTTGAGAAAAATAAGCTGACTTAGCAAATACAGATTAAGATTAATTAACCTCATTTAAATATTTATGCAATCTCACAGTAGATTAGGTTGCTTGGGAGCTATATCTAAGACACCTATATAATAGTTGCAAATTGGAACAAAAGAATTTAATTATTGAAGCTAATTGAATTGCAATCAGTTAACTTGTCATTTAATTTAATCGTTTCATCATGGTGAACTTCTATTTCTGTTTATCAAAGAAAAGTGTACCTATCACCATATAAAATTTTCTTCTAATCTTTTTATGGTCAAAGAGCTTGAAACCATTAAAGAAGAGTCACGTCTGCGAACCGATTACCGATATTCATGCTGTGAAAGGTTCCTAAGTAAATGCCGAACGACCAACCGACTCTTTGAATTTATTTCAAATCTTCAGCCTCCACATTCAGAAGATGCATCGTCATACAATCCAGCACCAAACCTGGGCTAGACTTTCCGAAGTTTATAGGTATACTGATTGCTTATTTAGATATGCAAAAAACTTGCAGCGCACTCATCTAGTGTGCAGCCATTCGAAACGGATTTAATATTCCAAGTTCAACGAGGACTAGCTATGCAGCAGCAATTATGGCGTGTAAATCGAAATCCAGAGCATTGATCGAATCTATATGTACATTTTTATATGCGAATTCTGGTTATAGAGTCGGAATAGTCCAAAGGAATGCGTGACGAAGCATCGGCATCATCCAACTTAACCTACGTTTTCAATGCAAATTTACCGTCCGTCGGCGGCGGCGTTGGTCGCTGGCCGTCGATGATGCTTCGAGCATGATTGGGCTTAATAGGATCAGCCCACATGGAGTCGATATCAATGACAAAATACGCATAAATAGAAGGGGTCCCAGAATTTAATGTTATGACGCTCTGCATAAATCATAGATGAAGCGATTTCTCAAGCCATCGAACTCAGTCGAAGCATTCATTCATATTAACGATGTTCTCCCCCTAAAACACCCCCCACCACCACCCTCCACCTATCAGCCACCTCAGAGTCGGGCTGAGTTTCTGGTTATTTGGTATTTTAATTGGAGCACTATTCCAGTGAGTTGGTCACAGATTGGTCCTT
Organism: Leucozona laternaria; assembly: GCA_932273885.2. Taxonomy (NCBI): domain Eukaryota; kingdom Metazoa; phylum Arthropoda; class Insecta; order Diptera; family Syrphidae; genus Leucozona; species Leucozona laternaria. Next base: position 18,878,776 of record OW026368.1, on the reverse strand, counting down.
TGCCAATCAATGGCTATTAATCAGGAATATACTGTGGGTTGATGGAGAAAAAAAAAAGAAGAAAATAATACAAGACCCTGATGTGGAGGTAAATCGTCTCGCGAAGAGTAATAAATTCTACACATGTTTGCTGCAATGATTAATGGCTATCTCTGCATGCGGATGTGTCCCCATTAGGTTCTCATATGTGAAATCCATACTATGTTCCATTTGGACACATAGTAATCCTTGACACATTCGATTAAATTGATAGAGACTGTCACATAATCAACTGAGCAGGATAGAGATCATGTATTAGGCTCCACATCACACGATCAATCATCTCTACATAATCGTTGAGAAAATCTTGTCCTAACTAATGGAAATTGCTCGTGTCAATCACATAAAAGATGTACTCTAACTCTATAGAGTTAGGAAGATTGTCACTTAAGTAGATTATAAGGAGATGTGCTTCGTAGGTGATCCCACAAGACATCAGTGTTCTGCTCCGAAAAAAGTTAAAAAACTTTGATTCAAGTTTAAGGAAAAAACTTGTTTTAAATTTCCAGTGCTTAGGCCTAGTTTTTTAGTTGTGAGTTAAACCAGAGTTAGCTAATTTTAAAAGTAAATTAACCCACAGTTGACATTTTTTCGGTGGAGAATGCATGCAGAACGACTAAATAAACCCGGTGCATAAAACATCAAAAGCATCTGTTCACTAAATCCTGAGTTAACTCACCAAATTTGATGAGTTAACTCGGGTTTAACTTTAATCTTGCACTGAAAAACTGGACCTTAATCCCGTCTTAGCCTTGTCTAGTTCTGAAAATTACCATAAAAACTAACCAACACATAACATAACCTACAAAAAAAAAAACAATCTATCATCTTGTACTCAAGAAACTGCAGTTTACCATTGATCTAAGCCAATTAAGGATTCATATAGCAAAATGTTGTTAAGTGAATGCCGACACTTAACATTATATTCAGTGTTTGGATTTAGATTTTTCCTTTAACCGGCTGGTTTACCGATCAAGAAACTGAAACTCTGCATATATGTATGCACCTAGAATCAATGTGCATTCAATTGAAATGATTATAAATTCAAAGATCTCTTGCAAATGCAGCGTGCGAATCGAATAGGATCAAATAGAAAATCTCCGCATCAGTTTGCATATACCTACTTCTTATATGGGAAAATTTATTCATTCGCACCTGATGGGATCCGAAGAAACGTGTGAAGAAACATCTCACATCTGCCAGCGAGTGCGTTGTACCAAGCTTGTTTCTTGAGGTTTCATGCAAATGGCGATGGTGTTAAGCAAAGGCGGCATCAAAAGAACCAGCCCACATATGTATTCGATTCCAACGACAAAATACGCATATTTATGTAAAATCTATTTAAGCACTCCAGAGAGTTCGCTGGCTTTGAGATATCTCACAGATATGTAGTTGTAGAGTAGATGCATAAATCATAAAGCTGTTGTAAGATAGATAGGTGTTTTTTGAGTTTAGCCAATTTTTTGCTTTTATCGCAGTTAGAATATCTGGTTATTTAATTAGTGCACAATACTGAAGATATTAGAGGATAAGTCTAAATTATTTAAACGTTAATGATGACTGACTTTTATGGTTTATTAAAACGTTATCTTTAGTTTGGTTGCGCAACTTTTGAGTAAAGCTACTTGTTGCCAGAAAGGAAATATTAAATGTATAGGTACATGTGGAAAACATAATGAAGTGCAAGGAGTTTTATACCCCAACAAATGTTGGTATCAAATACGTACTTATATCTTTACTACCCCTATGACCCTTTCACACGAAGAAACAAATCGTAGGAAATTTTTTGACGTTTTCTTTAAAAATCTTTTGTACCTATCTCCTTCGTACGAGAGAAAACAAATTGAAAGTCCAATTTCACCCGAAGAAACAATTTGCTGAAGATTTTTTGGCGTTTCTTTTTAATTTCTTCTAAAAGCTCTTGTACTTTTCACAGGAACAAACAAAATTGTAAGGAATGTTCTGTAGCTTGTAGTATCTTGGTTGAATACACACTACGTTAAGTTAAAAAGGAATGTCAAAAAAAAAATCTCCTCAAGATTTTTTCCACACCACTTTCTCTCCAATAAACTGAAAGTTCGTTGAAACTCAGTTTCCTCGTGTAAAAGAATCTTTTTTATTTGTAGTTTCCTTTAAAAGCCTATTGTATGAATGCACACTTCTGTCCCTTTTCAATTGGAGTCAAAATGACAGTTCTTCTTCTAAAAAAAATAGAAATTTGCTTCTGGTTTTGTTTTCAGAATCGTTCGAATTGGTTCGGTTTACCAATCGAAAAGGCCAGACGTGGAGTTTGAAATTAAATCTCAAAAAAAAAATCTTCAAATACCTGACAATTTGGAACATCCACCAGACTTCAGTGCCCAACAAGTAAAAAAAAAAATCAATAGTTTGACAGAAAAATATGTAGGGAAAACAAAAACATATGATTGTGATTGGTCGATTGTTTGTTTTCCCTACATATTTTTATGTCAAAATTAGAAAGAGAAAAGACAAAGATAGTTTCTGGAAAAGCCTAATTGTAATTTCAATTTTACTTATTGCCTTTTCTTTCCTACATACTGAACGTAGCTTGAATTGAAATTTCCTCGTGTGGAAAGGGTCTTTATAAACATTGAAAAGATACGTTCGATTTTTCGAGAATTTATTTATCAAGTTTGCTGATGGTTCATCTTTTCATTGAATTTAAATAATTAAGCTCAATTAAATAAAATTAATTAGATATATTTTTTAAACAAAATTAATCATAGAAGCGACGCAAAATTGTAAAGTATGAATAGGATGCGTTAAGTAACGATTGAAACATTTCCAAGGACATCGGATAAATATTTCCAACAGTCATCTGAAAGCAGGAAGAATTATTATTCTTATCGAGTTTTAAGACGCACATTACAAAATTGTAACTAAAAATGTCAAATAATTTATTACTTACCACACAAGGAATTTGAGCCCGCATTATTAACATCAAAATATTTGTTTGCATTGGTTTTTCAACTAAAAACCAATTAACATCGTATGCAGCATCTGCTACTTTTCCACTCTGAAATTATGTTTTAAAATATCTAAGAAAAAGTTGTATACATACATATTGCATCTACAAAAGGGACATTTCAATATGTGACAATGTCATAAGTGACAGTCATAGTTTTTTTGGAAACTGGCAGATGCAAAATTGCAAAGAGAAAATAAAAGGCGTTTTAAATTGTAATAATTTTTCAATATATATATCGCAAAAATTGATTTTAAGAAAATTTATGCAAATGTCATTTGGTGTGTTTTGTTGAACTAGTTACTGGACCAATTCCGCAATGTTCCACATTCAGCCATATAGTTATGTCGTTTTCGAGTGGACGTTCGGAGCTACTCCTTTTTCACTCCTTTTACTCCAAATTTCCCATTTAAGATAGGAATGGAACAGTTCTGAAATCCAAACGAAAACGACATTACTGAAAACCAAATGTGCTGTTAACTTTTTGTTGGTAGAATTTGCATGTGACATTTTTTAATGTGAAGAATTTCTTAATGTTCACATTAAGGAGCTCAACAAAACACGCCTATTTTCGAAAAAGCGATGACGTTTGAGAAAACACGAAAGAGGACTCTGACTTATGGCCTTTTCGATTGATGTAAGAATGACAGTGGGTACGTTCAGACGACGTAGGAACTTGAAGGCAAGGCAAGTTTCTCGTCTCTGATTGGCCAGCTGTCGAAAAATTGCCTTCCAAAAAAAGCAACTTTTATTGGAAAGTGACTGGAAAGCTAGTCAAGAAATATCTCCCTTCATTTTAAGCCAAGTGCATTTATGTCAAATTATCAGCTGATTATATTTTGTCATTAAACAGCAAGCTGAACTTCATTGTTCAGTGACTTCTTTTTTCCACGTTTGTTTTATTGTTTTGGGTGGAGGAGTTCCTTATCAAAATTATAGAAAAGATTTAATTAAAAAATGCATCATTAGTAAGAAGAATTGACAAATTTTAATTTACAATTCGTAATGGATTTGTGTGAGGTGTTTTTCAGATAAAAATATTATAACAAATACTGTCTGCACTATCAACGGAAGGTAAAGGTTGGAAGTAAATGTAATGGTAGTAAATGGAATGTAGTCTTGTGTCTGCTGAACGTACCCAGTTCTTCTCAAAAGAAGTGAAATTTGCCTCTGAGTTTATTTTCAGAATAGTTCCAGATGTATTATGTTAACACATATCAAATTGTTCTTCCGGATTACCAATCGAAAAGGCCATTATTCAACCAAATCTGACAGTGTTTTTTGTAACAGACACCAGACTTAATAAAATACGGCACAAAGTGTCAAAGTAACATTTTAATTTTCGCTCGGAAAACAAACGATTTATGTGCTTTCCGGTAATCAATTTGCAATAGATACTCTTTAAACGTCAAAACGTAAAATGTTACCTCTATCTGTCAAATAATAAACTGTCACCTCCGATTTCGATGTATTAAATAACATCTAGAAATTTGAAATATTTTGAGATCTAATTAATTGCTCCAGAAATATGCAATTTTATGGCTTTCGGGGTGAAATTTGGTATGAAATACTCTTTTTGCATCAGAATTCAGAACATATTTTGTCCCCTATGAATTAATTCAATACATTTTATAATAAGTTGATGTTTTAGGGCTCGCCCGGAAAACAAGCTATTTAAATGCTTTCCGATAAATGTAAATAAATATTACCAAGAAAATAACTAAAAGAAGTGAAGGAATTTTTTTATGAAAAAATTAATGATTAAAATGAATATTAAGTTTATATCGAATAATTCTAGTTTTTATTCGATCACTCTGAAATTGTTAATTTATGTAACTTACCTCTTCTGAAAGCTGGCTAGCATACCAGTATAATGTTAATATCTGAGAAAATATCATAGAAATTTGTGTAACTGCTATTGTCACTTGAGCTGTAGTTTCTGCCTTAAATTAGAAAAAACTAAATATTGTAAAGGGAACAATTATACAAATTAAGGAATTTGTATTACTTACAATATTAAGTAAGAACAGAAGTCCACATAATAGTGAGCCGAAACAAATAAACTCTACTAAGAAAACATAAGTTGTGAGGTTGTTGATGATATTGACATACCTTTCAGTTATTAATTGAATTAGAATTTAAAAATTTTATTGTGAATTATGACTTATAACATAAGTTATAATTTTTGAAAACGGAACTTTCAAAAGTGAAAGGTCTCTTTGGTTACTTTAAATTTCTTACAAACTTTCACAATCTGTCAAATCCTATTGGAAAAGAACTCTGTGAAAATCCTTGAAAAAGTTTCAAGTTTACCAAACAAATCTAATAAATATATATTAATGATTAGTGTATATTAACGGTTCTAAGATCTCCAAGAAAAAATCCACTTTGGCTCTCCGCACTTGAGCATATTGCTTGGAAATTTAGGTTTCAATTATTGGGTTTCTACCGGATTGTTCCTTTGGTTTAGTTTGCAATTTCACGAAAGCAAATTGTGCAAATATTCATATCTCTAGTAATGTTCGTTTTGCAGGTCATGTTCACACTACGATAAAAAAAAAAAAATAAAATAAATCAACACTTATGTCCTTGTTAAATTAAAATCATTTAAAAAGGCCCTTTTAGAACATAACGAATGCGAAAGGGAAAGGAGGCGACACACAATACAGCTGCCCGGTGAGTTCTGGTTAAAATTTCGTTGACTTTTTGTCGATGTGGCAAAGATCCAGGTGGAAAAAAACACAGTCACGAAGCAGTTGTTTTGCCTTCTCCTTCTTGCAGTCGCTATGTTTCGAAAAGAATAATCGTGTAAATCATAGCAGTCAAAACAGAAAGCACGGTTTTTTGTGACTAGTTGAAAACATTTTTAAATCGATCTCGATCCATCTATCCATTTTATGAAACGAAAAAAGATTATTTAAAAATTATCTTATCAGAGACTCTTTTGAAACTCGCATTTCAAATCAAACAACTCGTGTGCGAAGGGCCTGTCTAAACATATATTTACTTATGCAGTATTCCGCGCTCAATTGCACCTCGCTCAATTGATTTTCCCGCTAAATTGATCTTAAAAAACTGCAGCATAGAAAACTCATAACATTTAGATATTTTTGGTAAATTGAACTCCCCGGTTAATTTATCGAAAATTCAGACAAAATAACAAGTGCTATTAAGCGGAAAACACTGTATACACTCATAATTCATTTAACGCAACGGTCCTTACTCAATAATGGTCTTCTGATATTTGATGCACCATTTTATTTTCATCATTAGAATTTGCGAACTATTATTATTATTGTCTTCATTCAATCCCCGCAAGCGATGTTGTAAAACTTTACACATAAGAATTGCAAACATTATCAATGCTACAACCAAACTTCCAAATGGAATATACATAAAACATCCAATTGGTGTGATGATCACTTGATATATGTAAAATATGTAAAATGCAGGAGTTTCAAGTTCATCAATTCCAGGAATATGACTTCCATATGGTAACACTTTAATTTATAAACAAAAAATAAACATAAGTTAGAATAAAGTTTAATAATATTTTTATTTTTACTTCTAGTATCGGCAAAGATGGGATAAGCACAAAAACCCAGCACTGTCATAAGTCCAAGTACCATATTGATGATTGCGGTATTCTTACCTAATGCATTTGTATCCTTTAACATGTCAGTTATAACTTTGTCATTGCTGTTCTAGAAAAGAAACAAAAATCGAAATAATCATAGATTAAAAGGTCTTTTGTGGAGCTATCCTTAGGTCCAGTTTTTCAGTTCGAGATTAAAGTTAAACCCGAGTTAACTCATCAAATTTGGTGAGTTAACTCAAGATTAACTGAACAGATGCTTTTGATGTTTTATCCACCGAGTTTGTTTAGTCGTTCCGCATGCATTCTCCACCAAAAGACTACTTCCTCAGTGTGGTAACTGTGGGTTAATTTACTTCTAGAGTTAACAAACTCTGGTATAACTCACCACTGAAAATCTGGGCCTTAATTTATCATTAATCATTATAATAAATGTTAGGGACAAGTGGGGTAATTGTGAACACACTTTGTTCTGCAAAAACCGTTTGTGCGACGAGACAAAGCATTGATATCATTTTGAAAACCATTATATTCCCAGTTATATTCTGACAGTTGAAAAACATCTTCTGTCAATGAGTTAATTCAAATTTCAACGTCGACCGACGTAGGTATATCATTAATTTTACCCAGTTTTTGTTTAAGTTTTCGTGCTCAAAAATTATATTGTTTAAAAAATATATATAATTTAAATAGAGGTACCTACATATATAGTTAAAGTAAGATAAATGTGATAAAAAATGAAATACAAAAGTTATTGGCTGTTAAAATTACCCAATTTGATTCTCCTATCGTATAAACGGTTAAATGTATTTGGATAAATTATAAACATCCATTTTTAATATTTTACTTGATTTATCTATTCTTATTATCTATAATTATTCAACGGATATTTTAACATGCAATAAGTTTGCGATTAGTTACATTTAAGGAGGTATCTATATAAATGTATCAGCATGACCTAAATCTATCGCAACTACATCATGGTATGTACTTACATACATATATCTAAATATTCGAAAATGTATTATTTATCAAGTTCATATTACGGAAACCTTAGGTATATAGGTACTTACCAACAGTGACTTATACAAGCAAATAAAATCACTTAGAAACTTCTCATATTTCGCCCTCTGCATCACCATTAGGTATCCTCTTAAAATTGTGTTAAACCACAAAACCAGCATATAAGCATTTCTAATGATGACATCAACTGCTTCTCTTGTCAACGACATGTAAATGAATTGAGAAATATTAAATGCCGTCGTAAACGACAGTGAAAAATAACGCCGCCAATTTCGTTCATAAATCAAGCCCCAATATTTCAAGACACGAATACTCATGGCAACCATTGGGATTGCCAGAATTTCTTGTAAAACTAATTCTTTTGGATTGTTCTTTTCCATTTCCATGATGGCGATATCGCAATGGGTCTGTTTTCTGTGAACTTTTCAAACGGACTATATTTCATTTCGAATTGAATGAGCTTTTTATATAAAATCAAATATATAACAATATTGCAGTGCGAACATTTCCCACGAGGACACAGTTTAAATTTCGTAGTGTAGGTATGTGTGGTCGCGTTTAAAGGACAATTTTATCGGATTAATATTTATGATGTTGTTCACGTTAAATGAATTTTGTTATACCTCGGGTGCCAATAAATGAGTGTCATACGCCATTTCGATTTTATTTGTTGTTTTTGTTTGGCTACGAAAAAAGGATACGAGACGACCTAATCGTACATACATTGAAGTTACTTCGTTTATGTTGTTGCAGCATATAGCATCATATCATTTTTTAAATGATTTAATATTTATATTTATGACAAATGAATGAATATACATATATATGTAACTCATATTTTGTATACTATCTTATTTAGTTAAGGTTTGAATTACAGAAATGCACATATTTTCAAAATAATATTTAGGTATTTCTTCAATAAAAGTTCGACCAGAAAGCCAGTCATATCATATGTAGGGGAGACCGGGGACAAAAGTAACCCGTCATGAAAGTAACAAGTTAATTCACAGACTGCATTAATGTATTGAAGCATTTATTTGTATGCAGTTAGTTGTAAACAACTTAACTCTTCTCTTTGAATTTTGATTTATCTTAACTTTTTTTGATTTATCTTATTTCATAATTTCCACCAGTTTGTTTTTAATAGGACAAAATTATAAAGGGAAGAGCCTTGGAAAAATGTACACAGCTATGTGAATTTGTCATTTTATTGAAACTTAAATTCATCGGTTTCTAGATAAATAACCCATCTTTTAGATAACATATTTCGTTTTCTGTTATTCAATCCAACAAATGAAATAGCAGGAACCCTTAAAGTAAAAAAAATGTTACTTTTATCCCCGGTCTCCCCTTCATATGTGTCACTGGCTGATGAGTTTATGTATACCTACTTAGTTGTTATTGAGGCAGTGACTATACCTACCTCTTAAGGCAGTTAGTATGATGGAAAAAACAATAATAGTCCAAGACGGATTCACTTTACTTCATTTTACCAAGGATGTAACTTTGGTGACAGTAAGATGTATGGACATCCGTGGCTATAATAGCTCTCCCTCTATATAACGAAAGATAAGATTCAAAATAAGGTAAGGTTAGCTTTCCAGAGAATTTTTCATAACTACTTGTTAGAATTTTTGGTCCTAATGCCCTTGTCGCCGCGCCGTATGACCTTGATGGAATTCTCAGCGGAGCTTAGGTTACATGATGAAATAATTTGTCTGCCAGAATTATGGCCGTTACTCAGGGGCCCTATTTTGTAAAACGATCTTCGTTGAAATTGTCTCGTTATCTCTAAAATGCGATTAAGTATGTACCTATGTATAACGAGGATCGTTTTAGTTTAACGATAATCGTTTTTCCTTACGACGGACATTTACCTTATATCGCCATTAATTGTGTTATGTTTTGGATCAAAATTTACATTAAATATAAACAATAAACAAGAATTAAAATGAATTATTCATTATTTTTATTAACCTATCTATATAAATAAAAATGTAAATGTTGGTTTGTTCCTAATCGCTAATCTCTGAAAGTTCTTAACCAATTGCTTTGAAATTTTGGCACACCATTCCATTCGAATACGCGCGTGTTTATATATACTTTTTTTTTTAGAAAAATACAGCGGGATATATTAGGCATAAAAACAACACCCGCTATACTGATGTATAAGCAATACAGGAACTTTATTTATCAGAAAAAATTTTCAGTTTAATTGTCAAAAAATTGAGGAAGTAAAATAATATAAGAGAACTGACAGCAAATTTTGGGTGGTTTTTAGGTGTATTCGTAGTGATATCAAGAAGTCTGGTAGGTTTTTTTTGGTGCCGACCGGTGGTGGGGGTAAGGTGTTGAAAAAAAAACAATGTTTACAATTTTTTTCAGGAGCTTAACTTCATTTTCATTTTTTTCAGACAGGAAATGATGATCTGTCATTTTCCCTAAGTTGTAAGACATTTATCTTGACGGTTCCATTAAAAGAACTCAAGATATAAGTTTGCTAAGCGAACCTTTTCGGATTTTTTGGGGAATTGTGTTGTAGATCTTTTGCTAGAGGAATTTAGACTCAACGCAACGTTGCATACGCGCGTGTTTTTCTTCAGGTTTTAAAAACAGCATCATCTTTCAGTCGTAAAATCAAAGCACGATATACTGAGATCCCAGAAATCTCAATTAAAAGCGGAACAGGATTCCTCAATAAAATTCTCAGTTTTGCCACAAAATACTGAAGAAAAAAAATGTATTTACTTAATCTCTTTCCGACAGAGCAGAATATCTAAATCTAATGTTTGAATTTTGATTTAGTTATTTCGCAACATTTGTGAGCTGAAGCATTGCTCTTAAAAACAACATCATCTTTCGGTCGTAAAATCAAAGCACGATATACTGAGATCTCAGAAATCTCAATTATTCAATATAGAGACAAAAAAGGTATGTTTTGTGCCACCGGAAAAATTAAACTGCCTCAACTTGGAGTTTGTAAAACTTCAGTTAATTATTTGCCCGTCAGTTTATTGTTTGAATTGTTTTCTTTAAAAATAAATATAATTCAAAAATTAAAAATGATGGATTCTTATGGTGTTTTCCATACAAAATAAATCAATTTATTTTGATTTGGATCTGTCAATATGCCGATTTGGCAATTTTTAGCTTTCCATATACTAAGTTAGGTTAAGTAGAAGTGGCTGTCGACGGATAGTCGACACACCTATATGAAGGTGTGAAAATTGTGTCCAAAATATTTGAGAAATAATCGTTCATAATAAAGGGAAGCGGTTTCAAATGAATCGGTAACTTCATCAAGCTCATTTTTTTCTTTTTAAAATGAATCAAGGGATGAAGATTTTTTGAAATATTAACACAGAACAGTATTCCATTCGCCACGTAAAAAAAATTATTTTTTAATTGAAATCTAAAATTAAAAATGGAAAACCCCATTACACTACTTTTGTGTAGTGGGTTTTCTTCAAATTCCTAATAAAACAATTTCAGCATCGAGACTCACAGAAAGAAGAGCAACGATTAAATCCACAGTATTCCGTACTATCTAATCTGAATGACAAGCTCGGCACTATATTTGGCTTCTTCTGTTACTCTTAGAATGACATTTTGCTGAACTATGAATTTCTATCCTCAGAAATAGCTGGAAAAGAAAATCATAGATAGGGGAAATTTTTAAGTCTCTCGAGAGGACTCTTTTCTGTGTAAAAGAATGAATTTTTAAGTACGGCTACACAAAATTGTATGGCAGGTATTGTGTGTACGGAGAATGTATAAAGCAAGGAACCAACTTAAGAATCAACCCATGCGTTCAGGCTAAAATGAATTACAATACAAAATTTTAAAACTTAAATTTTAAATCATAAAAAAAAAACAAAGTAATGCTAAAGTTAAATTTACACCCAGCGAAGCGGGTGGGTAACAGCTAGTAATATAATAAATATATGAAAAGCAATCGGCAATCAGCGAAAGCAAATTGGAATTATTTAATCATTGTTAGGTACATGGTTACCTTCTTCCTCTTCAAAAGTGTTCAGTTCACAATAAAAAAACAGACTTTGGAAAGACATTTTTAAGAAATAAAGAGACTTATTTTAACACCTACACACTTTACTTATTGGGGTTTCCATTGGTAAATACAAATTTCAATTTTAAATTAGATTTTTTTCGTGGCGAATAGAACGCGATTTCAAATTGATTTATTTTTGTCGTTGTATTTGTGTAGTTACGTTTCGGTGTCAATATTTCAATACAAATTTCGTCCCTTTTAGAAGAGAAAGATGGGCTTGATGAAGTTATCGACTCATTTTAAACTTTTCCATTTATAATGAGGGATTCCTGAAATTTATTTATTTGCCAACTGACATTTGGACATTATGTTGGTGTTAGTACATGGGTAAGTCTGCCAAAAAATTTGGATCTGCAAATGGAACGCAAAAATGAATAAAATCGGCTTTTTGACAGATCCAAGTCAAAAATAAATTGATTTATTTTACCAATGGAACACCCCATTAATTTCACAAATCACAATTATCTAAACAACATTTTGTGACAGATCTTAATAGCAGCACAGCTAGAAATATTTTTGGATTAATTTCAAAATGTTGTTATTTAACTAAACCAGCTCTTTATTTGACATTTTAGTTGTAATTTCTCCGATGTGTGTACTGTACTGTGTACCGGATAACAAATTTCAAATAAGTAAATTATCGATACTGATGCAAAAGATATGTTTTAACTGAAGTGAAATCCAGTGCTTGCAAATAATCTCAATCGTTGTGTTCAAATTTTAAAGTTGTCACAAATAGGTTTACAATGATACACAAACTTCAGAATGAATCAATTTGCAATCCGTTTGCACATGGAGCAATTAAATAAATCTAATAATACCCTTAATCGGGTCTTTATTAAGGAAATTATAAGGCAGAGAATAAATTGTCTGTGAAATAAAAGGAATTTTCGGATTGGTTGAAAGGAATCTTGTAAAAAAAAATGTCCTTTAGCACTGGTGTAGAGTTAGAACAGGGTATTTTTTGTCAAAGTCCCCTTTCACACGAGGAAACAAGTTGCTGGAGATTTTTTTTGACGTTTTCTTTTAATTTCCTTAAAAATCTCCTGTACCTTTCACACGAAGAAACAAAATCATGGAAACTTTCTGTATTTCCCTTTTAAAATAGCTTGGTTGAACACACTCTACTGTGTGTGAAGAGGAATGTCAAAAAAATCTCCTCGAATCGTTGACCGGGGAGATTTCAATTTCCCCTCTTACCAACAAACTGATTGTTGCTGGCAACTCAGTTTCCTCGTGTGAAAGGGGACTTAGGAGTAAACTACGTTTTGCCATTTTTTTAAAAATCCGATTTTTAAAAGGTTGATTTATAAAATATCGAATAAAATTCACATATTGGTAATAATAAATGAATAAATATTTTTTCTAATTTTATAGATTTGAAGGTTTCATAAACCTTTGAGCAACTCTAAGATTGGATTTGAGTACAGGATATCAAAAAACCTATATCTGAAAATATTTGAATGCAATTTTGATAAATTCATTTTCAATTCTTTATCTAGAATCAACATAGAAATTGCTTTCTTGTTGTTACATATAAATACAAAGCTACCTACCTAATTTCCATTGCAAAGGTAGACATTACAACCAATTTAGCAAGACCCCAATGCCCATTCGATTTGCAAATTACTACTTTTAAACAAGAAAAATAAATTACAGTGTTTCGAAATGCAAATTAAATCACAACCTAAAGTTATATAAATAAGGATTGTCTGCTTGGTTCGCTAGTTATTTAAGAAAAGTAATTTGCTTCCAAAGAACCCCTGTTTTGACTTTCATCAAGAATGCTTGAAGAAATCCAAGTAGTCTATATGAGTGTCCGAATTTTAAAGTTTTGGTCCTTGATTTATGATCACAATTGGCGAAGATACATGTGTTTATCTTTGACATCAATTCTAAACATTACACAAATTAATTACATGTTTCTGACACACGAAGGCGTCGATGCTAAGATCCGAAATGCCTACATGCTTGTCCTATGGAGCAATACAATACTTCGGGCTTATCTTTTGGTTCATCAAAAGGCAAAAATAGAGAAATTTCTGGCCGATTTGCAATACATTTACTATGAAATTAAAGTATTAAGGACTTTTAAATATTTTGTGTTGCAAATTCTAAAAAAAAAAAACAAAACCTTTGCTTTAAATTTCGTTTCAGAAAGATGGAGACCAGTACATCCAGAGTCTGCTAGATGAAACTAACTTAATGGGAAAATACATGTCACGAATGAATCTGTTTTTGGGATTATTGACTTGTATTGGATTCGGGTCGTATCCTTTGTTTGCAAATGAAAAGGGTTTGCTATATACCTACATATATTATAAAATTTAAAGTTTGTTTGTTAATTTGTTGTTTATTTTTTCTTCATTTTTAGTCCTGCCATTCGGAAGCATCGTTCCTGGACTCAACGAATACAACACGCCATTCTATGAAATCCTCTATATTTATCAAATGATTGTCACTCCGATGGGATGTTGCATGTATATTCCTTTTACCAGTTTAATTGTGGCTTTTATTATGTTTGCGATTTTAATGTGCAAAGTGCTACAATATCATTTGAGGAATTTAAAAAATACTGGAGATTCTAACGAAGTGGTCAAAGCTAAATTGATTTGGTGTATTATGTTTCAAAAGACTATAATCAGGTAGGAGAGGGGGAAAGCACAACAGAAAATTGAAAAAATTAACCCAAACGAAATTTCACGTTGGGCGCCAATTTACCACAAAAAAAAAAACAGATTTTATAATTTGAATTTTTACAGATACATTGAAACTGTCAACAATTTAACCACATACATATTCTTCCTAGAATTTGTGGTATTCGGAATATTATTATGTGCACTGCTTTTTCTGTTAATTATTGTAAGTTCAATGAAATTTAAAATGTGTGAGTATATATTTTTTAATTACTAAGTTTTTGTAACATTTTGTGTAAGGTCGATTCACTAGCTCAAGCAATTATAGTTTGTGCTTATATAACAATGATATTTGCTCAAATTCTAGCGCTTTATTGGTATGCCAATGAATTATATCAGCAGGTGACTTATATAATTACATACAGTGCGGTTCACTTGATTAAACACATCGATTTTTTTTCAAAAATCTTATTTTTTTTCTTTTGTACCTTCTAGTAATCAACTACCAAACATTTGCATTTATTAGAGAGGTTGGAAAAAACTTAAACCAGTGGTTATGTTCTTTAAAAGAATAATTGAAAAACACGACCTTTTCGATATGGAAAATATTTAATAATAATAATTGTTTTGAAACAGAAATCATAGATATATAATTTGTATATCACTTTGATAATGATAAAATAAAAACTTAGAGTGGTTGAACGTTAAATATTTCAACAATATTTAGTTCACAGTGAGAAGAATATTAATAAGTATGTACACACAACTTTTTAGAAGTAACTACTCTTTTTTATCAGCATTTTATAAAAAAAAAAAATGATGCGTCTTATCAAGTGAATCACACTTCATATACAACAACTATGCAACACGATTATTATTTATTTTTCAACAGACCTTGAATATCGCTGCAGCTGCATATGAAACCAATTGGTTCGAGTTTCAGATTCCTACTCAAAAATATGTTATGTTATTGATACTACGTGCTCAGAAACCATGTTCGGTAAATTTTTAATATTCTTATCTGAAAAATCAATTTAATATTTGTAATTTTGTTTTCAGTTAACAGTTGGGAATGTACACCCAATGAATTTGGAGACATTTCAGTCACTTTTAAATGTATCTTATTCGTATTTTACGTTGCTTAAAAGGATTTATGGTTAAAAATTGAGTAATAATTAAATTATTAAATTAAATTAAAACCAGTAAAAATATAAACGAAATTTGCTTAAATTTTTAAGCTATTTTCTATGGAAGTGACTCTAGACATTCAAATTATAGCAGTTTTGGTTTATAACAGTACTACTGTTTATGCGGCCCGAAGGGCCATTGCCCTCCGCCGGTGGGCATACTTCAAGCACCCAGAGTTTTTTTTTCAAGTAGCGCGTGGCGCATTTATGCACTCCCACTTTTAATGGCGAAAAAACTGTTATAACTGTTACAAATTGGCATTTCTCTAGTCTCGTCCATTTTCTATACTACTTTATTAGCCCTTATCTCTTCGCACAAAAGCGGCTAATAGATTCTGATTCAAACTAGCTTTCTCAATTCCATCATCTTCGTTTTCGGCAATAGTATTCCCCTTCGACTGAAGATGCCTCGTACAAAGGCTCCTGATCACAGATTAGTCATATGAAGATGAGAATGTTTCGTACGTTTCACCCTCCAAAACCCATTTGTTTACATTGTTGTATTTGTAATTTCTTCCCGCGTCGATGAATAGATGTGAATTGCAACAACAATTTAACCAGGTATGTGAAGATCCCTACTGTCTATGTGTGAGGTTTTTTTACACACACTCTCATTTTTTATCTGATAACTGCCAGTTCAAGCTTGTAGGCAAACTAAAATGGCTGCCGGGGATTCTCATCTTCATGTGGATAATCTGTGCTCCTGATGCTCATAATCTTCAAATTAATGTTCCCTTAAATTTACGGCAATGACACAGGTAACAAATCGTCCACTGGCTTACTTTGAAATGCTCTGGTGACAGGAAAAGAATAATCAACCTTTCCTTTTTCCTACTAGCTGAACCCATAATTGAAAACCTCAATTGATGGTTCATAAATGTACGTATATGGCAGTACTCGTAGACTTATTTTTATCGGGGAAAATTTAAAAAGTTCAAAATTTTACCCCAAAACCATGAAAAATCCCCCAATTCACGAAGACGAGACAAAAGACGAGACTTTACGTATTCTTTGTAGACTTTAGAGCTGCATTCGATTCTATAGATCGCAATGCACTTTTTTATAAACTGTCACAAAAAGGATTGTCAACAAAAATGCTCAGAGTCCTCAAAAGTTTGTATACAAACACACATCTACCTGCAGGAATAAAATTGCAGAACAAGTTATAAAAGTACTACTTTACGCAGATGACCTTGTTCTTCTAGCAGAATCCCCTCATAGTCTACAACTTACGATCAATAAAATGAACGATTTCTGCAAATCTGAAAGTAAATTTAGAAAAATCTAAGATTATGATAATTCGCAGCAGGCAAACAAAACTAGAAACAAACGAAAAATGGTTCTTTGATGGTGAAGAAAATGAAATAGTACTATACTATAAATATTTAGGAGTAACTTTGACTCAAAATATGAAGCAGAATCTGCACCTTGAAAAAAACTGTCAAAAATATAATAGGAAAACAATAAATACCGGTCTCTGCGAAATACCGTGTATTCGAATCAGTCATGCGATCTGTCATGTACTATAGTGCTCAGACTTGGGGGCACAAGCAATACGAAGAAGTCGAAAAACTGCTTCGATTCTTTTTGAAAAAACTTTTCCATCTTCCTCTGACTACTGCTAATTATGTACTATGTACTTCGCACATAGGCTTCCACTTATACATACAAAATATAGTATGAATAAGAGAGTGGAATGGATTAAGGATTGGATAGGACTGGCTCCAAAATGTGATGCTAGCTTAAGTATACAATATGATGACCCAATAGTTTTAAAACAGCAGCTTTATAAAGTCTTGGAAGTATCTGACATTCTCCAGAAAAATGAATTCAAAGAGCAAGCAACATCTTCAATTAACAGGTTGATATACCCTGAATTAAATTATGATTTGAAAGATAAAAACTATTTTAATGAACGTTACAGCATAAGAGCGATATCTCTGATTTGCAGAGCAAGATGTGATATGTTGAACTTGAATGGTTCACCATTCAAAAAAACATTAGCAAATCTTTGCACTATATGCAATTTTCAAATGAAAGAAGACACATTCCACTTCCTGGCAATATGTCCAATTTACAAAGACGTAAGGCTTATTTACTTTGGAAAGTTGTCATTAACAATGGAAGAAACGAAGAACATCCTTAACGGGTATAACTGGGAAGCTCTTCATAAATTCATTGAGACAGCACTCTCTTATAGGAACAATATTTTAACTGAATGTTTTAAAAAAACAACACTATCGGCCCTATCGAGGTAACCGTCGGAGCGGAATTCTCTCCGATTTCCTACGAATCGGAGACATTTTGCTTCGAGGTAGTTATCCGATCAGCTGATCGGAAATTCTGTCCGACGAAATTCAACGCATGCCATTTGTTTGCGATGAAGTACTTCTAATGGCTTTATTTTTGACAGATACAAACAAAATTTTCTCCGAAGTCCTCCAACAAGTTCTTGTTGCGGAAAGTGTTTTTTTTTTAAAGAAATAGTTAAATAAAATGTAATTAATAAAAAAATAAACTTTATTTACGTTAACTTATGTTAAGTTGGGGACTTTTTGCTTCTAGGCAGAACGAAAAAACAAGTTCACAACAATGAGCGGATGGTGAATCTGCTGAGCAAATATCCCGATATTGCACAAAATTACAACAAAAGGACACCAGAGATTGTGGCCGTGTTTTGGGAAGATCTGGCCAATCAGCTGAATTCATTGGGACCAAGACAAAGGGATGTTGGTGGATGAAAACAAATATGTTCGTAATTTTTTGTTTTGTGCATTGATCCATTTCCATTGTGATTAAAGTTTTTTTTTTTTCAATTTATTCTTTTTTTGACACTTCAAATGGAAACAAAAAACATATGTTTCGAAATAGGGAGGGGACTTTATTGATAGTTTTGATTTAAAAATCGGTGCATCTAATTACATTTCTTAAGACCGCTAGCGCATTATAATTGAAAAAATTACTTTTTATAAGCAATAAATTACACTCCCCCACCAATTTTGCATGCTTTAAAATGCTTATGGTGTTTATTTTTAAAAAATTATCGAAAATATATCGCATTTTCGATATATCGGTTAATTACCACATCTCTGCCTGAAATTTATATCCATCGCAATGCGTCTTCGCATTTCTGTAAAATTTCTTCCGATGAAAGCTACTTCCAACCGAAATTGAATTTCCAACGAAGGATACGTTGCGGAGAATATTCCGCTCCGACGGTTACCTCGATAGGGCCGAATATCATGTTTTTATAATATCCTAATTCTCTTTTCTTTTTTTAAGATTACTTATTGATTCAATTTTAAACTTTTAAGCGCGTCAATCCATACAAATTAATAACGAAATAATATTGTATCCATTTGTAGGTGAACAAGTTAATAATTAACTTGTTTATACTACAAATTTCATTATTTTAAAAATCCACTGTCGACTATTTTGCTGTAAATATTTATTAAAATTCACTAAAAACTGACCTCTTAGAGATCTTTTGGCTTTATTCAAATCTAATTATAAGTTAATTTGGTTTCGGTTTCATTATAAAAAAAAAAAAAAAAAAAAAAAAAAAAAGGAAAAAACACATACAAATTCCTTTAATATCTTTTATTTATCTTTCAATAATATTAGACATTTTTTTAATAAAATTATTTTTAATCATAATAAATCTTTCCACACTTTATACAGAATACATAAATAAAATTAAAAAAATTAAGTTAACAAAAAAAAAATAAAATAAAACAATACAAAAAACAAAACAAAATTAAAAAAAAAAAATAACAAAAAAATAAATCAAATGTAAAAATAAATCAAATATAAAAATAAATGTTAATAAAATAGAAATACTACATTCGTTTCGTGTCGGTTTAATTTTTTTTATTGGTAAAGGAAATATTGAATTCAAATGAAACTTGGTTTCAAATTGAATTAATTTTTGAGTATACATCTTGAGGAGTACAATAATTGAAGATTTTTACATTCATTACAAATTCAAATAAATATTTTAAATAAATTAGAAATAAATCAAATTTAAATAAAAATACATGTACATATACAGCAACTCCAGCACAAGCACTTAGTGTATTATGGAATTTGATTTAAATAATACAGTGAACGTTTTTAGTTCACCCTTTTTACATAATTTTTTTGGGAATTTCCGGGTACCAAAACAATCTGGATCAACAAAAAAAAAAAAAACAAAAAAAAAACAACTCAATCTTGCTGTCATCAGAGCTAAAATCAAACGCTCTTCAACCAGCTAGATTCAAAGTCAGAGTGTAGTAAAAGGATATAATATACGATAGAAATAATTTAAAGCTATTTTTTAAAAATGCTATACGAACATAAAAACCATAGGCTTATTTTTTTATCCTAGTGAAATATTCATCTCTTTACTGTATTTGAATACTCTTATGTTCTCAAGATTATTAAAAATAGAACCATTAAATATTTTGAACTTCCTTACCGATGAAAAGTTATATAATACTTTTACTATAAATCACTCAAAGAATTAAATTTATAATATCTTCTATTTTCTCACACCCGTTTGTTGAACCCTGCTTAAACTTTTACTTCTATTGTTTAGACACTTTCATCAAAGTTTATAGAATTTAATGTTGCTAATATTAGATATATAATATAATCATTTTTATCAACAACAAAATTGCAATAAATACAATTTCTCTAAATAATTTCTATTATAATAATAATTTTATGTGTCGTTATATTTATAATAATAATAATAATAATTGCAACTTGGATAATTATAATATGATTTTTTTTTTAATTGATACTCCGTTGGAAACTCTAACGATCTATTTATTTTTATATAGTTGTTTTTTTTTTTTTTTTTGAATATAATAATATGGACTCTTTTTGGATTTTGAATGGGATTTTAAACTATTTTAATATATATTTATATATATATCTATATATATGCTTAAACATTATTTATTATATATTTTTTAATATATTATATATTTGTCTCTTAATTCTCTGTTAATAATTTAATAAAAATGATTTTTGTTTAAAATCTTCTTTTTTTGTTTCTAATATCTCTAATTCGTATGTTATTTAATTAGAATTTACAAACTATTTGAATCAACTTTCGGTACTTCGATTTATTTACATTTATTGTTTTTAGAAAATAATTTAGCAATTTGTATACATTTATATGATCTACTGTAAAATAATTTTTCGTATAAATTTACGTTTTTTTTCTACTACTTTCAATATGCACTGTTTGCATAAATCTTAGTTTGATTAATTTGTATAATAAAAGGATAAAGTTGAAATTTAATTTTTTGGTGAAACTGTGATCAGTTTATGAGGCGTCACTGGAGATATCTACAAGTGGAAAAGAAATATAGATTATATATAAATTAATTTAAAAAAAAGTAAAATCATTTACCCATATGGAAGGACTCTGTTGGTCGATAAATATCAGCGTGTCTTTGCTGCATGTGTTGGTCGAGTTTCGTAACATTGACGATAGCGTATCTGCGCTGCATTCTTTTAACTTGTAATTTGAACTGTTCGAGTATGAGTGCCTCAAGTTGCCGCAGTGGCTGCTTCCTCCATTCAGGCATATACTACTACCACTACCATTGATGCCACGATTGAATTCATGTCCCAATGACATCATTATACTGCTACTATTGCTCTTCAAGCTGCTCGAAAGAGCCTCTTTGAAATTCGTGTTGCTGATGCCATTGAACTTGTGAGACTGTGTTGAAGACACCGATGATGATGCTGATGCAGGTGATGAAGCAGAAGCTGTGGGAGCCTTTGGACTTCTTTTGACATCTATGGGTTGGGAAGCTGTTGGTTTTCGATTCTTTGGAGTTGTAGGTGGGGTCATCAGTTTGGTTGTTGTTGGAGATTTTTGCAAAATAGTCGATGATGTGGAAGCAATTGGTTTTGGAGGACCAGAGGTCATTGGAAGTGAAGTAGTCTCTTCGGTTTCCTTTGTCTCTGAATGGCCGTTCATATTTTTATATTCTTCTTCTTCTATGTTATTATCGATGATTTTTGGTTCATCAAGTAACGTTTTTTCTACATTCTCATCGGCATATTCGATGCTCTCAATGTCGACCACCTCATTTTCATCAGTTTTCTCAATTACCACGGTGTTCGTTGTTACCTGGGGCACCTCTGGAATTTGAACTTCTTTAAGTTTTGCACCTTCTTCTTGATTCGCATCGGGTTTATTTTTTTCTGGTGATGTAGCTTCCTCGGGTTTTTCTTCAATCTTCGATGTAACCGCAGCAGCAGTAGCAGAAGGAATTGCAATTTTCGACACCCAATGATCCCCCGAATTAGAACTAGAACCTGAACACTCAACATTATCACTGGATCGCCGCTGATAGAACAACATATAAGCTTCGTTATTAATGATCTCCTCTTGAATTGAGTCTGAAGGCACACGCGATACTCGCTGATCGTCAAATTTATACCACTGGTGATCGTAGGGATTCTTACATGCTGCTGTATAGTGACCCGTTTCTAAAGTGTCTCCCTGATGGTAACAAACAGCATACAAATCATATCGCGTCTCTCGGTTGTCTTTCTCAATTCGATTGCGTTGTTCGCGAGTCTTCTTCCAAGGACTGCGAAGTGATGAATTGTGTGTAGTTTCACTATTTAGCGAATCCACCGAACTAGATTCCATTCCACGTGCCAAATGGGGCGCCATGTCGAATGAATTCAAGGGAAACTTAACCATGGTCGTGAGCTTGGCGGCATCAGCACCTTTATCGTGATGTTGTCGGAAACGTTTGAAATGCACCACTAATATATCTGGCAAAGACCACAATCCAAGAGTTTTCACCACCGGTAGGTATTGCTGACAATGTGGACAGCGCCATGCATCTTCTGCACTCAGCGTTTCTGCTTTGGTGTAATGTTCCAGACATTGTTCCAACGACAAAGCAGTATCAGTGGCCTTGTTGTTTTTTAAACGTGATACACTTTCATGTTCGACCACAGGGTCTGTTAAATCGGCAAAGAACTCTTCGGGATCGGTCCATTCAAGCAAAAGTTTGATATGAGCTGGACCAGCATCACTTGACAGCACAGACAAGGCCATATCGATCATTTCCGTAAATAATGGATGTTCCACCTGCTCCAGATAAGTGTCAGGATCAGCCGACGGATCCTGCAATCGTATTTGGAACATATTGCTCAGCGCTGTGCTATACGCAAATACTTCGGGTTTCAGAATCGATGACATCTCTTTCATCAACTTCTTTTGTAGCTCCACATAGGAGCAATCACGCGGTGCTTGCACACAGAATGGTACACCTGCAAAATGAGGATTAGATGTTTTAGTTTTTAAGAATAATTACAATTTTTTTTTTTTTTTGTTACCAAATCTCTCGACACTCCCGTCTTTGAGCTTCCGCACGTTTGCAATAAGGAGCATCAATTCCGTCGAAGACTCATCAACCATCTCAGGAACTTCTATACAAAACACCGAATCCAAGTCATCAAGTGTCGACACAGGCTGAGTGTCGAAGAATACTCGCGAGAAGCCCTGATTGCTTATATCGGCCAAAACCATTCGACTACTAGGAATACCTGTGTCTTTTTGTAGTTGTTCGCGAAGTGCAACTATGGACGAACCAGCTGGAACTGTAAGACCCAGCTTAACTTGTCGCGGATGCTGCTTCACATATGAAACAGTGACAAATACAGCTTGTTGTGTTAGTTGCGGTAGCTGAACGGAAATACAATGAAATGGATCGAAGGTATTGCTTTGTTTTTTGCAGCGCGGACATGTAAGCGACGAGCGAAATTGTGCTTGAAAGACAGCTTGAACAAAGGAGTTATTGCACCTGATATGATTCGCTAAGGTTTCAGCAGCAATCACTTCGTCTGGCCGACCGTAGTTGTTCTGTGAAAATAAAGAAAACTGTTGAAAATAAGAAGCTCTAAATAGCCGGTACATGTTCGGATTAAAATTAAATATCGGCTTCTAACTTAACCAATAAATATCGAATAGGCTTGTTCCTATATAATCAAGGCAGGACAAGACATCCTTTTAAACCCAATCTTATTATAGTGTACAGTGTAGAGGAAAAGTAATTAAACTCGTTTCTTCTTTCAGAGCCATATTAATAGATTGCTAGGTTTAAAGGGAATAAAAAAAATCAATTCATGGCCACGTGGTCTGCCGTTTTGCAACAAGTTTTAACTTCCAAAAAAAAAAAACAAACAAACCCTTTCTCTTTACTAATGCATCACATCAATGAGCTAATTTTGGTATCGGATTCACCTTTAAAGACTGACAGATCCTTGAACTTTATACTTTAGCACACGCAATGTCCATTAATTTATCACACACTGTATTTTATTTGGCAGTCAATTCCAGAACAACATTGCATAATACAAAGTGCCTCAACATTTTTTTTTTCAATGACGCAATAGGTACCAAATGATGACTCATTGCATCTCCTTAGATTGCTAATTCCTTGACCTCTTATATTTGCCAAAACAAAAAACTTACACTAAATGAGCATATATGAGTTTAAAACGACCCGGCAGTCCATCGAATCTCTTTCAAAAACGAGCAGGCAATCTTTCCGTCAATGCTATTGTTCGTCTTCGACATTTTTAAGTACAACAAGAGGACGACAAACTATGAGCAGTGTAGTGTCTGACAAAGCAGCAATGTACTCTTCAATGAAAGTAGACATAAAGTGTCATTGAAATAAGGAGGAGAATGGCATCGTCATTACCACCCCCAATTCTCCTGACTGTGTGTTTTATTTATTTTTTTTTTTTGTATCTACATTTACGTATGAATGAATCGATTTGGTCGTAAACTATAATCTTTCTTTAATGCCACACACAAACTTTATGGTGCAAAACAATGGACGTCAACGTAACGTATTTAGGAACATAAATCGATGATGATGGATAGCGGACTAATATACCATAAGTAGACCGGTTAGTTGCTCTTGTGCATAGCTTGAGGTCATTTCATGCTTTTTGATTTCTGTCTATATTTTTTTAAGGAAATTGATATGAAGAGTGAGAAGAAGGTGTGTGTAGCTTGATCATAATTTGGGTTTTTGTGTGAATTCGTTAAAAAAACGTAATAGAGCTCTATATCGAGGACAATCGATTTTCTTAAATACTTTTGAAATGATTTTATATTTGTAGACCTTTAATTGGAAAGAATTTTTTCTTTTATTTGATCTTTTAGAAAATTTGTGATGTTGAGACATAACAGAGTTGTTAAGCTATGAGGCAACAAATTTTGTCTTTGGAACACAAACAAAACACATCTCCGTTCTTTAGCACCATATTATGAGTTTTATTTTACATGACATCAAAGAAAATTCAACTCTTGAATAAAGATATATACCAAATTATATACAACTTGTAATTTTGTAGGGCTTAAATTAGTACCTGTTGATTAGTAACTGATTTATAGTTGGTAACATACAAAATCTGTACGTAAATTATGTAACGCATTCAATGTTAATAATCAAGAAGATTTTATTTAACTCAAAGGAGGTACCTAGGCATTAAACTCATAATAATTGAAATAAATAGCTCGTAGAGAACCAGCAGGGCCTTAAACTTTCAAACATTCCTTTGTGCGTGGTTTTAGTAGACAAAAACTAGAATTTTCGGCCGGATCCAAACGGCTAAGATGAGAGGCAACTATCAAGACAAGTAATGCTATTGGATAATTGTCTCTTCCTTCAAAGAAAATGCATTCAGGTGGAATAGGAATATGCAATAATGCAATACATACATATATACATATGTAGAAGCTTATAAATTCCTAATTAAAAAAAATTGTGTGAGTGCCGGGACTCACGGTTAATATGTGTAAACATCAACGTGCGCGGATCCAAAACGGACTTGTTTTTGCTTGAAGGGGATCTTAAGATTTTTTTCACTGAACGCACCCATCCTAGTATGCAGATCGTAACGTTGCACACCGTAACGTTGCACGACGTAACGTTGCACACGAACGCTCACGTTTTTTTTTCACTCTACCGCCAGCATAGATGTTTACACATCAAAAAAAAAAACTATTAAATGTTGTTATAGATTTCCATGATATCAGATATATGTTTTCTAAACATTTCTCATCGTTTATACGCATGTATTTTTTCTCCTTTGTTCTAAAATAAAAATCTCGACCATTATCCAGTTAGTATACAATGAAACAGTTGTTGGAATTTACTACAATTTATTTGAAGGTTTATAGGTAGGAAAGATTTTTTTTTTGTATACAGGCAGAGTTTGATACAACTTTTTTTTTACATACAAACCTGCTGAAGATAAAGGTGGACAAGAGCCCATTTCAAATGTTTTAACGTGTTTTTAGATAGATACTTTATAGGTTGAATCCAAATTTTTTGTTCCTCAGTATTTTGACCGTTAAAAGTGAGAAATTTTGTTCAGAGTGCTTTTAAACTTAGCGATTTTAAATCTTTGTTTCTCCTTTGGTTTCTTTCTGATTGTGAAGCTCCCTTTAAACGCTGTTTTTTTTAATGAATGCTATGCAAAGTTGAATTGAATCGAAAATAAAACTTATTCGAACAATGAATTCTGCAAGATCTTTTTTTTTTTAACATACTTATTATTATGAATGAACTTCAGCAGGTTGTGTGGGGTAACGGTACCTACAAGGGAGTTCAGTGAATTTTTATTTAGTGTTAAGATCCTATCGGTCTTCCCCTTGTCAAAACACGGCCAAAGTTTTTCGGTAATCGCACAAGAGTCCATCTTACATTTGTTTTCTCAAGAATTTTCTTTGCCACAGTCTGTTTGAAGGTTCTGCATGGCTAGGATCAATTGATAATCCAGTTCGTGCAATCGTGCCAGCTCGTCTCCTCTCTCATTAGCTGGAATTCCTATATGACTGGGAACTAATCAGAGCCCAACGTTATGCTACGAGTTAAAAATCTTGAGCTCTTCGCGCCAGCAGGAAACGAGTTTTGACTTTATTTCAATGGCAGAGAGTGCTAGCAGGGCTGCTTGGCTGTCAATTAAGAAGGTAATATCAGCTGATGGTATCGCCAACATTGACAGCCGCTCAGCCGCTTTGGTTACTGCCAAAACCTCAGCTTGGAAGACACTGCTGTTGTTAGGGAGTCTATAGGAGCTGGCTAAGTCAAGGTTTTTCGAATAGAATCCAGCTCCAACTCCACATTCCTTTTTTGACCCATCTGTAAAGACTGTTACTGTTGGATCGTTGATGTGTTGTTCGTTGACTTTCCATTCTTGTCTACTAGGAATGTTAGGAGTGAAAGGTCGATAGAAGTCTAGGTGGGGAGTAATATAGTCTATACAAATATTACTACCTATGTATTTATTTAGAATCTGAGCGTGGCCTACTTGACTCTGTTTTCAGACGTTTGCTTAGCTTAGTCGTAGTGCAATCTTAGATAAGTCGAGAGGCTTAAGATTAATTATGGCTTCCAGCCCCGCTGACGGGGTGGTTCTCATTGCTCCTGTGATCCCTATGCATTATTCTTTGTAACTGTCATAGTCATAGGAGGACTTTTATCCGTACTCAGCACTCCATCAACTAAGAAATAAACATCTAGGAAGCTATTTCTTTAATAACTTAGAAGATCTGTCTAACATATCTGGTGTAAAATTATCGCAATACATTAATGCCTCTAGATGGCTTGATAATCAATGAAAACTTAAGCTTATTATGAGCGTCCAATCCTCTAGGGTATCACAAGTGTGATAGGCATAAGATATTCTGTCAGCCCCAATAACCTAACCTATTATGAATGAATGAACATTATTGGGTATTGTGCCCCCATCTAGAACTGGATGATTCTACAGCTCATCCTACAAATTAGTTCTCTTAAGGAACTCGAGCATTTTAATTACTTTTAGAGAGGGCAGGTTACTTTCTTCTATCTGGTGGTATTCTAGATAACTAGCCAAATTTCCTTAGCTTGCAGTGGCCCGTGAGGAGACCCGTTATTATTCTGAGTTTGTTTCTACTTAAGCTGATGCAGGATAGAAAGCGTTCCTGGTTGTAGCTTCCAAGTAGGAGTTTGTCTTGTCTCAGCTTTGGTGGTTATTATTAAGACTTGTTTGCTGGAACGATATTTACGTGCATTTTAATAAGTTATGTTCAACTTTTTCTTCAGTGTTACATTAGTGTTTACGATGTGAACTTAAGTATTTAAGTTTCGTTTCAGCAAATGGGTTAAAAGTATTAAATTTGTGTTTCATAATAAAAAAAAAAGCTTCAAAGTAAACAAATAACCAACAAATTCCGGAACAAAAACCAATCCTAGAAATAGTGATGAGTTTTTTTTTTTTTTTTTGATAAAGCTCGCACCTATCTATTCAAGGTTCAACTTATCATCATCTTGATAATTTTGATTTGAATATTTTTATACGAAAGTCGAACAAACTCTTCCGCTTAGGAAACTGAAGTATAATAACCTTGAGACCACTGAAAGTCAATATAAAGTATTTTTTTTTTATTTGATTATTTTTTTAGCTCAGGGGTACAGTAGTAGCTCAATTTCTATTTTATCTGTGTGTATATTATATTTATTTTCAACAGAATAGAAGAAACGTGTCTGTTTAACTTGAACTTAGACGATAATAATAACAATTAGTTTTATCAGTTTATATCTTGTAGGCGTCAGGGCACTGTGTTTACCTACTTTACTTTTCTAACCATCATGCTTGTGCAACTTTAAAGTGTTATTCATAAGATTGAAACAAAAAAATTATAAAAACTAATTAAAATTCTACGAAACATTTGTTAGACAAGTACTGTTTGACAATTATAGTAAATTCTCAGAGGGAAAAACAGAATAAAACAGATTCTCTCAAATTTCACATCATCATAGTTTCTATGTATAAAGTTCATATGTTCAAACCTCTAAAGTCTTCGCTAAAATTCTTTCTACTTAATGTACATACAACATACATACCTTCACACTTTTGTATCTCCTCTTAGTTGCCGTATTCAGATCTTCGTGCACTTTGTCTAAGAGCCAAAATAGAAATTCTTGAGCATCGTGCTGGGTTGAACTACGAAACTGCGATCCATATCTATCAACAACAGCCTATAGAATTTTTAAATGAAAATATTACAATATTCGAATGATATCAATTTCAAAATCACAAACTTTAAAACTTGTACTATGGTCACTTTCATTTTTACACGTCCACAAAGCCTTCAAAACATTCGCTAGCTGTTCAGTTAGTTCGCCCTTTGTTCCGAACTTTCGTGAATTGATTTTATTTCGTTTCTTCAAATCCACCTAAAAACAAAAACACAAAATAGACAAAATATTATTAAAAAATGTTGTCTTGTCCAAAACACAAGGTTTCTGATATAATGTTATAAAATTTCAATGTATAAACTATAATAATGGGAGTGTAGAAGAGAAATAACCAACAAAAAACTATTTTTTTTGAATATACAATGCTTGCGAGCCCCTTCTTACAATTTCAATATAAATATAAATTTCAATATAAAAATATATCATCGACACTAGAACTGATTGAAATGGAACCCTCGAACTCGACTTTATAATTTTATTTTAATTTTTAAAAATTGCAACATTGATATGCATGATTTTTTGAGAAATTTGATACTCATTTATCATAAATCCGTGGCAACTCTAGTCCATTCTAATTTTTGACGTTGAAAAACTAGCAGATATTTTATATCCCCACTCCTCAAACTGACAATACCTGTTTTCGTTTCCCAAAACTGTTTCTCAAAGTTCATATAAAAATACAAAATTTGACTAAAAATGGTAGAAATCGTTAGTTTTGGGAAGTAAATGAACAGACCTAATTTGTGTCGAAAAGAAATTAGGAACAAACTTTTTTTAATTGCGATGAATAATTAAACAAACACAACTTTTGAATAATTCAGCCCTGCAAGATCAAATGTCAAATAAAACAAATATTTATTATAAAGATCCTACATATAAAGGGTGGTTAAATTTTAAAGGCCGATGTTGATTCTGAATAAAACACAAATTATTTAGGAAATTATTGTCATTTCTTTTTATTATGATAATATTGGTATGGTTCAATTATGTATGGAACAAAATATCGGCCAAATGGCCGCCGCAACCTCGGCGGCACACCTCCATCCGGTGGTCCAAATTTTCGATGACGCTGACGCATTACTGATGTTCTATGCCGTTAATATGCCGAATTATCTCATCCTTTAGCTCTTGAATTGTTGCTGGCTTATCGACGTACACCTTTTCTTTCAAATAACCTCAAAGAAAGAAGTCCAACGGTGTCAAATCACATGATCTTGGCGGCCAATTGACATCGCCACCACGTGAGATAACACGGCCATTGAATTTTTCGCGTAAAAGAGCCATTGTTTTGTTAGCTGTGTGGCAAGTGGCACCGTCCTTTTGAAACCACATATCGTCTACATCCATATCTTCCAATTCGGGCCATAAAAAGTTCGTTATCATCTCACGATAGCGAACACCATTCACAGTAACTGCCTGACCGGCCTCATTTTGGAAAAAATACGGCTCGATGATACCGCCAGCCCATAAACCGCTGTCAAACAGTCACTCTTTGTGGGTGCATTGGTTTTTCGACAATCACTCTTGGATTATCATTCGCCCTAATGCGGCAATTCTGCTTATTGACGAATCGACTGAGGTGAAAATGTGCCTCATCACTGAAGATGATTTTCTTCGAAAATTGATCATCCACTGTTGCCATTTCTTGCCACCATTCTGACAATTGACGACGGTCAAGAGGCTTTAGTTCTTGAGTCAATTGCACCTTGTTAGCGTGTAAATGCAAGTCTTTATGCATAATGTTCATCAACGACGAGCGTGAGAGGTGCAATTGTTGGGCACGACGACGAGTTAAGGTGGACGGCTCCACACTCCACAGCCACACTATCGCGAACAGCAGCAATATTTTCTGCAGTGTGTTTTCACATCTCCTACAGACCCGGTTTGCTCAAATTTTTGCACGATTTTTCCGATTGTACGCACATTTGGACGATTAAATTGACCGAAAAAATCACGAAGTATGCATTTTGTTTTGAACGCTCATTTTCATAATAAGCCTGAATAACTTTAACGCGTTGCTCGATTGTGTATCTTTCCATGGTTCAAATTGAGTAAGTCTGAAATGGAGAAATGTCAAATGAAATGCAGAAAAAAACTTGACGTTTAGGTGTGGTTCACATTCAACGTCGGCCCATAAAAATTTAACCACCCTTTATATAAAGAAAATAATAATGGCGCAAAATTTTAAACAGCCCTATGTTAAGGTATGATACTTATTAACAATTTACTAACTTTAAAGCTCTTTACTAAAATGTTCTTAATTTTAAAAATATTTTAAATAGTATCATGCTAAACCTATTTTCTAAATATACTCCAGCTGAAAACACCTAAAACAGTGACAGTTCGTGCAAAAAAGTAAGCAAACATACCTTTTTCACATTTTGTCTTGTCAAAATGTCATATGAAGTTAGTGTGATACCAAAAAGATAAAATTGGCATTTGGTGATTTTTAACTTTAGTAAAATGTTAAAAAGATAGTGCGATCCTAACTCATTTAATAATTGGAAAATCGTCTTTTTAACTTAGCATCATACTGAAAATGCTTTAACACAATACTAAATCGTCTAAAATTTGGCACCAATCTTTCTTATTAATTACAAAAAAAAAAAATGGCACAAATAAAACAAAATTAAAAAATGTTGGGCAAGCCAGGAACAGGAGTTACAGGCCTGTTTTTATGGGCAGAGGACTCCAGCCTTTAAGAAGCAGAAAAAATGGTCATGACCAACGAGAATGTCGTTGAAATGTCAAATAAAAACGTGTTATTAATCGGTGTGAACGCTTTAACGAATTTTTTAAAACTTTTTTCCAAAGACCTCGATTTTTAATCAAAATATCAATCTTCATGTTTAAAATTTCTCTCCTATTAAACATTATATTGACTCAATTAGAACAAAAAAGGGTGTTGGTCTCACAACCACTACATGTATTTGAAAAAGAACTTTCTAAAAGATTCAAAAATTCTTTTTGTCTGAAGAGAAAAGTTAAAATGGTTTGCGTCTTAATGTTGCAATTTCACATCTTAAGTAGTTAACAACAAGTGGCAGACAGGTAAAATATTGGCAAATTTAAGAATTAACTCATTGGTGGTTTGGTTAGCTTTACTGCTTCCATGTAGTTTGATGTTATTTTAATTCCAATTGAATCGAAGTAGTTTAATACCACACCTCTTGAGTTTTTTTTTATTTATTAGCATCCATTAATTATTAACCGTAACTCTACAACCAACTGAAAACTTTATCGCAAATCGTGACAAGAGTCAATTTAATGCTATTGATAGCAAAACGATTGTAAATGGATGTTTGCACAACATTAAGGGGTGCAAATTTAATAAACGACATGCACCAGAAAATGAAAAAAAAAACTCCCCAACCAACGATGTGGAGGAACAAAAAAAAAAAACATCTCAATAGGAGGAACAAAAATTCAGCCAGCACCTGCTTCAATACTTCATCGAATTATTAATAAACTGCAAATGTATGGATTAAATATTTTATGATAAATTAAATGATATTTTGTTAACTCACCTTATACTGGTCCAATACAAAGTACTCTGCTAAAATATCCGTATGACTTAGGCACTGCAGCACAGCGTTCATAAAGCAAGTGTTTCCGTGATTTTTAAGGCCCGTCACACCGGGCGTCTGATCCGCTGGCCATTGATAGCCTCCGATTGGTGGAACACGATCTGCCACTGAGCTGGACGTCGACGGATGTTTGTTTGCCTGTGATTTAAAGTTGTATAGTAAATTATTAGACATTTTAACATAACCATCTTAAATTACATCTAACTGGGGATACTTTTATAACGTTTATGCAAATTTAATTAGTAAAGATGAACGTATTATCACAATCGGGTTATAATGAACTTGACTTGTGACTTGTCGGCATTGTGCCTTTGCAGGAGTTTGTTAACAAAAATCACAATGTGACTGATTATTTCATTCTAGGTGAAAGCAACAAGTGAAACAGCCAATAAATTTTAAAACAAAAAAAATAAAAGCTACTCACGAATATGTAAACTATGAATGCCAATGTGTGTTAAGCCTCAAAGGGTTTTTACTTAGAAAACTGCACGCACTGTGATTTTGTAGTATTTATTTTTTTTAATTCAATTAAATAACGACCAAGTACAAGACAATGATCTATCGAAAATCAATTATTCAGAATTTTTCTTTTTTTTTTGTTATGAACTATGATATATAACGTCATTGAACAAAAATACATGGTGATTTTTTATGTTTAAAGAAAACAAACAAACAAATAGGGAGAAACAAAATACATTTAAAATAAAAGTTGAAAGAGAAAAATAAATCAAAATTCATTGTTTGTGATTGTTGTACCTCGTTTCTTCTCCAACATCCAGTGTACATGGGCATAACACCGAAAGGCTTTTTGTTTTCAAATTGCTGTGTAGTTGTAGCGGAAAATAAAATTGAGAAAGAAAAACAATAATATAATTGTATTGAGAGAGAGTTTGTTTGAAACAAAAAGACAAAGTAAAAAAATGTTATGAGAGTTCAAAGAATGAAAGAAATAAAAGGACAACGTAATTGTGTTGGCAAAATATTATAGAGGTGTTTAAATTACAATGAACCAAAAAAGTATGTTCGAGTTTACTCATTCTGGAGAGCTGGAGATTTTTTTGACGTTTTCTTTTAATTTCCTTAAAAATCTCCTGTACCTTTCACACGAAGAAACAAAATCGTGGAAACTTTCTGTATTTCCCTTTTAAAATAGCTTGGTTGAACACACTCTCTACTGTGTGTGTGAAGAGGAATGTCAAAAAAATCTCCTCGAATCGTTGACCGGGGAGATTTCATTTTCCCCTCTTACTTCTTGCCCTTCTCACCAACAAACTGATTGTTGCTGGCAACTCAGTTTCCTCGTGTGAAAGGGGACTTCCTCTATCAATGAGGAGACACATAACATGGTGATTCCACGAGAAATATTTCATAGTTAATCTTTTAACTGCCATTAAATATTACATATTTCTTGTAAGTTTTACTGTTTTTTGAAGAAAAAGACACGCTGAGCTTCATAATTTAATGGATAATTAAAGATTTTTTGTTTTGTTTTTATATTAATAAACTTGGGATTAGTAAGTTTGATTTTTTTAAACATTTACTTTCTTGTGTTCTGATTCTGGAAAATGTTGACCAAGATTTATAATTTATCTACGGCAACCCTTGTCGAGTATAATTTTGACGTTTGGCCTGAATTAGTGCAAAGTAGTGCGCAAACCGTTCCCGAAATTGGCCGAGTTCAACGCACATCTCAATATTCAGAATTCTGAATTTTTGAAGCTCTTGATGGAGACCTGTCAGAAGTCATCTGAATTTTCAGAACTTTTTCTGACAGCTGGCCAATCAAGAGCTTCAAAAATTCAGAATTCTGAATATTCAGATGTGCGTTGAACTCGGCCATTTTGACAGTTTTCCATCTCTCTGAGGGCATTTCATCCCCACTCCTCAAAATTTGACATTTAACCAGATTAAGTGCGAAAAATCTTGGGAACAGGCCTATTGTGAGTCGTGTAAATCTGGCATCTGACATGATTCTTCGGCGTGTTCTGAAAATAAATCGTGTGGGGTGGAGTCGAGATTCTATTATGAGATACAGTCAACTTTCTAAAACAAGCACGATTGACCGATAGGTACAATCAAAAATTATCTAGAATTGTAGGCGCGTATTCGTATACATATAACTCAATTATGCACCCTATTTTAGAGAGATGTAATATCGCATGATTTTAAAAAATTACATCAAAATGTTGGTAATATTGTGTTTTACAACTTTTATGTAGAGACAAATTTCCGGAACTTTGCAGATAGGTATATATGAAAATATCAGCCTTCCTATTTTTCGTTCCACCATAAAAGGTACGATTTTTTTAGTCCAATAAATCTTTTTGGGTTTAGTTGTTATGGATTATGAGATTATGTAGCTACATATATTTTT
This sequence comes from Leucozona laternaria, assembly GCA_932273885.2. Taxonomy (NCBI): domain Eukaryota; kingdom Metazoa; phylum Arthropoda; class Insecta; order Diptera; family Syrphidae; genus Leucozona; species Leucozona laternaria. The sequence goes on along the minus strand of OW026368.1, from coordinate 18,844,213 downwards.
TTGTGGAAATTATTTTTTAAAAACAAAAATTTTTTAAATTAAAAATGTTTGCATGGATAATGTTTCCTGTGGATACCTTGTTTATTGGGAAAATCGATTTTTTTCTGAAAACGCTGACTGTAGCCTAGTTATTGACAGTTTTCTAAAATCTCAAATCAACGTCAATTTGATCGTCAAATGATCGTATTGTAAATGTAGTTTCTACTTAGTCCAAATGCAAAATTGCACTACAAAGCTAGTCAATCCTAAACTGCCATATTCATGACAGATGTAGAGATGTTAAATAAGAAACATTTGTATTTTGAGAACTTAAAATAAACTTTTTTTACAGTTTAAATTAAGTAAAATGTATATTTTCATATTGTACCATTAATTTCAATTTGAAAATATCTTCTACCAAAAATTAAACTTGTATTTTCATCGAACAACTGATTGTGAAATGTCAAAATCATTATCCACTAACTTTGTAGCCAAAAATTTTACACTAGGTCGAAGGGGAAATTTCAACTAAGTTTTTAGTTGGTTTTAGCCAATCAGAGTGAGTTGACTACGTTGAAACTAAGTTAGTGAATGCGCCCATTGACCACGTTCAAGATTCCCTATTAGATAGCCTATATTAGTCAGCTGTTCTTGACATTTCTCATCGGATAGATAAACCAGAATTTCTATATAGCTTGAGATTTCTTTTTGACAACAGCTGTTTTGTCATCAAATGTGTGTTTTTACAGGGGATTACAACAACACAAAGCTATGAAGATCGCTTTGGATACAAATCTGAACGCAGCCATTGCTATCGTCAAATATGCAATCGTCATGCTTGCACAAAATCTGTTTGATCAAAGTCAGTCAATTTGCTTGTAAACGCATTTAACGTTTACAAACACGCTCTGTTGCTACATATGTACATAAGTATCCCTATCACACGCCACGAACTACTGCATCGCTTTATAGTGTCGGCAAGGTTTTTTGATCGTGTGAAACGAAAGTGTGTCCACACTATAGTTCAAACGCTGGAGTTCGAAGTAGTATGTTGACGTGGTGTGAAAAAAGGAACGAACTAGTTCGCCGATTCAGTTATTTATGTTTCAATTGTTTTTTGTTGTCAACTTGTGTTTTTCATCCCGTTATTTTTAAATTCATGTAATAGTTTATTAAAAGTAGTTAAATACTAAAATAAAAATAGCAAATATAGACCACAAAACTGTGTGTGCGTTCATTCTGAAATATGTCGTAATTTTACTAGAAATAATATAGAATTGACAAATATTCGTTTTGACAGCTGTTTTTGACATACAATTATACGTCGACGCATTGGCGTGTGAATGCCCATACAAGAACAAACTCTGTACTTCGTCGACATGGTAGATCGATTGTGGCGTGTAAGAGAGGCAATATATGCTACGCTGCAAATTTTACCAACACGCAAACAAAAAAGGCAATCTAAATTCAATTCTCTGGCTTTTCAATATTTTTGTCCTCAACTCGATTTTTACTGTAAAAATGGTTTTGCATATAAATTTCGTTTTGGGTTTTCGAAAAGCTGACTTTCGCAGTTTGCGTTTATTGCATTGCATTTTTGACACAAATGACGTTTTCCAAAACGTCTATTATTTACATTGACGCTTATATACTTTTTTTTAAATAAAGTAGGCGATAATATTGTTTTGCTGATGATTCCTAATACTTTTATTATGCTCGAAAATTTCAGCAAATTCGGTTGAATCATTCTATAGAGCCTGGACTGCAACTCTTTGTTATTTCACGACTTCTTATGAATTTCAGTAAAGCATTTTGTATTCTTTAAAAAAAAAAATAAGTTTTTTGCCGAATAATTTATAATTAAACCCGTAATATAAACAAAATTAGTTGCATAATTATGCCGGAATTATAAAAAAAAAAAATATAAACAAAAAACATGTTTGTATAACAGCACTCAAGCTATCGTGCATTAAAATCGTTTATCTGAAAAGTGTTCTGGCAAATTGATAAGATATAATACCTACCTAATTATTGTGATTATATATATAAATATTTAACTAACCAACTAGATACACTTGCTGCTAATTTCGTTTAGCTTCCATTAAAAACCCCTGAGCATTTACTGATTGATAAAAAAAAAAGATCTTCACATTCACTTTGAACTTGCTTGTCATTTTTTTTTTTTTTTTTGTCTGTTATCACAAGTGTGTCTGGATCTTGAAATGGCATTCAAAAGATATGGTTATCATTTAACATTCAATTTCCACCGAAAAGATTGATATATCGAGCCAAACAAAGTGGTTAATGCTCATGTAATAGATAAACACACATTACGCACACAAACTCATACCTCATCATTTACTCATGAGTAAACAAAAGATTTGTTTTTTGTTAAAAATAGAATGATTCATTACTTAACTGTGTACACTCAACAACTACACTGTATACTGAAAACATTGAATCTCGAAGAACTATTTAATATTTCAATGAGAATTCGAAAACCTTTGTGTATGGAAAATTAAGTGTGACATACATATGGGCTCAGAAGTGGGTAGGTATAGGTAGGTATACTTTGCTTCGAATGTGATGAAGCGTTGGGTGCATATTTGTAAATTGTAATGACTAAATAAACAAAAAAAACGCGTCAAATGAAACTTTTTGTTCATCGCTTTTGTATTCGAATATAAGTGTGATTAACAATGATTCAGATTTGAATAAAAACACACAACGACAAACAAATAAGTAGGTGGCAATTAATTTGTCGATATCAAGGAAACAACAATCTATATCAATATACGCATGTATAGACACTCATATTGAAAGTTGGAAATTAAATGCATTGAAAACGATAGAGCTATAAATAATTCCAATGAGACAAAGTTTCACCTAGACTATGAGCCTGCAATTGATGCCAAAATTTAAGTGTTTTCCAATAAGAGGTGTTATTTTGATATTCAAAGAAAAATGGCATTTTTTGAGATAAATGATCGGATGTTTATTTCATTATAAAGAGGAAGGTATGCCGTTAATAATGGAACACAACATCAGCCAAATGGCCGCCACGACCACGCTTACAGGACCATATCCTTTTCATGAAATTTTCCATAACCAAATCGCAAAGTGGCTGCCCTATGTCCTCGATAGCCTCACGAATTCCATCTTTGAGGTCTTGAATCGACGCTGGGCTGTTGGCGTAGACCTTATCTTTCACGTGGCCCCAAAGGAAGAAGTCGAAAGGTGTTAAATCACAAGATCTCGGTGGCCAATTGTGATCACCTCTTCGAGAGATAACACGGTCCGGAAACTTTTCCCGTAAAAGATCGATGGTTTCATTGCTTGTGTGGCACGTAGCGCCGTCTTGTTGAAAGTAAATGTTGTCCAGATCAATACCATCCAATTCCGGCCATAAAAAATCATTAATCATCTCTCGATAGCGCAATCCATTGACCGTAACTGTTGCTTCAGCCTCATTTTCAAAAAAGTAAGGTCCAATGACCCCGCCGGACCATAAACCGCACCAAACAGTCACGCGTTGAGGATGGAGAGGCTTTTCAACAATAACTCTTGGGTTTTCCGAGCCCCAGATTAGACAGTTTTGCTTCTTGAGGTAGCCTCCGAGGTGGAAATGGGTCTCATCAGTCAAGATGATTTTTCGATGAAATTCCGGATCATTTTCATGCATTTCAAGGACCCAATCAGCAAAGACACGACGTTGTTGATGATCAGCCGGCTTGAGTTCTTGTGTTAACTGAACTTTATAAGCCTTAAGACCCAAGTCTTTATGCAAAATACGGTGTAATGACGTTTGTGGAATGCCTAATTCCAAAGAACGACGAGGAATGGACAAACCTGGGTTTTCTTCAACACTTTGGGCTACAACAGCAATATTCTCAGTTGTTCTTGAGCGACGTGCACGGGTTTTATTCTTCACATCACTAACTTGTCCCAACAGCTCGAATTTGTCCACCAATTTCTGTATTGCGGTCCGACAAGGTGCTTCACGACGACCCAAAAATGTTTTAGTTTTACGAACCGTCTCTGCCAAATTTTCACCATTTTTATAGTGAATTTTAATAATTTCAATGCGTTGTTGAAGCGTGTATCGTTCCATTTTTATTAATGGCGTAGTTTCTACTTGTCAAATGTCAAAAAATGACAGCTTCAAAGTGACAGCTACCGAAATAGCGGGCTATTCAAAATAACACCTCTTATTGGAAAACCCTTTATTACATAATATTAAAATTAAAAAATATTCAATAATGACTTTTATGCAAAAACTAAACTCAATAATGAAGAGTAAACAATAAAATAACAAGACGATGAACTTTATATATAGTCCTTCACGTTTTATTCTTGTTTTATGAGCTTTTCTTGGTTGATTCTTGTTATGCTATAGTCATATTTTGAACTTGAATCTTCTAACGATGCTTACTTTACTGTCAAGTAAGCATAACCACCTATTTCTACGTGCCGTATATGATTAAATACTGGATGTATGTAAATACATACATAACGGGTGTTTTTTTTTCAAGGTATAGAACTTTAAGTTGGCAACACTATTTTAACTGGCGGCCATTTTGTAAGCTCTTAAGTGATTTATTTTTAGTTTGGTTTGGCATTTCAACATGAATAGACTGACGCCTGAAAAACGCTTCCAAATTGTGCCCAAATGGGCCCAAAACAAGATTTCCGTTGATCCCAATTTTCATAAGCGAATTTTGTTTAGCGATGAAGCTCACTTTTGGTGGAATGGATACGTCAATAAACAAAACTGCTGTATTTGGAGTGATGAAAATTCTCAAGAGTATGTTGGGACACCGTAGACACCATAGAAAAGATATGCCGGAGCTGTGGTTTCAACAACACGGCGCAACATGTCACACAGCTCGTTTATTGATGGAAACGTTTGGAAACCGTATAGTCTCACGTTACGGACCCGTGAATTCGCCTCCAAGATCGTGCGATTTAACGCCACTTGAATATTTTCTGATATGATTCTGGGGATATGTAAAGGGTTAGTCTACGCCGATAAGCCCGAAACGATTGATCACTTGGAGGACAACAATGGCCGCGTTATTGCCCATAAACGGCCACAATTGTTGGAAAAAGTCATCGAAAATCGGACCTCCAGATTAGACTGCGCCCGAGCCCGTCGTGGCGGTCATATGCCAGAAATCATATTTAAATTATAATGATAGAAGATTATCTTTCGAATAAACTAAATTTCATGTCAATTTAAAAAAAATCATCTTTGTTTTATTCCATTTCAAAGTTGGATACCTCCAAAAAAATATGCACGACTGGGTCGCACGAACTTGCTCATATATGCGATCACATTGTGGTTCTATAGTCTGAAATAAATTGGCTATGGGATCTATATTTTATCCATTTGCCAAAACTTAGTTTAGTTGCAGGTGGTATAATGTTGCAGGTGGTATAATGTGAGTAAATTAACAATATAGCCTAGTGTTGCACATATGCAATATGCATACAAAGAAATTATACTATTTAAACTGGTAAATTGTTTTAAATCAACAAAATTAGAAAGAAATTGATTAAAATACTTTGAATCCGTTTTAACCCAAAGCGATATACATCATCTGATTTCTTATATAAATCTTTATTTATGAGAAAAAAATTTTGAAAATCGTAGGAGCGGTTTTAAAAATAATTAATTTTTTATATATAAAATTTCGTTAACATTTTTGAGAAAAATAATTGGTACGCCAATTTAAAGCATTTATTAATGTTGCGCTAAAAATTGAACTTCACAAAAAAATCTGCTACCAGTTTTCGAAATATCGAATTTTCAAAAAATAATTTTGATTTTTTTTTTTTTAAATCCAAAAATCATTTTTTAGAAAATTTTGATACGCACTTTTATTTATATTTGTTACAAGCTTTTGTATAAAAAATCTAATTTTATTCTATTGATCAGATGTTGAGATAGTCGAAAATCAAAGAAACCGTTCTATGAGAGGTACTGTTAATAAACCTTAAATATAAACTTTAAAAATTTTAAATGGTAGATCGTACTAATTTTAACACACAAAAAAACTTTTGTGAAAATCGTAGGAGTCGTTTTTGAGAAACAAAATATTTCTCTTAACGGTTTTTTAACATTTGTATGGGAGGCACCGCTATTTTTGAGTATTAGAATAATTTTTGTCAAAAATCTTCTAGATAAAGTTAAAAAACTGTTATTTACCAAGTTTAATGAAAATCGACCAAGTCGTTTTTGAAATATTGAGTTTTCAAAAAAAAATATTAAAACTTTTTTAAAAATCTAAAAAATATTTTTTTTTTGAAAATTTAGGTACACAATATTATTTAGAATGTGTCAATACTTCTTCATAAAAAAATTGATCAGAATCTGTTTAACCGTTTTCGAGAAAAGCGAAAATAAAAAAAATGGTTCTTTGGGAGGTACCATTAATAACCATTTTTCGGAACCATGTTTTTTATTAAACGGCAACTTATAACTATTTAAATTTATTGAGTTCTTAAAAACAAATTCGGTAGCGCTGGATTTGAGAAAAATAAGTTTTTCCTTTTTGGCCAAGAAATTTTGTATGACAGCTACTGTTAATTTTGGTCCTAAAAAAAAAGAGAAAAAAACTGGTGGGGGGAATGTCCAAAAAACGCTAGGTACCAAGTTTAAAGAAAATCGACCCATCCGTTTAGGCTGTAGTCGAACCGACAGACAGACAGACAGACGGACGTTTTTGCGAGACCCACTTTTTTTGACTTCTCTATCATCGTAATGTAAAGTTTGATCAAAATCTCGAGTTCGATTTTTTGTACGAATCCATAACTTCCCATATAGTACCTATATCGCAACTAAAAAACACCTTTTATATATGGCAAGTTGTGCATTGGTATAAGAATGTAACTCAAGATTTTGATAATTTATTTCACCCTTATTCCGATGATCAACTATCAACTACCTATAATAAATTGATATTTATCAACCAATTTTATGAAATGGTATTTTGAGTGTCAACTGTCAATGGATTGCTGAGTGCTGACCCATTATGAATTTGTATCAATAATCTATTTTGAATGAAAAAAAATCGGTATTGTCAATCAAAAATTTCATCGACTTTCTTGTTATCTGTCAATTTTTCTTTCAATCGTTAATTTGTAGGGGATGAGTTAGTGCTTACTAAACAAAATAACAAAAAAAAAAGGTGAGTTTCGAATTGTCTAAGTGGTAAAATTGTTAATTTTTTTATTTCCAAAAGGTCTCAAAAAGTAATTAGCAACAAAAAACCATTGGTGTGCAGATTAGTTCAGCTGATGGAAGAAACTGTTGAAATCGCCAAGGGATTTCATTCAAAAGCTGGAGCACATACAATGTGGTAAAGCATTGGTGTAGAGCTGAATATAGCTTAGGGCCCCCAGAACGTACTTCAGAAAAGTGCAAAAAAAAAAAAAAAAAAACTGAAAACAACTGATGGTGGCCCAAATAGACTTCACCACTTCAGCGATTTGGAAGAAGTTGTTAGGACTGAATACATTCGTTAATCCACCTGGAAGAGATGATATAACCTAAAATGAAAATGATTAATAACTGAAGATGCCGCACATGAAAAATCTACAGATCAGATCCACCCGGTTCTGGTTGAAGGTGTTGAGCAACAGAAGAAAAAAACTTCTCGCAAGGAACAACTTCAAGACAAACCTATGTATATCGTTATTATAAAACCACGAAAATATATACAGTACAACCAGGATAAGTGCCTATCGCATAAGTGCCTTTTCTTTTTGAGAACCAACATTTTGCGGATTTTTTTCATCTTAAAATCATCTAATAAGTACCTTTCGCTTTACTACCTTCCCCGCTTAATTGCCTTTTATTTTGTTTTCTTTAATTGGAATTTACCTGAAAAAAAAATTCTTTTAAATACTCAATTGAAACCAGGAGAAAAAGACAAAAGCTTCTTTTCATCTAGCGCTACCTTGTGTTTCGTGAAACAACATAGATTATGGTGAAATCGAGCGTCTTGAAGAAAAAATGATTAAAATCAGATTCCATAACGTAACACAAACCAAAATACTTGATTATTTAACTTTGTAAATACAAAGTTCGCTTTGTAAAAGGTAGCCGATATTTAGGTGATTGATTGATTAAATGTTTTTTTTTTTTTGGTTTTGGAGGTTTTGGAGGTTTTGGCCATAGCCAAAGCAGCTGAACGGCTGTCAATGTTAGCGGTACCACTAGCTGGTATTACCTTCTTTATTGACAGCCACAAAGGCACTCTCTGCCATCGAAATAAAGTCAAAACTCGTTTCCTGTTGCCGCGAAGAGCTCAAGATTCTAGGCTCGCAGCACAATGTTACGCTCTGCTGGGTTCCTGGCCATATAGGAATTCCAGGTAACGAGAAAGCAGACGAACTGGCACGTATTGGATCATCAGCTGATGCTAGCCAGGCAGAGCCAAACGTGAACGCACCCATCTGTTCCTTTAAACAGAAGGTGGAAAAGAAAATTCTTGAAAAAACAAATGAAAGATGGACCCTGCTTGACTCTTGTGCGAATACCAAGAAACTTTGGCCGCTTTTTGACAAGGGTAAAACGGATAAGCTCCTAAAACTAAACAAGAAAACAATTTAATCTCTTGTGGGTATGGTTACCGGACACAATCTGTTGAAGTACCACAAGAAAAAACTGAGGCTCAGCACAGATGATTTATGCAGAGGTTGTGGCGATGAAGAAGCACATGAAGGCACTTCTCACTTTTTATGTCACTGCACAGCACTCTCGCAACTAAGACACAAACATCTAGGAAGATATTTCTTTAACGATCTGGAAGAGCTCTCCAACTTTTCCGGTGTTAAACTGTCGAAATTCATCAAAGCCTCCGGATGGCTTGATTGTCCATGAAATAATTTTATAGGTTAACTTATATGGAGTGTTCAATCCTCCGGGGTATCACAAGGGATCTACATTGATCTGAGTGTGATGGAAATTAAATCCTCTATCAGCCCAAAAACCTAACCTAACCTAACCCGCATAAGTACCTCTCAAAACGAGGCATTTATGGTGAGGCACTTATCCGGTGTTAGTTGTATTTTGTATTTTGTTTTTAATTATCTTATTCAAAATAATGAAAATATTTTAAAGGCATTCTCTATAGTACAATAACTTATCAATTCATTTTCACAATACCGATTTTGATTTCTATTGATAAATTCTATCAATCTTCAATCGGTTAATAGTTGATTACTGATTATATAGGAAAGACGAAAAAAGTAGGTCGATTAATTAAGTTTCTCAGGATTTTACATAACAATAACAGTATTTGCCACACGAATTGTTTTACGCCACCGGCCGTTAAGAGCAATATTCTCAGAATAGGTTCTTTATCGCCAATTGGGCTATTAGGTAGAACTTTTTATTCCCTCGTCCAAATTGCGATTTATAATTTATTCCAATTTGTGCTCTTTGGTTTTAAAATTTGAGGATTCTAGGGTCGTTAAAAATTGAGAGAAAAAAGTATTTTATTTTTCCATTTTAATCAGAACCTTAAATATTTAAAAAGTCTATTGTGAATGAAACTACATACCTACTTCTATCCTACGCACACACTCTTAGACACGGTTTAGATTGTGCCTTTTCACTAAGCAATGACGATGGTTTTGTTGGTGAGATCGGTGAGGGGAACAGAGCTCCTCACCGGTTTCGCCAACAAAAACATCGTCATGTCGTAGTAAAAAGTCACAATCTAAACTATGCCTTATTTCATAGAAGTTAATAGAGGTCTTCCAAGATTTGTCTTTTCTTCTTCTAATTTGACATCTAAAAACAACACCAAAAAAAGTCCCTGGTTGGAAAATATTTACATGCTCTTGGCAGTGTTAAAAATCCGGTCATTTGATTATTTTTTGTATTTGGAACTGAAAACTTAAATTTGCGATCGAATTACGTTTTAATTAGTGTTTAAACATTTTAGTGAACATTTTTTCAAGTGTTTGATACAAAAAAACTAATTTTATTACATATTAATCACTATTATTAAACACACGACTTTTTTGGCTCGCCTTCTTCATTTGGTTTTGTTTTCCAACCAGGGAGTGCTGTCAGATTGTTTTTTTTTTTTTTTTTTTAATTTCACACTGACACTTCTGACATTCGGTGGCAGCGATCCATTCAGTTGGTGTAAAGCATCAAGATCCATTTTATTCCAAGTAGTGTTCCTTTCCAGCAAACAATATTTTCAAAAGTTCAAAATTTCATTTGTGAGTGAGGCTATTTTCGATTCCAAGTTTTTTTTTGAAAATTTGGCAGCACTGGCCAAGGAAAAAAATGGAGAAACACATATTTTTTTGTAATTAAAATCTGGTATTCGATTTTTTTTACGAATTCACTTCTAGCCCTTTTTTGGTAGGAGGAGCTCATCATGAGTAAAAATAAGAATCATTAATCAAACTACGTAGGAACATGAATTTTTTTTTATTCTGACTTCAATTTATTTTTAAATTTTCTACAACAAAAATTTTATATCACAAATAAAATAATCTCGTGCAATTATTGTTAGTTTTTCCTATTTTTTTTTTGTTGGTTTGTTTGGTTTTTAAGCTATAATTGCTTTTTAATTACACGGCAAATCTCTTAAATGAAGAAATTTCAAGATACAATATATTACAATCTGAAGTAGATAGAAACCATTTTGCCAAATAGCTCATAAATTAATCATTTCCAGTGAACATCAAGTGAAAGTTCATAATAGAAAAAGGTACAACACACCACCACGTGCCGGTACCAGTACACGAGTAGAAGCCGCAATAAAATAGAAACAAGGGCATTATAAAGCGGTAATGTTTTGTGATCATTATTACACACTATAAAACAAAACATAAATGGAGAAAGAGAACTCGGCCCACACAAAGCGCCATAATAGCCAGACAAAATTATGATGGCAATGGCAATTGGAAAATGTTCAGATTGTTTCAGGGTGTTTCTTTTTTTAATTGTTTGTGGTGATAGAAATGTCAATTATGACATCTATCGGAAATTATTTTCTTTTTCACTATTTTTAATGAGCTTTCATGATAAAATAAGTTACACTTAAGACAAGGCTTTAAAATTCTTGAGTCTTTAAGTTTAAGTCTTGGGTGAATAACTTAAAGCTGTGATAACAATTTATTTTCCTAACTCACATAGCTAATTACTAGCTTTATAAATTTAAAAATAATTTAAACAATTGAAATTGGTGAAATACATAACCGGTAAGCCATTAATTAAAAAAATAAAAAGGACGGGACCTAAATGGCTACCCTGTGGCATTCCCAAATTAACTTTAGACTTATTTAATTTGCAGCAGTTAAAAATTACATAGAGTCTGCTCGGGTTTTGTTTAGGTGTACGTTCTAATAAGCCAGAAATTCTTTGTAGACGTGTTGTTTTATTCACTATCTCATTTAAAGCAAAAAACTAAACACCCTTTACAGCAATGATAAATAATAATTATTTGCTATTCATTAAACACCATAACTGGGTGAATCGTCTTGAATTTCGATTGGACATGAGTGAACAGTGAGTGGTAGTGGGTTAGGTCAATATATATCTATGACTGCGATTGATTATAGAAATTGTTTTGTCTCGAGTTTCTTTTGCAAATGAAATGGCACCAAACACAACAACAAAGTGAACCAAGATAGGACAAACTTTTTTTTAATCGGCTCAAAATCAGCTATTGTTTATTTTCTTTGGTGTTCACAATGGTGCAAAATGTATTTTTTACTTTGCGGTATAATTACTTTTCTGTTCCATTTGATAACGGTAATTTTACGAAAGTGACGTATTCAGTATTAGGTATTTAACTTTGAGTAGATACAGTGAATTTAATACAATTTGATTGAAAGTTTGTCTCAGTATTTCGTCTTATTATTATATCAAACTCAAAATTCAAGATACGTACGTCCAGAAGAAAGATATACATATATACATATGTAGGTAGTAATTTTTTAAAATAGCAAAATAGCTCAATAATTCAACAAGTCCAATAAAATAGTGCTAAGTCTTCTACTTGGCTGACGTATTTCAGTAGTAAAGGGTTTTTCAACAGGGACGCTACAAAAGTAGAGCAACAGGGACAGCAAACGTCGCCATATATCTTGCAGCTCTTTTGACATTTCTCTTTAGTAAGGTTTGCCATTTCATGATGGAAAGATATACCAGCCAACAACGAGACGAAGCTATTAAAATTTACTACCGAAATTCGGAGTCAGTGGCCTCAACGTTAAGAGCGCTAAAAATCGAAAAATCATCTTCAGCGATGAGGCTCATTTCTGGCTGAATGGCTTCGTCAATAAACAAAATATGCGGTATTGGTCAGGCAGCAATCCACACGTACTCCATGAGTCATCATTACATCCCGAAAAAGTTACGGTTTAGTGTGGTTTATGGGCCGGCGGCGTCATTGGGCCGTACTTCTTCCGTGATGATCAAGACCGGCACGTTACTGTGAATGGGGATCGCTACCGTTCAATGATAACCGAATATTTTTGGCCCCAATTGGATGATATGGACTTGGAGGAAATGTGGTTCCAACAGGACGGCGCCACAAGCCACACAGCGAACGTCACAATCAATTTATTGGAAACCATGTTTGGAGAACGTGTTATCTCACGAAATGGTCCAGTCGCTTGGCCGCCTCGGTCGTGCGATTTGACGCCGTTAGACTATTTCCTGTGGGGCTACGTCAAGTCTATGGTCTATGCCAACAAGCCAGAGACGATTGATGAACTTCGTACGAATATCGAACGTGAAATTGCAGCAGTATCGGCCGATTTATACTTGAAAACCGTCGAAAATTGGGTTCAGCGTCTGGACTTCTGCAAGCGTGCCCGTGATGGCCATGCAAAAGAAATCGAGTTCCATACATAATGGCATTGAACCCACTTTCACAGCAATAAAGAATTTTATTGTTATCCAAAACCGTTTTTGTTTTATTTAAAAAAAAAACTTTTGTAGCGCTCTTATTGAAACACAAATTTATATTCGTGGAATCATAGTCACTTTAGAAAAGCTCCTTTTTACTATGTTGGGACATTTCGGTGGTTGCTTTCTCACGCTCTTAATCACCAAGTTAACAATCGAAACTTGAGCTGCTTCCAGGAACTTATGGTTGTCTTACTAAAGCTCGGGAAGCATCGATTGTCTCCTTTGATTTTTGAATGCTCCAGCCTAGCTCAGTCTAGAAAATAGCCATCGGGCGGTGCCTTCACAATTTATTATTTATTTTCAACATTACACTTCAGCATTGTGAACTTGCCCATTCATTGTTGTATTGGTGATTGTTAGATGATGTTAAGTATCAATCTGACTTAGAAATTTACGCTGAGGATATGAGGATATCGAAACAAATTTTCACCCCCGGACGACGCACTTATGCTACAAACAGACTTAAATAGCTGCTTTGATTGTTGCCAAAAAAACTTTCTTGAGCTAAACATTAAGAAATGTCAAACCATAACCTTCACTCGAAAGCTTCACTCCCTTGTCTCAAAGACAATACTCGAGTAATGGATTGCCTGTTCTTATTGTAAACTCCATTCGTGACTTGGGAGTCATTTGTGACACTCAACTCTATTTTCGCTCCCACTACTACAGCATTATTAGCAAAGCCAACTCAACTCTCGGGTTGGTAAAGCGCTGGTCAAAAAAATTTTCTTGTCCATATGTAACCAAATCCCTTTATATGACTTTCGTTAGATCTCTCCTAGAATATTCCTCCCCAGTCTGGTCACCATATCATCAAGTTCACATAGAACGTATTGAAGCCGTCCAGCGCAGACTTTTACGCTTCGCTTTGCGGGGTCTTGGCTCGGATGATCCCTATAACCTTCCTTCTAATGAAGACCGTCTTAAACTTCTGAACCTTCATCCCTTTAAATAACGCCGTGATACTGCTGAAATCGTTTTTGTTCACCAATTATTAAATGAGGTCATTGATTTCCTTATCCTGCCACAAAAGAATCCAAACCCCCGTCAGTTAAGATCTGTACCTTTCTTCCTCACTGCCTTACACCGTACCGATTATGACATAAACGAACCATTGACTCGAATGCTACTCAAAGCCAACAACATAAATACCTTCAACGTTCAACCCTATTCTTAACTCATCCTTCTCTTAGTCCTTTTTTTACTTATTCTAACTCTCCCATATTGAACACTTCTACCTTTATATGTTTAGGTATAGATTTAAGAAATACATATTGGGGCATATTCATAGACATTGTTTAAGCCGTTGCTAAGAAAAACCTGGGTTTATCCTATCTGAATAACATTGAATAAACCCCAGTCTGAGATGAACTGGAGTTTAAAAGTGACTATGAATATGCCCCATTATTTTTAATTTTAAGTTCAGCTTGTATTAAGCTTATAATAAAATTAAAATTATAAGGTGTTTTAAAATACCTCTATATGTCCTGCTTTATGCCATATATGTATATATATGTAGCATGTATGTATAACCATCTTAATTTCTCTCTAAGAAACATTTTATCTCATTTATTGATTCTCCTATTTATGAAGTAGTTAAATATATCAAAAATTATTTACTACCAAACCACATAATTTCAAGTCTAACCAACGACCTCTATATAGTTTGAGTTAAATGATTTCATGTTCAAAAACGACACTCCTTAACTTCATCAAAGTACAATGACCACACCGCAGCCACACACACACACACATACACACAAACACACAGTAAGTTGGTCATTAAATAAATCGGTTTGTGTCCTCCAGTCGTCATGAAGTTGAATTTGCACGGCAACAATTATGATCTTGACCTAATATACCCTCCTTAGGCTGATTCCTGAGTACCCCTGTTCATACTAAGTGACGATAACAAAAAAACCGGAAGAAAATGAGTCAAAAATTGGTTACAAACAACAATTATAGTTCAGATTCAGTAAGGCAATAAGCAGTAAATTCGTGTTAACGTATAATTAATTCGCCCTAGACTGCATGTCAGTCATCCAACTAAGAGATTCCAGATCCAAAGCCCAATGCAAAGTGGACTTGGGAAATTGTGAATGACTTGAAGAAGTATATGTATGGAGTAGAAGTCGCAACAGCGAATTTGCTATTTTATGGACATTGACGAGGCGAGAGGGACGACAGCAAGTGTCACCAGTTTTTTTTTTTTTTTTTTTTTTTTTTACCAGAGCACTCTAGTACTAAATAGCCTACTCGACCAACACCACTTCGACTCCCATATACGTCCCACCTCGTCTCATCAACGTTGCCGCACACCGTTACCATCACCATCGCCATCGTCCAACTATAGTTGAGGGAGGAATTATTATAATTCACACCGGAGATACAGGAGACGCAAAAAAAAATATCTTAAAATAGTGGAATCAACTTTGTATCATGGACTCATGGTGTCGACAACAACTGTATGTACAAGTAGTATACCAGTCAGGAAATGATTAACATTATCTGTAATGGAACGACCGACCCAAAGTTGGTGTATTACGGTAATTGGATAGAATATGCGGTGCGTACAGTATTGTTATGTCGGCTATAATGTATGTTCGGGTGGTGGAAGTACGACCACTAGAGCGGATCACAACAATGCTACATTCCAACCAAAACAGGTCATCTAAGTTATGTTATGTGATTTTATCAATTATGGAAATTTATTGTATTGTTGCTCCTATAATATTTATGTTTTTTTTTTTATCAAAGTTTCATTGTTTTTTTTTTTATGTTGCGATGACAAATTGTGGATGTTATGAATGGAAGATAGTAATTTTACTTTTTTGTGAAGCCTCCTGTTGCCGTATCGGAATATACTTGATGTCTTAAGCACTTCCTTAAAAGTAGCCTTAATTGGAAGCAGTGCTTACATTTTTAGTGGCGGGGGAGGGGTGGAAACTAAGTTTCTTGCAAGTTTCTCGAAATCTTCAGTTGAAGAAAAGGTACATAAAAAACGTTGACACACTTTTTTTTCATAAAAAACAATGTGCCAAAATGTCACAATATGAGTTTTTGGTTTTAATGTGCTATTTTCAGTTACCGCAGCGCAGAGGGGGTAACCTAAGTAGGAAAAGTGGCGGTCACAAGCAACTTTGACCAGTGGATGAAAAATGAGTTGATGGATTTTTAGACATAACCCCTATAACGGATCAATGTCCTTGCTCTGAATTCGACAACAGTATGCCAATAAGTAAGGCAATTTGTTAGCTGGTTCACAGACCCATACGAATTGACAGCTCAGGGGGATCGTCCAGCTACCTACATATTTGGATGTGAAAATCCAGTGGGCTTCCTTTTGCTCTCTTTACATGGCATGAGGTTTCTTATTAAGGTCACCAGCTGCTCATCAAACCAGACGTTATCCTAAGACTCAAATCAACGGATTTAGGCTATGATAAAAAGCGTGATTTATTTAGAATATATTTTTTTTTAAGTACTGATTAATGTCAGTGTCGCGATAGTTTTAGTATTTTTGTTCAATATTTTTAGACATTTCATCATGCAAAGATTAAGCTCAACAACGTTGCAGCTTTTGGGCTCTTGAAAAGCTTGAAGAAGATCCAATATGTTTATTCTAAAAATTTACGATGAGCCACAGTTATGAAGTGATGGCTACGTCAATAACAAATAAGCTGAAGACCAACCCGAATGAACAGGTCCAAGAGCTGCCCGCCAGGAAAAATGTCAAATATTTGCAACGTTTAGTCAAGACCCTAGACATTTTAGACGAACCACAAATACGCCCTATACAACAAAAACTTTATAACCAGAATGCAAAGAAATGTTATGAAAAATTAAAGTATAAAGTGAATGACTGGTGGCCAGCCCTAGAAAACATCTAAAAACTTTAACAAAAATTTAAAGGATGGCATGTATTGGCACTTCTAGTGCCATGAATACTACTCCAACCGCAGCCTTGCAAGCGTTTCTTTCACGAACCCCACTCGATCTTTTTACGAAGGAAGTGGCGGCCAATTGGCCACTACAGGCATAGAACAGTAATGACTTTCATGGACATAGACATTCAAACATACTGCACCGCACATTGATTTCAATCCGGTAGCGCTTACAGATATCCCCTCAAGGGACCTCTGGGCGATCAAACCGGGTCATAAAACATGATCATGTTTTGGTTTTTAGTGATGGTTCCAAGACGACAAATGAGGGGGTAGGGTCAGGCGTTAGTTAGAAACATCGATATCTTCATTGATAGTCAGGCGGCAATTAAAGCCATTTCTTCAATTGTTACAAAGTATTTACTGGTGAACTCTGTAGCCGCACAGAGTTAAAACTACTTAGTGCATCAAACACAGTTCCCCTTCGATGGGTGCCAGGACATCATGATATATATGGTAACGAAATGGCATATGAATTGGCCAAATAAGGATCTTCTCTTGATCCAGGCTTAATTGAATCTTCCGTTTTGATGCCACTTGAACAAGAATGGAATATAATTAACGATAGATGGTCAGCAATTGTTACTTGTCGGGTCTCGAGGATTCCATGGCCAGACCTATCTAAGAAAATAACAGACTACCTAAACAAGGCCCGTATCGCGTAAGACTAAAGTGATCGCTCAATTAAGTGATTGTCGTTTTTACGCTTGATCACTCTATCCTTGCGTGTAGATAGGATCGAGACAATTATCTTGAAAGCGACAGTAAAAAATTGATAACCAACTATCACCTTAGCCGATTCCACACCTCACTATCCCTTTTAGTTGGAATCCTAACGGGTCATAACTCAATGGCAACATGAGCAGAATGGCCATCAGTTCATCCGACTTATGTAGAGGGTGACAAGATGAAGAGGCGGAAGGGGACTCTTATCACTTTCTTTATGAATGCCCAAGCTTAGCAAGAATTAGGAAAACAGCCCTCGGTGATTACTTTTTTTGACAAACTGAACGACATCTCGTTTTTGCCACTGAGAAATATCTTGAAATTTATTCAGATTTCAGGATGGTTCAGGGAGGCATCTCAAACCCACACCTAAGCTCCACTAACTCTTTTGCATACCAAACCCTATCCTTACCTCACCTCACATGATTATCACAATGGAACCATTGAGATGTGAGTGGGATAAACCAGCTTGCCACGTGTTATCACCCCTCCAAACCTAACCTAACCTTGATCTCGACGACATTTGGTTGGGGATACCCAAAGTCCAAAGCTAGATATATACGCCGGCCAAGCAAACATTACTCTCGTCATCGGCCAAATACCACTTGAAATGCTCAAACGCTTCATCGAAAGTTGGTACTTCCGAATGGACCATGTTATTCGCAGTTACTGTGTATATTTGAAAGAAATAATCTGTAACATAAAAATTTAATTTTTTTTTTTAAGTACCTCTACTTAAATCACCTGTTTTAAATTATTCAAACTGTGGTGCGCCATTTGTTGATGGCTAGACCTATTTTGTATGCAAAAACAACCAACAGGTAATATTTGTATTAATTGTGTCTTGATAATGCAATTTTGTGTGTCCACTCAAACATGACTCAAAATGATTTAATCATCAGCGAAAACAGATCCAACTGAAGTTTTACTCATTGCAAATTGCTCAAAATGCCATGCGGAATGCTTAAATTCCAAAGCAATGTAGGACACCAACTGAATATCATTAACGCTTATAAAACAATGCAGGCTAACAAATACATTCATAAATTATGTATGTACGTGTGTTTAAGACAAATGTTTTCTTCGCTGATATAATGCTGTAGAAGATTGATAAAACAGCCATTAAAGGTCGTTTCATTTGATCTATTAATTAGCTACAACATGTATATCGTGCCGGCAACTTAAAGATCTGTTCCCACACATTAGAAATGTGTATATATAATATTGAGATGAAGATGAAACCCTTCTGAGAAACTTGCATAGTAAATGATCCATTTTTGTAATCGACTCGAGCTTAAAAATGGACATGGTTTAGTAAAATTAATTAAAATTTCATTCACGTTTATTTGTTTGTTCCTTTATGGAAATACATTGTCTCAAACACATAATCAGCTTAAAATAATAAAAACAATTATAATGCTAACGATAAAGGAATTATTCATTGCAGCAATCCATGTTCCATTTGATTGTAATGCTTGAAATTCACCTAATTCGGGCCAGAAGATCACATACCATTCCTCTGATATCAACTAAATAATTACTTTGGAGTTTTTCTCATTCACACGTAGCACTTTCGCCAATTAAAGGTGGTGCAATAAGAACTGGGGTTATTTGGAGGTACAAGTTGGCATTGGTAAACATCAAAAGTTTATTGCTACCGAGTTTCACTTTGACATCATTTTTCAATTTTGTTTACAGAGACATTTTTATTTTTGTTTTCGGTTTCGGTTTTACATATTATCTACCCATGAACGACTAGAAACGAATGAAAAACAACTTCGACTTCAGCGATGAAAATACATTAACCAAAAAAAACTTCGTAATTGGAGTTTCTGTTTGGAATTAAGCGGTATGTATACCAACTACAACACGTGACACCACTTAAAGTTGTCAGAATAATTAAGTGAGCTTATCAATTAAAACTCTTTTAAATAGAATGAATAGCAAAATGTGTGGAAGAGTTTCTTTCTTTTTTTTTTTTTAATTTAAAATTATTTTAAAGAGTTAAGCCGATTTAATTACGAGTGTAATTTGGAAGGAGTATATTAGGGTGTGTCATGGTACATTTTTTCAAAACGCCCAAGCCTTACCCCTAAGTTTATAAAAATCTAGAAAAAAGAATGCACAACTGGATCGCACAAACTTTCTCTCATGGTTAATAAGTGTAAAACTTGAAATAAATGCCAGCGGTAGGGTGAACTAAAAACGTGAGATTTACGTGTATTAAGTTCCGTGTTACACATTACGTGTCACGCGTTCACGTTGTAATTGGATACGTTCAATAAAAAAACTGCGGCACTTAGCACTTAACCTTGAGGCCCGCCACTCACACAATATTTTTTCCAATCACTTTTTTGATTAGAGGTATGAATTTTAGTTCAAAAAAATGTTATATGACTTTCTAAATGAGCAAAAACAAAAAATCGAATTTCATCACTATAGTTAATACTCTGCGTCCAATATAAGCAAATGGGCTAACCCGTTTAGGCTCTTCTTCAAATTACAGTTTTTTAGAAGTGGGTTTCATACAATCTCGCAACATGTAAAAAGTCATTTTCCCTTCTCTAACTCAGACGAACAAATCTTTTGAAAAATAAATCTATGAACTGTGATGCCTTCGAAACTGAAGGCACAAAATAATATCACAAGTCACACCTTTCTAAACTACTTTCCAGTGCACCACGCACTCAGCAGCGTGTTTCTTGGTACTTCTCCTTTCGTACTCGAGAATGGTAGGCACAAGCACAACACTAATAAAGGCAGAATTCGAACTCCCATTCAAATTATACCTTCACTTATGATAATTTAAGAAGTAAGTATGAATTATAAAAGTGCAGAAAAACGTGGCCAACATTAAATCATGTGATGTTCGTACATATATCTGGCTTATAACCATGATCTGTGTATCCGGTGACTGCCTGTCGTTATTATTTAAATTTGAAAATTCAATAATAGTTGAAGTGACAATCGGGTCATTGTTGAGGGCGATGTGTGGTGGTAGGTAGAGTGATGGTTTGTAGATGAATGGTTTGTAGAAAAAAAAATGTATAACGGGCGAAAATACCTAAAGACCAGTTATCCTTTTTAAAAAACAAATGGCTCAAAGATGGAGTGTGGTGTTGGTTCAGGAATCTTCTCTGAGTGATTAAATGTCTCCAAATCTGTTCGTCTTCCTGACTATGCTAGCGTTTTTCCGGCAGAATTACTGGCTATAAGGGAAGCATGCAAAATACTCAAACAAGACCCAAACCAAAATCGAAATACTGCAATTCTGACAGACAGCCAGGCAGCTGTTAAGGCCACACATCACATCACATCATCCTCCAAATTGGTCCAGCAATGCCGGGATGAGCCTGAACATCAATCTTAGTGTCACTCTTATCTGGGTACCAGGTCACTGAGGCATTGAGGGAAATGAGCGGAACTACCTAGCTAGGCAAGGATCAGCCCTTCATAGCTCACTTGCGGAAAGAGTTTACATTCCTCTCGGATTTATGAAGGGCAATTTACTTTCAATTTTTCTCACCAAATCCAATCGTAGGTGGAGCAGTCTAACCAACTGCATTATATATAGAAAGATGTGGCCCACCTACAATAAAGCCCGAACAAAATATCTAATGCGTAGACCAAGACAAGACATTGCCAGGGTCGTTGCAACATGCACCGGGCACTGGCCTATAGGAGAGCATGCGGCGAAACTGGGTATTTCCTACAACACCCACTGTCGTAGCTGTGCGAACCAGCAGGAAAAGGAAATATTAGCTCACTTCCTCTGTTAAAGCCCTCCCCTAGCCCATTTTAGGATACAATCACTTGGAAAGGCTTTCTTTGACGACCTTGACGAACTTTCCGAATGTGAAGATCAAAGAAAGACTTGATATCTTTTTTAAACGCGACGAAATGGCTCTGAGACGATATTCGGCTTTTTGCTGTCTAACTCGGGGCTTTAGATTGTTGTTCCACAAACCCATTCCTTAACCATAGGTTCAAACGAGTGTTGTTATCAAAACGGCGCTTTTTGCGCTAATTTTGTCAACGAGCCAGTCAGCTCGTTTGACGCCATTTCTACCTGCCTTACACTCAAAACTCAATTCAAGTTGATCATATTTTTTTTATTTTTCAACATTTTTCCTCATTTATTTAATTGTATGTAGGTATATTGAACAAAAATATTCCTTGACTCAAACAAGTAAACTAATATTGTACCAGAATCTAGAATCAATCGCTTATAAAAAATCTACTCTACAATTTCACTGTTTTGTAAGAAAATATAAAAATCGAAATAAAATATCGCTCTTGTTCTCATTTAAATTTCTATGCCAGTTACATATCAACCAGTAAAAAGCTGTTCTAATCAAGTATTCATCTAAATCCAATGTATTCGCGTCATCCTGTTTGTCGTGTCGTAAATTCTATTGCTGCTAATGCACTCTGATTCTCTGATGAATGAATAGCAAAAAATTTAGTTTAGTTTCTTTTTTTTTTTTTTTTAATATCCAACTAATTTATGTATGAACAAGTACATCAAGTCTCGTGCGCGGTGATGCCGCTGAACGACATTAGTTGTGTTTTAGCGATTTTATTTTTTTTTCCGTTTTGGTCAATTGGTCTAAATTGATTTTACCTTGAGATGAATTTTCTCAATTTACACTACGTCCGATTCGAAGTCGAAGCACACCCAACCAAACGCCTAATGTCATCATTTTGTTCGACTGGTGTTGGTGTGGTCAGAAAAATCGACTTAAGTATGTCGTCACTATCCACATTAGTTAATTCGTTTGGCTACAGGCGGAATTGTAACGCAAAACGAAACTTTCCCTTACTAATTTCTATTCTGTATGTCTGTCCGTTTGAGTGTGAATTTTGTCGGTTTACTGTCCATTACTTGTAGTTTTTTGTTTTTTTTTTTTTGCAAACGCGCTGCTTGCGGTTATCTTCCTCAATCTGATCTTGGAATACTAAAATAACGAGTATATAGATTATTAGACTATTGCTGTTCTTGTTTGCCTTGCTTGCTTGTTCAGCATACACACATCTTTTATGCTAATCGGATGATATAGCAAATTTCCATTTCCTACTGAGAAAGAGATAAATTTAGATCAGCTGTCGACAGCAGTAAAGCAGCCGCAGCAGTAGCTAGGTGGTGTGATGGAACAACAAAACAGCGGAAAGCTTTTCGAGTGGTTCAGGCGTGGGATTAGTTCAATAACTTTAGATGACGGCATTATTTGAATTTAAATATTATTTATTACCGTCGTTTTTTTATTGTTTGGGTTTTGTTTTCTGACTTTATTAAGTGAGGTTAGTTTGTCGGTTGAATCTTATAGGTGAGTTTTTGAGAACTTATTCCAAGAAGTCTCCTCAGTTGGGATGTGGAAGGGTTACGAATCAATATCTCCATCCTCATGGGAGATTTGCATTTGTTTTTTTATAAGCAATTGGTTATGGGTGTGCCTTGTTTTTTTCGAGTTCTCTGATTTGTTTTTTTTTTTATTGATTTCAACCATTGTTCTGTAATTTAATTTTTAAATTTGTTTATTCATCATAATTCAATTAATTTGAAGATGAGGTAATCGTTTCATGTTGTAGAACTCTTTTTCGTACAAATACATGCATCATGTTGTACCATTTTTAGTGACCATCAGATGCAAACGAGTTTTCGAGGATCGTTAAAAGAAACGTGCTCCAATATTGCCCACGTTTAGAGTGAAATACACAAGTTATACATTTTTTAGCTTTGGTAGTTTTTTTTTTTAATCTTTTGTAAATTAAAGACATTTGATTAATTGAAATAAAGAATGGAAAGCTTAAATTATCTTTGGAATGAAACTTTAATTTATCAAACGAAAACAGACTTGTTTCCCTATTGCATCAGGTTACAGTCGCAAGAATCTAATGGTTCAAACATACTTTGCGAAATCTGTGTCCATGATAAGAAAGAGACCGTAATGGACCATTACAAGTCCAGAAAACATCAAGCGAGTTCGAGCTGAAATAGAATAATATCGTAAGCAATCTGTTCGGAAGTAAGCACATATTCTTTTAATGTTGAGACGTTTCATTCACCGAATCGTACGTGAACATGTTATTGTGCATCCCTACAAAATGGCAATCTTTGCTGGTCTAAGCTGGCCGGCATATTCGCCTGATTTGCACCGTGCGATTTTTCGATGTGGGGACCTGAGGGCGACATTTGACCAACACGCCATGTTAACTGAAATATCTTAAATGCCATTGATCTTTTAGAACTTAAGAACCGTTCACAATGGGGCATATTCATAGTCACTTTAAAATTCCAGTTTATCTTAGACTGGGGTTTATTCAATGTTATTTATATAGGATAAACCCAGGT
This sequence comes from Leucozona laternaria, assembly GCA_932273885.2. Lineage (NCBI taxonomy): Eukaryota > Metazoa > Arthropoda > Insecta > Diptera > Syrphidae > Leucozona > Leucozona laternaria. The sequence goes on along the minus strand of OW026368.1, from coordinate 18,820,263 downwards.
CTAAGATAAACTGGAGTTTAAAAATGACTATAAATAATTTTAAATTTTAAATAATTTTTATTTTATATATATATAAAAAAAAATGTAAACTTTAATGAGTGAATAAAGCTTGAATAATAATAATATTAATGAATATGCCCCAATGTATTTAGAGGAAACACTTGAATTGAAAAAAAATGGAGCCTCGATAAGGGGTTGGACAAAAATTCGTGAAAATTTACAGTACGGGATATATTATAAAAACCGTTTAGTCCAATTCTGGATACTTAATAAAATTTACATTAATTTTTTTATTCATTAACTGCGTTATTTTTGTTAATAAAATGTGAACTAACAATTTTTCCTGTTTACGTACTTTTCCTTTAAATCCCTTCTCTCCGACAGAAGAAATGAGAAAGTGGAATTGTTTGGTATACATTATCAGACACCCATCACCAACAAAACACCCCAAAATATCAAGGAGACACGACTCCCTTTCATTTATAGGTCACAGACATCCACCTATTATATAACCGCTTCGAAACACAATAATATTTACAAAATCTACAAAGAGCACATACTTATTACTCATATGAGTCATGGGATGGCACTCAGATACAATTAAATATCTCGAAATGCGCTCCACAGTTGGTATCCGTGGAGAGCTTAACTTACCCCAATCGTGCCCACCGAGGACACATGCTGAGCGATGCGATTAAGAAACTTTCGAAACGAAGATCTCCTAAAGACTCGATGCGAATTGTTTCCGTTTTTGTTTTGATTTGTTTCTCCTGCTACTGGTAAAGGTGCTTCACCTCCAATGCCGATGACGCTCCCACGTCCAGCTGTGCTATCTAACGTCTTACTTTTGTTTCTGGTTTCGTCACAATCACGTCCTGCTAGCTTGCGGTCGATGTTGTTGGTGTTGCCGTCAATGGCGACGCCACTACTCGAACCAATACTATTTCGGCCGCTGTCCGCGGCTGCAGTATTTCCGGACGATGACGTTATGTTGTTGTTGTTATTGGTCTTGAATTTTCGCGACCATCGAAACGGATTACGAGGCATTGAAAATGCACGACGAATCTTTTTTCCCGCAGCAGTCGTTAGACTCAGCGATTGTTTTACATTCTGTTGTTGTGATTGTATCTGCGACTGGGACTCAGATTGAGAATGAGGCGGAGAAGCTAGCAAAGAAGATGACTGATTATGGTATTGGTTCGTTTGGCACACTTCTGCTTCTGTATCTTTTTTCGTATTCGGAATAATTTCGGCGATTGCATCGTCCGCGGCAATGACGGCATTGATTTTACGATTTTCCGATTTACTACACAATTTACTACCGCCGGCAGAATTGTCTGTATTGGGAATGGTTGAGGATGGACTGGTGGCGGTGGTAGTATTCGTATTTGTCGTGGTGGCTGTGGTGGGCATTGCGCGGCTGTTGTTGGCCAAATCGTTTGGTGGCTCTTTTGTGCCCATTTCTACAATTTTTTTTGTTGCTTTTGCACTTTTCCAATAAGCACTTTAATGCACCTAAGTGAATAACCACTTATAAACACTTTATCGAATCTATATGTGATGAGAAATAGATTGAAGAAATCGGGGTGGGACTTTTTCTATTATTTATAAGGATTTTTTCACGCACAAAAACAGAGAACAGCGAATCGAATCAAACGTACGCCATGTTGACTTCTTTCTCGCGTTTGACTTCTTTTCTTGTTTCTGATTTGTGAAGTTGGATCTAATTGGAATGGTGAGTTTGGGAAGAAACGAGTGTCAAAATATTTATATCGATAAACTGTGGTGAAGGTAAGATATAAGGGTGTGTGGTAAGTATGAAAATATGTATCGATGGTAAGGCAGTGCAAATTAGTCGTTACTTTTCAAAAAACTATAGCGATTCTTCAAAATAAACTTAGGCCCCAGTTAGGTGCCAGTTATAGCTTTCCATCATTGAAAACTTTAATGACTAATTTTGGTACCTTTAGAAAGTGAAATCAGTAATTATTTTGATGCAAAAATAAAGCTGATGACTTAAATTATAATTTTTGTTAAAAAAAAAATTGAATGGGGTCCACACTTCGCCATAAAATGACGTTTAATTTTTCAATTATCATTGATAAGGTAGTTCATTCATTGAAATAATAAAAGTCATTTTATGTGGACGGCTGGTCCAAAATGAAAATTTTTTCGGCACATATTAATAATTAAGTCACTACCTGCATATTGGCATCAAAATAATTACTAATTTTGCCTTTTAAGTGCCTCAAAACCAATCATTAAAATTTTCAATGATGGTTTTCAATGATAGCTATAACCGGGGCCTTAAAACGTGGTTCAAATACTGATCCGTGGTTCGGCTATTCTAAATCCCCAAATTCGTCGGATTAACCGAGTTTCGAGAATGAAAGCCAGTTACATGCTTGAACAATCGTTGAACCTCAGTTAATCCGCCGAAATCAGTGAGTTAAAATTGCTGAACCACACGTAAAATTTAAACCAGGTTTGTACAACTGTCCTTAGGAGCCAGTTACAGCTATCATTGAAAATTTTAATTTTTAGCTTTGAGTTTATTTAAATGCTAAATTAAAACTTATTACTTTATTATTAGCCGTGTTTTTTTGCAAGCCCGGGGAGATTTGGTTGAAAAAAAACGACATCGGGGATTAGCGACGCCATTTTTCCATTGGGCCTTCCAAAGTACTTTTGAGTACTTCCCAGTAGATGATAAATGGAATGCTTTCATTTTGCCAAAAGTAAAATCTAACCTCAATATCAATTTAATTTCGGTTGTTTGTTTTTGTATTTTACTTTTAACTAGAAAAAATGTCAACAGCAACAATCTACTACGTAATTTCTTTTGATTGGTGATGTTTTTTCTTATTTGGAAACATTCTGTAACTAGATTACTGAACTACTTTGAACTACTTCGACCACAGAGTAGAAGTAGTTGACTGCAGACAGAAGTACTTGGCAGTAGATACTGGAGCCCAAAGGAACGCACCTATTACTAAAACAAAATGGAGTTTCCATACAAACTATCGATAACAAGTATGCAATTCACGCCGGTAACACAGTTTTTATCTGTGCTTAAGTTAAGCCCCGAGAATTCTCCGCGCTTAGCTAAGCCCGAATGGGATTAGTTGTTATTGCACTTAACATGTAAATTGCATGACAGAACGTCCTTTTTTCGACAAATTTCCTCGGGGATTGCAATGAAACACGGCTTTTTTCAACCAAATCTCCCTGGCCGAGTTCAACGCACATCTGAATATTCAGAAATCTGAATTTTTGAAGCTCTTGATTGGCCAGCTGTCAGAAGTCATCTGAATTTTCAGAACTTTTTCTGACAGCTGGCCAATCAAGAGCTTCAAAAATTCAGAATTCTGAATATTCAGATGTGCGTTGAACTCGGCCCCTGGGCTTGCAAAAAAACACGGCTATTGTATTGCCGTTGTATTCCCTGAAATATAATAGCTGATAAAATCGTGTTCTTTGCTATGGATACGAGCAGTGCGTTTACTTTTATGTTGGGTACCCATTTTAATTTATTAGGCAACGTCAGCGATAAAATTTTGTATTTAAAACAGCTGATATATGAGAACAGATTTTAGTTCTGTTTACTTTGTTTATAACAGATTTCGTTTTCGGAGTTTCATAACAGAATTTAATAAAAGATCGACTTCCTGAATACCAATTGTAAAAGATCTTTTATGGGAAAATCTTTTATGATTCATAACAAAAAATTCATAGCAGAATAACAGTTGTGGCGAAATTAGGTCCAAATATAATTCAGAACCATTGAAATATGCCTAGCACACGACATTCACTTTTTCGAAAAAGAATTAAATTTATAAATACGCTTGCTTCCTTCTTGTCATCTAGAATGAAATATTTCCGTTTAGTGAAAAATAAAAACTTAAGACCTGGGAGGGAAAAATCCCTAAACTATCAGCTATGATATGGAAATAAATTAAAAAAAGGAGGAATTTGAAGCACTTATTCGTTAGATATGAACATAAGTGACGGATGTATCGTAGCACAATGCTACAAAATTATAAGAAACGCAGTAGCAATGGATTAAAATAAAATAGCTTTATCACGCAATAAATTTATCAAATAATTTTCTGAGTGCGCAATGATAATCTAAAAAAAATTACAGGTTTATTTGAACCTACGACAATTAAATATACCCAATGAATTTAGCTGATGGGATTTTGCATGTCGTAAATACTAAAAACATATTGGTTTAGCTTTATGTACATTTAGTTCAAAAACCTAGACTGAAACACAATTTAAAAAATCAGGAAAGTCAGTCATTTCGATGACATACACATTCATATTATTATATTTCTTGTTTTTTACCTGATATCTAGAACTGGTAAAAATTTTTTTATTTATAGACTTAATCGCAGTTTTTTTGGAACTCTTTATCTAAACTCAACCACTTGAAATTCGAGTGCCATTATATTGATTTCTCATGGGGAAGGTTTATAATTCATTTTTGTGTAACTGTATTAAAAATGAAAACAAAATAGTTAATTATTGATAGACGATTGGGTGTTGAAGTAACGTCATATATTTCATTAATTTAATCAAGTAATTTTCTATCGAATATTTTTCAATAATTGTGTCCATTCCTTCACTGATTTTCTGTAATTTTCTGTGCATTTGTGTGAAAAAAGTACAAAATTTCCCCTTTCTGTGACAGTAACCCTCAGTTCAACAAAATTTCTTTATGATGTCACTCGACTGTCTTGAGCTTTTTGATTTATCCTTTAAAATAATACGACATACACACATAAAATGAATTGTTTGAATGTTTATATTTCTCTGCTGATCGTAAAATATTATTTAATGTGACTACACACACACTAATTGAAAAATTATTAGGTAAACACACTTTAGTACCATCATCGAAAAAATAATATCAACAAACGAGAGCTTCACTGTTGGGCCGGGGATTTGCAGTTTAAATAAAACTCAATGACTTTATCAAATTTATTTCAGAATTATTTTGATTACAGCAAGTGAGAGATCATAATTTTTGTGTGCTGTTTGTCTAGATTTGACAACGCGAGTATTTTACTAGACTGTAGACTCTTTTTATTAAGTGAAGATATCTTCTGTTCTAATCATACAAAGGTAACGTGAAAATACTACTCTGTTATAGTGAACACAATATCGAAAGTATTTGCTTTAGAAGTGTTAAATATAGAGATATTCAGTTTTAAATATTATTTTAAATACCATTTTATAAGAACGTGCCTCTATTGTTTAATTCTCGATCATGGAAGATGTTTTTTGTGTGTTTTGTATGCTTTAGTTATATGATTGTTAATATTAATCTTGTTGGTTTATGAAAATCTCATCTTATCTTTTGTTTTCTTTGCAAAATTCTTCAATAGCTTTATAGTCTGTAAGTGAAGTGCATATATTGAACAACAGCTTAGGAACGTTAAAATTGTGTTTGTAGGCAGTTTTTATCTGTTTATAAACTCTGTCAGTATATACTGTCGATTTCTTAAAAATGAATGAAGAAGATAACCTTTTTCTTGGGCTAGATATAATACGTTTTAAAATGATATCAGCGCAGTATAATATATACGATATTAAGATAATGTAGAGTAGATAATAATTTACAATGCCTAAAATCAAGGACTTTTGTTTTTTATTATCAGAAATAAACCATATAGATCGATCAATAAAAAAACAGGTAGGTACTTCAACAACAACACGAGATCCTGCTCTCTATTGGCATCACGTTTCCTGAACCAAAAATTTAGTTTTTACTCTTGCTTCTCAGCTTTGAAAATGGTAAGGTAGAGTAAGGAAAAAAAAAACGACAAAAGAGATAGGTAAACAACACAGAGTTGTCACTTATATCCTTATGAGATGATCTACATGGATCATCAGCAATAATAAAATGCGACTAAAAAATTTAAAAAAAAAGTATATTTGTCTCAATCAAAATATCAAACTCGAGTAAATCTTGTGGTTTTCGAAATTTATAGCTATGTATGTTTACGCTATGATCGAAAAATTAAAAATTCTTGACATTTTTCAGATAGGAATTTTTAACCCAAAAAGTACACGAACGAAGCTATTATGTGCCAAAAAATGCTACCAACTTGTTGGTTAATGAAAAGATAGATAGTAGAGGTAAAGTACACACCAACTTTTTTTTAATTCTCTGACCGACTCCATATTGTAGGGGCATCAACGATGTCCCAACATCACAACCACAATCCAATCCACAAACTGATTTGTATGGATATATCACCACTTGACATAGATTTTTGTGCCTTCATTGTTTTTTTTTTAGAGGCATATGTTCCTAGTCCGAGCATCCTTCATTTAGGCGGCATCTAAATAAGATTTCCAGTTTTGATTCTGCAATCAAATCCAAAAGTTTGTCCCTTCTTTTCAAAAAATAGCGTTCGTTTTGAGTGGTTCGGAAGGATTCTGGTGAGAAAGAAGCCTTGTTTTTTGGCAAGCCCCGAGGAAATTGGTCGAATAAATCGACGTCGAGGCTAAGCAATTAACATTTTAAATGGAACAACAACTAATCCCCTTCGGGCCTAGCAAAGCGCGGAGAATTCTCAGGGCTTAAATTAAGCACGGGGAAAAACTATGTTACCGGCATGAATTGCATACTTGTTATCGATAGTTTGTGTGGAAACTCCATTTTGTTTCTATAATGGCAACCCGATGTCGTTTTTTTCAACCAAATCCCTCTCTGGACTTGAAAAAATTACACGTCTAGAGATGGCCAAGAAAGGCAGTTTTTTTTTAATATTTTTAAAAACTTATAGATTTTCGGTGATTTTCTAATGTTTTCACATTAAACGACGCGTCGCTCGACCCGAGTCGTTTTGCTAGCGTTCACATTCAACGACTGTTTTACCGGCATCATTTTCAAGCAAATTTTCAGAGAGAGAACATGAATCAATTCTATTTTTGTCCGCCCTCTTTTTATTGTTTATTTCTATTGCAAACTATTTTCTTACTTAAAAAACAGAAAAAAAATGAAAAATTGAAATCATTGGTCGTTCGACTCGAGTTCACATTTACTACAGCGGTCGTCCGACAGAGAAAATTATTAAAAGGCGGGTTCACATTCAACGACATGTTCGTCAACACGTGTCGTTATATCAGATTTTTGTTATGTGAACACCAGTCGAACGACCGTTGATCGACTTATTGTGTAGTTCAATTTTTTTAATAATTTTCTCTGTAGGACGACCGCTGTAGTTAATGTGAACTCCAGTCGAAGGGCCGATTATTTCAATTTTTCATCTTTTTTTCTGTTTTTTAAGTAAGATTTTTAGAAAATAGTTTGCAATAGAAGTAAACAACAAAAAGAGAGCGGACAAAAATAGAATTGATTCATTAAAATTGGTGAAAATAATGAAATTCGCAACATGTTCTCTCTCTGAAAATATGCTTGAAAATGATGTCGGTATAACAGTCGTTCACATTCACCGACATGTTCATTAACACGAGTCGTTATGTTAGATTTTTTTAATGTGAACACTATTCGAACGACCGTCGATGGAGGAACTGTGTAGTTCAATTTTTTTGATAATTTGCTCTGTCGGACGACCGCTGTAGTCAATGTGAACTCCTGTCGAACGACCGATGATTTCAATTTTACATTTTTTTCTGTATTTTAAATAAGAATTGAAGAAAATGGGTTGCAATCGAATTAAACAATAAAAAGAGAGCGGAAAAAATAAAATGGATACGCTACGATAGTGAATTTCACAGCATGTTGCTCTAAGAAAATTTCCTTGAAAATGATGTCGATAAGATAGTCGTTGAATGTGAACGCTAGCAAAACGACTTAGGTCGAACGACACGTCGATAAATGTGAACCCCCCTAAAAAAATTGAACTACACAATAAGTCGATCAACGGTCGTTCGACTGGTGTTCAGATTCATTTATTGAGACTATAAAAAAAGATACAGTTACATTTAAAATCTAGGTTAGGGTATTGAATATAGATAATTATGTTTGTTAGCGTACGGTTTCTAATAATTTATTTTTTTTTCTAGCTTAACTTTGATGGATTTTGTACAAAAATTCGTAGGTTTGGACAGTACGTGAACAAACATAATTATATTATAGGAGGCTATAACGTATGGCTCTCTCTTATGATAGAATGTGGAATTGCCAACATGGCTACATACATATATTGATTTTGTTTTTTGTTATGAAAGCTCTTGCTCGTGGAGCTGTGTTACAATTTCTTTTCGACGCGCTTGGTCGTTAACAAAACACTACAAAAATGTATACAAAGTGATATGGAAATGTACAATTAAAAAAAATATGTGAGTGCCGGGACTCACGGTTAAAAATGTGTAAACATCAACGTTTGTCCAAGTGCCTAAGTTTTGTTACTGAACGTCATCAAAAGAAACATATTGAATAATTAACACTACATTACCTATCTGTATAGGCAGTCCTTAAAAAGCTAAGTATTGAAAGAACGGCAGCGAAATACCCAGTGGGGGAACCGCTGTAACGAAATTTCCAAGCACTAAAAGGCTGGTGGTGAAGTGTCCAACGAACGGTGAAGGTTCGGTACTGAAAGCTCCTTCGTAGTTCACTCTCAACTTTAAGATGACTTCACATTACACATGGTTATTGTTTATGGAAATCACTCTCTCAGCATCGACAAACAACAACTGTCAGCGGAGAGCACTAAAATCGTGGTTTCAATTAAATGACACCGTACCCAAATTCCAAAGGAACTTAATGGTTTGACTGACAGGGGCCGAATTAAAATATCCAGTTAGAACTGTCAATTTTTCATCTTTTTTTCTGTTTTTTAAGTAAGATTTTTAGAAAATAGTTTGCAATAGAAGTAAACAACAAAAAGAGAGCGGACAAAAATAGAATTGATTCATTAAAATTGGTGAAAATAATGAAATTCGCAACACGTTCTCTCTCTGAAAATATGCTTGAAAATGATGTCGGTATAACAGTCGTTCACATTCACCGACATGTTCATTAACACGAGTCGTTATGTTAGATTTTTTTAATGTGAACACTATTCGAACGACCGTCGATGGAGGAACTGTGTAGTTCAATTTTTTTGATAATTTGCTCTGTCGGACGACCGCTGTAGTCAATGTGAACTCCTGTCGAACGACCGATGATTTCAATTTTACATTTTTTTCTGTATTTTAAATAAGAATTGAAGAAAATGGGTTGCAATCGAATTAAACAATAAAAAGAGAGCGGAAAAAATAAAATGGATACGCTACGATAGTGAATTTCACAGCATGTTGCTCTAAGAAAATTTCCTTGAAAATGATGTCGATAAGATAGTCGTTGAATGTGAACGCTAGCAAAACGACTTAGGTCGAACGACACGTCGATAAATGTGAACCCCCCTAAAAAAATTGAACTACACAATAAGTCGATCAACGGTCGTTCGACTGGTGTTCAGATTCATTTATTGAGACTATAAAAAAAGATACAGTTACATTTAAAATCTAGGTTAGGGTATTGAATATAGATAATTATGTTTGTTAGCGTACGGTTTCTAATAATTTATTTTTTTTTCTAGCTTAACTTTGATGGATTTTGTACAAAAATTCGTAGGTTTGGACAGTACGTGAACAAACATAATTATATTATAGGAGGCTATAACGTATGGCTCTCTCTTATGATAGAATGTGGAATTGCCAACATGGCTACATATATTGATTTTGTTTTTTGTTATGAAAGCTCTTGCTCGTGGAGCTGTGTTACAATTTCTTTTCGACGCGCTTGGTCGTTAACAAAACACTACAAAAATGTATACAAAGTGATATGGAAATGTACAATTAAAAAAAATATGTGAGTGCCGGGACTCACGGTTAAAAATGTGTAAACATCAACGTTTGTCCAAGTGCCTAAGTTTTGTTACTGAACGTCATCAAAAGAAACATATTGAATAATTAACACTACATTACCTATCTGTATAGGCAGTCCTTAAAAAGCTAAGTATTGAAAGAACGGCAGCGAAATACCCAGTGGGGGAACCGCTGTAACGAAATTTCCAAGCACTAAAAGGCTGGTGGTGAAGTGTCCAACGAACGGTGAAGGTTCGGTACTGAAAGCTCCTTCGTAGTTCACTCTCAACTTTAAGATGACTTCACATTACACATGGTTATTGTTTATGGAAATCACTCTCTCAGCATCGACAAACAACAACTGTCAGCGGAGAGCACTAAAATCGTGGTTTCAATTAAATGACACCGTACCCAAATTCCAAAGGAACTTAATGGTTTGACTGACAGGGGCCGAATTAAAATATCCAGTTAGAACTGTCAACGAACTTGCAACCCTTATGAAACTTCATCTTTCCATCGAGTAAAACTTACAAAAAGTTCAATCTTTATTTTATACTGAACGAACCTCAAATGAATGTCACCTTGAGATAGCCGGCGAATTATATATCTTGAGTTTTTAGAATATTTAGTTGCAGTTGTTGTCAGTGGAAATCACTAAAATCGCAGTTTCAATCGATTGACATCATCAATCGCCTATGGAATTGGACGCTGTGATTTTTAATGAATGTTAACTTTGTGCAAGTACAAAAGTAGCCGATAACTCTGCAATTTGCTCAACCTCAGCTATTTTGTATATCCCAGCCTACAAATTGCAAGAAGAAATTGCATCGTTTAAAAGCAGTATAATGTAAACGTAAAATTTAAGTTAAGATTTATATCACTGAACGCACCCGATATCCTACCATACCTACAGCCATTGACCTACCATACCTACAGTCATTTGTCAATCCCTACAGCTGACTATTATTATCAAAAACACTCTATATGAAGATACCAATCTTTCGTACGTATCACCCTCCAAAACCCATTTGTTTACATTGTTGTTTTTGTAATTTCGTTTTGTGTCCATGAATAGATGTGAATTGCAACAACAATTTAACGGGGTGGGATTGTTCCGTTTTGCCAGAACAACCATTTTGTATGTGCAAATAACGCAGCCATCTTTAAAAAAATTTCAACTCACCAGCTTTTCACCATGAAAATGGCGGATGTTAGGTGGGATATCGGGATGTGTTGAAAAAAACACCAATTTAATGGTGCTAAGTCTGCTATTACACTACGAATTTCGCGTGATGAAACTTCTTTAAATTTTTCTTTGAAAATTCATCCTGTGAGTAGTTCGCTGTTACACAATGATTTTTAAATCTTTGGCCTTAATGCTCTTAAAAGCCGTGTTTTTTTTTTGCAAGCCCGGAGGGATTTGGTTAAAATGAAATGATATTGGGGATTATCTATCGACGCCATCACAGAAAAAAATGGAGTTTCCATAAAAACTATTGATTAGAAGCACATATGCAATTCACGCCGTTAAAACAGTTTAGCCCCGAAAATTATGTGGTCTTAGCTATGCCTGGAGGGGATTAGTAGTTGTTGCATTTAACATGTAAATTCCTTAGCCCCGACGCGACATAGTTTTTTTGTCGATCAATTTCCTCCAGGCTTGCAAAAAGGACGAGACTAGAGACATGCCAATTTATAACAGTTATAACAATTTTTGGCCATTAAAAGCGGGAGTACGTTTACGCGCTTCGCACTACTTAAAAAAAAAAACTTTAGGTGGTTGAATTATGGCCACCGGCGGAGGACCCTGGCCCTGCGGGGCCGCATAAACAGTAATTTTATAAACAAAATCTGTTATAATTGGCATGTCTAGTCACTTCCTGCAAAAAAACACGCCTAAAGTTGTCTTACCCTGAGGCCACACGAGCAAGTACTGGCAAGCAAGTTGGGTTCATACATTGCCTGCCAAATTCGTATCTGTGTACTGGCTGTGACGTAGGTGGCACTCCACTTGCCAAGCAAGTTGCTTGCAAGTAGGTCGTTCTTTTTCTCTACTATAGTAAACAATTTTGGTTGATCTTTCAAGCAAAATGGATTGAAAAAATCAAAATACATTTTTAAAGAATATTAAAGAAAAATGCAAAAATGGTTAACAAACTTTAATAATTGAAATTATGGACAACGAAACATAAGAGGGAATAACATATACTCTAACTAAAATTCATGTACCAAAAAAAAACTACAGACGTCAAAATACATTTTGTTAGCTATCCGTCTGTTAAGCACAAAACTTTCAAATTCCATTGAAGGTTGTATACGATGTCAATGGATAAAAAAACCTCTAAAAATCCGAATTTTTTTCCATTTTATTTTCCGCTCTGGAAAAATGGATTTTTAGGGCAATCGGTTGACATTTGGAACGAAATATTCTCGATAGGATCAAATATAATTTTTCCCCTATCTGTCAAGCCACAAACTTTCAAATTCCATTGAAGGATGTCTACGATGTCAATGGATTAAAAAACCTCTGAAAATCCGAATTTTTTTCCATTTTTTTTTCTGCTCCGGAAAAATGCATTTTGAGGGCAATCGGTTGACATTTGGAACGAAATATTCACGATAGGATCAAATATAATTTTTCCCCTATCTGTCAAGCCACAAACTTTCAAATTCCATTGAAGGATGTCTACGATGTCAATGGATTAAAAAACCTCTGAAAATCCGAATTTTTTTCCATTTTTTTTTCTGCTCCGGAAAAATGCATTTTGAGGGCAATCGGTTGACATTTGGAACGAAATATTCACGATAGGATCAAATATAATTTTTCCCCTATCTGTCAAGCCACAAACTTTCAAATTCCATTGAAGGATGTCTACGATGTCAATGGATTAAAAAACCTCTGAAAATCCGAATTTTTTTCCATTTTTTTTCTGCTCCGGAAAAAATGCATTTTGAGGGCAATCGGTTGACATTTGGAACGAAATATTCACGACAGGATCAAATATAATTTGTCCCCTATCTGTCGAGCCATAGACTTTCAAATTCCATTAAAGGATGTCTACGATGTCAATGGATTAAAAAACCTCTATATATCCGAATAATTTGAAATTTTATTTTTTGAAAAGGGCAATTTTAGAGCTTTTTGGTTTTTTGTAACGAAATATTCGCAAATGTCAAATATTCTGTCAAGCAATGTCAAGTTTCGTATGAAAGTTAATTTTAACATTTTTTAAATGCAATCAAATTCCACACTAAATTTATTTTAACTTATTTTTTGCACAAAATCTAATTAATTCAGAAATTTAAACAAAAGGAACGATGATTGTTGACTATAGTTAAAAAAATGAACGCCCTACTTGCTTCACTACTGGCTGCTCAACTGGCTTCGAAAAAGGCAAGCCAGTTGACGAGCAAGTTGCTTGGGTTTATATGTGTTAGTGAAAAAATGTGTATGTATTGCAACTTGCTTGCCAGTACTGGCTCGTGTGGCCTCCGGGTTATGACAGTTGCGTTGATTGTCTGATTTCTCATTCGTTTATTTTTGTCATGTTCACAATCTGTTTCAATAATTCGAGAGCGAAATACAATACCAAACAATCGTAGAAACAAAACAAATAATGACAAAAGACAATCGAATATTATTAAATTGATTATAAATTTTCACGTTCAATTTGTTTCCACAAACTTATCCTTATAAGGTTGGGTTAGCACTTGATAACTCATTGCTCCTTTTATTATACTTTTTGAACATACCCATTGAAACTCGTAAATAACCGACATTTTGGTGGTGAATGTACGCTTACTGCATGTGTGTGCAAATAAAGCGTGGTGGATGTACGCTTACTGCATATGTGTGCGTGTTTCTCCTGAATTTCCCCTATATGAGCTTGTTGGCAAACTCGGATGACAGCCGAGATTGGTATCTTCATAATAGAGTGTTTTTGATTATTATTTTTGTTTTGATTTTTTTTTTCTTTTTTTTTTTAATTACTAGTGTCGCGTCCATTTTGTTCGGGGAATAATTAAAAATTAAAGAAAAAAATATAAAAATATAAGTGTTAAAATGATAAAATCTTTGGTCGCGCTAAAAACAATCTGCTTTGTTCGGGGCAAATCAGATTTCGTAACGTAACGTGCTACAACGTAAAGTGCACGACGTAACGTTGCACACGAACGGTCACGTTTTTTTTTCACTCTACCGCCAGCATAGATGTTTACACATCAAAAAAGGAAAAGTAACAGAGTAAGCCTACTTACCCTGCCATTTTCATCCTTTTAATAATATTTTGATTGAATGGCAGTTGTTGCGAGAGTCCTCATATTGGGTATTTTTTTTTTTTTTTTTGTTTTTTTTTGTACATGTAGTTAATGAGGATAATTTGAATGTTATGATAGTCTTTTGTGACATCTGGGGCCGAATTACAGCATCAGTTATTATCGAGTAATACGTGAGTGAATTATGTGAGTTTGGCATTACTTTTTTACTCGTTCATTCGACCACTGATGACACTCACTCGATCAGTCACTAATGTGGTAATTTGGCGCCTGTTTTCTATGTCTGTACTTCTTCTTTGGCACTTGCATACTACAGAATCCAGAGTGTTTCCAACACAGATTAGCCATATGAAGATGAGAATGTTTCGTACGTTTCACCCTCCAAAACCCATTTGTTTACATTGTTGTATTTGTAATTTTTTCCCGCGTCGATGAATAGATGTGAATTGCAACAACAATTTAACCCGGTGTGTGAAGATCCCTACTGTCTATGTGTGAGATTTTTATACACACATTCTCATTTTTTATCTGATAACTGCCAGTTCAAGCTTGTAGGCAAATTAAAATGGCTGCCGGGGATTCTCATCTTCATGTGGCTAATCTGTGGTTTCCAACGTGAAAACTGTTTACCTGAGGAATCATGTGTGTTTCTGAACTGGGCTAACATAATACCAAAAAAACAAACTGAGTTTTTTCCATATGGGTTTTGACAGCAAACTTTGAAAAATTTAAGATTCGTCAAGTAACCAAAAGGACCAAGTAAGAAAATTCTTAAACCTCAAATATTTTAAATTTCGAGATAGCTTTGATCAAACAACCGAAAACACAGTGTCCAATCAAACCTATTGCCTCAAAATTTTAGACGATTAAGGGTTTTACAGTCAACACTTACCGAAATAAGCGGTACTTAAGTTTCCCATATTAGGAATTTAAGCTTAATTTCATAGCTAGCGTAAGTGGAACTTAAGTCACCAACATCGGAGACTCAAGCGCCACTTATTCAGGTAACAGTGAACCGTGATATTGGGAATTAATCTTTCAAATTCCCCACTTAAGTGTCACTTTTCTGACTTTGAAACTGGCCCTTAATCTTTCACATTGCCCACTTAAGTGCCACCCTTTTCTAACTGTGAAACTGGCCCTTAGTATCATGTTAAAACATTTTTAGTATGGTTCTTTTAATTTTATATTGATTTCTTCTAAACAACATATTAAGCTATTTAATTGGTTTTACCATTTTGTAAGTACCGAAACATTGCATAATCTCCGCACTTAAGCAAATTAAAATCTTATTTTGCTTGACCCTAAGTTACTTCGCGATTAACCTAGTTCCAGACAAACAATTCTTTAAAACTAGTAAAAACCGATTAGTGATTTTCTTGTTACTGTGAACTGTAAAAATAACCCTCTCACTATAGGAATGTGTGTGAAATTGTGTTTTGAATCAGCGCCTACTCTGTGGCTGTTTTTAATCAGCGAATAAGGTCAGACTTATGTCTGTATGAAATACATGGGTTCAAATAATTATAAAAGTCCATATGAAAACCTGTTCGAACTGCCTAGATGACCGGTTTGAAGTTTTTATCAGCATAAACAATTTTTTTGCATTTTTTTGAAAATAACAAAATAACAAATAAAATTGATTTCATTAGCCATATGGGGTTTTTTCTTTTGTAATTGTGGATTTGATGATTCGGTTCTTAAAATAAATGCTTTAAGGACAAAGGGGAAAACTTTGTTTTATAATTGATATAACCGCTAATAAGGTGGTTTTTTTTTTCAAAAATCTGAGACATATGATTTAGGCCTGCCGCCCACCAGGCAACTTTTAGCTGCTCATCCCAGCTACTTTAAGTTGCTCCTGATTCAATGGGCCAGCGCACACGAGATGAATTCTTCTGTGTAGAAAACAAGTTCCACGCTATACTTCAAGTGCACACGGGATGAACTATTCCACCAAAAAAAATGTAAACATGAAGCTCGTTTTCATTGTGTCAGTATTATTTCATCATCAGTTCCAAATTTACAAAGTTGTGTGTGTGTTAGTGTTCTACCTCGTTCTTCCACTCAAAACATGGTAGAACTTTCATTCCGTTTCGTTCCGCACATTTCACTTCCCTCTAATAAAAACTCATTGGGGCGTATTCATAGTCACTTTTAAACTCCACTTTATCATAGACCTGGGTTTATCCTATCTTTAGTTGCCTATTTAATTGAATACAGAGAAACTAAAAATTGCTGGAGCGAGCAACTAAAAGTTATCTAGTGGGCGGCAGGCCTTACAATTATCTTTGTTAATGATTTGATAACTTTTATTTCGTTATTAGGTTCGTTCCTTAAATTTTATATAAAAAATGATTACACTATGAAAAAATACGGGAACTCAAATTTATAGCATTTATATCGTTTTCGCTTGTACGTTTGGAGTATTGCTTAGCCTAAACGTAATTTTTCGACCTATTTCCGTGGGGCTTGCAAAAAATCCGTCTAGAGTAAAAACAAATTTTTGGTTCATGAAACGTGATCCCGATAGAGAGCAGAACCTCTTGTTGTAATGCATTTTTTTTATAATAGTCGATATGGATAATTTCTGATAATAAAAACCGGTTAATACTAGTTTAGACTGTAAGTATTTTATTATTTCTTCAAATCAGTATAAAATACGTATATATAAAATATATATGTTACCGCTTGCCACTATTGCGACATTTTCTTCAGTTTTTAGTACAAAATTTGATTTTAGATTCATTGTATTTCTGTTTTTTTTTTTATTCATGTGCAATTGTATACCTACCCTAATATTTAGCTCTCTGATTTTTTGCAAAAGGTTTGTTCAGTGACAAAATAGTTAGATTAGAACAGAATAGAACAGAACAAAATAAAACAGCACGTCAGAACAAGATAGAACAGGAAATCTGTTCTAAGTTGTTCTACCTAAAAAGCTAGTACAAAAAATCCTGTTCGAAACTGTTCCAAAGTGTTCTAGACAGACTCATTGAACAGCAAACCAGAACAGTTTAGAACAGAAAATTCCTCATTGAACAGCAAAAAGTTGTACTTTTCTGTTCGAAACTGTTCTAAACTGTTCCGAACAGCCTCGCTGAACAAACCTAATATTTTTCTTGATATCTTGGCAACCCTGATATCTATTGATAATCTGCCAGATGTTAATAAAAACAAAAACATAAATAGAAAGAAGGAAAATTAAGCTACTACACTGAAAACAATAACATTTGTTTGTCAACTTAACCTAAATACATAAATAATAATTGTTTTTCCATTGCAGAAGTAAGAGTTAAATCCCAAAACGAATTCATACAGAAAGTACAAAGCAAACTTGTAGATTTAAGACGTAAATCACAAAATTCCAAGAATGGAAAACAACGTCCCGACGAATGTTCCCAATGGGGGCTGGGGATGGATTGTTGTTGCTGCTGTAGCGTTTATTAACGTAAGTTATTAAAATATAATCGAACGGAAGACTTGTTATCTCTCAACACAACAGATAGAGATACTGTCCCTTCTGTAGCCTACTGCGGCGCGGCGTTAAATCACATACATAAATAAATATTTCGCCTTTCAGATGACAAATCAATCAATTCCATCTGTTTTCGGACTCCTATTCGGTGGTCATTTAATGGTTATGAAGCAGGACACAACAACAGCATCTCTCATAACAAATCTCCATAGCTTAACTTTGAATTTATCAGGACTACTTATTGGCCCAGCCATAAAGAATTATTCACCACGCATCGTTGCAACTATAGGCTGTCTATTCACAACATCTGGATTGGTTTTTTCTGCATTTTCCACACAAGTCTGGCAGTTCATAGTTGGATACAGCTTCTTTGTAAGTATTTCGGAGTTGGATAATGTTGCAATAATAAAGTTTTTGGGTTTTTAATTTTTAGTGCGGACTAGGTCAGGGATTAATAGCACCTTCAACATTTATGGCAATAAGCTCATATTTCACCACCAAACGTGGTCGAGCCGTAGGAGTATCGTTAGCTGGATCTGGTCTAGGTCAGATGATGATTCCACACATTGTGAGGATTTGTCTTGATAAATTCGGCTTTCGAAGTGCTGTTTTGGCTCTAGCTGGTTTCGCATTACATGGGGTAAGCATTTAGCAGGTTTTGTTTGTAGAAAAACTTCTAACAAATTACTTAAAGCTTATTGGAGCAGCAATGTTCAGGCCGGTGGTAAGTCCACCTAAAAACAAGTTTAACAACCGCAAAGATGTCAAGTTGCTTTTAGAAAATGAGAAATCCAGCAGTGAGATAAAAGTCCTAAGTAATAATGAATCTTCTAAGGAAGGTCTTAGGCAAGAGTCTAAGTCAAAAAAGCTTTGCGATAAAATCATCAATCGTCTCGTTGAAGCAATGGATTTGGAACTCTTAAGAGATCCAGTATTCTGGAGTATTATAATTGGGATGGCTTTAGTTTATACCTCAACTACCAACTTCACCATGCTGTTCCCCTATTTCCTTCAAAACTCCATTGGTCTCACCCGAGCGGACACGGCTTTGTGTATGTCAGTGGTTGCTGGAGCAGATATTTGCTGTCGCCTTCTGCTGCCATTCATCACTGACAAACTCCAAATTCCCTATAGATCTATCTTTCTTTTTGGAACAATTGGTCTCCTCATAAGTCGTGCTGGTAAGATTTCCTCAACTAACCCCAAATCCAGGATCAAATATTTAAAGTTTTATTTCTCTAGCTCTAGCAGAATCAACTTCTTTGACGACCATAATCATAATGTCAGTTTTCACTGGGATGACAAAATCATCTACCGTCGTGAATAATAATCTGACAGTATCTAGCCATTGTCGACCAGAAAAATTAGCTGGTGGCTTGGGCCTAAGTATGATTACTAAGGGAGTGCTGGTGATAACCGTTGGACAACTTTTTGGCTGGGTTCGAGACTACACTGGCAGTTACGTGATATGTTTACATTCACAAAATTTAGTCCTAGCAGTTGTGATAGCCTTCTGGACACCAGAAATTTTATACAGGTCTTGGAAAAAACTCCACAAATCCGACCAAACTGATGGAGAACGGGGCAAATTGAATGAGCAAAATGTTTGTTAATATTCTATATTTTTAAAAGTTAGTACAAAAGTATTCCTTTTGCCAATTAATTTACGTGTGATATTTATATTAAATAGAATTAAGCCTATCTAACTTAAATAATTTGTAAGTATATATATTTTGTTTGTAATATTTACAAAAAGAAACGTAGTTTTAAGATGATAAAAAGTATTTTTTTTAAGAAATAAGCTGACTCAATAAATTTTAGTTGATTTTTTACTCATTTCATGATCAACTAATATCTGTATACTGTAGACTTTCAATAGATGCTATGAACTGAGATATAAATAATTAAATTAAGCTATGCAGATGTTATCGCTGACCTACTAAATCACTCCAGAAAAGTGCAAAATATCATTTATTACCTCGCCATATTTATAACCTATATTATTTAAAGAACCGACTTAAGGGTCTCCGTTCTCTTTTAAAATACAAGCTGTGGTGAGAGGGTTGTCTCCAATTTTCCGAGCAGGTAGTAGTATGCCAGGGCATTTTAAACGGGTAAACAAAACACCATTGGATGCAATATAATTTCTTTTCTACCCCACAACTACTCTTGAAAATGAGTAAAATTAAGTTTTTTTTTCAAAATTTGAGGGTGCTTCAGGCAAGGAGTGTACCATAGTTGGTTCTCTAGAATCTATATTATACGTACTCTACGGTCATGTTCACAATCGTTTTTACAGGAACTACAACAAACTAGGGACTGAGAGCATGAAGTAAAACACGAGCAGAACTATCTGAAAAGTTCGATCCTAAGTAAAGACAAACGAAATTTCCAAAAAAAAAAATAAATTTAATTATTTACTTCAAAAATCCAACTGCTTCCTTTCTTCCACTGCCACATCTTTGCTCTTCCAATTTTAAGGCCTTCATAAGTTTATCATTCAAAGATTCAGCAGCGGACAAACCCAGCTGAATACAATCGAACATGGTGTCCTTGTGCAATGAACCATTTCCAACTGTATGAATATTGGATATGTAACCTACAAAAAATTGATAAACACAATGTTTGAAAGTTGCAAGGCAATTATTTGATGCGGATTAATACTTTTCCCATCGCGTCTCGAAACTCCAACGACAACACTAGCCGAACTACATTCTTCCTCTTCGGCCGACGGATCGACAATGCAGGAATCTCCAATCTTACAAACGGTGACGACTATTGGAACGCAATCTATATTAATTCTGGTGCAATCGTAAGGATCATCGGATATAATTAAATCGGATTCACCAGCATCCATTATAGCTGCTGTCACGCGAGGAATTTTGGTGTTGCTAAGAGCAGCTTTGGCAGCAAGAGAAACAGCATCGAAAAGATTTCCGCCGCATTCAAGAATCTAATCATAAAATTTGAGACCAACCATGTTTTAACTGTTTGTGTTAAACCTACCAAGATATCAACATAGAGTTTCCAGCATTGTTGCCCTGGAAGAATGCAGAGGGCTTTCAGATCGAATGCTAAAGATGATTCATAGGAATTGGCAAGTGTAAACGCCAACTCAAGAGCCAGATCTTCTCCACCACGACCTTCAAACTCAGGAGTTGCATTTGCTGAACTGGGGGTATCATCGAGATAAAAAACTAACACTACTTTTAATAATATTGGAATCAAATATTTTACCAATCAACGAAAAATTCTATTTTTCCCTTGTTAGGAGTGCGAAATGATGGAACGTCTATTTCGGTTTTAACGCCAACAAGAACATCAGTATTTGCCAATCTAAGGCGAGCTGAACCACTAGCATTGCTCACCACGTCGGTTTCAAGTTCCATGGGACGATAATCACGGCGGGAACGACCATCGCATCGGAAATCCTCCTAAAACATTGAAATTTAAGTAGTAAAATGTATTAGATTTACTATTTGAATATGCTTACCTCAACGCCATGTAAAATAAATGTTTTTTCAGCTTCACTTAAAGCAATATTAGCCATATTTATATTATATTTCTTCGGTAGAATCAGCGGACATTCGTTTAAAAACTGAAACTTAAAAATCAAAACATTTGTAATAAAATTTGAGGTTATGTTATGATTTTGACATTTGCTAATAAATTGATTGTGGCTGGCAACGTTACTTTGAATTAAAAGTGGTTGAACTAAAAATTTTCAAAAACGGTCGTATTCAGTGTATAAAGTAGGATCTAGGAGAATTCAATAGATTATTTTTTTTATAAAAAATTGTCTACTATGCCATGCTCGGCTAATAGCATGAAGAACTCATGGTATGATATTCAACGTTGAATTTTTGTTTCGTTCTGCGAATCTACGTCACTGGGTGACAAAACTGTATACAGAAAAAAAAGAGAAACAAAAATAAATATGAAGTGAATTACGTCACTCAGTTTATGCATGAGAGATAAACTTTTAAACATTTCTTTTGTAAAAGCTTTTTAAACTAATAAATACAAATAAATAAATACTGCTACTACTACTACAGATAGCATAACATCATTCACAATATCATACCATGTGTATTCTATACATCTTGAGCTAATAACATGACATATAGGCACAAAAATCCATGATGCGACATATCCATACAAATCGATTGTTAATTGTATTGTGGTTGGGATATTAGACATAAGTTAAGTTCCAGTGAAGGTGGTATTTTTGGGACTATATGTTTCATAACAGAGTTAAGTAAATAGATATTGCATCCAGTTCTAAATAAGCGATCATTTTTTCAAACATTTATGTGCTGCATTCCTTACGAATGAATTATTCCATTCACTTGTGTTTTTATTCATTGAAAGTGAATTTTCGATTTATTGTATACGCTGAAATGTGTATAAAGCCTTAACTACATAAGCCCAAAAAGTGAAAAAGTACAAAAGTGAAAATTTTCAAACTCATTTTGGAATAGTTTTTCTGACTGGAAAACTTATAAAAATGATGCAGAAAGCTTAAATTTTGGTCTAAAAAACAATTTGTATATTCTTTTTCACAAAACAACTGCGCCAGCGGGAAAAAGATATTTTTACTTTTGTACAAAAGTACTTTTTGGCTTATGTAGTTAAGCCTTAAGGCTTGTAACTGTCTCACAACCTTCTCGATTGGTACCTACTCCGGAAGACATTTCGCCACCAGAATAAGCGAGTACAACTTAATTGGTTTTGAAGTTTGTGTATCACTGTCCTTGTGTTAAAATTTTTCAAAAAAGTATCACAACAGCCTAAAAGAATTTACAAGCACTTGGCTTTATAAAAGATCTTATTTTTACCACATAAGTGTTTTTTATCTAATGAATCTAATCTCATTTTCCATTCAGCAAAACAAATTCAACATTTTTATCTCTTTCAGAATTCACTTCCCATTGCGGGGCTCCTATAATTTGAGACGTGTTAAAAATTGATCCCTACCAGATCACGTTGATAATAAAACGTAGCTACAATTGAATAAACATAAGATCTGTTCGTTTGATTCCCAAAACTGCCAATTTCTACAAGTTTAACAATTTTTTTTTTCTGTTATAGCTTTTATATGAGCTTCTTGAGTTAAAGAACGACTTTTGACTTAAATATGGTAGTTTGTAGAAGTGCAAGTAAACGAACAGACATTTATATATTTTTGTAATTTAATCCTAAAGTACGTAAGTGGTAGCTCCCATGCACTAGGTTAGGTTAGGTAGAAGGGCTGACAGTTGATCTTGTTACCGTCACACTTAGGTCTATGTAGATCCGTTGTGATACCCTAGGATGTTGTATCCCACCTATGTGTTCTGTTAGCAGTCAAGCCATTTAGAGGCGTTGACGAAGTTCAGAAGGCTATTAGCTGAAGTTCTAGAAAGATCCTCTAATTCGTCAAAGAAATGATTTCCTAGGTGGCGCATGTTTCAAGTAGGTTCCATGTTTCATTGGTTTTTTCTGATAGTTCCCATGCATACGATTTTGTTTTGTTTTTTTTTTTTCAAATCTTCTCGAAAGCGGCTTAAACGATTTTATTTAACATTATTATCTGTAATATGTGCATAGTTATTGTTATAAAACGGCTTTTAAGGTTTTCGACGAAAAGTTCATATAACGGAAATAGGGTTTTGTCGTTTTTGGAGAAAATAGCTTTGTTTCCATTCATCTCGTAAGTGTAAACTTCTAGGTTAGTTCCGAACATTTAAAATGTATAAGGAAACACACTTGAACCTTTTTAAAAAAAAATCAAATCTCATTTTGTGTTCTATTTGCCGCAAAAGATTCGATATCTGACCCCCAAATTTACAATCACACAACAAAGTCACAAAGAAAAAAATTTTTAAAATTTACTTCAGACTATTTTTAATAAAAATAAAAATTACATTCTCTTAACTTTATTAGGAATAAATGAAAAACTTCTTATACTCTTAATTAAACATACATTTTTTTAAATAACTGCCTAGTTCATTATATGCACACATGTATTCATGTACATAATTTATGTAGGCGCCTATTTATTATTATTTTGTTCTTTTTAAAGTTAAGAGGTAACCACTGAACAGTCTCAACAGGTTCTTACAATATTTTTGAATTAAAAAAAAAATCATACTCCTCTATTTCAATAGTAAAAAAAGTTTGTGATTAATCTGTCTAAAGTTCTATTAGATACATTTTATTCCTTAATTTCTGCAAAATTATTTTCATTCTCATAATCCATATGAGAATACTAATGATACTAAAAAATCGATGGATAAACACAAATATGCCACATTGATCATACTTTTTTTTGCATTGGGGAATGCAATTACAAAATATTTTTTTTTATAAAAGTAATTTGTGTGGAGGTTCTGTTTAATACCCTGTCGTGTAGCCTGGATTATATGGCGATTGTTTTTCGTAAGCAGCTTGGTTGGAAGCAACTGCATTGGCATATGATGGCGGGTTCATACTATAGTTGTAGTTGGCACCTTGAGCATAAGGTGCTGCATTTGGCGGATACGGTGCCATTACTTGTGGTTGTGGATTCATTCTGAAAAAAAAGAAGGATAGTTAGTTGAGCACTCTTTATTTTTGTTTGCATAATTACTTACCCTATTGGATTAGGATTCATTTGATCCTGTTGCATTGGCATCGGCATCGCCATTTGTGCTCTAGAGAAAAGTAGGCAAAATTAATTTATTAATATTATTTTATGTATGATCTTATTGAAGAGTTAATAAATTTATTAGATGAGTCGATTTTTAGACGAGAGAGCTTATAGTTGATGCAATGCAATTATTCAGTGAACCCTATTCTTCTATTCCATTCTATATACATAAGCCCTAGCGAGGACTGGTTGAATAAATTGCTATAAAGCTGTAGCTGTACCAAGTATAACATACATTTCTTGCTACGGTTACAGCTTCATATCGTCGGCCTCATAAGCAGACCTTGTAACTTCACCTTTTAGCGAAAATGACTTTTGAATGCCATTTTATAGAAAATTGGTCAGCGCAGCAACCTAGAAAATTTCGTTTCCCTCTTAAAACTCTAAATAAACTTAAATTTAAATTTTGCATAACACGTAACTCCATTGCTTCTCTGATGTCTGGCAGACCTCGTAACTTCAACAAAAAGTTTTCTCAGAAAACCTCGTATCTTTTATTCGTGGTTATCAAAACTCGTAACTCCATTTAACTCATGTTAAATTGCCACTGCGTTGGAAAACCGCCAAAAAACTATTAAAAGGGGAATCAATTTCTAATTATTTCTGTCGTTTTTTCTAATTATCTAAATTCCATAACATTCATTTTGTCCGCGGAGAAGGTGGTATCGAAGTGATTTTTTTTAAAGTTAGAACCGTACAGAATTTTGTTCCCTCACCCCCCCCCCCCCTAATGCGCCTAGGCAAAGTGTTCCACAACCGAATAGCGTTTATAAAGAATTGTCTCTCCGAAGGTAAACAGGATTATCGCGGTAGAATGAGTTGATGAGTTCTATTTGAGGAAGCAAACTGTATCCAATTAAATAGACTGCAGGGTTGCTGCGCCTGAATAACATTGAACAGCAAAGGATAATTTGTAAACCTGGATCGAGTAACTAGAAACGTGGTCGAATGTGAGTAGCGTATAACGCACTACGTTGTTGAAAGCAACATTTAATCTTCACCTGCTTATTGAATCACAGTTACAAAATATTTCACAACCATAAATATGGGTAAAACCAACGTCTTAGCCAATAATAAACGTGTTTTTTAAGGGGTATAACATTGGGTAGGCCAGAGCGTACGTAAAACACCATACATTTTTCCAACATTGGCGTTGATGTGAACAGCATGCCAAGATTTCGCGCGTTTGGTACATACATAGGTGAGTGGGAAATTATTTAGATACAGGTTAGGAAAATAATCTAAGCTTAAGGCATTCTTAGCTTCTTCGAGGTCTTTGTTAATCATGTATGCGCATTGCGCAGTCCTCGATCAGGCCTAGAGCACAACCCTTATGGAATCGATGATCTACTCACTGTTTTAGGTAGTTCGTTTATATGTAATGAGAAAAGTAAAGATCCTAAAATCGAGCCTTGGGGTACACCTCTTGGAATTGGCAGAAGGCAAGATGTTTGATTGCCAACACTCACACATTGCTTTCGATCACGGAGATACGATGAAATTAGAGTCACTGCAGCAGGTGCTAGACCATATATATTTGCAAGTTTGTAACACAAACTGTCATAATAAACGGTATCAAACGCTTTGGAAAAGTCAAGTAGAACCATAAAGGTATCTTGATCATCATAAATAGCTCGTCTGACGTCTTCAACAATGTTTGTAACAGCAGTGGTGCAGCTGTGCTTCTGACGGAAGCCAAATTGAATATTTGACAGGATTTTTCGAGAAACTAAGTGAACATTTAATTGTTTTTGGATTACTCTTTCGAAAACCTTAGATAGAAATGGAAGGACTGAGATAGGTCTAAACTCACTGTTAATACCACTTTTAGGGATAGTAAGTACTTTAGCGAATTTCCACTGATTTGGATACAAACCCGTCATAATGATAGTAATAAATATATGAGTGAGAGTATGTAAGACAATCGGTAAAATAATCTTTAGAAACTTTGGGTAAACTCCATCAATACCTACAGCATTTTATTTAATTGCTAACAGGCTTTGCACTATGTCAGTACTTTCAACACGAGAAAACTCAAACAATTGCGATAAGCATCGATAGCGGCTGTTCTTTGAGATCTCCATCTCAGATACCCTTGGTAGGGTTGGAACAGGTAAAGGGATACAATTCTGGTTGATTGAGTTGACATCAACTTTTTCTTGAATTGTGGGTTGTTACCTTAAGCTTTCAGGTTATTCCATAGTGTTCGTCCGTTCAACGTGGGACTAAGCTTTTTCTTGTATAAGTTAGTTTTTTCAGCTCTTATTTTCTTCACTAGAAGGTTTCGAAGGCTCCGGAAAATCTGATGATGAATTTCCAATCTAAACCGTTTCCAGATCTTTCTGCTTAAAACAATAAAAACCTATTAAAAAGATATCTCTGGTGTAACTTAGTTTTAATTTAATTTATTTACAAAGGCTGACTATTAAGTTTTTCAGAAAACCTCGTAACATGAGATGAAACTAGTGGGAATACCTCGTAACTCCAATAAAATAAAAAGTATAGTTATTTTCGTTTTGAAAATGTTCTTATATTAAGCACGTTATTTTTTTAAATATATAAGAAAAAAAAAACATTAAGATATGCTTATTTTAAGCTGCGTGAGACATTTTCGTGGTTTCTGTAAAATTTGAAATTTGTGAGTTACGAGGTCTGCTTATGAGGCCGACGATATGTAACTTGGACCTTCCATTAAAATTATGGTATTTTAAAGTATACGCCTCTGGACGTCCAACATCCAAACTTCGAAATTTGCTCTGATTTGGGATAGAAGAGAGAATAAAACGTGTCAGTTTGAATTCATCGATTCTGTAATCGGGTGAATAAAATATAGGGATATCTGCCAAAATTAAAATAAAAGTAGGTAACATTTGGCCTTTTGCTCACGAATTGTCTCATCATAGACGTGTTCTACGATTGTTCGTGTCGTGGCTTTTATGCAACTTACTCACGTTTGTTTCAATAGATAACTGGACCCGAGGCGTAAACTGCACGTTTTCGTTATAGCGCACAAGCTGCTTATCGCCAGGCGTACAGCAATGTCTGTATTTACTGAACATTTTGTCGAAATGTAAATGTAATGCTACATAAAAGAAATCAAACTGACATGTTTTACTCTCTCGAGCGTTCTCTTCTGCGCAAAAGCAGAGCATCATTTGAAGTATGGATTTTAAACGTCCAGAAGCGTCTGGAATCAAAAAGAACAGAATCCGACGATTGAGCTGTGTAGGGAGTCAGACTCAATTTTGAATTTTTTTTCTATAAGCGAAGATCAGGTTAAGATCTGAAAATACCATATACAGGGGGGAAATAATTAAATGAAATAAAAAAATTTCATAATTTCTTACCACCGACAATTTTGTATCCCATAAATTCGATTCCCCTTATTATTATACACAAAAAATGATAAAATCGTACATACCCCATAACCGGATATGGTGCTTGCTGTGGATATGCAGTTTGTTGATAGCCTGAAGTCGAAGTCGGATAAACCGAAACAGTTTGGACTCCAGTGGGATAGCCTCCAGGTGCTGTGTGCGTTGCTGAAGTCACGACCACAGGTGCTGAAATAAATAGAATGAACCGTTATAAAAATGTACAAATTCGTATAGGTAGTAGTTAGAAGTGTAACAGTTCTCGGAACTCTGACATTTTCCATCTTGATTTTCATTGAACTAATTACTATGGTCTCAATCAATTGTTAACTTCAATTTTTTGAATGGAGCAAATCAGAACAATCATATTTTCACCATAAATTACAAGTAGAGGCGTTTTTAACACGCGTCACTCACTAATGTTTTTTTTTTTATATATATATAAAGGAATTTTATTCATTGATTGTTCTTTAGATATGACTGCCTCTTTTTGTTTATTAAACACCCAATTTCAGTAGAATTCATCATACAAAATTTTTAAGGAAGCAAACAAACAGACCTACTTTTTAAGCTTTTTTCTTTTTTTTTAAATTTAATAGTGTGATAGGCTTAACTGATATATTTATTTACCAGCAACTAACACCACTGCTGGTGTACATGTGGACTTTATTGTTTATTTGGCATCACAATAATAACCAATGATATCAACAGTTTTTCGACATCAATCATTTGCGACAAGTAAATAATAAAATGTCTTTCAGTTATGGTTTTGGTTTGTTTTGATAAAAATGATAAACTAACAATATTAGGTACATAATATCTTGTTATAACAATAAGATTACCTCCGAAAATTGTTTTATTCGCCTTCATGCGACGTGCAAAGCTTACGCATGTACATATTATTATTAAAATAGTTCCGAGTATTCCAATGCATATTCCCAAAACAACACCAATATACGCCATGCTTGAACTAAAAACTAAGAAAACTAAAAGCAGTTAGCTCATATTCGAAGTGGAAGCTACGAAGTTATCACTAAGAAATTCAATTAAATAGGTAGGTACTATTACTATAAAAGTTTCATGTGTTATGAGTGTGCTCATACAACCAAATACCTTTATCATACTAGCGTAAGAGAGGAATATAAAGTATAGCAAAGGAAATCAGAGAAATGAGAATAATAATTGTCTAAGTCCCATTTTCCTTAAACAATTTTCTTTTAAAAAAAAAGGAGAAAAAAACTGTGTTATTGAAAATTTTTCTTTCAAATTTGCCTTTAATATCAAAAACACACCTTCACAAAGAATAAATAAATTATTACTCTGAACGCCACTTGTATGGTAGTACAGTATCAAGGTACATATATTAAAGGTAATATCATTAGCGTTTAAATTTTTGTTCAGTTCTGCGCATCTGTGAAAATGGCGGATCCAGTGTCTCTTTACTTGTCAAAATGCTTATTTTTGTTGTTGTTTCTAGTAATGCCATGTGCAGTTTTCGTAGACACTCGAGCCGCCATGTTTAATTTCTGACTGACAACCTGCGCAATATATTACCTTAGATTTGTGTACTGTGGTACAGTATCACCATTTAATTTAACCATTTCGTCTGAATTTCCCGATCAATTATACTTACGGAAACCCACTTAATCGCTTCTCGATTTTGCGTGCAACTAAATTGAGCAAGTCTGTCAATTAAACGATGATCCATTCACTCAAAACTAACAGGTCTTTAAGCTACACAATTCATTCATTCAATTAATTAATGAAATAAAAACACCATTTAAATTAATAGGGAATAAGAAAGGAATATTAAGATTGTGGCTTAAGAAAATCAGTTGAGGTGTCATATTTCACAGATCAAAATTTTAGCTTTGTAAATTTATTGAATGGTTAGAAATAAAATTATAATAATTTTAAGTATATCAGGCTTACCTACGATTTTTTAAATGTAACGTGAATTGCAATAGCACGCAGATTTTGGATTTTGGTCCAGTGCTGTCAATGTGAGAAGAGTGCTTTCATAATAGGTTTGTTCGTTGAGCCCCGAAGTCACCCTGGGGTCGCCACAAAGAGTTTTTTGAAAAACCTGAAGTCAACTTGGTGAAAAAATTTTGTGTTTTTTGAGACCTGGGTCGCCCTGAACTCGCCCTGAACTCGCCCTCAAGTAGAACTAGGTATTTAGCTGTGGCGAGTTCAGGTAAAGCAAAAACTGCCAAGGTGACATGAGTTGTTATGCATATGTTTTGTTATGGATTCACGTGCTGCAGGTTATTGTTTATTTTTGGAAAACAAATTCGAAGAATATACAAATTTAATTTAATGCCTATAAATAGCAATACAAAATGGAAACGGAAGAAGTTGTTTTTATTTATTTTTAAGACATATTTGAAACAAATTTTAAGTTTTAATTATCGGACAACAGAACTTACTTTTTTTCTTACTTTAAATGTCATCAGCCCTTGAGAGTTTTTTGAGAACCAAAAAACCCAGGTTTTTTGACAATACTTGGGGTTGTCAAGAAAACCTGGGTCAACCCTGGGCAAAGTTCAACGAACGAAGCTAATGATATAATTTATTAATCATTTACAATAACTTTATTAAAAATGTAAATGTATGTATGTACATATTTAATTTGTTAGCTTCACTATGTTAAAATGAATTGGGCAAGAGGGAAATAAGTTTAAGGGGGGAATAAAACTGACAGTACTGTTAATCGTTGTTGTTGTTCAATAAAAACTCCCTTAGTTAATTTTGCAACAAAAAGGAAAATGCGTCATATTTAATGTAATAACAAAACCTTAGTTCTGTTAAAGGTCTTAAAAATGTATTTCTTACTCTATTTCCAAAATAAAAACTCGCTTAACTTCAGTTTACTGTTAGTGAAAAGTTCGTTAAAAAAATCAAAGAAAGATGGACTTTGGGGCCAATTACAGTACAAAACTGCGGATGATCTCTCATGGAAATGTCGCAGCAGTTCAACATTCAGCTTTGTTGAGTGCCGGGCCCTAGTAACAGTAAACTGTAAACTTGACGAACTCGCTTTAAGTGGAACAATACTACGTTTTTTAACCAGATAGGGGAGATATTGGTAAACCCACCGCTGTAAACTTATGCTAAAGCAAGATGCTATAAAGAGCACAAACATTAGACGGAACAACAAAATCTGACCAAACCTGGATCTGAAGAGCTTTAAACGTTTGATATATTTAATCACATTGCACATGAGCTCCGTAATAGGTGTACCTAATAACCGGACACTGTCTAATAGTTTAGTAAACTAGGTATATATAATAAATATATTTTTGCCTGAATACTGAACCGCATGGCGGGACGTAGTACCACTATTTTCTTAACTCTTGCTTATCTTGCAAAGCGCAAAATAAAATAATTATTTAAAAACCGGCGATGCTATTTGGTATTCCTACAATCATTTGCATTTTCAAATACTAAAATGTTTTTTTCTTTAAATTATGGCCAGCTTTTGTAGACACCACATCTTTGCCGTATTTACGTCACATGTTTTGGAAATAATATTCGAGTTAGAACTTGTTGTCATACCAGAAAAAAACAGCGATTGGTTATTTTATATTCAACTGCAACAAAACATAAAGGCAAAATTAATTAGAGGGCACATGGAACGATACGGTTCTCATCGTGGGTCAAAGCACCAGAATAAACGATAGGTTCCTTTTTCTCCCATTGTCCACTTTTTTTTTAAATATTTATTCATTCATGGGTCGTAGTTTAAGTTAATAAATTCTCTTCAAAGCTTATTTTGCTGAAGTTCCCAATCAGATGTTCAACATCGACAGAACACCCCCAAGACCCACATACAGATACATTTTGTATTTTCTTTCTCTATGCAACCGTGAGACCGCGTGAATCCTCCATTATATATATTGTTTGAAGTTCATCGAAAATGACTCAATTTTATTCATTACACAGTTTATGGAGTAAAATTCAATATGATAGAATAGAACTTATGCGGGATTGGATACTCACTTCTATAAACTGCACCTTGTTCAGTTCGGCAGCAGTGTTGACATAATATAACAAACAAAATCATAACAATTATAAACAAAACGAACCCCCACGGGAAAGTTGAATCTAAAAGATTATAACAAAATTGCCATGAGTCAGAAATAAAAATTTTATTTTGGAGACTCACCAAACTCGTCGCCGGACATAATAATACTTGTTGCTGTCGCTTACAACTACACACGCTAACTGAATTTTGTTTTCCTTCGTTGTATTCTTTCGCAAAACTAAACATCATCATCGGAATACAATAAAAAAAAAAGATGTTGTGGGTATTTTTGGAACGAAAAGCACTGAGCTCGACCAAAAGTAATATTTAAGATTAACTTAAGTTGTATCACTGTATCAGAACTGAATGACTGATAGTTGAGAAATTGGTGTATGATTAAATGCTGTGACAGACGTCGAAAAAAAACAGTGTAACTTCCGCCGGTTTCTATGAGTTATCAAATAAAATTCCGTTAAATATGTAACAGTCAATTTACTGGGTATTTTATTTAGACACATGCATACATTTGCTGGTAATTTTGAAGTAAGTTGTTGTGTTGTTTAATATCTTGTTAAAACATAACCGAGTATATTTTTTTTCTACATAATATGTATACATTGTATTTTTATGTATACATATGTATTTTTAAAAGCCTTAAAACTCAGTTTAGTGAATAGAATTCAAACGTCTATTTTGAGGCAGCGCAGAGATCCGCTCAATTGCATTCCTCCAATTCAGCTGTCTATTTGAAATGACGCTCGTCCGACGGGTATTCACATTACAAAAATCTGTCGACACGTAAATCTTCGTTGAGTGTGAACCCTGCTTTAATTACCTAGTCCGTCTATGAGATCTCAAAGGTGTCTGGATTTTAAAAAGCCTGAACACCATTAGCCAGTTCAGGTTTCTGGGATCTCACATATCTACGCAATGTTAGAAATATGAACAGGATTACATAGTTTTTCTCTCAAAATAAATGTTCGAAACGGTGGATAATTTTCTCAGTTTTGAGTGAGGAAAATACATTTTGGATTCGCTTGCTAAAAATTGGCTAAACTGCTTCTATTTTTTGTCTCAAAAACTGCAATTGAATTTGTTTGTATTCCACATATTCCAACAACCAAATTTTTCGCTAATTTGAAGTTATATTCATTAAAAAAGAAAGAAATTGGCTTGGACATACAAATAACGTTTCAATTATCGTCCAAAAGAATCAGAATTGACCCACTTGAAAACGCTCTTTAGGCTTGACAAAAAGATCTTTTAATTAAAGTAACAAAAGACTAAATTCTTAGAAATTGAGAGACCGAGTGACCTTTTCAAAGTGAATACTTTAAAAGCTTAAATTAAACTCTATGAGCAATAAAACCCATTATTTGGGTTGAAATTTACCCGACTGTCAAATTGTTTTGTATTCGAATTGCTTTTTTATCTTTTTTTATCGAAAAATATAAATGAATTTGTGGTTGTGGTTCAGCGAAAAGTAGGTAGGTATTTGGTAATCGAATTGATAGCGATTGTATCACATTCCAAACAAGCAAAATAAAATAAATGGGGCGCATTCAAAGCCGCTTGATAAACTCTTATTTTAGGAAACCACGGTTTCCGATTAAATTGGTTTCTATTTATTTAAATAAAAGTTTTTAGAATTGTCCTATTAGAGAAATAACTCTCAAAAAATTAAATTTAACTTACTTGTTAAGTTGTTACTTAACAATAGAGTAAAATATGACTTTGAATACGCCCTTATAAATATAATTATTAACAACAACAAAAACAACTTATTTCTACACTAACTTTTCACTAATAACATGTTTCTTACAGCCATATTATTCACTCAATTAATCCGGTTTTAAATTAATACCTTGGTTCTAGGAGAGTTAAGTCTCAAAAGTGCAACCTAAGCGCATAATATTCACTCGATAAACCCGTTAAAAAACATTATTAATTAAACTCTGTCGCGTTTAGTCCGATTCAATTTTAACTGCCGTTAAGGGAGCTGTTAAAATAGTTCATCCCAGTTGTAAACAAAATTTTCGGTACATTCACTCATTGCCAAGCAAAGTGACATTTGAAATTTTTACGCACGTACGTGAACACAAACAAACAAAAATAATTGTGTTAAACGGAAAAAGCTAGGGTAACTTGATTTTTTTTTTATTTCGAACAATGAAATTTGAAATACAACAACAAGAAACAAAAACAAAAAAAAAAAGAAATATATGCTGGAAAATGTCAAATTATTGACATTCCGTATGTTTATAGTCAAGTTTAAACAATTTTACATGCGGTTGTTATGTATTTTTAATCCCTCGTGTTTAATGCGAGTTTTGAGTGAATATTATCCACAAAAGTTAAATTTGAAAAGTTTAAAATATTCGGATAAATAGGACAGGATCAAAATTCCCTTAAACCTTATTTACACCTGCTGTTAGTTTTGATGTTCGTTTTTGTATGAGCAATCCCGTTATAATAATTAAATTCAAAAGACAAACTGTTATAACTAATGGCGAATTCCTTTCAACAAAAAATTCGAATTTTTTTTAAACAGAATCGAATTTTTTCTAAACAAAATCGATTCTTTTCTGTCAAAACAAATCTTGCGTTTTTAGCAAGATTTCACACAATGAGTACGTTCAGATGACGAAGGGACTTGAAGGCAAGGCAAGTTTCTCGTCTCTGATTGGCCAGCTGTCGCAAAATTTCCTTCCAATTAAGGCAACTTTTATTGGAAAGTGACTGGAAAGCTAGTCAAGAAATATCTCCCTTCATTTCAAGTCAAGTGCATTTATGTCAAAATATCAGCTGATTATATTTTGTCATTAAACAGCAAGCTGAACTTCATTGTTCAGTGACTTCTTTTTTCAACGTTTGTTTTATTGTTTTGGGTGGAGGAGTTCTTTATCAAAATAATAGAAAAGATTTATTTAAAAAATGCATCATAAGTAAGAAGTATTGAAAAAATATAAATTACATTTCGTAATTGACTTGTGTTAGGTGTTTTTCAAAAAAAAATATTATTATAAATACTATCTGCACTATCAATGGAAGGTAAAGGTTGGAAGTAAAGTTCCAATTTTGGCATTAATGACATCTCAAAAAAATAACTAGTTTCCTTTGTAAAATTTGCGTTCAATGAATGCACTTGACTACATATGTAGTCCCTTGTGTCTGCTGAACGTACCCAATGATTTGCACACACACTATTGTGGCTTTCGTTTCGACCAATTCAGATTTGGGTGTCAGATCTTAAATTTTACTGGCAAAACGAACACAAAACGTGATTTTATTTTGTTTTATGATTGTGTGAGTGCCTTTTTTAAAACAACACTGGGTAAAAGTCACTTTTCTTTGATGTGTGTGCAAGTGCGTGTGAAAATCTGTGTAAATCTTGCTAAAAATCGAGATCTGCAAAATCGACTTCAGATCGACGAAAATTCGATTTTTTTGGTCGAAAGGAAAAAAAAAACTTGTCACAAATCAAAAAAATCAAAGAAAAATCGATTTTTTTGGTCGAAACGAAAACCACATATGAAGACTTGACATTTCTAATACGTCATAAATTGAAAGTCGCGGAATTTTTGGAAGACGAGTTGTTTGTTTTTTGGTTGGAACGAATTCTACATAATTTAATAAAATATTCAACAATATATTCAGTCAATACAGCTATAAAAATAATTAATTGTGCGTTGTTCATTATCAAACACAAATTTGACAAAAAAAAATAGCTTTCGCGAGTGAAAGACGTGTTAAAATCTTTCAGTGCAAGTGATGAAAACTTTTCGATAATAATTTTCTTTAAATATATGTGCAAATAGAAGTTCAAACAAATAAAATGCACCGTATAAGCTGGCTAATATCTTTTATTTATTAATTTAATTCTATTGGTAAAACATTTTTCTCACAACAAAAACAAACAACCTTAATAGTTTTGTGAATAATTTTGCGTCAATTGCAGCTATAAAGTCACAAACACAATTACACCAAAAAAAATCGATTCTTTTACGAAATACGAATTCCTTTCAATTGACAGGAAAAATTCGATTCTGTTTAGAAAAAATTCGATTTCTTTTTTGAAAGGAATTCGCCATAAGAAACATAGATACACCATATGGTGTATCTATGCTAAGAAAGATGTTTTAGCATCAAAAATATAAAAGAACATTTTTTTAATAGATCTTTCGTATAAACCAAATCACCACAACTGAACACATTTCGTGAGCGTTAAGCTGGATTTAGACCTTCGGTTTTATCGTCCGTGTACGTTGTTCGTTGTTGGTCGTACGCGGAACAACGAAGGTCTAAATGCTAACACCGAACAACGAATGAACACCGAACGAAGAACGAATAAATTCAAAGTGGCTTTGAATTTTCGGTGTTCGATGTTACCCAAACAACGAACAACGTGAGTGTAAATGCGAACATTTTTTAATCGAACATTCTTTTTCAGTGCCGTGCAATGAATTGGGACACTCTCCACGTTTATCTTATTATTACTTTATAATTTTACATATAAAAAATAGTGAAACAATTTAAGAAATATTACTCTCCGTAGCTAAGTTACGAAAGATTAATTCTAGTGTACGTTTAAGTAGCCAACTCTTCGTCCAGCAGGATCTTTTCTTTTTTGTTCAATGTTAAAAGCGCCGCCACTGCCAACAATGTGTTGTT
This sequence comes from Leucozona laternaria, assembly GCA_932273885.2. Lineage (NCBI taxonomy): Eukaryota > Metazoa > Arthropoda > Insecta > Diptera > Syrphidae > Leucozona > Leucozona laternaria. Next base: position 18,783,940 of record OW026368.1, on the reverse strand, counting down.
ATCCATTTTGCTGTAAAGAACGAACTGAATATAAAAACGGAATAATCTAGATGCTTCTTCGTTGTTCGTTGTTTTTAGGAAGAACGAACAGCGAACAACGTTCACTGAATGAAGAACGAAGATGTAAATCCAGCTTTAGGGTTAGTGATTAGAATAGAAACGAGTTTGGGAAATATATAATATCAAAAATAAAAGATTATTGATAAGATTATTTTCCTTCTTCTGAAAACACATAGATAACAAGTCGAAAATACATAATGTACAACGTACAGGTATGGAAAATACATATGTAGTTGAATTTCAGAGAAATTTCTGAATGAGATATTGATGATTTTTACTTTCTAAGTTACATACGTACAGGGCATGAAATACAGATAGATTCTTTTTCTTTTTTTTTTTTTATTAGTTAGATGCATCCAAAGAATAGAGCGTGCATGTTGGATCAAAATAAGAAAAAAATTGTATTTGGCAATTTTCTAAATAAAAGTTACTTAAAAAAACAAAAATATTACAGAACAACGGCAGCGCCTTCAATAACATGTTTTACTTTTTCTATACCAGAAATTTATTCTTTAATTTATTTTTTTTTACAGCTTAATCTTCTTTAGTTTAAATACATTAAAGGATTTTTAAATTTAGAATATATTTATTACCTGGAAGTCAACCAATCAAAAGACTTTTAATATTTCAGTAAAAAAATCTAATGGGGTTCCCTATAATGTATTTATTATACAGGGTGATTCTTAAAAGATGCGACAAAAAGTTAAACCGCGTATGTTGAGTGAGCAAAGAGACAAGTCGCATGACAGGGGGTTCTATTTCCCACCGTTTGGGTGGGAGAGATGCAAAACAAAACCAAACAAATGATATGGCTTTTTTTAACTCCATTCTTTTTTTTAGATTTTGAAGAAATTAAAAATAACAGAAAAAAATTTTCCATTGAATATTAAATAGAAAAATAGTAGGTACATCATAACGTAATCTGTTTGAACAATTTTTTTTTTTAATTTTCAGTTCGAAAATTAACTTTTCAAAAAATATCGATTAAAACTTGACTTTAAAAATAATTCTAGCACTATATTACAAGTGTTGCCGTTGTTTTTTGATATTTTGGTTTACTTTCAGTGAGGGTCATTTTCACAGCCAGAAAAGTGGCACTTAAGTGGGCAATGTAAAAAATTAAGGCGCAATATCACAGTGCACACCTACCTGAGTAAGTGGCACAAGTCTGCGATATTGGTGACTTAAGTTCCACTTTCTCTGGCTATTAAACTTGGCCCTTGGTCTTTGAGAAAATTGCTCCTGCCTCCTGAACGGGGGAAATAACCCCCTCCGATACCATTTTTTCTTGTCTTGATTCAACCAACACGCTCTAGCTTTTTGCTGAATCTAATGCGAATCACCCTGTTTAGTCAGAAACCTTCTGATACGTAATTTTTTTATTTCGCCACATCCTCTTCTTGGTGCATTTGTTTTCATTCATGATTCACTTCAAGGTTCAAACCCTTACCTACTGATATAACAATAATTTCTGGATTTATCTTTATCAAAACATTATTAATTTTTCAAATGTAAACAAATACAGATAATACAACACGGTTTGCATATTAAATTGTGCAAGTGCAAGCCATACAACGACTGTTTGGAGATACATTCATTACTTACGACACGAGAACGAGATACGAACAATGCATTAAGTTAAGATAAAAAAAAAACAAAAACTTACTTGAAAAGATAATACCCCTCTGTTTGGATCGGCAACAAAAGCCACACAAGCAGAACAAAAGGAATGGTATAAGAAATAAAATCAGGATCCCAAAACTATCCATTTTTAAAGTTTATTTAAAAAAAAAAATTACTACACTATAATTAATTAAAATTTTGGGTTTTTTTTTTGTTTCACCCGCTGACACCTGCACAAAACTGAAAACGTATTTAGAATACGTTTCTTTACTGCATGAAGGTGGACTAATTTAAATTATCAGTTTCTTATCAATTTTCAATTTGTTGGTGCGAAAAAATCCCTGATATTTTTGTTTGTTCTGTTTCTTTGTTATTATTAAATTGAGTTATGACTAATTTTAATAACTAGGAAAAAAACACAAAAAACGGCATGCACTTGTCAGCTGATTTTTGACAGCACCAAAAAATAGAACCGCAACGTAATCACGTAGTGAAAAGTAAGACACGAAGGCGGGTATGTTAAGTGACTTATGCTTTTACTCCGAGGCCACACGGGCAACAAAGTTGGCCTTTCAAATTCTTGTGTACGACGTAAATGACACTGCCACTACTTGCCAAGGAAGTAGCTTGGAAGTGCGTAGTTCTTTTTCTCTGTTAAAATAAACTATGGTTGATTTTGAAAAAAAAAAAATATTATAAGCACTTCAGAAATGAAATTGGGAAAACTGTTCACAATACAGTAGGATTTTACATGAGTTACAAATAAAACATCCACAGTGGGATTACTGCCAATAAACAGAAGTAGAATCCTGCTGCAGATTTTATGTAACTAAAATTAATTTTTGGTTCAAGTTCTTTTTTGTTTTGCTTTTCATTTGTAGCAAACTTTATTTTATTTCACTTTATTTTTGCATAAAATCGAACAACAGAGATATTTGAATTAAAGGATCGATTAAGGCCAAACCGGAGCGAAACATTCACAGAGAATATGTCACGACCAAAGAATGTTCAATGATCCGCATCGTGCCAGTGTGGGTACTCTCATTAATCACCTTGTAAATAAATGAGATGGTTGGAAGTGATAATAAAATCTTTCCGTCGTTTTTGGTTTGGTCACTTGTAAATAAATGTATATTTCGTTTTTTTTCGAAATATTCGCATTGGTTTAGGAGAGGAGGAGGAAAGTTGAGTATAGTTAACTTTCATTAGAAACATAAAGCACTTCTGGCTTCTGAATTTACTTCGAAACGATCAAGTTTTCATTAAAGCAAATGAGGTAATTTCGTTAAAAAATTTCTTAATTCGATTCCAAATTTCCTAAACATTTCAAAATGAGGCAATTTCAACCAAATCTGCAAGAAATCAGATTGGAAATTACGTACCAGCCTTAAAAAAACATTTAATTGAAATCCATTTTAAAAACTTTGAAAAGTTTTTGTATTAAAATGTCAAAAATCGATGGAGGAAAAACAGAAATAAAACAACAAAAAGAAGTGATTAACTGCCAAATATAATTCAAAATTTAAGGAGCTGTCAAAGGAAATAACTGAATTTGAGATAAAACACTTTTACAGTAATTTGCGAAATTACCTCATTTAGGCCTGCCGCCCACTAGGCAACTTAGTTGCCGGCAACTTTAAGTTGCTTGATGTTGCCGGAAACTCCGAGCAACTAAAGTTGCTTGCCCTCGCCCACTTGGCAACTTCCGAGCAACTTTTGAGAATTAATATCTGAGTTTTTTTGTATTTAATTTTCTATAAAAACGTGCTCCACCTAAACCTATCTCAATTTGACCTGTCTAAAATGCAAAATCAATGTAATATTTCAATGGACAACAAATAAAATCGTTAAATTTTTGAAAATTCCTGAAAGTTGCTCGGAAATTGCTTAGTGGGCGGGGGTCAGCAACTAAAAGTTGCCGGCAACTAAGTTGCCCAGTGGGCGCTCTCGCATATAAGCCAATGTAATTGAACCGGGAGCAACTAAAAGTTGCTGGGGTGAGCAACTAAAAGTTGCCTAGTGGGCGGCAGGCCTTAGGCAAACCTTAGGCCAGGCGCGCACATGCAACTAAACAGTTTGGTTGCGATTTTGAGCACTATGGGATTATATGAGAGTCCGCCGGTTTATGTGCGAGTGCTCAAAATCGAAACCAAACTGTGTAGTTGCATGTGCGCGCCTGGCCTTAACCTAAATCTAACCCAAAAGCTAGATTTTGTCCTACTTTTGTAATGCTTTTATATATTTTCATATGCAAATCTAATCCATGGGAAAAAAATACCTACAGTTTATAACGTTATGACGTTATGGGGCTTCGTTGGAAATTATCTAATTACCAAAAGGAAAAATAATTTATATGAGGTAAAACGAAAGTGTGGCCGGGGTCTAAGTCATCCGCCTTTTCGGAACCTTCCAAAAGCTTTTAACAAAGTATTGGTCACACTGGCAACTGTCAAATATTATGACATTTTAAAAGCATCGAGTCATTTGAAGTCAGCACGAATTTGCAAGTTTTTCTGCCGAATCTTTTATTCTTTGTCCAATTGAATTAAATTATTAAAAGTGTATAAAAATGGTTTTCGGTAACGATTGGATGGATGCTCCTCACAGCACTGGGGTAAGTTTAAATTTTTTCATTCGAAAACCGGAAATTTGTTACAAACAATCTTTTAGACCACAATCATGGCCGTAGAATTCGATGGCGGAGTTGTGATTGGAGCCGACTCACGTACAAGTACCGGCGTGTATGTGGCCAACAGAGTAACCGACAAGCTAACGAAGATCTCAGATAAGATCTACTGCTGTCGCAGTGGGTCAGCTGCTGATACTCAAGCAATTGCTGATATTGTCGCATATTCCTTGAACTATCACGAGTAAGTTGATGGAAATGCTTCTTTGTCATATATGTATAATATTTCTTTTCCTTTAAGAAATCAAACAGGCGAAGAACCACTTGTGTCCGAAGCTGCTTCAGAGTTCCGAAACTATTGCTACAACTATCGCGATTCTCTCATGGCGGGAATTATTGTCGCTGGTTGGGACAAGAAGAACGGTGGGCAAGTCTACTCGATTCCATTAGGTGGCATGTTGGTCCGACAGGGTGTTACTATTGGTGGATCTGGTAGCAGTTATATCTATGGTTTTGTAAGAGAATTCTACAGACCCAATATGACTAAAGCCGATTGTGTAGAATTTGTGAAGAAAGGTATATTTCTTAAGAATCTTGCGAATTCTATACTTATTTTTTTTTTTACGATAGCTGTTAAACATGCCATCTATCATGATGGTAGCTCTGGTGGTGTTTGTCGAATTGGTGTCATTACTGAAGCAGGTATCGAAAGAAATGTATATTTCAACACTGAGGATGGAGCCCCTATCATGGCTGGAAACTAAGTTTTGGTTCTGTACTGGATGGTCCTCTTTTTTTATTGTATTTTTAAATTTAATAATTTCTTGGAATAAATGAATTAATGGCATGATTTTTTGTTTGTATATCTACTCTTTAGTTTAATAAAAAGAAAATAAACTGCCGTATTTGTTCAGTGCTCATTTTAGCCCTAAACAAAAGAAATAAGTAAGTATCTACTGAGTAACAGACAAAAATAATTGAATTCTTGTTAAAAATCTAAAGTCCCTTCTTACGAATGTCGTTGAAGGTGCGATGCGATAAAAGTCGATCGTGTTAAATTTTGATCCAAAGTTTTCTGGATAGTTTTAGCTGACGATATCTGAGGCAACAGCAGCTTAAGATGGCCGACTTTCGACAAAAATCGTTTATCGATAAACAAACGAAAGTAGGACCTTCCTATGTAATTCGATCAAAGTTAAATCCTGGCCCTTATTGCGAGTTAAATTTATTTAGCGATACGCAACTGTTGTTGCCTCAGATGTCATCAGCTGTGTTTTCACAAGGAACTAAAACAACGTAAAGCTATGCGGATAGCTTTGTTTAAAAATGCATCCAAATTTTTGATACGATCGACTTTTATCGAATATAATAAAACCCAATTCTTTAGGGAAATGTAAGTATTCGTTTAGTTAGTATTTTAATGCTTATAAGCTTACTGTCGAAAGTTTAACAGTAGCCAGTGTATCAGCAATAAATAGGTCATTAGAATGAAGCCTATACAATTTAGTATGACAAATGCTCAAAAAAAGGAATACAAAAAAGAAGTTCTCAAATATCTCTATAATAAATAATATGGTTGGAACACAATACTGACTGTTACTTCATAAATAAATGATAGCAAAGATTCTATTTATATGATTATATTTGCTTGGGCTTTTTTGGTCTATTTTGTGTTTGAACGCAAATAAAAACTTATTTAATTCTTCTCCCATCGTTTTGTTAGTAGGTATAACTTACTTGTTTAGGGAATTTTTGTATTCATTAATACATACAACAATAAATGTATGTAGAACCATAGTGTCTATAGTGGCTTACAACTATTCTCAACCATTCCTGTGTGCTCGTTAGTCGGCAGGAATAGAGAAGGTCGATAATTATTGTCTGCTGTATCCGAACGTTTAAAATGATAAGTGGTAGGTATTCTTCAATGATTTGATATTTCTCGCAATAGGTAGTAGGCCTGAAAAATTAGAAATAGCCTGGATTCAATCCCTTTTATAAAAAAAAAAACGTTTAAACTGACTAAGTTTAATACAAAATGTTTTATTTCAATTCACTATTTAAATGTGGTTATATAATTTTGAATCACTGCAATACTAGTTGCAAGGAAGAAAAGACGGTAAAATATATATGTTTTGACAAGAAAAGAAAAATAATAAACAGCTACTGTATTCAATATTTCAACCAATTAATATGATAAACATACAAATTTTGTATAGCTAGGGAAAACAAATTAACTAATCACACACTTCTTAGTTTCGTTTTTTTGCTTGTTTCGAAGTTATTGGTTTTTTTTCCTTCTCCGATTGCTTAGAACCGCCATTCAGGAATGACGTAATCACTTCACTTATTTCAGGCATATCGCTAGTCATCTAAAAAAGAAAGTAAAGTTAACAAAATTATTAAGTTTGAAAATATGCAAAAATACAAAGATTTCTAAATGAAATGGTAATTATAATTGGTCAATCCAGAATGGGGTATATTCATATTATGCTGTCTCAAAAACATTCATAAGAACGGGAATAGTAAAGTAAATTCAAACCCACGTCGACAACTCTATTTTCTTACTTATGAACCAGTTATAGCTTTTCATGAAAAGCATATCTGAAAATTTTAGTTTTAAACTTTGCGAAAATTATTATTTATGTATTTCATTCTGGACCAACCTTCCACATACAAAAATAATTTTATATATTTCAATGATCATTTATCGATTTAACTGCATTTTACTAATAATAATTATTGTAATCGTATAAACACGTATTGATAAGAGATAGTAGACTAAAGTGAACGATTGATGGAAAATAAACGAAGAAGATGTCAAGTAATATTTTCATAGTTTCAGTGGGATTGTCATGATAATACTATCGTACCCTTACTAGACGCGAGTATTTGTGTATGGTGTAATTAGCCCTTCATTTAAATAAATTAGCACTCAATATTAAACTACTAAGGTTTGTTAGTTTTTCAAATTTAAAGAATAGACAGACATAAAATAAGTTTAATGGCCATTGATCGAAATAATCTTCAAAATAAAACAAGACATCAGCTTACGGTCTGACGCAGAAACTAATAATTTTAAATTAATCCAAAAACTCCTTTCGTTACCAGAATATTTCAAAAACGAAACAAATTTATCTGGAATTAAAAATTAAGTGTTGATATACAAATATCATTTCAATGGCTTTTACTTGACCGAAATTAAATCATGGTACCATTTCGCTAATAATGAATAAAAGAAATGAACAGAATTTTAAAAGATTTTTCATATAAATATTTAGATTCTGGCTCAACGAAGTAACTTTTACATACATACTTCAAGAAGAATCATTTAAGTTGATTATGTATAAAACAAACCTTTGGAAAATTCATGTTTTCCATTTCTTTCTTTGCCTCTGGGTCACTCATCATCTTTGGCAGAATCAACATCAGCAATAGCGGAAGCAACATCATCAATACCATTGGACTGAATAAGAAATCGGTTATCTATAAAAGCAAACAAAATTATGAATCATCTTCGAATATAGCTTCTAGAGCTAAAATCACCTTCCATTGTTCTCTCGTTTGGAAATATTTGAATCGTGTCAATGCCTTTAGTTTCAATGGATAAGGCACTTGTATCACCTGTGATGGTTGGACATAGTTTACTTTTCTCGCTCGGAATTTTCCTTTTGGATTGATTTCAACCCGAACCTAGAAAAAATCAATTATGGATCAATTGACTCCATACACCGAGCACTTCTATACAAAATGTTTCTTACTGGTTCATAGAAGTAGTCGGGATTATGAATTTCTAGAACATAACTCCCAGAGGGAATACTACTAATAATAAATGCACCATCTTCACGAAGGAAGCCTTTGTATTCTCCACTATTTATAGAAAGTGTAGTTTCACGTTGCCAATTCGAGTCTGGAGCATAGAGCTCCGGTGAATAGACTCGTCCTTCGATCGTATACAGACCACTTACTTCATCTTCTTCATTACCAATTCCAATTTGTATTTCACTTCTTACATAAAATGCAAACGAAATAAATAAAATCAACGATGCAGTTATTGTTGATTTGACCATTTTTTAATTAATTTGATTTTCAATTCATTAATTTTTTCTTTTTCACAAGTCGTGGTTTTAATTTGAGTGAGGGATGATTATTTTTTCTTGTCAAAAGTTGTCAGATGAAGTTTTTGGGACAGAATGTCAGCCAAAGCCAATTGGGCGCGTTCAATGCATTACGTTTTAGGCCTGCCACCCACTAGGCAACTCTTAGGGCCAGTTTCACAGTAAACACTTACTGGAATAAGTGGCACTTAAGTTTCCTATATTAGGACTTTAGGCTAGTTTCATAGCCAGGGTGAGTGGAACTTAAGTCACCAACATCAGAGATTTAAGTGCCAATTATTCAGGTAAGTGGTGCACTGTGATATTGCGCCATTAGTCTTTCACATTGCCCACTTAAGCGCCAGTTTTCTGACTGTGAAACTGGCCCTTAAATTGCTCATCTCAGCAACTTTAGTTGGCCCCGTTTCAATTACATCGGCTTATAACACTTCCACCTGCAATATTTCATAGATTACCATCTGTCACTTTTGATAGAAAGAAAGAGCGATAGTATGCCATAAAATGTTGGTTGGAAATTTTCATAGCTTACTATTTCATTTGCGAGAATAGAACAACATCACACAAAACAAACAAAATTCAAACAAACCAACGTAAAATTGCTTGCTCATAGAATACTATCCATAGCTTTCTATGAGCCGAGCAATATGTGGCAAGAAATTTTTTATAGAATACTATAAGTAGCCTCCATGAGCAATTTTCATAGCATGCAATATAGTATTCTATGAAATATTTCTCGTGGAGTCACCATGTAATATGGGAAAGCGCTCACTAGGCAACTTAATTGCCAATTTAATTGAATTGGGAGCAGCTAAAAGTTGCTCGGGTGAGCAACTTAAAGTTGCCTAGTGGGTGGCAGGCTTAAAACTAGGTCAGTTTGGTATCTTTTTTCAGCCAAATGTGTAAAACCTGTCAAAACACCAAAGTGAGAAAAAAACTTCTCAAATATGGAGAAACTTACAAGAAAGTTAACAAACACATTGCACCACTTTTGTGTACAAAACGTCAGAATTTTACTCCTCACATCAACAATCACATGCCAAAAGTCTGGTTTTGTTAACAAATTGTGTTTATTTAAAAAACAAAAATACATAAATTATAAATTTCGTAAGTTATTAAATATTTATATAAGTTAATTTTCAAATATCGGAAACCACAATTTCCAATTAAAAGCAAAAGATGCTAACAGCTGAGTTTTTTGACGGTCTTTACTATTCTTGCACACTGAAATTTATATAGCACAAATTCGCAAGTTATTCAATGGAAGGGAAATTATTTGCTCTCTCGATGTGCTCTCTTATTGCAACTTTTTCGAGTTAGGCCTGCCGCCCACTAGGCAACTTTTAGTTGCTCACCCCAGCAACTTTTAGTTGCTCCCGGTTCAATTACATTGGCTTATATGGGAGAGCGCCCACTGGGCAACTTAGTTGCCGGCAACTTTAAGTTGCTTGGAGTTGCTCGCGGAACTTAGTTGCCGGCAACTCCGGGCAACTTTTAGTTGCTGACCCCCGCCCACTTAGCAATTTCCGAGCAACTTTCAGAAATTTTCGAAAATTTAACGTTTTTATTTGTTGTCCATTGAAATATTACATTGATTTTGCATTTTAGACAGGTCACATTGAGATAGGTTTAGATGGAGCACGTTTTTATAGAAAATTAAATACAAAAAAACACAGATATTAATTCTCAAAAGTTGCTCTGAAGTTGCCTAGTGGGCGAGGGCAAGCAACTTTAGTTGCTCGGAGTTGCCGGCAACACCAAGCAACTTAAAGTTGCCGGCAACTAAGTTGCCTAGTGGGCGGCAGGCCTTAACAAACAGGAATTTGTGACAATTTGTGCAAATTGCAAGAAATATAAATTTTTTAACAAATTTTTCCAAAACTTTTTTTGTTATGGTTTTTGGCAAAAAATTTCACGTACCCAAACAGACCTGTTGGGACAAATAAATTCTGGCATTACTTTAATTTGAAGTTACGTACAAAATCATCCAAATGAGCACATGTCACCTGTCATGTCGTCTCGATTTCGATTCGAGTAGAGTTGTTTTGTTGATAAATTAATTTCATTTAAATTGCATTTTTAATTTCTTATGTCAATTGCATTTTAAGTATTGCAGCAAAAACCCTACAAATATAAATTTTGTGTTAAACTGTTAAAGAAAACATACATAGTAATAAAATCACAAGTTTATTGATTAATATGAGTGATGACGATAGAGAAATTGATATAGAAAGTGACGTAAGTGAAACACTATTTCTGATCTTGCATTTTATTTTTAAGAAATAGAAAAATTAACATTATCTGCCGAACTTCTTTGCAATTTCAGGATGATAATGACTCCGATAGTGGGAGAATGCAACAAAGAAATGCTGGTGCACAAAATTTCACACAGGTATCAAGTGAATTATTGATTGATTGGGGAATTTTTTCAAGCAGTCTTGTCTTTTTTGTCAGGCGGAAAAACGAGCGCATCACAATGCTCTTGAACGTAAAAGAAGAGATCACATAAAAGATAGCTTTACATGTCTCCGTGAGGCAGTTCCATCATTGCAAGGCGAAAAAGTAGTCAGCCAAATTAAATTGAAATTCAAATCCCGGGCAGATCTTAAATAACAGAATTTGTTTCATCATTCCATTTAGGCAAGCCGAGCACAGATTCTGAAAAAGACTGCAGAGTGCATTCAGATGATGCGAAGAAAAATCCACTCTCACCAAAAAGATGTCGAAGATATCAAAAAGCAAAATGCAATATTAGAAGCGCAAAGTAAGTTAATTCGCAGAAAGCTTTTCTTGATTTAAACTATTTGAACTAACTTGCAGTTCGTTTGCTGGAAAATGCCAGAGATGGTGGCTATCAACCATCGAATGCATCAAAGTTACATGTCAAACCAGATCAGGGTTCTGATAGTTCAGATAATGAAGATCATGACTTTAGACGTCGAAGTAAAAAGCTGAAAACATCCTATCAATCATAGGCTGTGTTCTAACTTAAACTAATGACTTTTATCATATTTTATCTTCTGTAAATGCAAATATCGAATTATTAGCTCGAGAAGATTTTATTTTGTAAAAATAGATTAAGGGGAGATAAGGGCAGTGAATACGATCTGTGTATTGCGTTCATCGAACATACATCTTAAATTAATTTTCGAAAGTATAAAAAATACAAACATTTAAAAGAATCATTAAAAAAATGTATCTATTCTCCTTCTGGGATTCTGCTGCTGTGTGTTCAACATTTTGCATCCCTTTAACAATTTTAGTTTTCTTAAATAGGGGAGCGTATCATAATCCCGAACGACAAAATCCCGAATCACCAAAATTATGAATCCCGAAAGACAAAATCCCGAATATCAAAATCCCGAATGACAAAATCCCGAATTTCAGAATCCCGAACGACAAAATCCCGCCATTGAAAAATTCCGAAAATTTTCGGGATTAATCCCGAATTTTAGTACCTTTTTCAGTACCCTTTTCATTACCTTTTTACAGATTGAAATAAAGTAAATATCTCTTCTTGAAAATTTATTTATCATTTAAAGGACGAATATAAAACATACGCCCAAATAAGGCTCAAAAAGGTAAACAAAAAAACTTCATTATTATAAAATATGCGCTACAAATGCTATCAAAACTCATCATTTACAACAAGAAATTATGCTTTGTTGAGTTTAATTGGTTTCCCAAAGAAAATATTATGGTTACTTGTTGCCTTAAAAAGATATAAACGAAAACAAAATGATGAAAAACAATAAAAAATAGAGCAGTAACAGTCTCAAAAAGAAAACCAGCATCGAAAAATTACAAATTATGCATCAAAATGTTCAATAATTTCATTATACACATTTTTTAGCAAAAAATCCAGTTTTAAAATGAACACCCGTAAAGAATTAAAACAAAAGAAACCCAAACAAAATAGTAAGATTCTATAAGAAAATATCATTTAAATAAGTGAGAATCACGGAGAACGAACATTTTGCAGAGTCCCGAATATCAAAATCCCGAATGGCTTAGTACTTTTTTTTACTTTAATACCAAAAAAAGTACTAAGCCATTCGGGATTATGATATTCGGGATTTTATCGTTCGGGATTTTGTTATTCGGGATTTTGAAACTCGGGATTTGGTCATTCGAGATTTCGTCGTTCGGGATCTTGTAATTCGGGATTTTTCTTGCGAAATTTTCAAATTCGGGATTTCGATACCAACCCCTAAAATAGAGCCCACCACCAAAGGTATGACCGTCAGCCCTATTGACATGGTTGTTCAATTTCGGTCGATTTTAATGACAGCTTCTGTCTGCTATAGCGATATTTTTAGCTGCAGCCGCATCCCATTGTGTTCAGCCAGTTAACAAATATCTATAGGCACTGCGTTCTGCGCTGCGGCTTTTCAAAGCGTCGCGGACTGCTTCTGGAATAAACCTTTGCATTGGCCGCATTCGGGCAACTATCCGATAGGCTATCATAGGTTACATTTGCTGTCAAAAGACAAGGCAGCTTATTAAAAATAAAACTATTGAGTTTTTAACGCGACGATTTGATTTCCATTTTATTGCAAATCCCTTCTGAATCATCAATTAAGTTTTCAGTACCATTTAATATCACACTGGTATACATTTTAACCCTTATTTGTTATTTTATTCTTTAAACGAACAAAATCAGACGCGACACCAAAAAGCAAAATAAGTAGTCGGCTGTAGGTATAATCAGCTGTGATCAGCTGTTCCCCAAATTTCCATCGGATAGTTAAGTATCGCGAAAATTTTAGGATAGCTTGGGATTTGTTTCTGACAACAGCTGATTGGTTTATCAGCTGAATTTTTCTATGCGATTACAACAACACAAACCTATCCGGATAGCTTTGGATAGTTGCCCGAACGCGGCCAATGTAATTGTAGCTTAAAAAACATCTGCTGTACAACCACAGCAAGTTTTGTCAAAAAATTTATAGATGAACGTGAACGAGAAAAGTCAAAATACCTCAAGCCACAAGTCCACTGCCACAGTGCCACTCCACTCCACTGCCTTAACGAACTCTCAATTCTCAAATCTGGACGATCCATCAAAATAAAAGATAATATTAAATATTTTTCTTATGTGGTTTTCCAAACAACCAAAAAAATTGATTTTTATGGGGGTCAACTTGATCTTTTTCAGATTTTACGTTCCTAACAACCAAAAAAATTGATTTTTTTCGTGGTCTGTTTTTTTTCTCGACTGATCTTTCAAATCTCGATTTATTGGCAGATTTACACATACTTTCACACACACTTGCACACAAACCAAATTGACATTTCTAAACGTCGTCCTCTCCTCGTCAGTTTAAATTCGTTTTGGCCTTTCGCTAGCATTGTTTACTTTTGATAAGGCATTTGTTTAATAAAATAAATACAAATAATGAAGTTTAATTAGTGAAATTTTTGTCTTTATTGTCCTCATTACCGTTAACCATTGACTTCTTGAGTTTGGAGTCAATTAGTGATTAAATTGGATAAATGTTTCATATGGAATGAAAGGCATTGTGGAAACGTGTGGGTTAGTCCATTGTTTTTTGTGAAAATAAAATTATTTTTATTAAAATTCCATAGTAATCCTTATGTAGTGACCTTGTTTCATGTTCATTTTCTTCTTCCTCACCATCGACCGATAGCTTCTCCTTTGATTTGGATTTTGGATGGACGGGATTCCTGTGGATATATGGATCCGACCGATGGCCAAATCATGTTATAAAGCAGTGATAGTATACCAACAAAATAAAATTCCTGCTAGGGAACAAAAAATTCCCTAGTTTGTATTCTATTTTTTTATTTCAATATGATTGGACAAAATAATGTACAATATCAGATTCATTTAAATGAAGTCAAGAAAAGAATGCGTAAATCGTTTCTTTCTTATATTTTGTCATAATTTCAAAATGGTCTCAGGATATTAATAATTTCAAGATTAAAAGTCAGTCCCACTTTTGAGTTTTTTCTTATGAAACAAATCAATAAAGGCTCCCAAACCGGCGCTAAACCTTCGCGCGAATATGCGACGACTGAAGAATGTTCAAAGATTTATATAGCGCCAGTGTGGGTTCTCTCATTAATCTCCATTTCAATAAATTAAGACAGGTGAAAGTATTCGCGTAGTTGAAATTAATTATAATTTAAACACAAAAATGTTCTTTTATAATAAAAAAAAAAAAAACGTTTTGTAAGAATTTTTTCTTACGCATTTTTTCACCAGTTTCATCAAGAAAATAAAGCCAAATATATAATATTTTTGTATTAAAGAAAAAACTGTTCCCTAGGAAAAATATACTTGTAGGAATTTTTCCCTACATATACTATCACTACTTACATCAGTAAACACAGACAAATCACCTACACCTTTACAAAAAAAAGGATCAATCGCAATTCGTTCTAGTTACCACGATTGATCTGAAATCTGACCCCCAAATCTGAAATGGTTGACTGGAAAACCACATTAATCAAAGTTCCTGAGGCATTATCAGCCATTCTGTGATTTGGTGATGAAAACGAAACATAAAGCAAAGAAGATTATTTCAAAACAATCAAAATTCCGCCAGAAAATAGTTAAAAGGTCTTTCAAAAAGTCGAACCCCACTAATCGGAAGAAATCAAAAGCAGCGCTATTAGTATTGCAAAACAGAAAATCTCAACATCTATTAAATATGGCCCCAATATCAACAAATGAGGTAGTATATTATTGTATTTTTTAAGTTCTTGTCGAATAAAATTCGCGAAGTTTGAGATTTATTTTGTTTTCATTTTCATTCATAAAGTGTTACCGCGACGCGACACTCTTCTGACGACACATTCGAAGCATGTGCAAAGACAGTTATTCTCTCCAACAAAAAAACAACCCTTATCGGTTAAGGGGTTGTGATGTGAAATGTTGTAAGGGGCTTGTCACTCCAATTTTCACATACCAGTGTTATAAATCAATTTTTTTACAAATTTGTTCTTAGTTTTCTTCGTTTGTAAATTAGATTCCTCGGGGTTAATCCATTATTTCTGAATAGACATAAGTTTAATTTTCCAAAAAAAAAAATAATACAACAATGGAAGAAATCTGGATGAATGCATGTAGAAAGCTGGAAATATCCGATGATATAGCTCGCACATGGTATGAGAAAATTCGCCTGAAAATGGTTCAAGGTTCTGGACGATACTATCATAATTGGGATGAACTTCTATTGAGAAAAAAGGATTACCTTAGTGAAATAAGTTCTTCTTCCTCAACTATTGTGTTCGCTGTTTTCTTTCAATATTTTGAATTCGATGGTAAGAGGAATTGTGTTGAAAAAAATTGTGAGGCTTTTGAAGAGTTTTGTTCTGAAGCTGGACTTAAGGATGTAAGTAAAAACGTGTTGAATTATGAGTTATTCATAACGGGAGGGTTTTCATTTATAGGAAAACCCCATCAAACTGGTAAAGAAGCTTCTTGGTGATGAAACTCTTGATACGGTGCCTGGATATGATGAGGAAATCAATCTTCTCCAAGATCTGGATCTCTTGGTATTAGGGTAGGTTAACACCAATGTTTCTTAAACGCATTACCTACTAACAACTTTCATAATACCTACATAGTTCATCTCCAGAAGAATATACACGTTATAGAGAACTTCTGCGAAAAGAATACTCCCATTTAGATGATTCTAGTTACACAAAAATGCGCCTGAAGGTTGTTCCATGAGTAATAATTGTCCAATGCCAGAATAATATTTAAATGTATTTGTTCTATTATAGGTTTTACAAACATTCCTTATGATTCCGACGATATTCTCAACAAACGAGTTTCAATCGCAATTCGAAGAAACTGCTCGTAAAAACATAGTTAAAGAAATTGAAGAGTTGAAAAATTGATCAAGTTAATGATAGCTGCGATGACACCGTTATATTGCCCGATTAAATTATTTTTGTTAGATCTTTCTCCCTCCTAACACTTGTGAATGCAACAAGATCTTTCCTTAAATTTGCTGGCTACTCATATTGATATCGCACGTTATATAGATGTTTCCCAAAGTATTCCGTATTTATGTTTTATTTTTTTTTTTTTTTTTAAATTGTATGTGGTATTATATACGTAAATTGATATATTTATTGCTTGTATTGTTGTGAAACTGAAAATAAATTGAACTAAAAAAAACATAAAATGTAGTTTTATTTAATGTAAACCAAGTTGAAATCCATCAAGGCAGAAAAGAAATCAAGATAAAACATTAGTATTATTTTTATTTAACGCGTTAGCATTCATAGCCGTACAATTTGTTGTTTCTAAATATAGAAGCCAATATTTGAAAATTATTGTCGACAGTTTTGTTCTAAAAATACGAATAAATAAACTATCGAAGAATCGCAGAGAAAATACAACTGAACGTTTTGTATCTTTTTTACAAAAAATTGACCAAGCCTGTGAGTTTTGTTTGTAAAATATAAATCAACTGCCTAAAAGGATAATTTTTTGTCGGGATACTTCAGCCTTAATAAGAACAATCGCCTTTGCCAAATCAACATCACTGATTAAATTGATATTTTGGAATATCAATCTCCTATATTACACCATTTATTTGCTAGCATTAAGATTTAGAACTGCCAATTTTTCAAAGACGTAAATCATTCACTGTTGTCTTCGTCTTGAGAGAAAAGAGGCAGTTTGATATCTCTCAAAAGTAAAGTATTATCGTTTTCAAATTCTTTTCAAAGTGAAGTGGATGCGTTTTAAGTTTAAATGGAAACATCCCCAAACTTGACAAACTGATGTGAAATAAATAAATATAAATCTAAACTGTCGAGAACAATTTCGAAAAACTTTTCTTTTCGTTTATGTGTTTCATAAAATTCCCTATCTAATTTTGATAGCTTTAATTAAATCTGTATGTAATTTTTTGTACAACAAACGTTTTATCTTGATTTCAATTGGTAAGTATAGTTTTTATATACGATATTATTTTGTTCTGTTTTTTGTATGTTTAGTTTTGTCATTCTCATTCAGCTGGCTGGCCAAAAAAAATGCATATATGTACAAGTACATACATACATACATCAATTTTGTATTTTTATTTATGAGAATGTGGAAAACATGTTTCCACTTTTGTTTTAAGTTTTATTCAGATATTTTGTTTTAATTAAAAAAACCAAAATATTCGGATTGGTTTCAAAATTAATATGTTATGTGTATAGGAGCCAATAGCTTTTTTTCGAAAAAAAACTGTTAATCCTCTCATCAACTCTAGTCGCTGAATAAAACAGTTTGAAACAATATTTATTGATTAATTATTTATTAATTTCTTTTAATTTTGTTTATATGAAAAAAAAAGCAAGACGAACCGCAAGCATCAACAAGTGGAAGCAGCTCAGCAAAAAATCGGATTGAAAAAACCCCAGTTAAAAAAAAACCTTTTCAAAAATTCAAGGATAACAAAAACAGAGAAGAAATTATAAAGGTTATTACCTAGAATCTTTAATTTAATTTTTATTTAACTTTTGTAGTCATACAATTTCTAGAAACATAGGTTGAACTCAAAAAAAATAAGCCACACGGGATTGAATGGTTTTGGATCACCAAGACAAAGTCAAGCTATTTTAAAAAAAATTGTTCATCGAATTAAAAAACGAAACAATCAAACTAGAATCAAAAGTCCATCCAAAATCGTTAGAACGATTATGAATGATGAACCTGGTAGAGAAGTCGTTGAGAGAAAAACTTCATCTGAGAATTTAGATGATGATTGCATTTGCATCGAGACCAAACCAGAAGTCATACTTATTGATGACGAAAGTACTGCCCCTATAAACGTGGTAAGAGAACTAGAATTGAAGTACCTGAAATTCAAACAATATGAACCAATCGGTAAAATCCGTATGAATCAATCTATTGAAATCAATAATTTAAACAATCAAATGGTAACATCAACACCAAATCCAACCCGTTTAAATTGTAAAAGTTCATCTCAAGTGCCATTTCACGAAGAACCGGGCTCTAGTTTTGGATCGATATCATCTAGTACAATTGTTTGTAATACCGATGATGTTACTATTGTGGAAGATGTAAATTGTCAGCCTACCGATGTTATTGTCATTGATGACACAATGATTCCTCGCACTAATAATAATCGACGACATAAAAGAAATAGATCAAAGAACGATGATTCAGTGATATTTGTGAGTGAAAATATTCCAACTTCTAGCAAACATACAACCTCGAATCCTGCATTTATACCGTTGATTACACCAATAGAAGAGGTAAGATTTTCGGAATAACATATACATACACAATATACTCTGATAATTAATATTTCATTTGCGACTTAATATTGGAGAATATTTTATGAAATATATATTTTTTTTTTCGCTTGGAACCCTATCGTTTTCTTTCCGATACTTTCCGATACTATTTATAATGGACGAGACTAGAGAGACATGCCAATTTATAACAGTTTTTTAACATTAAAAGTGGGCATGCGAAAAAAAAAACGCTGGGTGCCTGAAGTATGCCCACCGGCGGAAGGACCTGGCCCTAAGGGCCGCATAAACATTACTTTTATAAACCAAAACTGTTATAATTGGCATGCCTAGAGCCACTTCCATTTATAATCCAATGTGTTCATTAGAAGGCCGGATATATAACCATAGTATTCTTGATAGAATTATTTATAACAAAGTAGACCAAATAGGTAATTTATCTTGATAATTCTAATAATTACATGATTTAGGTCAAAATTAGATTAGCGCCCATTAGTCCTCCGTCACCAAGGCCAAAAAGACAACGTAATGCACTTTTTACCACACAAGAAGAAAAACAGCTCAAGCATTACAATGAAAACGCATATAATCCCGATAAAGATAAACCCAAAGAACAGTCACAAAAAAGAATGGTCATAATTGACGGGAGTAACATAGCCTACCAGTAAGATAACAACTGTTAACACAATGTATGAAATTATAAATCAAATATACAACAACAAAATTCTCTAGACACGCCCTCAACAAGGAGTTTTCAGTTAAAGGTCTGAAAATATGCCTTGATTATTTCGCTAAAATGGGTCACGAGGTAAAAGCTGTTGTACCACAGTATCGTTTGCAAAAGCAAAGATCATCAGATCCAAATGAATTGGAAACTCTACACCGTGAGGGGAAAATCGTTTTTACACCGTGTAAAAATTTACCTGGGAAATCTTCAACATCTTATGACGACAGGTAAGCTTATAGCAACAATACAATGTAGTTTCATTAAATTATGTTCTTACTGAAAATAGGTTTATTCTGCAACTAGCATCGGAACTAGATGCAGCCGTAGTGTCGAACGATAATTACCGTGATCTCATCAATGAGAATTCAGCATTTAAAAAAATTATTGAGAATCGTGTTATAGGCTACACATGGTGTAACGATATATTCATTTTACCAAAAGATCCCTACGGCAAATGGGGTCCTACACTTGCTACAATTCTCAATCGAACCTAAATAATGAAACAAAAGTCATTTGTGTAAATTTGTGTATAAAATAATTTAAACCCCGTTATACCTACATATATACATACATATATTTACCTTTATTGTTTTTTTCGTGTTCATTTTTTTTTTTTACAAAGATTATTTTGCTACCTTTTAAAATGATAAAAAAAATTAATATATATGTATACAAATCTATTTTCGTTTGTCATAAATGCGTTTAATTTTCCTATGAATAAATAATTGAATACAAAGCGCATAAATATAGCAACATTTTGGTTTTAAGTTCTTTGAGTTCTCAACTTAACTACATGTATCGAAATAATTATTATTTATTAATGCTATTAATTTTATACTGCACTACGTTGTTCAGAAATTGGAATTGTAACTATTTCTTCTTCAACAATTCCATGAGTATTTCTTGTTTCGACAGCGCCACCGTCTACAGTAGATATGGGCGATGTTGTAGCTCTTGCTCTTGTGTCTATGAACGTCTTCATTACTTGTTCGTACGTTGGAGGTAGATCAATTTTTAAGGTTGCATCGCTGTCTCGACTGTTATTTCCTCTGTCATTTGAGTAATTGCTATTTGCATCGACGGAATGACTTACTGTTGATAGTTGATTTTGACGAGCTTTAAATAATTTTATTAAAAAATTAAATTAGTTAATCAAATTCTTTTCTCTTTGCATACAAATGTGTTAACACGTAGTGTTAAATAATAAATATATTTAAAACTGGATTATATCTCATTTGAATCCATTGCAACTACACTTTTCTTCTTCATTAATAGTATCAATAAGTTAAGAATCAATTCTAAAACTTGTTTTTGAGATTTTCAACCAACAACAATCTCCATCTTAAATAAACAGCCCTATCACGAATTCCATCGTAATCGGAAACTTATTACGAATCCCGAATAAAAACTATCACAGAATCCATCGTAGTGGATTCAGAAAGTTTCCGATTACGATGGAATTCGTGAAAAGGCTGAATGTTTTAAATGACATAAGTATTTACTCAAGAAAAAAGCAAGAATGGAGGGGACCTACAATTTCTTTGCCAAGCCAGAATTATAAATATAAATGAGAGGCACTTCATAATGAAAAGAGATTTTTCACTTCCTCACAAGGGAAAGTACCCCAGAAATAAATAGGTAGAGTAGGATAGGATTCAACTGCAGACTTTTGGCGTGATAATCCAAGGCACTTTATGAAAATGGGAACATGAAAAAACGCAAACATATTTTAAAACAACAATTCGGTTGCGCCACCTTTAACAACAGCTACCTACACGTAGCAATCACATTTTAAAAAGCGTTGATTGATGAGTTTTATCATTTTCATATGATCAATGGGCTATTAAAACCAATTTATATTTTTTTCTTTCTCAAAAAGCAAAATTAAAAATAAAGCTGTTTTATTACAAGAAAAAAAAATATTAAGAAGTTTTACTTTAAATAAAGCAGAAATCCATACAAATAATACTTAAATCTTCACAATAATTTGTAATAGCCCACCTATAGTTTGCCTTAGAACAGCATTTCTAGCTTGAAATCGTTTCCGGTTCAATGCAATCTATTCAAAACGAAAATTAACACTTTCTTTTTGTAACAACATTAAATAAATTTCAAAGTACCTTTATCATAACTATAATAAGAACAAGCACTAGAACTCCAACAAAACAACCATAGACATCATAACTTTGGGTTACTGCATACGAATCGTTTGGATTAGCTATGATTGTGGGAGGATCAATAACAACGGGGAAAATAGGTGCAGTCCAATTTAATGAAATATTCCTCGCCATAACGAGTAGGGTTTATCACTACAGTCTGAAAAGGACTAACTTTTCAAACAAAGAAGATAAGATTGGGCAGAATATTTGATATCTACTTTGTATCTATATAATGGCTGATAAGTGAAAGAGTATGATTTTTTGATGAATGGTTATGGTTAAGCTTAGCGAGGGAATTTTGTTAGATAAAGACAATAATTTAATACATACAATCAAATTGAAAACAAAATTTTGGTTTTATATTAACAGGACGTAACTTTTTACTTTCTAAGAAATTTGAACTTTGGTCTTAGAATCCGTTTTTGTGGGGTCGAAAAAGGGGAAGCTTTGTACACATTGCTCATACATACATAATGTATTCCTTGAATGAAATAAATTAAACAGTGAGTTAATGTTATGAGTATTAGTAATATGATATTGAAGGGTTGTGCTCTCCATACCACCGACAACCGGGACGGAACACCCCGAGAACATCAAAGTCAACCGACTTTTAATTTTAAGATTGACATGTAAAATATATACATTTATTATTATTTTTAATTTTAAGCCAATGTATATACATATATGGTTAGGCCCTTTATGTGCCAACAAAATTTTATTTTTTCAAATTATCCCTATCTTTTGTTACATAAGTCAAATTGTATATAATAATGTTCAATAAAAAAATCGTTAAAAAATCGGTTGTACTCTCTTTGGAGCGTCACATATATCTAGGATTATTTTACAGGTGCTAGATTGTAAAGCTAGAATTTCTTACTCATTATTTTATTTACGTTATCATACAAATTTATGCATCTACCGATAAAAGCCTTATAATAAACTTTTTCTTTACTTAAAATGTAATTTTGGTTTGATCTAGGGTGAAAGTAATTTTAACTAGGTGATTAGTCGAGTTGTTTTTCTAATTTTATTGTTGGTAAAAATAAAGAACACCCAGATAAAGCGACATGTTGCGCTGTTAAAACTTAAACTTATATAGCTATGTTTTTAAATAAAAACCACTATAAGGTTCTATGTTCAACACAGAACCTTAAACGTACTTTTTGTCACACAAAAAAACAAACGCATTTAAGTTACATAGAACTTTTTTTCTCAAAATGAATCCACATAGAACCTTTTTGAATTTAATACTTAAAGTAAAAAGTCCCAAATTTCCATGACATAGAACTATTTTTCATAATTTAAAATCCGTTTAGTTTTGTAAACAATGAACTTTCTAGTTTTTACATCAAGTAAGTGATTTGTGGACTATTTTATTTGAGAAAAATATATTTTTATTGTTTTTTTTTTTAAATTTTTATCAATCAATCGCAATGTGGGTGTTTTTTATAGGATAAATGCTTTTTTTCTCCATACAAAAACATATCCTCCCATATAATCTCTTCAGTATTAAAAGGTTATAGGTTGTACATAGAACCTTTTTCAGAATTTTAAATCAACTTTTTCCCAACAAGTTTCTATGTCGTTTTTTAAAAATGCTTGTAAAATCATCTAAAATGATTAAATTAACATTTTTTGAATGGTTTTATGGCTTTTTGATGGTTCTTTATCATATTGCATCAATACTTTACTGATATCTAACTGTTAAATGCAAAATCCTGCCTTCTAAGACTTTGATTATAATAAAAAAAAAGTAATTTCAACCGCGAAGTAGAATAGTAGAGCCAGGTTTTAACCTGAGCGTTTTCAAAAGGATTAATTGTGTATAAAAAATACATAAATTCATATTTGACCAAAATTGCAATTAACACTCTTTTGCATGAAGCCATACAAAAATTGCTTCAAGACCAAACATAGAAACTATGATTAGTTTAAAATAAGTCTATAATAATACAAATCGCATTACCAATTCAACATTTATAGGTATTTTCTTTAAATCACGCAAGCTATTTCTTAAATAAATAAAACATTTCGACTCACTTTCCATTTCATCCGACAGATTTTTTATCTTTGTTGTAAACAAGAAACTTTTCCAGGCCATCAACAGCATCTAAGAACATAAACACTTTATTAGTCATTTAAAAAAACAACTGATTTCGAGTAAATGTACTTACTTTCCAAAAGAATAATAAAAAAGGCAAAAACAATAAAAATAGAAGCCATAAAGCGATTCCATCCATTTTTCACAAAACTAAATGTTTGAATTATTGTCAACTATAAAGAACACTGCGCTAAACCTCATTTTTGAAAATGAAGAAAAAAAAAAACACTATGTATATGCTAGCTTGAAAGATTGAAATACTCTTAGGAGATGGTTTAAGCGAAAATCACAAATGTAAAATGAATTCAAAATTAAGCCCTAAGTCATTTTGAGTTGATAAGATAAAAAAGACGCTAGAGTAGGTAATCGCTATATTTTTACGCAGTTAAAACGAATACCTTAATGGTTTGTTATCTTGGGCTTTAATATGCGTCATGTGATGAATAGATCAAAAGTTAGTGCATGTATAGATTTGTATACTTTCACCAGAATTTAAGATCAAACCTTCAGGGTTTCGTTCTGTTCGGTACGGTTTAACATGGAACGCTAAAAGGAAGTTAATGTGACGTCAGTTCTTATATCATGTTTACCTTTCATCGTTTAATTAAATATATGTATATTCTGACACAGTGTAATTCACAAAAATAGTAAAGTTCAGTAATTCATAAGCTCAGGATGTTATCTTTGTCTATTTACTTTTGTATGATGTGTAAGAGATTGCAACTTGATTTGTGGTTTTTGATTGCCTTGCTTTTTTTAACATTTTAAGATATAATTTAAAAGTGGTTGAACTGATGAATATATTTAATTTCAAATCAAATAAAACCAATGATAATACGCAGTAAAAGAGGTAATAATAACAGTCATTTTGTCTATACAGGTAGATTGATAAGCTCAAGGCTATAGGATCGAGTTCGAATTCATTGTTCCCAAGTTCATAAATTTAAATTGGCGGTAGCGTTAATAGCCGTGTTCCATTGAAGGTGGCGAAGTACTCATGAGTCCTTTGCTAGCGATTTTGAATGGAACGCCGCACAAAATTGGTTTTCCTCTACAAACCTCATCTACTCGCCCTGAGAGCACGAGTATTTGGTAGTACTAGATTATTATTTGCATCTGCTCATGAGTAGTTCACCACCTCCAGCGGAACACGGATTATACAGAAAAAGCATTCATATTTGACAAAATTATTTATTTCACTCTTTTTCTGAAAAAATTGAATTCATTTAAAGAAGAAATTAAAAGTGAAATTTGTTTTCAATTACATAATACCAACAAGTTTCAGGTCCCTATTGATTGCCTAAAGTAAACACGGGAGAATAAAATAAAATTTTACAAGAGTTTTTTCGAATAACCTCGCTGAGCTTAGTATCACGTCGAATTATATTATGCTTTTCAGCGGTTGACCAAAAATTTGTTAGACCATTGAATATTAAAAATCAAAATAGTTCTTAGTAACGAAAAATTTCGAGAAAAATCCGTAGTTCGGTAGTTTTAGACAGGCGAGCAGAACTAGTAACGTTTATTTGTGTTAAGGTTAAACTACATAAACCCAAAAAGTGAAAAAGTACAAAAGTGAAAATTTTCAAACTCATTTTGGAATAGTTTTTCTGACTGGAAAACTTTTAAAAAAGATGCAGAAAGATTAAATTTTGGGTTAAAAAAAAAATTGTATATTCTTTTTCACAAAACAACTGCGCTAGTGGGAAAAAAAATATTTTTACTTTTATACAAAAGTACTTTTTGGCTTATGTAGTTAAGCCTTTAGTGTATCTAAACACGAGAGTCGACTAGTAGCATAAATGATTTGTTGGCCTGCTATAATTATATTGATAGTGTAGTTTACTGTTTTAATTTTTTGGTTTGTTTCAATAGGTTTTGTGTTTTTCTCTTGAAATATTTGTTCATCCTAATCATTAATTATAATCACTACATTCACGAGTTTTGACCAAAAAAGTGTCAAAAAGTGGAAAAGTGAAAGATAAAAACATGGTATAGATAATGCTGGTATCTCGGGATTATCTCTTTTTGGTTTTGGAGGGTGAAACGTACGAAACATTCTCATCGAAAACCCATTTTTTTCAGAAAAAAAAAGATATCAGCCTTAGGTATAGATCAACACAATTATTGTTTGCTTTTTCGCACACAGATATCTCTAGCGGTTATTTTTGTTTTTCACTTTTCAATTTTGTTGCTATAAATAACCACGCGTATTGTTGACTGAAACTATCATTTACTAATGTGACATATTATAATCACAAAGAATAGGCGTGTTTTTTTGCAAGTCCATATGGATTTGTCGAAAAAAACGACATCGGGACTTAGTACCTTCTTACTTACAATACGTAAGTCCCGATAATTATCTGGACTTAACTAAGTCTATATGGATTTAAGTAGTTGTTGTATTTACGTGTAAAACTATTAGTCCCGATGTCGTTTTTTTCGACAAATCCATATGGACTTGCAAAAAAAACACGGCTAATATTTCTAACTATTGAGACTGCTGACTGAGTCTAGCTCATCTCCAATCAAACGCGATCGATGTGTTTCACGCATAAATAATATACAGCGGCTTTCTTAAATTTCCAAATCAAACCCTGCTGCGTCATTTCGAAACAGATGTCAACATAATAATACAAGGATGTCAAAACATTCCAAAAATTTCTTTTTTTAATCATTTCTACAAACAAATTTATTTCCGAAAATGAGTGAAATAAAGGTAAAAAACAAATGTATTATATTCTCATAATAAAGACAAAAAATTGCTGTAAATTTAAATATCTAGATTGAATTTGCAGTACAGATGTCCGGTGAAAAATGCTCGGAAAAGGTTAAAAAATCACTTGAAGGTGTCGGCGAAATAAGTGTAAATTTAAAGGAAGGACGGGTTGTGGTAACTACAAATCACCCATGGTCCGATATTCAAGATAAAATCGAACGAACAGGTAGAACGGCGGTTCTCTGTGGCTTCGGAGGTATGTTTTACATTTTTATTGTTTGGAATACGGTGGAGATATGTATCTGTTATTATCAGGAAAATCTGCGGTTGCAATGATAAACAACTCTGACTCAATGAGTTCAAAAATCCAAGGTGTTGTTAGATTCTCAGCAATAAACAATGACGAATGTGGTTGTGTAGTTGATGGCGTTATAGATGGGCTCAAACCTGGCTTACACGGAATCCATTTACATGAATGTGGTGATATATCCGCTGGATGTGATTCACTTGGTGGACACTATAATCCTAGAGGTTCCCCTCACGGCTCGCCAGAAAATTCGGCAGACAAACGACACGTTGGCGATTTGGGAAATATAAGAGCTGACGAGGAGGGTCGTGCAACATTCAGATTTCTTGATTCCCTGGTAGAGGTGTCGGACATTATTGGCAGATCCGTAGTTGTAACTGAGAACCCTGATGACTTCGGTCAAGGGGGTGACAAAGGAAGTCTTTTTGACGGCAACAGTGGTGATAGGTTAGTAGGTCTTTCTTAATAAAATGATTCGCTGATGTTATTTTTGAATTTGCAGAATTGCATGTGGAATCATTGCAAGATCAGCGGGCATTTTACAAAATTACAAAAAAATTTGCGCTTGTGATGGAGTCACATTGTGGGACGAAAGAAATAAGCCTCTTGCGGGTGGTAACCGCAATACAAATGGAAAAGTGTAATTTTTGTTCAAAATAAAAAAAAAATAATGTAAATTATTCTTTTTCTTCAAATCACACTCAGTTTTCAAGTTTTAAATTGATGGTGTTTCCATGTAGCTACACCGCTGGTGAAGGTTAACATAAAATATGACTATGAGGATGAGTCTAAGTGAGATCGCCGGGACGAAACGCCAATTTTTATGGACTAAAGGCCGTTAAAAGCTATTTTGAATCAACAATTCAACAAGTCCAATTAAATAGTAAAAGTCTTCTACTTGGCTGATGTATTTCAATAGTATATAGAATTTGTATTATAAAACCTTCATATAAAATCTGACTAAATTATAAACTTTCGGTTTTCAAAGGAAGTTTCATGGTTTTTTCATGCCTTTAAGGCATTATTTCGCTACCTGAGGCTTTTTTACCAAAAAATCTTTTTTTTCATTTCATATAAACTACACTTTTTTTTAAATTATTGGTGTTTTTCTTTGAGAAATTTAAATCTTGCTACTGGCTTTACAAATATTTCCCATTTTTGGAGGAAGGCATTTCAATTGGAAAAAGGAGATGGTTCCAATATGTTGAAAAATAAATAACTTTTAGTGGAATTCTTCACGAAAAGACACTTTCCAAATTTGAAATTACTATGATCTGAAATTCAAGCAAATATACTTATCTTTGTTTGAAAAAAATATGTATGATTTTAATGAACAGAACGATTTCGATTAAAAGTGTGCATATATTTTGTATTCCATAAGTACCTTTGAAATTTAAATGAAATAATATTCCTAAATATGATGTTTATTGTGATTTAATTAATTGTTTTTTTTTTTTTTAATAAAGGATCGTTTTGTTATGTAAATCATATTTGTGTTTAATTAAAAAATTAGGTGAGGCTTTTTTTATTGAAAAAGACATATTTTTTCTCAAGTGAGGCATTAGTTTGCCCGAAGTGGTTGGCAACGCTGATTTTGTAAGTACATATACTGTACACACATCACTTTCGTGAAAATTAAGGTGGAATATTTTATTTATTTCAATTTTTTTTACAATTACAAAAATTAAGGTATAGCCGAA
Source organism: Leucozona laternaria (assembly GCA_932273885.2). Lineage (NCBI taxonomy): Eukaryota > Metazoa > Arthropoda > Insecta > Diptera > Syrphidae > Leucozona > Leucozona laternaria. The sequence goes on along the minus strand of OW026368.1, from coordinate 18,755,552 downwards.
ATTAAGAAATCTCCAAAAAATCCATCCGCAGTAGCCTGGTTTTTATATTTCACATTTGGTACTATCGAATCGAACAGCTGTCAAAATAATTTAAAACAAATAAAAGAAAGTTTGCTAAACTTATGTCGTTTTTCATTGCACGTCCAGAAGCATCCGAAACTCTTCTGAAACCATTCCATTCGCAAAAATAACAGTCAAACGACGCTTCATAGAAGATAATTTCGCTTCTCGATTTGAAATCAGAATACGCTCAAGAAGCACGAATACATTTCAGCTCTAATGTCAGAACAAACTCGCTCAAAATAACTATTCACCATTCAATTACTCAACTTTATAAATCTGTTCCATAATAAAATCCAAAGAAAAAGCTCTTGAATTTGCTTACAATTCGGAAAGGTAACTCTGTTTAGATGAGCACAATTTCAATACACACATCGTAGATGACGACGACGACTGCACGGCGCACGATCGTTCATCGTCAGTATCCTATCCATTCAGCTTTGGGATACAGCGGTCATGGTATGGTGTACGGTTTTTTTTTTTTAAGAATTACAACAATTCGTATAACTTATACGTAAGTCAGTGGCAATAGAGTATAGGTAGATATTTATCTTGCAGGCAAATACAAAATAATGAACTAGCAGGGCATTTCACCGACACGACGATTCACGAATACAATGACAAAATGTCAAAGTTGAGTAGAATTAGTTAGCACTGTTCCATTGGATTTCAGAATGAGTGAATCGCCGAGTGAAATCAATGGAAAACCACATTAATTATTTTTATAGCTATATTGATTGAAAATATTTTTGAATATTGCTGCAACCAAAAAATACAATTTGTCTTCCCGAAATTCCCCTACTTTCAATTGGACATATAGAAATGTGAAATCTAAAAATGCAAGATTTGTTTTGACAGAAAAGAATCGATTTCGTAGAAAAAAATCGGAACAAATCGATTCTTTTGTTGAAATGAATTCGACATAGTTACATAGGATGAACAATTATGTTGGATACTCGATTAAACGTCACAAACCCATCCGCAGTAGGATTCTACTTCTGCTTTTATTGGCAGTAATAATTGAATTTATCAAAGAATGAAAGAATTCTAAATGCTATTTTTTTCCTGTTCTAATTCCCTTCACAATCTGTCAACTTAAACTAGCATTAGAATTTTCGGGATCACAGATACCATTAGAATAGTAACAATAGCCGTATTCCTTTGGAGGTGGCGAAGTACTCATGATAAGAAGCAATCGATAATCTATAGTCCTACCAACTACTAATGTGCGAGTAGATAACATAACATTAGTGGGGAAATCAATTTTGTTTGGAATTCCATTGAAAATGGCTAGCAAAGTACGCACTCAAGTTATATTCAATTTTCTACAGTGTAACGTTACGTTACTAACTCTTCCGAACACATCCCAAAATTCTCGCACGATACCACACACCACCTTTTCTTGCATGACATTTTTGATTCGTGAACAAAAGTCAAAAGATAAAAATATGTCATAATATTCGTGTCAAAAAAAAAAAAAATATCGATTGCATGGTAGCAATGGTAGACATGATACAAACATAGTGCATACAATAATTTTTTCTCGTGATATCTTTTGTGTTTTGGCAAAAAATAAACAAAACTTTGAATACAAAAACTCCTAATATTATTTACATATTTATGAGATTTCCGTACAAACAAATTAGATACCTCCCAAGATGAAGGACTGTACAAAAGCAGTAAAAAACTGCGAATGGACACGTGAAAAGACAGCCACCCTGATATCCTTATATCAATCCCACCAATGTCTTTGGAATAATTTCATTGAATCCTACAAAAACAAGGATACACGAATCAAGGCAATCGAAGAAATCTGCAACCAGTTGAATCTAAATAAAGTAGATTTCGGGAAGAAGATTCACAATCTCCGCAACCAGTTCAATGCGGAAATGAAGAAGCTAGAGAAGAGGAATGAATCGTCAACGGAGGTTCGTCGGAGTAGATGGGAACATTACGAGGCCTTGATGTTTCTAAAAGATGTAATCGCTCCTCGACCAGGGTTCTCAATGGCTTTCAAAGGTCCAAGGGTAAAGACCAAAAATACTTTCATAGAATTTGATATACCTACCTACATACCAATATTCTTTCTAGAAATTCGAAATAAAATACAGCATTTTAGACCAAGAGGATGAACATCAACAAAGTAATAGTGAGATGCAAGATAGTACAGGCGCCGAAATCCATTTCGATGAAACCACACAACCACCTCAAAACACAATAGAATTTGAGACAATTCCGGTTGCGAGTCGAGAAGAGATTCTAGAATCGAAATACCATCGGCCGAGCCAAGATCAACTCGAGACCCAGGAATACGTTCAACACCAGCCAGTCCAGCATCAGGTTATCCATCAACCACAACGTCAGACATCTCAGGACATCCTGCACATCGAAAACTCTCAAATCACGATGCCAGCAGCTAAAGTTCTTCATATGGAAACCCTTCCTCCAAAAAAGAGAGCCAGAACCGAAGAATGCAACGAACAGAAACGCGACCAATGGGATGTGTTTGGAGAGTTTGTTGCCGCTGAATTTAAGAACCTAAACTCGGAGCTATCGCGAAAGAAACTCAAGCGAAAAATAATGCAAGTTATGTTGGAAGTTGGTGAGGAGGACGATGGGATAAATATTAATATTTCTTTGAATTAGGTTTAATTAAAAATTGCTTGTCTTTATATATTAAGTCCTTTAAAGGCAACGATTTTTGTGTCACATTTATATAAAATGAACTGGAAACTTTATTTTTTAATTCCAAGATGCTTTTTTTCTTCATATATAAAATAGGATTGCATTCCGACGAAGGTTAAGATTATTAAGCTTGTACGGTAACATGTGTAAACAATTGGGTTTACTTGCAAATTAAACACAAAAAAAAACAAAAATCCTTGGAGAATCCAAATAGGTATATCGATATATGAATTGGTCGTCACACAAATACAAAAAAAAGAGGTCGTTATGTCATGTTGAACGGCTTAAGTCTACAATTGGCCTTTCTTTGCACAAAAAGATTGAAAACCACAGCATATTTGCAATGATGATGACATAGGCCGAACTTGTAAAATTAAAATTTCGGCAACACTGTCATATTAAAAGTCTTACTTTCCGTTTGAAATTTGTTTACAGTTTATGAATGATGATGGTTGCTTTCAGGAATGAAATCAAATTTTACCCAAAATGTACCTAAATAGTAAAATTTGTTTGCATTAGCGGGTTTACTTCTAACTTCTACGGACTCGGTTCTTTAAGTTTATGAGACTCATAACAAAAAATATTTCTTGTGTATACCTACCATCAACATATTTCGAAAGTTTTCCAATACATAGCTCATGTAGTAGCTAACTATAGACCTTTGCATACAAAAGAAACATTTTAGAGGTTGATCAAAATATAAGATTCCAAAATGCTTAGAAAAATCATATAAGGATGCAGTGTATACAAAAAAGTCCATTAAACTTAACACAAAATCCACCGTAGGTTAACAGCTATTATGCTATCGGTTCACTTCAGGAAGGATTCTATGCTATTGGTTCACTTCAGGAAGGATTCTATGAACGTAGTTTAGGTTTCGCAGAACTTTTCTATACAGATTAGATTCCTTGAAAAGTGTGGATACTCAATTAAGAGGACATTTAGAGCTGGGTACTCCAAGAATAATTTCTAGAGCCCGACTTTGTATATACTCAAAATCATCTAACACTGCACCGTATAATTAAAAATATTTTTTTTTTAATAAGGTAACAAAGCTTCTTTTCTTGGTTCCCAAAATGTGCAGAGCTCCTGGTAAAAGCACTGAAACAGCCTGACTCATCTCTTGCGGATAATAAACACACAAATGTTTCAAAGAAATTAATAGATATAGGTTCATGTTTAGTTCAACATTGTTTTTTATTAAATAATGTTGAGATTTTTCTTTTGATTAAAAAAAACACTCCGGGAATTGTATTATTTTTTAGGTTAAAATAATTATCGTAGCTGTTCAACTTTACTTAACCTCCTTAACTTGCAGACCTGGAGGCAGAGACTGCTTGATTTTCTCGGCCTTCTCCTTGTCGGGAACGACCAAGGTGTAGAGGAAACGGGAGCAACGAATCTTGAACTTGGTGTTGGATGGGTTCTTCTTTATTTTCACAGCACGCGCATCAGATCTGCGGGCTGTGTTTAGGAATTCCTTGACTTCTTTAATTTCACGCGGCATCTGTAAATTTTCATTTGATATCAATTATTAAATATTCTATTAATACAATTCTTCTATTTTTATCTTACTTTGCGTTGAGTTTGTAAAAATTTAATAAATTTTTAGCAGCACGATGTGAAAATCAACTTATGTTGACGTTTCCACGTTTCGAAAGAAAGAGAGAAGGAAAAGACCGATCTAAAATGGAGTAACATCCTGCTGTCATTTATGAGAATTTATCCCAAGCGATCGAAGCGACACCAATCCATTAATAGCCAATACAAAATATTGTGTCAAAAAAGAAAAAAACTTTTTAATATTTAATCAAAGTACTTTTAGTTTATAAACAATTATTCGTCCAAAGAAATCGGTACTCGAACCGAAAACAAATTTCAATTTTTTCGTATTTACAATTGGCTGTTTAAGGTTAAATGTTTGAACTGAATTGATATCATCGGGATAGAAAGGTTCTTCCGATTCTGTGCCATCTACTGTGGTGGCAGTCACCGAAGAATCTTTTCCAACGAATCCACCTTGAAATTGGAAACTAAACGATTTAACAGTTTGTGGTTCATCAAACTGGAGTGCTATCCATTGAGGAGTACCCTAAATGAATGAATTTGAAATAATGATATGCCAAATAAAGTAGATTTATTTACCTCGCTAGAACTCCATGAAGTGTCTTCTTGTGAATCGAACATGAACGTTTTGCCATGTTGCTTGACATCTTTGTTAAGAACCGAGCTGACCCTAATGAGGAGAGTATATTCAATATTTATTCAGAAGTAATAGAAGTTAAATTTAGTTTACAAACTCTTAAAATTTACTGAATCAAGCAGGCTCATTTTTGTGTTTCTTTTTCTTCGAAATGTTTTCACGTATTTGACGTGTATTAGTTTCTCTACGTCCCTTTAGATGGCAGTAATAAAAACAAGAAGAAGATATAAGGCCGTATCTACAGTATGTAAGAAGAAAATTATTTTCAAAATATATGGATTTACATTAATGTCGTTTTCGTTTGGATGTACGGAGTACTCCTTTTACACTCCTTTTTCACTCCTACTACTCCAAAAGCCTTCGATTGGCTGTTCCGAGTAATGTTTTCGGAGTGTTCTTCTGTCCCCAATTTCATTTTGGAGTAGATGAGGAACACACACATACATATAAAGTTTTTCGTTGGATTACTTGTCAAAAGTGATAACTACTTGAAGAAGCCATTTTGTTAAATGGCAGCTTTGGTAGTGTGTGTGTAAATTTAGGAAAGTCAGTGTTTTCATATTCGATTGGAATTGAAAAGGAGTACAATTTACCGAAAATCCAATCGAAAACGACATAAGCAACATCTCACGGAAGGATTAGCTGGAATTTTGGTAGCTCATGCTTGATTATGCAATTATTTTATTTATTTATATTAATAATAAGGGTTTTCATGCAACGATGTAAAACCCTGAAAGTATACCATCTGCATAAAGTTTTGATGGATTTACATATGTATCTGCCTCTGCAAATTTGAAGAAAAGTAGAACGGGATGGATGTATGCCAAAAAACCGAATGAGTGAAAGAGTCCCATTATGAAGATGAACATATTTGTCTTCATATCTACATTATGGCACTCCCTATAATCTGCATTTATGAAGATCTCTGCATTTTGGTCTTCCCTCTCTATTCAACAAATGTATATTCTATATCTTACATCCCTTTTATCTTGCAGAGCTCGCATGAAGATCATTGCAAATCCATCAAAAGACTGCACGTCAGCGATTTTTGATCTTCGTTTCTCCTTTGGTTTCGTTATAATTGCAAATACCTTTTGGGCCAGGCCCGCACATGCAACTAAACAGTTTGGTTGCGATTTTGAGCACTATATGGGATTATATGAGAGTCCGCGCACATAAACCAGCGGACTCTCATATAATCCCGAACCTGGCCTTAAACGACAGCAATTTTTAATGAAAAGTTAACTTTGCGCAAGTGAAGAAGCATCATATCTCACTGCACACTTTACAAGACTTGATTAAGCGAAGTTATCTGAGTGGACAACGAAGGAAAATAAAACACATTCGAAGAATGAGCGATAACTCTGCTAACTGTCTGATCTAATTTGTTCAACCTCAGCAATTTCGTCTACCGCGGCCACCACATACGTCCCTCGCCAACGTGCTCTAAAATTGCAAAAAGAAATTGAATCGTTTAAAAGCAGTCAAAGTTGGATGAGTTGAAAGAGACTCAAGCCTGATTCACAATGCGGCGAGGAAACTAGACGTGAGCGTGACGAGAACCGCTGTCATTTTTTTCTAGTCACAAAATCGTCGCTCAATTCACAATGCAGCGAGCGTTTTTACGACAAAAATCCATTTTTGTAAAAAAAAATCAATGAAATATAAACAAAATACCTTACAAAACAATAGATTTATCAATAACTTTATTTGTTAGTGGCGTGACGACGAGAAACGTCGCATTGTGTGTATCCAGGACCCATGTTCTGTAACTCTCGCACCGTTAAAATCAGTCGAGAAACGATGAAAAATGGCACAAAACTCATATGATTTGTTTCAATTTTCATCGTTTCTCGACTGATTTAATCGATGCGAGAGTTACAGAACATGGGCCCAGGTATGCTTTCATGGATCTCTGCCACCAAATGTCAGAAGTGTCAGTGTGAAATTAAAAAAAACAATCTGACAGCACTCCCTGGTTGGAAAACAAAACCAAATGCCGAAGGCACGAAGGCGAGCCCAAAAATACTAGTGTTTAATAAAGCTAGGACCGCACTCGGCGGAACTGCACTTCAGCGGAACTGAACTTCACGACTTATTTGTGGGAAATTGTATGAGCTATATCGCACTAAGCGACAACTGCACTGCACGACGCGACACTATGCGACAAAGTTGGTAATCTGACCAACTGTGTCGCGACGTGAAGTTTCGTTCAGTTTCGTGCGAAAGTGCGCACGGTGTCGCTGAAGTGCAGTTCCGCCTAGTGCGGTTCTACCTTAATAGTGATTAATAGGCGTGTTTTTTTGCAAGTCCATATGGATTTGTCGAAAAAAACGACATCGGGACTTAGGAACTTCTTACTTACAGTACGTAAGTCCCGATAATTATCTGGACTTAGCTAAGTCTATATGGAATTAAGTTGTTGTTGTATTTACGTGTAAAACTATTAGTCCCGATGTCGTTTTTTTCGACAAATCCATATGGACTTGCAAAAAAAACACGCCTAATATTTAATAAAATTAGTTTTTTTGTATCGAACACTTGAAAAAATGTTCACTAAAATGTTTAAACACTAATTAATACGTAATTCGATCGCAAATTTAAGTTTTCAGTTCCAAATACAAAAAAAAATCAAATGACCGGATTTTTAACACTGCCAAGAGCATGTAAATATTTTCCAACCAGGGACTTTTTTTGTTGTTGTTTTTAGATGTCAAATTAGAAAGAGAAAAGACAAAGACAAATCTTGGAAGACCTCTATTGTTTGAAATTGGTTTGACAACAACAACGAGTTCTCGTCACGCTCACGTCTCGTTTCCTCGCCGCATTGTGAATCAGGCTTCATTTCAAATCAACACAAGTATACAAAAGGTCGAAGTGAGTTTCAAGCTAGCCTCAACACTGCATGTAAACGTAGAAAACTGACACAACAAATTTCCCTTCAAAAATCCAATTAAAATTTTTTCTTCAGTTCGATATATTTTGTCTTCGTTTTTGGATGTCCTTGCTGTAATTTTTAGTTCATAGTTTTATTTTTATTTACACAATAAAATTATACATTTGTGTTGACACCGCTTAAAGTTATATAAAACTAATTTGGCTTTGTGATAAAAATAGAGTTTACATAGTAAATTTCGTATTTATATTGTTTAACTGTGGAATTTTCAACTCTGCGAACACCGCTCATTTTTTTGTGGAAATATTTTTGCTCAACGTAAGTACATTCAATATTTTTATCGTAATTGCCAATTAATTAGTGTATCCCAAAAACCTTTAAATTATAAAGCCATTCCAATGAACTTTGTAAGTTTTACCTGGTTATGGCGAATTCAAAATACGTTCCTGAATACAATTTAATTACACCTGTAAAGTGAGGGTGTAAATTACTGGCTAGATTTCTCTATCAAAATATATAGATTTGTGTACCATTTTGCTTTTAATAGGTCAAATGTGGTTGCATTATTGAAACCAGTTGGTGTGATTGTGGCTTAGATTAGTAAATAAAATAGATATTGATGTACACAACCCTACTCACGGCCACTCGTCTTATTCATTTTAAGTTAAAAGTTAACCTGTTCGCATACAATTGTACGCGCAAAACCATAGACAACACGGCCAGTCCAAAGTCCATTTATTGTTTTTCTGTTTCTGGTTTCTTCATATTCAGCTATTCACCAACAGTATTCATTTTGTGGTACACTTTTCTGGCGAGGCATCAGAAACTAGAAAACAAGATGTTGTTTGTAACTACACTAAAAAACAAGGTGCGTGTTCCTATTGCGATGTTTAGAGAAAAACAGACAGATTGCCTAGGCTAGTGCTATGAATGAAATATAAACATGCAAATACATACTTAGATAAGATGTAGGTTTGCGAATAGCGACTGCGAACCAACAAATAGAGCGAAAGATATTTCATCGTTCAATGACTTGTTGATAATAATAATGATGATACTTCCTACTCTCATTGCCCACTTGTCTTGCCGTTGCCAGGGTAAGTTTACACCAGCCAGATAAAGTTTTAGGTATTTGATGACTTCGTATTCGAAATGTTATATAAACAAATTAAAATAAAAGAACAGAGATCAACCTACAAAATTTCAACAAGCTCGTAAACTTAGTTCAAGGCAACCGACTATTGCCACTGGGGTATTTCAAGTACCTACTTGTTTGACGCCTTTTTTATATCTATCTTGAGAGGTGGTATTTGTTTTGACAAAATTTAGGTACATAATATTAAAAAGAATTTTCATTTTGATTAAGAAGAGATTGGGGAAAGGGTTTATTTTTTAATTTCTACATTATATAACCATATTACCGAAGAGGTGCACAAATTACTGAGCTAAGTAACATTGCGTACAGTTGCGTTAAAAATGTCAGTAACTACTTCAGATTGTTTTAACTGACTATCCTCTGCAGATTCAGATTCAATAATCGCTTTTGGAAAGTAAGTAATGGCAGTAAAAAAAGAATAGTCAGTTAATCTACGCAAACCTTTGCAGTGTTTATCATTGCATATCCCTTACCTAGATTTAACCTAAGGAACATAGGTACTTCGAATCTTGAGTAATGTATCTAAAATAATTTCAGCGACGAACTTTGCAACCAAAACTCAGATTTCTGATATTCAGTAAAATATATTAAACCAAATAAGTCATAATATACCTACGTACAAACGAAAAAACTTACGCTAAATAAAAGAAATGCAATCAGTGTGTTGTAACTTCTAATATTTATAACTTCCCTAAAATATACTTCATGGTCGTTCTAGCTTGCACCTATAATTATTTGACATTTAAAACAAACATTTTATCTAAAAATGCGAGTCACTTTAGATAAAAAAAAATAATTATATTTTTGTAAAACACCGGTGAAGAACTATAAAAATTAGTTTATCTAATAAAAATATTTGTTTGTTCCCAGGTGGGGACAACTTCAAAAAACGATGATGACAATACAATACTTAATAAAAAAAAAAAAGAAATAAGTTTCACCTAATCTAAATGATAACATCTACCTGGTTGTACTATTTACGCGTAGTTATTTTATCAAATGTAAAAAATAAGCTTGTTTTTGTAAACGTTTTTCATGCATTCAGCTATAGAAAAATAACGCCCCTACTATTTATATTTATATATATGACTATATATTATGTACATATGTATTTATTGATGGCAATTTGCGATAGGAACCAAATTTTGCCATTAAGACTGTATCTGTAGATTGGAACTCACCGCTTACCGCACATAATATCGGTCATAGAGTTATTCATATAAAAAAGTTAATTGTTTTAACCGATAACAGATCGATAAACTTCCGCTGTTGCAATTAAATGTTTAGAAAATCTATAATCCTTAGAAATGGCGTTTCAATTTGCTACAGAAGACTGGCACACAATATATACTAACAAAGTGTTCTCTGTTGATAATTTTCTAAATATTTGGTCACCTTAAAACAGAAAAAATACAGATGATCCTTTTATATACTTGACCAGGGGAACAACATTTTTTTTTCCCTTACTATTTGACAAAAAAACTGAGAAAATTTGTGTGAGAAATCCCGTTTAGACTTGTCAGATTGCTGATGTCTCCGAGATCTTACCTAGTCAGCAAATTAATCTCAAAAAAATCAAATCTCCATTTTTGTCGACACTTAAAATTCTTCCAGGGAAATTGTATACATATGTATTTCTTAGGTCTTGGATATCTCCGCGATATCTTAATAAAGAACACGCTAATTAAAAAAATAGATTCTAGCCATTGGAACATAACGATTTGTAATTTAAATTGCAAACAATTTTGAGTGTTTTCTACATGTGGTCTCTAGTTAAAACTGAATCTCACAATCTATTTTCAGTAAGTATATGCAAGTCAATGCACTCCACTTGACACGCACGCACAACACATCCCGAACGTTTCTGTGAGTTGAATCTTAATAAGCATCGTATCATATTAGTTGCAAGTTTTTTTTTTTTTTGTTATAATTTGTGTCAAAAAAAAATAAAAGATTATGGAGTCTCTTGTAATCATAATTTAGAAAAAAGAATTAAGATAAATGGCAAAATAAGTTTAGAATAAAATTGTATTCAAGAAATTTCATTGGGGCTAAAGCCATTGATATGCAAAAATTGCATTCTCTTGAAATAGTTAGTTTATTCGCAGTCCAATTTTAATTCACAAACAAATCACAGTGAATATTTAAAACAATTTGAATATTACAGTAGTCCCTCGATAATTCAAACTAATTAAAACAAGTTTTTTTCGGATTTTAGAGGGATTTATATTACTGGATAATTTTTCAGTTCATGCAAACTGATTGAAACAACTTTCGTATTCATTTATAACAACACAAAATAATTTCCTAAGGCACAGTTTCAACATTTATTAAGTTTAGAAAAAATACAAAATAAAATAATGATCATAAAACATCATAACAAAAGCATGGCAATGTAAAATGTTTCTACACAACTCGCAGGACACACTGTCTGGCCTACAGCTGCATTAAAAACCTTGTAGTATGTCTAGACAAACAACGGTTAATAATTAGTCCTTCATATCGCACGCAAAACTAACAAGAGAAAAAAGAGAAATATAAAACCTTTAACAAAAGAAATTCACATTTTAGAGTTCGAAAACTTCAGAAGCTCACATTATAGAGATGACAATGTAAAGTTTTGGCGGTTCATATTTTAGAGAAATTCACACTATCGGTAATTCACATTATCGAGGGGGGGCTACTGTACGAATTTTTTTTCGAGCGAAAACAAAAATATATTTTATTAATATTGGATACAACAACCAGCAAGCAGAAGTTCAAAACAAAAAAACTTTGCCATTGGCATTTGGCTGTAGTGTTTAATGTTGTCAACTCAGATGTCTTGTCAGAAAGATTCAAAAATGGATGTGTTGGTTGATTTCACTGCATAATTACTCGTTTACACTTGGTTAACACTGACCTGGAAGTGTATTTAAACATTTTTTTTTAAGTTCAGGTGCAAATTGAATTATTAAATTCGGTCAAAAAAACAGTTGACTGGATTTGTTTTTCATTTCCAGCTAACGGCGATAAAATCAAGTCAAATCTGACTGGAAACCAGTCAAAATGGCAACACTGGAGAGCGTAAATTTAAAATGTTGTTGAACTGTGTAGTCATCACAATACACATATATGAGAATTTGTAACGGGCCAAGAAAATTATGTTTACAATGGTATATAATCAATCGCTATATATTGTGGAGTTACATATATATTATTCGCTTTATTTAAACACGACTTATAGTGGTAACGGAGAAGACTGTCAATTCACTGAACACAGATTTTTGCAATTTGACATGAAACCCTCTTTACAGGTGTGGGTGGATGAACAAAAAGAAAGATCGCATCTTTCGTCTTGAGATCTCATCCAGAATGTATCGTTTTTTGAATAAAACATGAAAAAATGGAAAAAATCAAGTCTTTCTGCAAAAAAGATCTTTTCTACCATAAAAAAAGACATTCTAATGTCAATTGTGATTAATTTCTGTTGAATCATTTATGTTCATTTACGCTTCGTACATACCTATGTAGCTACTTAAAAAAAAACCTTTCTATTTCAAAATTACCACTGAAAACCTAGTTGTACGTCATATTCATAGGAATAAGTTCTAATGATAAAGCTTAACAAGAATTATATATATAGTTTCTGTGTTTCCCTCAAATTGCACATTGAACATCATGCAAACGCTCCGTGTAATGTGTCTGTTGGTAAAGGGGATAATCTAAGCTCTTTTTTTCGCGAGAATCGCAATTTTATTTTCTGTACCTACCTACTGTATCTACGTCATATTTTCTGTAAAAGCTTGAATTTTCGTTCAAAGTCCATGTAGCAATTTATTGGTTTCCCCAACTAACTTAGTGTGTGTCTGTCGTCATTTTACAATGAATTTTTGCGATTGAATCAATTTTTCGCAATTAAAACAGTGTATATAGGAATGTATGTATGTATCTAATTTTCTTTTGTTTTAACACAAATCAAGTTTAATCGGATATACTATGTTTTTACATACAAAACACATATGTATACAAATATTGGCATCGGTTGAAAGTAAATTCGATTTAAATAATAATTTTGATTTGATTCATGGTTAACTGAGTTTTGGTTTGGCTTAATTACACTATCACGATCCACCTACAAATTGAATGTCAAATTACGATATTTGGAAAAACATGCCGAATATGACTTATCTATCATTATATAGGTATATGTATATCTGTTTCATAGAAAAATTGGGTTAACTTGGGTTAACTTGGGTTTTAATAAGTTGAGTGAAATAATATACCAATTAATTAATGGGAAGGTTTACTCTCTCCAATAAAGCAACAGTCGTTGAAAATATTGAACAGTATTTGAGAATAGCTTTTTGAAAGAGAAACCAACTGATGGTCCATCCGATATAACCAAAAGTTAATTTTTTTTTTATTTTTTTTTAGTTTTTGTATATTTTAATATTAACACGTTTTTCGAAAACTCAACCTCCTTGTCATCGAAACCGAATAAATTGTGACGTCGTTCAGTGGCGGATAGTTTTAAACTATTTTCTATACACACGGCTGACAGCCACACACGTTTTTATCGAATAGAAAAAACAGCTACTATTCACTATTAGAATTTTATCTTTTAATAATCCCAGAAGTCTAAAATCTAGATATAATGGAGATTGTTGATTTGAATATTAAGTGACAAAATTGGATATATAAAAATGTTAACTTATATCAGCTAGTTAGGTTAGGTAAGGTTTGGAGGGGGGGGGGCGTGCACACTGCACACTCAGCTGTTGCGTACACAGGGGCCTATTGGTCCATTGTGATCCCCTCAGCGATGTAACAGAGATGTTCCTAACTAACGGCTGACATAGACTGGTTGGTTTGCGAACCAGCCCGTACTTTCTATAGATAGATCGTCCAGTTCTCCAACAAATCTGTTTCCAAAGTATCGGAGGCGATTCGCTTAGAGGTTTGGACAATCGCAGAGCAGGTGTTTAACATCCTGACAGCTCCTACAGAAGTCGGGTGCGAAAACACCCAATCTATTGGCAATTGTGGCAATGGCAAAATGTCCCGTTAGTACACCTATCAAGTTTCTAATATTCTTTATACTTAACGATAAAATGAACTGAGTTTTCTTTTCATTAATTCTAGGCCATAAGTTTCTAGAGATGACGCAGTCGTTCCTGGACATCCTGGAGTTATTGATTTGCTCTTTCGTTGTTATGTCTATGTTCCTTTTAATCACACCAATCGTATTATACAAGCTATGGCAAAAGTAATGTCATAAATTGGTGTTTCAAAGCCTCCATCGCATCGTTGGCCGAGTTGTGTAAGCGGTTGCTCCTTCCTTGTGTCTTGCGCAAAAGGTCTCATTTAACATCTCTCTTTTTTTTGCATTTTTGCATGATGGCTGTCGGCACCGATGTCATCTTCACCTTAAGATATTAATAAAAACCATCAGATGGCGTATCAATAGTTCTATTGTTCTCAAACCGTCTCAGAATGTGATAAAAGAATGTTTGCCATTGGTCGACCAATCAAAATCATCGTTCTATCGAAGTCCATCTAAGTGAAGTCAGTAACGAAAGGAAGAATGGAGATCATTGGGAAAAGTCGAAGGCAGCGGACGCAATTTTAAGCCGCAATAAAAAACAAATTTTTAAACGAGCCAACAATTTTTATGTTCTTAACAGTAATAAATGTATTTCAATAATTGTAAATTGTCGAGTTATTATTTAATCGCCTATTGCCTCAACAAAAAGTTTTAAAAATTTATGTTTAAAAATTAAAATTGCAATACGTGTGCGACGCTGCCTAAGAATTAAGATTTCCAAGGCACTTGAATAGTAGGCCGCCAGTGTCAGAGTAGTTGCGCCTCCACATTTACATCAGAGAACCCTTAAAAATCGCCAAACGAGGAAGTTTTGTCCTAGACGTTCTTGCTGGGTGCCGCCAACTTGTTCACAAAGCTATTCACATTCGTCGCTGCAGCTAATTAAGCTGCAGCAAAAGTGTAAGTATTGCACAAATCCACATAAGGAAAATTACTGCCCAGATTCTATTACAGTACAGCACGAGTCGAGCAGCTAAACATTCACTGGTACAAAGTGAGGTGCATCGTAGACAGACTGCAATTTAGCCGAGTTATATCGTAGCAGTCATAAAAGAACTACACAACGGAAACAATATCACCCGTCAGAATACGGTACTTCACACCACAAAGAGTGCAAACAACAGCATTAAACGGTAATAGTGGAGCGGTACTTCGATCCGTTAAATATTTGCCAACTGGATTATAACCAACCGTCAGCCGACAATTAAAGCTTCGACGCACAATTCATCTTTGTAAAACTTCGAAGTGGCTTTGAGGAGTTGCCACCTGCATCGAAGTTTAAGTTGCCTGTAAACGAAATTTGTTTCCGCGATTCCAAGGGACAAATTAAAATTTCCTGGGCACGTGATTAGTGGGCCGCCTGTGTCAGAGGAGTTGGGCCTTCACATTTATTGCCAAAGCTTTGTTACCTCAGCACTTGCCTGCACAGCCATTTATTTGCCGCTGGGACATTGCACATTAATTTATTTGCCGCTGGGATATTGCCACATACATTTAAAGTAATAATTTGGTCGTCTAGAATAAAGCTTAATATCTGGACAAATAATTTTGATTTCTGAGATTAGATAAGGTGCTTGCTCAGTTATAGTAATTTAATTTATTTCTTGCCTTGCCTTTGGGAGTTGTGATTTTTTCTAACTTTTGGGCATAAACGTAATCGAGCCAAATACTACTGGCGTCAAGGTGCAATATTTGGAAAGCCTTTAGAACAACTGATGTACTTCTCACTGCTGTAGTTAGGTCTGACTGCAGCAGCAAAGTAAGTAATAAAAATTCAAAATTTAGATAAGCTTGCCAAGATTCCCGCGGATGGGAGCCTAGTGCTTAGTTTATGTCTTCGCCATTTCGCAGCAGTAGTAGATCAAATAGAGGCAAGCCTCCGGTACGTTTTAGTGGCACACTGAAATCCAGAATGGACAGGCAGCCCGCAACGTCACAGCAGCCTCCAACATTACAACCACAACAGCAGACACCAGAATCACAGTTGCAACAACAACAACTTCTAACGGCTCTGGTAGCGCAGATGACAGCACTTAAGGAATCGGTCGATCAACTACGGAGTGATGCTAGCGTGAATCAGGCCGAAACACAACGCTTACGAGAAACCGTAGATCGTCAGGTCGAATCAAATGCTCGAAGTTCCAATAACAACGAAAGAGAAATGGAGTTACAGAACTTACGAGAGGAAAGTCAAGTTTTGTCATCCGCTGTTTCAGTAAATACAACCACGAGTGTTCAGCCATTTAAAAAACTATATGATCTGCCACAGTTTTCAGGGGAAGCAGAGGATTGGCCGTTATTTCTAGCCAATTATGAGGAGACTACAACTAATTTCGGATATTCGGCAGTTGAGAACACCATTCGGCTACAAAGGTGTTTGCAAGGAGAAGCCAAAGAAGCTGTCTCTTCGTTATTAATACATCCTAGCAATGCACAAAGGGTTCTCGAAGCACTTGCCTTTCGTTTTGGTCGACCTGAACAACTGATAAAGGCTCAATTGACAAAAGTTCGACATTTTCCAACGATAGTTGAAGCTCGTCTAGAACAATTGATTCCATTCTCTACAGTGGTTGAAAATGTGGTGGCATTTCTAACGTCTGCAAAGTGCGAGCAACATCTAGCCAATCCGATGCTTTTAGATGAGCTCATCATGAAGTTGCCGATGACGAGAAGATTTGATTGGGCACAGCATGCGTCAACTATAAAGCCATACGCTACAGTAAAAGATCTTTCTAATTGGCTGAGTCAGTTAGCTAGAATTGTACAATTGGTACCCCAAACGAGTACAAATATTATGCCGAGAAATCACACAGCTAACGCCCGAAGGATGTTACATGCCGCTACACCTTTAAGTGTTAACAGAGATCCGAATGCTCCGAAGATAATTTGTACATGCTGTGGGGCTGATCATCAATTAAAAGAATGTAATTCCTTTAAACTTTTAGCTATAGATGATAGATGGAAACTGGTCAAAGGTAAACATGTTTGTTTTTGTTGCTTAAGATCTGGGCATGGAGCTGCAACGTGCCGAATAAAAAGAAGGTGTGATACCAATGGATGCCGAAGATTTCACAACAAATTATTACATGAAGAAAGCACTACACCACCAGTCAGACTTCACAATTGTCGAATGAAGAATAATAGTAATCAGCTGTTTCGAATTTTGCCAGTTATCTTGTTGGGCCCAAGAGGTAAGAAAACTGTGTTCGCCATGTTTGACGAGGGTTCTTCAGTCTCGATTTTGGAAGAGGATGTAGCAACACAACTCGGGCTCAAGGGTCAAATGCAGAGTTTGACACTGCAGTGGTTCGGAAACAAAGTAGTAACAGAACCGTCACGTAGAGTTTCACTAGAAATAAGAGGAATTAATAGTGATGCTCAGTTGTACCAAATCAGAAACGTCAGAACTGTGCCAAATCTGAGTTTGCCGATCCAGTCATTTGACAGAGAAGCAGAAGAACATCTAAACAAACTCCCAGTAACCAGCTACAAAGAAGCAAGACCAGTTTTGCTAATCGGATTGGACAACTGTCATTTAGGCGTGGCTACCACCACCATCGAAGGAAATAGTAAGCAACCGATAGCAAGTTGCACAAAACTTGGCTGGGTCGTCTACGGGCCACATACAACAAAGAATAATGACGTACCAATGGTTTTTTGCATCAACGAAAGTAATAATCTAGATAAGTTGGATAAACTGGTAGAATCCTATTTTACCCTAGAGAATATGGGAGTTTTCAAAGGTGATTCAGTTTTGGAGCCTGTTATCGACACAAGAGCTAAGCAAATACTAGAAAAAACAACGAAACGCATAGGAAAAAGATTCGAAACGGGGTTATTATGGTGTAAAGATGATATCGTTTTACCAGACAGTCTCAATATGGCAACAAGACGTCTTCATAGTATAGAATCAAAAATGAAAAAAGATCTTCAGTTCGCATCGGAATATAAAGAGCAGATGAGAGGATATATTGAAAAGGGTTATGCCAGACAGCTTATGCCAGAGGAAGTCAAACAGTGTAGCAGCAGAACATGGTACTTGCCTCATTTTGGTGTGACCAGCCATCATAAGCCGGGAAAAATTCGTATAGTTTTTGACGCAGCCGCCGAAGTTAATGGGACATCCCTCAATTCTATGCTGCTTAAAGGGCCAGAACAAGCCAAGCCACTCTTATCAGTTTTGTTCCAGTTTCGGCAGGGAATAGTGGGTGTTGTTGCAGACATAAAAGAGATGTTTTCTCAAGTCAAGATCTGTCAAGATGATCAGGGGTCACAACGATTTTTGTGGCGAGATGGTGAAATAGACAAGCCGATCAGGACTTATGTCATGTCTTCAATGATTTTTGGAGCTGCTTGTTCTCCGTGTTCTGCAGAACATGTTAAAAATAAAAACGCCAAGGAGTTTGAGATTGAGGGTCGTGAAGCTGTCAATAGAATAGTAAACAACCATTACGTGGATGATTTCGTTTGTAGCTTCACAGATGACGAAGAAGCGGAGCGTATTAGTACCGAGGTTCAACGGATTCATGCGGAGGGTGGCTTTCATCTTCGAAGTTTTTTAAGTAATAAAAAGGAAATTCAATCTAAACTGAATCAATCTTCGAGCTCTCTTCAATCATCGGTTAGCCTAGAATTGGATAAAGAAGTGGAAAAAGTACTGGGAATGTATTGGGACACAGAAGAAGACACCTTTCGATTTCGATTAAAGTTTCATAAAATACCAAAAGATGTTTTAAATACTAACAGGCCGCCAACGAAAAGACAGATGTTAAGCATCGTCATGTCAGTGTTTGATCCGTACGGATTTTTGGCTGACTTTCTCATCTGCTCTAAAATACTTTTGCAGAACACATGGAAAGCCGGAATAGGATGGGACGATCCGTTACCATTTAATATCTACCGTCATTGGAAACTCTGGTGGGAAGAAGTCAAATTCGTCGAAAAATTTCAAATAGATCGCTGCTACTCGCCATGTATTCAACGTGCACTTGGTATCGAATTACACATCTTCACAGATGCTAGTGAAAGTGCTTTCTCCGCAGTTGGCTATTTTCGAATTCAATATGAAAGTAACGTGGATATTGCCTTCGTCTTCGGAAAAACACGTTGTGCACCAAAGAAACCACTGTCTATCCCACGCCTAGAGCTACAAGCCGCAGTATTAGGATGTCGTTTACAAATAGCCATTAAAGCCATGCACAGTCTTACCATATCTCGAGTTGTTTATTGGAGCGACTCCAAAACAATACTTTGGTGGATCAAATCATCGCAGCGGAGATTCAAACCATTTGTTGCCCATCGAGTTGGTGAAATTTTAGAAACTTCGAGTCCATCAGATTGGCATTGGGTTCCTACGGACTTAAACGCAGCAGATGCAGCCACTAGAGCTACTAACCCTCCAAGATTCGTTTTAAACAGCCGATGGTTATCCGGACCAGATTTTCTTCGCCTTTCCAAACAAGCTTGGCCAAAAGATTCCACCTTTCAAGTCCCAGACATACTCGATGAAGAACTTCGTCCTAAATTGCTGCACATAAACCAGGCAAGTAACCTTATAATTAATTTTACTAAATTTTCTTCGCTGTCCAAATTGAAACGAATCGCTGCCTGGATACTTCGTTACATCCACTCACTACTAAGACGAGCAAGAGAAAAAATAGCCGCAAAAATGATCTCATTCGAAAGCCATCCTACACCAAAACGCCACCAACCTGTTCAAAGAGAAGAATTAACAGCCGCAGAAATTACTTCAGCCGAAAGATTCCTTTGTAAACAAGCTCAAATCGAAGCCTTTAGAGAAGAAATAACCGCACTTAAGATGAAAAACCAAGTATCTAGGAAAAGTACAATATACCAGCTGACACCGCAGCTAGATCAAGATGATTTGTTAAGAGTACATGGAAGAATAGACGCAGCCTATTGTTTGCCTGAAGACGCAAGAAGACCAATAATCTTATCACGGAATCATGCCTTCACTGATCTAGTAATCGATCACTATCATCACCGGCTACATCATCAAAACGATGCACTGATAATAAATGAGATCCGCCAGCGCTATTGGATAACGCATATTCGTGCAGCACTTAAACACATCAAACGAAAATGTCAGAGGTGCAAGATAGCAAAGGCGAAGCCTAGAACCCCGCTCATGGGACAACTTCCAATAGATAGGTTAACGCCATATGTTCGACCTTTCACATATACTGGCTTGGATTATTTTGGTCCGGTACAAGTATCCGTTGGTCGAAGAAGAGAGAAAAGATGGGTAGCATTATTCACCTGTCTAACCATAAGAGCTATTCACTTGGAACTAGCCGGAGATTTATCGACCGATGCCTTTATTCTTTGCCTAAGAAACTTTATTAATCGTCGTGGGATTCCAGTTCGTATACGTAGCGATAACGGGACGAATTTCATTGGAACCAAGAAAGAATTAAAACGAGAAGCAGAGCTGTCCGACACAGATCGCATCCAAAACGAGATGTCAATGAGAGGAATTGACTGGAAATTTTCTTGTCCTTCAAATCCTAGCGAAGGTGGAATATGGGAACGTATGGTACAATCGGTGAAGAAGGTGCTGTCGGTCACACTATTAGAAGAAGCGCCACGGGTGGAGACCCTCCGAAGCCTGCTTATAGAAGCCGAAAACATTGTAAACTCTAGACCGCTAACCGAACTACCACTGACTTCAGAAGAAGATGAACCACTAACACCCAATCACTTCTTAATAGGAAGCCTGAATTCCACGCAGACGCCTTGCAAAGAGGACACACCAATATGTTGCCGTAAGCAGTGGAAAATATCACAACAATTAAAAGACAGGTTTTGGAAGAGATGGATTCAAGACTACCTGCCAATGTTAACCAGACGCACCAAATGGCATGAGAGGGTAACTCCGCTAAAAGTCGACGACCTAGTAATAATCTGCGATGCCAGCCAACCCAGATCCAGATGGCAGCGAGGAAGAATTGTTCGGGTATATCAAGCTAAAGATGGACAAGTCAGAAGCGCTGATGTAAAAACTTCCCACGGAATACTTCGTCGACCATCATCAAAACTGGCTGTACTTAACGTTGTTGGTGAACCTCTTCGAGGATTCACGGAGGGTGGGATGTCGGCACCGATGTCATCTTCACCTTAAGATATTAATAAAAACCATCAGATGGCGTATCAATAGTTCTATTGTTCTCAAACCGTCTCAGAATGTGATAAAAGAATGTTTGCCATTGGTCGACCAATCAAAATCATCGTTCTATCGAAGTCCATCTAAGTGAAGTCAGTAACGAAAGGAAGAATGGAGATCATTGGGAAAAGTCGAAGGCAGCGGACGCAATTTTAAGCCGCAATAAAAAACAAATTTTTAAACGAGCCAACAATTTTTATGTTCTTAACAGTAATAAATGTATTTCAATAATTGTAAATTGTCGAGTTATTATTTAATCGCCTATTGCCTCAACAATGGCACTTTCACACTATGAAATTACTTTTAGATCTTTCTATATTACATACATGGGTGATTCTACAAACAATTGAACAAAATGGTGAAAATTTCGGCACGACATTTTTAGAAGCTAAAAGACGTAACAAGTAGTTCTAGTTAAACGTTAGAACGCCTCTTCACGTTGTTGAAAATGACCAGTCAAAAAAATGAAAATGAAAATTTTAAGGACATTTTTGAAGAAGATGTTCAGGGGACTGATTTTTTTTTTCTAGGGAACTTAGGTCAGGGAACTGAGTATTTTCATAGTTTTTGGGCAAAAAAACATATTTAGGGTTTACGTAAGAAATATTATATATTTAATATTAATATAGTTTTATCTAGCCTATACCTTAATACTAACAAATATGCCTGCTAATATACAAATTTGTTTTGTAAATAATTACCAAAGAACTGATAAACTAAACGGACTGTCCAGCACCTCTCGCACAAATGTCTGCTTCACAACTGACATAACAAACAGAACCGAACCAGAACAAACAGTGACATCGATTTTGTCCACTGTTTCAATATTCCAGGGGACTGATTATGAATGCGGGGGACAAAGTTTAATGAATTTTTTTTTGCAATAAAATCAATTGTTGAAAAATATTTATCTAATGTATAACGAGGATTTATTTTTTAAGGTCACAACGGTGAGATTCATTTTAGTATGGTACCGGAAATATAAGAATAGTAATGATTGTTCGTTGCAAAATCGAGAAGGGGACACGTGAGGGGACTGAGAATTAAACACTGAAGAAAAAAAAAAATGCCACTTTAATAATTTTTTTTGGGAATTTGGATATCAATCAGATTAAATTTAGTAAAAACAAATCAGATTAAATAATTGAACGGATTTTAAAATATCTTCGGGGCCGCCAAAAAATCCATTGTTTGTAGAATCACCCACTTATATACATACATACATGCATATATCATCTAATTTTAGTTTCTTATCAATTAAATATCAAAAAAATATTAAATATTAAAAGTTTGCCCTTCTCTTTGGCATATTTGTTGGTTACTAATAGATAAGATAACATTTCAATTACACGTTCAAATAAAAAATGTATGTTTTTTTTCAGAAAAATCTGAAGCTAAATAATCATAAATGTATTTTAAAAATTAGATTCTCAATTGAAAATAAGATAGAAACATAAACTCATTTAAAAAGACAAAAAAAAACAAAATCAGCTCTTTTAATAACAAGAGCTACGAATATACACATATTTAAATAAAATTTGCTTTAAATATGTTTTCGCTCGGTTTCGCGATAAAACATATTTTTGTATCAAGTTATTCCTTCTACGCGGGGGCCAATATTTTTCTCTTCTTCTCGTGTTTAATATCAAGAGGGTCAAAGTCCTCTTTCCAAAAGGCAATGACGGTTGTTGGTAGTAGTAGAAGGTGTAGACGGGGGCTTGATTTTATATCTTTCATTATAATCAGAATAATATGTTTGTGTTTTTTTTTTTTTTTATTATTTTATTTAACTTTATTTTGCCGCACTCGTGTCTTGAGAAAAAAAGAGCTTATTTTGCTGTGAATGTAATAGTGTCGACTTTTGCTATCCCACGTAATCTCATAGCTAAATGATCGCGTAATGTGACTTTCAGTAATCAGTCAGCTTTAGTTTGGTATTGAAACAAGTTGTTTTCTTTATTTTAAAATAAATAGACCCTCGAATGGGAATAGACTTGACAGTACTATTCGTGACTGCTTTGAAACTGTGATAATAAAAAAAAAGAAATAATTTCAAACCTTGAGACGTTTAAATTCCTTATATATGTATAAAGTTTTGTTTGCATAAAATAATATTTATACTATACTAGAAAAAGCCAATAAGTGAAGTGGTTGTTTGCGTGAATAGTATAATCGTAATAGCTCTGAAGTCTTTTCAAAGCGCTCTCTCTTCATTGCCACGAATTTAAGGTAAACCATAATTTGGGCTTTTAAGTATCAATGAGTGTTGCATTTGTGATTTATTACATTAAACTTTTAATTTTTGAAATTGCGGAAATAATTTAAAAAAAAAAACAACAAATTAAAAAAAAATATAATTTCATGATGAATTAACAATTTGTTCAGAATTAATTTTTTTTTGAATCAATAACTTTATGTATTTCTAAATGTATGAAAAAACGTGGATATATGTATGTATATGTATCAACTCAATATGATATAAAAATAAAAAGCAACAGCTTAATGAATCAATTTTGCTCCAAAATTCTCTTCTAAAATTCCCAATCTTTGAATATGAAGTGTGAATTCTTCTAAAAAAATGACTATATTGGACACTTGTTAAGAGTGAACAAATTTCCACTTACAGAGCATTGTCACAATATTTACAAATTGTAGGTTGGTTGGATAAAAACTCAATAACATTAAGGCCCAGTTCCAAAGTCGGAGTAAGAGGCAATTCAGTGGCCAATATGGAGAAATCGGCTCGATAAAGTGGCTTAAGTCTGCCATATTGGCCACTTAGTCAGACTGTGAAACTGAGACTACAGCACCAATATGGGAAACTTAAGTGCCTCTTATTCCGGTAAGTGTGAACTCTGTGGAACTGGTCCTACGATCTTAAGATTTTGTATTATCATAATTAATAATTTTTTTTTTTTACATAATTTATTTATTCAGTTTATAACAATATTTCTTAACATTATTTAATAAGCATGCATAGTTCGTATAATTCAATTATAAAAAAAGTTAAATTAACATTTTGAAACAAGAAGAATAAATAATCGGCATCATTCTATAGCACGAAAGTGGCTAGAGGCGAATGATCCTTCTTAAATAATTAGACATTTATAAGAATGTGTGTGGGGATAAAAATGAAAATAAAGAAAATGCAAGATGAACGCAAATCAAAAAAGAATATACGATTGTTTCAATTATTACAAAAAATAAATGTGTAAATTTATAAATTGAACTAATTAGAGCAAAGCAATAGTTTGACTGCAGAATTATCCAGACTAAAATGCCAAGTTTTAACATTTCTTAAGAAAAATGTCAAGATTCTTACTATTTTCATTTCATGTGGTAATTTATTAAAGAGGATAGGTGCGGTTGCCGTATAGAAATGTGAGAAGTGAGTTTTATTAAAAAATGGAATTTGAACAAGTCCCAAGTTATTCTTAAATTATACAAAATTGAGCTCCTGAGGGTTGAACTATAACCACTAGGTAAAAAGAACACTTTAAGGACCTTAAAAACGTATAGATGGTTTATTGGAAAAATCTGAAGACTACAAAAAAGAGGCCAACTGTGGGTTAATCTATGACTTTTGCATATAATCTTAATCATGTGCTTTTGTGGTGTTTTTAATAGATTAATTGTGGTATTGAACATCCCAACCCAAGATGCTATGTCATAATGTAATTTCGAGTGTGCAAGTCCGTAGTAAACCATTGAAATTATTTTACTTGAACAATGTGGTTTAGGTAAATATAACTTGCGAGTAACATATAATTCTTAAGTTCATCCACATGAGCTTTCCAATTAAGGTTTCTGTCTATTAAGACTCCCAGATATTTGAAACTCTCAACTCCAACTATTGGGAAACAGCTATTGGAACACGAAAAAACATCAAGGGATAATTTCTGACACGAAGAAGAATGAAACGTTATATAACAGTTGACCGGACAAGGGCCCCTTAAGTTACATATCATCAATTTAGTTTTCTCACTTATTATTAGTTCATGTTTTGCGAACCATTGTCGAAGTATTTGTAAGTCCTTGATTTGACTGATCCTTGAGGTACACCAATATTAACGGATGTAGAATCATTAAAAACACCGTCGAGCTTTACTCGTTGACTTCTATCTGAAAGATATGATGAAAACCAATTATACATTTCGGCTCTGAATCCCGCTTTGTAGAGTTTACTCAAAAGTGTTCTGTGATTAACCATATCAAAGGCTTTAGTCATATCTATGAACAAAGTTAAACAATTGGAATTATTGTTAAAGCTGTCATAGATTTCGCTACAAAACTTTAAAATTGCATCCTCAGTTGATCTTTTTGTTTTTATTTAAAAAAAAAACATATAACACGCTTTTTTATTAGCTTTTCGAATACCTTGCAAAGTGTAGGAAGTAATGAGATAGGCCTGTACTGAGTCAAAAAATCTTCGATTACCCTTTTTGAACAATGGAATAACCTCAGCGGTTTTTAAAGATAAAGCCATAATTCCACAATGTACGATGCGATTAAACAATTCACGTAACACATCAACGACAAACAAAGAAATTTGTTTGAGAAGGCTATTAGTAATGCTATCAGAAGTGCATGATTTCTTATTATCAAGGGACAAAATTTGTTTATAGACTTTAAGTGTCGTAAACTCATTCAAAACCAAACTATTTGTTTGAAATGAGTCATCAACAAGATCCACATAAAAATTACAATTGCAATCATTTTGCGGAAGAGAAGGTTTTGAATTTGAAGCAATGGATGCAAAAAACTTATTGAATTGATTTGCAATTTATAATGGTTCTGAGATTAGGTCACCTTCAATTTCAATTTAAATTTTACTTACTTTTTCATTTTCATTCGATTGAGAGTTGAGAATACAGTTTACAACTTTCCATTCATTTCCTCTACAATTTTGTAATTTATTCAAATAATAGGATTCTTTACTTGCTTTAACTTTTGCTTTGAGTCAAAAGATATATATTTTTTTAACTGTCCTCGATGTAAAAGAATCACCAGCATTGAGATTTTGAACAAACTAGCATTTTGTTAGGGTACAGGTGCAGATCTTTCTTCAAAATCGTAAAATCGTGCGACGCGTTATAACCAACTGTGTTGAACGTCGGCCGTTTTGTCGTTATTTTGAGGACGATCAGCTGCAAAACTTTTACGAACGACCTGGATGTTTTCGGCCGATCGTCTATAACGAGGTCTGTCCGTACTTCTCACATCTTTAACGTTCCCATATTGTAGGTACATTTTAATTATTTTGATCTGCATTTAAATAAAAACAATCTGCTCTCTAACACTTACATAAATCAAAAAGCTTTGCTTTTGTATATCGATATAAATTGGTGTTGTTTTACTACTTTGTTGGCAATAAATAAACCAATTGAATTTCATGAGTCGCACTTCGATTGTTTATCTTTTCAAAACAACTACTGACTTCCTCATTTTTTTTTTCTAGTCCTATGTGTACAATTTTATTAGGTAAACGACTTGTGCTTGTGTGTCAGCTTGAACTGCACATTGTGGTTCTAAACCTTTGACTGCCGGCATTTTTTTTTTGTTTTTCGTTTGGTACGTGTTCTTGTATTGACAACTATTTTCGTTATTTTTATTAGCTGCACGCTGAACCTGCCTTGTGTCTATGTTTTGAATAAAATCAGAGATGGTAAAGTAGGACAAGGTCGTTTAAACAAAAAAAAAAATCAAATGACGGACGTCGTGCCGGACGAACAAATGAAATAAACGACACATTATTTCAATGGTTTTATTTTTCAAGAGCACTCAACTCAAGAGGCACACTCACACATATACATATGTACAATGTACATACATAAATGGCCCATGTGAAATTTACTTTTTAAAAGCTTTATAAATTCGAATAGAGAAATAGATGGATGATATTATTATTGTCATTTTTGTTTTTGCTTGAAATGTTTGTCTCTTTTGTATGTCGTATCGCATTCGTAACTAAGCGATGAGGGCAAAGTCTAGATCGGAGGGTATGTATAGGTAGGTATATGTAGTTTTATATCAGAAAGTAAAAATGCTAAACGTTATGTGAAGCTATACAATTTTTGTTGTTTGTTGTTTAAGACTTTTTTCAAGTATCGTGGAAATAAGATCTTAAGTAACCGTTAGTTATGCAATATTTAGTCATATCGGAGGGAAATGATGATGGTTCATGTTCTGGAAAATATCGACCTGCAGACCGTTTCGAGAACAGGTTTGATGTTATATGACTCAAGAGCTGTCGGATAGTATTGAGCCGTCCTTACACTCTTAAATATATTCGATCATGACCTAGGATGATGCATTCTCAAGTCTTGGTGCTATTTTATGGAGATCTATGAACTATGGAATACCCTGCATAGTTGTGGGAGATCAATTTTCGTGTCTTGTCGGTTCCAGCTATTAAATCAGTATCGGTGACTTACTCTATCATTCAAATCAGTAGTTGATGAAACGATGCAAAAAAGGTTAACTGCATTCGTCCATATAGGAAAATGTTTGTTTATCGAAAACAGGTCCATCCCAACTCTTACCTTCATAAAAAAAAATTATCAAGGTGATATTTCTCTGTCCATAGCTGTATATTTAATGATATATTTCGAAAATGATTTTAAATATTTTGACTAATTTCCTACTTTCTTAATATACTGCAATTTTGTTCGTTCGCTACCTCCCAGTTTTGCTTCTACTTGTACTACTGCTACGCAATACAAGGCGAATACGAAAGTAAAACCTTTAATTCAGCAAAAAGCTTGTAAACATTTCAATATACATTTAATTCTTTTATTATACTCATAGAATACATTACTTGACCTTCAATTAGAAGCAAACAAAAGAAACAAGACGATAATACCATTCTTTAAATTCCAGCAAAAAAATTTGGAAACAAAGTATACATAATGTACATGTACATAAATGTAGATGTACATTGACAAATAAGTTACTAGCAAGCTTAAAATTTTAAATAAATACCTCCTTTAAACTTTGGACCTAATCCAGTCATTTTGATAAGAAAAGTTATTTAGAATAACACAATACATACATTAGTTCTTAAATAAATTTCCGCGTGTTTCAATAAACTTTATGTAACATATTTTGTTACGCAACCGTCATAGGGATTTGGTAAGAAATGCAAATCAATATGTTTGAAAAAAAATTGGTGTAAAAATCAAAAAAAGGAATCCATTAGTTACGTGTTGTAAACGATGCAAGATTTTGTTCAACACATTTAAGAAATAATCAATCGTTCTCGTAAGCAGCGCTTAAATAAGTGATTATTGCATGCAAACAAAAAAAATAGGTTATCGATCTTAACCTATACGATGACGTTAAATATTTTTTTGTTTATCGGTCTGCCGTGACAAAGTCTCAGACAGATTAATTAATTAATTGTATGAGTAAACAATATATTTTATATATTTGCTCCGTGATTTGCCTAGAACATACCAAACTTTAAAGAATGATGCGTCTGTTTCATGGGTGTGGTTGAAAATTATTTTAAGAACTTGCCAAAAATCATAATTGAAAATTGTAGAGGTGTTTATTTTTTAATAATTAGGTTAATCTTAACCTCAACCTCAAAATTACTAACTGCCGAGGTGATTGCTTTGAACATGAATACACTTAACCTCAGATGGTTGGTTCAACGGGCACTGCGATGATGAGTAATATAAATAAAATTTCTATTTGATTCAAACTAGAGGTTGTAGAACTTTTGTTTACTTAAAACTGGATTTAATTTTTAAACTGGCTTTGTAAGTAAGATGCGATGGCTGTTGTTTTCTTGCATTTATGTTAATAGATGTGTTTAAAGTGTACCTATATCTCTTCTTCTTCTTGATTTCCGGAAACTACTTTTAGTAGCAAAACCTTAACTCCTCCTGGAACATAGGACGGCAACCAATTCCTTCCATCTCTCTCTGTTCCTAGCACGATACCTCAGCTGGGCACACGACTTCAAATTCTGGGACTGAGCTTCCTTCATATAACAGATGATCAGGGGCCAAATTATCTCATCAGTGACTGATCGAGTGAGTGCCATCAATGATCGAATGAACGAGTAAAACCTATGGGGATGACGACTCCATAACGTGAGCGGTAATGCCAAACTCACATAATTCAGTCAGTCACGTATTACTCTATAACTGATGCGGTAGTTCGGAACCAGGTTTCCTCAGTGTAGCGCCACTTCCTCTGCGCGATGTCAACATCCACTTTTGTCCTGAGTCACAGTTCATTGTTGTTATTTTGCTGGCCCAAACCATGATTATACCCATAACGAGCTCAAGGCCTGCCTATTTCTACTTACAAAAATAAATAATATGTAAAATAAAACAATTTCGCTTAGCTAGCGGCGATAAACATCTTCGAAAAGTGCTTAAAAATGAAAAACACCAAATAAGAACCTATTTGTTGTTGCACTCATATTGAATTCACATATTTTTATTGACGCAGCTATGCTGCAGATACAAAAACAAATTCAATTCGAATATTCAAATTTACAAACATAAGGAAATTTATCATTGAGTTCTTTAAAAACAAAATTTTCTACCGAAAGATTTCTCCACTTTTAAAAGGAAATGAAATGATTAACAATAATATGATTGATTATAAAAGAACAAACACTTCAAACACACCAAGTAAACAACAAGTCACATAAGTTCTTATCCAAATCCCTGCTGCCCTGGGAGGTATCAACTAATTTAGATTACATAGTTATGTTATCACTACTCACCTAAAAAGATTGTAAACAAAAAAAAAAACAAAACTGATTGTTTTTATGATTGCAATAAAGAGGTGCGAGTAGGTAATAAGAATATAACAAAAAAAACTAACAAGACTGATAAAGTATATTATTTTTCAACAAAATTAACACTGAATCAGAAATATGTATTCCAAAAAAAAACTTAAAAACTCTTTTGTATCGAAGAGAAACGAAGAAACGAATTCAAACATAATTTTACATTGACCAACTCCAAGAAAACTTAAAGTTGTTATGGTTTTCTTTTCGTAACATCTTTACTTTTTACAATACATACATAATACGATTATGTACAGGTGTACATACCTATACATATCTGCTGAAAGCTGTTTGTTATTAAAAGATTCCATTTTGAGCTTTTTTATATTGTTTAATATTAAATGCCGGTCATATTTTACCTTACCTACCAGCTGATTTAAAACCTAACATTGAAGATATAAAGAAGGTACAAAAGCAAAAAACTACAGATTTTTTTTGTAAATATGTACATATACATACAAATATATGTATGTCTGCAGTTGTAAAGCTTTTGTCGGTTCTCGTGTTATTATTTTTTTTCACGTTTATATTTATATGTATGAAGACAAACACATAATCGGTACAAAAAAAAATATATAATATTTGCCTTGTCGAAGAAGCAAAAGATAATTAATAATTTTGTTTCAACATAAAAGTACCTACCCGTAAATAAATTGAATAAACAAAACAAATTTTGTCAAAATACAATTGGAAAGCCTTTAGGCCCAATTCGCAAAGAATGCGGGCTTAGAGTGGTTGTCGATTTCGATATTAGAAATGATACAGAAGACTTGAGAAATGTAAATGACCTTTCATTTCGAAAGACTATATACCTATCTAAGCAACAAATCATCCATCCGTCTTCTTTTTAAAAGATTGTAACGAAGAGTAAAATTCGTCAGTCCAATGCCTCTTAAACTGTTTTTTGTTGTTGTTCGTTTTATCATATCTAAATTTATTTATTTGGTATCACCCTCTCCAACTTGGTACTAAGAGTGGTCGCGTTCGGGTAATGATCCAAAGCTATCCCGATTGTAATGTTTCAATTTGCTTCCTTATAGACCGCAAAAATCGAAAATAAAAATACTTTTTTTCTATCCAGATTGGTTTGTGTTGTTGTAATCCCATAGAAAAATTCAGCTGATAAACCAAATAGCTGTTGTCAGAAACAAATCCCAAGCTATCCTAAAATTTTCGGTAAAGGTACTAAACTATCCGGAAATTTGAAGAACAGCTGATTATACCTACAGCCGACTACTTATTTTGCTTTGTGGTGTCGCGTCTGATTTTGTTCGTTTAAAGAATAAAATATAAAAATAAGGGTTAAAATGTTAAAAGTGTCATATGAAATGGTACTGAATATTTAATTGATGATTCCCAAGAGATGGGAATCAAATCGTCGCGTTAAAAACTCAATTGTTTTCCCTTAGCTGCCTTAGCTTTTGACAGCAAATGTTACCTATACGGTTCGCAAACGAATCGGATACTTATGTATCTCAGTCGATCTGAGTAGGAATCTTTACCTCCGCGCCGGTTTACCTCCGCCAGTTTACCACCGCCACTTTACCTTTGCGGTTTCCCTCCAGAGCTTTATTTGCCTAATTGTTCAAAGCTATCTCAATCCATTAACATCGAGGCCATCTTTCGCTGAGATTCAACCCTTTATGACTTGACACATAGGGGACGAACTATATTTTCGGGTTTATAGACCATTTAGTGAAAATTGTTTCCCAAAAGCCCTGAAACAGCGTTTTCCCCTGAGGTAAATTTAATGGTTGAAATGATGTTTTCAATTAGTCCCTGTGAAAGAGAACGACGCCGACTTGAAACTTAAATATCAAAATACATTTCATCTTATTTGGTAGGGATTTATTGCATTTTCAAATTAAATGTATGTGTTACCAAAGAAGCCCCCTGTAAGTATCAAATAGGTAGTTCTCTTCATCACATTTCACCTACTCTCGAGGTAAACCGGCGGAGGTACAGTGGCGGTACTAAACTGGTGGCGGAAAACTGGCGGTAGTAAACCGGCGGTGGTAAAACGCCATGCACCGTTCTCAGATAGCCTATCCGACTACTAGCTAATACTAGTGTATTCTATTTGGATAAGACTACAAATTTCGAAATCGCGAACCTCTTAATAAAACTTTTCAACACTTTAGAATGAATCTAAAACTTGTTTTGCTGGTTAACCTTTGCATAAAAAAGTTAATTTGAGTTTTGTTTATGAATATTTATGTTACTTTTAGTAGTAAACGGATGGGCGTGTTTGTTTGTTGTTTGTCTCTATATTTTCTCTTGACTATGTACTGACTGACCCTTAGTTTAATAGAGAATGAATTATGCTTAACAGAGTGAATAGCTTTATTTCTATGGATAATTTATGTTTATTCAAATTGTAATGCGATACATTTTTTTTGCGAAAAAAAATTTAAATGTTTAATAAATAGCAAAAAAAAAAACCACAACAAAAGTGTTGCGTACAAACTAACGTTCTGGCTTTTAAATTACAAAACTACATTTTTAGCTTATACAACACGGAAACTGTTAAAAATATTGTTATGTTTAAAAATCTATTTATAAAGGTTCGACTAAATTAATTTTGTAGTAAATAATTTCTAAGAAGTAGGTATCTACCCCGTGGCGTAGTGGTTTGTGCTATGCTCTGAACTTAAGCTAAAGCAGAAAATTGCTTTACACTCAAAATGTTTGCTATGAAACGAACTTACAGTTATTAACTTTTTTCCTTTATAGTTTCATTTCAAGGCATTGGTTTTGGTTTTCTTCTAAGGCCGCTTACAACAAGCCGCCATGGCGGAAGCCCATTCAGCTGTAGCCTTCTCATTTTCAATAACTCACGAAGGATGGGACATTAATTATGATCAAGAAGTTCTAAATCTAGTTTGGGATTCGGGCGTTAGATCCTGGAAGAAACGTATAGCTAGAGCGAGAGTAAGTTAAATTAAAATCCAACTTCTACTATATAAACGTAAAATCTTAAATTATTTTTTTTCTTTCTCTTTTGTGCAGAACGGCATACGCAATGGAGTCTACCCGGCACATATTCAGAGTCTTTGGCTTATAACAGCCATTGCAATTGGATTACATTTTACCGGCTATAATGCGCCTTTTAACTTAACAAATAGAATTCTAGTCCGTCTTCCTACAAATACTGTAAATTATCAAATATTAGCGTGCTTCCTAGCTTCCCTTGTGGTTTGGCTGACAATATGTTTTACGATGCGTTACACACTCAAATTACTCCTCATCTACAAGGGATGGATGTATGAGTCAAGAGCACCTGGTAGTAGGATATCAATTAAGACAATGCTCTGGACAGGTGTAGTAAAAGTACTTTCCAGTTGGAATACTCCTGGTCTGTACAGTTTCCAAGGATCTCTGCCACGATTGCCATTGCCGAGTGTGCATGATACAATGCAAAGATACTTAAGGTCAGTTCGTCCTCTTTTAGACGACGAGAATTATGATAGAATGGAGAATCTCGCCAAGGAATTTGAGATCACAATTGGCAAGAAGTTGCAACGGTATCTTGTTCTGAAGAGTTGGTGGTCGTCCAATTATGTTTCGGATTGGTGGGAAGAGTATGTATACCTTCGTGGTCGCAGTCCATTGATGGTTAATAGCAACTTTTATGGAACGGACGCTATTTTTATGCACTTAACGAATAAACAAGCTGCACGTGCTGCCAATGTTGTCCATCTGCTGTTGTCCTTCAGGCGTTTAATTGAACGGCAAGAGCTTCAACCAGTAAGTTAAAAGAGAATTTACATAATCGAAATGTATTTAGTTAATTTATTATTCTAGATAATGATCCAAGGAATGATTCCATTGTGCTCTTGGCAGTATGAGCGTACTTTTAATACCAATCGTGTACCAGGCTTAGAGACAGATAGAATTATTCACTATAAAGACTCGAATCACATCGTTGTCATGCACAAGGGCTGCTTTTACAAAGTAATAATCTACTACAAGGGACGTCTATTGAGACCTTCTGAACTTCAATTGTAAATTATTCGAGAAATTCGAGCTTTCTCTATACTAACTAATTCTAATTCCTACAGGCAAATGGAAGAAATCCTCAATTCCAATGCAACCCCACTGCCATATGAAAACCATCTTGCCGCTCTGACCGCATGGCAACGCTCCAAATGGGCGGAAGCTCGTAACACACATTTCACACGCGGTGTAAATCGCGTATCGCTCAATGCAATTGAATCGTCTGCCTTCGTATTGTCCCTAGACGACGAACCACTCGAGTATGATAAGGATAACCATGAGAAATTGGATCATTTCGGAAGACGGTTACTACATGGCAAAGGCTACGATAGATGGTTTGACAAGTGCTTCACCGTTTGTGTAGGAACCAATGGTAAAGTTGGTTTTAATGCCGAACACACATGGTAAGTGAACGTTGATCAATGTTGGAAGAAAATTTAAAGTAACTCCTCTTTACACAAATAAAAAAAAAAAATATATTTTGTTTTGAAATAAATAAGGGGGGACGCTGCTGTCGGCTCACATATGTGGGAAAACCTTATCATGGATGAAAATCTCACGAATGGGTAAAGACAAAAAAAGAAGCAAATTCTTCTATTCCTTAAATTACGATTACGTTATATGGCAGCGGCATCCAATTGGCAGCTTTTCCCCCAAACTAACTTACTTCTCTTGCATTTCCGCATCTGGAAATGAACTATACTTTTCTTCTCGTTTTATTTTTCTTCTTTCAAATGTACACTACATGCTTTTTTTAATTTATTTTATTATTTTATGCCCAAATGTAAATATATTTTTATATCCAGGGCCGACGCACCGGTTATGGGACATTTGTGGGAATACATAATGGGTGATGATAATTATGGGTAAATAGTTGTATTTTTTTGTTTTTTATACTTTATTCTTGCTAAAACATTATTCTTACTCTAATGATGCTTCATTTCTAACACAAAAGCTGCTGATTTTAATTTTTGTATTTATTTTTTTAAACAAAAAAAATTATGTAAATATTTTTTCATCGCAATTGGATGCTAAACTTCAGATGATAAATTTTGTATTTATATTTAAAAAAAAAATAACATTTACAGAAAATCTTCTATTGTGCTGTTATATTTAATTATCTTACTTACAATCCGTTCTACAAAACAGATATGACGAAGATGGTAATACAAGAGGAACACCTGAATTTACTCCTCCATCACCAATAAGATTGAATTGGGAACTGGAACAGTGCAAAGAGAAGATTGAAGAAGCTACAGCCGATGCTACGAAGCTTTTGAATGTAAGTGATGGTTATAGGTTTGTTTTGAGTTAGAAAGTAGAAGCTTCTCACCAAAATGATATCCATTCAATTTTTTTTTTTTTTTCTTAAACATGTTCCAAAGTATTGAAAGTAACTGTTTTTGTACTTAAGATTTTACCTGACGGAAATGATTCTGTTTCCACGTCCAACTAAATACAGCTGGTAATCTGTTCTAAGCGGAATCAATGGGAAACAAATTTATCCCATTTAAGAAGTCAAATTTCTTAACCAAATCTTTTAAACGTTTATATGATATTTATGATGAGTTTCTATTTCTAAAATGGTCCCAATTTGTATTTCCCCTTTTAGACTTTTTAGTAGCGAATCATTCCAATGTGCCAAATTAAACAAGATGTAATTTGAAACATCGCTCGATTATGTTTTAGTGTTTTTTTATCAACATTCCACAAAAAAGCTATCGAACAAGTTGACGTGTGTGAACTTACTTCCTTACTAACTTAAGATGGCTCTACAGTCCGGGATGAACCAACCAACAACCTCAACGAAAATGCCTCTCCATCCAGCTCGGTCCCTAGCTAGCTCTCTCAAGTTTCGCACGCCAAGATTTCAGAGCTGTCTGAATTAATAGCGGCGCCTAGGTAGACAAAGTCCTTAACTACCTCAAAGTTATAGCTGTCTGTAGTAATGTTCTGTATAAGACATCGGTATTCGAGTGTCCTTTCTTGATTACAGCATATACTTAGTCTTGCCCTCTTCTTCCCTTCCATCTAAATACCCACAAACGTTCCACTGACATCACGCTGTGTTCTGCCAATTATGTCAATATCGTCGGCATATCCAAGTAATACGACGGATCTTTGATCTTTGTGTTGACGCTTGAGTTTCGCACTATTCTTTCCAGAACTATGTTGAAGAAGTCGCACGACAGTGCATCACCTTGCCTAGAACATTTTTTGACATTAAATGTGTCGGTTAGATCTTTTCTGACCCTGATTTGCAAACGAGCTGGTGCACCATCCTAACCAAGCCATTGCCTGTCGGTTTGAATAGTTCGGGAGCGAGGCTATCAGCTCCAGCAGGTTTGTTAGACTTTAGCTTAGAAATAGATATCTTTACTTCGTCGAGGTCGGGTGGGCGGAATTGTTGGTCTGCGTCGCCTAAGTTAAATGGTACTATCTCTAGCAGCGGAATTTGATTCGTCATCGCCGTTATAGAATTTGGAAAAGTGGTATTTCAATATCATCAGCATAGTCTGCGGTTCCAACACTACAGGAAACTTCCTGTTATTGCATCCATAACTCCTCATATCTCTCAATCCATATCCTCAATCATGTCCTCTCTTTTTCCTTCTGAGAAGTGTGTGAACTCCTCTTACATATTGTTTCATTAAAAGAACATTAAAAACATAATGTACATACATTTGTAATTTTTTCAAATTAAAAAAAAAATCTTTATCTCACATTGATTTTCAGGATGTTGACTTACGTATTCTTGTTCACAACGAATACGGCAAAGGATTCATGAAGAAATGTCGCATATCTCCAGATGCATACATTCAAATGGCTCTCCAATTGGCGTACTATCGCGACGCCAAACGTTTTTCACTCACATACGAAGCTTCTATGACAAGACTTTTCCGTGAAGGTCGAACCGAAACAGTTCGCCCATGTACA
The DNA here is from genome assembly GCA_932273885.2 of Leucozona laternaria. Classification (NCBI taxonomy): domain Eukaryota; kingdom Metazoa; phylum Arthropoda; class Insecta; order Diptera; family Syrphidae; genus Leucozona; species Leucozona laternaria. The sequence goes on along the minus strand of OW026368.1, from coordinate 18,718,541 downwards.
ATTGAATCAAGTGCGTGGGTTAAGGCAATGGAAAGTGGCCAAAACACGGTAAATACTATTAAGGAAATCTAATAAAAATAAAAATTGTAATTTATTATATATGAAATTCTAGAATAAGGAATGCGTGGATTTACTACTTAATGCGTGTAACCGCCATCAATTGGGTTATCAAGATGCTATGTCCGGTCGTGGAATCGATAGGCATTTGTTTTGTTTATATGTTGTCTCAAAGTACCTTGAAGTAGATTCTCCATTCTTAAATGAAGTTCTAAGCGAGCCTTGGCGCCTGTCCACTAGTCAAACCCCTCACGGACAGACACCAAAGATGGATCTGAAGAAACATCCAAATTGTATAAGTGCTGGTGGTGGTTTTGGACCTGTCGCAGATGATGGTTATGGTGTCTCCTACATCATTGCTGGTGAGGATTTGATTTTCTTCCACGTTTCCGCCAAGAAGAGCTGCGGAACAACGGTAAATTTTTTATGAAAAAAAGATTAAATTTAAGTTATTATTAATTTTCTTTTAAATTTCCTTAGAGTGCACACAGATTTGGTGAAAATATACGCAAAGCTCTTGCTGACATGCGTATCATGTTCGAACAACACCTAAAGGATAATCCAAAAAAGACAAATGGAGCTATCCAAAAGTAGGAGGATCACATAATTAGAAACACATTGTTTTATGTTACGACTTACCATTTAGATTTAAGAATTATAGTTAATATTATTAATATCCGAGTTCAATCAGAGAAACAAAGACATTCGTAGAAAATCCTTTATCAACATTGAAAGTCTTTATAAAAAAAAAGACAAAACTTTACCCATCTTTTTTGAGACTCTATACACTATTGGTAGTTGATCGAAATGGTCAAATGTTTAAATTTACACTGGTGATTCTTCCCCAAGCACACTTTTTTGGTGCAGTGAGTGAGAGTGCATTTAAGTAAAAGATTTTTGTTTTCAAAAAAAAAAAAAAAAAAAATACAAGACAAATGTTGTTGAAATTTCTCAGGGAGAACGATTAACTTAAAAAAAAAAAAACATTTATTAGAAAAAAAATGTACCAACAAAACAAGTGCAATGCAAATTTCTTGTATAAAACTAACGATACAACACTTTTCTATAATCAAAAATATTAGTTGATTTTTTCGCTTTACCTATTGAAATTTGTATTATTCATTTATATGAAAATGAGCTTTGTTTCAATATGGGTTTAGATAAAATGATTGCTATTTTAAATCAATCCGCAATTATAACGTCTCATTAGTTGTATTAGATAATGTTCTTTTTTTAATTTTAAGACGAAATAGCTAGGTAATTTGTATCACAACATATTTTGTTTAAATTTCTTATTTCTATCATTTCTGTTTTGTTACTCAGTTTAATATAATTATATTTTAGTAATTATTATCTAGACTTATGTAAATTTGTAATTTTTTTCTTAGAGTTTAAGATCTAAAGAAATTAATTGTATGATAAGTAAATAAATAAAAATAAGAATAAGAATAGGTATTTAAATTTTTAATTTCTTTTTTGAGAAAAGTAGAACTTTATGTTTCCAGGTGTCAACTGTTCTTTTCTCTACCCTTTTTTTGGGTAAAGTAAATACTCTGAAATATAGAGTGGCTTATAACTGTAAATAATTCTAATTTATTCGTATATCTTACACAACTATTTGTGGATTAAGAATGTATGGAAATCTTCTATATAAAAAATAAATAAATAAAAACAATGAATATTGAATAGTCTATTTAACACCACGTTTTGGAAATGTGTTAGCACGTTAAAAAAAAATTCCTTGAAACTTTTAGCACACTACGTCTTAAAGCCTAATACGCAGGTAAAGCAAACAAGTAAGTGCGCTGCGGGCAATTCTTTCTCTACTGTATTTAAGTATGTTATAATAAAAAAAGAAACAGCAACAAGGTTTTTATAATACCAATTTCATTTACTACTGAAAAAAGTCATCACTGACTGACTATAACGCTGTAAAGTGTTTGATACTGAAAAGGTTAACATCGATCAGCCCTATTCTGCTAAACGTTCGCGTGAACATTTGCATTCTGCTATCCGCGGGAAGGAAGTGAATGTTCCATAATGCGCAAAAATTGTGGTAAAAATATATTTAAGACAATAAGATCCTCTTTAGATTTTCAAAAAGAAGCTCTGGTTAAGATTTGCATTGGAAAAGACATAAGTTTTATCTAACTAATTGGAGGTAAATGGAATGAAAAATTCACGTGAATCGAACGTTTCGATCGAATCGGATAGCAGAATAGGGCTGGATGTTTCACAAATAATCAGCCTTATTATTACTTTCCCCCGAAAAATATTTCACCTCTCATACAATTCAACATTATTAATAAAAAAAGATGCAAAAAAACCCTTTGGCACACAGCTTATGACCTCAAAAAAAGTAAATGGAAAAAATATCTCCATTATTGCTCTCAAAGCAATCCTCAAGTTCAAAAAGCTATCTACCCGATAAATATATCTCCAAATACCCTCACATGCTATATAAGACTCCGACTAGGCCACTGCAACATTCTCCACAGCCACTACATAAGAAAAGAATAACAACCACTCTGCCACCTTTGTAACAAAGACATTCCTCTCACCATGAATTACCTCACCATCGATTGCGAGCATGTCAAACTCATGTCCAAACAAATTACTTCAAGAAGTACTCTCATAATTTTTTTTACTGTTCCCTCTTAACGATAATCATGATTTCTACATTAATGACGCTTCCGTTCGCCTCCAAAAAATAAGTGAAAATTTTACCTCTTCGCAGCTTTATATTTCGCCCGAAGTGGTGCTCAGGGGAATTTAATATTTTTCGGGTGAAATTCACAATAGGGTCGAATGATATTTTTGTGAATCTCGGATGAATATGAAGTTGATACAATCGGTGAGGGGTTATAACGGTGGCAATGGGGCGCGCCTTACAAATAACTCGCCCTTATTGCGAGTGTCGGTTCTTTCTCTATAAACGATTTTATTCAAAACAAAACATCAATAATTTAAGATTGTTATTTTACAAGTGGTTACATCAAAATGAACGATCTAGATAGCTTAGGACTGGGATACAAATTTCAATAAGTCTAACGTTTTGGTACGATGATTGCCTTTTATCGAATCGCAATAACCCCCAATGCATCGACATTCCACCAAAATTTTATGTGATATACATATATGCTTGTACGTATGTACTTTAAAGGCGCCAATGAATGACAATAAATTGTTAAAGTAGAATTATCGCCGTCGTCAACACAATTTTGTTTTTTTATTGTACCAAAAGTATTTTTTTTCGAAAGTAAATATTAAATCATTTTCTTTTATATTTAATTTGTTTTTCTGTTATTGTTTCATTAAAAATACTAATTTTGTTAATTAGGTACATAAAGTTAGTTCCCTGCCTGTGCACTAGCAATAGGATTTGCATGCATTGTAATGCCGTTTATTTTTCTTTCCGTATGTGGTCGATAGTTTTTAGGGTTTACTGTAAGTTTTTCCAGTTCATCGAGCACATCAAAGCCGTCTATCACTCTAAAAATTGTATAGGAAACATTAATTTTGACATAATTTCTTCGGTACTGATTTTAACCTACCTTCCAAACACTGTGTACTTCAAGTCTAGATTTGGCTGCGCTGCATATGTGATAAAGAATTGACTCCCATTTGAATTTGGTCCATTATTTGCCATTGAAACAATTCCACGATCGGAATGCTAAAACATTATAAAAATAAAAACTAATGAAAATACAAACGTAGGAAATATTTCATTACCTTTAACGAATCTTTGAATTCATCTTCAAATTTCGAACCCCAAATGGATGTTCCTCCTTTGCCAGTGTTTGTAGGATCACCTGTTTGAACCATGAATCCTTTAATATTTCTTAAAAATACACAACCATTGTAGTAATCGCTAGCACAGAGTGCCAAGAAATTCTCGCAAGCTTTGGGACAATCATCACAGAACAATTCAATTTTCATGTCACCGGAATCTGTGTGGAGGGTAACAGACTATTTATATTTTTTTTTAAAATACAATTCAATGAAACAAAACACAGAATTATCTTATTACATACCATTTTTTTTAATATTTTGCAGTTTAGCTGGTTTTCAAATTAATCTAGATTTAAATCCCACAATCCAAGTCAAGTCCAAACAGAGAATCGTAAATTCTCCATCCAAAAATTCCAAGTCAAACACAAGTTGACAGAAATAATTGACACCAAATAAAATGTCAGATGTTGCAGGGTTGTTAGTCGGTTGCGCGTTCCAGGTATAAGTAAACTATAGAAAATACATAGGGTGTGTTTCTTTATTTATTCCGAATATTCGGAATATCTGGAACACCGCTTTTGCGTTTCTTTATTCTCTGGAATATTCCGGATATACGTTTTTGTTGTTTCTTTATTCGTTCTAGAATTATTGGAATGTGTTCTTTCTGTTCCTAGTCAAGAGCTAGTGTAAATGGAATATTCTCTACTTTGACAGATACATTTCATTTTGTTCATTGGTTACAATTAGGTATTGTTATTTTGTCTGCCGTCTGCCTCTGCCATGGATGAAAAGAAATTTAATGAAATGGAAATGGGTGAGCATGTTTTTGTGATAATTATTTTTGTATCTTCATGATGCTTATGCGTGCGCGTAAAATTAATTTACAATTTGCAAAACAAATAATTATTTGTTTCTTCTATCAGAAATAATCACAAAATGATTTTTTGACATGAAAAGAAACAGCTGATAGTTGGATATAAAGAAACACACCCATAATGAGCATGTTGGATTGCTGCTGTGTTGAACCTTTGTATAATTATATAATATATTTATGTATACAAAGGTTTGAACCCACTCCATGTTAAATAAATTAACAAGTTTACTGTTCGGTTTCACAAATATTTAACAGGCTTTTAAATGACGTATTTTATAAGGAAAAAACGTTATTTTAAGACGGCCATAAGTTTGATGTCTTCTGAAAATCATTCTTTAAATTCGTTTTAAGTTGAAATTCTAAAACTTCAAAATAGGTTCTGGATGAGAAAAAAAATGATTCACCCTTATTAAGGTTGTCGTTTTACTAAAACGACATGGCTCTAGAAGCTACAACTGACTATAAAACAAAAATAAAACTTCAGGGCCCTTATTATGTATAACGAAACGCACGGCGGAAAAAACGAAGCCCAGGGAAACGAAAGTCGGCGCGTAGTGTGATTATAAAAAACGAAAATGCAATCACACTACATTTGTTATTTTTCTTACATTTTTCCTTACCTCACTCAAAACAATACAAAACTAAACCAAAATACAATGTTGAAAACAAACTCAAAACGAAAGCCAGCCAATACGACAGCTGAAGGCACTCGTTTATAAACTACGAGTATCGTTTTTTTACATACTCGTTACTCGTAATCGCAATTTAACGAACACGCGGCGTTACAAACGATATTCGTTTTATGTAATAAGCCCCCAGTGTTCTCACCGCTCTTCACCCTTCTCGCTATAAGAATAATATTTTTATTTTGCAACACCAACTGGAGCTTCTAGAGCCGAGTCGTAACATAATTCTTGCCGTGGATAATTGAGCTTGTTCTATGATTTCTGACCTTCTTTTTTGGACCATCCGATTATCGCCGAATTCGTAAAAGTAAAGATTCACACTTTTTTCAAATGACTATATCCGAAAAAAAATAGTCTGACAATTTAGATGTCAATAGCGTCAGGTAGCTGCATAATTTGTGATATTAGCCGTGTTGGAACATTGTTTCTGGAAGACGGAATTGGGCCCATGTAATGCAGGTTTTTTATTAGAATTTTGTTCACACTTTTTCATGTGGTTTGCTTTAAGTTTACCAACAGGTAAATAGAAACTCATGAACGCTCATAAATGTTGTCTTGGATAAATAGGTTTATAAGCCTCTTTACATTGAGGTTATCTTGAATACAAATTCCAATGGAAATTTTTCCACTTTCGAAAATTGGGTCCCATCCACCGGCACTGTGATTGTGAATTGTATGGTCCACCAATAGCAGGCGACGCTTAAGCCCGAACGACACTACTCTCGTGTGGTGTGTTGGGGAGTAGTGTGTCGCTATCGCTCTAATGTATTTCATAAGCGTAGAGCCATATTTGTATCGTGTGATGTGTTGTGTCGAAATCTATGAAATACATTGGAATGACAGCGACACACTACTCCACAACACAACACACCACACGAGAGTAGTGTGGTTCGGGCTTTACATATGGGGCCGAATTCAGTAGGCACAACATTTTCCCTATGATCTACGAACGTCGTATCTTGATTGCACTCAGTCAGCTCCGATGTTTTGATAAAATTCGTTAACAGAAACATAATAGGTGTGTTCCTTTGGGCTCCAGTATCTACTGCCAAGTACTCCTGGCTGCAGTCAACTACTTCTACTCTGTGGTCGAAGTAGTTCAAAGTAGTTCATTAATATAGTAACAGAATGTTTCCAAACAAAAAAAGACATCACCAATCAAAAGAAATTACGTAATAGATTATTGTTGTTGACATTTTTCTAATTTTAAAGTAAAATAAGAAAACAAACAACCAAAAATAGATTGATATTGAGGTTAGAAATTCCCTTTCGCAAACTGAAAGCATTCCATTCATCATCTACTGGGAAGTACTAAAAACTACTTTGCAAGGCCCAATGGAACACGGCTAATGTATAATACTGATTTCTTTAAGAATCATTTTTTTCGAACACCATATATCAATAAAACTCAGTTTATTTTCTTTATTTATTTGTTTTATTACTCGGAACAGTTTATCAATTTAATTTCATGATGATACAAGTTCGATAAAAAAGAATTATTATTTTGTTTATATTGTGTTTGGGGTGATTAATTAATTATACAATTATATACTCAAGTTCAGAAACCATATCGTATTTAAAAATAAGTAACAATGAATATATATTGTATAAGCTATTACATTTGGAATATAGTAATTATAAAATTAAGGTTAAAATATAATTAAAATAATACAGGGTGTTCGACGCGAAGGTTTTTTATTGAATATTTTTCTTTTCATAATAAATTTGCAATGTCTAATTTCACGCGCTCCAAACATCATCAACTGTTAGATTTTATGTTTGACAAAATCGCGAAGAAAGAAATAAGTAGCTATGTACCTTCCCGGCGAACACCCTTTATATATGAATATTATTGTGTTGAAAAAGAAATTATAAAAAGACTTGAATGATAGAGCATAAAATAAAGAAACCATATACTATAATGCTTAGTTTTGAAACGGTAAATTATTGATTATTATTGTTAAAAAAAAGTACATTATTAAAATTAAATACATTTCACTATGATCAGATGTTATTTATAAAAAAAAAAATATGCGCAAAAAAGGCAATACTACTTGAGATTTGAAAATAAATTTAAGTTAAACGGATAATGCGCAAAAATTCTCCTAAAACTAATTTTTTTTTTGTTTTTTTTATTTTTTTAAATTTTTTTTTGATTTTTTATTTTTTTTTATATTTTAAATACGATATAGCACTCCTCATCAATGAAGCTTACATTCTTAATTTTTTTTAATTTTCTTTCAGATATTTGATAAAAGGTGGTGATGTAATTTCTGAATTAAAATAGACGATATCCGTTTTTAAATCTTGAACACTTTAAGATGACAGTTTTTTAGTGTATTTTGTTGTTGTTGTTGTTTCAAGATAAAGACATCTCCGATATTGATTACGACGATAATGTTATATTTTATTTGTTATTGCTGATGAAAATACTTGTGACAATATTGAAACTTGTTTTTATTCCTCGATGTTGTAAATGAGGAAACAGTTGTTGTTTTCAACCTTCTCAGCCGGTGGGGCCAGAGGAGATTTACGCGACAACGGTTGGAAACCAAGAATCAAAAAAGTTTGCACCAAACGGGCACGGTCTGGACGATCCTTACGCATGCAGAGAACTACAGCATCTGCGTCCAATTTTTCGTCAGCGAATTCCAACAATGAAATGAAGGATTGCTTGGATGCTTCTGGAGGAAGAACCTCTGGCATCACGACGTACAAGATGTTGTTCAATGGATTAAGGACCTGCAATCAATACAAAAATATTTAATGAATAAGAGATCAATTTTTAAATTAGAAATACAAAAAATATAAATATGTAACGAGCGAAAAATCACGTTTTGAAAAGAAATTTCGAAATTGTGTACGTTTAAGAACGCCAAACAAACGAGAACAATGGGTGGTGTGAATAAAAAGGAGCACCTGAACAAAACTCAACTTTTAAGAGCTGGTGTTCCATTTGGTATGAATAAAACCCTTGAGAAGGTGCTCAAGGATTGAACATCTACGTGTTCGATGAGCACCTCCTCAAAATAAGCACCTGCTCCATTACAAGGTATGAATAAAGCAAAGCACGTATTCCATCGAGAGGAGCACCTGCTCCTATTTGTGAGTTACCTCATTTGATTGCTCAACGTTGAAGAAAATAGCTCTTTATATATTTTTTTACTCCATAAATAAGGAGTTTATGCCAATTTTAAACCGCAAGGTCAAATGTTAGAAAAGAGGAAGAGAAGGATTTTCAAATGATTATCGCGTTCTATACAAATTCAACAGACGAAATGTGGATATCTTGGCGAACCATTTTCCTGAGAATAGTTCAGAAACAAAGGGTGGTGCCTTAACCAGCATTGAAAAAATACGAATTTTTCTTCGCTACAAAGGTGATCCAGGTTTTCAAACTTGATTTGGAGAAGATATTGGAGTATAGACCAGTCCACGGTCTCTAAAACTGTTGGCCTTGTAAGTTCCCTGAAGAACTGCAGAATGCAAAACGCGAATGGCAAGAAAAACACAACTTTCCTTCAGCAATTTGATTGTACTCATGTTCCTATCATCACACCAGTTGTCCATGGGGACGAGTTCGTTTGGAGAAAAGGATTCCACAGCATTAATGATCACCCAACATGGAATTTAGGAGATGAATTTACGAGTATTGACATTTTATGGCCAGGATCAGTGCATGATTCAAGAATTTGGAAAAATTCTCGCCAAGCAGTTACTTATTTTTTGAGCAACTTCTCTGATTCTTATGGTGAGTACGTCCTCCGTTTTATTCATATCTCCCAATGATTTAAGAGCCACTTCATGGAAGAAATAACCGAACCGACATGTCCGTATTCATTTTGCCCGGACTATATTTCCGGTAAAAATAGTCAACCCTACCAGTGACATTTTGTTAGCTTTCTTGGTTTTATTTTCAGTTTTTTTTACAAAAAAAAAAAAAAAAACATTTCGATGTTCTACTTTGTTACCAAGTAAAAGTAAACAGTTTTCCTGTGCATGGAAGTTTGTAATAAAAGAAAACAAGACTATGCTATTGGCCGATAATCTAATTATTGCTCGTGCAAGCATTCAATCCAGTGACGGTATCCAGTCAATTATTCCCTTCCTGATTTAAAAAAAAAAACAAAGACATTGCATGTACAAAAAATGTTAACAAGATAATCGATGCCAATTTCGTGAAGGACACAACAGTGTAATTTTATTTATTGAAAAAAAAAAAACAAATAAAATCCAAAAACGTGTTCAGTAAATATAGAATGAAACGAAAATGGGTCCCTATCCCAACAGTTACTAAAGTGATGACAGACTTCTTAATTATGTACATACTTGGAAGATCCGAGTATCGGTATTAACTCGACTTAACGCTTCAAATTTGCTGAGTTAATTGACGTTTAGCTTTAATTTCGCACTGAAAAACGGGGCTTTATTGAAATATAAATTAATTACATATCAAATATTAAAAAAAGAGATATTAAAGAATTACAGGGTGGGTCAATAATTGAAATTATTGAAATTGCAACAAATGGCGTCGCCACCTCAGATTTATCATTTTTTTTTTTTGTCAAGAAGCAACTTTCAAAAGAACGCACCTAAATTATGAGACAGATCTGTGTTAATTAAACACAATTTTCTACGAAAAAAAAACTATCACGCAAACCAAACAAAAGCTTGACAAATACTATGGGGACTCGTCACCATCGATTGGAACCATTCACCACTGGTTTACTCAATTTCGGCCGCATTTGGCGAAGAAAAAAGTTCTTTTTAACCAGGACAACGCACCGGCGCACAAGTCCGCAGTCGCAATGGCAAAATTGCATGAATTAGATTACGAACTCCTCTCCCATCCATCTTACTGCCCAGGTTTAGCCCCCTGCGACTATTTCTTGTTTCCAAACATGAAAAAATGGCTCGGAGGCAAGAGAATTGGGTCGAATGAAGAGGTCATCGGTCAAACAAACGCTTATCTTGAGGGGCTCGAGAAATTGTATTATTTTGAGTGCATCAATAAATTGGAAAAACGTTGGATGAAGTGTACCGAGCTAAAATGATACTATATTGAGAAATAAAACGTTTTTACACCAAAAAGAGTGAGTTCAGGGACTTATTAACCCATCCCTATTATATTATGAACTTACATAATTCAAACGAACAAATTGCTCGATTGTGTGATTTAAATGCAAACTCAAATTTTCCAGACCTCTCTGTGGGAGCAAAGGCAGACAAAGGATCTTTTTGACGATATCTTCATTCAAAGTATTTATACTCGTATTTCAAACTGCAGACAAACGAAGACTTTGTTCGAATCATTTTCCTTGAATTTGAATCATACAAATAAACATATCGTTTTGCTTTCTGTTGCAATATACCTAATTAAATGATGTAGACTTTTATTCTTAATACACACACATAAAACAAAGCCAAACAAGTTGAAGGTTGTTTTTTTTTGTTTTTGTCTTGGTTTGCATTAAGTTCGAGAATCGTCAGCAAAAAATATAAGACTACGAATGAACGGTAAAAACGTCAGAGAATAATACAATTTAATCAATTTTCTTTTTGTTTACCTTTTGAAAATTATGTAAGTCTAAGCTCTGCAATTGTTTATTTATTATTCTTTTATGGGTTTTACATGTTCAACTTGTTCTGAATGATATTTGTATTCCCATATATGACGATGTAAGTTCAATTCATAAGAATGCTTTCCAGACACATCAAATATCGCCACATAAGCTAAGTCTGAAATACTTTTCATGGAATGGCTTACGCAATATTTATAAGTCGGATAACTAACAATCAGAGTACGGAGAAAGTCTGATGATCGGCCTGGCAGCCGAGAAATACATAGCTATAACTCCAGCCTATAATGACTTGGTGGCAGCTCACTCAAGTGGTTGTGGTTTCATTCAAACCTTCAATATTAATATGATGGTGCGTAAGCTTTGCAGCCTTAATGCGAGTGTGTTATCACACAAAAACCAACTTTCAATTTAAGTAATTGTTTTTATTAATTTGTGTAAATCTCATGTGCTGGTATATATGCCATACAAAATACTGAATCATACTTCATGACAGGTATTTAAGTTTAGTTGTTAATTGGCATGACATCAGCAAAAGCAAACATGAAATCGATAAACAAAAACAACAAGCCAGACATGAGAAACCCTCCACGTTCATTTTGAAAAATGTACACAAATTTTCTTTCTATGTGCTTTTAGAACAATAGTCCCTTGTAGTACCTAGTTCATATTTTTTGCTATTGCATTATATTAATATTTGAAGAGTTCTCATTTCACTTTTAAAAGCGATTTGTCGTTTGAGACAATAGAAAAAGCTTTCAATTGTTTTTTTTTTTTTTTTTTTAAGAACAAAATAAATACAATGTGCATCGTATATATAATAAACGTCACTTTTGCATGAATTCCTCAATCCTCAACCCTTATATATCTTTAAAGACTATTATGTTAGGAATTCTTACCGTATCCCATTTAGTGTATTTTCTTTCAGTTATATGCAACTTGATGGTGATGCGCATTGGTCGTTGATGTTGAAGAATTTTCTTGACAACTTCTTGGCAATCGTCATCAGAACAAGTTGAAATAACATCGTCAGGTGTCGAATCAGCGTATTCAATATCAGAAAACTCCGAAGATGTAATGGAGATGTTGCTTCCAACAGAGCTTACGGATGTTTTACGGTTAAAGTCTGAAATAAATGGAGATTTTTAGAATTTCAAAATATTAAGATTTGTATTTTTTTGTTTGTATAGCTTACCAGTTAAGAATGACGCCCTATCGTGATCTGTTCTGTGGTGGGTAGGGACATCAGGACCACCACAGAGGCCCTACACCGAGAGAGATACAGTATGACTCATTTGACATGGTCGTGGCGTTGGAAGAGGTAGACATGGTGCGCGATTTACCGCAGCTGCTGCTTGAACTTGGTAACTCTCTTCTACTACTACTACTACTAAACATTGGGTCGCTAAAATAAATTGATTTAATGAAATAAATTAGTTAGATTTAGTTTAAACATTTAAATTTACATATTTAGTATTACATTTAAATGTGGATTGTATTTATTTTATTTGGTGGGAGTCGATTTAAAGTTATAACTATACACAAATGAGATTTGAGCAGTCTTCCATTCCTCTTCATTTACATTATTTTCGTTTTATTCCATGACGGCGCTCGATAAATATTTACATTCATATACCTACATTGCTTGTATTTCGTCAGTATTAATATTGAATTTCTATGCCGCCTATGAGGGATTACTACAAAAAAATCTCACTGAGCGCTGTCAAATTATTGGAGACAGATTCCATTCGTGGGACAAGTTTATGTGCTCAATCTCAATCAAAACTCGTGTCAAACACATAATGTACAAACATATGTTATAATTTTCAAGCACTCCAGAGATAATCTCCATGGAACGCGTCTAATAATTAAGTTTGATCTCAATCTAGAGCTGAAAATCACTCACTCAAAGGTTAACTGAACTTTTATGATATTGTTTTATATTACCAGATACAGCTATGGCCAAAATAATAGCAACACTCCCTAATTTTTTCTAATATTGTGTGTTGTACTTATACTAGCAAAGCTAAGTATGTTGCTAATCTATTTTATATAAAATTTTTTGAAAACTAAAAGGGGTTTGCAAAATTTCGTAGTCCGTTTGCTTTAGGCTTCCCAACAAGCTGGTCATAAAAATAGCAACACTTGATTAATTTAACAAAAAAAACAAGACATATTGATAACCAGTGTATTTTTTTTTATTTATTAGAAAAGAATATTTAATATTTCGTTGAAAAACCTTTATTATCTTACATTCGATTTGGCATAGAGTCTACCAACTTCTGGCACTTTTCTTGTAGAATGGAATACCACACTTCTTGGACAATTCTCCAGAGATCCGCTTTGTTGGAAAGTTTATGCTTGCTAACCTCAATCTTCAGCTCATTCCAGAGGTTCTCAATAGGATTAAGGTCCGGTGATTGAGAAGGCAACTCCATAACGTCCAATTTGTTTCGCTGAAACAAGAGCTTTGTTGACTTTGCCGTACGCTTGGGGTCGGTGTCTTGCTGGAAACACCATTTAAGTGGCATATTTTCGTCAGCCCATGGAAGCATAACATTTTGCAGTATGTCCACATAGGACTCCTTTGTCATTATGCCATCTATAACGAATATTGGACCAACGCCCCAACAAGAAAAACAACCCCATAACATTATGCTGCCACCTCCATGCTTCACGGTTGGTTTTGTGTACCGCGGATTGTAGGCCTCGCACTTTGGGCGACGAACAAACTGTTTTCCATCCATTCCGAATAAATTGATTTTCGTTTCGTCGCTCCAAAGCACATTCCTCCACTGCTTCTTGGCCTGAAGTGGATCGTCTTTCATGTGGTACATTTTGGCAAAACAGATCCGCTTCTGGGTTTGTATTTTTTTTTAGTAAGGGCACCTTCCTTGGAGATCGTGCGTGAAGGTCAGCATCCTGCAAGATACGACGAACAGTTCTAGAACTGACTGGCGTCCCTATTTCTCGCTGCAGATCTTTTGAGGACATAAACGGATTTGTTTTAGCTTTTCTCACCAGCTTTGCTTTGTCTCTTGCAGTCATTTTAGACGGACTATTATTTTGGCCATGGCTGTACGTGTACATGAAATGTATTGAGTATTGAAGATTACGGAATTGTTTACGTTGCCTTTAATTAATTAATCGTCAATCTTTTGTTATTTTCATTTTAAAATTTATCGTTTGCATATCAATAACCAAAATGCGAGGAAAAACCATGAACAAAATAAAATGATATCATCTACCTACTAGTAAATAAGTTGTTATTGAGATTTACTTTCGCGATAATAAAAGTAGATATACCAGATAACCATCACTAAGCGTTTGGTTAATTAAAGCAAATTTTTGTTTCGCCATTTATGTATTTCTCAAAACCAACAGTAATTGCGTTTTTTAGCCTTATTGTCAGAATGACGCTAAACTAGACTCAAGTTGCACCTGAGTATAAAAAGTTAACTTTGGTCGTTCCTTAATAATTAGCAAGTCGTAACATTCTGACGTCTTAAATTCGTTCCTAAGTTCAGTGTTGTGGGGTCAGAATGTAACACTTTGTAACAATTTCCAATTCATCTCTCGTGGATATGAATTGAAATGTTAATTTGTCAAAATCAGATGAATTTAGCATTGTATTCATTTTGTGGTTATGTTTTGTTTACTTTTCGTTCTTCACAGTTGCAATTAATTTAATATTTGGATTTACTTTTTCAAGTTAATAGATTTTTGTCGTCGATTTTGTGCATTCTTTTTTGATATTTTCTTTCGTTTATATTTCGAAAGATATTTTTCAAGGGAATTTGTGTCCATTTTGAATTAAAAAAAAAAAATATTATATTTCGCTGGAAGATTCGTTTATTTTTTTTTTTTTTTTGCAAAAAATAAAGTTTATATATATGAAGGTTTTTATAATACAAATTCTATATACTACTGAAATACATCAGCCAAGTAGAAGACTTAGCACTATTTAATTGGACTTGTTGAATTATTGATTCAAAATAGCTTTTAACGGCCTTTAGTACATAAAAAGTAAGTTGAACTGAACTTAATAAAAATTGCGTATTGACAAGGCCCTCACTAGTCAACTGATGAGTCCAAGTAAGATCGCCGGGACGAAACGCCAATTTTTATGGACTAAAGTTTATATAATTTACAAACTGTAAAGATTTATTAAGTATTTTTTTCAATAAATTTGATGCAATCAAATGATTTATTCATTCTCAATGGGGCATATTCATAGTCACTTTTAAACTCCAGTTTATCTTGGACTGGGGTTTATTCAATGTTATTTAGATAGGATAAACCCAGGTCTAAGATAAACTGGAGTTTAAAAGTGACTATGAATATGCCCCAATGTATTTTCATTTTGTTTAACCCATTTCGTTTGACAGATCAACAATATTTTTAACATTGATCGTTCCACAATGAACGATAGTTAACAATTGTTTATTTACAGTATTAAATTCGTTTAATTAAATTCCCAAAGCAACTTACAATTGGTTCGAGCTCAAAAACCAAATTCCGTCTGAATTCTTGAATTTTTTTTCGCCTACTATCGAAAACTGCAAATTTGTAGATTTTTGTTTGCATAAACTTCGAACGATACGAAATCGTATAAGATAAATAAGCATTTCTTAACGGTTTTATGTAAGGTAACCTTATTTTTGGAGCTAACAAATATTTTAATTTCCCCTCTAGGGCATCACCTTAATACATAGTCCAAAGTTTAAAGAAAATCACTGCTACAGTTTACGCTATAATCGTATAGGTCGAGGTCCAGACACCCAGAATTAAGCGACCCACTTTTTTCTCGTTCTCAACCACCGCAATGTTAAGTCTGATTAAAATCTCGAATTTGATAATTTTTTAACGATTCAAAAACTCGACCTATACTTCAGTTTCGTTATCTCATCAAGACCACGACCTAATTATTATATTATTAAATGTGAGAAATTAGATTTTTTTTTAACTTTATTATTTCCCATATAATTTGCGAAGTCTTATCTTTTAATAAAATCATTTAGATAATTATTCGGAGGTTGAAGAATTGATTAAAACCTTCTAATCAATATAGTATTAATTAGGTTTGTAAATATTTTGGTTTAATGACATGACGAGGACATTATGAGAAACGAATCGAATATTCTTGAGATTAAAAAAAATAAATAGATTTAATATCTACCAATCCAAAAAATGTTCAGATAGTTTTGATTTGTTATTGCATCAGCTTTGATCAACTGTTTTTTAACAATGGATTACAACAACACAAACCTACCCGCCTGGAAAAATTGCAAGTTATTGGCCGCGTTCGAGTAACGATCCAAAGCTATCCGGATTGGTTTCTGTTGTTGTAATCGCATAGAAAAATTCAACTGATGAACCAATCAGCTGTTGCCTCAAAACGTGAGGATTTACTTTTAAGTTTTATCCACTTGATCAACAAAACATTTTCGAAATCAGCTGTTGTGTATGCAAGAGCTGTCAAAAACGAAATTGTAATCCGTCAACAAAAGGACAACCGAATTTAAAACGTCATTTTGGCGGATTGTAGATCCGTTCGTTTTGCCGAATCCGCAAAACGTTTTCGAATACGGAATAGCGAAAATTCAAAAACGTGAGGATATAGAATTCGAATGGAAATCAGAACAGCCGTGTATGTAGTGTTTCAATTTCAACCAAACAAAAAGACTAAAGAGTACCTTTAAAAATGCAAACATTTGTTATTATGAAGTTGAAGTGAGACAGAAAGTCTCATGTACATTTATGTCAAAAGAAGCAAACAAGGTTGGATTTTCCTATGAATGCGTTCAGGGCGACATAAAATAGGATTGATCGATTTGTAAAATTATTGGCTCAATGAAGTTTTAACAATATTAATTTGAAATCTACTAGACTAGCGAAATAAATAAATTTATAGCGTAAATCTTTTTTGATATTTTAAGAAGGTTTAGAGTTGATCTAATTAAATCTAGGTTTACTAGTGGTCGGTGAAAACGTTGTATAAGCTACATGTAAAATCGAAACCAGCAAAACTATGCAGTTTTTGACAATATTGTCTGATAAAATTTCGGCTATAGAATCGTAAACACAATCGATACTAAAAACTATCGATAAGACAAAGTACTATTTATAATGTTTTTTTTTTTTTTTAACGATGTTGAAATTTTCGACATTCTAAACGGAGGAAATGATTGGGATTTTTTGTGAACTTCAAGATAAACAACGGGATCATATCTGGTTAAAAAAAAAAAAAAAAACAAAAATATACCATCTGGGGCCTATAACACAGAACAACAAGTAAACTAGTCAACAGTTTCTTGTTCAACTATGTTTGTCCAACAAGTAAAGATCATTTCTGTAACACAACAAAAACTGTAACAATTGTCAATAACAAAAATTTCCCTCGACTTGTTGAACCAGTTGAATAATTAAGTCTTATATGATGAGTCGTTAAATTCCGCAAGAAAAAAAGTAAGCATTTTGTCTAAGATAAGAGAAAACGAACATATTCTTTTCGGTGCTTTCTCTGATTTATTGACTAAAACCAATAAAAGTGATAAATGGCGGGAGATAATTTTGCTGTCAAAGAGTTTGAACATAGTTCCTGATGGAAAAGATTGGACCTACTTAAGTGATGTTTCTTGTCAAAATTGTAAGAAATATGCCATGGTAAGTATAGACATAAAGAATATATTTCCAGAAAGTAAAAAAAAATATTTCTGAAAGCCAAAGTAGATAACACCAAAAAAAACAGTACATTAAGGGGTTAATACAGGAAACTTAACTCGTGTGATAATCTCGTATTTGATTTTATAAGTCGAGATCCAGATCCAAACCAATGCAAAGATATTCAAATTTTCTTCTTTACATTAAATAAATTAATTTTAAACAAGCTACCCGACCCTTTCACTTGATTAACCCTGATTTGTTGACTTCGAACAAGTTTCCGATCCTCGGTTGAAATTTATCAACAATTCAACAAGTTTATTCTCTCTTTTTTTAACTCTTGTTGTTTCCAGTTACAGAAATGGCGGATTTGTGAAATTTCCCACTTGTTGCAATATGCCAAAACATTTGTTATAAATCCCCGAGACTTGTTGTTACGTGTTACACAAATTTTCAACAGTTGTTGAATTTCACTTGTTCAACAAGCACTTTATGTATTGTGTTATAGGCCCCTGAAATCTCACTAAATGATCATAAAAGGTCAACAAGTTTAATGGAAACTATTTTGATTGATATCTGTAAGTTTATTTATGATAAATACCAAATCTCCCACGGCTCAACCTCTGTATAGGTAGTTATCAAAATATCAAAGCGACTTTCTTGCAAAAGCTCTACTTTGAACTTTACTTGGCTCCGTGTCTAATAAAGTTTATGGCACTTAGGCCCATTTGCTGAAACGAAACTTAAATAGTTATGTTCAAAATAAGAGCTTATGTGACAGTTTACGCTGAGGAAAAATTAGAACATAAATTTTTAAGTTTCGTTCCAGAAAATGGGCCTTAGTCCCAATTTGTGGATCTATCGCTTGTCCCAGTTTAACATCCTTTTTTATGTGATATACTATTTTTATGCCTAGTGATGGTGTGAAACTTATCTAAAATAGGGTTTTCCAATAAGAGGTGTTATTTTGATATTCAAAGAAAAATGGCATTTTTTGAGATAAATGATCGGATGTTTATTTCATTATAGAGAGGAAGGTATGCCGTTAATAATGGAACACAACATCAGCCAAATGGCCGCAACGACCACGCTTACAGGACCATATCCTCTTCATGAAATTTTCCATAACCAAATCGCAAATTGGCTGCCCTATGTCCTCGATTGCCTCACGAATTCCATCTTTGAGGTCTTGAATCGACGCTGGGCTGTTGGCGTAGACCTTATCTTTCACGTGGCCCCAAAGGAAGAAGTCGCAAGGTGTTAAATCACAAGATGTCGGTGGCCAATTGTGATCACCTCTTCGAGAGATAACACGGTCCGGAAACTTTTCCCGTAAAAGATCGATGGTTTCATTGCTTGTGTGGCACGTAGCGCCGCCTTGTTGAAAGTAAACGTTGTCCAGATCAATACCATCCAATTCCGGCCATAAAAAATCATTAATCATCTCTCGATAGCGCAATCCATTGACCGTAACTGTTGCTCCAGCCTCATTTTCGAAAAAGTAAGGTCCAATGACCCCGCCGGACCATAAACCGCACCAAACAGTCACGCGTTGAGGATGGAGAGGCTTTTCAACAATAACTCTTGGGTTTTCCGAGCCCCAGATGCGACCGTTTTGCTTCTTGACGTAGCCTCCGAGGTGGAAATGGGCCTCATCAGTCAAGATGATTTTTCGATGAAATTCCGGATCATTTTCATGCATTTCAAGGACCCAATCAGCAAAGACACGACGTTGTTGATGATCAGCCGGCTTGAGTTCTTGTGTTAACTGAACTTTATAAGCCTTAAGACCCAAGTCTTTATGCAAAATACGGTGTAATGACGTTTGTGGAATGCCTAATTCCAAAGAACGACGAGGAATGGACAAACCTGGGTTTTCTTCAACACTTTGGGCTACAACAGCAATATTCTCAGTTGTTCTTGAGCGACGTGCACGGGTTTTATTCTTCACATCACTTACTTGTCCCAACAGCTTGAATTTGTCCACCAATTTCTGTATTGCGGTCCGACAAGGTGCTTCACGACGACCCAAAAATGTTTTAGTTTTACGAACCGTCTCTGCCAAATTTTCACCATTTTTATAGTGAATTTTAATAATTTCAATGCGTTGTTGAAGCGTGTATCGTTCCATTTTTATTAATGGCGTAGTTTCTACTTGTCAAATGTCAAAAAATGACAGCTTCAAAAGTGACAGCTACCAAAATAGCGGGCTATTCAAAATAACACCTCTTATTGGAAAACCCTTTAAAAAAGGGAAATCTTACCTCACCTTTTCCTTTTTTTTTTTTTTTTTTTTTTTTTTTTATTAAGTTGTAACCCTTCTAAACCATGCTGACAAGATCATATTTTATATAATTTTTAAAACCCACCTTCAAATAAAGAATTGATGATTAAACAATAATGACATAATAAAAACACTTCTATTGACGTCAAAGATTTTGTCGATTAGAATGAGTTTTGAGTTAAATATATTTTATCATTTTAATTTTATTTGTTTATTTCTCATTTCATCATACACATACATATGTATATGTATATGCACACAATGTTGTATATGTACAACACATACAGTAGGTACTGTGCGATTTAATTTGAACACAGAGAAGTTTCTTATAAATTTTGTTTATTTGAAATAATCATTTGGTTTAGTTTATAAATAGGTTTTTTTTTGTTGTACATATTAATATTTAGTAAGGACGTGTCTTTTCATTCCTTTGGCGATAGTTTTTATTCTTTTTGCCATGGAATGTTCAAAATTTTTGCAATTTCCTCTTACTGCCACGTCTCGAAATAGCACCTGAATTATCGCTTCTATCAGTTTTGTTTTTATTTATTTATTTCAATCTACGATTTTAAATCAACAGATCTAAGAACAAAAAACTAATGATATGTTATAATAAAATTAACACCTTAACTGTCCTCATAGAAATTGATTTAAAACCGCCCATACGTCCATTATTACTTCAAGACATCAACAATACGTCCCATGAATCATATTTGATACACAAAATTTTATTTTTTTTTGTTCGTGCCACCTACGTCCCTGTATCATTTTTGATACATAAACAGAACTCGCCTTCACTGTCCCCTTACAAAATTATTTAAAAACTCCCATACGTCCGGTACTTTTTTTTCAAGAAAAAACCATTATTATTTAGTAAGATTCAACATAGAAGGGGTTGGTTGCATTCATAATTGGTCACTGCTGTTAAAAAAATGTTTTAGTTTTGTGGTCATTTTTGATACATGATACATGGACGTATGGTCACTAATTTTGACGTATGGTCACTAATTTTGTGTATCAAATTTGTTACATGGGACGTATGGGTGATTATCAGTTTGTATGGGTCTGGGATTTACTACTAGATTTTGCAACTGTAAACCCATAAGAGTTTCCATCAGTCTATAAGCTTCTCTGTATCTCCATATTCCTCTTGCAAGAGGGAAATGGCTCCATCATAACATGCTTCAGATTGAGTTAAACCTATTGTGGTTTTTGCCGCATATTCCGTTAACACCGATTGCATGAAATTAAACGATTCGTTTTCATGCAATGCAGATCGAAAATTTTCCCAAAAGGGACGATCTTCGAAATTTGATTGCGAAAACCAGCACGTGTTTTTATCTCCATTTTTTTGTTATAAAGATCGAGAAAGGAAATTTCGATATTGAAAAAAAAAAAAACATACTTTTGTTGTAATGGGTGATTTTTTAAGAGGTTTAGAACTTTTTAAAAAAAAAAAACACAAAAAATTCGAAAAAATGAATGAAATATTTATTTGAATCGATAGTTTGAACCTTGCAATTTAATGTTTAAAGATAATTTCATGCAAATGTTGACCGCTGAGTCCAATTTTGGCATACTCTTTCACACATATCGGCCGGTATCTCACGAATGAATGCATGGATGTTGGCTTCCAGTGCGTCAATCGAAGCGGGCTTGTCCCTATAGACATTAGCCTTGACATACCCCCACAAAAAATAATCTAATGGTGTCAAATCGCACGATCTAGGCGGCCAATTGACCGGCCCGAAACGTGAAATTAACTGTTCACCAAACTCGCCTCGCAATTGCGCCATTGTTTCGCGTGCTGTGTGGCATGTGGCACCGTCTTGTTGAAACCACATATCATGCAAGTCAAGAACTTCCATTTCGGGCAAAAAAAAGTTTGTTATCATCGCTCGGTAGCGATTCGCATCATCTTTGAAGAAATATGGCCCAATAATGCCGCCGGCTCATAAACCGCACCAAACAGTGGCTTTTTCGGGATGCATTGGTAGCTGTTGCAATGCTTCTGGCTGATCTTCACTCCAAATGCGGCAATTTTGCTTATTTACGTACCCATTCAACCAAAAATGAGCCTCATCGCTGAACACAAGCAGCGCGCGATGAACATTTCGAACCGAGCACGAATTTTGATAGTAAAATTCAATAATTTGCAAGCGTTGTTCATTTGTAAGACGATCCATGGTTAAATTGCAAACCAAACTGAAGCTGTTTGACAGTGACACAAGGTACTAAACACACGTCAGCTGTCAAAACCAGTGTTGCCAAAACCAAACCAGCCAAAAAATCACCCGTTATTTCCTTCAATATTAACCAGAGGAAATCGTCGTGCATTCAACTCAGCACACTTCATTTGATTGCCAATTCGGTATCATCTTACGGATATTGTTTTGGGTCAATCAAAGTGCACTAAGACAATAATTGATTTGGATAACGTGACGACGATTATCCAATGCGAATATTGGGGCTCGCCCTTAGCGGGATGACATGAGTGCATGGAGTCCGATTTTGTATCCGAAAGGTGTCGTGCGTTTGATTTATTTGGTATACTAAAGATAAACATTGGCGCAGCCGGTAGGATGTTTAACACTTTTAAACAAAACTTATTAAATCTCTTTTTCAACACTTCCCGGGTTTCGGCACATTGAAGAAAAATTCCAACAGTCCGGAAAATGAAAAAAAAAAAACCTCAAAAATATCCAATTTTCCAATAAGTTTTATCTTATAATATCAAAATTAATTCAATGATATCGGTTAAAAAGTAAATCGTTAACTTAACTCATGAATTCATATTTGGGCGGTTTTATATTGAACAAAAAATTCTGTTTTGATGTTCATATAGAATTATTAAAAAGAGACGAATATAAAATCAAAATTAATTATATTCCTAATTATTCAATTTAATACGATAAGTGATGCCACTTTACACAATTATTAAGAAATATCGTACTTTTTTTTAAATATGTTCATAAAAAAGTAAGGATTTACTTGTGAAATAAGTTTTTTTATAAAAAAATAATTTTATGTATCAAAAATGGTACATGGGACTTATTGTTGATGTATTTTATTTCTAAGACAAAATAATGGACGTATGAATATTTCCATATCAATTTGTATGGGGACAGTGAAGCCGAATTCCAAAATGTATCAAATATGATACATGAACGTAGGCGGCACGCGAATAAATTATTTAATTTGTGTATCAAATATGATACATGGGACAGTTAAGGTGTTAAAGTAAACCAAATTTGATTTACATAATAAATAAAGGGTCCGCCAAATAACTTCTTTTTTTTTGAAAATGGCGAAAAACATCGAGTGTAGCTTCGGCTGTGTGGCACGTAGCGCCGTGCTGTTGAAACCAAATGTTGCCAATATCCTCCTCTTCAATTTTTGTGAACAAAAATTCGTTCAACATGGCCCGATAACGATCGCCATTGACTGTAACAGCCAATGGCCCAATTATGCCTCTGGACCAAAATCCGCACCAAACAGTGACTCGTTTTGGCCAAGATCAAAATGAGCTTCATCTGGAAAGATGATTTTTTTTGGCAAAATCGGCATCTTCTCTAAGTCGATCGCACTTAGCGAAGCGTATACACAACCATATTCTTTCAGCGGAAGGATAAAACTAATTATCTGTCACATCAGACATGAGCTAAGTGTTACCATTCACGAAATAAGCACTAGTTGAAAAAAAAAAGTTAGATGGCGGACCCTTTATTATTGTCTTAAAAGAATTAATAACAGAATTTAGCTTTGATGTGAAATTTTATATTTATATACTCTATTACCTACTTATTTTAAATTAAAAAGTACGATATTGATTTTGTGAAATTCTACATATAAAGGGTTTTTCAACAGGGACGCTACAAAAGTAGACCAACAGGGACAGCAAACGACGCCATATTTCTTACCGCTCTTTTGACATTTCTCTTCATTAAGGTTTGCCATTTTATGATGGAAAGATATACGAGCCAACAACGAGTCGAAATTATTAAAATTTACTACCAAAATTCGGAGTCAGTGGCCTCAACGTTAAGAGCGCTAAAAATCGAAAAATCATCTTCAGCGATGAGGCTCATTTCTGGCTGAATGGTTTCGTCAATAAACAAAATATGCGGTATTGGTCAGCCAGCAATCCACACGTACTCCATGAGTCATCATTGCATCTCGAAAAAACTACGGTTTGGTGTGGTTTATGGGCCGGCGGCGTCATTGGGCCTTACTTCTTCCGTGATGATCAAGACCGGCACGTTACTGTAAATGGGGATCGCTACCGTTCAATAAAAACCGAATATTTTTGGCCCTAATTGGATGATATCGACTTGGAGGACATGTGGTTCCAAACGGACGGCGCCACAAGCCACACAGTGAATGTCACAATCAATTTATTGGAAACCAAGTTTGGAGAACGTGTTATCTCACGAAATGGTCCAGTCGCTTGGCCGCCTCGGTCGTGCGATTTGACGCCGTTAGACTATTTCCTGTGGGGCTACGTCAAGTCTACGGTTTATGCCAACAAGCCAGCGACGATTGATGAACTTCGTACGAATATCGAACGTGAAATTGCAGCAGTATCGGCTGATTTATGCTTGAAAACCGTCGAAAATTGGGTTGAGCGTCTGGACTTCTGCAAGCGTACCCGTGGTGGCCATGCAAAAGAAATCGAGTTAAATACATAATGGCATCAAACGTACTTTTACAGGAATAAAGAATTTCATTGATATCCAAAACCGTTTTTGTTTTATTTAAAAGAACTTTTGTAGCGCTCTTATTGAAAAACCCGATATATTGCCAATCGGTTTGTAAAAGCAAAGCTTGTAAACAAATAAATATACATATCTATCTATTTTAATGTCATATTTTAACTATTTATTTTCTTACTTATTATAAAAAAATAGATACAAGACGACTTCAAATATGACGATTTTTCAGTCGTGTAAATTTCTATTTTAGATTTTCCCCATTTTCTTTCATAAGAAAAGATTATCGCATTAAAAAGTTAAAATATGTCAAAAATTATGACTTTATCAGTGATATTAAAATTTGTTTGCTTTCTTTGTAAGAAAAGCTGGCATTTGATAAAAATCTTCACAACGTTGTTGCTGGGTATGGAAGTCAGACTTCCGGAATGACAGTCCTACGCACTTCACTAACCATTACGCCACCGGCTACTACTAAATGGTCACAAAGAAAAGAATAATAATTGATGTATTGTTTACAATTCACATCCAAAATTTATCATATAGAAAGGAATTGTTTGTTGGTATTTTAAAAATCAATTTATTAACAAACTTTTATCAATTCGGTTGTAATATATATCCATATCCATAATTTATAAATTATTCAGATCCGATTCGATCGAATCTTTCGATTCACGTGAATGTTTCATTCAATTTGCCTTAAATTATTTATTTAAAAACTTATTTATTTTCAATGCAAATCTTAACCAGTACTTTATCGCAATTTATAAGCATTATGGAACAATCATTTCTTTCCCGCGGATAGCAGATACAAAATTTTACGCGAACGTTTAGCAGAATAGGCCTGATTATCAATTTCAAATCGTAAAAGCAGTGTCAATATTTTTATATTCTAGATAGGAAGGTTCATTTTAACGCCAAAAAATAAAATAAAAACTTAATGTGTTGATCTTTCATATTTTTGTTCAAATAGAAACATACCACACCCGCGTCCAGAATATGCTTTGTTATTTATTTAACAGTAAGTTAACACAAAAATAGACTTCTGTTTAGTATCACAGTTGAAACAGGTCACACAAATTAGCCTTGGAAGGATATCACAGATAAGTTTGCGATTATGGCTATTTCTTACCGTAAACGCGATTGCACAGTGTGCCCGTGCTGTGCATGAACTGCGAGCAGACTACAGACTAATTTCAACGCACTACAGTGAATTCATTTTATATATTCGCTGCCTTTTGTATTTTTGTTGTTTTTGAATGGCTGCACTATACTAATGGTCGACTTTACGTATTTGTTTTGTAATTGGACGAACAAAAACGCAGTTGGCATTAAATAAGAAATTTTATTCTTAACCATTTTCACCGGTTTCTAACAATACTAGGGGATTATAGAGTACGGTCGATTGCGAAAATCAAATCAACAAAATTAGAACCATAACCAAAATTACGTAGATACATAGGCAAGAGAAGACAAGCGAAACAAACAAAAGACAAGACACGAAAGATATTATGCTAAAAAAAAAAAAAAAAAAACATTCTATATAAAAATAAATTTGTTAAAATGCAAAGCTATGCAAAGATGATCCATAGAAATTTTTATTAAAGCTGGCACGAGAAAAAAAAAACAAAACTAAAATATACACAAATGTATGTACATAGATTATGTTTGTAAATATATATGTATGTATTTAAAACGGAAGCCTTATTGGTGTTGTTATTCCATTTGCACTTAAGACCGTAGCGAAGAAAATATTTCGGAAGGGGTTACAAATTTGATAAGTGAAAAAAGTGCAGCGGCCTGAGGCCTTTTGTATTGAAAATATAAATAATTCAATAACTGTCTTCTTCAGCTTGTCTAACTGTGGCTGAAATTCAAACGACACATACTATATTTATGTACAAACGGTGTTGAAGCTGGTTTCGACCATTCCAATACATGTGATGAGTTGAAATGAGCTTCGACCGACTCGATCCTACTTGCCGAGGGAAATCGAAGTCGTTGAAAGAATCTGACTCAACTTGGCCAATCATAACCTTTTGACTGCGATTGCAACAAATTTCTCTCCACTAGACGCAATAATTTTTCAGTTTTTTGCAAAGTATTTTATGGTTTAAACTGTCAAAGGCCTTTGAGAAATCCAGCAGACAGAGAACAGTTATATTTTCTAAGTCATACTCACACCTAATATCATCGAGGACTTTCATCATCGCAGTTTGCGCCAAACCCAGACTTGAATGGTGACAGCAGTTTAAAACTCTTCAAAAAATCTGATATCTGTGATGCTAGAATTTTCTCAAAGACCTTTGACAGGAAAGGAAGAATACTAATGGGGCGAAAATCTGAGAAACTAATGGGTGATTTTTTAGCTGGTTTGGTTTTGGCAACACTGGTTTTGACAGCTGACGTGTGTTTAGTACCTTGTGTCACTGTCAAACAGCTTCAGTTTGGTTTGCAATTTAACCATGGATCGTCTTACAAATGAACAACGCTTGCAAATTATTGAATTTTACTATCAAAATTCGTACTCGGTTCGAAATGTTCATCGCGCGCTGCTTCCATTTTATGATCGGCATTCTCGACCTTCTAAGCAGTCTATTCGGAAGATTGTGACCAAATTTCGCACCAAATTTACTTTGTTGGACATTAAACCACCAACACGTTTACGTACTGTGCGTAGTGAAGAAAATATTGCGGCCGTATCAGCTAGTGTGACAGAAGACCGCGAAATGTCGATTCGGCGCCGTTCCCAGCAGTTAGGCCTTTGTTACAGCACTACGTGGAAAATTTTGCGGAAGGATTTGGGCGTAAAGCCTTTTAAGATACAGCTGGTGCAAGAACTAAAGCCAGCCGACCTATCACAACGCCGAATTTTTGGTGAATGGGCTCTTGGAAAGCTGGCCGAGGATCCGCTTTTTTATCGAAAAATTGTGTTCAGCGATGAGGCTCATTTTTGGTTGAATGGGTACGTAAATAAGCAAAATTGCCGCATTTGGACTGAAGATCAGCCAGAAGCATTGCAACAGCTACCAATGCATCCCGAAAAAGCCACTGTTTGGTGCGGTTTATGGGCCGGCGGCATTATTGGGCCATATTTCTTCAAAGATGATGCGAATCGCAGCGTTGCTGTCAATGGTGAACGCTACCGAGCGATGATAACAAACTTTTTTTTGCCCGAAATGGAAGTTCTTGACTTTGATATGTGGTTTCAACAAGACGGTGCCACATGCCACACAGCACGCGAAACAATGGCGCAATTGCGAGGCGAGTTTGGTGAACAGTTAATTTCACGTTTCGGGCCGGTCAATTGGCCGCCTAGATCGTGCGATTTGACACCATTAGATTATTTTTTGTGGGGGTATGTCAAGGCTAATGTCTATAGGGACAAGCCCGCTTCGATTGACGCACTGGAAGCCAACATCCATGCATTCATTCGTGAGATACCGGCCGATATGTGTGAAAGAGTATGCCAAAATTGAACTCAGCGGATGGGCTACCTGAGACGCAGCCGCGGTCAACATTTGCATGAAATTATCTTTAAACATTAAATTGCAAGGTTCAAACTATCGATTCAAATAAATACTTCATTCATTTTTTCGAATTTTTTGTGTTTTTTTTTTTTTTAAAGTTCTAAACCTCTTAAAAAATCACCCATTACTAGGATTCGACTTTTTTGGTACAGGGATTACTTTGGATATTTTCCAACTGTCTGGGAATGATGAGGATGCAATGCAAAAATCTAACAAATGTGTTAAAACGCTCAAAATATATGATAGAATCATTTTTATAAAGGATATTAGCACCCTATCTTCTCCAATAGCCTCAGGATTGATAGAACGAATGCTATCCAAAACCCCAAATTCTGAAACACAGTCAAATTCAAAGTGTAGAGAAGGATCACAAAGGCTTTGATCATTGGGCGCAAAGTCAGGACTTTGAATGTCACTCACTATGAATGTCTCATTCAATTCATTTGGATCAGGACAATTTTGGACAACTTCCCTTCTACCAATTCCAATGGATCGAAGATTACTCCATAGCTTGCGAGAGCACTGGTTTGTATCCAACATAGACATGAAAATTAATTTTTTGGCTCTGCGAGTCACAAAATTTGCATTGTCATACGTATGTATGTATTTATGTATTTGTTTTGAAATATATATTTACATACGTAGCAGATACTCAAGGTACACTATTTTATTTGTTTTTGAATTAACAAAAATAGATTGAAGCCATTTATTCTTCAACAATTTCAATATCTTTTCAACTCCAAATCAAGTTCTTAACTCAAGTGACGAAAAACCTGGGTCGAAAATCTAACTCGATTTTTAGATCCTGCTTAAAAACCGGGTAAATGACCTGTATATACATGTGTCCATGTTTAATATATATACAAGGTCGCGCGAAAGTTGTCACCAAATGTTCTTTGGGCATCTTGTAGAACATAAATTATCCTATTGATTTCAATTTCCCGTTCATTTGCTTAAATTATATTGGAAGGGCTCCCCCTTCTAGACATAGGCGTGTTTTTTTCTTAATCTATATAGCTTTAGAAAACAGTTACATAAAATTAATTTACAAAAAACAACATTAACTGAGTCTGTAATTAACTTGTTGATTTTGATTTCAATCAAGGCTTATATCCTAAGCCTGTATAAAATATGGACATTTATCAAGGCTTATGTTCTTAACATGAATACATGTTCTATCCAGTCTAATGAATTGTAAAGAAAATAAGACCTGATACACATCTAGATTAGATTAATTTTTAGTTAGCGTTAAAAAAAAGCTATTTTTACATTTTTAATACATTTAAACCAATAAATAAATATATTAATATAAATAAATGTTTTTAAGATAACTTAATAATTAGTTTTGACAAACTGTGATATTTTATTTTTGAATCTTGTTATATTGTTTTCGATTTTTACATCATTTGGCAAAAATTTGTATTCCTTTAAAAAACAAATGAATGAAATATTTATTTGAATCGATAGTTTGAACCTTGCAATTTAATGTTTAAAGATAATTTCATGCAAATGTTGACCGCGGCTGCGTCTCAGGTAGCCCATCCGCTGAGTCCAATTTTGGCATACTCTTTCACACATATCGGCCGGTATCTCACGAATGAATGCATGGATGTTGGCTTCCAGTGCGTCAATCGAAGCGGGCTTGTCCCTATAGACATTAGCCTTGACATACCCCCACAAAAAATAATCTAATGGTGTCAAATCGCACGATCTAGGCGGCCAATTGACCGGCCCGAAACGTGAAATTAACTGTTCACCAAACTCGCCTCGCAATTGCGCCATTGTTTCGCGTGCTGTGTGGCATGTGGCACCGTCTTGTTGAAACCACATATCATGCAAGTCAAGAACTTCCATTTCAGGCAAAAAAAAGTTTGTTATCATCGCTCGGTAGCGTTCACCATTGACAGTAACGCTGCGATTCGCATCATCTTTGAAGAAATAGGCCCAATAATGCCGCCGGCCCATAAACCGCACCAAACAGTGGCTTTTTCGGGATGCATTGGTAGCTGTTGCAATGCTTCTGGCTGATCTTCACTCCAAATGCGGCAATTTTGCTTATTTACGTACCCATTCAACCAAAAATGAGCCTCATCGCTGAACACAAGCAGCGCGCGATGAACATTTCGAACCGAGTACGAATTTTGATAGTAAAATTCAATAATTTGCAAGCGTTGTTCATTTGTAAGACGATCCATGGTTAAATTGCAAACCAAACTGAAGCTGTTTGACAGTGACACAAGGTACTAAACACACGTCAGCTGTCAAAACCAGTGTTGCCAAAACCAAACCAGCTAAAAAATCACCCGTTATAATGTCTATACCAAAAGCGACCTCATTAATAATCAAACAAGAAAACTAATTAACAAGAGAAAAAATGGAATGCGGTTTATACGAACACCACTATACAAAAATAAACCCAACAAAGTCAGCCCCTATCTATCCAACGAACATACCGAAATCAAAGATCTCCAACTTCATCCGACTTGGTCTTGGCCATCCCTCTGCCACCCACCTTCACATTATCAAAAAAGATCCCCGTCCTACTTGTCCTACCTGCCACACTACTTCTAATCTACAACACCTACTCTACGATTGCAGCAGACTCAGACCAATCATCAACAACATATTGAACGGAAACGATATAATAGAAGTATTAAAATGCCCAAATATAAACAATATAAACAAAATTAATGAAATACTATTGAAAACAGGCATAAATGTATAAAGCAATATTCAAAATTAAATTAAGTATCATAGAGCGGTAGGCCCTTGCAGCTAGAGCTCGTTAATTTATTATTATCCTGTAATTCATTACATGTTTAATAAATATATAATAATAATAAAAATGATTTAAACCATAAATATTCCATTCCTCTTACCCCATAACTGTACAATTTTTTTTTAATAATATATCCCTGTCAAAGGTTTCAAATGCACACTTAAGATCAAGGAACACGGCAGCTTTTTTCTTTTTTTCGTGCATCTTCTCTTTCCAATCAGCAACTACGAAGTTTAATGCAGATTCACACGAATGTTTACTTCGAAAACCAGATTGTTCTTCCATTATACTGTTATTATCTTCCAAGTATTTTTCGAACTGAGTTTGCACCACTTTTTGTAACGATAAGCTGTATAGTTTGTATTTATTTGTATTTTATTAGCTGTTTTGCTTTAAATTCAAAAGAGAATACATTCAATATTCGTAGTTCTGATATTGTTGTTTTATATTTTGAACTGTTTTCTAAGACTATATAGATTAGGAAAAAAACACGCCTATTAATTAATTTTCATTAACTATTTATCAGTTTGAAGAATGATTTCACGAATTCGAAGAACGTTTTTCAACCCCTACCCCTTTTTTTCCACGGCCTTCTTTCTTAAAACACAGCCAATGCTAACAAGATTAAAGCGCAAAAGTAAGAAAAATTTAAATATGCAGCCAAAAATATCTAAAAATATTCTTAAAAACAAAATTCAACATTTTCGAGAGATCAGAATTAAATTATTAAAAAAAAAATAATTCAAATTTCAAGCTATTAATAGAAAATTATACTTTGATTCTTTTTAATTAAATAAAAAAAAAATAACGCAAGTTATTACTGAAAATAATAAATAATTTCTTCAGTTAATGATTTTTTGACACTCAAGAGATTTAATTTTATAACAATTTATTCAAGCTTATAGCCAAATAATATGGGTAGTTATATTTTACATCGAAATACAAATTTCATATTAGTCTAATGATTAAAGTTATGATTGTTTTAGAAAATTGAATTTTATCAAAATTTAAATTTTTACATTTAAACATGAGTTTAAAAATATAAACAATGATTCAATTGTGTATTTTTGCCACCTTTAGTCCAAATGCGTTTCGTCAGGAGTTGGGCTCATCAGTAAGATTTTGTTGTACTTTTTTAAGACGATGGTTATCGACACAAATAAATTTAGTATAAACAATAGATATTAGTTTTCTGCTTTCAATCGCGAATTAAAACATTGTGACTTTGATTGTGGTCTGATATAACGCTTATACGCATTAATGTACAATTAAAGATGTTGATGTTGTATTAATTAAATAAAGTATTTTGGTGCTTAAGATATATGTACATGCATACATACATAATTACACATAAGGGTGACCAAGAACTAACGTCTTATTATGCATAAAACTAAGAGGTTTGGCAAAAAAAGCTCTCTTATCGAAAATGCATGCATTTGGTATTGATGAATCTCTTCTTCGTTGGATTAGAAATTACCTTTCGGACCGATCAATACAAGTTGTATTGGACGGTTTCAAGTCTGATATCTACAAAATAAATGCTGGTGTGCCCCAGGGCTCCGTTTTGTCGCCGACACCCTCTTCCTCTTATTCATAAATGACCTGTTATCTGAAACTTCTAATCCATTAAACTGTTTTGCTGACGACAGTACTCTCAGCGTTTCATATTTGTTTCTAGATTCACATCCATGTTCTTCAGATGTGGAACTTCAACGGCAGCGTATGATAAGCTCATTAAATTCTGATCTCGACAGCATTGTCCAATGGGGAATCAGAAACCGTGTAGAATTTAATGCTTCTAAAACTCAATGCATTTATTCGTCCAAACTTGAGTACAACTCCCATATTTTGGCAGGCGCTTCAAAGACCCACTTGAGCCAATTGGATTGAATACAAAAGAGAGCTCTAAAAATGATAGGTAAAAGAACTATAACGGAAACATTTACATCTCTTGAGCACCGTCGCAATGTTTCATGTCTATCATTATTTTACCCCTAACACTGTTCTAGTGAAATAGCCAGTTGCATTCCTCTCCTTAAACTATTCAACCGTAATACTCGCGCTTCTAGGATTGCCCATCAGTTTGACCTTGAGTCCAACTTCGGACGTACTGTTAAGTGCAGAGATTCTTTCCTTAGTCGCACTACACGAATGTGGAATGCTATACCCAGCCCAATTTTCTCCTCCCATTGTGATCTTCAGACATTCAAAACCAATGTGCATCGGTATCTCCTTCATTAAAGGTCTGCATGACCTGACTCTAAACGAGTTTACCAATTCAGTGTATTCTATCCGTGAATATTATTCTAAAGGCTTAACTTAACTTAAAAAGTGAAAATTTTCAAACTCATTTTGGAATAGTTATTCTGACTGGAAAACTTATAAAAATGATGCAGAAAGATTAAATTTTGGTTTAAAAAAAAAATTTGTATATTCTTTTTCACAAAACAACTGCGCTAGCGGGAAAAAAAAAATTCTTACTTTTGTACTTTTTGGCTTAAGTAGTGAAGCCTTAAGAAACGAACACTGCACACCATTTGATCCCTTTAAAACGAATCGAATACACTGGTTCTATCGTGCTGGAATCAAAAGGAACAAGTACAAGCTGGATCAAACTGGTTTTACTCGGTGTGTACATAGGTGTATTCGTTGCATTTGCTGAATACACGATTCTTATGTTTTGGTTTCAAGAAGCGTTTCGTGTTTTATGTTTTGCAAGATGTGAATACAGCGAATGGTGTATTTGAAAATATATGGAGTGTTTTCAAAGTGAAGGGTTTTCCAATAAGAGGTGTTATTTTGATATTCAAAGAAAAATGGCATTTTTTGAGAGGTGTTAAATCACAAGATCTCGGTGGCCAATTGTGATCACCTCTTCGAGAGATAACACGGTGCGGAAACTTTTCCCGTAAAAGATCGATGGTTTCATTGCTTGTGTGGCACGTAGCGCCGTCTTGTTGAAAGTAAACGTTGTCCAGATCAATACCATCCAATTCCGGCCATAAAAAATCATTAATCATCTCTCGACAGCGCAATCCATTGACCGTAACTGTTGCTCCAGCCTCATTTTCGAAAAAGTAAGGTCCAATGACCCCGCCGGACCATAAACCGCACCAAACAGTCACGCGTTGAGGATGGAGAGGCTTGTCAACAATAACTCTTGGGTTTTCCGAGCCCCAGATGCGACAGTTTTGCTTGTTGACGTAGCCTCCGAGGTGGAAATGGGCCTCATCAGTCAAGATGATTTTTCGATGAAATTCCGGATCATTTTCATGCATTTCAAGGACCCAATCAGCAAAGACACGACGTTGTTGATGATCAGCCGGCTTGAGTTCTTGTGTTAACTGAACTTTATAAGCCTTAAGACCCAAGTCTAATGCAAAATACGGTGTAATGACGTTTGTGGAATGCCTAATTCCAAAGAACGACGAGGAATGGACAAACCTGGGTTTTCTTCAACACTTTGGGCTACAACAGCAATATTCTCAGTTGTTCTTGAGCGACGTGCACGGGTTTTATTCTTCACATCACTAACTTGTCCCAACAGCTCGAATTTGTCCACCAATTTCTGTATTGCGGTCCGACAAGGTGCTTCACGACGACCCAAAAATGTTTTAGTTTTACGAACCGTCGCTGCCATTTCACCATTTTTATAGTGAATTTTAATAATTTCAATGCGTTGTTGAAGCGTGCATCGTTCCATTTTTATTAATGGCGTAGTTTCTACTTGTCAAATGTCAAAAAATGACAGCTTCAAAAGTGACAGCTACCGAAATAGCGGGCTATTCAAAATAACACCTCTTATTGGAAAACCCTTTACATAATATTCAAGACATTCGTTGCAGATGTTTAGTCTTCATGCAATATTTTACACACACTTGAACATTATATCTCATCCGTAAATTCCTGGTTTTATAGTCACACCCTTAAATGAATCAATTTGAGCTAGGTCCTAAGCGGGTGGACCGATGTGCTTCAAACTTGGTACAGAGTATTTGTATGCGATTCCTAGCTCATCTAGAACGGGTACCTGCCATACAAATATTTTGTTGTTTTTTTTTTCAAATTTTCTCGAAAACGGCTCTAACGATTTTGATTAAATTTCGTACTTGCAATAACCAAGTCAATTATAAGAAAACTGCTTTTCAGGTTTTTCTCAAAAAAATCACATAACGGAATTAGGTATTCCAGGTTTTTTTGAGAAAATGGTCTTATTTCTGGGTTATTCGCGTATATCTTCGCCATAGTTAAACCGATTTTGTTATAATTTTGAAATTTGATGCTTCTCAATAGTTTAATCAATTTTTTAGTGCTTTTAACTCTTTTAATATTTTCTCGTAAAATATATGGGATTACACATACAGCCCTATTACGATTGTCAATTATCAATTGATAGTTGATAAATATTGAAATTTCGTACATTAAAACTTAATTTATTAAAAAACTGAACAACTATTTGGTGATAATTATTAATTTTCTTGCAATTCACTACGGCCTGCACCATTCTCAATGATCAAAACTTTTATCAATTGGGTTGTCAAATATCGATTTTCAATATTTATCAACTTATCAATTGATAATTGACAATCGTAATAGGGCTGACAGTATTTAACCACAAGAGCAATTTCGCGCGATCAAGTCGTGCATATTTTCTTTTAACAAATTTATATTAATTGAATTAATCATGCATTCTATATGTTTATTTGTATATTATTAAAGATTAATTTAATTTATTTGGAATATAGTGTGAATTATTTACAAAATTATGAGTAACAGTCGTTACAATGAAAACACCCATATCCCGTTGGTTTTTGGTATATCTTTCCCTATAACAAAAATCAATAGGACAAGCTTTCTTATGTTCACCAGCTTCTCATTTCATGCTCAATGTCAACAAAAATAATAATTACAAAATAAACCAAAATTAAATACAAAATCAAAACAAAGTGACGCACACAAAACGCATAAATGGTATAAATGTCGTTATGCTCTATGTCTGTCTAAAAGAGACTTGAGAAGTAGAAGTAGAATTGTAGGCCTTGAGTCTGATAAAATACTTTATTTTTTTCCTCCAGAACGATTCTAACTGGAAATATACATAAATTAAATTTCCGTGATTGTGCTTAAAGCGATTGCCCAATATAAGTTTGTAAAGTGGTGAAATGCAGATCGCGTGCTCATCACGAGTTCAAGAGGAAATTTAATAAAACGCACAGGCACAACACAGCACACAACAGAACAGACAACTATATTATAATATGAAATTAAATTCAATTTGCCTGACCTCGAATGTAAATTTACAAAATAGCTTTGTATCATATGACAGTAATTGGTCTGTCTGAAAAGCTAATAAATACGGTGGATAGTGAAAATGGTTAGAAAAAAAAAACGATCAGATCATACCAATTATTTTATTATTAAACACTAGTGGAACCCGGCGAATTTGGTGTCGCTCTATTAGCCCCGAATTAGCAAAAAGCCCTATGCGGCTTACTTCACTTTATAAAAAAATGGACTTTAGAGATTATTTCTCTCAGTATAAAATTTATTTCCAAATAGCTTTTATCGGCCTTTAGTCCATAAAAATTGGCGTTTCGTCCCGGCGATCTCACTTGGACTCATTTTTATGGACTAAAGGCCGATAAAAGCTATTTTGAATCAATAATTCAACAAGTCCAATTAAATAGTGCTAAGTCTTCTACTTGGCTGATGTATTTCAGTAGTATATAGAATTTGTATTATAAAAACCTTCATATAAAAACAAAGCCTGGCCCTGGGCAAAATTTCCAGCTTAATGATTAAGAATTTTAATCTTGTTGGATATAGTTCACATTGGATTTTTGTCAAAAAGTTCATGTAAGTTGAACTGAACTTAATAAAAATTGGGTATTGACAAGGCACTCACTAGTCAACTGATGAGTCCAAGTGAGATCGCCGGGACGAAACGCCAATTTTTATGGACTAAAGGCCGATAAAAGCTATTTTGAATCAATAATTCAACAAGTCCAATTAAATAGTGCTAAGTCTTCTACTTGGCTGATGTATTTCAGTAGTATATAGAATTTGTATTATAAAAACCTTCATATAAAATTTATTTGTTATGACTGCAACTAGGTATGACGAATCAAAGCACAGCACCTATGGTCATGGCTCTATCAGGTATGACACAATGGACTCCTGTACTAGATTTTAACAAAAAAAACTTCTCTATTTTAATACTGGAAAGGCATGGATGGGAGCCCAACTCACTACTAAGTGAACAAGGTATCCCCTTTTACACCGACGGGTCAAAAATGGAAGAAGGAACAGGAGCTGGGGTGTTCTGTGAAGCTCTTAACATTAGAGAATCGTATAAACTCCCAAATGAGTGTAGTGTCTTTCAGGCTGAGATTTACGCTATAGAAAATAGCGGCAGAAATAGTACACAAGAAAAAACTGAGCTCGTCGGAGATCACATTTTTCGTGGAAAGCCAAGCTGCCATCAAAGCAATATCCAGTGACAGTAGCAAAATGCCGAGGCGTACTGAATAATATTTCCAACACCAACCAAGTCAAACTCTGCTGGGTTCCTGAACATAGCAATATAGAAGGGAATGATATAGCAGATGAACTGGCAAGGAAAGGAAAATTGATTAAAATGAAAATATACCTAATAACGCCATTGGCACAATGGCCACTAGACTGGGTGCATCCGCACCTGATTTCTGTCAGGATGTCGACAAAAATAGAAACCGTTAAACACCTGCTCTGCGATTGCCCAAACCTCCAAACTAATCGCCTCCGTTACTTTGCAAACATGTTGGAGAACTGGACGATTTAGCGCAGGTATCAATGGAAAACATGAGAAAATATATAAATAGAAAGTACAGACTGGTTCGCCAATGAACCAGTCTATCCCAGCCATTAGCTTAGGATCATCGCTGCATTCTTCTATTAAGAAGGGGCCTATTGGTCACAATGGACCAATAGCCCTCGTGAACGCAACAGCCTCTCGGCTGTGCACGGCTCTCCTTACCTAACCTATGACAAACCATTTCATCTTCTTAGTGGTTCCCTTTCACACACATTGTTTTTTGTTTTGCCATACATCTATCCCGCTCAAAATCCAAATTATATTCAAAAATTAAAAAAAAAATATATAAATAAATAATTAATGTAATTTTAACTTTATGCCGCGCCGGTAAGACCTAAGGTCTTTTTAAAAAGCAACTTGAATACAAACTGCGAACCATTTGGTTTTGTGTTTTTTTATTTCATTTGTTACATTCGACGTTTTTTCAACAAACCGAAGAAAAAGGTGAAATAAACGAAACGATAAAGCAAAACTATTGCTGTCGTATTAAATAAGACTCTGTTTACAAATTTATTTTACTTTGTTAAAACTTTTTGTAATAACACAACATGTTTAAAATTTAAAAAGCCTGCGTCGTTAAAAAAAAACAAACACCTCGAACCTACTTCTCATATAATTTTAATTAGAAATGCTCATGAAATGCAGTAGAGGACACCGACTTCCATTGCATTCCGAAGGTACATAAAATATGTAAATATATAAATACTGATTCTGAAAGTATAAGAAAACAAGTTTGTTGACATGTTCGTTTAAATATCCAAATGATTTATATTATACTCGTATGTATAGAAATTGTATACCTATTATATATTTTCGTCTTAATATTTCGAATGTTTTGTTTAATTTTCTTTCATGGGACTGTGTTTGTAAATCTTTTTAAATTGCCTGAGTGTGTATGTGTATGTCGTATAAGGCGGTGGGTTATAATTAACTGTAGTTTAATAATTCACAATAAAGATTGTTGATAGTTAAACGACATCACGATGAAATAAGAATTTTATTAAGCAATAAATTAATATCGTGAAAGCAATTATAGCTATCCAATTGATTTAATCATACTGTTTGATTCACACTTCATTTATTATGCAACTTTTTTTGATAAATTAGAATAGGTTTATTATAATAAACCCTATAAATTATAAAATCGAGCAAGTCCCTATAACATTCATGTTATGCATACTTATTACTTTATTATTTAGTAGTTTGACGCTTTTTCACTAAAGGACTACCTACCTAGAAGACAGTATTTAAAAATGTTGTTAGGATCTCGGAGATCTCAGCAATCTCACAAGTCACAAATGGGATTCTTCAGCAAAGTAGGAAGCTCTCAGTTTTGTTTTCAAATACTGATGGAAAACAAATTGGATCCACCTGCTTAAATTTTGAACGGAGCCAATTAAGTGAGTACCTACTCTGAAATATAAACTGACCATTAGTTTGAAGTTTGACTGTGAGAAATTCTTGCCAAGCTCAAGTCGATTCAATTCAACAATCACACTGGGTAAAATGTGCAAATGATTAGCCCATTATCGTACCTGGGTCGACAGGAATCTCAATTTATACATTCATATAGACCTCTAGAGCCCATTGACTTAATTCGTTTGAATAATATACAAATTTACACGAGCTAGGACAATAAATAAATCCATATTTTTATAATTCACTAAGGTAAAATAAATAGAAAATACCTGTGTGTTATAATAAAACTATAAACGTAAATGCCTATTAAATATTACCAGGCATTTAGATTCAACCGATAATTTACTTAAGCGATAACATTTACTTAATATGGTTTATTTTATGGGTATCTACTCTTTATTTATGTCATCTCCTTTGTTCAAAGTTCTTTTAACATATACCTACCTAACTGGCTTTCAATCTACACCAACACACACTTTATACGTAGGTATGTATATGATTTATGGCGTTGTAGTTTTTCAAACCACAGTCATTGCATTTGAAAATGTAAGTACCTATCAATCCTGGTAACTTTCCATTGAATGGGACCTACTACGGGTACAAACTACATACATATTTATATAATCATAATCGTTATTATCATGGGGAAGGAAACAAAATACGGCTTAAGAGATTGGACAAGAAAAAACAGACATACCTATCTACTCATACACTCGTGTTTATAAAACCATGATATTGAATGATTGTATATGTGCGGTATATGAAGAGGTACTGTATTTTAATATTGTCAACGTGTACCTACTGATTTTTATAAAAAAGAATACCTACTTAAGATTTGATCAAACAGAAATCTCAATTAAAAATGAAGATTGATAACTAGAGAGTAGAGAGTAGAAGTAGAGACTAGCAAATGAACAATACTGCAAAAGTATAGAAACCAGTTTGTTTTGTTTACTCGCACAGTTTGTTTTTATGTTTTGTTTAAACAAATATGTATGTATATGTATTTAGTCCCAGTTTTTCTAGTGTGAGATCACTATATATTAGTTGTTAAACTCAAGTTAATTCAACATATTTGGTAATCAAAATCTAGATTAACTGGGGATATATTTTAAATACAATAATATGCTGAAATAGCAAGAAATAACAAATTTATAGGCAGGTTTAGCCGTTTAGTCAACTGTAGTTTAATTCAGTCCTGAATAACTAGGCCACCTTTTCTGGAAATAAGTAGAATGGGTGGCAATGGCGCAGTGGATTAAGTGCTTGATTGTTAACTTATAAGTGTGGATTTGAGTCCAACTCTTATCGGTTGCAACGAGACGCATTGCGAGAGATTTAATGTGATGGTAAAAACCTCATTTTTCAATTCACTGTGCCAGCAAAATTTGTTCTATCCTATCCTTCTCGATTTTTTCAAACCTGTGCCGTGCAATACCTGGTCTAACAGGCATACCTATGGTTAAATGCTAACATCCAATGCAATAATGGCTTTGAAAGGGAAGCTCCCATATCGCATCTTCTCCTGAAATAACAGAAATCTTCTTCTTCCTTTGGAATTATTTCAAGAGTAATTTCTATGCCAATCAGCCAACAATTTAATAGCTAATGAACGAGATCGTAGGGCATATTAGTGAGATCGAGAAACAATGATGCAGAGATTGAACGAATCATTTTGACCATTGAGTGGTTTGCCCCACAGCCGCTTCTTGCTAGATTTACACGGATGACAAATTGCCAGTGTATCAAAAGTCCAATCTTTAGTATTTTTCTATGTGACAGAAATTTTCATTCTATCAAGAATTTTTGATCTATTTTTCGTTGAATTGACTTTTTCTCGGAAAAGGCAAAAAGTTTTGTGTTTGAAATGAAAGGAGTAAGCAAGCTAGCCTCTTTAGTAACCTTAGAGCCTAGCGTGCATAGGAATCACAGGGGCAATGAGGTCCACACCCACTGCGTCAATTGAAACCATACTCAATCTAAGACCCCTGGATCTATTTGTACAAGAAACTGCAGCCTACAGTGCTCAAAAACTAAGCCAGACCGATAGCCGGAAAAGGAAATCCGTAGGTCATACACATTTTATCAATAAATTTACGGAGGGTTATGTATACGCAGACTACACAATACCCCGTACAGATTTTGAGAAACCGTTTTCTGTCTCCATCCCCACAAGAGAGGAATGGAATGCTGGTTTACAACAATCAGATAAACCGATGGTAGAAATTAACACCAACGGATCGAAGATGAATACGGGAGTAGGTTCTCTCAATTTAGCCTACTCTTATAGACTCCCTGCCTGATTACAGCAGGTTCTAGCAGTGATTTAGGCTGTCGAACAGCCAGGCAGCGATCAAAGCTATCTCTGCCACAAAAATAAAATCCAAGCTGGTTTCATGCCGTCATGAAACATAAGACTCTGCTGAGTCCCTGAACACTGTGGAATTTTAGGAAATGAAAAAGCAGATTAACTGGCAAGGACTGGTTCATCGTTAGATCTAAGCCTAACAGACTCCAGTGTTAAAATTCCACCCTGTGCCATTAGACAGACAATTCGTAAGAAAATATACCAATGGAATATGGAACTCACTCGTAATTTGTACCTACCACTACAAAGAATCTGTGGCCAGCTACAATAAGAAAAAAAAAAAAAAAAACCGACAAAATCATGAACCTGAAAAGAGATCTCTGAATTTTTTGATAGGGATTATCAAATGACATAATTTCTTAGGGTATCATAAAAAGAAAATGAGACTAAGTGCTGAAGACCTATGCAGTGGCTGCGGAGACGAAGAAGTAGAGGAGGACACCCTTCACTA
This sequence comes from Leucozona laternaria, assembly GCA_932273885.2. Lineage (NCBI taxonomy): Eukaryota > Metazoa > Arthropoda > Insecta > Diptera > Syrphidae > Leucozona > Leucozona laternaria. The sequence continues at coordinate 18,676,557 of OW026368.1, read as the reverse complement.
CCTACATATGTCACTTTCCGGCACTCCGGAAGGTAATTTTTGGGTAGGTAGTTATTTCTTCAACGATCTAGCAGAAATCTCGAAGTCAACAGGTGGATACCATCTTAAATTTAATGAACTTCATCAACGCCTCCAAATGGCTCGATACTCCATAGGATTTCATAGGTTATATTTTAAAGGATCAACATTGATCTAATGTGGATTTCGTTTCAACCAATTCATATTTGGGTGTTAGATCTTAAATTTTACTGGCAAAACGAACACAAAACGTGATTTTATTTTGTTTTATGATTGTATGAGTGCCTTTTTTAAAACGACACTGGGTAAAAGTCACTTTTCTTTGATGTGTGTGCAAGTTCGTGTGAAAATCTGTGTAAATCTTGCTAAAAATCGAGATCTGCAAAATCGACTTCAGATCGACAAAGATTCGATTTTTTTGGTCGAAATGAAAGGAAAAACTTGTCACAAATCAAAAAAATCAAAAAAAAAAATCGATTTTTTTGGTCGAAACGAAAACCACAAAAGTGTGACGGGAACAAGAACCACCGTCAGCCCAGCAACCTAACCCTAGAGATAAGTAGTTAGGTACCTAGCTAACAAATAAAAACGAGTAGGTAGAGGTCTGATAAATCAACCATTTGGTGCATTCAAATTTGTATATTTCTGCACACGACCTAGTTAATATTTATTTACAATACATACATATACACATAACTTAATTTATATGTTTTGTTTCTATTATATGGGCCTCAGGGGCGCAGCAGGCCTTAACTGCTACTCCAGACATTGGTTACTCTAACTAGAACCGTAAGTCTAAAGTAAAAAGGAATTTCATCATCGATTTACATAAATGTCTATAATATTTATATACAACTATAAATACTTACCGTAATTTAAAACAAACTAAACCGCGTGTTTGATTAAAATAAATGAAAATATGAAATTTTTATATGTACCTACATAAAATCATTTTAGGTACATACATATATATGTATTCTATATACAACTTCATTGTTGTTGGTGGAAAGATATAACCTGTCTCGTGACTCGTGAGACAACGGTGTATATTTTCTCCACGAACACACGAGTTATTGAAGACAAAAAAAGATGTAATGGCGACTAAATACAACATGGCGGCTGTGGTGTGGAAACTTCTCAAAGTGCTTAATCGTTTTTGTGAAAACGAAAATAAAGTAAAAGAACAAAAGCATATCAAAACATTTATAAAATTCATTTGAAATGTATGTATTAAAATTGTTTTACTTTACTTACAATAATACAGTCGATAGAGAATAATTTCTCTTTATTATTTTACACTTTGCAAATAAACCTAACTGTTATGGGAGGACAGTTGGAAATTTTCTATGACGTAAAATTAATGACACCTCCTTAACCACACCACCCCCTACCCCACATACAAACCAAACAACCTTCATGAATCGAAATATTTTTTTCACAAAATAATTTTTTCATACATTTCGATTTCGACTCCCACCAATCGTCACTTCATTTTTTTTATTTTTATTTTTCTCAACAACACTACTTTACTTTTTCATTTTACTTACAGTTTATTATTCATGTTTGAAGGCATATTTAATTTTTTAACTGAACTTCACAAAACTAAAACAAGGATTTTAATAAAAGACACAAAATATTTTTGTGAGAAAACGAGTTGAAACTTTTTTTTTCGTTGGTTAAAAAAAAACTTTTCGCGATTTTATCCTCTGCGAACTGGTTGGTTTGCTTTCCGTTAAGAAACTGATATTCCAGTTAGCGATGACGTTGCCAATTTATAAAAAAAAATCTTTATGCGCAGGGATAGGGAGTGTGGAGTGCCACTTTTGTTATCTTATCGGAGTGTTTTACTACGATTTGTATTGTTTTTTTTTTTGTTTTTATTATTCGATTGTTTTCGCCCAAAATTATATGCATCTTGTGTTATGGAATGAGCGAAACAATTCTTATATATTAAATACATATACTTACCTATATATATTAAAGTTTTAATCACACGTCGTACACGATTTTATCTTATCAATGATAGAGATAAATATTTTTCTTGGAACATTAAGATAGGAAGAAAACACAAATCAAAACGTAATTTTCAGGACATATTAAATAAATATTTAAAAAAAATTGCATTGGTTGGGGAAAAAAAGTATAGTAGTAGTATATTTGCTTGATTTCTCATTAATAATTCCTTGAAAGTCCTATGGTACTTTGAATTTCTGAAATGCATTTGCAAATCCAAAAGCAAAGATGGATCTTGAGTAGATTTAGTAATACATGCATTTTCGTGTTCAAATCCAATCCGGGTCAGATCTGGGGGAAAATAAAGTACAGCTAATAAAGCTCGAAAAGTGTTTATAAATGTCAAATCAGATAAAACCGTACTACGGTAAAATAAATAACAAGTGGGAGCACAGGTTTGGACTGGAAATCTAATGAACAACGGGGCGATTCCTACAGCTTTCCATACTTCCAAGATTTCTTGTGTGCGTTTCAGGGTAAAACAAAATCCGCATTAATGTGGTTTACGTTTCGACCAAAAAAATCGATTTTTCTTTGATTTTTTTGATTTGTGACAAGTTTTTCCTTGCCTTTGGACCAAAAAAATCGAATTTTTGTCGATCTGAAGTTGATTTTGCAGATCTCGATTTTTAGCAAGATTTACACAGATTTTCACACGCACTTGCACACACATCAAAGAAAAGTGACTTTTACCCAGTGTCGTTTTAAAAAAAGCACTCATACAATCATAAATCAAAATAAAATCACGTTTTGTGTTCGTTTTGCCAGTAAAATTTAAGATCTCACACCCAAATCTGAATTGGTTGAAACGAAATCCACATAAGTCTGCGTTTACATTGAACGATTTTTCCAATGCCAATTTTTATTTGTGAGAGAATGGAAAAATCGTGTGGAACATGTCGGCTGTCCCTCGAAATCTCACACGTTTACAACAACAAATAAAAATCGGCATTGGAAAAATCGTTCAATGTAAACTCAATGGAAAAATCGTTCAATAGGCGTGTTTTTTTGCAAGTCCATATGGATTTGTCGAAAAAAACGACATCGGGACTTAGGAACTTCTTACTTACAGTGCGTAAGTCCCGATAATTATCTGGACTTAGCTAAGTCTATATGGATTTAAGTTGTTGTTGTATTTACGTGTAAAACTATTAGTCCCGATGTCGTTTTTTTCGACAAATCCATATGGACTTGCAAAAAAAACACGGCTAATATAAACATTTCACACGATTTCTGGAAAAATCGGTCAACGTAAATCAGTGTAAATCGGACTAAGTCTGTTTTTACATTAACCGATTTTTCCGCTAAGATTTTTCCAGAAATCGTTTGGAATGTTTACATTGAACGATTTTTCCATTGAGATTTTTTTCGTTGTCCTCTTCACTTTTCATTGCTATCCCCTTCATTTTACATTAAGATTTACTCACACCATCAAATAAACGGCACATTAATATTAAATACAAATAAAAAACTGCAAAGAAAGTAAAAGACAACGAGAACAGCCAGGAAAAATCGTATGAGTTTTGAGGAACAAACTTTTTTTTCTTCCCCCTCACTTGTTACTCCCTTTACATAGGAATAAAAGATATTTTATTATTTTATTAATTTTACAAGTCAAAGGCTGGGCTAGGGGTCTCCACCTGAAATATTTCATAGATTACCATCTGTCAGTTTTGATAGAAAGAAAGACCGATAGTATGCCATATAATGTTGGTTGGGCATTTTCATAGCTTACTATTTCCCTTGCGAGAATAGAACAACATCACACAAAACAAACAAAATTCAAACAAACCCACAAATGTCAAACGAAAAATTGCTTGCTCATAGAGTGCTATCCATAGCTTTCTATGAGCCGAGCAGTATGTGGCAAGAAATTTATTATAAATAGAATACTATTAAGTAGCCTCCATGAGCAATTTTCATAGGATGCAATATAGTATATTCTTTGAAATATTTCTAGTGGAGTCAAGATGTCACAAGTGGTGAATCGGTGGAGTGAAGAATCTCTTGTGGAGTCGGGGTGTTAAGTTTTCATTATTCACCGTGACTTTGCCTTTTCCAGTCGTTGTTTCCAATCAGATTTTATTTCCAAGAACTATTTACAGTTGTCTAATCAGTTTTTTTTTGTCAACACAGATCAAAAGAGTCGGCATTTTTGTTTACAAAATAAAAATACAATATTTTTTATTCTTAAAATATTTTCCGAATATCCATCATGTTTGGTTCAAATCCAAAGGACTATGACCTGAAAATAGAATTAGCAAAATGCTGCAATGGCATAGCTACAGTGTTTCTCAGTCAATACGTCCCAAATTCCCAGCATATAGCAGTTAAGAAATATCGCATGGACAAGGCCAGCAAGGAAGAGAGCAATATGATCTGCGATGAAATCCTAACTATGCGTCAATTCAATCATCCTAATATTCTATCATTCCACACAGCATTTGTGCATGATTTCGAGATGCACTTGGTCGCACCATTGATGTGCTTTGGCAGTTGCAAGGACACTAGTAGGAATTGTTTTAGCACTGGTAAGTTGATAAGGTTGAATGAACAAAAATTGTAGGTACTTACTAAGAGAAGTTAAGGTTTTCCGGAAATATTTGTTGCTCTGATACTGCGCGATGTACTGGCTGGCCTTGAGTACATTCACCGCAAGGGATACATCCACCGATCCATCCGTGGCAGTCATATTCTTCTTAACCAGACCAAAGCAGTCATTTCAGGCTTTAGAGAATGTACGAGCATTGTTTCGCATGGAGAACGTGCCAAAACTCTTCACAACCTCGCCCCATTCAGCAAGAAGAGTCTCAATTGGTTGGCACCCGAAGTTTTGGAACAGAACCTGATTGGATACACCGAAAAATCGGATATCTATAGTGTGGGAATTACGTCATGTGAATTAGCAAATGGCATGGAACCATATGCCGATATAGAGCCAACATTCATGTTCACAGAGAAAATTCGAGGAAATGTACCAACTCTGCTAGATCGATCAACATGTCCCAGTGAAGAGATGATGGGTTAGAAAATATCTTTCGTTCCATCAATAAGTGTATAATGATTACTATTTTTGTTTAAGATGCAACGATGCTGGAAAGCACGATGGTTGTGAAAGCAGGTCATATCTACAGTCAGCGTGTGTTCTCGGATGACTTTCATCAATTCACTGAGAGTTGCTTGGAAAAACGCCCCTCTAACCGGAGCAGTGCAATGCAACTTCTTAACCATCCCTTCTTTAAACAGTGTAGATATACCAGTATCTTAGATCAATTGACACGGTTTGGTCTGGAAACTATGGACTATACACAATTAAGGGGTAAGCAGTTCAGTGTTACCTTGTCCTAAATTAATTCTGTAAATACTTTATAACATCAACTTGACTTATTTCGGTGCTTGACTGCTCAATAGGCATAGAGCTACACGCCATATCTTAGTTTCCAGAAATGTGTTTGGGTTTTTACCAACTCAACCAATGGCTTAGATTCCGTATAGGTATAGGTATGCCGAAACACAAACTAACAAAGAAACGCATTCGATTTTGGACTTTTATTAATAGTAGGTACCTCCTTTTTGCCCTTTCTACGATAAACATGTCTGCTGCCAGCATTGCCGCTCAAACTGAATTAAAAAAAAAAAAGTGATGTAATGTTAAGGATTTTGTTCTAAATGTTCTTAATAATTTTTACCCGATGATGAGCATAACCATGCTCGAAACGTCGCACAAACTATAACATCGTTCCTTATTGACCTACAGCCCACTAATCAATTTCATAATTCTATATTGCTCGGGGTGCTTTTCAACAAAAAATATCACTGGTTCTATTTATCTTAGCTTTCCTATCGATACAAGGCGAATCGATTATTTCATATTTAATGCCCATGAAGTGACAATCCTACAAAATGATCTCTTGTAATGAGAAAGTACCTCTCACATTAGCCGTTTGGTTTTGGCAAAAAAAATATAGGTCACCTTCATGAAAAACACATGAATGGTTTCGATTTGTAGTCTCTAGGCTCCACTCAACGAGCTGTCACGTCACCAAATCAATTTTTTTCTGCATGCAGCCTGGTCTGTTTTAAGTTTTAAAAATCCTAAACAAATCGGTTCCCAAAATAAGCAGTATGTACTGCTGAAATAAAGTTGATATTTGTACATCTTATTTAAATATTTTACATTCCGCGAAATATATTTTATTAAACAAAGTTCTTTTATTTTCAGATGAAAGTCTAACCCTGTGCAGTGAACTTGCCGACATAAATATGAATGGAAATTTCGAATGGGATTTCTAAAAATTTAAATGTAAATAATAAATATTTATAAAAAAAAAAATAGTGTTCAATATGGTCTCAATAAAAAAGTCACATACACTGCAAGCCAAAAGTTTGAGTCCAACGTATCAACTGACTTCATTAATGCCGGGGGGTTGTTTATTATGAATTAAAGATTGGGTTTTTTACCTGGAACAATACGCAACACGTTCAGGTAGTAAAAGTTAAATTTTTAATCCAGATTTAAAAAAAGGGCATTTTGTTTAGAAATATTGAAAACCCGATTATGTATAGGGATCATTGAGAAGTATTTGGGTTTTTCATTATTATTAATTTGCATGAGTTTTGATTGTTGCTTCGGCACTTTTTTATAACTCTGTACATAAAAAGGGGCTTCAAAACAAAAAAATTTAGACCGGCATTGCAAGTTTGAAGTCAAAAGCATTTATTTGAAATTCTTCATCTATTGAGTAAACAACTAGTTCAAAATGGGAAAAGTCGCGGAAACTACAATTGAAAAACGTTCTGCAATCATCACTCTTATTAAAGAAGGCAAATCGCAGCGGGAAGTTTCTTCGCAGTTGAAGATATCGAAGGGCTTCGTCCAACGTGCCATTGAGCGGCACGCTCTAGCCGGGGCCCTTATCGCTCTATTAAGTGATTGTCGTTTTTACGATTGCTCAATCTATCCTTCCCTATAGATAGAATAGAGACAGCAATCGTGAAAGCGACAATCAAAAAATTGATAATCAACTATCACCTTAGGCGATTCCACCCTGGACTTCTTGAGGAAGTGACAGCCTAAATCGACAGCTAAACACGAGGATCTGCTAATAGTAACAACAAGCTAACGAAATAGGCAAAAAACAGCACCGGAAATACGTGCCGAAATAAATACAACATGGAATAAGACCCTGTCCTTGACAACGATCAAACGGAGGCTAAGAGATGCGGGACTATTTGGTCGGGTTGTTGTTCGAAAACCCCTTTTTCGACCACAAAACAAGGTGAAAGGGTTAGAGTGGGCCAAAAAGCATATAGACTGGAAGGAAGAAGATTTTAACAGAGTTTTATGAAGCGGTGATTCCAAGTTCGAGGTATTTGGCACAAAACGGAGGGTTTTCGTTCGACGCAGCGCTGAACAAAAGATCCTATCCGACTGTATGGTTCCTACCATCAAGCATGGAGGTGGTTTTGTGATGGTCTGGGGATGTTTTTCTTCAAGTGGAGTGGGAGATTTGACTCGAGTTATTGAAAAAATGAACAAGGAGGCGTATAAGAAGATATTGGAGGAAAACACCTTGATCTCTGAACTAAGATTGATTGGCGAAGGATTTGTATTTCAACAGTACAACGACCCGAAACACACTTCCAAGGCCCGTATTACGAATTACGATTATCGTTCAAAATCCGTCGTTATCGTCCCTTTGCGATTACGATTTACGATAGCCGTTTTTCTAAAATGATACTCGTTTTCGTTTACGACTGCTTTTGGCGGTTGTTTTTTATAGTTTTGAATCGTGACTGTCGTCACGTTTTGAATTGTTGCTGTCACTATTTATTATGTTTGTTTGGTTCTGCTGTTACTTTAATTTTGTCTGGCATTATTTTCAACTCGCATGAGCGAAGAGGAACCTGCTCGGAAAGTTCTTTGTGGTACATTCTATGGTAGACGACAGCGTGGTGGACCATGCTTGCGCTGGAGAGATGGCGTAGACCAGGACGCCCGGAGCCTTGGGGTGCGCAACTGGATGGCGGCGGCTCGAGACCGGGATGGGTGGAGAGACTTGTTGAAGGAGGCCAGGACCGGACCCCGGTTGTCGAGCCGACGATGATGATTATTTTCAGGCATCCATTCTCTTAAATCATAATCGTTTTCTTGGGTATCGTTTTTTTTGCCTTCCGTTTCGTAATTCGTAATACGGGCCTAGACTTTGCCAGGATTAATTCAAATATAGAGAAGACGAAGAAATCTTAAAAGTCATGACATAGCCGCCGCAATCACCGGATATAAACTCCATAGTTATTGTAGGAGGAGCTGGATAGAAGCTGAATCTGTGTTGTAGAATACATTACATTATTGCTGAAACAATATACCATATGAAATAATTCAAAAACTTATAGCTAGAATTCCAAAAATTGTAAAAAAAGTAATCGAATGTAAAGGAGGCTTTTTCCACGAAAGATCGGTGTAAGCCATTTTGTCTTTCTTTTCATAAATTTCTAGGAGTTTGGGTTTCCTTCGAAAAATGAGTGTGAACTTAAACTTTTGGCCTGCAGTGTACAATTAACATAATTCGATTTATCATTTAAAAGTAATACACAAGATTGCTTTTTGTTAAACACATCATTTTTATTTCTAATACATTATACAAAAAATGCATAACTTTTATTAATACATTATATATTTTAAATGGTTGTAATTGCTTATTATTTGTCATTTAAAATATATAAATATCGTATATATTATATAGATTAAAAAAAAAAAATAAGACAAATAATTTAAGTAAAAGGGATGAAAATATAATAATACCAACGTCATTTAAAAATTCTACATACTTTACAGTATAAAAGGAAAAAAAACGGAAACAACTTCTTTTTTTTTTTTATATAATTTTATGTGGTAGAAAAATGCTATTGGTGCTTGGTTTAACCGCTCATCACCATTCGGACGAATTCCTCGTAATTGACGTTACCCTGTGAATCCTCTTGATTGGCAAGCAGTTGTTCGACCTCCTCATCGGTGAGCTTCTCACCCAAAGTTGTCAATAAATGCCTAAGTTCAGCAGTCGAAATGAAGCCACTGGCATCTTTGTCGAAATGACGTAGACCTTCGATGAAATCATCGGCAGTATCACCGGAACGTGCCTTCGATATGGCCTGGTAAATGGGCAAAAACACCTCGAAAGAGATACGCTCATCGGGCTTCAATTGGTGAGTGCATTTCTTCACATCCGACTCAGTTGGATTCTGACCTAGAGCGCGTAGACATTCACCAACTTGGCTAAGTTGAATTTTACCATCTCCGCGGTTGTCGAAGAGGTTGAAGGCTTCTTGGAATTCTGTAGTAATTAAAGTGAATACATACAATTTAATAAATAGGTATTTTAAATTTTAATAATATAAATTAACTGCGTTTAGTTTAAAAGAATATTTTTTTTTTTTTACTTAGATTTTGAATTTATAAAATTTTACTGTCAAAAAGGCATAGTTGAATGGCCCCGCGCTTGAACATCATTGCTACTCATTTATGTTCGAAGGAGATTGTTCAATAAGCCATCGCACCGAGACGGCATCATCGGCATACATGTATTTCTCTTTTCACAAAATGCAGTGTTTGGAAGTTAAAATACGAACAGTATGCTTTATGAGGTCCGTGGTATAAACAAATGCATGCATGAAATAAGGTGAAAATAAAATCAATTCAAATTTATTCTGTCCGTACAGTTATAAAAATTCGTTTTATTAACCTCTTCAAGGCAATGTAAGACTAATTATTTTTTGAGAATAACTTTTTTTTGTGTGAAAGAGTATTCTTTTCTTATCTTTTCTGCAGCATTTGTTAAATTCTAGAGAACAACTAAATAACAGTTATATTTAAGAATACGCAATAAGTCTATTTAAAAAGATCAAAAAAGTCTCCGTATATTTCTCTTTCAAGGGTCATTTAGCTTGTTCGATCACAATGAAAATTGGTATACAAGTTTTCCGGAAGCAATAGATTGTGCTCACCACTTGTTTAAGTGAAAAGTCTTTATTTTTGTGGATATGGGGACCAGAAATACCCAAATTGCTTTAGAAACGAACAAAATTATAAAAGAAGAAAGCAAATCCCTTTCCAAAATATCGAAATTAGTAAAAAGTAAAAAGACTCCACTCATCTATTCAGTACGTGATCCATAAATTTAGAAAAAATAAAACAATAGAAAATAGACCAAGATCATCGTTTAGAAAAGATAATCTTCAGGATTATCAAGAGGGATCCAAAAACAAGTGCTTTTTCAATAGCTGGAAACCTACAAAAATAATGAAAATATTTCTGTCTGTCCGGAATGGATTTAATGGTCGGGCAAGTCGTAAGAAGCAACTTATTAGAACGCTAAACCAAAAAATTAGATTAAAATAAGCTATTGAGCAAGTTAATAAAGACACATTGTTTTTAGGAAATTTATTATTCAGTGAGGAGAGTATATTTAACATCTTCGGATCAGATGGACATCGTATGGTATGGAGAAAGCCCAATACCGAGATGAACAAGAAGAAAATAAACACCAACTGTAAAACAGGGAGGCGGTCATGTCATGGTGTGGAGATGTATGAATTCTGCGGGGGTTGGAAATCTCGTCTTTATCGAGTGTAAAACACATACCTAAATATTCTCCAAGAAAATTTGATGGACAGTGCAAATAAATTGGGTCTAAGCAAGAACTTTTTCTTCCAACAGGACAATAACCCGAAGTACACTTCGGGATTTTTCAAGGAATGGCTGCAATTTGCCAAAGCAGCTGAAACATCTCGCGCAGTCACCAGACATGAACCTCATAGAACACTTGTGGGACCATTTGGAAACAAAATTCGACAACATACCATTGTCAATAAAAACCAACTAAAAACTGTGTTAATGCAAGAATGGGACAAAATTGGACCGGAAGTTACATCTAAGCTGATTTTTTCTATGAAAAATCGGTTAACAGAGGTCATAAAGCCTAAAGGAGGACCAATAGTGTACAAATTTAACTTTATTTCTTAAGAAATTTATTTCAAATCCGGTTTTAGAGCTAACCATAGCTGCTCTACTGCTATGGTAAAATTTTTGAATGATATAAGGCTCAACTTTGATCATGATGGTGAACTAGAACTAACCATACTATGTCTGCTGGATTTCTCAAAGGCCTTTCACAGAGTTGATCACCATATAAAGGGTCCGCCAAATAACTTCTTTTTTTTTTGAAAATGGCGCAAAACATCGAGTGTAGCTTCGGCTGTGTGGCACGTAGCGCCGTCCTGTTAAAACCAAATGTTGCCAATATCCTCCTCTTCAATTTTTGTGAACAAAAATTCGTTCAACATGGCCCGATAACGATCGCCATTGACTGTAACGGCCACTCCTTGCTCATTTTCGAAAAATGGCACAATTATGCCTCGTGACTCGTTTTGGGTGTATCGGCTTTTCAATGTATGCGTGCGGGTTTTCTGTGCCCCAAATGCGACAATTTTGCTTGTTCACTACCCGCCAAGATCAAAATGAGCTTCATCTGAAAAGATGATTTTTTTGGCAAAATCGGCATCTTCTCTAAGTCGATCGCAGGCCCACTTAGCGAAGCGTATACACAACCATATTCGTTCAGCGGAAGGATAAAACTAATTATCTGTCAAATCAGACATGAGCTTAGTGTTACCATTCACGAAATAAGCACTAGTTAAAAAAAAAAACCTTAGATGGCGGAACCTTTATTATGCTGCAAGTTGAGACATTATTTTGGCCTCACCCAGAGAGCTGTTAACCTGATAGAAAATTACCTGAGTAATAGATGGCAGAGAGTTGTATTGGGAAATAATCGATTTATTCTTTAAAAAATCAACTCTACTTCTCTACTACTACTTTGGGTCCTATTCCCTTCTGCATGTATGTACATTAACGAATTAACGACTTACCAAATGTATGTACTAATATTTCTGTTCATCTCTATGCAAATGATGAATACTTTTATTTTTCGAGACCACCTGGCCTAAATGAGGAATTAGTTTGTAGAGTAAACGAGGATATTTCAGCAATTCATGACTGGTCCCAATTTAATAGACTCAAATTGAATGCGGCTAAAACTCGGATACTACCAATTTTTAAGAATAACTTTGAAACAGTACCTCCAATATTCCTGTCTGATAAAAGACTGTCGTTTGTAGTACAAACTGTCACCAATCTTGGGTTCAAATTAAATAGCAACTTATCATGCCACGGAACCATGTTAATTTTATTTTCAGTCGAATTTACGGAGGGCTTCGTAAACTGTGGCTATCAGCAGCATTCACTACACAATAAACAAGATTAAAACTGGTTAAGACACTTTTACTTCCTTTAACATGTTATGCTGAAACTGTGTATTGCAAACTTGGCTCTGTGTCGCTAAACAAACTTCAGGTTGCATTTTATCATTGACACTGTCTTTAAATGTTAGGAAAGTAATTTTCTTGCATAAGATAATAAGTACAAAAGAGCCTAAGTATTTATTTGATAAATTGCTTTGTTTCTACCATTAAACTTTGGAATGCTCTGCCAGCTTATAAAAAGCCAACTAATGGGTCTAAAGAATTTAAAAATAAAATACTGCAACGGGCATTGGAACAGCGTCAATTTATTTATTAATTCATACTGATGTAAGTACATATATATTTTTTTTTCTTTTCTTCAAAACTTCTTCTTTATGTCTACCTTTTAAAATCACTTAAACATTTGCCTTTAGTTTTCAAGGTTATTAATTTTTTCTAGTAATGTACGGAGACTTTTTTGTTCAATGGTTTCGCAGTATATATTTTTTTTTTTCTAAATAAGATTTAATAGTTTTTGTGTTTTTATTCGTTAGAATTAGAAGTATTTCTTTCATTTTTAGTAATTTTATCTCGAATTGAAGTGGTGGCTTACGAATTTTTAGCAAAGCAACTAGAAGTTGAAGATGTAAGTAGACTTTTTGGATTCAGGTATATATTATTATAAAATGGACTCTTATTGACCCACAGCTCCGAATAGAAAATTCCATTTGATTTTGGTTTTATCCAAAAGGAGAAACATTGTTGTTCATTGAAATCTTACCACAAATACAAATGTGGGTTAGTAAACTATACAAAAAGGGGTATTAGCAATTATGCATCACCAAAAATCGAATGGAAAAAAACTACGTACGTATATTTGAATGTAATAGCTCAACCACCACATTTCGTAACAAAGCATTTATGGACAAACTGGTCAATATAGCAAGAAGCCACATAAATATAATGCAAATGCAACTACTATTAGCAGAAAACACAAAGTGCAATTTGAACTTGTAACAGTTGTTTATAAGGAAAATTAAACTATTCCCTATTGGGAAGAACATTTTTTGCTTAAAACATAAACCTTATCATAATTTCTTTTACACACAGTATTCAATATTTATTTCTACATCACTACATTTATGAGTTTATAAAACATAAATTATTTTCACAAACGAATTGAATAATCCCATAAAACAAATTTAAATTAATAATAAATCGTTATTTTGAAAATGAAAAAAAAGTAAAAAAAAAACACACACACCTTCTACCGTGGTAAAGGTATTTTTACTAGGCTGTTCGTACATATACATGATTTATATTTAATTCCTTTTGAAGCCAATTAATAGATTAACAAAACAATTTTAAGCAATTATTTGAATTTTTATTTGATTTATCACTTGAGACGACTGAATTGTGTCGCAGACAACCTTTCAATAAATTAAATTCCCAACAACTGTGTAACTCAAAGCGAGGTCTTACGTGAACAACCGCGAAAAATTCGCAACAAGAAAATAATAACAAAAAAGAAAAAAAACGACAAGAAAAGAATCAAATCGAATAGGTACTGCTTGCTGCTCCAGCACTGAGTGTGTAGAGAGTAGTAAATAGGCGAAACAACAACAACGAAGAAGTTAAATGTGAGAACTTGTGTGTTGTCTGTTGACATGGTGTTTTGACAAAAGTTAATGTAGCAGCTGTTTGAGAATATGAACAAATTATTAAGAGTATCTAATAATTAATTAAATACATCACTCAAATCCACCCCCACCCCCCCTCCCAAATTTAAAGAATCATCTCGCATAAATAAACAAAAAACTACGAATGAAATCCAAATACTTAGAGCCGGCGAATAGAAAACCAAACGAATCCAAGAGATTGCAATGAAAGTTATCTAATTCGTAATAGAATATGAAGAAAATATGAAAAGAAAAATTCTTCTGTTTAAGTGGAGCGACTGAAAACAATTCAAGTTCAAAATGAGCTCAACTCCATTATTCGAATTGGAAAATCTTTAATTGGAAATCGATTTTCAAATTGCGTTTAGGTAGAAATTTTTGTCGTTATTGAATATTATGATTTATGAGGTATGACATCTTGGTAGTAGCGATATATAAAATGCACCAACAAAATTGTATGGAGCTTAAATCCTCATCCATACGTCATTAATCCGGTCAGTATAAACCTTAACTGAATGGACAGAGGCGCCAACGTTTCATATAGAATCGTTCACACGATTTGTTTGTACTGCAAGAAAATATTCACACCTAAATACGTTTATCGAATAATTTAATGAAATTAAAATAAATTTATAAAAACAAAAAACAACAGTAACGCTCACAATATTAGATATGTTAAAGTTGATGATTAACTGATTTTTTTCATTACTACTGATTTAGTTTTAAATATTCAATGCCCTTATGAATTTTTGGTCGAATGCTGAAAAACCAAATGGTTTTTTTTTTTATATTAAAAAATCCTAAATTTGGATAAGTATAAGGTGGCGCGAAATGAATCACCCTATCGGACAATCATTTGTCGACATATGTGAACTAGACAGATGCTGTATACCAATACCAACAGACAATCTGTGGAGGGCTATACTCCGGTGTCCAGCCATCCTCAATCTGAACAACGAAGAGGACGATTTTGTCCCGAAAATTATCATGAGCGACGAGGCGCATTTCCACTTAAGCGGTTACCTCAATAAGCTAAATCTTCGTTTCTAGGGGAACTGAAAATCCGCGTGTGATGCACGAAAAGCCATTACATCTACTCAAAGCCACTGTGGGGTGCGGCGTTCACGCGGGAGGAGTAATTGGGCCGTATTTTTTTGAGGACACGATAGGCAATACCGTCACTATTAGTGGCGAAAGCTACAGGGCTACATTGGATGAGGAGGGCTTGGTGAACAAGACGGTGAAACCGCACACAGCACGAGCCACAATGGATATTGTGAAGGAAGCGTTTTCTGGTTGCGTAATCTCCCGTTTTGGCGATTTGGCATGGCCATCAGCAAGATCGCCCGATTTAACCATCCCAGACTTCTTTCTTTGGGGCTACTTGAAGTCGCGGGTTAATGCCAACAAGCCTCAGACAATCGCACCCATTAAGGAGAATATTCGACAGGAATGCGAACAGTTATCACCGGAAATCTTGCGGAAAATCATGGAAAATTGTAAAGGTTCAATTAAAGATTTCCATCACTCAAAATCTTTTCTTTTTCATGTTTTAGGCTGATTTTGTTTGGCTACTTTGGTTTGGATGATATTTTTGTATGTAATAAAGAGAGAAGCAGCTAACGTCGCAAAAACGTGTTGAATTTCATTTCATTTTATTTAAATAAGTGTTCAATTGTGAATACGCGGAGAAAATTACGTGATTTTTTTATGTTAATCATGTCAGATCAACTATTCAGCGTGAATAATTTTGAAAATGTTCATACACTATGAAACAAACTTAAGACTGGGCTGGTGAGACTGGTGAGGGAGAGTATTGCTGAATATGTGCGGGTACTTCTCTCCGAAAGAGGCCATTCCGCAACAGGTACTGGTCACCGCCGTCAGGAAATATTGGATAAACTTTCTAGCACCCGAATTGAATCAATTAGGTTTGCATGTGGTTGCAAAGAAACGCTGACACATCACACACAGCTCATGCTACGAAGAGACACTTTTCTCGGGCAAAATTCAAAAAGGATTTGGCCTCTCTACCGATTTCTTTCTATGAAGGTAAAGGAAAAAAAGGTGTAGGTACAGCAACAAACAACTAAAACTACAATAATATATAAAAAATCAGTTTTTTTTTTTAAATTCTGTAGCGAATGGACAGAAATCATCAGGAGTTTTGATCATATACAACCAGAATCTTGAAAACAGAATTATGACCCACAGATTTTCGGACCCACAGTACACAAATCTAAGGTAATATATTGCGCAGGTTGTCAGTCAGAAATTAAACATGGCGGCTCGAGTGTTCACGAAAACTGCATATGGCATTACTAGAAACAACAACAAATATAAGCATTTTGACAAGTAAAGAGACACTGGATCCGCCATTTTCACAGATGCGCAGAACTGAACAAAAATTTAAACGCTAATGATATTACCTTTAATATATGTACCTTGTTTCGGACCCAACCCTCTTGATGATGCTTAAGGACAAAATGAGAAACGAAATTGACAAATTAACAGTAGAAGTCTACGAAATTGCTAGTTTAAGTGGTAGCCTCCGCGCCGTGATCAGAGGCGGTCACTTGACAGACATTCACCGTTATTACGGTTGTCGTTATACTAAAACGTTTCAGCTCTATAAGCTCCGATTCGTATTTATTGGCATACTATATTGGAAGCCAAACAACTATTATTATTATTTTAATAGCGAGAAGGGTGAAGAGCGGTGAGAACATTATCAACTGATAAACACTGTTACCTAGCTATACATCAGAATCAATTCGTTTGTTCCCTTATCTGTCAGCACCTATCTATCGATTGGATATACCACAGAAGTGTTACATACCAAAAAAAATATATTAGTTTGTCGATGTATAGAAGCCAGAATCATATCTTATCGAGTATTACTCGAATATGAAAAACTTGTTGCAGACCAAATAATACCATATTGGGTAGCAAAACAAACGAGGTTATACAATCCAATCGCAATGTCCAATGCAACTTGAACAAAAAAAAAATCCAATAAATAACCAAAAACATAAAGGAGCAGATAGCTACAGAAAATAAAAAAGAAGTTATTCCTAATTTAGAAACAAAAATATAAACATTCTACTTCCAGATGGGCAGATGTGTTAGCAAAGAGATGTTGACTTGAAAAATTACAAAACACCAATAAGGCAACTGGAACTCCCAGCTGCGAGTTATGTACTCATGCATTCACATTGCGAATACAAATCGGTTTATAGTTTATTTATCTCTCTTTGTTTTTTAATTTATCGCAATTTTTATAAATAGCTCGATCAGTGTAGCAAGCAAAAAGCAATTGCGCCTCTGACTCTGGCCAAGACAAGACGCAGACGACAACGATCGTGTTGCTGGACTCGTAGATCACCGAGAAATAATAATACAGTCATTGCGTTTTCTTGGAAAGACGAGTGAAATTTCACCGCGTCGAGTTCGAGTGTGATTTGCTGGCACAATTTGCATATAGATTTTGCTTAATGCATTGCGAGATTCTTTATTTTTTTTATGTTAACACTTTTGGAGAAATGAAAAAAAAAAGATACGACAAGAGACAACTACTAACGACATGTTTGTGGAGTGACTCATCGAACAGAGATAAAAGTTTTATATTTTAAGCAGTTAAAATTTGATCAATGGGCGTGGAAGCACAAGAAATTAATTGAATTTTTAATTTATTTACATTAAACATAGAAAAACATGTACATCATGTTACAAAAAGTGAATAAAATTTCAATGTTTCTTACCTGCAAGTTGGTCCTCTGTGTAGTTACCCTGGAAAAACAAGCAATTAATTCAAGGCAATTGTATTTGCTATTATTTGATAATTACCATGTTATTTGATATGAATCAAGTGATTTTTAATGATTTGTTTAAAGTAAAAAAAAAATTGTAATATCGGATCGTCGATGATGGTCGCTGAACTATACAAAAGAGTTCACCGTTTTTGATTTTGGGCAAGTCAGATAGAAAATAAATTTTCGAAATGAATGACTTTTCGAAGTTAATTTTCGGATTTCTGAAAAGGCAGGGTTGTTATAGAATCGACGCTTCCCTGCTTGAAAGACACGCGTCCTCCCTCTTGCGGCGAGCTGCGACGCTTCAAACGAATACAATTAAACGCGCGTCTCTGTTTTAAGCTTTTGTTTGATTTCTTTTTGGTTCAAAAAGTATTAATTTAAGATGAAATATAGGATTTTTGTAAATGGATTTGCATTTTTTGCTAGGATTTTTCAAATGAATGACAGATTTTTGGTAAACTTACTCGCCAGCAGACGTCGCTAGAGTATGTGTGTATCTTGTTCACTTTGGCACTTTTTTCAAAAATTTTCAATGTATTTAAGCATTTAATTACATTCAAGAGTTTTTGCAATAAATGGAAAATTGAAAAACTAAAAGATCCGCTAAAGATGCCTGTGTTTGAAAAAAAAAAGCGTTTGAAAATTGTGTTTGATCTGTCATTTCAGATTGATCTCTAGAGTATGCTCTTGTTTTTCACTGTTCCACTTTTTGTCACTTTCTTACAAAAAGTGTTGTACAAAAATTGAATCGCAAAGACTGTGGGGAAAGACGTATTTGGAGGCAGAGATTGAAAAAAAAACTGCTAATATCGGTAAAATTGCAAAGTAATCGCCTTTTATTCTTTGAGCTTTTCCTTATTTTTCCAGTGTTTTATTCGTCCCTCGCTCAGCGAAATAAGCTTAATGAAGTAGCGAGTATACAACTTGCAACAAAAATTGGCATCCCGTCACAAAGTAAGGTTCACACAAAATTTTGTAACATTTAAATAAAAATATAACATGATTTACCGTATACTTTCACATCGCTGCATTTCAAGGGTGGTATATCAAAAAAATTGTGTGAATGCCGGGACTCACGGTTTTAATATGTGTAAACATCAACGTGCACGGCTCCAAAACGGTATTGTTTTTGCTTGAAGGGGATCTTAAGATTTTTTTCACTGAACGCACCCATCCTAGTATGCAGATCGTAACGTTGCACGACTTAACGTTGCACACGACCGTTCACGTTTTTTTTCACTCTACCGCCAGCATAGATGTTTACACATCAAAAATGTCGTTTACTGTTGGGTAGTGTCACGCAGTTTTCTTGAAGTACGACCCCTATAGCGTTCCATTTTTTATAGTTCTGCCTCTATTCTCAGCATATGATTCGTTAAGAGAAAGAACGCATTAACGGTCTTATTTCCGAGAATTTAATTTTTATCTCAACTGTATAAAAACTAACTCATAACACCCCTGTTCAAGAAAAATGAACAGACATCAAGTGCATGCGTTGATGAATCCTATTGCAATAAATTCATCGCCCACTCAACAGACCACAACAACAAATAGATTGCTGAAAGAAGAAAAACACAGACGTTCGTCGTACCTACTCGTTGGAAAAAATTCTTGCAGCAGCCACAAAAAAAAGAACTGAAGCAAAAAAATAATAAAAGTTAAAAGTTTTTGGAAGAAAAACAAGTAAAAAAGCCAAAACTTCGCGATGGTCTTACGGAAACTCAACATTTCTTGTTAATCAACCATAACTCGTTTTGATTGTGCCGAGAGAAACAAAAATAAGATAAAAATCCATCACAATATTTTCAAAGAGAAAGAAAGAAAAGAAAAAAAAAGTACATACCTAGGTAGTTGCCAATGCAAAAACAGAAATAATTTGCAATCCCCAATAAAAATCAAGTGAAGTGAAAAAAATAATAATGAACCAAAAAGTGCAATAGTGAAAAAATTAGATAAATCGCCTAGAAAATCAAAGTGCAGTGCAGCAAAGACGGTGAAAGAGGTGAAAGATTAAAATTTATATTTATATTAGTGTCATTGAAAATATTCGCAAGAGCAAGCAAATCGAATAAATTTACAAAGAAAAAAAAAATAAATTTATATTTTTAGTTCCGAAATTTTGTTTTTTTTCCCATTGTGATTTGTGTAGGTAAATTTTGAAATGAAAAATTCATCCTTATCTATGTGACAACGGTGTTTTGTCAATAAGACGATTCACGATTATCGACAACGGTAAATTTAAAGGCCAGGCCAGCAACACTAGCAAGGATTTTACGAAGTGGCGAAGAAAACTTCTGTTTTTTTTTTTTTTTTTTGTTAACTAGACAAATCGGTGGAAATGACAAATACAGGACGAAATCGATATGATGTAAGTATTTTCTTTTGCATTTCTCTTGTTACTTTGTTGAATTGAATTTTAAGCGAAAATAAAAAAAAAATTGACAAAATTCATTTTGCTGTGTATATAAATCATTATTGCATATTTGCCTCATCCAGAGAATAATTCGATATTTCGTGTGCAAGTGCAGCAGAAAGAAAAAAACCTAATAATTGTTATGAAAAAAAGAACAAGAAAATTGTTAATAGGCAAAGGGTAAAATATTTTTGTTAGAATAGATAAGGGGGAGTGGAGATATTTTGTAAGAGAATGTGACGGACATGTCAAAGCTCAGAACTCAGATGCAGGTTATAGAGTAGGGTGGTGATGGTGGGTGGTTCTGGTTGGGTTTGGGTGAGAGAGTGAAATTACATTAACGAAATTTCCAAAACAAAAACACAATGTTTTTTTATTTTATATTATTGCTAGTTTTGCTTTATTCCGTTATTTCTTGAGTGGGAGTATGTGTGCGTGCGTGTTAAATTATTTGCCTCTGTTTTTATTCTATACCTATAAAAAAAAACATTTGGAAATGGAAATGAAGAGAGATTCTCTTGCAGTCGTTCTCTTCTTTTCGAGGGGATGTTTATTTGGGTTTTTCGTTCCTAAATTTAAGCAAAAAGCTGTTTCCCTTGTCTTTTTCTGGCCATCTTTCTTTGTTATTCTATCATCATTATCTGAACACCTGTCATAACTTACGTGTTTTATTGGCAAGTCTTGGTTTTTGGTGCAGTTAAAACTATAGGTAAGGTACGTAGGTACATATACCTAATTATTATATATTTAATTTAATTTGTTTCAAATAACTCAACAGTGAAATTTTGTTGGTTATTTGGTATGACCATTGAGGCTCTACACATTAAGGAATCACGAAAGATTGCTTTAACTGTTCAATAAATAAGTAGGTAGGTAAGTACCTAATCAATTTGGTTGAGCACGTTCAATCACAAAATCTGAAAATTCAGATCTTATAATCTATGCGAGTCGAAAGTTGTTGTGTCAAATGCTTACATTGACCAAACTTTTAATTTAAAAACTCACTTAACAATAAACAATAACTTCTTTTATGTAATTAAGTATTATTTTGTTCGTGATGAAAATTAATCAGCACAAATCAACCACTAACCAAATTGAAAATCATAAAGTTCAACTTCTATGCGTAGTAGGTACTTCAACATTTCCCCCACCACTACCTATCACTTTATCCTGAATTTTCAGATGAGAATTTTTGGCTGAAAATTCAGATGAAACGTAAGCAAACGTATATCTAACTTTTTATGACAACTGGCCAATCGCTCCAAAAATTCAGAATTCTGAAAATTCAGATGTAAAACGTAATGCGTTGAACGCTCCCTAATGCGAGAACTTAGTTTTGAATGTGGAAGGTTAATGTTTATGTAAGGCAAATATTAAAAAAAAAAAGCATTTAAACATATTAATTTTACGTGTTAATCCAGCATTAAGGCTCTCCATAACTAAAGCGAATACTTTGCGATTGTTTCGAACCGGTTTGGGAGAGCCTTTCTTGTATTCAATACGATTTTTCAGCAAAATTTCTAAGTTTTTGTGTCCAATAGGTACCTACTGAGGAAAACAATTTTGGAGTCACCTGCTCAATTTTTGACGAAGCAAAATTAGTTAAGACTCTGAAGCACAGATTAGCCATATGTAGATGAGAATGTTTCGTACGTTTCACCCTCCAAAACCTATTTGTTTACATTGTTGTATTTGTAATTGTTTGCCGCCTCGATGAATAGATGTGAATTGCAACAACAATTTAACAAGGTGTGTGAAGATCTCTACTTCCTATGCGGGAGATTTTTATACACACATTCTCATTTTTTATCTGATAACTGCCAGTTCAAGCTTGTAGGCAAATTAAAATGGCTGCCGGAGATTCTCATCTTAATGTGGCTTATCTGTGCTCTGAAGTATAAACTGGCCAAGTCTGAACTGCCATTATCGTCAACTCTGTAATCTCACTTTTATTAGCCTTATTATTTGTTAAACTGAATTCTGTTTGTTCTATAAAAAAAAGAACATGGAATTTACTTTCATCTCTATAAAAAACAGGGGTCTATTTCACATATAACACGCATTATATATTTCATACAATGGCATACCATACCTACATACCTTTTTTTAAAGTCACCTGTCATACAATAATGTATTTTCCAGAAAAATTAATGTTTTACAAATAATTTTCAAACTCAATCACTCCATATAGTTTTACGTTTTTCACTTAAGTGAATTTAATTCACACTCTTCAGTTCACTAGTTAATTTAGATCTCGACTCTCGTGCGCTAAGTCCTCTTTTACATGAGAAAACAAGTAGTTGGAGATTTGTTTGACGTTTCTTTTAATTACTTTAAAAATCTCCTATTATATCTACATATGTACATAGGTATTCCCAAAGTCTATAAGTCTATTGGCTGACAGCACTCTTCTCAAAATGTGCGAAGGAATATGTCAAAAAACCTAGCTCCTGAAACCTCAGTTTCCTTGTGTGAAAGAAGTCGTAGTGTTTTTAACTTTCATACAAACGAAATAAACTGAAGTAAACATGATTTCTTCTCAATAACATTTATTGGCAGAGACTAACAAACTGTAAATGTCAAATCATAGCAATGACAAAATAGCTCAGCTGCTCAGATCACTTGATTATTGCTTTTAATAATAATTTCTTTGGAGGGAAGGAGTTACTCACTGCACTGAAATCTTCTAACTACATTTAAATTTCAACATTCCGAAACAACACTGATGTTTAGTGGGAGTTGAACTTCCAAACTGGCAAAACTCTCTTTCCCGATTATATCCAGGCTCGAGAAGTTAATTGTATAAATAAATTTGAACTTTTTAAACTATTTTGAACTAAATTGAGCTAAAATGAACGAAATACAACTAAATTGATCGATCACTCAAATGAACTTAATTGCGCGGTTTTGTTCGGCTTTAGGAAATAGGTAATTGTTCAAATAGGCGAAGATAGTTGGTTTTCATATAAATTAAATCTTAATATATAAAACAAAGTCGTTTTAGCTATAACACTTATAACTCAAGAACCCTTGGACCGATTTTAATGATCTTTGATTTGTTGGTTTCGTCTCCGCAGAATAACTATTATATTTGAAAAAATTCATTTTGTAGGGTGAAATGGAACACAATGAAAAAGACGTATGCGATTAAAAAAACTCAACTTGAGTTTCAAAGGTTATTTTTGGAAATGGCTTCTGGGGTATTTTTTTTTTTAATTTTCAATTTATAGGGTGAAATGGGGTAAAAATACAAAAAATTGTCCGATTTCAGAAATTATTTTTTTTATTTTAGGTTTTTTTAGGAAATGGATTTAGGGATATTCTTTTTCAATTTTTGTTTATTTGTAGGGTAAAATGGGTTAAAAATAAAAAATTGTCCGATTTAAGAAATTCTGTTTGAGTTTGAAAGTTTATTTTAAAAAAATACTATTTATAGAGTGAAATGGGGTACCTACCTAACAATAAAATGGTGGTTTTCGAAAACAAAAGTTGTTTCTGTGTTGGGAAAGCAATAAAGGTTGGACTAAATTACTTTGTGGGACAGAATATATTTACGGCACACTTGCGGGACAAATGTCGTTTTGCGGGACAGTCCTGCGCCTGGCGGGACCTCTGGCATCTACTACTACCTACTCCGCCCCGAATAGCAGAATAACTATTAAAATAAAAAATCATTTTGTAGAGTAAAATGGAAAAGACGTATTCAATTAAAAAAACTCTACCTGCGTTGAAAGGTTTTTCTTAGAAAATGGCCACGCATTATTTTATTTTTAAATTGCAATTTGAAGTATATGAAATGGGGTGAAAACGAAAAATGTTATCCGATATCAGAAACTCTGTTTGTGTTGAAGAGGTTATTTTTAAAAAATTGATATTTATAGAGTGAAATAGGATAAACACAAAAAAGTGGTTTTTTGATTACAAACATTCTTTCTTCGTTAAAAAAAGTAATAAAGGTTGCTCTCAGATGAATATATTTTTACAAATTTCACCATTCATAACGTGAGGTGGGTCAAAAATCAATATGTAGTAGGTATTCAATTACCAAAAGTAGCTTTAATATTTATCTATATTTTCATTTGTAATTTTTAGGCCAAGCTAAGGTTTGTCTACCCGTGCAAAGCCGACTGGGTCAGCTAGTTTTTTTTAATAAATTGTAATAACAAATATGTAAAATCATATGATGTTTACATTTGTTTCCAGGCCCAATGTAGCATTTTATTTATTTTAAAAATTATTAATTTTAAAGTCAGTAAATTGTTCCTCAAGTAAACATTATAATTGCTATGAGAAAACCCTCCAAGCTTTCAAATGCAAATTTTACAGTTTTTCTTATAAAATGTTTTCAAAACCTTGACACTTAAACTTATATTTATTTATATATTTCCTACAATTGAAAAAGTAAATAATAATTTGGACTTGTTGACTCTTCTCAAATTTATTTTGTATTAAAACAAAAAAAAAAAACTGGAGATTGGGAGAGATTTCTTTTTTATTGCATTCATTTTAACCAAGTAAACAAATATACCTACAATATTTACATTTATGAATGTAGGTATGTACGTTCAGAATCTTTTTTGTAAAAAAATAAATTTTCGCGTCGAATGACTAAAAAGCTAAATGTTGAAAAAAAAAACAAAAATATACATGCGTATACATATTATGTAAAAACATATTACAAATTTTCTATCGTTCTTTGGAATAAGTACATATTAGAAAACACAGCAATAGCAACACCTGATATTAAGTAGCTATGTATGTATAACACATTCCTACTGTATAGATTAATCGTTTATTTAAGCATGGATGTCGAATTGATTTGCACTTATTGTAATGTGGTGTTCGTGTGCATTATGATGTGCTTTGCTTACTAAATTATAATTTGTTTTAATAATAATTCACAGAGCCCAAAGATCTTGGTGACAATTAAACTACGATTAAAGTTCTCTCTTTGTAAAAGCTCACGACATGGAAAATAAAACTCGAAAAAGACGTTTATATTTTAAAATTAATTGGAGCTGTGTTCTCTTTGGTTGTGGCAAAGTTTTCTCTCAAAAACTGGTAAAGCGCAAAGAAAATATTGTACCGACAACGTAAAACGAACTCCCGTTCCCTGCCTGAAGGTGAAAGGAATGAGGCGTTGGGGTTGAGTAAACGACGACGACGACGACGACAACGTCGAGGTGAGGGATGATGAAGATGATGTAGAAAAAAAAAGAGAGGTTCTGTTGCGCGCTGTTGGGCTCTATTTGGCTCTGTTTCTGTGTTTTTGATTCTTTGTGTAGAATAGAATGTAGATCTACGCTTCACTCTATCCGTCTGCCTGTATCTGTATTCGCATTCGTGCTATAGTCGGAGTCTCAGCTCCCAAAACGTCAGAACGTCTTCGTCGGAACTCACGAAATGCATTATTTTTTCTTCTCCATTGTTTTGATATCTCGCAATTCCATTACCCGTTCATCGTTCTTTCTTCACAGTCACAGTCACACAACCACAAACCAGAAATACACAAATAAATATAATCATTCCAATCAGCTGTTAATAATCGTATAATAAATATAAATTTCCTTCAGTGCTTTGTTGAACAAAATAATAAAACAAAAAAAATAAAAAAAAACAAACAAAAAAAAAACAAGTGCGAAGTTACTAAAGTTCAACGTTTCGCGAGATACAAACGCATACCTATGGGAATACATATAGAGCTTCGTTTTAAAACAAATAAACAACTTTTTTCGGTTGCCAGTATATTATTACTAGCTATATATTAATAGCTTTTCTCAGAAAAAATAAACCAAACCAAACCATATTTTGTTTTGTTTTTGAGAACGCAGAAACTTAAAAATAAAATTAACCTACCTGCCTACGTTACTTCAGAATTCAGACTTTAGAGTGGAGATTCGTGTTCAAAAGCCCGTGTTTTGTGTTCGTACCTACATAAATCCTTAATCAAGACATGACTTGGAAGAAGCATATTGCAAAAGTGAGCCTAATGTACCTACCTACCTACCTATACCTATGCATTTTACTAAAGCAAATTTAACATTTTTTAATCCTTTTGTTTTTAAGTGGCATGCACCTTATTATAGATTTATGATGGAGGAGTTCCAGTTCCATATACACTTGGAAGAGTGCATAAAGCTTTAATTTATCTGGAACTGGAAATCCTTGTATATGTTTTTTTTTTTCGAAAAAAAACAAAATAAAAAAAATATAATTTTTTAGTTCCATTTATTAGTTTCGCTTGATTGCTGGGCTTCCTTTGTTTGAATTTTATTGGAATTAATTGTTGGATGAAAATATGTGGAGGCATGTTATTCAAGACCTTACAAAATTAGGTCATGGACAATGTGGATAAACATAAACCCACAAGAACAATATGCATCTACCTACAGCTATGCACATCCTTGATTCTCTATCTCTCTATCCTAACTCTCAAAAATATTTTTTGTTAAACAAAAATGTTACAATAAAAAAGTTTTAAAATACCTAATTGTTGCGAATGCATTCTGTAATATGTGTGTTTTGGAAAATGTAATACATCCTATGTATGTGATGCCAATTCCAACAGAGAATATTTACAGAAAGATTGTGTACTCTTGCAGGCGACAGAAATAGAACGAGAAGTAGGTTGTGTTGTTTGTGTGAAGTAAGTAGATACATGGAGGTATTGTTAAGCTAAAAGTGCATGTTTTTGTGCAAAGAACAACAAGAAAGAAACACACCAACACCAACTATACCTATACTGTACTGCTGAACAATATTCATCAAAGAGAAAGCAAACCAGCTGTAAATGAATGGAGTGTTGAGCGCAAATTAAACTTTTGTTGAGTGTTGCCGTGAGGATGGTACCTATGTACATACAAACATACATATAAATATTTATTTTCACTATGTTTTAATTTTTAAGTTTTTTTTTTTGAAGGCGACGCATCTAGGACTTGAAGTCAGTACATATGTACATATTTATTGAAAGGACTTCTAATGGTTTTTATTAAAGACTGCTTAAGAACTAGAGTAGTTTCTTAGGCTCGGTAGGTAGTTATGTTAGGTATGTCCGTGTATAGGTATAGTTGGATAAAGGAAAAACGGAACCTTTTATATTTGCTTAAAAATACTTGCAAACTTTCTAGTATAGACGCTATTAGGTTTGTACCGATAATTAAACCACTGGAATTCAATAAAATTTCAACCTTGAGATTTTAATCAACTAATACACAAGAAAAGATGTATAGAAAAACAAACACAAACAAAAACATGTCTAAAGGGGTAGGTACCTACATATTCACATATTATGTTGGTCGTTAAAAAAATTTAATCTTGGATGGGCCTAAAACAGCTCCAAATAAAGAAAACAAAATTCTCTTATTTTACAAGATTTTTAAAATTCATCCTTAATACGTTATACCTAGTCGCTGAAAGCGGTTAATTTATAATGTGCTTATTTTTATTGTAAAGGGTTTTCCAATAAGAGGTGTTATTTTGAATAGCCCGCTATTTCGCTAGCTGTCACTTTTGAAGATGTCATTTTTTGACATTTGACAAGTAAAAACTACGCCATTAATAAAAATGGAACGATACACGCTTTAACAACGCATTGAAATTATTAAAATTCACTATAAAAATGGTGAAAATTTGGCAGAGACGGTTCGTAAAACTAAAACATTTTTGGGTCGTCGTGAAGCACCTTGTCGGACCGCAATACAGAAATTGGTGGACAAATTCGAGCTGTTGGGACAAGTTAGTGATGTGAAGAATAAAACCCGTGCACGTCGCTCAAGAACAACTGAGAATATTGCTGTTGTAGCCCAAAGTGTTGAAGAAAACCCAGGTTTGTCCATTCCTCGTCGTTCTTTGGATTACACCGTATTTTGCATAAAGATTTGGGTCTTAAGGCTTATAAAGTTCAGTTAACACAAGAACTCAAGCCGGCTGATCATCAAGAACGTCGTGTCTTTGCTGATTGGGTCCTTGAAATGCATGAAAATGATCCGGAATTTCATCGAAAAATCATCTTGACTGATGAGGCCCATTTCCACCTCGGAGGCTACGTCAACAAGCAAAACTGTCGCATCTGGGGCGCGGAAAACCCAAGAGTTATTGTTGAAAAGCCTCTCCATCCTCAACGCGTGACTGTTTGGTGCGGTTTATGGTCCGGCGGGGTCATTGGACCTTACTTTTTCGAAAATGAGGCTGGAGCAACAGTTACGGTCAATGGATTGCGCTATCGAGAGATGATTAATGATTTTTTTATGGCCGGAATTGGATGGTATTGATCTGGACAACGTTTACTTTCAACAAGACGGCGCTACGTGCCACACAAGCAATGAAACCATCGATCTTTTACGGGAAAAGTTTCCGGACCGTGTTATCTCTCGAAGAGGTGATCACAATTGGCCACCGAGATCTTGTGATTTAACACCTTGTGACTTCTTCCTTTGGGGCCACGTGAAAGATAAGGTCTACACCAACAGCCCAGCGTCGATTCAAGACCTCAAAGATGGAATTCGTGAGGCTATCGAGGACATAGGGCAGCCACTTTGCGATTTGGTTATGGAAAATTTCATGAAAAAGATATGGTCCTGTAAGCGTGGTCGTGGCGGCCATTTGGCCGATGTTGTGTTCCATTATTAACGGCATACCTTCCTCTTTATAATGAAATAAACATCCGATCATTTATCTCAAAAAATGCCATTTTTCTTTGAATATCAAAATAACACCTCTTATTGGAAAACCCTTTATAACAGGGTTACTCGCATTAGATATGCGACACAAACTTAAGGCTTTGTACCTAACCAGACAAGAAAAAATCGTATGGGAGGGGATCACTTGGAAAAATTACAAGTTTTTGCCGAGATTAGTCAAGGTATTGAACAGTTTTCGAAGTATGGAAAATCAAGACGACGAAAAACTGTCAAAATACATAATTATACAAAATACACCGTCTATTCAACAAAAAAACAAACATTTTGTAACCACTATACGATATGGTCTGAGAAATTAGAGTATGCACTTATAAATTTTTAACATCGTAATACTGGCGCAAAATTTTAGACGATTTAGTACGATGTTAAGGATTTTTAGTATGCTAGGGTAAAAAGACGGTTTTCCAAAATTTTTAAACGAGTTACTATCGTACTATCTTTTTAACATTTTATTTAAGTCACCAAAAGGCTATTTTATCTTTTTATTATTAAACTAACTCCATATGTCACTTTGACAATGACAAATTTGAAAAAAGGTCTGTTTGGCTAATTTTTTGAACGAAATGTCAGTGTATTAGGCGCGTTCAGGTTGAGTTTCGTGAGAATATAGGTTTAGTATGATACTAGTTAAAAAGTGTTTAAAACTAAGAACATGTTAGTAAAGAGCTTAGTAATAGTAACAAATTGTTAACTTTAGTATCATGCTAACACCTTAACATCAGGCTGTTTAAAATTTTGCGCCACTGTATTTTGAATTAGCTGAGTGCTTAGCGTATCGGACTGTTAAGTGAAAGGTCCCAGGATAGAATCCCAAATGAACCAAAAAATTGTTGTTTTGTCTCGAGGTTCATAACTGGCGAACACCTATAGCTGATTTCTTTGGTCACCCTTGATTGTCCCTTGACAGTATCTATATTATGTATACGTAACACTTTCAAGAACCTCATTTCGATCTAGATTGTTTTTCCAGGTGGGTATTAATTTGGGTTTTTGTATTCAATGCTATAAATAAACCTGGTTTAAAAAAAAACTTTATTTAAAAAGAAAACGAAAGAATGGATATCTCCCCATCTGGAAAAATATTCTCTACTTTTAAATGAAGCTCTAGAATGTCGTATATAGATACTAAAAGGGTTACTATAGAATTTAACGGCAGACGGTAGGATTGCCATGTTCGTATTTTCATTCGAAATTGTGGTAATAATTTGTATAGAATAAATAAATGTAATCTAATCTCTAATCTATCGAATTTAGCTAGGCCTTCCCCAGTTAGGTACCATATTGCCTCGAGCTACAAACAAAAAATTAAAAAAAGTTAAATTGGTTTAAAATTTCGATTAAATTTTGACGTTTCGCTTTCCACCACGTCTAGATTCACCTCATAAGTGTCAAAAAATTAACTTTGTGTACATTTTAACGCGGTATAAAGACTAAACTTGGCATTTCGGTGGGACTCGTATCAATTTTAAATTTAAATTCAGAATTTTTGTTCAGTCCAAACAATTTAATTTTTAAAATTTTTGTTTGGAATATTATTTCAAAAAGTTATATGGTACTGCTATTTTTAGAGTTAACGAAGGGAATTGCTAAAAAACCTTAAGTTCAAAATTTCAAAAAAATCGCTTCGTTGGCTTTGGCTCTAGGTTGAGATACAGGGTGTCCGCCGGGAAGGTATAGTAAATACTTTGTTTTGCCGCCAATTTGGTAAACATTAGTCTTGACAGTTCATATTTGGCAGTCGTGAAGTAGACACGTGGCGAATTTATTATGGAAAAATATTCGATAAACCAACGTGTTTTAATCGTTTAAACATTTTATCAAAATCAATCATCGATTACTGTGACAATGAGAAAGTTACGTGAAATTTTTGAAACATGCCAACAAAACGCACTATTTATCGTGTAGTAAACGATTTCGAAGAAAGAGGGTCTATAGGTGATAGGCCCAAGCATGGACCACAACGTACTGCAAGGTCGGCTGAAAACATTACTGCTGCTCAAGGGAGTGTTACTTCTTTAAAAATGAAAACGGCGTAACGGTAACTCTGAATGGGGAGCGATATCGTGATATGATTGAAAACTTTTTAACGCCACAACTGCATGCTTTGGGCTTGATTAACATGTGGCATCAACAAGACGGTGCCACATCCTAAACAGCCAGGATTACAATGGAATTACTGCGAGACCTCTTTCCACAACAAGTTATTTCAAGAAATGCTGATGTTGATTGGCCTCCACGGTCGCCTGATTTGACTGCTTCGGAATTCTTTTTGTGGGGATATCTGAAAACCAAGGTTTATGCAAACAAACCAGAAACGCTTCAGCAACTCAAACAAAATATTCGTGATGAAATTAATGAAATACCGCGTGAAATGTGTGAGAATGTAATGAAAAATGTGCTCAAAAGGGCTCGCATTTGTGAGACTAACATGCAGAGGCGGACATTTATCTGATATTGTATTCCATACATAATTGCCGACATTAAATAAAACATTTATCAATCTAAGATCCATTCTCTTTCATTTAATCAAAAATTATAAACAAACAAAGTAGTATACCTTCCCGGCGGACACCCTGTACAAATAGACAGAATTGCGGGACCATACTTTTCGTGTTCTCTCATCGAATTATCAGGCTTGATTAAAATTGTTTCTTATGAATCCAAAACTTAACCTTTGGTATACCTACATACATTATGTGTATGTCAGTTCAGCCAAAGTTAATTCCCAATAAACTTGGTGGCTTAAGCCCAGTTCACAGTAATCATGCTGAAAAAAGAAATTAAAATTTTCAAAACACTATAAAATTATATCTAATACTAAAAATGTTGGCATTGACATTAGCCAAAAAAAAAGTGGACCTTAAAAACCAAGCTTCAAAAAATTGGATTACCTATTTAAAATGGAAATCAATTTATTTTTCATGTAAATAATTTTGTGAGGTGAATATAATTTTTTCTTCGGAAGTTTCAATAAACTGACAATGAAAACAAATCTTTGGTATTCACCACATAATATTCTTTTTCGCATAATAACTGTAAACTAGGCCATATTTAGTTATAGAACGTTGGTATACACAAGAATCGCATTTTTAAGCTATTTTTAATCATTTTAAAAAAGGTCTCTCTGCTCATTATTTCTCTTTGTTGAAAAAAAAAACATTTTTATCAAGTGACAAAACTAATTCACTTTAACTGAGAATAGGGTACACAAATACCATACTATCACTTATATTTTACTTCATTGAGTTTCTTTGTTGTGCAGTGCAAACTTCACGGCTTGGCGGTGGCCGTGGTGACTGTGGCGAGTGTCCGTCTGGGCTGTGTATTGGTGGTGCATACCGAAATACAAAAAAAATTATATACTGTACGGCAGCGAAGTTGAAGAAAACTACTTGAGTTTAAAATACTACACAGTACTTGTACTATACCTTCCCTTATTCTATAACCTCATGCAGAGAGTGGGTTGTTCTTGATGATGATGGGCGGGGGGTAAGTACTAAACAAACACACAAAAAAAAGCATATGAATCGTCGGTCGAGACAGACAGCACGGAGGAATGCAACCAAAGAGGAAAATATTGTTGGAGCACAGAACAGAACATGCCAAGCCGAAGCCGAAACCGAAGCCAAAGCAGCTACAAGCTACTTTACTAGATACTCATGTAGAGAACCAACCTCCCCGGAGTCTATGTGTTGGTTGGGTTGGTTTGGTAGATGCTTTTAGTTGATATGTATACCTACTGCCGGTATACTGTTGTACCTTTAACTCAATATTTACGGTAATTGTGAGCACTTGCTTCTGTTTTATTTTTAATTTAAATATATTTTTGTTTTTGTTTAATTAAGCACTGGAGAGTTGCCATGTTTGTTTGAAAACAGTTTTAATGGGAGGGTAGGTATATAGTGGGTTAGTATATGAATTTAATTATTAGGAGGAAATGGTGTAGCAGAACCTATGTAGGTATCCATCATAGTCCCACAGACTGCCTACTACTTTATTTATACATATAGACTGATGTATAAGTATGTAAACTTGGTTTTAATTTTAATTTACTGTTTGTTTATCCAAGCTGGAGGTAAAAAGAAACCGGTTTAATTTACACACAACATTTTAATGTGAGCATTGTGTGAACTCGTTCCTTAGTACGGGAAAGTGTCTTTTAAAAGGTCAATCGAACAAAGGACATACAATATTTAAATTGAGTTACACAAATATGGACTTTAAACTTCATCTGCGTTTGGCATCAAAGCTGACATTTAAATGATTGAGAGCCTTAAAGAAGTTTCTTTTCCTGTTATAATAAATAAATAGTGTATGGGTATTGGGTAATTACATATACAGGGTCTTTCATTAAGCGCTTCCTATCTTTAAACAAAGTGTGCGTGAGATATATCATCGATTTTGTTTTGGTTTTAAAGACCTATCGATGCCATTATGTATGGAATATAACATCTTTCAAATGTCCGCCGCAGCTTCTCTGGGTGGCTCGCATCCGAAATATTCAATTTTCCATGACTTTGGCGCATAAAACAGGCTGAATTTGACCGATGGCATGAGTAATGTTGGCTTTGAGGGCCGCTGTGGTTTGTGGCTTGTTCGCAAAGACCTGCGACTTCAGAAAACCCCACAAGAAAAAGCCTTAACGGGGTCAAATCGCACGATCTCGGTGGCCAGTTCACATCACCTCCATACTTGAGATGGCCATGCTCTCGAATCGCTCGGGGCACGTAGCTCCATCATATCATCGAATTAAGCCAAACGAAGTTGGTAATCATCGATCTAAAGCGCTCGCTGTTAACGGTGATGGCCTGGCCAACGTCGTTCTTAAAGAAATATGGATCGATGACGCCGCGCCGCCACCCCAAAATCCATACCAAACAGTGCGACTTTTTCAGGATGCATTCGACGCTCTTGGGTCTCATGCGGATTGGTATCGTCCCAAATTTGACAATTTTGTTTGTTGACGTACCCATTCATCCAGAAATGAGCCTCGTCGCTGAAGATTACCGGTAAATGGGTGAAGCCAGCGTAAGGTTGCCGGAACAGAACACCCATTTTGATATAACAATTTTATCATTTGCACGTGTTGTTAAACGCTATATCCGTCCATTTGGTGATTTGGCAAAACAATCTGAATAAATGACAGCCCTATTTTGATAGATGTAGCTTCAACAATATGGGCGCTATCAACTGTCAAAGCTCGGAAGTCCCTATTGGAAGACTTTTTTTTAGCTATACCTAATATTGCTTGAGGTTTCGATTTAAACATCTGTAGTGCTATGTGGCTGAAAATGGTTCTTGAAGATAATGAAACTTTAATGAGTTGAATTGATGTAGTTAAAAATCGATCAGTCATTAAAGTTTTCGGCAGAATTGTGTCTTTTCCTCCACCGAACTTGTCATTCTTCTTGTGACGAGTGTTATTTTATTTTATTTCAAATTGTGGTATGAAATAATTTTACTCATATGCGTCTCTTGCAAGGCCATAATAAATTAGAATATTAATTTATTTTTTTTTTTTTTTTTTATTTTGGATTTAATTTTCGTAAAACACATTTCAGCGTCATTCCCGTACGTCATTCTTCTATACCGTGGTCATTTTAATGGTTTTTCTTATTTATTGATGAACTAAAACCACAATTTAATGGCGCTTAATGGGGCTTTCTAGGTGACTATTGGTGTTTAAGTAGAACTACACCATCACCCGAGAGTCATTATAATGTTCTCTCTAATTTACAGATTTTTTAAAAATTCAGTTTAAATCTACCCAATATCTCTCTTTTCCTCGTATCTTCGTAATTAAAAAAAAAAGAAGCCGAATATTGTGTTATAAATATGTCAAACACATCAATTTTATCACAGGATATCTCAGAGGAGATACAAAATTTTGAAAAGATTAAAACCGAGTTTCAAAGAAGAACATTTCGTTTTTTTTTCGTAAAACCAAAAGTGCTGAAGATTTGATTTAAAGGCAGTAGCTTTATTTTTCGCAAAAAGTGCAATTTGAACCCATTTCTTTGAGGTGGATTTCGTGTTATTTGTTAAAGCTTTATCTTAGATCTGCCTCCTCTATCCCTTTATTAGTTACCGCTGGGTCCCCCAAGGCAACCACTTAGGTCCTCTTCTTTTTATTCTTAATATTAACCCACTTTACGCTGCCGAAGATACCAAAGTTTTAAAGACATTTTGACTCTACTCTTATTCTCAGTTTGGGGTTTCAAAAACTGGTTGGACTTGGATTATTGCCAAATGCCACTCACGAAAACGCATCTTCTCTTCTTCTTACAGTCTTTACGTTCTTCATTATTGTTAACTTGTTAAGTTGAATCGATTCTTGAGCTTGGCATATTGTGTGGCCAGGAGCTCAACTTCCTCAGCCATATTGCCGATATCATTCATAAAGTTAATTTAGTACTCGGCTTCATTAAATTGGGCGCGTTTACGTTCGTTTTTTCTCAAAATCTATTGCTCTTACGAAAAAAGTGTTAAAAAAAAACAATTAAGCTCCTTTCACGCCACGAAATCAAAAACTTTTGTCCAAATAAAGGGTCCTTTTAAAGAAATCCTGAGCACATGAAAATAAAGCTCTGCACTAAAATTCAGCATTGTCGGAATTTTTTTTCGAATACAAGTACATATATCGTGAAGAGAATAACTCCAAAACTCGGATGATCTCGCACTGAATAACTGCTCCTGCGCAAAACATAAAACAACTTTAAATTAATCACCCATATTGTGAAGATCAACTATTAACCGATTGACGATTGATAGAATTTATCAATTGAAATTGAAATCGGTATTGATGAAAAAGAATTTATAAATTATGGTGCTATTGTGAATGCCTTCAAAATATTTTCATTATTTTGAATCGGGATGTGCGTCGGACAGAAGTTTGTCTTTTTTTTTTTGAGGAACGTACAAAGAAAATCGTTATAAAATTAAAAACAAAATAGAAAATATATTTTCGTGAGTTTATTTGGTCAGCAATTTGGTTTTATAATAACGATATACGTTTGTCTTGAAGTTGTTCCTTGCGAGAAGTTTTTTTTCTTCTGTTGCTCAACACCTGCAACTGGAATCGGGTGAATCTAATATGTAGATTTTTTATGTGCGGCAGCTCCAATTGTTACTCTTTTTCATTGGAGGTGTTAACATTTACAAAACCGAATTCTCTTCCAGGTGGATTAACGAATGTATTCAGTCCTAACAAACCCATAACAGCTTCTTCCAAATCGCTGAAGTGGTGAAGTCTATTTGAGCCACCACCACTATACCAGTGGCTGGTATTTCTATTTTGTTTTCAGTTTTCTTTTTTTTTTATTTTGGACTTTAGGTCGATCCACACTCTCTGCCACTTTTCTGAAGTACCTACATTCTGGGGGCCCTAAGCTATTCAGCTATACAGCAATACTCTCCCACTTTGTATGTGCTCCTGCTTTTGAATATAATCCCTTGGCGAGTTCAACATTTTCTTCCATCAGCTGATGGACTAATATGCGAAACTGTTTTTTTGTTGCTAATTGCTTTTTAAGGCCTTTGGAAATAAAAAAGTAACAATTTTATCACTTATACAATTCGAAAGTCCCTTTTTTTGTTATTTTTTTTAGTAATCACCAACTCATCGGCTATAAATTTACAATTGAAAGAAAAATTGACAGATAACAAGAAATTCGATGAAATTTTTTTTTCACAATACCAATTTTTTTTGTCATGCAAAAAAGATTATTGATATAAATTCACAATAGGCGTTTTACTTTTTAAGTTCAGAATAGAGCTCTGAACAGAATCCTCTAAACGAAGCGTGTTTTGAGCACTCTGAACTATTTTTGGAACACACCTGAACACTTAGCTGTCAAATGCTTGTGTTCGTCTGCTCAGTTATTTAATTCTGAGCTCATAGTGCCTGATTACATGAGTCGTTTTACTGAAGAGCGCATCGCATGAGACAGGTAGATTTTATGTGCGTAAAAAAGAGAAGGTAGATTTCACCTTCTCTTTTTTACGCACATAAAATCTACCTCTCTCACGCGATGCGCTCTTCAGTAAAACGACCCATGTAATCAGCCACATAGAGTGCAATCTGAACCCGTTAGAACGAAAACAAAAATTGAAGCTCTGAACCCCAGATTAGCCATATGAAGATGAGAATGTTTCGTACGTTTCACCCTCCAAAACCCATTTGTTTACATTGCTGTATTTGTAATTTTTTCCCGCGTCGATGAATAGACAGCAATTTAACCTATGTCTGAAGATCCCTACTGTCTATGTGTGAATTTTTTATACACACATTCTCATTTTTTATCTGATATCTGACAGTTCAAGCTTGTAGGCAAATTAAAATGGCTGCCGGGGATTCTCATCTTTGGTGTTTTTCTTTTTTAGTTCAGAGCAGAGCCTGAACTGTCAAAAAAAAATCGTGTTTCTTTTTTACCTCAGAGCATTCACAGCTCCAATTTTGTGTTTCTTTTTTCGCTCTGAGCATGTTCAGAGCAGGTTCAGAGCGCGCTCTATGAGCTCAGAATAAATTGATAGAGCAGACGGAGTTGAATAGCTGAACACAAATTTGACAAGTGGAAAAAGAAAGAAGAAGTGCTTAGTTCAGAGCACGCTCAGAGTATGATCAGAGTGTTCAGACTCTGTTCAGAGCTCTACTCTGAACTAAAAAAGAAAAACGCCCCTTCATGTGGCTAATCTGTGCTCTGAAACACAATTTTTTGTTTGACAGTTCAGGCTCTGCGCTGAGCTAAAAAAGAAAAACTCCTAATGGGTAATATCCATTGACACTCACAATACCATTTAATAAAATTGGTTGATAAATATCAATTATTAGTTAATAGTTTATGTTCGCAATAAGGGTGAATGTCATTTTGCCATTTCTTATGATAATGTCAAAAACGAGCCTTTTTTTTTACATTGCACCTTTAAACTTGTTCTTTTTAAATTTTATCATATAATAATTAGCTTACTCGGAATTTATTATGCGCGTTAAACCAGTTTAAACCAATTTTCGGATAAATAAAGACAAGTTTATTGTTTTCGTCTTTTATATTTACTTGACAATATCACTTGAAGTGTTACATTAATCACAATATGTATGAAAAACGTATTTATCTATTTGACTTGTCAATTTATTCTAGTGAATCACGTCACATAGCAATAGCCAGAGCCAATACCCATACAAAAATTACTTACTTCAAGTCATCAAGGATACAATGTATTTGCTCTAAAAAATTTATGGTTTAGAAAATCCTTTGTTAAAATAAATTAAAAAAAAAAAAAAATACCCACCAATCACCAATGCAACTCTATAAAATCTCAACTTTCAAAATGTCTGCAAAACTTCAAGTACTTTATTATTATTTCCACCACTCCTAATATCCTTAGTCACACAAAATTTCCTTTGTCCATAATTCTTTTTCGTTTTCAATGAAAACAAGGAACAGGGCATTACTCAATCTAACTGCTGCATTTTCATATACCCATACCCACTGTTGTCTGCTCTTTTATATATATACACTACATACCTACGTACTCCATGTTTAATTTCCTACTTCACAAAGAGTTTTTAATATCTATCTCTATGTATTTACAATAAAATTCAAGGAACTCAAGAAAATAAGTAGCAACTAGCAACTAAAACAAAAAAAAAATAATAGAAAAAAAAGTATATAAATTCTCACGTCTATCTCCAGCTCTGTTGTGGTATCTTTTGGACTGTTAGTTTACAAAAAAAAATGAAAATAAAAAAAAAAAAAAAACAAAAAAGAAATGGCATTGAACTCAATATAGAGAATTTATAAGTCGTTGCTTTGGTTCCTTCTTGTGATATTGCGAACATATGTGAAAAGAACGAACGTCTAGTGCGAGACGACGAGAAAGTCTCCAGTTAGTCGTTCGGAGTCGAGTCGACATCAACGACAACCACAACTAGGTATACGACGACGACGACGACAAGTGTACTTCCCTATCTTAAGCCAACAGCCGGCCAACGGAGGGTGTTGGGTTGGTGCACTTTCTAGATATTATTACCTCCTAATCTATCTTTAAGATTTTTTGCACTGCACAAAGGCAAACAGAATGTGTACATTCCGTTGTTGTCGCCAAAAAGATACTTTCGATAACGATATTACGACTTGAGGCTAAGTGCATATTTTACTCGCGTAATATTATAACTCTGTCGCTTTTGAATTTGTTGTTTGTGTTGTTGTTGTTGTTGTTGGTTAAATTTAGAGATTTTTTTTTTGTGTTGTTCTCTCAAATTTTCATCCGTATTTTCGTTTCTTTTTTGTTCGTTCATTCACTTTTCGATTCGGAGTACACAAAAACAGAACAGAATGTGTGTAGGGTTTCGGTAACAGCGACTAACGAGTTCAATCCTCCCCGTGATGGGGGTAATAACTTTATAATACTCAATCGAGACAATTTGTTGGCTTTTTATGTAATATTTATGCGGAACATATTGTGTCTTCCTCATCGTCATCAATAATTAAGCAACATCATCATAATCATCGTCATTACACCATCATCATCATCATCGCATTATCATCTCAGACCAAATATCAAAAAAAAAAAATTGAATCAATTATCAAACCTCCAGAGAATATTTAGTGAATCTTCTTCTTTTTTCTTCTTATTCAACTAAAGGGGCATTCACATTGCTGCAACAGATAACAACAATAACAACAACTACAACAACATCATAGTCATTGAACAGAACCAGCAACACCAGGGCCATCATTATCAAAATTACCATCCAACCAAGAAGGACAGCTCAAGATATTTAATAATAAATAAATGAAGACCAAAAAAAAAGAATTCGCAATTTTAACAAAAGGATTAAATTAAATTGTGTACTATACGAAAAAAAAAACATTTAATCAACAACAACAACAACAACAAATAAAAAAGAAGAAAAATCTTTGCGAAAGTGTGTGCGTGGTGTAAATTTTGTTCGTTCGCACTCGCCGGCTTCTTCGTTCGTGGAAACAAAGCTTAAGTGTCAGTTTCGATCTTACTTACCGGCATATCGCATCGCCGGCCGCCGGTTCCTCTTCAATCTCTATCTTGTGTTATCGATAATTTTCTACGATATATCAATTTAAACAAAAAAAAAGCCATTTTGTGATAAAAAAAAAAAAAAAACAATCACCGTTTTTCGTGTGATATTTATATAGGTATCTATATATTAAACGGTTTGTTTATTCTTCTCTTCGTCGTGGTGTGGTCTTTGTGTTGAATAAATAAATGTTTATCAAAAATAATTCACACCTTGATAGCGAGCTGTTTTGCGGCAGCAGTGGCAGCAGCAGCAATAACAGCAGCAGAAATAACAGCAGTAGCAACAACAACACTAACGGCAATAGCAATAGCAACAACGGCAGCATTAATAATAATAAAATTGAAAAATATCTGCGACAGACAACAATAGCAACACCATCATCAACAACAACAACAACAACAACAACATCAGCAGCAACAAATTTAATAAAATCATCAGCACAACGAGCAGCTGCAATACCAATTGCAACATTAAATATCACAAGTGCAACATTAGCATCATCGGCAAGGCAAAGGAGCTCCTCATTAATAAAATCAACAAAAATGGATGACGATTCAATGGAGGAGGAAATAGTACCTGTAAATATGCTTTAAAATTAATTTATTTTATTTTTAAATATTTAATTCATTCCTTTGGTCATATCTATGTATATGTGTTGTGTATGCCGCGTCTAGTAGGTATGTAGTAAGGTGTGGTGTGTGAATGTAAATACATACATATTGATTCCTTTGTACCTTGTCTTTTTC
Source organism: Leucozona laternaria (assembly GCA_932273885.2). NCBI lineage: Eukaryota > Metazoa > Arthropoda > Insecta > Diptera > Syrphidae > Leucozona > Leucozona laternaria. The sequence goes on along the minus strand of OW026368.1, from coordinate 18,635,813 downwards.
ACCGGCATCATTATGCATTTCCCGTTGAAAAGATGGCTGCCACTTCCACCCTCTATCTATGCACTTACTTAAATGTATGTATATACATATGTGTATTTTTATATCTTTCACTTTCTGCTGCCTGTGATTATTATTTCTTTGTTCTCCTTTGTGTGTTGAATAACGGTATTAACGGAACGGACAATATGAAATGTGTTCTTTATTGACTTTACAACTCTATAGCAACGTGATTATCTTTATTACTTTAGTTTTTTATTATCTTTTTTTTTCTCACTTAATATGAGTGCCTACTCCCCTATGGGAATATTTTGTACCATTAGAAGATAGGGAAGTTTTTTTTTATTTATTTTTTGTTTTTAATAATTTTGTGCTGAGCGAGTATTAACCGGAAAATAGAAAATATGACTCTGGCCAACAAGATTATTTATTTTATTAATTTTCATCGGATATGAACTAAATAATGTTTACACAAAATTTCACGGCGATATCAAAATGTAAACAAAAATGCATTCAAATTGCTTTTGGTTATGAAAAAAAAAATCGAAACACGTTGTGGTTGCGGTGTGATGGTTATTAATACGAATTAGGTACCTATCTGGCAATAGTGCAATTTTGTTTTATTAGACAAATTAATTGAAGTCTATATACGAGTAAGGTAACGTTTGGAATAATTTATTTCGATAGTTTTAACTATCTAAGCCAGATATGGCGCCTATACACGCAGAAAAATAAATATAATTTAATATTTTTTTAACTAAGATTTTGCACCAATGCAGGGTTGAAGTTATTAGTTTCTTATATCATAGGTAATTTTAGATTTTTTTCAAATTGAATCGACCTCCATGTTGAATCATCATAATTTTAAAATGATACAAGATTCCTCTTTCTTTTGAAATAACATGACAACTCCTGTTGAATTAATATGATCTTCATTTTAAAATAACAAAAACACGACTATTGAATTAAAATGAAGCTAAAGTTAAGAAGACATATGCCTAAGAGTTCTGTATCTCTCGCATCGATAAAATTAGTCGAGAAACGATGAAAATTGAAACAAATCGTACAAGTTTTGTTCCATTATCATCGTTTCTCGACCAATTTTATCCATGCGAGAGTAACAGAACATGATGGATCTTGTTAAAATAATTAGTTGTCATGTTAAAATAACACAAAGTTTCTTCTTGAATCAAAATTATCCTCATGTTAAAATAACATGAAGATTCTTTATTAGTTATTTTAAGCTATCTTAATTTAAAGTTAATATTATCGAAGGATTATTTCAGCCTTAACTCATTAACTGACTGTTATTATAGGGTTTTTTAACAATGCGATATCAGAAAAGCACTATAATAAAATATACATAAAATGATAAGAGAAGAGGAGAAGAATTTTCTACCTGCACGAAGCAAAGCAAGCACGGTTCTTCTAGTTATGAATACAAATTAAACGTGAAAAATATTAGAAAATAAAGAATATTTAGTTTTACTATTCAAAGCTTAGTGAAACGAAGAATTAAAAATAAATATGTATCTATAAGGACCACCCTCATCTGCATAATGTAATATGGCCAGTTTTTCAGTGGTGAGTTAAACCCGAGTTAGTTAAATCTAGAAGTAAATTTACCAACAGTTAACGGAGGAAGCAGTTTTTTTGGTGGAGAATGCATGCGGAACGACTGAACAAACTCAGTGAATAAAACATCAAAAGCATCTATTCAGATAATCCTGGGTTAAATCACAAAATTCTGTGAGTTAACTAGGGTTTAACTTTAATCTCACACTGAAAAACTGGACCTTAAATTTTTTTTCAGAATGTCTAAGCAAAGTTCTGATTACAGTTACTCCTCACTTAAAATAACCGCAAATTAAATTCTCCCAGTAACAAACTTTGCGTTTCACAATAATCAAAATAGTAAATTTATGTGTCAATAAGTTATTCCAGTTTTCCAGACAAAATAGTTTTTAATGATGAAAAATTATAAAAATACAAATTAATATTTCAATTTCCAAGTAAATTTGCTAATCGACACTTAATCTGCACATAAAAATACTTAGGTCCAGTTTTTCAATGCGAGATTAAAATTAAACCCGAGTTAACTCATCAAATTTGGTGATTTAACTCAGGACTAACTAAACAGGTCGTTCCGCATGCATTCTCTCGTTAGTTCACTGTGGGTTAATTTTCTTCTAAAGTTAGCTTACTCTGGTTTAATTCACCACTGAAAAAACTGGGCCTTAGAAGCTAGTCCTATTCAGATATGTATTGTGAAACGGAAGTGAGGTTTATAATTGACTAATAAGTTCCAAGTTACTTAGTCAGAACTATAATCGGACATTGTGAAACAAACCCTTACACACGTTAAAAGTTGAGATGCTATTTTTGATTTATATTCAGATCGTGAAACACTCTTCCTCTATATATACAACAAATAGCTTCGTGCTCTGAATATTAAAAAAAAAAAAAAACAGTGCTAAAAATGACTAAAGCAAAAAGATGAACAAAATAAATAAAAAAAAAAAATGTCCTCGTTAATCCCCAAAAGTATACTCATACAACCATATTTATAAAGGGTTTTCCAATAAGAGGTGTTATTTTGAATAGCCCGCTATTTCGGTAGCTGTCTTTTTTGAAGCTGTCATTTTTTGACATTTGACAAGTAGAAACTACGCCATTAATAAAAATGGAACGATACACGCTTCAACAACGCATTGAAATTATTAAAATTCACTATAAAAATGGTGAAAATTTGGCAGAGACGGTTCGTAAAACTAAAACATTTTTGGGTCGTCGTGAAGCACCTTGTCGGACCGCAATACAGAAATTGGTGGACAAATTCGAGCTGTTGGGACAAGTTAGTGATGTGAAGAATAAAACCCATGCACGTCGCTCAAGAACAACTGAGAATATTGCTATTGTAGCCCAAAGTGTTGAAGAAAACCCAGGTTTGTCCATTTCACGTCGTTGTTTGGAATTAGGCATTCCACAAACGTCATTACACCGTATTTTGCATAAAGACTTGGGTCTTAAGGCTTATAAAGTTCAGTTAACACAAGAACTCAAGCCGGCTGATCATCAACAACGTCGTGTCTTTGCTGATTGGGTCCTTGAAATGCATGAAAATGATCCGGAATTTCATCGAAAAATCATCTTGACTGATGAGGCCCATTTCCACCTCGGAGGCTACGTCAACAAGCAAAACTGTCGCATCTGGGGCTCGGAAAACCCAAGAGTTATTGTTGAAAAGCCTCTCCATCCTCAACGCGTGACTGTTTGGTGCGGTTTATGGTCCGGCGGGGTCATTGGACCTTACTTTTTCGAAAATGAGGCTGGAGCAACAGTTACGGTCAATGGATTGCGCTATCGAGAGATGATTAATGATTTTTTATGGCCGGAATTGGATGGTATTGATCTGGACAACGTTTACTTTCAACAAGACGGCGCTACGTGCCACACAAGCAATGAAACCATCGATCTTTTACGGGAAAAGTTTCCGGACCGTGTTATCTCTCGAAGAGGTGATCACAATTGGCCACCGAGATCTTGTGATTTAACACCTTGCGACTTCTTCCTTTGGGGCCACGTGAAAGATAAGGTCTACGCCAACAGCCCAGCGTCGATTCAAGACCTCAAAGATGGAATTCGTGAGGCTATCGAGGACATAGGGCAGCCACTTTGCGATTTGGTTATGGAAAATTTCATGAAAAAGATATGGTCCTGTAAGCGTGGTCGTGGCGGCCATTTGGCTGATGTTGTGTTCCATTATTAACGGCATACCTTCCTCTTTATAATGAAATAAACATCCGCTCATTTATCTCAAAAAATGCAATTTTTCTTTGAATATCAAAATAACACCTCTTATTGGAAAACCCTTTATAAAGACATTTTCAAGACTTCTTAAATTTTTGAAGTACTTACCTATGTATGTATGTAAATAATTCTAAAAAGGAAAAATCTTAAGTGCGAACTCTGTGTTTATAATTTCAGCCACGTGTCTAGTAACTTAAACGACATCCATCGGGTTTAAAGGCTACTTAAAGCCGTCATAAATATATTTTGACATTTGAGAAGAATGTTTTTTTATTTAATAAATATTAATCAAATATGTAATACGAATACGAACAAAAAAAGATTTGCGATTAAAACAAATTAGAGTTGTAATATTTCATAACTGTCCAGGCCAAGGTCACAAATAAACCAAAGAAACAGTCTTGCATATTTTTTTTTACTGAAATTTAAGGCCTCATTGACTTTGACGGAACCAGAGTGTTAGTGTCAGGAGAGCAGATTTGTTGTCTATGAATCTATCTCTTACCAAAGTTTCATCCTTACTTAAATGAGGTACATAAGTTAATTCGTTGCTAGTTCTTGTTCTATTATAGGTTTTTCTTTACGATTTTTCGCATTCGGACACATAAATCAAGGGTTGTTAACATTTTAACCACAAAAAAAACTAATTAAGTTCCCTTGCTGTTTGAAATGTCATCGGTGTTATTTACGGAATGTCATTGAAAATATTGTATTTTATACATGCATTAAAACATATTGGTTTCGTGTTATAAAAATTGAGACTTCAGTCAAAAATGTTTCTATTTCTGCATTTGTGCTTACATCACTTTATATTTAGATTATATAAAATAAGATTTAGAATGGACCTTATTAAATTTTTTTTTTATCAAATATTAAACACTTGAATTCATTAAAGGAATTACAAGCATTCAGCTAGAGCCGCCTGGTTACTAACATAGATGTTCAATGCTTAGTAGATAGGTACCATTGAACTTTAAGAACAGGTACGTTTGACTAAACTGTACATTCATTTATTTGTAAAATAGATTTTTATTAAAAATAATTCATAAACTGGAAATAATTAAAAAATACATGGAAAGAAAATCTTGATTCCTATTGTAGGTACCTTAACTACATACTCTTTTAAACGATTATCTCTGAATAACCATCAATTGCAATATTTTTATAATAAATGGATAGAATTTCTTATTAAGTTGTTAACATATTGGGCCTTACTAATAATAATCAAACGCTAATGTCGACTTTTAGTTAACCGGAAGGTTAAAACAAAGTGCTTAGCTTTAACAAAATGCTACCAATAAACAATTTAACCCTTTCACTTACTAGTCTCCAGACTTTCCTTGAATCTATTACAAAATCTAAAGGGTGATTTTTTAGCTGGTTTGGTTTTGGCAACACTGGTTTTGACAGCTGACGTGTGTTTAGTACCTTGTGTCACTGTCAAACAGCTTCAGTTTGGTTTGCAATTTAACCATGGATCGTCTTACAAATGAACAACGCTTGCAAATTATTGAATTTTACTATCAAAATTCGTGCTCGGTTCGAAATGTTCATCGCGCGCTGCTTCCATTTTATGATCGGCATTCTCGACCTTCTGAGCAGTCTATTGGGAAGATTGTGACCAAATTTCGCACCAAATTTACTTTGTTGGACATTAAACCACCAACACGTTTACGTACTGTGCTTAGTGAAGAAAATATTGCGGCCGTATCAGCTAGTGTGACAGAAGACCGCGAAATGTCGATTCGGCGCCGTTCCCAGCAGTTATCCCTTTGTTACAGCACTACGTGGAAAATTTCGCGGAAGGATTTGGGCGTAAAGCCTTTTAAGATACAGCTGGTGCAAGAACTAAAGCCAGCCGACCTACCACAACGCCGAATTTTTGGTGAATGGGCTCTTGGAAAGCTGGCCGAGGATCCGCTTTTTTATCGAAAAATTGTGTTCAGCGATGAGGCTCATTTTTGGTTGAATGGGTACGTAAATAAGCAAAATTGCCGCATTTGGAGTGAAGATCAGCCAGAAGCATTGCAACAGCTACCAATGCATCCCGAAAAAGCCATTGTTTGGTGCGGTTTATGGGCCGGCGGCATTATTGGGCCATATTTCTTCAAAGATGATGCGAATCGCAGCGTTACTGTCAATGGTGAACGCTACCGAGCGATGATAACAAACTTTTTTTTGCCCGAAATGGAAGTTCTTGACTTGCATGATATGTGGTTTCAACAAGACGGTGCCACATGCCACACAGCACGCGAAACAATGGCGCAATTGCGAGGCGAGTTTGGTGAACAGTTAATTTCACGTTTCGGGCCGGTCAATTGGCCGCCTAGATCGTGCGATTTGACACCATTAGATTATTTTTTGTGGGGGTATGTCAAGGCTAATGTCTTTAGGGACAAGCCCGCTTCGATTGACGCACTGGAAGCCAACATCCATGCATTCATTCGTGAGATACCGGCCGATATGTGTGAAAGAGTATGCCAAAATTGGACTCAGCGGATGGGCTATCTGAGACGCAGCCGCGGTCAACATTTGCATGAAATTATCTTTAAACATTAAATTGCAAGGTTCAAACTATCGATTCAAATAAATATTTCATTCATTTTTTCGAATTTTTTGTGTTTTTTTTTTTAAAAAAGTTCTAAACCTCTTAAAAAATCACCCATTACTACAAATGAGAAAAAAAAAATTGAATGAACTGTCAGAATTTACACGAAAGTCTGTCAAAGTTCCAACCGGAGGCAGCCAACTAATTAAGTCGTTTGCTGAAGGAACAATTAAAACCCAAGTTGGTTTTATATTATTTCTAACAGTATTTTCCAGTATTTTAAATTAAAACGAAATTTTAATATTGCAGTCAGATTTTCTTATTTTTTGTTTTGAGGGGGGGGGGGGGGGGGGGGGAGGGTAAAACAATTAGTTAGGTACAATATTTTATAAAGAAAGCGAAGTTTTACTTCTCGGGAACGCTCTTGCCAGCTACCGAAAAAATCATCGTAAGTCCATCGCTCTGATTAGTTGCGTCCTCGCTTGTCGCCACGTTCACACCTCAGATGCCCGCTCTTGCCACAGCTGTAGCAAGTCTTGGTTACTTGGAAATGTGACTGGCTCTGTTGCACTTGTAACACGATAAAATGAAGTTGGACGAGCTACGGCGGGCCCAGTGGTCGAGTTTGTTGCATTTGTAGCATGTTAGGTTGCAGGATTTGGAAATGTGACCAATTCCATTGCAACGACTCCTCGGGGCATGCATGAGTGTAATGCCCGGTTTGGTTGCATTTGTAGCATTTCTCCGGGTTGCCTCCACTTCCTCCGCCACCGCAATCTCGTCACTTGCGTGAATCCTGGAGCCCGGAATTACAGTCACGGGCATAATGGCCGGGACGATTGCATTTGTAGCAAGCTGATGATGATGAAATTGTTGATTGATGTTTTGTTTGTTAAGTTTTTTTTTTTGATATCTAACTTTATTTTCTGCAACACAGACACACATAAATAAAAAAAAAAAAAACAAAGCAGGAACTGCCATAATTTGCTCTATTCCTTCAAAGTTAAGTATTGCCGTATTATTTTTTTACAAAAAGTATCAAAGTACCTACTAATAGTACGTCAATTGATTTAAGTGTTGGAGAATTTTTTTTTTTCAAATTTATAACACCATATTTTTTAACAAGTAAATATACTTCTTATACTTTATTTTAATATTTTTCATTCGAAGAAAATCTTAAACTTAAAATATTTTCAAATAAAAATAAGTAAAATGGCATATTTTGTCTGAGTATTTAATTGTTTTTTTTTTCAGGGTTTCTATTGTTAAACAGTAAGGGCCAGTTTTTTCACAGTGTGTTATCTGTAATTCATGATTACTTTCCACTTGTATCAAAAAATCCATAAGCTTGAGTTGTCAATCATGGATTAAGCCAATCAGCTGATTTCGGTTGATTTACACCATTTAACCAGGATTTCTGAAAATTGTATCAAAAACTTGACCTATTGTGAACAAACTGGCTCTAAGGGTATTCACGCAATGTCGATAAGTCGTCGTTAAATTCGTAAAAGTTGTCAAATGCGTAAGCCTATGAAAATTTGATTGGAAAACTTGAAAGATTTACAAAGCTTACGACTGTTTACGAACACCTTTTACACCTTTGTATTTTATTATCGAAATTCTGATTTCCATCAACAAATAAAATAATCAATTTATGTTGCACATAACTACCTAAACATACAAACTATAAATAAAGTACTTCTAAATGAAACACTTCTTTTTCGCTTTAAAGAAAAATCTGAAGATTGAAACCAATCCATGAATATACCTATACCTATTGAAATCGACCTGATAACATGGGAGTAGAATTGAGTATTAAATACAAATTTCGGTACCATAAAACAGCACTAGGGCAGCACTTTTCATTTAGTGTTCGACTTTAAACATGGATTTCCGTGTATTTAAATTTGACATATTGCTAACGACTAAACTCGTCGTTATTGGTATGCGGATTTTCTAAAATCTGGAGATTTTCTTTTAACCTCAACACGAAATTTGATTATTAGTAAGGCCCATTGATATTAACCTATGTGTGTGTGTGTGATTATTAATATAAAAGAAAAAAAAAAAAATTTCTTCTCATTGGAGATGCCGGGGTTTGAACCCGGGACTTCTCACATGCGAAGCGAGCGCTCTACCACTGAGCTACATCCCCCAACAACCTTTACATTATTTGCAGTTTATTGTTTTTTTTTTTTAATTCATTATTTAAACAATAAAAATGTTAATTGACCATCAAAAACAAATAACTTGCAACTTGTCTGACGGGGGAGGTTCTGGAAGTGGGTCTGGAACTTGAACAACAATGCTGGAGGTGGCTCTGGAACTTAGACAAATGTCAAATTTGTTTTGTTTTTGGAAACAACTTTTTTACAAATTTGAAAGACAGTTCTGGAGGTGGGTCTGGAACTTGGTCAAAGGACAAATTTTTTTGAAATAAGGTTCTGGAGGTGGCTCTGGAACCAGGACAAACGTTCTGCAGGCGGGTCTGGAATTTCAACAAAGGAAACATTTTTTTTATACTTCTCATAAACTTTGTTTTACAAATTAAAAAAAAAAATGCTTTTTAACTCCCTTTTTTTCTCTAAATTACTCACGTATAACTCCGTTCAGTCGCCGGGCAGGCGCCAATGTCAACTTAAATTAAATTTTTTTTTTTTTTAATTTTTTTTACTCGTTTTTAATTTTTTTTTCAAAAAAGAAACAAAATCTCACTTTTTTGGTCAAAAAAAAAAACAAAAAAAAGGTTTAAGATAATTTTTTTTCCAAAAAAAAGTTGGGAAAAGTTCATTTTTTTTAAATATTTTTTTCAAAAAAAAAAATCCATCTCTGTCCAGGTCCAAAAGTCCAGAAAAATATTATATTCGAAATCGCTATCAAAATTCTTCCAATGGTATTTTTTTTTTTTAAAAGTATTGAAAATCCTGCAGCGTACTTTCTTGCGGGATTTTGTTGTAATCAGCGGGTTTTATTTTATTTTATTTTATTTTATTAAAATTACCTACATATATTTTATTTTTCAATACTTTATATGCCACCATATAACAGAAAATACTATAGCACTAACTAAGGTTGTCTAGTTTTTCAGTGCGAAATTAAAGTTAAACTCGAGTTAACTCATGAAATTTGGTGAGTTAACTCAGGATTAACTGAACAGATGTTTTTAATGTTTTATCCACCGAGTTTGTTTAGTCGTTCGGCAATTATTCTCCACCAAAAAACTGCTTCCTCAGTAGTTAACTGTGGGTTAATTTACTTCTTAAGTTAACTAACTCTGGTTTAACTCACCACTGAAAAACTGGGCCTAAATAAATATTATTAAAGACAGATTGAAAAGCAAAAATATTAAAAAAAAAAAATGTGGGTAACACCTAAATTGTGCAATAACAGCCTCAACAAACTTTGAAGGTCATCGTCAAGGTCCAAATCAAGGTGTTAAACTCCTCGCTATAAAATACTAAATACAAGAATGACCTTGGCCTTCTTGAAAAATATCTTAGCTGAGGAAATATTCAGCCGTCCCGTTACTTCTCTGACACTCTTTAAACACTGCACTAGAACATAACTACAAGTATGTATGTAGTTCTTTAAAGTCGTAAACTACCTAAAAACCAACACTAATTTTTTGAATATAAAAATATGTACCTACTCGAAGGTTTAAAAGCAACAAAAATAAATAAAGTACTTAAACCTGCGTTCCTCTTCTCATAATTAATGTTTCTTAAATCATTGTCGTCTAGACATTTGAAGCCCATCATAGATCATCTTTCCCAAATATTTCCAGACAACAGACAATTTTTTTTGTATGAACCTAAGTCGTTTTGGTTACTCAAGCTAATAATTAAAGTTACTAATACAAAAAGTCTATGATGGATGGCGGATGTGTTAAGTCAAGTGCTTATATATTTTATTCTAACCACGTCCATCTGAGACAGTGAATGTCCCAAATTCAATCAATTTTTATGACCAAAGTTTTCAAACATTATTCAATACCTATGTGTGTACAGCTTTCATGTTCAACTTAATACTCAAATATTGTCATCAATTTACTGTCCGTCCGTCCGTCCGTCCGTCCTATCTGCGAACAGAACTGAACAACTTAACGTCTCAAACCATATAAATAAAATGATTGATGCGAATGCAATTTCATTTGTTTTTATTTGTTTCATTTTAAGGAAAATATATAGGGAACTAAGTAGGCATCACATTCACAGCTGTGTATAAGGCTCGTCTCAGTCATTTCACAAATAAAATAAAGTTAAACAAACAGGGCAATTTGCACAGATCGATTTTATCTGGTGTTCTCTGCTATATATATTGTTGGTTGTTTTCTAGCTGGCAAAAGGAAGGCATCAGAAGCTCTAATTACAAATCGATTCCTTTGGTTAAATTTATGTACACATAGGCACTTTACCGCCCCTAGTTCCTCACATTATATATGTCTAAGTAAATACTAAACAGTTCGGTTCACTTCGTTAGGTACATCTCCAAAATTTGATTTAATTCATTCTACTCGGGAAACCTTATGTCGTTTTCGAGTGGACGTTCGGAGCTACTCTTTTTTTTCACTCCATTTACTCCAAATTTTCCATTTTCGATAGGAATGGAACAGTTCCGAAATCCAACCGAAAACGACATTAGCTTATCCATGCTAGTACTTACTCATTTCTTCAATAAATCGCATTTATCATAACGAATTCGAGATGCAGTTCAGTATGTAGACGCGCATGCATTTTCTCAGCAAAACGATTTGTGAAGTATGATCGCTAATGAGCGAAAAATCAATCCTGTGCCTACGTTCTGTAACTCTCGCATCGATGAATTCAGTGGAGAAACGATGAAAATTGAAACAAATCGTATGAGTTTTGTTCCATTTTCCATCGTTTCTCGACCAATTTTAACCATGCGAGAGTTACAGAACGTAGGCACTGGATTTTATTCATTATTTATTCGCCCATGAGCCATAAGATGTGAGCACTATTAGTTTGACTCGCGCTCGCGAACGTTCGATTTATAAACGCGCTCTCAAAACTGCACGCTCACGAGGGTGAGACGAGAGCGAGCCAATTTAGCGCTCGCGAGCCTTTGAGAATTCAGAATAAAAGAAAACACATTAAATCGTTTTGCGTAAGAAATTTTAAAATTTTAAAGCGAAGTTTTATAAAGTAATGAATTTATTTCAAATAAAATGGTTTCAAGCAAGTCTTAAGTAGATATTTCTATTTAATCGAAATTTAATTTATAGAGGAGCAGAAAATTAAAATTGAAAAAAATTCGGATTTTTCAGAGGTTTTTTAATCCATTGGCATTGTAGCCATCCTTCCATGGAATTTGACAGTTAATAGCTTGACAGATAGGGGACATATTATAATTTGACGTTTCAAGAATATTTCCTTTCAAGTGTCAACCGCTTGTCAATCCCATTTTCATTCCACGAGCCATATGGCTCGATCGTTTATGGCCAGCTTACGGTCTTGTATTTCAAGATTCAAAATAACCATTACTCAATAACTGGTAAGAATAACTGTTACCATGAAATAAATGTGACTGTTATATCAGTTATTCAAAAATAAACGATTAAGCCATATCACTATCATAAACGTATGTTGTATATTTTATTGAAAAAAGGAAAACCCATAACGCTCACCATTGCTCATGAGCGCTCTCAGCCGCCCACGCTCGCCCACGAGCCATATTATGTGTTTGCTCTTGCTTAGAGCAGGCGTTTCGCTAACGCTGTTTTCGCTTTGCCCATATATGACCCGACGTTTCCCTATTGAGTTTTTGCGCTGGCGCTCGCGATTCTTTGAACCCTGCGTACGCTCGTGGGAAAAAAATGAGCTGAGAGCGTTTTATGAGCGCTCGTGTACCCTGGTTTTATAATTCAAATCGCGTTTTTTTTCTGTCCAAAATCCATAAAAAAATCCGTACCGCCTCTCCAGTTGCATTGATTGATATAAACGATTACATTTTTTTTACAGGAAAATTTTTTAAAATATTGTTTTTTTAAAAATTCTTAAAGTTTTCATCAAGTTTTACATTTTGACAATAAAAAATAATAATTTTTGTTGACGTTGCCCAATAATTTGTATACAAAAATTAAGCTTGAATTTTGGTATTGATTTCAAGGCCTTAACCTTGAATATCAGACCATTACAACGCAAGTTAATAGACTATCGAAGTTTCTCAAGAAAGGTAACGGGAATTTATTGAAATCTCTCATTGAAGGGGAAGATTAGGCATTTTACCAATTACTTATATATCCATCTCTTTATACCTATTCACAAATGTCATAATCTTCACTTTGATGAAACTGACATTTGACACCAAATACATTGTGTGAGGTATGTATGTATGTATGTATGTATGTATGTATGTATGTATGTATGTATGTTTCTATGAAAATAAATCATTCTCTAATTAAAATACACTTCAAAACTCAAAGTATGGGCACAAACGTCCTTAAAGATTGAAAAAAAAACACCTTTTATTATCATTTGTTATTTGGTATCTGTCAGATTCAGCAAAATAACGACTGTCACTTTTGACTTTGACAGTTCCACACAGAGTAATTTGTCTCAATTCATCTGTCCAGATTCAGCAAAATAACGACTGTCACTTTTGACTTTGACAGGTTCATTAAGCTCCACTCAGAGTTATTTGTCTCAATTCATCCGTCAGATTCATCAAAATAACGGCTGTCACTTTTGAATTTGACAGATTCCTTAGGTTCCAAACAGAGTAATTTGTCTAAATTTAGATATATTTTCGTATTTGTATTGTCAATTTCATGAGACGTAAGTAAGTACATACTTGGCTTAAACCAATTTTTGCCAATTCTTGTAAATGAAACAAAAATAAACAACCATTTTATCTATATTCACATAAGTGCCTTAAACCAAGTCAACCGCAGTGTAAGTATATGTCTTGGCTTGCACAAGAGCGTTGATGACATCGTTGTTGTAGTTTTCATATATATCAATCGACAACCCACAGTCAAGTACCCCAAGCCCAAGCACGTGAAATCGAATCTACTATATTTATGATAAAACAAAATGCGGGTTCAAGGTTCACCTCATAAAAAAAAACGCTAGTTTTATATTCCATACCGGTGCGGTTGCGATGGCGTACTCTACTTTACCTAAATTATACTCTCGGTTCGGTTCTCGGATCACATGTACACTCAATTGAGGTCTGCCAGCAGTCGCAGTGCCATCCCATCAGCCAAGTTCTTTCCATTATTATGTAACGAGTCTCCATCTCTAGATTTCTATACGAGTATAGTAAAGTAACGAGAATAATACGCTCTTTGAAGTTAAGTGCACAATTTAAGTCCAGGTGTAGGCTTAAAAGTCTCACACTCCATATTCGCGTGTGATTGTGTGCGTGCGCTCTAGAGTAGATAATTGAGGGCTAATTAGTTTTTCCACTCTGATGGGGTATTTTATTATTCTATAAAAACCTTTTCCAACCCAACACTATAAATCCGTTAAAAAAAAAAAACAAGTATGGTACCTACAAGAGAAATAAAAGAAGAAAAAAAAATGGTAAAACAATAGAAATACCCATGAGTAGATTAGAATGCCAGTGAAGTGGATACAAATTTTGTTATAATGGAAATGGAAACTCCAGCTAAAGTTCTGCCACAGAGGGAGAAATTTATTACTCAGGGTGTTTAGTTAGAGTGCACGATTACTGCATGATGAATAGACGACTTATAAAATGCAATGTTTTGCATGAACTGATGTAGGTACTCAACTAACTCGTATATATACATAATGTGTTATTAAATAATGAATCTTATCTGTTTTGTTTAAATAAAAGGGGATATTAACCCTGAAAAATAATGAAAGTTTGATAGAACAAGAAACAAAAAAGCAAAAAAGGATATAATTAAACTCCTGCATACAAATTAAATGAAATTTAGATCCATTAGATCTTTGAGTTTTTAATGGTAAAGTGGACGGAAACGTGAATACGTGTAGCAATCTTTTCCCACATCGTATTTTGTTTTCATTTTCAATTTATTTATCAAGCAGTGAATTGATAAATATCTTATGCAATTGAAATTTATTGTAAAGGAACAGGTAGAGTTTATTAAGAACATTAAAAAATACGAACATATTATATTCTATCCATTTAAGCTTATGTTATGCATTAACTTAATCCGGATTAAAAATTTAATCCGGATTTAAATAAATTTAAATCCAAACATTAAATCCAAATCCACATTATTCACTCGTTAAATCCAAATTTAAATCTAATGTAGATAAACCATGCTGCTCTCAGGAGACTTAAGCTAGGAGCAGACGGCATATGTAAAGTCGCAAACGTTTGCGACTCTGACGTCACGTAAATAGTCGCAAATGTGTTGCAAATTCTATACCTACATCATTGCTCGCAAACTTGCATATGGGGTTGTTCACACGATATGCAAAAACTGTCCCAAAAGTCGCAAATGCATTTGCGACCAAGGCACTCGCACATCATGGGTCCGCAAATGTGGTCGCAAATGTTGTGATGGATATGCGAGGTGTTCAGTCGATGTGCTATAAAGTCCGCATATCACCCAAATCCAATCATATGCAGGCTTGCGAACATTTCTTATTTTTTTGGAACTGAAAAATTCTCATCTGAAAATTCATAACAAATGAATTGTGGTGGGGAAAATATTAAAAGCAGCCAGAATCGGAATATTGTGGAATACTTTTTTCTTTGAACTTTACCTAGTTTTGCTGTATTTTGTCAATAAAAAGATTAAACAAAAATAGAAAAAAAAATAATGTAAATACTTCATATTATAAAAGCAAACAATTTTATTGAAATTTTTAAAACCCTGTTGCTGCTTTACATTATAATATCATCCCCAGAACTACCCACGCTTAATTTTAAATTTACGAATATAATAATTAAAGTTCCATTTTATTTCGTTTAAATGTAAATCCTATAGGCTATAGCTAAGACATGCAAGAATTTGACACAACAACAACTCTACTAGTAAAATGAAGAATCACAGCAGCTGATATGCTGCATATGTGGAGATGTGCAATGTTCGGTTTTCGTGTCATCGCAAATGCTTGAGATGGTCGCATATGGCCGCACATGCTCGCAAACTGTCACAAATTATATGCGAGGGTGTTCACACGATATGCAAGAAAGTCGCAAACTTATATGCAATTTGGGTGTCGCACATAATCCGCAAATGGTTTGCGAGCATATGCGGACTGTCCCAAAAGGGTGTTCAGACGATATACTCTCAAAGTCGCAAATGATGACGTAAAAATAACGTCAGAGTCGCAAACGTTTGCGACTTTTATATGCCGTCTGCTCCTAGCTTTAGTACTTACATCCAGATTTTTTTTCTGGAAGAATAATATACACATACATTTAAAGCCATTTTCTTCACTATTTGTCAACTTGCCGCAGACTCTCAAGTTGGCCAACTCTAGAGTTGACACAAACTTGTTTCAACTTAAGATTTGAATTTATTCTGTGAGATTTGAATTTATTCTGTGCGATTATTTGAAAATTTTAGTCCCGGTTGTTTTTGTGCATTGAAAAATAAAACTAAATAAATAAATGATGGCAGAAAAAAATAAGTTGCCAATAGTGGTATATATAATAATACCTCAGCACAATAAATAATTGGGTAATTGGTCGTAATTCGCGCGATCAACACATACATATGTAATTTAGGATAATTTTAACTAAGGAATACCTTTACCCTTTATCAATTCAAAGACCAAAATTGTCGTTCGCTTTGAAATACGAAATCGGTAGTTAAAATCATGGTCGTCCCATTTTTCGAGCCCGACACGTGGACACATTTTATATTGTCTTCTTTCAATCGTCAACTTCTTCAACTTCGCTTCCGGAAGCAGACGATGGATGATTTTCCCAATAAAAATTTTCTCGGAACATTTAAAAATATTTTTATTCAAAGCGAAACCGAGAATTATTTTTGACATAAGACAACAAAATTTATTACAAATTTCAATTTGACAGAAAACTCTCAAGTTTTCTCTCTCAACTTCAACTATTTTCGGAAGTTGAGAATACCAGAAGTTGATCAACTCGAGAGTTGAGAATCGAAAGTTGAAACTGTCAACCACAGATTAGCCACATAAAGATGACAATCCCCGGCAGCCATTTTAATTTGCCTACAAGCTTGAGCTGTCTGATATCAGATAAAAAATGAGAATGTGTGTATAAAAACCTCACACATAGACAGTAGGGATCTTCACACACCTGGTTAAATTGTTGTTGCAATTCACATCTATTCATCAAGGCGGCAAAAAATTACAAATACAACAAAGTAAACAAATAGGTTTTGGAGGGCGAAACGTACGAAACATTCTCATCTTCATGTGGCTAATCTGTGCTGTCAACTTTGAGTGAAGAAAAACAAAATCACAAGTTGAGAATAAAAATCCTCAAGTTGAGTTCAGCTTGTAGTGAAGAAAATAGCTCTTAGTAAATCCGGATTTAATATATCTCAATTTAAAGTCCATTTTAATCCAAAGTGAATACTACTGTCGTTATTCTCTTCTTAAAAAGAGTTACATTTCTCTTTCAGAAATTTTTTTTCTTATGTCAGCGATTATAATGCTAATCGTAGTGGATAGAACAATAAAATTAAATAAAACAAAACAAAACAAATAAGGAATGAAAGTTAATGACATGCGCACACTACATAGTGTAAACGTGTTGCACATGTCCGCAGTGTAAATCAGCAAGTAAAGTTGATTAATTCGTAATGCACCCTAACTGCAATGGAGACGTAGCTGAAACTGTAACTGCAGTCGGAATAGCTGTCAACATATTGAATACACACAAATGCAATGTAACGAACACAACGAACATAGCTGCAATCGTATATAGCTGGAAAAAGTTCACCAACTTTTAACTCTCCAAGTGCATCACTTTTGACGTTTGAAATTGTTAGACAAAAAAAAAATAATTGACCGTGTAATTGTCGATTTGTGTCGCGAAAAAAATTAAAAATTAAATGAAAAAATAACAGAATAGTAAAATATGGATAACTAAGCTTATGCCCATCTCTGTTTTGTTTTCTTTAAAATACACACAAATCTGTTCAGCCGCATTGTGGGCACGTGAAAAAAGCACGCACGACACTTTTTGCCAGCTGTTCGAAGTCCAGTTGCAGTTGCATCATTCAGGCAGTAAAGGCAGTTCAATAATAATCGACTCGACTTTTCATTTTTAATACGATTTCACAACAAGCGATAATCAGGGATTTAAGACATTAGATTTAAAATTAATTTTGAAGTGTTTTCACCACTTCGCAATCGCAATCACAAAAGATTTGAAAGACATTTTTTTATTTGATTGTCAACAAAAAAAATGACATTTAGATGAGTGCGCGTTCAGCAAAATGAAGTAGGTTTATTTTATTTGACAACAAAAACTGCTTGCGAGAAGATTTTAACGAGATTTATTTTGGATCTTCATTTGAGGAGATTAAAATTTGTATGGAAAATCACGGGATTTGAAGGAGACTTAGATCCAGTTTGTCAGTGCGAATTTAAGGTTAAACCCGAGTTTACTCATCAAATTTGGTGAGTTTACTCAGGATCAACTCAACAGATGCTTTTGATGTTTTATCCACAGAGTTCGTTTCGTTCTTCCGCAAGCATTCTCCACCGAAAAACTGCGTTCTCATTTACTCCTAGAGTTAGGGAACTCTGGTTAAACTAACAACTGAAAGGCTGGGCCTTAATGTAAATCTCATCAAAGCTCGGCTTAGTGGTCGGTGAAAACGTAGAACTATAAACAATTTTTAAATGATTCCACATTTGGGTCCAGTTCTTCAGTGCATGAGTTAACTCCGAGTTAATTCAGAGTTTGTTAATCCTGCACATACTTTAATCCCGAGTTAACTCAAAAGTAGTTTTTCAGTTAGGAATTAAATTTAACTCCTAGTTGCCAAAAATCTATCGAAATCAAAGTACGACAGCATAGAAACCAATGTTTCGCTATCGAATGCGAGATGGCGCCACTATGAAAATCACTCTTTCCAAAGTGTCGTAACTCGATTTGAATATAGATTTTTGACACAAATCTTTCAGAAATACCTATTCAGCTAATCCAGATCTAAATTAAATGAAAAACATGTTTCAGAAGTTAAATCGGGTTTAACTCCAAAACTAGGATAATTTCGAACGGAAAAACTGAGCCTTATAGGGTCGCGCTACAACCATTTCCAAAATCCTCATTTTAACCTTGTATCATACATAAAATGCTTTAACAACTCACTGAATCGACTAAAATTTTATGTTTAAAGGTTACTAATAAAATATTGTATTTTTAAATTATAAAATTAAATTTTTTCAGCTTCGATCAGCATGAAATTGTTCCAGGTCAGTTCCCAAAAGGATAAACACCAGAAAAGTTCCCAGTTTTCAAACTAAAATAATATTTGGAAACTTTCCTCCCCAAATAACCAAATGGTTAAATTGTTATAATTTGTTTCTTTAAAAAGAAGTTATGATAAAATATCAAAAAAGCCCCAAATGGCTGTGAATTTTGTATTCTTTATTTTCAGATAGCCTTGAATTGGGGCTGTATATGAGGAATTTCCAGAAATTTTTGTTTGTTTCCTCTCAAATTTTGTTCATTCCCATGGGCAGGTTTTTGCTATCTGTAACCTTCTCCGGAATAATGAATTTCACCCGAACAAAACATGTTGTAAACACTTTACTCGCGATAACCCCTCATTATTCATTATTATTTTTTTTTTATTTTAATCCATCTGCAATCAAATAAATTTCAATTGTTTTTGCGATTTAATTTTCAACTCTTAATGATTGTTTCATGCTGTTGAGCAACACTTTTTTAACCACATTAAAACTTTTTCAAATATATGCAAATGAAACAGCACTATCTTTTGGAAGCAAAAATAAAGAAATATGTATTCCGAAAGCAATATTGTTATGGACGAGATTAGAGGCATGTCAATTTATAACAGTTATAACAGTTTTTCGCCATTAAGAGTGGGCGTGCGTAAACGCGCTTCGCGCGACTCTAGATTATAACAGTTTTGGTTAAGGGCCTGAATAGGGCCCTCCGCCGGTGGGCATAATTCAGGCATCAAAAAATGTTATAACTGTCATAAATTGGCATATCTCTAGTCTCGTCGCTTTTATAAACCAAAACTGTTATAATTTGCATGCCTAAAATCACTTTCTGTTGTTATAGGTACTGAATATAAATTTAGGACGAGACTAGAATAGTGCCAATTTATAACAGTTATAACTGTTCATCGCCATTAGGAAGGGGCGTGCATTGACGAGCTACTCGCTACATAAAAACAATGTCGTTGTCCGAAGTATGCCCATACCTGCGGAGGGTCTTTGACTTAGGGGCCCTCATAAGCAGTACGTTTATAAACAAAACTGTTATAAATTGGCATGTCTCCCATTCAAATTAGGACGAGACTAGATAAATGCGAATTTGTAACAGTTTTTTTTTAACCTTAAAAATGACATTAAAAATGGGTGCCCGACGTTTGCCCACTAGCGGCGGCATGCACGGGCCCTATCTGGTCCAGCTTCCATAAATTAACTATAAACTTATGCTTAATTTTTTTTTCATTGATTTAAAACAATCTTATGAACTTACTCATTTAAAATGAAACACCCTTTAATATAATATGTATTGTGTACATTTCAAGTAGTACACATCTTATTTCAAAACAAATCTCTCCCAAATGAATATTTATATTCAAACATGGGTTGGGTATAGAGCATCTTCTCATCATTGTGTTCTTTAATTTAAACATTTATATTTGTTCGTCGTCGTCGTTCCTTGCCTATGCATATGATATTTATATAAATATTTTCTTTCTTTGTTTATCTCTCTTCCAGCAAACATTCCTCAGTTCACCTGAATCGGATGATGAACCTATAAAGCAACTGCCAAAGGAAATCCTACTTCGCATTTTTTCATACTTAGACGTTGTTTCGTTATGCAGATGCGCCCAGGTAAGCCATAAAGCCCATCAAGTCTAAACTATAACATAACAACTAAAACCAACAATAACAAAATAATAATAATTTATGTTGGTATAACCTAATACCCCTATACATATGTATGGTATGTACATATATTGTATAGCCAAGATGAGTTAACAATAGTGCATAAGTTATATTCGTTTCGTTTATGTGGGGTATCGTACACACTATTCACATTGCATTTATATTTGCACAACTCATATGCGCTTGCAACAAAGCAGAAAATGTCTGTGTATGCAAAGTAAAACTATACGTTACGTGAACATTGCACACTTATGAAAATTCAGACGTATTGACATTTGCAACAAAATGCGGCATCAGACAAAGGATTGAGCAACATCCTTGCAAATCGTTCACTTATACCGGGTAACTTGGAAATGGAATGTAAGCGCATTTCCGCAGGATTAGGCTTCCCCTTATTCCTTTTTAAAACTACATACACATACATATAATTGAAAATCCCTAAAATGAATTTCTTATGGGTAAAAGTGAATTTATTATATTTTTGCACTTTAGCTGTCATTTTGACATTCATGCAAACAATGTTCGAAATGCACTTTGTTCGAAAATTGACTCTTCTCTCAATTTTTAATTTCAAAGACAGATTACATTTGGTTGAAGTGTGCCCCTGTTCATATTAGTATGAGCAAGCAGCACGCATCGTGTTCATGTGACAATCATGCTGCTGTGAATAAATGAATGGACAAAGAATGCTTACATGCATAAAATCGTGATATCTTTTAATTTTGTTTCTAGTGATAACAATCATTGAGTCTTAAACTAGTTGATTGAGTGTTATTGTTTGGTGGGCGACGACTCATATACCTACTCATAATGACACTAATTTTCTTGTTTATGTGGTTTTACCTACTTTTAAAACGTGACCTCAAAATAATTGCTGAAGCAAACAATAAGTTACTTAGAGCCTATATGAAATATAGTAGTTGTCGGACCAATTGGTATCGTTTGTCCACTAAAAGTTGGAAAAATATGTTTTTTTTTTTTTTTTTTTCTGTACAAACGATATCGATTAAGGTGGATTTATATTGATCTTCATGCGAGCTCTGAGAAGACCAAAATCTTCATAAATGCAGATTATAGGAAGTGCCATAATGCAGATATGTAGACGAAAATGTTCAGTTTATCTTCATAATGGTACTCTTTCACTCAATCGTTTGCAATCGAAATTTGCAGATGCAGATACATGTAAATCCATTGTGTTCAATGCAAAGTGAGTTTTTTTTAAATTTTTGTGTTGGGTCCTATAAAATTGAAAAGTTCATTATTTTTTTAAGTAATAGATGGACGAACTATTTTTAAGATGGGTAATCATAATTGAGCGCTGGATAAACGAACCCACTTAGTCTGGTCCTTCTATGCTATGAATTAGGGGTGGCAGAGAGGACTTTATTCTTTTATGAAAGTTGCTATAAAAAAGAAATGTTGAATATTTTCTGAACTATTAAAGTGGACACAAATTTTTTTTCTGGACTAACATGGAGAAATAAATGCGATTGTGCTAAGTGAGTTTTGAAATTTTTGTGTTGGTTGCTATAAAATTGAAAAGTTGAACATTTTTTTTAAAAAGGGGTGGACGAACAGTTTTTTTGTGGACAATCATAACTGAGCCGTGGGCAAATGAATCCACTTGGTCCGATACTTCTAAGTTACAAAATTGAGGGCGGTAGATGACTCGACTTTATTGTGGAAGTTGCTATAAAAAAGAAACGTTGGACAATTCTTGCACTAAGGGTGCAAAAAATATTTTTTTTTCTGAACAATGATAAACAAGCGTTGGACAAAAGAACCCACTTATCCCTATCCTTCTAAGTAATCGATTGGGGACAGTCGACGTTTGCAGGGATTTTGCTATAAAAAATAAATGTCGAATACTTTTTGAACTAAAGGAGAACAAATGATCTTTTGTTTGTGGGCAACCATAACTGAGCGGTGGACAAACGACCTCACTCCGTCCTATTTTCCTAAGTTATCAATTGGGGACGGTAGACGAGTTTTGTGTTGCTATAAAAAAGCTTAATATCTTTCCACCTCAGGGGTGGACACATAATTTATTTGCCTAAAAAAAACTTAGCCAAATAAACCGTATATACCCCCCTCCCCCCCCTGCCTCACCTTGGAATAAGAGGAGTTAAAAAAAAACAACAACAACAAAAAAATATCTTCTTGATTGTTTGCCCACTCGAGATTTTGATCAAACTTGATATTACGATGATGATATAGGGAAGGCGAAAAAGTGTTCCCCCTTCAGCCTTAACGGATGGGTCGATTTTCTTTAAACTTAGGTATGGTTTTTTTTTAGCACGTTCCCTTGAAAAGCCGTTATAAGGAAAATCTTATTTTTCTTTAAAAAACTTAAAGCTATACAAAAATTAATGTTTAAGTCTGTATGAGGCTTATAGACTTAAAAAATACTGAACTATTTTCCCTGAAATTTTAAAAGTTTGTTCCTATTAGCAGCGAGATGGATTAGAAAGCAGTTTGAGTAAAATCCGCCCAAAGTCACGCCCATTTTTATAATATTTTAGTTTACTCCATATTGATCTTCCTTAGAATAACGTAAACATTGTGTAACTTAGCCCTTTTTAACCTAAAGCATGAAGTTATTTATCCCGCCCACTACCACGCCCCACTTTCCTTATATTTGAGATTCCTCTTTACACAGCATCCCTAGAAAGTTGAAATTTTGTAATTAAAATCTCTTGAACTAAAAGCATGATATGTCTATTTTTGTTTAAAGTCCGCCTACTGCCACACCCACTAACCAAGAAAAAAAAATATGCCCAAGGAAATATCAATTTGAGGTGTGGAATTTAAAAATGATACATAAGAACAAGTATGCGCGACCCAGTAGTGCACTTATTTTCTCTCCATATACCTGCATAATATTCCCCAAATTAGCGGTTTCGTTTATGATGCGCATTTTAAACACGACACACAACCGTTTAACGGTGTCGAAAATAATAAATATCCTATACCTATAAACTTCTTTAAGACGAGAGACTTAATGACGCCAAGATAAGAAGTCATTCTTTGTAGACGTTAGACGCTATTACCAATTTATATAGCTGTTTGTGTAATAAAGCGTAATAAATATAGCCAAAGCACACACCACCCATCACTCACTTATTGCAAAAAAGAGACTTTGTTTAAGAAAAACACAAAGAGATTGTATACCTCCTAAAATAAAACAAAAACAAATTAGTATATAAACATCTAAAACTAATGTCCTGATGTCCTTCATAAAATTCTAATAACACTTATTCCGCATATACATACATATAGAAAGTTCAATGGCTGTAATTTTATTCCAAACAAAACTCTCCTAAATCCCCCCTCTACTCTCTCCACCCTTCATAAATTCATTAAAATTGAAACCTAATACTGACAAACTGTTTAATGTTCCGTACATGTCACATTTTGTACGTCGTAACGTTGTAACGTATTATGGGTAGTATATTATATCCGTACAACATCCGTAGAATATATGAGAAGTTTGTTACTCCCTATAACAAACGGAAATTCCAGACCAATGACCCATTATACACTCTTTATACACAAATCTTCAGTGTCTTCGCAGAGTGTGATCTAAAGCTAAACAAAGAAAACATTTACATTTTTCTCCATGGAAGCAATAAATTTCACCCTACCACTGACATTTCTTTGTATATTTTTTTCTAAACGAGAAAGGTTTATATTTACCACTCATAGCATGTAATATAGACACAAATGACAGTCGTGACAGCTTTAAAGCGCAATGCACACAATGCTCCACCAGAGAGATCCATAGTGCTGTTGCACCCTTAAACTACAAATAATCAACAAAGGAATTCTGGAATTAAAAGGAACTATTGAAATTAGTTAGCTTGGAAGACAGCTTTAAGACTTTGAAAATGATATTGCACGCTTGCATGTTACTCTTGTCAGTCAGTTACAGTGTAGCTGCCAATTATTTGAGTGGGGGATAGAGCGAGGAAGTAGGAGAGGTGTTGAAATGTCATATCATAACAAAGCGAGTAATGTGCATTCAACGGTTGTTATAAAGTCTGCAGGGTTTTTGATATCATGCCGAGACTGCCAGACTGGATAAAAGTTCAACTACATCCCGGACAGGAAAATAGAAAGAAACAAAAATCAAGACAAAAGTATTGTGAAAAGAGGGATCAGGAAAAATGAAGCGCTAAAAAAGGAAATCATGGAAAGTACTACAAATAAAACTTTTGGCTCAATTAACATACAGTGCCTTTCATAAGTATAACCACACCCTGTAAAAATGCGTTTTATAGAAAACTGTAAATAAAAATGTCACCTGACTATTTTATTATTGATTGGTGTCAGTAAACTAGTTAAATGAGCAAGAAAAAAATTCCCGTTATCTTCTCTACTGGTGTTTAAAAATTAAAAAGAGATGCTTTCATATTGCAAAAGTATAACCGCGCATTGCAAATCTCTGTTTAGCTTCATTCAGTTCTGCGTTTCGGGTAAATAAACAACGATGCCTCGTGGTACACATTTGACCGATATCGAAAAAGGTCAAATTCAAGCTTTTCGGTCGAATGGCCTAAGTTTTAGGGCTATTGCAAGGAAAATTGCCAGATCAGATCGTGTTGTCCGAAATTTTCTACAAAATCCAGAATCTTATGGAACAAAAATAAGACCCGGGCGTCCGAAGATGTTGACACGTCGCGATCATAGGCGAATAATCAATGCTGCATCAAATTCAGTGCATTCCTTGCCGGAATTTCGTGACGAATTGGGGTTAGGGGTGTCAGTTTCTACGGTTTTTCGTGCTTTAAAAAGAAGCGGAGTGATTGTGCGGAGCAAAATGGCACCAGCTCCAAATCTAACAACAGCTCATAAGCTTAAGAGATTGGAATTTGCTCGTCAAAACATGAACCGTAATTAGAAAACCGTAAGTAAAATATTCTTCTTCTCAATACGAAAAAAAACTGTTCTTATTTTAAATGTCAAAATTTAATTTTAGGTAATTTTTAGTGACGAAAAAAAGTTCAATCTTGATGGGCCGGATGGTTTTAACGGATATTGGCACGATCTGAGGAAGGAAAAAAAGTTTTTTTCCAAAAGGAACTTCGGTGGTGGTAGCTGTATGGTTTGGGGAGCTTTCTGTGACCGAGGTAAGGTTGCACTTGCGTTCACCAGTACAAAGATGAACAGCGCAGCCTACACCCTGATGCTTCAACAAAATTTGGTACCCTACTTCAGACGATTTCGTCGGATTCAACATGTCTTTCAGCAAGATAATGCCCCAATTCATGTAAGTCGTCAAAGTTTGGAGTGGTTTCAATCGAAAAACATTGATTTGATGAATTGGCCGGCACGTTCCCCAGATTGTAACCCAATCGAAAATCTTTGGGGAATTTTGACACGCAAAGTTTATGCCCATAATAGGCAATTTTCCAATGTTGCCGAGCTCCGAGAGGGAATTGTGGAAGCATGGAATTCCTTAGACGATTCCATATTAAAAAACTTGGTTGACAGTATGCCAAAAAGAATTTTTAAATTGATTGAAAATAGTGGTAATAAGATCCCTTACTAATTCTTGTAAAAATAATTTCTTTAACAGAAAATAAAATGAAATAAAATATGCGGTTAAACTTTTGCAATATGAAAACATCTCTTTTTAATTTTTAAACACCAGAAGAGAAGATAACGGGAATTTTTTCCTTGCTCATTTAACTAGTTTACTGACGCCAATCAATAATAAAATAGTCAGGTGACATTTTTATTTACAGTTTTCTATAAAACGCATTTTTACAGGGTGCGGTTATACTTATGCAAGGCACTGTATGTGCCGGCAATATTGTTTGATGTCGAGGTCAAAGGAAGACAAAATATCCATCAGCACTCAGCAGTCTCCATCTCTGCAGGCTGCATACAAATGTAATTAAACTTTTGTATGTTTTCTCAATTAACTTGGACAGACATTAATAAACATGGAAGAATTTGGATCTGGCAAAAGTAATTAATGCATATATACAAATTGCAGACCTTTTTTTTTGAAGTTTTTGATTATTTATTTGTACCTGCATATTATGTATATGAGTTTTTGGCAGATTTGGGTTTTGAAAAATAATAATTATTTTATCGAGTTTAAGTCGATGGGAAACATTTGAGCTCAGGGTCATTAAACAAATGAATAGTTATATTGATGAAATGAAACAAGGTTTTTTTGACAAGTTCTTAATTGCCAGATAACAATCCAGCGTTGGGGTGCCCCGGGTTTGACTTCACATATTGAATAGAAACAGTGGACGGCGGCGCGCGGTGTTCAAGTTGGAGTGTCTCCTCCGACTTTTTTGACATCTCTGTACTTTATCTCTCTCCCACTTAATGGTGAGAAAGAGATGGCGAAGGAAAGTAGGATTTTTTTAATTGTTTTAAAAAACTATTGGATTTGTTTTGACGTTTTCTTTTGTGACATCTGTTTTCTGTGTCTTTTGCTTTATCTTTGACAATTAAATCCTACAGAATCAATATTTTTTTTTCAATTGGAAACATATTAAGGGTATTCATGCAACGGCGGAAAACCCCAATAAACTTCAGAAACCAGATAATTTTATCTCCGCAGAAACGAACTGTCAAAATTTGTATGGGAATATTTTTCTGCAGATCTGATAAATTTATCTCATCAATTTGATGCGGAAAGCGTAAAGATAAACCTGATAAATTTAGAAATGACATTTGTGATGTATGTATTTGATTTGTAATTTCACGAGTATTTCTAAGGGGTGTTCATGCACACGTCTGGCGGAAAGTTATATTTTTCTGCAAAGCGGAAATTTATCTCGTTGCATGAATACCCTTATTAAGAATATTCATTCAACAAGATAAATTTAAGCTTTGCAGAAAAAAATATAACTTTCCGCCAGACGTTTGCATGAACAAACAGGAACACCCCTTAGAAATACATGTGAAGTGTCACATCAAACACATCACAAAATATCATTTCTAAATTCATCAGGTTTATCTTAACTCTTTCCGCATCAAATTGATGAGATACATTTATCATATGTGCAGAAAAATATTCCCATACAATTTTGACAGTTCGTTTCTACGGAGGGTTTTCCGCCGTTGCAATTTAATCAATTTAATAAGGTTTTAATTTTATGAAATAAAAATCTCTTATTAACGACTGCTGAATGTCAAAGTGGAGCCGGATGTGTTCACATTAGTTTGTGTCTGAACAATGGAAGTTGGTTTAACGTCAAAAAAAGTCAGAGGAGTGAGTCCTGGAATGTCACTTCAGACGTTGTCTTCGCTTCAAATCGGGAATATCGAAAACGCGAGTGATATATAGCTCAATCTGTGTTCTGTTAATATCGTTTATGTATGTTCTGAATACGCCATATCACAACTGTTCACTTTGTTAGAAAGAGAGGACAGTGTTTGCAGAAAGATATGACATTTAGAAACAAAGCACGATTGGGTAGTGTGTACATTCGATGATATCACATAATGACACTAGAATAGGTAAAACAGACGAGACAAGTTCAGTTCCGGCTATATGACACGAAAAATTATGGCAAATGGAGTGGAACCTATATGGGGGATAGAGTAGGATGATCAGAAAATTTCTATGCTATCTAAAACTTCCACGAGCCATCGGTCACAAGTATGTAAATTCTGATTGTAAATAAAACAGTTTTTTTTTATTGCCTTTACACACGAAAACTTGTTTGCAGGCGAAATTTTGCAGCACATTTATTGCCCGCCTGTAGGCAGGCTTAACATTGTTTAGTTTGCAAATGAAAAACTAAATATTTTTCTTAGCGAGACTAGAGAAATGCCAACTTATAACAGTTATAACATGCTTTTCACCATTAAAAGTTGGAAAAAATCCCATTAACGCCTGACCATGCCTTATCTGGCCATAATGATTGAACAAAATGCACGAAATCGCTCGAGTGTCAAAATAAAATTAAAAATTAAAATCTGAAAATTACATTTCTGAGCCACGATCTGACATTTAAGTTTTGCGTTTGACAGTGAAACGTCAAATAGGAAAAAATTTCAGTTTTCCATAAATTGGAAGTGGTATTGTGGATGAGATATGTTGTGGTGCGTCTTCAAGGGGAATATACAAGCATTTCAATAGGAAGTGACTAGACATGTCAATTATAACAGTTTTGGTTTATATAGTACTGTTTATGCGGCCCCGCAGGGCCCTCCGCTGGTGGGCATACTTCAGGGAACCACTTTTAATGGCGGAAAACTGTTATAAATTTTCGAGTCTCTAGTCTCTTGCATTTCAAATACGGTATTTCTGTAAGAACCTATACATAACTTCAACCAATTAAATTTTTTAAATGATAATTGTCAAAGGTAAAAGCATTAAACTATTTACAATTCGAATTTAACCTTTTTTTTTTGTTTGCCTCTATGCTTATAATATTAAACGTTCACATACATGTAGCTTTCAATCGGAGTTTCTTGACCCGTTCACATTGAATGCATTGCATCGTTTGAGTTCAAAAACATCCCTAGAGCCAAACAAGTCAAAGTCCCCAATTTCAAATGTCGTTTATCTTCCTGTTCTTCCAGAGTGTGACACTTCGTTACATTCTGTCTGGGCTACACCCACTCTGTAAGGACTTGTACAAAATAAAAAGCAGAGCATACATAACTTTATTTTTATTTTCCACATGAATCATGGGAATTTTACTTTTATTTTGCCTTCGCTAAAATAAAAATACCCATCACGAAAACAATCATTTGAAATTATTTTGTGAATGATTTGGCATGAAATACATGCTTTATATATTTTGTGTTTATTATGAATAAGACACATGAACTTGAACTAGTGAAAGTAAATAGTCGGATATGAAATGTTGCATTTTGCATAAATCGATTGATAAATTTGCTTAAAATTTTAAAATTACTAGAGGAAAACTGAAATCAGTTTTATTTTTATTTTATTTGAATTTATTGTAATACATACTTCGCAAAAATTTATCGAAAACAAAAGTCACCAACAAAAGTCACTGCGTGAGGTGCGGGATTAAAGTTAAACCCGAGTCAACTCATCAAATTTGGTGAGTTTACTCCAGACTAACTAGACAGATGCTTTTGATATTTTATCCACAGAGTTTGTTTAGTTGTTCTGCATGCAATCTCCACCAAAAAACTGCTTCCTCAGTTCACTGTGGGTTAATTTACTTCTGAAGCTAGCTAACTCTGGTTTAACTCACCTCTGAAGAACTGGGCCTTAAAGATTTATCACAACAAAAATGTTAACGTCACTTCCCAAAGAATTTGACGTTTATAACACGCAATATGACTAGAATTATTACCACATGCTTACAAAATGTTTTGTCTGATGGTTTTTTTTTTTTTTACTCATAGACAAAAAAAAAAAACAAAAAAAAAAAACATTCTTGTGTGCAAAGATGTTCACTACTTTCCAGAAGATGAAGAAAAAATATGAATTACTTACATGTAACACAAAACTCAAGAGAAAATTGTGAACTATGACAACCATGATTTTGACAGATGTAATTGGAAATTTTGTTAAATTGAGTTAGACCGAGTTTAATTACTATTTTATCAAACGCAGATGGAAAACTCAGTAAAAATCACAACATTATAAATAATAATTATAATTTTTCCACTTCTCAAATTAATGGTTTATTTGCAACGTAACATCCCGTACTTTGAAAGCATGTCGCGTGGACGCACTCTTGTTTTTTTTTAGATTTTATTTGTTTGTTAATGGGATAAACGAAGCGCGTATAGTTGGCACATTAACAAAAAAATATAAAGGTTATAATTTTTGTGGGAATGTTTGGGGTTTGTCCCACACACTTGCAATATCTAATAAATTAGATGTGCAAAGTGAAGACAGATTGAAATAATACTTTTTTAAGTTAAAATTTTGATCAGTTCCGGAGGTAAAATCTATGCAGACTACATCAATTTATTGCAAACATGTTTGTAATTTAATTATGCTTCTTTACATATTGAATTGAATATAATATCTCTGAATGCTTCAGCTACAAACCAAAATAATGCGAAAAGATTAAGCGTATGTTTTCGTGCTTTGCATAAATTTAAGTCCCTCAAAGTAGACTTAATTTTGCTTGCGGTGTCAGCTTTTTTTTTTGAATATATAAAATAATTATTCTATTTATAATTTAGGTGAATATGTATTAAATGGAATTCATGCTCTGCATCTTAATTCATTCCATGATGGAGATAAAGAACAAAAAAATAAATACAAATGTTTGAAGCGATACATATATTTAAGATTTAACTGAAGTAATTTTAGAGGAAATTTATATTCTTCAAGAAGATATTTAAACTTTTGTTTTTATGATCAAAATTATCCTTCGTGAAAGCTTCGTGAAGAATATTCTAATTTTGGATAGGTACCGAAAATGAATATGACCGAACAGGAATTTGCAACCTGGATTTTCCATTGAGAATGGAAAAGGTATATTATTTTTTTTTGGCATTTTTTCGAAGAATTTCTGTACGTAGAATTCGAATTGATAATGGTTTTCAAAATGACAGCTTACAATATGGCGTGTTCGTTTACTTCCCAAAAAAAAAAAACAATTTTTGTTTAATTTTTTTTTAAATAAAAATAATAACTTATAGAAACTTTAGACTAAAATTGTTAGAAAATGGTAGATTTGGGAAGTGAACGAATAGAGGTATTTATTTTGATAAATTTTGTTGTTCGGGAAAATACTATAGTCGGTTCAAAGGTAAAACTCAAAAATTGTACCTATAAGTACAGGGTTGGCATTTTTTGAGATAAATGATCGGATGTTTATTTCATTATAAAGAGGAAGGTATGCCGTTAATAATGGAACATAACATCAGCCAAATGGCCGCCACGACCACGCTTACAGGACCATATCCTTTTCATGAAATTTTCCATAACCAAATCGCAAAGTGGCTGCCCTATGTCCTCGATAGCCTCACGAATTCCATCTTTGAGGTCTTGAATCGACGCTGGGCTGTTGGCGTAGACCTCATCTTTCACGTGGCCCCAAAGGAAGAAGTCGCAAGGTGTTAAATCACAAGATCTCGGTGGCCAATTGTGATCCCCTCTTCGAGAGATAACACGGTCCGGAAACTTTTCCCGTAAAAGATCGATGGTTTCATTGCTTGTGTGGCACGTAGCGCCGTCTTGTTGAAAGTAAACGTTGTCCAGATCAATTCCATCCAATTCCGGCCATAAAAAATCATTAATCATCTCTCGATAGCGCAATCCATTGACCGTAACTGTTGCTCCAGCCTCATTTTCGAAAAAGTAAGGTCCAATGACCCCGCCGGACCATAAACCGCACCAAACAGTCACGCGTTGAGGATGGAGAGGCTTTTCAACAATAACTCTTGGGTTTTCCGAGCCCCAGATGCGACCGTTTTGCTTCTTGACGTAGCCTCCGAGGTGGAAATGGGCCTCATCAGTCAAGATGATTTTTCGATGAAATTCCGGATCATTTTCATGCATTTCAAGGACCCAATCAGCAAAGACACGACGTTGTTGATGATCAGCCGGCTTGAGTTCTTGTGTTAACTGAACTTTATAAGCCTTAAGACCCAAGTCTTTATGCAAAATACGGTGTAATGACGTTTGTGGAATGCCTAATTCCAAAGAACGACGAGGAATGGACAAACCTGGGTTTTCTTCAACACTTTGGGCTACAACAGCAATATTCTCAGTTGTTCTTGAGCGACGTGCACGGGTTTCATTCTTCACATCACTTACTTGTCCCAACAGCTCGAATTTGTCCACCAATTTCTGTATTGCGGTCCGACAAGGTGCTTCACGACGACCCAAAAATGTTTTAGTTTTACGAACCGCCTCTGCCAAATTTTAACCATTTTTATAGTGAATTTTAATAATTTCAATGCGTTGTTAAAGCGTGTATCGTTCCACTTTTATTAATGGCGTAGTTTCTATTTCTACTTGTCAAATGTCAAAAAATGACAGCTTCAAAAGTGACAGCTACCGAAATAGCGGGCTATTCAAAATAACACCTCTTATGTGGCTTTCGTTTCGACCAATTCAGATTTGGGTGTGAGATCTTAAATTTTACCGGCAAAACGAACACAAAACGTGATCTTATTTTGTTTCATGATTGTATGAGTGCCTTTTTTAAAACGACACTGGGTAAAAGTCACTTTTCTTTGATGTGTGTGCAAGTGCGTGTGATAATCTGTGTAAATCTTGCTAAAAATCGAGATCTGCAAAATCGACTTCAGATCGACAAAAATTCGATTTTTTTGGTCGAAAGGAAAGGAAAAACTTGTCACAAATCAAAAAAATCAAAGAAAAATCAATTTTTTTGGTCGAAACGAAAACCACATTATTGGAAAACCCTTTACAAATCAGTATTAAAAAAATTTTTACTGGACGTGTAGTTTTTGTTGACTTTAAATTCAATAAATTTAAAATGCAAGACAATTTCACTTTTTCCACACAAAAAAATATCAGCCACAAGCTTTGCAGAATGCCTTGAAATTTTCTCACATATTACAAAAAAAATAAATTGAAACAACGAATAAATTATTTGATTTTTTGACATTTGACGTATGAAGAATAGAAAATGAAATCATTCAATGAAATCAATCAAAATGGATTGCTTCAAGGTATAAATTTCAATGGTTGCATTCAAATATAAAACTAATATAAAGTTTGAAAAATTAAAATGCCCTTTCTTAACTGAGATACATGAAAATGCCATTTCGGCCTTTAATCTTATTTTTTTTTTAAACAAATGCCCACGAATAAGAGGATTGCTCACGATCTGGCATCACTGACTGTAACAAAACAGACATCAGACGAAATTATCGGAGTCGATATATTAAAATGATTATTATTTTACTAAACGCGAAATCTTAAAATACATCGTGAACCTTCCATTTCTAATATAAGTACATACATAAGTATATCAACTATGCTAGAATGGCAAATCGGTTAAATTTGAATTACTTACTGTTCAATCTGTAAGCATAAAGGCTCTCCCAAACCAACGCGAATACTTCGGAACGACGACGAAACTTTCGCCTGTCTTAATTTATTTACATGGGGATTAATGGAAGCACCCACACTGGCGCGATTTGAATCTTCGAACATTATTCAGTCGTCCCATATTCGCGCGAATGTTTCGCGTTGGTTTGGGAGAGCCTTAAAGAATGCAAAACAAATCAAACAGCTATTATCGATTTTCATTGTTAAAATTATGTGACCTACATCAATCCTGACTATCACAAAAAAAAAAAAGAATAATATATTCCCTCTCAACTATTTTCATTCTCTCCTATTGTTCTGGATACAATCCCCAGGAAAAGTTGAACTTTTAGGTCATACTTTTTGTTTCTAACCAGACAATTTCCTTTTCATCAGTAGGTATATAAACATATGCACCTATCCATAAAAATATGTATCCACTATGTGCACTGTGCTGAATTGTGTGTCCTACAAAAAATCATCGTGTAATGAGGTCGCGAATTTTCGTTGACCCACATTTAGGATAAAAGCTTTGAACTTAATTTTAAGCTACATACAACACCAGACTAGTTTATACATAGTAAATATATTGAAAATATGTCTCACCAAAACTTACATATACATTGATATAATACATAAACATCAATAAAATGCTCCATTTAATTTGTTTACAGGTCTGCAAATATTGGAATGTCCTTGCCCTGGACGGTTCGAGTTGGCAAAAAATCAATTTGTTTGACTTTCAAAGGGACATCGAGGTAAATCCCCTACTTGTTA
The DNA here is from genome assembly GCA_932273885.2 of Leucozona laternaria. Taxonomy (NCBI): domain Eukaryota; kingdom Metazoa; phylum Arthropoda; class Insecta; order Diptera; family Syrphidae; genus Leucozona; species Leucozona laternaria. The sequence continues at coordinate 18,601,648 of OW026368.1, read as the reverse complement.
TTCATTCAACTAACTTACCAGTCGAAAGTTTTTGTTGAAATTCTTGTTTTCTCTGTTTACTTTCCAGGGTCCTGTCATTGAAAATATATCCCAGAGATGCGGTGGTTTTTTGAAATTTCTCTCGCTACGAGGTTGCCAATCAGTTGGAGATGTATCAATACGGTATCTACATATATACATATCTCCTTAATACATCCTTTAAGAACTTTGAAATTAATATGGTTTTATTTTTTTCAGAACCCTAGCTAACCACTGCCATTATATCGAGCATCTAGATTTATCTGAGTGCAAAAAGATAACCGACCTATCGACGCAATCAATAAGTCGCTACTGTTCGAAACTAACATCTATAAATTTAGACTCGTGCGCTAATATAACCGACAATAGCTTAAAATACATCTCCGATGGATGTCCTGTAAGTATGATTGAATGAAAAAAAGCCATTTTCAGGTCATGTCCTTGAGAACCTGAACTACCTACACAAAAGAAGATTAAAAAAAAAAATGAATGAAAGATTCTTCTGCTCTTGCCTTCTAGCGAATTTGCTGTTTAAAAATGCATTTAAAAAAAATTTTCTCTTCCGTCTTGAACATGTATCCATCCAATGCACATTTTTATCTCTTTTGCGTTGCTCTTTTTCTCCGAGCTAGGATATATTTACTTTGTTACATATGTATATTAATTCCTCTCTTCAACCTTGTGCCGTAGCAGTAGTTGCTGTCTTTGCTGTTGTCGTCGTCGATTTAACGAGCAACTCAAGCTTCACTTCCTGACTGCCAGTGCCTGCAAGCCTGCAACACTGTTGGCACCATCGTCCTCATTGCTTTTTGCAACCACATTCATTCAATTTTTTGTGTGTGCTGTTTTTAGGCCAAAATGAGGTCAAACGTACATGATGGCACAAAAGTTTTGGCCTACATTCCCCAAAAAAAAAAACAAAAAAACAGAATCACATCACACTTTCACAGCGCAGTAAAGTCGTCCGTCCGTCAGTCAACAGTCTTCACCAATCTTTTTCTTAGTTTTAACTTCTTATGTGTGGGTTGTTTTCGATATAATACTCAAATTGTCTTCAAGGCATGCATGAGCTTGTTTTTTTCTTAAATGGGTTATTTGAGGAGAAAAGGGTAGAACAACACTCTATCCATCCACACTGAGTAAGTGTTGTTGAGTGGGTGACGACGACGACGACGACGAGGACGATTTGCCAGAGCACACACACACTAACCACCATCAGCAGACTCTCCCTTCTCTCCTCACCTATTTACTATGTGATGTCCTTTAATAGCTTTCTGTATGTTTTTGCTTTTCACACGCTCTCAGCTGCTTTGTACAAGGACACAGGATCAATAATTTTATGGTTGTTGTTTTAAGTATACCAAAGGGGCTACAATAATAATAGCGGAGGAGGAAATGGGCTATTTAGTGTGGTTATTGCCAAAAAAAAAAACCAACTTCTAATAAGCATAGAGATTTTCGTTTTTACTTAATCTGGTAGGTAGACTAAATACGTCATTTAGAGTCCATAGTAAATAGAATACTGTTTGTGAAGATGTTATGGATTTATATTCAAACACCTTAAAAGGAATTACTATGATAATTTAGAATAGAAGGAGCCTATAAGATGGATATTTAGTCAGACATTTGCGTTGTTATATTTAACTCGTCTGGCAGAAATAAATTCGCTTAGGACAGAAGAAAAATAAATAAATACATAAATAATTATCATTTTGCTATAACTTTTTACATTACAGACTAAAACATTCGTTTTCGGCAATGCTAGTTATATAAGTATATTTCTATATTGAACTACCAAACCCATGCTCGCTTTTGCATCGCATGTGAGACTCCACGTGTGTCCATAAATTACAACGTAAGATAGCGCAGCAATAGCAATTGCAGTTCGTTGTTGACCTGAGCCTTAAACCTTCACCAACAATCTTCTGAGTCTTCTCAATCTTCAGTCCCTAGATACCTGTCAAAACGTTGGCGAAAAGCTGGTGGGGGAAAAAGTGAAATGTTTGTTTAGGATGTTGCAAATCTGTCTGATGGCAAACCTTAGTTTCGCTGTACCTTTAGAATTACGATATGTTGGCGTTTTAAACAACCAAAAGAGAATCAATTGATCTTTCACCTTAATCCTTTTGCTTCCTTCAACGTTGACAATTATCAAAACGGGACACTCTATCACTCATTGGTTTATTCGGCTCAAGACAGGTTGAAGACCTATTCGAAAGTCCTGAAATTTGACTGGCTAGTGAATCGAATACCCAAAAATTACTTTTTAAACAGAATAATTAACATTTTCTTGTGTGTACCAAATTTTACCTTACAAAATGTTAAATTTTGAAAAAAAAATTCCAGCCATAAGTCCCCTCTAAGTTCGTCCTCTCAATATAACTTGTTAAAAAAAAAACAAATTTCATCTATAACCATCTGTGCCCATGAATCAAAGAATACAAGACTGCGCCACTTCTACGTCATACGAGCCAAAACAACAACAACAAATGACACACCAAAGTAAATTGCCGTGAAGATGGCTTTTCGTGTGCGGATAATTAAATGATTAAAAAGGCTTTTTGTTTAAAAAGTAATAAAATATCACCGAAAATTGTTTTAAAATGTATGTTTAATTGTATTCAAAAATATAAATAGCAAAAAAAAAACAAAAAAAAAAAGCAGAGTGGTGTGAAAGATATTAAAATATCAGTCATATTTTCTTCGTGTTTTATTGTTTTTATTGTTGTTACTATTAGAAAAACATAAAGCACAATATTTCAAATACATTATAACAAACAATTACTTTAAAAACAAATGTAAATAGTTTTAAGTTTTCCCGCCCCTGTATATCACATACAAATTGAACAAAAAGTGAACCTCTTTTGGCTCGTATTGCGTCACGACGCGTAGTCAAAATTACAACAACAAAGTGAAAAAATAGAAGCGTAATCTTGTATTCTTTGATTCCTGATCTGTGCCGGTGAAAGGGTGATATAAAAACGTGGACTTTCCTTTGTGTGACGTTACGAGATCACACTTTACGATGTAGCACGTTACGTTACGAAAATCTGTTTAGTAGGATATTGGGTACGTTCAGTGACAAAAATCTGAAGATCCCCTTCAAGCAAACTAGTCCGTTATGGATCCGTGCACCTCCAAATATGGATCCCCAAAACTGCGCTTGGATTAACATTGATGTTTACACATATTAACCGTGAGTCCCGGCAGATACAAACATTTTTTTCACATATGATACAATTTTTATGTGTTTACCCCATTAGGTACATTTAAAAAAAAAAAAATATTTAGTCTTAAAACTATTTTCTAAGTATAATATTTCAATCACAAAAAGAATTTTTAAAATCGGACATTTGGTTTCTGAGATTAGCCAGATACAAACTATTAAACAAATCTGCTATTTAGCTATATAAATAGAAAATGCAGTTCACATAAATGTTATTGGCGGTAAGATCGAAAGTGATTGCTCCAGTTTCCCCTCAAAATCCCAAATATTTCCAGGGGCCAAATCAATTCCATTGAACGATGGCCATTTTGATGTTAGGTGTCATGTCATTCCAGTTTTTACTCATAGTCGTCCAACTTAAATGTCAGCTGTTTCCAAGAATTTGACAGTTTTTTTTTTATGTTCTACGACTAAAGTATTAATCAATTTGTTCAAGGTTCTTAGGACTAATTCGCATTTGCAAATTGAATGTATTCAAATTATATTCATTTTCATAACTGTTTCATGTATTTTTTTGTTTATAGAACCTTCTAGAGATTAATGTATCATGGTGTCATCTCATATCGGAAAATGGAGTCGAAGCCCTATCTCGCGGTTGTGTTAAATTAAGAAAGTTCAGCAGTAAAGGTTGTAAACAAGTAAATGATAACGCACTGCAATGCTTAGCTAAATACTGTCCCGACTTAATGGTGCTTAATTTTCATAGTTGTGAGGTAATGTCTTAAAATTAATATAAAAATTAAAATCTGAATAATTTCCAAATAAATTATGAAATTTTCTTTTTTATAGAATATCACCGACTCTTCAATACGACTTATCGCATCAAATTGCCGTAAACTACAAAAGCTATGCGTATCAAAGTGTGGCGAATTAACGGACGTTTCACTCATAGCTTTATCGCAAAATAACCCACTTTTGAATACCTTAGAGGTATCCGGATGCAGGAATTTTTCCGACATTGGATTCCAAGCACTTGGTAAAAATTGTAAATATTTAGAACGAATGGACTTGGAAGAATGCAACCAGATAACTGATTTGACGCTGGCCCATTTAGCCACTGGTTGTCCGAGCTTAGAGAAATTGGTAAATTAAAAAAAAAGTAATAGTTACACAATTTTCAACTTAAAAAATTGATTTTTTTTGAAACTACATAGACTTTATCACATTGTGAGCTTATAACCGACGATGGAATACGTCAGCTGGCCGCCGGTAGTTGTGCAGCTGAAAGTCTATCCGTCCTAGAATTGGATAATTGTCCATTAATAACCGATCGAACCTTAGAGCATTTAGTATCGTGTCACAATCTACAGAGAATTGAGCTATTCGACTGCCAAATGATTACACGAGCGGCAATACGAAAATTAAAAGTAAGTTTTCAATTCAAATTGTCACGAGTTATAAAACAAGTTACCAAATAAAAGTTTACCTTGTAGAATCATTTACCAAATATTAAAGTTCATGCATACTTTGCTCCGGTGACACCACCCCCAGTTACCACTGGCCACCGACCTAGGTATTGTCGCTGCTGTGAGATTCTCTGAGATCAGGCCATAGGCTTGGCCAGAAAAATTTTGTGCAAAAGCCGTGATGACTGATATATTAAAATAGTTTTTATTTTCATAATAATTCTATTATTGTTGTTAGTTTATCTTATGTTTCTCGCAGTTAGTTATAATTTACTTAATGATTATTATTATTATTATGACTTTGGGTACTCTGCTGCCACTAATAACATATGTAGAGATACAATATTCTTCTAAAAAAAAAAAATAATAAAAAATAAATTACGAACATCTATAAGGAAAAGAAAAGAAAACAAATTAAGTGAACCAGAGAGAAACCATAATTTTATTACCCTTTCTGTTAAGTTTAAACAAAAAAGGAAACAATTTTTCTCCTTCTCTAATGTATTATTACTGAATTAACTGTAGTTTATTATTTTTGTTTGTTACTTTAAGCTATTTATAGGTTCATTATTCAAATTGGTAAAAAAAAACGGGACACTAATGCAAATGGCATTGTTAAAAAAGAAAAAAAAAAATGTGTTCGAGTGTATTTATGAATATATGCGCCGAAAAAGTGATTGACTTATTGTTTCTGTGTATATGAGATATGACAATGAAATGTAAAAACAAATCAAATAATATTTTGTTATTAGTTAAAAATTATGATTTTTTATATATGTAGTTAGGTACACAAATATAATGTTTCTATTATTAAATTTAATTTTTATATTTTGTTAAATGCATAAATTTGATATTTTATTGTTTTTTTTTTGTAGTTTGTAAATAATTTAAAAAAAAAGAAAAATAAGTAATTATACGATGAACTTTAAAGAGATTCCAATAACTATACTCACTTGGTCTCATTTTAACACAAAAAATATGTTTTTTATTTCGTTCTATTCGTATTGTTGTTTTTTTTTTTTTTTATTTAAAAAATTTAAAATGCTGTAGGACACGGAAAAATTACCATTGGCCAAAAATATGAGTTATAGATAAACCATTTGAATCAGTTCGATGAAAGATTTCTAATACTTTCTATCATCAACTTATGAAATGATTTACTCTTGTCTTTTCGCACAGACTTACGTTTATGTAGTTTTGCAATTCAATTTATTAAAACTCTCCCGTAAAATTTCATTTCGAGCATTTAATACATTTTTGTGGAACAAGCTATCGATGATTTTGAAGCCAGGAGTCTTCTAGTTCGATCTTTAAATGGACAAAGAAGGTTTATTTCTTCTTATTCTATATCTTTAAACTATGTTTAGTTATTCGTTGTTTAAGTTATCTGAATAGTGTTGTTTTTTTCTAATATACAAAATTGTTAGTTCAGTTTATGTGGCTTATGATCTATGATTATATTAGTTAGTTGAATTTAATTTTCAGTAAAATTTGTAGGGCATTTCCAGTGGAATAAATAAATATACGAGTATGCTGAGGTTTAAGTGCACTGTCATATTTATAAATTTCCTAAACTAGTCATTGTATTGTCTAAATAGTTGTACAAGCTTAAACCATTTCCGTATTTATAAACGAATTCCAACTGTTTCTAAATATATACATATATATATGCTCATTTATTTAATTATGTTGTTTTCGAGTAGACGTTCGGTGTAACTCTTTGCTACAAATATTCCATTTTCGATTGGAATGTAACAGTTCTGAAATTCAACATACCTGTAATTTGTCAGTTTGGAATGAATTAATGCATTTGAGCGAACTTTAGATACGGTAAATGAATTTTTCATTCATTTTATGATAACTATTCAATTCGAAGTTAGAAAGTTGCCATGCGTTGCTAATTTAAGATAAGGTTGGGACAATCGGTGTCGTTGTTTTAGTTGGGTAATTGATGCACAATTTTGTAGTTGGACAGCTGTGAATGTACACCCATCATTTACTTCTTTAATTTAATCTTATTAATGTTTCTTGTGTCATTTCTTGTCCTCCACTCGGCATATATAATTGGAGCATGATCGTACCAGATTAACCTAATCAGAAGCTGTTGGAACTGCTGATATATTTTTAGCTTAAACTAATTGGTAAGGATCTGAGTTTTAACAATTGCATACATATATATTGTTTCCAATTGAGTTAATTTCAGCTGGGAGAATTTCTTCTTTGTAATCATTTTGGCGAGTTTTGTCCAGATTTGTTGTTTTTTTAATTCTTCTTCTATCGATTAAGTTGTTAATCACATTTTCTGCCTGCTTCCTTATATAGATATCATGCCAGGTTGAATATGTCACTGCTCTTCTATTACCCTGAGGCCACACGGGCAAGTACTGGCAAGCAAGTTGGGTTCATACATTGCCTGCCAAATTCGTATCTGTGTACTGGCTGTGACGTAGGTGGCACTCTACTTGCCAAGCAAGATGCTTGCTCGTTGCTTGGTCGTTCTTTTTCTCTACTTTTGTTGATCTTTCAAACAAAATGGATTGAAAAAAATGAAAATACATTTGGAATGAATATTAAAGAAAAAAAAATGCAAAAATGGTTAACAAACTAAAATAAAGAGGGAATAACATATACTTTAACTAAAATTCATATACGAAGCAAAATTTACAGACGTCAAAAAACAGTTTGTTAGCTATCCGTCTGTCAAGCACAAAGCTTTCAAATTCCATTGAAGGTTGTATACGATGTCAATGGCAAGCAATTTTAGAGCTTTTTGGTGATTTGTAACGAAATATTCGCAAACGTTAAATATTCTGTCAAACAATGTCAGGTTTCGTATGAAAGTGAATTTTAACATTTTAAAAAAGCAATCAAATTCCAAAATAATTTTTATTTTAACTTAATTTTTGCACAAAATCTAATTAATTCAGAAATTTTAATAAAAGGAACGATGATTGTTAACTATAATTACAAAAATGAACACCTTACTTGCTTCTCTACTGGCTGCTCAACTGGCTTCGAAAAAGGCAAACCAGTTGACGAGCAAGTTGCTTGGGTTTATATGTGTTTGTGAAAAAATGTGTATGTATTGCAACTTGCCTGCCAGTACTTGATCGTGTGGCCTCCGGGTTAGCCAAAGAGTCGGTCTCCATACTATCCAATGAAAGGCGAAGAAATTTCTCCTACCCAATGCGTTCAATGTTTTCACACATTCCAATATCAGTATTTTCCTGAAGGTTGTAATAGTTTGTTCGCGTACTCTCCAAACCTATGAATTTCTACGAATTTTTGTCCAAAATCCTTCAAAATTAATATGAAAAAAAAAAAAAATAATAATTCGTAGAAATTGGTAGTTTCGGACAGTACGCGAACAGACATAATAATTTATCCAACTTTCCAAATATTTTCATAAATAGAGATAAAATTGATTACATTTGCAAAAATAAACAAACTTCTTATGATTTTCACCTGAACAGCTGTTAACTTGAATGTCAAATGAGTTTGGATAATGTAGTTTACCCGATGGATAGCAGAATGGAAAGGCAGTATGAAAGGGAATTGAATGGGTGAATCAAATCTACGATTCACGTGAATAGCGGAATAGGGTTGTAAGTTTAATTTTGAAAGTCTAACATTATCGCTAAGTTATGAGGAATCGGTTCGGAATCGGAATGAGGTTCAAAAATTCACTCACACAGTGGTTTTCCATCCATCAATAAAGCATTAAACAACCCATACAATGGACAATTACCTCTCATCGATAATGCATATTATATCCTAACAAAAATAACCCTATAAACATCCTTTAAAGTTGGGGTTATTTTGTTAGCATTTTAATGTTGCTAAACATTAAATTTAGGTATTAAAATGTGAAACGAGAAAGAGTACGATAGTAAACCATTTATTTTTTGTTATTCGGTTAAGCTCAATAGAGTTGGATTGTTTTCTTCTGTTCTGTTAAAAATTACATTTATTTGACACTTAATTGCTACTTACTAACATAAAATAATAAAATTCACCATCAGCATTCAAAATTTCTTCATCCCTTGAATAAATAAAATCACATATCACACTGGATCAATGTAACTTTAAACCAAGTTTCAATCATTTGGATAAAATCAAGGATGAACTTGGTAGAACTTTTGTTTTAAACTTAGTTTTGTGTATTTAGAACGTGTTTGATAAGATAGATTCATATGGATATCTGCATATAATTCAAGTGGCATTTAAATTAAATAATCAATACAATCAACTCCTTTGGGTTAAGAAGTAGTGCCGTGCTGTCTGATTTATGTGTTTAAAAAAAATTATATTTATCAAGGTTACTGGAGATTTAAGAGAAAAAAAAAAATGTAAACAAATCGAACTTTCTTTATCAATGTACTGCGACATTATACAAATGTAAATGTATTTGCATTTAAAATTAACATCAGTTTCAATTGAGTAATGATTTTCATAGCAAAGAACGGACACACCCTGAAAATTGAAGTGAGTACCTAATTTAACATTATATCAATATTTTTCTTTTTTTTTTTAATCTACAACGTCTATCTCATATACAAAATAAAAAAAATAAATAAAATAAATCTGGACAAAAAAAATCTAAACCACACATTTTCTTCATAAATACCTACATAAATTAAAATTGGAATCCACGAATTAATTGAATAAATAGCAGGTCAAAAAAGAGATGAAATAAGAAAAAAAAAAAACACAATTAAGATTAAGTAGATGTGATAAAAGCTTTTTTGATTTGTGACTTAGCTGTAAGTATTAATAAAAAAAATTAAATTTAATGAAATAAAATTGTATACATAGTTTGATAAAAAAAAAAAATAAAAACGATGAAACATAAATTTAAATCCACACAGAAATAAAAAATTAAAATTAAATTACTTTTTAAACAAAAAAAAAAAATAACAATACGATTTACGTATTATTAAAAAGAAAAACATACATTTTTTTACATAGAACAATACCATAAATAACCACATAACATACATAAAATAGCTTTAGGTTAAATGTTTTATTTTTTTAATAAATTCATTATGTTGTCAATGTTAACGTTAAAATACAAGAAAAAAAAAATAAAACCATAAAATAAATAGAAAACCAAACTGTAAAAGTAATACATAATAATAAACATGAATACAAATATTTTTCTATACAAGAAAACACATTTTACTAGAATTCTTTTTTTTTTTTCATATACCTATAACTCTATTGTGATTCTTAAGTCAAATCTTTATATTATAATTAATTAAATAAATGTAATAATAAACAAAATATATACATATAATTTAAATTGAAACACAGAATATTTTTTTATTTCATCTAGAATTTTTTGTTCTTCAAAAACGTCTTTATCAAATTCGTTAAAGTATTTTTTTGTTTTTAATAAAATTAGACCTTTTTAGAATCTTTTTATCGCAGTTATCTATGCAAGGAGGGTTTTCCAATTTTTGCTCAAATTGTTTCTTCAGAAACCCTACACACAAAATTCGTAAGACAACTAAATTTTCAACTAAAAAATTTCATGCTTGCATTAAAGGGTGTTTTTTTTTTTTAGAGGTATAGAACTTTGAAATGGAACAAAACAAAGATAATTTTTTTAAATTGACATGAAATTTACTTTATTCGAAAGATAATCTTCTGGCATTATAATTTAAATATGATTTCTGGCATATGACCGCCACGGCTGGCTCGGACGTAGTCTAATCTGAGGGTCCAATTTTCGATGACTTTTTCCAACATTTGTGGCCGTATATCGGCAATGGTCAATCATTTCGGGCTCATCGGCGTAGACTAGCGACTTCACATATCCCCACACAAAATAGGCAACCGGCGTTAAATCACACGATCTTGGAGGCCAATTCACGGGACCGTAACGTGAAACTATGCGGTTACCAAACGTTTCCTTGAATAAATCATTTGTGGCACGAGCTGTGCGACATGTTGCGCCGTCTTGTTGAAACCACATCTAGTGCATATAATGGTTGTTCAATTGATGAACGAAAAAGTCAGTAATCATGGCTCTATAGCGGTCACCATTGACTGTAACGTTCTGGCCAGCATTGTTTTTAAAGAAGTACGGACCAATTATTCCACCAAACCATAAAGCACACCAAACAGTCCGTTTTTGTGTAATGTATAACGGTGTCTCAACATACACTCGAGGATTATCATCACTCCAAATACGGCAGTTTTATTTATTGCGCTAAACAAAATTCGCTTATGAAAATTGGGATCAATGGCAATCTAATCTTGTTTTGGGCCCATTTGGGCACAATTTGGAAGCGTTATTCAGGCGCCAGTCTATTCGTGTTGAAATGCCAAACCAATACCAAACTAAAAATAAATCACTTGACAGCTGTCAAAATGGCCGCCAGTTAAAATAGTGTTGCCAACTTAAAGTTTTATACCTCTTAAAAAAAAACACAGAAACACAACATTAGTAGGTACCCCTTGGCGTAATGGAGCCAGATCCAGTGCTTTGAATTCGATTTCAGGCTATTCCATCTAAAATGTTTTATTTTCAGGGGTAGGGGTAGGCAGATCCTCTATCGAGGAAGTGACCATTCTTCCAAGAGTATCTTTTGTCATGATATAGTAAAGTGCGTCTCATCTTAGCCGTTCATATCCGACAGGAAATAGTAGGTAACTTCTATGTGAGCCGATTTCACACAGGAATGATTCAAGACAGAGTGTAAATCACAAGGCCCGCTTCTACACAAGCTTTAGGCTTTAGCTCCATCAACTCATTTATTAGTTTTTTTTTTATTTTCCAACTTTTAAACATGAGGCATGTTATTTTAGTTAAAATTGAAAGATCTAAGTCTTATGCTCGGTTTCACAAATATCTAACAGGCTTTTAAATTTTTAAATGACGTATTTTGTATGTTAAATAGTTAAAAGGGCTTTATGAAATCGGCCATTAGTCTCTTTTTAATTATAAAAAGCTAAATCCTTCAAATATTGTTGAAAAAGTCCCTTTTCTCTTTTTTCTTCCTTTCTTTACATGCCGAGATCTTTTTTTTTATTCGCAACTTTATATGCAGTTGTCAAAAAACCCCATGTTTTTCAATTTTAATGTTTATTGTAGGAGTAATGCGAGGTCGAGGTGTGTTATAAATGGTTCTTTATAATGTGCTTAAGCTCATTCAAACAGTTTTCTGTTTCTTGTGTCTCCTTTTTTGACAGTTCTGCTTTTTGCCTGAATCAAAATGCATTTGTTAGCTTTACCAAGCAATAAACTTCTACAGATATGAATTTCCAAGTGAAAATAATTTCAGCTTTTTTTGTGTTTTGGAATATTTGTTAAAAAGAGACCAATTTATGTCTTTCGGTTTCTTTGGTACCAACTTAACATTCCACAAATCAAAACCTCTCAAGGAGTAGGTATTATGTTTCCGTTCTATTAAAATCAAATCCCATCGTTTTGTTGTTTTTGAGCGCATTTATGGAAGAATTAATGCAGTAATTTGATTATATTAATTTTCATAACCCTTATTTTTAGATTCGAATAAGTAAATTTATAATTAATAAAACAAAATATAAATAAATATTAATTTGCTATTGTGATGTCTTAATCACTTCTCTATTCAAATAATAAAAAAAAAAAAAAATAAACACTTTATTCTAATGTAAAGGAAAAACAAATTAATAATAATTTACCTTGGCAACAAAAATTTTGGTATTAAATTTAATCTGTGATGTTACTAAAATTTAAATCAAAAAATATTGAAAACAAAAAGAAATTGTCATTTGCGAATTAGAATCAGTTTTATAATTTAGTTTATACAAATAAAAATAAATGTTTAATTTCGGGCCAAGTTTTTCAGTGTGAAGTCATCCGACATTCGGGGTTAAACTCGATATAACTCCTCCAATATACTTTCAGTTAATTTCAAATCACGGAACAAGAGTTAAACCAATCAAATTTTATGAGTTATGACTCTAGATTAAGTTAAGAGATATTTTTGACATTATGCTTAAATAGCAATTAATTTATATGCAGTTTTAGCCAACTCGGTCAACAGTCAGTCACAATCAGTACTGAAAAACTTGTAATTAATACTGAGGTCCACAGTTATTCAGTGCATGAGTTAACTCCGAGTTAAATCAGAGTTAGTTAATCCTGAAAACACTTTAATCCCAAGGTAACTCAAAAGTAGTTTTCCAGTGGAGAATTAAATATAACTCTTAGGTCCGGTTTTTCAGTGTGAGATTAAAGTTAAACCCGAGTTAGCTCATCAAATTTGGTGAGTTAACTCAGTATTAACTGAACTGATGCTATTATCCACCGAGTTTGTTTAGTCGTTTCGCATGCATTCTCCACCGAAAAACTGCTCCCTCAGTTCAATGTGGGTTAATTTTCTTCTAGAGTTAGCTAACAATGGTTTAACTCACCACTGAAAAACTGGGTCTTAGTTGTCAAAAATCTATCGAAATCGAAAGTATAGAAATCAATAGCCATATTTTATTATTGCCGATGATCAGTATAGATCATCTCATGAAAATAGAACAAGTGACAACTGTGTTGTATACCTATCTCTTTTTTCCTTACGTTTATTTATTTCTCATTTATTGGTTTTGCAATAGCAAAACTTTTGGTTCATGAAACGTGATCCCGATAGAGAGCCGGATCACGTGTTGTTGTTGTAATGCATGTATTTTGATGATCTATATGGATCATCTCTGATAATAAAAAAACGGCTAATGTATCGCTATCGAATTCAAGATGGCGCCGCTATGAAAAACACCCTTCTCATAGTGTCGTACCAGGATTTGAATAGATTTTTGACAAGCATTCATATTCAGCTAATCCAGAATTAACTCGGCATCTAAATTGACTGAAAAACATTTTTCAGGAGTTAACTCGGTTTTAACCCCGAAATAAGGATATTCTCGCACTGAAAAACTGGGCCTTAATGTTAACGTATAATTTCTATTATTCATTTGCTAAATTGTTTTGATATTTAACTTTTTTTTAATGATTGTAAAGATTATCTTTTTTTATTTTAAAAAGATAAATGACAATTTCTATACAAAAAATTCAAATTCAAATGTATAAAACAAAACAAGAAATAATAATAATTAAACAGATAAAAACACTAAACAAATTCACAATTTATTAACCAATAACAATTCAGGTACAAAAAAAAAACAAATGCAAAACAAAAATATTATGTAAATTATAAATTAAAAACATTTTCAACAAACAGCATAGAACAATAAGTTAAAAAGATAACAAAGCCCATTATTTTCTAATCCCTCTTTCGACATAAAAGAAAATAAAATAACAAATATATAAAAAATACATATATTCAATTATTTATACAATACAAAATCCAAAGTAAAATATTTTATTTAAGTACAACAAAAAAAAAGTAAATATTTAAAATTTATATTTTTCGAATAAAGCATACATAAACACATAAAGTATTTTGGCAAAACATACAAATAAAAACCCACACAAAACAGAAAATAATATAAAGCTTATAGTCTTTCACTCCGATCCAAAATCTGTATTAAAAAAAAAGAAAAGTTAAAAAGTAATAAATCTGAAAAGGAATACAAGAAAAACACAAATGGCAACTTCTTTATCTAATCAAATATATACACAATTGAGAATCTTGATATTTGACAAGGAAGAAAAAATAAATAACATTGAACAAAGATTTGGAAATAAAAGTTGCAAGGTGCTAGTCTTTAATTAAACATAATATTAAAACACACGAACATAATTTAAATTTAAATTTGATGGACTTAAATGGTAGAAATAAATAAAAAAAAACAATGAAAACTTCGTCTTAAATAAAAACATTAAATTAAAAAAAAAAAGAAATGATTAAAAAGTTCTTGAAAAAAAAACAACTTAATAAAAAAATTAGTGACCGACATCGTTTAGATTTTAGCAGTTGCATATACAATACATAAACAAAATATATAAATTAAATATAAATTTAAATAAAACCACGTATAAAAAAAAAAACAAATTCGATTTTTTTATTAAAATAAAATGTACTCAAACTATCGTGTAGTGTATACATATATAATTATTAAAAAAATTAAATATAAATAATACTATACAAGAAAACCGATTGTTTTCGAGAAAAAAAAAATTGTGTAGTTATAAAATTTGTAAGGAAAAAGAAAAACGATTGGACTTATGATAAAACTGAATTACGTTTGCATTATTATATAGTACGTATGTATCGAACGCAAGGGGTTTCAACATTTAAACTATTATTTAATAATTGTTTTGTTTGTCTATTATCTTTTAAAAAAAAAAATATTTTTCAAAGTTTAATCTAGTAATAATATGTACATTATTTTTATATAATTAAATTTATGTTTATTATAATTATTCATATATGTGATCTAAAATTAAAATTTGTATAATTAAAATGTAACTTAAGCTTTTAAAATTGTTTTAAGTGAAGGGATTTCAACAGAAAACAAAGAAAAGTATGAACAAAAAAAATTATAAGTTTAATCCATATGAATTATAAACAATTACGTTTTAAAGAAAGATATGAAATTGACAAAAAAAAATGGGGACTACACCTTAACATTAAAACTAAAACAAACAAAAATGGATAAATATTTCAATATTTACACAAGCTTTTTATATACATTATTAATGACAAATAAATATTTGAAATGAAAAATAACTAATGGATTTTATTTAAATTGTGGATGGTAAAGGGTCCGCCAAATAACTTTTTTTTTTTGAAAATGGCGCAAAACATCGAGTGTAGCTTCGGCTGTGTGGCACGTAGCGCCGCGCGCCGTCTTCTTGAAACGAAATGTTGCCAATATCCTCCTCTTCAATTTTTGTCAGCAAAAATTCGTTCAACATGGCCCGATAACGATCGCCATTGACTGTAACGGCCACTCCTTGCTCATTTTCGAAAAATGGCCCAATTATGCCTCTGGACGAAAATCCGCACCAAACCATGACTAGTTTTGGGTGTATCGGCTTTTCAATGTATGCGTGCGGGTTTTCTGTGCCCCAAATGCGACAATTTTGCTTCATCTGAAAAGATGATTTTTTTTGGCAAAATCGGCATCTTCTCTAAGTCGATCGCAGGCCCACTTAGCGAAGCGTATACACAACCATATTCGTTCAGCGGAAGGATAAAACTAATTATCTGTCAAATCAGACATAAGCTAAGTGTTACCATTCACGAAATAAGCACTAGTTGAAAAAAAAACGGAAATCGGGCGGACCCTTTATTTGCACCAAAAATGCTGTAGCTCATTTTGAGCTATTTTGTTTACCTCGAATAAAATTTCTATGGAAATTTTTCTTGCATTGAAAATTGTGAGCTTAAAAAATGGTGAAAGTTTCCCCCCTACATATCGTGAACAAAATTTTCAGGGGAAATTTATGGGCGTGCAAAAAAATTTGACGGTTTACACTTTTTAATTTTTGATTTTTCCAAAAGATCAGAAAAGTAGAATTGTGTGTTCCATGAGTAAAAACCTTATCCTGAACTGTACTACATTTTATCACTTTTTGTTCCATGAAGTTGTCTAGAATTTTACCAGGCGCTCTGTTTTTCGTTCAGAAGAAAGCTCTGAACAGAGCTAAAACATGTTGAAAAAGCTCTGAACATACTCTGAACTGAACGTGTTCTGAGCGCTCAGATATATTTTTTAAACACATTTGATAGCCAAGCTGTTAACAAATGATATCTATTTGTCAATTTTAAGCTGTCAAACTCTACAAAGCAAAAAAGAAAGAAAATTCAGTCAAAAATTCAATAAGAACGCAATCATCGGCTTGATCCATTAGAACACTGAAGTAACTTTTTATGCATTGAAAGATAAAATATTTCTATGTAATTTATTAATAAAACTTACCTTCTGTGCGGGTGTCGACCGCTTCATCCGCCATTTTAGGGCCTTATTATGACTCGCGAGTCACATTAAAAAATCGGCGAATGTGACTGTTTGGCATTACTGTTTGCGAATCGCTAAGTTGAAGTTCGCCCTTAATGTCAAAATGTTGGCAGTTTTGACTTCAAATGCGAACTTCGAAGTTCGCTATTCATAATACCACGGAACTGATAATTCGCCAAATCGTTCGACATGAGTTGAACGTTCGACTCGCGAGTCATAACAGGGCCCTTAATTTGTTTTCTTTGTTTTTCCTCTTTTCGTACATGACGTTTTGTGTTCAGGTTTTTACTCAGAATGCTGAGCAGATTTTTTCTGAGCTCGTAGTTTGGGCTCTGAACAAGCTATGATCATTCTCTTAACGAAAAAACATACACTACTTTGAGACTCTGAACGCACTGAGCAAAAAAAGATACACAATATTTATTTTGATAGTTCAGACCACAGATTAGCCACATGAAGATGAGAATCCCCGACAGCCATTTTAATTTGCCTACAAGCTTGAACTGGCAGTTATCAGATAAAAAATGAGAATGTGTTTATAAAAATCTCACACATAGACAGTAGGGATCTTCACAGACCTGGTTAAATTGTTGTTGCAATTCACATCTATTCATCGACGCGGGAAAAAATTACAAATACAACAATGTAAACAAATGGGTTTTGGAGGGTGAAACGTACGAAACATTCTCATCTTCATATGGCTAATCTGTGGTTCAGACCCTGTTCGGAACGAAAAAAGCAAAACGCCTAATATACAGTTTTTGTTCCTTCTTTTCAGAACAAGAACTGTCATTCTGACACCAATCGGCCATTAGATAGAAAAACCTGGTTTCAATTATTAATGGGGCTTTCCAATCAATTTATTTTTGATTTGGATCTGTCATAAAAATAATAAACGATTTTGACCATTTTAGCGTTCCATTGGACAAAGTAAATTGATTTATTTCTTATTTAAAATCACTTTTGCATATTTAAATTTTTAGGCAGATTTACCACTCTCTGTACTAACATCAATATAATTTACAGTTGTTTGTTTGAAAATGTGGTTCTTCTAAAAGTGAATCAAGCGGCATGATTTTTTTTTGAAATATTGACAGAGAAACTACACAAATCAAATGACAAAAATCAATCAATTTGAAATCGTGTTCCATTCGCCACAAAAAAAAAATATTTTTTTAAATTGAAATCTGAATTTACCAATGGAAAACCCCAACAAGAAACTAAAAAAATATGTAGGTATTTGTGATTTAATTTTTAATCGCATAAACTTTAGATTCAATTTCATTAAACGCCATAAATATTTTACATTTAGCTTCGGCAACATATTGTGGAGGAAATGTTTTAACTGCTGCTGCCATACTTTCAAAGAAAAGATCAATTGCCTTTTCATGCAACAACGATGTACTTTCTGTTCGTGTAGTAGGTCCCTGTTGTTCAAAAGTTTCGTTGTCATTGTTCGTATTAATCATAAGGTGTTCTTCTTCTTCTACTCCTTCGGCTTCGATTTCTTCAATATTTTGTAGCTTAGCAAATTCTCCCGCCATTGAGGATTCTTCATCTATGTAATCTTCTTTGAATAAGAAATCGACAGATTTATCATCATTTGTATCAGGATCTTGATGTCGCAAACAATCATCATCGCCATCATTATTTGTGGTTGTGGAATATTTTTGATCATTTCCAATACGTTCTACGGTAATTTTTTCAAAATTAGGATCATCCAAAAAATCATAATCAATTTCTTCATCAGAATCCACAAAATCAACTTCGATCTTTTCAAGATTTTTTGTAAGGTTTTTTGTTCTTTTAATATTCCTCTGACCTATTTCATCGGAATTCTGTGGAAACTTCTTCGAGGATACTTTAACCTTATTGAGAAACTGTAAACTGTAATATTTTCCATCACGTTGTGGTGTGCTCTCTGGTTGTCTACGTCGCTTATGAATGTAGTAATCTCTGACGAAACGCCATTTTCGTCGACATTCAAAAACTGAAAACAGAATTTAATATTAGATTTGCAATTTTTCAAAATTTAAAACTACCGCCATTTTGCTATTCACCATAGCAAACTAAAATGGCACCCAAATATCACCACACTTTATTCCTACTGTAAGCTGTAACCCCACAAACAACTAACTATCTCTTTCATTCCGGAATTCTATTCCGCCTGAACTTACCTGACTTATTTAATTCTGTTGCCAGTGATATCCAGTATTGTTTACGCAATTCAGAATTTCCATATTCCCTGTGACTAGCATCCCAAAGGGCAGGATGTTTTTTTATAAATTCAATTAATTTAAATTCTTCATCATTTGAGAATGATAATCTTTTATAACAAGTCGCCATATTTTTGTAAATGAAAAAAAAAAAAAAAAAAACAAAATTTCACATACCATTAAAACACAAAGGCTGGTTCGGTACTGAATATTAATACCAATTTGGATTTCCGCTATGGATTTTCGTTTGCCATATGAGAAGGAGAGAGCGAGTGGGAAAGGGTATATTTTTTTTTATTTGTAGGTATATGCATATGCGTTTTTCGTACATGGCATGGAATTGTGTTTGATAGAGAGAGGAAGACAGTTCTTTCGTTCTATGAAGACAACCATCATCGCTGCCAGACAAGTTTTAAATTGTTAATTGTGTAGGTCGTATCATGTTGCACACATCTCGTTGCTTATAAATAGGAGAAGCAAATAATTTGATTTATTAATGTCGATTATGGAATTCTCAGTGAAGTGCACTCATTCCTGTTTACTCATTTGAGATACAAAAAAAAGAGAATATACCTCCATTGTATATATATTATTATAGTACTATTATGAAGAGGAACGAACGCAGCGCCGCCTGGGCAACCGTTTTTCGTTATTTTGAGGAGGGAAGTGCAGACTTGAGTGTGCAGATTTAAGAGTAGGAAATAAGAGGAAGAGCAAAAAATAATGTAGGTTAAAAGAAAAATTAAGATTGAGAAGAACTTATACAAAATGTATGGCAGTTCAAGGGAGACAGGAAAAACCCTATTTTGTGTTTATCATTTCTTTTACAAAGGGGAAAACGTGTTTTTTTTTTGTTTTCGTAGGTAGAGAAAGAACGAAAATAAATATTGTTCGAAAGAAGGTTGGATTTTTTTGCCTTGCCGTGACGTAGTATGGGAATAGAGAAAATGTATAATATGCATGCAAATGTTTTCCCTTTCTGTGACGTTGCTTGAGATCAGCGCACTTTTTCAATTTGCATGCAAATTATACGAACGGGGTTACCACTAGGAAAAATAATTTTGTTTTAAATAAGTACATTTTAACTGAATTATATCGAAGGATGTTTTTAGTTTTTGTAGGTAGTTTTTTCATTGCAATTTAAATATAGGTATTTAAATAGAAACATAAATTCATAAGAATGGCTCTCATTGTAGATTTTTTGTGAAGTCAAGTTAGTTGCCCTATATTAGTTTTAAATGGGTAGAGGTATTTATTTTTGTCTTTATATGTATGTAGGTATGTACTATGTAGGGAGGTATATACAGATGATCGTTTGTTTATGTCGTTGTATTCAAAAACTACCCATCCGATTGAGCTCAAGCTTGCACAATGTACGTATTGTTGAGTCAGAAGTACAAGTAAATAACTTTCTTTGAGTTTTCGATAAAATATAAAACCAAAATAGGTATACAAAAAGAAATAATCATCCAATTGAGCTGAAACTTGAAATGCTTTTAAATTTACCATCATACCTGCCTATCATCTGATGAATTTATTCCGTGAAGTTTTTAATTTAATTTTTGAATTCATGTGGCTCTACGTGTTTTTTTTTTTAGACTTTAAGGAACAAAAATATCGTCATTAAAAAAAATTCGTGTGGTTTTTTTTTAAGAAAAATTAACTCTCAATTTTTTGAAAACTTAAGACAGGATAATTATATTTTCTGCATTTGACTTTAATTTAATAAAAAAATGCTATAAACCAAGTTATGAATACAAAATTAAGATCAATTTTTTAAGAAATCAGTATGAAAAGCTGTATAAACTTTTTTTTCAAAATTCAAAGAACAAAAAAAATTGAAAATGGCTATTGGATACTTTGATTTGTATTTGTGTCTTGCAAGAACTAATTTTATTAGTTTTAATGAAAAACATTTAAGTTTCATAATAAATGAATTTTTGTTTTTTAAATGTACTTTTCAATATTGTAATTCGACAGATTGCAATTTTTTGTCTAGAAAGTACACGATTCTTTAGACTTTTTTTTATTTCAAGTCATTTTTTGTATAGAAAATTGGCCACTAACGGTAAATGCGAGTTACTCCCTAATCCCTATACATGTATAACTTTGTTTTTTTGGTTAAATTAGAAAATTCTTAATTAACTTTTACTGTTTTTATTTTTAATAAACAAAAATCTGACAAACTTATTAACAAATTTTGTTAAACAATTAACAAATGTGGTTATCATGTCATACTTTTTCGTATAAGTTTAACCGTTTTTTGTAGTACAATTCGGGATATAGGTTGGTTTGTTTCTTTTTGCTACGACTAAGTAGGTGTTTGAGTGGGATGACAGATATAACATTATTTTTTATTTTATGATCATAAAATAAATTTTTTTCGAAATAATTTGCATAATTTTCTTGAAAAAATAGTTTTTAGGAGTATTAATTATTTTTTCAAACAAAAACACCAAATTTTTGATTTATTTAAAATTTTTCAAAATTGTCTATATTCATGAAAAATAATTTTTCGAAATAATTAGCTTAATTTTTTTTGAAAATAGTTGTAAAAAGTGTATTTCAATCGATTTTCAAAATTAGTAAACTATTATTTTAATTCTTGAAAAATCTATCTATCTATTCTATCTAAAAGTTAAACAAAAAAACTTTTTTGAAAAAAATATTCAAAAAACTCAATATCTTAATCGGTACCACCCTGTGGATACCCACCCACGTACCTCCATCCCTACATTAATATTTATGTACCCACCTACATACCTAGCTAAAAGTTAAAAAAGGATTATACCTACCTACCTTACCAACATACCTAATTATTATTTTTGCTATTCAAAATTCCAATTATCTTCCTTTTGAATAACAAAAATAATAATATACCTACCTACGATAGGAAAAGCCTAACAGAAATATAATAGGTATATGTATACCTACCTACTATTACTATACTTTAAAAGTGGGTATACCTATACAGCATAATTCAAAATATAGCAACGTTGTATTTATTGCACAAGTTATTGAGAAATTTGACAACGTTGCTTTGAAAATCAACAAAACAGAAAATCTAAAAACAAATTCAAATTGTGCTGAAAAATAAAAAGCATAGGTAATGTATAAACATATATCTATAGCACATAGAAAACAAA
Source organism: Leucozona laternaria (assembly GCA_932273885.2). Taxonomy (NCBI): domain Eukaryota; kingdom Metazoa; phylum Arthropoda; class Insecta; order Diptera; family Syrphidae; genus Leucozona; species Leucozona laternaria. The sequence continues at coordinate 18,579,729 of OW026368.1, read as the reverse complement.
AATTCTATTTTTACAAAGAGAAACGTCAAAACCGTTGAATAGGTCTAGACAACAAAATTTAATTTTCTCCTCCTTATTGTCGATGCTAGCTGATTTAATTATCTGATTTATTTATCTCTCTCACTCCCTTTATTAATATACGAATTGCAAATAATACAATTCTCTCTTTCTCGCTTCTTGTTCTCGTTTGCTATCCTACCTCTGCTCTTAGTCTGCAAACGTGAATTTTGTCATCTCCAACGCCACCTTAGGCGACGGATTTGAAGCAAAAAATTCTGTTCCATGAGAGTACTATAGAGTTTATATACAATGATACCTCTGCGAATCATCGCGAATTCCATAATCGGCTTCGTTTAAAAATTGTTTGACTTGTATCTGATTTAAAGTTTATGTTTTGAGTTCTTTTGTCTGCTACAGGTGCATCCATTTTTGTACCTATGTATGTACTAACATATGTACAACAAGGTAGACAAAATCCATGTACATATGTTCATTTGTATCCATCTAAAAATATTCTTCCCCTAAAAAAGAAATCCATACTAAATTTCTTTTGTTTTCGTTTTTCAAAATATCTTGACTTCTTAAAATTTCCCACTAAAGGTGAAGTTTTATGTATGTGAATTTTGTTTCCCGTTCCTGTACCATCTATTTTGTTTCGAGTTATATTTTAACAAAACCAATACACCTCCTTAATCTGAAAAGCAGCTGTGCAGCCACAGCGAGTCTCGAAATGTATTTTTTGTTGAGATGATAAAATATAGCTGTCTCTCTTCTCTTGCTCATTTAAGTAAAAATACATAAAAAACCAACACTTTTTCAAATGTATAACCTCCTCCGTCATAAACCAAATCAGCTGTTAATTGTTTTCGAATTCTTTGGGGGGGGGGGGGGGGGGGGGGGAAGAGGCTTGCAACTTTTTATTACATTTTCACCGTAGAGGGGCGAGTGAGTTGTCACCTTCTAGTCTTCTACTGTTTTAGTTTCTTTTTACTTTGAAATTATATGATATATGCATGTGAAGTGAGACTTGGAGATAAAAAATACTTATAAAAGGACTCGATTTATGTATACATATGTATACAAATTAAAGTCAACTAATGGCCAATTGTGTGCCTTAAAGCTTAAATGTACTTTTAATACGTATATGTGCCAATAGTAATTTCTTTGTTTCACGTATAGGTACAGGTATTCACCTTTTTTTTGTCCTTAACATTATCCTTCAGTCGTATTTACAAGAAATTTTCTTTCATGTAAACAAAGAACATTAAGGATTTTACTTCTCATTCTCACTTCTTACCATACAATCAGAATCTTGATCTCAAAAATCATTCTATCTCTTTTGAACCTTTTGATATATTTTCTTAGGCAAAACAAAAGGCAAAAAAACTCGCTCTCGCATATTATACATACATATGCAAATACAATTGCGATGCAAACAGAAAGCACACAAACAAAGTGCGTGTGACTGCCTCTCCAACAAAGTGCTTTTCTTTTACAATTATTATTAAAGTTCAAGCTTCTAGGGTGAATTTCGAATCCGTTAAACTTCCAGAATCTTGAGCCAGACGACAAGGCGAACACAGTAGGCACACTGGCACAGACAGATGAAAAACGGACACAGTATTGTGCAGTTGTTTCGCAGAAAGACGGCGCCGAGAACGAAGTTTCCAAGCAAGTTAAAAGGTGGAATATCGGTAGCAGTAGCAGATAGCAAACAGCACTTGTTTTTATTTTTCAGTTCCCCGTTTTTAATAATAATTGTCTTTGTTGTCTTCTCTGTTCTTCGGTTTAATTTTACGAAACGGGAATAATTATACATAAGTTTTCAACTTGATTTTGTTCACAAATAACAGATTATCCAACTAATCGAGATTAAGAAATAAGTAAGGACAAGACAAAAAACAATAAAAGAATTCGTTTAATGTGAATTAAAAGAAAACATTTTCCATTTGTGCAAAATAACAAATGACTTTTTTATTTCATACGATTTTCCCATCGCCTTCATATGTGTGTTGCGTATGTGGTGAAAAAGACTATTTTACGTCACTAACTTGTGAATTTTACAAGAAAATAAGTTGCAACATATTCGTAAGGCGAGTAAAAGTATAAGAAAAACTGAGAACGTTATATTAATTTGCAAACTACCCAAGCTTATTTGTGAAAACGAGACAAACGTATTGAAATCTTTTGACGTCCAGTGTGTGTAGTGAAAACAATTTTAACTTGCAATTTGCTCAATGCTCAGTATCATACGGACGGACTGCTGGCTGATTAGTAAATTTTCTATACTTCCAATTTGAAAAAAGTGTTTTTCAATCAACAAAATAAAAAAAAGGACAAAATGCAATCTATAAATAGTTGGATAACACCGATACAAGTGCGACGGACATTTGCGAAAAATGATCTTTGACAAATTGTGAAAACGTCAATTTTATTAGGTGAATTTGTAGTATGATGGAAAAACTTAGTAAAATTTTCATTATTTTTTATCAATTTTCCTGCAGCAGCCATAGTATCTAGGAGAAGACATAAAGGACAATAAAAGAGTTGGGTGCAGGAAATTTTCTTCTCCCACCCCAATCAAGTATCTACCTTGATATTGTGGGAAGAATCGATTTAAGTTGTCATTTAGTTCCAAGTTTATAATATTAAGTTGTGTATTATAATTTGTTGGTTCTAAAAAAATATTTTTTTGTTTCTTCAATCAGTTTTTATTCGTGGATAATTGCAATACCATTGTGTGTATCTATTGTTTTATTAAAAAAAAAAAAAAAACAACCCAATCTCAAAGCAGTGTGGGGAATATAAAAATAATTGACGTTTCGCCCCATAATTGCATTAACTATAATATTAGGTCTAACTAAATTGATTTTCCGTTGCAAAAACGGATCGGTAAATAGAGAAGTGATTATTTGTCAGCTATGTTATGCGGGACTATTGGCTGAAAAAAAAAACAGTAGTATGAACTTTTTGAGTACAGAATATGCGACTGCCGTTGGACGCCAAGTCAACCGTGCAAAGTGATGAAAAATGAAAATTTGTTAGTTTTCATAAAGAAACAGTGATTTATTTTATTTTTTTTCTACCTACATATTTTGTTACTCGTTGGATTTTATCAGCAGAAGTAAAAGGAAGCTTAAGAGGAAGAGATTTTAAGGTAAGTTTGAGATCATTTTATTTTTTTAAATTATGAAAAATTGAAAATACATAATTCTTAACATATTACGTCATTTGAAATGACACGAAAAAAGGGTGCATGGGGCTATTAGGTACTTAGTTTGGGATGGGGACAGACGACTCATTGTACCTATAGTACCTTTTCCTTATTACTTTTCTCCCATCCTCCTTGATGTTCTTGAGTGATGAGTGATGACGGGCGAGAAACCAGTCAGCTGTTTTGTATTGATGTGTTCCTCCTGTGTGTTGAATTTGTTTTGTTTGCGCATTCAAAGAGAGAGAGAGAGAGAGAGAGAGAGAGCGCGCGAAAGAGTGTGGGCAAGTGCAATATATTTTTATTTTTTTAAACGATATCTACCTCTTGAAAATTTTGATTTTGGGAAGGAGAAAGAGGCAACTATTTTATATTTATATTAAACTTGTTTAAACATTGTTAATTATTTTCATGGGTGCATTTTATTTGTCCGCGTAGTCATTATTTGTATGCGTTGTAATTATAGGGGATAATTTTATATTTTTGTTTGTTTGTTAAACTCACTACTTACCTACCCACCTACCTATAATGTGAAAGAGTGACGTCAAAAGTGGGGGGAGTAGCCTAGATAATGTGTTTATTTTAATGATTTAATGGGTAGGTAGGTACCTACCTATGTGTAATTGTTTCTTTTTTCTTGCCATATTTACCTATCTATTACTTATCTATGAGTTTATGTGACTTTCATTTTGATTGTTCTTATTTTGTGTGTTAATTTGTGTGCTAGCAGTTATTTAATTTTTTTTTGAGTAGGTATTATATGCATATAAGAAAGTACCTATGTAGGTATATGTATCTACCTACATAACCTGGCTATCTCCTACATTGTTGACATTTTATAAGAATGGAACATTTCTTTGGGTTTAATCGAAAAATTGAAAGGACCTTGAGTGTCATTGAACTACATTACTGCAAATAAGAAGGTCAGTACCTACCTACCTATCTAATCTTTGGTAACCAAGATGTGTTAATATAGTCTTTTGTTTTTGTAGGTATACATAGGTACCTACCTACATTCTGGACAATTAATTTGTATAAGAGTTGCGTATTTATTGATTCATAGCTATAGGGTGTAGGCAGCTTTTGCTAGTAAGATAATAAATAAATATGTTAGTAGGTACCTACCTAATGTACTAACGTATCTACGACAATCATTGGGGGAACAAACCGGAAGTGGAAACAAAAACAACGATTCTACTTTAGGGTAAAAGGTATGTTTTTTTAGGAATGTAGGTATGTAGGTACTTTATTGATAGAAAATTGTAAAGAAATATGAAAATATGTAGGAAACAAATTCTAGGTAAAGTACGTAGGTAAGGAAGAGGTACCTACCTACCAATAAACCTTGTGTTTTGAAGAGCTTTTCTTCCACACTGGTGAAAAAAACTGCTTGCGTAAATTGTATCAGTCTAATCTCTCGCCTAGAAGTTAGACAACTGCATTTGTTTTGCCCGTCCCAAATTTAACGAACGTGGTGAAGTGTCCGTCTATCAATTTGCGGTACCGTCCGTTCTCCAATTACCAACTAAAATGCATTTATACATGGTTACTTTCCAAGGTCATGGAAAGGAATATAAATCGGTTCTTCGTTAAATATCATGAGGCGCGAACCGGTTCACCGTTAATTTAATGGCTTCAAGATAAAATCACTATAAGGTCCCACCAATCTCTGCATCTGTTTGGTGAATGCTAAATTCTTGCGATTGAAATTTCAGCATCAAACTTTCTTACGTTTACGATTTTGACGCTTTTTGTTCAACCGGATGCGATTATGTACATATGTATTAGGATTAAAAATACCTACACACAAACATTTTTTCATATTCGCTACGTAGGTTATTTCAACCAAGTTCAATCTTAATTTGAATAAAAAGTATTAAATGTATACCTAGGTGATTCAAGGATCGAGAACAATACCTTTGTTTATCATCTTTAAGCTCCGAAAAATCTGTGTATGTACGTTTTGAAATCAAAGTTCTTGACTACATAAATTCTCCTAAGCATTGTTACAAAATTTTACATGGCTGTTTAGTAGATAGCCGTGACTAGCAGAATGTTTACCTCCCCAAAGAAGACACCTATGTTTTTTTCTGTCGAAATCATAAAGGACTTTCTTTGTTCAAGTTTCCAGACGTACATATACATATGTATGTATGTATCTAATGTTTTACATAAAAAGACTGCGCATAACCTCGACAAAAAAGTAAAAGTCATTGGCATTGGTTCTTTAAAACCATATTTTTGGTATCTATGTACCTTCCTCTACTTCCCATCGGCTTATAACTCTTTTTATTATTTTTTGTTTTCTTTTCTGACTCAACCTTCCTAAATCAACGCAACGCTACAAAAGGCGATTTATTTTAATGGACCTTTTGCTTGGTTATTAATTTAAAAATATTTTTTTAATCGGCATATAAGCCTTCTCCATATGTTCTGGATTGGGGTTTTTGAGAATAAAATGTTTGCCTTAAAGTTCATACCTATAGTTTTCTGGAATAAAAGCCTATGGTAAATACAAGCCTCGCAATTAAAAAACTGTATTCGATTTAATTATAAATCGTATATTTTACTTGGAACAGTTTAATACGTTGTCGGAGTTTTTGTTTTCTTTTTATTAAAATAAAAATCATATTGGAGGCTGGATGGAGTATTTATTTTAGTCCCAAGCAACACAAAGGTGTGTGTGTGGTTGTGTCTGAACTGTCGAGTTCTTACTTATAAAATAACATCTGCAAAATGCCAGGCATCAGCATAACTTGGCATCGAATCTTCGTTTTGGTTGACTGTATTTTTTGGATGCAGAGTTATTTTTATCTCATTCCATTATAAGAATAAAATTTAAATGTGATTGAATAGCTTAAGGGCTTTTTTTTTTTAAAGATAAAATATACCTTGAGTAAAAGGTACTTACACAGCCGTATATTGATTCAAAGAAAAGAAGCAAAAGAAACTGACAAGAAACTTTGATTTGAAATTCAGCATCCGTATAGGTTTACGAAAAATTCAAATGAACCAAAAAAACAAAACAAAACAATGACCCAGATATTTCAAAATTTCACTTTATCTAATTTTCATGTGGGGGCTCAATCAATCTCTGGGATTTTTGTCTTGATTGAATATTAATCTATGACAGCTCTTTTATTTGTGATTCCTGACGCAACAACTTCGATAAAAATAACGTAGGAGGTTTCGGAAATACTTGTAAAAATAACAATGCAAAAAAGTTCTTTCATAGATCAACATAATGTAGAATGTACTAATGTAGGTAGTACACGATTGGAGTGGAACGCTCGTCGCGTTGGAAATTTTGTTATAAATGTAAAGTAAAACAAACATTTAAAGTAATTCTATACTTTCTTTGGCAAACGGCGTTTTTCATGATTTAAGATTTTTGGTTTTGTGGTCCTTATTGAAAATTCATTTAAAATTTTTATAAACACCTTCATTCGAGTTCATTTGAGTTTGAGTCATTAGAATATGAAATTTAACATTTTAACTAGGCCGTGTGTAAATTGGAAAAGTTATGGGGTTTTCCATTGGTAAATTCAGATTTCAATTTAAAAATTTATTTTTTTTCGTGGCGAATGAAACACTTTTTCAAATTGATTTATTTTTATCATTGTATTCATGTGGGTTCGTTTGTGTGTCAATATGCACTTTAAGAAAATTTCATCCGAAGTTTAATTTTTGACACTAGTGAAGTAGATATGAATGTGAAAATGTCAAAAACTAATCTACAGGTCAATTTTAACACAAAAATTTAACCCATCTGGGTCATGCCCTTATTTGAATTGAACAGGATACCAATTTTAGGTGAGAAGGGCAAGAAGTCAACGATTCGAGGAGATTTTTTTGACATTCCTCTTCACACACACTTCAACCAAGCTATTTTAAAAGGAAACTACAGAAAGTTTCCACGATTTTGTTTCTTCGTGTGAAAGGTACAGGTGATTTTTAAGGAAATTAAAAGAAAACGTCAAAAAAATCTCCAGCAACTTGTTTCCTCGTGTGAAAGGGGACTTAACGCGCTTCGCGCGAATTGAAAAAAAAAAACTCTGGGTGCCTGAAGTATACCCACCGGCGGAGGGCAACCAAAACTGTAATAATTGGCATGTCTAGAGTCACTTCCTAAAATAGTAGCTGTTTTTTTATTATCAAAAATATCTAATACATATAACAACAACAACATGAGATCCTGCTCTCTATCGGGATCACATTTCATGAACCAAAAGTTTAGTTTTGGTATTGCTTCGCAGCTTTGCACATCGTTAGGAATTGTGAACTGTAATGAAAAGAAAAAAGACAACATGAAAAATAATTCAACGTGAGGAAAAAAAGAGATGGGTATACAACACAGTTGTCACTAATGTCGTTTTCGTTTGGATTTCGGAACTGTTCCATTCCTATCTAAAATGGGAAATTTGGAGTAAAAGGAGTGAAAAAGGAGTAGCTCCGAACGTCCACTCGAAAACGACATAAGATCCGTATCGTTTTATTTTCATAATGTCGTTTTCGTTTGGATTTCAGAACTGTTCCATTCCTATCGAAAATGGGAAATTTGGAGTAAAAGGAGTGAAAAAGGAGTAGCTTCGAACGTCCACTCGAAAACGACATAAGATTATCTATATGGATCATCAGCAATAACAGAATGCGGCTAATAGGTTTGTTCAGCGAGGCTGTTCGGGACAGTTTAGAACAGAAAAGTACAACTTTTTGTTGTTCAATGAGGAATTTTCTGTTCTAAGCTGTTCTGTGCCTACGTTCTGTAACTCTCGCATCGATAAAATCAGTCGAGAAACGATGAAGATTGAAACAAATCGTATGAGTTTTGTTCCACTCCCCATCGTTTCTCGACCAACTATAACCATGCGAGAGTTACAGAACGTAGGCACTGGTTTGCTGTTCAATGAGGCTGTCTAGAACACTTTGGAAAAGTTTCGAACAAGATTTTCTGTACTAGCTTTTTAGGTAGAACAACTTAGAACAGATTTCCTGTTCTAACTTGTTCTGACGTTTATCACGAATCTGTGCTGTTGTGTTCTATCCTGTTCTGTTCTAATCTAACTATTTTGTCACTGATCACAACTAATAAAGATACATAGTTCCCTTTCACACGATGAAACTGATGTCGTTTTCGAGTGGACGTTCGGAGCTACTCCTTTTTCACTCGTTTTACTCCAAATTTTCCATTTTCAATAGGAATGGAACAGTTCCGAAATCCAAACGAAAACGACATGAGTTTCCAGCAACTTTCAGTTTGGTGAACCAAATTTTTTGACATTCTTTCTTACACTTAAGCTATCGTGCGTTCAACCATTAGACTTTATAATATGGAAACTACAGAAAAGTACTTGTTCATAAACATATATACGAAAGTTCAAATTATAAAATGCCAAAACGAATCGAGAACGAATAAATCATTGAAAAAAGAACATGTACAGCCAGTTTTATGATTTTCATTTTATAGGTACATACATACATACATATGTATTTATATATGTATATGTACATACCTATACTTTAACACAAAAGCCAATTTATGAGGCCATAATTTTTGTTTTTTTTTCTTTCTTTTCAAACGATTTACGCTAAAAATTTATTCAATTTACAGTAAATTACATGGCATGGAGAGGCAATTATTTTTAAATTGAAACTTAGGCCGTTGTAGTTTGACGCATCATCGGTTTAAGGTGCGTGCAGACAAAAACGGATATTGAAAGTTAATTTTGTTTGCAGCTTGCGAAAAACACTACGGAAAATTAAATTTTTCCAGTTCACTCAATGCTATATAGCTACGCACTGCTTAACTGGAATTAAATGAAAATCCTATAAGGAAATGTACCTACCTACATAATGTAATTTGTAAGCAGAATTGGCTTTTAACTTTTAGCTTTAAATAGGAAACAACGATTGTGAGTGTATAGATAAATAGGATTTATTTTGATAGCTAACCCACTCAAGGAGTTAAATGAATTTCTAAATAATATTTAATTTTAACCTGAGTGCGAACATTTACGAAAATTGGATACAGTTGAGATTGTTTTTAATGGAAGCAGCATTATTATTTTGACAGATAATTATTCACCCACGTAAAGGCATCAAAGAGTCGGAAAATTTCGTCGACGTGCTGTGTGCAAAAAAGTAACCCAAAATTCGTTATACTAATGTCGTTTCGGTCAACTGTTCCGTTGCTATCGAACATGGAATATTTAAAGTAAAAGAAGTAAAAAAGAGACTTAAAACGGTACGGTACCATTGGCCACTGCAAATTGGTAGACGGACATTTCACCGCCGATTGAGTGTTGGATCTTTAAGTGCTGCCATTTAGTGCTCAATATTTGAGTGCCACCCATTTAATGTCGTTTTCGAGTGGACGTTCGGAGCTACTCCTTTTTCACTCCTTTTACTCCAAATTTCCCATTTAAGATAGGAAAGGAACAGTTCTGAAATCCAAACGAAAACGACATAAGTGTCAGATTTTTCGTGACTGGATATTTTGTTTTCGTGTTGGCAAAGTAGTGTAGATTTGATTAGAAATGGTTAATTCAATTGTTTTCAATAACAAATCGTATTCTTTTTCAGCTTATTTAATCATTTGCATTTTGTTTAGAAAATTTTGCAGAACAGCAAATATTAATAGAAAATCATTTATTTACACTATTTTTACTCTCGGGAGGCAATTTTTTCATGTTTTATTGTCAATAATAGCAAATTGAAATTTGGGTCAAAAATTGAAATATCCAGAATTCGCTTGTTTAGCAAGATTTCAATTTACATTGCAATGAATAAAATGTTCTAAACTGTTGCATCATGCAAAAGTTGTCATAAAAACATGGGTATAACTTGCAAATCTGTATTCTATTGTAACTAACCACATTTTAATTCCAAAAGAAACAATAGCCATATTGAATAATTAGCACTTCATTGTTCATTACCTGTCTGTATGCAGTGGAAAAAAGTCTAGTGTTGAAAGATCGATAGCGAACTACCCAGTGGCGGAACCGCTGTAACGAAAATGCCAAGCACTAAAAGGCCGAAGCAGGACTATTCAGTGCCGAACTTTCACCGTTGGACACTTCACCACCAGATTTTCACAACCAGACTTTTAGTGCTTGGAATTTTCGTTACAGCGGTTTCGCCATTGGGTAGTTCACGGTCGTTCTTTCAACACTAGGCTTTTAAACGCTACCTGCAGATAGGTATGCAGTGTTCATTATTCTGTTTCTTTTGGGATAAAAATGTGGTTAGTCACAATAGGACAGAGATTTTTTGCCAAGACTGCTCTTAAACGATGCAATTTCTTTTTGCGATTTTTAAGCACGTTGGCGAGGGACGTATGTGGTGGCCGGGGTAAACGAAATTGCATTTACGAAAAAACGTAAAAACAACTAGATTCTATTTAAAAGCTCGGGAGGCGGGTCTGGAACTTGTACAAAGGACAATTTTTATTTTTTGGAAACAAAACATTTTTCATAAACTTATATATATATACTTATATATATATACTTATATATATAAGTATTTTTATGAAATTTTATGAAAATTCATTAATTTTGTTACGTTTTTTCGTTTTCTAGACAATAACCAAAAACTATGCATTAATTTACTTTCCCTGGATTTCGTTTGGTTTACTGTCTCTTTTAATTTTGTGTTATATATAATAATTCAATGTTAAAAAAGAATAGTTTCTTATCTTTTGAAATTGCTTATTATAACTTAAGATAATTTTATGCATTGCAATGTAAAGTGAAGTCTTGCTAAACAACCGAATTTCTGTACCTATATGTTGCAATTTTCATAAAGATCAATTTGCTATTATTTAGTGCGTTTAAAAAATACCAGTAAAAAATAGTGTTATTAAATGATTTTATAATACTTTCGATCATTTATTTTTAATTTGTCATTTTTTGCAAAAGTTTCTGTTTTGCACAATTTCCTAAATAAAATGCAAATGATTAATTAATAAGCCCAAAAAAAGACACGATTTTTTATTTTTGTTATTCAACACAATATAAATGAATTCTTATTGTGAATTAACCATTTCAACCAAAAACTACCCTACTTTGCCAATACGAAAATAAAATATCCAGCCACGAAAAATCTGACACCTAAACGGGCGGCACTCAAATATTGAGCACTTAAATGGCAGCACTTAAATATCCAACACTGAATCGGCGGTGGTGAAGTGTCCGGCTATCAATTTTCGGTGGCCAATAGTACCGTACCGCTAAAAGGCTGGTGGTGAAAATCTGGTGGTGAAGTGTCCAACGGTGAAAGTTTGGCACTGAATAGTCCTGCTTCGACTTAAAATGCTCGCGCTTGTGATTTGTTCATAATATTGTTTTTTTTTATTAAGCTGGTAACACCTATGTACATATATTATGTCAAAAATAAAAGCGAATCAGTTGAACTCAGCATTGCATAACTATTTTTAGAATGAAAGCAATTATTGAAGGTAAACAATAAGCAAGGACAACAAGAAAAAATTATTATCGGACGAAGAGTTTTTTTTTTTTAATTGTGCGATGCAAACGAAAATTTGTTGAAAATCTACCTTAAAATGTTAGATAAGGAGTGGTGAATAAGTGTTATCAAAAACACAGAAGGGATCGAAAGATCGTCGATGACTTATTTCGTTCTGGAGAACCGTCGACCTCATCAACCGATGAAAACATCGAAAAAGTAAAAGATGGAAAGTATAGCTTACTCGTGGCCGTACTTGGCTACAAGGGCTATTTAGCGACAATTTTGCTACTCAAATTTGTCATTCGTTCTTTCAATTTCCGATGTATCCCAGTTTGGGTTATTTGTTTTTTTATTTTGTGGTTTTAGACCCCTTCAAATTTGCGACTTTATAGAAAAAAAAATCATTGTTATTTATTTTCCATTTTGATCAGAACCTTACATTTTTGAAAAGTCTTTTGTGAATAAAGCTACTTCCATTTTGATATTGCTTAAGATAAGTGTACACGGCTGGTAGATCTTACCATATTGTAAGATCTACAAAGAGTGTAAACTTAGCTTTAGTCTGCATTTACATTGAACGATTTTTCCAATGCTCTCTCACACGATTACAACAAAAAAGAAAAATCGTTCCATGTAAATGCAGACATACACACCAAAAACTGGAAAGAAGGTGAAAGAGAACGAATACAGACTGGACAAATCGTTTGACGTTTGAGGAACAAACCTAAGAAAAAAGATCGGTATTGGAAAAATCATTCAATGTAAATGCAGACAAAACCAAATCGTTCGTTCCTCAAAACTCACGCGATTTTTCCAGTCTGTTTTCGTTCTATTTTACCTTCTTTCCAGTTTCTTTGTGTGTATTTAGTGTTAATGTGCCTTTCATTTGATGGTGTGCGTAAATATAAATGTAAAATTAAGAAGACAGCAATGAAAAATGAAGAGGATAACGAAAAAAATCTCATTGCAAAAATCGTTCAAAAATGTAAACACATTACCCGATTTCTGGAAGAATCTTCGTGAAAAAATCTTCAATGTAAATTCAGACTTTTAAACGATGCAATTTCTTATCTTGCGATTGACACGCGTTGCCGCGCGACTCATTCCAACAAAACTGAATTTTCATAAAAAACAAGTAGGTACCATTGCCAAGACTGTTAGAGATGCTGAATCACGCCAATTTGGACCCTACATTCATGAATCATAACTAGCGAAGAGACATGAATCTACTATAGTTTGTCATGAATCAACAGTCACCAGAATATGGACCTTATCACAATCTGACCTTCAGTTAACAGCTTTGTTGTTTATTTCAACAGTGCGTCTATAGCCCCAGCTGATTAAAACACCAACAACAAAGTATAGGGCAAAGAATAATGACTCCCAAATCAACAGAGGCCAAAATCAGTAGAAGAAATAATTATAATGGAATAATTAGCTGTTAATTAAGTGCTAATTATGTACCCTACAACAAAATTAAGTATACTTCAATACTTTTCGTAGAATTGAATCATCTGCTAAAATTTATTTTAACTTCGCAGCAGAGCAATAACCTGCAAAATACTTAAAACGATGTCAAAAAATATTGGTTTCGTCTAATAAATTTTAAGTGCTTATTAAGTTCTCGACTTGACAATAAATGAGATTACATATGTATATATAAATAAATATGACATGGCATGGTTGCCGTCTGCCAGATTGAACGTTTCGCAAACACTCCAGATCTTTGACTGGAATAATTGCAATATAATCTTTTTAATATTTATATTATTCTATCAAACAAGAAGATTTCTGAACGACCAATGGCATTTAAATTTTGAATTAGAGCAACATTTTTTTAACAATACCTACTGAAACAATTCAAATTTAAATTTTCAAATTAAATCTTCAGCTTCATTTGGAAAGAATATAATTTATTATCAGCCTGAACCACTAACTGAAAAGCATTGGTCCTTGATTGACGAGAAATAATAATATAGGTGGTTAAAAAAATAAGATGCGTAAAGAATAGTCCAGCCAAGTCCAGACAAAGAACTAAAGGATGAACGACCGACAGTGCCTTTTGGTGGAGGAGACAGTGCATGAATACAACGAAGCTGGACGGCGGCAGCGGGTATGGTTTCTGCAAAACGAGTCAAAACAATCAAAACGAAAAGAAAAATAAAAAAAATTAAAAAACTAAACGAAAACGACTCCTTATGCTGGCAGTCAGCAGCAGCAGCCACAGCCAGTGCCTGAGACGACTGGAAATTGGGACTGCTATTAACTTTGTTGTCTGGACTTTGGAACTAGATGTATTGTATAGATTGCACGAAGATGGGGAGTTTTGTGACCTCTGCCGCGCATCCGCCGCCGCCGCCGCACTCCCCGGCCGCTGCATCCCAGTAATAGTGGTTGATGATGTTGGAAATCTTGTTCGTTTCCTTTCTTATACTGTTTTGGTGATGCTTCCCTTCTTTCCAACTGCATAATGCCAATGAAAACATCTGAGATACGACGACAACGACAACAAAATGGGCAAACCGAAAATCATATAAAACAAAGAAAGAGTAGGAATACATAGTTATAGAAAATAATGTATTTCTTTTAACACAGTCAGTTCAACTTTCACTGCAACTTAAATTTAAATTGACTGTTAAACAATGGATTTTTAAAATTTATTCGGATCTATAAAAGCTTAGCATCAATATTAATATTCATGTCGATTATGGAATTCGCAATATTTGACTCCCGCCGAGTTGACTGAATTTGCGGTGAATTCGAGCTCGCAATGATTTCAATTATCGATTAACCGAATGAACTATATTATCGATACCTGAACTTCCTTATCATTTCCGAACTTTTCTATGGGCGCTGTCATTTGTTGACATTTAAACGTCATTAAGAAACAATTTAAAAGTTGAACAAGAATGGATATTATCAACAGGGAGAGATTCACGACAAAATTGTCGCGGATAAGAAAATACAGATTTTGTATGGAGTGCAAATGATTTGCGATTTCATTAATACCAATTTTGTTGAACAATATGTCAAGTTACTGACATTCGTTGAGTTTTTTATAATAGCAAATTTATTATAATAGCAAATTTTCCGAAAATGAGTTAAACTGCCACTCTAGCTCATTCGCCGAATTCTGTAGTAGGGGTGATTATATAGCAAGTCTGAAGAAATTTAAGTCGTATTTTCCTCCAAATATTGTTTTTTCTTGGGCTGTTCTTGTAATTTAATCTTGCTGGGAGTATAATTTTACAGAATTAATGGCTCTCCCAAACCAACGCGAATACTTTCGAACGACAACGAAACTTTCGTTTGAGTAAATTTATTTAAACGGAGATTAATGAAAGTATCGACACTGGCGCGATGCGAATCTTCGAACATTCTTCGGTTTGGGAGAGTCTTGAACATAATAAATATATCGCACAAGCGGCAAAGGAACTGCACTGCAACGAAACTGCTCCGACGCACGTGACGAAGTTAGTCAAATAGTTCACTTTGTAGCGTAGAGAGGCGCCGGCCGTGCATTTTCTTTGCCATGATAAACCTCATAAAATTTCACAAAAATACTATTTTGCCCTGTTTTGAAGTTTCGTTTGAGTGCGGTCTTACCTTAAACGGTGTATTTGGCAAAAAGTTTACTAAAAGATCTCGACAAGCGTTCACACCGATAGGTTCATGTTTGACAGGACACCGGGGCCCAATACTGCGTGTACACATCGAAAGAGTGTGGTGAAAATGTTTGACTTTTTGAATTTTTTCTATGCAAATTTATTAATACATATTTTGAATATATAAAAATCTATGCCATTTGATTTATTTCGTAAGCTCGCGTAGTAGTAAGGACGTGCATCACTGTGTCACGTCTGATGTAAATTTCTCTTGACAGCAACACGTCAGCCTTTTTTGACATAATATTCAGCGCTGAATGTTTTAAAAGGTGTGTTTGTTTAGTTCATCTCTGAATTGCAAATACCAACAGGTTTTGAGAGGATTTATTAAAAAATTTAGCTTACGAAAACTTGTAGTTTACTTTTTGTTTCCACCGAAGGTTTATCTCAGTTAAGATTAAATTAATCAGTGTAGTGATTAACAAATAGATTAACTTTGACAGTATGACAGTACCTTTCAAAATGCAAATGTTCTTTCATTTTTTCGTATGAAATCGAAGTGAGACATTAAGTTTCATGTTTGTAAAAAGAAGCACAAAAAGTTTTATTTTCCAATGAATGCGTTCAGCGCGACATAAAAAGGTTTGTTCGTTTTATGAATCTATGGGCCCTGAGAAGATTTAACAAAATTTATTTGAAATCTACTTGATTTACGAAATAAATTCCAACGGTAAATCTTCGAGATTTGAAGAAGATTATGGACAAATCTTATCAAATCTCGGTTTAGTGGGTGGTGGAAACGTAGTATTTCCAAGAATATATAAGAAAAAAAAGCTTATAACCAAAAATTTCAATTAAAATTTTGTTAATACTTTTTTTCATGCATTTCCGTTAACAGGGTAATAACCTATCTTATTGTATTAATAGCCGTGTTCCTTTGGAGGTAGCGAACTACTCATGAGTAGATGCAAACAATAATCTAGTACTACCTATTACTCGTGCTCTAATATCGAGTAGATGAGGTTTGTATTAAAACACTCAAAGTACTCATGAGTAGGTACTTCCCCACCTCCAAAGGAACACGGCTAATTAAATCATATACCTACCTTATATCTCCAACGACTAGTCGTAGCCTTGAATATAACAAGAGCAAGTGTCTGCGATCCAGTCGTGCATTTTATTTTTCATTTAAGATCTTATTTTGTAGTCCGTTTTATTAAAAGATTTTTAGAATCTAGATTTATCAAAAATTATTTCTTAGATTGCAAAACCAAAACTGTAAATACCTATGTATATTTTTTAAATGACAAAAAAGTGGTGCCACATTCATTTAGAATTTCATGTAGGTTGTTCACATTATAAAATTTGTGCGTCAGTTTATTATTATTATTGGAATGGAACGTTTTCGTTTGTTCGTCGCATCCCTCGCTGTCGTTTTCGTCATCCTTCCACCAATACAAACAAATAAAATCTTAAAAGTCGTGCTTTTGGTCTTATTCTGCCCTCGCCTCTGATATCTGCTCACGTTACGTCTACTACTGATTCCATTGATGCAAGATCTGATCACATTGCCTGCCTGTGTCTCCTTTTATAATTAGGTATAGCGAAAACGGGCCCCAAACATGAACACCTTGATTGTCGTGCTTAGCTTAGCAGATGAAGATGACGAGAAGATGACCATATTCACTTTGTCCGCTGCTGTCTTACATACATGTGTATGTATATAGTAATACTCAATCTACCTACTCCATTTATGTAGAAAGATATAAATAATTTATTTTCACTATAAATATATACATACATAAATAAAAACACAGAGGAGCAGTTTTATTAAGGAACATCATCAGCCAGCACTTGGCCAGCAGCGGATGAATGAAGGGACAGCAAAAGCACGCGGCGTAATCCATAAAATGCGAATTCGAAGTAGGTATATCTCACACATGACTGTGTGCACCAAACACAAACTCTGTGCGGTGTTCGTATTTTCCTGTGTGATGTGAAAAGTACGTACACCTATATTCAACAGAGTGCAAGTACACTGACCTTTTTTAGGTTGAATGGCTTTCCAACTCAAAAGATACACCGATACTGCGTATTATATACCGTTTGTGTTTTTTTTTGTCGTTTTACACGTTACCACTCAAATTCACTTGATTTTCTAACCCTCTGTTGTGTGTCCAAGGTTGCCAAAATGACTAAAAAGTTGAAAAACTCAAAATCGCCTAGGGAGAAGGGAGAAAAAAAAAAAAAAACATTAAGAATGTTCGAAAACTTAACAATATAATTTCTAAGAAAAAGTCCAAAATTTTTATGATAGAGTTGCCAATTTTTTTCAAAGTGTATCTTTAAAATTTAGCTTTTTTTCAAAGAAAATCTTTTTGAGGCCATACAAGCGAGTGCTTAAGGAAGTAGGTAGCCTATTTCGAAGACAGATTAGAAGCGAGTAGAGCATCGAGTCAGGCAAATACTAATGAAATAGAAATTTGACAGTTACTGTATGTCGAGCGATACACGGCTAGTAAAAAGAACAAAATAGAAAGATCTACATTTAATTAAAAAATATTATGAAATTTTTAAATTACTATCCATACAGAATTTATTATTAAGAAATCTTATAATATGGATCTTAATAAATCAAACTTGAAGAAAAAACCACTAGGTTGGCAATCGTGATGACCTTGCTGCGTGCTAACAACTCCTGGGGGTGGAACAATAACTTCTCTCTCTCTATCTCTCTCTCTCTGTTCTTCGTTTGTTCTAATTTTTGGGGGGCTCCCGACACAACAGACGAGAGACGGCTCAGTCAGTCTGAAGATACTTTTCATATTTTCCTGTTTTAGAACACATAATCCGTATAACAAAGAGAAAAAAGCTCCCCATACGGGATGAATAAATAAACAAGAGGGAAGTAAAAATCCCTTGTCTTTATTCTTTATTGAAATTTGCACGCAAAAGTATAGTAAAGTAATGTAGGGGTTGGTTTTTAGGTTGGTTGGTTGGCTGGCCGTGTTGGTTTTCAATTGAAATGAGAAAAAAGGGTGACTTCTATTTTTGGCTCCTTCAGATAAAATTTACATTTTTTTTTTGTTTTAATTTTTCGGCGAAGTTCGTATGAATTTTTATCCTAAGACTTCTGTCAAAGAACTTCTTTTTTTTTTGTTTTTATTTTTTTCACGTCTCGCAATAAAGTCATTGAGATATTTCATAATTTCAAAAAAAAAAAAAACAAAAAGAGAAAAACGTCAACGTCAATAAAATTACACAACATAAGCATTTTTAGGGATTAAAAAGGGGAAAGTACCTACATATGCATGTTATGTACTTTCAGGTTTTCGTTTTTTTTTTTTTTCTGTTTTTGTTTCTTTGTCTCTACTCAGGATTGAGTTACCTACCTTTTCACGAATAATAATGATCAGTTGATTCCTGAAATACATGCTTTGAGAAAAAAATAAATATATTTTAGGATTCAAGGCAAAGATATACCGATACCGACGTACGAGTGTGCGGCGACGACTTGTAATTTGTGCTGGTGCACACCTACCCCAATTCTGCGTTTATTTTGCAAATAATAAATGCAGACGTGTTTTTTGGGATGTCTGTTTTATTAATTTTGAAACACTTTGTTTTGAAGCCTCAGGCAAGGTTAATGAACGTAAGGGTATACTTTTATTTTAGAGATTTATGAAGTACATACGTACATACATAATGTACAATTGTACATACCTATATTCATTGGTATTTGTAGGTATAAGTACTCGGTTGTTTACAATATTATTATGTGTTAAAATTAAAGTGTTTTCATTTTGCTTTGGAGATCTTAAGATTTGACACATCAAAGGGAATTGCCCATTTCTGGCACGAACGAGTATGGTATCAAATGAAAGATGACATGAAGCCCGATACATTAGTAAAATATTTTAAAATCGTTCATGGGAAAGTCGAGATATTCGGGCTTGAAGTTGCCGATTGCAAAATAAGGACTTCAGATTTTGTTTCAAATAATTGACCATAACGGGCGAAATAAATAACATAGGTAATGATATAAAATGAAAGGTATTTTTATTGTCTTTAAAATAATACTAAAGTTATTTTGATATGTTTAAAATATTTTGAAATACCTATTATAAAATATCATGAATTTTTAAATATGTCTCCGCAAAAAAGTAGAGAACGATCTTGATGCTTTCGGAAAGTATATTCATTCCAAGTGGATATCATACCTATACACCGCAGCAGAGCCGACCATTATAGGTTTTTTCGTTCCTAATATATCCCAAACTTCCCCCACACCTTCCCATCAGAAACTCCCTCTTACCTTCTATTATCAGAATGTAAGAGGTCTTCGTTCAAAAATCAAGGCGGTTTTACAACAAACTCATGCTTTACCTTTTGAAATTTACGCTCTGACTGAAACCAATCTGACCCCCAGCATCAAAAACCAAGAATTGTTTCCATCTTATAATGTTTATCGCGACGATGATCTCAACCGAACTACTGATACTCCGTGTCGTGGTGTCCTACTAGCTGTCCAAAACTCAATTGACTCATCCCTTATTGCAATTTCTTCTTTCTCATATCTAGGCTATGTTTCAATAAAGTTAACATTACCCCGCAAGTCGCTTTACGTTTTCTGTTGCTACATACTGCCATCACAACCCATTGAATCATATGAACTTGCCATCAATACAATTGATCACATTTTAGAAATATATGACCCTAATGATGAAATCCTTCTTTTCGGTGATTTCACCCTTCCTCACCTCAAATGGATTTCATCAGACGATGAATCTTTCTTTGTTGCTTCCAATCTCACCTCTGCTAAGGATTGCCTTTTCCTAGACCGCTTAGCAGATTCAAGCCTCTGTCAAGTTAATGGCATCCCAAATCACATGGGTAGGCATCTAGACCTTATTTTCACTTGTCAACTTTCTTTATCTACCATTGATAACTACCATCCTCCCCTTCTTGTCTCATTTTTCCACAACTCACCTCTAATATGCACTTCCCCTAAAGAATTATGGTCGTACGATTTCCATAAAGCAAACTTCCGCCATATTAATCAATACCTCAACGAAGTTCCCTTTAACTTTGATAATCTATCAGTAAAAGATGCTTTATACATTTTTTACAGAAAAATAAATTATTCTATTTCCCTATATGTTCCATTCTCTCGTCACAAAACTTTAATTACCACCCCCCCTTGGTATAATCGAAGGCTCCGTTCTCTGAGAAACAAAAGAAACAAATTATGGTCAACCTTCCTTCGCACTCAATCTGCATACATACAGACCTCCAATTTAGTGAGCTTTATAGCCCTTTATACCAGCGTTATATAATTGAGACGCAAACCAACCCTATTAACGACCCTAAGTCATTTTTTCAATTTGTTAATTGCAAAAAAAAAAATCCGATGGCTACCCAACCTCTCTCTCTTCCAACAATGAAACATCAAATGATCCACACACCATCGCCAACTTTTTTGCATCGTTTTTCAAACAATCTTTCACAGTTGACACTTTTGTACCTGACTCTGCTTATTTCAACTTTTTATCAAATTACTCACTTGGGCCAATTCTCCCTAGCACCGTCGACCCATTTCTCGTGGAGTACACATTAAATCATCTCATTGATGAATTCTCTCCAGGTCCAGACGGCCTCCCAGCTATTCTCTTAAAGAAATGTTCCCCTCTCTAAAAAATCTTCAGTTTATCCCTTACTCAAGGAGAATTTCCTGAGGTTTGGAAAATTTCTTTTATAATACCAATACACAAAAAGGGTCCGAAAGGTTAGGTCAACAATTATCGTCCTATTGCCAAGCTCTCATGTATACCCAAACTCTTCGAAAGCATATTGTATGAAATTTTGAGTTTTCGCTGTAAGTCTCTCATTTCCCCTAGACAACATGGCTTTCTAAAATGTCGATCAACAACCACTAATCTTGTTGAATTTGTGTCTTTAATCCTGTCAGCTTTAGAGCATGGTGAGGAAGTCGATGTCATATCCACCGATTTAAGTAAGGCCTTCGATAAAATCTCACATAGACTTATATTTTCAAACTATCCACATTCGGTTTTGAACCTATTTTATTGAGATGGATCTCTTCCTATCTGGAAAACCGTTACTATAGTGTTCGTTTTAGATCTACATCCTCTTGCCCTTTCTTAGCCACGTCCGGAGTCCCCCAAGGCAGCCACTTAGGCCCTCTTCTTTTTATTCTTACAGTTAACGATATTGAATTGGTTATTAAACATTCTCAAATTTCTCTCTACGCCGATGATACCAAATTCTTCAAGCCCATCTCTTCTAAACAGGACTCTGCTCTTATCCAACTCTATCTCGATAATTTTTTAAGTTTGGTGTCTCAAAAACTGCTTAGATTTAAATATTGCCAAATGTCATTCAATAACTTTTTCACGTAAACGTTTCAAGTCTTCTCCCCGTTCTATCGTCGAATCGATACGTGACCTTGGTATATTATGCGATCAGGAGATTAATTTCATCTCCCATTATGACGACATAATTCTTAAGGCCAATTCAGCACTTGGGTTCGTTAAACGTTGGTCCAAGGAATTCTCCAATCCATACGTGACTCGGTGCCTCTATATAACATTTGTCCGTCCTCTGCTCGAATATGCCTGTCAAGTATGGTCCTATTACCAATAAATTCACATCGCCAGAATCGAGAGCATTCAACGTCGTTTCCTTCGTTTTGCTCTTCGAGGTCTGTCCTGGAATAATCCCTTGATCCTTCCTCCCTATCAAAACCGCCTTAAACTTATCAACCTTAATACACTAGAAGAACGAAGAAAAATTCATGAAATTCTCTTCATTCATCGACTACTTACAGGTTCAGTTGACTGCATTACTCTTTACAATTCTATCTTTTTTAATACCAACCCTCGTAACATACGAAATCCCCTTCTCTTCTATATACATCCCCACCGTACGTCTTATGGCTCTAATGAACCAATCTCCCGTATGCTGCGGAGTGTTAACTTATACTCAAGCAACTTCGAGTTTAATCTCAGCACCCCTTGTCTAAAACTCCGTCTCCTGAATCATCCTCCTCACTAACCACAAAACGTAGCTTTAAGTTTCTTAGTTCTTAAGTTAGATTAAGCATTAGCTTCTAATTAAGCCGAATAAATGGGGGTATTGACCCCACCAAAATTAAATTAAACTAAGCTTTGACTGTCGTACTCATTTTTTGTTGGAAGTACAAGGTAGCGCACTCACTCGTACTCTTTTTTTGTTGTTGTTAATAGATACAAGGTAGCGAATAATTTGAACACCACCGACGAATTATTCCGCTCAAAAATCGAAACAATTCTTCCGCGTTCTTTAGGAGTAAGTATAGTGATTCATGTCTTGTTGACGTGTATTTTGTATTTAAAGAACGCGGAGTAATTGCTTAAATTTTTTGCGGAATAATTAGTCGATGGTGTTCAATTTTTGCGCCATCTACCTACATTCACTCTTAAAATTTGCTGTCGGCTCTTGTTCAATTATTTCCCCAAATAAATAATTACTTCGATACAAATTTAACTTTTGTATGGTAAGAATTAATAATTGCATATATTTATCATACGGGTGTGACAATTGCCACTTAAAGAATCAACTGCGCATAAATTCAATTTGTATATTTACTATACTGAATCATTCAATTAAACACCAAAACGTGCTCTCAGTTTAGATAAAAGAAAGTAGTTAAACGTCCTCATATTGACAAACAATAAAATTGCAAATGCAGGTTTTCCAACGAACGCTTACAAAAATTACTTCTTCAGCAATATACTGCAAAGTGGTTATCTGACTGCGAAATAAGTACCTAGTAATTACAAAAATTAATTTTATTATATAACCGCTTTGGAAATGGAATATTGAAGCTGTTTTAATAATTTGTTTCAAGTTTTTTTTCAATTTAAAGTCATATCTATTTTTACAGGGTGATTCGCATAAAGTGTGACACAAAGCCAAAGCGTGTAGGTTGGGTCGAGACAAGAAAAAAAAAAAAAAAAATGGTATGGGAGGGGGGTCGTCCATTCAGCCAGAAATCTCTTCTTTTATTTTGTAAACAAAGTTGTTTTACTGAACTTAAAATTTTGAAAAAAAAAAAAATTTCCTACTAATTTTTTTTTTCCAAATTTTATGTGATTAAGTACTAATTTTTTTTTTTTTTTCAAAATTCAAAGCTCTTATTCATTTTTAGTCAAAAACATAAAACCGGATGCCTTGAATGTGTTGTACTTTTTGAGAAAATTGGAAATAACTAAATCTGTTTTACTGCCTACGTAGTGGAAATAGGATCTTTAGAGCAACTTAAGCAACGGATTGAACTAAAATTAAAGGAATTTTATTTCTGTTGTTTTCAATTTTCTAAAGAACTAGTAGAGATTTTAGCATCTGGTTTTTGGTGTTTGACTTACAATTAATGAAAGTATTGAATATTAAAAAAAAGAAGCTACTTATAGAAGTAAAATTTTGAACAAAATGAGTTTAAACAATTTTTTCTTTTTTAATTTTGAGTTTGAAAATTAATTTTTCAAAATCTATCTATTAAAAAAACTTTTTTTTTTTTTAAATAAAAGGAGAGATTTCTGGCTGTGCAAAAAGGTATAGCATGGCATTGTAAATGTTACCGTTGTTTTTTTAATAACTTTTGTCTGTTTTAAGACAAACTTTAAGAAAATTGCCCCTCCTGGCTAAATAAACATTGGGGAATAGACCTTTCCCATACCACTGTTTTATTGTCTCGATCCAACCTACAAGCTTTATTTTTATTTAAATGTAAATTTTGTAGCCTTTGTTTCAATTTTCCACTAATACCCTATACCAAAGAAAACAACTGACAGATAGACGTTGTCTGATTTTGATACGATACTTGTGACAACTGGAACACAACTCAACTGACTTTCATAAACACAAAACATAATCAGCCTTATTGTGAGTTTCACCCGTACAACATTCCAGTTTCCCTCGAAATTTCATGATCGTAAAAAATTCGCCTTATTGTGAACATTCATTTCGGGCGGAATGTAATGTCATTTTCACTTCTTTTTTGTAGGCGAACAAAATTTCGTTCGGGCGAAACTCACAATAGCTGTTAAAATTCCGGGCGGATAAAAAATTTTAAGGTGAAATATTTTTCGGATGAAACTTACAATAAGGTTTTGAACTAAAAAGGCAGCAATTCTGCTATGTAGTTTTCGAGTGGAAGTTCGGAGCTATTCCTTTTAATCTAAATTTTCCATTTTCAATAGGAATGGAACAGTTTCGAAATCCAAACGAAAACGACATAAGTTGTCTCCAGGTCGAACGATCGATGGTTGACTTTTGACAGACAACTGTTGTAGGTATGGTTGTGATCGATAATAACGAATGTTGGATTACATCTCTTCACTTCAATCGTAGTTGTCTCTACACATTAATCAAAGAGTAAGAGAAAATACCTATACAGATATAATTTACTAAATATATTACTTATGTACCTAATAGGTTTACTGATTTCACTGAACGAGTTCTGGGAGATCATTGCAGAAATCCCTTATACTTTCCACAAACCTTTGAAACCTTGGTTGGAAAAACCCAACCCTTCTTGCTTCTTTTGCCAAACATGAAACTTTCTGTCTCACTTCAACTTCATACGAAAAAATAAAACAACATTTGCATTTTGACAGGTACTGTCAAAGTTAATCTATTTTTTAATCTTTTTGTGTGGTGAAAACACTACATAGATTTATTTAATCTAAATTGAGATAAACTTTCGGTGGAAACATAGTATTACTCTAGATATTTCGACCTTTTAAAGGACAAAGTTAAAAAGCAATAGATTTAAAAAAAGAATTATAAGCGAGAATTTAAGAATTACATATGTATTTTAAAAGAAGCGAAATAATTCAAAAGAAATATTAAAATTATTCTTATGAAAATTTTATAATATCTACGTGAGCAAATAGCAGAATATAATTTACGAACATAATTATTTATGTAGTATCAATTACTATTTATCAATTTTCGTAAATAAAAATTCAAATTACGTTAATATTTTATGAAAAATATCTTAATTTTTTTCTGTGTGGACAAAAAGGGAATTTTCTGTCTTGCTAATGGGATTTCCTTTAAAAATCCCCCCCACCACTGGACTGAACTGTGTATCTTTTCAGACGAAAGATTACCTATTATGTCCGAACTACGAAAATGGGGGCTACGGGTACTTGCTTGAAAATAAATTACTTTTTTTAACATTAACATAGGTCCAGTTTTTCAGTGCGAAATTAAGGTTAAACCCGAGTTAACTGATCCAATTTTATGATTTAACTTAGGATTAACTGATTAGTCGTTCCACAAGCATTCTTCACCGAACAACTGCTAACTCAGTTAACTGTGGGTTAATTTACTTCTAGAGTAACTAATTGTTAGTTAACTTTGGTTTAACTCAACGTCTCGAGCCTATTTCGCCAAAAATGAAGAACTACACAAATGTATTCAAATCAGAATAGTTCACATACAGTCGTATTTATAATCCCATTCCAAAGTATGTCAAATTTAAGACAGCCTTCTAACTCTTAAATCTTATTTATAGACATTTTCTATCGATTGTCTAACTTGGACACTGCAATTCATGGTTGTCCAAACCTATTCTAAAGTGGGTAAGTTCAATGAACAAAGCAAGGTATGTTTCTAGTTACGACTTTAAAAGTTATATTGAAATTAATGGGGCATATTCATAGTCACTTTTAAACTCCAGTTTATCTTAGACTGGGGTTTATTCAATGTTATTTAGATAGGGTAAGCCCAGGTCTAAGATAAACTGAAGTTTAAAAGTGACTATGAATATGCCCCATTAATTTTAATGAAATTTTCGTTTAACGTATCGCAAAGTTCACAAAATTTACAGATTACAGGGTTGTCTTTAAATATATGAGGATATATTCCGACAATTGTTGGAATGCGATTATAAATAAGGAGATGTCCAACTATTTAGACACTGTCCAGCTGGACAACTGTCCAAGAGTGTTCTAAGAAAATATTATAAAAACGACTGATAAAATTTAAATTTCGTATACCTACCTTCCCAGTCTTCCTGCCAGAGAACTTTTAAGGCTTTATTGAGGATAACAAACCAACACTTATATGTTTAAACTTTCCTCTATACCTAATGTACCTACATACATATATGTATACTTATGTATTTATATCAATTAATTATCGCATAGAATTAGGTTATCGCATGAACATTTCAATTCCGATAAAATTCTATTTAAAAAAAAAAAAAAAATCTAAAATAAAACAAAATTCTTATTTTGAAATAAAATTCCACACTAAAACTTAGTCGCTAGCCATGATGCTTTTGTCTCTTTCTCTGGGTCGATTGCCTGTGGTGTGTTGGTGGTGGTAGTGTTGATGTCTCGAAGTAAACATTCAACTACACTTAAATAAGGTACATTGATCCGCTCACCGCATGTATGAACAGCATTTATGTGTGGAGTGAGTGGATGTAGTGTAGATGTAGACATGTTCAAATAAAATCAACAACAAGGTCTCGAAAAGGAAAGGCATAAACAAACTAGTTTTTTTTTTGTAGGTACGAATAAATCTACCAATTCCAAATTTATAATTCTGCCTGCTATATAGCTGATAAGAACGATCCCCGCATGCCGTCGCGTCATCGTAGTCGTTGTCGGTCGGTCAATATTTCGTAAAAGACGTAACACTTTTGTTGTAGTTCACCGAACAGAACATGCTATATACTATATACCCTAGTACCTACTACCTTTACCCGACCGACCTTGTATTGATAACCTGAATCAAAATAAAAATACAAACAAAAATTGAGAATTGAGATTATATACCAAAACATGGAGGAAGAAACAAAATAAATACAAATGAGCGAGCAATGCAGAGTTACAAAATATAAACAAAAAGAAAACCGAATACAGGCCAGGCCAAGCCAAGGAAGGACAAAACCCAAAACGGAGAGATAAAGAGTGAATTTTTACAAAAATAAAACTAAAAAACCTAAAAATAACAACGACAACGCGAACGACAACATCGCACTAAGTGGGGATCGTGCTGCTACGTAGTAAGTTTTTGCATTGCCTGCGCCTGCCACATTGTCTATACAAGATGGATCCCTGAACGGATTTCAAAAAAAAAAAAAAAAAAAAAAAACAAACAAAACAAAAACAACCTTTAATTAAACATTCCCATCGCAATCTGGTTGGTTGCTGCTTTGTTTTACACGAGTCAATTCAATTTTTATAGTGCCTCTGCCTTCTTTCTATCTCTGTATTTTTCACTGCGCATAAATCTTCAAGCTAACTGGCGATATATGAATAAATATTCTTTCTTTGTAACTCAAAGAGAAAAAACCTTCAAACATTAACAAAAATAAACCGTTATAGTCGTGGCTAACATTTTAATTCTGTTATGTTTCCATTTGAATTCAATAACAATTCAAGTTTGTTTGAATATTTGTCAGACAAACAAAATTTAAACAAAAAACAAACTTAACAAAGAAAAATATAGAAACGTAACAAAAAAAAAAAAAAAACTGCGCAGTTTAGAGCGAACGGGTGGAATTTATTACGCCTCCGATTTATGTTGGAACATAAATCACTATCATCATCATCATACCTATATCGTCTCTGCGATCATCGCCATTAAGCATTGGCAAACGTAGCAAATGAATATTTCAAAACATCTTCAACATTATGTATGTGCATAGGCCATAGGTATATATCGAAACGCACAGCACATAAGCAAACTGAATTAATTATACCTAGGAAAAGCAAAAAATTTAGGGACTGAAAAGTATCTTCACTCAATTAAGTTTTATGGCATTCATAAATGTTTGTAGGACATTATGTATACGGGAAATCTAATTTTTTTTACCATTTATTTTTATTTTCAAATACTTACACAAAGAAACTTAAAGGCATGTATTTTAATCGTAAATTAAATCGAACCCGAGGTTTTGTGTTCGTTGTCCCTATAATTCAGATAAATAGGTACCCTTTTTGCAGGAACCCATGCAAGTACGGAACCGCGGTGTACGGCAACACTGATCTCTATAATACACTGGATAGCGCATTTATACAAAGAAGTTGACGCCAATTGAAGAACTGTTATAATTGCGCTTTTCCTCTAACCTGTCGCTTTACCTGTCAAATTTAAAATACATAAAATCTTTATAAAGAACGATGTTTACATTGGACTGTCTCCCGCGACTTTTTGATGTGTAAACTTCTATGCTGGCGGTAGAGTGAAAAAAAAACGTGAACGTTCGTGTGCAACGTTACGTCGTGCAACGTTACGGTGTGCAACGTTACGATCTGCATACTAGGATGGGTGCTTGATGGCGCTGGCGAAAAAAGGCAGGATTTTTTAAAATTTGTTTACAAGAAATTGATTTTTGTTGACGTTTTCGTTTTTTTATCTTTGGCACTCAAATCCTACAGAAGTCAACTTTTTTGCAATTGGAAATCTATTTATTTAATCAGATTTACATTTTTGTTAAGTGAAACATTTCTAATTAATCCTTTAACGAGCACAGATTTTTGTTTTGTTTTAACGTTAGCGACTGCTGAAAGTCAAAATGAGTCAGATGTGTTCATTTTAGGTTGTGCATGAACAATACAAGCTGGATTCATGTTAAAAAAAAGTCGGAGGAGTGAATCTAATGTGAACACCGTCAACGTCAAGTGAATACAATTCAGAGAGTAAAATAATGTCGAATTCCTTCAAACCAAAAAATCGATTCTGTTTAGAAAAAAAAAATCGATTTGTTTACAAAAAATGATTAATTTTTGAGAGAAATGAAATCTTTCATTACATGTATTTGCACACACACACTAGGAAGATTTGACATTTCTCATCAAGTTGAAAGTGTTTTTTGTCGCGTAAAAAGAAAATCAAATATTCAAGAGTATTTAATTACAGAATTTCAAATTTGCTTTGGTTGGTTTTGCAAACAATAAGAAATATGAGAATATAAAATCTTTAGAGACAATTAATTAATAAGGCGTACACACCGTGACTACATTGTGAATTTGCAGGTGTACTATCTTTTGTGCTAAAAATTCCTGTCAAATAGCACATACAAACACAATCACATACAAAAATATTCGATCTGAAATGGTGGAAAGAAATCCGACATGTTTTAATAATCACGCGCGTGTGAACGCGCGTCCTGACGTGCGTATTGTGTTTGGCCAGTGAAACAGCATTGCGAAGAATTTACGTCAAATTACTTTTTTTTTGTCTCAGATAGACGTCAAAACATGCGCTTTTCCGCCTAATGTCAACTTCAATTGGAATAAAAAAAAAAACCGTTACACCTTATAGGGAATATGCTATCTAGTGTATTATAGAGATTAGTGGTAATCATGGAGGCTAAAATTTCTTGTTCGACACATTTCAAAAAATCTAATTTTTCACTTGAGACAAAAGAAAATTAAATAAAACTTAAATTTTCGATGTTGGTAAGTTCCAAATGCACAACATTGGGTTGTAAATATAAACATTTATTTTATTGAGCCTGTAACGAAGCGTTTCATGTTACTCCAATTTTTCTACTTTGGTATTATCTGAATTGCTAGTGAGAATTGTACTTCATCACATACAATTCACGCATACCATGGACACATGTAGTAACAGCAAAATCTGCAATATTATTTTTCGTTTATCACATATACAGTTCACATCCAGTATTTACTGAAAATTTAACATCAGGATCTGCTTGGTTGAACGAATATGAAAACCACCCTTTCGGACATACGTAAAGTCAAAAGACAAAGTAAATTTTTTTTTATTGATCATTTTAACTCCGGTGGTAGACAGGTCGAAACGATCTGGTCATATAGCTTTATTTGGTCTATCGGAGCTTCAGTCCCCACCAGTGGTAGAGAGTTTCGTTGAAAGACAAAGTTAGGTAGGAGAGATTGCCCAGCGATTTCTTGCTAAGGCTTTCCCGCTCCAGTGTTAAGGGGTTCAAAGTCAAACGTCCTAATTGCCACCAGGGGCGTAGTACCTCCTGATGTACGAGAGCGTTTTAGTCCGCTGTTTTAAGTGCCGCCAGGGGCGTAATACTGTCTGATACCATCCCAAACGTGACATCGGAATAAAAGCCGCATCATCAGAAGCCATATAACCCGAGACCAAACATCAGGATTTAATACCAACATTCCAATCGTCAGAAATCAGTTTATCCGATACAAGGCAGCTAGACTATAGAATTCAAAAGCGCAAGTCATCCGAATACCCGTGAATCATCTAATTACTAGATTCAACCAAAGTACCAGTAATCAGAATATTGTGTGTAATAAAGGGTGGTTAAATTTTAAGTGCCGATGTCGAATGTGAACCACACCTAAACGTCAAGTTCATTTGACATTTCTCAATTTCAGACTAACTCAATTTGAACCATGGAAAGATACACAATCGAGCAAGGCGTTAAAGTTTTTCAGGCTTATTATGAATATGGGCGTTCAAATCAAAATGCATTTCGTGCACTAAGTGATTTTTTTTGGTCAGCATAATCGACCAAATGTGTCCACAATCGATAGAATTGTGCGCAAATTTCAGCAAACCGGTTCTGAAACAAAGAGTGACTGTTGGGTGCGGTTTATGGGCTGGCGGAGTCATCGGGCCGTACTTCTTCGAAAATGAGGTCGGCCAAGCAGTTACCGTGAATGGTGTTTGCTATTATCGCGAGACGATAACGGAAATTGAGCATATGGACCTGGACGATATATGTGCTTTCCAACAAGATGGTGCCACTTGCAACACAGCCAATGAAACAATGGTTCTTTTGCGCGGAAATTCAATGGCCGTGTTATCTCACGTGGTGGCAATGTCAATTGGCCGCCAAGATCATGTGATCTGACACCGTTGGACTTCTTTCTTTGGGGTTATTACTTATTTGAAAGAAAAGGTGTACGTATCGATAAGCCAGCAACAATTCAAGAGCTAAATAATGAGATAATTCGGCACATTAACGGCATAGAACCTCAATTATGCCTCAGCGTCATCGAAAATTTGTACCATCGGATGGAGATGTGCCGCCAAGGTCGCGGCGCGCGGCCATTTGGCCGATATTTTGTTCCATACATAATTGAACCATAACAATATTATCCTAAATAATTTGTGTTTTTTTCAAAATCAACATCGGCCCTTAAAATGTAACCACCCTTTATAAAAAAGATTTTGTAATAAGGTTCTAAGACCTTTCCTCTGAAGTTTCGTGTTTTGTTCAGAACGATCCTGGCGAGCATAACCCCGACTGAAAAGCAAAAATCACATCACAAGCCTATTCTATTCTTCCGTTCCGACGAATGAACTCATATTTTTGTCACTCGCCTTTGTTCTGGAAAAATTAAAATATTCAAAAATTACGGATTACCTCAAAGTTAAAAAAAAAAACTGATAATGCTCAGTCCTCATTTCTTACTTCTACATCTGGTATACCCATCAGACCTCTTGATGAGCTTAAGAATTTGAATTTATGAACACTAAAATTTTTGGGCAATTTTCTAAAAAAAAAAGTAAGTGCATGCGACCCAGTGGTGTATTTTAATTTGTTTCAACATCTCTGCCATACAATAATAATTGCCATTGCCAATATACGTATTTTGAGTTTATAGCAAACATATTTTCAATTACCTATTTTCAATTTCGAGTGAAAGTTGAAGTGTGTATAGCATGCTATATTACCCATAGCTATGGATACAGTTGACTATTGAATTGTGCGATGTGCGCACCACAGAAATGCGGTAGTTTTTTTTTTTTTTTTTTTTTTTGTTATTTTTGTAAGTTGCACTTTCTACTTTTGCATATCAAATGCCAAATTATAGGAACACGCATTTGACTTAATTATGCGGGAAGATGAATTATTCAACATCTAATATTGTGATGATTACATCACATAATCGTGGTATTTGCATTTTATGTGATTCTGAATAAAGATTTGTTTTAAAATGATTTTTGTTTGTTTTTTGTTTAATTGCCAGGAAGTTTTTTTTACAAGCATGTATTAAGTGCGCGTATACTGATTTAAAAAAATTAAGGCGAAGATAATACTTTTGTACGATGAGTATAGTTTGCATAAGAACTTGAACTTTGTACAAGTTTGTTTTTACTCCGACGACTAATTTTCGTAATGAGGAATTTATATTGCTGCACAAAGAACAATAAAGAATTTTCAAAAATCATCTTTTTATAAGTTTTAAGCCCGGACTGTAGTTCGTGCTTGGATACATTTAAGCAGCTCTCCAAACATGAGCACATAAATCTTATAGTTACAGTCAAACTAGACAAGAAATGGTAGGTACATCACAAACATTTGTAGTAGGCTAGTTTTTGCATCTTATTGAAAACCTTAACAAAAGTTTAAAAATTAGCATGCGTAGGTATTACAGGGGCGTTGAAAACCACCCCCACAGTGGGACTGGAAGCGATACTCAACTTGAAACCCCTAGATCTATTCGTGCAAGAATTAACAGCGTACATCAGTGCCTTGTGACTAAGCCAGACTTACTGCTGGAAACAAAGCAAAACGGGCCATACTCAGATTCTTCAGAGATAATATGTCGGAATTAATGTATTTGCACAGACTACACAACACCCCATTTAAACTTCAAAAGACCATTCACTACCTCTTTCCCTAATAGAGAGGAGTGGAAAAACAACCAACCTCTCAGCAAAAGAATCTACGATAACTGTCTTTCACTGATGGTTCTAAGATGGGCACTGGAATTGGTGCAGGAATTTTCTCAGAAACTTTGGGACTAGCTAGCTCCTTCAGACTTGCGGACTTTTGCAGCGTCTTCCAAGCTGAGGTTTTTTGAGTGACCAAAGCAGCTACGCAAATATCAATGATGGCGATACCATAAGCTGACATCACCCTCTTTATTGATAGCCATCAAGCAGCAATTAAAACAATTTCTGCCACCGAGATACATTCGAAGCTTGTTACTTGCTGCCTCGGAAGAGCTTAGGGTTCTTGGCATGCAGCATAACATTAGACTCTGCTGGGTTCCAGGGGTGGAATAGGCTAAGGTGAAGTTGATTATCAATTTTTTGACTGTCGCTTAGACGACAGTTGTCTCTATCCTATCTATAGGAAAGATAGAGAGAGCAATCGTAAAAACGACAATCAATTAATAGAGCGATCGCGTTAGATTTACGCGATACGGGCCCAGGTCACAGTAATCTACAGGGAATCGGAAGAGCTGATGAGCTGGCGAGAACGGGATCATCGCTTGATTCAAGTCAAGCCGAACGACATATTAAAGTACCAAGAAAAAAAAATTCAATTTAAAATGGAACCTGCTTGAAACATGCGTCACATCTTGAAAATTATGGCCAAATTTCAATAAGCAGATGACAGACAAAATTATGCAAATGAACAAAAAAACAACATTGTCCGCATAACCACCGGACACAACCTGCTGGGATACCACAAAAAGAAAATGACGCTCAGTACTGACGACATGAGGATAGCTTATAGCTCATTTTCCTTTCGATTTTCAAGTTGAGATTCAAACTGATATATTCGAATACAGAGACTTTAAAAACATTCATTATATCTCGCTACACTCAGATGTTCACAATATTTATTGGGATTTAGTGTTTTTAAAGCCGTCACCTAGTGATAAGGTGGAATTTCTTAACACGAATGTATCAAGTCTCTTTGAAATGTATGTGCCATTAAAAACTAAACGCTGTATTCCAAAAAAAACAAACCCTGCTTCACGAATGAGATTCTATCATTAATGCGACAGCGTGATATCGCCTACAAACCCTGGAAAACTTTTCGTCTTGACATCTTTCATCAACAATTTTGTGCTCTTCGAAACAAAACTGTATTAGCAATTCGCAATGCAAAGGTTGCCTTATATTCCAGTCGTTTCAATGATACACAAAGTTGTAAGCAAATTTGGCAAAATCTTAAGAGGCTTGGTGTTACAAAATCTCGTAGTGCTTCAATTTTAAATATTAACATCAATGATCTGAATCAAAGTTTCGTATCTTTCAGCAACTCTACTACCAATTTACCTTCTGATCCCGCTATATTTAATGTCATATAGTCAAATAGTCATTCCCCAACTCAAAATTCATTTTCCTTTTCGATTATATCTCCTGAGGATGTCGTAGAAGGTGTTGCACCCTTCGTTTTTGAAACTTCTTTTACCAGTTCTCTTGCCGTATATAACCCACTTATTCAATTCAATCATATCAACAAGTGAATTTCCTACACAATGGAAAAAGGCAAAAGTAATACCTGTTCCGAAAACCTCAAGAGGAGAGGAATTCAGACCAATTTCAATATTACCTTTTCTCTCGAAGGTGTTTGAAAAAAATATTCAAAAGCAAATTAGTATGTTTCTTGAGCACGAAAGTATACTAACATCAAAACAATCCGGATTTCGTAAAAATAATAGTTGCATTACTGTTGTACTCAAAAAAGTCCTCTCCAACTTTTTATCTAACAAAAAGCGGTGTCCCGCAGGGATCAATACTTGGGCCTTTGTTGTTTTCCCTCTATGTTAATGAGCTTCCATCAATTATTAAACATTGCTCGATTCGACTTTATGCTGATGATGCTCAGTTATATCTTAGCTATCCGTTGGGATTAATTGAACACTCTGCTACCTGCATAAATGAAGATTTGATAGAAATGTAACGTTGGTCACACCAAAATAGCTTAATGCTTAATGCTAAAAAATCTAAAAGCTTAGTATTGTCGAAGAATAAAAAAGATGTATCTTATTTCCCACTAATATTATTAAATGGCTCCCTTATCGAATATGTGCGGAATCAGCGAAAAATTTAGGAGTTGTCTTTAAACAAACGATGACCCGGCAAAAACCACGTTTCTTATATCCTCCGCACACTTTGGTCTACATAGTATTATACGCCTTTAAAAACCCGAGCATTACTTGTAAAAACACTTATTATAACTTTAGTTACTTACGGTTGCGAATTATTCTGCAAGCTTAACTATGAAAGTAAACGAAAGCTTACCGTTGCATTCAACAGCGCGATACGATATGTTCATGGACTACGACGATCTGACAGCATTTCACAACACGCATCTCACTTTCTTGGAATGTCATTTGAAAATCTACTCAATTTTCGGACTTTAATTTTGTTTTCGGGTATACTTATAAGTTATAACACACCAACCGGCCGATCTCTTCTGAGAAATAACATTTTTTAATTCAAATAGATCTGTCCTTCTAGTGAACCCCCGTTTAGTTTTTTGTAAACGCTACGCGTCTTTGGAATACACTATACCGCGAGAAATTAGAAGTATAAATAGCACAGTACAATTAAAACAAAAACTCAAACTTCATTTTAGGAATATATAAGGAATAGTTAAATATTTTGTATCTTTTTAAAATAATTTGTAAACTTGCCATATTGTAAACATTATTGTAGCTTTGGTCCAATTATAATGCTACACTAAAAATAAGATATTATATCTTACAGTGTAAGCAATTCATAAATAAATAAACTTAACTAAACTAAACTAAAACTTCCTTTGTCACTGCCCCAGCACTCTGTCACTTAAAAAAGAAACACCTAGGAAATCATTTCTTTTACGATTAAAAGGATCTTTCTAGAACTTCGGCGAATAGCCTTCTGAACTTCGTCAACGCCTCTAAATGGTGGGATACAACTTCCTAGGGTATCACAACGGATCTACATAGATCTAAGTGTTACTGTAACAAGATCAACTGTCAGCCCTTCTGCCTAACCTAACCTCAAAGTCTTTATTATTCCCCTATTCCCATCCCAGGGCTTTCGCCCCATTTTTAACCCTTCTATATTTTGAATCAATTTCAATTCAATTCCTCTTGTTTGGAAAGGAAAAGTATGTTAGGTACAAAATATTCATCTTGCAATTTGGAACATTTACTGTCTCAGGTCCGCGGTCTCTCTGAAGATTCTGCTAAAAAAATCAGTCCCTTTATGTGTTGCGTGATTTTTGGAAATTTTAATGCCGCCATCTATCTTCAAAGTTACTTACTGCAGAGACTCGAACCTATATCTACACAAACAAGAAACGATAAAATATTATTTAAATATTTAATATTTATAGCAAATGCAATATTGTTCTCATCCCGCTAGACAACCGCAGAAAAAAAAAAAAACCATTAGTTATTTCCGATATAAACAAAAATTAGTTAAAAGTCATTTAAATAAAGCGACACAAACAAAGTTTGTTTTTTTTTTTGTTGTTGACCTGTTTATATAAAGATTGCGTTTTAATTAATTTCGTCAACAATGACATCATTATTAGAAACGCTGCTGGAGATTTGAAAGGTCTATGCACTCTTAATTGAATGTACCAAACAAATAGACGTGATGTGATGTGAACATATCAGAGTGTGCACTGTACAGTAGAATGTCCCTTATTTAGATAACTCATTTTTATATTTTGAATTGCGGTCTTGCTCAACTACAGTTCGAACAGATGGATCGAATTTAGCAATATATCGGGTTTTTCAATAAGAGCGCTACAAAAGTTTTTTTAATAAAACAAAAACGGTTTTGGATATCAATGAAATTCTTTATTCCTGTGAAAGTACGTTCGATGCCATTATGTATCGAACTCGATTTCTTTTGCATGGCCACCACGGGCACGCTTGCAGAAGTCCAGACGCTGAACCCAATTTTCGACGGTTTTCAAGCATATATCGGCCGATACTGCTGCAATTTCACGTTCGATATTCGTACGAAGTTCATCAATCGTCGCTGGCTTGTTGCCATAGACCAAAGACTTGACGTAGCCCCACAGGAAATAGTCTAACGGCGTCAAATCGCACGACCGAGGCGGCCAAGCGACTGGACCATTTCGTGAGATAACCACGTTCTCCAAACTTGGTTTCCAATAAATTGATTGTGACATTCGCTGTGTGGCTTGTGGCGCCGCGCCGTCCGATTGGAACCACATTTCCTCCAAGTCGATATCATCCAATTAGGGCCAAAAATATTCGGTTATTATTGAACGGTAGCGATCCCCATTTACAGTAACGTGCCGGTCTTGATCATCACGGAAGAAGTACGGCCCAATGACGCCGCCGGCCCATAAACCACACCAAACCGTAATTTTTTCGGGATGCAATGATGACTCATGGAGTACTTATGGATTGCTGCCTGACCAATACCGCATATTTTGTTTATTGACGAAGCCATTCAGCCAGAAATGAGCCTCATCGCTGAAGATAATTTTTCGATTTTTAGCGCTCTTAACGTTGAGGCCACTGACTCCGAATTTTGGTAGTAAATTTTAATAATTTCGACTCGTTGTTGGCTCGTATATCTTTCCATCATAAAATGGCAAACCTTAATGAAGAGAAATGTCAAAAGAGCGGCAAGAAATATGGCGTCGTTTGCTGTCCCTGTTGGTCTACTTTTGTAGCGTCCCTATTGAAAAACCCTTTATATTTATTGCTTTTAAATTAAATTTTGATCTATTTTAAATAATTTTAAAATGTTGTTTTCTTTATTGATAAATTTGTTTCTTTTGATTTCTTTTCAGGTAAGCACGCATTCTCTTAATATTTAACCCGTGAAGTGGCTGTAAGTTAATTAGACTTCCTCTATTATTTTTTTTTGTTTATTTCCTATCGGGTTTCTGAGAATAATAAAATTTGACTTATTGAAAAAAAATAGCTTAAAAAAAAAAAAAAAATGCTTTGTCAAATTATACAATAAAAATATGTTTAATCTTCAACATAAATAATCTTATCATAATTTTTTGAATTAAATTGCTTCATATATTTAGGTTCTTGGCAATAAAATAGACTTTGAATTAACATTTCTTGATAAGGCATTTTTTTTTTATGAATTCTGAATTTTTATATTTAAATAAACCGAAACATTCTAAAACGCATTAGAATATTTCAATAACCTGCGTATAGGATACTCGAGACAGGGGTGGCAGTGGTAGCAGCTTATAGTCCAATTCAGTCACACCTCGGGTTGTTATGCTTCTTCTTTTTGATTGTATAGCGCTTGCAGCCAAATTCATTGTTTCATTGTTGCTTTTGAGTAGATGATTGAACACTCTGGCTCTGGTTAGCGAAAAGCTATGGGAGCCCGTCGCTACATTTTTTGATTTTACTTTTGAATCGATCCGCCCATGTATAAAAACTAAAATGGCGCATACAATTAAAATAATGAAAATAATTATTTTTTAGTTGTTACAGCACATATGTATGTAGTCCCAATCTGGAATTTCATGCATAGAAAACAAAAAATCCAGATTTTTGCAGAATTGATTTTGAATAGGTAACTGTGGCGTATACGTAACTTTTTTTTTTTTTTTTTTTTAGATTTGAGTTTAATTTTTTATTTGTGTAATCAATATCGAAATGAACTGTCACGAATTGTTTATAATCAGGCACGCTCATGCCTTTCCAAAAGAGCGCTTACCAGATACGCTCGCCCATGAGCCATCAGGTATGAGCACTTTTAGTTTGGCTCGCGCTCGCGAGCGTTCGATTTATAAACGCTCACTCCAAGAGCGCTCTCATTAAGAGCGATAGCAAACGCGCACGCTAATGAGCGTAAGATATTTTTAAATTTTAATATTAATGCTAGTTATATAAATAAGTGAATTAATTTCATGAAAAATGTCATAAATTCCCTCGTTTTCAAGTATATCTAAAGAAGATGTTTCTATTAAATTATAATTTAATTTATAGAGGAGAATATTAGCAAGAGATATTTTTGAAAGTTTTGTTTGATTTTTTTTGGTTTTTCAATGCTATAACTAGGGGTTTTCCTATGACCATAATGTTGCTTATAATTGTATTCTACTGTATACACATGTACGCAAAAAAGGGTGCATATCCTAATTCCAAAAAATAAAATGGAACACCAATGTACTTGTGCTACCTGCTATATTAAAAAAAAAAAAAAAAAAACCCATTACGAACAACCACGCGAATAAACTGCTTATTATTACCTAACTTTCAAAAAACTAGAACCTTTGTTTCTGAAAAAGGTTTTTTTTGTAATCATTTTTCTAAGAAGTGCGATCTACAGTAGGTAGGTACTCCTGCTCATGTACCTATGAACAAGGAATGCGACGGAGTTGCATTTTGCATATCGTCTGTCCGATGGCAAATCTCAATAATTGTAGAAAAAAAAAAAACATTTAATTTTTTTAATCCGAAAAATTATTGCATTTCGCGAAAATTGAAACACCTGCTGAAAGACTTGCTCTATTTCCACTATGTCATAATATGTGTATTTTGTTAGTTAGTCACTTTTAAGTTGTAACTTTAACCAACGTTATTCTATACTTCCGTAAAAAAAAGCCAATTCATTAACGGATGTTGTATAAATTGTATTAGGAAAGGAAAACCAATTATGCGCACCACTGCTCATGAGCTATGGGCCAAATAATTTTTTCGGCTCTCGCCCATGAGCGGGCGTTTCGCTATTTTTATTTTCGCTCTCTCCCATGCGCGGGCGTTTTGCTAATGCTATTTTCGCTCTCGCCCACAAGAGCGGGTGTTATTTTGTTTTTGCGATCGCGCTCGCGAGCCTTTGAACCCTGCGTACGCTCGTGAGCGAAATATGAGCGCTCTTGTGCGAGCGTTTCCGTACCCTTTTACATAGTTGTGAAACAAGTCCTCAATCTAATTAATAAAACTTAAACCTGCTTAATCTTCGTTATAAAATAATATCATCTTTTTTTCGTACAGTTTGGCATGGTTCAATAACAAAATTTACCAAAAATGTATACGTAGATAATTGAAAAAAAAAAATTTCGAACAATCTATACCTTTCACAGTTTGCATGAGTAGTGTATGTTGAAGCGTGATTGTGCATTCTTTTATTTGGCCATGCAGGCATGTGTGGTGTATGGGCCCTTTAAATTATTTGGCTGAGGAATCCTGTTCATGTTACTGAGATTTCTCATGTCTTACTCTCAATCATTCCGGAGAGCGTGTGTTAGTCGGCAGGATTTGAGGGGACCGTAAATTTTCTGCTGAATTCGAACGGTTCAGATAAGAGGCACTTTTTAGGGCAATTTTTCAAGCAAACAAATATTTTTTGTGTAAATAAATGACTGAACCGATTTTGTTCAAATTTTGTGAAGCTTCGAAAAGGGGATATGTGTTATATGATTATATAAAGCACTTTATTTGCGTCTCAAATAATCTTATAACACAGGCATACATTTGTCAACACGTTCTTCTTCTGGAATACTAAATCACTCAATATCTTCCTATTATATGAAGCGTTATTAAGTCATAAGAGCAAATACAGGGTGGGCCAAAAGTCCCTCTTCTATGCCAACACAAATAATAACTTTTTTATTTATAGATATTTTGGAATTATTTTGTTGTAACGTTTTAGACATAAAGATTGGGAGATTTAATAATGTAATACTTCACGATCGCACAGTGAATAAAAACCGTCCAATTATTTTTGGAAAATGTTCGGTCAATAATTTACACAAATTTATACATTTAATGGTGTTCATCAAAATGTTCCAACACAGCTGCGTCAATTCGTCCTGTGGTGACCAAATTTGAGTGATAAAGGAAAGTTAGAGATGTGAGAAGTACTTCGTTATAGACGATCGGCTGAAAACATCCAGGTCGTTCTTGAAAGTTTTGCAGCTGGTCCTGAATCATCGACACAATGACTTTATGGTTATACCGCGTGGCACGATTTTGTAGAAAGATCTGCACCTGTACCCTAACAAAACTCAAGCTCAATCTTGGTGATCCAGAAGAACGTTAAGAGTACCTATTTCATAGCTGTATACATTTACCTAGGAAGGTCTTTATCTGGCGCACCCTGTAGGTATAAGTCATTGAGCCAATTATATGTATATTTTTTGATGTGTAAACATCTATGCTGGCGGTAGAGTGAAAAAAAAATTGTGTGAGTGCCGGGACTCACGGTTAATATGTGTAAACATCAACGTGCGCGGATCCAAAACGGACTTGTTTTATTGATTTTTTTCACTGAACGCACCCATCCTAGTATGCAGATCGTAACGTTGCACACCGTAACGTTGCACGACGTAACGTTGCACACGAACGTTGACGTTTTTTTTTCACTCTACCGCCAGCATATATGTTTACACATCAAAAAAACGTGAACGTTCGTGTGCAACGTTACGATCTGCATACTATAAT
Source organism: Leucozona laternaria (assembly GCA_932273885.2). NCBI lineage: Eukaryota > Metazoa > Arthropoda > Insecta > Diptera > Syrphidae > Leucozona > Leucozona laternaria. Next base: position 18,538,273 of record OW026368.1, on the reverse strand, counting down.
GGGTGCGTTCAGTGAAAAAAAATCTTAAGATCCCCTTCAAGCAAAAACAAGTCCGTTTTGGATCCGCGCACGTTGATGTTTACACATATTAACCGTGAGTCCCGGCACTCACACAATTTCTTGTAAATACCAACAGGGGCCTATAACACAGAACAACAAGTAAACTAGTCAACAATTTCTTGTTCAAATATGTTTGTCCAACAAGTTAAGATCATTTCTGTAACACAACAAAAACTGTAACAATTGTCAATAACGAAAATTTCCCTCGACTTGTTGAACCAGTTGAATAAGTAAGTCTTACATGATGAGTCGTAAAATTCCACAAGAAAAAAAAGTAAAAGTAACTATTCGGTGCTTTCTCTGAGTCATTGACTAAAACCAAGTAAAGTGATAAATGGCGGGAGATAATTTTGTTGTTTGAACATAGTTCCTAATGAAAAAGATTGGACCTTTTTAAGGGATATTTTTTGGCAAAACTTTTAGACATATGCCATGGTAAGTATTAACTGAAAGAATATAATTTTCCAAAAAGTAAAAAAAAATATTTGTGAAAGCCAAAGTAGATAACGCCAAAAAAACATTACAGCAACTGGTAAATACAGGAAACTTAACTCGTTTGATAATCTCTTATTTGATTTGTAAGTCAAGATCCAGATCCAAACCAATGCAAAGCTATTGAAATTTTCTTCTTTACATTAAATAAATTAACTTTAAACAAGCTACCCGACTCTTTTACTTGATAAATTCTAACTTGTTGACTTCGAACAAGTTTCCGATCCTCGGTTGAAATTTATCAACTATTCAACAAGGTTATTCTCTCTTTTTTTAACTCTTGTTGTTTCCAGTTACAGAAATGGCGGATTTGTAAAATTTCCCACTTGTTGCAATGTGCCAAAACAATTGTTATAGTTCCCCGAGACTTGTTGTTACGTGTTACACAAATTTTAAACAGTTGTTGAATTTCACTTGTTCAACAAACACTTTATGTATTGTGTTATAGGCCCCTGGTTTTTTGTAAATACATACCTACCAACCTGCGTATGTAGCTAGTAAGCTTATTAAATATATCGAGCGGATTGTAGATTGTTCACACAGAAAACAGCACCAACCAAAAACAACATTCGAAAACAATACTCTTCCAAGTTTTAACCTCCACGAATTTCTACAACTATCTATGAATGTATTCTCACTCGAAAACACATACGGAAAAACTATTTAAAGCAATAGATAACACAAATGACTGCACTATCTACTGACTTTGTTTCTATTCTTTGGTATCAGGTATTTGCGATGCTAATGGTACTGCTCTGACATATTGATTTTCAAAACATAACAAATAACATGTTTTAACAAGTTGTCAATGTATATAAGCATGTACAGTACATAGCTACCGTGGTCGAAGTCGAAACTTTGAAACTCAGAAACTATGATCAAAGCATAATGTGTATAAGCAAAAACTTCTTCGTTTCTTGCGTTTCCCCACTTTCTAACGATATTACTTTTGTTTTGAAAACAAACTACTTGTTATTATACATAATATGTAAGAATGTATGAAGATATTTTTTTTTAAATTTTATTCTGCCTGTGTGTCAAGTTAATTCAAAAATAAACAAAACTTGAGAAAACATGTTTGTTAATATTATTTGTGAAAAATATTTCCACCACACACATCCCCATCTACAGCGCAGGCGAAAGAAGTATGATAAAGAAGAGCTAAAAAAATAAAAATGAAGAGAAAATATTGGCAATAAAGTAAATTGAGCAAATAACATCAACAGTATACGAAATACGAGTTCCGTTGTTTATTGTTCTTCTTCTTCTATTCCAATCCAACATCCAACAGCTGTTCGGGTTTATTTTTATTTAGATAGTTTTTTTTTTTTTTTTCTGCTTCACATGAGTGTTTAGTTTAGTGTGCTTTATCTGCATTTATAGAACTTTTATATGGCTACCTTACCTATCTAGATGATTTAACATGAAACGACTCACGACTCGGTCATGCCTTTTGAAGCAAAGGTAATGATAATGAATGCTAAATTGAAATATGTAGGTATGTAGGTACTTATCTACGTACGAGCAGGTAGGTATAGTGTAAATGTAAGAGGGAACAAAACAAAAATATTAGATAACTACAACAGCTGTAGTAACAAAGTCATTGCGTTGTAAATAATTAATTTGAATGATGATGAAATCAAAATATGGTATACCTACCTATACATACCTACACTGAAGTTGAACAAAGGAATATAAATAATGATGTGACTTTATTTTACATTACAAAAGTGTCACTTTTCGGGCGAACAAGAACGATTCAGCTGTTTTCCAACGCGAATTTCCTTTCAAAACCATTTTACAAAGAACGCAAACGGGGCGACTCGTAGTAGATATTTCGTTACGGATATAAAAAACTTTCAACTTTGACTGATTTAGTCAGATGAGACAAATATAAATAGATTCCAATCTTCCAGTTTTCCAGTTTTTATGTTCTTCGCAGAACTTTAGGTGTGTTTCCACATTTCTATCTAAATTTTTCTGTTTAACAATTGCAACTCAACCGATCTTTTTCAAGGCTCTTCTAGCTGTCCATTCGTTGACATTCTAGTTACTTGATCTGGCTGCCATCTTGGGTGTTTTGGCGTCGCCATCAGTAAGGTTTCCTGGGGCGGCCTGAGCGATCATTTTTGCACTAGATATTGTTCTTATCCTGCATGGGCTTAGTTAATTCCAAACAATTTCAGAGTTAAATTATTAGCCCCAATAAAAACGATCAATGCACGTGTCGTTCAATCGTGTAACTTGCCATGGTGATTTCGCAAACAAAAGATTTAATAGATTTCACCGTAAAAATCTGCCCGCTGCAATTGAAAACCCTATAATTAATTACATATATGTAGTTTGAAGGATAGGTGGATAACCGTTTTGTTTAGGCGACTTCACGTTTTGCCCGCACTTTTCTTCACTTCTTCTAAATAAAAATTGATATTTTTTGGGCGTTACTGACAAAAATAAATAAAAAAATTGTCATTTATGATCAATATTTTTAATAAATCTTCTATTCTTATTACTTGTACAAATGTTAATCTCAAATCTGAAATCTTTAAATATAATTTCTTTGCTCAAAATCGATAAAAACAATGATTGTTAATTTAGTTACATAGATATTAAATATGCATTGTAATCTTAACATTAGGTTTAACATATTGAAATTAAATGAAATGTAATCAAATCAATTTAAATGCAGCTGTGAATTTTTTGTTTTGGTTTTAGGTATAATAAAAAAAGTTTTATCTTCACCAAAGCCACATTCAACTTAATTTCACCGCGTCGTATAATCACACCCTTATTGTGTTCGAACATGTCCATTGTGTTTGTTCCTTAAACCATTTGCTGAATTTAATCTCACAGTTGTTTTGCTCTCTTTTCATACACCCCCGTTTACTGGCTGAACACAATAGATGCGATTCATGGCGTGCGTCCTTTTCTTTCAAAAGTTAAAATTATGACTCACGAATCGCCGCGCCGAGTCGAACGATCCACATTTCAGAAATAAAAACTGCTATTTTGTTTAAAGCCCCTAAAAACTCAGTTCAACATCGTCCAATTTTGGCAGATAAAGGCGAGCGTTTTTTATAATAGGCGTGTTCATTAAAAAAGAGATTTCTGAGATTTCGCTCCATATCAAAAAGAAAGCAAGTGAATCCAAAATTTGTTTTGCTCACTATTTTGTCAGCAAAACTGAAAAGTTTTGCTGCGGAATCCTTTTAATGTACATTATCTGCATTGCTGAAATCTCTGAGATCCCGAACATGCCTAATGGTATATTTAGAAGAGTGACAGTTTAATCTGCCACATTTTTGACATTTCGATGAATGTTATACAGGCGAATCGAGAACGGTAATGTAAAATTTACACAAGAGTCGAGTCGTAATATGCGTTTAAGTATCAATAAACGCTCGTAATTTCGCAAAATTATTCAAAAAATTAAATATTTCAAAATTATAATTTTTATAAGTTATTTTTGAAATTCGAGCAGATTAAAAAATAAATTCATTCACAAAGTATTTGGATCCTTCATAGATGCTGAATGAATTCTGTCCATGCTGTTTACTTTAATTTTTTGACCGCGATCAAAATTCTGTTATTCCTGTAAATTCTAATTTCTTCATAACAAAGAAACAGTTTGAACAATATTTTAGTTTTAAGGTTTAGAGAAGTGCAGAAAAGTATATGTTTTCAAAACTAAGCTTGACAAGGGCATGCTAATTGACACAATCAGACAGAAGCAACTGTGTATGTACCACAATTATTTATCATTCAATTTAATCTGAGTTAAAATTTGTTGCTTTCTTTCCAACCTATTTACCATCGATTTATTCGTTATCAGCACGCAACAAACAAAATAGGTCATATTCATGTAAATATTCGGGTCAAACCATTTTCACTACCAAATAGAACAAAATGTAAATTGACGTTACATATAATAGGTAGAACTTACAACCTATCAAGAATTTGTTTATACTTTTATAGGTAGGTAGGTATATGGAACTTGAAGCTTATGCCTGTTTTGATAGTTTCGTTATCTAGACAATAAAAATTTTGATTTTGTGTTAAACTTAACAAAAAAAAAAAAAAAAACATTATTAATGAACGCAACTGGAATCAGAAATCAGTCTTCAACTTTATTATCTTATCTAAAACATAAATGCAAAAACAGATCCAACAAGAAATATAACAAGTGTATGTATGGATGTAATCGTGCCATAAAAAGTAATAAGGTGTGAGGTCTTGAAAATGTCTAGCTCTTCGTTTGCGGATAATTATTTGATACCTAATACAAAATTGTTCAAAATATGAATATACAGTACAATACATAACAATTCTTTGTGAAATAACATACACTGCGCATCTCTTGAATAGAATCAAGCTTATTTCATGAAATCAGAATGCTTTGGTAAGCATTAAGCTTTTTTTATTCCGTTGTAGTGTTGATTAAAATTGCATAAATAGAAAAATGCAGAAACAACCCTAAAATCATTTATCACGTCTTTTCACATTCCTTTGTTAAAGAACAGTTTTTCAGGCGCCGCTCCAGTCGAGTCAATAAAGCGTAAAAAAGGTATAACCTCGGGTGCTGCGGTGTATGCATTGACGCATCCAGAGTGACTGGAATTGGAGGCCAATCTAAGAATGAATTTACTTAGCTCTTACTTGGCTTCTATTTAAGTTTTTTTTTTGTAGTTCAGTTTATTTTTCAAAAACAACCACGCAACTTTCACAATTCCTCCAATTTTAGTGGTAATTTCAGCAAAAACTTCTTTTTCGGACAATCTGTAAAGCTTAATTCATTTGACTGGTTCATTTTTTCCTAAATAAACGGACAATTGGCGTTTTTCTTATGTAGCTCAGAGTTAGTTCAGAGCAGAGCACTGAGCAGAGCCTGAGCACGCAAAGTAAACTCTTAGCAAGTTCAGAGCACTCCAATTTAATTATGAAACACAACTGAGCACTGAATTGTCATATCTGTCAAATTGCATGAAAACTGTATGAAGTTGGCTGCGTTCAGCTTTTTACTTCGCTTTCTCGGTTATTTTATCCTGAGGTCATGGAGCACACTCCGATCTCGCTCTGAACAAAAAAAGAAACATAAATTCCGAGCTCTGAGCGCTCTCAACTAAAAAAAGAAACACATTATTTTTGTATGACAGTTTGGGCTCAGCTCTGAACTTCTCTGAATTAAGAAAGAAAAAACGCCTATACCAAGTATTCATTTTTGTTCATCGTTAATTGGATTTTCTTTGTGTGGAAGCATTGTATGCATTGTTTTCGATATTAATTCATTTTCGGAAAAATAAAACAAAAAATCTGATCCGAGCTTACGAATAAAACACTAAACCCTTTGATCGTAAGAATAACGCTTATTTCTATTCAAATGGTGCGCGGTGTATACATACATATGTTTGTGTACGTGTATAAGTTATAATTTAGATTGTGACTTTTCACTTAGCCACGATTGTGGTTTTGTATACCTAAGACAAAACACAACTATTGACATGTTGGCGGCGTAGTGAAAAGTAACAACACAAACAGGGATTTACTTATATGCACTCAAACCTCGTACAGTTTATTAGATGTTTGAACGTTTATCTTGTTTTTGGAATATCCTTGTGGTATCATAAAAAAAAAAAAAAAAACAAAACAGAAAACCAATCGTCATAGAAATGTCCACATTTGTTCTTTAACTTATTGTTAGATATACCCTTCCACCAGCTGTTTATATAGTCTTAGTCAGTTATCACTGATTCTTCCATTGTTAAGTCTGCACGACTTAAACTTGTTTAAGATTTATGGATCTGTTGTTATATTTTTCTCGTTTTTGCTTTTACCTTAGTTTAATCTAACATAGGTATATAAAAATATACCTACGTTATATATAAAAACAACGGACTTATTTCGAAGAACAAGAAAAAAATGAACAACCACAGGGCTACCTGTTTACTCATTTACTGGTTTTAATTTTTAAAACATGGACCAACTTAAATATTATCACTTGGAATTTTGTGCGTGAGATACCATAAAACTTTTATACCTTTTATTTAACAATCTTTTCAAATATTTGTGGACCTACCTATACCTATCTGTCTATTGATAGATCATAAAATCATATTTCCTGAATAGCTGAATCACAAAATAATCATTCTCCAATTCTATGAATAGGTATCTATTTCAAACAAATGTTCGTGTATTACATCATTTACATCGCTTTGTTCTTAAATTTTCCAACAACAAATAAAAGCATCAATAAACAAATTAATAAGCCCATATACATTAATTTTTGTATCTACACATATTGCTTTCATCATAAATACATACATACATAGGGTATTTTTTTTTGGCGTCTATTTACAAATCTATTTTCGCGCATGTGGTCGATAAAGAGAAAGAGAAGCGAGGGCATAACAAAAAACATATGATTTTGATATGGTTCAGGTTTTGTTTCCCTTTCCCTCTTCCTTTTCCTTTTCCTGGCAACATGTTTCTTGCCATCGAAAAACATAAAAACATAAAAACCCACCATCAACTAAATAGAAACACATAAATACATACAAAGATACATTTCTAATCATACTTTGTCGTCATATGGTCTTCTACGTCTCTCATATCACATGCTTCTCTGCTTTGCTGTTCTTGCTCAGCTGTGGTTGTTTTGCTTTGTTGTTGTATTTTACTCAATTCAGTATGGGGAAAACGGAAAATTTACACTAATACTATTATCAAAACTGTTCCACACGTGCCTGAGTGTTTGTGATGTAATGAGAAAAATGTCTTCCTTTTTTTTTTTGTTTAACAGGGCCAAACTAAGCTGCATTAGAGCCTGTCGAAAATTTAGAGTGTGCAGATACTATTTTTTTTTTGATAATATTCTTGTGATTTAAACAAAAAAATAAGAACACATGCAGTCCCGCTGGATCAGGCATCTTAATTGGAGAGCAATTTGCCACAGAGGGATTGCTGTCACATTTGACGTTGACAGATTCGGAATTTTGCCTACTGGTACTTAACTTAACGAACGTAATGTACTGTAGCGCCAGAAATTTGAACAGTTCTGCTACAAATTAAATAAACTTCTAGTACATTTTATATATCTCAGATGTTTTTTTAAAAGCTTTCAAAAAATTGCAATCATCAAAAAGATCTCATCAATAAGAGAGAAAGAGAAGTAAATGAAGCTTAAAAACGAAGTAATTATGACATTAGACAAATAATGGAGTTTCTCTAATTCCATGAAAGAAAAAAACAAAAATAAACCGCACACAATTAAAAATGGAGACTGCTCCCGTTAATCTGTTATAATGATAACGTTGTTTCATTTGTGTATGGAATTTATTTTTCGTTGCTCACCAGCAGTGTATATGTATACTTATGGCTTTAACTGTCAAAAATCTATCTAAATCGTGTAATGAGTGCCGTACGGTGTTCACATTGGACTCACTCCGCGTTTGACTTTTGACATTTTGACTTCACCTCATGATGAAAAAGGATAATCAAGTAAGACAGGAATATTTGAAAAAAAGAAATTTAAAATCCAACCTCCCTTGATTATCTCCTTTTGATTCACCATGAGATGGGAGAGAGATTAAATAAATAGACGTCAAAATGATCGCGCGAAGTGAATCCATTGTTTACACCGTCATTAGAATCGCTCTTTTCATATTTTCGTACTTCGATTTAGATAGATTTTTGACGTGCATCTGTCAGAACATTTACTAGACCAGTCCAGAGTAAACCCACCAAACTTGTTGAATTAAATCGTACTTACCACTCGTGACAATTATATTTTTTAGTGTGGGAGTTACAATTTTCACTGTAACTGTTTAGGTAAGATCTTTATTAAAAATATTTTTTTTTATAAATTTCTTTGACGTTAGGCCAGAGCGGAACAGATCGTTAGTTTCAATGAAATTAATGTTGGTGGCCTTGAACGAAAAAGCACTCCGGCTGTGCTTATGCCCTGTGCCTGCCTCGCGCTGGTTTTCAATGCGTACCCACACCTTGGCTCTGTTTATATCCAACACATGCACATTTTATGCTGCTTTTTATGTGTATATGAACATGGTGTGTGTGCAATATTCGATGAAAATAATTGACACATTTTCTGTTTGTGCCTTTGTGGATAGTTAGAGTAGAGCAGAGGTATAGTTTTATTCTTTTTTTGTTTTATTTTTACTTCTCATTCGTATCTTTCTTTTCTTTTTTTGTTGTTTTCTTTCAAATTTTATTTGAAAAATTGAAATACGAGAGTTGAGAGATAAGTTGAGTTGAGGTTGATGTTCGTCTGGCCAGCCAGAGCACAGCTCAGCACAAGTAGTTCAATATTCAGTTCAGTTCAGTTCGTGTTATTCTTTCGTCGTGTCGAAACATACATTTTTTTTAAATTTAATTTCACGCAGAAGAGGCAATGCTCGGGAAAGAACAAAAAGTGAAACATATGATTGTGAAGTTTTCTTGTGAAAAAGGAAAATCTACAAAGAAATTCAATCGAAAAATGTTGTTGTGCGCTTTAGTTTTCCTCAAAGCCAATTACAGTGCAAATTGTATTATAATTTGAAATTATTTTAAACAATTATATAAGTAATTTCTTCTTATTATTTTTTTTTTCTAATCGAAAAATCTATGTTGAACGATTGATCTGATCGACCAAAAAGAGATCGAATGGAAAATAAAAAAAATTAGAGTTCCGTGTGTTGAGTGAGTGTTGAAGTTTTTTTTTTTGTTTTTCCTTTTTCTATTTTGAATTGTGTCATACACAAAGTGAAAGAAAATTGTATCTATCTACCTCCACTGTGGGGACAAAAACAACATGGTTGTCGTTATGGATTTGTAAGTTTTTGTGACTTAGAATCAAGATTCAACAAAATCAACGTCTTCCTACATAAATATATGTATGTGAATTGTGCATACCTATATATATCATCAAAAGAATCTGCTTCAATTTTATTGGAACTTGAATGAGAGTGCAAGTGTCAACTTTGGCTGATCTCAGTGGATGACTGTTTAATTGGTATGCAAACGAATCCCTACCTATGTATATTTCTCGTTATTTTGCTTTTAACTCATACTTTAACTAACCATCCTCGATTTTGTGTGTTTCAAGATGACAGTCTCTTTTTTCAGCTGATGGTTGTCAGATGATGACCGTTATTTTGTATTTAACCTGTTATTTCTTCGCTCTTACAATATTAGCAGAAATAAATAACAAAGAAAAGAGCTCAAACTGATTTGAATTTAATTTCTGGAGAGTGAATTGCGTCATATTTTTTTTTTTTTTGATAATCAAAGTTCGATATAAGAATAAAAACGTACATAATTACAGAAAGTGATGAGGGTGGGCGAATTGAAGAGAGATATAAGGTTTTGGTGTTATACGAATAATTTTACCTTGATACATTTGTTAAAGTGATGAACCATTGTTATTGGGGAGTGGGAATTTATCTATCTAGTGCAGATAAATTGTGCAATCTTTACCTTGTAAGCGATGACTAAAATATATACAGTAAAAGCACTTTGTGTAAAAATATGTCATTTCGCAGAATACCCTTTTATTATTGCTTATTTCAATTCATAGGCAGGTGGCATCGTGAAATGTTTTATAATGTCGTTTTCGAGTGGACGTTCGGAGCTACTCCTTTTTCACTCTTTTTACTCCAAATTTTCCATCTTCAATAGGAATGGAACAGTTCCGAAATCCAAACGAAAACGACATAAGATTAAATTATACAATTGCACAGTTATATCACGAAAACTTTCAAATATATATTTAAGAAAAATGTGGACCAAAAAATTGAAGCATTTTCTTTTGTAAAAAGAAATAGATTTCCGCACAAACGTAACATCAACTAGGGCTGTGTCAATCAGGAACGATTCGATTTTTTTGATCCGATCATAAAAATGTATTGATGATTGAAATCACAAATTTTCATTTCAATCGATCCCAATTTCAATCACTTCGATGATTCCCGATTTTCCATCCCAATCTCAATCATTTCAATGAATCTCGATTTTCGATATATGTAAATCTCTATTGAATATTATATTTTATCGGATAAAGAAAATATGGGTCAGATTAGATTCGATCAAAATCGGCGGTACAGTATTTGTTAAATTCGGAGATTGAATTTCATCGAAACCGAAATATTGTCGAAGTGGCGGGTCTCATGGTTAATATGTGTAAACATCAATGTTTGTTTTTACGGACTGTCACGGTTAGCCCTCTAGCTCCAGTGGAAACCCGAAAATTTGCACTGTCCAGAATTCTAGTACAGCAGATCGAAAAACGGAGTACGCCAATCGATTTTAAGTGGATATTACCTCTGTGTCACTGCCGACGTTCTGGGTCCACTAGAACACTTAGTTTGACAGGTGTCAAAATATGCCAACATTTTTGGTACGGCGGATCGAAAAACAGAGTACGCCATTCAGATTAAGGAGGGGGAAATTACCTAATGTCACGCCCAGCTCTCTAGGTCAACTAGAACACTTTTAATTTGACAGGTGTCAAAATGTCAAATCATTTCCGAGAATTCGCGCTACGTAAACGTGGTACATCATATCGTGCACAGAGGAAAGTCCACGTTTTTATTTCACTCTACAGCCGGCATAGATGTTTACACATCAAAAATCGAATCGGAACAGTATGAAATAATGAATTGAGTGGAATGAAAATGATCGATTCATTAAAATGATCGAATCATTTTCGTAATCGATTCTTGAACGATTCGATCATTTGAATTTTGAAACGAATAATTTACACAGCACTAACATCAACAGTTTACTCACGGTGAAATAGTATGAACAAAAAAAATACAGTTACTTGAACTTATTCTCTATAGATGTAACCGAAATGAAAGTCTTATTTTCCAGGGCTAGAACGGGTAGCTGCCACCCGTCTGAGGCTCAAAAAATGTCAAGTTTTTGCCAAGTTTAGTCAAATCCCTGATGGAAAGTTTCAGTAGGGAAATTTTATATGATGACAACTTGTCAAATACTCGTAAGGCCCTTCCTTGTAAAAAAAAACTTGTTGGGCAATGTTTGCTATCCCATTAGAAATACCGCGTGTACCTAAAACAAAAACTAAACTTTATAATCACCACACAATGGTATGAAAAATTCAAGTGTAAAGTTATTAATTTTTAAGATTGCACTTGCATAGCGAAATTAATTTTAAATCTCGACCCAAAATTGCACATAACCGGCAGGCGAGGGCCTAGCTAATTTCAATAGTTAAACTTGCTAGCCTCCTATATTTATTTATTCATGTTTTACTTTCTAGGGCCTTATTAAAAATTAAATTATTTTTCCAACCGCGCATTCAATGATTTTGAAATTTTCTCGAAAACGGCACTAATGATTTTGATGAAATTTTGCCCCTGTTTTGACGTTTTTTTGAGAATTTTTTTTTAATTTGTTGGTTATTAGCGTGTATCTCGTTAGTGGCTTAATTATTTTTGTTTCAATTTTGTACATTGAAATATTTCATTTTGCAATAATAACAAAATAAAAGAAAAAATGACTTTTTCACACTTTTTTTTAGTTAAGAATGTAATTGTTCTAATAAACTTAAATTTTATATTCTAAACGCTTAGCCACCGTACAGGGTGATTCGCATAAGGTGTGACAAAAAGCTAGAGCGTGTAGGTTGTTGTTGCCCCTCCCGTCTACCCGGGGGGGGGGGGGGGTGAAAGACCGTCCGATACGATTTTTTTCTTGTCTTGACCCAACCTACACGCTTTAGCTTTTTGTCACAACATATGGGAATCACCCTGTGTATAATCTTGGACCAGTACAACAAGTTCGTGCAATCCAGAGTGCCAGTCGTGCATTGTATTTTTTCTCTCACATCCCTGTGAAAATTTGTATGTATCCCAATAGCAATAATAAATTGAGGGTGCATTCTTCTTTGGTTTATCTTGAACTTAATTTCATTTTATTAACATCAAACTGTAAACCTCAATATTGAAGATTAGAACAACACGAACACAATAAAATAACAAGGCTATAATTTTCACATTCACCATACAAATTTAATTTTCTCAGATTAAAGCAATTTTCTCGAAAAATTAATAAAATTGTCTTGTTAATCCATGTGACACTTTTATTACGTTGAAAATGAATCAATGTCATTGTTGATGTACATTTTGCACATATAACACGTGTCTTAGTTGTTCTTATATGCTTTTTGTACGCCGACACAATTTATTATAGCATTTAGAACACTATATAAATACATGAGTTACGTACGTGTTCATACGTACATATGTACATACATATACATATGTAGGAAGAGAATTTAAAATTTCACCCTGAAATATGAACATTGATTTATGTATTTTTCTAAATAAATTTAACGTTAATATTAATTGCGTAAATATGTATGTATTGTGTAGGTACCTACATACATTAATATTCTTTTTTTTTGAAAATGTAATAAAAAATATACCAAAAATCTGGCTGAAAATCAACTTTTAAATAGTTTTGCTCTATACAATAAATTTAGTGAAATTATTTGAATCGCCTTCTTCTTTATGATTTGTTGTAAGCATGTAGGTACATAACCTTGCATTAGAACTCAAAATATAAGGTATAACCTCTAAAATATTACAATCTGTTAGAAAGATATCATTTATTGATGGTCACACATTTATATTTCAGTTTCTATTGAAAATGCCGGATGTGTGTTGATAGTTAAACGAATTGCTTGCTCACTAAAACTGCTTTGGAGTTACATTTATTTTATGAATCACTCAGAAAGTCTCATCATTGTCATTGTAAATGAAGCTACATACATTTAAGCTTTGTAATGTGATGATCAACCCACATCTTAGCATCATTGTTTGAGTATTATTATTAATATTGCTTATGGCTTCTTTTTCTGGTGTTTTCTTTGATGTCATTCGTTTTGAGATAAATATGGGCAGTTTGGGGTTTTATTTCACATAACTGCCCGCACGAATACACAATATACATACATATAGTCGAGTTTATACCTAGAATTGACTTCTGTTCACAATTCACAATACAAAGTGGAAAGTCGTGTTCTATCAACTTCAAAAGAAATTCACTCTCCCAAGCAAAAAAATAACAAATATACGTTTGCTGTAAAAAAGAGTATTTTTTGATGTGTAAACATCTATGCTGGCGGTAGAGTGAAAAAAAAGTGAAGGTTCGTGTGCAACGTTACGGTGTGCAACGTTACGATCTGCATATTAGGATGGGTGCGTTCAGTGAAAAAAATATTAAGATCACCTTCAAGCAAAAACAAGTCCGTTTTGGATCCGCGCACGTTGGTGTTTACACATATTAACGGTGAGTCCCGGCACTCACACAATTTTTTTTTTTTAGCGGTATAGAACTTTAAGTTGGCAACACTATTTTAACTGGTGCCCATTTTGTCAGCTGTCAAGTGATTTCGTTTTAGTTTGGTTTGGCGTTTCAACATGAATAGACTGACGCCTGAAAAACGCTTCCAAATTGTGCCCAAAACAAGACTGCCGTTGATCCCAATTTTCATAAGCGAATTTCGTTTAGCAATGAAGCTCATTTTCGGTTGAATGAATACGTCAATAAACAAAACTGCCGTATTTGGAGTGATGATAATCCTCAAGTGTATGTTGAGACACCGTTACATCCACAAAAACTGACTATTTGGTTTGCTTTATGGTTTGGTGGAATAATTGGTCCGTACTTCTTTAAAAAACGTTACAGTCAATGGTGACCGCTATAGAGCCATGATTACCGATCCATCAATTGAACAACCATGATGTGCAGGAGATGTGGTTTCAGCAAGACGGCGCAACATGTCACACAGCTCGTGCCACAAATAATTTATTGAAGGAAACGTTTGGTAACCGCAAAGTTTCACTTTACGGTCCCATGAATTGGCCTCCAAGATCGTGTTATTTAACGGCGGTTGCCTATATTCTGTGGGGATATGTGAAGTCGCTAGTCTACGCCGATGAGCCCGAAACGATTGACCACTTGGAGGACAACATTCGCCGCGTTAATGCCGATATACGGCCGCAAATATTGGAAAAACTCATCGAAAATTGGACCTCCAGATTAGACTACGTCCGAGTCAGCCGTAAGGGTCATATGCCAGAAATCATATTTAAATTATAATGCCGGAAGATTATCTTTCGAATAAAGTAAATTTCATGTCAATTTAAAAAAATCATCTCTGTTTTATTCCATTTTAAAGTTCTATACCTAAAAAAAAAACACCCTTTATAAGCATCTGGTTTTTAGTGTTTGACTAGTAGTCCATAAAAATTTTCCAAAAAAATCCAAAAGATCTATTTATTTTATTGCTTTATTTTTAAGTCTACCTCCTGGGGGATTCTAAAACCACAAAATTCGAACAAAAAAAAGAACCTATGCGTCGCGTCGTCCGCCATTTTGAGAAAAGCTTTAAATAAACTTTAAAATCCGTTTTTTTACTCGAAAATTTGACCGTTTTTTGACAATAACTTTTTATAGGAAGGAGCTGTCAAATATTTTTTTAAGACACAAATTTTAAAGAACATTTTTCTTACAGAAGTAAACAAAAATAACTACTCTACGACTTATAACGGCCGAGAAATACAAGTAAATGTTTTGTAAAGCTTTTTTCAAAATGTCGGACGAGGCGACGCAGTTTTTTTTTTTTTGTTCGAATTTTGTGGTTTTAGAATCCCAGTAAACAGTAAAATTTTCCTACCCTATTTTTGTAGATATTTTTGCTAATTCTATTGGACTATTGGTAATTTTTGTTTGTTTCAATGAAAATTTACATCGCTTGGATGGAAAAACTAGGTTTTATTCAACTTATTCTTTTTGATCACACTTTTAGCGTGCGTAGTCAAAACATAACATTAACTGTTATTAAATTTCAAGATAGATTTCTCTTATGCTTCGAAAACAAACAATCAGGTCTTTTAAGAACGCAGAATACCAACCATATTAATACGTTCTGTCGCACATTTCCTCGATGGATAAATTATAGTCTTTGAAGGTTATGCCATTCTAACATGTACTTACATAAGTTTTCTATGATTTATCGACTTAAAAACTCTCTCCCAAATGACCATAGTTAAATATGTAGATACATATATATACAAACATCAAGGTAAATATGTAAATTCAAACGGCACGTTAATTCTTAAAACTTAACAAAGTGCCTGTTGTGTAAAAGCTATTTTATACAAAATCAATTAAAGAATTTTTGTATAAGATAAATAAAAAAAACAACACACGTGTATAAACTAAAAAAAAAAACAAATAATAATCTCAAGACCTTAAAATGTCATTACGTTGTAGTCGTGGTATTGGTTCGGAGTGGCTTGGTCTAAACAAACCACACTTCACCAACAAACCAATCCAACCAATCCAACCACAACCACACGAAACAACATAGTGTAAAAAAGTAATTCAACTCCAAGTTTGCCCCCATCACAAACTTACACTTTACAACAAAATTAAAAAAAAATCAGAAATTAAAAAAAAAAAAACACAAAACACATTAATAAATTACGTGAGTTACAATTTTGTATCTTTTACACTTTAAGTGGGTATCTGGTTAGTTATATATCTTTATAACCACATTGACGATAAAGTCAATAAAAAAAAAAGTATCTAGGTACTACTCGACGGGTATAGTTACGTCTCTTTAATAGAAGCTATGTACATACACTTACACACCTACCACGTCCCAGTTTTTCTATGTCCAAATGGAATGAGAGAAATACAAAAAGTGCACAAAAACCAACAACAACCAGCAAATAGTAGGTATGTATATGTAGGTATATATAAATTGCATGCACAGCTGAGAGATACAAGGTCACCAAGCAACAGCCACACGCCACTCGCTTTACCATCAACTAAGCTTCAGCAGCGGGGGACTGCAGCCCCCTCTGGTAGAAAAAAATAAAATAAAAGAAATTAGTTTGACACGAGCATTAGATTTTTTGTTTTATTTTTGTAAATCAGCTGTTTGCAAAATGCAAAATCGACATAGTGATTGTAAATATTTTTACAAGCTGATGTGGCAGTTTTTCAAGTTCTTAATAGTTAGTCTCGGTGGCATTTGATTTGTATAGGTATATAAAGTGTTGGGAGATAATAAGTTAAAAGACCCAATGACTATGACAGTAGAGGCATGGGATAGCGCACCTACTTGGTGAATTTCTATAATTAAAGCGAACAAAGGCGTATAACGATGAAAACGACTGAACCGCAGGCTGGTTTAAGAACAATTCGGGACCAGGAGCAAATTTAAACTAATTAAAAATTGACAATTTTGTGCTATAAGTTCTTCTTTTTATTGATGTGTAAACATCTATGCTGGCGGTAGAGTGAAAAAAAACGTGAACGTTCGTGTGCAACGTTACGTCGTGCAACGTTACGGTGTGCAACGTTACGATCTGCATACTAGACTGCGTGCGTTCAGTGAAAAAAATCTTAAGATCCCCTTCAAGCAAAAACAAGTCCGTTTTGGATCCGCGCACGTTGATGTTTACACATACTTACCGTGAGTCCCGGCGCTCACACAATTTTTTTTTTTAAAGACAGACATTAAGAGGTAATTTTAAAAAGAAAGTATAGATTCCAGAATTTGTCCCAAGGGGTCAACAACATTAAAAAAAAGAAAACTATCTTGAGATTTTTTTGGTATTTTTTTGCAAATCTTTCAAAAGACAAAGAAAAAGTGCCTATTCAAGAAGTTTTGAAAACAAATTATCAGTTGTTTATTAAGTCAAACAAAGTTATAATGAGAAAGACGACCCTGAGCTATTTTGAGGTTAAGTGGCGCCCGGGAGCGGATTTAGAAATTGACCCCTAAGTGTTTCTTTTTTTTTGTTTTCCCTAGGAAAGTTCACTTTTTTACAAAGAATTAAACCCGCTATTGGATCACTCTCCACAAACTTTATAAAATAAATAAATTTAGTGAATTTTAATTCAGTGAAAAGTGCGAATAGATTTTAATCCACAGTCACTTTTATAATTAACAATAACATTGCAGATTTTTTCCAAAGGGGTACACAAATAAGAAGAGATATGACATGCCGATCTTGAGTAGATATTCTTTTTAGGTTTTGACAATCTTGCTCGACAAACGAATACCGTTGGTTCCTGAAATTTTGAAAATAAATCACAATATAGATATTTAAAACTTTATTAGTCAAATAAATGATACATATATTTGAGTTCAATGGAAGGCAATAGATTCCACTTTAACGTCCCAAAAAGATATAAGTGCTAAGGGGTTCACTTTTAGTTTTGGACGAGACTAGAGACCTGCCAATTTATAACAGTTATAACAGAGTTTTGCCATTAAAAGTAGGCGTGCGTTAACGCGCTTCGCGAGACTTGAAAAAAAAACTCTGAGTGCCTGAAGTATACCCTACGGCGGAGAGCCGCATAAACAGTTCTTTTATAAATCAAAACTGTTATAATTGGCATGTCTAGAGTCACTTCCTTTAGTTTTATCCTATATTTGTATTAAAAATCTTTCATCGCATAAAAATTAAACTCAAATAAAAATATTTCAATTTTTTTTTTAAGTAAATTGTCGCCTCTAAATCCAGCCCTGACTTTATAGATGCCATATATATACAAAGGCGGACTTTGATACTTTATATAGAAACATAGAGTGCTACAGTAATAATTATTATTAAATATTTTATTCTGTTGTCGCATTTACATTTAAAAGAGCAAATGCTCAACTTAATTCAAATACATATACGCAACTCGAAATACTGGACATGGACTTAGACGTACATACACATAAATTTAAATTAGTTCGCATAATAATAATAAATTAGTGCAGAATGTTAAGGAAGTACTTTTATTTAAAAAAATGAAAATTATTGTATGTTTTCTTTCCATAATGGCATCGATAATGTATATTAAGTCATATTTTGAGTGAAAAAAATATATTTTACAAACGAGGGAAATTATTTAAAATTGACTTTTTATTTGTCCTAAAGCTTGTTTATTACTCTTGACGAAAACTGAAGTTTGCGGATGTTAAAATTGTACATAATATCCATTTGGCATTTTACATAAATACTTTGGTATAGCGCTGTAGTTCGTGGAGAAGCTGCGTCTAGTGACTTACAACTCTCAACCACTTCTGTGTGCATGTTGTCGGCAAGAAAGCAGGGGACCATACAAAGGCAGACTTACGGAGGTAGTCAGCCTTATTTTGAAATTCACTTTCATGCGAAAGTAAGTCGAATTCGAATAGTTTGCATTTTGAGTTTCGAACGAATCGAAAGTTCACTTTATCAAACGAAAGTTCATTTTTTGTTGAAAACTAAGCAAAGTTTGACTTTCGAATCATTCGAAACAAATGTCATTTATTTGACGTTAAAAATTTTCTGGCGAATAGACTAAAAAAAACATGTAAGCACAAATATTTTTGCTGAAAAACAAAGAAAATAAAATACTTTTATGAATTATTTGTTGAGGTTTTAATTAAAGGTCGCATTCCAATTGGACTAAACGGGAGCAGAAAGAAGTTCTCATCAAATTGATGGAAGAAAATCCGGAGATAGCCAAGGGATTCTTGAATGGATTTGATGCATACATTATCCTTCTCCTCCATATCTGCTCTTCGCCGCCGTCTTCACTTCTTATAAATAAAATAATTGCCATCTGTTTTTCTTGAAAATAAACAATAAACTCTTGCTCATGAACTAGCAAATAACAATGAGGTACAAGTATTTACAAATAACAAAAAAATACCGGCGAGGGATTTCACTTCTTTTTTTTTTGAAAATTGGAAAGTGTGACCAGGTGTGTATAAAGTAAAGTGAGACTTTGAAGTCGCATGTTTTTTTTGTTAATCAATTTTAAACACAATTAAATTGACATGGAAGCTAAAACAAATCTAGTATTTTACTATTCAAAAGTTTTAAATTTATTTTGTTATTGTTTCATGTCAATAAACTTACCATACTGTTTTCTAAATGCTCCAAAATTTTAAAATTTCAGTTTTTATTGATGTCTTTTAAATAGTAAACTTTACCGGGCCTTTAACATTACTTATCTTTACTTTATTTTTCTTAAATGAGAACGCATTATTTTGACCATCATTTTTATAAAAAACAAAAATTCTTCGAAGAAAACAGCTTGGTCACACTAAATTAAATAGAAATGTCAGTAAATGTCAAAGAGCTGATGTTCATTTTATGCATTCATTCGATAATGAATATTATTCGTTCGATTCTCAAAATATGCTAAGTTCATTCGAATGAATAGATCTATTCTATCGAAATAGCTATTCGTTCGAATCTCAAAATAAGGCTGAGTGTGAAAAAAAAACATTTTAGTTCTTAGGTGACATAGGCTGGGATTCGGACGAAAAACTGGAAACAAATTTGTCCAATTAAAATTGAAGGTAGCAGACTAAACGGAGGCTGATGATCGGCCTGGCAACCGTGAAATAGCCGTGTAAAGGGTGTTTTTTTTAGACATGTGGTTTTCAATATTAAATAAAACGCATATATAATTTAATGTTACGGCCAAGAATTTAGCTTTATTATAAAGATAAGGGTTTGCCATTATGTTTTACAAATGATTTCGGGCAAGTAGCCGCCGCGGCTGGTTCGAATAAATTCCAGCCAATTTCCGACAGCTCCAATTGTTGCGCGCGATGGCGAATGGACTCATTCGGGTCTTCTTCGATACTCTGCTCCACAGCAGCATCAATAGCGTCTTCGTCTTCTAGAGTAAACGTGGTGCAAAACCGATCCATGGTTGCTCGAATTTATCCGATTTTGCGATTATATCGACCGAATATTGGACGCACCATAATTTTGGTAATAAATTTTGTTCAGGAGTAAGTCTATTAATTATAAAATGGCAAACCAAACTGAGTATAAATCAAGTGACAGCTGCTGTCAAAAAGACCAACTCCGAAAAAAGTACTGTCAGATTGAAAACCACTCGTCTAAAAAAAAATTGTGTGAGTGCCGGGACTCACGGTTAATATGTGTAAACATCAACGTGAGCGGATCCAAAATGGACTTTTTTTTTGCTTGAAGGGCATCTTAAGATTTTTTTCACTGAACGCACCCATCCTAGTATGCAGATCGTAAAGTTGCACACCGTAACGTTGCACGACGTAACGTTGCACACGAACGTTCACTTTTTTGTTCACTCTACCGCCAGCATAGATGTTTACACATCAAAAACACCCTTTTGGTACAAGATTTTAGCAAATAGTTTATTAGATATTATGGTTCAGTTACTGTAGTCAATAATTTAAGTAAAGGTTGAAAATCATTAAGATAATCAATTAAAACCAAAAAAAAATATTCTTACAATAAATCACGTCATTGTATTTATATAGTCAACGGATATTTCATATTAATAATTTCAATTTTCAAAATATCAATCATAAAAAAATAAAGTTCAAACACTTTAAGGAATCTTAATTCTTCACACAAGATTTCTCCCCAACTCGACTACTAAAAACAATGCATCGATTCTATACATATTCATACTCGTACACATAGTTATAGAGTTATATAAATAAATTTCAAATGGTGTTTCAATAACCTAATTCGGCCTGTCCATTTTCATGTCGGCCACCAAATATGATTTCCCCCTTATGCACATAATGATTCTGCTTTATTTTATAGAAGATTGCATTGTTCAAAGCCAAATAGAGGTAGTCATTATCATAGCCCTCAAGTGGCGATCTCAAACAAACTGCCTGTTAAAAAAAAAAATCATCGATTTCGAATAAAATTTTCATAATTTAAGTTTATACTTGAAAATATCAGTGAAGGTATAATCGAAACACATATAGCTTGTATGGTTTTTCCCCCCCCTGTAAATGAACATTGAGTATTTTTATTTTTGTATTGAACGAACGAACGCTCCTTATCTTTGGTGAATCGAATTATTTTTTTTTTTTTTGTATTGAAATTGAAATGAAAATGGTTGAATTGCATATATTTGCATTGCATACTGCACTGCACAGAACACACACGCCAATGTGACTATTTATACATTTGTGTTCTATAAATATGCATTTCAATTGAATACAACAACAAATAATTATAGACGTAGTATATATGCATTTGCCATTTCGTAGATTATATAGTTTTACGTATATCTATTTGCTAAAACATAGTCCATCCAATGAAAATTAAACCACGACTTGGTCGCAAGTAGTTGCTCTTAAAGTTGATTTGCTTAACAAATTTGTTTTTTTTTTTTTTTAATTTTCGTGGGAAGCAAGACGAATACGTTCCACAATATTTGCTAGCCTCATTTTCAATTTCACAGCAAGCGATCTCAAGGGAAAAGCCTTAATAAGCATGGAAAAGTTTGACATGTGTTAATAAATCAATTTTGTTCGATAACTTGAACGGCGAAATGTAAAGTTGTGAATTGCACGCTGTCGTTTTTTTTACTTATAATACATAGCAATTAATTAAAATATTTTTTTTTTCCACAGAGGTGCTTGATGGAAAATTTGATGAGAATCGTTTAAATTCTTAAAACTTGTATATTCGATGTTTTTTTTTAACGAATACATAAAATGCCCCATAGTACCTTAAATTTAAACAAAAAAAACGAAGAGAAAACGAGAGAAAATGTTTGGCAAATGTTAACTGCATCCATAATATAAATTCTATCTTAGGCTATAATCTAGACGTCAATGGATGCACCATGTGTGTGTGTGTATTTAAGAGAATTTTGTTTTATTGTTAATGTTTTTGTTTTTGTTTATGTTTTAATTATTATTATTTGGCTTCAACAACAAAAAAAAAAAAAACAAAAATAAAAAAGAAGTTGATCAAAAGATTTACATAAGGTCAATGCTACATCGCATCGTATATTGTTTGTGATAATGTATGTAGGTATTTAAAATATAGCTTTAAGACATTTCGAGGTCGAATGCAATTCGAAGGGAAAAGAATACTTGTAATTTTCAACCTCATCTGTCAAAATTTAAAATGCAATTATTGTTTTATTGTAAAACAAATGGGAGGTCTTATTAATTGTAAATGTATGTTTGTATAATTATAATATGTATTTAAAAAAAAAAAATCAAATTTGCTTCATAAAATTGCGGAAGTTGTGTTTACATTTAAGTTTTGCAATTTGATTTGACAGCTGCAGGTTTTAATCTTTCATACTTCAAATTTGACATTTTGAAATTATTTCAACTGTATTTTTCAAATAAATTTTTTTTACACAGAAATTATAATTACCTACATATTTCCATAAAATCAAGAAGTTTGAAGAAGATGGATTACTTTTCCGATGATTGGTATAAACTGGTCTAACGTATATAAATCGAAGATAATCAATTTTTCAACTTAAGCTCACTTGTTTACTTTCACAGAAAAGTGCTGAATTTATGTAGATCGTTGAGTTTACCTTTTTCGATAGTGCGTTTGACCATCAGTTTATACCATTCAGCAGATAAATGCAAACAATTATGTTAAAGGCTTTGTTTTACTTTCAATAAGATTGCGCTTGCTATATGGAAATATGTAAGAATAGATTTGTATTCAAAAAAGTTAGTACGTCTTTTTTGTTGGCATTTTGAGTGACGTAGCCAACCAATTTCTTGTTTATACCAGTCATAAGAACCTAATAAAAATTCAATACGTTTTTATTTTGCTAATAGTTTTTATTTAGTAAAATAAAAAAAAAGTCTGTTGGTTTTTTTGTTACACGTATACAATATACTATAAATTCTGATGCATTAGAGAAAAAAGAAAAGAATTATTCAAACCACCATACACTGTCTCTGATTTATCAAAAAATGCTATGCTAGTGTACATTTTATGCGACTATCGACATGTCTTACCATAAATAGGCTTTGTTTCATGGCCAAACCATAGAGAAACCCCAAACGTAAATATAAAATAAAAGCAACATCAGAAAACTTTAAAACTTTCATTAGTCAGAATTGTCGTACAGTGGAAGATAATGCCTGGTAAATTCGGTATAAATTTAAAAATATGTAAATGAAAAATAATAATATATGGAAAATATTTAATATAGTATCTTTTTCAATTTATAAAACCTAATTTTGTCATCCTTATTTTCCATATTTATTATGTACAAATGGAAACTTATTTCAATTGTTGAGAAGATCGTCTTTCAGACCTTAAAACCTTAAATCATAGAAGAAGTCCATCGGAGAAATTGCACTGAATTGTGGCGGGTTTATAAGTGCACGCGCGCCCGCCGCGCCGTATGCCGTAGTCCAAAACTAGAACAGGATGATTTATAAAAAGTCAATTATAGTCAGTCACACGGCAACGCAAGCGACGATCCAATTTACTACTAGCTAGTCAATTGACTCCGTTATTTAACTGCTATTTATTCTGCAACTGCAGAATAATACAAATGATTAGTCATTAATCAACGAATGAGTTATACGAAAAAGATTCATGAACGAATGGTTTTCTGTTAATTTATGAAATTATTTCTTTGACTCAACGAAAATTCCTTCTTTTATGAACAGCTTCATTGACGTATGAATGAATATTCACTGAGCGAACAAAGTCCAGCTAAAGATTGTTTTTAATGAAGAAAACGTTGAGTAAATGTGATTTTTCGTTCATGGTCCAATGTAGTCGTATTCCATTTCAGGTTCTTTTATTAGTTTTTTTTGATCATGTCTAGTTCTATTAAAGTTAACTTTTTAAATTCCAATTTCGAAGTCATTTTATTCCACTGTGCTGTGCTTTTATATCGTCGGTCGTTCCATTTCTCTTCTTCGACCTCTTATTGTCTTTGAACTCAAGAAAAATTCATGCCAACGAATACGAAACCAGAAAACTGTGTTGAGAGCTTAAAATTTCCCCCAAATGCGGCCTCTGGTTCTGGCTGTCTTTACCATAGCTTGTTGTTGTTTTTGTTATAATATTATAATGTAGAAGACACATAGAGTATGTAGTTGTAACAAGAGTAAGAGTAAAGTGTGCTTCAGTAACCTGCCCCCCCTTATTTTTGTTCGTGTCCTTCATCTGTTACTTCGTGCATGCAAATAAAACAAGAACAAAAAAAAAACTAATCACGTTTTTTTTGTTGTTATTGTTGTGTACTCATTCGCCTTTAGCAGATCAGACGTTGGTCCCTGGCCTAAATGAACATTATTAGAAAAAAACTCGGTTTATCGCTATTTTGCCAAATTTTGTTGTACTGCTGGTCACCTGGCTGAAATTCGTTCCTATATATGTATGACTGAGTGTGTAAGTGTATCTTTATATAAATGGTCATTTGGCACAGAGTAATTGTTGTCCTCGTTGCTCACTTGCAACAAATAAAAACTTGCATATGGAGGTAAAGTTGCAACATGTTTTAGTTGATTAAATAATAATACAGAGGTTTGGCTCCATCAACCCAATTTGTGTGCCCGGGGCTAATTCGTTCACAATTTTCCACCATTTCTGGTTATGGTGTTTTTTTTTTTTTTTCAATTAAAACAACAACAACAACAAACAAACTTGTTTCAACCGTGGTTGTTTTGGTTGAGTTTTTTTTTTTTTTGTTCATTATATTCTTTGATGTAAAAGTTTCAATTGGAATTGTTTTTTTTTTTCTTTTTTCAATTTGATAGCGTTTCGGTGGGCACTTTGCTTTTTGGTAAGCAGTTGGCGGCAGTGACCTTATTTACAACCAGATTATGGAAGTTTCGAAATTGGTATAAAAAAAAAAGAGAAACAAGCCAAACAAATTGAAAGTAACGTGTAGGTAATATTTTATTCATGCGCAGGTTACATATTATTATGTATACACATGTGTATAATGTATGTACATACCTACATACATACATATATCTACACAGTGCACAAATATTAATCTATCTATGAAGTTTGGAGTGAAAATGTGGCATTTTATCACACCATTGTGCTTAAACAATGATTACAGTAATTATTATTGCTGCGAGATTATCTGAAATTATTGCAAAAATGATGTTTTTTTTTTTTTTGATTACGTAATTGTCATCATGGAACTTGTTGTGGTATAGCATTGCAGTTTGAACAGTAATTTTATGCCAATCGATATTTGCGATGTTTTGAGTGGATTGGTTAGCGCAAAAAATGAAATATTTAAACGACTGGCTAACTGCTTTAATTTCTTTCACGAAATTGGAAAAAAAAAACGAATAAATGTCATTAAAAAATTATGCATTTATTTACAAGACGTCAAATGTTGATACGTTAATTTTATGCCAGTGCCTTAACCAGCGATCTGCCAGAAATGACTGAAAAAGTTCATTCTTTCTCTTGATTTGTTATAATTTTTCAAAATAGTTTCATCTGCTTATTAAATACGGTGCTAGTAAATTAGTAGCATTAACCTTGGCGGCGGTTCCACCTGTCAGTTTTGTTTTATGACAAAAATACAAGATTTAGATTTTTGTAAGAGTTATGACTGTTTGAAACCTGTATAAATCTGACATAAGGAAAACAAGAGTTCATCCATAATGAATTGTAGAAGCCATCTTGGATTCTCCCTGACATTTATTTCCAGTATATTATGTTGACAAATTAAGTCTGTTCGTTTACTTTCTGCCTATTAGGCTTTTCCAGAAACTATCTTTGTCTTTTCTCTTTCTAATTTTGACATAAAAGAATGTAGCGAAAACAAACAAACGACCAATCACAATCACAATCACTTATTGTTTTTTGCCTTCCCTACATATTTTACTCTCAAACTATTGATTTTTTTTTGCTTGTTTGGCACTGACGTCTGGTGGAAGTTTTAAATTTTATGAAATATTTAGAAGTGGAGATGAACTTATTTCAGAGAGAGAAAGTAAATTACACCTTAAAAGTAAATTTACATCCTTAAAAAAAAAAATGTCTGATACTTTTGAAACATCAACTTTGCTATTGTTTATGTTCATTTTTCGAAGTCAGAATCTTAAAGCATTTAACTTTAAACCATTATTTTATAAATAAACATTTTTAACATCCCTATGTAGAAAAAGAAAACCCCCAGAGTATAATATTAAAACAAACACACTCACTGGATGATTGAACACAATCAGTTGGTGGGATACCAGTCCGTTAGTCTACTACGCCATCAAGTGTGTTATTGTAAAAATGTATTTATTTATATCTTTTTACCCTTTACGTATAAATTCTTATGGCTACAAGGTTTCTATCATACCTACTGTCAATACATAATATATAGATAAGATAGGTATATACAATACATACACTTCAATTGAATTGAAAAGACTCAACTTTTTTTGTAGGCAGTTGAAATTGTTTTATTATTTTTTATTTGCGTTGGGAAATATTATAGCAATCAGCTGATAACTATTAGAAACTAAAGGGTTTTTCAATAAGGGCGGTTTGATGTTGAAATGGAACATTGTGGCGTTGGGTGTGTGGCACGTAGCGCTGTTCTGTTGGAACCCCATGTCGTTCACATCCAAATTATTCAATTAGAGCCAACAAAAATTTTTATCATTTGGACGTGCTGTCCAATCGTGTAAATTACCATGGTGATTTGGCATCGGTAACTGAATAATAAACAACATATTTGACAGATGTCACCAAAGCAACATGGCCGCCACAGGCTGTCAAAATCTACCAGCGCCAATTGCATAGATAACATTTTTGTTTCAACATTCAGCCTTATTGTAAGTTTCACCCGAAAAAATATTTCCTCTTAAAATTTTTTGTTCGCCCGGAATTTTAAAAGCTGTTGTGAGTTTTGCCCGAATGAAATTTTGTTCGCCTTCAAAATGAAGTGAAAATGACATTACATTCCGCCCGAAATGAATGTTCACAATAAGGGGAATTTTTCGATCATGAAATTTCGGGGGAAGCTCACAATAGGCGAAAAGTGAAATGTCAAATTTTCCGGGTGGAATGTTGTTCGGGTGAAACTCACAATAAGGCTGATTATATGTATGTGCAGGGTGTCCGCCGGGAAGGTATACTACTTTGTTATTTTTGATTAAATGAAGGAGAATGTATCTTAGATTAATAAATGTTATATTTAATGTCTGCAATTATGTATGGAATACAATATCAGATAAATGTCCGCCTCTGTTAGTCTCACAAATGCGAGCCCTTTTGAGCACATTTTGCATTACATCCTCACACATTTCAAGCGGTAATTCATTAATTTCATCACGAATATTTTGTTTGTGTTGCTGAAGCGTTTCTGGTTTGTTTGCATAAACCCTGCTTTTTAGATATCCCCACAAAAAGAAGTCCGAAGCAGTCTAATCAGGCGACCGTGGAGGCCAATCAACATCACCATTTCTTGAAATAACTTGTTGTGGAAAGAGGTCTGGCAGTAATTCCATTGCATTCCTGGCTGTATGCGATGTGGCACCGTCTTGTTGATACCACATGTTAATCAAGCCCAAAGCATGCAGTTGTGGCGTTAAAAAGTTTTCAATCATATCACGATATCGCTCCCCATTCACAGTTACCGTTACGCCGTTTTCATTTTTAAAGAAGTAACACTTCCTTGAGCAGCAGTAATGTTTTCAGCCGATCTTGCAGTACGTTGTGGTCCATGCTTGGGCCTATCACCTACAGACCCTCTTTCTTCGAAATCATTCACTACATGATAAATAGTGCGTTTTGTTGGCATGTTCCAAAAATTTCACGTAACTTTCTCATATCGTCACAGTAATCGATGATTGATTTTGATAAAATGTTTTAACGATTAAAACACGTTGGTTTATCGAATATTTTTCCATAATAAATTTGCCACGTGTCTACTTCACGACTGCCAAATATGAACTGTCAAGACTAATGTTTACCAAAATGGCGGCAAAAAAAAGTAGTATACCTTCCCGGCGGACATACTGTATATTAACTAGACATCCTCGCTTTGCGTTATGTCATTAATGGAATGGAGGAGACCTACAATTTTCTGTGGAATCCTAACGGCTATGATTTTTCACTTCCTCCTTCCTGGTTCTTCAAGAGTTAAACGATAATCTAGAAGCTACTACCTACTATCCGTGTCCTCATGTTCGAGTAGATGAGAAATGAACACAGCAAATAATACCTCTGTTCGTTCCTTGCCAAAACTTCTAATTAAATACCAAGTTCTGTCAAAGTTAAAAAAAAAAAATAAATAAAATTGGGCTAAAACTGATAAAAAATCAACGAACAAACTGAATGACACTCTCGAAAGGCCAAAAGACCACTCTCAAAAGGCCAGTAAAAATTGAATGTTGGCCCACGTTCTTTGTGAGATATCTTTTTAAACTGACCAATACCTAGATGTGTCTATTTATTTGAACTGGAGTGTATAGTTAATATTACACCTAGTTATGTACATACCTACCTTCTTTCTCTACACTTGTACATATGACAGGTCTACATATTACTAAATTACGCAACCGAAATGAATAAGTAGACAAGCAGGTAAGAACCTTTTCAACCACTGGCCACTAGTAGGTAATGCCATTTTTAAACTTGACATACAAATAACGATAAACCATGTCAATTTTCATTAAAATCGCCCCCATATTATCTGTTGAAGTTAACTAAAGTCCAAACTAAATATGTTTACCTATTTACATAGGTTCGTAAAGCAAATTTGTTAGAAGAACATATATGTACATACATAGGTACATGAATATAAATACATAGGTTCATAGGTTGGTATATAAGGTAATTACATTGCACAGTATATACCTATGTACATAGGTTTGTTTATACCTAGCTACATATGTAGGTAGGTATATACTTTGTTTATCTTGTTTTCAATAATTAAATTTATTTGCTAAACCTACCGACCAATCTACCTTACCAACTTATGTTCTTTATACTTGTGGTATACCACACCTTTTAAATAGAATATTTACCGTTATGCAATATGTTAAACAATAAAATTCCATATTTTTGCATATATTTAGCTCAAGGCTCTTTTGAATAAAGAACAATGCCATGCCTACGTAGGTACAACAATAACAAAATACCTAGGTATTTATCAATCCACTCTACGTTTCCATTTCCAGCATACAAAAACAAAATTAAAACAAATCCATTAAAAAAAAAAAAAAAAAAAAAACAGAAAACAATAGAAACAAGATAAAGATGTTATTTCTCAACATTCATCTTTCATCCCCACAACAATATTTTTTTTTTCCATTTTCTTTTCACATTCTCTTCTCTGCTTGCAAACAAAAATCAGCTGTTAAAGATGATTACATCTATGAAAAATAGTTCAAGTTTTTTTTATTTGTTTTTACTTTCTTTTAGTGATTCTCATTTCTCACAGTATTTGAGAGAGATAGAGAGAGAGAGAGAGACAAATATGAAAGATGAAATGTAAAAAATATAAATACATACGTTTAAAAGCTTTCCCTTTTTCATTTGCATTCAAACATATTTCTTTCTTTTTCTTTCTAAGAGAAACGTAAAACCACATCGACTTTGTTTTGGTTTCTTTCTCTTTCTAACTTTGGCACTATCAGCAGCTAGTCAGCTGGTCTAGCTGATGGTTGTTGGTGTTGCCTTGCCACTTCCATATTCCACTTCCTTTTTTTGTATCTCACACTACTGTATTTATTCTGTTCTGGTGGCTTGGCTCGGGGTTGAGAAAAAAAGTTTCTCTTCGAAAAAGTCGAATATTAATTTTCGAAATAGCAAAGAGCACGTGTACTTGATGTTTTTGTTGGTCGTATAGTTGTGTGTATCTCTCGATCATATGTTTTTTTTTGTGGGTGTGTTATGTTATTGTAGTTTTTATTTGTATCTAGAACTTTACAGTATGTGTGTGTGTGTGTTATTGCGTTTGGTAATATGAAATATGATTACGCGGATGCAGGTCATGAATCATAAATCACATGTGGGTGGGAATGTGTTTAAGTATTTAGGTATCAAGCAATATTTTATACTTGTTGGCTATTGATAAGGGAGTGGAAATTTAAAAATTGAAACGAAAACGACTGTTTTTTTTTTTATGGTAGCTCTACTCGTATCTAAAAATAATCCAGTTGGAATATACCTATGTACCTAAATAAAAAGGCTGAAATAACAAAAATTAGTTAAGTAATTTTTTGTTTTTATCCAATCGTTATGGGGGAGTATAAATTATAGTTCATAGACTAGCTTCGCATGTTTGTATTTATGCCTTAAGTTGAAAATGAGCGACTTATTTAACAAAAACCAATTTGCGTAGATAGTTTTCATGTTACCAAACAGACCTTATTTTGGCACTTATTAGTGCCAGTTCCAGTGAAGCAATATCTGTCACTTTTGACGTTTACAGATTTGGGAAAACGCCTTTTCGAAAAAAAACATAAGGTCTGTTCATTTGTTCAAAACTGCCGAATCCTACCAATTTCCAAATATAAACAAAAAAAAAAATTGTAAAATAAGTGGAAAATAGCCGTGTTCCTTTAGAGGTAGTAGATGCAAACGATAATCTAGTACTACCAACTACTCGTGCTTTAATGGCGAGGAAATAAGATTGACCGCGTTTGGGGGCGGTAGTCAGATCTGCGATACCTTCGTATCCGATTTGTTTGCGAATGAACGAATGAATGAGTCACAAATAGTCAGAATATCTAACAAAAGGAAAAATAATTGAGTTTTTTAACGCGATGATTTTTGATTCCCATTTAATTGCAAATCCTGTATCATCAAAATATGTATTCAGTACCATTCCACTGAACCGAAATTTAATAAGATTTGTCCATAATGTTCTTCAAATCTCGAAATTTATTTTGTAAATCTAGTAGATTTCAAATATCTAAAAATCTTTTTTAGATTTTATACTACGTTTTCACCAAGAGATAATCCGGGATTTAAGGTAGGAGATTTAAAATAAATCTTGAAGTGTTTTCACCACAAAAAAGGAGATTAATTTGACGTTTTCAGTCTGAATTGTCATTCAATTGTCAACTCAAATTGACAAGAGTAAAACAAATTTAATCGGAAAACGTATAGCAAAGGGAAAAAACAATTTTTGAGGAATAAAATAATTAACTACTAATATTATGAGTCTAGTAAATTAAATATATTTTTATCACACCATTTGATTCTTTAAAATAACATAGATTGAGTGCATTGAATAGGAGAATCCATAATTACGCAATTTATCGGCTTACACTTCAATGCGAATCTCCCCATCCTCCAGTGCCCAGGTTTTCTGTTGTTTTTTTTGTTTTGGTTGTTTCATTATCTGGAATTTGTTTTGTTTACTATGGTATTATTATAAATATATAAAATATATTGTTAATACTTACATTTTTATTCCTACAGCCAACGTGCAAAAATGTTTAACAATTTTTTTTGTATTCAATGGAAAAACTGACGTTTAAAAGGGTGCGTTCTACAAAATTAGGATTGTTTGATTTGACAATCTCCTTCTTGCAAGAAGATTTCAATGAGATTTATTTCAAATCTTCATTTGAGGAGATTTAAATTTGTATGGTAAATCTTCGAGATTTGGAGAGGATTTATGCTAAATCCTCTTAAATCGCGATTTAGTGCTCAGTGAAAACGTAGTATTAAGCTTATACACTCGCGATTGTTATACATTTTATTTATTTTGTTTATTTTTTCGGACATCAGTTGACCCGTGACCACGACAAATGGAATCTTGTCGAAACGTCGATAAACCTTTTTATTCAAGTATTTGAATTTAAATAAACGCGGTAAGTCCGAAAAAATAAACAAAATAAATAAAATGTATATAAATCGTATTAAATCTTCATATCGATATTAAATCTACAAATCGAACAAACCTAATATATGTCGCAGTGAACGCATTCAATAAAAAATCCAACCTATTTTGCTTTTTTTTGACTTTCTGTCTCACTTCAACTTCATACGAAAAAATGAAACAACATTTCCATTTTGAAGGTACTGTCAAAGTTTATCTATTTTTTTTTGTGTGGTGGAAAGAGTATATAGATTTATTTCATCTAAATTGAGATAAACCATTGGTGAAATCATAGTTTTATTCTTAAAATGAACAAATTCAGCTGTTGGTGTTGTCAGCTGTAATCAGCAGTTCGTCAAATTTCCATCGGATCGTTTAGTATACCGAAAATTTTAGCATAGCTTGAGATTTGTTTGTTGACATCAGTTGTTTGGTTCGGATTACAACAACAAATACGGATAGCTTTGGAAAGGCACAAGAGCGCGTCCATTAATAGGGAAATCAATTCTGTGTGTTCCATTGAAAATGGCTTCGTTCAGAGCTAGCTTGAAGGGTGCTCCATGAGCCCTGAACAAAATTACTGAGCAAACGGAGTTAAAAGCTGGGCGCTGCCAACTTTATACAGTTTTTATGTAATTTGACAGATATGACAATTCAGTGCGCAGGTGTGTTTCATAATTTAATCAAAGAACTCTGATCAAACTTTACTCAAAGCTTAATCGGTTCGTTCAGGCTCTGCTCTGAACGAAAAAAGAAAAGCGCCTATTGAAAACTTGTCAAATTGTACTTTTTCCGAGTTTTGTAAACACTTTAAATAAATATAAAATAGTTTAAACTTCCTATGTATTAATTTTCGCACATTCAAATAAGTTTTCTACATTAACAATTTAATGCATATGTATATTTGAAGATAAGCTGAAATTTTGCTGTTAAGTATCGTTAAATTGACATTAAGCACATAGTGATTTTTTTAATTTTGGGTGGTGTTTCCCACTTTTCTAACTCCGTTGAAATATGAAGTACGTTTTAACTTCAAAATTATGTTTGTGTTCATTTAAAAGAAAAAAATAAGTTTGTTCGATTGCGGAGTTATCAACCTTTAAAAGAAAAAAATTAGATTATTTTTAAATTTTATCCTCGAAACTTTAACTTATTGCTTACAAACTGCTGAAATCAAGCTAATCAAAAGGAAGTGTTGTAAGCACCAGTTAATATTGACTTATTTGTTTATAAGCTTCAAGTTAAAACTTACAAAAATGTTTAAATCACCAAAATCACTCAAAAATGTATTAACGTTCTATTCATACATATAACAATAAGTAGGTACACAAAAGATTAAAAAGAAAAAAACATCAATTAAGCTAAGTGTAATTGCGATTGACTTTATTCATATCTAGTCCTTTTGTATTTGGCTCTCATTTTTTATCCAACAACATTAAATTGTTGCTATCCCCACTTGAATTACTATCAAAGTACATAAAACACACTGTCCTCTTCATTATTTTCCCAATTTATTTTCCTCCTTTTCTTCCACTCTTCATTTAGACAGATAACCTTAAAACAAACAAAAAAAAAAAGAGAACTAAAACTAAACCCTACATAAAACCTATAAATAGAAGCATTAAATATAGCTTTACTGCACATATTCGACTAAACTTACTCCTCGTCACCCTTTTCAATTCCGATAGTTGCCATGCAGAAAATTCAACTCTGCAACTTTTTTCCACACAACACATAACAACAAGCCACCATCGACCCAACCTCCGCCACGCCACCTTTTCTTCCGTTCTTATTTTTGTTTAAATTGAATGCTCTGACCTAGTTTCCACCGCGCGCCGATAAGAGTGGCAAAGAAGAGAGCTTTTATGCTCGAAAAAGTGTGAGATCTGCCTGCTGCATATAAAATGTATTTTCATACTTTGCCCACAAATTGGTTTTTGGTCTTTGGTTTCATGCTGCTGCTGCTGCTCTTGTGCACCTCCTTTTTCGTCTCCTCTCTGGCGGACCATGACCTAGATCTGAAAATCTTCTTCGTGATGAAACAACGTTTCTGATGCAGTAGCAGCATCATTTCCCTGAAAACAGCCATCGTATACGCAACACTTAAACATGTTGCTCCGTATTTTAACTAAATCAAATGTTACGTGATAACTGCAATACTAAATCGTTATTCCTTTCCTGTTTCGCCCTTAGATCGTCGTGGTCATCGTGCTCCTCATCATCAGCATCACCATCTGCCAGAATGATTCCAACAACAGCTTCGAATACGCCGACGACCCAGACCACTTCAGCGGTGGTGATTGGCATTGCTTCGCTTGTCTTGGAGGGGCGTGCTCTGTCCGAGGATGAATTTGCCATACCATTGGGCTTTGCCAAAACTCTGGCGGCCCAACGAAGATCACAGGCGGCCGCAGCAGCGACGACGACAAGTCAGGATACCCCACGCTCATCACACGTGGTCAACATTACAATGAATCCAAATGCTCAGTCAATGCCTCTATTTGCGGCACGAACAAACAGCATGCAACCAGATACGATTCATCAACGTTGGACACAAAAAATCTGCCAACTGCGACAATCATCGCCAACAGTCAGCCGCGAGATGGCTTTGGAAGCGATTGCCGTTGGGGTCGATGATGACCAATCGGTGGATCTAGATCGTAGGATGACACTCGTCTATCATCACCGTCCGGTGCCTTCGCCAATGGCTGAGAAGCTTCACACCTTACAGTCACTTGCCACCACATGCTTGAGGGCATCACCAGACAATACACCCAATTATGGGTACACGATGTTGGCATCGTCGCCAACGTCACCTCTAGTGCCAACTGCCGCTACAACATCGCCCAAATATACTTCATATTTCACATCGCCTCCGCGCTTGGCCAATCCCTTTGCCGTGAACTTTTTGCCGTCATTGACATCACCTTCGTCAGCAACAAGTAACAGCTGCTGCAGTGCCGAGGGAAGTCCATATGGCTGCAGCAATAGTGATATGCCATCGAGTTCAAGTTCAAACAAGAAACAAAACTCTGGAGGAGGAAGTAATGGCAGCAGTAACGGTTGTAACAGTACGAGTCCCAAACAGGGGCCACATTGTGATCAATTCCTTAGAAAAATGGGCTTGGCTAAGGGCGAAGCCGCTGATGCTGAGGATCATATCTGTGATATATCATATGGTATTAAAATTGTAAGTTGTAAATTGACAGTAATTTTTTTTTTTTTGCAAATTTAAAATACTAATTTGCTATCTTTTTTTTTTTCAAGTGCATACGTTGGCGCACACATTGTCAAGAAATGGAAGCAATAATGGCCCGTGGAGAACCAATTTGTATAGAAGTTTACCTAGGGCCAGCTACACAAAAAATACTTCTGGAACAATGGATTATCGCACAGAAAGAAAGGTAAACATTTAAATCAGCAAAATGTTTTAAAAGAGCTGAATTAAGCTCGATTGAATTTTTTGTAAGAACTCGATGTAAGCAAATGCTTCTTTTAGCAGCTTCTAACTCAAAGAAAAAAAAAGATAAACGCTCTATTTTAGAAATTTTGCAACTAGATATGATAACTTATACACTTATGTTGTACAACAAACCTTACATACTGAAAATGCTGAATTCAGCTATGTTGTAAGCAAAATATCTAAAAGGATTCTAAACTTAATGACAAACCAAACCTACATATTATGTTCATATGTATTTAGTCAAATTGTATTGCAAAAGGTGCTACTTCAAAGGTATTTGCAACAAGCTGCTGAAGCAGCCGAAAAGTTAAGCTATACTCATAGGAGTACAACTGAAACCAACCTTCTATTAGAAAAACAAGAGATACTCGTACCGGCTTTTTGTTTGGGGCTTTTCATTTATATAAGTTCTTGAAATATTCTGTAGCAAGGGACGCTCGATTAAAATATTTATTCGCTTGTCCCATTTCTTATAAATACAAGACATTAACTAATCACTGTTTCTTCTTCTTTTTTTTTTGTAGAACTCCCGGTCCAACAATGACACTTCCTTCGCTGTGCAGTGCCATACGTAGTCAGCTGTATTTTTCCCAAATCTATGCCTGGTGTGATCTCATTAAAAAATCTGATCAAGCCGTTTTCGATACCGGACGTATACTATTTCCATCTAAAGCGGGAGTTAGTGGTTCCCCACCGTCGTCGGCGTCGGGCCAAAGACCACGTTTGAATATATTCTATAGAATAAAAACATACGATTCAACTGCCAGCTTTAATAACAAACCGAATGTGCATAATTTCCCAAATGTAGTCATCTCAGAGGGTACATGCCTTTCGGTTTGTGTCAAAAGTCTTCCACGCATTCACAGCGGCATCCCACGAGTTGGGGAGTGTTCAGCTGTAGCTGCTACCGCCCCAGTAGCAGGTATTGGTGCCTTGTTTAGTGTTACACCTATTGGCAGTGGCGTTGGCGAATGTTGTTCAACGTCAGGTTTAGAAAAAACAAATGTGCGAAGGGCTTCGATGAGTCAGCTGCCATCGACTTCAATTACATCAACCAACAGTGCAAGCAGTCGCGATGAGTCGATGGGTAAAAGCAAACACAGTAGTTGTATGTACGACGATGAAGATGGAAGTTCCGATGCCACATTGTCCCACCGCGAGCGTCAGCTATTAAAGTACAAGAAACGAATGCTCAAACGCGACAAAAAGACTTGCAAATCGTCGACCTCGGAGAATGGAGCATCTATGACCGAAGAGTCTCAAGAATCGACCAAATATCAGCACATGCAGCTAGACGAGAAGATCAGTTGTGTCCTTGATGAGTCGTTTGCTGCTGATGTGCCCAACAATGGGCAGCAGCAGACGCTGCCTGAGTATGGCTCGATAAACTCAATCCGCCCACCGTTATATCGGCCTTCGCCACCGAGCAGTTTAGCCGGAAGCGTTCAAACTCAAATCGTCGAAATGATCTCAACAGGCACCCAAACGGCGAATTTTTTCCAATCGGCTGCCTATCCCAGCTGTGATCTATGTGGCAATGAAATGTCTATTGTGTGCATGAACTGTGATGAAAATTTCGCCGAAGTAACTCCGCTGAATAAGGCTGATTTGTTATTGCGAGCTATTCAGCGAACTCCGAAAGTAGCGCGAAATCGAAATAATAATAATTCGCCAGCAATGGTACATCAAGCGGGACGGAGTAGCAGTATAAGCGATTGTCAGGTGTGCAAACGACAGAAGACGCAACATCATTTTCGTGGCAAGGATGTAGAAATGGAGGCACAACACCAAAATAACAATAACAATTGCAGCAATGGAAATAAAAATGGAATGTGTGCCAATGGCGATGGTCCACCGTGTGATTGTGGAATGACCTCTTTTCGAATGGAAGAAGACAGTGAGAACCAAGACGCTTGGAATCCAGTCAAAAACCACAACACTGCCATCCATGAAGACACATCGCCCCCACCACCGATATTTGTTTCAAACTGTGGTGATGGTGACCAGTCGGGGACAACACATTTCAAAACTCCAACATCACAAGCATCTACAAATGGCATAGGAACAAATTCAGCTCAATCTAGCGCAAAGCCAAATCGTCTTAATATCCTCAATGGTTCGCCAGGAGGAGATAAGAAGATTCGAAACCTGCCAAAGGTTAATTTGACACAAATCTTTTGCTCGGGGAATTCCTCATCGCCGATACCGATAAGCTGCTGTCCATCACCGCCAGAGGTCACAACATTCACATTTGATGTGAATGGAGGTAAAATGACGACGACAATAAACCTTCCATCCCCGGAGGCGAGCATACGGGTTCAGAAATCCTATTCGGCGCCAACACTGCCAAATTCGCCTTCACTATCGCCGCGATTTGCTAAACAAGCTGCCTTTTACAAGAGACGATCACGACATTTGTCCGATCGTTCGGATCGATCGTCCCTGGGGTCTGACGAACAGTTTTCCGATGAGGAACTTGAAGCTGGTGCTTACAGCCCAGCGTCTTCGCCAATAAAATTTCGTTCGCGTATCTCAGCTTTTGGGCGAAGGCCATTGCTGGGTAATTTAGAAGAGAGTCTGCTGCAAAGACGTTTTGCACCAAAGATGGAAGTTGCTGGATTCCGAGTGTTGTTGGGTGCGTCGGGAGCTTTTTGTCCCACCCAACTAACTATACCCGCAGCGGCCTATTTCTACGAACTGCGTGGTGAGGCTCTCAGCACACCATATGTGGTAAAACATTTTTTCTTTTGAAAACTTTTATTTTCATTTTTTTTAACTCTCGGGTCTTTTTCTAGTGCGAAATTCGTATGCCAAGGAAAGGCTATTTAATACCAAGCACCGGAACTGTACAAGCTACACTTTTGAATCCAATGGGCACGGTAGTGCGCATGTTTGTGATACCTTATGATTTTAGAGATATGCCACCGTGGCATCAGACTTTCATCCGTCAGCGTATACTAGCTGAAGAGTCGTCATTGTCACAGCAGCAGCAGCAACAGGAGGGCGAAAGACCTACAGAAGTATCTGGATGCAGAGGTGCTGCAATGTCTATGATGTCTCGAATGCATGGAGGAAGCAGTTTGGGACACATGATATCTAGCGAGAACATGAAACGTCTGCGATATTCAATTCATTTAAGGTGAGATTTTATTTTATTTTATTTTATTTAAATTTTTCTAAAAGATCTAAGCTTAGTCTGAAGAAGGATCAAAATCGTAAGTTTTTGTGTTTTCTGTATGCGTTTACCGACAAAAATCTTCTAACTGGGAGTTGTTAGGTGTTCCCCGCAAGAATTCTTTCCAAAAACTTAAAATTTTCTAAACAATAGTTTCAAGTCGGCCTGGCTTAATTTTATCGTTGAGCTTCTATCTCTCTTGGATAAGCGCGTATGCAGCAGCTTATCATTGTAATCATAACTGCAAACTGTGCCTGTGTTAAAAAAAAAAAAATTTATGTAGGAATACATTTTTTTCAAATATCAAAATTTAAAACAGAAACGTCAAAATCATAGAAAAATAAATCTGCAATACCGGGAAAGGAAAAAAGATTTTTTTCAATAAGCAATGAATATTCCGCCTGAAGATCCCGAAAATCTGGATAATTTAAAAAGAGAATTGGAAACTGATTATCATAAAATCTCGCTCAATGAACTATGCCATCAATTTCAGACGAATCCCACCGAAGGTCTTACCCAAGCTAGGGCACTTGAGCTTCTCGAACGCGATGGCCCAAACGCATTGACCCCGCCCAAGCCAGTTCCAGAATGGAAGAAATTCATACAGCACATGTGTGGTGGATTTGCTGTAGTTTTATGGACAGGTGCTGCCCTTTGTGTTTTTGCTTATTTCATTCAAGCTCAAGAAACTACAGATCCAGACGAGGATAATCTTGTGCTTGGTGCAGCTTTGGTGATAGTAGTTTCAGTAACTGGAGTATTTGCCTATGTCCAGGAATCGAAAAGTTCACAAATCATGGATTCATTCAAGAAACTCATCCCACCAGCTGCGATTGTAATTCGTGAAGGTAAAAAGACTGTTGTTCATGTTTCAGATGTAGTTCTGGGCGACGTGGTTGATGTGAAATTTGGTGATCGTATTCCGGCGGATATTCGTATAATCGAATCTAGTAACTTCAAAGTCGATAACTCATCGTTAACTGGTGAATCAGAGCCGGTTCCACGCGGCACTGAATATACACATGAAAATCCACTTGAAACCAAGAATTTGGCTTTCTTCTCCACAAATGCAGTTGAAGGAACTGCCAGGGGTATTGTGATAAGTCGTGGAAATCAGACTGTCGTCGGCCGTATTGCTGGGTTGGCATCCAAGCTGACAGTTGGAGCATCTCCCATTGCAAAGGAAATCCAACACTTTACATTTTTGATTACCATTGTCGCAATGACACTGGGAATTTTATTCTTCTTGATAACCATTACAATTGGCTATCGATTTTTGGAATCAGTTGTCGTCATGATGACCATCATTATTGCCAACGTTCCTGAAGGTCTATTAGCTACGGTCACTGTATGTCTGACTCTTACCGCAAAACGATTGGCTGCTAAGAATTGTTTGGTCAAGAATTTGGAAGCTGTGGAGACTCTAGGTTCGACTTCAACAATTTGCTCAGATAAAACAGGAACCCTAACTCAAAATCGAATGACAGTTTCCCATATGTGGTATGACAACGAGATCATTAATGCCGACACGACTGAAGATCAAAGTGGCGATCAGTATGACAAGAAGAATGCTGGATTTAAGTCCTTATCGAGAGTAGCAGTTCTTTGTAATCGTGCTGAGTTTGGAATAAATCAAGATGATGTTCCAGTGATGCGAAGGAAAGTCAATGGAGATGCATCCGAAGCGGCTTTGCTCAAGTGTATGGAACTAGAATTAGGAAATATCATGGATATTCGTAGAAGAAACCAAAAAATAGCTGAGATTCCGTTTAATTCTACGAATAAATATCAGGTGTCAATCCATGAAACTGAAGATACCAACGATATGCGGTATTTGTTGGTCATGAAAGGAGCACCAGAGCAGATTCTGAAACGTTGCTCGACGATTTTTATTCATGGTGAGGAACAACCACTGAACGAAGAGATGACAGAGGCTTTCAATGAGGCATATCTAGAGTTGGGAAGCATGGGTGAACGTGTTTTGGGTTTTTGCGATTTGATTCTCCCATCTGATAAGTTCCCTCATGGTTACGTCTTTGACACTGAATCCATCAATTTCCCAGTTGAAAATCTTCGATTTGTTGGGCTGATTTCCATGATTGATCCTCCACGAGCTTCGGTCCCTTATGCTGTTGAACAATGTCGTTGTGCTGGGATCAAGGTGATAATGGTCACAGGTGATCACCCGATCACTGCTCAAGCTATAGCTAGAGATGTTGGAATAATCTCGAAAGACAGTGAGACTGTTGAGGATATAGCTTTGCGATTAAACATTGCAGTACATGAGGTCAATCCATTGGAGGCCAAGGCCGCCGTTGTTCATGGCGCAGACTTGAAGCATTTATCCACAAAGCAGATCGATGATATTTTAAAATATCACTCGGAGATAGTTTTTGCCAGGACTTCACCACAACAGAAACTCATTATTGTTGAAGGCTGCCAACGCACGGGTGCTATAGTAGCAGTAACAGGTGATGGTGTAAATGACTCGCCAGCATTGAAAAAAGCCGACATAGGAATAGCCATGGGGATCACGGGATCTGATGTCTCCAAAGATGCAGCCGACATGATCTTACTCGATGATAATTTTGCATCGATTGTCACTGGAGTCGAAGAAGGTCGATTGATTTTTGATAATTTGAAAAAATCTATTGCCTACACATTGACATCGAACGTTCCGGAGATGTCGCCGTTCTTAATCTATGTTCTTGGTGGTATTCCCCTGCCTCTGACGACTATATCAATTCTTTGCATTGATTTGGGCACGGATCTTCTACCAGCAATTTCTCTAGCTTATGAAAAAGCTGAAACTGACATCATGAGTCGGAAGCCAAGGAATGCACTCACTGATAAACTGGTCAATCAGAGGCTTATTCTCATGGCGTACGGTCAAGTTGGATTCATTCAAGCTGCTGCTGGTTTTTGTTCCTACTTCATAGTCATGGCCGAGAACGGATTTCTGCCATCAGCACTTTTTGGAATTCGTGCAAAATGGAACTCCAAAGCCATAAATGACCTACCAGATTCTTATGGTCAAGAATGGACATATTGTGAGCGAAAAATTCTCGAAAATAATTGCAATACAGCTTTTTTTGTGGCAATTGTGGTGGTACAATGGTTTGATTTGCTCATATGTAAAACACGGCGATTATCAATTCTTCAACAGGGAATGCGGAATTGTGTTCTTAATTTTTCCCTCATCCTCGAAACGGCAATAACTTTGTTTCTATGCTACGGTCCTGGCATGGATAAGAGTCTGAAGATGTATCCAATTAAGTTTCGATGGTGGTTGCCTGGGATTCCATTTAGTTTGTTACTTTTGTTCTACGACGAAGGGCGTAGGTATTTGTTGAGACGGAATCCAGGTGGATGGGTTGAAAGGGAGACTTATTATTGATTGTGAAGTTAATTTTAGTTTTTTTTTTTTTTGTATTTATAATTGTTTGAAAAGATTTGTTCTTGATAGCTCTATAAATTAATTAAAAAGCAAGATGTTATTGTATTGCTATTCTTCTACATCCTTATTTGAGGACTTTTTGAACTCTCCTTTTGTCCGTATGTGTACAAAATTTGCAATCGATGGGCTGGAGACTTGAAACTTTAAACAAAGCTCAGAACTAAATGACAAAGTGACTTTTTGAGAGGCTTACAAATTTCAAGTGAGATAAAACTCATACAATTAATTTGAATGGCCATGGAATTGTTTATAGAGAAAAAATACGATTTTACGATTGATGAGATTTCGGGCATTTGGGAGCTTTGGCTGGTTCGAATGCAGCGCAATCTGGAAGTCCAATGTTCGAAAACTTTATCGAACAGTAAGGGCCCTATATAGGCAATTCGTAGCTGCAGTCGTGCAAAATCATCCAGCGCGTCAGAGGCGGTATCTCTGATGGCTTCTTAGGAATGTCGCCACTGTTTCTCAATACTTGACGATGGCTGGCAGCATAGGACTTCTCAAGACTCGATCAGAGAAAAACATGCCGATCTCTTGCGATTGGCGATTGCATCCGTTCGACGTCGACATTTCTCTCACTTTTTTTCTGTTTGGGCTGTGGTGAATGTATCCTCAGCAGTAACTCGGCTACAAAGAGGTAGTAGCCCTTAGTTTTTCGAAACGTTCGGATATCCTTGATACTGGAGAAGTGCGTTGATCGCAATGTGGTCAATCTGTCTGATGGTTGATTGATCAGGAGATCTCCATGTCTTTTCCTTGTAAATGTTGAGATATGGAAACGGTATACTATCTACCACAATCAGCCTTATTGGGAACAAAATCTCCCCCCGGAACAAAATCTCCAATCATAAACAATTTTCGAAAAAAATGAAAAAATTCCAAGGAAAATAGAAGGCATCGGAAATCTGTTTTCCGATGGAAAATCATTGACATTTCCTTGAAAAAAATTCTCTAAAGTTTAGTTGGAGGATTTTCAAAATAAAAACATGACTTTTTCTTTTGTCCTAAATAAAGGGTTTTCCAATAAGAGGTGTTATTTTGAATAGCCCGCTATTTCGGTAGCTGTCACTTTTGAAGCTGTCATTTTTTGACATTTGACAAGTAGAAACTACGCCATTAATAAAAATGGAACGATACACGCTTCAACAACGCATTGAAATTATTAAAATTCACTATAAAAATGGTGAAAATTTGGCAGAGACGGTTCGTAAAACTAAAACATTTTTGGGTCGTCGTGAAGCACCTTGTCGGACCGCAATACAGAAATTGGTGGACAAATTCGAGCTGTTGGGACAAGTTAGTGATGTGAAGAATAAAACCCGTGCACGTCGCTCAAGAACAACTGAGAATATTGCTGTTGTAGCCCAAAGTGTTGAAGAAAACCCAGGTTTGTCCATTCCACGTCGTTGTTTGGAATTAGGTAATCCACAAACGTCATTACACCGTATTTTGCATAAAGACTTGGGTCTTAAGGCTTATAAAGTTCAGTTAACGCAAGAACTCAAGCCGGCTGATCATCAACAACGTCGTGTCTTTGCTGATTGGGTCCTTGAAATGCATGAAAATGATCCGGAATTTCATCGAAAAATCATCTTGGCTGATGAGGCCCATTTCCACCTCGGAGGCTACGTCAACAAGCAAAACTGTCGCATCTGGGGCTCGGAAAACCCAAGAGTTATTGTTGAAAAGCCTCTCCATCCTCAATGCGTGACTGTTTGGTGCGGTTTATGGTCCGGCGGGGTCATTGGACCTTACTTTTTCGAAAATGAGGCTGGAGCAACAGTTACGGTCAATGGATTGCGCTATCGAGAGATGATTAATGATTTTTTATGGCCGGATTTGGATGGTATTGATCTGGACAACGTTTACTTTCAATAAGACGGCGCTACGTGCCACACAAGCAATGAAACCATCGATCTTTTACGGGAAAAGTTTCCGGACCGTGTTATCTCTCGAAGAGGTGATCACAATTGGCCACCGAGATCTTGTGATTTAACACCTTGCGACTTCTTCCTTTGGGGCCACGTGAAAGATAAGGTCTACGCCAACAGCCCAGCGGCGATTCAAGACCTCAAAGATGGAATTCGTGAGGCTATCGAGGACATAGGGCAGCCACTTTGCGATTTGGTTATGGAAAATTTCATGAAAAGGATATGGTCCTGTAAGCGTGGTCGTGGCGGCCATTTGGCTGATGTTATGTTCCATTATTAACGGCATACCTTCCTCTTGATAATGAAATAAACATCCGATCATTTATCTCAAAAAATGCCATTTTTCTTTGAATATCAAAATAACACCTCTTATTGCAAAACCCTTTAGTTTAAATTTATTTTTATTTTTTTTAATGATGGACCCACAATTATCATTATGTGTCCCATCAAGTACTAGTTAAATATGACAATTGGGTTGTAGGAATAACAACGCCATTCAATCGGTTATAAAAAAGAACTCAATTTTCTCGAAAACGGATATCCCTGGGTCGAACATCAAGATTTCAATCATCCTCTTTCTTGCTGCTGTAACTTTCAATCATCACCTAGGTTCGTCCTCCTATCCTGATCGATGATAATTTTCATCAGCAGATTTTAGATAGCAGATATGTAGCTGCCAACATACATACATATATGTCGAGTTGCATCACCAAATGTAGAACACAGAA
Organism: Leucozona laternaria; assembly: GCA_932273885.2. Classification (NCBI taxonomy): domain Eukaryota; kingdom Metazoa; phylum Arthropoda; class Insecta; order Diptera; family Syrphidae; genus Leucozona; species Leucozona laternaria. Next base: position 18,493,350 of record OW026368.1, on the reverse strand, counting down.
CAAGTTCAGTGCCATTATTTTTTATTTATACCTATTGACCTTATCGTCAGCTATTAATGGAACTTTTTCCTTTGTTATTGGTTAATTGGTATTTTACGTTCATTTTCAAAAATGTATGTACATAGTTATATTTCACATATACATACATATTTTCAAAAACTTTTGACATTTTACGAAATTATTTCTTTCAAAAGTACTTCGAAACTGATTCGAAGTAATTTCTGGAGGAGATTCTGTTCAGGGGAGATTGACGATATGAGTATTTAACTCCTGGGAAAAAATTAAATCCCGAAGGAGATCAATCTACCCCGGATTTGCCGATAAGGCTGAATGTTTTGGGCCGCAGGAAAGTCGACCAGCACAAAATTCATCTCTTTCAAATACTATCTTGATTTATGGTGAATGATTTCTCAAACATCAGTGACCAACATCTGACAGTTCAGCGATTATCTGAGAGTTGCAACTCCAAAATAAATAAATGTTCTATGGACCCGGTTTTGTAGATGAGATCGGTGAGGGGAACAGAGCTCCTCAACGGTCTCGCCTACAAAAGCATCGTCATGGCGTAGTGAAAAGTCACAATCTAAACTGGGTCTTTGTCTAATAATCACCAAGTTTCTATCTGTCATTCTAATTACTCATTTATCTGTCTGTCATTCTCAAAAATCCAAACAAGCCGAAAATAAATAAAAAAGTGTGAACAAATTAACTTGTGTTTTGTTTTCCTTCTGAAGTTTTATTATTGCTCCACCAACCTCCACTTAGAAAAAAGTTTTTCGATATTTTCACTTATTCAAAATTCGAGCTGTTATAAAAAAATCGTCTCATTGCATCCCCATATATTGGGTTATTTCATTTATAACAATTATATTCTCAATTTATAACAGACAGTTAATTTAACTTCTTAATTTTTCAGATTTCAAACATCACGCTCTGGCCGATTAACCCTTCATACAGATATTCGTCTATTGATCTCACGTCGCACCGATTGCGATACGGCAGCGGCCCACGCCAAAGGGGTACTTGAAGCACCCAGCGATCTGACCACCGACACAGTGATGCCCAATCACCCGAAATACAGCGCCCGTCAGGAGAATCCAAATAAAATTTAGTAGTTGCTAAATCTAATTAAAATGCATTCGCAGCATTATTTATTTATTATTTATAACAGTCTTAAAGTGCGTATGAATCACTTGCGTAGGTTTAGTTAGTGCAAATTTTTTGTTTGTTTTATTATTACCTATTTTTTTTTTTTTCAATTTCTATACTCATTTAAAAAAAAAAAAAAATCTTGCAAACAAGAAAAATAATTTGATAGATTTCAATAATATTTTTTTTTTTTTTATTTAATTTTTTTCTTTTTCACCCATTTGACAAGAAATAATCAAAAATATTATGTTTTTATTGAAGAGCTTACTCTCCAATTAACATTTTTGGATTTTAATTTTTTTTGATTATTTTGATTTTATTTTTCTGTTATAAAAATTAATTTTTGTATCATAATTTATTTTATTGTTTAAACTTTTTTCTCTTTGGTACATAAATATCAAAATTTTATATCAGTTTGAATTGGAACAGTTAAATGAAAACAAAACTGAAGAAAAATATTAAAACACATCTCGGTGTATATACATATATTATAAACTATATATTTTTTGAAATAGCGCATTATACCTAAAGAAGGAATTGTAACAAAAGAGGTGAATTTATCTACGTATCTTAGGCGCGCTCATATCGATCATTTTTTTTTTTTTTTTTTTAATTTGTTTGAGTGATGTTGTATTGTGTTTTAGCCAATTTATAACGAAGTAAGTTTAATTCGAAGAAAAACAAAAATCCATTTTTATGTTCAAAATTTTATTAAGCTCTTGTTGTTTTTTTTAATAACTTTAATTCGAATAAACCTTATTTTCTGTTGGCTATTTAATTATTTAAAAAAAAAAATCTAGAAGTGTGTTCAAATGAACAAAGTATGTGTGATAATATTTAGAAAGCTTTTATTGTATTAATATTTTTTTTTTTTATTTAAGTAATACTTTAGAATTATATATTTTTAAGAAAAGAAATTATGTATTATTATAAAAAAAATAGAAATTGCAACCTTAGATTACAAAAAAATCTTGTGATTAAATTTCCACATTATAGAAATGAAAATATTTAGGTTAGTTTTATTACAAATATTTTTATTAGGAGTTATTACTTTTTACACAACAAGTCAGATTTTTGTTTTTTAGTTGTTGGGCAATGCAAATATTATTAAATTTTGATTTCGAATTGACGCCTAGTTTGTTTAGTAACTAAATTGATTGTATGTAGAGTAATAATACAATTTTAAGCTTAAAAAAGCGATTGAACTTTGCCGACAAAAAATATCTTCTTTGACTAACACAAACTTGAATATTTTTTTTTATATATTTTTTTTTCGTCCACACCAAAAAGTTGAAAACGTATAATATTATTCAAATGTAACTGAAAATTTCTAGAAAAAAATATTCCACGTGTATATTGTGGGTATTTTTAAGATGTTGTTTAGGAGGTCAAACGAAATTGTAGAGTATCTTTGATCATGTTAAAGAACAAAGAATTTAGTTGTTCGCCTTCACATTATTTGTAAAGAAAATTTGTTATTCAAACATCAAAACATTTGAAATTTTCATATTTTATTTAGTACCCTACTGAAGGTATATGCCAATGCTTTGATAATAGGCAAAATGATTATACATACTTCAGAAATGATAGTTTTCTAGGAACTGAAAACTTGAAACTTGAGTAATATGAGCAATTTAGTGACTGTCAAAAGTCGGTTTCCAGTAAGGTATCAGTTTTGGAATTTCTGTCATCACTCAGGTTTTATATCTGTGACCATGAAGTGGTCAAAATATCTCGTTGGTATCATCTTTGGTTTCTAGTTACAAAGTGTAGTTTCAGACAATAACATAACAAAATAAAATAGGACTTAACAAAAAATGAAAACTAGACAAAATGCCCATACACCAACGTCCTATATATTTATAAAGTGGAATTCGGTTGAAATATACTTTATAATTAATTAGTTAAAATAATTATTTGTGGATCCACCACCATTTGCTCTTACAACCGCCGCCATTCCAATTCTTCCATGGTAATCGCAGTGATTTGATTTTTTTGTCTTATCGTAAATCTTGAACGTTGCTGAATTGCAGTCTGTTGGCATAAACAAGCTTAATCCATATTCCCCAAGTTTCCAGACAGTGATATTATATTATGAATGTTATATTACAGTGTTTGTACTTCCAACCGAAGTACGCGACTGTCGTAAGCGAAGCGACAAAATAACACATTGTTAAGAATTTTGCTAAGAACAATAATTAACTGAATTCAAGAAGAAACAAGACAAAGTATTGGACTTTAAAAATTGAAATAAATAATTTGCGGATACAATTTATTTGAAAAAATAAACACATTTGTGTGTGTGTTTTTTTATGTATAAAATCGATCATTAAAATGAAATAAAAAACAAAGTAAAAATGGTGGAAATTGCCAGAGTATTGTCATTATTGAAAAGATGTGATAAGTGATTAAACGCTCATGTTTACGCACATAGGCTTGGGGCCTGGAAAGTGGAGTTTTCGAAACTGGCAAAAATAAGAGGGAAAATTTACCATACAGGTCTTCCATCGTCTTTATTTCATTTCTATGCCAATAGACCAAAGACTATCACATGTTTCAACAGAAAATAATCAACACGTATTGATTCTCGTAGGAAAATTCCCAAGTCCATTATGCGGTCGTGGAATGTTTCCCTGAACAAATTGATTCCCGCACACGCTGAGTTTGATATTGCCATTAAATTGGGGACCAACAAAATCAGTAATCTAACCTGCTCTTAATCTGAATTTATTTTTAGAAATTAATGAAAAGTGAACACTTTTCTAAAACAACGGAATCTTTCGATCGGATTCGATACAAATGTATCTTAGAATCTTTTCATCATGAAAAACATATTTACCCAGAGTCAGGTCATACAATTCTCATTTGCATAGAATATTCAGCGAAAATATAAGTCTTTGTCATTCTTTCAACTTGTTTAATAATAAATAAATCTTCCAGAAATTAAGGAATGGTTCTTAATTAGTATACAAACAACTTAACAGTAACATATTTTAACTCATGAACATTTCTTTGTTTTTTTCAAAGTTGTTGATCGTTATTTCCTAAAATGGTGACCAATAAAATTGAATGACAAGTGAAGACCTTACTTCACAGTTACATACATATGTATATATTTGTTTAATAAAAGCAAATCATTGGACATCTTATTTATGATTTATGTACATATATTTATCTAAATTAAAGATACTGATGTAAGTGTACATAAATAAAAGAAATATCAAAAAAACATACATAATTTTCTTTTTCGGGAAATATTAATCGAAGAAGTTGATACTTTGGAGTAACTATAGATTTCGAAATGATTCTTCTGATTTGGTAACAGATTTGAATTTAAGTATTATAAATTTCGTATCGCTTTATGACAGAAGCTTTTTGAATTAGTTGTTTTGTATTTCGATGTCGACTACTGGAAGTATTCGTTTCGAGTTTTATAAATAAAGTTCGCTTCAAAAATGAGCAATCGAATTAAATAGAATTTGTTTCAAATTCCATAATATTCCGCTTGTAAACTTTCGGAGTCTGCACACAAAGCAGTTCAATATGTTTCGTTTTCTTTACAGCACATGAGAAATGAGATACTTCCGTCGAAAATTTCTAAATTATCTCACTTTCCATACGAATTTCCATTTCGAAATACGATAATCCTTGATTTGATAAAAATGTAAAGTAACTGTATCACTCCAGCGTAATATTGTAAAAGAAACTATGTGTATTTATTTACATTTTTCGTAAGGCTTGCATTCTTTGGGTCATATTTTCATTCTAAAACGGTAGAAAAACTTTCCAAACTGTTCAAAAAATTGAAAACTATTTTTTTTTTTTTTTTTTGGAAAATTTTGTGAATAAAAAAATTATTTTGGACAACATAACCGCTCTTAAGCAGAAGTAAGTTATGTAAATAATATAATTTTGAAATTTATTTGATGAAATTCATTATACATTTATACAGCAAAGAAAAAATGGTTTTGTTCTGCAAATATTGGGTGAAATTTCATTGAATTATAGAAAAAAATTTCAATTTTATAGATTTTTTAATGTAAAATAAATAAAACATGCGCTTAACAATATGCTGCAATAAATTTATTAAATTTATTGATGTAGTTTAATCAGTATAGGTTATAAAATTTGAATGATTTAATTTTGTTGATTCTAATTACTCTTATACAATACACATATATCATGTGATCAAAAAATTGACATGTTTAGTATGAATGTAAAAATTTATATGCATGTTTGTATGTATTACTATGCATTGGTTTTCTCTTTCACATCTTCTTTCAATTATTGATATCTATAAAATCAAAATATAATTTATACAATTCAGTTTCAATTCAATGGCAAATATAATGGGATATTGTACAATAATAAGGTTTTATGTAGTATAACCAACCTAAATAGCGTTTATTTAATAAAAAAAAAAGAATTCAAGTAATATCTGTGAGAATTAAATTTGTGATTTGTTTATTGATTGTAATTTGGCATTGTATTTTACATTTCCAGAAGGGCTTATAATGTAATTCGAAGCGACAAACAAGTCGTATTTGGCTTTTGTTATTTCAAGTTGATGTGACATCACTTGGGTGGAACGTATAGAAAGAATTCGCTTCCAATGATTGTACAAGTCAAAGTGACTCGGAAATGAGATCGCATATAAAACAATCAGCCCTATTCTGCTAAACGATTCGATCGAATCTTTCGATTCCCGTGAATGTTTTATTCAATTTTCTTCAAATCATTTATTTAAAACTTATGTCTTTCGAATGCAAATCTTAACCAGTTCTTTATTTTTGAAATTCTAAAGAGAATTTCATTGCATTCATTTTATTTTTATCGCAATTAATAGGCATTATGGAACAATCATTTCCTTCCCGCTGATAGCAGAATGCCAATGTTCACGCGAACGTTTAGCAGAATAGGGCTGAATATTCTTCTCTATAGATAAAAATCAAACAGCAATAGTTGTAGCCTGGAAGTAAATTACATACTAATATCCATAAGTAGTAACATTTTCTTACTTGGTCTCTAGGCAGTCTGATATCAAGTGGATATGAACGTGATTGACAGTCACTTTTAAGCTCAATCCAACATTCAGCTAAAATCGATTTTGGTTTGCTTCTGATGATATGGTTGAAGTAGCTATATAATAATGTAATTGGAAGGCAAACCTTTTCCATTCAAGGTACTGATGTAGTCCGATCTTAAAAAAAAAAAAAAAATATTTTAATTGAAACTAGGCCGTTTATTCCCAGAAAGCAAGATAGAAAAGCGACTGGAACAAACAATTGATGTAACAAACTCGTATTTACTCTCTATGGTCGGCAGTCACTTTCTTATCCACTTATCCACTAACCTAAAGATGAGTATGAAGTATATACCACTTTCAGTCATATTTTGAATTTTAATTCTGGCTACACCAATTCAAAAATAAAATTATAAATAAAACAAACAAAAATATAATAAGCAATACAATTAGTAAGTTTTTAAGTATATTTTCAATGGCAAATGATAATGTGGAGCATGTCTGTGATACGATATGAGCGTCGCTTGCTAGTGATTGTTATTATTTTATTTTTTTTTCTTCTATTATCTAAGCTAATGATAATAAAAAAAAAATACAACAACAACAACAAAAAATATTTTATACTACAACTAAAAAATAAAAAAAAGAAAATATAAGTTTCTCTGTCAAATCAAACCAAAAGTCCACTCTGTAAGAAAAATATAAAAGAACAATATATAAATACAAATTCCTCTTTGTTATTCTTTTTTAAAAAAAAGTAAACTCTAGATTTAAGGTTTCAGTTTTATTTCGGATTCAAATAAACACAAACAAAATTATACTATTTTGTGGTTATGAAAAAAATAATAAATATTAAAAAGAAAAAAACGAAATAAACAATCAATGTATCTTGTGATTAAACGAAAATGAAAACAAAATGAAAAACATTTTCAGAAAAAAAAATTATATAAATATATTATTAATAATAATAAAAAAACAAAAACAAACAACAAATATGTCTTAAAATATTAACAAAAAAGCTATAGGTATAAGAATAATATTATTATATACATACATATATTTTATCACAACAATGTGAAAATAAATTACAAAAAAAAAAAACAAAAACAAAAAAAGTAATGTTCTCAATTTTTTCATGGTTTGTAGAATTAATGATTTTTTGTGAAAAAAAAATTAAAACACTAAAAATATAACGAACGAATCAATTAATTTTTAACAAATTATTGAAAAAAAAGAGAAAAACAACAATACCATAAACAAATACACGTTACAGTTTTTATTTCAGTTGAAAAATACAGATTTGGAGTTTTTATTTGAGTTTTGTTTTTCAAATTGAATTTTTCATTTATTCATTTTCAGTTGCAGTTAAATTTCATTTTTCCTTTTGGGCAAAAACGAATCTATCACAGTTATTGTTTTATTAAAGTAAACACCAGGCGCATTTGCAGCTCGTCTTCTTGGGAAGCGCCGTCATACCGAAATAAATTTAACAAAAATAATAATAAAAATAATAATAATTACTTAAGGGTGCAAGTTTTTGTTAAATCAATTAATTTATAATTAAACATCGTAGATCTTTATTAAATATTAAAGTTAAATTATGTCCTCGCGTACATATTGAAATAAAACTGGCCTTGGGAAATTTTATTCTTACGGATTTGGACAATAGCTCCGGACTTATTATAATTATTGTTAACCCTCTGTGAAAGAACTGGTTTAATTAACATGAAGATAAACTGATTTTAATCCACGGCTCTAACAAATATCCTAACAAGAGAACTCTGTAAGGAAAACCCGATCATAAACGCAAACCATGTTCGGAAGTATCAGATGTTTTTTTTTACATAAACCTTCCATAAAAGGTTCAAAAAAGCTTCGAAATTTGAGCGAATTTTGTGAAGCCGCAGAAGATTTTTTGGGTATGTGAACTAGGCCTTAGAAATATTGATATTCGCTTAAGGGGAGTTCACGAATTCAACGACATAATATGTTCATAAACACGTGTTCTGCCGTCAGATTTTTGTAATGTGAACACAGGTAAGACAGTTGTTAAATATGAACCCAAGCAAAAAGACTCGGGTTGGGTGACACGTCGTTGAATGTGAACCCCCCTATAGACAACCAGATCATCCTTCGATTGGGTTCAGGGTATAACTGTGAGAAGAAAGTACGTGAAGATTATAAGGAAAATGAACTGACCTGAGCCAAATCGAATCCTCCACACTGATACCACTGCATACTGGGGGCTTTTTACATAAAACGAATATCGTTTGTAACGCCGTGCATTCGTTAAATTGCGATTACGAGTAACGAGTATCGTAAAAAAAACGATACTCGTATTTTATTAGCGAGTGCCTTCACCTATCGTATTGGCTGGCTTTCGTTTTGAGTTTATTGTATTTTGGTTTGGTTTTGTGTCGTTTTGAGTGAGCTTAGGAAAAATGTAAGGAAAATAATAAATAAAGTGTGAAAAATATTTTCGTTTTTCATAATCGCATTACGCGCTGACTTTCGTTTTCCTGGGCTTCGTTTTTTCTGCCGTTCGTTTCGTAATACATAATAAGGGCCTTGGAAAAGGAGAATACATCTATCGTGGGTTAGAGGAATATTGATGAATAATTAATTAAAAAACAGACCACCTCCTCAAGCTAGGCTGGCATCAACTGACCTATCATATATGGGATCCTTACGGTTCACAACTCAATGGGAATGAGCAGATACGGAATAGGCAAGCATCTCTTTTATAATTCTTTGCTGAAGAATTGAGACTAATACGGCTGTTCTGATATTCGGTCGAATTTGAAAACGGAAACGAAAATTGAATCCGTGCGGATTGAAACCGATTGTACTGATTTCCAGTCGGATTTACTTTTAAGTTTTACCAACTCAGCTGTTATGTATGCAAAACCTGTCAAAAACGAATTTGTAATCCGCCAACAAAAAGGTAAACGAATTTAAAACGGCAGTTTGGCGGATTGTAGATCCGTTCGTTTTGCCGAGTCCGCAAAACGTTTTCGAATACGGAATTCGGAACAGCGAAAATTGGAAAACGTGAGGATATAGAATTCGAATGGAAATTAGAACAGCCGTGTAAAGCACCAATGTTATTAAAAGCCCTAGTACAAGTGAGAACAAAAGTATTTGTTATGAAATGTTAACTGCATATAAATAAAAAGTTTAAACAGTAATTAGGAGATGGCGCTGATTCTCGAAATTAAAAAAAAATATCTAAAATCTCAAAAACTTACCATCCTATTGAGCTGAAATGTGCACAATATTCAAATACATACATACCTACGAATTTAGGGCCCTATTTTATGACTCGCGAGTCACATTAAAAAATCGGCGAACGTGACTGTTTGGCATTACTGTTTGCGAATCGCCAAGTTGAAGTTCGCCTTTAATGTCAAAATATTGCAGTTTTGTCTTCAAAGGCGATTTTCGAAGTTCGCTATTCGTAATACCACGGAACTGATAATTCGCCAAATCGTTCGACATGAGTCGAACGTTCGACTCGCGAGTCATAATAGGGCCCTTAGTTTCTGTGCAGCGGAGAAGACTCGCACTGGATAAGGGCTAGTAGTAGTAGGTAATAAAACAAGCAGCGTTATAACTGAAAAACATTTTTTTGTAATTAATTCTTCAAGCGTGCTTTTAATTGTGAAATACATAACAAGACGGACAAAATAAAATAAAATCACCAATTGCTTCAATAATTAGAAATGTTTTACAGTACCTAATAACTGTTATTGATGTATTATACTATTGAGCTGTTTTCTAAGACTAAAAATTAGTTGAAAAAACCGTATAGTATCCTTGAAACTTCTTTCTTGTGCATAATAAAATTTCGTACAGTTGCATTGACGGATATCGTTCGCATTTTTTTTTCTGCGTGAATGAGGCCCAGCATGAATATTGATAAATGTGCAGTTTATCACACTCATATAAAATTTATCATTGTCACTTAAACTTGTGGTCTTCTTCCTTCAGTTCCGGTCTAGAAAAATCCATTTAAATGGATGAGAAAGTTTAAAAGAGATGAAAATTTATAGCCGTTTTCGAAAACGTCAAATCAAAGTCAAAAAGTCAATTTGACCGGAAATTTATCGTCATTTATGACCCAAAAGTTGCAATCGTAAAATATGCAATCGTCGTGCTTGCATACATGTCTTTTAATGAACGTCAAATGATTTTTTTTGCAAGCGCAGTTGACGTTTTCGAACAGAAGCCAATTTCATCAGAATTTTCAGATTCACTTTCGCTCGTCATTTTCAGCTGCGACGTGTTATCATTTTATTGACTCCCTGACTGATATCCAAACATTTTAAATAGCTAACAATCTTTTGAACCACCATGTCTGTCTCTTTCGTCACCTCCAATTTTTGTACTGCACAGCTGCAACGCAGATGATGTTTTCGAACACGTGACTTTAGCAAACTGCATTATCGAACATTATTCTATTGCAGTAAAATTTTTATTTGCGTTTTCGAACAGAAGACTTTTGCAGTTTGTGTTTAAGAACATTCTGCAAACTCATTTTTGACGCAGATGACGTTTTCGAAAACGGCCTATGTTTTTGCCTTGTTGATCTGTATTTCCTGACAACCATCCTCTGTGAAGAACTTTTAATTTGGATTCGTTGTAGGTTATAATTAATTTATCTAGTGGAAAGCAAGCCAAATAAATTTTCTATTGAAACTATCCAAGCCATTTTTTTTAAATCAGCGAATAGAAGGTGAAGTGGCGATCGATATGGCCAATTATTATCCGAAAGGTGTTGATGGGGTTTTGCAGATTCTGAAACCCCGATGGCGTTCATTACCTATCATATATTTCAATTAAAATATTTTGTATTCCCGAAAACGGAGCAGTGCTCTTATAAATGAAACAATTTCAAAAGTCGATACAAGATTAAAAAAAAAGGACAAGAAAGAAATTCTTGATTGACGGTTCCTAGAACCCTACGGATAATACTAAACAATTAGCTGTCAAATTACTTTATTTTTTTTTTTTTTAATTAACATTGCGAGTAATGACAAACTCGTTTCAACGAACCAAAACCAACTATATACTTTTAATAAATTTTAAATGATAAATAATTGGTAAAAATAAAAGTTACAAATCAACATTTAAAAATTAAAACAAAAAAAAAACAACTAAGTGATAGTGGAAATGAACAAATTTCGTAATAATAACAAGATATAGAAGTATGTATTTGTACATGTAAGTAAATTTAAGTAATAACATACAGTTTATTGTTAAAATTTAATTAGTTACTGTAGTTATCACTGCCATCGAATAATAAAAATAATACATTAAACACAAACACCATTAAATAAACGTTCTATTTAAAACTTTAAACTTTTATTTATTAAATCTAAAAAAAAAAATTACACCCAAAACCAAATCATACATATTTATTTTCTTAAAATACAAAAACTTCTAAAAAAAAATACACAAAAACAATTATTTGTGTAAATTTAAAATTGAATGTGATATTAAACAGAAATATAAAAAAAAAAACATAAAACTAATTTAAATATTTAAGAATACCAAAACAAATAAAATACGATAAAACAAATTTTGAAATACACCAAATCAATTAATTTGATCAAATACAAACATTAAAAAGAAAAAAAAAAACAAACAAATAAATGTTAACTTAAAGTAAAATCCACAAGGGAAAAACTATTACACTAATATTTCCAAAACTTCATATCTAAAATGGGAATGCATAAGGCCCTTGAACAAAAAAAAAAAAAAAAAAACAAAAGAATTAATCTAATACATAGATATTTATTAAATTGAGAAAAAGAAAATGATTTAAAAACATAATTTCATTCGTATGTAGTTTTTAGAATCAAACTTATATATTTGAATGTGTGATATATTTTAGATGAAAAGCAATTTGTAAATAGGCTTTTTGAATTGTTGTTAAGTATAAAAAGTATCGATAGTAGAATGAACAATGGATAAATCAGGTTAAACTGAAATAAATACAATTATTTTAAAAGTATATTTTAAGGCGTTAATTGATTTCTTTTGTTTTATTGGTGAAGAACTTAACATACATACGATTAAGAGTCAATAAGGTACATATATTAAAGGTAATTTCCACAGATTAGCCATATGAAGATGAGAATGTTTCGTACGTTTCACCCTCCAAAACCCATTTGTTTACATTGTTGTATTTGTAATTTCTTCCCGCGTCGATGAATAGATGTGAATTGCAACAACAATTTAACCGGTGTCTGAAGATCCCTGCTGTCTATGTGTGAGGTTTTTATACTCATATTCTCATTTTTTATCTGATAACTGCCAGTTCAAGCTTGTAGGCAAATTAAAATGGCTGCCGGGGATTCTCATCTTCATGTGGCTAATCTGTGGTAATATCATTAGCGTTTAAATTTTTGTTCAGTTCTGCGCATCTGTGACAATGGCGGATCCAGTGTCTCTTTACTTATCGAAATGCTTATATTTGTTGTTGTTTCTAGTTATGCCATGTGCTGTTTTCGTAGACACTCGAGCCGCCATTTTTAATTTCTGACTGAGAACCTGCGCATTATATTCAGCCTTATTTTGAAATTCACTTTCATGCGAAAGTAAGTCGAATTCGAATAGTTTGTATTTTGAGTTTCGAACGAATCGAAAGTTCACTTTATCAAACGAAAGTTCATTTTTTGTTGAAAACTAAGCAAATTTTGACTTTCGAATCATTCGAAACAAATGTCATTTATTTGACGTTAAAAAATTTCTGGCGAATAGATTAAAAAAACATGTGAGCTCAAATATTTTTGTTGAAAAATAAAGAAAATAAAATACTTTTATGAATTATTTGTTGACATTTTAATTAAAGGTCGCATTCCAATTGGACTAAACGGGAGCAGAAAGAAGTTCTCATCAATTTGATGGAAGAAAATCCGGAGATAGCCAAGGGATTTTCAATCTTGAATGGATTTGATGCATCCATTATCCTTCTCCTCCATATCTGCTCTTCGCCGCCGTCTTCACTTCTTATAAATAAAATAATTGCCATCTGTTTTTCTTGAAAATTAAACAATAAACTTTTGCTCATGAACTAGCAAATAACAATGAGGTACAAGCATTTACAAATAACAAAAAAATACCGGCGAGGGATTTTACTTTTTTTGTTTTGTTGAAAATTGAAAAGTGTGACCAGGTGTGTATAAAGTAAAGAGAGACTTTGAAGTTACATGTTTTTTTTGTTAGTCAATTTTAAACACAATTAAATTGACATGAAAGCTAAAAAAAAATCTAGTATTTAACTATTCAAAAGTTTTAAATTTATTTTGTTACTTTTTCATGTCAATAAACTTACCATACTATTTTCTAAATGCTCCCAAATATTAAAATTCCAGTTTTTATTGATGTTTTTTAAATAGTAAACTTTACCGGGCCTTCAACATTACTTATCTTTACTTTATTTTTCTTAAACGAGAACGCATTATTTTGACCATCATTTTTATAAAAACAAAAATTCTTCGAAAAAAACAGCTTGGTCACACTAAATCAAATAGAAATGTCAGTAAATGTCAAAGCGCTGATGTTCATTTTAGGCATTCATTAGATAATGAATATTATTCGTTCGATTCTCAAAATATGCAAAGTTCATTCGAATGAATAGATCTATTCTATCGAAATAGCTATTCATTCGAATCTCAAAATAAGGCTGAATAGTTTTGTGAAAAATTTCTGCACGTTTTGCGTCAATTGCAGCTGCCAAGTAACACAAACACAATGGGTACGTTCAGATGACGAAGGGACTTGAAGGCAAGGCAAGTTTCTCGTCTCTAATTGGCCAGCTGTCGCAAAATTTCCTTCCAATTAAGGCAACTTTTATTGGAAAGTGACTGGAAAGCTAGTCAAGAAATATCTCCCTTCATTTCAAGTCAAGTGCATTTATGTCAAAATATCAGCTGATTATATTTGGTCATTAAACAGCAAGCTGAACTTCATTGTTCAGTGACTTCTTTTTTCAACGTTTGTTTTATTGTTTTGGGTCGAGGAGTTCTTTATTAATTAATAGAATTAAAAAATGCATCATTAGTAAGAAGTATTGAAAAAATATAATTTACAATTTGGAATTGACTTGTGTAAGGTGTTTTTCAAAAAAAAATATTATTATAAATACTATCTGCACTATCAACGGAAGGTAAAGGTTCGAAGTAAAGTTCCAATTTTGGCATTAATGACATCTCAAAAAAATAACTAGTTTCCTTTGTAAAATTTGCGTTCAATGAATGCACTTGACTACATATGTAGTCCCTTGTGTCTGCTGAACGTACCCAATCACACAAAAAAAAAATCGATTCTTTTACGAAATACGAATTCCTTTCAATTGACAGAAAAAATTCGATTCTGCTTAGAAAAAATTCGATTCTGTTTAGAAAAAATTCGAATTCTTTGTTGAAAGGAATTCGCCATTAGATTCGTGAACTGTGATTAAGAATGTCTTTTTCTTCGGAACTTGAATCTAGGGAATGTTGTCTAAGCGAACGCGGAGCTATGCAGTATATGAAAATATCCTCACACAGAAACGTCAGGAAAAACAGCCACGCCGAAATGGCAAAGAGGGTAAAGGATTTGTGTAAAACATAAATGAACCTACAAACATGATATTTTAAAAAAATCGTTGAAAAGATTGATTCGGATTTCTAGGTTTTTACGTATCTCAAATAAATTCGATGTTTTTAAAAGCTGAAATAAATTTTAAATACAATCTTTCTCTTAAATATTAATGTCAGTGAATGTGAATAAGATTTATGCAGCGATAAATTTAACAGAAGAGCCGGTTATGGGAGAATGCTCGTATGGCATTTTGAGAAAAAGAAAACAATTCTAAACGACAATCAGCAATTTGAAATTTCAATAATATTTAACGGATCTTCAAGTTTAAGGTCTTAAAAGATTGTATCTATAAAATAGGTGACTGTCGCTGTTTTGATAATCGTTTTTTGTTATCAACTATTCTTTCCTCTGTGTAAAGCGATCATTAAAAATGTTCGGGTTCTTGATAATTCCAAGTTTTAAGTTTCCTGTATGAAGAAAAGTAAGTAATGAGATATTGATACAGATATTTAAATAAATGTTTTCTAAAAGGTCACATCCAACAAAAGAACAAATTATTATAGGGACTCTTGTCCATCGTCCTATATGGGAACTCTTCCGAAACTAGCGAGGTTCTGCGATGCCTTATCAAACATTATTTTTGGAATTATTTTCTTTATTTATCTCTGCGGCAAAGAAAATTTTCATTGAATTAATAATATAACGCTACTATAATTTATTATTTTTTTTTTTATTCTTATAACTCTTTTTCACAAAACCTTGGGTTTTTTAGTGAATTTGAAGCCGATGTAACCTTCATTCCTCACGAAAACGACTCAAAATGTATGAAAACGATAGCAAATAAGTGATAGTCAATCAACAATCAACTATCCACCTTAGCTCCTTAACCGCTTCTAAGTCAGTTTCATGTAAAGAAAACAAAATTATCGGCGATTATAATAAAATATACACAATTCGAATCGCTAGGCGTGTGTCTCGTTTCTTATATTGTACAGCCGAACTATATAGTGTGCTGTCCCTGCCACACAAACAGCGCTGTACTCCATTGTATTAGTCCAGTGCCGTCGAAAACAATACTAAAGCAGTAATATTATATAGGGTGGTTTTTTAAGAGGTTTAGAACTTTTTTAAAAAAAAAACACAAAAAATTCGAAAAAATGAATGAAATATTTATTTGAATCGATAGTTTGAACCTTGCAATTTAATGTTTAAAGATAATTTCATGCAAATGTTGACCGCGGCTGCGTCTCAGGTAGCCCATCCGCTGAGTCCAATTTTGGCATACTCTTTCACACATATCGGCCGGTATCTCACGAATGAATGCATGGATGTTGGCTTCCAGTGCGTCAATCTAAGCGGGCTTGTCCCTATAGACATTAGCCTTGACATACCCCCACAAAAAATAATCTAATGGTGTCAAATCGCACGATCTAGGCGGCCAATTGACCGGCCCGAAACGTGAAATTAACTGTTCACCAAACTCGCCTCGCAATTGCGCCATTGTTTCGCGTGCTGTGTGGCATGTGGCACCGTCTTGTTGAAACCACATATCATGCAAGTCAAGAACTTCCATTTCGGGCAAAAAAAAGTTTGTTATCATCGCTCGGTAGCGTTCACCATTGACAGTAACGCTGCGATTCGCATCATCTTTGAAGAAATAGGCCCAATAATGCCGCCGGCCCATAAACCGCACCAAACAGTGGCTTTTTCGGGATGCATTGGTAGCTGTTGCAATGCTTCTGGCTGATCTTCACTCCAAATGCGGCAATTTTGCTTATTTACGTACCCATTCAACCAAAAATGAGCGTCATCGCTGAACACAAGCAGCGCGCGATGAACATTTCGAACCGAGCACGAATTTTGATAGTAAAATTCAATAATTTGCAAGCGTTGTTCATTTGTAAGACGATCCATGGTTAAATTGCAAACCAAACTGAAGCTGTTTGACAGTGACACAAGGTACTAAACACACGTCAGCTGTCAAAACCAGTGTTGCCAAAACCAAACCAGCTTAAAAATCACCCGTTAGAAAAAAAAAAATGTTTCGAAACCGTTTCTTGACTCTATTGTGATGTATCTTTATACTACGTTTTCACCAAGAGATAATCCGGGATTTAAGGTAGGAGATTTAAAACTAATCTTGAAGTGTTTTCACCACAAAAAAAAGGCGATTAATGTGACGTTTTCAGTTTGAATTGCCATTCAATTGTCAACTCAATTTGACAAGAATAAAACAAATTTCATCGGAAAATTTATAGCAAACAGAAAAAACAATTTTTGAGCAATAAAACAATTAGTTTTGAATAAACTATTTATTAAAAATGAGTCTAGTAACCCAAATCTATTGTTATCACACCATTTGATTCTTCAAAATAACATTATAATGAGTACATTTAATAGAAGAATCCATAATTATAGAAAAAAACACAATTTTTCGGCCCACACTTGAATGAGAAGTCCAGTGTCCAGGTTTTCCGTTGGTTTTTGTTTGTTTTGGTTGTTGCATCATCTGGAATTTGTTTTGTTTACTAAAATATTATTATAAACATATGAAATACATTGTAAAAACATTTGATAATTTTTTTTGATTTCAATGGAAAATTGACGTTTAAAAGGGTGCGTTCTACAAAATTAGGATTGTTTGATTTGAAAATCTCCTTCTTGCGAGAAGATTTCAATGACATTTATTTTAAATCTTCATTTGAGGAGATTTAAATTTGTATGGTAAATCTTCAAGATATGAAGAGGATTTATGCTAAATCCACTTAAATCGCGATTTAGTGCTCGGTGAAAACGTAGTATTACTTTGATATTTTAATTTTAAACCAAACAAATTAAAAACACTTCATCATTTCTCTTCGTGTAAGTTTTTTAAATTTTAAATTCAGGAAATAAAAATTATTGTCGACATTTATTTTTAAACTCTTGTACATGTAAATGGAAAATATGGACAAAAATAATACTTTCAAATCTTCCGAATTGGTAATAATGAAAAATTCTATTAAATTCAATAAGAACGTAGAAATATTTTGTGTATCGAATTCATGGAATGTAAGAACGGAGCAGGGAAAGTTGAAAGGTGAAAATGAAAAGGTATGTAACTTAAATGATTCGTTAGATTATGGTTTTTCTTAAGTTTCTTCAGATTTTAGACATCTAATCATAAATATGACAAATTGAAGACTCGTTTACGAAAATAAAATAACTTCAAGAGGTAATAGTAAAATTATGTATTTAAAGGTGGATGTACGTATGCAAGTGTTCTGAGTATACTATAAATAATATCAAATCTTGAATGTCTTCTTCAATTAAATAATAAATCTCTTTGACCGGAGTTTTCAATTTTTAAACCTTTTTGATACCTACTCCCTTATACTACATTATGTACTTTGAAATGGCTTTTAAATGAATATATCTTAATATTTCTGTGACTACTTTGAATTTCTACAATTTCTCATTTTCAATTTAAAATGATTAAATTAAAATATGTGTGTTTTTTTTCGACAGATCCATATGGACTTGCAAACAAAACACGCCTAATGTTAATGAAAATGAAAACAAACTTCAAATATTAAAACTTGCAACGAATTTCTATAAAAATTAAAATTGTTTGGAGCAACTCTAATTAATATAACATACTGAAAGCATACCGTCGAATCAATTCGGTCATGAGGCACTAAGGGCCAGTTTCACAGTCGACACTTACCGGAATAAGTGGCACTTAATTTTCCCATATTAGCGATTTTAGCTAAATTTCATAGCTGTCGTTAGTGGAACTTAAGTCACCAACATCGGAGAATTAAGTGCCCCACTTATTCAGGTAACAGTGCACTGTGATATTGGGAATTAGGGCCAGTTTCACAGTCAGGAAAGTGGCACTTAAGTGCATACTTATCGGAACAAGTGGCACTTAAGTCTCCGATGATGGTGACTTAAGTTCCACTTACGCTGGCTATGAAACTAAGCCTAAAGTCATGGGAAACTTAAGTGCCACTTATTCCGGTAAGAGTCGACTGTGAAACTGGCCCTTAATCTTTTACATTCCCCACTTAAGTGTCACTTTTCTGACTGTGAAACTGGCCCTAAGTTACTAAATGGATACCCAAAAAAATTACAACGCATTTGATCGCATTGGGTCTAAAAAGTATAATTTCTAGTACATTTTTTGGGTCATGAGGTTCAAATTACAACCACGCTTAATCTGTAGAGCTTATCGAGATAGATACTTATGTTTGTAAATTGGAAAATATATGGTTGCTCACTATTCGTTTTCTATTTATCGTATTGTCTTGGCTATTTGAAAAAACACTGTTATTTTGAATATGACTAAGCTTATCGAGTTTAAGGTTAAAATAAACGATTTAATTGTTCTGGGTTACCATCACTTTTAAAATTCTCGCATGAGCCATTAAGGCAAAACAAGTAGAAAAAAAAACTGTTTTCCGCCATACGTAACTATTTATGTACTTTGATCAAGTTTCATGATGTTTTATAAGAAGAAAGCTAATGACCCCTATCATGGTATCCGATCGGAACGGAATTTTCTCCGAAAAAGGCCTAATAGTTTTTTTATTGGCTAATCTTTTACCATTTTAGGTAGCCGAGTGCTAGTAAGTTAAATTTCACTTTTACAAAATCAATTTTGTATGAATCGGAGAATTTTCCGATCCGAACGGATACCATGATAGGGGTGAATATTAAAAAAAAAAAATAAATAAACATCTCGCAGTGTATTTGAAGAATCATAAAACATTAACATATAGATAGATAGATGTTTATTGTTATATATAAATATATATATAACAATAAGTATGGCATGGCTACATTGCCGTCTGCTAGAGTGATTAATTACAATAGTTTAATAGCTTATTTGTGCATTGTAAAAGTAAACATGGAGGTCCAATAAATAAACAAAAAAACGAAACTAAATTTAAATAAGTGCATTTAGATATATGGTTTTACATTTGACCAAAAAACTAAAATTTGCAAACAAGAAGACACTTCAGCATAAATGAGATTTAATTCACTCAAAACGGTGGGGGTTTTGTTCACACCAAGCGCCCCTTTTCGCTTGACAAACATAAAAAGCTTGAGTTACATGAGCTCGCTTCTGTCCGATAGGGCATGTTTTGCATAATTATATAAACAGTTCCAACCATTGCTGCCATTTAAAACATCATATAGGTAGTTGGTGGGTGTAATGATCTCTGTGCAAATATATCTTCTTGGAATAATACACAATTTATAGTTTATTATTAAGTTTATTCAGCTACACACTTCGAGTACTAATGAAGTAATCAAAAATAATAAAATAATTATATTACTAAGATAATCATTACTTGCTTTGATAATGATTTGATTTTCAAGTAATAAACAGATCTCTACATCCCTTCTATATTCTTTGTTCTTGAGAATAATACAATCTCATTCTGTGTCTAGAGGAGAAACACTTAGCGAACATGAGATGGGGACGTCTGGAGTGATTTCAGCTTGTTCTGAAACTGATTTGGAAATCAATGGAATCTTTTTCACATGGCTTATGTTTCGTCTTAAAACTCTTCCATTCTCCATTCGTACCATTACTTCATTTGGTGTTTGCTTAATTACCTTGAACTCAGTTGGAATGAAAGTTGGTGTCAATTTATTTTGGGAAATGTTTGTACAACCTCAAGTTGATTCACATCGACTCCTAGTTTCAAGACACCGAGCTTGATTGCCGTTTCTCTACCCAGCAAAGATTGTTTGGCATTTTTGATAACATAAAAAGATGCAATCATTTCTCTCCGCTTATCCACATTTATTGGAGCTTCAAAAACAAATTTAACCTTTAGTAACTCATTACCTGCGTATGCTCTAAATTGATTTTCAGAATTTGTACGCAGGTTTCCCAAAATCGCAGAATTAGTTCGAAGTTTATCCCAATCAATTTCACTCAGTAAATTAAAACGTGAACCAGAATCAATGAGCATTAGCAGCTTCGTACCCCCAATATAGCAGAAGAGTTTTTCGTTCATAGATTCATTGAAATCATTCACTTGAAAGCAATCATATTCATTGGAATTTTGATTATCCCTATTACTGGCATCTTTCTCCTCAACAAACTGAATTTTTGAAGTCTCTATTCGTCGTTGTTTGGAATTTGAATTATTCCATGTTATACCTCTATCTCTTCGTTTGTTTGATTTCGTTTTACACATCTTTGCAAAATGACCCAAGAACCCACACTTGTTACATTTTGATTTTCTAGCTGGGCAAAGAAGGTCATCTCCCAGGTGATCTGTTCGACTGCATCTAAAACATTCTTTAACAAATCCCGAATGTTTTTTCTTGTTACTAGTGTTAGAAAAAACTTTATTGACTTCATTTGACAAGGTAGAATAAGTCATCGTATCCGTTTGGCTTCTTATCTGTTCATGGACAATACATATTTCCAGTGTTTCATCTAGAGTATATTCTTTTTCAAGAAGTCGTTTCTTAAGATCTCCTTGAGCCCACACATCTATGATCTTGTCCTTTAAGTTGATATTTATAATGTCTTGCTGTGTAGTGCCAAAAGAACACTTAGTAGTCTGATTTCGCAGTCTCGTAACAAATTTATTAAAATGTTCACCATCTTCTGGTCGAAGTGATCGGAACAAATGTCTTTCGAATGTAGAATTTCGTTTTGGTGAAAAATAATTATTTAGTTTATCCACTAAAATTGAAAATACATCTCCAGGTGTACCTGGCTCAACCTCTTCAACCAAAGCACCTGGAATATTAAAAATTACCTCTTGAAGTTGAGGTCCACCCAAATGGAGAAGTTTATTTTTCTTTTTTTCGGGATAAACAATTTCTTCTGACTTAAGAAACAATTGAAAACTCCGGTACCATTTTTCCCATTCTAATCGAATTAACGATTTGTCGATAACTTCGCACAAAAATGGTTTTATGGCTGTTTCAATTTTTACAGTGGGTATCAAGAAAGCTGTTTCCAAAGTATAATCTTCTTATTTCTTGAAGAATAGGGCATCTTGCTGTAAAATGGTTAACATCTTCACGTTCATTACGTTTGCATAAGCCACATATTTCTGGCAAATCTTCCCTATATGGAATAAAATTTAAATTTATTATTTTTGTTCTTTAACGAAAAATAGAACTTATTTTATTTATACTCATCTTATCAGTGAAGTAATTATTTTCCCCAAGTTGATGGTTCAAGTTTTTGTAAATCGTTCTTGTGTTAGTTAAGAACGGGCCCGATTTAAATTTTCCTGATACATTCTTTCATCGACTTTTGCTATTAGATCATAGAACTTATCCCTCCACTCTTCGTCATTTTGTGATAAACGGAAATCAAAATCATGGGATCTAGCTAGTTCTTTCCAATCTTTAAAAATTCCAGAAGATGTTCTAAATAGGAACAACATAGCTTGTTTTTGCAGACATGAACTATTTCTTTTCATTGTTTTAATGATGTAGTCTCTGTTAGATTTAAGGTTTTTTTTTAAATAAATGCTTGGGAGTCCTGTCTCTACATGAATAGCATATGTTGGTATTGTTTCCGGTAGCTTGAAAAGACGTTTGAAGAAATAACGTTGTAGCTTTTCGAACTTTTCTACGTACAAGCAGCCAAATACTTCACTTCCGTAACACAAGCAAGAATTGATGGTGGCATTAAATACCTTATATCGGGTTTTTCAATAAGAGCGCTACAAAAGTTTTTTTTAAATAAAACAAAAACGGTTTTAGATATCAATGAAATTCTTTATTCTTGTGACTTGTGGCTTGTTTGCATAGACCATAGACTTGACGTAGCCCCACAGGAAATAGTCTAGCAGCGTCAAATCGCACGACCGAGGCGGCCAAGCGACTTGACCGTTTCGTGAGATAAAACGTTCTCCAAACTTGGTTTCCAATAAATTGATTGTGACATTCGCTGTGTGGCTTGTGCCGCCATCCTCTTGGAACCACATGTCCTCCAAGTCCATATCATCCAATTGGGCCAAAATATTCGGTTATCATTGAACGGTAGCGATCCCCATTCACAGTAACGTGCCGGTCTTGATCATCACGGAAGAAGTACGGCCCAATGACGCCGCCGGCCCATAAACCTCACCAAACCGTAATTTTTTCGGGATGCAAGGATGACTCATGGAATACGTGTGGATTGCTGCCTGATTAATACCGCTTATTTTGTTTATTGACGAAGCCATTCAGCCAGATTTCCAAATCGTATTAATCGCTGTTCTTGCCGCCGAACATTTAGCTTTTATGTGTTTTTCTAACCTCCTATTTGATGAAAATGTTACACCCAGGTACTTGTACTCATCTACTACTTCAAGATTTTCATTGTTCAAGGTCCATGTTTGTGTTTCCCTTCTGCTAGAGTTTCCACGAAAAATTAGTACCTTTGACTTTGAGATGTTAATTTGAGATCCCAGAGTGGGCAAAAGTTGGCAAGCTTGTTTATCATTAGCTGGAGAGTTGTTGGTTAATCTGCTATCATTTCCAGGTCATCTGCATAAAGTAGCATACTTTTATATGTACCCCTGCGAAGTTCACTCCATCCGGTAATTTGTGAATTATATCGTCTATAAATAAGGCGAGCATAATTGGACTTAAGACGCATCCCTGTGGGACTCCAGTCGATGTGCTGAAGAAGTTTGAGCTTTCTGCATTACCATCTATCGCTGCCATGGTTCCTGCAAGTAGTTCCATGTACATCCTGATGAATTTGAGTGGCAGACCTAATAGTGATGATTTGTAGATAAGACTATTCCTGTTGATTTTGTCAAATGCTGCCTTGAAGTCTATAAAAAGACTGTAAATTCATTTACATATAAAACCTTATTTTAGTTGCCACAAGATTCTTTTGTTTTGTTTTGATTGATTGATTTTTTTGAGAAAAACAGTTTCTATTTATGTGATGCCACAAAATTCAACTTGATTTTGGCTAAAACCCATAAGGTGTTTAAATTGGTCCCACAGTGTTTCCGTGAAGCTTTAATTAAATTCAAACTGCATAATTGATCCGACAACCACTGTTTTCAATTTAACAGAGACATGGTTCTGGATTCCACAACCGAATTGTGAAAATCAGACTGTACAACAAATTTTTTTGGCTGAATAAGCTGTAAACCCTTGACAGTTTCCTTTTACTTTTCTGGCACTTTTTACAATACAATTTCTAAGAACTAAACGAAAACGATTGTTCCCTATGATTTTTTTTTCATAAATACAAGAAAGGAAAAGTGTATGGCGTATACGTACTTCTTTTAGCATATAATTTTCAGTTTATTTTAGAGAATGTATAAAATTGAAATTAATTAATTTCTTTAATTTTTACCCACATACAATATAAAGACCCTTAAATCCAGTTTTCCGAACATTAAACCCTGTCAGGGTTGCCATACTGTCTTGAATTTAAAATTTTACTCGAATTTTAAGATTTTGACAAGAAGATTGACTGTTTGGAAAATATGATTTTTTCATACAGTTCTTCAGTGGAGAATGCATGTGGAACGACTGAACAAACTCGATGAATAAAACATCAAAAGCATCTGTGCAGGTAATCCTGAGATAACTCATCAAATTTGATGAGTTAACTCGGGCGGGTGTTTGACTGCTAACTAATAGGTGTGGGTTCGAGCCGCACTCTTCTCTGCATTTTTTTCTATATATTCCTCCAGTTACAACTGGAAGCTACCCATGGGATTAAATGAGATAATCAATACCTTTTTTCTCAGTCCAGTGTGTCACCAAAAATTTTTTAACTATCCTTCATTCCTATGCCGTGCAATTCAGGTTGCATTTAATAGACCTTATGTAGGTCTTACAGGCATATAAATAGTTATATTTTGTTCACTTCAAATCTTCAGTTTCCACTACGCGCGTGCAGTTTCAAGTAAATTAATTTTGTCATCTAAATATTTTCGACCATTCTCTATCACGATTTGTACATTTTTGTTTTTCTATTTTAACTATCACGATTCACGAAATACGGGCTATTAAATAAAAAAAAAGACAAAATATACCAAATGTCAGTGTCACCACTTCATAACACGCATATAGATGGCTCTTTGACACGCCTCTGGCGGGACTACTTTACCTCATAATAGGTAGTTCTACTGAATAATACGTCAATTGAATAATAAAATCATTGGATGCCGCATTACTGAGGAGAGTGACGAGGGAAGAATTCAAACAAATAATTCAGTTATTTATAGTAAACACAATCAGCTGATGGTTATGTATCGATCTGTTGTTACCGTTTCTGTAATTGCATGACTTTACAAATAATGTGGTAGGTATTTTATTTTCTCGTATTTGTAAACAGGGTCAGACTTAGTCGTTTGACGGCTCTGAAGCAATAAAATAAATCTAATAGTAGGTACTAGGCGCCAGTTAAAGCTTCTATCATTGAAAATCATTAGTGAAATTTGTGTGAATGAATGAATGAAAAAATGAATTCCGGACAAAAATTTCCACATAAAACGAATTTTTATTTTAAATGATCACATACCTATATGATGTATGCCTACATAGATAAAGTAGTTCATTCGTAGAAATATTAGCCATGTCTATTTATTAGAAATGATCCATATAGATCATGAAAAAACATATTGCATTACAACAACAACAACAACAACAACAACACGAGATCTTGCGGGTAGATGGCTTCTCTGGGTAAGGTAGTGCAAAATGTAGTGCAAAGACAAAAAAGACAACAAATATCTGACAAATAAACAAACTTAAGGAAAAAAGAGACAGGTATACAATACTGTTGTCACTAAAATCCGTATCGTTTTATTTTCATGGGATGATCTAAATCTAAATCTTGTCATTAAAATTTGTAATGATAGCCTTATAATGTAGTTGTAACTGGAGCCTTAGTTTTTTTTGTTGTTTATAGACAATCAATCCGGAACTGTTTTCAATCTGTTTCTGTTTCTAGTAATTGTAATTGCATCAATAAAACTGATCTTTATCTTGATCTCACTGCGCGTTCCACTTTACTCAAAATACAAAAGCGTTTCAATTTCTGACTAATTAGATGAATTCGTATATCTTATCACTTAAAATAGTTGTTTGATGATTTATTTTTATTTAAAAAAGATTAGCCACAGAGATTTCTACAAAAAGATGCAGTTGTCATTGTTTGTGATTTGATTATGAAAAAAAAACAAACAAATCAGTTTTTTGAGAGGAGTTTTTTTTATATGATAACATACTTGCAGAGTTACCTAACTGTTTTCTGATTTTGCCCACATTGTAAATCGCCAAACAAAACAAACAAACTTAAAAGTTTTTTTCTTGTCTGCTTGTGCCAAAATTAATACATACGAGTGTGATTAATATGAATTATAAAAAAGTTTATCAACTGATGATTAGAAGAGAGAACCGCGTGAAATTTTATCGACACTAATGAGGTGAATTTATGCGTAGAAATATCAAAATCAAAGAAAGAATTTGCTTCTCGTTTAAGAAATATTAAATAAGGTTCAACAATCAGAAATATTATTCAACATTATAGAAACGTGAAGGAAAATCAAAATGTTACGTTCCACAGCAAGCAATTTTGGCATGTAATTGGAATTTGTAGTAAAAGTGAAGTGAAATTCTTGAACTTATTTTGCATAGATTTCTGGGATTAAGTGTGATGGGGATCGAATCCCTGCCTATTCCATCTAAGAAAAAATGTTTTTTTTCCACAGGTAAATATACTCAGCCTTAGTGTGAGTTTCACCCAAACAACATTCCACCCGGAAAATAAGACATTTCACTTTTCGCCTATTGTGAGTTTCACCCGAAATTTCATGATCGAAAAATTCCCCTTATTGTGAACATTCATTTTCACTTCTTTTTTGTAGGCGAACGAAATTTCGCTCGTGCGAAATCACAATAGCTTTTTAAATTCCTGGCGAACAAAAAAATTAAAGGTGAAATACTTTCGGGTGAAACTCACAATAAGGCTGAATACTTCTTGTAAGGAAGTGAATAGTCCTCCAAGTGTAAAAATCTTGTCATGAAAAAGTGCCTTTGATGTTATCCGTTTGAATTCCGTACAAAATTGTAGGTCCCCGTCCATTCCTGCTGTCTTACAACATGCAAACAGGAATGCTTAGCAATGAATAAGCCATTTTAGGCCCTATAGTTCTCCACGAGCTGGAGAACGATTATGATAATTTCATTTCATAAGAATTTTCTATACTTTACTAAACATCCATATTAAATATATCATAAGAACTTGTATCTTTTCATTATTAAAACACTTTATATATATGTATGTATATAAAAATCGGTGCACATTTATTTAATAAAATTATAAGAACTAAATTTTCGAGAACAGTTTCAATATTTTTCCATATCATTAACTCTCATGAAATTTAATAGACAATTTTTGACTGCCTTTCACTTTCACTTTCACTTTGACAAAGTATCGCATCATGAAATTCCACTATTTTTGCCAATAAGTGATACAGAAATGTATCAGCATTAAGTGAAAAGTCATTCTCATCAGGAGAACAACTTCCTTAAGCTTAGATTTTATAGAGAAATAAAAACAGTTTGTTATTAAGTGCTGAAAAAAATATTTTCAATAAAATCAAAAATTGGTTTTCCACAAAATTTTAAGTTGAACGTTTTCTAGAAAACCTCAGTCCATCTGGTTTTTTTTTTGAAAATATTTAATTTAAAGCTAAATAACGAACGTTTTGCTGTGACGGCTTTTGATGTGATTTGAAAATTTTCTGCGATGTAAATTTCAGATTAAAGTGAATCGCAATCAAGATGAGAATATCGAATGCTTCACATTCCACGATATAATGGTTATTTTTCGAGCTTCAAATAAATATTTTAAACTATGTTATTTACAATCTCAAAATTTTCTCGAATTTTGTACTAAAACATAAATCTAAAATCATTTGCACTTAACTTATAATAATTCTTAGGGTAAATTACATCCTACTTGTTGAACAACTAAACTAGCTACCGCTATGGCATGTTGAATGCATTTCGTCAGCGGACATCCCTTGAGATACGAGTGCAAAAATCCAGCTACAAATGAATCTCCGGCACCTGTAGAATCAACCACTCTAACCATCGGCACCGCAAACGAATCAAACACCACCATTGGCGATTCTCGTGTTCCATTGTTTCTTATGAGTAAAACATTTTGCTTATCGTTTGTAATGACAAACACTGTCGTTGGTTTTTGAGTCAGTTCTTGTTTGGAAAAGTCTTCGATTGTGCGAAAGCCACACTTTTTGCTGAGTGTTGTGAACTCCTCTCGATTGCCGAAAACAATTTGGGCACTGTGTACTAGGAACGTCATTATGTCGAAATTCTCTTCGATAATGTATGGTGCGCTGAGATTGAGGACTAAGGTTTTTCGTTCGCCGAGGTAGTTGCGGACTATGTGTCTGACAGTGTCTGTCTTTTGGGGCAGGAAAAAACCTTCAATGTAGAAAATTTGGCGCTTTTTACATTTGTTCATAAGGTTCTCTTGGACTTCGGCACGTTTAAGGTATTCCAGGCTGAATTTCGATGATGCTCCAACGTTGGCGTACAGTGCATTTTTTCGTCCATATACAAAGCATACGCACTGTCCCGTTGAGTCATCCGGAATCACTTCTAAACTGAAAAGAAAAAAAAAAACAAAAAGATATTGATTAAAAATCATGTGAATTTGTTTTAACCGAGTTTGTGTATGGTCATAAAAAAAAACTTGCGCTAACACAAAAATTTCAATTTACTCATAGAGAACTTTTACTTTAACCCAACTTTTCGGTAATTCCATTGAAATTCAATCTTCATATAAATTCTATGATGAGATTTTAATACAAACGCAAAATCATATCAAATTATCATTCGAAAAAATGATTCGCATTTATCCCAACTAACAAGCAGCACATCAGCATTGAAGAGAACTCTATAATTAGTTTCGTCTCGCTCTGCTGATTTTTTGTTATTTCATGCAAGCGAGATGCGCTTCTCTTCTAGCAGTCATTTTTGTTTGGGGTTACTTTCAATTTTATTTTGAAATTCCTTTATTTTGTAACAATGGGTATTTTTATTGCAAATCAAAATAGTTATGCATCAGAATTAACCTATTACTGATGGGTCGCACGCAGGTCATTGATTCAATGTTGTTTGTATTGACTCGAAAAGGTTCCCCGCAATTTACATATGTTTTCGATAAAAATCCCCATGATAGAATATCCCCGCCAAATTTTACGACGATCATGAATAATATAAACAAAAGAGTATATTCTTGTATTATAAAAAATATAGGTACAATTACTTTCTTATCGTTGGCGGTATAATATATAATATAAGACCGGCACAGACAAAAGTCTCAAGAGGTCAGTCATCTTTGCTTTTACAATTATTACACTGCTTGCTAGACGAAAAGTCAGTTCTTTAATGAGTTGGCTTTACACTCTAACCAAATCATGGCTAATATAATTATGACACAAGTGAGGCAATATTTTAAAAGCTGAATATCAGTGTGACATATGGAAATATAGCACTTTTTTCATAGAATAAATTTAAATCTGGTGAAATACTCTTAGGCCCAGTTTTTCAATGGTGAGTTAAACCAGAGTTAGCTAACTCTAGAAGTTAATTAACCCACAGTGAACTGAGGAAGCAGTTTTCGGTGGGGAATGCATGTGGAACGATTTAACAAACTCGGTGGATAAAACATCAAAAGCACCTGTTCAGTTAATCCTGAGTTAACTCACCAAATATGATGAGGTTTTACTTTCAATCTTTTGGCCTTATTTTTGGGTTATTGGCGTATATCTTTTCCACGGTTAGATCAATGTAAAATGGATCTCGTCCTATTTAGAATATAGATGCTTAAGTGTTTCTTTTAAAAATCAGCAGTAGGCTCAGTTTTTCATTAAGTCAGGAGTTCCTCAGGATAGCCACCTGGGGCCAGTTTTATTTATTTTATTTATAAATGACATAGTCTCGTTCATTAGAAATTCTTCTGTTCTTATTTATACTGATGGCATTAAATTTTACAAAAGAATAAAATCGTACACTGTATACTTTTACGTTTTACAAGATGATTTTGACCGACTTAGCGAATGGTGTAATTTAAATCGTATTTTTTTTTTAATATTAACAAATGCAAAACTATGTGTTTTTCACGTAAAAAAGGCACAATTACACATATGTAATTACATTTTTGATTTGTCTCCCTTGAATATATTGTCTGTATTTTCTGATCTTGGATTTAAAACTGACATTTAATGATGAATGACTTTAATTTTATAATAAAAAAACCTAATAGGGTTTTAGGATTTGTAAAACCCTTTTTGCGTCAATTTCGGAATCCTTACGTTTTAAAGCTTCTTTACGTATCTCTTGTGAGACCAATTCTCAAGTACGGATGTGTCATATGGGCCCCTTACTACTCTGTCCATATAACTAAATTAGAAGCGGTGCAGAGAAGATTTTTGTGTTTCTTCCTTCGATTTCTCCCATGGTCGCAAAGACTTATTTTAACTCCTTATTCTCATAGATTAAAATGAATAGGCCTCCCATTACTCTCTAAACATAGACAATATCTTCAATTTTGTTTAATGTCTGGAATTTTAAATGGTTCAATAACATCTCCATCAGTTGTGTGCAAGATGAATTTTAGTTTTAGTCAGTTAAGTTGAAGAAGACAACAGCTTTCGATTCCATTATTTAATAGATCTTACTATGTTGCCTATAGACCTTAATCAATTAATTGCAATTTTTAATATATGTTACTTAATAATATTTTTTGCAAAATGACAATTTTAAATGTATAAAATTTAAAGCTTTGTTTTATAACACATAATAATATACACTAAGAATTTAATTATTATTGTATATAAGAATTTTTTGTACATTTTATATATCACTTTAAATAAATATGTAACGTTAGTATTTAACGGTTTGTTAATAAATAAATTAAATACGGTTTCGATTGAAATATCTCAAGACTGTATAGATATGAAATATAAGAGCACAGAGCTATAGAAATATATAAAAAGACACTTTTTTTGCCATCGCCAGCGCTGTCAATTATTATGACAACTTTGCTATACGTTACATATAATAGTTAATATTTGTGAATCAACTTAGTATACCTGCAGTAAATTAGTATACAAAAATCAACATCAATCGACTTTAGATTATTCCTCGAAGTCTAAAATATCAAAAAGCCATTTTTCCTCCTAAAAAAAATATCTTTATATCGATTCCTTTAATTTAATCTACATTGTAAAAGACAAAGTAAGGGTGGGTCTGGGTATATCCAAATAATATTATTATTAAATTTAAAATTCTGAAAACGTATTATCTATAAAGTCAAACACTCTGCAAAAGCTCAAGGACAGCAAAATTCACTGTTTGTTTACTGCGATAACCTTGTACCTATATATTAATCATAATATACCTACCACGAGTTTAAAAATGTTTATCAACAAGTTTTAAAATAAAATCTACATACATTTGTTCATGTATGATTAAAAAAAAAACTAAATTTAATATTCAACATACAGATTGCAAAGAATATTTGGTATAAGTTATTTGCCTTAATTTAATAAGCTAACCAGAGTTAGCTAACTCTAGAAGTTAATTAACCCACAGTGAACTGAGGAAGCAGTTTTCGGTGGGGAATGCATGTGGAACGATTTAACAAACTCGGTGGATAAAACATCAAAAGCACCTGTTCAGTTAATCCTGTGTTAACTCACCAAATATGATGAGGTTTTACTTTCAATCTTATGGCCTTATTTTTGGGTTATTGGCGTATATCTTTTCCACGGTTAGATCAATGTAAAATGGATCTCGTCCTATTTAGAATATAGATGCTTAAGTGTTTCTTTTAAAAATCAGCAGTAGGCTCAGTTTTTCATTAAGTCAGGAGTTCCTCAGGATAGCCACCTGGGGCCAGTTTTATTTATTTTATTTATAAATGACATAGTCTCGTTCATTAGAAATTCTTCTGTTCTTATTTATACTGATGACATTAAATTTTACAAAAGAATAAAATCGTACACTGTATACTTTTACGTTTTACAAGATGATTATGACAGACTTAGCGAATGGTGTAATTTAAATCGTATTTTTTTTTTTAATATTAACAAATGCAAAACTATGTGTTTTTCACGTAAAAAAGGCACAATTATTTGTCTCCCTTGAATATATTGTCTGTATTTTCTGATCTTGCAATAACTCTGGATTCAAAACTGACATTTAATGATCACTTTAATTTTATGATAAAAAAACCTAATAGGGTCTTAGGATTTGTAAAATCCTTTTTGCGTGAATTTCGGAATCCTAACGTTTTAAAGCTTCTATACGTATCTCTTGTAAGACCAATTCTCGAGTACGGATGTGTCATATGGGCCCCTTACTACTCTGTAAATTAGAAGCTGTGAAGAGAAGATTTTTGCGTTTCATCCTTCGATTTCTCCCATGGTCGCAAAGACTTGTTTTAACTCCTTATTCTCATAGATTATAATTAATAGACCTCCCATTACTCCCTAAACATAGGCAATATCTACTTGCAATTTTATTTCATGGCTGGAATTTTAAATGGTTCAATAACATCTCCATCAGTTCTGTGCAAGATGAATTTTAGTTTTAGTCAGTTAAGTTTAAGAAGACAACAGCTTTCGATTCCATTATTTAGTAGATTTTACTATGTTGCCTATAGACCTTAATCAATTAATTGCAATTTTTAATAATATGTTACTCAATAATATGTTACTTAATAATATTTTTTGCAAATGACAATTTTAAATGTATAAAATTTAAAGCTTTGTTTTATAACACATAATAATATACACTAAGAATTTAATTATTATATATAAGAATTTTTTGTACATTTATTATATCATTATAAAAAAAAATATGTAACGTTAGTATTTAACGGTTTGTTAATAAATAAATTAAATACGGTTTCGATTGAAATATCTCTAGAGAAATATTATTAGAGCACAGAGCTATAGAAATATATAAAAAGACACTTTTTTTGCCATCGCCAGCGCTGTCAATTATTATGACAACTTTGCTATACGTTACATATAGTTAATATTTGTGAATCAACTTAGTATACCTACAGTAAATTAGTATAAAAAAATGGGGGATCACAAACATTTTCAACAACACAATCGACTTTAGATTATTCCCCGAAGTCTAAAATATCATACAAAAATATAATATTTGTCCACACTGTTCCCTATTACACCGCCCCGCCCCCACCAAGCCATTTTTCCTCCTAAAAATAATATCTTTATATCGATTCCTTTAATTTAATCTACATTGTAAATGACAAAGTAAGGGTGGGTCTGGGTATATCCAAATAATATTATTATTAAATTTAAAATTCTGAAAACGTATTATCTATAAAGTCAAACACTCTGCAAAAGCTCAAGGACAGCTAAATTCACTGTTTGTTTACTGCGATAACCTTGTACCTATATATTAATCATAATATACCTACCACGAGTTTAAAAATGTTTATCAACAAGTTTTAAAATAAAATCTACATACATTTGTTCATGTATGATTAAAAAAAAAACTAAATTTAATATTCAACATACAGATTGCAAAGAATATTTGGTATAAGTTATTTGCCTTAATTTAATATTTTCGTTGTTTTTTTTTTTTTTTTGTATTTTTTAATTGGATTTATGATGAGAGTAAGTTATTCTTTTTTAATTTGGATCAAAAGAGATAGATACAAAAAACAACTACCTACATATATAAAACTAATGAATAGGTGCTTAAAATAACAATACTGCCCTGTATGTATTTATTTTTTTAATGTTGGATTAATGAATATTTTCTTGTGTTTATTACTTTATGTAATATCAAATTATAGATACCAAGTTAATTACTGATTAGTTATCACATAAATACATATATAATTAACTAAGTATAAATAAGAACAAATTGATTAACCAGTAAATAGAAGAATTATTGTAATCAATATCTTACAATTACACAGAACTATGCCGGTAAATTAAATCTTTGTTTCTTTGGGCTTAACCAAGCTTTAATGTGAACCATTATCGAGTCGAGTATGTTTAAGATTTAGATAAAGATTTATTTTCAAATCCAATTACAATTATTTTAGAATAAATTTACAAATAAAAAACTTATAACAAAAGTTGTAGGTATTTTTATCTAGAATTACAAAACAGGTGCGAAAGGTGCAGTTACATAAATTCTGTTATCAAACATCATGAATGGTATTAATTGAAATGATTTCAAATAATTAAACAAGAACTGGAACAACAAAGTTTTGTTGTAGTAAGAAGCGCGTTGAGAGAGGTAGTAATGCAAAGCAAAGAATATATTACAAACATAGGAAGAAGAATAGAAACGAAGATAATAGAACATGTATTATTTTTGTGGATTTTAATGAATACAAATCAAATGAATGTTTTTTTTTGCGACTTTTGGTCACCCAGGCAGAACATTTTAACTCATTAGTTAGATTACTAACATATTTATTCAATATTCAATCAATGTAAGCCTTCCCTTAATATTTTACATATATGTATGTAGGTATATAATTAATCTTGCTCTCGATCAACTATAACAATCAACACATAAGATATGAATCATCACATCTCTATTATCATAAATTAGACTTGCCAAATGGTTTGTGAGATACAAAAAAGCAAGCAAATGCCATTAGATCCCTACAAAAATTCGCGATCACTTAGTCTATTGTGTTTGAGCTTTGAGATGAAATTTTATCCGCGCTAAGTGGTCAATGAAGCAGATACATATAGAGAAAAAGTATCTTATTTCCAGATGAAATTCCATAAGTATCATTGAGATAAAAATTTTCTCAAAATATAAACCTCTATTAAGAAAATTGGCATGTTGTTCGTATGTATGTGTTTGTTGATTATGAATTCTTCCGGGTGATGAATATAAGTATTTAAAAACAATGGTGCAAAATTTTAAACAACCTCATGTTAAGGTTTTACCATGATTCTAGTAAATACTTTACTAACTTGAAAAGCTCTTTACTGAAATGTTGTTAGTTTCAAACCCTTTTTACTAGTATCATATTAAACCCATTTTCATACGAAACTCAAGCTGAACGCGCCTGAAACAGTGACATTTTGTGCAAAAAATGAAGCAAACATACCTTTTTAAAATTTTTGACATATGGATTTAGTAAAATGTTAAAAAGATAAAACACCAATCTAGCGATTTTAACTTTAGTAAAATGTTAAGAGATAGTATCATGGTAAACTCGTTTAAATTTAGCAAAATCCTCTTTTTAACCTAGTATCACATTAAAAACGATTTAACCCTTTACTAAATCGTGTAAAATTTTGCGCCAATGGTCCAAAACCTAAAATCCACGCAGAACACATTTTCAGTTAAGGCGGAACATCATTTATGTGGGTCAATGATGTGATGTTTTATTTTCTCATCATATTCTCATCATGAATTTACCCCAGAAAAAGCTTCACGATAACCATCTAGCATTTCCTTCCAATTTTCGTTTTTACACAATTCGTGATGAAGCATATATAAAATTAACTAATTTCTCGAATTATTACAAAATCACCTTTCATCATTAACATAAAACATTCATGAAATCAACAACAACTAAAATAACCCACCTTGTATGTACGCCCGTCTTTTTGAGGATACCCTTCAGTAAGTCCGCCAGTGGGTCTCCGCCAACGGCCCCAAATAATAGGCAATCAGTCCCTAGCTGCTTTAATATGCGTGTTGTGTTAAGAGCGGAACCACCACAGTTCACTGGTGCCATCAAGCTAAAAGAACAATAAAAACGACTTTAAAAAATAAACAAAAAAAAATTAAAACATCCTCCTCTTGATTCTATGAATGTGGAGCGATTTAGCAGGTCTACAAAAGTACTCTATACCCATACCTGCAATAGGTGGTAGCCACACAAAATATAACAACAACAAAAACTGACGGCTTTACAAACGTTCTGATAGAGCAAGTGTTTCTATGTGATTTTGTTGTTGTATACAGGCTTGAGTTACTTTGTTTTCTTGTTCATCGATGCACAACCAACCTGACCAGAGAAACACCCAACCCAACATAACACCCCAACCAACGTACCTGCCACAAATTTCCTCTGAAATTTTTGTCAAAGTCTGCATATCGATTTCGCCCTTTGTATCCAATGACAGATTGTAGCGCTTCAGAATCTCCAAATCATTTAGCTGGACCGTTGCATCGAGTAAAACATTACCGAATGCGATAACTTTTGGCACACCGCTGCCACTTCTGCTGCGGCTACTACTTCTGATCTTTGTGGGCGACGACATCATACGAGTGGCAAACTCTTCGCGAACTGTTACACAACGACAACCCATATTCCGTACAAATATTATTTTTGAAGAGTTTTACGCGCAAATTAGTACACAAAAAAGAGACAACAAACAACTAAAAATTGATGAGCTTTCTTCTGTCAGTCTCTGAAAAAGTCGATTATTTTTCTAAACCCAAAAATCTTTTAGATAAACGAACACGAACAGGAGCACCATTCAATGCTAACCGTCAACTGCATTGTTTGGAATTGCACTGTAGGGCAGCAATCGTAGTGGTATGGCTTTAAGTGCGGTAAATGAATGAATTTCAAGATAAAGGAAGGGGCATGTACTTCCGTGGCTACCCCATCGACCCATCGCATCGTCGTATTCGTGTCGTCGTCGTCATCGTCAGTTTAGTAAAGTGGAAAAAGTTTCCAAGTTTCAAGTTTGAGGCAGCAGGCAGAAGCAGAGGTAATCTATTGGAAAGTCTACAATTGGATTTGTTATGTTTTTATTTGATGAAATGAATATGTAGATGGCGTTAGTTTGAAAATTACAGTTATTTTTAATGCATAATACTTTTAGGCGCCTTTTTGACAGATGTAATCGACGAGTCAGGTTATTTTTGTCTTTCATTGAAGTAAACAAAATAATTTGTGAAGAAGAGTGAGTGCAAAATACGAGCATATCTATAAAAGATGGCAAAATAATAATTAATGCTGAACTTAATCAATGGAAAATTGTATTTAAATGTTTTTAATTGTGATTGTGATAAGACGAATTCAATGAGAATTAAAATTGGAAAGTTTAGAATTCGGACTTGGATAGCGACTGTGAGTATGATGTCAGTTCTTATTTTGCTGCTATATTGCGCTTAGGGTTGCCATACAAATTTTCGAAATATTTTTAGATACATTTATTGTTATAGCACATTCATTATTAATATTTGCGTAAAGTCTGCATATAGGAGAATAAGAAATCTCTAACCGTACTCAAAATATTAATGATCTAAATCCATCTAACATTCTAGCAAGTATGTAGGTTTTAATCAAATTAAGAAAACATTTTATTTTGTAGTGGGAAAAGTCAAATAAAACCAGTAATAAACATAACGTCAATTTATACATATATTAGGTAATTCTGGCATAATGCGAAGAAGTGATATTAAGCTAAATGTACATTATTCAGAGTGAGATTAAAGTTAAACCCGAAGTAAGCCACCAAATTGGGTGAGTTAACTCCAGATTAATTGAACAAATTCCTATGAGTTTTTAAGCTCCTTCCACATGTACCTATCATTCAATAAAAATCAATGCATATAGTATTAACTGTAAATACATTAATTTGTGGTTTAACTCACCACTGAAAAATTGGCCTTTGGAATGTGTGTGTATCTAAAACCCAGTTTTTCAATGGTAAGTTAAAACAGAGTTAGTTAAATCTAGAAGTAAATTAATTGAAGAGAGCAGTTTTTTGGGAGAATTCATGTGGAACGACTAATCAAACTCGGTGAATAAAACATCAAAAGCATCTGTTTAGTAAATCTTAAATCTCGCACTGAAAAACTGGAACTTATGCAGCCAATGTAGAACATTCTGGAATAGTGACAGATTACTTTATAAATATATCTAAGTTTTATGTATAGAACTATCTTTTTGCATTTCCCGCGTCTCTTTGCTTAGAAAACATCGGTTAAATGGCAAAGTGATTCCTGCCTAATTTGAAGTGAGCAAAATTATTTCATACCTATCTCTAAAGTGCCTTGCACATGAACGGCGACCTGCGAATACGAATAAATCTTTTGAGTCAATTTCTAGAGCAAATACAATTATTTTGTTTGTTTTTACTTTTTGGCAACTAATTTATTAATCCAATGAACAAATTTAAATAATAATCACTGCGTAAAATTAGTTTAAACTGGAAAATTTTGTATTTTAATGTTTTCTACGCGACCAAAAACTTATCTTCTGCGAACTGTCAAACGAAAATTTGCAATCAAACACTCATCTAACTTCTTTATGTTTTATGACAATTCGAAGTTGTCAGCGACTACTCATGTGAATGAAATATCAAAATTTGCGACCAATTACAATTCGCAGTTCGCAGGTCGTGTCTCATGTGCAAAGCACTTAAAAGAGCTAGAATGACGATTGTAGCTTTTAGGCTTAAAATTATCTTAAGTGAAAACCCCACCATAATCAAATCCAAAACCAATTAAACTGTAAATGCAAAACACTATAGATTATGACGCCCCTTAAAAAATCAACAAAATTAACCTCAAAATGATTTAAAATATAAACAAAAAAAGAACAAGTAATTTTTCCACAGATTTGTTTTCAATTTGCGGTTTGTACTCGAAAAGTGTGACGACACCTATGTATAGCGTCACACTTTTCGACAGAAAAGTTTGGTATGAAATATTCAACGGGTATCGCGTAGCTTAAAAAAAAAAAAAACTGTGGGTGTCCGAAGTATGCCGACCAGCGCAGCGGATGGCGGCGGCGGGCGTAAACAGAACTGTTATAAATTATTTAGTCACTTAGCTTCTTAATGTGTACATTTACAGCCATGTGAGTAAGCTATATTAATCAATAAAAATCAGCTGTTTAAAGCATGGTTAATAGGTAGGTACTCTTATGGTTATTATTGTTTTATTACGTTTATGAAGATGGATCGTTGAGCGTTATTCTAGTTCTGATAGGTTATCGAAAGTTTACCTATCAAAGCATTAATTAGTATAATTGATTCAAATTTACATAACGTGACGTGAAACTGGGTATGTGCATGATAAATTTCTCAAACAATTAACGAAAGAATATGTTCTTTTTTTTTTAATTTATACGAGCTGGGTCTTTAAACACCTCTAAAACTAGTAGGAAACCAATCGGCGAGGTGTGTGATGACCGACGCTGACGCGACAACGACATTCGGTTAAGCCCCAATAAATTTATAGTATCATGAACGAACTGCTTTATATGGTAGTTAAGTTGAGATTTAATTATTGATTGTGATTTCATGGGTAAGACAGGTAAGGGAAAGTGGTAAGAGTCACGCAAAAACTAAAACGAAGAGTCTGCTTTGATAATAAAACCACTTATTCATTATATGGATAGCTTAATCATGAAAGCTTTTGGGCATGAGTTCAATGTATTGGGTGTTTTGTAGTTAGTTTCACAGTTAGTTTTTTTTTAGAGGAGGCGCTAAGGGATTACAAACTACGACCTTTGATAAACTCCAGATACGTTCAATATGATTAGCATTAGAATGGTTTCAAAAAATCAAATGTTTTATTTTTGTTTAGGTCTGAAAGTGGAAAATTAGCTGCTTTGTATCTTAAAAAAAAACCTGTTGAAAATTAGCACTTTAAAGGTAGGTATTAAAACTAAGAAGTCGCACTTGATAGCTTTTTTTTTTTTTTGAAACCTATAAAATTTATGAAAAATTAGCTTAAGAATTGTAAATCCAACCCGTGAACTTTTTGAACTTTTAATTTGTTGGTGCGACAGCTTGTATGGAGAGAATATTGACTTACCTACAACTCTCAACCATTCCTGTGTTATGTGTTGTTTGTTTGAAGGAAAGAAGGGACCTTACAATTTGTCACATCCGCACAAGAGGAAGTACCGTTTTTTTTTTTTTTTATTTAGGTGGATGAGGCTGGGATTCGAACCCAGACCTCCAGCATGATAGTCCTCTACGCTCTTACGACCAAACTAAAGTGTTGAGTTAAAGCCAAAAAAAGGAAAGCAGGACTGTGGAATATAGAAAACATTCTTGCCAATGCAGTCAAATTATTAAATTTAAAAACTAATTTTCAAATTTCTAGTTCGAGCATCGAATATAGACTTTAAAGCTTTCAAAAGACTTCAAAAAATTTAATAAATTATATACCTACAAAAGTCAAAAATTTCAAAAGAGTAAAAAGACTGTACCCACACAGACTTTTGAATTCATTGAATTCATACTTAAAGAATTCAATGAATGTAAAAAGCTTAAAGCAAATTTCAAGGAATTCAAGTTATTAAAATAGGTACATAGGATTAATTTGACGTCTTTTGGCTGCTTTAGGTACAATACCAGGAATTAACTTACTGATCGAACTCTTCAAGTGAAGTCTATAAGATTAAATAAACAGGTTTTTTTTTTAATTCAATTGATTATACAGTTTCTTAAATATATGAATATTTCACCTTAAATTAGTGCCATGCCGGTGCTTTTAGTTTTATTGTTGTTATCGTTGTTATCAGTCATCCTATATATGAAAAAAATGTGTTTTAATATCAATTTTATCCAAATAACACAAAATCTATGTCAAAAAAAAAAACACTTATATGACTCAACACAAATTGTCTGTTTAACAAGATAAATGATTCACAAAAATCAAACACCACATCCATCAAATGTCTCCGGTCTCCCCCATAAGGCCATGCAACAATAAAATAATATGGAACGTGCATTAAATGTTCAATTTGTTTTTTTATTAATTTAATCAAACATGAATATGAACATTAATTACCTCCTAAAAATATTAACAGCCTCGCAAATGTATGCTTTTATTTATTTCTCTTGAAGTAATTTCAAAAAAAAAAAAAGAATGAATCGACTTTATTCTGACAAAATTATGACACTTTTATTTTATTGATAGAAAAAGCACGAGACCTCATTAGCTTTGGCATCATCCCAAAAAAAAATATATTTTACCACGATTACACTCAAATTTGAAATTTTAAAAGAATTATTTTTAAATCTTTATCATATCGAAATATAGAAAAACCCACCGTTTTTTTTCTGTTTCTTTTTCCTCAAAAGTAAGTTCGTTCATATCTACATACATATATATGTACGATGTACCGACATATATTTACAAAAAGAGTAATTCAAGATTAACATTAATCTTTTGCTTTTGTTTACCTTCCTAAATTGATAAAAATATGATTTTTTTCGATAAATACTTAAAAAAAAATAGAATGAAATATGTACCTAACTGTTGTTTTTATCAAAGCCGGACCTTAATTTTACCCGAAAAGGGAAATTTCCATTTTGAATTGCGATAACATAAGTAGATACCCTACCCTTTTTTTGTTTAAGAGCAATATCAGTTTTTTTTTTTTGAATGTACAATTTTTGACACCACAGCTGGGTTAAGAGAATTGGTTACCTTTGTTTTTTTTTTTTGCCTTTCACAGTATACCTTAGCCATAGTAACAAAAAAAAGAACATAATTCAGTTACTCCAACTCATTCTCTGGAAGTGACCTAGTAAAATTGAACTTCGAAAGAATTCCGACAGAGCTGAATTTTGGTGGAGAGCTTAATAGTTTTGATGCCTTAAGCACGTGCTTAAAATTAGCATACGTTTTAAACAGTTCTTTTGATACTTGGTTAAATACGGTTTTTTAACATTATCTAGGAGATTTTAGATAAAAGTTATTCTTATAACATTTTTTATGTTTTTTTCAATGTTCGAACTTATTACCGACTTAAATAAAATGAAAAACAATAAAGCCTCCGGTGTTGATGGTATTCCCATAGAATTTTATAAAAACGCGACACCAGAGTTCTTAGAGTACATATTAGTATTTTTTAATAAGATTTTTAATGACGAGAACATACCCAAAAATTTTCTGCTTTAAAAAATTTCGGCCATTTTTAAGAAAGGAAATCGAGAAATTCCTGAAAACTATAGAGGTATTGCTATTCTCAACTCCCTAAGAACACTTTTAACTAAAATTCTCTGTGACAGGCTCGTCCATTGGGCTGAGCATAACAATATAATTAGTTGTTTTCAGGCTGGTTTTCGAGCCAACCTTTTGACGGTCGACCAAATTTTAGCGCAAAATACTGCAGCAAGGCGTTCAATTGATAAAAAAAAAAATGTTTGTACGCCTTTTTTGTAGATCTGAAGGCAGCTTTCGACACTATTAACCGGAGGTCATTAATCTTTAAGCTTTCAACTATAGGACTTTCAACAAAATTTATCAAAGTATACGAAAAACTTTTGGCAAACATGACTGCAGTAGTACATAACGGTAAAGACAAGTCCAGGGTATTTAATTGCGGAACAGGTGTTTACCGCAAGGTTGCATTTTGAGTCCGTTAATGTTTACGTTATTTATTAATGATGTTGAACATCATATTTCAGATGGGATTGGTTTTGAAGATCTGACAATCAAAGCATTGCTCTACGCCGATGATATGGTAGTTTTATCTGAGAATCCGTTGACCTTGCAACTCCAAATTAATAAGTTGAAAAACTACTGTAATATGTGGGATCTCAAGATCAATACATCCAAATCAAAAATAATGGTTTTCAGATCCCAAAATCGAACTATTAACTACGGGCGTAACTGGACGTTAGATGGTCAGACCGTAGAAGTTGTCAGCGAATTTAAATATTTGGGTTACTTGTTCACTTATAACTTAAATATTCGAGCACATATTAAGGAAAAAGCAAATGTGGCTGAAATAGCTATAAACACAATGTGGTCAGAGTTTTTCACCAACAAATATGTAGACCCAATATCTAAAATTAAGGTTTATAACGCCACAATCAACAGTTGTTTTTGTTATGGAAATGAAGTCTATGGAATGCATTAGAGTTCTAAATGCAGATCACGGTGGGAAACCTCTTATACGCTATGTCTTACATGCAAGAAATTACCGAAATACGTATTTGAATCTGTTTTGAGTCCGGATCAAAAATAGAAATTTTGTTTTAGCTAAACTAAAAGCCCCGAACTTTTATGAGTATCTCACACCTTATAATGCAGTTCTTTTGTAACTTCCTTACAAAAACATGGTCACAATTTTTTGTTTTACCTAAACTAAAAGCCAAATAAAAGTAACTTTATTGAAATTGTATTACTTAGT
Source organism: Leucozona laternaria (assembly GCA_932273885.2). Taxonomy (NCBI): domain Eukaryota; kingdom Metazoa; phylum Arthropoda; class Insecta; order Diptera; family Syrphidae; genus Leucozona; species Leucozona laternaria. Next base: position 18,450,430 of record OW026368.1, on the reverse strand, counting down.
TAATCTATTCATTGTAATTGTTTTTTACTGTTTTTAAGCATAAAGTTTTCTTTTTTATTGCTTATATCGATAACACATTGAAAATAAAATAAATATTTTATTTTTCTTTATAAATATGTATAAACAAAACAAAAATTATTAATCTCTCTTTTTTAATGCTAACTTTTTTTTTAACTGGCAGACGGCTCATGAAGCCATGCTTTTGTAAATCCTTATATCTAATTGATGTAATATTTTAATATGAAAAAAAAATAAAGAATATCTATAACAATAATAATAATAATAATAATAATAAAATCTTTTATTAAATTTTTTTTATACAGAAGCTTCTAATATGTTCAAATAACGTTGCATATCAAATTTTTCAAAACAAATATTTTTAGAATTAAAAAAAAAAAAAAAACAATAATTTTTTGAAATTTTGATGTTTTGAAAAACCCGTGGATGATTTTTTAACTCCGCGTTAATATACACTTAAATAAGGCTTCCCAAATTTTTTTTCGTAAAAATAAAAATATGGGTAAGCCAAATACAAGTTTCTTTTTAAAAATGCAATAAAATAAAAAAAAAAATTCCATGAATTATGGCTTTATTAGTAAGAGCGAACATGATTGTAGTAGTAGCTGTCTCGGCTGGCTTCGCAGTAGCGCATTCTGTCACTCCAATTTTCCAAGACCTTTTTGATGGTTTCGGGCTGTAGATCATGGATTGCTTGGATGATATTGGCCTTAAGGGCTTGTTGCATAACATTGGTCCTTCACGGGTCCGCAAAAAAACAACAACCAAAAGCGTCAAATCGAAGCTCCGAGGCGGCCAATTGACATCGCCAAGACGGCTTATAACACGATTTGGGAATTTGGTGCGCAGAAGATCTATTGTGGCATTGGCTGTGTGGCATGGTGCGCCATCCTGCATGAAGCAGAGGCGGTCCAAATACATGTCTTCAATTTCAGTAAAATAAAAAGTCCGTTAACATGGCTCTGTAACGCCCACTGTTGCACTGTTGACCGAAACGTTGTTCCCATCCTCATTTTGGAAGAAAAATTATCCAATAATGCCACCACCCCACAGCCCGCACCAAACTGTGTCACTCGCTGTGGATGCATTGGCTTCTCGACAATAACTTGCGGGTTTTCCGAGCCCCAGATGCGGCAATTTTGTTTGTTAACGTAGCCGCCGAGATGAAAATGCGCCTCGTCAGAAAAAATAATTTTTCGACTTTTCAAAAAACGCACTATTTGGGCGTTTTGTTTAAGCGTAAAACGACTCATTTCTTTCCGCGGAGGTATGAGAGGTATACTGACTTTCTGTCAAGATTTCCAGCGGGAAAAAGCTGATGTCAGTGTCAAAATAACCTACGTTTTAAAAAGAAACCACTAGATAGCCCACACGTTGTATAATACATATTATATTCCCATCATTTGTTTGGCGTACACTCGGGCGTATGCGTATTTTTTATAGATATGTAAATCCTATCCTATATACTTGCCTTTTTTATGTATCATCCAATCATATTCCTCCATTATTATTATTAGCTTGTTCCTCTTACTGTTGCCAGCCCAAAAAACCAAATGGCTTAATTTTGTGAGAAGCTTTTTGTCATAGGCTGCGGGATGCTCGCCGGGTCCAAGGCCCTACCAAAGAAGCAACAAACTTTATTGCATTCGAGGTTATTTTTATTGAGATCGTTGGAAGTGATTACAAAATCTTCCGTTCGCTTTTTTTGTCACTTTGATTTTGGCTATGAAAAAAAAACAAAGTTACACCAACTTTCCCATCTTTTCAGCAGAGGTTGCTGCTTTCTTCAGGGGAACTTTATTAAGACAAAAATGTATATCGATTAAGTGTATAATAACAATTAAAACAATAAAAAGTTACACTCACTTGTTTACAAGTTATTAAAATTTTAACATTTAGCATTACAAATGATTATTAAATAATTAAAAAATAAAAAAAAAATAAAGCAAAAGGAAAAGAACACATGAAATGAAGTTAAGTCTATCAGATCTAAACAAAGATTAATGAAGAAACGAGAGAGCAATAGACGGCAGAAATGTTTTCTATTCATGTTGTTGTTGTTATTCATTATGTGTAATTTTTCTGGTGTATATCGTTTAGACAGTCTGTATAGAACTTAGACACCTTCAAAATCTGGGGCCGAATTACCGCATCAGCTTTACGTGACTGAATTATGTGAGTTTGGCATTACCGCTCACGTTATGGAGTCATCATCTCCATAGGTTTTACTCGTTCATTCGATTACTGATGGCACTCGATCGATCAGTCACTGATGCGGTAATTTGGCCCCACTGGAGAGCAACCGCTTTCGATGCTGTGGTGCGCCAGAGCTGTCTTCGCAGGGTTTTCTGATTTAATGTCAGATTTGTGATTCGAAATGCTTTGTCGAAGGAATTGTTATGTGGTCCCGATGTAGTAGAAGTTGCATGGTTCGTTCGGTTTGCGGTTGAAATTAATTTTTTAGGTTACATCTGTTTGTTTATTTCTAATTTTAATTAATTAAAATTTTAATTAATTTTATTGCCAAGCAAATGTCTGTAAGATTTTTACTGATAACTTCCTTAAAGTTTTCAGTCAGACTTAGAACGTAAACTATACTTTTGAAGATACCGTTGTTCAGATTCTTCTTGTGCTAACGGGGTATTTCATTTTTATATTTGGACAGTAAATGACGAATAATAGCTGCAGGATACTCACTTTCACTCAGGATTTTCACTAATTTTTTCTCGTTGGCAGAATATGAAATTGCGCTCATCACTCAGTTTGAAGACCTAACTTACGAGGTTGGAGGCAGTATTCATAATAATGTCTGGTTGTTATTTGTATTCGCTTATCGCTGGTTCTTTACAATTTCTATACAATTCTTGTATTTTCTTAGAGCTATGTACTTTTAAGCAATTAAAAATATATATAAATTATCGCCTGAGATAGCAGACGTCACTAAATCACAGTCTGATATAGCATACGTCACAAAATCACAGTTTAAGATACCAGATATGTCCCTGAAAAAAGGTCTGAGATAGGAGACGTCACCAAATTACAGTCTGAGATGGCAGACGTCAGTAAATAACATTCTGAGATAGCAGACGTCACTAAATTAAAGTCTGAGATAGCAGACGTCACCAAATTACAATCTGAGATAGCAGACGTCAGTAAAAATAACAGTCGGAGATAGCAGACGTCACTAAATAACAGTATGAGATAGCAGACATCACTAAATTACTGTCTGGACAGCAAATACTTCACTAAATCACATTTTTTTAGATAGAAGACGTGAATAAATTACAGTCTGAGATAGGAGACGTCACTAAATTACAGTCTGAGATAGCAGACGTCACCAAATTACAGTCTGAGATGGCAGACGTCACCAAATTACAGTCTGAGATGGCAGACGTCACTAACTTACTACTTAAAACCTGGGCTTCCACAGTCCTATTTGACCCGAAGTCTTTTAAAAAAGAGACTCACCAGGTACTCTTGATTGGTACTAATTTCTACCATGGCAGAGCTCGATTTTCTTGTGCTCATCCACAGTTTTTTTTAAATATTTTGGTCTAGACCCGAGTGTGAACTATAATTTCACAGAAAAACTTATATTAATAATATGCTCTTTTCTATAGATTCATTGGCAACGGTAACTCGGGATTGCTTTGAATGCAATCTAATAAACGCGTAACGATGAAAAAATGCTGTAATGCATCATTACAATTTACGTCTTATTTTTGAACGCACAAATCTTTTTAAAAACCACCTTTGAAAAAGGGCAAGAACCACATAATATTTGGTTTCAAAAAACCACCCAACCGTTAAAGCTGTAAGTTCTTATAAATCTCTATACGTACAAACAAAACTGCATCTGTAAATTTTGTTTTGTCATCTCTATCTCTATCCCAATCTCATGCTCATGATTTTATAAATATGTATGCGTATGTATGTACGAATACAATCACAACTTGTAAATATTTAAAGTAGAAATCGTTGATGCGAAACCAAACAAAAAAAATTTTTATCCTCGTTTTTCCACAGCTTTAAGTGTAAGTCCCTACACATTATTACTCACACAAAATCTTCGTTGCCCCATTTTGCATTAATTTGTAGCATTGCTTTGCATGCAAAATTCACATGGCATGTTGTAAACCCCCCGTTCGTTTGTTGGAAATGTAAAGCACTTAATTCAATTCTGACACAAACAAAATATTCCAATATTAAATAAAAACCAGCTAAATATTCCAACAGGTGTTAAATAAAATCAACCAAATAAACCACCAAAATATATAAAAAACAATTTGTTTTTTTTTTTTTTTTTGTTTTGTTTAAAAGTTTAATAAATATACAAACAAAAAATATTGACTGTCTAAAGCTCTTTTAAAATAGATTATTAATTTTTAGAATACAAATGTTTCATTGATGAATTTCGAGAAAACAAAAGACACTACCTACTACCTACGTTTGAAATAGATTAATTTTCGGAATACAAAAATGTTTCATTGACAAATTTCGAGAAAAGAAAAGACAAATCTTTTCCTCAAAATCCTTTGACTACGTGAAAATAAGCACAGATTGTCTGAGATTGAGATTTTTAAATGAAAAACATATTTATGTGTGAGTTAATTTTGCAAATTCACAGAATAATCAAAAATGACTAATTTTACTACGAACTATAGTAAAATAATATTATTATTAGATGTCAGCATTTTGTTCACGCATAATTGAATGCTCTTTGTACAATTGTTGCTAAACAAAGGGACCCACAATATATGCTTTATGTCAGGTGTTCAAACATAAGTCACATATCACTGTAATTTAATCTGACGTTACTGTCATATTACTGCACTTGTCAAACGAATGGTATTGACATTGACATCGCAACACATCTATAACGGCACGTCACTTATTCATGCTAGAATCTGATTGAATGCGTTAATGATACGTGCGCTCTGCTGCATAATTGGACATAGAGTCTAGAGTAAAAACAAAAAAAAAAAAAAAAAACAATAATAAAAAATGCCCACCTGCTTAAGTAGGTACCTACATGCTAGGGTCAGGTGATTGACCGTGTTTTTTCTTGGCGGGAAAACCAAAGCTTTTTTCAATTAACGATGCAATAGGGAATTTGCTTTCAATTTATAAACAGAAAACCTCATATCTCCATGCACACATGCATAACTAATTAATGATTGTTTTGTTTTTACTGAGTCAAAATAGTTATACCTACCTACAAAGTAGCAAGTAACAACAAACAGCGGTTATTGCACTAAACGCGATGTGTAGGTCAGTATCGGATAACACTGTAAATGCGGGAATTTACAAAGCGAATACCTACCTACCTACTGGTTGAGGGTGTTCTTTGGAATCACCATTGAAATACGAGTAATTTGAATAGAATGAATGTTCCCCATTTAAAGGGGAGGGGGGTTGGAGGTACTTTGTTTCGATATCTAGATGAGTCAAGCTTTGATGTGGGGATATTCAGATGGAAATAATTTTTGTATATCGTCGAAATCAAATGGAAGTTTCATATGCTCATGAAAGTAAGGTCAGGGTTTTTTCGTTATGAATGGCATTCTTACATTTAAATTGATTTACAAATTATAGGTTGAACAATTTAAAAATTGCAGTAAGTTGGTCACTGGAGCTTATAGACTAAAAATACTCATTTTGTAAGTCTTTTAACTTACTAAGGATCCATTGATATATTACAATTTATGTAAAGGGTGTTTTTTTTTAGAGGTAAAGAACTTTGAAATGGAATAAAACAAAGATGATTTTTTTTAATTGACATGAAATTTAGTTTATTCGAAAGATAATCTTCCGGCATTATAATTTAAATATGATTTCTGGCATATGACCACCACGGCTGGCTCGGACGTAGTCTAATCTGGAGGTCCGATTTTCGATGACTTTTTCCAACATTTGTGGCCGTATATCGGCAATAGCGCGGCGAATGTTGTCCTCCAAGTGGTCAATCGTTTCGTTTCGTTTTCACATATCCCCGCAAAACATAGTCAGGCGGCGTTAAACCGCACAGTCTTGGAGGCCAATTCATGGGTCCGTAACGTGAAACTATACGGTTACCAAACGTTTCCTTCAATAAATCAATTGTGGCACGAGCTGTGTGACATGTTGCGCCGTCTTGTTGAAACCACAGCTCCTGCACATCATGGTTGTTCAATTGATGGATCAGTAATCATGGCTCTATAGCGGTCACCATTGACTGTAACTTTCTGGCCAGCATCGTTTTTAAAGAAGTACGGACCAATTACTCCACCAAACCATAAAGCACATCAAACAGTCAGTTTTTGTGGATGTAAAGGTGTCTCAACATAAACTTGAGGATTATCATCACTCCAAATACGGCAGTTTTGTTTATTGACGTATCCATTCAACCAAAAGTGAGCTTCATCGCTTAACAAAATTCGCTTATGAAAATTGGGATCAACGGCAGTCTTTTTTTGGGCACAATTTGGAAGCGTTTTTCAGGCGTCAGTCTATTCATGTTGAAATGCCAAACCAAACTAAAAAGAAATCACTTGACAGCTGACAAAATGGCCGCCAGGTAAAACACTATTGCCAACTTAAAGTTGTATACCTCTAAAAAAAAACACCCTTTATATGGACTGCTAGTTACTTCTCACTTTTATACATTTCTAGCACAGAAAAATGTTCCAAAAAATCGCAACGCTCTTGGGAGTGGGCACCCCAATTCGTTACTAAATAGATGTCAAACGCTAAAAAAAGATGTTAAAATTTAAATAAATATTTAAGAAGAACTGACAATAGATAGCGCATCTAAAAAAGTTAGTTTTGTTGTTTAAATTGAATAAAATACATTTTTAATTGTTTTAATTTTTCGTATTTTTATTCCTGTGAGAATCACATCCAGCACTTCATCATACAAATTTTTTTTTACAATCAGAAATATTAATTTTATTTACGTAAATATTGTCTAGAACAAACAATAACAAACTAAATCGAATCGAAAACAATCAAATTATTTTTTACAATATTGCGGCCAAAGATACTTTAAATAAAGATTGGAAACGTAGGCTGTCATTGCGTTTTGCCTATACAATCTGAACAAAACGATTAAAGATACAACAACATAAGCAAATTGCTTTCGGAGGGTGGTAAAACGTAGTAGAAAGGTTTGGCATCTTTGTTAAAGGTGAATTTCATCCAACGACCACCGGGTCCCAACAGTGCTGCTGATGTAAACTGTAACACGAGTGAAGTTGGGTACTAAAACGTCAATGTAAGGGTCAGTTTGTTGCCAGCTAATCATGCTTAGCGCCAGTTTGTTCACATAGCTGATCGTATACTTAAATAAGGATTAGTGCACCTAGTAAATCAGCAAATGTGCATGTAAAACAACATATTTAGCAAGGAATTACAAATTTGAGTTTCTAATCTTGAAATCGATTATCAGCCGATTTTGGTTGATTATAGGGCAATTAAATTAGAACTTCTCAATAACCTTTCCCTGCTTTATCAATGATTATTGCTAATGGTATATAAATTATCAACGATGAACGTTTTAAACAAAATTTTTATCAAAGAATTCATAATTTGAGTTGTTTACGATTTAAGGCCCAGTTTTTCAGAGGTGAGTTAAGCCCGAGTTAGTTTAATCTAGAAGTAAATTCATCCACAATTAACTGAGGGAGCAATTTTTTGGTGGAGAATGCATGCGAAACGACTAAACAAACACGGTGGATAAAATATAAAAAGCATCTGTTCAGTTAATCTTGAGTTAACTCACTAAATTTGATGAGTTATCTCAGGTTTAACTTTAATCTCGTATAGGTACTGAAAAACTGGACCTTAGTTGATAAGCGTCATTTAATTAGACCCCCTGAATGCCTTAAATAACTTCAATTTTAAAAATTATAATCATTCATCAGTCATTTCCAACATTCTGTCTTAGAAGTTAAAAGAGTTTATAAGCAGTCCATTGACATGTAATTGACTGCATTACTTTTTGACTGTTTTCAGTATCTAAGCCACTTAAAAGTCATTTAGAAAACGTAATAAATAATGGGTGATTTTTTAAGAGGCTTAGAACTTTTTTTAAAAAAAAAACACAAAAAATTCGAAAAAATGAATGAAATATTTATTTGAATCGATAGTTTGAACCTTGCAATTTAATGTTTAAAGATAATTTCATGCAAATGTTGACCGCGGCTGCGTCTCAGGTAGCCCATCCGCTGAGTCCAATTTTGGCATACTCTTTCACACATATCGGCCGGTATCTCACGAATGAATGCATGGATGTTGGCTTCCAGTGCGTCAATCGAAGCGGGCTTGTCCCTATAGACATTAGCCTTGACATACCCCCACAAAAAATAATCTAATGGTGTCAAATCGCACGATCTAGGCGGCCAATTGACCGGCCCGAAACGTGAAATTAACTGTTCACCAAACTCGCCTCGCAATTGCGCCATTGTTTCGCGTGCTGTGTGGCATGTGGCACCGTCTTGTTGAAACCACATATCATGCAATTCAAGAACTTCCATTTCGGGCAAAAAAAAGTTTGTTATCATCGCTCGGTAGCGTTCACCATTGACAGTAACGCTGCGATTCGCATCATCTTTGAAGAAATATGGCCCAATAATGCCGCCGGCCCATAAACCGCACCAAACAGTGGCTTTTTCGGGATGCATTGGTAGCTGTTGCAATGCTTCTGGCTGATCTTCACTCCAAATGCGGCAATTTTGCTTATTTACGTACCCATTCAACCAAAAATGAGCCTCATCGCTGAACACAAGCAGCGCGCGATGAACATTTCGAACCGAGCACGAATTTTGATAGTAAAATTCAATAATTTGCAAGCGTTGTTCATTTGTAAGACGATTCATGGTTAAATTGCAAACCAAACTGAAGCTGTTTGACAGTGACACAAGGTACTAAACACACGTCAGCTGTCAAAACCAGTGTTGCCAAAACCAAACCAGCTTAAAAATCACCCTTTATCATTTAATATTTTTTTTTTAATTTATCAATGAGAAACTCACGGTTAATTATTTCTTTCATTTTTTTTCTAAGAAGAAAATCATCTGTGACAATTAAAGAGAAAATAGATGAATTCTCCTTATTTTTAATTTTTCGAACAAGTTTTGTCTACTTCAGCTAATTTTATTTTAAGAATAGGTAGTCAATTCAATAGATGTGTATATAAGATCATTGTTCAATTTTTAAGAAAACATTATAATTGAGCTTTCACTTATATTTTCTGTTTAAAGAACCTATAGTTTGTGTGCTTTGTCAACAGAATTTTAATGAAATAATATGAATGGTGCAAAATTTTAAATAGCCTTTCGAAAGGCTGTAACTTTGTGAATAATGGTTTTATATTGAAAAAAAAAAATAAAGAGTATTTTAATGCTTTAAATGTCTTCTTTGAAAAGCTTGATATGAATAAATTTTCTGGTCATCGTACTCAGCAGTTAAAATAGAAAAAATAACGTAGTAAACAATTTTCAGACATTTTTTTTTAAACTTTTAATTAATTTGCTCGAACCAAAATTCCCAACTTAACTAACGCTAGACATTTTCACTGAAACATCAAATATCGGTTTTTGATGAAAACGGGCATTTTGTTTGTCTTTATAATAATTGCTTCTTGAGTTAACTTTAAATACATGGATGTAGTTATTTAACTGATGGGCTTAAATAGATAAAATGTTTTAATTTTACAAAATTTCATAAAAGGATCAATTCGTTGTTTGGAATGGTTGTCTGTACGTTTTGTCCCTAAACCAGATGCTAACTACTAATATAGGTATATTATAGGTTAAAAATAATTTAAACCAGTTTCCAGTGGAAAGATTTTAGCGGATTTTATGGTTAAAAATTGCAGCACATATCATTGAAGTTAACAACACAGGGAATTTACTTTTTTAACAATTTATTCAAGTTGAACCCAAAAATCTAAAAATTTCCGTAGATTGACGTCATTCCATATAAAAGTTTGTATACCACAACAACTTTAGCTGCTGCATAATGGCAAACAAACAATAGATATAGACCCATACATTTTGACAACGAAAATCACAGCAAAAAAAAAACAACAAAAAAAGTCTCACATAAAGTATAGTTCTGCGCAATAACTGCAACAACATCTGAATTTAAATCTGAAATTCAATTAAATGATCATTCCGTTTCTTGTAAGAAAAAAAAAATTGATTTGAGTAGGTAGGTAGGTAACTATACCTATAAACTTTGATGATTCCATTGAAATTACCAATTTATGATCATCAATAGAAGTATATTCCAATGATTATTCCAGGCTGGTAAATAGCTGAAAACTATTTGTCCTTGGCTATACTCACATATGGAATTACCTATAGGTATAGTTGTACTTGCCTTTTACATGTAAAAAATTGCTTCAAAATAGTTTTTTTTTTTTTTAAGCTTCCCATGCTTGTAAGGGGATGTTAGCCAAAGCCCACCTCTTAAAACATTTACCTATTTACCCTTCAATTTTTCGAATGAACGATATGTTTTGTAGGTTAAGTGATTTTATGTTTAGAAGATGGAAGTGACTCTAGACATGCCAATTATAACATTTTTGGTTTATAAAGGTACTGTTTATTTGGCGTCGCAGGCCCAGAGCCCTCCGTCGGGTGGCATAGTTTTGGGTTCCAGAGTTCCAGAGAGCGTCAACCCACGCCCACATTTTAATGGCGAAAAACTGTTATAACTATTATAAATTGGCATGTCTCTAGTCTCGTCCTTAGAAGATAGACATACTTTTTGAATTTCTTCTTTAAACAATCTTTTGAGTATACCTGCATAAGTACCTATACAAATTTATTTAAATATATATTTTTTTTGGACATTTATAATATAACATTTCTTGGAATTTAAATGGTAGGTAGGTACTACGCAGTTTCCTTTATTAAAGATTTGCCAACACTACAACATGCAAAATTATACCTACTTTTATTATTTCCAACCTTACTACCAAGTCTATATCATTTCTAGTTAAAGTTATCGATGCAATAAACACACGTACGTACCTACATAATATGTAAACCTATCTAGGTAGGTACATATGTAGGTATATTTCTGTTAATATTTTTAAACTAGACTACGTATATCAAACTTCCTTCAATTCACACCTCTCCAGAGCCTCTAAATATTCTTCAAAAAGCCGTGTATCCATCACAATAATTCTCGCGCCCTCAATTTCAAAATTCTTATTAAGCATGATTAAACTTGTTCATCCTATACCTAGCTACTTAATTTATATTATTTCATTAAAAGCTCTCTCTGATGGCTAGACCTTGCGCAAATATTATTTACTTTTAATCGATTGCAAATAATATACAACGTTCTAAATAAATAAAATAAGCTATTTGTCTGAACCCTTGAACTTGAACTGCCCTGCCCTTATCACTTTCATCAACAACATCTTTGTTCCGCATAAATGTAGGTACCTACTTATAATTTACGTTTCCCATTCAAATCTCGCATAAGATATTATTTTTCATTCAAGAAAATATCAATAATTCCCGCAATTAATTTAATTCCATCGAAATACGATTATCAACCCAAAAACCTAGAAAGAGTACATATATCTTCGAGGTATCTCCCGCAGTTTAACAAAACAAACATAAAATAACCTGCCACTCATAGATTCTCTTCAGCAAACATATTTTTATTAACATCAGGCTTTTCAATTTCAATAACCCCAGCCCCTCTTTTGGCCTCTGGTCACAGCCAAAGCCACCTTTTATAACACAGACATATATTTCTCGGAATTCACAATTCTCTCATTAAATTTAATACAAAAAAAAGACACACAATATTTTCCCTATCTTCAAATGTTGGGGTTTTTTCTTGGTAAATCCATAACGATACCAGTTCTGCGGGAATTTCTACTTCGGCGCAATGATTTCTTCTCTCTTTCGACTGAAAAACTAAAGCTTTTTCTTCAGTTGAGCACACGATAAAGAGAGCCACATCTGCTGCCTATAAAAGCGTGCACCTCAGCCATATAACATTCATTGTGAAATACAAATTCAAAATTGAAGCAACTTCAGATAGATTCGCGCAGTAATTTCTTATCAAATAAAATAAAAAAAGCATTTTACATCAAAACCGGATTATCAGTGATAAAAAAAACATAAACAAAAGTGATAAAAAAAAGAGACAATCTATATATATATAAACAAAACAAACAGTTCTAAAACCAAAAACATTTTTTAAAGACAATAAGCCAATTTCCTCGTGTAAACTGGCTAACATTTGTGAGAAATTTGAATCATTACAACTCAAAAGAGCTAAAACGGCTGTCCTTGTACAAAAAGATTGCTATAAGCAACATTTACCCCATCTATTAACAATAAACACACAAATTACTACATCAAAAATGGTTTTGGAAGAAACAACAGTTCAGAACATCGCTCCAGCTGCTGACGATAACAACATGATCTACCCCAACATCGGGCGAACAATCAAGACCGCTCTGCTCAAGGCAGACAAAGAGTCGCGTGTCATCATGGGATTAAGTGCTGCCACCAAAATTCTCGCCAAAGAACCCGAAGGATCTCTATTATGTCTGATGGCACAACCCAAAGCTGGTGACAGCGCCACCCATATGCATGAAGTTCTTCTCGAGGCCTTTTGTTACGAAAACGACATCTATGTGATTAAGGTTGATTGTGCAGCAAAACTTAGCCGAATTTTGGGCAAAACAATCGTCGAGTCGTGCTGTCTGGTCCAGAAGCCCTGGGCCGATAAGGAGAACGAGAATCTCAATAAGTCCGAAAATATCTTGGTGGACTTCTGCGAAGCCTATTGGGATTCACCAACTCAACCCATTATCAAGTTGCCTACCGTGTGAATGGTGGGAGATAGTTATTGCAATAATTGTACAAACATTTTTGAAAAAAAAAAAATTCAAAAACAAAAAATCTTAATAAGTGTGCACGTGAATTATAATAATTTGGCACATACAATATTTGTGACGTAAGAAAAAGTTCAATCTAACGAACGGACATCTACCGACGTTTGATGGAGCCAATCTACATAAATGTATATAGAGAGGAGAAGAAGGTGTGTACCTATACGCCGCCGCGGCGGTGGGGCGTAAAACTTTACCAACACGAACAGAATTTTCGAATTGCAGCTACAAGTTATCGATAAGTAAATGACTTTTAAAAAGATTGCGATGGCGGTTTGAGCCTTAATTGTGGTGAAATTCAAGTATAAAACTGTTAGTTAAAGAGAGAAAATTATATTTAACTTTTTGAATAGAAATGTTTAAAAATTCAATATACCTACCTGTAATTGCAATAATTTATCTATTTTCTATCAGCGCATTATCACATTAAAACAAAATATGAATGCGTTTAGTAATATTATTTGTGAGTTTTTGTATATAAAAAAAATTGTTTTAAAAATGTATACAAAGTAATTAAGAGATTCTTAAAAAAAAAAATGTAAACATAGAGGACATTTATGTATGTATACCTAACTAGTGTGTTAGATCTTAAGAAAATTTTATGGTTGAAAACAATATAAAACAGAAAAAAAAAAAAAAACATACAAGTCTATATTCTTATTTTTATTTCTGTTCGTTGGACTTTGTTGCTGTGATGACGTTTTCCATTCTATTTTCGCTTAGTATAATCTTTGGCGTGGATGGATTTTTTATTAGGTCAGTAGAGAAGCGGAGTGTTAAATCACACGACGCCACCTCTCCCCGCACTTACCCAGGGGTAGCGCCGGCTGACTGAAATACGAAAAGCGTGCCAATAATTAAATTAGACGATGAATCAGCTTTTTTGTATTGAGATTTATTGGACTAGGTTATGAGTTTCAGAATTATATACATTATGAATTATATACATTATATGTACTTACCTATAGAAGTAAACACAATAAAATAATGTATGACGATGTCAAACGTGTGGGGATAGAAAGTGTTTTGAGGGTTATTAATTTTGATCTTTTAGGGGGTTAAATAATAGAGGATGATGCAGATAATTAATTTGACTTTTTGATGTGTAAACATCTATGCTGGCGGTAGAGTAAAAAATAACGTGAACGTTCATGTGCAACGTTACGTTACGTGCAACGTTACGGTGTGCAAGGGTTACGGTGTGCAACGTTACGATCTGTATACTAGGATGGGTTCAGTGAAAAAAATCTTAAGTAAGTCCGTTTTGGATCCGCGCACGTTGATGTTTACACATATTAACCGTGAGCCCCGGCATTCACAGAATTTTGTTTGATGAATTTCACAAGTAGCGGTTAAAAATGAAATATTGAAGACCATAGTGCCTATACGTTCTGTAACTGATGAAAATTCTAACACGATGACAATTGAAACGAATAATATGACTTTTGTTCTATTTGTCAACGTTTCTAGGCCAATTTTACAAACCTTTATGCGAGAGTTACAGAACGTATAGGCACAGATAAACAATTCTGACTAGATATATGTAGATTATGTATGTTTAGATTTATAGTTGTTTTTTGTCCTTAATTTGCAATGTTATTCGTGTTTAAATCAAGGAAAAATGACAGAGAACGTTTTAGTAAAGTGATTATTTGGAGGTGTCATATGAAAAATGTAATGTTGCAATTCAGCAAACAGTGGGTGTAATCCCATATATTGCTAACTTCACTGTGAAGTTAGCAGTACATGCTGTTTTTTTTCAACAACAACGCAAGCTATAGAAACTTGCAGTAAGGCTCCAAATTTGCAGTTCTTCTTGCAGTTCCAAAAAAAAATTACCCAAAATTTGGAAGTTCGCAATTAAAACAATTTCATACTGTACTGCTTCAGCTCAGTTTGTCTGTTTGTTGAAAAAAAATAGCGCTATCTTTACAGTGAAGTTAGCATCAGTTCAGTACAAACAAGGGATTCACCCACTATTTGATGAACTGCAAATTCCTGTAGACCTTAGTAATCCAGAAAGCCCGGCTGATTGCTTTTGATGGCGTATTAGTTTTTTCCTATTCTCACAAGTGATTCGCTTTCCATTTCCATTCGATATTATGTGGAAAGCACAGATTACCCATATGAAGATGAGAATGTTTCGTACGTTTCACCCTTCAAAACCCATTTGTTTACATTGTTGTATTTGTAATTTTTTCCCGCGTCGATGAATAGATGTGAATTGCAACAACAATTTAACCCGGTGTGTGAAGATCCCTACTGTCTATGTGTGAGATTTTTATACACACATTCTCATTTTTTATCTGATAACTGCCAGTTCAAGCTTGTAGGCAAATTAAAATGGCTGCCGGGGATTCTCATCTTCATGTGGCTAATCTGTGGTGGAAAGCGAAAGATCATTCCAACAAAATGTCATTCTTTCAATACGTTTTGAAAGCGATAGGTGCGATGGTGTCGGATTGTTGGCGGATCGAAACAAAATGTTAATAATAACTTAAAAAAGACTTATTTGTGTTTTTTTGAAACATATTAATAAAGATTTTTAATTTTTATTGAGTTCTTTAATTGAATTAATTTTTATGTGTGGACATTATTTTCTTTAATTAAGGAGTAAAAATCATACCTCCACCCGCCACCTTACAATTTGCTGCAGTTGTTGATTTTTTGAAGGAGAATAGAGGAGTTGCTAGGTGCTCCCGAATTCAGGGCCATGGCTGATGGAGAGCTTTGGAATGGCATCACAAGTGTCCTATATAAATAGCCTTAGGCCCCCAATTAGAAAACGGGATGGCTGGAAGAAGGTCAGTCATATGTTATAGTTTCGTGTTTATGATGAAAACAAATATTGTTGTTTTCATTCAAGGTATGGAAAGACTTTAATAATACATAAAAACCAAATTGCGTCAAAATCAAAAATCCATTCATGTGACAGGAGGTGGACCCATTAAACAATATGTGTTTTCAGTGCTCGAAGAGGAAGTAATTGTTTTAATGGATTTAAGGACCCAGGAATGTGGCCTCAAGGTCCGTAAATTTGGAGCTGCTGCTCCAAACAAAGAGCCTTTTTAAGTTGATGGAAATATACAATTCCGAGATTGCGTTTCTTCAGAAACGAGAGAATTGTTTCTTGAATCTGAAAGGTCAGCAGAAGAAGAGAGGAAGTTGCACAAGGGGATATATCTGTCCATGCAGAAAAAAAAACACCGACTCGCCAGACTTGAACACACATCACAATTCACAACATCAAAAAAGCTATTGGAGCAACAAGTTTCACAACAAAAATTGTGCTTTAGTATTGAAGGCAAAGAGCTATTATTTTCCCGTTTAAAATCATCTTTAATGTCTTCAAAAACATATGTACAAGACGTACAAAATCAAAATAATTTAACAAACCTATTTGAAGAAAATTAAATAAATATATGTACATACATTCAGACAATACAATGGAAAAATGTCTAGAATTTAACATCCCAACATATCATCTGTTTATAGACTTTAAGGCCGCCTACGATAGCATAGCCAGAGTAGAACTTTACAAAGCCATGAGAGAATTCGGCATCCCAAATAAATTGACACGACTATGTAGGTTGACCATGGCCAACGTAACAAGCCAAGTAAAAATAGCCGGATTGCTATCCAAACCAATCAACATCTTTAATGGATTCCGACAAGGGGATGGTTTGGTCTGTTTCCTCTTCAACCTGGCGTTGGAGAAAGCAATCCGTGACTCTGGCACGGCAACAAGAGGGACCATCGTCAACAGGTCCAGCCAGATACTGGCTTACGCAGACGACATCGACATCATCGGAAGAACCGAGCAAGCTGTACATGATTCCTTCATCCAGAACGAGCAGGCGGCACAAAATCTGGGGCTGCACATTAGTGAAGGTAAAACAAAGTACATGGTGGCGTCGAAAGCGAGAGGAACAGTTGGTCAAACAATCAAGGTAGCGGAGCACGAATTTGAAGTGGTGCAATCCTTTAAATACCTTGGCTCAATAGTAGCAGCCGATAACAATATATAGAAGAAGAAATACGCGGGCGGCTTCTCAAATCCAACAGAGCCTATTATAGTCTGTCAAAGCTCTTCAAATCCAGAAATCTCACCATAACTTCAAAACTGCTGCTGTATACAGGACCATGGTCCTGCCAGTACTCACATATGGATCCGAGACTTGGGTGCTTAGCAAAAGGCACTCCGACCTCTTAGCCGCGTTCGAGAGAAAAGTCTTAAGGAGAATTGTTTGGCCTCATATGTGAGGAAGGACGATTCCGGAGACGGTACAATCATGAATTGTACGCAGTCTACCTTGAAGCAGATATCGTGACAAAAATTAAGCTCGGTAGACTCCGGTGGGCAGGGCACCTAGCTCGCATGAGCGAAGAGGAACCTGCTCGGAAAGTTCTTTGTGGTACATTCTATGGTAGACGACAGCGTGGTAGACCATGCTTGCGCTGGAGAGATGGCGTAGACCAGGATGCCCGGAGCCTTGGGGTGCGCAACTGGATGGCGGCGGCTCGAGACCGGGATGGGTGGAGAGACTTGTTGAAGGAGGCCAGGACCGGACCCCGGTTGTCGAGCCGACGATGATGATGACATACATTCAACTTGTGATGAATATAATGCAATATACTCAATGACTCTATCCCTGTGAGGAATGTCAAGCGGCGGAGACCCACTTCTAGGCAATTTTCGTTGCATTCTTAAATTGTTAATATCTTCTTTTCTGGATTCTTCGCATTCCGCATTTAAAAAGATAATTATAGAATACATTAAAAGTTTATTTACTTAAATTAAACCAACAAAATAAAAAAAATTATGACTGCAAAACAATTATTTTTTACGGGAAACAACGGTCATGTTTTTGGAAACAGCTGACTTCAAATTGGAAGAAGTAATGGAAATGTCTTGATGAAAAACTTCGGAATTTTTAAAAGTACTTAGGTTAAGAATATAGTTCTTTCCACAACCTTCTATTACAAAAAAAATATCAGCTACCGTTTGTAAAGCGGTAAATAAAACAATAGTGGCTTTTAAGTTTCTTTTTATGGAATATTCGCCACACAAAAAATGATTTTAATAAAAAAAAAATCGATATCTTACCTAACTTGACTTTTATTTTCCGAACCTTAGAAGTTAAGTTATTAAAATCGAGGCGCTATAAAAATAATAAATTTAAATCACGCCAACATTTAAGATTAAGTATACCTAAGTAGGTATACTGTATACTGCGGAAAGTAAGTCGAGAAGAGAAATAAAGAAAAGTTGATTTGTTCATACCTGAATGGGGGATATTTGATGGTTTTCAGTACGCCATGTGCCTGGTAAATAACGCGATTTTGGAAAACACGAGTTGATCTGCGTATACCTATATCCTTAAAACTATTGGTTTAAGCGGGAAAATTGTCAATATTAAAGTTTTAAACAATGTTATGTCGTTTCAATTTTTGTTTTTTTTACTTTGTCACCTTTTTTTGAATCTTTAAACCCGAGTTAACTAATCAAGTTTGTTGAGTTTACGATTAACTGAACAGATGCTTTTGATATTTTATCCACTGAGTTTATTTAGTCGTTCTGGATGCATTTTCCACCAAAAAAACTGTTAACTGTGGGTTAATTTACTTCTAGAGTTAACTAACTCTGGTTTACCTCACCACCACCAAGTGTTTGATATATTTAAGCAGATTGCATATTAGCTTCGTAATATACATAGGTGTCATAACCGGACACTGTCTTATATGTAGACACGCCACTTGACTTGGCGTCTACTAAAATTACTTCTACAGAAGCTGTATAAATGAAGAGGAAGAGGAAACAATTCCTCAGCTACTCTGTGTCCTGTTCTATCCCAAAGACGTAGAATGCAACTTTCCGTCAACAACCATCACACTTCTACCTAACCTTAACCTACCCTAATTTGATTATTCTCAATAAAGCCGTTATAGGCTTGTCAACTTTTGCTTCGTTTATTTTTTCTTTAAATAACTACATCGCAATAAAAAACCCTATTGTACGGCTTCAAAACAAATAAAAACAACAACTGATGTTGTCAAAAAACTCAACAAAATCATTCACAACACCAAAAACAAATGACGTTACAGCGAAAATCTGTTCGAAAATAAAATCTCAGAGTGAGTTAATTAAGATCGATCTGTGGACTGTGGAATCAAATTTAACATTTGCAATTGCTGTCCAGTCAATGATAACTATACAAAATTTGGATGTTGACAGGGTGAATGGAAAATAAACAAAAAACCATTAAATCAAACGCCACGCCACGTCAACAAAGTAAATATTCAACAACAAAAGTAACACTGTCTGCATTGAAATCTCTCTTGTCTTAGGTCATTAATTGAGCCAATTAAAATTTGAAATTTAGCAATAGCATGTCATTCTTATGGCGGTCAGCCATCAGCCGAATAGGGGGAATAACATGTAGCATACGAAAACATGCACGTGCCGTAACTATTCGGACTGGTGGAAGTGTGATCATAGCCTCTTCGCGGCGGCCGCTAGAAACAAGCCTTTAAAAAGGTTTGGCTAATATGATCAGGCTGGTTCCACAGGTTGGCAACAGGTTAATTCCCTGTTCCGTAAAACAAGAAGAATTACGAGACCAGCAACAAGCCTCGGAAACGGACTGATCTCACGACGACAACCCACGCAAAGAAAACGGAATAACGATTTACGAATTTTCTTATGGAACGTACGATCGCTCTATAGAGCTCGAGCTGCTCAGCAGCTAGCCGATGCCCTGTCAAAATATAAAGCTGACATAACAGCACTTCAAGAAATAAGATGGACAGGGAATGGTGTTCTACAGAAGAAAGATTATGACTTATACTACAGCTGTCATACAAAACACCATGTGCTCGGGGTAGGCTTCCTAGTCGGCGAAAAAATGAAGTCTGCCATCATCGGCTTTAACGCTATAAGCGAAAGGCTATGCACCCTTCGCGTGCGAGGCAAATTTAAGAACATCAGCCTCATTAACGTTCACGGACCTACGGAGGAGTCCTCAGACGAAGAAAAAGAGACTTACTACGAACAAGTCGAGAGGGCCCTCAATGCCTGTCCAAGGTATGACGTAAAAATCATCCTTGGGGATTTGAATGCAAAAATAGGTCGGGAGCCGGTATTCAGGCATTACGCAGGCACCCATAGTTTGCATGAGAACACTAATGACAATGGACTTCGAGTCTTAGAATTGGCAGCATCGAAAAACATGGTCGTTGCGAGTACCAGGTTCCCGCGTAAAGATATCTACAAAGCCACCTGGGTATCACCTGATGGAGTCACTCGTAACCAAATTGACCACGTGTTGATAGACCGTCGCCACTACTCGAACTTGATGACGGTACGAACGTACCGAGGTGCCAATATCGACTCGGATCACTATCTTGTTGGTATGGTTTTCCGAGGGCGGATTGCCTTGCGAAGACGTATTGCATCCGCCGATCAGGTTCGAATCAACACGGCTGCTCTGCGCAATGAAAACACCAGTAACACCTTTGGTAATGCGTTAGGACTCGCCCTAGAACTGGGTAGAGTAAGTCCTGGAGCCAGTTTGCTGGGCGTAGATGAGAAGTGGACACGCCTTAAGAATACTGTCATTAGTACTGCCAACTCCATCTTAGGCAGCAGTCGTAGAAATCGGAACGACTGGTTTGATGATGAATGCAAGCTAGCGACTGAACGTAAGAATGTTGCGTACCGAGCAATGCAACAATCTCATAGAACGCGGGCACGCGAAGACGAATATAAAGAGCTCAGAAGAATTGAAAAACGGCTTCACAGACAGAAAAAATCAGCCTGGGAGAAGAACATAATCTGTGAAATAGAGAAAAGCCGAGAGCGAGGTCCGCACCAGGCGCGGAAGTTCTACCAATCCGTCCGAAACATGACGCAGTACACACCACGCTGCACATACTGCAAGGACGGAGAGGGAAATCTGATCACCGATCCTCAAAGCATACTGGAGCGATGGGAAGTGTACTTCAATGAATTGCTAAATGGTCAGCTCACTGCAGAAGTGGAGGCTCCACTACTTCAAGAAGAGTACCCTATGTTGCCGCCACCAAGCATAGAAGAGGTTGAGAAGGCTATAGGCCGGCTAAAGAAAAACAAAGCCCCGGGAGCCGATGGTATACCAGCCGAACTATTTCAACACGGTGGGCCAGCTTTACGTCAAGCAATTCATGAGATTATAGTGCACGTGTGGGAGCATGAAGAAATTCCAGAAGACTGGCGAAAAGGTATCATTTGCCCCATACATAAGAAGGGAGATGTCACAACGTGCAGCAATTATAGAGGTATCACGTTGTTGAGTACCGCCTATAAGATACTCTCCTCTATCCTACAAGACCGGATAACCCCATACGCTAAAACCATCATCGGACAATATCAGTGCGGTTTCATTCCAGGCAAATCAACAACTGATCAGATCTTTACCCTTAGGCAGGCGATGGAAAAATGTCTAGAATTTAACATCCCAACATACCACCTGTTTATAGACTTTAAGGCCGCCTACGATAGCATAGCCAGGGTAGAACTTTACAAAGCCATGAGAGAATTCGGCATCCCAAATAAATTGACACGACTATGTAGGTTGACCATGACCAACGTAACAAGCCAAGTAAAAATAGCCGGATTGCTATCCAAACCAATCAACATCTTTAATGGACTCCGACAAGGGGATGGTTTGGCCTGCCTCCTCTTCAACCTGGCGTTGGAGAAAGCAATCCGTGACTCTGGCACGGCAACAAGAGGGACCATCGTCAACAGGTCCAGCCAGATACTGGCTTACGCAGACGACATCGACATCATCGGAAGAACTGAGCAAGCTGTACATGATTCCTTCATCCAGATCGAGCAGGCGGCACAAAATCTGGGGCTGCACATTAGTGAAGGTAAAACAAAGTACATGGTGGCGTCGAATGCGAGAGGAACAGTTGGTCAAACAATCAAGGTAGCGGAGCACGAATTTGAAGTGGTGCAATCCTTTAAATACCTTGGGTCAATAGTAGCAGCCGATAACAATATAGAAGAAGAAATACGCGGGCGGCTTCTCAAATCCAACAGAGCCTACTATAGTCTGTCAAAGCTCTTCAAATCCAGAAATCTCACCATAACTTCAAAACTGCTGCTGTACAGGACCATGGTCCTGCCAGTACTCACATATGGATCCGAGACTTGGGTGCTTAGCAAAAGGCACTCCGACCTCTTAGCCGCGTTCGAGAGAAAAGTCTTAAGGAGAATTGTTGGCCCCATATGTGAGGAAGGACGATTCCGGAGACGGTACAATCATGAATTGTACGCAATCTACCTTGAAGCAGATATCGTGACAAAAATTAAGCTCGGTAGACTCCGGTGGGCAGGGCACCTAGCTCGCATGAGCGAAGAGGAACCTGCTCGGAAAGTTCTTTGTGGTACATTCTATGGTAGACGACAGCGTGGTAGACCATGCTTGCGCTGGAGAGATGGCGTAGACCAGGACGCCCGGAGCCTTGGGGTGCGCAACTGGATGGCGGCGGCTCGAGACCGGGATGGGTGGAGAGACTTGTTGAAGGAGGCCAGGACCGGACCCCGGTTGTCGAGCCGACGATGATGATGATGATGTCATTCTTATCGCAATACTATTGCATTCGAGAGAAATAAAAAAAAAAAATAGGCAAGTAATAACATCATTAATTTTAACAAAACAAGAAATGTTGTTCAGTGTTTTGCGGAAGCGATATGATATAATTTAATTCATATGCCATAGGTACCTTTTATCGCTGGACAAAGAAAAATGTTCTTTAACTTCTTAAAAATTCTAATTGAAGATTTTAAACGCAATTGTATTTATTTATGTTGGCTTCAGGAACACTGGCTAAAAAGTCCTTTACCATAAATCGTGTGCGAGTTAAAAGTTATATATGGTTGAATGTTGAAAATGTTGGTTTTTCACACATAACTTTTGAGTGTTAAACGTTGTCGAAAAGGATTTCATACCAAACTTGTAGATCATTCAATTCTGACATTTTTGTACTTACACGACTAACCGTTTAGAAGCTTTCGCTATTGGTTTTTCTATAATATAGTTTTCTATGTACGTGTACACTATATACAGTTGATGGCCAAAATAATAAGAGTGAAATTCTTTTACTACAATTTTACCACAAAAGTCTCTATTTTTTTGAAAAAAAATTTCCAAGTGCTAACAAAAAAAAAAAAACAAGTTAATAACGCAAAATATGGAAAAAACTATTTTCAGACGCATTTTTTTAAAAACATAGTAAATGGATAACCTGAAGAGGAAGACGTCAGTTTATTGGTTGCGTGGCCTTTGTTCTTAAGAACCGCTTCACACCTTCTTGGCATAGAGTCAATTAGTTTTTGACAAGTTTCCACATCAGGTGTTGCGTACCATTGTTGTGCCTCCGCATTTGTGGTCTTCTTGCATGAAACTCTATTTTTCAAATCTTCCCAAAGATTTTCTATGGGGTTTAGATCTGGCGATTGTGAAGGCCATTGCAAAAAACTGACACATTCTTTTGTTCAAACCACCTTGTCACGACTTTGGGGTCATTATCCTGCTGGAATGTCCAGACTATAATGGCAGATTATCTTCTGCATAACGTTTTCCAATATTTGGAAGTACGTTTCTCTGGTCATAATATTTTTGATACAAAAGATAGGACCAGATCCATTATAAGAAAAACACCCCCAAATTTTGATATTACCGGAACCATGCTTTACCGTCTTTATGGTGTTCCTATAGGATTTAGTTATTCATTCTTCTTCCTTCTATAACACAATTCCGGCCACAGATTAGCCATATGAAGATTAGAATGTTTTGTACGTTTCACCCTCCAAAACCCATTTGTTTACATTGTTGTATTTGTAATTTTATCCCGCGTCGATGAATAGATGTGAATTGCAACAACAATTTACCCAGGTGTGTGAAGATCCCTTCTGTCTATGTGTCTTCTCATTTTGTATCTTCAATCTGACAGTTCAAGCTTGTAGGCAAATTAAAATGGCTGCCGGGAATTCTCATCTTCATGTGGCTAATCTGTGATTCCGGCCATCAGATCCAAACAAATTTTTTTTGGTTTCGTCGCTGTACAAAATATTTTTCCAGTTACTCGGTGCTTGGTTGAAGTATGCAAATTCAATGCGCTGCTTTATGTTCCTTTTTTCTTAGCAATGGAACTTTGGTAGCTATTCTTCCGTGTAAATTTTGTTCTTACAAACGTCGCGTCGGCAAATCATTCGGGAGCTAACATCCAACGACAAATTTGTTTTTATCAAGGTGCATGTTGCAAATTGTATTGTATTTTATTTCGGTCCTTTAATACTCGAGCCACAACACACGGAGAACGATGAAGTGCATTTGCTTTTGCAATAAAATCGTAAGTGTTACCAGAAGAACGAACAATAATTTCCCAGAAATATTGCAAACTTACAGTGGACTCTTATTATTTTGTGCGATGAAAAATGAGTTTTGTGTATAAAAGTAGCGGTGCTTCAATAAATACTTATGGAAAATTTTCAGTGACTCTGGAAATGTTTGACAACAAATGCAAAAATAATCCGTGAATTTTGTATTTAGTTTGGATGGTTATAGTAACGATAGAATTTATAAAGTGAAGAAAATGTATTGATTTACTCTTAATATTTTGGCAACCACTGTATGTAACTCCTAAACTGTTTGTACAGTGTGTCCGCCGGGAAGGTATACTACTTTGTTTGTTTATAATTTTTGATTAAATGAAAGAGAATGGATCTTATATTGATAAATGTTTTACTTAACGTCGGCAACTATGTATGGAATACAAAATCAGGTAAATGTCGGCCTCTGTTAGTCTCACAAATGCGAGCCCTTATGAGCACATTTTTCATTACATTCTCACACATTTCACGCGGTTTTTCATCACGAATATTTTGTTTGAGTTGCTCAAGCGTTTCTGGTTTGTTTGCATAAACCCTGCTTTTCAGATATCCCCACAAAAAGAAGTCCGGAGCAGTCAAATCAGGCGACCGTGGAGCCCAATCAACATCACCATTTCTTGAAATAACTTGTTGTGGAAAGAGGTCTCGCAGTAATGCCATTGTAATCCTGGCTGTATGCAATGTGGCACCGTCTTGTTAAGCCACATGTTAACCAAGCCCAAAGCATACAGTTGTCGCGTTAAGAAGTTTTCAATCATATCACGATATCGCTCCCCATTCACAGTTGTTACCGTTACGCCGTTTTCATTTTTAAAGAAGTAACACTTCCTTGAGCAGCAGTAATGTTTTCAGCCGATCTTGCAGTACGTTGTGGTCCATGCTTGGTCCTATCACCTACAGATGACCCTCTTTCTTCGAAATCATTCACTACACGATAAATGGTGCGTTTTGTTGTTTCTCCCAAAAATTTCACGTAACTTATTCTCATCGTCACAGTAATCGATGATTGATTTTGATAAAATGTTTTAACGATTAAGACACGTTGGTTTATGCAATATTTTTCCATAATAAATTTGCCACGTGTCTACTTCACGAATGCCAAATATGAACTGTCAAGACTAATGTTTACCAAAATGGCGGCAAAACAAAGTAGTATCCCGGCGGACACCCTGTATATTATGTGGCCTTTTATAAGAAAATATTAAGTTTTTCCCTAAAAGCAATACAAAATTTTTTTTAGCTTGATCAAAAGTAAAAAAATAGTGGTTTTTAGCTTTTTCTCTTTAATGACAAAGTTGGCGAAAAATAAGCTATAAGTACTCAAATTCTAGATCATAATATTCTCTACAAAAAAAGATTATAAATTTGTTTCTATACGACGGCTACTTCAATTGGGCCAAATGTCGTTTTTTTTGCATGCAACTATAAAAATGTAAACTTTATTGAAACATTATTATTATAAAATGTATAAATATTTTATGAAATCGCACTTAAAATTTCAATTATTCAGTTTTAACAATGAAATTAATTATTTTTGTTGCACAAAATCTGTAAGTGCATGACTGCCTAAAAACAAAAAGTCAATGTACTAAAAAAAAAATGTGTGAGTGTCGGGACTCACGGTTAATATGTGTAAACATCAACGTGCGCGGATCCAAAACGGATTTGTTTTTGCTTGAAGAGGATCTTATGATTTTTTTCACTGAACCCACCCCTAGAATGCAGATCGTAACGTTGCACGACGTAACGTTGCACACGAACGTTCACGTTTTTTTTCACTCTAACGCCAGCATAGATGTTTACACATCAAAAACATGCTTTCACGTTTCCCGGTGTTTACATAATCTGTATAACCTTAAGTAAGGAAAAACCTCAGGATAACGACGGGCCTCCGTACTGGCCACTGTAAACTTAGAAGACATCTAAGTATCCTTGGTTTAGTGACCAGTGCCACATGCAGATTCTGAAATATTCACGAAGAAACACCGGACCATTGACTGGGCAAATGTGTTGCAATTATACACCTTAAGAAAGAAACACTTATGGGATACTTCCAGGTTGAAGATTGCGACTTATCGTCTCTGAAGATAATACTCAAATTTCTTAAAGAAATAGGTTTGGATGAAGAGCTGTAAATGAGGAATCTCATTTAGCTCTACGTGTGGGCACACCATATATCTTTAGGTCACAATGCAATTACCCCCAATATTTATTCATTCCTTTACTGTAAGTTCACCTATTAGGTTTTATTTTGATTTTGTTGTTACCACAATTTGTGAAATAGTTTGTCTCATTTGATGTCCGTGATTAAAATTAAACTAAACACTCTTATTTAAGAACGTGCTTAAAAGTATGATTCGATCTTCAAATATTTCAGTGAATTACAGTTATTTAATTTCAGCTATAGCTTATAAAGTGATGAAACATTCTACATATACTTATATTTTACTGAAAATTACAATGAATTTTTTTATAAAAATAAAAGAAAGTTGAATTAAACTCAATCTACACATCAATTATGAAATCGAACAACCTCACATTAGGTATGTACCAAAAAACCACACCCTCGAAGTCGATAAGACTTTTGGCAAAGTGCCTTAAGTTTACCTATACATTAACATGACATGTATACATACATACATATTCTATTCATTCTAAAATAAAACCAAATCGATTGCAAACAAATTTGTGCATGTTTCTAATTTTTAGTAGAAAAATATATTGTAATCAACTCATCTAAATAAACATAACTTTGAACCCCAGCAGGTTGTCTACACTCGAGTGCTTCCCCCTTGCATATTTTTCCAACTACAACTTGTTCAACTACAGAATTAATCCCCCCCTTACTGAACAATCATTCCTCATTCGAAAAAGTATCGCACAGTCATAATAAACAAACAACTGTAGCGACTAGCAACGAAATTATTTACTCACCTCAGACTATAATCTTCTTCTTTTTTTTTTATTCAACACCCCATTTTTTAACTTGCCGTCAAGCCCCCTTGGCCATCATCAATCACCCCTATGTATGTACTATGAAGTAACTTGAAATTCCAATGGTTTGGATTTGGGATACCCCATCTCCATGTCCAGCCATGTACAATTGATCGACCAGCTCAATAAACAATTTATCATTTTCATTATATTGTATAACTCGTCAGAAGTGGCCAATTCAGTGTGATGGCCTCGAAAGTCCGCTCATACTCGTATCAGCTGTTTCAAGTGAATTTGTTCTATTTTCGTGTCAAATCAATTCCAATAGTAGGTATATGTAGTAGATACACGTACAGCACATACAAAAGTACAACTGGTACAACGTTGTGAAACGTTTTATACACTTTTACAGGGACGGATTTATTAGTTATCCGATTCTATTAATATATAACAATATAATTTTAAATTTTAATCGATTTAGTACGATGTGAAAACATTTTGAGTATGTTACTAGGTTAGAAATGAGATTTTACAAATCATAAACGAGTTTAACATCGTTCTAACTTTTTGACATTTTACTAAAGCTAAAATCACCAAATGCCTGTTCTATCTTTTAAGTATAATACTATATAACCCCATATGTCACTTTGAAAAATGTCAAAAAAGGGTATGTTTGCAGCACGAACTGTCATGATCTTAGGTGTGTTCAGATGGAGTTTATTAATGTTGACTTCCTTTCAACAAAAGAATCGATTTTGTTCCTGTATTTTCATAAATAAAATCGATTCTTTTCTGTCAAAACAAATCATTTATTTTTAGCAAGATTTCACAACGATTTACACACACACAACTGTAAGGATTTGACATTTCTAATACGTTTAATTAAAATTCGCGGAATTTTGGGAAGATGAATTCTTTTTTTTTTCTTGCCACATAATTATACAAAATATTCAACAATATTTTCAGTCAATAAATAACTAATTGCAGCTGTCAAGTAACACACACACAATCACCGAAGAAAAACAAATCGATTCTTCTCCATTTTACGAATTCCTTTCAATTGACAGAAACAAATCGATTCGGTTTAGAAAAAAATCGATTTCTTTGTTGAAAGGAATTCGACATAAGACAAAACATTTAATGTGACTGATCTTAGAAAAAAGTTTAAAAGTAGAAAAAGTTTTAGCAAATAGTCTTTAAATTAGAAAATTATTAAGTATATTATGCTTTATTATCAGGCTGTTTAAAATTTTGAACCATTCATTTTCTAGGGAGGGAAAGTTAGAACTACTGTCGCCTCCGAAAATCTGACGCCCTTAGCAATTGTCATTTTATCTGTTTAGATAGTACGCCTTTGGCTTGACGTTGACTTTTAAGAGGCGTTTTTTTTACTAGCACTTTTTTTTTAGCAAGTAAATATTGATAACAACAGTCTGAGGGGTAATGCCGATATAATACTTTGTAATTTGCAAAAAATTTATAAATAGTTTTGTCGCATGAGAAAGCAAGTTTGAAGGAATTTGCGTAAAATATGTAAATGACGTTTGAAGATAGAGAGAATTTGAACCTAGCAATAAAGTTTGTGTTCGTTATTTCTGTGAAGAATAATTAATTTTTGGATATCTTAATCATATAATTTTATTAATGATTAAGTACCTATAACTAAGGCAGAACATTTTGAATGAAGTTATTTACGGTCCGTTTCTTATTTTTTCTTTTTATTCAGATTAGGATACAAAGTTTGATGTTGCTAAGTCGGCAGAGCCACTTGGGCTTGGGTGTTGCTTTTAGTTGCCAAGAGTAAAATTTCAAGTTGAAACGTGCGGCAGTCCTAAATAGATAAATAATTTGGATCCATATTTTTGATAGCATTTATACTAATGCTACCCGATAAAAGTTATTATGACAACAGACAAACTAATCAGTTAGTATATCAGTGATAGATACTTATAAAGAAATATCTTTAAATAGTTCCCATATCACTCTAAAACTGTTGAAGTGTCGAGCTTAAAGTAGAAAAAGTGTCTACAAGGATGAAAAGTAAAATACCGGCTAAACTATAGCTTTGTTCAATAACAAAATAGTTTTTTTCAGAACACATTCATGAAAAACGTCAGAACAAGTTAGAACAGAAAATGGCTACCTTAGCTGTCAGAACAAAATAGCAGCAAATTTCCCGAGCATGTATGCAGGTTTCAAATCGAAAATTACACGTCATTAAAATAAAATGGAATCAGAATTGATTAAAATACACTTTGAGTTCCAGTTTTTCAGTGCGAGATTAAAGTTAATTTCGAGTGAACTCATCAAATTTGGTGAGTTAACTCGGGATTGACTGAAAAGATGCTTTTGATGTTTTATCCAACGAGTTTGTCTTGTAGTTCTGAATGCATTATCCACCGAGAAACTTTTTCCTCCTCAGTTCAGTGTTGGTCAATTTACTTCTAGAGTTAGCTAACTCTGGTTTAACTGACCACTGAAAAACTGGGCCTAAGAAAAGTATAAGACAGATATTCCGAGAAAAGCAAACCAAAAAATCAAACAATTTTCATGGCAAAAATTACAACAGTTGATTTTGACACTTTTCACAAATCTATTCTTATCTGTTTTTACTAAAAATCAAGTGGAGAAAATTCTGTTCTTAAATGTTCTTGATAGACTCATTGAACAAAGCCTAACCTAACCTAACCCGACCACAACGGGCCAAAATTTGGCCTAAATGAGTCGACTCTCCGTCGACAGCCACTTCTACTTATGTCAAAGTTTATAGCCAAAAAATTAAATTCGACTAAAAATTATAGAATTTGGTGGTTTTGGGGAATTAATCGAACACACCTTATTCGTTAAGTCGTCTTCGGGTGATTCTCTTTTTTTCTCAAAAAAAAAAAAAACAACAAATTCATGGAAACTCCCACTAACCGCAACCTTTGATAACTGTGGAAGGAATACATAAATTAGATAAGAAGTCATTTCCCTTCGGTAAGCGGTTCTAAAGTTATAAATTAAAGGAGCAAACAAAAAAGTTCCCATACAAATTGTATGGAGAAAAGAAAGCAGAGATAAGCGACCTCTAAATATTTATTATTATAAAGGGCTGAAACTTAGCACGGGTTAATATTTCACTAAATCCTTAGTAAAAAGCTAGTGGCATAGGCATTGAAAATCGAAGACATTTTTATTATTTTAAATCAGTCACATATATTGTGTTAATAAAGGGTTTTCCAATAAGAGGTTTATTTTGATATTCAAAGAAAAATTTCATTTTTTGAGATAAATGATCGGATGTTTATTTCATTATCAAGAGGAAGGTATGCCGTTAATAATGGAATATAACATCAGCCAAATGGCCGCCACGACCACGCTTACAGGACCATATCCTTTTCATGAAATTTTCCATAACCAAATCGCAAAGTGGCTGCCCTATGTCCTCGATAGCCTCACGAATTCCATCTTTGAGGTCTTGAATCGACGCTGGGCTGTTGGCGTAGACCTTATCTTTCACGTGGCCCCAAAGGAAGAAGTCGCAAGGTGTTAAATCACAAGATCTCGGTGGCCAATTGTGATCCCCTCTTCGAGAGATAACACGGTCCGGAAACTTTTCCCGTAAAAGATCGATGGTTTGATTGCTTGTGTGGCACGTAGCGCCGTCTTGTTGAAAGTAAACGTTGTCCAGATCAATACCATCCAAATCCGGCCATAAAAAATCATTAATCATCTCTCGATAGCGCAATCCATTGACCGTAACTGTTGCTCCAGCCTCATTTTCGAAAAAGTAAGGTCCAATGACCCCGCCGGACCATAAACCGCACCAAACAGTCACGCGTTGAGGATGGAGAGGCTTTTCAACAATAACTCTTGGGTTTTCCGAGCCCCAGATGCGACAGTTTTGCTTGTTGACGTAGCCTCCGAGGTGGAAATGGGCCTCATCAG
This sequence comes from Leucozona laternaria, assembly GCA_932273885.2. Lineage (NCBI taxonomy): Eukaryota > Metazoa > Arthropoda > Insecta > Diptera > Syrphidae > Leucozona > Leucozona laternaria. Next base: position 18,419,201 of record OW026368.1, on the reverse strand, counting down.
TCAAGATGATTTTTCGATGAAATTCCGGATCATTTTCATGCATTTCAAGGACCCAATCAGCAAAGACACGACGTTGTTGATGATCAGCCGGCTTGAGTTCTTGTGTTAACTGAACTTTATAAGCCTTAAGACCCAAGTCTTTATGCAAAATACGGTATAGTGACGTTTGTGGAACCTGGGTTTTCTTCAACACTTTGGGCTACAACAGCAATATTCTCAGTTGTTCTTGAGAGACATGCACGGGTTTTATTCTTCACATCACTAACTCGTCCCAACAGCTCGAATTTGTCCACCAATTTCTGTATTGCGGTCCGACAAGGTGCTTCACGACGACCCAAAAATGTTTTAGTTTTACGAACCGTCTCTGCCAAATTTTCACCATTTTTATAGAGAATTTTAATAATTTCAATGTGTTGTTGAAGCGTGTATCGTTCCATTTTTATTAATGGCGTAGTTTCTACTTGTCAAATGTCAAAAAATGACAGCTTCAAAAGTGACAGCTACTGAAATAGCGGGCTATTCAAAATAATACCTCTTATTGGAAAACCCTTTATATTAACTGAATGAACCACATTTCACAAAACCCTAACCAAGAGCTTATTTAAAAATGTATTTTAAATTCAATTTCCAAAAATAACTTTACTTAACAAAAGCTGGATAAGTTTCAAGTATTTATATGTTGAACTTTCCGATGCCCCTTAAATAGCTTATATGAGTATACATTTATGCATGGCTAATGCCGTTGAACATTTATATTGTATTATTATCTGAAGATTATTTGAAAAATGAATTTGAAAACATCTGTCGTTGTTGCTGGGTTCAATCGCTAATTCACTTCAAGGGGCAAATGAACTCTAAACAATAATAAATAAATAACAGAGGTAAGTGCCTACCTATACACATGTTTTTAATTCAATAAATTCCGATAACTATGGAAATATACTTTGTGCCTCCAGTGACTGTTATCTAGTATTTTAAAGTAGGTACGTATACGAGGTGATATAATTTTATAGAACACCCTAAAACACAGTAAACAAATTTATACTTAATTTCTTCTGAATTTGCAGAAGGCTCAATATTTTTGTTCGGTACTATTAGCCCGAAATTATGGAAACAAAATAACGGGGATTTACTTTTTATTTCAACAACAATTATAATGTATAGATCTTTAACTTTACTCATGAAATGATATTCATATTAGTTGATAAGAGTATCTCTTATTATTTAACTACATATTATAGGAATTCGGTTTGTTTTTGGAAATGTTTTGTTCCTAAAATAGGTACCTAAATATTGTTTCCATCTGATAAGATTCTGAAAAACACTGTGAACTAATGTGATCGTTACTTCCTGTGGTCAGATACACGATATACCTTCCTACCTGCACGTGATAGATAAATATGCCAATTTCAAAGATAAATATATGTTCAAAGGCGAGTCTGGTTTTTGGAATACATTCATTATGAAGATCATAAGTAGGATAGTATATACCTATGTACATATGTTAGGCTTTAAGTACCAATTAATCGTTAAATGAAAGCAGATTATTTAATTCATGAAGCTATGAAATTCAAAAGTACGTACATGCGTACTCAAAAAAATTTGCAAACGCAAACAAAAGAATAAATATTTTTAATAATTCCAGTTATTTATTTAAATACTCGTATAGATAAATTTGTCCATATCTACGAGTATGATTGGAGAGTGTTTTTATTTTGTTCTGTATGTCTGTATGAGTGTATGTCGGTATGTCTGTAAATATGTACGTCTGAATCTCGACTGAGAACTTAAATCGCTAAAGGGAACTAGGTACTTCAAATTTGGTAGTTAAACTTTAAGTTTTTTTAAGTGATTCCCTAAATAACGGTAATTATCTATAAATGTTTAGAAAAGGCTTATTTATCTCGAAAACGATTCTAACGTTTTTAATATAAAACATTTGCAAATGCAAAAAATTAGATAAGTGTTTTTTTTTATTATTTTAATTTTTAAGCCGCTTTTGTTCTCGCTATACGTGAATGAAATTCCCTCGAAAGTGTCCTCTTCCCTCCACATGTACGCCGATGACGTGCAAATTTATAGAAGTTGCCATTTGGGTTTAATTGAGGACTGTGCAAATTCCTTAAACGCTGACTTAGACAGGATCGCCACTTGGTCTAACGATAATGGTCTGCTTCTTAATCCTTTGATTAATTTTTCTATGTAAATACATACTTTTTTTGGACAGCCGTGGAAGCAAATGATAAATGTGGTTTTTCGAATTAAGAAATTTCTGTTGAAATGGCATTCAATCGTTAGCGCATATTTTGACATATTTTGCTATAAATGAATACTTAAGCTTATTTAGCATATTTTCAAAATAAACATACATTTTCATAAATCTTCATAAAAAAACGAAGGATTTTTGAAAATTAAAAAAAAATCTCTACCATGTTATCCTTGAATGTGAATAATATTCCATAAATGAGATTGTTTCAATGAAAAAGTATCCACTAACGTCTGTTGACGTGGAGAGATCATTTTCGATCTACAAAAACTTTTTAAGACATACATACCTATTTAAAGTATATTTATTTTTTGTTTTTTTTTTTTTTTATAAACTTTGTGCTGTGAAAACTCTCTAATGGGGTTTTTCATTAGTAAATTCAGATTTCAATTTAAAAATGATTTTTTTTCGTGGAGAATGGAACACGATTTCAAAATGATTTATTTTTGTTATTGTATTTAAGAAGTTTCGTTTCTCTGTCAATATTTCAATACAAATTTCGTCCCTTTTAGAAGAGAAAGGTGAGCTTAATGAAGTTACCGATTCATGTTAAACTTTTCCATTTATAATAGAATATTTCTCACATATTTTCAACACAAATTTCATTTCTGAAATACCTACATTAATCCAATCAAACAACACATTTGCCAACTGACAGTTGTAAATTATGTTGGTGTTAGTACAGGGAGGGGTAGATCTGCCGAAAAAATTAGATCTGCAAAATTGATTTTCAATCAAAAATAAATGGGCTTTTTGACAGATCCAAATCAAAAATAAATTGATTTATTTTACCAATAGAAAACCCCATAAATAAAAGACTGAATTATTTTTTCTTTATTTTAATGTTTTTTCATCTACTTTTTGAATATTTTCGCATCATATTTTTGATTTTTTATGGCATATTTTCGATTTTTGATGACAAATTTTCTATTTGTTTGGGCATATTTTAGGTATAAATTGTGTGTTTTTTAGGACATAAAATTCCGGGCCGGCTAGTTATCAGTAAGAAACAGCTTGATTTATCATATTTCCCTGATATCATGCTTCCTGGTTCAAAAATAGAATATGTCGACAATGCAAGAAATTTGGGAGTGATTTTCAACAGAACACTCACATGGGATAGACACATTTATACGGCCGTTGGGAAAGTCTATGGAACTTTACGCCAGCTTTGGGTGTCCCATCAATTTACTCCTTTGAAAACGCGTTTATTGCTGGACAAAACGCTCATTGTTCGTAACTTGGTTTACGGATGTGAGGTTTTCTGCAACTGTGATTCGTCTAGCAGGAGAAAACTTAACGTCGCGTTTAACAACATTGCACTTTATGTTTTTAACGAAAGACGATTCGACAGAATTTCTCATTTTTCAAAGTTGCTATATAACATGTCATTTGATCATCTCATTCGTTATAGGGTTCTTATCTTGCTTTCAAATGTGATACAAACGAATCAACCTAGTTTTCTTTTCAACAAGTTAAATTTTAGTAATTCAATTAGATCTCGTCAACTTATTCTCCCTCGCTTCACTTTGTCTTACATCGGAACGCCAGTTTTTCGTTAAATCTATCCGTTTGTGGATAGGGGCATTTGGGGCACAGAAAACCCGCACGCACACATTGAAAAGCCGATACACCCAAAACGAGTCACTGTTTGGTGCGGATTTTGGTCCAGAGACATAATTGGGCCATTTTTCGAAAATGAGCAAGGAGTGGCCGTTACAGTTAATGGTGATCGTTATCGGGCCATGTTGAACGAATTTTTGTTGACAAAAATTGAAGATGAGGATATTGGCAACATTTGGTTTCAACAGGACGGCGCTACGTGCCACACAGCCGAAGCTACACTCGATGTTTTGCGCCATTTTCAAAAAAAAAAAGAAGTTATTTGGCGGACCCTTTATATATCTTTTTTTTAATTTTGTTATCTCAATTTAAACATCACTAATTATAAGAGTTTTATTTTCTTAATGTGTATGTTAACAAGTAAATAAATAAATTAATAAATAAAAAAAATAAATAATCCTAGTATTATACATTCTTATGTGAACTATGTCGTGAATTCATACAAATTTGCATTTTTGTTCACCGCGTGAATGTCCTCGTGAAGCCGTGTGGAGAAAAAAGTGGAGAGTTTTAGTTCACGAGCGGTGAACCAATTCCCGCGCAAAATGTACGGGAACACTTCGATTAGGCTTTCGGCAAATTATCTTCGTCTATTCTCTTTCTAGTTTTTACAGTTTTAGAATCAAATTCTGAGGGTAAGCACTAAACAAACAAATGCAAATATAGAACAGCGAATGATCTTTATGTTTTTATTATTGTTTTTTTTTTTTTAATAAAAATAAAAGTTTTATATAAATTAATTGATTCATAAAATTTTGATTATATAAAATTTTAAGTTGTTATAAAGTATAGCTTCTAAAAAATACTTCTTTAATAATAATATTTGAGCCAATTTAGAAATCACAAAATTATTTTAAAGACCATGTTCCCATCCGAAATCAGAATACACCACAACAACAAAGAGTTTGTTTACCCTCAGAAAATTGCTGTCAAACTTTGCTGTATTTGTTTCAGTTGTTGGAACTGTCAGTCTTTATCAAGTGAGAAATGTTAAAACATCACTTTCTCCACTGTCAAATGTTCACTTCACGAGGAAAAATTATGGCCACAGTAAGTGTCATCTGGAGCTCGACATTTCTCAACCTAAACCTAATTAGACAACAAAGTAGCCGAATCATCATTTCCAGTAATTCTGTTTGAAAAATATTATAGCAAAGTCAGGTATAGTCGAAAAGATCTAAAACTCAGAAAATATTCTTTGTATTCAGTAAAAATAATTGTGTTGAAGTTTTCCTGAAAATTTCAAACAACCACCCATATTTAAAGTTTAACTTCTTTCAAGACTTTTTGCAAAAAGTCCTAAAAAAGGGAAATAGGGAAGAACAAAAACATGCTCTAGAGATGCCTGTGTGCTAACAAATTGTGTTTGAGCTGTCAAATAAATCTGAAATGACAGTTGAAACAAAATTGTTGTACAATTTTTCGAACGCATGCATCTCTAGCCCATGTTTTTATTTTTTTATTTTTACACTTTTTGCAAAAAGTCTTGAATGTATAGTTAATCCTTTACTATATGAGATTCACACTAGGAGTGCCGTTGTCAGTGTCTGTCAAAAATATATAGAAGTGTGAGTCAAAATTTTGATATTGCTCAATTGCATGGCAAACCAATTATTCGATTCTTTGAGCCTTATTCCTTATTTCCTGATACAAATTATCCGCGCATGAGTAACCTTCTTCACACCACATCTCTCCAACTCCAACGAAAATTTTATTTATAAATAAAAGCCGTAAAAGAGGGGAAACAGAACATCGCCCTGAGGTGTTCTTCTTTACTTTAAGCCTAGTACGCTGCTGATGCGAAACGAAGTTTTTCGGTGGTCTCCAAAACGACAACGAAATGCATGCGGAAACCACAACGAAAAAATGACAACTGAGAGCGTCACACTAATAACAAAAAAAAAAACAAACACAAACGCAAAAAAAATCACAGAAAGCCATGCTGCAACGAAAGATACAACAAATACAAACACAAAAAAACCTGAAATGTCACTTTTCCGCACACAATTAATGGTCCGGGCAATTAATTGAGTGCGAAAAAAGAGCGGAGACCTCTCCAAATAATCTGCTACAATTATCAATTTCGCTCATCGAACAGCGTACTGCAAAACGAAAAGGAGGACGAAATTTTTCGTTTATGTTTTCGTTGTGTCATTTTTGTATGGGATTTTTCGTTTCGCATCAGCAGCGTACTAGGCTTTAGGTGTTAATTTCTATTCTCTGTCCAACAAAAATAGGCAGTACACGTCTTATGGGAAAGCTTTTTAAAAATCAGTAGCGTGCCATATTTTTGCACCATATTAAATTGAAATAACTCCTCCACAAAAAGTGTTTGCCCGCCCGTGAATTCCCATTAGCATCGGACACAGACCCAACATCCTATTCAACGCACATCTGAGTGTGCCTGTGCACTGAATTGCTGTGGCCAATAGCGATTGGCTGCTTCTCGATGTACATTCAGAGTTATCCTTGTCCATTTGGTAATTCGTTTAGCTTTTTTGCCTTGAGTTTCTGTTAAGGTACTTTTTATTTTTGAGCTTTAAGAAAAAGCTTTTAATGATGAGTGTACACTACGACAACCCTGTGAAAGCTTTAATGAAGGACAGAATTTATGCAATCCACTGAAGCCAGAATGAGAGGCAAACGTCCTATCTTGCCTACACTGCCAATTTTTGTTGGACAGAGTATAGGTAGGTACCTAACGTAGCTTAAATCTTTCTATCGCTGATGAATATGAAAATTATCCATCACTTTGCCCCCTTATTACCCATTAGTGTTATACCTGATTGTGAAATTAGCAAATATTTAAATCTAAATATAGGTACCTTAAATTAAAATGATCATAAACAAAAACAACTCATTGATAGGATCAATATTTGTACTTTTAGACTGTTTAAATGGACTTAACGTCGCGTCGCGTCGAAAATATTTTTATTTCTGCGTACATATATGTAGGTATGTAAATATACTATTATCACGATGGTAGACGTAGGAACATACATTTAAAGAATTATTATTCTAAGAAAAACTTGTATCTTCTATACTATTTTGTTTTTTAATCTAAGATCGTTTTCATAGAATATTTTCTTATCTTAACATTAAACAGTTTTATAGGTAGAACTCATGCGAACCCCAACACGCGTCATTATTACGCAGAGAGCCATTATTCAACTTTAAATATTGTTGTTTATTTTTTTTAAATTCTAAACATGTGTTGCAAAATCTAATGATAAACAAAAAATGTATTTACATTTTTATTCAAAAAAGATAGTTCTTTTGAAAAAAAAAAAAAAATGCTCGACTGGATCGTACGAACATGTACTCTTGTGATTTAAATGTGCTCCGGGATTAAATCACACTATATTTGGATATTCACAAAGAAATTATATATTTATATAGGGTCTTTCATTAAGGGCTTCCTATCTTTAAATTTAAATAAAGCAGGTGTGTGTGACGTGTGAGATATCATCGAAATTTTATATTCGTTTGAAAGACCTATCGATGTCATTATGTATGGAATATAACATCCTTCAAATGTGCGCCGCACAGTGGTGCGAGAGCGGAAAAAAGTCTTTTGAAAAAGTCATGTCTATCGTTTTAAATTATGTTTAAGTACTCTCAGATAACCCGAGCGTATGATTTAAAAGTATTTTTTAACATATATATTGTATGTTCTGATTTACAAGCCCTCAAAGTTGAAAAATAATTTTACTCAAATCGCGAACTGTATTTTCAACAAATTTTGAGATGTTTTTTTCCGAAGTTCCTGTAGATAAATTCTCTAGCTTCTTAAATAATTTAATTGGTCTATTTTCAATTATCTAAAAATAAAAAAAAATATTGATTATTTATAAAAGATACCTTCTATAAGTAGCCTGAAGCTTAAGTACTAAGAAAAAATGCTTTTTTTTTAAACTTTTTGATTTAAAAAAACAGCTCCAAAAGATACCAAGAAAGTAAGTATGCCACCATATGCTCCATACACTCATGTTAAAGCACAGAAAAAATCAGCTGCAGATACGTGCAGATGTGGAAGTTATGCTCAAAAATGTTTCACTAAATCGGATTTCAAAAAACTCCGTCTTGACGGTGGTGTTTACCAAAAAGTTTTATTTCTTCGGTATTAATTGTCAGAATGAACTGATTAAGCCCATTTTTTTAAGAAAAAATGTCAAACTTTATTTTAAAAATAAAACAAAATTAATACATTGACCCAGGTCTGAGAATTTCGATTTTTGCGAAACCATTTATTTCTGCCTGGAAAATTTTTCAACTTTCAACTCAATTTTCTTGAAAACAACACACGAAAAATAATATAGTTTTATGATATTTTGAATTATATGATAGAGCTTAATACATAATAAAGAAAAAGATTAGGGATAATCCTTTATTTTTTTTTTATTTTTCGCTAAAAGTAGGGCAGGTAAAAATTAAAAAGGTGTTTTTTTTTTAAGTTTTATTGCTTTGTTTTTGTTGTGTATTGCGTAATTTTTTATTACTTGTAAGGATTAGTAATGGCTTATTAGAATAAAATCTCTAACTTAAATCTATATATATAAAGGATTAAAAAAAAAAGTCAGTATTGAGTTATTGAGCATTTGTGCAAGGTGTGTAAGAAAAATTTTTACTCTTAGATCAACCAATAAGTGAAAGTGAAGTGAAATATAATAACAAACATATAAAGTGAATTCAATACATTAAAATATACATAGTTAATAATAATATTTTGTTCAAAATAAAAAGTTAAGATTTTACTAAAAAAAAAATTATTTAAATATAACATCAAATCCTTCAAATTTTATAAAAATGTCAAAAACTTTTTTTCTAATAATTTTTTCTTGAGCAAATTTTGACCAAGCATGTATAAGACTAATCTTAACATGTGTGTCAAATTTAATTTAAATTCGTTTAATAGTTCAGATTTTACAGACTTTTTTCCGTTCTCCCATAGAAACATCAAAACCCTCAAATTTTAGAAAAATGTCAATAACTTTGTTTCTAATTATTTTTTTTCAACCAAATTTTGACCAAATGTGTATAAGACTAATTTTAAATTGCGAATCAAATTTCATCTTAATCCGTTAAGCAGTTCAGATGTTACAGATTTTTTTTCCGCTCTCCCATAGAAACATCAAAACCCTCAAATTTTAGAAAAATGTCAATCACTTTGTTTCTAATTATTTTTTTTCAACCAAATTTTGACCAAACATGTATAAGACTAATCTTAACATGTTTGCCAAATTTCATTTAAATCCGTTGAACCGTTCAGATAAAACAGACTTTTTTCCGCTCTCCCATACAAACCGAACCACTGTGCGCCGCGGCTCCTCTGGGTGACTCGTCCGAAATGTCCAATTTCCCATGACTCTGGAGCATAAAACAGGCTAAATTTTACCGATGGCTTTTGAGGGCCGCTGTGAAGACCCTTTATAACCATTTGAAAGGGCTTATTGACGTTATAAAAGGTCAACCAGTTTCAATATTTGGTCAGCCATTTTAAGGTCGTACATAAATAATTGGATCCCCTGAGGAATCAGATCGTACGTATTTCTGAGCCAGCCGTGTCGTGTAAGGACGATGAATTATGGTATCAAAATGGTCCATTCCAGCACTAATATATTTGAACTAGGTTCACGCCATTTCAATACCTATGCCTTCCTTTACAAAAAGTCAAGGCGTTAATTTCGAGGGACATTGGATATGTCATAGTTCATAGAAGTTGAAATTCTGCGTGGATACAAATTCTAAGATTTAAGGAATACATTTTCACAGAGGGGAAAAATGATCCGGGGGATAGAATTAGGGCTGGCACAACGGAACGAGACAAGATGAGACAGACATAATTAGTCTCGGTCTCGTTAATATCGAAAAATCTAAGTATTTTCTCTTTATCGTCTCGTATAACTAATGCTGGATTTACACGACTGACAAATTGGCTATTTTCTGTCAGTATACTGCAAAAAGAATGAATTTTTCCATTGTTCTGACAGTTTTTTGACAGTTATTTGTCAGTCGTGTAAGTCCAGCATAAGTCTCAGTCTCGTTTGGGTATCGTATCGGAAACGTCTCTTTCACGGTCTCGTCGAGCTTTGTTGGAATTTTTTGTGGAAGAAATATCAGACTTTTAATCTAGAACTTGTCAATATTTAAAATAAAATATAAAGAATAATCCGCCAACCAACAATCTTTTTCGCAAAGTAATATGGGTTTAAGCAGTGCTAATTTTTTTCAATTACATGCTTATAGAATTGAATTTATAATCGTTGTCTTTTTTTATACAACCACACAAGTTATAAATAAAAACCTTTAATTGTTGGATAAAACTGATCTTACTTAACCAACGTAATCGATTGTCTAAACCTTGACTAATGTGACATTTTATCTAATCAAAAAAATAAAATAAAAACGGATGTTAATTAGTTAAAAATAAAAAGAATTTGACATCGTTCTGAAAATGTACCTATGACTTTAAAACGTTATGGCTTTGGGTTTCGAAAATAATAAATCAGCAGAATCCATCTGTTCGTACATAAAGTTTCTTAATTTAGAGGCTCACTTAGTCGTATTGATCCCATTTGGAAATTTATGTGTCACTTTATTGATGTTTTCTTTATTTGACCGTACGTCACATTTGACAATCAAATAATTTATGCCAATTTGTTAAACATCCACGGATGACCTTGTTAAACACGTTCATTCACAAAATACGTCACTATATCGATTAATATACAAACAAAATTGTATATAAATCTAATCATTTCAGGTTTTCTCTTTTTTTTAATTTAATCAGCGTAGATTCCCACCATTTAATTTTAACAAAAAAAATTGCATTTTCGACTATGGCTGGTATCAAAATGGATTAAAAATAAACTCTCAATATGATTTTATAATGACTTTAGTTCCACACTTTTTTCTTTTTACATTTTTTCGAATATAAACGAAAATAATCATCAGACCTTCACCTCATTAACTTTATTCTGATAAATTTACCTTATAAGGAGTTTACATTTTTGTATACTTACATAATGTACAAACTGATTTTAATATTCGCAGACAAACAAAGTCCAACCAAAAGTTCACAATTGTGCAAAAAGTTCATTGAACATATAATATTCATTCACCTTCCATCCGGGCTTAAAAGCTGGCCAAATTAAGCAGTGCCAACAAAAACTGGATGAGCTACGTGAGTTTTGGCTTGATTGTTTATACGTAATCATAAGATTGATGTGGATACATTTAAAATTTGTTTTCTAAAGAAGCTTAAAAGTGTTAATTTTGCAGATTATGGTGAGACTTTGCATCTTCCACTTAGAAGTAGCTAATCAGGCAAACAAATCTGAATGCCGTATTTACACAACTGATGACAAATTGTCAGTTTTAATGTCAAAAAACTGCAAAAAAATGAATTTGTCTAGCCACTTGTAGACTTTCTTATAATATGCGTGAATAAATTTGCCTATCTGTGAACACCCTATCTGTCAAAAAATTGGCATCTCACTCTTGCAGAATCGCAAAATTTGATGTGCATACATGAATTTTTGTGCGTACACTGAGAAAACTCATGCTTGTGTAATTGGGCCCCATATTAGGCATTTTTTGTTTTCCTTTTTTGCTTCAGAGCAAAGCACTGGAGCTGTCAAAAAAAGGTGTGTTACTTTTTTAGCTCAGCCACATCAGAGCGCTTAACTTTAATTTCTTTTTTCAATCACAGCTAGCTCAGATAGCGCTCCATGAACTTAGAATATAATTACCGAGAAGCTGGAGTAATAAGCTCAGTGTTGTTTTCCATGTAATTTTTACAGATTACTAATCATATATGACAATTCAGTGAGCAAGTGTATTTCATCAGAGTGTTCTCTGTACTCTGCTTATTGTTAGATCTTACTCGGTTTAATTTGCTTATGGTCAAGCAAACGAAATTTTAAAAAATGGGGTAGGGGCAGTAGCTTTTTTTTCAAGACATTAGTGCCTGTATTTTTAATGTCAAGACAAAAAACTGAAGAATTTTACTCTAGAATTTTTGAATTGACCTTTGTCAAAACTTGTTTACCTACGTTTATACCTATATATGTACATAAATAAGTTTATCTACACCTTAAATGAAAGCTTCCAACTTTCCAATGGAATGACAACTGTTTGGAAAATGCGCGAATAAGTCTGCATTTACATTGAATGATTTTTCCAATGTCGATCATTTATTTCTAGGTAAAGGGAGTAAAAAGTGAGGGGAAAGGACAAAATCGTTTGTTCCTCAAAACTCACACGATTTTTCCAGTCGGATTTCGTTCTCTTTTACCTTCTTTCCAGTTATTTGTCTGTATAAAGTGTTAATGTGTCGTTTATTCGATGGTATTAGTAAATCTTAAAGTAAATTGAAGGGGATAGCAATTAAAAGTGAAGAGGACAACGAAAAAAATTTCAATGGAAAAATCGTTCAATGTAAACATTTCACACGATTTATGGAAAAATCTTCGTGGAAAAATCGGTCAATGTAAATACAGACTAAGTCGGCATTGGCCGCGTTTGGGCAACTATGCAAAGCTATCCGCATATTTTTGTGTTGTTGTAATCTCATAGAAAAATTCAGCTGATGAACCTATCAGCTGTTGTCAGAAACAAATCCCAAGCTATCCTGAAATTTTCGCGATACTAAACTATCCGATGGAAATTTGGGAACAACTGATCACAGCTGATTATACCTAGCGACTACGTATTTTGCTTCTTGGTGTCGCGTCTGCTTTTGTTTTTTTAAAAAATAAAATAACAAATAATAATGATTCAGAAGGGATTTGCAATAAAATGAAAATCAAATCGTCGCGTTAAAAACTCAATAGTTTTCCCTTTAATTAGCTGCCTTGTCTTTTGACAGCAAAACATATCGGATACTAAGGTATCTTGGATAGCCTATCGGATTGGCACCCGAACGCGGCCAATGCCGACTAATCTGTAAATCTGTATTGCGTTTGGGCACGTTCAATCACAAAATCTGAAAATTCAGATCTGAACTTATGCTGTTGAACGCACAAATAATCTGAATTTTCAGTTGAAAGTTGTTGTGTCAAATCCTAGCATTTACCTGAAGGGTTCACATTAAAACAAAATAAAATAGAACTTTAAGTTCCGGTGGTGATTTATTTAACTAAATCAGCAACAAACTACAGCAAGACTATGTGAAGTTTAATGAAAAAATAATTCCACATTTTTCTAAGAATAGTTAATCTTTTGATTTAAAAACTCGCTTATCAATAAACAATAAGTTATTTTATGTAAAAAAATATGAATTTGTTCGTGATGAAAATTAATCATCATAAATCAACCACTAAGCAGAGCGAAAATCATAAAGTTCAACTTCTATGTATAACACTTCAACATTTCTCCCACCACTATTACTTTATTCTGAATTTTCAGATAAGAATTTTTAGCTGAAAATTCAGATGAAACGTAAGCAAACTTAACTAAAAGTCACTAAAAGTCATCTAACTTTTTATGGCAGCTGGCCAATCAGAAGCTCCAAAAATTCAGAAATCTGAAAATTTAGACGCCAAACGTAATGCGTTGAACGCGCCCTTTGATATTACCTACAGTTCGTTTTCTAATGTCGTTTTCGATTGGATTTTCGGTCTATTCTACTCCTTTTCAATTCCAATCGAATATGACAACACTGACTTTAGTAAATATACACACAGACTACATAAAGCCGCCATTTAACAAAATGGATTCCGCAAGTATTTATCACTTTTGACAAGTAATCCAACGAAAAACTTTATATGGATGTGTGTTCCTCGTCTACTCCAACATGAAATCGGGAACAGAAGAATACTCCGAAAACATTACTCGAAACAACCAATCGAAGGCTTTTGGAGTAGTAGGAGTGAAAAAGGAGTGGAATAGGAGTACTCCGAACATCCAAACGAAAACGACAAAAATAAAAAAAAAAATGATTTTGAGTGATGGAAATCTTTATTTGGACCTTCATAATTTTTTTCTGTTTAGTGGAAAAGATGATATCCGTCAAGTGGCTGCCGCCAGTATTAATACACATTTGTGGTCGTTTTATAGCATTTTTCATGACTTTCCGCAAAATTTCCGGTGATAACTGTTCGCAATCGTGTTGAATATTCTCCTTAAGGGCTGCGATTGTCTGAGGCTTGTTGGCATAATCCCTCGACTTCAAGTAGCCCCAAAGAAAGAAGTCTTACGGCACGCGTTCACCTAGTCCGTCATCGTCCGAAGTATGCTCGGCCGTTGGCGGCCGAACTCGGCCGATCGAACCAAATGTATATATAGAAAGGAGAGAGAGCGCGTACACCACTGAAAGCGACATCGTCCGATGACGTCCGTTAATAAGCGATCAACTGACATATCCCAACATGTTTGGATTTTTCTTTTCGTCAGTTGCCCGGTTGATTCTTAATGAAGTTCATGCAAATAAAAAAAAATTGATACTGAAAAACCATAATATCCATTGTGGTTGTGGCTCGTGCTGTGTGTGCGGCCATCCAATTCCGGCAGTAAAAAGTCGTTTATGATGGCCCTGAAGGCCTGAAGCGTTCGCCAGTAACAGTGACCGTATTGGCGGTGGCGTCTCCAAAAAAATACGACCTAATCACTCCTCCCGCGTGAACGCCGCACCACACAGTGTATTTGAGTGGATTTAATGGCTCTTCGTGCATCACACGCGGATTTTCAGTGCCCCTGAAACGACGTTACCTCTTAAGTGGAAATGCTCATGTTGATTTTCGTCACAAAATCGTCCTTTCCGTTGTTGAGATTTAGGATGGCTTGACATCGGAGTATAGCGCCTCATTGCTTGTCTGTTTGTATAGTACTGCAGCTGTCTAGTTTACAAAAATGTCAAATATGATTGACGTACGACGCTATTTGGAAAAATTATAACATCTTTCGATAGGGTGATAAATTTTGCGCCACCTTGTACCTACCTACTTACAAAACTGCCGTTTTTTACAAATTTTAGTCCAAATTTCATATAAAAAATAAAATTGAACTAAAAATCGTAGAAATGGGTACCTACTTTTGGGAGGTAAACGAACACACCTATTGTCTCTGGTTTCCTTTCTAATGTAAGAAATTTTCTTTCTTATATCCGAGATTCTTATGCGTATAATCAATTTTATTTCTTATATCCGTTGTTTGTATAGACATTAGAAAAACTCGGATATAATACACAAAATTTTTGGATTTTATAAATAAACATATAAACAAATTAAAACAGCAATTTTTTTTATAAACAAATTTTTAGCAAGCAAATACATAAATTCTTTAAATATATAATATGCATACCTATACCTACAGATAATGAAGACCCGCAGATCCCAACAGGACAGCTGAAATTTAATACTTTATGAATTTTATTTATGTGTTTTACATTGCTTTTTTGACGCATAAAACAATTCATAACTTTTTCTTTTTGTACCTACAGACAAACGCAAAAAGACTCATTTCCGTTTTATTTATATACGTAATAAATATAAAACAAGAAAATTATTTTAATTTATATTTGTTTTCTTACAGCATCATTTCTGTGGAATTATTTTTATAGGAGATCGTTATCATCGAACTATGGCCAGAAAATACTATAGCTTGTTAAATGTCCTGAAGAATCAAAAATTTAATTTAGAACAATCAGAGTAAGTTCATACAATGTTTGTTTTTCTGTTAACTTATATTGTTTTCTAAAAGTTATTCGAGATAAAAGTGTTTGAGATGAAAAAAAGTTGTTCAGTATGGTTTTTGTACAAACATATAGATACATATGTATAATGATAACTATTTTATTTAATTAGATTATTTGTATTATTAAATTGTTTGATTCTTCATTGATACAGCAACATGAGAACATTACCACAAAATTATATAAAAATTGAAAAACTTGAAAAATAAGTAATTAAGTTTTAATTTTTATATTTCTTAACTTCTTAAAAAAACACTCATGCCCGATTTCATAAAAATACACCTAAATCCCTTTTATCTAAAGTCCTCTTAAATTTTATCAGACCTTTAAATATTTCCAGTTTCACCATCTAAAAAAAGGAAATTTTAGGGAAATTTTAGTTAAAATTGGGTTTTCCTCACATCCCTGGATATGGAAATAGGTTGTTTCCCTCTAACATTCGAAATGCACGCGAAAAAGCATTATATGTAGAAAAAATGCTACGAAAAAAAATATTTGGAGAACGGATTCCAATATGAACTCGGAATATTCTTCAGATGAACAATCAATTATTCTAAAAACAAACAAATTATTAAGGCTTTCCGAAACCAACGCGAAACATTCGGAGCGAATATGCGATGACTGAACAATGTTTGAAGATTCACATCGCCCCAATGTGGGTGCTCTCATTTATCTCCATGTAAATAAATTAAGAAAGGCGAAAGTCTTGTCGTCGTTCGGAAGTATTCGCGTTGGCTTGGGAGAGCCTTAAAAGATTATTATCTACACACAAACTATATTTTTGTTTCGACCTATTCACAATTTATAAATATTTTATTTGCAAGAAATTAAATAAAAAAGTGACTGCAAAATATCATCTATTTATAATTTTCTTACTCGTCGGCTGACATCTGACATATTAGACTTCACAAATCACACTTTTAAAATTTATTGAGACGAAAATGGGCTTTTAGTTTATAAGGGCATTTAAAAGCATTTTAAATTTAAAAGCACTTGGTGAAACCAAAAAATCCCATTTTAACTCTAAATGGGCTTTTAAATATTTAAAAGTCCTTTATGAAATCGGGCATCAATCTATTTAACTTATTTCTTAACTTAGTAATGTGACGCATTCCAAAAGTCAAAATTCTGAGCAAATCAACCAAAAAGACTTTATTTTCTTGATATTAAACTCATAAAATCCACACTTTATATGGAATGGCTTTCAATTTTTTTTTACTATTTTTACAAAAACTCTGAATAAATAAGGTAATGTTAATTTAATTAAATTAAACATTATGTTATCTTTATACCTACTACTTGTTCATTCCATTTAATACTGTAAAATATGAGTAAGAAGCACTTAAAAGCGATTGAAAGGTCTCAAGTGTCATTGGGTACATCCCACCTGCAGATATCTACATGTAGGTATAATATTTATGTAAATATATAAAGTTAAAATTTCTATGAAAATTTTTACAACAAAATAGAATTTTAAAACTTACTTGCAAAGCGTTTTGACTTCTTATGATCATAATCAAAATACTTTTTTTGATTTTTGAGTTACAAACCGTCCAATCAGAGTTGTATGCAGCTTCTGCGACTTTTAAACTCTTTAATAGAAAACACAAATATTTTACTTGAATGCCACTTGAATGATTATTATAAATAAGGAAGTGACTCTAGACATGCCAATTATAACAGTTTTGGTTTATAAAAGTAATGTTAATATGCCCAGGGCCTCCGCCATTGGGCATACTTCAGGCACCCAGAGTATTTTATTCAAGTCGAGCCACACCCACTTTTAATGGCGAAAAACTATTATAACTGTTATAATATTGCCATGTCTATAGTCTCGTCCCAAAAATAAATCTGTTTCTTTACCTCATAGGAAAATTCATTTGCATGCCAATATGAAAGCAGGACCACGTAAAATATGCTACCAATATAAATAGCCGCATTGATTTGAAGCATAAAGTTGTCAACCTTTTTTTTTTAATTTTAAAAATAAATATCTTAACTTTTCAAAATAAATATCTTAACTCACAATAAGCATGAAGAACAACAACACGCAAAGCATTAAGCTGAACATAAGAAACTCCATTAAATTCGTCAGTGACAATAAAGCACTCAAGTTGTTACTTAATCTAAAAAAAATATTTGTTCATATGTACCTTTTTATGTATGTATGTAATTTAGGTACCAACTAGACATACCTTATAATTTTGTAATGATAGCGGATACAAAACTCCATGTCACAGTCAATTTGTTGAGCATCTTTTGTTGAATCAATTACATTTTCCAATTTACTCTGCAAAATTTGAAGGCTGCCAATACCGAACATTAGGTAATTGATGAATAAGTTTGTAAAAGGTATGTAGGTGACAAGTATGAAGGGAATAACGAATATAACTTGAACTCCAAAAACTATTTCATAGTATGGACTTTGAGAAACGTCAATTGTTGGTATCCAAACACCGTAAGGAAGGTCTTACACAAATATATAAAACATAAAGTAAATTACAATATAATATTAATATTAAACAAATGTATATAACGATATGTTAAAAATCGTAGAGTGAATAAATTTTTGAATAATTAATTGAGAATTTTAGGGCATTTTAGAAGCATTTTTAGGTAGGTACAGTACCCTGAAGTACGACATGACCAGAGTTATAGTCTGCAATTTTTATATTTTTTTAGAATAGTTAAATTAGTTTATACTACACAAAGGTCATAAAGGTTTAGCGTATCGAACTTTTTAGGCACTGGGTGTAAAAAATAAAACGGAGCACCTGCTTTAAATTCCACTTTGTACAGCAAGTTCTCCAATTGGTATGAATTTATTTGTTCAATGCTAGCATTTTCTTAGCACCTGCTCAGCTTTTTATATTGAGCACCTTCTCTGAGCATGTTCTCCGTTTTATTCCCATCACTCTGATTTTGATGTATGTTGCTGTAAGAAAGACTTTAGTGAAAGAGAAATATGAATATCTCAAATTATCTCATCAACAAAAACAAAATTTTAATTAAAATTTACAACTGCCCTGAATTTTAAGTCTTTTGAATCACTTTATCGTAAAGCTGTGGAAAAAAAAAAACAAACCACAAATACATATTTGTATCCGTTAAAGAATTAAATAGTGTCAAACAAATTTAAACATTAAACAACAAAATTAAACATCCTGCTTCAATTCACCGTCTATTTTTTTACCAAGAAGTCTGAGCGATATAAAATACCAAATCGTCATTTTTTTTTGTTTTATTTTATAAATTCGGATTGTTCCTATAGAAAACCAAAACGACTTTAACGAGAACGAGAACACAAATTACTTCAGCGGAACTACCATTACGTATATTTATAGAGGGTTATTCTTAAAAGACAAGATTTCGTTTTTCTATCAAAAAGATTGAAAGTTATGCTGGATTTACTCGATTGACGAATTGGCAGTTTTCTGTCAGTTAGCTGTCAAAGAACTGCAAGAAGAATGGAAAAATTAATTTTTTTTTTTTTTTAATTTAGCGCGCACTAAAGGGGTTGTGACTACCCTTAATATGATATACACAGCACGAGCGATTAGGTAGATTGGAGGGGATTGAAAAGGAGATACCGATGCACATTGGTTTTAAATGTCTGAAGATCACAATGGGAGGGGAAAATCGGGCTGGGTAGAGCATTCCACATTCGTGTAGTGCGACTAAGGAAAGAATCTCTGTACTTAACAGTACGTCCGAAGTTGGGCTCAAGGGTAAACTGATGGGCATTCCTAGAAGCGCGAGTATTACGGTTGAATTGTTTAAGGGGAGGAATGCAACTGGCTATTTCACTAGAACACTGTTTATAGAAATAGCGGTAAAATAATGATAGACATGAAACATTGCGATGGTGCCCAAGAGATGTAAATGCTTCCGTAATAGTTCTTTCACCTATCATTTTCAGAGCTCTCTTTTGTATTCTATCCAATAGGCTCAAGTGAGTTTTTGGCAGTTTACTGACAAAAGACTATTGGTCTTTTCGATTGGTAATCCGGGAGAACGATTTGATGCGTGTGAAACCTTCTGGAACGATTCTGAAAACAAAATCAGAAGCAAATGTCTCTTCTTTTCAGAAGAAGAATTGTCATTCTGACCCCAATCGAAAAAGCCATATCAATTTGTCAGTGGTGTAAATCCAGCATCAACATTAGGCGCGTTCAAATTGATGTCCAAATCTATCTGGATAGCTTTATGTTGTTGTAATGTGTATAGATAATCTTGAATTTCCAACTATCAAATTCCGAACTAAGTTTTTTGCCGATAAACGGAGGACGCTCGTAATAAGGGCCAACACCAGCATGTTTTGTGCTTTAATGTACAATATTCTACCACTGGGCGCTTTTGATTAGGTCTTGACTCAAATCATTTTTTTTCTTCTATTTTGTGTTAAATAAAAAATATTAAATATTTTTTTTTGAAAAAAAAAAAACTGATATCAAACTGAAGTAATTCACAACAAACTGATATTTGCCCGTTTCACCCCACAAAATCAAAAGTCCTGGTCCAAATTAAGGGAACTTTTAGGAAATGTTAAACATCACATACAAATAAAACTCTGCACCAAAATTCATAGCCTTGTCGGATTTTGGTAGAACTGAATGTCTAGGTAATTCAACTGGGCTACATCGCTAACATGACATTTTTCTTCTCTTTCCCTTCAAGCAAAACTAGGCCGTTTTGGATCTGTGCACGTAGTAAATAACGTATGGAGAACTTCGCATACGGATCCAAATATGTAATTATTTATCCTCAAAACCGCGTTCGGCGGCTGAAATTAGTATGGAAATTCATTTAAAGAAACTTCTATTGATCAATTGTAAAAACATAAGACATTTACAAACACACTTTGTCGCACCAAGAAATTTGTAATGAACGACAAACATTAAAATTTGTATTATTAATCGAAAATTTCTCAAAATTTCATAAGAAAACTAAAAAAACTATTTCTTCACTAACGCCACTTACAAAAATGAATTGAAAAAAAAATGCCTGTAGACACAAGGACTTTTTTGTAGGTGTGCGTGAGACACTACGTTTTGGAATGATCCAAGAAAGACTGGCAAAGTTAGGTCAGTGAATTTGCTTGAAGGGTTGACTGAATTTAATGTCCTATTTTCTTGCTCTGACCTATTTTTCAATGAACTGTCACGAAAACGTTTTTCATTTCAGAAGTGAGGCCAAACTGTCAAACAAAACTAAGCTAATGGCCGAGTTCAACGCACATCTGAATATTCAGAATTCTGAATTTTTGAAGCTCTTCATTGGCCAGCTGTCAGAAGTCATCTGAATTTTCAGAACTTTTTCTGACAGCTGGCCAATCAAGAGTTTAAAAAAATCAGAATTCTGAATATTCAGATGTGCGTTGAACTCGGCCAATGTGTTTCTATTTAAGTTCTGATCGCTCAGAGCTTGGAATTTGTGCTGCTTTTTCGTTTAGAGCTATGCAGCTCCATGAGCTCATAATAAAATAATCGAGCAAACGGAGTAAAAAGCTGAGCGCAGCCAACTTCACACAGTTTTCATGCAATTTGACAGATATGACAATTCAGTGCTCAGGTGTGTTTCATAATTAAATTCAAGTGCTCTGAGCACATTCTGCTTAGAGTTTTTGTTCAAAATAGGTAGGTATATGTATTTAATTTTGTCTAAGCACATAATTTTAAAAAAAAATACTGTTTTAGCGATTACCTCTTGAGCCCAAGAATAGTGGTACCATAACTGTCATTACCGCTCCAACGCTTCCCAAAATTAAGCTAAGCTTAGAAAACTTATCAGCTTTAATTCCGACAGTATTTAAAACTTGAAATGATGCAATATCGTTTTGATTCTAAAATAAAAAAAATACTTAAATATCAACACACATATAGCTGTCCTAATTATTTAGTAAGAAACTTACCTTAGTTTCCTGAAACCACTCTCCAATGTCTTCTATGAAATTCACAAAATCCTCTTGATTCAGCAATACGGATAATATGCGAAAAATCGAATTAAATAATATGGCTGTCATAAATGAACTCAAAATAACAGTTTCAAAATTTCCCCAATTTTCAATAAGATACATAAATTCAAAAATATTCATCAATACAGGGATAATCATTAAACTTAAACATTTCCAATAAGAATTTATATAAATAAAACCGCAGAATTGCCAAATTTTTATATTAAACGAAAGCAGACGTAAATCTTTGATCATTTTAACTACTCAATCTATGGACAATCAAGTGGAGTAGATCAGGTGTCGACAAAGTGTGAAATGATGTAAATTGTGGATAGCGAGAAATTGGAGCCGATTTATATGGGTATGCTGGTGATAATTCAAAATAAGGGTAAGTTATGCGTTCGTGAAAAAATCCCCAACTCGATAGCTCAGTCAAATATTTAAAAGGCCGTGTGTGGATTGGATTAAATTTGCATTAAATTATTTCCCCAGTTTAATTGTTGACTCTTTTGAGTTGAATCATACGTGGAAACTTCGAAATTTAATCGAAAAAGGTGATGCCGCAGTTCTGTGTGTAGGTATGTGTGTGTCTAACAACAACAGTATACAAATTTGAACTTTCCAATTAAGCTCCAGGAAAATTCGACAAAGTAAGGCAAACTTCCAAAAACATTGTGTGAGTGCCTGTATTCACGGTTAATATGTGTAAACATCAGCGTTTGCCAAGTGTAGTTTTGAGGATCCATATGTGGGTCCGTATGCGAAGTCTTCCATACGTTGTTAACTACGTGCACGGATCCAAAACGAACTATGTAGTTTGCTTCAAGGGAATCTTCATATTTTTGTAGCTGAACGTACCTATTATCCTACTATGCAGATTTTCGTAACGTAACGTGCTGCAAAATTCCAGTTTTTATTGATTTATTGATGTTTACACATCAAAAATTACGGCAAAGCTAAATTGGTGGAGAGCTTAATTTACTAAAAATTACCAAAAGCTGAAACCTAAATGGGGGGGGGGGGGCTAGAGAGGGTTTCAAAAAAAAATGTAGCTTATAAAATTCTACACACAGCACTAACACTTTTTTCGCAGGAGCAATAGATTTTCAGAAAAATGTGAGCAAATGTTTCAATATCAATTAAGTACGGGCGTGTTCTTCTTATTGCTCTTTCAAAATAAAGTTTTTTTTCGTAGACTTTTATAAGCTTAAGTTTTTGGTTTGACATTTCTTCCAAAACATTGATAGGGTGCGACAAATTTTCAAAAAAATAAATTCCAGAAGTTTTGTGAAGAAGCTAAATTGGAATTTATGTACAATAAGACAAATTCATATCTCATATTCACTCTCTCTCATTTTACGACTTTTTCAGATTTTAAAATTTCAACGCGATAAAAGTCGTTCATATCAAAAAGTTGGAAGCATTAAAATTTGTATCGAAATCCAAAGGTGTCTGGATAGCTTTAAATTGTTGTATTACGTTGTTTAAAACACAGCTAAAGACACCTGAAAGGAGTCAACAAAAACTTATAAGATATCTTAAATTTTCGATGATCATTCCCTCGACAAAAGTCGTTTATCGATATTAACAAACGACATTCGCAACAATCGCCTTAAGATTTTGTTTTAAATTTTGAAACTTTCTAATTCAAATGTCTAGTCATAGAAGCAAATACGTGTGACTGAGTTGGTGAGTTTTATTTCATATTTATTCAATTTCAATAAAAATTCTTACAATTCCACTTAAATCACTTTGCTGAGTGGAATTTAAATATTTTACTACTTTTTATTTATTTATCATTTAATCGGTTTCGCTTCATTTTTTTTTTTCATTCATTCACCGGAAGCATGCAATTGCAATAAGCAAATATTTAATTTACTGTATCTATCTAACTCAAATGTTTCGCAAAGATAAAAGGGCCACGGGCAAATACAATTTTTTTCTGTGAAAATTATCAATGAATTTATAATATGTATATAGTATAAGTGATCACTTAACGTTTTTACGCCGCAGTCAAAGAAATTGTAATTCAATACATAATTGCAAAATTTATCTTTTTTTTAATTATATTGATTTTCCATTATAGGTACCTATCTTGCAAATTATCTAACATGACATGCTGAATTTATAGCAAAAAGTTCAAGAACACACTCCATCACATCACACACACTCCAACACATTTCGATTAAATTATATTATCTAATGCGGGAAAGTTTGCACCGTGTCGTTACAAACTTTGCGCCATCTGAGTGGATTTTCCTACACGCGACGATATTCCTATGTACATAGTACATACATACATTAGGTGCAATTTTATTATTAAAGAGTTTTTATCAATTAAATAAATTAGAATTCCGAGATTTCTGTCTGGGGTTAGGTATGTATAGTATATCGGTATATTGTTGAAATAAATTGTGTGTTTTGTAGATGACGCTTCACAGTTCAAATAAATTAAATAAATAAAAAGATTGATAACATAGTATTAGCTGATATTATGGGAACTGGTTTGATGGTTAATGGTGGATTTGCATTGATCTTCATGCGAGCTCTGCAAAAAAAAAACAGGGATGTAAGATATAAAAGTTACTTTTGTTGAATAGAGAGGGAAGACTAAAATGCAGAAATCTTCATAGATGAAGATTATAGGAAGTACCATAATGCAGATATGAAGACGTACAATACAGTACTCTTTCACTCATTGTTTTTTTTTGGCATAAATCCATCCCGCTCTACTTTTCTTCAAATTTGCAGATGCAGATACTTACATGTAATTCCATCATCAGAGACCTAAATAGTAGTTGATTATTTGTTCTGCAGGCTACTGATGTGTTTACATGTTCTGCATCTAGAGCAGTATAGGTGTAGGTATGCTAAAAAAGCAAATGTGTGAAAGAGTACCATTATGAAGATGAACATGTTCTTCTTCATACCATCATTATGGCATTTCCTATAATATGAATTTATGAAGATCTCTGCATTTCGGTCTTCTCTCTCTTTTCAACAAATGAAAATTTTATATCTTACATCCTTTTTTCCTGCAGAACTCGCAGAAAGATGAATGTAAATAAAATATCTATCATATAAATCAATTTCGAGGTGTTTTGAGGATGTCAGGTCTATTTTTAAAAAAACTTATGTACAAATATATTATAGAAAAATATATTTTGGTGTAAATAAGTTCGAGTGTGCATCCCAAAAAGTGTTAAATTTCATGATTTTCAAAATAAAAATTGATAAGTCAACGACCTAAATGTTTCTAGATTAATTAAACAATTCATTGGATAACAATGTCCCTCAAATTCAAAGGGAAATCCCTTTTATCAGTTATTCGTATAATATTATGTTAGTTTATGAAAGCAAATTCTATGATCTATTGCATCAGATTATTCATGAAATTTGTTGCAATTAATTGCAAAGTCTTGCGCTGTCCTCGGTTCTAATCGCCACGCACCACCCGCCAACTGTCTAGATAGTGATTAGTGATTACGTTTTATCTTTTCAAATCATATATTGTTATAAGGTATTCTTTAATTATTTGACATTTAAATAGTGTAATCATTTCACGAGAAAATGCGATAAGAAAATATGGTGTCGGGCATGAATGTGCACAAAAAATATTATCAGCTGATATCCCGATATATCTATACATATTAAACATTGTTAACCTTTTGGTGTAACCATCGAATTTTAACCTGAAGAGGTTTCAATATGCTTTCTATAACATTTGACTAAGTGCGCAGTAATTTAAATTAAATATGCAAAATGCCAATCTGGACATCAAAATCCACTGTTTATGAATACATAGACTTAGGGCCCACAAAATACGTCGAATCATCTAGTGGTTTCTTGGATAGTTTTATAATTCTTTGAGATGGATGCAAAATCTCAATTCCCTATCCGTAGGTAATCGTAAAGTTGAGCGGAGAAAAATCGAAAATTATATCTTTTTAGTGCTTGTATGGATTTATTATCTTCTGAATTTATTATGTCCTGCAACACGATGCTGTCACACCACTTACCTCCAACAAAAAAACGTAGTTTGGTCACGTTGTGTCCAGGGGACCCCTCCCCACTTGTCAACTAATATAAAATCTCATGTATATACATACATATAGAAAAAGCCAATCCTCCAGTTTTAATGAACCTAGAACAACTTAAGTGTGATGTGCCACCAGCAAGGTAAGGCTGGAGTTACCTGCCAAGAGAGAGTCACTTGGTATTTATCCAAGTTACCACAGTCATTTAGTACCTAAGTTTTGTTTTTTTTTTTTTTTTTTATGGAAAATCGATTTCGATGGATGGATTCATTTTCAAGTCTATAATTTGAGTTCAATGTTTAAAATCTTTAGTACCTAAGTTTTGTTTTTTTTTTTTTTTTTTTATGGAAAATCGATTTCGATGGATGGATTCATTTTCAAGTCTATAATTTGAGTTCAATGTTTAAAATCTTCAAGGTAAGGCATCAGCTATAAAGGGTGTTTTTTTCGAGCTATAAAACTTTAAGTGGAATTACTATTTTAACTGGCGGCCATTTTTTCAGCTGTCAAGTGATTTATTTTTAGTTTGGTTCGGCGTTTCAACATGAATAACGCTTCCAAATTGTGCCTAAATGGGCCCATAACAAGATTGCAGTTGATCTTAATTTTCATAAGCGAATTTTGTTTAGCGATTAAACTCACTTTTGGTTGAATGGATACGTCAATAAACAAAACTGCCGTATTTGGAGTGATGATAGTCCTCAAGTGTATGTTGAGACACCGTTTCATACAAAAACTGACTTTTTGGTGTGATTTATGGTTTGATGGAATAATTGGTCCGTACCTCTTTAAAAACGATGCTGGCCAGAACGTTACAATAAATGGTGACCGCTATAGAGCCATGATTACTGACTTTTTCGTTCATCAATTGAACAACAAGACGGCGCAACATGTCACACTACAGCTCGTGCCACAATTGATTTATTGAAGGAAACGTTTGGTAACCGTATAGTTTCACGTTACGGACCCGTGAATTGGCCTCCAAGACTGTGCGATTTAACGCCGCTTGTCTATTTTTTGTGGGGATATGTAATGTCGCTATAGTCTACGCCGATAAGCCCGAAACGATTGACCACTTGGAGGACAACATTCGCCGCGTTATTGCCGATATACGGACACAAATGTTGGAAAAAGTCATCGGAAATTGGACCTCCAGATTAAACTACGTCCGAGCCAGCCGTGGCGGTCATACACCAGAAATCATATTTAAATTATAATGCCGGAAGATTATCTTTCGAATAAAGTAAATTTCATGTCAATTTAAAATAATCATCTTTGTTTTATTCCATTTCAAAGTTCTATACCTCTAAAAAAAAACACCCTTTAGTTATATCATGGTCCTTCTAAAATCGTTTAATCGTCTGATTGATATGCAATTACGATCAAGTATTGATGGGAGACTCTTGTCTAATGCCCAACATGCTTATACAACAAAAGGAAGTCAGGTGAAACTGCTCTCCACACTCTGGTTAGCACCATCGAAAATTCTCTCTTTTACAAAGAGTAGTTATACATAATGGTTTCTTTCCTAGATATAGAATGCGCTTTTAATAACGTTGACGGATCTGCAACAGTGCAATCTCATCTGCACTGTCATCCCTATGAAGGTAGATAGGTCGCTCGGTGAGCTGACCGAACATAACAATTTTGATGCTGACAAAAAGCTGATGGCTTAAAATTAGGTCCCAAACTTTGCCAAAAATGACCTTTAATTTTTCAGTTATTATTGGTAAGGTAGTTCATTCATTGAAAAAATTAATCTTATTTTATGTGGAAGGTTAGGCGAAAATAAAAATTTTGTTTGCCAGGAATTAATAATCAAGTAACTTCCATTATATTGGCATCAAAATAATTACTGATTTTTGACCCTTTGTAGCACCAACCAATTCAACTCCAATCTTCAATCGTATATTAGCAGTTTTTTTTTCAATTTCATCAGCTTTTAATTGTTTGCTGCAACAACAACTTTTTAAATGTCACTGCAAGCCGTAAAGATACAAAATATTAATTCTCTTATTTTGATCAAAATATTGTTGTTATCTAGACCGCATCTTGAAGTGGATATCAATCAACAACTTTGATTACATTTTTGATTGTAACAGCTATAACAGATATAAATGTCAAGTTTATAATACGTATACCTGTGTAGATATTTGGACTTTTGAACGCTCAGTTGCATGTAAGATGTAAAGTCCACAAAGGTGTTCGAAAAGTGTGCCACTGGTTTGTTTATTTCGAAAAAAAAAAAACAAAACAACCGGAATAAACTTTTAACTCAACTGACAGTATTTTTGGTGTTTTTTTTATAATATTTACGATTAAATATAATTTAGTACTAAAATTAAATTAAAGATTTTCTTTGTACCTTTATAGCGAAAGATCTGTAATCTTTCTTTCATTTCAAAAGATAACAAAATTAAACAGAAAAATGATAAGGTAGTAACAATAAGACCTTTATAACTACACATTTATACGGTTGTATCGCACCACAAAGGGGAAGCAACAACAACACTACGCATGTGAGGCGCCATCCCCCAGTAGTTATTATCTAGATTATTGTTGTTACGATCGAAATCGTAAATGGCGATTATTTTGATGGTTATTAAATGATTGAGCGTATCTCTGGTGGAGACTAAACGAACTACAATAATCCAAAAAAGTAAATCACTTTCTATGTCAATTTCACAAAAAAAAAGAAATAAAAAAAAAACTGGAAAAATAAAGAAGATTATAACAGTTGCTAGGTTATGTATAAATTAAAACCATTTTTAGCTACAATGACCTTGGAATTAAAGAATTTTTAGTTATTAAATAATCTTTATCGCTTCGTACTTGACTAAAAGAGGGAGCTAAACACATATGTATATAATTATTGTCAAAAGTATAAACGGTAACTTATGCCAGTTTTTTTTATTTTACTATGTTTCTACTTGTCTTTCGCAACTGACAGAAGACAAACTTTGACAAGAGCAAATTAAAAAGTAGTAGACGGCCACCATGTTTTATCAAAGTTGATCTTTTAATAGTTGCGAAAGCCATACATATGTCTATGTGGAAAGAATATTGTCAATTGCTTAAATGACCTATATTAAGCTTATGATGAGGGGAAAAAAATATTGGCGAACAATTTTAGACGATTTAAAAATATGTTAAAGCGTTATCAGTGTGATTAGAGAATTTTCTAAATTTTAAACGAGATCTACATATTTTTAAACAATTAACTTAAGTTAAAATCATCAAATGCCTCTTTTATCTTTTAGTTATCAAACTAACTCCATAAATGTGACTTTGACAACTACTAATGTGAAAAGGTATGTTTGCTTACTTTTTTCCATGTACTGTCCCTGTTTAAGTGAGTGTTCAGCTGGAGTTTATTAAGAAATCAGGTTTAGTATAATGCTTGTTAAAGATAGGTACTAGCGCAAAATTTTACAGGATTTTGTATAGTATTAAGGCAAGTTAAAAAGGCGATTTTTCAAATTTTAAATGAGTTATATTCGGTTTCACAAATATCAACAAACGTCATTTTAAGATTTAAAATCTTGTTAAATAGTTGAAAGAGCCTTATGAAATCAGCCATTAGCATCGTACTATATATTTTAAACATTTTACTAAAGTTAAAATAACCAAATGGCAATTTTATCTTTTTAGTATCATCCTAAATCGAAATGTCATTTTGACAATACAAAATGTGAAAGAGATATGTTTTCATACTTTTTTGCACGAAGTGTCGCTGTTTAAGGTGTGTTCAGCTGTAGTTTATTAAGAAAACAGGCTTAGTAAGATACTTGTTAAAAATTGTTTAAAACTAAAAACATTTTAGTAAAGAGCTTTAAAGTTAGTAAATTGTTAGCTATAGTATCATGCACAAATTAAAAACGAAGATTAATTCTTTTTGTCTGAAATTGCGCCACGACGCATAGCTAAAATTACAACAACAAAGTAAAGAAATAGAAGTGGCTAATCTTGTATTCTTTCATTCATATTATAAACATGTATGTAGGTATAACATTTTGTTTTGGTAGCAGTTCATTGACTTCCACCAACTGTCTGTCACTTGAACAAACAATGAATAACAAGTATGGTTTTTAATGATTTAAAAATAAAATTTATTTTGTATATTCCTTGATTCTTAATTATATCAAAAGAGGTTGAAGAGTGGAAATTTTTGACTCATCAGCGTTGAATGTTGTTTGTTCAAAAGCGGTTATTGGTCCGGATGTGACGGGCTGATCTAATGGTGCATTAGGTGTCAAGTGTAATGGGGAGTTATCAATAGGCGTCAAGGATGATTCATTTGCTTGATTATTGTTATCATTATTTTGACGAGCTTGGGCCAACTGTGCTAAGGCCAACTCATGAGCTAGAAAGTGCTCATGTTTAGCCTTTTCCACTTCGGGTGTGTCTTTTATTTGTTCGGGGGCTGGTCCTACTGAATGAAAGTCACATGTTATGGATGCAGGTAGTGATGATGCTTCTAATTGAGGATTTGGTTCGACTGCAATTAGTTGACCTTGAATTGTAGGAACTTCCAGTTTAACGTCACTCTTTAGAGAATTCGGAAGAAAAGGATTCTTTTGGTTAACATTGAATAGTGGCACGGATGTTGTTGTTGTGATCGGTTGTGATGGC
Organism: Leucozona laternaria; assembly: GCA_932273885.2. Taxonomy (NCBI): domain Eukaryota; kingdom Metazoa; phylum Arthropoda; class Insecta; order Diptera; family Syrphidae; genus Leucozona; species Leucozona laternaria. The sequence goes on along the minus strand of OW026368.1, from coordinate 18,388,998 downwards.
CATGATAGTGGTTTGTCCTTATTTTTGTTCATTAAGAGGAAAGGATTTTCCGGCTGAATCATAAATACTTCCTGAAGTGGTGCAGCACTTGGAAATCTTGAAGCTGGTGGGAAAAATGGATTTGCCGGTAAAATAACTGGGTGAGAGGCGGTTGCCTGCGGTCTAGGTGATAATGTTGAACCGAACGCAGCAAAATTTGACGGTGGTGAGTTGATTTCTGGCAATCCGCTAGAAGAAGGAACAATTGCTCCAGAGCTGATTGGTGTCGACGGGAAAAGTGAAAACTGACCATTGGAAGTTTGTGATGCTGGTGCGGAAACCATAGAACTAATTGGCACCGTTGGATATGACACAACTTGTCCTAAATCTTGGTTTGGTGGTTGTTGAGAAGTCATCATTCCATCCGAGTTGATTGTTGGTGATTGGGTGATGGAGGGAGACGAGCTGATCATTGGTGGATTAACCAAAGTCTGTCCTTGACCACCTTGGGATATAATTGTTCCAGAACTTATGGATGGCAATTCGCTAGAAGCGGAAAGAATAGCTTGGGAACTACTTGCTGGCAGCAGCTGGCTGGTAGGAGGAGATAATATCACTGCTGAGTTGCTTTCTGGCAATCCACTGGAAGAACTAAATATTGCTCCGGGGTTGATAGGTTTCGGTGGGAAATATGAAAACTGACCATTGGAAGCTTGTGATGACAGACCAGAGGAAGTTGAAACAGCGCCGATGCTCATCATTGAACCGGTTGGTGGATAGAAGAAATCTAATGGTTTTGTTTCTTGAGCTGCTGCTGGATTGCTAGTTGTTGAAGGTTTCTGAATTGGAAGTCCCAAGTGCCGATTTAAAAATGGATTTTCTGAACTAAAAACTCCTTCAACTGATGGTCTTGAAACGATTGGTAGATTTGAAAGTGATAAAGGTGTATTTTGTGATGCCCAGTATGTACCACCACCTGATTGAAGACCCGAACCTTGGCCCAGAACTGCTCCAGTTTTTTGATTCAGAAGGATCTGTTCTTCTTGTTTTGGGACTGTTACTGACAATATTTGCTCCTGCAGCTTTTGATCCCCATTTGATTGCTCAGAGTTTTTCATAACCTTGTTACTCGAAGTATCCACAGTTGATACACTTAATAAACTCGCATCCATTTCGTCCATCAGGCTATCTTGGAAGGGCCTTTCATCGAATTCTTTTATTGGCTTCAAGCGATCTTCTTTGTGATGAGTGTTCAAAGATCCATCTTTTCTCAACTCAATAGTGTTTCCCAAATCAGCTAAGAGTTTTCCATCGTTGCTTACTCGAACACCCAAAAGAGGATTTGGTTCCAAGTTGACGGTCCTCGAGATTCCATGGTCATCAATGTAACTAAAGAAGCCACGACCGAAGAGGCTTTCAACTGGAAACTCCCCTCTAGCTGGACTATATGAAAGTAATGCTGATTTTCCAGGAAAAACAATCGTATCGGAGTTAACTCCTACAATTATTACTCCGAGGATCGAAATAAAAATCCAATTCAGCATTTCGTGCTGTGTTGAGGTATACTTGGTTTGCGATCAACTGATGACTTGATGGCGCTCCCTTAAGTCTTTTATAGCAAATGCAGGATTCAGTATCGAATTACTTGTTCTTGTTGACCTTCCCGAGAGGTACATGATCGTGGAATTGTAGTGATTCTATTTTTATTACTGTTATGCGGTAATGTACATATGTAAAATGGCCTCCCCGACCATAAAGGTGATACGCTCTCTTGCACGTTGAAGGCAAGTTTTTTTTATCTCAAAACAAAGACAATGGCTTTTGTATGGGCGCGATGGACAAGTCTATATTATATTAAACATCCTAAGCGCCACAATACAGGTTTCTGCCACACGGCACCACCAAGATATAAATTTAATTTCTTTCAACAAACAATCGATGATGCACTTCTGCATACATATACTTGCGTTTAAGTTAACGCGGTCGTTCGCATATACGCACGACATTGGCAGTGAAATCAATTGTAATTAATTATTATACTTTGGCTCCCCCTTGAGCATTTGTCGTGGATTATTTCTGTGGTTAAATCCTGTGAAGATGTTAAATGATTTTAAAACATGTTTTCGAAGTCCAATTTAACATGTTGGTTTAATAATAGCTTAAATAAATCATTGGATTTTTTACCCTCTATGCACGAACGAGGTAGTTTATTGTTTCAACATGTCGGTAGACTTATGTTATATTGTATGTAGACATGTTTGGTTGGTCTTATTATTATTAATAAGTTGAGGAAGTAAAGCTTCAAATTCGGATTTCTGGTTGTAAGTTGTCATATTTCTGTCTGTCTGTACTCAATCTACAGTCCTAGAGGAAGAATTGAAAATTGGTTTAGCTCTTTAAGAAAATTCTGGTTGAAACGAGAGGTCGCGCCACACAATTTGTAGTATCTTTTTGAGAACTAACTATGTATTGACAACTGGAAAATTCAAAATGCGAAACCAGTACCGAGATTTATGTAGCTATTTCGGCGAGTGAAGTTACATGACTCGCTGACTCATCTCAGTTTATTCGGAAAAGTAAAATGAGTAACTTCGAATTTAGTTTCGAACACTTAAATGTCATAGCCAAAGACTATCTTTTTTTTATTTTGTGTCTTTTTTTTTATTCATTTGACATAAAGAAGAAAAGTAATGTTTGTCATTGCAAAACATTCAATTTTATCAATAAACTTTCATTATTTCAAATAAATACATCCATTTATAAAAACTTACCATACCATACAGTCAATTCAAGTGCAAGTGCATTGATGCCAACACTTGTTGATTGTGTATGTGTTCGCTTCAATAACGGCAATTTTGCTTGTTGGATCGACATTTCTGAGTCTTCTTCGAAATTGAGAGAAGTTGAGTTTCGCAAATTACAGAAAAACTGTTTTTATCTCAAATTTTTTATTTCTTTTGAAAGCTCATTTCATTTCAAAATTGATTTTAATAGTTTTATGTTTGTTGTTTTCTCTTTCTCTTTACACATCAAATTTTAACATTTTCAATAGCTTCTAATTTAAATGGATTCCTTTGTGGTGTGTTCGTAGTCTTATTTTCACGTAATTTTCTACCGAATTTCGTGCAAATTTGAATTTGATTTCGAAATGTGCATTACTATGCGGAAAATGAGATAATTTGGAATCGGATTTGGAAATTTTCAACGAAATTACCTCACTTGCCCTAGTGAAAAAAACACTTTTTCTCTTATTTCAAAAGGAAGTGAAATAATTCGATTTAAAAACAAAAGTAATTAAATGGGTGTCAACAGCGGAGGGAATATATCTACACCATACCGTTTGTTTACTTCAGACTTAGAAGAACAACAAAACGTAGAGCCAACCTGTTACGATCTATTGTGATTTACTTCTCATTTGTTGTCTTATTTCACTTTAACTGTTCTAAAATGGTCTTAAATCTGGAAGTATGTTTGGCACAAAAAAAATCACCGACAATGGAACAGACGTTAAATCTAACGGTTACTCTGGTATCATACTGCAAATACCTATTGTGCTGATGAATTTTTTCCAAATTATGACAAACCACAAGAAGGAAGGAACTTATGGTCATACATTTTTTCAGGCAGATTGCGTGTAAGTATACTGAGAGAGAATCTCAGCCCCATATTAGCTGTGTTCCATTGGGCCTTGCAAAGTACTTTTTAGTACTTCCCAGTAGATGATGAATGTGACTGAAACGCTTTCATTCTACCAAACGTGAACTCTAACCTCAATATACTAGGTTATTTTAGTTGTTTGTTTTATATTTTATTCTAAATTAGAAAAACATCAACAAGAATAATTTACTACGTAATTTCATTTTACTAATGGTGTCTTTTTCGTCTTTTGATACATTTAGTTACTTTATTACTGAACAACTGTGAACTACTTTGACCACAGAGTAGAAGTAGTTGACTGCAGCCAGAAGTACTTGGCAGTAGATACTGGAGCCCAAAGGAACACGCCTATTTTATGGCTTCGTGTAAATTCATATCATTGATGAAATATTTTCCAATGTGACGTTTCATCCGCGTGATCTTGATCTCACTTCGAATCATCATCAGCTGACTAGTGAGCACTGAGTACCTTGTCGATACATTTTGAATAACTAAAATTTCCAAATTTCAAATAAATTAAATTTAAAACAAACATTGGATATGAATATTATTAAAAAAAAAAAAAAAAAAAATTGCCTCGATTACAGGCAACACTCATAGAATTTTAAATTTCTACGGATTTCCTCATATTCGATTTAATTATCTCTGCAGTCTGGCAAATAGCAAACAAAAATAAAAACGCCAACTCATTCAAACGGCTAGCCAAAGGGAAATAAACTTTGGACTCTGGCTATATACGTTTCATAGAGCTGGAAAGTTCACAAACTTTTAAAGTTAACACAAAAATCTGCCATATCACTATGCTAATATCAAAAAATAAACACAAGATGAGATTACAGTAGTAAACTTCTTTTAGGTTTAAGGAAAAAATCGATTTTCCTTTTAAACGTCATTAACTTAAAAAAAAGTTATATTCAAAAATAAATATGATAAACCAACAAAATTTAAAAACTGAAATTCATTAAATCCGAGATCAACCATCAGGGATACAAAACCGATACTTATTAATTTATGTAGTTATTTCCTTATTTTTAATCTCATATTTTAATTTATGCACTTATATACAACATTTTTTGTATTATATACAACATTTTGTATTTATTTATTTATAGTAATTTTTGTATTTTATAATATATCGTTTTAATCCTTTATTTGCCCTATACTTGGACCACTGTAAATTGTGTATGGCCAATGGCATTTTTACACACTTTCCAGGTTAAATGCTGTTAATGTTAATTAGCAGGCATGTCTGCCACTGCCTAACAACTGGACGACTCTCCTCAGATCTTCATATTGTTATGAAATACCAAAATCCAAATATGGATGGCTGCAACGAGTTGCCCCTTTTTTCTAGGGTATAAGAGGGTCTTCCGCTGGAATTTCATAATTTCAGTTGACTGTGACGTGTTACTTCTTCGATTTGATGGTAGGCATATTCGTATGCAGACGAACTGAGGAATTTCATGAACAGGTTCCCCACGTTTTATGAATTTTCGTAATTCCGGATGTGTAAATCATCGATTTGTGGCTTTGTTGTTTTTTTTTATAAACGTAAAAATAAATTCGATAACGGAAAGGAATGGCAATTATTTGAAACTTTAAGAATTTATTTTAAGTTCGTCAAGAGTATTTTGTTTTATTGCGTTACATAGCATTTTTTAAGTTTAATGAAGAAGTTCAAGAAACTTGAGTTGAATGTTTAATAAGTTTTTTGTTTACTATAATTATGCAATTGTAAATCAACAGAAAAAACATCATCTGAAGCCTTGTTAAGAGGTGTTAATTGCAGTAATGAATAATAATCATGAAATCTATCCATTCAGTTCAAATCGAAGTTTGTTCCTCCTTCACACTTCATTATACCAAGAAGTCTCTAAAATGTTCAATAACACCTCTTGATTAAATTAGATATGTATATAATTATGTTAAATAAATTTGAGTAATTTTTTTCGATGAGATCCAAGAAATTCATAAGATTGGGGAGTCCCAATCTTAATGAATCACCAGCTTTAAGGTCTTAGTTGATGGTTATTTGTTGTTTTTTTTTTTTTTGTCTTGTTTTTTTTTTATTTTTCAGAAAAAGTCAAAGTTCAATACACACACGCGAGCCTGGAGCCTCCTCCGCCGGAACCGACAATTTCAAATGAATCAAAATATTTTAGCTCTGAACATTTCCGTTGTGTGGTTAACCGTTATACAAATTTTTAAGCATCTTGTAAGTTGTTGCTTAATTTATTTTTGATCAAATATATAAATGAATCAAATTTGAAAGCGATAAACTGAAAAAGAAGTTTCACCGCATTCTTTTGATTCTGCTAAATTAAAATATGTATAACGGCAAGGCTTTATAGCAATTAATTCGTCTTTATATTTTTTAAAAGAGGATTTTAATCTCCTGTGACGTGCGCACTATACACATGAGACATGACCAACAAAAATTTAATGCTTATTGATTTGATTTTTTATGTACAAATTCTGTATTTAAACATACATTTATCTGTACTTTTTTTTAAATAACGGGGTTTTATATCAAATTTGGTAGAATATTTTTATGTTCCTTAAATGGAAAAATACGAATTATTTTAGGGTTTATTCCAATTTAACGGTTTTTTTTATTTTCAAATTTTATGACAGAAAGGTATCACGATTTTGAAAAAAAAAAAATCCTTCAATAAAGTGATTGTAATAAACTGCGTTTCTTGTTTTAGATTTTTATAAGAAAAAATTGGAATACGTCAAAAAAAAAGTTGAAAATCAATTATAAAGCCCATGAATCAAAATGTTCTAGGAATCCTTATGAAATTAACAAAAACCTTAAAAGTACTCTTACAAAGTTGTTTGAAATAAAGAATATTCTTAATTAAACATTAAATTATTAAAATCAAAAATATTCGTCTATCAAAAAATACCACAGTAGACAAGAAGTAAATAATTGTTAATACCTACATAATCTTCTTCAAAAACAATTTTTCAAAGCTAAAGATCAATTTCATGAAATCTATTTAAGTATGTTTTTAATATTAAGTTAAAAAAAAAATACAAAAGTACCATACCAAAACTAAAATAAAAAATTAATTTACCTTTGACCAACAGCTAAATTTAAATTTTGTTTGTTCTTTGAATTCAAATTGATATATCTGACAGAACTCATAAAATGACAGGGGGTTTTCCATTGGTAAATTATTCATTTCGAAATTCTTTCAACAAAAGAATCGATTCTGTTCCGATAAAATCGATTATTTTCTGTCAAAATAAATCTTGCATTAGTAGCATGATTTTACACCGATTTGGACACACACTATAAAGATTTAACATTTCTTATACGTCAAATTGAAAGTCGGGGAATTTTGGGAAATCAAATTGTTTTTTTTTTGTTGCAACGGATTCTAAATAATTAAACAAAATATTTAACAATATTTTTAGTCAATTTAACTTCAAAGCAGCTGTCTAGTAGTAACACACACAATCACACGAAAACAAAATTGATTCTCTTACGAATTGCTTTCAATTGACAGAAACAAATCGATTCGGTTAAGAAAAAATTCGATTTCCTTGTTGGACGGTGTTCACATTGGCCTCACTCCGCGCGACTCATTTTGACATCTTTTTCTTTTATGAGAAAGAGATGGTCTTGTGAGGCAGGATATTTTCAAAAAAATTAAAAAATCTTGCCTCACTTTCTCATATAGTGAGGCGGAGTGAGATAAAAAAAAGAGATGTCAAAATAAGTCGCGCGGAGTGATTCCAATGTGAACACCTTCTTGAAAGAAATAATTCGACATCAGATTTCAATTTAAGAATTGATTTTTCACGTGACGAATGGAACACGATTTCAAATTGATTTATTTTTGTCATTTAATTTGTGTAGTTTCGTTTCTGTGTCAATAATTCAAACAAATCTTCATCCCTTGATGCACTTTTATAGAAGAGAAAGATATGAGCTTGATGAAGTTACAGATTCATTTTAAACTCTTCCATTTATGCAAAGAGCTATTATTTCTCACATATGTATGTAGTATGTATTTTAAACATAATTTTCACACCTTAAATAAATCAATTTATTTTGCCCAATGAAACGGAAAAATGGTCGTAATCGGTTGTTTGACAGATCCAAATAAAAAATAAATTAATTTATTTTACCATAATGGAAAACTCGATAGAATTCGTAAATTATGGAACATATTTTGAGTAAAACGCGTGGAAATTCGTAAAAAAAATTGAAATTTTGAACAAGGTCTGCAACAAACCTAAAACACAAACTGGAAGAAGAAGAATCTAAATAAAACGGTGGAAGCAACTAATTCCAATGTGCAATTTTATTTCCCTTTCAAATGCATAAAACAAAATGATGAGCTTCGCGTAACAATATTGTTGTTTTGATTTTCACTTTAAAACAGCTCTATCGCAAAATATTCAAAAGAGCCTTGCAGTAAGTTCAATTATTAAATTTACAGTTTAACAAAATACCACGCCAATATTCTACAACGTGGGTAGAAAAGTAGATACCTACACATATAACAAATTAATTCAATTCTTATTTAATATTCATAACTTGATAAAATTATTTTTTATTTAAAATCCCCACTCAATTTAATCAAGTTTATCTGCAGTCTGATAGAGGTAAATACATGTATCTACTACAGTGTGTGCAATAAGGTCATATTTAATGAATAGGAAATGCAGTAGGTATAATAACGGCCCCAATCTACAGCCAGTAAGTCATTTGTTATACTCATAGGATATTTTGAGTTATTTGCCATAGTACTTCAATTAAAATATAGCCGGAAGTTGCGCTGCGCCGTCGCCGCCGCCGGAGATCAGATCAGCGATCAATGAATTAAACGGCATTCGTGTAGGTAAAGGTAGGTACATTACGAGAAACTGCAATGGCAAATCAAAACCATATTGCATTCGAAATTATTGTGATCCGTCAAATAATCGATTCCAGTCAGATAGCGGTCAATTAAAATCACACAAATGTATCACATACAGATCGAAGCCATCTGGTTTTTCGATCGAAAAATAATCCATATTAATCAGTTAAATGGTCTTTTGAATTTGGCAGTTTATTTTTAGAGAAATAAAAAGTGTAAACAAACATAAATATAGTTACAACAATAATAATTGTCGTGGAAATTTTCAAAAAAATTAAATCACAAGTCACACTCATCATTAACAAATTTCAAAGTTTTACGTGCGCCTTGAACTGGTTTATTTTTATTTTGAAGTTCAGTTTTGTAAAGACAGAAGAAAAATATGCATAGGTATTAGTTGTTATTGTCAACGGTTTTCTCTATAGAATAAAGATTGTTTTTTTTTTCGTGTAGATGCAAAGAATATAAGACTGGAATATTTTTTTAATGAATAATTTAAGATTAAAGACTGTGGAGCAGTCGTAACTTTTGATATATCTATATGTAGATACTTTTTATAATCAATCTTAAGATCATTCAACGACAGACGCATGAATGGTATTACAGATCGAAAAAATAAAAAGCATATAAAATTGTGTCTTAAAAGTAGATTTCGCATTTTTTTGGAAGATTATCAGGGGTATCATCACCTTAAACGAAAATTGTCTGACGATATTGTTTTCACTAGTATCTTTAAACCGATATCGTTCGATCGTTTTCGTTTTACGTGATGAGACCCCTAACAAATTCTATTCATTATAACTAAATAAATAACGGGTGATTTTTAAGCTGGTTTGGTTTTGGCAACACTGGTTTTGACAGCTGACGTGTGTTTAGTACCTTGTGTCACTGTCAAACAGCTTCAGTTTGGTTTGCAATTTAACCATGGATCGTCTTACAAATGAACAACGCTTGCAAATTATTGAATTTTACTATCAAAATTCGTGCTCGGTTCGAAATGTTCATCGCGCGCTGCTGGTGTTCAGCGATGAGGCTCATTTTCGGTTGAATGGGTACGTAAATAAGCAAAATTGCCGCATCCCGAAAAAGCCACTGTTTGGTGCGGTTTATGGGCCGGCGGCATTATTGGGCCTATTTCTTCAAAGATGATGCGAATCGCAGCGTAACTGTCAATGGTGAACGCTACCGAGCGATGATAACAAACTTTTTTTTGCCCGAAATGGAAGTTCTTGACTTGCATGATATGTGGTTTCAACAAGACGGTGCCACATGCCACACAGCACGCGAAACAATGGCGCAATTGCGAGGCGAGTTTGGTGAACAGTTAATTTCACGTTTCGGGCCGGTCAATTGGCCGCCTAGATCGTGCGATTTGACACCATTAGATTATTTTTTGTGGGGGTATGTCAAGGCTAATGTCTATAGGGACAAGCCCGCTTCGATTGACGCACTGGAAGCCAACATCCATGCATTCATTCGTGAGATACCGGCCGATATGTGTGAAAGAGTATGCCAAAATTGGACTCAGCGGATGGGCTACCTGAGACGCAGCCGCGGTCAACATTTGCATGAAATTATCTTTAAACATTAAATTGCAAGGTTCAAACTATCGATTCAAATAAATATTTCATTCATTTTTTCGAATTTTTTGTGTTTTTTTTTTTTTAAAAAGTTCTAAACCTCTTAAAAAATCACCCGTTACATATAGATATAGGGTGCTTTCATAAATGCATGGTTGCTTTGTTTACATGCGATCAATTGCAAACATATTAACTTCATACAAAATGTTTGCGCATGTGTTTTACGTTGCATTTATGAACACTTTTTCTGATTTGCGTCATATGTCATAAGTCATAGGGAAAGAATTTGACAGATGGAACAATAAAGAAAAGGAAATCGTTTATACTAAATACCTATCTCTTTCTCTAATAAAGAAATTCAGATTGCATGTGAGTTTTTATAGTTGCACACACAGATTAGCCATATGAAGATGAGAATGTTTCGTACGTTTCACCCTCCAAAACCCATTTGTTTACATTGTTGTATTTGTAATTTCTTCCCGCGTCGATGAATAGATGTGAATTGCAACAACAATTTAACCGGTGTCTGAAGATCCCTACTGCCTATGTGTGAGGTTTTTATACACACATTCTCATTTTTTATCTGATGTCTGACAGCTCAAGCTTGTAGGCAAATTAAAATGGCTGCCGGGGATTCTCATCTTCATGTGGCTAATCTGTGGTTGCACATTTGCGCTGCAAATATTTGCGGTTTGCTTTTATGAAAATCTGACATTTATCATTTGCATTTATGAATGTATGCATTTGTCAGGCTTTCGCAACCATGCATTTATGAAAGCACCCATACCTATATGTTTTAAAAATGTCTAAATTAAGTAGCAACAAGAAAACTAAAATACGTGCCAAATATCTAGTAGGTCTACAAACATGTAAGAATTCCCAAGCGCAGATAAACGTGATCAACGCAGCATATCGTCGTTATCTATAGTCCCTTTCGCAATATCATGGTCCAGGGCCCATGTTCAATCATAAAAGCCTACCTCTACCAAAGAAATACAACCAAATTTGTATAACCTCCATAAAAAACAGGCCTCCAAAACTATCTTGTAACTTACTGCCTATATACCTACCTAGACCTATACATTAAAATAGACAATCTAGCATTTCTATCTCAAGATAAAAATGATTCACGAGACAAGATAAACCAAAAGATTTAAGAAAAGCCCAAAACCCAGATAACAATGTTAGATAAATCATTTATTGGCCTTAAATTTTCCCAGCTTTCGAACTCTCTTAGTATCTTTAAGCTTTCGGAGTATCTTAAGAGACACAAAATAAGCTTGAGAGAGTAGACTTGTTTATATTTTGAACTCCGCGTTGATTGATACTGACGGACGCAAATATATAGATTAAATAACTAAACCACTAACGTATTGTTTTTGTTATTATTTTGATTTGAATAACCTGAACACACTATCTACGTCACTTGAAATTGTTGGGTTTATTTAGCTTGAATAGCCAACCAGCCAACCAACATTAAAAAGTGGTCAAGACTTTCTTGGAATTCCGTTCGTATGACATCCAAAGAGCAAAGAGGTGAGGAAGCCGGAGGGTTCCCTCTATTTATATTCAGTTTGGCTTTAAAGCTTCAACTTGCAAGCTACTTTTAAATACAAACGATGTCTTCTTCTGCATCCACATCCAATAAGTGTTTCATGGCTAAAATTCGCGCAGGGGCGTGCTCAGAGGCCAAAAGTTGTATAACAACCTTGGGCGGATGTGCGTGCATTTTTAGTTTTGGGTATGTATGGTAGCAAGCGCGCTAACGTGCAGTTCTCGAAAAATTGATAAAATCGAGTTTTGTGTGCTGCTTGTCTGTTGAAAAATTCTCGTTTATACTATGGGGAATTCCAAATTCTGCAACAACACCAAGATTTGAACGTTTAAAAATATTGTTTTATCTTTTTACAGTGACAACAAAACAAAAACAAACCGATATACATATAGATACATATACGCGGCTTTTGGGAAATATAGGTACTGATACCATTGAACGAGAATATTTTTTTTATTTCATGGAATGAGCAAATAATCATGGCTATGGGCTACAAACATAGTGTAGGTACTTGTTGAAAGGGAAACGCTGGGATTCCCATTCTTTATAGGTATGTTTTTTTTGCATTTTTTCTTGCATCAGAGTTTTTCTTCTGATTTATATTTTGTACACAGTTCAGGCTTGGGGGTTTTTGGATTTCACAACTTTTGGTAAGCTTAATGTAGGTTATTTGTAAAGACTTGTGTGCAGGTAGTATACCTACCTGTTTGTAGAAATTTTTTTGCAGTTTTGGGATTATCTTTTCATTAAGATGTATAATATAATTGCACTGAACTGGGTTTATTCCGTTTTTCTTTTTATTTTCTTTCAAATTCACTTAAAATGGTAAAAATATAGAATTGTGGTTTGGGGTTTCTTTATAATTTATTGTAACATGACTGTACCAACAAATAGGTATACCAAATCAATATTTTGTACCTACTAAACTTGCTAGACCTACTTAGAGTAAATTTTCAATTGGCTAAAATACCGCCTACGATAGCATAGCCAGGGTAGAACTTTACAAAGCCATGAGAGAATTCGGCATCCCAAATAAATTGACACGACTATGTAGGTTGACCATGACCAACGTAACAAGCCAAGTAAAAATAGCCGGATTGCTATCCAAACCAATCAACATCTTTAATGGACTCCGACAAGGGGATGGTTTGGCCTGCCTCCTCTTCAACCTGGCGTTGGAGAAAGCAATCCGTGACTCTGGCACGGCAACAAGAGGGACCATCGTCAACAGGTCCAGCCAGATACTGGCTTACGCAGACGACATCGACATCATCGGAAGAACTGAGCAAGCTGTACATGATTCCTTCATCCAGATCGAGCAGGCGGCACAAAATCTGGGGCTGCACATTAGTGAAGGTAAAACAAAGTACATGGTGGCGTCGAATGCGAGAGGAACAGTTGGTCAAACAATCAAGGTAGCGGAGCACGAATTTGAAGTGGTGCAATCCTTTAAATACCTTGGGTCAATAGTAGCAGCCGATAACAATATAGAAGAAGAAATACGCGGGCGGCTTCTCAAATCCAACAGAGCCTACTATAGTCTGTCAAAGCTCTTCAAATCCAGAAATCTCACCATAACTTCAAAACTGCTGCTGTACAGGACCATGGTCCTGCCAGTACTCACATATGGATCCGAGACTTGGGTGCTTAGCAAAAGGCACTCCGACCTCTTAGCCGCGTTCGAGAGAAAAGTCTTAAGGAGAATTGTTGGCCCCATATGTGAGGAAGGACGATTCCGGAGACGGTACAATCATGAATTGTACGCAATCTACCTTGAAGCAGATATCGTGACAAAAATTAAGCTCGGTAGACTCCGGTGGGCAGGGCACCTAGCTCGCATGAGCGAAGAGGAACCTGCTCGGAAAGTTCTTTGTGGTACATTCTATGGTAGACGACAGCGTGGTAGACCATGCTTGCGCTGGAGAGATGGCGTAGACCAGGACGCCCGGAGCCTTGGGGTGCGCAACTGGATGGCGGCGGCTCGAGACCGGGATGGGTGGAGAGACTTGTTGAAGGAGGCCAGGACCGGACCCCGGTTGTCGAGCCGACGATGATGATGATGAAAATACTTATAGGTATGAGTATAAGATAGAACAATGCTAGATCATAGAACAATACTAAAGGGTTTTCCATTAAGGGCGGGTCGATTTTAAAATTGAATAAAACAAGTTGTATACCTATGAGATATCAATAAGGTTTTATCTTTATTTGAGAGCGCTATCAATGACATTATGTGTGAAATATAACATGGTTCAAATGGCCGCCGCCGCGGCTTCGCTGATGGGTGGCGCGGCATCGAAAGGACCCAGTTTTCGATGACTTTGGCGCATAAATCAGGCTGAATTTGACTGATGGCATCGATTATGTTGTCTTTGAGGGCCGCGGTGGTTTGCGGTTTATTCGCATAGACCTGCGACTTAAGAAAACCCCACAAGAAAAAGTCCAAAGGGGTCAAACCACACGACCTTGGTGGCCAATTCACGTCGCCTCAGCGCGAGATAACCATGCCATGAAACCGCTCGTGCAGAATATCGATTGTGTCCTGAGCTGTGTGGCACGCGTAGCGTTATCCCGTTGAAACCATATGTCTTCGGTGTCCATATCATCCAATTCAGGGCACAAGAAGTTGGTGATCATCGACCTATAGCGATCGCCGTTGAAGGTGATGGCCTGGCCAGCATGATTTTTGAAGAAGTACGGACCGATGACGCCTCCAGCCCAAAATCCACACCAAACAGTAACTTTATTTGGATGCATTGGCACCTCGTGAATCTCGCGTGGATTGGTGTCTTCCCAAATCCGGCAATTTTCTTATTCACGTACATATATACCCATTCATCCAAAAATGGGCCTCATCGCTAAAGATGATTTTTCGACCAAAATTGGGATCAACTTCCAACTGCTCCAAAACAAAAAAAAATTATCATTTGCACGTGTTGCTCGACGCTGTAACTTGCCATGATGATTTGTCTTTAGTAGCTGATTAAAAGACGATCTTTTGACAGAAAGTAAAAGAAACAATATGGCCGCCACGAGCTGTCAAAATCAACCCGTCCATATTGGAAAACCCTTTAGATCATGCAGAGGATTAATTTTTATCTTTATCTTAATATATTTATTATATTCCAGGAGGTGACCGTAAGTTTACCTATGCAAGAAACTTCTATGGAAGAGCCTTTTTTAGGTTGCTTCGGTTATAGCAAAAGCCTTTCTTCCGGTTGCATTTTGGCCAGTAATATTAACAATATAACTTTATTAAAATACCTATTTCCAAAATTTGTGCTTCAATTCATATGTACGTATGACGTTCTGAAATTCACCACTTAAAAGATAAATAAAGGACAAGGTTGATAAATTAATTTAATAAATAAAAACTTATCAAAACTGGTGTACGTCAGACTTTTTTGTATTTGAAATAACTACACAAGAGCTCCTTTCAGGGCACCCATTGTGATGTGATGTTTCTATATTTCTATATTTCTATTTTCATTAAAAGAACTGCCTTAGAAGTTTCTATTTTTTTTGCTGTTGTGAGGTAAATAAATCAAAGAAATGCGATAGACATTGGCTTTCTAAGGGCGTTTTTTGTTGCGAACACACTCTGCCAAATTACAATTTCTGTTAAATGATTCAGTGTTGTTGAACAGACTCCGCATTCTTCATCTAGTTCCTCTGCATTATTATCCGTTAAAAAATTAGGAAATATTTTTATATGAGGAACGAGAGAAGGAATCCTAGATTGTTGGTCAATAATTTTAAGTGCTTTTAACACCTAGGCCAGGCGCGCACATGCAACTAAACAGTTTGGTTTCGATTTTGAGCACTCGGGACTATATGAGAGTCCGCCGGTTTATGTGCGCGGACTTTTATATAATCCCATAGTGCTCAAAATCGCAACCAAACTATTTAGTTGCATGTGCGCGCCTGGCCTTATGGCCTGTTTCAAAAAGTCCTTTAAACTATTTAACAGGCTTTTAAATCTTTAAATGACGTTTGTTCCATACAAAGTACGTCATTTAAAAATTTAAAAGCCTGTTAAATATTTGTGTTTCCGAACATTAATCATCAAAGCGTATTCTCGAGCTAATTTCCATATCAAGCCAATAGAGATAGAGAACAGACCATAGATAAATTTATTTTTCACGTATGCAACTGAGAAGATTGACATTGACATTTAGTTCAGACTTATCTATAAAAATGAATACATTCTGCAAAGCAAACAGTCAGCAGTCAGTACTAACATTCGGACTGTGCAGTTAAATAAAAAGTTAATTAACTTTAAGTTAATTAACTGCAGTACTTTTGACTTGATTTTAGTCTTTTAGTCAGTTGAAAGTCATTTGTACTGCGATGGTTCATCTTTTAGTCAGTAAGTCTTTTAACTGCAGTCAATGAGCTGTAAGTCTTTGAACTAAAATACTATAGATTTATACTTATAACACAACAGGATACAATGAAAATAAATTAAAATGTTTGCATTATTTATTTGGCATTATATGCGTACGGCGTGATGTACAAGTGTGAAATATTTTTGATAAAAAACAAAAAACAAAGTTTAAAGACTTACAGTTAATTAACTGCAGTTAAAAGACTTACTGACTAAAAGATGAACCGTCGCAGTACAAATGGCTTTCAACTGACTAAAAGACTAAAATCAAGTCAAAAGTACTGCAGTTAATTAACTTAAAGTTAATTAACTTTTTTTTTAACTGCACAGTCGGAATATTAGTACTGACTGCTGACTATTGTATTACAGTTAAATTCTTTTGGCAAGTTAAAAGACTTAAGGAAAAAAGTTTTTTTATTCAATTAACTGCAGTACTGAAAAGACTGCAGTCTTTACAACTCTGGTACATAAAGATACAAAAATAAAAAATGATTTTATTGCCTTCAACTTTGGTTATAAGTATAACTAATATACCTACTTACATTTGTATTTTTTTCTTATTCCTTAAAGATTATCAAAGTCAGTACAGCGAATCGAGGAAAATACTAAAATATCCCGAGTTCATCTGACTCCTGAGATAGCACTTAGATTGATAACACCCGAATGCCGCTTATTTCATGAACCCATAACAAAAGAAATAGACAGAGTTTTCGAAAATGATCCGTTTTGGGCGTTCTATTGGCCTGGTGGCCAGGCACTGAGCAGGTTTGTAAACTGTTATAAAACACCTTATACCTAATTACAAGAGTTAAATATTTCTTCATTCACCCTACAAGCTGAGATGATGGTCATACAGTGTCTGCTGCCTATTTGATATGCTCTAGATAAATATTCTATACTCTGTTTAATTTTTATTTATTTGTTTTACATAATTGAAATTATTTGTATACATTTTTTATATATTTTTCTGATCAATTTAGATTTATCCTGGACAACAGAAGCCTGGTAAAATTCAAAAACGTGCTCGATATTGGAAGTGGATGTGGAGCTTCGTCGATTGCAGCAATGATGTCCAAAGCTAAATCCGCCACAGCAAATGATATTGATTCAAGTAAGTTTTTTTCTTTAAAAGTAAAAAAAGAAAAAAACTTGGAGATGCCGGGGATCGAACCCGGGGCCTTTCACATGCAAAGCGAACGCTCTACCACTGAGCTACATCCCCTTCATATTTATTCGAGTGTCTAATGTAAATTTTGTTTTTTTCAGACGTTTCAGTTGCTGCACAATTAAATGCTTTTTTGAATGGAGTTCAAATTGCAACAAGCGAACAAAATCTTATAGGAAATTCAAATATTGAAGCGGATGTTATTTTATTGGGAGATGTTTTCTACGATGCAGATTTCGCCGAAACACTCCTACCATGGTTGCATGAACTACATAGCGAGGGCAAGTCGATATTCGTTGGCGACCCCGGCAGGCATGGATTGACCGAAAATCGGTTAAAATTTATGAAGAAGCTGGCGACTTATGAGTTGACAGAGAATTGTTGTATCGAAAATAATGGCTTTAAAAATGTTCACGTTTGGAAATTTAGATAGGACATACTCATACATATATATAGATACATTATACATTTAATAGTAATTTTTCCCAAAAAAAAAAACGATTTTGCCGTCAACTGTATTAATTCCCTCAGCGCTACCCCCGCCCCTTTCGTCACAAAATTTGATTAATTGACACCCAAAATTTGATTAATTGACATTGACCTTTGACAAAAAATGTTGCTATATGAACATTTTTTCTATGACATTCGCAGTAAGGGCCTTTAAATTGAAAAATCATGAAAATACTTTTTTTTCCAAAAACTGTTTCTTTTATTTTTTATATTTTTTTTCTAATTTATATTGAATTTGTAACAGTAAATGTAGCAAAAGAAATAAAAAGAACCAATATTTATTAAAATAAAAAACAACGCGCGCTTAGACAAAGCATTCAATATTACATAAATGAAATAATTAAAATAATAAACTTAATAAATTTATAAGTAAAAAAAATAGTTTATATTTTCTTAATATTTGGGCATTTCCGAGTAACGCGGAGGCGTTCGCCAGATGGCACTCGAATTACGTTTCAAGTATCGTGCATCGATATTTGGGAAGATGGCTTTCAAGTCGGGTGTCATCGGTTGCACCGAAAAGAAACTATCGATGACATCCGAAGCGCAGTAAGCTTGACAGGTTATGGAGTCTGCGCGAACTGAACTCTTGCTCCATTGTGGGGGTTTGGGTCTTTTGTACGAGGCCTTGCCTTCTTCATCAGTGGAATCGTCACTGTGCAGCATGTTGAAATTGTATTTACTATTAACCTTTGGTGGTGGGGGCATTTTCTTCATCTGCTCCAGCAGTTCTCGTTCTTGCCGTGCGACTTCTGTCGCATTTGCTTTTAACTGGCTGGCTGCTGCTCCAGTTCTCTGTTTTTGTTCTCGCTCCTCCTGAAGTTTCAAATTTTTATTGATTTCGTCGAGTTCACGTTTCTTTTGCTCCAGTTCGAGTGCTTTTTTGCGATTCTTCTCCTCACGCTCTTTGACAAGTTTTCTTAGGCGTTCGGCACGTTCTTTTTCTTTTGCTTCGCGTTGCTGAGCCGCTTGTTGGTGCTTAAGTTCGCGTTTCTTTTTACGTTCATCTGCCAATTTCTTATTGAAAAAACATACAAAAAAAAATATATTTTTCTCCGAAAGGGGAATACGGACGAATAATCAAAATTTACCTGAAGTTTATTGAATCCCTTTTTCAGATCATCCTCGCTGTTCTCTCGTGACAATGATTGCGATGAAGTTGAGCTAGTGCACTTTAAATTAGATGCTGAACTCTGCTTCGATATGGGGAATTGCATCGCTTTCGATGCACTGTTGGGTAGTTTTTTTGCATTGCTAGCGTTGGGTGTTATGTTTGATTGTTGTGTTGGGGTGAGGAACCTTCCTAGAACCGGGGCATGGGGCTTTCCTATAACTGGTGTTGTAGCCATGCTACTCGATTTGAGATCTCGTACGCTCTGTCGCAAAGATTAAGTTCAATACAAAAGGTCATACAAAAATAAGAGAATGTAATCAGTGATAGGTAATTAAATCGTTGCTTGAATTGGTTGCTTTCGTAAGACCAAATTTGTAACGTCACTACCACTTATCAGAAATCACTTTTATGAGTCAACGGTAGTTGTTCATACTCACTGGCAACTCTGGTTCGGAGTTCTCCTTGGTTTTTTTTGATCTAGTCTTCAAGGTAGATTCATTTGTAGCTTTTTGTGCGTGATTTTCAAATGCCTCAACCTTCTTCTTAACTGGACTTTGTACGCATGGACTGAAAGTTTTACTGTTAGTTAACTTTATTTTAAACCACAAAATATCCATATATACAAATACATACTTGAACAGTTCATTTCCCTTAGATTTGTTCTTCAAGACCTTTGCCGACTGTGGCGGTGGTGGAGGTGGCTGAATTTTCTTCGGTGGCACAAGTGGCTTATCAAAGGAGTCATCTTCAGTCATGATGCTATCGTTTTGTGGCGGTGTCCTAACATCAAATGTGGCATCTCCCAAATTAACATTTGGGTTCTTAGCTGCATCATTACTGACGGTTACTGTTGCATTGGGATTGTTGCCCAAATTGAAAGTACTTTGAGGTGGCAATGCGAATGTGCTGTTAACTTGATTGGTCACAAATGTCGCATCACATGCAGTTACCATTGTGGCATTGTTTGTAGCAATTGTTTCATTGACCACTGCACCTGGTGAAGCGGTTTTTGGCAAGGACCGTTTAGGTGTAGCCTCGACTGCATTCTCCTCTTGTGCGATTTCTTCTTGTGGCATTTTATCAACGGCATCTTCATATACAGAAGCTGGGCGTGCTGCGCGAGCTGCACTACTACCGCTGCGAGTACGAGTTGACACTGGAGTTGGAATGCTATTTGGTTCCAAGCTTACGCGTTCCTCTTTGATTGGTCGATGATTAAATGGTTTCTTCTTTCTAGTGCGCTTGCCATTTGTCGTTGTTGAATCAGTGCTTATTGTGTCCGTGGTAATTGTATCCGTATTTGTAGTTGTTGTTGTTTGAAGAGATTCTTCTGTGGATGCAGTGGCTTCGTTTTTAAGGATAGAGATTGGAATTTCTTCTGTTGGTTCAGGGACCACAGGAATAACCACCGGAGGCGTTTGTTCATTTTCAAGAACTCCAGATGACACACTAAGTTTCTCTTTCTTAATTTTCACCACAGCATTCTTGGACTGATCTTTCTTGGATTCTTAAAAAAAAATAGAGTAATGTTTTAAGAATGCCATAAATAATAATTGTATTCGTTTTAATTAAGTTTTTTGTGAAAACAGTTTGTGAAAAAAGATTGTCGGATGATAACTTCAAGACACTTTAAGTTACGACCAAAATACAAAATTATGGAAGGGAAAAACGGCTTCGACGGATATAAATTTAAAAATGCTAGTCAACGCCCCGGTTTATTTAAATGGAGCAATTTTTCATTCTTCGGGGCTTTGTTTCATTTTGAGTTCGGGAAAAGTTTCACAATAAAAAATAAATGAAACTGAATAGAAAAATCACCACAAAAATAATACCTTGACGAAATACATACATACTGTATAGGTATAAATTATTTTCAAATTTTAAATTTGTTTTTAAAAGTACAATACAAAATTTAAATAAACTTACTTTTTTTGGAAACAACACTGGAAGTAGACGAAGCATCTTCCTCTTCGGACAAAATATCAACTACTGGTGCTTCCTTGTCACTAACAACAACAAGAGATTCATCCACCCCCTGAGTAAAGGTAAACGATTTTTTTTGTCAAAAATTGCTACAGCATTTTTTACGAACACAGAGTCGATATATATACCTTTTTCGTGCTTAAAACCGAATCATTGGAGGTTTTGCTCATACGTTCCACCGCATCCGTTTGGGATTTATTGGACCTACTCGATTTCTTTGGAACAATTTGCGAAGCACGAGTTTCATTTTCCTTCTTGATCTTTTTAGCCGTCTCATTGGCATTATCTGGACGTCTCATCTTGGCATTTAGTGGTGGTTCTCTCTGCAAAAGAAGAAATAAATTGATATAGAAAACTCAGAGTGGCCGCTTTACAAAAAAAAATCACTTACAAAATTATCGGCTTTCAACTTGGCGGCCCGCTGTGGACGTACAAAAATGTGTTCGGGCTCTGGTTCTTGTTGGGGTTCTGATATTATAGGTTGTTTAATTTCTACCGCCTCATTGACCACAGCTTCAATTTCATTTGCAAGACTTTTCAACGATAGTCTCTGGGAATCATCACTTTCTTCTTTAATACAAAAAAAAAAGAAAAACTAAGAAACTCAGAAGCCTTAAAAATAAATCATTGAATCTTTACCATCTTTGTCAACGACAGCCGATAGACGTTTAGGGCGCTTCTTCATTTGTTGTGGGGATGCAGCAGAAGGGGGTGCTTCAGCACAAACAAGTGTTTGGGATACATTGGGCGCATTTGAGCCAAACAAAACTTCTTGCATTTTGATTTGCATCAACTATTGTAAATAAGGAAAAACCATACATTTATTTAAACACAATTGAATTGATATTTCACTTTGTTTTACTTTTATTTCTTTTTCCCACTCGGCTTCGCATTTTTTTGCTCGATTTATCGTTTGCAGAAAATTCCTTCCGAGTTCTTCCATTTTGTTTGAGATTTTATTTTATTTTTTTCTTCACAGAAATATGCTCGAAACTACTTTTAACTGATTTCTTTTCTTCTATGGATTTAAATAAATAGCTTTTAATTGCAGACAACTAAAAAAATTAAATAGAAATTATAAATTAAATAAATGCTCGGCATAACAAGAACCCAAAATGCGACCCGCGACGGGTGAACAAAAATTTACAAAAATTTTCAAATTTTCCTTCAACATCAACTGACGCGGGAATTGGAATTTGTGGAACTGGAAAGTAGAATGTGGGATGTAAGATAAAGGTCTAAGCACATTACCCGCGTTCGGGTTTCAATAGGGCTCTTCAGCAAATAGCAATTACGTTTTAAATGTCAAAATCATCATTTCGAGGAAGCTGATAATAGCCGTTTTTTTATTATCAGAGATGATCCATATAGATCATCAAAATACATGCATTACAACAACAACAACACGAGATCACGCTCTCTCTATCATGAACCAAAAGTTTAGTTTTTGCTATTGCTTCTCAGCTTTGCAAATGGTTAGGAATTGTGAACTGAAAGAAGAAAACCAATAAATGAAAAATAAATAAACGTAAGGAAAATAGAGATAGGTCCGTATTGTTTTATTTGATCTATATGGATCATCAGCGATGATAAAATATTGCTATTAATTTTTGCAGTAAATTTAGTGTGATAACAATCTTTTTTCTTGAACATATATTCCAAATGTATTTTGATTTTTTTTCAATCCATTTTGGTTGAAAGAGATCGACCAAAATTAGGCCAGGTGGGCACATATAACTAACTCAATTTTGAGCGCTAATGGGATTATTGCGCACATAAACCGGTGAGCACTCCCATATAAGCCCATTGTGCTCAAAATGGAAACCAACCTGTTTAGTTGCATGTTCGCGCCTGGCCTTAAGGTAGCAAGCAGGCAAGTGGAGTGCCGCCTACGTTAAACTAGTACACAGATACGAATTTGATAGGCAATATATGCATCCAACTGGCCAGCCAGTACTGACTCGTGTGTCCTTGCGGTAAGTGGCTATTATAATAGCTGTGTTTTATTGGTAATTTATAGCTAGCGCAATAATCAAGTACCAATAAAACGCTTTGGCTGTGTTAATAAAATGCTTTAGCAACTTTAGGCTGTGTTCGCTACAAATATCATAGTTCACATCCATTTTGTCTCCACCAAACTACAACTATCATAGATCACATCCATTTTGTGAGTAAAAAACAAAATTAAGGTTCAAGTCACGAATACTTTTCAAGAGCGCCATCTTCATCTTCAAAGTTCTAACTATGTATGACCACTTTTATATCCACTCTTTTACTGGCTAATTTATCGACATTCTTTGTTTTTGTTTTTGTTTCTCAAGGGAAATTTTACTGCGCTGGCTATAAAATTACCAATAAAACACGGCTAATATGACGTTTTCATTAGAGTCGAAAAGAGAAAATTTCGAAAATTATGGAAAAAGTGTTTTCATCTGAAATTTGGTAATTTCGTTTGACAGCTCATTTCATTTTGACTTTGGTCTGGCTTGTTTTTGTTGTTTTCAATAAATTCTATTAAAAACGGCTAGCAAAGTTTTCATAACCAACTTATAATTAGTCGGCATTTACATTGAACGATTTTTCCAATGCAGATTTTTTGTTGTTGTTGTAATCGTGTGAGAATGGAAAAATCGTGTGGAACATGTCTGCTGTCCCTCGAAATCTCACACGATTACAACAACCAAGAAATCGGCATTGGGAAAATCGGGCAATGGATCTCTGCCGCCAAATGTCAGAAGTGTCAGTGTGAAATTAAAAAAAAAAAAAAAAAAACAATCTGACAGCACTCCCTGGTTGGAAAACAAAACCAAATGCCGAAGGCACGAAGGCGAGCCAAAAAGTCGGGTGTTTAATAATAGTGATTATTATGTAATAAAATTAATTTTTTTTGTATCAAACACTTGAAAAAATGTTCACTAAAATATTTAAACACTAATTAATAGGTAATTCGATCGCAAATTTAAGTTTTCAGTTCCAAATACAAAAAATAATCAAATGGCCGGATTTTTAACACTGCCAGAAGCACAGATTAGCCACATGAAGATGAGAATCCCCGGCAGCCATTTTAATTTGCCTACAAGCTTGAACTGGCAGTTATCAGATAAAAAATGAGAATGTGTGTATAAAAATCTCACACATAGACATTGGGGATCTTCACACACCTGGTTAAATTGTTGTTGCAATTCACATATATTCATTGACGCG
Organism: Leucozona laternaria; assembly: GCA_932273885.2. Lineage (NCBI taxonomy): Eukaryota > Metazoa > Arthropoda > Insecta > Diptera > Syrphidae > Leucozona > Leucozona laternaria. The sequence goes on along the minus strand of OW026368.1, from coordinate 18,364,990 downwards.
GGAAAAATTTACAAATACAACAATGTAAACAAATGGGTTTTGGAGGGTGAAACGTACGAAACATTCTCATCTTCTTATGGCTAATCTGTGGCCAGAAGCATGAAAATATTTTCCAACCAGGGACTTTTTTGTTGTTGTTTTTAGATGTCAAATTAGAAAGAGAAAAGACAAATCTTGGAAGACCTCTATGTAAATGCGGCACCTCCAAAGGAACACGTCTAATATAAACTGGCCAACTAACTACCCCTATTCTCCGCCCGAGGGCGCTCAATTAAAAAAAAATGCTTGACACTTGACATTTTCCGAATATGTCAACATTTCAAAAATAGTCCACTGCTAAAACATATTTTAGGTTTTAACAAATTTACAATTTTCTGCATAAAATCCATTTAAAGCCATGCATTTTCCTGAAGAAAACATCAATTCAAAACCTACGAATTGTAAAAACATACGCAACTAATGCATAACCCACATGGAAATCGACTAAAATCACGTTTATAAGTTTTTCCATCTAGTGCTAAATTTTTTTGTTCAGTGATAAACTAGTGAGAAGTTAAAAAAAAAACAAACTAAAATAAAATTTATCATTTTTGTTTGTCCTTAATGATGACTTAAAAGGCAATTAAAAAGGTTATTGGAAAGCCCACTCGGCTGTATCTTAAACAAACCCGTCATATCAATAAAAATAATTTTCGAAAAATGCATCAGAACGTCCTACGGAAGTTCAAACACTAAAATCAATAAAAAAAAAAAAAACCAAGACCTAATTACACTCACTTAGTCGTGCACCCTCGGCCTCCGCTTTGGTGGCCCCAATTTCAACAACGACAGTCACCACAGCAGCCACCAAAGTAGCAGTTAAGATTGTCCACAGTAGCGAAGATTCCAAAAAGATTCTCACGATCGTGACATGCCGACGCCGTCGGAAATCGTTAAGATTTAGCAAACTCTCGAAAATGAACAAGTTCCTGCTGTTGCTCATCATAGCCAGTGGTTTCCTCGTTATTTTCTATGCGAATTCAGAGTTCTTTAGTCGAAAATCTCTTTTTGCTCTCTTCCAAGGTGGCGTAGACACCAAATCAACTGATGGCGACCATAATGACAGAAGTCAAGTCGCTGCCGCTCCTGCTGCTCAACCTCTCGTTCAACACCGGAACATCTCTTATTCGAACTCGAATCGAGTCAAATACATCAGTTGGCGCCAAAACGAAACCTCCCTCTATCATCACCCACATCAGCACGGCGCAGCTGCTTCTCTTATGCTCGAGCACCACATCTTTGTGATCTACACCAAGGAGAACTATCAGTTGCAGCAAAAGTTCGAACTTTTCGCTCGCAGCCTGCTGAAGTTCAGTACCATCAAATTGCATCTGCATATCATCACGGACGCGAAGAGCGAAGCGTCCGCCGAGGAAATTCTCAAGCAGCAAATTCGGCACTATCGGAAGTCCATGTACTACACACTGTACGATGTTCACGAGAGTGCCGAGCGAATCACCGATATTGTTCAAGCGATGTTGCCGTTCTTTAGCTCGAATCCGAGCTCCTACTACAGCGACGCACTGTTCTATTTGTCGCTGGGTTTGCATCGACTTGCGGAGCCGCACATAGAGCGGGCAATTCTGATTGATTGTGATGTTGTCTTCCGAGCGGATGTCCGTCTGCTGTTCGATGAGTTTGAGCGCTTCTCTCCGGAGAACTTGTTTGGGCTCTCGCCCGAGTTGACTCCAGTCTATCGACATATCCTCTATCGCTTTCGTGCCACCGATCCAAATACGAATTTTGGTAGCTCCTACTATCCCAGTTCGGCAGCTCTTGGTGCGGCAAGTCTATCGAGCGGCAACAAACACAAACACAACAGGCATATCAAACACGGCTATCCAGGATTGAATTCTGGTGTTGTGATGCTGCACCTGCGAAAAATCAGGCATTCTCAGCTCTACCATGAGAATCTTAAGGAGGTTAATGTACGCAAAATGGCCAATAAGTATTCGTTCAAGGGTCATCTGGGAGATCAAGACTTTTACACGCTGCTCGGCTATGACTTCCCGAGTCTCATCTATCGACTGGATTGTGTTTGGAATCGACAACTGTGCACCTGGTGGAAGGATCATGGATATAGTGAAGTATTCGATACGTATTTTCACTGTGAGGGTAAGATTCGATTGTATCATGGCAATTGCAATACTAGGGTACCCGAATAAGTTGTGATGAATTAAAATCGATTCTTGGCATCATAGTTAAATGGCATATACTTTTATTCTTTCTGTGTATAATCGAATTTTAAGTAGTTTTTTTTTTTTTTTATTTAAAAGCTTCCATTTAATTAGTCGCGCTATTGATGGCTGGTGGAGATGGCAGAAGATTCCTTTTTCTGGTTTTCTGTTTTTTTTATTCCCTTTCTTTCTTTTTAATTTTTTTTTTGTGTGACGAAAAATAGTTATTTCGGTTTCTTTAGGTAGGTTACGACGTAGATAATAACAATCTTTTGATGTATTTGCTACATCGATTCTCTAATTTCAAGACTCGGTCAACTTCAGACTATTGGCCTTTTCGATTGGAGTCGGAATGCCAGTTCTTCTTCTAAAAAGAGGAGAAATTTCGAAGTTTGCACAAACCTGACACTGCCAAAATCGATTTCGTTAAAGGCTTGATTGATGGACTCATCACTTGAAATGTGATGGCCCGGAAACGTAAACACTTATTTTTATTACATACCTACTTTAAAACTTGAACGTGCAAAAATTATTGTTCACCTTTAAGAGCTTTCAAAAACATTTCTTTTTTTCATTTTAGTTAGCCGTTCACTTTCAGATTTGATGCAACGTTAACGAAGCTTAAATTTATATGTTCAACTTAAACGCTTATGTTCTACTTTTTCCTCAGCGTAAACTGCCACATTAGGTCTTATGTTGAATTAAAGTATTTAAGTTTCGTTTCAGCAAATGGGCCTAAGACACTTCAATTGTAAGATCAAGTACGCTTTGACGTTCTGTTCTGTATTTCAGAACTCGAACTTACCCTAAAACCAAACGAGCGAGTACTCGGTAGCTAGTTGTTAACTGCTTCGAAAAATCAAAACCAGGATAAAATTTTCTTTTGTATAAATTAAATTGAAGATTTAAAGATATTCTCAAAGTTCAGAGCCATTCAGAGATTTGTTCAAATAAAGCTTTCTTACGTTTCAAGAAAAAAGAATGAAATAAAATTGAAATCATCGGTCGTTCGACTGGAGATCACATTTGCTACAGCGGTCTTTAGACAGAGAAAATTATCCACAAAATTGAACTACACAGTTCACATTGCAAAAATCTAACGACACGACACGTGTTGATATGAACAAATCGTTGAATGTGAACTGCCCTTCGTATTCAGAAAAATCAGATCTCAGATACACGAACAGGATTCCTCAGCAAAATTTCTCATTTTTACTTTTAAATAGCTTCCGGACGGAGACAAATCTCTGAGATCTCGTTTTCCCTGAATTATTGAAGAAATCGAAGAAGATTTGAAATATCAAAAAGAAAACGTTGTGTGTGTTAATCGAAATACTATCCATTTTCCCTATATTGTCTCATAGTTCAGAATTTAAAACATAATCTTCACTACCACCAGTTTGGAATACGCATTTAAAAAAGTGAGTGACTAAATACATGCAAAACTTATAACATTTCTGTTCACACAGGTACTGTTTATGTGTTTATGTGACCGCATACTTTTGCTAAAGAATAACTTTTATAACTGTTATAAATTGTCATGTCTGGACTTTTTCCTTAAAAAAATATAACAAAACCAAGAATCGAACAAAGCTGAAACTATTATACAACTTAAAACTATTAAAGAAAAAAAGCTTCTTATACAACTGTATTAATTTATAATTTTTTTACTAAAGCTTCTTTAAAATTGTTGATTAAAAAAACTTTCTAACGAATTTACATCTTATTTAGCAAAAAAAAATATAAACAAAATTTATCTTATTTATAATCTTCTAAAAATACAACGCAATTTAAATTACAAAACATATTAATTATAAACATAATACATACATGCATATATTCCTGGTCTATAGCAGAGGAAAACAAATATTTATTTAAAACAAAAAAAACAAAAAACTGTTAAACCTACATTAGTTTATAATCGAACTTAATAATGATCTCTTACGCGTGTTTTACATAAATATTTAAAGGAAAACGTATACATACACAAACAAACACCCACAATCATATATATATACACAATTCTTACACGACACATCTAGATGTATACCTATAAATATATTTTTCCAAAACTTCAAAATCTTTTATTTATTAAATCAATTATAACATTAAAGAAAAAATATCGGTAATTTTTTTTAGAATAGACTAGCTAGGGCTATTTTTAAATGAATTTATAAAAAAAAACATAAAAATCTCAAGTAGAAAATTATGTATCGTTGCAAGATGTTTATCAAAATTTTATGTGCAATTTCTTATTAGTTGTGTTAAATTTTTGAAATATTTTATATTATTAGTTTAAATAAATTTATATTTTATTAATAATGTTAAGTTTAAAAATATATCGCTTTCAAAAATATAAATGAATTAGTTGCCATATAAAATTATAATCATACTAAATTAAAATGAAATATCTTATAAGAAAATTGCAATGCTTAAACATAAATTATAGTGCAAGGTTTCAAAACAAATAATAAAAAAAAACAACCGAAGTTAAATGCAAGATATTTCAGTTAGGCACATTCGATTTTGTTTTTAATTAATTGTATTCTTTAAAATTATTAAATTATATATTCAACTGACAAAAATAAAACTAATAAACTGTCTTGCAAATCTCTCTCCGTCTCCAGTAATAAAAAAAAAGACATTCCAATAGAAATTACTACTATATACTATACAAAGAGTTTAAAATTATTATCATTAGTAAAAATGTGGCATATTGCAAATACATATATTATTATATACATTTAAAAAAAATATGTTAACAATTTAATAATGACTTTTAATTTTTAAACCAATAATATATAAAATTTTAAAAAAAAACCTTACTTTACCATGGATTTATATCTAAAAAAAAAAAACTCGTAATAACTCCTATTACCGATGGTTACGTATACAATAAAAAAAAACTCGAAATAAATAAATAATATAAAAAGAATTATTCAATATTGTTTTCTTTTCCAAGTAAATATGATCCAAAAATAAAAGTAATTAAGTTCGAATTAAATGTGAAGTAATTATTATTACTTGACCATTCTTTATTCCGTCAATTTCATTGAATTTTTGAACAATAACAACAACTTAAAGGTGCTACCACCAATTGTTTACGAATTAATTTATAATTCGTTTATTTTTTTTTTTGTTTGGCTGGAGATATAGCTTTTTCAAGGGGTGCCAAGCCGCCTATCATTAGTCTCCTTATTAGTGGTGCTGAGCTTTGATCCAATTTTATTATGAAAAACTTTCTACATGCACACCATTGGATTCGAACCCACGCATATCAGATTTGCTGAGTCTTAGAAGTCGTATGCACTACGCATTCCACCGCCTAAGATCACTGACGTCACACAACAGATCGAGATGTGCTGTTTGTTTATCAAATGCAAATATGAAGTATTTGGAAAAAAAACTGTTTCTTTTCATTAAATTATGTTCTGATTCTGCGTGGGAGCAGATAAGTCACAGCTTAATTTTGGTACTGTAGACGTTGGCCTTCCGAATTTTTCACAACATACTGAAAGCAACAGTTGCTTTCCATTTCTACAAATAACATATTCAACACATCATTATGCACTTGCATTGTAACCAATTTCTATTCTGTTTTAAGAAATATTCCTGAGTATTTATATTGGACCAGGAAATTAAAACAAAAAAGTCAAACTGTAAAAAATTCCGACAGAAGATTCTGAAACCCCCCGTACAAGCATTTTTCATAAAATTTACCAATAGTTAGATATCAGATTACTCAGCGCCACAAACACAGGTACCCTAAGATTGATCTTAGGACACCGTGATATACACGGGAATAAAATAGCAGATGAATAAGCCAAAAACAGGTCATCGCTTGACCCAAGCTAAACCGAATCATCGATATTAATGCCACTGGCGCAAGAAAACAGCAAAAACCGCAAATGACAGATGGTCATCGATTGATACTTGTCAGAATACTTAATCAAGATAAGCAGACCTCAATTATCTCTCCTAGTTGGAACCCTAACTGGTCACAACCCAATGGGAACCCACATGGGCATTAGCACATCTGACCTATGTAGAGGGTGTCAGGACGAGGAGGCGCAAAAGGGCTCATCCCACTTTCTTGCTGAATGCCCCATAACATAAAGTTGCCTGTCAGATAAAAAAAAGGTGATATAAACAATTAAGCTTATGTGGTTATCCTTGCCACCAAAAAAATCCAATATTTTGTCGACCTGAGGTCGATTTTTCAGATCTCGATTTTTGAAAGATTTACACGCACTTGCACATGCACACACATCAAAGAAAAGTGATAGTTCGAATAAGGCATTTCGCAGGTTGTTTCAAAACTGGCCCTCACACAATTACAAAACAAAATAAAATCGCGTTTTCTGTTCACTTTGCCAGTAAAGATTTGAGATCTGACACCCAAATCTGAAGTGGTTGAAAGGAAAACCACATAAGTGAGTTTTACAAATTATAAAAATTTATTCAGAATAAGAAGCTTTCTTATAAAGATTCCTTAGCTTTACTCCGATCGCAGCTCGAATCGTTTATGGCAGCTCCAACATAAACACACCCTTATTTTTGGGGATTGAGTTTATCAAAAACTTTTAATTTCAATTGGAAGTTTTTTTGCGACCTTTAGTCCAAAATGCGTTTCGCCCTAAAACAAAAACAATATAATTTGTTTTTCTTTTGTTTTCGTTCTTCTTTCTTAAAAACTATTAATAATATATTTTGACTTTTTCATGTTTCTTAATCTGGCTTCTTCAAATTTTCATTCATTAAAAAGTGCATTGTCGATTTGCCAGTTTCCACAGCTTACAGCACAGCACAAGTTTATTGTTTCTGCTCGTGGAAGTAGACCATCAAAATATATGGGAGTTTTATTTAAATTTCAGCAAACGTACAAAATTAATAGAAAAGAAACCTGGTATATAAATTTCAACGGTAGTTTATATGATGTTCCGCTATTTACAGCATAAAGTTATTTACTAATGTTTTTCATACCAATCGAAACAGAAAAATAACTGAATCCAGCCAATCGCCACACAATCAAAAATGCTATTTACTGATCAAGTCCGTAAAACCTAAATCCAGAGAATGTATTCACTTCTTTCGAAATGAGTTCGGAATAAAATTAACAAGTAAAAGTCCATTAACTGAGTTAATTTTAAATTTATTTTTAATTGTTCGAATTTTTATTACTTATTTTATTTTATTTTATTCTTTTTTTGTTGATATTTTAATTTTTTAGAAAAATACTAATCACTAAGTCAGCGAACTAGTTTTGAAAAGATTATACAATGAAAGTTAAACTCTTTCTTTTTTGCGTATGTTAGCTGAATCCTAATGGTTCTTAAGCATTTGTTGTATATTTTTGAATGGTTATAACAAAGAATACTAGCTAAAAGCTTTGTACAGGGAAAACAACTTTAATCAAAAAAAAAAAAAAAAAACAAATCTATTTTTCTATATAAACCAAGGATTAATGAAAATAAAAACGAAGGCACATAAAATAAAAAGCAAGCCATCAGTGATAAAGAAGTAAATAAGTATAGCTTTGACATATTATTAAATCATTGATGAATAGATTAAAGAGAGGTAACGATTTAGTTTTTAATCTCTTATGTTATGATTGAATTATTCGCTGAGTTGACAATTGAGTTTCCACCATTGATCAGAGTTGCGCTCTTGTAATCTTCTTCTTCCTCGTCTTCGTCTTGTTCGTCCAAGGTTTCCAGTTTCTGATTTTTCATTCGGAGTTCAAATACCTCACTTATGGCCTCACGGAAGCATAAGAAATTGTAATCGATAACACCCTGCCTGCTGAAATTGTCCTCACGCAGAATGCACACCAGTGCTAGGAATTTATTTACTTCCCGTAGATAGAGTATCGTGCTGTTGTTCAATTTAATTAGACTAGAACTTTTACAGTCGAACGCTGTTTCTTCAGAACTTTAAAAAATAATTATTATTTACATTTGCTTCTCTTCTCAAAGATGTACATTCATTCAATGTTTACCTGTATATGCTTGATAGATCAATAACCACATCGATCATGTCACAGCAGAGCTCGTATGACTGCATGTCCACTGGAGAACAATCAGTAGCAATGTAAATTTTTGACACTACGTCGAAGAGGAAAGCTTTTTCAATGCCAGAGTTCTATAAGAGATTATCCGCCTGATTAGAAAGCCAGTTGTTTCAAGTGCACTAACTTACCGAAATAAGAATGTTTAAGAGGTTTTCCAGAGTTGGCAATTGCGGTATTAGCTTTTGAACTACCTTTGAAAACGCTTCAAAAATTGAATGATCATAAATCGAGGTTAGGTGGAAGCTTAAGTGGATTTGATTCAGGCCAGCATCGCTTAGGTCATCGGAAGCTTTTTGATGAATGTCACGTTGTGATTCCATTTTTGAATCATCACTTATTCCATCGACCTTAGACAAATTAATAAAAAGAATATAACATAGTTTTCAGTATAGGTTATTTGCAACAAAGATCAGCATAAAATCCTACATTCCTGTATTGTTGTTATTTGATCAGTAAGGAAGTTAATGTTTTAGAAACACATAAGCCCGTAGTAGCAAGCATACACTTTCCTTATATATCGATTCATAAAGACGTTGCGATTCTTTAATTTATTGATTGCTTGAAGATTGATCAAATAAATGTTGGTGATTAACTGCACAATTTACATGTAGTCTCCACAGGGGTTAAATTCAAATACGGGGGTATTCCAAGAAAGTTTAATGAATTCGCCAAAAATGCATCAATAGATACAATAGTTTTTTTCGAGATAATTTACCTATCGCTGCTATTGAAACTTTTTATTTGACCAATACACAATCAAAACAGAACAATCTCATATCAATAGGTGTCATAACCGGATACCGTCTCATAGACGAGCATACAAAGAGGATTGGTGTAAGGATTATCACCGAAGCTGCATAAACTTGGAATTCCCTATTAATTACCTTTTTCTGTGTTGCTTATCTCCCCGTAAAAAACACAGGGGTGATTTCTACTATAATGATCCTAGTAATGTCGTTAATGAAGAGCACAAAAAAAGAAGACTCCAAACGCACATCAAAACAAACATAGTTCCTAATCTATGTATAGTTTGTCTAACACCCCAGACATGATTGCACACTAATAAATACACATTTTTTTCTATTAATTCTGATAAGGCTTACAATTGAATTCTTATTAGCAAACAATCTAATACAAGGTTATCTGTTTACATTTAAGTACTACAACTACAATCGCCCGTAAATTCACCCTTATTAATATATAATCGCATTATAGAATGGACATATGTTAAGTTTCTCAGACATTTCATTCGATTCAATTGAACTTACCTTGTGTATAAAAACCTCAAACTTTATTCGTGGATTTACTTTGTACGCCTTGATGACGGTGTTCTTGAATTTAGTCAACGCCTCATTGTAATCGTCTTTGGCGTCGATCACAAATACTAACGCTCCACATCCGCCAAAGATCATGTCCGAGTCAAAGGTCGGATCGATGAAGTCGATTTGACCGGGAAAGTCCCAAATTTGAAATTGAACAAAACTGCTGTTGTTGATGTCGTCTTTGACGATTTTACTCGTGGATTCGAGGAACAGTGTTTCGTTGGGGGACATCTTATGAAAAACTACTTTCTGGATGGAACTCTTGCCGGACCGACGCAGACCCATAAGGAGGATGCGCGGCTTTGACTCACTGACGCTCTGATTATCGTTGTCCGGTTCGAATGCTCCATAGCCAAAATCCTTGGGGAATGAGTCGACATGGTAGCCCATTTGTTCTTCTTCATCTTGGTAGCTCTGTGGTGGGATGAAAATATTAATTTTTGTTATCACTTGTAGTCATCTCAATGGTGGAGTAGGGATGGGCTTTGAAATGTGACGTCGTGTTATTGCTAAAAAGCAGAGAAAATAACTTACCATTTTGATATTGAGTTTCCAACGACAGAATTGCTGAGTGTAAAATAAATCATCCAATAAGGAAGATAGATAAATTAAAATGACTCGTGAACAACACTTTTTGTTTTTATTTTTATTTTGCTTTAACTAGATTTTCCAAATAAACCACTTCGTAGCATTTCACAAATCACAACATATCAGCTGATTAAAAAATTGACATGTGTGTATAATTTTTGAATTCGCCTCAAACATTTTGAGCTTTTCATGATGCTAGAGAGTATTTAATGTGGAAACACAATGTCCGCGTTCGGGTGATCGTCTATCTACATATCCAAAAATGTTCAGATAGTTTTGATTTGTTGTTCCATCAGCTGTTTTTAACAAGGGATTACAACAATACTAACCTATCCGGATAGCGACCAATAACTGAGGGTTGAGACCCACATGATAAATACAAATATTGAATTGAATTGAAAGATGATTTTTCTTTATTTCTATACGTATAAAATCATTCCTTCAATTTCATGTAAAAGTTGTAAATGCTTAAAAAAAATCATTTGGAATTTACTTGTGACGTTCTGTACTGCGTTAACCTCATCCACTCGCAATGAGAGCAAGAGGAACTGTAAGGCCAGGCACGCACATGCAACTAAACAGTTTGGTTTCGATTTTGAGCACTCGGGATTATATGAGACTCCGCCGGTTTATGTGCGTGGACTCTCATATAATCCCATAGTGCTCAAAATCGCAACCACACTGTTTAGTTGCATGTGCGCGCCTGGCCAAATGCTCTACACTAGGCTACAAAGTTGATTATCTAATGCATTATATCAGTACGTGCATATCAGTACGTACAAGTTTGAAAATGTGTCTGTTTGCGTACGTATGCGGGTGTATAAATTACTATACCTCTAAATTTTCAGTGCCTAAGCACGTTGTCGTTTTACTGAAGGACACATCAAGTTATTGAGACAGGAAGATTTTATGATCGTAAAAAAGAGAAGGGTAGATTCTACCCAAAATCAACCGATGCACCAGTCTCAATTGATATTTTCGGATTCAGCATGAATCGCTTTTTAGTAAGTGCGGTATATATGCATTTATGGGAGTGAGATAGGAAAGGGTAGATTGAAATTAAAGTATTTTCTTCATCGTGTAGTTCTGAGTTCAAAAATAGGCCATGTAATGAGGCACTCAAAACAAAGGTTTATTTTCTCTGTAACGTTTCTTAATCCTCAAAGAAAAGATAACCGTTGCAGTAATCACCGAACACAACCCAATCTGCATTTTCCTCCAATTCGCTGCACTTTTTGACACTTCTAAATGGATGTCCACACTTCAAAAATACCCTTCTAAAAATATCGCCTTACGCCATTTCTGTTTATAATGACGTCACGACAAAATAATCTTTACGTGCCAGAAAGAAATGTATAAATTCTTTCTCTCTTTCTGTTGCATTCAAAAATATATCACTATGACGACAATAAGCACTTAGCACATTCCTCATCATTTCTACCAACTTTCTGTTTATGCTGCAAAAAATAATAATATTTTCTTTTGTATCAACCGAAGAAAAAAAAAGAAAGGAAAATATTATTTTGCATCATCAAAAGAAAAATAAATTAGAAGAAATTTGTATTTATTCAAAACTGCAATGTATCTCAATTGAAGGTCGTTCTATAGTTTGTTTTTTTATTTTAGTTAAATCTTACGTTGCAATTTGTTGTAATTACTTTGAAACATGACTAATGAGTCTACAGAGAATCCCAGTAATAAAAATGAAAAAAGAAACTGGTTCCATTCACTGTCCCGTCGAAGAAAATCATCAACGTCCAATACAACATCGACCTTACGAAAACAGCATAGTCGAGATGAAGATGCTGCTGGTGCCTCTGCTTCGACTCCAGAAGCATCAGCCTCAGCCTCAGCAGCAACCTCAACACTAACATCCAGTCAGGAATCCTTCGTTGAGGACAGCATCAATAATTCGACGAGTTCTGGGAAGGACCGTAGCAAACGCAAAGATGAACGTAAGAATGTTTTCCAGAGATTCAAGAAACGCATGGGAATTCACTTTTCGATGCGCCAAAAAAAATCCCAAACCGATACATCAATATCTTCCAATTCGAATGTGCACGATGTGGTCGAGGGAATTGTTTGCTATCCGAACGATTTGTTGCCACTATCAGCATACAATCTGGATCCTCCCGAAATGATTCCATTCACTCATCACTATAGGAAATTTGTGAAGAAGAAATGGATGGATAATCAAGTCATGTATACCGCTTGTTCAGAAATGCTTGGGTAAGTTTTTACTCAATTCTTAGGTTGAGTCACATTGGTTCATTAAAATCCAATTCAAATTTTTAAATACTAGTCTTATTTGTTAGAAAATACAGATACAAATATTGATAATTCTATTATTTAGTTGCTACAATCTTGGCAATTCACTAGAGGTATTTGTAGTCCCACTAGACGTAGTGGTTAGAGCGTTGGACTATCACCTCACGCTAATTTTAGGGTATCTCCTGCCATGATAAAGTGCCTCTTCCCGTATTCATTTAAGAATATTTTAAGCTTAAATATTCAGCCGTGTACTTGTAGTTAGATAGTTACATTACACATTCATTCATTCCTTATTTATTTTTATATTTTGTAATTTGAATAAAGCCTTCGATTTATTTATGTATTTTTTTTTTTTTTTTAATTAGGCAAGTTTGGTATTGGGGAGAGATATCGCGTCGTGATGCTCAGCGACAGCTAAAAGACAAACCAATTGGATCTTTTTTGGTTCGTGACTCGGAAACAGAAGGACCAGCCACATGCTGGTACACATTAAGTTTCCGAATTCTCAATTGTACACTACACTACAGACTTGAATATCGTGCCGAGTATTGGCACTTTGAGGAATTGAAATACGTATCTATAGTCGAGATGATCGAAGATATCCTGCATCGTTGCACGAAAGATCATTTTGTGTGTTATGTCCGAGTCTCCAACGAATTGCAGCCTCCACATGCTGTTGTTCTCAAACATCCTCTGAGTAGATACATAAGCATTATGAAATTACAGGATCTATGTCGTAGTGTTATACAGCGACATGTACCGACCGATGATATAAAGGAATTACAAATTCCTGTTAAACTTCAAGAGTATCTAAAGGAAAAAAGAGAATTGGTATTTCAAAGCTCGTAATTTTATTTATTTATTGTTTTTTTGATTAAGAGTTGTTTACTCACAATAAATTAAGTTGTTGTTGTTACCTAAAAAAAAACACGTTTCTAAAGACTATTTTTACAAACAAATTCATTTTACATTATTATTTATGTATGTATTAAACTAAAAGTAATGAAAGTTTTTATTATATAAGAGGGAAAGCCGTATTATATTTACTTCTGGCAGCTTGTAAAATAATTTGACTGTCTTGTTCTTATTTTTTTTATATTGAATTTTTTAAACATTTGTTGAGTAATTTGAATAGTTATAATCAATTGGTTAAAACTTATTCTTCTAGCATTGTTTGGCAAGTCAAACAAATTTGATAAACCGATATACCGTTATGGGAACTTGCATGGTATTCATCAAGAATATTCAAATGTTTTTGTGTTACTAAATTAAATGACAGAAAGGCTCTATAAGTAGTGTTAAATAAATTTGTTAGTTTTGTGCAAACCACATTGGGTTTTAGCGTATTTGTTATAGCAGAGATTTATACATTTATGAAATCTTAATGCAAAATAAAAAAAAAATGTATTTGTATTGATTCAGCACAAAGGATATTATAGGTAATATTTATTCAAACCAAATATATTTTTCTTCAGAAAAAAAAAAAAAAAAAAAACAAATGTTGAAAAATAGAAAACTATGTATTTATTCATAAAACAAAAACTATGAAAAATTAAGATTTAAAAAATGTACATGTATTAAAGCAACATTTAAATCAGTAGATAAGAAAATATCTAAGAAGATAATAATTAAAATAAAAAATTAAAATTAAAATTAACTATAACATAAATTTACAATAACTAAAATCGATGAAAACATACGCACAATTTTTCAAAGAAGTTTAAATAAACTGAAATTAAATTAAAAGTAAATTTTTACTACCAGTATTTAATTGCATATAATATTTATTTTGATACTCAGACAAAGCATATAAAAATCAAATAAAAAATATCTCTCTCCAGCAAGTTTCTTGCATAAAGTTACAGTTTTGTAATTGTTAAGACAAACATTTGTTATTCTATTAAGTATTATATAAACAAGAACTCAAAAAAAAACGTTTGATCAATTATTGTAGAACCTATTTAGATCTATACAAATATCAATGAAAAACTCTATTTGCAAAATAAAACTTGGATAGACAAACTATGTGAAAAGGCGGAAAAGATATCTTTGTTATTGATAGATTGCAATATTATACACAAAAAAAAATAAATTTAAATTATATTCTATTAAATATATTAAAAAAAATGCCAAATACTACTACAAACATTCTTTTTTAATTTAAAAAAAAGATACAATGACAGGAAGTAGGTGGGTAATTGATTTGTTTGAATGTTTTCTAGTGGAGTGGTTGAATTCAATTGATGGGCGAGGCGCATTGAAGTAGATGGATCAATCTTTGACTATTGGATTTATTTGATTTACGCTGAAATTAAAAACTATGCATCTACTTATTCTTTTCAACCATCATACCTAAACCGAGATTGCCGCTGCATAAAGCGGGCAATAAAAGCATGCTAGAAAACTCCAAAGTGAAAGATTTACAAAACATATATTTTGGTGTCTTCAAAGTAGTCTAGTCTAGTATGGAGCGGTGAAATTAATACAAAAAGCTCATTAAGAACTTGTAGGACACACTTAATTATGACGCCCATTTTCTGCATTTCGGACTAAATCGAGTTGCAATGCATTTTCAATTTCACGTGAAATAAATTCCATGTTCTACAATTCGTTTGTTTTCGAAAATTTCGCAATTACTTCGAACTTTCAAAATTTAGGGTGCTTCCATTTTTAATTGTTTTATGAAGTGAAATTTCATTGTGGATTAAAATGGATTCAATATTATGTCTGTTTGGTATCTTTTTTCAGCAAAATGTGTAAAACCTATCAAAACACCAAAGAGAGAACGAATATCTCAAAAATGGAGAAATTTACAAGAAAGTTAACAAACGTATTGAACCACTTTTGTGTACAAAATGTCATTATTTTACTCCTAACATCAACAATCACGTGCCAAAAGTCTGGTTTTGTTAACAATTTGCGTTTAATTAAAAAAAAAAATCACAAAATATAAATTTATCAAGTTAGTTATTATTTATAAAGTTAATTTTCACATACCAGAACCACAATTTCAAATTAAAAGCAAAAGATGCTAACAGCTGGGTGTTTTGACAGACTTTACTCTTCTTGCACACAGAAATTTATGTAGCACAAATTCGCAAGTTATACAATGGAGAGGAAATTTTTTTCTCGATGTGCTCTCTCGTTGCAACTTTTTCGAGTTAACAAACAGGAATTTGTAACAAATTGTGCAATTTTGTGAAAATTTGTACAAATTCGCAAGAAATTTCACGTTACCAAACAGACTTATTATTGGCACTTTGAAGGGAAAAAAGGAAGAAGCGAGAGAAATCTAAAGCTAAGCTAAAGGTTAAGCTAAGTATACACGATTGAAAGATCTTCCAATATTGGCATATATTTCGCAAAATATTTTTACCAATTTTCTATCAACCGTGTATCCAATTTAATCTGCCAAAATTGACAGAAAAAAAAATTGTCAGCCAATTGTCAGCCAATTGGTTAACAAAAAATTTGGACGAATGCATGCAATCCTGTGAACAGGTGTAAACACACAATTTTTCTAGTTGACAGATAATTGGACGATTGACAGACTAATTGGATATTAGAAGATGTTCGTGAGAAGAACATCTTCCAATTTTCAATTGGCAAATCTGTTTTGTTTGTTTTATATTACAAAAAAAATTAAAAGTGCTTCAAAAAATAAAAAAAAAATGGATGCAGAAAGTGTTAACAAATTACCGAAGTCACCGCCCACCAAAATAGCAAACTAAAAATATATAAAAAGAAAGTCCAAAAGGAATGGACGACAGAGCAGACTTTGCAGTTAATCCAGGAGATAGTCACTATTGCTCCATTCATATCGTTTTTAACATTTTTTTCTTCTTTTTTTTTAATGTTTTATAAATATTTTTTAACAAGCTGTTCAAAATTTGTTCAGAACTACTTCACTGCTAAATTAAAGTTTCAGCTTCGTCATCTTCCAATTGTCTTCCAATGAGTCAGCCAATTTTTAGTTCTTTGAAGTCTTCCAATCATGCAAACAGACAATTTTTAATTGGAAGACAAAAAAATGTCAGCAATTGTTAGCCAATTTTCTACCAAATAAATTGATTTATATTTGATTTAAAATCAATTTTGCAGATCTAAATTGTTCGGCAGATTTACCCCTCCCTGTACTACCACCAACATAGTTTATAGCTGTCAGTTTGCAAATTTGTTTTTTGAATTGATTAATTTATTTCAGATTTCAGAACGGCGGCCATCTCAATAGCTTCCCCAACGTCTTGCCAAACTGTGTCTTTAAGGCACAGATTAGCCATATGAAGATGAGAATGTTTCGTACGTTTCACCCTCCAAAACCCATTTGTTTACATTGTTGTATTTG
Organism: Leucozona laternaria; assembly: GCA_932273885.2. NCBI lineage: Eukaryota > Metazoa > Arthropoda > Insecta > Diptera > Syrphidae > Leucozona > Leucozona laternaria. The sequence goes on along the minus strand of OW026368.1, from coordinate 18,348,178 downwards.
TAATTTCTTCCCGCGTCGATGAATAGATGTGAATTGCAACAACAATTTAACCGGTGTCTGAAGATCCCTACTGTCTATGGGTGAGGTTTTTATACACACATTCTCATTTTTTTCTGATAACTGCCAGTTCAAGCTTGTAGGCAAATCAAAATGGCTACCGGGGATTCTCATCTTCATGTGGCTAATCTGTGCTTTAAGGAGTTTATGCCAATTATCTTGTTTTAAATTGTTGACGACTATTATAAATTTATAGTATTTTTACCAACATAAATAAAAAAAAATCTTTCATTCATTTTAAATATTTATTTCATTCAATAACAATTACAAACATAAAGATCACAAAGTTTTCTTTTTAATTAAAATAATGCTACGTAAGTGATTGCGAAATATGGTGCATCTATCTTTAGTCAATTACATTTTCTAATGTTTTTTTTTTTTTCATTTTTGTTTTAGAAAGTGAAGACAAATTTCTTATATGTATTTTATATTATAAAATAATATGTTTACAAACAATTATTAAAGCAAACATAAACCATTATTCTAGAATAAAAACAACAAGAATAATATATCATGGAAGCATATATTGTCATCAATTCGAAATTATTTACCTTTGGTCTTTTTTTTCAAGTTCTAACATGAAACGAAATACATTTTTTTTGTGTATAATTGTTTATCAATTTAACCATATTAAACTAAAACTAGAATTTCTTATCAATATTAATTAATACATATTTACAGAGTGAGAATACAATCTTAATTATATTAAAATTTGATGCCAAAAGTGGATGAGGGACTCTATAACCACAACGCACAGGCACGCGGTCATAAATCGTATTTTTGTTTTGTTTTTTTTTTTTTTTTTTATAACAAAATAATAAATTAAAAATTTCTTAGGCCCAAAAAATTGAGATGATAATAATAATCACACAGAGGAGTAAAATATTGTACAATTTGTTTTCAACAAGGTGTGTGATGTTCGGGATAATTATATTATGTAGTTATTTGCCTTAAAGTTTCTTTTCTTTGTTGGTTAACGATACTATCACATCGGTTCGAAGTATGCGTTTAAGAATGTAAACAGATAGGGCAATGACTGCAATATATAAGGAAAATACATCCAGCAGATAGTATTGCATCCAACTGTAAAAAATAGTCGGAATTTAGTATAAGACTGAAGGAAGTTTTTAAATATATAGTCTTACCTCAAGTTTCGAGCAGGTGATTGCAAATGATAAGCTCCGTTGTATCTTAGAACGTATTCGGTCCAATAAACTGCTGTATCAAGAGCGGAACTTCTTTGGTCTAAAAGAAGCCTCTGACGGAATCTAAAAAAAAAAAAAAAAAACGAATAACAAATCAGAAAAATTAAATTGCTTTATTGATTTCATGTTTTCCATTTGTTTCCAAATTGTTTTCAAAACCTAAGGATAATACCAAGCAAAGCAAGTAAAAATTAATTCACATGTTCTGATTTTATTCACAGTTAACTCCGTACTAAAAAAAACTGTTCTTATAAGTGATAAAATTCGTTTTCTGTTACGAATCCAAAACTATAAAATCCGGTATTATCTTTATATTATATATCGTAAGTAGTATTACATACCTAGCAGCTTGTCGGAATGCTGGATCGTGTATCACCTTCATTATAGACTTATAAAGTTTATCGGCCGTTATAGCTTCTAGATTTAATTTCACTGCATAGCCATCAACTTCCGCCTTGGCTGAATTGACATCATGATCACAGAATACAGGCATTGTCACCACGGGCACTCCATGGTACACCGTTTCGTACATACTTAATAGTCCACCATGTGTGACGAATGCACGCAACTTACGATGTCCCAAAATATCTTGTTGGGGCAACCAACGACTGAGCTTGACATTTGGAGTTAAATCATGCATCTCCGATGCACTTCCTTCCCATTTCCATAGCACATGATATGGTAGGCGTGCGAATGTCTTAACCATTAGCCTACGTAGTGACTCTGGCATATTGGACGCCTTTACCGAGGATCCCATCGAAACATAAATGAAACCAGATTCCCCCGCAGATGCAATAAATTCCTCCAAGTCCTTTGGCAGTGGTCGAGCCGGTTTGCAGTGGATGCATGCCACTTCAGCTATATTGGGATTTAATGCCCGTGGGTAGGACACAACAGTGTGGCCGTTCTGCAATATAAAACTAACATTCTTTGAAATATCATATGGATGTGGATGGTCCGATCCGAGGCGATCTTGCAGCACTTTATGCACCAACCCTATGACAAGCTGAAAGAAAGTATTCATTATATGACACAAGACATTCTTTTAAGTAAAACAAAATGCTGTTACAAAGCTCACCTTATGTAACATAGCAAACGACAACTGCATAGCAGTATTGACAGCTCTTTCGATCAGATTCATGTTGTCAGTGAATGCTGTATAGAAGTTCGGAGTGATGGCGAACGATCCTGGGTTGCCAGCAATCGATAGACTTCCAGTGTAGAAGCCAACCGTATTCATGTACATAAATGGAATTTTATAGTGGCGCACCATGCCAAGGGCACACTCAGGGTAAGCACCGTCCAGAATGGCCAAATCGAAGTTACGGTTCATCAGTTCTTTGGTTTCTGCATCTTCAAGCATTGCGTCACAAGACTGCAAAAAAATAATTAAAATTACATGGCGACTCCGAAAATGGATGAAAAATTTTTGCGTGTGGTTTCGTGTTTCAAATGAAAAGTATTCATGGAAAATTCCCTCCCTACCCGGTTGTCGGCGCGCAAACAACCGGCCCGGTAACTTTGCAAGCTTATCGGGTACCGCTTATACCTATGTATGTATACACATTGTGCAGGTTATGGTATAGCTTAAGCCAAAGACCCATTTTGCAACGAACGTTATTGAACTCGGTGTAAAGTATGAATGCAGCTTTCTAAAAGAGCGTTGATAGTGCTGAGTATTATTATTGATTTTTTTTTATTATTTCTATGCGCTATTCAGCCAATCAACATGCAATGTGTAATGGCGCACAATACGCGCGCGAAGAATGTCAAACTAGGTAGTGCAGAGTAATGGCAGCTATTGGTGGTGATTACTGATTGGGTTGATAGCAACATAAACTACTAACGAAAAAATAACGCAATAATTTGGAGATGATGAAACTTGTTATAGGAATATTATGGTTAGATGATTCGAGACAATTGGTAATTTGTCGAAGTGTGACTTGTGAATACCCCCATTCATGGACGAATGGCGCACAATTATTCGGGTCAGTAAATTATAAAGCTGACAGTTTTTTTATCGGCACCTCTGAAGTTATGTCTAAATGTAGTTTCAAATAAATTAAAAGACGAATTATCTTATGAGGGACATAAATGAATATAATCAACAGAATTATCAACACAAAAACTATAAGTCATTGAACTTCAGAATGTTAACAAGAAAACACTTTAGGAGGGCTTGCGCCCTCCAGTTGTTCATATTCATAAAATTGTATGGTATCTTTGTTAAGGACCCAATAAAAGTATATGTATGCCCTAGTGGTAACTGATTAAAACATTCAAAGGTGTACATTAAAAGGGGGGGGGCATTGAAGTGCTGAAACATTAGACAAGACAAAAATCGCATTTGAAAACAAACAACTTAATTTTAAACAAAAGAGTTGTTGCAGGAACTTGTTTTTGGTTCTCTTGAAATTTAAAGAAAAATTATTATTTCTTTTATCTCCCAGTCTTCAAAACAATAAAGCAAAATATCACATTTGACGGATGATACATACGTACATATATGTAACAAGTTACTTCGGATTTGCAATTTTTTTTTCCAATTTCAACACTTTCTGATAATTAATATTCAAAGCTGATGATTTGTTAGATAAAATTAATTACTGGCTTTTGAAACAACTACATATGTTATGTATGTATATGTTTATACAATGTATAAAAACTGGATGCACAAAATCGCAAATAAACTTTTCACTGCAATATACTGTTTTTATATTAATATACGCATTATGAGTTATTTTTGTCTTAGTTAAAAAGCTTACAAAAATAAGCCTTCTATAGGTCTAGACTTGCTTGGATACGGCAATTTTTTTACTAAGCTAATTTATTTCTAAATTTTTGAAAACCTGACATTATACATATACATATATGTATGAAAATATATTCTTAACATTTAAAAAAAAAGCAAACGTTTATTTGCATAGTGGTTTTCAATTAATATAAATGACACTCTGAAAACCCTGAGGTCAAATTCATTATTTCTGATTTATTATTATTATTCTAACTCAGTAGTGGATCCGTGTTTAACAATTTTAATTACACACACCAAACCCTATTGTAAATACCCACAAAAGAATATACGCTGCGGCAAAATTTGTTTTCATAAAAAAAAAATCAATGTTAATTTTATACAAAAATATACATATTTTCTGCTAACAAAACAAAATTCAATTAACCTGACGACTTACCTGAAATGCATAACGAATACCATCCCAAAATGAAATTGGCATTTCTCCAGACATTCTAGCACCCAATAGATCCCAATTTGTATAGTTTTGTATGTATTCAACAAGTCCGGATGGAGTTATCTCATGTAATCCATTTATAGAAAAATCAGCAGGGAAGCCACTTAGAAATGTTATGTTGTGTCCTCTAAAATGTGAGAAAAACAAAATCAATGCAAATTGTTTACAAAACAAACAAATGGTTAGTGAATTTATTAATAGAAAATGTGTTTATGATATCTGCTTAAGTTTTTATGTTTTAATTTTATTTTTGAATCTATATAGCGACAGAGAAAAACACATTTATGCCAAAAAGTGGATAAAATTAAACGTTCTATAGACAGCGCGGTGCGGTGCAGGGATATTAGTGCTCGCGACGAAAATCCCGAAGGATCTTACTTACTTATTGTTGTCCCCATCAAAATATATGTAGGTTTGGGGGCACATATCCGAACTAGCCTGTTTTTTTTTTGGATAAACTTACAGAATTTACAAATTCAGAAGAACACGCGGAAAAGTCGCGTCGTCTAAAGAGTAATAGCAAAATAAGCATTTAAAATTCCTTCGGAAGTAAGGAAGGAAGTTTCCTTTTCATTTAGGACTTACCTACACGCCGTATATGTAGGTATGTACTATGTCCCATTTTCAAAATACAAATGGGCTAATGTCCCGATGAGAGACTACGTCCTCCTGGAGTGGAAATACTATTTTCCCTATACCCTACAAGACTTATCGCAATTATTGGATTATAAATTTTCAAAATCAAAATTGGTGTGGCAGTAGTATTTTGACCGAAAAAGTTTAAACAGCGGTGCTCGTCTCTTTTGTCTTTTCTCAACCATATTGATTCAGTTCGATTTTTCTACGAATTCCAAAATTTTTCCCTACGCCTACAGTTATTATTATCGCAAATTAAAAAAAAATTATAAAATTATGTCTGATGCCTCATTAATCGAGCCTCGAGCATATACATACTCTTAAATGGTGATTTGTGTGTAAAATATCTTAAGTTGTATAAATAACAACACGCCCATTTCCATTCATCAACTTTATTATCATGCAAATTATAGCTATACGAAGAAATGGTATAAAACAAAATTATAATATTATTTTATGTAAAAGTGGTGAAGGTAATAAAGAAAATCAAATCGAATCTAGAGAGAAAGACGAATGTGCAGAATGCAAGCGAGTTAAAAACCCTGTGATGGTATTACTTCATTGTTTAAAGTTTAAACAATGAAAATAAAGCGCGTTTTTCTGTTGACTTTGTTAATTATAGTAGTTAAAGCGTGAATTCAAGCAAACAATGTGAAATCTTCATATCTATAAAATAGGTTCGATGATGATGATGATGATGATGATGATGATGATGATGATGATGATGATGATGATGATGATGATGATGATGATGATGAATTTTTATGGATGAACAACTCAATTTTAGAGGGCATTACCATTGATTTCTTGTAACAATAAAAAATATAATTGCAATGAAAATATAATCATATAGAATTATGTTATTACAAAGATTGCAGCAGACGCACGTGATGAAAATTATTATAACTTTTCTTGAATTCCGATTGTTATGGATATTGATCATGAATTGCTATGTCTCTTTGTTTCTAAATTGCGTGAATATTTGGCCAAGCGTACGTGTCATATAGCCATAATATTCTGAAACAATTGAAATATTTGACATAAAGCATTTGTATGTGAATTTTGTTAAGAATTCTTGTTTTGTTCTGTTAGCATTGGTACTAAAAGCAAACAAAAGAAAAGGACATCTGGAAACTAATTTTAAGTTCAAAAGACTTGTTAAAAATATATATACTCATCGCAATATATGTACATCGCAAGTATCGGGCGCAACATTATGGTCATCCAACTTTATTTAACAGCCAACGACGAAAATATATTTTCTTAGAAAATTTTGCTAGGTGAAAACAAAAAAAGATCAATAATTTAGTGTATCTCGTAAACATCTAAAGTCATGCCCCTGTCAGATCAACTTTAGTGTAAAAACTTGCAAGACTTTGGAAGTATAGTATTCACAGATTTTAAAAAAAACCTGAGTTTTGAAATTCAGAATTATTTACAAACGCGTGTAAAGTTTACTATCAGCATGGTATACCCATTCCATTTGTTTCATATTTCCCATTTCTGCTTCCCCTCTACACACTGGCAGAAATGTATGATCATTTTTTTGAACGAACTACAGGGTGGGCCAAAAGTCTCTTTTCTATTTATATGCAAACAAATAACAACTTTTTTACTTGCAAATATAGGTACTATATGGCAAGTTATGAATTCGTACAAAAAATCGAACTCGAGATTTTGATCAATCTTGACCTTACGATGAAAGTGGGTCTCGCAAAAACGTCCGTCTGTCTGTCTGTTCGACTACAGCCTAAAAGGATGGGTTGATTTTCTTTAAACTTGGTACCTAGCGTTTTTTGGACATTCCCCTCACTCATTTTTTTCTCTTTTTTTTAGGACCAAAACTAACAGTTGCTGTCATACAAAATTTCTTGGCCAAAAAGGAAAAACTTATTTTTCTCAAAATCGGCACTACAGAATTTTTTTTAAGAACTCAATAGATTTTGATAGTTATAAGTTGCCGTTTAATAAAAAAAATAGTTCCGAAAAATGGTTATTAATGGTACCTCCCAAAGAACCATTTTTTTGATTTTCGGTTCAACTGATTCTGATCAATTTTTGTATGAAGAATTATTATTGACACATTCTAAATAATATTGTGTACCAAAATTTTCAAAAAAAATATTTTTTGGATTTTTAAAAAAAAAATTGAACTTTTATTTTTGAAAATTCAATATTTGAAAAACGACTATGTCGATATTTATTAAAATTGGTTAAAAGCAGTTTTTTAACTTTATCTAGAAGATAATAACGGTGCCTCCCATTTTTATTTTTTTTCTCAAAACGACTCCTACGATTTGATAAAATTTGTTTCGTGTGTTGAGATCGGTACGATCTACAATTGGAATTTTTTAAATTATATATCTTACGTTTATTAACAGTACCTCTCATAGAACGGTTTCTTTGATTTTCGACTATCTCAATATCTGATCAACCAAATAAAACTAGATTTTTTATACAAAAATCTCGTAAAATGAAATGATTTTTGGATTTAAAAAAAAAAAAAATTCTAAATTATTTTTTGAAAATTCGATATTTCGAAAACTGGTAGCAGATTTTTTTGTGAAGTTCAATTTTTAACTCAATATTATTAAAAACTTAAAATTGGTGTACACACACATACAAAATTAATTATTTTTAAAACCGCTGCTACAATTCGCAAGTTCGTGCGACCCAGTCGTGCATATTTTTACTTGCGATATAGGTTTTATATGGGAAGTTATGGATTCGTACAAAAAATCGAACTCGAGATTTTGATCAAACTTTACATTACGATGATAGAGAAGTCAAAAAAAGTGGGTCTCGCAAAAACGTCCGTCTGTCTGTCTGTCTGTCGGTTCGGCTACAGCCTAAACGGACATTCCCCCCACCCGTTTTTTTCTCTTTTTTTTTAGGACCAAAATTAACAGTAGCTATCATACAAAATTTCTTGGTCAAAAAGGAAAAACTTATTTTTCTCAAATCCAGCGCTACCGAATTTGTTTTTAAGAACTCAATAAATTTAAATAGTTTGAGGTTGCCGTTTAATAAAAAAAATGGTTCCGAAAATTGGTTATTAATGGTACCTCCCAAAGAACCATTTTTTTTTGGAAAAGGGTTAAACTGATTCTGATCAATTTTTTTATGAAGAATTATTGAAACATTCTAAATAATATTGTGTACCAAAATTTTCCAAAAAATTTTTTTTAGATTTTTAAAAAAAGTTTTAATATTTTTTTTTTGAGCACTCAATATTTCAAAAACGACTTGGTCGATTTTTATTAAACTTGGTTAATAGCAGTTTTTTTACTTTATATAGAAGATTTTTGACAAAAATTATTCTAATACCCAAAAATAACGGTACCTCCCATACAAATGTTAAAAAACCGTCAAGAAAAATATTTTGTTTGACAAAAACGACTCCTACGATTTTCATAAAAGTTTTTTTGTGTGTTAAAATTAGTACGATCTACCATTTAAAATTTTTAAAGTTTATATTTTACGTTTATTAACAGTACCTCTCATAGAACGGTTTCTTTGATTTTCGACTATCTCAACATCTGATCAACCAAATAAAATTAGATTTTTTATACAGAAGCTTGTAACAAATATAAATAAAAGTGCGTATCAAAATTATCTAAAAAATGATTTTTGGATTTTTTAAAAAACAAATCAAAATTTTTTTTGAAAATTCGATATTTCGAAAACTGGTAGCAGATTTTTTTGTAAAGTCCAATTTTTAACGCAACATTAATAAATGCTTTAAATTGGCGTACCAATTATTTTCCCAAAAATGTTAACGAAATTTTATATATAAAAAATTAATTATTTTTAAAACCGCTCCTACGATATTCAAAATTTTTTTCTCATAAATAAAGATTTATATAAGAAATCAGATGGTGTACATCGCGTTGGTTTAAAATGGATTCAAAGTATTTTAATCAATTTCTTTCTAATTTTGTTGATTTAAAACAATTTACCAGTTTAAATAGTATAATTTCCTTTTCTGCATATTGCATATGTGCAACACTAGCCTATATTGTTAATTTTTGTATACTCACATAATACCACCTGAAACTAAACTAAGATTTGGCAAACGGATAAAATATATACTCCTATAGCTAATTTATTTCAGACTATAGAACCACAATGTGATCGCGCATAAGAGCAAGTTCGTGCGACCCAGTCGTGCATATTTTTTATAGATGATTTCGAATGAAGATTGGGAAATTAAATAATGGAATACTGCACGACCACACAGCAAACAAAAACTGACCAATTATTTTTTGAAAATTGGCCGGTCAATAATTTACACATTTTATGGTGCTCAAAATGTTCCAACAGCTGCGACAATTTGTCCTGTCGTGATCAAATTTGAGCAATATGGGAATGTTAGAGATGTGAGAAGTACGCGGCTGTACTTCGTTATAGACGATCGGCCGAAAACATTCAGTTCGTTCGTGAATAATTTTGCACCTGATCCTTAAAGATCGACGCAACGACGGACGTTCCACACAGTTGGTTATACCGCGTGGCACGATTTTGAAGAAAGATCTGCACCTGTACTGTAACAAAATTCCAGTTGATTCAAAAGCTCAATCCTGGCTGATCCAGAATAACGTTTAGAGTACTAGCTATTTACATCTTTACATACAGGTACAAAGTTGAATCAAAATTGTTAAGGCCGTTTTCGAGAAAAAATCGGATCTCTCAAATATTTCCTAAATAAAAAATTTTGAGATAAGTTTTGCTGTTGTTGCAGTAGATATTTTTTCACAAGGGATTACAACAACACAAACCTATCCGGATACCTTTAGAAGGTTTCACGAACGCGGCCAATAATCCAAATAAAAAATAATAAAATTATATTCTCAGAACCTCGAAGGATTTAAAACTGGGTGATAGATACAATATATGAGGAATCTTAATAAAGGTTTATTAAAAATGAGGCATTGACATTTGAATTGAGTGATATTTTTTATCTGAAGTCATTTTTGGACTTACGACCTTTGTACAGAAAGCCGACCTACACTTCGAAGCACAGATAAACAATAAACAGACTGACGAACGATATAATAAAAAAAAAACACTTTATTAGACTTCTCCATTGCTGTATATGTAATGTTAAGTTTGAGTGACCAAATTGACCAACCTATAATTCTCTGTTTAATATTGTTAATTTGTACTTGGTGGAGATCCATATTTTGTGATTTATAAAAAAGGAAACAAAGATATTTGTTTTTTTACCATCAATAAAATAAGTGGTGATAAATAACAAATATCTTTGTTTCCTTTTTTATATATATGTAATTCTCTGTTCCAATGGATCAAGTGAAAATAATCTCAGATATGTATGTATAGATGAAAATGGAAATTTGTATATTGATACAATATAAAATGCTCTTCTTCGCTTAAAATAAAACTGTAAAAAAACCTGCATCACCGCTAACCCCATGTATACGTATATAATAGTTTTAAGAGTTTAGGAAATTATTTTTTGAGCGGACATACTAGTGCACCTAATGTTATTTTTTTAAAATAGTTTGAATTCAGCAATTTTGTCAAATTTATTTCGAACATACCTGGAAATAAGCCCCTTGGCCAGTTCCCAAAAAGGAATTTTATGTGATTTTGTTCCACCCATTGTCACCATGAGGATATCTGCTGTGAATGTTCCGCCGACACAAAGTAGGAGCAACAATCCAGCGCTACTGAGCGGCGTCATTCTAAAACGATAATAAATAAAAAAACAAACTATATTTTATTTTATCATCTCATATATGTACTAAAAATTGAAAATATTTTATGAATCCATTTATTTACATTGAGAAGTATCTAATAAAACTTAAGTGTATACACGCGAATTGAAATTTGCACTATGAATACAAAATATTCAAAACAAATCGCTACTACGGACTGCCAATGTTAAATGTTTGCCATAGAATGACATGAATAACTATCGACCATCACAAAAATGGTCAAAAATATTCATACACATCGTATAATAATAATTAGGCCCAGACTTCCCCAGGTAATGGTACTTATATGTATTTATATTTAGTCAATTTTAATTACGCGGAAGACTATACAGTGTGGTGGGAGTCAAAAACAAAAGCTAACCTCTAAAATTCACATTCCATGAAATCCGGACCGTAATTGGATTTTAAATTATTCTTAACGCAGAGAGGTTTCCAATTCAGAATCATTATAGAACTCGTGCAAAAGTTGTGTGATTTATTTCATACGATAAGATATTTTGATGGAGATCGAAATTACTTATATATGTGTGGTGTGTATACATATATATGTACATACATTATAATTATATAGACATTTCAATATCTATGAATTGCGTTGTATGTTTTTGGAATAAATTCTTAATCATATGGTTGCTTATTAGGCCATGTTTTTCTCTTTTTATAGTTTTAATCGTTATACGGTATCAACCACCATTAAATTGTCTGAACTTAGTCAAGCAAGTAATTTTTCACCAAAACGATTAAATCTTTTAGAATGACAAACTTGTTTGGGTTTGTGGTAATAAATTGCATTAAAAAAAAGTTCCTATCATGGTTCGTGGATAGAATGCAATTATATGAGTAATATGGCTTTGGATACTTTAGTAGAGTCTATATTTGAATAGTTTTATGAACTGAATTAACGTTTAGCAATTGGCTTCATGTTGTATAGTTTCTTGAAGTTTATAATTCAAAGAAGTTTTTAGCATGAAAAAGAGGTTTTTTCTTGCACACATGCTATTGTTGTTAATGTATGGTGAAATAGATAATGGTTTTACTCTGGGTTATGATTAAGTCCATGATCTATCAAATGTGAATGACTTAGATTTTATTTAGAAAGGTTAAGTGCACTATAGCCTGGTTTTATACTTGTTTCTGCTTTTTTTTAATTGGATTTTTGAGCATTCACCACCGTTGAAGTTTGTTGATTTTAAAACAACTTGTTATAATGGTTAGTTTGTTAGACTGTCATGCATTTTTCAGCCTAAACCACCAGAAAAAAATGTCTTTTTCTCTTTGAGGGGCACTGAGAGCTTATGTTTTATATGCCTTAAACATTTCTTATACAAAAGTACCATAAAGGGAATGCCCGCATTTAACTATGGAACTTTGGCCCAGAGTGTACACGAACGAGTTTATGGTATCATATGAAAGATGACGTGAATCCCGATACATAAGTAAAATATTTTCAAAATCTTTCATGGGAAAGTCGAGATATTTGGGCTTGAAATTGACGATTGCAAAATAATTGTCCATAACGGGCGAAATAATTGACGTAGAAAAATGATATTGATATCAAATGACTTGTCTTTAAAATAATACCAAAGTTATTTTGATATGGTATATGTTACATTTTGAGCTATTGAGTTTTAACTACTAGAAAAGCCACTTTTTTTGCGCGGTCTTTGCTACACGGATATTTCAAACAAAATTCAGTGATGACATACACTTTTTTAGGTCTAGTGAAAAGCTTATTTTATTACCTTTAATTTTATATAAAATGAAGTGTACTTAATTAAATATAGACAAGAAAAACACCTTTCATTTGACATCAATATCATTTTTCTACTTCAATTATTTCGCCCGTTATGGACAATTATTTTGAACATAATCTGAATTCTTATTTTGCAATCGGCAACTTTAAGCCCGAACATCTCGACTTTCCCATGAACGATTTTGAAAATATTTTACTTATGTATCGGGATTCACGTCATCTTTCATATGATACCATAAACTCGTTCGTGTACACTCTGGGCCAAAGTTCCATAGTTAAATGCGGGCATTCCCTTTATGGTACTTTTGTATAAGAAATGTTTAAGGCATATAAAACATAAGCTCTCAGTGCCCTTCAAAGAGAAAAAGACATTTTTTTCTGGTGGTTTAGGCTGAAAAATGCATGACAGTCTAACAAACTAACCATTATAACAAGTTGTTTTAAAATCAACAAACTTCGCTCTGGGCCAGAAATGGACACTTCCCTTTGGTCATTTTTTTAATAATTACAAATAAACTGAGTTCCACTCCCTTTCACCACTTTTAAAAACTTAAAAAATGGTTCCAAATTTAGACTGCTAACAAAATAAGACCTAAATAAGCCCCCACACAAAATTCAGTTTTTTTCGGAATTTTGGGATTTTCTTCAGCTAACTTTGAATTCGTAACGAGATTACGAGATTTTTTACTGAGCACCTCTTCTTCTTTTTATGCAGTACCTGTTCTGCACACGCGTCTGTACAAAAATAAGGGGTCAAAATGCCTGAATATGTATGAACGTCACAGCAGACACTGCCCTTGTAAATGTTCAATTGCCATATAAATATCTGTAATACTTTATGTCAAATGCCAAGTTAACTCTTAAAAATATTTTGAAGAATCTTTTAAAACAATTTTGTATAGTTTATATTTTTGCTTCCAAAAGGTACCTGCATAATTTTACTTAAAGCATTTTTAATTGGACTTTAAAACAAATTCAAGTACAAAAAATCTTATTAAGAGATATGACCTTCTTCAGCACTCCTCAAAACAATTGCACAACCATCAACAACATATTAATGGACCGAAAACCCCAAATATGACATTAAATGACTTATAGCAATTAGTAACTTGTAGTGTGCTTTCATTTCTTCAAAGATGACATAAATTTAACTTTGTGTAGGTATACAAACAAAAAATCACGAACTATGTATATAATTATGCTTTGATGGGTTGGTTAAAAGATACCAATTCAATTTCTAGGATAAATAATGAGTTCATGGTCGTTATGGTCGTATCTTTGAATAATTACAAATACATTTTACAAAACAATGATTTATTTAAACGCTATAGTTTTAAGGGTAATTATACGTATTTTCATATTGCGTGGCGTTAAACAAAAAAACTTGACTACTTTTATGTGATATTTAATATGTCAGTCAGCATTACAGTTTATAATCAAGATTTTATGTCTTCAATCTTAACAGTACCTATTTATTAAGAGAATAAAAGTGATTCATGATAAAATGGACGAATTCTTTTGAAAGCAATCATCCAAATCATCAAATTTGTTTGTACATACAATACACCGCATTAAGTTAAATTGACATACGAAAACAGAAAAACCAAAAACCGGATATAAGGCGCGTCCCACAACGGAGAGATATATCTGAGCCGCTAAGAGAGTTTTTAAGTGGGACAGAAAAAGCTTATCTGAGTGGTATGTTTTCTTTTTTGTAGGGAGATTTCTAAGACGAAATATTTTTGGATTCATTTTTCAGTCAGATTATTTATTTTTTTCGGGACTTCACTTTTTACAAAAAAAACCTATTTTGTGACATTATCTAACACGTAATAAAAGGCAAACGGTATACTGAAGATGTTATTCGAAAATCGAAAATATTATAAAATACTTTCGATTTTAATTAAAAAACAAACAAAATTGTTTACCCTTGAAAAATTCGCACGACTTTTATCGAAAGTAAACAAAGTTACAAAACTTACAAAATTTAAACGAGTTCCCTGAAAAGAACCTACGCAATATCACGTGCAGGAATCCCCAATATGTGCGTACAAAAGTGCACTCGTCACAACAGAGAGTGATATGCCAAAAAAATGTAGCTACAAAACTGTTAAGTGACCCCAATACGTGATATCCATATACAATCACAACATTACCTTTATGAATAATTGTAAATTTTTAATCTGTAGGCCATTTTGAAGCGTGACTTAAACTTTATGTTTCTGTTGAATCAAAGTCTTAAAATTAACTTGTAATTCACTTGAATTATGAATCCAATTGCATAACATAATTTACAAACTATACTGCAGTATATCTTCACAAACCATCATATAGTCTGGCTTTACGCTGGTTAGCTTAAAATAAAACACCTCCCATTCCATCCAGCCAGTCAGAGTGTTCCCTAATTACATTCATCAGTTGATTTGGTATAAATTTTAATTGCGTAACATGGTTGCACTCTATACTGAATAACTACTTCAAATATATCAGAAACAACATTAATCAAAAGTTAAATAATAATTAAATTTTCATCTTCAACCATATTGCAGGCTTCAAGTCTTCAACTTTCCTTTAACATTTTTATTTTATTGCTCAAACGATAGACTCGCGCATTGCAACGTGCCATGTTTAACAGGTACCGTACCCTGTGGCCATATTTAATTTTTGTTGATCAACAAAGAGGCTTTTCTCTTCCGGATATCATTGCTATCGTTCGAATTCACCACCAATTCGAATTATATTGGCGGTAAGTGCAACTCATTTCGTGAGTGATTTTTCCTTTACGTATGTCTAGTACCTATACTTCACTGAACCGTTTATGCCCCGTAGGTGGGTATGGGTAATCAAACAATAATACAAGCGTGGACGTAGATTACACCAAAGAAGTTACAGACACACAAACTTATACAATCAAATAAACCCCCTCTTTATCCAGACTTGATGTTTATAAAAGAAAAATGCTTCGTGAAAGTGGCATTCCACATGAAATATTTCAATCATTTACACCGCTGGCCGCCGCCATATCGCCATCCTAAGCTGATGGGGTGATTATTCTTCGTCAATTTGCAGATTTTTTTCAGCTGACAGTTGTTGCGCTGAAGTAGATCATTTTAAGTTTTTGGGCAAACATTGAGTTGTTTGTTGTTATGGAGTTTTTTGATTATTTTTTTCCTGTCAATTATATGATTAATGGTTATTCACACTTTGTGCGAGTATGCGTCTAGACTGGAGTGGTCATTGCGAAGAAGCAACCCAGCAAAACATAGCTCTTTGGCTCTGCATGATCTATGATAATGATTACCTTGAACTTGACAGTGAAGTGAAGACTTTGAGAAGAAGACAAACAAACAAAGCATTACCACAAACCAATGATGTCAAAATTTACTTAAAAACATATTGTATATGTACATATATATATACCTACAATAATTATATAATGGATGGGAAGATTAAAATGTTGCTATATTGTTGTTGATGTTTTTTTTTGACAAAAAAAAAGATGAACGTTTTATAACTATTTAAATTTTGCCAGCTGTTTAGAAATAGGAAACATTAAATTATGACTGTATTACTTTGACGTATATTTTTATAGAAAAAATAATTTGTTTATGTTCGAAGTTTGATTAAGGCTTTTAAATATTTATATAATATTTGAATGTTCTTTATTTTTTTATTTATTGATTTATTAATCAATTAGCAAAGTTGTTTTCTTATCCCGGATTTTGAGTGATAAAATTGTAGGTATATACTTTGACATTTTTATATGAAAGATTATACACAAAATTATACAATATTTTTAACATGTACCTATATTTTTCGTTTGTCATTATTTATTCTATTTTGTTTTCAGGCCCGTAGCCATTTTTTTTTCGGAGGTGACTTTAACATACATATCAATAAAAAGCTTTTGATGGAAAGCTGTAAGTGGTTAAGCATTGAAGATATGGAAAATAAGGAAGGGTTTTGGAGTTACGGACATGGTTTTTGGTTTTGAATTTCTGAACGCTACATGGGAGGGGAAAATACAATGAGATAAAGCATTCAACATTAGTGCAGCAGTGTAATGCGACTAAAGGAAGAATCTTCAGCAAGGGCGTATGCAGGATTTTTTGCAGGGGGGGGGTATCTAAACTCATTCAAGAAACAATTAAGATGACTTTTAATATATTTTTTTTTTGTTATTATAAAACTTAAAACAATAATTTTCATTTCCGTGTGTGACATTTAGATTAATAAAATAGGTAATTCTCTTTTACTTTATATTTTAAAAATGTACCTAATGTAAGCACAAAGAAAATTTCCCATTTCTTGCCAAGAGTGTACACGTACGAGTTTCGTATCAAATGAAAATTGACATTAAGCTTGTTATATGAATGAAATGTTTTGACAATCGTTCATGGGAAAGTCGAGCTTGAAATTGCCGATTGTAAAATAAAGATTTCAGTGTGTTTTTCCAAATAATTGTTCATAATGTGGGCAATAATTGACGTAGAAAATGATATTTTCAAATGAAAGGTAGTTTTCTTGTCTGTAAAATATCAACAAAAAATTTTAAAATATTTTATTCGTAAAACAAAGCTCAACGACACATTTTAAATATTTCACACCAAACTCGTTCATGTTACACTCTTGGCCAAGGCTCCAAATAGAAAAATGGGAATTGTCTTTGATACTTTTAATCTCAGGCTTCAGTTTAGTTTAGTTGAATACAGTTTTATTGAAAGCAGATTGTATTATTTCAAAAATACTTTTCAGTTTTGTTAAAATGAAATTTCTAAGTTTAAGAGTTCCATTTGCGAATTTTCTATTATAAATGAAGACGTATATTTTACATAAATGTTTCTAAAATCACGCCAAAGGGCGTGGATCTTCAACAAATCTTTTTAATACTTCTTTTATTATTTCATTCTCATTTTCCATGACCGGTTTTCCAGTGATACATAATCCTATAAATTTAAGCATTCAACTACTCACATATCTTCCACCTACGGTTTTTAGATTTGTTTTGACACTTCTTAAGGTTCTAAAGGTCCTTTAAATCGAACTGTTGGCACAAACTAACGCTAGGGAAATATGAAGTATGGCAGGTTAGTTGTTGGGAAAAAACTTCTGCTTCTTGATGTAGAACATTACATAACTCAAGTTTTTGAACATGTTCAGTGGTCAGTGGTCATTCTTTTATTTTTCCAAAGATTATACCACAATTCAGCTTCTTCAATAAAATTTTGTAGAGCGTGGAAGAAGCAACATTTTTTTTTGGTTTTTCTCTATATTCAATTATGCTCATTTTCAACAAATTTGCTGGATGCAAAACAAATAGATAATATTATGCTGGTAGCTTTTCATCTGGAAATCTACATTCAAGTACCTACTACAATCAAGAAATCTAAATAGGGAATCAAGAGCGCGATCTCTTCCAAAATTAGACTGCAGTTGATGACGGGTAATTTGAACGATTTTTTTGATGGTTTACTGTTCTCGGCTTTTGAAGTTTTACATCAATTTCTTCTGCAATCAGTTTCGAATTAACCATAAGTTCTTCAGCTCATCCTGTCTCCTAAGTATTGGTTCGATTAATTTTTGCGAGATTTATAGTTTTTGTGAATATATGTCTTGCACGCAAGGAGGTCTAACTTTTTGATTGCAACATATTCACAACTGGTTCAAGGTAAGCTGAAAATTTTTCTCTAAGACTTTTCAGACCATCCAGTTTCTCTAGGTGGGAAACCCCCCCCCCCCCTGCCATGACTCTTTCATAAGTGGTGCTCTATAATTGACAGCAATCTGTGCTGCAAGCAAAACCTACTGAGATGATAATACCATCTTCATTGAATGTTACCAGCGATTAAAGAAATAACTAGTTCTAACGTAAAATTAAAATTGCATCTTTGAATTGGATTTTCAACAACAAAATTAGTCACAGTTTTAGAATTTAAATGTTAAATGTTATTAAAAATGAAATATAAGTGAAACATACATACATAATCTTGATTTTCACTTATTATGATTCTGATACACCAACCTTACAATCGGATCTATCGATACTATCGGATGGAAACAGTTAATTTATCATTGTTTTTCCTGCTTATGTCTGAACGCCATCAGTTTTTACATCAACGCTCAATTGATCCATTATCACCTATCCCAAAATGCAAGTGACATATATGCAGTAAGGAGTAGGTCAGTTAACGGGAAATTAAATTAGATACGGAATGCTTCCCTGAAAAATATGAAAAGATTGTAAAATACATAGCAATCATTCAAATGATCGTATTTGACAGATTCGTCAAAGTTTAATGTATGAATTAGACGTAGCATTATAATCCTCGAAGACGATCATCTTAGGTCTTAGGGTGTGATTGTGTTAACTTTTCTATTAACGATTCTAGAATCGAACAACAACAGTCAATGTAAAATTTGAGCTCCCTAAAATAAAGACTACCTTAAAGCTGATTTCACACTTATTCGGGTCCATTTAGATTAATCCGATAATGTTAACCGATGAGAATGGCGAACAAAAATGGATAGACACCGCCTAGCACTATACTGAACCGCCCTTCGACGCGAATTAGTTTCCAATAGTTTTTAAAAACTGGCATTCAGGCCCACGACACACGGAGTAAAAGTAACGTTTACACATTCATGGTTCTTTTACGGTTCAGTTTTTGTTTTTTTTTGTATGGTTAGTATAGTGAGGGACTACTTTTGGGTGTTAGATACTTCAATACAAACCGTTAAAAATTCTATACCAATAATAATTTCACAAAATAGGTACATATATCGTTTTTGTTTCATTATGTTACGGTCTATTATATTGTATTATTTCTATAATCGTTGCGCTAGTTTGTTGTGCTAATTTCCATTAGCACATCCCAATGATAAGAATTTTACACAGAATATATATGTGAACATTTCGGTTGAAAATTACTTACTTCAAAACCTTTAAATTACTTATGGAACACTACATTTAATTGAGATAATTTAACATTAAATTCGTTTTTTTGAGCTATTAAGTATGTACTTCATTTCATTTTGTATTAATAACATTAAAATTTTGCGCACGTAAGATATTCTTTGTTACCTTAACAATTGATGATACAAAACAGGTAACAGTAATTATATTATTAAAAATTTTAAATACCACCACGAGCCAGCCACCATCACATAGGTTAAACACAATCGTTCAAGAATAAATAATATTGCTTCTTATGAGTAAATATATTTACATACATATGTATATCAAATATTATTTGTTTAAAAGCAAAAGAAGTCGTTTTAAAGACATCAAACCGAAGTCTTTCAAATCTATCTTGTATATATAAAACTTATGATTTTAAGGAATACGTACCTTAAAACATATTAAAATCATTTAAACCTTTCTAATACTATATGTTTGGTAGTAGAAGCTTAAAACGCATTTTCCTTCAAAATTATAAAGTAAAAATAACAGTTTATAACAGTTGTTACACTATTTTTACATATGGGAGGATCCGTATCATCCGATCAAAACAATAAATCGAATTTCATCTGTATATGTATGTATGTATATGTATGTATGTAGATTTACATACGAATATTATAAAAGAATTATAGACAAACGTGAAAACGTTCAGGAGTACATACATACCAATGTTCAGACTGACATACTGGGGCCTTAAACCTAATTTGTCATCCGAATTATATTTATGGTTTATGTATAATTTTGTATTGACATGAAAACAAAATTTGGCAAATAAAACAAGTAAATAAAAATTAAGATGTTGTTACGAGGTAACATTTAAAAATGTTGCCTTCAAATTTTTAATGACAACTTGCATAAGTTGCCGCGAGCATAAAAAAGTACAGTTTATTGGTAAAAATAAAAAATAACAAAACTGATCATAATCTCAAAAACTCATTAACTTGTTTTCTCGCAAATATATCTGTTAACTTTTCATTGAAGACATAAACTTTTTTGCACGTGACTTATTCCAACATATTTTGTCTTATATGTATAAATATTTACTATTCGAAGAAGAATAAAGACGAAAACAATAGAAAATATTTGTTATACAAACCCTAAAAAACCATTATAAACAATTACTTAAACTTTAACTTACAATATGGATTTCTCGAACATTTAATAAATCTCCTAAAATGCATGCTCCCAAGTAGTTATGCTAATTTCTAAAGCACCAACTTGCGCTGAAATATTAAAAGTTTGGTGTACGTGCAAAATAATCAAAATATTTTGAATACATTGCTAGTCAGAGCCACATTATTGTTATTACTTTGGATGTTAGAGAAACTGTTGGACACACACATTTATTATGCAGTATAAAACAAAACGCAATAAAAAA
Source organism: Leucozona laternaria (assembly GCA_932273885.2). Lineage (NCBI taxonomy): Eukaryota > Metazoa > Arthropoda > Insecta > Diptera > Syrphidae > Leucozona > Leucozona laternaria. Next base: position 18,327,202 of record OW026368.1, on the reverse strand, counting down.
ATTCTTTGTACAAAAATACCATCATCAAGTATAGAAAAGGCGTCTGGTTTGACGTCAGTATATAAATTATATTTTAATATTTAAAAAAATTGTGAATGAAGCTCATCGAATTGTGCTCTTAGGGGGGTGGATGTGGTATTTATTTCTAAACGATTTGTTTTATAGACGTATTCCTAGCACTCAAGCTATATAATTAAGCATTTAAAACAAAGAAGATTTGTTTGCATTTCATTAAGCATAAAGATTTCGAAAATATTTTACATTCAAAACATTTTTATTAGATATAAACAGGAACAGGTGGTAGTGGTGGTATTCGTATGCATAAGGACTTGGTTGTTAAAGTCAAGTATTTTTTTTAGACACTTGGGATAAAAGCATTTCATGATAATTTAATTATTAATGGAGGTGTACATACATATGTATTTATACATACATGTTAGTCTTAGAAGCCAGAGAAAAATTTGGGAACTTATGCGATGTACGTATAACCAAAATATTAGTATTAGTGTTTATCTGTAGGTATATACGTTGTGATAACGAATACGAAAGTCAGCCTTGCTAAAAATAGAGATTTTTCTAAATTTTTGGAGAAGAGGAGTATTATCACTCAAATTAATTTGTTATTGCTCTGTCATTTTCCCTAAGTTCATAGACGATCCGATTAAAAGAATAATTCAAGATATGTAAATAAAATCCATCACAATGCTTATAATTATTATAAAAAGTTACTATGTAACTCATACTAGCCCGCCTGGCTTCCCACGGGTAGCCAAACCTAAGCTTCGCAACATTACTTTCTGGATTTTAACCCACTTCACATTATGAAAGGCTAAATTTGTAAAAATATGATGCTGTAAGTCAAACCTTTATTGCTTTCCCAAAAAAGAAAGAATTTTTGTATTCGAAAACCGCTGTTTAAAATATATTTATATTTATCCCTTTTAACTCTATAAACAGCATTTTCTTAAAAAAATCCTTTGAAACACAAATATAATTTTTTTATATTGGATACCGCTTTTGGTGTTCACCCCTTTTACCCTATAAATACGATAAAGATATAATCTAAAAAAAAAAACTTTCAAATACAAAAAGAATTTCTTAATTAGGTAATTTTTTATTGTTATTCTATTTCACCCTAAAAATAACAATATTTGAAAAAAGAATGTGCCATAATAGCCATTTCCTACAAAAACATTTTAAACAAAAAAAGAATTTCTTGAATTTTACCCTTCAAATTGAGAATAAAAAAAAATATCCTTGAAGCCATTTTCTTAGAATAACCTTTCAAATGCAAGTTGAGTTTTTTAATAGGATACGTCTTTTTTATTTAACCCCATTTCACCCTACAAAATGAATTTTTCAAATATTTTTATAATTAATCTGCTATTCAGATCAGAGACAAATCCAACAAAACAAAGATCATTTAAATCGGACCAGCCGTTCTTGAGTTATAAGTGTTGTAACTAAAACGATTTTTGAATTTTTGAACAACAACAACAACTTAAAGGTGCTACCACCAATTGTTTACGAATTAATTTATAATTCGTTTATTTTGGCTAGAGATACAGCTGTTTCAAGGGGTGCCAAGCCACCTATCATCAGTCTCCTCTTATTAGTGGTGCTGAGCTTTAATCCAATTTTATTATGAAAAACTTTCTACATGCCCATCATAGGGATCGAACCCACGATATCAGATTTCCTCAGTCTTAAACGATTTTTGTTTATATTATTAAGAAGAAGATATTTTATCTTTTTTTATAACCAAGATTTAAAATACAAGCTCTCTGTGATCCTGGAAGAATGAAAACTAGAATAATTCCTTGGTTGTACCGATAAATGTAAGGCATTAATATATAGTCGTAAGTTTGTCTTTGTTGATTAAATAGTTTAAGTTGATTGAAGTTTTAAAAGTGTGTGATGTCCATTTGGGAGTAAAAATGCTAGTCGGCAGCATTGGAGGAGACCTGCAATTGTCAAATCCAAGTTGAGATGGACTTTTCTATGACAAAAGATATTCTAGAAGGATTTGTCAATTTCTGGCAATAGGTAGTACCCACGAAAAGGCTGAACTACATTCAATACTTTTTGCAAAAAGTATCAAAAATTGGAAAAGTGAAAAACAAAACATATGCTCAAACACTATTTTCGTACGCTTTTTTGCACACGGTTTTTGTTTTTTTTCACTTTTACACTTTTTCCAAAAAATCATTGAATATAAGGAACTATAATAGTAGATAATTATTTTCAATTTATCTAAATTTTCCTAAAGAAAAAGTATTCTATGTGACGAATGCTTTCCGGACATAATATATCATTGGTTATACTGGACCACCACTCTATTTCGAAAACTTGGAGTTTAAAAAAAAAGCTAACTTAAAAATTGATTTCAATAGATTTTGAGAAAAAAAACTTACGCAGACATTAAAATATAAATTTGGTAAGTTTTTGGTCCAGTTTTTCAGTGCCAGATTAAAGTTAAACCCAAGTTAACTCATCAAACTTGGCTTTTTATGTTTTATCCATCGAGTTTTGAATGAATTCTCAACCAAAAAAATGCTTCATCAGTTAACTGTGAGTTAATTTACTTATAAAGTTAAGTAACTCTGGTTTAACTCACATCTGAAAAACTGGGGCGTACTGTAAAGTTTTCCACACCAACACCTTCCCAACAATGTAAAGAATTGGATGTTTTCCTGTGTAGAATCTTATAAGCAACAATATTTCCTTGATAATTTTCGAGCAATTAAAAAACTGAATTTTAGTCCTTTTACCCACCAAGTCAAAATGGTGCCAGTTTTTTGTATCGACTAAATGCCGTTAAAAACTATTTCGCGTCTTTTCTGCCTTTTTCGGGGCGTCAACAGTAGTACTAACCATCAAAGATATCTATATATGCTACCTACTTCCAAAAATTGATTATAAAGCTTAAAATCAAGTTCGAGCCTCAGCTCTTTCGTTTGAGTATTGGCGTTAGTGCATTGTATAAAATTAATCTTCAAGTTTCAGTGTATGTTATTTATATATCGTTAATAACATTTTTTCTTAATTTTTACACTGTCAAACCGAGGGTAGGCTGACACTGAAGCTTAAAATTATATAAAAACCAATATGTATTCTTTTATTTTAGTCTTGGATGTAGAATCCGTACAAATACAAATACAAAAATTATAGCCCTTATTGTATCATACAACTTTAAAAGCACGATTGGTTTGAAGCTTCTTATTGATTTACCTAACATGAATTTCTATTGCAATTAGGGTTGTATTAATATTTCTTCACATTTACCCAAAATTAAAAGTTACAACTTTGCTCCTTATACATAGGTATAATGTGAAAATAAAATCTACGATTATTTATCTGTAAGTACTAAGCTATCTACTATCTAGCACCTTTCTGTCAAAAGTCACATGTCACAGTTATTTAATGTATATACATCTACATATATGTATGTACATTTTTTCTTGCTTAACTTTATTAAAATGTCATTCGGTTAATCATAAGGTTAAAGATTCAAGCATAAAACCTAAAGATTAGCATAGAAAGTTTTTTTTTTTTTTTGCACAATGCTACGAACCAGCTCCCTATATCCATGAGACAAAGTGACAATCTGAAGAGTATAGAAATAAAAAACAAAAACCAAAGAAGCACACATTTTTATTAGTAATTCAAACCAAGTATCAGATTACTGTGAGACGCGTTATTTTCTTGAGTCACGTTTTTTTTTTCTGTGCCTTCATGTTGTGTACGTTTTTCACCATTTTCGTATTACACTACATTTACAAAACACCATAAGAAAATGAGAACACTTTCACTTAAAGTTAAACGGCCGAAACCACCAGCTAAGAGCAATAAAACCGCGCCAATATAACGACATTGAAATATTAAACTACTCAGTTAGAGTTGCGTAACAAAGCAAAAAATAAAAGAAAAAAAAATACGTTGATAAATAAAAAGCGAAAGAGAGGTTTATTGCTTGGTACTGAGCTTTAAGGATACGAGTTGCTGTGCACAGAAACAATAAAACTTTGCTTTCTCTATAGCTGTTATTTAATGAAACAATCAATGTGACGTATTGAAAGCTTACAAGATGTAATGAAGGAAGAAACTACTATGTAAAATTAAATCAAATTTGACATTTTCTTTTGCTGGAATTTAACAATGCGATGGATTTTTTATTTGCATATAGTAAACAGAAATGCGTGACGCAACTTAAATATTCTTTAAAAATAATAATACTTGTGTAAATGCTTAACACTCTGAGGACACTGAGACCATATTAGCGAGTTGCAATACAGTCAATTTTTGTTACAAATACACAGACAATTTCGCAACTCGCTAGCTACTCGCTACTCAACTGGCTTGCATTTTTTGTAGTGAGTTGGGAAGTGAGTAGAGCAACAAGTGAGGCAAATACAAATAGGAATTTGACAATGGGGAGAATTAAGGTGGTTTTAGTATACTCTCTAAAATCTAGATGGTAATGGTATTTCATATATTCTATGTCCAAATGCCAGTTGATAGCTGGAAATGCTCGTAATTGGAATTTTAAATCTGAACAGTTGGTAGTGATAGCCAAGAATAATTTTACACCAATAATGTTACATTCATTGTTAGTTCTAAAACTTGCAAGGTATAATATCATAGTTCTTAAATAAGTTCTGACAGCAAAAGACAACAGCTGCTTGCAATTCCACGGTCAGTGGTTTTTTTTTTGACAGATTTAAACGAAATTGTAGTAGAATATCCTTTTCTAACTAAATAAGAGCTGGAAAATTCTTTATGAATAGAGCTCTGTGTCTAACCTGGGTATTAAATTTAGACTCCGGTTCAGTTAGACTTGGGTTTATTATGTGACTATATGAATATGAATATGGCCACATGTGTGTACACCGCAAGCAAAAACCTACATGTTTTCTAAGAATTTCAAATTAAGTTCACTATGCTTAAGTTCTTGTACAAAAACATTCACTCCTAAGAGCATGTGCATGCAACCGAATTGCCCCCTTTATCAATAACAGCTTATAAGTTTCACTATCCTTTATTTAAAAAAAAAAAGCTATCGATAATCTTTTATATGAAAGCTATATAAGTTGCCAAATGCTATCGAAGGTTATCAAGTTTAAATAAGTTATCTGAAAATTTCCGAGAAGTTAATGACCATATAATGCGCTTCTCAATCGAGGTTTTCTTGTTGGCTATAATGATATGGTCATTAAGAAAAATTTTGAGTTCTTCAATGTTAAACTTGGAAAAATTGAAGTAATGAGGAAGGCTTTTCTTCATTTAAATTAAATTTTGCATGTGCAATACCCTTCTCGTAAAGAGTTTCATAAAAGTACTAAATAAATTGTTATTAAGGTTAACAATGTATAATTTAGTTTTCGGTTTTTAATATTAAAGTTTAATACTCTTAAAAAAGACTTAATGAGAATTAGTTTTCATTAGGTGCATAATAACAGTTGAAGGAAGAATATTTATGCCCTTTACTGTTTTAAGGTCTATTGATTGAGGAAGATAAAAATAAAACAATAATAACTTACTGGTATTATGAATGAGGATCTTAACACTGGATTGTTATCAGGAAGTACTAAATTTTTTGACCGGTTTAAATACTATGCTTTATGTATTTTTTTAATTTTCAAGTTTTGTATCAATTTTTGCTTAACTATTATGTATGTCAATTAGGTAGGTGGGAAAAAAATATTAACTTTAGTTTTGTTTTCGTTTTTAAAGTTTTTGCTGAGTTTTGCAACGTTTTGTTTAAAAATTCCATGATTGTTTTAATATTGAAAAAGAACGAAAATAATAGAAAATATAGTGAATAAATTCAATTGAAAGTTTTTTGCGACCTTTAGTTCATATGCGTCTCGCCCAGGTACGACAGGTTAGATGTTGTCGTACCCTAACAAAAAAAAACTTATAATTATTTTAATATAAGTATTCTAAGACCTAAAACTTAAATACCTGAAGATTTTTTTTAGTTACACATTTCCGATTGTTTCTATTTAATAAAATCATTTTTTTTTTTTAAATAATTTTTTAATAAAACCAACTCTCTTCTGTTGAACTAGCCCAAAAATATCAATTTAAATTATTTAAGAGGAGCATCAAGAAAATTAATGTGTATTTATTTTTTTGAAGTCTTACGATACCGAAAATTGTAAGTGGGAATTAACAATTCTGACATATGTAATCGCGAGTCTCTCCAGTTCCATCGACATCCATTTATTGCATTGTAAGGTATACATTGTATTATAGTCGTGAGTCGTGACCATGAGATTTAATTTAAAAAATAACTAATTGCATTACTTTTACGGTTGGTGCTTAAGAAAATTAAAAAAATATTCTACATATTTGATTTATTGGATTTTGTTTTTTTTTTTTGCAACAGAAAAAGGGTGTCGAAATATTAGGAATTCACTCCAAATTTACAAATTGTCTTTTCGCATCAACAAAAAAGATTAAAAAAAAATATAATGATTTAAAAAATATGCACGACTGCATTGCACGAATAATTGTTAAATAACAACATTTAGCGCGAAAATGTTTAAAAAAGTCAAAAGTAATACAAACAATTGAGTTTTTGTTGGATTTTTTTATAAATTTTAAAATGCAATATTTATCAAACAGATATCATGCAATCACTTTGGTCATTACAGGTAAGAAGTTTAATAAAAATCTTAAGAGCCGTTTTTGAGGAAATTTGAAAAAAAATCATTGTGTGGCAGCTCCCGTTCTAGATATTATAAAACAAACATTCGAATTTTCCATCTAGGGCGGAATCGCACGATTTTTGGAAACTGTCTCTAGTCTCTAGAACTATTTGCTTAGTCGAGTTTCATGGACATATAACTGTTGTTTATGACTTACAGCGCTCTCTTTAACAAACTCAACAGCATTAAATGCATCATGAGTCGCCTTTAAAGTATTTAAACAGTCACACTTCAAATCCAAGAAAAGCACATTTTCCAAAGACGATCGAGAGTGCATTAAAGTACTTGTGGACATACTTCAATTTGTTAACAGAACTTAGCAGGGAATTTTTTGTTTTTGTTGCTTTGCTTTACTTAAGTCAACAATGAGGCTATTAAAATTAAACAATGAAGTTTAAAGTTTCATACTTTCATTCAAATTGCATTGTATAAAGTGTTACTTAAAGAGTCTCACCTCATGAAAGCACACGCTTATATATAGTTAACAAATATTCCGTTTCCACTTTCATTCCGACCAATTAAAGCCAAGTTATAACTTGGTATCTTTTTTTTTCTGCTCCGATGTAATAATTCCTGCATCGCATGCAGACACGTTAAAGTTACCTCTTGAAAAATATTGCTGTCGGTTTGTCGTCGCCAAAACCTTGACGGGATTCCTTGGAGTTTGAAATGCAAAAAAAAAAATTAAAAAACTTGAAACTGAAAGTAACTACTTTCTGCATGCATGGAGTTTGCAGTATGGTTTGGTAGGTGGTGTGCAGATTGTATGCATTTACATAAACCTATATGCTATACTAGTACATCATTGTACGGCCACGCTCCCCATTCGTCACATCCAAACAATACACAACAACAATTGATGTTGATGATGATTTCTATTTTCCAATTTAAATTCAATGTGGAATTAAATTTTTGTAATGATTAACATCGTTTGGCACCTGACTTATATATGTGTTTGCCTGTATACATAAGTTGTCTCGCATTTGGTTATGTTGCTGGCAATTGAAGATATTAAACAAAAAATTAAAATTCCAAAACCGAACGATTGTCTCAAAACTAAAAGACGTAAGACCTTAAACGTAGGTTAATACGTGACTAAATATGTTTTTCTTTGAGTTTAGCTACTTGTTTATTATTGAGGATGCTCCATATTTTTTTTTAAAGATTATGCCTCTTCAGTCTTTTAGTTTGTTTTTTTTTTAAATGGCTTAGTCATAAAAACAAAATAATGGGCAGTTAAAAATATTTAATAATAATTAAAGTTGCCTCTCGGAGCTGTGTGCTTCTTCTTTTGCTCATTTGGATGTTTGAAGAATATCATATACTAAAGATAATAACTCGTGTAATTTAAAAATGTGCAGGTATGTACTTAAATTATTGTTGTTGGCAGTTTGTGTTAATTAGTTTTGGTAAAATCATAACTCATAACATGACTCTTTTGTAAAAAAAAGGGCGCTTACAGTTATTGCAAGTAAGAAAAAGTCTTTCCCATGTGTTTTATAATGTCATTAAGAAAATTTTATGATCGTCAATTTAAGCTTTGTAAGTTAATGAAACTGTTTATTTAACTGTGAAATATTTCAACAGATCATTCGTATATGACCAGTGTTAAGAAATTCAATTGTTGTTAGATGTATTCGTTGTATATTTGGGTGAAATGCATAAAACATAGTAAATGCTTTTACTAGAGAATTTCTAAGTAAAAACTATTTATGGTATGCATAAAAATGCAGTAAATGCTGAAAATTAAGTTTTACTTCGGATCATAGTAACTATTTTTCTCGGATGAATTCGTTGAGTAAAAACTTTATTTCGCATGCATACAAACAAGTAAGTACTTTTTTCTGTAGTAATTACTTAATTTTTTCAAAGTTCCAAAATAGCAACTTGGAAATTTCTTAGTAGAAATATTGTAGAAATATTGTATAAATGAAAACGCAATCTGCGTCAAAAATGCATTTGCAGAATGTTCTTAAACGCAAACTGCAAAAGTCTTCTGTTCGAAAACGCAAATACAAATACTACTGCATTAGTATTGTGTTCGATAATGCAGTTTGCTCAAGTCACGTGTTCGAAAACATTATCTGCGTTCCAACTGTGCAGTAAAAAAATGGAGGTGACGAAAGAGACAGACATGGTGGTTCGAGAGATTGTTAGCTATTTAAAATGTTTGAATATCAGTCAGGGAGTCAATCCTTGCGTTCAAGAATCTATCCAAGACGGTGTCAACCTATCCAAAAATTTTCAGATACCTTCAGTTGTTGTTGCATGCATCAGCTGATTTTTGACAAGGGCTAACAACACCATAAAGCTTTCCATATCGCTGAACGTGGCAAATAAAACGATAAACACGTCGCGGCTGAAAATGAAGAGAAGGTTAATCTGAAAAATTCAGAAGAAATTGGCTTCTGTTCGAAAACATCAACTGCGCTTGCAAAAAAATCATTTGATATTCATCAAAGGACATGTGTGCAAGCAGGACGATTGCATATTTGACGATTGCAACTTTTGCGTCGTAAATGACGATCAATTGCCGGTCAAATTGACTTTGATTTGACGTTTTCGAAAACGGACCTATTCTTTTCACAAAACATAAACCTCATTGAAGTTGTTGCATTTATTGCATTGTAGTAATGCTTTGGTTAATTTAGCATACATAAGTTTAAGTTATTAGGGCCAAAATTCAAAACTCTTCAAAGCCTTGTTTATTAAGTTTATATAGTTTTGCTAAGCAGATATTTTACTAAATTTAAGATTAGTTTAAGTGGATTAAAATAAAGGTTTTGTGAAATATTATTTTAATTTAAATCTTGACATGGAAACAGATCAAATAATGTTTTTTTTCCAGAAAATTCAATTAAACTAATTTTTACCTTAACACCCGTTAAAAGGCAAGCCAAGGAATTTAGACTAAAACAAGAGAAGGAGGTACTACAATCATCTAGAGAAGATTTGGTTATAGTACGTTGGAGATCCTGGATTTCTATTAAGAGTTGGTGAAGTTATATAGGCGTATAAGTTATATTGGCTTATCCAATACAGCCTCAAGATACATAGGAACCTTAAACTGCAATTATATTCGGAAAAATACATCAATCGAAAAATATATATCTTCATGAATATCCAAACAACAATGCAAAATGCAAGTATGAACTTTATTTTATGCATACGAAACTAAGTAAATACTATAAATATTATCTTTTACAAGAAGTTATAGTTTTAAACAAACAATTGAAAATCAAATAATTTATATTGAACATCTTGTTTAAGCAATACATTTAACATTAGATATTTTATGAAATGGCAGTCCGGTGCCCACCTGGTAATTTGTTGGACGATTTGTTTTGTTTGTGTACGAATTTAAACATGAACAACAACAAATAATTGCTTGGAGCACTGCCAAATCATAACATTTATTCGAACCGAATGTATAAAAAGTTGTGGCGGCAGGCCTAAAAATTCCCTTATTTTAGTTTTTGACAGAAAATTGTATCAAAAAGAGAGGAACTTGGAAGAAAGTAAAAAAACATCACTTGTTTACAATTATTTGCACTTTATTTGAAAAATTACTTAAATTTTTCATTTTGTTGGAATTATGGGAGTGTTCTTAGACATGAAATTTAAGTAAACACACAAAGAGTCCATTTTCATTTTAGCTAAAGCTAGTGAGATCACAGAAGAAGTCGTGAAATAAAAACATGGATTCATATCATTAAATATTGCGTAAAAATTGTGCTATCACATACACTAAGTTCTGTCCATAAAGAATAAGAAAACCGATCATAAGAGAAGCAAAAAAAAAAGCTCTTTATAAATTCGTAATAACAGTGCCAAAAAAGAAAAGTGAAACTATTCTTCTCGATAACATACGAGTGGTATTAAATAAGAATGCGTGAGCGATAGATTTGTAGAAGCAAAAAAAAAAAACAAAACAGTGTGACGCCCAATATGTTTTGAATTTCAAATTATATTCGTTGAATCTTCCTTACCTTATTATAATAATCTTTGTTTATCTTGCTTGATTGTAAAAATTGTCTTAAACATTCTTATATATGTGTTATAACTATAAGGCCAACAAAAAATAACAATAATTAGACATGAGCAAAATTTGACGAAAATGCGTTAAAGAAAGCTTTAAATACATAAACTTCGATGATACTAATAAATGATATGAAACATGAGTTTAAGTATATAAACTGTAAAGTGTTAACAACATTTGTAATAAGTTTGTAAAAAATAAAATTGAATTTTAGCAACCAAAGTTAATTTCATACAGTATATCACTTAAACATTCCATTTTATTGAACTAAAAACAATGAAAATAAATAGCCAATTTGAATTCAGTTTGCTGTCTAATATACTGATGAAATACACATGATGATGATACTGAATTTTATTTAAATAACTATAATAATATATACAGACTTGATAGTGAGTCAAGGTATACTGGGTGGACTAGTTTTTTTTTTTTTTTTCATTTCTAAAGAAATCTGGCAAGTTGAGATATGACAAATTTATTCGATCAGCAAGGATATTTGAGGGCATTCACTCAAACTTTTATTATTTGTTGCTCTTGTATGTATTACCTAACAAGTTGTAAAATATGTTCAAAAAGGTTTCTAAGATAAATTTATCGAAGGTATACATAATATACGTTTATGTAGAAATGAATGAATCAAATAAATTTTCTTTAAAGTCTTCTGCTTGCTGTTTTTCACAATGACTGCGGATCCACCCAAATTAATTATATAAAATAATATTTAAATCAATATTGGATTTTACCGGATATAACTGAACTCAGCCACCAATTTTTTAGATATTATTATTAAATGCACGAGCCTAGAGACATGCCAATTTATAACAGTTATAACAGTTTTTCGCCATTAAAAGTAGGCGTGCGTTAACGCGCTTCGCGTGATTTGAAAAAAAAAAACTCTGGGTGCCTGAAGTATGCCCACCAGTGGAGGGCCCTGGACCTGCGGGGCCGCATAAACAGTACTTTTATAAACCAAAACTGTTATAATTGGCATGTCTAGAGTCACTTCCATATTAAATATAGAAACTGACGTTAAAAATCACAAATAATATGTCCCAAACCTTTTTTTACAGTTTTTCATTTGCCAGAGGCGCCCCCAAAACTGGTCGAGAAACGACTTTTTGATGTCAGAGAAAGGTATATATAATAAAACCAATTTTGTGGTACACCAAAAATTCAGAAAAACCCCTGGCTACATTGGTATATTACAAGTTCCAGAAATTTTACTCTCTGATGCTATACCCCTCTGAAATTCCTCCAAAGTGGTTAATCAACTGATTAAAAATTCCTACATAATGGGCCCAGGCGTTTGACTTTGTGGTTTTTCTTTTAACAAAAATAGAAAAAAATTGTGTGAGTGCCGGGACTTACGGTTAATATGTGTGAACACCAACGTTTGTCCAAGCGCAGATTTGAGGATCCATATGCAAAGTCGCCCATACGTTGTTGACTAAGTGCACGGATCCAAAACGGACTAGTTTCTCCTATTTTTGTCACTGAACGTACCGAATATCCTATACTGTGCAGATTTTCGTAACGTAACGTTCTACATCGGAAAGTGTGACCTCGAAACGTTGCACAGAAAAAAAATCCACGTTTATCTTTCATTCTACGGCTCGCTGGCATAGATGTTTACAAATAAAAAATCGCCATTTTGCACACCTCATTGCAGCTAATGGCTGAAAAAATCCCTTTTGAATTCTATATCACGACGCTTATACACCCATTATGTAACATGTGATTTGGTAAGGGATCTTATTTTTGAGCAAAGATCAACGACATATGACTCTAGTAGTGTCAAAAGTAGGTATGCCTTTAAAATGTCTAACCTCTCTAGCTCTATTACCCTTTATTACAATAAACCTGTTCGCGAACTAGTCCAAAACTACTTGTTTCTACCAGTTTTAGTCCAATCCTCATCGTATACGTCCATTTCATTAATTATTTCCCCTTTTTGACAATTTTTACCCGAGAAATTTCTTCGGGAAGAAACCTGTAAGTTCCGTGTGCTCTCAAAAAGCCAATATGATATCAAAGAATAACAACAAAATACAAAATGGCTGTTGTTTGCTTTAAGTTTTATTTATTAGAAGCGCAATTTGTTAATTTTTTATTTTTAATGAAACCACTGAAAAAAAAAATTAATAAAGACTAAAGTTACAAAAGAAATTCCAATGTTGTCGCCTTGTTCAATTTTATTTGCTTTGTTGGCTCTTTTGTTTACTTTTTGTGAATGTTTAAAAAGTGACAGACATTTTTTGTTCAAAATCTTCCTGCACTTTTAGACAGTTTCCTTCTCTTTGAGAGAATTTCATCTCTACTCCTCAAAATTTTACACTTTGCAATTTCTAGCCCAAAACGTACCCAAACAAACCTAATATAAGCTAATCAATGACCTCCAAGAGTGGGTAAAAGTTATAGTTAGATATTTAAAAAAAAATACGAATTTAAGTAGGTAATCCAAAGTATTTTATTGTTTTATAAAAGAAAAACTTAACAGAAAATTAAGAATAAAGTTAAATAATTTTAATGCATAATATTACTCGATGTAATAGTCAGTCATACATTTCATAAAAAAAGCAAGTTTATAAATAACCTTATTTATTACTTATTCCATCTTCGTTCGTTTTGAATAAACTGAAAGTTTTTTGAGGTTAAATGATCGTGAAAAAATATGTCCTTTTTAAAAAAAGAGTCCCCGGGGACACTACAGTGCGTCCACGTGGTAACTCTGGTCTGCATCTTTAAATGGTACTTCAAAAAAAGCACGTTAAAGTGAAAACAGTTTACAAAAGATATATGAATGGATAATACCGAGTTTTAATACTGTGATGAAGCAGCAGAGGGCAATCGAAATGAGCTTACAGGGAAAAATAACTTGAATTGTACTTTTCACTGCAGAGCTGAATGAAAAAGTTAAAACCCAATATAAAAGAAAGCGGCATAGCTATACGATAAATAAATCTTTCCTCGTGCGTTTATTGTTTGCAATCAAACTCTACCTGCATTTATGTCAATAAAATGTTGCTGTACATACTCAGGCGTATACTTACTATTTTGTTTAACTGAAAATTGTTAAAATTGTACATAATTAATGTATATATTTGTGAACACACATAATATATACCTGTGCATATTCAATTTGCATTCATTTGAGTGGCAACAATTGACAATACAAATATACACAATTCAGACCTAAAAAAGTTAAATTTATGCCCATCATTGCGATAATAACAAATGAGTAATTCTTTTCCTCTGATGTGGTTTCTTTGGTTTTACCATTTTGTTATTAACATTTACCATTTACCTCGCTCGAATGCATCACCACAAGATTAAAATCAATCACAATTTGAAATGCTAATAATTTTGACTGACCTAGTTTTTTATTTGAACTTAAGAAAAATCAAGAAAATATTTTGCAGACTTTGTAGAACCTTCAAAAACTGTTATTTATTTTCATTTTGAGGAAGTCAACTCCAAACAAACAAAGAAAATAACTTAATTCGTCAGGGGCATGTTTTTTAATGAAGTAAGTATGTTTATAATATATGTATATTTACATGAGGAAGTGAAACAAAATACATCTACTGGTAAATCTAAGATTTATGCGAATTTTGAATAAAATATTAATTTTCAATCACATGCGTTTCAATCAACATGGATGAACTTTACTGAATAAAAACCCAAAATTCTTGTTCCAAATCGTGGTTCAATCTTATATTAATGAATAATTTATGATACAAAGAACCTTCGCATCTATAATATTATTGTAAAACATAAAATACTCTAGGTGACCTATCTCATATATATATGTAGTAGGTGTTTAACATAAGACTTTAAAGTTAATTGAAATCTATGTTTTGGTTTAAATCTAAAATTTCTTAGGATTAATTTTAATTTGGTGTTTTGAGTGATGAAGTATATTGCTTAACCTTAAATTTGTCCTTTTTTAATCTTGATTTGAACCATATGTTTCCTATTATAACATTAATCATACTTTTTAAATAAAACTTGAAGACGTTACATACAATTTCATTAGACCTTCTTTATGAATTTTTAATGAAATTTCAAAGCAAGGTACATTCTCTCCTGACCTTTTTTGTTCTTCACTTCTGTTTTTTTAATTTTGTATACATTCATATTTATTTTATAACTGACACATTGCGTTGAAAGCGCAAAATATTGTGGAACATTACTTCCCAAGAAATATGCGGTTACCACAACTTGTGGATGGATCACAATGAAATTAAAATGATTAGTTGTAAGGCCTTTTTGAGTCACAAAATATAACTAATATGCCGCCGTCATAATGCCACTGTTGTCAGTTACACGCAAATGACATATTAAAATGTTCGACTCAAACGTGTTGCAATTTATAAATGATTGGCAGAGACATCTTTACTTCTGCCGGCGCGGTGATTGTCAAGAAATCAGTTACAAAATAATAAAAAAAAATAAAGATTTATTTGCATCTAAATTATAATTCAAATGGTTGTTAATGTCATATACGCATCACCTTCAAATCGATTTCATTTTATGACACACATTTGATATGATTGTCATTTAAAACCCAATAAAGTGACATTGTTATTACAAAAAATATCCATATATATATAAACTTTTAGTTTTTTTTTGACCCAGTAAGAAGGCGGGTTTCTGGATTTCCCCAAAATATCTGCAACCAGATTTCACTCTCAGCACGAAAACTGACCATCAACTCTGGCAACTATAGAGACTATCAAGAAATTCGTAAAAGAAACCGTGTTGCAGTGCGTATAACAGGATTGGTGTGTTTGCCAAAAAAAAAATGTATGGACTTCGCTTATTTAAATGACATCCGGTTTTTAAGAAGCAAAAATTGAATTATTACTACAAATCAAATCAAACCTTTTATTTTCTCTCTTGGTGCTCCCTTCTGAAAACTGCAGATTTATGTTTAATATTTATCTTCAAGTTGCAATTTTCTGCTTAATAACCTGCTCAAATCACCTTTTTTTTAACTTTTTGTATTCACAATCACTTTAAGACGCACCGTACGATCATATAACAAACTTTCTGTGTAAGGGCAAGGGCTTTAAGTGTAACGGTATATTTTAGCACTTTTGTGTTAATTAACTATCATTTCAACTAAATTCGTTTTTTTTTTTTTATTTTCACTTAAATTTTGTAATACAGCTTTTTTAATCTCTTGCTATCACTGAAATATTTTGCCTTAACTACGAAACGGGTAATTTAACAAAAAATCAAACGGACGCTTGAGAGTTAAGATAATTTGGCACTACTATCCTGGACGAACATTCGGCTCCGACGGTTAACAGTGGTTTGACTGCAATCGTTCAACAGGTAAGATAGAGTAGGTGCTTTGAGACCCCTTTTTTGGTGGCACTACCTACCACGTTTCGCTAAAAGTAACTTTTAGTTTGTTTTTGTTGTTAAAAAGTCGATGGACGACACCGTACGCATCTCGTCAATGCGGGTATATTTAAGTGGGGTCTTAAAGCTTTATTCGACGTCAACAAAAATCACCCACGAAGAGCGATAAAGAGAACGATTTATGGTCGTAGAAGTTGGTGCTTGATGGTGGTTAATATTAATACTTAATAATAACGAAAGATTGATGTTAAGAGTATCTGACAAAGCTTTTATCGTTTTACTAAATATCAACTTTGACTTATCATTACTGTTTCGGATTTAATTAGTTACTTATTTTTTGTTTTTAGATGTAGATTACGTAAGTAGGTCGTGTTTAGTGACTCATGGTTTTTATTTTTTTGTAAAAGTTATACGTATAATTATTAAAAATGGTTTATGTTTATATTTTTTTATTTAATAGATATTATTTTATTTCAAGAATTTAACAATAAATTGCTTACATTACTAATTTCTTAAAATACAATTTAAGTGTAGTCTGAGTGAAATATTGCGAGTAATTCTTTTATGTTTCAGACTCCCGCTTTCCTCCTACTCGACCAGATATTAAAGCAACCTAGCATGGTTTACAATCGATCATGACTGAAAAGCGTGGTACACATTATCGATCATGACTGACAATCATGAAAGTTTTGTCTGAAATCCCTTTCATTTTCGTTAACCGTATTTCAAGAACGCTTTTTTAATGGTTGTCTGCTTGGGAAAATTTTGTTTGCTTTGCAATAGATAGAAATAGAAAACAAATAATTGCAGTAAAAGTAAATAATCTTTTTTTATAAAATTATAAATTATATATAGGCAGCTCAGCAAAATGTTTACACTCAAACAATAGCAAAAATATTGTGTTATTGTTTTGTACAAAAAACAAAAAGTTATTTGTTATTGTTCGCGTGTAAAAATTTTGCTAAGCTGGGCCCTTATTATGTATTACGAAACGAACGGCAGAAAAAACGAGGCCCAGGGAAACGAAAGTCGGCGCGTAGTGTGATTATAAAAAACGAAAATGCAGTCATACTACATTTGTTATTTTTCTTACATTTTTCCTTACCTCACTCAAAACAACACAAAACCAAACCAAAATATAATGTTGACAACAAACTCAAAACGAAAGCCAGCCAATACGACAGCTGAAGGCACTCGTTTATAAAATACGAGTATCGTTTTTTTTACGATACTCGTTACTCGTAATCGCAATTTAACGAATACGGGGCGTTACAAACGATATTCGTTTTATGTAATAAACCCCCTGGTTGTACATTCTCACCAAAACACGAAACACAATTTTTGCACTTGCGTTTTTATTGTATACATATTTAGTTATCCCAGCCCTATCACGAATTCCAACGTTATCGGAATCTTTCCGAATCCCGAAAAAAAGCTATCACAGAATCCGTTCGTAATGACAATTTGTATGGCATTTTCCGATATGATGGATTGTGTGATACTTTTTTTCGGGATTCGTAACAAGTTTTCGATTACGAGGAGTTCGTGATAGGGCTGATTATTTGGATAAAATACCCGCTACCTCTTTTTGATGTGTAAACATCTATGCTGGCGGTAGAGTGAAAAAAAAACGTGAACGTTCGTGTGCAACGTTACGTCGTGCAACGTTACGGTGTGCAACGTTACGATCTGCATACAAGGATGGCTGCGTTCAGTGGAAAAAATCTTAAGATCCCCTTCAAGCAAAAACAAGTCCGTTTTGGATCTGCACACGTTGATGTTTACACATATTAACCGTGAGTCCCGGCACTCACAATTTTTTTTTTTGTCCTTGATGGGCCTGTTAGGTCGCACACAGTCCTATTTGCTTTATATAGCATTCTATGGATACCTTTTAGGCTCGTTCAGGAAAACGAGATCTCAGAGATTTCGCTCCGTCAGAAAGTGATCAAGCGAATCTAAAATATTTTTTCTTCAGGATTTTTACAGAAAAACTGAGAAATTTGCCACTTTCGATGCAAATATAGAGATCTCTATTTCCGGTAAGTTAGACATTTTAACTTCACCTATGAGGAAGAAGAATTTGAAAAAAAAAACAATAATAACTACTATTTTCTACTGTCGGTCGTTGCCCGAATCCCAAAAAAAAAAAACTATCATAGAATCCGTTCGTATTGGCAATTCGTATGACATTTTCCGATACGATGGATTCTGTGATACTTTTTTCGGGATTCGTAACAAGTTTCCAATAACGATGGAATTCAGGATAGGGCTGATTTTGGAAATGTTAGCATTCAAGGATAAAAATTGTTTGATCCCACGATGTTCGATCCATGTATGGGGAAAGATAGCTCGTTTGAATCAGTATCGAAAGCAATTTAAAATTATCAAATAATAATATCGGAATATCGATTGGCATCAGAACGATAGTTCTTATTCTGAAAAGAAGGGAAAATTTTTCTCATTGATGTAGTAATCGAATAAAACCATTAACAAAATATTCTGCAGACGATATCAAACTTTATTTGCAACTAAACAAACAATCTTGCAGTAATAATTACAGATAGGTACATATCGCCTCAATACCAGTAGCATAGATTTTTTGATATTTTTATAACACGACATGGCAGCAAATAAATTCTAATTACATCGAAAGCATTCATGTATAGGTATTTTCATTTATAATATCTGATAGGTTTATGGATAAGTATTTTCAGCTTCCAAAGTCATAAAAACCGAACGTGTTTACATGGGTTTTCTTTTGGACGCCCTCAAACTCTTCTCTATTTCAAATTGCCGCAAGTCTGTGCGTTCCAAAAAGTCTTGTCTTTGTAAATAACTGTAAACAAAAAGCATATAAATATATTGAAGGAGTGTAAAATAATGTGAGCTCCTGAACTCACCCATCTTTTCCCTTATTAAATGTCTGCAGGTCTTCGTCAATTCCTTCTGATGTCTTAAAACTATCCCAGTCAAGTTTGCTCTTCTCCAGCACACTAATCTTTTTTTTCTTATCTAGTTGTCCTAAAATAGAACCCAATCCACCTCCTGGAGGTCGCTTAACAGATCCTCGAGGAGCTTCCGAAGGTGCTGGCGCTTTCCTTGAGCCATTTGATTTAATACTGTCTGCACTCACTGTCTTCTCTACGAGTACCTCCTCACCGGCGAAATCAAAAATCTCTTTGATGACAACTTTCTCTGGTTCCTTAGGAGGGACCGGATTGTCTTCCTTCTCGATAGGTCTGGGAGCTTCTTTGTCCTTCTTGCTTCTATTTACAACTGCAGGTTTGTTTGTTTTTCGTGGGGTGGTGGTTGGAATGTCACTTAGGAAGTCCGCCCAAAGAGCTTCCTTTCTACTTGAATCTTCTTCGTCCGATTCGAGTTCGTTCTTTTCTATCGTCGATTTGGTGGTTGTTTCTGACCGATTTCGTGTCGCCACAACACGCTCTTCTTCCTCCACAACTGATTCTTTGATATTCTTTTTTATTTGCGGCTCTTTACTTCGTACTTTCTTTTTTGTCTTTGATTTAGTTTTCTTGCTGGTAGGACCATCTTCATTGTCAGAAATTGGATCATCTGAATCTTCCTCACTTGGTGCCTCGGAATTGTTGGCTTTGTCCGGACAGAAATCTTCATCACTCTCATCACTGTCTGATGCGTAATCTAGTTCTTCTTTGTTCATATTTAGTTTTGGTTTTAATTTGTAATTAAAAAAGATAGTTTCACTTAAAATTACTGGAATAAGTATTGAAATGGGTTTAAATTTGAAATTTTATTAAAAATATAAATGGATTTTTCCAAATAATATGCCGGGTGCAGGATGGATGGATTCGAGGAAAAAAAACTGGTAGTAAATCGAATTCGCTTTCGCTTTGCTTTGGATGGCTGCTTTTTTTTGTCAGCTGTCAGTCCAATAAACGATATCGAAAATCTAGTACATTTTTTTTATAATGGAATTGCCATATCAGGATAAGGACGCGTAGAACGAGAAAAGATTATTCTCCGAACCCTCAGAGAACTGAGAAAATATCAATTGAGCTTTGTTTTTTTTTTTAATTCAAATTGTAATTTTTCGGTGGTGGTTAAATTGTGCATCCGAAGGACGTAAACAAATAATGCCTGTTTGGTAAATAAAATTTGTACCAAGTTTCGTAAGACTGGGTTTTTTTCTGTAGGTTTTGACAGCAAATCTTGAAAATTTGTGAAATATTTCACGTCTCCAAATAGACCTATAAATAAACTAAATGTACAACTTGATTAAAGGCTCTCCCAAACCAACGCCAAACATTGCAAATATGCGACGATTGAATAATGTTCGAAGATTCGCATCGCACCAGTTTGGGTGCTCCCATTAATCTCCATTAAGAAATAAATTATGACAGGCGAAAGTTTCGTAGTCGTTCTGAAATATTCGCGTTGGTTTGGGAGAGCCTTAAGCGACTGCTTATCAACTCTTTTGTAACAACTCTTGAAATGAAAAACAAAACATTCTGTAGTGATGTCTGGTGTCTGAACAAATTGTCTAATCAATCTGAAATTACAGATCAAACACAATTTTCGTTCGCTTTTCCACGTACTTTTTTATTTTTTACTTTTTGCAAAAAGTCTTGAATGTAGATGAGCCCTTAATCGTAATCGAAAAACATGATGAATCGCTGTTTCAATTCGTCACTTTATATTTCAGAGTTCTCACTTATTTTTTTTTCCTCAGCATTTGACTCCAAAACTGAGAAAATTGCTACGGAATCGAGTTTATATTTGGGAGACTGCTGAGATCACCGAGTTCTTATTCGATTGCTTTACTTTTACCTTGATGTGTCTAACCCTTAAATACATTTCGGTACCCTCTACGAGTCTC
This sequence comes from Leucozona laternaria, assembly GCA_932273885.2. Classification (NCBI taxonomy): domain Eukaryota; kingdom Metazoa; phylum Arthropoda; class Insecta; order Diptera; family Syrphidae; genus Leucozona; species Leucozona laternaria. Next base: position 18,306,222 of record OW026368.1, on the reverse strand, counting down.
GTTAGTTCTACTACAATTCTGTCTGTCACAGGAAAAATGTCAAAAAATGAAAAGAAAACAACCTACGTACCAACATTCAGAAACTTAAATTTTCTATCAATCATTTTAGTGTGTGTTTGTGTGAGAAACAGACGGAGTAGAGCAATATACAGAACGGAATCTGTCACAAAGCGAAAATTCTCAAAAGAATCAAAAAGTTTATTAAAATTTCCAAGGTCTTGAAAGAAAACTTTTCAACTTCACTTAAAACAGTTCACAACTTAAAAAATATTAAACCAACCAAGTTTAAGAAAAAAACTTACACAATCAAGTGCTAGTGAAGAAAAATTTGATTGTTGATTGTTTCATCGTCGTAAATGGAAAATGATTTTGCCAAGACGGAAAAATCATTAAGGGTGTGTTGACGCTGGAGCTAGTTGGTTTGCTGATACAGGTAAGGTAATGCTGCTTGGCATCGATGGGGAAATAAATATTATTCCTCCTTTTTTTTTGATTTAAAACAAAAAAAAATTGTAACCTTCGTTTTATTATTTCAAACAATAGAGGCATTTGAATTGACTGCAAGTTTGTGGCGATCAAAGATTTATAACAAAATATAATCTCCAGCTTTCTGCGGTCGCACTTCCTTGCGATAAAGCTAATCGCTTTATTGTTTAAACAAAGGGCTTCATGGCGAGGCTTACGACACCAAGTAAACTTATTTTTATATGTATGCTTAGTTTTGTTCCCCGATTCCATGATTAGCCTATTGAGTTAATTGATAATCGAGTTAAATAAATATCAGAATCGATTTGTTTACACAAAACTAGGGGTCTAAAGCAGCTTTAGTAGAAAGTTTGCTTTCTGCTGGATTTTTGATTCATATTCGCAATCAACATTCGTTAATTTGTTTGATCTGGAATTCACTGTGAAAACAACTTCCGGCTCTACTTATAGGCGTTGGTTTATCTATCATGGGGGAAATTTATAGTTTATCAATTCTAGCCTTGGCTGTTTAATTTTTGATTTCGTACTCATAGTCGTTTTCTTTTAATCCAATTATCTTCTTTGTATGCTTCTATTTAATAAAAACTGACGACTTGTACAGTATTGTTAGTTGTATATGTCCAAGCACATAGCCACCTCGCAGTACATACCAGTACCCACACTCTTGATTGCATTCTTATCTCTCTGAACTTGTATCTATGTTGAATTGTTTTCACTTTCATTGCTGCGAAATATTTTCTATACAAATAAGCAAAACTTATAATAAAAGCGCAAAGATAATCACAATCAACTTGGAAAGAAAGACTTCGGATATGTAGGTATTGATGAATAACGATGTAATTTTCGCCATTGGTGCTAAAACTCTTATCGGTCGATATTATTTATTAAAATTGTTTTCGGTCTTTCTACAATACGAAAATTAGTTATTTTAGTATTTCAATAAGTTGAAGACGTCAAGTTTTGGAACGCCAGATTATGTAATGTTGAAGATTATAATTATTTGATAGCATGTAGGAATTCAGAACTCAAATTTGAATCATTTAGAATATATTTTTTTATAAAATAGAAGCATTTGCATTTCGACGTAATTTTAAACAGAAATTGGAACACAGCTAGATGTTAGTATAGAGTCTTTTGACTCATTCTTATAGTAAATCAAAAGTTATGACTAAGTTTAATGATTGTGGTTAAAATTATTTGGTATATTTTTAGTAGAAAACTAGATATTGTTTCAGGCCTTGACTCATCGAGTTTAAGAAAAGATATGAGCTTAGTTAGCAGCACTTCAATTCTTATTGATATCTTATTCGAAAGAAATATAAACTGCTAAATCTTTGCCCATTTATTTGTTTTTATTAAAAAAAAAATCAAACTTTTTTTGTCATCTAATATTTAAAAAATCCTTTTCTTTTCGCAGATAAATCAAGTGGACAATAATGCCAAACGAAAAACAAACAAACGTATTTGATAAGCGCTTTTGCTGGCGCTTCGTAGAGCCTCCAATAAATCAGCTAATTATTAATCGGCAATTCGGAGTGCAAAAAGTGCATTTGAAAGATAATTCGCTTCGAAACATCGATTGATCTACAGCCAACGAGATCCACGAGTAATGTGATCAAATAACAATTAACCAAAACTAAATCATTGCAAACATTTCCAAAAACTAATATTGCACAGCAAACTCTTAACGCGCATTTGCAAAAATAACAAAAAAAAAAAAAAAAAAAAAGGACTCAAGAGCAACTAACTAACAACAAGGATTAAAAAAAATACCATACTCGCACGCCAAACCCAAACACAGGAAAGTTTGCACGAGATTAACGTTCTTTATTTTTCTAATTAGATGCATTAGGGACGAACACCAGAGTATAAGGACATACACGTCTCACTTCCACGCTGCTCTGTATCTCACTTAGCCGCCGCACAACGCGACATCAAATGGTTTGTAATGTTGTTTAATGGCGGTAACTCTGAGGAGCTCGACCCAATATCAAATGTTTTGGGACTGCGCTCTCAGAGGCCTCTAGTACACTTCAAAGACATGTGGTATCATATATTCCTGTGGGCGCTATTCTCCTCGATATTCATTCACACTTGCGCCGCCCTGGTCGCTTTCGTAACTCTACGGAAACACAAATTCGGACGTTTCTTTTCGATTCTCATACTGGTGATGGGCTTCGCATCTCCAGCCACCAGCGGACTGATCAGCAGTGCCGTGATAGCTTTTGTGCATCAAGCATCGTGCCTGCCCATGACACCTATCTATTCTATGATATGGGGCGTGGGGCAAACGATAGTGTCGGCATGCCTGGGCTTCACACGAATTCTCGCAACGCTGTGAAGTCAACATTTATATTGCAAAGCGTGTTATCTGTTATAACTGTTATTTTTTGGACGAAATTTTTGAATGAAAACGTAAAATTTACCGAAGCTTGAACTAGCAAAACGGTCCCACTCTATATCCTCATCTGATTTCTTTGTTTTGTTCAACACGAACGATGAAAACACAGTGGAGAACCGGCGAAGGATAAAGCATTCGACTAAGAATGCTTTGTAATTATAAACGCAAAATACGCAGAGAAAGTATAAATATAGTTTAAAAACTGCAGCTAAAGTAAATATTATAGTATTTATAATTAATGCTTAACAATTTGTTTAGATTTATTATTACTATTATTATTATTATAATTATATATATTTTATAGTTGATAAGTAGACTCAAAAATTATTAAAAAAATACAATTAAAATAATTTCCAAAAAGCAAAATATAAGGAAAACCAAAACCATATTAAAAAAATGGAATACATTTTGTTGTTAATTTTGGTCTTTTTGAAGTCAGAATAGCGAAACGAAACCAATCGCTTATAATCTGAAGAATAATAGAAAATAATACAAATCGAAAATGTAGGAGTTTCAGATAGAGCTGTCGAAAAGGCTGGCGGAGTGCACCAACAATAAGATATTTATAACATTCCAGCATGCAGCAGAATTACCATGTTCTTATTATTAATTGAGAAGTTGAAAAACAAAATTCGGCATAACAATAAAGTTTAGTGAAACTACTTAGAAAACATTATATTTTATCCAATTTTAAATTTATTATGTTATGATTTAAGTCTAGTGCGCTGCTGGAAAGAAAAATCCTATGTATACAAAAATCAGAAACGAAAAATTTGGTTCTCCATTTCGTTTGCAGTACGCCGTGCGATGAGCATAAGCATTTCGCTCTCGTGTTGGGGACCACCGAAAAATTTCGTTTCGCATCAGCAGCGTACTAATCTTTAAAGCAAAAAAATATTTATAGTGACGTTTAAAATCTATTTAACAATTAAATTTGGATGTGCAGAGTTTTGTTATTATGGATATAGCGAGTTTTGGTTCTCATCAACTCACTTGAAAGAATTTATCGAAAAAACTAAATATGAGAGCTATAAAATAGTACATATACGAAAGCAGCAGGTAATTGAAGACAGTGGTTAGTTTTAATTCCAAAAATCATCCCACATTAACGCTCCAAGCCGTTTTCAAATCTCACCTCATAATCATGAAGTCAGCTTTTTAAATGCATGTACATGCTTATCACAAAATATTAGTTTTAACTAAGGCTTTTCAGTTGTACATATTATGATAATGTAGTATATATAAAATAAACAAATATAAGAAAAGAAGAGAAGGGTATACAATATAAGGTCTGTTTGGTATCTTTTTTCAGCAAAATGTGTAAAACCTGTCAAAATACCAAAAAGAGAACGAATTTCTCAAAAATGGAGAAAATTACAAGAAAGTTAACAAACGCATTGAACCACTTTTGTGTACAAAATGTCAGAATTTTACTCCTCACATCAACAATCACGTGCCAAAAGTCTGGTTTTGTTAACAATTTAAAAAAAAAATATTTATAAATATAATTTAAAAAAAAATAACATAAAATATAAATTTATCAAGTTATTTATAATTTATAAAGTTAATTTTCACATACCAGAAACCACAATTTCAAATTAAAAGCAAAAGATGCTAACAGCTGGGTGTTATGACAGACTACTCTTCTTGCACACAGAAATTTATGTAGCATAAATTCGCAAGTTATCCAATGGAGGGGAAATTTTTTTCTCTCTCGATTTGCTCTCTCGTTGCAACTTTTTCGAGTTAACAAACAGGAATTTGTAACAAATTGAGCAATTTTGTGAAAATTTGTACAAATTCGTAAGAAATTTCACGTTACCAAACAGACCTACTGTTGTGACAATGTGACAACGAATAAATGAAAAATAAACAAACGTAAGGAAAAAAGAGACAGGTACGTATATATAACACAGCTGTCACTAAAATCCTTGAGGCATATTCATAGTCACTTTTAAACTCCAGTTTATATTAGACTGGCGTTTATTCAATGTTATTTAGAAAGGATAAACTGGCGTTTAAAAGTGACTATGAATATGCCCCCTTATGTTCGGTTTCACAAATGTTAATGAGGCTTTCAAATGACGTATTTTGCATGGAACAAACGTCATTTTAAGATTTAAAAAGCCTGTTTAATATTTAAAAGGGCTTTATGAAATCAGCCATTAGTGTTTTATTTTCATGAGATGATCCATATCATCATCATAATAAAATGCTGCTATAGATTCTCATTTTTTATCTGCAAATTGACATTTCACGCTTGTAGGCAAATTGAAATGGCTGCCGAAGATTTTCATGTCATAATCTCAGCTTTAAACGAAAACTATAGAAATGCTCATGTAAATGTTCACTTGCCGTTTCATGTTTATTTCGTTTCGATTCTTTTTTCAATTCCAAAATTTTCATTTTGACATTTTTTTCTGACGTCTGTCACTGTCTTAACAAATTTGAACCAAGCACATTTGCACGTGCATCGTAAATATTTTTAAAAATTGTTTCTCTCTAATTAAAGAAATTACTTACAAAAATGTATCTTATGTACGCTTTAAACGAAAAAGGCGAACGCGTCTATACTTTGAGTGTAAGAATTTAGATAAGCAGTCTTTGTTTTATTGCAAATTGATTTAAATATATTATTCACAGAAACGCACTAGCAGTGGTCTACCCACTATCTCAGCACATCCAGCAAGGTTTTCACCCGAAGACAAGTACTCTCGTCAAAGAATCATCATCAAGAAACGTTTCGGACTCCTGCTGACACAACAACCTGCAACTGTCTATTAAAAAAAATCCTATTTATATTATGTAAACCATAAATAAAAAAAAAATAAATTTTTAAGTTTTGTAATGAAAGGAATTTTATTTACTTCGATTTTAAAGCTTCCTACTCAAGCCAGCGGTGTAGTCGAACAGCCTTGTGTTTTTAAATTCACCTCGCATATCCAAGATATAGTAGAAACTCTTATTCTTTATTTTGATTGGCAGCTGCACCCTGGCAGTTCCTCGAGACTCCATTGCAGATGCACAATTGATTGGAACAGTGATAATGCGGTTCTTATTGAAAGGACCATAAGTAACAAAGCTTAGTTCCTGTCCACCTTTCCTTAAGACCAGGAAGCGCACAGAGCGCAAAGTGTACATCCACGCTACAGCCAGGACTCCATAGCCTAAAAAATTGTATAAGAATACAAACATAACAGCCTTATGCTTCCTCGAAAGATCTCTTACCAATCAAAAAACAAGAAACTGTGATTCCATTTCTGTATTTGTTTTCACCCAAGTTAATCTGCCGATACCACGGAGCGTCTTCTACTGATTCTTCCACGGGAGCATCTCGAAGTGTTGTAAACGCGGAATGCGACAAGTAATTCCAGAACAGGAATTGAACTATTGCAAAAGTATTTAACATTTTGTAGAATTTGGGATTCTCATATTTGAAGAGGATGATGTCCTTGGCAACATTCGTACTCACATCAAATGCTTTGCTACACAAATTTGCAGATGATTGTACGGATGCGAGTTTGGAACCGAATTGCGATTTAACAATAGAACTGTGTTGAATTAAAGTATTGCCGAAAATTCGAAAAGAATTGGATTTTATATTGGAAACCGACCGTCGGATTATATTGTTCAAGAAAACAGCCATTTTTTGTGATGCAGAGCAGAGGCAAAGATCTTTTGTTGGTTATACTCGAAGTCATGGATGTTTGATGTTCAGCTGATTCTTATGTCATACAAACGAAAAACGCATTTCAAGAAAAAAATAATTAAAGGAAAGGCATTTTATTGAAATTGACATGCCTTAAGATAATTTTTTAGTTAAAAATAATTTTATTAAAAGAGAAAAAGAGCTACATGGCAAAGGGAAATGGGATCATTTATAGTTTACATGCTGTAAAACTTTCTAAACAAGAGCGTAGGAGCGCTTCGCTGTTTGGTTATACAAAAATGTTGAAATTATTGTTGTAAACGTATTCCATTCATGGTGACGCCTCGATCAATATTTTTTTTCTTTTGGGATTTGACAGCAAATTGTAAAAATTTGTAGAAAATTTCGTGTTACCAAACACACCTAATACAGACCAGGAGTGACAGCAGCGTTATATACCCATCTCTTTTTTCCTTGAGTTTGTTTATATGTCAAGCGTATTCTTAACACATTCACTCTTTTCTTTACACTTTGCAAAGCTAAATAGCAACCTACCCACCAGAGTAAAAACTCAATACCTATTTTAAATTTATAAAAATTGACAGTTTGATTAGCAACAACAAGTATTATTGTATATATATAGCATAGCGCATGTTGTTATCCTATCGCTTATGCATATTGTCACCGAGTGACGTAATTCAATTCACATTTGTTTTTGTCTCTTTTTTCTGTATGCAGTTTTGTCACCCAGTATCATACCATTCTGTGTTTGTCCATGAGTACCTTAGAGGATATATAATATGGAGTGCTTGTTTTTGTTCGAATGCGTACCTTTCGTATAAATAATAAACAAACACTTATTAATTTCAAGAATTACTTCAAATTAGAACAATTTAGAGAGAAAATAAGCAAATTATGACTCTGATAGCAGCTGTACGATATTCTAAGACTTTATCTAAACCAAAATAGCGCCCCCTATCAAGGGCCCATACGTTACAATGTTACAAATATTTCATAGAATACTATATTGCATGCTATGAAAATTGCTCATGGAGGCTACTTATAGTATTTATTAAAAAATTTCTTGCCACATATTGCTCGACTCATAGAAAGCTATGGATAGTATTCTATGAGCAAGCAATTTTTTGTTGGTTTCTTTGAATTTTGTTTGTTTTGTGTAATGTTGTTCTATTCTCGCAAATGAAATAGTAAGCTATGAAAATGCCCAACCAACGTCTTATGGCATACTATCGCTCTTTCTAATCTGTGATAAAAACGGAATAATGTAGATGCTTTTTTGTTGTTCGTTGTTTTTAGGAAGAACGAACAGCGAACAACGTTCCCTGAATAAAGAACGAAGATGTAAGTCCAGCTTAAAGGCCTGGTCAAACAGAGCGCTGTGTGGCGGCGCGGGCAACAATTCTGCCCGTCGAGTTCTCTGTGCTGTTGTAAGTCATACCGTGTCATTCAAACTGAAAGCGGTCAGTTAAAGCGATGCAAAAGAGAACGCGACGGGCAATTTCAAATTGTAGAATTTTACAAAGAATGCGATGTGCACACTTCAAAAGGAGTGTTACATAAAATGAATGCATCAATACAAAGAAACATAGACATAAGAGGAGATAGGGTGCCAAAATGCATCCAACAAAAGAATTTTTTTCATTTCTTATGTTGATTTTAGGTGGAGAGTAACCTTTGTGTTGCCGAAGAAATTATGGGAAAGACTAGAACGCCGAATGATGCCCGCGTTCTGTTTGACCTCACAGAACGCGTGGGTCAACTAGAGATCTGCCCGTACTGCCAGACCGCGTTCTGTTTGGCCGAGCCTTAAGATGAGTACCTACTTTCATTGTTCTTTTTCTGATCTCATTTGCTGAGATCTCAGAAATAAAACTGACAAGTATCAGGGTCTGTTTTGTAAAGTGTAATTTTTTAAAATTTGCCATTTTTTCTATGGGTTTTGACAGCGAACTCTGAAAATTTGTAAGAAATTTCATGTTGCCAAACAGGCCTAACGAAAGAGCGCCTTTTCCGAAACGTCATAATTTTCGGTTGTCAATTTTTTTCTTGATAGCAAAAAAAGCGTCCGTTCGTTGCCGTTTCGTCACCGTTCGTGTTGGTGCCGTTGCCGTTTCGTTTCGGTTTCGGTTTTCGGAGGATTTTGGGATTTTGCAATAAACCATTGGATTTTTATTAAATTTATTTTATTCTTTAGCTTGTCATACACAAAAACATAAGTTAATTATTGAACAAATCGTAAACAATCAAATCGATTAACAATTTTATGTGTACTGAAAGATACATTTAATTTTTCATTATAAGTTTTCGTGTTCGGCAAGGGCAACAAAACTTCCTTCTTGTATTATCGATTTAATCATTTTAAATTGTTAGATATCAAGCGAATTAAATAAAAAGTACAAGCTGGATTGTAGTGTTAAAAAGTAATTGCTCATTTCCAAGTGAACTGGTGAACTCTTTTGGCGGTAAGTTTATTTGGAAATAATATTTTGTTTTATAAATTTCCAGCCTGTTGTATGTTTGTAGCTTTCTTATTGGAGCTATATTTCTTCATTAGGTAATGCAGGTACTTTTAGGTCCTACACTTTTATTTAACTTTATTTGGCCTATGGAAGATCACTATTTTCAGTTGGGTCTTGGGTCCAAAAATTGGTGCAGTAGAATATAAAAAAAAAATAAACAAAAACATAAAATGTTCTGAACTACAGTAGGGGCTCCTAACTCTTGTCAGGTTTGTAAGTTAAGGTGCCCCTTAAATATTAATTTCCACTTTTTGTGTGTAGTTTCTGCATTAAATCAGTTAAACCATTGATCATAGTCCAAAAAAGTCATTTTTTACCTTCTTCGCTCAATTAAACTAAACTTATAACATTTTAAAGGTTACCATATCGACGCTTTTCAAGATTTTGAACTTTTTTAAATTAAAATCGGTCTAATTGGTAGCAATTTCATAAAATTGCTCCTACCGTCTCTTCTGTGGCAATAACTTTCTAAAATATTGTTTTTCAAAGTTCTGAAGTTTTTACAATCCAAAATCAAATTCTCATATACCTACCTCATGAGAAATGGGGTTGTTTGATATTGCTATCAGAAAGAAAATCAGAACAATATATTGCATTTAAACATTAAAAAAAACGTAATGCAAGGCATGTTTTTGAGTGCAGTGATAAAGAAACGCTCCTTCCTAAAACAATATCATGGAGAAACTGAATTTTTCACTTTATGTGTCAGCTTTTTATCCCTTTATAAATATGCTTTTATACGTTAGCAATGTAGGCAAGTTAAAGCGTGTAGAATATCGACAATAGTTTTTGAATAAAAACTAAATAGTTAAAAGCTATGAATTGCCCTACCTAAATTTTCTTATCTCATGTCCTGTGTTCCACATGTTTATGAAAAGAAGTTAACTTGCCCCATTGTTTAGTATTCTACTATGTCGTAAAATTGTCGTACGGTTTAATTCAGTCTGTGGTGCTTGCAGTTCATTGAACTCTCAGAAGTTGCGTGTATTAATGTTTGGCTTTTGAAAAGATGTTACACCACCAAAATCCAGTTTTTGTGTAGGTTCTTCAAACAGCCTTGTATCGGGTGTAGTTGTTGAAAGCTTAACAGAGCTTTCTTCATTTAATCAAGTATTTTAAATGTTGTCAATTGCTAACTTTTGTTTAATGAAATATTATCTCGAAACCTATATACACTTGTTGTACTTACAATCAGACTTACTCAATATTACTATCAGATTAGTTTAATTCAATAATTTATTATTTAAAAAAAAAAACGTTAATGAGCTTATTTATTTTTTTAGAAATATCTGCAAAAAATTACTGGGCTTAAAATAGAGTCATTCACTTTCTATCTCCAAAATCCTGTTTATCATATCTCTACCTATGTAACATGTGGTTCAATTTCTCATTTTTATGCAGTTGACAAACATCTATTTTTTCCTTAAAATCAATACGTAACTACACCTTTGTGTATTTTCCTTAAAGACATGAAATATAAGGTTATAAATAAAAGAGGTTATTATGTAAATAGATAATTATTTATTTAGTACCCAGCTCTTAATTTCAAACTCCAATGAAATAGGCTATTTAAATAATTTTCTTTTTTTTCTTTTAAACGTTGGCATACCCAAACTCAATACTAATTTGCGTGAAATCGCATTTGCTTGGTGAAAAAGCGTAGCGCGAGAGAGAAGAATAGACTTAAATTGATCTGCAAAGAGGGGAACAAATATACATATCATTAATAATTGAATTTTGAAAATGAATCTAAATTATAATTTTACAGTTTCACGGTTCTGGTGATATTCTGGTGTGAAAGTAGATAGATACATGCAAAGATACATCGCAAAGTATGTTCTTAATTGGTATTTAGCTCTTGGTTTGAACCAATCAAAATCAGCGACATTAATACAAAATAAAACGGTTGGTATTACACATTATTTTAGTTTTTTTTTTTTTTTTTTTAATAAGTACCAGATATCTGATATACTGTAATACATCAATACTTTTGGATTTTTGAAAGTTGGGAACAAAAAATAAATTTTCTTAGGGAATTGAACGCTGGAAGATAGATGATTATAGTTTTCATGCCAAGACTTCAGCCACTACAAATACACAAAAGCTTTTTTTAGCTTTTTTTTTGTATAATCTATGCTTTTATAAAATATACTTTAACCCAGATTTTCATACTATACCTACACATTGTAGGTATATAACATTTTAACTGATAGAATATTTTAGTAAAAAGGTAGGTAGCTACCTGCGATTGGGAAGAATTATTTCGAAAAAATATTGATCGCATTTTGCTCTGGTAAAATATATCTATTCTTACTGAAAGGTTTGTCTGTGCCTAAAAGTAGGTAGGTATGTTTGTTGTATGGCTATTGTTTGAAAAAAAAAATACTTTTTGCCTAACCTTGCCTTGTAAGTTGATCAAATTTTATTGAAAATATTTTCCTTATATGCTATACCTATCTACGAATTTATAGCTTCGTATAACATATAAATCAACACAATTTAACCAATCCCTATTAAAGGATTATTAGACTTTAGTACTTTCCTTAAATTAAGACTTAAAGAAACTTTAAAATGTGGTCGTTATGTCGAAATCTTTACGTTTTTGACGAAAAAAATACCTACCAGTTTTACACACTCAAACCGAGCCAACTCTCACAATATTGAGCTCAAAATCTCACCGTCGCCATCTTGTTACGAACAAAAAATGCTTCTCTTCTCTCATCGAAGTACTAAGAAGTTTTTGATTCGTAATGTTGCCACCAGTGTTCGCGTTCGCTTGAAGCTAAAAGGTAGTGTTTTGTGTGCAATACATATACATATTCCATAGTTTCTTTTATGTTATTTTCGTGAAAGGTGTAAAAGGTAAGTTGATATTCATTTTCTATCATCAAAAGCATCATTGTAGCTAACTTGAACAATTGTATTTTATTATTTTTAATGTTTCTAGCGCTGAGACTTGTGATTTATATAATATGTTTCTTGCACACAACCAGTATTATTCGCTTAGCCTTAGACCTTGGTGTCTTGTCTGGTTCTTTTTGCAGGTTTTGTTTCGTGTTGTCTAATGTTGCCTGCATACCTACCCTAAGACTGGCTTTTGTGCTATTTGTAAAAAAAGAAAGATATTTATTTGTTTTGTTGGCATTTGACATTTCAGTAGGGTTGCCATATTAATACAAATTTTCCATTTAATTTCTAGATAAATAGAAGTTTTTTCACATGATTATGGGGAGGGATGTCTAAAGAATGTAAACAGTTAAAATGAAAAAAAAAACACCCACAATAACATGCCCAGCGTTTTTTTTTTAAGCTTCATTTTCAAATTAATTTTTTTCAGTTTTTGAAAAAAAATGTTTTTATTTGGCTTATTTGACTTTTGTCGAATTCCAAAATGGGGAATAGACCTCCCGCCCATATGATTTGTAAGATATGATAACATATTGATTTGATGATACAACCTAGACGACCTAACTTTCAATCGCATGTATCGATTTTTTCAAAATAGGGATACCAACATTTTTTTTTTAAATTTCAATTTTTTAAAAAAAGATAAAAATGTAACGGCTATTTATTATTGAATCGGTTGAAAGGGATTTTCTAGAGAATCTAGTCTTCGTGCAACGGTTCTTGATCATTTTGTTTGTCCAAATGATGCAATTAATTAAGAAAACTAATTCATTATTTTTCCAAAGTTTCTCGGGTTACTTTCCCACTTCTTCATTTTTTACTTAATTTTATTTTAAAATCAATTCACAAATGTTTGTTTGCGTTTAAATTTATCCAAGCATCAGTTTATTCGATAGGTACCTATAATTGGATGTGCTATTTAAGTGGCGTTTCGTTATAAGTCTAATATTTATATGTTATTTTAATATTAAAAACAAATTCTACCCTAACATCAAAATTAATCAAAATGAAATGACAAATATTTAAACATTTTGACATTAACTATATAATGGCAACACTGTTAATCGTACTTAATTTTTTGGTAGGTACTTTTTCAACAACTTTAGTGACTAATCATAATCAGTCAAACGATAGTATGCACGAGATCGTGTTAAATTCACGTAAATTTAAAACTATCGTTTACTTTAAACATACCGAAAAACTTTTGTCCAAACTATATCTTTTGAGGATAATCCACCTTGATTAAAAGAAAAAGAAATAAAAAATACTGATAAGACATAATTTCATAATAAAAAAATAGTTTGATTCGATAACTCAAATCCTATCATCGTATCCGTTCGGAGAATTCTCCGATCGGGGAAAAGTTCCGATCGGAGGATTTATTTGCTTCATGGTAACCGAATCGTAAACGAAATATAGACGCTTGCCTGCCTACGCATGTATTTGACATTAAATTTGTCAAAATAAAATATTTTCTAATTAGCAATAGTGAAAGAAGCAAAGAACCATATATAAGTGCAGCAATGTTTTTTTGGAAGCGGAAAGATATGATCAAAGAACATTAAATAAAGAAAAAATAAGATTCAGATACATCAAATGTTTTCCAAGTTTCAGAAGCATAAATTCAACCAGCCGGTCATATTCCATCTGGTTTGTTTTTTTTTTCTGAAAGAAAGAAATATACCTACTAAATGTTTAAGTAAATAATTACCAAATTAAAAGACGCTTATTTACAATTTTTTTTTGTTGCTGAGCGTCCATTTCAGTCTTTTTATTGTTTAATTTTGTTTTGGGAAGTTTTCCACTTCTAATTTTCTGTCGGGGAAATCGGAAAGCAAATATCTTCATACATCGCATCAATTCGTGATGCGTTGCTGCCATTTTGACATTTCATCGGCATGCAACGCATGAATTTGATATTTCCAACGCACATTAATTTTTTTTCGTAGATCTATCCGATTGTCCTATCGGAACGGTTACCATGATACAAAATTCATACATTTCGGAGAAATTTTTTTTCCGATCAGATACGATGAAAAGGCTGAATAGTTTCACATTTCCACGAAATTATCGACGGATCGAACCATCTTTATTGGTAACTACCGAGCTTTAAAAAAGTTAAGAGAAGCAGAACGAACCATCTTTAGCGGTAACTACCGAGCTTTGAAAAAGTTAAGAGGCTAATATATGTAGTCACCAAGCTTTAACAGTCAATATTTGTGAGCGGTATGCAACTCTTTATTTAAGAATGCGGCCGAACACCGAAACAAACAAGAACGCTTGATAATTACGATATAAGAGTTTAGAAGTCGCTAACAGGTCTTGTACCCCGTCCCCCATGTTCTTCGAAATACAAACTAGGTTAAACAATAAATCAATAGGGACTCCATCAAACATTTGATAAAATTGAGCTAACATAAGATTACATCAGCGTGTTTACCTCACACATACTATGTACGTACATTGTTCATTATGTATTTACGTACATTTAATTTTACACTAAATAGAACAAAAACAAATAAATCGAAAACACTTGTTTTTAATAAAAACCAAATGATGTAAGCCAAACCTATTTTTGGTGATTGAGAGAAGTGCTTTATTTGTTTTCTTCTTTTCTACAAACAAATGTTAGTTGCTGCATTTACATACAAATGTCAAATATTTTTCGTTAGCTGTTGTATATTTTGTAGAAATGAAGGAAGGACATTTCTTGCAATTTATGCGTTCCAAACTTTTTTAACTTTTTAGTATTACTCAATTAGATTAAAATTGTGTGTCAGTAGTTTTCTCAATATTTGCTTCTGGACTTATAGTAAAGTCAAATTAGAGAAATAATCAAGGTTGGTTCATCACAAAAATTTGTAACAGGTTGTTTTTTGCATTTATATTGTTTCTTAAAATTATGTTTTGTTTTCATAAATTATAAACCCATATGAACATACGTATTATGTACTTAAAACAGAACATTGTTATTTACATAAAATACTGTGGCAACCCTTTTAAACATGATTAAGAAACAGCATTTGTTTGTAATCTGCTTTTAGAAATGAACACAACTACTGCTTCCTCGTTCCCAAATTTCTACGTAAAAAAAATGTATCTACTTTTTCATTTCTACAATCAAATCTTCTCAATTTGTTCTTTAACTTGCATTCTGCTGACGTCATTTAATATTATTTACTTGCCTACAACAAAAATTTGTAATATACATGTGTGAACATTTTATTTTCAAGCTGAAGCTGCCATCTTGTTTTTCTCTTCTGAAAATCAATAATTCTTGCACATTTGCCGCCTATTATTTTGCTAACAGAGAATAGACAAGCCATAACTATTGCAAGACTTGTAAGAATTAAAAAAATGTTTCCAGAATAACAAATAGACATAACATAACAGACATTAACGTCTAACTAAATAGAAAGGCCAACATTTCAACTTTGGTGTGCTCTTTTAATTCCATTTCTGTTTTTAATTTCAATTTTACTTGCTGAGCACCATGGTGTAGCTGTAGTCGAAAGTTGAAGTTTACTTAACTTACTTACTCCACTATACATTCCTTGTTACCGCTACATCTTCACAGTGTTACGCTGTTAAGGACATCGTACATTTCAACTTCGACAGTGCTACGAGCTACAGCTTCACCATTGTGTTCAGCCAGTCAAACATTTGTGAATCGTATTCTATATATACCTATGTCATTTACCGAAAGAGAAGTAAAACAAAGATCCGTCTGTAAAATAAAATAGTAGAAAGTAATGATATCTTAAGCTCATTAGAATGATGTCGTAACTTTCATGTAATATGGCATACATAATATAAAAAGTATTTCCAATTGTTAATGAGCCTGTGTATCTATATACTCCTATATACATATTATGAATGTACATTCAACATTCGATTGAGTAAGTCTTATGTACACCTACGTCACTGCAATTAAAGCTCACGACCCACACCTCATCGTTGTTGGTACCTATAATCGTTTCGAAGAAATTTAGGTATTGTCACATTTAGACGAATTGCCAAAATTCATTTTTCGGTGTCAAGATTCGACATGGGTTGAAAATATATACCAAAAAAGTCCCCACATAGATTGTATGAACATATTGAATTTTTGATCTGCTTCCATAACAGCCTACTTTTATTGGAAATTTTGTACAAAATTCGTCAAAACCGAAGTAAATTTAGTTGGAAATTGACATCTCTGTTAGTAATATGTACACAAATGTAAATAAAAAATAACATTCCTTCAAGTAGTAGTAGGTATCTGTGTTGTGTATTTGTGGTTTTCCTTAACATCGCTATATACGCTTCTATCTTTGAACGACCATGAACTTAGAGCTTTTGAGAGCTTTTTGGTATGTTGTTGTTAATATATTTTTTTTTTATTTAGACATAAATTATTTATAATACAATTACAATATCCATTTAACTTAGGTCAAAACTAAACTATCTTAGAAGTTTGGAAGGATTAATTTCCCATACTCGTTCAATTCCGCCATTGACTCGTACTGTTTGGTTCGTTACTATGCATCTGATTCTCGTATATAGGCCCCCCTCAACCATGTGCACTTTTTTTTTGTTGTAGTTAAGCAATGTTTAAGCGTGACAAAAAGTTGGAACTTAAGTATCTTGACCCTATAGGCTTTATTATTTCATTATTTTTGTAAGCTACAGAAATTAAATTATTGACAACCTATTGTTGTGGATAAAGCTGGTCCAAAATTGTATTGATACATTTTGTAATGGAATTATTTTTAGAATAAAAAATTGTTCCGTTTCCTGTGATACATATGTTATTTTTAATTTTTGTTTTATAAAATTAAAACAAAATTCTTAAGAATTTGATTGAGTTTTTTTTTTTTAAGACAGTAGTGCAAAAAAAAATGTTAAACTTTCAGAACAAAGTTTCACAAACTCGATGTGAATTTTGAGAAGTTTGTAAAAATTCTTTACCGACATCGACTTACCCACTCATCCAAACATCACAAACACTTGCAAAATATAATTATACGTTATTTATACACTATTATACATCTTTCCATTCAAAATATATGTATGCAAGTACTCACGAAATGCGCTGCGCCTCCTATCGGGGATGTACGAAACATTTGCAACAAATTTAGTTCTCTCCGCTAAGTGTAGCTAGCAGGGAGTGCTTTGTGAGTGTAAAATTTTATTTTGGTTTTATTTTGTGCTCAAAATAAGGTAAGTTGATTTAAAAAAATATAAAACAATAATAAATATAAAAAAAAAACGAAAAAAAAAAAATGGGTTAGGTAGTAGATTTACGGTGTCCCATTGAATTATTTTGATGATTTAATATGTCATGCCGAATGGCTTACGTTTGGGTGGGTTTGAATGTTTGTTTTTCTTTCTCGCTCTTTCTCTTGTACGGTATAGGTAGGTTGTTTATTCTTTTAAACCCAAACCTGATATCTTTCTACTTGAGGTAATATTGCCCGGATATTACTAGATTCTCAACATCGGCTCATTCAATTTAAGTGAAGCCTCATTGAGAGGCTTATGATTTTTTGTTCTATAATTAACTTTTATTCAATTTACTTACCAATTTATTGAAGAATATTGATTTTATAATATTTATTCTTATGAAGATTTGTTTCAATAGACTTAATAATTGGATATTTCTTACGAGTATTTCGTACGTATGGGTACACTTTATGCTCTCCTCTTTAATTGATATCAAATATATATATTGCAACTTGCAACCCGTCGGGTAAAAAAAATTGTTTCATTTTTCTTGCTCAAAATATAGCTGCTTTGTTTGATATTGCTAGGGTTGCCAAGTCACAAATTTTATTTTCGGGTGGCATTCTGATATTATTGGGTATTGATAATTAACCTTTAAAAAAATAGTTTTTGGTAATGAAGTTTCGAATTTGATAACTGAAAAAAATTAATAGAGTTGAAAATGAGATATCTAATTAAAATAGATATAAAGTAGGTGATATCACCAAAACACTTAAACTTAGTATTTCCTTATCGATCTCTGCAAGGGAGGACCGCCATTTTGAATTTTAGTATGAAGTCAAATATCTCCAAAATCTTTTGTATAAGACATTTATTTAAATTTAAAGTTATAGTTTAGGGAGGGCAAACGGTTTTTTTTGTGCATAAAATCAACGAAATTTTAGAATTTGAAAATTTAGGGCGAAAAATAAGTCTCGATGTACAATTTGACTGGACTAAAGTAGGCATAAAGAAGCCCGTATTACGATTGTCAAAATACAATTGATTTATAAAGCATGGAATTTATCAATTTATAGAAATTTTGATTAATTTCACTGTTGTGTATTGTGATTGTGTTCACATTGGACTCACTCTGCGCGACTCATATTGACATTTCTTTGTTTTATCTCACTCCACCTCCTGATGAGAAAGAGATAGAAGTGAGGCAGGATTTTTTCAAAAAAATCAAAAAATCCTGCCTCACTTTCTCATATAGTGAGGTAGAGTGACATAAAAGAAAGAGATGTCAAAATGAGTCGCGCGGAGTGAGTCCAATGTGAACACCGTCTAAGATTTGACATTTCAATTTTCAGGATCGAAAAAAAAATATTCGAAATAGATTTGATTGAAATTGCCATTTTATCAAAAATCTTGATGATTGATAACACATTCATCAATTTTTTTGACAACCGTAATATAAATATGTATACCGGAATATAGAGTATAGATATAGAGGAAGATTCGGGTTGAAAATTACATGATGGAAGCATGAAAAGGGTCGAAATAAAGAAATAAAAAAATTTAAAGTGATCAAATAAAATAAGTGTAAAATAAATAAATCTACAAAATAAAGAAAATAAATTAATTAACGCGTTAAAAAATAGTTTAATAAATAACATATGTAGATAAATATAAATATATAAAGAAACATATAAAATATTAAATGCATTAACAAACAAACAAATACCTAAAAGAAACCATTACGAGTGAACAAAACAAACTTAAAATATATAATTAAACAATAGATACGTTAATATATAAGTAAAAAAACAGAAAGTAATAATACAAAAAAAATAAAGCTGAAAATTATTAATTTTGGATCGTGGACTAATGACTCTACCCCAAAAATATACTCAGATATTGTGAAATTGACCCTTGTGTACATATATTTAAATTAATGTACCCTTAGGGGAACATGGGATAATTTGGCGAAACGGAAAGCCGACAAGTTCTGCTTGAATTAATAAATCTTTTCCGTATTGTGATCGTGAGTTCAATGTTATTGTAATCTTAATTATTTTAATTTTTTTAATTCAACGCGAACTATATTTTCATATTTTATTGATAAAGTGTTTTATTTAATTTTATATAAATTAACGGCAGTGTATTCAAAAAGGAAATAAAACTCTCGATTAAAATTCAGCGTTAACAATATAAAAAGTGTTTTGTTATGTTTTTAATTCATTAAACTGAATAGATTATTATAACTTTCCATTGATTTGTGCAATAGTGTTAGCTTCGAGTTTTGCAGTAAATTTTTCTTAAGCCATTTTACCCCGGTTTACCCTAAGTTTTTTTGGACTGGTCTTAATAGCCGCGTTTTACTATAGGTAATAACCCCATGTAGTGATAACAATAGCCGTGTTTTATTACCTAAGGATCTGGATCCGTATAATTTTTTGACCCGTTATATAGCAACAACTTGAGATCCTGTTCTATCTATCTCTGTCTGGGTCTATTTTAAAGATCCGTAAATTAGTTCTTACTCTTACCGCTATCACACGCGACGAACTACTGCATCGATGTATAGTGTCGGTTTTTTTAGTCGTTTGAAATGAAAGTATATTGACATTTTATTTCGAACCCTGGAATTCGAAGTAACATGCCGACGTGGTGTGTGAAAAGGAACGAACTTGTTTGCCGATTCAGTTTTTTTATGTTATTATTTTCTGTGTTTTTTCATTCCGTTATTTTTAATTTCGGGTGATTGTTTATTAAAGGGAGTTAAATACTTAAATAAAATTGGAAAATATAGAAAAAAGTGTGTGTGTGTGTTCATTCTGAAATATAAATTTACTAGAAATAATAAAGAATTGACAACTATTCGTTTTGACAGCTGGTTTTGACATATTATTATACGTCGACGTATTGGCGTGTGAATGCCCATACAAGAACGAACTACTTCGTCGACATGGTAGATCGATTGTGGGGTGCTGGAGGGGTATTTGGCGCATAGATATCATTTCAATTTTGCAAATGGTAAGGTAGTGTAAAATGTAATGTAAAGAAAAAAGACATCAAATGCATGACAAATTAACAAACATAAGGAAAAAAGAAATGGATATATATATAAGACTGTTCACAATATGACCCGTATCGTTTGGTTTTTTTTTCTTTCCACTACCTTACCATTTGCAAAATTTAAAACTATCTTTCCGCCAATGTTAAAACTAATTTTTGGATTTTTGAATGCAACCCAGATTGAAACGTAGATCCTATGTTGTAGAAAATAGGTGGTGGGGTTAAGAGTACGGGTCCTGGAACATTGTGGGATCTTGGGATTTTCAATAGCACAAATAGACTGTCGTTTCCATAGATAACTAAGAAACAAAACTTCAAATAGGTACATGAAAAATAAGCCAATGCGAGGAAAATAGAGATAGGTTTACAACACATCGCGGATGATCCGTTATATCATCTCATGAAAATAAAACAATACTGATCTTAGTGACAACTGTTTCTATCTCTTGTTTCTTTGCGTTTGTTTATTTTTCATTTATTGGTTGTCTTTTTTCTTTACACTACAATTCACACTGAGAAGCCATCTACCGCAAGAGTGAAAACTTAGTTTTTGGTTCATGAAACGTGATCCCGATAGAGAGCATGATCTCGTGTTGTTGTTGTAGTGAATGTATTTTGATGATCTCTATGGATCATCTCTGATCATAAAAAAAACTCCTAATCTTTCAACTCAATCGCTTACTTTTACTTTTTTCTTCAGTTTAAAGTGAGTTGGAATGAATAGGTATTCCGGAACAATGTGGAATTTATTAAAAACATAGGACCAGTTGTCAATTTATTATAAATATTTATTAAGATGATAATAAACAGAAATAAGAATATCAAACAAAATAAAATTAATAATACAACATAATATGGCAACCCTACCAAACTTGATGTAGAAATATCGGATGTCTTTTTATCGACCCAAATTGAAGTTTGAATAATCTCAGTTATCTCCAAGCAATAAAGATTCATAGAACTGATTTCTTATCCACAAATAAAAACTTTATTATGTAGGTACCTATACATGTTCATACTTAGGTAAGTACATAATGTACATACCTGCAATACCTAATTCGTTTTCATTAGAACCTAAATTTGGTAATTTCGCAGATTACAGAAAAAAGTGTTTTCATCTAAAACTAAGCAAAATTTTGTATAATCTTTAAATCCTATCCTGCCTGCGATTTTAAACATAAATTTGAATTTTACCAGTTTTTTGTACCTAGGTACCTACTTAAAATTATTGAAGTAATTAATCGAAAGTAAATAAATAATCCATTAATAAAAACGGAACACAGATTTAATTATCTATATACCTACCTAATTTATTTCTTGCTTTCAAACTCAACTATAGCACGAGTACCTCTGTTGTGCATTTGTCATACACAGGCATCCATCTTGTTTTTTTTTTTTTTTGCTAGAAATCGATATTTTTCGTGCACATTTACGATTCGAACTAAAAATTAAAACAAAAATGTAAGTTCAAGTTAAAATTTTTTTTGAAGTAACAGATTAATGTTATAGGTACCTTATCTACATAACTTATTTAAAAAAAGAACTTCATTAGCAAGTTTTATTTAAAAAAAAAAAGTATCGAAATGTCAGCTTTGAACGTTGGCATTATCTCAACTTCAGTTTACCCTGCTCAGCAAAATGTCTATACATATGTTAAACAGTATAGGTATCTCATATGGAAAAGAGAGAGAGAGAGAGAGGTAGAAAGATCTGTCTGCTGCTTGTAACTAGGTAGGTATATAAAACGAAAACAAAACATGTTGATGCGGTGACGTTGCGACTTGCGAGTAAACAAGATATAAATACATACGTGTATGTATACAAATGTACAGTTATTTATTTACTTCTTATTTACTTTCTACGTCATTAAATGAAAAGCCTAAACTTAACAGTTGGTTAGTGGTTCAAAAAATAAAAACTTATTTAAAAGTACTAGATGTTATGTCAAAATTAATTTTGGTAATTATTAAGTTCCCTATAACCTTAGGCCTTATGACTTCGGACAAAAAATTAATGATTAGATAGGTAAGTATAGGTACATACCTATATGAAGATTAGGAAAAAAAATGAACTCAAAGATACAAATTTCTCTGTCTATTTAAGGGATTTTCTAGCTTAGCAAGTGTAATACCTAAGTGGAAAATGGATATTATTTTTGTTCGTAAAACATAATGTCATGGGTGTAAAATTCAGGTTTTTTCGTATCATAGCATTTCATTATAAGAACGTCAAACGACAATGAACTTCGAGCTTTCATGAGCTTTTTTTTAAATACCAAATGCATGTTTTTTTGTTTGAATCATTAAAAAAAATGTATAGAGATGCATTTTACATAATTTGATAAATTTTAATTAAAAAACTCACAAATTTGAGGTCAAAGGTTAGATAATGTAGGTACCTAGCTATCTTCGAAAATATATCGTTGCCATAATTGAGCAACTAGCGATATAGATGTATGTATACGAGTACCTATACGTATAAAGAGAAGAAAGAATCTAAAGTGTGGAGGGGAAATTATTCATACTAGATTTAGTTAAGTAGGGATCTATAAAAAAATAAGTAAGTAGATATAGGTACCTATATTTATAAAAACCAAATTAAAATTAAGTTAAAGTGGACATTTTGTTTTACCTATCTTTTTCTTTATATTTAAATTAATTAAGTCTATGACACTTGCCGTTACGTTGCGAAATGTATAGCTAGGTAGATATACTTTCTTCTTACGACGCGAATGAAATAGAAATTAGAGAGTTTCGCCAAGTGTTCTGTTTTTCCATGGACAATAGGTATAACAGTACTAAAGGCCAATATAATTTTACAATTTTGTCTCTGGTTGTTAAGAGTTGTACCTACCTACCAAACTACTTAATTTTTCAGATTTGTTTGGTTTTTGTAATTTGAGCATTTGTTTCCAGCTTAATTAAATCAATAATCTATTTTGGACTCAATAAACAAGCAACCTCAATTATCAAATTTGACACCTTACTTAATATCAATGTCAAATTCATCGATTAATAAAAAAACAAAATTAATAAAAATAATTAAAAATAATTGACAGCTGACTTACCAACACAAACATTCGCACAAATACTTCCACAATATGTTCAATTCATACCCACACAGAATCTTTACGCTCAAAATGTACTCTCAAAATGCGCTTCGCCTCCTATACCGGGACTGTACAAAACATTGCCAACAAAGAATTTAGTTCTCTCAGTCAAGTGTAACTAACAGGGAGTGTTTTTGTGATTTTATGTGTTTTAAGTTTTATTTTAGCTTGAATTGCTCAAAAAGGTAAGTTGATTTTGATGAAACATTATTAAAATAAATAAAATATGTACATTTACATATAGAATATGTAGGAGTAGGTAGGTATAACTGAATTTGTTTGACATGTTTATTTTTGTGGTGAATTGATGATGATGATTCATCATGGCGTGATGGCTTGGTGCTCTGCAGCTGTGCTGCTCATTCATCGCTCTCACTCTTTTGTTTTATTGTTACATAACCTTATTCTTTTTGTTTTATTTATTTCCCGTTGGATTGATTTTGAGATCAAGATAATATGTCAGATTGTAAGTACCTATTATCGGGTTCAACCAAGCGCTAGTTTATGAGCCTTTGTGAGTTGAATTTGTTGCGTAATTTAATTTTTTTTTTCTTTGCATGTCAGTCCAACTTGTTTCAATTTTTATTTTATTTTTGACATTTTATTAAATTAATTTTATTAAATAAATTATTTTTTATATTGACACCCATGTACAGTAGACACATGTACATAGTTATATTCTATATAATCGATCGGCAAAACCTGATTTTTGTTGGTTTTTATCATTTTCTATACCTACTTATATTTCCCACGTTCTCTGTTGTGTATATTATGTAGGTACCTACTTAACGATAGATTGCAAAAATAGCAGCTGCTGGGAAAAAATAGTTGCATTTTTTTAGTTTGTTTCTCGTTATTTGTAGGGTTGCCAAATGCAAAAAAAAATATTCTTTGTTGTGTTTATTTAATTTTTCGATTGTTGTGCAAAATTGATAATAGATTCGAATGGGTTATTTTGTATGTGCAATGTTAGGCACAGGGTAAGTGTGCGCAAAGCGATAATCTCAAACATAGAGATGAAATTCTTATTTTTTTTTGTACCTACGTATGTAGATTGTAGGTATCTATAAGTGCACAATAAATTTAAGAGCTTTTCAGATGTCAATTGTGATTATGCTAATTTTTTAATTAATGTAGGTATAGAGAAGATTAAATTATGAAAGGGTTTGGCCCATTAATAGTTTTCAAAAACAATTTAAACGTCAAAATTTTTTTTTTGCGAAAAAATCAATCCTATAAGAAATACCTACCTACATGTAGTTTTACTTTTCTTGAGAAACTGTATAGGTACGTAGATAATATTCTTTATCAGTTAGGTCCAGTTTTTCAGTGCGAGATTAAAGTTAAACCCAAATTAACTCATCAAATTTGGTGAGTTAACTCAGGAAACAGATCTTTTTGATTTTTTATCCACCAAGTATTTTTAGTCGTTTCTGATGCATTCTCCACCGAAAAACTGCTTTCTCAGTTCACTGTGAGTTAATTTACTTTTAGAGTTAGTTAACTCTGGTTTAACTCACCACTGAAAAACTGGGGCTAAGTAGTTTTAATTTATAAAATATAATATTTTATTGTTTTGTCATTAATTTATTAAAATTTTAGGAAAACAATAACAAAAATTTCATTATATTTCATGGTAAGTTAATGCAAAAATTGAGAGATAGGTGTGCGCATGCGAACACGTAGCTTAAGAAACTCATGTGTTATTAATAAAATTTTATTTTCAAGAAGAAGAGTGTTAAAATAATTATAAAATAATGCTCGTAAAATTAATGGGTTTGGGTAATTATAAATTATGAATATTTTAAAATTCCAAAATTGTGCATTTTAAAATGTTTGTAAATCCAAAATTCTGAAAATTAAAAATTTTGTATTTCAAAATTCTGTAAATGTAAAGCTCTAATATATTGGACTTGAAATTACCTGTGGATTTGAGTTGTTTTCAATCTGTAGTTCACAAAACAAAAATTCTGGCGTGCCTCAGGGCTCCGTTTTATCTCCGACTCTTTTTGTATTAGTGTTCTCTTCTCTAAAGCTTCTAATGCTCTTACGCTTACATATGTAGCTGTTTCGCAGAGAAAGCGACGGTAGATATAATTAGATACCCTCTGGCCTCAGCTTTTCATATTTGTTTCCAGACTCGCATCCACGAATATAGGTCTCTAAAACACCATCGAAATTGTTCATGCCTCTTTTTATTTTGTCGATAATTTTATGATCAATACTACATCCAGCAGCTATATTCCCAGAAACAATTTCACCCTAACACTCGCCGCTATGAATGTTCTTCAGTTTACCCTCGAGCCTAATTTCGTACGTTCGGAGGTTTCTTATGAAGCCGCACTACATGAATGTGGAATGCTTTACTCGGTTATGTTTTTCCCACTCATTTCAATGTAAGGCGTTTTTCTTTTTTAGTTCAGAGAGCGTCTCTAAACGAACCGTGTTCTGAGCACTCTGAACTATTTTTGAAACACACCTGAACAGTAGCTGTCAAATGCGTGTGTTCAGCATTTAACTCTGTCTGCTCAGTTATTTTATTCTGAGCTCATAGAGCGCACTCTGAACACGCCCAGAACACGTTCAGAACGAAAAAAAAAGAAACACAAATTTGAAGCTCTGAACACTCAGAGCGAAAAAAGAAACACAATTTTTTGTTTGACAGTTCATGCTCTGCTCTGAACTAAAGAAGAAAAGCGCCTATAGAGGGATTCAAAACCAATGTACCTATATCGGTATCTCCTTTTAAATTTTCTTCATTTTTCCTATAAACGCTTGCTTGAACATTTTAAGGGTGGTCATAACTCATATTCTAACCATTTAAATTCGGATCAAATATAAAAATAATCGATAAATTGCTTTACCTAGAAAATATCCACTTTGTGGTCTGGAAAATATAGATCTATAATTTTGACAGCTGTCAAACTTGAATGTTATCCCACTTGTGATTTGTTCAGCTTAAGACGGTGTTCACATTGGACCTACTTCGCTTTTTTCATTTTGACATCTCTTTGTCTTATCTAATTCCACCATATGTTGAGAAAGAGATAGCTAACTGCGCCTCATTTAAATGAAATGAGGTGGAAGAGAGATAAAATAAACAGACGTCAAAATCAGTCATCCGGTTTGCCAACGTACTAAAATTGTTAATTTTTTTTTTCAAAAATGTTTCGCACTAGGTCGCCATAACGTGGAAAATCCTTAAACTCTTGAGCAGTTGGAAGCCAACGTTCGTCAAGTCATGGCCGAATATTCATCGAATTCAATTGACGGAAAATTCTTCCGCATTTAATAGATAAATCCAAAGAATAAAATAAAAAAAAAAACTTTTTCGAAATATTAATTCTTGTGTTTTTTTTTATGTGTAAACATCTATGCTGGCGGTAGAGTGAAAAAGAAACGTGAACGTTGGTGTGCAACGTTACGTCGTGCAACGTTACGTCGTGCAACGTTACGGTGTGCAACGTTACGATATGCATACTAGGATGGGTGCGTTCAGTGAAAAAAAATCTTAAGATCCCCTTCAAGCAAAAACAAGTCCGTTTTGGATCCGCGCACGTTGATGTTTACACATATTAACCGTGAGTCCCGGCACTCACACAATTTTTTTTAATTATTATTTTACTTTCCCAAGCTGAAAAATTGGATAACCCGTTGTTAAGGAGCAACAGCAATCCTAGTTTTTTTTTAACTTAATCAATTTTTTTGATAAAAAAAATCGGCACCCTATAAAAATCATCCAAAAATTATTATTTACTTAGACCATCAAAACTGGACCATTTTTTTATGAAATTTTCGAAACCAAAACCTACAATTTTCAAATGCACTCACTAGGTTTAAGTCCTGATTTTTATTTAAATTTATATTTTAGATACTGCTTTAATCATCACTAATTTTTAGCTGACTTACAAAAATAGCTGTTGCTACGCAACATGCATTTTAATTCAAATGCACTGTATACCTACCTAGATATGTACATTTGTACACTCTGTATCTCTAAGCTGACGTCCGCTCAATGAAAAACGTATACGTACCTATATGAGATGAAACAAAAAAATGTTTAATCAGTCAATGTCTCCTCTTGATGTTCTTCGTTGGGTGTGGCTGTTAGTGGAGACTTAATTTTTTTAACTTATTAATTAATATTTTAGTTTGTACATATTTAAAAAACTGGTAATTCAATTGTTTGCAAAATGTATTTTAAATGAAAAAAAAACATCTACCTAACCTTAACTCTGTCCGCAATCTTCGCAAGAGAAAATGTATCTATGACGGGGATAGAAAAGACAATAAACAGTGACAACTGTCTTTTCTCTCCCCGTCTCTTTCATTCGACACGAAATATTACATTATTTATTTTATATTTATTATTTTAAATTTAGAAACAACTTACCTACAACTTATTTAAAAAGCATTTTCTTTGCTCGTC
Source organism: Leucozona laternaria (assembly GCA_932273885.2). NCBI lineage: Eukaryota > Metazoa > Arthropoda > Insecta > Diptera > Syrphidae > Leucozona > Leucozona laternaria. The sequence continues at coordinate 18,278,436 of OW026368.1, read as the reverse complement.
ATAAATGAATAACTTATAAAAAAGAAAGATTTAACATTATTGTCGTGTTGTCGCTTTAAGGGTTGCCATGTCTTAAAACTCACCAAATCTGGTTTGCTAATAAATCTTTTGTTGTGTTATTTTTGTATTTAAATATATTTTTTTTTATTACTTTTTTGAAATTATTAGAAAGTGCAAAATATAAACAACTTAATTAACTATATAAAATCTTGGTACGTTGCTAAATCTTTGCTTGTGTTTGCGGTCGGCTAGTTAGTTGTGTTGATTATTTTTCATTATTTGACGAGCAGTGTTACGAAAATCTATGTATACATTTTAAATGAAAATCAACTTATATTCAAATGTACTTTAAAAAAGTGTTCCTTATTGTTGTTCTTGCTTGTTTTTTAAGCATTGAATATTCGAGTGTAAATTTAAAAATTTTATCTGTCAGTTTATGTTCGTTTTTTTTTTTTAATTTTATTTTAGTTAAGTAAACAAAAATGATTTAAACTAATCGGTTGTTTTGGCAGAATAAACTAATTGTGCCTTATTCTATTTCATCACCCACAGTGAAGTGAAAAATTCAAATGTCAAAACTTGTGCGCGTCATCTAATGCTTGTTTTATACCGGTTTTAATTACTTTACGGTTTTTTTTGTATTGTGTTCTTTTTTAATGTTTTTGGAAAAACAAAATTTTAAATGATAAACCATTAAATTATCTTATTTTGAAGCCGACTTTACATTTACGGTTTTATTCTTGGTGTTCCTTTTTCTATGGTGTTCGTTATTTGACATACGATACGCGAAACAACGAAAGTTGATAATATGATAAAACGGAACAACGAATTCAAATCGGAGAAATCAGCGATTAATTTTATGTAGCCCTTTACTGTTTAAGATATTTCGGAACACGACAATTTTAAATTCATCCGCTCTATTCGTGGTTCTGCGCTAAGCCGAAACCAAAGAAAACGATCCAGAATTTATACGATTTGTAGCTCTATAGAAACGTCCAGATTGTTGAGTTTTAAGACAAGTAGGCTGCTGTTGCGAAACAAAAAAATCCCATACAAAAATTACACAACGAAATCATAAACAAAAATATTCGTTCTGCTTGTAGTAAACTGTTCGAATAACGAAATTGATGATTGGAGTAGGTTATTTGGAGAAATCTCAGCTTTTTTTGTAGCATAGAATTAACTCTGCCCGGAACATTAATTGTGTGCTAAAAAGTGACAATTGAGTTTCATTCGTGTTTGTATTTGTTGTGTCTCTCATCAAAGCATGGCTTTCTGTGATTTTTTGCGGTTGACTTTTCAATGGGTATTTATTTGCTGTGGTTTTCGTAGACATTTCGCTGTTGGAGACCACAGACAAATTTCGTTTCGCATCAGCAGCGTACTAGGGTTTCATGTTTGAACTTTCTGTGCAGCTTCAGTAATTTGTTAAGTGTTGAAGTAAATATTATAAAAGCACGATCTGATCTGATGTCATACATTTTATTGGATCTTGTCCCTTACTTAGTCGCCAATAACGTCTAGTATATTGTCCATAAGGTTAGTGCCAACATTTGTTAATCAAACTTCAAGTAGCATGACTGGTTGATAGGGAAGGTGCAATTATTTTGGATGTGAATATATGTATGTTACTGTAAAACTTCAAAAGGTTGGAATTCAAGAATTAACCGCTAAACTTACATATAGGTAGAATTTTTCAGCAATATTGATTAAGTTTCGAGTGATTTGTTTTCATAATTCCTTCCGGACTTTTATTCGAACGTATCAATCTGGAAGAAAACTCGTGTAGTGCTTTGAGAGCTGCAATAACATTTTCACACCAAACCATAAACGTGGTTTTCGCACAAAAAAAAAAGAACTCGCTTTCCATACATTTTTGGTCAAAAGCTAGTTTTAAACGTTCAACATTTGCCTCGCGACCCGTTAAGCTTACAAAATAAACTAAATACAGTGAAACACGCGGCTTTCGTTGCTTACGCTTTCTTTTAATTTAAAAAAAAAATTATGATAGGTATTTTGCTTCTTTTGCTTTTATTTAAAATATTTTTGTCTATAACAAATTTTACGGAATACCACTTCATTTTGCGTCAGTTCCAAAACCTCGGTTGTGGTACCAATAATACTCCTTATGTGCCTTTCTGCATGGTCGTTTTACTGAAATCCTTTGCCCGTAATTACCATAATCACTGGATGCGTCTTTCATTTAAACAACCCTTAGACACAACAAAAAAAAATCAATTAACAAAAATATTTATACCTAAATGAGTCATTGTTCAAGCATAAAATTGAAAACAACGGGCAAAAATCGGCTTCTTTTTAAAAGCCTCAACAGTTCTACAAAAAAAAAAAATAAAAATATTAAAGCATCTCTCTACGTAGATTAAAAAAATTAATACAAAATACAATAATATTAACTTGGTTGTAAATAAAATCATTCAAATATAAAACCAGCTGATCTAATGTTAAAAAGAAATGTGGCAACACTGATATAAAATTGCCTCTACAATACTTAACTTTTCGGTCGCCTAAATGCACTGACTGCATCATCTTCAACATCAAAACTCCTAAAAGTATAATTTATTTAGCTTATCTCGCTCGGTGATGCATTAAGCTCTCTTCACAACATCAAAAAAAAAAAGCTTTTTTTTTTAATATCTGATTAATACCTACAATAATTTATACTATAAATACGTTATTGACTTAATCAAATGTATGGACATATTGATTTATTACGAAATGAACATGTCATGTTTCTTTTTTGGTTTCCGCCCACAATACCGTGTACTTACAAGTTTGTATTTTTTTAAACTAAAGTTGGTTGTTTTACTTTTAAACTATTGGAATGGGCAGTGTGCGCAATTACATAAGATTCAAAGTCATTAAGATAGAAAGTAGCGCCTAACTGTAATGGAAGTAAATGTGTAAAAGTGTGAAGCGGCTCTTAACATTGAGTCCGTTAAGTATTAAATACATATTTAAATTTCGATTTTGGAACATGTTTCGATAATAGATTCAAAAGCTTTTTTGGAAGTAACCTAAAAATTGGTTCCGCGTCTCACAAAATCGAGCCAACTATAAGTTTTTTTGTATTTCTGTTAAGTTTCTAAAATTTATGTGTAGGTAGGTACTTAAACCTATCTAGGTAGGTACATAAATACATGGACTCACTTCACATTAATAGCAGATCAGAATTATTTCGTTAAGTTACCTAGAATTTGTATTTTTTTTTTTGACGAAACCTGTTCCAAAGCCGCACATACGTCACAGCGTCCTTTTTTGTAGCTGTCTTTACATATATCTTTTACACAATCTCATTGTCGCGTTTGCAATGGCAACCGAATGCGAACGACGTCATTGTATATAAAACCCATAGTAATATCATCGAGTCGTTTTTTTTTACGTTCTTGGGAGCTACTATGTGGCGTTATAAACGCCACAAATTTGACAATGGAGAGAATCAAAAAGGAATAGAGAACAGGTAGTAGGAGCGAGAGGAGTGTATTATATTGGTTCTGACAACAATAATGCGGGAAAGGGAGATATCCGAATTAGCCTTTTGCGTCATTGAACTTGGGCGAGAAAATAGAAAAAAATGTTTGTGTGTATATGTTCGCTTATGCAAAGGTTTGGTTTAATTTTTTTTCAATGAATTTAGGAAACGATTTTTTGCTTAAGGGCATATGTTTATACATATATGTATAGGTATATAATCTCCTATAGTTTCATGAAAAACTTGGGAGGTTTTTATTTTTGATTTTGAATTCAAAGAAAGCAACGTTGCAGGTATTCTCTTTCTATTATATGCGGTAATAGTAATTGTATGGGACGGTTGCCATATTTCGGGTTAGGTACCTACATTATATATATGTAGGTATAATAATAATGTTCATAATTTTGGTATAGTTAGGTCCCTAGGTAGGTACTACCTAATAATAAACAGAACAAAAATATTATTTCCAATTATGTTTCCGTTTTGAATAATTGTAGGTATCAAGAGATTTAGTACATAGGTAGGTATGCCAATTTAAAATATTAGGTAATTAATATAGGTAAGCCAAAAAACCGTTTTCGAAAAAGAAAAGTTTATAGGAAGGAAGGTATCAATATCTCATTAAGGGCTAAGCCGATTTTAATAAAAAAAATTATACAGAAGGTCCTTTTAAATTTTAATTAATAGGTATTGGATATACCAATGTTCAAAAAAAATTTAATTGAAAATAATTCAATTTTTTTCTTAAATCAAGAGGAAATTATGTTGAAGGCAGGTTGTTGAATTTGTTTTAAATTACATTTATTGTTTGGTGTATATTTTTAAATAGGTACTTGAAATAGGCAATCCAAATAATTTTTAAACAAATTTTAAGGAAGCTTTTTATATAAAAAACGTTTTGAATGATTTTTTTTTAAATACATTTTTACTTGCGGGGAGAGTACGATAACTTTGGCGCCAAAAATTGATAATGGATTCTTGTAGAAGGGTCAAAAATAAGCATTTTTTACTATGGGTGGGGGGGGTCTACCTCACCCCGTTTAGGAGGTAGGGGCAATTTCAGAAAAAATTACTTAAAATTAAAAAATAATTATTAAAAAACAACGGCAACACTTACAGTAATTAAATATACCGTTTTTGAAAGCTAGGAATCTAAACTTTAATCCTGCAATTAAATTAAATTATTTTAGCCGATAGTTTTTTAAAAAATTCGCAGGCAAACTCAAAATTTTGATAAAAAAATGGAAAAAAAAAGTTTAGACCAATTTTTCTCAAAATTTTGAAATGATGCAAGTTAATCGAACACAAAAAACCGAAACGATTTATGTCTTCCAGTTTTTGAGAAAATTGAAAATTACTAAAACTACTTTCTTATGAGATTTTTGTTTATTGATATTTACGTTGATTAGGTTCATCTTTGTAAGTTAAGTACAGCAATTCATTTAGCGTTACCGAGAATGCACCATGAGTTCGGTCAGTTATTGAGTAAGTCAGGAGTTAGTTAAAAATAGTAAAGTCAATGTTCATTTATTAAAGAGGTATGTAAGTCTCGTCAATGAAGTCATCGTCCGTACTGGTGTTACTGTCGAGTTCATTGAGTTCGTCGTTGATGGTGAAAAGCCGAGGTTGTTTTGGCGGTAAAACACCCTCTAAGTGCTCACTGTGAACAGTGGGAGGGTCGAAGTCCTTTAGTTGCAAGCCCATACTTTCTTCACCATCGATAAAACTTGGGTACACTTTTTTAACGTCTAGTAAAAATTCCATGATTTGGGAGCCCAAGTCGTCTTTATATTTTTGTTCAAGGCAGTATTTTCTATAAAATAAAAGTGCCATATATTGGTGAAGGTGGTGCGTTGTTTTCCGGCATAAAATAGTTTTTTTTAGGAGCTTGTTTTCTTCGCTGCCAATGTTAACATCAACGTGAGACGCTATTATTTCGGCTATTTCACGACAACAGTTAAAGTTATCTACTATAGTAGATTTACTAAGCTCACTTTAGGTGCATCAAGCTAGCAGGACACCTTTCCCAAAAATACATATAAACGGTCCGGAAGTGGATATTTGTTGAAAATGAATTAATCGCTTATTATTTACGCAAAAAAAAAATGTATCGGACTTTCGGATTCCGAAAAATTGGGTGTCCTGCTAAGTTGTCGTCAGGTTAGCAGGACACCCTATTTCTCGAAATCCAACAGAGCGATTAATTTTTTTTTTGCGTAACTAATCAGCAACTAAATTGCAGCTAATTACTACTAATTCTGAAAATTGAAAAGTGGCCTGCTAACTTGATGCACCTGCTCACTTTTACTGTAGTGATGGTGCTTTTTTGAACATTACAATTGCATTATATAGGTATGTAAGACACAAACATACATTATTAAGAAATTTATATTTTTGCTGCAGTCGTACAGTATTACCTAATGTGAATTTTTTATAATGCAATACATTTTCATGTCTGAAAATTTTAAATGTGCAACTTTGGGCTACGTATATGTATATTTAGAAATCAGCTGTTGACTTGGATATATAAATATAAGACAAATTGAAAGTTTAAATCCAGAATCTTTAAATGCAAAAGAAACTTTGCATACACCCAACCTCGCACATACCCCAAATCCTATAGTGTGCCAAGCAGGGGGGTTGCAGTTCTCACTATTTATACGCCGTAGTGCTGGGTGCTAGCATTGTAAATATATATGCAAGCAACAAAAAAAACTAAAATCTCATACAAAAGTAGTTTTAGTAATTATCAATTTTCTCAAAAACTAGAAGACATAAATCAATTCGGTTTTTTGTGGACGATTCAAAATTGATATTTGCACTGACCACAAAAAACAAATTCAGCGCATCGTTTCACAATTTTGAGAAAATTTAGTCTAAGCTTTTTTTTCCATTTTTTTTATCAAAATTTTGGGTTTGCATACGAATTTTTTGAAAACTATCAGCTAAAATAATTTAATTTAAATGCAGGATTAAAGTTTAGATTGCTAGCTTTCAAAAACGGTATATTAATTTACTGTAACTGTTGCCGTTCTTTTTTAATAATTATTTTTTCATTTTAAGTCATTTTTTACTAAAATTGCCCCTACCTCCTAAACGGTTCGAGATGGACCCCCCCCTCCCATAGTAAAAAGTGCTTGTTTTCGACCCCTCTAGAAAAAACCGTTATCAATTTTTGGCGCCAAAGTTATCGTACTCCTGCCTTACTTGCGATATGTGCATAGATATTATATGGAATCTATACCCTCTCCAGGAAAGTATTCAAATATGTAAACAAATAAAAGTTCCCTGCATTAGGCCTATTTAAATAATGAGGATACTTATTTAGTGTTTATAAGGTTTTATTTTACTCTAACATTTAGTTAAAGTAAATACTGAATTTAATTTGTTTATTTATTTTGCCTAACATTAATATGAAGACTTCCTTCTGATATATTAATTGTGTTGTATTTTTTCTATTGAGTTATTATTTGAAATAAAGAAAATAATAATTAAATACCAGGGGCTATTTCTAAAGAATTTCGTGTCCAGCAAGTGGTGTTTGGGAGAAATTCATCTACTATATGATTACATTCGATACTCGATGAACTACTCTACAGACGGTAGCTTTCCTTATTTCGCGCATAGATGCAACACCGTGATATTGGGTTCCATTCTCAGCCCAATGTAGTGTACTCAAAATTTGTTGCAAAGGACGTTAACACATATTCCTTTGACTGTTGAATTGAAATGTATGTCCAATTTTAGACAAAATAAATTCGATGGAAAATTATTTTCACTACCCTTTGGTCACTTCTATTTACTTCTTTATTTTCCGAAAATTCTTCAAAACGGTTCATTTGTGTATTATTATTTCAACTTTTCAAAACAAACGCTTATTTGCAAATAAAAATTTCTCTTTGCATATTACTGAAATTCTGAATCAAATTTGCAAAGTTTGTTTGTTTGGTGAAACGAAAAGAACATATGCTTAGCAAACTAAGAAAACTTATCACTTTGCAAATTTGCGTTTGGTGAAACGAAATTTGCAAAGTGAAAGTGAAAAGTTGCAAAGTGAAAAGTGTTTGGTGAAATAGGTCCCAGGTTTATTTTTTTTCTTTTTGTCCATTATTTGGAATTTTAAAATATGGTCACCGTAGATATACATAGGTATGTTAAACTACCATTTTTTTTATTTTTTTTTTTCAATTACATCTTGTACAAATTTATTATTTCGAAAAAAACCTTCATTTTTTTAAATTTTTCTCAAATTCGTATTTATTAAAGAATTTATAGTTTAAAATACTTAAAGGTAAACAGCTCAATATCCATTATTCTTTTTTTTTGATACAGTTAAAATGAATATGTCCTTTTTAAAAAAATAGATTTCAAACAAAATGTACCGAATTTCCCTTTAACGGCTAAACCGATTTCAATCAAATTTTTTTCAAAGAAGGTCATTTAAAAATATTTCAAATTTCAAATTTACAAAACTTATTCTACTTATATGCAGGGTGATTCACATAAAGTGTAACAAAAAGCTAGTGTGTAGGGTCGAGACAAGAATAAAATCGCATGGGAGGGGGTGTCAAACTTTAAGACAGCAAACAACGGTACCTGTCAAACAAAATTTTTGGGGTTAAAAGAAAACTCGTTCGATTTAAAATCGATTAAAAAAATGATTTAAATTGAATAAGTAGGATGCCTTTTAGTAAGCAATAAACCATTCCAAAAAATGAATATTAATGGTACCTCGCAAAGTATATTTTTTAGTTTCGCATTTCTCGAAACGATTCAACTGGTTTTAATCAATTTTTTATAAAGAATAATTACTACATTTTAAATAGTTTTCAAACGAAAAAAAAAGTTTGAAATTCTTTTTTGAAAACCCAATAGGTATATATTTCAAAAAGGACTTAGTCGATATTTATTAAACTTGGCAAAAAGCGATTTTTTAATAAAATTTAAACGATTTTGAACAAAAAATATTCCTAAAACCGTTTTTCAAAACCAATATTCAATTTTTACCTTCAAATTTATAAATACTTAAAATCGACGTACCAAATTATTTTCTTAAAAATGTTAAGGTTAGAAAATGTATACATACAAAATTAATTATTTTTAAAACCACTTCTATAATTTTAATATTTTTTCTTTCATTAACTACGATTAACTAAAGATTTTAAATGGTATACATAGCCTTGGGTTCAAAAAAGGTTTCAGAAGTATATTTTAATCAATTTATTTCTAATTTTGTTAAAAAAAAAAAATATTATTTCCAACCAGTGTGATCGCCCATAAGAACAAGTTCGGGCGACCAAGTTATGTATTTTACTTTCTTAGAGTTGTTTGGCCAATTTAAAGAACGATTTGTATGCTTTTTTCGAATTTACTCTAACTAAATACCTACAACAAGTTACATATATATAGGGTGTTCAGCGAGAATTTTTCAACTTTAAATTGCGATTATCGAAAATCTAGCGGGTTGAGGTAAGCAGGAGGGGTATCATTCAAAGCGCAGGATATGCGGATTTGTTAGTCGCAATTAGAAGTTGAAAAATTCCCGCTGGACACCCTATATATTCATATACCTATATTTTTATTTTCGCTATTTGTAAATCCTCAATTTCAACAAAAAAAATCAATTCATTACTCCCTATACATAACAAAAGCTCAAAATTTTTAATTCCCGTTGAACTCTCAATAAATTCTTATACAATGTTCCCGTTCTTGTATCGTCTTTGTATTGTCATTTTATTATATTCTATACAAAATAGTTGTAATTTGCGTACCTACCTACCAAATTTGTTTTCCTCAAAAAAATTATATAAAAATATTTTTTTTAAAATAAACCTCCAAAAAATACCATACCAAATATATTCATTCATGCCTTGCCTACCCACAAATTTCAACGTAAACAAAAAAAAAACAAATCCACAGCTCCTATACATATCAAAGCACAAAATATCTTGTCCCCCTTGAAATCTCAATACATTCGTAGCAAAGTTCTCGTTCTTCTATTATCTTTGTGTTGTCATTGTCATTTTATTGTGTTCTATACAAAATCGTTGTTTTTTTTCTCTCCCTCGAACACTCATAAACTTAGTATACAGTATTCTCGTTTTACTATTATCGGTCAATCCTTCTCTATTAGCATATTCCTGAACCTAGAATGTCTCCAATGAGAAATTGCACTTTGGGAAGTTGCGGTGGCGCCCTGGTAGTTCCTCATCATGATAGTACTATAGAAATATATATACAATGACGACGTGAAGGCGAGCACATGAAAAAAATGTCTACACTGTTTCCACTTGAACATGAGAATAAATTGAGAAATGAGAACCAGTCAACCAATCCATCTCTCCATGTGTTTCTAGTTGAACGTACCTATACCTACATACGTGTACATACATATCTCTATATGTATGTACTTAGTTGTGTGAATGTTAGTTGTGACTAAAATTTGTATGCATTTAATTAAGATCGAACTTACTTCACATGTTTAGAATTGAGGTAAAAAAATAAACTTCTAATAAATTAAAGAAAATATTGTCAGTCGAAATTTGTTGCACCCATTTCCAGAACGAATTAGTCATTCTATGCCGTTCTGGTCCATAGCTACCTATTTCTTTTTATTTAAAGAAAATGTCAGCATTTTTACCGTTTACTTTTGTAGTCTTTTGTTCACTTAGCATATAATCCTTTCTCTTTCTCGCTAGTTATGTAGCCTTTTTATAGGTATACAGAAGGTTTCAATTAGGTTTTGTTTAATTTTTTTTTTTTTTACTTTTTTGGGAGTTTAATTTTGTTTTCTTTACATTGTAGGGGTGGGTTGCTTCTAAAAATTGGTTTCAAATATTCACAACTAATTACTAGATAAGGGCACCTATGAACCTCAATAACGGTTTCTCTTTAAAATGTATTATATACATTATTATATACATATGTATGTATAGGTACAATTGTAGGTATACATATACCTACAAACTTAGTCAAGCCTAGAACGGGCTTGTGGAGAACCCTTGTGTACCTATACGATAAAATTGTTTTAGAAACTAGAACGCCGAATAATGCCCGCGTTCTGTTTGTCATTGTCATAAAATAAAGCGGCGGGTAACTACGATTTCAGTCTGCGGTCTGTTAAGCCGATCCTTAAGATTTTGAAACTTAACGTCGGATTTTCATACCGCGATGAATTAATTAATAGGCCCTAGTGGAGGTATCCGTCGTAGCGGAAAGCCCTTGCGAGGTACCCGTCGGAGCGGGAAAACTCTTCTATTTCATACGAATCGGAGGATTTTTGCTGTTCGGAAGAATAACTCGAAGCCAAAATCCTGCGATTCGTATGAAATCGGAGAATTTTCCGCTCCGACGGATACCTGGCTAAGGCTGAATTTAAATGTGTACTTTAATTGTACCTAGGTAGGTGCATTCTGTAATATAGTATGTATAGGTACATGCCTTTATGTAGGAAGGTACTTATTTCTATATTTTTCTATTATGTAGATGTAGATACTGAAAGCTACAAACAATGTTTTGATAGGGTAAATAATGCATAGGTACCATTTAAAAGGGTTACCATTTCGTAAATTTTAACTTTTAAGTTTTAACTTTTTTTTTAATTAAAATTAAAAATAGAAATGAGACTGTTTTTATTTAAATTATTTATACATATTTATTAGAATATTACCTAATCGTTAAATCAACACAACTAGGAGACAAAACCAAAATGCATCAATTTTTTTTTTTTATTAAGTAAGTGCCTACCTATTACCTTAGCTATGTATGTACAATGTCACCTGGTCATCACTACGATCAGGTTTTGAAACTTTTTTTTTGTACAATCCGCCCAATGCCCCACCACTTGTATTATGCTTGAATTTTCTTATGAAACGACATTAGCCGTATTTTATTATCAGAGATGATACATATAAATACATAGATCATCAAAATACATGCATAACAACAACAACACGAGATCCTGCATAATTAAACGTAAGGAAAAAAGAGATAGGTATACAACACAGTTGTCACTAAGATCCGTATTGTTTTATTTTCATGAGATGATCTATACCTATGGATCATTGGCGATAGTAAAATACGGCTATTATAAAATATCAAAGCTCTATTAAACATGAATTGTGTAATTTGTACCGTCTTATGCCACACACACATTTCTTATATTTGAGTTTATTCCTTATTGAACTTTTTTTGAAAGTTGAAATTTTTTAAGGTCTGAACGCCCACCTTCAAAATCGTATAAGATGGGTGATCTATTTCCCCCTGTCTAGGTGAAAGATGCAATTTTCTAAAAAAAAACGAAAAAAAAAACAATGGCTGTAGGTACTTACTATTAAAGTCAAATTGAAGGACACTTATTTCTATTATTTTTAATTTTCTCAAAAACTAGAAGACATTAAGCACCCGGTTTTTAATATTTTATAACAAATTTAAACATAACAGAATTGAATATTAAAAACAAAAATACTACTTATGGCGTAAAATTTTGAAACCACCGCCGAAAAAATGTATTTTGCCTCAGCAGTGTACTAGGCCTCAGAGCAAATCTTTCACATTGCAATGACAAACGACATTAAAGGGTTTGTATTTTAAATTTATTTTTTTTTTTCAAAAAATTCCCAAACAATCTAATAAAAAATATTTTATGAATACTAATTTAAGAAAGATGCAAAAAAAAAACACATTTTAGATATGCATACATACATATCTTATACTTTTTTTGTTTTTTTTTTTTTATATTTAATAACATATATTGTTTAATATATGTAAAATAAATAATTAAAATTTAAAACTACAGTGGCAACCCTATTCTCTTCAAGAAACATTATTTCACAAAATACTAAGGCTCCTCGAAGTATGCAATTGTAGTTTCTTATGTTCATGTTTGCTTTCGCTAGAAAACTTTAAAAGCTTTCTGCCAGAAGAGCTTTTTTGATTAGGAATAAAAACTCATCTATATTGCGGTCAAATAAACTAGCTGCAAAGTCCCAAGAAATGAGATAACATTTCGTCATTTTTTAGATTTTTTTTGTAGTTCAATATATTATGTGCGAAAAAAAATAGGTAGGTATTATAGAGTTAACGTTACTAGGTACCTACTTACCTACCTACCATACCTACTAAGTGCTAGTTGTCTAACCACTAACTATTTTTTCCAATGGTCCCATATTTTCTTGATTATCTAATCATTTGTAAGCGTGTAGAATTCATTTACAAGGTACCTACACTCTTTTTTGCTCAAAAAAGATTTTAACAGAGTCAAACGGAATATTGCTCATGAATGGTTACCACCGATCCAATGAGGACGATGCACCATGTACATGTTCGATTTAAAAAAAAAAAACTCGTTTTCCAGTTTTGATACGATACCGGATCATTTTAATTTCGTCAGTTTTGAGTCTTGACGAAACTTGCAGGCTTGAGTTAAGTTGTCTTAAAATTCAGCACCGTAATCCGCACAATCGCAGACAATCACACAACAATCCACACATTTAAAAACATAGACTCTCTCGCTCTGCCTCTCACTGGTAGCTGGCACTGCTTCATTTCTTCTATCGGATTTGGTTGTGAATTGTGAATTAAAAAATGTCTACACTACACCATCAACCGCCATCAGTTCATCTCTCCACGTGCTTCCAATTGGGCGTGTTTGTGAGTTGTGTTAAAATAGAATTTTTATAAAACTTTTAAAAAATACTAATTAAATAGGTAAGAACTTGAATTAAATAAAAATTAAACGATTTATCTTAAAAGTAAAAAAAAAAGAAAAAAATATCTTCATTTCAATAGGAAATAGGTATTTCTTCTGTATCTGTATCTTTACACTAGGTAGGTATAGCGTGGTATTTTTCTTTACCCTCTGGCTCTGCCTCGCAGTTCGCAGCTGTTGTTCATATGCTACTATTTCGTTCTCTCTTTTGCTTCGTTCGTTATCGTAATGTTTTGCTTTTGCGAACGAATTTTTTATTTTACAAAAAGTTTCTTACCTACTTGTTTGGTTTTTTTACGAAAGTAAAATTGAAATTTTAACAAAAGTAAAAATGAAATTTTAACAAATTAGGTAAATAAGTACCTAATTCATTTTGAGAAACTTAGAAATTTTAGCAGGTAATTAAAAAGGAATTTAATATGATTGAGAAACGTATGTTTTTGTTTTCCTATTTATAAGTAGGTAGCCTAGTTAATTGATAGAAAGATAGAACCTACAAATTTCTTTGAATATTTAGGTAGGTAGATAGGTATGTAGGTATAGTTGTTTAACGAGTTTATTAGAATATTCAAAAAAAAAAAAAACATCTGATCCCATTTCATACAAAAATATTAGCCTTGTGCTTCATTTGTTCATTTCTTCGCAGGTCATTTGCTCACTTTTGCATCATCAAGCTAATAGATTGCACGTCTAAAGATACGTAAAAATATAATATACGTAGTTTGCAATAGGGATGCCATCTTGTAATTAATGTTTTTGGCGATTCATATTTTTTTTTTGTTTTTTGAGTATAAAATATATTTTGACCAAAAGTGTTGCCATCGCTCATATTAGTTGCAAAAATTTATTTCTTGAATTAATTTGATAAAAACCAGTATTTTTGATTGTTGTCAAAATAAGAAATTAAAGTATATTCAAGGTCGCACGTTGCTGCTCTCATGTCGCTTAGTATGCCTAAAACTATGATATTTTTACTATTTAAATTGCTATAGGTAGGCAGGCACCTATATATAAGTTGACAACAGTTTCAGCTGTTAGTGAGATGATAAATTAATGCAGGTAGGTAATTCTTGGAAGTTCAAATTTAAAAAAATTGGAAAATAGTAAAAATGTTACGGTACCTATTTTATTAGTAGAAAGTAGTAAAAAGTATACCTGCTCTAAAAAAATAATTGATTTAGAGCCGATTTTTCAAACATCAGTTAAGCAGACAGTTAACTATCAGAGGAATAAATAGGAACAAGTGTTCGATTTTTCTGAAGTACAAGTACTATCTCATGTTTGATTGATTCATGAAAAATTGGCCCTAACTGATGAAGAAAAAGCAATAAAAAAACGGTAGAAGTAGAATAATATGCTCTATGAGCATGGTATTTGTTCGTGTGTGTAGTATTATAGAATTAAGGTTCTTTTATTTAGTATTAGAAAAACAAAATTACCGTGCGAAGTGTTAATACTATTAGTACAAAATGCCAAGTTAATTTAGTACATATATGACATTTTTTTAAATAATTGTTTTAGTTCCCCATTTTGTCTATTTCTTCAAATGGTATTCAAATTTTTTAATTTTCCAAGATGAATCCGAAATCCGAATATTAAATTGTTGAAATCGGATATCCGCGTGTCTGAGACCAATTTAATGAAATTTAAGGTCTTTTGCTGATGTTCAATTGCACTGTTAACCGAGTTTGATAAAAAAAAACTAACTTATTTTCAATCAGCCTTATTGTGAGTTTCACCCGAAAAATATTTCACCTTAAAATTTTTTTTTCGCCCGGAATTTTGAAAGCTATTGTGAGTTTCGCGCGAACGAAATTTTGTTCGCCTCCAAAAAAAAAGGCAAAATGGCATTACATTCCATTTACATTTTTCGATCATGAAATTTCGGATGAAACTCAAAATAGTCGAAAAGTAAAATGTCAAATATTCCGGGTGGAATGTTGTTCGGGTGAAACTCAGAATAAGGCTGAATATATTCCATAGAACCTTAAATCTCCGGTTCATCGGATATAGATTAGTCGCCTCATATTTAACAGACTGAACACAACAGAAGCGCGTTCGAACGCGCGTTCGCACCTGTCAAAGTTAAAAATTTAAATCCCGTTAAAGTGAATTCAATACAGACGCAGCCGCGAACGCGACTTTTGGAGTTAAATAAGTTTTAATAAACACGCGCGTCTATTGTGTTTAGCCAATAAATAATGACGAATAGACAGGGTTGCCAAAAGTACTTAAATGTTAAAACTTTTTAAAATTTGTATGTTTTTTTTAAAGATATTTAATTCAAAACATTTTTCGTTTTAATTTTCTATCCCAATTTGCTATAGGTAGAGCATATGAGACCTTTTTTATTTACCTTAATTTTAAAGTTTTCCTAATTTAAAAAAAATATTTAGTGACAGATCTTCAGTTTTTTTTTTGTAGACTAATTTTGTCGCCAATAGACTTGGGAAAATATAAAGTAATTTAACACGTAAGGCAAATATTTGAAACATTGCAAAAGCGTGCTGCTTATATTTCCTGCCTATTTCCTCATTTGATAACGACTCGCAAATGAAAAATAAATTCTTTATAAAGGAAAAAGGAAATTTTTCAATATTAGCAAAAAATCGAATGACAGTTGACAACAGTTCACAGATCAAAATACTTTCCTTATATTTCTTTTTTGCTTCTCTGAAAATGTATCTCTTCTTATCAGGAAATATTATAGACATACACTTTACGTCATACATTATAATTGCACCCTAAATATAAATCTTTAAACAGAATGTACAGTTTGTTTAGTGAAATTTGTTAATATGTACCATGTTCTTCCGATAGAGCTCTTTACCAAATTGCACAACATATACCTGTCTCGTTTGTTCACAAACTTCAAAATCATCACTTGTGGAAACTGACAGTTTTGTACATTGAAAGAAAATAGGCACTGGCATTGTATGTGATATATATTAATATGAATAGCAAGATTATTGTAATTAAAATTACACTTAAAATATCAAAATTGAGCACAAACTTCACTAAATGTATAAGAAATCGACTTATTTTTGCTTAACAATTTTGCGTCAGTTTCCATGATGGCTGTCACTTTTATTGTTGACAGTGTTGGTTCTCTAATTGCAAAAAGTTTTGCAATAAATAAAAAAGAGGGCGTTCCCGAATAAGCTTAATAATATTCCTCGGATATAGAAGAGATATAATTATTTAACAAATATAAATGTTTTTAAACAACATCACCTTACACTGATATTCTATACCTGTTTCAGGGGTACCATTTGGCGCACCTTTCAATACTGGTACTTACTGTCATACTATTTATTAATATGTGAGAAACGTTTATCCAAAGTGAGTAAAGGCTTTTTGACAAAAAAAAAAAAAAAAAAAAAACAAAACAAAAAAACACACCAACCTCTTTTGTGTTCTTGATGGAGCGACAAAGATTTAAATTGTTAACCGAAAAGCAGAAAGATATAATTCTTGCACTGCATAAATCAGAATTAACTTCAAGGCAAATTGCCGAAGTAGCTGAGTGTGCTCAATCGACTGTTATTCGTCATTTGCAAAGATTTCAAGAAAACGGTCAACTTCCAATGACTGAACGTCGTAAAACAACACGATATCGAGGAACATCTTCACCAAAAAGTCCGGGAAGGACAACACTTTCAGTAAATTATAAATATGGAGATAAAAACTATGGTGGAATGTCAGAGAATGTGAAGATGAAAGTAATTTTTATTATTTTTTTTTTTTTTTAATTATTTTTCGTTTATTTTCTATTCGTTTTTTTTATGTTATTTAGTTAAATTTTTTTAAGTTAATTTTGGGTGATTTGTAACTTTCGGAATTTTTTAATTCGTCAAGTCCAGTCCGAAGAATTGCTTTTTGTTTTATTTTATAATAGCACTAATTCCATTATTCATTCCATATTAAATATGTACATACCTTTATGCATGCACTTCATCGCCTTCCCAATAAAAAAAACTAGAGCAATTACGAACGAAAAGGGGATGTTGAGAATTGAATGTTTCGTGTCCTTTTCAAAAACCAATTCATAGTTTAAAATATAGCAAGTGAAAAATAGAAATGAACTCTGTAGGTACTGTTAAGAAATGAACGTCTAATTTTAATAACTAATATTTATTTAGAGAATTTACCAACTAGAAGTCCTGTCAATTGGAAAAATTCGTTTAAGGTCGTCTTGCACGCATGTTTCTTTGACTACTTGTTTAAAAATGTTTGCGCTGAAAAATGTTTTCATCTTTTTTATTACCAACTGTTGTCAAAAAAATGTTGGTGTAAATCGACCTAAGTATTGTTATTCTAAAATATATACATTTGAAAAAGATCAATTAATCAATTTTATTTTAAAAATCACCTAATTTTGCAATATTATGGTAACTCTGGTCATTTTCTCTACTCTTCATGACGCCGTGATCAAATAAAAAAAAAAAAAACAAGGAAACGGCAATAATTGTCTGAAGTGGTTTTGAGTGAAAGAAAAAACAAACAGAAAAAAAAAGTCTTAACTGTCAAATTACGTATATAAACATGGTGAAAGTCATTTATATTGCCATTGAGAGCCTCTTTTCTCCTTTTATTAATCATTTTGCTTTACAATGGCAATTTTGTATACATATATTCTACTTTGATGTTTGATCTAAAAATTAAAGTAGGGTTCATCGAACAAACATGTAATTAAATCAATTAAAATTGAGATGTATTACGTGTTGTTGCTGTAAATGTTTGTAGTGTGGATCTATGTATGTGTGTCGGTATGTGAATAAAACCTTATAATACAAAACGACCATCGTGTAAAATGATTTTTCAATTTCATTATTTACATAAGTAATTTCCTACTAGTCTTAAATACTTGAAATTAAAAATAAATCTAGGTATGTTGGTACTATGTATGTTCCACAAAACAAAAATAAATATCTTTAAATGTGCGCATTATGTTTCTCATATCGTTTGAATTCATTTTTTTTTTTATTAAATAATGATTTTTTTATTAATTAATGTTATGATTTACTAGTTTTTTTTTTTGTTCAATAAGTTGACTGCTATCGACCGAATTTCACATTTTTCCATTTGACATTTCAGCTTCGACTCTGTCAATACAAGATAACAGGATAAATAACTCTCATGGGGTTTTCCATTGGTAAAATAAATTAATTTATTTTTGATTTGGATCTGTCAAAAAGTCTGTCAAAAGTGCGTTCGCGTACTAGTCCGAAACTACCCAAAACAATTTGATTTTAAGTCCAATCCTGTTCACATACTTCCATTTCGTGTAGTTTTGGGCAGAAGAGAGAGAGAGAGAGAGAGAGTGCTCGCGAGAGAGACAATTATTTACCCTTTTTGACAGTTTTTACCCGAGAAATTTCTTCGGGCAGAAACTGGTAAGTTCTGGTTTTCTGTCAAAAGCCAGCTAAAGAAGAACAACAAAAAACAAAATGGCTGTTGTATAGTTTTACTAATAATTTATGTTTTATTTTTATTTGGTTAAGTGAATTTTGTTTTTCATTAAAGAAGAAAATCTATTCAAAACGTGTATTCATGTGTATTGTGCAGTGCTTTTTGTTTAAAAAAAAAAAAACATGAAATTAAAATATTTAATTAAAGAAACTTCGTTCTATTGTAATTTAAAAAAGTGTTTTTTAATTTATATTTACTTAAATTACGATTTTTAAAAATCTGAATGAATTTCTTTCACTTCTGTTATCTTGTGTATTGTAAAATTCAATATAGAACATAGAATTATAATAGTAATTCCAATTTTTGTCGTATTGTTTACGTTTTTTTGGGCTTTTGATTACTTTTTATTGACTTTTAAAAAAGTGGCAAACAATTTCGTTTCATAGAATTTTACCCCATCTCGACTGAATTTGACAAATTGCCATTTTTAATCCAGAAAATAACCGAACAAACCTTATCTGTTCCTCCTTTGGAGGTGGCGCGAACTACTCATGAGTAGATCCCAACGATAATCTAGTACTACCAACTACTCGTGCTTTTATGGCGAGTAGATGAGATTTGTAGGAAATTAATTCTGTGCGTTCCATTGAAAATGGCTAGCAAATTTATCATGAGTGCTTCGCCACCTCCAAAGGAACACGGCTATGATTAGTCTCAAATTTACAAGATTAACGAAAGGCATATACGTGTTTGGAAGATCTTCCAGATTTAAAAATGATTAAGGGTTAGGGTCGTTTTCACAATGTCTGAGTAAAGTTCCAATTACTTAAGTGATATTTAAATTATCCGCAAATTAAATCCTCCCAGTAAAAAACTTTGCATTTCAAAATTTATTGAAATAATAAATGTACGTGTCAGTTAGTTTTGAAGTTTTCCATACAAAATAGTTTTTACTGATGAAAAATTCAAAAAACTAATTAATATTTTCGTTGTCATGGAAATTTGATAATCGAAACTTCGTCTGGCCTATAAAATACTTACAACTTTACTTATATAAGTTTGACTATTCAGATATTGTGAAACGTAAAAGGAGTTTATAACTGAATAATAAGTTCCAAGTTGCTTACTAAGAACTTTAATCAGATATTGTGAAACAAGCCCTAAATCTACTTAATATCGCTGATTTTAAAAAAAGAGTTCTGTATTTTATTTTATTTAAAGCCAAATTTAAAAATAAAATGTAAATCCTCTCCATTTCCTTCGATTAGCAATACGAAGTCAGCAATTGTTGATTGTAAGTCGCTAGGCCCTGAAATTCCTTGCGGCTTTTAAATTTGTATTGGCAATATACAAAATAGGTATTTTTCTTCTGAGGTTTAGAAAGTTTTTCAAAAATCCAAGTTCTCGATTCGATCGAAGCTTTCAATTTGTGTTAATTTTTCATTCAATGTGCATCAAGTTGGTTTTGTTTTACAGCATTATTCTCATATGCAAAGCATTTCCGTTATTAGCTGGCGGAACCCAGAATCCATTTTTGGGGCTAAGTGATTTCAAAAAGCCCTCATAAACGCAATTTTTGTGTTAAAAATGACCATAGTTATATCAGACTTTAATGCCTACTTAGCGTAAATAGTATGTGTCTGTTTATTTAGCATTTTATTCATGTGCAGTCTACTAAAACTTAAATATAGAATATAATCTACCAAATCACTTTGAGCATAATATGTATATGATTTTTAATCGGCTTTCACTTGTCTTTTCAGAAACCAATCAATGAACAATTAAATTATCATCACAAACCAATTGCTCGATTATCATACACAAATATGATGGAAGTGAAACATTCCCCATCGTCACAGATGGACTTTAGAAATGCAACAAATAGACTCCCCAATGATGAAGAAGATGAAGAAATGGACACACTACTTGACGCTGGTGCCGTTAAAAGTATACCTACCTCTAGTTTGGAATGTGGTAAGTCATATTACTTAAGTTCACTTAGAAAACAATTTGTTTTAACAAAAACTCCCTTGTATAGATACTACACCAATTCTAAATGGAAATTCCAAGTATCCTGCATTAGAAGATGGCATGGAAATCGATTTGCTTGACGATGACATGGATGCAGAGTTAAATACTACAGTTTCTGATACGGAAAAAAAAAGCAAACACGAAGAAACTGAAGCAAACAAAGGTGATCTAGATCTCTTTGACTTGGATTTAGAACAAGTAGAGGTTACCGAGAAGAAAATAACAAACGGTGAAACAACTGACTCGTCCAGCGTGAGAGATACTGGAGATGATCTTGATACTTTGCTTTCGAAAATCAATGACTTGGTCGAGGATTGCATGGAACCTTCGGCTAGGGTAGATTCTCCAACGGAAGTGAACAAAGAAGTCGTGAATTTAATAGACGATGAAGAAGAGGATGTCACAGACAGTAAGGAAGAAGAAGAACCTCAAGAAAATACCTCTGATGAAACCCAAGTTGTAGAGCTTGAAGAAGTAATTGAAGAAGCAGAGACAGTGGAGGTAGAAGTCGAGACAAAAAATGACATTGAAACCTCATCAGAGGTTATAGAGGAAGGAAATGTGGAATTAGAAATTGAGGAAGAATTGCCACATGAAGAGGTCTCTGAAGTTAAGTCGATACCAGACTTATCAGAAGAAGTTTCTGAAGAAAACGGTGTAGAAGTGACAGAAAGTGATATTGAAATTGCCGAAGAAGAAACCCCAACAGAGGTTGAAGAAGAAGTATGTGCAGAAGAAATCCCAGTTGTAGCAGCAGTCGAAGAAATACCCTCAGAAGAAATTGCCGTAGAAGCTATAACAGACATTGTAAACGCAACTGAGAAAGAAGCAGTGGAAGAAGCTGCGGCAGAATTGGAGAAAGTATCGGAAGAAATCACCACCGAAAATATGGATATCGATGATGATATTGTCTGCTTGGACAGTCCTATGCCAGAGGAGAAGGAAGAGGAAAAACTTCTCGATAGTACACAACCGGATAAAGAGGATTCAGCGCCGACACCTCAAGGTTCAACGCCGGCGCCTGAAGGTTCAATGCTAGCGCCTGAAGGTTCAATGCCAGCGCCTCAAGGCTCAATGCCGGCGCCCCAAGAGGAGGAAGAAAAGCAAGTGGAAACCGAGCTGAAAGAAATTCCTGCAAAAAACGAAGTCTTAGAAGGAGAGCCTTCGAAAGAAGTTATCCCTGATGAAACTCTTGCACAGATTGAAACAGCACCGTTAAAAGCAATGGAAGAAAATGACGAAATCTTCTTGATAGAAGATGACGATGAGCCAATGAAAGAAGCTGAGTCTGATGCAATACTTAATGACAAGAACGAAGAATCTGAAAAGTCTCCGAAAGAAGAAGAAAAATTACTAAAAGAAGACAAATTACCAGAAAAAGAAAAACTAGCAGAAGAAAACAAATTACTAGTAGAAGAAATTGAAGAAGATTCCAAGCCAAAAAATAAAGAAGAAGAAGAGAAGGAGAAAAAGACTGAAGTTGTTTCTGTAGAAAAGCCATCGGAAACTAAGGAAGAAGACGACGACGATATCGTATGTCTAGATGATTCCTTTGAGGAAACAGAAGAGCCGAAGAATGAGAAGAAGAGTGAAGAAAAACCAACTGAAATAACCTCCCAGAGTGTTGCTGATAAAGATGTTGATGATGTAGACCAGGCAATTGCTAAAGAAGCCAATGAAATCGACAGAGATGAACAAGGCAAGCCAGAAGGTGAATTAGTAGAAAAAGTGGCTGAAAAGGAAAGAGTAGAATTATCAAAAGTGGTTGTGACTGTAAACGTTGAAGTAACCGTAGATAATGAAACAAAAACAGCTCATGAAAAAGTTGAACCAGATACGTCGAAGAAGTCTGAGAAAGTTGATGAGTCATCAGGACAAGTACTTGAGTCAGCGGAAAAGTCTGAGAAAATTGTTGAGCCATTGGAACAAGTGACCAAACCAACCGAAGAGAATGTTAAAGAGACTTCCAAAACTGTTTCAGAAACCGAAAAATCGGTGCCGAAAGAAATATCTCAAGCGGGCCTTGAAACAGAAACGTCTTCCAAAGCCCTTATTGACAATGACATAATTAATTTGGACGACGATGAAGAAGATGAAGCCGCTCCATCCACTGAGAAAAAAGACGAAAAATCTCCAGACGAAGTGCCAGCCTCTAAGTCATTGGCACTTCTATCAGATAATTCAGACAACGCTCGCGATGGTGTCGAAGAAAAGGAGGACAAAAGTGAACCAAAGGTAGCAGCAGAAAAATCGACTCCTATACCATCAGAAACAAACAGCAATAGCAGC
Source organism: Leucozona laternaria (assembly GCA_932273885.2). Taxonomy (NCBI): domain Eukaryota; kingdom Metazoa; phylum Arthropoda; class Insecta; order Diptera; family Syrphidae; genus Leucozona; species Leucozona laternaria. The sequence goes on along the minus strand of OW026368.1, from coordinate 18,255,505 downwards.
AGCAATCTTCTGAAAGAAAGCACCGTCACCGAGCGAGATGAATCACCAAGCGAACCAAGCGAACAGCCACCGGCGAAGAGAATCAGATTGAGTCAAGACGAAGCTAGCAGTAGAAATTCCAATGTCAGCCAAGAGGATACTAGTTCAAAACTTCTTGACGACGATGATGTCATGGAAATACTTGACAACGATGATGAAGAAAACAAGACTCTGAAGCGTGTTCACAGTAATGAATCGATTTCTTCGGATTTCAAGAAACCCAAAACCGATCTGGATGTAACGAAGGTCGAAGAAGAAAAGCCACCAGAACTTCTCGAGGAAATAATACCTGCAAAAGTTGAGCCTGTCAAAGTGGAAGAAAAAATCGAGAAGAAGCCAGTTGAGGTGAAACCGCTCCCTTTGTATCCACCACCGAATTTCGATACGCCCAAAATTGAACTCAGTTTGGATTTCCTTCGCCGCTTCAAAAAATCCATTCATAAAATGAATAAATCTGATTTGGAGGAACTTGTTCTGCAGAAAATCGTTGAAGCTATTGTACATAAGAGTGAATTCAGTGAGATGCGTGAAATGATTGAAAAACAAGAAAAAATCATCTCCGGACATAGAAGTAAAATAACTGAGCTGAATAAACAATTCCGTGATTTGGAAATGGTCCATAATCGAGTACTGAAAGATTTGGAAACTAAGAATTCACAGTTCATAATGCCTGTGAAGATTACAAGAGCCGTTGGCTTGCAGGTGTTCTTCCCAAACAAGAAATACGATCAACCAATGGCATCACTTCCTGCTCCGAGCTCGGTACAAGCTCCTTCGCCATCCTCCCTGTCGAGAAGTATAAGTGCAAGCAGTAGTACAAGCAGCATTCCAGAAAAGGCAGCTATCCCAAGTCCGGCGGCTATGAACAATTTAGCCCCTCAGGCATCGCTACCAACACTACCGCCAACGGTTAACAACCAACAGCGGCGAGGATGTATCCAGAAATTGACACCTATGCGACCAGATGGCCCACGAAGCACAATGCCGAATCGGGGAATCACTGCTGGTGTAGTGTCTTCATCCACAGCCAGCCCAATGACGCCCAAGGATACTTCTCCCAAAATATTGAACCGACAGCTAGTCGCGAAACCTCGAATGCCACAATCACTGATGGGAGTTAATGCTAGTAATTCAAGTCTACCTCAACAGGCACACAATATACATCCATTAACAACACCACCGGAGCCAGAAAGACCCAAGCCACCAATAATGCCACTAGGAATCGCAACGTAAGTTTTTGGTCAGAAAAAAAAATAGTAATAATTGATTATTTTTAAAAATTATCTTTTTACAGCAAGAAAACCGGTGGAATAGTAAAAAGTTTCCCACCAAGCAAGCGAATTCCCAAATCATGGCAATCAGAGCAATCACTCCCAGTGCAGCCACCGCCGACGACAGCGCCAACTGCTTCCTCGCCAATGGTGCCACCACAGAGTTCTATGCTAAACTCTTCGTTGGCAGCAAAAACTCCAAACAAATCGGTTATCGATCTGACGGATGAAGATGATGTGGCACCAACTCCCAGCCCAAAGGGTTCCAATGTCATAGCTTCAACACAAAAACCAGTTAACAATGCAGGGATGCATCGTGTTGGTCCCTACAAAGTGTCGGTTATTCCTGCGGCCCAGCTACAGCAACAGCCAAGGCCCAATCCACAAAAACCGATACTGCCACGCCCTCAAAATCGTAAGTGGATCTTTTTAATCTCAAAGCAAAATCTGAACTTTTATTTTGTTTAATTAGCTCATCAATTGGCTCCGAAACCAAATGGAACCGCCCAAAACTCTGTACGACGAACTTCCCCACTGCAACAGCGATACCGTCATCCGGCACCGCTTCCAAACCAACCGATTCATAGCAGCAACCCACTGTGGAAGCTTCCCCCGGCTAGACCTACGATCCGGATAAGCAATCTAGACAGTGGAATTGTTATCTCGTGGACCATAGAGGACATGGCCAAAGAAAAATATGCCGAAAGTACCAGCTACCAGATCTATGCCTACCAAGAAACGAGTGGCCCCCCATTAGTCGAGTCGTGGCGGCATGTGGGTGATGTCAAAGCTATGCTTCTTCCCATGGCCGTGACACTGACTCAGTTCCAAGAAGGGCAGCGCTATTACTTCGCTGTTCGGGCTGTTGACGCCCACAATCGTTGTGGACCGTTTAGCTTTGCCAAGACTTGGAGTTAATCGCCGTAAAATTGGGATTAATTATATATACATACGTAAACACTCAACAACACACACACACACTGCAACTTAAATTAAGTCGATAAATCAGAAGTTTTAAATTAGTTTTAAAAAGCAAATAATAAATACCAGAAATAAAATAACAAACTGTATTCATAATTATTATTTACTCATCATATAGTATTTAGTTATATATAATTTTAAAATCACCTACTTACTTTAGCCCGAAATTCAATTTTTTCTTTTAATTATTTGTACACCTTTAAGTATGTTGATGAAAACTGAGATGTATATCTTATGTTATGTGGCCAACAAATTGAGTTATTATTTTATAAGTTTTATAAATTATTTAATATTTTTTTTTTTAAATACTAAAATATCTTTATTGTTTAGTTTGAAATAGAAAAAAAAAAAGAAACAAAGTTATGAGGATTTAAATTCGAGGGATGTTAGCTTGTAACTTAATCAGAAATAAAATCTTACAACAAATAAAACGGAAACGCCTTTCAATTTATTGGAAATAAAAATTGTTTAGACCACCCTACTTGTCCATGGATATAGAATTTAAAAAAAAAAAAAACAAGAATTGGCACTAAGGTCAGCACGATACGATGGATCATAGGCAGTTCCTTATTTGGTTCAATCGAATCAGATCCAATCGGCTGAGCCAAATAATGAACTGCCAATACTCGATTGTATAGACAGATCTTAGTTTGTTTCAAGTTATGTGCTAGGCCCAATGACCCACCCTCTCATCTGGTTATACGTTAAAATTGCATCTCTACAGTAAAGCGGTGTTCAGCGAGACGAAAGTAGTTGCGAAATTTACCTTTCTTTTGACGAATCAACCGAACAAAGGCTCTGCCAATTCGACATATGCAGGCAAAGTAATTCAAGATCAAGTGTCGGAAGTATCGTTTGTTATAATTTTTAAACTTTATTAAATGGTATCGAAAATACAAAGTTAAAAATCCTTTTTTCCTACGAACAATCGGCCAGAAACTATTGCGATGTGAAAAAATGACAAATATATGTTGAAAATATTGGCTTTTGGCATCCTTGATCCTCATAACATTATATAAAAATATCAAAATATTTACGTAAATTAAAAAACTATAATTTCTTAGAAAAAAGGACTTTTTTTTTTAAATAATAGAGAAGACCTTAAACCAACTGCTTGACTTAGATATAAGTATTGATATGATAATCGACACCCAAATAGCGCTGAATTGCATACAACTACAAGATATTTTGCAAATTCCCAATCTTTTTTAATGAGTTTTTAATCAGAGCACATTTGTATTGCAAAGCATCACCAACGAATCAAACTTTTACTTTATGAACCAAGAAAAGTAAGATTTGTTTATTAAAATAATTATTATTTATTAAAAACTATAAAATGTGCTCCATAATAGAGGAAATATCTAAAAGAAAATTTAATTATTATTATTCTAACAACCACTAGCAATAAATTCCATATTAAATTATTTTTTTAATGACAAATAAATGCCTTTGAATGAATCTTCTTACAAATCATCACAGTCGCACAATAGGATTTTATTATAGTTCATGTTGGGCACACAAAGTAAAGCGCATTTTTGTTTATAAAATTCTTTACCCTAAAAGTTTTTTTTTTATAAAAAAAACAACATTTTGGCAACCTAAAAAAAAGGTTTTTTAAAAAAAAAATAGGCTCTTCATTAATTTGAAACTTATATTCCGTATCGAATTCAAAATAATGAGAGCAAGAGGAAGAAAAATGCATGGTTTACAATCGATTCGTTGCCTTTTTGTTCTTCTTTGATATACACATTCTCAGAAGACAAGGCATAATAGCTACCCAAGCTCCCAACTATCGACTACAAAAAAGAAACACTATTATGCACATTCAATTGTATGAGAAACGTGTGTCCTTGCGGATTATTGATTTTGAGCCTTGATTTTCAAATTCTCTTGGCAAGGAAACAAGGCGACCGACCGAAGGATGATGATATACATATGTACACACATACCTACTGCTAATAGTGTTTAGGTTTAGGATTGAGGATTATGACACGACCAAAAGAAATACCCTGTGAATTCAAAGCAAAAGTTTGCAAAATAAAATAACATTTCCATGTCAGCTTTGTAAAGTTTTCACAAAGAATTGGAGGATCTTTGTGTAAAGGATGAGCTGAGATTATTCAGAGAATATACCTGCTACTTTTACAATTTAATAACGAAAATGCTGAATACACATAACCGGAAGCTAAAGGCCACTTTAAACGATAACAGAAGTCATATAACTTGTCATATGACCTGTCAAAAAAATCCTGACAAATCGTCTGTGAAGCCACTCATTATAGTCATACGACTTCTCAAAAGAAAAAGCATAAAAGATGACTTTTTTGACATTAGGTTTGTTCGTTGAGCCCTGAAGTCACCCTGGGGTCACCCCAAACCTTTTTTTGAAACACCTGAAGTCGCCCTGGTGAAAAAATACCTGGGGTCGCCCTGAACTCGCCCTGAAGTACAACTAGGTATTTTGCTGTGGCGAGTTGAGGTAAAGAAAAAACTGCCAAAGTGACATGAGTTGTTATGCAAACGCGCTGCAGGTTACTGTTTATTTTTGGAAAACAAATTGAAAGAATATACAAATTTAATGTAATGCTAATAAATAGCAATAATAAATGGAAAGGGTAGAAGTTGTTTTTATTCATTTTTAAGACATATTTGAAACAAATTTTAAGTTTTAATTATCTTAGCACATAACTTTTTGTTCTTGCTTTAAATGTCAACAGCCCTTGAGCGTTTGTTGAGAACCGAAATACCAGGTTTTGTTTGATAATTCTTGGGGTTGTGAAGAAAACCTGGGTCGACCCTGGGTAACGTTCAACGAACGAAGCTATTAGGATTGCAGCTATTTCCACAGATTAGCCATATGAAGATGAGAATGTTTCGTACGTTTCACCCTCCAAAACCCATTTATTTACCTTGTTGTATTTGTAATTTCTTCCCGCGTCGAAGAATAGATGTGAATTGCAACAACAATTTAACTTGTGGTGCGTTCTTTTTTTAACTAAAGTTAACTATAGTTGATGTGTCAGAAATTATAGTTGGAATGTCATAGTTAAAAAAGTTACTTTGGGTAACTTTTCATTTAGGAAGGATCAAAGTTATAAATATGGTTGAACTGTCAAACGAAATGTGTTGAAAAAAAAATCGAAATACATTTGGAATGAATAAAAGAGATAAAATCGTGTTTGCATTAAATTTATTGCCAAAATTCACTTCAAAAATGGAAACAATTTGTTAATTAAATTTATGTATACTTAATTTTTGGACAAAATCGAATCAATAATGTGTACATTGTTGGTTCATTCATTATGGGCACAATGCACAAATTTCGTAATAAAAAATTGACCAAATCGAAAGAATAAAATGTCGACAAAAAATTAAAAATAGTCAGATAATAACAGAAAACAATTCCCAAAATCGAAATCGACAAAAACAAAATGAGTTAAATTGAAAATACATTTACAAAAATGTATGCAATTTCAGATCAAAAGAACGAAAAGTAAACAAAAGATAACCACAAAATGAAAACATTGCAGTTTCAGCTGTGTTTGACAGATTAACCATTTCAACTCATATCAATGAGATGAGTTGGAAAAAGTTACTAAAAGTTACTTTCTGACATTTTAACCTTGAGTTTAGGAACGACTTTATGACGTCATAAAGTTACTTAAAGTTACTTTTCTGAATTAAAGGAACGATGAAAGTTAACTATAGTTAACTATAGTTAACTTTAGTTAGAAAAAGAACGCACCACAGGTGTGTGAAGATCCCTACTGCCTATGGGTGAGGTTTTTATACACACATTCTCATTTTTTATCTGAAATCTGACAGCTCAAGCTTCTAGGCAAATTGAAATGGCTTCCGGGGATTCTCATCTTCATGTGGGTAATCTGTGGCTATTTCCATTTGAGAAATCATATGCTATTATTGTATTCCTAGTTGGATGTTGTAAATTCAGTATTGAAATTAATGAACATTTTGAATTCGTGTGCTCAATATTAAATTTTTTGTGTGAACAAAAATGGAAAGTACCAACATACTTTTATTAGAAAAATGTCAACATGAGCAAATTTAAGTTTACAAGATAGTGCTTCAAGTGAGAATATAGAGTTATGTATTTTGGAGAAATTCAAATCGAACGTTGTAGACGTGTAAACATATATGTAAAAGCAAAACAATATGATTTAAAAAATAGAATGACAGCTCATTTGCGAAATCATACATAAAATATACTGACAGGTCATAATGACTTCTATTATCGTGTAAGGGGGCCTTAAGTAGTTTGAGTATGGAATTCGGATGTAAACATGAGGTTGGAGTATTTATTTTTGGTGGGAATATTTAAAAATAACAAGTACCCATTTCATATCTACCAAATCACCAATGAAACTGAAATCTATTAACTGTTCTGCTAGAGTAGAGAGAGACTGCCTTAACACTTCTTATTTTTGCTTCCCAATGTGTGTCACTGAGTTTCTTTAAAGTAGATCCTAGTAATCCTAATCGTTCAGAATTTTCCATCTACGAACTGAAGTTTGACGTTAAAGTTTGCATCGATTAACAAAGTGCCGCCCATCACGCGGCTTTTTTTGTTTCGCTTGTACGAGAGCATAGAAAATTAGAGGTGCCTGGTGGCGCTAATTTTTACGACAGTATTTAGCATATGAAAAGAATCAATAACAAAAGATAAACTAATTAAAAAATAAAGATTTCCTTAATTCACTGTTAATTGTGTCTAATTCGCTGTGTAATTTTATGAGTTTATTCACTGTTGGAAATAGTGACTTTTTGGAGAAAAACTATTTTTTTTATAAAAAAAACATATTTAACTAATGAAAGCAGTGGTATCAACAGATCTCACTATCTTCATTACTTGGCCAACTATATAGAAAACAAATAAAAAGTACGATTTCTAATTGACATACGTACATAACAGTAAATTTAACCAAAAATCCGCACAACTTCAATTGTTGGTTAAATTCAAAATTGATCGAAAAGCGGTTAGTTCTATATTTGTTTCACTTTTCTCTTAAACACTGGAAATCTGAAAATTGAATTGATTGATTGTGGGATATATGGAATATGTAGTTCACGGTTGAACGGTTAATCGTATATGTATGTGATGTATCTTATATTTTTGCAAAAAGATGATTTTAGAAATAAAAGCTGTAGCACATCATTCACACTTTCCTCACTCCCCAAACGAAGAGTGTCAGTTTATTCTCTTTTAATATAATGCACTTTATGCAAAGGTTAGATACCTATAATTGGATTTTTTTTTTTAAAGTACTTATTATTCACCACTACTTTCATTCAGCTAAACACAATTATTCCATAAATAATTAAGTAGCAGTCGTGAACGTGAACGGTAACGGTTTGCGTTGCCTTGGTCTTGAACAGGGGTTTTACCCCGTGCACCATATTCACTACATAGATACATGCATATTTATAACATTTTTCATGGTTGATCCTGAGTGGGTAGGGGAACTCTAGCCCACACAAAACGTGTGTGTGTATAGAAGATTTATAAATAAACGAACAACCTTGACCTTGTTCTCAAGGCGAATCTTTTTGCGCTCTGTGCTTTTGTCGCCAGTGCGACTGACTGCCAAAGAGTCAAAGCCAACAACAAGGAAATAAATAAAATAACCCCACAAAAGTTAACATTGGCAGTGCCACATGTTCGAATAGAAAGAATATCCTTTTATAATACAAACTGGAATTTGAAAAGGAACTCTCTGTGCTTAGTTGTCTTATTATGGTTTTTTGGCTTCGTTCCAAATCTTTAATAGAAGTGTTTCTGGGCTTGTAATTGAATAATACAAACATTTGGATAATAAATTAATGTTCTTCAATAATATTTTTTTTTTAAATAGGTTGCAAACTAAGATTTTTCGATACAAAGTTAAATGTTTCCCAAAATTAAATGTTTGGTTTTACGTGAAATACGTGAAACACTTTGTTTTAGCGGGAAAATTTTTCAACCAAAGTTGCACACTTTTACATTTTTTGTCTGCCTGATTATGTCATCTTATTTTTTTTTTGTTAAAATAGTAACACTTCGCATTTTTCTTATTTTCAAAAAGGGTAACGTAAATTTGTATTAAAAAAAAACAAAATATGTGAGTGCCGGGACTCACGGTTAATATGTGTAAACATCAAGGTTTGTCAAAGCGCAATTTTGAGGATCCATATTTGGATCCGTATGCGAAGTCGTCCATACGTTGTTGACTATACGTGCACGGATCCAAAATGGACTAGTTTGCTTGAAAGAGATCTTCAGATTTGTCACTGAACGTACTCAATATCCTAATAGGCTGACTTCCTTAACGTAATGTGCTACACCGTAAAGTGTGACCTCGTAACGTCGTACAGAGGAAATTCCACGTTTTTATTTCACTCTATTGCCGGTATATGCAGGTGATTAGACATCAAAAAAATTGTAGACAGCAAAATTTCAAACATTTTGTTTTTCAATAGAATACGTAATAGAAGTTTTAAATCAGATTGACGTGTATACATTTATACATGGACTGAAGTGCATAGTTCCAAGAGCCACAACATGAAGCCTTATACAACGTAACAATTTCGCCTTCGAGTCATTATGGCATTTTCAGAAGGTGAATTCCTCCCACCTGCTTTTGGAATATGGAATGACAGAACCTTATCTCTGACATTGGGTTACTGCTTCAAATATGGCAAATATGTAAGTATACAACTATGTACTATGTATATATGGTTGCTCCAGGGAATTTGTTTTTTTTTTTAGCTTATAATAAACTCATATTTTGTTGCTTGCAAATATTAGCATATTTATACACATTTTGAGGAATGCATTTGTATCATTCCTATTATATCAGCTCACCAAAATGTGTCTTTGTTTACACAGCTTGATACATGAATATCCTTCAGACAATGACCTAGGATGCGTATAGCTCTTATCATCTCAAGCAACTATTTATAAGCTTTGGTCATCATATAGGTATAAAGAAGTATACATACTTGAACAACCCTATAATTCTGAAGTGTTGTGCAAACGTTGTTTCCGATCAAACACCCATAAGTGTTAGGTATATTTGTATATTGTTTATTGTGTGTACACACTCCAAATTCCAAATGTTATCTTTCCTTGAAGGATATGAAATAATTCCCAATTTAACTGTCCGCATTATAGAGCCGCACACACAAATACTCGTATTAAGGCGATTAAATGTCATTGTTTTTTTGTCCATCTATGAATAAATTGCTTTTAGCTTTAAATTCAAACCTCAAAAGTCAAACTCATTGCTTTAAGATATCTATCCAACTGTCACTTGAACAAATTAAGCTGCCTACACCAGGAGGATCTAATTCCCCTTATAGTCAAACCCCAAACCATTGGAATTGCATGAATCTTGAATTAATGTGTGGGCGAGTGCAATAGATGTGTGCAATTACTCACTTAAAGTGCATCTCTAAACACTCTTCAACATTTTATAGCCATCGCCATCAAAGGATAGGGAAGGAATTGAACGTTTAATATCAGATATGTGTTGTTGTTGTTGCAAAAAGGACACAATAAAAGGAATGATGATGCTTCCACCTTCCAGTAAGCTATAAAAATTGTACCTACATATCCATTATCATTATCATTTTCACACATAGAGTAGAACTACTGATATTCATATATATAATACTGCTATAGTTTGGGGGGACTCACTCTTATTCCACCCCCTTTCAAATTTTCACCCATTATATCCTTTTATCCTGATGTGTGCATTTTATAGTGGGTGCATCCTCTTAGGGTGTATCGTCATCGTCGTTGTCATCTTTATATTGCTGATGTGTTAAATGTCAACATCAGTGACACAAAAGAGCTGCCGCATATAATGTGAATGTCAGTTTTCTGATGCCGGAAATTATGGCAGCGGCTCACTGCTCACAGAGAGAATATATATATGTACATAGTTTTGTGGCATATCAAAAAAAGGACGAAACAAGAAAGAAAAGTACTGGGAAATTAGGTCATAGATATAATAATGAAAATGCGGACTTTTTCATTTTTTTTGTTGCCTTATTTCATTCTTTATAATATTTTGACCTCGTTTTTCTTTTCTTTTGTCTTCGATTTTTCAAGCATACATAGGTAGTGAAAAAAGTGCTGGAAAAAACCTATGGTTATTGACATTTTTTTGTATTTAAAGATGGAAAGCAGGGGGTAACTTAAAAGTGACCTTTTGGGTGATTGGGTTCTGGCGATAGAAAACATCAGGGTAAATAATCGATTAGATTCTTCATCAATTTTATCATTTTCACTTAAAGTGGTTTCTTTGAAGATATTTCTCAAAGATTGTTTCTGACTTTGAATTCTTATACTTTTTTTATCTAGTTTGTTTGATTTTTGAAGGAAGACTCAAGGAGAATATTTTAAACAGAGATAAGAGAAAGCTGTGGAAGACATTTCTTTTATTTTCATAGGAGCTTATAGTTATACCTACATAGTTTAATTTAAGGAAGTGACTCCAAACATGCCAATTATAACAGTTTTGGTTTATAAAACTATACTGTTTATGCAGCCCCGCCGGGCCAGGGCCCTCCGAGAGTGGACCTACTTCAGGCATCCAGAGTTTTGTTTCAAATCACGCTAAGCGCGTTAACGCACGCCCACTTTTAATGGTGAACAACTTTAATAACTGTTATAAATTGACATGGCTTTTAGTCTCGTCCTTGATTTAAATGTGTCAAACAGGCGTTTTCATTTGAATCAGTTCTCTTTAAATTCATTGGGGCGTATTCATAGTCACTTTTAAACTTCAGTTTATCACAGACCTGGGCTTATCCTATCTAAATAACATTGAATAAACCCCAATCTAAGATAGACTGGAGTTTAAAGGTGACTATGAATAAGCCCCATTCTCTCCACTTCACATGGACACTTTTCTTTCTGTATTCCTTTTGAAAGGTTCCTTGATAACTGTTATTTGTTGTTGTTTTTAATAAAAATCACTCAATAACTTTTATTCTAAAAAAAAAAAATCCGGTCAAGGTCTGAGAGAAACCTTTAATTTGATTTTTTGTATGTTTCGGTCAACTAGTGAGATTTATCGCTGAGAGAAAAAAAAAAATAAATCTCATCTACAAATGTATCAGTCGCAATCTCGCAATGTCCGTTAGTGTATGACCGCATACGGAAATTTAGTTAACTAGGCTTTTTAGTCATCGGTGAATACACGTCGGTAAAAATTGAGTGATTTAGTGGTATAAAGTGAAAAAAAGACATTCTCGACATATTCTACATTTTCCTTTGCATTAACCATTTTTTATTTATTTTCAGCGAAAAAGGTTAAAGCTTGACCTTTTCCATTTGTTTTTTTCGTAAAAATCTCAACCATTAAGAGATATTTTTAAAAATAAAAAATAACTCTCAACCGATAACCTAATTTTTTTTATTTTTTTTTAATAAATCTCAAACCGAAACCAAATTCTTTTTAAAGGAATGTAATAACCCTCAGAGAAAAAAACATCTGAAAATAAGGTTAACAGTTATTTTTGATCTCTGCTTTTAACTCTCAACCATTGCTGCGTTGCAAAATTTACTGCCGAATCCGAACGGCTAAGGTGGCAGTAAATTTTTCATGACAATATAAGCCGCGTTCCTTTGGAGGTGGCGAACTACTCATGAGTAGATGCAAGCAATAATCTAGTACTACTAACTACTCGTGTTCTCATGTCGAGTAGATGAGGTTTGTACGAAAACCAATTCAAAATGGCTAGCAAAGTACTCATAAGTAATTCGCCACCTCCAAAGGAATACGGCTATTATGTAATCTTGCAGGTTTTTAAATATATTTGTAGATTGAAGCCCTTGCTTCTTAACCACAGACAAATTAGAAGAAAACAATCGGGAATTATAGGCAAAATGAGTGGCGTTATAGGAATGAGAATTTGACGAAAGGCACTCGCCTGGTAGCAGTCACATTACGTATAGACAAAATTTATTTGTTATTTATTTATTTAAAATTATTTTTTTTTATGAACTGTGTGATTGATGCTCCAATAGGGAAATATCTGAATCTGCCAATATGAAAAGTGACAGCCATCATTTTGTGGAAACTGACAGATACAAAATTATAAAGTGAATATAAAGAAGTTTGTGATCAATTTAAGTATACAAAAATGAAATATCAAAATTTCGCAAGCAAATAATATCCCGGAAAGTAAAATTGAGAGTAAAAAGAGCGGAGAATAATTGTACTAAGAAATCTAGTACAAGTTTCCACTAGAAAACACATTTCGTCATCATTTGGCAGTGCAGCAGCATACTGCAAAATGAAAAGGAGAACGAAATTTTTCGTTTATGACTTCGCTGTGTAATTTTTGTATGAGATTTTTCGTTTCACATCAGTAGCTCACTAGGTTTAGCTTTAAAGTGTAATTTTAAATGCTAAGGGGATTCAGGCAACGGCGATGTTTGTGACATCCTACAGCTAATGAGCATGGCTTGTTTCTGTTTAGCGTGGGAGAAATGAACTGTCAGAGCTATCGCTGCCCATTTAGAAGCTGCTGGAAATGCATCTTGAATACATCTACTCTTCTCTGTGATAATAGAGGCAACCTTCGCTGGTTTCGAAATACTTGCGTTCAGGTCTGAAAACCATCAGCCCGTTGCCGTTGACTTCTTTTTTATAAAACCTCCGGGCATTTTGTTTCGATCGCGACACTCTTCCAGAAAGGAGGCTGTTATGTAGTAGGTATACAGTCGTACAGAATATGGTGAAATTTTAATTTTACCTATTTTTTTTAAAGTCGATATGCCAAAAACCCGATATTTCGTTTGTATTCCCAGATTCAGTTGATGAATTATGTCTTTTCATCCAAATATTCAATATTTTGCCAAATATGTATGTATGAATGTACATATAATACTTGTATTATTGATCACAATACTGTCAGAAATAAAAATAGGCAATGGTAAACATTCAAGTTTGACTAGTTTCCTGGTTGTGACATTGCAAATCGCAAATTGTGGTAATAAGCTGCTTTTAAAATTATAACCCCCGTCCTCGTACATGAATAGTCCTTGCATAATCGATAAATCCATTGCAATCCAAACACCTACAATATTCATAATAGAAAAAAAATACCTTCAATCTATAACAACCCTTGCCAATGTCAATAGATCTTCGGAAAAATCCCTTTTTATATACGCATGGGTATGCACTTGCTGTATATGACAATGCACATACACGCAACTTTAGGTACTTAAAACAAACCAAACGTTCAATTTAAATGGCTCCACTTTTATAGTATTTCCTTTTTTTTCAAGGACTGCGTGTTTTTAGTCGGTTCCAGTTAACAGTTTATCCTTCAATCTATAAGTGCAACACAACACCCAGTTTTTGCCGCCGTCAAGAAGCAAGTGGCATCGAACAAACATATCCAATTATTGTCCATTTGCCGTAACTTAGACCCTTAATAATTCCCATTTACTTGACATTGAAAAAAATAAGGACAAAACATTCAGTAAGGCGTCAAGACTGTAGTAGATATCTATCTATCCACCTTGACATTCGAGTGCACTGAATGCCAGAGGAAAAACAGTGAATACAGCTCTCCATTGTACGCCATCTATTGCAGTATACACTCAAACCAACTCAACATCCCACCCCTCGACCGCCTTTTTCTTTTGAATTCTTGCCTTTCAATTATTATTATGGTGGCTTTCATTGTGTTATTAACAGGAACAAATGTTTGTATTGCATTATTTTTTGGCGTTGAGGGGAGCATAAGCAATGCAAATAGAAAAAGAGAGAAAAAAAAAATCAAGCAAAAAGGATCACGTGGATTTTGAGAGCATAAGAACTGTCATGCGCATCATCATCTGTCAGTGTCAAATTTTGATATTCACCACATTGCATTACTTATTCACCACACCACAAAATTTAACAGTGATTTTGTTAGCAATGTTTTTGACTTCGTTCAGTTAGAGGAAGAATTTGGTGATAATCGGTTGGTAAAAGGACGTTTGTGATTGCGAAAAATTAATATTTTATTTCGTTCGGTCTGGCAGAACTCGAATTTGCATATAAATTAATTCCCCGATTCTCTTCTAACCATAAATTATTATGGAGAAAAAACGAGATAGAGTGTTTTAGTAATAGAATATGGCAATGTAATTGATGTCATATTAATCGTGTGTAATTAAAGGAAACTTAATAATTATTGTGGCCTGAATATGCGGTTTAAGTTATTCTTCACCAACGGCCGTGAAGTAATAATTGCCTCCGGGAGGGTCTGTACAAGTTGAATGGTTTATACCATTCTACTCACTAATAAATACAATCGATAGTGGGTAATTTGATTAGACGGAGAATATTTTATTTTTAGGCTTTCTTTTCTATCAAATTGACTTTGAGCTCTGCGACATTAAAATTTATGTCACCGAATTTCGTTGTTTTGTGTATTGTGTCATAAGAAATACATTGAATGAATTTCTATCCATCAATATCGTTTGTACAGTGTGTATTGAAAGCCCACAACAAAGTGTTTTTCTTCAACCCTCTTAATAACTATAACACCAACTATTGACAGACTCGAACAAAATTTCCCGGAGTACCTATACCTAAATATCTAATCATTGGAAGCCCATCATTTATTTGTACCGAAATTTGGAAGAATTTTCTCATCAAAATGGCAAGGTAAGTGATTGCGGAGGTTTTATTTATTGAAGCCCACAACAAAAAAAGGGGTTGCAAAATTCGTTTGCGTAGGAACTTGTATGGCTTCGTTACAGACGGGGGCTGTGATGGGACGTAGACAGTTTTTTCCCTTATTTGCTTTTGCTGTTGTTGCCTCTGAAAGCGTGATAAAAATTTACTGATATGTCAGAACTCAGAAGAGGTCTGTCAGAATTATTGTCAGTGCGTTTAGAAGTCGCAGGGGTGCATTTTAGTTCCTTCTTTGTTTGCCTTTTCTTTTTTCTTAACAAACATGTGAGTTTGGTCTCATACCTCCCTCCCCAATCAGAGTATAGCTATTGCTAATAAGGGGGTGGTTGCGACATAATCATTTCCTGAAACTGCCTTACATTTTCTTTTGTTTCGTCGTCAGTGCTTTTTTACTTCTTTCCTTTCGATAATAAAAAAAATAAAGAAGAAGAAAAAACTGAGGGCTTTAATACCCAAATGGGTATTAGATAAGGGGAGTACTAAGGATTGGTCCGTTATTCGTGTACCAACATGTAACATGGATTAGTAGCTGCTATACCTATCCAAACACAAATTTCTATATACTATACACAGAGGTAGGTAAGGTACCTACTGTTACAATATCCACAACCACTATATGAAGCTTATTGCTTAGAAAAGTGTAACAAATTGCTCAATGGAATGGAAATAGGAAGTCTACTTCTTGCGATTAGAGAATGGAACTTAACCAGACATTACCTACTGTATAGTAGGTACAGGTTAAAATGTTTCAGCGACATGGTTGAATGGCAACGTTAACGGTTTATCACGAGTTTGTGTCCTTAGTTTTTGGTTGGAATTATAACCATGTTAGCGTTGGGATTTGAATTTTGCTTTAGCTTTTAAGGGATCGGTTTTGTTATGAGAAGTTGGCTTAGGAGCCTGTATAGAAGGTATTGGGAAAAAAACATGGCGTGGTAAATTATTGGATTATATACAAATGCTACCAAGGCAAGGAAGAAAGTTCTTGGGAGTCGAGTAACCTTAATCTACCTTATACCTACCATTTAATGGAATTAATATAAGAAGTTGCTTCCGGCTGTATTTAAAAGTGGAAAATTTAGTTCTTTAGGGTGAGAGTTATTGGATTACATTTAGGTTTACGGTACAAATTTTGACAAACAAGCTGTTGATTAAGGTTAATTATAATCATTAAATTATATAAAGTAAGTATATTGTATGTATGTACATACATATGTATGTAAATATTAGATATGTCCTTATTGGTACCTATAGTTCTTTAGAAATTGTTTAGTGTAAATTAAATACATATAGGTACAAGGTAGGTGTAGTACTCCTTTTGGAGTAATGTTTAGTGTGTTGGACTATTACGTCGTAGGTATGGGTTCATTCAGCCTATTGTCTATAATATGTTTCCAGGGGTATTATTCCTTGCATGAAATTGCCAAATCCTCCACTTCAAGTGGTATATTTCTAGTCATGATTAAAATTGTAAGTTCCTCCATTACTGACGATTAACAACAAGCAGACAGGGATTTTTGAGAGTGTAAAGCTACGATTAGACGGTCAACGAAAATGGTCAACGAGTTGACTCTCTGACGACAAAATGACATCAAATTTCGTCCCAAAGTTGTCTTGCCGTGTGATCGTCAACGCAGAATACTTTCCATGCGTTGACACCGACGTTAACATTGTTTTTCCAACGCATTGACTTTTTTGTTGAACGTTAAATCACCCTGAGCAAATGTTTGGATAGGTTGACGCAAAAGCGTTGACCATAATCCCAACACAACGTAGTCTGCGTTGACTTCCATGTGACATTGAGGGACTAGCGTCATTCGTGTGATCGTCAATGTGTTATGCGTTGACATGGTCAACGTTGACAGTCTATTGGCAGTGTGTTTATGATTTTTTTTGGTGACGTCAGAGAGTCAATGCGTTGACCATTTACATTGACCATCTAATCATAGCTTAAGTCATTAGGTCCTGGCTCTCTTACTGCGTCATTAATTTTTGCATTAGTAGAAGGTTATAGATACATTTTGTTGTTCTTGAAGATCATGAAAAGTCGTTTGCATGGGGATTGTAAATTTCTGTAATTTTCCTTATAGACTTTAATCTTGAAGATCCGATTAGTAGAACTAAAGATATAAGCTCTTTAAGCGAACCTTATGGGCGTGTTTGGAGATTTAATACAAAGCAAAAAATCAACAAAAAAGTCTCAAAAAAAGCCAAAAAGGTTAGTTTGAAAAGCTCATTTCTTGAGTTGGTGTACACCATTTGATTTCTTCAAAAAAATCTAAGTTTATGAGAAAAAAATTTTGAAATCCTAGAAGCGGTTTTCAAATAAAATATTTTTTTTTACTCATACAATTTTGAAATTAAAAATTGAATTTCAAAAACAAAAGCAATAACCCGTTTTTGATATATCGAATTTTGAAAAAAATATTCTTTCGAAGATAAAAAAAAACTGTTCTATCAGAAGTAGGTATACTGTTAAAAATGGCAGAGCAAAAATTTAATAATGTTAAATGGTAGATCGAAATGGTAAATTTTGACGCACAAAACATTTATTTTTATCGATAGAAGTAATAGAAGTCGTTTTCGCGAAAAAGGAGATTTTCCTTGAAGTTTTTAAACATTTGTAGATAGGTACCGTTGTTTTTGGCTTCAAGAATAATTTTAAAATCTTGTAGATAATATTAAAAAACTGCTTTTTGCTAAGTTTAATAAAAAATAAATTCAGTTATTTTTTAAATATTGAGTTTTAAATACCTACAGTAATATTTAAAATAAAAATAAGAAAAATAAGATATTCCATGTTTTCCAAAAAATGGTCGTTATTCTTGAGCCTAGAAAAAAAATGAAATAAACTTTTATGGGTAAATGGTCTCAAAATGCTAGGTACCAAGTTTAAAGAAAATCAACCTGTCCGTTTACGCTATAGTCAAACAAATAGACAGATAGAATGACGGAATTGCGAGACCCATCACTTTATTCGACTTCTCTAGGTACATCATTGTAATGTCAAGTTTGATCCAAATCTCGATTTATGTATGTATGTACAATTGTGATACCTTGTAGTTCCTTTATATCGCAATTAAGAAATGTTTAAAGAAAAGTAAGAAGTCATAAAAACACATATGAACTGTTTTTTCTCAGATTAACTTTTCTTTGAACAAAACAAAACTGTGAAGCATTGAAAAAGGATCTGGATATTCAGAGGCCAACAATATACGTTAAGAATAAAATGAAATGGAAGAATCTATGTACATATAACCTATACATCGCTGAAACTAATCTATATACATCTATTTAATTAATTTAAATTCTTTCCTATATACATACGACCAAACTTGTCAATTGTCATGTCATCTTGATTACTTTGAAAAAGCATTTCAAATTGAATCCCTATATTGACTAGACTGAAATGGATTACTCAACTCTAATGGATTAGAAAAATAAAATAAAAAAAAGTCTTGAATTACCTTTTTCACTAATATCCCTCAACAATATCAGTTTCGATTTGATGATGTCGTTCGTTTCCTATTTAATTTAATATGCCAGACAAAACGCACGGGGTGAACGTCCACATATTCTGCAGATCCTATAAACCCTCTCAACACCTCGGTTTTTATTTTTACTGTCCATTATTCCGGCTTGGCTGGTGGTTGTATATCCAATAGAGATATATGTATGTGTACTGGTGGTATCCCCAGTTAGCGCAAATGATTAGCCATAATGACCCTTAACTGATGCCCATAAACGTTTTGCCTCTAAATTCGACTAAGCCCATACCTTTTCCTTTATTCTTTGGGACTAACAAATATACTCGTAAATATGTATATGCGAGTATAGAAAAAGAGAGATATACTGAGTAAGCTCTATGGTAATCCACTTGTCCTCTCATTTGGAAAATGAAAACATGAATGTGACGAGAATCGAAAACAAATATAAAGAAAGAAATTCCCTTCGCTCTTATAAACAGTCGGCTGCATGATCAGAACACAAGGACCAACTGTAGTGTCCTTTATGCAAATATGGCTTTTTACTTCATTTCATTTCTTTTTTTTTTTTTTTAGAATAGACTATGTTTTCGTAATTCTAGACTTTATATCCAGAGGCTAATGGTCGGGTCTAGTTCAGAGGTTGGAGAAAATTAATTACCAATGGTTTTTCTCTGTCTCAAGTCTTCAGTTTCTGCTTGAATTTACCCTTGAGCATATAAGAGGTAAAATAGACGACAAAAGACAGAAGCTTAACACAACATTTTAAAAGTACTTTAGTCTAATCCTTTTAGTAGTAACATGGAATAATGTAATTGGAAACTTTTGTTTTTAATTAAACCTTATAGAAATACGTATGAGGAAGAGATTGTGAGAAAAGGTATATACACAAGGGTTAAGTAACGTGTGCACAAGGTTGTGTAAGAATAGAGTTTTCTAAGGTAAATTGTATGAGAAGGATGACCAACCATCCCCATTCTGACTCTTAAAATCCTAAACAATAATACTTGAAATGTGTCGAATGAAGAGGTGTGAGAAAGTGAGAAAAAAAGTATGTGTATATATTTGGTAATTGATCCTTTCAAGTTACAATACCATATTGTTCACTTACTTTTTCACCCCAGAAACAAGGAAAATAGAAACAATCAAAACATAAATAGAAGGAAACCCAAGAGAAAAACAATCTATCAAAGGGGTGATAGTGACAGAAGGTTGATAAATCAACATCCTTCTCATTCATGGTCTTTCATCATTTTCTTTTTGCAATATAAATAAATTATGAAAAGAAATTCAAAAGCAGACACACAAAACCAAATCAAATTCAATTTTTTTTTTATTTTAAAATCAATTTTAAAGCACAAGCATAAGAAGTTGGTATACACAAACAATACACAAAATAAATAAAGGGTGATTTTTAAGCTGGTTTGGTTTTGGCAACACTGGTTTTGACAGCTGACGTGTGTTAAGTACCTTGTGTCACTGTCAAACAGCTTCAGTTTGGTTTGCAATTTAACCATGGATCGTCTTACAAATGAACAACGCTTGCAAATTATTGAATTTTACTATCAAAATTCGTGCTCGGTTCGAAATGTTCATCGCGCGCTGCTTGTGTTCAGCGATGAGGCTCATTTTTGGTTGAATGGGTACGTAAATAAGCAAAATTGCCGCATTTGGAGTGAAGATCAGCCAGAAGCATTGCAACAGCTACCAATGCATCCCGAAAAAGCCACTGTTTGGTGCGGTTTATGGGCCGGCGGCATTATTGGGCCTATTTCTTCAAAGATGATGCGAATCGCAGCGTTACTGTCAATGGTGAACGCTACCGAGCGATGATAACAAACTTTTTTTTGCCCGAAATGGAAGTTCTTGACTTGCATGATATGTGGTTTCAACAAGACGGTGCCACATGCCACACAGCACGCGAAACAATGGCGCAATTGCGAGGCGAGTTTGGTGAACAGTTAATTTCACGTTTCGGGCCGGTCAATTGGCCGCCTAGATCGTGCGATTTGACACCATTAGATTATTTTTTGTGGGGGTATGTCAAGGCTAATGTCTATAGGGACAAGCCCGCTTCGATTGACGCACTGAAAGCCAACATCCATGCATTCATTCGTGAGATACCGGCCGATATGTGTGAAAGAGTATGCCAAAATTGGACACAGCGGATGGGCTACCTGAGACGCAGCCGCGGTCAACATTTGCATGAAATTATCTTTAAACATTAAATTGCAAGGTTCAAACTATCGATTCAAATAAATATTTCATTCTTTTTTTTGAATTTTTTGTGTTTTTTTTTTAAAAAAAGTTCTAAGCCTCTTAAAAAATCACCGTTTATATGTAGGTACATACATATGTACATTTATGTAAAATATGAAATAACGTATGTAGACTTAAAACGAGTTTGAATTGGTTTAATAAACGAAAATAGTTTCAATTCTGACCTAAACGAATTTTGAGTGAGTGTTGTGTTAATTACGTTTTCACCACGTGCAACTCGTCCAACTTATCGGCTCAGAATTCAACTAGCAATAACAATGCCTTGTCGTTCGCCACCGAAATTTTCATATTTTTGATGTGTAAACACCTATGCCGGCGGTAGAGTGAAATAAATACGTAGACTTTCCTCTATTCGACGTTACGAGGTCACACTCTATGATGTAGCACGTAACGTTACGAACATATGCATAGTAGGATATTGGGTACGTTCAGTGACGAAAATCTGAAGATCTCCTTCAAGCAAACTAGCCCGTTTTGGATCTGTGCACGTCGTCAACACGCATGGACGACTTCGCATACGATTCCAAATATGGATCCTCAAAAATGCGCTTGGAAGAACGTTGATGTTTAGATAAATATTATGATATATATATAAATACATTATGAATGTGCGCCATCCTCTAAAAAATTTTGTTCTATTAAGTCGATACGCAATTGCAATTGAAAAAGGATTTCACAGAATTATTTTGCTTTAATTGTCAACGGAGAAAATGACGTTACGATGAGTGCGTTCAGCAAAATAAAGTATGTTTAATTTGAAAAAAAACGCATCTGAGGAGAGTAAAATTTTATTTTAAATTACCTACGGGATTTTAGAAATAGGTTTAAATTTGCATGTTTAAAAAATGCTCATTAATTGCAGAGATAGGTATAAAACTAACTTTTATCTGGTTTGTATTCAGACTAAATAATATCTATGGTTGTTACTCTAATACTCAACGACCACTTAACAGAAATTTGATAAGATTTGTCCATTATCTTCTTCAAATTTGAAGATTTACCATACGAATACATTTCGTAAGTCTGTAAGATTTCAAATAAATCTTGTTAAATGTCAAATCGAACAAACCTATTTTATGTCGCGGTGAATGCATTCATTGGAAAATCCTTGGAAAATATTTTTTGCTTCTTTTGACAAACAACGTGAAACTTTCTGTCTCATTTCAACTTCATACGGAAAAATGAAACAACATTTGCATATTGAAGGGTACCTACTGTCAATGTTTATCTGTTTTTAATCTTTTTTGTGTGGTGGAAACACTACATATATTTATTTAATCTAAATTGAGATCAATATTTGATGGAAACATAGTATAAAATAATTGGGGAGGATTAAAATTGTCAGATTCTTTCAATAGTTGTATTTTGTTTTCCCCCAGATCTGATCCGGATTGGATTTGCACACGAAAATACATGTATTACAAAAACACTCAATGATCCAGATTTGCTTTTGGATTTGCAAATCCATTTTTGAACACACACTTTTAATACTTCCTTGCAAAAATTAGTTTTATCGCTGAGAGGTTGATGGATTTTTGAATAAAAAAAAAGACAACGAACAAACTAAAATAAATTCACAAAAGGAATAAAAAGAGATGGGTATATAAAACTATTTTTACTGTGATCCTGTTTGTTTTATTATCATGATCTAATCCGGATCAGATCTGGAGGTTAATGAAATGCAGCCAATGTTACACATATACTCTTTTTCGGATATTCCACAGAGGGATTTTTGAAAATATATTTCGTACCTCAAGATAATTTATGTGTAAGCCAATTTTTTCCACTTATTTATCAAACCTTTAACACTAAGTTGATGGAGATGTCCAAAACATTATTGGGTTTTGTCAAATTTTCTTAAGAAACAGCACTAGAAATTTAAATTCAACTTCGTATCTATGTATGATGTCCAAAAATTCGAGTAACAATTTTTAAGATGTCCAAATTATATTCGCGGGACGGAGCAATTGGTCCGTTCTAATCTTTACAAAAACAACTAATGGTGCATCTACACGACTGATTGGCAATATTATGTCAGTAAACTGTCAAAAAACTGTCAGATGAATTGACAAATTCATTCTTTTGGCAGTCTACTTACAAAAAACTGTCAGTCGTGTAACTCCAGCGTAATTCTAGTCAGTTTGTCATTTTCAAACAATAAATAAATAATTAGAAAATTAATATCTTCTTTTTCACAGTCCTTATTTATAAAAAGATTATCAACTTTTGTTTAAGCTGAAAAGAAGAGTTTTGTAGTTGTTATATTCATAACTTTCCGTATATGTGGTTAAGAATGGATTTTTAAATCATTTTTCAGTGAATTTAAGCTTTTGGTGTACCTACATTAATTATTTAACAATAATAAACTTGTCGTTTAAATTCTCGGAATTCAACCTCATTTAACTTTAAACAACTATAATTATTCTGCGTCATTTTCCAAATACATATAGGTATGTAGTCACTTTAACTTTTAATTTAACAACAAGTATAAATATGTATAAAACTCATCTCATATGAAAATAATTGAAATCCAAACTAAAAAAAAGTAACCTTAATGTGAATAACAAACAATGACAATTCTTCCTTCGCCTCAAAAACAATTCGTCAAAATGTAGGTATGTTGATAAACGTACCTCTACCTACTTCCACTTGACGTCAACGAAATTTAATAAAATATTCATAAAAAATTCATCATAAGAGTAAAAGTAAAACACAAAACATTCCTTGTCGTTGTAAAGGGTTGTCGTCGTAAACGTGTAGTTCATATTATAGTCTCGGTCGTGAGAATAAAGCAAGTTTTCTAAAACTATAAACACTTGCTGTAACTACCCCAATATCACTCAATCCACCGCTGCGCCATCATTTGTGCTCATGTTGTCACACACAACTTAAACAAAAAAAAAACCACTTCAGGCTCCTTTGGAAAATCTAGAATAAGCGCATATAAATATTTAAACTTTCTCGAAAAGTCAAGTGGTTAATGTTCATGTTGGTTACAGTAGTTGTTGTTAAAGTATACACTTTCAAAAACAAAAAAGAAAGTAAACGTCTGAGTTGTTTGTACTTGCAGTTTGGTTTTTGATGTGTAAACATCTATGCTGGCGGTAGAGTGAAAAAAAACGTGAACGTTCGTGTGCAACGTTACGGTGTGCAACGTTACGATCTGCATACTAGGATGGGTGCGTTCAGTGAAAAAAGTCTTAAGATCTCCTTCAAGCAAAAACAATTCCGTTTTGGATCCGCGCACGTTGATGTTTACACATATTAACCGTGAGTCCCGGCACTCACACAATTTTTTTTTTTTAATTTTTACTTTTACTTCTAATGTTAATATACTATGGCAAGTAATGCATTCAAAGAATCTCAAGATTTTGATCAAACTTGACATTACGATGATATGGAAAATGAAAGAACAGATGTTAAATATTTAATATACTAAGCAACTAGAACTGAAACGGCAAGTACGTGCGACCCAGAGGTGCATTTAACTTTTACTAAATATTTATTAAATTTTCAAAAACCCCATACTTTCTTAATGCTAAGTGGCTGATTGTCTCGTCTCATGACTAAATCATTTTTGAAACTAAAATCGAATTTTGAAATTGGATTTACAGGATGTTCCATTCTGTATGCTAGAGAAAGATCTGAAGAAATGTTTGGTCACTCGTAATCTTATTCAGTTTATATTTTAAAAAGTAAGACATCGCCATATTTATAAACGCTTATTCCAAAAGTTGTCAAAATATATCCTCATAAATTCACTGACATCCCTGTCATCTGTCAATTTCGTGAACTTTTGGAACCGTTCATTCATTTCAAGAAAATATTTCAATTCGTAACTAGAACCTTGCCTTGCTTTGTTCTTTGAACAAATCTACCGACTTACGACGAAACTTTGTGTCCAGCAAATTTTAGTTTTTAGGAAAGAAGGGCAGGAAGTAAAGAGAGTTAGCAAAATCTCACTGGGCAATGATTGAGGAGATTTTTTCGGTTTCACACTTAACGAAGTGTGCGTTTAACAAAGAGAATAAGCTGGGCATACAAGATCGAGCCAAATTCCATCGTGTGATTGGGCTCAACCGAGCCATATGGATTTTCAGCCGGTCGGAAATCCACGAGGCAAATGACTCGATCGGCTATACACGAGCTTTAGTGTCTGATTACATGGGTTGTTTTACTGAAGAGAGCATCGGTGAGACATATAGATTTTATGTGCGTAAAAAAGAGAATGTGGAATCTACCTTCTCTTTTGTACGCACATAAAATCTACCTGTCTCACCGATGAGCTCTTCTGTAAAACGACCCATGTAATCAGGCACTTAGATCCTGTATAGATTGGGAAGATTGAGTGAGTCTCACCGTGTTTACATTAAAGACTTTGAGGCGCCTCAAAATATATTAAGACAACACCAACTTCAACATTCCGGAGGAGAGCAAAAAGTTAATTCCATTTCATTAGATTGACTTTAGTTGTTGTTTTATGTTCACAGTTCTTATCACTTTAAAATAATGGGGCATATTCATAGTCACTTTTAAACTCCAGTTTATTTTAGACCTGGGTTTATCCTATCTAAATAACACTGAATAAACCCAAGTCTAAGATAAACTGGAGTTTAAAAGTGACTATGAATATCCCTCATTATGTTTAAATAATGAATTCTAAATTAACGTCTTCATTTTAAAAAGAAAATAACACCCAAAGGTGATTGTGAAGTCATCTTGTATCTGTTTATCGTGGGTAGAAGAGAATTGGGAATAAATTAAAAGAAAACGTCAACAAATCTGCAGCATTTTTTTTCTTCGTTTGCAAGGGAACAACCAATTAAAGCAGTATCTAAGTTAGACAATCGCTGGAAAGTGTTTATAAATAAGGTTTTGGAGTTGGGCAGCTGTCTAAAGATAAACTCACTTTGGGATAAGACTGATTTTATTTCTGAATCTGAAATCTTTTTTTGACTGAATGGTATTTCAACTCTGTTTTTATGGACAGGTACGAAGTTTAATTGAAATCGTTGAGAAAATTCCAACAAAACAAAAATTTGTGTATGGGAGATAGAAGCTCTAATTGCTCTAGATAAGCTAAAACAAGAATTAATTAGTTAATGGAGGTAGATTTCATTAAAATTGATTGAAGTGCTCCGTAAATAAATACCATTGTCTTAAATTCGATAATTTCCCATTTTTGATGGAGACACTTTTACATACTTTAATGAAGTTGGAATAAATTGGGCCTAAATTTGGTAAGTTAACTTTGAATGAGCTGAAAAAATAATTTTGGCATATGATGCAATATCAATTGATAAATTATTAATTGATTTATATGCTAAGTAAAAAATCTGGCTTAATTCAGATTCAGAGTAATTTTCGTTTTGAAAAACTGGGCTTCAGAAATTAAAACAAAAAATGTAGTAAAAAGCTGCCATCGAAATTTTACTTTTTTGTTTCTGTTAAATTGAAAATTTTAAATTTTTAAACCAATCCAATACTTAAGCTTTAGTTTAGCTAAATTAAACCTTCAAATAAAAAAAAAAAACAGTCACAGGACTCACAACTCTCCAGAGGGAGCAGCGAAAAAGTTGCTTTTGGGGAAAATACTTCAAGAAAAAGTAGAAAGAAATTCAGGAACCAGGAACTCTATAGGTAGTTTGAGTTAAAAAAGTAAACATTCGAAGAGCACATTATCCATGATTCCTTGTTTTTTTTCGTGTTGTCTGAAAGGCTATGATGGCAACGAACAATCATGTGGACATACATGTACAACGTATAGCATGTACATGTAGCTCGTGTCGTGTCGTGAGACTTTAAAGTGTTGGGAGTTTGGAAGTATAGATTTGTTTTACTTTAGCTCCCCTAACGATTCTGGTGGAGAGGGTAGCCCGCATCAAGTCAAAGCAATGAGGGTGAATATTATTCAAATTGTTTTTTTTTTTTGTTTCATTCTGGAGGTACATACATATATTGTGGAGTTCTATCATTCTTGCGGTTTGGTTTTTTTTTTTTTATTCACAGAGGTTGGAAGAATGTCTTTCCATCAATGTAAACAGAATTCACTTTACCTTAAGTTTTGGATACATTTGACTTTTTGTGTTCTTAATAAGAAAAAGTTCGGCAGCAGTGACGACTTAAGTGCGAGAGATGGGGTGTTTCTTAAAAATATACATACCTATGTACATATAGTCTGACTTATTATTAGAGCAGAATAAGTAGACATAATATTTCTTTCAAATGTTGTAGCGAAGCGAGGTGTAGGTACTAAAGTATTGCTTCGTAAAGAAGGCTTCCAAGGTCATTGACTTGTTGAGATAAACTTTGGACTTCAAATAACC
This sequence comes from Leucozona laternaria, assembly GCA_932273885.2. Classification (NCBI taxonomy): domain Eukaryota; kingdom Metazoa; phylum Arthropoda; class Insecta; order Diptera; family Syrphidae; genus Leucozona; species Leucozona laternaria. The sequence goes on along the minus strand of OW026368.1, from coordinate 18,228,422 downwards.
CTAAGGGAAAAAGTTTGGAGTCGTTATGTCATTATGGCGGATGCCAGTCAGAATTCACAACTTTTTCGAAATTAGCCGTCCGAAGAAAAAATGAGTAATAAAGCAATTGAGAACGTGACTCGGGCTGTGTGAGTTGTTGTGTGACGTTGACGTTATGGTGTCGTATACTTTCTCACTACTTTCAAAAAGAAGCCAATAATTAGACATAACAAAGATGTTACATACAAAACGGTGCTGTAGGCATCAACCTTTCTCCATTTGTATTATGAATAAAGATGCTTGAGTTGAAAAATAAACTCACGAGACAAATTTTTCATGTCCAGGGACACTCTTACTTCCCAGTCTCCGCAAATCGATATTTTCAAGAAAACCTTGAAGTAATAAATGACTTGTTCCTTGGCAAAGAAATCTGTCGAATATTTTAACACAACGAAAACACTGTTTTGTTTTTTAATTTTTCTTTAATTAAAAATATTCAACAAGAATGAAAAAAGATACTTTAACTCGAAAGCAAAAAAAAAATCACTTAAAATAAAATAATCACAAGTCATTTAGTCATTTATTTTTTTTTGTCCCAAACAATCTTATACTGATGCTTTTCCATTTAATTTTAATTCCCAAGAATAGTCTCAGCATCTTCTTGTTTAACTTTTAACCCTCTGCAAAAAAAAAAAAATCAAAACAAAATTACACCGCTATAAATAAAAAGAAGAAAATCCTTTTCCCCTTTTTCAATTTGCCATTTTTTAGGGGCTCAGCCCGACTTTACAGTTTTACGTGCGTAAAATTCATCGCCCTATTCTCTTCTCCTTCTCCTCATCCCAGAGATATTTTAAACCAAGTAACAAAATTTGAAGATGTAATGACACGCGTTGTGCCACCGTAAAGTGTCTTTCAATTCGTGCGGAAGACGTTTTTCCGTGTCATTAATGCGTTAAGGAGCTCTTTTTTAACTGATGGGGAAGAAATGTTGATCAAATCAAATACAATTTTGTAGGTAGAGACACACTGCTGATGATAAAAATGATTAAACATTACTCAGCTTCTTCCAGTTTAGGGATATTTTCGTCGATAAATTTTGTGAGTTTCCTTTTAATTACCGAAAGATGAGACAACGTTAAGCATTTTTGATGTTTAAATAATGGCCAGTAAAATTATAAGTGAAAACTTTATATAAATTTCATGGAAAGAGATTGTGTGTCTTATTGAGTATAATAAATGTGGTTGCTCCTCGTTCCTATAGAGTCCAAATGATGTTGCAGGTAATCAAAGAAACAATGTATTTTACTTCTGCGGTAAGGGTTTTATGTTCCATTTCGGAAATTATCATAAAGGCTAGCAAACTTCAAGCAAAACAGGAAACCTTATATAGTCAGAAAATTAATGTTAAAAATAATAAAAAAATATACAAATAATGAAATGAGGTAAATAACTTAAAGGAATAGTGCGTATTACATCTATACTTTTACTAAAAACAATAAAAAAAAAAACGAACTAATGAAAGTTGTTTTGAAAAGAAGCCATATAACCAAATTAAGAACTTGATCTATTGGAAAAATAAATAATTTCTAAAACTTTTTAGAATGTGAATAAAACGATATGATACTAATGTTACGTATGAAGTTCAAACTTAACAGAACTATGATGGAGAAGTGCAAAAAGTTGGTTTTCGTCATACCGTATATTTGTTGGTGTGTGGGTCTTTGCTTTCACTACGCATGAAATCAAATCCTAAATGCATGAGCCAATTTCATTTGTAGTATACCATCCAGTCCTTCATTTTATTAAAAAAAAAATATGCAGGAGAATTTAAGCGTACACTTGGACGTATACGTACTTTTTTTTAAATTTGATTGAAATGTGAACTATTTCTCCATGTATTTCACCATAAGAGCTCAGCCACGCAGTGAGTTACAAGCGGAAACTGGCCATTTTTAGAACGACTAATCTGGAATTAAAAACAAGAAAACAAGTCATCAAAAAGGTTAGAAAAAGGTAATATAAGGTCAACTTTATTTTTTTTTTTCAGGAGAATGTTAACACCTTATGTAAAAATGTGTACTTACTAAAAGGTCATATTTATTTAACGTCAATTTGGTTCATAAATTATTGGTCAGTGAAGAAATAAGTATAATAATTGCTTAAGTTAAGTTCTTTAATGATTTTCAACTGTTAAGTTGATACAAAATTTCTATCGTTGATGACTGATCAAACTGAAACTAATTGACTTTTTTTTTACCATTTCATGACTTTTTTGATGATACACACAATTTCGTCGTGAAAGTGAAATATATAAAAGTAGTTTATTATTTGAACGACTCGAAAATAAAAGTTCATTATTTTTTTCCTCGCACACATCCCTGTAAATATATTATGTGCATACAGTGAAGTGTATACAATTAATATTGCATTTGAACATAAAATTATAGTGCCTGATTACATGGGTCGTTTTACTGAAGAGCGCATCGGTGAGACAGGTAGATTTCACACATAAATCGTATTCAACAATCAAAATGACTTCTGAAATTAAATCGCGTTCTAAAAGATGTATTTCAGACCAAATAATTACTTACTTGAACGCGACCATAAGACATTTTCTAAACACTTCCTTTGACTGCTTTTGAACGATGCAATTTCTCTTGCGATTTTTAAGCACGTTGGCGAGGGACGTATGTGGTGGATGGGGTAGGCAAAATTGCTGATGTTGAACAAATTGTAGAGTTATCCCTCAGTCTTCTTGGTGCTTTTCTTTAGTCTGCTATTACACGATGCATCTATTTGCATGCTACTTTTTGAACAACGGAAGTGCAAACGAGAAAAAAAATCGAAAAGATGAGAGGCAAAAAAGTGATCTGTCTCGCGTGGGTAAAACTTTCCGTTCAACTAATTGACGTTTCTCTTTTCCGATTTTTACTATTTTGCTGCATATGATCTCGTTGTGCGAGGAGTAAATTTCTATGTTATGCACAGAAATGCTTTTTTATTGCTTCTATATTTTTTTAAGATCACAGACATAATACCAACACCGAAATAAAAAATTAGACGACTGTCAAACTTAGAGGATATATAATATGGAGTGTTTTTTTTTATTCGAATGTGAACCCTTCATAGGGGTCGCTGTTCAAGTTTCGGTCACAGAGTTTTCTGCACATTGGAGAAAAAAACTAAAAAAGAAGATATTGAAATCTTTAAACTAATAAACAAACACTTATTAATTTCAAGAACTACTTGTACGATATCTTCTAAGACTTTATCTGAACCGAAAGTGAAATAGCGCCCCCTATCATGGCCCCAGTCACTACAATGCATTAGGGATAGAAACGAGCACTCCATATTATATATCCTCTAAGCTGTCAAATTGGATTCATGAATTTGGTTTCAACGTGTATTAGCATTTGAATCAGTGGACGAAATAACAAAAAAGAATTTCAAGAAGGCGCATTTTTAGAATGAATCCATAAAATTTTAGTTCAGAGAACGACGCCGTAAATTATTCATTCGCGCCGAAAAACAGCATCAATTTGCAACTGAAACGTTTTTCCCCCAAGTGACATGAGCGATCCCTTCTGACGTTCACACTACACAGTTTGTGAGAAGGTGTTTTCATCTCGAATTCGCTAATTTCGTTTGACAGATCATTTCATTTGGCCTTTTTTCGTTGTTTTTTATACATGCAATTTTGACATTTCCAATGCATTCCACGTTGAATGGATTCCATTTTGGTCTGTGTGTGAAAGTTTTTCAAGTAATTTTTTTTACTGAATTACGTGCAAATTTGGTAGAAATTATATAATTTAGAAATTTTGTATAAAATAACGTCATTAGTCCAACTGAAAACTTTTGACAAAACTTGGGGCAAAGCTATAAGGATCCGTTTCCTTAAGTTTTGCACAGAAAGTCAAATTTTGAAGAGTTTGTATGAAATTTTCTCAAAAGTATTACTATTGCGAAAGGGGAAATTTTTGTACGCTAATTATACATTTAACAATAAAACATCCCCATTATTATTGTCGTTCATCCATTCATTATTTCAACCTAATTTTATTGACACCACACAAATTCGCGAATGCCATGTTTTCTTTCATTATCTCACTCCTGACCCGACATTATGTAATCTTGCTGACCTGAAAACTTAGATATGCTCACAATTTTCGTGGACTGAAATTCACAGAAGGGGAAAATTTTACTCTCTTTTGTGAAAAACTAAGTAGGTTTTTTAAAAGTCAACTGTGTTTGATATAGTTCCAAGAATATGCGATTTGAAATTCAGCGACCGTCATTTCTAATTTATCGTCGAAAAAAATGCTCTCTCAAAACCCTGCCACACTCATCAGACCATAATTAACTTTTCTTTGTTTATTTCTAATGTCTTATCACTGTCAGCCACTTAACTAAACAATTAGGATGAATGAAAATTTCATCTCTGGCTTCGAGTTCTAATTGTAGATTCTAACTTTGGTTCTATCATAGTTTACTTTGTTACCATCCTACGAGTATTATATACCTATACACATAGCCATGATGGTATAAATTGACTCAAACATAAAATTAAAATTAACTCTCAAGAAGTTAACCTAACTAATTACTCTGGCATTTGTTTTTTTTTTTGTTTTTCATTCTTCGAGATGTTATCCCTTCAATTTCCTTTAAGCCACAGAAAACAGCAAAGATAACTGGATTTTTTTCCTTCCCATGTAAGAGGCAACATAAAACCTATACTTATATAAAACAAAAAAAATAAAACGACAACTTAAAGGAAGGAGGAAATTAGATTTTTCTTTGTTTAGATGGAGATGACATAACCCTAAAGGGAGTTTGACTACATACATAATAACACTACATACGTAGTACCACAGCCTAACTAACTAAAGGGTTAAAGAAATGACAGAATTAAATCGGATTAAAGTGCGAAAGGATTGCCTTAAGGGATGTGATAATGAAGTTTTCATTTACTAGAAAAAACTATGTCAAGGAAGTCGGAATGTATTTTCTTTCGATTTAGGTGCGAAGGAAAGGTAGGTAAATATTATTTATTTTGATAAGAAATTTGGGTGTTTTTACTTAGTTTTTGTTTTTTTTTTAAGCAGTTTGTGAAGATTTAGTTTGATTTGAGTTGTTGTTTTCGGAAAGGAAAAAAAAGACAAGGGTTCTTTATTCCTTGGTTATTAAGATTAATAGTTGTGATGAGGATCAACTTTTTTAAAATTTGATTGACAATCTGAACAAAAATGGTTTCACCTTCATGGTTTTTTTTTTCTTTTGTTTTATGTCATTTAATTGTAATTGATGAGAGTTATTTTTGAGTTCTTAAGTTTGTCTGGGGACTATACCTTTTAAAAAAAATATTACCCTGGAAAGTCTACCGTGAAAAGATTAATTACTATGAAAATTTAACAGTGGGCAAAGCATTAAATCTTTGAGGTGGATTAGTTAAGCTCGAATTAACCACCACTCTTGTAATGATTAATATTGTTTTGTGTGCAATTGTAAAGAAGCTTAACGTACAAAATGTTGTTAAGTTGTATTATTTAATAATGATTTGAATTACTAGAATGGAAGAAAGTAACCCCTCTGAACTTTAAGGCCGCTTAAAAAAGTTGGTCCAAAGAATTCACCGGAGATATAGCTTAACACCACGATAACTGTCACAGAGGGTTTCCAGTGAGAATTTGTAAATATTTATTATGTTAAGGAACTCCATGTATAGCAGCACAATGTCATGCAGTTATGGGGGAGAGGCTCCAAGCAATTAAACTGGAATTCCACGGTTTTAAAAACAATTCAATAAATATATTTTAACTTTACGCATAAATTTCTAAGAATGTACCGAAAATATTGGGTCTTGAGTCAATGATCAATCCCAAATAATTGAATTCGTTGACAATTTCTAGCTTAAAACATCTATCACTCTAATTTATGTTGTCGAATCAGTATAAAATAGAAGTATGGATCGCAGAATTACAAGTGCAAAGTTAAAATTGTTGTCATTTAGTACCAGAAAAGAAAAGATCAGCATTAAAAATATTTTGGTCTAACAAATTACCAAAAAGTCCCATAGTCTTAGAAATTCTAATCAATTTGTCCTCAGAGCAAACCATGCTCTACACAGGCTGAGGTTCCAATTTATACCATGTAACAAAAACAGTCAATTGACCTTTAAATCAAGAATTACAAGTGAGAATTAATGTAGACATAAAAAGTATTGGTCCCAACACCGAACGCTGAGGGACTTTCATATCTATTGACTTTATTTCGATCTTTCTTTCTGACGTTATAAAATAGTACATATGTTAAAAGTCATTTGTTATTTTAAACTCAATACAAAAATATTTTAGATAAACAATTTATTGTGTATTTACATTTGGCAATTTGTTGTCAATTAAAAAAACTATTGGTTTTATTTGTTTCACCGAATACTTACAACTGTATTTGGCGGTTTATTTTATAAGCATAATAGCTATTCATTTTTTCGGTCCAAAGATTGCATCTTCACATACATAAATAATCATACACATTTTCATTTTTATGTACAGAATATTTCAATAGGGACGCTCAAAATTTGGTAAAGCGTAAGATTATATAGCCACAGATTAGCCATATGAAGATTAGAATGTTTCGTACGTTTTACCCTCCAAAACCAATAATGTAAACAACATTGTTGTATTTGTAATTACTTCCCGCGTCGATGAATAGATGTGAATTGCAACAACAATTTAACCGGTGTCTGAACCCTTGCAACCCTACAGTCTATGTGTGAGGTTTTTATACACACATTCTCATTTTTTATCTGATATCTGACAGTTCAAGCTTGTAGGCAAATTAAAATGGCTGCCGGGGATTCTCATCTTCATGTGGCTAATCTGTGGTTATAGCGGCCATGTTGTTAAAGCAACATATTTCAAAGTTATTGTGAATTGTTGAGAAGTGTGTCTATGGCAATTCACCATGGATGATTTTACCATTGAAGGACATGACGTGTAAATCATCAAATTTTATTTTTAAAATCAGTTCTCCATTGTCCATCAGATAAACGTTTTTTAACCACCAAGCATATTTTTGTTTGGTGTGGATTTTGATCTGGTGGAATCATCGGTCTGTAGGTACTTCTTTCAAAATGAAACTGATGGCATTAACGTCAACAGCGACAACTAAAAATCGATGATAAATAACATCTTGAGGTCTAAACTGGATGATATGGGTGCAGACAATATTATGTAAAGAATTTTTCAATAACCCCTACACGGCAAACACATTTGGTGAACATTCATTTCGTTTCGTTCTGATTCTTCAAAGAATAAACATCATGTGAATAAACATCATGCCCTCAACGACGTTCACAGCAAAAATGAGGTTTGCTCGCGAACATGGCCCTACACGGCGAACATCGAAGCCAACGAACACGACAAAATTGAAATTTTCCGCCAACAGCGAATCGTTCGCGAACCAGCCACTACACGAAGAAAATATAGCGAGCACGAACAAGTTCGGCAAGCATGTTCGTCGTTTAGGGCTACCTTATAGGGCCCTTAGACACAACACTTGTGTGCACACCAATGGAGACACCGACACCAAAAATCAAACATTTTTATTTTTTTTTGGGAAGTGTCATGACACCAGTGTGCACACAAGTGTTGTGTGTATGGGCCCTATTAAGGGCGGATAGATGTTGAAATGGAATAAAACAAGCTGTGTGTGAGGTATTAACAAAATTCTATTTTTATTTGAAAGGCCCATGTATGCCATTATGTATGGAATATATGACATCGTTAAAATACCCGTCTCGGCTTATATCACGGTGGCATGGATCTGAGTCGTCCAATTGTCAGTGACTCTTCCGCATAGATCCAGCTGAATTTTAGCGATAGCCTGTGTTATGTTCACCTTAAGGACATCTATTTTTGATTGTGGTTTATCATCGTTAAAATACCCGTCTCGGCTTATATCACGGTGGCATGGATCTGAGTCGTCCAATTGTCAGTGACTCTTCCGCATAGATCCAGCTGAATTTTAGCGATAGCCTGTGTTATGTTCACCTTAAGGACATCTGTTTTTGATTGTGGTTTATTCGCACATACTTCAAGAAACCTTACAAGGATATTGGTGGCCAATTCACGTCACACCTCTGCGAGAGTAAGCCTTACCATCAAATTGATCATGCAGAATGTCCATTGTGTCGTTTGCTGTGTGGCACGTAGCACCATTCTGTTGGAATCACATGTAGTTCACAGGCATGTCGTGCAATTTGGTCTAAAATAAATTGATTATCATCGATCGGTAGCGTTCTCTGTTGATGGTAATGGCAATGCCACCGTTTTAGCCACCAAACGTTAAATAGTCGACTGAGAAGACCAACCATATAAACCGTAAAATGGGCGCAACGAATACGCATAGTTGCCACAAGAGATTTTGATAGTAAAGTTTTATCATTTGGATCGTGTTACTTGCCATGGTGATTTGGCATCAGTATAACTGAATAACAAACAACAGATTTGACAGATGTCAACAAAACAACATGGCCTCCAAAATCTAACCGTGCCACTTGAAAAACTCTTTAGAACGGTCGGCGATTTGTGTCATACAGGGCATATGTCACGATGAAAATTCTGGATGAGTGATTTTTGGTTACGTTAACTAGCCACTGAGATCGTAAAATTTAACACAGATTTATGTGAATAAATCGGAAAAAATTGACTCAAATTCAACAAAACAAATTCAGCTAGATTTTTGCGATAAATTCATCGAAAATTGGACATCCGAAATACGTGCTAATAAAGGAAAGTCGAGGTGAAGTGGGGAAACGGTGGCAAAAATTCGATATCCTGGAAGCGTTGTTATCGATTAATCGATTCGTAATTCTCACATTACGTTTTTTATTAGCCAAAAAATTCCTTGTCAAAAAGTCTTACGTCCGATTCCAAGAATAGGTATATGAATATTTCCGCGAAAACCTTATTGATTATTTCCATAAGTAAGCACCTATGTATATATATACCTATTAAACATTAAGAAAGCCATTAATATTCCAACAACTCATGCTCCTAAGCACCTCCCAAAAGTTCTCTTTCTTCCCAATCTAATATCCATGCTCCGCATAGTCTCTACATAGACCAAGTTTCCTTTCAAAAATTAAATTGAAAATAATAAAAAAGAAAAAAAAAAACATAATCGAATTGGTAGCTATAGGGTTGAATATTCTTAGAAATAATTTTTCTCATAATTTAAATTTTGCTTTTTTTATTGTATCTACAACCCACGCTCGTCGTTTGTTTGGGTTGAATAAGATATCTTAAAAAGGGCACAAATTTTCTAGTTAAATCTTGTTACCGTTCTGCCTTGTACTTGTGCATCTCCCTCATCTGAAGCACATTCGTAACCTTTGGCGATGAACAATTTCACCTAAGAAAATTTTAAATTTTTTAGGTATGCAAGCTTTCATTTCATTTCATTATATTTTATTTTTTTTTTAATTTACATTTCTCTCTCTTCTTCGGTAGGTATCAAATTCATATTCGTATCTACATTTTTATATCTTTTTATTTAAATAAAAAAGTCTGACGTTCGCTTATATGCATTTCATTAGCAAAAAACGTACCTATAAAAAAAAAGTGAATTGTCAGACAAGTCCGGGAAAAGATGGATGCAAGTAACTACTACAAAAACGACTGGATTGCTACACCAATAACTCCACCCTGGATATTGCATTCCTCATTTTCGTTTTAACTATGACAATACGTATGCGGAAATGTATGGCTAAAATCTGCTGATTTGTGTATGTATTTAATTAAATTTATTTGGATAACGTAAGATATCGTCCTGATACATATCGCTTCACTTGCTGACACTTATCCAACCGCTAAACCTCAGGTGACGTCTCAAATTGAAATTCCCCCCAAATTCAAAACTCTACCTACATATACCTATACAAACAAATATGTATGTATATCTGTATTTTAAGAATTCACCAAGTGTGCCGCACTGCCGGAATAGGAGGCATATTTATACCCTACGTAAACACATTTACACCCTCTAGTGCGTATATCTGGTAGCGCTGCAAGCAGATTGCGGTTAGATTGTTTGGAAATAATAATGTGTCGTTTGCTGAATATTAAAAAAAATGCTTAGATGGACAGAAAAAAAAAATGAAAACGACGCACGAGACAAGAATCCACAATGGCACGTAGCTCAGCACGAACGCTCATAAACTTAACACTAGGAATGGAAAGGGATTCTCTCTGTGTAAAGGTATAAATGCCATCAACCCCGGTGTGCCTAAATCACTCGTCTTTGGGCTCTAGAGTGATGTCTGGTGTGACATCACTCATCACCATTGCCATGGTTTTAGAGATCCAGAGAATCTTTGCTACTTCGAACTCGTCGTGTCGTCGCAGTCGGTCGTTTGTTGATGAAAACGCAACTCTTGAAACTCTTTGACGTTTGGTCATAAAATCCATTAAGGTTAAATAACGAAAATAATTTCAGTCCTCCTACGTTAACTTTTCATTAGTGTATTGTTGTTGGCTGATAATGTTTTTTTTACCTTTGATTAAGGACCAGTAATGGATTCGAAATAAATATTTTATCTCCTCGATATTTTTATCAAACGTGGAGAGAGATTAAAAGAAGTGATGAGAAGGGTTCAACATCATTTTTCAAAAGAAAAAATCATTTGATGATAATATTTACTTCAAACTATTTTTGTTTTATTTGAGTAAAAATAACTCTCAAGCTGCTTCGAACAGTAAATGACTACAATCATGAGGATAACTCCCAGAAGGCAATTCAAGAATAACTCTCGAAAGTATTCTATAGTGAAAGCATTTTCAAATCCACACGCACATTAAGATGTATTTTTGGAGATATGTTAAGGTATTCTTCCAGCAATATTTTTCTAATACTACGTTTTCACCAAGAGATAATCCGGGATTCAAGGTAGGAGATTTAAAATTAATCTTGAAGTGTTTTCACCACAAAAAAGGAGATTAAATTGACGTTTTCAGTCTGAATTGCCATTCAATTGTCAACTCAATTTGACAAGAGTAAAACAAATATAATCGGCAAACGTATAGCGAACGGAAAAAACAATTTTTGAGCAATAAAATAATTAATTTTGAATAAACTACTTATTAAAAATGAGTCTAGTAACCTAAATCTATTGTTATCACACCATTTTATTCTTCAAAATAACATTAGAGTATAGGAGAATACATAATTACAGAAAAAAAAACACAATTTTTCGGCCCAATCTTCAATGAGAAGCTCCCCATCCTCCAGTGTCTAGGTTGTCCGTTGTTTTTTGTTTGTTTTGGTTGTTGCATTATCTGGAATTTGTATTGTTTACCAAAATATTATTATAAATATATGAAATACATTGTAAATACTTGCATTTTTATTCCTACAGTCAACGCGCAAAAATATTTTATAATATTTTTTTATTTCAATGGAAAAACTGACGTTTAAAAGGGTGCGTTCTACAAAATTAGGATTGTTTGATTTGAAAATCTCCTTCTTGCAAGAAGATTTCAATGAGATTTACTTTAAATCTTCTTTTGAGGAGATTTCAATTTGTATGGTAAATCTTGGAGATTTGAAGAGGATTTATGCTAAATCCACTTTAATCGCGATTTAGTGCTCAGTGAAAACGTAGTATAACGTTGATTTTGATAAAAATCTATAGGTATAAAGAATTTCAATCAATGGAGAATTTTAATATCTTTTGTCTCGCGTTATCCAGTGTATCTACATTTTGTTTACACAACAGCAAGTAAACGAAACCAAGTCGTAAGCTTTATATAATTTTCACAAAAACTGTTTAAGAACGCTCTAGTCAATGCTCGTACATGTCCTTAATATAATGCTTGGTATGTTGGCAATAATATTCCATGAATCTTATTCGCAGTAAAATCTTTTGAAGGAAGCATCGACATGAGTTTCGAGATATATAATATGAGGTATGTTAGGTGGTATTTTTATATTGATGTCGTGTCAGTCAGTTAATGTTGAAAAATAAAACAATTAGTAGTTAGAAATTATTATAAGAGGAGACATATAGAAGTTTATTAAATTTGGTGATAATATTTTGTATTGCAAAAGTTGAATAGTGAGTTTAGCTTCCAATTAGAATAGTTGGTTCGTGAAAAGTTTTTTGTTTTTCCTTTTTAATAGAAACAATTTAAGTTCCCTCTCATGATGATTATTTATGGTTTTATGGGCTCTGTTATACTAAAGGGTGTTTTTTTTAGAGGTATAGAACTTTGAAATTTAATAAAACAAAGATGATTTTTTTTAAATTCACATGAAATTTACTTTTTTCGAAAGATAATCTTTTGACATTATAATTTAAATATGATTTCTGGCATATGATCGCCACGGCTGGCTCGGAGGTAGTCTAATCTGGAGGTCCAATTTTCGATGAATTTTTCCAACATTTGTGGCCGTATATCGGCAATAGCGCGGCGAATATTGTCCTCCAAGTGATCAATTGTTGCGGGCTTATGGGAGTAGACTTAGCGACTTTACATACCATCACAGAAAATAGTCAAGCGGCGTTAAATCGCACGATCTTGGAGGCCAATTCACAAGTCCGTATCGTGAAACTATGGGGTTACCAAATGGTTGCTTCAATAAATCAATTGTCGCACGATCTGTGTGACATGTTGCGCCGTCTTGTTACTTGTTAAAACCACAGGTCTTGCACATCATGGTTGTTCACTTGATGAACGAAAAATTCAGTAATCATGGCTCTACTCCAATCACCATTGACTGTAACGTTGTGGCCAGCATCGTTTTTAAAGAAGTACGGATGAATTATTCCATCAAACCATAAATCACACCAAACAGTCAGTTTTTGTGGATATAACGGTGACTCGATATACACTTGAGGATAATCACCACTCGAAATACGGCAGTTTTGTTTATTGACGTATCCATTCAACCAAAAGTGAGCTTGTAATTGTATCAACGCCAATCTTGTTTTGGGCCCATTAGGGCACAATTTGGAAGCGTTGTTCAGGCGTCAGTCTATTCATGTTAAAATGCCAAACAAAAGTAAAAATAAATCATTTGACTGCTGACAAAATGGCCGCCAGTTAAAATAGTGTTGCCAACTAAGAGTTCTATACCTCTAAAAAAAAACACTCTTTATATGGCTTATGTTAGCGAATCAATCCTCAATGTGAATTTTCATGTCCGTTTACAAAATTGGAACTCAAGACTTCTTGGCTTAGTCTGGAGGCACACGACAAATCTACACCCGAATCATAGACTTTTCTTTTGTCCATCTCGTCCAATCAAATTTTCTGGAGCTTTGCAGCAGTATTAGGCCTAGTTTCCACGGTATAGTATCGCACGTTTTTTGCAGTATAAACCCGATCGAATGGACAGTGGCATTAACATTTTAGAAGGAACCGTTCACACTACGTGTTTGCTCCAATTCAGGCTTAAGGAGTGGTCCATCCAGCTGCCCATCTTTGGATTTATTTTAAGGATATGGTCGTACAGGTTGGTTGGTGTCGTATCGGAGTGACTTCCCGGGCACGTAAAGTTATTTAATTGTGGACTTTGAACCTCACGTCCCGTAATAAAGTCATGTTCAGCCTAAGAATTAGTAAGGGTCTTATAGGCTTAGTTCAAACTACGTCATAGTAGCCCAAATAATGTGTTTACTATGACAACATCGTTGATTTCATCTGATGGAGAATACTTCCACTGCCTCCTTCTAAGTCCAAGAAAAACTACCTCAGTGGAAACATCCCCCCCCCTTTCTTTTATTGAATAAAATATTTCAGTATTTATATTTTTTCAACTTCGAGAGAAACTATGAGCATTATTTAAAACATTTTTCTATCTAAAAATTAAAATTTTCTTCTCCCTTATACAAACGCAATCACTTGCTCCCCCACAAACGTTTCCGGCGCTCATTTATCATTTTCAAACCTGAAAGTGTCATGAACGCGCATCAAACTATGTAACTTCCCGCAAATGTCCTTCTTCCCACAAACACCCAGTTATAGGACATTAGACTGTTTGAGTGTGTTTAAAAAAAAAAAAAAAACAACAACACTGTAATGGGTGGAGAAGATACTTATTACACCTCTCATTCTACTCAGCAAATAACCATTCAAGTATCCAATGGATTCTTCAGAGCAAGACAAAAGTCCTTAGACAGGTAGAGATAGGCAGGATAGACACCATCAGAGTCAACCATGCTAGTCCTCTTGCCGCACAGCTTCCTGTTTATCTCCATCGACCTGGACTCATCTTAAATGAGTTCGAGTTTAGATATTGTTTTTTTTTTTTTTTATTATTTCTCCCTCATTAAGCTTTGAGTAAAAAGGGGAGCGGGAAATGCTGTTAAGGGGCCAACCGGACCGGAAAGACTTCTAGTGCTTCTTTTTGAAGAATTTAGGTAGAAGAAATAGGTGTGATACCTGATGCAATGTAATTTGTTTTTTTTTGTAGATTGTCTCAAGGCTTCAAACGAAGGACTACTGACTGAGTAATGATGATATAGCTCAAAGTGTTTATGTCCTTTTCAACATTCTGCTTTGAATTTTATTCTATTCAGATTCCGAACACATCCCTAGGTTGCTGCTTTTTCGGTGGTGTACTATAAGGACGATTCAATAAATGATGGTAAAGGTAGGTCTATTGAAAATTGTGCAATTGGGTTCGTTTCAAAATGTGTGTTTGACGACCCAAACTTGTTGTGGTTTGAATGATGTTTTTTGAATAATTCACATTAACACCAGCCCACATTTTTAAGCTAAAGGCACCATGCCATGGCCATCATTAGACTTGGTTTGTTGAATTTTGTAAAATGCTTTTTACTAACCACAGATATGAGAACTAATTATTAAACTTGTTTTTTTTTTTTCAGAGGGGGGACGGGAGAGAGAGAGACGAATGTATGTGTTTCGGGGGTACTCACATGAGTACATCATTGTTTCAATTTTATGTTGTGGCATGTGTGGTAGTGGTCAATAAGGGAGACTTGTTTTGTTGTTGGTTTTTGATTATAAGAGAGGCTTTTTAAAAATATATGGTGTTGATTTAATTTCGTGGTTGTTTCTAATAGCATTTTGCTTGTTTTCATTGCAGGTAAGGATTGAGAGGTGCAATTAACTGGTATAGTTACCGCACTGATGAGTAAGTTAAACTTAAAAATTACATTAAAATTTTGTTGCTGCTTGTTTTTTCTTGGACCGTATTTGGTTCGGCGATATTTGTATTCAATAAATCATAAATCACAAAGGAAACGCAAGTTAAAAAAAAAAGATATAAACGAAAATCTAATTTAAGTTTTACTTAATTTTCCACCACTTAAGAAAAATTTGTTGATAATAAACTCAAATACACGGCAGTCTTTCATTAAGCCCTGTCTATATTTAAATTTAAATAAAACAAAGTGTGTGTGAGAAATCACCGAAATTTTATATTCGTTTGAAAGGCCTAACGATGCCATTATGTATGGAATATAACAGCGTTTAAATGTCCGCGCCGTGGCTTCTCTGGCGCGGGCGCATTCGAAATGTCCAGTTTTACATGTCTCTGGCGCTATATCCGTCCATGGTGATTTGGCAAAACAGACTTAATAAATGACAGCCAATTTTACAGATGAAGTTTCGACAATATGGCCGCTATCAACTGTCAAAGTTTGGAAGTCCCTATTCGAAGACTTTTTATATGTATATGTTCAATTTTAACACTTATGTTCTACTTTTTCCTCAGCGTATAGACTGTCGGATAAGCTATTATGTTGAATCTCAAAATTAAAGTCTAACATAAACGCTTATGGGATAGTGTACGCATACTAACAATAACCTTAAATCCCTTGGGAAAGGAGTGAGCGTTGATGAAATGGACAGTTTTGCATAAGATCTAACAACGCAGATTCCAAGATATCCCAATCGGCACTAACATCCTTCAACATAGCGTATGTCAGTTCTCGAGTAATATACTGTTTGCAAATGAGGATGAGTATTTACCGCACGCCGTTGATGAAGTATTGCTGAAACATTAACAGCCTAATTTATTAGAATTCGCTAAACACCTCCAAACGGCTGAATAGTTATATACAGCTGAATTTATAAATGTATCATAGCGAGTGCATAGAACTATTCACTCCTTATAATTCAACTAAACGCAAAAATGTTATTCATAAAACTTATGCAACGTTGAAAAGAGGCATTAGAAGCTAAACGCGTTTGGAGGTTGAATAGGGCATACATAAGGATGTTTAAGTATCGAAATGTCACTTTGACTCATACACAGACGAGAATTAAATACAATGTTATAAGGGTGGCACTTATTTTGGGAATGCTTATATATCTTTTTTGTCCCCTCCTGAAAGTGATCAAGCTTTATTATGAAGCTACTTTGTACAAACCAAAATGTTGTTAAATTTTTTTGAAATTGGCTAAGGGCGACGTATCCCACCGAGAAGTTAAAACTTTTCATTAAAAATGCACGCAGTTTTCCGACTTTTACTTAAAATGTCGGTGAAAGTATAAAATTTGATGGAAATTCTTTATTTATAACATACATGTGCTTAGATGTATGCCAAAATTGAGGTTTATTGAATATTTTCAGTGGGACAAATAAAAAAAACATTGCAAAAATAATTGCCACCCTAATAGATGTTCCTATATTCTTCTCAATTTGATCGCACTGTCAGTGAATGAAACAATTATTTCAATAAAAACCATGAATTTTTTGTTCTAAAATATTAAACTATATTTTCTAACACGGCACAAAAGAAACAGTAACAAGAATAGGTACATTATGCAATATTAAATGAAATTTAAACTAATCCAATCGGTGCAGGAGAATTCGTTTATTGACTTTTCACTTTCAGAGCTTTATTTTGTTAATCAATTGTGGCAGTAAAACGTAATAGATTTTCCCTTCTTGGTACTTTATGTGACACAAGCGCATTATAACTATAATGTGTAGGGAAATATTTTATGAATTAGGATTTATGCAACGTTGAATAGTGGCTTCATAAATGCTTATGCACTATATAACTATTCAGCCGTTTAGAGGTGTTTAGAGAATTCTAATAAATTAGGCTGATAGTGCATAAGCATTTATGAAGCCACTATTCAACGTTGCATAAATCCTAATTCATAAAATATTTCCCTACACATTATAGTTATAATGCGCTTGTGTCAAATAAAGTACCAAGAAGGGAAAATCTATTACGTTTTACTGCAATTTTTTTCAATGTTCTTCGTATGTTAGAGGGAAACAAACTATTTATTGTAACCAGGGATGTGAGGGAAACTCAATTTGAACTAAAATTTCCCTCAAATTTCTCATTTTTACATTGGTAAGACTGAAATATTTGAATGGTCTGATATTATGTAATTTAGAAGGACATTAATTAAAAGCGATTTAACTGTGTTCTTATGAAATTGGTCATAAATCACAAGATTCACATATATATTTTGGTTTTAATTTAAGTTCTATTTATTATTTTTGTTTTGTTTTTCTGATTGTGATTGCTTTATCTACCTTTCGTGCAAGGAGTTCTTCTTGGTCAAGGCTGTCTATAATTTTGTTTCTAGATAAGGTTCCAGTTATAGCTTTCATTGGAAATTTATTTATTTATAATGTTTTGCAGGCAGTGTTACCAGACTGTAAAACGAATTCCCCCCACAACAATTTCGGATTATACCACATTTCAACAAATTAAACCATTTTTGAAATATTACTTTAGTATTTGGTATTTTTTTAATGTTAAGATTATTTATAACAAACAATGATAAAATATAAAAATGACAAATAATAACAATAGTTTTGAACGGACTTTTGAGATTGACAATTGCCATGTTTCATAACTTGAAAATTCGTACACATTTTCAGAATTTTTTTTATCCAAAAAAACAAGTTACCAAACAGTGATTTATCCATGTTCTATATTTTGAACAAAATCGAATTGAAATCATTTTTAAATTTCGCTCGAAAGGAAAATCCATGTTTTACAATTCATTAGTTTTCGAAATTTTCGCAATTACTTCGATCTGTCAAAATTAAATGTACATCCATTTTTATTGGTTTTTAAAGCTAAATTACACTGAAAATTAAAATTGATACATTATTATGAGCAAATTTTTGAACATGGAATTGAATTCAATACGCTTTCTTTCGAAATGCAGAACATTGGAGTGCTTTGAGAAGTAAATTAACCTCATATAAGAATAGAAATATTTTTTTAATTTAAAAATAATACCCCCGCAGATTCCCCCCACAACAAAAAAAATCCTAAATCTTAGGGGAAAAACCCCTAAACTGGCAACCCTGTCTATAGAACAAATAAATATACCAGTTATTAAGAAAAAGTCGCTTAAATCGTCGAACAAGCTTTAATTCGAACGCTTCATTTAAATTTTTAATTTTAAGACGTTATTATTTTGATATCAAAACAAAGCGAATAATTTGAATAATTAATAATAACTTTTGCCGAAAATTTAATTTTAGCCCAAGTTTCCACTTAACGTGATTTTTTAATATTTCAATGACCAATTAAAATATGAATTATCATTTGAATGGTTATTTTATATGGACGGTTTTACCGAAATCTATTTTTGATTTTACCTTCTATAGAATAATATTATTCAAGTCATGAGGTTTATTTTGGCAAAGAATAATAATAATTTAGCATTTTAAGCGTCTTAAAATAAGAAATTAAAATTTACAATTATGAGCTTAAATGATAGCTATAATTGCATAATCTACCTATATTTTATTGTTAGCACATTTTAAGGGATTTTAAATAAAAATAATACTAAAGGAGAGAGTAGGGTGAGTTTAGCGTTTAAGAGTTAAAACAAAAAAGGTATTGGTACATTTATTTATGTAAAGATGATGCCAATATTTAAGAATTTTTAATTACAATACCTTACAAAGTTGTTATCTCAACCTTAGGTACTGTTTTTTGGCAGCATTTCAAGTTTGCGGGATTAGATACACAGGTTTTCGGAATATTAAGTTTGACAGATTTTAGCTTTTCAGGATTTTGTTTTTGCCAAACCAAATTATTTATTAACAAAAACCAATTGATAGAAGCCAAATTAGTACCTATTCGTAGATGCAACGCTTCCTTGGAATAAAACAAAAATAGTAAGAATAATTGTTTAATTCAAAACGTTCAATATAAACGTAACGCGTAACGAAGCGTTATAGCCTTTTCACACCAAACCCAAAACGGGATTTTCGGCAAAAAGTTTACGAAAACTCATAAAGCGTTCACATCGAACAATTACCCGTTTTCGTTTGACATTTCAATTGTTTTTCAATCAATACAATGGACGCGACAAGGGCCGCGAACAGCAATACTTTGTAAAGCATCAAAAGTTAAAATAAAATAAACTAAACAAACTCGTTTCAGTATATGGTTGGAGTGAATAAAGCAATGACGCCCAATCCATAATATAAAAATTAAATCATATAAAATCGGAAAAAATTCACCTTATTGAAGCAATTTTTTTTTATAATATCAAATATATAACATAATTTTATTAAATATGCGAAAAACAAGACATCATATATTTCTAGCAATCAAACAAAATTGTATTAGCAAATAAAGCCGTGTTACATTGCCGCCAGAATTCATAAATTTCGATTTTTAATTTCGACAGATCCGAATTCTCTTTCAGTTTCGGATTAAATATTTACATCTTCCTTTCTTTTTATTAACTTTTTTGTATACAAATATTTGCTTGTATTCATTGGTTGTTTCATGTAATCGTAATTATCACATTGAATTTATTAAAATAATTCTGCAGAGCAGCGCACAGAATAAATCAAGCGCACAATAAAAACAAACAAACACAAGAGATTACGAGAATCGGATGAAAATTTGTCGCATGTTCCGAAGATGTGTATTTCCCACAAGTTTCACCACCTTTGATCACATTTTCTCGTGTCGTAAGCAATTAACTGAACGTGGAAACCCTGCCTTCTTAATTTTAATTCGTAAGCGAGCTGCCACGTTTGTTATTTAGGACGCGCATCCCATAGCATCTACTGTGTTAAATTTAAGCTCTCGTGACAGCAGCCCATCGGCTTTCGTTTTGACGTTTGATTGAGCGCTGAATGCATCGAAAGGTGTGTCTGTTTAGTTCAACTCTGAATTCCAACTGGTTTTCTACAGGTTTTATACAAAACAGGCGTGTACCACATAGAGTTTACCTTTTTGGCATTCAAGTTTTACTTGCTTTCTCCGGGAATACACTGGACTAACTACGACGAGCTTACCTCAGCCACGAGAAAAATGCATCACAAGCCTTAACAACTACTTAACAATTTTCTAACTTTAAAGCTATTTACCAAAAAATTCTAATTTTCAATCAATTTTGAACTCATATCATACCTACACTC
Organism: Leucozona laternaria; assembly: GCA_932273885.2. NCBI lineage: Eukaryota > Metazoa > Arthropoda > Insecta > Diptera > Syrphidae > Leucozona > Leucozona laternaria. The sequence continues at coordinate 18,208,043 of OW026368.1, read as the reverse complement.
AGGGAAAAACTGCGACTTGGATTTTAATAACAGCGTATTAAAATTCATTTTGCTTGTATTATAACAAAACATATTTAAGTTTAAGCAAAAACTATTTGTTTCAAATACGGAAAGCGTTTGCAAAATTTGGTAAATACACTGTGTATTAAATTTAAGTTACAACTTATTTATTTGTAATATGACCATAGCGTTGAAAATATTTAAAAACGAAAAGTTTTTAATTCAAATATAAAACCGCTTTCTTTCAAATACATAAAATCAAATAATTGAGATATGTTAAAGCAAAGCCGAAACGTATTTAATTTTTATCGTGATTGTTATGAAACTTTCATCTTAAAAATGTTGAGCCTTAAAATCAAAGGTAAAACATATTTAAATCGAAAATTTTAATTTTTGCGAAGTAAGTAAAACCTTATTTAAATCAAACACAATGTACGTTTCAAAAGTGTAGTGTATCTATTAAGATTAAAGTAAAAACGAACTTAAAAGTAATTCCTTGTTTTGAAATCAACTGTTTCGCATTTTTGGAGTTCTTAAAATTAAGGTGAAAACCTAATTAAAATAAATAACAAATGTTATTCAATAATAAGTTAGATGTAAAACGTACTTAAAACAAATAAGAACAACTGATCAAGAAAGGAAATTAACTTAGTTCTCATCTACCAACCAAATTGAGTTTTATGATTCAATCGGTATTGAGATTGCAGTGCGTAAAGGTTAAAAGTATAGCTTCATTTTTATCAAATTGATAATGTTAAAACTTTTGTTAAAAAGAAATATTTATAATTTTGTTGAATTAAATTATTTTCTTCATGACAATAAATCGTTTTTGTTTTTATGTCTTAGTTTAAACTCTTATATCTGCAATTTTCTAGGTTCATATTTGCAGACCACTTACAATTGGAACCCTAAATATCTATTTTAAGCTTATTAGTTGAAAATAACAAATGATTACAGTTTAATTATTAAAGATACGCGATAATAGAGGCGTAAGTATGAACGTTTAGCCTACTTCAAAATTCCAATTTATAGCAGTTTTATTATAGTTAAAGTACTGTTTATGCGGCCCGAAGAATCAGGCCTTTCCGCCGATGGACATACTTCAGGCTCCCAGGGTTTATTTTTTTCAAGTGTTAATGCAGGCCCACTCCAAATTGCGATAAACTGTTGCGACGGGACGTTAGTCCTGTAGAAAATTATAGAATTCTTTAAGAAACGTATATGAAATACGTTGTTTATTTCAAATACATTATTTTTCCATATAATTGAATGAGGTATCTGATTTAACTCAAATTGTTGGAGAACTTAAATCAAACTCACCGCACCTATAATTTTAAAATGCTTGCATTTAATTTAAAGTAGTTATGCAATATTTTTAAATCACGAATTGTTTTTATTCAAAAAAAAATGTATTCAAATATAATGCATATCGTATTCAAAATAAGGTCGTCAATTTATGAAAAATAAGTATTCTCGGTTTTGATTTTAATGCATTTCCTACTAGATTCAAATCTGCTTCAATTTTATTTTAAATGATGACAATCTCATTCATAGTCGCAAACAATTTGAAATAAAGCTTTAAGTCTTTAAAAGAAGGAGCTTATGTAATGAAATCTTTCTTTTACTGCTTTAATTCAAAGTCGAATCATATTTGTTTAGAAGTGAGTTTGTTAAATCTATAATCAAGGGGGCACGGCTTTAAATTTAATAAAAACATCTTTAGTCCCAAATTGTTGCGATTCTACTTCGATTCAAAGCCGTTTTCTTTGATTTTAAGATGTTTTTTGGCTCAGTGTACTCCACCTTTTTTCTTACTAAACTCCAGCTAAAACACGCCTTAAACAATGACAGTTCGTGCAAAAAAAGTAAGCAAACATACCTTTTTCACATTTGTAAATGTCAAAGTGACATAAGGAGTTAGGAATTTTGTGATTTTAACTTTAATAAAATATTAATAAAGATAGTACGATGCTTACTTGTTTAAATTATGGAAAATCCTCTTTTTAACCTAACATAAAACTAAAAATACTTTAAAATCGTACTAAATCACCAATGTCTTTATCGTTGAACTACCACTTTAAGCTAAATCGTTATAATAAACTGACGATACATATATATTCCAAAACCAAATGTTTTCGACTTATGTACAGAATCGCATTTGTTAGGTTTGATTAAAAACTCATAAAATTTTCCCTATTTAACGCGACATCAAAACAGATTTACAGAGGGATTTTGTGCTTTGGGAACGTTTTTATGTTTGAATAAAAAAAAAAAAAACAAACAACTATAAGTACTATTTCCTTTTCAAAGACTTTCCCTCCAAACTCAATTTTCCTACCATATTTCTTTCTTTCTATAGTATAGACATTCATTTAATACTCCAACTTATTTTGCCAGTGAAAATATTAACCGAATTTATGCGAATACAAAAAAAATATAACAATTTGAAATTTTACTGACATCAATGCCTACTGAAATAAACTTGGCTTTTTGTTGTCTATTTGCAAGCAATAAGTCCATTCCAAGTTATATTTGCACACAAGAGAGAAAAAATAAACTTTGTGAAAAGGCGCATTAACTTTATGGTGAAAGCAAATATAGGCCTTAACATTTACAACAACTACGACAACAAACAACAACAACAAGTGACAACTAATAAAAAAAATAACTGAATTCTGGGAACTCTCAATATCAGAAAATTGCTATAAATTTACTTCTTTTGCCATTCGACTTTATCGCCCGTAGATTCTCCTTCTCCATGGCAATGATAACAAAAATATAAATAAACATCAATAAAAGTGTCTTTTGACCTTATCAGGAGTAAACAGGCATCCCAACCCTAAATCCTTGTTTGTCATACTTTACCTTCTCAACACCAACGACAACGACGCCCGCTCCCATCACCCCTACCACACGTGACCGAATTTATTTTTGGATGTCTAATGTAGATATTCAGCGAAGTAGGGAGTGTTTAAAGAGGAGAGAGGAGTTGATGATGTGGAAGTAGAGGGTGCCATCGGCGCTCGTGGTGTGGTGGTGGTGTTTGATTTGATTGTATGTGTGATTGCATTATCAGCAGCCATTCCCGGTGATATATACAAACAAATTCAGGGATCTAATGAACGGCAAACCCTGAAGCCTGAGTCATCATGATTCCCGAGAAAAACGCCCATTAGCTCTCCAAGGACAGAGCAATAGGGGATGTCGTGGAAGGGCTGAAAATATATAAATGTGTACCTATGTCTATGTATGCCTTTAAAGGCGGTCGTTTTGTTTGCGGGTCTGTCTGCGCTTCATTTGTTCACACGCATAAAGCTCCAATTTAATTGATTCCAATATCTCGCTTCTGTCGAAAAATATGTACATAGCTATGTATGTACGAATATTTCTATATAAACATCTGTGATAGATTTATGGGAGAGGAGGCATCATTATTTTGCCAAATCTATTGATTTTCTCCTGCCATGTCGTATTTTAAAGGCCACTTTTTACTTGATTTATGGGGAAGCATGTTCGATGGAGTGAATGCTTTTGCTTTGGAATGTTTGATGTTGTTCTTTTGTTTTACTTTTTTACTCTACAGACTTTGAACAGCTGCTGAAGAAAAAGTTTGACAGGGACATCAAATTATTCTTCTTCAAAAAATAATGCCGAGATTTTAGCTTAAACGATCCTTCGTATATTGGCATTTTTTTATAAGTTGATAGGACTTTTTATCAAGGTTTCATGTCTTTTTTAATAATGAGACATATCTATCTTTATTAAACTTTTTTATGGACTAAAATCGATTTTGAGTATTTTTGTTTGATTTTCCCCAATAGTTTCTACCTACCTATACATTAATCATTTGGGAACGAAATATATATAAAGCCTGATTTTGTTTTTAAGTTGAAATACGCTTTTAGAGAAGCTTAAATAGCGATTTTCGGGATGTCATTTAAATTTTCTCGCAATCAGACATATTGGAAAGAGGGCTGGCCAAGAATAGAGACTATATACTCGAGACTTTTGTAATAAGTCCTGCCTCAGACTAGTTAAAATCACAAAACATATCCTTCTCTCTCGTATAATTATGAGCCTTGTCTCGGTATCGATTATCGGCGCCTTCTCGATTTTGGTACTTACAGAACTTTATTATATTTATTACAATTATTTTGGACATTACAGTCACTTTGCTGCAATTGTAGTAGATCTACTGCACTTTTTTCGAAAAATAATCTAGTACCTACTTTCATTTAAATCAAATCTACTGATCTCTTGGTTTTGCACGAAAAAAAAAACTCCTTCAATAAGCACCTAATCCATAAAATAATTTTTCAATTCTGTCATTGAATGCAGTCATTTTCAGTCTTCATGAAACCCACCCTTTAATTTATGCATACAGCTTTGACTGTTTTTACACGACAGTGATTTTTAATCTTCGTTTCTCTTTTGGTTACCTGAAAAGTTAACTTTGTCCAAGTGAAGAAGTATCATCTCAATGCACTCTTTACTCCACTTAATTAAGCAAAGTTATCTGAGCGGAGGACGAATGAAACTTTTTAAAACACATTCGAACAATAGCCGTGTTCCATTGGGCCTTGCAAAGTACTTTTTAGTACTTCCTAGTAGATGATGAATGGAATGCTTTCATTTTGCCAAAAGTAAAATCTAACCTCAATATCAATTTAATTTCGGTTGTTTGTTTTCTTATTTTACTTTAAAATTAGGAAAATGTCAACAAAAATAATCTATTACGTAATTTCTTTTGATTGGTGATGTCTTTTTCTTGTTTGGAAACATTCTGTTACTAGATTAATGAACTACTTTGAACTACTTCGACCACAGAGTAGAAGTAGTTGACTGCAGTCAGAAGTACTTGGCAGTAGATTCTTGAGGCCAAAGGAACACACCTAATAGGGAAAAGCACAAAGAAGAATGAGCGATAACTCTGCAATTTGTTCAACCTCAGCAATTTCGTCTAGGTACCCCGGCCACCACATACGTCCCTCGCCAGCGTGCTTAAAAATCGCAAGAAGAAATTGCATCGTTTAAAAGCAGTCTTTCGGCTATCGGTTCTGTTTGGATGACAATTGACAGCTGTCACAGCAAATCTGTCAACGCAACGTTTTATTTATTTGCGTTTGTTTTTTGTGATTGTGAGAAAAGGTGAAAGGATGGATAAATGTTTAATTAAATTTGCACTCCAAAGGTAAAATTGTTTTAAGTTGTTGAAAATTGATAATATGTTAGTTTATTTGTATTTATTTAGTAGTGTCACAAAAAAAAACGACTGCATAAGAGGAAAATCAATGTGTTGATCAAGTTGCTGTGCCAAGCAGAAGTTTGTAAGTTTATATCTCTAAATATGTACTTTTAATATTATTAGATATAGGCAGTCAGCTTTTCTTGGTTAGATTTTAAAAACAATGACATAGTCAGCGAGGTTGAGGTCCAAGAAATTTCTATACAAAATTTTCTTGAAAATATAAATCTACTGCAAAAACATTGAAACTACTGCATTTTTTTTGAAAATCTACTTTGTAAAATTTTTCAGTTGCAACCCAGATTTCATGTACCTAACTACTAAGTTAAATGAAAAAATTTTTCGAGAAAATAGGTCTGTTCGTTTACTTCCCAAAACTACCAAGTTCTAGCATTTTTGATCCAATTTATTTTTTTTATGAATTTTGACAGTATTTTGAACTTAAATTGGTAGAAATAACTATCTAAATGTAAGCTGAAGCAGTAACAGTTTGCGCTAAAATTTAGCTCCCACATTTCTCTCCAAACATTTTGATATAAGAACTTTGTGGAGAATATGTCACAGAAATTAATTTGTTTTCTATAATTCAAGTAAATACTATTAAATAAAATGGATTCTGTTCTTTGGCTGAGGTAAATAATTTTTCAACAAAATTTCTCGAAATCGATTTTGATTTTCAGAAAGCAAAGTTCACAAGAAATTCAAAAATTTTAGAGAACTTGTCAAAATTGTTCGAAAATCCTTAATGTGACGAAAATTATTTCGTGTGCTGAATTTTGACAAATAAGTGTTATATTGTATGTGTTATCAAGCCTTCGAATTAATTTTTTATTTTTACTTTAATTTCAAAAAACTTTACAAATTTTTTTAAAGCTTTGATTCATTGATTTTTGTTTGTAAATTTTAATTTGTTTTTTTTTTTTTTTAATTTTCATTATTAATTCTGAATTTGAACAAGAACATAGTTACATATGTATGTTTTTTTCAATTTTTATTTCCGTTGTTTTTCGTTTTTTTCATAATTCTATTACCAATTTGTAAGTAATCTTATTTTTTTAATAATTTAACATTTTTGATTGATTTTTTAAAATAAAAATGTTAATTTTTCCCAAGAAAAGTTCATGAATCATGAGTTTCATTCCCCTGGACATCTCAATAATCTTGGAACAATTTTTATTATTTGGAAGGCAAAGAATTTCAAAATGAAGGAACAACAATATTTAGGGCCCAGTTTTTCAGTGCGAGATTAAAGTTAAACCTAAGTTAACTCATCAAATTTGGTCAGTTAACTCATGATTAACTGAACAGATGCTTTAGATGTTTTATCCACTGAGTTTGCTTAGTCGTTCTGCATGAATTCTCCACCGAAAAACTGCTTCCTCATAGTTAACTGTCGGTTCATTTACTTCTAGAGTTAACTAACTCTAGTTTAACTCACCAGTGAAAACCTGGGCCTTGGGAACAAAAATTTGATTTTTCAGATGAACAAAAAGCGACAATAATACTTGGCTAAATTTGGGATAGAATTTTGTATGGAAATTAAAATTTACCTGGATAATATGCTTAAAAAAAATTCAAATTTCTCCACCGTCGAATCATATAAAAAAACATTGTGTGAGTGCCGGGACTCACGGTTATTGTGTGTAAACGTCAACGTGAGCGGATCCAAAACGGACTTGTTTTTGCTTGAAGGGGATCTTAAGATTTTTGATGTGTAAACATCTATGCTGGCGGTAGAGAGAAAAAAAAACGTGAACGTTCGTGTGCAACGTTACGCCGTGCAACGTTACGGTGTGCGACGTTACGATATGCATACTAGGGTGGGTGCGTTCAGTGAAAAAAATTGAATTACAGTGGACGCACAGTCGACATACAGACGCAAAACAACGGACGTGTGACGAGAAAACCTTTTAGTACTTCTACATAATCCATCGTAATGCTAAGTTTTATTTAAACCTCGAATATATTTTTACACTAAAAATATTTGTATGTACATACATATATGTTATGTACCTACCCTTGCCCTTTAGAGAAAGTAAAAATATAATTAGAAAACAAAATATTTATTAAGAAAAAGGACATAATAACTGATTGCTGATAGCAAAAGAAATTGTGTGCCCTGAACATTATGTTATGTTATAGAAGCCTTCCTGTCATTATCATCATTAGTTTTATTATGTAGTGTTTCTATTTACCTAAATGTGTAAAGGTTATTAAAATCAAATTTTCTCCCAACTTTAGTAAATATCAAATGTCAAAATAATTTCATACCTTTTGTATCTGCATACAAAAAGATTTGTAAAATAGAATTAGTGTTCATTTTGTTGTCAATGAAGCTACAGGGCGAAGCTTTACTCAAGTGGAAATTTATTTTAAACAATTGCTCATAAGGCAAAGATTGGTTTTGTGTAAAAGAATTTCAATAAAACTTAATATTTGGATAAAGAAGTCCAAAAAGAGTGTATTTTGTCTTATCGTCTCCGTCGGGTCTGAATGTCACTGTACGCGTCCACGGTAATTCGAGCCTAAAACTATACACCGATTTTATTCAGATTAAGATTATTTGCATGTGATATCTTAGAGGAAAATCTTTTGCTGTAGCTCACTCAGAAAGGGTATAGCATATAGCTGACATACAACGAATTTGTGTTTTTTTTTGATAACATTTTCATGAGAACGCCTCTAACGATTTTAATTAAATACCGCCCGCACTTCAAGTCCAGCGAGTCTGAAACCTTTAAGTACTTAAAGGCCCATTGAATTCATGGGCCTAAAACGTGTTAATATCGTTAATGTTGTAATTAATATTTAAAAATTGCGTGAGTGCCGGGAATCACGGTAAATATATGTAAACATCAAAGTTTGTCCAAGCGGAGTTTTGAGGATCCATATTTGGATCCGTATGCGAAGTCGTCCATACCTTGTAGACTACGTGCATGGATTCAAAACGGAATAGTTTGCTTAAATGGGATCTTTAGATTTTTACCACTGAACGTACCCTAAATTATACTATGCAAATTTTCGTAACGTAAAGTTCTACATCGTTAATGTGACCTCGTAACGTCGCAGAGACTAAAGTCCACGTTTTTATTACACTCTACAGCCAGCGTAGATATTTACACATCAAAAACTTATTTCCGTGGTTTTAAGAATTGCAAAGTCCACATTCCTCTATGATTTATAGCTATAGTTCTTTAATTTGCCGAGTGACAGCTCATCGAAAAGTCAGGGAGCGGCCTTAGTTTTCGATAGTCTATGTCAAAATTATAATTAAAAATGATACATATTTATCATGTCCTCTCTGCTCGAAAGCCAAAACTACTCCTTTCAATTTGAATTAAAATTATTATCACTTTACCGTTTAGAATGAGGTCAAGCCATTGCCTCACTGGCTCTTTTGTATCCTTCTATTCATTCATTCCATTTTCCATACCAGATACCACATACATATCCTCTGAACTAAAAAAGTATATTGCACCCTGAATGCAATAGAGCTACTATATGTATCGCCTCCTTTTCAAACCACACAATCTTCGTTCGTATTTTGTGTATCATTTAATTTCCACATCAAGCCATCAAGAGAGGCATTTTCAAAGCTATTGGAGTGTTAACGTCCTGTATGTCGACTCGATTTATATCGTGTAAATATATTACCACTCCTACGCCTCATCGTGTTCTTTGTCCCATGGTAGATATGTTATTTTTTTGCCATGAAAGTGTGTATACTGTATTGTATAGTCGGAATGAAATTATAAATGTCCTGAATTTGCGTTCATTTAATTGTCGAAAATTATAAAAGAAAAATGGAAAATGTTGGGAAGTTAAATGCTGCGTTGACACACATTACATGCGGTCGAGAGTCGACACAGAAACAAAGGACAACGACAACGACAAGGAGCAGGAGGAGGAGGAGGAGGCCAAAGTAAAAGATAACGGTATATTTAATTCAGCTATTAATCACCAGACTGCTGACTATGTGCTGGTCTTGTTATTATTTTGTTTAATATCATTTATTTATTTTATCATTTTAATTGAAATTTTCTTTTTTGTCGAAAGATATGCAGAAACAATATTGTGTGGACAGTTAAAAGCTTAACAATCAACTCTTTTATTTCGTTACAATTTATGTTTTTTGCCATTTTGCCATTTTGATATTTTAATTTGGTTTTAAATTTTAAGCATAGTAAAAACATTTATTATATTGGGACCTAAAATACGAGTGAATTTTAACTGTCAGCATTTTGGGGAGTTTGGTGCTGTCATTTCAGTTGTTTTTTTTATTTAAAATTTAATGTTGTGCAAAAGTTCTGAAAATTTAATTTGAAATAGTTTCTTACTGCACATGAATAAATATTCGAAATCGGCTTAATATATTTTTTCTTAAAAATGTTTAAAAATTTGAAGAATAAAAACCGCTCAAACAATTTTAAAATAATTTTTCTGATAAATTAAGATTTTTTAAAGAAATAGCTTGGTGTGAAAACTATTTAAAATTCGTTTTCTGAGAAATAATCTGTGTCTAAAGGCGTTTTTCTTTTTTAGTTCAGAGTTGGTTCAGAGCAGAGCACTGAGCATAGCCTAAGCGAGTGCGGAGTAAACTCTGAGTAGAATGTGTTCAGAGCACTCCGATTTAATTATGAAACATATACCTGAGCACTGAATTGTCATATCTGTCAAATGGCATGAAAACTGTATGAAGTTGGTGCTCTCAGCTTTTTACTCCGTTTGTTCGGTTATTTTATTCTGAGCTCATGGAACACGCTCCGAGCTAGCTCTTAACGAAAAAAGAAACACAAATTTCGAGCTCTGAACTAAAAAGAAACATATTATTTTTGTTTGACAGTTTGGCTCAGCTGTCAGCTCTGAACCGGTCTGAATCAAAAAAGAAAAATGCCTTATGTCTATAGGGCACTTAAGTACACAACTGAGGTCGAAATATCGTAAAACTATATTTTTTTCATCATTCTGGCAATTAAATAAAACATTCTGGCAATACCACTGTCGTCAATTTTTAAAGAGAAATTGGATGATTTTTTTTTTAACTAATTTTACTTTCGATTTTTTGCTGACAGCACACGCATTCCGCATTCATATTATTTTACGGTATATAAACTCTGTGATGTCGAACAAAACTGATCTCCCGTACTATTTCCGTCATCTTCCTTTAAAACATCTGCCTAAATAAAGCAGAATTTGTGAAAAGAGTATTTTCCCAAGTAAAATGATGAGTTTATCCAGATAAATCAGTTTAAAAAGAGTGAGGAAGGCAAAATGCAAATGCAATGAAATGCATTCTACAAAATTTCTCAAAATGCATTTTTTTATTATTAACACTCTCGTCTCTCTGAAATCTCACTAGATATACTTTCAACTGTGCGTTTAATCTGTCTTGGTTACCACCTGGTAGGCAGATTTCTACTTTTAAGATGGATTCATTCAATTTCTTTGTTGTAGAATATTTTTGAAGCCAAAAATAGTCCCTGAACAATCTATTACTCTACGAAATATTCGATTTTGTAAATATGTGCAGTTAACTAAGAGTTAATCCACTTATTTTGTTGAGTTCACTCTAGAGTTTTTTTTTGGACATTGTTTTTTTTTTGCAAGCAAAATTAATCGAAAAAGAACCAACTTCGGGGCTAAACAATTTATATGTTAAATGCAACAACAACTAATCTCCTTCGGGCTTTTCTAAGCTCAGACAAATCTCGATGCATAACTTAAGCGCGGACAAAAACTGTATTACAGGCGTGAATTACATACTTGTGGCTGGAAACTCCATATTTTTTTTCCCTCCGTTCAGGGTTTGAAAAAAACACTCCGTATACTGAAAAAGCAATTATACATGGAAGTGACTACATGCCAATTATAACAGTTTTGGTTTATAAAAGTACTGTTAATGCGGCTCCGCAGGGCCAGGGCCCTCCACCGGTGGGCATACTGCAGGGACCCAGAGTTTATTTTTTCAAGTCGCGCGAAGCGCTTTAACGCACGGCCACTTTTAATGGCGAACAACTGTTATAACTGTTATAAATTGCCATGTTTCTAGTATCGTCCATTATACATATAGTCATACTAATAATTTATCTACACGTAGTAATTCTAGGTTATCTAACTCTGGTTTAACTCTGAACTAACTCAGTACAGTATTCAACGCTTAATTGATCCTTGCTTAGCATATAGTAGATTCTTCCACTCTACGATTTAATACGATGTTAAAGCATTATTAGTATGATGGTAGGTTACAAACAAATTTCAAATTTTAAAGAAATAAGCATAGCACTATCTTTTTAACATTTTACTTAAGTTAAAATCACCAAATTTTATCTTTTTAGTATTATACTCACTCCATAAGTCACTTTGACAATGACAAATGTGAAAAGGTATGTTTGTTTACTTTTTTGTACAAAATGTCACTGTTTTAGGCGTGCTCTGCTTTAGTTTTGTAAGAAAATAATGTTTAATATGATAGTAGTTAAAAATGGCTTAAGACTAAGAAGATTTTAGTAAACTGTTTAAAAGTTAGTAAATTTTGGGCTTTTTTAACTTAATTTTGTTGAAAATATTATTTTGTCCTTTTAAGCTACATAGTTAGTGAAATATGATGAATACATATCCAGTTAAAATTTAATTTTGCAAAAACAAAGCAAAAGCAAAATTCCAGTTTTTCATTGTGAAATTGTGATATCATCGTTAAACCCAAGTTAACTCCTGAAGAATTATTTTTCAGTTAATTTAGATCCCGAGTCAACTCATCAAATTAAATTTGTGGAGTTAACCCTGGATTAACTTAATATGTAGATATTTCTAACAGATGGAAAGAGCTATTTTCATAGTAGCGCCATCTGGATTTCGTTAGTGAAACGATGATTACTATAGTGTTGGACTTTGATTTCGATAAATTTTTGAAAACTATTAGTGTAAGTAAATACTCCACTGAACAACTGTTTTTGAGTTAGCTCGGGTTTAATTTATTTGCAGGATTTACTAACTCTGGCTTAACTCAGAATTAATTCAGCACTTAAAAACTGACTAGAATTTTATTCAAACTGCAAAGTCATACCGTAGACCAGTTTTAAATTTATAACGGACAACTGAAGATCATAATAATTATTTTAAAGAGTTAACATTTTTTTCAAATAATGGTCTGCTCATATTTCCATATATCTACACTTTTTAAGAGCAAACCCAAATTTGACTTTAGTCAATTTTTTTTCATAAGGTTGGCAACCGTATAAACAAGATATTCTCTAATATCAACTCAATTTAACCTAAAAAGATCACTCACTCATTCATTATCATTACACACTTGCTTAAAATTTTATTTGTTTTTTTTTTTTCAACACAGAACACACACTTGATTGGATGAGTCAAGTCCAGCAGATTTGTTGTTTTCAATTTCATTTAAATGCGCCTCTCAAAGACGCAAACGATCGGTTTAACTCAGTTGAGTTCAACATTTCATCCGCAAACGTTGGATTTCGTCGTGTTGTCTTCGTCTTCGCACCTTTAATGAGTCACACTCATACAATTTCTTCGCTCGTCAAATGTCAGATTTCGCTGTCAAATCTCTTCAATTGCGGCAGCGGCTGTGACTAGAGTGAATCACAAAAAATAAAAAACGTGTTTTTGTGTTTATATTAAAGTGAAACGAAGGAGAAATCACTAATATTTTTGTAATAATAAATAAAAAAAAAATAAAATAAAAAGTATGAGCACAAAGGGGGAAACGAAAAAATATAAAATCAACATAAATGCACGAAAATATTTCACAAAAGAAAAAAATAAAACAAACAAAGATAACATAGGGCAAAGTAAACGAAGGTAACATGAAAAGTTGTTTTGATTGCAAAATTATTTGTCTACTTATTTTATGGTACAAAAAAAAAAAAAAAAATAACTGCAAATAAGTATCTATCTTTGAAAATAATTATAACAGTTTTTTCTGCTGAGAAAAAAGATACAACCAGAGACAAAATAGGTACTTGCGCATTAGAAACTCTATGCTATAGAAGAAAAAAAACTCGCAGAGAGAACCGACAATATTGCATGGAGCTCTTTATAGCTTCAACATTTTAGATGACAGGAAACATTTGGGAGTTGGGAGTTGGGAGAAACCCCCCACTTCAGATGCATGCTGAATAAAGTTGAGATTTATAAATATTTCTGTAGGTATTCCAAAATTCAAAGAGAGCAAACGATTTCTCTGGGTTTATTTACATTGATTCTGCTTCTGGTGCTCTGGTGCATCAGTATGTAGGTAGACGAAAACGCGCTGCGTTATCTCTTCTGGCTTCACAAGCACAAGTCTCAACTCCAGTCCAGTTCGGCAGACCCCACAACTTCAATTCTGTGTGTTTGGTTTTTTTTGACGTTTGCATCGGTCGTGTACTCGTGTTACTTTTCGGAAAAGAAACTCAAACACACCTTCTGCTGCCATTTTATAAATTTCCGTTTGAAATGTGTGCAATAATCTAACTGCAATTTAATGTTCTTGTGAAAGTTTTCTACACGGCTACAGGGCGTTTTTCCTTTTTGATTTTTACATTGCGTTTGCGAAATTCCAAGGTGCGACAGGTCAATTATAACAGTTCTCAAAAATGTATGTAGAAATCGAGAAAAAAAAACAAATTTCACCATCATCGGCATCGTCAGTATAACACTTTCAGACCATTTAACACTAGACATCTTTTTTCTCTTTTTTATTTTGCACGATAAATAAACATACGCCGAGTTTGTTTTTTTTTTTTTTTTGTAATAACAATTTTATTCATAGCGATACGTAAATTTATGTTTTTTGCTTTGTTTTCTTTTTACTATGAAATATTTTTGTGCTAAATGTGTGCATAGAGGTGAAACGAATTGAAACGATGACATTATGTTCAGTTTGTCAACTTCACCAATTTAGTTTTCAGATTTCAACTGGTTTGTGGTGAATATACTCGTAGTAAATAATTTTTTGTTTCTAGTTTAAATTATTAAATTGTTATTAATCTTGTAAAATTAAAATTACAATGCAATAATTTTTTTTTTGCGCGAAACAGGAAAGATTTCTCTCCCATCCGCAGTGATAGTTGAATATGGAGAGTGGTGTATTTAAAGTTTCCCAAATAATGTCAATGGATACATGAATGAGTGAAATCCTAGTGAGGTGAATACAAAAAAAAAATAAAAATAATGAAAAGCGTATAATTTTCAACGAAAGAGAAATGGTGTGCTTAATGTATTTTTATGCGAATTTATTTGCAAAATAGAATAATAAATAAATGAAAGAAATGTCATTTTGTTGTAAAAGCAGAAATACCTAATTAAAAATTTTTTGAGTCGTGCGACGCGCCCATCCTTCTAAATCTTTATTCATGCAAATAATCTTGAATACCTATAGAAAGTTAATTCATTTATTTAAATTAGGTCAGGAAATCGTGAAATAAACAGTGTTCTCAAGAAGTTAAATTATAAATAATAATAATTTTGTCTGACACTCGTGAATTGAGAGTGAAAATTCCAGTATATTTTATGAGTGAAATTAATTCATCAGTGATGTGATTGATTTTGATATAAAATTCTTAGGATAATTGATATTGGATATAAAATAATATTTGAAGGTGAGTAATTAAATTTTTGTTTATTTAATTATTTTTAAGATTTATCTTCTAACTTAGTGTTTTTTTTTTAAGTAAAAGAAAACAAAATTGTAAAGTTTTACATATTTATGGAGATTAAGTAGGTTCCTAGATAGGATCGAGAGGTGGAAACCGATACTGATACGGAAACTGTAAACTTAGGCCCAATTATCACTCTCCATTAAATTTAAGACCGTCATTAAAAATGATAAATTTAATTATTCAAAAAAAAAACTTATTTATTCACCCACCTTTAGCGATTTTAAAGGACGTTTCCTGCATTAACTAACTGTCATTTTATTAAAAAACTGTTTTTAACTAAAACAAAAAAATAACATTCCTTTTAAAAGTGTGTTTCAGCCCTTAAAAAAGATTTAATGAAGCGTTTCTAATAACTAATAAACGCTCTCTAGTTTTTTTTTTTTAACCTGAAGATGTGACATGGATAAAATACCTAAAATCCGATAAAAATTTAAGGGTTCAAAAGATTGGTCAAAATTCATAATTAATAAAAAATCCTTGATATTTTATACAAATCATTTAAATCTTAAATCTCCATTAAAGCCAAGCAATTTAACTAATGGGCAGCCGATAAACAAACCAAATTAAACTTAATCCGGTTTTTAATGAAGTGTCAATCAATTAGCTCTTAAAGTAATAAATAGCAATACAAAAATCAACTTGTACTGTACAGATCAGCCTTTTGCTTTTGAATTCTTACGACTATTTGCTTGAAATCTCTACTTTACAAGTACGACTGGAAATAATGTCCAAAAAATAGTGAACACTGAATTCGAGTTTTACAAAAACTTAGGGCCAGTTTCACAAGTGGCACTTAAGTGGGCAATTTGAAAGATTAATTCCCAATATCAGCGTTCACTGTTACCTGAATAAGTGGCACTTGAGTCTCCGATGTTGGTGACTTAAGTTCCACTTACGCTAGCTCTGAAATTTAGCTTAAATTCCTAATATGAGAAACTTAAGTGCCATTTATTTCGGTAAGTGTCGACTGTGAAACTGGCCCTAAGGCACAATATCACAGTGTACACTTACTTAACTAAGTGACACTTAAGTCTTCGAAATAGGTGACTTAAGTTCTACTTACGCTGGCTAAGACAGTTAGCCTAAGGTCCTAATATGGCAATCTAAAGTGCCACTTACTGCGGTAAGTTTCGACTGTGAAACTGGACCTTAATCTCTCATAAGAAATAGCCAAATAAAATATGATCTAGGATATCTCAAAAATGATTTCACCATGGTTTTTGTAATTTTAAGGACTGAAGCTAAATTTAAAATTTTCTACAAGTAGGTATGTAAATTCACCAGAAAAATAATAATAAAACAATCTTTTTATGTCTTCTCTATGATCTCAAAATAAAGATAAAATTCTTATGTTCGGTTTTACAAATGTTTAAATGACGTAATTTTCATGGAACAAACGTCATTTTAAGATTTAAAAGTCTGTTAAATAGTAAGAAGGTCTTTATGAAATCGACCATTAATTTCGATTGTGTTTACCAGTCCAAAAAGAACCCCAACTTCTCAACCTTCTAATAAAATTCGGTATACCCATAAAAGATAAATGTATTGTTGGTAAATATATGCTACATAATAAAGTGGAGCAAACATCACCCAAGTCCAAATGAATCATCATTTAAATAAAAATGTTTCGTCGTGCGAAATAAAAACCACCAAAGAATATAATCGAAATGCATAATTTATTATATTTTTATGGATATGAATGAATTTCCTTTTGAAGCTTCACACAATTTACGCCGCATTTTTAATTTTATTTTGTTCTTAAACTAACAAAATAAGCACTCAAACACTTGACAGAGTGTTAGTTTTATTCTTAAGTTTGTTTGACCTTCACCGTATAGAAAAACATTGATATTTTATTAGACTTGTTTCGATGTTTTATTTTTTGAATTTTTTTCTCTCTAACTGAAAACAAATATTGTGATTCTAATTGTATTTACCTACAAAACACCCAAGGATATACTACGTAGATACTCGTCACTCGTTGGGTACACTTGTGGAGTGGAGTGGATATACCTACACTTGTTTATAATTTTGTTTAGCTCTCACGAGATATTTTTTTTTTACGACAGTATGATTGTGAAATACGTGATACTGGCACGTTTTAGCCATGAAAACGAGTTTTACTTAATATTATATTTTCGACATTGAATATTATAGCAAGACGAAAAAATTCTTATAGATTAATGAATGCCCATGCAAGAGAGCCAGAGCTATGAGTTAGTTTGGTGTAGAGGTAATTAAGTTTCTCAAAGATTTTGTTCTTAAAACTTGTTTTTTCCATAGCGAACATTTCTCATTCGAAGATTATGGTGGGAACTTATGTACGATTTCATCGCATAAAGTTGCTTTAAAAGCTAAGATTAATACGGGGGTGGGCAATTATGGAACTCTTGTTAAAATATCTAGTTTAAAAATCAAAAAAAGTACGCAAACATTTGTAATCATTGCTATTTAAGGCCTAAAATGTTGATTTCTTCAACATTCCTTACCGAACCAGTGGTCAGACAAAAATTTTTTGGTTATCACCTCGAGTTATACATTTTATGAATATAAATTGATAAATATTTAAAATATTTAGTAAATAATAAAAAGTTTTGCATTTTTTTTATGTTATTTGTATTTAAAGTGACATTTACTGGCATCTGACATATGTCAAACTAGATGGCACTTAACTTGCCCGGAGAAATTTCTCAGACTAAAACTGTCAGCAGAGACAGGAACAGTTTTACTCTCTCGTGAGTGCTTTCTTCTGCCCGAAATAGCAAAATTTTTGAAAAGCGGGACAGAATTATATGTACTAAATTTTAGGTCTGTTTATCACAAATTCCTGTTTGCTAAATCCAATTGCACAATGAGGGAGACACAAATTTCCCCTCCACTGAAGTCCTTGCAAATTCCTGCTAGGTGCAAACATTTCTGTCACACAACTGTCAAAAAACTTATCTATTAGCTTCTTTCACTTTGAAATTGTGGTTTGTCAAATGTGAAAATTAACAAGTGCCTACGTTCTGTAACTCTCGCATCGATAAAATTGGTCGATACAATTAGTCGATTATAGATCCAAGAGTTACAGAACTTAAGCCCGAACCAAACTAATCTCGTGTGGTGTGTTGGGGAGTAGTGTGTCGCTATCGCTCTAATGTATTTCATTTCATATGCGTAGAGCCATATTTGTATCGTGTGATGTGTTGTGTCGAAATCTATGAAATACATTAGAATAACAGCGACACACTACTCCACAACACACCACACGAGAGTAGTGTGGTTCGGGCTTTAGGCATTGGAAATTTTCAAATTCAATTCCAAATCATCTTATTTCCCATACAAATTTAGAAATTAACTTTTTAAATAAGGTAATTTCAACCAAATTTGCACGAGAATTGGTAGGAAATTACGTTAAAACTTAACACTCCTAAGTGGAATCCATTCAAAGTGGAATTCATTGAAAATGTCAAATAAGCTGTCAAATGAAGTTAGAAAATTTGAAAAAAAAAATCACTTTTTCTGTAATTTTCGAAATTACATAGCTCATTTTGGATCTAATGGAGAGGTCGAAGGTATCTGGAGTTGAATTTTGACGATTTATATACACAAAAGTGGATTATTTTGCTCCCACCTAGCTATTTTGACAGATTTTAAACATTTTATTGAAAATCAAAGATATCTAACAAACACAAAAAATACAATGTTTGTCAACAATCTTTCACTATCTACTCAAGGAGTTCCTTTAAAAAAAAGTGTAAAAATTATAAGTTTTGCGAAGTAAGCGAACAGATCTATTCTACCCTGTCAGTTTTGCCAGAACGATAGTTAGAGCCAGCGCGTTCCGTTCTTTTTCTAAGAATAGTTAACTATTGTCAACAATATTTGACTATTGTCGTTCCTTCAATAAAAAAAAAAGTTACGATTTTTAACTATTTGATACATTAACATCGTTTCTAAATTCATGTTGAAGTGACAAATAGTTACGTTTTGTAACTATTTTCAACTCATGTCCATGATATTAATTGAAAGTGTTGATCTGTCAAAATACACATGTGAGTCGATTTGCTTACAAAACAAATTCAACAACAAAAATCAAATACACTTTTTCCAATTGAAAATGAGAATGCAGAATTCACATCGCAAAAAATATGATTTTGTGCCACACAAATGTTTATACTTTCTGTATTTTTCATTAATATTCGTTTCACAGATCAACAATATCTAACAATAGGTTTACATATATCGTTCATAAATGCAATCTTTAAATCTTAACAATGTCTGACAATGACCCTTCAACAAGTTTTTTTTTTGGATATAAAACAATAGTTAACTTTTGTTAGAAAAAGAACGCATCAAGGCTGTTCTGGAAAAAAGAAGTAACTACAACTTTTTGATGTTTAATGGAAAATTTTCTGTTCTAAATTGTTCTGATTGCTGTTCAATTAGTCTGCCTGGATTATAACGATTTTCTGCACTTGTTTTTTAGTCAAAATATGTTGAAACAGATTCGAGAAAACCTTCAGTCGTTTGTTTTTTTTTTTTTTAATTGAGTTCACATTCCCAGAAATTAAATTTATTGAAAATTCATTGTTCGTCTTATACTGCAATCGGCATACGTCTTCAACTCTAAAAATACAAAGATAATACAATATATGTATGTATTTATACAAACATACATATGTATATTATGTATATAGTAGCTTTTTAAAGTAATTTTATATTTTGTGATAAAAAAGTTTGTTATTCATTTTTCCGCGAGTATCTGTCAATAAAGTGACGACTTTAAAAATTGTACGTGTCAATTCGCTCATTTCAGAAATTATGTCGATTAGCATGGCCTTGAATAAAGGGGGTAGGATTTAGCCATTTTTGCTGTTCGTCAATCCGGAAGAAAATTGACACAAATCAACAAAATAAATAAAATAATATACCTAAATCTGTTTTAAACAAGTAGACTCATTTGGCAGTACCTAAACATTTCAAAAGGCAAATGTTGTTGCATTTTTTCTTATCAAGTGGAAGTGAGACAGAAAGTTTCATTTATGCCAAACTTAGCCCGCATTTACTTTGCCAGATTTTACCAAAGCCGATTTTTCTTTGTTGTTGTAATCGTGTGAGAGAGAATGGAAAAAACGTGTGGAACATGTCTACTGTCCCTCGAAATCTCACACGATTCAACAAAAAAAGAAAAATCGGCATTGGAAAAATCGGGCAAATATAAATGCGGGCAAAGCAAACAAATTCGATTTTCCAATGAATGCTTTCACCGTGACATTTTAAACCTACCTAGGTTAGTTTGATTTGTAAAACTATTGGCCATATGAAGGTTTGATAGTAAATTAATTTTAAATCTACTAGATTAAAGGCCGATTTGTCACATATAATCATCTTTAATCTAGGATTAGTGCAACTGGAAAATCAGAAAATGTGCATGTTAACCAACATTCTTATCAAGGAATTCATAATTTCAATTCTTAAACCTGGAAATGGCTAATCAGGCGATTCTGGTTGGGTAATGCAATTTTATAAGGACCTTCTGAAAGTCATGGTAGAAATTTAAATCACTTTGAACAAACTGGCCCTATTACAAAATTAAATGGTAAATCTTTGATATTGGAAGAAGGATAAATAAAGTGTCTTCCAATAGATACTTTCGAAATTTGACAATTGATAGCGGCCATTTTGTTGAAGCTACATCTGCCAAATTGGCTGTCATTTATTTATTTTGCTTTCCCAAATCTCCATGGACGGATATAGCGTTCAACAACACTTGCATATGATAAAATTATTTTATCAAAATGGGTGTTCTGTTCCGTCAACGTTCCGCGCGCTTTGCCTTTTTTCGGTCATCTTCAGCGAGGAGTGTATTTCTGGATGAATATGAGTTCGTCAATAAACAAATACTTTGTTTTATTTAATTTTTAAAAATAGGAAGCGCTTAATGAAAGACCCTGTATAATTAAATCTCAGTTAAGTGGACGGTGGAAACTGGAAACGTATTATAAGAATATCAAAACCACACAAGAACTCTGTAAGTTAAAAATATTGAAGTAGAACCTGGTATTTTTCCGGCGGATTGTTTTTTTTACTGCACATGTTAATTAAGATCCCTCAAATACTTGGGTGACGAATGTTTCAATAGTTGACAATTGAAAACGCGAAAATACGTCGTAGTACCTGCAAATGTCAATATTTTTTTTTACATGGCATCAACCTTTATTTGGTTACAAAATCAATAATTTAGATTGGAAATGAATTATTTTTATTTATTCATAATCACAATTTGATTAAATTTAATTTAATTATAAATTTGTTTTATTTTTTTTTGTCATTTCTAGTTCAATGTGGTCAAGGTCAATAATTTGCGTTTGTTTCTGTTAAATATTATATTGGTATTGATACCAGCACCATTCGATATATTTTTATTTAATTTTTATACAAAAAACAAGAAACTACATCAAAAAAAAATAAAAAAAAAAAATACAAACTTGTTGTTCAAGTCCAGCTGCTGGATGACGTGCTAACGTGGTGGCGCTCCGCACATTTAAACCAAAAGAAAAAAAAAAAAATCAAAACATCTGATCAGTTGATTGTCTTTCGATGAAGAAATTTTGATTTTGCTAAGCTAAGTCTTTGTAGTTCGTACAAACAAACAAACAAAAAAAAAACAAATGGCGCAAATTAACAAATATAAATTTTATGAAGTGCTGAGATGTTGTTTTTCTCAAAAACGATGATTTATGTAGGCAGAGGGCAGACGATAGACGGTGCTGAGGTGGCGGCCATTGAGTATAGCACAGATAGCCAAAGCATGTATTCCGCACTAATTCCAGCTTTAGCAACTCAAAAAGAAACGAAAAGTTTGAACCAAATATTTTGTCTAACTTTTATTTTTCCCAACACAAACATACTTCGTGTGTTAGTGTTTTTTGTGTTTGTGTATTTAGCATCCATGAGATATTTCTATAATATATTTACCTCATTAAAGTTGGTCTTTGGTGCTGGTCTGCTGGCGCTGGCTGGAGCGGCAGGTGATTTATTTGTATATATGAATATGGGAAAGGGCCAAATGCTAGTCGGACAGAGTTTTATTTCGCACCATAATATTGCAAAATCTTTTAAACAACTTTGTTTGTTTATTTTTATATTTTGCAATATTCCTACCTTAACTACTATATACATACATATAGATATACCTATGTATGTAAATATATTATTAAACGAGTTTTATTTTTATATTTATATTTTTTGTTTTTGTATTTACATTTCTGTGTACCTAAATACTTTCAAATTTCTTGAAACAAGTAAGTGACCTTTCACAAGGTTATTTTTGAATTTATATGTATCTACATATTGTTGTATAGGTACATATCGAAATGAGGTTGGTCGTTTTTAATTAAATTTGTAAGAAAAGTGTTTATTAAGTTGTCTTTTGATTGCAAACAGATGGAAATTCAATAATGGTTTGCACTTCATTAAAAAAGAAGACATATTGTAACGTAAATCAACAAAGTTTTGAATTGGATAATTAAAATTGTTTTTGAATCGCATGCTGTGACAAGTGTATGATTTATTGTATGGAACAATTCTGACTCTGACCCAATTTACTAAGATACAAAACATCAAAGAGAGACTTGATCAAAAGTGTAAACAACATAAACAGACGCTTGATTTATTAATGAGAATGTTAAGTGGGTTATTATTATTGATTTATTTAGTTTCTAGAGTTCAAATAAAACAAAAATGTCAAGGTGTCAACATAATACTTTTTTTTTAAGGTTTAAAGGCAGATACTTGTATAGGAGATGACAAATTTGTCCATATGAAATCTAGGTCCAGAGCAAATAAGTTTGGTATCGTTATACCTAGGAGTTAAATATTTGAGTTCTCAGTTCTTTTTAGAAATAACTTATTTTTATATATGTATTTATAAATCAACTTGTTTCTATTTATAGTTTTCGAAAAAATTACTTTTAAACTAAAAAATAGTAAAAACCAGAATGTTAATTCTCATTTATTTCGTACTAGCTTCGCTTCGAACGGGTAGACAAACCTAAGCTGCGCATAAAAATTACAAAAGAAAATTTAAATTAATATATTTAAGCTAATTTTTGTAATCGAATACATACTACTTATTATATGGGTTATAATCTACTTCACGTTATGAATGTCGAAATTCGTAAAAATATGATCATCTAAGTCCAACCTGTATTACTTTCCCAACGCAGAAAGAATTTTTGCAATCAAAACCAATTTTTTGTGTTTATCCCAATTCACTCCATAACTATATCAAATTTTTTAAAATAACCTTTCTAACACAAACAGAATTTTTGAAATCGGATATCACTTTTCGTTCCAGGACCCTTACACCCTTTCAGCCTTTAAATATCAAATTAAAAAAAAAAAAAAATTCTAAAGCCATCCACTCAAGATAACCTTTCAAACACAAAAAGAATTTCTTATACAAATAATAAAATTTGAAAAAGAATATCCCTAAAGCCATTTCGTAAAAAAAACCCGGGCATTTTTTTATTTTTACTCCATTTCACCGTAATTTGTGCAAATTAAAATTAAGAAAAAAATTACTCAACGTCATTTCATGAGAATAATCCTTCAAACGCAGGAAGAATTTTCTTAATCGGATACGTCTTCTTAATTTTACCCCATTTCACACTACAAAGTGAATTTTTCCTATATTTTTATAGTTATTCTACTATTCGGGACGGAGACAAATCCAAAAAATCAAAGATCATTAAAATCGGTCTAGACGTTCTTGAGTTATAAGTGTTGTAACTTAATCCACTTTGTTTTATATAATAATAATAAGAAGATTCAATCAAGACGTAGTGAATAATAAAAGCGAATTTAGAATTTAGTTTTTAAAATTGTGAAAAAAATCAGTACCTATTCAATTTTTTGCTATTTCTTTTACCATTTTTGAGTTTGAAACTATTTTTTTCGAAAACTATTAATAGAAATAAGTTGATTTAAAAACAAAACAAAAAGGAGGACTTTTGGCTTTCAAAAAAGTTAAAACACTTTTAAGTAAATGTTGCCATTTTTGTAAAATATTTTTTTTTTTTCATTTTAAATCCTTTTTTTATAAAATGCGCTTGATTTAAATTTAGCTCCCATATAATGAAATAACGTACCTTCTCTCCATAAGCTTTCATATGAAATAAGTTTCATCACTGTTGAGCAATAATGAAATTGTGTCCAAAATGGACATTGTCCTTTCGTACATACGAGTAGTGCTTTTATGAAACTTCGTCAAAACGACGAAAAGGAATATGTTTTAAAATTGGATTATGTCAGTTTGGGTAATATTGTTTTTTATCCTATGGCATGACGGCACGACTGTAAAATGATGATCCTTTTTTTTTTAAATTTGGTACAAAATATCTCCAATCTAAGCACTTTCATAAAAAAGAAATCATTCGAGCAGTAATTTAAAGACATTTTATACATTAATGTGCTAAACTGGCATTGACTTTGGACTCAGCACATAATTAACTATGCCAAATTTCATTAATTATACAGTTTACTGACAGAATATTGCCAATTTTTCAGTCGTGTAAATCCAACATTAGATTATTTCAACTGTTTAGTAAATAATAGTAATATAAAGGTACTTTCAATAATAACTGTCAGAGTTTAGTCTGACTTGAGACAAAAGAATAGCGACACTTTTGAAAACATTCTTTTAGATAATTTCTAGTTTTTGAGTCATTTACCTAAAATTTTATTTGCATTTTTTAATTATCAAATTTTCAGATTTGGTTTAAACATCATTTTCTATAAAAGAATATCCAGGCTTAAGCATACAAATTAGTTTTTATCCCTTGGAAATATAGTAAAATATTTTGGACTTGCTTTTCTAAATTTGGTACATATGCAATTGCAATGATATTGACATTGAAAATTATGATTTCACCCATTTCAAACATAAATTGGACTAAATTCCTAACTTTTACAATAATTCTTATATTTAAATTTTGCAATTTCGTACCATATTCTGACCTAAATTAAGAAGCTTCAATTTTTAATTTGAAAAAAAGGACAGGACCTACCGTAGATTAGCAAATAATTAAGCTTACGAAATTGCATTCATTTTGCTCAAAAATTGTTGTTGGAAATTATTTTTGTCGGCAAAAATTCAACAAATGGACCACCGTGCACCATTTTGGATCTTAAAAAGTAACTTTGAAATCCATTCTGGTTAATGTTCAAATAACATTAGGTGAAAAATTTAACAAAAATAATACAGACCGACATAAACTTACTTCAATTATTTTATAGTTTTCTGAAAACCGGGAACCTTATCTCACACCCAACTGATAGAGAATTATAAAGCAAACAAAAAAACAATATTGTAAGAAGGAGAGGATGTGAGATATAATTACTTTAAAGATCAGAAAAAAAAGAAAAAAATAAATTAAATTAATTTATATCACAGGGTTAACTTAAATAAAACAAAATAATATTTCAATTAAATCAAAAAAAAAAAAACGACAGTTTAATGTTTCATCTCTTCTTAATTAGGTATCTTCAGGTAACTGGTTTATAATAAATTGCAAAAAAATAAAAATAATATACCTAAACACGTTCCAATTAATTTTGTATTCGTTTTGTTGAAATCTTGCACAATGCATATAAATAAAGTAGGTAATGCTTATCAACTTTATATCAGTAAATTCATGAAAAGATAAGATGAGATTAAATATTAACTCTGTCAAGCTAAATATTTATGATTATTATCTAATACACTTACGTAAAAATATTAAATATATGTACATTGTTCTAAGGGCGACTTGCACGAAACCAAAGGATAAATTTCTAAAATTGGAGATAGCTATCCTTGGATATAAAAATAAGTTTATTATTTTTGTTGTGACGTAGCACAAATGAAAAAACTAACTTGGATAAGTAACTATAGGATACTTATTTAATTACAGAAAGAGCAACATTAGAAAAAAAAACAATGAAACTTAAGTCATAAATGTCATGTTTTTTCTGACTTTTTTTTTAAATAGTTTCATTCTCTATCGGTTTTGCGATGTCTAATTCACTATAAAAGCGTTCAAGAGCTCCCAATTTTACCACTTTGTAGATTCTCTTTTTGAGCTTAGCAATTCAGCAATTGGCCAAAGGTATTGTTGTTTTGTATATTTTGTTGTGACGTGCTTACATAATTATGTGCATACATCTGTTGAAATCTTAATAGATAAGTACAACTAAAAATAAATAACATGATTTTGGTAGAAGAAGACCTTAACAAAAGACATCAGTGACGTCCTCTTTCATTAATTATAGCAAACGAAAATTGGAACTTGTAGATATGTACATACATACATACATACATACATATGTACATATGTAGAAAAACTTAAACATCATGAGCATAATAATAATGTTTTCTCGCTTTTTGTAATCAGTTTTGAAAGTTTTCCCTTCCTTTTAAATTAATATTGACAGTTAATAAGAGTTATCCAGAGAAATGAGACTGGATAACTATTTTAAATATTTATCTATGGATAGGTTGATAAATGTAATGGTGCAACCAGTTTTTTTTTTTAAATTAGATAAATTAGCTTATCTCAGGATAAATCAGTAGTTACTGCTGTCAGATAACTTTGGTGCAAGTGGCCCTAAGTGTGGCAGAATTATAAAAAAACAAGCAAACAAATCATAATTCTGCATTTATTTTTCTTTTTCAAATAAGTCCCAGTAGATCTACGAGTGAGGATTGAAATTGTTTCGGGAAAATAATGTTAGTTCACCAAATAGAGTGGTTTACTGTTTACTAACGAACGAAAAAAAAAGAAAAAAACACAAGACAGGTATTCTAAGAGATGCTTTACTCGTACAATGGAGTATTTTTTCTTTCTTTCATTTCTTAAGCTCAAAAAAAGAAAATAACATCCAATCTATTTCATTGTTATCTGAAATTTGAAATGTTTTATCCTGATTGCATATACCGAGATGAGATAAAGTTGAAGCTTTAAATCCATTAAACTAGTTACAGTACCCAAGCCTATAGCAGTAATTGAATGTATCATTCATTCATTTGTATATTTATATTTAAACTAAGGTAGATACCTTACTGACTAAGGGAAAGTATAGAGTGTTATTTAAGACGTGTGGTTTTCAAGAATTTAGCTTTATTATAAAGATAAGAGCTTGCCATTATGTTTTAAAAATGATTTCACGTAAGTGGCCGCCGCGACTGGCTCAAATAAACTCCAGCCGAGATGCCCAATTTTCGACAGCTGCAATTGTTGCGCGCGATGGCGGATGGACTCATTCGGGTCTACTTCGATACTCTGCTCCACAGCAGAAATAGCGTCTTTGCTGCGCACTGTACGGCGTCTCTGAGGATGTGCATTATCCACTAGAATAAACGTGGTGCGAAACCGATCCATGGTTGTTCGAATTTATGTGATTTTGCGATTATGTTGACCGAATATTGGACGCACTATTTACAAACGTTTTTCAGGAGTAATGGCTGATTTCATAAAGCCCTTTTAACTATTTAACAGGCTTTTAAAATCTTTAAATGACGTTTGTTCCATACAAAATACGTCATTTAAAAATTCAAAAGGCTGTTAAATATTTGTGAAACCGAACGTAAGTCTAGTAATTATAAAATGGCAAACCAAACTAAGCATAAATCAAGTGACAGCTGTCAAAAAGACTAACTCCGAAAAAAGTAATGCAAGATTAAAAACCACACTTCTAAAAAACGATCCTTTATTTTCTAACATCCACTATTTGTCCATAATCTTGCAAATCACAAACATAACAGAGCTTGATTACACGATTCTTTTTTTCTGTTGTTTCGTCTTTCGCCATTTTGACAGTTAGGGTGAGGGGTGTAGAAACGTAGCTCCATTCCTCCTATGTACTTTCCTACACCTCTCACCCAATCAGTCAAAGTGACGAAAGACTAAACAACGGAAAAAAGGAAACGTGTAATCAGCCTCTAACTATGCAAATCCAACTGACGATGACGTAAAGATTATTTTGACGTTTGGCAGTTCAAAAATTCTGTTCGTTTTGAATTTCCTTTACTCAATTTATGATTCTGATCGTTTATTTATACTGGCTGAACACAATGGTGTAGCTGCATTGCAGCACGCGGGAAGGATTGTCAAAGGTTAAAGGTACAAAAATAGTATACAGTGGTACGTTCTTTTTCTAACAATAGTCAACTATTGTTGTTATGTCAAACAAAATTGTTGAAGTGTCATTGTTAGACATTGTTAGTATTTTACGATTTCATTTAGTAACGATGTATTGTTAGAAATTGTTCATCTGTCAAACGAATATTAATGAAAAATAAAAAAATATTAATATTTTCATTTTTATGGCACAAAATCATATTTTTTGCAATGCAAATTCTGCTTTCTCATTTTCAATTGGAAAAAAATGGCATTTTAATCTTGTTCGTATTTCTTACTTCACAGAAAGCACCAAATATTTGATTTGTTTTGTAAACAAGTCGGCTCACATGTGTACTTTGACAGATCAACACTTTCAATTAATATCATGGACATGAGTTGAAAATAGTTACAAAACGTAACTATTTGACACTTCAAAATTTTTTTTTTTTTTTTTTTTTGAGTTTATATATTTATTGAATTTAGGAATGATGTTAATGTGTCAAATAGTTACAAATCGTAACTATTTTTGATTAAAGGAACGACAATAGTCAACTATTGTTAACAATAGTTAACTATTGTTAGAAAAAGAACGGGCCACAGCGCTTCAATGTGAAGCTGTAGCTACAGAAAAAAAGTTGCTGCAGCAAAAGTTGACTCAACTTTAACTTTTTCCCCTCGGTATACATTCTGCATTTGAGATTACATTTATAATGATCGTTCTATAGTTCTCTCTTTCCATTGTAGACGTCGCGTCATCGTTTGCTACATGAGTGAGTGATTTTAATAGGTCTGTTTAGTTATGTGACATTTTTCACAAATTTTCGCAATTTATCACAAATTTTCGCAAGTTTTACAAATTTTCATAATTTGTTGTCAAACCCATATCAAAAAATAACAGCATTGCTAAATTAAATCAATAAAAATAGTTTTCACTCAATTTTAGCAAATCTGGATTTGAAGAATGATTCAAGACTTAAAAATGACCGCAAGGTCAGATATTTTCTTATGTGAATCACCCTGTAAAAGAGAGGAAAGACGGAGTTGAATTAGCTATAATGGCTCGACATTTATATGAAAAGTTCTACGACCTCTCAGACTTTGTTATTATTGCGTTGGCCGATTTATCAAAAAAATATTCAATTGAAGTTCTCGATCTCAGAGTTTTTGTTGTTGTTGCAAAACAAATCAATTATTCAAGGTTGTCGTTTTAAAACAAAAATATGGGTCCGTTCCACTTTGGTAGCCTCTTTTTCTTGTTTGTATAATAACAAATCTCCAATTGGAATATCTATATGTGCTTTTAAAAGCATTTTTTTAGCTTTTGAGTTCTTCAAAATAATAAAGGATAAATGTACATCTGCTATTTTTAAATTAAATTCCTCACAGCAAAGGAACATTTCAGTTCTTTCTGATGATAACACTTCAGCGCATATCACCGTGAAATAGAAATGGCTTTACCACGAAAGTTGGAATACCTATCGTATAGGTATGTTTATGTTGCACAAAGATAGACTTCTTCCAGTAAATATACCCATCTACGCTCTATCAGTCATGTGGAAAATGTGCAAAATAAGCAAATCGGGAGCAATTCAAACAGAAAGTCTGCTACAAAATTTTACAACTCTACCAATATATTGCTATTGGCAAACTTTATTTATAAAGCCTATCTCTATCACTGACTATTTGGCTCTAGGTTAAAGAACCTTGATGCCATTTTGTATCTTTTTTTTTTTTTTTTTTAACTAACTGACGAAACATTGTATTGAAGAAATATAATATGCATGTATAGGTATTCCGATGGTGTTACACAAATTTACTTGGTATACGTGTATATAGTAGATATATGTACATAGGTGTGCGGCTCCAGCTTATATACGATTGCGTGTTTCGAATGCAATCAAATCGAAAAAAAATAACTTTGTATAGGTAGGTACTTTAAGCTTCGGCTTTTCATCGTTCATCGATTCATCGATATTATGGTTGATGAAGTCTTAACTTCTTCATAAAAATTCAAAGCTTTTGTGTTGCTTTTGTTTTTTAAATGACATTCAAAGAAGTGTGAAATTATGGAAATGGTTGGTTTGCATATAGTATAGATATATAGTAAGTGTTTGTACATAATATCATTTAGGAAACTTCCATAATTCGCTGAAGAATGAGAATAAACGAAGAGTTCACAAAATGATTGCCATGATCCTTTATTACGGCTTCGTGATTTCAATTTGATGGGTATTTATTTGGGGATTTGAGTATTTAAGAAAAGTCTGAACTTGCAGGTACCATTGTCTTTATTTTCAGATTAATAATAAATAAGCTTTAGAAACTATCGGTATACGAGTACGTATGTACAACCAAATATATTTCTCCGATATTCTACTTGCTTAATATGTAAAGTATGTATTCGCATTCGGTGTGACACTATAATTCAGCATTGCCATAAAATAAAAGAAGATACAAATATTAGCATTACCATATGTATATAATGTACATATGTATAGAATTTGTTGAATTTAGCACGTAGGAAGTATTTGTATATACATACATATGTACCTACTGCCCAGGCACGTCTATAAGCACTCATAAAATTCTTCAAGCGAAAAATTGAGTAATCGAACGTAAACAATATATTCGTCAGTAAGTACTTTGACAACAAAGGTGAAAACACAATAGCAAAACTAAAAACAAATTCTGGGAGTACCTACCAAAATGAAAAAAAAAAGAAAAATGCAAGGACTGGATTGCACGTGGCTTAAGTTGCGACGTGTGGTTTTCAAGAAGAAATAAAACGCATATAATTTAATGTTATGGCAAAGAATTTAGCTTTATTATAAAGATAAGGGTTTGCCGTTATATTTTAAAAATGATTTCACGTATAAGTGGCCGCCGCGACTGGCTCAAATAAACTCCAGCCGAGATGCCCAATTTTCGGCAGCTTCAATTGTTGCGCGCGATGGTGGATGGACTCATTCGGGTATTTTTCGATACTCTGCTCCACAGCAGCAATAGCGTCTTCGGTGCGCTCTGTACGGCGTCTCTAGACTAGAGTAAACGTGGTGCGAAACCGATTCATTGTTGCTTGAATTTATGCGATTTTGCGATTATATGTCGACCGAATATTGGACGCAGCGCGCGAAGCTTCGCGCGAACCGAACCATTATTTTGATAATAAATTTGCAGGATTTGCAAACGTTGTTCAGAAATAAGTCTATTAATTATGAAATGACAAATCAAACTGAACAAAAATTTAGTGACATTGACAGCTGTCCAACTCCGAAAAAAGTATTGCCAAATTGAAAACCACACGTTGAAAGAACACCCTTTATAATAAACATGTATGAATATAATAAATTAAAGAAATTGGTATAGAAGCATGAAACTCCTTCTTTAAATTGAAAAACATTATTTAAAAGTAGAAAATTTTTACATTAAAAAATATTTGAACTTAAAATCCCTCCAATCTTCTTCCATCTTTCATTGAAATCGTTAAAGTCGTTAACGAGATAGTCGAAAATAAAAAAAAAAATCCTTCTATGGCAGAAACCGTTGATAATATTTCAAGTCCCAGTTTTTCAGTGGTGAGTTAAATCAGAGTTAGTCATTACTCTAGAAGTAAGTTAACCCACAGTGAACTTAGGAAGCAGTTTTTTGCGGAAAGACAAACTAGGTGGATAAAACATTAAAAGCAACTGTTCAGTTAATCCTGAGTTAAATCATTAGATTTGATGAGTTAACTCGTGTTCAATTTTAATCTCGCACTGAAAAACTGAACTTAAGAGTAGCAGATGCGTGATTATTTAACCAACAAGCCTTAAACCATTAATCAACAAGTCAGGACTGCAGTATAGTTCCTAATGGATACGCGCCAATAGTTCAAAAAGATTAAAAAAAAATTATTCTTATAATCTTAAATAACGGTATCAACTATACCTACACAGCACTGTTGAAACAAAAAAAACAAATCAAATAGATATAAAATTTTGTTTTCTTGCCAATAGAACATCTCAGATTGTATGAAAATACCAATCGAATTTGATAAAAAAGGGAGTAGATTTAAATAATGTAATTAATTATGCATTTTTAGGTGCCTTGAAATAGTTCTACAGGCAATACCTACTTGCATTGAAATGTTCCATTTTATATTTTAACGTTGATCCGATCAAGTGATTATATACCAATAGCCACCCATAAAGAATTACATCTCTGTAGCAAAGAGCAATGTTGTGATAAAAGTACAATTGTATTGACATGTTCGTCTTAGCTATCAGCACACGTCCAGTAGTTTTAAATGAATCTCCTGGGGCCAATTGCACAGATACATACATTTCATACATTATACACCAAACCGATTATCAAACATAATATAAAATTTGCTGTTTCACAGGTTGTAATGGAGTACTTTATGATTCCATTCTATGTTCCATGAAAATGTATGATTTGACATTTCACTGACAAATGACACTTAAATGTCATATATTTTATTTGTGGTACGCAAATTCGAAGACGTTGAAACAATTTGTGATGGTGATGATATTATCCAAGTAAGGCTAGATATATCATGACACCCAAGAACATTCCATGAAAGAATAAATTTTAAGATGGAAGAGCCTTATTTTGTGGAGAAATTCCGAATTTCTCGAATTTGTCGAATTTTTAAAAGAGCGATTGGGAGCCGTTTTAGAACCAGTCGAAGTGGAAGCCATTGTTTTTCACTTTTCGTTTTCGCTTTTTCTCTGTCCTTACACAGCGCCCTACATCAAATTGTTCTGATGTATTAAATGTATGTATCAAAGAATGTCATACATTCTTGTCATACAATTCAAGTAAAAATTCTGTGAAACAGAATCTCATTGGAAGTATTCCAGTCGACGTATGACTAATGACAGGCGTTCATACAAACAGAATTGATGTATTAAACCTTCCAAAATCATACAGGGTGTGTTTCTTTATTTATTCCGAATATTCGGAATATCTGGAACACCGCTTTTGCGTTTCTTTATTCTCTGGAATATTCCAGATATACTTTTTTGTTGTTTCTTTTATCGTTCTAGAATTATTGGAATGTGTTCTTTCTGTTCCTAGTCAAGAGCTAGTGTACATGGAATATTCTCTACTTTGACAGATACATTTCATTTTTTTCGTTGGTTACAAGTATTTATTGTTATTTTGTCTGCCGTCTGCGTCTGCCATGGATAAAAAGAAATTTAATGAAATGGAAATGGGTGAGCATATTTTTGTGATAATTATTTTTGTATCTTCATGATGCTTATGCGTGCGCGTAAAATTAACATACAATTTGCAAAACAAATAATTATTTGTTCCTTCTATCAGAAATAATCGCAAAATGATTTTTTGAAATGAAAACAAACAGCTGATAGTTGGATATTCTTTCAATTAAGATCTGTTTCCTTATTTATTCGATTCTATATATATTCTGGGTATAGATGTTTTGCCTTTTCCGTCTTTTCTATTCTTTATCCGGAAAAAATAAAGAAACAGACCCACAATGTTTTATGTATGTTTATAGATCTGTTTGGTAACGTGAAATTTCTTACGAATTTGCACAATTTTTCAAAAAATTGCACAATTGGTCACAAAATCCTGTTTGTTAACTCGAAAAAGTTGCATCGAGAGAGCACATCGAGAGAGAAAAAAATTTCCCCTCTATTGGATAATTTGCGAATTTGTGCTAGAAGAGTAAAGACTGTCAAAACACCTAGCTGTTAGCATCTTTTGCTTTTAATTTGAAATTTTGGTTTCTGAAATGTGAAAATTAACTTTATAAATAACTTGAGAAATGTTTAATTTAAGTAATTTTTTTTTAAATTAAACGCAAATTGTTAACAAAATCAGACTTTTGACATGTGATTGTTGATGTGACGAGTGAAATTTTGACGTTTTGTACACAAAAGTGGTTCAATGCGTTTGTTAACTTTCATGTAAATTTCTCCATTTTTGAGAAAATCGTTCTCACTTTGGTGTTTTGACAGGTTTTACACATTTTGCTAAAAAAAGATACCAAACAGACCTTATGTATGATCTGTGAAATTGGCCTCTGTTTGTTTGTTTAATCCACTCTTAACATAGTCATATACAATGGCCATATATAAGTATGTAGCTCCCTTTTATTATAAATCCTCACAGTTTTCCATCAACGAAGTCAATAGACTTTATCTAATCAATACTCATAAATAAAAACTCACCCGCACAAGCCACAACTCAAAGCAATTTAAAGCGGGTGCGACAATCGTATGGGAATTCCAATGACTATCCCAGATCAAATATATACAAGAGCTACAAGTAGGTAGACGCAACTGTATAGATATGTAGCTTTATATAGGTTTTGAATGCATTCAATTGCATTAGTTTCTTGTGAGTGCTTCATTTGTTCGATTTATATATTATATTTACGAGCAATGACCCAAGTGATGTTTCATTGTTATTTTAATGTAAACAGAGATAAATAACTGTAATAGTTATATCGAATTTTTAGCTTCTATATTATTATCTATAAGTTGTCCCTACACTTATTGGTTCATGGTGAAGACGATTATTCGATACTTCTGTCTCAAAATTATCTGTCAACTTAATTACAGTGGTAAAATTTGTTGAACAAGAGTTATATCTGATTAATGTGTCTTATAACTTTTGTTATTTGATAAGTTGGAACATTTTTTCAATTATTCAAAGAAGTTATATCATTCTGATTGGTCAACACGACTTTTGTCATACAGAAACCAGACTAACGAGTAGGTATACTTCTCCGAAGGTTTTTCGATGCCCTGAAATTTAATCTGACCATAGCACTGTCCATCAGGTCAGGTTTTTGAGGAATTCTAACCTAAAAGTCCGCAAATCGTTCTGTTATTTCCGTTCACGTATAATACTTGGTGCTAAAAAAGTTGCCTGCAACGAATCACTGGAGTTTGTTGACATATTCCCGTATAACGACAATAATATATTTCTTGGAATTAGATTTTTACATACACAAAGTCGAATCTTTTCATTATTTTTTGTACAACTCGAACAAAGCTGATAAATCTTATCGGCTCGAGGCGATAATTTATGGTATTTCTGCTTATTCCAAGAATTTAATGAGAACACAAACCAAGA
This sequence comes from Leucozona laternaria, assembly GCA_932273885.2. Lineage (NCBI taxonomy): Eukaryota > Metazoa > Arthropoda > Insecta > Diptera > Syrphidae > Leucozona > Leucozona laternaria. The sequence continues at coordinate 18,172,875 of OW026368.1, read as the reverse complement.
GCCAAAATAAGGCTATTCCAATAGGTTTCATGACTTTCTAATAATAATACTTAAGTCAGTGTAATTTAGTTGACGTATTTTTTATGGAAATTACATATTATTATTTGTATGAGTTTTTGTTCGACCTTTGGACTTTTCCAATTCTCATAATAAATTATTAAAAATGAATTTCTTATTTTGCCCACTCGCATTAAATTGATTTTTTTCATGTTTTCTTCTTCTGTTTGTGTTTTGCTTAATTTGTTTTTGTTGGATTGATGTGTAAAAAATAAATAAACAAAATAGGATTTGTTTGTGCCGAAGGCGATAGTGCAAGGTGAAATGAAACATTTTCGCTGATCATTGAGAAATAAAATAATATTTTTATAGCTTTGTGAGTCATTTTCAGTAGCTTTTAAGCTTATCGACTTCGGCAGATGTCGCCGCGTTGATTTATTGTACACAGACACTTAAACTGTGGCAGTGGCATATAATAGCAATAACTTGTGGGACTTAAAAATAATAGTGCAACCAAAGCACAAGGGCATTAGTCATTATTCATTATTTATTCATAATAATTAATCGTATACTGATACCAATTAAAACGGCTATGACAGAAGAAACCATATCGCCATTCAAAAAAAAAAAAAAAACGAAACCACGTTTATACAGTATACATAAATACAGTTATAATATTTAATATAACTAATAGTAATAAACAAGACATAAAGCCCACTTTAGAGAGGTTCAAATAAGTACAGTTATCGTCCCTCATATCATGAACTAACGCAGAAAGTGGGTTCTCTTTAATAAAGGGTTTTCCAATAATAGGTGTTATTTTGAATAGCCCGCTATTTCGGTAGGTGTCACTTTTGAAGCTGTCATTTTTTGACATTTGACAAGTAGAAACTACGCCATTAGTGGAAAAATGGAACGATACACGCTTCAACAACGCATTGAAATTATTTAAATTCACTATAAAAATGGTGAAAATTTGGCAGAGACGGTTCGTAAAACTAAAACATTTTTGGGTCGTCGTGAAGCACCTTGTCGGACCGCAATACAGAAATTGGTGGACAAATTCGAGCTGTTCGGACAAGTTAGTCATGTGAAGAATAAAACCCGTGCACGTCGCTAAAGAACAACTGAGAATATTGCTGTTGTAGCCCAAAGTGTTGAAGAAAACCCAGGTTTGTCCATTCCTCGTCGTTCTTTGGAATTAGGCATTCCACAAACTTTATTACACCGTATTTTGCATAAAGACTTGGGTCTTAAGGCTTATAAAGTTCAGTTAGCACAAGAACTCAAGCCGGCTGATCATCAACAACGTCGTGTCTTTACTGATTGGGTCCTTGAAATGCATGAAAATGATCCGGAATTTCATCGAAAAATCATCTTGACTGATGAGGCCCATTTCCACCTCGGAGAGGCTACGTCAACAAGCAAAACTGTCGCATCTGGGGCTCGGAAAACCCAAGAGTTATTGTTGAAAAGCCTCTCCATCCTCAACGGGTGACCATTTCCACCTCGGAGGCTACGTCAACAAGCAAAACTGTCGCATCTGGGGCTCGGAAAACCCAAGTTATTGTTGAAAAGCCTCTCCATCCTCAACGCGTGACTGGTGCGGTTTACGGTCCGGCGGGGTCATTGGACCTTACTTTTTCGAAAATGAGGCTGGAGCAACAGTTACGGTCAATGGATTGTGCTATCGAGAGATGATTAATGATTTTTTATGGCCGGAATTGGATGGTATTGATCTGGACAACGTTTACTTTCAACAAGACGGCGCTACGTGCCACACAAGCAATGAAACCATCGATCTTTTACGGGAAAAGTTTCCGGACCGTGTTATCTCTCGAAGAGGTGATCACAATTGGCCACCGAGATCTTGTGATTTAACACAAAGATAAGGTCTACGCCAACAGCCCAGCGTCGATTCAAGACCTCAAAGATGGAATTCGTGAGGCTATCGAGGACATAGGGCAGCCACTTTGCGATTTGGTTATGGAAAATTTCATGAAAAGGATATGGTCCTGTAAGCGTGGTCGTGGTGGCCATTTGGCTGATGTTGTGTTTCATTATTAACGGCATACCTTCCTCTTTATAATGAAATAAACATCCGATCATTTATCTCAAAAAATGCCATTTTTCTTTGTATATCAAAATAACACCTCTTATTGGATAACCCTTTATTTATTTAAAAAAAAAGTAAAATTTTTAAGATGCGAAATTTTGTATTTGCAATATTTGTCCAATACTAGAGAGTTTGATAATATTAGATTTTGATATAACGAGATTTTTAAAACGAAATTTTGAAATGCGGTCGATTCGAAATAACTCAGTTAAAAAAAAATTGGTGAATTGCTCCCTTGCAATTTGATTTTTCGCTCACAAAAATTGCAATTTTTAAGTTTGTTTATTGCATTTACACGACAAAATGCCGTAATTTTTATGTAGAATTTCACTAGCTATAATTTTTACTTGACATGTCGTCCAAAACAAGCTTATATTTTTTGAAAAAATTATAAAAAAAAACTATATTTTGACCCTCTCACCCCACAATACCAAAAGCTACGTCAAAGTCTAATTTCCTGGGATTACAAGCATAGAATGAATTGGAGTAACTGAATAATGATTTTTCAGGGTTTTTCAATATTGTGGAAAACCACACCTATTGTTAATCCCAGCGCCGGCGATGGCGAGGCAAATTGCGTATTATACTTTTCTATTGCTTCTACGAAAAAAGGGTTCCAATCTTTTTTAGTGTAAAATCGCATAAGCTTCGAACTCATAGTTTCCAAAATACGAGCAGTTTCCAAAAATATAGCAATGTTTCTTTCAATTTCTTAAACGAAATAGGTAGTAAAGGGTGGTTAAATTTTAAGGGCCGATATTGAATGTGAACCACACCTAAACGTCAAGTTTTTTTCTGCATTTCATTTGACATTTCTCAATTTCAGACTAACTCAATTTGAACCATGGAAAGCCTCTTGACCATTTCAAGCGTCGTCAATGGTCAGAATGGTGGCAAGAAATGGCAACAGTGGATGATCAATTTCCGAAGAAAATCGTCTTCAGTAATGATGCACATTTTCACCTCAGTGGATTCGTCAATAAGCAGAATTGCCGCATTTGGGCGAATGATAATCATCCAAAAGTGATTGTCGAAAAACCAATGCACCCACAAAGAGTTTCTGTTTGGTGCGGTTTATGGGCTGGCGGCATCATCGGGTCTTATTTTTTCTAAAATGAGGCCGGTCAGGCAGTTACTGATGTGAATGGTGTTCGCTTTCTTGGGACGATAAAGAACTTTTTATGGCCCGATTTGGAAGATATGGATGTGGACGATATGTGGTTTCAACAGGACGATGCCACTTGCCTCACAGCTAACGAAACAAAGGCTCTTTTGCGCGACAAATTCAATGGCCGTGTTATTTCACGTGGTGGCGATGTCAATTGGCCGCGAAGATCATGTGATTTGACACCGTTGGACTTTGGGGTTATCTGAAAGAAAAGGTGTACGTCGATAAGCTGTTTAGATATTGTGAAACATAAGGGAGGTTGATAATTGATTAAAAAGTTCCAAATTGCCTATTTAGAACTTTAATCCAGTCCAGGTCAAGTTTTTCAGTGCGCGATTAAAGTTCTAATTCAGCATTTCTTCTGTTGGTTTAAAATTCTGACACCCAGAATGTAAGGAATATCTAACTCGTGGAATACTGTCAGCTGTTTAAATACCTTTACCATTTCTCAACCTTTAAGCTCTGAATTAATCCCCCCCAGATTCCCCCTCCCCAAACATCTCGTCCCCCCAGATAACACCCCAACGACAAAAAAAGCCCCTAAATCTAGGGGGGGAAACCCCTAAACTGGCAACCCTGGTCTGCGACGACTTTTGAGTCATGAATTTTTCAAACATAATGAGTGTGAAAGAGAATAAAGAGAAGAATGATTGAACTGTGAGTCGTGGGCCAACTTTCGTGGTCAAATTTTTGACTTTTTTCTATTCTTTGTTTTTTTATTTCAGCAAATCGATTCATTTATTTTAAATTAATTTCAAGTTCTAGGCAAATTGAAATGGCTGCCGAGGATTCTCATTTTCATGCACCGAAGCCCAGTCAGCGAACAAACGGCCGGTGGCCTTGTCTTATGGTCATGAGCTTTTAGGGCCAAGTCCCGACTTAAAATTCGCCAATTTTAAGTCTGCGATAGGCCGAGTTCTTGTGCACGGCAAGGAATCGACTGCCTCGGGGTTTGCTGTAGGTACACTTTAACGGACCGCCGTGATGTTCTCGGCTGATTCTGCTTTCCTTTGACGTACAAATGCTGGCTAATTGATTGCCGAACCGGGCGTCTCAAATTTGGACAGCAAACGTTGAAGAGTCGACTGTGAAGGGCCACCATATCTACCGTAAAATGTGCGCAACGTTTACACTAACGAACACTCATTTTAATAATAAAGTTTTATCATTTGGATGTGCTGTTAAATCGTGTAACTTACCATGGCGATTTGGCATAAGTAACAGATTTGACAGATATCACCAAAACAAAATGGCCGCCACAGGCCGCCAAAATCCACCCGCGCCATTTGAAAAACCCCTTTACAACCAATTTGGAACTTCAACCATACGTCAATGCCAAACAAGCAAAAAAAAAAAACAATAGTTTGACAGTAAAATATGCAGGGAAAACAAAAAACATGTGATTGTGATTGCTCGTTTGTTTGTTTTCCCTGCATTTTTTATGTGTTTTTAAGTCTTATTGTTTTTCTTGCGAACTGTCAAAATTAGAATGAGACAAAGATAGTTTCTGGAAAAGAATAATATATTTGAATTTGAACTTAACTTATATTTTAAAGACATTGCCAAACTAGAAAAAGTTAGTTCAATGTTCTTCAAGTAAGCATTACGCCATTACCACTTTAATATTTTAAAGGTCCAATAAATGGATTAATTGGTCATGAATTTGAAACGAATTTCGCACGCTTATTTGAGAAAAAAAAATAATTTGACTGTCAAGTTAGCATTACCATCACCCCTAAAACAAAGCTTAAAATGAACTAAACAAAAAAGGAGTTTGTCATTAATTGTCGTGAATTTGTAGTTAATTTATCGTTATTAAACAAACAATATATAAACGAGTAGAAATATTAAGTGTTGCCACATATATATATGTAAATTGTCACCTTTTCAACTTTTTGATTATATGAAGAACTTCACACCTGTTATGTCTCTGATGTCAAATTTAATATATCCGTTTGAATATTATTAATTATATTGTTTATAAAACTATCGCATTTTTTTGGTTTGTGAGTTTTATTTTTACTTTAAATATGCGACTTTTTTTGGGTTTTACCGTGAAACCTTTTAGTAATTTAAGTGCCATTTATACTTCTGTACGTGTCAATACCTATTACATCTGACTTAACAAAAACAGAACTGTAATTGAAGGTTTGAATGAAACAACAACTACTTGAGTGAGCTACCACCAAGTCATTGAAAGGCTGGATTTACAGAACTATAACTTCGTGATTATTAGACTTAAAAGTCATAAGAGTAATAGTTGTTTTGTCAGAGAACTATATAACCAAACTCAAAAGGTTAATGGTTTGACATAGTTATAAACCTACTCTCCTCCAAAAGTCATTAAATTTCTACGAACTACTACTACAAATGATTAATATACGAAGTGTGTTAATGAAACTTCATTCACCCTTCGAATGTCAAATGACATGCCAGTAATATGTATAATGTATCATAACAGTTCATTCACACCTAAGATACATATATACACACATATGAATAAAGAAGGATTTATAAACACACAAAGACGACACGAAACAAACAATACAAAAAAAAAATCATCACACAAAAAAACTAATTTAATTAGTATCAATCATTCAAAGCAGTCCAATTAGTTCTTAGTATTTTTTTTGTTGCGGAACAAATTGTAATGAAGGTCGAATCGCATTGTTTGGTTGCCCTCCTCAACCCAGGCAGTGTATAAGTTTCAGACGTTTTGTATGCGTAATGTTATACAAAATTTAATCGGGTGATACAATTTGTGTCAACAAATGGGAAATACATAGAAAAAAACATTGAAATTGAAAGTTCAGAAACCCAGCAGTTTTTTTGTTCTTTTGATAATTATTTTGTTTGTTTAGTTTGAATAATAAAAAGACAACAAATTAGATTTTGTTTATATTTGCATTGACACTCTAATGAAGTCTTAAATTGGCTTCATTCCTATATATAGAAATATCGCCAGATTAAAATTTACATAGAAAATACATTAATTTTATCTGCTAAATACCAGAATAATTTTTACGGGATTAATACTAAAGCAGGTCTTCCATTATGGGGTTCCATGCAACATCAATCGTAATTTTAAAATTTTGCTTTTAATATTTTGTCCTGGGGTGTTATTCCATCAACCAAAAGTGGGTATATTTTTTGTATTTAGTTAAAAAGACTGCAAAACACATGTACTTTTTATCTACTTCAACTGATTCGCCTTGTCATCTCTGGTGAATGTCAAAGTAGTTCTTCCACATTTCGTGAACTTTTTTACCTTTGACTTTTTGAAGTTGAAGAATTAATTTATCGTAAGCTAAAAGAATCAGCTGAATATGCCAGCAAAGCTATTTGATGAGCGCATCGGCATACCGGATACTTCCGGCAGGATTGCCAGACTGGGTAATTTATCGCAAGATAAGAGAAAATTTATTTTAGTTTTGCGGTGTAAAATTTGATTTTGCGATATCTGGTGTTTTATGTGGTTTGCGCGGGATTTAATTTAATAAAAGTTCGCCAGTATTGAAGAGAAAAAAAATTCTTAACCGCCAATTTATCTCAAGCGAGAGATAAAAGTTCAACAGGAAACCAATTTGTATTTAATTTTATAAATAATAATATAAACAAAATCTGACGATAAGATCTGTTTGGTTTTGATGCACGGAAAAGCACAAACTTATTTTTGTTTGTAAAATTAACATTTCGTCGCTTACGATAAAGTATTGGTTAGGGTACGATTTGTTTTGTCAAATTTAAGGTAAAGGAAGAACGCTTATTGAAAAAAAAAGTAATTAATTTTAAATAATTAGTTTAATTAGAAGAGAGATTTGTTTGTATTCAAGCGAGAAAGAGAGAAGGTAAAATTGTCTTGTATACCAACAGGATGTGTTTCATTTTGTTTTTTTTTGTACGATCTCTTTCTTTGGGGGCACTTATTTTGCTTTCCTTTATTTTTTATAAGCTTTTGTTCAATTTTAGTCATTTTGGTTCACTTTTATGATTTAGGGATATTGAATCCAGTGTCAATGTTTACATTTTATTTTTCAAAATTTATGGAGCCTTACAATTTAGGTCGGAATATATTACAAAATTAATGTCTGAAATGCTTTGAATGTCGATATGCTTTAACATGAAAGTGATTCCAATGCATATTTGTACCAAATTTAGAAAACAATTGGGTCACTAAATAATAATTGCTGATGTGCCTCAGGGCTCCCTTTTGTCACCAACTCCATTTTAATCAATTACATCTTTTATCTGAAACTTCTAATCTATCAAATTGTTTTGCTGGTGGCAGCGAATGTACCCTTAGATTTTTTAATATTCGTTTCTGTATTCACATTCTTGACTTTCACATGTGGACTTACAACCACAGTATTGCAATTTGCATAGAGGTTTAAAAATCAGCTGACACAAAGAAAAAGGATACACCGAAGGTAAGCATAAAAAAAAAGAAATTGTTAAAACAAATTGAGTTGGTTTGTGATCCCCATTCTGGTCAAAATACTGCCAGTATTATTTTTCTTGAGAAAAAATATTTGGTACACTGTAAAAAATGAAGCAAATTCCGGGTAAATAATTGAGTATCTATATCTTCTTTATTGTGAACTAGGCAAGGACTGAGTGCACATGCCTGGTGGACATCAGTTTCAATAGAAATTAAAATTTTAGATGATTTATGGCCGATTTCATAAAGCCCTTTTAACTATTTAACAGACTTTTAAATATTAAGATGACGTTTATTCCATACAAAATACGTCATTTAAAAATTTAAAAGCTTGTTAAGTATTTTTGAAACTGAACATTAGAATGATATATTAAAGCATTTTTATCATGATGCTAAGCTAATGAGAGGGTTTTCCAAATTTTAAACGAGTTGACATTTTAATTTCTACAGCCGCTGAGCCAAAATTAGAGTCGTCCGAGAAGATAATTTTTTGGCCAAAATCCCGATCTCCGGCCAACATTTCCAGCGCCCAATCAGCGAACTTGCACGGTTGTCTATGGTCATCCGGTAACAATTCTTGCGTCAATATTACGGATTTAAGCCCCAAATCCAACTGCAAAATAAGCCGGGTTGACTCTCTGGGTGATGTCCAATTCAGCTGATCGGTGTCAAATTGACATTTCTGAGTCTCTTTCGATACTGGACGCAGCCGCGTGGCTATGTTTTCTTCATTTCGGACCAATCTCTATCTAGTTGGTGACTTAAGGTCCAAAGGAGTGTAATCACGGTAAAACTTTTTTCCACGTTGCGTATTTACTGAGCCGGAATTCCGATGATATTTTTTAATAATTTCCACATGTGTGGCAAGCATGATATGATGCATAAATGATGAAATGGAAAACCTTAGTGAATACTTTGACAGCTGGATGTCATTGGTAACTTTGACAGCTGCTGAAACGTAAACCAATTGAAAATTATTTTTGTTTCAAGCTTGTTTTTTCACGATAATTTTCCGGGGGACAGAAGTAAAACCAAATTTGTAAACTGGACATAAATGGTCTTGTTAAACGCAATTTTTAGTAATTTTATTTTTTTTTGTAGGTATAGTACAGCGTTACGTAATGGTAAGAGTGTTGGCCGGAAATTCGGGGCCAATTCCACCTAAAAACTTAATGTTTTTTTTCAGGGGTACTCAGGGTTAGAACCTCAGTAGTAAAATTCAAGTGGAGTAAGTAGGAAATTTCTGGAGTAGATTTGAAAACGAAAGAAAAACCTTCAAAAATTGTATTTTTAACAAAAACAAAATAAATCACATACACAAATTCACTTTCATAACTGAATAGAATTTTAAATTTAAACTTTCACAGCCAGAGTTGGTTAGAAAACTGAACAACACAGCCCTTTCATATAGTTTGGCTAAAAAAATTGTGGTTTTTACAGTGTGGGAAAAAAGGAGTAGATCTAAAAAAAAAAAAACGAAGTGGTGGAGTAGATTTATTTTCTTTCTCAAATTGCAGTAAAATTACTCCAATTGGAGTAAGGTTCTAACGCTGGGGGTACTGCTTTTGCAATTAAATGACATATCTATTGTCATGAATTTGACTCTCATTTAACTCGTTTGTAGGAGATCTGTGCTCTCCATTCCTGACGATTAACAACACGCACACAGGAATGGATGACCAGTGGCGCCACCAATTTATTTAATACCTAAATAAATATTATTTAGTTTTATAGAATCACTAAGTATCCACAAAATGTTGGAACATCTGCGATTTTGTATTAATTTAATCCTAAAATAACTTATTTTTAAATTTCAAAGTTGTAGTACTTTTGAGTGCTGGGTAGAATAATAAAACATGGTGCAGATTCCATATAATCAATTCCTCTATAGACAATAATTAAATAATGTTTACGTAAGTAATTATCTACATTTTATAGGCCAACTTATTTTCTGATTTCAAAATAGATATTTATTATTGTTTTCATACATTTTTATAATATCTGTTTTCTTTCAAGGCTAATTAAAACGTTTAGTTTTGCATATACTTAAGCTTTTACCAGATGTAGTTGAACACTAATAACGTGCTAAGGGTGTGCAAATACCTATCCATTAAAATAAATTTTCTGCCAAGCCCCTCTATGACCTTGCTTAGGGTTGGCTCCTTAACGCAACCGGCCGCCGCCGTCACGCTGCCGGTCGATATAAATGTATATTAATTATTATGAACATGTGATAATTTTTTCAAGTACCTACAAGTAAAAACAATCTAATAGGTCAATTGAACTTATTTAAATTCTATATTTTTAATCAAAAATGCAAACAAGGTATAGTGATTTAAGTTTAGTAAAATTATCTAGACTGTTTTATATGTAAACAACAAAGTCTTTAAGGAATAAAAAAATAATTGACAAAACGTTCTTTGAGTAAGTGTGTATATAATGAAACAATGTAATATTATAATGTAACAATGTGCAAATGAATCATTAATTTGTTAACAAATAAATGTATCAAATAAAAAAAAAATATATAAAATTCTAGACTGAAATTCCAAGAAGCTAAGCCCACATACCTCTAGACTTTCAACCGAAGTCAATTATAAAAATATTTGTATAGGTGGGAAATTCCTTGAAATAAAACTCACAACAATTAACACATACTCTAATCTGTACCTATTGTCATATGGGTTTTTTTTTATTTTTATTAAAGAGAGTGCATAGAGTTCAAACGGTTCAACCCACATAAACCACAAAGGCTTTAGTTTTGACATTTGTGCATTAAAAATTCTTCAAATTTTCCTAGGCAGACTTAACCCACATAATCAAGCTGGGTTTTTTTGTTTTCATTCTTCGGCGTGAAAAATAAGAATATTGTCTTCAAAAACGCAGTTAAAAACCGCCATGTTTTGTGTATTCATAAAACCAGGTTAAAAGTTTTGTGTTTGTTTTATTTAATGTTTTCATACCCTAAAATGTACATTTGCCATAGGCGAGACGAAGAATGCTCGTAGTGTGAAACTCCAGTATCTTATGTTATAACGAATAACTACTGCAGATACAGAGCTGTCGCACACAGAGTTTTCACAGTAAATTTAACTATATGAATATATATTTTAGAAAGAAGACCGAACAGGAATCATTCGTGGCTTTCTGCTTTCTAAATTGAAATGAAATGAATGCTTTGATAGAATCAATAAAATACTTTTATCAAAGTGAACAGCTTTTAATAATTTTTTAGTATTGAATTTGTTTAATTTGAAAATATTTTCTATTTTCTAATTCTAATAATCTTATTTATGTATGTAAATTCGATATGCTTGTAAGACCTAAGATTTGTTTAAAATGCAATCTCAATTTTTGTTTTGTTGCTACAATAGATTGAGAATTAATGCCCAGTTTTACAGTGGTGAGTTAAACCAGAGTTAGTTAGCTCCAGCAGTAAACTAACCTACTGTGAACTGAGCGGTTTTTCGGTGGAAAATGCACGTGGAACGACTAAACAAACTTGGTGGATAAAACATCAAAAGCATCTGTTCAGTTAATCCTGAGTTAACTCAGCAAATTCGATGAGTTAACACGGGTTTAACTTTAATCTCACACCGAAAACCTTGACCTAAGTATTATTTTACCATATTAATAAATTCTACGGAAATGTTTAGTAAAAGGTTGGGATATATAAATTAAAAACTGTAGGTAACATCTCTAAGTATAAGCAATCAAGCACGTAACCTACTGTACCATTGTCATCTGTTCCTATTTTTACTGACTTTTTTTTTATTCTTGCTCAGACTGATAAATAAAACACACATTTCTAACAAATTCGAAATAAGAACCGAATAGGAGGTACAAATATAATTATGAAAAAGTAGTAGGAGGTAAGAAGTACTTTATGTGACAGCCCTGGTGCGAACTTAACCAAACCGACCTACTGCAAAAGTTTCAAAACAAAAGTACATTATTTTGTGCGAAAATGAAGAAGAATTCCCACAAAAGTTAACTGCTTGACTTTTAATGAGTACGCGGGGGTGAAATAAAAATAAACAACAAACCAACAGACGACACAGTGTTGAAACGGAATCTAAAACACAAAAAAAGCACTTAGTTTTCTTCCTTCATCCGAAAACCATTAAAATGTTTAAAGTTTTCATTTTCATTCTTTCAAAAAAAAAAAAAAAAAAATGATCTCAGCATCACCCTTAGACCAAGCCCTCTCTTAATTAACATCAACACTAAAAACTTATTCTTGACCGTAATTTTATTAAGAAAATAGTTTTGAGTTTTTATTTTTTTTTTAAATTTCAATTTAATGTTTTGGCTATAGCTATGTACTTAACTACTTATTTAATTCTGAAATTGAAATATAAATTAAAAGCTTTTTTCCATGGTGACTATATGGTGATGAAGGTTGGAAGCAGCGGACATTTAATATGTTTATATTTGTTTAGCCCTTTAACTCGTAGTTGAATAAGTATGTAGGTAGCTAAGGTATGTGTATACATATTGAGGGTTAGAATGCTCGTAATTAGGTAGACGGAAGGTAGAAAAACAACCAACAGGTCGAATTTATTATTTGACTTTCGGTTGATTGCCTTGGGATTGTTTATGTTTTTTTTTTTTGGTTTTTATTTCGGAAGGTATCGATTTTTGTGGCCTTTAGATATTTTTGTTTGTTTATAACATTTAAGCCAAGAATAATGATGATGTTTAAATTAGTTGGTACCTACTAAAGGCTCTTAATTAACTAAAGAACGCTTTTAGGGAATATGCAAATTTATAACCTTCCTATATTGAATGTTATCTAATAGATTATTTACACAAACAAAACAAAATGAAAATGTTGATAATTTTAATTTTTTTTATCTCATTTCAGGTAAATATATAAAACATTTTATCATGACGTATTTTTACACAAATTGTAAGTATGAGTTAGGTATCTTGTTTTTATTATTACGTTTATATCATATTGGGTGAGATTTAGGGGTAGAATCGCCATGTTCTGCAAAGAAAAAAATATTAAATTTTCTTTAATAATAATTTTCAATTTTGAGAAGCGCCTCCTCTACCGTAGTAGGGCACTGTTTATAGCAATAATATTGTAAGGAATATTGTTGTTAGTCAGACAGACTGCGACGGGTCGTAAGAAAGACAAAATTTCTCTCTAATTCCCGAATAGTTATCTAATGTCGTTTTCCATTGGACATCTAGAAGCGTCCGGAATTAAAAAGAACTCTTCTGAAACCATTCCATGGTCCACCGACGCTTCTGAGAAGAAAATTTCGCAACTTAATTTCAAATCAGAATTCACTCAAGAAGCACTAATAAAGAGTGTTTTATTAGACGTGTGGTTTTCAAGAAGAAATAAAACGCATTTAATTTAATGTTATGGCCAAGAATTTAGCTTTATTATAAAGATAAGGATTTGCCATTATGTTTTAAAAATGATTTCGGGCAAGTGGCTGCCGCGGCTGGCTCGAATAAATTGCTACACGTGATGGCGGATGGACTCTTCGGTGTGCACGGCGTCTCTGACGAATGATGAACTTATACAATTTTGCGATTATATGTCGACCGAATATTGGACGCAGCGCGCGATGCTTCGCGCGAACCGAACCATTATTTTGATAATAAATTTGCACGATTTGCAAACGTTGTTCAGAAATAAGTCTATTAATTATGAAATGGCAAACCCAACTGAGCATAAATCAAGTGAAAGCTGTCAAAAAGATTAACTCTGCAAAAAGTATTGCCAGATTGAAAACCACACATCTAAAAAAAACACAATTTACATTTAAGATCTAATGTAAAATCAATCTTACTCAAATGTCGACGCCATAGGTACTTCTCTTGCAGACAAATAACAAATAATGAATCATAATAACTGTAAGTTGGAAGGCATTTCACTGACACGGCGATTCACCAGGACAATGACAAGATTTCTAAATAGAGCAGAAGTATATTTAGCACTGTTCCAGTGGATTTGGAATGAGTGAAACCATTGTTGGCGCGGCACTCAGCGACAGGGTAAACTTAAAACGGTGGCTTTACGTGTAATTCGTTGGGTGTTGCAAGTTACGTATAAAATATTACGATACAGTTGCATTATATTGTGTATTAAGTACGTTCAATAGCAAAAACCTGGCACTCAGATTAATGCTAATGTTTACTCATGTGCGTCCCGGAACTCACACTAAGGCCCAGTTTTTCAGTGGTGAGTTAAACTAGAGTTAGCTAACTCTAGAAGTGAACTGGGGAAGCAGTTTTTCGGTGGAAAATGCATGCTTAGCGACTAAACAAACGCGGTGGATAAAACATCAAAATCATCTGTGCAGTTAATCCTGAGTTAGCTCAGAGGCCGAATTACAACATCAGTTATCGAGTAATACGTGACTGAATTATGTGAGTTTGGCATTACCGCTCACGTTATGGAGCCATCATTCCCATATGTTTTACTCGTTCATTCGATGACTGATGGCACTCACTCGATCAGTCACTAAAGCGGTAATTTGGCCCAAATATGTTCGATGAGTTAACTCGGGCTTAACATTAATCTTGCACTAAAAAACTGGACCTCAGGTCGGTAAATCTTTAAAGTTGCAAAAGAGTTTATCGAGAAAGAAGATTTAATTAATAATTTTATTCCAAAAATGTGCCTTCCTACGCTACGCCGCGATACTGTCTAATTGTTGACACATAAAAAGGTTTAAAACCACCCTATACTTTCTTTTGGTTACATTTGCAAACCTGTTTGTGCTGTTTATTAGCGGATAGATAAAGAGATATATTTTGTATTTATTAGGAAATCATTTAAATAAATTTGTTTGTTTCTTTAATTTTGTTCACCATTTTACCCGGAACTAAACTTTTATCTGTATATTATTTTGTCTTGGAGATAATCCCTCCAAAAAGTAAACCACCAAAATAACCTAGTCTAAAAGTGGTTTTCATTGGAAACATAGACATGAAATCATTAAGAAATTAAAATCTCTAAAAATTAAGCTCTGATCACCTGGTCTTGATAACGTCTTCATCTTTGATGTTTATGAAACAAAACAAAAAACTATTTCACAATTTTTAATTTAAGAATAGCATTTCGTTTTTATTTATTATAACCAACAATGGTTATAACACTATATGTGCATAAGAACTCGCTTGATGCTGGATTTATCTTTTTGATTAACTGAAACACAAATTCAGGAAATAAATACTGACTCAATTCACACCAGACAAAAAAAAAAAAAACAAACAAAATAAAGCAAAGCAAACGCATCAGATACATCCAATGCATGAACTCAATATTTGGTTCAATAAACGTTAATGACGTGTCGCTGTCGAGTTCATTGCCGTGTGTTCATTTTATATGTATATGAACTTTAAGCACTGCGCTAAGTTTTCGTTATGCTGCCTTACGTGTGTGCTGTCTTTATTCGATGTTCGACGTGTGTGCAGCCAGTAGCGGAATTGCAAATTCCAATGTATAAAGTGTGGCACTAATGTCCAGTTTTTCAGTGCATGAGTTAACTCCGAGTTTAAGAAGAGTTAGTTAATCTTACAAATACTTTAATCCCGAGTTAACTCAAAAGTAGTTTTTCAGTGGAGTAGTAAATTTAACTCGTAGTTGTCAAAAATCTTTCGAAATCGAAGTGCGACATTATAGACATCAATGTTTCGCTATTGAATTCAAGATGGCGCCGCCACTATGAAAAACATCATTTCTATAGTGTCGTACCTCGATTTGAATAGATTTCTGACACACATTTTTCAGAAATTCCTATTCAGCTAATCCACAGTTATCTCACCAAATTTGTTGAGTTAACTCGGGATCTAAATTGTTTTGGGAGTTAACTCGTGCTTAACACCGAAACCATAGGATAATCTCGCTGTGAAAAACTGGGCCTAAGTACAAAAGCTATAAGGATGACAATTTTGTGATTTAAATTGTTGCCAATTTTTTTCTGAATATTCATTAAGTACTCATTCCAACCTCATAATGTTGTACAATCTTATGCTGGACTGACACGATTGACAAAATGCCATATTTAAGCCATTAATAGCCACTATCGTGTTTTTGTTAGAAAAATAGATATAAAATGGCAGAAAATATGTCGATTTGTCGGTTGTGTGAATCTAGATTTATAGTTTTTTTCTGATACTATTTCAATCCCATGATTTTTTTCTTTGATATTTGTAGAAACACTAACCAACTCATGATATTTTATAAGATATTATGCTGGATTTACACGACTGACAAATTGGCAATTTTTTGTCAGTAAACCGCCAAAAAAATAAATTTTTCCTTTCTTCTGTCAGTTTTATGACAGTTTACTGACAGATTACTGCCGATTTATCAGTCGTGTAAAGGCTCTCCCAAACCAACGCGAATATTTCAAAGCGACGACGAAACTTTCGCCTGTCTTAATTTATTTACATGGAGATTAATGGGAGCACCCACACTGGCGCGATGCGAATCTTCGAACATTATTCAGTCGTCACATATTCGCCCGAATGTTTCGCGTTGGTTTGGGACAGCCTTAAATCCAGCATCAGCGAAAGAACGCATTTGCTGGCCTTCTATAGTATTGTACAATTTTAATTTGTTTTTTAAATTCTTTTGCATTCAGCTAGTGTTGAATTTTTCCGCCCCTAATACTTGTAACCAAAACCATAATGCGTATATTCCCCTTCAATAGTAGATCCGCTTTTGTCTGGAATATTTTTAACCAAGATATAATGTGACTATGGCAGTTGGAGTATGGTTTAAACTGGAAACTAGTTAAACAAGTTTAAAGCATATCATTCACCATTTATAAACGCATTGCGGCAAAATGGTATGTAAGTACTAAAAATAAAAAGTGACAGTAGAGACGACGACGACGACGCGACGCGACGACTGTCCGATAACAATACTAACGAACGCAAATGACGTAGACGTTATAACCGCATTCGATAAATTCAATTGAATTTCAGTTTAATCTTCGTGTGCGAAAGCGACACTCCAAAAAGTTGATGGAAGTAAACCGTAAACCCCAATTCCCAATATGTTTGCCGTTGGCTTCAGATACATACATTATGTATATATGCATAGTATACCTACTGTTGGGTCTTCTACTGTAATAGGGCGATACACAATGTTACAATATTAATACACTACGTTTTCCGCTTGACTACGTTTTCGGGAAAGTTTGACGTGTTGCAGAGATTTTAAGTTTATTTATTTATTTTTTACAATTTTCTTTTGAAGTGATTTTTCTTTTATAACAAGGCGCATAGAAAGTTTTTGAAGTTTTGTGTTTAATAAAGCGTTGAGGGTTTTAAATGGAAACGAAAGTAGAATGAAAGTTTAATACTTAGAATAGACACATACAATCAAAACAAAATTCAGTTCAATTTACAATCCAATCGATTCAATGTGAAATTAGCATTAAATATGCGGCATAAAGCTAAAAGGGTTGTTAATAATTGATTTATGGTTATGGTTTATCTTTGAAAAGAAAATACCTAAATATAACTACCTACCTTTCTCTATCTCGCAACCGTTATCTATTACTATTTTTTTTAAGTTCCAATTGCTGGCAATTAAATCGTTTTCGTTTGGATGTTCGGAGCACTCCTTTTTCACTTCTACTATTCCAAATGCTTTTGCAGTTCCGAAGATCCCTGTTTCATAAAGGAGTAGACAAGGAACACACTCGTTCCTTGTAAAGATTTTTGTTGAATAACTTGTCAAAAGTGATAAATGCTTGATGAAGTCATTTTTTTAAATGGCGACAATAGGTACTGTGTATGTAAATCTGAGAAGTCGATGTTTTTATAATCGATTGGAATCGATAAGGATTAGAAGTTAGAACAGCACAAAAATCCAATTGAATATCGTTTTCGTTTGGGTTTTCAGACTGTTCTACTATTTTTTATTCCTATCGAATATGGAACTTCCCGTATTTACAGGCACTCTGTACCGTTTATCACCATTTAACAAAATGGCTTCTTCGATCATTTTGACAAGAAGTCCGACGAAAAACTTTATATATGTGTGTGTGTTACTTGACTACTCCTTTTCACTTGCTCTATAGGGCAAGTATTGGTTTCGTGTACAAAAAAAATTTCGAGGTTATAATCAAAACTAACACTACGAGAATCGAGAAGTCCGAAAAAGTGGGTTTCGTCATGCCATCCATCGGTCTGTGCGTCTGTGCGTCCGTGCGTCAGTGCGTCAGTGCTTCTTTGCGCCTGTACGTCTGTGCGTCTGTGCGTGGGTGCGTCCACTGTAATTTGAGCTAGAGCTTAAACGGGTAAACCGATTTCCATGAAATTTATTACAGAGCATTTTTATGTGATTTCGTAGAGGGCAAATTCGAATTTTAATTTTAGCTCATCTAGAACGGGTAGCTGCCATATAAATATTTTGGTTTCTTCAAATTTTATCGAAAACGGCTCTAACGATTTTAATTAAACTTCGTACCTGTAAAAACCAAGTCAATTGTAAGAAAACTGCATTTCAGGTTTTTCTCAAAAAATTCACATTTTTAGGTTTTCAACGTTTTTTGAGAAAATATGGTCTTATTTTTGGGTTATTCGCGTATATCTTTGCCAATAAATTGATATTGTAATAATTTAGCGATCTGATTGTTGCTTCTCAATAATTTATCAAGTCGTGCATATTTTTTTAAAATGGGAAAAGAAAAACACTAGGCAAACATTACTCGAAACAGTGAATCGAAGGCTTTCGGAGTAGTTGGAGTTAGAGATTATTCACATGAAGATGAGAATCCCCGGCAGCCATTTTAATTTGTCTACAAGTCTAACAGGATTACAGATAAGAACAGTGAAAAAATACCACCTCGTGGTCATTCGTTATTCATGCGATTGTCAGAATTTTCTTTGATCTGAAGTGAAACAGACAGTGAAAGTGAAATAAATAGTTAAACGCGACACCAAAAGGGAATCGAACAAAAAGTCTTGTAACTTGTAATAATGCACTCCCCCCGACCACTAAATTTATTATTTCCTGAACGCCATCTGACATTTCACGTTCCTTTTCCAACGATTTTTATATTAAGCGCTGGAAAATTGGTCAGTGTCACTTTTTAAATATTCGTGGTTAAATAATTCAATTAATTTATATTTTCTGCTCTTCTGTGCGACAGAACCTTTCCAACGAAATACTGCCTCTAATCCTCTGAAATAATTCCCATCAAAATTTTTAAAACGGCAGTCCTGATGGGCCCTATTTCATAAATATTGACTGGTGACAAATTTGTCAGAAAAATACAATGACAAATCTGTCATAACAATTGTATCATTGTCAAATACCTACTGACACATTTCTATTATCCTGAACTTTGTCATGGCTCATGGCCTTACATAACTTTATGCAGTGCCCACGTCGAAAAACGGTGAAAATGGAACAAAACCTATGCATTTTGTTTTAATTCTCATCGTTTCTTGACTGATTTTCTCGATGTTAGAAGTTACCCGGAGGCCACACGAGCCAGTACTGGCAAGCAAGTTGCAATACATACACATTTTTTCACTAGCACATTTAAACCCAAGCAACTTGCTCGTCAACTGGCTTGCCTTTTTCGAAGCCAGTTGAGCAGCCACTTGAGCAGCCAGTAGAGAAGCAAGTAGGGCGTTAATTTTTTTTAACTATATCAACAATCATCGTTCCTTTTATTAAAATTTCTGAATTAAATAGATTTTGTGCAAAAAATAAGTTAAAATAAATTTAGTTTGGAATTTGATTGCGTTTTAATAAATGTTAAAATTCACTTTCATACGAAACTTGACATTGCTTGACAGGATATTTGACGATTGCAAATATTTCTTTACAAATCAGCAAAAAGCTCTAAAATTGAACTTT
Organism: Leucozona laternaria; assembly: GCA_932273885.2. Taxonomy (NCBI): domain Eukaryota; kingdom Metazoa; phylum Arthropoda; class Insecta; order Diptera; family Syrphidae; genus Leucozona; species Leucozona laternaria. Next base: position 18,153,302 of record OW026368.1, on the reverse strand, counting down.
TCAAAAGTAAAATTAATTTTTTTTTCGGATTTTTAGAGGTTTTTTTTAATCCATCAATGGAACTTGAAAGTTTTGTGCTCAAAAGACGAATAGCTAACAAATTGTATTTTGACGTCTGTAGTTTTTTTTTTTGGTTCATGAATTTTAGTTAAAGAATATGTTATTCCCTCTTTTGTTTCGTTGTCCATAATTTCAATTATTAAAGTTTGTTAGCCATTTTTGCATTTTTCTTTAATATTCGTTCCAAATGTATTTTGATTTTTTTCAATTCATTTTGTTTGAAAGATCAACTAAAGTTGTTTACTAGTTGTGAAAAAGAACGACCTACTTGCAAGCAACTTGCTTGGCAAGTGGAGTGCCACCTATACGTCACAGCCAGTACACAGATACGAATTTGGCAGGCAATGTATGAGCCCAACTTGCTTGCCAGTACTTGCTCGTGTGGCCTCAGGATAGAGCTGTGTAAATCGTTTATTTCAAATGATCGAATCGTTCAAAAATCGATTACCAAAATGAGTCGATCATTTCAATCAATCGATGAGTCGATCATTTTCATTCCACTCAATTCATTATTTCATACTGTTCCGATTCGATTTTTGATGTGTTAACGTCTATATGTCGGCGGTAGAGTGAAATAAAAACGTGGACTTTCCTCTGTGCGACGCACGTTACGATGTACAAAGTTACGTAGCGCGTATTCTCGGAAATGAATTGACATTTGGACACCTGTCAAATTAAAAGTGTTCTAAAGGACCTAGAGAACTGACGTGACTTCAGATAATTTCCACCTCCTTAATTGACCTACTCCGTTTTTCGGTCCGCCATAATAAAAATTTTAGTATAATTTAGCTTGTCAAACTAAGTGTTCTAGTGGTCCCAGAACGTCGGCCGTGAGACTAGGGTTATATCCACCTCATAAATTGATTGGCGTACTCCGTTTTTCCATCCACCGTAACAAAAATGTTGGCATATTTTGACACCTGTCAAACTAAGACAATTTTTTTATTTCGGTTTCGATGAAATTCAATCTCCGAAGTTAACGAATACTGTACCGATTTGATCGACCCCATTCTGACCCATATTTCTTGTCTCCGATAAAATATATTAATAATTCAAAAGATATTGATATCGAAAATCGAGATTCATTGCAATGTTTGAAATTGGGATTGAAAATCGAGAATCATCGAAATGATTGAGATTGGGATGGAAAATCGAGAATCATCGAAATGATTGAGATTGGGATCGATTGAAACGAAACGAAAATTTGTGATTTCAATTATCAATACTTTTCGATGATCGGATCAAAAAAATCGAATCGTTCCTGATTGACACAGCCCTACCTTAGGGTTACAGAATACAGGCACTCTTTCAAATTTAAAATGTCCCAGTTGTCGAAGTTGTGTTTTATAATTAAAAAAGTGATGTTTATAATATAATAGCCATTTAACGCGCCAAAATCATTATTTTTTCTCCTTTTCAAATGCCGGTTGCGCATTACACGGAGTTCCAACTGAGAATCGTCACCATTCACTTGACAAAAATATTATTTAGTACTTTAACTTCTGCGTGGTTTCATTATCAACACTTGACCGTAACTGATTGTCACAATTGTCATTTAAATACCTACTGACAAATATGTAAATTATATATATTTTTGTCATCCCATAAAAGAATTGTCAGTACAAATTTGTCAGAAAATTCCTGAAAATTGTCGAAAAATACTCGACAATTCATTGTCATGGCAATTATTTTATGGACCGAAAAGTTAACAATTGTTGTCGGGTATTTTCCGACAATTCTACAAAATTGTCAAATTGATTATGGAACAGATTTTGATAAAAGTCAAGCTGTAAATTAACAAATTCTCACCTGTCACCTGTCACCATTGTCAATGTTTATGAAATAGGGCCCTGCTTAGGACACGTAAGTAATGCTAAATCTATAAATTTTAAGTACATATGTAAATAGTAATATTTATAAATATTGACCTAGATACACACATATAGGTATATACATATATGTACGTATTATACCTATTAAGTTACGTATTTCGAATGCCGTGTAAGTGCGACTGTATACCTTTAAACTCGAATCCGTATTATTTTTAATTAGTGCAAATAATAAACTTCCCTATACCTAAAAACATTCTGATGAGTATACTTTACACTTTATCCACTTTAATATCGTCCTGCCTGCATTTCTAATTAAATAAAACTGCCAGTTACCACCCTCAAGTTACTGTTTACTCAATTGGATACTCACGTAACGTGACGAACATTTAAAATAGCAAAGTTTTTCTAGCAAAGCTGCGATAGTCCTTACGCATACAACAACAACAACAAAAAACAATCCCATTTATTTGAGCTTGCATATCGAATCGTTCAGGCGTTTGAGTTTGGCTGTTAAGAAAGAAAAAAATATTCAAGTTTTACATGTTTTGTTTACACAATTCATAAAACAAAACAACACAATTTAAAACACGTGTTTTAATCGAATGTATGTATAACTTTTATTTTAAGTAATGAAATTCAATCCATTTATTGTTTTTCTCATGTATTCTTGTGGCTTGTGTTTTGCGTATTGTTCTGTTTAATTTGTCACTCTACTGGAATAGCAAGAAACAAGTTGCTTGAGATTATCTGTAGTTTCCATATGACGGTGTTTACATTGAATTGTCTCCTTTGATATTTTTTATTAAATAAATCCAACCTGTATTGTTCAGAAACAAACTAATGTGAACACCTCCGACTCTTTTTGACGTTAAGTAGTCGTTAAAACAAAACAAAATCTGTGCTCTTTGAAGGATTACTTAGACATTTTTCACACAGAAAATGTAAATCTTATTAAATAAATATGTTTCCAATTGAAAAAAATGGACTCTGTAAGATTTAAGTGCCAAAGATAGGTAAATCACAGACAGAGAAAACAGATGTCACAAAAGAAAACGTCAAAAAAATATTATTTATATTTATGTGATCTTATTATTGTAAGGTAAGGGTTTGAAAATATCGATTTTCCGAATTTTGTGCCGGAGTATAACCACGTAAATTCATTTAAAAAAAATATGCACGACTGGATTGCACGAACTTGCTCTTGTGGTTAAATACTGTGGGTAACCATACATTGAAGATGCATGATGTACTTATCGTCAAAAAGGGTTTTCCATTAAGAGGTGTTATTTTGAATAGCCCGCTATTTCGGTAGCTGTCACTTTTGAAGCTGTCATTTTTTGACGTTTGACAAGTAGAAACTACGCCATTAATAAAAATGGAACGATACACGTTGGCAGAGAAGGTTCGTAAAACTAAAAAATTTTTGGGTCGTCGTGAAGCACCTTGTCGGACCGCAATACAGAAATTGGTGGACAAATTCGAGCTGTTGGGACAAGTTAGTGATGTGAAGAATAAAACCCGTGCACGTCGCTCAAGAACAACTGAGAATATTGCTGTTGTAGCCCAAAGTGTTGAAGAAAACCCAGGTTTGTTGTCCATTCCTCGTCGTTCTTTGGAATTAGGCATTCCACAAACGTCATTACACCGTATTTTGCATAAAGGCTTGGGTCTTAAGGCTTATAAAGTTCAGTTAGCAAAAGAACTCAAGCCGGCTGATCATCAACAACGTCGTGTCTTTGCTGATTGGGTCCTTGAAATGCATGAAAATGATCCGGAATTTCATCGAAAAATCATCTTGACTGATGAGGTCCATTTCCACCTCGGAGAGGCTACGTCAACAAGCAAAACTGTCGCATCTGGGGCTCGGAAAACCCAAGAGTTATTGTTGAAAAGCCTCTCCATCCTCAACGCGTGACTGTTTGGTGCGGTTTATGGTCCGGCGGGGTCATTGGACCTTACTTTTTCGAAAATGAGGCTGGAGCAACAGTTACGGTCAATGGATTGCGCTATCGAGAGATGATTAATGATTTTTCATGGCCGGAATTGGATGGTATAGATCTGGACAACGTTTACTTTCAACAAGACGGCGCTACGTGCCACACAAGCAATGAAATCATCGATCTTTTACGGGAAAAGTTTCCGGACCGTGTTATCTCTCGAAGAGGTGATCACAAGTGGCCACCGAGATCTTGTGATTTAACACCTTGCGACTTCTTCCTTTGGAGCCACGTGAAAGATAAGGTCTACGCCAACAGCCCAGCGTCGATTCAAGACCTCAAAGATGGAATTCGTGAGGCTATCGAGGACATAGTGCAGCCACTTTGCGATTTGGTTATGGAAAATTTCATGAAAATGATATGGTCCTGTAAGCGTGGTCATGTCGGCCATTTGGCTGATGTTGTGTTTCATTATTAACGGCATGCCTTCCTCTTTATAATGAAATAAACATCCGATTATTTATCTCAAAAAATGCCATTTTTCTTTGAATATCAAAATAACACCTCTTATTGGAAAAACGAGAAAATATTAAAAGAGTCAAAAGTACTAAAAAATGGATTTTTTTTTGATTGTTTTTGTTTATAAAAAATGTTTTTTTAAACATTTTTAAATGCCTTATTGTTTAAACTATTGAGAAGCATCAGACTAAAAAATTATAACAAAATCGGTCGAACCATGGCAAAGATATACGCGAATAACCCAAAAATAAGACCATTTTCTCAAAAAACGTGGAATACCTAATTCCGTTATGTGAATTTTTTGACAAAAACTTGAAACGCCGTTTTCTTAAAATTGATTTAGTTATTACGGAAAGGAAATTTAATCAAAACCGTTAGAGCCATTTTCAAGAAAATTTCTAGATTATCGTAGTGTTAGTTTTGATTATAAACTCGAAATTTTTTTTTACACGAAACCAATACTTGCCCTATAGAGCAATTCAAAAATAGGAAATAATCTTGATCTCTATATAGCCATAGATTGGCCGAGTTCAACGCACATCTGAATATTCAAAATTCTGAATTTTTGAAGCTCTTTATTGGCCAGCTGTCAGAAGTCATCTGAATTTTCAGAACTTTTTCTGACAGCTGGCCTACTAAGAGCTTCAAAAATTCAGAATTCTGAATATTCAGATGTGCGTTGAACTCGGCCATTAATAGAAATGAAGATAATATGTATATAAAGGGTCTTCTAATAGTCAATTCCAAACTTTGACAGTTGATAGCAGCCATATTGTTGAAGCTACATCTGCCAAATTGGCTGTCATTCATTCAGTCTGATTTGCCTAATCACCATGGACGGATATAGCGTTCAACAACACTTCTAAATGATAAATTTGTTCCATCAAAATGGGTGTTTTGTTCAGGGAACGTTCGGCGTGCTTCGCCCGTTTACGGTCATCTTCAGTGATGAGGCCCATTTCTGGATGAGTGGGTAAGTCAACAAGAAAAATTGTCGAATTCGGGACGATAGGTACAAATCCACACGAGGTCAAAGTGTTTCCAATACATCCTAAATCATTGTTTGACGTCAATTTTGGGCTGGCATGGCGGCGCGGCGTCATCGGTTCATATTTCTTTAAGAACGAGAACGACGTTGGCCAGGCCATCACCGTCAACGGCGAGTACCATAGGTCTATGAATACCAACTTCTTTTGGCCTAAATTGGATGATATGGACACCAATACGTGCTCACGCAACGTTGGAAATTCTGTACAAGGCGATTCGAGGACATAGTCATCTCACGTAGGGGTTATGTGAGCTGGCCACCGAGATCGTGCGATTTTTAAACTTTTCCTCTGTCTATACAAACGCTTAAGGCTTTGTCTACCATAATTCAGAAAACCAACAAACATAGACGGTAAATATATTTTTAATTTAATATTTCAATCTTTGCAACTCACATACCTATGAAAATTATCTTTGTTTACGCAAAAGTAAGTGTATGATGTATCAAGGTTTCAATTTTTCATTCAATTCGTCTTAAAAAATGACACTAAATCTTTATTTTATTTTTTTATTTTCCATACAATAACCACACATATACAACCTACTCCCATTGTCTTTATAATGATTGCCATAAACAACATGAAAATAAACCAAGCCAAACGTTAACGCAACAAAACGCTCCACCCACTTTTGAATCCACCCAAGCGTTGAAATACAAATTACTCCAAATAAAATTATTGTTTACTATGGTTTTTTGGCGAAATTTATATTATTCAACCAAATTATACTCATAAAAATGAAGATATGTACGTTGTACGTATATCCCATCCTGCTGAGTAATTGCCTTAAATAGCTTAGGGTTGTTCGTTTTCCTATATAGCACTCCCTGAAAACTGTTCACACCCAACAGTGGATTATGCATATAAATTTGTTTAAAAAACAATTCTCCAAAGTGCCATTTCTTATATATATGTTCTGTTTTTTTTTTTTTTTTTCTAGAAATAAAATTTCAAGAAATTTTTTGTATTTGAAATTTTATTCTGAGAAATCCAGAGCATTCAACTCAACGCAACGTTTCAATGTTTTTAAGGTCATCAGTCTATTTCGGTGTACAAAACAACTTGTTTATTTCCGAGTTAAATGAACTCGCCTCCTTGCTTGTGGGACACGGACACACTCTCTTAATTCATTTGTGAGTTGGGATAATAAGTCACAAATTAATTAAAATATTTTTGAGAAATTGAATTGAGCTACTAATCAACATAATATTTACATATAAATAGATTTTTCCAAGAAAAATGAATTAAGAGATCCAAATTATAGTGCAGGATGTTTTCTTCCTTGGCGGAATTTTTTTTGGATGTGGGATAACCACTTTAATGAATGTGACGTCATATGAGATTTATTTAACACACAGGGTAGTATCTGAATAGACAACTGGAAATAAACACTGAACACTATAAAACACTGGATAGCCTATTCCCTATAATGTATTACAGTTTTTGTGTCTCCAATTGGAGATGACATTATGCTGAAAACCACACTTTTTGACGTCTATTTAAGACAAAAAAAATTATTTGACGTAAATTCTTCCCATTGTTGCTTCACTGGCTGAACACAATATGCGCGTCAGGACGCGCGTTCACGCCAAGTTATAAAGGGTTCCCCATCTAACGTTTTTTTTTTCAACTAGTGCTTATTTCGTGAATGGTAACACTTAGCTCATGTCTGATTTGACAGATAATTAGTTTTATCCTTCCGCTGAACGAATATGGTTGTGTTTTGTGTATACGCTTCGCTAAGTGGGCTTGCGATCGACTTAGAGAAGATGCCGATTTTGCCAAAAAAATCATCTTTTCAGATGAAGCTCATTTTGATCTTGGCGGGTAGTAAACAAGCAAATTTATCGCATTTGGGACACAGAAAACCCGCACGCATACATTGAAAAGCCGATACACCCAAAACGAGTCACTGTTTGGTGCGGATTTTGGTCCAGAGGCATAATTGGGCCATTTTTCGAAAATGAGCAAGGAGTGGCCGTTACAGTCAATGGCGATCGTTATCGGGCCATGTTGAACGAATTTTTGTTCACAAAAATTGAAGAGGAGGATATTGGCAACATTTGGTTTCAACAGGACGGCGCTACGTGCCACATTTTCAAAAAAAAAAGTTATTTGGCGGACCCTTTATTATATCAAAATAAATTATTCTGTCCAGTTATGAGCAAGGTTTGCATCTTCCTAGTAGGTGACACCCTATACCAAATGCATGATAATAACATTGGCCAAACTAAAGGCGGTTGAATGCATTTATAATTATAAGATTCAGATGCAGTGCAGCTTTATTAAAGTAAAATAGATATATCATAAAATGGGTCAGTGTGTCAGCACTCAGCCGTTGAACTTTTCATTTCAATTGGAGTTGCATTAGTTTTTGCAAGTTGCAGAAAAAATACAGTAAGCCTGGTTTTGCATGTACATTTATATGGAGAGAGTTGATAAGTGTGGCCAGCAGAATGACTAACTCTAACCATATCCTGTATGCTGTACTGCTGTATCATATTCGAGAGGTATGTGTGTTAAACTGGATCCATGCAGTTTGTTCCCTTCATTCTTTGTACACTTAAAAAGAATTAAAGAAATAAAAAAAAAAACTGAATCTTTTGTAGATTTGGAATGTATATTTTGTATATCAGCATACACTTCTTCCCTATAGGATTCTGAAATCAAGCAGAAGTAACGGGTGTTTCGAGGTATAGAACTTAAGTTGGCAACACTATTTTAACTGGTGGTCATTTCGTCAGCTGTCAAGTGATTTATTTTTTTTTAGTTTGGTTTGACATTTCAACATAATTAGACTGACGCCTGAACAACGCTTGCAATTTGTGCAAATTTATTTTGAAACTCATGGTTGTGTTCAAAATACGTATCCCAATTTTCATAAGCGAATTTTGTTTAGCGATGAAGCTCACTTTTGGTTGAATGGATACGTCAATAAACAAAACTGCCGTATTTCGAGTGGTGATTATCCTCAAGTGTATGTCGAGTCACCGTTATATCCACAAAAACTGACTGTTTGGTGTGCTTTATGGTTTGGTGGAATAATTGGACCGTACTTCTTGAAAAACGATGCTGGCCAGAACGTTACAGTCAATGGTGACCGCTATAGAGCAATGATTACTGACTTTGGCTTTTATCTACCTCACATTTAGTGAAACCTTTAAATTCTAATCTTAGTGTTTGTATAATAAAATGACGATAATCACTCTTAGCTTATTTTGTTACGCAATTAAATCCATACAAAACTTTTTCTGCGTCTGTGCGTTCACAGTGTACCAATTTGTTTCAAATTCGTAAGTAATGCCCTAGAAGAGAATTTTGATTTTATAATTCATCTAGGCCGGCTAGCTCTAATAAAACAGTTCTGATATTTAAAGAAACTTCGCGAAAAATTGTCTTATTTCTGAGTTATTCTCTAATATTTAATTAAAACCTCGCACAAGTTTTTAGTACCTGCTTCATACTTTTCCATTAACTTTGTAATTGTACCTATTCTTATATTCCAAGCCTAGCCATCTTATAGCATTTACTTGCTAGTTCTCGTTCATTGATACATAAATTGATGATCTTTTCAAGAACCGTGAGTCGTGAACTGACCCTTGTCACTGGGCGTCCACATTCGTGAATTCTTCTGCTGCATTGCATGCCGCTTGTGCATTAAGACTGTGGAAGCCTTTCCGATTAATGTATTCATCAGAAAATCTAAGGGGTTTGGTGATAGTAATATATGGGTGCAGTCTTTTGCCCCAAAAGCTCCGGAAAACTCATATTTTTTCCGCCCGTTTTGCCTTTTTGGATTTGATTTCTCTGCGACTCCACGGAAATCTAATATGAATGTGAGTTTTTTCTTGTTGGCCACACGTGCTTAACAGTCTTGCATACAGAAGAGCGTTCAACTTCAAGATCTTGTCCTACACCGCACTAAAATCCAGATTCACTCAGATATCTCAAAAATATCTGCATTCTCTGCTCAGAGGTCAGTGCACCTCCTCTACGCTCTGTTGAATCTCCTAAAAAGTAATCAGAAAGCCACTGAGCATTATCTTTTGAAAACCGTAATAAACTCCTCATCATTGATTTCCAACCGTTTCTTATACAATTTTGGTTTTCTTACGCTTATAAACTCGGCCATATTCGCACTATAACTAAACACATTACTAAAAATAAGAACTATTCAAAGCTTTCTAGACGGGTAAAAAAAATCTTTATGTTTTTGTAGCTTTAACTATAATATTTTAGTTTAAGCTATTTTTATTCACACAAATTGGAGCTTAGGCTGGAGAAACAAGTTTAAACTGAATAAATTTAGCGTTGGCTATTTTAAAATAGCTAATACTAAAAGACATCTTTAACTAAATAGTTTAAGCTTATTTTTAATCAGCAAAAACCTAGATTTTACTTAAAAATCTAAGTTTTAGCTTTAGCTTTTCACAAGACCCTATATCTACTTAAATGTTTCTACATGATTAATCAAAACGTAAATAACGCTCAATAAACCAAAAATATTATTATTTTAATGTACAACATCCAATCACATTAATAAACGGTAGTTTAATTTCTCAATTTAATAAATATTAGTATTAGATAAACTTTTAACTTAGAGCTTAGACTAAAAGACTACAATTATTATTCATTTAGCCTAATTATTATTCAATTATTTTTTCAACACGTTTGAATTTCATTTCCTATAGATTTTTTTTTTTTTTTTTTAATTAACACTGAATTAATTAATTTATTAATTAGTACCTACGGACTTGCGTCATGTTTTTTATCAAATTCCTTTAAAAATATTGAAATTTGTTAAGAACTTATAAGTCAATTGATGTTAATATTTCTTAGTTAATTAATATTTCTAGCACGGAAAGTAATGATTTTTAACTAAACAGGAAAAAAATTCATATGTAAAGAACACACTAGTATATAAAGGTAGCTATTTGCATGAAAGTTAAATCATTTGACACTTGAAATTGTTTTGCACGTGCGTATACACTTGTAATTTCTTTTATAATTCAATTGGCATAGAACTTTAGAGATTAAATATATTTTACAAAAATGTATATGACACTGTGTTTCTCAAAATGTTGCAATAATGGTTTTTTTTTTTTTGAAAATAAATCTCAATCTCAGAACTGTTTTTTTTAATTGTAAGGTTAATGTTAATGTCAATAAATCGATAACAATTATATACAAGATGAACCAAGGCGTAAAACTTTATCGAAACAACTTATTATAATTTTTAATTCATAATATTGTTTTATAATTAAAATATGACAAATTACCATAATTAATTTATTATGGGTAAAAATAAATTTGACTTCAATGGATACCTATACAATTCGAAGTTTTAAATATCACTTAAATGGAGGATCATTATAAACATTTTTATGGCGATTCTTTTGGACAAGGATTTCGCTACCCTGCTGTGTTTACATAAATTTCACATGATTTTGGGCTCATTCCTGTCGGATTAAATCGTGTGTGCTATTTAATGAACTCCATTGGCCTAGATAGCGAGTTCCTATATAAGCTGCCACTAAGGTAAACAAGGTGCGTCTTATTGTTTTTGAACATTTCAGTGTGGACAAGTATTTTTTTTGCTTAAAGAAAAATCGGTCATTTTATATGCATGTTTGGACATACTGTTAAACTATAAAAACATAAAAACAGATGATAATAAAAATGTTTATTGGCAAATAAATTTAATACTTACATACAGTGTAATTAAAGAGTATAGTGATATTGAACATAAATATTGTAGCAATATCGAACCATTTTGTGGAAGTCTATTAATAAAATTTACATTTTAACTGATGCTAAACATGATTTCATTGGATGGTTTTTTTTTTTTTTTTGTATTTCTTTTCAATATTGACTTATTACCTACGATTTTTTATGGTACCACTTAAAAAAAGTTTTACTTTGTTAAAAAAAGTAATAAATAAAAATCATGGCGTGATTTTCACAATAATTCAATGTTAGCTGATGCACGCTTTAAAATTAATAGTATATATCTAAACAATACAAAACAATATAAATCATTACAAAAAACATAATAATTATTAATTAAAGAATGTATAAAGTGACTATAAAAGTTAATTAACTTATAGCTGATAGATTTATGTAAATTGAGTTTTTTGTTTGTTTTAAATTATTATTTATCTTAAATTGATTACCTACACTTTTTTAATTGGTTATTTTTATTGAACTTCTGTTATAAATCTTAATTAAATATGAACTTCTATTCGACGACTATTGTTTATATAAAGATTTTTCTGTTTTTTAGGAACTTGCAATCAATACTTTAATTGGTAAAAAATATGCACTTTAGAATTATTATGAAGTTATCTTCGATCACTGAGTAGTGTAGTTTGTAAATGTACCAAATATGGGTTATGAATGGATATAAATCATTGGACTGTTGATAATTTGAAATTCAATATCGCCTGCTTTTCTTTTTGAGGCCACAAAATATGTATGTGTAATAAATCAAACCATGAGTTCGATTATAAAGGGTTTTCCAATAAGAGGTGTTATTTTGATATTCAAAGAAAAATGGCGTTTTTTGAGATAAATGATCGGATGTTTATTTCATTATAAAGAGGAAGGTATGCCGTTGATAATGGAACACAACATCAGCCAAATGGCCGCCACGACCACGCTTACAGGACCATATCCTTTTCATGAAATTTTCCATAACCAAATCGCAAAGTGGCTACCCTATGTCCTCGATAGCCTCACGAATTCCATCTTTGAGGTCTTGAATCGACGCTGGGCTGTTCGCGTAGACCTTATCTTTTACGTGGCCCCAAAGGAAGAAGTCGCAAGGTGTTAAATCACAAGATCTCGGTGGCCAATTGTGATCACCTCTTCGAGAGATAACACGGTCCGGAAACTTTTCCCGTAAAAGATCGATGGTTTCATTGCTTGTGTGGCACGTAGTGCCGTCTTTTTTGAAAGTAAACGTTGTCCAGATCAATACCATCCAATTCCGGCCATAAAAAATCATTAATCATCTCTCGATAGCGCAATCCATTGACCGTAACTGTTGCTCCAGCCTCATTTTCGAAAAAGTAAGGTCCAATGACCCCGCCGGACCATAAACCGCACCAAACAGTCACGCGTTGAGGATAGAGAGGATTTTCAACAATAACTCTTGGCTTTTCCGAGCCCCAGATGCGACAGTTTTGCTTGTTGACGTAGCCTCCGAGGTGGAAATGGGCCTCATCAGTCAAGATGATTTTTCGATGAAATTCCGGATCATTTTCATGCATTTCAAGGACCTAATCAGCAAAGACACGACGTTGTTGATGATCAGCCGGCTTGAGTTCTTGTGTTAACTGAACTTTATAAGCCTTAAGACCCAAGTCTTTATGCAAAATACGGTGTAATGACGTTTGTGGAATGCCTAATTCCAAAGAACGACGAGGAATGGACAAACCTGGGTTTTCTTCAACACTTTGGGCTACAATAGCAATATTCTCAGTTGTTCTTGAGCGACGTGCACGGGTTTTATTCTTCACATCACTAACTTGTCCCAACAGCTCGAATTTGTCCACCAATTTCTGTATTGCGGTCCGACAAGGTGCTTCACGACGACCCAAAAATGTTTTAGTTTTACGAACCGTCTCTGCCAAATTTTCACCATTTTTATAGTGAATTTTAATAATTTCAATGCGTTGTTGAAGCGTGTATCGTTCCATTTTTATTAATGGCGTAGTTTCTACTTGTCAAATGTCAAAAAATGACAGCTTCAAAAGTGACAGCTACCGAAATAGCGGGCTTTTCAACATAACACCACTTATTGGAAAACCCTTTACATACGATTATAAATGAATTAAATCGAAAAACAATTATAACAAAAAAATGTGTTATTATTATTATTTATTGCAAAGGGTCCGCCATCTAACGTTTTTTTTCAACTAGTGCTTATTTCGTGAATGGCAACACTTAGCTCATGTCTGATTTGACAGATAATTAGTTTTACCCTTCTGCTGAACGAATATGGTTGTGTATACGCTTCGCTAAGTGGGCCTGCGATCGACTTAGAGAAGATGCCGATTTTGCCAAAAAAAATAATCTTTTCAGATGAAGCTCATTTTGATCCTGGCGGGTAGTAAACAAGCAAAATTGTAGCATTTGGGGCACAGTTTTGCCAAAAATCCCAAATCGCACAAAAATGAATGCACAGCGGAAAGAATGGTACCGAATTGAAGGGCTAGCTAACTTCTCTTCAAAAAAGTGCAAATCAACTTTCTATCCCCACTCCTTCATATTGAAATAAGCTTGTGGAACCTCGTTGGATCTTGTGGAACTTGTGGCGACGCTATCTTGACGTCAAGATAACGCCACCATAGAAGTAATTTGAAAATCTAAGTATGTAGGAATTAGGACCTCATTATATAGTTGCTAATTTAGTGCCGCAATATAAGTTCAAAGGCTTTACGATTTGACCTCCAAATGCACTTCAACGGTTTAGCCAAAAATCCTAATTCGCCCAAAAATAAATGAACAAAAAAAACAATGGTACCAAACTAAAAAAAAAAACAATTGAGGCGCATTTGGAGGTCAAAGCGTAAAGCATTTGAATTAATATTGCAGAACTAAATTAGCACCTATATAATGAGGTCCTAATTCCTGCATATACTTAGATTTTTGAATTTCGTTTATCTTACCGTTCCTTAAATTAAATTTTTTCGTTTCCGTTTCGCCAAAAAATTAAGAAAATCCCAAGAAGTTTCAAGTAGGCCTGCACTACTTAACAACAATTTATATGTACATATGTAGCTTAGCCTTAATTTCATGCAATCCGTATGACCTATATTGAGCAGGAGAAATATTTGTATAACAATTACTATTTATTCCTTAAAGGCAACACTATATTTGTTGCCTATCAAGAAAAAACCATCGTCTAAAAGTTTGTAGCTGTTGAGTAAGTTTTACAATTTTTTAAGGAAGTTAAGAAATTGACAACCCTTTTGAGTCCACCAATGATTTATTTATTTATTCCTTTAAAACCAATTAATGTTAAATGACATTCTAAAATTCAACACTACTTCCCAGACTATAATGATAGTCTACGTCGTTGTCGCGCATCTCAAATAGGACGTGTGTCGTCGTCGACAGGGTAAAAGTCCGATATCGAATGAAATCAACGACGGACGACGACGCAACAACCCCACAACTATTCTCGAGAGGTGCTCTCATGATTTAATCAATAAGTCAACAAATCGTCAATAAAAGAGACATTGATGATTTCAATTCAAAACAAAACAGAACAACAACAAAAAAGGTGGAATGTCTGACAATTCGATGATTATTTTCGTTCGAGGCGTGCGGTACATATTTATAAGTGTAAGCGAATAATTCAATGAAATGCTTGATGCCACTTGAATTACTAATTGAATGTATTTTAATTGTTTTCCTCACTGAATTATGAGTTCCTTAGTTAAAGCTGCTACTTTTGGCAAAACCGGAAAAAATTAAAATAAACTTTTTCGAAAAGTTGAAGAAATTGTCGTTTACATTAATTTGTCTTTTCATGGAGTTTTATCTTATTGTTACAGAATGAGGAATTAAATTTATTTGTTTTGAGCTTATTTAATTTTTTTTTGTGTTTTAATTTTCAAGTGCTTACAATTTACCTTGGCACAGAAATGAAGATGCTTTTCATTGATCTTTGAACTGCAGACATGGTCAATTAACCTAGAGCATCCGAAACATTGTTTAGTTTTTGATCATTTAACTTTAAGTATAGGCACGGGAAATTCAGATAATGAGACAATCTTTGAGCAGTAACACTATAAAGCATGGCGCATTAAAAGAAGATCATGCGACAGTCATGTAAAAAAAGAAATGTGTTTCATTCATATATGTGTTTTTCAATATTTATGTTAGGTTTTTTTTTGAATAATTATATTATTTATAATGAAAACTGCTGCTATTTGAAAATAGAATGTATTGACATTGATGGGTGACAGTTTATTCGGTTAAAATCGAATACTGTAAATAACTTTCGATGAATTACCGTGTGGACATAGCCTTAGTCTAAAAACACACCAGATCAGAAAAAAAAAAATATGTGAGTGCCGGGACTCACGGTTAAATATGTGTAAACATCAACGTTTGTCCAAGTGCCTGATTTTTGTTACTGAACGTCATCAAAAGAAACATATTGAATAATATACACTACATTACCTATCTGTAGGCAGTGCTTAAAAAGCTTAGTGTTGAAAGAACGGCAGCGAAATACCCAGTGGGGGAACCGCTGTAACGAAATTTCCAAGCACTAAAAGGCTGGTGGTGAAGTGTCCAACGAACGGTGAAGGTTCGGTACTGAAAGGTAATGCTTCGTAGTTCACTCTCAACTTTAAGATGACTTCACATTACACATGGTTATTGTTTATGGTAATCACTCTCAAACAACAACTGTCAGCGGAGAGCACTAAAATCGTGGTTTCAATTAAATGACACCGTACCCAAATTGCAAAGGGACTTATAGGTTTGACTGACAGGGGCCGAATTAAAATATCCAGTTAGAACTGTCAACGAACTTGCAACCCTTATGAAACTTCACCTTTCCATCGAGTAAAATTTACATAAAGTTCAGTCTTAATTTTATACTGAACGAACCTCAAATGAATGTCACTATGAGATAGCCGGCGAATTATATATCTTGAGTTTTTAGAATATTTAGTTGCAGTTATTGTCAGTGGAAATCACTAAAATCGCAGTTTCAATCGATTGACACCATCAATCGCCTATGGAATTGGACGCTGTGATTTTTAATGAATGTTAACTTTGTGCAAGTACAAAGGCAGCCGATAACTCTGCAATTTGTTCAACCTCAGCTATTTTGTATATCCCAGTCACCTACGTCCCACGCCTACGTGCCTAAAAATTGCAGGAAGAAATTGCATCGTTTAAAAGCAGTATAATGTAAACGTAGAATTTAAGTTCAGATTTGTATCACTGAACGCACCCGATATCCTACCATACCTACAGCCATTGACCTACCATACCTACAGTCAATTGTCAATCCCTGCAGCTGACTATTATTATTTTTGTTTTGATTTTGTTTTCTTTTTAATTACTAGTGTCGCGTCCATTTTGTTCGGGGAATAATTAAAAATTAAATAAAAAAATATAAAAATATAACTGTTAAAATGATAAAATCGTCGGTCGCGCTAAAAACAATTTGCTTTCGTCGTTGGCAAAAACAAAATAAATGATTGATCGCGATAAAGTATAATCTAATTGTCGGTCGCGTTAAAATATATTTGTTTTGTCGGGGCAAATCAGATTTCGTAACGTAACGTGCTACAACGTAAAGTGCACGACGTAACGTTGCACACGAACGTTCACGTTTTTTTTCACTCTACAGCCAGCATAGATGTTTACACATCAAAAATGTTTTTGATTCTTAAGACAAGATAACCTGGGAAAGTAAGTCTGTTTGGCGTGGTTTGGTTCATAAGAATCAATGTATTTTTCTCATTAATGTTTTGAATTTTAGTATTTTGAAAAAGTTCAAAAATGCAGTATTCGTTATATTTTCTAGAAGCTTCTATATAAAATATTTGATCGAAATCGGTTTAGCCGTTAACGAAAATGGCATGTGTTATTTTTATTAAAAAAGCTAAATTTTGGCGTACAAAATATTAATAGGGTAAGTCGCGTAGCTAGCCCTTTGGGGGCCCCCTATCAAACATTTTTTTGGGGGCCTCTTTTTCCTGACTGGGGCACAGGCTTATAAGCGTTTTTTTCCAAAATAAACTAAAACACTTGCATCAGCAAATGTTAGGATTGATGCTTCTCTATTAACACTTTTTATTGTTTTCTACTAATTTAATCAGTTTAATCTTCCGCAGCTGAACACTAATATAATTTTTCCAGATTATTTGCTTCTATATGGACAAGATTTATAGGTTCGATAACCACAAAAGTCCTGAGGTAATTTCTAATTAGTTTAGGCTTAGGAAATGTTCTATCAGTTGTTGTAGATAGAAGCTTCAAAAATAGGAACCATGCAGTAGCAGTGATAACTTCTAGAAAACTCGAAGCAAGACTGTTGCCTCATTCACTCAACAGCTAACGGGACATTCCCTGATGGCTTGTTTTTTTTCCAAGCCTCGAAGAAATTGGTCGCAAAAAACGAAGTTATATGTTATATTACATTGGGGCTTAACTAAGTGCAGATAATTCTCGGCGTTTAACTTAAGCACGAAGAAAAACTGTGTTTACCGGCGTAAATTACACATACTTGTTATCGTTCGTTTGTATATGAAAATGCCATATGGCCATATGGATAGGCCTTGGCTCTAAACGAGCTGTCACGCTATAAAACTTATATTTTAATTTAAAAAAAAAATCAAGATATCAGTTTTTTTTTTGACATCAAAATATTCACTGATCTTGGAATGAAAGCTATAACTAGCCCACCTGTATTACCAGGCTAGATAAATTTTAAAACGCATTTTCATATAATAAATTAAACTGTATTAAAATGTCTTCTCTAAACGCCTTAAAATTATAAAACCATTGCAAAGAAATTAGATGGAATACTTTCAAAAAATGAGCACCACACCCTATGTATCTAACTTGAACTCTCGTTTGTGAAAATAGTTGATGCTATAGTAAATTAATTAAAAACAACTTTATAAGTGTAAACTAAATTATTATCAACATATGAACAGCTTTAGTAAAGGGTGTTTTTTTAGACGTGTAGTTTTCAATCTGGCAATAATTTTTTCGGAGTTGGTCTTTTTGACAGCTGTCACTTGATTTATGCTCAATTTGGTTTGCCATTTCATAATAGACTGCAAATCGTGCAAATTTATTACCAAAATAATGGTTCGGTTCGCGCGAAGCATCGCGCGCAGCGTCCAATATTCGGTCGACATAATCGCAAAATCGTGCATAAATTCGAGCAACCATGGATCGGTTTCGCACCACGTTTACTCTAGTGGATAACGCGCATCCTCCAGAGACGCCGTACAGTGCGCACCGAAGACGCTATTGCTGCTGTCGAGCAGAGTATCGAAGAAGACCCGAATGAGTCCATCCGCCATCGCTCCCAACAATTGGAGCTGTCGAAAATTGAGCCTCTCGGCTGCCCGAAATCATTTTTAAAACATAATTTCAAACCCTTATCTTTATAATAAAGCTAAATTCTTGGCCATAACATTAAATTATTATTATTTATTTCTTCTTGAAAACCACATGTCTAAAAAAAACACCCTTTATATGTGTAAGTACACATGTGTAACAATGATGACGTCATATTATAGTCAATTCGTTTCTATACAGAACACTAAAATTCAATTTGCAAACTCCATTCAACTACGTACATGTGTACATAATTATATGAAAGTATACAAGAGTCTAAGTTTACCCATAAAAAAACAGACACCAAATTAAAGCCAAAACGTTCTCTAAACGTTTTGAATATTATTGCATTACAACCAATTTGCACTATTACTAACTGCCTGATGGGGTGTGTGCTCGGGAATTGCGCTCACAAAGTATCTCTATAGGTATAATATGTACAATTATATTGGACTCTGCAATGCAACGAAATGGAAATTTAAATTTTATACTTGAACTTGAAAACCTTTTAAGTGAATTTTGTAATTTAAGTTAAAACACCGCACATTTGCACAGCGAGACCTAATAGTCGACCCCGCTCCTCGCAGTTAATTTAATTTAAAATTGTATAAAACTATTCTGTCATGTGCATTTGCAAATATGTGTGCAGACAATATTACAGGGATATGGAGAACTAACCAAGCAAGCAATGTGATGCGTTTTGGTATAAGCTAATAACCAGAAGTGCTAATAAACCAGTGTTGCTGAAGTGAGTACAATTGGAGTTTTGGAAATTTTTTTAAATTGAGATAAACATTTTTATATCTACATTATGTATGAACGTTTACAAATCGGAAACAGGGAAGTAGAAATTGGAAAAATAATTAACCTAACATCAGGATGATGTTTGAAGGTTAGAAATGTTTGATTCGTTTTTATTTTGGCGGTGTAGGGAATTTTTGAAAAACGAAACAAATTTTTCGATTTCAATTATTGTGATCTTTTGATTTTTATCTTTTCTCTCTTGTCAAATTTTTGACTTTCCGAAATTTTGAATTAATGGCGAACCCTGTATTTATCTATGTTCATCAGTGGGAAGTAAAAATCGTACACTTGTATGCGAGATAAAACACTTTCAATATTTTCTCTTTATTCACTTAATTCCATCACATACTCGATACACCTCTCTCAACCATACTGACGTATATTCCCTTCTGAATATTAAAACGACAACCCTGAGCAATCTTACTCCTGTATACCTGCCTGTTTTATTCCACATTGAGATGTACACATTTCCAACAGCACTATGGGGAATTTGATTGCTTTTACCAATTACTGTCGCCCGGGGCATTTGAATCTCGCAAAGTATCATCCTCCAGTGATGATCATGATGATGTTGTGTTGGTTCATTGGCCTGAAATATAAATTTAAATGCAATGTGGAGAAGATATTTTTAATTTATTTTTTTTTTTAAGTAAAGTCACAATGTCGTGATAAAAAGATAAAGGATAGAAAAAAAATTAATGGAGGATACATTTTAAGCGTTTTGTTACTAGAAATAAAATAAGAAACATTTTGTTTCTTATTTTATTTCGTTTCGTGTTGGTTGCAGAAAATAAATGTAGAGACAAAAATAGCTACAAATTAGATAATTTAATTTTTTTCTCAGGTGAAATATTTCTTGGATCTTACAAAAAAATGTTTGCTACAAGTTAGGACCATTTTTCAACCGTTCAATGATTTTCACGTCTGGAATTGAACTTAATTTAAGACCGTTATTTGCAAAATTAAACTTTTTCAGTCGCATTTATCAGATTTCCTTAGAACACTTTTAGACAGGTGTCAAGTTAGCCATTGTCGAAATAGTTGGCAATCTCATTTGGCATTCCAACATTTGTCGTAATATGTCCTCATATATTCACTGATATCCCTGTAATCTTACAATTTCTTGAACTCTTGGAAACGTTCAGTAAAAATTTCATTCATTTCAAGATAATTTTTCAATTTGTAATTACAAATTTGTCATACCTACGTTGTTTGTCGAACGTAACCCACTTTAGAATAGGTTTGTTCCAGACTTTTTTGGGCAAAAATGGGAAGTCTGTCAAATTTTTTGGAGTGCGGATGAAATCCTCTCAGCTAGAAGAAAACTGCGAAAAAATAATTTGGAACGCTTTTTGGGCAACAATTGTCACCACTTTTTTAACGCCAAAACAAGAATTGGCTAAAATGCCACGGATCTACATATAATAAATCACAATCAAAATTTTCAATAAATCAAAACCAAAGCAAAAAAAGTTTCCAAATTTCCACGTATACATTTTGTTGTAATAGAAACACAATTTCCTTTAATTTACCATTCAATTATAAAATATATAAATATGTACATTCTGAGGTCAAAGAGAACTAAATTATACCTACAAGAAAATCATCGTTTTCTTTTTCAGAAAAATGTTTGCTAAACGAAAGATATAAAAATAAATTGATTAATTTATTAATAATAAAAATACGTATTTAAGTAAAACTTGGGCATCCCTCAGTCAACTGATTTATTTTCTTTTTTGTTTTGTTATTTGAATTTAAACTGACATATTTTGGCAGAACACAAACCTGCCGATTGCAGATATTTTCAAGAAGGGGAAATGTTTTTCTCTCTCGTGAGTGCTCTGTTTTGCCCAAAACTACCCAATTTGTGAAGTGTGGAACAAGATTTGGCAAAAATAGGCAACAAATTGTGACAATTGGCAGTTTTGGTCAAGGTCTGGAACAAACTTATTGGGCCATATTCATAGTCACTTTTAAACTCCATTTTATTTTAGACTGGGGTCTATTCAATGTTATTTAGATAGGATAAACCCAGGTCTAAGATAAACTGGAGATTAAAAGTAACTATGAATATGCCCCAATATTTTTAAACAATCAATTGTCATGTCTTATTGTTAGTAAGACAATCTATGGAAAATGTTTATAAATAAGGTATTTGTGTTGGAAAGCTGTTAATATAGTTAGACATTCGTTGAAAGAGATTTATAAATAAAGTTGGAACTACACACGTCTCGTGTGGTGTGGTGTGTTGTACTGTGGCGTGATGTGTCGCTTACTGTGCACACTAATCAAGAGTGTGGGGCAGGGTTCGGCCTTCAGGAATCGCATTTCGAAGTAGATCGAAATAAAAATCGCAGTGAAACCAACATTTTCGAAGTAGAATTTTAATATATATTAAAGGCTACTACATTCAACACTTTTTGCAAAAGAGTGGCAAAAAGTGGAAAAATGAAAATCAAAAACATACTTTAGAGATCCCTGTTTCCGAACAAATTGTGCTTAATCTGTCAATTCAATCTGAAATGACAAATCAAAACCCCTTTTACCCACACAGGCATCTCTAAAGGTTGGTTTCGTTCTTGACATTTCCACTTTCGAGCAAAAAGAATCGAAATCGAAAATAGAAGTAGATTGTTAGCAAAGCGCAGTGATGCAGTAGATTTGATAACCTACGAAAAAGCGAAGTAAATCTACTGCTTTCGGAGTAAAGTCCGAACGCTGGTGTGGGGTTGCAAACTGTCAGTTTTCTTTATACCTATTTCTTCTCTTTCTCGCACCAGAAAGACATTTCTCCGTTACAGCGTGGTATAGCGCAATCGGAACAACATGGATTCCGATACAACACAACACACCACCTCACAAAATATCACACGAGACAAATACAGCTCTACGCATATGAAATACATTGGAGCGATAGCGTCACATCACTCCACAACACACCACACGAGAATAATTTGACGTGATTTTAACTAAATGTTGTTTTGGACTCTTAAGGTTCCTCAAATATATTCCTAAGTGTTTGGAAATTCAACAAAAAATAAAACTAATGCCGGTTGTCCACTACGTGCGCGTTGAAGGCTGCGAACCCCAGAGAAAATTAAAAAGTTGATCAACGAGTTGAACAAATAATGTGCAACACATCATCGAACATTTTCAACCAGCAAGCAACACGAGCTCGTCCACTACCCGTACCATTGTTGTGCAATTCGTTGAGCAACAGTCAACGACTGAATCCAACTCGTTGGTTGAATAGAATTGAAGGCACCGTACATTAGAGTTGAATGCGTTGCATTCGAAATTTGTGGGTTGAGCGCCTAGTGGACGATCGGTAGAAGTTAAGTTGAAGTAAAATATTTGGTGCCTTGAAAAAAGCCCACTTTCAATTAAAAAAAATTCTTATTTTACAGTAAAATAGTTGGTTATATTATTCAATCCCAGAAAAAAATGATATGAGGCAAAATTAGTATATTTTGGGAAATAAATTCCTTTTTTCACCTATTCACTTTGCGAAATTGAATAAAGGTAAATTTTAAAAAATTGTAATATTCCAGCCTCAAAATTTTAAACTGTTGATTTGGGAAAACCGTTACAACTTTAAATTTTAATGTTCAAACAATTTTTGGAAAAAGGTAAAAAATAGTTTGATATTTCACCAGGCTGAACAGGCCTTAAGCATTGACAGTTGATACAAATAAAGAAACCAAACATACCTTTTTCACATTTGTTATTGTCAAAGTCAAAAACATGAAGATGCCAATCTTTCATACGTATCGCCCTCCAAAACCCATTTGTTTAGATTGTTGTTTTTGTAATTTCGTTTTGTGTCCATGAATAGATGTGAATTGCAACAACAATTTTACGGGGTGGGATTGTTCTGTTTTGCCAGAACAACCACTTTGTATATGCAAATAATGCAGCCATCATTAAAAAAATTTCAACTCACCATCTTTTCACCTTGAAAATGGCGGATGTTAGGGTGGGATATCGGGATGTGTTGAAAAAAAACACCAATTTAATGGTGCTAAGTCTGCTATTACACTACGAATTTCGCGTGATGAAACTTCTTTAAATTTTTCTTTGAAAATTCATCCTGTGAGTAGTTCGCTGTTAAACAATGATTTTTAAATCTTTGGCATTTCAAAGAAAAGTCTGTAATAAAATAAATAACGTGATAAGTTAGAATTTATATATTGAAATTTCGGTCATCGATAGTTTTCTATTGCTTTCGCATATACATAGCATAAGGGCTGCCCCAAACCAACGCGAAACATTCGCGCGAATATGCGACGACTGAATAATGTTCGAAGATTCTCATCGCGCCAGCATCTCCTCCCATTAATCTCCATGTAAATAAATTAAGACAGGCGAAAGTTTCGTCGTCGTTCTGAAGTATTCGCTTTGGTTTTGGAGAGCCTTAATGCTCTTAAAAGCCGTGTTTTTTTGCAAGCCCGGAGGGATTATCTATCGACGCCATCAAGAAAAAAAAATGGAGTTTCCATAAAAACTATTGATTAGAAGTACATATGCAATTCACGCCGTTAAAACAGTTTAGCCCCGAAAATTATGTGCTCTTAGCTATGCCTGGAGGGGATTAGTTGTTGTTGCATTTAACATGTAAATTCCTTAGCCCTTTTTCGAGCAATTTTCTCCAGGCTTGCAAAAAGGACGAGACTAGAGACATGCCAATTTATAACAGTTATAACAATTTTTGGCCATTAAAAGCGGGCGTACATTTACGCGCTTCGCACTAATTAAAAAAAAAATTAGTTGCTTGAATTATGCCCACTGGCGGAGGACCCTGGCTCTGCGGGGCCGCATAAACAGTAATTTTATAAACAAAAACTGTTATAATTGGCATGTCTAGTCACTTCCTTCAAAAAAACACGCCTAAAGTTGTCTTACGACAGTTGCGTTGATTCTCTGATTTCTCATTCGTTTTTTTTTTGTCATGTTCACAGTTTGTTTCAATAATTCGAGAGCGAAATACAATACCAAACAATCGTAGAAACAAAACAAATAATGACAAAAGACAATCGAATATAATTACTTAAATTGATTATAAGTTTTCACGTTCAATTTGTTTCCACAAACTTATCCTTATAAAGTTGGGTTAGCACTTGATAACTCGTTGCTCCTTTTATTATACTTTTTGAACATACCCATTGAAACTCGTAAATAAACGACATTTTGGTGGTGAATATACTCTTACTGCATGTGTGTGCAAATAAAGCGTGGTGAATGTACGCTTACTGCATAAGTGTGCGTGTTTCTCGTGAATTTGCCCTATATGAGCTTGTAGGCAAACTCGGATGACAGCCGAGATTGGTATCTTCATAGTAGCTGATTACATGGGTCGTTTTACTGAAGAGCGCATCGCGTGAGAGAGGTAGATTTTATGTGCGTAAAAAAGAGAAGGTGGCATCTACATAAAATCTACCTGTCTCATGCGATGCACTCTTCAGTAAAACGACCCATGTAATCAGGCACATACAGAGTGTTTTTGATCAGATAGATGTTTGTCATAAAAAAAAAAAACATTTTTAGATATAAATTTACAAAGTTCTGTCTTTTGATCTAATCGTGCCTTAAAAGCTTATTAATAATCGTTAAACGAAATGTGAATGTCATCAAACATTTAATTTTATTATTTAATTCAATTTTTATTTTAAAAATCTTATAAACCTACCTATATAAACTCATAAAATGATACTTTTATATCAATACTTAAAAAACACACACAAGTTGTTGATATAAATATTTAAACCTTTTACTGCGACGTTTATACAAATAAAAAGAATAAATCTTACTGCTGACTTTTAATAAAAATAAATTTATTTCTTTTTTGCTTTCAGGTAAGAGATGCAAATTCCTAATCAAGATTCCCCACCAGACACTGGATTATAATATACATCATAAAATAATTTTTTTCTAAACAACACGATGAAGGTATAATAAATTAAAGCAATTTTGTCGCATTCTCGGTGTGAATATCTAAGGAAAATTAAAATGAAAAAAAAAAAAAATTATCGTTTAACTAAGAATAGAACTCGTTAATTATTTATTCAAATGTTGTAGGGGTTTCAACTAATCACATGATGTTAATATACCTGGAATAATAAACGTAAATTAAGGTCTTTGAAGTTGAAATTTGCATAAGAGTATACTTACATACATACATACCTACTACTTGCAAGACAACAAACATTCAACATAATGTTATGGAATTTAAATGTATCGTCTCGTAAATATTGTAATTGCGAATTATTATTTTGAGCAAACAACTTTGCTTTTACAGCTTTTGCCAAAGGCTTAAGTCTAGGAATTATTCAGTCGAGCGCGGATTGTTGCAATCAAAATGTTTATTTTTTCCTTATAAACATCTTTGTGGGGGTTGCTAAGCATCTCTCTTAAGGGCAAATACATAAAATGTCTGCCATTTTCGGATGAAGTCGATAAATATGTATTTTTTTATGTTTCTATATTTAATGTTTAATATTAAATTTGAAATGTTTGTTCTTGTTAATTGACAGTTGTAATCGTGGTCGATATCAAGATGGCACTCAAATTAATCATAATACTGAATGAATGAACAAACAGTTTTGAAAAATATTTGAAATCTTCTACAGCTCGTGACTGAATGGGACTGACTGCCTAGCCGAAGGACTGGCGATCTCAAATCCCAGCTAATGGCACCGCACCTGCAAACTAAAATTTTATTTTTCCACGGATACAAAATCTTGGCAGATTATCTCTTGCCATGAAAAAGTGCCACTCACCTAAGCCGTTCAGATTCAGCAGAAATTAGTAGGTCCCCTCCATTCCTGCCGAAAAGTTGTAAGCCTGTTCCTGCACGAGCTGCCACGCCACGAAATTTATATTTCTGCCCTTTCTCTTTAAATTTCTACAAAAAATTGATGTAAATAAATCCCTGTTCCAGTCCTTTTTAGCTTACAATGTTCAGCTAATTCATACCAACGCATGTGACTCAGTCATGCATTGTGTTTTGCTTCACAGTTGGCGTTCCTTTGCCTATGGGGTGGGAAAAATGCAAAAAAGTATTCCAACAAAAATACGACTAAAAAAATAAAAATGAACTTATGGAACGTCAACTCTGATTGCATTAACTTTACCACACTTGTGTCGAAGACAGGACCTCCATATAAACCCTTGCTTGCTTAAAATGACAAAAATAACAACCGATTCCCTGATGATGGACAACATGCCTTTGACTTTTACTTAAAGTCTCTAAATCCAATTCCCCTATTATAAATATATATTTTGTATTTTTCAACCCCAAAAGAGCCCCAGTTGCTGCTGATGCGTCGTCTAGACTTTTGAGTGCACTCTCCATTCAAATTTACGTGAACCATTTTAATGGTTGGCTTGCTCATAAGGATATGTGAAGGAATTTCCACTGCAATGGAGATTTTAAAATGCCTGCGATGATGAAGATGTGGGCTGAGGTGGGGGGGGGGGGGGGAGGCATAGCAAAAGGAGGTTGCATTATATACAAGTGCCTATATAAGCATCATCCTTGTGCCATCATCATCATTTCTATGTTCACTGCAGAGATGCAGAACTTTTTGTGTTTAGTGCCTCCAATTATGGGTGAATGTATTCTCCGGCAGAGTGCGACATTTCTGCAAATGTGAATTTCAACCCCATCCCCGTCTCGACCAATCTCCGAATAAAACAAGAACAAGAAGAGAATACGGGCCGAGGTAGGCCCTTAGGGCGGAGGAGCTGGGTGGGTGTTGAGACAATTTTTTTTTCTTTGCTGTTCAGCTCAGCTCCAATTCAACTTCCTTGGGCCCAGAAGAGATGACTATACGGTGCGGTGGCGGCTTCAACTCCAACTCCAACGGCAACGACACGCCCTCGATTCCAGACTGGAATTAATTTAGATAAAAGATAAGAATCAACTGATAGCACACCGAACCGAATGAGTTTTTTGTGCCTTCACAAAAGCTTTTCCGTTATTTTTGCTTATTTTTCTATATGTGTTTTTTTTTTTAGACTTGAAGGCATTTTTCTGATGACTGCTGTTGGTTGTTTTGTTCAAAGTTCGTTGGTCGCCATTATTTTGTTTTGTTGGAGAAACGAACGCGATGTTCAGCACACGCAAACTGAGAAAACATTATTCCTATTTTATTGAAAGTTGCGCCCCTGGACGTAGGCATTGACTCTATAGACTAGAGTTACAGTCCAGTGATATGTAAGCCGAGAAAGTTTTTTGGGCTTCTGCTGAATGGGTTCGTACCTAAAATTTGTGTGTTCGTGTTAGCTTATAATTATGTAACAAGGTAATTTATTAGTGGCGTTATTTTCTTGTTTTTTTTTTTTTTGTTTTTTGTTAGTATGTTAAATGTAAGTTATTGGCAAAGGGTTGTTTAAGAACAGTCGTGCTTTTATGCTCGTAAAACACCTTAGATCTGTACATATGTATATGTAGGAATATATTTAGGTATATTAAGATTGTGGAATGAACTGTCAGGAGTTGTGTTTTTTTCTGGCGATAATTTACTGTCGACTAACTATAAATTATAAGTGAGGGGTTATAAGGGGAAGAATTATACATTTTCTAGCCTGGGATATCGATGAAAATGCGAGTTATGATTAAAGGGCAGGAAGTGATGGATTTTGAAAATAAATGACACGACTGGAACGCACGAATTTGCTCTTTGTGTGGTTAAAAAACTATAATATAGCTGTGTATACACATTCAAAATGAATGTTTATGGTGCAACTATGTATAATAACAAAAAAAAATGTTAAAAAAGTCAAAGTACCAAAACTAAAATATTTCTTTTCTTAGGTTTTTGTTTACATAAACAAATATTTTTAATCTTTTAAAACGCAAAACTGTTTGAGCTATTATTTATAATAAAACGGATGGCAATATTAAAGCAACATCGGCTTAGCCATTAAAAAGATATATGTAGGTAAATAACGGAAAAATAAGGCAATTTTCTCAGCTACAAAAAAAACGTCAACAATCTATTTTATTCGATTTTTTTGGGAAAACCTGGAATTAAGGGGCCCCATCAAGTAAAAGGTAAAAGATCAGACGATATCGTTGCCACCATTGCTATCTCATTGCTATCATATCTGTACAAAAAAAAAACAAAGACAGCTGTCTTCAAAACGATATCGTTCCATCGTTTTCGTTTTACCTGATGAGTTTAATCAAAATCGACCGAGAAGTTTTTGAGCAAATTTACCTCAAATCCGTATAACCATTAAGGCTCTAGCTCCATTGGATTTGATCGCACGATAAAACAGACGCCTAGATGCATAGAACGACGGAAAACATTCCGAAAACTACTTTTTGGACTTCTCCGTCATCGTAATGTTAGTTTTGATTAAAACCTCGATTATAGGTTTGGACACGAGACCATAAATTTTAATAGAACCAGTAACAAAAACACGTCTCATGCTTTAGGTTCAAGATATTTTAATCACAAAAGTAAACAGAAATCTTGATATTTTCAAATTTCCTTACTTTTGTGGTTAAGTTGCTTGGAATTTCAAAGATTTTAAATATATTAAACATTTTTACACATGCGTTATTAATAATAATAATTATTTATTATACAGGGTGATTTGCATAAGGTGTGACAAAAAGCTAAGGCGTGTATAGGTTGGGTCGGGACAAGAATTTGGGATTGAATTTTGCTAACCAACCCGATAAGTGGAAAAATTTTACATGTCTTGAAAACTCAAGAACTTAATTACAAAATTTTAGCTATATCTGGGAATGTAAAACAAGGAGAAAACTAAAATAAAATAAAAATTAGCTTGGCAGCAATTAAAAACTAACTAAATTCTTGAAATTTTGAGACAAATCGGATCAGTAGTTTCCGTGTCCATAATTTTTAATTATGTATAAAAGGTGAGGAAAATGTGAACTCATAATGTCATAAATTGGAGTTTCAAAATGTCATAAATTGGAGTTTCAAAATCCTTGCCCGAACTGTGTGAATATAGTAGCTCCGTCGTGCTGAAAACAGAAATGCTCGATCAATCAATTTAGCAACTTGTGCAGTAGTTAGAAATACTCGTTTAACATCTGTAAGTTGACAGTTTACACCATAAGCAAAAATGATGGCAAATTCACATTATACGACATAAATTTTGCCTCGCCTTGTGCATACAATAGGGGAGAGTGGGGCTAAAAGTAACACTTTTTGCTAAAACCGATGCTCCTTCTTATATGTTTAAGATTACTCGGTCAAACCTTTTTTGAATTGTAAATTCATGATTCAGCTACATAATCCACTACAAAAGTTTATCCAAGTCTACTTATACAGCACGTGAGCTGAAAAAGGGTTTCTACTTTTAGACTCGTAAGGGAATATATCCGCAAACCCCTCCAATAAAACTACTATCAACCCACAGGTCAATACGAGTTTATGAAATCCAAACGGCGCACTCCAGTGCTAATTGGGCTACGGAGCTAGTTTGCTCTGGGCCGCCATTTCTACCTATTTACAAAATGTCAATATATAGCATTGAAAAAAAAACCGTGTTGTTTCAACCTACCCGGTATGTAGGGCTAGTAGTAACATAGGTCGCGGTAAGTTGTAACAAGAATTGAATTTAAGAATTAAACCATCTTTTTATTAACAGATAAAGTAAAGACATAACTCTAAGCTTAAAAAAAAACTCTTAGTTTTGAATTTGAGACAAAAAACACAATTTCAAAAAGAGGAATATTCACACATATATTAAATAAACACATATATTTAACGAAAACATAAATGCATGTTTAAAAAAAAAACAACCAGCACTGACGTATCTCTTCCGAATAAAGAGGAAGACCAAAAATTAAAAAAAAATTAAAGAGTTACAAACATGCCAATTTTTGGCACTATCCGCAAAACTTCTTTCATTGATGTCCAATTAACAACTGAATTAGAGATATGCCGTAAGCTATGTAAAAGATGCAAATTTTTGTCTTTCACGGGATTCTTAATTTTTAAGGGAACACTCTTTTTTTAGCTTTTACTTCTTACCCCCGTTACTTCCTACCCCTGACTCCCCCACATATCGGGTTTTTCAATAAGAGCGCTACAAAAGATTTTTTTAAATAAAACAAAAACCGTTTTGGATATCAATGAAATTCTTTATTCCTGTGAAAGTACGTTTGATGGCATTATGTATGGAACTCGATTTCTTTTGCATGGCCACCACGGGCACGCTTGCAGAAGTCCAGACGCTGAACCCAATTTTCGACGGTTTTCAAGCATAAATCGGCCGATACTGCTGCAATTTCACGTTCGATAACTGTACGAAGTTCATCAATCGTCGCTGGCTTGTTGGCATAGACCATAGACTTGACGTAGCCCCACAGGAAATAATCTAACGGCGTCAAATCGCACGACCGAGGCGGCTAAGCGACTGCACCATTTCGTGAGATAACACGTTCTCCAATCTTGGTTTCCAATAAATTGATTGTGACATTCGCTGTGTGGCTTGTGGCGCCGGCCGTCCTGTTGGAACCACATGTCCTCCCAGTCCATATCATCCAATTGGGGCCAAAAATATTCGGTTATCATTGAACGGTAGCGATCCCCATTCACAGTAACGTGCCGGCTTTGATCATCACGGAAGAAGTACGGGCCAATGACGCCGCCGGCCCATAAACCACACCAAACCGTAATTTTTTCGGGATGCAATGATGACTTATGGAGTACGTGTGGATTGCTGCCTGACCAATACCGCATATTTTGTTTATTGACGAAGCCATTCAGCCAGAAATGAGCCTCATCGCTGGAGATGATTTTTCGATGAAAATCCCAATCATTTTCAAGTTGTTGCTCAGCCCAATTCACGAACATACGACGCTTCTGGTGGTCAAGCGGCTTCAGCTCTTGCGTCAATTTAATCTTGTAAGGATGTAGGCCAAGATCTTTTCGCAAAATTCGCCACAACGACGTCACAGAGATGCCCAACGCTTGAGAACGACGCACGTGTGAGAGACACATTTGGGCTTTCTGCAACTGCAGCCTCAGCGGCAGCAATATTCTCGACACTACGGGCACTTCTTTGTCTCACTGACACGGGAACATTTTGTACTGTGCCTGTGGATTCAAATTTTTCCACTAGACGCTCAATTGTTGATCTGCTAGGACGATTATGACGACCATAAATTGGACGAAGTGCTCTTAACGTTGAGGCCACTGACTCCGAATTTCGGTGGTAAATTTTAATAATTTCAACTCGTTGTTGGCTCGTATTTCTTTCCACCATAAAATTGCAAACTTTATTGAAAAGAAATGTCAAAAGAGCAGCAAGAAATATGGCGTCGTTTGCTATCCCTGTTGCTCTACTTTTGTAGCGTCCGTGTTGAAAAACCCTTTACATATGTATATATATTGAGATTTTGTTATTTAGTGCCATCTATCGGAAAACTTTTGATTTACGTGCACTTAATAATAAAAATATGCTTTTTAAATGTCAGCTCAATCGGATTGTTAATTTTATATATAAATCTCCTGCGTTCTTGATTAATATTTTTCTTAAATTTTATTCGAAAGAATTAGAATTATGTTTACAAAAAAGATAATTTATATGAGTTCAACTAACAGCATAACGAAAGGAAACTTGGTTAATTAATTCAAATTATAATCTTTTTAAATAGCCGGAAGGATACACGTGTCTTCTTTAAACACATACAAAACAAAACAACAAAATCAAGTAAGAATTGATATCACAAAAGTGAAGGTAAATCAGGTTTCTCTTAATAAATTTGAATTTTAAGTATAGGTATGTTCATACCTATTTTTCAATATGCTAAATTATTGTAAGTCGTCTGAATATATTAAATATTTATTTATTGCGGCAAAACATTGATGCTAATTTTTTAAAGGCGTCTTCAAAAAACAAAACTTTCAAGAAAACTAGAAAATTACAAAAAAAAAATCGTTGCGTTGTCAGCCCGGAAGGAAACTGTCATAAATCAACATATGGTATTTTGTGGAGTTAAAACAGTAACTTTGTACACACAAAGAGAAACCTTTGATTTATCCCTTAGAAAACCACAGTTCTCTATTTCAATATTTGGAACTTAGTGAGCTCTAGTTAAGGAAAGGTATCTTAAAACACAAAGAGAAATTATAAGCCTCTTCTGAAGAATATCATTTTTTTTCAATGTGCTTTTATATGATTAGTATAAAAAGAACACAGTCATATTGTTCGAAAAAAACACAAACATAGAAATTAGTTGAATATTTTAGCCATTAAAAAAGAAATTATCTTACAAATCCGAAATAATGATATTTGAAATTTTATCGCAAACATCCCACAGAGTAGATAATAAAAATTAATTCAATTAATCGATGACAAATTTAGCATATAAACGTATTTAAAAAAAAGATTAACATACAAGAAGAATTAAATTTAAAAATTTATTACGTATCTAGATCTAGGTATACTGATACAAAATCATCAAATCACGTTGATGTCCATAATGAATAAGTCAAGGGCGCGTGTTGTTGCTAAAGAACTGTGATATATGGTATATCAAATGAATAATTGTATACATTTAACTATTCTTTAAGATCTATACAACTTTCTTTTTTTTTTGTTGATATGCTATACTCTTGTGTGTGAATTAATTTTCGAATTGATTGATGGAATGAATATCCTTGGGGGAAAATTGCAAAAAAAAAAAAAAACAAAATCACAAAAGACTTCTTAGAATTGTTTTTTTTTTTTTTTGTTTCTGATACATGACACGCAGCAGTCGAATATACGTATATATACACGTTTTTGCCTCAAGAGATAAATGGTAAAATATTTATGGGAAAAGTTCTTCGGACAGAAGTTAGAGAGGTGTGGCCTCGTTCTAGTTGAACAAAGCCTATATTTAGACATAATGGAGAGATGCTTCTGAATAAAACATTTTTTTCTAACAACGAACGGAGCATCAACTTAAAGGAAGTGATTTTTTATGCAACGGAGTATTACTGAAATGAGTTTATTAAAGTTTGTGATATAAATAAAAATAAGGAATGAGAATAATTAAAATAAGAACTAAATACATTAAAATATAATGAAAATCAACTGAGTACATTCATATAAGACCTGATGAATTATTCATTGATTCGGTCAAAAAAGATATTTATTAGCTAAAATCTTCAACAAAATAAATCGAAAAACCTAAGTTTTGTACATAAAGTCACAGGCATTAAACGTACATATAAACCGTGTCGAAATTTAATTATTATGTAATCAGCATTTTATTTTTGACATTGCTTCGTCAATTTTTTAAAATTTGAGGAAATTAAATTTCCCAACCTCATGTAAAACTGCTAAAATTACGGATACCTATCGATTATCGATGTATTAGTATCTGATTATCGATGTATTAGTATCTTACCTGGGTTATCAAAAGACTTAGAAAAGATTCTTACAAAGCCTATAATAGAGCATCTAACCACGAACAGCCTTATTTATAAACTCGTTTTAGCGACGGAATAAAGTTACTCCGACTTTACAAAGCCTTTAATCCTGAAAAGTTTATTTATAAAAAAAAATACACGAGGAATAGAGGAGGACTAAGCTAAAACTGGTTCATAGGAGGTTTAAGGCCGTAGTAAGGCCGTTTTATTATATAAATGTCCTTTTGACATGACATCGTGTTAAATTTACAAAAAGGAATGTATACAAAATTTTGTTTTTACCTTTTGTTACTAATTAAGACAAAATGGATAGTTACTTTAGATTCATAAATGATTTAAATTCTTTAAATGATTGAACTGCAAGAAGGAGAAGGCCAAAGCAGTACAAAACTCGTTTCAATCCCATGAGACTGAGGGATGAAGATTTCCGCTCGAAGTACTTATTTTCGAAAGAAAATATGAAAACATTAATGGCCATAGCTCAACCTTCCCTGAGCGATGATTCAAGAAGATGGCATATCCAAATTGATTTGCAAGTGATGGCAGCTGTACGGTATTGGGAACTCATTCTCGTAACCTCGAACTCATGAGGGATGAGCGATACCATATAGCTTTTCCTCTTCTGGATTAGGGGACTTTGGTGGTGGTCCCCCTCCTGTCGCACTTACTTTAAATTAAAAATTGTCAAAATCAGCTGGGGTTTGTTTGCGTTTATAATAACCACAGTTGTAGATTGGTCGTATTTTTGATAATATATTTGACATAAGGAGGATGTAGCTAAAACGGCCAAGAAGACATTTTATAAATAAGGATTTGTTTTGACGTGGCGTAAAGACGGAATAAGTGCTTCGACTCAGTTTAATTATTTCGAGAGATTGTAAATAAGGCTGAAAGAGTCTGCTATCTTCTTATCAATCTCATGATTCTTAATGATAACAAGCTACAGTTACGATCAAAATATTTTTAAAGTTTCTCTAAGGCCTTCGACATAGTTAACCATGGTCTCAACGTGATGATTCCTAGTTTCTTAAGCACTGGTATTCCACAAGGCTCTATCTTGGGTCCTATTCGCTTCTGTCTATTTATAAATTACCTGCCTTCTGCTTGTGAAGATGTCTCCTTTCATCTCTATGCGGATGATATTCAGATCTATTTCTTAAGGAGAATTGGCCTGATTGATGACCTAATTTTTCGCATAAATATAGATCTTAAAGCAATCTGCAAATGGCCTGAGGATACTGATACCGAACCCTAAAAAAACCAAAGCTCTGTTGATATCCAAGAAGAAGTACGATACGGAATACCTCCTGACAATAGCGCTATAAATAGTTCTTGGTTTGAAAGCATCAAATGACTTATCCAGTAGGGAGAACATACATTCTGTTGTGGGACGTTTATTTGGAATTTTAAGAAAACTCTGGGCATCAAGTAGTTTTAAAACTACTGAAATGACCTTCTCCCGCTGGGCAAACTTTCGACACCCAGATTTTGTTCCAAGCCGCGCGAGGCTAATTGATTAGCGCATATTTTAATGGCAATGAACTATTATAACTGTTTTAAATTGGTATTTCTCTAGTCTCATCTATATTTTAAGTGTAGCCAATTGAAGTCTAAACCATAAGAATACTAATTCTTAAAACTAAAAATAAAACCTCAATTCAATTAAAAATTATAAATTTAGATACCTACCTACCTACATATTATGTATGTGTACAGAAAATGACATGATTCTTAATATCAACTCTAAAATACTATCTCAAGCTAAATACATAACCTAGAAACTACCCTTGAAGTGAACTATAGTACTATATAAACTATCTTTCAAGCTATCACTCTCAAGTATACGCAAAATAACGAAATAGATACAGATCTTTCATTGAGCTTAAGTGATTGTATCCCATAAATCTAGTGTAGCTTACGTAAATTAATTCAACACGACTCAACTCATTGCGCCACAACACAACATCATCGCACCGAACGCGAAGGCGAACGCAAACGCGAAGGTTAAACTATATTATTGTAAGTAGCAAAAATCACAAATGTTCACAATTGCAAAATTAAATAAACACCAAACAATCACGAATATACATACATATGTATTTACAAACAGAATCCCCAAGCTAGAAGATTCACGAGACGTTTTATTTTTCCAAACGAATTCCCCACGCCTGCCGCCGGCCGCCGCACAGCCTTCGTCATGTCATCTGGTGTTCATCATCAGCTCAGCTATGAGTGCACTGGAGCACGGAAAGAAGATTCATACACGTCTGTATGAGTGAGTATGAATATGTATCTGTGTAGGAGTGTTGGGTGGTGCTCGTGCGGACTAATTGTAATCTCTATAAATTGTCCGTGCACTAGCTTCTCGCTCTATATAGTGTCAGACTCAAGGCGTTTGCGTTCAGGGTGCCAAAAGACGGAAGACAAACAACACCCAGAAGCCAGAACAAACAGTGTCTCCCAGAAGAATACAAGTGATAATTTGTAGCAAGTGAGGGAGTGAGAACAGAATATGGCCTCCAACTCAAGACACTAAATTACCCTTATCCCCTAGCCGCGTGCTCGCCACCCACCACTCCTTAGTATAATTCACAATGACAACTAGAACTTGTAGAGTAGTTTGTTAATTCCATTGCACAAATTATTATTTATTTACATTTCTTCTTAACAATGTCTTTTGTCAGAGAAAGAACCCAGAGAAGGTCCTTTTGCCTCGGCTAAATGTTGTGTCTCAGGTCTGAAGTCCTGATAAAATATGACACCCGGATGTGTGCCTTTCGTTGTACTGTGCAAATTAAGGCTCGGTCCTCCGAGATGGGTCCGTAGAGACTATACATATATCTATGTATGTAATGTAGGTACAGAGATCTGATGGGAAATGTTATATATTTTCTTGGCATGTGTGCCGCAGCTGCTAAAGGCCTCTTAAGGCCGGCAAATTTATGCTCATCACAGTGTTTTTTGTGGGACTTTAACAAATTATACCCCAAACAGCTATTGCTCGGGGTTCTAATGAGATTTTAATGTCACTGGGTTGCTGGTTACAGCAGCAAAACAAACCGTCGAAGAAAAACCCGCTTTTCTATTAGCACCTTAATGTATACCTATACCTATACCCAAACTCTTCCTTGGTCTTTATACGGTTTGCTCTGGCATCAAATATGGAAGGACAACGAAAACGTATAAATATATTACGGGAATTTATCGGTTTTTCGCTGCATTATGACGGTACTATAGGTACTCTTGTGGTGGGCTGTTCCGGCAGGCATCACGAGCAAAAAACAACCCGTATATAGGATGGGTTTTGTCCTTTTTCTCAAGGATATATCTTTTGGTCTTTGTACTGTTATGTTTCCAGTTAATAATGACATATGTGCCGAAACACATAAATATCAAAATTAATAGACAAATAAAACAACTTTGTTTTTTCGTAGGTATGTATGTATATTTGGAGATGGAAAATAAGAATTTGTTAAGCGAAATAATGTTTAGTAAAATTGATTTGGGTAAGTAATAACATTGATAATAATTTAATATGTTCAAAGGGGAAGTTTGTTCGTTCTTTGTTTGAAAGTCACGATCTGTTCATTCCTTAGAACTACCTACTTAGAAATCTGCGGGGTTTGAGAGAAACGTGGTAACTCAAAAAATTTATTTTTTCACTAAAAGCACTTGGATGTTTTGTGAAAGCGATGCAAAAAATGATTTTAGCTTAGTATATTTTTCAAAAGCTTTTTTTACAACGTTAAAACTTCGGCATTTTCATATTTTAAAACTGTAGTTACCTAAGAAAAAATATCAAAATTCAAATAAAATTTTTGCAATATACGAAAATTAGTTATTGGTGTAACCTCCCAGGTTATAGATTTTCGACTATATTATAAAAACGATTCAACTGATTTTTATCATATTTTGTATGCAAACACTTCCATTCAACGAGCATTTTCTAAAAAAAATTTTCATAAAAACTCAATATTTCGATAACGATAAGGTCGGTTTTTGTAAAGGTTGGTCTAACGAAAACGCACGATGTTAATTGTAAAAAAAAAACAAAAAGTTTTCATCGAATTATCTTAATATTTATTTATTATGATAGAATGATCTATTACAATTATGTGTGAAACAAAATATCGGTCAAATGCTCGCCACGGTTTCGGTGGCATACCTCTATCCGATGGTCCATATTTTCAATGACTCTGAGATATAATTGAGGTTCAATGTCGATAATGTTCCGAACTATCACATCCCTTAACGTACACTTTTTCTTTTAAATATCCCCAAAGAAAGAAGTCCAACGGTATCAAATCACATGCTCGTGGCGGCCAATTAACATCGCCACGACCGACGGCGACGTGAGATAACACGGCCATTGAATTTCTCGCACAAAAGAGCGATTGTTTTGTTGGCTGTGTGGCAAGTGGAACCATCCTGTTGGAAAGCACATATCGTCCAGGTCTATAATTCTGGCCATCACAAGAAGTCCGTTATCATCTCGCGATAGAGAACATCATTCACGGTAACTGCTCCCTCATTTTCGAAGAAGTACGGCTCGATGACGTGCGCCGCCAGCCCATAAGCCGCACCAAACAGTCACTCTTTGTGGATGCATCGGCTTTTCAATAATTATTCGAGGATTCTCATTTGCCCAAATGCGGCAATTCTGCGCACAATTCTACCGATTGTGGACACATTTTGTCGATTATGCTGACCAAAAAAATCACGAAGTTCACGAAATGCCCATTTTCGTAAAAGGCTTTAACAATCTTAACGAGCTGCTCAATTGGGTACCTCTCCATGGTTGAATTTTTCAAACACTGAAACAAAGAAATGTAAAATTAATTTGGGCAAAAAACTTGACGTTAAGGTGTGACTCACAATTAACATCGTGCATTATGGTTGAACCACCCTTTATAAGTTGATATTTAGGGAAGGTAATTTGCATAAGGTGTGACTTAAGCTAGAGCGTGTACAGGAAAGGGGGTCTATTCCTCACCGTTTAGCCAGGAAGGTCAATTTCCTAAAAAAAATTGAAAGAAAGAAAAATATTAAAAAAAAAAACCGTAACACTTACAATGCCATGCTGAACTTTTTTATGAAGCTTAAAATCACTTCTTTTGTTTTATTATTAAAAATAAAGTTGGTTTAGAGAACAGTTTGTGAAAAATTAATTTTCAAACTGAAAATTTTGGAAAAAAAAAATAAAAAAAATTGTTCAAACTAATTTTGTTCAAAATTTTACGTTATTAAGTAGTATATTTATTTTTAGTATTCAATGCGCTTATTAATTTTTAGTCAAACACCAAAAATCAGACGCTTAGATCTCTTCTAGTTTTTTTTTTAGAAAACAGAAATAAAATTTCCTTTGCTTAAGTTGCTCTAAAGATCCTATTTCCACTGCGTATGTAGTAAAGTAGATTTAGTTATTTTCAATTTTCTCAAAAAGTACAAGACATTTAAGCATCCGGTTTTCTGTTTTTTTCTATAAATTTATAAGAGCATTGAATTTTTAAAACAAAAATAGTACTTAATAACTGAAAATTGTGGAAAAAAAATTACTTTGAATTTTTTTTCAATTTTTTTTTCAAAATTTTGAGTTTGAAAATTAATTTTTCAAAAACTGTTCACTAAAACGACATTTTTGAAAAAAAAAAAAAACAAAAGAGAAGATTTCTGGCTTTTCAAAAAGGAACATATATCATGGCATTGTAAGTGTTTATATTATTTTTTAATAATTTTGTTTTCTGTTTTAAGTCTTTTTTTTAGAAAATCATCCCTCCCGACTAAAAGTGTGGGGGATGGGGATAGAGACCCCTCTTATACAATTTTTACTTGTATTGACCCAACTTACACGTTTTTTTTTCACACCTAACGTATGCGAATCATCCTGCATAGCCCGTCGGCGTCATCGT
Organism: Leucozona laternaria; assembly: GCA_932273885.2. Lineage (NCBI taxonomy): Eukaryota > Metazoa > Arthropoda > Insecta > Diptera > Syrphidae > Leucozona > Leucozona laternaria. The sequence goes on along the minus strand of OW026368.1, from coordinate 18,113,686 downwards.
ATAACCAAACAATAAAAGCAGACAATTTTGTTTTTCAATTTAGCTTTGTTTATTTTAAGTTTTTCATAAGTTCATAATTTAATTATTATAATTTCCTCCCTATTCCAGAGCTTCACTTCAATTATTCTTTTATGTAAAAGTGATTCATCTTTATGCCCTTATTAGTTCAAAAATAGAAAGTTACCAAATCGCAGACACAAAATGCTAATTGTTTTCAATAAGTTTGAGACATAATAATTATTGTTTAAAAACTGAAAGTTCATCAAATTTCTCAGTGAAAAGTTATCCAAACTTATTGCCTTTAGGAAGGTACTTAACATTAAATCCACCTACAACCTAAACGATCAATCAAAATTGTGTCAAAGTGACAGTATAGTCTCCCTATAGTCATTCAATTTCTCCCCCCATATAACTTCCTTTACCACTAGTGTTTTGAGCTTATCTTAACACCCACACAAATTTAAAGTCAAGAGAAGACTCATCAAATTAATTCAGCCCCAACCTTCTGTTTCTCTAAATTTTAATTAAAATACCCGTTTTACCGTTTGTTATCTCTCTGAATTACTTCTACCTTCTTTTGTCGTATAAAATTAATAATAATAGATGAGTTAATTTTATATAGCTTTCCCATAACAGAACTTACAAAAGTACAAAGTACCAACTTAATTATATTGTCAAGATGAAAATCTATTATTTCTATATTTTCTTAACTCTCATAGTGTTTTTGTTCATACTATACCTATATGTAGAAGTTTGAAAAGCATTAAATTCATCACTTGGTGGGGGAGTAATTGTTAGTAATTCAAATGAAGTAAACGTATAGTTTCCAAAGTTTTAAAGGCAAATAATAATAAACACTAGTTGACTTCGTCATCGTTGGTGTTGTAAGTCGAACGATATAGAGGTCGTTTTATGGGAATTAAAATTGTCTCTAATTAAAAAAAAAAGGTTTATTTCAATTTTTTAAACCTATAAACTGTGATTTGTTTAAATCTTCTAGTGAGTGTCGTAAAGGTACTCCCATTGAAAATGTATTTGTGTGTGGAGAACGAGGGCTTAGTGACCAACAACTATCAATCATTCCTGTGTGCGTATTATTGGCATGAATGAAGGGGACCTACAATTTTCCGCTGGGAGCCACTTTTTCATGACGAGGATTTGTCGATTCCCCGTGAATAAAACACTAATATTTTAGGTGGCAAAGGCTGGGATTCGATTTTCAGACTTTTGAATTGATCTCTATAATTGGAAGTTTACTAAAAAAATAATATCTTAAATAATAATAAAAAGTGTTAACAATCTCCTCCTGTGTATACAAAAGTTGATTACTATTAACGCCCTCATTTCTTTTCTACTATCACCACACCATCATAGCTATCACTTGTTGCAATTAATTACGATTTAAATGATTTTAGCTGTCACTCTATTAATTTCTAAAGCTGACCTAAGCTTCCGAATCTCTAAAGCCCACAAAATCAAAACTAATGTCTTCTTACACAGTTAATAAAAAGTTACTCATACGCCCTAGTGTCTCTCAGTACTACAGTAGTAGTGTGGTGTCGTGCATGGTCGATACTTTCATATAGTAAATCATTTAATTAATTATGGCAACTTATGGATATATGTACATACTTATACAGTATAATATTATTTTGAGAAGAAAACTGCAAGCCAATGTGAAAGCAGATTCCTTATAGATAGATGGTTGGACACACAGTCAATAGCGAGGAGGTTGGACTTTAGTTAATCTTAGATGATGATTTATGTGATTGAACAAATGATAATAAATTAAAGGCTGGTGAGAAAATATTAACTCTTAATTATTATCTATTCATCTTGTCATGGTATTTAGGTTGTAACACATTTATTATAGAATGAATGTGAACAAATCAGATTTTTTTTTTTTATATTAAAGTAGATACGTATTTGTATAAGCTTAATTACTACAAAAATAAAGGTACATAAATATGGAAGTAAATAAAAGCTACTGTGACCAATTGTGGCTTTTTTTTTGTGTTGCGGAAATCAAGTTTATCACCCCCTGAATTAGTTGAAAATATTAAAAAAAAATATGTGAGTGCCGGGACTCACGGTTAAATATGTGTAAACATCAACGTTTGTCCAATTGCCTGATTTTTGTTACTGAACCTGATCAAAAGAAATATTTATTGAATAATTAACACTACATTACCTATCTGTAGGCAGTGCTTAAAAAGCTTAGTGTTGAAAGAACGGCAGCGAAATACCCAGAGGGGGAACCGCTGTAACGAAATTTCCAAGCACTAAAAGGCTGGTGGTGAAGTGTCCAACGAACGGTAGTGAAGGTTCGGTACTGAAAGGTCCTGCTTCGTAGTTCACTCTCAACTTTAAGATGACTTCACATTACACATGGTTATTGTTTATGGTAATCATCGACAGCATCGACAAAAAACAACTGTCAGCGGAGAGCACTAAAATCGTGGTTTCAATTAAATGACGCCGTACCAAAATTCCAAAGGAACTTAATGGTTTGACTGACAGGGGCCGAATTAAAATATCCACTTAGAACTGTCAACGAACTTGCAACCCTTATAAAACTCCATCTTTCCATCGAGTAAAACTTACAAAAAGTTAAGTCTTAATATTATACTGAACGAACCTCAAATGAATGTCACTATGAGATAGCCGGCGAATTATATATCTTGAGTTTTTAGAATATTTAGTTGCAGTTGTTGTCAGTGGAAATCACTAAGATCGCAGTTTCAATCGATTGACACCATCAATCGCCTATGGAATTGGACGCTGTGATTTTTAATGAATGTTAACTTTGTGCAAGTACAGCAATTCGTTCAAATTCAGCTATTTTGTATATCCCAGCCTATAAATTGCAAGAAGAAATTGCATCGTTTAAAAGCAGTATAATGTAAACGTAGAATTTAAGTTCAGATTTGTATCACTGAACGCACCCGATATCCTACCATACCTACAGCCATTGACCTACCATACCTACAGTCAATTGTCAATCACTACAGCTGACTATTATTATTTTTGTTTTCTTTTTAATTACTAGTGTCGCGTCCATTTTGTTCGGGGGATAATTAAAAATTAAAGAAAAAATATAAAAATATAAGTGTTAAAATGATAAAATCGACGGTCGCGCTAAAAACAATTTGCTTTCGTCGTTGGCAAAAACAGTATAAATGAGTGGTTGCGATAAAGTATAATCTAATTGTCGGTCGCGTTAAAATCAATTTGTTTTGGTCGGGGCAAATCAGATTTCGTAACGTAACGTGCTACAACGTAAAGTGCACGACGTAACGTTGCACACGGACGTTCACGTTTTAAGAAGAAATATTTGACTGTTAACAGTCGAATTGTTTTTTCCTGAACACCGTTTATTTACATAAATATGATTTAAAATCACAAAACAAAAAAACCAGCATCAAAGTGTTCATATATGCGTTTCGCCCCGATGTAATGGCTGGGCTCATCAGAAGATGACCATTACACCTTGTCTTGACGCATATTTTCCCGAATAAATCGAGATTCCATATAATCCGAGCTACAAAGAGCAACTGCGAATTATATAGTCGCTACAAGTCTTCAAAGAAGATAAATTGTAGCTATTTTTATTGCCTTGCTATGGGACTTTTTAAGAAGAAATATTTGACTGTTAACAGTCGAATTGTTTTTTCCTGAACACCGTTTATTTACATAAATATGATTTAAAATCACAAAACAAAAAAACCAGCATCAAAGTGTTCATATATGCGTTTCGCCCCGATGTAATGGCTGGGCTCATCAGAAGATGACCATTACACCTTGTCTTGACGCATATTTTCCCGAATAAATCGAGATTCCATATAATCCGAGCTACAAAGAGCAACTGCGAATTATATAGTCGCTACAAGTCTTCAAAGAAGATAAATTGTAGCTATTTTTATTGCCTTGCTATGGGACTTTTTAAGAAGAAATATTTGACTGTTAACAGTCGAATTGTTTTTTCCTGAACACCGTTTATTTACATAAATATGATTTAAAATCACAAAACAAAAAAACCAGCATCAAAGTGTTCATATATGCGTTTCGCCCCGATGTAATGGCTGGGCTCATCAGAAGATGACCATTACACCTTGTCTTGACGCATATTTTCCCGAATAAATCGAGATTCCATATAATCCGAGCTACAAAGAGCAACTGCGAATTATATAGTCGCTACAAGTCTTCAAAGAAGATAAATTGTAGCTATTTTTATTGCCTTGCTATGGGACTTTTTAAGAAGAAATATTTGACTGTTAACAGTCGAATTGTTTTTTCCTGAACACCGTTTATTTACATAAATATGATTTAAAATCACAAAACAAAAAAACCAGCATCAAAGTGTTCATATATGCGTTTCGCCCCGATGTAATGGCTGGGCTCATCAGAAGATGACCATTACACCTTGTCTTGACGCATATTTTCCCGAATAAATCGAGATTCCATATAATCCGAGCTACAAAGAGCAACTGCGAATTATATAGTCGCTACAAGTCTTCAAAGAAGATAAATTGTAGCTATTTTTATTGCCTTGCTATGGGACTTTTTAAGAAGAAATATTTGACTGTTAACAGTCGAATTGTTTTTTCCTGAACACCGTTTATTTACATAAATATGATTTAAAATCACAAAACAAAAAAACCAGCATCGTTTGTTGTTCACTCTACCGCCAGCATAGATGTTTACACATCAAAAAATCTCTGATTTTAAACTTTTTAACACAACCCCTTGCTGTTGTGGTTTAAGTGAGAAATTTTGTTAACAGCCTTATTTTTAGATAATTCTACTGGGTATTTTCTTGGTTAGAGGCTGGGAACTTTAAATTGGAAAATAAAACATATACAAATGTTTTTAATATTGATTGGCTTTATTTGCAAGATCATTTTATGTCATTAATGTTTGAACATATGAATTGGGTGGCTGCTGTAATATGGACGTCCAATTTTCACAAATTGTTCGCAGTAAATCAGGGTTGTGTTTCGTCAAATCTTTCGTCAAATGATTGTTTTAGTAAATTAAATGCATTGCGCGCTTTGTGGCATGTGATGCTGTCCTGATGAAACCACAAGTCTGCAATATAAATGCCTTCCAGTTAGTTAGTTAGTTAGTCTCTGTTGACATTGACATAGACATTGTTGTTTTTGTATTTTCATCTCGTGTCGATGAATAGATGTGAAGTGCAACAGCAATTTAACAGGATGTGTGGATTCTCATCTTCATGTGGATAATCTCTGAATGTGACCATAATAATATGAAACAATGATTCCACCAGCAGATACAGCGCACCAAATGGGGTCGCGATAAAGTATAATCTAATTTTCAGTCGCGTTAAAATCAATTTGTTTTGGTCGGGGCAAATCAGATTTCGTAACGTAACGTGCTACAAAGTAAAGTGCACGACGTAACGTTGCACACGAACGTTCAGGTTTTTTGTTCACTCTACCGCCAGCATAGATGTTTACACATCAAAAATATATCGCACGAACTTGCTCTTGTGGTTAACAAGTGTGTGTAACCACATATTGAAAATACATGATGTATATATGTATTTAACGAAAAAATATTAAAAAAATCAAAAGTACTAAAAAAATGATATTTTGTTTGAAATTTTGTTTGTTTATACAACATGTTTTTAAAAATGTTTAAATGCATTATTGTCTAAACTATTGAGAAGCATCAGATTGTAAAATAATAACAAAATCGGTTTAACCATGGCAAAGATATACCCGAATTACTCAAAAATAAGACCATTTTCTGAACAAAAAAATAAGTGAAATATGAAATGTGAATTTTTAATTGGAAGTTTTTTTGCGACCAATTGAATTTAATTCATCACAGTCCACTAAAACAAAAACAATATAATTTTTTTTCTATTGTTTTCGTTCTTCTTCTTTCTTAATGTGAATTTTTTGTGAAAAACCTGAAACGCAGTTTTCTTACAATTGACTTTGTTATTATAGGTACGAAATTTAATCGAAATCGTTACAGCTGTTTTCAAGAAAATTTGAAACAAAAACAACATAATATTTGTATGGCAGCTACCCGTTCTAGATGAGCTAAAACAAAAATTCGAATTTTCCTGTAGGGAATCACATAAAAATGCTCTATACCAAATTTGAAGCAAATCGGTCCAACCGTTTGGGCTCTAGCTCAAATTACAGTGGACGCACAGACGCACAGATGTACAGACATACGGATGACATGACGCAACCCACTCCTGGATTATCGTGGTATTAGTTTTGATTACAACCTTAAAATTTTTTTTAAACGAAACCAATACTTGCCCTATAGAGCAAGTAAAAAAACAAGTAATGCCCGATGAGTTTCTCCAATTAAACCATATTTTCGAAACAAATTTGAACAATTCGCAATAAATTCATGCAATGAATTATCAAACCAAACTAACCTAAAAAAAAATGAGAACTGTCAAATCAACTGTCACAAAAAGCAGTGTTGCCAATTTAAAGTTCGCGGCCACTCTAAACACTTTCAGATTTACTTTTAAGTTTTACCAACTTGATCAACAAAGCATTTTCGAAATCAGCTGTTATGTATGCAAGACCTGTCAAAAACGTAATTGTAATCCGCCAACAAAAGGATAACCGAATTTAAAACGTCAATTTGGCGGATTATAGATCCGTTCGTGTTGCCGAATCCGCAAAACGTTTTCGAATACGGAATTCGGAACAGCGAAAGTTCGAAAACGTGTGGATATAGAAATCGAATGGAAAATAGAACAGGCGTGTTATATTTGGAAATAGGATGGTGATTTTTATTTTTTTAAATTAGGGCCTTAGGTGTATATTATCAAATACTTAATATTTATAAACCAATAATTTTTTTAAGAAAACCGCGAAAAACAATTTTTGAATTTTTGTTTGCATAAATTCATTTGTTTTCAAGGTTTTAAATGGATCCCTTTATTTTGAGCTCAAAGCGTTTTTAAGAGTAGTTTTAGCAATTTAAAGAACGAGTTTCTTTGTCATTTTCTCTAATAAATAATAAAGTCACATTCATTACGCTTATACATCCACATCTTTCTTGAACTGTTAAGGTTTTTTTTTTATTATGAATCATAGAGTTAAATAAGATTGACCCTAAAAATCTCATGTAAAACTTTATCAAAGGAGATCACAGGCGTAAGAAAATACTAACTTAATATCATTAACTAATTGCTAATTAACTTTTGTGCTCTTGAACTTTCGTCTCTTTAAGAAGAGTGAATATCTTTTGAAAGAAAACTAGTGATTTCAGCAAACCTATTCCATATCAATTTCCTCAGATGTATAAAAAATATATACGACTTCCTTATCTTTTTTAAAAGAAAAAAAGAATTTCCTAAGAATTATTCATTCCAACATCGTACATACGTATCTGCGTATAACATACACACAAAAAGCTATTTCCCAGATATAAAATATGATATAAAAAATTTAAATTAAAGGACTATTAAATATAATACGAGTATGTTTCTTGTGTGGTGAATAAGAATAGGTATCTTGGAAACCTCACATATCATTTGTGGAAATGTGCGCAAACTCTACCGCAGTATGTCTTTTTCACTAAATCATGTCACATTCTCGGTGGATATAAGACGACGGATATAAGGTGTACGCTATAATCCTTTTAACTCACCCACCTCTATCCATACATACATATATATCCCTCTGTGGAAACACTATCTGAGCATTGAGCACACATCTGTTTCCTTGCAGCATTGAATTTATTTCATCTTCATCATTTCAAGCACAAGCAACGGATTTAAAGATATAGCTACATGAATATCTACATACATATTCCGATTCTAAAAAAAACGAACGAGCAGCGGTCCATCAAGTCAGCAGAACTTTGGTCTTAAGACCATTCATCCAGTGTCGGATTTCATCGAAAAATAAACTATTAGCAGGTGATGAGGCATCATGTCGATGACGACACAAAATAAGGAAAACTTCTTATTTTCATGAGAATTCTTATGGCAGAACTGCTTTAAAGATTTTGATAAGATCCGGTTGACTTAGGGCCAGTTTCACAGTCAGAAAAGCGGCACTTAAGTGGGCAATGTAAAAGATTAAAAGCGCAATATCACAGTGCACACTTACCGGAATAAGTAGCACTTAAGTTTCCGATTTTGGTGACTTAAGTTCCACTTAAGCTGGCTGTGAAATTTAGCTTAAATTCCTAATATGGGAAACTTAAGTGCCACTTATTCCGGTAAGTGTCGACTGTGAAACTGGTCCTTAATAAAGTCTTTAAAAGCGAGAAAACCTTAGCGACATCTTGCTTAAATATTCGTTCTGAAAGTTGATTAACAGTCAAAAATCAAAATTAGGCCCAATTTTTCAGAGCGAGATTATCCTAGTTTCGGGGTTAAACACGAGTTAACTCCTGAAACAAGTTTTTCAGTCAATCAAGATCTCGTGTTAACTCAGCAAACTGAATAGATATTTCTGAAAGATGCGTGACAAAAATCTATTCAATTCGAGGTACGGCACTATGGAAAGGGTGATTTACATAGTGGCGCCATCTCGAAATCGATACCGAAACATTGATTTTTGACAACTAGGAGCTAAATTTAACTCTCCACTGAAAAAAATACTTTTGAGTTAACTTGGTATTAAAGTATTTGCAGGAGTAACTAACTCTGTTTTAACTCGCAGTTAACTCATGTACTGAAAAACTGAAACTTAGAATCACAAAGTGCTTTGTTATGCTCGTGACACACATTTATTAAAGGCACCATATGGTATGAATCACAAAGCATTATCAATACCATGATAGGGACACACTGCAGTTCGTACTATACCTGTAGTTTGACAGCTTGTCAACTTGCAGTTCCTGTTTGCTTGACACAAGTCCTTCCTCTGCCATCCCTGCCTTTCGAAATGACAACTAGTTTAAGTAAAACTATATCATCCACTTCAGGAGGATGGCGTTGTTTTCGCTAGGGGAATGACTATACCCCACAAAAAACCCTAGTACAGTTATACTGTGGTGTTCGCTGACAGACATGTGCCAGTCAGGCACATTGAAGATACAAAAAATCATTTTTGTTTGTCATGCTTATAACTTATGTATGTGTCAAAAATTTCGTCCCTTAAAAATTCTTATTATGCGCCCTAGAAATAACCCGTATGGGTTGCCGTTTTGAAGGCAAAAATCTACTTTTTTAATCCAGCACTGTAATCCACCCACACATTTACCACAAACTCTCAGTGCACATTTTGTTTGCATATTTTTGCTTCATTTTTCAAGCACCTGACCTCATTTTGTGAGTCTTTGTTATCGTCTTCTGAGAAAAAAAGCATATATTCTTCGTCTATATCTTCTGTATCCCTTAGCAGTGCAGCATTGCATCCTCTCTCTGAATGAACTTTCTTCTATCCGAAAATATATTTCACTTCTATATTTCATTTATGCAAAGAAGTCTTTTTCTCACCAGGTTGGTCTCTATTTATAGGACAAAATCTTGTTGTCGTTGAATGGCATCCGTCGTCCTTTCAAAAGGATATAAATGAGACAAAACTATACATGCATAAGTGTTGTCATTTCCAATTGGTTTTTCATTTCTTTTTTATTTTTATTATCGAACATAAAACAAAAAAAAAAAAAAAATACAAAAAAATCGAAATAAAATAAAAACAATGAATATCCAGGATATGAAATTTTTTATTGGCAATATTCCTATCTAGACAACAACAACACCAAGTGCACTGCTTTCGGGATAAATTATTATTATTCACACAGTGCAACGGTGCAAAATTGAATTTCCAACAAAGGATGCTTGAGAGTACTGCCTGATCCAGCCAACATAAACCGGAGATATGTATGAATGGCCACCTCCACCTGCTAGCAACAGAAACAGAATCGTCGACATTGGGGACAGACCAAACGATCGAACGGATTGAACCAATTTGTTGAAAGTAAATTTTCAAATTGTTTGTTATTGATTTTATATCCTTTTTGGTTGTATCCCTTGGGACTTGGGATGGAAACTGCTTGCTGTGATGTTAGGTTGTTGGTTTAGAGCTGGTGTTGATATTGTGGGCTTAGTTCTGGATTCTAAATAAATATAAGGAAAAGATAAATTTTTCGCTATTGTTTGAAAGAAAGAAGAAAATTTAAATTTATCTATGAACTTGAGAAAAGCCACAAAAGGGTGGTGAAAAGCGGTGCTTCAATGTACCTAGGGCTCGAATGAAAGTTTACAAATTTATATTTATTTATATTATATTTTCGTAATCTTTAGATAAAAAGCATGGTTGTGTAGTAATCTAAGCTTTCAAATAAAGCTGCCAGCTTGAGTGGGTTATGAAATTTGAATTTTCAAGTGTCAGAGCTAGTAGCTTGACAATCTAATATGCCTTTTATTTGTAAAAAGAACTAAGTAAATAATTAGTTTATTTATTTGTAACATACACATTAGGATATAGATTATCTTATAGAGTGATGCTTATAAGTGCATTTAACAATTTTAATTTAAGCTACAACATGAACGCTTATATGAAGATCATAATTAGTTTAAAGTAAGGGAAATAGGAAAAACAAAATAATTAAAAATATAAGGAAATCAGTTTATAATTTTCAAAATACACACCTCTCCATATTAGGTAAGTAACATAATGGTAAGGTTACACAGTAATTTAATCAAAGTGTTATCTAGTATGTTTAGGTATAACATATAAAATTAACTGATTTATTGAGTGAAAAATAATCTGAGCTCAGACTTAAACCTATCAGTGCCTCCAAAACCTCGAATATACCGTGGTAGAGAATTCCATAAGCGGACAGAGTTCACGAAAAACTGCCGCTCAGATGTTAGACCGGAGAAGCGAGGATGGATAAGTTGACGAGATTTTGTTGAAGTACTAAAGCGTAATCTGTTGAACTGGTAACTATGCTGATTTGTTTGAATTACATTAGAGAGCAAGATAAGAAATCTGTAACGTATATTAGATGATCATATGATATGTTATAAAGCAATTTAAAGAAGTTACAGATCCGATCAAAACGCCTTATTATTAAAGACGACATTAGGTTTTCTTCTGCTAGAGGAATCGCAATTGCCAAAAATTTCACAACCGTAGTTCAGGTTAGGAATAATGAGTGTTTTGGCAAGTAAAATACGTGTTTTTAGAGGACTGTAGTGGTGTATTGATGTGATTATCCATGTCAGTATTCTATTAAAAACTATTCCAAGATTTCTGACGGTTTCAACATATTCAATTTCCAACCCCGAAGGGAGATATCAGTTAAGTAAGAAAGGTCACAAGGTCCAAGTGGATATATTTTTCAAGTCGCTAGTAATAGTACCTGCGCAGTCCTCTAGAATACCAAGAGAACAGCTTTTATACAGCTGGACGTCATCGGCATACATCTGAATAGAGGAGGAAACTATGGAGGGAATTTCATTAACATATAATGAGAACAAGAGGGGTCCAAGAATGGAGCCTTGTGGGACCCCTCTTCTGTTATGCAGAAAGTGGGATGATTCATTGCCTAAGGAAATAGCTTGCATTCTGGTGTTTAAATAAGATGACATGCGATTCACGGCTGAGTTCGAGAAACCATACAACGTTGAAAGCTTATTACAAAGGTTTTCGTGGTCCATAGTGTCAAAGGCCTTCGAAAAGTCTAGAAAAACAAAAAATGTGATTTTATCCTCATCCAGAGATTCTCTTATATTATATCCACAACGTTTAAAATTGCAGTGATACAACTATGGTGTTTCCTAAAACCAGATTGCATTGGAGACATCAAATTATTGGTGTTAATGTATAAGTTTATTTGTCTTTGGAGTAGTTCCTCAAATACCTTAGATAAAAAAGGCAGTATGGAAATGGGTCTATAATCTTGACTGATAGGACTCTTTTTAATTGGTATGATTTTGGATATTTTCCATTGGGGGGGGTAAATACCTGTGGTTAAGATACAATTAAATACGTGTTCGAATGCTGTGCGAATTACAGGAAGAATAATTTTTACAAACTTTGGATGAATAAAACTCATTTTTAAATTGAAAAAATTGTACATTTATGTATATTTGAAAACTATTTACATAGATATTATATTTTGTACATATTTTGAATCCACTTTAATTAAAAAACAATAGGAGTTGGTTCATCGATTTTGTTTATTAAGCTGGAACCACATATGTACATATGTCTCGTGCGCTGTGTCCCTGACTAATTAAGCATGCTGTGGTGCAAATTGTCAGTTTTCTCTTGATATTTAATAATTGTTCTTCGGGATTATTGAATTTGTTGTTGCAAATGGAACACAAATTTTGCTTTATGTAACCAGTAATAGTATGCGTAGGGAAAAATTTCTAAAAATATGTATTTTTTTAAATAATAAAAGGACATTTTTTTGTTAAAATTATAGTTGTTTTCAATAAAAATGTTTGAGGTGTAACACAATTTTTCTTCTTTTTCATCGAAATTCAAGTGTTAATTTTTTTGCAGAAATCAATGTCAGTTTTACACGAATAACAAGTTTATTGATTTCAGCGTTAAAATAGTCTAAGATCTGCGAGTAATTTTTTCATAGAAGTCCAAATGATGTTTAATATTAACAATTTACTGGCATCGTTGAAAATTAAAAAAAAAAAAATATTATAAAAAATGAACTTTATTTGACCAACCACTGGCAGATTGAAGACTATTTAAGCGCTGAAGTTATAGATGGTAAAATATTAAAATATAATGACACTACTTGTCTGTCGTAAGAACCCAAAATCACTCGTCAAAACAAATCGTCAGAGTTTTGCTTCCTCGTGTCTTAAATATCAATAAAAAATAAAATACAAATTAGGGATTTTTTTTGTTGTACCTAGAAGGAAGTTTATTTTTTTCCTATAGTATCACTGAATAAATTTTAATTATTTAAATAAATAAATATTCAAAACGATCTGAATTTTGCAACCAACTATGGATACACCAAATTTCCTTGTTTGGTATTTGTAATGCATTTTCATATGATTAAAGTAAATATTATGAAATTTTGATCCCAAATCATAAGGCATCTGTATGCTTTTGGTTGAAAGGGAGGTTGAAAAACTGGTCTGGGATGAAAATCATTTATAAGGATAAAATTTTTCTTAGTTTACATTCCATGTTAAAAAATGATAGTCTATTAAAAAATATTTTAAATTCTTCATGAAAACTTCATTAGAGCTTTTATTTTTGTAAAAAGCATGTTTTATCAATAAACATTTTTTGAAAATCCTAAATCACTGGAATCCGTGATAGACATACAATAAATGAGGTTATGGTGGATTGTCAGCAAAACGTTAAGTATTATCATAGATTTTCCCAGGTCTACTGACTTCACTTCAATGAATTTTCGCAATAACTTTGAAAAGGATACAGAAAATCCAATGATGTAGTCTTTGAAACAAGCCTGCACCCTTATCAAAAAATAGTTAATTGTGTGTCTTTTGTCAGGGCCAACATTAAAATGTTTCGGCGTCATTCTCTGAACTTCATTTCCCTGATTTCCATGCTTTCCTTAAGCGGTCCATACACACAACACAAGCTTATGCATCGGTGTCATACAAATCACAATATTTTGATTTATTGTGCTAACACAAGCCCATACACAGCACACATTTAAATCCATCGACAAAAGATTGCGCACATGCGTCATGTGTATGGGCCGCTTAGCATTGCAAACCTTCCCTTAATAGAAAGGCCATAACATTTTTCTCGGTCCCTCACCACGGTTAGTACCATACATATATGCTTTTTGTTCCGCTAATGATGTCTGCCAATCAGAACCATTTTTGCTGTTGGGCGTCGATATATCGACCCGAGGATACCAAACAAAAAATATTGTTGTAGTTTTCATAGCTATAAGTTTATTGATTTTTATTACTTCATTGAAAAGCATACATACATGTATATTCATAAGCTGAAATTAAAATGTTTTTTTTTCTATGGTTGTGAAATCTTTTTGCTTACCCTTCATAAATTTTTACAAAACCGCTGTTCTATTATACCCGCACTTATCAATTTATTTGACATGGATCAATGCAATCCTTCAAATGTCAAACATAATTCCTTTGAAAGCAACATAACACACACAGAAAATTGTGCATTTCAAATGAATCTCATTTGGTATTCAAGAATCAAGAATACCATCAGTCATCAGCCTTCTTTTTTTTTCCTTTCAATTTATCGCAACTCTATGTGCTCTTTGCTTAATTGGATGTACATGTACATAGATACAGTTACTCCCACTACAGCGGCTGTCAACCAAATGTCTTCATGTGTCATGTCATCATACAGGTGTATCCATCACTATTATATACACTTACACATACCTATGCATGTGCGAGAGTGCTGAAACAAATTCCATCATCAAAAAAAAAAAAAAACAACAACAACAACATCAACTTCACATGGAGACGACAAAAAATATATCATTCTTTTGTTTTATACCTCCCTCAATGCGGGGTAGGGTTAGGGTAGGTAGAGACGAGTATCCTGCTAATTGGAGTGCATGTGTTGTGTGATCTTTTGATCTCTTCGACGACTACGAAGAACCCTCGTGACATGTCAACATGCATCAGAAACCGCCCCAAGTCATGTGATGTTCCGATTTTGTTGGGACATTTTAAAGGAGATTTATATCTCTATTCATACTGATAGGGTATTTTTTTTTCCAAAGTAATCGAACTTCGAATTGCAATAAAATAAATTTAAAGGCATTTACAAGGTCCATCAAATGATCTTTTTAGCAGCTGAAGCTAATTCATAATTTAACATGATAAATTGACAGTCTACCTATTTTCTACAGAAACACATTGCATATTTCCCGGGGAATTGGCTTTTTTCAAAAACTGAAATGAAGCCAAATTTCTACAATAATAGTCTGACTTGGCTTTCAATTTTCTATTTGGGTGTTTCCATATTTTTAATTCCGTAGGCATTTTTTATAATGTCAAAACATGATTTAAATGAAAAAAAAAAAAAAAAAATGTTGTAGGTTATAGCTACAATTGGCACAAAAAAACAACTTTCCAACAAACAACAAAGTCCAAATATGTACATCTGGCAAATGACATTCCATTCCACCTAAAAAAAAATATGTGAGTGCCGGGACTCACGGTTAAATATGTGTAAACATCAACGTTTGTCCAAGTGCCTAATTTTTGTTACTGAACGTCATCAAAAGAAACATATTGGCCGAGTTCAACGCACATCTGAATATTCAGAATTCTGAATTTTTGAAGCTCTTGATTGGCCAGCTGTCAGAAAAAGTTCTGAAAATTCAGATGACTTCTGACAGCTGGCCAATCAAGAGCTTCAAAAATTCAGAATTCTGAATATTCAGATGTGCGTTGAACTCGGCCATTGAATAATTAACACTTCATTACCTATCTGTAGGCAGTGCTTAAAAAGCTTAGTGTTGAAAGAACGGCAGCGAAATACCCAGTGGGGGAACCGCTATAACGAAATTTCCAAGCACTAAAAGGCTGGTGGTGAAGTGTCCAACGAACGGTGAAGGTTCGGTACTGAAAGGTCCTGCTTCGTAGTTCACTCTCAACTTTAAGATGACTTCACATTACACATGCTTATTGTTTATGGTAATCACTCTCTGAGCAGCGACAAACAACAACTGTCAGTGGAGAGCACTAAAACCGTGGTTTCGATTAAATGGAACCGTACCCAAATTCCAAAGGAACTTAATGGTTTGACTGACAGGGGCCGAATTGAAATATCCAGTTAGAACTGTCAACGAACTTGCAACCCTTATGAAACTTCACCTTTCCATCGGGTAAAATTTACATAAAGTTCAGTCTTAATTTTATACTGAACGAACCTCAAATGAATGTCACTATGAGATAACCGGCGAATTATATATCTTGAGTTTTTAGAATATTTAGTTGCAGTTATTGTCAGTGGAAATCACTAAAATCGCAGTTTCAATCGATTGACACCATCAATCGCCTATGGAATTGGACGCTGTGATTTTTAATGAATGTTAACTTTGTGCAAGTACAAAAGTAGCCGATAACTCTGCAATTTGTTCAACCTCAGCTATTTTGTATATCCCAGCCTCCTACGTCCCTCGCCTACGTGCCTAAAAATTGCACGAAGAAATTGCATCGTTTAAAAGCAGTATAATGTAAACGTAGAATTTAAGTTCAGATTTGTATCACTGAACGCACCCGATATCCTACCATACCTACAGCCATTGATCTACCATACCTTCAGTCAATTGTCAATCCCTACAGCTGACTATTATTATTTTTGTTTTGATTTTGTTTTCTTTTTAATTACTAGTGTCGCGTCCATTTTGTTCGGGGGATAATTAAAAATTAAAGAAAAAATATAAAAATATAAGTGTTAAAATGATAAAATCGACGGTCGCGCTAAAAACAATTTGCTTTCGTCGTTGGCAAAAACAATATAAATGAGTGGTCGCGATAAAGTATAATCTTACTGTCGGTCGCGTTAAAATCAATTTGTTTTGGTCGGGGCAAATCAGATTTCGTAACGTAACGTGCTACAACGTAAAGTGCACGACGTAACGTTGCACACGAACGTTCACTTTTTTTTTCACTCTACCGCCAGCATAGATGTTTACACATCAAAAACACCCTTTATTTAGCTTTATATAGAGAAACAATTGAATGCATCATTCCTTTGCTCAATCTGTATTCCTATATGTTGGTTCTTAATTAAGTTTTGATTCATGCTTTATGCGCACAGAGCAGCATACCACGTCATACCTATACACATATGCGATTAAGCAAACTCACTTTATACTTAGCCCGTTTTTCATGAATCATAAAAGTGCACTTCGTTTGAAGAGATTCATCTTTTTAGAAACGCACATTGCATCGAGTCTTATACCAAGACTTCCTTTTGTAACTTTTTTGTTAGTTACATCCATCGAGCCATCTGGGCCACCAATTCAACCAAGACCAAAACGATAACGAAAGCACTTGGGTATGAAACATTTCAAGTAAATGGCGATGCACTTGCAAATGGAAATCGGATATGTTTTATTTAAGTTTTTCAACGACATTGTCAATGACTTTTTTGTATCGGGCGGGAGAGTGAATGTAGATGAAGCTATATAACTATGTAACATAAAGTAGATGAACCTGTGTATATAGGTATTACATACACATAACTGTAACTGTGATGACGATGATAGTGATGTTCTAAAGGATATGTACTGTTAGAACGCACATTGAAGGATTAAATATAGGAGGGTTTGAATTTTCTGTTGGCACTTAGGATTAAATTGACAATCATTATAGTAGTAAGACATTTTCTAAAAGTGTTTTGTTGTTTTTAGGTTTCAAGTAGAAAGCTTGTTATTGGCAAAAACCATTAGAAATCTGAAAATATTGCCACGACTAAGATTCTTCTAAATAAATTTGTTTTTTATTTCTCATTGTAAAATTCTGTCTACCTTAAAGAAATACATATTGTGACCCAAAATATTCCAAAACAAAAATTTTAGATTACAAATTTTTGGAAAAGGGTTGATGGATTTTTTTTTAAAGTTTATTCTCAAGGCCCGTTTACCAAATAAATATTTAAAATAGAATATTAATTTATAATTATAAAATTAAGAAAGCTTTGATAAAAAAAATGCCCAAAATACAAAAATACACAATATTATCGGGTTTTTCAATAAGAGCGCTACAAAAGTTTTTTTAAATAAAACAAAAACGGTTTTGGATATCAATGAAATTCTTTATTAATGTCAAAGTACGTTTGATGCCATTATGTATGATCATTTATGCACCGATTTCTTTTGCATGGCCACCACGAACACGCTTGCAGAAGTCCAGACGCTGAACCCAGTTTTCTACGGTTTTCAAGCATAAATCGGCCGATACTGCTGCAATTTCACGTTCGATATTCGTACGAAGTTCATCACTTGTCGCTGGCTTGTTGACATAGACCATAGACTTGACGTAGCCCCACAGGAAATAGTCTAACGGCGTCAAATCGCACGACCGAGGCGGCCAAGCGACTGGACCATTTCGTGAGATAACACGTTCTCCAAACTTGGTTTCCAATAAATTGATTGTGAGATTCGCTGTGTGGCTTGTGGCACCGTCCTGTTAGAACCACATGTCCTCCAAGTCCATATCATCCAATTGGGGCCAAAAATATTCGGTTATCATTGAACGGTAGCGATCCCCATTCACAGTAACGTGCCGGTCCAATGACGCCGCCGGCCCATAAACCACACCAAACCGTAATTTTTTCGGGATGCAATGACGACTCATGGAGTATAGGTACGTGTGGATTTCTGCCTGACTAATACCGCATATTTTGTTTATTGACGAAGCCATTCAGCCAGAAATGAGCCTCATCGCTGATTATGATTTTTCGATGAAAATCCCAATCATTTTCAAGTTGTTGCTCAGCCCAATTCACTAACATACGATGCTTCTGGTGGTCAAGCGGCTTCAGTTCTTGCGTCATTTTAATCTTGTAAGGATGTAGGCCAAGATCTTTTCGCAAAATTTGCCACAACGACGTCACGCTTGAGAACGACGTGTGAGAGACACATTTGGGCTTTCTGCAACTGAAGCCTCAGCAGCAGCAATATTCTCGACACTACGGGCACTTCTTTATCTCTTTATCTGGATTCAAATTTTTCCACTAGACGCTAAACTTTACTGATATCGCTTGGTCTGAAAGCTGCAAGTACTTGGGTCTTACACTTGATAAGAAACTGACTTTTGATAAACATATTGCCAACACTATCAACAAAACAAATCTTGTAATACGAATTTTATACCCATTCATAAATCGCAAATCGGGTCTTAGCATGTATGATAAAATGTTAATATTCAAAACTATTTTAAAGCCTATGCTCCAGTGTGGTTTGACTGTGCTGAGATCAATTTAAAAAAGATTCAATGAAATCAAGACAAAATATTAAAATTAATGCTTAACTTACCATGACATTCATGGTAAAGCTAATGTTAAGCAAATTAAGCTTGTACTACATAACCTACAAGACAATTTTCTTATAAGACGTTCTTATTCCGATAATGAGCTTATTCTTAATCTCTTAAATTAGATATTTTATTTATATCGCTTTTGGGTTTATGTGCAATTCTAATTTTTTCCTTTAAAAAATGTATTAAATTCATTTAAATTGTATTTATTTAAGCATTAAAAAAATATTGAAGATGAAAAGAATTTAATTTTCTATATCTCTTAAATAAACATACATAAATTTAAACAAAATTATCGAACTGCAATAAAATAAATAAATAATTGAAATGGTGCAAAACGCTTTCCCTTTTCTTGATCTATAAGATCAAATACATGCGACCAGTCATGAATTTAATGTTTTAATCAAAACGTTTTCTTTAAAATTCCATTAGACATTGTAAGCTTTTCTGTGTAAAATAAAACCTTGATTTATATAAGAGACACACCTGCTTTGTTTTTTTCATCGGAAACATTTCTCAACTTTGCATATAATATGGTGTGTTGGGAAAATACAAATGAGGGCTGCATATAAAAAAAAAGTCATTTGAAACACTTGTGCTGCTTCGGATGCAATTAAATCTTAATTGAACACAACGTGTGGTAAAGTGCCGGTATGGATATTAAATGAAAATATAGGTACATAACTTGCGGTAAAGTCTACAGTATTTAATATAGGTAACAATATTAAATTTAAGTGCCTTCCATAAAATATATGCAAAGTAAAGATGAATAGGAACTTAAAAGTTAATAATAATAAAATAAATAAAATTGATGACATTTTCAAACTTTTAAATTGAAATTTAGATGAAAAGTCGCAACTTTAAAAAAATCATGATTATACAGAAGAAGCTACAAAAGAAATACAGTACAACAGGTAAATAATAAACTTTGAAAATCCAAGAAATTTATTTCTTATATCCGAGTTCTTTTTATAATCAAACAACGAATAAAAGAAAAGATATTAAAATGAGAGTTTCTTTTAAAGGGTGTTTTTTTTAGAGGTATAGAACTTTGAAATGGAATAAAATTAAGATGATTTGTTTAAATTGACATGAAATTTACTTTATTCGAAATATAATCTTGTGGCATTATAATTTAAATATGATTTCTGGCGTATAAACGCCACGGCTGGCTCAGACGTAGTCTAATCTGGAGGTCCAATTTCCGATGAATTTTTCCAATATTTGTGGCCGTATATCGGCAACAACGGGGCGAATGTTGTCCTCCAAGTAGTCAATCGTTTCGGGCCTACGGCGTAGACTAGCGTACCGACTTCATATATCCAAACAGAAAATAGTCAAGCGGCGTTAAATCGCACGATCTTGGTCCGTAACATGAAACTATGCAGTTACCAAACGTTTCCTTCAATAAATCGATTGTGACACGATCTGTGTGATATGTTGCGCTGGCCGTTTTGTTGAAACCACATAGCTCCACAGCTCCGTCTTTTAATTGATGAACAAATAAGTCAATAATCATGGCTCTATAGCGGTCACCATTAACTGTAACGTTCTGGCCAGCATCGTTTTTAAAGAAGTATGGACCAATTATTCCACCAAACCATAAAGCACACCAAACAGTCAGGTTTTGTGGATGTAACGGTGTCTCAACATACACTTGAGGATTATCATCACTCCAAATACGGTAGTTTTGTTTATTCACGTATCCATTCAACCAAAAGTAAGCTTCATCGCCAAACAAAATTCGCTTATGAAAATTGGGATCAACGGCAATCTTGTTTTGGGCCCATTTGGGCACAATTTGGAAGCGTTGTTCAGGCGTCAGTCTGTTTATGTTAAAATGCCAAACCAAACTAAAAATAAATCACTTGACAGTTGACGAAATGGCCGCCAATTAAAATAGTTTTGTCAACTTAAAGTTCTATACCTTTACAAAAAAACACCCTTTATTTGTCTGCATTTACACTGACCGATTTTTAGAATGATATTTTTTAGGTTGTCCTATTCATTATTCATTGCGGTCCCCTACATTTATTTGATTTATCACAGATCCGTGGGAACTCTAGTCGATTCTTTGTTTGACATTTAAAAAGTGGCAACAATTGTTTTCCACAAAGCGTTCCAAACTTCTTTGGCAGTTTTCTTCTCGCTGAGAGGATTTCATCCTCACTCCACCTGTCATGTTTTAATTTACTTTCAATCATCGCTGACAGTTAATTTTGTTTGTAAACAGTGTAATTTTACAAAACAAAAGCTGTTTTTTTTTGAATTTTTCAATTGCACATCTCAAAAACCATGCGTTATGGAATGATTTGGAATCATTAATTCAAAAACATCCAAAAAAGCACATTCTGTTTTATCACTTGGAGGTTGTTTTGATTTTTTCTGTAAAACGTAAGCAAACAAAAACACCGATTGTCAAAGTTAATAATTGAGAGTGCATAAATAGAAACACCTTATTAAACTAAACCTCCATTAGGGCTAAAAACTGCTCTTAAGAAAAATATATATTTTGTCGTTTTAGCTAAAACTGGTTTAAACTTAAATGAACAGTTAGTTAATGGAAGCAACAAAAGTTAGAATTGTTAAATGCGCTTGAATGAGTGAAATTTTATAAAGTTGATAAATTTCCTTTTTTTTTTAATGCCGAATTTAAATTTAATGAAGAGCTAATATAAACTCGGGCTTAACCATATATATTTAATTTTATTTAAACTCTGTTTTGAGTGTTAACCTTTCTAAATAAAAAAAAAATATTCTAAAAAATATAAATTAAATTAAATTATTTAAATTTAAACACAAACCTACATTTACATATATCAGTTTTTAGAAAATTGAAATTTCTCATTTGATGAAATCTTCTTAAATTTGTTTTTTTTTTTTTATTTTGGAAATCAATTTTTCGTTGCTTAAAGTGCTTAAAATTCTAAAGAAAAATTATTACAAAATTAAATTTTGAAATGTTTACCTTAATAGTAAAAATAACATGTAAACATTTCCGAAAACCCAAGCTTAACAGCATCAGGCAATCAATTAATTCTATTTCATTAAAATACATTATTTGTTTAAATCAATTTGTATAAATTTAAATTAGAATAGAAAAAAATATAGCCCCTTTTTGCATATATGTAACTATCCACTGAATCAATTTAGTGTAGTAATTATTATTGTTATTTTTTTTATCTCATCCGACAAACATTTTAACCAACAAAATACTATACAACATATTTAATCAATTATAATAACCACAGAGTGATTCATTAGCATTTTAAGCAATTAAAGCGATTCGTGATTTAATTTCAAGTAATTAGCTATGAAAATCATTTGCTGTGTAGGTATGTACATATGTATGTACATTATTATTTTTCACTAGGTAATTATTTAGAATTGCTAATTGCTTAAACAAAGCAGAAAAAAAATTACCAAAGTTATAACAATATGGAAATTAATGCAAACACCCGGTTAATGTATATTTATACTATGAAAACATTTTACGATTTATTTTTCAATATTTACATAGTATAGGTAGGTATAATAATTTATGTTCTAACAAATAGTTAAGGTACTACAGGGAATAATAATATGTATTAACAATATGCCTGTAAGACCTGAGGTATTTTAATTCAAATTAAATACAAAAAATTGTGTGTGCCATATTATAAATTTGTTTCTTTTTTCTTTTATTTTCAGATCTGGGATTTACATACCAAATCGAAGGTTTTTCTTCGTGGAATCATTTAACAATGGTAAGTGTTTATTTTTGAAAATAATAAGGGTTGAACATAAAAATATGGAATAAAATTACATAAATATACATTTTATTTGTGATTGTTTTCGCTTTTTTTATAAAAAAAAATTCCAACCATTTTAAATCAGAAAAGTTCAAGCATAAAAAGTTGAAAAAGAGAAAAGTGATTAACTTCAGTAGCAGGAATTTATTATTTTTTTATTACATAAGCACATGGCAATCATTTTCCCCTATTGTATTGAAAAACGTAATGGTTAATATTTACACTAAAACAAAATCTGTACTTTTGAACCATATTATAAAGGGCTGTCGAAAATTGGGCCTCTCGGCTGGAATTATTTCGAGCCAGCCGCGGCGGATATTGGCC
Organism: Leucozona laternaria; assembly: GCA_932273885.2. Classification (NCBI taxonomy): domain Eukaryota; kingdom Metazoa; phylum Arthropoda; class Insecta; order Diptera; family Syrphidae; genus Leucozona; species Leucozona laternaria. Next base: position 18,090,616 of record OW026368.1, on the reverse strand, counting down.
GAAATCATTTTTAAAACATAATGGCAAACCCTTATTTTTATAATAAAGCTAAATTCTTGGTCATAACATTAAATTATATGCGTTTTATTTCTTCTTGAAAACCATACGTCTAAAATAAACACCCTTTAGTTAGGTGCAATTAGAGAAAAAAGTCCTGACCCAAATCACATATTTTTTTACGTTTGGTAGTTTAGGGAACATTTTCAGAAAAGTAACTATTATTATATGCGTACGTTCCCAAAAATCCCAGTTGGAGTTAGACCGCCATATTAAAAACAACCGTCACTATCTGATTTTTTTTCGGATTTTACCTATATATAGGGAAGGTCACTGATGTGTCATGTGAACAAACTGGCCCCTAGTACGAGCTAATTAAATTGAAGCTATACACTTAAATTCACAAAGGGATTATTTAACTTTAATTCTAAAACATAATGTACGTTTTTACGACCGCCACCGTCGTCGCCACCAGTTTTTAAAAGTCAAAAATAAATCTGTTTATAAGAGGACGTATCAAACCAGTTCTTTTTTCAACTGTCTTTCCGTAAGGTGAAAGTAAGAATCAATTCATTAGTCATTCTTATTATTATTAAATATTGTATAACACTTTTTCGTTTCCACTGCACTAAAGCGGCAATAAATGATTCAAGCAAATTCAAAGTTTATGTTAAAAACTCAAAACTAGTATTTTTGTTTAAATTAAGCTTTCATTGAGTTAAAGTAATAAAAATCCAAATTTCAACAAAGGTTGAAATTTTATTAATATTTTTTTTTTCAAATTTTCTAAAATAATTTTAATTTTGACTTAATGGTTTCGAAACAAACATTTCTCCTCATATTTATTTGTCTAAACTGTACATATACTGTATTTGGACCAGCGTTGCCGATGTGGCACCGTCGTTCACTTTTGGCACCTTTTAATTTATATATAGCACTGTGGCACTCAAACACTTCAAATGGCACTCTAGTAAAATACAATGTTTAAACAAAATTCTTAGAATGTTTGTACAGCATGTTTTAGGATTCAACAAAGTTTTGGTCAGAATTAGGAAACATGAGAAATTTTTTCGACGAGCAAAAGTCTCAAAATATATCGAAATTTTAAAACCCATACTAAAAATCGCCTTTCTTGTAATTCTTATGAAATCACTTTTGGGGTTTAATGAAATAATAAATGCCGAAACTTACCAACATTTAAGACCTTAAGACTTATATTGGTATTAATTGACAAATTCCTCGTTGTTTTTATTTAGTTTTTGTTATGTTTCGTTTAATGAAGTTGTTTTATTTCATTTATTAATCAGCTTTATTGTGAGTTTCACCCGAAAAATATTTCACCTCAAATTTTTTTTTTTCGCCCGAAATTATAAAAGCTAGTGTGAGTTTCGCCCGAAAGAAATTTCATTCGCTTACAAAAAAGAAGCCAAAATGACATAAGATTCCGTCCGATATGAATGTTCACAATAAGGGGAATTTTTCGATCATGAAATTTCGGGTGAAACTCACAATAGGCGAAAAGTGAAATGTCGAATTTTCCGGGTGGAATGTTGTTCGGGTGAAACTAACAATAAGGCTGAATGTTAATTTAATAGTGTTCATTTATTCGTTTTATTCTTTAAGTTTTATATGAGGTGCAATTAAAAATTATTATGAAATCAGATTTTTTTTACTATTTCCGTTGGTGGCACCCAGTGGCCTTTAATGGCACTCTCTGTTGGCACTTTAAAACAAAAAATTCTGGCAACGCTGATTTGGAGATAAGTTTGCCATAAATCTAGGGATCAGCAATGGGAGCTAATTTTAAGGCATGCCTTAGCCCCCTTTCTATAAAAATTTCATAATTTCTCCATTTTTAATGGAGACCTTGAATTTAATGGAGAAAAAATAAATTTCGGGTTCATGTGCAGTTGTTTCCTAATTTTTAATTATATCCCTTAATGCACAGTCTTATACTTACCGAATTTCATATTTTAACAACAAACATAACAAGTCTCCAAAAGCACAAGTAAAGCGTAGAATATGCATTAAAAAACAACATTATACAATTATTTTAGAGCATATTAAACTACCCCGCATAGTCTCCCTGAAGCTGAAATAATTTGACTAAATGTTCTATTCTTTCATTCTATGAAAACGGTCTTCTTTAAATTAAGCATCCAATATAAACTTTGCCTTTCCATGAAGAAAATGCACCACCAATTCACCCAAAAAAAAAAAATCGCACGAATAACCTTCAATAAATAGCACAGGAAATCTTCTTGACACAATGAAACGATTTTGCACAAGTCATTAATCTCTTGTTTAAAAAGTTTTGTTTTTACCAAGAATAGGTATAATTATGAACCTTTCGTAAAACAAACAGCACCCAAATTGATTTATTTATATTTCTCTTTATTTATTTCCTAACTTTACTAAGGAAATATTGATTTTGAACTTTTCTTTATTTTTGTCCAGGCTCGTATCAAAATGGCACCTCCATTATCTGTTAGGCCACCTGCTGAAACAACACTTAGATCACAAATAGACTGTCAAGATGCGTCCGCCACTGACATCGAGTTCTGCCAAAAATGACGTGGTCCAACCACTGGGACAACCACCACAAAGTCATAAATCAAAAGAACCTCGTTTAGAGAATCAGCATCAACAGCAACAACATCAGCTTTTAACAGCTTCAAATAACAACAACATCCACATCAGAGACTACGATCCATCCGAATTCCGTATTGTCGATCTCAGTACATCTCCACCAGTCACACCAGAAGCTGCATTTGACAGCAGATCACCAAACCAGTTATTTCATAAAACTGCCCTACGTTCCAATTCCAATAATTCAAATTCGAATTTCTTTGTGAATCACCTCGACGAGAAGTACGTTCTTTTTGAATCATTCGCTTCGGATGATTCATCGACATTGAATATTGAATCGACTGCAAACAACCATCATCACTTGCCGCTGTCCGAAACAGAACCTCTTTTGACGAACATCGAAGCAACTGTTGCCGATCCGGATCGATCGATTTGTCTTCACAAGAATAGTGCCTCATTGATATTCACCAAAAAGGAAGTGACATCCAACAGCCGTAGGCATCATCACCACCATCATCATCATCGAGCAAATAGTTACGCGGTTGATCACAACGTTGAGAGTCAACCATTTCTATCGTTTCATCGTCAATCGCTAGGCACTCCGGGAGAATATTCAACAAATCAACGTAGTCATCGCAGCAACCATCATAATCACCACAATTATTTGGAAAAATCAGGTGCAGGACGTGTTCAACATCATCGACGAAGTCTTCCTGTGAACTATTCAGGAGGAGCGAATAGTAGTAATAGCGGTGGTCAGCAGCGGTCTGGAAATTATTCAAACCACAAACAGACAACAAACACAACGGCTGCCAATACAAGGAAACAGCACGCGTACTCTTGGTACGCTCCGGTCTACAGCGCCCTCGAAGAAGAATTGGAGCAGGAATCAAGGGTAAGTGATTTTATTTTATTTTTATGGATGGAAATAAAATGTAAGCAACGTGAAAAAAATCACATATATAATATGTATGAGAACAGAGGAGATGTGTAAGAACTGTCAGAAAAAATAGACAGAAAAGTGCAGCATCATGAAATTTAGAGAGACAGAGAGAATGAGGATTCCTGTTCATATTTCTGAAACCTCAGGAACCTCAACTGTCAAAAAATGATGTTTTATATACGAATCTAAGACATAGTGAGATCATAAGCGAAAATGTTCGGTCTGGTTTTCGTTCTGCATAAAGCTGTTCAACGAGCAAAATTTTCATCCAGAATTAATTGCCAGGACAATTAATTGACAGTTTTTTAGTAGCTAGTTAAATTACAATTAATACAAGAAGTGGTTTTAAGGGAAGTATGTACGCGGAAGGGCCTAAAAACACCAAAATTATTTGTGCAATTAAGTGGCACATACACACGACACTTGTGCACAAACTTGTTTCCGGTTGCACAAAAAATTAAAATATTTTCATTTTTAGGACACCGTGTTTGAAACCGGTGCACACACTTTTGTTGTATGTATGGGCCAATTGTTGAAACTCTTCCATTTGTGAGCTGTAATTTTCTGACGTTTACAATTTTTTTTTTAGTACGCCAAAGGCTCTAGACTGAAATTCACACAAATTCACAGTACGGAAACGGATCTAGCATTGTGTAAAGCTGACAAGTGACAACTTCACATAAAAGCAGAATTTAGAACACAAAATGTAGATTTTTGCTCATGAAATACAGAATCCTGTTTCTTATTTTTCTGGAAAAATAAAAATCTTACCACAAACTTATTTTGTTCGAGTGAATAAAAAATACCCCAAAAAAATGTTGTAACAAATTTGTTGAACTGTGGTAACTCCAGTCATATTGTGACATATTAACGTTATAGATTCGTTGTGTAGTGTTGCAAGGCTCTTAAGGCCGAATGCATACAATAGCTAGATATAATGGAGTACTGTTCCGATTCGTTAAGTTTCGTTCAATTACCTAAAAAAATTCGAGTAAAAGCGAACCCATTCGCTCGGGCAATAAGTAAGTTTTAAAAATTACTACAAAAGAGATATACATAGGTACGTGAGATATCACCAGTAGGAGCGTTCACATTAAACGACGTATCGCTTGACCCGAGTCGTTTTGTTAGCGTTCACATTCAACTACTGTCTTACCGACCGAGAGAAAATGTATCAAATTTAATTATTTGCGCCACTTCTAGTGAATCAATTTTATTTTTCTCCCTCACTTTTTGTTGTTTATTTCGATTGCAAGCCATTTTCTTGAAATCTGACATAGAAAATAGAATAGAATAGAAATCTGACGTAACGACACGTGTTGATTAACATGTCGTTGAATGTTAACCCCCCTAATCACACCAATTTAATTGTTATTATCTAGATTTTGAAACAGTTTCGTTAAGTTTTCCTTCACTTGCTGTCAATTCCGAAAAATCGATAATTGATTTTAATATAACAACTGAAATGAATATTTTTTAAAATTCGCTGAAAAAGCATTTTTATCTAAAGTCGACTACTCAAGTTGAGACAGTCTTAATGAAGGTCCCAACAGACTTCGGAGTCATACAGCAAGTTCTATCGTTAGACAATTAACTTGTCGTGCATTGTACCATGTGATTAACGAAGTGTCGCCGGTAGTCTCTACGAACCTTATACCGACTAGTTGCGACTGTGAGTTTATTTTTTTTTTTTTGACAGCCAAAACTAATTCTAAAATGCAACTTCTTAACATTTCCCAATTATTAGCTTCAGCTGTTTACTTTTCTTTCTGTCATTTTTTGTCTGTTTAAATAAAAAAAATAAATGGGCGCGTTCAACGCATATTTGAATTTTTGGAGCTTCTGATTGGCCAGCTGTCATAAAATGTTATGAAAATTCAGATGACATCTAAATTTTTATGACAGCTGGCCAATTAGAAGCTCCTTATATTCAGAATTCTGAAAATTCCGACATGCGTTGAACGCGCACAATTAAATGATGTGACAGCTCGTGGTGAACCAGACTAATAAATCTCAACCATTTTCTTGTGTGCGTGCAGTTAGTTTTGCAGAAATTAATGAATTTTACAATTTGTTGGCGAATTTTTATCTGTGTTTCACTGCGAATCGATGATGTGTGCGGACTCACACAAGAGAATGTAAGATGAGATCAAATTGTCACTTGTCCCAAAACACCTTAGTATATATATTTCAGTTCTCTTTATTGAATTTCGATTCGTAGTCTTCTTAAGAGTACGCTGTCATTTATCTGCAATTCAACATATGTATATTTATTCGTTTAGTAGCTCGGAGGAGTCAATTATATTTTTCCATTTTGACTCTATCTATACCATTTAGATACATATTCAAACAACATCTTCCTTTCTTTGTATACATACATATTATAATCTGTGCCACTTTAATGCCACAAAATGTTTGTCCACTACTTAACTTTTTCACTTATCGGTTTAGCTTTCAGCTCACTCATTCATGTGACATCTCTTTGCACAAATTACATTCGATGTCATCTTAACCTTAATGGATTTCTATTTCCCGCTCTAATTTCATAAATAATTTGTCTTCTTATTATTTAATGACACTGGACTTAAGTACATACTCATATTTGATTTGCAATGAACTTGTTTTTGTTTTTTTTGAAGTAAGTAGACTTTTCGGACAATGAACATGAAAAAAGACTGGTAGTTGAAAACGAAGACTTTTAACAAGTATACTTTTACGAATTCTGATGGGTACTTGTTTGAGATAATTAATTGATTTACCTTCTACATATTGTACATGCATATACCCAAAAAAACGAAATGGAGTTGTTGACTTATTGCTGTTATTTGAAATAAAATTCCAAAATTAAAATTCCATTTATGAACTGCTTAAGCATTTTTAAATGCAAATTGAGTTGAGTGTTAATTATTTATATGATTTTGATTTGAAATTCGATTAAAATAATAACGATGATCGTCATGGTTCAAACTATAAGTTATAAACAGAGGAATTACTCATAGTGAATTTATCTTGGAGAATATTATTTTTTAAGTATCGAATGTGCATTTCGCCGGTCAACAAAATCGTTGGAAGACTCTTGTGTTGTTCTGAAATTTTTACAAAATATTTATCAAGGAATTGAGAAAATAAACCAAATAAATCATCAACAAATTTGCTTAATGTCACGTAAAACGTCTCAAGTTGTTAAGTTTCATTTTTAGTGCTGGAATTTAAAATGACACAAAGGAACTGAAGAATGTAGTTAAGTTGTTTAACGTTTCTCTTAAAAGCTCTAAAATTTTGTTTTATGTGTAAATTTTGTTCCACTAAAAATCGAACAATTTTTGTTTATCTACTTTAATTGAAATCTGGATACAAATCGAGATTGACATATTAATATTTATAAAATCAAATAATTTTTGTCATTATGTTAGTTTGAAGTTTCAAAATCAATATCAACACCAATATTATAAAAACAACTTCGTTTATAGACACAAAATAAAGGCTGGCTGAACAAATGACTTTTTTTTTAATATTTCCTTTAATGTATACAATTGCTACCTCAGTGCCGCAAGGACGAATAATTTGAAAACTACTCAGTTTTAAGTCTGTTCAAATTCCTTTCTCAATTATTCAATAAAATTTAAATTTAAACTATCGCCTTTAAATAAAATTAATTATTCTTTTTATTTAACTCTTTCAGGACTCCTCGCCAATTCACAATCTGGCCAACGCGAAGAAGACGTCCAGTCATCAGGTGCCATGTTCGGAAAATGAAACAATCTCCCTATTAGATTCGAAGAATCAAATTAACATACAACCACAACTTCATTTGACTAATTTGAGGACACGGCGTGGCATATCATCTCCTCAGCCACCAACAAATCTACCACTTCCTCTGACAACAACCAACAACGCCACCTATCCGCCACAATTTAATAACAACAACCTTGTCAACGGCATCAACAATCAATCAAATCACCACCAACAGAATGAGAACGAGGGCCCTCATGCAGCGTCACTACTTGCTGGGGGCCCAATACCAAGGCGGCGACGTTTTGAGAATTTCCTGAAATCTCTGGTTGGCCGCAAACCATCCAAGGATACATCGTTTAGTCCACCGTTGCTACCATCACCCGAAATAACTATCACACGAACTCCATCCGATCAGAATGTGATCTTAAGGGATCCATCGGGATTTAGGCAACCACTCAATCCGGAGTCGGTAAGCTATCTGCCCGATAAGATGCCAACGACTAGCAGCACAACATCGTTGAACACTGCTGTCCAGCAGAAACTGTGGAATGTTGTGCCACTGTTGCGGCGAGAAGGGAGTGCTACCAGCCTCCATCATGAAAAGTCGCAGTCCATTGTGCAGTATACGGGAATGCGTAAGTGCGAAACGGTACTAGCACTTACGCGACAATCTTCGTCAGTTTGTTCGCCAATGTCCGATACCAGTGGGACACCGCTGGGTGGTAGTCGCACTGGTGGCATCCGTGACAGTGGCGGTGGCATCAGCATAAACGGAATCGAGCAAATAAGACCACTCAATCGACTCCGAAATAGTATGTCGACCTCGAACGCTACGTGTTCGCGTTGTTCTAGTCTGTTATCGTTGGCCGTGTCCGGTTCACGGTATTCCTTGAATACCGCTAATAGCGGATTCATAAATGTTAATAACAATTCAAATAATCTAAACAATAACTTTAGCAATCTAAGTAGTAGTAGTATCATAAGTAAGACCAACGATTGTGTAGATGGCGGTAGTAATGCTAGTTCGAGGAAGAGCTCCGCTAACGGTAACATTCCGCCATCGAATGTGACGACAGCGACGTTGAATTCATCGCCGTCGTCGGGTTTGAGTCCGTTGTCGCCTATTATTGTTTCCAGCAGTGGTGGGACGGCAGCAGTTATGCTTCCTGTTGAATTGGAAGAGGAATTTACATGCAAACTTTGTTTAATAGATGTTGTTCCGAAAGAGGCAACAACATTGGCGCAATGTGGATGTCGATTTTGTACTGAGGTGAGTTATTATTTAAAATTAAACTATATATTATGTTTTAAATAGCGGATTAACATAATCCACAAAATATCCTATTTTCTAAAATATAATTTAGTTGTATCTTTGTTGCTATATTCGTGTTTTATGACCACACTAACTTTTTATAATTTGTTGTTCCTGGAAGATTTTTAATTGAACATATATTTAAGTACACTGTATTTTAAACTACCTGGTTATGGGATGCATTTAAATGTGTGTTACGGGTGTGACCTTAGAAAACGGGTTAAACATAAATGAAGTGGTGTAGGAGGACTTTGTCTCATTTTTGTTTCTTTTTTTAATTTTTACCTCAAAGTTGTTCTTCGGTTTAAATTAAGTAAGTACAAAATTAAACTTATCCAAAATATGAGTTTGAAATTGTTACGGATGTGACAAGATAATGTTACAGGTGTGACCAAATACGAGTTCTCCGTTTGAACAAAATATAATACACGATATTATAATGAGAAGTATCTATCCTCCGATAAATAGTGTTATCATTTCTCCCAAGAATTGGTAAATAACTCCGCTTGTAAAGTTAAGTTTTTATCACTCACCCCCAGTTTCACAGTGGAAGTTTAAACTGCACTTTTGGTTTAAGCTTCAGTTTTACAATTAATTCAATTTCACAGTTTCGTTTAAACCTTGAACTGAGTTCATTCTGTATAGTTTCAGTTAAACGACAGTATTCTTCTTGACAACACAGCGACATTTCAATTTTACTGCTGCCATTTTATATATAATTCATTGACAAAGGAACTACGTGCAATGCTGCCAACCTCTGTTCATACAATTTGTTTAAACGATGTTCAATTGAACTAAAGTTCAGATTACACTGTGAAACGAGACGAGTTGAACTTTAAATTTAATCCCAAGTTCAGGTTAAGCTGAACTTAAGTTTAAACTTCCACTGTGAAACTGGACATTAAAAGTGAATTAATCTCTCACTCTAATGGGAATATAATAATTTTTTTTTTTTCATCCCTATGTGCAGTAGATTTCCCTAGAATAATATCTCTGCAATGTGAATTTCATATCTGAAAATAACAACACTCAAAATTAGCAAAGCAGCAGAAATGTTAAGTCTTGAAATGTCAACCTGTTACGATTGTGACAATGACTTTAAATTATAGCCATTCGGGCTAGGTAAGAAATCAAATCAATGGCCGAGTTCAACGCACATCTGAATATTCAGAATTCTGAATTTTTGAAGCTCTTGATTGGCCAGCTGTAAGAAGTCATCTGAATTTTCAGACTTTTTTCTGACAGCTGGCCAATCAAGAGCTTCCAAAATTGAGAATTCTGAATATTCAGATGTGCGTTGAACTCGGCCAATGATATTTTGACTGACGGTAGGTCAGATATTATCAGTATGTAAAAAACACGATTTTTGTATTAAATCATAACATATTTTTGCTACGCGTGTGACACTTGTCACATAAAGAATCGCCTGCGAATGAACTAACTTTAAATTCACTTCTCAATAGGTAAATTATAGCAAAACGTTCTCTGAGTTTAAATAATGGAAAATAGTGAACTGCTCCCAAATCGATTAAAATAATACACGTGCAGAAATAGATTTTCCAATTTTTGCTAGCAAAAAATTACTTCTGCGAGCGATGTACTGTTAAGTGGTTTCGACTGCGAAATAAGTAAAACATTAATTTAATGATATTCTGGCTAAGGAAACGAAATATTGAAGCGGTTTTAATAATTTGTCTGTATTTGTTCAATTTAAAGTCGTATTTTGTATTTTTTAGTTTAATCACCCAAAATATTTTTCAACATTTTCCTCTGAAGTCCAAATGAGATTTAAACCCTTATTAAGGTTTTTATTAAAGGTATAAATTGGTTGTTAATTTATTAGCAACTCAAATAAAATTCTTCCATTCATAATTGAAAATCAAAGTGACATTTATTTGAAATCTTCTTTTGTCATTAGTCCCTTTTCTATACAAACATATCCAAATTAACCAAAAGGTACGAAAATGTTCCTTTTCTGTAAATTATTTATTTTTTATTTGTGTATATGGTTTTTTTTTACACCACCTGACATTCAGTATTCGGTCTATCTTACCTTACTCCTACAATTAATTTCAGATTTGGGTTGACACATTCAATATTATATGCAAAGTGTCACTCAAAAATTTGATAATCCTTTTGTCAATTTGAAAATGTTTTTGACATGATATAATTTTATGTATCTAACCTCACATAATTTAATGTTTGGGCATGAAATTTTGAAGTATTTTAGTAAAAATAGAAATTCCCTATTTGAGGTTAAATATTTCAGATGTAAAGGGTGTTTTTTCTTTCTATGGTTAGTAAAATTAAATATAACAAGGAAAAATAATATTAATAGCCATTGGGGTTGAGTTTGTCTGGTTATCATCATTAGATATTATAAACAATAATAAAGCGTGTTTTTTTAGAAGTGTATAGAAATTAAATGAAATAAAACACAAACAAATTGTGTTCATTGCCATAAAATTGACTTTATTTGAAAGATAATTCTTATGCATTTTTATTTGACTATGCTTTTTGGCATATGGCCACCGCGGCTTACTCAGATGTAGTCCAATCTTGAGGTCCAATTTTCCATCACTCTTTGCAGCCTTTGGGGTCTTATATTGGCAATTACGCGGCGAATGTTGTTTTCCAAGTCATCAATCATCTCTGGCTTATCGGTGTTGACTAGAAACTTCACACATCCCCAAAGAAAATAGTCTAGCGGTGTTAGATCGCATACACACAGGTCGAAAAAGCGAAATTATGCGCTCACCAAACGTTTCCTTCAACAAATCAAATGTGGCACGCGCTGTGTGACATGTTGTGCCGTCCTGTTGAAACCACTGCTCTTTCACGCCAAGATGATTCAATTTAGGAACGAAAAAGTCATTGATCATGGCTTTATAATGGTCTCCATTGACTGTAAGCCTCTGGCCAGCATCGTTTTTAAGGAAGTAAGGACCAATGATTCCACCAGGCCATAAAGCACAACAAACTGTCAGTTTTTCTAGTTTTAACGGCGTCTCAACAATGGTTTGAGGATTAACTATACTCCAAATGCGTGAGCTTAGCTTTTGACGTACCCATTCAACCAAAAATGAGCTTCATCGCTAAACAAAATTTTCCTGATGAAAATCGGGATCAACAGCAATCTCGTTTCGAAATAAATCTGCACAATTGCATGCGTTGCACGCGTTGTTCAGGTGTCAGTCAATTCTTGATAAAATGGCAAACCAAATTAAAGATAAATCACATGCCAGATGAAAAAATAATTGTCAATAAAAACAGTGCTGCCAACTTAAATTTCTATACCCTTAAAAAACAATCTTAACTAATGTTTTAGGTATTTTATGATGATTTATAATTATATACCTACCTATACGGAAAATTAATTTTGGCTTTCGAATGTTCAGGTATATGGTCGACTACCGCACAACTAACAAGTAGGTAGGTCTATGTACTATAATAAATTCTATTAAAATATAATTTTTCTCAGCACCATTACCCTTTCAATTTCAAACTGTTCCCTTGCTTAAAGAAGTTCACGATTTATTTTCACCCTCAAAAACATTAAACACCACAAAACAAAAGAATTCCCTTCTTACAAAAGCTAATAAATCTTCCGAAATCTTAACCAACCATCTGAAAATCGCTATTGAAACATTTATCAAGTTACTTAAACCGATTTCAAAAAGCATTCCAGGCTCCTTATAACCAAACAGTGTCGGGTTGCCTCTAGTATTTTATATTCCAACATTCAAAGCTCTCAAATACAATGCGAAACCAAATCGCAATCAAAATGAATTCGTTTCGTCTGCTCTGTGCCGTCTTTGTCGACGTTGTTAATGTACAAATGTTGTACAATGTACATACCTACTACAAAAAAGACGAATCCCACTTGAAAAAGCTGAAACGTGACTAGCGTGCTGCATTAACGAAAAAAACTCAAGCCAATACATACTTAATATATAGATACAATGTATTTTGCTATATGTATATTTTCAAAACGCATACAAATTGAATTTTGAATAAAAAAATTATTTCAATTAAATAAAAATACACCTCCATTTAAGCAATCTCGAGTAAAATAAACGATTGGGGTGTACGTAACTTATATTGTATTGATATAGTGCGGTATGCTATTTTTCAGCTAAGAGATTGAGAAATTCTTTAAATTTTATAAACCAATAATTTGAATGATGTGTACCATCCCTGAAAATGGAATAAATCGTAGCTAAGCACTAAAAGAATTTATCTCTTCTTATAGTTTTTATTAAGAAGAGATTATTTGGTACAAAAGCTGGTATGCCAGTTCAGTGCTTCTTTTGGTTTTTTGCCCTATATGTAGATTTTCCCCTAAATACTTGCGTAGATAATCTTTAATCTACTTTTTAGTTCTTTGACAGATTACAGGGATGTCGGTGAAAAAATGAGAACATATTTAGACAACTACTGTTGGCCTGAGTTGGTAAATAAGAAGATGTCCAACTATTTAGGCAGTAGCTAGCTGGACAGCTTCTGTCCAAGAGTGTAAGCAAGAAAACTTTATAAATACGTCTGATAATAAATATCTACTTACTTTTCTGCTTGTATAATGTTTGCAAATTAACTATAGTTACATACCTGAAAATTAATGTAATGTTCAGTAAACGTACCCACAAACGTACCCAAAAGTTCACTCAAATTCATTAATTCATTAGAAAATGAATGATTAGGTACGTATCTCACAAAATATTATGTTGGGATGCGTTTATAAAAAGGCAGATGGCTAAACTATTTAGACAATAGGACTTGACAAACATAGACAGTGGTATTTATAATCGCATTCTAAAGCCTTGCTAACTGTAGGACACCATCCAACTTCAAAATCTTATTGATAAACATTCTCATTTGTTCATCTTAGACACTGAAATTGGTTTTCTAAACCTATTCTAAAGTGGGAACGTTCAATGTCTACAAAGTCAATCCGAAATTAATGTAATGTGTGTTGAACGTACCCAGTGACATTTGATTGACAATTGGATTTTAAAAACAAAAAAAAATTCCAACTTAAAAATTCCTTTTGCTGCAATTAATTTTTTGATGTGTAAACATCTATGCTGGCGGTAGAGTGAAAAAAAAACGTGAACACGTTCGTGTGCAACGTTATGTCGTGCAACGTTACGGTGTGCAACGTTACGATCTGCATACTAGGATGGGTGCGTTTAGTGAAAAAAATCTTAAGATCCCCTTCAAGCAAAAACAAGTCCATTTTGGATCCGCGCACGTTGATGTTTACACATATTAACCGTGAGTCCCTGCAGTCACACAATTTTTTATTTTTTATTTGGATGCTTGAATTGAAAATGTTTGTAATAGTTAAAACAGCTGTTTAACAAAGTTCTCTCAAATTCATTAGTTCATTCCAGATTGACATATTATACAGATATGTCAGAGAATATATATGAAGACGTATTTCGATAACAACCCTGGAATGTTAGACAACTTATGGAATCAGTTAATAAATAGGGAGATGGCTTAAATATTTAGCCAATGACTAGTTGGACAACTGTTTAAGCGTGTTCTAAAAAAATCTGATAAATACGACTGTCAGAATTTCGTTAATCGTCACTCATAATACTAAAAAAACAACAGGTGTAAATGTATTAATATCTATATAACTACTGGTACATATGAACTGAGTATAGTACTTAATTGTCCGTACACTGTTAATGAAATGAAATTAATTTAAAATGTCAGTGTTAACCAATTTTGACCTTAATTTAGAGGAAACTTCAATTTATTTGCGTGGCAAAACAAAGTGAGCTCAACAACATTCCTGTTGATTCAATTTGCATACACACATTATTGTCGTCTCTTCTTTTCTATTCAAAGAAAATATTATAATTGCATTCACAATTCACTGCAACGACGAAAATCTAAAGCAGATGGTAAATAGAGAATTTTCTGTTTGTATTTATTTTGACATGAAGGTTTTAAATTAATTTCAAGTTAGTCTTTTAGGTACACATGTATGTAAGTATATCATATGTTGATGTATCGAAGTCTGTTCGATAGAATGACAGAAAAGATCTTTACGAGCATATTTTTTAGGTTTTGACAGTTTGTAACAAGAATTTGAAGTGCAGTTTGCTTATAGAGACAGGAAACTAATATATGCAATGAACTTTTGAAATATGTATCCCTATGATGATACCGTGAATGAAAATGATTTTTTGTTGGTGATTTAATATTTTTGGAATACAAAGATGATAATTCAGAATAGAGGTATGTCAAGCAATCATTTTATTTAAATGAATGGTATAGCATTCTTCAATACCCGTGCGCCGCAGGCCGTACCAAATTGGACAGCAATCGGTATTGTGACATGACACATAGTTTTATTTGAATTTTTTTTCTAAAAAACTTCCTTCCTTCCTTTCTTGAATAATCTTCCAAACTGAAACTGGTAAAGTGCCCTGCACATGGGCTGTGACAGTGTGACCTGCGAATAAATCTTTCAAAATTCAAAGCAATTTCTAGAGAAAATATTTACTTTTGTTTTTTTTTTTTAACTTCTCGACGAAGTGAATAAATAAGCTATAACTAACAAATTTCAAAACAAAAATAAATTTTGTATTTCCTACACGATAGATAACTTGTCTTCAGCGAACTGTCAAACGTAAATTTACAATCCACAACATCAGGATGCGTTCCGCAGGCTGGCGAATAAAAAAAATCGTTCGAATTTAACAATTCGCAGTTGTCAGTGTGACCATGTCAGTGTGAATGAAAAGTTAAAATTTGCGACCATTCCCAGTTAGAGTTTACTGATGGTCGTGTCTCATATGAAAGACGCTTAAAATTTATTGGTGGGCAGATTTTGACAGTTCCAGGCGGCCATCTTGTTTAATCTGTTGTTAATTTTCCCGTTTTTAAATTTTTTCTAATTTTTACCTGATAAAAATGTAAGTATTTTTACTAATTTTCAGAATCAAGAATATATACCTAGCTCCACAAAAAATATACCTACTTACTGTTTAACAATTTTATAGGTATTACTGCTAATTATTTGGTATATTATTAATGTATGTATATTCATTTATGATTACGTCATCTAAATCTATCGTAGTCTTAAAAGTATTCCTATGACATATTTACATATTAAGCTTTTATAATTTTAGCTTGTACAGACATCAGGGAATTATATTTTTAAATTAATTGGATATTACCATATAGAAACGGACCCAATCAGACAAAACAATAAACAATAAACCAAGATATTTTTTTTGCCTGGCAGTTATACGATGACTAAATACATACATGTATGTATATATGTATGTATATGTAGAACCTAATATCCCGTAACTATAGTAAGGCAACATTGTTATCTAATTAAGTTAATTTATTGCATCGTGTAACCTAATCTCAACTAAATAATGCCGATGCCGGCCGCAAAACAATTAATTGACGACTACAGAAACGACAACGACAACATTCATAATTATCATCTGGCATTGTTTGTTTCTTTGTGAATTTATTTTTGTTTGTTTTCACGTGCACTATATGTATGTACATGCAATGAAATACGAGGTTATCTAACCGTTACCATATAGACAATAGATTTTGCTAATTTTCCACTTTTCTTCTCCTACATAAACTACATACATAACTAATTCAAATAATAGCAAAGTTAGCTATATTTCAAAATATTTGTGTCTGTTATTACTTATTATGTACGATAATTTCTGTCACATTTACCTAACTGTATATTGTATTTTTTTTTTTGACTTCTGGAACCTGTATAAAAAAGCTAGATTAATTGGGTAGGTCAAAAAATATTTCTTAAAGCTTTTTCAAAACGTCAGTGTCATGAATTATCTTCATAATTTTCCTCTCTTAAAACCCAGATTCGAAGAATAAAAAATATCCACACTGAAGTAATGCACAATAAAGCGTTTCTCTCTAACTCTTCGCTTCAATTATTCTAAAAATCGTAGAATGACGCGGCATGAACATTATTTCATAGTTTGATGCTGGTTTTTAAGAGAGGACATTCCTAAGAGAACTCACACTGATGTCTCGTTTTCTTGTCACATTTTGAAACAGGGTTCACTTGATCATACCCGAAGTGAAAACACCTTTACCTCTTGATTGGTTGGGTGGTTATCTAAGCTAACCACATTTTGATAAATTTCTATATGCATACCTGCACCATCTATCGATAAAACTTAAAATTGAAATGAATATGTGTCAATCCTATTTGACAAAAAAACTTTGATAAGAGAGGCGGAAGATCTTAGATCGATGTACAGTACATACTAAATGCCAAGTAATTTAAAATTTAAAATCTGCCTGTTATCATTTTTCTTAAACGTTGTAAAAAATGTATAATACAATTTCAGCATACTCTTATCGTCTATGTATGTATATAAAAATGGATCGTGGTGTGTTCGGATGCTTAAAACTTGAAAAAGACCGAATTATTTAATTCCTTCTGCGGGTTTGTTCATAATTGCTCCGAGAAGGTTTAGGAAAAACAAAAGTCAGAAAAAATTATCAACAGGTGGCGCTGTAGGCTCACATTTCGTCTTTCAGTTCAATTCAATTACCATTCAACAGGTGGCGCTGTAGGCGGTTAGTAAATTTGTTCAACTTTTGTTATTTGTAGGGGTGAAATGAGGTCAAAATAAAATAATTGTCCGATTTAATAAATTCTTTATTTGTTTGAAAGTTTTTTCGTAGGAAATGGCTTTAAAGATATTTTTTATCATTTTTTTTAATTAGGTGGAATGGGCCCAAAATAAAAAAAAAAAAATAGGCAAAAATAAAAAAAAATTGTCCGATTTAAGAAATTCTATTTTTAAAGGTTTTTCTTAGGTAATGGCTTCAGGGATATTCTCTTGAAATTTTATTATTTATAGGGTGAAATGGGGTACAAACAATAAGTGGTTTTTGATTACAAAAATTCTTCCGTGTTGGGAATTCAATAAAAGTTGGACTTAGAGGATCATGTTTTCACCTATTTAACCATTAACAACGTGAAGTAGGTTAACACTCATAAATTTGCTAAAATATTTATTTATATTTTCTTTTGTAATTTGTATGCGAAGCTTGGGTTTGTCTATCCGTGCGAAGCCGGGTGGGCCATAAAGTTTTGTATAATATGCTTTATGTAATCCAAGTAAAAACATGTCCACAATAAGTTTGTTTTTGGAAATATTACAGAATTTATTTGGTGGTTAGTTGTGGTAACCACCTTCACAAAAATATTGTTTTTAGTAGTTTGTTTATGATTAATAGGGAAGTTATAGTTAAGTGTTTTTTTTTAACTTGAATGAAATAGAACTCTTAACTCTGTTGAAAGCTTAATTAAATGGTTCAAATAGTTTAAATATTAAATTAAAGAACTTGAAATTTTTAAAATTGATTTCAATTTTGAAAAACCGTTTTTTTAATTTTCAATTTACCTCTATAACAAGTTTCGAATTAAACCTTACATAAAAGTATAAAATAATATTTTATACCAAAAGAAAATAACGCAATTTCAAAGAGAGCTTCTAAGATAATCCTCTTGCCCACAATGCTGCCATAATAGTGCTCATACAAAAATTCCAAACCCAATTATTATAACTTAACCACGACCCATCAGTTAAAGAGGGAGTTACCTAAGCCGTACAAACTTAATCTGTTATTATCATTATTTTCCATTATCTCTCGCCCAATGCTATGCGTATGCCAACGAATTTCATCAGGGCCTTTGATTTATTTATCGCAATTTTTCAGAACACAATATCAAATCATTATAATTTTCATGGACAATTTATTCGAACGAGAGAATTTTGAAATCAGTTTTTTTTTTTGTTGGTAGGTCGTTATTAGTGCGGTGGTTGCGTTGTGTGTGCGTGTGGTTAGTTCGAATGCAGAACGGAAAATAAAATATATCTGCAATTTGCATCGGACGGACGCGGACGTGGAGAATCAATTGAGTCCTACTTAATTGAATATTTAACTCAAAACCCATCTGTGGCCAAGGTTGGACTTACGAAGTATTGAATAGTGCTATGGCAGTCGTCCCGTAACGCAACGCCTCTTATTCAATTACCATGATTATGCAACGTTTATAAAACAATAATTAATCGATGAAGAGAAATGGAAATTAAATATGAAATCGAATCACACATTACGTAGCTGTCATGTTGAATATATCACTCTCTGACAAAATGACTCGATTTACTGATTGTTGATACAGTACCGGCCAAAACAAAGGTTCTTTAGGAAAATAGTGATTAATTGCTGCATTTTGCAGTCCCCTATATTGACGTGAAATATAAGTAGGCCTAACTATACTCACCATCAGGACTGTTTGCATGTGAAACACTTAACATAACCACTATTTTGGGCTGGGTCATTTATAAAATAGTGCCTAGAAGGTGGCAACGTGATTGGCCTCGATTTCCGTTTAAGTGGGTGCAATGTTTTATCCTCTCATCATAATACAGTTGGCTTCCTTTTGCACCATGCCTCATAACAGTCTTTACCCTCATCATCATTATCATCATGTTGTGTCTGCTCTAGTTGTTTGAATGATGAGTGCTTATGGCAACAGTGCTGTGAAAACTATATCTTTCAATTTGTGATGTGTCAGGTAGCAGTTGGGATAAGTAAACCAGGTCGACTTCAATCCTTTTTCTGTTTTTTTGGATGTGGCAGATGTGGGAGTGCGGGAAGTAAAATATTGTTTCCATAATTGGTTTTGTGACTTAGATAGCAGTCAAGCTGCCAGAAGCCCAAGGTATAGGTGTTCCTTTATTATGAAAACCTATAACACACTTCAAATTGACTCTCAAAGAATATTCAATCTTGACAACAAATAATGGAAAAATCAAAGTAAACCTTCAAAGGATATATAAACAAAGGTGTGCTTATATAGTGTGAACATAAGGCCATACAAAACAATGTCATGGATAATAAACTCGCATACATACCTATGCTCTTCATTCTTTTTAGTTCAAGATCATTCATTTTTATAAGTTTAAGAGGATTAAGTAACAAAAACAGTATGTGATATGGGACTTTAACATTTTTTTAAACATAGAATAATATGCCAAATTGAAGAAAACTTGAAGCCCTAACCGCTATTTTATTCTACGCGACAAAATGAAAATTGGTCAGAAAAAATACATTGTTTTGTTTTTCTTAAGCAATGAATAAATGACGTAAAATTTAGGCATTCACTTTAGCATATATGACGTATACATTGAAAGTAAGACACACTACATTTACTCTATGATTTAGGAGCTGACTTCACAACTTGTACGATGTTCTTGCTCCTAGTCGGGATTTGATCCCATCAATACAATTAGAACGAAGCCTGAACATTGGCAGATCCCGCCAAATTATAAAAAAAAATGTTTTTTTTTTTCACCAGTGCTTATGGTGACACTTGCTCAAATGCGATTCCAAGACTCCTCTTTCTGGACTGACCATTCAGAGGATAAAATAAACCCATTCAGCTGAAGATGATTGGCCTTGAACCAACGACGCGACCTTACGTCGCTGAAATCACAAATCAGATGAAAAAAAAAAAACAAAGTTGTAAAGACATCAATAAAGGAAAATTCTCATGAGTCTCGTCTCACCATATAAAATATTACGTCTATTATTATTTGTGTGGGAACAATGGTATCTCAGTCACAAAGTACATTAAATTTGCGTCATCATAACCACACACCCGACATTATGAAATAATAGTCTGCCATTTAGCTTATACAACATGCCTCCTCCTTCTGGTTAAGGTTTTGTTTCCATCTCAAAATTTGTTTTCCTTTTTGGCTTCCATACTAACCAACTTCATACACTATTTTTAAGCTTATAAATGTATACTCCACCAGTTTTCAACTTACGTTTAGTTTTCCTTCATTTTTTCGCTACTTCAACTTTTTTTTCGGACTAGGGCTCACATAGGTATATAGGTTGCACATTATTTAAAGCTTACCTTCCATCATCTGGTAGGAGTTGCCTAAGTTGACTTGTCGTCATTTTTGTGGTCTATATAGTGGCCAGGCTAAAGTGCTGATTTGACCTTACAAGACTGGAAAGAAAGGTGTCAGGCTTATCGTCACCCAATACCACCAGCACAGATTAGCCACATGAAGATGAGAAACCCCGGCAGCCATTTTAATTTGCCTACAAGCTTGAACTGTCAGATATCAGATAAAAAATGAGAATGTGTGTATTAAAACCTCACACATAGACAGTAGGGATCTTCACACACCCGGTTAAATTGTTGTTGCAATTCACATCTGTTCATCGACGCGGGAGGAAATACAAAGGTGAAACGTACGAAACATTCTCATCTTCATATGGCTAATCTGTGACCACCAGCTTTACATTTTATTATACGGCCACCATTTTCAAATCGTTATATTTTGACAGAATATGAAGGAGATTTTGAGTTTGAATTGTCAAATTATTAGTACCTACTGCAAATATATTAGGTGCGTTCAGGAAAGTGAGATTTCATAAATTTCGATCAGTCAAAAAGTGAGCAAGCGATTTTGATTCATCAGTATTTTGACAGATCTCCGATATTTTACTTTCTTGAACACTTGGAACATGCCTATTAGATCCGTTCGCGTATTTTAAATTCCTTTGATATATTTGAGAGATGTTCTGTTAAAAAATTTCCGAAGATACAAATTTACAGTTCAACAAAATATTACCAAAAGAGAAAGTCAAACATTTTGTCGTACGTGTCATTTACGTTAGGTGGTAATACGAAGTACTGTGAATTTTCGTTCCCGTACTTTTTCAAAGTTTAAAACATTTTTTAGGGAATTTCATCTTCATTCATGATCGAAGTTTGACAGTTGTGAGTTTCCCTTCTATGCAAACAAATAATAACTTTTTTATTTAGGTATAGATATTTTCAAATTATTTTTTTATTATGTTTTAGACATAAAGAGTAGGAGATTTAATAATGGAGTGTTATACTAGCGCACAGCCTACAAAAAATGTCCATTTATTTTCGAAAAATGGCCAGTCAATAATTTACAAAAATTTAGACATTTTATGATGTTCGAAATATTCTAACAGCTGCGACAATTCGTCCTGCGGTGATCAAATTTGAGAAATAATTGTATGGAAGGTTAAAGATGTGAGAAGTACGGGCAGACGTCATTACAGACGACCGGCCGAAAACATCCAGGTAGTTTGTGAAAGTTTTGCAGCTGGTCCTGAAACATCCACACGACGACTTTCAACAGAGTTGGTTATACCGCATGGACGTGGCACGATTTTGAAGAAAGATCTGCCCTTGAGTCTAGCTGTTTACATTTACATAGGATGGTCTTATTTGGCCCACCCTGTATATCTCTGTCGGAATTAATTTTCCGTTGCAGCCAGCCAGCGGGCGGTACCAACTCATCTTGGTTTTAAAACCATCACCATTTGGATAGATTTTTAGGTGATGATGCGCCTATAATTTCGGCTTACTTTTATTCGTCCAGTTTCGTTCAATTATGCTTTTGTAACTGAGGAATGTTGTCAAGGGCAACTTACTTAATTAGAGACCTAAATTTGGTGATATAGAAATTTTTAAAGAGATAGCTTGATAAATTCTTTGACTTCAGTTTGAAAATGATGGGTTACTTCCCCTTTTGACAATTCGAAAAGCTACTTTTCTCTTTTTTTATAAATAAGCTGAGATTTTCACTATTATAATAGTTCTATTATAGCTTAATTGGCGTTTCAATTGAAGTCTCTTTCCATATGTTGTATTATCCGTCTATTTATAAAGTGGCGCCCAACTATCAACTAAATGATTTTTTTTTTTTTAACTTTACCTATGGCTTCAATGTGAACAACATTCATTTCCATTCCATGGCTGTGTTCGATAAAAGCACGAAAAATATTATCTTTCCAATCTAGACTACCGTTTTATTGTGTTTGTTCTAGTATCTCCCTTCAGATTATTAATTATATTAGGTCCTGAGCACTCACCAAAAGGCAGCCCTGACAGGCTTGTTTACAAATTACATCTTTTTGTATAGAGCATGGCAGAAGTTTTAAGGCTTTTTCTTAAAGTTTAACATAAAAAAATAATACAAAAATGTATAAAGAAGCTTATGTGTGCGCTTTGCAGTCAAATCGTATATGTGAATTGTATGAGTTTGATGGGTGCAGAGTTTCATTCAACTTTGCTTTTTTGTAAAAAACTTTCTCTGTATTAATTTGTTAATATTTAAAAAAAAAATCCGAACTTTTCTAAACAAAAATGTGTGTTATCCATTAACTTCTATATTTAAAAGACTTTCGAAAGCCTTTTAATTGAAAGTAAAACAAATGTAACAAAATAATTCCTTTCTTCCTTCACGTCAAACCATAAAACTGAAGAATCTACTCGAAGGGCTTAAATATGGTCATCAGAAAAACTGGACAAAGTGGCACCGTCTGATATATTTTCATCAAAGTGTTCGTTTTGGCAGTGGCACAGCAATTTACAAAACTTCAGACAGTCAGAATGTTGTAATTCGTTAATGATGATTCATAATTTAGCTCATTTACTTTGATTTAAGGGTTTGTCGTTTGTCCCTTAAAGGGACTAGAAATACAGCGACCGCACTCAACTTTATTTTATTTAAACCTCGCATTAATATTTCTATACGAATGACTGAAAGTGCTTCAGGAACGTACACAGAACAACATACAAACATAGATACATCCTTGCGAGCTCATTACCAAGCATCAGCAGAATTTTTTAAATTAATATGCAAATATCTTTTGGGACGTGATGTAAATTATTCACAGGCAACAAAAAAAAAAAAAAAAACTGACAGAACAGAGAAATGACGTTGTTAAAGTTTTTGTTTTTTTTTTTTTTATTTTCGAAATTATTATCTTTTATAAAAGTAAAAATATTATTCACAGTTATCACCTGTTGTGCGAAAAAAAAAAGAAAAAGATGAAAAATATCACTCTATCACTCATGGTCATGACGGAAATGTCAGCGGTATCTACGTTCTTTATTTTGATTGCAATTTTTGCGAGTATGATATCATGCAAATATCAAACAACATCCAAGAAACAGTTAAGTAAACATACGTTTATTATAGTCTGGGGGCTAAAGTTGCAGACAATTATTTCACATAGGTTTATTTTAAGATTTAAGTAATACGTACAAGTACGGGCGGTACATATCAAATATTATTTTTTTGAAAATCGCTTGTCTTATGGGATAGAAATTGCTAAATTGTGGATTATATAATTTCTTACTTACTTAAGAGTTAAGATGAAGCATAAAGTATAGAATGGACCACGCTGGCTTGTTGTTCCAGCTGCGCATACCATCAAGTTTTTTTTTAAGTGGATCGCCATCATTTGTGCTTGCCATACCGAAAGTGGGGTCTTCGTCTGTGGCATAGTTCATCCGATAAATCGTAACCTCCACACTCTATGGATAGTCCCGATATAGTTCAGTCGCAATAGACATTCTATAGACATTTCTTTCGTCATAACAAACGCTTAAAATAATCCCAAAGAATCTGAGGGTAGCAACAAAATTATTCAAGGTTAACATCGATATTATTCACTCCAGGTGTTGGAATTTTAAACCTGTCCTATTAATCCGCATTTTTTTTAAACTTTTGTGTATAATATTCACTCAAAACGCGCATTAAACACGGTGGATTAAAAATTCATAACAACCGGATGTAAAATTGTCTAAACTTGACTAAAAAACATACGGAATCTCAATAATTTGGCATTTTCCAGTATTTCAAATTTCATCGTTCGAAATATAAGAAAATAAATGAAGTTACCCTAGCTTTTTCCGTTTGCCCTGAAGGGCACTTAAAATTGCATCGGATTAAACGCGACAAGGTTTAATAAAAAGGGTTTATTAAAGGGTTTATCGAGTGAATATTATGCGCTTGGGTTGAACTTTTAAGACTTAACTCACCTTTAACCAAGGTATTATTTTAAAACCGGATTAATTGAGTGAATAATATAGCTGTAAATGCCATAAATATATTTTTTCACATATATGTAACTCTTGTACGGTAATGATAATCGAAAAGTAGTTTATTTAATCTTTGGTGATCGTGAAATTTTCTAAGGCCCAGTTTTTCAGTGGTGATTTCAACCAAAGTTAGCTTATACTCTAGAATTAACCCACAGTGAACTCACGAAGCATTTTTTCGGTGGAGAATGCATGCGGAACGAGTAAACAAACTCTGTGGATAAAACATCAAAAACGTCTTTTCAGTTAATCCTGAGTTAACTCACCAAATTTGATGAGCTAACTCGGGTTTAACTTTAATCTCACACTAAAAAACTGGATCTAAAAACAAAAAAATAAAATATTGTTGTTCCTATAAGCTGTCATTTATATATTGGAATTTCCAAACAAACCAAATGTCAAAAATATATGTTTTTCGCATATGAATCCTAAACTTTAAATGCTATCGAAAATAATCTTATACAACGCTTGTAGATTATACATACATATGTGTCCAACCAGAAAAAAACAATTGAAAATGATCAACAATTTAAAAATTTGATTTATTTTTTTTTTTGACGTTCGGATTCAAAGGGAGTTTGAGCAGCACATTTGTAATGATGAGTAAATGTCTGGACCAATTTTCAGCAAGCTGCAAAGTTGACCCAGGATTTCAGATTTTTATTTTTTTTTTACAGAACTGCGAAAAATCAGCCCTATTACGAATTCTATCATAATCGGAATTTTTCCGAATACCGAAAGAAGCTATCATCGAGTCCGTTCGTAATATCAATTTGTACGGGATTTTCCACTACGATGGATTCTGTGATAGTTTTTTTTTTCAGGATTCGTAATAAGTTTCCAACTACTCTGAATATTCCTCTCAAAGCAACCAAGAAAATGTTCTACCGTTCTTGACAAGTTCAATGTTTCTGCCCCATGCAGCAGAACCGGAACGATCAAGATCTTGTATATATGGTCGCCATTGTTTTTTGAAAGGGGGTTTTGAGATTGGAATGCCTTCTTAGCTCGAAGAAACAGCGATTGGCAAGAGAGGGATTCGGTGTTTGATCCCTTCACTGATGCCATCGTGATGTATTTCTTTCTTAACCACATCCTGATGTCCTCATTATCAAGAAGTTTTCATTTTCTGATTATGGCAACCTGCAAAAATCTTGTGGAGTTCGGTAAATTGTTGACCTTATGTGTAGGGCTGTCGGAACACGTTTTCTTGATTTGTACGAAACAAAAACGCTTTGTCTCATCAGTTGTGTTTTCAGCCAAAGTTTTGATCACTTTTTCATTAGCCGTGATGAGATAGGTAAAGCTCCCTCTATAATGGATAATTGTATTAATAGTTTTGATCAATAATTTTGATAAGTAAAAAGCTTTGCATTCACGGTTGACATTCAAGGAAAACCAATTTAATGGTATTTTTAAGGTCTTAAAATTGTGATATCTACAAAACGATAACTCAAATGAAGGACAATATTTTTTATAAGAAAACTTCTAGGCTATAAATTTGTATTTAATATTTTTTTCTTAAAAATCTAAAAATTTAAAACGCTTTCATAAAACTGAAAAACTCTTTCCGCGTTGGAATATCCTATGTATATAAAGGAAACGTCCAAATAATTCATAAATTGTTTTAAAATGTTCTTTAATTTTATTATGTCTCCTCTCCAGTTCTAACAACTAAACCCACAAAACCAAAATACTATACAATTCTTGACCATCACTTTTAGATTCATTTATGTACATACAAATACCTTATAGTAACAAAACATATTTAAATAAAACTTGTGAAGGCCATAGAGAATGTTGTAACTCATAAAATTTACTCAAAATAAAACTCTTTAACCTTCTTTTAGTAAACAGAGATGATGCCCTATAGCTTTTTCGTTATAAAATAATAATCAATCATGCTCACAAAATAAGACCATACTCCTGTTTAACTTCCATATCGACAATTTGATCTATGAACGGCCATAAAACAAAAAAAAAATATAGGTATGTATGTATATTTGTATGTATTCATATACCAAACCTATATAGAAATACATTCATATATGTTTATGTATATGAGCATGAAGTTATCCTTGTTCACAATGATGTTCTTGCTTATTCGTCCTTGGGATAAACGTTTTACAAGGGATATGGCAAAAGCTCATAATATCAATCTTTTTAACTTTATGACTTTTTCGTGAGATGCTTCACGATTAAGGACATTCGAGTATTTTGCAGAGGAATTTAAGTTACGACTTTATACGGACGGATGCCGGAACGAGCATAAATCGATATTAATGTGATGCAATGGAGTAGAAGTCTATAGGTATGGCAATCCATAGAGTTTATTAATAGCCACCATTTTATGAATTTGTGTATGTGTGTGTGTGTGTGTGAGTGTGTGTGTGTGTGTGAGTGTGTGTGAGTGTGTGTGTTTCTTTTTTTTCTTTTTTTCTTTTTAAAGAAATAGGTCGAGTAGGAAATGTCAAAAATCCACTTTACCAAAAGGTAATGTAGTGATTTATCCTTCGACTCTGGTTCATAACGTACCTAAGCGTACGCGAATTTCTTACTCAAACCAAAGCCATTCCTCCTGATGGGTAAAAAGAAGTATTTTTAAATAAAACGTATCCACGTGTGGTTTTGAAACTCATCAATCTCATTAACTGCCATCGTAACGTCAATAGCATAAAATGCCAATGGCGCTATGAAGGCCATAAACTATTATTATACGCTTTTGATCATGATTGTAATTAATTAGAAGACTGTCGAAGATAAAATGTAAATATGTATATGTATAGCACATCGCACATTGATGTGAAATTAGCTTACAGTGAAAGTTATAACGACGATGCTGCAAGAGCTACGCAAATAGGAATATTTTAACCTTTGCACAATATTTATATCCACAAGCTCTCAAAGCCAGCGAGTAATTAGTTTTTCTATGTAAATGGTCACTTCATGGTGAGATACTAATAACTTGGATACGCCTGTCCAGTTCAGTCACCACAAACAATGTTGACTCTTTTAATTAATGCATTTTACAACAAACGCCTTCGCAGCTTTGTTGTTATGGTGGATTGGATTGGTGGATGTGCTGCTGAAGGGGGGGCATATCCGTTATCCGTATTTGCATTTCGAAATAGAATTTGAGAACTTTTTTTTTTTTTATGTGGACTATGACTAGTATAGAAAGTTTTTGAACAACAATGGGAATTATAGAGTTATAAATTTATAAAAATATAACTTTAAATAAAAAAATTACAAAAAAACATCGGCATTGGATTAAGGATGTCATTTATGTGAAGTATATGAATATAGGTCAAGGGTTATGAAAATTGAGAATTAAGCGTGAACGGAATGTCTGGTTTTGATGATCTTTCAAGTGGATTATAATTCACATGTATTGTATTTTTTTTGTTTAGTCGTGCTTATAAAGGGTGATTTTTAAGCTGGTTTGGTTTTGGCAACACTGGTTTTGACAGCTGACGTGTGTTTAGTACCTTGTGTCACTGTCAAACAGCTTCAGTTTGGTTTGCAATTTAACCATGGATCGTCTTACAAATGAACAACGCTTACAAATTATTGAATTTTACTATCAAAATTCGTGCTCGGTTCGAAATGTTCATCGCGCGCTGCTTGTGTTCAGCGATGAGGCTCATTTTTGGTTGAATGGGTACGTAAATAAGCAAAATTGCCGCATTTGGAGTGAAGATCTGCCAGAAGCATTGCAACAGCTACCAATGCATCCCGAAAAAGCCACTGTTTGGTGCGGTTTATGGGCCGGCGGCATTATTGGGCCTATTTCTTCAAAGATGATGCGAATCGCAGCGTTACTGTCAATGGTGAACGCTACCGAGCGATGATAACAAACTTTTTTTTGCCCGAAATGGAAGTTCTTGACTTGCATGATATGTGGTTTCAACAAGACGGTGCCACATGCCACACAGCACGCGAAACAATGGCGCAATTGCGAGGCGAGTTTGGTGAACAGTTAATTTCACGTTTCGGGCCGGTCAATTGGCCGCCTAGATCGTGCGATTTGACACCATTAGATTATTTTTTGTGGGGGTATGTCAAGGCTAATGTCTATAGGGACAAGCCCGCTTCGATTGACGCACTGGAAGCCAACATCCATGCATTCATTCGTGAGATACCGGCCGATATGTGTGAAAGAGTATGCCAAAATTGGACTCAGCGGATGGGCTACCTGAGACGCAGCCGCGGTCAACATTTGCATGAAATTATCTTTAAACATTAAATTGCAAGGTTCAAACTATCGATTCAAATAAATATTTCATTCATTTTTTCGAATTTTTTGTGTTTTTTTTTAAAAAAAAAGTTCTAAACCTCTTAAAAAATCACCCGTTAGCACAAGAGAAGCGTAACAATTCAGGATTATGAAAGGAAATGCCAATTTTACTATATGGAGCTTTGGTCGAGAGTGTACACGAACGAGTTTGGTATCAAATAAAAGGTGACATGAAAACCGATACATAAGTAAAATATTTTCAAAATCGATCATAGGAAAGTCGAGATATTCGGGCTTGGAGTTGCCGATTGCAAAATAACGATTTCAGATTTGTTCCAAATAATTTTCGAAAAAATTGACGCAGAGTTGGTTTCATTCCTTAAACGAGGACTGTTTAAAAATTTGCGCCATTGAGTTTTCACTTCTAGAAAAAAACAATTTTTTATCGCTGTCTTTGCCACAACGATATTTCAAAAAATTCAATGATGACATTAACTTTTTAAAGCTCTAGTGAAAAGCTTATTTTACTACCTTTAATTTAATATAAAATGAAGTGTACTTAGTGATATAAATACCTTTCATTTGATATCAATATCATTTTTCTGCGTCAATTATTTCGAAAATTATGTGAAACAAAATCTGAAATCCTTATTTTGCAAACGGCAACTTCAAGCCCGAATATCTCGATTTTCCCATGAACGATTTTGAAAAAATTATACTACCTGTAAAGCATCCGAAAAGTGCCCCAGACCAAAGTTTTTGGATTGAAATTTACCCAGCGTTGCGGCGACATATACATACATATTTTTTCTGTTTGGACAATATTTTTGAGATTATGTCACTTTAATTATTATTTTTTGTATCAATTTTTTTTCATAACAAGCTTACGTAATTATTAACCAGAATAAAAAAATTGAATCACAAAATTTCCAATATTTTAGTATATTTTTGAAGATGATGTCATATGGCAGTCGAAAGTTACAGCTTTTGGCTCCATAATTGGGTTAAAACCTTAAACAAAAAGCGTTTTTCTTTTTTAGTTCAGAGTACAGCTCTGAACAGGCTCTGAACACTCCGAACATACTCTGAGCGATCTCTAAACGTCTGAACTAAGCGTGCTCTGCTCTGAAAGTTCTTCCTTCCTTCTTTTTCCACTTGTCAAATTTTTGTTCAGCTATTCAACTCCGTCTGCTCTATCAATTTATTCTGAGCTCATAGAGCGCACTCTGAGCTCTGACCAAAAAAAGAAACACGATTTTTTTTGACAGTTCAGGCTCTGCACTGAACTAAAAAAAAAAAAGGCCCAAATTTACCGCTACACTACACTAAATATGTTGATATGGGTATTTTTGAAAAGCTGAATACACGTATATAATTTTTGACTGTAGTTTTTTACCAATCGCTGTTTTACCACTAACTGTCAATTTGCTAATATCAAATTCCATTCATATTGCGTTTTATTGTAATTTAGACCTTGGTTGTATTTTATGATGGGTGTATTTTGTCGAGTCAATAGACAAAACTGCCCAGAACAAAATTTATACAAGGTGTCCTGTAAATAATGGATAATGTTGCAACTGGGTAAAGCTGGCCTAAAGAACATTCAGAAAAAAAAATTGCCCATGTGGCCTCTACGTTATGATGTTTTTTTTTTTTTTTTAAATAACATTTGTCCCTCATAAACAACCGGTCCGATATTTACGCGTCAGTCAAATTGACGTTGGCCTACAGCAAGTGACATACTTTATCACTTATTATTTGCAAACAGTTTGATTCTTGAAATTGATTCTTCACTGTAACTTGATTTTTATTTGAGAAAATGTTAAAATCCTCCTTCAGTAGATTAATCGCCAATTTTAGTGTTTATTATTAAGAACATATACATGTGATAAACCATTTTGGAAAGTATATTAAATAGAAAACTTTTGAAAAATTGGCCATTTATGCTCTTATACTTTTGATTTTTTTTGAAAATGGTTAAACTTTGGTAAAAAATAAATATTTTATCATTTTTGTATTGAAAATTAATGTTAAAAATAAAAATTTAAAAACATGCAACAACTAGTGTTAAATTTGTCTGCCTATCTATTATAAAAATCATTCACTCTTGGTCACAGTAATTCTTTAAAAAAAAAAATTGAAAAAGAAACATCATAACATAGAGATCAAATTTGCAATATTTTTTTTTTATACTTTTTCCTGAAAGGTATTAAAGCCAGCCTTATCCAGTTGCAAGGTTATCCATTATAATCCTGTGCCTACGTTCCGTAACTCACGCATCGATAAGATCAGTCGAGAAACGATGGAAATTGAAACAAATCGTATGAGTTTTGTTCCATTTTTCATCGTTTCTCGACCAATTTTATCCATGCAAGAGTTACAGAACGTAGGCACTGTATACAAATAAATGTTGATGTTAGTGCTTCGAAAACTTTCCCGACTTAACCAAAAGTTTTGAAGTCATACATATGTAGATAAACTCGCGTAATCCATCAAATTGGCGTATTTAACCGGATCATGTCATCCCGAAAATATGGACTTTTCTAAAATTCTTAGTTTTCTAAATTCTTACGATTCATAACATTAAACTAACCTTATTTTCACGACTTACAAATTGTAATATTTTGTGTCATTTTGTACCAATTGTTTCTCATAAAACACGTTCGTAGGGTTTATCATTGCAAAAATAATGGCATTTTTACAGCAGTGCAAATCTAGCATAAGTATAATAAGTCACTTCAATATTACCATAATTTTTGATGTGTAAACATCTATGCTGGCGGTAGAGTGAAAAAAAATGTGAACGTTCTTGTGCAACGTTACGTCGTGCAACGTTACGGTGTGCAACGTTACGATCTGCATACTAGGATGGGTGCGTTCAGTGAAAAAAATCTTAAGATCCCCTTCAAGCAAAAACAAGTCCGTTTTGGATCCGCGCACGTTGATGTTTACACATATTAAACATGAGTCCCGGCACTCACACAATTTTTTTTTTTAATATGCATGCCAAATTTGCTTATGTGCTAAACATACAAAAAGTATTCACGATCCGCTTAAAACCCACAAAATTCTCCAAAATTAAACGGATATTAACTTTTTATTTATATTATTGCAGCAAAAGAATTTCATTTCTATGCTGCGGAACTAAATTATTAAGCCAAGCAATAAATTTATGCATTCTTGGTCCTTAATTTAAAATTTCAATTTCCTTTGAAAAACTGCTTAAAATATCAACTTCACCATCTCTATCCACCTCCCTATGTCTGCTCGTATATACAGCGTCATTATATGGTTGACAGAAGGATACTGCAACACAAATGCTGCAGGGGAAGTTTGCAAAAGAGATGAAACATTTAATTAATTTTGCTCCTTAATCGTGTTGAACCGCAGCCATCAGTCTTAGAGAACGCAGTGTAGCATACATTTTTTAGTTAAAACCACAGAAAATTATCCCTCAACCTGTATTCTTTTTCCATTTTTTTTTGTTCGGGTTAAATGACACGAATCCTCAAAATACTCACATTTCTCAATACTACTCCTCTAAGCCACATCAACGAGGTCAGAATAAATGAAAGTATACGTATTAAGTTCATATTCAATAACGGTGTATGGAAGTATTCATGAAATACAAAAAAAAAAATGAAAACAAAAATGACGGAGGTGGTGGTATGGAAGCTTCCCGGGGCAAGAAAGCATGAAATGAATTCAAATTTATTCAATCAAAAATCGCAGTAAAGTAAGTGCTAGTAGGTGCAAATGTACTTAAAACACACCACATATGCATTTTAGAGTACGTGAGTATGATGTATGTACTTTGATTTTGTTAAGTCAGGCATTCCACGTGGATATACTTATGAGGGATATTTGGAATATGAAAAGGCATTAGAATATGTTAGGTTTTTGATATTATGAAAGGACTTGATTATTATTTGAATAATAATAATTTACTAGGTCACCAATGTGAGGCACATTATTTTTGCTTCGAATTAAAGTTTATTGAGTTAAGTATGTAGAATAGAATATTATGTTTAGTAAAAATTCTTATAAAAATAAATTGTTTTTCATGATGGATGCGTGAAATGGATTCCGCTTAACAGAAGCAGGAATTATGTGAACAAAAATTCCAGTAAATCAATTTTTACTAAGTGAACAATGGCTGAAAAAAATTCCAATATATACACATGTCCGTTCGTTTACTTGGCCAGAACTGCCAATGGGCGCGTTCAACGCATATCTGAAAATTCGTAGAACCGAATTGAGTGAAAATTATTCTGTGAATTAATTTTATGAAAATTTAATGTCGACTACATCGATGGAAGACAAGTCAGTTTTTCATTTAAACCCTCGATATGCCCTCGAGAGCTTTATTCATTTTGAGTCAGTTTCTTTCTGAAATTGTACGAAGAGTAACAATCGGCAATTATGGGAGCAATATATTATTTCCTTGTGTGACAAGTTACACACCACAACTTTGAATGTATACATATGTACTGTATTTTATGAGTAAGTGTATAACTCAGGATGTAAAGAGAGTTTATTCGCTTACTTTCTGGATTAAAAATTGCAATCTGTCAAATTTTGACAAAATTTTGGTAAAATTCTTTCAGAGAGAAGTTAAACTTTCGAAGAGTAGATAAAAAAACCAAAAATATCTGACATTTCTTAAACGTCAACAAAAAGTAAACAAAAAACCTTTCATAGCGAACAAAATTAAAAAAAAAAGATAAATAGAACATTGGATTTTATTTTCTTAAATTAGCCGTGTTCGTTTGAAAAGGCCAAAATACTCAAAAATAGATGCAAACAATAATCTAGTACTACCAAATACTTGTGATCTTTGTGCGAGTAGATGAGATTTGTAGGGAAATCAATGTTATTTTACTGGTTTCATTCAAAAATAAAAAGGAAGAATCAAGAATATAAAATCACTCTGATACAAACATATATAAAAATAAAAGTAAAGAACATCCATTTTGATTTTTTATTTTACTTCAAATTGGCTTTTGACAGAACACAGAACTAACAAGTTTCCAATTGAGAAAAATTTCTCGGGTTGAAATTATTGTCAAAAAGAGGAAATAATTAACTCTTTTCTCCCTGAAATCTTCACAAAATTGACGTACGCGAACAAGCTTAAACTAAATGCGATAGGAAAAATTAGTTTCTAACTAGTACGCGAACACGCCTTAAAATTTGCACACGCAAACAGGTAATTTGTAATTTATTGAGTCTTTCTTTTTACCTATTGAATCAAACATCGATTAATATATGTATATCTATCTTTCTTATGTTTATCTACATTTGTTCATCGGAAACTTGAATGTATGGCCTGGCCATCCTGTTCTTTTTCGTTTAATCGATTGCCAAGATAGCTTGGATAGAGGGTTGATTAATATAGCTATAGCTCTTCCTCTTGGAACTAAAAGCATGTTACACTAGACGGTTGTCTCTGCACGCAAACAGGGTTGAACTTAAATTGGTAGAAAAAAGTTTCTTATTTTTTGACTAGTACATGAACAGCCCTAAAGTGTTTCCTATACATAAAGCCAAATAGGTCCGTTTGTTTACTTCACAAAACTACCAATTTCTACCAATTAACAGAGGCAATTTATTGTTGTGCCGTCAAAACCAATACACCCGCCGAAGTGAAATGTCAAACTGAACGGATGTGTTCATTTAAACATTGTTCTAGCGATCCGCAAATTCAGTTAATTTTCAGTAAATTAATGTACCTTACTTTAGTGTAAAAATTTAATAGCATTATAAATTAAGTTGTTCAAATTAGCGGAAGTCAGTTTACTTCAGTTCACCTATGGTTCAACATTGTTAAAATACCAAATGTTATGAAAGGATCGTTTTTGAAGCATTTTAAAAGGCATGAGATACAACATATCAGTATTTTTCGTTCTTCGTTAAATGTTCGCTAAAGAATTAATATGTGTGTTTGTTAACTTGCAACTTCTTGCTACTTTTGGTTACTTGTCAAAAATTTGTATGCTGGGATTTGACGGCAAGTTTTTCTACGTCGTATGACGTTTCTATTTAGTTACCAAACAGACATAATAATATGAAAAAGGTAAAGTATACGCCATTGTAAACGCAAATACGTATTTTCCCAAAGGATACCTTACACTTTTACTGTGAAAAAGTTTCGACGTGCCTTATCAATTTCAGAACTACCACTATAACTTATGTACCTATAATAATGTTCAGAGAAAAGAATAAGATCCTTAGCGAACAATATGAATCCACAAAACAATCAACAGAGTTTTAATGAACAAAGTTGTATTTGTTATTACAAAAAAAAGTTAATTGCAATTGAATTTGCTTTTCAATCAATAAACTCGCAGAAATAATCGTTACGTACCTATTTTTCTCATAACTTTGTAGGAAAACATAATGTAGGTATGAATCTCTACCTATGCTGGTATGTGGGATGAAAAAGCTTTTACATTGCAAGTTAGAATTATTGCCTTAATGCCTTTCCCTTTAATAACGCCGCCTAAAGTATTCAATTAGTGAACGAAATTGGATACTTGGATCCTAATCCCCTTACACCATAGCCATTATTTCCGGTCTAGACGGGTTATGAAACAATTACATTATATTTTCTCGAATTGAGTTTGTAATTTGATTTTCATCATGCCAGAGTCATGTAATTCAATGGCTGTATTGCAAACGATATTGATTTTGATGGTTGTGAATTATGTGCATATATTTGATATGTCTACATAGTTTTTTTTTTTTTTTAATTTCGTTTGAACTTTCAGAGTACTTTTTCACTGCTACGCGGAAGCGGAACACGCATGCATATAATAGGTATGTTCGTTTACTTCCCAAAACTGCCACTTTCTACCAATTTTACTCGAATTTTCTTTTTTATATGAACTTTAACATAACTTTGAAATAAAATTTTTAGAAATTGGCAGTTTTGGAAAGTAAACGAACAGAGGTAATATTTTTCGTCGGATTACTTGTAAAAAGTGATTGCTACTTGAGGAAGCCATTTTGACAAATCTTTCAGTTAGGCGTGTTCAAAAAACTTAAGCTGTAAAATACACACATTCATAGATGTCACCAGTTTTATTATAAGCAATCTTGCGTGCCATATCAGTAAGCAATTGATCGTTTCTTATTTGCAAGAAACCAACTTGAATTCCTTAACCATTATTTTTTTATCGTCTGACATAACATTTGGTTTTTAGTTTTTCGCATTTCACGGTGTTCAAATTGGACTCACCCTGATGCTGATTCATTTTGTTGTCTAAAAATTGTATCACCCTCCCACTTTATTTATAAAAAAAATCACAAAATCCTATCTCACTTCGCTGCTTCTTTCTCACCATTAAGAAGAAGAAAGATAAATACTGAGAAGTCCAAATGAGTCAAACTCACGTGTTAAGATCCCAACGTCCTTATTTCCACACTTCTTGTCATCTTGACATTAGCTATTATGCTCTTTTTCTCTCTCTGAATATATTATGTTTAAGACACATTTTGAACGAACGAATAAATTAACAAACATTCTAAGTCCCTTTTTACAACAAAAGTGAACTACCTTAACCAGAAAATTTTCCCAAAACGGTTTCTAGTATTTTTTTTGTTTTGAAAATGTTTCTTTTCAACATTTTTATCAACACGCTACTGCTTCCAGAGTGCATGATTCAATCAAACCTCAGAAATTCCAATCAAATTACACAAAAACTTAACGAAGGGCCAATAATTGTTTTAAACCATAAGCCACAAACAATCCATCGTTAGCTGAAAATTCAATACATCACCATAGTGGAGCAATTGGTATTGAATTTGAAAAGAAAAATCGAATTTACTGAAGCTGTTCACCCATAAGAGTACGTGTTCTGAAATGCGGACATTGATTGCTAAATTTTCAAAGTGGGATCCAATCCTGCACCAGATGTTGGATGGCATTGTGTTTGTCGGGTTTGAAAGTACGATTCATGTGAAAATAGGGAAAGTTGTCGGATATTCTGCAAGAAGTTTATTTTTATTTTATCCTTTTCGGACCCGGATTTTTTAAATCTTTTTTTTGTGTAAAATAATTTTCAATAATTGTTATTGTATTCATTCCTCTAAAAGAAAATCAACGAGTTTAATTTGTGTGGAGTTAAATAGTGAATAAGTATGGTTAATTGAATAGTTAAGCATTCATATTTTATCAAAAAGCCCCTCCATCGAAAATTATAATAATTCAATTTTTTTCAGTATCATTAATCTTTGGTTCGTGTTCTGGCAATCAAAAATCATATTCCTGACTCTAATTATTACTTAATTAATCTTGTCTCTTATTTCACATGAAGAATAAATAGTAAAATATACTCATCTTTTCGATTTATCCATTAACTTCGATGGCGTGCCATTACAGGGTCATATTGATTGGCATATATGTAATGGGTGATTTTTAAGCTGGTTTGGTTTTGGCAACACTGTTTTTGACAGCTGACGTGTGTTTAGTACCTTGTGTCACTGTCAAACAGCTTCAGTTTGGTTTGCAATTTAACCATGGATCGTCTTACAAATGAACAACGCTTGCAAATTATTGAATTTTACTATCAAAATTCGTGCTCGGTTCGAAATGTTCATCGCGCGCTGCTTGTGTTCAGCGATGAGGCTCATTTTTGGTTGAATGGGTACGTAAATAAGCAAAATTGCCGCATTTGGAGTGAAGATCAGCCAGAAGCATTGCAATAGCTACCAATGCATCCCGAAAAAGCCACTGTTTGGTGCGGTTTATGGGCCGGCGGCATTATTGGGCCTATTTCTTCAAAGATGATGCGAATCGCAGCGTTACTGTCAATGGTGAACGCTACCGAGCGATGATAACAAACTTTTTTTTGCCCGAAATGGAAGTTCTTGACTTGCATGATATGTGGTTTCAACAAGACGATGCCACATGCCACACAGCACGCGAAACAATGGCGCAATTGCGAGGCGAGTTTGGTGAACAGTTAATTTCACGTTTCGGGCCGGTCAATTGGCCGCCTAGATCGTGCGATTTGACACCATTAGATTATTTTTTGTGGGGGTATGTCAAGGCTAATGTCTATAGGGACAAGCCCGCTTCGATTGACGCACTGGAAGCCAACATCCATGCATTCATTCGTGAGATACCGGCCGATATGTGTGAAAGAGTATGCCAAAATTGGGCTCAGCGGATGGGCTACCTGAGACGCAGCCGCGGTCAACATTTGCATGAAATTATCTTTAAACATTAAATTGCAAGGTTCAAACTATCGATTCAAATAAATATTTCATTCATTTTTTCGAATTTTGTGTTTTTTTTTTTAAAAAAGTTCTAAACCTCTTAAAAAATCACCCGTTATAATGTGTAAGTCAATGCTGTAATGGTAAAACTTTTACCAAGTCTTGTCTTTTTATTCTTTTATTCAAGGAAAACCATCAACCAAACATATGTTTGTATATACCTACATTATGCTTGTATATAAGCATGTATATTGTATATCCTAGAAATATTGCAAACAAAAATAAACTCGCTGCTTTTTTCGTTGGGCGCCATTTAAGAATTAATTTTTTCATTATCTTTATTTCAGTGCATGAAGGCGTATGTGGAATTTGAAATATCAGAAGGAGCTTATGACATATCATGTCCAGATGCACAATGCCCATCGCAGGGTGTTGTTGCATTGAATGAAATCGATAAGCTGACATCACAAAATCTTATGAAGAAACATCATCGATATCGATTGAATCGAGGTAAGACTTCTCTTTTTTTTTCAATTTGTTGTATGTATTTACTTTTATGTGTATTCTTTTTGTAAGCAATTTTAGGCTCATCATACGAATGACATGTGCTCTATTGTGACAGAGTATATTATTTAAAGTATATCTTATTTTTACCTCCTAACTTTGTAAGGGGGTGTATGAGCGCTTCAATCGAATTCAAATTAATTTTATGTGCATGGTGTGATGCTTTGCGAGTCACGAGTATTAATTAAATCAAAAGAATGGCGGTGGTAATATCTGTAAGTCGATCAATCAATTTATTCTTGACGTTGAGTTACAAATGTAATTATATATTATATATTTATATATACATTACATGCAGGCAGGCGCTTGAGCGTTAATTGATTAGAATTAGGTATTTGTTTAATTTTTCACATTTGACAAGATAAATGTGGGTAGGACTTCCAATACCTCAATTGAAATTGAGCTATGCAGGAACTTTGGGGGGCTTGACAAACAATAAGGAGTTTTAAGATATTCGATATTGTTATATAAGCATATATTATATTGAGGATAAAATTCGTCGCTCTATAGCTCGTAGAGAACCATGAGGGCCTAATGACTTACAACTCTCAACCATTATTGTGTTTTGTCAGAAATGAACTGAAATGAACTAGGTTTAAAATTTTCTGTCAAATCCACGAGACTAACTCTAGCACGTTTAAAAGGTAAATCCTTTAGGGAATCGTTCTAGCGCAGAGAACATTTTCAAGAGAGGAACAATTACCATTGAAGTTCAAACTTCAAACACTCAAATCTTTGAATCACTACTTTACTTGATATTGTTATTTTTGAAAAATGTTATAACAGACCAATTGTCTCTGAATCTATTTATTATTACTGCTTTATCAACGAACACCGCAGCCTTCTTCATACTGATTTTTATTTTACTATACGAAATCAGAAAACGCAAATCAGAAACTTGAAATCTAATTTTTGTTTCTTTTTGAATTCTTCTTTTTTTTTAGAAATAGAATTGGACAAATGCCGGACCTGGTGTCCAAGAGCTGGTTGTGAGACTGTATGTTTGGTTGGTTGTACATCTGATTCGGCGCTGGCACCATCTTCGTTAAACGAAGATAAAGACAATGCAATCCTTCAAGCTGCGCTATGCCCGGTTCAATGTCCCTCGTGTAAGGATGAATTTTGTTCCGGTTGTAAAAAGCCGGTAAGTTTAGAAAAATTTATAATATTATAACCTCTGAGCCATCTAATCTATTAATTATTATTTTTATTTTTTTTTTCAAAAAAGTGGCATCCAAACATGTCCTGTGATGAAAACAATCGGCGATTGGCAGCCGATGGCCAAGATGATATTGGCATACCATTTGATAATGATTTGATCAAATGCTGTCCAATGTGTGCTGTTCCTATTGAGAAGGACGAAGGCTGTGCCCAAATGATGTGTAAACGATGCAAACACGTCTTCTGTTGGTATTGCCTTGCAAGTTTAGACGTATGTTGACTCAAAAAAATTTGTCACCAACATCATGGGTTGTTTTTAAACAATTTTCTCATTTAATTGCAGGACGACTTTCTTCTACGTCATTATGACAAGGGACCATGTAAAAATAAATTGGGACATTCCCGAGCTTCTGTGGTGTGGCACAGAGCTCAAGTGATCGGCATCTTTGCTGGTTTTGGCATTTTGCTGCTTGTAGCATCACCGCTCTTGTTATTGGCAGCACCTTGTATTATTTGTTGCAAGTGTCGCATCTGTAGTGGCGGCAATAAGATGGAAGAGGGTGAAGGTGACATGGAGGAAGCTACAGCGCTTCAGAGGTATACTAACTTAGAATTTCTTTTTGAATCAGTTTTTTTTAATTCATGTAACTCTTTTTTCAGCTAATATCCAAAGCTGTCACCAGTGCCATCTACATTAGTTCAGCAGCGAAATTGCCACAATGGACTTAGTGTTGGCAAAAAAGAATCCGAAAATATGTATATGTATTATTAAGAGAGTTTTTTATGCAAACTCGAATTATATTGGACGAACAAAAATAACACATAAATCGCTATCGATTTTGACTGTCAGAAAACAATAAAAGAGTCACATACAAATATTATCCTGATTAAAAAACGCAACAATGGCAATCTGAAAAGAAAACTTTAAACACAAATTTAAAAAGAAGAATCAGTCATTAATAAATAGATAATTTTGTTTTAATTATGCATTTTATTAGAAGCTTCAATAAGAAAGAGATAATTTGATGATTTCATAATACAAATAATTATTTCCTATAGAAAAAATGAAAGGAGTCTGGTAGCACTGCTCTTATCGGAGCTTAGGAAGTCAGTCAAATTTATAACAGAATTAAGATTAATTTGTTATTGTTCCATATGAAATTTGCTTTGGCACGATTTTGTTGT
The DNA here is from genome assembly GCA_932273885.2 of Leucozona laternaria. Lineage (NCBI taxonomy): Eukaryota > Metazoa > Arthropoda > Insecta > Diptera > Syrphidae > Leucozona > Leucozona laternaria. The sequence continues at coordinate 18,049,686 of OW026368.1, read as the reverse complement.
TTTTTTGTATCCAATCCTATTCGAGATTGCAAAAACAAACGCTTATATTAGACGTGTGTGTACAAAACTGCATACTCAAAAACATAAACACATCCATTATGAACTTAATTTTATTAAATTTAAACTTTAAATATACAATTTTATTATTCTTTCTCAATTTAAAATTAGAATTAAATTTAAATTAAAAAAAAATAAACAATTAAATTTTAGATAGTTTCTTAATAAAAACAAGTATACCTACCTTTAAATTAAAAAAAAAAACACTTTTTTCTTAAAGTTTAATAATTAGATTGGGTTGCAAATTATTATATCTATAGACATTAGATAAATACATCATATTTATACATTTAACTAAATTGTGATATTTACAGTGATTCGATTTAAAACAGATTGAAAAAAAATTCATACAGTTAAGGCGGAGACGATTAAAAAATTGAAATAGAAAAAAAAAACAATTTTAAAGAGCGCAGGAAGTTTAAGTAAGAAAAAAAAAATAAAAGGAACAAAATAATACTATTGTTTTTTTTCTTTGTTTTATTAAATACATAAACAAATGGTCAGGAGAACAAATATGAGTCCGAGTCCATCCTTTCTTTTTACATTTAACAAATTGTAGATAATACTTTTATTAAATTATATATCAAAAATATGGAGATTTGTTTTAATTATTAAACAAAAAAATAATACACTTATTAGATACAATTTTCAGATAAAATCATTGTACACGAAAAGTAAATTAAATATTTGCATTTGAATAAATGCTTTTATGATCTAGATAGATATGTTCACAACCAACATATACAAAACACACTAAAGTGAGTTTTTTTTAAATATTTTAATTTGTTTAATCATAATAATAACTTATAATTATTATAATTTAATTTAATAAACAAATATTTATGTAAATTTAGAGAATATACCTATCTATATAGAACCATAATAATTGTTTGCATATTTAACATGAAAAAAAAAATATATGCTGTAACTATTCTTATTAAATATATGATAATTATTAATATATATATATCGTCATAAAAATTAATATATAAAATTAAAACGCTATTAAGCGGAAAAAATTCAATAAAAAATTAAAAATATGAAATGATTTCTATATTTATTTTGAAGGAGAAAGCCAGAACGGTAAAGTAAGGAAAAATTATATTTAGGTACATTTTTTACCCCATTTTTCAAAATTGATATAATTATTTCATGGGTTGTCGTTCCTCATGCGCGTAGACCTTTTGTGGACAAAAATCCAGAGGAAAATTAAACTATCAAAAACAGAAAAAAAAACCTCCAACCAAAAACGAAAACATCTCCTCTAGATGTCCTTAGTTTCTATATCAGCTTTAACACGAGGAAACTGGGTTTTCAGTAAATTTCAATGACGAAAAACTGTTATAACTGTTATAAATTGGCATTTCTCTAGTCTCGTCCTAATAAAATATGTCAAAGTAATTGCAAGAGATTACCTTTTATTGCTTTTTATTTGTGCAGCTTAGCTTCCTTTTTGATCGTTCCCCCTGACAAAAGAGAAAAATTATGAGGCGAAAAACCAGTTGTGCCTTGAGTCGGGTAAACATTTCGGTGACAGTTTTTGATGTTCCTTTTGACCATTTAGCATATATCTTATACTACGTTTTCATTAGTGCAAATGAGGTAATTTCCACCAAATTTGCATGATCAGAAAATTGTATAAAAAGCTTACGAACACACCCAAGTGGAATCCATTCAAAGTGGATTGTCAAAATTCGATGTACCTATAAAAACTAGAATCAGAAAGAAAAAAACACAGTAAAAATCGATTAACAGCCAAATCAATTTCAAAATCAAATTAACAATTTTGTGGCGAAAACATATTATCTGTAATTTGTGAGAAATTACCTGATTTGGGCTCTAATGAAAACGTGGTATTTACCTCTAATTTATTTTATGTTATCCTTTTACTTCAAGTGTCAATGTCATCACGTAATAGCTTATTCTTAATTCAACTTATTTATCATTTTCAAAAAATAACCAAACGTACATTTATTACCTATACATATATTTCGATAACTAAATTAAATTTACTTAGGTATGTCGTTTGACAGATCACTTAATTTTATATTAGGTCTGTTTGGTATTTTTTTTCAGCAAAATATGTAAAACCTGTCAAAACACCAAAGAGAGAACGAATTTCTCAAAAATGGAGAAATTTACAAGAAAGTTAACAAACGCATTGAACCACTTTTGTGTACAAAATGTCAGAATTTTACTCCCCACATCAACAATCACGTGCCAAAAGTCTGGTTTTGTTAACGATTTGCGTTTAATTTAAAAAAATATCACATAAAATATAAATTTGTCAAGTTATTTATTATTTATAAAGTTAATTTTCACATACCAGAAACCACAATTTCAAATTAAAAGCGAAAGATGCTAACAGCTGGGTGTTTTGACAGACTTTACTCTTCTTGCACACAGAAATTTATGTAGCACAAATTCGCAAGTTATCCAAAGGAGGGGAAATTTTTTTCTCTCTCGATGTGCAACAAATTGTGCAATTTTGTGAGAGTTTGTACAAATTCGCAAGAAATTTCACGTTACCAAACAGACCTATTATTTATGTCAAGGCTTAACTACTTTCAAGACTTTTTTGATATGAAAACTCTTGTTCTGTAATTGCCGAAGTAACCTCATGAAAACGTAGTATAAATAAAGCCCGAATCACACTACTCTCATGTGGTGTGTTGGGGAGAAGTGTATCGCTATCGCTCTATTGTATTTCATATGCGTAGAGCCATATTTGTATTGTGTGATGTGTTATGTAGAAATCTATGAAATACATTGGAATGACAGCGACACACTACTCCACAACACACCACACGAGAGTAGTGTGGTTCGGGCTTAATGCTGCATTTACACGACTGACAAATTGGCATTTTTCTGTCATTATACTGCCAAAAGAATGAATTTTTCCATTGTTCTGTCATTTTTTTGACAGTTAAATTCCAGAATAATGCCAATTTGTCAGTCGTGTAAATGCAGCATAAGTTGCAGGCAAGTTTTGTTAGTCCCCTTTCACACGAGGAAACAAGTTGCTGGAGATTTTTTTGACGCTTCCTTTTAATTTCCTTAAAAATCTCCTTTACCTTTCACACGAAGAAACAAAATTGTGGAAACTTTCTGTAATTTCCTTTTAAAATAGCTTGGTTGAACACACTCTACTGTGTGTGTGAAGAGGAATGTCAAAAAAATCACCTCGAATCGTTGACCGGGGATATTTCATTTTCCCCTCTTACTTCTTGCCCTTCTCTCCCACAAACTGAATGTTGCTGGCAACTCAGTTTCCTCGTGTGAAAGGGGACTTAGGTGTGCTCCAGGTATAATACAACTTTATCATACATGAATTCCACATTCCTGGCTATCGATAAATTTGCCCACCACTAGTTATCGTTTTGGCATGTGGATTGTGGACTTGCGGCTGTCAAAATAATGTTTGACATTTCAAAAAAAATTGTTTGGTTTCTGAATTCTTATTTGCTTTTCCTTCAAATTTAATTTTGTAAATAATTCTTATTATTACCGCTTTAATTAGAAAATAACGAGCAAACATTATGGATGAACAAGCTTGTCCACGTTGTAAAACAACGAAATATCGAAATCCATCACTAAAATTGATGGTAAACGTTTGTGGCCACACACTTTGCGAAAGTTGTGTTGATTTATTGTTCTTGAAAGGCTCCGGTTCCTGTCCGCAGTGTAATGTTCCTCTACGTCGAAATAACTTTCGTGTCCAGCTCTTCGATGATCCAATGGTTGAAAAAGAAGTGGACATCCGACGACGTATCCTGCGTGATTATAATAAGAAAGAAGACGACTTTGAAACTCTGTTGGAATTCAATGATTACCTAGAAGAAATCGAAAATATCATCTTTAATCTCTGCAACAATATTGAAATTATAGAAACCAATAAGAAAATAGAACAATATAAGAAAGAGAACCGTGAGACAATCATGCGAAACAAGATGAAGATCGGCCGAGAGGAGTATGAACTCGAAGAGATGCTGGAAATCGAGAAGCACCAAGAAGAAGCTCGACGTTTGGAGCTCTTAGCCATCGAGGAGGAGAACAAAAAGAAGAAGATTCGCGAGAAAGAAGCACTAATCGATGAATTGGCGAGAAGCTACGAAGATGCCAGTAAGATCGTCAGTGCATTTGCCGAACAAGCAGAGAAGCAGCGGGAGGAAGAGAAGGTGGTGCCGGCACCAAAAGCAGCCACGCAATTCTCTACCGGCATTAAATTTACACGTGGTGGCGAACAACTATTTCTGCCAGTGCCCAAGCAAGACGAAGGACCACTGTACGTGCACAAAATTGTGGAATTATTCAATGAAGGTCCGGCAGCACCGCCAACGGCAGATATCGAGACTAAGGGTTACATTTCCCATGTTCGCGCTGAAAATTTGGCAGAAAGAGCGGGTGGCTATAGAGCTACAATGGCATGCCAAAGAGCTCTGCAGGAAGCCTTACAAGGGCTGTTCCACGGTGGATGATAATGAGCGGTGGAAAGTCTGTTTAAAGCTTTTGTTACCTACATTCTTCAAATAACATTAAAGTTCTTGTTTCTAAAACAAACAAAAATATTATGCTTTTTTTCTTTATTTAAAACTATTCTTTTGCAGTTTTGCTGGCCTACTTGTAGCGAGTAGTAGCGACATTATGATGTGATGACATCTATCGGATGTAATGGTGGTAAATCGGAGGAATCGATACCAGAAAATGATGATGTTTCATTCAGATTGAGAATAGCTGCCTGCTAAATTTATAAAAGTGATAAGTGACATTCCAATATAAAATCGGCGTTACTTTAACGACCGCAAAAGGACCAGTCAAATATGGTCGCAATAGCCGGCGTTCGATTTATCCACCTTACCACAAAAAATGATTGAAATCCATACTCAAGTGCGTAGGTGTGTATTAATTATGGAATTAGAATAATAAAGATCACATGTGAAGATAGGAATTTGCGTCTATTCGAACAAGCTTAAGTTCTTATTCGACTCATTAGGTTTAGGAATAACTCTAAAATAATGCATTTTATTTCCAAAAATGTTAAATTTGCCAACAATTGTGAGCAGCTTTTAAAACTCCGTGCGAACAAAATATCTTAAGGTGAAATATTTTTCGTTAAGAAAATTACCAGACCAGTGTAATACTAGAAGGAGTTCTGATCCCTTTCTTTTGATCATAACATCATCGGAGAAAGAAAAGAAAGAAAGTAACATCAATTCTTGATTAAAATATTTTTTTATTTATTTTTTCATACGATTTGTGTTAACAACTACTTAAAATATAATTAAGACGATATACAATACATAGGTAATGATAACTTTTTTTTTGTAATTCACAAACATTCACATCCAGTTGTTTTTGTTATACAAATTTAATTTTTAAATTCTTAAAAAAATGTAAGCTTAATACATAATAATAACTTGTATAATATTTTTGCTCGGACAAAAACTATAAAATTATGTATATTTACCATCCGATAAACTTTACTTAGCCGTGTGTTTAATTTAAACAAATTGTTAACAATTTAGATATTTTTTTTTAATAATTTTTTCCTTCAAACAATAGTTGAATACTAAAGATTTTGTAATTGCTTGTAAATTGAATTTATAACATATTGAGAGTTTGTAAAAAATCGTTTGTTTTATCTAGTTTTTTGTGTTACTTTTTTGTTATTATACACAATATGTAGAGAAGGAGATCATTCAGTGTGGTGTGTATAATCGATTTGCTTTGTGATTGTAAATAAGAGTTAGAAGTATAGTAGAGCAACGCATCAGAAGAATATAATATAGAAGTGGTTCCGATGTTATTGGAATGTTGGTGTTAATTGATTTTTTTTATATGAACTTTAAATTGATTTATAGATTTTTTGAAATAGATAATTTAGTTTTGTTATTTTTGATTTAAGGCCAAACAGATTCACATTTTGTTATATTTTATTTAACTCACTTTCGTTTCCCACTATAGGATTTGATTGCGTCACAGATATTGATCTTTAAATCTTATCATCTTATAAGTTTTGTTGATTGAATTACAAACAAATTATCATATACATATAATCACCAGAAAATTTTTAGACACTAAACAATAATACATAAGAGGGTTGCTCTTTTTTTTATATGGACAAAAATTATTGACAAAACTATAATTGAAATTCGAAGCTTAGTTACACAGTAAAGGATTTTGTTTGATGTAGTATCTGAACAAGACAATCTTCGAAAAAGTTTTGTTTTAAAATTTCATCTCAAGGGAAACCATATTGTTTTCCAGAAAAAAAGGAAAGACTGGGAAATAAAGTTGATTACACTGAATCATCTGAAAATAGAAGAAGAAAAAATAATCATTTAATTCAATTAATGGGACATATTTAAAGACAATTGTATATTGAACTAAATTATAAAAAATTATTCCTATTTCGTGACCTTTATTAAGTTAATAATGTAAAAATTCTAAGCGGGCTTAAGGTCTTTCTTGATAAGTATGTTTTTCTTATATTAAAATAAATGACGCAACGTTTCGTACCTGCTCAAAATCTATTTTAGTTTTAAATATATTTTTTTAGGATAATACAAATAGACCTGCAGAAGTACGTACGCACGTACGAAACGTTATCTATCGTAATATGTATAAGAAAAACATACTTATCAAGAATGAACTTGAGGCCGCTTAGGATTTTTACACTAAATTATAAAAAAAAATAGAGTGAATTATAACGAAGGTTATGTCGTTATTATTTATATTTGTTTATGTTTTTGACTTGGAATCTTGTTTCAAAAATTCAACGGCCATATTATTCACTCGATTCATCCAGATTAAAAATTTAAACCCCGATGTTAAGCATACAAATTCAATGTAAATACATCTGGATTTAAGTTTTAATCTGATTGTACAGGGTGTCCGCCGAGAAGGTATACTACTTTGTTGTGCCGCCATTTTGGTAAACATTAGTCTTGACAGTTCCTATTTGGCAGTCGTGAAGTAGACACGTGGCAAATTTATTATGGAAAAATATTCGATAAACCAACGTGTTTTAATCGTTAAAACATTTTATCAAAATCAATCATCGATTACTATGACGATGAGAAAGTTACGTGAAATTTTTGGGAGAAACAACAAAACGCACTATTTATCGTGTAGTGAATGATTTCGAAGAAAGAGGATCTGTAGGTGATAGGCTCAAGCATGGACCACAACGTACTGCAAGATCAGCTAAGAACATTACTGCTGCTCAAGGAAGTGTAACTTCTTTGAAAATGAAAACGCCGTTACGGTAACTGTGAATGGGGAGCGATATCGTGATATGATTGAAAACATTTTAACGCCACAACTGTATGCTTTGGGCTTGATTAACATGTGGTATCAACAAGACGGTGCCACATCGCATACAGCCAGAATTACAATGGAATTACTGCAAGACCTCTTTCCACAACAAGTTATTTCAAGAAATGGTGATGTTGATTGGCCTCCATGGTCGCCTGATTTGACTGCTCCGGACTTATTTTTGTGGCGATATCTGAAAAGCAAGGCTTATGCAAACAAACCAGAAACGCTTGAGCAACTCAAACAAAATATTCGTGATGAAAAACCGCGTGAAATGTGTGAGAATGTAATGAAAAATGTGCTCAAAAGGGCTCGTATTTGTGAGACTAACAGAGGCGGACATTTACCTGATATTGTATTCCATACATAATTGCCAACATTAAAGAAAACATTTATCATTATAAGATCCATTCTCTTTCATTCAATCAAAAATTATAAACAAACAAAGTAGTATACCTTCCCGGCGGACACCCTGTATCTAGTGAATAATATGGCGGTAAGAAATCAGACTACCCAGTTAACCCGTTCACTTTTCTGAGATTTTACAAAATTTATTAGACTCAAATCGGGAAATTTTTGAGATTGTGAGGATTTCTGATTTTTTAAGTTTAAATAGAATCAAATGTCAGAAATGTTATAATTTAATTATTTAAATATTGTCATAGTATAATTATTCATTTTTTTGGGTGTTTTAAAAATAAACTTACCATGATACCACCATTTCGTTTTCTTAGGATTTTTATTGCACGTTTTAACGTAAAGTGTATTATCTGCAGGTCGTTTCTTTTCACGACAGCTGCTTAACATAGAAGCTATACTAAGACACACAGATTGCACCGATAATGCCGGTGACCAGTCATCAGTCAAAATAGATAGGCAGATATGACCATTTGAGTATACATGCGGATGGATTGGAATATTTGATCCAATAAATGTCACCTACAAAAAAAAGTTATTTTATTTCCTCATGTTGATAATAAAAATAAAAAAATAATAAGCTCACCTCAGGCGAGTCAAATGGATATTTGTTATTGAATTTGAATAGCAGTTGAAAGTTTTCGCCTTCGTATAAGGTTCCTTCAAAACCTTCAATATTGATTTTCCATCTAAAAAAAAAAAAAAAAAAAAAAATAAGAAATCACAGAAAATATTGTGTATAAGCTGATGTGTTTCATGGTTGTCTATGTGACACTGTGTTCAACTTACTCGGCTAAATTTTGACTAATGCTTTCGGCGTCGACAGTAACTCCTGGTGGTGGCTCCTTGATCAAGGACATCAGTTCTTTATGAAGTCTGCGCTAAAAATAGAAAAACAAAAGATTTACATAAATGTGAGAATTTCGTGTTTTTTTTTTGAAGAATATGACAAATTCTGAACGAACAATAAATTTTCTTAGTTTCATAAACATAAGCAAAATGCGACGTTGGGTTTTAAAAATTCAACCATGAGACAAAGGTGTGAATATTAAGCTGGATAGAATTAGAATAGAGGTATGAGGACCCAACGAAACGGGTAGATCTAGTTTTAAATCCATTGATTGGGCGTTGATTTTTTTTTAATTCAAAACAAAGATTATAAATGCTATTGGAGGAAAATAAATTGATGGTTTTAATCAAAAACAGAACCAAATGAGCCACACCAGTTCTAAGGAATTTTATCAACTTAAAAAAAAATACTGTAGGGTATGGTGTATTTTATGAGTACCTACAATAAATAAGATAACTGTATGCAGACTTATTGTAATTTATCACAACAAAATACGCGTTTGAAAAAAAAATAATATAAATCTACATATAGAAGGTTTATAATGTAAGTATTTTTTATAGAGTGCAATATTATGTATTTCCATTGAAGTTAGATTTATAAACACAATAAAGAATGATAGAGAAGAAAATTAGTATCGTAAATATGTTTCTGATAAAAATAATATTAATTCATACAAATAAACAATCGCAATCTTATCATTTTTCCTAATGTAGCTGTATATGTAGATAAACAAAATTGGTTCAGAAAATCTTATCATTACAAAAACAACAAACATACAATTTATTACATTTTTTTTCAAAAAAAAAAAAAAAATGATAACACAAAGTTCAGGTGTTGTTTGTTCATGACTACAATTATTGAAGGACGGAAATTAAAACAGCACGTACGCACTATTTTTGTTTATTGACGATGTGTACCTTTTACCGGACATGGATTATAAAGTTTTAATGTCGGAAAAGGTACTAATGGCAAATGTACTTTTTGTTAATATGTCAAGTTATGGTATGAATTGTAACAAGCAAAGTATAAGGGTATAAAGTTTAAAGGGAATTCGTTAAATCTGTTGCATAGACGTAATGGCGACGTTAGGTCGCTAGCCAAGCCAGCAGAGACAAAAAAGGTGCACACCTATAGGGGTGTTGGTTTAGCCTCCATTTTAAAAACACTTTCACACGAATATCTCGATAACGGCTCATCGAACAAACAAATTGTCAAGATTAATTTTATAAGAAATTTAATTAAAATTTTGTAATATGTATGTAAATAAAGAAAGGCAAGTTGCAAAGGTATATATTTTAATGCGGTATTCTTATTTGAAGTACTGTAGAGTCAAGCCCTTCCAGTAGTGGGCAAAACCTGAGACACCCATTTTTATTTGTTAAATCGTGCGAAACGAAACGCGTTACACCATTTTATCGTTTTGTAAGTCGAATATAAAAATGCTGGTCAGTGATTTCGTTCAGGGCAATAGGGCAGAAGTGTTTCGATTTCGATTTCCAGCTGCAATTTGATTAGGTGCGTTCGCGTACTAGTCCGAAACCACCCAAAACTACTTGATTTTGCCAGATTTAGTCCAATCCTGTTCGCGTACTTCCATTTCGTGTCATTTTGGGCAGAAGAGAGTGCTCGCGAGAGAGAAAACTTTTTCCCCTTCTTGCCAGTTTTTACCCGAGAAATTTCTTCGGGCAGAATCTGGTAAGTTCTGTTTTCTGTCAAAAGCCAGTTAAAGAACAACAAAAAATACAAAATGGCTGTTGTTTACTTTTACTTTAAGTTTAATTTTCAAGGGTAGAAGTGAATTTTGTTTTAAATTAGTGAAATAAATCCCCAAAAAATTTCTTGAATAAATAATATCTATTAAAAACCTGTATTTATTGTGTATTGTGCAGTGCTTTTTGTTTTAAAAAATATATTGAATTTAAAATATTAATTTAAAGAAATTTTGTTTTGATGAAATTTAAATGAGTGATTTCAAATGTAATTTTGCTTAAATTACGATTTTTCAAAATTATATTGCATTAAATTGCTTGAATCGTATTGAACTACTTTCACTTCTGTTGTTTTTCCGCCATTAAAATCAATAAAGAAAGTAAAATTACAAATGTAATTCCAATTTTGTCGCTATGTTTACTTTTTTTTTTGCTATGGGGCTCTTTTTTGTTTATTTTTGGTTGACGTTTAAAAAATGGGCAACATTTTTGGTTCAAAGCGTTCGTGTACTTTTTGGCAATTTTACTTCCCCCCGAGAGAATTTCATCCCCTCTCCATTGAATGTGACAAATTGCCATTTTTAGTCCGGAAAGTACCCGAACAAACCTATTGTTTCTTATCAAATGAATTACGAATTCAGAATGATTTGTGTTTTCATGCTGGTAGCTGTCAAACGGATGTCTGTATTGTCGTGTAAATTGGGTCAATAAAAAGAGTGTCAAATCTGCCTAAAAATCCGGGTATGCAAAACAGATTTCTGATTTTAAAAAATCAATGCTTTTGTCCAATGGATGGCAAAAACTGTCAAAATCTGTCTTTTGACGGATTTGCATACAAGAAAATTGATTTTTTTTACAAATGTAAAGCCGTTATTCTGATCTACTTGATATACAGCTAGAAAGGTGTGGCTATACAAAATGTTTGTACAACGCTTTGACACATTAATACTAGCCTGTCACTTGTCAATATATTTAGAAATAAAGCTTTAGCTTTACCTTTTTTATGGTATGTTTGCTTTCATTAACAATTTAGTTCATTAGCCAAAAGTATGCATCACGTTTATGTAATGTATTAAGTAATAAAAAATTTTAAATCTTGAACTCTCAACTGATGGAACAGTGTAAAAAATGGATTTTCTGAAACTCAAAGGAAAATTGAAAAAAATTGGACACAATTTGAAAAACATCTGCAGGAAATTTACATTTGTTTTCTTCATTTTTTCGCGAAACAAGATAAACAATCAATTGAAATCTTATTGCAATAACATCATAAGCCACAGAATTGATATTGCATGACTTGCAAATAGTCTGTTGTGATGTTATCTTAATAAGTCCTTCAATTTAATAGAAAATAAAGTATTTTAATTACTCATTTCATATTTCGTAGTAGCTGAGAATATTTTATGGTACAGAGGTACCTACCTACAAACAAAAGTTCTAAATTCTCACGTGATTAATAAGATAAATATGTATATCCGCACTTTTATCAAATCGCTTTTAAATTTAAAAAAAAAGCTTAAATATATTTGTTTTACACATATTTATTAATACTTACTTCCAATTGCAAACAGGTAAGGTTTAACTTCTTTCCATTTGTTGGAACTCGTTCCGTTGGGGAAGTTGTAATTATTTCGGATTTTAAAGTATCCTTCTTTTTAAATAATTTCATCATTTTGATTTAGTTTTTTATTTAAGTCCTTTTTTTTATAAAATAACTGTTTTTTTTTTGTTAAATAACTTGTAATGTTGATATTCAATAATTTTATAGAGCCATTTTAACCAAACGTCTATTCGTCTGAGTAAAACAAAACCGATAGGTAGACTAGAAATTAATTACAAACGAAATAAGTTGAATTCAAAATGTAATTAAAGCGTTGTTGGTTGGAAAATATTTATCAGGTTGATAATTTCAATTTACTTGAAGTGTGTGCAAATCTCCTGATAATAATTTGAGCAGCTGATAAGATTAGCTGATAACGATGTTGTTTTTTTTTATTTTCAAGTCGAGCAAAGGGTGAACAAGAATGCACCCTTTCAATGGTTATGTTGATTATAAGTTGTAACAAAAACAAAAAATAGTTTTCGTTTTTTTTATAACTTATAACCTAATCGAAATTGAGTTTTTAGTTGTTTTTTATAATTTTCTGATTGATTTGTTTTTATATTATGAAGAACGCGATAAAATTTAGTTCTATTGAAATTTCTTTATTTTTTAATTTTTTATTTAAATTGATTTTCAATAGGATAGATAAGCTTATCTGAAGAAAAGTTTCAACAGCTTTTTGTGAGAAAATATGTCAGCAACAGGTGAACAAATTCATACAATATGGACATCAAATGTGGAGACAAACAAATTTAGAGATAATAAGGAAATAAATTACTTAATATAGATTTATTAGCAGAAATTTTGTGAGAGAATCAGATAAATGGTGCAAAACAATGAGCGTGTGACAGATAAGATTTCACAATGAGAAAAAAATCTCAGGAAGAAAAGATTAATTGGTTGAGATTAAACTTCTATAGCTGGTCCTTATTTTTATTTAAGAAAAGATATTGGTTCCATTGTATTTTTTAAGGAAATTTTGGTATTTTTGTAAAAAATGCGAATTAAAAACATTTTCTTTTTCATTATTTTTCCCAGATTGTTTGATCAATAAAAACGTTCATGGCAAAGTAATGCAAAAAAAAAAAGGTAAAAATTAATAGAAACATGGCTGCTTTTAAACGATGCAATTTCTTCTTCCGATTTTTAAGCACGTGAGCTAGTGCGTTTTATTTTCATTCGTAGTTCGCTCAGATAGTAAGTCCCCTTTCACACGAGGAAACAAGTTGCTGGAGATTTTTTTGACGTTTTCTTTTAATTTCCTTAAAAATCTCCTGTACCTTTCACACGAAGAAACAAATCGTGGAAACTTTCTACAGTTTCCTTTTAAAATAGCTTGGTTGAACACACTCTACTGTGTGTGTGAAGAGGAATGTCAAAAAAATCTCCTCGAATCGTTGACCGGGGAGATTTCATTTTTCCCTCTTACTTCTTGCCCTTCTCACCCACAAACTGAATGTTGCTGGCAACTCAGTTTCCTCGTGTGAAAGGGGACATAAGTTCGCTTAAACAAGTGGTTTAAATAGTGCAGAGAGATGATACCTCTTCACTTGCACAAAGTTAACTTTCCATTAAAAATCGCAGAGTTTAAAAGGTTTTTCCAATTAGAAGGAAACCAAAAGAGAAACGAAGATTATAAATCACTCTCGTGTAAAAAGTACTAAATCAACATTCCAATCACATAATCCAATTTGTTTGTCGGCATTTACATTGAACGATTTTTCCAATGCCGATTTTTTGTTGTTGTTGCAATCGTGTGAGAGAGAATGGAAAATCGTCTGGAACATGTCGGCAGTCCCTCATTGAAAAAATCGGGCTATGTAAATGGGGACTTTGCCTTTAAATTGGAATTGGAATGCTTTTGTGCAGGGATGTTATCAAAGCTGAGCCGAGGAAAAAGAAAACAAGAGTGAAGAGTACAACAGGCGCATTTGAACAAAACCTTCAACAACTCTCTATTTTCTAATCAAATTGCATTTCTTGGCGAATAATTTCTCGGTAACGAGTAACGACGCCACTGAGCTACATAGCAGACAAGCGTAGGTAACTAAACTCATCACCTGTACCTACATGTCTGATGTGCAGAAACACTTTTAGTGCCTGATTACATGGGTCTTTTTACTGAAGATCATTTTACTGAACTCGTGATTACACGGTGAAGAAAAATCCTTTCATTTTAATCTACACTTCCCTGTCTCACACCCATAAAATCCACATATATCTCACTCACACGTTTCATGCTGAATCCGAAAATATTAAATGAAAATGGGGCATCGGTGAAATTTGGGTGGAATCTACCTTCTCTTTTTACGCACATAAAATCTACCTGTCTCACCGATGCGCTCTTCAGTAAAATGAACCATGTAATCAGGCACATAGAATTTCTATCTTTTGGTTTACTTTCAAGTCAAGAACCACTCAGACTTAGCTTTTTGATCTTTGTGAAATTAAAATTAAACCTAAACACACTTAAATGTCACATTGATTTACTTTAATTGGCTTAATTATAAAAAAAAAAACTTCTTTACCAATGTCAATTAAAAGTATAGACTGACAGTCTGCATATGCAATTCTGGTTTGTTCGCTAAGTTTTAACTTTTCTATACAAATAAACATAAATAAATATATACTTTTACTTTTATACTCATTTATCATGACAAAGCATTGTTCGTTTAAATGCGCCTTTGAAGTCAATGAAAAAGAAATATTATTTATTGCTTTGACAAGACGGTGGGGCGGTACATGCATCGAATTTATTTTTAACTTTACATCAAAATATAACACACGACAACAAATTAATTGTCAGTTTTCATGCAATCGAATGAAAGTTTTTTTTTTTTTTTTTACTAAGAAGATGTGTCGATGATTGGTGTTGTATCAAGAACCCATGCAATTTTCATTATTTATTGGAATTTGTTATAAAATTATTCAGAATTGCAAAACATCACAAAACGAAGTAACCTTAATTACAATTAAAGTGGGTACAGTAGCGGCTAGATGAAGTAGAACAAGCATGCAGAAACATTTTGTTCTAAATACTTAAAAAGTGTCAACTTAGTTCAATTGGAAGCAATTAATTAGAACTGATATAATAAATACATATATTTATTTTGGAAAATATTAAAAGTGATGTCATTATACTACACACTAAAGAAGTACCTAAATCTTCTACGCCAAATATACATTCACGGGACATGCACACATAAACAAAACCGTGAAAAGTCACAACTTCATACAAGTTTTAATCGTATTCAAATTATCAAAAAGCAAAAAATTTTTCACCAAATTTTAATAAATACAAAAAATTTGAACTTTATTCATCGAAAACACTCAGGCCATGACTCAACTGTTTTTATAATGAGTGTTTCAAACCGTTATCAAATTAGGGTACTGAATATTCATAAAAAAAAATGCATGACTTTTAGTCTTATTCATTCCAAAGTATGTCTAACTGCGGACAACTGTCAAACTCCAAAATCTTATTTATAAACATTTTCTATCGATTGTCTAACTTGGACACTGTCCAAACCTATTCTAAAGTGGGTAAGTTCAATGAACAAAGCAAGTCATGTTTCTAGTTACGAATTGAAAAGTTATCTCGAAATTAATGAAATTTTCTTTGAACGTATCGCAAAGTTCACAAAGTTGACAGATTACAGGGATGTTTTTGAATATATGAGGACATATTCCAACAACTGTTGGAATGCGATTATTAATAAGGAGATGTCCAACTATTTAAACACTGTCCAGCTGAACCTCAGCTGTCCAAGAGTGTTCTAAGGAAATCTGATAAATACGACTGGAGATGAACAACTATTTAAACAATGACTAGCTAGACAACTGATTTGAATAACTATTGTTTTGTAACATGCGCTTGCGCATACAATTTATTAATTTAACTCGTAGATAATAGTATATATAGAATCAATATTAATTATAATAAAATATTTGATTCATTTATTCACATATGACATGCAATCCATCATTTCATCAATTCTATCAATATAAAGATAACCAGGTGTGTTATAACAATTTGTATCTATCGCCTTGGGTCAACAATGCAATTGCTTTCTATAAGCCGAGAAAATACTTTCAGTTATATAAAATTCATGTATTTATTTAAACTTCGTTATTTCTGGTTTTAAAAGCTTCGCTTGTTCGGCAAATTAAAAAAAAAATGTCCAATCGCACAACAAACAGCTTACCTTTCCTAATAATTCTAAATAATTATCTGCGATGAAATATTGCATTTATCAACAAAGGCTTGACAAACCAACGTATATTCAAGTGACTCTTACTGCACCCGGTTCGGTTTATATACTATATTTGCATTTATTAATACAACTGTCACTAACTTGTTGACATAATGACAGATAAATTAACTTTTGATGATTCAAATTTCAAAAAAGAAAAAAAAAAAAAGAATCATGTTTGTTGACATTTACTTTATGAATAACTTAAACTAGTTCACAACATTCTTTGACTTTATAGAAATAATAACACACAAAAATAGAAATAAAAGGAATCAAAATTCTATCCTAAGTAAACTCTTGAAAAGAGAAGATATGCCAATTTTAATATATAAACTTCAGAAGTTATCATTAGGACTGTTTGTTTGTGTTGGCAAGAGAGAAAAGCCCATACAAAATAAAAAATCAATATGTATCTTTTCGATACGAACAGAGAAAGTTAGAATTTATGGACTTATATTAATGAATGTTTACTTTAATTTTTTTGTTACGGACTTTGGATATATTTCAAGATCGAAATGAAATGTTTATTCATCGATTGTTGTTTATGATTTGGAAATTTTTTAAGTAAACAAGCCAAAAAAAAAAACCATAATTTAATATATGTCCTTAATTGTATTTTTAAATTCATAACAAATTAATATGGAAATGCAACTATGAAAGTTTTTTTTTATATTTTCGGATCATTAAAAAGTTTAGTTTTGTTTAATAAGGTAAAATTTAGTTAGATAAGATAAGAACAGAAATTGAAGACTTATGGGGAGAATAACAAAAATAATTCAAATCATATTAATATTTATGCAATAACAATTCTAGTTGAAATTTATGTTTATGATTTGCATGCCATCTTTGAGCGTATATGAAATTTTCATTAAAATCGGTTGAGTGGTTAAGATTTTATTGGATTAAGACCGCCTATCCATACAACCGGAACCACTGCTCACTGGGTTAAGTTACTTAAAACGTTTTTGTATGGTTTCCTGACGAGGGGAAATAGTATGTAGAATATCATAAGCTCAAATTCATGACTTGATATTTCTTCGAAAAAATTGATAGGTTTTCAGAAATTTACGGAACGGAATTTTGACCATTCTACATATTATTATGTTGTACCGGTACGTAAGTAAATTCTTACCAGAAATATCTCAAAAAATACAGTAGTTATTAGATTTTTTTTAGAACACGCTTAGACAGTTGGCCAGCTAGTCATTGCCTAAATATTTTAGCCATCTCTTTATTTATAAACGGATTCCATAAGTTGTCTAACTATCCAGGGTTGTTATCGAAATACGTCCTCATATATTCTCTGACATGTCTGTAATATGTCAATGGCCGAGTTCAACGCACATCTGAATATTCAGAATTCTGAATTTTTGAAGCTCTTGATTGGCCAGCTGTCAGAAAAAGTTCTGAAAATTCAGATGACTTCTGACAGCTGGCCAATCAAGAGCTTCAAAAATTCAGAATTCTGAATATTCAGATGTGCGTTGAACTCGGCCAATCTGAAATGAACTAATGAATTTGAGTGAACTTTGTAAACAGCTGTTTTAACTATTACAAACATTTTCAATTCAAGCATCCAAATAAAAAATAAAAATGCTTAATCAATCACATAGAAAAAGGTCTGAGAATTGGTATAACCATGATAAGGTATAAGGTGTGAAATTAAACCAATTTATCATGTTAATATTGTTAAAAAAATCAATTGCATGCAGCAAGAGGCATTTTTAATTTCGATATTTTTTTTTTTGTTTTTAAAATCCAAACAATTGACAGATAAGAAAAATTGTCAATCAAATGTCATTGGGTACGTTCAACACACATTACATTCATTTCCGATTGACTTCGTAGACATTGAACGTTCCCACTTTAGAATAGGTTTAGAACACCAATTTCGGTGTCTAAAGCCGCGTCCAGATCAATAAAAATTTATGTTGTGCGCCGTGCGCCTTGAATTTTCTTTTCGCCGCAAATATTTCCGCCGAAAATTTAAACTTATTTCGGAATTAATTTTTGCTTAAAAGTGCCATGCTTTAGTGCTCAGTTTGAGCGGAAAATAATTTTAATAAACTGATGAATCAATTTGTCCACATCAAAACACCTTTGCGCCGCAAGTATTTTCGTATGCAAAAAAATACGTCAATGTGGACGTCCAGGCGCACACAAATTTGTGTGTCAAATTAACGCACGCTATCCGATTCCGATGGATTTTCGGCGCACACAAAAATATTTGGGGTGCAAAGGTGTTTTTATGTTGACAAATTGATGAATCAAGTTTATTAAAATTATTTTCCGTGCAAATTGAGCACTGACGCGCTGCACTTTAAGCAAAAATTGATTCCAAAATAATTTGAAATTCTCGGCGGAAATATTTGCGGCGAATAGAAAGAAAATTCAAGGCTTGATCAGGACGCGACTTAAGATGAACAAATGAAAATGTTTATAAATAAGATTTTGGAGTTGGATGGTGTGCTAAAATTAGCAAGGCTTTAGAATGCGAGTATAAATACCACTGTTATGTATAGCATGATCTTGATCGGAGAAATATCTCTTTTTGATTGATTATTATTATTATCATAGCGAAAAATACAATTTTCAACATCAAAGTGATATTTTGTGTAGCAGGCTCGAGATACCTATCTACCTACTTTTTTTTCAAAAAGTTAGTTTTATAATTTTAGCAAACAAGAAGATCCTCTTTTTTGAAATAAACAGCACTTGTGCCATCAATTGAATATGGGGAAACGTGGGTGTTGAAAGATTTATTATCAGTTCCTTCCACAAAGTCCCATGCGACTTATTGGCTGGTTTTCTTGCATTTCTCTCTATATTCAGTTGCTGTATGGAACGTGCTTAGACTATTAAATTGGCGCTGATTGAAGAAGATATATGCATATGTGTAATGTATATATACAATATCTACAAATTGAAGAGATAATAAGTCTGCCGTCTGTTCAATATGTTCATTTGCATTTGGCAAGTTGTATTCAAGAATCCCATTTATAAATATTTATATACACACATTCCAATTAAATTGCTGTGTAGGGTAATTTTTAATGGTCTTATCATAAACAAAAAAAAAAAAAAAAAAACAGTTGTAGTATCTGCTGACGCTCCCTGAGACTGAGACCGCCTTTTATGCGAACCTTTGTTTGGAAATTGGAACCTACAACCTACTACAAATACAGAAACGGCAGCGACATCGACATTCGACACACCGGCCGCAACGCATCAGCCACATTATGATCGTATGATGGTGTCCGCTTTTGTGTTGTTTATTATTCTCGGTCTTTTCATTTTAAGTATATTCTTACTACATACAGTACCGCTGCGCTGGCTGTTTACTTTTAACTTTTTGCGCATTTAACGATTCTGCAGTGCGAAATAGGTATAGAGAGATGAGTACTATGAAACATTGTTGTGAACGCAGTTACGAAGTTCAACGATCGGTAGAAAAGTGGTATACTTGTTGACAATGAACTAAGTTAACCCTATTGTCATCATCACTTAAGTTGAAAATAATAAAATATAAATTTCAATGCATTTTACTAGTCGATCTCGATAGTGAAGATGAGTTTTTATCCTTGTGATATTTATGTATGAAGGTATAGGTAAACACTATATAAGAGCAAGTTAAACAGTGTCAGTTGATATTATAAAATCGATGTCAAATACGTTTTCTTTACTGTACGTGCGTACGTATACATACGGGTTTTGGCGCGGGTAGATTTTGGCGGTTAATGTGGGTTTCGTTTCGACCAAAAAAATCGATTTTTCTTTGATTTTTTTGATTTGTGACAAGTTTTTCCTTTCCTTTCGAACAAAAAAATCGAATTTTTGTCGATCTGAAGTCGATTTTGCAGATCTCGATTTTTAGCAAGATTTACACAGATTTTCACACGCACTTGCACACACATCAAAGAAAAGTGACTTTTACCCAGTGTCGTTTTAAAAAAGGCACTCATACAATCATAAAACAAAATAAAATCACGCTTTGTGTTCGTTTTGCCAGTAAGATTTAAGATCTGACACCCAAATCTGAATTGGTTGAAACGAAAGCCACATTAAGATCTGACACCCAAATCTGAATTGGTTGAAACGAAATCCACATAAGTTGTTTTGGTGAGACATCTGTCAAATATGTTGTTTATTATTAAGTAAATTTGGTGTTCAGTAGCTATATGGCTTAATGTGGAACATTGTGGAAATTGTACAGTAACTACCTCAACAAAACACGCTTATAAACAGAATTCTGTACAAAAGAAAATTTTATTTAGTTGTGAACAAAGATGGTATTTTTCGCAGTCACTGGATTTCTCATTTTCTGCAGAATGAATTTTTAAAAAACACAAATTTTTACTCGAGGGGTACTTGGGTAAATTTCGATTTTCAACATGCAAAAGTTGATGGAAATTTCAGAACTGAAAAAAATATATCCTAGAGAGTCGTGCCTGATGTTTTGATAAAAAAGGTATTTAAGAAATATTTTAAAACCTGCGAAAGCTTGAGGTCCAATTTTTAAGGCTAAGGTCTAAAGGGATAGTTTCCCATTTCTGGCCCACGAACAAGTTTGGTATCAAATAAAAGGTGACGTGAAGCCCGATACATGAGTAAAATATTTTCAAAATCGTTCATGGGAAAGTCGAGATATTTGGGCTTCAAGTTGACGATTGTAAAATAAGGACTTCAGATCTTGTTCCAAATAGTTGTCCAAATGAATAATTGTATCTAATGAAAGGTATTTTTCTTGTCGACTTTCCCATGAACGATTTTGAAAATATATTTGACTCATTCATCAGGCTTCACGTCACCTTTCATTTGATACCAAACTCGTTCCTGGACACTCTGGGCCAAAGCTCCATAGTAAAATGGGCATTCCCTTTGTGTGCAAAAAACTATCGGGCGTCGCTATGTATGTTTGTACCCCTACTTTATGAGATTCAAGAAAAAAATCAATTCGATTTCATCCAGGAATATAATCTCTGTTATAGGCCGAGTTCAACGCTCATCTGAATATTCAGAATTCTGAATTTTTGAAGCTCTTGATTGGCCAGCTGTCAGAAGTCATCTGAATTTTCAGAACTTTTTCTGACAGCTGGCCAATCAAGAGCTTCAAAAATTCTGAATTTTGAATATTCAGATAGTTATTATTTTCCTTAGAGCCGATGACGTCTTTTTGTGCACATTTAACTTTTGGTTCTTCTTGCACCAGATGTTTCATAGTGTGCTAACATTTAAACAGTCTAGGACAGTTAATTATACCTAAAAACCACTTAACCTCTAGCTTAAAGTGTCAATAAAGGTAAGATTATTTAATAAAAAACGTCAAATTTTATTTCTCTGCCAGGCGATAAGATTGCCGTACAGGAAAATGTCGAAATAAATTTATTAAAAGCCTATTAGTCATAATATCAGTGTTTTTATATTTCCTTTAAACAGCTGATATTATTATTTATTACGACAGAACCGGAACTAAATTGTGGTTCTACCATTTGTATAAGGCATGTTCGTTTTGTTTATTCAAAGTTCTATAATGTATTTCAATGACGCGTTAACGGTATCATGGTTTGTATGAATAAATACATAAATAGAACCTACTGTTGACACAATTTATTTCAAATTATGATTATAAAATTTCATGGACATTCACAAAATCTCCCAGATTCTATTTCAAAAAAAAAAAAAATATATGATAATCCAAAAAAAAAAATACACGTTTTATTTGATAGTGATTCAAACGCGTCCACCACAATTTGTATTATATTACGAAATCCAGAGTTGACAACACGAGTCAGTCAAGTACAAGGGTGTCGAGCTAGGGGTGATTCGTTGCTCTGGATTTTTTTTTTGTATTTTCGATTAAATCAACTTCCTAGCGCATGCAAAATAATCAAGTCCGACACAAGTAGTCAGTAAGTGAGTGAGAAGTGCAATTTAATTGATAGCTTTGCAATCTGTGATAAGAAACAGAAAAAAAAAGTTGTAAATTTCTTTTTTTTTTCTTATTTAGTATAAATTTTCATTTAGCAATCTCATTCGAAATTCACGTGTAAAATGCATGCAAATGTTTTTGTTTCATTCGTAAACAATTTACCTATAATTATAATGTATTCCAGAATTTGATATTTTTTGTTTACTATTTCGATTTTTGCATGTATTCTTTTTTCATGTAGGTACATATGGTTTTTATTTTGTTGAGTGATTGCAAATGAAATTGAAAATGTTTATGCATTCGAGCTGAGTCAGAAATTCGTATTAAAAAAAATATTAAAAAATACAAACAGTGGATCGGATGCATCATAAACAAAATAGTTCCTACTTTAATAAATTACACCAAGGGAACTTTGATTGTTCGCACAGTTTAATTAGTTTTTTTTTACGATCTTTCAATATAAACAGGAAGTTTGGATTAGTCATCGATGATTTGAATATTTAGATTTTTTTTCCGCTCTTAATATGTGTATCTATGAATTTCCCTCAAACGACTGAAAATGAATTTGTTAGGAAAAACCCATCGCGTGAAAAATTTACGGCGATAAACATTTTCCGTTCGAAATAACGCAATTTTATGATAATTAATAATTTTATTGTTAAGGAAAGTCATGCATAGGGAAATTTGCAATTTTTTGAGGGTGCTTGAAAGATTGTATGTTGTATAAAACATTTATTTTTCCTTAAAGCTCCCTACACACCACACGATGTTCTTTCTCGTGGCCATGCTTTTATCACGAAAGTCGGTAGATTTTGATCAACTTGAATGTGGCTGTTTCATTTCACCTTGTTCTCGAAAGCAGGTACCATGAACCATGAACATCTTAGGTTTGGATACAACACATACTTTTAGAAAGTTGTCATCATCGTTCACCCTAAGAGAACCGTAAGCACTAGTGAAAAATCATTGCATATTTTGGTGGGTTTTTGCCGTTACCAATTTTAATGACGGGATTGAATCACAACCACGAGCAGGAACGTCGTGTGATCTTTAGCCAGTTTAATGCAAAATTGTAAAGTAAGTATCTGGAGTCTTGTCTTTAATTTGAATGAACGTCAATTATGCATGAATATGGCTAATCAGGGACAACTTTAATTAAATTAGTGGCGAAAAATTTTAGAAGATTTAGTAAAGTGTTAAATCATTTTTAATATGATACTAGGTTAAAAAGAGGATTTTGCTAATTTTAAACTAGTTTAACATGATTATATCTCTAAACATTCTACTCAAGTTAAATAGCCAGATTGTTGATTTATCTTTTTAAAATAAAGGGTTTTCCAATAAGAGGTGTTATTTTGAATAGCCCGCTATTTCGGTAGCTGTCACTTTGAAGCTGTCATTTTTTGACATTTGACAAGTAGAAACTACGCCATTAATAAAAATGGAACGATACACGCTTCAACAACGCATTGAAATTATTAAAATTCACTATAAAAATGGTGAAAATTTGGCAGAGACGGTTCGTAAAACTAAAACATTTTTGGGTCGTCGTGAAGCACCTTGTCGGACCGCAATACAGAAATTGGTGGACAAATTCGAGCTGTTGGGACAAGTTAGTGATGTGAAGAATAAAACCCGTGCACGTCGCTCAAGAACAACTGAGAATATTGCTGTTGTAGCCCAAAGTGTTGAAGAAAACCCAGGTTTGTCCATTCCTCGTCGTTCTTTGGAATTAGGCATTCCACAAACGTCATTACACCGTATTTTGCATAAAGACTTGGGTCTTAAGGCTTATAAAGTTCAGTTAACACAAGAACTCAAGCCGGCTGATCATCAACAACGTCGTGTCTTTGCTGATTGGGTCCTTGAAATGCATGAAAATGATCCGGAATTTCATCGAAAAATCATCTTGACTGATGAGGCCCATTTCCACCTCGGAGGCTACGTCAACAAGCAAAACTGTCGCATCTGGGGCTCGGAAAACCCAAGAGTTATTGTTTGGTGCGGTTTATGGTCCGGCGGGGTCATTGGACCTTACTTTTTCGAAAATGAGGCTGGAGCAACAGTTACGGTCAATGGATTGCGCTATCGAGAGATGATTAATGATTTTTTATGGCCGGAATGGGATGGTATTGATCTGGACAACGTTTACTTTCAACAAGACGGCGCTACGTGCCACACAAGCAATGAAACCATCGATCTTTTACGGGAAAAGTTTCCGAACCGTGTTATCTCTCGAAGAGGTGATCACAATTGGCCACCGAGATCTTGTGATTTAACACCTTGCGACTTCTTCCTTTGGGGCCACGTGAAAGATAAGGTCTACGCCAACAGCCCAGCGTCGATTCAAGACCTCAAAGATGGAATTCGTGAGGCTATCGAGGACATAGGGCAGCCACTTTGCGATTTGGTTATGGAAAATTTCATAAAAAGGATATGGTCCTGTAAGCGTGGTCGTGACGGCCATTTGGCTGATGTTGTGTTCCATTATTAACGGCTTTATAATGAAATAAACATCCGATCATTTATCTCAAAAAATGCCATTTTTCTTTGAATATCAAAATAACACCTCTTATTGGAAAACCCTTTATTACTAAATCCATATGTCGCTTTGACATAGAACAACTTTAAAAAGGTATGTTTGTTTACTTTTTTGAACGAAATGTCACTGTTTAGACGCGTTCAGCTTGAGTTTCGTAAGAAAATAGCTTTAGTATGATACTAAAGGTGTTTAAAACTAAGAAAATTTTAGTAAAGAACTTTAAAGTTAGTAAAGTTAGTAAGTGAGGCTGTTTAAAATTTTGCGCCATTGTCTTTGCAATCAATTTGGACTCGTCATTTTCTTTTTCATCGGCTTTCCAAGAATAAAGAGATAGAGAAACAACCAAACAGGGAAGTTCAAATAAATTCGGAAATCTTAGCATTAAGCTTTCAAACAAAAATGGTACTTATTTTATCTGATCGAACGCATTTTGACTCCTTGTAAATCAATACCAATGAAAGATTCTTAAGACGCCAAGTAATATTACGTTTTTTTTTAAGTCGAAATTAAATAATTTCTAAACATAGAGAAAACTTTTATTGACATTCCACCTCACTTTAGACGATAGTATGTGAACTCACTCCACTGATAAATTTTGTTTAGCTCAGACTTCAGACAAAGAGCAATGTGAACACGACCGACTCACTGTAAAGACTAGCAGCCACCAAATCTTTGCTTCAGCTAAAATACTATGAGAAGTTGAAATTAGTCAGCGGAGTGAGAGCAATGTGAACACGATCTTAGAGTTAATTTTGTTTAAAATTTCCAAATTGGCTTAAACGTTTGATATTGAATGCTATGTTTTTTTTTTAAGGCTTTTTACTTTTGGTATGATTTTGAACAACAATTCCCAATGCGAATGAAACAGCCGAGAGGCAGTTAAAAATTGATTGATTCAGAATTTTGTACATGTAGGTATATCACTGTAATATAATGATAAATAAATTTAATTGTTTAATTATATTAATCTTTACTTGATTGAGATCCATATTTCAATATAAAAACAAACAAAGATATTTGTTTTTAATCACCACTTATTTTATATTTATATTTTGTACAGCTGTTTCGGCACACAATACCTTCCTCAGACTAAGTGAAATTTCAAACTGAACTGGGAAAAAAAAATAAGATAAAATAAGTGGTGATTAAAAAAAAATATCTTTGTTTCTTTTTATAATTAAATAAATTTAAAATTTTATCATAACCAACGGCTAAAATAAGTTTGGGTATTACTATACTTCAATTACACATTCTTTTGTATTGTATAGTTCTGAGACAGGCAAAACAAAAATAAGTGTATTTATCATTGAAATTGGCATATTAATACGCTTATGCATGCATGCGTCGAAGTAAATCATTCCGACGGACAGGCGAATGAGTTTGTCCAACAAATAAGATCTGTTTGGTATCGTTTTCCAGTAAAATGTGTAAAACCTGTCAAAACACCAAAGAGAGAACGAATTTCTCAAAAATGGCGACACTTATAAGAAAGTCAACAAACGCATTGAACCACTTTTGTGTACAAAACGTCAAAATATCACTCCTCACGTCAACAACAATCACATGCCAAAATTGCGGTTTTACTTACAATTTGCGTAAAATTTCAATTTCAAATTTGAAGCAAATGCGTTATCCAATGGAGGGGAAATTATTTGTTCTCGGTGTGCTCTATCGTTGCAACTTGCAACTTTTTTCAGTTTACAAACAGGAATTGTCGACAATTTGAAAAAATTATAAATGTACGTTTTCACGGAAAGTTTATCTCTTAAGATTAAATAAATCTTTATATGCAACGTTTCCACCTCACACAAGTAGATTTGCTTTTATAATACTTTTAAAAATTCAAATTGAGTTTCATTTATGAAACTAAAGTGAGACAGAAAGTTTAATTTGCGTCAAAGAAAGCGAACCAAATTTGTTTTTCCATAATGAATGCCTTCAGTGCGATATTGGTTGTTAATATCGATTTATAAAACTATTTGGAACATCCACCAGACTTCAGTGCCAAACAAGTAAAAAAAAATCAACAGAAAAATATGTAGGGAAAACAAAAACATGTGATTGTGATTGGTCGATTGTTTGTTTTCCCTACATATTTTTATGTCAAAATTAGAAAGAGAAAAGACAAAGATAGTTTCTGGAAAAGCCTAATTGTCTCAAAGATGAATTAGCAATTTCATAGACTGCTTTTAAACGATGCAATTTCTTCTTTCGATTTTTAACCACGTATAGGCGAGGGACGTATGAGAGGGACGTACAGAGTTATCGCCCATTCTTCTTTGAGCTTTTTCTTATTGTTCGAGTGTGTTTTATTTCCATTCGTCATCCACTCAGATAACTTCGCAAAGTCAAGTGGAGTAAAGAGTGCAGAGAGATGATTATTTTTCACTTGCACAAAGTTAACTTTTCATTGAAAATAGACGCGTTTAAAAGTATTTGCAATTAGAAGAAAATAGAAACGAAGATTAAAAATCGCTCTCGTCTAAAAGCAACCTTTTCTACCTACAAGATTTACGAAATAAATGTGTATGTCAAATAAGATTATTTCAAGAAGATTAAAGGCTAAGTCGAAATAAATCCCGGTTAAGTAGTCGGTGGAAACGTAGTATAAAGGGTAAATCATATTAAATCTCGGTTAAGTGATTGGTAGAAATGTATTATTAGAAACAGTGATTTGATTAATTTGTGTGGTATGAAGGTCAGTGATCTTAAGTTGAAGAGTTCAGATGAAGAAGGAGGTTAGTACCAATTTAGATTTTTCTTACCAATGAAGAGACTAAATGATACTTTAAATTTCTGTGTGATTAGCGTCCTTCTGCAATTTTTAGTTTCTAATTTAGCTTTACAGAACAAAGGTATAAAAGGGGTAAATGCAAAACAAGGTCGAAATAATTTGAAATATGCTTTATTTGATTGAACAAAATGTCCTATTATTCAAGGAAAGACAACTCATTCCATTTTCTTAAGTTTGATAAGTCTTAGACAACGATTAAATATATTTATTCATAATTTGGACGGCTGCCTAAAGTTAGACAAAGTTTATAAATACGACTTTTAAGAATTCAAAGCCCTGAAATGAATTAATTTTGTGACATTATTTAAATTTACACACAGAGTTTTTCACGGCCGTGAAATCATTTTTGAACTAAATGTCTTGAAGCGTATACATTTTAATATAAATAACATACAAAGTAAATAGAAACAACGAATTGCAAATTATTTTTCATGAGATTACTTGATTGTCTTGCACAATTTCTGGATGAAAAATTGAGCAACAAAATTATAGGGGGTTTTTAAAAATAAAAAAAATTAGAAATGTTTAACGTTCAAATGCATTAATAAATTAACAATACCAAATATTCAAAAATTCAGAGCGATCTATTTATAACTTTATAAATTTTATTTGTAAAATTATGAAGATAGGAAAATCTGAAATGGCTTTTGCGTATATCTTTGGTAAAGTGGTATATTTTTAGATAGGTAAACGAAGAAAAACTCAATTAACCTTGCAAGCATAATAAATAAGGAAGATGGAAGCTACAAATCATTTTGATTTTTTATATTTCGAACATAAAATCTAAGTAATAATTAAATTTTAGTTTTAAACATCTGCTTATAATAAATTACAGACAAAAGACATTCTTCATTCATCTGATGTACAAAATTAAAATAAAAATCAATGTGACTTTACAGAATTAATAAACAAAGATTGACCTTGCGTCAACTCTCCTAAGTGTGCAATAAAATACGAAACTAAGGCAGATGTTTTTTCAATATTACATGCAATGGCGCATCACTTATTCCATAAATTATTGTGTTCAGGTTAATAAAATCTGAACAAATCAGGTTGAATGCGTTCATGGGAGGTTTTCATGCTATCGGTTGCAATAGAACCTGTTTAGATTGGGAAGATTGAGTACGGACTGGTGAGTCTCATCGTGTTTACATTAGAAACTTTGAGGATCCTCAAAATACATTGAAACAACAACAATTTCAACATTTCGCCGTTGAAACAACAACAAACGACACTCATGAGTCCGGTTTTTATGTTTTCTTCGTGCCTCACGAGATCCCTCACCCCACACTTCTCTTGCCTACAAACAGCCGTGATACCGGACTCAATCTTCCCAATCTAAACAGCGTCATATGTATTTGTTTCGAGTTAATTTTGATTGGAATATTTTGTTGAAAACAAATGCATAGATAGTCCCCTTTCACACGAGGAAACTGAGTTGCCAGCAACATTCAGTTTGTTGGTGAGAAGGGCAAGAAGTAAGAGGGGAAAATTAAATCTCCCCGGTCAACGATTCGAGGAGATTTTTTTGACATTCCTCTTCACACACACATTAGAGTGTGTTCAACCAAGATTTTGTTTCTTCGTGTGAAAGGTACAAGAGATTTTTAAGGAAATTAAAAGAAAACGTCAAAAAAATCTCCAGCAACTTGTTTCCTCGTGTGAAAGGGGACATACCTTTATTCTGGAAATACGTTAATCATTGTGTTTCTTTATTCATTCGGAATATTCGGAGTAATCGATATGCGTCTCTCTTTTTAACCGAATATTCTGGATAAGGAATTTCTTCTAGTACACATGCAATGCACTAATTTCATTTCATGGGAAAAGTGAAAGAGTAAGTCTCCTTTCACACGAGGAAACTGAGTTGCCAGCAACAATCAGTTTGTTGGTGAGAAAGGCAAGAAGTAAGAGGGGAAATTGAAATCTCCCCGGTCAACGATTCGAGGAGATTTTTTTGACATTCCTCTTCACACACACAGTAGAGTGTGTTCAACCAAGCTATTTTAAAAGGGAAATACAGAAAGTTTCCACGATTTTGTTTCTTCGTGTGAAAGGTACAGGAGATTTTTAAGGAAATTAAAAGAAAAAGTCAAAAAAATCTCCAGCAACTTGTTTCCTCGTGTGAAAGGGGACTAATATTTGGTGGGTTTGAGGTTCCTACTTTCATTTTAGACACGTTTAAATTATTGTTAATTATTTAAAAATAGCAAAAAGAAATCGAACAGCACAAGAGTTGTGCATTTAAAACCTCTGTTCGTTTACTTCACAAAACTGCCAATTTTTACCAATCTTGGTCCGTAGTTCTGTAAAAGTTCATATTTAACACATTAAATTTGACTAAAAGCTTCTGATTGGCCAGCTGTCATAAAAAGTTAGATGTCATCTGAATATTCAGAACTTTTTACATGACAGCTGGCCAAACAAGAGCTCCAAAAATTCAGATAATGCATTGAACGCGCCCAATTCCTCTTCTTTTGAAAATTCATTTGTAAAAATCAGTTGCGTGTGAAGTTTTTAAAGCGAAATTTACTAATGAAATAATTATATACATATGAGTGGAACAATATTATGTAGTTGGTATATAACATAGAACGAATTTAAGCTATTAAAAGAGGTGGTGATAAAATGGTTTAATTAAAATCGATACGGATCAACGAAGATAATAACCCAGTCAAAACATGAAATCAAAATACAACAAACAAAAAGTATAGATTAAAAAGATGAAAGTTGAATGAATTTTATCTAAAACGATGACAAACAGTTTTTAAATAGAATAATAATAAAAAATAACCAGATATAACTGCAAGGCTATTCAATCTAAGAGTATTTCGTTGAAAAAGAACAAAGAATTTCTTTGTAGCTTTAGTTATTTAGCCTTGCATTTATCGTTGTCAAAATGTTATGTTTCAAAAAAAAAAAAACAAATTAATTTAACTTGGAATTTAATTATTCATTTATGAAGATGGTCTGTTAATTTCAGTCAGAAGACCTACTTTTCAGTAGGTAAAGATAAATAATAATCTGAAATTATTTTACATCTGAATTCAGAGTATCGTCTTGTTATGATTATCGGAATATGACCAATACCGATAAAGATGTCATATACGTAATATGAAAGCGGTTAAAAAACTTCCACACTAAATTTATTTGGAATTTAATTTCAAATTCTTGCTGTAGTATAGACTTGTTGACATGACACATAAGGCGTTCCTTGAACCTTTGAACTTTGAATTTGTACAAATTTAAAAAAAAAATCAAAAATGCTTTAAAATCAGTTGAATTGATTTCGAGAAAGGCGTATTTTGAAAGAATGGGTCCAAATGGGAAGTGCCATTAACAACCATCTTTCGCAATTCTTTAAACATTAAGATTGCACATACTTAGCAGATTTTTAAAAAAAAAACTGTTGGCACGTTTTTAGAAAAATAAAAGTTGGAAGGGAATGTCTCAAAAACGCTGTGTACCAAGTTTAAAAAAAATCAAATCTTGTTAGGCTGAACAGAAAGATAGACAGAATAGCGAGACTGCCTACGCAAGTTTGATCAAAATCTGGAGTTAAAATATTTGTACGAATCCATAATTTGCCCTATCCCTATAAATAAAATAAATATAAAAAATTCAGGTGTTAAGTACATATGTATAATCGCATTCAACTTCTATCTTCTCATATTTGCATACGAACGCATTTGATAGAAAACTCGTATTCGACTTTTCCGAATGCTTAACTTACCCTAAAGCAAAGAATAATAGTTAACATAGGTACTTCAAAGTGACATCGTGATATAATATGTATAAGCTAGCAGCTAGCACTTGTTTCAAATCATCAGCGTGCTGGCACTATACCTAGAGAACATTTAAATAACCAGTTTTTTTTTTGATGCAGCTGAATAAATAAATCGCAGATTTTTTTTAAATTTTGCTGCAGTTTACAGAAAATAAGTAAACACTTAAGATGCATTCAAATCATAATGCAGTGGAATACCTAACAAATCGAAGATGAAAACTATTATGTTCAACATTATAATCACTGCTGTACTATCAAATGTACGTCATAAGTTTTCTAATAAAATACAGATTATATTCTAACTGACCCCCAATAAGAAATAAAATGCCATCTTAATTACAAACATACCTATACATATATTCAAATCCATCATATTAATATAATTTTTATTTAAATTGCCCTAATAAACTTTTAATCTATAAAAAATGCTTCATAAAAACAAATTGGGATTAGCCGCTGCTGACACTCGCCAGCGGCGTGTTTCTTTAAAAATAGATACTGAAGATTGAATCAGAAATGAAAATCTATAACTAGGTATACCTATACACCTCAAACAAAAATGCATTGATTGAACAAATAAAAATTCTTAGCAAGGAAAAGAATAAAATGTATTCATTTAGTTTAAATGCAAATGGGCATCTCTTGGATACACTGCATATAAAACACTACTTTTATATCATAACTCTTAAAATTTGCACACACTTCAGTTAAATGGAGTTTTACTTCTTTTAACATACAGTTGTTGTTTGTATTTTTATTGTTTTTTTTTTATTAATGTTTGGCACACAAAAAGTTTTAATAAAACCAATTTAACTAAAAAAACGAGAAACACGAGCTAAAACACACTCCTTTTGCTGGTATCCACGCGTCGAATACAACTGATGCCAAATAGCGCCTTCGAAAAACTTTGAAGTCTCGCAATCCATTTGCCAGACCGAAGCCGTCATTGCTGTACTGGTCTAACTAAAAACAGCTGGTGAGCTACCAGCAACACAAACAAGTCGAAACGAAGGAAAACAACAAAAAAAAAGACAAATGTATCTATAAAATCAAGTCGGAGAGGTTTGGGTGACCAGACCAGAGCTGCTAGAATAACATAGAGCTCACTACCGACCGACCGACGACGACTTATAGCACAAACACCAAAAGTAGGCATTGTGGGCGTAAAGAGGGAAGAAAAAAAAGCTGTCGCTCGTGTTTTTTCCTAATTTTGTATCCAAAAATGCTAAATGGATGGAGTGACTATGACACAATGTTTACACTCAAGAAATGCGCTTCCCAGTTTCTTTTGTGTTTATATAAAATCCCATTCCCATGAACTGACAGGAACCATTAAAGAGTCAACAATGTAAACAGAGAACCCTTATAGAAGTAAAGGAGTAGGTACCATGTCCTTATACTTTTAATATACGAGAGTGAGCTGTATGCATTACATACATTATGTATATGTATGTCTGTATGTATGTATTTATGTGGTTATATAAAACCTCAAGAAGTAGCAGGTATATATAGTAGCTTAACGATAAGGATAATGTTGGTTTTCGATTGCATAGCTTTTGAAAAAAAAACACAAAAAAATGAGAATTTCACAAGATAAGAATATTGAGTAAGAAGATTATTAGAATTTAATTTGGAACATTAAATTGCAATTAAATGTAAGGGCGTGAAGGTTAGGTTGGTCTTAAGAAGGAGAAATTATCTGCGAGGGGGAAGGGGGGGGGGGGGGATATCAGTGTGACGATGGAGTGTGATGGATGAAAAAAACTATACAATTGAGATTTCTATGAAAAATACCTAACTTAATAAATACATATTTATTTTGTGCTTAGATAACTATAACAATATAAAATAAAATTCACGACTGAACCGCACGAACTTGTTCTTGTGGTTCAAGTGGCCTAGAATTTTAAAGATTTGTCATTATAAAACATGAATATTATGATAAACTACAGAAAATGGCAAAGGATCATATAACTCGTTAGGTACTTCAATTGTTAAACAAAATTTAAGCTTTAACTAAAGAACGCTGCCGGCCGTTTTAATGAAAAATTAAATGTATGCCAACAAAAATTTCAAAAAAATGTTAAAGAAGTTTTCTTAAATATTAACTTTATAAAATTTCTATAACATTAAAAAAATGGTTTGCGATTTTAGTGTTTGATAATATACACCTAAAGACGTTATTTAAAAAAAAATCCCTTAAACTAGTTAAAGAATACAGATTTTTTTAATACTAGCCCGCTCTTTCAGGTGTGAACAAAAAATAGCCTTCTTATTGTATTTCGTTTCACAAAAATTCTGTCTTTCCTGTACGTAATATTATGAAACAACTTTATTTTCTTATGAAATCCACCTTTCATTCAGGTTATCGGTCGCTTAGTTATGCGCTTTTGTATTGTCGTCTAATGTTTGTCGTTGAAAAAAGCTTTTTTTGAAATTAAATTGCAAATAGGTATGTTGAAGTCGGCTGCAAGGCTACATCAAGCATGCAATAGACTAATGAATTTACCTTTAATATACTTGCGACATCATATAATGTACATACCATAAGGGCAAGTTACGAACTCGTAAAAAAAAAGGAAAACATGATATAATAGGAAAACTGAAGAAAGATGGCCTGATTCGTTTGCGTGAAGCCCAAGTAGCTGCACTGAAAGGATTCCCTCCAAACCTATTACAAAAAAACCTTAAGTAAAGTTTTTTTTTAAGAACTTCTTCTATTATTAACGTCTTAACAGTTCAAACAATTTTATAAATATTTCAAAACAACTATGACGCAAAATCTTAATCATATTAATGTTAAGGTACCTATAACCATAATACTTTTAAACATTTTTCTTACTTTAAAGCTCTTTACTAATGTTCTCAATTTTAAACAATTTTTAACATGTATCGTAAGATATTGACGTTTTGGACACCAAAGTTTTTTTTTAAGTTTTTTTTTTTTTAAATTTGAGAAAATTGTTCTCATTTTGGTGTTTTGACGGGTTTTAGACATTTTACTGAAAAAAGATACCAAACAGACTTAGTATGATGCTAATAACAAAAATTAAACATTTGGTGATTTTAACTTCAATAAAATGTCAAAAAGTTCTATGCTTACTCGTTTAAAATCTCTTACATCGTATAGCATACATTTTGTTGTAGTTTTAGTGCATGCTCATAATCAAAAAGTTCAGTAAAACAAGATTTTGTTCAGGCTGAATTCATTAGCCATAAGAGCAAGTTCCTGCCACTAAGCATTTCACTTAATTTTATATTATGTATTTTTCACTCTGCACCCTATTCAGGGTGAAATGCAATTAGTGCAAGAACTTTTGTATTATTGTTGGCGATTTGTTACGTATAGCATAATCGCATCCGAACGATAACTAGTAGAAGTCATTACCGTGAGGCATTCATGAACTTGGCGGCGGTGATGGTGTCGGTATGGTATGGTATGGTATGGTATGGTTTGGTGTGGCATGGCGTGGTGTAATAATCCAATATTACAGAGATTAATTAGTTGGTAATGCACGCCAAATAAAATACTAAGGACTCTTTGAAATTAAAAAAAAAAAAAAACGAGAAACAACTTAAGTTCGAGGTTGCATTGCGTAGTTTTCGAGGATTTTTGTTAATTTAATTAATGGAAAAATGTTGTATTTCCTAGAAAATAAGTAAGAAGACATAAAAACTGAATGCGGAAGTTGAGAGAATTTTATTTTTGAGGTTGCAAAAAAAAAAAAAAAAAAAAAATACTGGAAGCAGTGAGATAGAAAGTTGGATACAATTTTCAATCTAAATGTGAATTGAAAAAATTTATTTGCACCAAGAGAAATGATTAAATCCAAGAAAAATAAATTTATATACAATGAATTGCTTAAAAAATACATGATATATAAGGCTAAGTTAGAACTCAACACGGATTTGAATTGATTTCGACAGTAGGTAATATGTATTAAATATTTTGAAAAAGTAGGCAGTGGCCGGAAACTTAATGTGATGATGTCTCAACCCAGCCCATTATATTGTGTGGAAATTTCATCAAAATCGGTTTAGTGTTTCATTTTAATGCAATTTAGTCCGCTCACCCATACAAAATTCACCACTTTCCAGAATTGAACAAAATCTATTGAAATATTAAATACAAAAATTTAATTCGTACATAGAAAATGTATTCGAATATGAATCTTATCACAGTAGTTGGAGGTTATTTTGTTTGAAATTTTAAATTAAACCGACACAAATTTTCGCCAAAATATGCTAATTTAAATATTTTGAGTGAATATCTCATTAACTATCAATTATACACATACACATGTGCAAAGGTGACTACGAAAAATATGCATGTGCAAATTTAAAAACTTCCCCTAAAAAAAGCTTTAGACTTCTTTACAAATGATAATAATATCTGTATGAATATTTTATTTGGAAAATTGAGTATATTGGTATTCGTCATTTGACTTTAATTGAAATTTATTTGTTGGTGACCCATTAACTTTATAATTTTTTAATTGCAATTTAATTCTTGATAACAAAATCTTTGTCAGTTTGACATTAACTACTAAACTAGAGGTTATGTATCGGATGAATATAAAGATGCTTGCTGAATATTGCACGTTATGTGTAGTTAGTTGTGCCGTCTTGTTATTAACGTTGAAGGCTGTTGACTGAATATGTATGTTTAAGAAGACACAGTAGGGTTTAAACTACAAAAACTAATTGTAGAAATGAGATTATGTCACTTAAAAAAAAATGGACTTAATAAACTTTCACGGAGTTAGGAAAAGGCTCAATTTTGTTTGTAAATTCTGAACAAGCGATAACAATATTCTTCTTACTTTCTTACTTTCTTACTTTTACTATTTACCCTATTAAATGAGGTTATTATTTAAAAAAAAAAAAACTGGGTTATCAATTCAGTTTTAGATCGAAGAAATACTTGACACAAAAACTAAAATTAGTTGAGGTGTTTAAGAAAACTCAGCTTATATTGTTTGTTTTACCTGGCTCTTTTGTAAAGAATATTTTTTTTTGAGAATAAATTTGGAAATTATAAGGGGCTTTGTATGATTACATACTCGCATAAAAGGCTCTATACAGCTACGAACAATCATAATGAAGTTTTGAACAAAGTCTATAGGCTGGAGCTGATCACGTGGATTTGATAACGCACGCTCGTATAAGCTCAAAACTAATCAGCGGAGGTTTAAGTTTTTCAATTAAATTTAGAAGTCTCCGTGAATTAGCTTAAACTGAAGCCTATAAACATGGTAGTAGCACATTCGTGTTGTAGACTTTTAATTCAGCTGTTTTAAGATTACAATCCATCAATCTTGAATATTGACCTTAAATAAAATGCACGACTTAGTTGCACGTACTTGTTTAAAGTGAGTGGCTTAGAGAATTTTTGAAGATTTTATATTTCTGTAATGTATATGCAAAAACTTAATTTCAAAAAAAAATATCATAAACCGGTTTTCGATATATTGAATTTTCAAAAAGAAAAATGTTTTTATTTTGATAAACAATATAATTGCAACCTTGAAGGAGCTTATGTATTCGTTTTGTATGGAAATTGGAGCTTTTGTCAATAGAAACACAAAAAAAAAAAACTGTTCTTTGGGAGGTGCCGTTATAGAAAGTTTTTTGTATTTTTTTTTTTACCAAAATGTGAATCATTTAATTGGTTCAAAAATGTTCCTAAATAGTATTTTAAGTTCAATTTTGTCATAAGGGTGTGTTTATATAAGAGCTTTGATAAACGATTCTAGCAACGATGGAATCGATACTAGAATCGTTTATCGAACAAACCCTAAAGAATCACCTTAAACCCTTAATATGCAAGTTTGAAGAACATCTTTTCAGCTAACACCAGCGGTTTGTGTTGTAGGTCGATCAGACACAGCGACACAAACAGAATATAATTAGAGATTTGATGAAAATCTCGATTTCGATTATTTTATCGAATCCAAAACTTGTCCTAAAGAACTTACAGATATAGCAACTCCAAAAATATTAACAATATAATAATCTATAAATAACTGAAGCAAATTGAAACGTTTATATGTTGAGTTTATTGGATTATATTATTTGTAACAAAAGATTAAATATTTTGTATAACCAGTTGATTACTTTATCAACAGAAAATTAACAAAAAGAGATAAAGACAATCAGAATCTCTAGAGATCCTCAAGAAATCCAATTTGTTAAGACATTTTAGACCGCCTATCCTTATGACTCGGTCAGCACACAAATACAAAAAAAAAAAAAAAACAAACATATAAATTAAAATATATTTTTAATTATTATTAATTTAAAGTATACATGTACATAATGATAATGTATGACTATTTATCAGAAGAGGAAGATGCTTTTTTAGAAGTTCAATAGCCTATGGTCAGAGAGTAACAGATAAATGCGGAAATATATGTCATGAGCTGTCTTATTAATACAGCTAAAAATTTAAATATATAATTTATGGAAATATGTAAATAAAATTTATTTTAAAACTACCTACAGACTGTAGAAAGAGTTTCTTAAACAAGTTATTACTAAGCGTTTGAGACCTATCTGATAATAATTTGATCAAGGTGTTATCATATAGATGAGTCAGGCCACCTGGCAACATTTTTCTCATTATATAAACCCATTTGAATTAAAAAATGTACTAGTCGTGTTCTTGTGAGACTTCTTAGCCCAACCAGTTAAACTTTAACACGTAACGCAACAAGAGTGAATGACTACCAATTGATTTACTTTTTTTCTGCAGTCAGATTTGAATCTGAATCCTATGGCCTTGACTGTCTGTGGGTCCGAATAATTAAAATCAATTCCTGAAAATAAGATCTTTTGATTAATTATATCTTAGGATTTTTGAAATTCTTGTGCTAAATTTTGTCTATAGTTAACTGCTTTCGAGATGGTCGAAAAATCACATTTTTAGGTCTTTTGGCTTTTGACCTGAGGGATCTCGAACACTAATGTGGATACCAACATTTTTCTTTATTGAAATCTATTCTTACTCGACCTTAATTTAAATTACTTTAGTTCTCCTTTTTTGTTTATCGAACAGAAAGATTAAAAGTTAAACGAAACAAGTTTTTAATTAAGAATCTAGGTTCAGTTAAGAAGCTAATTTGCAAAGATTAAGTTCAATCATGCAAAAAATATTCGAAGCTGGGATCTGCCCTATACTATGGACTCTATATTGACTCTTTAAGTTCGATTAAGAAATAAATTCGAAAACTAGGACAAAGAAGTTTCTGTTTATTTTGTAAATATCGATTGAATCCAAAAAAATTATTCATACAGCGATGCTCGGTTGGTTGATATGCTGAGCATTTAAGAAGCTTATTTATTGCGTGTAAATAATGTACCAACTGAGTTTCAAATAAATAAAGTGACTTTCATTATTGGACTCATCATCTTTACCCTTCACGCTGCTGCTACATCAGCTTCAGCAGCATCAACTATAAAAATGATACGTTTGAGAAGAGTGACACATGAACTTAACTTAAGATTCAATTTTAAGTTTATTCTTGTGTAATAAAATTATATTTTGGGGACGCATTAAAGTTTTCTGAACTAGTTTTGTGCTCAACTTTAAGTTACCACCTCCCTCCGCGCCTGCTGATTAAATAAATTAAATTACCACAGTTCGTCATCACAATATGTAAGATTTTTCTTTCACATAATTGTTTGTACAATAATTTCAAAGAAACTTATTGAATTTTTCAATGGAAAACATACAATTTATATTCGCACAGTTTATCCATTAGATTTTCATTCATAATTTTCAACTTTTGGAATAAAATTTTACAAAAAAAAACTGCATGCACATTTTTCACTTCGAAGTCATTTGCTATTAATTCATTGATGACTTTTTTGGTTACACTTTTCTTTGGTTAATCGATATAATTTTCATTTAAAATGTTAATTGATTTGTATTTGAGTTAATTTAATAAATAATAACTTACCTCAGAAGGGGACATTGACGACATTTTTCGAGATAAAATTTTAAAGAAATTTCACGTAATTTTTTTTTTGTATATTTAATTTGACTTTAGAGACAAGAATTTGTGATGACAGTTTTTTTGACGTTTGTTTGTTTTGTTTCTGGGCCGTGTTCAAAGAGTATAGGAATTTTTTTGACAGCTGGAACGAACTGCGCAAGGAAAGTGGCTGTGGGTTCGTTCGATTAGTTAATCTGATGAATAAAAAGGTTATTTCATTCTACCCCGTTTATAGCCGTGTTTTTTTTTGCAAGCCCCGAGGAAATCGATCGAAAAAAACGACGTCCTTACCTGCAATTTACATGTTAAATGCAACAACAAATAATCCCCTTTGGGCTTAGCTAAGCGCGGAGGATTCTCGGTTCTTAACTTAAGCACAGAGAAAAACTGTGAATTGCACACTTGTTATCGATAGTTTGTATGGAAACTCCATTTTGTTTCAGTAATGGCGTCGTTAATCCCCGATGTTGGTTTTTCAACCAAATCTTTCCGGGCTTGCAAAAAAACACGGCTTATATAAAAGATGCTATGTTTCCACCGAAGATTTATTTTATTTTATATCATCAACTTTGACAGAACATTTCAAATTCAAATGGTGTTTCGTAGGTACATTAGGTTAGTTTGGATTAAAATTGCTCTATTTTTACAGTGCCAATTTTCTTTCGAAGTTAAACAGAGCATAGTGTCTACGTTTTGTAACTTTCGCATGGATAAAATCTGTCGATAAAAGATAAAAATTGAAACAAATCTTATGGGTTTGGGTCTTAGAGGATATATAATATGGAGATTCTATCCCTAATGCATTGTAACGCCTGGGCCCTTGATAGGGGGCGCTATTGCGGTTTTGATAAAGGTTTAGAATATCGTACAGCTGCTATCAAAGTCATAATTTGCTTATTTTCTCTCTAAATTGTTCTAATTTGAAGTAATTCTTGAAATTAATAAGTGTTTGTTTATTATTTTAAAGATTTCAATATCTTTTTTTTTAGTTTTTTTCTCCAATGTGCAGAAAAACTTCAAACAGCGACCCCTATGAAAGGTCTGCATTCGAATAAAAACAAGCACTCCATATTATATATCCTCTAAGGTTTGGGTCCATTTTGCATCGTTTCTCGACCAATTTTTTTTTATCCATGTGAGAGTTACAGACCTAGGCACAGTTTTCGAATAAGAAATAGGTCTGTTTGGTAATATGAAACTTGGTGAAAATTTTGGTTACCAAACAGTGGTACATCGACACTGTACATAAGTAATTCCAGATATCTACAGAAGGAAAAAACCTTTTGCATATAATTTAAAGATGCAGCAATTTTATTTTATTCAAATTAGAACGATATTGAAACTGTTTTAGTATGATATTACCTTAAAAAGACGGTTTAGTATATTTTATTTAAGATTAGCTCCAAGTATGTCTGACAATTTAAATCATCGAACATTTAATTTAAAAAAAAAATCATTAAATTTTTTAAATCAAAAATTATTATTTTCTTGATTTAAAGCAAAGCCAAACACCTGAACGACTGGTTGTCAGAAATGTTGTTGGACAAAGTTCTATGGGATTTGTGCATTTAGCTGATGTTTGAACTCTACATTTCATTAGCATTGTTACTAATCCGGCTTTACTTTGAGCCAATCCGAAGCGCATTCCTATTAAAAAAAC
Source organism: Leucozona laternaria (assembly GCA_932273885.2). Taxonomy (NCBI): domain Eukaryota; kingdom Metazoa; phylum Arthropoda; class Insecta; order Diptera; family Syrphidae; genus Leucozona; species Leucozona laternaria. The sequence continues at coordinate 18,008,771 of OW026368.1, read as the reverse complement.
AAAATTTAAACATTATGGAAATGTATAATTTTGAACCCAACATTTTATTTATACCCGGACACATTCGGGGTCCTTCCCCAAAACCAAGAAAAGCACAATTGGCTCTTTGTCGCTTATTTTCTTCAGAAAATCGATCGGGATAGAATTTATGTGGCTCAGGAAAAACCTCTGGGTCACTAAAATTTTTGAAAATTTTATAATATTAATTAAATTATAATTATTATAATATTTAATTCTTCTTTTACTGATGAACTGCTTGAACGGGAACAACAAAAACAGTTCCCTCTTCAATTACGACTTTCTCTCTAAGCTTAACTCCTTGAAACTGAGATGGAAGCTCGAATGGTTTTGTACACTGTTTCAGCAGAGCCAGCATAGGAGGGTGTAGACGAAGAGTTTCTATAATAATCTTGGATAATATTTATTTCTCAAATCAAATTATTGTTTTCACCATATAATGCAGCCTCTAAGTAAGTCATTTCTAAAATAGCCTCATAGCAAAGTTGTCCTTTGTATTTGCTCATAACCTCATCGATTTCAGCGTGAACTCTTTTTTGTATATGAGGATTCATAGAAAACTGCAATAGTGCAATGAAAATGAAATTTCAACTTGAAAGTTATGGCTGATATAATATAATTGAAACTTTTCCCCTTTTACCAAAAATTAAGACAAAGGCATTTAGTTAAGGCTCTTTTGAAACAATTGACACCCGTTTTCAGATACCTTGTGTCTTCATACCTCATAGAGTGCAAATGACATAAGCGCTGCAGATGTCTCAAAACCTTCGATCAACAGTGTACTACAATGTCCAACTATGGTGAAATCATCAACCGCCTCACCGGCCTTGAGTTTAGCATCAATCAGCCACTGAAGGAAATCTCCATTGGTGTTATCATTTAATTCCCGTCTTTGAGACATAACTTTTCCAATAACAGTAAAGAGCCATTGTTGAACTTTTGTTGGAATATACCTTAGCATAGTAAATTGAGTCAAGAAACTAATGAATTTATAACTTGCGATCTTCCTTACCTATAGTTGATTAGGTCTCCCAGTTTTGGTAAAAATAATAAGGCGGTCGTATGTACTAAACTATATGGATTTGGCATAAAAAGTTCCTTGACTAACTTCGTAAAATCTGAACTTTTGTTTGTGAATGACTGTCCGTCTAAACCATAAGCTGCTGAAGCAACGACATCTAGAGTGTATTTTGCGCATAGCTTTAAAGGTAAAATATTATTATAAATAAGTAATTTATGTAATTTTAATGGCGTAATCTATTGGTCATCCAGATCCAGAGGCCTCTAGAACCCTTCAGTATGACAGACTTTATTCCGCAAAGATAGAACTGAAATCAGAAGGGCTCTGATGGATGACCAATAGCAATTTAAAAAGTAAAAATTCATACATCCTTGGCTTCAAAAGGCATTTCTCCAATATTGTTTTCTATAAACGAATTCAACTTCTCACAGGTTGTTGCAATATGAGGAAATGACAGCTTTACCTAAAAAAGATCATTTAATATTAATTATAAAATATTTATTATAATCGATAAACATAAAATGAATTCTTTGTTAAAACCTTATTTGGTGTAAACATTGGAACAAGGTCGCTTCGCATAACTCTCCACTTTTCACCTTTTGCCACAAACGGATTACAAAATATTAAATCCTCTCGCTTTTCACTAGCATAAAGAACATTATCGGTGAAATAAGTAAAGTTTTTCACCATAATTTCTTTGATCATTTCGATGTCGCGTAACAAAATTGCTGGCTCGTTCATAACTCGATAAAATCCAATGTATGAAGCTTTTTGATATGATCTGAAATAAAAGAATTTTCGAAAAAAAGCAAAACGATTAAACATCTTCCCAAGCTAATTAGCCGTGCAAGCCCGGAGGGATTTGGTTGTAAAAAAATGACATCGGGGATTAGCGACGCCATTACATAAACAAAATGGAATTTTCAATACAAACTATCGATTACAAGTATGTAATTCAAGTCGGTAACACAGTTTTTATCCGTTCTTAAATAAATTAATCCCGTTGTTGCATTCAACATGGAAATTGTAGGACAGGACTTGGTTTTTTTTTCGACCGATTTCCTTGGGTCTTGCACAAAAACACGTCTATTATTTCTTTGTTAACTTAAGTTACCTATAATTATTTACGGATGAGACTAGATACATCCCAATTTATAACAAATATAACAGTTTTCACCATTAAAAGTGGTCACCTTAAACATGTTATAATAGACTTGTTTTTTGCAAGCCCGGAGGAAATGCGGTCCAAAAAACGAGCATGTTTACATGTTTAATGCCACAACAACTCGGGGCATAGCTTAAGCAGCGACGAAAAATGTCTTACAGGCGTTAATAACATACATATACATATTATCGATAGTTTGTATGAAAACTCGTCTTTTTTTCTGTAAAAGCGTAGCTAATCCTTGATCTCGTTTTTTTTGTGAATCAGCCAACCTTCAGGCTTGCAAAAAAAACCCTTAATACATGTATGACAAAAACGAAAAAGTTTTCAAAAAGTTGCTTTTCTGATTCAGGTGCTGCCAGCTTCATTCGACATTTTGATAATTGAAAATCAAAAAAATAATTCTGTTCCTTTTCTTCCCAAAAAAACTACCGATTTTTAACAATTTTAACCCATGTCTCTCTTTAAATCAAGAAAGTGATATAAAAATAAATTAATTTTAACATTTTTAGACATTTTTTAGGAGTTTTGGAGAGTAAACGAACAGATCTAATATTACTGTTAAGGTACACGCAACTCAGTCACAAAAGTAAGTCCGAACCCATAGTTTCTATTTCAAACCACGCGAAGCGCATGAATTATTCGTAGTTTTAATGGCCAAAAACATTTTATAAATGTTCAAAATTGGGATGTCTCCAGTCATTGGAAGAAAATTTGTTAGGGCGTTTTTGAAAGAGAAATTTGAAATCTTGACAAAATTGTAAAATGTCGATGTCGAGTTGATTGGTCTAGAGATTACTTATTTTGCACTTTGAAGATACAAGTTTTTACTCACTTATAAATATCTTCATAAACAAGTCCATAATGCCTTCTTCCAATTAAATATTTAAACATGTTTCCGAATATTGGAATCCCAGTTGGTCCTTTTATTCCTTGGCGCGACCAATATGTTGAATTCCATATCCAATGAAATGCAATAAGGAATACCGTTCCCAAAATCATCAAAAATCCTAACATAACTTTTTATTTATTTTTTTATTTGTTTTGAATTTAACCTTTTCTCTCAAAACTTAACTCACAACTAACGATATCTGAAGATCATGCAGTAAATTACAGGCTTATACCTACTACTACAATTTATTATGTAGTTCATGCAGGTAATTTTTTTTTAATCAAATAAATTTGCAAGTGATCAGGTTTGAGAGCAATTAGATAGGTAAACTTTATAATTATGATTGATGTGAATTGGATAATTGCACAGTTTTTTAATCTCGAACCTTCCCTTATGTTGTTGATTTGCGTGTTTATTATAAATTTGAGAAAAAATACTTTCCATAAATAACTTTAGTCTTCTGCTGTAACTGTTACTGGGTATGTGATCTTTATGCGGAAATAGGTGTGTTTTTTAATGCATGCTTAAATCCGCTTAGCAATATTTTCCATGTAAAATACACCACCAATTCGGCTTAGTTAGCGGCGATAAACATCTCCGCTCATGAACTAAGCGGATATAAGACTAGAATTATAACAACATTTATTATAACTGTTATAAATGGGGTAAGCGATGATGGCGTTTCTTTGTGAACTTTTATTTTAAGCGAAAAAACCGTAATTATATAAAGAGGATTGCAAAAAAAGGCATTTCTTAATACTCCAGGTTTATTTCAATCTACTATTTAATCTATGAGAATTAACCGTTGTTATTGGCCGTGTTCCTTTGGAGGTGGCAAAGCACTCAGGAGTACTTTGCTAGCCATTTTCTATGGAACACATAGAATTAATTTCCCTACAAATCTCATCTACTCGTCATAAAAGCACGAGAAGTTGATAGTTCTAGATTATCGTTTGGATCTACTCATGAGTAGTTCGCCACCTGCAAAGGAACACGGCTATTCTAAAATAATCTCAATTTTTGTTTAATTACTTTTTCTTGGTTCTACAGTTTGCTCATACTACTCGAAGATAAAACATCCCTGACAAGTTTGACGACATGCAAAGCTGTGCCTGGGGCTGTAGTCAAGCCGTATCCACCATGACCGTAATTATGCACTATTTTCATTGTCCGTCCTGATGGAGTTTGTTTAAATTCTGGTTCAACTCTTACTATTGATCTATGCGGACGTAGTCCAACAGCTTCCTTAACAATTTCGGCCTTTTTCAAACTGGGTAACATTCCATAACAACGTTCACGAATTGCAAGCGAATCGTATTTACACACGTCTGTGTTGTAACTGTCATATTGACGACACCCGCCCAATGTGACTGTTTCGAATCCAGGGATGATATATGTATCGAAATCACCATAAAATGCCATTTTCAGCCATGGAGCCCGAACCTTAAGGACTTGTCCTCGTATTGGAACTATTTGTTGATCTTGGCAGAGTTCCTTGGCTCCCATTCCCGTGCAATTGACAAGAACGTCAAAGTTTTGTTTAATATCAGAGAATGATTGTACTTTTTGTGTATTTATGTTCCCACCTGCTGCAAGGAATCTGTAAGAATTTATTATAAGATAAGATTCATTTAATTAATTAAATTATGTAAAAAATATATTACTTTTTTGTTGCGTATGGCAAATAAATAGGACTTTCTATTATAACAGTTGTGAAAAATGAGCCATACTTCCATCCACCATGGCATAAGGTAAGTTCTTCCTCTGTTGCTTGGCGATAAACTGGTAGAAGCTTTTCAATGAAGTGATTCTGAAAATAAGAAAAAGAAAATAATTATGAATATGTACCTATATCTAACTGTAATTATTACAATAAGTACAATTAAATTACACTTTGAATTCGAACAAAATTCCGACAAAGCTGTTTTTGAATTTTGGATTTCGTTGGGTGGAAGTGAAAGGGTCAACATTTTGTCAAAGTAATATCAATGCAAAAATTCTGCTTTAAAAAATTCTTTTTTTTTGTCTGAAAGAGCAAAAGTTTTTGTGTAAAATAAAGGAATTGAATATCAATCAGCCTGTTCTTAAAAATACAAACAGTGCGTTCTTTTTCTATCTAGAGTTAGTACTATGTGTCAAAAATAAAAGTTGGAATGTCATAGTTAAAAAAGTTACTTTGGTTAACTTTTCATTAAGGAACGATAAATGTTAAAATTATGGTTGATCTGTCAAACGCAATGGGTTGAAAAAAAAAATGGAAAAACATTTGAAATGAATAATAAAGATAAAATCGTGATTGCATTAAATTTATTGCAAACATTATTATTTGCACTTCAAAAATGGAAACAATCTGCAAATTAAATCTCTATAAACTTATTTTTTGGACGAAATCGAATCGTTAATGGGTACATTAGTCGTATTTTACTATCGCCGATGATCATCTCATGAAAATAAAACAATACGGATCTCAGTGACAACTGTGTTGTATACCTTTCTTTTTTTCCTTACGTTTATTTATTTTTCATTTATTGGTTTTCTTTTTTCTTTACACTACACAGTTCACAATTCCTAACCATTTGCAAAGCGGAGAAGCAATAGCAAAAACTAAACTTTTGGTTCATGAAACTTGATCCCGATAGAGAGCAGGATCTCGTGTTGTTGTTGTAGTGCATGTTTTTTCTTAATACAAATTGACCAAATCGAAAGAATAAAATGTCCCTTCCTCCCAAAACGATTTTTTGTACTAGAATCATTCACCAAAGTATTGTTCATTAATTAGGAAACACCCTGTATATAAGTAAATATAACACGGATAATCATCTATTTGATAACATTATATATAAATGTACCTAAAACTATTTTTTTCATTAAGTGTTTATACATTCTAAGTTCTAACAGCCTGTGAAAGTGTCTTATCTCTGCAGAAAACTAAACTTTCCGATCTTATTATCAGCAGTTTCAGCTGACTGTAATCATTTATATCAAAACAACTCAATTTAAATTCAGACCAAAAACAATTAATGTAATAATCAACTCACACGAACAATCGATGGACTTTTTGACGAGAAAATATATCCAGATAATTGACAGACGCCGGCAAGTGGTGCATTAGATGATTTACGAGTGTCATCCCAGTAGTTAAATGCATCAGTGATCCATTTTCTTCAAAACAAAAAAATAAAAAAAAATTGCATTAATTGATTTCATAAACAAATTGATAGCTATACATACTGTGTTACATCGATTGATGGCCCCATAAAGCTGGTGCCAGGCCTGAATATTCCTGCCGCTATATAGCTAGTTGTGTCTTCATTAAAACTCTCAGCGATTATCGACACTTGAGCATTAGGGAATTCTTTTTGCAGTTCAAGGGCTGTAGTTAGGCCGGTTATTCCACAACCCAAAACTCCTAGATTCATATTGTTGGGGTGATTGACCAAGATATAAATGGAAAATAGAAAAACGCAGTTGTGCTCTTCTCTACACTATCTTCACTACTGGTTTCATTTGATCGCACGGTATTCCTTGACACGAGAGAGCTAGGAAAGCTTTTCTAGGCTCTCAAAAGCTAGATAAGAAATAAAGTACAGAGCTACACTTACCAAAAAAAAGTGATAGATTCTTTATGGACTTTTCGGTTAGTAATCTGGAACAACAATTCGTAACGTGTGAACGCTTCTGGATTGAATCCTAAAATCAATTTCAGAAGTGTTTTTTTGTATGTCTTTGCAGAAAAAGAACTGTCATTTTGGCAACAAACGAAAATGGCCAATACGTTCATAATTAAACAGAAATATAAATTTATAGTTTATAGGTTTCAGTAAATTTTTATTTACTTAAATATTTTAAAAGAATCAATCAATACGAGTCAATTTTGAAAAGTAAAATTTAGTCTCATAACTGACACTATGAACATATGACAAGTGATTGTTTAATTATTGAAATAAGATAAATGGTAATTAAACACTGGTGTCAGAAGTGGAATTTTCACATTTTGAAAGTGTATTATGGCGGTGTAAGGGAAGTGGTATTGCTGCCAGGGTGATGAAATTCAGTTTGGACGTTTGTCATGTACTAGTGAACAGCGTTACCACTTCGAAACAAAATTGACCAGTAGATCATTCAAAAATAATTTAGTAGATTGGACATTTCCACAGTAGATTTTGTATTTAAAAATAAAAATAAAAATACAAACTTATCAATTTAAAGAAATTTCCTAAAAATCTCAAAAATCTTAAATCAATAATTTATATTTGTTTTATGGACTGGTAAATTTAAAGTGTATAACGTACTCCAAGAGCCCGAAACCATTGCTGGAATTATGCATTTCCTTACAATAAGGAATACCATTTTCAAGAACACTGACACTTAGTATATCACAACAAATTGGGTGCATTTAAAGAAAATGTACAACAGATCACTATGTGAATGATTTTATTAAAGCAATTTCAGAGTAGGTATCTTTTTAGAAAAAAAGTGCAGTAGATTAGATTTTTGTGGCCGTAGATTTATTTTTTTTTGCAGAAAATGTAGTAGATTTTTCAATTGCAGAAAAGTGATATCGCTGCTAGTGAACAAGATGTGAAGTGGTATACAACTCTTTTTTGTCTTTTTGGTCGCATTTTAAAAGTCCATTATAGAGGTGTTAAAGCGTTACAATATACATATTCAATTTTTTAAACCTTCAAACCTTGATATGTATTTCGTTTGCAGATTTTTTTTTTATTTTTTCGACGTACCTACATAAACCTATGAAATTAGAATTGGGAAAAAATGATTACAAAAATAAGTCAATTACAATTAGGTATACTTTTATTCCAAACACCTTTTTAATTACTTTTAATTGTAATTGAAGAATTTCAATTTCTAATTACATGTAATCAAAGAATTTCAATTACTAATTACATGTAATTGAAATTCGTCATAAAAGCATTAATGTAATTAATTAACTTTTTTTGTTCAATGACATTGTACGTGATATTGCACAAATGGTTTCCTGATATCGCTAATAAACCTGTTAGTGCATCAGACTCGTTGAAAGTCTTATTTTCTTGTGCGGAAATTGTAGCTACTCCTTGACAACAAAACCTCAACGACACTAACTTTGACATGTTAGTGCTGTAGTAGGTTAACCAACTGTTCTGCTAATAGTACTGTCAAATTATGTTTTTATAGCAAAAAAATCATTATTAAGGTTTACTTTCCATTTATAAAGAAGTTCAATTTTAATTAATAAAAACATGTAATGAATTAGAATCCAAGAAAACAATTACCTTAAATGTAATTAATACAGTGCTTTCCTTCAAGTACTTGCAAAAATCCATTACTATTTTCAATTACATGTACCTAGTTTGTAATTGAATTTGTTCTATTACAAGTAGATAATGGAAATGTATGTTTTATTCAATTACTAATTAGCTACTTGCAATTGAAATGAAAGTTGAAATAAATTACAAAAAGTTGTCAATATTTCCCAACACCTATGTATGACTTTCCTTCATCTACCGATCGCAAACAAAATGAAATCTTTGTCTTTAGAATATACTTTCCTCTTATTTAAACTAATCTTCGTTAACCTACTGAAAATTCATGTTGTTATTCCTAACAAAATGTTTATACCCGCATAAATATCTTTAGATATGAATTTTTTTTTTTTGAATCTCTACAACTTCATTTAGGTATAACAGTTTATTTTATTGTATTTCAAAAAAGGCTTGGAGCCTCAAAAAATGCTTCCAGCGAAAAGATAAAGAAAAATGAAAAAGTCTTAGTGAGTACTAAGAGACTCTGAATCTTCTATCAAAAGAAACGTCCTTGTGATTAATACAAAATATTGAAGTAAGTTTAATTAGGTATACCTATACAAATACACCCACAAATCAATTAAATTGTCTGTAACTTTTAGATACATACCTATAATGCTTTAAAACGCATAATCCATAAGTGTTGGTATAAGTTACTAATTGGTAGAGGATTATAATTATTATAATCCCTCTAGACAGCTTTATTAGCTTTGCTTTCGAGAATTTCAGAATACAAGCAAATCACAACTAAAAGTACAAAAGCTTTAAAAAATTCTCTATTCGACACAAATCCACAGTTTTCATTCACAAAAGCCTTCCAATATATACTAAATAAGTTCGAAGAACCCTGATAAGAAAATTCGAATTTATATAGTCAAAACAAAATTTCGAAGAAAAAAGCTCAACAATTTGACAGAAGTTAAACTGTCAACCCTATCTACAGAACAGACCCCACAAACTATATCAACTCGGATATTCAATTGCATTGAAACAAAGTTCTTTAGAAATATGGGGTAGGAGGAGTAGGTACATATACATACATACATACATCCATACGTACAACGATAAGTCAAATGAGAGAAATGGTTTATTGGAATTGTACACTGTGATTAAAAACAACTGTTCATTAGGGGACATGCGTACAATCAATTCGCCGTTAGTTTGCCTCTGTGCAATGGCCCCCATTTTTGTATTATTATTTTTTTTTTTTGCGGCGAATTTCACCTACTTTACCCAGCCACAACTTCTAACTGTACAATTCAGCAACATCGATTTTCAACGAAACGACGATAAGACTTGCGTGTGCTCGTGTAGTGTCGTCGAAAAAATAGAAAGAAAATTTCCCAAAAAAAAGATAGAAATAGCTCCTGGAAAAATCTGAAAAAAAGCTAAAGTTTTTTCCTTCTGAGTCCTTAAACAGTTTAAATAAATCCTTACCCCAGTCAGGATATTCGTTCGTGATAATCATCGTCGACAAAAAAAAAAAAAACTTAGAAAAATTGGATCAAACAGCTCCAGTGTTGACACAAAAAAGGATACACACTTAACTTATTATACAATATCTCTCTACAAAAAAATTTAGTTCCTGGCAAATAAAAAAAAAATTCGACAATACGACAACTTCGACGCTATTAACGGTAATAAAATTGAGAAAAAAAATCTTTAAGAATATATTGTATCTATTATTAGTGTTTTTCGATATAAAAAGAAAAATTGAAATTTTTTATTTGAGAAACCATTGTGAAACGGGACTTCAAGATTAAAGATAAACTTCGAAAAAAGTAATTCAAAGGGGGTGGAGAAAAAGAGCATCCTGCTCTTACAGGGTGGTTGCTATTTTTAGCTTTTTGATATCGATTAATACATAATATACACACCTTCCTCTCTGTTCTAACTTGCTCTTGCCTACATGTGTTTTCTGTCTTTCTTTATCTGTGTGCGTGGTTAAGTGTTGTTCTTATTTTATGTGTTTGTGATGTCAAATTTATATTAACTAAATCAAAAAGTTTAATTTTAGAATACAAATAAATTTTATGTTTTGTTGTTTATATTTTGTTTCAATGATAATAATACAAATAATGTAATAAAAGTATTGTTTTCCTTTTCTTCTTGGTGTGTGTAAATCCAACCTTAAAAATCTACAATATTCGTCTTCTTCGCCTTACTTTACCTATCACCGTTATATCCAGGACATTTTAACGGTCAAATCATCTTCAACGCAGCAAAAGAAAAAAAAAACTTCAAATTTGACCGACCAGCAGCTGTGGAGTTAAAGTAAAGTAACAGTAAGTTGTAGCTGACAGTGAAGGCCGTAAAAGAGGATACACAAGTTTTGCTGATTTGTTAAATGTAAGTTTTTTGTTGTTGTTATTGTTTTTTTTGAAGGCATATGGTAAGAGGAGTCTATGAGGGGTTCGTTCAGCACTGTTTTTCCCATCTCGTACACATCCTGACTTAGGGGATGAGTGAGGAAGTGGAGCAGCTGCTTAAGTGACTTTTTTTTTCTATTACAGACTTTTTTTTTTAATAAAAGAAAATCAATATGATGAGAATCTGAATATTATTCTGGCAAAAAGTATCTATAGTTTTATTCTATACATAGGTATACTATATGTATGTAGATACTAGTTTCAAAATATAAGGACTATGGTATGAGAAGCGAAAAAAAGATAGGATACGAGGGATGATATTGTGGCATGAATGTGGGTTTTTGGGTACAGTGGGTCAATTAAAAGGTCGGGAATATTTTTCAGATAAAAGATTTCATTCATAGCTACCAACTACCTACATTATTCAATATAGCAAGGAAAATATGTTCGATTAAAAGAAAGTAGGTTCTTAGGTTCCTTGGTTAAACGGTGATTGGTTATAAGAAGACTCGCTGTAGATTCTATGAATTTAATTTAAGAAAACTCTGTTCTTCAAAAGTTTGTATTAAAATTTTAATCAGTGATATTAATTCAATACTAAACGATTTATTTACAGGGATTCCATTTTTTGTATTAGTAAGTAAGAAAACTGGGGCTGAGATTGGAATACTCTCTTGGCTGCATCATTGTTTTGTTCGATTGCTCTATGTGGCCGGTCCAATATACCTAGTCAACATATGTTTTAACTTAATGGACTACATTCCATCCCCAGCTTTTTGTATCTTTTTTTCCATTCGCCCTCCTCGTACAGAAAACAAAATAACCGTGAAAGAATTTTTAGTGACTCCGGGCGAAAGAATAATATGTAAATTAATTACTTTTTTTAAATTTTTATATTTTAAATAAAATAATTCAATAAATATACTCAATCATTGCACAAAATTAAAAAAAAGCCATTAGACCAATAAAAAATCAATTTTTCTAATAACCCACCGATACAACAAATTAAATAAACTGTCCCGGCTTGTGAATTTTGTATTTAATGCAAGGAAATTGCATACTCTTGTTTCTATATGATATTGTTGTCCAACGAAATAATTGATTCAAATTAGTCGTGTTTGTTCGTAAGCCTGGAGGAAATTGGTCGAAAAAGACAACGTCGGGGCTAAGCTTACATGTTAAATGCTACCACAACTTATCCCCATCGGGCTTAGCTAAGCGCAGAGAATTCTCAGGGCTTAATTTAAGCACGGAGAAAACTGTATTACCGACGTGAATTACATACTTGTCATCGATAGTTTGTATGAAAACTCCATTTTGTTTCTGTAATAGCGTCGCTTCTTACTGATGTTGTTTTTTCAACCAAATCCCTCTGGGCTTGCATAAAAAAAAACACGGCTATTTTATTGAAAGAGAAATTAAAATTTCGCACCATCATTTATATGTACGTGATTTTTTGTTTCACTTTGACTTCTTTCGCAAATTTATGACCATAAATTAAACTTTTATTCTAAGGGCGATGAATTGTAGGTTAATATTTAATTCGAAAAACACGGAATTGACGTTATTTGTTTTGTAATGATTGTTTACTAAAATATGGTAGCTAGACCTAGAAAAACATCATTCGTTGCCAGTTTCACAGTGCAGACTTAACGGAATAAGTGGCACTTAATTTTCCAATATTGGGACTTAAAGCTCCATTTCATAGCCTGAGTAAGTGAAATTTAAGTGTGTATGATCGGAGTCTTAAGTGTGCACTGTGATATTATGCCCTAATTTTCCACTTTCTTTGACTGTGAAAATGGTCCTTAGCCTCCAATCTAATGAAGTTACTGTTAACCAAATTTTGGAAACCACTCTGAACGTTAAGACTTTATCATAGGAACAATAATCTTAAAGTATTGGATATTTTCTACTTTTCAACCCGATTCTCCAAAAAGTAGTATACTTTTCCATTTTCCTATAGGGATTTCGTGATATATGAAAATTTATTTTTGGAGAACAAAGTTCCAAATCTCATCAAAATCATAAAAAAAAGGAAAAGAATGATTGCATTTATTGAGAAAAATATTCTTTTTTTCAAACGTAACATAATCTAGTTGAAGAGTGGTGTAAGCAATTGAAGAAGGTTTTGTAATCTTCCTGTCAAGATCGGAGATTTTAGTTCGGTGTGAAAATTTTATAAATTACAAAAATCCTCTGGTTTTTTACCACTATATTTTTTGAAAGAAGACAAAGACGAATAAAAGTTCCATTTGAAAGCTCCGTTTAAAAGAGCCAAGTCAGGAGTAAAAATCGAAACTGAAAGTGGCTAATTTCCGACCAAAGAAACCTAAAAAAGCTTGTTCGACCCCAGGTTTTGTAAATGTTTGTCCTTAAACCGCGATACCTTATTTCAATCTTAAACACACCGGTCAACTCCCTAACTAACGGTGTGTTTAAGATTGGACGCGTTCAACGCATATCTGAGTTTTCATAATTCTGAATTTTTGGAGCTTCTGATTGGCCAGCTGTTATAAAAAGTTCTGAAAATTCAGATGACATCTAACTTTTTATGACAGCTAGCCAATCAGAAGCTCCAAAAATTAAGATATGCTTTGAACGCTCACATTCTGTTGTGACATCTGATTCTGTTACAAAATAGGAACTCAGAGTTACCCCATGACATAATGGTAAGTGCGTTGAACTGCGTGACGCCGAAAAGTCTATGGGCATCGAATCCCAGCCTATTCCACCTAAAACTAAAAATAATTTTTTTAAAAGGGTTACTCCTTCTTTCGATTAAGTAACAAATCTCCCAGGAGTATCTTATATTTCTTGAAAAAGTCCCTCCCTTCGGAGCCGCTTGGATGCGGCAGAAAATTGTAGATCCCCTACATTCCTGCTAACAACACACACTGGAATGGTTAAGAGTTTTAAAGTAAATATATAAGATAATATGTTCTGCACGAGCTGAAGCGCCACCAATTTATTTTTATTAGCAGGGAGAGTAGCCAAGCCATACAAAGCATGAAAAAGGGTGTATTTGATTATTTTGTATACAATATAATGTAATGAAGGTACCTACTAACTGTACCATGTATCTTTGTGTATAAGTAATTTCCTTTATCTTTAGAATTCTTTGACTAACTTTATTTTACATTTTATAAGCAATATAACTATATCACTTATTTTAAACTTTACTCTTCTTGCCATTGTTATCGGAAGGAACCAAAAACAAAGATATACACGATATACACCACAACACACTACACATGAATATGTTATATACTAATACACAAAACCTACATATGTATATGTATCTATCAAAGTTGTTGAAGGGAATTCCGGCGGCTGTTTGACAGTGATAACTGATAACCGTTTCGACTTACTGTGTGCATTTAGTTGATAACAAAAAAACAAACAATTGTGTGGGCGACATTAATTTCAAAAGCAGTGCGTAGGTGATTTGTTAAGGTTGTGGGTTGGGTGTATGTTCAAAACGTACAGCAAAAAACGCGATGGCTTGTTGGGCTTCTCCATTTTATGCTTTTTTCCTAGGCAATGGCAATATACTTATTCGTAGTTCTCCTTTTGCGATAAAATGTATTAGACATTTTATATTGAAGTGGATTTTATGCCAATTGTTACTTTTGTATACATAGTGTTCATTTGCAGGAAAGGAACCAGTAGTGGATCAAGACTTTTGAATGACCTTGGGAAAAAGTTGAGTTTGACTTCAAAATTCTGCAGAAGACACAAAACTTCAAAAAGTATTAAAATAAACTTCACAAGACTAATGGCTGATTTAATAAAGCCCTTTTAACTATTTAACAGGCTTTTAAATCTTAAAATGACTATTGTTCCATACAAAATACGTCATTTGAATACCCGTTAAATATTTGTGAAGCCCAACATAAAAGATTTTAACTTTCTTGCTGATACAAACCTTAAAATTATGTACCTATTTAAGTTCAACTTAAACGCTTATGTGTTGCTGTTTTTGATGTGTAAACATCTATGCCGCCGGTAAAGTGAAATAAAAACGTGGACTTTTCTCTGTGACGTTATGGGGTCACACCTAACGATGTAGAACGTTACGTTACGCAAATGTGCATAGTAGGATATTGGGTACGTTCAGTGACCAAAATCTGAAGATCCCCTTCAAGCCAACTAGTCCGTTTTGGATCCGTGCACGTAGTCAACAACGTATGGACGACTTCGCATACGGATGAAAATATGGATCTTCAAAACTGCACTTGGATAAACGGTGATGTTTACACATAATAACCGTGAGTCCCCGAACTGACACATTTTTTTCCTCATTTTAATAGTTTTTAGTCATAAAATCAATTTTACTTGAATGAGAGATTATAATTTTCGAGGTTTCAATGTCGAAACTAAATTAAAGTCAAACAAGCACTTTTGATGGTAGATACGATTTGGCCCCCTTTATGTCTAGACTATAAGTAGCCTCTATCTAAAAGTCCGGCTCTGTGTCTAGATATTGAATACAAGAGAATCATTTGGCATTGTTGTTGATTAATGAAATGAAAAAAAAAGAGACAACTAGAACTTGATATGAAGACCAAATTAAATTAATCGTGACGTGAGTTGTTTTACTGCACATTGAATAACAACATAGAATAAGGAGTGTCATGGTCAGAAGAAGTTACGAAGATTTAGGTTTAAAATCCATACAGGGTGGGGATTAATCCTTGAAAATAGGCATGTCAGTATGTCATTGGCGTGTAAAACGAGCCTATCAAACCGAAACACCTCTATATTGTGTCTGATTTGTAAGAAGTATCAACAAAAACAAAAAAATAAAACCTTTAACGAAAAATGGTAAAAGGCAGAGGGTAAAGCAATTAAATGAATTTTCGAAATTTTTTTTTATCATCGTCTGGGAAATTGATGAATTTTTTATCTCTTGTTGTTTGCGTATGACCGTCAATCAGTTATTCTGTGGAGGTTAACTGAGGGAAAGGTGTCATGGGAGGTGGAAAATTGTGGGAGGGGGAGAGTAGATACTGTGTGAAAGAAATAACTGTGCGAAAACAATGATGTTTTCTGAATACTAAGTAAGAATATACACTATACACATACAGTCCCTTGTAATAAATTCCAATGACATGACAAAAGTTGATGGGGGTTGTAATGAGAATTCAACCCACTTCTGTCTTTATAAATATTTATAAAGGATCATTATATTCCTGTTGAAAACGCATTTCGAAAACAAAAAAAAAAACAAACAAAACTTTTATTGATGGAAAGGGTGTGAAAACACGGACTGTGATATTTTTTTTTGTTGATATTATTGTTTGGTATATTACACTGATATTACATTATGAGAATTATTTTTTTTTTGTTTTAATGAATACCGCAACAGGCTATTAATTGTACATATGCAGCAGGCATACATTCATGTTGGTGTTGGTATAGAATATTTTGAAAGAAAGTATGTCATGTTTTATTAGCTTGCATTTGTCTTGACATATTGGTTTGAACTAGGTGTAATTAGGGGAGACTGGAATAAAATGATATCAAAACGAAGAAATGTATTTATCAGCAAAATTTTAACTTCTTTAAACAAAAGCATCATCTTATATTTCTTTATACAATGTTACCAATAACAAATATTTAAATTAGAACCCATTTTTCATAATTTTCAAAGAAGAACCTTGAGTTGGCCAACTTGGCCCCGGCACCAGGATAAGTTTTTTTTCACTATATGGTGTAAGTTCACTTTGTTATGCGTTTGGGCGATTTTCCGTCCGAATTTAAATCCGAATTTTCAACCATCAACCCGTAACAGGGTTGCCGCTATGTTGAATTAAATTTGAGTTTGTTTTTCTAATATATGTAACATCCGTATTTTTGATTTAATCCACAAAAGAGACTTAACCATTTTTGACAAGAAGAATGCAAAAACTGTAGTTGGGATATTTAAAGAGTAATGACTTATTTCAATTAAGGCGATTGTGCTAAAAGAAAAACAAAAACTAGGCGAGATAAAATGCTGATCTAATTATTTTTTGCTTAATTTCGCAAACAACTACTTAAATTTCTATTTTAAGATGATGTCAACTTTAAAAGCTGACGATATTCTGAAATTTAGATTTAAGCAAGTTCAGTTACGTATGTATGTATCATCACAATAATTTGTATTTAGTCTCTACTTCTTGTCAATTGAAAACCCAAATCAATACATGTACGCAGTCATAATTTATCAGCTGATACCTGTAAACACTCCAATATGGATTTTATTTGTTCAGCACCAAATTCAAATAAATAAATTTCATCATCTTCTAAAAATATAAAACTAAACACTATTAAAAATTGATCTTGAAAAATTTGGGGTTTTCATAAATTATCTATGCTAAGCACAAATAAATCGAAAACTCTTTGAATATGGCTAAAATATTTAAGCCATTCACTAAAAATGACCTTTCAAAAAAAAAAAAAAAAGAATTTCTAAAATCAGACAATTTTTTGTTTTTACCCCATTTAACCCTACAAATATTAAAATTTTGAATAAGAATATCCCTAAAGCCATTTCCTAAGAAAAACCTAAAAAGTGAATTTTTCCGATATTTTAATAGTAGGTATTGTTATTCGGGGCGAAGAAGAATCCAACAAATCAGAGATCATTAAAATTGGTCCGGCCGTTTCTGATTTATAAATGGTGTAACTAAACCGACTTAGTTATACAGGGTGTCCGCCGGGAAGGTATACTACTTTGTTTGTTTATAATTTTTGATTAAATGAAAGAGAATTTATCTTATAATGATAAATGTTTTATTTAATGTGGGCAATTATGTATGGGATACAATATCAGGTCCGCCTTTGTTAGTCTCACAAATTCGAGCCCTTTTGAGCACATTTTTCATTACATTCTCACACATTTCACGCGGTATTTAATTAATTTCATCACGAATATTTTGTTTGAGTTGCTCAAGCGTTTCTGGTTTGTTTGTATAAATTTTGCTTTTCAGATATCACCACAAAAATAAGTCCGGGGCAGTCAAATCAGGCGACCGTGGAGGCCAATCAACATCACCATTTCTTGAAATAACTTTTTGTGGAAAGAGGTCTTGCAGTAATTCCATTGTAATCCTCGCTGTATGCGATTTGGCACCGTCTTGTGCTCACTCCCCATCACAGTTACCTACCGTTACGCCGTTTTCATTTTCAAAGAAGTAACACTTCCTTGAGCAGCAGTATTGTTTCCAGCCGATCTTGCAGTACGTTGTGGTCCATGCTTAGGCCTATCACCTACAGGCCCTCTTTCTTCGAAATCATTCACTACACGATAAATAGTGCGTTTTGTTGTTTCTCCCAAAAATTTCACGTAACTATCTCATCGTCACAGTAATCGATGATTGATTTTGATAAAATGTTTTAACGATTAAAACACGTTGGTTTATCGAATATTTGTCAATAATAAATTTGCCACGTGCCTACTTCACGACTGCCAAATATGAACTGTCAAGACTAATGTTTACCAAAATGGCGGCAAAAAAAAAGTAGTATACCTTCCCGGTGGACACCCTGTATATATTTACAAATTTTATCGGTTGCAAAAAAGTATCTTTACCTTTGTTTAGAAACAAGCAAAAATAGAATTCACTCTCTAAATCAAGATGGCAGAAACAATGCAAAGGGTTAGTGGAAAACTTGGATTTAAGCTGCTTATAATGCACTCTCTCTACATTTTTTAATCCATTTTCATATAAAATTCCTTACGAGTCATGAATAAATATACCTACTGAACAATTGTTCGATTTTTTTTTTATTTTGAATCACCGGTTTTCGATAAATGCGCGCCTGAAAAAAAAAACAATCTAGTTTGTAATAAGGCCCTAGAAAGTTTTATACAGATACCTAAACTGATAAACTAAACTAAATTAAATTATCGACAGTGGCTAGGTCCTTGCAAGTTATTTACCTCTTTGAGTCGATAGACAAACAAACAAAAAGATATATCATTTAAGATTCGACCCTGGGACCTTTTTGCTTAGTAGTCTGATACAATACAGTTTTACAAAAATTAAGCTTATACCTTTGTGTGGTGGTTATACAGTTTTTGTTGTATACGGGGTATTTTTGAATTTTTAAAGGAAGGGCCTCACGAGTTTTTGACGTGTTTTCCTGGTCTAGATTTGTCCTCCTTTTCTATGGCTTTTGACTAAACTTGGTAAAACACATGCAATTTTCCCACTTTTTTTGTTGACATTTTTGTCTAAGGCCTAAAAATAACGGTAACTACACAACTAGAAAAAAAAAATTTGTGAGTGCCGCGACTCACGGTTAAATATGTGTAAATATCAACGTTTGTCCAAGTGCCTGATTTTTGTTACTGAACGTCATCAAAAGAAACATATTGAATAATTAACACTACATTACCTATCTGTAGGTAGTGCTTAAAAAGCTAGTGTTGAAAGAACGGCAGCGAAATACCCAGTGAGGGAACCGCTGTAACGAAATTTCCAAGCACTAAAAGGCTGGTGGTGAAGTATCCAACGAACGGTGAAGGTTCAGTACTGAAAGGTAATGCTTCGTAGTTCACTCTCAACTTTAAGATGACTTCACATTACACATGCTTATTGTTTATGGTAATCACTCTCTGAGCATCGACAAACAAAAACTGCCAGCGGAGAGCACTAAAATCGTGGTTTCAATTAAATGACACCGTACCCAAATTCCAAAGGAACTTAATGGTTTGACTGACAGGGGCCGAATTAAAATATCCAGTTGGAACTTTCAACGAACTTGCAACCCTTATGAAACTCCATATTTCCATCGAGTAAAACTTACAAAAAGTTCAGTCTTAATTTTATACTGAACGAACCTCAAATGAATGTCACTATGGGTGTGTTTCTTTATTTATTCCGAATATTCGGAATATCTGGAACACCGCTTTTGCGTTTCTTTATTCTCTGGAATATTCCGGATATACTTTTTTGTTGTTTCTTTATTCGTTCTAGAATTATTGGAGTGCATTCTTTCTGTTCCTAGACAAGAGCTAGTGTAAATGGAATATTCTCTCCTTTGACAGATACATTTCATTTTTTTCATTGGTTACAATTAGGTATTGTTATTTTGTCTGCCGTCTGCCTCTGCCATGGATGAAAAAAAATTTAATGAAATGGAAATGGGTGAGCATGTTTTTGTGATAATTATTTTTGTATCTTCATGATGCTTATGCGTGTGCGTAAAATTAATTTACAATTTGCAAAACAAATAATTATTTGTTTCTTCTATCATGAAAACAAACAGCTGATTGTTGGATATTCTTTCAATTAATATCTGTTTAATTATTTATTCGATTCTGGATATTCTGGGTAGATATTTTGCCTTTTCCGTCTTTTCTATTCTTTATCCGGAAAAAATAAAGAAACACACCCTATGAGATAGCCGGCGGATTATATATCTTGAGTTTTTAGAATATTTAGTTGCAGTTGTTTTCAGTGGAAATCACTAAAATCGCAGTTTCAATCGATTGACACCATCAATCGCCTATGGAATTGGACGCTGTGATTTTTAATGAATGTTAACTTTGTGCAAGTATTTACAAAAGTAGCCGATAACTCTGCAATTTGTTCAACCTCAGCTATTTTGTATATCCCAGCCTCCTACGTCCCTCGCCTACGTGCCTAAAAATTGCATGAAGAAATTGCATCGTTTAAAAGCAGTATAATGTAAACGTAGAATTTAAGTTCAGATTTGTATGACTGAACGCACCCGATATCCTACCATACCTACAGCCATTGATCTACCATACCTACAGTCAATTGTCAATCCCTACAGCTGACTATTATTATTTTTTTTTTTAAATTTTGTTTTCTTTTTAATTACTAGTGTCGCGTCCATTTTGTGCGGGGAATAATCAAAAATTAAAGAAAAAAATATAAAAATATAAGTGTTAAAATGATAAAATCGTCGGTCGCACTAAAAACAATTTGCTTTCGTCGTTGGCAAAAACAATATAAATGATTGATCGCGATAAAGTATAATCTAATTGTCGGTCGCGTTAAAATATATTTGCTTTGGTCGGGGCAAATCAGATTTCGTAACGTAACGTGCTACAACGTAAAGTGCACGACGTAACGTTGCACACGAACGTTCACGTTTTTTTCACTCTACCGCCAGCATAGATGTTTACACATCAAAAACGTTTTGGAATGAAACATAAAAAGTGCCAGATTATTCCTGAATCACCCTGCACAATGTTTGTACGATATGTGTAGTATGAAGCGAATGTATGAGTATCTGTTTACTTTTTCTATTTATCTTGGCCATAGGGCTTGTCCTTTTTATTTACTGAGTAAATATACAGGGAAATAAATTGAGAAGCCTCTTCAAACAATGTGGAAAAATCTGCAAAATTTACTTTTAATAATTTATAAGTAATTAAACACTCAAAAAACAGAGTATCAATTATTTATTATTCCTTAAGTCTATACAAGTTAATTTTTGTTTTTTTTTTGTCGATCAATACAAATTTTTATAATTCTTTTTAAGTAGTTTTTATATATTTGCTTTTTCTATTATGTTTTTGTTATCCTTGAAAAAGAAGACTTCCATTCGAGAATAATTTATAGGTCAGTTTGTATTAAGATGATGTAATCGATAGACATTTTGTCTTTAGTTTCATCCATTTTAGCTATTTGGCATTCAGTGTGTGGTAACTTTGTATGTGGGTGAAAGTTTGCAATGTCCTTGAGAAATGAAGATGGTTTGCAATTCCACACAATGTGTGGGAGGATTACGACATGTTTTGAGTAAAAAAAGATTCAATATGACTCAAAATGGGTTTTTGTTTTTAGTTTTTTTTTTCACCAACAAAATTTATTATATAAATTTCGGATAACTCCCACCAAGTTAGAATTTTTGCTTAAAGGTTAAGTGTAATTTTTAAGATTTGAATTAAAAAATAAATAAATTTATATTATACTCCATTTATGATGCGGAAATACTTTTTTTTCTCTGAAACGCTTTTTTGTTTGTACAATTTAGGTACAAATTGAGAATAATTTATCTTGATAGTTAATCCTGTTTTGCACAAAAATACACACATACACGCATTTGAAACGTCCAAACCTTAATATATTTGTAATTTAAGCCTGAATTTTTTTAATTGTCTCTATCCATATAAGTTAACGAGCTATTAGAAATAATTTATATTGCAAACTACAAAAGAACAACCTTAATAACCATAACCAATACCATATGTCAATGTAATGGCAGCATCTTTATAATCAAATAGCAATTTGCATAATAAAGTTCACAAAGACAATGACTATACACTACAGTAAGAAATTGATTTGCCTCCGGAAGGACTCCGATGTGTACAAAAAGGATCTTCAAAATGCTCATGTTTTATCTTCTCAAAACGTTTACATTTAGGTCCTCGATAAAAGCTTCCACTTTACAAATACATTTAAATTATATAAATATGTATGTATCTGCAGTATGCCCATCATGGCATCACAGTTATCTACACACACACGTAGAGCACAAAAAACCACATGGAGTGTAGGCGTGTTGTTAATTATTTAGGACAATACCATGACGCCCTTCAAGTTTTCGTTTATCTATCGGGCTTATGCAAAGAATGACGACGAGAATATTGAGTATGTTTTCCTGTGTTTTATAATGGTATAGATGTAGTGATGGCACCTGTCTGAAGTAGTCTGCGTGTCTGTTCATCTTCAAAAAAAAAAAGAAGGAAATAATAACACTTAACTTATAGGAGTATACGTGAGTGAATAAAAAAGGTCACGTAATGGGTTTTAAAAGATCAAGAAATGACAACTTCCATCAAGGACTTTTCTTGTTTAAACTTTATTTTGTCATCATAAATTGCAGTTTTATGTTGTTTGAGTTAGGTACATATTTTTGTTTTTGCTTCTTGGAAATAGAGCGGCAGTTTGAAATTTGAGTTTATGGAAAATTTTCCGGTAAAGGGTGATAAAATTTATTTCAACACATGTTTTCTTGGTAATTGTCAATAAAGGAAGACTTGTTTTCTGTATATATGTACATATATACGTGAAAAGTAAACTAACTAAAAATTTAAACCAACCGTGATCAATTAAAGCCCAAATCTGAAAAAGAGAAGAAATTGAATATTTATTCGTTAAAAGTTCTAGAATTTTTATTATTTTCACATTATGTAGATAACCATAGTAGCCCTTTTGGCGAAATGTTTATAGACCAAAGTACTGTCCCAAGTTCGAATCTCAGCCACCCAGATATGTATGTGTTTCTTACGGGAAATGCCTCTAGCGGAGAATTGACAAATCCTCCATATCCTTTTCTCCGAGCTGTTTTCAAATAATTTTGACATTTTATAAAGGGTTCGTGTGGCGTATACTTATTGGTCTAATTTCATAGTAAATATAATCATTAGTATAAGCATTAACTACCGAATAGAAATTTAAATAAATTTATTTCTGTATTACAAATACAAACACATGCATGCAGTAAATTTGTGTCTAAGAAAAAGACTGAGAATTTCAGGAATTGAACCATACTTGGGGAATTCTTCTAGCAAAAATTTGTTTTGAATTTGGAGAAAATCCAACTTTCTTAGTTTAGGCATTACCTCAATTTACAGGATGAAGAAACTTCTTTTTCAGACTTCTATACACAGATTACCCATTTGAAGATGAGGATATTTCGTACGTTTCTCCCTCCAAAAGCCATTTGTTTGCATTGTTGTTTTTGTAATTTAAAAATGTGATTAAAATAACTATTTGAAAATAAGAGTCTGAATTACCGAAATTCAAAAAGAAATATGCACGACTGGGTCGCACGAACTTGCTCTATTATGCGCTATCACATTGTGGTTTTATAGTCTGAAATAAATTAGCTATGCGGGGGTCTTTATTTTATCCATTTGCCAAAACTTAGTTTACTTTCAGGTGGTATTATGTGAGTATACAAAAATTAACAATATAGCCCAGTGTTGCACATATGCAATATGCATGAAAGGAAATTATATATTATTTAAACTGGTAAATTGTTTTAACTCAACAAAATTAGAAAGAAATTGATTAAAATACTTTGAATCTGTTTTAACCCAACGCAATGTACACCATCTGATTTCTTATATACATAATTATGAGAAAAAATTTTTGAAAATGGTAGGAGCGGTTTTAAAAATAATTAATTTTTTATATATAAAATTTCGTTAACATTTTTGAGAAAAATAATTGGTACGCGAATTACAAGTATTTATTAATGTTGAGTTCAAAATTGGACTTCACAAAAAAATCTGTTAACAGTTTTCGAAATATCAAATTTTCGAAAAATAATTTTGAGTTTTTTTTAAAAAATCCAAAAATCATTCTTTAGAAAATTTAGATACGCACTTTCATTATATTTGTTACAAGCTTCTGTATCTATCTATCTATGTAAAATTTAAAAAATTCAAATGATATATCGTACTAATTTTAACACACAAAAATCTTTTATCAAAATCGTAGGAGTCGTTTTTGAGAAAAAAAATATTTTTCTTAACGGTTTTTAAACATTTTGTATGGGAGGCACCGATATTTTTGGGTATTATAATAATTTTTGTCAAAAGTCTTCTAGATAAAGTTGAAAAACTGCTATTTACCAAGTTTAATAAATATAAAAAGTTTTTGAAATATTGAGTTTTCCTAAAAAAAATTTAAAACTTTTTTAAAAAAATCCAAAAAAATAGTTTTTTGAAAATTTTGGTACACAATATTATTTAGAGTGTGTCAATAATTCTTCATAAAAAAATTGATCGGAATTGAAAATCAAAAAATTGGTTCTTTGGGAGGTACCATTAATAACCATTTTCCGGAACTATTTTTTTTTTATTAAACGGCAACTTATAACTATTTAAATTTATTGAGTTCTTAAAAAAAAATTCTGTAACGCCGATTTTGAGAAAAATAAGTTTTTCCTTTTTGGCCAAGAAATTTTGTAATACAGCTACTGTTAGTTTTGGTCCTAAAAAAAAGGGAAAAAAGGGTGGGGGGAGTGTCCAAAAAACGCTTGGTACCAAGTTTAAAGAAAATCGACCCATCCGTTTAGGCTGTAGTCGAACAGACAGATACCCACTTTTTTCGTCTTCCCTATCAAGTTTGATCAAAATATCGAGTTCAATTTTTTGTACGAATTCATAACTTGCCATATACATACTACCTATGTATATTCGCAAGCAAAAATAAAACTATGAGATTTCTCATTATGTTAAATTCCACAATTGTTCGGTTTATTTTTAATTTAAAATTTGTCTCATTTTAACTTGCTTAGTATTTCATATTTGTTTCTTAATTAAAATGACAACTGTCTTGATGATGTTATTGTTTCTTTGAAACTGTCCTCATTTGAATGAAGTCGTTGAAGGTTTTTTTTTTTTTTGTATTTTCTTCTTTTAAATGTTAAGGCAAAAACCGGAAATTCTTTAAGTCACGTCTGACAAAAGATACTTGAGCATGATGGGTTTGTGTTTTGTGTGTGTTTAACGTTTGTCAGGATTGTGTGCAATATGTGTAAAAACCAGAAAATATAATTTAAGATATGCCGCTATTATTTCACGGAAATGAAACTAAGGTGCTTTTGAGGTAAAACCGGCTCAGAGATATATTGTCTTTTTACACTAAGTATGGTGTTTTAAGAACAAGCATTTAAATTGCATTAATTTCAACTTTATATTTGTGAGCTTTATCTTCTTTTAAATGAAGATTTACCTTTAAAATGTATACATGAATTTTTAAAATGGAAATAAATCAATTCCTGTCCACAATAAATAGATTAAACAAAAAGTACGTATACGCCATAGGGACCCCAAACGATTTAAGAATTGCTTGAATGAATGGTTAGGTTAGGTTAAGCCAGTGTTACTCATGAAATTTTTGTAATTTAAAGGGATTCACTCCTGTAGTACTACCTTCGCATAGTGATTCGTAAAAAACGTTGACCTTTTGACTTCAATCAATTCTGTCTGTATAGTTTTCTGAACCTTGAACTATAGCCTTATCCACTGAAGCGATTTTCTAAACAAAATTGTACTTACATTTTTTTGGGATTTTCTAGGGTGAATTTGAATTTTGTTTAGCGCTCACAATAAGGTAACCTGCCATGACAAAATATATTTATCGCGGAAACGACTGTAACGTATGCATTTTGGTAAAAAAAAATCCTAAGAACTGCTATATTCGGTGTCCACGTTTCTGTTGAGGTTGAGGTCAATTATACTTTTTAACCTGTTAAATATTTTACATAAAAATGAAAGTTGTTTTATGAAGTCAAAAGTTTAACACAAATTTTAAGCCCTAAATCTTTTACAAGCACACAAGCTGAGAAATGAATTAATATGCAAATTTTAAAATTATCAACTTTCAATATTATGTATCTAGGAATTCGATTAAATCGCAATCACTGGGTCGCTAATTTGTTGAATTTCGTTAGTATTCCGGAGTGTTTGCATTTTCTCTTCGCCCTATGTCTATATCTATTTAAATTCAAATGAATTTCTGTTAAACTCAATTGTTTTCTATTCCACTTAATTGTTGACTCTTTTTACTTACATGCGGCAATTAATGAATAATTCGTAAAAAAATCAAACGCGGCATGAATTACAATCAAACATGACATTACTGTGATTAAGTAAGGAAAGAACCCGAAAGAGTGGGTGTGTGGCTTCTGTCTGTCAATCGACTTATGAAATCAGCCAACAAAATATCGTATTGATTTTTACTCCAAAGTTTATTATTTCTGCCTCTGCATTTGTATACTCAGTTCATGCATAATTTGAGTGCTAGCGAAACACTTGAATAAAAAATGGGCATGAGGGGAAGAATGAATGTAGATAGAGAAAAAAAAATGTTAATTAAAAAGTAGGAAGGCATCCTTGTTTTGAATTTACTTTCTCTCTCATATCTTTGTCATTTATAGCTTGGTGTTTGGTGATTCCATTCAATTATTACCTTTTTTTATAACAGCGGTGCATAGTAGGTACATATTTGTATTCTTTGTTCTTTTGCAAACTCAGGAACTATAAGAGTAATTCTTCGATTCAGTTTAGTTTCAGTTCAGTTTAGTTTATTCAAAAATATGAGTATGTACAGTAACGGCCAATTTCTTCACAGAGTCCTAATGCTAATACCGGTACTAGTACTAAAATTAGTACTCAAATCGGTATCAACTCATTTCTTTACACAAGTTCTAGGTCGTAGTCCTGTCAATTTGGTACTGAGTACCAGTTAGAACTCGGTTTTAGCTGACTTCTCAAAATCAGCTAGTACCTGCTTATTATATCAGTTGTAAGTACTCAAATCGGTATTAAATGATTTCTCCACATAAGTGATAAGCGCTAGTTCTGTCAAGTTGGTACGACCGAGTACTATTTATGACTCGGTATTAGCTAGGACTTTAAAATCGGCAGTCTAGTGGCGGTAATACCTGAATCGGAGTAATTTCTTTCATTTTCTTCAATGAATTCGTTGCATGGATGTGTGTTAATGCAGTCGTAAAAGAACATATTGCCACTGTTTATGTACATTATATCGAGAAACAACGTCATATCCAAAACGATTAATAGTGTTGTAGACAGTTTCGACAAGCTTTTAAAAAGGGCTTCCGCACATATCCCACAATTTTCAGATATGTATTGTTGTTTTTGCATTTACTATTTTCATAAGGGATTGAAACAAACACAAAACCTATCCTGATAGCTCTGGATATTTCCCCGAACACACATGAAATGCACACAATAAAGGGCATTTCTCCAAGACTGTCACACACATACTAACATAGAAAAATGCCCAAAACTCGACGCAAAAAATAACACACAATGCTCTACTCAAATCATATGCTTCATTGGGAACCTTATTCAAAACAGAGAACCACTGATCACTCCTGTAAATATCGCAAGGACTTTATTGGCATTCTTCATCTTCCCACTCTCTATAGGTTTGTAGCAATCACGGCCGTTTTGCTATTAACTGCGAAAATTGAAGACCGGAAAATTGTTGATCACAGTGACAAATTTCATAGCTGATACTTGCCAAATGAGACGGGTATCGTGGAATGGATATTATGTCCCCTTTTTGTTAAAACTGACATAATTCATTCGAAAATAGAATAAAATAAAAATCGCTCAGTCAAAATAAATATCAAAATAATATTTGAAATGCCAAAATATTGTAAAAATCAGAATTAGACCAGTTTTAGACTTATTAAGTCCTAGTACCGCTTGGTTAATTAAGATCAGGTACTAGTGATGTGAAGAAATACGCAGGTACTTACTTTCATTAGGACCAAGTACCAGAGCTAGTACCTGGTCTAGCTAGACTGGGTACTAGACTGGTTTAGTACTTCTGTGAAGAAATTGGGCGTAAGATGTTTATATTATAACGTACAATTCTTTGATTTAAGCATATGTATCAAACAAATGATAAAATGTGAGAAAAAGTAAAAATAAAACTTTCATTCAAAAAGAAAAATTAATTATGAACTTAAATACAATATTCATATTGAGAGAAATATTATATTAAAATTTATAAAAAAAATAAATAGAGATAGATAATGGAGTAAGGTAGAGATAGAAAAAAGAAGAGATCAAGAGGAAGAAAAATTAAAAATGAACACATAAAATAAAATATAATAAAACTTTTTTGAGGAAGATACAGTTACGCATATTCATATATTTTTGGATAGAACAACCAAGCATGTTTATTCGTATGTCTGAGATATGGTCAAATTTTCGTCGTCGGTAGATGTATCTCAGTATAGCATTATGAGCAAGCTCCAATTTCCGAAAGTTCAGAGAGTCAGGATTGGGAAAAATATTTTCTGAATAAAATAAGATCGGTTTCAATAGTGAGTTAGCCAATTTAAGAAGGATATTATGAGAAGTATAACTACTGCTAGGCCAAAGTTGTCTAAGGCCTCCGTATACTTTTGCAATAAGTATGGTCAGAGGCTGATAGTTCACTATTGATGACGACTCCTAAATTATGTGCCTTATTGCAGTAAGGGACTATTTTATTGTTTAAAAGTATCACCGGAAGTTCTTTGACGTCAATGGAAGACTTAGAGACTACCAAACATTGCGATTTATCAAGGTTTAGTTTTAATAAGTTTCGAGTGGCCCAACTCAAGATATTTTCAAGATCCTCATTCAGCCTGCAGACGGCTTCCGTCAAAAGTCCAATATTACGTGAAATATAAATTTGGACATCATCGGCATACATATGAATATTAACGAATTTACAAATTGAGACGATATCATTGATAAAAAGCAAAAAGAGCAATGGCCCCAGAATGGAACCTTGGGGAATGCCGGTAGATAAGTGAAGGAAAACTGAAAAACTAACTTTCGTTTTAACTTTTTGAGTCCTACCCGATAAAAAATTTAGCAAAAGTAATGCTGCGGATGAACTAAACCCAAATTGAGAAATAAGTTTATTATGAAGGATCCTAAAATCAATTGAATTAAATGCCTTAGAAAAGTCTAGAAGGCACAAAAACGTCAATTCATTCTTATCAAAATGTTCCCGAATGTCGTCTGTAACTTTCAACAACGCTGAGTTGCAGCTGTGGTGTTTTCGTAATCCTGATTGGAAAGGCTTGAGTGAGGAAATTACACTCCTCAATGTGAGACACAATTTGCTTCTTTATAATTATTTCAGCTATCTTTGAAATACATGGAAGGATGCTGATTGGACGATAATCTTCACACTTCATATTAGCTCGAATTTATTTTGGTATAGGGTAAACTATAGCTGATTTCCAGGAACTAAGAAAAACTGATGTGGTTAAGATATGGTTTATTATATGTGAAAGAGATTTTATTGCAAAATGCAGCATGAATTTTAAAAAATTTTAAAGGAATTCCATCCGTGCCCATGCTGGAGGCCTTAAATTCCTTCACCGCAAGAATAACATCTGGCAATCTTGATAAAAATGTTAGATTTTTTTTTCACAGAAAAGAAGGAACAGAATCGATTATTTTGTTCAAACGAATTCGGCTTACGATTCTGTTGGTTTATCGACCCTGAAACTAATTAAAATAAAAAAAAAACGTTTTTAGTTCTTATGAAATTGATATTTGCTCAGTATATCCTGTTGAACACTATTTTAATATGTTAATATTTAGTTTAACAAATTATTCTTACAATTTTCCAAAGCAACGCGAGCATGGCTCCGCTATAGTATATAATAATTTTCTTTTATTAATAATATGTAAATATGTGCAAATGCATTTTATTTTAGGGGCTTATTTGAAAAGATCACGTCCAACAGAATACTTTTTTACAAACGTTATTCGTAAAAATCCATTTTTTTGGATTTTTTTTTGTGGTAAGATTTTGTTTACATTTTTTTTTTGTCTACATTTTTTTGCATTAGCTGCGACATTTTAAAAATTTTGATATGTTGTTTTCATATATATTTTGTGACTTTTAAAATATTATGTACATATATCGGACAATTTAGTTCAATCCAATTCAGACTTTTTCGCAGTTTCACTTCTCTCTCAGAGGAATTCCTTCCATCACTTCAAACTTTGAAAAACTGACAATTTTATTGTACAACATGTTTGAGAAAAATCTTTTAACACTAAGTACATATTTCTAAGCATGAAAAAATTCAAGTTTATTATCAATAAAAGGAAACTCAGCAGGACTTGTTCTTAAACTGAATTTAACTACGTATGTATGTTCTTTGTAACTTATTTTATCAAATACTTTGATACCGATACCGGTGCTTGTGTTCCCTTGCTTTATTTTCAAACTGAATACTTTTGAAGTGTAATCCTACCCAGGGCTGTCGAAGTACTGCAATTGCAGTATTTGTATTGTATTACTGCTTTTTTTCCTGAACTACTTTTCCATACAAAAACTTCAAATCAATCATTTTAATTCTTCCTACTGCTCTCTAAAGGCAGTTCTTCTCTTATAGCGCAAAAAAAGTCAACATATTTAAAAAAAAAAATCAGGAGCATTTTGATGTGAAAAATCATAAAATTTTAAAACTCTTGAAGGCATTTTCAACAGTCATGTCAGCATGAGTATCTCTAAAACACTTTTTTCTTTTTACTGAGTTCAAAACAGAATGTGACCCAGAAGAAGCTATATTGAACTAAATTCTATAAATAAAATAATTATTAAAATATTTTAAAATTTACTAACAAAGATACAGTTTCAAGCTGAAAACCCCAGAATCTACATCGGCCCTAAACCGAAATTGTTAATGAACGCAGAAAATATGTACATATATGTCTATGACACAAGTAAAAGAAATAAAATCAATTCGCCTAAGGTATTATACAAAACTGTTTGCCAGGACTCTAGTCCAAATGCAAAAACCAAGTTCAAGAAATTTGAGTGAATAGCTCTTTTGAACTTTATAGACTTATCTATAGAATATCAACTGGTGCTCCTTATATTTGAAATAAAAATAATTATATGAAAAAAAATTTATTTCACTGGCGTACTGCTTTTTTTTCTTGAAGTACCACAAAAAGGAACGACAGCGCTGATCCTGACATACTTTTACTTTACAAATTAGAATGTAATGGCAACCAAACTCTCCCACCTGTTTACAATATATTTATACTTGATTGCTTTCCTGTGGTCACATTGATTTAATAAGACACATTCTTTAGCAGCCGCTTAACTATATAAAAGAAATTAAAAAATACCTCCTTTCAATAAAGGTACCCATGATGCGTGGCTCACTTCTCAGCCATACAAAGTCAGTTAGGATTGTATTTATTTCATTATATATATACATAGATATGGCTACAATAGTAAACCAACTGACTGCACACTGAAATAGATTTTTATCTCATGGTTTCATTTTTTATTTAAAAAACAAAAGCAATATACATAGGTAGGTTCATAATTATTTATTCAATTCGGCATAATTTTTAATGAAATTTCTACGAACATTTCAAAAGAGTTTAATTTAATAATTAAATGACACTATCTTCTTAAATCATTGCGTGTTTCACAATGAAATTCATAAATTTATCATGCTCCTCACATTTTCAATCTGCCGACATTTTGAAGAACCTAACTATAGCCTTTGCCATGCAGGTATTTTTTAATTAGAACTAATTACCTACCTTACGAACTTAGGCCGTAAAACAGGGATACAAACTAGAAAAAAAAGTACACTTCTGTGTTGCAAGTTCTTGCCGTTATGGTAACTTAATATATGCAGATCAAAATCTAGGAAAACCATACAAAAACTTTTCAAAATTATTTATTTTGATTTTTGTAATATGACTTAACGCAAAATCAATTTTTTTAAATATCAGCTGACAGCTCAAATGTCATTAAATGTCAGGGAGATATCAGTGCTGCCAAAGTTGGTAAATGATTTTGATGTGCTTTTTCTTGTTCCAGTTTATGTTATTATGTTTAAGTACGCGTACAAAAAAAACAGTATTATTGTATCGTATGCGCATGGTTACGAGGAAAATTGATTTTTTATTTAGGCTCGTGGCATTCTATAGGAATTATTGTTGAAAAGCCGATTCATCGACAAAAAAGTTCACATTAGTGAACAGAAATAATGCAGGGATGATGCCGCCATAGCTTTTGCAAACATTAAGCCGATTTTATCTTTTAACAAATGATATTGCCATGTACCTAATATTTCTGTTCCAGATCCTATTATTCTACTACTATTATTCACACTCAAACATTGCTTTGTCAAAACTTTATCAATTTAATATCAAGCTTTATTGAAATTTATAGCTTTTTTTTTGCTAGTCCCAAGACTTACCCTTATAATGTATTATAAGTTGAAACATCCAGCATTATACGACGGAGTGCATAGATACGGAAGCTTGATAGTATGGGTATGCAGTACAGTACAGTACAGCGCTGAAAAGTGTACATTTCCAAAGATTTATTTTAACGTCAGTCGTCTAGCCGTAGGCTTTGTTTGTGCAGTAAACAAACATGCGGATCTGATCATTAAACGTGTATAAATTTTATTAACAGTTTGAATTTATAACAAAGTTGTTCTTTGATTCTAGGAGTTATACGCCCCATCAAAAATAATGTTCCAAATTCACCATCAGGTATAGAAACATACATAGATAAATTGCGTATGAATATACGATAGCTAACCTAATTTCTAAAACCCCCGAATAAATCCTATCACATTCATTGACCCAGATATACATACATAGGTAGATTTTGAATATCAAATACAAAAAAACAAAAGTGAATGGAAAACAAAATGATTTCTACAAAGCCATAAACAAAACAATAGCCTCGAGGTCGTAATGGTATGAGTGTGCATGACCATTTCTATAGTCGTATATTCGTATGAATTGAAAACGAGTGTTGTTGTCTTTTTTGTTTGGCTTTGTCATTTTGGAAGCGAACAGTTTCATGAATAGCCCTCACTTCTTTCAGTTTATCCATAAAATTTAGAAAAAGCAAATTTCTTGGTCAAGAGGGAATTTCATCAGGCAGTGTTGTTGTCCTTTTTTTTTGTTGTTGTTTTCATTTATAACCCTTTAACGCAAAATCTAAGAAAATTGTGTATTTATTCCCAAATCGTAGACACTCAGGACACTCAGATGAATATTCTCAAGGGCCGCATTACGTCGGATTGCATTTTGAGCCTAATAGAAAAATCTAATTTTTGGTAAATCTGTGTGTCATGGATGTAGGGATTTTTCCTCTCAAATTTTGTCAAATATTTAGGTAACGAACATTTTCTGGTAAGCAAAGGCTTTAAAAGGTAGTTGAAGATGTATTTATAATTTGTTAACTTAAGTGCTTTAATGTTTTTAAATATAAGTTTGTACGTGGTCCTTTCTGTTCTACTTAAGGTGGCGCTACAGTCCGGAGTAAAGCGGGTCCTTAACCAACCAACTTCTTCCTACCTATAAAGAAGCTCTGTCTGACCTTAGTCGTGATCTTCCTCTATACAGTTTCATTTTTCTGTTCTTCTGGGGTGGATCTAAATTACCCAGCCACCACAAAATTGGCTTTTTACCCTTTTGTCTAGATGGGTGCCGCTGTAAAGTGTACAGCACATATGTTTCGTTGTTGTATCTTCTTCTGCACACATCGTTGATGCAGATTGGACCAAAAGCTTACGCAAAAAAAAGGGGCGACAAGCAATAAGGGAAGCGTTTTTTTTTAAATATTTATTTTAAAACGACCTTTATATTTTTATTAACTGTTAGAATGCAATACAATTTTTAAAGGTTGCTCCTTTTGAATATATATTTGTGGCAACTGAAAATAATATGCCTCACAAATCTGGATTACTTCTAGGATTTTCGGATTTAGTTTTAATAAAATAAAATTAAATGTGAGATTTCCCCACCACTCATTGAAATCTTGCGTACGGCCTTGAATGGGACCAAATATCATCCGGAGAATCTACCTCATTAGCTTAGTGCTCTGCTGATGCGAAATGAAAAATCCCTTACAAAAATGACACAGCGAAATCATTGATGAATGATGTCCAGTCCTTTGTTTTTGATATCACTACGCGTACACCTACAAACTCACGTACTCAATTTTCGGTTATATTTCCACCCAAAATTTACTGTCAGCAAATGTCATTAAAACTGAGAGAGGTTTTTCAACAGGGACGCTACAAAAGTAAAGCCACAGGGACAGCAAACGATGCCTTATTTCTTGCCGCTCTTTTCACATTTCTCTTCAGTAAGGTTTGCCATTTCATGATGGAAAGATATACGAACCAACAAAGAGTCAAAATTATTAAAATTTACTGCCGAAATTCGGAGTCAGTGGGGTCAACGTTAAGAGCGCTACGTCCAACTTA
Organism: Leucozona laternaria; assembly: GCA_932273885.2. Classification (NCBI taxonomy): domain Eukaryota; kingdom Metazoa; phylum Arthropoda; class Insecta; order Diptera; family Syrphidae; genus Leucozona; species Leucozona laternaria. The sequence continues at coordinate 17,974,210 of OW026368.1, read as the reverse complement.
TGGTCGTCATAATCGTAATAGCAGATCAACAATTGAGTGTCTAGTGGAAAAATTTGAATCCACAGGCACAGTGCAAAATGTTCCCGTGCCAGTGAGACAAAGAAGTGCCCGTAGTGTCGAGGATATTGCTGACGCTGAGGCTGTAGTTGCAGAAAGCCCAAATGTGTCTCTCACACGTCGTTCTCAAGCGTTGGGCATCTCTGTGACGTCGTTGTGGCGAATTTTGCGAAAAGATCTTGGCCTATATCCTTACAAGATTAAATTGACGCAAGAACTGAAGCCGCTTGACCACCAGAAGCGTCGTATGTTCGTGAATTAGGCTGAGCAACAACTTGAAAATGATTCGGATGAGGCTCATTTCTGGCTGAATGGCTTCGTCAATAAACAAAATATGCGGTATTGGTCAGGCAGCAATCCACACGTACTCCATGAGTCATCATTGCATCCCGAAAAAATTACGGTTTGGTGTGGCTTATGGGCCGGCGGCGTCATTGGGCCGTACTTCTTCCGTGATGATCAAGACCGGCACGTTACTGTGAATGGGGATCGCTACCGTTCAATGATAACCGAATATTTTTGGCCCCAGTTAGATGATATGGACTTGGAGGACATGTGGTCACAATCAATTTATTGGAAACCAAGTTTGGAGAACGTGTTATCTCACGAAATGGTCCAGTCGCTTGGCCGCCTCGGTCGTGCGATTTGACGCCGTTAGACTTTTTCCTGTGAGGCTACGTCAAGTCTATGGTCTATACCAACAAGCCAGTGACGATTGATGAACTTCGTACCAATATCGAACGTGAAATTGCAGCAGTATCGGCCGATTTATGCTTGAAAACCGTAGAAAATTTGGTTCAGCGTCTGGACTTCTGCAAGCGTCCCCGTGGTGGCCATGCAGAAGAAATCGATTTCCATACATAATGGCATCGCACGTACTTTCACAGGAATAAAGAATTTCATTGATATCCAAAACCATTTTTGTTTTATTTAAAAAAATCTTTTGTAGCGCTCTTATTGAAAAACCCGATACATCAGAATAGCGTATAGTATAGTGTGCCAAAATTTCAAAGCAATCGGTTAAGAACTTTCAGAGATTAGCGATTAGGAACAAACGAACATTTATATTGATTTGCCACGGACAAATTGCTTGCAAAACCACAGAAACAAAAAATACAAAAATGCAAATTACCATTGACAACACTGATTTTAACGAATCTGTCGGAGAGAAAAGTTAAAATTTCAGCTACTTTTTCTTTTTCCATTGCGTCCATCGCTCACAGGCCTTGCCAATGGGTCACTTCACTTAAGAACATATGTATTTAATCGAGCTGTCAGTTGTATACGTCAACGCAACACTTGCAATGGATTGTATGATTCAGTCCCTTCTCTCAAGAGAGGGCTTTTACTCAATTTGAAGGTTTTTTTTTTTAGTGGCGTTAGTATTTTGTGCTTTTTTTTTTAAATCGACGTTAAAGAAGTCTTTTCTCAATCCCTTTCTGAAATATAAAGCAGCAACGTCTGTTCTTCATTGTTGTCCTACACAAACGGGCTAGTTTGACAGGAATGTCAAAACTAGACATTGCCTTATATAGCAGATGTCTTTGCGTTCTTGACATCGATGAAAAGGTGTCGATAAGAATTTTATTGTTTTTTTTCCTAGATTTTCCGTAATATGAATATTGAGTCGATGTTTTATACTTCAATAACATGTAAATATTTCGGGTATGTGATTTCTTGATCAAAAAGCTTCAAAGAAAAGTTTTATCAAAATATTTAAAGTCGTTTTGGAGAAAATTTGTTAAAATCGTTATTACGTGGCATTTCCGAGCTAGATGTCGGGATGTTCGGATGAACTGACATGACGTTTTCCGCAGTTATAATGTTCTAGGTTTGATTGAAATCTTGTTTACTTATCCCCCAAACCCTATAGTAAAATCTAAAATCACTCGGGAGATAATCTATAAAATATTATGTGGCAATATAGCAACTATTTTCTTTTTAAATTTAATTTGACTAATTTCTTAAGTTAAGCAAACTTATTTTTAATACTCAATAAAATCTTCAAATTGTTTTGAACTAGCCCACCCTTTGACCCAAAAGAATTCAAGGGAAAATCGTAACAATTAAAAGCTTTGTAATCCTTTCTCAAAAACATTTTTGCGACAAAAGTTGGCAGAGGACATTCCCAATGGCTACGAGTTTAAATTTTAATCTAAAGTTGCTGACACAAACACACACACACAAAAAATATACAATGAGGACGAATTGTATCCCGAAGGCATTGCTAATATAGGAAACCAGGGTACACCAGGGCGTATGTGGAAGAATTAATTCTTGTATGTATTATAGAACACTCAGAACACAAATCATATACATACATACATATACTATTTGTATGTTTAAAGGAAATGGATTTTAAAATAAAAATTACCTAGGAATTTCGGTCATCAGTAGAGGAAATTGTGACCGGAAGAAAATAATTCTTAACAATTTTGCAGACTAATTTCAGCATGCATTTGCAAAACACTTGTCTACATTAAATTTGTAGATGTTGTTCTTTCTGGTAGAATATTATCTATTGTTTGGGTTGATTTTGACAAGCAGAATTATCTTGTGGACATTGAGGAATAAGAGCAAACAAAGAGTTTATTTTTTTCTTTTAATATGAAGAAAAAAGGAAAAGTAGGAAAACAAACATTCTTAGTTGAAGGATATTTTGTCATTCGGTTTTAAATTGAAGGCATTTAATATAATTATAAAGCCGGATGTATGTACATGTTGATAATTTGTATATTTTATGTGCTCACAAATTTTTATAAGCTGATTTTATTTAACCACAAATAAACTCTTTGATTTTAGCGACCGGGGAAATTTTAAGTACATGTAGGTAGAGAGTGTTTTGCGTAAGATGTGACAAAAGGCTAGAGTGTGTAAATTGGTTCACGAGAAGAATCAAATCGTTTATAAGGGGACCTATTTCCCTATGTTAAGGTGGGAAGGTCAATTCAAATCAAATCAAAACAAATTATTAACAAATTCGATTTTAAATAAAATGGTTTTAGTGAATAGTATTTGAAAATTTAGTTTTCAAACACAAAATTTTTCTAATTTTACGTTAGTAAATAAGTAGTATTTTTTTTATTTTTTTGGTTTCTATTAATTTTGAGTCAAACACTTAAAACCTGATGCTTTAATTGTGTTCTAGTATCGGGTTTTTTTTAATAAGAGCGCTACAAAAGTTTTTTTTTTTAAAGAAAACAACAAATGTTTTGGATATCAATGAAATTCTTTATTCCTGTCAAAGAACGTGCGATGCCATTATGTATGGAACTCGATTTCTTTTGCATGGCCACCACGGGCACGCTTGCAGAAGTCCAGACGCTGAACCAAATTTTCTACGGTTTTCAAGCATAAATCGGCCGATACTGCTGCAATTTCACGTTCGATATTCGTACGAAGTTCATCAATCGTCGCTGGCTTGTTGACATAGACCATAGACTTGACGTAGCCCCACAGGAAATAGTCTAACGGCGTCAAATCGCATGACCGAGGCGGCCAAGCGACTGGACCATTTCGTGAGATAACACGTTCTCCAAACTTGGTTTCCAATAAATTGAATGTGACATTCGCTGTGTGGCTTGTGGCGCCGCCGTCCTGTTAGAATCACATGTCCTCCAAGTCCATATCATCCAATTGGGGCCAAAAATATTCGGTTATCATTGAACGGTAGCGATCCCCATTCAGAGTAACGTGCCAGTCTTGATCATCACGGAAGAAGTACGGCCCAATGACGCCGCCGGCCCATAAACCACACCAAACCGTAATTTTTTCGGGATGCAATGATGAATTATGGAGTACGTGTGGATTGCTGCCTGACCAATGAAATGAGCCTCATCGCTGAAGATGATTTTTCGATGAAAATCCGAATCATTTTCAAGTTGTTGCTCAGCCCAATTCACGAACTTACGACGCTTCTGGTGGTCAAGCGGCTTCAGTTCTTGCGTCAATTTAATTTTGCAGGGATGTAGGCCAAGATCTTTTCGCAAAATTCGCCACAACGACGTCACAGAGATGCCCAACGCTTGAGAACGACGTGTGAGAGACACATTTGGGCTTTCTGCAACTACAGCCTCAGCGGCAGCAATATTCTCGACACAACGGGCATTTCGTTGTCTCACTGGCACTTGAACATTTTGTACTGTGCCTGTGGATTCAAATTTTTCCACTAGACGCTCAATTGTTGATCTGCTAGGACGATTATGACGACCCAAAGTTGGACGTAGCGCTCTTAACGTTGACCCCACTGACTCCGAATTTCGGTAGTAAATTTTAATAATTTTGATTCGTTGTTGGTTCGTATATCTTTCCATCATGAAATGGCAAACCTTACTGAAGAGAAATGTGAAAAGATCGGCAAGAAATATGGCGTCGTTTGCTGTTCCTGTTGCTCTACTTTTGTAGCGTCCCTGTTGAAAAACCCTTTATTTGAGAAAATTAAAAATAACTGAATAAACTTTAACTACTCACTAAGAGGAAATATGAATTTTAGAGAAACTTTAACAACGGATTTAAATGAAATTAAGGGCATATCTTATGTTGTCTGTTATTTTCAATTTTCATAAAAAATATAATACATTTACAGCCAAATTTATTAGAATTCACTAAAAACCTCTAAACAGCTGAATAGTTTTGTATTTCAACGTTGCATAAATCCTAATTCATAAAACATTTCCCTGCACATTATAATTATAATGCAAACAAAAAATGCATGGTTTTTATTCAAGTAATTGTTCCATTCTCTGACAGTGCGATCAAATTGAGGAGAATATAGGAACATCTAGTAGGGTTCTGTGAAAATAGTCAATTCACATGTAAATATAAAACATTTAAATTATTCCTAAAATTATATGTCATTACTGATTTATTTTGAAATATCGGTGTGGCAAAGACCGGGCAAAAATAGCGGGTTTTCTAGAGGTTGAAACTTAATATCTCAAAATGTGTTTAACTTATCACTTTCTTAAAGACGAGAAAAATACCTTATTTGATAGCAACATACGTTGAAAATTTTACATACATATTATGTATTGGGCTTTACGTCACCTTTCATCAGATACTATACTCGTTCGTGTACACTTTGGGGCAAAAATGGCCAATTCCCTTTCTGAAGATTGTGTAAAATATTTTTCTATGCCCTTTCCAGTAATATAAAATTCAAAACTTTTCAACGCCATTATGATTATTGGTAGTTTGTATGTTAAACGTCTATTTTTTTCCTTTTTTTGCTTTTAAAAGTTTAAACCTCATTTCTTAGATTACAGTTTGAATTTTCTATTCTATGACTTTAAGTTTTAAATATCGATTAAAAAAAAGGGAATTTCTCTAACTTCCCTGATTAGAATAAAAGTTAACTCTTTAAATCAACATGTTGGAAACTCTTACTTACTTACTTTACTTTAGTTGGCGCTACAGCGCATTGTGCTCCTGATGGGCCTCAAGTAATAGATTTCGCCAGCTTACTCGATCTCTAGCTTGCTGTTTCCAGTTTCGAATACCAAGTCGACGTGCGTTGCGTCGGCCTCAACTTGATCACTCCACCGGAGATGAGGTCTGCCTCTGCTTCTGGTTCCCTCAGGCTTGGTGTTGAATACCTTGCGGGCTGGAGCTTCAACGTTCATTCGCTCAACATGCCCTAGCCATCTTAACCGTCGAATTCGCAGTTTTTTGACCAGTGGCAAGTCGCTGTACAGCTCGTGGTTGTATCGCCTACGCCAGATGTTGCTTTGCCTGTCGACACAAACCGGTCCATAGATCGTACGCAGAACCTTCCTCTCGAAGATACCAAGAGAACCTTCATCCGCCTGGGAGAGAGTCCATGTTTCTGCACCATACAGCAAGACTGGGATGATTAGGGTTTTATACAGTGTCTCCTTGGTACTTCGCGATAGGGCCTTACTCCTCAACTGCTTGCTTAGGCCAAAGAAACAGCGATTAGCAAGAGTGATTCTACGTTTGATCTCAGCGCTGATGTCATTTTCAGAGTTAACAGCAATACCCAGATAGATAAATTCATTTACCACCTCGAAGTTATACCTATCAATTGTCACATTTTGACCAAGTCTACGGTGTGAATCGACTCTATTTGATGACAGTAAATACTTCGTTTTGTCCTCGTTAATGACAAGACCCATTTTGTTCGCCTCAGACTCGATACAAGAAAAGGCACCCGTCTCTGCTCGTTTGGTTCTTCCCATGATGTCGAAGTCATCGGCATATCCAAGATATTGGGCGCGTTCGGGCAACTATCCAAAGCTATCCGGATAGGTTTGTGTTGTTGTAATCGCATAGAAAAATGCAGCTGATAAACCAATCAGCTGTTGTCAGAAACAAATCCCAAGCTATCCTAAAATTTTCGCGATACTAAACTATCCGATGGAAATTTGGGGAACAGCTGATCACAGCTGATTATACCTACAGCCGACTACTTATTTTGCTTTTTGGTGTCGCGTCTGATTTTGTTTGTTTAAAGAATAAAATAACAAATAAGGGTTACAATGTATACCAATAGTTTTCCCTTTAATTAGCTGCCTTGTCTTTTGACAGCAAATATAACCTATCTGGTTTTGGTCGTTCGAAAACATATCGGATACTAAGGTATCTTGGATAGCCTCGGATTGGCACCCGAACGTGGCCATTGTGTGGATTTTTGAAAGATGGTGCCATTCGTATTGGTGTTGGTGTTGCGCACCACTCTTTCAAGAACAATATTGAAGCAGCTACATGACAGCGCATCGCCTTTTCGAAGTCCTCTGGTGGTTTCGAAGGTTTCGGTTGAGTCTCTTACAATTTTGACGCAGCAGTGAGCATTCTTTAACGTCATCCTGATAAGTCGTATCAGTTTGGCAGGAATACCAAAACTCTACATGGCACGGTATAGCTCGTTCCTGTTTACACTGTCATAGGCTGCTTTGAACTCGATGAAAAGATGGTGCGTATCGATGTTTATTTTCTTGGGTCTTCTCCAGGATTTGGCGTAGAGTGAAGATTTGGTCAATGGTAGATTTTCCAGGCCTGAAGCCACACTGGTAAGGATCAATCAGTTCGTCTGTAAATGGCTTCAGGCGTTCACATAATACGCTTGACAAGATCTTGTAGGCGATGTTTGAAAGGCTGATGCCTCTGTAGTTGGTGCAGAGAAGGCGAGTACCTTTTTTATGGATCGGGCAGATGGTACTTAAATTCCACTCATCGGGCATACTTTCATCCGACCAAATTTTGGTTACGAAACTCTTTGGTTGGAAACTCTGCAACGGATTTATGATCGAAAACTCAGATTTTAGCTTCCTGTTATCTTCTATGGTACTCTTAAATTGGCAAAACAAACTTCTTTCTCCAATGAAATATTAAATTCCCATAGGAATATTATGACTATAAGTTAGTATATGCATGTATACATAGGTACTGGTCTAAGAGCATTCTTTTCACAAAAAAAAAAAGAAAAAAAAAATACCAGCATACTATGTAGTATATGTATGTATGTATAGCTTTTAGATTGAAGTATATTATTTTATGCTTAAATAGTTTTTCAAGGATAAATAAACTTACCAGGTACATTCTTCTATTTGCCTTTAAATTCTCTGAAGACTTAATTATCTATTTAAAATATCGTTTTAGCTATCTTCATAGCACTTTACGGAGGGTTATACAGAAGAAAAAATTGTATCATGAAAAAAAGGAAAAACTTTTAAAAGCATCTCTTACGATTCATTGATGGTATACTACACTACTTGAAAATTCCAAAGAAGCACGTTTATTTCTACTTAGATTGGCACGTGTCAACATTTTTTTATTTTAACTTATGGGTGAAGAGGGAATTCTTCTTCTTTGACAGTTATTATTCGCATAATAAAAGGTTAAACTAAATAAACGTGACTATATTTATATTTCAATAGCCATTGAATTTTGGTCTTTTAACAATTTATTATGTAAAAAACTACATATATTCATATGTATGTAAGGAAGATTTGGCATATAGAACGGAAGAAAAATATAGAGTGTTTAGCTAGCAAAGGAGCGTAAATTTCTATATAATTACTGTAAGTTAGTAAAATTATAATTCTTGTGTCGTTTTCGAGTAGACGTTCAGAGCTACATCTTTTTCACTCTTTTTACTACAAATTTTCCATTTTCTAAAGAAATGGAACAGTTCCAAGATCCAACCGAAAACGACATTAATATTCATTCATTTACCTCAAAATTAAAAAAAATAAAATCGCTCAATACTGAAAGGCAAGCTGGATTAGAAATACAGGCTAAAGGATATACATATGATGTATGCCATTCTAAGGCCCCAAAATTGAGAAATTCTAGAATTCACCGGTAAAACTTAGATGTTTTGAGCAACTTTGGTAAAAGTCCAAAATGTTTTGTTTTCTTAAGAATCATTCCTTTCGTTTACCAACATGCATTTGGTAATCGAGCCAATCAAGTAACTGTTGTCCCTGGCACAATGGCAACAGAAAATACCCTAAGGGTGATGTAGTATCCCAATAAAATACGTCCGTGTTGTTCCGCAGTAAGGTATGAAGTAAGTTTATTCAATAGACTACATTTACATTTCATATAGTATTGCCAGACATTACATTTATAATATTTTGTGTAGTATTGCCAGATACTACAGGTGAGCTCTAAAATTAGATCAATACAAATAATTAAAGGCGCTTTAAACCAACCTGGATGCTGTGTAAAAATTAAAAATTTAAATTTTCGTTTTTTTTCTTTCAAAATTTTAACACCCATAATATTCCCACGCTTATTCCAGATTAAAAATTAAATCCAGATTTAAATTAATTTAAATCCAAACATTAAATCCAATTCCATATTATTATTCATTTCTTAAATTGACATTTAAATTTAATTTTTTAATCACATATAAATTTAAACTGCTCTCAGGAGATCAATTTAAGCACTTACATCCAGAGATTTTGGACAACGATTTAATTTAATCTGGATTAAAAGTCCATTTAAATCCAAAGTTAATATTACCGCCGTAAATGTTCACAAGTCCCTCACTGACTGCTTTGAAATTTTGACAAAATATTCCAACGCGCGTGTTTTTCTATTCTTTTTTAAAGCGGCATCTTTGGAAGTGAACGCAACACATATATATGTACCTACTCATATCTTAGTTACGTGACTATGATTCCTAAGCAAAATTTATAATTTTTAAGATGTCAAAATACTGAGAAAAAATATTGAATTTAAAATGTATCTATTTATAGGGTGAAATGGGGTATAAACAGACTAATATTTTCCGATTTTAAGAGTTCTTTTTCTGTTTAAATGTAGCTATTTAAAGCACAATTAATAATTCTATTTTAAAAAAAAAATATTTTTTTTTATTTTGAGGATGGATTTTGAGAATAATTTTAGGGTTAGATATTTTTCAAAATTTAACTACATATTCATAGGGTGAATTGGGGTGGAAATGAAATAATATATTTTTAAATACTCGTTTTTAATGATGGGAAATTTAAATAAATACTTTTTCTATGTGTTTGAAATTTTAAACTTACAGAAAACTCTTAGAGCTTTATTTTTTTTTTTTCAAAATGTAACATGGTCTCCATAACGACGATAATTGGGAAAAAAATTATATATTATGTACTTTCTGTACTTTCCATAAAATGAAATGTTCAATGAAATTTAAATCCATTTCTTTTCGTTTTTAGTAACAAAATATGTTTGTGGTTTTTGAGTTTCTGAAAACATAATACATACTTTGATGAGGAAAATTGACACTATTACCGAATACGGCAGTGAAAGCAAGACGTACCTACTTTTGCCATATTCACGATTACTTTGAAAGAAATTGTCCCTTAACCGTCTTCGCTGACTTTGTGCACACCCGCACTCATCCCTCCACACACTACCAGCCAATCATCATATAGCACATTCTTATTGCCTTAGTACTATGCGATGTCTATGGTCAGGTCACCTAATGCGACTCATTTTTGTGAAATCGAATTGAGACACATTTTGATGGCACTGCAACATATGTACGCAGGTATCATTACCCCAGCCAACGGCAGATCAAAACGGACCATAGCATATGGGTATGGAATTATGGATAGATTGACTCGTCGCGCATCGCCCACTCATCGGTCTGTATCATGGATACCCAATACCTCGCGTTGCCAATGCATCATCGCTTGCCTATATTTATGATGGATACAGATCTTTGAAAAAATAAAGAAACACCGTGTGATGGAACCACCACGAATCCACATGATAGTTGCTGGCGTGGGCATATTCCTCCTGGCATAGCGATGGAAGTAGGCTTCGTATAAACTCTTGGACTTCCTACACTTGTGGGAGTTTTGGTGACGCTGCACTTTTGGGCTGGTGGTTGGGTCGACGCTTGGACTTGATCTTGGCAAGACAACGTCCAGTATTCTCAAAGAAGTGACGATCGGTGGTGAGACTTCCTCCAAACTTTAATCAAGTCTTATAGAATATCATTAAATTGCCCCCAAACATTCGGAAGCATAATTCCCCGATATTTTGGTGCCTCCTGTGAAAAATGAATATTGAATACATAAGTGCTAACACGCATTTAAAGCAATTTATGTGTGATGTGTATTGCTCACTTTTATCCCTATCAGTCCTTAATGCGTGGATTGTACTCATTAACACGTGTACTGTGATGCTTTTGGTATCAGGGTTGCCACGTCTGGCGTACTTTAACAAAGTCAAATCTATAGGAATGAAAGTACAGCATCAGTGCGGCTTCAGTCTATACTTGTGTAGCCAGGCTGAACTGTCGCAAAGGTAAATTGTCAAAAAATTAGAGAAGATATAAATATCCAAAAAAAAAACGGGTAATTTGTCGCAGTATTGAAAAATCTAAATTTCATTTTACTTAAACCGAAATCAATAAAAATGTCAAAAGCCAAAAAATTTGTTTGGATGATTTAACAGTTAAGTTTTACCTTTTAACTTGTTCTATTGGGCAAGTACTTGTTTCGTATAAAAAATAAATGATGATCTGGAAATCCGAAAAAGTGGTAATGTCGTTCGTCGGTCTGTGCGTCTGTGTAACCGTGCAGCCACTGTAACTTGAGCTTCAAATTTGTATGTGATTCCCTAGAATAGAAATTCGAAATTTCAGTTTAGCTCATCTAGAACGAGTATAGCTGAAAAATATCAAATATATTTTCTCGAAAACGGGTCTAATAATTTTTATTAAACTTCGCAGCTGCAATGAAGAAAATGATTGCAAAAAACTGTGTTTCAGGTTATAACAACAAATCCACCAAACATAAATAGGCATATTCCACATTTTTGTTTTGATAAAATGGTCTTATTTCTCGGTTATTCGCGAATATATTTACAATAAGTCGACTGATTTCGTTAATCGTTTGCAATTTGGTACTTTTTTTTTTTACTAAATTCTAATTCAGTGCTAAATATTTTTGTCAATGAAAATCAATTTAGTATCTCAATTTTTGTAGCTCTTTCATTTTCACTCACTTTAATTTTCTCTCCTTTTCATTTATTTCCAGAATGGCCGGCGGTGGTGATCCAAAATGGCAAAAAGATGCTGCCGATCAGAATTTCGATTACATGTTCAAATTGCTTATAATTGGAAATTCGAGCGTGGGCAAAACAAGCTTCCTGTTTCGTTATGCAGATGATTCATTCACATCGGCCTTTGTATCAACAGTTGGAATCGATTTTAAAGTGAAAACAGTATTTCGTCATGATAAACGAGTTAAATTACAAATATGGGTGAGTAACTTACCTACATTCAGTCCATAAATCAATCGACCCTTATATACCTTATTCCCACCCCCGCCCCCGTGATAATATAGAAAATATTAATTAAACCAACTATACTGCTGATTTGAATCAGTAAAAGGTGTGTTGGGTATTCACATGAAAAGGTTATTTTGTACTTTATCTGAGCTGCCCTCAATTGAATACAAGTGCAAAAATCAACAAGTACTCAACTACACAAAATAAAAATAACCACGAGCAACAGACAAAAAAAAAAGGGGATAGTTATGACATATTGTTGGATTCTTAGGGGGTGTGTAATGTGTGCATACGAAAAAATTCCAAAGGAAGCCATAATATAGCAAACGTGTAAACAAACCTAATTATCATGTGTTTCTGTTTACATCCAAAGCCATAACCCGGTGTGTGCCTTATTGTGGCCTAATGGGGTTTCGGGTGTTATCAACACGGTTCCATATGAGTGTTGTTTTGGCCGTCGTTTCTCATGAAAAGTTAATTGTTTTTCCGAGGATAATTTGTTGGTATTTTAATTATTTTCTGAATTTAATTAAGTGTCAGTCTCTCATCCTCTTACATTTTGTTGAACTTTACCATAAGATAGAATTATCTCTGTACAAATAAGTTTTGTGTTTTGTTTTTGAGTGTATGCCGCCAGCATACAAGCCAGCAGAGGGTGCTCTTAAGATAATCATGGGTGGCCAATTTCACAACAACAAGACTGAAGAATTGAATAGTAAATTATATAAAAGGTGTTTTTTTTTTAGAGGTAAAGAACTTTAAGTTGGCAACACTATTTTAAATGGCGGCCATTTTGTCAGCTGTCAAGTGATTTATTTTAAGTTTGGTTTGGCATTTCAACATGAATAGACTGACACCTAAACAACGCTTCCAAATTGTGTGAATATGGGCCCAAAAGAAGATTGCCGTTGATCCCAATTTTCATAAGCGAATTTTGTTTAGCGATCAAGCTCACTTTTGGTTGAATGGATACGTCAATAAAGAAAACTGCCGTATTTGGAGTGATGATAATAATCAAGTGTATGTTGAGACACCGTTACATCCACAAAAACTGACTGTTTGGTGGAGTAATTGGTCCGTACTTCTTTAAAAACGATGCTGGTCAGAACATTACAGTCAATGAGCTATAGAGCCATGATTACTGACTTTTTCGTTCATCAATTGAACAACCATGATATGCAGGAGCTGTGGTTTCAACAAGATGGCGCGACATGACACAGCTCGTGCCACAATTGATTTATCGAAGGAAAAGTTTGGTAACCGCATAGTTTTACGTTACGGACCCGTGAATTGCCCTCCAAGATCGTGCGATTTAAAGCCGCTTGACTATTTTCTATGGAGATATGTAAGTCGCTAGTCTACGCCGATAAGCTCAAAACGATTGGCAACTTGGAGGACAACATTCGCTTCGTTATTGCCGATATACGGCCACAAATGTTGGATAAAATTTATCTCAAATTTGACCTCCAGATTAGAAGGCCGGCGTCCAAGCCAGACGTGGCGGTCATTTGCCAGAAACCATATTTAAATTATAATGCCAGAGGAATATCATTCGAATAAAGTAAATTTCATGTCAATTTAAAAAAATCATCTTTGTTTTATTCCATTCCAAAGTTATAAACCTCAAAAAAAAAAACACCCTTAACATCTCTATAAGTTGTTGCAAGACTATTTTTCTTAAATTGATTTGTAAGAACCAACATAATGTTTCACATGAAATCGGTATTCGCCCCATATAATGTGATGAAATTCTTTTTTAACTTAAAAAAGCAAAAATTGCTTCTGTTAAAATACTTTCGTATAAGTGGACTTTACTATGAAAGGATATTTATAACCTAATTTTACATACAAAAAAGAAACTTCTTCTAAATGGAAAAACATAACCGATAAAATAATCATTTCAGGAAATTCATGTTTAGCAAAATGAGCAACCAAAACTTTGTGCGGTTTGTGGCTTTTGATTTTATTTATATCGAAATCTCTAACAAAAATATCTTCTCACTTTCCCGCACTCTGTGTAGATAACTTTCATTCCTGATTAATATAAATGCCATAAAAGAAAAAAAGTAAAATATTTCATTCAAATTTTTCCTATATAATTCACAGGATACTGCCGGACAAGAAAGATATAGAACAATAACAACCGCCTATTACCGTGGAGCTATGGGATTCATCCTTATGTACGATGTTACGAATGAAGATAGTTTTAACTCCGTACAGGATTGGTGAGTTAGCAAAACTTTTATTTTTATTTTATTAAAAAGCTACAGGTACAAATGACTTTTTTTGAGGCAGCAATGACGAAGGTGGTTTTAGTGTTTCATTTAAATTTCAAAAGGACTTAATAAAATGCCGTTATAACGGGTAATTTTTAAGCTGGTTTGGTTTTGGCAACACTGGTTTGACAGCTGACGTGTGTTTAGTACCTTGTGTCACTGTCAAACAGCTTCAGTTTGGTTTGCAATTTAACCATGGATCGTCTTACAAATGAACAACGCTTGCAAATTATTGAATTTTACTATCAAAATTCGTGCTCGGTTCGAAATGTTCATCGCGCGCTGCTTGTGTTCAGCGATGAGGCTCATTTTTGGTTGAATGGGTACGTAAATAAGCAAAATTGCCGCATTTGGAGTGAAGATCAGCCAGAAGCATTGCAACAGCTACCAATGCATCCGGAAAAAGCCACTGTTTGGTGCGGTTTATGGGCCGGCGGCATTATTGGGCCTATTTCTTCAAAGATGATGCGAATCGCAGCGTTACTGTCAATGGTGAACGCTACCGAGCGATGATAACAAACTTTTTTTGCCCAAAATGGAAGTTCTTGACTTGCATGATATGTGGTTTCAACAAGACGGTGCCACATGCCACACAGCACGCGAAACAATGGCGCAATTGCGAGGCGAGTTTGGTGAACAGTTAATTTCACGTTTCGGGCCGGTCAATTGGCCGCCTAGATCGTGCGATTTGACACCATTAGATTATTTTTTGTGGGGGTATGTCAAGGCTAATGTCTATAGGGACAAGCCCGCTTCGATTGACGCACTGGAAGCCAACATCCATGCATTCATTCGTGAGATACCGGCCGATATGTGTGAAAGAGTATGCCAAAATTGGACTCAGCGGATGGGCTACCTGAGACGCAGCCGCGGTCAACATTTGCATGAAATTATCTTTAAACATTAAATTGCAAGGTTCAAACTATCGATTCAAATAAATATTTCATTCATTTTTTCGAATTTTTTGTGTTTTTTTAAAAAAAAAAGTTCTAAACCTCTTAAAAAATCACCCGTTACATATAACAAGGCTCTGCGATGAATCTCTATAATGCATACATATACTGTTAATTTATATTTCGTGAAAGTTCATATTTATTTAAACTTTATAGCACTTGAAAGAATTTATTTAAACCTTTTTGCAGAGTTAAATAGAAATAACTTGGCTCCAAAATGCTGACAAATTCAAAATTACCTGCACATGTATCAACTCCTTAACTATATTAAAAAAAAAATTAAATATCCTGTCTTCCTTATGCTTGCAATTTGTCATAATTTTAATTTAATTTTATTATCATGTCTAACGTTGTAAGCAATTTTGAATTAAATAAAGGGTGGTCCAACGAAAACGCACGATGTTAATTGTAAATAAAACAAAAAGTTTTCAGAGAATTACCTTAATATTTTTATTATAATAGAAGGATCTATGAAAACTATGTGTAAAACAAAATATCGGCCAAATGCTCTCCACAGCTTCGGTGGCATACCTCTATCCGATGGTTCATATTTTCAATGACTCTGAGATATAATTGAGGTACAATGTCGTCAATGTGCCGAATTATCACATCCTTTAGCTCTTGAATTGTTCTTGGCTTATTGACGTACACTTTTTCTATTAAATGTCAAATCACAGATCGTGGCGGTCAATTAACATCGCCACGACGACGACGTGAGATAACATGGCCATTGGATTTCTCGCGCAAAATAGCCATTGTTTCGTTGGCTGTGTTTCAAGTGGCACCATCCTGCTGGAAACACATATCGTCCAGGTCCATATGTTTAATTTCTGGGCACAAGAAGTCCGTTATGATCTCGTGATAGAGAACACCATTCACGGTAACTGCTTGGCCAGCCTCATTTTCGAAGAAGTACGGCCCAATGACGCCGCTGGCTCTTCTGCCAAACTATCGCGAACAACAGCAATGTTTTCCGCAGAACGAACTAAGCGAGCATGCATAGGTGTTTTCACATTTCCTACAGACCCGGCTTGCTGAAATTTGCGCACAATTTCACCGATTGTGCACACATTTGGTGTCGATTATGCTGACCAAAAAAATCATGAAGTGCACGAAATGCATTTTATTTATTTATTTTATTTTATTATAATTTATTTTATTTCATTTTATTTTATTATATTTTATTTTATTTTATTTTATTTTATTTTCATTTATTTTATTTATTCTATTAATTTTATGTTATGAAAAAATAGATGAGAAAGAGATGCTAAAATCACCCAGAATATATTACGACCATATTCCTGTAACGAAGACAAAAAATAGGATTTTAACTTATCGTTTGAATAAACTTAAAGAAAAAAACAAATTTTGTTATAAAATTTTTCAAAAAATTTCTAGGGTGACTCAGATTAAAACTTATTCCTGGGACAATGCACAAGTGATTCTAGTTGGCAACAAATGTGACATGGAAGACCAACGTGTCATCTCATTTGAACGTGGCCGACAACTAGCCGATCAATTAGGTGTTGAATTTTTCGAGACATCCGCCAAAGAGAATGTCAATGTTAAGGTAAGCTATAGTTATACAACTATATTAAAACACTCTATAGTTTTCTTATGCTTATATTATATTTTTTTTTGTATTAAGGCTGTATTTGAACGACTTGTCGACATTATATGTGACAAAATGTCTGAAAGTCTAGACTCAGATCCAACGTTAGTGGGTGGTGGTGCGAAAGGCCAGCGACTAACAGATCAACCTCAAGGAACACCTACTTCTAATTGCAATTGTTAAAAAATAAAACTTACTTGTATACATAAAAATAATATAATAATAAAAAATATATAAATATATTGTCTTTTAATTTAACAAAAAAAAAAAAAAACAAAACAAATAATTGTAATTTATTTTTAGTGTTAATTCATTATATATTAAAAGATACAAATTACAAAAACAAAAAAATCTATACATACAAAAAAAGAAGAATACATTATACATATATGCATTATTTATTAAAAAAAAAAAAAAAAAACAAATATAACAAACAAATTATTCAATTGTAACGAAAAGAGTTTAAAAACAAAAGTGGGAAGCAAAATAAATTTCTGATTTATAAAAAAAAAAAAAAAAACAAAACAATTCAAGAAGCAAAAACACACAATTAACCTAATTTTAAGTTTAAAATAAATTTTTAATGATTTTTTTTTCAACTGCAACATACATGCAATTGAAATAAAAGTTGTATTTTGTGCGAAATAAGAAATAAAACAATTTTACAATTTAGCTACTTATAAATATAAACCATCTCTATAAAATATCTTTTTTCTATTATTCTTCTGCACTCGATTATACATAAACAAAAATCTAAGGAATAAGAAATTTCTCTGTATTAAAACACCACCATTGCATATGCATACAATCAAGGACATGAACCATAAGTATATCGACATTCTATGACCACCAACCCGGATTCTATATTTTCTAAGTTTCAATTTAAGTTTAAGACAAAAAAAAATAGCAAGAGTTATTTATTTGCATACAAAAAATATACATACATATATTTATATCGCAGTTCATTTTTTATTATAAAAAAAAAAAAAAAAAAAAACAAAGTAAAAAATAAAACAAATTTATCTTGTATAAATATGTTTTAAGCTAAAATAATAAAAAATAAATTAAATGAGTTATTTCACCTACAACCATACTATCATCTTGTATTAGAAAATGTTATTGATTTAAAATTAAAACAAATAAAATAAAATAAAATTAAATAAAATTAAAAAATGTAGGTAGAATTTGGTGTGGAAATGTTAAAAACAAATAAGTTAATTTGTAAGAAAAAAAAAATATCAAAATGCAAAAAAATAAGAAAATACTATATTATACTATAGTAGACAATAACAACAACAACAAAAGAAAATAATTTACAGAAATTGTTTTTTTTTTTTTTTTTTTTTATTTTAATTTATATCTAATAATTCCAGTTTACACAAAGAAAATAGAGACAAAATGTTTAAACAAAAAAAATTCAAATACACATAAAGTTAATAAATAAATTACTGTGAAATATTTCAAAACTAAGCTGTTGGTAGACTTATTTCTATTCAGGTACTTTTTTTTTTGTATGGACTTTTATCATTTTTAATTTGTAAAAATCGATAAGAGGTGCAAATATGTTTGACTTTGGGTTTCAATAAAGATGTTTGTTCAATCTTGAATTCCTAAAGTTTCTGGGGTTTTATCTCTTAATAAACATACTACAAAAAGCGAATGGGTTTATGTTCTGTTTCCTATATGCACCCAAAACCTTCAATTGATTACGTCGATATGGCTGGGAGAGCTGATAGCGAATCAGCGGCGTTGTTAAGATAGTTTTTGTCCTTAAAATTTGACGAGTCCAAAACTATTGGCCATTAACTAAAAATAAGTTATTTTGTATAAAGCATAACACGGGAGTATCCGCACATAAATAATTATATTTTTTTTTCAAATATACAAATTTGTTACATGCTTTCGCACTTAAAACTCAAATCTAAACTCTTATTGGGCATAAATTAATAACTTTAAATTTATGGGATAGATGGCGCTTGACACAAAAATCTCAAAATAATTAAAAAGGCAAACTAACAATCCGCCTGAGCTAGGATTTACACAATCAGCCTTATTGTGAGTTTCACCCGAACAACATTCCACTCGGAAAATTTGACATTTGACTTTTCGCCTATTGAGAGTTTCACGCGAAATTTCATGATCGAAAAATTCCCCTTATTGTGAACTTTCATTTCGGGCGGAATTTAATGCCATTTTCACTTTTTTTTTTGGAGGTTCTCAGTAGCTGCATTCTGTTTTTAGCTTTTACTGGCTGAACACCATGGTGTAGCTGCAGCTGCAGAACGTAGCACTGTCAAAATTGAAAGATATGCGAATAGTATACAGCGCTTCAATGTGAAGCTGTAGCTGCAGCAAGAATAGTAGATATAGCTGCAGCAACAGTTGACTCAAATTTAACTTTTGTTGCTCGCTAACATGCTGCATTAAAAATAACATAAAGGCTCGTTCTATACTTTTTTCTTTCTAGCCTAGCCATGGTGAAAGTGATACGCGCTACATCATTGTAGACGTTGCGGGCGGTACGGTACCATATTCGCCACCGCAAATTGATAGACGGATATTTCACCACCGCTGATTGAGTATTGGATCACAGATTATAACCACATGAAGATTAGAATCCCCGGCAGCCATTTTAATTTGCCTATAAGCTTGAACTGTTAGATATCAGATAAAAATGAGAATGCGTGTATAAAAACCTCACAGATAGACAGTAGGGATTTTCACACACCTTTTTAAATTGTTGTTGCATTTCACATCTATTCATCGACGTGGGATGAAATTACAAATACAGCAATGTAAACAAATTTTGGAGGTTTTGGGAGGTGAAACGTACGAAACATTCTCATCTTCATATGGCTAATCTGCGTGTTGGATCCTTAAGTGCTGCCACTTAGCGCTCAATATTTGAGTGTCAGATTTTTTGTGTCTGGATATTTTGTTTTCGTGTTGGCCAAGTAGGTAGTGTAGATTTTATTAGAAATGGTTAATTCACAATAATAGTTCATTTACATTGTTTTCAATAACAAATCGTGTTATTTTTCAGCTTACTTAATCATTTGCGCATCATATTGGAAAATTTTGCAGAACAGCGACTTTTTCTAAATAAAACACGAAAATTACAAATAATTGATGCAAATTAATAGAAAATCATTTATTAACACTATTTATACTGGCGGGTGGCATTTTCATATTTTATTTTCAATAATAGCAAATTGAAATTTGTGTCAAAAATTGAAATATAAAGAATTCGCTTGTTTACCAAGATTTCACTTTACATTGCAATGAATAAAATTTTCTAAAATGTTGCACCATGCAAAAGTTACCAAAAAAACGTGGGTATTACTGGCAAATCTGTATTCTATTGTGACTAACCACATTTTTCTTTCAAAAGAGACAATGGCCAAAATGAATAATAAGCACTACATTACCGACCTGTCTGTAGGCAGTGTAAAAAAGTCTAGCAGTGTTGAAAGAACGGCTACGAACTACCCAGTGGCGGAACCGCTGTAATGAAAATTCCAAGCACCAAAAGGCTGGTGGTATAACGGTGAAAGTTCGTTTGCTTCATGAGTGCGCGATTTTAATGACACCTTCTGCTGTAGCAGCTGCATTCTGCATCTCATTGTGTTAAGCCAGTTATTTGCAAAATAAAAATTCAACAGACATTATTCGCATTCCCTTTAAATATAATATGTTGTCTGACACCCAGGGCCGGCCCTATGCAAGATTTGTAGAAAGCACCCCTCTCTATATTTGCATCCATACATACATACACTGATACACATGCATAAGACTTTTCCACATTACCCAGGAGGTAGACTTTCAATGCGTAGATCTAGTGTGATCTTTAACTTTACGATATTTTGAGCTAAATTCTCCTTGAATGCAACAATGAAAGTGATGTTAGTTAGTGTGCAAGAAATAACTTAACACAGGGATTATTTGAACAAGTTTTGTGGTTAAAATGCAAATGGCAGTACATATTCATTTGCGCAAGATCAGGTTACATTTTCTTGCTCCTGGTAATGCGTACCCAGAATTTAGCGCCTTGTGCATTTGCACATCTTTTACATATGGTAGGTCCGGCCCTGCTGACACCACAAACAAACTAAATTTTTCAATATTCATAAATATCTACTTTGGTACGAGTTGGAACAACGGAACACAATTACAAAAGAGCTCATTAATGAAAATTTTGTATAAACTCGTTTTGATGGAAGATAGAAAAGCTTTACTTTCTAAAATTTTCAGTAAAACATGCATGACAAGACTGTATCTTGTTCTTATGCTTGTATTTTGTATAATTTAATTCTTGTATATGGTTTAAAAACGAAGATTTGAAATATTAAGAAGCTCATTCGTTCCTATTCGGGATTTAACTCAAAAAAGTATTCCCCTGTTAATCCGAAGATTGCATTCTGTTGCGAGTTGCACCGAAATAACGTTAAACTTAAACTTAGCAGCGACTTTAAAGGTTCCAGCTACATATAACGATTAATGTCCTTTTCGTTTAGATTTCGGAACTGTTTCATTCCTATATAAAATGGGAAATTTCGAGTAAAAGGGGTAAAAAAGGAGTAGCTCCGAACGTCCACTCGAAAACGACATAACACATCAGACAAAATAGAAACGGTAGGCATGAAATTAAAATTGTTTTACTGATGGTCGTTTATAGTGAAAACGAAAACGACGT
The DNA here is from genome assembly GCA_932273885.2 of Leucozona laternaria. Lineage (NCBI taxonomy): Eukaryota > Metazoa > Arthropoda > Insecta > Diptera > Syrphidae > Leucozona > Leucozona laternaria. The sequence goes on along the minus strand of OW026368.1, from coordinate 17,952,859 downwards.
CAGTAGGACCAGCTTACCGTCAAATTTTCCTTTTTGAAATTGTTTGATGCCGACGGCGGTAGGGTAAACTTCAAACTTGGGCATTCCTCTGTAATACGTTACGATGTAGCACGTTACGCTACGAAAATCTGCATAACAGGATATTGGGTACGTTCAGTGCCAAAATTCTGAAGATCCCCTTCAAGCAAACTAGTCCGTTTTGGATCCGTGCACGTAGTCAACAAAGTATGGACGACTTCGCGTTTGGATGCGTATCCAAATATACATAGATCCTCAAAAGTCAAAACTGCGCTTGGACAAACGTTGATGTTTACACATATTAACCATGAGGTCCGGCACTCACACAATTTATTTTTATATATTTCTTGGGCTCTTCAAATCTACAGAATTTTAAATGAAAACATGTTCTTATCTATATACAAAATTAATGTTTTAAATTGCATTTTCATACAGAATTGTTTTTTAACTCTCTGAATCATAAAAATGAATGGAAAAAGTTTGTTTTTGTTTAATAGCTTCTAAATTGATTTGTAGTCACTTGTGTAGGCCTAGGGCAACAAACGTCCCCCTTATGAGGGGTAATTGGAAGATGGTGTAGTCAATGTGACTAAGGAGCTTGGGAATGTTGCGAATGAGTTCATAATAAAAAGTGTATAGTAGCAAATGGCAATGCTGTAGTTGATGTATTATGATGACTGTATAGGCATCATTATTTTCTATTAATCCCCAGTTTCAACTGGATACAGCTCCAATAAAAAAACTTAATCAAAGCTGAAAATGCATGAATGAAAAAAAAAAAAACTTATAATTTTTCATTTTACTTAATTCTATCAGAACCATAAAGAATGAATAAAACATTTGAATGTGAGGAAATAATCCATGGGAAATTTCTTAGAATGAAAAATTGCTTCAACAAGATGCTTAAAATCGTCAAAACTTACGTACGTTTTTTAGCTAATGCATGTAATTCATTATGCCGTATTTATAATTTTTCCCTTTTGCAAATTATTTATTAAAAGTCGAATATAGGTATATTTATTTTTTAAATCAAATTTATTATATTTCTTTATTTTTAAAAATTTGTATGCTTTCATTCTGAATACCCCTTAAATAGTTTTTGAAAAAAAAAAACTGATTTTCATCTTATATAACATCCAACTATTTCAACTAATTCCATTCAAATAATTATAATTTATTAAAAATAATTATAAGAAAATAAAGAAAGGCCAATGGTTGCAATTTTTTCAAAACAATTTTTAAATAAGTAAATGTCTATGTAAATATGAGAAGCTTATATAAAATGTAAACATAATAGAACTTAAATAAAAAATATTTTAAATCAGAAAATTGGTATAATTTTTTTTTCTTCATATTCAACTGGATCATAATGTTGAATAATTCTTTTATAGAAAATGATAATAATTTAAAATGTTTCAAGTATGTATTATTTAATTAAAATTAATACTATTTTAAAATCAACATTTTTAAATACTTTAGTTAAATGTTATTTTTATTGTAAGTATAGTTAAAAACAAATATACATAACTACATGTGTCATTAAAAATATTTACTTATATTTATGTATGCATTTTTTTATTATTATTATTATTAAAAAAAATTAAACAAAAAAACTACGCACACAACATCGATTGGCAAATGAAAAAGGATAAAATATATGATATATAAACAAAATTAAATAATTGGTAGGTATATAGTAGTATTGTATATCGTTTGACATGTTGAATACAAAATGGTATTAAACTTTTTTGGAATATTTCTGCGGAAAAGACTGTTTATAGTAGTTTTACATGAAAGACATTCCAGAAGAATTGATCTTTTTTTTCTTCAGAAAAAAACCACAAATAATAAAATAAAAAAAAAAACAACATTTGTCAAAAAACACTTATAATAAAAACTTAAAAAGGCCTTAACGACAACATCGTATAATTACTGTACACACAAAAAACCAAATGCCCAAAAAAATGCTTCTTTCGAAGGTCCTTAAAAATAAAAACTAAAAACCAGAAAATTTAAAGAATTCTTTTAATTTAAATCACTAAAAGAAAAATATCCAAATTGTGTATTTTATTAATAAAAAAAAAAATTAAACTAATGTTATATAAAGTATATAAAATATTATATATGTATGTATTTACTACCAATCTCATCATTAACATTCCGAAAATAGAAATTATTTATTGTTAATTGTAAATCAAAACAAAATGTGGTTGGTAAAATATATAGCAAGGCAAAAGCAGGATGTATTGATAAATATTTAAAACTTGATGTAAAACCTCATATTATTAAAACATTATAATTATATCATTATTCATAAACCAGTTAATTAATAAAATAAAACAAAAATTAGACTACAAAATATTAAAAGCAAAATGTTTTTGTTGATGTCGTCGTCATTAAGTAAAAAAAAAAAAATATACACATATTCAAAGATTTTTTTTTTTATCTAGGTATTGGTGTTAAGAAAATATAAACAATGAATTTAGAATCGGAACAAAACTTGGGAAACGTGAGTTATTATTATTTTTTAATTTTAAGTTTTCAACTAAAACATTTTTTTTAACAAATTAAAAATAAAACAAAATTCGATTTCTTATTGAAGTCGAATAAATTTAATTAGATTTCAGTTGAAATAATTTGGAAAAGATTTCTTAAAATAGAGTACATGCACGTACTGAAAAAAAAACAACTTAAAATGATTTGTATTTTTAATAAAATAAAGCTATGTACATTTTACAAATTGTTATGTGCAGAAACATTGAAAAGGTAATTGTTGACAATTATTATTACTATTATTATTACCTAAATGAAATAAAAATGAAACTGAATAAATACAAAATTTTGTTTTTAATATTAAAGGAATACGGTGTAGAATGGGTTCGTTTGTATTTAAAAATTATCAAATTAGTTTGAGTAAATATAAGAACAATATTAGTTTTCCCGTTCTTGGTTGAAAATATTTGAATGCGGAAAAACTATTCTTTATTCAAATTTATGCAGAAAATGATCATAATGCAGAGTCAAGAGACACACAAAATAAAGATAGAGAAGATTTCAAAGTCGCCATATTTTCCTTTATTTGGTACGTTATTTGTCGCCAACCCTGGACTTTTATTTATCGACGTAATTTATATCAATGTATGGATGTATATTTTATGTCAAAAATTTATTGAGTTGAAACTTACACAGCATAATGTATTTGGTATGAAATGAGAACCGCGCGTAAATCAGAAGTTTTCAAATGAACATAAAAACCTTAAAATTAGATAAAAAGTAAAAATATAAGAATCAGTTTTAGCTAACGAAAATTGCATTGCATTGAAACAAAACGTAAATCGTAACGCTATGCTAGAAAAAATTATTTTTTACAGTCCTTACAGCTTTCAATTAACTAGCAAGACCGCAAAATTATATTCAAAATTCATTATATTACTAGCTGGCCCGCCCGGCTTCGCACGGGTAGACAAACCTGAGCTTTGCATAAAAATTACAAAAGAAAATAAATATGAAGGTATACAAAATGTTTAAACTTCATTTTGTAATCGAATACTACTTTCTGGGTTACAATCCACTTCACGTCCAACACAGAAAGAATTTTTGTATTCGAAAACAACTTTTCGTACACAAATAGAATTTTTTAAATAGTACACCACTTTTCGTTTTTAACCCAATTCACCCTTTAAATACCTAATTTTTGAAAAAAAAAAAAATATTCCTAAGCCCATCCACTTAAAATAGAAAAAAAATATCCTTGAAGCCATTTCCTAAGAATGACCTATCAAACGCAGGTAGAGCTTTTTTTTTAATCGGATATACGTCTTTCTATTTTACCTCATTTCACCCTACAAAGTGATTTTTGTAGTTTTATATTTGTTTAGTTTATTTTTAAGGTTTTTCTGCTATTCGGACTGGAGACGAATCCAACAACTCAAAGATCATTAAAATTGGTCCAGCCGTTCTTGAGTTATAAGTGTTGTAGCTAAACCGACTTTGTTTTATATATAAATATAAGTTTAAGATTTTAAAATTGATGGAAAATTCTAGGAAAGCAATTAATTTTGAAATTTTTTCACATTTTGTATGATGTTACATTATAAAGAACTTATTTAAAAAAGTTAAGCTTTCTTCACTTTTTTCGGAGGTTTGTCGTATGCTCCCTATAATTTTCAGGACTTAACTCTTCTCCCGATAAAAAACTGTATTACCGGCACTAATTTTCAATTTGCTATTGATAGTTTGTATTTAAAAGTCAAAATATCTGAGCCATGTTATCATAAAAAGTCAATAGCGCCAAATTTTTAAGAACCTGATGTAAAGGTATTAGCATGATACTACTCAACAATTTACTAAATTTCAAACTCTTTACTATACTCTGTCCAACAAAAATTGGCAGTGTAGGCAAGATAGGACGTTTGCCTCTCATTCTGGCTACAGTGAATTGCATAAATCTTTTCTTCATTAAAGCTTTCACAGGGTTGTCGTAGTGTACACGATAACACTCATCATTAAAAGCTTTTTCTTAAAGCTCGAAAATCAAAAGCACCTTAACAGAAACTCAAGGAAAAAAAACCTAACGAATTACCAAATGGACGAGGGTAACTCTGAATGCACATAAAGCTGCAGCCAATTGCCATTCGCCACAGCAATTCAGTGCACAGTGCAGTGCACACTCAGATGTGCTTTGAATAGCACGTTGGGTCTCTGTCAGATGCTATTGGAAATTCACAAGCTGAACACGTCTAAAACAATGACATTTCGTGCAAAAAAGTGAGCAAACATACGTTTTTCACATTTTTCATTGTCAAAGTGACATATGGAGTTAGTATGATACTAAAAAAAGTAAAAATGGCCATACAAAGATTGTACGATGCTCACTGCTTTAAGATTAGGAAAATACTCTTTTTAATCTAGCATCATACTAAAAATGCTTTAACTACTTATCGTTTTAAATTTTGCTCAAAAGAGTTTAATTTTTATGCCTTGGCGTAAGCAATAACGTGAACGTTCGTGTGCAACGTTACGTCGTGCAACTTTACGGTGTGCAACGTTACGATCTGCATACTAGGATGGGTGCGTTCAGTGAAAAAAATCTTAAGATCCCCTTCAAGCAAAAACGAGTCCGTTTTGGATCCGCGCACGTTGATGTGTTACACATATTAACCGTGAGTCCCGGCACTCACACAATTTTTTTCTACCTCTATATGAAAAATAGTAATGGATATTTTTTAATGCGATGACTTTGGTAAGCTCCGATGTTGTTTTGTTCGTCCAATTTTATCTGGACTTGCAAAAACACACGTCTATTAGCCCCGATTAAGACAAATTAAAGGGGGATGCCGAAAATATTTAGCAAAAATTACAGCAAAAATAACAGTGGTTTTATAGAGAAATGAGAGGTGGTAAGCCATTCTCTTGCAATATATTTATTCCCATTTGCCTGATATAAAATGAACGAGACTAGAGAAATGGAAATTTATAATCTCTATTGAATGATTAATATATATTTTATAGGAGAAAAGAAATATGGGTCAGAATAAATTCGATCAAAATCGGTACAGTTTTCATTGAATTCGGAGATTGAATTTCATCGATTGTCTGAGTGTAGGGTCTCAACGCCCGCACCTCAAGCTCCAGTGGAAACCAGAAAATTAGCACTGTCCAGAATTTAAGTACGGCACGGAGGGCGGTTCGAAAAACAGAGTACACCAATCGATTTAGGAGGTTGATATTACCTAAGTGTCACGCCCGACGTTCTGCGTCCACTAGAACACTTAATTTGACAGGTATCAAAATATGCCAATATTTTTAGTACGGTGGATCGAAAAACGGAGTACGCCAATTGATTTAGGAGGTGGATATTTTCTTTGTGTCACGGCTGACGTTCTGGGCCTACTAGAACACTATTAGTTTGACATGTGTCAAAATGTGACAACATTTTTGGTAGGAGGTGGAAATTACCTAAAGCCAAGACCAGCTCTCTAGGTCCATTTGTACACTTTTAATTTAACAGGTATCAAAATTTCAAATCATTTCCGAGAATACGCTCTACGTAACGTGGTACATCGTAACGTCGCAAAGAGGCAAGTCCAAGTTTTTATTTCACTCTACCGCCCGCCGGCATAGATGATTCTTGAACGGTTCGATCATTTGAAATGAAAAGCTCTAGAAACTTTATTAAAAGAAAATCAACTTTTAAATTACAAATTACATTTATTTAAATTATTTTTTTTTATTTATATAAATATATGGATACAAAAATCTTACATAATATAAACTAAAAAAATATGTATATATGATATACAATTAGGCTTAAATTATTATAAATTTTAACTAAACATTCGAGTATTTCTTTTTTTTTTCTTATTTTAATATGTAATTATTATTCAAATTAAATTCACTTAGATTCTTTGAAATAAATAAAATATACAACAAAAACTGCAAAACATTTAAATAAATATAATCACAACTCAAAAAAACAAAGGAAAATCAAATGGTTTTCAAATTAAAAACTTAAAGGAACCGCGTTTTAAAGGAATACGAAATATTTTGAAGAAATTAAAAAAAAAAAAACTACTGAATACATGTAAATGTAGATAGATATTTATGCAAAATGGCAAAAATGAGAAAGTAGAGAAAGTAAATATATAAATATAAGAAATAAATTTGATTTTTTTGTTTTGTATTTTTATTAAATATTCTGTTAGTTATATTATTTTGTCCGTTTAACAATCAATAAATATGAACTCGGGAATACTCTTCTTTTTTTTTGTGTTTAAATATATACCTATAATATAATTATATGTTTTTTATACATTTTAATTTTATCTATGGTTTACTTTGTACATACAATTTTCAATTACTTATTATTTTTTCAATCAACGTTTTCGATTCGATGGTCTTTCTTTTATTTGTTTTGTTCCAACATTAGCAATATTAATACATATACATAATATATTCAAGAATATTATTTATTTTATATTGTATTTTCCAGTAGAACGTTTACATCAAATCATGGTTGCCTCTTTGTGTCTCAAGCACTTAAATAAAGTAGATATCCTTAAATTTATGTAGATATTATAAAAATATGTTTAACATTAATTTTAATTATAAACTGCATTCTGATTTTGAAATAAAAATAGAAAAAGTTCAAATCATCAAATATCAGGCACTCGTTTTTTTTTTGTGTTGTAACTAGAGATAATTAATTTTTGAAAAAATATTTAATATTAAATTTATGATGTAAAATAAACGCATACATATAAACAGGTGGATATGAAAGATATGACATTTAATTTTTGCTGGCAATGGCAAGGTTAGCAAAACTAATATTAATACATATAACAATAAATCTGTTACTTTTTTCTTTCACAGAACATTTTGTTTTTAAGATTGAAAACTTTTCGAAAGCAAAAGCTTTTAACTAAATTAAACAAAAGAAGAACTTTAAAATTTATCGTTTGGGAGATTTTTTTTGTTTTATTGGAAGAATGTATTTAATTTTTAAGCTTAAACCCGTTGTCAAAAAAGGCAAATCAAAGTCAGTTTGACTGACAAATGATCTACAGAAGTACAATCTGCTAATACACATTACCACTGTTCGTTTATTTCCCAAACGTGCCATTTTCTAACAGTTTTAGTCCAAAGTTCTGTCAAAGTTCATATACAAAAAAATTAAATTGGACTAAAAACGGTAGAAATGGGTAGTTTTGGACTAGTACGCGAACAGAACTATTAAATTTTGCAATTTGGAACTTCCACCAGACTTCAGTGCCAAACAAGCAAGAAAAAAAAATCAATAGTTTGACAGAAAAATATGTAGGGAAAACAAAAACATGTGATTGGTCGTTTGTTTGTTTTCCCTACATATTTTTATGTCAAAATTAGAAAGAGAAAAGACAAAGATAGTTTCTGGAAAAGCCTAATTCAGCGATCGAATCGTTTGACAGGTAACTTGTACACAGATAGGCGCAAATAGAAGGTGTACACGGACAATTATTTACACTCACGCAATTAGGCCCTAGTAATAACCTCAGACAGTTTTATCTGTCAAAAAAAAATATCAGATTGCAAACTGTCAATTTTATAAAGTGCGTTCAGGAAAATGAGATCATTTCGCTCCGCCAACAAATGAGCATGCGAATCCAAAATTTTTTCCCTCAGTATTTTGTTAGCAAAACTTTGAAATTTTGTTGATAAATCATGTTCATGTGACTGAGATTCTTGGCCCTTTGAGATTTCATTTTCCTAAACATGCCTAAGTCTATCCACTAGGTATTCTTTGCATTTTTATAGTGATGAGGTGATAACATACATATATACGTTTCAAAAACGATACTACTGGGGTTTTCCATTGGTAAATTCAGATTTCAATTTATAAATTGATTTTTTTCGTGGCGAATGGAACACTTTTTCAAATCGATTTATTTAGTTTCTGTTTTGATATTTCAAAAATATTCATCCCTTGATGGACTTTAACAAGATAAAGATGAGCTTAATGAAGTAACCTATTAATTTTAAACTGGTTCCATTTATTATTATGACACCCCATCACATTTGAAATAAATTAATCAATTCAAAAAACACATTTGCAAACTATCAGCTTAAAATTATGTTGGTGGTAGTACAGGGAGGGATAAATCTGCCGAAAAATTTAGATCTGCAAAATTGATTTTAAATCAAAAATATATCAATTTATTCTGCCCAATGGAACGCAAAGATGGTCAAAATCAGCTGATTGACAGATCCAAATCAAAAATAAATTGATTTAGTTTACCAATGGAAAACCCCATAAAATTTATAAGTTTGGTTCCAAAATTATAGTTCTGTGTTTATTGTGTTCAGCTATAAGGCTCATTTTTGATTCCAGGGGAATGCCAATATGAACAATTCTCGTATTTATGTATGAGATTATCGAAAAGTCATTATTTCTGAAAAAATGCACAGTTTGGGGCAATATGTGGGCTGGTGGAGTCATCGGAACAATTTTTTTTTGTTTAAAGAGACTTCAACCTGCAACGGTATTCGCTAAGAGCCATGATTAATGATTTTTTCGAAAAAAGAGAACTGTTCCATTTCTATCGAAAATGGAAAATTCGGATTGAAAGGAGTGAAAAAGGAGTAGCTCCGAACGTTCATTCGAAAATGACATTAGTTCCAGAATGATGAAGCAACTGAAACATTCGATGAACGCATATTTGCAATTTCGGTTAATGGACCTGTAAAATGGCATAAAAGTTCTTCTGATTTGACGTGTTTTTGATTATTTTCTTTGGGATATTTAGGTAAAGTCGCTTTTCTAAGCTGACAAACCGACAATAATCAACTCTTTGGAAGCCAACATTATTCGTGTTATTGAGATTATAAAGTGGCACAAATGCTTGAAAAAGTCGCCGAAAACTTTGTCTCTCGGATGACAGTCATCAGAACCACCAGAGATGGGCCGAATGTGCGAATGAATTCTCTCGATTGAACATAAATTCATGCTTATTTAATGAAATTTCATGTGTTTGTTTTGTTCAAAATAAAAGTTGTTATTGTCTTTAAAAAAAGAAACACACTGGCACAAAATTTTAGACGATTTAGTACGATGTTAAAGCATTTTAATTATAATGCTAGGGTAAAAAAGAGTATTTTCCAAATTTTAAAGGAGTGAACATAGTACTTTTTAACATATTACTAAAGTTAAAATCACCAAATGGCAATTTTATATGTTAAGAATCATGTATGAATATTGTATGATACTAGTTAAAAAGTGTTTAAAATTAAAAATATTTCATGCTAGTATCATGCTAACAACTTAACATCAGGCTGTTTAAAATTTTGCGCCACTGTATTTAAGCTTATCGTCAAATTATCGTCATCTTTTGACGCAGATATATTTGTTACCTTTAATCGTCAAATATGTTTTGGCAACGTCAGTCAATTTTCTTGCAAACGCATTTGACGTTTACGAACACGCTCTGTTGCTATAATGCTGCGCAAGCAACTTTCAGCCATGCGCAAACAAACATATTCTAATCTCAGGCTTTTCAATATTTTTGTCGTCAAATCGATTTTCTTTTACGGTAGACTTGCGCCGCAAATTATGTTATTGAACCTTTGACTTTGGGAACCTGCGTTATCGAAAATAATGCTTTTGCATGTACAAATTTCGTTTTGATTTTTTGAGAAGCTGACTTTTGGAGTTTGCGTTTGAAAACATCTTGCTATTGGATTTTTGACGTAAATTACGTTTTAAAAAACGGCACGACTCACTGACTAACTCTGTAACCTCTGTGTAGTGTAGTGTTTTGCCGAATTCCTTTCAACAAAAGAATCGAGTCTGTTCCGAATTTTTTCTAAACAAAATATTCTTTTCTGTCAAAACAAATCTGCATTTTTAGTAAGATTTCACACCGATTTCTACACATTCTATAAAGATTGTACATTTTTAATGCGTCTAATTGAAAGTCGGGGAATTTTGGTAAGGGAAATTGTCTTTTTTTTTTGTTGCAACGGATCCTACATAAATAAACAAAATGTTCAACAATATTTTCAGTCACTATAACTACAAAAATAATTAATTACAGCTGTCTTTATGTAGTAACACACACAATCAATAGATTTATTTGTGTTTCTTTAAAATAATCGGCCATATCGAGGTAACCGTGCGTCGGGGCGGAATTCTCTGCGATTTCCTACGAATCGGAGATATTTTGCTTCGAGGTAGTTCTCCGATCAGCTGATCGGAAATTCTGTCCGACGAAATTCAACACATGCCATTTGTTTGCGATGCTTTACGATGAAGCACTTCTAATGGTTTTATTTTTGACAGATACAAAATAAGTTTTCTCCGAAGTCCTCCGACAAGTTCTTGGTGCGAAAAGTGTTTTCTTTTTAAAGAAATATTTAATTAAAATGTGAGTAATTAAGAAATATACTTTATTTAAGTTAACTTGTGTTAACTTCTGGCAGAACGAAAAAAAAACAAGTTCACAACAATATGAGCGGATGGTGAATCTGCTGAGCGAATGTTCCGATATTGCACAAAATTACACCAAAAGGACAGCAGAAATTGTGGCTGTCTTTTGGGAAGATCTGGCCAATCAGCTGAATTCATTGGGACCAAGACAAATATAATGGATTTAAAAAAATATGTTCGGAATTTTTCGTTTTTTGCATTGATCCATTTCCATTGTGAGTAAACTTTTTTTTTCCAATTTATTTTTTTTTTGGCACTTCAAATGGAAACAAAAAACATATGTTTGAAAATAGGGAAGGGACTTAATTAATAGTTTTGATTTAAAAATCGGTGCATCTTATTACATTTCTTAAGAACGCTAGCGCATTTTAATAAAATTATTATAATTAATAAAATTACTTTTTTTAAACATTAAATTACACTCTCGCACCTATTTTTCGTGGTTTAAAACGCTTATGTGTTTATTTAAAAAAAAAATTATCGAAAATATATCGTATTTTCGATATATTGGTTAATTTACATATCTCTGCCTGAAATTTATATCCATCGCAATGCGTCGTCGCATTTCTGTAAAATTTCTTCAGATGAAAGCTACTTCGAACGGAAATTGAATTTCCGACGAAGGATGCGTTGCGGAGAAATTCCACTCCGACGCGGTTACCTCGATAGGGCCGAATATGAGAAAAAGCAGATGTACTTCGCTTCCAAATTTGTTTGACAATTGTTTAACTTTTTTTGTATATTGATATTTTACACACCTAATTAAAATATAAAATCAATACCAAAATGTATTTCGTTTAACCCGAAAAAAATCCTAAGTAAATTAATTCAGTGCTAAGAATGCAGTTTAACATATATGTAGACTTAAACACAAAATTATTGTGGGTTGATAAAATTTATACACATTTAGTTTATAATGAAATAAAAATAGAATTTTACATTTTAAAAAATCAGTCTAAAATGGTTTTTTTGTTTATTTTGCACTTAACATAAACTTATCTACTAAACTTAAACTTTATACATAAAATCTTATAGAAATAATATTTGTTGGTTTATTTTTTGTTTGTTAATTTTTAGTTTAATAGCACAAAATGATTATAAATATTGGAGGAGAGAAGATAGGGTTTCTTGAATCAAAATGAATGATGGGATAGTTTTTTTTTGTTGCGTAATAATAAATATATTTTTCAAAGATACACACTTATCTATTGGAATTGATATTTTTCTATTTACATATAATTTTTATTTTTTTTTTTAAATTCCACTTCAAATATTTCCAATAGAATCTATTTAAATGAGTAAATAAATGCATGTTATATCTGGTATATCCTTTTTGTGTTTGTTTATGTCTATTAAATTTATATTGTGTAAACTAATGTCTTTTTTATTTAATGATTTAAATTACGATATATAAATATTCAATTCACTTTTATCAATCCATTCTCTCCCTATATTTTTATATTATAATCTTGTTTTTAAATGTATTTCTATATCCTTTGTAAATATATCCTTTTTTGTATGTCTTTCTAACTCTATACACATTATTATTTATTCAATTTAATTTTTATATATGTATTTTATTTTTAATCAACGATTACAAATATTTATATAGATGACTGCAGGAATTCTAGAGTGATTAAGTAGGTAATGAATCTTGTAGTCCATTGCTTGTTTAATACAATCACACGGTCGTTTCATCATCATCAATATTCCTCCTATTGGTAATGGATTAAAAAAGGAGAAAAAAAAAATACATTAGAACCTTATCTATGCGGTGGAGAGGTATTAATATGCAAATGTTTTGAGCTATAAGGATATTCTAGGTACTGTTGAAGCTAAAATATGTAAAATGTGATAGTTTGTTAATTTAAATAAAAGCAAATAAAAATTAAACAAAAATTATTTTAAATGTTAGAAGTTAGTTTATTTTACAAGAAAAGTTTGCATAACTAAAGTAGGTTGTTTCCGGATTTGTTGAAAAGTCACTCTTTCAATCATTAAACAAAAATATAGGTTTGTAGACTTTATAATATAGACCCAATAATATTATTCTTAGTTGTTTGCTTTGTCTTATTGTTTATTACAGTCGAACGAGGTTTGGACTTTGCATTTTATTGTTCAGTATAAAGGGAGTGCACGCCAAGAGGCATAGGGGAATGGTTAGTGCGTCGAACCGTTTTGCCCGATCTCTGGGATAGAATAAGAGGAGTTACCTCTTGAGATAAATTTAAGGATGAATTACCTCTCATCTTAGCCGTTTGGGTCTGGCAGGAGGGGGGGGGGGGGGGAAATACACCAATACGAAAAGTCGCAGTGTTAGAATTTTTTTTTGAAAACGAGATTTTGAAAGACTGATAAAAAGCAAACAAGCAACAATTGCGAAAGAATTTTGGCCCGAACGTGGAAGATCCCCTTAAACGAAGCCAACAAGCCACTTGAGCTGCTGCAAAAGTTTGCAGAGACAAGATGCACTGTGGTGCCTTTGGTGATCTTTTTTGACAAAAATCATTTCCCACGATAAAAAAAATTTGGTACACTTAATAATTGACGAGGCAGGTGAAAAGGGTGTCACTGCCTAAATTCTATGTCGGAATATTCTACGAAATTGAATAATTAAAAAAAAGCACTGTCCAAATTAGGAATTTAGAGCTAAATTGATGTCTGAAATGTCTTAGAATATGTGAAACTTTGTACCAAATTTAGAAAAGAAAGTCCAAAATGATGCTGAATGTTTCCATAATGAAATTCTGTGCTTTTGTTTTGTTATTTCTTTTAACTAAATACGATTTTGAAATATTTTTTTTTTTTATTCAAATATGATTAAAATTTGACAATTTTGATAGTTGGGCCACATTGTGATCAACTTTTAAGTTAACGATTCCAAAACTTGCGAATTTCAACAGAAATGATCACTTGACTTTTTTCTGGTTGCTATTGCTTTGAATCTGATGTCAGATTAAGAATTTTGACAGTAGACAGAGTATACAGTTATGAATTTACCCAATAATATTTGAAATAATGTTTTAACTCAATAATTGTGTGGTAGCTGAATTCAGCTATGTATAATAGTTGACGGCTGCCAAAATCGTAGATCTAACTTAAAATTCGAATTAATTTTTTTTTTTTTTAAACTGTCAAAATTCTTACAACGACGTTAAATTCCAATTCAGCAACCAGAAAAACAAATAAATTTTAAAATGATGATAATTTTGAGAGTTAAAAGATTTTGAGTAGGTATTTGACTTAAAAGTTTGTCGGCAAATCTCAACTGTCAAAATTGTCAAATTTCGATCAAATTTAAAATGATCTTCTTGAATCATTTTTAGTTAAAAAAAAATATATGAAATCAAAAGCACAAAGATGATTTCCAAGCCTTTGGGAAGATTTCGCAACATTTTGGACTTGCTTTCCAATTTTTTTTGTGAATTTCAATTTTTTTTTTTTCTTAAGAGAGTTGGTTGGTAACTCTCAACTGTCATAACTGTCAAGTTTATATCAGATTTGGAAATAAGATTCTCAAATCATTTTTAGATAAAAAAAATAGCAAATCACAAAGAGGATTTATAATTTTTTGGGTACATCTTACAACATTTTAGATTTGCTTTTCAAATTTTTGAGAAAGTTGGTCGGCAACTCTTAACTGTCAAAATTGTCAGATTTAAAATAAAGATTCTGAAATCATTTTTAAATAATTAAATTGATAGCACAAAAAGGTTTTCTAATCCTTAAGGAACATTTCCCAACATTTTGGACTTGGTGTTCTAAATTTGGCAAAAATAAGAATCACTTTCATATGAGAGTATAGGACCTTCAAGCACATATTTCAAGACATGTCAGACATTAATTTTATTAAATTCCTGACTTAAACAAAAAAAAAAAAAAATTGGCAAATTTGTAGCATATTCCGAGATAAATTTTGAAGCTCCAATTTTATAAAATAAAATTGAGCAGTTAGAATTCAGCGTCCCTAAATAATTAACAGCCGTTTGCTGATGCGAAATTTAAACAATATGTTAGTTCCTTTTTCGTGACCCAAAGCCCACTTAGGAGAAGTTCAAAACTTAAACATTATGTTCAGCTTACACGTTTTTCTCTTATTAATTCCTCCGTGTAAACTGTCACACAAGAATTTATGTTTAACTTAAATATTTCAGTTTCATTTCAGCAAATGGACCTTTTTGCTCTAAATTTCAGTAATGTTCATGAAGAATTTTGGCAGACAAATGGTTGTTGCCAAAAATTCAGCAAAAGGCACCACTTTGCGACCGGCGTTCTAAAATGTATGAATAAAATTTTTCCTGATATCTGTGATTTAGTACAAGATTTTGATCGTCATTCTTCAAGGCAGAGACGTCTAAATTCAAAAACTTCGGAGATTCATCTCCATTTTGCAGCTGATTCGGAACCAAAGCGATCCACCTTCATTATAGGAGATATTTCACACGAAAATGATATTTTTAAAGATGCATTTCGAGGAAAACAAACCAATTAAAGAAATTTCAAAAGAAAAATAGTTTTTGTGACCAAATTTCAAATTCAAATTTTATTTATAAAAAAATATTTTCATCCCTGATGGACCATTGTAATAGTCAATTTGAACACACAAAATTAAAAAATACTGAACTCGACTTTCTTTTTTTGAAAAAAAAAAATAAATTCATGTGGGGTCGGTGTTATATTTCATTTTTTATTAATAGAAACTGCAGCGACTCTCCAACAAGCACGTTCCTACAACAAAAAACGTAAGTTAAAAAAAATTTTAGGTTCGTTAAAATATAAAATTTTAAATAAAAAATAACAAAAGTGATATAAAAGTCATGAAAACAATAAATTGACGAGATATAGAGAGGATGCCTTTTTTATATAGGTTAGGTATTCACAATTTGTATACAAATATAAAAAAAAGTAATTTACAAAATTAAAAATAAAAAAAACACAATGTTGCACTTAAAACATGAATGAAATTTGATGTAATGGCATCAGTGTATGTGCTTCAGTCAAAGCAAAAGGGCGCACTAATAAAATAAATGGTTAAAATCTTTGCATGTGTATGAGTAGGTGAGTATGTGAGTGAGTGGTGTGGTGTGTGTATAAACATTTTTTTGTGCATTAAGTGCTGCAGGAGCTTAAGGATTTTTTTGTATTGTTGCATCTAAAATGTGATTATATACGAGAACTAAATATTCAACCGGAAGAGTTAAATGAGTTTTGGAAAACAAAAAGGACACAACAGCTTTGTGCAGTTATAAAATAAAACATTAAAAAAAAAACCTTTATACACATAGATATATGTATGTGTGATGTGATGAGATACTTTGCAAAAGATCACGAAAATAAAATGCAAATAAAAGCACAGCCGATTTTTTTTAATGTCCTTTCGCTTGGCTTTTTGTGAGATACGAGTAAATATAAAAGTAGAAGGTAGATAAAGCTACTTGTGACTGAATTTAACAACTTAAATAAGTTTTCAGACTTAATTAAATTTCGTCCTTTTGAAGACTAAATATTCTCAGTCTAAAGTTACAAAACTAGCGATTTGATGGGTGGTGTAAGGGGGTGAGTTGTGTTGCTATCCAGATGGCAAGGATTACTTTTTTCTTATTTTTTGAAAGTTTCAAATAGCAATAATGAAAAATCAATGATTAAACATTTTTTGCCGGTAGAATTAAAGGAGACTATAAGAAGGATTCAATTTGATCAGGAGATCTACTATGTAGGTATATAATTTATTAGCTTCTTCAATATTAGTTGAAATATCGAAATGAACTCGACGTTAACTTTTTAAGTAAGAATAATTAATTAGCCCTGAAGGAGCCAATGCGATGGAAGCAAAGTTTAAGTGAAAAGGCAAAGAACATGGACGGTGGATTCTGGGTCTGATGGTTAGGTATAATATAGGTGAACTACTTATACTCAATTGCTTCATTCTTTTTCCTCCTCACCCATTAGCATCCAAGCGTGTTGGCTATTATAGTTTATTATAGAGAAGTAGAGTAATTTTACTTTTAAGCTGTTCATTGGGTCTAAGATTTGCATGCAACTTGTTCAACTTTGGCATAGTCTTAGGTTATATATATTTTTTTTTGTTTTCTTTAATATAAATCTTAAATTGGATGGGTTTGTTGGAGAGAAAATGAAGAAGAAGTTTAAGTTTTTTTTTTTTTTGGTTTGATATTTTCGTCTACCATATTGTTAGAGACCAAGGATATCGTTGTCGCCTGTGCAGCCAAATGATGGATAACTGAAAGTTTATGTTTGATGAATTGTTTAATAGTCAACAAAAAAAAAACACATATATTAATATACATTAAACTAAAATTAATAATAGAAATATTTGAGAGAATACAAAAAATGCAATATGTAAAATTGAGAATAGTTTTGTTTATTATTGTTTTTGTGTATTTTATAAAATAAATATCAAATGCACACAATTTTGGATTTGGCAACATATTTAAGGAGTTTAAATACATATATTTTAAATAATTACAATACTTATTTTGTGTTTAAATGTAATAAGTCGCAATTATATTGAAAATGGTGACATTTATCTTTTCTGAACAACAAAAAAAAGATTTCCAAAATCGTACGAAAGAGTAATTATGTAAAATTTTGTAGGTTTTTCTTTTTATGTACAAAATTTTATCTATCGTTATGCGACATTAAATTTCAATCTAGAGTGCTGATCGGAATGATGACCTAGTAACGAGACTTCGACACAACTATCTACACTGACGGTTCAAAGATGGAGTGTGGTGGTGTTGGTTTTGGAATCTTCTCTGAGTCCTTAAATATCTCCAAATCTTTTCGACTTCCTGACTATGCTAGTGTATTTCAGGCAGAATTACTGGCTATAAGGGAAGCATGAAAAATATTCAAACAAAACCCAAACCAAAATCGAACAATAGATCTGATTTATAGCCCAAGTAAAGACATTGCCAGGGTCGTTGCAACATGCAACGGGCACTGGCCAATATAGGAGAGCATGCGGCGAATCTGGGTATTTCTTGCAACACCAACTGTCGTAGCTGTGCGAACCATCAGCAGGAAAAGGAAATATTAGTGCACTACTTCTGTAAATGCCCTTCACTAGCCCGTTTTAGGATACAATCACTTGGAAAGGCTTTCTTTGACGACCTTGACGAACTTTCCGAACTGAAAATCAAAGACTATCTCTTTCTTAAACGCGACGAAATGACTCCAAGACGATATTCGGCATTTTGCTATCTAACTCGGGGCTTTAGATTGTTGTTCCACAAACCCATTGCACAACCATAGGTTCAAACGAGTTTTGGTATCAAAACGGCGTTTTTTGCGCTAATTGGTTCAACGAGCTAGTCGGCTCATTGGCCGCAATTTCTACCTACCTGCCTACCATGCGGCATTTAGTGCATTTATTTCATGAATTTTGGATTAGAGTCTTAGACCGCCTCCACTTCTTTTTGATTCCATTTGAATATGATAAGTTCGTCTTCAGTGATATGCATACATGCACATTATCGAATATCGCTATTGAATATCTATTTCGAGTGGTTGTTTGGAGTACACAGTCGAGAAACGATGAAAATTGAAACAAAATATATGAGTTTTTTTCCATTTTTCAACGTTTCTCGACTGATTTTATCGATGCGAGAGTTTCAGAACGTAGGCACAGATTACCCACATAAAGATGAGAATCCCCAGCAGCCATTTTAATTTGCCTACAAGCTTGAACTGTCAGATTGCAGATAAGATATGAGAATGGGTGTAAAAACTGCACAGATAGACAGTTGGGATCTTCACACACCTGGGTTAAATTGTTGTTGCAATTCATATCTATTCATCGACACGGGATGAAATTACAAAAACAGCAATGTAAACAAATGGGTTTTGAAGGGTAAAACGTACGAAACATTCTCATCTTCATATGGGTAATCTGTGGTTTGGAGCTACTCTTTTTCATTACTTCTATTCCTTTTTCCATAAAAATGGAATAGTTCCGAAATCGATATAACAAAATGGCTGCTTCAGGTAGTTTTGACTCTTGACAAGTAGTCCGATGAAAAAATGAATAAATTTACATATAGGTAAAGTATACATGAATCAAAGAATACAAGATTGTGCCACTTCTACGTCATACGAGCCTAAACAACAACAACAACAAATGTCACAGCAAAGTAAATTGCAATGAAGATGGCTTTTCGTGTGCGGATAATTAAATGATTAAAAAGGCTTTTCGTTTTAAAAGTCATAAATTATCACCGAAAAATGTTTTAAAATGTATGTTAAATTGTTTTAAAAAATATTAATCGCCAAAAAAGCATTATTGGGCCTATTTCTTCAAAGATGATGCGAATCGCAGCGTTACTGTCAATGGTGAACGCTACCGAGCGATGATAACAAACTTTTTTTTGCCCGAAATGGAAGTTCTTGACTTGCATGATATGTGGTTTCAGCAAGACGGTGCCACATGCCACACAGCACGCGAAACAATGGCGCAATTGCGAGGCGAGTTTGGTGAACAGTTAATTTCACGTTTCGGGCCGGTCAATTGGCCGCCTAGATCGTGCGATTTGACACCATTAGATTATTTTTTGTGGGGGTATGTCAAGGCTAATGTCTATAGGGACAAGCCCGCTTCGATTGACGCACTGGAAGCCAACATCCATGCATTCATTCGTGAGATACCGGCCGATATGTGTGAAAGAGTATGCCAAAATTGGACTCAGCGGATGGGCTACCTGAGACGCAGCCGCGGTCAACATTTGCATGAAATTATCTTTAAACTTTAAATTGCAAGGTTCAAACTATCGATTCAAATAAATATTTCATTCATTTTTTCGAATTTTTTGTGTTTTTTTTTAAAAAAAAGTTCTAAACCTCTTAAAAAATCACCCATTAGAACACAGAATAAATTATATGCAAAAATAACAAACAAGTCAATCTGAATCTAACTATCCACTACACGTTTCACCTCCTTGGCCCTTACATTGTCGTGTCATAAGGCAAACAATTGAACGTAGAAGTCCAAGCTATTTAATATTATTTCGTAATCGAACGACCTCGCGTATTATCAATCATTCATCTTTGCGTCAGAGCTCGTTTGGTGTGTTCAAGCAATGAAAATTCTCTTGACGTTTGGTTAGGGGCTGAATGTTCCAAAAGGTGTGTTCATCTCTGAACTGCAACTTTTTTGTGTTTATGCTGTTTTTGCGGAAAGATAATCTTGGTTTATACAATGTTTCTACAGCAAGTGAATTAATTTTGGCAGAACTTTTCAAACTGCAAACGGTATTTCTTATGAAGTAAGAGTGACGCAGAAAGTTTATGTCAAAATAAGCAACCAAAATTCAATTTTCCAATGAACGCATTCAGGACGATGTAATATGGGTTAGTTCGATTTGTAAAACAATTGGCCTTATAACGATTTAAAAAGATTTATTTGAAATGTACTAGATTTAAGAAAAAAATGTTTATGGTAAATTTTTAGAAATTTGAAGAAAATAAGGACAAATATTATCGAACCTCGGTTTTGTGGTGAGTAGAAACGTAGCATAAAGTATGTGGGATTTGCTGTAGCGTTTTCTCGAAAAAAACGGTTTATGGTTAAGTTTTAAAAGGTAATAAATCATATGAAAGCAGAGTTTATACAACAATACCAAATTGTTGATGAAGTTGCAACACTATTTCCTACTTGTGAGGGCATTCTGCGTAGGACATGAGATGCGACCTGCGAATGGGAATAAATCTTTTAAAGCAATATCTTGAGCGAATTATAAACTTTTTTTTTGATTTAACTTTTCGACATAGTGAATAAATATTCCAATCAATAAATTTAAATAGGCGATCAGAAAATTCGCTCGAATTCAACCTCAAACAATTATTTTACTTGTTTTTGTTTTATTACAGTTCACAAATGCAGCGATTTATCATGTGAATTAAATGTCAAAATTCGCGACCATCATTTGCAATTCGCTATTTGCAATTTTTCAATGCACTAAATAATTGTTCTTAAGACATTTTAAAATATTTATTTCGAAAGCTGAAATTTTAAATCTCTTGAAAAAGGGCCATACAAGACTTAAAATTGAATTTTATTCAATACAGTCCACAAATACAAAATCATAAAACATATTTTGTTGTCTTCGTCTTATGTTCGGTTTCACAAATATTTAACAGGCTTTTAAATTTTTAAATGACGTATTTTGTATGAAACAAACGTCATTTTAAGATTTAAAAGCCTGTTTGATAGTTAAAAGGGCTTTATGAAATCAGCCATTAATCTTCTATCGCCCACAATATCTAAACTATATTTAATTCATAAAATTTAAAGTTCATTTTGTATTCTTAAATATGTTCCAAATCCAAAGAATAAAATATTAAAAAAAAAAAAAAAAACAATTAAATAAGTACAAAAAGCACACAATATGACGATGATGATTCAAACAAAATAGAGCATTTTAAACAAAAACATGAATTATTATTCGAATACGTTCCACAAAATGTTTACCTCAGATCTGTTCGTTGTATAGTTGTTGTATAGTTGTGGTTGTAAAAAATGTTGATCCCAAATGTTAAATTTGTATATTGTTTGTTTTAATAATATTTTTATTTTTTTTTTTTTGCATGAGTAGATGACGCAAAAAAATATTAAGAGTAAGCAATAAAGAAAGTAGAAAGAGAAAGAAAAGAAACAAATAAAACCAAATTAGATTTTCTTGAGCCGTTCCCATGACCATCTGTATTTATGTGGAATGTATATTGTTGAGAATGGATTTAATGTAGGTACCCAGGAAAAATTATTTTACGAATATAAAAGAAAAAAAAAAAGAAAAAAATATTTTTTTAGAATTAGACAAATTTAAATATACAAAAGACCAAGGAACATAATTTAATATTTAAAATAAAACAAGGATCTACTTGTGGATCTATACTGTGTCTATACTCACTCAGTGTCAGTTATACTGGTAAGAGGGGCTAATGGCTGCATTGGTGCCACTATGCTCGGTGGGGAGGCAGCTCTGGATCCATGTCTCGACGAAAGCCGACTCTGGGGAATTCCTGGGTTATTGATATCGTTGACCATATGGAGGTTTTGCTTTCGGCCAAGACTCGTAGCTGAATGGTCTTCTTCAGCGGTGTACGGAAAATGGTATCCGTTTTTTTCGGAGCCATCTGACATCCGGTCGGAATGGTATTCCATCTGGCGGATTTGCTGAGCCTGCTGATGCTGCTGTTGCTGATTTTGCTGGTAGTCGTTCTTCAGCAGCGAGTGCACACTATGCATTGATTCACCATAGAGGGGCTGTGTTTTCAGAGTGTAATGGTTATCTCGTGAGCCGTAAATATCCGGTGCTATGCGTTCCTTGGACATATAGGGTGAATCGGACTTCGCAGTGAGGTATGTGTTGCCCAGCGTCCTCTGTTTATCATAGATATTGTCACTTAGGTACGCGTTGTCCGGATGGAAAGACCGCATGTGGTTCACGATCTGAGACCCGCCTCCGGTGCCACCACCTCCGTAATCTTTTTCACTGCCATAATGACTCGGCGGCTTATAAGTCCCTGTTACGGTCTGTCCTTGCATATCGAACTGACCATAGTTGTCTTGATAGTCCTTCCGTCGACCATACAAGCTTTCTCGCTCCACCTCGTACCCATTGTCATTCCGGGCATTCTGAATGTTCTCTAGTATGGATGGCGGCATGTTGATTTTATTCTGATGCTGGTGCAAATAAGATGTGTCTGTTAGATCGGGATTGGGTAGAGGATTTGGTGAGTTGGTTTTGTGTGGGTGGATGATTTCATTGTCCGATCCGGTTTCTTGGGACCATCTTCCGATATTCGGTGGTGAAGGCAAGTAGGCGTCTGGAAGTTGGCTCGACCACCGGGGAGCATAGACTGGTTTATTCACACTCGGGAACAACTGTGGACTTTGGACGACATTCAGTTCAGGTGGAGTTGTCGCTTGTACATGCTCAGTGATATTTGGCAGGTATGACGGTGTAGCACTCACACCAGTGCTGCGGTGGGTCCCGGTACTTCGGGCCGTCCTCGATTCGTCATCATCACTCGAATGGCTACTGGCAAGTTCCAAACTTCGACCATCAGTTTCCGAACCAGAATCAGAATCTTTTCGGTGGCGACGAGGTTTCTCCTCTCTTCTACTACTGGACGACTCAAAACCTCGAAGATAGCTTGGAGCTTCACTGGCAGAATTATAATTTGATGTTGATGTTGAGGTCTGTCGTAGCTGCCCGTCACTATATGTGGAAGATTCACAAAATTAATTTTATTTCAGAATACCTATAATAAATAATAGTCTTGCCTGTAAGGGCTGGAGCTTGTCTTAGCTGTACTCCTTGACGTCGTGCTCGATGCGCTAATTCCTATGTTTCTTCTTGCTGTGTCATAGTTCCCGGCTAGGAAATTATTCGGACGGGATGAATTAACATTGTGCGAACTATTACTGACTACCAACGATGAATCCAAAAGCGGAACTTTACGTCCCATGCATCGGAGGAAAGTTCGATGGAGATTTTCTCGCACGCGCTTGTTTATTATGCAATAGCCAATTAAACAAAATATCGCATGAAGAACCACCACGGCCGATAGGAGAATGCTGAGAAGTTGGGAATTCTCTGAAGCTGCTAGAACAGCCAACACCCACATAACCCCCATCAAAGGTAGAGAAACAACTGAAAGCCACAGAAGAGTCCGGAGGTTTCCAAAGCCTAAGACATGATCTTTAAGAGTGAAGGCTGCTTTGACGGAAACAAACAGAATCAACAGATTTATGACTGACATTCCAGCAATCGGACCGACTAGCCACCAAACAACGGGCTCGTAAACAGATAACCAACAACTGAAAAGATAAAAAATTTAGTAAACAGTAGGTCTGGAAAGGAAAAGGAGTATACTTACAACAAACTGTTTCCATATTCATGCGCCCGCACTCCAACGGAAAGTCCCACGACTATAGCCGGGGCTCCATATCCCATCGAGAAGTAGAAACCCATAGGGCCGTGATTAATGTCTCTCATCTCGGTAAGCATCCGGTACAAATGTACACAGTCTACTGTAGTCCAAGCGAATGCCGCTAACCAGGTGTAATGCAGACATATTGCAATGAGTTTGCAGGGAAACTCGTTCTCCAAGAGATTCCTTCGCGACTGCATTCCCACGAAGAACAAGAGTTCCGCGAAGAAAACGCAGAGGACAATGTTCTGATGGATGGTATTCGAGTTTGTCTGCATTCCTCGGAGAAGTCCTAGAGCCACTAAAACACTGAACAATATCGGCAAAGAGAGCATGAAGGCCGAGTAAGATGTTATTTGGACGAGCAGAGATGGCTCTGGGATGTCCTCGGGGTCAATGATGTCTACGATCACGGCATAGTTGGAAACATGAGAGCAGGAGCAATTAATCATGATTGGTTGACCCTCAGCAATGCCTTCATCATAGTCGGGGATCTCCGTTTGACATCCAAGACGTGTCCATTGATTTGTGAAGGTGTTCCATCGAACACACTGAGGGTTCGAACGGGGACCAAACCTCGTTGGATCAATGTCTAGCCACATTTGCAATTTTATCGGCTGAGAAAGATGCGGAGATCCTAAGGATCGGTATGTTAGATGCTTCTCAGTAGCATGATCCTGTTCCGAGGGATAAATGACTTCAGCTTGACGTTTGACCAGCCGTCGTGCCCTATATGTGGACTCGTTCTCCTGTGACAATGTTTGATCATTCTTTGGCTTTTCTGCTTCATTTGAAGAAGCCGCCAGTTGAGTTTCCTCGCCACTTGATCCTCGGAACTCTATGTCACTTTCATCGAAATGCACGTGGATGTCCGGATCTACATCAAGTTCCACTTCTTCCTCCGAGGCTTCGATTTCGTGTGCAATTATTTTGATGTTTTCACTCATATGCTCTTCACTGCTTTTGTCCTTGGCTGCTCCAGGTACCTCAAACACTTCTACAACCGAATCCTTATCGGACTTATCTGATTTTTGAGATGAAATTTTGCGAAAAGGAATTTCTATCTTTTTATCTTCATCGTTGCTGGGAACCAAGATGGCCAGTGAGAGAATTGGAGTTGCTACCTGGATATCCACACCCCATCTTCGAGTGATAGTTTCATCGAACATTTCAGGGAAAAGCTCTCCAACATCCTTGTACTGTGCATAGCTGACAATCGCTCGGTAGTCATTCGATCCTTGAGTAACTTCATTCTTTTCTGGAGGCTGAATTCCGAGCATGTCCAGTGGAACCAAGACTTTAGTGTATTTATCGAACTTGTTTTTGTCCTGGATATAATTGTTGTATTTCGGGAATGTGATAGCTGGCTTCTGTTTTGCCGAGTGCTGCAAGAAACCACTTGTATCGGGCAGCACAACACTTTCCGTCGTGAACTGATTTGGTTTCAGGAACTTTGTCTTATGGTACTCACTTAGCTGTTCCGGTTCATAGCCAAAGAGCGATTCTGTCGTGACTATATCCAGACCCATCACCATGTTCTTTTGGACAATTTCAAAGGGATTCGTATAGGTATCGTGTTGCGAGCGCGCCAGAACAATCATGTACTTATTGAAAGCATCAATTAGGTCATCAGGAGTTCGTTGGATCAATTCCATGGCTCGTTTCCATTCCTTTTCATATTTTTTGTCCAGGATCACACTTGCACTATCAACTAGATTTTTTATGAAATACTTATCCTGGCTGTGGGAAAGATTCAGTCCACTTTGCATGAGTTCGTAGCTAATCAGCTCATGAAGGATGCCCTCAGTGACCAGAAGATCCGCACCATAAAGCCGATCATGGGTGAACTTGACTTCATCGGAGAGATAATCCATCTCAAACTCATTAGACCACATATTATTTGCTTCGTTGATTAGGAACGATGACTCCATTTTGTATCGTCGGCCATCTTTAGGTTTTGTCTTCTTCACTGTACTGGACCGATCAACCATCTCACATGCATGTTGGAGACTCTCCGCCAGCTTCACCGAAACAAAGGAATTCAGTTCAAGTTCCATTTTTTCCAGTTGACCCAACTGTTTCCGAATTTCTACAAACGGTTCTGAAGTACAATTGAACATATCAGCGAGACCCCAGCCTCCCGAAGTGAAATCACAGACTCTGGAACCCTTTCCTCGGCTTGGAGTTGGGCAGTTTTCGATTGTGGTGCTTCCAAGTGGTGTTCTTGGCCACCAGATACCTGCAGAGAATGACCTCGGGCAAGCGTCATAGACGACTTCACAGCCATTCAAAGTAACTTCAGCATATGGATTCGAGCAGGAGTCACATCTCCTTCCAATGACGCCTTCACGACATTCGCACTGTCCAGTAAGGCGGTTGCAAGCGCTGTTGAAGGACCCTATGGAGTAGCAGTCACATGGGATACAAGCCGTTTCATTCAAAGGTTGATAGTGGTTGTTCTTGCAATAGCATTGCCCAGTGGTTTTGTTGCAATCCGGGTGGTAGCCTTGTTTGAGATTGCACTTGCACGGCCCACAGCCCTTTTCGCCCCACCATCCTCCCGGACACGGTTGCTGAACAGTTTTCTCACAATAGTCGCCATGCTGTATGGTGTTGTTACACTCACATCGGTATCCTCGTTGCTCATTGACGTTAGCTCGACATACACCAGCGGAACACGGCTTAACAGTACAGATTGGTGCACAATCCGGCCCCACATAACCAGGAAGACAATCACAATGTGCCTCATCCCAACTAGTAAAGCAACTTGAGTGCATTGGACAGGTTTCGGGACATTCAGCTTGTGACAGACATCCATCATCTACGTTTTCCCGAATCGTTGGACGACTAAGAACTGTTTGAGGCGCTCCTATCCGGACATCTTGGATACAACCTTCAAATGGCATTAAGTCGGACATGGTTCCTAGAGATACATCTGGACTTCCAATAACAATTTTTCCAACATAGAGGCCCTGAACCTTCTGTGACATAGGAACCACTCCCATCCGTTGTCCGTAATCAACCGAGAACTGAATCTCAGCTCCAAGCCATTTGATTTCGATTCGATGCCAAATTCCGTCAGCCAGGTCAGCTCCAGCAAGGTACATTGGCTCATTGTCGTAGATGTAATACAAGATTCCACCTCTAAGGCAGATGATCGAAGAGCTATTTTGTCCAATTTGGATTTGAATAATGAATGCATCCTGCAGACGAGTTCTGATCGAGAGCGACGTAACCCAAGGCAGCTGGATAGGCCTTAGCAAAGGATTAAAGCTCAAACTACCGTCACCGGAGAACCTCCAAGGAGCTGGGATAGGTTCTTGGCACGTATTGCCGGCATATCCTTCAGGACACTCACAAGTGTATGTGTTCCATCCTTCTTTACAAATTCCGGAGTTGAAGCAAGGATCTGATGAACAGAGCGGAGCCTTTTGAGGACATCCCGAGATAGTTCCGTTGTCAGCAACATATGAATTCAAATCAATAAACCGATCATCGACTTTTAAATCGGAGATACAGCCTACAAAGTCTTGATTTTCTATTGGAAAGTGAGCTGGAATTCTTGGAAGTCCTCCGATCTGCAGGGGACCGGTCAAATCGAGGAACCTGTGACAGGTTTCAGTGAGAGAAGCACACTTTTTGTCGAGAACAAGACTCGTTTGATTGGCACAACTCCATCGATCGCCAAGATTTCCAGCTAGGGCAATTGCTGTATCACACTCATCCAAAGCTATTGTAACGGTCCTGTTGAGATAGGTAACTTCCACTCGGTGCCAATTTCCATCTGAAACTTTTGGATTATGTCGAACACTCACCGATTGAATACGGTCACCCAAGGAGAACGAAAAAGACACATAGCCCCCCAAGATTTCTAGGGCTATAAAGTCATGAAGCTCGTTGTAACGTCCGTTGTAGAGCAGCAGTCCGTTGTCGTTAACCGTCGCAAACCGGAGTTTAAGATTGAAGCGATGACGTTGCTTGAGACTTTCAAACGTCAGAAATGAGTTTCTGGAGAATGAACGTGATCGTAGTTCACACGTGACAGTGTACGGTGGGGGTTGAGAGCTGGTCAGTAGCGTGTTCATGCAGGAATGTCCTCCATCACAGAGTTCAGCAGTACACGGCTTAAGCTTCGAGATGGTAGTTTCACAGTTTGTTCCAGTATATTCGGAAGTGCAGAGGCAAGTGTAGCCACCTTCACGACGCTGACACTTTCCACCATTGAGACATGGGTCGGAATAGCAAAGGTCTACCTCGGTGTCGCAGAGATAGTGCTCCTTGCTGCCGGTGAAACCCTCGGGACAAGAACATGCAAACGTGTTCACCGGATAGATTGGGCGGAAAAGAACGGTATCACTGTGAATGAATTCCGAAGCATTTCCAAACTTGAGAACTGTCAGGCACTCCTCAAAGTTCAAACATGGCTCACGAACGCAGAGGTTGTCATCGAAAGGTAGAACTTCCACAGTCGCTAAGCGTGCTAAGATGGCTCTATTCAGATAGACCCGTTCCTGGAGATACTGCGGAGTATAGTACTCTTCATGGGAGACATCAGGCCTCCTGGCTGAAAAGCTTACGTTGAGAATTCGTGATGTGACATCGGTGTCATCTTGAATCGAGAACATATAGATGTTCTCCTTGGGACATGGAATGATGGCTGCCAGTCCGTCTAGAAAGAAATTCAGCAAAGGCGATAGAAAAGCTTCTTCGGTCATCTCATTCAATCTCACAGTCACGGAGTTGAAAAGCATATCTTCCGTAATGAGACGCACAGAAAGCTGCATAATAGCCTTGGCTTCATTGATTCCATCCGAAACGGACACCTCCATAGTTGCAAACTTTGGAACATTTGTATTCAGCTGCGGACTAAGGATCAGCCCCCCAGAAGTTGTATTCAGTCTCAAAAGATTCGCATTGTTTCCAGAGAGAATCCTATATGACAGTTTGTCCGTCACATCGGCATCAAAAGCTGGAATCCGACCGATCTCTCCACTGGGAAAGTGATCTCGGAAATTATTAAAGATCACTTGGAAATCTCTCAGAACTGGGGCATTGTCATTTACATCTGTCACTAAAATTTCAACATGAGCATCATTCCTGAGTGGAGGACTGGCAGCTCGGATGACCAATTCAAATTTCTTTCTTGAAGACTCATAATCCAGTTCAGTCATGGTCAGTAATTGGGCTCGTTCCGAACCTGGGCGGGTTACCAAAGAGAACGAATTCGAATCATCTCCACCAATGATCGAGTAGTGGACAATGGCATTTACTCCTTCATCCGGGTCATGCGCGTGAATCTCTCCAACAACAGATCCAACTGGAGAGTTTTCTGGCACATACAAAGTGATCTTGTCGGAGGAGAATGTTGGGGGAGAATCATTGACATCCTCGAGCCGTATTTGAACTTCCACAGAACTGCTGAGTGGTGGTGATCCTTTATCAACCGCAATCGCCACAAGATGATATGTGGCCACCGACTCACGATCGAGGCCTTTGTTAGTTCTAATCGTGCCCGAAGTTGGATCGATAACGAACGAACCATCTTCTTCGTCCTTGTCGCTCAAGATGTATTTGATTCGACCATTGAGCCCCATGTCAGGGTCTGTTGCTGAAACTTGAACTACCGAAGTCCCAACTAGGGCGTCTTCGAGAATCGAGGCTTGGTAGAGAGGATTTTTGAACACAGGTGGATTATCGTTCACATCTGTTACACTGATCTCCACGTCTGTAGTGTCACTCAGCGAGGGATTACCACCATCTTTAGCTGTCACTGTCAAAAGATATCCACTCGTGGTTTCCCGATCAAGCACAGCGTTGGTGACGATCGCACCTGTCTGTGGGTTGATAGAAAACGGATCGTGGGCTCCAATCCCGTTGATGCTTTCATCATTCAAAGAGTACGTTATCTGGGCATTGATTCCCACATCACTATCGGTCGCCGACACTACTAGCACAGTGGTCCCAATAGGAGCGTCTTCAAAGACCGACGCACTGTAAGGGGCATTCTCAAAGATCGGAGCATAATTGTTGGCATCGGTTACATTTATATTGACAGTAGCCGTGTCTGATCTTCCTCCTGAATCAGTCGCTGTTATCGTCAACAGAAATCTGCGTTCCTGTTTGTAGTCCAATGACTGAGCAATCGTGATCAGTCCGCGGCCATTTTGTGAGGTAATTGCGAATCTTCCTCTCGTGTTGCCAGTTGTTATTTCATAGTGAAGTCTTGAGTCTTCATCGGGATCTGTCGCAGTAACAGTGGTGACTGGTGTGCCTGGTGGCTGATCTTCCCCAACATTGGCTTCATAGTATTTTGGTCGAAATGCAGGATCGTTGTCGTTTACATCTTGGACCGTAATCACTACCGAAGAACTTGCAGACTTCGGAGGTATGCCACCATCTTTAGCGATCACCTGGAATGTATAGCGACTTTGCTCTTCCCTGTCCAACTGTTTGATAGTTTGAACCCAACCAGTACGGGGATCAACAGATAATGGGAAGTTATCATCTCTTTCGGAGATGCTGTAAGTGATCTCAGCATTGGCACCTTCGTCAGAATCATAGGCCTGCACTCGAATGATGTTGTACCCAACAGGAACGTTCTCCAAAACAGATTCTTGGAACTGAGATGTATAGAATCTTGGAGCATTGTCATTTGCATCAATCACATTCACTAGCAACTGAGTTGTGTTACTCCTCGACGGGCTTCCACCATCCTGAGCTCGAATGACCAACCGATAGCTTCGAACACTTTCATAATCCAGGGGCTTCACCAGTGACACATCTCCACTCATTGAATCAATAGAGAATTGCGATTGAGTGTTGCCTCCAATGATCGCGTATCGAATAGCTGCATTGTTTCCTTGATCAGCATCGGTTGCTTTGATGTGCGCTACCACGTTGTCGTCACCCCACTGATCCTCATTCACCTGGACAGTGTACGTTCTTTCACTGAACTGGGGGTAGTTATCGTTGTCGTCCAAAATCTTCACTAGCACCGTAGCAGTAGCTGTCTTTCTCTCACTTTGTAGAGGCGCCATGTCTGAGGCTGTCACGATCAGTGTGTAGCTCTCCGATGCCTCCCGATCCAATGAGCTTCTGGTGGAGATGACTCCAGTTCTCCCATCAATTCGAAATGTATTTGCATTCTTCTCCTGCGATGTACTCCCAGTACTGGATACATTCTCAATCCCATATTCGATTTCGGCATTCTTCCCGATATCTTGATCGGTGGCACGAAGGGTTATAACCGTCGAACCCACCGTTGCACCCTCTCGAATACTCGCCTCAAACTGCTCGGCTTCAAAGGTCGGGCTATGATCGTTGCAATCAAGGACGTTCACTTGCAACGTTGTTGTTCCCGATCTAGGAGGAAAGCTGTCGTCCGTTGCAACGACTCGGAAATAATGTACGTCCATTAGCTCCCGATCCAGGCTGGCTGAAGTGGTCACAACTCCTGACCGAGAGTCGACTTTGAACAGTGACTGTGATCTTGAGTCGAGAAGAGACACCATGGAGTACACAACCGGAGAGTCTTCGGGGTCTCTAGCGCGGACAGTTGTCACTGTGGAACCAGCTGGCTGTTCCTCCAGAACTGGAGCTACATACAAGGCCTGTTCGAAGTAGGGACTTTGGTTCCTCAACTCCCTCCTGACCCTTTTCGCGATATCAGTATCGTTGAACTCCTGATGATGGTACACGATCTTCAGTCGATGATCGGAGTCCACAATGTCATTTCGATTGCAACGAATATTGAACGTGATAATCAACTTCCACATAGATTCATGTATGCACACATCCCGACTCGCCACAAGATCGCGATTCTGTGGCTCGATCAGGAATCTCTCATCGTTGACATCCAAGAAGTTGACTTTACAATTCTGACACACAGACTTTGGCAAGAACGCATTGAGATTGTTGATAAATTGAGACTTTTTCAGGCAAATTTTGTTCCATTTGTCAGTCGTGTGGATCGCATACGAAGCATAAGTCTCCGATATCCATTGTTTTGCATCGGCAACTCTCCGATGCATTGAACCTTCGTCGGAATCGAAATCCCTTGATCTTCTCTTTCTATTCAGAATTCTGTGTCTCATTTCGTTGTCGAACGAATCGCCGAAAATCAAGTCACCATCTTGAAATTTCCGACTGTCATTGTGATTGAATTCCAGCGAATTATGTCCCACATATTCACCATAGAACCGTTGATCATCTGGATCATCGTTTTGAATGAACCTTCTCCGACGCCGCTTCGAATAGCCAGTATCTTCTTCCTCGAAGAGTCTCCCATACATCTCGATCCTGCGATCATCGTTGCAATCACTTCCCGCAACAAATATTCGAATCGGTAAACTATAATAGTCTATACTTCTCAACCGATTCGATGTAGAGTCCACGTAAAATGTGAACAAATTCGGATAGTAAATTCCATCGCACTTGAGATGCTTCTTGAGCATTATCCTGCCATCTTTGTGATTTACTTCGACCAGGTGATGCACAAAATGGGCAGATTTATGGGCATTGATCTTGTAATGCCTCTCCGAACCGAGTTTATAGACCGAGGCATTGAATATCACTGTGCCTGGGTCGACTGTTTCATTAACAACTATTAAATACGAAGATGTTTGTACTGTGAGTAGGCTTAGAATTATGCTAATTGCGAAGACTTGAAGTAATAATAATGAGCCTTCTGTGCTTTTGATACACCCGCCCCGTCTATGGCTTAACATTATGATGGCTTCGTCGTTTTTTCTTTGTCTATGTCTATGTGCGTCGTTTGATTTTGAGTGTTTGATTTGTAACAGTGACAGCGAGAGGGGTGGTGCAGTTGCAGTTGCAGACATCTTGGTTTTCAACACTGTCTGCTATTTTGTGTTCTGAAAGAAAAAAAAAAAAGAAAAGGTAAGATTCAAATTATTGCTTTCAATTTTTTGCATTGAAAAGAAAAACTGATAAAATTGTTATTTATAAAGTCGAGAAATTTCCTAATCTTAATGGTGAATTTAAATTTAATGGAGGGTGAATAAATTGAGGTTAAACAATTTGGAGCTTCAAATTCGCTTGGAAATGTCAAAATCAAAACAAAATGGTTGAAACACTATATGGCATTATTTCACTTAACTTTAAAGTGTTATGAGCCCATATTTTTAGCAAAAGTTTATGGATAGACGACGCATGGTCTTATGTCACAGTATCGGTGTAAAAGGTGACGCTAGAAAATGAGCGTGATTTATCAATAATTTTATACCAATACAGAATTTAAGAAATATATAAAGGGTGTTTTTTTAGACGTGTGGTTTTCAAGAAGCAATAAAACGCATGTGGTCAAGAATTTAGCTTTTTTATAAAGATAAGGGTTTGCCATTATGTTTTAAAAATAATTTCGGGCAAGTGGCCGCCGCGGCTGGCTCGAATAAATTCCAGCCGAGAGGCCCAATTTTCGAGAAGTCCAATTGTTGCGCGCGATGGCGGATGGACTCATTCGGGTCTTCTTCGATACTCTGCTCCACAGCAGCAATAGCGTCTTCGGTGCGCACTGTACGGCGTCTCTGAGGATGCGCATTATCCACTAGAGTAAACGTGGTGCGAAACCGATCCATGGTTGTTCGAATTAATGCGATTTTGCTATTATGTCGACCGAATATTGGACGCAGTGCGCAATGCGTCACGCGAACTTTATTTTGGTAATAAATTTTCACGATTTGCAAACGTTGTTCAGGATTAAGTCTACTTATTTTGAAATGGCAACACAAATTGAGCATAAATCAAGTGACAGCTGTCAAAAAGACCAACTCCGAAAAAAGTATTTTAAAACTACACGTCTAAAAAAAAAAACACCCTTTACATAGTTACAAAAAGTTGATATTTTTGTATCGTTTGAAATAACTTGATTGTTCTGATGCAACACCCTATACTTGCATAAACACAATTAAACCTCTTGCTTAGGATAAACATAAAGAATTTGTATTTCTTTTGATTATTTTAATTAAAAAAAAAATAATGAGTATTTTGTTTCTTTGCTCTTTGAAATATTAATGTCGATTTAATTAAAAGTACAAAAAATTGAAAGCAAAGTTGAGGAGTGAAAATTGTGCAATGTTTCTCTTTCTGTATAGCTACAAGGTATACAAAGAAACTCGAACTCCTACAAGTTCTTGCATCGTTTTTCATATTAGAAAAAAGAGAAATATTGCACAAACAAATTAATTTCTTGTCCCAAGTACCGTGTCGTAAATTCATAAAAGAGCCTTTTCATTTTGTGTGATGTTCAAAAGCTTAAAAGAATGTTTTTATTTTTTTTTTCTCAAAACTAATTAACAGAAACATATTTATGAATAAAATCTTTACAGATACTTTTTTGATAAAGTGCGGAGGAGAAGTTGAAGAGGAATTGAGTCTTTCAGTGCAGATTTTATTGATTGAGAAAAACTTTATGATGTACATATAGGTACTAAAGTGAAATATAGGTTTTCGATGAAACCATAAATAACCATATACATAAGACTCAGACTTTCTAAAAGCCATTAAAGAATATTGGAAATCGTAAAGTAAATTTTCCAGTCCAACACATATGTACATATACGTACAGATTTACAGATACATCCACTTCAGTGAATTAAATTTTTATGTTTTTATGTTTCCTGTTACTCATGCATATGATTGTGTAGTCTCTGAATAATTGGGCACATAAAAGTCCTGTTGTGGAATAAACTACATATATTAATGAATTCACACAGCACAACGCAGCGGGACGAATTTTCTTTGACGTCAGTATGTCTGCATTCAGGATAATGAATCATAGAGTAGGTCTTTGTATATATAATTAACGGGAAAAGTACGATATGTTTCATGTGTAAGATTTTACTGTAGGAATTTTTTTTCTCTGATGAAATCATAAATATAGAAATAAAGTCAATTAATTGTGATCATTTTGTGGGCATTTTATTGGTTTGTTGTGAATACCATACAGTCTTTTACATTGGTTTTTTTTGTTTCAAATTTTGCGAAGAATATTTTTTTCAGTGTAGCTATTTTAAATCAAATTTAAAATTTGATATACCTGAATCGAATGTTTAGCACATAAGATACATTTTGCTCTTTTATTTTAAGTAATAAAAATACCAATAAATATTGTAATGATGCATTACACCCTCTTCTTCACCGCCGCCGTTTATTAAATTGATACAAAGCAATCCCGATTCACGGTTAACAACGACTCTAGAAAGAGCCAATCATAAGAATAAGAAAATATTAATAATACTTTTTGTTTGTAAGAGACCGTGGATGAGCACCATAAAATCGAGCTCTGCCACAGTAGAAATCAGTACCAATCACGAGTACTTAGTGAGTCTCCATTTTGAAGGACTTAGGTTCCAGAAGCGACAGTGGAATCTCAGGTTTTAAGTAGTTAGAGTGACGTCTGCTATCTCAGACTGTAATTTAGTGACGTCTGCTATCTCAGATTGTAATTTAATGACGTCTGCTATCTCAGATTGTAATTTAGTGACGTCTGCTATCTCAGACTGTAATTTAGTGACGTCTGCTATCTCAGATTGTAATTTAGTGACGTCTGCTATCTCAGACTGTAATTTAGTGACGTCTGCTATCTCAGATTGTAATTTAGTGACGTCTGCTATCTCAGACTGTAATTTAGTGACGTCTGCTATCTCAGACTGTAATTTAGTGACGTCTGCTATCTCACATTGTAATTTAGTGACGTCTGCTATCTCAGATTGTTATTTAGGATATATTGCTAAACATTTGAATTGTATAAATCTAGGTTATAAGGTTATATAAATGTTAATAACTATAAGCATATGTATATTTTGAATTGTATAACAGTACATATAGTTATAAGACAATAAGAATTGTATAGAAATTGTAAGAACCAGCGATTGGTGAATAAAAACAACCTCAAATACACTAAAGTTTGTTGCTTCTTTGGAAAAACCCTGGACCCGACGAGCATACCTCAGCCTATGACAAAAAGCATCTCACAATATTAAATCTGTAAAATAACAGTCAAAAATTATATCAAGGCTGCATCAGTTTTTTTCAAAAACTTGTGAAACATTTGACTGATTCGTACAAAATTATGGTAAGAAAAAAATTAGCTAGAAGAGGTCACCTTTTCAAAAACACCCATATCGACACAATTGTTGTATAAGGCTTTAACCTCATTATGTGGCCCACAGTGGACCATATTGACATTTTTGGTTGGAAAAATCATAATTTTTAAACGGGTTAAGGTATCGTGACAATGTTTTTATTCTTGAAGGACATTTTTACGGAAAAATGCTTTACAGGGTGTTTCTGATTATTGTACGCGATTTAAAACTTTCTTATCACAATGAAAATGAATATTTTACCTGAGAAATAGTCAAAAGTTTATGATTTGAATAAACAAAACATATCTCATAGCGAATTTGAGCAAAAAGTTATGAATTAAAGTAAACGAACTATGTTTAAAAAATGTTTTCGTAAGTGTATCAAAAAAGGATTTTTTGTTTGGTATATTTTGTGGCACATCAGAGAGTACATAAAAACTATTTTAGTGTTAAATTTGGGCTTGAACAGTGACGAAAAAAGCCTACAAAAAATTCCCATTGGTAATTTAAAAAAAAAAAAACACCCTTTGCCGGATTTTTCAGAATATTCTGCTGAACTAAGACTTTTTTGCCACAAGGAATGAAGAATGTACATATGTATTTAAATTAAAGATTTTTCAAAAGTCTACGATTGTATTCGTAGTATAGTACATACTGTCTTAAAGCTAATCCAAGCAAAACAGTGATGAATAAAAGAAAATGGCCTTTTTTTATTTTTAGGTGCATATATTTTTAAATTTTGTTTCATATTTCAAAAATTTGGCATCGTTTTCTTGTCACGCTGACGTCTCGTTTTCTCGTCGCATTGTAAAACAGGCTTCATTTATCGTATTGGAAATTAATTGAAGTTTCATTTAGCTTTTAGCGCAATTTTTGTTCTTAAACAAAAAAATATACACGACTTTATCGCACGAACTTGTTCTTGAGGTTAACCACTGTGTGTAACCACGCATTGAATATGCATGATGTATATATTTTACGAGAAAATAATAAAAAAGTCCTATTTAATGATTTTTTGTTTTTTTTTTGTCTTTCGTTAATAAAAAAATGTTTTTAAAAATATTCAAATGCATTATTGTTTCAACTATTGAGAAGCATTAGATTTTAAAATTTTAACAAAATCGTCGTAACCATGGCAAAGATATACGTTAAAATCCCAAAAATAAGACCATTATTTGCTCAAAAAACGTGGAATACCTAATTCCGTTATATGATTTTTTTTGAGAAAAACATGAAACGCAGTTTTCTTAAAATCAACTTGGTTATAACAAGTACAAAGTTTAATTAAAATCGTTACAGCCGTTTTCGAGAAATTTTGATAAAACCAAAATATTTGTATATGGCAGCTACCAGTTCTGGATGAGCTAAAACGAAAATTAGAATTTCTACTTCTCCTCTAGGGAATTACATAAAAATGCTCTGTACCAAATTTGAAGAAAATCGGTCAACCCGTTTAGGCTCTACCTCAAATGACAGTGGACGCACAGAGCGACAGACGGTCTTAATATCATTTGTTTAAGCCCAACAGAAAAGTCACTAATCTATATCTATGTATTACTTTTCTCATTCCCCCATCAAATTTGTGCTTCATGATAATACAAAATCGGTCCATTAAAAACTTGTGTCATTGAAATTTTCCAAAATCAATCTTATGCTATTTTATTAATTTAAAATCAATTGCCAAAACTTTCTCCCAATCTAAAGTATTAGTTTTCCTTCAAATTCTCATTTAAAAATCTGCAAGTTTTTAGAGCTATACCTTACCTACGTACCTAAATAAACATATTTACCTTATTAATTTAAAAGCTTTAAATATTTCTGATGCCCAGTGACAGCTTCATTCCATTAAAAAGGGAAAAACTTTCAAAAACAAAAAAAAAAAAATTTAAATTAAAACATTTTCGCACTAAATTATTCCAACCGATTTATTTCGAAACGATTCATTCACTTAACCATCGTTGTGTCGTGTCATCGTTGTCATTGTCGTATCGTCCTTCACAGTTTTCAATTTTGTCTAACAATAAACTCAATTTCCCATGTGACAATCGCTCGATCTTGTTTTATAACAAACAACAACTACGTATAGGTGTCATCATGATGGTATAGAGGCATCCGTATATATAGGGAGGGTACAGAAAATACTTCTCTTTAATTCCTGCCACGTCAGAAATTTTGTTTCTTCTTTTGTTTTCAATTTCAATTTCTGTAAACAACATATTTGGCGACAAAGTTTAAATACCCTATGTACATATATCGAATAGTTTGAGCAGTAATGTTACCTTTTCACATCCAATTATTTTAATTAAACTCAAAATTATAATATAATCTACAATTTGAAAAATAAATCTACAAACAAAATCAACAAAAACAAATTTAATATTTCTTAAATAAGGATGCATAGATAAATTTTGGCTCCGGGATCTTAGCGCACCATATGTGGCATATTGTGGAAAAAAGTAGATGTGTCATCTAGGTCAGTAATTATGGTAAAAAAAAACAACCTTAGTTTTAGAAAATGGCCACCCATAGATATTTTTTTGAATTTTTTTTTCAAAAAACTCTGAGAATTCATTAAAAAATCCTGTCTGACCAATTATTTTAACTAATTGACCTTTTATAAAGTCACAATAAGACTTTTCACATGGTATGGTATCCTGTTTTTACGAATATCCCTCATAACAAGAGGTTCTAAAAACTTTAAAAAAAAATTAAAATAAACCCATGGCTGGACAATTTCTGAAACTAGTTGACTTTTTTGACCAATTACTGGCATTTTAGACGGCAAAATTTTATTTTGTTATTTTGCGATTATCCCACATATATAAGGTGTTAAAAATCTAAACAAATTGGATATAACTATACATAAATAAAAATCAGTTTCATCATTTTGCAACGCTTTATCGCAGACTATCAAATTCTGATGTATCGCAAAAATATAGAGTGGGCAACAGTTTTGTTTCGTATTGTATACCTATACCCGTTTTCATTATAAATTTAAATATTTGTGAAATTCGCACTTCAATCAACAACGGTAAGGATATCAATTTATTTTGAAAACAAAGACAAATTGGTTCCATTTCGCTTTTCTGTTGTGAG
Source organism: Leucozona laternaria (assembly GCA_932273885.2). Taxonomy (NCBI): domain Eukaryota; kingdom Metazoa; phylum Arthropoda; class Insecta; order Diptera; family Syrphidae; genus Leucozona; species Leucozona laternaria. The sequence continues at coordinate 17,913,727 of OW026368.1, read as the reverse complement.
CGGCATCATAATTTTTACCAAGAGCTACCAACTATACTCAACCCAGCCCAAGCCAACCCGCACCCAACCTTTTAAATCTAAGCTCATGGCTGTTGCGAAAAAAAAAACTCAATAAATAATAATCAAAAAGCTGCCATTATAGTAGCGCTACGTTTTATTAGAATCCATTTTCACCAGTTTCCGAGAGAAGGTAAGCTTCGGTGCTATGGATTGTGTAGCCAACTGTTTCCTTTTCAACATACTCTTTTTGCCTCAAAACTCAAATTATTTTATCTTCCTCGCCATCCCCGCATCAACAAAATATTGTTTCTCCTTTTCGGTGATGCGATAGCACTCGCGCTGCCCCATCCCTATGATGCCCCCGACCAGCAGACCACTCAGGGGGTGGCGTGATGGAGTCTGCAATGCTTTGGCACGAGATGATGATGAGAAGCTGAAATAGGTTGATTAATCAGATTAGGTAACGCTAACAAACTCAAACCGCACCTCTAGTTGGAACTATCGCAGAAGTAGATTAGACCTCAACGGGACTTGCTTGTTCGGGAGGTGTTTAGTGTTCAGAGTTCGGACAAGTTCATATTATTCCGGTATAGTACTCGTATAGGTAGGTACCTATGGTTTTGCAACATGTAAAAGTTCTGGTATAATAGCGGCATGCCAAAGCCAATGCAACGCAGTGATCTTTTGTCAGTGAGTTGAGTTTTGACTTAAAAGTTTGTTAGTTTTATAGCATACACCATACATAATAGCTACAGGGAGGCCGATGGTAATGTGTGATAATAATCAAAACTGTTCGATGTTAGAAAGCTTGAAAGGTGAATATGGGATTGGAGTTAAACAAGGCCATAGTGAGAATAAAGCGCATTTTAATTGGCTTTCGAACATAAACCTATGATGGAAAGTGATTTTGGCTTTGGTGGAACTGTGATTATGAATACAAGTTCTACATATTAAATACAAATAGCCCATAGTCGGAATGCTTGAGGTTATGTAGGTAGGTACATTTGAAATGGAAAAAAAATGAGATAAGATTTTATTTTCTAAACCGTTAGAGAGGGAGTATAAGGAGTCTAAGGTAAACTTTTCGAACACCCAGCACTATGGCGTTGGCCACCATCTTGAATTAAAGGTAAATTGATTTTTGTTAAATAACTCGGTCATTTTAATTTTTGTTTAACTTAAAATGCCCAAAATAGAAACTTTTCAAAATTATTGCGAATTATAATGAACAACCCGCCGATACCCTGTGTTACGAAGTTTAAAAAAAAAAAACTCCCGTCCCGCCCGGCTTCGCAGGGGTAGACAAACCTGAGCTTCGCATACGAATTACAAAAGAAAATATAAATAAATATTTAAGCTAATTTTTTTAATCGAATACTACTTAACGGATTTTAACCTATGAATTGTTAAATATGTAAAAAAATAATCTTTTGAGTCCAACCTTTATTACTTTCCCAACACAGAAATAATTTTCGCAACCGAAAAAACACTTTTTTGTTTTTATCCTATTGCACTCTAAATTAATTTTTTTTTTTTTAAATAACCTCTCAAACACAAAAAGAATTTTTGAAATCAGATGTCACTTTTCATGTTTACTACATTTCACCCTATAAATGCCAATTTTCTGAAAAAAATCCCTTAAGTTATCCACCAATTAACAACCTTTCGATTACCAAAAGAATTTCTTAAACCCGATTTTTTCTTTATTTTTACTTCATATTTCCTAAGAAAAACATTTTAAATTAAAAAGAATTTCCTAAACCTGACATTTTTTTATGTTGGCCCCATTTCACCCTACAAATAACAAAATTACAAAATGAATAGGTATCCCTAAAGCCATTTCCTAAGCAAAACCTTTAAAAAAATTATTTTTTTAAATCGGACAGTTTATTTTACGTTTGCCCCATTTCCCCGCAAATGGCCGCCGCGGCTGGCTCGAATAAATTCCAGCCGAGAGGCCCAATTTTCGAGAAGTCCAATTGTTGCGCGCGATGGCGGATGGACTCATTCGGGTCTTCTTCGATACTCTGCTCCACAGCAGCAATAGCGTCTTCGGTGCGCACTGTCCGGCGTCTCTGAAGATGCGCATTATCCACTAGAGTAAACGTGGTGCGAAACCGAACATTTATTGCTCGAATTACCGACTCTGTTGGGCGATTATGTCGATTGGACGCAGCGCGCGATACGTCGTGCGAACCGAACCATTATTTTGGGAATAAATTTGCACGATTTGCAAACGTTGTTCAGGAGTAAGTCTACTAATTATGAAATGGCAAACCAAACTGAGCATAAATCAAGTGACAGCTGTCAAAAAGACCAACTCCGAAAAAAGTATTGCCAGATTAAATGACAAAAAAAGTCAGTAGGTATAATTGGGCAAAAAGGGTAAGCTCAGTATAATTGGTCAGCCATACCTTTTGTACAAGGTGGCGCAAAATTAATCATCTTATCGGAAGATATTATAATTTTTGCAAATGTACGTACGTCAATCATATTTGACATTTGTGAACTAGACAGCTGCAGTATACAAACAGACAAGCAATGGAGCACTATACTCCGCTGTCAAGCCATCCTCAATCTTAACAATGAAAAGGAAGATTTTGTGTCAAAAATAATTATAATTGACGAGGCGCATTTCTATTTACTTAAGCGGTTACGTCACTAAGCAAGATCTTCGTCTCTGGGGCACTGAAAATCCGCGTGTTATGCACGAATAGCCACTGGCGAAAGCTACAGGGCCATATGATGCAAGACTTCTTACTGCTGGAATTAGATGATCGGGACTTGGTTTCAGCAAGACGGTGCAACCGCATATACACAGCACGAACCACAATGGACATTGTGAAGGAAGGGTTTCCTGGTCTCGATGTGGCAAGGCTTGCAAGATCGCCCGATTTAACCATCCCAGACTTCTTTCTTTGGGGGGGGGCTACTTGAAGTCGCAGATTTATGCCAACAAGCCTGAGACAATCGCAGCGCTTAAGTAAAGAGAATATTCTACAGGAATGCAAACAGTTATCACCGGCAATCTTGCGGAAAGTCATGGAAAGTAAATGCGATAAAACGGGCACAAATGTGTATTAACGCTGGCAGCAGCCACTTGACGGATATCATCTTTTCCACTTAACAGAAAAAATTGTAAAGGTCCAAAAAAAGATTTCCATCACTCAAAATCGTTATTTTTTTTTTTAAGTTAGTAAAAAAGTAATTCAAACAATTGGATGATTAATTTTGCGCCACCTTGTAATTATAATGAATTTTATAGATTTTTTCATAGATGCCATAATTTTTTGCCGAGTTACCCAGATATGGGGTGCTAAGATTCCGGAGCCCAAAATTTCTCCAAACAAATTAAATGGTAGTGTCTTGAAAGTTTTTTGGTGATTATAACCGTTTGTGGTTTTCTTAGTAGTGCTCTGTCACATATTGAGGAGCTTCAAATAAAGTTCTTGAGAAAGTAAAGAATAGTTTTTGCTACTGCTCGATGATTCAGTCATGCGTTTTGCGTAAGATCTTTTTGAATATTTGCTATCTAGAGGCTGAATGCTTTGGGAGAATTTGCTTTGGTTAAAGAAAAAAAAAATCTATATTTTAAAGATGTGATGTAGGAACCATAAATAGGCTTAAATTAAATCGCATCTGCCCAACCTCGCTAAAATTAAAATCATTCTTTTTTTTAATGAATCCTTCTCAAACAAATAATATCTTTAAATTTAATTAAAAAAAATAAATTTATTCCACTTGAAGCTTACCAACTCAATTGGAACAAATAAACATTTTTAATTTTTAATTTTTACCTCTTCGTGTTCATGAGTATAAATAAAACTCATCTTCTTTGTCTAAAATATCCTTTATTTTTTTTTTTGTATAAGTAGATACCTACACTCAATTGTGAAAAGATTAATCAAAGTTCATTAAAAAGCTCTGCCAAAATTTGTCCATACTTAACTGAAAAAGCAAAACAAACAATACCAACACATAACAAGTCGTGAATTTGGTTTTTATTGAAGTTAAATATCACAAAAGGTTACACAAACACATCCTAAAAAATCCTGTATCTAATTATATATATCTGGAGTGTAAAAGAAGGATCAAACATTTATAATAAATACCTACATACATACATAGTATGAACACATTTATTGCCAAAATCATTGGTTTACTGTCTAAATAAAAGCTGAGATCAGGGTTGCCACTGTGCACAGGCAAGATTTTAACAACAAAGTTGAAATAATTTCGTAACATCCGTGGTAAACATAAAAGCAGTAGCAAGTTGAAATATCCTAGGCTGTTAAATAAAAATAAATTCAATATTTAATAATTTTTATAAAAAAATTCTCTCGATTTGTATAAACTCGATGAAAACTTGAAGAAAAATGTTTTAAAAAAAAGTGAAAGGTATAATTTTGAATTTGTTGATTGGAAAGAAATGCCACGGGACTTCATACAGCATTTTTAACCTTGTGAATATTGTAACTAGGAATTGTGACAAATTCAAATTTGGAAAAGTCTTAAAAGACTGACAGAAGATATAATTGAAGCGAAATTTCAAGAAAATATCTTTTCTAAATGGTGAAAAAAATTTCCCTGAGTAATTCACTTTTCTTGAATTTTAATTTCAATTGCCAAGCATTTAAATTTTGTTTGTCCCCTCCCCTCCATTCCTGCCGACTAACACACACAGGGATGGTTGAGAGTCACTTCACGACCTTTCGAACTTAGAATTCATTATTTTGTATCACTCAATATTTGATTAATGCACATATTGTTGTTTTCTGTAGTTACTAATGAATCTAAAATCTCTGAACCCCTCCATATTATGTTGGTTGGAATTCACAATTTGAATTAAAAAATATCCAGGTACACAAGCTTGTTCAGCCACATTGGCAATCATGGTTGGAATTAATTCGCTTTCAGCAAAAAATAATAATTAATGCTATGGGAATTTTTCATTATTTTAACAGAAGAGCAAACACAAGCACTAATTGCTTCGATGTGTTTAAATCGAGTCCTATAGAAATAGGCACACAAAATCCGATGAATTGTCTTTTGTATAAAAAGGGACTTTGCTTTCTAAACAATACGGGCACAATACATACAGAATATTAAGTTCATTATTTTTAAGTGGAAAATTGCAGATTTTCCCTGACTGAATTTTAATGAGATTGTACATTATTTTTTTGTAAAATTAAGAGAGGCTTGGTTTTTTGATTTACTGCGTGTATACAAAGGACAACCCTGGAACAATTATTATGGATTTTTCTTTGACTGTAGAATACATACATATGCGTTGGTATTCATGTACAAATAAATAGATTAAGAACATTCTGATTTTTTGGAGTGAAAGATTGTCAAAAAATAATGGTTTGAATAAATTTATTAAAGTCTTTGGCCTAGAATTGTTTATGTACTTATGATCGAATTTAGGGTATTTTGTTTGGATCAGAATGTTGATAAGAAATTCTAATTCTTGACCTTGAGAGTGATCGGCATAATTTTTCAATAAATATTATTATAATTTGATTAACTGTACACGTTCTGATTTTTTTAAATAAATTTAAATTCATTATAGAAAAAAATTAAAAAAAATCATTTTTATAAGAAATAATTGTTGTTGCGTAAATTTTAAGTATCTATTTAATAAATATGGAATTAGAATTTCAATTTAAAAAGAAAAATAATCAACTGTTATTAAAAAATCTGTACACACAATATAATTTAAACTTAAACAAGTTTTTTTTTATTTTTATTTTATTTATATCGATTGAGCATGAGAGTGGAAAACAAAAAAAAAAATACGGTACCGTTAATAATGGTTTAATATAAAACTTGTTTTTGATAAATGATAAATCGTACAATTTTAATAGACAGACATTTTTTTTAACAAAATCGTAGGAGTGGTTTTCGAGCAAAATAATATTTTCCTTACCGGGTTTTTGTTGAATAAATAAGTGGCAACACAGATTGCTCTCATCTCTCTACAGCATCCTCTGTAATATTTTATGTACCTATTCTTTTTTGCTATTTGCTTTCTTGTTTCTTCTTAACTCTTATATACTGAATTTTTATAATCTTTTTACATCAAATAAAGTCAGTCTGTTCTGAAATTTCAACAGGTTATGGGCCCAGGTCCTAATCGTGAAACAGTTGCGAAGTTTTCATAATTAAAAGTAATAAATAATTATGAGTGGGTCGAATTTTCAAATAGAAAAATTAGACGAAGGGAACTACGACTCGTGGAGCGTACAAATGAAAAGTGTTCTGATATGTTCAGAGTTGTGGGCTTTTGTTTGTGGGAAGGTGGTGAAACCAGAGGCAGTTGAGGAAGAGGCGGCTGCTGCCGCGTGGGAGGTAAGGGATGAGAAGGCATTGGCATGTATTATGCTTGCTATTAAACCATCCCAAATCAACCACATAAGGCATTGTAAAAGGTCATCTGAGGCATGGAATAAGTTCCGTGAAATCTATCACCGACAGGGTCCTGCAAGGAAGGTGTCGCTTTTTAAGCAACTGTTGGGCCTGAGAATGTCAGAAGATGAGGTTGCAGCACGGCATCTTAATTCATTTACTGCCATCGTCGAGAAGCTTAGTGAGGTCGGTGTCATAGTCTTGGAGGAACTTTTGGTAATTATTCTGCTTTCAAGTCTACCAGGTTCGTATGAACATTTTGTTATCGCCATCGAAACTCGAGACACGTTTCCAAGTCTCAGCATTCTAAAAACTAAAATTATTGAAGAGGGGGAGCGCAGAATAGACAAAGGTAGTAGTAGTGTATTGATGGATAGCAAAGCATACTTGGCACAATCAAAAGGGCAAACAACAAAAGAGAAACCAACAAAGCGAAAAAGTAATTTAAAATGCTTCAAATGTGGGCGCAAGGGTCATTTTGCATCAGAGTGTAAAGAGCGTAAAAAGGATGAGAGATCATATCAGCATTCATCTTTTTTATCAATTGTAGCGGCTTCAGGTACTGATAAATTATCACGAGGTGCATGGTGCGTCGACAGTGGAGCAACGGCACATATGTGCTGTAACAGGAATTTGATCTCTGCATTCGAAGAGCACAGAGAAGAAATCAAAGTAGCGGGTGGCAAAACGGTGCTTGCGTATGGTAAAGGAAATGTCACAATAAAAACAAACGGTTCTGAAGTGATGCTTAGAGATGTTCTTTATGTACCAGACTTACAAAGCAATTTCATATCAGTAAGCAAAGCGGTATCGAATGATAATACTGTTTTATTTGAAAATAATTATGCTTGGATAAAAAACAAAGCTGGTGGTGTTGTTTTGAAGGCAAAAAAGGTGAACAACTTATTTTTATATGATTTTGTGAATACCAACTCCTGTCTTCTTGCACAAAATAATGTGAATAATTCTATCATGTGGCACAATAGGTTTGGACATTTAAATTTTGTCAGCCTTAATGAAATCGTGCGAAAAAATATGGTACATGGCATCAAAATTCCTAACATAGCTGAAAGTGTTTTGAATTTTAAATGTACAAGCTGTTTAAATGGTAAAATGTGCGTTAAACCATTTCCGAAACTGTCAGAGAATCGTTCGAAGCACGTGTTAGAACTTGTCCACTCGGATGTGTGTGGTCCTATCAACACTTTTTCAAATGGTGGAGCCAAATATTTCGTCACCTTCATTGACGACCATTCGAGGTACATTTTTGTATATTTTTTAAAGTCCAAAGACGAAATTCTCGGGATTTTTAAGAAATTTAAAGCCGAAGTAGAGCTCCAAACAGGAAAAATGATTAAGGGGCTTAGAAGTGATAACGGCACTGAATATGTCAACAATTCTTTTAACAGTTTCCTAAGTGAAAGTGGTATTAAAAGACAGTTAACTGTGCCGTACACACCTCAACAAAACGGTGTAGCGGAACGTGTTAATAGAACACTCGTGGAAATGGCGAGAAGTATGTTGGGTCATGCAGCTCTCAAAGAAAATTTTTGGGCAGAAGCCATTAGCACAGCGGTGTACTTGAGAAATCGTTCACCTACAAAGGCACTGGTTGATGTTACGCCATTTGAGGCATGGTTGGGTTATAAGCCAAACGTAGCACATTTAAAGGTATTTGGTTCTAAGGGAATCGCACTTAACAAAACGCAGAGAAAAAAATTCGCTTCTAGGGGTAAAAATGTTTTAATGATGGGATATTCTGAAACTTCTAAGGCATACCGAGTTTATGATATTGAGACCAAAAGCATTATTGTAACCAGGGACGTAGTGTTTATAGAAGATATCAAAACTAAAGAAAATGATTTAATGATTGAATCTATTCCAATTTTAGTCGAGAGTGATACCACAAATGACTCGCCCGAGGATCTCGATGAAGGAGGAGTATGCAGGGAAAGCAAGAATGTGGGAGCTGTTGCACAGAAAACCGATGGGTGTACAAAACAAGAAGAGATTGTGGAACAAGTAGGTGCTCCTAGAATTGGCCCAGGCAGACCAAAATTAATAAGAACTGGTAATCCAGGACGTCCCAAAAAACAATTCAATCTCGTAAATTTGATGAGTTGCGATCAAAGCATTAAGGTTCCGCAGACGGTATATGAGGCTGTCAACGACAATCCACATCGAGATTTGTGGCTCAAAGCTATGGGTAAGGAATTTGATTCTCTCATTAATAATAACACTTGGACAGTATGCGAACTACCTCAAAATAAAAAGGCAATAAATTGTAAATGGGTTTACAGTTTAAAACAGAACAAAGATGGAGCGATTGACCGATTCAAAGCAAGACTCGTTGCCAAAGGGTGCAGTCAGCAGTATGGGGTGAACTATGAGGAAACTTTTTCTCCCGTCGTCAGATTCGCTACAATCAGAATGATTATTGCCTTAGCTGCCGAGTATCAGCTGTTCATACACCAAATGGACGTGTCCACCGCTTATTTAAACAGTGAGCTACATGACGAGGTATATATGAATCAGCCAGAAATGTTTATAGATGAAAATAGCCCACATATGGTGTTAAGATTAAACAAGGCAATCTACGGACTGAAACAATCTGGGCGGGAATGGAATGCGCTGCTCGATGAAGTATTAAAGAAAATAGGATTTTCGCAATGTGAAAGTGAGCCTTGTGTTTATGTTATGAATTCCGAGGGCGAGTTCAACATAATAGCAGTATACGTCGACGACATCATGATAGCTTGTTCCAAGGAAACTACACTCGTCAAAATCAAAGCAAGCATTGCAAATGAGTTCGAAGTAGTAGACAAAGGCCAACTTCACTTTTTTTTGGGAATGGAAGTTAAAGTCGACGAGGAAACAAGGTCTATAACGCTATGTCAAAAACAATACATTAGAGAATTGCTGAAACAAAACAACATGGAGCAATGCCGCGAAGTTTCTACACCTCTGGATCCAGGTTTTCAGGTGCACTGTACATCCAAGCACTGTAAGCGAGTAGACGAACGAACCTACCAAAGTTTAGTTGGATCACTGATGTATTTGGCGATATCGACTCGTCCGGATATATTGCATTCTGTGTGCAAGTTATCCCAAAGAAATAAGGATCCACATGGTGAACACATAGCAGGGTTAAAACACATCCTCCGGTATTTAAACAAAACGATAAATTACAAACTAACTTATCGCAAAACTGGAAAGCCAATTGAGTGCTTTGTTGACGCTGACTGGGGTGCAGATATTAGTGATAGAAAATCATTCACGGGTTTTGTTTTTCTCTTTGCAGGCTGTGTTTTCTCCTGGGAATCAAAGAAACAAAATTGTGTGGCCTTGAGTAGTACCGAAGCAGAGTACATGGCCTTATGTACAGCAACAAAAGAAGCAGTTTACCTTCAAAAGGTTTTGAGTGAGATAGGTCTTCATAACGCTAAAACACCAATGATCATCAACGGAGATAATCTCAGCGCACAACAACTCGTACGAAATCCAGTCTATCACTCGAGGAGTAAGCACATAGACATCAAGTACCATTACGTCCGTGAGATTTTCCAGCAAAAGAAGATTGAATTGAGTTACGTCTGCACTAACAACATGATCGCTGATGTTTTGACCAAGAATCTTCCTAAACAAAAGCACAATAAATTTACAATCTTAATGGGAATGAATTAATTAATTGAAATTGAATTGAATTATTTGTATAACTTTAAACTAGTAAATGAATTATAATGTGTTGAGGAGGAGTGTTGAATAAATAAGTGGCAACACAGATTGCTCTCATCTCTCTACAGCATCCTCTGTAATATTTTATGTACCTATTCTTTTTTGCTATTTGCTTTCTTGTTTCTTCTTAACTCTTATATACTGAATTTTTATAATCTTTTTACATCAAATAAAGTCAGTCTGTTCTGAAATTTCAACAGTTTTAAACAGTTGTGCGGTAGGTATTGTTATTTTTGGTTAACAGAACAATATTTGTTGAAAAATCTTCAAGAAACGTTTAATAAAAATCGACCAAATAGTTTTTGAAATATGTATCTACCAAATTTAGTTTTCAAAAAAAAAATTGTTTTAATTTTTTAATTCAAATTTAATTGTTTTGGATTTAAATGCAAGAAGAATTAAAGTTAAAAATTCAAAATGAATTTTATTCAATCACTCCACTTAAACAAAGGTCAAATGTAACTATGCCCAGTTCAGTTGCACCAAAATGCACTAAAAACAGTTTTCAAGTTTATCTGCATGATAAATTAATCTGCGTTGCACCCAGTGATGCCCCAATTTCACGTTCGATATTCGTACGAAGTTCATCAATCGTCGCTGGCTTGTTGGCATAGACCATAGACTTGACGTAGCCCCACAGTAAATAGTCTAACGGCGTCAAATCGCACGACCGAGGCGGCCAAGCGACTGGACCATTTCGTGAGATAACACGTTCTCCAAACTTGGTTTCCAATAAATTGATTGTGACATTCGCTGTGTGGCTTGTGGCGCCGTCCTGTTGGAACCACATGTCCTTCAAGTCCATATCATCCAATTGGGCCAAAAATATTCGGTTATCATTGAACGGTAGCGATCCCCATTCACAGTAACGTGCCGGTCTTGATCATCACGGAAGAAGTACGGGCCAATGACGCCGCCGGCCCATAAACCACACAAAACCGTAATATTTTCGGGATGCAATGATGACTCATGGAGTGCGTGTGGATTGCTGCCTGACCAATGAAATGAGCCTCATCGCTGAAGATGATTTTTCGATGAAAATCCGAATCATTTTCAAGTTGTTCCTCAGCCCAATTCACGAACATACGACGCTTCTAGTGGTCAAGCGGCTTCAGTTCTTGCGTCAATTTAATCTTGTAAGGATGTAGGCCAAGATCTTTTCACAAAATTCGCCACAACTACATCACAGAGATGCCCAACGCTTGAGAACGACGTGTGAGAGACACATTTGGGCTTTCTGCAACTGAAGCCTCAGCGGCAGCAATATTCTCGACAATACGGGCACTTCTTTGTCTCACTGGCACGGGAACATTTCGTACTGTGCAAATTTTTCCAGTAGACGCTCAGTTGTTGGTCTGCTAGGACGATTATGACGACCATAAATTGGACGTAGCGCTCTTAACATTGAGGCCACTGACTCCGAATTTCGGTAGTAAATTTTAATAATTTCGACTCGTTGTTGGCTCGTATATCTTTCCATCATGAAATGGCAAACCTTATTGAAGAGAAATGTCAAAAGAGCGGCAAGAAATATGGCGTCGTTTGCTGTCCCTGTTGCTCTACTTTTGTAGCGTCCTTGTTGAAAAACCCTTTATTTAATGATCTATTTAGTAAAATGAGTAAAATATAGGGAAGGGAAGTAAGAAACGTTTCCAGGTGAGGTGGCAAGAGGATCAAAAAATTGCAACGTGATGGTTACTTCCAGTTGAAAATAATGATTTCAAGGCAATGTGCAAAACGCGTGGGACATCTTTTTTGTGTCGAAAAATTGAAATTATGCGGCATGCCAATGACCCCACACATTTATTGAATTCAAAGTCAAAAAAAAACAACACCTCCAGTACTAACTTTCTTATTAGTGATTTTTATTTTTGTTTTAATTATGTATTTTTTATTATTATTATTGATGACAACATCGTTGGCATTCGTCAACAACTTCCTGGGCAAAAAGGTCATTTTCTGTCCAAGTCGTGGGTAAATCACTTTGAGAAGTCTGGCATCACTGGTTGCACCAAGGTCTTTAACATGTAATTTTTTTTTAGATAAAATGGAGTTTGCTAACCATCCCTGAATTTAATCCTCAGCTTTTAAAACTGAACGAAAAAGTTTCTACAAGTGCAAGTGAGATAGCAGTACGAGAGATGTCAAATACATCAAATTTAGAATTAAAAGCGGCCGGCACGGGCCGTGTTGCTAATAAAAATTTAAAGGAGCTTCGAGAAAAGGAAAAAAATAAAGGGTTTTTCAATAAGGGTGGGCAGATGTTGAAAAAAACAAAATTCTATTTTTATTTCAAAGGCCCATGTATGCCATTATACATGGACAATGACATCGTTCAAATGTCCACATTTATATTTACTTCTAACGGTGGCACGGATCCGAGTGGTCCAATTTTCTATGACTCTTCCGCGTAGATCCGGTTGAATTTGAACGATGGCCTGTGTTATGTTCACCTTAAGGGCATCGCGGTCGATTTCGATTGTGGTTTATTTGCATAGACCTGCGACTTCACGAAACCCCACAGGAAAAAGTCGAGCAGGGTCAAATCGCATGACCTTGGTGGCCAATTCACGTCACTTCTGCTAGAGATAACTTAACCTCAAATCGTTCATGCAGAATGTCTATTGTGGCGTTCGCTGTGTGGCACGTAGCACGGTTCTGATAAAACCACATGTCGTTCACATCCATATTATCCAATTGGACCTAGTAAAAATTGCTTATCATCGATCGGTAGCGCTATCCGTTGATGCTGATTGCAGCGACAACGTCGTTTTAGAAAAACTATGGACTCTCACTGACAGCGACGATATTTTCGGCTTATCTTGAGTCTCGTTGACGTAACAGCGGCGTTGGCTGATTTTTCACTGCGGTCGACTCAAATCGTTGCCTCAAAACATTTTGATATTAAAGTTTTATTTGGACAAGCTGTTCAATCGAGCCATGTTAATTTGCCATACCATCAATAACTGAATACTAAACAACATATTTGACAGATGTCACCAAAACAACATGGCCGCCACAGATCGCCAAAATCTACCTGCGCCAGTTGAAAAACTTTTTATTTAGTTATCAAACGGTACCCAAATTAACTTATTCTTTATACAAATCTGTTGTAGCAGTTTTTGGAAAAAAAAATTCTTTAAAAAAAAATATGACATCGAAAATTGCTATGTGCCAAGTTTAAAGAAAATCGAATCGATTGCAACTGAATAGACAGGCGGAATTACGAGCACTACTTTTTTCGTCTTTCATATCATCTTAATGTCAAAGTTTGATAAAAAATCTCGTTTTTTTTTTTTTAAATACTGATTTAAAATAAAAGCAAGTAAAAATGATATAAATAAGGGAATGCAATTCTTTCGGTAAGTTAATGTTTGTTGGAGCTGGAGGGGCTCAATTGCGGAGGTTCGCTGATTCGGCTTTAAGAGAACAAGGTATCGGCAATGAGAAACTTTACTGTGTAATTATATTTCTTTTTCCATAATCATATTAATGAAAACATTTATTTAGTGTCAAAATGTATTCATAAAATATTTTGTGCATTCACTTTTTTCTTGTACGTAAATACCAGATATTTGAATAATCTGATTGTTCAAAAAATATTATTTAATGAAACAATCAAATGCAGTAATGCAGCAGGTTGTATGATGTATATTTGTGTATGTGATACACTTCAACACTGATATAATTAACATTTTTCCAATTACAGTGCTTTTTGTCTTTATATTTAATTTATTCCATAGGCATGGATAACTTTATTAAATAAAATGATAAAATAAAAAAAGAAGCTATTGAAATGAGTTAACACTGTTGAAATGAATGCGAAATAATTAAATGGTTTATCGCACTTTCTATTTTTTTTTTTTTTTTATTTTTCGTGGTATATTGGTTTTAATTGCTCATATTTCAGAGCGTACTTGTTTTAATTTGATTTTTTTTTGTTTTTATTTAACTCTTCATGTGAGAACCACAAATTATTATTATCTGGTTTGGCTAATTGGGGAGTGTTAAACATGCAGGTATAGTAGCTTCTTGAATCTGGGGAAAGATATACAACTTTCATGGTCCGTCAACCTGAAAAAGAGTACAAGTCTCTTCTATAAAACACCTTAAGCTGATATATCACACGCAATCAAGATTAAAGTGAGTGTTAATTAAAAAAAAAGAGCTGAAGTAGAAAAATTATGGTGCTGTTGACTATCGCGTATGTAGTAGAAAAATGGAACAATTACCGGGAGAATTTCATGGGTACCGGCAGTGCTATGACCATTATTTAAAAAAAAAAATGAGACTTTAAGGGCCAGTTTCACAGTCGACACTTACCGGAATAAGTGGAACTTAAGTCTCCCATATTAGGACTTTAGGCTTAGTTTCATAGCCAGCGTAAGTGGAACTTAAGTCACCATCATCGGAGACTTAAGTGTCACTTTTTCGGGTAAGCCTGCACTATGATATTGCGCATTAATTTTTCACATTGCCCACTTAAGTGCCACTTTTCTGACTGTGAAACTGGCCCCAAGTTTGAATTTGAGGAAATTCTAAAAATTTATTACGCTTTTAAATCTTTTATAGGGTGGTGTGTGTTGATTTAAGAAAACATTAAAATTTGATACAATTTTTGTCTGTTTTGAAATTTTTAATTTGTGTTAAAAGATCACTACTTTTGTATTTTGTGCATGTGTCACTGGGAACATTTAAGTTTTCATTCATTTGTCGTGCGAACATTTTATTTGAGCGCTTGTGCTACGGTTTTGAATTGAGTTTACTATCTCGTTGGAATTTTCTTATATAAACCGTAGTGGTGATCTAAATATAATATTAGGATGGAAAAACACTGGATCAGTCAAAACATGTTTTTCTTTCTTATGAAACAAGAATCCATTGAATCTTATGAATCAAAACAACAGGGCAAAACAAAAAACATGATTTTGTTTTTGTTTTTATGACTGGTAATCGAATATAAAGGATGTTTTTTTTAGAGGTATAGAACTTTGAAACGGAATAAAACAAAGATGATTTTTTTAAATTGACATGAAATTTACTTTATTCGAAAGATAACCTTCTTGAATTATAATTAAAATATGATCGGGCGTAGTCTAATCTGGAGGTCCAATTTTCGATGACCTTTTCCAACATTTGTGGCCGTATATCGGCACTAACGCGGCGAATGTTGTCCTCAAAGTGATCAATTGTTTCGGGCTTATGGGCGTAGACTAGTGACTTCACATATCCCCACAGAAAATAGTCAAGCGGCGTTAAATCGCACGATCTTGGAGGCCAATTCTCGAGTCCGTAACGTGAAAATATATACGGTTACCAAACGTTTCTTTCAATAAATCAATTGTGGCACGAGCTGTGTGACATGTTGCGCCGTCTTGTTGAAACTGAGGCTCCTGCACATCATGGTTGTTCAATTGATGAACGAAAAAGTCAGTAATCACGGCTCTATAGCGGTCACCATTGACTGTAATGTTCAGACCAGCATCGTTTTTAAAGAAGTACGGACCAATTACTCCACCAAACCATAAACCACACCAAACAGTAATTTTTTGTGGATGTAACGATGTCTCAACATACACTTGAGGATAATCATCACTCCAAATACGGCAGTATTTCAACCAAAGTGAGCTTGATCGCTAAACAAAACTCGCTTATGAAAATTGGGATCAACGGCAATCTTGTTTTGGGCCCATTTGGACACAATTTGGAAGCGTTGTGCAGTTGAAATGCAAAACCAAAAAATAAATCACTTGACAGCTGACAAAATGGCTGGCAATTAAAATAGTTTTGCCAACTTAAAACTCTATACCCGTTACATGGCTTTGCGCATACGTCCAACGCACAGCGAATGAAAACATTTTGTTTTTAAACCACCTAGCGTCGCGTAATTCTCGATTGTTACATACATTCTTATGGCGCAACCCACGCCACCGTTTTAATTACTTGGATGTTCTCGTTGAAAATGTTTTTATTTTTGTATCCCAACACACACCAAACGAAGATTTAGTTTTTTTCAATGTAATTGGGTTGTTGTTTGTTGAAACAAAACACATATTCTTGCCTTATAAAACAAAAACGTTTTCTTTTATCCGGTGTGTTTTCAGCCTTATGACGGTTAGTTTGTAAACTGTCAAATCATTTTTGAATTTTGAGAAATCATTGAACAGGCCCAGGGACAAAAGGAACAGGACTTCTTTTGCCAAGATAAAAACAAGTCTAAAATAGGTATAAAGAATTCATGTTTGCAACACGTCTTTAACCGGAAAAAAAAAACTATTCAGAATAAAAACGAAGAACGTGAATATAATTTTCTGGATGAAATATGTCAGAATATAATTAGCTATCGTACATGTGGAATGTATACCAGTGCCGACGTTCTTTAACTCTCGCATGGCTAAAATTGGTCGAGAAACGACAACAAATGCAACAAAACTCATACGATTTGTTTCAATTTTCATCGTTTCTCGACTGATTATATCGATGCGAGAGTTACAGAACGTAGGCACATGGCACCTTATCCAGCTCTATTTTTACATAATATTTAAATATTCAGAAACGTGGATCAACGTGTGAATTTTTGTGGTAAAAATGTATTCAATCTGATAAAGTAACGTTGCAGTCGAAATGAATTTTTGACAGTAAATCGCGTATTGTAATAAAATCGAAAGTAACGTAAGTTACAAATATGTAGTGCTTACTTGCCCGAACGCAAACACACCACTTCTAATGAACGCGACCATTCATCATTTTGTGGACTTGAGACATACTGAACTCGTCCATTCAAAATACTTTTTGAACACATCCCGTTGATTTGAAGTTTATCCCGAACGAAACGAAAATTATTATTCGTTCGCTCTGCGATTCAATTCTCATCATTCAATTCTTTTGTGTTTTTGAGGTAATTATTATCGCTCCATTTTAAGTCTAACTAACGATTAAATTATTAAGTTACTTGTATACTATTGGTTTCGTGTAAAAAAAAATTGTCGAGGTTGCTATCAAAACTAATACTGCTATATGAATGAGAATTTTGAAAAAATGGGTTTGGTCATACCGTCCGCCGCCGCCGCGCCGGCCGGTCTGTGCGTCTTTGCATCCGTGCGTCTCTGTGTCCGTGCGACAATTGCAATTTGAGCTACAGCCTAAACGGGTGAACCGATTTGCTTCAAACTTGGTACAAATCATTTTTATATGATTTCCTTGAGGGAAAATTCGAATGTTTGTTTTAACACATCTAGAACGGCTGCCATACAACAATTTTGTTTTTTTTTTTCAAATTTTCTCAAAAACCACTCCAACGATTTTGAATAAACATCGTATCTGTAACACAAGAAGTAGTTGTAAGAAAACAGCGTTTTATGTTTTTGGCAACAAATTCGCATAAAACAAATGGCAATCCACGTTTTTTTGAGAAAATTGTCACATTTTTCAATTATTTGCGTATAACTTTTTAATGGTCCACCTGTTTTTGTTAAAATTTAGTAGTCTGGTGTTTCTGAACAATTCAAACAATATTTATTTTCATTAACAAATTATGAACAAAACATATGTATTCTAAACCATCACACAATTGAACAAAAACACCATTTTGTTGGTACTTTTGAATCTTTCAATATTATTCTCTAATTAAAGATTTCATTATGATCATAAATCTTTACATTAGAGTTATATTAACCAGAAAAGCAAGTTCGTGCAATTCAGTCGTGCATATTTTTTCTCTTTAAGCTAAAAGCTAGTTACAGGATATGAAAGAAGAAAATAAATAAAGGGTTCGCCATCTAACGTTTTTTTTTTTCAACTAGTGCTTATTTCGTGAATGGTAACAATTAGCTCATGTCTGATTTGACAGATAATTAGTTTTATCCTTCCGCTGAACGAATATGGTTGTGTATACGCTTCGCTAAGTGGGCCTGCGATCGACATAGAGAAGATGCCGATTTTGCCAAAAAAAAATCATCTTTTCAGATGAAACTCATTTTGATCTTGGTGGGTAGTAAACAAGCAAAATTGTCGCATTTGGGGCACAGAAAACCCGCACGCATACATTGAAAAGCCGATACACCCAAAACGAGTCAATGTTTGGTGCGGATTTTGGTCCAGAGGCATAATTGGGCCATTTTTCGAAAATGAGCAAGGAGTGGGCGTTACAGTCATACAGTCAATGGCGATCGTTATCGGGCCATGTTGAACGAATTTTTGTTCACAAAAATTGAAGAGGAGGATATTGGCAACATTTGATTTCAACAGGACGGCCGGCGCTACGTACCACACAGCAGAAGCTACAATCGATGTTTTGCGCCATTTTCAAAAAACAAAAAGAAGTTATTTGGCGGACCCTTTATATTTTCATGGCGAAAACAGAGCAATTCTGAAGTACAACGACGACCATTACATTAAATTTTACATTATATGCTGGTATTTGACTAAAAATGTCCGTTTTTATTATACACTAAAAAAATTCCACTTCAAGTTGCCAAAAATTAAACATTCCTTCACAATATAACTTCTAATTTCCGCCACAACAAAAATTTCTTTAATTTCATATAAAAGTGCCAAAAAAAAAAAAAAAAAACAGATAAGGCAGTACTGATGTTAGAATAAAGGAAACCACACAGCACATAGTCTTTGTCCTTTTTTGTACATAGTAGCTGAAGTCAGAATCTAAAATAAGTAAGAAAAAACGCCTCAAACAAAAAATAAGGGAATGTGAGTTTTCGTTCACATTTTGGCAACATGCGGAAAATTGCTTTCGTCTAGACAGACAAGACGCCCTCGATGTCGACAAAGTGTTGGATGAGTCCACTTGGTGGCTCACATGGCATGCAGCAATTCACAATCATTACGGAATACACTTAATCAATTGTGTCTACGCCATCAGGATCAAGACTCTGGCATACCTAGATACATACAGTCTTTGAAATTTGTTTTATTCATTTGATTAAGGCACGAGCTTTGCTATTCGTGCAACACTACCAAACAAAGAAGTTTATGGGGGAGGAGGGGCAACAACTATTTGCTTGTATCATGAATTTAGAGTCCTTTGTTGTGGTGTGTACAATGTGCTTGTGTATATGTACGTAAACATACATTCTTTACCCAAGTGTCCTCTTAAGTACTTTGTTCTTCACTTAACGTTTTCGGTCTGTTTCTGTTGTTATATCCTGATCCTTGTTGTAGTTGTTAACTGAAAACTAAGTGCAACGTTTAGGGAAAAGGGGTTGTTCGGAAAAGCCTTGGATATACATAGGACATATGTGGGGGAACGATATGCACCCTTTTAGCAAATCCTCTTAAAAGCTCGCGCCAAAGATAAGTTTTCCAAAGAAATTCTATCTGTTAAACTTTATACGTACATACATACTTAGACATTCTTGGTGTGAATGGCTTCTTAACGACTATTTGGCTCGTAATCGATTGCCAACGATAAATCTTAGATACCATCAATGCCATATCACTATAAACCACGCATTTCTTGAAATAGACCATCAACGGATTACTTCGAGTGACTTAAGGGAATTAATTGAATTGGGAGCAGCGACTTAAGTGAATTGATGAAAGGGAAAGTACTCTTATATACTATAAACATACCAAGTTCTAAGCTTAACCACCTTTTTAAGTGGAAGCAAAATAGTTTTCCGAAACTAATTAGGCAAAGTGGGGCACACACAAAAGGGGATAAAACTCTTCTGGTTTAACTTTTCCCAAAGAAGAGAGAATTCCCTCAACGTAACTGGGTTATCTTTCTTCTATTCAATAATTTACTTTTTTTTTCATTTTGAGGACAAAGTTTGTGCCCTTGAGGCAGAAGAAGAGGCCAAAAAGAGACAAGCATACTGACCGAATCGACCTCTTGTGCCATCAAATACGAAAGATTATGAATTTTGATTTTATTTATTTCCTTCTTTTTTTTTTCGTTGGTGTCGTATCATCATCTCCCAAAGGATGTGTTCATTTTTGTGGTAAAAAAAGGAGATATAGGTATACGTTGGCTCTTCTGGCATTGGATATATAACATAGGATATGACAAAAAAAAAGAATTAATCTTTAACCATCACTTCGGTGAAGAAGAATTGTGTTCACTTTTGAAGTTTAAAACGATTTATGAACTTTATGACAACCGATTAAAAATTTGATATTTTCTTCCTTCGTCAGGGTGTTGCTCGCCTGGAGGGCTTCAGAGATACTTTCTTCCAGGAAATTGCTCGAAAGGGATTTTCGGTTAAGGAATATTATTTATATATTAATATTCCTTTAACACGCTCGGATATTTGGGCTTGATTTAGAAGATGTGGTTTTAAACTCTTCAAATGTGTTCAATTTATAAACCCTTGTCGGCATTATTGATGACTTAAGTTAAGTTTTGTTAAGAGGTCAATAAGGGCCAGAGATTATACTTTATAATTCGACATATTTTTTCTTGATGAAAAAAAATTCGAAAATGGCGTTATATATGGCATAATAGAGTGCTAATGCGATTGTTTGGGCTTTATTGACAAATAATGTTGGAAAAATAATTGCAAAATAAATGGATGTCGTAAATTTGTCGTTAATTGTGTTTTTTACAGGGTCTTTCATTAAGTGCTTCATGTCTTTAAATTTAAATAAAACAGAAGTGTGTGTGAGATATCATCGAAATATTTTATTCGTTTCGGCCTATCAATGCCATTATGTATGGAACATGACATCGAGCAAATGTCCACCGTGGATTCTCTTTCTCTGGGTGGCACGCTTCCGAAATGTCTAATTTTCCATGACTCTGGCACATAAATAAGACTAAATTTGACCAATGGCATGGGGTATGTTGGCTTTGAGGGCAACTGTGGTTTGTGGCTTATTCGCATAGACCTGCGCCTTCAGAAAACCACACAAGAAAAAGAACAAGTCTAATGGGGTCGAGAAGACCATGTCCTCGAATAGCTCGTGCAGAATTTCCAAGCTGTGTGGAACGTATAGCGTCGTGCTGGTAAAACCACATGTCGTTGGTGTCCATATCATAAAATTCAAGCCAAAAGAAGTTGATGGTAATCATCGACCTATAATAGTGCTCGCTGTTGACGGTGATGGCCTGGCCAACGTCGTTCTCAAAGAAATATGGACCGATGACGCCATCAGCCCAAAATCTACACCAAACAGTGACTTTTTCGGGATGAATTGAACGCTCTGGGATCTAATGTTTGTCAATTTGTTTGTTGACGTACCCATTCATCCAGAAATCGGCCTCATCGCTGAAGATGATATTAAATGGGCGAACAGAGTACTCATTATGATAAAACAATTTTATCATTTTCACGTTTTGTCGAATGCAATATCCGTCCATGCTGATTTGGCAAATCAGACTGAATAAATGAAAGCCAATTTGACAGATATACCTTCAACAATATGACCGCTATCAACTGTCAAAGTGCGGAGGTCCCTATACAGTGGAAGCCCCATTGCTGCGGGAAAATATGGGTAAATATTCCTTTTGCTGAGAATTCGGTTGACTTTATTATGAAGAAAAAGTACTATGTCATAAACAAAACATCTATATTAAATAATTTTTGACACAAACAAAATTTTAATAAGAAGAAATTTAATTTCCTTGGACATTGAGACACTACCATCAGAGTACTGCGAATTTTGACATTTCATTCACGTGAGCATTCGCTCACAACTGCAAATTGTCATAAAACATGAGAGTTTGAGATTAAAATCGAACGAATGATTCGAATGATTTATTCCCATGTCGCAGCTTTAGTGTGTGTTTAGTGTGGCGATGCTGTACAAAAATTGTATTTTTAAAATTAAGATGAACATTGGACTAGTAAAACCTATACATACTTAAAAAACCTACTTTTTTTTTACTTTTGCAAATGTAGAATAATAATTATGTTAGTTAGAAGGAGGTTCCAGTTGATTGTGTACCACATCCAAGGAGGTGAAAACGGACTAAAATTGTTCCGTATAGAAGACTGAACAAGTGAATAACTACTAAGCAACAGTTGTTATATAGCGGTACATTTCTTGTCACTTAATCAAAATTAAAAGCAAATGACATGGTTTTTTTTTTTTTGTTCATAGGTATACCTTTCTGTCACTGAAAAATGCGACACATTTTTGACACGATTCTTGTAATCACGCTATATGCCACCATACGGGATTTAACATGCAGTTAAGTTCAATATTTTGTGCGCACGTAAACTATAGAAAAGGTTCCATAAATTTTTTATTGTAAACATGGTTTTTCGTTTCTTTTGGATGGCGCTTTCATTGGGATGGGATGGCTGTTTGCGTGTGCTCTACTTAGTTATTGAACACTGCCCCAAGGAATAAAAGGAAAAGGAATTCTCCTTGTGCTTGCTTGGTATCATTTTATCACCATCGCACATACTCAGTGGAGCTATATACAAAGCATCGACTTCGACATCAGGGATTCAGGATTGGTTTCCAAATGTTCAATTTTTGTTTTCTTATGTCGCTGTTTACTTAATGCTTATTCCTTGCATGCTTTTTTAATCTTTTTTTTTGTCCGTCTTTCTTACACTTCTTGTTTGCATGAACAGAAGTATGTGTATGCCAACCTACAAGGAAATGATAATAATTTATCCTTATGTGGCTTCGCATCGAATTTCATGTGAACAAAATATAAAAAAAAAAAAATAATAAAAAGGATATATACAAGCAATCAGCATAATTCGTTCCGTTTATTGAGCTGCATTTGTCACGAGAAGCTTAAGTATTAAATATTGGTTGTAAAAAAGAGTTTGGTTCTGGGAAACATATTTGTTTTCAAAAGTTAGTAGTTACCTACATACATAAGGGGTGTTTTTTTTTTTAGAGGTATAGAACTTTAAGTTGGCAACACTATTTAACTGGCGGCCGTTTTGTCAGCTGTCAAGTGATTTATTTTAAATTTGGTTTGGCAATTTAATTTGAATAGACTGACGCCTGAACAACGCTTCACAAATTGTGTGTGCGCCCAAAACAAGATTGCCGTTGATCCCATAATTTTCATAAGCGATCTTTGTTTGGCGATGAAGCTCACTTTTGGTTGAATGGATACGTCAATAAACAAAACTGTCGTATTTGGAGTAATGATAATCCTCAAGTATATGTTGAGACACCTTTACATTCACAAAAACTGACTGTTTGGTGTGGTTTATGGGTTGGTGGAGTAATTGGTCCGTACTTCTTTAAAAACGATGCTGGCCAGAACGTTACAGTCAATGGTGACCGCTATAGAGCCGTGATTACTGACTTTTTCGTTCATCAATTGAACAACCATGATGTGCAGGAGCTGTGGTTTCAACAAGACGGCGCAACATGTCACACAGCTCGTGCCACAATTGATTTATTATGAAGGAAACGTTTGGTAACCGCATAGTTTCATGTTACGGACCCGTGAATTGGCCTCCAAGATCGTGCGATTTAACGCCGCTTCACTATTTTCTGTGGGGATATGTGAAGTCCTTATAGTCTACGTAGATAAGCCCGAAACGATTGACCATTTGGAGGACAATATTCGCCGCGTGATATAGGGCCACAAATGTTGGCAAAAGTCATTGGAAATTGGACCTCTAGATAAGACTACGAGCTATATATGCTACAAGTCATATTTAAATTGTAATGCCAGAAGATTATCTTTCGAATAAAGTAAATTTCATGTCAATTTAAAAAATCATCTTTGTTTTATTCCATTTCAAAGTTATATACCTCTAAAAAAAAACACCCTTTAAAAGCAGATCTAAGTGGCTGATTACATGGGTCGTTTTACTGAAGAGCACATCGCGTGAGAGAGGTAGATTTTATGTGCGTAAAAAAGAGAAGGTGGAATCTAAATTCTCTTTTTTACGCACATAAAATCTACCTGTCTCATGCGATGCGCTCTTCAGTAAAACGACCCATGTAATCAGGCACTAAGGTTGGTGGAAGTTGGATCCATTTTTATCAAACAAAATTTTTGAGGAGGTGCGATTGTTTAGCTATAGGATTGGCTCAATTTAAATCTCATTGATGTTTCAAAAATAAGCTTTAAAATACAACATTTTAATTTATGATAATCTATTTCCGTAGAATTATTCCATCCAGTAGTTAAAAATTTTTAATGTTTTTTACAAAATTATTTTTCCAGGAAAAAAAAAAAACAAATGAATGACAATTTTTCACCATTCAATAAACCCGATAAAAATAAAACATATAAAAATCCTTTGTTATTTTTGTAAAGATCGTAAATAATTTGTCTGCAAACCAAGATTTATTGCATTGAAACTTCATACAAAAGAGAACGGCAGAGTCCAAGCACACTTATTTATAGATATGTGCCAATACACGACACGAGCAAAATACAATACAAAAAAGAAAAAAAAAAAAAAACAAGCCATAGCAAAAACTCCGCAGAAAAATCATTTAAAGTCAACATAATCCTTTGAGCCGGAGGCAGCAACAGACAAAACTGTATACAGGAACAGGACGACGAAGTATTTTCAAAAGAAAATACCTTTCTTTTGCTTTTTTGTATACATATTTTCCCCATTCCGATACTCGACCGAAAGTCGCGTCATTCTTAAATTTTACAAAAAGTTAATATTTATTTACCAGCTCCCCTCGCCTTCTTTCCAGGAATGTCCTTTATGTTTGAGAATAAAAAAATAAATATAAATAAAGAGCGCCAGAGGTACGTTACGTTTTATCTGTTTTCCTAGTAAAAAAAAACCGAACGGAAAAAGTTAAAGCACACAAATGATGAATGGACCCGTCGCAGGAAAGGATAAGCCAAAAGGATTTTTAAGTCAATTCTGTTGGGCTATACTATCATCGAGTCAACCAACCAGTCAACCATTCAGCCTGTCAGACAGAAGTGCGCTACTGTTGAGAAAATTCATATTTTCCATTCAATAATACATATGTATATGGGGTATGGGTACCCTACGATACGAATTATTTCTCTCAAGCCATAAATATAGTCAATTCAAAAGGAGGACGTACGTATATATGGGAAATCAGGAAATTCAGAGGATAATCCAGCAACCCAGTGGCACCGGCGAGGGTCGAAGTATAGTTATAGTTCGGCATTTTTGTATTTTTATTTTATTTAATTTTCATATACATGAATCGGAATTTCCTCATTTCATTTTGCTGGGAAATCTCCTTAAGGAAGGAACACAGGTTGACCGATATATTGTGCTTACCTTTTCAATACTGAAACCATTTAATGGCTTCATTTTCAGTGTGTCACCTGAAAGGATAAAAACAGAAGTGCAGTTTTCAGTTACAAAAGGCCTTAAGGTATATTCACATGTATACACATACGAGTATAGTATGTATAGTATTCACATGTATGCACATACGAGTATAGTATGTAGAGCATGACTTTGACTATGATGTAAAAGTAAAAATCAACTTATTCTGCAGATATTTTTCAAAGAAAGATCTTCAAACTGGGAAACAATTTAAAGCTTTATTTAAATTTTAATTCATTGAGTAAATTGAATCCTTGCCCTACATAAGCTCATCGCAAAGAAAATATAATAGAGTGGCACAGGTTATTGAAGGATCCATATTCTTGTGCTGATTAAAAACATTTAGGGCTAGTTTTTCAGCGGTGAGTTAAACCAGAGTTAGTTAACTCGAGAAGTAAATTAAACCACAGTTAACTCAGTTAACTGAGGAAGCATTTTTTTTTTATTGAGAATGCATGTGGAACATCAAAAGCATTTGTTCAGTTAATCCTGAGTAATTTCACCAAATTAAATGATTAACCCGGGCTTAACTTTAATCTCGCACTGAAAATCTGGACCTTAGAGCTCTTTTCATTGAGAAATTGTTTTTAATTGAAAATACAAAACTAATTGAATTTTTTTTAGTTAGACCTTGAGGATGTTAAAACAAAATCTGAGAAGGAAATGGTTTACTTGCCGTTTTGGCTCATTTTTTTCGTAACTTTTAAGGATTTTCTAAGAAAATTAATAAATTAATTTAAAAATAAAGCTTAATCCTTGTTTTGTTTCTTTATATGTTTTTTTGCTAATCTCGGAAACTACTTATAGGTTTTTAAAAGTAATTTTTATGTTTGAAAGGTTATTTTTATGATGGATGGCTTAAAAGATATTTTATTTCTTAAAAAATCTGCTATTTATAGAGTGAAATGGAGTTAGTAAAAAAAAATTGTCCGATTAAAGAAAGTCTTTCTGTGTGTTGAAAAGTTATTTTGAGTGGATGGTCCTAGGAATATTTTCTCAAAAAATTTGTTATTTATAGGATGAAAGGGGGTAAAAACGAAAAGTGGTATCCGATATCAAAAATTCTGTTTGTGTTGAAGAGGCTGTTTAAAAAAAAAATTGATATTTATAGAGTGAAATGGGATAAAAACAAAAATGTGGTTTTTGATTGCAAAAATTCTTTCTACGTTGGGAAAGTAATAATGGTTGGACTCATATCACATTTTTACGAATTTCGGCATTCATAACGTGAAGTGGGTCAAAACTCAGTATGTAGTTTTCAATAACAAAAAGTAGCTTAAATATTTATCTACATATTTTCATTTGTAAATTTTATGCGAAGCTTAGATATATAGGTTTGTCTACCCCTGCGAAGCTGCGCTGGTCAGCTAGTTAATAAATAAAGCGAAAACTTTGCTTTGTTTGTTTATATGATTGGGTTAATCTCGGAATTTATCTATCCGTTTCCAAAATAATTTGTATGTTTGATAGGTTCTTTTTTGAAAAATCTGCTATTTATAGAGTGAAATGGGGTACATATTTTAAGTGGTATACGCTTTAAAAAATTCTTTCTATTTGAAAAGTTATAAAAGTTGGATTTTAAGAATCTCTAAAGGGCTATTACTTTTTGAAAATTTAGTTTTTCTTCAAAGGGTGAAATGGGGTAAAAACAAAAAAGTGGTATCTGATTAAAAAAAATCTTTCTGTTTAAAAATACAAAAAGGTTGGAATTCAAGAATGAATAAATTAAGCATTAATAGGGTAAAGTATGTTAAAATAACAAAGAAGGGTATGTGATTTAAAAAAATCTTTCTATGGTAAATAAAAAAAAAAAGTTAAAATAAAAATGTAATTCATTTTTATTCCATTAAAGAACTTCAAATTTATAATTTATATTTTGGTACGGAGGAAGGGTTTAAACTGCGCAAAACACCATTCTGTCAGTTTCTTTCTCTTTTAACTTAAAATTGCTGTGCAAATAAATGCTTAGTCTACTAATCCAAGTCAATTTTATAATTCAGAAAGTATATGACACTGTATCCTAATTATTTGAATTGTCTTTTTTTTTTATTTTAGTTTTTATTACTTTAATAATTTGTTAGTTAGTTTTCGAATGCAAATAAAAAAACTTATTGCATCCTTTTCCCGACGTTTCGTTGGTTCTTTCCAACTTCTTCAGGGTTTATTTTTTATTGATTTATATTTTGGTACATGTTTTTAAATTTAACTTACAGATTTACATGAATTTGTGACACTTATTAATTGTAGTTAACAATACAAATTTTGTATTGTTTTGCCCTTTTTTTTTTTAATATTTCACGAAACTTAGATGTATATACCCGTGCGAAGCCTGGGCGGGCCAGCTAGTTCATTATAATGTATATATGTTATATTATATAAAATATTTAAAATCCTCAGCAAATTGATCCTCTCATTCATTTTACTTTATTTTATTTTATTTTATTTTATTTTATTTTATTTTATTTTATTTTATTTTTATATTATTTTTATTTTATTTTATTATATTTTATTTTATTTTATAATATCTTATTTCACAAGGTTTTGTGATAGTGAAGGTCAGTGAGGCGGGAATAACGGTTAGTTTTTTTTTTATAATATTTTTTTAAATAAATAGTTTTTGAAAAAAATAGTTTTGACACTCAAAATTTAACACATAAAATCATCGCTTGAAAATGCATATTTCAACTTTTGACTCGCGCGCCACGTCACATTTTTTGTTTTCTTCGGAATTGACCCTGGACATCCCTGATCTCACCCCAGGCTCAACAAAAAAGCATCACGATAGTTAAATTCTTTTTGTTTTCCATGGATTAAATGGTAAATAAATTTTTTTAGACAAGAACTGCGAAATGAAAGCCCAGCCAAACATCAAATAATATGTGATAATGTGAATGCGCGCTATAATATAAAGTGATTTTTAAGCTGGTTTGGTTTTGGCAACACTGGTTTTGACAGCTGACGTATGTTTAGTACCTTGTGTCACTGTCAAACAGCTTCAGTTTGGTTTGCAATTTAACCATGGATCGTCTTACAAATGAACAACGCTTGCAAATTATTGAATTTTACTATCAAAATTCATCGCGCGCTGCTTGTGTTCAGCGATGAGGCTCATTTTTGGTTGAATGGGTACGTAAATAAGCAAAATTGCCGCATTTGGAGTGAAGATCAGCCAGAAGCATTGCAACAGCTACCAATGCATCCCGAAAAAGCCACTGTTTGGTGCGGTTTATGGGCCGGCGGCATTATTGGGCCTATTTCTTCAAAGATGATGCGAATCGCAGATTCGCAAATCGAGCGATGATAACAAACTTTTTTTTGCCCGAAATGGAAGTTCTTGACTTGCATGATATATGGTTTCAACAAGACGGTGCCACATGCCACACAGCACGCGAAACAATGGCGCAATTGCGAGGCGAGTTTGGTGAACAGTTAATTTCACGTTTCGGGCTGGTCAATTGGCCGCCTAGATCGTGCGATTTGACACCATTAGATTATTTTTTGTGGGGGTATGTCAAGGCTAATGTCTATAGGGACAAGCCCGCTTCGATTGACGCACTGGAAGCCAACATCCATGCATTCATTCGTAAGATACCGGCC
This sequence comes from Leucozona laternaria, assembly GCA_932273885.2. Taxonomy (NCBI): domain Eukaryota; kingdom Metazoa; phylum Arthropoda; class Insecta; order Diptera; family Syrphidae; genus Leucozona; species Leucozona laternaria. The sequence goes on along the minus strand of OW026368.1, from coordinate 17,884,769 downwards.
GATATGTGTGAAAGAGTATGCCAAAATTGGACTCAGCGGATGGGCTACCTGAGACGCAGCCGCGGTCAACATTTGCATGAAATTATCTTTAAACATTAAATTGCAAGGTTCAAACTATCGATTCAAATAAATATTTTATTCATTTTTTCGAATTTTTTGTGTTTTTTTTTTTAAAAAAAGTTCTAAACCTCTTAAAAAATCACCCTGTATTTGCAAATGGCGACAAATGTCAGAGATGTTAAACGGTTTTATTTTATTTTTGCGGAAAGTTGCTGAATTCGGTCTCGATTATTGTTTGGTTTAGCAGGACGAAGCAACCGTTCATTCAGCTCGAGAAACGATGGAGTTTTTGAAACACCAATTTATGACATTACTTTTCCCCACCTTGTAGAATCGCTCTGATGCTTTATGATTAAAAAGAGACTAAACATTGAAGATGAATTCATAAAGTATTAGTTTATTGATGAAATGCCATATTTAAATAATTATTTATTTATAATTTTTTTTTATAATATGATGGACTTATGAACTCTGATTCAAACCTATACCTATAAAAAATTCGTATATAAAAATTCGTAACGTAAAGTTGTAACTAAAAATTCCCATTAGCATCGCAATCCTCCATCATAATGGTTTTTTGTTTTTCAAAAAAAAAATACAAAATAGGTTAATTTTTCGTCATCACTCTGGCATATTATCGAACAAACAACTGCCCCAATGGGCAAGTTCATTAATATTAATGTTGTTCCATCAAGCTTAACAAATTACCAATGCCACTAATGTCCTTAGGTTTTTTTTTGCTGATGGAACAGCTTTGTTTTTGTGTAGGCACAATTTTATTATGGACATTGAACAACCACAATATCTGCTGTCTGTTCAAGCTCATTTCATCCCTTGTACCTACCATTAAACGCCTGATGCAACTTTTGAAAATAACATAATTTTTCAAATCCATGTACCTATGTATATTATTAAAAAAAAAAACAATAACCAACAGTGTTTTGGTGGTGGGCGTGGGGCAGCTGAATAAGTATAACAAAAAAAAAAGTTCTCCTTTAATCCATAGCTTCACGTGGACCTCCAGCACGCAAATGATGGCAATAGATGTGAGGGTGGCATGACGGCGCGCAGCGAAGCAGAAAGGCATACACTTTGAATCATTTAATAACTTTTATCGTTATAACGTTGTTATAGAAACGAGATTGAGTGCTTTGTATAATCTGGTTGGCCGCTGCTGTTTTGGCTTTCGTCTGGACTCAGGAAAAGAGGGGGCTATTTTATATCGATTATGCCATACAATTTGGAAATAAATGGACATTTATTAGAGAGTACGAGCAAAGTCATTATGTGGGTATTAGCCTCGTATAGTAATTCTTGGTTGGTTTAGAAATTAGTTAGACTTCAAATACCTACATTTTCATGTCATCACAACAATAAATAAGGGAATTCAAGTTTCAATCTCAATTTCATCATATACTGACTGACCTGGTTTTCTGATGGTTTATTTCTATATAGGACTTGAAAGATGGGACATCATGCATCAATATCAATATGTATACCAAACCAGGATGTACCATTCCTTTCAAACAAATGTTTCTTTTGAAAAATGATTTCCTCGAAGAGTGCTTGTATGTGTAAGTGCATCGATCCTTATATTCCTATTTGCAACAATTCTCAATAAATCCAATCAGTTCGGCCTCAATTGACTTATTCTGATATTCCTTGCGACTTCTATGAATGTCTAATCTAAAATGTCTTTTGAACTTTAGCTTTCTATCGATTTAGCTTGGGTGTGCGGATGGTAAACATATACATACCTCAGAAATATATTATATAGTTCGTTGACCTTCTTTTTCTGTCACTTTGCACTACTTTTGAGATCTATGATGGTAAATATTAGGTATCCATCTATATCAATCTTTATTTCATTAGGGAGCAATGCTAAGCAAGGAGAAGCACACCTGCAGCAACAATATATACGGTTTGGTTTATTGTACTTCACTTCGAAAATTGGAATTGATCTATTTTAAGGATACACTTCTGGACTAATAGTCTGGGAGGCAGAGTTACAAATGATAAAATCAAAAAACTATAATATAGAGCAATTATTGGTTTCGTATTAAACACACAACGATAATAAAGGAATCCGAAAAAGGGGCTTTTGTATTTTGTCATACCATCCATCGTCGCGTCGTCGGTCTTTAGGTTTAAATTTGCCACAGAGAATTTTTTTGCTTGATCTCATCTAAATCTATTTTGATTTTTTGTAATATTCTCAAAATCAGCTGTAAAGATTTTGACTAAACTTTGTGTCTGTAATAATAATAACCAAAGTGATTGAAAGAAAATTGCTATTCAGGTTTTTTGGCAAAACTTTTACATATAGGTAAAATGGAAATAAGTTTTGACGTTTGGTAAAGTAATTGCCTTTCTTTTGGGTTTATCCTGTATATATTTTTACAATCTAAAGCCATTTTGTTATAATTTTGCAATCCAGTGCTTCTTGATAGGGTAAATAATATTGCAATTAAAAATTTTACAAACTATTTTTACTAAACAAAAACAAATCAATGAAAAAATAGTTTTTTTTTAGTACTTTTGATTTTTTTTTTCACATACTTTGAATAAATTTCCATCCCTTTTTCAAATTTACTCGAAAATATATTCAAAATTTCAATTTATGTAGGTATATTCAAATTTTTAATTGACAAAGGATTTTATTTTTCCGATGCATTTTGGCTCGCATAGTCTTAGACCAATTAATCTCGACATCAATAAATTAGACAGTGTTTGTTGCGACTTACGACTTACGAAGCAGGGAGTTATCCAGTTATGGTTAAACTTTCATTCGACCAAAATTTATATTTAGTGTTTAATCAGCTATTAGTCCATCCACTGCAACCTTCAGTCATGTCCATCATAAGTCATCATTGCTTAGGGCAAACTTCTCATACTAATAAAGTGAACTGCCAATTTAAATGCAGTGTTGTGCATGTATTTGTATTTTCCGATTGTCGAACCAAAGATGTTCAACTGGTCTAAATGATTTATATGTTCAAGATATGGTCTAGAAAGTCTAGATGGTCTAGATAGTCTAGATGGTCTAGATAGTCTAGATGGTCTAGATGGTCTAGATGGTCTAGATAATCTAGATAGTCTAGATAGTCTAGATGGTCTAGATAGTCTAGATGGTCTAGATGGTGTAGATAGTCTAGATGGTCTAGATAGTCTAGATGGTCTAGATAGTGTAGATGGTCTAGATAGTCTAGATAGTCAAGATGGTCTAGATAGTCAAGATGGTCTATAAAGTCTAGATGCTATAGATAGCCTAGATGGTCCAGATAGTCTAAATGGTCTTGATAGTCTCGATGGTCTAGATAGTGTAGATGGTCTAGATAGTCTAGATGGTGTAGATAGTCTAGATGGTCTATATGGTCTAGATAGTCTAGATGGTCTAGATAGTCTAGATGGTCTAGAAAGTCTAGATGGTCTAGATAGTCAAGATGGTCTAAATAGTCTAGATGCTATAGATAGCCTAGATGGTCTAGATAGTCTAAATGGTCTTGATAGTCTCGATGGTCTAGATAGTGTAGATGGTCTAGATAGTCTAGATGGTGTAGATAGTCTAGATGGTCTATATGGTCTAGATAGTCTAGATGGTCTAGATAGTCTAGATGGTCTAGATAGTATAGATGGTCTAGATAGTGTATACGGTCTAGATAGTCTAGATGGTCTAGTTATTTTAAATGGTTTTGATTGTGTAAATGGTTTATATAGTCTAGATGGTCTAAATATTCTAGAAAGTGTAGATGGCCTAGAAGGTCTAGATGGTCTAAAAAGTCTATTTCTTACATCAGTTGTGAAGACTTATTTATTGTTAACAAATAAAAATGTATGAAATAATCCAAGATTTTCGTTAATTTTTGCTCTTCGTCTTTTGATATAATTTTTACTATTTTTCCCGGGTTTCGCTCTTTAAAATATGATCTCTATACTTCTACACGTATTCACACAAAAAAAAAAAACCTTCCAATAGTAATTTTATTTTTATTTTTAAAGATTTACTTTAATTCTTCCGATTTGGAACATTTCCACTATAAAAGCTTTTGTTTATTTGTTTTCATTTTATTTATCTAATTATTAATTTCAATCAATTTTATTTCGTTATTTGAATATCGCAACTCATACCTTTCGTCGTTTGTAAAAGGAATTTCGCAATTTTGTTCAGTGAAATTATGAAAAGTTCTTAATACAAAATCCCACTTACCATCATTTTCATAGCACTGCATTTGGAAAACTGTAAATTTGAAAGAAAAAAAAAATCAATTAGAAAAATTAAATTCTTTACAAATTTCAAAAAGAAAAAAGCATTTTAATTTAAAGTAGGTACAGGTTTTCAAAAATAATAAGATTTCTGTGTTCAATATGTACACATAATCCAATTCGGCCAAACTCTTGTTAAAGTTTTGGAATTCCTTCAGAGCTGCCAAAGCAAAAATATTAATAATTAACATTATGAATAAACATTTTTTTCTACTTCGCTACACATACACATGTGTTAGGTATGTACATTGCATGAATACATAAAAATGCATAAATTAAATGCAATTCCTTAATTGGAAGGAATTTTTTTACAATTCTTCGAACAGACATGTAGAGTAAATCAACCCAAACCCACAATATATAGGGTAGGTATCATCCCCTTAGCGTCATCAGGGAGCTCGACATATGTGCTTTCAATACACATTCTTTCGTCTCCGCAGTTCCTCAACACCCTTCTGGGAAATTTCCCATAACAACATCAGGACTTGCCGACTGCGAACTTCGGCATCATCGTCATCGTCGTTGGTGTTGGTGTCGGTCTCGGTGGTAGCCGTCCTTAGCTCCAATCCAACCCTTGTATGTCTCTTGTTTCCTTTTTCCATTTCAAAATCCCCCGATCCAATATTATGCATTTCCCGAAATCCTCTTTGCAGCGCGTTTCGCCTGAATAATTCATTGCCATGTACCTAATGTATTTTTCTTGTGTTTTTTTTTTTTTGCCTCTCCCCCAATGTTCAAGTCGTTCTCTTTGTCAAGGTTTTTTTTGTCCAGTTTGGGTGGCTAGGCGCTAGGGTGTGAATTTATCAAGCTTTGCAAGCGGAAATTTTATTGATAACGTTAGCTATCACTTGAGGAAGAAAATATTAAAAACGTATACCTAAGGGTTGAAAGGAGTGGTTCCTACGATATTATTCTTTAAAAGAATGAATGTCATACGCATTACTCTTTTTGTATTCCCATAATATACTTGTGCCCAGCTTAAAAGAATGCTGCCACCTCTATTAAGTGAGGAACGATGGTCGTTTGATGATGATTACAGTCAGTCGTTTGACAGTAATTTTCTTTTATTTTTTTAATTTTTGCGACAAAAGGTGCAGGTACCTATAACTTGCGTACTCAGGAGGCTAAAAGAACCCTTCTGAAAATATAACATCATTTCTTGCTTCTTTTTTTTCCAAAAAGGGTGTGACTCATCTTTGAAGATTTTTTACATTTTTTTTTTTTGCTTCAGTTTTGAATGAGCTGTGTGTATTTTTTTATTATAAATTTCTAAATGACACCCACTCCGCACGTTAGCTAAATTGCTGTCACATCGTAAGTAGATAATATAAAAAATATAGGGGTTTTGCGGTTGTTGATTCAGCAAGAAATGAAGCTATTCTGCAAACACCCTTGGTAGGTATGTATTTGTATATATTATAACATAAAAGCGGGGGTCTATGAAAATGTACCAAAATATTCGTAATTACTGCGATCTCAAGGCTGATTCTATGTGCTCATTTGTCATTTGAGGCACCTCATCAACATCTCGCATAGACCATACACCTACCTAGAGGGAAATTTTACAAAGAAAATAATTTCAAGGCGATGAAGGTCATTATTATTTTCTTTGGAAGAAAAATGGCAACTTGCGTGAGTGTTAAATCATGCTGAAAAAGATATATAACTTTTATGTATTTTTTTGGAATGGATTGGGGGTGGTGACAGTGATGAGGGACGTGTGTGTTATGGTGATGATGGTGAATGTGCGTTTTTTGCCTTTATTTTGTTTTGGCAGAGCACACGCGTGTGGCTTGTGGATAATGAAATTTGATTAAGTAGTTACACAAAAGTAGTCAACCATCAAAGTGTTAATAAAAATGAGTGAAATGTGATGGATTTATAGTTGAGAAAGCTGCGTGTTTTACAGGATCTGTCAAATGAAGTATTATCAGCATATGGCAATGTATAGGTGACTACATGACAGTAAATTCATATTTTTTGGCAAAAAAAATTAGGGTGTTTCAATTAAATTTTATTTGGCTATTTCTACTTTTGGTAATATAGAACAATTAGTTTTTATTTTTGTATTTGTTGAGAATGAACGGTTCAACCGATTTTGATCACAATTTGTGTACAAATCTTCTGCAAAGAATAAATACCAACGTTAACTAATATTATCAAAAAATATTTTTTTTTTTGGATTTTTTCTCATTTGAAAACTCAATATTTCGAAAACGACTCAGTGGATTTTTACTAAAATTTGACAATTAGTCGTATTTTAAATATTATCTGTGAGAATTTTTAATTGTAATAACCAACAAAAACGGTAGGTACCTGGAGCTACCAATAACTGTATGAAAAACGGTTAGTGAAATTCTTATTTTTCTCATAAACAACTCCAACGAATTTCCTAAAAATGTTCGTTGTTAAAATTAGTACGATCTACTATTTAACAGGAACAAATTTTCGATTTTACCAAATCGTACCTTGTACCTTGTACCTTGTTCCTTGTACCTTGTACCTTGTACCTTGTACCTTGTACCTTGTACCTTGTACCTTGTACCTTGTACCTTGTACCTTGTACCTTGTACCTTGTACCTTGTACCTTGTACCTTGTACCTTGTACCTTGTACCTTGTACCTTGTACCTTGTACCTTGTACCTTGTACCTTGTACCTTGAACCTTGTACCTTGTACCTTGTACCTTGTACCTTGTACCTTGTACCTTGTACCTTGTACCTTGTACCTTGTACCTTGTACCTTGTACCTTGTACCTTGTACCTTGTACCTTGTACCTTGTACCTTGTACCTTGTACCTTGTACCTTGTACCTTGTACCTTGTACCTTGTACCTTGTACCTTGTACCTTGTACCTTGTACCTTGTACCTTGTACCTTGTACCTTGTACCTTGTACCTTGTACCTTGTACCTTCTACCTTGTACCTTGTACCTTGTACCTTGTACCTTGTACCTTTTACCTTGTACCTTGTACCTTGTACCTTGTACCTTGTACCTTGTACCTTGTACCTTGTACCTTGTACCTTGTACCTTGTACCTTGTACCTTGTACCTTGTACCTTGTACCTTGTACCTTGTACCTTGTACCTTGTACCTTGTACCTTGTACCTTGTACCTTGTACCTTGTACCTTGTACCTTGTACCTTGTACCTTGTGCCTTGAACCTTGTACCTTGTACCTTGTACCTTGTACCTTCTACCTTGTACCTTCTACCTTGTACCTTGTACCTTGTACCTTCTACCTTGTACCTTGTACCTTGTACCTTGTACCTTGTACCTTGTACCTTGTACCTTGTACCTTGTGCCTTGAAACTTGTACCTTGTACCCTGTAACAAAAAAATTCATTTACTTACCGACGACGCAGGTTTGAAAATTTTCCTTGTTTTTCCCACTTTTGAGTCTATGTGGAGTATGTGGTTATATCTCATTCTCATCCACCTTGTGTTTTTATAACTTTTTTTTTTTAAACAAAGAAACCCATTTTTGAAAAAGCATTATTCTCACACTTAGGTTAGGTTAGGTTAGGTATTAAGGGGTGTGCACAGCATGAAGCCGTTGCGTACACGGGGGCCTACTGGTCCATTGTGATCCCCTGTAAAAGTAAAAATTTAGCATCGATGCCCCTCAATTCTGTTGATTAGCGTAGACTGGCTCGTTAACGAACCAGCCTGTGCTATCTATAAATTTCCTCATGCTTGCCATTGAGACCTGTGCTAGATCATCCAGTTCTCCAACGAACCTGTTTCCGAAATGACGGAGTCGGCTGGTTTGGAGGTTCGGACAGTCGCAGAGCAGGTGTTTAATGGTCTCCATTTCCTCCTCATCCTGACAGCTCCTACAAAAATCGGGTGCAAATGCCCCTATTCTGTTAGCCATTACGCCAATGGCGCAATGACCTGTTAGTACACCTATCAAGATTTTAATGTTCTTTTTACTCAGCGATAAAATATACCGAGTTTCCTTTTCATTTGTGTTAGGCCATAAACTTCTAGAGATTACACAATCGTTCCTGGATTTCCAGGAGATATTGATTTTCTCTTTTAGTTTAAGGTCTATCTTCCTCTTGAGTACCCCAATCGGGACGAGTGGTCCCCTAACTGAATGGTCGCTACTACTTGTGTCTGCTTCTGACCCTTTCCTGGCTAGTTCATCTACTATATCATTCCCTTCTATATTGCTATGTCCGGGAACCCAGCAGAGCTTTACCTGGTTAGTGTGGCAGATCTTGTTTAATTCCTTTCTACAGTTTAAAACTGCTTTTGATCTTATGGTCTCACTGGCTAAGGCTTTGATAGCAGCCTGGCTGTCCACGAAAAAAGTAATCTCCGAAGAGCTTAGCTTTTCGTGATGTGCCAATTCAGCTGCTTTTCCAATGGCAAAAATCTCGGCCTGAAAGACACTACAGTCAGCCGGGAGTGTATATGACGCTCTGATGTTGAGAGATTGGCAAAACACTCCAGCACCTGCTCCCGATTCCATTTTTGAACCATCAGTGTAGAAAGGGATACCCTGTTTACTTATAAGTGAATTGGGATCCCAACCCTGTCTTTCTGGTATGAAAATAGAAAATTTCCTATCGAAATCTAGTAAAGGGGGGATGTAATCGGTGGTCTCCCTCAGTCCTGGAATCGTGTCATATCTTTGTAAGATTGACCCGTGGCCATAAGTGCTGTGCCTCCAAAAACTCAGTTCTCTTAAGCGAATTGCAGTTTTGGCTGCCGTGCACTTTATGAACTCATCCAGAGCCGGGAGGTCCAAGATCATTTCCAATCCAGCTTGTGGTGTGGTTCTTTGAGCCCCTGTTATTCCTACACAGGCTAGTCTCTGTACCTTATTCAGGTTCTTGAGATAGCTTGATTTTTCCACCGCCTTCCACCATACAATAGAGCCATAGGTAAGAATGGGTCTGACAATCGCTGTGTACATCCATTGGATGACTTGCGGTCGCATACCCCAACGTACACCGAAGGTCTTTTTGCATGTGTAGAATGCACATAGTGCTTTTTTCATTCTTTCCTCAGTATTACGCTTCCATGTAAGCTTGGAGTCAAGGATTACTCCTAGAAATTTAGCTTCCTTAGAAGGTATTAGAGGAATGCCATTTAGTTTGGGAGGGTTGAAGCCCTCCAGTTTCCTTTTCTTCGTGAACAAAACTAGCTCTGTCTTGGTGGGGTTGACCCCGAGACCATTCTTAGTTGCCCAAGAAGATAAATCCTTTAATGCATTTTCCATAATGCTTTCGATGATGGTAAGAAACTTGCCCGATACCAAAACCACTATGTCATCTGCATATGCTACTATTTTAATGCCCTGATCTTTGAGCTTTGTGAGAATTTTGTTGACTACGAGGATCCAGAGCAGGGGTGAGATGACTCCTCCCTGTGGTGTGCCTCTTGTAACTGTTTTCTCAATAGTGCTAACTCCTATTTGAGAGTTGATAATTCTGCCATTTAACATGGTGAAGATCCAATCGACCATGACAGATTCAACCCCAACTTCAACTAAGGCAGTCTTGATCGATTCCGTTTTAACGTTATTAAACGCACCCTCGATATCAAGAAATGCTGCCAGGGTATATTCTTTATGTTCAAGACTTTTCTCTATATGTGAAACTACTTCGTGCAAAGCAGTCTCCACTGATTTACCTTTAAGGTAAGCGTGTTGGTAGTTGCACAAATTGTTTTCGTTGAGAAGTTCTCTTACATGTAGATCAATTATCCTCTCTAGTGTCTTAAGGAGAAACGAAGAGAGACTTATTGGTCTATAATCCTGAGCGGTCGAGTGAGTCGGTTTCCCTGCTTTTGGGATAAAGACTACCTTGACCTTTTTCCAGTTATTAGGGACGTATCTAAGTTTGATACAACTTATGAAGATTACCCTAAGCCACGGAGTTATTACTTTGAGAGCATTTTGAAGAAGAGCTGGAAAAATCTCGTCTGGTCCCGCTGATTTATAGGGTTTGAACGAGTTTATTGCCCAGATAATCTTCTGCTCTGTAATAACCTGATTTAGTTCTAAATTTGATTCTGTGTGAGTAAAATCCAGCGTGCTCGATTGCAAGCAATCAGAGCTTTCTGGGTTTTTACAACCGGGGAAATGAGTTTCCATGAAGAGTTCAAGCGTTTCTAGGCTCGAGTTCGACCATGATCCATCAGGGTGTTTTATGTACCCCGGGATCGTGGGATTAAGGGCCAGGGTTCTACGGAGCCTTGCCGCCTCGCTTGTTTTTTCAATGGATTCACAATGTTTAGCCCACGAATCCTTTTTGGCCTTTCTTAACTCTTTGGTGTAAGTGTTAAGTGCGGCTCTATAAGACTTTAAGTCCTCTTCTAATTTACTCAGTTTAGCTTTATTGAAAAGTTTTCTAACCTCTGTTCTACGTTTCTTTAGTACACCACTCCACCAGGGTGGTTTAGTGGAGTTATTGGAACGAGATAAAGGGCAGTGTTTTTCAAAAGACATTCTCATTTTGCTGGACAAGTTTTGGACAACAGTGTCAATGGTTGAAATACTTAGACTTGTATTGTCCTCTGGTGGATCAATACAGTCTTTCAGCCATTTTTCGTACTCTGTCCAATTCGTCCTAGTTGGGTTCCTGTAAGGTTTCTTTTCGGTAAAGTTCCTGTCTATAGAGAAGAGTATCCTAAAGTGATCCGAAAAAGATTCTTTAGGTGAGACTCTCCAGTCTTCAACTGAAATTTTACTATTATTGTTAATAAGAGTCAAATCTATGATTTCCTCCCTGTTTTTGTTTCGAAAGGTAGGGTGATTGCCCCTATTACATAACGATAAATTAGAACAGAGAATATATTCAAAAATTGACTCACCCCTTTTATTGATATCCTTTGAGCCCCATTGGGTGTGGTGAGCGTTGGCATCACATCCTACCACCAAAGGTGTATCGCTTGCTTTGGCATGGACCACAAGATCGCGGACAGTTTTTGATGGTGGGCTCTCCTCCTCGTACGGCATGTACGTCGACGCTAAAATGAAGTTTCCTTCATTCGATTCGACGCTGATTGCCGTGTTGTCCTTGTTGCTGTACCTAGATAGGAAGAAAGCGTTAATTGATTTTTTCACTAGGATACAACTTCTAATATCACCTTCATCTGACGTGGAATGAAAAAGGTTGTAGTATTTTGACCTCAACCCACGGATTCGGTTTTTGCCTAACCATGGTTCCTGGATCAAGGCCACATCCACGTTCTCGTGAGACATGTAGAGCGTAAGGTCGTACGTTGCTGCTTTAGCGTGGTGCAGGTTTATTTGCACCACTTGCAGCTTTTGACTCCCCTTTGCCTTCATGCCTCTTAACCTTTACGGTTCCGAGACCATACCTCAACACGTCTTTCCTTTCTCTCAGCAGAAGGTCAGATTTCTTGTCTGCCACAAACAAGAGGTCCTTCCCTTCGCCTCCATGACTCTTTCTTGAGTGTTGGAGCTTCCATTCCAAAATGGGAAGCTCTTTGTTCTGCTTCGCCAACAGCTTAAGAATGGCTGCGTCCTCATGTTCTGCAGGAGGGGGGATCCATATGCTAAACTGCTGGCGGAGTGGTAGAGCTGCGGCGGGTAGAACCTCAAGGGAGGAACCTTCCCATAGTTCGCCAATGTTGGCGATTGTACGGTTCAGGAACTCCCGTGATTTCTGGTCACCGCAGCAGACCACTTTAACTCCTCGCCGCCATCCGGCACCATCAAAGATATAGTCTTCAGAACTATCGTTCTCTGATGCTGCCATCATAGCTTTGAGGATCTCATTTTCCACAAGAAGCCAGTTTTTTGCCGAGATTTTCCCATCTGGGTCGTCACGGCTTATGATGGCAATTTGTAGGTCAATCGGGGTGGTGTCGAAGCTGTTGGTTTTTTGTTTCTTGGCACCGTCTTGCTTGACTGTCTCCTCCGATCTTTGTCTCTTGGACGTTCCTGGTTTCCTTCCAGAAGAGGTGCTTGCCGGTGCTTGGTCTTTCCTAGCGTTGGCTAGATGTTTCTTGCTGGAAGTCGCCTGAACTTTTCCCTTGTCGTTCCGAGCGGTCGAGTTATTGCCAGCCTGTTCACGGTTTGCCTTTTTAGGGACAGACCTAGATTTGGCAGCATCTACTCCTTTGCTCTCCGACTCTACGGCATTCACTTGCCCTGTTGTTCCCCTGGGTCCAGTGGCAGTCTCTGCCAGCTGCCGCTCAAAGTTCCTAACTAGCTTTCTATGCTTTTTTAGGAGAGCTTTATCTCTCGAACTGAGCGTCGCAGGGTCTTTCAACTCGGTCTTTTCCACGAATCTTTTAGAGGATCTGTAGTTGCTGCGTTGCCTCGAAGCTTTGAGGGGTGCAGCAGACTTCAGCATAGTCTCTTCTTGACTCGGTTCCATCAGTAGCTCGTCCTCGGTTTGACTACCTATGGAAGGAGGTCTGTCCGAGGTCTCCGTACCTTTGATAGTTAAACTATCTAAGTCGGGAAGGAGATCTACTGAGAGAATGACCGGTTGTCTTTTTAGCTCTCGTTTTTCTTCTCTGAAGTTTACTTTTGTCACTGGCGACTTAGCCTCTTGCGAAGCCAAGCCCTCGCCGGCAGCCGTGACTTCTGCCGACTCTTGAACGTATATCCCCGTTCGATTTTTTTCTTTTCGTAAACTCTGGTCCATTATTTTAGATTAACATCTCTGCTTTTGTTGGTTTTCTTAGTTGTCTTACTCCGCAGCTGGATTGCTGGAGAGTTAGACGTAAGCCCCCTCGCCACAACAAGGCGAAAACCGTGAGGGGGATTCTCACTTAGTATTATGATCATTATATTATCATTTGTGATGTTGCATCAACGACGAAGCAGATGCTCCCACCTTAACCAGCACCTGTGTAAGTGCAACAAATTATAATTTTTCATCATTTTCAAATTTTAATTTCATTTTGTGAAAATGTAAAAAAAAAAAAAAAAAAAACAAAACACAATCTCCCCATCCATACACTCTTTCAGAGTGGATTCATAAGTCTTTAGAGATATAAGAAAAAGGAAACTTGAAACAAAAACCAACGAAACCTAGAACACAGAAGAGATTCTACAAATAAAATTCCAACACACTCGTTAGACGAAACGACAAGTGCTTTAAGCGTATAATTATTTCCAATGTCAGCGGATATACTTATACACATACACAGTGCAGCGTAACGACAGCGACGATGGCAACGACACTGCATATTTCAATTCACCTGAATCCACCTACTGTACAATGTAAGCAGGTTCACTCAAACCTTTCCGCCTCTTTCGCATCATGCACTCAACACTGCACATTTACAAACATGATGTTCCTCTGTTTTCTTTATCAAAATCCATCCACTCAGGTCTCGCGGCAAGAGCAGCGGGAGCATAACAGAGAGGAAAATCCAAATTAATTTCATTTGTGTAAATTAAAACAAAAAAAAAAAAACCTCACACACAACCAAAATAGAGGTATACCTACACGAAGCTTTTAGATGTCATCCTGCCATCAGGAGCAGATGAGTATAAGCAGCATAAGGACGAGCTAGGGATTCTCTAAAGTCTAAACAGCTAAAGCCACTGCCATCACAAGTCTCGTTCTATAAAACAAGTATTTTTACGCAGATCGTAAAAGTTTGTTAGCAAGGATTAAGGATACAACCGACCCATCAACCGCCCCCTCTCTGTCTCCTTGCTTGTGCATTATTGTTACGAGGCATCTCCGCAAGGCGTCACAAATCCAAAGGATTTAAATTTAAAATGAAACTCGTCGCAACCGCCACAATCAGCAATACCAGCATGAACTTTCTTCATCTCTAATATCGTCCTTGCTGCAATTAAAACTTTAATATTACTCCTACCACCCGCATTTTACAAATTCCCTTATATTATATAAAACTCCAATCTTCAACCAGCCCATCTCTCTCTCTCTCTCTTGTTTCTCTTCTCATTCCATCCACAAGAGTATTTTATTTGTGGCAAAAGATAAGCGTACGCTTTTTCAAACACAAATTGGCTTTAAACCATGCAGCTCGTTCATGCATTTTATTCAATCCATTTTTAAGCAGGAACGACAGATCGAGGAAAGGGTATATAGCGGTATCTACTGTGGTACTTTTTGCAGAAAATATTTGCAAAGTTCGATTTGCTCTTATATCATAAATAAATCTTTGAGGCTTAAAAGTGTTCTAACCATCGAAATCATCTTTAATTTATTTTAATCAATATTTCAGAACAATTCCTGTTGAAAAGTTTTTTTTTGAAAAAAAAAAGTTCATGTGTATGTGGGTACCGGTGGGTTTTATTTTTCTGGAATAGCAACTCTAAAATTATCAAAAAACGCATTTTGTTACTTACGCTGACTGCGCTGTGGATTTGCAAAATTTTTAGCATCACAGGCAGTTGCAATTTAGTGAATTTGCATTGTTGGCAATTTACATTGACAAATTATAGTAAAGAAAACCAAATACAAATATAATTCGTACGAACAGGGTGGGCCAAAAGTAAAGTTTTAATGTCATAAATCGGAGTAACAAAATCCGAGCTGTGAAAGCGGTTGCTTCATTCCTGCTGGAACCAAAAATGACCCAATTCAGCATCTTTAAATGGACAAGACTAGAGACATTCCAATTTATAACAGTTATAACAGTTTTTCACCATTAAAAGTGGGCGTGCGGGGCCGCATAAACAGTACTTTTATAAACCAAAACTGTTATAATTGGCATGTCTAGAGTCACTTCCACGTTAAATACCAATTTATAACAGTTATAACAGTTTTTTCCAAGTAAAAATGGGTGTGTATCAACTGGCGTCGCGTGACTTGAACAAAAAAACTCCGGCTGTCGGATGTATGTCCAACATCAGAGGGCCCTGGGTCTGCGGGGCCGCATAAAAATCACTTTTATAAACATAACTGTTAAAAACTGGTGTATCTAGAGTCATGTTTCTTCTCCAATAGTCAGTTAAAAGAAAGTACTTATTCTTCAGATAAAGCAAATATTTGTTCCTATTTATTCCTCTAATAATTTAGCTGAATGTTTAATTGTTGATTGAAAAAAATGGCTATAAAAGTTATTATTTATGCTTTCAATAAAGTCAAAAGAAGCCACAGTGTGTAGATACATACACAACATAGTGCTGAGAACTATTGGAAAGGATTAAAACTTATCAGCAGATGAAATAGGAAGCTACATACTTCGTAGAATTTGTCTCTTGCCTTCGTGAATGACTTAATTTAATAGAATAGCTGGACGGTTGTTTAAGGGACAGACGGTTTTGGCGACAAACGATATACTCGTAGTATGCTTGTATTTTCAAGGAAGAATTAAACGGAAGTTAGCCAACAGGGTTTCTTCAACGTTGTGTTTGTGTTAAAATTTACATTTTTGTCTTGCCAGAAATCAGTTTAGGAGGAAGATGATCGGATGAAATATTTAAATCTTTTCTTTATTGATTTGTATGTCCGGCACGTGGGAATGAGAAGGTACACCCAATTGAAATTCCTTACGAAGACCCCGACGACGCGACGCAGCGATGCGACAATGACGACGACGCACTCGACGAATATTCTGTGTTGATGTTGGAACGAACATCCAGGCATTTGGATTGTGAAAGGATTTATTTAAAAAAATGGGAGGACAGAACCACGATGATAGAATTTAAATTGTAAATTTTAAGAAGCACTTTGTCGAATGAAATGTCTCAATGTCATAGATAGATACTCAGGGTATAGCATGTTTAACTGAAAATGAATGAAATTATATGTTGAGTAGAATTTTTGTTGATATAATTTTATTAAAAGCGTTTGAATTTAATAAAAAATAAGCGCAAGTGAATTTTTGTTTATTTTGTTTTGATGAACTATACAAATTTAATCAAAAATTGAAAGTACTATAAATTTTAGTATTTATAAAAGTGAGTTTGTCATCACACTCACAATAACGATAGGAAACGCAAACCGTTAAACATTCTTATTGCAGTGATTCCTTATAGCTCACGAATCTTAAAAGGCTTTAAGATTGAGTGAATTTTCTCATTGAAAAGCAAGAATAAAAATTTATGAAAGCCTTTAGAGGAAAATATCAAAATGTCATGGAAATTTAATCATCCGTTCGAGAGTCCTTACTATGCATATGAGACGCAGGATATTCTACAGAGTGAAAATATTAAAAATTCAGATTTAGGTAAGTAAAACACATCACTGTTCCGACGATGTTTGATAGTGGCTAGATTATCTTAATTTATCGTGTGGAAAGCCGCACATTCATATGTAATCCCATCATTTTCTTTAAATATAAGTAGATGAAGTAACCTACCTTATGGGATAGTAATGAAACAAAGAAACACTTGGTCTAAACTGACTTATGTGCAGTTTACCAGTGCGAGATTAAAGTTAAACCTGAGTTAACTCATCACTTTTGGTGAGTTAACTGAGGATTTATTATGAACAGATGCTTTTGATGTTTTATTCACAGGAGTTTGTTTAGTTCCAAATGCATTCTCCTCCAATTAATTTACGTCTAGAGTTAAACTTACTCAGGTTTAACTCATCACTGAAAAACTGGCCCTTAATGTCTACAAGTTAACCACTGGAGCTTGAGCAATTTTTTGTTTCAAATTGGTATTCTACAAGATTTAGTTGCTTCAGTATCTACATACTACGAAGACATTATGAAAAGGCTGGCACAACAAAAAAAAAAAAAAAAATTGTATGAGTGCCAGGACTCACGGTTAATATGTGTAAACATCAACGTGCGCGGATCCAAAACGGACTTGTTTTTGCTTGAAGGGGATCTTAAGATTTTTTTCACTGAACGCACCGATCCTAGTATGCAGATCGTAACGTTGCACACCGTAACATTGCACACCGTAACGTTGCACACCGTAACGTTGCACACGAATATTCACGATTTTTTCACTCTACCACCAGCATAGATGTTTACACATAAAAAAAAAAAAAAAATGGAGGTCAAGATATCTTCTTCTTGCCTATGTTCTAAGTTTCTGCTGCCTGCGACTTTTTTTCCCAGTGCTGAAAGAACGCAAGATCGAATAAACTTGACATTTAATGAAAAATACAAAAAAAAATATTTTTTTAACTGACCTAGCAAATTAGAAATGTGGCTACACTGCTTCGCATTTCTGTCACTGATAGTAAAAGATGTGTTCGCGTACTTGTCCAAAACCCCTATTTCTACCAGTTTTAGCCCAATATTGTTCGCGTACGTCTATTTTGTGTAGTTTTGGGCAGAAGAGAGCACTCACGAGAGAGTAAATTATTTCGCTTTTTGAGAAATTTCTTCGGGAAGAAATATGTACTTTTCTTAAGCGTGTTCTGTCAAAAACCAACTCAACCAAGTCAAAGAACAAAAAATAAATGGCCTGCTGTTTACTTTAGTTCTTATTTATTAGATACATATTTTTTTTTTTTAAGAGAAAAAATTAGCCATTTCAGTTTTCTATAAATCTCTGAGATCTCAAAAGGTGTCGGCAATCTTAACATAATTCCTCAGTGAGATTCCTCACTTTAACTGTAAAAAGTTGAGACTGATATTTTTTTTGAATTCGCTTGTTTAATTATTTTTTTGTCGCACTTGATCAATTTATAAAAAAAGAGATGGAGAGTCCTTCTGACGTCTTGCTGAGAAAATTTGTTCAGGTTTCTCCTCCTGCTCGGTCAAACTGACGGAGTTTGCCACAGTGAGAGCTCAGAAACGTGAACTGGCTAAATTTATATGAATGACAATTTTAATTACATTTAAAATTTAATAAAGATAAGAAAGTTAGAAACAAATTCAAATGTTGTTGCTGTGTTTACTTTTATTTGCATGGTTCTTAAGTTTATTTCTTGTTTAAAATGTGGCTTACATTTTCGGTTCAAATTCTTTCGAATTGTTTTGGACAGTTTGACTTCTCTATGAGAGAATTTCATCCCCACTTGACAGATTGAAATTTTTAGTGCAGAAAGTACGCGAGCGAACCTATTAAAAGATGAGTGCATCGACTGGGCAGTCTGTTGGTTTCTTTTTGAAACATAATAGGTCTGTTCGTTTACTTTCCAAAACTACCAATTTCTACAGTTTTAAGTCCAATTAATTTTTTTTGTATATTAACTTCGACAGAACTTTTGTAGAAAATCGCAGTTTTGGGAAGTAAACGAACAGAGGATATAGACAACCAACGCTCTTATCCGCTCAAAAAACTGACAAAAACCAGTATTACGTTGTACGGAATTTTGAGTATCTAGAAATTTCGGTCGAAATAATGCACCGACTGCAGCAGCTGTACGCAAATTTGTGAAGGAAGTTGCTGGGAATGGCTAGATGATTGATAACTCAACATATTAGCTGATGTGGTTTTTGGAGTGGCGGCATTATTGGTCCATTGAAATGATCTGAAATCTGACAATTTCGGTTGTTCACGCATCCATTTATCCAAAAATAGGCCTTGTAGCTTAGATTTTTTTTTAGCAAATTTCGGTCAGCTTCTAACTTATCCAGGGCCCAATCAACAAACACTCTGTTGTACGGCGTTGTCTATGGTCGTTTCCCTTAAGTCACTGGGTCAGTTAGATTTTATAAGGGCTCAAGTTCCGTCGAAAAATTTGCCAAGTTGCTCAATAGTCAAGTTTTTTTTGTAATGTCAACGACAAGAAATTCACTGCTTCAGGATTTCCCGTACAATCTCGCACGCATAGCAGCGATATTTTCAGTGGTCTGAGTATTTATGGAACCTGTCGTATCAAACCACCTAACATCGAATAAGCGACTCGGCAGAATGGTCGTGGCGACAATAAAAATGAAATTTGATGATTTGCAATAATTTAACACTCTCTGGACGGTGTTCTGTTCACATTGGACTGACTCATCCGATTTTTTTTTAACGTGAGTCCAACTTTTTTTTTGTTCAGACACTAACTAATGTGATCACATCTGACTTACTTTGACGTTTAGCAGTTGTTAAAATAAAACAAAAATCTGTGCAGTTTGAAAGATTATTTACAAATTTTTCATTTACAAAATGTAAATCTTCTTAAATAAATATATTTCCAATTGAAAAAATTGGATTCTGTAAGATTTAAGTGCCAAAGATAAATCACAGACAAAGAAAAAAGATGTCACAAAAGAAGACGTCAAAAAAAAATCCACTGATTTAAAAAAAAAATTAAAAATCCTGCTTTTTCCTGGCCATCTCTTTCTCACCATGAAGTAGAAGTGAGCCAGAGCACAGAGACGTCAAAAAAAAAAAAAATCGGAGGAGTCAGTCCAATGTAAACACCGTCCTGGTAATACAGCATGTACGACATAATCATTCATAGTTAATTTGACAGAAGTTGCTCTAACAACATGGTCGCTACCACAAAACACACAAGTCTATGGAAACACATATATTGCGTAGGTTTTTAGACTTGAAAGTGTCAGAAATTAAAAATGACTGCTTGGGTGTCCTCAAAAACTTCACATCGCATTAGTAGAAACCACAACTAGTGAAGAGGCACTGGATCCGCCATTTTTTCAGAAGCGCCGAACTGAACTGAACAGAAATGAAAACACTAATTATATTACCTTCAATATGTAGGTACTCTGGGTCGCTACAACCTTACAAATTTCGGGTGTCTTCGCTTTATAATTCTCACCAAAATAGCCCTATCGGCTATACGGACTTTCGATTTGAAAACGTTATTGATATTCGAGATATGTCTTAAGCTGATGGTTAAAGCCGTTTCATGATTTAACATGGCGTCACTGTGACCAAACACAATCACAAGAAATTTTAATATCAGACTTAATGACTGAAATAAGGTCAGATATATTTTGAAATAAGTTAAAGAAGATTCGAAATCAGCATCAAATTTTTTGCTCACATAAATCTTACTGAAATTGAGTGAAAGGCAAACGAGTTCTGTATACCAATAAAATAAATATAACTTGAATCCTTTTGATGAAATCTTTATTATACGTATCTCCATCTTCGTATTAATAACAAAAACAAAAAAAAAATTGAAATTTCCCTAAAATAATTGCAGTATCGAGGTATTTTTGCAAAAAGCATTCTACTTGATCATTATCGTCACGCAACACTCTCAGGGCGTGCGTCGGTCGACAACGACGACGACGACGTTGTGGCTGTAGGCAATCGTTGCCGTAATAGTTGCAAGCTCCATCAGTTCAGTGCTATTCCATCACACTTTGGAGCCCGCAATGATTATGCGGACATTTAGCGAACCAGATTTTCGTATAACCATCGCACGAATTCCAGATTGCGAGAGAGAGGGTAATTGTGCTTGGGGTTTAATTATAATTATCCAACAAAAAACGCCAACGGACAGTATAATAATTCGAATGGATTAAGTGTCCATCATCAGTAGCAGCAAGCTACCAAACCAACCACTTGATAATTCTATATATTTCCGATTTCAAAATGGGAACGTAAATTGGTGGGCAAAAAAATTAAGAGAAGACAAATACATAAAAGCTGTAGTAGAAGTAGTTCCATCAAAGGGCAACCAAGTTCAATGTTCCTTTCCTATGTTTCTCTATAGAAAATGCATATTTGATGATGCAGCGTGTAGCACATTGACACGAAGGAATGAAATGAAAATAATAAAACTCTAAGAGGAAAAGCTAACAAAAGCGTGAGAATCTCTGCACCCAGACGACCGACAGCGACCCAAGGAGCTATGACGACGATGACGACAAAGCTGACGACACTGACGTAGTTTGCTTCGTCGAGGCTTCTACAAACAATAGGGAAGAATTCATGCCGCAGTGTTGTTCTTTCCAGCCTTTGGGTGGGCGGAAGGTCTTTTTATATGTACATACTATATAGACCCTCAAACCGAGAATTTTCATACTGAAAGGTGCCAATTAAATTTAACTCGTAAGTAGAATGCCTTTGCCGGGGGAGAGATATAATAAGTGCAGTTATGCTGCGATGCGTGTTAGACAATGTCAAGGCTATGCAAATGAACCTTTGACTTAAGTGATCGGTATGTGTTGTCAAAATGAATTTATGAAAAGAGGGGTGAATGAATGGTTGATGATGAGGGAGGGTCGAACGTCAAAGTCAGCGTCAAAGACTTTTGATTTCAGGGGCTTTTTGTAAGGAGCTTGTCAAAAAAAAAAAAAAAATTAGGAAATCCCTGATTCCCTTATAAAATAAATTCCCGTTATAAGATTGAAGTGCAATGTTTGATATATTTTTATATACAAGTTGGCGCAAAAGTCATCGCCCAATGTCAATTCTAATGCATCACTGATGCACTGTTAAAGAATGCGGAATAATTGTTCCATAATAATCCAGAATTGTTCCAGTAATTGTTGTAAAAAGAACATCGGGTGACAACTTTTGCACCACCTTGTTTTAATATACCTACTATGTTGACAAAGCGTCAGCATTTTGTCATGCATGACTGTGTTCACTTGCGAGTCTTACTTTCGGGAGTTGCTCGCAGTATATTTGTTTTCTGAAATGGAGTCCATCCAAAGCGTGTCTCGTTATAGATGCCTATTACGCTTTTGTGGTGCTTGTATGTAGATTGTTCACGTTTGTTTCAATAGATAACCGCACAGGAGATGTACGTTGCAATAAAAGCTTCAAATCAACGGTAGTAGAAATAGTCGCCAGGCGTATAGTTTCAAGTTGGTATATTTATTCAACATTTCGGTGAAATATCAGATATATTGCAAAGTTAGCGAAACAACATTCCCTGATTCAACAGTGGTTTGTTAAATAATTTCCCGTTAAATAGTCGCTTATAAGTCGTGATTATTTCGAATTTATCGATCAATTTTCAATTAGTTGTCAAAATTTCAATTTTTTTCGTGCGATGTTTTCTATGTTTTTTTTGTAGTTTTTTGTTGCTGAATTTCATTTTTTTTTAATTCATACAAATTTAGCAAAAAACAGAATTAATCTCGAACAAAACATAGAAAACATCGCAAAGCAAATTAAATTTTTTTATTTTTAAATTCAAATGTAGTTATCAAAAAAAAAATAGAATTTACCATGAAAAAACATAGAAAATATGACATGATAAAATTGAAATTTTCACATTTATATAAATGAAATTCAGCAACAAAAGGCTATAAATAAGAGAAAACATCGCACAACAAAATTAAATAGTCGTTTATTAATTTTGATAATTTCGAATTTGGAGTTCAATTTTCAATAAGTCGCCACACTATCAATTTTTTCGTGTGATGTTTTCTTTGTTTTTATAGCGTTTGGTTGCTAAATTTAATTTTTTTTAAGATTCAAACATAATAAACTGAATTCATCTGAAACAAAATATAGGAAACATCGCACAACAAATTTAATTTTTTTTATTTTTAAATTCATATGTAGTTATAAAAAAAAACAAAACAGAATTTACCATTAAAACATAGAAAACATCGCCCGATAAAATTAAAATTCTCGGAACTAATTCACAACTGCAAATTAATATGCAATAAACTATTCAATATAACAAGTTTTAACCCTCTTTCGAGTGGACACTTCGACAACTTGATATCCTTGGAAAAGCAGCGTGGAAAACATAGAAAACTTTGAACGATCAACTCGAAATTTTTACAACAAATTAACGACTAATCCACTAAACCACTTTTTGCTCCACGGATGTTGATTATCGCTAACACTTGACTTGATGTGTGATATCAACTCAAAACACTCAATCATTTGTCTATGACGTGATGCATCGTATGTTTGGAGGCTCGGTATAGAGGAACCATCAAAGCATAGCGACCCTTTGACGTTCTGTCAGTAGAAGACTTTATAAAAATGACAGTCAATATGCATATAAAAACAAGAATCAAATATTCTGATTAAACAAAAAATCGTAGCTTATTAAAAATTAGAAAAACTTAAATATATATTAAAAAAAAGTTAAGGCCCGTGTTCTCAAACGATTCATATAGATATTTGTTCGACATGAGAAACTAAGACTGGTTTGCTAATACGAAGCTTAAATATTTAAATGCTTCTTAAACACGCTTAAGTGCTACTTCCTCCTTCGTGTAAACTGTCACATAAACGCTTATGTTAAGTTTAAACGTAACGTTAAGGCAAACGAGCCTTAATGGAATTAAGTATTTTACTCTAGGCTTTGATTTTTTACGATTCATATATTTCAAACGGAATCATTAAACATTATTTATGTTTATAATTGTTTCGTAGATTCATTTGTATGGGCACCCTCCTATTTCTTTCCATAATTATCAAAACATTCCATCCAGAAGAGTTGGTTGTTATTTTCTTGGAGATAATTGAGTGATTATTTCTGTTTAAATAATAGATGATCAAATTACGTGATATAATCATACTGTTCTGTTCTCGTAACTATACTTAAAAGTATTAAAACATTTACCCCCCAAGGACCATAGGGAATTATCCAACTGGCTAAGTACCTTCAAAATTCGCATAGTTCTCCTTATGCGCTAAGAGCGTGTTAAACATCTTTACTTTTGAAATTCTCCTACTATCATTAGTAACAAATTTACTTTCAACAATGATACTTTGTGCAAAACTTTGGTTTTGTTTTGCTGATGGGACTGCGGGATCTGCGGGAGCAATCCAAATCCAGCAAGCAAGGAAGCGTAAGCATAGCAAGCAAGAGCACTCAACTTAACACTCCAGGGCCCGCAACGATTCCCAGCCAGAGCATGAAACGATGAAAAGTTGCGGATTCTATTTAATATTCAATCCGAGTGTAACGAGTGCCTATACACTTGGGGAATTCTCAGTATTCGATCCGTGATAAGAATTTAAACAAGAAGAAGAACAAGAACAAGACAATATTCACCATAATCCTCTTCGTCACAATTTTTTCTATAATATACCCACACCAATACACACTGACACTATGATGGGGCTTTACTATAAAGTTCGATGACAACAAAACCGAAAGTGCAGAACGGAGAGAGGGTTTTCGTTTTGGTGAAAATTTCCTGACAGTTAAGTTGAATATGGTTGAGTGATTCATGAGGCAAGATAATGATAATCGAATTTATTTGCTCAAAATGGATAAAATCAGATTTTGGGAAAGAATTGCGGAAGGTGATTGTTAGTAAAGTTTTTTTTTGCGAAATGGTTGATGGGTGCGATGTCAGCAATATAATAAATTCCCACAAAGAGTGATAGTCTTTGTGAAAGGAATAGTTTTTTTGAGTGAAATATTCTTAAAGATTTAAATTTTTAAATAAATTTATCTTTAGCTTGCAAGAAAGGAGTTTAAGACCTTCGACACTCTTTAGTTCTTAAGAAACAATTAGAATCCTGTTCATAATAATAAAGAATAAGAGGTGTTATTTTGAATAGCCCGCTATTTCGGTAGCTGTCACTTTTGAAGCTGTCATTTTTTGACATTTGACAAGTAGAAACTACGCCATTAATAAAAATGGAACGATACACGCTTCAACAACGCATTGAAATTATTAAAATTCACTATAAAAATGGTGAAAATTTGGCAGAGACGGTTCGTAAAACTAAAACATTTTTGGGTCGTCGTGAAGCACCTTGTCGGACCGCAATACAGAAATTGGTGGACAAATTCGAGCTGTTGGGACAAGTAAGTGATGTGAAGAATAAAACCCGTGCACGTCGCTCAAGAACAACTGAGAATATTGCTGTTGTAGCCCAAATTGTTGAAGAAAACCCACGTTTGTCCATTCCTCGTCGCTCTTTGGAATTAGGCATTCCACAAACGTCATTACACCGTATTTTACATAAAGACTTGGGTCTTAAGGCTTATAAAGTTCAGTTAACACAAGAACTCAAGCCGGCTGATCATCAACAACGTCGTGTCTTTGCTGATTGGGTCCTTGAAATGCATGAAAATGATCCGGAATTTCATCGAAAAATCATCTTGACTGATGAGGCCCATTTCCACCTCGGAGGCTACGTCAACAAGCAAAACTGTCGCATCTGGGGCTCGGAAAACCCAAGAGTTATTGTTGAAAAGCCTCTCCATCCTCAACGCGTGACTGTTTGGTGCGGTTTATGGTCCGGCGGGGTCATTGGACCTTACTTTTTCGAAAATGAGGCTGGAGCAACAGTTACGGTCAATGGATTGCGCTATCGAGAGATGATTAATGATTTTTATGGCCGGAATTGGATGGTATTGATCTGGACAACGTTTACTTTCAACAATACGGCACTACGTGCCACACAAGCAATGAAACCATCGATCTTTTACGGGAAAAGTTTCCGGACCGTGTTATCTCTCGAAGAGGTGATCACAATTGGCCACCGAGATCTTGTGATTTGACACCTTGCGACTTCTTCCTTTGGGGCCACGTGAAAGATAAGGTCTACGCCAACAGCCCAGCGTCGATTCAAGACCTCAAAGATGGAATTCGTGAGGCTATCGAGGACATAGGGCAGCCACTTTGCGATTTGGTTATGGAAAATTTCATGAAAAGTATTATGGTCCTGTAAGCATGGTCGTGGCGGCCATTTGGTTATGGAAATTTCATGAAAAGGATATGGTCCTGTAAGCGTGGTCGTGGCGGCCATTTGGCTGATGTTGTGTTCCATTATTAACGGCATACCTTCCTCTTTATAATGATATAAACATCTGATCATTTATCTCAAAAAATGCCATTTTTCTTTGAATATCAAAATAACACCTCTTATTGGAAAACCCTTTACTTGTAAAAAACTTTGGTGGCGCCACATATCGAGGAAAACCAGAGCATTCTCTCAAGCTTTCATGTGTTTTTTTTTTTTACCAGATGTCTTGGAGAGTTTGTCCATTTCTTCAATAGGGTAATAGCCACAAAAAAAAATGTCAGCATTAAGGTGGGATTAGCTAATGGGATAGGATCCCAAGATCTTCGGCGCGAGAGTCCTACTCATTAACCATAAGTTGAAATCTTCTTCTATAGCGGGGCAAAAAGTCAATGCATTCCCTCTATAGTACAGCCAAATTAGGTTTTGACTTCACAAAGAATTGTAACAGGTTTTACTTTGCATTTAATTATTCCTCAAAGTCTAAATGATACAGAACATATTTTGCGTTCCCTCAGCGTTTCCCTCTATATTGGCCCTAATATTTTTGAAATCTATTTATTTCAATTCTAGTTGGTCGGAGAGGAATGTGTGTAGGCTTAAAATATTCAGCTTTTAATTTTGAATATTTGTTGTCATAGGTTCAAGTCTCTGGAATTAGTGCCTTAGAAGATAGAGGGCGGAATGGTTTTCAACAATCACTCAGGTCAAAACATGAAGAAAGTGATTTTTAGAAAGTTTGTCGTTCTCTATCTTTTTAGGCTTTAATAACTTCAGAGTGTCAGACCTCAAGCAATAAATATTCGAAATTACAAGCTGAATATTTTTTAGCTCAACAATTTTCTTCTATGACCAAGGGGGGAAGGGCTGGGGAGCAGAATATGCCAAAGTTGTTTTGTAAAACAATAAATTGCTATAAGTCCAACCTATTAAAAAAAATTTGACATGTACCCTCGTCTAAAGTTTGACTGTAATAGTCGCTGTTTCAGCTGTGATCCCATCTTGTTGGAATCACACGTTCCAAAGCTATACATTTCTTTTAATGCAGGAAAGAACAAATCCTGGATCATGGTTAAGTAACGTGTTGAAGTCATGCTTAACATTTGCACCTCTCGATCATTTTCATTACATATGAATAAGCGCCGATAATTGCCGTCTCCCTCTCCGAGCTTAGAGTTTTTTGGTGAAGCCCCATTAAATTAGTTTTACTAGGGTGAAAAAGTGCCTCGTCAGAGAAAATGTGACGATTGTAACAACGGATAACTTGGCAGTACTTCATTCTGAAAACAATGAGTTGATAGAAAGAGACGACCGTACACACGGACTGGGTAAGGACGATTAGAGAGAAGTATGGGGATTCAGTTTTCAGTATCTGTCGGTTGGTAGGGTTAAGATTCAAGATCAACATCAGCAAGTGATTTCCTTTTTAGTTAATTCGTTCTTGTAATTTATATACATTAAAAAGCCCTAAAGTTGTGTTTTGTTAAACGATAGAGCCAGATTAGGTTACGACATAGAAAGAGCGCTGCTCAACGGGCCACTTCATTTATGAGATTTCAACTATCGTAAACTCAAATTCTCAATGTTGAGTAATACGAAAAAAAAAAAAAACAAAAACAACTATTCTTATTCAATTCACTATGAAACAAGCTCCTTCCCAAAGGAAATCCCCTCCTCCACTTATTGAGTTTAAGCTAGAAGCGAGGGGGGCAAAAAATTCATCATTTCCGCAGATAAACAAATTTGACAGCCTGATTGTATCAGCAAAGGTATGTTTGTTTTCAATTTTTATAAAGTTCAATTGGAAGAAAATTGGCGAAATGGAAAATAAAAAGGTAACGGTTATTTCTTGTTTGGATCGTTAGAGGGGGTGATAAGTACATATTATGTTAAGGTAAAGTTTTCGACCATACCTAGCATCACATAGACCACTGTAGAGTTGACCGCCATATTGAATATATGAAGGCAAAATAACTCTTTTGTTTTCAATGTAGGTACGACTTAAATTAAATATTGCAAAAGTTGTTTAAAATTTTATTCATAACAATTTTTTGTCTTCATTCCGGACTTGTACGACCCATGTATTGGTTAAGCTTAAGAGAGTGTGCTCCATAAACATACAAGACATCATAAGGTTTGTTCAACGAGGCTGTTCGATACACTTTAGAACAGTTTGGAACAGAAAAGGACAGCTTTTTGCTGTTCAATGAGGAATTTTCTGTTCTAAAATGTTCTGTTTGCTGTTCAATGAGTCTTTCCGGAACACTTTGGAACAGTTGAGAACAAATTGTTGTTCTTGTTGTTGTTTTTACTGAAGTTTAAGCTAGCCATATACAGTTCTTACTTGTTCTAACGTTTTTCACAAATCTCTGCTGTTCTGTTCAGTTCTGTTATAATCTCACTTATTTGTCATTGAACAAAGTTATAAACTGCTCTTTATTGTGCCAGTGCACAATAGGCCCCATAGGTGAGGAAGGACGATTCCGGAGACGGCACAATCATGAATTGTACGCAATCTACCTTGAAGCGGATATCGTGACAAAAATTAAGCTCGGTAGACTCCGGTGGGCAGGGCACTTAGCTCGCATGAGCGAAGATGAACCTGCTCGGAAAGTTCTTTGTGGTACATTCTATGGTAGACGACAGCGTGGTAGACCATGCTCGAGACCGGGATGGGTGGAGAGACTTGTTGAAGGAGGCCAGGACCGGACCCCGGTTGTCGAGCCGATGATGATGATGATGAGGTAATGTTGGAATGTGAAAATACAAAATTCCCGCGAATTATGCGCCGCGCCGGCCGTAAGAATTGTTTTAAATTTGGAGGTGTGGCTTCTTTTAATGCAGAAATATATTGGCTTGAGTTTTATTGCAATGAGAAGTTTGATGAATTTTGCTGCCATATGAAATTATAAACCATAAATGATCTAATCTATATTAGTATTTACAAATACTTTCTTATTTCCTACATCATTGCTGATTAATTATCTATTTTAATTGAACTCTAACATCAGATAATCGGGAAGTACCTCAAATAAATACATAAATAATTAAAATTCGTAGACGTTGTTTTATATTTACCTACAATGTTTACTTGCAATCATCCGACAACTATAGACGTTTGTGTTGGCTGGGAATTTGTAGTTCCCTCAGAAGTTAGATTGCTATAGGGGATTTTCGCTGCAATTCTGTCAATAATTAGCTGCACTAACTTGCGAATAACACTCACAATCAGATTTATTTTTTGCTGACATTATACCACTTAACTCAAGATGTGCGATTTTTTAAAATTTAAAAGTTACGTCAATGGGATGTACTTATACGGCACAGTTTGTTTGTTTTATTTATAACTTTTGATTTGGATTATTGGTTGTGAAATATGTTGTATCGTTTAATTTTTGCAACTTCTTTCACATTCCTCTTGTGTTGAAAAACGGTTAGCATTGCCTCCACAACCTCCATAGATGAAAGAAACACATTTGTCTGCTGCTGAATTGTATGACCAAGATGGAATAAGGGCTAAACAAGCAATAGGACCCTGTCCATCACCACCGGTAGGAAGTAGACAGGACGCTACAAAAATTAAGCAAACAATTTTTTTGTCAACAAAAACTACATATGTATATGTATGTATTTTTATGTGAAAATTTTAACTTACGAGATTTTGCAGCACTTATCAAAGAAAAACAACCCAAAACGGCCAGAATAAGTCCAAATAAGAATTTCATGGTTTGATCGATTTTGAGAGATGCGGTTTGCTGCTAGCGGTGTGATTGGCTTCTCACTAATCAAGAATTTTGTTTTGAAGCATTTAATTTATACCATTTCTATAAGCTAAGCTGAGTTGACTGAAAGTACAAAGTTTAGATGGGGTAAGAGCTTTTGAGGTTGTGATTGACTTAAGTTTGTTTGTTTTCTAAATTGTATATAAAACACATATGTATGTACATAGAATTTAACTTTAGGGTGTGAAGTGTAAACTTATAAGTATTTGCATTGTATGTTTGGACAAAATTAAGCATTATCTTTGTATTAAGCTTATTTACACGAGTTTCATTTAGCTATAAAGCCATACCGTAGCGAAGTTTCAATTCAGTTTCATTTTATGAGAAGTCGATAAAATTGATGCGCCGAAATCTTTTCAAGCCGTGGTTGGTGTTCCCCGATGTCAACCAGTTATCTATTTTTTTTTTTTTTTTTTTTTTTGAGATTTTATATTCAGCGGTGTACGTTCCCGCAGATAGCAGAATGCAAATGTTCACGCGAACGTATAGCAGAATTGGGCTGAATATCAATCGTAGAAAAAATATGGTTTTGACAAAAGTTGTAGAAAACTTTTTGTTTCATGCATTTTTAATCAAAAATTGAAATGTTTTATACACTAATTGGTTGTCATGACTTCACAACTAGACGTTATAGTGGGTTGGTAAGAATG
Source organism: Leucozona laternaria (assembly GCA_932273885.2). NCBI lineage: Eukaryota > Metazoa > Arthropoda > Insecta > Diptera > Syrphidae > Leucozona > Leucozona laternaria. The sequence continues at coordinate 17,854,549 of OW026368.1, read as the reverse complement.
GCCACCAGACGAGGTAACTGAGAAAAATGAAAGTTACGTCAATCGCATTAATATCGGAAATAAATGATTTTTTTTTATTATTTTTTTTTTTTTGTTATTGGACTAGCTGAGCCCGGCGAACGTTGCACCGCTCTTTCATGAAAACTTTCCCTGTTTAAATATATGTATGTCTTCGGACTTAAAAAGCGATATGATATATTATATTTTTTAAGTACAAATGTAAAACATTCAAGTGTAAGAAATGTTGGAGTATCAACAGAAGTGATCTTAACAAAATTACACAAGCCATACTTTAGTTTCGAAAGAGGTTTTAAGAGAGCTTGTGTACAACAATTTTCAAATGAAAATACTTAAATAGAAAATACAAATATAACAAAACATGAGCATGGCAGTGAGTTGTAAAAATTACACATGTCATGCCTAAGTTTGTAGAGAGCTTAGTTAATAAATATTTGCTTTAATGACCATGAATACGGAGAAAATTTCAAAATTTATATAAGAATTGTGGGCGTGGCAGTGTCTGGATTTTTTATTGAAAGCACTTTTTAACACCTTTATTTAGCAAAGTCAGTTCATTAGTTTTTGAGACAATAGATGATAGCGGGTATCATATTGATTTTTTTTGGTTGCAAAAAATCGTTATACTCTCGAAGGAAATTCTTTGAAGCAAATTTCCAAGACTGTAAAATTTTTCAACTTACATAAATACAAAACTATGTACACTGAGTGTTTCAGAATCTGCTGCTGAATTATGACTTTTACCGCACCAAATAAAAATTATATTTGTTTTGAAGAATTGATTTAGTATATCCTGTCTTAAAGTTAATCTGAGCAAAACAGTGGTGAATAAAAGTAAATAGACCGATTTTTTAATTTTTGTTGTTAGGATTAAGATTTGTTTTTTGTGTGATAACACACTCACAGTTAGGCTGTTATATATTATATTGAAGGTTTGGATGAAATGACTTGAGGGAGTTACCACCAAATCATTATAGTCTGGAGTTATAGCTATTTCATGGCTGCCAGGCCGAAAATCAGACTCCTTTCAGTGGTGCTTATGCTATTACGTTCAATTTTAATTTGAAAAACTTTTTTTCCAGCTGGCAGCCGTGAAGTAGCTATGACTCCAGCCTATAATGACTTAGTGGAAGCTCAATCAAGTAGTTTTTTATTTTATTCAAACCTTCAAAGATAATGGTTACTACACCAAAACCTAAGAACAAACTACGTATATTCAGTATACGCTCAAAAAAAAAAATAAATATGCATGACTTGATCGCACGAACTTATGGTTTTGTGGCTAACAATACATTGAAGATGATTGATGTATATACATATTTAACGAGAAAATATTAAAAGAGTACTAAAAAATTGATTTTTTGATTGATTTTTTTTTTGGTTTATAAAAAAATGTTTTTAAAAATTTTTAAATGCATTATTGTTCATACTATTGAGAAGCATTAGATTACAAAATTATAACAAAATCGGTTTAACCATGGCAAAGATATACGTGAATAACTTAAAAATATGATCTTTTTTTTCAAAAAAACGTGGAATACTTAATTCCGTTGTGTGAATTTTTGAGAAAAAACCTGAAACGCAGTTTTCTTAAAATTGACTTTATTATTATAATAGGTACGAAATTTAATCAAAATCGGTAAAGCTGTTTTCGGGAAAAATTGATAAAACCAAAATGTTTGTATGGCAGCTACCCGTTCTAGATGAGTTAAAACAAAAATTCGAATTTCCCGTTTAGGGAATCACATAAAAATACTCTGTTCCAAATTTGAAGAAAATCAGTTAACCCGTTCAAGCTCTAGCTTAAATTACAGTGGACGCACAGACGCGTAGACCGAGGCGACGGACGGCATGACGAAACCCACTTTTTTGGACTTCTCGATTATCGTAGTGTTAGTTTGGATTACAACCTCGAATTTTTTTTTTTACACGAAACCAATACTTGCCCTATAGAGCAAGTAAAAAATGTACTGGTCGTTCTTTTAAATTTATATATTAGATTTATATAAGATTTAAGGTTATTTTCCGTCGAATTTAGGTTGGGACGTAAGGTTTTTTTTTAGATCAATAAAAAGTATCTATACAAAGTGTGCCAAAAATGTTGTTTCAAAAAAATGTATTATTATTATAAAAGTATAAAATACAAACAAATATGTCTAATTTAAAACAAAAGAATAATAAACAAATTTATGAAGACAGTTTTTTTTGTTTTTCAAATTCTTTTTCTAGGTTTTACGGTTTTCAGTTAATTTAAAAGTTTTGAGTGATAAACCCACCTGGAAACTGTTTTTTGCAATCACTGTTGAGTAAATATACCTACTACTGTGCGCTTTTTAAAACTGATTCTTTAACTTTAGCATTTTCTAAATTCAGTAGGTATTATAAAGTTTATTCATTAAAGATACATCACTTATTCTTTAAGTTTATTGAAGTTTTTAGAATTAATGGGGATTATCGTGAATAAAATTTCACTGGAAATGTTTCCAACCTTCGAAATTTTGGAACGTGAATAATGGTTGAAAGTATCCATCGGCATCTAATCCCAACTTACAAAATTGCTTCCGATTTCCAACATTAAAACATTATTCGTAGCTATAGTGCTCTTATAACCATTCTGGCTTGAAGTCAAGTAGTTATAGGAGTTAAACTTGATATAATTCATCGCTGAGATATTCTTTGGAGCTACTTATCATTGTTATAGGCACAATGAGTCAGTTTTTCTATAATGACACTATATCCATACTATAAAATGATATAAAGTCTTAATTCCTGTATCGCTTGTATAATCAATGTTAAGATGCATAAATCTGCATTTGTATAAGATATCTTTATAGAAGGGTTATTGTAAGAGTTTTAGCAAAGACACTAAACCAGTCGGGTTGTTATATAAGAATATGGTTCGTATATAAGGTCAATAGCTTGCGTGAATAATTGATAAAAAAATTATTTACTAACACTACCATCATCGAAAGTAATTTAATATCGGAAATCGGAAGCATTTTTGTTAGAACTTTATACCTTCTTTTAAAGCCAACAATTAATTAAGTTATATTTTAAACAAGGTAATTTCAGTAAATAGTGCCATCTTTTTTAATGAGCTTATGCGAATCAGTTGTATAAGATCATCGCTATTGAAACACTATATATTCTTTCTTTCTTTCTACAATCGAAGCAAACGGTGCAATAAACCAAACATTCTCCGATTCTTGTTATGGTAATATATTATCCTATAGTACCTCTATAGCATAACTTATAAGTGTATTTCTCGGAGTTACAAAATTTACTCCATAAAGGTATAATAGGAGTGAAAAAACGGCGCCCCTTTAGCTCTTTGGAGTACTATAACAAGCTTATATACGTGTGATAAATAGTAATAAGAAGCTTCTCTAGATAAATATAGAAGTAAAATTGTTAGTTGGGATGGCATACATTTTCCAGGTGAATTTGGCTATCATTCCAATAAGCCTAATTTGAGCTTATGAAGCGGAGTTGAAAATATTGTGGGATAAATTAATTAAATGTTAAAACATCCAAGTTTAAGCACAAAATATAACGATGTGAAATAACAGTTAATTTTTTTTTATGTCTGTAGCGTTGGTAAACATACATTAATTCAAACCAATTTTTGCTTCTAATTAGCAAGTTAATATTATTATATTATCAAGTTAATATTATATTTAAATTTAATATTAATATTTAATTTAAATTAAATAATTTAAAATATTAATTTCCACTCTTTTCGTACTTTTTAGGTAGGTACAAATTTTCTCCCAAACGTTATGCTTCAAACTTATAATGCTCGTATGGTGTTTGTAATAAATCTGCTTTTCAGGTTTTAACTACATATACCTAGCTCTGTATGTATTTACATGTATATGAGCAGCTTTAAACCACAAGGGAAAACATACCAGCAGGGCCGGACGAACCATATGTGCAAGATGTGCAAATGCACAGAGCGCAAAATTCTAAAGGCGCATTACCAGGAGCAAGAAAATGTAATCTGATCTTGCGCAAACAAATATAAAAAAAACTTGTTCCCACAATCAAAAAATAACATCCAAGCCAACTGTGATAAGTTATTTCTGGCACTCTAACTAACTTCATTTTCATTGTTCCATTGAAGAAGAATTTAACTCAAAATATCGTAAAAATAAAGATCCCAGTAGACCTACGCATTGAAAGTCTACCTCCTAGGTAATGTTGATAAGTCTTATGCATGTGTATCAGTGCTTGTATGTGTGTATCATATATAAAAAAGGGGCACTTTGAACAAATCTTGCACAGGGCGCAAGTTTGGCTGGGGCCGGCCCTGCATGTCAGGTATGCATTATACAAAATTAAATCTCACCATAAACTTGGTTTCAATAATGAAGGTACCTAGAAGTATGCAAACAAAAAATTAAACCTTTCAAATTCATTAAAAAAAAACCAGATATTCATACAGCCATGTTAAAAACAGTTTTTAATTAAGCTCAACAACCTTACAATAAGTAAATTAATACCTATGTATATCCCCCTTATGTCCTGTCGATTGTCCACCCCCATGAGCAGCTGATGTTAATGTTTTTAATTAGTCAAATGAGATCAACTTGTAGAACACAAATCTGTCCAAATGTCACTTTGTTTTTTTTTGTGTTTTTTTTTTTAATGTTACCTTCTGGAATATAAATTGCTATAATTTATTGATTTTACTTAAAGCATATAAAATAATTTGCAAATTATGCTTGTATCTCATGTTTCCTGATAATTGCTACTAATTAATTATGAACAGCACACATCACCAACTATCACAGTTCGAACGCGTAACGTCATACATAATAATCTTCTTTTTTTTTTTAATATCCATTACCAACCTTATTAATCAATCTCCGCACCACTGCTTGCAACCTGTCTCTATAAATTTTCACTTGATAGTTATTTTTTTTTTCTTTGAGAGATAGAAATAGAGTGAGAGAGAGATAGAACAAACCTCATATCCTCAATTCAAATGACCACTTGGTTAGATCCTGTTTTATATATTGCACAATCAATAAATAGATAGATACAAACGCAAGAAAAAATGCAAACAAAACAAAGCAAGCAAAACCACTAGAAGTAGTTGCTTTGGAAAACGCAAATCGATTTTTTTTTCTGCCCAGCTAAATTCGTTTCCTTCGTTATATAGCCTGCCATTTAACGGGAGTAAAGCATAACACAGCAAGCAAAGCAACCTGCCAAAAGGAGCCAAGTGTGGTTTTACGGTTACCCCCGCTCTTCCACCGCATATACAAACAAACATACAACTGGCAGAGAATTAATAGCCATCTACTAGGTATCTATCAGATTCAGATATATGTAGATACATAAACTTGAGCCATTCAACCAACAAGTAGGTATAGGTAGGTAGAGTATAGTATAGGAAAACAAAATCCCAATAAAAAGGAAAAGAAATCCCAGTTGAAACATTTTCCATTCGAAACAAGTTTTCTGCGCGCTTTTGCAATGTATCTACATAACTCTCTGCTTGAAGTGTATCTTTGTATCTGTTTCTGTATGCACGAATAGATGCAACCGTAGAAATGAAAATAAAGTTGAAAAGACCTTTCCTAACCGAAACCAAACCGAACCACTCCTCATCAATGGGGTGCGCCCTGCCTTCCTTGGCCACCCGAACCCGACCACTCGTCCTGATCCGATCCGGTATTTCGTCTAAGAAATCAAAGCAGCATGCAATAAATTGCTGATGTTGTGAGTATGAGGCTTGCTGAAAAAAGACTTGAAGCCTGTAGCTGTCGCGTTTAGTGGTACATTTGATGTGGTCATTTTGAAATTCCACAATTCCAATGGAACACTACACTATAAAGCGAGTTATTTGGTTCTTGAGTTTAGACGTCTAAAAACCGTAAGAATTCGAAAATTAGCTTAAAATTACAAAACTTGATTACGTGCTGGCAGCACTCTCAAACCAAGCCACAGTCCGACATCATCACTGCGCATAATTTAAGTCTAGTAGATAGGAATCTATACGGATTTATATCTTGACAAGGCCGTAGTCAAAGAAATTTTTCAAGGAGCGATATTGATCAATAATTGTTTAGGTGGCGAAAGTGGATAGTTGATGATTGTGCGGAAAATAAAGAAACGAGTTAAGTGCTGTAACTTTCCAAAGACGTTAATAAGGGAACAAAATTTAAATTTATATAAGAAAAGTGGCCGTGTCAGTAGATGGATTTTCAGAAAAACTACTCATTTTATGTTAAATAGAGCTTAAAACAAAACTTTAACTTTCTACTGACATTCAATAATGAGATTGAAACAATTAAAAGAAAAGTAGGCGTGGCAGTGGGCGATGTCAAAAAATAAAGGGTGTTTTGTTTAGACGTGTAGTTTTCAATCTGGCAGTACTGTTTTTCGGAGTTGGTATTTTTGACAGCTGTCACTTGATTGATTTATGCTCAGTTTGGTTTGCCATTTCATAATGAATAGACTTATTCCTGAACAACGTTTGCAAATCGTTCAAATTTATTACCAAAATAATGGTTCGGTTCGTGCGACGAAGAGAATATTCGGCGGATTTCCAAAAAACATTACAAGTGTCATATTTTACAGTCTCTAAGTCTATGGTGATTATCAAGCGCTAATAAAGTTAAGAGGCTCATTAACTTATTTATCAAGTTATAACAGTAAATTTGTATCATATAGGGTAAAGTCGGGAGATATGGCACCTCTTCAATATATCCTATTAAACATTTTTTTAGAAAAATAAACACAGCTAAATATCAATCAGTTCTACACAAGCTTTCGACGGCTGCAGTCGCAATCTAAATACCACGGGAAATTTTGTAACTAAAAGGGATCAAAAAAAAAGTAAGTTAATTTGAAGAAAAATATTTTCTGTGTGTTAGTGAAAGACGTATAGATAGAAAAGTATTCAGTGCTAGGTGTTCTTTTTTAAAAAAACAGAAAGTGAAGTGTGTGTGTTTCTTTCTATTTAAATCAGTGTTGTACCTGCACGTTTAAGCATGTTTTTCGAAGAAAAAAACAACAGTGTCGATTGGGAGATATGGCACCTTCAAAGTTCGGGAAATATGGCGCCGGTGCCATTTTTCCCGCTATCCGTTTTTTTTATTTTTTTCTAATAGGTATCCTAAAATGGTTTTTACGATTTTTTCAGAAATGCCAACTATTTATAAAAGAAGTGTTGCTTCGACCCGAGCTAAATGGAATGAAGAACAATTAACAGCAGCAATTGAAGCTGTGCAACAAAACCAAATGTCCGTAAAATCAGCTGCAAGTGAGGATACTCCGGGAAAAATGCTTGATGTTATTTCACCAATCCCTTGTACCTCAAGAAGTGTAAAATTAAACCCCAGATCTGAAAAGTCTCGGATTTTAACAAGTTCGTCAAATGTGGAATTGCAGAAATTTAGAACACTGAAGCGAAGGGGAAAAGTAAAAAAGAAAAAATCTGAAGATAGCACTTCAGAGGACGAAAATATATCATCCATGATGAGTCAGATGGGCCCGAGGACTTCGGTGAAAATACATGCCTTGGATGTGGGGAAGAATATGCTTCGACAAATAAAAGAGATGACTGGATTCAGTGCATAGTATGCCATCTCTGGTCACACGACTCTTGCACAAATTTTTTAAACACATGCAAAAAGTGTGGGAACAAAAATTGCAAAAATAACTAATCTGCCATATCACCCACTAGGGGGTGCCAAATTACCCTCCATTTTTTTGTGTGAGTTTTTTTTAAAGTTTTTTGTTTTTTTTTATAAAACTTTGTTTGAAGTTGTTAATTATATTTATTTGTTTATTTTATGTTTTGAAAATAAATAAAGAGTTAATATTTTTATGTTTGAAAATAAAATCGGTTTTATTTTTTGAGTTATAAGGAAAACAAAAAATGGGTGCCATATCTACCGACTTTACCCTACGCTAATAAGACTTATGAGAGAGATCTCGTCAAAAACTTGTTCGAACTTTTTCAAAATAAATTACTTTTAACACAAAATAAAAATTCGGGTAAAAGCGCTCGATAACTACCGCCCTTATAATCCAAATGTTAATGTGAGGATTTTTTTTATAGATCTACATTAATTTTATCGACTTGTCATACAAATTAAAAATAAAATAAAAATAAACCAAACGGTGAAAGCGTTATACCGGGCTTAGGTAAAGATAACTTATGTTAATGAGCTTAACAGACTGATGATGCTTAATTTGGTCCAAGCATGCAATGCAAGTATTTAAGTTAACACCCTAACCTGCTTTAATTCCCTGTATATATAGCAATTAAGAAAAAACAAAAGATGACTTAAAGAGATAACCAGAACCTTAAAAGCTCGTATAGCATCTAAGCTTTGAGCTTAGCATTATAGAAATGGTAATATAAATGCTTGAAATTAAAATTCTTGATTAGTTAGAACTCGCATCTACCGCTGACTGCAAACCGTTTATATAAATAGAACTTTCAAAATTAACCAAACCATGAAATTGTTATTTGGACTTATTCTGGCCGTTTTGAGCTGTTTTTCCTCGACAACAGCTGAAAAATCCCGTGAGCTATAGTTTTCAGGACAAGCTTAGTGTTTTTTTATACAAATTGTTTTTTTTCTTTCTAATTTTGAAGCTTCCTGTTTGCTGGAGCACTCTCTTAAAGGAAATGGCCCTATTGCTTGTGAAGCCTATATCCCATCGTGGGCATACAATTCAGCAGCAGACGAATGTGTTAAATTCATCTATGGGGGATGTGGAGGCAATGATAACCGTTTTGAATCACAAGAGGAATGTGAAAAGAAATGCAGACATTAAACAATAAATAAATATTAATAAAGACTAGTGCTGATGTGAGATTTGGTTAAAATCATTGGAGCAATTGGTCATGTATTTCATGTATTTATTTTTTTTTACACTAAATCGTGCTATGATGGGTCTGATTTTTAAGGCTTTATATGGTTTAGCTATGTTGATATCTTCCCCCTTCGTTAGAAAACCCATCATAATTATCCTTTTATCATAATTATCCTTTTTTTTAATTTTAGGAAAAGTTTAACTCCTAACATTTTAGCACATGAATCAAATGTTATTGTAACCGGTCCTATTTGTCCTCCATCTTATTTTACGTCATACTGCTTTGTTCGATAGAACTATTTTAAAACCTGCCCTATAGCAGCGATGGATGTTATTCTCGAGCTGTCCCCCTTCCCATGCATCATCGTATATATAAAGCTGAGACAGACATGAGATTTTTTAAGGAAAAAACTGGTAGGTAGGTTACTGGTTTATAGAAAAAGACTGCATTTTAAAGTCGACCAGTAACAAATGCTATTGACATTCCAAGAGATGTTATGATTCCAAAAATAAAACTTCGATAAAAACTTCAAAACGGAGTTAAGTAGCAAGCAAAATTGAGTAGGCGAAACAGGGATCTTCCATCAAGTGGTACACTGATGAATCGAGAATGACTGAAAGGAGTGGTGTTGGAGTTTTTGGGCCTAAAACCAAACTTTTTTATACCGATGGGACAGTCAACTATAGCATTTTCCAGGCGGAAATCTCGAAAGAAAATACAGCAACCATAACATTGTCACTATAAAGGGGTTGCCTTCACATATCCCCACAGAAAATAGTCAAGCGGCGTTAAATCGCACGATCTTGGAGGCCAATTCACGGGTCCGCAACGTGAAACTATATGCGGTTACCAAACGTTTCCTTCATAATAAATCAATTGTGGCACGAGCTGTGTCCTGTGTGGCATGTTGCGCCGTCTAGTTGAAACCACAGCTCCTGCACATGATGGTTGTTCAATTGATGAACGAAAATGTCAGTAATTACGGCTCTATAGCGGTCACCATTGACTATAACGTTCTGGCCAGCATCGTTTTTAAAGAAGTACGGACCAATTACTCCACCAAACTATAAAGCACACCAAACAGTCATTTTTTGTGGATGTCACGGTGTCTCAACATACACTTAAGGATTATCATCACTCCAAATATGGCAGTTTTGTTTATTGACGTATCCATTCGACCAAAAGTGAGCTTCATCGCTTATGTAAAATTTTGATCAACGGCAATCTTTGCTCAGACGTCAGTCTATTCATGTTGAAATGCCAAACCAAACTTAAAATAAATCACTTGACAGCTGACAATATGGCTGCCGGTTAAAATAGTGTTGCCAACTTAAAGTTCTATACCTCTTAAAAAAAAAACACCCTTTATGTCAGATAGCCAAGCCTATCAGCTCTAAACTAGTGTGGGAGCGTGTGAATAGGCTATACAAACTTGGCAAGTACAACAATTTCTCACTCTGTAGGGTACCTGGCCATGTCGAGGTCCAGCGTAATGAGGAGGCAGGCTTTCTAGCAAAAAAACAGGCACAACAACTCCCTTAGTGGGACCTGAGACTTATTCAGGAATAGGAGAAAATGATTAAAAATAAAATCAAGAAGTAGGAGTAGGCCAAGAGATCAACAAATTGGAAAAAACTCCCCAAGCTTAGGTAATCAATACTTTTATTCTGGAATTATAACCCAAATCTTTTCAAAAACTGCATTAGCTTAAGTAGAAACAACCTTAGAATAATTACGGTTCTCCTCATTGGCCACTGCAGACTCAGAAGACAGCTTAGTATTCTTGGTCTAGAAAGCTGCCCCACCTGCAGATTCTGCAATACTTAATAGGAAACACCGAACCACTTTCTATAGGCAAATGCGATGGACTCATGCAGAAAAGAAAAAAGCACCTGGGACGATACTAGGTGGAAGGGAGCGAATTTCCTTTGCTGAAAGTACTATATAGATACTCAAATTCCTTGAAGGTGAAAATCTAGAGGAAGAGCTATAAAATGAGCAAAATCATCTACCTCTAGATAGGGCACAATGGCGCTAAACATCGAGTGTAGCTTCGGCGGCTGTGTGGCACGTAGCGCCGCGCCGTCCTGTTGAAACCAAATGTTGCCAATATCCTCCTCTTCAATTTTTGTGAACAAAAATTCGTTCAACATGGCCCGATAACGATCGCCATTGACTGTAACGGCCACTCCTTGCTCATTTTCGAAAAATGGCCCAATTATGCCTCTGGACCAAAATCCGCACCAAACAGTGACTCATTTTGGGTGTATCGGCTTTTCAATGTATGTGTGCGGGTTTTCTGTGCCCCAAATGCGACAATTTTGCTTGTTTACTACCCGCCAAGATCAAAATGAGCTTCATCTGAAAAGATGATTTTTTTGGCAAAATCGGCATCTTCTCTAAGTCGATCGCAGGTCCACTTAGCCAAGCGTATACACAACCATATTCGTTCAGCGGAAGGATAAAACTAATTATCTGTCAAATCAGACATGAGCTAAGTGTTACCATTCACAAAATAAGCACTAGTTGAAAAAAAAACGTTAGATGGCGGACCCTTTATTTAGGTCGCAGTGCAATTACCCCCAATATTATTCATTAATTCATTCATATAACTATTTTGCTTACACTCAACAATTTATTATCAAAAAAAAATGTTGAAGGGTTCAAATTTTTACAAATACCTAATTAATATCAAATGACTTAAATCGAAAACAATTAAAACAAATAATCTTTTGTAACATTCGTTGCTTTGCAAAATTCATCAACTTCTCGAATTTCGCTTTTGTTATAAATTGTTTCTTTCATTTAAAGTTCCCTAACCTCACTTTATACGCTTTGAATAGATATAGTACGTCGTATATACCTTTTTGACGCCCCGTGTTCACTTTCCCAGATAAAATTTGCAATTCTACACCCCATGCTGAGGCTGAGAATATTGTTGGGGAATTGTGCATACACTTTTCATTATATACATAAAATAATAGGGGGACTTTAGCAGAACCAGAAGTAGAAAATCTCTTTTGTCTTTTACCCTCCTCTCTTTTTTTTTATCTTCATGAAAATGTTTGTACCTACAGCAGTAGTGTATTTTTTTCTATTTAAACATTTTCCACGCAAAACAATTGCCATTTTGACAAAAGACCTTTTTGTCTTCACAGTGCTGTCGCTGTGGCACCCTGCCAGATTCTAATACAATACATTGTTGTACCCACCCGTCTTTTCTATTGGCATCAGAGGTTCTTGATTCGGCATATTGCTTGACTTAGTGTCACACACTTCCGGTTTTGATGTTTGAGAAGAAAAAAAAAAAAAAAAAAACCCAAAAGTGTGCTCCGAATATGAAGAAAAAGATATCTTCACTTTTTAAAAAGAACACACAAAGGCTATACAAGAAGTAGGTAGGTACATAAATTTGAGCACTTTACGCGGAAGAACATCTTCTTTGGCTTCGAGTTGACCTCGCTGAAGTAAAAGGAATTATTACAGCTTACAAGTGTATATCCAATCCACTTTGTGGAAACAAAAAGTGAAGGAATTGTTTGAAAAATAGCTTAGATGACTATACCCAGTTTCTTTTATTAATGGTTGGTGAAGTGGGGAAAAATTGAAGATTTTTTTTTTTTTTTTTGAAACGGGGTGTGTGAGAATGAGAATGAATGTAGTGTTAGAGATTTGGGGTCTAGTGATTTATGCAAGGGTTCAAGAGTTTTCGAAAATGAGAATAGATCAAGATGTTATAAATACAAATGAAGAAGTAGGTATACATATATTATGTGGACCAAATGGAAATATTTTGGACTTTTGTGTAAAGATATTTTTTTTAAATTCGGGGTGGTGTATTACTAAATCCATTCATATAGCACCGTATCAAGACGAGAAAGACTCGAAGATGATTTTAGACAGTTTTATCGAAACTATATAAATTGCATATCTGTAGGGAGTTAACACAACATAAAGGGTCCGCCATCTAATGTTTTTTTTTTACAACTAGTGCTTATTTCGTGAATGGTAACACTTAGCTCGTGTCTAATTTCACAGATAGTATCCTTCCGCTGAACGAATATGGTTGTGTATACGCTTCGCTAAGTGGGCCTGCGATCGACTTAGAGAAGATGCCGATTTTGCCAAAAAAAATCATCTTTTCAGATGAAGCTCATTTTGATCTTGGCGGGTAGTAAACAAGCAAAATTGTCGCATTTGGGGCACAGAAAACCCGCACACATACATTGAAAAGCCGATACACCCAAAACGAGTCACTGTTTGGTGCGGATTTGGTCCAGAGGCATAATTGGGCCATTTTTCGAAAATGAGCAAGGAGTGGCCGTTACAGTCAATGGCGATCGTTATCGGGCCATGTTGAACGAATTTTTGCTCACAAAAATTGAAGAGGAGGATATTGGCAACATTTGGTTTCAACAGGACGGCGTTACGTGCCACACAGCCGAAGCTACACTCGATGTTTTGCGCCATTTTCAAAAAAAAAAGTATTTGGCGGATCCTTTATTTATTTGAATTTTTAAACATAACATAACATTGACATTTAAAGATAATGGCGGAAAATTTTAAACGGCCTGGTGTTAAGGTATTATGTAGTATGGTATTACTTAACAATTAACTTACTTTCAAACTCTTCACTAAAATGTTCTTAGTCTTAAATAATTTTTTACTAGTATCATACAGAACCTATTTTCATACGAAACTATGAAGCAATGACAGTGACAGTTCATGCAAACCGTGACAGTTCATGCAAAAATGTAAGCAAACATACCTTTTTCACATTTGAGTAAATAATGGGTGATTTTTTAAGAGGTTTAGAACTTTTTTTAAAAAAAAAACACAAAAAATTCGAAAAATTGAATGAAATATTTATTTGAATCGATAGTTTGAACCTTGCAATTTAATGTTTAAAGATAATTTCATGCAATTGTTGACCGCGGCTGCGTCTCAGGTAGCCTATCCGCTGAGTCAATTTTGGCATACTCTTTCACACATATCGGCCGGTATCTCACGAATGAATGCATGGATGTTGGCTTCCAGTGCGTCAATCGAAGCGGGCTTGTCCCTTTAGACATTAGCCTTGACATACCCCCACAAAAAATAATCTAATGGTGTCAAATCGCACTATCTAGGCGGCCAATTGACCGGCCCAAAACGTGAAATTAACTGTTCACCAAACTCGCCTCGCAATTGCGCCATTGTTTCGCGTGCTGTGTGGCATGTGGCACCGTCTTGTTGAAACCACATATCATGCAAGTCAAGAACTTCCATTTCGGGCAAAAAACAGTTTGTTATCATCGCTCGGTAGCGTTCACCACTGCTGGGAACGGCGCGGCGCCGAATCGACATTTCGCGGTCTTCTGTCACACTAGCTGATACGGCCGCAATATTTTCTTCACTACGCACAGTACGTAAACGTCTTGGTGGTTTAATGTCCAACAAAGTAAATTTGGTGCGAAATTTGGTCACAATCTTCCGAATAGACTGCTCAGAAGGTCGAGAATGCCGATCATAAAATGGAAGCAGCGCACGATGAACATTTCGAACCGAGCACGAATTTTGATAGTAAAATTCAATAATTTGCAAGCGTTGTTCATTTGTAAGACGATCCATGGTTAAATTGCAAACCAAACTGAAGCTGTTTGACAGTGACACAAGGTACTAAACACACGTCAGCTGTCAAAACCAGTGTTGCCAAAACCAAACCAGCTAAAAAATCACCCTTTATGATACAAAAAAAATATAAAATAGCCATTTGGTGAATCTAATTTTAGTAAAATGTTAAAAAGATAGTACGATGCTAACTCCTTTAAAATTTGGAAAATCCACTCTTTAACCTAGCATTCTGCAGCGTTAACTGAAGAACACATATCTAACATTTCTGGTTTCTTATTGGATTCAGAGCCAAGTTTGAAAAATTCAGGATAGTTTTTAATAGCAACAAAAGCTGTAAATCACTATTTAAGTGGTTAAACATTCGAAATATTTCTTTTTTTTTCAATAAAAAATAGTATTATTTCTATTAAAAAACTGTCAAAACTAACCTTCAAAATCCTTAAAAAAAATATAGGTATGTCACTTTTTGCTAACACGGCAGCTTTATAATAAAAATGCTTTAAAATTGTACTAAATCGTCTAAAATGTTGCGCTATTGAGCACAAAGACCGACAATAATACAGTCGTAGCACAGTGTTTCAACTTGTTTGGCAAATATGGTCTTAAATCCATAAAATCTGAAAATATCTACCGAATTTGACAATGTTTCCAAGTAGGTACATACATACAAGTATCTACATTCCAATTGAATCTACCCTCTAATATCTTACAAACTAAAATTTGAACTTGTATAGGATCTCCCGGTGATAGATCATTTTTTTTGGAATTTGGTAAGCTATAGCTCGCATAGAACTTTCATAAGGCTTATTTACGCAAGTCTTGCATTTCTTAACATTTTTTATTTTTTTTTTTCAAAATATGTAACTCGGTTTAGACTTGCAGAAATCGATTCATTAAATCACGAACAAAATGGCTTGGATAAAGAATTCAGTCATTACAAACATCTTTCATAAAGCTTGTTCAAAGCGAAATATTTATATTCATGCATGCATGTAGATGTCGCTCAGATTTTTTTCTTAGAATATGTCAAAGTATAGTTCATTAACTAGGAAATACGCTGTATAGTAGTTGATGAGGAATAAGACATTTTTTGTGGATAAAGAGGTATTGTAAATTTTTGGCTTGCGAGGTATTTTTTTCTGTAAATAAATTACATGTGAAAGAATTTCCAGATAGCCCAGGAAAATTAGTTTTTTACTTCCAAAATATTTCGACAAAGTTTTCAGATGTATTTTTATGCTTTTCCTAAAAAGTAATCTACACTCAGGCAGGGATTTTATTTTATGGGCTGAATTGAACACAATTTAATTTTTTGGTAAATTGCTTGAAAACTATTAACTTTTGAGAAAATTAGCTAAACAAAATGAAAACTTTTAAAATTGTACAACAATCGTACAGAGCGATAGTTAACATGTCCAGTAACTTTACATCACGGTGATGGCAGAAAGTACTAAAACCAAATATGGTAACCTTTGAGCACGTTTTTTTACAAATCTATTGCTCTTACGAAAAAAAGTGTTATAATATTTTTTGTGAAGAATTGCGTGAACTACGGAAACTGATTTAGGGTATGTATGTACTTTTTCACGAAATGCTTAAAACAAAAATTCATTAAAATTTTAAAATTGTTTGGTCTTTCATGCCTTATTTTCCTGAGCTAAATGAGGTATTATCTTCGTATTGAGCAGAAGTTCTATGAAAATATTTAAAACTTTATCCCGGAAAATTTTGTACTATTAAACTGCATCAAAATAAAAAAAAAAACTCAGAAGAGTTACGAGGTATTAGAAGTACAGCGAAAAAATAAAATAAAACTAAATATTTTCAGTATATAAATGTGGCAATAAACTCAAGAGTATATTGTGTAGAAAAATATGGAATACAAAATTTGAAACCCAATATCAAATTAAATTGAAACCATGCTGAATTTCCTTCCACAGGCAGAACATCTAAAATGTACCCTATAGCTTCTTTCAGTTAGCTTTCATGTAGCCCTATATTGTATTTATTTATAGAAAAACTATATTTCTTGCCAAATATAATTTATGATCTTAAATAACTTCATTAATGTAAAAAGAGATATTGGAAAGATCTAAAATTAATTTTGAAGAAAAGAAAAAAGTAGTAGAGTATGAAGAAAATTTGAAAAGAAAGTTCTTCTGTTTAAGTGGATCCACTGATTATAATTCAAGTTAAAAGTTAAAATAATGAGGTCAACTCCATAAATGCCTTTTGCATCATCACTTTCGTACCTGGGCGAAACGCATTTATGGAGTTTAGCTCATAGTAGTAGGTCTATGTAAAAATTGTAGCAAAACATATGCACGACTTGATCGCACGAACTTGCTCTTGTGATTAACAACTGTGTGTACTATACTATACAAATTATTTTTTGTTAGATTTCTTTTTTGATTATAAAAATATATTTTTAAAAATGGATTATTATTGAGAAGCATCAAATTGCAATAACAAAATCGGTCTAACCGTGGCAAAGATATACGCAAATAACTTAAAACTAAGACCATTTTCTCAAAAAACGTGCCATACCTAATTCCGTAATGTCAATTTTTTGAGAAAAACTTGAAATGCAGTTTTTTACAATTGATTTAATTATTTCTGGTACGAAGTTTATTCAAAATGGTTAGAGCCGTTTTCGAGAAAATTTGAAGAAACCAAAATATTTGTATGGCAGCTATCCGTTATAGATGAGCTAAAACAAAAATTCGAATTACCCTTCTAAGGAATCACATAAAAATGCTCTCTTCCAAATTTCATGCAAATCTGTCGGCCCGTTTAGGCTCTAGCTCAAATTACAGTGGACGCACCGACGTACATACGCACAGACGTACAGACGGACGGCATGACGAAACCCACTTTTTCGGACTTCTCGATTATCGTAGTGTTAGTTTTGATTATAACCTCGAAATTTTTTTTTTACCCTAAACCAATACTTGGCCTATAGAGCAAGTAAAAATACCTCGCGTTGCGAAAAATTCTTTTTTTTTCATTTTCAAACGAGAATATTCCAAATATCTGAGCCGATTGCGAAAAACGGACTAAAGATTTGAGTTCAGCACCCAAAATTATGAAAATGTGATAAGAATTTATTTAATATCTGTCATGTCTAATTGTAAACTATTTTTTTATATTAATTCGAAACCTTATCCCGGTTTAAGATCTTCTAAAAATTTCATAAAAATTACCTTGTGTGAGTATAACTAATTAGGTTACATGAGTAATTTTTTACTGCCCATACCTCTCTATGAAAATTATCAAGCATTTCGATTTTCTCCGAGTGCTTTTAAATTCTACGAAACAGAAAATTAAAAAAAAAAAAATCCTAATTGGCTTGACATAATATAAGCTTGAAAAAAGTTAAAAAAAAAGAGAAAAAGAAATCCTCAAACGCATCCGCACCTCAACCTCTCTTTGTTAATTGCTTTTTTTTTAGCTCCAAGACCAACCAATTTTCCAGTTTTTTTTTCCATTAAAATAAGCTAAGAGATGAAAAAGAAAAGAATCTCATCGCTTGATGCATGCATATTGTATAACCAGATTGCTTTTTTATCGACACTTGGAACAACGCATCGAATGAATCTTGAGGTCACCGACCGATTCTATACTATGTATTTTGCTGGCCTAATGTCCAGCTCTTACTCGCACCTGTATGGGCGGAACGAACATAGAACAACCAACTTTATGACGATAGAGATGCATCTTCAACTACAACACGTCATATACCTTGCTGAACTCATACAGGTACGTTTAGGGGCTAAAGCCACGGCACATTCTTTGCTTCTTTGACGATGAAAGTTGAGAGAGAAAATAAGAAAACGCGGCCATTAATCATAAAGCGACAACATCATCTTCATCATCAACAGCATCATCTTCTCCAGCCATGAAGTATCCGTAGGCACCATAAAGAAGATACAATATCTAACTCTCTAGCACCATACCTAGATGAAGAATAAGTGTGTGCCTGTGCTGGATTGGGATATGATGTGATGTGATGTGATGGTGTGGTTTTGTATATTATGATGTTGTTTTAATTAAACCCAACTGAGGTACCACTTCAATTTGAGACAATAGAGCTGTTTTTTTTTAATTTTTTTTTGTTGCCTCATCAAGATAGAAACTACTTAAACCTCATCCGGCATTTAGAGTTCAAAAAGATCTATTTGCGGTTTTTATTCAAATTTTAAATTATTTCTTTTTATTTCTGTTCTGATGCTTTGCAGCTTTTCAACTCGAATAATAAAGTCAAAGTTAGCAGAAGCAGAGGCATGTATACGAAAGTCCTTTTAATTCAATTATGTCTCAAGAGACAGTTACAAGTGGATGTGTGTTATTTTTTTTGAAGGAAGTTGATATAAATATATACACACATACACAGACTCATAAATTTTGTGCCGACTCTGGATAATGGGATTAGCATGCGCTAAATGTAATTTGAAAAGGGAAGTGACATTTATCCAATTGAATTTGCCGTTCATTTCTATTTAATTTTTTTTTACAAAATTAAACTGTCAAACCAGGTTGGCTGATGAATATAAGCACAAGGAAATGACGTTTCTTTCATCTTCTTTTTCTTCTTCTCCAAGATGTAGATCAAGACTTGGCACAGTTGTCGTTTGCTTATATAGTTATAGATATTGTGGAGGGTGCGCTACTTCCGTTTTGAGCTCTAATTGCAGTTCAATCGAAGGCACAACATGACAATGGGGATGACAGATCGATTGGAATCGAATCGTATTGAATTCGCTGGGTGTTGATGACAATTGGAGATTAATGATTCTGACGTGTAGAAGCGACTAGTTCAACGCAGGCACAATCAAATGGAATAAATAATAACAATTGTTCATGTACGATGGAATGAGGCTACAAACAACTTGAGGGTGTAGTTTTAAATATATTTTCAAAGCGAACTGCCATCATAATCACTTGAATGAAGCCCACGTTTGGGATATTATGCCTTTTATTTATGTTTGGATTACATGTGTCACTCTCGCAAAAGTTAGACATCTTAAAACCCACATGGCACTACCTGTCAAGAGCTCAAAAAGAAAAGAAAAAAAAACACATAGCTGCCGACTTTTATATATTATATGCCCTTAGAAATATACTAGATACATCAAAATGTATTATGTATATATAAATTATAAATTTAGCTTCTTGATGTTATACAGGCTGTTAAAACCAAACCAAATCACTGCGCAAACATCAGTTATTAATGGGGCTTTAATCAAATGACTCTATCATCAAAGAAGATTATTATTTATGCCATTTGCAACTTATGTACCTATACATTAGAAGCCAAAGTGGATTGACCTATGTTAATTTTTATGTTAAGAGGATTTCGTTTGTTATTCGAAGGTACATTATTTATTATGAACCTAAAACACGTTAGCTTACAGGTGCAAACAAACAAATATTGAGTCAATCTTTCACCTTTCATCTTCTTTCAAAAATTTTGGAACGATTGAGTAATTGGATACATCTTGAGACAGATACATAAAAAAACAGCTCAGATAGTGCAGTTTTGAGTGGATTCTTTTTTTCCCATTCCAGAATCATCATCAGGATCTTAGGTGACGCTCAATTTACAAATTCAACAATCTTTTCGGGAAAAATATTGTGCCAACATTTTTTTTTTTACGTCAATTTGTTCTTCTTTTTGGACTTTCATGGACAAAGACATTTTAACAGACTATACTATACCGCACATTGATTTCAATCCAGTGGGTCTTACAGATAGCCCTCGAGGGACCTCTGGGCGGCCAACCGGGTCATAAACACTGATCATGTTTCGGTTTTTATAAACGATTTCAAGACGGTGTAGGGCGTATAGAGTCAAGCACCTTCTCAGACAACCCACCCTTAAATAGATCAATGAGAATCCAAATTTTTGGCAGGGTTTTTCAAGCGGAAGTGCTTGCAATTTATGAGGCGGCAAAAAGTCTTGCCACTTTTGAACTTTTTGATAAAAACATCGATATCTTCATTGATAGTCAGGCGGCAATTAAAGTCAGTGTTAACCGCGGTAGACTGTTGTCGTAACGAATTAAAAAAGAGGGTGTTTTTTTTTTTTAGACGTGTGGTTTTCAATCTGGCAATACTTTTTTTGGAGTTGGTCTTTTTGACAGCTGTCACTTGATTTATGCTCAATTTGGTTTGCCATTTGAATGGAAATTTATTACCAAAATAATGGTTCGCTGCGTCCAATATTCGGTCGACATAATCGCCTAGTAGAGTTGGTAATTCGAGCACCCATGGATCGGTTTCACACCACGTTTAGTCCAGTGAATAATGAGCATCCTCAGAGATGCCGTACAGTGCGCACCAAAGACGCTATTGTTGCTGTAGAGCAGTGTATCGATGAAGACCCGAACGAGTCCATCCGCCATAGCGCGCCATGATTAATGACTTCTTCGTGTCTGAATTGGAGGAGGATGTTGATGTGGACGACCTTTAGTTTCAACAAGACGGCACTACATGCCATTCAGTTAACGAAACAATCAATTTATTGAAGGAAACTTTTGGTGAGCGCATTATCTCGCATCGTCGTGAGCCTGCGGCCGGCGCGGCGGCGTGGCCTCCAAGATCGTGCGATTCAACACCGCTGGACTATTTTTTGTGGGGTTATGTGAAGTCGTTTGTCTACGCAAATAATCCCGAGACAATTGATGCCTTGGAAAAGAATATTCGGTGCGTTATTGCTGCAAAAAGTGGGCGAAAGTTGGGCCTCTCGGCTGGAATTCATTCGAGCCAGGCCACTTGCCTGAAATAATTTTTAAAACATAATTGCAAACTTAATTCTTGGCCATAACTTTAAATTATATGCGTTTTATTTCTTATTGAAAATTACACGTCTAAAAAAAAGCACCCTTTACTAAGTGCATCGAACACAGTTACCCTCCGATGGGTTTCAGAGGACATCGTGATATTAATGGCAACGAAATGGCGGATGAATTGGCCAAAATAGGATCTTTATCTGATCTAAGTCAAACTGATTCCGCTGTTTGTATGCCACTAGATCAAGAAAAAAGTTGAATTCACCAATGATTTCTCGAAGCTGCAAACGATAGATATGGTCAGATCTCGAGGAATCTAAGGTCAGACCAGATTTCCTTCTCAAACAAATCAGATCTCAACTATCCCTTTTGGTTGGAATCCTAACGGGTCATAACTCAATGGGAACCCAGATGAGTAGAATTGGCATCAGCTCATCTGACTTATGTAGAGGTTATCAAGATGAATCAAGGCGAAGGAGGGTTCTTATCACACCTCCAGGAAAACAGCCTTTTGAGATTACCTTTTTGACGAACTGAACGAAAACTCGTTTTTGCTACTAAGAAACATCCTGTAATTTACTCAGATTTCAGGATGGTTCAGCGAGGCAACCTATGCCCACATCTGAGTTTCACTAAATCCTTTCCTTGCCCACCATCATCTTCAACACACCTACATCCTGGGGACCACAATTTCATTCATTGAGATCCGAGTGAGATGATCTGGCCTGCCGTGTTATCACCCCTTTTATCCCAGCCTATCCTGTTCTATCTTCACTTAAAAGTAACAAAAATTGACTTACCGAACTGCAAGATAAAAATTCTGAGATCTGAAAATAAAATAAAATTTGCGTTAAATTATTAATTTATTAAACAAACAATTCATTAAAATAAAAACAGTATAGGTAGGTATATAGTAAACATGATTCTAATTGCTGCTCTTTTAATGTCCAAATTTTAGAACGTGAACATTCTTTTTTATTTTTTTTTTTTTTTTGTTGTTGTTAAATATTATACAACTTGTCAAAAAATAGCCTTAGAGTGATATAAAAGTTATAATTTGTGTAATGATTTGTCATTCAAATAATTGATGTTATTACACGGCCAAAAAATCTTGTTTCGCAGGTTCCTTCATTTTTGCTCCTAAATTATAGTTTAAAAAATTTGACGGAGGATTGCCAAAAAACGGTATCTTCAAAAGTTTGAAGGTAAGGCTTTAGCCAAACAGACAGAAATTGGGATATCTACTTACACTTTTCGTCTTCACCGTCCCGTCATCACAAAGTCAAGTATGGTCAAAATATCGAGTTAAATTTTGTTAAAGAATGCAAAATAAAATAATTTGTATGTTACTGTAATCCCCCGGATTGCTAGAAATCCTTCCCTGTTTGTTGTTTCCAATACTCTTTGCGCAAATTTCAAAACTTTATTCTAAATTTCTGTTATTCTTTTTCAATTTGATTAGCCTTCTTCAGAAAAGGACCAAAAACTGTAATCTTTGTTCAACAGCTCTGCTAAAAGGGAAAGCCTTGTTTGGCCTTGTACATCAATCGTCAAGGCCAGAATTGAACATGAAATAAAATTAATTTTTGAACTTCTGCGATGTTTCTGAGGTTGTACATTATATATGTTTCACCGGGTCAATCTTAGCATTTCGGCTGATCCGGGGGTTTACAGTAACATATATCTCAAGTCAAAATAACCAACTAAATGACAAGAACTTGTTATAAGGTAGAAATTTGGGGTTTAGAAAAACTTCAGTAGGTATTTTGCGAGCAGATTATTTAATATTCTGGTATTTAAATGTTTACAAAGCGTCCGTCAAATAATTTTCTTTTTTTTTTTTTGAAAATGGCGCAAAACATCGAGTGTAGCTTCGGCTGTGTGGCACGTAGCGCCGTCCTGTTGAAACCAAATGTTGCCAATATCCTCCTCTTCAATTTTTGTGAACAAAAGTTCGTTCAACATGGCCCGATAACGATCGCCATTGACTGTAACGGCCACTCCTTGCTCATTTTCGAAAAATGGCCCAATTATGCCTCTGGAACAAAATCCGCACCAAACAGTGACTCGTTTTGGGTGTATCGGCTTTTCAATGTATGCGTGCGGGTTTTCTGTGCCCCAAATGCGATTGCTTGTTCACACTACCCGCCAAGATCGAAATAAGCTTCATCTGAAAAGATGATTTTTTTGGCAAAATCGGCATCTTCTCTAAGTCGATCGCAGGCCCACTTAGCAAAGCGTATACACAACCATATTCGTTCAGCGGAAGGATAAAACTAATTATCTGTCAAATCAGACATGAGCTAAGTGTTACCCTTCACGAAATAAGCACTAGTTGAAAAAAAAACGTTAGATGGCGGACCCTTTACATACCTATACAGGAAATCTATAAGAAGCTTCACTTCCGTCGGGTATGCTGTGCAGGTCCACTTACTAACTGGCACATTTTAATTTTGTAATTATTTTTCTCTTTTTAAAATTAATGTGTTCATTTAAGCTTTCCGCAATAATTTTGAGAATCCGGAAGGATTTTAATTTTAAATCTTGTAAATTATCATTCTCATAATTCAGAAGCTTATACTTTTTTATCCTTGATCTTAAACCCTCTACTTTGCAAACTATACCTAAATGATCATAAAAATTTAATATATTTATTATAATCTCTAAACCAAACCCTAATCTTAAGACCGCATATTATAATACTTAAGTATAGCGGAGCTATATGACCAGGCTTACAAATTATTCATGTCACATATGAAACATATAACTAGTCCATATATATACAGACTTTATAGCCCCTAGACTTAATCACCATCGCAAAACTCATTCCAGACAAGCAGACGTCTAAAACTTTATATCCAATATACCTACCTACTCGAATAGGAAACAGCTATACGTACCTACTTCCTAGTAATTAAATAACAGCCTTCACCCCTAATAAATCTAGCCGGGTTGCCAGTGGCGCGCCCGTGCTTTTTCCCTATGTTTATAAGGTAAAATCCATTCGAAACCCATAACACAACAAAAGGTTAATCACCCTTCTATCTTATATAAATAGTAAGCGCTGCCATAGTCATAGAGCCAACAACAATTCCCTCTAACAAAGTGAGATTTCCTTCAATGACTTGGCGGCAGTTTTCTTAGCACAAAACATGCTATAGCTGTTAGGGGTCGATCTAATACTCGGGCATGAATAGAACCAACTTATAAAATTATATCACGCACACATGCATAGTGCAGACAAACCAAAACCATCACCCGCTCCTGTTCCTGCTTCATCTCTCTGGATTTCCCTAATCGAACGAACGCGTCTCGACGTTGTATGACTCAGAATCAGAATCAGAATCCGAAACCGAATCACCTTTCTGCTTCTACCCCTAAATAGAAATATTAATGTTCTTCAATTTGCGAGGGTTCAAAGAGGTGGCATGGGATGATTGCGGGCAGGGTTGTGCTGCTGCTGATGCATGTGCGTGTATATGTGTCGTTAGAGTGAAAGTAAATGAATGTTAGGTAAATTTCGAACCCCAACTGCCAACTGGCAACTGGCAACTGGGGGTAGATTTAGCTCTCTATATGATGGAAAACAGTCCAAGTGGCAGGTGGAATAGTGCATGAAGTGTGCAAAGAGTGTTTCTGAAACTGAAACATGCCAGCAGCAGAAGGACAGCAGCTCACAAAATGGCACTCTTTCTAACGTGACGTTGATAAAAACGTGTTTGATCCCTTTTTACACATGATGGTGGCCATTTTCGATGATGGGGTAGTTTCCCCATTTTCGGAGTTTTTTTTTTTGTTTTTTTTTTGTTTTGTTTTCCTGAACCCATCATGCCATCATACGGATATTCATTTTTTCTTGTTTATATGTGTGGTGGCTGGTGGATGTATAGTAAAAACGAAAAGTAAATTACGAAGGGTTGTGCGAGCATCACGTCTGTTGTTATAATTTTGGTTTTTTTTTTTTGTCGGATGCCCCAAAAGGGATGACCCGACCAGCACCAGATGCCGAACAACAGAAACAAAAATTTGCTGGCCATGGCAAGGGTGAAGTGGATCGTAAATTTGAGTTTAGGTTGGACTGGACGGAGCTGAGCTGAGCTGAGCTGAGGTGTGTAGGGAAGTGGACAAGTGGTCATGGGGACATTGGACAGTAATTCGATGCAGAGACCAGGCCAACGCATCCATCCTTATGTGATAGATGGATATCGTAAATCGTGTTATGACCCATAAAACAGAAAGGAGAATATGCGACGATGATGAAAAGAATTTAGCTTAGGATTGCTATTTTATTTTTTTTTTGTTGTGTGTCCTTTTTTAAATTTCGTCAAAAAGGCATTATACAACTTCTCCAACGAAAGATCTATAAGCAGCTATAGAAACTGTCAGGTCAGTGAATTTTAAAACATGTACTACATTCAGACATTTATCTGACAAAGCTGACACTATTTCCAACATCATGAATAAACTATCTGATGGGACTTTTGTAGCTTGATAAGAATGATTAAAACTGTTCAATTCGATGGAAGAAGTTCTGACTTATCAAATCAAAAACATAAAACATTTTATAGGCATATATAGGGTATCCAACGGGAATTTTTCAACTTTAAATTGCGATTATCGAAATACTAGCGGGTTGAGGTAAGCAAACGCGCTGTGCGCTCTCGACCAGTGACTCATGGCGACTAACAATTTCGCAAATTCTGCGCTTTGAATGATACCCCTCCTGCTTACTTCAACCCGCTAGTATTTCGACAATCGCAATTTAAAGTTGAAAAATTCCCGCTGGATACCCTATACCTGTACAAACAAAATAGATTGCATACGAGTGCTTGTATTCTATTGTCTGTATTCAGTAGGTAAGCGCGTTATAATAGAAGTTAAACTTCCTTTCGAGATCTCTCAAATTTCAGCACTTTTAGCTGAAGTTGATTCATATTCGGGGGAAGCTGATTTTTAACCTTAATTTAAAGATATTAACCTTAAAATTCCAACCAACTACTAAAAGGCAAGTTTTAAATATAACTACATAAATTAAGGTTGAAATTTTACCTTTATTTAAAAATGTCAATCTTTAAGATCGGACCATTAAAACATAAATTATTGGAAATTCAGTAATTTAACATGAATGGAATTGTTTGTCAAAAAATTTAATTCCGTTTTTAATTTGAATTTTCGGTCATTTCTCCAATAATTTGTGAGAAACATTGTAGCCTGATATTGCACCTTTCATTACAGGCTTAAATCTTTAGTTTTAGTAAGTAAGTTCATTTAACGCACAATTAAATCTATGATTTTCTTCATGAAATAAATTTCGATTTCTAAGGACACGACTTGGAGCATAAAAGTTAATCAAATTGAGCAAAAATATGCAATTAATGCGATAAGATAAAATATCTCTTATAAAAATAATCGAGTACATCTTGCGTCGATTCTCCATCAGAGTATGCAAGACAATAAGCTGACATCTTGTATTTAAATATAATAATGAGGCATAATGTCTATGTTCCAACCTAGTTTGTTTATAACATATCGAGTAAACTTCTTTTGGACTTTCTCAATTCTTAATGAATATGTTATATAAAATGGATTCCATACTACACTACAATAATCAAGAACTGATCTGACATATGGAACATACAATGATTTAAGTGTATACGGATCTTTTAAGACCTTTGAGTTCCGAATTACAAAACCTAACATTGAATTAGCTTTACTCAGTATAAAATCGATATGAAGATTAAACTTTAAATAAGAGTCAAATATAACGCCAAGATCTTTCTTAACACTAGCTTTTTCGAGAACTATATGCCATCAATACAATAATCAGACAATAAAGGAGATAAACGACGAGTGAAGGAAAAACTTTGACATTGAGACACAGTTTGTTTTTGTATTGCACCATTCCGAAAGCCTATTAAGATCTTCTTGTAAAAGATAACAATCAAAAGGATTTTTAATACATGAAAACATTTTTAGATCATCTGCAAACAAAAGACATGACGAGTTAGAAAAAAACATTGGGTAAGTCGTTTATTAATACAAGAAAAAGGAGTGGGCCGAGATGGCTTCCTTGAGGAACTCCAGATCTAACTGTTATAGATTCAGAAGTTGTCGAATCAATTTTAACATATTGAGTTCGCCCTGAAAGATATGAACTTACCCAATCAAGCATTTTCGAGTGAAATCCTATTCTATTCAGTTTTGTTATCAAAATTTTGTGATCTACTCTGTCAAATGCTTTTGCAAAATTTGTGTAGATAACATCCACTTGATAACCCTTTTCAATATTGCTCAAAATAAAGTTAGTAAAAAGGGTTAAATTAGTACAAGTTGATCTTCCTGGTACAAATCCATGTTGATATGGAGATATTATTTTGTTTAACAGAAAAGAAAACCAATTACAAATAATTTTTTCAAAGAGCTTTGGAATCACAGATAACTTACTAACTTGTCTATAATTCGAAATAAATTGGTTTGGACCACTTTTATAGATTGGAGTTTTAAATGAAGTTTTCCATTCACTTAGAAATTCTCCTTTATCCATCAGCGAACTATTAAAGATATAACACAAAAGCCTAGAAAACGAAGAAGCACATTTCTTCAAAACAATAGGAGGAACTTCATCAGGACCTGCTGAAATATCTTCACTGAGACCTAATAAAGCTGCCCCAATTTCTTGCAAAGAAATTTGTAAGATGCCAATATTAATAAAATTATCTGAAAAAAAACTACAGACATCATTATCACTATTTTGACTTGGAGTTAAATAATTGGATTGAAAAAAATCTTGTTAATCCGAGAATTACAACCACAGTGGTAAGTGGACTCACATCGACTGTTTTTTTTTATGATCTCACACCAAATAAACCATTCTTTATTGTAGCTCCTTTGAAATAGGGGAATAGGTTTATTTGATTTGGAAAACTATTAGTACCATGAAAATTTAATAAGACTAACTTACAATACCCTACTAGATTAAGAAGCTAAATCTTCAAGATTTTAATAAGATTAAGGGTAAATCTACTTTGAATCTCGGTTTAGAGGTCGTTAAGGACGTAGTATAAAGCAGTAAAAATTCAAAAACATTTTACGCATTGTAAATAAATAACGAAGAGTGCAATATGCAAGAAGCAAGAAATACAATTTTTTTTTTTGTTTTTTGCTTTGAAATTCGATTTAACTTGGTTTTGACTATTAAAATTGGTTTGAAAAAGTAATCGAAAGCAATTTTTGATTGCTTTTTACCAAAACAGTTCAACCACCAAACCAAATTCAAATCGAATCTCTTTCAAAAACATACAGTCAAAGTAGTATTGCCCACCATTGACCAAGTGACAGAGTTTATGAATGACACACACTATACACATTTTGGTTTTATTTCTCTCTCTATAAAAACGATTTCTATTTCAATATGGCAGATGATATTTGCATAAGCTTCAGCTTCCGCTTCCAGGTTACTCTTTTGCACTTTGAAATAGAATTCCAAAAGCCTACAAAATTTTCATTTAGAATTGGTACAGCTATATACCTACGTATACGAATATTTGAGATTTTCTCATGTGAGCAATAACAGTTTCTATGCTAAAGGCAATAAGTTATTAAGCGATTGGGCTAGCTTGGTTTGGCATTGGCACAGGCAGAGACAGATGATATTTATTAAAACAAACAAATAAAATTCAACCAAAATATTGGAATCCAATTTAGAAAAAAATAAATAAACCATAAAATGCTCTCAAAGCGTTTGAGTGAAAGGAACCGAAAAAAAGTCAAACACATGCGTTCAGCTTACCAAGCTTCGCAATGGTCACCAGGAAAATTCACATGAAAGTTTAAATACACGAAAATGTCGTATGTACTTGCTATAAAACTAAGGGTTAACACTTTTAAAAATTATTTGTATACAAAAGTATCTACTGTTAGAAAATCACTGCTACTTTGGATTAAGAAGGCAATTGAGTAGGTAAACCTTTAGGAAACCAGCGAAGGACGAGTAATGTCTTGAAATTCAGTCAGCAAAGCAGTGAAAGGAGATGAATTGTTGATCGTTTGCACACTGTATTGTTTTGTCCTTTTGATTGCAGACCAGTGAAAGTATCTAAATATAAGACGTTTTGATTGGCAATCTGGTAGCAAATGATAATGGGCGAGGAAATCTGAACCGATGATGGGTATGCTAACGTCAGCAACGATAAATCTCCAAACGAAACTTCGCCGAAGTCCTAAATTCAATTCAAGGTTCAGGAAACCAAATGTCTTGATTTTGATTTTGCTATCATTTGCAGCGCTGAGGTTATAATCGGTTGCAGGGCGTCGTTCTGAAAGTAGATGAGAAGGAAAACAAAAGAGAGATCAGATCCGGTGGCGATAAGAAATTGGTGTTTTGATTTCTGGTCAGTAACGAAAAGACGGCTTACAGGAATTTCGCAGTCATTCGCCGTCATTATATGAACTGCTGTTGGTGTTTTCCTGACAACTGCATGGTTTGTTACATTTTCACGCGTTGTGCTGATATTTTTTATGAAACCAGCACCAGCCTTCTCTTTTCGCTGATCTGGATCTAAAGGGTTTTCCAATAAGAGGTGTTATTTTGATATTCAAAGAAAAATGGCATTTTTTGAGATAAATGATCGAATGTTTATTTCATTATAAAGAGGAAGGTATGCCGTTAATAATGGAACACAACATCAGCCAAATGGCCACCACGACCACGCTTACAGGACCATATCCTTTTCATGAAATTTTCCATAACCAAATCGCAAAGTGGCTGCCCTATGTCCTCGATAGCCTCACGAATTCCATCTTTGAGGTCTTGAATCGACGCTGGGCTGACCTTATCGTAGACCTTATCTTTCACGTGGCCCCAAAGGAAGAAGTCGCAAGGTGTTAAATCACAAGATCTCGGTGGCCAATTGTGATCACCTCTTCGAGAGATAACACGGTCCGGAAACTTTTCCCGTAAAAGATCGATGGTTTCATTGCTTGTGTGGCACGTAGCGCCGTCTTGTTGAAAGTAAACGTTATCCAGATCAATACCATCCAATTCCGGCCATAAAAAATCATTAATCATCTCTCGATAGCGCAATCCATTGACCGTAACTGTTGCTCCAGCCTCATTTTCGAAAAAGTAAGGTCCGATGACCCCGCCGGACCATAAACCGCACCAAACAGAGGCTTTTCAACAATAACTCTTGGGTTTTCCGAGCCCCAGATGCGACAGTTTTGCTTGTTGACGTAGCCTCCGAGGTGGAAATGGGCCTCATCAGTCAAGATGATTTTTCGATGAAATTCCGGATCATTTTCATGCATTTCAAGGACCCAATCAGCAAAGACACGACGTTATTGATGATCAGCCGGCTTGAGTTCTTGTGTTAACTGAACTTTATAAGCCTTAAGACCCAAGTCTTTATGCAAAATACGGTGTAATGACGTTTGTGGAATGCCTAATTCCAAAGAACGACGAGGAATGGACAAACCTGGGTTTTCTTCAACACTTTGGGCTACAACAGCAATATTCTCAGTTGTTCTTGAGCGACGTGCACGGGTTTTATTCTTCACATCACTAACTTGTCCCAACAGCTCGAATTTGTCCACCAATTTCTGTATTGCGGTCCGACAAGGTGCTTCACGACGACCCAAAAATGTTTTAGTTTTACGAACCGTCTCTGCCAAATTTTCACCATTTTTATAGTGAATTTTAATAATTTCAATGCGTTGTTGAAGCGTGTATCGTTCCATTTTTATTAATGGCGTAGTTTCTACTTGTCAAATGTCAAAAAATGACAGCTTCAAAAGTGACAGCTACCGAAATAGCGGCCTATTCAAAAAAACACCTCTTATTGGAAAACCCTTTATTTCTTGCGAATGGTTTTCCTCGGCTACTTGAACGGCCGCGATAATTCTGATTTATTGACATTTCAGCAACTTCCCTTGTCAGATTATCAATAGCGTCTAAAATTCTTTAGTTAGGTTGAGGATCTTTTGTGTTCGTTGTTGAAGTAGCATGGACTGGACGGCCAGAGCAAAAGGAGCTGGAGAAACTTCGACTATCTTGTCTGCTAGCTCCGAAAGCTGGTAGGGGGATAGATCTGATCTTGAAGTTAATATAGCCTGGACGTGTTGTGGTAGTCGTTTTAGCCATAGTTGACGCAAAAGATTGTCTTGCAATACTGAAGGACCAGCAAGAGAACGAAGATGACGAAGAAACTTCTTCGTCACTGATTAGTTTTCAGACACGTTGCTCTTCTGATGCCGACAAACGTTCGACGAGCTTCATTTTCAAAATGCTGTATGGGTTCTGAAATGGCATGGAAGTAATGATGTCTTCCACTTCAGTGGCTACACGTGTGTCTAGCTGTGAAACAACATAATGAAATTTGGTTACCTCATTTGAAATGTCTGAGATAATGAATTGTGACTAAGCTTGAGAAAACCATAAACTGGGCCGCTCTGCCCAAAATGGTGTTAATTTTACTGCAACCCGATGAACGTCTGCTGGTTGAGATGAACGTCCTGCATTCTGGTCTTGGTGTTGAGGGATTTGTTGCAATAGACGATTATTTTCTTCTCTAAATGCGATAAGTTCAGCTTGAGGTTGTTCAGTAGAATTCGCCATCTTGCCTGATTCCAAATATTTCTTGCTACACTGGGATTCTGCTTTTATCTTGAGTCAGGGGTCACCAATTTAGGAAAAACAAAATTCCCATTTATTTATTGTAAAAGATGTTTATTTGTTGAATACTTAACGAGAATTGAATTATGAAAATATTTTATATCGAAACAAATATATATCAATGAATATGGTTTGGAATGATTAATTAAATTAAATATAAACAAGTGATAAATTAATAAGTAAAATTAAGATTAAATTATAAATAACATGTTGTGGCATCGCCCCAAAACCCTATACCTGCCCCTTTAAGATCCCAAGCAAAATTTTTTTCATTATTTCGAGAAGAAAATAAATTGATTGACCATTAAGAAAAAATTAAATAATGCTAATACTCAAGCATTGCCAAGTTTGAACTTGCTGAAACTTAAGTATCTTCTCAAAATATCAAGCATAAAATTTAAACTTTTATATTTAATGGGTGTTTTTTTTAGACGTGTTGTTTTCAATCTGGCATAACTTTTTTTGGAGTTAGTCTTTTTGACAGCTGTCACTTGATTTATGCTCAGTTTGATTTGCCATTTCATAATAAATAGACTTACTCCTGAACAACGCATGCAAATTGTGAAAAATGGGCTCGAAACGAGATCGTTGTTGATCAAAATTTTCACAAGAAAATTTTGTTCAGCCATTAGGCTACTTTTTGGTTGAATAGGTAAGTTAATAAGAAAAATTGTCGTATTTGGAGTGATCATAATCCACAAGCCATTGTTGAGACGTTGTTACATCTTCAAAAAGTAACTGTTTGGTGTGCTCTATGGGCAGAGGGAATCATTGGTCCATATTTCTTCAAAAATGAAGCCGGCCATAATGTCATACAGTCAATGGGGACCGCTATAGAGCCATGATTAATGACTTTTTCTTGCCTGAATTGGAGGATGTTGATGTGGACAACCTTTGGTTCCAAAAAGACGGCGCTACATGCTATACAGCCCAACGAAACAATCAATTTATTGAAGGAAACTTTAAGTGAGCGTATTATCTCGCGTCGTGGACCTGTGGCATGGCCGCTGGACTTTTTGTTGTGGGATTATGTGAAATCGCTTGTCTACGCAGATAAGCCCGAGACGATTGACGCCTTGGAAGAGAATATTCAGCGCGTTATTGCTGACATACGGCCCCAATTGCTGCAAAAAGTGGTCGAAAATTGGGCCTCTGCGAGCCACCCCCGGCGGCCACTTAACCGAAATCATTTTTAAAACATAATTGCACAGCCTTATCTTTATAATAAAGCTAAATTCTTGGCGATAACATTAAATTATATGCGATTTATTTCTTCTTGAAAACCACACATCTAAAAAAAACACCCTTTATTATGGAATGCAAAATAAAATCAATGTTAGGAACTTAAGAATCGCCTACAATAATCGAGTTAAAACTCATTTTTGTATGCACGAAACCAATACTTGCCCTAAAGAGCAGAATTTGTTTGTTTGTTTGTTTTTTTTTTTTTTTTTTTGCGTTTTACAAAAATTTTCCGGTTTTCCTGTTTGTATTCTCGTATTTGCTTTGGGTAAACGCACGTTTGTCGATTCGATAGCGGACAAAATCCATTTACGTCGAGTGGATACACTTGGCTGAATTTTCACGAATATATTTTTTTTGTTGTTGTACCAATAGGTATACTTCCTCTCACGACTCTACACATAGTCTGCACGAGGACAGAGGGTATTGTTTTTCCATTATTTCATTTTCACCATTGACTGTGGGTTGTTGGTGTTTTTTTTTTTTTTTTTTTTTTTTCGTTTCTCTTGTTTTACTTGTGTTTTATTTGAATTGAAGTGTACACTTTTTCAATTTGTTGTCCCGGATTTTATCAACATTTCAATTCGAAAACCATATTCCCGCACAACAAATAATCCTCAAATGGATTTTGTAGCATTGTCGATGTCGTGGTGATACAGGGTAGAGGTAGAGGTACTCTAAAACAAAAATTTACACAAATTTAATTCAAACAAAAAGTGCATTCATTATATGCAGATAAAATAAATTCGTTTTTAATGTTTATATACATATGTAGGTAAACATACATATGTATGTAAGTGGAGAATGTTAGCGGGAGAAAATTAATTCAATGCATTGATTTGTATTTTCAAACAGAATAGGGTGCACTTGGGTTGAGTGATGTTATGTGGAAAATTCTTTGAGGGTGTTTCACTAAGAATCTTGGGTCGATGATCGATCTGAAGAAGAAAATAATTACCAACTTCAAAAGTAAAAAATGGTACCGCAATCGGTAAATCAGCGCAGCAAATTGATTCCGAAAAAGTTTGTTCGTTATTTTAGTTAACATCACTAAGAAGCCATCTGGTTCTCGTTTATAAGTATATCTAGGTAATAAAGTTAACTCTAAGTTAAATGAAAGTGTAGGTTTATTAAAACAATATCAGCCATATGTCAAAGAGAATTTTTCTCGAAGTGTGACATTAGACAATTATGGACAGGTCCTGTGAATTTGTCTCGCAGCGCCATCAAAAAAAATGTCTGCAGTCAATCAACAGTTAAATCACCAAATTTGGTTGATATAACAAAGAAGTAAACGGATGATCTCATACTGAAAAACTGGGCATTATTTATCCAAATTACCGCATATTGAATTATACAGGCAGAGGATGATTCGCATACGGTGTGACTAAAATCTAGATCGTGTAGGTTTTTACAGGAGGGTGGTCTATTCCCTCCCATTTAGCCAGGAGGGGCAATGTTAAAAAAAAAATTGACTTAAAACAGAAAAAAAAATATTTTAAAACAACAGTTAAACACACAATGCCATGATACACCTTTTTGTAAAGCTAGAAATCTCTTATTTTATTTTGTTTTTAAATAAAGTTGTTTTAGAGAATAGTTTTTGAAAAATTAATTTTCAAACTCCAAATTTCGAAAAAAAAAAAATTGAAAAAAATTTGTTCAAACTAGTTTTGTTCAGAATTGTACGTTATTAATTAGTATTTTTGTTTTTAATATTCAATGGCCTTATTAATTTTAAGTCAAACACCAAAAACCCTATGCTAAAATCTCTTCTAGTTCTTTAGAAAATTGAAAATAACAGAAATTAAATTTCCTTAATTTGACTCCAATCCGTTGCTTAAGTTGCTCTTAAGATCATATTTCCACTACGTATAGCTAGTAAAGTAGATTTAGTTATTTTCAATTTTCTCAAAAAGTACAAGACATTCAAGCATCCGGTTTTCTGTTTTCGACTAAAAACTAATATACGCATTGAATTTTGAAAACAAAATTAGTACTTAATAATGTGAAATTTTGAAAAAAATTAGTTGGAAATTTTTTTTTTTCAAAATTTTAAATTTGAAAATTTATTTTTCAAAAACTATTCTTTTATATGACTTTATTTAAAAACACAATAAAAGAAGACATTTCTGGCTTTACAAAAAGGTGTATCATGGCATTGTGTGTGTAACTGTTGTTTTGAAATATTTTTTTTTCTGTTTTAAGTCAATTTTTTTTAGAAAATTGCCCCTCATGGGTAGAGTGGGAGGGGGAATAGGCCGACCCCTCCCATACGATTTTTTTTTTGTCTCAACCCAGGCTACACGCTCTAGCTTTTTGTCACACCGTATTCAAATCACCCTGTATATGAGTCAGAAAACTGACTCTTTAATGTCCCTTGCTGATTTCAGTTATTTAGCAACTAAATCTTATCAGAGTTATAATCATTTCAAGTACATATTTCTATAAGTTTCGTGTACAAAAATTTCAAAGTTATGATCAAAATTAACACTACAATGATCGAGAAGTTCGAAAAAAAAATCGTTTGCGTCTGTAAGTCTATACGTCCACTGTTATTTGAGCTAGAGCCTAAACGGGTGGGCCAATCTACTTCAAATTCGATGCAGAGCAGGATAGCTGCTATATAAATATTTTGTTTTTTTTTTTTTTAATTTTCTCGAAAACGGCTATATCGATTTTGATTAAACTTTGTACCAGTAATGACCAAAGTGATTGTGAGAAAACTGAATTTCAGGTTTTGGGCAAAAAATTCGCATAACTGAAATAGGCATATCACGTTTTTTGAGAAATGGTCTTATTTTTAGGTTATTCAAGTACTTATATCTTTTTGATAGTTAGAATAATTTTGTTAAGACTTTGCAGCCTGCTTCTCAATAGTTAAATTAATATCCCAACTAACAAACTCCCGGAGTTAAGCTCTTCAAATCTGAAAAAAGCTCCCATAAGATTCTTTTAAATCCTATTGCAATACTTAAGAATGAATCTCTTGTTATGAAACTCAAATTCGTCTCATAGCATTTTTATTGTAAGAGCTAAGCATTTTTTAAATTTGAAAATACTTAAATCCTATATCTAAATCTATTTAAGTCTCATAAGTATCTCGTTATGAAATTAAAACTCTAAACGTCATTTTAAGTCTTTATAATCCCATAATAATACTTCAAGTTTTTTTCAAGATTCTAATAGGAGCTACGACGCCAGCTTTGAATATCAAACGAACAGATGTTATAGTTGAATTGTACAGTGCGTTCTTTTTGTTAACAAAACTTGTTTCTATGGGATTGGTTATTTGATTGGTGGTGGCAGATGTAATTTTAGATTTCAAGGAAAAGTTTGATTCTTTTCGTTGCGAGCAAGTTTCTTTGGTTGATTTTTTGTTCTCTTTGTTTACCTAATTTCGGGGCTGTAGAACTGGAAGTAGTGAATTTGATCATATTCATAAATATTATAACAACAATTTTTAGCACCGAAATATACTAAGCAAAAAGCACACATTTCAAACTTAAGGTAGTTAATATTACGTATATTAGTGTTATTAAAAAGAGGAAACAATCTGCAGAAAAATCGATCTCAAAAGCATTATTTTGATAGAATTGATCGAAACAACCTTATTAATTGTTCAAATGGAAATCACCATGAGTATCCCATAATGTTTATGGTATATCTTATACTGTTGTTGCATCTGCTGTCATCAGCTTTGGAATGATTTAAATAACACCAAGCTATATCCAGTTAACTTTGATTGTTACTTTATTCGAAAAATTATTAGGTTATAATTTTGTTCCATTGTTTCAAAATGTTAATCTAACACAACTATCGATTTTTTGCTTTCACATTTAAATTTCTTAATAAAAGTTGGCAATTGCAATAAAAAGGAACGCCCCACAGACAAATGTGTTGCGTTTGAAAGTTAAATGTCAAATTTAAGTCCCATAAGAGCATTTTAGCTCTCATAAGAAGTACTGTCTCTCAGAGAAAATTTATATTTACTGAGAGCGACACTTCTTACGGGAGCTCAAGCGTTGTAATGGGACTTCATCATCATCCAAAGATCTCATAGAGATGTTAAAACAAGAGTTAAAGTATCAATCAACAACAGCCATGTTGCAATATGAACAAAATGTTTTCATTATATTTTGAGGGTTACCGTAGCTTAAAAAAAATATTCTTAATGAATTATCATATTTGGTTTTCCATTCTGACCAAAACGTCATATTCATCTTGTTTTCTCTTATTTGCTTATGATATTAGTTGTATAAAAAATATAAATAACTTAGTATACAGCTACTATAACAGAGAAGAATGAGCGGGGACATTCTTTTTGTGTTATGTCATTATTTAAAATTTGTGGGAACAGTATATTAACACGACACAAGTAAAATGGCATCTTTAAAAATCAGTTGTTTTTGTCAGTTTTTAATGACAAAAATTTCAGAAAATCTTAATAATGAAAAAGCGTCATATTTTGTACACCTCTAGATCCGATTTTTGTCATAAAAGCACGATAATGACAGTAATTGGAAAAAAATATGGTATGAATAATCGCATTTTGTGAATTGTATAAAAACATACTTTGGTGATTTTTGCACCTAAGAAAATATTAATGGTAACCCTATAATAAGATTATAATTAATAACAAAATATTTTAAATATGCATAATTTTGGAAGTGCGTTGTTATTTTTCGAAGCAAAATGTTTAAATTAGTAGATGCAATTTTAATTGCACCAAGAATTTAGCCTACATATGCCATGATCTTAACAAATATAATACGTCAATTAACTTGTGAGATAAATACTCGCACCAAAAAACACATTATTTTTTGACATGAGAGAATCACAAACACACATAAAAACTATTCGCCTACCTTCTTCAAAAAAAAAAATTAAAAATGCGAAAGATATATTTTTTTTAAGTTTACACACACTCGTTCTCTTTTTAACAACTTCTGTAGGAAGAGACGCACTCCCATGGGAAGAGTTCAGAGAGCTTTACTAGATTTACAAAGCGGCGTCTATAATCGCATAAGAAGAATAAAACTCTTCCTATAGGATCAAGTGGCTCCCATAACTAGGCCATTTAAAGCTTTTAACAATCTTATAAGAATCTAGAAGAACTCCTCAAGAGTGCATTTAGCTCCCTAAAATAAGTCTCGTAGCGCTCTCGGAGCGTCTTATGAGAGGAAAAATGTTACTTGGGATTGCATTTAAAAAATTTTAAAAAAATATTTTATTTTTTAAATAAAAGAGGAATCAAACAAAATATCATTTTGTCACTTTTTTAATATTTTAGTTAAATATATCATAACAGCATGCAACTTCAATGTGGGGCTACATATAGTTGTTAACTAAAAGAACAAGTTCGTAGGATCCAGTCGTGCATAAATTTGTATGTCATTTCATTAGCATAGGGCACAAAACATGGTCCATTTATAAACCTTAACTTAAAAGGAGAAATGGGATACTATTCACGAAAATGTTAAAAAGAAGTGGTCCAATGTGACTACCTTCAGGAACTCTAGATAAAACTTTTAAGGTTATAGAGACGAAATTCTCCTTTAACACATTGCACTCTTTCGATAAGGAAGCTGTATCCTTGGATACCAAATCCATGAATTTCATGTAGGTACTTAGGTATTCATCCATGTGAAATCCATGAATACCAAAACCTTGAAGTTTAGCTAACAGAATTTTATGATAAATTGTGTCAAAAGCTGTTACAAAATTTGTGATAAATAATTAATGTAGATAAATACTGGTAGCCAGTTTCATAGGAATCGGTGTTATATTCATAGTAAATCATGAGATCTGTTGAGGTGGCTTTACTTGCCATAATTTGCTGATTTTTTAACTCTATTAATTGGCGGTGGTAGACGATTTTTTTTTTTGTGAAAGTTGCTATAAAAAAAGAAATTTTAAATATTTTTTGAACATAAGGTGAAGCAACGGTTTTTTTTTTTTGGGGGACAATCATAAACAAGCGCCGGACAACCGAACCCACTTGTTCACCTTTAAATTGGGGTGGTAGATGAGTTTTTTTTTTGTTTTTGGAGGTGTTGCTATAAAAGGCGTTAGGCAATAACGTCCAAGGAAATAACGCCCGAATCGATTTAGAAATATCGCCCAAATTTCTGTTATCAGCCAAAAAAAGTTAATGGAAATATTACCCAAATTTTATATTTTTCCAAATCTCAAGTTGAAAATTTCCAAATCAATTTGGGTGTTATTTCCTTGGGTGTTATTGGCTAACGCTGCCGAAAAGGTTATTATATCTTGTTACCTGAAGGTGAAGAAACAATCTTTTTTGCCTGGACAAACGAACCATGTTGACCCACGCCTAATGGTTTTATATTCTTTCATGATTATTTTTACTTTCCTACAAATATCTTATATATTTACTTTAAAATGGACATTTTTGCAATAAAAAATTTACTCAAAGGGATCCCGAAGGAAAACTACATATACATTTATGTACGTGCAGGTAAAAACTGTGCCCCATTTTGAAACCAATTTCATTAAATTGCCTCCGTGTAATCGTTTTTCGATAACTTTTTTTTTTTTTATTGTTAGCTTGATGAAATAAAAAAAGTAGTTTACTGATAAAACGATGTGATTTTTGCCTAAAATAAAAAGCACTTTATGTCAAAAACACTCTAATATACAATGGAATGTTAACAAAAAAAAACGGGATATATCGTTACTATCATCCCTGTAGTTGAATGAATATGAACCTAATCTACTAATCTACTTAGTGCCACAATGAATGGAGTCGGATAGGATACGACAGGACACTGAAAGCAAAGGACTATCATTCAAAAGGACTGAGAGTGTAATTTTATTATTTTCATTTGTCGAGATGATGGATTTGTCTGTACTATGAATACAGAATCCCTGAATCCCTAAACCCATTACTGATTTGTTTTCGGTGTGTGTATCTGTGTATGTGTGTATTTGTTAATATTGTACTTATGTTTGTATATGATGTGCTGTTAATGTTTTTTAAACATGAGTGGAAGAGAGGACAATGAAAACCTGATGCCAATATAATTAGCCATTTGTTACAAATCGGGATGAGACTATATGCAGGGTTTTATGGCAATTTTGACAGATGTCGAACGAACATAACATTCTATAGGAATTAACTAGATTTAAGAGAAGGAGTATAGGTATATAGTATAGCGAATGTTGGAGCTAATTAGAAAAGCAACATAATCCATAATGTTTTGATGAATGTATTGTAATAATATTGTTTTTATGAATGTACTTAAATAGTTATTATATGTAAGAAAAATGATCCGAAATGTTACTTATATGAATCGTACCTATAATGCTTATA
The DNA here is from genome assembly GCA_932273885.2 of Leucozona laternaria. NCBI lineage: Eukaryota > Metazoa > Arthropoda > Insecta > Diptera > Syrphidae > Leucozona > Leucozona laternaria. The sequence continues at coordinate 17,814,041 of OW026368.1, read as the reverse complement.
TGAGACATAAAAAAATATGGATATTAAACAAAATCCATATCATCAGCTTGTGTATATTTTCGGAATTTAGATAAAACCTGAATTAGAGTTTAAATTGAAGGTTTTAAACAGGGTGACTCTCTTAAAAAAAACTCATAATAACCACAGGAACGAAGCTTAGAACTTCTTCGATACGACAAAAAAAAAAACACACACACACAAAATACGAGCTTTAAGATATTCAACACTTACATAACTGCTCTAAATTAAACCACCATAATGAAATTCAAACCTTCCGAACAGATTTTGATAGTAAGGGGTGTTTTTTTTTTTTGAAGGTCTATAGAACTTTGAAATGGGATAAAACAAAGATGATTTTTTATATTGACATGAAATTTTTTATTTTGGCATATGACCGTGATGGCTGGCTTGGAAGTAGTCTAATCTGGAGGTCTAATTTTCGATGACTTTTTCCAACATTTGTGGTCGTATATTGCCAATAACGTGGCGAATTTTGTCCTCCAAGTGGTCAATCGTTTCGGGCTTATCGGCGTAGACTATAGCGACTTCACATATCCTCACAGAAAATTGTCAAGCGGTGTTAAATCGCACGATCTTGCAGGCCAATTCACGGGTCCGTAACGTGAAACAATGCGATTCCTTCAATAAATCAATTGCGGCACGAGCTGTGTGACATGTTGCGTCGTCTTGTTGAAACCACAGCTCCTGGACAGCATAGTTGTTCAATTGATGAACGAAAAAGTCAGTAATCACGGCTCTATAGCGGTCACCATTGACGTACTGGCCAGCACCAACTAGTCAGTTATTGTGGATGTAACGGTGTCTCAACATACACTTGAGGACTATCATCACTCCAAATACGGCAGTTTTGTTTATTGACGTATCCATTCAACCAAAAGTGAGCTTCATCGCTTATGAAAATTGGGATCAGCGGCAATCTTGTTTTCGGCCCATTTGGGCACAATTGGAAAGCGTTGTTCAGGTAACAGTCGTCTTTTCATATTGAAATGCCAAACCAAACCAAAAAATAAATCACTTGGCAGCTGACAAAATGGCCGCCAGTTAAATAGTGTTGTCAACTTAAAGTTCTATACCTCTAACAAAAACACCCTTTACATAAACAGGAAAGTCTACGTTTTTATTTCACTCTACTCTCTCTTTGTGAAGTGATTGCACCTGTCATTTATGTATAATTTTATTGACAAGTCACATATCAGTTAAAATGTATGTTACTATATTAACATAAAAAACAATTATACGAACAAAATTTAATCACAAAAACTGGAATGAAGTGGGATCTCTGCGAAACAACTAAATTGATTGAAGCATTTCAATCAAATTCCGCCCCAGCAGCACAGCGTTTATTCTACTATATACGTGCATAAAAACTTATAATTATAGAAAATCTGAAATCCGACTATACTACTATGCATTTAAATTGATAATGCCAGTTCTGCCATACCACAAAAATGGAAATCACGCTGATAACCTATACCAAACTGCATTATAAATTGTAGAGGTGCTGTGAAGTACAAAGGGAGGCACTTTATTTTTGTTCAAGACCGGTACTTGAGAAGAAATAATAGAATTTTCAATTTCCAATTTGAAATATACAAGAATTATAATTTCTATAGCTCAAACCATTTCGAGTGGATAAATTTGCTGTTGGCATTTATCAGAAATAAGATGAAAGAGATGTTTTAATTATTTTTAAAACAATGCATTCACCCATTTTTACACTGCATGGTAAGGGTTATAGAGATTTCCATTGTAGAAATTATCTAAGAAAACATGATGGGGGTTATTGTTTTTTTAGAAGAAAAGATGATGCTGCAAATCACTTTATAACCGTTTCATGAAATATCGAATTTTCAAAAAATTATTTTTAAAATTTTCTTAAACATCTAGAAATTATTTTTTTCAAAATTTTTTATTTGCAATATTATTTAAATTTATTACAAGGTTAAGGGCTTGTTTCATCATGCCTTTGTATCGAACTGCATGAGTCTGGCAACTCTGCAGTCAATGTTTGAGATTTTTTCTACAATAACTTAGCCATAATCATAAAAAAAGAGACAGAAAGAGATCATGTAAAAGACTGCAAGTCGGCAGTGATAGATTAGACCTGGCCGAAAACCTGTCATATTGAGATAGAATAAAGTAATAGAAGTGGTTTTTTTAAATTATTTTTCTACTATAAAATCAATGTGTTTTATTTGTAATAAGATTCCGTTTTACCCTGAGCTATCGATACAGTTCTTAAGATTAAAGTTCTAAGCAATCAACCTGGAACTTATTATTCAATTATAAGCTCCTTTTACGTTTCACAATATCTGAATAGTCAAACTTATAAGTAAAGTTCTAAGTATTTTAATGGCTAAATGAAGTGTCTATTATCAAATTAACATGGCAACGAAAAAAATAATTTATTTTTTTGAATTTTTCATCTGTACAACTATTTTGTCTGGGAAACTAATTTTTGGCCAAAATATTTTGAATGACAGGCACCGTTATATTTGGTCCCCAAAAAATTTTTTAAGAAAATCTCGGGAGAATGTCCAAAAAACGATAAGTAAAATGTTTTAAGAAAATCGACGCATCCCTTTAAACTGTAGACGAATAGACAGACAGATTAACGTTTTTACAAGACCCACTTTTTTCATTTTCCAATTCACAATTTTAAAAAAAAAATACTTGATAATTTTTTTACTTATTTCTACGTCTGGCCAAGATATCACTACATTTTTAGAAACTGAAGATATGTAAATACGCATTTAATTGAAGCTTTTTTATTGTTAATTAGTTGTGGAAAGAAGAAAATTCTAAAAAATTAGTTGTCTAAAGGACCATGGGCATTTTGGGTCCTTTTTCTGTATTGCTCAACAGTGATGAAACTTATATCATACGAAAGCTTATGCAGAGTTCTTTATCTCATTGTATGGCAGCTTAATTAAAATCTAGCGCGAAAATGGTGTTTTTAATTAAAAAAGTATTTAAAATGAAAAGATTGTCCATTGCTCAGGAATTGCTCAACTGAGGTCAAAGCTAAGAAAATTTACGAACTTTACCAATATTTCACAACAAAAGGTAAAACAAGAAGTGCGATTCTGATTCTGACAGAAACGACTTTCCTACAATCCATCAAAAAAGTTGCTTTAACTTCATCAGATCGACACCTAATGCAATAAAAAGAACTATTTTAGGTCTCAATTGCTCAAAAGCCAAGGACGTGGATGATATGTTTGCATCACTTTTGAAAGAGTGTAGCGATGAACTTTGTACTCAAATCTCCATGCACTGATAAAAAAGTCGATAAAAGAAGGGTACGTTCAAAGGATGATGAAGATATAGCCAAAATAATACCAAAAATGGAGATGATTTTGATTTCAACAACTAACGACCAATATGAATTTTGCCTATAGCCGTATACTCAAACTTCAAAATTTCAAAAATACTTGAAAGCGTAATAAATCAGCAGCTGCTTCAGCACATTGATCGTTATAACCTTTCAAATCCTTATCAATATGGCTTTCGGAAGAAATCTGCTACGAGCACCACTTAAACCGATATGATCTCGCATCTTCAGCAGAAAAAAAAAAGACGAAGGACGTACAGCAGGCGCCCTTTTTATTGACTTGTCTAAAGCTTTTGATACGGTTGATCACAAAATTCTTTTAAGAAAACTGTTTTCAATTGGAATTAAAGGACCGTCGTTTCACTGGTTTGAGTCATATCTTAAGTCTCACTGCCAATAGATAGAAATTGATAGTGTTAAAAGTAATAATGAGACTATTGAATATGGACTCCCACAAGGTAGTGTTCTTGGACCAATACTTTTTTGCATTTATATTAATGATATTGTCAAAATAGATCTCAACTTACGTGTTATTCTTTTTGCGGATGATATAAGTCTATTAGTTCAGTATTAGTTAAATCAAGAAGGGAATTAGAAAACAAAATGAACAAATTGAAATGACCCAACCTCAATTGAAACTGGCTAAGCTCAAAAGTTATTTTTTAACGTAGAAAAAAAACGAAGTACATCATGTTTAGTAAAAACCAAGATATCGACCAAATACAAGTTGAGCACAAGAACACTTTAGTCCTGGAGCAGGTTGAACAATTTAAATACCTCGGTTTATGGGGTTGACTCATTACTTAACTGGAAATAGGTATCACATTTATAAACTTTCCAAAAAACTGTCTTCTATAACAGGAGTCTTTGGGCAACAAAATTAAAAAAAAAAAAAAAAAAAACAAATATACTTTGGGCTTTTTCATAGCCATTTTAAATGCTTTGTAAAATTTACCTTTAAAGCCTATCATGTTTATTCAGATTTAATTTTAATTTTGTTCGTCATTATACGATTTTTTTTGCCTAAGATATATCTGACTTGAATGAAAAAAGGGTCTTTCTATACTTTGGTCACTAATATATCACAACAGAAGATGATGCCACAGAAGATTTAAAAACTGTTTTGAAAATTTGAATAAATTTATTAAAAACTAGCTGACCCGCCCGGCTTCGCACGGTTAGACAAGATTAGCATAAAATTACAAATTTTGTAATTGAATACTACTTACTGAGTTTTTACCCACTTCACGTTATGAATGGAGAAATTCGTTAAAATATGATCATCTACGTCCAACCTTTATTACTTTCCCAAATCAAAAAGAATTTTTGTAATCAAAAATTTATTTTTTTGTGTTTATTCCATTTCACTCTATAAATTTAAATTTTTTAAAAATAACCTTTCCAACACAAACAGAATTTTTGAAATCAGATGCAACTTTTCATTTTTACCCCATTTCACTCTATAAATTCTGAAAAAATCCCTCAGGCCATCCACTAATAAACAACCTTTCAATTACAAAAAGAATTTCTTAAACTCGATTTTATTTTATTTTTACTCCCTAAACAAAATTAAAAAAAAAAGAATATCCCTAAAGCTATTTCCTTAGAAAAACCTTTTACAAAAAAGAATTTCCTAAATCGGACAGTTTTTTATGTTTACCCCATTTCACCCTACAATTGTCAATTATGAACATTTTGAAATAGAATATCCCGAAAGCCTTTTCCTAAGAAAAAAACTTTAAAACAAAAAAGAATTTATTTTTTTTATATTTTTAAGTGAAATTTTTGAAAAGGTAGATATATATCAGAGAATAGCTAAAGATGATTCTCATCGTCTTTGTTGGTCGTTATGAAGATAAAATGAAAGATTAATTCATTCATTTTCCCCAACGTTACACCGCTGAGATGTTTTGTATGTCTTGTTTACGGTTCATCTTGTAGTGTTTCTAACGTTTAGCATTTGCAAGTGTGTTTCTCCATTGCCAAGATCTCCACACCATCAAAGTCCAGTTAGTGGCCATTTTCAATGCGGTGGCAAGCCAGTGCCATCTTTTCAGAATTTTTCAACGAATGTCCAATTTGTGACCCGACCAACAAAGCCAATGAGAATCTTCTTTAATTATTCTCAGATACACATCAAAAAAGAATTTCTCGAAACGGACAATTAATTATTTTTTACCCCATTTCATCCCAAAAATAATAAAATTTGAAAAAAATATCCCTGTAACCATTTCCTAAGAAAAACTCTTCAAAAAAAAACGAATTTTTTTAATCGGACACTTTTTATGTTTAGGTACCCCATTTCACCCTATAAATAAAAAAATAAAAAAAAATAGATCCTTTCAGCCATTTCCTAAGAAAATCCTTTCAAACACAAAAAAGAAATTTCTTAAATCGGACAATCATTTTAATTTTACCCCATTTCACCCTACAAATAAGATAAGTTGAAGAAGAATATCCCAAAAAACCATTTCCTAACCGCCTACAACGCCATTTGTTGAACGGTAAATGAATTGAACTGAAAAACCAACACCGCCACCTGTTGAGACTTTTTCGACTTTTCTTTTTTCCTAAACCTTCGCGGTACAATTACGAACAAACCTCTAGAAGGAAGTACCCGATTTGGTGGTGCAGTCGTTCTCAAGTTTTAAGCATCCGAACCCACCACAATTCATTTTTATTTATATAGATTAAAATTTCAAAACTAAAAAAAAAGATTGTTTTATTTTACTCTTAATTATTCCTATTTTAATATAAAAAAAAATATCAAGAAAGACCTTAAACCCGCTTAGGATCAATATTATAACTATTTTACTCTTCACGATTAGTTGAAAACTAAAGAAGAAAAAAGCGGCTTTTTATAGACTTTTGGTAAATCTTTAAAAAAAAATTTTTTTTAAAAAGTTACGTGACTGTCTAATTATTGAAACTAGTTGACCTTTTACGAGTTTACTAAAACCTTATTTTTTTGAATATTTCGCAATTGAGGTGTTTAAAATTGCTCATATGACCTTCCAAAACCTCAACCATTGAATACAATTTACTAAAATGTAAATATAAATTAAATAAATCATTAAACTATCTAAATTAACCTCAAATTAATCACATCATACTTCCTACCTCAAACATACAACACAATTTTGTAATTTCGCTTGCCATCAAATTTTATTGTTCTAGGAAAAATTTGAATTCCGAAAAACAGTCCATAGAGTAGGTAGGTAGGCAGATATGTATGTATATCGTAAATTACATATTGCTAGCGAGTTAATGCAGCCAGAATGAATCTGCTCCCGTATCCTTTTTACTGTATAAATAATTTGGTCGTTACTATGGAGAAGCTTTATCCTCACTGACATCACATGATTCACGAAACTTAATTAGAAATTTTCCACATTATGTACACGAAGCGACGGGTTAGTGTATTTTTTTCTGTTTGCAAATATTCTGTGAATGCAGATGAATTACGCTACCTTACCTATGTAAAGGGTGATTTTTAAGCTGGTTTGGTTTTGGCAACACTGGTTTTGACCAAGGTACATATATTAAAGGTAATATCATTAGCGTTTAAATTTTTGTTCAGTTCTGCGCATCTGTGAAAATGGCGGATCCAGTGTCTATTTACTTGTCAAAATGCTTATATTTGTTGTTGTTTCTAGTAATCCCATGTGCAGTTTTAGTGGACACTCGAGCCGCCATGTTTAATTTATGACTGACAACCTGCGCAATATATTACCTTCGATTTGTGTACTGTGGGTTTTGACAGCTGACGTGTGTTTAGTACCTTGTGTCACCGTCAAACAGCTTCAGTTTGGTTTGCAATTTAACCATGGATCGTCTTACAAATGAACAACGCTTGCAAATTATTGAATTTTACTATCAAAATTCGTGCTCGGTTCGAAATGTTCATCGCGCGCTGCTTGTGTTCAGCGATGAGGCTCATATTTGGTTGAATGGATACGTAAATAAGCAAAATTGCCGCATTTGGAGTGAAGATCAGCCAGAAGCATTGCAACAGCTACCAATGCATCCCGAAAAAGCCACTGTTTGGTGCGGTTTATGGGCCGGCGGCATTATTGGGCCTATTTCTTCAAAGATGATGCGAATCGCAGCGTTACTGTCAATGGTGAACGCTACCGAGCGATGATAACAAACTTTTTTTTGCCCGAAATGGAAGTTCTTGACTTGCATGATATGTGGTTTCAACAAGACGGTGCCACATGCCACACAGCACGCGAAACAATGGCGCAATTGCGAGGCGAGTTTGGTGAACAGTTAATTTCACGTTTCGGGCCGGTCAATTGGCCGCCTAGATCGTGCGATTTGACACCATTAGATTATTTTTTGTGGGGGTATGTCAAGGCTAATGTCTATAGGGACAAGCCCGCTTCGATTGACGCACTGGAAGCCAACATCCATGCATTCATTCGTGAGATACCGGCCGATATGTGTGAAAGAGTATGCCAAAATTGGACTCAGCGGATGGGCTACCTGAGACGCAGCCGCGGTCAACATTTGCATGAAATTATCTTTAAACATTAAATTGCAAGGTTCAAACTATCGATTCAAGTAAATATTTCATTCATTTTTTCGAATTTTTTGTGTTTTTTTTTTTAAAAAGTTCTAAACCTCTTAAAAAATCACCCGTTACATATATGATGTAAAATGAATATCCATTTAGGAATTCTTTTTTTTTTTTTGTGAATATATTTGTCCAGCAAAAAGGAATTCTATTGAAATTAAAAATTTGACTTAGCATTAATTATACATTTTACATTTGACTTACTTTATTAATCCTGACGTAATATAGGAAATTGAATTAATATGTATGTACATGCAGCCCCAAGAAGATGATACATTGCATAACTACCGCTACGCGCATCTACATATATGTTTATAAAGTACACACATACACTACTTCTACTTATAATAAGTTTCATTGATGATGGTTGACGCACAGAAGGATTAGGGAAATGCCAATGTTATGCGAAGTGATCCTATCAAGAGGATGAAATATAACAAATTAACTGATGTGATTGGCGTATTAATAATCCTATTGAAAGGATTTGTATATGGGAATCGGTTTTTTTTCCTTATTATAAAACATTGATTAAAAATTCATGAAGTCTGTGAGTTTTTTATTTGATAATTAAAAAGGATTTTATGATGATTTTCAACATTGAAAAAAAAAATTAACTCATCACATAAATAATTTGGTGAGCTATAATGTAAGTATGGTTAATGTTCATTAAAAATACGAACAGTTAAAAACATAAAAATTATTGATGCATATAGAAAAAGATTTTGTATTCATGTTTAAAGGGAGATATTACTTTTTGGCTGGTACCTAGTTTTTTCATAAAAGGAAAAGTCGAAAAGACTTATCATTCGATAGGATGCGACAAAAGGCTAGGACGTGTTAGTGAGACAAGAAAACAATCGTATATAGGAGGGGGATCTATTTTCCCCGGTTTAGGAGGGGGTGGGGGGTTCAATTGAAATTAAATCATTTAACACCAACGGCAGCACTTGTTATGTTATGCTTTCCTTTTTTTTTAAAGCCAGAAATCAATTATATAATTATGATTTTAAATCAAACTATTTTATTCGATAGATTACCTATTGACTCCTCTGCGAATACCAAAAAAAACGTTGGCTGTGTTTTGACAAGGGAAAAACAGATGTGATCTTAACACTAAGTAAGAAATCACTGTACGCCCTTGTGGTAACCCTCACCGGACAAAACCTGCTGAAGTACCACAAAAAAAGCTAAGGCTCAGCACGGAAGACTTATGCAGAGGTTGTGGCGATAAGGAGGCACAGGAGGACTCTTCTCACTTTTTATGTCACTGCTCAGCCCTCTCGCAAGAGCAACTAAGAAACAAACACCTACGAAGGTATTTTGTTAATAACTTAAAAGAGCTATACAATATGGTGTGAAACTATCGCAATTCATTGATGCCTCTAGATGGCTTGATAATCCATGAAAATTTATAGGTTAACTTACTAGGAGTGGCCAATCCTCCCGGGTATCACAATGGATCTACATTGATCTAAGTGTGATAGACATGAGATCTTCTATCAGTCCAAGAACCTAACCTTACCTGTAGTTAAATTAATTTATAAACAAAAATTAAAAAAAAAGTCAAACTTTTTTTTATTTTTTTCATTTGACTTCATAAAATAAAATTTTTGTGAAGGAGACATAATCCAGAATCCCAAAATCTCGAATGCCAGAAAATGAGAATCCCATAATCCCAAATGGCCAAAGTCCCGAATGTCATAATCCCGAATGCCAAAATCCTGAGAAATCATTCAAAATTCTGAATTCATTTCAAATACCAAAAAAAGTAGGTGCGTAAGGGATTCGGGATTTTGGCATTCGGGATCTTAGCAATTTGGGATTTTGTCAATTCGGAATTTTATCAATTCGGGATTTCTTACCCAACTTAAAATTTGTGTGTGTTTAATGTTCTTATTAATTTTTAGTCAAACAATAAAATCCAGATGCAGAAATGTCTTCCCGTTTTTGCATAAATTGAAAATAACTGAACCTATTTAACTATAGGAAAATATTATGATTTATGATCTTTAGAGCAACTTTAACAACGTATTGAAGTCAAATTAATAATTAAAAAAAAAAGGTTGCCATGACATGGTAAGTTTTACCGTCGTCTTTTTTCTATTTAAAGTTGACTTTTTAGAAAATCGCTCCCCTTCTGACCAAACAGGGGTTATTAATGAAACTTCCCATACAACTAATTTATTTATTCTTGCTTTTATCGAAAACAATTCAACCCATTTTGATCAATTTTTTTTAGGTAGAAGTTTCCAAAAAGATTCAAAAGAATTATTGTAAACTAAACTTTTGAAAGAAATATTTTTTGGCAATAAAAAAAATATCAGAATTTTTTTGAAACACCCTGCAGGTACAAAATGTATTTTTTTTTTAAACTGCTCCAACGATTTTTAAACTTTGTTTTCTCATAAATTGAGTATAATTAGATTTATTAATAAAATCAGATGGTGTACATAGTGTTGGTGTCAAAAATATTTCAGAAGTTGTTTAAATAATTTATTTCTAATTACATATGTTCATATTTTAACAATTTTTCAGTTTAAACTGTTTAAAACCACATGGAGCAACTATATGCTACCAAGTCGTGCACTTTATTTAACAATGTATTAATTTTGAATGCAATTTTATTTACTAACAAACTAAAGGGTCCGCCATCTAACGTTTTTTTTTTCAACTAGTGCTTATTTCGTGAATGGTAACACTTAGCTGATGTTTGATTTGACAAATAATTAGTTTTATCCTTCCGCTGAACGAATATGGTTGTGTATACGCTTCGCTAAGTATGCCTGCGATCGACTTAGAGAAGATGCCGATTTTGCCAAAAAAATCATCTTTTCAGATGAAGCTAATTTTGATCTTGGCGGGTAGTAAACAAGCAAAATTGTCGCATTTGGGGCACAGAAAACCCGCACGCATACATTGAAAAGCCGATACACCCAAAACGAGTCACTGTTTGTTGAGGATTTTGGTCCAGAGGCATAATTGGGCTATTTTTCGAAAATGAGCAAGGAGTGGCCGTTACAGTCAATGGCGATCGTTATCGGGCCATGTTGAACGAATTTTTGTTCACAAAAATTGAAGAGGAGGATATTGGCAACATTTGGTTTCAACAGGACGGCGCTACGTGCCACACAGCCGAAGCTACAACCGATGTTTTGCGCCATTTAAAAAAAAAAAAAGTTATTTGGCGGACCCTTTATTACGTTTACCTTACATCACCAATGCTTATAGCCATTTAAAAGCCTTGAACCACAACGGTAAGTTCGTGCGATCAAGTTGTCTACTTTATTGTTATTCAGTTAGCCATTAATATTGTTCTTTTGATTTCTTCGAACTTAGATAAGTAGATTAAATGGCCATTGTACGGAACCAAAATAATATCTAATCCTACCTACTTTACCTACTTTAGCTGCTTATTGAACTTAATTCACATAAAAACAGGCATAATATTATACATAATTAATATAAAATAAATAGCCCTCCAGAATAGGCTCTTACCATAACAATGAAGGAATAATACCTACCATCGCTATTAAACCTTTTTTTTGGATTTAAACCAAAAGGTATAATATCCATTTACCTTTTACCGCACTCAAAGTAATTTTATAAAATTTTCCGTAGGCACATTTCAAGATTCAAGAAATCGGAATCCTTTTTATTTATTTTTTTTTTTTATTAACTTCTTCGTGTTCAGTGAGATTAATACTTCTTCAATTTCACTCATACGATATTGGTAAACCCTTGACAACAACAAACAAAAAAAACAAGAAGAGAGGAAGGTATACCTACACAAAATAACAGAAAAATGAACTTACGAGTAAGTGCCACAAGATCCGATAAACTTTTCTTCTTTTTTTTTCTTCAAAATATCTCAAGTTCGTAGAGGTATAGAGGTAAGCTATTCAAACATGTACCCATACTTATTTCAAAAGCCCTTACCTGATGGGAAGTAGTATCTTCTGACGCAGTTCACTCATATCATAACACAACAACGGTAATGTTCTTCTATATCAATGGGAAACCGAACGCTTAACTACCAATATACCCTCGCATTTGGCTTAATTCCTTAAATCAATATTGATCACGTATCCCAATCATAAACGACGACGACCCTTATTCTCGAATATCCTTCTTCCATCCCCCAGCCAGCGCTAGCGCCAGCCACGACAGGGCTTGGGGCAGAGGAGCAATTGTTGGTGTAATATCTATCCTGTTTTGAGTGGTGTGCCCCTACATCAAGGCTTTCTTATATCCTGCCATATGATGTACGTCGATACGTGTCTTTGGTCGGTTTTGTGCCAAGTTGCTCTTCTTTTGTATCACTTGGCTGTGGCAGGTCTGGTATAGGTTGACTCTGCGTCAAAGTTTCGACAAATCCGTAATGATGAGAATTAATGATAGGAGTCTTATGAAGAAGAAGGGATATAATGGTTGTTCTTTTTTTTTCATATACACACATTATATCTATGTATGTATTTTCAAAGGGTAGTATAGGTACGTGTCGTGGAGTGGAGTGTGCGGCGCGCGGTGAATGGTGTTAAAATGGATAAAAGGGATTGAGGAAATTGATTTCGGATTTATTCTTCTTCAGCTCTGAATCAAATGTTTGATATTAATTTGAAAAAAAAAGAAGAAAAAGAAAATCAAAGATGTCACACGACGAGCTTAGTAGTTACTATTTATTACGTCAATATCTTCAAATGAGGATTTCCAATGGTTTAAGGGATATTTTCATTTAGATAAGATATTGTGTGAAAAACGAGCGCTATACAATATCGAAGTAGTGAATTGGCTGGGAAGCATAGGCAGGCGGGTGAGATGACTTTTTTTTAATCCTTTGCATAGTATTTTGAAGTACCATTTTTCACGAGTTCATGTTGATATCCAGAGAAAAGAAGTAGAAGAGTCATAGAGATTACCAAGAATCGAATTGATGTTAGTTGCAGTTGCTATAGATTTTTATCAAAAGCAACAAGACCTTCAAAAAATCTCGTTTAGAGAACAAACTTTACAAATAAAAAATAAATTAAATGCTGTGATGGTGGGTTTATCACAAGGGATCTACACTGATATAATTGTGATAGGAGTAAGATCCTCTATCTACCCAAGAACCTAAATGATGTGGTTTCGAAAATATATATAGTGTGCGTCAGGTTTTACGTGCGAAGTATAGAAAAATGTAAAAAAAATGTAAAAAGGCTAATCGTGTTTCCGTATAAAGTTATATTCAAGGTCAAAGGTAGAAAATATAGGTTTTCGGTGTTTTTTTTAAGACGTGTGGTTTTCAATCTGGCAATACTTTTCTCAGAGTTGGTCTTTTTGGCATCTGTCACTTGATTTATGCTCAAATTGGTTTGCCCTTTTATAATTAATAGACTTACTCCTGAACAACGTTTGCAAATAGTGCAAATTATTTATTAAAATAATGGTTCGTCCAATATTCGGTTGACATAATTGCAAAATCGCATAAATTCGAACAACCAAGGATCGGTTTTGCACCACGTTTACTCTAGTGGATATAGTGCGCGTCCTCAGAGACGTGCGCCGCGCCGTACAGTGCACATCGAAGACGCTATTGCTGCTGTGGAGCAGAGTATCGAATGAGTCCATTCGCCATCGCGCGCAACAATTGGAGCTGTCGAAAATTGGGCCTCTCGACTGGAATTTTTTCGAGCCAGTTGCGGCCGCGGCCCCTTGCCAGAAATCATTTTTTTTTAACAAAGTGGCAAACTTTTATCTTTATAATAAAGCTAAATTCTTGGCCATTACATTGAATTAAATGCGTTTTATTTCTTCTTGAAGACCACACGTCTAAAAAAAAAACACACTTTAGAATGTAATAAAGACTAAATTTTAAAGGGAAGCTTAGTTCTAAGCAAATACGCTTGGTTTGCAAAATATTCGTGAAATTCTACAAAAAAAGGACCTTTAACCCCCCATCTTGACTAAAGCTCGCGGGCCTGGGCTGGGGACTTTTAGTATGTTGTACCTAGGTATTACCCCTACCGTTTTAAACAACAACCCAGACTACATAATTTTTTGCTTTCATTTTTCTTTCGTTAGAAAATTGACGGTTTGAATTTACTGCAGAATTTAATGAAAAGAAAGATTTTTTTTTAGAAAGTAGTAGTTTTCATAATCTTAATTTTTCTCAATAACTAAAAGACCTACAACCCTCTGGTTTTTAGCGTTTGACTTAAGATAAATGGGAGCATCAAATACTAAATAAAAATTGAGTACCTTATAACACAAACATTTGAAAAAAAAATCAGTATAAACTAATTTTTTTTTATTTTTTTCAAATTTTTTAATTCAAAATCATTTTTTTTTTAAACTGTTGACTAAAATAACTTAGTTTAACAATAAAATAATAGAATAGGTTTTTGGATTTTCAAAAAGCTATAGTATAGTATTGTAATTGTATCCGTTGTTTTTAAATGATTGCATATGCACTTTAAACCAATGTTTTAGAAAATGATCTCCCCCGTATAAACGGGGATAAATAAGCCCCCCTCTTCTAAGTGATTTTTTTTTGTTAGAATTACCCCCAAAATTATTTCACATAGCATTGGTCCATAACTTGGAAATAAGCTGTAAGGTTCTTACCCTTGAAAATACAGTGTTTTTCATTTCACAAAAAACACTGTTTCAAATAAATTAAATAAGGATATTTTAACCCCCACCACTTTCTTTTACTATATATCATCTCTCTCGTCACGTTAATGGAATTATCATGAATGAAGATGCATTTACTTTTTCTAATATTTCTGGGTCGATTGATCAATAAAGACTAAATTTGTAACGCAATAACATGATTTTCAGATTTATTGATATTTCTACCCCTGTATCTCCCTTTGTATTGCTCCTAGCGAAAATTTGAATAAGACTTTTTTTGTAGCTTATTTAATATACTTTGATTTTGTAGTGTATACTTTTCCGCTAATACACTTGGTTTTCAAAATATTTGTGAAATTCTACAAAAGGGGACCTCTAACCCCCCCTCTTGATTTAAGGTCGCGGGCCTGGGCTGGGGGCTTTTGGTATGTTGTACCTGGGGGTAACCCCTACCCTTTAAAATAATAACCCAGACTACATGATTTTTTCCATTTATTTTATGATTGAGTGGACTAATATAATACCAACACGTATTACAAAATCACTATTCATTGTACTCTAGCCTAGGAAATTCCTCAGGGCTCCTAAGCCTACTCATATAGAATAACTGGTGTATAAAACATGTTTGGAATTTTATTTTTAAATAAAGTTCTAAAACATATACCTAGTATCTAAGGAAACGTAGGATATTTTAACCTTTTGTTGCAAGAATTTGAAGGATACTTACATATATCTATGGATTGAATTAAAATTAACTATGAAAACCAATACCAAAGGAAACCTTTCAATATTCTAAAAACCAATTCGACCAGCAGAGAGTATAGGTATGTAGCTTACATGAACTGCTTAACACTCTTCTATAAGCGGTTACAACAGCACCAGTATAGGTACAACTTACATCCCTATGCCAAATTTACTAAGTGCTCTTTTCGTTACCACAACAAGTCGTTTATCTGCTCTGTATATTCCTGCCCTGTACGTATACTTCGTTCCTCTTCTTAATACTTTTCCTCTTCCTACCCTCACCCACCCTGATGATCTCTTTGAACATGCTTAAAAGTTGGCAAATATTTACACAATAAAAGTGAATGTTAACATACAAATGAGAATTTTGTTTCAACAAATTGCATAACCACAATCCCCCCCCCCCCCCCCACCGAAAACTACAAGAGTGTGCATATTTTTAAATCCTCATATCCCATCTAGTCAAATTCTTTCATCACCCACATAAGCTAGATGAAACTTTAAATAATATAAAAAAAAAATATATCCTTAACTTATGCACAAACATATGAATCCTAAGTACCACCAGATAGATTGTGAAACTAAAACTTTACTCATCGCATAATGTAGTTGGAAAAGTTTTTAATCAAATTTTCAAATCCTGCATGACCGAGTACCTATATGTGATATACTTATCCTGCAAGCAACCCACACACATCATATTCTCTATGGGAATGGGAAGTACAAAAAAATTGGAAGCAAACCGAAGAACGAAAGGAAAAGAAAGAATAAATTGGATCATATTGCAAATCTCCACTCTGTACCATTAGTGGCGCATAACTCCATGAGTAATCAAATCACCAACAAAGCCAAAGTATTTGTTGCATGAAATACATAATATTAAATACGTATATGCGGAAGAAGAGAGGAATAGAGAAGAGAAGGAGGTGCAAAAGGGACAATATCGTCCTATTCTAGCGAGACCGAGAGACATGCCTGATTATGAGTCATCACTTGGAATTCCGGAAAACTTTTTGAAACTGCCGTTTCCCGCTGGAGAAAGTTTTACTGCTTGCACAAATAAATGAAAGAAATACTGGAAAAACACATCATACTCATACCTACTCGTACTAGCACACTAACAACAACATCAACAACAACTACAACCTCAACATCAACGACTGAAAACGAAGTTGAGAAAAGGGATTTCTTTCTAACCATCATCGTCACCTCACCTCCATTTTTTTTTGAACCGCATCGCTTGCTCCATCTTATATAGGTATAGGTATAGGTATAGGTATAGGTATAGGTATAGGTATAGGTATAGGTATAGGTATAGGTATAGGTATAGGTATAGGTATAGGTATAGGTATATCCTTCGAAATTCTGCTAAGTTATATTTGCAGACAAAGTTTTGTTTTTATTTTCCCCCACATTTGAAGGACCCGTTTTTGTGGCAATGTACAGTGTAGTGCAAAAAATTTATAGGTTTTTTTTTAAAATCTTGATTCTGGAATTAAAGACTTTCGGCTTAATTTTAAGGCCGAATTCACATGGGATTAACATTATGGAGCTGATATTATGAGGGCTTAGAGTGGATATGGAGGACTTAATTGACACAAAAGTGACAGTGATGAAACATTTGTTACATTTATTCTACGAATGAAATTTAAAAAAAATACCAAACGAAGGAGAGACAATTTTTAAGGAAGACAATAAATTCCATCTCGTTTTTTCGTATGGGGGTTTCTATTGGCCAGAACAGACGTGCAGCTTTTAAAGCCTTCAAATGGACCGATTCGAAGATTATAACTTCAGTTTTAATTAGGTATCGTGTCTTAAAGGCCAAAGTCTTTTTATGAAAACTTAAATGTCGGACTAAATTTGGGTTTACAAATTATTTGGTAGGGGCAAGCAAATTCATACTAAAGGCGTGATTGAGTGCGCCGTCAATATTATTTTCATTCCCAAAATGCAAAAGTTGATGAAAATTTTCACATTTTCGAAAAACAATATGTTGCAAAGTTACTACCATAACTCTCTACAAATAATGTAATTATCGGTTTTATATGGATAATGGCAACAGGGGAGACGATAGCGGCACTTAATTTAATTTCCCACCTAAGCAAAACGTCGTCCACCAAAAAAAAAAAAAAAAAAACGTCGATTTGGTTAGCTTCAAAAAGACATAAAACTTGGCTTCTAATGCTTGTATCTTCAAGATTGAACTTTTGAAATAAAGCTAAAATGTCAAGCCACATTTGTATATAAAAATTATTGTGAAATGTTGTAATATTTTTTACTAGCGAGGTGATTTAGAACTTTTCTTCATAAATGTAGTTTCTCAGGGCAATATGAATTGTATCTTTAGTAGTTTCGCGCAAAACTACATCTCGCAAAATTAAGAAAAGATTTTGCCGAAATATTTTTTACAACACTGTTCTATACATAAAATATTGTGTAAATATATAAAGAGGTAAACACAAATAGACATATGTACGTTAAGGAGTTACAAATCGGTAGCAATTAAATTTCATATTCTGTTCAAAATATATGTACCTACCTATACAATGTTCATATATGCACATAAGTGTAAATATGAATGTGTGACTAGTGCATATATACGAAGGTCCTTTTTCCCTTCCATATAGTGCATATATATTTTCAATTATATTGTGCAAGGAAATTTGTGAAGTCAATTTGCCCACAGGTCCTTTTCTTCGTTGGCAGTTGGCATGTTTTTGTATAATTCATAAAAGGACGAAATTATTGATTTTTGTATACCTATACCTACCTAGCTCTAGCACAAGCTCTACAACCGAAATTTGTATACGTACTAAGGGTGAGTGTTTTTACTATAAAACGTACGCCAGTAGCGTTAGGATAAACATTTCACTGACTAACACACTTGCAAAGTGCATGCCAGAGACAGAGTAAAATGAGGAAATTGTCAGCGTAAACATTGGCAATGGCAATGTGAAATTGTGAAGGCGAATATTAAATGAGTATACGGCGAGGATGATGGCGAGGACGATGGCGACGGCGACACGACTATGTTTGTCGTTTAGTTATCGTTGTTGTTGTTGGTTTTCTATATTCCGAAGGTTTTTCATTTGATTTTATGTAGGTACGAGTATTATTTCACTGTCCTAACCCCTCAATTGAGTTGTTTTTTTTTTTTTTTCCTCGAGAAAGTGCATAAAAGGTTAACTACAGTCGAGGAAGAAAAATTGATACCATCAGGAATTATTTTAGATTTTATAAAAAGAATAAATAAATCAATAGGAGGGTAATTGTAGTGTCCATTAAAAAGGCATTAGGCAGCCTGCGGGGTCAAATTTAAATTCAAGTTGTACAAACGTAGTTCAAATATTGATCAGGGGTTAAGCAATTTTGACTCGCCGATTTCGGCGGCAATGTTGGTTTCTATTTTATATTTTTTCTCGCATAATTTTGGACTTTGTTCATTTTGAATGTAATAAAAATCATAGAGCTTTTTGAAAACGATGCAATATGGCAGTTCAATCAAAGTTACAGCCCCTTGAAAGTTGGCAACGTACCTTACACAAATCCGCCGCTTTACCAATGATTTCAATGTGGGTGTTTTCAAAATCTAGTTTTTGGGTACATTTTTTTAGAAATCATTCATTCGTTTCAAAAGTTACTGGTCATCGTGTTGACGTGACTCCAGTAAATTCTACAAAGTGGCAGCCTCGATCCTGTTTTGAGCTAGAAATCATTTTTGTATATGTCACTTTTGACGTTTGTGTGAACAACTGGTCATTTGATTATTCTTGGTAAGGCTGTCGGTTTGCGAGGTTTTCAGCTCCAGAGTCATGTTTTGAAAATGTTCAAAATTTAACGTCGATTTCGTCAATAAGGGCGTTTTTTTGGAAAAAAAAACCGCTGCTAATTTGATAATTGTTGACTGTCAGGGTGTCCCGGACCTGGTTGGAAGTATTTTTAGGGTGTGGGTTCTTGGGTAGATTCTAAGAAAAAACCATTTTACAGAAAAGGTCTATTTCCAATTTTGACATCATTTATCGTAGATTTACGAAAACGTTAACATGGGTTTGGTGTACTCTGACCAATGTTAACAAAAATTTCTCTGCCAATTCTAGTGATGGAAACATCGTTTAGGATTTTATTTTTAAAAGAAATACTAGCGTTTCCAAAGGTAGCTTTGGCGTTAAGAATTAAACTGATGAATGAATTAGTTTTTTTCTTATCCTTTATACAATTTTTGTTTGGTATATTTTCAAATTAGACCTTCTGAGAAATTTTAAGGACGGGATAGGGAAATGAGGGTTTTTACAGGTAGTCAAATAAGAAAGCACGAGAAAATTTTTAATAGCTACGTAATTTAAAAAAAATTATTGATTCTTTTAAGATTGGAAACTTTTATAAGAAACGTAGAGAAAAAATCATAAATTCCATTTTTTACCTGTTGCAGGTTTTCGCCAGTATCATAAAATTTATGAGTTTTTCGCCGACCTTGTTCTTGATTTTTATTTTCATTATTGTTACGTACATTCGAAAAAATAGTAAAACGTTATGCTTATTTCGCATTTTCTGCAGAAAATTGACCCCAAAGTCAAAACATTGGCATGAGAAGGAAAAATTTAAAAGGCTAGAAACTGAATATCTTAAGACTGAGAAAAGATATTAACTTTATTTAAACGCAGTTTTAAATGATAGTATTTCTTAAAGTATCAAACAAGTTTCTACCATTAGAATTAGCAGAGCAATTTTTGTTAACATGGGTCACCGACGGATCGAAGATGGATGGGCTTCTTCTCAGAGTCCCTAGATTTAGCCAAGTTTTATAGACTTCCTGATTACAGAAGTGTCTTCCAAGCAGAGGTCCTGGCATAGTGATAAAGGCTGCTGAACAGGTCTCAATGCTGGCGATACCACAGGCTGATATCACCTTTTACATTGACAGCCAAGCAGCGATCAATGCTATCTCTGCCACAGAAATCAGATACAAGCTGGTTTCATGCTGTCGTGAAGAGCTAAAAGATCCTGGACACTGTGGAATTTTAGGAAATGAAAAAGCAAATGAACTGGCAAGTACTGGTTCATCACTAGAACTAAGCCTGACAGACTTCGGTGTTAAAATTCCACCCTGTGCCATTTAACAGAAAATTGGTAAGAAAGATAGTGGAACTTAGCAATGACAGATGAAACTCGCTCGCAACTTGTAGCACTTCAAAGAATCTGTGGCCCAGCTACAATAAGAAAAAAAAGGGACAAAATTATGAACCTGAGAAAAAGATCCCTGAATCTTTTGAAACGAATTATAACAGGGCATAATCACTTAGGATATCATAGAGAGAATATGAGACTAAGTACTGCAGACATTTGCAGAGGCTGCGGAGACGAAGAAGACGATCTAGCAGAAATCTCGAAGTTAACAGGTGATAACATCTTAAATTTATTGAACTTCATCAACGCCTCCAAATGGCTTGATACTCCATAGGATTATGGAGTATATATCAATAATGATCTAAGTGTGACGGGAACAAGTTCCACTGTCAGGCTATCAACCTTACTTAACCTAACCTAACCTATGGGTCAGGGTACACAAAAGTAATCGTTTTCTCGAATCCACGATAAATGATGTCAAAATTAGAGATAGACATGTACTGTAAAACGATTTTTTTCTAATAGAATATACCCAAGAACAACACCTTAAAATTCTTCCAACTAGGTCCGGGACAACCTGTATAGTTTTGTTCGAAAACAATTTTGTATCCGGCTTTCTCAATATTCCGCAGCTAAATCCTATATTTTTTTGATCGAAGATCTCCAATTCTCTTAACACCGTGGGTGAAATAGTAAACCATGAGTAAAACCCATGTCTCAGTATCCGTCTCATAAGGGTCTTGTACATGAGAATTTTTATTTTTTCTAAAAACAACTTTGAGCTTAAAAAATGGATTCGGCGACCCAGTAACCATTTTGCCCTTATTAATTACAGATCTACCGTGTTTATTAAAAGTAAATCGGTTTAGAAAATGTATTCCAAAGGTAATCTATTTTTTTTTGGTTTATGGATTTGCTCTCTTTAACTGCAAGATTAGTGTCCCTTCCCGCTGGCATTTCTGAAACACGTCAATCCACATTTACTAGGATATTAATTTTCAATCTTCAGTTTTTGAAATTGTTTTCTATACAAGAGGAAGCTCACGCTTAATTTTGTTAAGGGCTAAAGTTGGTCGAACTCCGCTTGTCAATATGATGGTGTCATCGGCGTTATGAATTGAACCAGGTTCATGTGTTACAGGGTCTGAAAGAGGAAAGTCTTGCAAAAAAAAAAATATTGAACAAAAATGGCCCCAGAATCGATCCTTGAGGAACACCTCTACTCACATCAGGGAAAAAATCTGTGTGTTCATATCCAATAGATATTGAAATTGTTCTGTTTGATAAGACACTTAAAATTATCTTAATTGGCCAATTCGGAAAGTTTAGCTGTATAGGTTGGAATAATCAAACGCCTTTTCAAGGTCAATGTCTAAGCTCACTGTATATTTTTTTATTTCTTAGGTTTTGAACGAACTTATCCTGGAATGAGATCAGAGTTTCCTTTTTTATACCCAAATTGGTTATTTGGAACGATATCAGCATCTTCACAGAAACTTTTTAAATGATTGGCTAAAACCCTCTCAGATAATGTTCCGATATTAGTGAGTAGCGAAATGGGTCAAAAGTTCTCAACTTCTCGTGTAGCTGTTTTCTTTGCTATTGACACGATCTTGGCTTATTTCCTGATTTTTGGAAAGTATACCCAGTATTAATACATAGATTAAAAATTACTGCTAAAACTATTACGAGGTGTATGTTCATTAAATTTGAGAATCTTTTCTCCGCCGATACTAAGACTATAATTAGCGATATTTTGAAGGTTTTCTGTTAACTTTGAATATTTTTTTTCTGAAAACAGTCTCTTCTTACCCCATATTGCCCCACTGTGTGTTATGTGTGTGGCACACACAGCCGGCACTTTTACAATATCCTCTACAGTTTGTTGCCCGCACATTCTACCTATTCGAATTCGGAACTGAACTCAATTTGATTTTCTTATGTCTTTGTCCTCGAAGTTAAGGATAATCTTTATTACAAAAAGGAGGGAATCCCATTCATTTTCCAACGCAATGTACTTACTACACGCTACAACCACCACAAGGATAATATCATCCAGAGCAAAAACCATTGCACAACAACGAAAACTCTTGATATCTTTTGCTAGCAGAAGTTGTAATTTTCCTTTTTGTTGTTGTTTCGTTCGTTTCGTTACAATGGTAATGGATTTATAGTGAACACGGAGACGACATAAGGAGAAGACCCAAAAAAATAAAATTAAAAACAACCCCCAACAGAATTTCCATTCACTTGAAATGGCCGAGTCGTCTCGCTGGGTGCTTGAACTGCTATTGGGATTGGAATTGGGTATGGGATTCTGCTGCCTACCCATGCGTAAAGTTTTCCCTTTGTCCTTCAAAAATATTCGAACACTGTTCAATTTACCCCTCCTTATCTTGTTATAGTATGTGGAATTTAGCAACAGCAGCAGGTCCTTGCTGCTGCTGCCATTCTACAAACCGAAACCAGTCCGTCAGGCTCTGGCTGGCTGAGGAAAGGAGGCCTTTCTGAATTTGTTTCGGTTCTTCTTTTTTTTCTACATTTTTATCGGTTTCTTCGGGGTGAATTGAACAAACAGTCTCATCCCCTTCGGGCGGTCTATGATTTTCTCTTTTTGCAGCATGCAGCACAAACAAGGAATACGGCATAGTGGCGCCGGGAATTATCCCTTGAAGGGATGCAAAATGCACCCCCAACTTTGTACTAAGCTGGCACCACACTCTTTGTATACATGTACACTGTACAGCTATATGCTTTGGTGGTTGTATATGTATATATGTCTGTATACCTATACCTAATATTGTCTCTTTCAATGTTTGTTTCTTCGTTTGCCTTTATTTTATATTTTGTTTGCATAATGTGGTAGTGTAGGTATACGTATTTGTTTGATTATATGTATGTGTGTGTGTGCATTCGAGGGTTTTTGGTTGGTGGGGTGTTTTCTTTTTTTTTTTTTGTATTTTTGAAAACTTTCAAGTTGGATTACAACCAAGGACGATATGATGAGGGTGGACAAAAAAAAGTTGTATTTCGACTATGATGGTGAATGGTAAATAATGAAATCTACTATAGGAAAGTACAACGGTTTCAATACGTTTATAGCATTAAAGTTACTCAGTGGAAATTGTTTTGTATATAGAAAGTTTTTTGTGTAAGAATTTTTATTTGCAACAGTGTGGTGGAAAAGGGAATGTGTTTTAAGTGCAGATAAATCAGTAGAAAATAGATTTTATGATTACATATATACAAACATATATTAATTGAGAAATGTAAGCAAAGTGGAAATTTTAAAGTTTACAATTTTTATATATAAAATAAGAATTGCACGTCGGTATAGTGTAACCTATCTACAAGAAAGGAGATGCTCTGACCTGTACCAACTAGAGAGGTATAAGTCTCCTAAGCTTCGCATACAAAATCCTGTCATCTATGTACTGTGTGATCGCTTAAAACCGTTTCGTCCCGTATCAGTGTGGTTTGAGGCCCGGCAAATAAATAAACCGTCGCGTCGATCAAAGCTGTTATACCGGCGCGTTTGCAAGTATTGAATCGGAGGCGGCAAAAATGGGTTTGGGACAAGACGAAGTATGTGCTATCATCGAGAAAGGAATGTCAACATCGTCGACTTGGGAAAAACGTCACGATGAATAGGTACAACTTCGATGTCATCAAGGACTTTGTCTACCTGGGCTCCACTATTACATCGCAAAATGACATCAGTGCAGAGATCAAACGAAGAATTATTCTTGCCAATCGCTGTTTCTTGGAGCTTAGAAGGCATTTGAGTAGTAAAGCCCTCACTCAAGGAACCAAGGAGACCTTACAAAGGGTCCGCCAAATAACTTCTTTTTTTTTTGAAAATGGCGCAAAACATGGAGTGTAGCTATGGCTGTGTGGCACGTAGAGCCTTCCTGTTGAAACCAAATGTTGCCAATAACCTCCTCTTCAATTTTTGTGAACAAAAATTCGTTCAACATGGCCCGATAACGATCGCCATTGACTGTAAAGGCCACTCATTGCTCATTTTCGAAAAATGGCCAAATTATGCCTCTGGACCAAAATCCGCACCAAACAGTGACTAATTTTGGGTGTATCGGCTTTTCAATGTATGCGTGCGGGTTTTCTGTGCCCCAAATGCGACAATTTTGCTTGTTTACTACCCGACAAGATCAAAATGAGCTTCATCTGAAAAGATGATTTTTTTTGGCAAAATCGGCATCTTCTCTAAGTCGATCGCAGGCCCACTTAGCGAAGCGTATACACAACCATATTCGTTCAGCGGAAGGATACAACTAATTATCTGTCAAATCAAACATGAGCGAAGTGTTACCATTCACGAAAAAAGCATTAGTTGAAAAAAAAAAACGTTAGATGGCGGACCCTTTATAAGACCCTAATCATCCCGGTCCTGCTATATGGGGCAGAAGCATGGACCCTGTCAAAAACGGATGAGAACCTGCTTGATGGGTGCTTTGAAAGGGCGATTATTCGGGGGACAAAGAGCTAAGGCGTGCTGGTAGGATCGAGGCAAAAAAACTCATATTAGAGGGGGTATATTTCCCCCATTCAACCAGGAGGGGCAATTTAAAAAAAATCGACTTAAAATTCTTTTTCAAAAACAACGATAACACTAACAATGCCATGCTATACCTTTTTGTAAAGCCACTAAAGTTTTTGAAAAATTAATTTTTAAATTCAAAATTTGAAAAATTTTTATTTTTAATTTGTTAAAAATTTAACGTTATTAAGTTCTTTTTATTCCAATATTCAATGTTCCTACAAGACATTTAAGCATCCGAGTTTCTATGTTTACGATGGCGGTTTTTCGTGTATACTCACTGAACTTCATGAATAAAAAAAAGTCTACAAATTGCATTCAATTTCGAGGTGTTATCGTAGTGCACTTGAATAAATTAATTTTGTAGCAGTAAATTCGGTCATAAGTCCTGCCTCCTTAGATTTTTTAATTTATTTTGTGGCGGCCGGCGCTTATGCTTATTGATGGAAGTGAGTGATATACTCAAAATTACATTTTGGTCGGTAAAAGCTAAAGAGTTGGGATGGAAAAATTAAATTTGATTCGCTGATTTAATTTCTTAAAAAAAAGGTCAAATTCAAAAAGTCTACATTTGCATGCAATTTCTGGGTCTAATTTTATGGAGAAATCACAACGCACTTGAACTGATATTGCGGCATGTAAAGCACCTAATTAGGTCCTAATTGCTGATGCATACTTAGATTTTTGAATCTCTTTTCTGTGGCGGTGTTATCTTGACGTCTTGACAAGTTTCACACAATACAACGAGGTTCTAAAAGCCTATTTTGTCATAAATGTGTGGGAGTAGAAAGTTTATTTGCACCTTTTCGAAGAGGTCTTGGCTAGACGTTTAATTCGGTACCATTCTTTGAAGTGTGTATTAATTTTTGGGCGATTTATGATTTTTTTGGCAAAACTGTTGAGATGCATTTCTAGGTCAAATCGTAAATTACTTGAACTAAAATTGCAGCACTAGATTAGCACTTAATTATAGTTCCTAATTTCTACATCATTAGATTTTTTTTAATTTCGTTTGTGGGTGCACCATCTTGACTCACCTAGTTTAGGTTTACACAAGTACATGTAGTTACATAGGTATTTGGTTCTTAGCTACTTTATTTTTAAAGTATCGAAGTTCCAGGAAGAAACCTTTTTTTTCTCAAATGAAATACAAATCCGTGGTTTTCAAAAATTATTAAGGAAAACCAAAAGTTCCTCTTGATATATTTATGTAATTTTAATTGGCAGGAAAATCGTCAATCAAAATGAATTTTTTTAAATTGAAGCGTGATTCAGCTGAATTGTTTTTTTTTTGTTAATTATTTACTTCGCCCCTTAAAAAAACTTCTTGTTTATAAGAAATTTGTCAAATCATTGTCAACTTAAATAAGACAGAAATAATCTTTAATTAGAATCCTCACAAGTGTGTATATGTAGATACAAAAATATATCTACACAAGTATAGATATTTCTTTCACCCTGTGGTCATATAAAGGGTGTTTTTTTTTAAACGTGTAGTTTTCAATCCGGCAATACTTTTTTCGGAGTTGGTCTTTTTGAAAGCTGTCACTTGATTTATGCTCAGTTTGGTTTGCCATTTCACAATGAATAGACTTGAAACTGTCCCAAACCAATGCGAAACATTAGCGCGAATATGCGACGACTGAATAATGTTCGAAGATTCGCATCGGGTCAGTGTGGGTGCTCCCATTAATCTCCATGTAAATAAATTAAAACAGGCGAAAGTTTCGTCGTCGTTCTGAAGTATTCGCGTTGGTTTGGGAGAGCCTTTATTCTTGAAAAACGTTTGCAAATTGTGCAAATTTATTACCAAAATATTTGTTCCGCCATCGCCCGCAATAAATGGAGTTGTCGAAAATCGGGCCTCTCAGCTGGAATTTATTCGAGCCATCCGCAGCAGCCACTTACCTGAAATCATTTTTAAAACGTAATGGCAAACCCTTATCTTTATAATAAAGCTAAATTCTTGGCCATAACATTAAATTATATGCGTTTTATTTCTTTTTGAAAACCGCACACCTCTAAAAAAAACACCCTTTATTGAGGTATCCCTCATTCGAACTGTCTACTCTGTCGGCTGTCAGATGAGAAACCACCCTTTTTCTACATACTCTGCCATATGTTTCACACATCCCTAAACAGGAATAATTTAATTTTTTATTCCACCACGTATTTTTGAGCGATTCCTTGAAAAGTCATGTCAAACTCAAAATCCTCCCTCAACATTTCCATATTGTATTTTACTTACAAACGCACAAAGTTGAAAGAAAAAAAAAATAATACTTCATCACAAACAACAATGTAGATAGAAATGAAAAATCCTAGAACATCTGCCATACAAATGAATGATGAATAACCATTTTGAAGTATTTTTTCGTATTTGAGTTTGAATAATAGTTCTGTATAAACTATTTACTACACAGTAGTTACAAACAAACATAGTGATCCTCATCAGTATTTCGTGGTTACACTTAAATGACAGACACACTTGTGCCATTGAAAATATCTACATATTATACTCTCGCGCTGCTGCCATGCCATCCCCTGTTATATTTATTAGTTGGGGTAGCTCAGCTCAGCTCTAAACTAAACACACCGACTATTTTTTGTTTGGGGGGGATGCCAGATTATATTACAGTTATCCTTATGCAAAATCCATAAAATCATCACTTGTTTTACTCGTTTGGAATAATTGGATTGTTGCCAGCACAACACACTCACTCAACATCAAAATCATCCCCTATAGTCTCGTGAATAAAGTCTTTGCTATTCCGTGTATATACACGCGTATAGTTGTTTTTTTCTTATTTTATTTTCTATTCTTTCCCTTCGCCTTTTTCGCATTCGTCAGTTACATAAAATTATACGAGCATTGTCTGACACTATCTTGGTATATTGGTGTTTTTAGAACAGTGGTGGCCAAGAATATTAAAGTGGCAATCATTGCGATTATTATAATTGTTGCTTATGGTTTAGAAATAAACAAAATAAAGTAAATCACCAGGTTAACATATAACTTGGAAGTAAAATTATGAAAAAAAAAAATCATTCCAGCAACCAACCAAAAATAAGGAAACTTTCCTTTTTGCTGACAAAAACCCGAAAGGCAACATTCTCGAGCATCAGGGAGTGAGTCAAACTTCTGCTTTCAAAATTCTGACAGTTAATAGTATTTATTTATTGAAGAATTCAATAAAACAACAACAACTTGGTGTGCTACCACCATCAAGTAAAGGGTCTGCCAATAGAGACTTCCGAACTACTTTGACAGTTGATGTCAGCCATATTGTTGAAGGTATACATCTGTCAAATTGGCTGTCATTTTATTCAGTCTGTTTTGCCAAATCACAATGGACGTACGAGTATAGAGCGTTCAAGAACACCTGAAAATGGTAAAATTGTTTTATCAAAATGGGATCACCATAATCGTCCTACCGAGAGGACTATTCGAGTGTGTCGGATAAATTTGAGTCTACTGGTACGTCGACGAAAAAAAAGGAAAATCCGAGGCAGTCGATTTTGCGTCGTTCACAAGAAATGGGCCTTTCGCAGGATGGGCCAGGACCCGTACAAAATTAAACTGACCCAGGAGCTGAAGGTAAACGACCAGACCAGACTACGACGTGTATTCGCTGAATGGGTTTGAAGCAGTTTTAACTGACCCTAATTTTCATCGAAAAGTCATCTTGTGCGATGAGGCGCATTTTTGAATGAATGGGTAGGGGTACGTCAACAAACAAAATTGTCGAATTTGGGACTATTCCAATCCACATGAGATCCAAGAGCGTCCAATGCATTCCGAAAAAGTCACTGGTTGGTGTGGATTTTGGGATGTCGGCGTTATCGGTTCTTATTTATTTGAGAACGACGTTGATGGCCAGGCCATCACCTTCAACGACGAGCGCTATAGGTCGATGATTACCAACTTTTTTTGGCCTGAATTGGATGATATGGACACCAACGATATGTGGTCTCAACAGGACGGCGCGCGCTACGTGCCACACAACTAACGCCAAATCGGAAATTCTGCACGAGCGCTTCGAGGACATGGTAGGGTCATCTCACGTGGAGGTGATGTGAACTGGCCACCGAGATCGTACGATTTGACCCCGTTAGACTTTTTCTTATATGGGGTTTTCTGAAGTCGCAGGTCTATGCTTGTTTTTTTACTCTCTTATGCCTGTTTAATCGACTCCAAGATTTCTATATTTCTTTTATCGCAAGTAAAAGGGATATAAAGGGTCCGCCATCTAACGTTTTTTTTTCAACTAGTGCTTATTTCGTGAATGGTAACACTTAGCTCATGTCTGATTTGACAGATAATTAGTTTTATCCTTCCGCTGAACGAATATGGTTGTGTATACGCTTCGCTAAGTGGTCCTGCGATCGACTTAGAGAAGATGCCGATTTTGCCAAAAAAATCGTCTTTTCAGATAAAGCTCATTTTGATCTTGGCGGGTAGTAAACAAGCAAAATTATCGCATTTGGGGCACAGAAAACCCGCAAGCATACATTGAAAAGCCGATACACCCAAAACGAGTCACTATTTGGTGCGGATTTTGGTCCAGAGGCATAATTGGGCCATTTTTCGAAAATGAGCAAGGAGTGGCCGTTACAGTCAATGGCGATCGTTATCGGGCCATGTTGAACGAATTTTTGTTCACAAAAATTGAAGAGGAGGATATTGGCAACATTTGGTTTCAACAGGACGGCGCTACGTGCCACACAGCCGAAGCTACACTCGATGTTTTGCGCCATTTTCAAAAAAAAAAAGAAGTTATTTGGAGGACCCTTTATAAATTTCATTTCCAAATAGAAAGGTTTATTCATTCTTAAATAGCAATTAATGCTTTGTTCTTATGCTGACAAATGCACTTAATTACAAACTCGAAATAAAATTGTTAAACGAAAAATTTTTGTTCAAAATCATAATTGCTTTTTCGTTGTCGTCGTCATCATATCATCGTTGTAGTATACCTACTATGCGGAAACATTGTTTTAAAAAGCTCCCCTATGTATATATCAAATTGTTCAACATGACTTCTTTCTACAGCACAAATAGAGACCAATCATTATTATTCCCAGCTTCCAATTACTAAAAACAAACAACCAACATATGTAAGTAAAGTAGGTTCACCACAAGTGAGTTAGGTAGGTATACAAAAAGAAATAAATTATAATTTTCGTAATTTGCCCCCAAACCAAGAGAAAATGTAATTAAAAACGACTTAAGTGCAGCAAATGCAGCACTGCACTCCACTACAGCTACACTTCTATACTCAGAGGCAGAATGTGTCATTTTTGAGTGAAATCTTTTCGCTTCATTGCTGTTGATTGCGACTAATATAGAGTTGTTTAAGCGTGCAA
This sequence comes from Leucozona laternaria, assembly GCA_932273885.2. NCBI lineage: Eukaryota > Metazoa > Arthropoda > Insecta > Diptera > Syrphidae > Leucozona > Leucozona laternaria. Next base: position 17,783,699 of record OW026368.1, on the reverse strand, counting down.
TTACAATTGCAACAACATTAGGAGCTCTTCGTTTTTTTTAAAAAAGAAAAGGAGGATGCCATGCCAACGTGTTAATTGAGTTATAAGTCAGCAATTTTTTCATTAAAAAAAATAAAAATTAATCACTTCTGAGGGTATCTGTTGACAGTCTAATTTCTTTTAGATTTTCTCCATATTCAAATTAGATGAACTTTGATAAATTCTTTGTTAGGCTCTTCAGTCCCGTAGCTGAAATTTATTAGTCGAGGGAATCTCAACACAATAAGTGGCAACAAGTTGCAATGTAATTTTAGTATTGTAGCGATTTTTCACAGGTTATATGCGCCTCTTGCGGGGATTTGACGTAATGCTTCGAGAGTATCTATTTTCATAAAAAAAAATGCTTCTTACTTTGGCCGTTTGGAGTCAACCGTAAATTGTAGGCCTTTTCGATTCCAACAGACCAGACAGGTACAAAGGAACAATTGAGAGTTGTAAGTCACTGGACCCTGGTTATACCTGAGATGTCACGCCACTAAATGTTAGCCATTCAACCAAAAATGAGCTTCATCGCTGAACAAAATTCGCTTATGAAAATTGGAATTAACGGCAAACTTGTTTTGGGCCCATTTGGGCATTTAGATGCGTTGTTTGGGCGTCAGTCTATTCCTGTTGAAATGGCAAACCAAACTAAGCATAAATCAAGTGACAGCTGTCAAAAAGACCAACTCCGAAAAAAAGTATTGCCAGATTGAAAACCACACGTCTAAAAATAACATATTAGTACAAATTTTACTCTACCTCTCACACTCTAAGGCCCAGTTTGTTCAGTTAATTAAATTTGCTCCATGACATTCAGAGGTTCAAATTAAATTGCGCTTCTTTACTGAAATCGGCTGATTAGCGATTCCCATGATTGTTAATATTTTGATAAAAATGTTAGTTAACATTCACATTCGCTGATTTACCAGTTGCCACTAATCCTTGATTTAAGATGATTAGATGTGAAATAAAACTGGCCCTACAATGATTTCAACGTTTCGTTTTTTCGTTGCCATAAGTTCGAATTTGAAATTTTACTCTCAAAGCGCCCAAAAGAATTTAAGTTCAAAACATAGAATTTTCGAATTGTGACCCAATTTTTTTGAAATTTGGACCACAAGCAGCGCATCAATTGACAGAGAAAACTGTACAAATTAATAGCTATATCAATTTTTTAAGACTGTTCAAAAGAGTGGAACAGCGAAGATGAGCATCAGAATAAAATAAAATAAAATTTATATACTGAATCTCATTACAATCTATTGTTACTTATTTATAATTCATATAACTTTAAGATGCTTACTTGATGTTAATGAGCGTTAACTAGGCCCGTTTTCATTCCTTATAAACACGCACTATTTAACATTCATCCAGATCACAAACAAATATAAAAGGCGCCTCTGGCTACGGGCCTGGCTATGTACGTGTACACAAAATATTTCCTGCACAAATATAAAAATCTCATGAAATACAAATAAAACTGATCTCATAAAAAGATATACAATTATCTGCTCTTTGAAACATATTATAACTCTGTCATGTGTTTTGTTACGAAATGTACGCCATACAACTTCAACACGAACAAAATAATTTTGTTTTGCAATAAAAAAAAAAAAAAACTTTTCTAATTAAACTAAACAACGAGTCGTGGGGATATCTAGATGAAGATGTGTTATCAACGAAAAATCTAATAGAATGAGATAGAATTGTATTTCTCAGAATTGAAACTTAAAAGTTTCGGTGGTGTTTCGGCGGTAGAGATATAGACATGAACAAAAAAAAAACACATTAAAAAGGACATTTTGATCAAAAAGTAACACGTCTTTTTTTTTTTAATTCTAAGAAGACTTTAGATAGTAGGTACATACCTTAACTAGCTACATATATATTTATAATTTAATTGTTGTAAATAAGGAATTATTATATTGTCGACATGATTATATGGTTGTTTCATTTTATTTTGTTGTATAAACATGGAAACAAATTGGAGTTACCTACCTATGTACATGGATTTTAAGGAATTCGATGTAGGTACGGCCTAAGAAATGTCTTTCTTGGTCTTGGAAAAAAGAAAGAACACAATTTAAAGCAGAAAACATTACCAATTATGAAATAAATACACTCATTTGGGATAACAAATTGAGTCAAAATAAACATACCTTTGCCTACCTAGGGTATACATCAGATACATCACACGATTTTAAATTTAATTAAAACAAAACAAACAAAAAATTATGGCCTGAGTGGTTTTGGGAATACAAAAAATCTTAATTCAAATTGATAGAAACAGTGAAATATTTTTAACATTTTACCTTAAAAAAAAAAAAGTAAACAAACAGATTCGGTTAATTAATTTTTAAAAACCTTTATATAAATGTTTTGTGGGAAAGATCAAATAAAGGGTTTTCCAATAAGAGGTGTTATTTTGATATTCAAAGAAAAATGGCATTTTTTGAGATAAATGATCGGATGTTTATTTCATTATAAAGAGGAAGGCATGCCGTTAATAATGAAACAAAACATCAGCCAAATGGCCGCCACGACCACGCTTACAGGACCATATCCTTTTCATGAAATTTTCCATAACCAAATCGCAAAGTGGCTGCCCTATGTCCTCGATAGCCTCACGAATTCCATCTTTGAGGTCTTGAATCGACGCTGGGCTGTTGGCGTAGACCTTATCTTTCACGTGGCCCCAAAGGAAGAAGTCGCAAGGTGTTAAATCACAAGATCTCGGTGGCCAATTGTGATCACCTCTTCGAGAGATAACACGTTCCGGAAACTTTTCCCGTAAAAGATCGATGGTTTCATTGCTTGTGTGGCACGTAGCGCCTACTTGTTGAAAGTAAACGTTGTCCAGATCAATACCATCCATTTCCGGCCATAAAAAATCATTAATCATCTCTCGATAGCGCAATCCATTGACCGTAACTGTTGCTCCAGCCTCATTTTCGAAAAAGTAAGGTCCAATGACCCCGCCGGACCATAAACCGCACCAAACAGTCACGCGTTGAGGATGGAGAGGCTTTTCAACAATAACTCTTGGGTTTTCCGAGCCCCAGATGCGACAGTTTTGCTTGTTGACGTAGCCTCCGAGGTGGAAATGGGCCTCATCAGTCAAGATGATTTTTCGATGAAATTCCGGATCATTGTCATGCATTTCAAGGACCCAATCAGCAAAGACACGACGTTGTTGATGATCAGCCGGCTTGAGTTCTTGTGTTAACTGAACTTTATAAGCCTTAAGACCCAAGTCTTTATGCAAAATACGGTGTAATGACGTTTGTGGAATGCCTAATTCCAAAGAACGACGAGGAATGGACAAACCTGGGTTTTCTTGAACACTTTGGGCTACAACAGCAATATTCTCAGTTGTTCTTGAGCGACGTGCACGGGTTTTATTCTTCACATCACTAACTTGTCCCAACAGCTCGAATTTGTCCACCAATTTCTGTATTGCGGTCCGACAAGGTGCTTCACGACGACCCAAAAATGTTTTAGTTTTACGAACCGTCTCTGCCAAATTTTCACCATTTTTATAGTGAATTTTAATAATTTCAATGCGTTGTTGAAGCGTGTATCGTTCCATTTTTATTAATGGCGTAGTTTCTACTTGTCAAATGTCAAAAAATGACAGCTTCAAAAGTGACAGCTACCGAAATAGCGGGCTATTCAAAATAACACCTCTTATTGGAAAACCCTTTAGGTAGGTAGGTATCTTTTTACTTTAGCACCACATATACTATTCATTAGGACATTCTTGAAAGGGATTTAAATGTTGAGAAGAACATACTCGTAAAGTCGGTTATTAACTTAATGTGTAATTTACAATAACTTCATTACTTATTTTATTTTGTTTTTGGAAGAAAGTGGCAAACAATAGGGTGACTTTGGCTGAGTGGTTTGACAGCAAAATGTTTTCTCATTAGTTTTAAACGATTTATAGCCCACACGGCCAAAAGCTAACAGCTACTTAAGCTATCATCGGTGACAATCTTGCCAGAAATTTTTCCGAAGATTTTATCGAACTATCTGAGGCAAATGATTTAAAAGTTTGTCTGCTCAACCATTGAATGTAGCCTCCTTTCGACATTTAAAAATTACATGATGGCACAAAATCTTAGCCCAGCGTATAAACTTATACAAACCCGAGAAATAAAACAATCCCGAAAGAAGTGTTCTTGGACATGCATGAAAACGATAAGGCGATGGTAAATTTAAAATCGGGCTATCAGAGGCAACTGGTATCTATCCATATGCAATTGACAAACAAAGGGAATGCCCATTTAAAAATGGAGCTTTGGCCCAAAGTGTACACGAACAAGTTTGGTATCGAATGAAAGGCAACGTAAGGCCCGATATTTTGGTAATGAAAGCGCAAAAAACTGGCTTTTAGAGAATTCAAACTCAATATCTCAAAATATTTTAAAGACATACCTATCATTTGATATCAATCTCATTTTCCTATCTCAATTATGTCGCCCGTTATGGACAATTATTTGGAACAAAATCTGAAATCCTTGTTTTGCAATCGGCAACTTCAAGCGCGAATATCTCGACTTTCCCATGAAGGATTTTGAAAATATTTGACTCATTTTCATTGCATTTGATACTTAACTGGTTCGTGTACACTCTGGGCCAGAAATGGGCAATTTCCTTGAGAAAAAAACTTGAAAAAAAACAGCTCCAAGATCAGTTGATGATGATCGAACTTATTGAAATCACTGCTTGTAAAATCAAAAATAGGTGAGTGATGAAGAAATAATCGACAGCAATGATTATAATATCAAGGCGGTTGCGTACGTTTTTTGGTCAAATTTCCATTTTAAATGAACAAAACGATTAGTATTTCACTTTGAATAAAAATAAAATAAGACAGTTCAGAGCAAACCAATCAAAAAAATGTTGAATATTAAGAAATGGGGCAGTCCCGGGACGCACGTTAAATATGTGTAAGCATCAAAGTTTGTCCAAGCGCAGTTTTAAGGATCCATATGCGAAGTCATCTATATGTTGTTGACTTCGTGCGATCCAAAGCGGACAAGTTTTCTTGAAGGGGATCTTCAAATTTTTGACACTGAACATTCCCAATATTTTTTTTGATGTGTAAACATCTATGCTGGCGGTAGAGTGAAAAAAAAACGTGAACGTTCGTGTGCAACGTTACGTCGTGCAACGTTACGGTGTGCAACGTTACGATCTGCATACTAGGATGGGTGAGTTTAGTGAAAAAAATCCCCTTCAAGCAAAAACAAGTCCGTTTTGGATCCGCGCACGTTGTTGTTTACACATATTAACCGTGAGTCCCGGCACTCACACAATTTTTTTCGTAACGTAACCTGCCGCATCGTAAAGTGTGACCTCTTAACGTCGTTGAAATTTCTCTACTGTTTTTGGTTTACGAGAAAATGAGGCAAAATGCCAAATGGCTAAGTTCACCCAAGATTGATGATTGACTTTTTTTCCACCCAAATTTTAATTTTTTAAAAATACATTTGCTCAATCGTTTTGTTTAAGCCTTCTTATCACACTTACAGAGTGCGTCAAGTATTGTAAGTAGGTTGAAATCTTCTTAAACAAAATACATACAGTTGGCTCTCGTTAACTTGAGCATATACGATAACTTGAACAAGTAATTTTTCCCTTTAGGCATTCTATAACTTGCACAGCTCATTTTTAAGACTCGAATTTTTTCCCTTAAGTACTCTGTACCTAAGTTAAACAAATAATTTTTTTTTCTAACGTTATGTTACTTGAATATAGTTTAAGATTTGAATTTTTTAAGGTACCTACCTAGAATGTTGGTAATAAATGCAAACGGTTTTTGTAAAGGAGAATCTCAGGAAATTTCTTTAGTACTTCTTTATAAGGCTTTATTCTTTATAATCAAAGTAAATTTTTTTTGGAAAAAGTGCGTATTAAGGAAAAAAATTTTTGAAAAAGTGAAAAAGGCGTTTAAAAAAGGCCAAAAATTAAAAATCTTAAAACTAAGACGTCAGCGGTACGTCTTGCGCAAAGGAATTTAATGTTTCAAAATGGCAATATGCAGTATTAAGCGCAATTTAAAACAAAAAATAACTAAAAGGATTGCAAAAACTTTTTCTGGTCCATGTAAAATGTGCACAATGAAAAAATATGGAAATCCTAAAAAAAAACAGAGAACTCTTTAAAATTGGTTTTTTCACCAACGTAAACAAATTTTGCCAATTAACAAAAACCTTATAAAAGAAAAGGGTAAGCGACTATGTACGTACGTATACAATCAATTCGAGGGCGTGCAAAGGAGGTTAATTTAATGGTAGTTTTGGGTGGTTCTAAAAATGGAAAAGTATAGATTTGGTATACGTTTGCTGACCATACGTAGAGAAAGAATAACTAGTGGCGGAAACGGGACCAGTCGACCCATTCAGAAAGAGATTTCAAGCTAAAATTGCATTGCTTCAACCCATTAGTCGGCAAATTTATAACGTGGATGAAACTGCATGTTTTGCAAGATGTTGCTAAAAAAAACCTTACGTTTCTTTTACTGACAAAAATACTCCTCGGTGATTCAACAAAATTTTGTAACTGACAAGAATAAGTATAAAACCGAGAATCTGCTATTCAGAGGCTAAGCATCAGTGTTAAATAACGAATGTTTTTCCAAGTCGTCTTAAAAACGTCTCAATTTAAATTATTTATTTATAATATTAGCCGTGTTTTATTGGTAATTTTATAGCCAGCGCAGTAAAATTTCCCTTGGCAAAGAAAAACAAAAACAAAAACAAAGAGTGTCGATAAATTAGCCAGTAAAAGAGTGGATATAAAAGTGGTTATACATAGTTAGAACTTTGAAGATAAAGATGGCGCTCTTGAAAAGAATTCATGACTTGAACCTTAATGTTGTTTTTTACGCACTAAATGGATGTGATCTATGATATTTAAAGTTTGGTGGAGACAAAATGGATGTGAACTATGATTATTGTAGCGAACACAGCCTAAAGTTGCTAAAGCATTTTATTAACACAGCCAAAGCGTTTTATTAGTACTTGATTACTGCGCTAGCTATAAATAACCAATAAAACACAGCTATTATTATTTACGTTTCAAAATCATTCAAATGAATAAGGTATTATTAGAAAAAAATAAAAATAAAAAATGTTTTATCTTGATCGAGTAACTTGAACAACTCTATAGCTTGAGAACCCCTGGTTTTGTTAGTATTCAAGTTAACGAGTGTTCCGACCCTGGGGACCAAACCCAAAAATTATCAGGTGGATGTACACGGCAAAAGTTAGACCGATACTAACCTACGGTAATCTAGTTTGGTGGAACGCGACAGAGAAAACAACAAACCTGAAAATCTTAACAAAAGTTCAAAGATTAGCATGCGTAGGTATTACAGGGGCGTTGAAAACCACCCCCACAGCGGGGCTGGAAGCGATACTCAACCTGAAACCCTTAGATCTATTCGTTCAAGAATCAGCAGCATACAGTGCCTTGCGACTAAGCCAGACTAACTGCTGGAAGCAAAGCACAACGGGCCATACTCAGATTCTTCAGAGATATGTGGGAATTAATGTTTGCACAGACTACATAACACCCCATTTAAACTTCGACAGACCATTCACTACCTCTTTTCCTAATAGAGAGGAGTGGAAAAACAACCAACCTCTCAGTAACGAATCTACGATAACCGTCTTCACTGATGGTTCTAAGATGGACACTGGAGTTGGTGCAGGAATCTTCTCGGAAACTCTGGGACTAGCTAGCTCCTTCAGACTTCCAGACTTTTGCAGCGTCTTCCAAGCTGAGGTCTTGGCAGTGACCAAAGCAGCTACGCAAATATCAATGATGGCGATACCACGAGCTGACATCACCCTCTTTATTGATAGCCAAGCAGCAATTAAAGCAATTTCCGCCACCGAAATACATTCGAAGCTTGTAAATTGCTGTCGCGAAGAGCTTAGGGTTCTTGGCATGCAGCATAACATTAGACTCTGCTGGGTTCCTGGTCACAGCAATGTACAAGGAAACGAAAGAGCTGATGAACTGGCGAGAACGGGATCGTCACTTGATTCAAGTCAAGCCGAACGACATATTAAAGTACCGAACTGTAACATCAAACAGGATATTGGTAACAAAATATCAGAAAAAAACAATGAAAGATGGAACCTGCTTGAAACATGCGCCACAACTAGAAAATTGTGGCCCAATTTCAATAAGCAGAGGACAGACAAAATTATGCAAATGAACAAAAAACATCTTCGTTCCCTTGTCAGCATAATCACCGGACACAACCTACTGGGATACCACAGAAAGAAAATGAGGCTCAGTACTGACGACCTTTGCAGAGGCTGCAGCGATGAAGAAGCACATGAGGACACCTTACACTTCCTTTGTCACTGCCCAGCACTCTGTCACTTAAGAAAGAAACACTTAGGTAATCATTTCTTTGATGATTTAGAGGATCTTTCTAGAACTTCGGCGAACAGTCTTCTGAACTTCGTCAATGCCTCTAAATGGCTTGATTGCTAACAGAACACATAGGTTTTTACATTAAGTGGGATACAACTTCCTAGGGTATCACAATGGATCTACATAGATCTAAGTCTGACGGTAACAAGATCAACTGTCAGCCCTTCTACCTAACCTTACCTAACGAGTGTTCACTGAATCTTTTAATATTTTACAATGTTTATATATTAATTAAAATATTTCCTTTTTGATTTCATATTTTAAAAGATATTCACGTCTTAAAATGAAAAACTGACAAAGTCTCTTTGGTTCACTGTAATGTTGGCCTCAAAAACCACATCAGGTATCTATTCCTAGTTCTTTGTTTTTCTTCTTCTTCTTCGGCCTTAAACTATTACTATTGTTAGAGAGGACGCTTGGTCTATGTTCAACTCCTAGATGGGCAAAAAGTTTTTCAAATTAAAATTGATCGTATAATAGACTAAACACTACTAAAAGGAGTCTGATGATCGGCCTTTCCCTCGTCAAATAGCTATAACTCCAGCCTATAATGACTTGGTGGTCGATCAATCAGTTGGTTGTTGTTTCATTCAAACCTTCAATATCTAAAACTATTGTTATTATATGAAGGACACCAATTAACTTTTAAGAATAGATTAAAAATGCGGGCCTGAAAAATTTCAAACTTAAAAAGTCTGTAAATTGATGACCAATTTTATATACCCTAACGGAATGTAAAGGATTGATGTTATATAGGTACGTACATTGATAAAACTACCGCTAATTTAAAAACAGATTATACCTACATAGTTAAAATAATACTGATATTTTTCATATCTAGATGCTTATCTAGCTTACTTTCATATCATTTCAATAATTGTACCTATCCTATTTTGTATAGGTACCTATTCTTTTAAAATTTGGTCTTTAATTTCTAAGTAACCTATATACATTACTTGACTATCTTAACTCCAGCTTAATCTTTTAATTTTCATTCCTTGTAAGATGTACAATATATCTACGTACCTACCTAAAATAATTTGTGTCAAGTTCATTTAAAATTCACCAAAAATAAGAACCCAGTTAACATTTTCAACAACTTTATACCTAGTATAAAAAAATAAAATCAATTCTCTACTAAGGTTTATTTTTTACTAAAATTAGCATATTTTCCATATTAAAGTTTAGCTAGATAGGTACCTATCTTCATTTTATTATACCTATTTAACTATCCAGCTGGTATCTACTTGTAAGTAGTTGGTAGATACGTTTGTTCCTAACTATTATGCCTCTGCCATACCTACCTAAAACTATACCTAATGAACTTAAACAGGGTAGGTACCTACGATCAGGGCCGACCCCAGCCAAACTTGCGCCCTATGCAAGATTTTTAGAAAGCGCCCTCTTTTATATTTGCATCCATACATACACACACTGATATACATGCATAAGACTTTTCCACATTAACCAGGAGGTATACTTTCAATACTTAGTTCTAGTGTGATCTTTAATTTTACGATATTTAGAGCTAAATAGCAATAGTGAAGGTGATGTTAATTAGTGTGCAAGAGATAACTTAGCACAGGGATTATTTGAACAAATTTTGTGGTAAAAATGCAAATGGCAGTACATATTTGTTCGCACAATATTGGATAACATTTTCTTGCTCCTGGTATTGCGCTTCCAGAATTTTGCGAACTGTGCATTTGCACATCCTGTACATATGGTTGGTCCGGCCCTGCCTACGCGACCTTCCTACTATATAGGTAGGTATGTGATTTGCTAACTTAGAGTGTATCTTAGATGAGGAAAAGAACAAATAAGTTTAAGTTGACCTTCATTTGTAAAAGATTTTCTACATTTTATATTGTATGAAGGTATGTAGGTATGTAGGTACATATACCTACAATCAAATTCTCTCAATAAAACCAATCTTGTTTAGTATAGGTAGGTAGGTACCTATTTGAAAATAAGTAGGTATATACCTATATACCTACCTAGATACGATAGCTCCAGAAACATAACTTCTTCTTAACACATGATTTGTGATTCAAAATTAATATTCAAAGTAAAATCTCTCCTCACAAGAAATAAAAATATAATTGGTACCTATACCTATCAAACCCCCCAACAATAACAAAAAACTAATTAGCATAATTTAACATAAAAACGATCGAACCAAAATGGTATACCTACCTACACCTAGACATAGGTATAAAAATAATTATAAACAAAAAACATCAAACGAACCATAAATGTGAATATAATTAAAATTCATCTCATGCTCCTGGTATAGGTAGGTATTTACATACATTCTTTCTATCTAAAAGTTTGATTTTGTTGTCGCCGGCTAAATAGCTACAAGCTATGGGTCAATCCCGCATTTCTTCCTTTCACGCTTTAATAAATACATAAATCAATGAATCATCAATCATTTTATTAATAAAACCACTTACATCCATTCGTCTAGAAGAAGATTGTTTCAAGTTTTTAATCCAAATCCAAGATGATATATTCCACCTCAACGAAACGGTATAGGTATATCTAAATCAATTGCAGCAAAATGAAGATATACACGCTCAGGATGCGATGAGTTGAGAATTTATTTAGGTACCTATACGCGGTTAACGGGGGGAACGACAATTTTTATATGTACATAGGTACCGACTAAGACATAATCAGAGCGCACTATTTCTACACCAGGTGCATGTAAAAAGAGCTCCTAGCTCTTATAGGTACACTGTCCTAGAGATACTTGTCGTAGATACAAAGATACACAAAAAAAAAAAAAACCAGTAGCAAAACAAGTTGTTGTTAAAATTAGTTGTCTCTCGATTCTTAATCCTTTTGGGCTTCGACCAACAACTTCTTTTTCACTCACAATTTGTATAAAGGCTCCACACACAAAGGGTATAGTTAGGTATCTACAATAATTATGACATTTTTGTATCTTTTAATGGGTTTTAGTGGAAGGCTAAGAAGTATCTTAAGCACCTTATTTGCAATGTTACACGATTTTCCAATAGGAATTTATAGGTACCTATTCGAAAAAAGAAAGACCAAAACAAACCGGGTTTCTTATTTTGTTGTTGTTGTTGTTTGCTATTGCCGATGAAGCAGTAGCTTAAGCAGGAAAACACCTTAAACTTTGATTACACCTTTCGATACAGCAACACACACGGTTAAAGATACTTTTACAATCTTCACACACACACCCATACGGGAATAATAATAAAAATAAAAAAAAAAAAAACTTCCACTGCTACCTTTTTTATTCTTGATGATCAAAATAATGCCAGAAGCAAAAGCAAGTAGATATAAAACCAGCACCAGACCGAAAGACCGAATCCGAACCGCACTTCTTTGACTATTCTGCTATACGAAATACGAAATACGACGACGACGACGTAACAAACGAACCGATGTATCTATGAGATACACCACTGTCATTCACTATCTCGCTCGCACCAACGGTCACAATATATGAGATATGACGCCGCACCAGTGCCGTTGCCGTTGCCGCTGCCGTCTTATTGTAAAAGATACAAAGGTAAGGGTAACGCAATAATAACACAACACAAAAAAAAACACACACACACAAAAAGATACAAAAACCTGACTTGACTTTTATTACACCGATCTGGAGTCAAAGCTGGGAGTCAGGGTCGGTAGTTGGGGCGGTAGTGGAGCGCGGTTATGAAGAGACAAAAAAAAAACAGCACAATTTTGATTAACGACAGAAAAAAATGAAATCGAAAACGAAGCTATAACAAACCACAAGAAAGTATCTAGATACAATGAAGATTTAACAATACGCGTTTTTGAATGAATTTACACACCTTTTTCGTTTTGAATATTTATTTTTTTTTAATTTCCAACTAGGAATTTCCTTCTTCCTTCCCACCAACCAAAGAGCAGAAATTTAAATTTTCAATCTTCAAGATATACAATAAATTCTACCCCCGTTTCAACACTTTTATCCGTTAAGTTTAAAATCACTTATGTTTATTTTTTTTAAAAGTATGGAATGGATGGGTTTTTAAAGATATCTTTTCTTGTTTATGTATCTTTAATCTTGTAACTATATTTTTTTATTAGATAGACAAAGGGGATTGTTGGCAGGAAAACAATAAAACCGGTAACATTTTTTTGCTTTTGGTTTGATGGAGAGAAAAGACAGAGAAATCTATGCGCGGATACGTCCTTCGCAAACGACTATTTCTAACGAACTAAACATTTTTAACACTTGTTTCGGTTTCGCTTGCTGGCTGTTGTTGTCGGTTTATTTGTCGCGTCTGTCTGGCTCTGAGTCTGAATCTGCTCGAGTATACAAAGTGGTTTAAAGTTACCAGCAACATGATGCGGAGTGCTTGCTACAAGAAGTTGTTTTGGGAATTTTAACGTCAGATTGTTTGAGACAAGTTGTTGGAACATGTTCAATTGAATTTGTTTGATTGGATTTTATGTTTGATAGAGTTGCGCAATGGGAAATATTGTAATAGATTATCGACAACAATTATTAATGGGGTGGTTTTGATTTTGTGTAATAATTGGAAATTGCAAGTTGCAAGATTAACGATTTTATTGACATATTTTTCCAGTTTTAAAAAAAGGGTGGTTTTTAGGTGGTGTTAAAATAATTTTTAAAAAATATTTTTTTTTTCATTCAGTAAATAAAATTTAAATGGTTATACCTTATTATATTGGGTACGTTCAACGCATTACGTTTTTCAGATTTCTGAAAATTTTCAGATTTCTGAATTTTTAGAGCTTCTGATTGGCCAGCTGCCATAAAAAGTTAGATGACTTTTAGTGACTTTAAGTTACGTTTCATCTGAATATTCAGCCAAAAATTCTCATCTGAAAATTCAGAACAAAGTGATATTGGTGGGGGAAATGTTGAAGTACTATACATAGAAGTTGAACTTTATGATTTTCGCTGTGGTTAGTGGTTGATTTGGGATGGTTAATTTTCATCACGAACAAATTAATACTTTCTTACATAAAAGAACTTATTTACGGCTGTTCTGATATTCGGTCGAATTTGAAAACGGAAACGAAAATTGAATCCGTGCGGATTGAAAACGATTGTTCTGATTTCCAGTCGGATTTACTTTTAAGTTTTGCGAACTTGATCAACAAAACATTTCCGAAATCAGCTGTTATGTGTGCAAGACCTGTCGAAAACGAAATTGTAATCCGCCAACAAAAGGATAACCGAATTTAAAACGTCAATTTATCGGAATGTAGATCCGTTCGTTTTGCCAAATTCGCAAAACTTTTTCGAATACGGAATTCGGAACAGCGAAAATTCGAAAACGTGAGGATATAGAATTCTAATGGAAATTAGAACAGCCGTGATTGTTTATTGATAAGTCTGTTTTTACATTCACCAGAACTACGGGCGCTTAATTTTTAGTTTAAGAATACAATTAAAGTTCTATTTTATTTCGTTTTAATGTAAATACTTTAGGTAAATGCTAGCATTTGACACAACAACTTTCATCTGAAAATTCAGATTTCTTGTGCGTTCAACAACATAAATTCAGATCTGAATTTTCAGATTTGGTGTTTGAACGTGCCCATTATGTAGGCAGAATGTAGTGGGAAAGACCGAAAATCAGGGTTACCCGAACTGTCACTTTTTCGAAAAAGAAACTACATTTGTTATGTCTCATGCTAAGTAGTTTATGTAGTTAAATAAAGTTAACGCAGTAAAAGAAACAAATTGTAGCAGATGTAACGGGTGATTTTTAAGCTGGTTTGGTTTAGTAGTAGTAGTAGAACTTTATTGAGATTTCATTTTCTTTAAATTTACACAGGTTCACAAAGTTTATAAACTTAATAGCTAGGTACAAAATTGCCGACTTTGAATTGGTCTGGCTAAACAGTTCTTATTATTTTTGTTTTGTTTTTAAGGCAAAAGAAACAATGTAGAGTTAAAATTATTATTAATTCACAAGCAAGATTTTAATAGCCCACTCAACAAGACTATTAAAGCTGGTTTGGTTTTGGCAACACTGGTTTTGACAGCTGACGTGTGTTTAGTACCTTGTGTCACTGTCAAACAGCTTCAGTTTGGTTTGCAATTTAACCATGGATCGTCTTACAAATGAACAACGCTTGCAAATTATTGAATTTTACTATCAAAATTCGTGCTCGGTTCGAAATGTTCATCGCACGCTGCTTGTGTTCAGCGATGAGGCTCATTTTTGGTTGAATGGGTACGTAAATAAGCAAAATTGCCGCATTTGGAGTGAAGATCAGCCAGAAGCATTGCAACAGCTACCAATGCATCCCGAAAAAGCCACTGTTTGGTGCGGTTTATGGGCCGGCGGCATTATTGGGCCTATTTCTTCAAAGATGATGCGAATCGCAGCGTTACTGTCAATGGTGAACGCTACCGAGCGATGATAACAAACTTTTTTTTGCCCGAAATGGAAGTTCTTGACTTGCATGATATGTGGTTTCAACAAGACGGTGCCACATGCCACACAGCACGCGAAACAATGGCGCAATTGCGAGGCGAGTTTGGTGAACAGTTAATTTCACGTTTCGGGCCGGTCAATTGGCCACCTAGATCGTGCGATTTGACACCATTAGATTATTTTTTGTGGGGGTATGTCAAGGCTAATGTCTATAGGGACAAGCCCGCTTCGATTGACGCACTGGAAGCCAACATCCATGCATTCATTCGTGAGATACCGGCCGATATGTGTGAAAGAGTATGCCAAAATTGGACTCAGCGGATGGGCTACCTGAGACGCAGCCGCGGTCAACATTTGCATGAAATTATCTTTAAACATTAAATTGCAAGGTTCAAGCTATCGATTCAAATAAATATTTCATTCATTTTTTCGAATTTTTTGTGTTTTTTTTTTTAAAAAAGTTCTAAACCTCTTAAAAAATCACCCATTATTATGTAGGCAGAATATAGTGGGAAAGGCCGAAAATCAGGGTTACCCGAACTGTCACTTTTTCGAAAAAGAAACTACATTTGTTATGTCTGCTACGTACTTTATGCAAAGGGTGTATTTTTTAGACGTGTGGTTTTCAATCTGACAATACTTTTTTCCGAGTTGGTCTTTTTGACAGCTGTCACTTGAATTTATGGTCAGTTTGGTTTGCCATTTTGTTATTAATAGACTTACTCCTGAACAAAGTTTGCAAATCGTGCAAATTTATTACCCAAATAATAGTTCGGTTTTCGCGACGCATCAGGCCCTGCGTCCAATATTCGGTCTACATAATTGAAAAATCGCATAAATTAGAGCTACCATGGATCGGTTTCGCACCAAGTTTACTCTAGTGGATAATGCGCATCCTCAGAGACGCCATACAGTGCGCATCGAAGACGCTTTTGCTGCTGTGGAGCAGAGTATCGAAGAAGACCCGAATGAGTCCATCCGCCATCGTGCGCAACAATTGGAACTGTCGAAAGTTAGGCCTCTCGTCTGGAATTTATTTGAGCCAGCCGCGGTGGTCATTTTTAAAATATAATGGCAAATCCTTATCTTTATAATAAAGCTAAATTCTTGGCCATAACATTAAATTATATGCATTTTATTTCTTCTTGAAAACCACACGTCTAAAAAAAACACCAATTACATAGAATGTATCTAAGATTTATGAAATTCTAACTAACTTGAACCACATGAGCAAGTTCATGCTAATCGAGTCGTGCATTTTTTTGTAAATGGCCTAAAAAGCCTTGATTCAATTTTTGAGTAGGTATAGGTAGGTACTATGTATTTATAGGATATTCTTAAGACGTCAAAACAAAGCTCTATAGCCATGCCATAATCTATCTTTCTTTTTTTTAGTCGAAGTCTAATTTGATTAGGTTACTTAGTCACTGAGAATCATATTGTTACAAGGACCAGTTGTACATCCTCAGGTTAAGATCTTAACCCACTGATATTAATGGTTTAGCTGAGGTTCAACCGTAGGTACAAATTTCTGATTGGATATTATGTAATTAATTTTTGAACCTCTTGATCCCTTGCTGGAACTCGGTTAATTTACCAAAATCTTTGGACACAAATTTTGAGCTGAGAATGATGAACAACGTTTGTACAACCCAGCCCTTCCTGTAATTAACTTTGATTAAGTGTTGGTAGGTATATGCATTAAAAAATTCTTTGATGTTGGGCCCCCCTTTACCAGGCGAAGGAAATTTATATAAAAATATAAATTTAGTTAGGTATATAACATAGCAATAAACCTTTAAGACTTTCATCAACCCTCCATAATCAAAAAAATTCAAATAAAAAAAATTACATTGGTCAGCATTTGCTACCTAACCCTTTTTTCCAATTTGCTGTTTGCTTAAAGCTTTAAGTAAATTGTGATGGAAATTTAATTTCGTTCTTTACGGAAATAATGTAATTATATTTCGTCCGGTTAATTTTTAAACAAAGGCTAAACCTCGAGTCCATTAAATCCATAAATTTAACTTATGTATATTCGCGCTTGTTCCCTAGCGATTGTTTTTCATCTGTGAATGTATACTAACCATTAAAGTAGCTGTTTTTGATAAATTAACCATGTATGCAATCAATATGATCTTCATTTTTATAAAGGTGTGACCTCAATATAAAAATGAAAACATAAATTAACCGTTATACATACAGAGTACATTCATATACATACATATCAGTGTATTCAAAGGTACCCTTATCTTTTATATTTTAAAAAAACAAAAAAAAAAACAAGGTGAGGCAGGGATTATTTACACCCTCCTTTGTTATAATAGCGTGTCGCGCCAGTCATTTTTCCATCCAGGAATTGCTTATCAATTGAAGGAACATTATTCGTTTAGGGACAAAAAACACTAGTGGCCGGTCTAGACAGCCGTCGTTATTCCACTCCCCCTTCTTTCAGGAAAATGTCACTAGTGACAGAGTTTAACAAATTACCATCGCATTACTATGGACGCGATTCCTGGAAATTCAAAACAATAAAAAAAAAAAAAGATTCATCCACTTTGTGAAGCACAAACGCCATGCCATTCAACTACAGTTACAATGATAAGGTAATGTGTGTGCTTTTTGCAATTCATGGACAACCGCGGATAAATAACTAAAAACCTCGTCGTCATTGCCAACCAATCCACCCGCAATATGGGTCTCTATTGAAACAACATGCATATGCACATGCACGAGTACAATCAAAATGGACAGGTGGAAATAAGGATAATAACACTGTGCTCACATGCAGAAAGGGTTTTTTATTCAAAAATAAAAATGCACTGCTCACTTTGGTACCGATGCAGAGCTGCGTTACGAATATATCATATTGTTCAAATACACACATTCATGTGTCACAACCTCGGAAATGTATATTTGTGGAAAACTGAAAGAAGATATTTGTGGAAACTTTGAAATTTCAGATTGTGCCATATTTTGTCCTGGTAGTTGCGCAAAATGGACTTTGAAATCGTGTTGTATTTTTGAACATAGCTTGTATATCTGTTCGATTTTTGAAAATATATTAGAAAAATACCAATATCTGAAGCTCAAACGCATGGTTCTCTTTTGCCCATGTCTCCCCTAATTGAATTAAAAATAGGTACATATGCCATAAAAACTGTTAAGTTAACACCGCCATTTATATGATTTTTTGTAAAACAAATGCTATGATGTCATGTGCTCAAATTGTGATGTCAGGTGCCGTTAAAATTTAGAAGAGCTCTAGAACAACCTGGAACGGTTTTTTTGAATTGTTTATTTCTGAAAAGGGGGGCCAGAGCAAGGATAATAGAATATTTTCATTTAAAGTGTGTTTTCGGCTTAAAATCTTCAATATTCAATATTTTTGGATGAATCTTTGGAAGAATTGGGTTTGAGTGATTTTGAACTTGGAACAACTTTTGGATTTTTGATTTTTGAAAAAGTTGGCTAAAGGAGTTGTCTTTGTTTTTTTTTTTTAATTCTATTTTTATTGTGATATTATAAATTTAGGGACACAATATTTTCTTTACACATGAATTTATGATCAAAAAATATGAATCAAAGGTTTTTTTTTTTTAAATAAAATTTTAGAGAGCCAATTTTTGTGTTTTTGAAAAAAAATTTTGAAGGCCTTATCTTTAAAAATAGGCCTTTGACAGATTTAATTTTTTGGAACAATGTTCAAAACACTTTTTGAAACCAAAAAAAAATTAAAAAGTTCGATTTAAGAAAAAAGGGGACTAGAATTTTTTTCGAATTTTGGCCATAACTTTTGAAATTTTTATTATAGAGATCCAAAAACTTGGAACAATGTTCAGAACAACTAGAACAATTTTTAAAAATTCGATTTTCAAAAAAAAAGGGGGTCAAAAACCGTTGTTTGGATCTTAAACCCCCATTTTTGAATATTTTTCAAAAAAAAAAATGGAACAATGCGGAACAAATCGGGAGCAACCTGGAACAACTTTCAAAAAATATCAAATTCAAAAAAAGAGGGGCTAACTTCACAGACACACACTCTATTAATGGCACCTTTCGAAGGACCAATTTTTTTGATTTTCGCTTTTTTTGAAAGCGGTCCAACTGATTTTGATCAATTTCTTACTAAGAATAATTGATACATTTTATATAACATTTATTTTGTAGCAAAATTTTTAAAAATTTTTTTTTGGATTTTTAAAAAAACTTTATCTAGAAGATTTCTAAGAAAAAATACTCCAAAATAACGGTACATACCATGCAAATGCCTAAAAACCGTTGAGAGAATTCTTTTTTGCTGAAATTTGTGTGTGTATGGAAATTAGTACGATCTACCATTTAAAAGTATTAAATTTTACATTTTGCTTTTATTAACAGTGGGTAGGTTTTTTTATTTTATCTGATTAACCGATTAAAACTACATTTCGTATATAGGAGCTTGTAACAAATATAATATTGCATTTCTCAAAATTTTTGCATATCAAAATTTTCCAAAAAAATAATTATTGTTAAAAAAAAAATTGAAAATTATTTTTTGAAAATTCGATATTTCGAAAACGAGTGGAAGTTTTTTTTGTGAAATTCAATTTTTAACTCCACATAAATAAAACTTTAAACTGGCGTACCTACCGATTTTTTTCCAAAAATGTTTACAAATTTGTAAGTACCTATAAGAAATTAATTTTTTTCAAAACCGTTCCTACGATTTTAAAAATTTTGTTTTTATAAAAAATTAAGATTTGTCTAAGAAATCAGATGCTGTAAGTCGCGCTGGGTTCAAAACAGTTTCAGAAGTGTTTCAATTACTTAAGGTAAATAGCTTTAAGTTAAGCTTTATTATTATTGTATTGATTACTAACTGAAAAGCTTTCTATGAGAATTTATGAAATCAACTGTGTGGGGAACTGGGAAGGTTCTGATTTAATTATCCTTTTTTTCCCAAGTTCAAGAAGCGCCCCTTGGTCTTAGCGCCTTTTGCATTTGTTCATCTAGCACATAATAAGCAGGCCGACCATGTACTAATATAGCTAGACTATTAATTTAAAACTCAAAACAAGAACAAATCACAGTGTTTGTTGTTTTTTGCTTTGCAAATAAAATGAAAACATGATTAATCAATGAGTATGAAAAAACATGTCTTTTATTTAAATAAGAAGTCGTTTTACCATCAACGTTTTCTGTTTGTGGGGGCATCAAAATGGGACAGTTGGGTCAGTAGTGCTTGGCTGCCAAATAAGTGGTGATGTTGGTCCGAGTCCCATTTTAGGCATCAGAAATTTTTCCATATACACCCAGTTCAGTTCGTTAGCTAATAAACACGCCTTATTTCTCAATCCACTCTGCCAAAACAACAATTCTTACTTATCATTCTATTCCTTCTAACTATTAGGGCTGTGTCAATCAGGAACGATTCGATTTTTTTGATCTGATCATCGAAAAGTATTGATGATTGAAATCACAAATTTTCGTTTCAATAGATCCCAATCTCAATCATTTCAATGAATCTCGATTTTTGATATCAATATCTTTTGAATTATTAATATATTTTGGATCATTTTGGGGTCGATCAAATCGGAACAGTATTCGTTAACTTCGGAGATTGAATTTCATCGAAACCGAAATAAAAAAATTGTCTCAGTTTGACAGGTGTCAAAATATGCCAACAATTTTGGTACGGCGGATGGAAAAACGGAGTACGCCAATCGATTTAGGAGGTAGGTATAGCCCTAGTCTCACGGCCGACGTTCTGGGACCACTACAACACTTAGTTTGACAAGTGTCAAAATATACTAAAATTTTTATTACTGCGGATCGAAAAACCGAGTATGTCAATTTAGGAAGTGAAAATTACCTGAAGTCACGTCAGTTCTCTAGGTCCTTTAGAACACTTTTAATTTGACAGGTGTACAAATGTCAATTCATTTCCGAGAATATGCGCTACGTAACTTTGTACATCGTAACGTCGCACAGAGGAAAGTCCACGTTTTTATTTCACTCTACCACCGACATATACATAGATGTTTACACATCAAGAATCGAATCGGAACAGTATGAAATAATGAATTGAGTGGAATGAAAATGATCGAATGATCGATTGATTAAAATGATCGAGTCATTTTTGTAATCGATTGATGAACAATTCGATCATTTGAAATGAACGATTTACACAGCTCTACTAACTATAGTGCCGTGAAAATCAGGTTGTATCTAAAAGCCCTTAGCTATCAAGGGCCTAAAATTGTTATTATTATTAAAATTAATAATCTTCATTGATGGGTAGGTACATTCATATACATAGACGATGCACAATACACATATACCAAAGTGAAATTCAATAATTATTTATTTGTTTATCTTTTAATGACCTTAATTCATTTATAATATTGTTGAAATGTTTTATACTGTGCAACAGAAAACGTTAAGATATTTTAGAAGTCTAATGATATTTGTTGACAGACTAGGGGCTTCCTGAGAACTTTTTGAAGCTAACCAGCTACAACCAGTGATGTATACGATAAAAATGACAACTTTTAGCAATCAGAGTAATTTATTTAAATTAAAAAAAAATAAAGGTACATTCACATAATTTATCAAACAA
Source organism: Leucozona laternaria (assembly GCA_932273885.2). Taxonomy (NCBI): domain Eukaryota; kingdom Metazoa; phylum Arthropoda; class Insecta; order Diptera; family Syrphidae; genus Leucozona; species Leucozona laternaria. Next base: position 17,762,192 of record OW026368.1, on the reverse strand, counting down.
ATACCAAAAAAAACAAAAACAAATGTCAACAATTATATACATATATCTACGTACCTACACTACATACCTATACATATATATAATTTTGTAATTAAAAATCTTTAAAAATGCAAATATACTGGTTATTCGCTTCCTATATTATCATAACAAATTAAAATCACAAAAAAAAAAAAAAAAAACAACAAACTAACAATAATTGAAGAAATCCCCAAAAAATAATAATTAAACCCAAAATAAACTTGAATAAAAGTCGGTCAGTTTTATAAATCGAAATTAGTTGCATTTTAATGTGGGACTGTTCGGTTTTATTAGGAGATTTTACTGTGAAATTACTTTAAAATGCGTTTAATTTTTATATTTTGTGTTGTGTGTTTGAGTTTGAGTTTGGTTGTTCAAGCTGTAATAGTTGAATATTTTGGAGTTCAAAGACACCCTGAACTCTATGCAGCCGAGACACGAGTTGGAGCCGATTTGGGATTGAGATTTGGTGGTAGAAGACCAAATGCACCGAGTCCAGGTGCATTTTCAAGAAATCAGGGATCTGATGGGCTACGAAGAAGAAGGAAAATTTATTATGTGATTCAATAAATTTATGAAATTTATAAAATAAGATATAAATTCTTCGGTTAAGACCGAAATACATATATATTATATAAGCTATTATTATTCTATTTGTGTACCTAACTTGTTTTTTTTTATATATTTTGATTACCTTAATAAAAAAAAATAATTAAACAAAAAAGATTCCTTAACTATGTGTAGTCAGTTGCAGTCTTCAAATGATTTTGTGCGCAGTTTATTTAACCTTTTGGTCTTTGCTCGGATTCAGAGGAATTTGTGCTGACTATGCTAAAAATTCTTAGCACAACAAAAAGTGTTAGTTTTTTATTCAATAGTTCATCCATAACATGGCATAAAATGAAATCCTGGTAAAAAAAATAATAAAGAAAAAAAATGGTATCCAATTATTGTGTTTACTCATTTTGTTCCTTTAGCGGATATCGTTTTATTGTTTTAAGGGATTTTTGTTTAATTTTGCTGATTGCTTCAGGATGGCTGGAGTCTTAAGCGCAAGCTAGGGCCATGCCCAGGGTTTAAAAATAAAGGAGCAGGCACCCCAGGCCAAGTACCGTGAAGGTAGCTAGCGAACTCACGTAGTTTTCATTTTTGGACGGGACTAGAAAAATTCCAATTCATAACAGTAATATCAGTTTTACAACCTTAATTTTCTTCTAATGTGTTTTTTTTTTTAAATACTAAAAGTTGTCATTGAAAGTTTTTTTTTTAATGTTAAAAATTTTAGGTTTATAACAAATTATTTTCTAAAAAAAAAACCTACGAATTAATACTTGTTCAAGAAATAAGATAAAATTCTTTATTTTTGAGCTAAAACTATTTTTAGGTTATGGATTCGTACAAAAAATCGACCTCGAGATTTTGATCAAACTTGACATTTCGTTGAAAGAGAAGACGAAAAAAGTGGGTCTCACGAAAACGGCCGTCTGTCTGTTCGGCTTCAGCCTGAACGGATGGGTCGATTTTCTTTAAAATTGGTACTTAGCGTTTTTTATACATTTTTTTTTCATTTTTTTTTGATCACCAAAAATAAAAATCTTATATTTTTTTCAAAATCGGCTGCACAGATTTTTTTAAAAAGACTTCGATAAATGTAAATAGTTATATGCTGCCGTTTAGTAAAAAAAATGGTTCCGAAAAATGGTTAGTACCTCCCAAAGAACCATTTTTTTGATTTTCGCTTTTCTCGAAAAAGATTCAACTGATTCTAATCAATTTTTGTATGAAGAATTATTGACACATTCTAAATAATATTGTGTACCAAAATTTTCAGAAAGATTTTTTCTTGATTTTTAAAAAAAGTTAGATTTTTTTGAAAACTTAATATTTCAAAAACGACTTTTTCTATTTTTATTAAACTTGGCAAAAAGAAGTTTTTTAATATTATCTAGAAGATTTAAAAAAAAAAATATTCCTATAACCAAAACTAACCGTACCTCCCATGCAAATGTTTAAAAACTATTAAGCATATTCTTTTTTTTCTCAAAAACAACTCCTTCGATTTTGATAAAAATTTTTGTGTGTCGAAATTAGTAAGGTCTAGCATATAAAATTATTAAATTTTACATTGATCTATAATCAACAGTTCCTACCATAGAACGGTTTATTTTTTTATTTTCAACTATCTCATTATCTGACATACCGATTAAAATTAAATTTTTTTTTCAGAACCTTGTAATAAGTTTAAATAATATTGCATATCAAAACTTTAAAAAAAAATATTTTTGGATGTTTAAGAAATATTTCAATATTTAAAATTTTTTTTGAAAAATTCTTATAACTTTATATTTAAAAAAATTAATTATATTTAAAACCGTTCCTACGATTTTAAAATTTTTTTCTTATTAATTAATGTTTGTATAAGAAATCGGATGGTGTACATTGCATTACAGTTTCAGAAGTATTTTAATCAATTTCTAATTTTGTTGATTTAAAACAATTTTCCAGTTTAAACAATAAAACTTCCTTGCATGCATATTGCATGTGTGCAAATCGGGGCTATATAGTTAATTTTTGTATACTCACATAATACTTCCTGCAACTAAACTAAGTTTTGAAAAATGGATAAGATATGGGCTCCCATAACTAATTTATTTTAGACTTTTGAACCACAGTGTGATCGCACATAAGAGCAAGTTCGTGCGACCCAGTCATGCATATTTTTTAACTATTTCCATGCTTGCAACATTTTTCTGTAATAACATCCATGTTTATATATACGACCCAGCCTTATTTTAGCTCACCTAAAACCTTTAGTAACCTTGCATAGCAGTTTTGTTTGTTTTTTTTTCATATATTCTCGAAATCTGCTTAAACGATTTTTATTAAACTTCGAATCTGTAGTGTGCAAGGTTATTGTTATAAATTTGCGTTTCAGGTCTTTGGAAGTCCCTTTTGGAAGACCCTTTAGTTGTAGCGTTTTCAAAAATAGTCTTTTGGAGATCTTTAGGGTACGCAATCTTCCTTCCTTTTTCTCGAACCGTCCTTACTATATATCCTACAGTGCTTTTGAACTAAGTATCCAAATCTCGGATCCATAGTTAACCCACGTTGACACCAACAAAACCTATAAAACTTGTTGTGTTTCTTGCTAAATCCTTATTTTAATTTCTCTTATTAAAATAAATCTTCCCATAAATAAATACCTTGGGGCTTTTTTAATAGTATTTTCAAATAAGAGTACATTTTTTTTTATTTAATCATTCTGAACAAAGAAAAGAAAAAGATATACATAGATTTGAAACATTATTTTACTTTTGTTGAAGAGCTAAACGATTTTTTCCTTCCTTTTCCAAAAGATAAACTCAACAAAGTTTCCTCATAATTCATGCCCAACAAACTATTCTCGCCGAAACTAGCTCCGATTTCCTGTGTTCACACTACTTGCAAATTGTGATTCAGATACAGTACGAGTTGGTTTAGATATACCTAGAATAATCATTCCATTTCACTTCAATTGCAAGAATCCTGTGATTGCATCCGAAGGACGTGTGTCTGTGTAGTGCAGCAAAACTTCTCGGAATAAATTTTGACGAAAGACAACAAACTCTGTTAGGAAAGAAAGGTATCTATACCTACGATATACATATATGGACAGACAGAATGATACATTTCATGATGTTGGGTGTTTTTTTTTTTACTTTTGTTCTGTTGGTTGTTGGAATAGAAGGGATATAAGTTATCCTCCAAGGATATTGCACTAAATTTTAAAACTCTCTTCACGCGCCATGAGAAATAATACCTACCAGCTCGGTACCACACAGTTATTTCGTTTTGGAATGGAGCTTGGCTTAAATTTACATAACACACAGTATAGCAAGAAGGATGCTGACTCATTTCAGGGCCACTTAACATAGAGGACTGCAAGGACTGTATAAATGTGGCAGGTTTCAGGTTAAAGCAAATCTCTTTGCTTCTTTTCGTTCGTCGTCCTCGTCCTCGGTCCTCGTCCGTGTTGAACGAACTCTTCACACTTCCTCTCCTGCCTAGTGGGAACGTTCAACATTCCCTAAAAGAGTGAAGGTAAATTTATGGCCAAGTACTTCCTTGCCATAACACCTGGCACAATGAATTCGCCTCCCGGCCAATGGCTGCATTCGTAGCGGAAGATGCGAATCCAGGAAAAATGTGCAGAATGTGCTGCCTCGCGTCATCGTCCTTCGCACTCGCAGTCGTGTCGGCCTCGGCAGCTCAATGTTTGCAAGTGCATCGGAAACTCAAGACTTTGCATGTGTACGAAACGGCTTGCTTACCCGTTTTGGAAGGGTACCTTACCTATACGTATATGCTCCAAAGGCAAACCGTATCCTTCTTTGGTACGTGTAGGTATATAGTTTTCTTAAGCCTTGCAGCACGTACAAACATTTGAAGTGAGAGAAACTATGAGTAGGTACCTAACCTACCCTACATCCTTGCTGATGATGATTGGCACGGCAAGGATATGGCCGTCTGTGCAACGGCGAAGATGACGACTAAGGCGACGACGACAACGTCGTTGAAAGCAATTACCGGACTAACTGAGAAGGAGTGTGAAATTTATTTGCAAAAGCAAATTCCCGCACTAACACAAGTGACAAACCATAAAGAAAACTTTAATCGTAAAAAAAGGACCTCATAGTCCTTGTTCCGAGGAAAGAAAAATTCCTTTAAACTTATGACAAACCGGGCGGGGTATAGGTCGCGAGGTACACAGTGGAACAGTGGTGTTAAATTAAGTTAATTTCATGGCTTTGAAGAGAAAAATGAATTCCATGCCGCTTAAAATCCAGGACGGAGGTGATTACAAAAATACACGTTCCTCCCATTAAGAAGAAAAAAAAAAACCGTACCTACCTATAGAGAAAGAGCCTCATTTTTTCGAGAGAATATTAGCCGTAAACCTTACTTCAACATGACTTTCGTTAAGCTGAATGGAAGCAACGTAGTCAAAAGGTCAAATCTTTTCAACTATTTTCAATGAAAGATAAAAAGATTTACTGATGGAAGCATAGCTTCCTATAGGCCAGCGGCAAAACGGAAGGTATAAGGTTCTTTTAAAGTAAATGTTTGTGTTAAAGCAGAGCAATCACGTTCTTTTGAAAATATTTTATATTTCGTAATAGGTAGGTACCTATAAAGAATTCAAGGACTTTTATTTTTATTTTGTAAGAAAACATGATATTGAACTAACCTGAAGGTTCTCAAATACCTGTTGACTTCTATTTATGAGACATGCTTTAGTCCTGTAGTTTAGTGTCGAACAAATAAAAAGCGGGAAGCTGACAAATTTTAATAGGCTTCTTCGAGGTTTGTCCTATAATGACTTAAAGTTTGGAAAAAATTGTTTAATTCTTATTTTTTTTTTTTCTGAAATGGAAGATCGTCAAAGAATAGAGAATATCTGTGGATTTGTTTATGCTCTCCTAAAGCCGGTTCCACACTTGCCTCGTGTTATGTGTTGTGTCGAAAACCATATTTTGTTCAGATTGCGCCATTTATAAAACATTTTGTCTGTGTGTGGGAAAGTGAAAACATTATGCTTGCGGAAAGAGAACACTTGAACAGCGAAAGCAAAAATGATAGCTTGCAACACAGCACGCTTGATTAGAGTGCACATTCGGCGACCCATAACAAACCCACAAAATACACCACATTCAAAATAACATGTTTTTACCACTTTTTTGGGTGGTTAACTAACTTCATATGAATTTTATATGAAAAAATCAAAAAACATAGAAAACATTGCAAGACAAAATTTAAATTGACACAAGTAATTCAAGACTGATGAACGACATACAAATTAAGTAATAAACAATTCAATATAAGATGTTTTAAACTTCTTAAATTTATCAAATTATCAGAAAAAAAAACATAGAAAATATAGGACGACGATATTGAAATTTCCACAACTTATCCACAACTAAACAACGGGAAATTATTAAGCAATAAAACTCTCAATATAAGAAGCTTTTTACACTTTTTGGGAGGGTGCATCGGTAATTCGATATGAATTTGGCAGAAAAAAAAAACATAGAAAACATAGGACGACAATATTGAAATTGTCACAACTAATTCACGACTAATTAACGGCAAATTATTGAGCAGTAAACTATTCAATACAAGAAGTTTTTACCCATTTTTGAGAGGGTGCTTCGCTAAGTTGACACCAAGTTAGCAAAGCAGCTAAAAAAAAAACATAGCATGAAAACAACCGAAGGGCAAATTATTATTAAGCAGAAAACCATTCAATTTAAGAAGTTTTTATCTATTTTTGAGAGGGAGTTGGTATCAACTTAGAAAAGCAGCAAAAAAAAAAAACATAGAAAACATAGAACGACAAATACGAAATTATCACAACTAATTAACGGCCGTTTTCATACAATTTCGATATAATTTGACAGATATGACAATTCAGTGCTCCAGGTGGTTTCATTATGTAATTGGAGGGCTCTGATCATATACTTAGCTCAGAGCTTATACTTGGTTCGCTCAGGCTCTGCTCACTGCTTTGCTCTGAACGAAAAAAGAAAAATGCCTGATGATAAAAGCAATGGAGCGGTTCACACCATTTAAAAGAATGCAAAATTTTCGTAAGTGCTTATTTGACCAATTTTCGGTCTTTTGTTTTAACGCAGCGAATCCAAAACCATAATGGGCGATGATGTTCATTTCTACTTAAGTACCACTTTACTTTTCTGGGGCACGGAGAGACGGCAGTTTACAGAAAATTGGCGTTCAGATGTTAAGAAAGAATAGCGGGGATGAATCAATTGACGAGAATTTTGCTATTATAATTCTGTCATAACAGTATTGTGGTTAGCAAGTAAGCAAAATATTTCAAAGCAATGTCAAACTCCGAAATTGAATATATGTAATTTTCAAAGAACATACCAAGCAGACGAGAGCGAAAACCAGACAATCTTTCATATCTTCTTAATCCATATACGTAGCGCACAATTCTATTGAAAGGGACGCACGTTGAGCTTTCTTTTGCTTATATAGATTTGTAGTTGGGAAAAATTTCGCTTCCATAAATTAATATCAGTATAATGAGGGTCCTTGCAAGTAATAAACGGGTGTTAACGGGCGTAAATGACTGGGTTACCCACAAGGTACGCAGCACTCCATATACTTCTCCAACGAGGGAATTAATAGGATTATCCCAAGTCAGAAATCAGTTAAATATGACACAGAGGTTTCTCGCCGTTTCGACACATTCGATAGCCAGCACTGTTCAACACTATCGTAAGAAAATAAGAACGATCTAGTTTATTCCTTGATATCACCAAACACTTTGACTTTTTTGGATTTAAATAAGACCATTTGAATGAGACCAATATTCAATTTTCTCCAAGTCTTCATTGACACAAGAAGCACAATGCTCAATAAGACCGAAAGGGCAGTTCACGTATACAATTGGACGTCGTCTGCGTACATATGGGAAGACCAATTTTCAGTAATTATTGGAAGCCCATTGACGAACATTGAGAATAGAAGGGGGCAAAGAATGGAACGTTGGGGGACACCGGATACATTTGGCAAAAAGTCAGATAATTTGTCACCAACTAGGACCACTTGCTTCCATTTTTGCTAAATAGGAACAAACTAACTTTGTAGCATAGATCCTGCAAAATTATAGAGCTGCATAAGCTTTTTACATGATGGAATGATTGATTATGTCGAAAGCCTTCGAAAAGTCAAGCAACACCAAAAAAATAACTTCATCCCTATCTAACGCCTGTCTAATGTCATCAGTTACATTTATTAAACCGTGACACAACTACCTATGTTTTTTCAAGAAAACCCGATTGTTTGGGAGTGAGCATATTATTAGCAGCAAGATAAGCACTGATTTGCTTTTGTATGACTCTTTCAAATACTTTTCACAAAAAGGTAAAATTTAAATAGGCCTAAATTCATCACCTTTTGCATTTTTAGTTGTGAACATAGCAAAAGTGATTGTGTCCACAGCCGAACTTTGTTCTAATGTTCTCAAGCAAACAACTGCTGTATATAAATTTTAGAAATCATGAACTTCGAAATGCCTATGTCATAGTATCTCATCAAAGTTGTCACTCTTGGTTACTCTGCATAAGATCCTAAGGTTCTTTTAGGTTGATGGGCAAGAAGAACTCAGTGTGGTAATTGCATAAAACCTCCTTTAAAGAAAATATCTATGCTGATTTTAAGTCATTATAAGGCAATCATTATGCTTTAATTTATTTATATGTATGTATATGTATACGATTGATATCTGCATGTTCATGTTGTTGAAATTACTGCTTTGACACACAAGTCAAACTGACATATAATTCCTTAAATTAAAAAAAAAAAAAAAAAAAACAGCACCAAGGATCTAATAAGACACAAAATTAGCTTTCAAAGAGAGAGAGAGAAGAATCTTATTTTCCATCTGAGTGAATTCATTGAATATTCATATAAAGTTACCACTCAAATCCCACCCTTCATGCGCATAAATACACATACATATATTATATTGTGTTCCTTCCGAAAGACGATTCCAAGGATTTTTTTTTTATTTTTTTTATTTCAAAATTAGATCATTCACACCCTCTTAAGTCACAGGGAAAATTTGCTATGCTGTGTCATGTTATCGTCGCGCTTCTTCACATCACATCGTTCACAAAAAAAAAATCTCGGAAGCAGAGTCGTGACATTTCATATATTATATGTTGAACACTCCGAACAATGTGGATCTTCCACATGAACTGAACTCCACCATCCTATATCGCCGCACATTTGAATAACAAAAGAAGATTGCAGAGGAGGAATGGTTCAGTATAACGAAGAAGGAGTTATCTTTATCATATGACTTTGTCAGCGACCCGTCAATAGGTCCTTCAGTAAGAAAAACTTCCGTCTCAAATGTATATTTTGCAAGTGTGTTGTGATGATAATGTGAAGATATGCACAGTGGGATTTTATTCTTAATTAGAGAGAAGACAATGTTTTGTACCTCTTATACCAATATACCAACCTCTATCAAAGCCAATCTGAATCCTTGCAACTCGTAGTCGTGGTATATTTCATAAAATAACAGAACTTCAGTTATGTTGCAACGTTTTCCTCTATCGAACTGAATTGGCACAACTAACATTATGATTTTGTGGAGCGGAACCCTCAAAACACATCTCTCCTTGAGAATTCCTTTAGTCATTTGCATGTTCTGGGAAAATTGTGGCTACAATTTGCTTTCATTCACCAAAGTGAATGCGATGTCTGGTTGAGATTGACAAAGGCTATAAAGGTTAGGGGCCACGGCATTAGCTGATGGGAGATATACGTATTTGTATTTGGCTATGTGTATTCAACTATGGAACTATGCGTTCGTCCATTGTTGTGTGGCTGCGGTGCCCTTTGGGCTTTCAATAGATATCAATACACTTCTTCACCTTAGGTAGTCTGTTGATGTAATCTTCTGATAAAAATACTTGTTCAAAATTATCACTGTCAAGCTCAAGAAGAGATTTTTATTTTTGTTTTAAATAAAGCAAACATATGGGTTTTGACGTGTTTGTGATGTCACAATTCAATTTGATAATAATATTAGTACACTTTGAACCCCCACCCCTAGCACACTGAATGTAAGTAATTAATTAGCCAACTATATCAAAAGTATACGAAGTCAACGTCATCGCTCAAAATAATTATATTTATTTCACAGCCTTAATACAAGGTTTTTTACTTGCGATATAGGTACTCGAGATTTTGATCAAACTTTACATTACGATGATAGAGAAGTCAAAAAAAGTGGGTCTCGCAAAAACGTCCGTCTGTCTGTCTGTCTGTCTGTCTGTCTGTCGGTTCGACTACAGCCTAAAGGGATGGGTCGATTTGCTTTAAACTTGGTACCTAGCGTTTTTTGGACATTCCCCCCACCCGTTTTTTTCTCTTTTTTTGTAGGACCAAAATTAACAGTAGCTATCATACAAAATTTCTTGGCCAAAAAGGAAAAACTTATTTTTCTCAAATCCAGCGCTACCGAATTTGTTTTTAAGAACTCAATAAATTTAAATAGTTATAAGTTGCCGTTTAATAAAAAACATGGTTCCGAAAAATGGTTATTAATGGTACCTCCCAAAGAACCATTTTTTTGATTTTCGCTTTTCTCGAAAACGGTTAAACTGATTCTGATCAATTTTTTTATGAAGAAGTATTGACACATTCTTAATAATATTGTGTACCAAAATTTTCCAAAAAATATTGTTTAGATTTTTAAAAAAAGTTTTAATATTTTTTTTTGAAAACTCAATATTTCAAAAACGACTTGGTTGATTTTTATTAAACTTGGTAAATAGCAGTTTTTTAACTTTATCTAGAAGATTTTTGACAAAAATTATTCTAATACCCAAAAATAACGATGCCTCCCATACAAATGTTAAAAAACCGTTAAGAAAAATATTTTGTTTCTCAAAAACGACTCCTACGATTTTCATAAAAGTTTTTTTGTGTGTTAAAATTAGTACGATCTACCATTTAAAATTTTTAAAACTTATATTTTACGTTTATTAACAGTACCTCTCATAGAACGGTTTCTTTGATTTTCGACTATCTCAACATCTGATCAACCGAATAAAATGAGATTTTTTATACAGAAGCTTGTAACAAATATAAATAAAAGTGCCTATCAAAATTTTCTAAAAAAAGATTTTTGGATTTAAAAAAAAAAAATCAAAATTATTTTTTGAAAATTCGATATTTCGAAAACTGGTAGCAGATTTTTTTTGAAGTTCAATTTTTAACGCAACATTAATAAATGCTTTAAATTGGCGTACCAATTATTTTTCTCAAAAATGTTAAAGAAATTTTATATATAAAAAATTAATTATTTTTAAAACCGCTCCTACGATTTTCAAAATTTTTTTCTCATAAATAAAGATTTATATAAGAAATCAGTTGGTGTACATCGCGTTGGGTTAAAACGGATTCAAAGTATTTTAATCAATTTCTTTCTAATTTTGTTGATTTAAAACAATTTACCAGTTTAAATAGTATAATTTCTTTTTATGCATATTGTATATGTGCAACACTAGGCTTTATTGTTAATTTTTGTGTACTCACATTATACCACCTGAAACTAAACTAAGTTTTGGCAAATGGATAAAATATAGATCCCATAGCTAATTTATTTCAGACTATAGAACCACAATGTGATCGCATATATGAGCAAGTTCGTGCGACCCAGTCGTGCATATTTTTTTTTTAGACGTGTGGTTTTCAATCTGGCAATACTTTTTTCAGAGTTGGTCTTTTTGACAGTTGTCACTTGATTTGTGCTCACTTTAGTTTGGCATTTCATAATGAATAGACTAACTCCTGAACAACGCTTCCAAATTGTGCCCAAATGGACCCAAAACAAGAGTGCCGTTGATCACAATTTTCATAAGCGAATTTTGTTTAGCGATGAAGCTCACTTTTGGTTGAATGGGTACATTAATAAGCAAAAGTGTCGTATTTGGAGTGATCTTAATCCACCGCCATTCTTAAGGCGCCGGCCGTTATATCCTCGAAAAGTTTTTAGTGTGCTCTATGGGCAGACGGCAGAGGGAATAATTGGTCCATATTTCTTCTAAAATGTTACAGTCACTAGGGAACGCTATAGAGCCATCATTAATGACTTTTTCGTGCCTGAATTGGAGGATGTTGATGTGGACGACTTTTGGTTCCAACAAGACGGCGCGGCGCTACGTGCCATACAGCCAACGAAACAATCAATTTATTGAAGAAAACTTTTGGTGATCGCAATATCTCGCGTTGTAGGCCTGTGGGGTGGCCTCCAAGATCGTGCGATTTAACACCGCTGGACTATTTTGTATGGGGTTATGTGAAGTCGCTTGTCTACGCAGATAAGCCCGAGCCGATTGACACCTTGGAAGAGAATATTCGGCGCGTTATTGCTGACATACGGAACAAATTGCTGCAAAAATTGGTCGAAAATTGGGCCTCTCGGCTGGAATTTATTCGAGCCAGCTTCGGCGGCCACTTGCCCGAAGTCATTTATTAAACATAATGGCAAACTTTTATCTTTATAATAAAGCTAAATTCTTGGCCATAGAATTCAATTATATGCGTTTTATTTCTTCTTGAAAACCACACCTCTAAGAAAACACCCTTTACATTGTTTTTTTTTTATATAAAAATGATTTTAAAAATTGTCATTATTTGGCTTAAGCCGGTTGTTTAAGCTTAATCCGGTTCTTATTGTGGTGTGATGTTGGAGAGGGGTAGCTTCTAGCCACGATGGTAAATTGGCGCTGCCTCCTCGTAAAAAAAGGTTGAATCATCGCCGTTGAGCAGAATAATTCCTCCGTCCAGTATAGCGCCGTCACATATAGGTATCGTGGTTTGGGATGTCTCTCTTTGCTGATCATAGTTCTCACCAGTGGGCTCGGATGGTTGGTAAGGTTGCTTGTCAGTATTTTTGCCGCATTGACCATGAATATGTCCAGTGGTATGATTCCTGATGCTTCGTAGAGTCTATATCGTTGCTAACGTCCCTCCGTCATTGGTGGAGCTAGTAAATGGTAAGAGTTATTTTATTCTTAACCCGAGTTTAACTTTCTTTATTCCCTGGACTAGGACGAGCTTAGGTGCTTCATCCACGAGCAAAAAAGCATCATAACAATATGTAGATATTTCATTCACTGCAAACAAAAATTTTCAAAAATATAATCGATTGGTCGAGCTCTGGAATATTCGCATTAAAAATATGCCATCTTTAAGCGATCAGTAATTGGTCAAAAAAGGTCAACTATAGTTTCAGAAATTGCTCAGCCATAGAAAATTTCTAATCAATGATGTACATTTTTTCAAGGTTATCATCGATTTTTACCTCATCTTTTGTGGGATATTCGAAAAAAAAATATACAATCTGAAAGGTGTTAGTGCGACCTCATAAAAAATCTATAGCTGACCAATTACCTACTGAAATTAGTTAACCGTTTTTGACCGATTACTGACCTATTAGATGGCATAACTTTTTGCGAATATCCCACATATGGGGTTCTTAGATCCCAGAGCCCGCATTGGTTGAACTACTGATGGTTGATGATAACTGTTTTTTGTGTATGTGTAAATGTATCTATCATTTTGTAACATCCTTCCTATGGGTAAAAGATAGAATATGGTTCACACGAAGTGAGACTTATTAATTGTATCCCGTTCTTTCAATTCTATCTTACTAATATCCTGGGATATAGGTTGCATTTAAAATTCGGTTGGTCTTCACAGACAAAGTGATACAAATTATGTATGTATAATTAAAAATATTAAAAAATCCATTTCGATTTCTGAGAAATCATGCTAAAATAATAGATAATTACATACTTCGGAATAAATTTATATTTCAAACTCCAAAATTCCATTCTTCAACTCTAATAAAACATTACCCAATCTAATACCTAATTCGAAATTATTTTTAGAGTATTTAAATCCGCATTAATTCCACATCAATTTCTATTAAACCTTCAATCCATTTTTCCTATACGGAAGAATAACACAAATTTCTATTAATGCACGTTTCTATATTTAAGCTTCGAAATCAAAAATTCATTGCTAAATAAATAACTCAATAAATCAAAATAAATGACAATAAAACCGAAATAACATTCGAAAATTGCAATAAACTGAAAATACAAAAATTCTTTTCACAGCACAAACTAATCAAATTAAATTCTCGACCATTATGATCCACTTTATCTGATGGCATAGGATACAGTATCGACAATGGATGTGGATGCATGAATCTGTTTTATAGAACATAAAGTAGGGTAGGTACACCTACATATCTATAGTTTACTCGATATCGATGAGTTTATACTATACGTAAAGAACGCACTATCCACCGACCATTAGATATCATCCATAATCCATAATAACGGATTCATTCGGTTCAGTGGGTTGGAAAGCTGAAAAATGATACGATCTCTTCTCTTTTGCAGGTGAAATAATGAAAGCGCCATGGAACGGACCACAGGCGGACAGACAGACGGATGAGGGTATAATATAATCAAATCAAAAGAGCCAACTTCTTATCCATCCCTGGTGGAACATGAGAAGAGGCAAGCATCCTTTGTCGGGCGGGGGTTTGCTTCTATATAACCATTTATCGTGTGCAGGTAGATTGGAGCTGGAAAACAGGACCAGTAGCTTATGCCTCGAAGTCCATGATATGTTTAATGTTTAGTCTTGCTTTGGTGTGTGTATCAATTGTCAGCCATCATGGCTTTTTGCTCATTGTTGCGATGATGGTGGCAATGGCGATCTCATGTTTCTATATATACTTTCCTCCTTCTGCTCCTTGCTCCAACTTCGAATCACTAACTTTTTTCTACTCTATATAGTTCTTTTGTTTTATTGGAATTAATTTCACTTGAGTTGATAAATCTGTAGTTAACCAAGTAGAGGGTCGTCAATAAAGGGTGTTTCTTTTTGAAGGGGGATGAAAATGTTGAATCGTTTGTAAATATATCGGAACAATTTCAGTTGTTCAATTGTTGTTTAATCAATATATTTCTAACGAGTATTCAGTTCAAACTATTACCCCCTATTAATAAACGACAAATAATGGCGTGATAAGACTTACAGATCTGGCAACTTGAAGTTCATATTAATAAATGTAATGGGTGATTTTTTAAGAGGTTTAGAACTTTTTTAAAAAAAAAACATAAAAAATTCGAAAAAATGAATGAAATATTTATTTGAATCGATAGTTTGAACCTTGCAATTTAATGTTTAAAGATAATTTCATGCAAATGTTGACCGCGGCTGCGTCTCAGGTAGCCCATCCGCTGAGTCCATTTTTGGCATACTCTTTCACACATATCGGCCGGTATCTCACGAATGAATGCATGGATGTTGGCTTCCAGTGCGTCAATCGAAGCGGGCTTGTCCCTATAGACATTAGCCTTAACATACCCCCACAAAAAATAATCTAATGGTGTCAAATCGCACGATCTAGGCGGCCAATTGACCGGCCCGAAACGTGAAATTAACTGTTCACCAAACTCGCCTCGCAATTGCGCCATTGTTTCGCGTGCTGTGTGGCATGTGGCACCGTCTTGTTGAAACCACATATCATGCAAGTCAAGAACTTCCATTTCGGGCAAAAAAAAGTTTGTTATCATCGCTCGGTAGCGTTCACCATTGACAGTAACGCTGCGATTCGCATCATCTTTGAAGAAATAGGCCCAATAATGCCGCCGGCCCATAAACCGCACCAAACAGTGGCTTTTTCGGGATGCATTGGTAGCTGTTGCAATGCTTCTGGCTGATCTTCACTCCAAATGCGGCAATTTTGCTTATTTACGTATCCATTCAACCAAAAATGAGCCTCATCGCTGAACACAAGCAGCGCGCGATGAACATTTCGAACCGAGCACGAATTTTGATAGTAAAATTCAATAATTTGCAAGCGTTGTTCATTTGTAAGACGATCCATGGTTAAATTGCAAACCAAACTGAAGCTGTTTGACAGTGACACAAGGTACTAAACACACGTCAGCTGTCAAAACCAGTGTTGCCAAAACCAAACCAGCCAAAAAATCACCCGTTAGAATAGGCTGTGACATGTGATTAGCGAGCGGATAACTTAAATTAGCCAAATTTGGCGTTAAAGTGACGTACAACTTCTTAACATACACATTCATTTATCTCATAGAACCGATTACTATACTACAATAGGCGTGTTTTATTGGTAATTTTATAGCTAACACAGTAAAATTTCCCTTGGCAAACAATAACAAGAACCAATAGTGAAGATAAATTAGCTAGCAAATTAGTGGATATTTAAAGTGGACAAAGTGTGTTGTGCAGTTCAAAAATATTAAAGACTTGAACCTTAAATGTCGTTAACGCATAGATTCTTTTCACTTAAAATGGGATGTGTTTTAGGATAGTTGTTACTCATAAAAACCGAAGTGCGTCTTCACACGTCATTGATATGTCCGAATGAAAATCTGAAAATTACCAATTACATTTTGAATCAAATATACTATATGCGTCGAAATATAAAGGGTTTTTCAACAGGGACGCTACAAAAGTACAGCAACAGGGACAGCAAACGACGCCTTATTTCTTGCCGTTCTTTTGACATTTCTCTTCAGTAAAATTTGCCATTTCATGATGGAAAGATATACGAACCAACAACGAGTCAAAATTATTAAAATTTTCTACCGAAATTCGGAGTCAGTGGCCTCAACGTTAAGAGCGCTACGTCCAATTTATGGTCGTCATAATCGTCCTAGCAGATCAACAATTGAGCGTCTAGTGGAAAAATTTGAATCCGCAGGCACAGTACAAAATGTTCCCGTGCCAGTGAGACAAAGAAGTGCCCGTAGTGTGGAGAATATTGCTGCCGCTGAGGCTGCAGTTGCAGCAAGCCCAAATGTGTCTCTCACACGTCGTTCTCAAGCGTTGGGCATCTCTGTGACGTCGTTGTGGCCAATTTTGCGAAAAGATCTTGGCCTAAATCCTTACAAGATTAAATTGACGCAAGAACTGAAGCCGCTTGACCACCAGAAGCGTCGTATGTTCGTGAATTGGGCTGAGCAACAACTTGAAAATGATTCGGATTTTAATCGCAAAATCATCTTCAGCGATAAGGCTCATTTCTGGCTGATTGGCTTCGTCAGGCTTGGCCGCTTCGGTCGTGCGATTTGACGCCGTTAGATTTTTTCCTGTGGGGCTACGTCAAGTCTATGGTCTATGCCAACAAGCCAGCGACGATTGATGAACTTCGTACGAATATCGAACGTGAAATTGCAGCAGTATCGGCCGATTTATGCTTGAAACCAGTCGAAAAGTGGGTTCAGCGTCTGGACTTCTGCAAGCGTGCCCGTGGTGGCCATGCAAAAGAAATCGAGACAATAGACAACAACTCAAAACGACGATAATTGTTCTAAAATCAAACTGCGTCCCCTCGAAATCCCAAAATCCATTGCTAGTGCAATGGAAAACTTCAAGAATTACAAACACCCCAAGTTTTTTTTTTAGAAAATCACATTTTGCAGTTTTCGGTCAATTAAAAGTGTTTCGAATAATTCGATTTAAAATAATTCCGCGCGGTTTCTCAAATCGGAACAATTATTATCGCTACGAATCAGATAGTAGGTTTCAAGGTTATTGAAAAGGTTAACACATAATGATGACTACGACAAATACATGTTAATTATCTTAAAGGACATATTTCTGAAACTTTTGAGAAGGAAAAACTTGAAGGAAGGTGTTTTGAATTTTATTTTTTTGCTTCTCGTTGCCATCGTCTCAAAGCGTAGTAAAGCTCCTCAATGTTGCAGGATCACCTAGTTAATATTGCTGTTTTACAAGATTAAGTAATTTGAAATGATTGAAAAACTCTAGGTATTTAGACTTTTTTTTTTAATAAGCAGATTTTGAAAACTTTAAAGCGCAGAGTGCAAGCTTTGTGTTACACAACTTTAAGTTTTTGTACTAAATTTTTTGTTCTATGAATAAATGATTCAATAATACTTATTTTTTATTGTTATATAGGTCGAACAATTAAACTTTTCACTATAAACTTTCATCCATCTTAAACGAAACATAAACTGGCAAGTTACAACCCAATTATACTTACAAAAAAAAAACACCCTTTTAAAGTGAAAGAATTAGCAGCTATAAAGAAAAAGTTTTTTTTTAGTTCTTACCCATAGCTTTAAATGACTTAAGGAGAATGATAGGTGTATCCTCTTGTTATGCCTCTCATTTCGTTAAGTGAAGTGGTAAGTTAAAAATAAGTTTGCGGTAAAGGTATACTTGTTTTGAGATATTGGGTCGACTTCTTGAAGCAGCAACAAATTATAATAGGAGCTCTAGTTCTATATTATACGGTTCTCCATGAAAACTGATACTTAATGGGTTTTCATACGAAGTTCATTTTAGATTTTCATAAAATAGGCATTAGAGACAAGCACTAATGGAATATTCGCATATACAAAGCCCAAACCATTCCCTAGCACACACACTAATTAAGCACAAGTACGTACTTTTAATGCACAAAATATTTTATGGCTTATGCTCTTATGATAATTCATAGTAGTATAGGTAGTTATATGTATAAAAATGTATTAAGTGAATTCAAATTATCAAATAACTTGTTCTTCAATGAACCAAAAATTGTTGTAGGTACAGCTAGGTCCTATATTGAACTATTTAACCCTGAACAATTGAATTAGATTGGAAAATGTAATAATTATGAAACATTACAAATATCTAGTATAGAATGAAAATCCAATTCAACAAAACAATTTGAATAATTTAGCATTTACCCAGATGGCAGATATAATGTGTAGATACATAACGAGGTATACATACGCATAGATAACTCTATTAATTGTGGTAGACTTAAAATATGTATAGAATTATTTTTCAAATCCCATTTTATAAATGGGAATAATTTAATTATAACATTGCAAGAATTAATTACATTTATATTTGAGTTGGGCTGAAATAGATTATAGACATTTTAGAGCAATCCCAATTCATGAGTTCAACTTAATTAAGGTTGATTTGTTTAAATAGTTTCGCAACATCAAAATTTGGTTATTGAAAATGCAAAGTGGTGCGTTATTTAATAGACATACTTTATGTAATTTAAACTTTGTTTATTATTTTTGTTTAAATAATGTATGTATGATATGGATAGATCCTTCCTCTACATAATGCCCAAATTGACTTGTTAAGATTAGGGCTATTTTATTTACTCGAAATTGAACACAACTTGAGGATTTTTCTTATCAACTTAAGAAAATGTTTTCATTTACTCCAAGTTGACTCGCTCAACTTTGCATTTTTACAGATGAATTAATTCTCAAGTTGTTTAACTATTGATTTTCTCAACTCCCCATAATATTTAGTAGAAGTTAGCCGAGGAAACTTAGGGCCAGTTTCACAGTCGACACTTACAGGAATAAATGGCACTTAAGTTTCCCATATTAGGACTTTAGGCGTAAGTGGAACTTAAGTCACCAATATCGGAGACTTAAGTTACACTCATTCAGGTAAGTGTGCACTTTGATATTGCACCTTTATCTATTATATTGCCCACTAAAGTACCAATTTTCTAACTGTGAAACTGGCCCTTAGGATATTACGTCCAACTTAAGATTTATTTTTAATATGGATTCATTCACTCTAGTTGCTGATTCGATTGTAAAAAAAGAAACAAATTTAATTAAATATGAATGGTAATAATTATTTCTGGGAGGATTGGCTATCATCTTCTTCGAGTAACGAAGAGTAGGAGAGTTAATTTATTTTGAGATGGCAGTACAAAATGTGTATACGACTTTGGGTAAAAAAAAAAAAACAACTTTGACCGTAAAGGAGACGTACTTCCAGGGGTCGCACAGTAAAAAAATTGGTATCAAAAGTTACCCAAATTCATTACCTACAAAACTTGACACATGAGCATGACCTATACCCACTTTTCCCATTATGGGCGTTTTAGTGATTTCACTGAATTTGAACAAAATTCATTTTCGCACTCGATGCATCGTTGAGGGTTGAATATGGGTACGTTCAACGCATTATGTTTTACATCTGAATTTTCAGATTTCTGAATTTTTGGACCTTATGATTGACCAGCTGTCATAAAAAGTTAGATGACTTTTAGTGACTTTTAGCTACGTTTGCTTACGTTTCATCTGAATTTTCAGCCAAAAATTCTCATCGGAAAATTCAGAATAAAGTAAAAGTGGTGGGGGAAATGTTGAAGTACTATACATATAAGTTGAACTTTATGATTTTCGCTCTGGTTAGTGGTTGATTTGTGATGATTAATTTCGATCACGAACAAAATAATACTTTTTTACATAGAAGAACTAATTTTTTATTGATAAGTGAGTTTTTAAATCAAAAGATTGACTATTCTTAGAAAAATGTTCCCAGAATTCTCCATCGCAATATTATGGAAATATTTTTTCATTGAACCTTACATAGTCTTGCTATATTTTGTTGCTGATTTAGTAAAATATATCATCACCAGAACTACTGACCCTTAATTTTTAGTTTAAGAATAGAATTAAAGTTCTATTTTATTTCGTTTTAATGTACCTAAATCATTTAGGTAAATGCTAGCAATTGATACTACAACTTTCAACTGAAAGTTCAGATTTTTTGTGTGTTCAACAACATAAATTCAGATCTGAATTTTCAGATTTTGTGATTGAACGTGCCCATTGTTATAATTTTTTTTGTTCATTTATTTTTATTAACTGTTATTCTGTGATGTCACTAATTTTGTTGATGTTTGTCGAACGTCAAGTTCGTTCAAATCTAAAGTTGACATTTTATGTGTCATCTGTCACAAATATCCCAGGGAAATTTTGTAAATTACAAGTTAGTCAACTTTACTTTTCTAACTAAAGATTTAAAGAATAAAGTAGTGAATTAAAGCAATTTTCAAAATGCCGTTCAACTGTCATGTTTTGTGCAAGTTGAGCTTTAGAGAATAAAATAGCCCTAAATCTTATTTAAAATAAGTTAGGAAAATATGAAAAAAAAAATATGTGAGTGCCAGGACTCACGGTTAAATATGTGTAAACATCAACGTTTGTCCAAGTGCCTAAGTTTTGTTACTGAACGTCACCAAAAGAAACATATTGAATAATATCACTACATTACCTATCTGTAGGCAGTGCTTAAAAATCTTAGTGACGAAAGAACGGCAGCGAAATACCCAGTGGGGGAACCGCTGTAACGAATTTTTCAAGCACTAAAAGGCTGGTTATGAAGTGTCCAACGAACGGTGGTGAAGGTTCGGTACTGAAAGGTCCTGCTTTGTAGTTCACTCTCAACTTTAAGATGACTGCACATTACACATGGTTATTGCTTATGGTAATCACTCTCTGAGCATCGACAAACAACAACTGTCAGCGGAGAGCACTAAAATCGTGGTTTCAATTTCAATTAAATGACACAGTACCAAAATTCCAAAGGAACTTAATGGTTTGACTGACAGGGGCCGAATTAAAATATCCAGTTAGAACTGTCAACGAACTTGCAACCCTTATGAAGCTCCATCTTTCCATCGAGTAAAACTTACAGAAAGTTCAGTCTTAATATTATACTGAACGAACCTCAAATGAATGTCACTATGAGATAGCCGGCGAATTATATATGTATCTTGAGTTTTAAGAATATTTAGTTGCAGTTTCAATCGATTGACACCATCAATTGCCTATGGAATTGGACGCTGTGATTTTTAATGACTGTTAACTTTGTGCAAGTACAAAGGTAGCCGATAACTCTGCAATTTGTTAAAATTCAGCTATTTTGTATATCTCAGCCTATAAATTTCAAGAAGAAATTGCATCGTTTAAAAGCAGTATAATGTAAACGTAGAATTCAAGTTCAGATTAGTATCACTGAACGCACCCGATATCCTACCATGCCTACAGCCATTGATCTACCATACCTACAGTCAATTGTCAATCCCTACAGCTGACTATTATTATTTTTGTTTTGATTTTGTTTTTGTTTTCTTTTTAATTACTAGTGTCGCGTCCATTTTGTTCGGGGAATAATTAAAAATTAAAGAAAAAAATATAAAAATATAAGTGTTAAAATGATAAAATCGTCGGTCGCGCTAAAAACAATTTGCTTTCGTCTTTGGCTAAAACAATATAAATGAGTGGTCGCGATAAAGTATAATCTTTCTAATTGTCGGTCGCGTTAAAATCAATTTGTTTTGGTCGGGGCAAATCAGATTTCGTAACGTAACGTGCTACAACGTAAAGTGCACGACGTAACTTTGCACACGAACGTTCGAGTTTTTTTTCACTCTACCGCCAACATAGATGTTTACACATCAAACAAATATATGAGGCATAGGTATAATAAATATTCTTGTAAATATTTAAACTGAAAACAAAGTTTAAATTATGTGCTGATTTCTTACAGATTAATAGAAACAATTAAAATTATTAAAATTAAAATTGTTGTTAAGAATACTACACAATGATACAAACTCAATTTAATTCGTAAAACTCATGTGACATTCTTTGTCCTCGATTCCAATGGAAATTTACAGCGGTAACAATGATATGAGCTTACTAGGAAGTGCCATAAAGGATTTTTACTCCACCTGGACTCTAGAGCGTTAGTGATTTAACAGGATGAATATTCTTTAAATGGTTCCCATAAAAACACATAAGATCCGTCCTATTTCATATTCTACGAATGGTCTTTTAACGACTGCATGGATAATTTTTTCAGCTTGTCTGTAGACTGACATAAACTAAATTTTTAACCATCTTTAACCAAAGCTAATTCAATTTTAAATGAAATATTTAATATTTGTCTTCATCACATCAGCGTTTTTCCTTGCTATTCTAAAGTCCATTGAAATATATATCTTAAAATATTTGGGCCGAATCTTGCATTTTGGACAGGACAAGATTTTTGTATGTGTAGAGGGTCATTGTGGGCATACACAACTATTTTCAGGGTTGAAAGCCTACCATTTGTCCGCAATTTTGAAAAAAAAGTGCGATATCTTGAAATCAATCAGTATCACCAACAAACTGTAATCAAGTTTTTTTTTGAAAATTGAATTGTCTACAATTTTTATTGAAATACTTTTTAACAAGAAATTGGAAATAAAAAAGTTAGAATCAAAAATAGGTGGCCATTTTAAAGGAAAATATCATTTAAGGGTTTTTTTTTTAACTTTGGAGTAGATATTGATGGATTTCATGATTGTTTTTTTTTTGAGATATTCGGTCTGTTTTTCACTTTTTTATTTTCAAAATTCTGGTAAAAAGTATATGTTATCAAACATTTAAAGACTCTCACTCTCCCAAAGATCTAAAATAAAATTCTGGCGACATTTTTTACGCATTATTTTCAATTCCTTATTATTTCCAATATTTCAGCTCAATTTCATTTTCAATTTTCAACTTTTTTTTCGCAAACATCTTTAAGAAAAATCTCTAGCTCTTTTTCCAAAACGAATTCCCAGAATTATTTTTTCCAGTGTAATTGTTGAGAGCCAACAAATCTATGGAAATAAGTGAAATACAAATAAAAAATACATGGTATTGGAAATGTGCCTCAGATATTGATGTTTCTTAATAACAACCGCCAATGTTCGTACAAAAATTCCTTCACCTCTTCAGTTTACACTGTGTTATAGCCTCAGCAGGAAAAAGGATAGAAGAAAAATCAACTATTCGACGACGGCTCATTTTAATTTCTTATTTACGATATAGGTCTAGTGGGATCTTTAATTTTACGATATTTTGAGTTAAATTCTCTTTGAATTCAACAATGAAAGTGAAGTTCGTTAGTGTTTAAGAAATAACTTAGCATACAGTTTTGATGTACATATGTTATTTTGGGATTATTTGAACAAGTTTTGTGGTTAAAAAGGAAATGGCAGTACATATTTGTTTGCGAAAGATCAGATAACATTTTGTTGCTCCTGGTAATGCGGCCTCAGAATATTGCTCCTTTTGCATTAGCACATCTTGCACATATGGTTGGTACGGCCCTGTCTGCAACTCTCGCATCGATAAAATCAGTTTTTGTTCCATTTTTCATTGGCATGGGTCCTGGAAGAGAATCAGATTGGTACCACTTTGTTTCTGATTTATTTCTTCTAATTGAATATCGTGGGCTGGAGTCTCCTCCCATAGTCATCCTGTTGAAAAACGCTATTCCTTCTTAACCCGAGTTTAACTTACTTTATTCGGGATTTACCTGGATGTTGACGGGCTTAATTATAATCATCGAGAAAAAATCGACTCAACGAAAATACTTTGTCAAATGAACAATTTCTTCATAATTTTTTGTGAATGATTAACTTAACTGAGCAAATGAATTTATTGAGCAGAATTTGTTTAATTTCAATGAACGAATCATTGAATAAATAAAATTTTTCGTTGTATCTACGTAAGGCCTTGGTTCACTTACTTCCCTTCTTTTGAACACTTTCCATACAGGGTTGTCACTTTGCTGCAATTGCAGTAAATCTACTGCACATTTTTTGAAAAATAAATCAACTGCCTTTATATCAAATCTACTGCACTTTTGGTTTTATGAAAAAATGAAAATACGATTAAAATATTCAATAAATAATCCATAAATAATTTTTCAATTCTGTCATTGAATGCAGTCATTCTCATACTTCATGAAACCCACCCTTTAATTTATGAATACAGCGTTTCGGCTTTGTTTTTATGACAATTGACAGCTGTCAAAAAAAATCTGTCAACGCAATGTTTTTATTCATTTGAGTTTGGTTTTTGTTTTCATTGTAAGAAAAGGGGAAAGGATGGATAAATTTTTTATTTAATCTGCAAGCAAAAGGTAAAATTTTTTAAGTGGTTGAAAATTGATATAAATATATGTACCTACCTATGTAAGTTTATTTGTATTTATTTGGTAGTGATTTATAAAAAAAAAAACGGGTTGCAAAATAGGAAAATCAATGTGTTGATCAAGTTTCTGGTCCCAGCTGAAATTTTTAAGTTTATATTTCTAAGTATTTAGATACTTTTAACAGGCAGGCAGATTTTGAGGAGAAATTTCAAGACCTAACGCATCAAATTTTGTTTCTTGAAAATATAAATCAAAAGGTGGCAACCCTATTTCCATACTCACTTAGGCTACTTTTTGTCCTCGACTCTTCTGACTTCACGTCACATAACTTTCAGATGTGGAAGGGATGTGTTCATGAATAAAACAACCAACCTTAGAATGAAATCCTTCTAACTCCACTTCTATTTTTATCATCATACCTAAATTATTTCATAAATTGCTTAAAAATACAAAAAGATATTAAAACGTACCAATTCTTTGACATTGAGTAAGATTGAGGGTGCAGAGAATAACTTGCTATATTTTTTGATTTATTCAAACATTACGAACACTTTTGTTTTTGAGTTCTTTTGGTAAAAAGCTTAAAAGTTTAAAAAGGGTTTAGCTGTTACTCACTCTTAGCCGAAAAAATGATTTATAAAATTAAAGCTGATGTCTTTTGTTCATCATAAGTGGCATTACTTGCACCGACAGAAGTGAACAGCTTTTAGTTTTCGGTTCCTCCTGATCTGCTTGTAAACTATAAGACGAATAGGTAGATATAAAGGGTCCGCCAAACAACTTCTTTTTTTGTTTGAAAATGGCGCAAAACATCGAGTGTAGCTTCGGCTGTGTGGCACGTAGCGCCGGCCGTCCTGTTGAAATCAAATGTTGCCAATATACTCTTCTTCAATTTTTGTGAACAAAAATTCGTTCAAAATGGCCCGATAACGATCGCCATTGACTGTAACGGCCACTCCTTGCTCATTTTCGAAAAAATGGCCCAATTATGCCTCTGGACCAAAATCCGCACCAAACAGTCACTCGTTTTGGGTGTATCGGCTTTTCAATGTATGCGTGCGGGTTTTCTGTGCCCCAAATGCGACAATTTTGCTTGTTTACTACCCGCCAAGATCAAAATGAGCTTCATCTGAAAAGATGATTTTTTTTGGCAAAATCGGCATCTTCTCTAAATCGATCGCAGGACCACTTAGCGAAGCGTATACACAACCATATTCGTTCAGCGGAAGGATAAAACTAATTATCTGTCAAATCAGACATGAGCTAAGTGTTACCATTCACGAAATAAGCACTAGTTGAAAAAAAAAAAACGTTAGATGGCGGACCCTTTAGTAGTCAATAGTTTAAGTATAGAATTCACATACCTTGGATGATGCTCTTATGAGTTTTTAATTACATAATATCTAATTTTCATTCATAGAATTCAAAATAGCGGTTTTTAAACATCTTTACTAGTACTTCCATCGTGAACCGCTTTATTTTATATCAGAAATGTAGATTTAAGCTTTTGAACCGTCTCAAACAAGCGTATAAGAAGTAATTTTATATTCTTTTAATGTCGAAAATAATGGCCATCATTTTTTGTTTCAAAAAATGTATTTTATTCATAAACTTTATTTTGGGTTCAAAAAACATAATGGTTGATTTTAATTTACAAATTTTCAATCAGTTTCAATATGATATACCTAGCTACAACCGTTCTCTAAGTGTAAAAATATTGATTTCGGTAAATAAAGGCCATAAAATATGATCTGGATTCGCAGAGGATTGTATCCCCTTCGTTGCATAGAAAACTACCAAACTATCTTAATTCGCAGCAACAGAAAACTCGTTTCCCTATAGAAACTGAAAATCAAAAAACAAAAAAATCATTTCAAAATCTTGTAAGTCGTTAGTGTCCAGATTGCCATCGCATTCGCTGATTGAGTGACCATTCGTTCACATGAAATCTAAAACCCTGGTGTAAATAAATTCAACCCCAAGTCATTAATTTCGTTGTATTCCCCATTAAATTCGTGTGGCCGCACATTGCCAGCTGTCAGTCCCTTGTTCCTTATCCAATTCCGAGCACTCAATTCTAATTATTCCAAGTAGTTTCGGCAACAAAATGCACCCTATGGACGAGTCAAAGATCATATCTCAAAAAGCGCTCCGCTTTGACTTAAATTATTGAACTAAACTGCGGGGTGTAGCTTTGTATATGTATATATGAATCGCCCTTGTTTTCAAATCAATGCACATATTCCCGCAATTACTCCCGCAGGAGATCAATATCCTAGATTCAAATTCAAATATAAAAAAAAAAGAAAAAAAAAAAATACGAAAATGAGCATGAGCAAGGGGAACTACCTATAAGTACAGAAACGAGAACGAAATAATTATTTTAATCTGTCTCTGGGATTTATTGCAATTTATTATGTGAAAATCGTTCTCGTTATCTATTTGACCCGCACCGCCACCACCACTGCAGCTTTCGAATGTGCCCTCTGCTTAGGGACCCAAGTCCTCCTTTCCGCATATCCTTGGTGATTTGAATTGATTTTTACTTCTTTTTTTTTTTCTGTTGCCGAATCCTCCCTCTGGAAAGACTACGAAAATGCTGAACTAATCTGCTAAAATGTATCTAGCTTGCATTTTGTGTGTGTTTTTTTTTTTTTTTTTTTTTTTGTGTTGTATTTCACCAAAGCCAGGATTCGTTGGATCCTATCTTCAGGGGAATTAAAACTCATCACTTATACTTTCATGGTTTAACGGTGGCTGCAGACACAGATAGAAGCCGTAGTAGGCTAACGCACATATAGAAAAAAAGGCTCCAAGGAGTTAATCGCACAGGCAGATTTTTCGTAAATAAACACTCGTGGCCACAATGCGAAATGATGTCGTGCCTCCCAAAACAGCATCAGCAAACATGGCTGTGGAGTTGGCGATGGCGGTGGCGGTGCTGGCTGCTATACAAATAGAGGGTGCACTCAGATGGGAAATTGGAGCCAGAAGTCTCATCCTCATTATCCTGATACGCGAGGCATCAGACGTTGTTGATGCTGTGATAGCACAAAGCGAGCGAATTTAGCGAATATCTGCTGTACAATGAATCGGTGCGATGTGCAAATATTTTTACATCACGAAACCATCACGAGCTCCTCGTTCATCGTTTCTCGTTCGTCTATCTATCGTCGTCGTTGAATTGTTGTATGGCGATATTGCTATTGCAGCAATACGCTCGAGGATTTTCGGCTGTAAAGCACAATGCACATAACTTTAAGCCTGCTGAATTTGCTATATTTGTAGTATTTGATGGCGGTTGTTTCAGTATGTCATTTGATTTCGATATAAATTTGAATAGGTGATTGCCTATAGGCTATGCCTAACCATTCTAAATATGTAGCTTCTAACCAACTATGCACACGAAATTAAAGAGGTACCTACGAGTACCTATACATTATGGCAAACAAGAAACGCTTAATACAACCAAACTTTAATAATTATAAATACAATATTCTAAAACCTAAGCTAAAGTCGAAAGGTGATTTGGCACAATAAGCAAGATTAAGATATAAATATAGGTGGGAGGAAATAATGGAAAGGGGGCATATTATCTTGAAGTGCAAGCTAAACCTAACCATAATACCTACCGATCGATACGCTTAAAGATTTAAGGTGAACAATAGGTAGATGGTGGAATAATTTTGCACAACAAAGGGGGGAAATGGAGCATATTGCATAGAGGTCTGTTTAAATGTTAATCCTTTGCCTCGCTACATTGGAAGTTAAATGCATCAATCATAGTTGAAAGATATTATATTTTGAGCAAACATAAGGCTGCCAATGCTTCCAGTTAAAATAAATATAATGCCATCAGCTTCTTTTCGACGAATCAATAAGTATATGTTAAGCTTAAGACAATCTTCATAATTTGGAAGGACTTAACTATTAGACATAACATATAACATCAACAAGGATTGAGTGACCAGACATTTTAGAAGGATATTTGGATTTAAAAAAATTACATTAAATTTGATGGCGCGACAGCTTGTGGAAAGACAGGGCATAGTGAGAGTGACTAACAATAACAACTCTCAACTATTCATATGTGTGTGTTTTGGAGAAATGGAAGGGACCTACACATTTTTCACGAATCCGAACTGTTAACTGCAACTGGAACTGGAGCTGTAGCTGAAATAGCTGTGCCCACAATAAGCGTTTTTCTTTTTTTTTAGTTCAGAGCAGAGCGTGAACTGTCTAACAAAAAATTGTTTTTCCTTTTTAGCTCTGAGTGCTCAGAGCTTCAAATTTGTGTTTCTTTTTTCGTTCTGAACGTGTTCTGAGCGTGTTCAGAGGACGTTCAGAATATGCTCGACATGCTCTCCACTCTGTTCAGAGCTCTATTCTGAACTAAAAAAAAAACACCTATAATGCAGCTGTACAGCTTTCTGACATGATGTCATTTGTTGGGTCAGCTGATTGAATCTTTTGTGAATTTTATGAACATGAGGAATTGAAGAGAGCTTGAAGCTCATTTCAATTCCTATACAAACATTCATCGAGTTGAAATGGGTTTGTTGGCCTAAATCAATTTTGAAATGTCAAAAATGCTGCACGCAAAAGATAAAAGTTGGTGAAATCTTGCAGCTGCGGCTGCAGCTCCGTTTGCAGCTTCGTTGCGTTGTGTTCGCAGCATTTAAATTATGTATACTCAATACTTTGGCAGCTAGTCCAGCTGCAGGTCCAGTTGCAGCTCCGTCTCCATTGTGTTCAGGCATCAGTAAGGTGAGAGGCACATATTTATGACTCTTGGAGGATTTGTCACTTCCTAGCAAGAGGCAGTGGCCTGTTCTTGACGAGGCTGGGAATTGAACCCAGACCTCCCTCCGGCTTAACAGTCTTAGGCACTAACCATTACGAGCTGTTTTTGACGAGGCTGGGAATTGAACCCAGACCTCCCTCTGGCTTAACAGTCTTAGGCACTAACCATTACGCCATCGGCTACTACAAATAATATGGTTTTAGAGATTTGTTTTTAGCATTTTGTTGTTTTTCTTCGAACGTTGCCTGAACTGCCAACAACAATAACATAGCAAAGTCACTCACTTTGACACTTGCTGCAAAAAATATCATAGTTTTGAATCTTCGTGCCCTTACCACATGGATATTTGTCGCCCAGTTCTCTTAGTCAGTTTCGGTATTTTTGCTTGCGGTAGGACTAAATTATATCGGTACCATCCATAGGTCCATAGGAAAATCTTATTTGTGTCAAAAACTCGCTCAAAAATTAAAAAAAAATAAAATATACTTCAATTAATAAGGTATAATAGGTAGGTACAAGCTTTATCTGTGATTTTTGCATTTCTCGAAAATCATTCAAAGATTTAAGAAATATTGAAATAGTTATGGATGCGATAATTTTCCAAAAAATATTTTTTGGATTTTTTTAACAATTAAATAATATGGTTTATCCAAATTTTAAAACATTAAATGCGTTAGAATTTTAGGCCCAATTTTTCAGTGTTGAGTAAAACCAGAGTTAATTAATTCTTAAAGTAAACTAACCCACCGTTAAGCGAGGAAGCAATTTTTTGATGAAGAATACATGCGGAACAACTAAACAAATTCGGTGGTTAAAACATCAAAAGCATCTGTTCAGTTAATCCTGAGCTAACTCACCAAATTTGATGATAGTTAACTCGGTTTTAACTTTAATCTCGCATTGAAAAACTGTGCCTAAAAGCTAAACAACTCAAAATTCAGTATGTTGTTCGCTCGTTTGAATATACAAATTTGAATATACAAAATACGTTATATTGGCATAATATCCCATTTTCCATTCATAAAGCTACACTATTTTATTTGCTCCCGTCTCATAGCAAAAACTAGCATAGAGTCAAATTTTTAAGAAATACGACCGATAACCCAATAGACACTCATGCCTACGGAGTTTTGAGCATCTCTTTGATAGCAATGTGAAGATTGATCAAATTTTTAAGTTCGAGGGAAACACTGACAAAGTTCAAAAGTTTTTAAGAAAATGGATTTAGTTTTTGATTACCTACAGGAAAACGTAAAACTTAAGATTGCAATATTATTTAAATTATTTTTAATCATGGACCAAAGTAGAGCTTTTAACGTGATATATGTACCTGGAACAACACACAAGTTCCTCAAAAAACCCCCAAAACCCTTTTTCCGTTCTAGGAATTATGCAAAAACCTTTGACACGGTTTTACGAAGTCTAATCAAAATCGTTAGAGGTGTTTTTAAGAAATTTTAAAATATTGATGAATGTGTAGAACTATGCGTTCTAGGTAAGCAAATAAATAAGCTTGAATTTTCCTTTTAGGAAATTTCATTTTTATTTCATTTCATTTTTATTTATTTTTTGAAGTAGAAAAAGCCTTGAGATAGAAACTCATTTATGGCTTAAAAATATATATGTATGTACATACATTTAGGAATTACAAAAAAAAATTATAACTACATACAAATTCTTTGCTTCAACTTCAGAGGTAGGTTTAGTTAAAACCTTGAACTTTTCTTAACACACCACTATTTTGACAGGTAACACTTCGGAATACAACAAAAACAAAAAAAATATCTGTATATCTACCTTTTCCTTTTATTAGGAAATATCTTTTCTTGGTCCATCGACTAAAGCTTCTATAAAAATAAAGCTATGAAAAGATACATTCTACATTTCTTTTTTCGTCTGCTTCCTTAAAAATGTATGTCACTTCCCCAAACGAGAGTTCTATTCTTATCCTTCGTGCTCAAAGATAAACTCGAAATAGAAAGTCATCACTAGAGGTAGCTTTCTATAATATTATAAATATATAGGTAGTTCATTTATATATTTTTACATACACACATTATATAAAAAAACGCTAAACAACTTCTTTAAAATTGTATGCAGGACCACATATTCTCGAGGGATTACATTTTTCTTCATTTTTTGTTTTGATTTTATAACAATGTGAGAAGATACTATACCTATGGAGAGCAGAGATACAGGAAAGCATAAAGGGATTATGGTTTTGACTCAATGCATAATGCTAGACATCCGCATCAAGCCTGGATAGTCGAGGAGGAGTTTCAGAAATGAACTCTTGAAAGTTGAAGCAGGAGGAAGATGTGAACCTACAATTATGGAGCACCATCAATGCATATTTGAACTTTGTATACGATCCTAAGTGGAGATACGTTTTTATATATCTACCTACGAGGATATTATATACGATAGATACTATTATGTGTGTTCTCAAGACATTAAGTCCTTTTTCATCTAATACTTCAAATAGATATATTTTAATTGCCATTCATGGGAAAAGGATTTTTGAAATTGTTATGGTTTTAACTTGACGTAGGTAATAAGATGAACTCTTAGCTCTTATCTATTGCGTTTATAGAATATATAATCGACTTGGATATTCTAAAGAGGACAAAAGAAAGTTCTTGTGATCAGGTTTTGGATTTGTTTAGAAATCTTGAAATATTATTCTTTGAATAATTATTAAATGGGAATTCTAAAATATTCAGGAAATATTTTTATAGTTTTAATAGATAAAAATAGTTTGTATTTTTTGAAATATACAATTTAAACAAAATTCAAATAATAATTCAGAAATAACTCTTATACAGCTCAAGGAGATAAGAATTCTCAGTTTTAAAATAATATTGAATGGCTATGGAACACTGGATGACTGATAACATATAGAAGTGTCGTTTCGAACCCGGAACTATATAGCACCATTTGTACATGCCTTTTTTGATCTAGATGTCAAAGTCACAATTAGATACGACTTAGGCCCATTTTTTTTTGTGGTAATTCAAACTAGAGTTAGTTAACTATGGAATTAAATCAACCCACAGTTAACTGAGGAAGCAGTTTCTCAAATCATCAAAAGCATCTGTCCAGCCTGAATTAACTCACTGAATTTGATGAGCTAATTGCAAAACTCGACCTCAATATGCAAATCGAGTATCGAAAAGTACTTTGCATTTCCCAATAGTAATCAGTGTAATCACCATATTATAAAGGGTCCGCCAAATAACTTCTTTTTTTTTGAAAATGGCGCAAGACATCGAGTGTAGCTTCGGCTGTGTGGCACGTAGCGCCGTCCTGTTGAAACCAAATGTTGCCAATATCCTTCTCTTCAATTTTTGTGAACAAAAATTCGTTCAACATGGCCCGATAACGATCGCCATTGACTGTAAAGGCTCATTTTTGAAAAATGGCCCAATTATGCCTCTGGACCAAAATCCGCACCAAATTGTCACTCGTTTTGGGTGTATCGGCTTTTCAATGTATGCGTGCGGGTTTTCTGTGCCCCAAATGCGACAATTTTGCTTGTTTACTACCCGCCAAGATCAAAATTAGCTTCATCTGAAAAGATGATTTTTTTGGCAAAATCGGCATCTTCTCTAAGTCGATCGCAGGCCCACTTAGCGAAGCGTATACACAACTATATTCTCTCAGCGGCAGTATAAAACTAATTATCTGTCAAATCAGACATGAGCTAAGTGTTACCATTCACGAAATAAGCACTAGTTGAAAAAAAAAACGTTAGATGGCGGACCCTTTATTTGGTATGTTGCGATGCTGATGCGAAACAAAAATTTTCTTCTACTCACGTCGTCGGTGTCGCAGCTGATATTATGTCTTTGAAATAGAAAACACTTCTTTCGTCACAGAGCTTTTCGTGAATTTTATTCTCTTCTCTAGTTAATGCTTAAAACATTGACGATCACACCAATACTCTATGGTCAGTTAATTTTGTCCCAAAATACTTTCTTTGACGTGTATTATGTGTCAACGTGATTGTTAATCCTTCGGTTTCACATCTGATAACACGTTGATTGTTGGAGCTGCGCTGAAATTAACACCACGTTGACATTTTAAGTCAATGTTCAGTTTAAATTGACTTCATTAATTTTATGTCGTTGCCGATTTGTATAATCCCAAAGAGAACTCTGTCAAGTAAAAAAGTGTCAAATTCCACCTAAGAATTATATGAAAATCCCGAAAATTGACTTTAATGTTTCGCTCAGGAAATTGCTTGTTTTGCGATGACATTTGGAACAAAATACTCTCTGCTTTAGTTAGTTAGTCGAATTTAAAAAAAAAAAATTGACTTTCTCCGGATAAAGAGAATTAATGGCCTTTTCGATTGGAGTCAGAATGACAGTTCTTCTTCTGAAAAGAAGAGAAATTTTCTTCTGATTTTGTTTTCAGAATCGTTCCAGAAGGGTTCACAAGTATCAAATCGTTCTCCCAGATTACCAATCGAAAAGCCCATAAGAGCCTCTAGGGGTTTTTCTTTTTTCGTTCCGGGCAGAGTCAGAACTCTCAAAAAAAATATTGTGTTTCTATTTTTGCTCAGTGCGTTCAGAGTCTCAAAGTTGTGTATCTTTTTTCGTTCAGAGAATGAACAGAGTTTGTTCAGAGCCTGAACTACGAGTTCAAACCAATTAAAATGGCGGATGAAGTGGTCGGCACTCGTGCAGAAGGTAAGTTATATTTATAAATTACATAGAAATATTATATTTTTTAATGCATAAAACTTATTTCAGTGTTTTAAAGGACTAAGCTGATGATTTTGTTCATGTTATCGAAAATTCATGGGAAATTTTGTAACTTGAATTTTCTTTCTTTTTGCTTTGTGGAGTTTAAGAGCTTTTAATTGAAAAATGTCATTTGTTGACAGCTTGGTTCTCAAATGTGTTTCTAAAATATATCTAAGCGGCCAGAACTCGTTCAGTTCAGAATATGTTCAGAGCTTGTTCAACATGCTCGATCTTTCTTCTGAACGAAAAAAGAAAAACTCTATCTGTCAAGCAATACAATTTCGAATACTCTTGCAGAGTGGCAACAAACTACGATGGCAACGAATAAAATAAATCCTCTGAATAAAAAACAATGATAATTTATTCATTTTATGACAATTAAAGATTCTTAAAGAAGCATTTTACAGAAAAAGAATTTTCATTAACCAATCAAAAACACCATAAATACTTTACTTACAGACTCCACCGAATATTTAACATTATACCCACAGATTAGCCACATGAAGATGAGAATCCCCGGCAGCCATTTTAATTTGCCTACAAGCTTGAACTGGCAGTTATCAGATAAAAAATGAGAATGTGTGCATACAAACCTCACACATAGACAGTAGGGATCTTCACACACCTGGTTAAATTGTTGTTGCAATTCACATCTATTCATCGACGCGGGAAGAAATTACAAATACAACAATGTAAACAAATGGGTTTTGGAGGGTGAAACGTACGAAACATTCTCATCTTTATGTGGCTAATCTGTGATTATACCCACCAACAAGAAGCCTCGACGTGTCAGAAAATGTTGGTGTGTCAAAGTTCAAACATAGTAAACGCGCTGACAAACAATCTTTCAACGTGCCTCCACTTGATTTGCTTGCAGGGTAATACCAATTACATAGTTAGATAAATTAATCAACAAATTGACCAGTAAAGTTGTATTAACGCAACCGTGAATGCGTTGACAGCGTTCTGCGTTCACGGCTTTAAAACAAAAATAGTTAACAAAAAAAAAAGTAAACATCTTTGAACTTGCAGGAACTGCTTACTTTATTGGGAAGTAAAACTGGCAGCCATTTTGTCAGCTGTCAAGTGATTTATTTTAAGTTTGGTTTGGCATTTCAACATGAATAGACTGACGTCTGAACAACGCTTCCAAATTGTTCCCAAATAGGCCCAAAACAAGATTTCCGTTGACCCCAATTTTCATAAGCGATGAAGCTCACTTCTGGTTTAATGGATACGTCAATGAACAAAACTGCCGTATTTGGAGTGATGATAATCCTCAAGTGTATGTTGAGACACCGTTACATCTACAAAAACTGACTGTTTGGTGTGTTTTATGGTTTGGTGGAATAATTGGTCCGTACGTACCGAGCTGTGGTTTCAACAAGACGGCGCAACATGTCACACAGCTCGTTTGTAACCGCATATTTTCTCGTTACGGACCCGTGAAATGTCCTCCAAGATCGTGTGATTTAACGCAGCTTGACTATTTTCTGTGTGGATATGTGAAATCGCTAGTCTACGCCGGTAGGCCCGAAACGATTGACCACTTGGAGGACAACATTCGACGCATTATTGCCGATATACAGCCACAAATGTTGGAAAAAGTCATCGAAAATTGGACCTCCAGATTAGACTACGTCCGAGCTAGCCGTAGAGGTCATATTGCCAGAAATCATATTTAAATTGTAATGCCAGAAGGTTATCTTTCGAATAAAGTAAATTTCATGTCAATTTAAAAAAAAAACATCTTTGTTTTATTCCATTTCAAAGTTATATACCTCTAACAAAAACACCCCTTATAAACTTTAAGTATTCTTGCAATTTTGTATAGTTCAATAATAAAAATATTTCTTTATGTTTATTATTAAATCCCCACATGGCTCCAAACCTTTGTTCTCTTGCCAGGAAATTGAATATTGAAATGCTTTTTTATATTGTATTCTTGATCTGCATTGATAAGATATTTTTTTTCCTCAAAATATTTTTCAAACTTACATTTCAGTCATGAGTCCTTTTCACACTTAAGCCTTTTCCAGGAGCAATAGAATAGAAGTAAATAGAAAATATTCACTTTGAAAGTAATGTTTGCATTTCTCATACATATAAGTAACAAGAAAAATCAGGAATATTTTTTTTTCTATTTCAAAAGATATTTCCTATATCTAATGTGCTTTCTCATGAAAAGGTCCTTTTCAATTTTTGAAGTCAAGAACGAGTATGTATGAATGTACGTATGTGTAAGGAGTATGCAAAGTTGCCATGAAAAGAATAGAATATTTTATGGGAGCGAGTTCGGTACTAACATTTGATGGGTACCTACCTTTATTTTTTTTAACGTTAGGTACCTTTCTTTCAACAATCTAATCCCAACTATGGTTATACTTGGTCTTGGATATTCTCAGTATAGAAATGCTGATCGAAAAGTAACTCCACCATTTTTGTTATTACATACACACATACATATATATATATTGCTTATGGAAATATTTTTCCTTTGAAAATTTAACAATTTATTTGAAATTTTATTCCAGCTCATGCTATGAACTTTGAATGATTAATGAACAAAGGAACAAATTATTTTACTTCAATTTATGATATTCACAAAAAAGATATACATATGTAAATGAAACTCTTTTTACAAAGGGGGGTCATGATTCGAATTTATGCTTCAACTTTCATAAAAGATTATTAATATTATTTGAACATCGACAAAATTATTAAAATAAATTGAGGGAACTCCATTAGTCGAAAAGTTATAATTTTAGTTGAAAAGTTGAATGTAAAACATAACAATCACCCCTGTTCTGATTTCCGTTCCGAATAAAATCCGTAAACGAAATTGAGATCCGCACGGATTTAAAAAAGGTGTTCTGATTTTCACTTTCACGTTAGCTAGTATTCAAATCTTTTTTTCTTTCGAAATCAGTAAAAACACAATTCGAAACACCAAATTTGTTGAAAAAATTAACACAAATCACAAAAACGGAAACGAAAACTCAAATAAATTTCCAAATGTCAAATATTTTTAATCCGATCGAAAATCAAAGCACACTTTCCCCGCAAGTATTGAAAGCGAAAAGTATTTCAGAACACCTAGAGTTTGAAAACTAAAGGATTTTAAAACCGATCGGAAATCAGAACAGGGGTGAATATCTTGAATTAAACCTTCGTTATGTACAATATACTGGGTTTTTTTAAAAAAAAAAATCTAGTCAATCCGTCAATAGTTCCGAAATTCTTCAACAAAAATTCCCTATTTTTTTGATGTGTAAACATCTACATATGCTGGCGGTAGAGTAAAAAAAAAAAACGTAAACGTTCGTGTGCAACGTTACGTCATGCAACGTTACGGTGTGCAATATTAAGATCTGCATACTAGGATGGGTGCGTTCAGTGAAAAAAATCTTAAGATCCCCTTCAAGCAAAAATAAGTCCGTTTTGGATCCGCGCACGTTGCTGTTTACACATATTAACCGTGAGTCCCGCCACTCACAGAATTTTTTTTGTTTTCTCCCGCTTCACCACACTGTTTGAAGGAAAGTTGTAATACGCATCTTGTCATATCATAACTGACAATAATATAATAGTTTTATGTGTAGATTACAACGATTAAAAAGGAACAAAGTCGTATAGGGGGTGGACCCATTTCCACCCTTAAAGACAAGAGTTTGAATTTTTTTTTTTAAATTGTTCAAAAATAATTCATTGAAACAACTTGGTTTGAAAATAAAATAAGTAAAAGAATTTGCCCATTAAAATTAATCTCACTTCGAAAAATACAAAAAAAAGCTGAATTTTTCTTAGAGATTTATTTGTTTGTATTAATAAGCATTTCCTAAAAAAGTAACTTCCCTAGTTTTTATTCAAATGTTATTAAATAGCAATTTATAAATTTTTTCTACTACATTACCTCTTTTCGTTTACTTCCCAAAACTACCATTTTCTACAAATTTTAGTCCAAAGCTCTGTCAAACTTGACATAAAAAATAAAATTGGACTAAAAACAGCAGAAATGGATAGTTATGGGGAGTAAACGAACAGGCGTTAAGTATAAGTGAATAGAAAAACCCTTTTCTTATTGATGAAATGTCCAGTAAAAATGTCTCGTTCGATTTTGTAGAACACTTTAATTCAAACGTGTGTACCAGTGCTGGAGGGCATTGTTAAAAAATAAAATCCCTTCAGCCAGTAGCAAAATTCCCTTTTTTCTACAAATATTTTCTTTTTTCCTTATTATTTCGAACAGAATATAGAGAATATAATTTTCGTTATACTTATATTTACGTTATTGGATTTTCCTTATTTCGATTTTTCAATAATTCTATAAGATTTTTTTTTAATCTCTTTTCCGAATAAAATTTCATACACAAATAACTCCCACAAATGAATTTTTGTTTCCCTTAGGGGTTAAAATTCTCTTATAAGAAGGGATTTTTCCCGTGATCTCCAAGCACTGGTGTGTAAAATTAATATTTTTCCTAATAGCAGGAAATTCTGTTATTTGAAAAAAAAAAAACGTTTAAACATTTCGAAACGCTTGGCTTGATGATGGGAAATTGACAAGGTTTGAAAGCTGCAATGCGATATTTTTTTGAAATTTTCGTAATAATTCTGCTTAGAGTATAGCTAGTTGGTTGCGAAATGTAAAAAATGTAGGGCTTCCAGAAACTGAAAATGCTTATTTAGTGGGTAATTCGTTGAAAGTTTACAAATCTATATATAGAAAAATGGATCGTGGTGTGTTCGGATGTTTAAAACTTGAAAACGACTGGACCAACTTGAATACTTCGTTCTGCAGTTTGTTCTTAATTGCTGCGTGAAAGTTTAAGAAAAAAGATAAGTCGAAAAATTCTCAACATGTGGCGTTGTAGGCGCACATTTTGTTTTTCAGTTCAA
Source organism: Leucozona laternaria (assembly GCA_932273885.2). Classification (NCBI taxonomy): domain Eukaryota; kingdom Metazoa; phylum Arthropoda; class Insecta; order Diptera; family Syrphidae; genus Leucozona; species Leucozona laternaria. The sequence continues at coordinate 17,723,324 of OW026368.1, read as the reverse complement.
TTCAATTACCGTACGACAGGTGGCACTGAAAACGGTTAGGAAATGGCTTTCGGAATAGGTATTCTTTCAACTTATGATATTTGTAGAGTGAAATTATTTTGGTGCTTGAAAGGTTGTTTCTAGTGGATTGACTTAGAGAATTTTTCAGAAAATTGAAAATTCATAACGTGAAGTAGGCTAAGACCCAGAAATTAGTATTCGATTACAAAAAGTCAAAAAATAATATATTCTTTTCAAGTTTTTATGCCCCAGCTTATAGGTTTGTCTACCCGTGCGAAGACAGGCGGGCCAGCTAGTTTATTATAAAAATTGCTGTTTCTTTATTGAATCGATAGATTTCGTAGAAATTCATGCGGATTAGAACGTGTCTTGTATGTTTTGCTTTTTCTTTGTACGTTTTCAAATTCTCTTAATATATGTATATATACATATGTAGCTAGGTATCCATATCCTAAAGCGTATAAAAATCCTAGAAGCCTGCAAAATCCATATGAAATAAAAATAGGTTAGGAACTTACTTTAAATGAAACGATATTTTTTGATAACTGTGTTTTGGAAAAAATGCTCCATTTCACAATTTTGACATTTTAAAAACAGCTTAAACACATCATTATAACTATGTTCAAAGGTAGACCACAAGTGAAGTCTTAAACATTAATTTAAATTTGTTTATGAATATCATAATCTATGGATTTTCTTTAAAGCCAATTAGCCAATGCTTAGAGGTCCGTCAAGCTGGGTTCACCAATATAGAAATTCAAAATTCTAATGAGGTAGGATTTAAGTTCCAATTAAGTGCTAATTTATTACTCCAATCCTGATTATGACCTAAAATCTCTTCCCCTTTCAAATTCGTTGTGTTCCTAGCTTAGCGACAAGCTATGATAAGAAAATAATGTCCCAAAATGAACTAAACAGCAAACTGAAATTCAGATTAAGGTCCAGTTTTTCAGTGGGAGATTAAAGTTAAACCCAAGTCAGCTCATCAAATTTAGTGAGTTAACTCAGGATTAACCATTAAAATTTACTTTAACTAACTCAGGTTTAACTCACCACTGAAAAACTAAGCCCAAGTAAAACTTAATTTAAATTACCCAAAAACTTTTTTAGTTAAATACATTAAACAAACTGTTGAAAAAAAAATATATATACTCTTATAAAAAATTGAAGCCACGACATTCTTCAAAAACTGTGTACAGTGGGTTGCCAAATTAATAGGGACAGTGCAAATTTTTGCTAATTTTTGAGTTTGAGTGTCGTTCAAGAGTTTTTTTGGTTCTAAAGTGTACATAAATTGATTCGTTTTCACAGCCTGCTAACTTAACGGTGGTTTGAAAATGTCAAACGGTTATTTGAAATGTTTTTTTGGACAATAAAATTAATTTTATAGCAGGCAGTGCAGTGAAGAAAAAAATAATGGCGATTGGAAAAAAAAATTATATTTTATTTAAAATAAGATTTTGTTTGTTTGGAACAGGAAATAACCAATTCTAAGGTGAGTATAGTTCAGTCTCAGCTCATTGATTTGATTTTGTGAGTAATAATAATTAGTTTTAATGGGTGATTTCTTAAGAGGTTTAGAACTTTTTTTTTAAAAAAAACACAAAAAATTCGAAAAAATGAATGAAATATTTATTTGAATCGATAGTTTCAACATTGCAATTTAATGTTTAAAGATAATTTCATGCAAATGTTGACCGCGGCTGCGTCTCAGGTAGCCCATCCGCTGAGTCCAATTTTGGCATACTCTTTCACACATATCGGCCGGTATCTCACGAATGAATGCATGGATGTTGGCTTCCAGTGCGTCAATCGAAGCGGGCTTGTCCCTATAGACATTAGCCTTGACATACCCCCACAAAAAATAATCTAATGGTGTCAAATCGCACGATCTAGGTGGCCAATTGACCGGCCCGAAACGTGAAATTAACTGTTCACCAAACTCGCCTCGCAATTGCGCCATTGTTTCGCGTGCTGTGTGGCATGTGGCATCGTCTTGTTGAAACCACATATCATGCAAGTCAAGAACTTTCATTTCGGGCAAAAAAAAGTTTGTTATCATCGCTCGGTAGCGTTCACCATTGACAGTAACGCTGCGATTCGCATCATCTTTGAAGAAATAGGCCCAATAATGCCGGCGGCCCATAAACCGCACCAAACAGTGGCTTTTTCGGGATGCATTGGTAGCTGTTGCAATGCTTCTGGCTGATCTTCACTCCAAATGCGGCAATTTTGCTTATTTACGTACCCATTCAACCAAAAATGAGCCTCATCGCTGAACACAAGCAGCGCGCGATGAACATTTCGAACCGAGCACGAATTTTGATAGTAAAATTCAATAATTTGCAAGCGTTGTTCATTTGTAAGACGATCCATGGTTAAATTGCAAACCAAACTGAAGCTGTTTGACAGTGACACAAGGTACTAAACACACGTCAGCTGTCAAAACCAGTGTTGCCAAAACCAAACCAGCTAAAAAATCACCCGTTACAATTATTAACTTACTTCAATGATTGCAGAATGGGCCGAGGATGTAATATCTCTCCTAGAAAAAAAAAAAAACTGACATAAAAACGTTGTTGATGCATTCCAGCAGAAGTTTCAGGTGTTTTTTAGTCCATTGTCAGCAGATTGAAGTTAAACTTGGACCAGAATATTCCAATTTCAACAAAAAAAAAGAGGTAAATGCGGACGAAAACGCATAACAACACCCCGGACAGACAGAAAAGTCAGAGATATTTGTCTTGAAACCCGCAAAAAAAGCATATCGACTCTTACAAAACTATTGCAAGACTACTCCGGAATTATGGTTTCAAATAGAACATTGCAGCGACGCGACGTTTGGAAGAACACATCACTGCCCGTCGCGTTGTCCAGCCAAGAAACTACGTCTCAGAAGCCATGAAAATAAAGCGTTTGTCTTGGGCTCGAGATCTTCGTCACATGACTGTTTTTGGCTGACAAGAGCAGATTTGTTCGACGGCTGCCAGGCGAGAAATATCACCCTGAATGCATCGTCGAAATAGTAAAACATCCTGTGAAGATTATGGTGTGGTCAGTCATCAGCACAAGAGGTGTGGGACGCTTGCATATCGTTCAGGGTACCATGAGACAAGACCAATACAAAGAAGTTTTGCAAAATCGTCTCATACCACAACTTAAAGATTATAGTTCCCAAACAACGAATCATACAAATTTAAGCACGATTCTACTCCATGCCATAAAGCAAAGAGTGTAATAAAGTTCTTAAATGAACGAAAAATTCAAATTTGACCGTGGTCAGGTAATTGCCCAGTAATGAACCCTATAGAAAACCTTTGGGAAATAACAAAAAGGGAAATTGCCAAAGAGGTCATAGCTACCAAGGTTAAACTTATTGAGAAGCTCATAGAAGTCTAGCAACACTGTCCTGCAATAGCAGAAGCTGCTAAAAAGTGCATTGAGAGCATGCCGAGGTGGTTATAGAAGCTGTTATAATGGCAAAAGGAAATTTGGCAAATAAAATTTTAAGTTTTCTAGTTTTTAAGATTTTTTTTTTCAAACTGTTAATTTTTTTTAATTTACTTTTACAAAATAATATTCTCAAATAATGAATAAATACTATTTCGTCAATATAAACAATATAAAACATAATTTTCACTGATCTTAAACAGTTTTAAACTTAAGTTTGCTTAATCTTTATGACTGTCCCTATTAATTTGGCAACCCACTGTATATTAACAGTCGAAATTTCTTATTATTAAAAGTCAAAGACAAACTTCACAGCTCTTCAACACAATTAAAAAACAGTCGAAAAAGAAATTGGCAGAAAAATAACAAGACTACTTAGTCATCGGATTTATTTCTTTTTTTTTTTTCTCTCCGTGCCCCCACCGACCGTTTTAAGTCCTGGATTTTTAAGGACATCTTTCTTTTTAAAATGAAGAAAGGAATGGGACTATTTTTCGCTTTTTCGCTGTTCAAGTTTGACAGAGAGCAATAAATAAGAATGATGGCACAGTTCAATGGGAAGAGTATCTATAATAAAATAATTGGAAGGAAGGAGACTAGTCCTTATAAGATATCTGCATGTAATTGTATATCCTTCTTATCAAACGGAATCATTCGTATATTTAATTGCAAAATCATGCTGACATGTCCAAGCAATATGTATACGTATGTATGTACTTGTGATGAGAAATTTTCATTATTATCACAGATGTTCCCTTTCCTACAGACAGACAAATATACAAAAATATAATTGATCTTTTAGTTTATAATTTATTTTGAAAAACATTTCAAGGGAAAGTGGTGATTTTCGAAGAATAATCAGGAGCCCAGGACTGTGGAAATTTGCTTAGTTATTTACTTTGTGTTTTAATTAGATGTTGTCTCGTGAAATGAAAATATTTTGCCAAGTAGCTTATAGAAAATATATTTATATTTCTGTTCAATCATTCATTTTGAAGCTTGGTATTTGTTGGGTGGTGGTGGTGGTGGTGTAGGTTCGAGGGGGGCGACAGAGTGTTATTTCAATTGGAGTACCTAAAATATAAACTCTAAGAACCTCAAAGGACATAATTATTCATCGTAATGGCTTATCCTTTTCTAAAAGCACTCCATCATCAGCCATCACAGAGAACTATTTTATGAAGTCCATAATTTGTGGTCATTTAATTTCAGGACCCCTGTATTTAAAAGGCGCATTTTCGAACATTTAATGCTTTTAATTTAATTCAGAAACCCAACCAAAAGTCGGGAGTGAAATATAATAATTAGTCTCACATAATAGCGCACTGAAACCTATTACCCTCATAAAAAATGCATTAAGATGTGCTTTAGCCTGCAGGTAGTGTTGCATGTTATCCTTATCCTCACAACCCATACCCTTTTACCTACATACATACCACTCTTTCTCTCTAAGTTCAGGTGTGGTTAGTCATCTCATTACCCTGACTCCTGATGGTGTTTTTAAATCCCTTTCTATTTATAATATATGTGGTCATAGCGTAACACCGGGTATAATAAACATTACGAGTTTCCACAGAAACGAAATGTGGCAAGCCCATTAAAACAATGTGGTTCGGGTGGGTTATATAGGTTAGGTAAGGGTGAAAGTGGCTTGGCTTATGGCATATGGTCCACAGTTCCCAAATTGCAGTCTATTTTCAAGAGAGGATACGTTTTCAGATAAAATTGTTAATTAGGATTTTTTTTTTTTTTTGTTTGGCGTGAAGTTATAAACGTTAAGTCGGATTAAGGTGAATTGCTATTTTGAAAAGTGCGGTTGCATAAATTTATGTTAAGTGTCAAAATGGTTAACACGATTTATAACTGTTTGTTTTTTCTTTTGTGAAAATATTTTTATGTGTATGGTTCTATTTTTAGATGAGAATTAGAAAAAGCGTTTTTTTTTATTTATTTGTGTTGACAGGAAAACTTCACAAGTGGAATTGGTACCTTTAAACATAAAAATACTACATTTTTCAACGTGATGCAGATAAGTTAAGGGCCAGTTTTGGAGTGCGAGATTGAAGTTAAGCCCGAGTTAATTCACTGGATTTGGTGATTTGAATTGTTACGTGGCCAACTGAAGTGGCGGAGGCTAGTATTTGAAAGCTTTCTTCATATTTTATTATCCTAGTTTCGAAGTTCCAAAGTAAACGGTTGCTTCAGGTAAGCCCCATTCGCTTCTTTCATTTCTATTGAATTTTTATTTTCACTACCCACCTACATATAAGAACAAGCACTTCAGCTTCAATTCAATTACACATCCCCAAACTAATACGCGAGCACGACCTCCACCGACCACTCCACCCGTCCACAATATTTGACTCCCAAAGAGTTGATTGAATTCGTGGTGAATTCGAGTTTGCGTTAATTTCTATTATTGAATTCACCGAATGAACTATAATAATATGGGTATTCATGCAACTGCGGAAAACCCGGATAAACCTCAGAAACCAGGGGCCGAATTACCGCATCAGTTATCGAGTAATACGTGACTGAATTATGTGAGTTTGGCATTACTGCTCCCCATAGGTCTTACTCGATCATTCGACCGCTGATGGCACGCACTTGATCAGTCACTGATGCGGTAATTTGGCCCCTGATAAATAAAGAAATGATATTTGTGGTGTGTTTGATGTGACATTTCAAAAGTAAATGGTGTTTTTTTTAGAGGTATAGAACTTTGAAATGGAATAAAACAAAAATGGTTTTTTTAAATTGACATGAAATTTAATTTATTTGAAAGATAATCTTCTGGCGTTATAATTTAAATATGATTTCTGGCATATGACTGCCATAGCTGGCTCGGACGTAGTGTAATCTGGAGGTCCAATTTTCGATGACTTTTTCCAACATTTGTGGCCGTATATCGGCGAATGTTGTCCTCCAAGTGGTCAATCGTTTCGGGCTTATCGGCGTAGACTAGCGACTTCACATGTACCCACAGAAAATATAGTCAAGCTGCTTTAAATCGCACGTTCTTGGAGGCCAATTCACGGGTCTGTAACGTGAAACTATGCGGTTACCAAACGTTTCCTCCAATAAATCAATTGTGGCACGAGCTGTGTGACATGGTGCGCCGTCACAGCTCCTGCACATCATGGTTCTTCAATTGATGAACGAAAAAGCCATTGACTGTAACATTCTGGTCAGCATTGTTTTTAAAGAAGTAGGTACGGACCAATTACTCCACCAAACCATCTCAACATACACTTGAGGATTATCATCCCTCCAAATACGGCAGTTTTGTTTATTGACGTATCCATTCAACCAAAAATGAGCTTGATCGCTAAACAAAAACGCTTATGATAATTGGGATCAACGGCAATCTTGTTTTTGCCCCATTTGGACTCAGGCGTGAGTCTATTCATGTTGAATGTTGAATGAATGAATGCCAGTTAAAATAGTGTTGCCAACTTAATGTTCTATACCTCTAAAAAATACACCACCCCTTATTTCTAAGGGGTTTTCAGTTCATGCAAAAGTCCTGCGGAAAGTTATATTTTTGTGCGAAGTGGAAATTTATATCGTTGCATGAATACCCTTCTTATCGATTTCTAAAATTCCTTACCGATTTTCCGAACTTTTCTATCGGCGCTGTTATTTGTTGATATTTAAATGTCATTTAGAAACAAAAATTATTTGAACGAGAAGTGATACCATGGCATTTTATTCTATCTTGCGAGAACATTCTTCGAGAAAAAACTGGATGGAGATAAGGTAAAAAGCGAAACATATTTTTTTTATAATTTTGATGCGCTGTAAGCATCATCAACTCTTAAATTTCTTTGAACTGGTCACGATAAGTTGTCCTTTCACTACAGAAAATTTTAAATAAGCATTTTAACCTTCAACATTATTAATCTTAACAATTTAGTTGTACAATATGTCGGTAGTGCAGTGCAAGTTACCGACATTCTTTGAATTTTTTACCGGTGAATTCACTAATAGCAATTTTTTTTTCAAAAATGATTTAAACCGGCACTATATCTCATTTGCCTAGTTCTGTAATAGGGGTAATTATCTCTCTCCTTCTTGTCGTTTTCTTCTCTTTTTTTGTGTGAATTTACATCATTTGTCACGAATCAAATTGAATGTAAAAAAAATAGTTACGTTTTAGTATACATTTTTCCATATGTCGTCAATATTTTGAATGCACAATTATAGCCTGACATTGCACCTTTAATCAATGGCCATAGTATTGATAATCCAAAAATTAAAACCAATGTTAGATTAGGTTATTGCGTGATTCCCTTAATAGAAGAAAGCAGAGATGATCCTAAGCAAATGGGTGGCATTTCTATAGGTATATTTTCTAATGTTTGCCATTGAGACCTGCGAAAAATCGTCCAGTTCTCCCAGAAACCTGTTTCCAAAGTAACGCAGACCATTTGTTTGGAGGTTTGGACAATCTCAGAGCAGGTGTTTTCTATGGTTTCTATTTCTTTGATTTCCTGACATCTCCTACAGAAATCGGGTGCTTATACACCCAATCTAGTGGCCATTGTGCCAATGTAACTGGCTTTTAAGTGCACTCACATACATAGACTGTTTTTAGGATTTTCCACAAAACGAACCATTCTCCATTGAAGTTCGTCGATTTATGATGAAAAAAAAATAATAACAAACAAACAGTCAAGCATAAATAGAAACCGCTTCACACTCTTTGTCTTCAAGGTGTTACACTTATGTGAAAATTATGTTTTAGTTTGTTCCACATTGTTGTGTCCGCTTAAACATTTCTAATTTTCAAAGTTAACTGCGCCTGAGACACTTAAGTTCACTTTTCCGAGATTTGACTGTAGTTATAGATTTCAATATCCTTATACAAATACATACCTTTAACACCGAAATCCTCGAGTTCGGAGATAGAAAATAATTGCTGCTGTAGCAAATTTGACTGAATATGTTGACAGCTGGATGTCATTGGAAACTTTGACAGCTGCTGGCTTTGACAGATTTTTTTTTTAAATTGTAAAAAAGTTTTTTCCAAAAACGAACAAAATTGTCCTTTGTCCAAATTCCCGACCCGCCTCCAGAACTTTTAAAATAAAAATTTAATATCTCAAAATTTCCACCTCTTAAACTTATTCGCAAGCATATAGGTAAACAAAATTCGCAAATTTGTACATAGATCTAAAAGGAAATTAAGAAAACGAGAAAGTTCAATGAGTAGCTGAGAATTGTCCTACGTGACTTTCCTTTTGAGTTTTTAAACTTTTGAGCCAATACCAAACCAATAACTAAATCGAAAAAAAAATAAGTTCATTAAACTGTCGCTCCAAGAAATATTAAATTATACCCAATACATTCTCTTCTGTTCGCTTTCCGTGCCTCGTCCTCTAATGTCTAATCTAGAAAACGTCTTTTAAGTTCCAATAAAAGGACACATTTCTACCACACAATTTATACCTTACTAATACACATGCCCACAATAACGTATAACAGCAGCGGGGGTAATCAAATTCCCATTTTTATCTGCCATAAAAGGGGACTTTTCATTTCTCAAATTTACAAATACCATGAGTCACCCTCAAGTCGGAAGTATCCATGTACCTATGTCCTATACATACCTATATGTATGTATATATATACAATAATGTATAGAGTCCCCAGTTACAGTTCTACTTCCTCCTGTTCCTTCTGGGTCCTATTCAAAAAAAAAAAAAAAAATGTATTTGTGCTCCTTATCCAAATGGATTAACACAACCCCCCAACCCCAGTCAGCCCATCGCCGAACCAATATGTGCTCCATGTTCAACATCTCCACAATTTAATACGCGATGCTAGTAAAATTACCAACAGATTGGATTCTGGGGGGCTGTACTGTATATCATGCACTTTTGCTATAAAAAGGACATAAACTCAACGTACGCTAACTCTGCCACTGTGAATGGTCTGCTACAGCTAGCGGTGCGGTGTGTTTGATCCCGTTTTACAGATGGCAATTTCGATTATGAAGCAATATACCTAGCCTATTTTTTTTTTTGCCACACCACTGTACAATGTTGCAGTTCCTTGTAAATTGAGTACAGCCAGCCAGCGCCAGCCAGCGAAGCGAACGAATAGAATTACATAAAATCAAATGAGAGGTGGCTTTGGCTCGTTTCCGCACACAATTTTTGTTTTATCAAAAATATAAAATATGGACTGGCATTTTTGTGCCTTTTTTTTATCACACAACCAACCTTGTCATAAATTGTTGTTTGTATATTTGCTATCATCGTTATTGACTGGAATTTTTTTTAAATCGAATATATTTATATTGAAATATGACCTGTTAAATTAAATTTGAATAAAAAAGGCGGCTGTTTACAAAAAAAAAGAGGAAAAATAAAAATAAAAACCCTTTAATCAATTGATTAAGTGAAAAGGGTTTTGAGTTAGGTTACAATGTCGGAAAAATGGAAATAAATTTGCATAAAATTCGACCACATTTTCATTTCAATCATGCTGTGCGTACGCAGTGTACTAGTATTTTTTTTTAAAGATTTATATAACGTAGGGAGATATGCTTGTTGAAGGAATTTATTTTTCAACTTGGAAGAATTCAAAAGAAGTTTTAAATAAAGTGGTTGTCGGTCGTAATTTTCTCTTTTTATTCATTTGGAATTGGGGAAACAAAATTTACATAAAATCTAAGCAAATCATTCTTGCTAAGTTGGAGATATCTTAAAATTGTCATATTTAAATAAATCTATGAAATCAATTCAAGAAAAGTTTTATTAAATATTTATTTTTCAGAACTCTTACACCAAAAAAGCTGTTTTCATACATGAAAATGTACATTTCCTATCATTTACAAGAAACTTCTCACTAATGTAAGCGGATCCTTAAAATATGTTTAGTAGACATGTTGTAGTTATGTCGTTTTTGAGTGGACGTTCGGAGCTACTCCTTTTTCACTCCTTTTACTCCAAATTTCCCATTTTTTATAGGAATGGAACAGTTCCGAAATCCAAACGAAAACGGCATTAATAAGTTCTTAAGTCAAAATGTGTCTAATGATATCTTTCCAGTCTTTCTAACTGGAAGCAGTGCAACATTTCATCAAAATGTAGCAACATTCCATGACGTGTGTCACACACATGCACTGATTTATGAAAATTATGGTTGTATAGTAGTAAACGGCTATATACAAGATGTTTGCATGTGTTTGTTAAAAAGTTTCCAGAGCCTTACACGCCAAATTTGGCGAGTTAAAAACATATCCGCTTGGTATCATATGTCACATGCCATACCCCTTTATTAATATGAATTACAAGTTGACACATGTGTAAGTTCTATCAACCAGTTGTTCGCTGTTTATAAATAGGGGGTGTATATATTATATAAAATTAATTTTTTCGTTTTGGGTTATAATGATCAAAAAGTAACCATCTGATTTAGCTGTAATTTACAGAATTAATATTTGTTGAGGTGAGAAGTGTAGGTAAGTTTAAAAATTTCAAGTTTTCTGATAGATGGCATTGAATACTAAAATCTCTTTTATGCTCAAAAACTACAAAACTGATTTCACGGAAATTTTCAGAGTGTATCCACGTTGACAGCGGAAATGTTAAGAAAGTGGTTCGTCGAGTATAGAATCTGCCCACTGCCACGCCTACTCTTATTATAATTTAATATTCTCCTTATTCAATGTCCTTTTTTTGTAATTAAGATCTCTTAAGCTTACGACATATTACAATTGTATTTATGTCCGCCCACTGCCACGCCCCCACTTTTTATTTATTTAAATTGTTTTCAGAAATTTGAAAATTTGTTACTCAGGTCTCTTGAACTTAGGTGCCAGTTATAGCTTTCATTGAAAACCATCATTGAAAATTTTGTCTTTTGATTTTTAGACAGTTACACAATGAAAATTGATGGGTTTTTGGTACCAAAATGAAGCTTATTAGTTATATAATTTTTTTTGTAAAAAAACATCTCATTTCATTTAGCACTTTCTTTAAAATCAATTTTATTATTTCAATGATCGAAATGATTTTCAATGAACAGCTGATATTCGTTTCAGCAAAGTGGAACGCAATCGTTCCAATGATATGTGTTCGATTCTCTTTCGGTTTCCATCTGTCATTATTTCCCAGTTCTATATTGCTATAATCTGTCTCTTTCGTCAGCTCCATTTTTTACTGCACGCTGTATTGTAGATGATGTTTTCGAACATGTGACTCAAGCAAACTGCATTATCGAACTCAATACTAATGCAGTAAAATTTGTGTTTACTTTTGCAGTTTGCGTTTAAGAACATTCTGCAAATGTTTTTTTACGCAGATGACGTTTTCGAAAACCGCCATAGAGACAGATGCTCAAAACTTAGAAAGGTGGAACCAACTGAGACGAATTGGGTGGAATGTCTTTCAACTCATGCTGGATTTACACGACTTGAAAATTAGCAATTTTTTGTCAGTAAACTGCCAAAAGAATGAATTTTTCCATTCTTCTGTCAGTTTTTTTGACAGTTAACTGACAGAATACTGCCAATTTGTCAGTCATGTAGATCCAGCATTAAGGGACTGCTCGCTTGATTTGCTTTCTCAGTTTTCGATGGAGTTAAATTTATGAGATCTCTTTGACACTGGCTAAATACATAAATTGAATTTAAACAACTCGAACCAGCTCTTTTAATTAAAAATCCTTGTCCGGGTGATAAAATAACCAAATCCAAATGTGTTTAATGCAAGTAGATAGATTCTTAATGCTGAGCTATATCAATTGACTAAGATTAAAGTATTATAAGTCACGCTCCAGTGACACGTGTGTTTTCTTTTTTTTTTGTCTATAGTCACCCTATTTTAGAAAACAAAATAAGAAAATAAGAATAATCAACAAAACAGCTTAAAATATAATTAAGATTAAAAATTAATGGCGTCACATGCCAAAATAAGAGTATTGCTTGAATTTTTCGGTAAAGTAAAATTATAGGTACACACATTATGTGCAATTCACTAATTGGAATCAACCTTACAGCGAAGTACTTCTATGCTTTTGTGCTATCCAGACATGTTGTATGTATGTATGTATACTTCAGTTTATTCCCTCGGGATGTCTACTCTATTTATGCGGAGCCAAAAGTTAACAGTCCGGGAGTTAAAGTTTAAAATTATGAAAATCTCATTTATCGAAATTTTTCATTACCAAAATCTGGCATAATTGTTTGAATCTCCCAATTACAATATCTCCGATTTAGATAGAAGTCTCTCAACACTCAAAATTGGCATAATTATATTCAAATATCGAAAGTTATAATCTTTTATTTATTTGTGCATTATCTCATGGTGGTGACTTCATGGATTCTTGCATTGAACTGTAATGCTGGAGGTCTGGAGATAAAATCCCAGCCAATTTCAAATATACAAAACTAAAACGAATTTGTCAGGGGTACTAACTCTTACGTGGAACGGATGCGTCCTTAAATTAGTTCGGATTTCCGAGGCTTTAATCTTTAAAATGGGTTTTAATAAAAGGCAAAATTTTCATTATGCTAGATTTTCAAATAAGAATTAAGAAAGCGAAACTTCGTTACATGGGGTTTCGTAAAATTAAAATTTGCACTCAAACGTATCGCTTCTCTAACACACTTTTTGTTCTTCATATAATTTTTTTATTTTTGTTTTTACAAAAACTCAGCAACACCAATCGGACTATACAATATACTGCAATACCTCAATTCCTGGCGAATGTAATTTTCTACATTATTTTACGACCTGCCAAAATCCCATTTTCTGATCTAGCTGTGTGCATTCTGTTTCCGCATCCACATTCGCCTCTATAACAGTTTTATGTATTTTGGAAAATCTTTTTATAGCAACCTTAAACTCAAGGCCTGAATAATTAATTCAGCGTTGAGCTTCTTTTATTTTATCTTGTAGCTTTAAATGGAGGTTGATTTTTTTTTTTGTATAAGAATACTTTTCCTTTTGGGAGGAAAGAGACACATTTCAAGACTAACATACTCGTATCAACAAGGAAGATTTTGTTATTGCAAGAGGTTAACTTTCTTGCTTTGGTAATTTTCAAAAATGAAACAAATAACAATGAAATCATTGAGCGGAGAAACTACATTGGGGCTGTTAAACTTAATAAAAATTTATTCAAGCAATTACAACTATGTAGGATACGTTTAATAAAACAAGAAAGAATTAAGGCTTCTAATATTTTTTTAAAATTAATTTCAATATATTTAACGATTGGACGAGACTAGAGACATGCCAATTTATAACAGTTATATATCAGTTTTTCGCTATTAAATTGGGCGTGCATTAACACGCTTCGAATGATTTAAAAAAAAAATCCTGGGTGCCTGAAGAATTCCCACCGGCGTTCGGAGGGCCCTGGCCCTGCGGGGCCACATAAACAGTACTTTTATAAACCAAAACTGTTATAATAATAGAAATTTGAAAAAAAAGAGCCCAACTATGGTACCTGGGCGAAACGCATTTATGCAATTGAGCTCACTTGAACTCTTAACTTGAACAAAACTGTTATAATTGGCATGTCTAGAGTCACTTCCTTAACGATTAGGAAGACGAGCCCAAAAGTATTTGTATTTTTCGTCTAATCTTGCTTGTGAATAGTGCTGGTACAACTCTATGTAGAATTATTTAGCTGAATTAGTAATTATTAGCACCACTACCTATTAGATTCACAAGCACATAAATATCTTTAGTTCTAGAAGTCTGTCCTTTGCCTAAGAAAATCATATTGCAGAATCACGTCACATAGTAATTATATTCCCAAACACAATACCGGCGAAATCTCCACTCCACCCTCACCGCATTTGCAGAAAGTGATATCAGCACTAAATGGGTCTCATGCATATATGTATGTATGTACATATATCTAACCTGAATAGAACCTTCTAAACGCGATTCTAATTTGTCATCATCAATTATGTAGATACATTTGTAGCAATTGGGCCGCTTATAACATCTGTTCAACACGCTGATGCTGCCTCATACTGACACTTATACTGAACTGATGCTGACGCTTGCAAATATCAAACAAGATGAGAAACTATTTAATATCCCAGTTCTCAGACTACAAACTACGATTACGTAATTTAATTTTATCAACGAAATTAGAGAATATATCCAAGATGCAATTATTACAATTTAACCAGACACATTATCCTAACGTTTATATATGTATGTTTAAAGATTTATTCCTTAATAAGATAAAACATCTATAGAATGAATGTATTTGTAACATATTCTACCCCAGAGAATACACGACGACCGACGAGACGACCGACCACAGACGCCAATGTATCATCTGATGTGACACATAAATGGAAATGGCCTTTGATGTAGTAGGGGTTATGGGGGGAAATTCGTATAGTTGCTTAATTTTATGACTCTTGAACTATACAACTTGCTGCCATCTGGGCTAATGTGTTAATTATGTCACATTTTTTTATTTTTTTTTTTTTTTTTTTTACATATTAAATTTTCAAATTCATTCTAATTTAAATAGAAACATTTTTGTACTCGTACATCAGACATCAACGTTGAGAAATAGGCTAACGGTATAAAAACTGACCTCTTTCAATGGATTAAGATATTTTATTCGTCAGTGAAATTTGTTGATATTTTGAGTGGGGTATATTGTCAATGATAAAATTATCAAATTGAGATCAGGCCCAGCTTGGGGACTGATGTTACCAACATCCATAGATCTAAAATTGGTGCCGAAACCCTGAAAAAATCAAAGACAAACTTATCAAATTTTACTAAAATTTAGTGTTTACAGCTTCCTTTTTCGAACAATACTACCCGTCCATCAAATCAACAGTACAGTAGGAGATAAATTTGATTGGAAATAAGGTATGGAGAAAAATGGAGGCAGAACAAGACAGCATACTTAAAGGCGCTTAGAAAAATGCTGATGCTCCAAATGCATTTGATAAACAAAACTGCCAATTTTTGACCTGTGTCGTCAGTGGTCTCAAGCGGTGGAATGCGTAGAGCATACGACTTCTGAGACTGAGCAAATCTGATATGCGTGGGTTCGAATCCTATGGTGGGCATGTAGAAAGTTTTTCATAATAAAATTGGATTACAACTCTGCAGCTGCACCCCTAAGAAGGAGACTGATGATTGGTGACTTGGAACCCCTTGAAATAGCTATATCTCTAGCCAAATATTTGTGGTAGCACCTTTAAGTTGTTGTTGTTCAATAATTCAACTTAATTGGATATAACATTTTGATTCAAAATAATTTCAAATTCTCAACACAAAAACCATGAAAAAGTTACCTTTAGATGGTTGAAAAGTCGGCTTTGTTGGTCAAATTTTTAAGGTTAAGTTGTGATCAATTAAGACGAAAAATTAGGATACATTTTGATATGAGTATTTTTCGGATATGTGAAAAAAATTTAAACTGAAAGGGCGTTTTAAGAGAAAATAAATTCTATCTACATATTATTTATTAAATTCAAATTTCGATTTCTTTTTTAATTTTAAGAAATAGAACACAACTTTCACCTATAAGCTATAAACCAGAGATCTTTTGAATGGAATCTTTAAAAATCATTCATTAAATTCAATTAAAAGATTGCATTCATTGACTTCACATTGATTCTTCGACTTTAAATTATGCAATTAACACTTAACCGACATCAAAACCATTACCATTATTTTGTTAATTTTCCAGCAATCAATTATTGAAAGCAATATTTTGGGAATTCATGCATTCTTTTGATTTTTTTTGTTGTTGCATTTTTTCATATGGTTTTGTTGCTTTGAATATTAGGCATAGGTGAGATGTTGTCATATACCTACGAAATAAGTTTAATGGGGCCAAAGAACATTGAAGGAGGCAAAAAACAATGCAAATAATGCAAAAAGACTGCAAAGAATGCATGGATTTACAAAAGAATGCATTCAATTGATTGCAATAAAAATAATGGTGGAAAAAATGATTGCAATCTTCTTAATATCAAATGAATGGTGATTGCATAATTTAAAATCGAAGTCTCAAAGTCAAGGCAATGAATGCAAAATTTTCATAAAAATCATGAAAGACATTTATTCACAAAAGATTGCATTCTTTTACAACCGTGCCATTAACTTATATTACATTCAAATTTTAGAACCGATGATTTCGTAAACTTTACCAAAAAATGTTTCTCTAGCTTTTTGACTTTGTCAAGATAGGTTTCAAAAATTTTTCAAACTACATTCACACAGCAAATGTGATGGAAAGGAAAACCCATAATTTTTCCATATTTATATTAATCCACAAAAATGTTCTTGCTATCCGTTAAAGCAAATCATATTTATGGAACCCTTGGGCTTTGGGTGAACGGTGAAAGGAATAGAATTCCTCGAGAGTTCATGGAGTTCAATTGAATATTTTTTTCCACCCACTATATACAACATGGAAGCAAGCGGAAATGCTTTGAGCCATTTATATACATACATAAACGGGAAGCCAACCAACTTGGACATCATATTTCATTCCTTTCACTTGATAATATTTATGGCCTAGAAGGGATTTCATATTGTTGCAGGTTCTTTCCGATGGCCAGCAACGACCCAGAACGACGGACGCGACCGTTACCAGATGGTTTTCACTTTGAATCTCGACAAATAAAAGAAACAATTAAATGCAAAGTTTGACTTTAAAATTAAAGATTCTCTGCAAACTGGAACGCTTCCTCAGGATGCGTTCATCATTTCCATTTTTTTTACATATATTTTACATATAAATAAAAGTAGATAAAAAAAAAAATAAGATAAGAATGAAATGATAAAGCTTTTGGTTTTCTATCGTCGTCGTCGTAGTAGTCGGTCGGTCTTCCCAAGAATAAAGGAACATCCCCACAAGTAATTCAACATAAATACTTTTGTCCTCGGAACAATAGAAGCCGTCAGAGTCCAGGAGAAACCTTTACAGAATTTCTTCGTTTGGTTATTATAATATAACCCAGAAGAAGTAACAACAACGTCAACACGGCTTTGACTAGAACGTCGACGACTACGATGACGGAGACAAAGAACAAATGCAAACTGTTGCTGCCGCTGGCTGGCTGGCTGGTTGGCATCACACAAAGGATTACGATAAAGCTTTTAAATGTTCCTTCTTCTCCGAAAGCGATATGAATTATCCACAGTGGAACAATTTTTCCTCAATGCGATATCGCTTTGCTACTGGTTCTCGTTCGTCCTGGTCCTGAGTCTAGATAGAGGGCTTAGGTAAAAGCTGGAGGGAAGTGTTAAACAAAACCCTAGGAACAAAAACGTTCAAATTAACAAGAAAGGTTAGAGAATAAAATACTTTTACGCAAATTAATTGTTCTATATTATGAGAAGAAAAGCATTGTTCTCCGCTGCGGCAACCAGCAGTGTCAGCGTCGCGTCGGGAGCACTTTTAGGGACATTTTTTGGCCAAAAATTTAATGGGTCTTTTGTGAAATTGTAAAGATTCGGCTATTGTTTGAAAGATTAGTGTTTGAAAAATAACTTTTATCACACTCAAGGTAAGGAATTTTGTGTTAAAAAACATTCTGATCTAAGATCTTACAAAAGTTTATGATGTTTACAAGTTTAAGTTTGATTCCAAGCAAAAGTTTTCTGCATCGATTTTGTAATCCCCTGAAGAGATGTAGATATAGTGATAATATTGTATAAGGAAACCTTTTATATGTGGATGTCCGGTAAATATATAGTGGCAGTGCCAATGAAAATTGTTTCAAGTTTTTTTTTAAGTTCCTGGGCAAGTTTCTTTTTTGCGATTTATTGGGGACGATTTATAACAGTTATAGCAGTTTTTCGCCATTTAAATTGGGCGTGCTTTAACACACTTCGCGCGACTTAAACAAAAAACTCTGGGTGTGTGAAGTATACCCACCGGAGGAGGTCCCTGGCCCTGCGTGGCCGCATAAACTGTAGGTTTATAAACCAAAACTGTTATAATTGGCATGTCTAGAGTCACTTCCATTTAATGGAGATGTTAATATGTATGCATTGCCTTTTTGACCCTACAACCGTGATTTTTCTTCAGTTTGACGTACAAACTAATATTGAGAAAAGATATTAGACAGTGTTCACATTTGCCTAACTCTTATCACTTTGTCTCCTTCGCATCATTCAGTGGGTCAAAGAAAATCGGAGGTGAAAGTCCAATGTGAACACGGTCAAAATCACCAAATTAATGTCTATTTTAACTTTGGCACTAACAAATGTCAACAATGGGTATGTTTGATTAGCTTTTTGCCATAACTGTCACTGCTTTAGGCAAGTTCAGCTGGAATTTATTAAGAAAATAAATTAAGAGCCGTTTGCGAACTTACGAAATTTAAATATTTACGTGCAAATTATTAATGCTTGACTTTTTCCTCAGTGTAAACTGTCATAGGTTCTTATGCTGAACTTAAATATTTAAGGTTCGTTTCAGGAAATAGGCCTAAGTATGATGCTTTTTAAAATTTAATTTTAAAACCAAAAACACTTAAGTAAAGAGGTTTAAAGTTAATGAAGGAGTATTATGCTAATACCTTAACATCAGGCTTTTTAGAATAATTTTGCGCCATTTTTTAATTTCAGTTAAACTTTTATTGTCCATACTTAGAATCCCTGACAACAACAGCGTCTTCCAAGATGAGGTTTTGGCAGTAACCAGCGGATATTACCTTTTTCATTGACAGTCAAGCAGCCAGCTTGTTTCCCGCTGCCGCGAAGAGTTTCAGGTTCTTGACTCGCAGCATAACGCGTTAGGCTCTGCTGGGTTCTTGGTCATATAGGAATTCCACGTAATGAGAGAGCAGACGAGCTGGCACGAATCGGATCATGAATTGATCGTAGCCAGGCAGAACTGAACATATACGCACCAATCTGCTCCTTCCTGTGGCAAAGAAAATTATTGAGAAAACGAATGTAAGTTTGACCTTACTCGACTCTTTTGCGAATATCAAAAAACTGTGGCCGTTTTTTGACAAGGGGAAAGCAGAGATGGAACAAGAAATCACTGTACTCTGTTCTAGGTACCGTTACCGGACACAACCTGCTCCAGAACCACAAGAAAAATCTGAGTCTCAGCACGGTGTACGGATGATTTATGTAGAGGTTGTGGCGATGAAGAAGCACATGAAGAATCTTCTCACTTTTAATGTCACTGCCTAGCACTCTCAGCACTAAGTAATAAACACCTAGGAAACTATTTCTTTAATAACTTAGAAGAGCTCTCCAACTTATCTGGTGTGAAATTGTCGAAGTTCATTAATGCCTCTAGATGGCTAGATGACCCATGAAAACTTATGAGTTAACTTATTAGGAGCGTTCAATACTCCAGGGTCTCACAAGGGATCTACATCGATCTAAATGTGACAGGAATAAGATCTACTATCACCCCAATAACCTCACCTAACCTAATGTACAGGGTGTTGTTTTTAGACGTGTGCTTTTCAATCTGGCAATACTTTTTTCGGAGTTGGTCTTTTTAACAGTTGTCACTTGATTTATGCTCAGTTTGGTTTGCCAGTTCATAATGAATATGAGCCATGATTAATGACCTTTTCATGCCTAAATTGGAGGATGTTGATGTGGACGACCTTTGGTTCCAACAAGATGGCGCTTTATGCCATACAGCCAACAAAACAATCAATTTATTGAAGGAAACTTTTGGTGAGCACATTATTTCGCGTCGTGGGCCTGTGGCGTGGCCTCCAAGATCGTGCGATTTAACACCGCTGGACTATTTGTGTGTGGAGTTATGTGAAGTCGCTTGTCTACGCCGATAAAACGGAGACGATTGACGCCTTGGAAGAGAATATTCGGTGCGTTATTGCTGACATACGGCCCCAATTGCTGCAAAAAGTGGTCGAAAGTTGGGTATCTCGGGTGGAGTTTATTCGAGCCAGCCGCGGCGACCATTTGCCCAAAATCATTTTTAAAACATAATGGCAAGCCCTTGTCTTTATATTAAAGCTAAATTCTTGACCATAACATTGAATAATATGCGTTTTATTTCTTCTTGAAAACTACACGTCTAAAAAAAACACTCTTTAGAAGGAATTTGATGGTGCAATTGTCCAATATTCAATTTAATCAACACGAAACACATTTATCATTACAATTGGTAAATAATTTGGGATTTGTTGAATTAAAACGTTTTATTTTGACATAACCGAAGGTTAATTTAAATATAAACAATTTCATTTTAACGCGATCTACAATTAAATTGAAATGATATATTTTCAAATGTTAATCTTTTATTTACAATTACAATTAAAATTGTATTTCTAAACGATAAAAATTCCAATCGAAAGAAATGAACGTAATAAGATAAAATAGCATTATTTTTGTATAAGAACAACAATCTTCATATATTTTTTTTTTTTAATTTCCCAATCGAATCTAATTGCCATTCCAAACTCTTATCGAATTCTAATCGTAACGTAATTTGAATCCAGAGAACAGATGGACCTGAATTCATCAAATTCGCCGAACAATCCTATTCATCAATTCAATCATCCATCATTTCAAGCATGATATTCAATTGAATGCCAATTAGCAGTAGTGGGTATACCTATACATACAGCAAATCCACCTCGAAAGGAGGAAGATTTCATCTTTGTTGTCGATTGTGTTTTGTGAGTACAGTGACTGATAAAATTATTTGAACAGTAAAATGTTAACTAAAAACCGTCATCAACAGACCGGGTATAGGTTATATATAATTCTGAGAATTTGCAAACAGCCCCCCTTCTTCCTGTATTTTGAAAAAGCAGGATAGTTAAATAATTACGAGTATATAAACATGATGTTTTATCATTTCAATTTCTGGATGAGAGGATGAGATTATAAAAAGAGATACATACTGCCTGTTCCTCCTCGGAGCAGGCAGTACCTTCCCCTGAAGAAAAACATTTTAGATGGAAAAGACTGGATTCGAACCCAGACCTCCGTCTAACTAACTAATACCCATTTCTTGTCGACTTACACTTACGTAGAAATATGTTTGAGATTGAGAGTGTTAATCACTAGGCTTCCGGTTCTCCACGAACCTACAACTTACGCATCTCTAGCCATTTTATTTTCCTTTTTTGTTATTAAAAATATATATTTCCTAAAATTTGTATAGATACATAATTATTTGTCAATTGTCCTAACAATTTTGGCTGTCACTGTTCAGTATTCAGTATTCCTGTTCATGTAGATATCTTTCGTATACAAATTGGAGGTTGTTTTCAATGAAAATGTGCATATTGTGACTATTCTCTGTCTAAAGGTGGAGATTTGTTAGTGATGACTGGGTGACACATCAACTCGCTTGAAAATTGCTTTTCATGCAAGTTGCTTCTGTTGCAACAGCCCGCAGCTCAATTCTCAGTTCTCATTTGTCATTTTTCACTCAGTCAATGGATTCACATAGAGTATTAGAATGCGATTTTTGTTCAATATCAAAAAGTTCACAAATCTACTATCTTTCATTTTACATTCTCCACGAACTTTTGTGATAAAATTGTATTTTTTTTTTTTACCTAATTTTAGTGTAATTATTACGTGGGCATTAAATGTACAATTTATCTTGTTTGATTTCTACATTTCCCGGAGCTAAGTTATTCTGTTGAAATTGAGTTTTAAGGACTTCTTAACATTCCTTTAGAAGCACAGAATCACGTGTCTCTAAAGAGAGTTTCTGGATGCTGATGCTGAGTATGAATTTATTTTCAACTCCTATAATAATCACAATGAAATTTCATCTTCATAGAATTAGGTTAGAATCGGAAAGCACCCAGAGATTTAATTAAAACGAAGAAGTTGATGACGATAATGATGATGGAAAGCTTTTATTTGTATTCCCAACAGAGTCAGTTGGTGGGGATTATAATATAGTTTCGAGAATATTGGAGGAACAAAGAGGTCATTTCATTTTGAGTTCATTATTTTTATTTCTTGAAAGCTTAATTGAATCTTATCTATGATATTTTATATTAAAAAAATTTAACAAAAAAAGTATTTATAGAAAACTGGAAACTAACTCTTAACATCGCAATTTCATGATTTTGTTTCTTAAGACTTTCACTTCATAGAAAAGGAGTGCCAGGAGAAAGTGCAATAGACAAGAATTTAGGGTCAGAAGCCCACTTAAAGAAAAACAAACGTTAATCTCATAAATTTAGCGCTAGACGCTTGGGTAACATGAGCATCAACTTTTATCGAAACCATGCATTCGAAAAATAATGCGAGAAAACTATCATTCCAGAAATATGTCATGCGAAGAAACTATCAAGTAAGAAAACTATCATGCTAGAAAATTATAATGCGAAATATATAATGGGTGATTTTTTAAGAGGTTTAGAACTTTTTTAAAAAAAAAAACACAAAAAATTCGAAAAAATGAATGAAATATTTATTTGAGTTGATAGTTTGAACCTTGCAATTTAATGTTTAAAGATAATTTCATGCAAATGTTGACCGCGGCTGCTTCTCAGGTAGCCCATCCGCTGAGTCCAATTTTGGCATACTCTTTCACACATATCGGCCGGTATCTCACGAATGAATGCATGGATGTTGGCTTCCAGTGCGTCAATCGAAGCGGGCTTGTCCCTATAGACATTAGCCTTGACATACCCCCACAAAAAATAATCTAATGGTGTCAAATCGCACGATCTAGGCGGCCAATTGACCGGCCCGAAACGTGAAATTAACTGTTCACCAAACTCGCCTCGCAATTGCGCCATTGTTTCGCGTGCTGTGTGGCATGTGGCACCGTCTTGTTGAAACCACATATCATGCAAGTCAAGAACTTCCATTTCGGGCAAAAAAAAGTTTGTTATCATCGCTCGGTAGCGATTCGCATCATCTTTGAAGAAATATGGCCCAATAATGCCGCCGGCCCATAAACCGCACCAAATAGTGGCTTTTTTGGGATGCATTGGTAGCTGTTGCAATGCTTCCGGCTGATCTTCACTCCAAATGCGGCAATTTTGCTTATTTACGTACCCATTCAACCAAAAATGAGCCTCATCGCTGAACACAAGCAGCGCGCGATGAACATTTCGAACCGAGCACGAATTTTGATAGTAAAATTCAATAACTTGCAAGCGTTGTTCATTTGTAAGACGATCCATGGTTAAATTGCAAACCAAACTGAAGCTGTTTGACAGTGACACAAGGTACTAAAAACACGTCAGCTGTCAAAACCAGTGTTGCCAAAACCAAACCAGCCAAAAAATCACCCGTTATATCATGTGAGAAATACATTATGCGAGAAAAATATCAAAAAAATTATAAAGTTTTTGTAGTCTTAATCGTATAGGTGCTCAGTAAATTCACGAGCACGAGCTCCTTTGAGATCTTTTCTATTATGAGAATGTATCTTCTATATTTTGATGCCCTTGTCTTTGCATTTCAAACAAAATCATGTTGGAAATTTTACGCAAGTATTTATAATAAAGGGTATGGTCCAACGAAAACGC
This sequence comes from Leucozona laternaria, assembly GCA_932273885.2. Lineage (NCBI taxonomy): Eukaryota > Metazoa > Arthropoda > Insecta > Diptera > Syrphidae > Leucozona > Leucozona laternaria. Next base: position 17,699,410 of record OW026368.1, on the reverse strand, counting down.
ACGATGTTAATTGTAAATAAAACAAAAAGTTTTCAGAGAATTACCTTAATATTTTTATTATAATAAAAGGATCTATGACAATTATGTGTGAAACAAAATATCGGCCAAATGCTCACCACCGCTTCGGTGGCATAATTCTATCCGATGGTTCATATTTTCAATGACTCTGAGACATAATTGAAGTTCAATGTCGTTAATATGAAGAATTATGGTATCCTTTAGCTCTTGAATTGTTCTTGGCTTATTGACGTATACTTTTTCTTTTAAATATCCCCAAAGAAAGAAATCCAACTGTGTCAAATCACATGATTGTGGCGGCCAATTGACATGGCCACGACGCGCGTGAGATAACACGGTCATTGAATTTCTAGAGCAAAAAAGCCATTGTTTCGTTGGCTGTGTTGCAAGTGGCACCATCTTGTTGGGAGCACATATCATCCAGGTCCATATACTCAGTTTTCGGCCCAATAAGTCTGTTATCATCTCGCGATAGCGAACACCATTCACGGTAACTGCTTGGCCGACCTCTGTTTCTAAGAAGTACGGCCCGATGAAGGCGCCAGCCCATAAACCGCACCAAACAGTCACTCTTTGTGGATGCATCGGCTTTTAAACAATCACTCGTGGATTCTCATTTGCCCAAATGTGGCAATTCTACAGATTGTGGACACATTTGGTCGATAATTCTGACCAAAAAAATCACAAAGTGCACGAAATGAATTTTGATTTGAACGCCCATTTTCGTAAAGGGCTTCAACAATCTTAACGCACTGTGCTCAATTGTGTACCTCGCCATAATTGAATTTGTCAAACACTGAAACACTGAAGAAATGTCAAATTAAGTTGGGCAAAAAACTTGACGTTAAGGTGTGACTCACAATTTACATGGTGCATTGTGCTTGGACCACCCTTTAGTAAAACAAAAAGGAAGCCCAATTTTTAATCCTTTTGACCTTTTTTCATACTTTCTCTTAAATTATGTGTCATATTCTCATATATTGTTTTAAAAAAAACATCCTTATAGTTCTTAAATGTTTAAAAAGTTCACACCAACCAGTTCCAGTCATTTACTTTATAAATAAATTAAATAATATGAACTAGAATTACATGCACTCGGGCGTATGCGTACTTTTTCTTTATTTTTATTGAACTATGAATTTTTTTCTTCAACATCAATTGTTTTAGTAGAATATGAAACTACACTCACCCCTTTTTCTACCTATTCCTAGAAGAAATATGCAGTCAATTCATTGAATACGCGATCTTATTAATAAATTTTCTTTTGTAGGAAATTTATTGAGGTACAAAATCGGTCTTTTAAATTTTGTTCTGCAAAAGTGACCTTAAAGGAAATGTTCACAAAACAAAACGTAGTCTTCTTTAAACAAACGCATGATATACGCTCGTCCATATGTGGACACACCAAAATCAGATGAGCTAATCAAAGCAGTCAAGCATGCCCTAACCTGTTTCTCTTGACATAACTTCTCTGGACACCCTTCCATATAAACATGCCTGTATCTATAGGATGGATGGGTTGTCCCCGCCAATTGTCTAGAGTTCAATTTGTTTTTATAAGAAGCCATAATTTGCCTTGGCATATTAAATCCACAACATCGATGATGATAATCGTAAGTAGCACAGAATTACTTATAGAAGGATTTAAGAATTATTAAGCGGTGCCTGAATTCTTCTTTTAAAAGGATTTAAATTCGTATTAATTAGATAAAAGGTGCAAGTGGGCGGTCTGATAGAAGGAATGAAGAAGCCAAATTGATTCTTAAAATCTTTTTTTATTCCGGAATTACATTCAAAAAGCCTTCTTAAATACTTCCTTACTCCTTCTTTAAGAGGCATTGCATTTCTTATGAAAAGAAATGAAATTTTTTTTTTTTTTTTTATTTATTTTGTATTATTACTGATTTGTTTTGTTCTTTCATTTTTATACTTTTACTTTCTGTTTTCAACTATTTTTGCCTTGTCATGTAATGATACTATTATTTTACACTGAAGTTGAAGTTTTTTTTTTACCTGTGCTTCCACCGGGATTTGAACTCGAGTTCCGTCGCATGCCATTCCTGCGCACTACCTACTCAGCCAATCTGATGAATTTCAATGTTTGTCTAAATTAAGAGCTAGTTAAAACCGTTTTCGATTTTCAATTGTGCAAAAGAATTGAGTTATGTTACTCGTAGTAAAAAAGATGCAATTATAATACCGACATCGTATTAAATAAATAAATATGCACAATGAAAACTCAAACATCAAGTTACTTTAGAGATTAAGAAATGGGATTCTTTATTTAAGTATTTATATAATACACCTAAAAACGTAATTTCAAAAAAATGCAGTAACACGTTTTCAAAATATTAATTTTTCCAAAAAAAAAAATTGATGTTTTTTTAAAACGTGGCTGGGAATTGAACCCAGGCCTCCGGCATGACAGACATATGCATTAATCATCCAGCCACCGACTACAATAGTGCAATTAATAACATTTTTTTTTTTGAAGACTTAAATAAGTATTAAAGAATTACAAAAATGCCGATTTAATTGCTTAAAAAAAATCATTTTTAGAAGGATTAAAGAAGTATTAACGAAATAAAAACACCGATGAAATGCCAATTCAAGAAGTATTTAAGAATGCTTTAAGTAGAAGTAAACATACCAATTTAAGTTCTTAAAGAAAATACCTAATTAAGAAGAAATAAAGAAGCCAAAAATTGATATACCAATTTAATATTGAATAAAGTATGAATTAAGAAATGTAATACCGAAATTATACTATTTTTTGCTACTTGTAAAGCTTCCAGGCTTTAGAAGCTTATGAATTTGAACTTTAATGTTTTGTAATAAAATTCTTCTTAAATTACAATTTATCATACTTAAGATATAAAACCCTGAAATGTTGAATCAATGCTATATTCATATCTCAGATTTCAAAACTTAAAAATAGAAAAATCGATCACAAAGAAGTCGTCTTCAATGTGGAAATGTTCAAGTTGAGAATCCGTTTTGCTTTTCCTTTCACTTTGGGTGATGAGATTTATTTGCCTTGTCGCTCAACTGCCACAAGCAATGGATATACAAAGTATAAGAATGTGCAATAGATTGCGCATATAGTTTTGGGCGGGAGTGTCTGAAAATCCTGACAGCCCTTTCCGAAGTTGTATGTTGGAATACCCAAAAAGTCTTTGCAACAACAATCTAAGCCATAGAAATCAATTCAACTCATGGTATGTACAATGTAGGAATATGTAACTTCTACACGATAATGCCACGAAAGGGAATTCCTTTTGCTGAGACAGCACTTGACACATAGAAGAATGCATGAAGATGAAATTTGTTTTCAAGACGATGAAGATATGCAGATGCATTATACTCGTATTGCCTCGAATTTTATAGTTGAATATTATAGATAGCATAGGAACTTGCCTTATTTGCTCCTTACTGTATGCTTCAGGGAACCTAAATGTATCTTTCTGTGAAATTTATCGGAATCCTTTTTCTTGAAGAGGAAATTGGCTCACTTGAGTTTCGAATATTGGTGGTAGGAATAGTCTTACGTCTTAGGCGAGCTGACGCAGCTGCAGGATAAAGGAATCGTGGAAGTAACATCATGATATGCTTAAATTGAAAATATCCTTTTCAGAAAGATATTCGAATTCTCTACTCGACTCACATGTGAACTGCAGCCAGCCGAATCGACTTACATCCACATCGATTCACCCCCAACCAGCCAACCACCGATGTCGACAATGACGATGGTTCGATGATAGTATAACACGACACGTTTCCTAAATATCCCAGAAGTGGCTTCGAGTTCGTGTTTAATTAAGGCACAGATGTGACGAAAAGCTGAAGACTATACTCCACTATACTACGAGAAGTAATCGTATTCTTATTGAAAGATTTTTGAAAGCTTTGCTAATGCTTCAATTAATTTGCAAAACACAAATTTATGCACGTTGTAATGGATTGTTCAATTTGCATGATTTTATACTGAATAACATTAATATTCTAAGGATACACAAATTCATTCAACTTTTGGCAGCTCGTTGACTCCAACTGGTGCGAAAGTATTATTTTTATCCTTTGATTCTTTTAATATGACTTCAAAAGGGAGCATAGTCTCATAGTGTGTATACGAGTCTGTATGTATGTATGTGTAAATATTTTTGTATGCCAAACTCGAATTTCGAATTTTCTGCTAGAATAAGTACCCATTCAATATATGCTTGCACTTATCGGAAAGGATTATTTTATGTTTTGTAGGGATTTATTTTTTGTCAGGAGCTATAAATTTCAAGCGAAGCAGTTTTTCAAGTTCAGTGATTTTGATAACAGTGACAGAGTTATGGGTGCTTTAATGATAATATTTAAAGAGCTTACAGAAGACGATTTTTTTTTTTTAATTCAGTGTAGAATTTTAGTTGGCAAACAAAAGTTCGTTTTGCCTTAGTAGCCAGAATCAACAGTCAGTGAAACGTCAAATTGACATACATAAAAGGAAAAATATTTAAAGGCGATTTTTGTATTAGATTAAGGGCATAATCTGATTTGTCAAACAAATGTTGTGTTTCCTTCTTAGCTCAAAGCACATGAAAACCAGAACATGAATATGGGTTTCGAAAAATAGTATCTGACTTCATCAGTCAAGCACGTGAAACGTCAAATTGACATAAGGCCAAATAATTTCAGTACAATAAATATCTTTGGACACAGTTCAGCAAAATGTCATTATGAGAGTAAACAAATTAATAAAAGCCAAACATCGGTTGTACGTGTCATCCACATACGGTAGTATAGAATACAGTGAAATTGAGTGTATTTGCGTTCCTGGTCTTTAGCGCAGTTTAGAAATTTTCGAGAGAATTTCATAACTGCTCTTCAAAATTTTACAGTTGAGGTGAGTTTCTATGGACAAAGTTAAAAAATGGGACCTAAGGGAAAATAGATAAAATACGGTTTAAATGACAGCCAAAGCTTGACTGATAAATAATTGATCAAGTGTGTTTTTCTTAAGTCATTATTTGATTAGGTTGAGAGCTAACCAATAAAGTATTTGTTTGATCGTCCGGAAGGATTCCAAATACTTCTTCAAACGTCAAAATCGTGAAATGTCATTTTTCGTTATTTTAAAGGACACAAAATGAAAAAAAAGGTGGACAAATAAAATATTTCATCCTCTTCATCATCGTTATCTTCAATTTTTGTTGTGGAATTTTTACTAAAAGAGTTTACTCCACAGACATCATTTGTGCATTAAAAACACAGATATCTGCGACGTCACTAGATAAAAGGTGTTTTTTTTAGACCTGTTGTTTTCAAGAAGAAATAAGAAAATATGGCAAAGAATTTAGCTTTATTATAAAGATAGGGGTTTGCTTTTATGTTTTAAAAATGAATTTGAGCAAGTGGCACAATTTTCGATCACTTTTTGCAGCGATTGAGGCCTTATGTCAGCAATAATGCGCCGAATATTTTATTCTAAGGCGTCAATCGTCTCGAGTTTATCTGTGTAGACACGCGACATCACATAACCGCACAAAAAATAGTCCAGTGGTGTTAAATCGCACGATCATGGTGGCCACGCCACAGGCCCACGACGCGAGATAATGCGCTCATCAAAAGTTTCGTTCAATAAATTGATTGTTTAGTTGGCTGTATGGCATGTAGCGCCGTCTTGTTGGAACCAAAGGTCGTCCACATCAAAATCCTCCAATTCAGGCACGAAAAAGTCATTAATCATGGCTCTATAGCGTTCCCCATTAATTGTAACATTTTTGAAGAAATATGGACCAATTATCCTCTCTGCCCATAGAGCACACCAAACAGTGACTCTTTGAGGATATAACGGCGGCATCTCAATAATGGTTTGTGGATTATGATTACTCCAAATACGAAAATTTTACTTATTAACGTACCAATTCAACCAAAAATTTGTGAAAATCGGGATAGGTGGCCATCTCGTTTCGCTATTTATTATGAAATGGCAAACCAAACTGATCATAAATAAAGTGACAACTGTCAAAAAGACCAACTCCGAAAAAAGTATTGCTAGATTGAAAACCACACGTCTAAAAAAAAACACCCTGTAAAAGACCATAGGTGGAGAAATTCCTTGCAGTTATTGAGGAATATTCAGAGAAACAGGTATGTCTTCGATACAACTCAAGACATTTTACAAATCACGAACCAAAATACAAAAACATGGTTGCAATTTGTTCGTTAGGCATTCCGAATCGAAAAATTATTCCGTATTGCCAAAAGAAGACGCTAGAAAAATATTTTATCGTTGACACAAGGTTAAAATGAGTAGTCCTTGAAACGTCTAAGTGTCATGTGTGGATGAGTATACTTCCTTTGAGTCATTTACTTTCTAATTACAGAACTTTGATGGTATTGAATGTAAATTGACGTATGTCAAAGTCAATTTTTTGATTTGCGATGGAGATTTTAGCGCCTCTTAATTTAATGGTTAGTACATTAGATTGTCGCAGAGAAGATCTAGGGATCAAATTTCAGCCTATTTCACCTGAAAACAAAAAACATACCTCTTTCTAGGTATCCACAAATCCCCTAAGAGTCTTCGCATTATCATAAAAAGGGTTTTTTTAGCTTACCCTTTCTGATTTGACAAAAAATTGGCAAGCTGTTGCACCAACAAAGTCAATGCAATAACTCTGAAATATAAGCAAAATTACAAATATTATAGTTGGCCATACTATTTCCTATTCCTGTCATTTATTTGAATTTAGCAGCGTTTTAAAAGCTTAGACATCGCGACGGAATCTTGTTTCACTTCATAGCAATCTTTAAACTAAGTTTAAAACCGAACTATATTTAGTTAAGTATTCTAGGCTACCGTCTGATTTTTTTATATTAAAGTTGCCACCAACAAAATAGCGTGTTAAATTAGCTCCGAAAAGCAAAATGTATTAAACCGGGAACAGCTAAATGTTACCCCAATTAGAAGCCGGGTCGATGCCTGGGGTAATACAGAAAATTGAAGAACAAATCATATCAATAAAGTGAGTTTTTTTGTTAATATCAATTATTATCAAAGGGGGAAGGATATTTGCTTTGCAATTACTTTTCTTAATTTTTTTTTTCCAATACAAGTGGTACAATCGCCAAATTTACAAAGTACTTTTTTTTTCTTTGTTAAGAGGATAACTATCCAATATGCCAAAGAATGTTGAAATAAAACTCAAAGAGTTATAAACTTATTTAAAAAGATACAAAATATTGCTAGCTGATGGTTGTCGTTGTAGTTGTAGCCAGTAGTTGCAGAAACTTTCTCTTTAACTGCCGCAAAAATTTAATTTACAAACGATGATGGAGCCAACAAGCAACCATCATCAGGGATGCAAGCCCAAACCATGCAACCAAAGCAACCATTTAATCACCCTTTTTTTTTGCTTGGAATTCCAACCTCGAGCTTCAGCTACATGGTTACCTACTATAATATATAGCCCTGAGATATGATTCCTGGCTGTTGACTCGACTCAACTCAACTCGACAGTCACTACCTTTTTACTAATTGAAAAAGTTTACTCTTCCGCATTCTTTTCACATTAAGTGTTGCACTTAAAATATATAAAAGCAAACATTTTCACAGCAACACAAGAGGAAAGGACGAACATTTAGTGTTGGTTGGTTCTCTAAGTTCTTACATATTTTAGTTACTCTTGCACTCAACATTGTGGTAGAACAGCGGTTCCTTGTGTAAAAGACAAAAAATAAAATACAAAATGTATAACTTCTTACGGACAATAATTTATTCAACAGCGTTCAACAATTTGGAAGGAAAACTTGTGTTCTTTTGACGTTTCCGTGAATGCTCCTCTACTATATATAAGTATAGGGAGGGATATATAAACAACTTTAGAAAGGACATGTTGATACACTGGAGGATCGCAATACAACAGCAGCAAATTAGGTCTATCTTTAGTTCTTTTTATAGGTTACTCCAAAAGGATACCAGATTCAGCCTTTAGAGTGTGGTATTAATTATATGATGATGGAAGTTTGTTGTGAATGTGAATTTTGATCCCGCAAACTGGGATTAGGATATCTTTTAATCCAATTTTTTGGTCAAGTTCCCAGTTTTTGTTATTCAACTCCTCTCTTGGGCAATTAATTCGTTATTTGTTCTTCAAAATGGTCTGGACAATTAATTCAAAGCAAAAACAAATAACCATTCCGCAACTCACTTTATCTACGTACATGAATGTTTGTATGATTGAGTTCACCTCAAATCGAATTTGTTTGCCATTTAATCAATCAGTGCGGGAAAACACTGTTTTATTCAATATTTGTTTCGAACAAATAACAGAAATGTTTTTGTGAATATATATCTCAATTCGATTTCAGGACTTTCTCCATTATTGACAGATTTTGTTATTTATTTTTTTTATTTTTGTTATGTTGTTCCTGTGGAATTTCAAATAACATTTCCCATCAGCCAGTCATATATAGGAATCCACATTTCTACATTCAAGTGCTGGTACAGTAAAGCTTCGTTAAGGTGACAGTCTTAGCTGTAGCTAAAATTTAAATTGATTGGTAACAATTTAGATTTAAACGGCCTTTAGTCAAGCAAAATTGTCATTTTGATCTTATTTTGAACTCATCAGTGTTGACCTTTTTTTATAATCATTTTATTTGAATAAAAAATAAAATTAAAGTAAATTTTATTCCTTAAAATATCTTTGAAATATGGGTTTAATAATTCGTGTGTGTTGAATATGTTTTATTACTTCCACACATCCATCGAAAAGAAAACAATTTGAAACACTCAAATTTCTCTCCGCATTTCACCGTTCGTTAATAGATGTCTACGAAACATACTTAGGATTTTCTGGCCCAATCGTATTTCCAACGAAGAGCTCCTTAGGAGAACGGGCCAGGAACCTATCGACTCTATTATACGACGTCGAAAGTGGCAGTGGATTGGATATACGCTTCGAAAAGGCAACGACTGTATTGCAACGCAAGCAATGCAGTGGAATCCGCTCACACAACAAGGACGAAGAGCTGGGCGGCCGAGAAGCACATGGCGTAGAACAGTCGAGGAGGAATCAGCGCAACTAGGCAAGAGTTGGAGGGAGCTGAAACACATCTCTGGAAACCGCACACGATGGCGCGTAGGCGTAGTCGAGGCCCTATGCCCCACTAGGGGTCCCCCACGGACTTAACAGGTCTGAGGACCTAAGTAGTAAGTATTTCACCTCCTAGTCTTTCCACTCAGCCCTTCGCAATCCGTACTTCGCAATCCATACTCTGCACTTCGCACTTCACACATTAATCTTCTGAATCCACACTTGGTATTTTGATCTTCCAACTTGGTGTTCCACACTTCGCATTCCATACTTCGAACTTCGCACTCCATATTTTGCACTTCCCACTTCGCACCTCTTTCACTTCAAACTTCACACTCCACGCTTCGCATTTCGCAACACTACATAACTCCACATTTCGTATTCCAAACCAAGCACTTTAAAATTCGCATTTCGCACTTCGAAATTAACACTTTGCGCTTCTCACTACAAACTTTGAACTTCGCAATCCACATTTGGCACTTTGGACTTCCAACTTCGTACTCCACACTTTGCATTCCATACTTCGAACTTCACACTCCGATACTCTCCACACTTCTCACTCCACATTTCACAATACAAACTCCAAACTATGCATTCCAACGTAGCATTCTAAAATTCGCATTTCGCGCTCCGAACTTTACACTCGCACTTTGCAACACTGCGGTCTCATTAATTTTGGTCGGCAAATGACAAATTTTTTTTCTGTTTCAAACTTTTGAAAATGTTTTAATAAACATAAATATTTTGAGAATTCGAATTCCCTTTAGAATTAAAAGAAGAAGGTATGTGCGCTTTATTTAACTAGATACATAAATTCGTTTTTGAATCTTAAATTCTAATTTTCCAATCTTCCAGAACAGAGTAGTTCAACTGTATATCCATTTCGTTATGGAGACATGTTTATTTAAAATGAAACTTAGCCATCAGATTCGGAAATATCTTTATGTAGGTACCTTTCTGCATATGTGTTGTTGTGTGTGTTGAATATTTGCATCTCTATATCCTATTTTCAGTTTATACGGAAATTGATCGAAAGCCCCGGGGTATAATAATATGTTTGAAGAGTGTGACGAAAATGTATTCTTGTCGTAAATTGTGTCGACTGTTGTGATGTTTCGAGTGAAACAACATGTCAGTGGCAAAGACGAAAGGAAAATGTGAAATACATGCGGTTCTATACTACTAAAGGTTTTGAATAAACAATCAAATTAAATTTTTTTGACATTGCTCTATTTATTATGGATTTTTCTTTTGAATTTTAATACCGACAAATTGGTTGATTTCACCACATGTAAAGATTCAATACTATAATATGTTATAAATCGGAATAATTTGCTCAGTATAGAAATGTTGACTCGCAGTTAGGGTTACCATCAACAAAAATTTAAAAGACGGACAGTTAGGAGAGAAAAGCTTAATTTTTAAATAAAAAAAGCCTGACACAATTTTTTTTTTCAAAATAAATTTTATTTAAAATATAAATTAAAATTCGCAAAAAAAACTTATTAGTTCGGGACGGAACCTTACGATTACCTATCTCATATCTCATCGCGGCTGCTGAAAAAGGTATCATATCATACCCTATTCGCATATACGTATATATCTCTTATGGGATAGGCATACAGTCGACTCCGCTTAAATGAAACTTTCGGTTATATGCAACAAGAAATTTATTACGGTTTTTTTCAGGGCTTTTTCACATAAAATAATAAACAACTCCGCTTAAGTGAAAAAATGAACGCATCCCTAAATTTTTGAAGTTTGACAATGACATTTTAAGTTTCATTCTATATTCTCATCGTTTCAAACCTTTCAACCAATTATCAATTATTAAAAGTTATTTTTTTCGTTGCTCGAGGTTATTTATGATTTATTTTTCTATCTTTGGAAATATTTCACATCACATCGTTTAAAGGGGAAACAAAGTTGCATATTTTCGAAGTTCTTTTATACGAAAACTCCGCTTAATTGCAACAAATTTTCTGCAATTTTTGTGCTACAAATAAGTGAAGTCAACTGTACTTAGCCCAAAGGGCAATCGAAAAGAGTATTTTCTAACCAAAGTATATAATCAAACGCTTGTCCGACTAGTGGTTTTGCCAATATTTGGAAGAAAAATATGGGTTGGTATCCTCTTTTTCACCATCATGACGTAACCTGGCAGCAGTTGCGTATGTTTATATCTGTTTGTCTCTTTTTTTTTCAATCTTCAATTATTCTTAACCCAGTGTTAAATTGAACCTTTAAAGCGTACCCTTTATAAATATATATTTGAACCCTTAATTATAAAGAATATGCGGCGAGCCTTAATAGTGTGAGATATTAGATCACAATAACATGATTTTACTGAATGAAGATAAATGAAAACATTCACAATGAACTAAATATTTGTGTTGATATTAGGTTGCTTTCAGTAGAAATTTGTCATGGTGATTTTTTTAATTGAATTAATTTTAAACTTTGATAAAAAGCCTGACAAAGCACGAGGCCTGGCCTGAGCCTGACAGAAACGTAAAAAGCATGACGCGTCAGGCTAAATCCTGACGTTTGGTAGCCCTACTCGTAGTTGATACATAAAAATGATGGCTGTTGCGACAGCTCTTGGAGAACAAAGACCTGACGACTTATAAGTCTCAACCATTTTTGTATGTGTGTGTTACTTGTTAGTCACACCACTGTTTATTAAATAAACACCTTCGGTATTCAAAAAATTAGTTTATTGCTATGTACACTCCTCGCTAACAAGTTAAGTTCGTTATGTTATCTACAGTTCGTTGAACATTATCGAAATAATCATAAAGTCAACTTCATACACATTATTTGTTCACACAATTTGCTATAGGGCTTCGTTCACATTTCAATTTAAAGTATTCTGCGAGCATAGCAAAATGGATGAATAAATTTGAAAAGATACACATCTGCAAGGACTTGCGTAGGTATATCCTTCAAGAAACTCAAAAGAAAAAATGAAAGCTTTCCCTTATACATATATAACAAGAATGTACATATATATTTCCTTGTAATCTCCACATTCGATTGTATGTTTCAATAAACCTTATGTTGAGACAGTTCTCTACTTGACACTTTCCAAGAAATTGAATATTTATTCTAGGTCGTGAAGATTGTTCACTCCACATCGGTGTTTATGTCGCAGTGCGATCTGACACATTTTTGCCATGTAGAGAATATATTTCCTTTTTCGCCTCCACTCAGACTTCTTGAGATTATGTGCGACGTGCGTTGTCGTCGTCGTCATGTGTATGTTTTCCTTTTTAGCAATATATTGCCTGATAAAATGCTGGTGGTATGATACATTGCAATAAATAAAACATTCGTCCTCGATTTCTTGGGCCTGAATTTACAAGGCTTCCTCACAAGAAGCTATATATAATAATGAAGCCTATATATTACATATAGGAATTCGATGACAGTGACAGTGACAATGACAAGACAATAGAAACACTTTATTTGACACGCTCAACATAGGAAACTGAATGTTTGTCCTTAATTAAAAATTAACCATTTTGGGGGGGGGGGAGTGGGTTGGGAAATGACTCGGTCATTTATGTTTATACAACAGTCTGCCAATTCCTGCAAGCTATTGCTACCCTAGAAAAGAATATACGAGTTAAGAATAAAAAAATAAAAATCTATCACTAATTTTCAAGGCCGGCACATTGGTATTAGCAAACTTAGAGACAATTCAAGGCACTCGAATTTGAGGGGGCAGTTGAGGTTTGTGAAAAAATTCTTAAGATTTCATCAAAATCAGCTAGTAAAATCCATTCATAATTATAAGGATACAAAAATGCTCGCACACGAGCGCTCATAAAATGCTCTCAGGTCATATTTTGCCCACAGTATACGCAGAATTTAAAAACTCAATAGAGAAACGCCCGCTCATGGGTGAGAGCGAAAACAGCATTAGCGAAACGACCGCTCATGGACAAGAGGGAAAAAATCATATTGCCCATGGCTAGCAGGCGAGCGTTGTCGATTGCGAGCGGTAAAGAGCAGTAGTAAGCATAATGGGTTTACGTTTTTCCAATACACTATACAACATGCGGTTATGATAGTCATTGGTAAATAATTATTATTTTTGAAAAACTGATATAACAGTTACAGTTATTTAATTGTAACAGTTATTCTTAACTTATTTTTAATTTTGAAATGCAAAATTGTAAGCTGGCCAAAAACTATCGAGCCAAGGGCTCATGGGTTTTCGACTTGTTGAAAATGAAAACAGATAGATAACAATATCTGAAAAATTAATAACAAAACCTCTAAAAAACCGAAAATTTTAACTTTTATTTTTTTTTTCTTCCGGAAAACTGTGATTTAAGGGCAATCGGTTGATAGTTGCATCGAAATATTCTCTATTCTTCATAATTTAATTTGTCCCCTATCTATGTAACATGCCATGAAGTGTCAAATTTCAACGAAGAATGGCTACGATAACGACGGATTAAAAATCTCTGAAAAATCCGAAAACGATTGCTTTTTTTATTTTTTGCTCCAGAAAAATGATATTTCAGTGAAATCGGTTGACATTTAAACAAAAATATTCTCTACACGTCAAAATGTAATATGTCTCCTATCTGCCAAGCTATTAACTGTCAAGTGTCAAATTCCATCAAAGGAGAGGCTATGATGGCAATGGATTATAAAAAACCTCTGAAAAATCCGAAAATTTTTCGATTTTATTTTCTGTAAATTAAATTTTAATTAAATAGAAACATCTACTTTAGAGTATGTAAGACATTTTTCATTAAATGAATTCATTCATTTATAAGGGTTGTTTTTTTTTTTAAACGTGTGGTTTTTAAGAAGAAATAAAACGCATATAATTTAATGTTATGGCCAAGAATTTAGCTTTATTATAAAGATAAGGGTTTGCCATTATATTTTAAAAATGATTTTGCGCAAGTGGCCACCGCGGCTGGCTCGAATAAATTCCAGACGAGAGGCCCAATTTTCGACAGCTCCAATCGTTTCCCGCGAAGGCGGATGGACTCATTCGCGTCTTCTTCGATACTCTGCTCCACAGCAGCAATAGCGTCTTCGGTGCGCACTGTAAGGTGTTTCTGAGGATGCGCATTATCCACTAGAGAAAACATGGTGCGAAAACGATCCATGGTTGCTTGAATTTATGCGATTTTTCGATTATGTCGACCGAATATTGGACGCAGCGCGCCAATTTATTATACCATTATTTTGGTAACAAATCTGCACGATTTTCAAACGTTTTTTAGGAGTAAATCTATATTAATTATGAAATGGCAAACTAAACTGAGCATATATCAAGTGACAGCTGTTAAAAGGACCAACTCCCAAAAAAGAATTGCCAGATTGAAAACCACACGTCTAAAAAAAACACAATTTACAATCTGAGCTTTAAGGTCGTTTATTTAGGTCCAGGTTAGCACTTGACGACTGTAGCGCCACCTTAAATAAGAGCGTAGAATTCAGCAACATAGGTACTAGACTTATTATTTTTTGGTTCCACCATATTAAAGTGGTCTTGGATGAGAGTAATAATATTTTCCTAACAACAATAGTAGGTACTAACAAAATAGATTTTGTATTTGTTTTTTTTTTTGAAAATTTTAAATGAATGGAATATTGTGTAACACTAGATTACAAAATTTTGACAAAATCCGTTCAAAAGTTCAAAAGATATAGGTTCTCAAAGGAAAACCAAAAAATCTTCTCAAAAAAACATGGACTGGCTTTAACCGTTGTGTGAATTTTTTGCCAAAAACCTTAAATGCAGTTATTTTACAAACACGACTAATCAGACTAATTAGAACCGTTTCTAAGAAAATTTTAAACAAAAACTAAAACCGTTACATGGCAGCTATCCTTCTAGATAAGCTAAAAAATAAATTCTAATTTCCCGTCTAGGGAATGAAAAACAAATGATCTGTACCAAATTTGAACCAAAACGGGCTATACCTGATGTTTAAGCGCAAGCTCAAATTACGGTTAACAGTGGACGTACAGACCGTCGGACGGTGACGAAACCCAATTTAGAACTTCCTACATATTTTTATATTTTATAAAAATTAATTTCACTAAAAATAAACGAACACTGTAACGAAGCGCCTTTAAATTTATCCACCTATAGGACAACAAATTAACTCAAGCCACCACTGGCAAGTGCCATATATACATATATAGTGATAAGTGAAACGAAGTGAAAAATTCTGACGTTTTCAAAAAGAATAACATTTCAACCGTTAAACATCACATATCATATCCTAATACTCATTATGCCTGAAGCAGCAACAATACAGACTATTACCCCACTTTTTTTTAAGCCCAAACTCTCCAAAAAAGTTAAAACCCCCAATACAGATAAACCTATACCTACCTACCTACTACAAGCGCACGAGACATTCATTGTTCGGAAGAGAAATTTCAAAAATGCTTCTAAGCGCAAAAAAAATGAATACTCAGAATTTTCAGTGAACCGGAAGGCTTATTATACGTTTCATTGCTAATTTATGCATTCCTCGCTTGCTTTTGTAAAACTTATATTTCAATATAAGAATGAAAGAAGAGTAGGTGGGATTTCATTTTGTTTTTTTTTTTTTGTGTATTTTTGCGTGGCACATCAACGTCTATTTAAATGGCAAAAAGAACACAGCATGGTTCCTGACAGCATGCTCATCAAAATGCTGGTATTCGTAATTATATCGTATGTCGACATTTTAGGCGGGAAATTTTAGCATATGGAGAGTTAAGGAAACATTTCCGAGTGGAATTTAAATACATACTGTACATTGTTGACACTAGGAAGAATTTTTTTCTGGTATATTAAACCTTCATTTCATATTTACAATAGAATCACTCAGAAATAAGAGTGGGGAGATGACAAGTTGAAAGTTAATATTTAAGTGAAATATGTCAAAAGGCTTCATGTTTTTTTTTTTTTAATAAGTTAAAGTAGATAATAAATGCGTAATAAATTACTTGTAGTAGAGTAAAAAAATTTAGTCAAAGATACAGAATCTTTAAGAATTGGCATCGCTTCAATTAACACTTTAAGAGCGCATCCTTTTTTGACCCTTGTCTCTCGTACATGGCCTTGGAGACTATTTAGTGTGAATCGGATTAGGTATACATATATTTATATCAAAGCTTGAAATCCCGGTTAACTACTGTCCACTATTTCAGACAGTACTGTAGGTCATTAAAATGAAAAACGACTTCTTGTTATAAATTTTGGCATTTAACTGTACAAAGTCGTAAATAAAAACGATTTCCTGCAGCACATAACCTCTAACTACATTAATAATTTAAAAGGACTAAGCTTCCTGCAACAGATATTCATTTCCGTTTTTAGCCCACAAACGACTCTTGGTGCAGACGGTTTTTTTCTTTTTTGTTCTTTAAATTTATTTCTCGCTTCGTCACCTAAAAGTTAAAATTAAAAATATATATTTTAAAATATCCTTGCACATTTATAGTAGATACATAATAAAACTTTACACTTTTGCGTTTCTTTAGTATTTATAACTATGTATATGGAGATGCAGATGCTTTTGGTATTTATAGCAGAAGTTACTTGTAGGGCAAAAATGTAGGTACAAATGAATGAAAGTTGTTCCGAAGTTAAAAGGCGCATATCAAACTGAAAGGCTTTATATGAATGCAGCATCACACAGCATCTGTCTGCTTCTGCAATGAGAATAAGTAGGTTCCATTAAAAGTAGCAACGGTAATTTACATAATTTGCACTTCCGTTGCATCCCGGATGAGGCCCATATCCCCATCAAGCCATGAAGCAGCAAACATTACCGGCCATAAGGGCAGTAGCGCAAAGGTGATGTTTTTGAATAAGAAGAAGTGTGGTATGGATAGATAAATTTATCCTTTTGGGCTCTGTTGTTGGCATTTGCATTGCAAGAGAACACAACTGATGTTGGAATAACAAAAATGAGCTACAAAACACAACTTTTCTGCACATTTTGTTCTGAAGCATTCACGCGACTTATCCATCCCCACAGAAGCCCTTTATCTGTAAGGAAGTTTCTTAAGTTTACCTTTGAATGAAGGTGAAAACTATTTTGATAAATCCACAGACGTTTTCCAAAGATTGTTGGAGAGGGTTGGTTATATTTTTTTTATTTTTAAGTAAAGCAAGAATGCAAAATGCAAAAGGTAATAAAAAGCAAATGTAGACATTTTACAAGAAATCTCTATGCCATGCTTTTAGTAGGTACCTACATATGTATGTGTGCTTAAAAGTTTTATTTCTCAGAAAAGTATTTTATGCTTTACAGCCTTGTTGTTTGAGGATTTATTTTTTAAACATTTATCGCTTTAAGGGCTAATTCAAGAGATTGAAAACAAAATGAAAGCATTGTTTTAAAGTCTTATTAAAGTCTTAAAAAAGTCCACAGACGTAGGAGGTTCTAAATCACAGGGTGTCCTATAATAAATGGTCAAAACTGAAACTAGTGTTAGGCCAGGTGATGGATCTCTCAGAGTTTAGTATATTGTCCCTACCGAATATTAACGGTTTTCGATTGACCGCTGTTTTTTGAAACTTACCTTTTTGCTTAAAATTAATAAATAATTTTGATCAAACCTAATTTTTACTTCAATTTTAAAAACAGCATCCTGTAAAAACTTTTTATGACTATACACAATAGTTTTTACTTTTAAAAAAATTAATGTTTTTTTTTTTTAAATTTCTTAAAAAGTATAAAACTAACAAAAGATAGCTTTATTATTTTATTTAATTTATTTTGACTGTTGGGCGACCCCCTTCTGAACTTATACAAACCCGACAACACTTTTAAAACTGTCGTTTTAAGTGTGTCTTATACTTCCCGAATTTTGTATCGCTTGATGAACTGATGAGCAGCCAATTGTATCCGTTGCTGGAGTTCACTGATGCTATTGGCTTAGTTTCAGGAAAATTAAATCGAAACAAAGAGTTTTCAAAAAAAATAAAAACTTCGTTTTAAAAATCCAAAAGATATTAAAATTTTTGATTAGAATTTGCATAAAAATATTTCAAAATCGATAAAAGCGAAAATATAAAAATTGTTCAATATGGAAGGTACCATCACTTGTTTTACCTAAAGAAAACCTAAGCTTCTAATAAAAATTATAAAAGAAAATATAGATAAATATTTAAGTTACTTTTTGTAATTGAATGCTACTTACTGAGTTTTGACCCGCTTCACATTATAAATGGCGAAATTCGTAAAAATATAATCATCTAAGTCCAACTTTGTATTACTTTCCCAACGCAGAAAAAATGTTTGCAATCAAAAACCACTTTTTTGTGTTTATCCCATTTCACTCTATAAATATTTAAATCTATAAAAATAACCAACACAGAACAGAATTTTTGAAATATGAAACCACTTTTGGTTCACATTGGATTTTTGTCAAAAAGTTCATGTAAGTTGAACTGAACTTAATAAAAATTGCATATTGACAAGGCCCTCACTAGTGAACTGATGAGTCCAAGTGAGATCGCCGGCACGAAACGCCAATTTTTATGCACTTAAGGCCGTTAAAAGATATTTTGAATCAATAATTCAACAAGTCCAATTAAATAGTGCTAAGTCTTCTACTTGGCTGATGTATTTCAGTAGTATATAGAATTTGTATTAGAAAAACCTTCATATAGAAACCACTTTTCGTTTTTACCCCTTTCACCCTATAAACACTAAATTTTTGAAAAATAACCTTTCAAACACAAAACGATTTTCTTAAATCGGTCATCTTTTTTTATATTCACCCCATTTAACCCTACAAATATTTAAATTTTGAAAAAGAATAATATGTATTAAGCCATTTTCTAAGAAAATCCTTTAAAACACAAAACGAATTTCTTAAATCGGTCATTTTTTTTTTATATTTACCCCATTTCACCCTACAAATTGCATTTTAAAAATTGAAAAAATCCTTGAAGCCATTTCCTAATAATAACCTTTTAAACGCTGGCAGATTTTTTTACGCTACAAAGTGGATTTTTCCGATATTTGTATAGTTATTCTGCTATTCGGGGCGGAGAAAAAATCCTTGAAGCCATTTCCTAATAATAACCTTTTAAACGCTGGCAGATTTTTTTACGCTACAAAGTGGATTTTTCCGATATTTGTATAGTTATTCTGCTATTCGGGGCGGAGACAAATCAAAGATCATTAAAATCAGTCCAGCCGTTCTTGACTTATAAAGTGTTGTAACTAAACCCTCTTTGTTTTATATAAATAAGATATGTAGGTATGTATATAGGGTGTTTTGCATAAGTTGACACAAATGGCTTAAGCGTTTAGGTTAAGTCGAAATAAGCAAAAAATCGATTAGTAGGCAAGAAAGCAATTTTCTATTCATCTTCTGGCATATGCCCACACAATTATTGGATCTGATTAAAAATCATCCGGAAGACAAGCTTATCTTCAATAACACAATAATTAATACATGTTTTCTCCTTATGCATCGATTGTTGTTGGTGTGTTAGCATAGAAAAATGACCTTACCTATATCCACTAAGAAAATAATCAAGATTCGTAAAATCACAAAATCTTGTCGAATCGCATGTTTCCTACGATAAAGTAGCTTGTTTCGTTTGCTGTATTACACTTAGCGCCATTTTGCGCTAGAATCACATCTCTTCCACATCCACCACATTCAATAGTCATTAACCATGGCTCTTTAGCGATAACCACTGACCGTAGCACGCTGACAAGTCTAATTTTAAAAACAAAAAATATGGTCCGATGACTCCACCAGCCCATGAAACGGCACCAAACTGTGTATTTTTTGGGATATAGCGGCGTTTTGATAATCTCATGTGGATAGTCTTCGTTCTAAATGCGTTGGTTTTGCTTATTGACATACTTTTTGAGCCAAAAATGATCTTGATTGCTGAACACTTATTTTATAAAACAGTGGATTTAATACCAATTAATTTTTACCCATTTACCAACATTTTGAGACATATTTCTAAAATTTAGTAACGTATATGTCATCATGATATAATTGCACAGACTACTGAACAGATTTGACAATTTGTCTGACAGATATAACAGTCTGACTGAAGTTTGAATTGAATTGAAAAACACCCATTAGACATGTAGGTGATCAATTTTTGAGACTGATGACCTCCTCAAATTTTGTATTCATACCAAATGGAGCACCTGCTCCATAAAAGATGAGTTTTAAGCAGATGCTCCATTTTTATTCATACCACCCTAAAGTATACCTGAAACATTGAAGTGCAGTAAGTGTGGCTTAAGTGTTGTGGTTAGCTTCCTGGAATTAAACAGCCTCAACATACATATACAACTACTGTTGAATATTTAGCATGATTATTCTGTAGCCCAATTTAAAAGCTATAGGAAAGGTTTAGTAATCAATGCCTTTTTAGGTCTGTACTGTGGTGACTTCGGGGCCTGATTTAAAATTATGGTCTCTATTAATTGAAACCAATACATTTTGAAATTTAAAACCAATATACATTCTATATATTTCAATCTTTTTAACCATGTTCTTGTTAGAGAATAGTGGGGCTCACACTTATGGTTTTCTATTAGTTTATATCAATATACAGCCGAATTTATAAATGCATCATAGCGAGTGCATAGAACTATTCACTCCTTATAATTCAACTAAACGCAAAAATGTTATTCATAAAACTTATGCAACGTTGAATAGAGGCATTAGAAGCTAAACGCGTTTGGAGGTTGAACAGTGCATACATAAGGATGTTTAAGTATCGAAATGTCACTTTGACTCATACACAGACGAGAATAAAATACAATGTTATAAGGGTGGCGCTTATTTTGGGAATGCTTAAATATCTTTTTTTTGTCCCCTCCTGAAACCGATCAAGCTTTATTATGAAGCTACTTTGTACAAATCAAAATGTTGTTAAATTTTGTTGAAAACGGCTAATGGCGACGCATCCCACCGAGAAGTTAAAACTTTTCATTAAAAATGTACGCAGTTTTCCGACTTTTACTTAAAATGTCGGTGAAAGTATTAAATTTGATGGACATTCTTTATTTATAATATACATGTGCTTAGATGTATGCCGAAATTAAAGTTTATTGACTATTTTCAGTGGGACACACAGAATAAATAAAAAAAAAAAACACTACCAAAATAAGTGCCACCCTAATAGATGTTGCTAAATTCTTCTCAATTTGATCGCACTGTCAGTGAATTATTTCAATAAAAACAATGAATTTTTTGTTCTAAAATATTAAACTATATTTGCTAACACGGCTCAAAAGAAACAGTAATAAGAACAGAGGTAGGTATAAGTAATATTAAAAGAAATTTAAACTAATCCAATCGGCGCAGCAGAATTCTTTTATTGATTTTTCACTTTCAGAGCTTAGTATTGTCATTTTGTCAATCAATTGTGGCAGTAAAACGTAATAGATTTTCCCTTCTTGGTACTTTATTTGACACAAGCGCATTATAACTATAATGTGTAGGGAAATATTTTATGAATTAGGATTTATGGAACGTTGAATAGTGGCTTCATAAATGCTTATGAACTACATAACTATTCAGCCGTTTAGAGGTGTTTAGCTTATTCTAATAAATTAGGCTGATAATATATTATGGTTGAATAACAACTTCCTCTTTTGTGTCCATTAACCAAAATTGGCATTGATCTATTTTCATTATCAACCATCTCAACCTAGGTATATTAGAGTTCCGTGGTCTAGAGTAGCCCCCCAGAAAAAAATCGCCAAAACGTAAAATTAAGCAATCAGGAAACTTTTCACGCAATAAAACCATAATTAGTCGTGTTGTGTGGCTTGTTGCCTCGTCTATTTGGAACAAGATATCGTCCAAGTCATGATTTTCAATCCCCGGCCAAAAAAAAAATCGGTTATCATTCGACAAATTGCTGCGAACGCCGGGAAATTGATAACTTCGGACAGGGCCGGAGCAACCATATGTGCAAGATGTGCAAATGCGCAGGGCGCGAAATTATGGGGGCGCATTACCAGGAGCAAGAAAATGTAATCTGATCTAGCACAAACAAATATGTTCTGCCATTTGCATTTTAACCACAAAACTTGTTCAAATAATCCTTGTGCTAAGTTATTTCTTGCACACTAACTAGAATCACTTTCATTGTTGCACTCAAGTAGAATTTAGCTCAAAATATCGTTAAATTAAAGATCACACTAGAACTACGCATTGAAAGTGTACCTCCTGGGTAATGTGGAAAAGTCTTATGCATGTGTTTCAGTGTATTTATGTATGGATGCAAATATAAAAAGGGGCGCTTTCTACAAATCTTGCATAGGGCGCAAGTTTGGCTGGGACCGGCGCTGACTGCGGATCATCAGCAACACTTGCACTTGCAGCAGCAATATTTTCGACTGATAGTGCATTACAATGATGCTCAGGCCTTACGACATCAGTAACGCTTCCACTCTCTTCAAATTTCTTCACAGTTTTACCAATTGCTTGCGTAGTCGGTCGATTATGACGACTATAATCATCGCGTTATGTGCTAAAACCGAAAAGTGTAAGTTTTAATTATATTATCGTAAATGACAAACATTGAATTAATGTTATGACACTTCAAATGGCAGCTGAGTTTGACAGGTGTCAAATGCCAGCGCTACCAACTTCAAGCCACGAAATGAATGACCCTATATACATATGTGTGCTCTAGTACACAAGAAAATCACTGCAAATACCTTTAGGTCTCCTAAAATTCCCTTTGATAGTATTTAATTTTAATACATTTTACCGTGTGAATGAGAAAGGTCAAAAGCCACCCAGAACAAACCCCTTTTTTAGGTGGGTATAAGGTTAGTTTATATTCAAAAAGGAACGAATATGGATCAACAAAATCTGTCATCATTGTCGTCGTTTTAATTAACTCTCTCTCTCTCTCACTTAGGTGGAAGAAATAGGTATGAAATCCCCATGACTACGATGACGAACAAAAAAGTCAAACCACCCACTTTTTCCCTTTTTCCGAGTGATGGATGAAGTTTCTCTTGTGATTGCATATTTTATGTTATAAACACAGAGGTATAAAGGTGGAAGTGTATAGGAGGCTTCCTTCCTTCCTATAACTATACACCTTCCTATAAAGAACATCATGACTCAGAATCAAGAGAGTTGTGTGTTGAAAACACGTCATGCTAGACACAGCGTTGGCGGTGATGGTGGTCTGGTTCATGATGTATTTTTTTTTATACATATAGTCACACATATATCCTACATCCCCAGTGATCCCTTTAGGGGAAACTTTTAAACACCGGAGTTGATTTATGGAAGTCCTCCCGATTTCCACCTGAAACCACACAACATACATAAATTTGTATATAAACACAGCAAGTAGTATGCTCGTATATGTATATATAGATAAACTTTCTATACATCAAGGATGAACTCTGAAACCCCAAAAACATTGGCCATTCGA
Organism: Leucozona laternaria; assembly: GCA_932273885.2. Taxonomy (NCBI): domain Eukaryota; kingdom Metazoa; phylum Arthropoda; class Insecta; order Diptera; family Syrphidae; genus Leucozona; species Leucozona laternaria. The sequence continues at coordinate 17,675,872 of OW026368.1, read as the reverse complement.
CTGAAACGCTGCCGGCCGTTGCCACCGCCCGCGGCTCTCCGTCTCCGTCGTTGGCTCTTGGCTGCTGCATAAGTAGGGAGGCTTTGGAAGTTTCTTTGGAGTTGCTATTCCTGTTTTCCTAGTTGTTGGTGATTTAACGGTTTAAGGCAAGTCCCTCATGATAAATAGCATTTTGCACGCGCAAAGGAACGACGCCACACTCTGGAGAGATGTACCTTTATTTTATTCCCTTGCCTTACCTATATGTCCTGTCCTGATACTGAATTTGGAACAAGCTAAGTTTTGAAATAAACTTGGTAACTCTGGCGAAAATAGGTTCAACGTGATATATTTTGTCGGCCCATCCTTTTTTGTAGAACAAGTTTTTTTACTTTTTGGTTAATAAACGTCGTTAATGCTAAAAAAAAAATACTTTAAGTTCTGATTTGTGGGGTTTAAGGATCTTTTACAATAGGAAAAAGGATATCCTTTTCATGGGAAGTTGGTTTGATTTAAGTTGTAGACCTGAATCAAAATATCAAATACGCATCTGAAAGGGGTCTAGAGAGACAGATTAGCCATGTTTCTTCGGTATTTTGCTGTCAACAAGTACAAAATTTACTAAGTGATAGTGGTTAAAAGGTTACAAAGAATTCAGCATGAAAAGAATAAAACTCTGTAGAATCAAAGTATAGAAATGTTAATAAGATAAGATTAATTCTAAAATACTATCGGCTTTTTTCATACGAAAAACGAGGAATATGGTCTAAAAAGAGTTAATTTATGACCAGTTTAATACTTTGGAATTTAACTCAGTAAACAGTAGTTGAAAATGGAAGTTTCGGTTAGTTTTAGGAAGCTTTTAACTATTTATCTTATTGACTTATATCAAAGATCCAATCTTGTTAGTATTTCTTGCCCCTAAAACTCCTGGGCTACTCCCTTATGTAGCAGGTCTTTTTCATTTGATCAACAAAAACGTGAATTTCTGTTATGTAAATTCTAAGCCAAAAACCTGAAACTCCAGTTTTCTTACAATAACTTCGATGAACAGGTAATAAGTTTCATCAAAATTGTTTGAGCGGTTTTCAAGAATATTTGAAAAAATCGTTGTATGGCAGATGACCTAAAACAAAAATTGCTTAAATGCTTTTTACTAAATTTGAAGCAAATCAGTCACACCGTTTCTAGCTGCAGTTACAGTGAACGCACGGACGCACAGACACACAAATGCACAGGCCGATAGACGGTGTGAAGAAATCCACTTTTTTTGAATTCCTTCATCATCGTTAGTGTTGAAATTTTTTTATCACAAAACCATTACTTGCCCTATGCCATAGAGCAAGTAAAACGAAAATCACTTCTACTTTTTTTTCAAGTTTTCGTTTTAGTTCATGGCCATTAGGGCATACAAAAAGAGCGCATTTATGGTTCGGTTCTGATGCAAACGCCAAAGGGTTTGTTATTTCAATATGCTCTCTTTGAGCTTCGACCAGTTTCACCCATAAACTAAAGCTAAAGCACAATATTGAATCACAAGCAAATGCAATGAAATTCCAAAACAAATAACACACACACAAAAAAAAAGTAAATTAAAACCATGGTCATGCAAGACCATCCAATATTGCTGAATTCTTACAGGGTTATCCTTGTGCCCGTTTTTTATTTGCAGTCTGTTCATTGATGAAATAACTGAAATTGGTGGATTCGTTTCAGAATCTTACTGCCACAAAGAGCTTGGGAACTAGGTTGGTTGCAAAATAATCAAACCGAAATTGGTTTTGCTGCCAAGGCCAAACCATCAGAGTAGAGAAGAAAAAACATATTCCAGTGGCATGTGTATAAGTAAACTGGTTTTAATGAATTCTTAACGCTTATGTTGTACAATTTTGGGATAACTACTTGGATCTACATCAAAAATATACATATTTCAAATAAACATATGAAAAATATGCACTTTGTGTATAGGATGTATTTGTTCATACATATATCCACCCACTACTTCAGTATTTTAAGAGTGGCGCCCAACGTTTTGACCCGCATTGGGCGCCGATCAAATTAAATCTTTCTTATATTCTTACAAATTCACATAGCCTCAACCTGTAAATCTACTTCAAAACATAATAAAATTGCCGTTTAATTTAATTAGTTTTCCCAAAAGTTGCGTGTAGCAAGTTAAAATAAAACTATTCCGTATACCTGCTTTCTTTGATTCATTCAACCAATTGATTAAACTGTTGACATATTGATAAAGTTTAAATTTAAACTAATTTTATTTTTCGCAATACGGAACGAAAGAACTTTTATTGAGTTTATTTCGGGATGGGGGAAAGAGTGGAACGCTCCAAAAACAAAAACGCTGGACAGATTGGTATGCACATACCTATACCTCTTGCTGGTGGTATGCACTTTATCAATGTAACAATTCAAAAGTAATATTGCAAATTTTAATCCAACGTACTTTTCAACTTGCTGCTGCATTTGGCTTTGGCTACTGATGGTTATGTACTGCCTGCAGGGTTCAGTTTGCCAGTATGAAATATTTGCATAATTTGTTGGAGCAATTTCGGGCAATTTGAAATTTAATTACGTTTCCCAGACGACGACACGACGGACGATGGTGACGCCATCCTACTCATTCCCCTTTTTTTTTTTTGCAACAAACACGAGAATGAATTTTGGAATATCCTTCAGAAAAATGTGATATTGGTTTTGTGCGGGCAAATGGTGTCGTTTTGAGGAATGTTGAAAATATAATTAAGAGAAATTATTTATAACCGGGTAAATAGCCAATGGCTTTGTTAGAGGCCATAGCAGGATTAAAAAAATTTCAAAATTTTATTTTAAACTATTTTAAGGAGCCCAATCGAATATTTTATGTTGCACAAATACAAATTTGAAGTTCACACTGGAGCTGAAGAGTTTTAATATTTAAAATATTTTTGATTTGATTGAAAAAGTACTGTTACCATTTATGTAAGACGATAGGAAAGCTTAGGGCCAGTTTCACAGTCAAAAAAAGTGTCAATTAAGTGGGAAATGTGAAAGATTAATGCGCAATATCACAGTGCACACTTACCTGAATAAGTGGCACTTAAGTCTCCGATGTTGGTGACTTAAGTTGCACTTACGCTGGCTATGAAACTGGCTATGAAAAAGCCAAAGGTCCTAATATGGGAGACTTAAGTGCCACTTGTTCCGGTAAGTGTCGACTGTGAAACTGGCCCTTAATTTCCGCGGAATAGTGTCCAATCTGACCATAATATGATAATATCAAAAACCAGATAAATCTTGTGTCTCCTTGAAAAAAGACATACTGTCCTTATGGACCTAAGGTCAATTCAAAGAAGACATAGTGTCCATTTGGATATTATTTCCATTAAAAGTAGACCATTTGAAAAAGACGTAATGTCCATCAAAATAACATTATGTTTGTTTCAAATCAAAAGGACATAATGTCCAAGTTTCAAAAATGACTTATCTTAAAAGAATGGACAATATATCTGTTTATTTTTTGAAACTTATGTAATGTCCATTGTAACTCAAAAAATAGCTCATCTTCGAAGCTTAAGTCAAATCAAAGCTTATTTCCTAAATTTAATCCGTAAGCTTACAATTTGAATTCGAAAATAAAACAAAATGACACCCACGCTCACGGTCAAGGTACCTATCTGTTTCCTTTTTGAAGTTTCTTCGCGTAGTCAAAGGATTTTGATTCCCTCGTATGGGGGCTCAGCCCGGCACACGCAACTCCATTGCAGGGTAATATCAGTCGTAGAGCAGACGCCTTTGTCATTATATATCTTTTCCAATAGTTCATTAAAAAGGAAAAAAGACCGCAGGCGCTATTTCATTTTTAATTGGGAAATAAAACCCATACGGTCTTTATTTATGCAGGTCTTATAGCACAGCACCCATCTCCCCATCACGCTGCGTTTACCACCATGCCCCGTATACCTCTGCCTAAATCTTTAAAAGAAAAAAAATAATAAAGTATGTTAAGTTGTGTGACGGTGCTTAGCTTATACACAAGAGGGTAGATGTAAACCTTTTTATTTTCCTACCAGTTTTCTATAATATTCCTGCTAATGGTACAGATCTCTTCTTTTTTATACTCTCTTACTGTATGCATACAAAATATCTTGTGGTCTCACGTTTATTTTATTTAAAACAACAACAAAGATGGGTTTTCCAAGAAAAACTCCATCAAAGACTTAAGGACCTAAGGGATATATAAGCAGGAAGTTGTTGTGTACTCACGTTTTGTGTGTGAAAACTGAAAATTTCCCTTTCCTTCCTCCCGTTTTTTTTTGTTTCCAGTCTGAACTAAAAAAAAAAAAACAATGAGAAAAACATACCATGACACGAACAATAACAAAAGTCTCTCCTGAATAACGTTGAGAACTTATGCTAGCATCGTGGTTCATTGGAGTATTTGCCAAGTACACGAGTATATACAACTACTTTATTTGTTGTACGTATACGGGGGCGAAAAACAGGTACAGCACCATCAGACCCATTAAACTAAAATACATGATAAAGCTTGGCTGACCCGAATTCAAAAGTTAAAAGGATGCTCAAGAGCTAACAATGCACATCACAGCCAACAATACTTATGTGTACTATATGTATAGGTGCACCAACCACACATTGAAAACAGGATATAATTTTAGCTTCTTGGAATTTATTGTTAATTGCAACACGTTCCTGGAGAATAAAGAAAAGCTAACTGAAAAGTTTTCATCTAAATGATGTTATGCGCCTCGGTTGCACCTCATTTAAAAGATAATATACAGGAACTCACCATGAAGTATACATATACCGAAGTACAGACCACACAATACACATACCTATACGTATTTAAATAGTGAATAACTAGTCCTGACCTATATTCAATGTTTATTCAAAGCAATATGGATAATGTTGATTAAGAAAAGTCAAATTCGAGGTCCTTCGATGCAATGGTGACCAACACAGATTCTATAGGGAATTACCTAGGCTTTACCCTTGAAAAATGTTGTTGTTTTTAGGTGGAATAGGCCCGCATGCCCAAACCCCTTGTGAGGTGCAGCGTGACAGTTTGGTTTGGTTTAAATCTACATAAACTTAATATTAATTGAAATATAAATACAAATAAGAACCTGCATTCGCAATAAAGTCATTTAATTAATTTAAGTGCGTGTCTGTCCTTCAAGTGTCGAATACATAATGTCCCACAAAATAAATCAACTTCATTATTTATATATTTACTCCTATAAATTGCATGCAACGAAACGAACAACACACATCCTCTGATGAAAAACCTCGCTCTGGGAATAAATTAAAAGGATCCTGTTCAATCAATTTAAAGCTACGCCTACGTTTCAAGATTTTCCGATAAATGATGGATTATAGTATATTTTTATATAGCTGCTGTTCAAAATAAAGCCTTTGGATTTTTAATGAAAATTAATAAACAAGAATCCCTGCTGTTGGTTCATTGACGAGTCTTTATACATTTATCCCAGCTTTTGTATGATTATTATAAACAAAATTAAATTTATGGAAATTTAAACTTTTTTTGTATTTCTTGTCAGCATACTGATTGATTCTTGAAACAACATACAATCGAACAAAAATTCATATGGATAAATGCGAAATTAATTTTATTTACGATATAATTTTTTATTGCAAAGAAAGAAAGTCATTTTAATTCAGAAGATTTTGGTTGATAAATTTAATTAGCTTGGTATAAACCTCAAAAGACTCCAAATACTCATAAATATAAATAAATCCTATTATCCTAATAATCCAATTATTTTCTATTAATTGTATAAATGAAAGTACATCTCTTTGGATGTTGTTAAGGTTGTTTTTTTAGAGGTATAGAACTTTGAAATGGAATAAAATAAATATGAATTTTTTGAATTGACATAAAATTTACTTTATTCGAAATAAAGGGTTTTCCAATAAGAGGTGTTATTTTGAATAGCCCGCTATTTCGGTAGCTGTCACTTTTGAAGCTGTCATTTTTTGACATTTGACAAGTAGAAACTACGCCATTAATAAAAATGGAACGATACACGCTTCAACAACGCATTGAAATTATTAAAATATAAATACTATAAAAATGGTGAAAATTTGGCAGAGACGGTTCGTAAAACTAAAACATTTTAGGGTCGTCGTGAAGCACCTTGTCGGACCGCAATACAGAAATTGGTGGACAAATTCGAGCTGTTGGGACAAGTTAGTGATGTGAAGAATAAAACCCGTGCACGTCGCTCAAGAACAACTGAGAATATTGCTGTTGTAGCCCAAAGTGTTGAAGAAAACCCAGGTTTGTCCATTCCTCGTCGTTCTTTGGAATTAGGCATTCCACAAACGTCATTACACCGTATTTTGCATAAAGACTTGGGTCTTAAGGCTTATAAAGTTCAGTTAACACAAGAACTCAAGCCGGCTGATCATCAACAACGTCGTGTCTTTGCTGATTGGGTCCTTGAAATGCATGAAAATGATCCGGAATTTCATCGAAAAATAATCTTGACTGATGAGGCCCATTTCCACCTCGGAGGCTACGTCAACAAGCAAAACTGTCGCATCTGGGGCTCGGAAAACCCAAGAGTTATTGTTGAAAAGCCTCTCCATCCTCAACGCGTGACTGTTTGGTGCGGTTTATGGTCCGGCGAGGTCATTGGACCTTACTTTTTCAAAAATGAGGCTGGAGCAACAGTTACGGTCAATGGATTGCGCTATCGAGAGATGATTAATGATTTTTTATGGCCGGAATTGGATGGTATTGATCTGGACAACGTTTACTTTCAACAAGACGGTGCTACGTGCCACACAAGTAATGAAACCATCGATCTTTTACGGGAAAAGTTTCCGGACCGCGTTATCTCTCGAAGAGGTGATCACAATTATCCACCGAGATCTTGTGATTTAACACCTTTCGACTTCTTCCTTTGGGGCCACGTGAAAGATAAGGTCTACGCCAACAGCCCAGCGTCGATTCAAGACTTCAAAGATGGAATTCGTGAGGCTATCGAGGACATAGGGCAGCCACTTTGCGATTTGGTTATGGAAAATTTCATGAAAAGGATATGGTCCTGTAAGCGTGGTGGTGGCGGCCATTTGGCTGATGTTGTGTTTCATTATTAACGGCATACATTCCTCTTTATAATGAAATAAACATCCGATCATTTATCTCAAAAAATGCCATTTTTCTTTGAATATCAAAATAACACCTCTTATTGGAAAACCCTTTACAATCTTCTAGCATTATAATCTAAATATGATTTTTGGCCTATGACCACCACGGCTGGCTCGGACGTAATCTAATCTGGAGGTCCAATTTTCGATGAATTTTTCCAACATTTGTGGCCGTATATCGGCAATAAAGTAGCGAATGTTGTCCTTCAAGTGGTCAATCGTTTCGGGCTTATTGGCGTAGACTAGCGACTTCACATATCCCAACAGAAAATAGTCAAGCGGCGTTAAATCGCACGATCTTGAAGGGCCAATTTATGGGTCCGTAACGTGAAACTATGCGGTTACCAAACGTTTCCTTCAATAAATCAATTGTGGCTTCATCAAAAGTGAGCTTCATCGCTAAACAAAATTCGCTTATGAAAATTGGGATCAACGGCAATCTTGTTTTGGGCAAATTTGGGCACAATTTGGAAGCGTTGTTCAGGCGTCAGTCTATTCATGTTGAAATGCCAAACCAAAATAAAAAAGAATCACTTGACAGCTGACAAAATGGCTGCCAGTTAAAACAGTGCTGCCAACTTCAATTTCTATTATTCTTAAAAAAAAAAACACCCCTTTATGAATATAGTGGAATAAGTTATACGAGATTTTTACTTGCGCAAGTATTGGTTTTTTGTAAACAAAAATTTCGAGTTTGTAATCAAATAAATCTGTAATACTAAGTTGATCAGGAAGTCCGAAAAAGTGGGTTTCGTCAAGCCGTCCGTCGTTCTATGCGCTTGTGCGTTTGTTCGTCGCGTCAGTGCGTACACTGTAAATTGTCATAGAGCCTAAACGGTTCATCCGATTTTCCTTAAAAATTGGTGCAGAGTATTTTTATGTCATTTCCTAGAGAGAAAATTCGTCTATTTGATTGAGCTCACCTAGAATTTGATTAAACTTCGTACCTCGAATGACCAAAGTGCATTTCATGTTTTTTGCCAAAAATTCACATAGCGGATATATGGATTATGTAAACGATTTTTGAGAAAATAGTCTCAAAAAATATCATAGAAAAAAATCCATTTTTATTGTACTTTTGGCTTTTTTTATATTTTCTCATAAATAAATAAAAGTGACCAAAAGTACGCCATGTATAACAGTTATTTCTCGATTCCAGAGTCACTTCCACATATCGGAAGTAAAACTGAAAATCTTAAAAAAAACGTATAGATGGTTAGCTAAATAGTCTTATAACATGAGATCTTACAATCCGATTTTTTAGGTTAAGGTCTCTAAATGAAGGTGAATAATTTTTCATTGAATTTCAAGTTATTGCGAGTCATAAAAAATGTTTGAGTGAAAGAATAATATGATTTTTGTACACAAAAATTTGATTTTTTTGCTTAAAATCGAGATTTACGAGATTCGAAATTAGATTTAAAAAAACGATTTTTTTCGTTGAATGAAATAATGACAACACAAGATTTTGCAATAAGATAAATGTGTTCCAAACATAGTGGTCAACTGACTCTAGTTGTTTCTAAAAGGATATGTTTAATTCACTACCCAAAACTATCTCTCTGACTTACATAATAAATAAGTAATATTATACTATATGAACTCAAATCGAACTCACAATATCATAACACTCAAATGCATCACTTGATTAAGAGTCAGAGTCAGAAGGTAAAGAGGTAATCAAATCATTTTCACAAAATCTTCACAAATACACAAAATATACAATACCTCTATTGAACATAATATGTTTCTCAAATTAAAACCACCCCAACCCCAACAATGCATATTGTAAGAGATACAGGTTTCCATAGAATTCAAGATAGTATTTCTATCAAATAATGCATTTCTAGCCAACATTGCGTATAGAATACAGATGCATATAGTAAATATCCTTTGGGGTAGCTTTTGTGGTTAGGATGTTCGGTTAAAGTATTCATCATGTACCATGTATCATCACTGGCCAGAAAATTTTGGGATCAAATATACAAAAGGAAGTACTATGTCTTGTTCTGTACCACACAAGAGGTTAAGAGATGTCAATTGAGGTCAGAAACGTGCCAGATATGTCGACAAATGTAACCACATCCAGCTTATAACACATTTAACTTTGTCAACCAAGAGTTTTGTTTGTTAGCAATCAAAACTTTCATATATAAGCAGAAAGGAGAAATGTAGATGTTTTCTATTATTAATATTGGTACTCGTACACGTATAAATAAATGATCAAATACATGTTTAGATCTTTGTAAGTGATTTAAGAAGATTTTATTGATTTGGGAACGTTTGATTGAAATTTAAAACTCTAAGGTCCAGGTTTTCAGTGCGAAATTAGAATTAAACCCGTGTTAACTCATCAATTTTGGTTAGCTTACTCTGGATTAACTGAACAGAATTGCTTTTGAAAACTGCTTTTTTTTATAGTAAACTGTGGGTTAATAAACTTCTAGAGTAAGTTAACTCTAATTTAACTCACCACTGAAAAACTGGGCCTGAAAACAAAGAAATTCAAAATGATGTTAAAGATTTATTTTTTGTACGCTCCAATTGACATAATAACCCGTAAAAAAAGTATGAATTTTTGTCAAAACACCTAAAAAGAAGATTAATTGCAGTCCCTTTCGTGATTTCTTGTAAAGAGTGTTTTTTTTAGACGTGTGGTTTTCAATCTGGCAATACTTTTTCCGAGTTGATCTTTGATTTGCCATTTCATAATAAATAGATTTACTCCTGAACAACGCTTCCAAATTGTGCAAATTGAGTCCAAAACAAGATTGCCGTTGATCCCAGTTTTAAAAATCGTATTTTTGTTTAGCGATGAAGCTCACTTTTGGTTGAATGGGAAGTTAATAAGCTAAATTGTCAAGCCATTATTGAGATGCCGTTTGATTCTTAAAAATTCAGTGTTTGGTGCACTCTATGGGCAGAGGGAATCATTGGTCCATATTTCTTCAAAAATGAAGCCGGCCATAATGTTACAGTCAATGGGGAACGCTATAGAGCCATGATTAATGACCTTTGGTTCCATTAAGACGGCACTACAAGCCATACAGCCAACGAAACAAACAATTTATTGAAGGAAACTTTTGGTGAGCGCATTATCTCGCGTCGTGGACCTGTGGCGTGGCCTCCAAGATCGGGCGATATAACACCGCTGGACTATTTTTTGTAGGGTTATGTAAAGTCGCAGATAAGCCCGAGGCGATTGACGCCTTGGAAGAGAATATTCGGCGCGTTATTGCTGACATACGGCCCCAATTGCTACAAAAAGTGGTCGAAAATTAAGCCTCTCGGTTGGAATTTATTCGAGCTGAGCCGCGGCGGCCATTTGCCCAAATTATTTAAAAAAAAAACCCTTTACATATTACTTTAACTTTTTCCGGCCGGTTGCCGGGGTCGTGCCATTTCGTGCAAGTTTAAGCGGGGGGACTTCAAATTTGGTACAGAGCATTTAATTTTTATAAGCTCATCTAGAACACAGATACCTTCTATACAAAAATATCGTTTTTTTTTTAATTTTTCTCAAAAAAGACTTCAAAGATTTTAATTAAACTTTTTACCTGTTTTTTTTTTAAGGAAATGACTGTAGACATGCTTCAGGCACCCAGAGTTTTTTTTAAGGCACGCCCACTTTTAATAGAGAAAAACTGTTATAGTTGTTATAAATTGGCATATCTCTATATTCTCGTTCAATTTTTTAACGATTGTCATATCAGTGCAGTGCATTCTAGGATTTTGTCAAAAAAACACATATTACGGAAGCAAGTGACTCCAGAGATGCCAATTATAACAGGGCCAGGGCCCTCCGCTGTAGGGCATACTTCAGCCACTCAGAGTTTTTTTTTCAAGTGGCGCGGAGTGCGTTAACACACGCCCACTTTTACTGGCAAAAAACTGTTATAACTGTCATGTCTCTAGTCTCGTCCATTACGGAAATAGGGCTTTGACGATTTTCGATCTTATTTTGGGTTAACACCGTATCTTTCATTTAATTGACTTAACCAATTCTTTATAATTTTGCAAGGGATTTCTTGCAAGGCTACATATAGTCTCCGATAATAGTTGTTGTTTTATTTCTGAAAAAAAGTGAACTGATACACTTGTTCAACTCGATATCGATATAATTCGGGATATACTTGTTGAAAGAGGCCATATGTTTTGTACTTACCCAATTTTGAAAAAAAAAAAACATCATTTCCCTATTCCATGTAGGTACATATGTATACGGTGTTAATAATTTAACATTCAATCCATAAAAATTCATGCTCAAACGATTTCACTAAAATACATACTTATATGTATCTACATATGTTTCTACTTTTCCCTCAAATAATTACTTATAAAAAATATCCCAGCTAAACGTTGTTTTCAATTTACCATAATAAGTTTCTATGAATTGCAAATTGAGCCATGACACAGCAGGATTGTTGGAAAGCAATCGTGCATTTTATTTTTCATGGTTCAATGTCTAGGTTGTTACAACAAAACCGTGTTTGAATCGCTAGAGCATTTCCATTGTTATATAGAAAATCCATATCAAACTTTATCGCAATCACAAAAACAACAAATTTCACTTCTGATGGGATGACAGTTTTATTTTGTCATTCTTCATCACATTGCTTCCTCTTTTTCCCTGAAAGAGCCATGATGGTGTTTTTAAATTCCTGGAAAATTATGGAATTTATCTGCACTGACATGGACATCTCAAATTGCAATGAGAGGCCTAAAATTAATCTTTTGTTGATTCTTGATATAACAAAAAAAGTTTAACAAAAAATATCCCCTCTCGATGATAACAAAGGCCTGCTGAGCGATGAAAAGCATCAGACGACAGCTGAAGTTCCAAAAATTGTTACGGATTGGATATGTCAAAATTCAAACATTGCAACAAATCAACAGGAAATTTGAAGCTTTAAAGCATCACCCATCATCACAAAACTTTAAATCCTACAGTTTTGTTCTAACATCCTTTCCTTATACTTTATTCGGTTTTGTTGACAAATGTGAGCCAAAACTCAAACTTCAGCACGAGTTGTGACTTTCAAGAGAAATTCGTTTGCCATGTGGCACGTTTCCCTATAAGCCCATATCAGTTTTGCATTCCTAGAATTTATCTCTTGTTTTCGTTTGGGAAACTTTTGCGCTTTGTTTAACTTTGACTAGGATAGGATCCATTTCATTTTCAACTATAGTTATAGTCTCTCTGGGTTAGTCTGGGAAATTCATGACAATGTATTGTGATTGTGAATCTTGACCACATGTGGCAAACAACTGCCAGCTAAAGAACATACATATACACACACAGTTGTTTGTAAGAAAATTGGCTGCATCCTTTTACTGGGGAAAGAGTTCTGCAATAACTCGATTGCAATAATCTGATCCATAGTTTAAATTTTTGATGTTTTTGTTCTGTTTTACGTGTTTCTGTTGTTTAGTTCTTCTGGTATTTTGATATGCTTTAGTTATACTAGAACTTGTCGCATGTTTGTGTATTCTGGAAGCTTTCATTGTTTATAATCGAGTTTTGGTAAAATCGAGAACTGGATTTCGGGTTAAAAAAAAAGCACAATGATTCACCAGTTTTGGAGATTTTTTCAGATTCGAATGTTTAACAGAAAAGACAAATTGTTTAAGAATGAAAGAGTACCTACCTATATGACCGGATGTTAACAAAATTAATATAAAGTTAGCTATACATATACCTAATAGAAATAAAAATCGGCGTAAATCGATTAACCTTACAAATGAGCGATCATATTGCAAATTTATTAAAAGACAAAATGGAAAGTGATTTTAATGGCGCAATCAATATTTCAAGATGCAGTACAGTTAATGTGATGAAAAGTACAAAGCAAACTGCTTTTTTTTGTCAAAATTTATAAATATTACCTACCTGTACTATGTATACTTCGCAATACAGGAATATAAAATTATATCAAAATCAATGAAGTAATTTACGAGATTTTCTGGAACAGCCAAACTTAATAAGGCGATTTGATTATGCGAGATTTTAATAATGCGAAGTTTTCAAATGCAAAATTTTGAAAATGTAAAATTTAGTTTTAAAGTATACATATCCTCGTACAGCTGCGAGCAAAAAAATAGGCGTGCAACGAAAAATAAGTTTAGACAAAAATGAAAAATCAAAGGAAGTTTGATTTTAGAAATCATTGTTGATAAAACTTTGTACGTTTTATTGAAATGTTTTTTTTTTTTTAAATTGAATGATAATTTATTGATCATTAATATAGTAAATATACAAAAACAAAATATGTTCGAAAATAAAGGGAGCCAAATAATAGCAGTGCTTGTCTCATTGTGTATAATTAAGTCCAAATAAGGGTTCAAAAAGTTCAATTTATTGTAATTTTAGTTAGTATTTAGTAGCATGACCATTATTTTTTAACACAGCTTCGCAAGGACGCCATTTGACGACCATTGAGTCGAAAACCCCCTCAAATTTTTGCAGTGATATTTATCTCCGACCCTGCTGAACTACGGTCAATATCACTTTGTTATTTTTTGGGTTGGCATTCGAGACTTCTTTTTTTATGTCCGCCCAAAGATTTTCAATGAGATTGAGGTACGGAGACTGAGCAGGCCACTCCTAGACCTCAATCTTCTAGTCTTGAAACTATTGTTTAGCTGTTCTGCTAGTGTGCTTCGGGTCATTATTCTACTAAAAGACCCATTTAAGCGGCATTTTGAAGTCTGCATATGGTAGCATGATGTTCTGGAAAATTTCTACAAACGAGTGTTGATTAATGATACTTTTGATCCAATATATTGGACCAACTCCATACTATATGAGAAGCATCCCTATATCATGATACGAGATCCTTCGTGCTTTATCGTTTTGGTGGTGTATCTAGGATTATATTCGGTATATTTGGTGATCGTCTTACATACTGCCGAAATCCTTTACCACCATAAAGTACAACTTTAATCTCGTCAGTCCAAAGAATATTCCTCTATTTTTGCAAGAACCCATCCCAAATGATCTCGCGCAAACTTTATTCCTTTGGCTATGGGCATTTTCTTCAGAAGTGAGGCTTTTCTTGGATTGCGAACATTCAAGTTGTGATCCCTCAATCGTCTTCTTACAATATGGATACCGCATGGTAAATCAAGTTCACCCACAATCTGTGTAGCTGCAGCAGTAGGTTGCATTCTTGAAAACCGAACAACACGATTTATGTAAGATGTAGTAAGAACTTTTTTACGCTACTGTGTTTCCACTTTCCCTCAAATACTATGTCATTTTGTGGCCATTTTCGCCGAATACCCAAGAAGTTGCTGAACTTCCTCATAGGTGTTGCCGTCCGTAATTAGGTTTTTAATGAGTTAGCGCTTTTGTGGTGTCCAGTGTTTACCGCGACCCACTTCATAAGACCAAATTATTAATTTTTTAAACAAATTCGGTTGAAATATAAAGTAAAAGAATTGGGCTTATTTTGTATAACATCCAAATCATAATTGAAGGTAACACAATACTTTAAATTATTGAACTTGGTGATAACACTGCTATTATTTTGCTCGCTGACAAAGTGACATTTAATCAATGCACTTAGAATAAACCGTTAAACTATGACTTCAAATGGTTAACTCAATATCCATGAGCACCACACTACAGTAGAAGTTAGAAAAAGTGGCTGCGTTATAAAGATATGACAAATTATATTTTTTAACAGATTACACTTCTATTATTTTTCTCGGCACTGTATGTATTTATTTAAAAAAAAAAAAAACAAGATCTCTTTACTAAAAAAGATTTCAGTTTCCAGTCAGTCATATTGCTTGCTTTTTATTCAATAATTTCCTACTTTGTTAATTTAATTTAGATACTAAAATTTTGAAACTGAAATTGATTTGCCAAATTAGGTATTTAAAAGCTCTTATGATTTTACTAGGTATTGTAAGTTGTGTTGTAAAATAAGTAAAATATTATAGAATACACAAGCATACACAAGCAAAAACTTTTTAACTTTCGACTATCAATTAGTCGTATTCTTTTACCAACTAAATGTAACGACATGCATCGCAGTTCAGTATCATCATATTTTATTTGAAAGCACAACTTCGCAAAGCATTTTCCACTTCAAATGATTCAGTATCAAATTAATTAACTTCATCTCTCCATATCGTTGTAGGTATCATATGCACATACATCTACTCGGAAATCATTAATACAGATGCGGAAACATATCCTTAAATTCAATTGAGAAAACTCCTTAATTACCGTTACCTATATCATCCTGTTTGAAGAGCAGTTCCTTGGGGTTTCATATTCTGTGTTCATATAAAATCGAAGCTAATACTCATACAAATGTATGGATGTATTGTCGATATAGATGGTAGGTACTTTCCATGAAAATATAATATATCCTTTGCCAAGATGACTTTTTATTTTTGATGTCAACGACACAACTTCAGCAGTGATCAACATTACCTAACGTTCGCATCAGAAAACACTCAGGTGTGTGTTGCTTCTCTTTGGCTTTCATTTCCTTAGAAATTCACCAAACCACAAGTAATTAAGGGACTTGAAATATTTTTCAGAATTAGAAGTATGTTTTACCCGCCATTAAAATGAAAAAGTCACCAACATCTATGATTGCTGGGCTGTGCACTGTTTTTTTGTCAACTTTTCATCGAAAACTTTGAGCTGGCAAAATTCAAAACTCTGCATGTGTGTATATCTATTTTATAGACGAATATACTAGAATACAAAAATACACCCCAAATAATGAAGAAAAGTTCGGTAGAAGTTTCATACAAGACATTATTTTATGACTTCGTGTCTATGTCGTACTCGTATATGTATATGTATGTATGTGCCCTGTACCTGTACCTACGCCTCATAGCCATAAGGGAGCTGTAAATGAAAATTTTTCGAAAAGTTCGTTCGCATCAGTTTGTTTTGGTCTCAGATGCTTAAACGTTAATTATTTTGTCAGTTGGTTTAGTGGGTAGGGTATACTAATTGAAAAAGTTATGCGTTGGATGAGACAATTTTGTTTTAAACATTCAACCAAATAATTGTCATTTCTTGGTTAATAGGGAGATAAAATTAAAAATAAAAAATATCCGCGGCTCGATCGCATGAACTTATGCAATATTGTTACAACTAAGGTATAATCGTTTAAATGTTTAGAGACAAAAAAGGTATATACAAGATGGTAGAACTTATTACATTTTATCACTTGTGTAAATACACGATTATTAATATTCACTTTCTGATGACACTTCTCTTCTCTTACTCTATCAATGGGTACGTTCAGCAGACATGTATTTAGTCAATTGCATTCTTTGGATGCAAATTTTACAAGGGAAATTAATTAATTTTTGAGATATCATTAATGTCAAAATTGGAACTTAACTTCTAACCTTTACCTTCCGTTGATAGTTCAAAAAAAATTGTGTGAGTGCCGGGACTCACGGTTAATATGTGTAAACATCAACGTGCGCGAATCCAAAACGGACTTGTTTTTGCTTGAAGGGGATCTTAAGATTTGTTCACTGAACGCACGCATCCTAGTATGCAGATCGTAACGTTGCACACCGTAACGTTGCACGACGTAACGTTGCACACGAACGTTCACGTTTTTTTCACTCTACCACCAGCATAGATGTTTACACATCAAAAAATCTTATAATAATATTTTTATCTGAGAAACACCTTACACAAGGCACAAATAATCAATTACGAGTTGTAAATTATAATTTTTCAAAACTTCTGCATTTTTAATTAAATCTTTTCTTTTATTTTTGATAAAGAACCGCCTTCACCGAAAACATTTAAGCAAACGTAGAAAAAAAAAAACAAGTCACGGAACAATAAAGTTCAGCTTGCTGTTTAGTTTAGTGACAAAATATAATCAGCTGATATTTTGACACAAATACACTTGCCTTGAAAGGGAAGGGAGATATTTCTTGACTAGCTTTCCAGTCACTTTCCAATAAAAGTTACTGGAATTGGAAGGCAATTTTTCGACAGCTGGGCAATCAGAGACAAGAAACTTGCCTTCAAGTCCCTATGCTCTTTGAACGTACCCATTTATTAATAAACTTTCCAAATCCATCACTAAACTGGTAAACTTTGTTTTTTTTTTTTCTAAATAATTTTTATTTATTTTATCTACCAAATTTAGATTGATTTTAAACATAAAAACTCTTTCAATCTACGTAAATGAAAAAAACCACTATTTATCATCGACATCCACATGAAAACTGAAAAAAAAATGTATTTCAAAATGAATTATGGTGGCAAAATTTATCACCAAAACTCATTAGAGATTGATTTTAAAAATTTTAAATTTGTTTCTAATCGCATTAAGTGTGTTGCTATATTGTTATTGTTATTCTATTTGATGAATGGTGGCATTGGATGTATGATTTTAATTTAACAACTTAGAATTAACGACTATAAATTAAATGAAATAGAAAATAGTATATATGTAGCACAATCTGGGTTGTATGTTCTTACTCAAAAGGCTATGAGCCTTTGTGTTTACTTTTAAAAAAAAATCGTTTTATTGGTCTGATATTTTGTTTTAAAATAAAACAAAAAATAAGAAAGAAATCTTTAACACTTTTCGTACCTTTTGACGTTCTATTTTGAAGCCTTTAACAAGATGCTATCATTTTTGTTATTTTGTGTCCAAAACCATGAAGGACAGTTTTATTGCAACCAAAAGAGTTTGAAGTCAATTTCGTTAAAAGCTCGTCGATCTAGAGACATCCAAATCCCTTTATGTGCATACATTTTGTTGTGAGAATAAATTGCTTATTGGTTGTCATTAAAATACTATGTTTCGTCATTACCTTCCGTCGGAAAATCGATTGGCGTGAGTCCATTACCGGAATGGCTGTCAACCCAAGGATGCTCCCTTGATTAAGTATTTTTTTTCCTGCGTGAGATGCGTGGACACAGATCAGCATTATTTCCTTATATTTGGCATTCTTGGATATTGTAAACAAAAACTCTCTTAAAATACGGAATGCTTAAACTTCTGGGACAAGTCTGTCCCATATCACAAACTATGTACATCCAAAAAGACGGTGAGAGCTCGGAAGCAGATAAGGAATTATCTTATACCCAAACCCCTGGCATAACAATCCTAAGCATATAGGTATAAGACGGCTTATTATTTAGGAGTCAATAACAACCTTTGTGTATGAACCGCAGTTAACCCATCCGCCACTACCTTCATGTAACAGTTTTTAAAAATTGATGTTAACGTCTAAGAAATGTTTAAAACAGTAGTTGAAGACAAATCCGTGGGATTTGTATATGGGAAACCAAAACTCGTCCTTTAGACGAAAGAAAGTTCGATATATTATTGACAAATCAATTACTTCTATTCGCAGTGTTTATTTATTATATTTAATATAAATTATATTTAATATAAATATTGATGACTGTGTGTTTACATTTGACAATATGGTTCAATCATTATTATTAATTGGTTTTTTTCCCTTAAATTCTATTAAAATATAAAAAAAAAAAAATTGTCATTACATCAAGTAATAGTTACACTTCCCAGTTGGAATAAAAGGATTTAACATGGCAAACCCCACATACGCACTCGAGGGAAAAATATTTTTTTTGAATTCATTGTGTGACTATAGAATTCCACACGATTAATTATTGGTTAACATTCATCTCACATGATTGATAAATCAGAAAAAAATTTTGTTCATGTGTGAAATGGTATTTTATTTACATAATCACACATGACTTGTCAAAGCTGTTCACATTTTGACACAAAGATTAATAAATTCCTATAGAATTTCAGGCTTTAAGTACAAAGGTTTTGTTTTTTGGAAAAAAAAAACATTAAGCTATTAAAATCAATGTTTAACTTTTAAATAATTCTCGATGAATAAATCTTTAGAAGCCATCTTGGTTGCCCGGTAGATCACAGTATTTAAAAGTACCTACTAATAAATCGCCGACTTAGACACCTGGTATATCGCTGATAGATTACAAAAGTAAAATGTCTTAACGTCTGGTGTTTATTTATTGTTAACAACATATTTACATTTAGGCGAAACTGCTTGGTTCGGACTAGGTTTTCGCGGCAACTGTAGCTGAATAGATATATAAGCTCTGGAATTGTATACCTCTATACTCTTTACAGAGCATTTTTATGTAATTCGAATTTATGTTCAAGCTCATCTTTAACGGGTAGCTTTAAAAAAAAAAAAGTTGTGAGAGTGCCGGGACTCACGGTTAATATGTGTAAACATCAACGTGCGCGGATCCAAAACGGACTTGTTTTTGCTTGAAGGGGATCTTAAGGTTTTTTTCACTGAACGCACCCATCCTAGTATGCAGATCGTAACGTTGCACACCGTAACGTTGCACGACGTAACGTTGCACACGAATGTTCACGTTTTTTTTTCACTCTACCGTCAGCATAGATGTTTATTAGTTTATGAAAATATTCTCGTAAATAGTTCAAACCATTTTTATTACACTTCATGTTTTTAATTTAAAAAGTTATTTTAATGAAAATCCGTTTCAGGTTTTTAACAAAAAAAATGAACAACAAACCAAAAATTTAATGGTTTTTGAGAAAATTGTATATTTGTTTTTTTTTTCGTATAAATCGCTTGCTTTAATAAGTTTGGCGGTACTCTCCCGAGTAGATGAACCATTATGAGGCTGGTGACCATGTTTGCCGAATTTGGAAACATCGCACTAAGACCGTACCATCGAGATCCCAATGTTCGGTTTCAGGATACAATCGCGGCTGTAGCATTGGCAATACAGGCAAATCCAAGCGTTTCGACTCGAACTTATCGGGGCAAATTGGAGTTACCAGATGTTCATTACAACGGATACTTCAAAATGACTTAAACTTGTTTCCGTACAAAGTCCAAATTACAAGCAAGTTAAACCTTCAGGATTTGCCTGTTCGCGTGGAATTTTTCCAAAAAATTATTGCAATGGCAGAAGAAGACAACACATTGATAAATTATATGTTCATGTCTGATGAGGCCTATTTAGATCTATGTAAACGGCAATGTAAACAAGCAAAATTGCCGTATATGCAGTGAATCTAATCCAGAAATGCTCTATGAGACGGAACTGCACCCAGAACGAGTCAAGGTGTATTGTCGGGCTATACTTCTTTGAAGAAAACGGTTTACCATCAGTAACTATCAATAGGAACCGTTATTTAAAGATGTTAAATGAGTTTTCTTTTACCCATCAGAACTGTGCCGACATCATATCCCATGGAACATTTGGTTCCATTTGGTTCCAGCAAGATGGAGCAACTACACACATAGCCAGACCAGTTATGGCGGAGCTCCAACAAAAATTGCCAAACAAATTAATTTCCAGGAACTCCACTCTCCGCTGGCCCCCAAGGTCACCTGACCTGACTGCACCAGACTTTTTTTTATGGGGTTATGTCAAACAGGAGGTGTACAAAACAAAACCCAGGAATTTAACTGAATTGAAGCAGTCCATTAAGACAGTAATTGAGGCGATCCCAACTTCAACCCTTCAGGCCGCAATGAACAACTTTCGGATCAGGTGCCGCATATGCGTGGGTGAGCGTGGAGGTCATATGCGGTCTATTATCTTTAAAATAATTATTTATTGAAAATAAAATTTAATTTTCTATCCAATAAAAAAAATAAATGAAATGCATTGATTAAAAAAAAAGTTATTTGAATTTCTTATTGTAGCACAATTGATGCGCCACCCTGTATGCATCACCCTGCAATGCATCATTCCCCATGATCAAAACTTTTATCAATTAGGTGCTAAGTTATTGAATTTTAACTTTTATCAACTGTCAATTGATAACTGACAGGTGTAAGAGTGTTGTAAAAAATGTCCACATGACTATATTACTCTACTCTATTCAGTAATATTGAGTACATAAATGTTCCACATACGCCATCCCACCCCTAACAGTTAGCTTTACAAAAATGGTTGTGTGTATTATTTTTTCAAAACAAAAATTAAATTAGGTACCTAAAGTGCAAACTGAGAAGCTCAAAGCTCAATCCTCAATATTAACTTATTTGTATCTACTGCTTATAGAAGCTTTGTAAACTTTCTTCCTCTTATGGACCAAAGGCCTTGGAAAGAATGGAGTGGGCTTGCAATTTTCAGCAATTTTTCATCAAAAGTTTTTTTTTAGATTTAATTTGATCCTCGGACGTCAAGGCAGCGTGACAGGCGAACGCTTAAGCTTTTTACTTTCTAAAATTAAATACCAATTTATGCCTCCTCCATCGGGGAGAAAGTATGAAAACGTCAATTCCACTTTTTTATTAGCCTTTAAATTATCGTTTTGAGTACAAAATTACCTTCGATTCTAATAAGCAACTGTAAAAAGTCTCCTTATCTTTTCAATATTAGACTTATCTCTAATCTCATTTTATTTTCTTTGACAATAATCTAGCTTCTCATTTTAATTTTCTACTTACATTTTGTTTAAATCAGATGATCGTTGTATGTTGCACAGAAAATAATAAACAAAGGAACACAAATTCGTCTCCAAGAAATGTGTAGGTATGTACCAAAAGCTCATCTACGTCTTGTGCTTATGAATTTACCAGGAGCCCATGTCAATGGTTCTGTCTTCATCCCTTGACACCATCATCGTTCATCTAACATTTTCCTTGTTCTCCATGGAAAATATGCAAATAACTCCTATACTATCACCCCCAGTTCTGCTTTGAGACGGGAAATGTAATATTCCGAGAAGAAATCTTACGTCTCCTTGGAAATTCCAGTGTCTACTGTCCTTGTTTTTTTGGATGGTGATAGCGTCTGTGTCCATTGCAATGGTTCCCTCAAGCAGATAGACAATATTAATGTCGAAGAAATACGAGGAATATTATTCTGTCTCAAGGCTCTTCTCATCTACAAAAGGATAAATAGCTCCGCTCAGAAATATCCCCCATTGAAGTTTTAATTACTCTTGTTAAATTATCAGAAGAAATATCGCCTGTTCCTGATGAAATCCGGATGGCATGTCATCTTCAAACCAAATATAAGAGACTATGAGGAAATTTAGATTTGTGCTGTGTGCCATGGCCATATCATCTTGAACGCTGAATCCTTTTCCAAAGTTGTTTGGGCGCTATATGTATATTATATCAGCTTGACGTGGTATGGTTGCGTGGTGGTGAAAAGGCTAAGCAGTAACGTCATCCACTTTGCACCATTTTTTAGTTTAGATTGTTTTTTTTATCCCTTTTTGAAAAAATGGAGTTCGTCGCCTTTTCCGCGAACATCATCCTGACATTTTTTTTTATTTGCTTGTGGTTTTTATTTGATTTCCCCCAAGCACATTTTTTTGTGATAGGATTTGCTTGCACTTCTTCTTTTGATGTTTTTGGCTTTGACATATGAAATTGATATAGTTTCACAGAACTGTTAGAAAATAGAGTAAGGGAAAAATTAATTAAAGTAGATAAATGTAGATATACTTAGTTGTATGTATGAACATACAATGACGTACCTACACATATATGATTGTGTTATTCTTTTCAATTGAATTATGTATCAAAAATCAATGTAATGCATTATCAAAGACCGAGGCACGCTTAAGACAAAATCATGTATGTAATTCGTAAACATCTTTATCTTAACATTCCGATTAATAGAACTTAACCCGGAGGCCACACGAGCCAGTACTGGCAAGCAAGTTGCAATACATTCACATTTTTTCACTAACACATATAAACCCAAGCAACTTGCTCGTCAACTGGCTTGCCTTTTTCGAAGCCAGTTGAGCAGCCAGTAGAGAAGCAAGTAGGGCGTTCATTTTTTACACTATAGTCAACAATCATCGTTCCTTTTATTTAAATTTCTGAATTAATTAGATTCTGTGCAAAAAATGAGTTTAAATAAATTTAGTGTGGAATTTGATTGCATTTTAAAAATGTTAAAATTCACTTTCGTACGAAACTTGACATTGCTTGACAGAATATTTGACATTTGCGAATATTTCGTTACAAATTACCAAAAAGCTCTAAAATTGCCCTTTTCAAAAATAAAATTTCAAAATTATTCGGATATTTAGAGGTTTTTTAATCCATTGACATCGTAGACATCCTTTAATGGAATTTGAAAGTTTATGGCTTGACAGATAGGGGACAAATTATATTTGATCCTATCGTGAATATTTCGTTCCAAATGTCAACCGATTGCCCTAAAAATGAATTTTTCCGGAGCAGAAAAAAATGGAAAAAATTTTGGATTTTCAGAGGTTTTTTAATCCATTGACATCGTAGACGGAATTTGAAAGTTTGTGGCTTGACAGATAGGGGACAAATTATATTTGATCCTATCGTGAATATTTCGTTGCAAATGTCAACCGATTGCCCTAAAAATCCATTTTTCCAGAGCGGAAAATAAAATGGAAAAAATTCGGATTTTTAGAGGTTTTTTTATCCATTGACATCGTATACAACCTTCAATGGAATTTGAAAGTTTTGTGCTTAACAGACAGATAGCTAACAAAATGTATTTTGACATCTGTAGTTTTTTTATTTGTTACATGAATTTTAGTTAAAGTATATGTTATTCCCTCTTATGTTTCGTTGTCCAGAATTTCAATTATTAAACCATTTTAGCATTTTTCTTTAATATTCTTTCCAAATGTATTTTTTTCAATCCATTTTGTTTGAAAGATCAACCAAAATTGTTTACTATAGTAGAGAAAAAGAACGACCTACTTGCAAGCAACTTGCTTGGCAAGTGGAGTGCCAACTACGTCACAGCCAGTACACAGATACGAATTTGGCAGGCAATGTATGAACCCAACTTGCTTGCCAGTACTTGCTCGTGTGGCCTGAGGGTAAGATATAAACAAACCATATCGGCAAAACTAATGCTGCATTTACACGACTGACAAATTGGCATCTTTCTGTCACTATACTGCCAAAAGAATGAATTTTTTCATTGTTCTGTTATTTTTTTGACAGTTAAATGCCAGAATACTGCTAATTTGTCAGTCGTGTAAATCCAGCATAAGCAAAAATAACTCAACAATCTATCAAAATCAAAATCAAAGTGTGACACTATTACGGTGACCAATGGTCATTGTTTTGGGAGGACAGTTCCTATTTATTGGTATCGTGTCCAGGACAGGACAGTACTTTGTCCTTCTTTTACTAAATTATCCACCCAATGTCCTCTTTTCCACTTTCAAATCATATCTCTAGGATTTTCGTTTTTGAACTTTTTTACGTTAATGAAAGACTACCCACTTTTTTTGGCCACTGACATTATATAAATACGCTTCTACCATCGAAACAGAGAGTGCAATGCCTCACAATAGAAATAGAAATTTCCATAGTGTCTCTCCCTCCATTGATTGATAGTGTTATAACACGCAGAGTTAACTCATCAAATTCGTTGAATCAACTATGAATTGACTCGGGATCTAGGTTGAGTGCACAACATGTTTCAGGACTTGAATCGGGTTAAATTCTACTCTGAAACTTCGATGACCTCCCACTGAAAACCTTGGTCTTAATAAGCTTGTATAATGTATACTGATCGATGATCGTCAAGATTAAAGTCTTTTTATTCAGGGAAAATGACAGAACATCATTTTAAATAAATGCATTCAAGTGGTTATTTTCCTTATAAAATTGACATACCCGCACCAAAGCTTGATTAAAAACTGCTGCTGGACGTTTGTATTCGATATCACTATGTGTTGTACATACATTTTTTTATAAATGTTGTCACATTGTATCATACTATGTCAATAATTTCCTTTTTTCATTCAAAGTAAGTATTAAAAATTACAAACTGAGTATCGAAAATACACGTGGAGAATTTATTATGTTTTCATAATTATCATTAACGTGTATTTTGAAGCGGTTTTGTTTTTCACTTCACTAAGAGGTAAGTACTAGGCTTAAATGGAAAAGTTTAAAATAAATCGGTAACTTCATCAAGCTCATCTTTCTCAGAGAAACGAAACTACACAAATACAATGACAAAAATAAATCAATTTTAAATCGTGTTCCATTCGCCTCGAAAAAAAATCAATTTTTAAATTGAAATCTAAATTTACCAATGGAAAACCCCATAACACACATTCATGAAAGAGTATTGTTCAACCGGTTAGAGCTATACGACAATTATTGGCCAAAGTACTTTACTAAGTTTTGATGATTTTTTTTTTTTTGATTATTTTTTTTTAATTTGTTGAACTTTATCTTCATTATATGTATGCATAAAACATTTTTTTGTAAAATCATTAATAAAAAAAAAGTCTTTAATAAAATATTCCAAAAAGTTTTGTTTTCCTAAAAAAAACTGTTTGTTCCGAAAACTTCCTCCTCATTAACTATAAACGAGACTATTCTATTTATAACAGTTTTCTCCATTAAAAGTAGGTACGTGAAGCAGCGCACTTCGCGTGACTTAAAAAAATATATCTAGACTCACTTCCTTTTCTTCAACTAATTTATTTTGCAAGTCATCCTATCCTACCTACTCTATAGTGTGGAAGATCTGCAAAATCGATTTATTTAACCTGATTGCTGTTAAATCCTTTTTGTCCCCACGGAATTAAGTAAACAAGATAAAAAAAAAACATCAAGGTTTCTGTTGCATCAGCAAAGTAAACTTGTTAGTTTTGATAATTTAATTTGTTTCCTCAACCTCGCACTAAAGCAGATCCTGATTTGAGAAACGAACAAATACCGATGCATTCCAAAATAAATCATTTTACTAACTATAACTGTCTTAATACATTTTATTTGGTAAGCACAAATTGGTTTTCATGATAAGAAGATGAGAACCTCGCTGCATAAATTTATCATGGAGCTATATAGAGACGTTTGGCATTTTTCATTTAGTGGATCTTCAGTAATTCAGCTGCACTCTTGTCGTTGAGGAAGATTTGTTCATTCCTCAAACTTTAGGACACATCAGTTAATAAAGGGAGCTGCATAAAAATAGAAGAGTACACAACATCTGAATGAAGAATAAAATACTACTATATGAATAGAATCCACTCTGTGGGTTGGAGTATGTGTTTTTTGTCCTGGAGGGACTCGACAACTGCACACAATGAAGACACTCCGACTACATCACTGCTGAATAGTTCTTCAAGTAAAAAATAAGAAACGAATTAAAATGGGTATACTTCCGGTTGTAGTGGAGGGAGGAAGTGCAGACATTTCATTTAGTGTAGCGCATAGTAATAATGGCGGTGGCAGTGGTTTTTGGGGTTTGGTGTGCCTTGCGTGCATTAGAGCAGCACAGCAGCACAACCACTATAGCCTTGACGTGAATTGCTAAAAGTTTTCATTCCCCGGTCTAGACACAAAAGCAATTTACACATTCACACATGTAGAGGTACATAAACGAGTTTACGTTTTCGAGATGTCGTTTTGAGGATTCTATCTATTCCGGTTAATCTATCTACAACTCTTGAAGAAGAAACACTCCACTATACCATCCATCTACCACTATTCCGTTTCGTAATTACAAGGGAGGGAAAGTTTGGCGGAAAGAGCAGTAGGTATATCTTATCTTACTATCAGCATAAGCGTGGAAAGAAGGAGTAAACGACTTACATATAGTTGGAGTGGTGTGGAGCTAACTTGATTGCAAAAGGATAAATGGGAATTTGCAGCATTTTAATGATGATGGCTGCACTTTTAAGTATAAACCACGATTAATCTGGAAAGTAATTGCATTGCGGAGTGTATTATGTTCTTTAAGAAGATTTTGTAATAATTCTCCAAGGAGTTGAACAGAGAGTTCTTCTCATCGTTCTCATCATAAATAATGAAAGATGGAAAAAGCAAAGATGTGGAAATATATATTTAGAAGGGTGTGAAGGGTGTGAAGGGAATTCAACCGTGTTGTATGAGCATATAGCAAATATTTGCGTAAATATGTGAAGTTTGGAGCTTAAGGGATTTTATAAACTGCCTTCGGGAATGACAAATAAATTAACACTGTTATAGAAATGAGGTGACGTTTATCTTGATGCGTAGGTTTAAGTACCTCCATTGGAAAGGAAATATTATGAGTACATTCATCTGTTTGGAAGATCTTTCAAAGATTTCTGCATTGAGATCTAATTTGATTATATTTTGAGGGATTTGCGAAATTTGTTTGTTAAAGACAAATTAGGTACCTATATAAATTATTTTAACAGTTATCTGCAAAAAACTTCAAAATGTCATTTCATAAAGTTTCAACCTTGGTGAAATGAAATGAGTAATTCCGTTGCTACCTATGTATATCCCTATACGTTTGGAATAACAAGTTACATAAGGCCCTCTATAAGCGTTCGAAGAGTGTCTACCACACCCATTTATGGGAGGTTGGTCGACACGAAAATATTTGGAATATCCATCAAAAGAGAATTAAATTTCCTCGAACAACAAGTTAAAAACTCTTTCTTCTAAATTGTGAACCACTGCAGTTTCGTTCTATTTTCCTTAGGAAAATTTAATTTTCTGATACCGACATATACAATTGATAGACATTTAGTAGTAAATCTTACGACTTAAATCGAATATCCTAGCAGTTTTAGACAAACAGTTGTTATAATGGGTGATTTTTTACGCTGGTTTGGTTTTGGCAACACTGGTTTTGACAGCTGACGTGTGTTTAGTACCTTGTGTCACTGTCAAACAGCTTCAGTTTGGTTTGCAATTTAACCATGGATCGTCTTACAAATGGACAACGCTTGCAAATTATTGAATTTTACTATCAAAATTCGTGCTCGGTTCGAAATGTTCATCGCGCGCTGCTTGTGTTCAGCGATGAGGCTCATTTTTGGTTGAATGGGTACGTAAATAAGCAAAATTGCCGCATTTGGAGTGAAGATCAGCCAGAAGCATTGCAACAGCTACCAATGCATCCCGAAAAAGCCACTGTTTGGTGCGGTTTATGGGCCGGCGGCATTATTGGGCCTATTTCTTCAAAGATGATGCGAATCGCAGCGTTACTGTCAATGGTGAACGCTACCGAGCGATGATAACAAACTTTTTTTTGCCCGAAATGGAAGTTCTTGACTTGCATGATATGTGGTTTCAACAAGACGGTGCCACATGCCACACAGCACGCGAAACAATGGCGCAATTGCGAGGCGAGTTTGGTGAACAGTTAATTTCACGTTTCGGGCCGGTCAATTGGCCGCCTAGATCGTGCGATTTGACACCATTAGATTATTTTTTGTGGGGGTATGTCAAGGCTAATGTCTATAGGGACAAGCCCGCTTCGATTGACGCACTGGAAGCCAACATCCATGCATTCATTCGTGAGATACCGGCCGATATGTGTGAAAGAGTATGCCAAAATTGGACTCAGCGGATGGGCTACCTGAGACGCAGCCGCGGTCAACATTTGCATGAAATTATCTTTAAACATTAAATTGCAAGGTTCAAACTATCGATTCAAATAAATATTTCATTCATATTTTCGAATTTTTTGTATTTTTTTTTTAAAAAGTTCTAAACCTCTTAAAAAATCACCCCTTATTTGAAATTTTAGAATCCCAAAAAGTGTGTCGATTCCAAATAAACGAAGTCTAATAAGGAGCTTAGCAACCCATACATATGTGAGATATTCACAAAAATATGTATGCTATCCAAAAGTTTAGTAATTGGTAAATAAAGATCAACTAGTTTCAGATATTGGTAAGCCATGGGAAATTTTGTATCAATGATTAAAGTTTTTCCAAGGATATAAGCGATTTGAAGCACACCCCAATTGTGAGATACTCGAAAACAAATTACACCATCTAAAAGGACTAGGGTACCTAAATAATAAAAAGTCAATTAGTTTCAGTAATTGGTCAGCCATAGGTTTTTTTTAATGAATTTTGTAATGATTTTGTCATCACAAACTTTTCTACATATACATATATCTACAACCTTGAAAAAAACTTTAAAAATTAGTAAACAAAAAATCAATGGCTGACCAATTTCTGAAACTAGTTGACCTTTTATGAGAATTATATGACCTTTTTTCTAAATAAAAATCTCTACGACGAAGAAAAAAATCTTAAATAAATCATATAAAAAATTAATGGCTGACCAATAAGTGAAATTAAGTGACGTTTTTTGAGGATTTAGTGACCTTTCAAATGGTATATTTTTTTCTAAGATCTCACAAATGAGGTGCTTAAAATATCCTTCACTTGGGGTGTTAAGATCCTGCCCAACTAACAATTTAGCTTGTATAAGGTCCAATTTTTTTCGAATTTGGCAAGTAACAGCTTGTATAGAGTTTGCATAAGGCATACTTTCGCAAGCTACACATTTCACACTTTGGCAATTAAAAAATAGCTGCTATAAGGCATTTAAAAGTGAGTTTGGCAAGTTCTATACAAAGCTTGTAGATAAAGGTTAAAAATTGCCTGTATAAGGCCTTCCGAAGTTGTTTACTAAAAATTAAAGATATGATAGCTGCTATAGGTAAGACTCTCCACGATAAGTCAATCCAAACAACTTGTGTAAGGCTTGCAAATAAAGGCCTTATACAAACTAAATTAATATCTTTCTTATCAACTAGTTCCCATTTGATGACATTTTTCTCAACAACGAAGTGGCGTAGGGGTAGAGTGCTGGAGTGGTACGCGGAAGGTACTCTGCTGAGCCAAACTAATTGCATTTAATAACAAGCTATTTGCTGGTATAACACCTGTCAACAAAAGTCTTATAGCAGTTAAATAGCTTGCGTTATGTGGGCCAAAATTATTTGCCTAAGGCCTTTTACAGTTTCTATAGCAGTGTGAAAATAGCTTCTTCAGAAACTTATACAAATTAAATTGTAAGTTGGGTGGAGCCACAATTAGCAGTAGTACGCTTAATCTCATTTTCTGAACAAAGTCAAAAAATATCAATCGAGGTAAAATAAATTATTATGACTAAAAATATAGAAACAAAGTTTTACACAACTATTGCCTTAAATTCCTCCATCGAAACTTCCATCGAAAACTTTATCTTAGAATCTTTATTACCCCTCTAAAGATTGACAAAAAAATCAATAATTTATTTCCATTTCAAATGTGCAGTCTAGTAAGAATGGGCGTCGCCCAAAATTTTTAAGCGAAATGAAATGTACTCTGCTGTAAGCTGTACAACCAGTTTCTCTTTCATCACAGTTCCAATTTTCGTAAAATATCAAGTTTATATTATTAATGTTCAATTAAAATAAAACATAATGTACATATATCGCAAAACCAAATATAAATATCTTATTTCTAATTTTATCCAGGTGCAAAAGAAATTCATGTCACATTAATATGACGACAAAAACAAAGAAAAAGAATTCAAGATTAATTTTAAGTTTAAAAATATATTTCCCACTCTCTTAAATTTCTCTCTAAGTCTTTTGTATGAGTTCTCAATTTTCTCATAATAAATTCTCAAAATAAACCAAACAAACTCAATCGAGCTACTGTGAAAAGTTTTTCTACCTTTATAAATTTCAGTTGAGTAATTTCTCTCGAAGAATTAAAATCATTTGCATGCTAAATTACCGCGGGCTTTTGAGATTTCTTTGTACATATTTTCATACATATCTACATATATATGAAAAAATACCCTTTTTAAAAGTTAAAATAAGTGATCTAAATTTCTATAGATACTCAATTCTTTAGAAATTTACGAAAAACCCCAGTGAAATATTATTATGACTGAACAAGGTGGAAATTGTGCAGTTTGTAAAATACCGGCTACGCAATTTTGTTCGGCATGTAAAAATGTTTCCTATTGCGGAGCCGAACATCAGAGAGCTCACTGGAAAACACACAAATCTGAATGTCGTCCATTTAAAATAGCCAAAAGCGATGAACTCGGTCGGTTTTTAATAGCAACACGAGATATTAACGCTGATCAAGTGGTCTTTACGGAGGCACCTTTGGTTGTTGGGCCCAAATGGTATTTGAGTAAAAATGATGAAACGAATCCAGTGATGCCGTGTGTTGGATGTTTCACACCTTGCCGTGTAGATGCATATCAGTGCCCAAGGTGAGAAAATGTATATCAATAGCGTGCCATCAATTTCTTTTCAATATATCTACTAATTGATTTATTAAGAAACTTATTGTTATCGCTCTAATAGCCGATTTCACAAAGCCCTTTTAACTATTTAACAGGCATTTAAATCTTAAAATGACAATTGTTCCATTCAAAATACGTGATTTAAAAATTTAAAAACCTGTTAAATATTTGTGAAACCGAACATAAGACTATAATATTTGTTTCCTTTTTTCAAAATATTTGTTAAATGATCTGCTTCTCAGTTTTGACTTTCTCGTTAACGAGTTAACCGATTTAGATCAAACATTGTATACAGGAGAAAAGTTATATAAAATTTTCAAAAAATAAAACAAGTAATATCAGTTTTTTAGCAGTCTTCTTCTTCTTTCATAGGTGCAAATGGCCAATTTGTTCACTGGAGTGTGCTGGACTACAAAATCCTAAACTACATGCAGTCGAGTGTTCAGTTTTGATGCTTGGATCTGGACCAGCTAGTCGGGACATCAAGTCTCTCAATGATTATTACAGAACTGATTCCCTGTTTGTTCTGAAGTGTTTATTACTTCAGGTGCAAAACATGAAGAAGTGGTCCGAATTGATGGATATGCAAAGTCACGAAGAAGAACGTCTAGATACAGAACTCTATCAGTAAGTTTAGTAAAATGCCCATCATATAGATATATATGCAAAAGCTAAGGCAAGATAGTTTTATCTTATGTAAGCAAAATTTCATGGTGAATAAAACTCTTAAAAGCTGCACTCAGAAAAATCAATCTGAAGCTTTTAAATCTAGCTTTTCACTTATATGCTGAGAAGTAATTGCTATTATTGAAGATAACTTTCGATATTCATAGCTTAAGCTTCATTCACAAGAACCCAGGTGTTAGTTCTTAAAAATCCAAAGTTTTAGCCTTAAGATTTTTGTTTTTGTATTCACCAGTATATATGCTTTTATTTTTAGGGAAGCCCAAGATCGCATAGTAACCTATCTTCACAAAAACTACCTTCAAAAACTCAATCATCTGGAGAATAAAAAACAAGAGAAATTCTTGCAACACAATGGAGCCGATGTCTTACACAAAATCTGCGGAATCATAGAAACTAATTATATGTGTATCAATCTACCAAGTGGTATGGAGCTAAGTGGAGTCTTCTATATTGCTTGCATGATGGAACACACATGTCATCCGAATTGTTATTTTCAATTTGACCATCGAAACGGATTTAAAATCTCCGTTGTTGCCGGAAGAGACATCCGCAAAGGTGAACACCTACAGATTATGTACTCGAATATGCTATGGGGCACACAAATGCGACATGAGCATCTTCAGATAACCAAGCATTTCTTGTGTAGATGTGACCGTTGTCGAGATCCGACAGAGTTTAACACGTACTTCAGTGGAATGATATGTGTGGGAGATGTAGGCAAGGAGTGCGGTGGCATACAGCTGCCGAAGGATCCGCTTTCATCGAAGACTGATTGGGTGTGTGATACATGTCCCATGATTATTAGCGGTGAAGAGGTGAGTACTGAGTATATAAATATAATTATACTCCTATTAAATCTTAGTTTAAATAATGTACCTACAATTGCTTCTCCATCAGGTACGTTTTTTGCTAACACAAATAAATGAGGATGTGGAGCGAGTCCTGGCAACTAAGCCAACCATTCGTCAGCTTGAAGCATTGATTGAAAAACTCTCCAAATTCTTGCATCCAAATCATTATCAGATATTTGCCTTGAAGCATTCTCTAATTCAACTCTACGGAACACAATCTGGATTTACCTTGCAGCTTCTTACCGAACAACTGCTTGATAAGAAAATGAAAATGTGCAAGGATCTGCTTGCTATTTGTGACAAATTAGATCCATTTACAATACGGTTGTCAATTTATGTTGGAATCATTTTGTTCGAAATGCAAACTGTGCTCAAAGAAGAAGCCAGACGTATCCTGGAAAATACAACACACACATGCTCAAGTGCTGGCCAAGCATTGGAAAAGTTCAACCTTGCACGTGATTATCTTAAACGAGCTGTTCGAGTGCTGGCAAAGGAGTTGGACAGTGTTGTTGGGAAGAAATTAAATGACACAATTGAGAAGGCAATTCAGGAATTGGATTATTTAACTGTGAGCAATTTTGCAAAAATTAAATAATAGAATTTAACGTTGAGGTTTAAAATAGTAGTTTTTGTTTCACTGAAATACATAAATGAAAAGACTATGGTTTAGTGGTATTTTTTTTTATTTGCGGATGCCTTGATTTTAAGTATTCCACGTTAGAAGACCCCAGACAATGAGCGCGTTCAACTCATATGTAAGTTTTGAAAATTGTGAATTTTTGAAGCTCCTGATTGGCCATAAAAAGTTCTGCAATTTCATGTGGTTTTCCAAACAACCAAAAAAATTGATTTTTATGGGGGTCAACTTGATCTTTTTCAGATTTTACGTTCCTAACAACCAAAAAAATTGATTTTTTTCGTGGTCTGTTTTTTTCTCTATTGATCTTTCAAATCTCGATTTATTGGCAGATTTACACATACTTTCACACACACTTGCACACAAACCAAATTAACATTTCTAAACGTCGTCCTCTCCTCGTCAGTTTAAATTCGTTTTGGCCTTTCGCTAGCATTGTTTACTTTTGATAAGGCATTTGTTTAATAAAATAAATACAAATAATGAAGTTTAATTAGTGAAATTTTTGTCTTTATTGTCCTCATTACCGTTACCCATTGACTTCTTGAGTTCGGAGTCAATTAGTTATTAAATTGGATAAATGTTTCATATGGAATGAAAGGCATTGTGGAAACATGTGGGTTAGTCCATTGTTTTTTGTGAAAATAAAATTATTTTTATTAAAATTCCATAGTAATCCTTATGTAGTGACCTTGTTTCATGTTCATTGTCTTCTTCCTCACCATCGACCGATAGCTTCTCCTTTGATTTGGATTTTGGATGGACGGGATTCCTGTGGATATATGGATCCGACCGATGGCCAAATGATGTTATAAAGCAGTGATAGTATACCAACAAAATAAAATTCCTGCTAGGGAACAAAAAATTCCCTAATTTGTATTCTATTTTTTGATTTCAATTTGATTGAACAAAATAATGTACAATATCACATTCATTCAAATGAAGTCAAGAAAAGAATGCGTAAATCTTTTCTTTCTTATATTTTGTCATAATTTCAAAATGGCCTCAGGATATTAATAATTTCAAGATTATAAGTCAGTCCCACTTTTGAGTTTTTTCTTATGAAACAAATCAATAAAGGCTCCCAAACCGGCGCTAAGCCTTCGCGCGAATATGCGACGGCTGAAGAATGTTCAAAGATTTGCATAGCGCCATAGTGTGGGTTCTCTCATTAATCTCCATTTCAATAAATTAAGACAGGTGAAAGTATTCGCGTAGTTGAAATTAATTATAATTTAAACACAAAAATGTTCTTTTATAATTTGAAAAAAAAAACATTTTGTAAGAATTTTTTCTTACGCATTTTTTCACCAGTTTCATCAAGAAAATAAAGCCAAATATATAATATTTTTGTATTAAAGAAAAAACTGTTCCCTAGGAATTTTTCCCTACATATACTATCACTACTTACATCAGTAAACACAGACAAATCACCTACACCTTTACAAAAAAAAGGATCAATCGCGATTCGTTCTAGTTACCACGATTGATTTGGAATCTAACCCCCAAATCTGAAATGGTTGACTGGAAAACCACATTAGATGACATCTAACTTTTAATGACAGCTGGCCAATTAGAAGCTCAAAACTTTTTGAAAATTCAGATATGCGTTGAACGCGCACAATAGCTCTGCGGGTGAGGGGCTACATATACGTAAATGTACACCTTCCAAAAGGTTAAGCTCATTTCTGTATTTAGATTCAAACTATAATTCTTGCGATTAAGTTTGCGTGATCAAAAAAAAAACAGGGATGTCACAACTACCAAAGGTGGTATATAAAAAAAAAAACTTGGCTGCATTTGGCATATATTATCTTATAACATGTTGTTACAAGCTTATAATAAGTTTAATCTCGGTAGGTACATACATAGGTGCTTCCTATGATTTGGGAGATAACACTTTTAAGTTTTATCATGCCTCAAAGAATTATCTACAAAACTAAAGATCCATCGAATGTGATAAAAGTTTTCCAATACAAATCTACCAAAGACGGGACTTTGAAACTTTTGTAAGTGGATTTTTTTAGTTTATTGAAAAACTCTCTTCTTATCCGTATCCCGTATTTCTTTTAACTGTTTAAAGTTCAAAGATCAACTTTGAAAGATATTTGCACTGCAACAAAGTTAGAAACATGAGTTTCCTTATATCACTCTATCCGTTCTTCTCTTTCTATTGATTTGAGTACATTTAATTTTTGTTTGCAACTTTAACTTTTTCTCGTTGACTGTCGCTGTGCGCACATCATTTATCTCATAACTTTAAAAATCTATGATTCACAAAAAAGAAATATTATTATGCTAGATGCATGATGTAATTTTGCACTGATTTGCTCCCAGTAAAAATTTTTTTATTCTTAGAGATTTTGAAAATCAGCGGTAACCGTAAGGAGTAAGATATACCAAATAAAAGTTAAAGTCATATTTAAATTGACAAATATTTTTAATATATTGTATATTAATAGTCTGTGTAGTGGAGAAGCTTAAGGGTTTGTTAAGGTTTAAAGTATGGCCTAGAGAAATGCCAAATTTATGTGCAGTTATAACAGTTTTTCGCCAATGAAAGTTGGGATGGATCAACGCGCTTTAAATATACCCAACGCCAGAGGGCTCTTGCCCTGCGGGGCCGCATAAACAGTTCTTTTATAAACAAAACTGTTATAAATTGACATCTCTGGATTTACTTGCCTCTTATAATCAAAACTCTTATAAATAATTGGCATGTCCAGAGTCACTTTTTCCCTTATCGCATCAAAGCAGCATCCAAGTATAATTAAACATCAAAATATAAACTGCCTTCAAATATCGATTAATTCATAGATGAAACTTTTTGATGTTTTTATTTATTTTCAAGTCCATGTCTGGTTTCTTAATCAAGATTCAAAAATTAACCCTGCGGCTATAAGGTATAGGAGTTTGAAGCAGGTAGAGGTATACACTATACACACAGTATCGAAGGACAATGTCAGCTCAGTAATCAGTATACTCCATAATTACCTGCACTTTTACAATACCTCTGCTTTCCTCTTGTTGGCTCGCCCACTTCAAAAAGATGCTTCGAAAGCATTTTTCAATTTTTTCATTGTCTAGGTGCTAGTCGGTGCTTGAAGGTCATTATCATGACAAAAATCCGACATTATTAGCATGTTTTCCTTCTGTTCGTTGTAATGTTTTCGCATTTGTTTAGTTTCGGCATCGTTAAGGAGTCGATTTTTCATTGTTTCCACTAACTTTGGGAGGAAAGTGCAGGCGAGTATCCATAAAATGGTAGCCGCCGAGGGTGGAAATCACTCAAATTTACATAATTATGTATTTGATTTTTTTTTGTCATAGAAAGATGAGGTTAATAGATGTTTAAAATCTAATTTGTACAAACATTGGGGCATATTCATATATAGTCTATTGCTAAACTCATGTTTCACTAAACAACAAATTAAGATCAAAGTGAATTTTGGTTTTATTTGTTACCAAATTACCTTCTGTATTAATTAAAACAAAAGTTTATTCATTCATTCATCTTCTTCTTGACAAATTATACAGCATACACATTAAAATTATAATCTCAGAACATTAATTTAAACTCACTTTTAGCTTACCAGCAGTTTAAAAATTAATGAATTCCGTCCAATAAGTTTTTAAAATATTGTATGTACATATAGTACCTATACTATAAAACCCTAAAATATTTTAAGGTTTTTAACTAACTAATAACTCGTATGTTAAGTATGTACTCGTATGTAAATTTTGATTAATGCCCAATTGTAAAAAATATCTATTAACGTTCAAAAACATTAGGTCCAAAAGTATTTTTGCTGACCAATTTCTATTCAATAATAAATTATGTAAATACAAAACAACTTGAAAAAGATTGTATTTTCAAAATTTCAATGACCCCCTGCCAGCAGTATTTCTCAACCCGCGCCTGGCGATGAAGTTTGGATGGGTGGATGAAACACGTTTTTTCAACTTTAAAATAGCTTGAAAAGCAAAGCAAAAAGTCATTACGATGTAATTATCAGGACGCGAAAAGGAAAATATGTAATGTGTAGCAAAAAAACGAAAAAAAATAATAATATTGAGAGGCTCATTCTGTCAACGATAAATTTGTGAACATACAAAACTACATATCTTTCATGTTTCATGCAAAAAAATACCAATTGCTTTCATGGAATGTCCTAACAGCTAACAAATATTGTATTCGAATTTTGTTTCCACCGAACCGAAAAAAAATATTCTGCTGAAAATCTAACTTTCAAAACAATTTATGCCCATGCTAAATAATAATAATTGGCCGGCAGTTTGTTTTGCTTGTAAGAAAATAGTGTGGTGAATACCAAACATTAATTTATTGGTGCGGTCGATTTATACTTCCAGAAAATAAAATTTATATTCACCATAAAAAAGAGTATTTGCGTGGAAATGATTTTTACATCAAACAATAATTACTTAATACCATTTTAAAATAAATCAGGGTTAACTTAGCTCTCTGCGGGTTGCAAAATGTCTTTTTAAATAATTTCATTTATCGTTTTATTGCAAACATAGAGTTTTTGGACATCCAGGCAAACGCAAAGTTGCGTGCACACAGTTATTTTTCTATCGAGCCATGTTGTCAAACATATTATTTTATGAAAACCGCTTTTATACCACTGTATGCTACTAAATGCTGGCCTTACTGGCTGAACACAATGGGATGTAGCAGCATCTGAAGAAAGAATTGCTATAGCACAAGCTATCAAATCACTAAAATTGGTCAATCATGATTCATGATGCAATAAACAAACGAGCCGACGCGACTTCTACAATTTAATTCTGCTACTCTCTACGTTACATGCTGCATGTCTAAACAGTTCTACTTTGCCCAGCGGCTCCAGTGGCAGTATGTAGGGCAATAGATTGATTGCTTCGCTCATTGACATTGCCTTGACTATATTGCCAATAGAGTTTATTTTCCGTCTTATCTTTCTTCTATTTGAACTCATTATGTGCTAAAAGACTAATGACTCAATAGTCGTCGTGTAAAAGCAGACAATGCAGTCATAAAATAATTTATCTTGGCACCACTGTTTATATAAATCGTGATTCATGAACACAGCCTTATATGTCATCAATCTACTGTCATCCGACAACTGACATACAGCCCCATAAGCCTGTCAAGCCAACAACATAGCAATATTTTTTACAAAATTTCTGAAATACTTTAAAATTATTTAAACAATGCCTAAATCTCATCTATAATGGACCTCTCTCCATCAGAATCTATTGATAAAAACCTACAAATTAATCAAAGCAACACTGCAGCAGAATCCACTGGCACTTTGACAGTCGACCAACTCGATATTGAACTTTTGCCTGTTATCTACGACATCATTCGTTGGTAATTTTATTTTATATTTTCTTTATCTTTATTTATAGAAGAAATGCGCTGTTTTTAGTGTCAATTGCCGCATAAATAGATTGCTATAGTATATTGTGCATTATATAAAACAAAAAAAAAACGTTTCATTGTTCCAGTGTGGAAAAGGATCCTCTCGACAACGCGGCTAAACAAAGAGAATCACAGGAGTGCAGTCAAAAGGTAAAATATTTCTCATTGCTTCAGACATTTATGAAGATTGTTTAATTCTCTTCATAGATCTTGGAGCTACAAAAACGCTTTGAAAGTGCTCGCAATCAAATCAAGCAATTGCCGGGGATCGATTACAACAAAGAAGAACAACTTCAGAAGCTAGAGCTTCTTAAGAGTCAACTCAAGCTTAAACAGCAGCTGATCAGAAAATACAAGAACATACAATTCTAGAAAATGGTTTTCCGAATCCTCTTCCGGTATCTGGCTAACAATGAGCAGCTCATTCAAAAGATGGCCGAAAGCTATCCAATGAGAAGAGCTGCCCAGATGGTTGTGGCATTGATGTACAAGACGAAGAATATGGCAGATCGTCGGGGTTTAACTGACATGACCCCAGAGAAATTTAAGTAAGCATAAATTGATCAGACTCCTTTGTGAAGTGGCTTAATAACATGAGTTTTTTTAGGGAGTTTGTAAGGGCATTCAATAACAATCTGAAGCAAGAAATCGAAGGCGTAAAGGAAGAACTTAAAAGAAAAAAGTGAAATGTTTAAAAGCCCAACACACAGACTTAAACAATAAATAAAATATAATTAAATAAGCCTGTGAAAGTTTTGTATTGAATTGCAAGTTTTTTCTTGTTTGTATTATGATGCAGTTAGGTTTTCCTTATAAATAAGAATGAAAGCTATTATTAATAAATTTCCATTGTTCTTGACGCTTGTTTATCTGGTGACAAGAATCGACCTAGATCGAGTCAACTGATGAAATATTTGAAGTTTCTTTATCGATATCAAGCACCACACCGAAATACTTCTTTGCAGCATACTGACAGGTCTTGGTGTCTTAATCGAGTGAAAAGGAAACCTGTGGACACATGGATTCGAACTATGGGTGGTAGTTTTTGAATCAATGGGAAGTGATGAACACCCTAACGAATTTGAAAAGTCATATTTAATGGCCTTAAAAGGTCAAGTGATGATTTTTTTTTAAATTTATGAAGCTTTTTTCAAACTTGTTAAGAGATTTTGAAAAAGACTTTAAAAACTTATAAACAAAATTTAATGGCTGGCCAACCACTGAAACCAGTGTACATTTTAAGACCTTTTTATAACCTTTAAAATTGTATACTTAGTTTCTTTTTTTGTATTGCACAAATACTCTAGAATTCTTAAATGACCTGGAAAATACTTATAGTTGACCAATTGTTCTTAATTTAAATGAGCCCTAATTATTATAAATTAAGTAGGTATTCATTAGACCAAAAAATTAAGTAACTTCGTTGAAAACTTCCAAATTGGATTCCAAATAACCACATTTCCTATGCAAATTCGAAATGAGATAATTTAACCGAATTTGCACGAAATTAGGTTCGTCGAAGTTATACGAACACACAAAACAGCTAATGGATCTCTGCCACCAAATGTCAGTGTGAAATTAAAAAAAAAAAAAAAAAACAATCTGACAGCACTCCCTGGTTGGAAAACAAAACCAAATGCCGAAGGCACGAAGGCGAGCCAAAAAAAGTCGTGTGTTTAATAATAGTGATTAATATGTAATAAAATTAGTTTTTTTTGTATCAAACACTTGAAAAAATGTTCACTAAAATGTTTAAACACTAATTAATACGTAATTCGATCGCAAATTTAAGTTTTCAGTTCCAAATACAAAAAATAATCAAATGACCGGATTCTTAACACTGCCAAGAGCATGTAAATATTTTCCAACCAGGGACTTCTTTGTTGTTGTTTTTAGATGTCAAATTAGAAGGAGAAAAGACAAAGACAAATCTTGGAAGACCTCTATTTTAAAAGTTTTGGAAAGCTTTTGTATTGAAATGTCAAAGCTCGCTTCATGAAAAACAGAAATATAACATAAAGCGGGATATACATTGTTCAAATGCTTGTCATGCATGGGAGAGTGTATTAATAATTTTTTTTGACGTTACATATACACACTTCATGCATGAGTCTTCAATCATTTATTTTTAATTAAATTTCTATGCGAAAATGTGCCTATGCTTGATCAAGCAATCATTCTCAAATATACATTATTTCAATTCTGGCTATCTGATTGAACAAAATACAAAACTTTTTGATTTTGCTTCAAGCATACACACAATGTTTACGTGTTTCAAATTTACTAATACACTCTCTATGCATGACAAGCATTTGAACAATGTATATCCCGCTTGTTGAAGGAGGCCAGGACCGGACCCCGGTTGTCGAGCCGACGATGATGATGATGATGACGATATCCCGCTTAAAGCCGCGTCCAATCAATAAAAATTTACGTTGTGCGCCTTGAAGCCTGGTTTCACAATGCGACGAGGAAACGAGACGTGAGCGTGTTGAGAAACGCTGTCGTCTTTTTCTAGTTACAAAATCGTCGCCCAATTCGACACAAACTCATTTTTGTAAAAAAAAATCAATTAAAAAGAAACTCGTTTCCTCGCCGCATTGTGAATCGGACTTGAATTTTCTATCCGCCGAAAATTTCAACTTTATTTCGGAATTAATTTTTGCATTAAAGTGCCACGTGACAGCGCTCAATTTGAGCGGAAAGTAATTTTAATAAACTATGAATCAATTTGTTCACATCAAAACACCTTTGCGCCGCAAATTTATTTACGGCTCACTACGTATATAGAGGGCACTGTTTCACTTTCAGTAAAAGTAAAGTCAACACAGCTGCTGCCAATAATTCTCATTCATGATTTGTTTGTATTTTCTCTCGAAATTGTTCTCCTTTGAAGAAATTCTTGAAATTTATAAGTGTTTGTTTATTATTTTAAAGGAAATTTTATTTTTCGTTCTTTTCTCCAACGTGCAATATCTTTCTTTTGTCGCTGTCGCGATTAGTGTCGTCCAACCCCAGTAATTTTGCTAGCCTTAAAATTCGGTGAATGTTTTACCGACACCATTAAGGCTGACCCAAACCAACGCGAAACATTCGCGCGAATATGCGACGACTGAAAAATGTTCGAAATTCGCATCGCGTCAGTGTGGGTGCTCCCATTAATCTCCATGTAAATAAATTAAGACAGGCGGAAGTTTCGTTGTCGCGCCGAATATTTCGCGTTGGTTTGGGAGAGCCTTAAT
The DNA here is from genome assembly GCA_932273885.2 of Leucozona laternaria. Classification (NCBI taxonomy): domain Eukaryota; kingdom Metazoa; phylum Arthropoda; class Insecta; order Diptera; family Syrphidae; genus Leucozona; species Leucozona laternaria. The sequence continues at coordinate 17,633,833 of OW026368.1, read as the reverse complement.
TTGTAATAAAAAGCCCCGTAGTATTTATAAAGGCCTTAACTACATTCAAAATATTTTGCAAGAACTCCAATGCAAAAAAGTACACTCACACAAATTTACCAAAAAAGTTATTTTATGCTTAAAAGTATCTGTAATTTTTTCATCACGTTCACCCCACCACATCAGAGTGACATCTATTAACCGTTTTTAAAACTAATTGTTTGCGTACATTGGTGTTCTACTTTTATAAAGATTGCGAAAGATGATAGAATTGAGTATTGCGTTGGCCGTTAGAGAATAATTATCTACATCTAATACTTTTTGCAAAAAAGTGGTCAAAGACATGTTCTGGAGATGCCTGTGTGTGAACAAATTGTGTTTCGTCTGTCAAATCAATCAAATGACAGATACAAAATACGCTTTTTCACTTTTCCAATTTTAGCTAATTTTTTGAAATGTAAAAAATGTAAACAAACTCAGCACTATTTTTCAGTTGTTTTTTTTTACATAGTTCAATAGTAAAATCGAAAAAGCCAATTTCCGTCACTGCTCTACAAACACACTCCTACAAAAAAGCTCTTATTTCCATGGTCAAACGCTCAACTTTCCCCAACCGGCAAAATCTCGAACTATCTCATTTAAGTTCTAATTTGACGTGACGACGCCAATTTGACAGATATACACAAACACGCCAAATCAACGAAAAACTCCCAGTTGAGAAAATCTATTTTGGTTTTTTTTTCATCCAAAGAATACACATAAAAATACAACAAAAAAAAAATAATACATAAAAGGACATTGGCCGTGAACTCGATAAAAATAAAATTGTTTGCCTTGTAAGTTCAAATCAAATAAAAAACGGGTGTATTCTCCTTTTCAATAGTAAAAGTACGAGATCGCTTACGAATCACCTTCACCCACCCCCCCAGGGAATCCTTTCTCTTTTTTTGGTTTTTAATTTTTTTTTTCCATTGTTTGTGGTACCACAGTTTAGGCCAACAAAAGTTTTATATACATTAACGTATAATGAGATCAATTTCCATAGAAAAAAGTGAGTGAAAAAAGGAATTTATACCGCGTTTATTCTACACAGAATGGAGGACCTTTATTCCCGAAAAAAACTATGTTGCAGTTGTAGGTACATAACTATCAATGTAGGGAAGTTTTTTTTTTGTCTGGCAGCGAAGAAAGTGAAACTGTGTTTGTTTCTTGTCTTCTTGTGCAATTTTGTTGCCGACGTGGTTCGTATTGTTTTTATTTACATTTTAATTATTTTATTCACCACAGTCCACAAATATCTCCAAGAAGAATTTTAGTCCTAATCTTATCATCAATTGTTTATTATCTTGATTGGTAATTCCATTTGTTGTTACACAAATCTTATGTAAAACTAGCAGAAACAACAGACGTCGACAACGACGTCGACGTGTTCGCCAGTTTCCTTAACATCTGAGAATTATGAAATTGTTATAAAATTGCTTGAGATTGAGAGCGAGCAACAAATTCGAATAAACATACAAACTCAAACTGATGACGTCGATGGTGAAAGGAATTTTAAATACTTTTTGTGTACTAATACCTATTAGAAGAGAAGAAATAAGCTGTCTATTTTTCTCGAGCGTTTTTTGCTTTTTTCTTTTAATTAATTTTATTTCCACGATGTTAATCTTGTTCCATGTAGGTAGGTACTTATTGATTCATAGTCATAGCTTTTATGTTAGTATTAAACCTATTACTACTGTATCTCCTCGCTTTGCACTGACTTGGCGTGACAAATCTCTGCGGGTGTTTATTTGACCAGAAATCAAACTATTTACCGAAACAAAATAATCTTTGGTATCAAAGTGTTAAGTTAAGGCGGCACACTGTCATCTTGTTAGTATGTCTCGAGAAGTCGAGAGTCATATTTTGGAACTTTCGAGTATTCATTCCTTTTTGTATACATGTTTTCTCAAAAAGAATTAAAATTTCATCATCTTTTAAAAAAAATGCGCGCAAAAATATTTTGGGTATAAATACGGGGGAGCATAATTTGACTTGCTTAGTCTTCAGTTAATCACTGATACGGAAAAGTTGAAACCGATGGAAGAAAAAAGTTCTAATAACATTATCAAATATTATTCATTTTATCACCGGCGGCGACGTGTGCATACAATATATTCTGAAACTTAGCAATAAGGTACTTAGGTACATATATATCTACTAAATTATAAAAAAAAGGAGTTTTTGTGAAATGGAAATAATAATAATTGTGTGATTCATGTTTATTTTTGATGTAATAAAGCACACGCATTGCTTTTGATAGTCATTTATTGCATCAGATATTTTTGTGATAACGGTTAAAATAGTTTAAATTACACATTTGAATTACCTACATACCTATTTAAAAAATAATGTTTTCCAATATATGTACATACCTACATTACCATGAATATTTTTCAAAGTAATTCTTTTTAATTTTAATGAAAACATTTAATTTGTTATTTGATTGCAAACCAAAAATTATGTTGATACCTATCTATATCGAAAGTTTCATCATTATCATCTTAACTGCCAACCAGTCTCAAGCTGGCCCTTAAAAATATTCTATCGGCTTAGGTATCTTATTTCCATTTCGATATCATCCCGTTGCACATTACAAAGTTTTGGACGTCCTTGTATAATTCCTATGTAAGGGGCGTTTTATAGCGATCAGAAAAACGTATCTGCCAAAATATTCTTTTGGATAACTTTCTTTGTAAAATTACAATTTAGAGAATAAAAAGAATTCAAATCGATGAGAAATAAATTAAACTGTTTAGCATTTTAAAGAATGAATTTCATGCCTAGCTTATAAAATCTGTTTAAAAAAAAAAATCTGCAAAATTCTGAGACACATAAGCTAGAAGGGTGAGTGTTCATTATGAATATGTGAAGTGAAAATTCTTATTTACCAATAAAACTCTTCACAGAACCAAAATTTAACCTTAGCATAGACCCCATATTCTGTCTTTAGGTCCTTTTTTTGTTATTTTTGTCTAATTTATGAAACTTTAAGGAAAGGCATTGATTTATGATCAAAGTTCAAACGTTCTCGTGAACATTTGTATTTTGCCACTGAGGGACAAAAATGATTGTTCCACAGTGCGTATAAATTGCGGCAAATATTTAAAAAAAAAACCGAAAGATTCCCTAAGTTTCATAAACAAGTATTGCTTAAGATTTTCACTCGAAGGACAGAAGATTGAAATAAATCATTTGAGGCAAATTGAATGAAACATTCATGTGAAAGAAAGTTTCGATCGAATCGTATAGCAGAATAGAGCTGTATGCACGTATGTACGTGTGTACGTCTATACATTATAGAAATGTTTCGTTTTAATAAAAAAAAAAAAAAAATATTTTCTCTTCCCGGGATTTGAACCTATCACCTCCAATCCTCCGAAGCCATCACTACATCTATTGTGCTACCAATTGGATTAATTACACATTCTCTAATCCTTATTCTATTTTCATTGCCAGAGCAAACAAGGAAATGAACAATTTTGACAAAAAGTTCTTCAAACAAAAATAAATCAAGAACTTCCAAACGGAGATAAAAAAAAAACATAACATTTAAAATGGACAACCAAGGGACACCAACTAAAAAACAACTGGCCGATATGCACGAGATGTTGCATAATCCCAAGGTGGACTACACGATTATTCGAGGGAAGAAGGTCCTCGTTAGTCCTAGCGAACGGCAGTATGAATTGCTAAGGAAACGTCTTGAGGAAAGAACACTAGACAGCCGAGGAGAGACTATATACGAGATTGGGGTTGGGGAAGGTAAGGTTTTAGGAAATAAAAAAAAAAAAAAAAAACTTAAGTAAATGATTTTTTGTCGTGTTTCAGATGGAAGTGACAGTGGACTAGACGAGGAAGAATATTCAGCTTCTGTTGCCACTCTACAATCTCTCGCAACAACAATTGACGCCGATATGGTACTTCTGAGACAGAGAAAAGGTGAAAAAGGTCTAACCGGACAATATTTAATAAGAAAACGAGTTGACACATCGGACTTTATGGAAATCCGGTAAGCAATTCAACATTATGCCTCGCAAATTTCGAGCATTATTGTATGTTCATATTTAGAGTCGCAGTTGTTGGGAATGTCGACGCAGGAAAATCCACTTTGTTAGGTGTTCTAACACATGGTGAACTGGACAATGGACGTGGTCATGCCAGACAGAGGCTATTCCGTCACAAACACGAAATGGAAAGCGGACGAACAAGTTCCGTTGGAAATGATATTTTAGGTGAGAGTTCGTGTGAATTAAATGAAAAATAATGACTGACAAGTTTCTTTTTTATGTGTATTTTTTTTTTGTAGGATTTGATAGCATAGGGAACGTGGTAAATAAACCTGATCATGGAACTCTGGACTGGGTAAAGATATGCGAAAAGTCAGCCAAGGTTATTACGTTCATCGATTTGGCAGGTCACGAGCGTTATCTAAAGACAACTGTCTTTGGAATGACTGGACATGCACCAGATTTCGGAATGTTGATGGTAAGCATTAAACGACCTTTCGTCAATCCTGGTCTAATAATCTTTGCTATTTTTTTTATTATTTTAATAAGATTGGTGCAAATGCCGGGATAGTTGGAATGACAAAGGAACATCTAGGCCTCGCACTCGCACTATCCGTTCCTGTTTTTGTTGTAGTCACCAAAATCGATATGTGTCCTCCAAATGTTCTACAAGATAATCTTAAGTTACTCTTTAAGATCCTGAAATCTCAAGGTTGTCGAAAGGTTCCGGTTATGGTGAAGACACCGGATGAAGTCGTCCTCAGTGCGACAAATTTTGTCTCCGAAAGACTATGCCCCATCTTTCTGGTATCTAATGTGTCTGGAGAGAATCTTCATCTGTTAAAGATGTTTTTGAATTTATTGAGCACACGAATGGCTGGCCAGGATGATCAGCCAGCTGAGTTTCAGATCGATGACACGTACTCTGTGCCTGGAGTGGGAACTGTGGTCTCCGGCACTTGTCTACAGGGGGTTATTAAGTTGAACGATGTATTGATGTTGGGACCAGATCCACTGGGGCAATTTATACCCATAGCAATCAAAAGTATCCACCGGAAGAGGATGAATGTGAAAGAAGTCCGAGGAGGCCAAACGGCCAGTTTTTCGCTAAAAAAAATCAAACGATCTCAAATAAGGAAAGGAATGGTCATGGTCAGCCCTGAATTAAAGCCGCACGCCTGTTGGGAGTTTGAGGGAGAAATCTTGGTCCTGCACCATCCTACAACCATATCTTCGCGCTATCAAGCAATGGTTCACTGTGGAAGCATCCGACAGACTGCCTCCATTCTCACAATGTCCAAGGAATGTCTCCGAACAGGGGACAAGGCTCATGTCAAATTCCGGTTCATTAAACATCCGGAGTACATTCGGCCGGGTCAGCGAATGGTTTTCCGTGAAGGCCGAACAAAAGCAGTTGGAAACGTCCTCAAGCCGATAACTAACTCAGTACCAGTCCAGCACCGACCAAAGCCGAATAAAATGCAAGCACGTGGCCAACAGAACCAAAATCCAAATGTCCAGGCTGCAGCGGCATCTAAAGAACATCATCAACAACAACAACAACAGCAGCAGCAGCAGCAACCTGATCTCAAGCAGAATTTGGATGGTGTCCTGGAGGCCAGTGTAGACAAAAGAGACTTTACCAGCTCGAACGCGCGAGGAGGTAAGCGGACAAAACGACCCAATGGGCCTCAAGGAGGTGGAGTTTCGTCTAATTCAGCATCATCAACTACGGCGCCGTCACAAAATACTTCACAAACTCAATCAACTTCACATATCGCTGCCAAAGTGCAGTAAATCAAGAAGACAGAATAGAGGAGCAACAAATTCGGTGATTTTGATACAAAAAAAAAATCAAGGGAGATATTCTCGGCGCATAGCGAGTGGGAGATTTATAAGGATTTATTATAAGAAAGATAAAAAGTTTTGTTTCTGCTTAAAGTTAGAATGGCTTAATTCGTTTTTTTTTCTGTTTTTGTTAAAATGCAGTTTGTTCTTAAAACTTTGACATTTTTAGTGAAAAATGTGTAAAAAAAAAAAAAAAAAAACAGTAACATGAATATGATTTTGAAAATGAAATTAAATTTAATTTGGAACAATCTTTGGACTTCATTTAAGAAACTGTGTTTTTGTTTTATTTTAGATGTTAACCAAGAAACAACACAACACAGAATTCATCAGTTAACCAAGTAGATGATCATTTATAAGGTCGAAAACCAAAAAGGTCCTAACCTAGAAATTTAAAAATTCGTCATGGTGATTCGAATGGCTAATTTTGATGTCATTTGACAGGTGCGTGCGGTGTGCAGACCTACAATTTTACCAAATGTAAATTATGGCATCCCATGTTTTTGGTTTTAGGGTTCAAGTCTTTAAAGTGACTAATCATTGAAGATGTAAGGTTTAATAATACAATGTCATAGTTAAGTAAAAAGTTTGTAAAACTCGTTACCTATATGAATTTTATAAACCTATTACAATTCCTGGACATTGCAGGTAATTCGATTAAAATTTGACTTTTTCGGGATTATTAAAAAAAAACAATTCCTTTCTAAATGAGCCGACACCAAAGTTAAAGGTTGAACAAGGTTCTTTTTTTTTATTTGTTCATAACTTTAATAAATAAATAAATTTACATCGCAGATAAAAATGATTAGTGAAAATATTCATAGACAGCTAAAATTAGAAAACCTAACGGTTTAAATCGGCCTGAAAAATCGTTATTACATGTGAGCGTAGAAAAGGTAAGAAATACCTACCTGTACCCATTCAATTGGAAATGGCATACCTACATTGATCCTTTTACCGATGTCACAAAATAATTAACAAATTACCAAGAAAACTGAATTCCATTTGTCGTTTGCAATGGTTACATTCGGTTGGCAGTCAGATTCAGATATAGGCTATCTGAAATACGTTAGTATCGGATATGTTCGATTGTTGTTGTAGTGATAAACTTAGTTTTTCAATGTGAAAGAGAAAAACCTTTTTTTTTCTTGTTCTGAAAAGAAGAGAAAATTGTTGTGAATTCGATTTCGGAATCGAAACCAGAAGCTTTCACACGTATTAGATTGTTGTTGCGTATTTACGAATGGAAATCTGTTAAATCGATTCAACAGAATTGAAAATTACTCTCGCATAAAGGCCCTAATTACATGTAGTCGTCTGAGAACTACAACTGCCATCGAGAAAACTATTTTCCTACCTAACCTAATTTTGGTCCTCAGATTAATTTCCACATACCTACGACTTTGTAGCTAAGTAAATTTGTTTTCTTATTTTTTAGTTCATGGCTGTATGTTGAACATGCACATGCGTCTTAGACTCCATGTTATAAAATGAGCTCAATGAAATTTATGTTTTGCATTTCTATTTGATTTATTCAACTTTTCTGTTGATAATATAAAATAAACTTATTGCAAAAGTTCAAAATATAAATATTAAATAGAAAATTCGTATTAAAAAAAAAAACAATTTTTTTCATAAAAATAAAAAGAAAGATCATATTCTCAGTAGCATCTATAATTTATTATCTTCAGGTTTGAGCAGTTTGAGATGTAAGGTCTAAATCAATTTCGACCTTAAACTAAATATTAGGCCAAATTTTTATATAAGTTTTATGGCCTTTTCTGCCTTCATTTATGTGCTGACATGTTTTAATGATGCAAAATGATTCTTATTCGATATTTGGATCGTTTTGCATCAAAATCTCGAACTTGAAATTTTTCTCAGCCGACGATGTTTTTTACAAAATTTTACAAAATATTATGCGTTAAACAGTTGAGTCCGAAAGGATGAGTGTTATTTTTACTTGCGATATACATACTATAGTCTGTCAAAGCTCTTCAAATCCAGAAATCTCACCATAACTTCAAAACTGCTGCTGTACAGGACCATGGTCCTGCCAGTACTCACGTATGGATCCGAGACTTGGGTGCTTAGCAAAAGGCACTCCAATCTCTAAGCCGCGTTCGAGAGAAAAGTCTTAAGGAGAATTGTTGGCCCCATATGTGAGGAAGGACGATTCCGGAGACGGCACAATCATGAATTTTACGCAATCTACCTTGAAGCAGATATCGTGACAAAAATTAAGCTCGGTAGACTCCAGTGGGCAGGTCACCTAGCTCGCATGAGCTAAGAGGAACCTGCTCGGAAAGTTCTTTGTGGTACATTCTATGGTAGACGACAGCGTGGTAGACCATGCTTGCGCTGGAGAGATGGAGTAGACCAGGACGCCCGGAGCCTTGGGGTGCGCAACTGGATGGCGGCGGCTCGAGACCGGGATGGGTGGAGAGACTTGTTGAAGGAGGCCAGGACCGGACCCCGGTTGTCGAGCCGACGATGATGATGATGATATACATGCATATATTATTATGTGGATTCTTACTGTAGGGCAAAACTTGGATTGGTAAAAAATCGACCTCTAGATTTTAATCAAAATTATGGGCCCTATTATGACTCGCGAGTCGAACGTTCGACTCATGTCGAATGATTTGGCGAATTATTAGTTCCGTGGTATTACGAATAGCGAACTTCGAAGTTCGCATTTGAAGACAAAACTGCCAACATTTTGACATTAAAGGCGAACTTCAACTTGGCGATTCGCAAACAGTAATGCCAAATAGTCACATAAGCCGAGTTTTTAATGTGACTCGCGAGTAATAATAGGGTCCTACATTGCGATAATAAAATGAAAAAAATAGTTCCCACAGTTGTGTCTGTTAGTCTGTCTGTACCTGCTTAGACCACTAAGCGATTCTTTTAAAATTTTGAATTCATCGTTTCATAATGATGGTGCGAAATTAACAACGCTAACTGCCATACAACCCTTGACAAACACGTTAGTTATCTCGGCACAAATTTTGTGTTGTACCTTCTATTGTAAATGCAGCCCGCATTTTGGAAACAAAAATTACCAAAAGCCGTTATTAACGGTTCCTGCCATAAAGCGTTTTTTTTTTTTTTTCATTTTCGACTTTCTCGTTAACGGTTGAATCGATTTCCATCGAAGTTATACAGGAGGCCCTTTAAATTCGGAGTAGTGTTGCATAAAAATAAATAAAAAAACAAGTTTATTGCCTAATTTAGAATATTTGTCTGTAAATGATAGCTCATTATCATTTTTCGGGATAGAACAACAAATAGAGATCAATTCATCCCTCTATTTTCTGCAATGGAATTAAATCCAGTTTTTAAAAAAACAAGTGCTCTGTTTGTTGAGTTTCTTATTCCTCTGTTTGGAAGTGGAAAAAAAGTTTAATAACTGTTTATATTTGTTGTTTTTTTTTTAATTCAAAATGATTAACCAAAACAATTTACCCAAGATTTTCACATGAACAGCTGTTTACGTGAATGGGTACGTTCAGATGACGAAGGGACTTGAAGGCAAGGCAAGTTTCTCGTCTCTAATTGGCCAGAAGTCGCAAAATTTCCTTCCAATTAAGGCAACTTTTATTGGAAAGTGACTGGAAAGCTAGTCAAGAAATATCTCCCTTCATTTCAAGTCAAGTGCATTTATGTCAAAATATCAGCTGATTATATTTGGTCATTAAACAGCAAGCTGAACTTTGTTTTATTGTTTTGGGCGGAGGAGTTCTTTATCAAAATAATAGAGAAGATTTAATTAAAAAATGCATCATTAGTAAGAAGTATTCAGCCTTATTTTGAGATTCGAATGAAAAGCTATTTCGATAGAATAGATCTATTCATTCGAATAAACTTTACATATTTTGAGAATCGAACGAATAATATTCATTATCGAATGAATTCATAAAATGAACATCAGCTCTTTGACATTTACTGACATTTCTATTTAAATTAGTGTGACCAAGCTGTTTTTTTCGAAGAATTTTTGTTTTTATAAAAATGATGGTCAAAATAATGCGTTCTCATTTAAGAAAAATAAAGTAAAGATAAGTAATGTTAAAGGCCCGGTAAAGTTTACTATTTAAAAAACATCAATAAAAACTGAAATTTTAAAATTTGGGAGCATTTAGAAAATAGTATGGTAAGTTTATTGACATGAAAAAGTAACAAAATAAATTTAAAACTTTTGAATAGTTAAATACTAGATTTTTTTTAGCTTTCATGTCAATTTAATTGTGTTTAAAATTGACTAACAAAAAAAAATGTAACTTCAAAGTCTCTCTTTACTTTATACACACCAGGTCACACTTTTCAATTTTCAACAAAACAAAAAAAGTAAAATCCCTCGCCGGAATTTTTTTGTTATTTTGTAAATACTTGTACCTCATTGTTATTTGCTAGTTCATGAGCAAGAGTTTATTGTTAAATTTTCAAGAAAAACAGATGGCAATTATTTTATTTATAAGAAGTGAAGATGGCGGCGAAGAGCAGATATGGAGGAGAAGGATAATGGATGCATTAAATCCATTCAACATTGAAAATCCCTTGGCTATCTCCGGATTTTCTTCCATAAATTTGATGAGAACTTCTTTCTTCTCCCGTTTAGTCCAATTGGAATGCGACCTTTAATTAAAATGTCAACAAATAATTCATAAAAGTATTTTATTTTCTTTATTTTTCAACAAAAATATTTGAGCTCACATGTTTTTTTAATCTATTCGCCAGAAAATTTTTAACGTCAAATAAATGGCATTTGTTTCGAATGATTCGAAAGTCAAAATTTGCTTAGTTTTCAACAAAAAATGAACTTTCGTTTGATGAAGTGAACTTTCGATTCGTTCGAAACTCAAAATACAAACTATTCGAATTCGACTTACTTTCGCATGAAAGTGAATTTCAAAATAAGGCTGATTGAAAAAATATAATTTACAATTTGGAATTGACTTGTGTAAGGTGTTTTTCAAAAAAAAATATTATTATAAATACTATCTGCACTATCAACGGAAGGTAAAGGTTGGAAGTAAAGTTCCAATTTTGGCATTAATGACATCTCAAAAAAATAACTAGTTTCCTTTGTAAAATTTGCGTTCAATGAATGCACTTGACTACGTACATATATAGTTCCTTGTGTCTGCTGAACGTACCCAATGTCAAATTGGTTTGGGATAATGAAGTTCACCCGACGGATAGCAGAATGGAAAGGTAGAACGAAGGGGAATCCAGTGGGTGCATCGAAAGTACGATTCACGTGAATAGCAGAATAGGGCTGTATATTCACTTTGAATTCCATAAAAAACAAAAAAAATGTGTTCATTCTTCGAAATTTCATCACATCTTACCTTTTTTGAATGTTAACAAAATATTTTAAAAAATAGAGGTTACCAAATTGTATTAATTTTACATCTTTATTGAATTTTTTTTTAAGAATGTTTCAAAATATATCTTATTTTATATTATTATCATTTTTAAATACATTAAAATGTTTTACCACTGAATACAAGAAAGTACATACAAACTGTATTTTTATATTAGGGAGGCGTAGAAGTCTTTTTTCTTTTATATGCTTTTTTTAATGATTAACTAAAATGCACATTATATGATAACAATTTCTATTGTAGCATGAATAGGTTATAATTTGAAAAAATAAAATTAAATAAATACAAGCGTACATAACAAGACAATAAAAACAAAAAAAAAAAAAAACGCTAAAAATACATTTAAATTTAAACTTAATTCAATTTGTAGGTGTTTTTTTTTTGTTTTTAATATAATTATTATTGATATCACAAAGAATATATATTTTATTTAAACTTTTTTATATCTGTATATTTGTTTCAAAAAATATATAGTGTAATGTATTCGGCGAACCAGAACAGAGGACTTTAGCGCAATTTTCAGTTTTTTCCTGTGACAATCTTCAAATTAGATTCTTTATTCCCTCGGAGCCTTATAGAATCTGAGGGAATAATGTATTTTTAATCATGGTTTCCAATTAGAGATTCTTGTTGTTCTTCATCGTTTATTCTGAAAAATAAAGTTTAAATGTTGTTATAAGCGCTGGAGAAGATTCTTGAAAATAATGTTTTTTTTTTTGTAAACTCACCTAACGATACTCGGCTTACGGCACCGACACAATTTTCGATGAATTAATTTAAAGAAACAAACTATTGGATCGGCGTCATCATGTTTTGTTAGTAGCGCAACTAATAGCAAAGCAAAGAATATTGGAATTGAACCCATATAAAATGAAGACGAGTACGGTTTCCTTTCGAGGAAGAGATCAAAAGCAATCGACATTGGAATTTGTAATGTCATTGCAAGTGTTCCAATGAGCGTTGATGTCAGAAAGCAGCCCCTTCAAATAGAAAAAAAAAAAAAACAAATATTGATTCATCATCATTTTTATTCATGGGGATATATTGTAAGAATAACACTAACCATAGCCAAAGAGCCTCGGATACTACAGTACCAATAAGACCATTGAGAAATAGCACCGCAAATTGATTTTGGTTGGGAAGCTCAAAAGTTTCTATCTGAAGAAAATTTAGAACGAAAAATATCGGCCACATTAGCATTAAATTCCACAGGCCAACGAAACCTTAAAGTAAAGACAAAAACAATTGTTAATTTTTGTGTAAAGTTATGAAAAAAAATATAATCCTGCCGATTGTGGAACTCGGAAATCTGTTTCTCGTAAAGTTGAATTTATATCATTTCAACTACTGAAATCAAAGTCTAATGAACTTTGTATATTATCCATTTCTGAAGCACCTTCTTCCGTTCAAGGTGGTCCGGTTCGTTAGAAATATTCAATGATTGAAATAAAATTAATTCAACTTCTCTCGACTTCCATAATCAGCATGAATATTTCGAATTATTACCAAAGAATAATGGAATGTCTACTTTTTCTTCAGTGTCACTTTTTCTTTTCACAAAGACCAGGTACGCCGCATAAAAGAATGCACTAAATAAAGCTAAAATAACACCACGAGAAAATTTCGAATCTGAGATATCAGATATTGTCACAGTCACCTAAAAACAAAACAACAAACATTGAAAATTGACAATTTAAAAGAGATAAATGTTTTTTTTAACTTACAACACCACTAATGTTCATGGCAACAGCTAAGAACTTTGAGAATGTAAATTTATCACCAGAGGACGAAGGGAAAAATCCAGCTAATACAAGTGTAAAGAAACTAGATGATGAGCTAAGAAGGACCACCATTGCACTTTGGCTTTGTTCTAACGATAATTGATACAACCAATTTGCGATGAACCACTGAAAACGAAAATAAAAGTTATTTTTCGGAGTAAAATAGATTGGATAAAATATTCTCACAAGGATACTAAAGAGAAGTGCTGTCTTTGCAGTCTTGTGATGAGTCCTTTGTCTGCGTATCCTTAGACTTGCCGCATACGACAGACGCGACATAAGGGCTTCGGTTGCTTCATGGGCCGACATCTCCCTCACTTCGGCCATTTTATTGAATCTCACTATACGAATTCCGGAATCGTCACTTTCTGTGCCCGAAATCGTTCCAGGTGTACGTATTGGAATGTATGTTGGATCACTCTATGGAAGGTGAGGAAAATAATCAATTATGAACTAATAATATTACGGCTTGAAAGAATTTATTTGATCCGCTTACAAGTGATCCTTGTGTTGCGTAGTAGTTCTCATCTTCGGTTGCTTGATCAATAGCCTTTAAAAAAGAAATTTGAATAAGTATTTTCGTCTTAAAAAAAACATTTATAAAAGAAAGTAGTTGTTGATGTCGATCGGTTTGCTTATAAATTTCTGAGTTTATAAGCCATCCGGCTTAATGCATGGCTTGTATTATCCATCACGGTTATATCAATACCCATTTTCATTAAACCTCTTCGATAAATATAAATAGAAGAAAAAAAAGAAGTGGTTCCTTAATTCTGCCGGTCTTAACGGCTATAGCCTTAACATTTGTTTCCATTTTATTTAATCTTGGCAACTAGCGTTTTTGTAGCATTGTCCGTTTTTTTTTTTTGTATAGGACCAAAAATAACGGTACCTGAAACACTTTTGCAGCTGTTAAGGAAAATTATATTTTTGTCCAAAACTTTTTTTAATCTTCGACATTTTTTTCTCGCGAATTTTTAAATTTCATACCCCCCTTATTCTCTTGGGCCCACTACTGATTTGTATTATTATTTTTCAAATTTTCAACTTGGGAAACCTTCTTCAGAAAAGGAACAAAAAAAAAACTATAACCATTGACAGCACTGACACAATAGAGAACAGATTAAGTACAATACAGTACCTTATTCTGGTTTTGGGCAGTAAAGTGATTGCTGTGTTTGGCAAAATCACTCTGTACATCAAGAATTTGCATTATTAATGTGTGTTTATTCCCTACAGTTGAACTGTGTCATTGCATCTGCTCAGACAGACCACGGCTGCATAAGAAACTCATGTACTACAATCGCTGGTTGATGTAGACAAGAAAAAAAATAATTTTTGAGCATTCTGGATTGTTACAAATCTAAAATATTTTTCAGCCAAGCGATCATAGAATCGAGATTAATGTAATTTATTGTTTGGTTTATTCCACTTTTATAAGTTTGTTCTTTACAACCTAATTTACCATTCAATGTTTGAATTTCTATTTGATTAGAAACGCCTGAAGTCGCTTCTGTTTTCATCAACGGTATAATATTTATTACATGACCAACATTCTGATAAGCCAATCACTTTATTTCTTAGATTATATTCTCGCACATATGCTAGGTTCCCTGGGATAGAGCTCGAGAAGCAAACAAGCCCCTCGCGCACTGATAAAAAAAAATGTTATCTATCTTACCGAATAGTTTCCCGGTTGTTCACATGTCTCTTTCCATGGTGTTATTAAGCCAATAACAATTAGATAAATTGTAAACATGGATGTCTTAAAATAGGTACAAAAGAACGGTTTGTCATACTTTTCATCTTCGTATAGAAACTGTAAATTGAAAAATTATTTATAATAGTCATAATAATTATTGAATAATCTTAGATTCTGAAAAAAACAAAATTGGATTTACCTTTGTTATCTCATTGGACGTTACCCATATAATGTCGACGAGTATTAAAACGATTATACCTAAAATAAGTTTTTGTGTCTTGCTTAGCATATTGTGCGAATTGACGATTTTGCTGATGTGTTAAATGATCTTTATCCAGATTCTCATTTCGAGTTTCGTTCGAAGGCGCGGATGCATTGGTGCAGGGAATTATAGAGAAGATGTGATGATTTGTTTTTTTTTTTTTTTTTTTTTTTGTCGTCAATTTGTGTATATGAATTTCACATTTATAGTAGTTAGCTCTTAAAAGTTCATATTTATTTAAATTTGTTAACTTTTACAACTCCTGTAAAGAATAAAAATAGAAAATGTTACTAGTTTAATGTACATACAAAGATTAGCAATCATAATCAAATGGATTCTGTTTTATTTGAATGATAGAATTAATGAAATAAGATTAAACAATGGTATGAGATGCGTCATTGCATATTTATTATTCACAATGTCAATGAAATCTAATGCTTCTCAATTAAATAAAACGTTAATTATTATTTATAGGCAGTTAAAGTAATCAGTATTTTGTTTATTTGGAGGAAAGTCAAAAAGGCACGACTGGAATAAATTGATAATTTTTTAAACTTTATAAGTATGCGACTATTATCAGGCCAACATAGGAAGCAATGTTTGCCAAAGTAAATGGTGAGTGTTATTGTTAGTGAAGCGTGTAAAACCGATCACACGGATAAGATTCTGTACTTCGGCAAATGGATGATGAGCTAAAACACCACCCTACGCTCGTGTTTATCGATGAGAAAAATGCAACAAAGCAATGCACACAAATTGATATTATGTTTTTCTATTTATTTAGATACAGATTGCAAGCATTAAGTCAACAGTGACGTTACGCTTGGGTTATTATAATGTTATTTTTTTTCTACAGAAATTAGAAACAATATTTATAATTATAATTTTGGAAATAACGATAGTGAACATGTATGTCAACACACTTTATTTTTAGACAGGGGCTTAGTTAGTTTATGAGTAATGATTAACAATTTACTTGAAAAAAAAAGTTTTAAATAAGAAAGATAACAAAACAAGGAAGAATAACCTGTTAGATGTTGTTTTTGGAAATTTGATTACTCTGTCGTAAGGTTTATTATTTACAGTCAGTCGAACTCTTATTTGTACAACATCTTTAAAATTAGCTCAACATTGTCCAAAACTGCGAATTTCTACGAATTTTTGTACAAAATTCTTCAAAGTTAAAAAAATAAAAAAAAATGTATTCGTAGAATTTCGCAGTTTTTGGCATTATGCGATCAGACATAATATTTAATAGGCTTCTAGGCAGCTATCGCTGGTAAGCTGGATATCATTGAAAAATTAGCTAGCGTGATTATTAAAGCTTATTATTTGCTTATTGTATTCAGCCAATAAATCTTAAGAAGGTGCATGAAAATTGGGATCGCGCGAAGATCGTTAACATACGCTCACTTTTAATGGTGAAAAACTTTCGTAACTGTTATATATTGGCATGCCTCTACCCTCGTCCTTTTCTTAAACCTCATTAAATATCTCAGAATGAACTGTAACGTAAGCCCTGATGATGCAAAATAATATACATTTCAAGAAAAATAGTTACGATGAACTTTTACCACCAAGTATAAAAATGATAGTTAAGTGTAGGACCGACAAATCAACATCTCTTGTGAACAAAAAATATGAAAGATTCCCATTTTGCATCCGAAATATTACTAAGGTCCATTCACCATCTGCCATCTTACAACTTGACGTTTTTTGTAAAGATACATCATTTTTAAGACAATAGAATGGTGGGAAAACCGGCTTGACTTTCTCATTAAAGATAAGACTATATCCGGCGGTACGACACTGCAGCGGAACTGCTCATCGTCGTCAAATAAAATAAAGTATAATTATTATTTTTTAAAGAATCGTTAATCTTTAACAGTTATTTATCTAAAAATATCAACTTTGAATACCTATTAAGGTCTTACGCACCAGTAGTTGAGATTTGTATCGTTGTAAGATATTTTCTGTTTAGATTTTAGTTTTCTTTAGTTTTCTAAATTCAATTTTAAAGTAAGACCTTTTCACTCCCTAACATCCCTTAAATCTTTGAACTAATGGCATCAACGAATACCAATAGATTTGATTAAAAAGTATAACTATAATTATTTTACTTATGAAGCAATATTTAATTTATTTGAGTTTACAATGAAAACTACTTATCTATTTAAGAATGTAAACTTTTGCTTATGGCGACTATAGGATAGAGATAAGAAATGTATGCAAAGAAATTCTAATTAAAGTTTAAATTGCCGTTTGTTTATCTTTAAAGAAGCCCGCAATAATTTTTCAAAGAATAAGAACAAAATAAGAAGCAAGTAGAATAAATAAACAATCAAGTTTAAGAAGATGACGTCGACTACAATAAAAATAGAAGGAAAGAAAGACAATCAAACAAAATTGTGGCATGGGCAACTTACTGCTCTGTTTTGTCAATTGACCCAACGAAGAGCAGCTGTTTGTCGTTTGTATCGTTTCGTAATTTGCTGGTTGAGCACGACCACACAAACAGGAAGAGAACAAATTCTCGGGTAAAATCAATAAAAAAAACCCTATCACGAGTTTCTATTTGAGGAGATTTATGACCAGCTCAGACACCTGTCTGGTTGTCTAGATACAAAGTAAAAACTACCGGAGAAATCTAGGAAGCCATAAGGGAACCGTTTAGGCAAAGGTGGAGCTCAAGTACAGACAGAATCTTCGCAGATTCATTCGATCTTCCCACTGATATTTTTGTTCAACAAACAGTTTAATTTAGGTCATGGAATACATTATTTATCTTTTTTTTTGTGTGAGCAACTAATTTCGAAATACCTTTGTTTTGGTTCCAACACCATGAAAAGGGCAAATAAGTCGACACTTTGTCGGAGAGAAGGCGTCTCTGAGATTTGGTTAGACAGTTATTTATTTTTACATCGCACTTATTTAAAGATTATTTAATCGTGTTGCGGTTTTGCGGATGAGATTAATGGCAATGGGTGAACCAATAAACAGAGGACGTTTACCTTTTGGATGCGCAAAATATTTTGTTTAATTTTCGTTGTTGTTTTTATACTTTTCTTTCAATATTTTGTATTTTACTATCACAAATATGTACACATTATGGAAGAACTTTTCTTTTTTTACATAGAATATATTTCAACCAGATAAATGAAACCCTATGTTTTTACCTTTTCTCGAATAGATATTGCTTCAAATTATATATTTTATATGAATTAAGTTATATATTTAGTAATAGATAAAATATACGTACTCTACACCCAAAAGACGGAAGAAATAACAACGGATGACGAATTGACGACGGACGGTCGCTCCGTTCACAGAGAAAAACTCAAGTACAAGTTTCTTTTTTTTTTGTATTTTCTATGCAAAACGTCAACAACATTTGTGTAAATTTTGACGTTTACAAGATAATCAAATAGGGGGTAATTTGTTAGAAAATAGTGGGATTTTCTTCTAAATAGGGATATTTGTGTACAGCGGCTTGTTTGAACAATGAAGCCAAAATATTTAATTAACAAATTCAAACGAGCACTCAAAGCTGTTCAAAAAAATAAAATATTTTTCATATGCCATATAAGATTGTTTAAAGAACTTAAACAAAAGGCGTGTTTTTTTGCAAGCCCGGGGAGATTTAGTTGAAAAAAAACGACATTGGGGATTAGCGACACCATTACAGAAACAAAATGGAGTTTCCATACAAACTATCGATAACAATTATGCAATTCACTCCGGTAAAACAGTTTTTCTCCGTGCTTAAGTTAAGCCCCGAGAATTCTCCGCGCTTAGCTAAGTCCGATGGGGATTAGTTGTTGTTGCATTTAACATGTAAATTGCAGGACAGGAGGTCGTTTTTTTTCGATCGATTTCCTCGGGGCTTGCAAAAAAACACGGCTGAAGTGAAGTGTTTTAAGGTTTGACTACATTCACGACTTTTTGCAAAAAAGTGGTAAAAACGTCAAAATTGAGTCTGACTCCATCCGAAACTGCTTGGTAGAGGATCGCAACCAGGTCGGTTGTGCCTCTGGCACGGCCGAGCGCCAAAGTTTCTTTAATTTTATTAAATTAAATTATTCTAATAATTTATTACCAAATCCAGGATGGATTCTCTTTGGGAGGGGGAGTACTTTCCTGGTAATCAGAAGACATTATTCTTCAGCAACCGAAAATTAGGCTCGAAGCTTCATTGCCAGAGCTTAATCGGACACCGCTAGTCCCGTTAAAACGGACCACCAGGCGGATAACAGTTCCAGCCTAGCAACTGCTTCAACCACTAAACAGGTTGATCTAATTATAAAGAGCCTTCTCGCTCTAAAAGAGTTTCTCTTCTTTTTTTCGAAACAAAGCTAATACAAACATATGTGATTTATTAATCAAATATGATTTTTTTTACACAGAGTGATCTCGCTCTAACATGAAATTATACTACATTATAGCCACTTTTGTACTTCCTAAGCTGTCGTTTGTCGTTAGAATAAGACAAACATGTAACTTGAAATTATAAAGACTCAATAAAATTCAATTCAATTCCATCCGAAACTCATTCATCGGACTCTGTAATCGGGGGGGTTAAGTTATGAATTTTTGGTTTAAAGAATTAATTTTATGAACAAAAATAACACTAGCCGTGTTTTATTGGTAATTTTATAGCCAGTGCAGTAAAATTTCCCTTGCCAAACAAAGAGTGTCGATAAATTAGCCAGTAAAAGAGTGGATATACATAGTTAGAACTTTGAAGATGAAGATCGCGCTCTTGAAAAGTATTCATGACTTGAACCTTAATGTTGTTTTTCACTCACAAAATGGATGTGATCTATGATATTTGTAGTTTGGTGGAGACAAAATGGATGTGAACTATGATATTTATAGCGAACACAGCCAAAAGTTGGTAAAGCGTTTTATTAACACAGCCAAAGCGTTTTATTGGTACTTGATTATTGCGCTAGCTATAAATTACTAATAAAACACAGCTACTGTTGATTAATATATTAATAATCATTGACTTATTATATATGGACTGCCAGGAGCCAACTTCACGTTGACGCCACTTTAAGCTATGCGTTACAAGCGCCGAGTTCAGTCCTATCGGAAAATACAGATACTACTGTTTGACATTTGTATCGAGGATTTTTTTGAAGGATTTTTTTCCATCTGATTTCATTTTTCATTGGGTACGTTCAGCAGACACAAGGGACTACATTTATGTAGCCAAGTGCTTTCATTGAATGCAAATTTTACAAATGGAACTAGTTATTTTTTGAGATGTCATTAATACCAATTGAAACTTTACTTCCAACCTTTACCTTCTATAGTGCAGATAGTATTTATAATAATATTTTAATCTGAAAAACACCTCACACAAATGAATTACGAATTCTATATTATAATTTCTTCAATACATGCATTCTGTCTTTCCGACATCCTTCACGTTGTGTGACGCTGAACGTGACTGAGATTTTTCACTTCTTGTCTAGGAGCAAATAAAATTTTCTTTCACTTAAATCGATAACCATTACCGCTGTTTGTTGATTTCATTGGTTGCTATTGTTAATTAGTTTCGCAATGATTCAACTTTGTTTTCATACTTTTTCTAATTAATAACAACAAACAAATAAACAAACATCATCGAGAAGAATTCTGAAACTGAACTGCAAAATAAAAACAAACAATAAATGTCAAACCAGTGCTAGGGGTTATTTGAAAAAGAAAATCCCTTAACTAAATCCGAAAATTTCCTTTTTTTACAAACAACTTCTCTCTTCATTTTCAAAACTGTTAATTCATACAAATTTTAGTCATGTCGAAGTTCATAAAATAAATAAAACTGGCAGATTTGAAAAGTAAATGAGTAGAGGTAGTATTTTGCTTTACACTTTTTGCTAAGAATATTGAATATATTAAGTAGGCGTGTTTTTTGCAAGTCCATATGGATTTGTCGAAAAAACGACATCGGGACTTCTTACTTACAGTACGTAAGTCCCGATAATTATCTGGACTTAGCTAAGTCCATATAGATTTAAGTTGTTGTTGTATTTACGTGTAAAACAATTAGTTCCGATGTTGTTTTTTCGACAAATCCACATGGACTTGCAAAAAAAAAACCTAGTAGTTTTAAGTACACAGTTTAAGCGCGTTTTTATAGGGAATTCTAATCCTCTACAATTTCGGTTAAGATAAATTTTACTGATAAATTAAAAGTAAGGTTCGTTCCTTTACTCCAAATTTTTGGGCATTTTTGTACAATTTTATTGTTTTTTTATGAACTTTGACAGAACTTTGGACTGAAATGCACAAAAATCAGAATTTTAAAATAAAGGAATGAACCTATGAATAAGTTATAATTAAAAAAAATACGAACGTTTTCAAGAAAAATAAGATATCTAAAAAGCTGCTCGGAAGTTGCCTAGTGGGCGAGTCGTATTTATAAGATTTTTGACTTTATATTTATAATTATTTCGAAATAGTTGGAAAATACTTTATTTGATATATACGAAAAATATTGCAATATTGCAGGTTTAGACAATAGATTCCATTGTCTTAAGGTAGGTAAAAAGTTAGAAAACTTCAGACATTAAAAATGTTTTTTATAAATTGGACGGCCGTCTAAAGTAAGACGGCGTTTATAAATACGATTGTACGAATTTTTGCTTGAAATAATGTTTTAAAAATATCTTCCTTCACTACATCTCTTGGGATGGAGAAAATAAATTTCATTGAAAAATCTTCATATTCGAAATATGACTCTAAAATCAAAGGTTTTTTAAAATAGATCAAAAAAGGATTTTTTTCAGTGCTCCCCCAACACTACGCCCATTGGTGACTTCCTATGACCATAGATGGCCTTACCTTCTTTGAATGAAATTTCATTCTAAGGCGAAGTATGTAACAGATGGCGCTAAAAATAGTATTTATTATTGTCGGTAGGCCTGAACTTGTCGCTGATTTCGCTTTGAGAACTTTAACCATCATCTCCGCAGGTTATGTATGGAATTGACAACCAACTAGCAGTCCATATATAATAAGTCAATGGGTCCAGGTCTTTGATCCTGCTTAGTCAAATTGATGGTACAAACTCTGTCAGATGGAGATTTGAGAAAGATGAACCGGTTAGTTGGTTGATTTTTTGACTATTGACAGTCATGACTATTTTTGAAATTTAATGACTGCGAATGTATTAAAACAAGTCATGTCTCTTGAGTTCTCCTGTACCTAGGTACATATAATAAATGGATTTGAATTATTTTTTTGGAATGGTATATACGTCATGTATCTTCGTCGGTTCGTCCACACAAAGAAACATATCAGGAAACATTGTTAAAAAAACGTTTCTGAAATGATTTACATTTTTTGTTTAAAAAACATTTCAGAATGTTCCTCGTTGCTCCACACTTTTCGCGACATTTTTTATTTGTTTGCATGAACACTAAACTCACTCTCACTCTCACCCTCTATGTAAATGCTTGAGAAACAAAGATGGTTTTCCGTTCGGAATGGGAAACAGAAACATTTCAGAAATGTTTCGCGAAGCGTCCAGACTTCAGACCAAAATAAACATTTCAGAAACATCTGGGAAACAATCCAGAATCATTTCAGAAATATTTCTTTATTGTTTCTTCTATATATTTATGTACCTATATATTATTTTCTGGCCTTTCTCCAAATCGAGCTGTTTTACCCATATCAATTTTTACCAAAACTTCTTCAAGAAAATGTTTGGCCCTTTATCCTTGTTAGTTTCCGAGAGCCTTTAAAATTACCTGTGTTGCTTTGATTTACCCTTACATTAAATTAATATCCTTGGAAACACGGAAAAAGAGCTTTTAAAATTTGTTATGACCACCATCAGTTGTTAAGGTAACCAGTTTGCACAATTAGTAGCCATAAACCTTATCTTGAAATAAAATTCTGAAAAATGGCAGCTGAAATAGTATGCAATGGAAGAAACAGGTCATTACCAACATTGGAAGTGGTCAAATCGGGTAAATCTTTTGAATTAAGCTTAAAATAATAGTTTAGTGAATAATAAATACTTTCATTTTGGTAGCCCCACGTTCTATGATGTCTACTTCGGGCAACATTGATTGGCTCCTGCACATTTACTATGCACGAAGAGATTTCACAACCTGCAAAACAATGATTGAAAGGGATCTTCCGGAACACCCAAATCCGGAATACTTATTTTTTGTCAAGGTAAGTTGTGTAACAAGTAGTATTACTAAACTAGGGGAGCTATCTAAAATAGGTATAAGAAAATTCAATTTTCTGGCTCTGCATCAGCCGATTAATTTTAATTAAAAAAAATATTAGAAGTGGAGAACAAAAGTTACTTTTGTCATTGATGTAAATGAATATTCTGAAGTTTATAGTTTTTTACAACAACTTTTTCACGACCGTGTCTGACCAAATTTTATTTATGTGCGTGCAACAAAACGCAAACAATAATGATATGGCTTTAAGATAGTTGGACGAGTTTTCCTTTTAAAATCTAGCCATTTATAAAGGGTTCACTTTTCGAACTATCTTCGTTAAGCTGTTACTTTCACTTGACACTATTTATTTAAATTGCTTATTTGCATATCAAAATTAAATAAACTTCAACTGTCATGAAAACCTCAACTGAAGTTTCGGTATAAAATTACAATTGAAAATTAAAAATTAATCGATTTTAAATTTTTACTCGGTCCTGAAAAGGATTTCATTACACCTTCCGTCGGGCTGTAAGTCTGTGCAAGCATGTGTGTCCAGTGATTTGAGCTAGAGCTTTGGTCTGATTTGCTTTAAATTTCTATTTGATTTTCTAGAGGAGAAATTGGAATTTTTGTTTAACTTACGTATGAAAAACGGTGCCATTCCTACAATTATTTCAGTTTTCTTAATTTTTTTTCGAAAACGGATCTAACGATTTTGCTTAAACTTCAGACCTGTAACGACCGAAATAGTTGTGAAAGAACTGTGTTTCAATACTTCTTGAGAGATTTTTGGCCCTAATGAAGGTATAATGAAGCGTTTCAAATAATTCACTCTCAATTGGCGTGGCAGTCTGTGTTTTGTTTTTTTTGTTGTAATCGGAATGTGTGATATGGATAGCAAAAGCCGATAAAATTTAAAATAAATTCTAATGGAAAAATAAATTAAACTTTTCCTAATGGTTTTGGTGCAGTGATGCAGCATTGAGCAGCGTTACAAAAAAAATACATTTTTTTTACCGGTCGAAAAAAAAGTTGAGTGCAGTTGGAGCCCCCCCTTGACCGATTCCTGGATCCGCCACTGATAAAGCTGGTTTTAAACCATAAATTCCCAAGTTCATTTAATTTCGTAGTGTTTGAGGATAACTTTGATTAATTATTTACATCAAGAAACTACTTTGAACTAAAACTACTTTAGTTCCTTAAATAAATCACTTATGTTGTTTGATTTATACTTTAAATTTTATTTAATATTTTCCTTACTTGACTTTATATTCTCTTTGAAGATAGTTATAATAAATTTTCTTTAAGATAATATTTTTCTTTATTGGCACAAAAGTTGTTTCTCCTCTTATGTCTCAATTCCTTGCAATGGCTAAGCCTTTTCAGTTGTTAGGAATAAGATTATACAAAAAAATGTAGATACCTATAACAACACTCTTAGGAATATAGTGCAAAAAAAGTCAAAATTATAAATTAAATTATAAGTTCTTTGGATATAATCGAATTATTTAGAACTTTTTGTATGCAAAACCTTTACAAAAACAATTTAGCAATTAACACGAACTAGAGGAAAAAGCAGATAAGTAAATAGGAAGTGACTTTAGACATGCAACAAGTAAGTCAGTAAGACAAGTAAATAAGTTAAATATGATAAATTTTACAAAAAAATCTTCAACACCTGTGCTTGCTTATTTGAATTTTTAGTCAAAATTTTGGATAATGCAGGACACTTTGGAAATTTAATCAAATTCGTTTGGTCTCGTTTTCTAATATAACGCATCTTTGTTATAGCAGAACCAATGAGCATTTAATGCAGATTTGGGATGCACTGATTGGCACATACCGACCGGAGAATACCTTTTGAGCTTCTCCATTGACGTACTTTATTAAGTTTCTCATTTTCACAAAATCAAAATTTTATTAGATACTAGATAGTACATAAAATTAGGTGGGTTCCTTACACCTTTATTTTTGTGTGACTTGACATTTAATTTCTTTCAGGGACTTATTGCAAGAGAAGAAGGCAATCACCTGGATGCTTTGCGCAGCCTTCAAAAATCGATTGATTTCAATTCGAAGAATATTGAATCATATAAGGAAATTGGTAAAACATTGTAAGTAAAGTACTACTATATTTATAAATTACATATGTGCATTCAAATTAAACAAAATTGGAAAGATTTCAAATGGGGCGCTTTAACCAGGCACTAGGTGTATTTCGTGAGGCCGAAACGCTCTCCCCCAGACAGGATCATGAAATTTTCCATTACATCGGCGAACTTTTGTACCGTAAAGCAACAAACAATAACCAATCAAATAATAGCAGCTCGGAAGATGAAACCGAAGCCAAAATCTATTTTCAAAAAGCTGTGCAAAATGGAAAAAAACTCGATAGCTATCAAAGATTGGCAGAAATCTACAGGAAGGAAAAGGACTATTTAAAAGCTATTGAGATTTTAGAAATGTCTCTACAGTAAGCCATCACTATCGATTTAATTAAAAAAAAAAAAAAAAAAAAAAATACTCGTATATTGTTGGATTTTTTTTGCTGTGGTTTATTTCATATTTTCCGTAGAATTGCACCTGAAAATACTGAAGTACTCACAGAAATTGGCGTTTTGTATTTGAAAACCAATGAGACAGAAAAGGCTCACGAGAAACTCTTAGAAGTAACCAATATCGATTCGAATTCTTCAAAAGGGCTTTTAGCTTTTGGAGCAATTCTACAGGTATGGTAAGCCGAGACACTTATTTATGATGGATTTCAATTTAATTTAATTTATTATAAATTTGCATTTAAATTAAAAAAAAAGATTTTTTAAAGTAAAAACTAAACCTACATAAATGTTCGATATAAAATTGATTTCTTTGTTTACGGATATGATTGAAGTATTTTCTAAGAAAAATCGTAAAGAATCTTTTCATAGGCTAAACTCTATTTCTCTCCAAGTCTATGGAAAAAAACATTAAAAACCCATTTCCACTGTGGCGTATGCGTGATACTTTTTTGATTAAAAAGTTGATTAGTCACGCTACAGATACCTACAATGTTGGAATTTCCGTCCGTATTTGGGTTTCATTTTTGTTTTATTTTTGATGTTTTATTTTAACTTTAAATAGTTTTCATATTTTGTTTTATACTTTATTGCAGTCTCGAAATGATGTTGAGGGTGCCTTGGGGAAATATAATCAAATCACAGGCCCCGAACTATATAGCACTGAAATATGGAATAATATTGGATTGTGTTTTTTTAAGAAGAAAAAATTTATTGTGGTAAGATAAAATGTCCATTTTGGCTCCGTTGGGAGTTTGTTAAAAAAAAAAAACAAGCTATTGCGTAGATTGATAGAGTATATAAACAGAAATAAGTACATATATATACCTACCAGTAAATAATTTGAGATTTAACCACTTTTGTTATTTGTCTATAATATTTTTTTATTTTTGTATTACTTTTCAGGCAATTTCGTGTCTACGAAAATCTATTTGGTTATCGCCATTGAATTATAACTCATTGTATAATTTGAGTCTAATTTATATAGCAGGTAAGATATTTGTATAGACTATGTATGTACACATAATTAAGGTAGTCATTAAAAATGCTGCAAGTGAATAGCCTTCAAATAAAACAATTATTCAGCCTTATTGTGAGATTCATGCGAAAAACATTCCACCCGTAAAATGTGACATTTCACTTTTTACCTTTTGTGAGTTTCCCCCGAAATTTCATGATCGAAAAATTCCCCTTATTGTGAACATTTATTTCGGGCAGAATGTTACGTCATTTTCACTTCTTTTTTGTAGGCGAACAAAATTTCGTTCGAGCGAAACTCACAAAGCTTTTAAAATTCCGGGCAAACAAAAAATTTTAAGGTGAAATATTTGTCGGGTGAAATTCACAATAAGGCTGATTGCGTTTTTCATAGTGAAAACCACGTGTGAAATTAGGAAGTGGCAGCTTAACTATTTAGATGGCACATTTGTCCTTTTTTAACTTTTGAATTCTTTTTCTCGCTGGCCTGAGATAATGCACCTTCGCTAAAAATTAACTCAAACTTATGTGTATGTCGTTTTTGATTGGGTTTTCGGATTTTTGAAGGTACTCCTTTTTGATTCTGAAAACATCAACTTCACAAGTTTATACACACACTAATAAAGACGTCATTTTACAAAATGGCTTCTTCAAGCATATATTAATTTTGACAAGTAATCAGATGAAAAACTTTATATGTATGTGTGGGTTCCTTGTCTACTCCATTATAAAATTGGGAAGAGAAAAACACTCCGAAAATGTTTTTTGGAATAGCCAATCGAAGGCTTTTGGAGTATAGTTGGAGTGAAAAAGGAGTACAAAAGGTGTACTCCGAAAATTCAATCGAAAACGACATTAGTAATTCGAAGAACATCTGCATTTGCATGATTTATGAATTATTATAGATGCCGCAACGTGTTTTTCAATATTTCTTCGGAGCTATTCGGAAAGTTTGACTGCTGGCTGGACGTGTGTGTTTCACTGTTATTTTTGGTAATTTCGTTTGGATTGTCAGAATGTTCTACTCCTTTTTGATTCCAATCGAATATGACTACATCAACTTTACGTCTTAACACACCCACTACCGTATGTCGCCATTTAACGAAATGGCAAACATACATTTTTCAAATTTGTCATTGTCAAAGTGACACAACATGGAGTTAGTATGATACTAATGCGCCAGTTGTAACTCATCATTTAAAATTTAATTTTTTAGTTTTGAGGCACTTAAAAAGGTGGTAATGATTTGACCCGACCGTCCACATAAAATAACATTTATTATTTCAATGATTGAACTACCTTACCAATGATTATTGAAAAATTAAACGTTTTGGGCCTGAACTAATATTTTTTTTTTACTAAAATCATAATTCAAGCCATCAGCTTTGTTTTTGCATCAAAATAACTACTGATTTAACTTTTTAAACGTCTCAAAGTTAACAATTAAGATTTTCATTAAATGAAATAACTGGCGCCTTAAAAGATAAAATGGCCATTTGGTGATTTTAACGTTAATAAAATGTTAAAAAGATAGTACCATGCTAACTCTTTTTATAATTTAGAAAATCCTCTTTTTAAACCAGAATCATACTAAAAATGCTTTAACATTTTACTAAATCGTCTAAAATTTTGCGCCAATGAGTGTTTAGAAAATGATATCTAGCCCTATTCTGCTAAACGTTCGCGTGAACATTTGCTATCCACATGATGGAAATGATTGTTCCATAATGTGTATAAATTGCCATAAAAAGAAAATTAAGACAATAAGATTCTCTTTAGAATTTCAAAAACAAGTACTGGTTAAAACTTGCTTTCGAAAGGCATAAGTTGTAAATAAATAATTTAAGGAAAATTCAATGAAACATTCCCGTGAATCGAAAGATTCGATCGAATCGTATAGTAGAATAAGGCTTGTCGTTGATCGTTTTACACTAAACTATTAGATTTTTCTTTATTTTTTTTCAATCAAACTTCCATTCATATGTGTGTTATACATTATATAGCTTTCCTTACCCTTGAAACTAAAAGTATAAATTACAGTCAGAATGTTTCAAAAATATGTTTCACCTTTTGAGATGATATGATATCCATCTCCATTAATTCTCTATACTCATATACGAGTAGAGGGACAAAATACCACTCTAGGGGTAAAGTTCACTTCCTGAAATACGTGAGGAGATTAATTTAGTATAACCACTGACATCTTAAATAATGGCTAGGAAAACTTTCAGACATCTGTGTCCTAAATGTACCTACACATTGTTTTTTTCAAAAACCAACATAATGGAAGATTTTTTTTTATTGTACGTCCTATGTGAGTCTATAAAGTTGAATTCATCTGTCGTATCCAGGTTAATCTTTTCAACAGAAGTTCACAAATAAAATATTATCCTCCCAACCTCTTGATAATGAAAATAAATTTAATCCTTATGCATGAGCCGAAGCATGATGCTATGCAAGTTTATGTTTTGCCATTTAGGCAACAGATGGTGTTGTTTTGTGTTGGATGGTTTTTCTTAAAATTTCTAAAATGATGTCCATAATAATAAATCAGTTTTTTGTCTTCTCGTGTGTCTCTCTCTCTTTATTCACAGCCCAACAATATGCAAGTGCTTTTCATACCCTTGCCGCAGCCATCAACCTTCGCAAGGACAGTGCTGAATGCTACATGCTTCTCGGAAGTAGGTTAATTGGTGTATTTCTTTTCAATCGATATTATACCTTTATCAAATCCTTTTTAGTTTGTTTGAGGAAACTCGAGGACTATGAAAATGCATTTACAGCATTTGAACGTTCAGTTACGCTATCGAAAATCCCTTCACCATCTCGGAATCCTTTGGTTTATTTAAACTTTGCATTATTTTGCTATCAAATTGGAAAAATCGAACTGGCCACGGAGAATTTTAATTGTTTTTTGGAAAACTCACAGGATATGATTCTGCCAACTGACGTAAGTTGTAATCGATTAAGGAATTTGCAATGGCAGTATTCAATTGGAGAGTGGAATTAAAATTGTAGATGATGTAGTTTACGAATTAGAGACCTCTTGATCAAATGTAAAAATGTATACTTGTACATCCACACACCGTTATTGTATTGTTATAAGCACTGAAAAAAATATATAAATATATATAATTATGTTTTTTGCTATAAACCTGTTTCAGGATTTAAAAATCCTTTTTTTTTTAGTATAAATTCCAGGCGACAAAGCTTAAATCCTTATTGCAAATATCATGGAATGAGAATAATGCCGATAATTCGGTGACAAAGGCTATTCACTTCGACGTTAACACCACTGATGGAGATGCCACAGGATAACGACAGCATCGTACTGAGGATATATTATAACGGGGGATAATGAAGAAGATATTATGATTCATGGATTGCTTTGGAATGAAATATCCCTGCAGAAAGAAATAATATATTAATGTCACTGTTCTTTAAAGAATAAAGATTTTAAAAGTTTGAGTAAGAGATCAATTCTTAAGATGTATTTAGTGTCTTATATTGTGGGGATTTTTCCCAACAATATTGTTTGGTGGAAATAAATCGGGTTAGATTTGTCGTATAAAGCCTGCAGACCCCTGGAGTTGAAGGTTAAGATAAAAGTTTATCGGCCAATGAATGATTTTCTCTGACGGCTCTTTACAAAATATTGAACAATTTTGTTAATCTTTCCATTTTTTTTTTATTTCGATGGAAAATTCACTTATTGCAGAGAATGGATTATAATTGGAAAACTTGAAAAATAATCTAAGTGGCGTAGCATTAAACCCGAGTGGAATGGCCTTCGGATTAAGTACTCGTTTATGAGATATCATTTTTTGTAAATTTATAATAAATATTTGGCATTTAAATTGTGAATAACGGAACTGGCCACGCACCTTGTTCCTTTTCGCCCACAATAGAGTACAATACAATTGAAGTAGTTACACTTTCAGGTACTGCAGAATGTTGCTTCTTTTTGACATTACCTGAATTCCATTTTTAATGGGGTTTTCAATTGGTAAATTCTATGATTTCAATTTAAAAATTGATTTTTTTCTTGGCGAATGGAACACATTTTCAAATTGATTTATTTTTGTCATTGTATTCGTGTATAGTTTCGTTTCTGTGTTTATATTTATTTAAAAAAAAAACTTCATCCCTTGATGAACTTTAAGAACATAAAGATGAGCTTGATGAAAGTTACCGATTAATTTTAAACTGATTCCATTTTTTATTATGCGAGCGAATATTTTTCACATATTTTGAACACAATATTCACACCTGAAATAAATTAATCAATTCAAAAAACACATTTGCAAACTGACAGCTGTAAATTATGTTGGTGTTAGTAAAAGGAGTGGTTAATCTGCCAAAAAATTTAGATTTGCAAAATTGATTTTAAATCAAAAATAAATCAATTTATTTTGTCCAATGGAACGAAATGATGGTCAAAATCGGATGTTTGATGGATCCAAATCAAAAATAAATTGATTTATTTTATCAATGGAAAACCCCATAAATTGGGTGATCTGTCATTAGACTCACTCGGCTCAGAGTGAGAGAGATTTTTTTTTTTTTAAAACTCCTGACATCTTTTTCTCATCATGAGGTGGGAGTGATATAAAACAAATATACGTCAAAATGAGTCGCACGGAATGAAGTCCAATAGTTATAATGAGGTTCTCCAGAAAAATTTCTTATAATAATTATACCACCCTTAGACTTATTATCAGGAGTTTTTCATGGTTAATTTTAGGAATAAATTGATAAAATTTGTCTGCTTTTTTTTCTTTTCGATTCTTTTTTTCTTTTTTTGAGCTAAGGGGCAAATTCAATAATACAATGATATAGCAAATACTATATTATCTATGAATGTGCACCTCTAGTCTAATCGACTGGATCGATTTCCATAAAACGTGATACCTAGGGCTTCTTGGCTGATTTCTTCGATGAGTATCTAATGGTTTTCCTGAGAAATTGTTTGTATTCAAAGTAAGGTCTGTAGTACCTTTTAGTAAAATCAATTTCAAAATCAATTTTGAGTACAAGCCCTAACTATTTTTTTCGAACTTGCTCGTGAAAGGCTTTACCGATTCTAGAAGACACAGGATCTCCGGAAATAATGCATTCAAACTTGGATGATTTAGTAAGTGTTCTACTTGGCTGTTTTATTTTAATATCTGAGTTATTTTTTGTTCGCCACGTCCTCGGGCTTACAAACGTTCTGCATTAGCTTATAATTTTGATATTTCAGGTGAGTCACCTGACAAATGTTCCCTGGTCCTTTAATAAAAGTCATACAATGCACTTTGTTTATAATAACCATATTTAATGAAATAAAGCTTAGTAGTATATATTTTAATTAAGTTTTTTTTTTTTTGTTATAAATTTCATAAAAATTCTGTTTTTAATTATAATACAAACATTATTAAACATTTATTTTAACAATTTAAAATTTAAATATTTTAATATAAGAAATGTCACATTATCTTTAACAATGGGGAAACAATAAAAAAATCGTATCTATCAATACACATTTTTGGGGCTCAGAAAATGTGTATTAATATGATATTTTTTATAAAGTTATTCTTAATGAAAAAAAAAATAATACACGTTTCGTTGCAATAGATTTAT
Source organism: Leucozona laternaria (assembly GCA_932273885.2). Classification (NCBI taxonomy): domain Eukaryota; kingdom Metazoa; phylum Arthropoda; class Insecta; order Diptera; family Syrphidae; genus Leucozona; species Leucozona laternaria. The sequence goes on along the minus strand of OW026368.1, from coordinate 17,601,466 downwards.
TTATAACTGTTTATGCAGCTAAACGACCATTTATTTGTATTATCAATTAATTTTAAGCTTAAATTTAACGTTTTATTATTAGCAAAAAGTTTTCGTTTTTTTTTTTTAATTTTAATTTTCAACCTTCAATAAAAAATATATATATCTATATTTTATTTTTTTTATTTTCATATATAATGCTATAATTTAGTTTTAAAAAATTATTATCGCTACTGTTTTTTTTTCATATACAATGGCACTTTCGTAGTTTCTTTCCTATTTCCCAATTTGTATTTTCTGCATTCATTCAAATGTTGAAATCCTCACAAGTAAAAAAAAAAATCAAATATTTCTCATAAAAAAATATCTACATTAAACATTATTATGCATAAACATTATTTTTTTTTAACTATTTAAATTATTTACAAGCAAAAATAAATGTCGGCAATTTTAGTCAAACACAGGTTGTCGTGACCCTGGTCATTCGAGTCATTTCAGCGCTGGTAAATCTACTTTTGAAGAAGAGTGACTTGAATGTTGTGCGAAATTGTTTGGACATCAAGCCATACAATACGAATCCGATCGCAGCATTTATGAGTGCAAGTAGATCCATTAATTCTCCAAACAAAAGATAGCATCGGACAAAAAAACATTTCTGCAAAATTCCACTTAGAAGACCAAGAATTCCCTGAGGAAATTCAGTTACCAGAAATAATATGAGCACAGCAACAAGGAGCATAGTTGTTCGGTCTGTTCGACGATCACATTTTGTTGAACTAAAAAAAAACAACAGAAATTAAAGTTTATATTTCGACTGCACGAACAAATAAAAAAAACTTACCGGCTACCATGCCCATTGAGTTGAGCATTCGGATTACTGTACTCTTTAAGTTTCAGTTTTCGTTTTGATGCATCACACAGTACTCGGACAAGAATAAAACTGATTACCGTAAGAATACAACATGGTAGCAGCTTGATAATTACAGAATGCACCCAGAAGTTGAAACTGCAAAGAGATAGAAAATAATATTTTGTTCAGTTTTTCGCATCATGCTTGGACTTTAACAATGAAATTGATAGTGAGAGTGATTTGATATTAGGATGGCTCTTTCTGCGGCATAGATTTCAGGTGTAAGCTAGCTTCTTGACGATAATATGGGCGCGTTCAACGCATATCTGAATTATTAGAGTTCTGAATTGTTGTTCTGAAAATTCAAATGACATCTAACTTATCTAACTTTGTATGACAGTTGGTCAATCAGAAGCTCCAAAAATTCAGAATTATAAAATTTCATATATATATATATGTTGAACGCGCACAATCATCGTACAACCGATATCGATGCAACCGGTGTATTTAAGTCTACACACTGCACAATCTGCATACAATTTGCCTCAAACGTTAATTTTAACAACTGTCAATTCATTTGTCTGCGTTTTTTTAGTTTGCCTATAATTTTGCGAAGGATTGTTACAACAGGGGTTCAAATCCTAGCCTTCTCCTCCTAAAAAAACAAACAAAATTCATGAATTATTACTCTTGCGAGTAAGTCACAAATGCCTTTAGGCTCAATTTTTCATTGGTGAGTTGAACCAGAGTTATCTAATTCTAGAATTAAATTAACCCGCAGTGAACTGAGGAAGCAGTTGTTTTGGTGGATAATGCTACGGAACGACTTAACAAACTCTGTGGATAAAACATCAAAATCATCTGTTCAGTTAATCCTGAGCTTACTCGGGTTTAACTTTAATCTCTCACCGAAAAACTGGACCTCAGAGTATTTCTTTACAAGAAAAAATGTCTCTTGTCTTGATTGTGTTTTAATATTTTGTTCAAGCCGTGTAAAGTTTGCGTAAAAACTTTAAACAAATTACTTTTATCTACCCTAGATAATGCCAAAAAATCGCCGTAAATATGCAGTGAAAACAAACAAAACGGCGCACTTTTAATTTTTACCAAAAATAACAAAATAGTTTTATCTGAATTGACGGGGTGGGGTGGCATATTTGGAATTAAAACAAAAAAAAGTCAGAAGGTGGAAATGTTTTATTTTCTATAGCTAGTATATTTTGTAATTTAAAGTTAGGATTATTTTTTAAACAAATCTAAATAGAAAACAGTTTCTCATGTTGTTTTTGTATTTATTAATGCGTCTTAAAAAAATGATAATAATTTGTAGCCGTCTTTTAAAATTTCAACAAATCAAAATTGCTGGGAAGTGAGTATTGTTAGAGTAAAAATCACAATCAAGCTGATTATTTTCATCAGAACTTCAAGCTAAACTGATTCCCATAAAGTTTTTATTTTCACATATATGTATGTATGTATATGTAATTCCATAAATAAGTCTTCTTCAAGGATATAGTGAAAAAGTATTTTCAACTCTTTGGTTGGAATTTTCCGTTGAAATGAAGAACATTATTTCTGTATCGTCTATAGCTCTAGCGATGTGCATAGTGACGCAAATGTAACTGTTTAAGAATTCAAACATCTTTTGTTATTTATTGGACAACAAAATTTTTAAAAAAGAGAAAACTTGACTAGCAGTAGATGATGGCTTTCTAGTTTCATAGACGAACATAACATATAGCTAATGTTTCTTAGAAAAATGTGAAATTGGATGATTTGCATTTCGTTTCATCTAAGAATGTTGGTTCTTTGTAATAAAATACAAAATATACAGTCGACTCCGCTTATTGCAACACAAAAAATGCAGAATATTTTTGTTGCAATCAAGTGGAGTTTTCATATATGTACCTAAACGAACTTCGGATTTATGCAACTTTGTTGTAAAGGGTTTTCCGATAAGAGGTGTTATTTTGATGTTCAAAGAAAAATGGCATTTTTTGAGATAAATGATCGGATGTTTATTTCATTATAAAGAGGAAAGTATGCCGTTAATAATGGAACACAACATCAGCCAAATGGCAGCCACGACCACGCTTACAGGACCATATCCTTTTCATGAAATTTTCCATAACCAAATCGCAAAGTGGCTGCCCTATGTCCTCGAAAGCCTCACGAATTCCATCTTTGAGGTCTTGAATCGACGTTGGGCTGTTGGCGTAGACCTTATCTTTCACGTCGCCTCAAAGGAAGAAGTCGCAAGGTGTTAAATCACAAGATCTCGGTGGCCAATTGTGATCACCTCTTCGAGAGATAACACGGTCCGGAAACTTTTCCCGTATAAGATCGATGGTTTCATTGCTTGTGTGGCACGTAGCGCCGTCTTGTTGAAAGTAAACGTTGTCCAGATCAATACCATCCATTTCCGGCCATAAAAAATCATTAATCATCTCTCGATAGCGCAATCCATTGACCGTAACTGTTGCTCCAGCCTCATTTTCGAAAAAGTAAGGCCCAATGACCCCGCCGGACCATAAACCGCACCAAACAGTCACGCGTTGAGGATGGAGGGGCTTTTCAACAATAATTCTTGGGTTTTCCGAGCCCCATATGAGACAGTTTTGCTTGTTGACGTAGCCTCCGAGGTGGAAATGGGCCTCATCAGTCAAGATGATTTTTCGATGAAATTCCGGATCATTTTCATGCATTTCAAGGACCCAATCAGCAAAGACACGACGTTGTTGATGATCAGCCGGCTTGAGTTCTTGTGTTAACTGAACTTTATAAGCCTTAAGACCCAAGTCTTTATGCAAAATACGGTGTAATGACGTTTGTGGAATGCCTATTTCCAAAGAACGACGAGGAATAGACAAACCTGGGTTTTCGTCAACACTTTGGGCTACAACAGCAATATTCTCAGTTGTTCTTGAGCGACGTGCACGGGTTTTATTCTTCACATCACTAACTTGTCCCAACAGCTCGAATTTGTCCACCAATTTCTGTATTGCGGTCCGACAAGGTGCTTCACGACGACCCAAAAATGTTTTAGTTTTACGAACCATCTCTGCCAAATTTTCACCATTTTTATAGTGAATTTTAATAATTTCAATGCGTTGTTGAAGCGTGTATCGTTCCATTTTTATTAATGGCATAGTTTCTACTTGTCAAATGTCAAAAAATGACAGCTTCAAAAGTGACAGCTACCGAAATAGCGGGCTATTCAAAATAACACCTCTTATTGGAAAACCCTTTACTTAACCAAACTTTGTATAACTGCAACTTTATTTCCCCTTTAAACGATGTGAAATATTTCCATAGATAGAAAAATAAAACATAAATAACCTCGAAAAACAAACAAAACAATTTTTAATAATTGTGACAGTTGAAAGGATTGGAACGATGAGAATGGAATGAAATTTAAAATGTCACTATTTAGGTGTGTTCAAACTTCAAAAAAATTATGCATGCGATCAGTGTTTCACTTAAGCGGAGTTGATTCAGAACAAAATATTTATATGGGGGAGAGCAAAATGTTTCATTTAAAGAAACTTTTCAAATAAGCGGAGTGCAGTTATCCGTACTAATTTGTGTGAAAAAGTCCTGAAAAAAAACCGTGATAAAATTCTTGTTGCATATAACGGAAAGTTTCATTTAAGCGGAGTGCATATAGACGGAGACGAATGTACCTATGTATATCAATTTCCTATTTATATATGGGCATATTGCAATTGGCACTATGGAAGTAGATACCTACTTGTATAGAGGACGCGATATTATTAACAATATTTTGATTGTTGATTTATTGGACGAGACTAGATTAATGCCAATTTATAACAGTTCTAACAGTATTTGGCCTTTAAGAGTAGGTGTGCATCAACGCACTTGATGCGACTTGAAAAATAACTCTGGCTGCCCAAGCCCCAAAGTATGCCCACTGGCAGAAGGACTGCATAAACAGTACTTTTATAAACGAAACTGTTATACATTGGCATGCTGTCTAGAGTCACTTCCATATTTATTACATTAAATCATCCCAAAGTTTTTTTTTCGAACTTCCTTTTATCTAATATTTTATTGCCAAAATAGAAGTGAACAGAAGGACAAAATAAAACGCACAAATTGAAATCAACTTTTCAAAGATTATTATCCAGTTATTGTTTCCTCTTCGCAAAGTAGATAGGTACTACCTTCATACGAAATTATATAAATATTTTTCTTTAACTACTTTGACCGCAGTTATAAAATATTCTGATAAGTATCGATTTCGTGAAATTGTTTGGCTGGCTATAAAAACAGGCAATTACCTTCGTTCTTCTACTCGACTATAACGAGGATATTTATTTTCCCATTAATATTTAATAATACCAAGAATTCGAAGTTCAAACGATGAAAAATAAATACCCTTACACGCAATATAGTTTTTTACCCTATCCCTAAAATATTGAATAATTGTAATAGGTACCCTTTAAATCTAAAAAAAAAAATAAACATACAAGGATCCTGAATGGAAGGAACAAAGGAGCACAAATGAAATTACTTACTTCCATTTTGTTCATTCCGATCGCCTTCCCATCTTTTTATTTTTACTTCCGTTAGGTCAAGTTTTGGATTAAAAAAAAATAGTTCTAGGATCTTAATCGCACGATGATAAACAGAAACAGAAGATGGAAAAAATTGGTCCCGCAATCATCCCTAGTTTTTTTTTATTAACAAGAAACTAATTTTAAAAAAAAATCCTCGAAAACGGTTCTTACGATATTGATAAAATAAAATTCTGTGGTTAAAACAGCTATTGTAGGCCTATCTAGGGCAGAATAACGTTATTTCTAGTAAGGTGATTGATCAATTTGACCAAGAAGTAGGTACCTTAACTAACTAAAATGATATAAATTACATATTTAAAAACAGGTTGATATTTATTTTATTTTTGTAAGACCCAGTTTTTCAGTGGTGAGTTAAACCAGAGTTAGCTATCTCTAGAAATAAATTCAGCCACAGAAGTAGCAGTTTTTCGGTGGAGAATGCATGCGGAAGGACTGAACACACTCGGTGGATAAAATATCAAAAACATCTGTTTACTCACCAAATTTGACGAGTTAACTCGGGTTTAACTTTAATCTCGAACTGAAAAAAAAACAGGACCTAAGTGTATTTGAAATTTGGTATCATTAAAACTTGAGAGTATTCATGTTAATCTATAAAAACTTCTAGACCATCACTTGAGCTATAAGATCAAGTACGACCAACCCAGCTGTGCACTTAATTTCGAACTACAGCAGTTTGACCATCGATACATTTCTCATGCCCCATTGGTACCATTATCAGTATCAGAAATAATTCTTCTTTTCGTATTTCCTATTTCTTATAACTAAGAAGTTTAACAGCCTGCTTCTACACTTCAAAGATAACAATAAAAAAAGACTTTCGTGAAATTCCCGACAGGACAACAAAGACTTAAATTGGCCCGTACGGACGAAGGCGACCTAGATAACACTTCATATAAAAGTAAACTTTTTTTTCTTCTCATTTGTGGGGCCCAACCATTTATCTTTGTATATAGAGGAAACAAACTTGCTATGAAAAAATGTAATTATTTATAAGATAACCCTTGCTCAAAATGTCAGCTGCAATATAAGAAACAGTTAACACTGATGGTATACTATATCATGCGGAAGCTGGCTATTGTCGTCAGGTTGCACAATTGCACTTGCACGCGTAAGACATTGTACCATGGTATATCATGCAATCAAGACACTTCCCCACTCCCCCCTCTTTTACTAACCTGTACAAGGCTGTATCCTCAGTAGCGTCGACATGATAAACGGTTTCTTCTCTATCGGTGAAATGTCGTTCCTTCACCTTGAATACGAAATAAGTTGGAAAACAAAGTATCGGCGAAATGATGAATGCCAGCAGAATGGATTCACAGCAGTGCGACAACATAAATGAGGCTAATGGTCCATGGGGGTGCCTGCTAATCACAAAATAAAGAAACAACATAATATTTAAGGAAGTTAGTTGGGTTTGAATAAACACTTAACACAAAATTATATTAGTTAATTTAACCTATAAATATATGTTATAAGGTAGATACATACAGACATGCACGATGAAGATATTTCATATTTTCGACAGCATATATAGAGAGCTGTTATAATGCTTTGAATTTTCAAAACCTTTGCTTTAAAGTTATAGTTTAATGCAACACTTCCTTCAGGCTGATGGCTTAATTATAAACAAATGTGTATCTCGACTGCTAAAGTTAAAAGTTCTAATAATTTGATGGCTGTGGTTGATGTCTGACGCAACCTCCATTATCGACTGTATAACGTTATAAGGAAACAAACATTTTACCACATACCTAGTTTCCGTTAGTTATTTGAGTTATTTCCTATTTCTTAAATTATGGATAAATTATGTGAATTAAAGCTGCGTGTGTTAGTAAAACTAAACAAGAAGAAAAATAAATCATCAATAATTGCAACTGACGTTGTTGCTTAAAAAGTCCAAAAATGAGTTATTTATGAAAAAGTTAAAGTACAAACATTTAGATTGAGTTGAGCACTGTAATTTAATAGCTGGCAAATTTGTATAATACTTATATACACACACTCAATTCTCCTATAATCGCAGTACACATATTAACGGTAATATCATTAGCGTTTTCATTTTTGTTCAGGTCTGCGCATCTGTGAAAATGGCTCTTTACTTGTCAAAATGCTAATATTTGGTGTTGTTTCAAGTTATGCCATGTGTCGTGGGCACTCGAGCCACCATGTTTTATTTCTAACTGACAACCTGCGCAATATATTACCTTATGGCGAATTCCTTTCAAAAAAGAAATCGATTTTTTTCTAAACAGAATCGATTTTTTTCTGTCGATTGAAAGGAATTCGTATTTCGTAAAAGAATCGATTTTTTTTGGTGTGATTGTGTTTGTGTTACTTTATAGCTGCAATTGACGCAAAACGTCAAGAAATTATTCACAAGACTATTAACGTTGTTTGGTTTTGTTGTGAGAAAAATGTTTTACCAATAGTATTAAATTAATAAATAAAATATATTAGCCAGCTTATACGGTGCCAATTTGTTGGTGCATTTTATTTGTTTGAACTTCTATTTGCATATATGTATGTTTTTAAAGAAAATTGTTATTGAAAAGTTTTCACTTGCACTGAAAGTTTTTAACACGTCTTTCACTCGCGAAAGCTATTTTTTTTTTTGTCAAATTTGTGTTTGATAATGAACAACGCTGTATAGCTGTATTGACTGAATGTATTGTTGAATATTTTGTTAAATTATGTAGAATTCGTTGCAACCAAAAAATAAACAACTCGTTTTCCAAAAATTCCGCGACTTTTAATTTGACGTATTAGAAATGTCAAGTCTTCATAGTGTGTGTGCAAATCAGTTTGAAATCTTGCTAAAAACGCAAGATTTGTTTTGACAGAAGAGAATCGATTTTATTTAGAAAAATTCGATTCTGTTTAGAAAAAAATCGATTTCTCTTTTGAAAGGAATTCGCCATTAGATTTGTGTACTGTGTCCTATAACCACTTTCGGTTAGTCGTTCAAAAGGTTATCATCATCACATTTCTCATTTGAATTCGAATACGGCTTTAGAATAGATGGATTGGAACAGGTTTTCAAAACATGGAAGTTTTAAAGAAGACAAGAAAACCTCAATAAAATGTTGAGGTTATTTTACACCCCCAATTAGTTTTCTATAACTAAATCGGCATCCGAAAGTGTCTTCTAATTTTATCCCTCGCAACTAATCACTTCAAATAATTATTTTCATTCGCCTTCGAAATATTGAAATTTATGAGTTTTGAATATCTATTCCTGAAAAGTCTTTACCTACCTCACTAAAACGAAATGATTTTTTGGTTTAATGTCTGAATAAGCGTAAAAACAAATAACTTTGAGTTTAAGAGAACTCCTCTGTAGCTTACTAAAGCTCAGTATTTCACTGGTGAGTTAAACCAGAGTAAGCTTACACTAGGAATAAATTAACCCACAGTGAACTGAGGAAGCAGTTTTTCGGTGGAGAATGAAAGCGGAACGACTCAACAAATTGCGTGGATGAAACATGAAAATCCGGTGCTTACTCACCAAATTTGATGAATTAAGTCGGGTTTAACTTTAATCACTCAGTAAAAAAAAACTGCACCTATGTAAGTGATGTATATGAGGCTTGAGCTTATAAATAGCTTTCAAATCTCATTTCAAGTTTAACCTCTCTATACGCTTATTTTGTAAGAAGAATAATTTTATTTTCTGCGACGAATTAACTTACCTTATAGCAACGTAACGCCAAATAGCAAGCGTCACTGTCAAACCGATGGAAATTGTATGGAGGATTTGTGTGAAATGCATGTGAAATAAAAGATAAACAGCCCACGCATATCGGAAGTCCTTTTCTCCTGGAAGAAAATCAAAAAAGAAATGAAAAATAAAAGTTTGCACCACAGATTAGCCATATGAAGATGAGAATGTTTCGTACGTTTCACCCTCCAAAAACCCATTTGTTTACATTGTTGTATTTGTAATTTCTTCCCGCGTCGATGAATAGATGTGAATTGCAACAACAATTTGACCGGTGTCTGAAGATCCCTACTGTCTATGTGTGAGGTTTTTATACACACATTCTCATTTTGTATCTGATATCTGATAGTTTAAGCTCGTAGGCAAATTAAAATGGCTGCCGGGGATTCTCATCTTCATGTTGCTAATCTGTGGTTTGCACTTAAATTATGTAAGTATCTACATATTATGTATGTTGTACATTGGTTTGTGTTAATGTAACAAAATAAGAGTAAGTGTGATGTCAAGTGATAGAAAACTTAATTTATTTGGATACATATACATATGCAATACTTAAAGCGTGAAACAGATTAAACCAGCAACAGCACCAGCGCCGTCAACAGCAAACGGCACGCTGGCCAGCAATTATTTTTGAAACACATTGCCACCGTGCTGGTGCCACCAGAAATGAATAGAGTTTATAATTTTTTGTAGTGTAGTGCCTCTGAATATCGCAGTATTTAATTTGTCAGCAATGGACCAGCAACAGAAAATTTAGAACTTTGGCCAAACGGCGCTGTTGAAGTTGCTGGTGCTGGTCTAAAGCGAGAAACAGATTGGCACAGCAACTTCAACAGCAACTTTGGCAGCAACGAAAACTTTGACATCAAAAGTCATGTAAAATAGATTACCAACGTGAACAGCGCTTTTGACAGCATAAAAACATATATAATTTGTCACATTTTCATTTTTTAGTGTTGATAAACCTGAAAAACTTCGTTTTAAAGTTGGCATCATTTGCACAGCGACATCGAATTTAGGGTTTAGGTCTAACGTTGATGTCGATGTCGCTGTGTTAATGTATTCAAAACCATTTAAAACCACTAGCTCTAAAATGAGTGATGCGGTTGTCAAAATTGCTGTTGAAGTTGCTGTGCCAATCTGTTTCTCGCTTAATGTGTGTTGAACGATTGAAATACATTGGTTATAAAATAATGGCGGCCGCTGTTGGTGGTGACGTTGCTGTTGCTGGTTCAATCTGTTTCGCGCATAACATCCATAAGTAATTCATTTATTTTGAAGCATTGGGATCATATCATGAAAAGTTAATTAATACTTATTTATTAATACTATTTATCTTATCTCGAAACCAAGATCATTAATTTTTATAAATTTATAAAGTTTTTTAAAAGTAGCAGAATTTGAACTTAAGTAATTGGTTTTATATCGCTAATCAATAACAGAAACTAGTTGACCTTCTGCACCAATTGTTTAATCTTGTAGATCGTATACTTTTTGTAAATACTGCAGTAAACGTAAACCTGGAAAATAGTTTTAAATAGTACTAGAAAGCTTAACATAGGCACTGGCAAGGGGCTAGCAAGTGTCGCTATAGAAGTTGGCTAGGCTCTCCCATATTATAAATGATCTTTTGCCACGAGATTCAACGAATAAAATAAAGGTTGATTCGGGATTCCAACCACAGAGCTTATTCACAGCACAATGTTGAAAATTAATAAGTCTTTATTTAAATTTTGCATAACATTGTATGGTAGTTATACAATTTTTGTTGTGGTAATTTTGATTAGATAGCAAAACTTGCCCAACAAGTTTTTACTAGCAAGGGCTCACGAGTATATTTGAAAAGTTTTCCTCGTCTAGAATAAACTTATCAAAAACTTGCCATTTTTGCAGGTGAACCGATGCAAAGGAATGACTACGTGTCTGCATGACATTTGACAACATCTTTTTGTCATCTAAAACAATAACATTTTGTGAAATTCATTTCTGAAGCTTATCTTGCTTGCTGTATCAAAAAGCTTTATACAACTATTCCTTCACTTCACAATCCTGGTTATGTAGTGTGAAGATGTATTGATTTTTTTAGAAACTGTTACTCATCATCATCATCGAAATAACGGACCAAAAAACGCAAATTCCATGTGATTTGAACTTACAATCATAAAAAGTAAGACGACAAAAGGTCAAAAAAAAAGGCAACAAATCATTTATGATGTTGTGTTTTATTTATATTTTATGTATCTACTTAAATTGATGAACGAAATAAAGAAAATTTAATGATATGAAAGATGTCACACAAAAAAGAAGCTGAATCTGAAAGCGAAAAAAAAAATTTAACCAACACACTCACCAGGTGACACAACATACATGTAGGTTGCAAATGGGATGTATTCAATCATAACGAACATATCAGCAACTGCCAGCCATTTGAGAATTTTACTAATGGGTGCTTTTGACATTTCCTTTTTTGTTAGTACAATAATATTTAAAATGTTTGCTATCGTCCCGAAAACACATATCTGAAAAATTGAAATTAAATTGGTAAATTAAAAGTTGAATAATAAAAAAGAATAAAGTTGGAGAGAATTATGTACCATTTAATTCCATTAAACTAACTAACTAACTAAAAAGCACTCATATTTTGTTGGCTTAACACACACATTGTAAGTAATTAACCGTATGTAAGTCATAAAATATCATTAGCAACTTTTTATAATATTCATTATTTTGTATTCTGGGTTAATTAATCTTTTTTAAACGTTTTGAATTAATAGTGCAAAAGAAGTGTACAAAACCGTATCTTTAATATATTTATAAGCCTACACAATTAAAAATAAATAAACACTAAGGGCCATTCAGTTTTACTTGTGAGTTAACTCTGCAAATAAATTGAAGCCCAGAGGCAATTTTTTACTTTAGAATTAATTTTAATTGTCAGTTGTCAAAAATCTAACGATATCAAAGTGCTAAGCTATGAAAATGCGCTTTCAATATCGAAACAGAGAGGGCGTATCTATTTAGTTAATAATAACTTTTGTATTTATTAGATTGTTATGTATTTAAATGTTACAAATATCTATATCTATATACGTATGTATAATACGTTTGACATTTTCAAAAACAAAGAAATTCTGAAATTTGTTTGCTGACAAGTCAAAACAATATTCCTTTTTCCTTAGATCTAAGCGGACCAAATGGAGAAGCTATGAATAAATAAATAACTTAATTCAGGTCTTATGTTTTTTGTCTTCAATTTGAAACGTCCTTAATCCTAATACAAGCCAGAAAAAAAAAAAAAATAATCATTTTAATTATGGTATGGTTAATGTTTTTTTTTTTATAGAATTTCACAAGCATAAATGTGTTTGGCTGTTTGCCTCTAATTAAAAGCAGCATTCGTTTGAAGTGAAATTCGAATCTTTTTTAACTCGAAAGTAATTCTTACGATTTAAATTAATCATAATCTGCAATGCTCAAAGTGTTTTAAATATGTAATAAAAACTGCGTTTCAGTTTTTTTGCGTAACGGTCATTCCGCATCACAGCAAAGTAACGGAGAGGACAAATGGACGTTTGTAGTGAACTAATGAAATTCATTTAGTCTATACACTAACCAAATTATGGTTCCGGAGAATACGCTTTAAATTCTTTAATTTTAATTTCTTTAAATTAAAAAATGCATATTTTGTTTTATTACAAGAAAAAATTGTTTTCCAATTTCTAAAATGCAGTATTGTTTAAACTATTTAGGAGCACCAGATTGTAAAATTATTAAGAATTCAGTTCAAATATTGAAAAGATATATGTAGGTACCTATATAACCCAAAAATAAGATAATTTTTTAACAGCCATTTTATTGACATGTTTCAAAACTAGTTTAATAGCAAAACTAGTTTTAAAGAAGTTTGGAGTCCCAATATTGAGAGGGTTTTATGAAATAAAAGATTTATCCAAAGCTAGATATAAGTTTTCGAGTTGTAGGTGTCAAAATACTTTTGAATAATACCAATTTGAGCACCTCTAAACATCTTTAAACTAGTTTTGAAACAACTCAATAATATGGCTGTAATTGATTTTTTTTTTTTGCTAAAACCTGAAACGCAGTTTATTTACAAATTCTTTGTTCATTACAAGAGCGAATTTTATTAAAAATCACTAGAGCCGTTTAAATAATGCTTGACAACAAACCTCATTAACTTTTGAATACTACATTTTATAATGTAGGTAGGTACATATATGAATTTGCTAACAAATCTTGGAACGAGCATCTTTATGTAAACAATGTATGCAAATAATCAATGCAATTGATTTAAAATTATAAAAATGTGACAACATTCAATCAATATTTATTTGTCACCGTTCGCCAAGTTCTTTTCACACTGTATAATTTCATCATTTGGAAAGGGCTTTTTATCGTGGTTTACTTTGGCTTGGGAGAGGATTGACTCTGCAACTTTAAAAGATTGGTTCATTTTAATATTGATTCGCTAATTGCACAAAGATTAGTACGTATTCAATAGTATATACGTAGAAACTTAAATATTAAGGGACAGTTTCACAGTCGACACTTACCGGAATAAGTGGCACTTACGTTTCCCATATATTAGGACTTTAGGCTAAGGGCCAGTTTCACAATCAGAAAAGTGACACTTATGTGGGGAATGTGAAAGATTAATTCCCAATATCTCAGTGCACTGTTACCTAAATAAGTGGCACTTAAGTCTCCGATGTTGGTGGTTGGTGACTTAAGTTCCACTTACGCTGGCTATGAAATTTAGCTTAAATTCCTTATATGGGAAACTTAAGTGCCACTTATTCCGGTAGGTGTCGACTGTGAAACTGGCCCTAAGTGAGACTTACGTGCCACTTATTCAGTTAATTGTGCACTGTTATATTGCGCCTTAATCTTTCACATTGCTCAGCGCTTAAGTGAAACTTTTCTGACTATGAAACTAGCCCTTAGTATAAAAACATATTTTGATAATAGATGACACAAAAACGTCGGTCTCACAGTTTAGTCTCTACTGTCTGCCTGCGTATAGTAGTCTAAGCTACTAAAGCTATCCTCAATCTAATTTAAATTCTTATTACTAAAATGTTCTTGTTTTTTTTTACAATCTGTAACTTGTATCAAATCAATTAAATTTGGTAGCGTGATAGCTCATAGAGATCCAGGGCCTAGTGATTTACCACTCATGTGTGCGTTTTGTTTGTTTTTGCTGGAATAGAGGGATCCTATACCAGTTTTCGAAGAATCCAAATAGGTATGGTGAGAGGCACTTTTTCATGAGAAGAGTCACTTCCTCGCAAGAGGCAGTAGCCGATTTTTTTCTCTTGTAACTAATGTTATGTAGTTGAACAAACCTCCACCAATCCTACGCACCGCAACCATTCCGCCTGCGGCAACTACAAGTATAATAATAAACATATTTTCTTAATAAACTCCACCTGGACACACCTTATAAGTTAACAGTGATAGTTCGTGTAAAAAGTAAGCAAACATAGCTTTCCACATTTTTAATTGTCAAAGTGACAAAAATGGAGTTAGTAACGATACTAAAAATATAAAGTTGACATTTTTGGTGATTTAATCTTTGATGAAATGTTAAAAAGATATTACGATGCAAACTCGTTTAAAATTTAGAAAATCCTGTTTTTTTACCTGGCATTATACTTAAAACGCTTTAACATCGTAGCTACTTAATCGTGTAAATTTTAACGCCAATGTTTTTATTTTTAGATGCTTTCCTACAAAACGACACCCTTCAAAAAACAAACACAAAATTTTCTGGTGGTTTTTTTTTGAAGCTATAGGTATCTACCATAGAAAAAGAGATCAAACTATTGGTATTGTCATATTTTTTTTGTTTTAATTGAAAAAATATAAACAAGGTCAAATGAGATCGTATACTTATATCATTATGCCATCAATATTTTACAATATTTTAATTTTATAAAATCTATTCTTACCAAAAGTGCAATATATCCATGAATACTCTTGTACACAATTGAGAAGTCTCGAATATTCCCATTACAAAAATCCTCGCACTCATCCAAGTTTGTTATATTCAAACGATGGTTATTGATCTGTTGTACATATTTTTCTAGAAAATCATTCCAAGCATCATTTGTTATGTTTAAATCCACAAGATATTTTGAAGCATTTGGTTGTTGTTGTTGTTGTTGTTGTGGTGGAAAGGAGCCTGATTGAAGGATAAGATTGTATTCTGAAAGATTGATATCACTCGACATTGTTTTGTGTTGTGGTGGCGTTATCATTGTTGTTTTTTTTGTTTTTTGTATAGATTTAGTTGTATAGTCGCTGTTGGTGTTTAAGTTTTACTTCTGGTAAAAATTTGATGTACTCCTTCATTATAGAAGGAAATACAAACATAATAGATATTTGTTGTTATTTTTTATTATCCCATTTAATTAATTGCGTATCTGCAACGAAAAGAAAAATATGAATATCAATGTTAAAGCTAGTTTTTACGTGTAAAATATTTACAAATCTAGAAGATTGAAAACAAAATTTTAGGATTAATGGTACCTAAATGTTCATTGTAATCCACTTAGCTTAAGGTCTTTCTTGATATCTGATTGTTATATTAAAATAGACGACGTTTCGTAAATAAATAAATAACTACTAAACTACATATTAAATAATTAAAAGTTTTTTTTTTTTAAGTTTACGAAATTTTGTTTTTACCGCTCCTACGATTTTTAAAATTTTGCCCTCAAAAATTAGGATTTAATAAAAAAAAATAAGGTGCCATGCACAAATCAGTTTCAGAAGTTTTTAATCAATATTTTTCTAATTTTGTTTTGTTTAATAATTGTTATTTAAGAAATAAGTACATATTTATGTGGAATAGTTTATATTCATTTTAAGAAACAAAGAATAGTCGAGAAGTGTATACTTTTAAATCATGAAATCAATCATTTCAGAATATACAGTTCATTAAATCTTTTCAAATAACAGGTTTTTTGCAGAATCTATGTAAAGTTAAAGGCAATGGGAAAGTAATCGTCAAGTTGTTAAGTCGAAGCTAAGAATCGAAAAATCGTAAAGTCGCTAAGTCAAATCGTTTTCCTTTTACAAACTATTATTTTGTTGTGTTTAATTATTTAACCTATTGAATATTAAAATTAAAATATTTTATTTTGAATTTAAAAGAAGTGTTGTTTTTTATTCATACGGACGGACGGAATTAAAAGAGGCAAAAAACTACATTTATTTTTCCCAATTATTATATTTTTAGTATCTATAGGTTAATACGAACAAAACCGTAAAAAAAGGTTCCAATTACCATGTGAATGACAAATCAAAAGAGGCTATATAAAAATACCTCGGATGAAAAGGTGTTTTATTCAACGTAATATTTTTATTAGTTTTTTTTTTTTTGTATTATCCTACACTTTCCCCTTTTAAAAAAAACACCCTTTATTTGTAAAGATTCTTTTGATTCTTTTCATAACGACAAATAAATCATCCATAGCTAAACAAACTTTATTGAGTGGGGCATTACTTTAAAAATGGTTTGCACTATTATTTACTGAAAATAGAGTCGTTCTTTAGTCCAGGTTTTTCAGTGGTGAGTTAAGCCAGAGTTAGCTAACCCTAGAAGTAAATTAAACCGTAGTCAACTGAGGAACATTCGGTGGAGAATGCATGCGTAAACAAAAAACTTGAAGGATAAGACATTAAATGTATCTGTTCAGTTAATCCTGAGTTAATTCACCAAAATTCAAGAGTTAACTAGGGTTTAACTTTAATCTCGCACTAGAAAACTGGACCTTAGTCTCATTAGATCCAACTTAAAAAAATGTCTTAAAATCATGTGCCATCAATGTACCAAGATTGTGCCAATATAAACATTTTTTAATCTCAAAATCCCACACTTCCTCCCTATTCCTTAAACATTCTTGATTTTTTTTTACAAATTTCATGAGGGTAAATAATTTATTTTGTTAATGTCCTATTTAACCTGTACTTTACTTATCTTAGTTTAGGGAATGTCTAAGATATATTTACAAAATAATTTGTGTCATTAAGTTTGACATAAGCATGAACATTTTAATCCAGTAGCTGGTAGAATTGTTCTAAATGAAACATGATAGCTACCACGGAATTACCCGCCCTTAAAAACAAATCTAATTTTGTTGTTTTAATGAGTTTCCACGAAGGAAATTAATTTTTCTCCAAGCAAGCAACCAAGCAAGCAGGGACTGGACATTGGACATCGTTATCCATGTTTATATTTTTTTAAATTATTTATAGTCTTCCGTTGATGTCATCGAAAGGAATTTCATTCAAAATAAAAGAACTGTCTATGAATCGCAAGAACTTGCTCTCATGATAGTTCAAGATTATAAAGTAGATTGGCGCATCAAAGACGCAAGAGATGGGTTTGTAAATACAATTATTATGTACCTACAGGTACATATAAACACATAACTGTGAAAAGTCCAAAGTTTAAAGAAAATTATTATTAAACAGCAATTGGGTGAGCTTTTAAAGAGAAAACTCATATTAACTCAAAAATATGCCAATTTTCGCTTCTTCCGGTATGTGAATGTTTAATGATAGTATCAACTTAGCGAAACAATATTTATGGATCGAAAATTGGTTAGGTGGATAATTTGCCGTTAATTAGTTGTGATAATTGCGAATGTATCGTTCCATATTTTCTATTTTTTTTTTTGCTGCTTCGCTAAGTTAATATCAGCGTCTCAAAAATGGGTAAAAGCTAAAATCTTCTTTGATTGAATGGTTTTCTACTTAATAATTAACCGTTCGGGGTTTTTGAATATTTATAACAAAATAAATTTTGTCGTGCTATGTTTTCTATGTTTTTTTTGCTGCTTTGCTAACTTGGTGTCAACTTAGTGAAGCACCCTTTTAAAAAACTGCTAAAAACTTCTTGTATTGAATGGGTTACCGCTCAATAATTTTCCGTTAATTAGTCGTGAATTAGTTGTGACAATTTAAATTTTGTCGTGCTATGCTTTCTATGTGTTAAAAACATACTATATAGAATGTTTTATTGCTTAATAATTTGCGGTTCATTAGTCGTGAATTAATTATGACAATCTCAATTTTGTCGTGCTATGCTTTCTATGTTTTTGTCTGCTAATTTGCCAAATTCATATGAAGTTAGCGAAACACGCCTCAAAACGGATTAAATACTTCTTATATTGAATGGTTTACTACTTAATAATTTGCCGTTCATTAGTTCTGAAGTAGTTGTAACATTTTTAATTTTGCATTGCGATGTTTTATATAAACTAAAATTCAATTAAGGGTAAGGCTCTTTGCTACATGTAGGTACACTAAATAAAGAGCTAAATGTTCAAAGACCTACCTACAAACGGTGTGAACAATTTTTTTTTTTTTGACAACTTAATCCCAACTTTGGGTCAACGTTTTATTCAAACCTTAAATATATATGTATCTTTTTTCCACGAAACCAATGTTGTGCCTATAGAGAAAGTAAAAAGAAGTCAAATCACTTCACAACATGGATGTAGGTATAATGCTATTTATTGTAGCAATTATAAGCATTTTTTCAATGGTGATGTGTCTCTTTTCTATAGGCAAGCTTCGAGGATTATATTTACAGACAAATTCCAACAAATTGCTTCTTTCTATGTTTACGACCTATACATAAAGTCTGTAGTTCTTCCTTCCTGTTTTGTCAGTGGATTCCTTTTTCTGAAATTAGTTTCAGCTACCCCAGGGGCTATGGGTTATTTCGTGGTTCGTGTGATTTGGTCTTTTTGTTGAGTTGGTTTCCTACGGTATGTTATTTCTCTTATAAAAAAGAAACTTATAAAACAACTGAATAAAATTAAAATACATATTTATTAAATGTTTTGTTTCAATACATCTTTATTTTCCAAATTTTACATTTACAAAATTAAACTTTGTTGTATGTTTTAATCTATAAAAGCATAATTTTGTTGCTCTGGCTATTGTTTATTTCTTAGTAATGTAATAGCGGCCCGTGTGATAATAATGATCCATGTGAAAGCAAAGGAGCATGGGAAATTAACGGAGCGTGCGAAATTAACGGAGCATGTGAAATCAACGGAGCATGTGAGATAAGTGGTGCATGAGATATTAAAGGTGCGTGAGATATTAAAGGTGCGTGCGAAATGTACGATGAAGAATGGGCAACAGATATTGGAGCGTACGAGTGTGAAAGGATTGGAGAATGCAGGCCCAATGCAAGACCGCGTTTAGCTTTTGTTGTCTCAGAAGCTGGAGCAGCAAAGACGCTTGTGGCTGCAACGAGAAGAAGGATCTACGAAGAAAATTAATTTATTAATTTAATGTTTTTAAAACTTACAAAAAAAAAAATAAAAACTCTTAGCGAAAATAATACTTCGTGTTTTTTTACTGACAACCTGAAATCTGATCTCAGAAACCATTGATTCCTGGGTAATTTCAAAAGAGATTTTTTCCTTTAAAAGAACTAAAGTTTTTTGTAAGCTTAAAAGCTAGTATATTTCTGTTTTAAATTGATCCTTTAGCACCTGATACGCAATTACTATCTACAAGTTGATTTTTAAGTTAAAAAGGTATTCCTATATTTTTAAGAATACGATGTAGGTACTCGAAATAGATGGCAAAATTTGGCAAATATTATAAAATTCAAGAATTCACGATCGAGTTAATAATTCAAGCATTCGTTTGATTTTGATTTAGGTCGAGTAGGCTGTGATTGAATCGGTATAGACCTCCGACTTTGGCTACTTCATCGAATATTTAACTAAAAATTTAAATAGCAAACTCACAGAACTTATATATATCTATAAAAAGGATTAAAGTGACTTCGATGCCAAAAAATATCCAATGATTGGTTCTAAAAAATCAATACAAATGTTCGTTTGAAAACACACACAAAACTTTTGCTATTTTTTTTTTTAAATTCTAATTTAAGACTAATTTTCAAAATTAAATAATGCTTATTAAAGTCACAAAAATCTAAACTCTTTTTTACAACTAAACACATCCTATTCAGGTTTAAAAAAATACTTTTTTAACTTACAAAATATTTCATTTTGAATATGATGAATTTAAGTAATTTTTTTTGTTTAATTTAAACTTAATCTTTTTAAGAATTTCAAGCAGTTTTATATGGTGTCAGGCGGTTTACTATTGCTCAAACCAACAGACACATGATATTTATAGTAAGTTTTGTCCATTCTACTGGTGGGTTGAATTTAAAAAAAAAAAATCCATACCTACGTATTTTATCCGCGTGATACATGCTATATAGATATGTATACACCCCTCACCACTTGCCGAACACCTCATAAGTCGCAAAAAATGCTTGATACATTAAAAAAAAAAAGAATTACAAAAAACTGCATCGTACCTACCCAACTTACATTTTATTGCCAAACATTCTCTCCGTCAGTATTGTATCAAAAGAATCTCTCAGCTTTGATTGAGAAGGGGGTTCAATTCAATCCAACTACTAGAGTTATCCAAATGTTGTTGTTTACGATTTACAAAAAAAAAGAAAGAAAAAAACTATCTCATGTGTAGTAACAGTAAACAACAACTATGTATCTCGCAGATACAATTTGCTTATGAGCTCATGTGACCAAGTTTCGGTTTGTTTTGACCGACTGATACAGTTTAACAAACAAATTCTACAAATCATGCGGCGATGAATTGCAATAGTCTATATTAAACTCATAATAAACAAGACAGTAACCCAACCAAAAAATATTGGAAGGTGAGTAAAAGATAGATATCTTCAAATTTTTTTTATTTTTTTTCTTTTAATTCAATTTAATAACACAAAAGTATATTAAAAAAATTGATCTCTGTCTTGTGTTCAAAAAATATTAATATTTCCTGCGAAGTCTCCAGACTTGTAATATATCTACTATTAAATTGAACATTTCATAAAAAAAAAACAACTGCCAACTGTAAACACATGAATGGGTGACAGATAATGAATGCGTCCGAATGTTTATTCACTGGGTTCGTTCAAGACTGTAGTATTTGTATGTAATATATAATTTCTTAAACTTAAAAAAAAAATTAAAGTAAAATAAATGTTTATCAAAATCATAAGAGCCGTTTCCGAGATAAATTATTTTTGTCATAACGGTTGTATGGCTGGTACCGGTATTTTCAGAACTAACCGAACAATTTCAATTTCTCTTATGAGGAATAACTAAATAACCTTAAGTTCAACATTTCAAAAAAATCGCTTCTGTAGTTTAGGATGTAGGCTGACGTACAGACAGACACACAGAATTTCGTGCTCTCTATCATCGTAATGTCATAATGTCTGATTCAAATCTTGAGTTTGATTTTTATTACGAATCCCAAACTTGCCTTATAGTAGGTAAATATGTATGTACATTTGTACATTTATCGCGAGTTTTCTCTAGAGATCACATATGTACATTAAGGCTATATAAATCAAATTAGTTCAAAGAGGGAGTATACCCGCTTGGTGTATTAGCATTAAACCCCCTTATGGCTACGAGCTTGAAACCAATATATTAAGAGCGGCTGCCACTATAACGACCGTCAAAATTAAATTTCATCGATTAAGCAACTGCCGGGCGCTGTCTCGAGTTTGAATTTTGCTGGCAATTAATGGCAGGCAACCCATATCTTTGGAAAATTTATAGCTCACTCTTTGATTGGTTCTTTCCTTTTTTACTTTTTTTTTGTTGTTGTTGTTTGCATCAGGAAAATAAAATACCAACGTGTAATTGGATGTGTTGTGCATTTACTTATACCATCTATTGCAATTTTATTTTTAGTTAAGAAACAAAACAAAAAAAACTTGATGAACTGTGGCACCGGCATAGCTCTAAATAGCACAGATAAAAAAACAGGATAAAAAAACTCGTATCGTTTAATTCATTAATTTTGCATTGAACAGGATCTTGACAGGTTTCCGTTTATACTTCCAAATGTGAGAGAATAAATAACAAAAATTCGCACACAAAAAAAAAAAAAAATGAGCCAATAGTTTATTATTAATCGCAAATAGTCACATGGTTAATTTGATATTATCAGTAAGTGCAATGAAAAGAGCGAGTGAATCTGTCAAGATTGAGATTAAATGTAGTTTCTTTGAGGCCTACTGATTTTAATTGTGAAGCAAGTTGCAGTAGAGTATTGAGGTTAAAGCGCCAATGTATACGCTAAGATGTGACAGTGTGAATTAATTACTTTTTTCATGATAAAAAAGTCAAGAGAGTTACTTTGAAAGCAATGAAAATCGGGACACCTGTTACGCGTTTTTCAAGATAAATGCTTGCTTAATTTAATGGAAGATAATAATTTAGAGTAATTTACGAACAACTTTTTGGTGTCTTTCGAAATACTTCTAAGCAAATCCTGATGTAGTTTGGCTACGAAGAAGGCGCAGTCGATACATCTTAAGCCTATATACTTTGAAATGATAATTTTAAGTATAAATAAGTAAGAAAAACCTTTGCCCCTACAATTTATTTTTAAATCCAATCTAAGTTTCATTTCATTTCATTTTATTTATTTAAAAAAGCCTTGAGATAATATCTCATTTATGGCTTTAAAATATTTACAATTAAAATATATTACAAGTTACATCAAAGATTTAATATTTTATAAAAAAGAAGAGTACCTAAAGAAAACTTATGAAAACTAAAAAGTAAAAAAATAATTATTAAACAAAAAGAGAGTGAAAATGCAATGCTACGTCTGGGTTCTGCAGGTGATCTTTTATTGAGCCGATAAAATTATTTAAATTGTTTAAAATTTTAAATCGAGCAGGTAAGTTATTCCAGATTCTGGCACCAATAACGAAAAAAGATTTGCGAGTCTGCAATGTTAAACTTCTTGGTTTGTTGATGTTGTTGGTACGCGATGAAGTTGAAAATTCAAGCTTTTCGTATAAATAGGTAGGGATTTGAAATCGAACTAAATTAAAAATATGTTTTAAAATTTCAATAATGAAACGTGACATCAATAAAACGTGGTCAAATCTTCTTAAGGAATGAATGAAACGAACACAAGAATTGAAAGCTACATATAATTTTCGTTTGCTTATTGAGTCCATTCCACCATATATAGCCGAACCTTAGGTTATAATTGGAGCAATTAATGTTTTAACCACCATCAATCTTGTAGCCAAAGGAATGTAAAATGACACTCTCCACAACCGCCTAAGACCTTCATAAATGTTTCTAATTACAATTTTTACATGATCATTCCAGGTGAGCGTTTTGTTAAAAATGAAACCTAAATTTTTTTTAGAGTACAACTATAAATTTATTTAACTGGGGGAAGTATGAATCATCCAAATTTGTTTTGTAAATAATAATACTTTGGGATTAAGCTGGGTTCAACACTAAGTAATTTCTAGCTGCCCATTCATGAATGCATTTTAAATTGCATTTATGCAGCTGACTGCATCTTCCAAAAGACCGAGAGGAAAAGAAAAAAATAAATCTGAAAATCGTCAGCATAGAGGTGGTACTTAGAGTATTTGATGTTTTCAACGACATCATTAATGGATAAGCTAAAAAGTAGGAGCCCTAATAATCAGGTCTACCATCGTAACCTATCAGAACGTATTTTCCTCCAATTTATACAAATAATCTAATCGGACAAAACTACGAAAATGAATTTACCCGTGCGATGCATGACTGCAAAACGTTAAAATGACAGCAACGCGTCTGAAATTCATGCCACGCTTTGCAATGATTATTGGACTCACTCCGCGCGACTCAATTTGGCATCTCTCTTTTATCTCACTCCACCTCACTATACATATGAGAAAGTGAAGCAGGATTTTTTGATTTTTTTGAAAAAATCCTGCCTCACTAGACTATCTCTTTCTCATCATGAGGTGAAGTGAGATAAAACAAAGAAATGTCAATATAAGTCGCGCAGTGTGATCCCAATGTGAACTGAACACCGTCCATGACATAATCATCCTTCCGTTTTTTTTTATAATTGTGTTTGTCTATTTATTTATTTTTTCTTTGTTTGAAGCTTTTTGTTCATATCTTTCTGCTTCCAAAAATATTGCTAGGCTATCCATGATTGTTGAACAATTTCTTTATTTTGGAAGTGTTTTATTTTCACAAATTATAAATATATGTCAAATACATGCGTCGGCACGCGTCTATATTTCGTTTACGATTCGGTTACCATGAAGCAAATAAATGCTCCGATCGGAACATTTCTTCGATCGGACATTTCTCCGAACGGATACGATGATCGATCTGAGACCCTTGAGGGACACCCATTTGAAGGTCTACACAGTCAGAGACAAGAGTTCCCATGAAAACGACTTGCTTTCGGGTTGTTAGATAGCTTTTTATTAGTTTGAGAGCGCAAGAAGAAAAATCAAATTGATTTTTCATTTTATGAAGTAAAATAGAATGGTTAACTGACCCAAAAGCACTAGAGAAATCAAATAAACTTAAAATCGAAACTTTATCTGCATTTAAAGTAATGCGAATGTCATCCTGTACTTTCAAAATAGCTGAAACACAACTGTACTTCTTCCGAAAACCTGATTGAAAAGGTGACAGCAGATTATGGGATTCAATGAAGTTGGAAAGCTGACTGAAC
Organism: Leucozona laternaria; assembly: GCA_932273885.2. NCBI lineage: Eukaryota > Metazoa > Arthropoda > Insecta > Diptera > Syrphidae > Leucozona > Leucozona laternaria. The sequence continues at coordinate 17,576,709 of OW026368.1, read as the reverse complement.
ATCAGTTCAGGTAGAATGCTAATAGGTCGATAATTCGATAGGTCATTACATCGTGCCTTTTTTTTTTGTAGAGGAATGACTTAAGCAATTTTCCAGGAGCTTGGAAAAATCGCCTTAGTCAGACAATCGTTATAGATGTTGGCAACGATGGCTACGATTGCCGGAAGTATCAAACGAATAAATGTGGGCGAAATTTCATCCATGGCAATTGCATTTGACTTAATTGAAGTTATAGAAGCAAAACATTCTTCAAGTGACACACAATTAAATGAAAAAGATTGTATGAGTAATGAAGGCTACAAATTTTCAGGTGATCGGTGGATGCCAAGCTTTAGACCATGGTTGGCATTTGGCACATTAAAAAATTTCAACAAACAGCCAACAGCCAGTCTCAATTTTACCCAAAACGGACTCTTAAGCTTAAGATGTGAGAGTGTGTTAATACTTTTTTTGACGTTGCATATACACACTTCATGCTTGAGTCTTCAATCATTTATTTTTACTTAAATTTCTATGCTAAAATTTGCCTATGCATGATCAAGCAATCATTCTCAAATATATATTATTTCAATCCTGGCTTTCTGATTGGGTACGTTCAACGCATTACGTTTTACATCTGAATTTTCAGATTTCTAAATTTTTAGAGCTTCTGATTGGCCAGCTGCCATAAAAAGCTAGATGACTTTGAGAGACTTTTAATTACGTTTGATTACGTTTCATCTGAATGTTCAGCCAAAAATTCTCATCTGAAAATTCAGAATAAATTGATAGTGGTGTGGGAAATGTTGAAGTACTATACATAGAAGTTGAACTTTATGATTTTCGCTGTGGTTAGTGGTTGATTTGGGATGATTAATTTTCATCACGAACAAATTAATACTTTTTACATAAAAGAATTTATCGTTTATTGATAAGTGAGTTAAAAGATAAACTATTCTTAGAAAAATGTTCCCAGAATTCCACATCGCAATATTGTTGAATTATTTTTTCATTAAACTTCACATAGTCTTGATGTAATTTGTTGCTGATTTAGTTAAATAAATCACCACCAGAACTGCTGACGCTTAATTTTTAATTTAAGAATATAATTAAAGTTCTATTTTATTTCGTTTTAATGTGAATCCTTTAGGTAAATGCTAGCATTTGACACAACAACTTTGGACTGAAAATTCAGATTTTTTGTCCGTTCAACAGCATAAATTCAGATCTGAATTTTCAGATTTTGTGATTGAACGTGTCCATTGAACAAAAATCAAAACATTTTGATTTTGCTTCAAGCATACACACAATGCATACGTGTTTCATTTTTACTAATACACTCTCTATGCATGACAAGCATGTGAACAATGTATATCCCGCTTTAAAGAGTAGATAGAGAAAAATCTTATTCACTATCTACCTACTTGAAAAGAAAATCACCAAGTCAAGTCCAATAGTAAATACATCTATAGCGTGAAAGATCTAACATAATAGCTACCTATATGTATATTCATATTTGTAGGTACCTTAAAATTTTCCAATGATTAAACACAACATTGTTCATTATTATTCATTTCAATTATAAGTAGGTATTATTATTCTACGTTCCACATAACTTAAGCAAACTTTTTGTGAAGAAATTTTCCTTAGATCCTTCATTATTATAACACACAAAGAAAGTTTTAAGGCAATTAAACTTTGAAGTTGAGTACATAATAATAAATTATTGTTTGTATAAATTTATATTGTGCAATGGACATAGATATTTCAAGAGAAAACTTTAAAAGTTCCAGTTCAATTGAGGTTAAAAGAAATCAACAGGCTTTTGTTCACTTAAGTGCTTTATATTTTACGAATGAATGAAAATGCTGTTCATTTTAACAAAAAGTTTAAACCTGAAAAGAAAATGAGCAGAGCAGGGGCTAAAGAAAGTCTGTCAATTAAGGCGGTTTATGTATAACAAAGAAAGTAATTATTACTAGAGCATTGAATAGAGATGAAATAATAAAGGGTGATTTTTTAGCTGGTTTGGTTTTGGCAATACTGGTTTTGACAGCTGACGTGTGTTTAGTACCTTGTGTCACTGTCAAACAGCTTCAGTTTGGTTTGCAATTTAACCATGGATCGTCTTACAAATGAACAACGCTTGCAAATTATTGAATTTTACTATCAAAATTTGTGCTCGGTTCGAAATGTTCATCGCGCGCTGCTTCCATTTTATGATCGGCATTCTCGACCTTCTGAGCAGTCTATTCGGAAGATTGTGACCAAATTTCGCACCAAATTTACTTTGTTGGACATTAAACCACCAACACGTTTACGTACTGTGCGTAGTGAAGAAAATATTGCGGCCGTATCAGCTAGTGTGACAGAAGACCGCGAAATGTCGATTCGGCGCCGTTCCCAGCAGTTAGGCCTTTGTTACAGCACTACGTGGAAAATTTTGCTGAAGGATTTGGGCGTAAAGCCTTTTAAGATACAGCTGGTGCAAGAACTAAAGCCAGCCGACCTACCACAACGCCGAATTTTTGGTGAATGGGCTCTTGGAAAGCTGGCCGAGGATCCGCTTTTTTATCGAAAAATTGTGTTCAGCGATGAGGCTCATTTTTGGTTGAATGGGTACGTAAATAAGCAAAATTGCCGCATTTGGAGTGAAGATCAGCCAGAAGCATTGCAACAGCTACCAATGCATCCCGAAAAAGCCACTGTTTGGTGCGGTTTATGGGCCGGCGGCATTATTGGGCCATATTTCTTCAAAGATGATGCGAATCGCAGCGTTACTGTCAATGGTGAACGCTACCGAGCGATGACAAGAAACTTTTTTTTGCCCGAAATGGAAGTTCTTGACTTGCATGATATGTGGTTTCAACAAGACGGTGCCACATGCCACACAGCACGCGAAACAATGGCGCAATTGCGAGGCGAGTTTGGTGAACAGTTAATTTCACGTTTCGGGCCGGTCAATTGGCCGCCTAGATCGTGCGATTTGACACCATTAGATTATTTTTTGTGGGGGTATGTCAAGGCTAATGTCTATAGGGACAAGCCCGCTTCGATTGACGCACTGGAAGCCAACATCCATGCATTCATTCGTGAGATACCGGCCGATATGTGTGAAAGAGTATGCCAAAATTGGACTCAGCGGATGGGCTACCTGAGACGCAGCCGCGGTCAACATTTGCATGAAATTATCTTTAAACATTAAATTGCAAGGTTCAAACTATCGATTCAAATAAATATTTCATTCATTTTTTCGAATTTTTTGTGTTTTTTTTTTAAAAAAAGTTCTAAACCTCTTAAAAAATCACCCATTAAAACTATGATGGAGTGTTAGTTTAAAATTCGGTATACCTACTCGCAGGCTTTTTTAAAGAAAATTGTGTTGTCTTAAATTATTCACTATGATTTTAAATGGTAACGTTTAAGTATTCAAAATTGCGTCGTTTTTTGGCTTTTTAATAGCCAATTAATAATAATCATTTACAAAATTAAGATACACAAAGAGCCCATCAAATATCATCGTCTCTAGTTTTGTAAATATTTGATTGGTAGTCCTTGAAAACTTATGGATTCTTCTGGGCCGGCCAGCGCACAGTGGTCGGATTCACCAATCTAGGGGAACAAAACTATTCATAATAGAAAAATCATGTTTTAAATTAATGATTTGATGTTTTATGAGTAGGTAATAAAAGATAAACAATACAATTTTTTTTATAAAATACTTTCTGGATTTAAAATTCAATACTATATTCAAGTTTATGGAACAATACTCTAAGGCATAGTTTTTTTAGCTTCATACAGATTTTTGATACATATCTAACAGAAATTAAATATAAAAAATAAAATAAAAATAAAATATTATATTCTTTTAACTTATTTATTATACAAATATAGATATAGTTAAACTATTCGCTTTCATCACCATCAGCCGAAACATCCTCTTGAATATTATCGATTGATAACAAAGAAAGGACTTCTATGTTATGCGGTATCATGCCACGTATTTATTTTGTAACGTGTCGCAAACTTGTGATATATGGATCTGATTCAAGAAATCTGTGTTTGTGTTCAATCTTGAATTTTTCCTTGTGAACTTATCTCTCTAAATTTTCTTGTGTCCTTATTTCTAGCCTCTTGGGCCTCTTCTGAGAGTTGTCCAATAATAAGAATACAAGATACAATGATGTCTTTTTCATAAAAAAGCACTTTATGAACACTCACTGGCATATAGTGTACCATGAATATTCCTTTAAGCAAAGGTTTCTTGTTTCAGTTACAAAGTTTTGAAATGCCCACTTCCCAATGTTTCTACAGTAATGTGAAACCGTTCTATAAGTTCTCGATTTACTCCGGTTATTTCTGGGCCCGTATTACGAATTACGAGTATCGTTCAAAATCCGTCGCTATCGTTATTTTGCGATTGCGATAGTCGTTTTTTTTTTGAACGATACTCGTTTTCGTTACGACTGTTTTTGGCGGTCGTTCTTTATATGTAGTTTTGGATCGTGACTTTATGTTGTTGTCACTTATTTATTATGTTTGTTTGGTTCTGCTGTTTTTTTATTTTATCTGGCATTATTTTCAGGCATCCATTCTCGTAAATCATAATCGGTCAATCTCATGACTATCGTTTTCTTGGGTATCGTTTTTTTTGCCTTTCGTTTCGTAATTTGTAATACGAGGCCTGAACTTTTTTCTGCAGCTTGAAAAAAAAACGTCTATAGCAGTATTGACATCATTTGTATGGCCAGCTTGGTGAGTTATCATATCTACAAGCTTACCTTTTTTGTGAAGCACAACTTCACTAGCTTTTATTATTTCTCGAGGGCTAGTTGAATTTATTAAATTTTGAAGTGTGCGTTTTTTTGATTTTTCACAACATTCCTCAAAAGACTTTCTTGTTCTTCCGACCTTTTTTGTTCATATTTCTCTGTCCATTATGTCAGGCATGGGTGTCTCTATGGGTGTAGCAAAAACGCGCAAAAAGTGTTTGTTTTATACCTCAAAGCAGAATTACTAGCTTCGTTCGTTGAACTTTACCCAGGGTTGACCCAGGTTTTCTTGACAACCCCAAGAATTGTCAAAAAAAACTGTGTTTTCCATTTCTCAAAAAACACTCAATGGCTGTTGACATTTAAAGGGAGAAAAAAAAGTTCTTTGCTTTGATAATTAAAACTTAAAATTTGTTACAAATACATATGTCTTAAAAATGAATAATAAACAACTTCTAACGTTTCTACTTTCTATTTCTGTTTATTGGCATTAAATTTAATTCGTGTATTGTTTCAATTTATTCTTCAAAATTAAACAATAACCTTCAGCACATGAATCCGCAACAAAACATATGCTTAATAATTCATGTCACTTTGGCAGTTTATTCTTTACCTCAACTTGCCACAGCAAAATACCTAGTTCTACTTCAGGGCGAGTTTAGGGCGACCCCATCAGGTCTCAAAAAACACATAGAATTTTTTCACCAGGGTGACTTCAGGTTTTTCAGAAAACGCTTTGGGGCGACCCCAGGGTGACTTCAGGGCTCAACGAACAAACCTACTCTTTGTATAATTTTCGCATCGGAACTTGGCGGAACTATCTAGTTTTATTGCAGTACAAAATTCAAGTGCAATTTTTCACATTGAGTTTAAAGAGCTATTAAAAAAATTATTTAACAAACTAATTAACTTATGGAATCGTTTTTTTTTTACTAAAAGATGCACCGTTACACTTTATATATGTATTTAGCCGAACGAACTAAGAACTAAGAAAGTTATTGGAAGGAGCTGGGTTTTAGTGAGCATTAAACCTCTAAATACTGCGTGAACACCGGGCTCATATAGTTTCCACAAATATTTTCCACCTATCCATATCACGAAGCAAAAATCATTCACAGAGTGCTTGTAAAAACAGGTCTTCACGCTACAGGTTTTAAGCTTAGAATTCAATATGGTTTTAAATATTTGTATAAAAAAGTCCCTTAACGAAACGACAGATACTTATGTCGTTTTCGAGTGGACGTTCGGAGCTACTCTTTTTTCACTCCTTTTACTCCAAAATTTCCATTTTCGATAGGAATGGATCAATTCCGGAACCCAACCGAAAACGACATTATCCTACATTATAAATGGAACAGTTATTTTAATTTAATTAAAACAGTGAAATTCATAAGCTGTTAAGACTCATACATATTTTCTTAAAGTGATTTTTCCAAGATGCACCGGGTTTTTCGTTAAAAAATATATACATTTCAGTATAAATTTTATAAATATTTGAATTTCGGGATTTTTTTACTGCTGTGACTCAGATTCAGCATTCTACATTTGACTTTAATTTTTAATAAAAATACATGGAGGAAGAGGTATCTAAAGTAACAAGCTTTCCCGGTAAGTAAAACAATAAGTTCAATTGCAATATTTCAATTCATTCTTATGGTTTGCTATGTCAGGGTTTGAAAATATTTGGATTTTGTATACCTATATTAAAACAATTCATTAAAAGTGTAGGTATATATTGTAAAAAACAGTAAGCAATTAGAGCTGTACCAATTTGGCTACAAGAACTGTACCTATATTAATTGATTCGTTTGATTTTAAACTGCTGTTTAGTTAAACATGAATTAAGCAAGTTTCATGAATGCGCTTTAATGTTTTTTTAATGTTTATCTATAATGGGAATAATAAGTTGATTTATTTTGTTTTACTTCAAAATATGTAGATATGTATGTATGTATGGTAGGTATATCCATAATAATTCAATTTAATTTATTTAGTTAAATATTAATTGATTGATTTATCTACAAAATTCAGTATAATCCGTGCTGATTAAATTATTACTGAATCACTTAACTACCTCTACCGTCAAATTTATACACAAATTTATTTCATTTTAATTGACAATTTTTGATTCCCCATGGTAGCCGGTACGAGTTACGACTAATATATTTAATTATTAATTTGTCTCTAGAAACATAACGCTTTAGCTATTAATACCTTGTCTCATGATTCTTATTTTCATAAATTATAGGTATAGGTACCTATTCATAACACTATTTAACGCAATGATTACATCGTATCTGTAGACAGCGACCGCAATAAATATTGATTTATTCATTCTACACCAAGTTCATGCAATATTGATTTATCTTTAGGTACATTTTGTATCTTTTTCTATGGGTACAGCACAAGATTTTTTTTTTACAATTATAGGTGCCCAAGTGGACAAGCACCACCCTGGGTTTATACCGGACAATTAAATAGGAGCATATAGCATTTTCACAACGACGAAAAAGTCTTACATAAATATACATTATGTACATATGGCTTATATTTCCGTATTTAAGTAGAGGCAAAACTTTTTGTTAACGAGTTTCTTTTCATGCGTGTCTATCCTTTTGAAAAGAACACCTGCAACCCATCCGTAGTTTTTACTTAACTTCTGGATCTGACTAGGTATAAAGACGACCCAGACAAGTTAAGCTCTATGTTAGAAATTAAATGAAACTCACTCTAGTCGTTAAGTTTTTAACTCACTAAACATTACACAGACATAATAGATATATTTCTTGCCAAAACTTTTTTAGCCCAGTCGTGAATATCAAACATATTTTAGGAATGTAGGTACTAGGTACATTAGGTTTACGTAGGTATCTATGACTTACACTTGCCTTGTTATTTATAGTTAATATTATCACAAGTAAAAATTAAATAAACTTGCTTACATGTTATGCTCAAAATGAACAATGTATCAGGCAATAACCAGGGGCCGAATTACCGCATCAGTTATCGAGTAATATGTGACTGAATTATATGAGTTTGGCATTACCGCTCACGTTATCGAATGAACGAGTAAAACCTATGGGGGTGATGACTCCATAACGTGAGCGGTAATGCCAAGCCAAACTCACATAATTCAGTCACGCATTACTCGATAACTGATGCGGTAATTCGGTCCCTGGTTTACAAATATAAACTTTTTGACAAAAGAAGAGAAGATTCAGAGTGTTTCTTGTCATATAGGTAACCTACTTTTCCGCCATAAGGTCAGGGTTTCCGAGATATTCCCGTTTGAAATGAAAATAACGTTTTTTCGTTTATTTTTAGGTTATTTAAAAACGCTAGATAACCCATCTGGGAAAAAAATCTTTTTTTCAAAATGGATCTAGAAAGTTTGTAATAGCCGGTGGCATAATAGTTAAAGCGGTTGAAATATACCCTGCCGTGGATCTGGTTCCCAACCTCGGCTATTTGCCTCTTGCGAAGAAGTGACAAATCCTCCAAGAGTATCTCTAGGCATAAATAAGTGCCTCTCGCACCTTAGACGTTCGGATTCACCAGAAGCTTGTACGTATTCTCCATTCATATGCATACAAACATCACGCACACAGGAATGTTTAAGAGTTCTAAGTCACTATAGATCCCTGGCTCACCACGAGCTGTCGAGCCAGAAAAATTAATTTTACATATATCCCAGCAAGGGGCTCTAGCAAGGGTTACTATCGCGAAAGAAGCTTAAGGCCCTAGGCAGTTATGTACCGTTCTGCCTCAAGACAAACAAAAAAATAAAAATAATTTGGTTTATCTGAGATTCGATCCTGCGGCCTTCCACTTACACCACTCCCAGTCCGATAATAAGCTGTTAACTGGGTTAATTTTTAATGTAAAAATGTTGAAAACCATTAAATTCATATGCCTACCTTAATTTTCTCATACCATTGTATACCCCTCACATATGTTGGTATTGGTACTGATGGAATAGCCAAACTTGCCCAACAAGCTTTTACTAGCAAGAGCCTTACCAGTAGGTACTTGACAAGTTTTCCTCGTCTAGATTATCCCTACTCAAAACTTTCCAGGGCCTTGACTAAACTTTGCAAGAACTTGCCATTTTTCCAGAAGGGAAAACAATGAGTACGTTCAGATGACGAAGGGACTTAAAGGCAAGGCAAGTTTCTCGTCTCTGATTGAGCAGCTGTCGCAAAATTTCCTTCCAATTAAGGCAACTTTTATTGGAAAGTGACTGGAAAGCTAGTCAAGAAATATCTCCCTTCATTTCAAGTCAAGTGCATTTATGTCAAAATATCAGCTGATTATATTTTGTCATTAAACAGCAAGCTGAACTTCATTGTTCAGTGACTTCTTTTTTCAACGTTTGTTTTATTGTTTTGGGTGGAGGAGTTCTTTATCAAAATAATAGAAAACATTTTATTAAAAAATGCATCATTAGAAAGAAGTATTGAAAAAATATAATTAACAATTCGTAATTGACTTGTGTAAGGTGTTTTTCAAAAAAAAAATATTATTATAAATACTATCTGCACTATCAACGGAAGGTAAAGGTTGGAAGTAAAGTTCCAATTTTGGCATTAATGACATTTCAAAAAAATAATTAGTTTCCTTTGTAAAATTTGCGTTCAATGAATGCACTTGACTACATATGTAGTCCCTTGTGTCTGCTGAACGTACCCAATATTTACAAACTATTCCTGGAAATTTCCAAACGGGAATATTTCCCAAACCTGACCCTGGATGGCGAAAACAGATGGTAGATTTGATTTCAGCACCAAAAATTACCGTTTGATCGATTTTTACCTGCTTGTGTCAAAAACGGTGCAAACCTGTGTTGTGTAAGTTTAATCAAATCCGTCATCCAACACCTTAATATTATCTGAATCGATTATGCAACAAGCAACACGATTACCAAACACCTCTATTTAATTAAATTTCAAGCACTCAATCAATACTACACATAACCACATAAATTAATTGCATGTACATTTCAACTAATTTATGTCAATAAATCCATTTGTACATATAAGTTAGTTTGAAAGTTCTTAAGCCTCTGGTTTTAAATACTTGCATTTAAAAAGTAAAGCACATGACGCTGATAGTTATTGAGTGCCATGCCGGTCGGCCAACTGGCTGGGCTGCGTTGGTGGTTAACTGCCAAAGGGAGCGGTGTGCGACGCACGTATACCTACGAGTGCCATTGAACAGATCAATAGATGATGATAAATTTTGAGAACGTTCGACTTGCTGCAGATTTGATAGCAAATGAATCTCTTTAGGGCATTTTATTTCCAAAAAGAAAAAAAATCATTTGGATTCAAAAACATGATTGGATTTTGGATATGCAATCAAATTAAAATTTAGCATATAGGTACCTACAAACCTATACAATTTTTTTTATAACTAAATAAATAAAATGTGTGGCATTGAGGTTATTGGATATATGTACACATGATTCGGTTCTTGAATCTTGTCAACCTTTAATTGGGAGAGGGCGAATAAAACTGATTTATTGGCTAACAAAATCGTAATTATTGTGACTTCATGGGTTCCTGCTGGCAAGTAATTTATGATTGCAAAAAAAAGAATGGCATGTGATTCTGAGAGCATATTTTGTAGGTATGTTTATAACTGTGTTCACATTGATTTTGTTTTTATTTTATTTTAATGATTTCAATTTGTTTGATAAACTTTAAGAAGTAAAAGTTCAGTCAAGGACATAAACAAAACAGAGAAGTATGAAAGATGAGAGCAGGGATCCTTTTCAACTATCCCCTTCAATTTACATGGAACGACTTTTCATCGAGACTTCAATTTCCGAAAATGAATTTTAAGTCTCACAATTTTGAGCTTATACCGATTAAAAATCTTGAACCATAGATAGGTATAAGACTTCTGCAGTACCTAACTAGGTATCTATTTATTTATTATTCCTGAAATTTTTAAACATTTATCTTTCAAATCAACCCAAATTCACTATAACAAACTGCCTTATCTTAATTTATTTAAAAATCAGGTATATACAATATATTATATAATTATGCATACCTTCAAACAAAGTGTACAAAGAAAATGTGGTTTTAATTGTTTAATTACAAAATCAATTAAACAGTAGTGGTACTTTCCTTGAAATAGATATTTTAGAACCATAGGTATGTATAGTTATAGTTAATGATTCATCATTGTAGGAACGACCTTCCATTGAATAAAAGCATCGCACAGTCGTGTTGATAAAAGGTCTAATCAAATTACACCATACACCATTTGACAGATTTTAATTGAGCAAAAGCAGCCAAAGGATTAATTAAGCAATTGACTAATGGATTTCCAAGCACAAACACAACACAAGCACTAACTGACAATGATTGCGTTTGCTGATGTTTTAAGGTACATGTGGTGCATCTGTGAAAAAAAAAATTAAAAAGATTTCAAAATCTTCAGGATTGGTGTTTAAGTATTTTTTTTCTCAATTCTGATGAAGAATTTTCTTTAAACTTTGACCAATTTGATTCTGCGATTAAATGTTGTTCTGCGACAAAAAATTATACAGGCTGATTCGCATAAGATCTGACAGAAAGAGCGTGTATGTATTTTGGGTCGATACAAGAAAAAAAAATCGTATAAGAGGGGTGTCAATTCCCCCCCCCCCCATTTAGCCAGGAGGGGCAATTTTCTGTTTAAAAAAATTGTTACAAAACAACTGTAATACATACTTACAATGCCGTATGGTATACCTTTTTGTAAAGCTAGAAATCTCTTCTTTTATTTTATTTTTAAATACATAAGAGTTTTCAGTGTTTGAATTTGAATTGATCAGACAATTGAATAGTAAAAACGGAAGTAGAACCTACTAAACAAAGTGAAATTTTGAAATGAAAATCAGATTAAAAATAAAATTAATTTTACAAAAAGTTGATTTAAAAAGAACGTTGATAAATGAAATTTTAGCTTTAAGAAAAGTTATAACGGAATATAGTAAGGGGGTCGCTGTTGTTTTTGAATAATAATTTTTTATTTAAAGACTCCTTTTCATAAAATTGCCCCCCTGCAACGCACGATTTCTTTTTTTGAACCAGCCCACATACTTTAGGTTTTTGATGCATCTTATGTATATCTGCCTATAAAAAAAATTATTGAAGGAACAAAGAGAAGCAGGACGGTTATTGAGTACAGGCTAGTTAGGCAGCTCTATTCTTTTAAAATGTTTATTTGAAACAATTTCTCAAAATGAGCTTAATATCAAACATTTGAATAGGTATTTTGTATGGTTCTGGGGGGCCCCCTTTGATCCCCCCGTAGTTACGCCACTGTAGGTATACATATTTATTTGCATAATGTACTTACTCGTAAAGTTAATACAAATAAAATAGAGGAGTGATGAAGAAAGTCAATGGTGCGTGTGTTCTGATTATGCCTCTAGTCTTGAGTGCATCACAAATTCTACTGTTATTCTGATGCCTGCAACTTTGTTTAATGTTAATTAATATTTTTTTCTTGGTAATTTAACTGCTCAGAAGCAAATTTTAATCAAATCAAATGTAGCGAGATTAGGTATATTACAAGTAGATTACTTACTCGTATTTAACGGTATACATTGAACGAGTTGGATGATGGTTGTGTAATGTGTAGTGTATTCCTATTATTTATATGTTGTAGGTATACCTATTATATATGTTTATTAGATTGGGTAAACACCAATCATAAGCACCTCCAATGATTGGCATGAAATTTTGAAATAACTTGGAATCGATTATACCTCTGTTCATTTATATCCCAGAGCTGCCTTAGTCCAAACTTCGGTCAAAGTTCATTTAAAAAAAAATTGCGTGAGTGCCGGGACTCAAGCTTAATATGTGTAAACATCAACGTGTGCGGATCCAAAACGGACTTGTTTTTGCTTGAAGGGGATCTTAAGATTTTTTTCACTGAACGCACCCATCCTAGTATGCAGATCGTAACGTTGCACACCGTAACGTTGCACGACGTAACGTTGCACACGAACGTTCACGTTTTTTTTTTCACTCTACCGCCAGCATAGATGTTTACACCACAGATTAGCCACATGAAGATGAGAATCCCCGGCAGCCATTTTAATTTGCCTACAAGCTTGAACTGGGAGTTATCAGATAAAAAATGAGAATGTGTGCATAAAAACCTCACACATAGACAGTAGGGATCTTCACACACCTGGTTAAATTGTTGTTGCAATTCACATCTATTCATCGACGCGGAAAGATATTACAAATACAATAATGTAAACAAATGGGTTTTGGAGGGTGAAACGTACGAAACATTCTCATCTTCATGTGGCTAATCTGTGGTTTACACATCAAAAAATAAAATTTATTCAAAATTGGAAGAAATTGGCAGTTTTGGGAAAAAACGAACAGATCTAGTATTTTCAAAATTTTTGTCAAGAAAGGCGTGTTTTTTTTGCAGGTCTATATGGATTTGTCGAAAAAAAAAACAACAAAATAACTAAACCCATATTATAGCCGTGTTTTTTTTGCAAGTCCATATGGATTTGTCGAAAAAAAACGACATCGGGACTAATAGTTTTACACGTAAATACAACAACAACTTAAATCCATATGGACTTAGCTAAGTCCAGATAATTATCGGGACTTACGTACTGTAAGTAAGAAGTTCCTAAGTCCCGATGTCGTTTTTTTCGACAAATCCATATGGACTTGCAAAAAAACACGCCTTATGTAGACTTAGCTAAGCCCAGATAATTTTCGGGATTTACTTGTAAGTCCCGATAAAAATGGTGACGCCAAAATAATATTTTTCAATTTGAAAAAAAGATGGTGGAGGAAGGCAAAAGGTAAATAAATACATATTTATTTGTGCCTTCGATTATTAACCTTTCTTTCCTATGAGTTCTCTTTGCTTTTACTTATAAATTTTTATTTGTGTTGATAGTTTTCTTCTTTTTTTTTTGCATCTTATATCTTTTTGTTATACAGCTGATCACCGAAATGTCATAGAGATAGAGTGCTGCCAATTTTTACGGAAAAGACCCGATGTCGTTTTTTTCGACAAATCCATATGGACTTGCAAAAAAAAAACACGGCTAATATTAACTTTAGTTGGCAATGTCGTATTTGCCTAGTAAACCTCGTAAACTGCATAAGTTTATCACCTCGTAAATCAAATGTCAAAATTTGTATGGAAAATTATATACGCAGGGCTGATAAGTTTGCGCGATGATTTTGCCTCGTAAACCACGTAAACTGCATAAGCTTATCACCTCGTAAATCAAATGTCAAAATTTGTATGGAAAATTATATACGCGAGCAACGTAATAAGGATATACACAGATTGTTTTATAGGTGCGTTCATGCAAAGTGAAGAATACATTTACGCAAATACGAAGTTAGTAAATATATCTCATTGCATGAATACCCCTACTGTTTTTTTTTTTTGATTTTTAGTCCCTTTTGACTTTTTCTTTTAATTTGTTTTTAAATCTTTTGAAATAAATTTCCAGCTACTTCTTGTTTCTGTGTGTGAAAGGGGAGTTAAAATCGTAATAGTGGAAAACAACCCGTCGAAAATTCAACCTCAAGTTCGCTTTCATATATGTATCTACCTTGAGTTGTTGTTGCATCAGACATCAGCTGTTTTTTCACAAGGGATTACAACTACACAAAACTATTTAGATCGCTTTAAATAGAATCCTGAACGTGGCCAATAATAAAATAAAAGTGGGGCACGACTGTTAAGGTAAGGAAAACAAGTAGACGTGTTTACTATTGAATTGAAAAAGCTATATATCATGGCTAATAACTGCCACATGCGAATCATGTGTAAAAGTGGCAAACATGTCGTTTTAAAATAATTACCTACACATTTTAAAATTTTTTTTTTTCCTTTGGGGATAGCATAAGTGAACTTTTTTCTTAATCAATTAAAGTCTAACTTCAGCCTAAAAGTAAGAAAACATTTATTTTAAAGATGTAGTATAGGTAAATTTTTATTTTTCTTTTTTAGATTAAATTTAAATACCTATAAATAAATCTTATAATTTAATAAAGCTTTGAAGGCTATAAAAACGAATGTTCCGATAATTAAAATGCCTGATGCCAATAAATGGCCAATCACTATAAACATCGCAGTTATGATTTGATCAATTTACTTAAATAAACTTAAACAAAAACCATGGAAAAGGTTTTCTTCAATGTCGTAATAATATTTTTGCCGTTTGGTATAGGTATAACCGAATTTCTACTAATTATTCCTCTCTGGGTTGCCAAGAGCATAAATGCTTTCAGGTCAAAGGACACAATTGATATCTTGACTAAATATCAAACGCGGATCCGTGTTTGTATACGTTTTCCATGCGACAACTCACATTTATAAATTAACAAATTTTCTGAATAAAAAACTTTTTTGCGCTATTTTCAACTTGTGTCTTTAAACGGTTTCTGTTTATAAACACATTTTGTGCTTAATGAGCGGGAAACTTTGGGTTGTTGAAAATGGTTGAAGAGTTCTTCTTAGTCCTTAGAGAGCTGAGAAAATATACTGAGTTGGATTTTTAACCGTCAGAGATGATGTGAAATGCAGAGGGTGTTTAATGATGAAAGAAGGAAGGAAGAATATTTAAATGATGATTATTACTTTTTTTTTCCAGCTAGAGGACGATAAAGTTAGGCACACCAGCCTTCCATTTTTTACGTATAATAAGTATGTATGGGTATCTCAAATTTGTTTGCTGCTACAATCTGTGTAGTTGCAAGGTCTTTCGAAAGGATTCATGAAAATGAGACATAAAATCAACATAATGGCTGAATGATTTGAAGTTTGTCAAAATGTATACGTATGAGTCATCCGATTTGGAAAATAGGTTAAAAGTTCGATGAAAAACACTTGAGTGCGTACATGAGGGTTTAACTTTTAGATTATAATGGTAAGACCATTACATTCATGAAAAACGGATTTATAAGAGGAATTTAATCCACTTGCAATAAATATCAATTTAAAAAAAAAAAAAAGATTTTGAGGACATTACCATCATCGGGTATGCGAAAACCTTTGTCGTATCTGATTAAAATGTTCTTTTTTCAAAAATAATAAAAATACACGATTCGATTACTCATGTCATAAATGTACATAGGAAGGAATTTTGTTTTGAGCGTAAAAATAAATTGCTTAATATCAACAGTAGATACCTATCTTAATTGAAAGTCATCCAAGGAACGAACATAGATATTTTTCATAGCTTAAACATCATTGAAATGTACCTACATACATACATATTGGATATGCTTAAGTTTTACTTGAGTCCTTCAATGAAACTGACATTCGTAGACTTATGCCCGATTTCATAAAAATACACTAAATTCCCTTTTATCTAAAGTCCTTTTAAATTTTATCAGACCTTTAAATATTTCCAGTTTCACCATCTAAAAAAAGGAAATTTTAGGGAAATTTTAGTTAAAATTGGGTTTGCCTCACATCCCTGGATATGGAAATAGGTTGTTTCCCTCAAAATGGATTCACATTCAAAATGCACTTGAAAAAGCATTATATGTAGAAAAAAATGCTACGAAAAAAAAAAATATTTGGAGAACGGATTCCAACATGAACTCGGAATATTCTTGGATGTCTTACTTTATGTTGCTCTTCATCCTCAGATGAACAATCAATTATTCTAAAAACAAACAAATTATGAAGGCTTTCCGAAACCAACGCGAAACATTCGGAGCGAATATGCGATGACTGAACAATGTTTGAAGATTCACATCGCGCCAATGTGGGGCTCTCATTTATCTCCATGTAAATAAATTAAGAAAGGCGAAAGTCTTCAGGCTTGTCGTCGTTCGGAAGTATTCGCGTTAGCTTGGGAGAGCCTTAAAAGATTATTATCTACACACAAAATATATTTTTGTTTCGACCTATTCACAATTTATATTTGCAAGAAATTAAATAAAAAAGTGACTGCAAAATACCTATCATCTATAATTTTCTTACTCGTCGGCTGCCATCTGACATAATTAGACTTCACAAATCACACTTTTAAAATTTATTGAGACGAAAATGGGCTTTTAGTTTATGAGGGCATTTAAAAGGATTTTATATTTAAAAGCACTTGGTGAAACCAAAAAATCCCATTTTAACTCTAAATGGGCTTTTAAATATTTAAAAGTCCTTTATGAAATCGGGCATTAAAGATTAACTTATTGTTCACGCATGTTTCGTGTGATAATGAAAATTTCACATTCCGAGCAATATCTATGTACACATATTTTAAAACTAAATAAACCGAACATCAGATAAGAGGAGGGGCAATTTTCTATAAAATGGACTTAAAATGAAAAAAAAAATATTTTCCAAGAACAAAGGCAAGTCTTACCGCCGAATACCATCCAAAATCCTACAGCTTTTTTTTAAAGCCATGCAAAATTCATTCTTTTATTTCGTTTTTAAATGAAATTGTTTTAATTATTCTTGCTTTAAATATAATGTCAACAGACCATGGTGTTTAACGAAGCTCGCTGTTATTCAAATCAACAGACTCTTGAACCTTTCTACTCTAATGTCCACTTTCATAGTCGAAGTAAGTGGCATCGCAGTGTGGGACTTAAGCTGTCAGTGTGGATGAATAACGCCCAATTTCGCAGAGCAAACTTAACTGGCCCTAAATAACAACTCAAACCCAAAATACGAAAAATAAGAAGGGCTTAATAACTTGATGCAATATGCACTTTAGATGTTACAAATAATCTCAATGAACTAACTACAATTTTGGTAACAACTCAATTCGAAATAAATTGACCGAATGTATTTATGTACATAAATTATAGTGTGGGTAGTAAAAACCCCAAAAAAGTTTCAATGTAAATAACAATTGATTCGTTAACTCCATGTAGATATATGTATTAACTCTAGTAAAAGTGCTTCCATTTAGGGTCAAGAAACTAATACTCATTCTCTTATTTCAGGCTTCATTCACTTCATTTCAAAAGGCCATTTGGCTGTGTGATGTTGTGTGTGTGAAAGTAAGTGCTTTTGAAAAAAGTATCAACATTCTATTTAGCTATTGATTCAGAAAATTACTTAGGTCCCCCTTTTCATGTGCTATATGTATGTACATACATACATATATCCAAGAATTATTTCACATTTTATTTTAACGAAATGTAGTAATACGTCTGCCGAATAACCGTTTTCGTTAAGGAAATACTTATTATCAAAAAAATGAGTTCTTCAACGGTTTTAAGACTTGGTCATCGTTGTCGTGCTCCTGTCGTTCTTTTCGATTGACCAGGAGATTCTCTCAGTTTGGTTTTTGATTTCTCCTTGTCAAAAAAAGGAAATAATAAAAGGGATCATAACGCCCCGTTTATTCTGACACTCAATGGTTATTTCTTTTTTTATAGCAAACTAAGCTGAACGACAATCTATATCGCTATACAAATTTAGAAACTGTTCTAAGGACAGGAATTATATCCTATGCTCTAAGGAAAACCGGAAACTATGGAACCGAACAATAGGATTTTTTTTTCTGGGTCGATGAATAGGTATTAAAATGGACTGGTCAGGGATTTTCCCAATGGGGCAGGCATGCCTTGAGGCTTAACAGTTTCCTGGTCTTTACGTCGGTCATTTTATCACACTAGTCGGTAATCGGTATAGGTATTCTTCAACCTTTTTTCTTATTTCTAACGAACTACATACTAGTACAAACTGATTGTTATTTGTTTTATGTTAAATCGTTTTGTTAAAAGTTTCTTTGTGTTCAGTTCAGGTTTCCTGGTGATATTTGTGTATGCCTGGGAATTGAGGACCGTTTGAAATATCCAATAGAGTAATTTTTCAAATTGCCCCACTGGGGCAAAGAATCGCTTCTATTATAGTCCCTCAACTAAAAGATGCTTACTAAGTAGCTTTTGTGTTGAATACTTTCAATTCATGGAAATTTTATTATTTTTGCACCTAGGCAATATGATTTTTGTTATCGAAAGTAATTGATTAGAAGTTGGAATTGTGATTTGAAAGAAAATAACTACATACTGATCTATTTATCTATTTAATAGAATAAAATGTGAAAATTCAGCAAACACCTGTTTGTTCGTTTTCCCACTATTGTTCATATCTGCTTATTTACTTAAGGCAAGTAAAGTTAAAAAATTATGCGAACTTAAGAAATACTTTTAATTTTCAAAGTTCAGTGCCTAGCCTATTCATATGATAGGCGAACTACTTTACAGACTTCCATGCTCGACATGCATTTAATCTTAAGTTTACAAATAGAAAAATAAAGAATTTATAGCACATACATTTAAAACAATATTACTCGCCAATAAAGTCGTTTTGAATTTTTGTATTTAATTTAAATCTGTTTAGCCGATGATGAGAAAGTCGAAAATCATTTTTTTTACGATAAAGGTACCATGTACATGCATGCAGGTATGGTAGAGAGAAAAACAAAAATTAAAAATTGCTAAATTCTTTTCTTTAACGGTTATACCTATGTACATATGTATGTATATCCCAAATCAGCTACTTTACCTTCAATTTTTTTTTTTTTTTTTTTTATTACTCTTCAGCAAAATAACCAAAAAAACAGAAACCATCTTTGTTCTTGTTATCTTCAACTATCCTCTTTGTTCCATTGCGCATTCTCACGAAAAAAAAATCTTCACCCAAACGCAAAAACGCCAACCAAAATCAAAACTCATACTATCATCGTTCATTATCATTATCATCAAACTTTATTCGTTTTTCGTCTTTTAAGATTTTCCCAACAATATTCACTTTTGGCCGAAAATATAGAAATTAAAATTACAAAAAAAAAAAATTTAACCTATAAATAGCATTCTAATCAGAGAAACTGTCACTCCAATAAGTCGTTGTCAGTGGAGCCACACACTTAAACAAGTCCTTGCCCATGGACAACGATTCGAGGTCACCACGCTTCTTCTGTGATGTATCGAATCCGGGACAATTGGACTCGGCGTGCTTTTGTAGTCTCGTCTCGCTGGTGAACGCCCTCTTACATTTCTCGCAACTGAACTGTGCCACCGTATCCTTGTGCGCTTCCTGCATGTGTCTCCGACGTTCAGTCTTGTTGGGGAAGTGCATATTACAGGGCTCACAGTTGAGAATCTTCAAGCTCGTGTGCTTTTCCATGTGGGTTTTAAGACTACTCTGCATCTTGAATTTGCGGCCACACAACTCACAATCGAAGCTGGAATGCAACGCCTTTTTGTGCTCCTTCAGTTCTTCCCGAGTGTTGAGCGTTTCATTGCAAACGGTGCATGTCAGATTGATGGGCGTTTTCTCATCCGGCGTCTTAGTCTTCTTTCCTTTGCCGCGTCGCTTCTTTGGAGGGGAATAGTTCTCCTCACTACCGCTGCTGAAGTCTCCAGCTGCAGCTGATGGGGCTGTTGGATCGAGATCGTGGTCTGAGGTCTTGCTCTCATTTAAGTCCGGATCAGGCTTGATGGCCTTCTTTAGAGGCGATTCCTTCTTAATTGATGGGGATTTGGACTTCTTCTCCGACTTCTCAGTCTTGATCTTGGGAGTGCTGACTTTGCGCGAACCTCGACGCGAACGTCTCTTCAATAATGGCTTCCCAAAGTCCGAATCCGAGTCTTCAGCAGACGGTGGCGAAGCATCGGACAACTTGAAGTCCTGATCTTGCGGTGCATCGAGGACGTCATCAGGATCACTGTCCGGCGGCACGTAACTCGTCACCTTCCGAACCTTCTTGATGGATGTCTCGAGCGCTTGTCGCAACTCAACGTCCGTCTGCTCACATTGACTCTTTAGAGCGAAAGCAGCATTGACACTGCTCACGCAGACCTTGCAAATATACTGTGGCAGAAAGTCTTTTCGTTGGATGTTGACCGCTGGACAAATGGCCATCAACTTCTCGGCATAGGTCTTCTGGTATTCCTTCTTGAAGATGCTCACCACGTCTTTGGATGTGGTACAGACGCGGCATTGATTTTCATCCACTTGGCCCGATGAGCCTTTACCGTTCTTAGTCGTTTTCGGGGTGGGTTTGGAAAAACCCGATTTGGCGTGACTCGATTTGGGAGTAGCAACTGTCACGGAATGGAGTTTCACTTTGGGATTGCTCTTCTTGATCGAATTCACAGTCTTGTCCGACGGATAAATGACCTGCCCATTGATGACTTTGGTGCCGGGCTTCCTTCCACGGCGTTTCTGATTCCTCTCTGGCGAATCATCTTCCTCCTCGTATTTCACGGCATCCGGAATGCGTCGCTTCTTAGGCACCTGGGAGATGGTCTTCTCGGCTCTCCGGTCGACAGATGCTGCCATGGGATCTATGATATCTTCTTCTTCCTAGGGATTGAATTGGGATTAGCGATAGATTCCAATTGGAACTTAAGAGAACTCACCTGTAGAAAGTCACTGGCATTGAAGGTGATGGCTGGATCGTCGGCAGAGAAGCCATTCTCTCCAGCTACGGGCAGAAGTATTGTATTCTCGTCGATGTTCGGTTCTGGCGCTAAATCAGCTTTGGTAGCCTCCTCGGCTGCTTCTTCATCGTTGCTGTCCACAGTCTCATGCAACATCTCGATAGCCCCATCGGCGCTCATATTTGTGTTTTCCTCAACATCTTTGTCAACCACATCGGTGGTGGTGGTTGCAGAGGCGGCGACGTCGACAGCGACGACGTCGTCGTTGGTGGCGGGAGTAGTGTCAGCAAGTTCTTGGATGTTTTCTTGGTCTCGGGTGGACCCTGGCATATTAATATCTTCATCCATTATCTTTGTTTTTGAATACAAAGTTCTCAGTAATGATAGGTTTTTTTCTTCTTGCAGTCTGAGCACTTTTAGTTTATTTTCTTGTTAAAAGAAAATTTATACCCTTTATAATTTTTTGCAATAAATTACTCTCGTGTCAATTGTGAACCCTGTAAATAGACACAACAACATACCACCGTTCACAATAGAATAGAGTTTTCTGTGGATTTTTAAACACAAACTAAATTTAATTTCACTTTACGCAATAACAATTATATTGTTTAATTTATTATTAATTTTTGTTTCACACAATTTGTATTGAAATATTATTACGAAAAATAAAATACGCGGCAGACAATGTCGATAATGTTATACGGCCATTTTGGATATAAAATGAATTTTATGCAGGAAATTTTTTTTATTAAATGCGCACTATTGTGAATGGATGTACAGAAGAATTTATTTCTGTTCGGTTGACGCTACGAGAGTAAGAGGAGCACAACAGTAGTGTTGGTATTGATTTTTCCACGGATAAGCAGGGCAAATTGGACGAGTTTCTTTGCAACGAGTGAAGAGAGAAGTTATATATTTAATACAGCACAAACACAACAAACTCAGAGGAAGAAATATCTATATATGAAAATTTAATTGGAAATGTTTACATAAAGGCGGCAATTTTATTTCTGGATAAAACACAAATAGTGAGACTTTTTCAATTAGATTTGTATTTGGCAACGTACTTATTTCAGTTATCTACTAATTTATTTAGAATTTTCTGGTTTTTGGTGATATTGTTCACGAAATTTTGAAATAAAACCAAAATTGGCGTCAGTTTGGCGCTTACCATGTCTGACTGTCTGTCTTCTCTTGTATTCACCCAGAAAGAGATAAACGGTTGAGTAAATATGTATACCTATTCACTTTTGACATTTCTATGAGAATTTTTGTACAGTTTGAACTGAAAATACTAAATACAGTAAGGTAAAAAGTACTTGTTTGCATGAAATTAATGTCGTTTTCGTTTGGATTTCGGAACTGTTCCATTCCTATTGAAAATGGAAAATTTGGAGTAAAAGGAGTGAAAAAGGAGTAGCTCCGAACGTCCACTCGAAAACGACATTACTGAATAGAAATGGAATTGCCTTCATTTTTTTGTATGCAAATAATTTTGTTATAAAACACAAAATCGCCTCACGCATTTATGACGAATTGGACGAATTTTTTGTATTTTCTTGTTTTATCGTTTAAATTCACCATTATTTGAATTCATGTTGCGTGTACCTACGTAATAACGCATTAGAGCACAATTTTAGTCGATTTAGTACGATGATGATACTATTTGGTAGGTATAATACTGTTAAAAAGAGGATTTTGCAAATTTTAAAAGAGTTTAGTGTCGTCCTATCTTTTTGAAAATTTATTAATGTGAAAATCACCCATTGCCTATTTTATCTTTTTTGGCCCAGTCTTGTAGGGGTCAGTTAAACCAGAGTTAGCTAGCTCTGGCAGTAAATTAACACACAGCGAAATGAGGAATCAGTTTTTCGGTAGAGAATGCATGTGGAACGACGAAACAAATCGGTGGATAAAACATCAAAAGCATCTGCTCAGTTAATCCTGAGTTTACTCACCAAATTTGATGAGTTAATTCGGGTTTAACTTTAATCTCGCACTGAAAAACAGGACCTAAGTGTTAAATAAATGGCACTTTTGCATTTACAAACGTCAAAAAGGGTAAGTCTGTTAATCGAAGATTAGTGCAACTGGTAAATCGGTTATTGAACATGTTAACAAAAATTTGTACCAAGAAAGAAGAAGAACGAAAACAATAGAAACAAAATTTATATTGTTTCAAATTTGTATCAAGGAATCCATAATTTGCGTTGTTAATTATTTAAATCGCTAATCAGCCGATTTTAGTTTCTTAGCGCAAATTAATTAGAACCTCTGAAAGTCATGGTACAAATTTAACCCAGCTGATCAACTTTATAATCAATGATTATTATTATATGTTGCCGCATTTTATAGACACAATACTAAAAAGCAGGTAAAAACTATTTAAAAAAAATAAAATTTTCGATATAACAACGTTTTTTTTTATTAATGAAAATAATCATGCCGATTATTGAATTCGCAATAATGGATTCGCGGTGAATCGCAGTGATGTGTTCTCTTTTCTTTTCATGGCGAATAAGTAAAGAGGAACGAGTGCACTGCACAGCGAATTCCATAATCGGCATGAATAATTCAGTCATTAGCTTTATTTTGGCATCAAAATAATCACTGAGCTTTGTTTCTAAACGTCTCAAAATATTCAATGAAATTTGCAATGGTGGTTTTCAATGATACCTACATAGCTGTTACATTCCGCGTAAAAAGTATTAAATAATTTCTCCTACCCCACACAATCGAAAAAAGTGGGGATAGGAAAAATTATTTTATACTTTGTTTGGTCAGTTTAAAATCCTGAACCTTTCTAACTATACTTTTATGGCTTCCGCTAACTGGTCAACAACAAAAATTGCTTTGATTTAGGTACCTATATTATTTACAAAATATACCTAATTGTTAAAAGAAAATGATTAAATACAAAAAAATGATTGGTATGTATACCTAACTTACCTCACGCATTCTTTTGTTACCAAATCTCTGAATGTAGAATTAGAATTTCTGTAAAGAGAAATAAAAGAGTTGAATAAACTTAAAAGTTAAGTTGACATATAGGTATAGCAGGTAGGAAATATGTAGGTATATAAATTCTTTTTTAAATGTGAATAATTTATTTTTAATTAACACCAAATATACCTAGGTCGTTTTAATTTATATATTTACTTGAACTTAAATGACTATCATCTGATAGAACTATAAAAATATAGGTACCTACTTAATAATGAATAATACCTTCGCAATTTTGTTCATTATCAAGATTGCGGGGCCCACTTTATTCAACTTCCATATTGTCGTGATGTAGAGTTTGGTTGAAATCTCGATTTGGATTTTTTTGTTCAAATGCAGTAGGTATTATATTATGCTATCTGTCAGCGACTGGAATGGAAACTGCTAGAAGGAGATACTCGAATATTTTAGTGGGTACTATATGATACTAGAACAATTTAATTCCCTATATAAACGGATGTTTTCGAGCGAATGGACAGTCTAATTTTGAATGTGATAGCGTTAGAGCTCGATTACATCGGTCGTTTTACTGAAGAGCGCATCGCGTGAGACAGGTAGATTTTAAGAGCATACAAAAAGAGAATGTAGATTCCACCTATTTTTTACGTACATAAAATCTACCTGTCTCACCGATGCGCTCTTCAGCACAACGACCCATGTAATCAGGCACTTAAGTAAAAAGTAAAAATGTATCCAGAAAGTGAATTTTAAATTGCATACTATTGAGAAAGATCAGAGAATAATAAAAACGATTTGAAGCGAAATAAAGTGTGTTTTTTTTTAAAGTAAATAAGTGAAAGTTATTATTTAAAGGGAATTAGTTTTATTATCTGGTAGAACATTACAATATTAGGTGTGTTCCTTTGGGCTCCAGTATCTACTGCCAAGTACTTCTGGCTGCAGTCAACTACTTCTACTCTGTGGTCGAAGTAGTCCATTAATCTAGTAACAGAATGTTTCCAAACAAGAAAAAGACATCACCAATCAAAATAAACTACGCAATAGATTATTGCTGTTGACATTTTTCTAATTTTAAAGTAAAATAAGAAAACAAACAACCGAAATTAAATTGATATTGAGGTTAGATTTTACTTTTGGCAAAATGAAAGCATTCCATTCATTGTCTACTGGGAAGTACTAAAAAGTACTTTGCAAGGCCCAATGGAACACGGCACGTACAAATAGGGATAACCTCGAACAAAATGCATCAAAAGTAAATCCTTTGTGGCAACAAATATCCAGTATCCGCCAAAAAAGACGGCCAATTTGCGAGTTAAAAGCTAATTTTTAAGATTTTGTTGGAAAAATCCATTAATACCATTTAAGCGACTTCGTAGTCATATTCCACACGTCACTTGTTTTATTTCATTTTAAAATCTTCCCGTTCCTACTGGAAAACCCTTTATAATCAATCTTTTTTACTTCCTCTTATTGTAATTTGTATATTAGTCGTGTTTTATTGGTAATTTTATAGCTAGCGCAGTAAAATTTCCCGCAAAACAAATTAGCCAGCAAATTAGTGAATATAAAAGTGGGCAGAGTGTTGTGCAGTTCAAAAATATTAAAGACTTGAACCTTAAATGTCGGTAATATAGATTATTTTTCACTTAAAAAGGGAGGTGTTCTAATGGCGAATTCATTTGAAAAAAGAAATCGATTTTTTTCTAAACAGAATCGAATTTTTTCTGTTATTGAAAGGAATTCGTATTTCGTAAAAGAATCGATTTTTTTTAGTGTGATTGTGTTTGTGTTACTTTATAGCTGCAATTGACGCAAAACGTCAAGAAATTATTCACAAAACTATTAGGCCAGGCGCGCACATGCAACTAAACAGTTTGGTTTCGATTTTGAGAACTCGGGATTATATGAGAGTCCGCCGGTTTATGTGCGCGGACTCTCATATAATCCCATAGTGCTAAAAATTGCAACCAAACTGTTTAGTTGCATGTGCGCGCCTGGCCTTAAGGTTGTTTGTTTTTGTTGTGAGAAAAATGTTTTACCAATAGAATTAAATTAGTAAATAAAAGATATTAGCCAGTT
Source organism: Leucozona laternaria (assembly GCA_932273885.2). Classification (NCBI taxonomy): domain Eukaryota; kingdom Metazoa; phylum Arthropoda; class Insecta; order Diptera; family Syrphidae; genus Leucozona; species Leucozona laternaria. The sequence continues at coordinate 17,550,506 of OW026368.1, read as the reverse complement.
TATACGGTGCCAATTTGTTGGTGCATTTTATTTGTTTGAACTTGTATTTGCACATATATTTTTAAAGAAAATTGTTATTGAAAAGTTTTCACTTGCACTGAAAGTTTTTAACACGTCTTTCACTCGCGAAAGCTTTTTTTTTGTCAAATTTGTGTTTGATAATGAACAACGCACAATAAATTATTTTTATAACTGTATTGACTGAATACTCTGTTAAATTATGTAGAATTTGTTTTGCAACCAAAAAATAAACAACTCGTCTTCCAAAAATTTCAATTTGACGTATTAGAAATGTCAAGTCTTCATAGTGTGTGTGCAAATCAGTGTGAAATCTTGCTAAAAACGCAAGATTTGTTTTGACAGAAAAGAATCGATTTTGTTTAGAAAAAATTCGACTCTGTTTAGAAAAAATTCGATTTCTTTCTTGTAAGGAATTCGCCATAAGATATTTGTTATTTAAAATCCTGATGGCTGATTTCCAATGCCGCGTTGGGCGTCGCTTTGAAAGATTCTTCTGTCAACGCAAAAGTTCAGACATAGAAATTTATGTATGGTGTTTACAATGACGCGTTGGACAATAATGTTACGATTTGGCATCTATTAGCAGGTACACAAACCAAAGTAACATAAGCGACCTCAACGCAAAAGTTGAAAAATATCTACTTCTGCGTGCGTTTTGACAGTAATGTTAGTTAATATGTATCTTGTGTGTGTTCAAAAAAATTTGAATTTGTTTTCAAGAGGTAAGAATATAATTAGATTTTGAAATATTTGTACATAAATTTGAAGTTATAGAATAAAAATTGTTTTATAAGATTTCTTTTGAAGAGAAATGTATTATTTTAGTGAAGGAGCATGAGTAGGAGGGTTGACGACACATCCTTGTTGTTTTGAAAAAAAATGTTCCGGGTCTTTTGCTTTCATTTTATCAAAATTTAAGGCAAATAATCCTTCATCTATTCTAAGATGGAACTCCGGAACCTACCAACGCCGTTTTGGTTTTTCTTCTTAAACCTCTTCATAGGCCGAAACAGCAGCAAAGACTGCTTTAGCAACTACTCTCGACAACTGATTTATTGTAGTTCATTTTAAATTTAAAGACCTTAAAGCTGGATTTACATCTTCGTTCTTCATTCAGTGAACGTTGTTCGCTGTTCGTTCTTCCTAAAAACAACGAACAACGAAGAAGCATCTAGATTATTCCGTTTTTATATTCAGTTCGTTCTTTACAGCAGAATGGATAACAACACATTTTTGGCAGTGGCGGCGCTCTTAACATTGAACAAAAAAGAAAAGATCCTGCTGGACGAAGAGTTGGCTACTTAAATGTACACTAGAATTAATCTTTCGTAACTTAGCTACGGAGAGTAATATTTCTTAAATTGTTTCGCAATTTACTATCTGTAAAATTATAAAGTAATAATAAGATAAACGTGTAGAGCGTCCCAATTCATTGCACGGCACTGAAAAAGAATGTTCGATTAAAAAATGTTCGCATTTACACTCACGTTGTTCGTTGTTCGGGTAACATCGAACACCGAAAATTCAAAGCCACTTTGAATTTATTCGTTCTTCGTTCGGTGTTCATTCGTTGTTCGGTTTTAGCATTTAGACCTTCGTTGTTCCGCGTACGACCAACAACGAACAACGTACACGGACGATAAAACCGAAGGTCTAAATCCAGCTTAACATTTGATTTGCAGAATGACACTGCAATTCTTTTTAATCAGCTGATTCTCTTAAAGTCATCTGTCATGTCGACGCGTCCGTAATGCTTGTAAACGTATACGAACGCATCACTAACGCGAACGCGTCATTGGAAATCAGCCATGAAGCGCATTCACACGTTATTGACATGTCCGAATGAAAATCCGAAAATTATTTTAGTCGAGATAAAACTGATTTTATAGTATCTCGTTGACGTTTTGGATTAAATATTCTATAAACGTCAGAATATAGTTCGTTCCATATCTGTCAAGCAATTAACTGCAACGTAGGATTGCTGAAACATCATAGCCACGCGAGAAATTTCAAGACTTGTTGATAATCATGGCATGAAGTTATGTACTGTGGAAACAAAGAAATAAGAATACGTTGCGAACACAGCCACAAAAATAAAGACTGTACATAAAGGTGGATATAGCGTTTTATTGGTACTTGAAATGCTGCGCTAGCTATAAATGACCAATAAAACACACCTATTGTTACCAAAAACAAAAAATAGGTAGGTACCTATAATATCTAATTATAAAAGGTGAATATGACCTTCAAGTATCATCTATGTAATACCTATATCAAATGCCAGACATAATTCTCGTTTTATTATTTTACATATATATTTACTATATTTTACAAAAAATGTTTAAGTTTCTTTGCACATTGATTAACATTCCCTAGACCAAAACGTTATTTCGTTTTGCTATAACTTAAAACTTTTCCGTATATTTTCCCTTTACAACACTCTAAATGGCATTTTGCAGGTATAATAACTAAATGGGGAACTATATAATTAAATAGATAACTCTTGGGGCAAGTTTTGAATTGGGTAGGTACCTACCTATTTTATTAGGTTACAGAGTCTTCTCATTGAAAAAACATCAACAATAGATATATATATTATTTCCATTTTACGCTAAAATGGTTTTCCTAATCGCTACTTCTAATCCTTTCCACTTTTACATTCATTGTTTCAATGGAATTTACCTAGTTTCAAAATCACTCAAAGCTATTAGTGTTAATTAACTTTCTAGTTCAGTTCAGTTCAGCTTGAGCAACAGACGTTATTCACCAAAATTTTCAAATAATGTGTACCAAAGTGATGCTACTTCATGATGGTTTCCTTCTTAACTTTTCTACTTCAAATACTAGGTTTGGCTATGAGTATAGTCGTATCACATTTTACATTACTCATGAAGCAGGTATTTTTGTTTATCAAACCAAACAACCGTTAAGTTTTTTACCACCCGATTGGTTCGAACATTGGGTGACCTCATTTAAATCAATTTTTTTTTAGTTTGATAGACCAGCTCTATGGGGTTCCTTATACGCTATTCATCAAGTTTAATCCAATTTAAATTATCAAAATACTTTCATCTGACATGATTCCTATGCATATTGTGATGGCTGAATTAATTTGAAATCATTGGTATTCAAAGAGAACTCGAATTCCAATACAAATTACTTTTTGTTTCTTTTAACTTCGAAGCATCATCCACCCTCGTTTGCTGTTAAACATGTATATAGTATGTATTATGTAGAAGTATAGGTACATCAGTGGTGAATTTCATCAATTTTAATTTTTGAAAAATTTTAAATTTTATGGAGTATACCTATTCATAGTTCTTCTATAAGTTCTGATTATGTCTTTGCTAAACTTAACTCCAGCTTAAGTTATTAATATACAATTTAAAACTTTTTCAAAACGATAACCCGGAGTATAACAATAAACAGGACGGAAGAAGGTATGCTTAACAGTGTTGCCGCAACCTGAAAATAAAAGTCGCTAGACCAACCTCCAAAAGTCGCTAGATTCGCTGAAATTTCGAAAACAAAAAGTCGGTAGAAGTCGCCAGAAAAAAAAAATTAACATTTTTTTTGAACAACCTATTTATTTTTTTTAAAGTAGGTAAAAAAAAACTTAGGAGTATACGATCAAAGAATAAAATTATTGAAAACAAAAAAAAAACAATTCAGTCCCATTGTTAACAGAAGTCTATTATAGCATGCATAGCACACATAAAAATTAATATATCATAAATATATAGTATACAGGTTTCCCGCTTACTTGCAATGGTCATTTTGTCTAATTATTTGGTGAAGTAACCGAAACATTTAAATGTTTTTAGTTTTTCAGCTGCTGTTTTTTAAGATCAATTAAGCGGGAAAATCAATTAAGCGAGGTTTAAAAAATTAATAAACAGTTCTATTGTAATCTCTCTCTGCAATTCAATTTCAATCTTCATGTGAATGAAGCCTAGTGTAAGTTTTTAAAGTGAAGTAAACAAATTTAAAGTTGAACACTTGAACACCTTGAACAGATCCTATTTTCAAAGCTAAATAAATCAATCAAAACAAAACATTAAAAACAAAGAAACGTCTTCAAAACTATACATAATAATTTTTTCGTGAAAAAAGTAAAAATTTTAAAAATCTACGCATGTATTTTGATTTTCAAGAAGAGGTAAAAGAAAATGAGACTGATTTGTTTTCGATATTTATCAACTATCGATATTTTTAAACTATCGGCGATAGTTTATCCAACACTTATTCAGACTACCGCGCTCACTCGCACTCACATTTAGAATACAGTTTGCAATGTGATCAAATCTAAAGTTATTATTTCAACCAACAGGGACATGATTTGAAATCAAAAGTATTATTTGCATGTCGTATCGTAATTCACAAATTCAGAAGTCGCTAGAAAAATCGCTAGAAATAATCTAGCGACATCAAAATAAATTTTGTCGCTTTCTAAGTGGAAATGTCGCTAGATATAGCGACAAAGTCGATAAAATGGCAACCCTGATGCTTAAGCTGATTTTAACTCTATCAAACGTCAAAAAATAAACAAAAAATAAATATCTAAAATTAAGAGTTTGTCAGCGCGAGTGATTTGGTTTTAGTGTAGTTCGCCACACGACTAATTACAAAATAACAACTTGAAATTTCGCTACCAGTGGTTTTTTTTTTGACAGATTCGAGGGAAATTGTAGTAGAATATATTTAGACCTGTTTCTAACTAAACAAAGCTGCCAAAATCTTTATGAATAGCAGCTGTATCCAATCTGGGTCTAAAATTTAGACTCCGATTCTTGGAGTATTATAAACTTGGGTTTATAAAATCCGTGTTTCTTTGCAAGCACGGGGGAATTAGGTGGAAAAAAACAACATTGGGGATTAGCAACGCCATTTCAGAAACAAAATAGAATTTCCATGCAAACTATAGATAACAAGTATATACACTTGGCCCCAACGTCGCCTAATGTGACTATATAAATTCTCCTATATCTTTTTAATCTTTAAGGCTTTCCCAAGCCAACGCGAATACTTCGGAACGACGAAACTTTCGTATGTCTAAGTTTATTTACATAAAGATTATTTAGAGTACACACACTGGGGCGATGCGAATCCTTGAACATTCTTCCGTCGTCTTATATTCGCTGCGAATTTGTCGCGCCGGTTTGGGAGTGCCTTTAGTTAAAAAAATGTTTTTCAACTTAAAAAAAGACGTTTTTATAACAGTCCTTTTTATATGACCCCATAGTGAAAACGTTTAGTGCAAAATTGAGCTATACCTATGTACTTATGAACCTGCTATTTTCAGTCAGAAAATTCCACATAAGTACCCGATTTTTCCAATGCTGATTTTTCTTTATTCTTGTAAGTAATCGTGTTGGATTTCCAGGTAGGTACAGTCGACATTTTCCCATTCAGCGCTGGAAATATTGGATCAATGTAAATCCGGATTTAGTTTGCGCTGATCGGAAAAATCGTTGAAAACAGGGCTCATTCGCTGCCATGTACATTCGAGATTAGCCATTTATAAAGTCAATAGTACCTAATTGATCAACCATAGATTATATTGAAAAAAAAACTTTAAAAAATTGCCTATGGCTGATACCTTCTGAAAAAAAAATTATAATCCTTTTCTGACCTTTTAGATGGTGAAATCCTTTTTCTTAAAATCCCACAAATGAGGTGTTAAGATCCCGGAGCCATAAATTATAACTCTTATTTATCAAAAACTGTGGATAGGTATACCTACTCATGAAATTCACATTTCGATTCTAAATTTTTCTGGGGTTTGTTGGTTGGGGTTTTGTTAAATATTCTGTTCAAGCTCTCAATTCATTAAAACTGCGGATTGGCTTTGCAGTATCCCATGTGGAGAATGTGCCTTTCAATTTATGGTTCCCTTGTCGGCATTAAGTTACCCCACCCGGGTATTTTATTTTTGCCTCAATAAAAAATAAATTCAGGCAATAATATTTTTTGTATGACTGTCCGCAATGCGCATATTAGCACGGAACAGATAGGATAGTTAGGTATACGGGATTTCGATTTGGGACTACTCCCTCGACAAATTAATAATGCATCAAACATACCTACATATGTGTAGATACCTATAATGCTGGCAATGCTGAAAGAGAAATGTCGGTGAATTGAATTAACTGCGCGATTAAGGATACTATGTAAAATGTACCTTCGAAATAAAAACTAAATAAAAAAAAAAACCATTCTATTCTTAAGTTTCGATATAACTTTCCGCAGAGAATAAGCACAATTTATCCGTGAGACGTGATTTTTGATTTGCATACATTAACAGAAAACCTTTGCAATCAATTTTAATAAATTCGTATATACATGTACCTACCTACTAAGTCCAGGGGCAAAAGACCCCTTTGTCTTTAACAGTTACCCAAGAGCTAGCTATACGTGTTTTGCTGTTATCGACGTTGCGTGAAAAATTGCCCAAGGATGAAGAAGCAAGCTATTGAGGTTTATTTTGTTGTCGGTTTCCTCTTGACGATTTGTGTGAAAATTGTTACTTATTTAACAGCGAATTCATGTCTGGAATAAAGAATTGAGTTTCTAATTTGTTGTCAGATCTCAGATGACAGATATGATGGAATTGAGAAAGGACATGACCTTAAGTGCCGAGCTGACGCACGATGACAGTGAAGTTTTGTTAAAGGTTTGATGGGGGGGCGAGCAAACTTCCTTTTTTTATGTTTTTTATTTCGTCTACTTTTAGGCCTTGTATTTAAATTAAGTGTTTTTTCGTTCTTCCTTTATTTTAATGTAATTTAAGAAATTTACAAGAAATTTTATATTCCAAAAAAGAAACACTTAACAAGATCGCCTAAAGAATATATGTATTTATACCAAATTGATGTAAAAAGCTTAGGTATGTAAATACATAAGTATACATAGGTACACCATATTCATATATGATACGATGAATGAAATTGAAATCATGCGGGCATTTTAAATAAGGTATATATCTACCTACGTACCCATGTTATAAATAACTGCTATAACTGATAACGGTGATTTGAAATAATTGTTTTTAAGATACTATTTAGAGGGTGTTGTGCCTTTATTTTAAAGTTCCAGAAACAACAATTTATTTTCATTATGAATGTGAAGGTAGTTTAAAATGAGCATTCGTATTAATAAATCGAAAACTTGATACCTACCTTAAAAACAAAAACGACGAGCGCGGAAATCAACCTCACATCTAAATCAGCTCAAAAACTGTCGAATCTAATCCAAAATGGATCCCCGTTCAAAGACTTTTAATATTTTGAATTCAAAAAATAAATCAAATCAAAAAAGATTTTATTAAATATTCATCCGTAATAGGTAGTTCTTAAGTTAATTATGGAATACCACAACGTACCCAACTAGGCCCAGTTCTTTTTATATTTTATTTTGGTTGACAGATTTTAACAACCTGTTTGATGGAATGAAGTCAAAATAAGTTACTTACAAAAATGGATTCGCCGTTTATAACGCAATATATTGTGCCTACACACTACCTGTCAGAGCCGCTTTCGAACTATAAATAAGACTAATAAATAAATGTAAATCTTTGTTGTTGTTTTTTATGCTAGCAAAAAAAAAATTGTTTTCAAAATTGTAGGTAGATACACATGCCAATTTTCCATGACCCAAAATTTTGTTTATATTCAATAAATATCCTGCTTTAAATATCATAAAACTCTCAACTCTCCCATAAGTTTTTTTATTTACTTTTAGGGTGATTAAATGACTTGAAAATAAAAGGGTTAACTTATGGTTTGGTGTAGGGATTTATTGTTTTTATAACTTTTTTTTCGGACATTGTATGTGTCTGATGTTGTCTGACCAATCCAATTTGGAGGAACATTAAAATGAAAATAAATAATAAAAGCTATTGCTTGCTTTTAGATTAAATTGAAATGAAAATTAAAAAAAGTTTTTCAGCTTTTAATTAAGAATCCCACATTCTATATTTCATACGGCTCAAGCTAAGTATTGCTAAAATGTACATATATTTGAAAGTATATATAAAAAAATATTGTTAAGAATTTAAGGGGTTTCATTACTTCAAAAAAGTTTGTAAGATACTTTTGAGCTATACGTTCATTTTAAATATATAAAGGGTGTTTTTTTAGTAGTGTAGTTTTCAATCTGGCAACACTTTTTTCGGAGTTGGTCTTTTTGACAGCTGTCACTTGATTTATGCTCAGTTTGGTTTGCCATTTCATAATTAATAGTTTTACTCCTGAAAAACGTTTGCAAATCATGCAAATTTATTACCAAAATAATTGTTCGGTACGCGCGCTGCGTCCAATATTCAATCGACATAATCGCAAAATCGCATAAATTCGAGCAACCATGGATCGTTTTCGCACAACGTTTACTCTAATGGATAATGCGCATCCTCAGAGACGCCGCGCCCGCCGGCCGTACAGTGCGCACCGAAGACGCTATTTGTGGAGCAGAGTATCGAAGAAGACCCGAATGAGTCCATCCGCCATTGCGCGCAAATATTGGAGCTGTCGAAAAATTGGGACTCTCGGCTGGAATTTATTCGAGCCAACCACTGCGGGGGCCACTTGTCCGAAATAATTTTTAAAACATATTGGCAAACCCCTATCTTTTTAATAAAGCTAAATTCTTGGCCATAACGTTATGTTATATGCGTTTTATTTCTTCTTGAAAACCTTTCATTTAAAAAAAAAAACACCCTTTATACAATAAAAAAAATAAAAACAATTATCCATTGTTGAAAAGGAGTTTCTTTTATCATGAGAATTAATAACCTTAACGCCTTGTATATATGTATTACTGTAAGTCCCCGAATTTTTGCCAAAACCTGTCTACAGACAACAATGGTTATACAGACTTCTACAGAGTGTAAAACAAGTTCCCTGGCACGAATTTTATTTTGGCACAATATTTTCCACTACCACTCACTCAAGACGAATTTCCAAAATTTAAATCTTTTTGACATTTGGTTAAAGTTAAAATCAGCAAGCTGCTGTAAAAGGGACATATGGAGTAAGTAAGTCACTTTGACAGTAACAAATGTGAAAAAGGTATGTTTGCTTACTTTTTTGCACGAACTGTCATCGTTTTAGCTTTTAGGTGTGTTTAGCTGGAGTTTATTTAGAAAACAGGCTTTAGTATGTTTAAAACTAATAACAGTAATAACATTTTAGTATTGTTAACTATAGAATCATGCTAACACCTTAACATCAGGCTGTTTTACATTTTGCGCCTCTTTTTTAATAATGCACAATAGAGTGCAACTGGTGTGTACATGCAGCACATTCTCTTTGGAATTCGAGCAAAAATATAAATTTAAAATTAACCAGACAAAGTTATATCCGAATTGATGATGCATTATTATTATTTGACTTACATTATAAAAGCATTTATAATTTATTGTCTTAATTAAGATAAAGTTCAAATATCAACTTATCAAGAAAGAAAATTTAATTTGAATTATTTAGAAATAATTGTGTTGATATAATTTTGATTATATTTGTACCTGGTGGAAAATTATTTAGACATGATTGTTGATACAAATTTGATGATATTTGTATAGTGAAAATTTAATTTGGATTCTTTAATAACTAATATATGAACATATAATGTGGGCAATCGAAATATATTTTCATTATTAATTAGTTAGATATTATGTAGATAGATACGAGCAGATACATTTCATTGAATGATTGTTAATTAGATACATTTAATGGAAGCTATGATATTGCCGTCAGCTCAGGTTATCAATTATAAAATATTACTAGCTTTTATTCATTATTAATATTACCTTTATTTGTAGTGTCTGTATAAACTATCAAACGCTAAATATTTGTGACTCGTAGATTACTCATGACGTTTAATTTAAATACATATACCTATGTCTATCCAGTAAATAATATGCACGACTGGATCGCACGAACATGCTCTTGCCACACATTGCATGCTATTTATATTGGTTAAATAATGTTAAAAGAAATTCATTCTTTAGCTCGACAGTTTTTTTTAATCTATAATAACAAAGAAAAGGTAAGATTCATTAATTTAAATACTATCTGACCCGCCCGGCTTTGCACGAGTAGACAAACTAAAGCTTCGCATTAAAATTACAAATGAAAATATAGGTAAATATTTAAGGTGCTTTTTGTGATCGAATACTACATACTGAGTTTTGACCCACTTCACGTTATGAATGGCGAAATTTGTAAAAATGTGATCATCTAAGAACATTATTATTATTACTTTCAATCAATCAATCATTTCACTCTATTAATACCAAATTTTTAAAAATAACCTCTTCAACACAAACAGAATTTTTGATATCGGATAAAAGTTTTCGTTTTAACCCCCTTTCACCCTATAAATACCAAATTTTTGAGAAAAATATTCCTAAAGCCATCCACTCAAAATAACCTTTCAAATACAAAAAGACTTTCTGTAATCGGAAATTTTTTTTACCCCACTTCATCCCACAAATTTCAATTTAAAAAAAAATCATACTTGAAGCCATTTCCTAAGAATAACCTTTCAAACGCAGGTAGAGTTTTTTATAATCGAATACGTCTTTTCAATTTCACCAAACAAAGTGTTTTTTTTTATTTTTATAGTTATTCTGCTATTCGGGGCGGAGACAAATGCAACAAATTAAAGATGATTAAAATCAGTCCAGCGGTTCTTGAACTAAGAGTTTTGTAACTAAACCGACTTTGTTTATATATTAAGGTAACACTCGCACAAAACAAAAAAATCGACCGGTAATGCTTTTTCAATACAAATCACAGACAACATGAAATAAAAAGCCGTTTACGAGGTAGGGGCAATTTTAGAAAAAACGACTTAAAATTAAAAAAATAATTATTAAAAAAACAACGGCAACACTTACAGTAATTTTATATACCTTTTTTGAAAGCTAGGAATCTATACTTTAATCCTACATTTAAATTAAATTATTTTAGCCGATAGTTTTTTAAAAAAATCGCAGGCAAACTCAAAATTTTGATAAAAAAATGGAAAAAAAAGTTTAGACCAATTTTTCTCAAAATTTTGAAATGATGCGCTAAATTAGCTAATAAAAGTTAATGAAAATATTAATTCTGAATCGAACACAAAAAACCGAAACGATTTATGTCTTCCAGTTTTTGAGAAAATTGAAAATTACTAAAACTACTTTCTTATGAGATTTTTGTTTTTTGGTATTTACGTTGATTAGGTTCATCTTTGTAAGTTAAGTACAGCAATTCATTTAGCGTTAACGAGAATGCACCACGAGGAGATAGAATTGCATTGCATTCCGCCTCCCAGTCGGTCAGTTTGTGAGTAAGTCAGGAGTTAGTTAAAAATAGTAAAGTCAATGTTCAATGTATTAAAGAGGTATGTAAGTCTCGTCAATGAAGTCATCGTCCGTACTGGTGTTACTGTCGAGTTCGTCGTTGATGGTGAAAAGCCGAGGTTGTTTTGGCGGTAAAACACCCTCTAAGTGCTCACTGTGAACAGTGGAAAAACTATCGGCTAAAATAATTTAATTTAAATGCAGGATTAAAGTATACATTCCTAGCTTTCAAAAACGGTATATTAATTTACTGTAAGTGCTGCCGTTGTTTTTTAATAATTATTTTTTTCATTTAAAGTAATTTTTTTTCTAAAATTGCCCCTACCTCTTAAACGGGGATAATTCTTTGTGCCTATATGTAGCCTTAAAGAGACGGAAATAGATTATAATTACCATGAAATCCTTTTCATCAAGTGCATTCTTCTTGATTTTTGAACTATTTTTCCAGAACTTCTTTCCATCCAAGGATTTGCTTTTTCCCCAGAAACCTTATTCTTCTTCGTTGTATTAACCATCTCCAACTGCCGAGATTCCGGACTTTCAAACCAAAATGACACAATTTATGTTTCTTATAAGCGGATTTAAGGATTTAAGAAAAAAGTTTCTTATAAGAAAAATAAAATAAATTCACATTATTTGAAGAAAAGAACAAGAAAATTCACAGGTGAACTGACATTTATGACTTTTCTTTGAGAATTCACAAATGCATGTATTTCCTTAGGGCGTGTTCGTTCACATTTAAGGAACATTTAGATGGGACTTTTTTTGTGTCACACAAAAGTTTTTTATAAACATCATATTTCAGAGGAAAAATGAGAATCAGTTTTTCTTATAACCGTCATTTACTGTACTAGGTGAAACAAAAAGAATCAAAATTTTAAAGCTGCCAAATCCCAGAAATGCGCCGCATATGCCTATTGTCGTTAGATTCCAAATTTGCCAAGCGTCAAGATTACTTTATTGATTTGTTTACTTGCATGCAAAAATGTGCAGAAGCCTTAATTGGAAAAAATTGATGGGAACACTTGCTTATATTATTTTCTTGGTAATAAATAAAAACCATCAATATGTGAATGAACAGCGGGTATGTAGCATGTAGACATGTGAAACTTCTCTATTGAACCTTCATTTTAATATAAATTGAACTGTCAGTTGTTGTCAGTTTAAAATGTAGGTACATTCTTGCAGAGGTATTGTTTGAGTTGAGTCTATCATTTATTTCAATAAAAGATTGGTAGAGAGTGTTTTATATTTTTGTATCGCAGATAAGAAATATGATAAAGGGAAATTTATTTCTTGACGGTAATAAACTTATTTCATTCACACCTTATTCAAAATATGTCCTCAAGGTAAAAACTGTTATAATAAACGGAAATTGTTTTATTCGATAAAGCCTTGAACTTTTAAGACAGAAAACTTGAAATAAAATGGAGGGGGTTTAATTTATAACAAACAAACATTGGAGGTAGTTTTATTTTTTAAATTTTCGGAGTCATGTGTACCGAAAGAGCTAATAAAAATTTTGTGAAAGTACAAGGTCGAAAATCAGAGTTCCCACAACCAAACCAAAAGGTGGTCCCTAACAACTGCGAATAATTCTCATAAAACATATACCTGCAATACATGTAGGTAACATTAGTATATTTCCAGGTAAAATTTGAACGATTTTTTTTGTTCTCCGGTTTGTAGAATATGCGTCCCTTTAATGCGTTTACATGGAGAGTTGAATACGAATTGAAGCATGATTTAGGTCCTTGTAAACTTTTGTTTCTTAATCAATATGTTAGTAACATTTGAAAAAACATTTCAGCTGGATGTAACGTAAACCCAACCAGGAGACGAAAACATGGAATAACAATTAAACATAGAGGAGCTTGATCCATCCATATATCTATGCTCCCTGCGTCAACATCCCTAGGTACCTTACCTACTGAATTGTAACAATATTCGTTTTGATTTTGATCCTTGTTAATAATAACATTAATTTTTTACTTTTTTTGCAGTTCATAGTACAAATAAAAATCTTTTGGTTCTTGAGTTTCAGCGCTGGGATGAACGTTAAAAGTTGTTCGAAGAAAAGTATGCATTAAGCTTCAACGAAGAAAATTTTAGAAGAAAATACGAAGAAGTCTTAAAGGAGCTTAAGCGAAATCTTAAATACTGGAACAAACACCTTCTCATCCCTTGGCACTTTCTCAGCTTCTACTTCCCCAAACCTCATCGCATATCCTTTGACATCCCCAACCGAGTTTTCAGTTCTAAACATAAAAGAATAGTTATCCAGTTTTTCCGTTGATGATGATTGAAAATAAGAGCCTGCATTTTTTTTCTGAGAATTTTAAATTTTTATTTGGTATATAGATTTTAGTTTATGTTAATATTTCGTTCTATTTTCTATATTTTGCACATTATGCAAACTTATGTAGGTAAGAGCCTCGTGCACACAGAATATAGTTGGTGATAGTTCTGGAAGTACTACGGAAACATAGATATTTGAGGGCCTCTTTGTCCATTCTAAAATTTTCAACCATTTGATCATCAAAACTGTCATTATTCACAATGCCACTCCACTATAATGTTTGCTTCTTTTTTTCATTCAAATATAATTGTTGACCATATTTCTCATTCGCTTCTTATGTCTAATACAACTCTGATGAAATTGGTTCTTTTTTTTTTTTTTTTTTTTTTATAAACCATTTCGAAGTTCATTGTCTAAACATTGCATTGCGAATTCACATATTTTGCAAAGTTCCTATAAAGAAATATTTTTTTCACTTGATGTAGCCATATTTTAGGAAACCTACAATACCGCACTCACACAATGATAGCAAGACTGTCATTTCGATTCTATTTGAATGCTATATCTTTCGGTATTCGGATTGATTCCGATCCTTGAATCTGCTCATGTAAACGTAAAACAGTGGATTGAATGCTTTTAAACGATGCAATTTCTACTTGCGATTTTTAAGCACGTCGGTGAGGGACGTATGTGGTGGCCGGGTTAGATAAAATTGCTCAGATTGAACAAATTGCAGAGTTATTGCTCATTCTTCTTTGTGTTTTTCTTTATTGTTCTCATTCGTCGTCCACTCAAATAACTTCGCTTAATCAAGTGGTGTAAAAAGCGCAAAGAGATGATACTTATTCACTTGCGCAAAGTTAACTTTAATTAAAAATCACTGTCGTGTAAAAGCAGTCATTGCGAATTAATGTTTGACAGTTTGACAGTTCTCAGAATATAAGTTTTTGGTGGGGTAGAAAATATTAAAATACCAAATTTTATAATTTTAACTAATTTCACGCAGTGTTTTCTATTTGAATTTGTTCATTGGGGTATTTATTCACTTCGCCAAAAGGACAGTTAAGTTTGATCTATAGATATTCCTTTAAAAGATTTGTTAGCATTCACAGCTCATTTGCAAAGCACTTACCTACCTATCATTATTTTTCGCGACTTTTTTATTATTTTTTCTTCACAGCGCGTTATTTCATATGTATATGAACAGCTCTACCCCTCTCCGCGCCAACAATGGGAAAAGTAACTCTATCTGGTACTTTACAATGTTGCTTCTTTGTAACTGTACTCACCTTACAGTTAAAGGTATCAATGTATATAAGGTTATGTAAACGTACATAAATTTTTCATACATATAGTCCCATACTCCCATGGCACAGTATGATAAATTTGGTAGGAGTTGGTCTCTTTGTTAGACTTGGGGATCATTAATTTTCCATAGTGTGAGAAGTTTAATTTTGGGGATTTTGGTTTTTGGGATTATTAATGTCAGTATACACATGAAGATAAGAATCCCCGGCAGCCATTTTAATTTGTCTACAAGCTTGAACTGTCAGATAGGTATCAGATTAAAAATGACAATGTGTGTATAAAAACCTCACACATAGACAGTAGGGATCTTCAGACACCGGTTAAATTGTTGTTGTTATTCACATCTATTCATCGACGCGGGTAGAAATTACAAATACAACAATGTAAACAAATGGGTTTTGGAGGGTGAAACGTACGAAACATTCTCATCTTCATATGGCTAATCTGTGGTATACATGCATACCAAGCCTATGTATTATAAATTCTGTTCTTCTCAATATTATGAAAGTGGAATTAAAGCTTTTAATTAGCTTTGTTATTCATACAAACCTCAAAGAAAAAAAAAAACTGTTACAAACTACCTTGCCACTCCATTATTTTAGTCTTATAATCTATTGAAATCGAAACAATTAGTAAAATGCTTTTTAAGAGATGCTCATACGAAAAATATCCATTTTTGAAAGGACCACATTTCTGAGAATTATTCTAAAAGCTACACACGTCGATCTCAATTAATGTCTTAATTTTAAAGGGAAAAGCAAACACAAAACCATAGAAGCGTCTTTTGAATTAAATGATGAATCACCGCATCCTAATATAAGTAGGTATGTAGGTACCTACAAAATGTATATTGTACCTATATCCTTGCTTCTTTTATAAATGATAATGTGTTTGGATTACATTATACATCCTTCATAGCTTTTCGAAATATCAAAACTTTTGTATAAATTCAACATAAAGGCAAAGGCAACATCAACTTACGGACCCCATTTTGAATTAGGTATTTCTTTATTTTTCCTTGACTCTTGTTTGTATTGTTTCCATAAAGGACAGATCCAATTTAATGCCCCAATGGTTGAAGTTGCGAAAGTTTATATACCTCGCTCCACCGGAAAATACTCGCTTACTATATTTACCATCATCGTACCAGAAAGATACGCAAAATGTTATTGCTGTTGATATACGATTGCTCATTGCTACATTGACGAAAATTAACAAAGTAGAAGTAGTGAAGTGATGTGAGTGAGATACTTTTTTTTTCTTGAGCTTTAAGTTTAAGGTACCTACCTTCCTATATTTAGTTGGGAGGCCCGAAGCAATGAGGCATTATTTTTTTGTTTTGTTGCTCATATTAAATTTTGTTTGATGGGAGAGAACACGGTACCACCCATAAATTTACAAGCACCAGCACCAGCTACCAGCACTCATTCATTAATGCTAATGGCTTCAACATTTAAGACACCGTGCCGTCAGTTAGGCCGCCATCGACACCGTGAAGCCTGGATTTCTTTTGTTGTTGTTTACGTGTTTTTTTTTTTATTGAAAGAAAGGTTCGTGTAAAATGGAAGCAGTGCACGGCATTAATTATTTAAAAATGTAGCACATGGCAAAGTTTACCTACTATGAGAAAAGTGTAGGGAGGTAAGGTATAGGTACCTAACTATACTCGTACTTTTGCACGATATACATAGACTACCCATCACAATATCTATTTATGTACTTACTTGTACATACCTATTTAAAAAAAAAGAAAAGTGTTCCTGTTTTATATTTATTTCATTTCAATGTATCTTTCTATCTTCTAAAGGGTCCGCCAAATAACTTCTTTTTTTTTGAAAATGGCGCAAAACATCGAGTGTAGCTTCGGCTGTGTGGCACGTAGCGCCGTCCTGTTGAAACCAAATGTTGCCAATATCCTCCTCTTCAATTTTTGTTAACAAAAATTCGTTCAACATGGCCCGATAACGATCGCCATTGACTGTAACGGCCACTCCTTGCTCATTTTCGAAAAATGGCCCAATTATGCCTCTGGACCAAAATCCGCACCAAACAGTGACTCGTTTTGGGTGTATCGGCTTTTCAATGTATGCGTGCGGGTTTTCTGTGCCCCAAATGCTACAATTTTGCTTTTTTACTACCCGCCAAGATCAAAATGAGCTTCATCTGAAAAGATGATTTTTTTGGCAAAATCGGCATCTTCTCTAAATCGATCGCAGTACCACTTAGCGAAGCGTATACACAACCATATTCGTTCAGCGGAAGGATAAAACCACAGATTAGCCATATGAAGATGAGAATGTTTCGTACGTTTCACCCTCCAAAACCCATTTGTTTACATTGTTGTATTTGTAATTTTTTCCCGCGTCGATGAATATATGTGAAATGCAACAACAATTTAACCAGGTGTGTGAAGCTCCCTACTGTCTATGTGTGAGGTTTTTATACACACATTCTCATTTTTAATCTGATATCTGACAGCTCAAGCTTGTAGGCAAATTAAAATGGCTGCCGGGGATTCTCATCTTCATGTGGCTAATCTGTGGATAAAACTAATTATCTGTCAAATCAGACATGAGCTAAGTGTTACCATTCACGAAATAAGCACTAGTTGAAAAAAAAAACGTTAGATGGCGGACCCTTTATATGCATCGTCGGTAATCGATTACCCAAAGCACTACTCAGGGAAGTAAATAAAATAAATTTAAATGCTGTTTTGTTTGCTATTATTTATACAGATCCCTTTCATAGGTAGGTATATCATAGGTTATTCATTCGTAAAAAGAAATCTTACAAAAGAAAAGCTTATTTCCCAGAAAACGCATTTTCTGGATTATCCTGAATATTTAGAATGGAATTAATAAAGAAACAAAAGCAGAATAAATAGAAAATCAATCAGTTCTTCGGTGAAATGTCAAAACAATTGAATATAAATACTTTTACCTACATATAACATACCTATGGATCTCTGCCACCAAATGTCAGAAGTGGTAGTGTGAAAAAAAAAACAATCTGACAGCACTCCCTGGTTGAAAAACAAAACCAAACGCCGAATGCACGAAGGCGAGCCAAAAAAGTCGGGTGTTTAATAACAGTGATTAATATGTAATAAAATTAGTTTTTTTGTGTCAAACACTTGAAAAAATGTTCACTAAAATGTTTAAACACTAGATAATTAATAGGTAATTCGATAGCAAAATTATGTTTTCACTTCCAAATACAAAAAATAATCAAATGACCGTCTTGTAAATATTTTCCAATCAGGGACTATATTTTGTTTGTTTTTTTAAATGTCAATTTAGAATGAAAGAAAGAAAGACAAAGACAAATCTTGGAAGAGCTCTATAGGGGCAAAATTTTCAGATGATTAAAGCCGGAACCACACTCATTTCGTGTGGTATGTCGGGGAGTATAGTGTGTCACTGTCATTGCAATGTATTACATAGATTTCGACACAACAAATCACACGATACAAATATGGCACAAAGCATATGAAATACATTAGAGCAATAGTGACACATGACTCCACAACACACCACACGAGACATATAAATATCTGCTTCCGTTCCCAAATTGTAATGAGTTCGCATCGTATACTTTTTTTTACATTTTATTAAAGTTAAAATCACCAAATGAAAATTTTATGTTTTTAGTATAATTACCTACTAACTCCATATATCATTTAAATAATTGGTCTGTTTGGTAACGTGAAATTTCTTGCGAATTTGCACAAATATTCAAAAAATTGCATAATTTGTCACAATTTCACGAGAGCACATCGAGAGAGAAAACAATTTCCCCTCCATTGGATAACTTCCGAATTTGTGCTACATAAATTTCTGTGTGCAAAAAGAGTATAGACTGTCAAAACACCCAGCTGTTATACTACGTTTTCACCAAGAGATAATCCGGGATTTAAGGTAGGAGATTTAAAATTAATCTTGAAGTGTTTTCACCACAAAAAAGGAGATTAAATTGACGTTTTCAGTCTGAATTGCCATTCAATTGTCAACTCAATTTGACAAGAGTAAAACAAATATAATCGGCAAACGTATAGCGAACGGAAAAAACAATTTTTGAGCAATAAAACAATTAATTTTGAATAAACTACTTATTAAAAATGAGTCTAGTAACCTAAATCTATTGTTATCACACCATTTTATTCTTCAAAATAACATTAGAGTATAGGAGAATCCATGATTACAGAAAAAAAAACACAATATTTCGGCCCACTCTTCAATGAGAAGCTCCCCATCCTCTAGTGTCTAGGTTGTCTGTTGTTTTTTGTTTGTGTTGGTTGTTGCATTATCTGGAATTTGTACTGTTTACCAAAATATTATTATAAATATATGAAATACATTGTAAATACTTGCATTTTTATTCCTACAGCCAACGCGCAAAAATATTTTATATTTTTTTTTGATTTCAATGGAAAAACTGACGTTTAAAAGGGTGCGTTCTACAAAATTAGGATTGTTTGATTTGAAAATCTCCTTCTTGCAAGAAGATTTCAATGAGATTTATTTTAAATCTTCTATTGAGGAGATTTCAATTTGTATGGTAAATCTTGGAGATTTGAAGAGGATTTATGCTAAATCCACTTAAATCGCGATTTAGTGCTCAGTGAAAACGTAGTATTAGTATGATACTAGTTAAAATTTTTTTTAAACTAACAGCCCTATTCTGCTATTGAATTTTCACTAATCACTTTTCTGCTATTCATTCGAAGTGAATCTGGGTTAAAGTAGGTAAAGTCAGCAATACTCCACGGTATTCTCTTATTCACGTGAACGCATTCACTCTATACAATTCAAATCCGCATATGAAATGTTGCGGATTTTTTCATTTTTATTGGATGGGAAGTATTAGTAAAATATAAGTAAAATCTAATTATTGCCTAATTTAGAATATTTGTCTGTAAATGATAGCTTATTATCATATATCGGGGTAGAATTCATCCCTCTATTTTCTGCAATGAAATTAAATCCAGTTTTTCGAAAAACAAGTGCTCTGTTTGTTGATTTTCTTATTCCTCTGTTTGGAAGTGGAAAAAAAGTTTAATAACTGTTTATATTTGTTGTTTTTTTAATTTATAATGATTACTTAACCAAAACAATTTACCCAAATTTCCCAAGATTTTCATATGAACAGCTGTTTACGTGAATGTCAAATTGGTTTGGGATAATGAAGTTCACCCGACGGATAGCAGAATGGAAAGGTAGAGCGAAAGGGAATCGAATGGGTGAATCGAAAGTACGATTCACGTGAATAGCAGAATAGGGATGTAAGACAATTTTAGTTAAGTTCTTTAAAGTTAGTAAATTGTTAACTAGTGTCATGCTTAAACCTTAATATCAGGCTATTTAAAATTTTGCGCCATAGTTTTTATGTGATGATTTTTGCAATACAAATTTATGTACCTAGGTACTACTGAAATACATCAGCCAAATAAAAGACTTATGTTCGGTTTCGCTTTTAAATTTTTAAATGACGTATTTTGTATGGAACAAACGTCATTTTAAGATTTAAAAGCTTGTTTAATAGTAAAAAGATCTTTATGAAATCGACCATTAGCACAGCCTTTAGTCCATAAAATTGGCGTTTCGTCCCGGTGGCTGCGTATTGACAAGGACAGATGAGTCCAAGTGAGATTGAGTTGTCGGAATGCCAATTTTTATGGACTAAAAGCTATTTTATATCATATACCTATAATTTTTGATTCGCTTAGTTTTTGTATTCCTAGAGTGCAAAATAGATAAAAATGTAGGTAGGTACATAAAGTTCATAAGCCATAACACTTGTAGTGAGCGACGAGTATAACATCATAATAATGCAAATCTCTGTCATAAATGAGAGTATGTAAATGCACCCAATGTTCCTTTTATTCCACATTTTACATGGAATAAAAAGAATGCATTCCAATTATTTTATAGAAGTAGGTATAATACAAATATTTACAACATAATTGTTTGTTCAAATTATTTCGGTGAATTCCGGATGAAAAAAGAAACACACATACCTATCACCCTGCTAACTCCACATTTTTTCAATATTTCAACTTTAAAATTTTTTAAACGCTCGGAATTTTAAAAGCTATTGTGAATTTCGCCCGAACGAAATTTTGTTCGCCTACAAAAAAACAAGTGAAAATCGCATTACATTCCGCCCGAAATTAATATTCACAATAAGTGGAATGTTTTTGATCATGAAATTTCGGGTGAAACTCGAAATAGGCGAACAGTAAAAAAATGTCAAATTTTCCGGGTGGAATGTTGTTCTGGTGAAACTCACAATAAAGCTGATTATATCTGTTCATTTTGGCTCAACCTTCCACAAAAGATGACTTACACCAATAACCAAATTTAGAGATGACTTAAATATTTGTAAGTAGATTCTAAATTTCAGCATTCTAAAGTCTGTGAATTAGAGTGAATGATTGCATATTTTGAAAATTTTCTATTTTCCTCCTTTCAAGTTATCAGCTTTTCGATTGTTAATCCAAAAGAACAAATTGATACGTGTGAACGCTTCTGCAACGATTCTGAAAACAAATCCAGAAGCAAAATTCTCTTCTTTGCAGAAGAAAAACTGTCAATCGAAAAGGCCATTAAAGAAAAAAATTGTAAAACCAATAAGAAATATCGAAACTATAACAATTATTTTTTTTTCTTTTTTAAACTTACCCTACCATTTTTCTAGGTTCTACAAAATGTCATAGGTGTTGCGAAAAGTATCTTGAGATTTTTTTTTTTATCGCCGTACCAGTTTAACCATAAGGTTTGTAACAAATTTCTAAAGCAGTTCAATCTAGAGGTTGATGTACAAGCATGCAACTATTGCACAATCTAGGAATAATAGATGAAAGAATAGACAAAAAATAATCTATCGCCAGCAAGGGACAGCAGAGGTTGTCAATTTATGTTTTTCCATCTCTCATTCAACTTATTTCAAACGTAAATTTTGTGCGCGTTGAATTCATCCACCACAACTTGCAAGTTTACAAAAAGTCTTCAAGCTTATACATTCATAGCTTAGATATATGTTTCTAAAAAAATATGCAAAAAGCTTTCCTTCTTTAATAAATTGCTTCATATGTAAAATTGGAGCATCTGCCTTGAGCCATGTAAGAAAAGGCAAAATATTAACATACCTATGTATGATTGGTTTGATATTGAAATGAAAAAATTGATATCCTTTTGGGATCAGAAAGTTTTTTTGTAAATCTTATATATGTATAGGTGTATCATACAAAATGCAAATATAAACAAGAAAGTTCAATTGGAAAATATTGAATATAATTAAACATTTATTAATATCGACTTATTTCGATAAGGTTCAAAAACGGAATAATATATTTTATAAAACATATTGAATCATAAACATATTAAAAACAATATCGAACAAAGTGCTAGGTAAATTAAACATGTATTTAAACATTAGATTCTTAAGGTTTCAACAAGTTCGACATCAAAAAAAAGTATTATCAAACCAAAAATATTATACCAAAGAGGATAATTGATGGTAAAAATACCGTGGCTCAGGATTTCTCTTCTTCTATTTTATTCATAACATTCATAACATATAAGTATTACATTACCATCTCAAAACTCAATAATATTAAAATATTCACTTTGATTGTTAAATGCCTTTTAGGAATTAGGAGATATTAAATTTTATCTATATATACCTAATTTAATTTCAGTATGAAATTTCAAATGAAAATGGGAATTAGGTCGCTATAAATTTAGGATCTTCTAATGTATAACCCTTTTTCAAAACATTAGAAGAGATAATGTTATCCCAATTGATCAAAGAAGGATATTCTATATAATAATTGAAGTCAACGTTATTTTACAATAACTCCTGTTTTCTGGGAACGTAGCTTTAATTATATATCATCGAATTGATAGAGTGGAGGAGTACGAGTAAGTACAAATATTTTAACTTCCTATGGTAGATATAGATACAAGTATAATGTAGTAGTGCTTGCGTATAGTAAAAGCTGTTTAAACGACAGTTTTAAGATTTGCTCTTCAAAATATAAATATTTGGCCATTTAATTGGTATTATCGTGTAAGTTTTGGTTATGATAAGATTGAACCCATTAGATAAACATTCATCTTCATCCTATCCAACACCTCTTTGAAATCGACTACACTTAAATCTAATTCAGGACTTTGGATATGCTGTGGTCGTGTGAGGGTAAAATTGGGCATCGATATCAATCATAACATATTTTGAATTAATTTAGTTGACCCTAGAATCTATCATTTCCTAGCTATACAGTTTAACCCTCGTAGATGTTTACAAAATGATCCAACAAACAACTGGCAATCAAATTAATGTTGAGTCCAACATACACTACACACCCGTGCTACTCTCACACTAAGCAATACAAAAAACCTCCACCTCTCGTTATTCCCAGAAACGGCTTCAAAAATTTTGATGAAATTTTGTATTAATTTATATAAAGTGTGTTTTTTTTTTAGAGATATACATAGAACTTTAAGTTGGCAACACTATTTTAACTGGTGGCCATTTTGTCAGCTGTCAAGTGATTTGTTTTTAGTTTGGTTTGGCATTTTAATATGAATAGACTGACGCCTGAACAACGCTTCCAAAATGTGCCCAAATGGGCTCAAAACAAGATTGCCGCTGATCCAAATTTTCACTAGCGAATTTTGTTTAGCGATGAAGCTCACTTTTGGTTAAATGGATACGTCAATAAACAAAACTGCCGTATTTGGAGTGATTATAATCTTCAAGTGTATGTTGAGACACCGTCACATCCACAAAGACTAACTGTTTGGTGTGCTTTATGTTTTGGTGGAATAATGGGTCCGTACTTCTTTAAAAACGATGCTGCCCAGAACGTTACAGTCAATGGTGAACGCTATAGAGCCATGATTACTGATTTTTTCGTTCATCAATTGAATATTTATGATGTGCAGGAGCTGTGGTTTCAACAAGACGGCGCAACATGTCACACAGCTCGTGCCACAACTGATTTATTGAAGGAAACGTTTGGTAACCGTGTAGTTTCACGTTACGGACCCGTGAATTGGCCTCCAAGAACGTGCGATTTAACGCCGCTTGACTATTTTCTGTGGGAATATGTGAAGTTGGTAGTCTACGCCGATAAGGCCGAAACGATTGATCACTTGGAGGACAACATTCGCCGCGTTATTGAAAAAGTCATCAAAAATTGGACTTCCAGATTAGACTACGTCCGAGCCAGCCGTGGCGGTCATATGCCAGAAGTCATACTTAAATTATAATGCCAGAAAATTATCTTTCGAATAAAGTAAATTTCATGTCAATTTAAAAAAAAAAACATCTTTGTTTCATTCCATTTCAAAGTTTTATACCTCTAAAAAAAAACACCCTTTACTATCCTTGAACTCGATATTTGTTTGAAATTTTTTTTTTCACGAATCTAACGATTCAATTGCAAACACATTGTTCAATAAATAAACAAACTACGATAATACTATTTCTCTTGAATTATAGTTGTGTCCTTACTTTATGACTTACAAATTAAAAATTCTGAAAATAATGTTTCCTAAAATGCGGTAGGTAACCAAACAAGCTTATTAAAAGTGAAGGTGAACAGTCTGTACAATTTAAATAGACAATGAAGCCGTCTTCATTTCTTTGAAAAAAATTTGATTTTCTCATTTATACATAAGTAGTGTACAAATCACATATTATGTATACAATATACAGTATACCAATACAAACATTTAGAAAAACTACGTTGTGCTGCTGAATTCTGATTTAACATTCCCATTATTCCCAAGACTAAGCAGCATAGGTAGAATATAGGTACATATTCCGTTACAGAAAGTTAATGCAGACTTTGTTCAATAACTTTAAAATTACTTTGATAACTCCACTCTTACAAAAAAAAAAAAACACATCATCTTTCGGTAAAAAAATGTATATTCCAAATTTTGTTGGAAACACTTCATATTTTATTATTAAAAAATAAAGTTTGGTATTGACTGAAAAGCAGAGGACTCAAAAAGTTTTAAAATGCACAGAAAACAAATATACATAGGTATATGTACTTGGAATTGAATCAAAACTTTAATCGATTCCTTTATGAGAGCTTCAAAAGAAAACCATTGAACAGACAAACAAAAAAGGGGCTAAGTGCCACAAGAACTTGGTTTTTCTTTAAAATGGATCCTTTAAAAGGATCGAACATTTTCAAGCAGGGGGCTCGGCTTAAGGTACTTTACCAAAGGGTGTTTTTAATTCAAACATCATGCATTCTCAATAAACCAAATTTAACATGCATAGCATATATGTAGATACATATACATATCTACGAGTTTCAATAGCTTTTAAAAGTTTTTTTGAAATTAAATTTCGTTTGTTTATCTTCAATCCCTCATAGAAAAATATATAAGATATAAAAAATGTATAGGAAGGAGAAGATGGTTACACAGAGGGAAAAGTGGGCGTCAACGCAGGGTGGACATACACAGAATCTGGAGGAACATTTTCGAAATGACTTTTCTCATCGGGCTTAGAAGTTACCAACAACCACATAGCTTTAAAGTAAAATGCATTCAATTTGGAATGGTAAATTTCAAAAGTTGTCACTGATTAAATTCTTAGATTTGTCTATCCTGCAGTGTCAACTGAAAAATGACGTATCCAACATTTTTGGTTTATTTGAGTTAGAAACAAGTGTGGAATCTTTCAGATGGTTTTTATTAAAGTCGAAAGCTGTTTGTCACTTTTTGAGCAATTAAACATTTTTTATTAAGAAAGTAGGATTTAAGTCCATTTAGATCCAAAGTGAATAATATGGCCGTTGTAGGATTAGATTATGTGATAGCCACCCGTTTCATTATAATTTTCAATGCTATTTTCAAATTTTACTATATTGTCATATCTGGCAATGCTCTGACAATAGCTTTCAATGAGCTGTCAGATGGTTGGTCTTACAATTAGCTGCTAATGGCCGAGTTCAACTCACTTCTGAATATTCAGAATTTTGAATTTTTGAAGCTCTTGATTGGCCAGCTGCCAGAAAAAGTTCTGAAAATTCAGATGACTTCTGACAGCTGGCCAATCAAGAGCTTCAAAAATTCAGAATTCTGAATATTCAGATGGGCGTTGAACTCGGCCAATAGCCGTGTTCCATTGGGCCTTGCAAAGTACTTTTTAGTACTTCCCAGTAGATGATGAATGGAATGCTTTCATTTTGCCAAAAGTAAAATCTAACCTCAATATCAATTTAATTTCGGTTGTTTGTTTTCTTATTTTTACTTTAAAATGTGAAAAATGTCAACAACAATAATCTATTACGTAATTTCTGTTGATTGGTGATGTCTTTTTCTTGTTTGGAAACATTCTATTACTAGAATAATGAACTACTTTGAACTACTTCGATCACAGAGTAAAAGTAGTTGACTGCAGCGAGAAGTACTTGGCAGTAGATACTGGAGCCCAAAGGAACACACCTAATGACGTTTCTGACAATATTGTTAGAAAGTTCACACATTTGGGACATTTTTTTAGATCTGACATTATTGTCAGTCTGACAATCGTTTCGCGACCTCATATATAGGTTCACTTCACATGGAACTCAAAACCACTGAGCGAGTGCGATCGAAAATTAATGTTGTTTGTTTTCTATGAGTTGTCCTGAACCAGAAGTATACAGGAGGCAGCTTTGGTAATAAATTTAAAACCATCAGTGTCCTCACATGCAGGATCTGTCAAACAAGATCACGAAGAAACAAGTTGCTGGAGATTTGTTGACGTCTCTGGTCACACTTTACGATGTACCACGTTACGTTCCAAAAATCTGCATAGTAGGACATTGGGTACGTCCAGTGATAAAAATCTGAAGATCCCCTTCAGGCAACTAGTCCGTTTTGGATCCGTGCACGTAGTCAACAACGTATGGACGAATCTCAAATCTGCGCTTGGACAAACGTTAATGTCTACACATGTTAACCGTGAGTCCTGGCACTCACAAAAATTTTGTGTTGACGTTTTCTTTTGTGATATATGTTTTCTCTGTCTCTGATTTATCTTTGGCACTTAAATCCTACAGAATCCATTTTTTTTCAATTGGAAACATATTTATTTAATAAGATTTACATTTTGTTAGTAAAAATTTCTTGTTTATCCTTCAAAGAGCATAGTTTTTTATTTTGTTTTAACGACTGCTAAACGTTAAAGTGAGTCGGATTTATGTTCACTTTCAAATAAGTTTGTGTCTCAACAATGGTTTCTTGGATTGACGTCAAAGAAAAGATCGGACGAGACCGTCCAATGTGAACACCTTAATATAAAGTCTATTAGTTGAACGCACACTAACTTAAGTGCGAAAAGGAATGTCAAAAAAATCTCCTAAATTGTTGACCGGGGAGATTTTGTTCAACCCACTTCGTGCCCTTCTCTAATGCAATCTGAAAGATGCTGGAATCTCAGTTGTTTCCTTGTGTAAAAGCTTAGTCCCCTTTCACACGAGGAAACAAGTTGCTGGAG
The DNA here is from genome assembly GCA_932273885.2 of Leucozona laternaria. Lineage (NCBI taxonomy): Eukaryota > Metazoa > Arthropoda > Insecta > Diptera > Syrphidae > Leucozona > Leucozona laternaria. The sequence continues at coordinate 17,523,024 of OW026368.1, read as the reverse complement.
ATTTTATTGACGTTTTCTTTTAATTTCCTTAAAAATCTCCTCCACCTTTCACACGAAGAAACAAAATCGTGGAAACTTTCTGTAGTTTCCTTTTAAAATAGCTTGGTTGAACACACTCTACTGTGTGTGTGAAGAGGAATGTCAAAAAAATCTCCTCGAATCCTTGACCGGGGAGATTTCATTTTCCCCTCTTACTTCTTGTCCTTCTCACCCACAAACTGAATGTTGCTAGCAACTCAGTTTCCTCGTGTGAAAGGGGACTTAGATGATATATGTATGGAATGCTCGTTTTTATTCCATTATAAATGTGAAGCTTTCATAGGGGTCGTTCGTTACTCAAGTTTCAGTAAGTTCAAAGATACTCAATTATGAGACTATGGGAATCTTTCTTACGTTTCACCCTTCAATACCCAGTTTTTTTTACATTGATTTGGAATTCTTATAAATAATTGGTTGATAAATAAGGAATAGAGTGGATACAAAATGTAATTAGTTTTCCGAGAATCAAAAGAAGTTTTCTGAGTAGGATTTTTTATATGACGAGACAGCAACAGAAGAAAAAAAAACTGAAAACAAAAAACGAAAAAGTACATTTCAATATCTTTTAAGCAATAAACAAACTTTAACAAAAATTTCAAGAATTACTTTAAAGGAGAACAATTTCGAGAGAAAATACAAGGATGTTCCTGACTGACAATTGACAGCAGCTATTAAACTTAACTTTTACTGAAAGTGAAACAGGTACTTCAATGAAATACGGATAAGAATACGAGCGCAATCTTAAACTGTTCCGAACAGCCTCGTTGAAAAAATTTTATAAATGACGTTAGTACAAAACAAAGCAAACAAAGTTCTTAATCAAAATACATTGAACTCGTTTCGCACAACTTTTTGCTATTCAATGAGGAATTTTCTGTTCTAACTTCTAAACTGTTCTGTTTGTTGTTCAATGAGTCCGCCTGGAACACTTTTGAACATTTTAGAACAGGATTTTCTGCACCGAATTTTTAGGGAGAACAACTTAGAACAGATTTGTGAGAAGTGTCAAAATCAGTTGTTGTAATTTTTCAATGCAAGTAGTTTCTTTTTTGGATTGATTTTTTTTCTGAACCTCTTCTAAAAGTGGATTTTCATCAATTCTGATTCTTTTTTAATAAAGTTTTATTATTTTTAAGACCTGCTCGGAAATATTGTTGTTGTTATTTACTGACGTTTTTCACGAATCTGTGCTGTTCTGTTCTAATCAAACTTTTTTGTCATTGAACAAAGCTAATAATTATTTCGTGTGCTTAATTTTGACAGATAATTGATGTACAGTAAGAAAAAATAATAAACATTTGATTTTTAAGCTGGATATGCGTATACCTCTCGGCTAAAATGCTCGGTTTAATTTTAGCTTTAAGCTTGATCAAATTTTGGAGACAATTTCGTATGGTAACTAAAACTGATCGTGATTTGCGTACCCACTATGCTGTTTGGTTCGTTTTGTTTCCTCCCGGTCCCGTTCAAACTGCCAAGGAAAAGAAACAGAAATGCAAATAGAGATCGAATTGCTTTTTTAATAGCGAAAACGATTTTTTTTTTATTTTCGTATCCGGAAAATCCGTTGCCGTTTTACTTTCAGTTTTTCCATACTGAGAACTAAGATAGTTATATTATACACATCGAAAATGTGAGAAAAAAACAACAACCAAATTCTACAGCCGAGTTGATGAAACATCCTTTTGTCCGCCAATCAATCGATAATTGTCTATGTAGATATATTATGATAAATAAGAAATATCTCGTATTTTCACATTAAATACTCGTATATATGTAGATTCATTTTATTGGGAAATGTATAAACATTTTGATATTTAAAAAATGTATCACCAATTTGAATTGTTTAATGTCCGGTATGACGTTAAATTATATTCTAGACTTATTCATAAAAATGGATGTACGAATAGAATAACACATGTGTCTCTTTTCGTACCTACTGTCCAAAATTGCGAATTTCTACGAATTTAATACCAAAATCCTTCAAAGTTCATATAAAAAAATTAAATTCGTCGAAATTCGCAATTTTGAGCAGTATTTACGAATTTTTTTATACAACAAATATTTGTAGGTACGTTGAACTGATTTAATAATTTTTGTTTTTGGTTTATTTTTCAGTTTTATTTTTGTCCATCATTTTGAATTTGGCAAATATCATATAAATGGCCTATAAGCGCGATGTTAAGCATTATTATTGCCTACTATACTACTACTGCCTTACTTTAAAGCCGAAGCGTTCTTATAGTGAGCAATTTTAAAGCAATGTCAATTAAATGACAATTTACTGCCTTAAAGCATCCTTCGTAAAGCGTAAAACAAAAATTCCTTATAGATTTTCGCCTACATAATATTCTCATAATATTCTTGATTTTTTTTGTACACTTGCTTGTAGCGTAACAAAGAAAAAAATGTTTATAGGTAAAAGCATATTTAAAAAAAAGAAAAAAAGTCTTTTGAAAGAAAAGGTGCTTCATGGAATCGGGGTATAATTTTTCCGAAAGTCTTTTGTACCTCATTGAGATAAACAAGTTTCATCAGCGTAGTATTTTGCGCTTGATTTTTTTTTGGTTCTATTCTGAAACTCTTAGGTTTTTTTTATTGGTCTTTCATCACGCCATTGTTGAAGCGTTTTAACCTGACCTTCATTTTCCCACGAAGCCATTAAAGTGCATGAATATAAGTAGATAGTTTTATGAAGGGATAATACATTCATAACTTGAGCTTTCAATGAGATTAAAATCAACTTAAGGATAGTAAGGACACAGAAGACTTTGAACGAAATAGGTACGAGTATACATGGCCGAAGGTTAAAATGCAAGGAGAAGGAAAACACTACACAGAGATATAAAACTTCAAGTTTATCAGCTTTGAATGTGTTTTTTGGTTTAATTGCAGACTCAATCAAGGTCATGCCACGGCTACAAGAGAAGACGTACCTAAATGCATTTTAGCAGTGAATCATCTCCATCGTCGTCAGAGCTCAGACTTCCTGCCAACTACACTTCAACTACAATTTTATTTTTTCTTTTCAAGTTTGATAAATGTTTCAAGTGGATATGACGCTGAGCGGAAGTGGTTTTGAGTAATTGAATATTAATGATTATAAACTTACTTTACGTAGAAATATGTATATGTATGTAGGTACATCATTATATACAGTTTCATAAGGAATTTACAAATAAGACATATTCAATACATATGTAAGCATATACAGAGTGCCTGAACCATGAGGTACTATATTACGACAGATGGATACCATGGAGCGTTAATTTTTGTAGTAAGAATAGTCAGGGGGAAATTGTTTTTTTAAAAAAATAATTTTTTGCCAAAACACAAAAAAAAAACAGAATTCAGAAGAAGTCGACATTTTGGAACAGAGTTCATTTTTGGATATGACTTTTGGAATAATCAATTTTTTGAACAGCAGGTTTACATAACCTCAGTTGAAAATCTACTGCTTCAACTATAAAAAAAAAGAAGTTACATTAATTTTTTAATTTGTTTATAAGATGAGTAAAAAAGCAAAATATTAGCATTAATATTTATTGAAAATAGTTAAGACGATGATGAAGAAATACAAATTCCAAAAGAAGAGATTTTGGATGAAAGAATAGCTGAGGAGTAAAAACAAATTGTGTGAGTGCTGGGACTCACGGTTAATATGTGTAAACATCAACGTGCGCGGATCCAAAACGGACTTGTTTTTGCTTGAAGGGGATCTTAAGATTTTTTAACTGAACGCACCCATCCTAGTATGCAGATCGTAACGTTGCACACCGTAACGTTGCACACGAACGTTCACGTTTTTTTTTCACTCTACCGCCAGCATAGATGTTTACACATCAAAAATCAGGTTGATTAGGTTTGAAGTGAGGTTGAACTAAACATCGACCCCCTTGTAAATTGAGTTGGCATATCGTGTTAAAATTAGTTTAGTTTGACAGTTAGTCAAATGACTGGAATACACACATTTCAATTGAGTTGAAAAAATTCTATGATGTGCTTAAGAACCCCTTTCAAGCAAGGAAATAAGTTGCTGGAAATCTTGTTGACGTATTCGAGTAGTTTAGTTGTTGAGTTGAACGCATACACAACTTAAAGTCGATCATTAAAAAGAATACCGTCATATCTCAAAAATTGACGGTTCGCTTTATTTTTGTAAAACATCATACACAGGTATCTCTTCTAAATTTCACACACGAGCGTCTTATTTGTTGCAATTATTTCGCTTTTCCATACCTTTTTTTCAAAACACGAAATTTTCAGTAACATTTATCTCGAAACAGCATATTTTGAGCTATAACGGTGTACTTTTTAAAGAGTGGAGTCGAAATTATCTCATCAAATCGTTGAACGTTGCTATTTCTTTCATTCCCCTTACATCGCGCCCTTCTCTTTTAAAAACTGAAAGCTGCTACTAGTGCCACCTTTTATGCTTCGAACTTATTACAAAAATCAAACTTTTAACAAAGATAATCTAATTCAAGATCACTTCGGAGTTATTGTGTCCGTCAAAATCCCAAAAATAGATAGTAAAATTTAACCAAAAACAATTGGAATAAAATATTATTTTTTTTACAACATCGTGTCTCAAACTATACCAACTACAGAGAAGACTCAATCCACGAAAAAATTGTGTTTATTCTTTAAATAGGGATTTTATAATTTACACGTTGTTGATTGTTGATGTTAATTATTATTCATGAAGAAAAAATCAATCAAGAGAATGTATTGGTAGTAAAATTAACTACATTAAAATGCATCACCACATGTCCCGTTTCTTTAATGGTATTTCCTCAGGAAAAGCTGAAGCTGCAGCGATATAGGTACATAATTAAGTTAGTGTGGTATATATGAATAATAATTTACCTTGGGTCCTTTTCAGTACTGTTGCTGTTGATGTTTTACAAATTGCAAGGGAAGCTCTTTTCCAACAGAATTCGGGAAGAATTTTCAGAACTTGAGGAGTTCCACAAAAATAGCCGAATATTCAAAAAATGCGAATTCATTAAGAATGAAATTTGCAAAGCAAAACACAAGCAGATGTAAAGTGCCTTTTTTCAATTCATCAATTATTCCTTATAACAGAAAACAGTGTATTTCGTCAATCTTTTCACATGAAATTGTGACCAAATGTCAACCTAGATTGGGCATTTTTACCAATTTACGTCATTCATATCCATATATCTAGCTACCACACCATCCAATTTGGGCTACAAAAAAAAATTGGTTATCATCAAGAGGTAGGGCTCTTTGTTGATGATAAATGATGGCAATGACAATATTGTTTTCGACCCCACGGACAGTGGCAATGTTTTCTACAGAACTTGAAGCCTGATTCACAATGTGGCGAGGAAACGAGACGTGAGCGTGACGAGAACACGTTGTAGTTGTCAAACCAATTTCAAACAATGAAAGCATACCTGGACCCATGTTCTGTAACTCAGGCGATATCTTTTCGAATCGTTGAAAAATTAAACGATTCATTCCACATAATAAGCGATAAGTTCAATTTTCAATCTATTGTGACTGGAATTTCATTGGAAGGCGATAAGCTGAAGTGTCATATTGACATTAAAAAAAAAAAACAATAAAAGGAAAGTGAATTTATGTTCAAATTACAAATTGTTTTGTGAATTTTTGATTTATTTTTATTTATAAAAGAATTTGATGCTTTACTATAGGTTGTGATGTGAGATGTTAATTCAAGTTATGCAGTAAAAACTTAAAAGTCAACAAAGCAAAAGGCTGTTCGGCTAAGAACATTTCAATGATGACTATAGATAACTGCTCCAGAAGTTCAAAATCCGATTATCAGACCCACAAAAAGGTTAATTCTACTGCTATAAGAAGTAGCAGTAGCACATACAGTGACAAAAACACACGAACAAACATATGAGCGCAGGCGAAAGAAGAAACTCTGCAACAAGAGCAATAAGTTTAAAATATTCGATCGGTTTCTAAGTTCAAGCAAAATGCATAGAAAAATAAAACTAAAAACACAAAAATAAATATCCAATTTCGTTTTCAGTATAATAAAATTTGTTTATTTCCCTCTCGTTTGCTATTCTTTTAATTAATCTATTTATTATCGCCTGCTTCTGGGTAGGTGATAAATTTTGACGTTTAAAATGAAAAATTTATCGATTCTCAAAGATACAGAAACCCATTTTATCACGTTCTTCCAGTATTTCTATTCCACGTGTTCCACTCGATAAAGTTATCGTCTGTCAAAGTTATAGAAACCCGAAAGTGCGATAAAGTGAGTTTTGTTTCAATTCTCATCATTTCTCGATTATTTTTATCGATTCGATAGTTACAGAACATGGGTCCTGGATATACACAATGCGGCGTTTCTCGTCGTCACGTCACGCCAAGAATTCGAAAAATTGAAAAAAAGACGCGACGTGACGACGATATTAAATTTTGCTAAGTTATTTACAGATTTTTCACAAAAGATGTATTCAATTAAATAAAGTTATTGATAAATCTATTGTTTTGTAAGTAATTTTGTTTATATTTTATTGATTTTTTTTTACAAAAATGAATTTTTGTGTGAATCGGGCGTTGAATTTGTAACTAGAAAAAGATGACAGCGGTTCTCGTCACGCTCACGTCCCGTTTCCTCGTCGCATTGTGAATCAGGCATGAGTTTCGTTAACGAACGGGTGTTGGTGTTGACTGAATTGTGTGCCATTATTTTTAGGTGGAGTGTTGAGTTAAAGATTAAGGGCTATATAGTTTCACAGTCGAAACATACCGAAATAAGTGGCACTTAAGTTTCCCATATTAGGAAGCTAAATTTCATAGCTAGCGTAGGTGGAACTTACAAAAGTCACCAACATCGGAGACTTAAGTGCCACTTATTCAGATAACAGTGAACGGTGATATTGGGAATTAATTTTTCACATTCCCCACTTAAGTGTCACTTTTCTGACTGTGAAACTGGCCCTAAAGATGCCGCGAATAGTGACTCGGCCGAATACCGAATATTCGGCCACACTCTTTTTGTGTTGTGTTAGGCATGCTCTCTTATGTCATAGGTTTATCATTAGTTGTAATTTGTAAAAGAAAATTTGGGGCCCTGGCATAAACTATGTACATAATATCAAAATAATCAATATTAATAAAAGATAAAGTGCGTGAATTCAATTTCAGAGAGTGCTTCAAACCTTTCACGGTACCAGTTATATATACAAACAACATTTTGCCATTAACAATTCCTTATTATTATTATAATTATATATATGTAGGTACACGTCCTTTCAAGTTTATTCTTAGCTTATTGAGATTCAATGAAGGAAGTACATTAAGATACTGAAATAATGAAAGTTGTTTGATTGAGAGGGATTGAGGGAAGATGAATTTGATTGATTGATCCAATATGATTGTTGAGTTGACATCTAGATGGAATTGGTTAACTATGTCAACTTGTTGATGTGAAAATCGAATAAGAGTTTTGTTGACATTCTGATCCAAAATAATTTGAATTTGATTTTTCAAGTCAAATGAAAAGTTTGTACCTACATCCTTTCTTTATGCTACTAATGGCAAAAATCATTATAGAAATGTAGATGGTTGTTGAGGTAAATTAAATTGGATGAGATTATTTTAAATAATTTAGATAGCCACAAAGTGTCTATATGAGTCAATGTATTGTGCCAAGAGAAGATGAATATATATATCTAATAATTGAGTTTTCAATCAAGACAATTTCATTTCCGAATTTCAATGAAACATAACATCACAAAGAGAATATTTAAAAGCCATAAAAGCCACAATTTTGCTATTGTTCTGGGAAGTAGGTAACAGTTTTCCATTCTATAAATAAGTTAAGTTTAAATTAAAGACAAATGAATAAATGGATAAGTTAGTATAGGAAAATGGTTTCTTGATGTGTTGATGTCCTTTAAAGATGATATCATTTGAAGACTGAAGATCATGTCAAACAAATCTTAAAGAGGAAGACCCAAAGAGTAAAGACGATGACTAGTCGTTAAAGGAGGTGAATTTTGCGGAGGGTTTAAAAGAACGAATAATGGGCTTGTGCATAATCTTTGTTATCGATAGTTTGTATGGAACCGTCCTAATTTGGTTCTGTATGATAGCATCGCGTTTTTACAACCAATTATCTCAAGGCTTTGAGGAAAAAAAACACTCCTAGTATTAACCGAAATAGAAAAGGCTGATCCATTTGCAATGGAATGGGCGCTATCGTCAATGGAAAACCAATAAGTAGCTGACATTTCTTTTGAATGGCTGTCGATTTCAATAAGATATTAGTACCTACTTCCGAACGGGTACCATTTTTTGATCTCTTGTAATAGATTTTCCTCGCCGAAAGCCGATCAATTAACCGAGAAATGTGCATCAAGGTTACCAAGGACCTCACCGATACTTTTGATGTCAACATTGAAACAAAATGGAGTTTCCATACAAACTATCGATATCAAGTATGTAAATCACGCGCAGCGCCGGTAAAACAGTTTTCCTCCTTGTTTGAGTTAAGCTCGAAGGAGATAAGTTATTGTTGGATTTAACATGTATAGCTGTAAATTTGTCAAAGGTAGTTTTAGGTGAACTCAAATTCTCCGAGTGATTTTTCGGCCTATCTGCATAAACTGGGCTAAGTCTAAGATTCAACAGTAAACTGTACGGGCTAGTCAAACAAAAACAAAATTCCAAAGAAATAGATCTCTGGGTTATGTGTTAAAGGGATAGACACTAATTCTCTGGCCTGGAAAGTCTTTTAATCCATACCCCCAAGAGACCAAGCAGTAGAGGAAGACTGCGATTCAAACAGATAGCTAGAGGCCGAGTTGGCTGGAAAAGCTTGTTATAGCTGGAGCCCAGAGTTCCACACCACCATGCAACCCTTTTCCACAAAAATTAATTTTCAAAAAACATGACAATCGTACCGTTAATAATAGTTTTTGATATTTGTTTTCACCGAAATGCAGAATAAGACAATATTACACAAATATTTTTGTTATCAAAATCGTTATAGCCGTAATTGCTTTTGAATTTAAGAAAACTTTCAATTTCTCCTCTAAGGAATCACTTATCCTAAGCTTGTCATATATAAAGGATGTTTTTTTTAGAGGTATAGAACTTTAAAATGGGGCTTATCGGCGTAGACTAGCGACTTCACATACCCCCACAGAAAATAGTCAAGCGGCGTTAAATCGAACGATCTTGGAGGCCAATTCATGGGTCAGTAACATGAAACTATGCGGTTACCAAACGTTTCCTTAATAAAAAATGTGTGAGTGCTGGGACTCACGGTTGATATGTGTAAACATCAACGTGCGCGGATCCAAAACGGACTTGTTTTTGCTTGAAGGGGATCTTAAGATTTGTTTCACTGAACGCACCCATCTTTGTATGCAGACCGTAACGTTGCACACCGTAACGTTGCCCGACGTAACGTTGCACACGAACGTTCACGTTTTTTTTCACCCTACCGCCGGCATAGATGCTTATACATCAAAAAAACGAGCTGTGTGACATTGTGCGCCGTATTGTTGAAACCAGAGCTCCTGCACATGATGGTTGTTCAATTGATGAACGAAAAATTCAGTAGCGGTCACAATTGACTGTAACGTTCTGGGCAGCATCGTTTTTTAAGAAGTACGGACCAATTATTCAACCAAACCATAAAGCACACAAATTCGCTTTTGAAAATTGGGATACGTGTTTCGAACACAACCATGATTTTCAAAATATATTGGCACAATTTGGAAGCTTTGTTCAGGCGTCAGTCTATTCATGTTGAAATGCCAAACCAAACTAAAAATAAATCACTTGATACTTGACAAAATGGCCGTCAGTTAAAATAGTGTTGCCAACTTAACATTCTCTACCTCTAAAGAAAAACCCTTTACTACCTACCTCGAAACCTCCATTGTAAGATAAAACATTGGAATTTAATGTTTAGATTCCTGTCCTTAGGAAATTATATAAAAATATGTTAAATTTAAGTAACCTCTATTTTCTTACACGAAACCAATCATTGCTCTAAAAGTTTTTGCAATATTGCTATTCAGTTAAAAATGACCAGGCCATGTTCCTATGATATTCGAAATCGTTACATTAAACTGGTCGCTCAGTAAATTTCAACCATAACCATTTTAGATTGTAATTTTGTGGCTATAAATTTGCAAAATTGATTGGAAATATGATGTGTTCCTCTTCGGTGGAAACATTGTTATGATGTTGGTTAATAACATCCATGTCCAGGGAAGGTAACTTTATAGTAATTTATGTAACATATGTGTTAACTTAACATCATATACATATACATATGTAACTAAGAACAAATATAGAGTCCTTACCTAATATAATATCCTACTTAGTCAATTTTAATGTATATAATTTACAATCACCCAACCATTAAACGTGCCGGGTAATAAAGAAGCTATTTGGAAAATTGATTGGTTCATATTGGTTCGATGTTGTGTATATATTGATCTTAAGAAAATAATACACACACTTGGATGTTTATATTACAAAAATGATGGAAAATCATAAAAATTTCAATAAAGTACTATAAGTGTGCAATGGTCTTTCGGGATATGGTTTAAGACCTCAACACACACAGGAAATTGATTTGGTTCTTCGTAAGAAATAAAATATTGTATTAAGTATTTTTACTTGGAAATACTTGGACGATTTATGTTTCAGAGCTCTCAATTATTTTCGTTCGTCTAAAATTTAACAGGGGAATTAATTCGTGTTAAGAGAATGCGCATAAAGATACTTCTATGAAATTTAAGGAATATTTGATCAATTCATTAATAATTAATTGAAGGGAAAACTTTAAATAGTGCTTCTGGAATTTTTTCATCAAAAGAAAGATGAAGTGATGTTCACTTAATGAGGTATGTTTGCAAAGGGTGTTTTTTAGACGTGTGGTTTTCAATCTGGCAATACTTTTTTTCGGAGTTGGTCTTTTCTGACAGCTGTCACTGGATTTATGCTCAGTTTGGTTTGCCACTTCATAATGAATAGACTTACTCCCTTAGAGGATATATAATATGGAGTGCTTGTTTTTATTCGAATGCAAACCTTTCATAGGGGTCGCTGTTCAAGTTTCGTTCATTGAGTTTTCTGCACATTGGAGAAAAAAACTAAAAAAGAAGATGTTGAAATCTTTAAAATAATAAACAAATACTTATTAGTTTCAAGAATTATTCCAAATTAGAAAAATTTAGAGTGAAAATAAGCAAATTATGACTTACTATTGATAGCAGCTGTACGATATCTTTAAGACTTTATCTTAACCGAAAGTGAAATAGCGCCCCTATCATGGCCCCAGGTACTACAATCCATTAGAGATAGAAACGAGCACTGTCGTATTTGGAGTGATCATAATGTACAAGCCATTGTTAAGACGTCGCCGCCGTTACATTATCAAAAAGTCACTGTTTGGTGTGCTCTATGGGCAGAGGGAATAATTGGTTCATATTTCTTCAAAAATGAAGCCAACCATAATGTTACAGTCAATGGGGAACGCTATAGAGCCATGATTAATGACTTCTTCGTGTCTGAATTGGAGGATGTTGATGTGGACGACCTTTGGTTCCAACAAGACGGCGCTACCAGCCATACAGCCAAAGAAACAATCAATTAATTGAAGGAAACTTTTGATGAGCGTATTATATCTCGTGGTGGGCCTGTGGCGTGGCCTCCAAGATCGTGCGTTTTAACACCGCTGGACTATTTTTTGTGGGGTTATGTGAAGTCGCTTGTCTACGCAGAGAAGCCCGAGACGATTGACGCCTTGGAAGAGAATATTGGGCACGTTATTGCTCACATACGGCCCCAATTGCTGCAAAAGTGGTCGAAAATGGGGCCTCTCGTCTGGAATTTATTCGAGCCAGCCGTGGCGGCCACTTGCCCGAAATCATTTTTTGACCATGCCAAACCCTTATTTTTATAATAAATCTAAATTCTTGGCCATAACATCAAATTTTATGCATTTTATTTCTTCTTGAAAGCCACACGTCTAAAAAAAACACCCTTTAGTATGATACTACTTAACAATTTACTAACTTTCAAACTCTAATAAATTTTTTTTAGTTTTAAACAATTTTTAACTAGCATCATACTAAACCTATTTTCTTACGAAACTTAAGCTGAACACTCCTATAAAATAGTGACATTTCATGCAAAAAAATAGGCAAACATACCTTTTTAAAATTCGTCTATATGTCAAAGTGACATTTGGAATTATTATGATACTAAAAGATAAAATAGCCATTTGGTTATTTTAACTTTATTAAAATGTTTAAATGATACTACCAACTTCGTTTTAATTTGGAATTTGGCTTTAACATCGAACTAAATCGTCTAAAATTTAGGGCCATTGCAATTTAACTTGAATAAATAATAAATTCTTTATCAACAAAACTATGTGCAGTTGAAGATTAAAAATACTTTACTGACACAGATTCTGAATTGAGATACCTACATATAGATCTCATTTTTATTATTTAATTAAAAATTATTATTGCTTTTGTTATTTAATTCCCCGCGTACAACATTTTCAAGATAAATTGGATGGGAGTATAGTTTCTTTGTTGCATTTACCTTCAATTTGATTTAATATTATTTAATCAAAACTTTGAATAAACAAATAATTGGAATATGTATTTTATTTCCCTTGAAAAAATTATTTTAAAACTTTCCTTTGATTGTTGTTGTTGTTGTTGTGAATATTCGGAATTAATTTTAACACACTTAATACAAAAATCATTTTCGTTTTAGTATATGGATACGTAGCTATACATGTATTATTTTTATTACATTTTGTTTTAACCTTCACTTCTATACGATGTGTTTTAACGAAACTAACGAAATTATTTCAAATACTTGTAGGATGTATGATGGTGTACATTTTGGATTCGTTTAAATAACAAAAATATTTTTGAGTGAGTGATGATGGATTTATTCATCACATCACGCATCATGGTGCACTGGCTGATGAAGCATATTTATATTAATTTGGTTCATGGTGTTATAACAGATGAGTGCCATATTGTTGTCCATGGTAAACAATTAAAAGTAGATCAGTGAATTTTAACAAGAGATTTGAGTAACAGATGCATTATATAAATATTGTTAAAGGCAATACATCAAGGACTACAAAAAAAAAAAACAGAAAAGTAAATAAAGAAATAATAAATTATAAAAAATGTCGGAAATTCTGCATGTTTTTAACTTAACACGCCTGCGGTACAATTCATATTCACATTGTAGGAATAAGTATTAAGTATTACTGTAACCCCGAAACTGTCGAAACCAGAGAATTGACCGGTAAGAAAATAGAAAGATAACCTTAGGACATGGCAAATTAATGCTAATGCTAATGCTAATGCTAATGCTTAGTTTCTGAAGAAAGAACACAAAATATGATAGTTGCATTCGATTTTTATTAAATTATTTTGAAAGCTTTGCAGCCTTTTTTAAACCTTTTAAATTATTATTAGGTACTATGAATTTAAAAGTTATAATCAAAAATGGATGTTAGATTATGTGTTTATATGCGTAAATTAACGTTATAAAGGGTTTTCCAATAAGAGGTGTTATTTTGATATTTAAAGAAAAATGGCATTTTTTGAGATAAATGATCGGATGTTTATTTCATTATGAAGAGGAAGGTATGCCGTTAATAATGGAACACAACATCAGCCAAATGGATACCACGACCACGCTTACAGGACCATATCCTTTTCATGAAATTTTCCATAACCAAATCGCAAAGTGGCTGCCCTATGTCCTCGATAGCCTCACGAATTCCATCTTTGAGGTCTTAAATCGACGCTGGGCTGTTGGCGTAGACCTTATCTTACACGTGGCTCCAAAGGAAGAAGTCGCAAGGTGTTAAATCACAAGATCTCGGTGGCCAATTGTGATCAGCTCTTCGAGAGATAACACGGTCCGGAAACTTTTCCCGTAAAAGATCGATGGTTTCATTGCTTGTGTGGCACGTAGCATCGTCTTGTTGAAAGTAAACGTTGTCCTGATCAATACCATCCAATTCCGGCCATAAAAAATCATTAATCATCTCTCGATAGCGCAATCCATTGACCGTAACTGTTGCTCCAGCCTCATTTTCGAAAAAGTAAGGTCCAATGATCCCGCCGGACCATAAACCGCACCAAACAGTCACGCGTTGAGGATGGAAAGGCTTTTCAACAATAACTCTTGGGTTTCCCGAGCCCCAGATGCGACAGTTTTGCTTGTTGACGTAGCCTCCGAGGTGGAAATGGGCCTCATCAGTCAAGATGATTTTTCGATGAAATTCCGGATCATTTTCATGCATTTCAAGGACCCAATCAGCAAAGACACGACGTTGTTGATGATCAGCCGCCTTGAGTTCTTGTGTTAACTGAACTTTATAAGCCTTAAGACCCAAGTCTTTATGCAAAATACGGTGTAATGACGTTTGTGGAATGCCTAATTCCAAAGAACGACGAGGAATGGACAAACCTGGGTTTCCTTCAACACTTTGGGCTACAACAGCAATATTCTCAGTTGTTCTTGAGCGACGTGCACGGGTTTTATTCTTCACATCACTAACTTGTCCCAACAGCTCGAATTTGTCCACCAATTTCTGTATTGCGGTCCGACAAGGTGCTTCACGATGACCCAAAAATGTTTTAGTTTTACGAACCGTCTCTGCCAAATTTTCACCATTTTTATAGTGAATTTTAATAATTTCATTGCGTTGTTGAAGCGTGTATCGTTCCATTTTTATTAATAGCGTAGTTTCTACTTGTCAAATGTCAAAAAATGACAGCTTCAAAAGTGACAGCTACCGAAATAGCGGACTATTCAAAATAACACTTCTTATTGGAAAACCCTTTACGAGTAGGTACTTATTGCGCTCGAAAAATTGAGTGAATAGAAGGAACGATATACAGATTAATATTATTTATCAGATTTATTTGTGCAAAATATTCTTTGAGTTCAATTCTGAATTGGCCATTTGAATAAGCTATTTTAATAAATTCCATATAGGTTTAGATAAATATTCAAAGGAGTCTATGTTGCCCGGATATTTAAACCTTCAGAAGTAAACCATGGATATGATTTGATGAGATCTGTTAAAGGAGCTCAAGCGTAAAATATATTATTACTTAAATAGTAAAAGCGTTCTTCAACAACACTATAAAGCAGAAGTGTTTATATTCTTACGGATTTGACACTTTTGATTACGATTATATAAATTTTTCACAGAATATTTATGAAATAAAATTTGAGTATTCTATTGAACGCATTATGTCCTTTAAATAAGTTGTGTTAGAAAAAAGAACAAACAAAGAATTTAATTGCGTTACCTTAGGTGCTATATCAACATCAATTTTACCTGATGAGAATCCAGGCTTATGTGTATCTATGATATGATAAAATGCTTTGATTAGGAAATCATATAAAAAAGTTTTTTTCTCACTATCCAAAAAACGAGAACAATCCTCTCCATTTGACCTTTGACTCAAAATTAATTAATTCTTCCTCGTCTGTTATGCACCCGTTTCAATTGAGTGTGTTCTTTCCAAATGCCGGGGGATTGGGCACAGAAACAAATCAACTTTTCGCTTCTACATCGCTTCATCAAAATGACATCATCGTTTCCATCTCTTCTGGATTGTTCGCCCATATAACACCGTCTATCGACGGGATCTTTTTTTTTATGAGGTATGGGATGTGTTAATTGCCGTGCGTTCTTCTTATATTAGTCAAGAGTATAATGCTGTATCTACACGACTGACAAATTGGAAGTATTCTGTCAGTTAACTGGCAGATGAATGGAAAAATTCATTCTTTTGGCAGTTTACTGACAAAAAACTGCCAATTTGTCAGTCGTGTAAGTCCAGCATAAGTAGTATTCAATTGTGATGGGAACTATCGAAATATTCAGTAGTAGCTTAATGCCGTTCATTATTGATTCGACAATTCCTTCTACTGCGTTTCCATCCACCAAACACTAACTTGAGATTTAATTAGATTTAGCCTTATATTTACTATGTTTCCACCAACCACTAAACCGAGATTTGATAAGATTTGCCATAATCATCTTCAAATCTGGAATTTACCATTCAAATTTATTTCGTAAATCTAGAAGATTTCAAATAAATCTAGTTAAATCTGAACATAGGGCCGAAAGTTTTACAAATCGAACAAACCTATTTATGTAGCGCTGAAGGCATTCATTAGAACATCCAACCCTTCTTGCTTCTTTTGCCAAACATGAAACTTTCTGTCTCACTTCAACTTCATACGAAAAAATGAAACAACATTTGGATTTTGAGAGGTACTGTCAAAGTTAATCTATTTTTTAATATTTTTGTGTGGTGGAAACACTACATAGATTCGTTTAATCTAAATTGAGATAAACCTTCGGTGGAAACATAGTATTAATCTTGTTGCAAATAGTTCAACAAATCGAACTATCCTATAATATGTCGTGCTGAATGCGTTTATTTTAACGTCCATGCAACGTACTGTCTCATTTTAAATTCATTAGATAAAATGAAACACCATCATATATACATTTTGAAAAGTAGGTGCTGTCAATGTTATATGTAGATCTAATCTACGAAGCCGACGTGACATTAGCAACCGCTTCTTTGATTTTTTTATATCATCGTTATGTCATATGCACACGACGAAACTGAGTTTCCAGCAACTTTCATTTTGTTGCAGAGAAAGGCACGAAGTAAGTGGGATGAACAAAATCTACCCGGCCAACGATTTGTGGAGATTTTTTTGACATTTTATTTCATACACTTTGTACTATGTTTCCACCGAAGGTTTATCTTAATTTAGATTAAATAAATCTATGTAGTGTTTCCACCACACAAAAATATTAAAAAATAGTTGTTTGATGGTTTAACTCGCATTTTCTTTTTGTATACAAATTGTTTTCACTTACCTATGGTGTTTTCCATTGCTAAATTCAGATTTCAATTCAGAAAATAATTTTTTTGTGGCGAATGGACAGCGATCTCAAGTGGATTTATTACTTTGCTGGCACTCTGGCAGTGCTTTAAGCGGTCGGGTCGGTCCAATTTTTGATGACTCGGTCCAACATGTGTGGCATAAACCGCACCAATTAGTCAATCGTTGTGGATGCATTGATGCTTGGTCGAGCACTTGCTGAACTGTGTTTGACTGTTTGCTCCAATAACGGCAATTTTGCTTGTTGAAATAATATAGCCGCTGAGCCAAAAATGGGACAGGTAGGAGAAAATGATTTTTTTGGACAAAAACCTCATAACGAAATTCACGTTGCGTATTTACAACTGAGTCGGTTTAGTAACAACACTTATAACTTAAGAATGGCTGGACCAATTTGATTGATCTTTGATTTGTTGGATTCGTCACCGCCCCACTTTGTAGGGTGACATTGGGTAAAACTAAAAAGACGTATCCCATTAACGAAACTCCACCTGCGTTCGAAAGTTTATTCTTGGGAAGTGGCATGAAGGATTTTTTTTTTTAAATTTACAATTTGTAGGTGCAATGTGGTAAAATTTAAAAATTTTCCGATTTAATAATTTTTTTTATTTGTAGGGTAAAATGGGGTTAAAATAAAAATTGTCCGATTTAAGAAACTCTTTTCGAATTTCAAATTGTATTTTGAATAGATAGCCTCTAAGGAATATTTTTTTTCCAAAAATTTTGTATTTATAGGGTTCAAGACGGTAAAAACAAAAAGTTTTACCTATCCTAATTCAAAAATTCTGTTTGTGTTGGAAAGATCATTTTAAAAAAAATTCATATTAATAGTGTGAGATGGGATAAACACAAAAAAGTGTTTTTTGATAGTAAAAATTCTTTCTGCGTTGGGAAAGTAATAAAGGTTAGACTTATATGATTATATTTTTACGAATTTCGCCATTTATAACGTGAATATGGTCAAAACTCAGTAGGTTGTATTTAATTACATATAAAGTAGCTTAAATATTTACCTATATTTTCTTTTGTAATTTTCATGCGAAGCTTAGGTTTGTCTACCCATGCGAAGCTGGGCGGGTCAACTAGTATTAGATATTATGTAAACAGAATAAAAAAAAGTTATAGATAGCATTAAAGTTTATTTATTACGATTTACGAGTAGGTACCTTCCAATGATCTACTTTTTCAATTTGTTAAATTAATTTGAATGCTTGAACCATGATAGCAATTACATTCGTGTATTAGGTAGGTATCTATGGTTTCTACTTAGTTCTTCTGTCGAATTTACAATTTAATAGACTTGAATTTTTAATCATGTTGGTTCTTATATATAAGTCAAATATTTTGTATTATTTATCATATCAAGCACCGTATTTTGCTTCTTTTTCCTATAACACAACCACAGGAATAATAAGAGAAATAAGGAAACCATATTAATTATGTATGTTTATGGCTATTTTTTTTTTTTTTTTCTAAAAATGTTGTCTTCTATTATTGTTGGTCGTTGGCCCCTTTAAACCCAAGCCTATTATGATAGTATGAACAGAGTTGGAGGGGGGTTTGTCTTGAGAAAAATAATCTGTGAACAAAAAGTTATTTTCCGTCCTCAGAGCGCTCACGACCACCCACGCTCGCCCAAGAGCCATGGGCCATAATGATCGGATCGGATCTTGCCCATTAGCGGGCGATTCACTATTGAGTTTTTGCGCTCGCACTCCCGCTCGCGAGCCTTTGAACCCTGTCTACGCTCGTGGGCAAAAATTGAGCTGAGAGCGTTTTATGAGCGCTCGTATGCGAGCGTTTACGTACGCTCATCTAAGATTAACATAGGCCGAGTTCAACGCACATCTGAATATTCAGAATTCTGAATTTTTGAAGCTCCTGATTGGCCAGCTGTCAGAAAAAGTTCTGAAAATTCAGATAACTTCTGACAGCTGGCCAATCAAGAGCTTCAAAAATTCAGAATTCTGAATATTCAGATGTGCGTTGAACTCGGCCATAGTAAAATTTCGAGCATATCTATATACATATACATACATAAACAATAATTATTTTTTGTTTTTTGATTCTATGATTTTGATTTTATTAATTTAATTAATTCATAAATTTAAGAATTTATAACAATTGTTATTTACGCTTGTAAGTGTTTATATAATTTATTTCTGCACACTATTTATGAGATTTATCGTTGACATTATACTCGTATAGGACTTGATATAAACATCAAATATTTTCCAAAGAATTAATAAAGTATTGTTTTCTTAATTAAATCATAAATATTATTCTGTTTTATGGTTCAAAGATACCAGGTTTCGTTTTATTCTTAGAAATGGTTTAAAACTCTTCACATAAAAAAATATACATATATATGCGTCAGTTCGGGGTAAAAAGTTGGTATTGATGTTTGTTGAAATATAAATGCGAAAAATGAATATTCGGAATAATTTGGAAAAATAAAAACATTATAAGCACCGAAAACGGAATAATTCTGGGTAGCACTTTGTTGTTTCTGAATAAGTTATGTTCTTTTTTTATCTACAATGTTTTGAATGCACAGGCACACACTCTCCAAGTTATACTGTAATATGTAAATTAATTAGGAAGAAGTTTTCATTTCGTGAAATATGAAACGTGGTGAAATACAGATTATTTTTTTTTTCTAATATCTGGAAAACCGGCAGTTTTTTGGAAGAAATGTTAAAGCGCAAATTGAAGCTCATGAAATTCTATATACGATAAAGTATGTGGAACTTTTTTTGTTACAGCAACAGATTCTGAGAAAAAAAGTGCGTGTATAATAGTTTCATTGACCGTGGACCGGTGGTCACTTTCCCTCTCAGCGACTTAAAGCAGAACTTTATTTTTTTTTGTGTAAGCTAATTCACATAATATCAAAGGGGCAAAATTTTGAAGACTGTGGGATAATTTACTTCTATAGATTTAGCTAACCCTGGTTTAACACACCACTGAAAAACTGGTCCTTGGAGTCATAACAAATATACATAGTGTATAAATTAAATAGAAAAATGACAATTTTTGCAAATAAATAAACAAACGGAAAGCGTTAACGTTTAAACGATATTGCTATTACGATTGTTATAATTTTGTTTCAAACTTATATTAACTTGTAAAATAACTTAAGACAGAATTATTTAAAAAGTTTCCTGTTGAATTATCTCAATTTAGAACTTATTGTTCAAGTCATCGAAAAATAGAGAAAAGAAAATAAAATAGTAATAAAATTCGTATATAAATTTATGTATGGTTTTCGTATTTTGTGATTTCATTGTTGGAGATAAATTTATTTTGTTAGTTGCTGTGCCGATTTTAGTTTTCCTACTTCCTTCCTTTATAAGATGTTTTTTTTTTTTCATTTTTATGCTGAAAATGTGTTTATGAATAAACTCGGATGATAAACACAAAGTTTGTAAATAGAATTCTATTATAATCGTTTTATGATTATTGTAGTAGTTTGCAAAGAGAGACTAAATAGTGGGCTGTGTTTTGGGAAGAGAAATATCAATGACAAAGTATAAGTACTACGAGAGCAAGAGTTGAAGGAGTTTTTTTTACTTCTTTCATATTCGTTGAGGAAATGGTAAAAATTAGTATACACTATAGCGAAACGAGAACAAATGGTTCGATAGTATACAAAAATGTGAAACAAATTTTGTGAGAGCTCCGACAATATTTATACATATTGACAATTTAGGTTTGTGAAAAATGCTTTTGTAAATACTTACCATGTTGTACTAATTTCATCGAATAGATAAATACATCATTGAATCTGTAAAAAGAGAACAAAAAATTCGAATTAGCTCCCAATTTTTTTTTAAACTTAATTTGGAAATACATTATGCACAAACAAAGGGGGGTAAATAAAGGGTCCGTCAAATAACTTTTTTTTTTTTGAAAATGGCGCAAAACATCGAGTCTAGCTTCGGGGGTGTGGCACGTATCGCCCACCTGTTGAAACCAAATGTTTCCAATATCCTCCTCTTCAATTTTTGTGAACAAAAATTTGTTCAACATGGCCCGATAACGATCGCCATTGACTGTAACGGCCACTCCTTGCCATTTTCGAAAAATTGCCCAATTATGCCTCTGGACCAAAATCCGCACCAAACAGTGACTCGTTTTGGGTGTATCGGCTTTTCTGTGTCCCAAATGCGACAATTTTGCTTGTTTACTACCCGCCAAGATCAAAATGAGCTTCATCTGAAAAGATGATTTTTTTTTTGCAAAATCGGCATCTTCTCTAAGTCGATCGCAGGCCCACTTAGCGAAGCATATACACAACCATATTCGTTCAGCGGAAGGATAAAACTAATTATCTGTCAAATCAGACATGAGCTAAGTGTTACCATTCACGAAATAAGCACAAGTTGAAAAAAAAACGTTATATGGCGGACCCTTTATATATACATTTACATAGCAAACAAAAGCTAAAATCTAGAGAGGAAAATAATAAGGCTATTCATGCAATCTGCGTCCTAAGTCTACCAGTTGTTTAAAATGGTAAGTCTATAAGACACTTTTCGGACTTATCACGATTTTAATTAAAATCGTGGTTAGTCCGAAAAGTGTCTTATTGAAAAATGTCTCAGAACCGCGATAAACCAAGTCTTAAATCAAAAATGGTAAGTCTACCTCAAAAATTTGGATGACTGTGAATGTCCCTTTAATCATTTGGATATATAGCTACGATTAAACGGCCAACGCATGTGGCCAACGCGTTGACGTCAGAATGACGTAAAATACACACGACTTAGCAACTTAAGGACAGCATTTTACGTCATTCTGACGTCAGAGACTCAACGCGTTGACTGTCTAATCGTAGCTTAATAGCTTCTTTGTAATTAAATAAGCTGGAAACGAATTACCACATCAGTTTTCGAGTAATACGTGACTGAATTATGTGAGTTTGTCATCTCCGGTTCGCTCACGTTATCAAGTAATTGATTACACCATAATTTTACATTTTCTCATCAGTAATCCAACGGAATTCCATTCTATAAATGAACAGCTGACTGACAGTGTGTAATGGATGCGAATTCTGAAGGAAAAATGAAAGAACTATTTGTTTTTATTATTTTTCATTTTATTTTTACTCGTTCATTCCATCACTGATGGCACTCATTCACAGTCACTGAAGCGGTAATTTGGCCCCGGTTCTTTTTGCTTCGATATTTCTGTTTTTTTGTTCTTGTTGATTTCGTTGTTTTTTCTCTGTTTTGTGTGAAATTACTTTCTTTTGATACCTAGAATTAAAGGTGGCAGCTTCTAAATCATAGCTCTCTGCCATTTTTAGGTCAATTGGACACTTGGTTCAGCTGATAAATGGGTTTTACCTCGCTTTTTAAAATGTAAAGAGGGTAAAAAAAGACGATATTCAAGTTGTTTTTTTTCGTATTGTGTGAAGCATGGAAGGCGTCATTGATACAAATTTTGAAAATTTGTAGGATTTTGCACGAAACGAACCACCGCTGCAGATAGCTAGTCGGTTGAGGATGGAAAAATAATAACGACCCTCTTTTTCAATTTGTGACGCGATGATTTTTCTCACGCAAGCTAGAAATTTGTACAGAGGCTCCAAAAGGCTTGGTCCAAATTTTGAAGCCTTAATTTAAGAATCAATTGCATACTTCAACTGGAACTTGACTTGAAATTAGTATAAAAGTCTTTTTTCTCAGCAATAACTGTGTTAGCTAGAAATTTAGAATAAGGTACCAAATGTGCAGTTTTTTTATGCAGTTTAAGAAAAGCCTTGCTTCAAATTTTGAAGTTAGAATTTAAGAAAAAATGTATGCGTCATCGCTTAAACTTTACTCAAGAAACAAAATAAAACTGCAAATTTGGATTTTTTTCTGCAAATTCTTAGATTCTGCTAACACTTTTCTTTAACTGCAAAAAAAACCGTAAATTTGTAGTCTTATGTCAAAAAGATAGCTTGTCCGTGGTTGTTGAAAAAAACAGCAACTCATGAGAAGTTCACATCGAAGTTAGCAGTAGGGCAGTAGGTACACGCGAATACACCCACTATACGTATATCATATATGATGAACTGCAAAGTCCGGAATAGAAATTCAAAAAAAAAACTGCAAATTCCTGTCTTGCTGCCATTGGCTTAGCTGATAATTGTTTTGCCAACTTCACAGACGTTTCGTGAGACATTTTTCGAACACTTTCCGACAGCTTTAATATTTATTTAAAATAATAATTTTCTTACCACTACTGGCGCAAAACCTTAGACGATTTAGTACGACGTTAAAGCATTTTAAGTATGATGCTAGGGTAAAAAGAGGATTTTCCAAATCTTAAACGAGTTAACATCGTACCATCTTCTTAACATTTAATTAAAGTTAAAATCACCAAATGAAAATTTTATGGTTTTAGTATCATACTAACTCCATATTATGTCACTTTAACAATGAAAAATGTGAAAAAGGTATTTATGCCTACTTTTTTGCACGAAATGTCACTGTTGCGTCACTGGTGCGTTCAGGTGGAGTTTAGTGAGAAAACAAGCATAGTAAGATACTAGTTATAAACTGTTTAAAACTAAGAACGTTGTAGTAAAGATTAAATTAAACTGTTATCTAGTATCGCGCTGACACCTTAAAATCAGACTGTTTAAAATTTTGCACCACTGATTTTAAAAATTAAAACTAGGTATAGTAAACAATTTAATATTTATAAAGTTAATGGGGCATATTCATAGTCACTTTTAAATCCAGTTTATCTTAGACCTGGGTTTATCCTATCTGAATAACATTGAATAAACCCCAGTCTAAGATAAACTGGAGTTTAAAAGTGACTATGAATATGCCCCAATGTATTATATTTCAAGTCTCCAATGAATTTCCCTTTAGTATGAAATTTTGCTGGGCTTGAGAGAGCTGCAAATGGAAGGTAAGTACTTTTACTTTCACAACTGATGAAATAATATAATATGATGATGGGTTTTATTAGGCAGACTATACATACCTACATGCATATATGTATATAGTGAATCCAATTTTGTTATGAGATGACCATCAGCCAGACATGAGTGAGATAAGTTGAAAAAAAACCAACCGCAAAACTACTTCCCCCAATTTGCTTTTTTTTTGTATTTTATGTCTGCTTCGGTAATTTTTTATTGCCCACGTGTTTGCGTATATAGGCCTCTTATTTGCAGTAAAACATTATTGTGTTTAACACAATTTTTGTTTCAGCAGGTGAACATATTAAAGCCACATAAATCCTGCATAGAAAACGAAAAGGTCAATAGTAGGTATGTACACATACCTATACATAATAATATTCGGATGTTTACGAGCGGAACCATAATAAAATTAAGATCCATCTTTAGTGTGCTTGTGAACCAGAAGATGATTCAGACAATCCTTCTGGATGCTGAATTGAAGACTAAAAGAATGTGTGTATTCCAAAGGTTCTATAAAAACGATTGCTATACGAGATTTGAAAGAAGCGAAGACAAAAAATATACAAACAGAGGAACAAGAATTGCGGCAATAAACTTTGCTGTCCTGAAAATAATAATAGATAATTGACACAGAAGAAGGTGATAATGATGCAAGATCTTGACACTCAGCACTCAAGGTTTCTTTCATTGTCAACAATTATTTTTGTGAGGAATATTACGTGAACAGATTGCTTAAACACTGAAAATAAAACCTATCGCGTCAACTGTGAACAGAACGGAAGACGAATAACTTTTATTTTTTTTTTTTTTTTTTATTGAAACCTAAAAAGAAATGAGGAAAGTAATTTCGCACATGTTTTCCACGATATATATCTAAACAAAGTTTTATTATTTAATTCCTGTACACGAGTTCGAAATGTTTATTGGTATACAAATCTAATTTTCCAGCATCAGACATAATAGAAAATTAGGTATAGGCACCTACATATGTATGTACATAAAACTTTGAATTTCTATCAATCTGTTACAATATCTTAACAAAAAAGCTACAGCTAATTATTTCAGAGTTAAAATGTCTAGTTCCACAAAGTGAAGTGCCTTTTTGACAGGAGTTCGTGCTCCCTATTTTATTAGGCGGGTTCACATTCAACGACATGTTCATCAACACATGTCGTTATGTCAGATTTTTGTAATGTGAACACGAGTCGAACGACCGTTGATCGACTTACTGTGTAGTTCAATTTTTTTAATAATTTTCTCTGTCGGGCGACCGCTGTACTAAATGTGAACTCCAGTCGAACGACCGATGATTTCAATTTTACATCTTTTTTTCTATTTTTTAAGTAAAATTTGAAGAAAATGGTTTGGATTTGAAGTAAACAACAAAAAGAGAGCGGAAAAAATTTAATTGACTCATTGGAATTGGAGAAAATATTGAAATTCGCAACATGTTCTCTCTTTGAAAATTTTCTTGAAAATGATGTCGGTAAAACAGTCGTTGAATGTGAACGCTAGCAAAACGCTAGAAACTGACAATTTCTACCAATTTAAGAATTCTATCTAAGTTTATATAAAAAAAATAAAATTTGGCTAAATAAAGAATAAATTGTCAGTTTTGGAAAGTAAACGAACATACCTAATGTTTCTCAAAAATTTGGCACACACTTAAAAAGAAACGGTAAGTTGGGTAAGGGAAAAGTTGGTCTGTAACAGACAAATTAATAAACGTGGAATAGCGAAGGGTTAGTCCTTATTCCGTTAACTAAGTGTAAAATGTTAATAATAAAACAAAATTTCCAGTAGTTGACGTTTACTAAGCTAAGCCACCGAACTATGTGGTTTAGCAAAGGAATAAGAACCAGATGTGTCAAATTTATTCTAAAATTAAAAAAATGTATTTGAAGATTGCAAATTTAATTTTGAATAAAAATAAAAGTGTTTATTGGATTAATTGAGTTCGTAAACCAGTTGCAATTATTGGACAATCAGCCATCAACGACAGTAAAAAGAAATATATACATTATACAAAACCAGATATGTGCCAATGCAAGTGCTTATTCAGGGGGATTTCGGGAAGAAATATGGGTTTTCCAAGGAAAATATGAGGAAACTCATAGCAATTGATGAAAATAACCTAAATGAGGATACAAGAGGTGGACCATAACACACAACAGGCACAACACAAACAATATAAAAATGATAATAATTTTGACAGAAATATGATATAAGAGTTTGTGTGTTTGGTACAACGTGAGCTTTTTGTCTTTTTTTTTATAAATAATCAGAATTTGCTGTCAAAACCTATACGAACAAACAGGCATCTTACTTATTGTAGTAGATTTTCGTAAGGGATTTTTCGTAAACGTCGTAAACAGTGATACATTTCTTGCTGCATATAACCGAAAGTTGCATTTAAGTGAGAGCATATAGGCGGAGTCGACTATATATGAAATAATTTGACGCAAAATGTTTTCTTGTTTGTTATCCATTTTAATATTTTTCCAATCAAATCTCCGTTTCTACGGAGATTCTTGTCTCACAAAATAATTCTGCCTACGTCAATCTGCGACTGAGCGCTCACATTGAGATTTTATTTGGTGATACACGCCCGCAATACACAGATTAAAAGTAATATCATTTGCGTTTTCCTTTTTGTTCACTTCTGAACATTTGAGAAAAATCATGATTTTGACTTTTTTCCTAGGGTGGGGGTCGTCAATTTTTTGTAAAATCGTTCTTGCTTTGGAATGCAATATTTTAAGAACTATTCATTGCAGAAGATTTTGGTTTTTAGATACGGATAGAGTGTAAAAAGACCTTTCTTTTGATGTAACACTCGATGGGATTCGAGAACATTTGAGAAAAATCATGATTTTGACTTTTTTCCTAGGGTGGGGGTCGTCACTTTTTTGTAAAATCATTTTTTCTTTGAAATGCAATATTTTGATAACTATTCATTGCAGAAGATTTTGGTTTTAAGATACGGATTGAGTGTAAAAAGACCTTTCTTTTGATGTAACACTCGATGGGATTCGAGAACATTTGAGAAAAATCATGATTTTGACTTTTTTCCTAGGGTGGGGGTCGTCACTTTTTTTGTAAAATCATTTTTTCTTTGGAATGCAATATTTTGATAACTATTCATTGCAGAATATTTTGGTTTTTAGATACGGATAGAGTGTAAAAAGACCTTTCTTTTGATGTAACACTCCATGGGATTCGAGAACATTTGAGAAAAATCCTGATTTTGACTTTTTTCCTAGGGTGGGGGTCGTCACTTTTTTGTAAAATCATTTTTTCTTTGGAATGCAATATTTTGAGAAGTATTTATTGCAGAAGATTTTGGTTTTTAGATACGGATAGAGTGTAAAAAGACCTTTCTTTTCATGTAACACTCCATGGGATTCGAGAACACTTGAGAAAAATCATGATTTTGACTTTTTTCCTAGAGTGAGGGTCGTCAATTTTTTGTAAAATCGTTCTTGCTTTGGAATGCAATATTTTTAGAACTATTCATTGCAGGAGATTTTGGTTTTTAGATACGGATAGAGTGTAAAAAGACCTTTCTTTTGATGTAACACTCGATGGGATTCGAGAACATTTGAGAAAAATCATGATTTTGACTTTTTTCCTAGGGTGGAGGTCGTCACTTTTTTGTAAAATCATTTTTTCTTTGGAATGCAATATTTTGATAGCTATTCCTTGCAGAAGATTTTGGTTTTTAGATACGGATAGAGTATAAAAAGACCTTTCTTTTGATGTAACACTCGATGGGATTCGAGAACATTTGAGAAAAATCATGATTTTGACTTTTTTGCTAGGATGGGGGTCGTCAATTTTTTGTAAAATCGTTCTTGCTTTGGAATGCAATATTTTTAGAACTATTCATTGCAGGAGATGTAACACTCGATGGGATTCGAGAACATTTGAGAAAAATCATGATTTTGACTTTTTTCCTAGGGTTGGGGTCGTCACTTTTTTGTAAAATCATTTTTTCTTTGGAATGCAATATTTGGATAACTATTCATTGCAGAAGATTTTGGTTTTTAGATACGGATAGAGTGTAAAAAGACCTTTCTTTTGATGTAACACTCGATGGGATTCGAGAACATTTGAGAAAAATCATGATTTTGACTTTTTTCCTAGGGTGGGGTCGTCAATTTTTTGTAAAATCGTTCTTGCTTTGGAATGCAATATTTTTAGAACTATTCATTGCAGAAGATCTTGGTTTTTAGATACGGATAGAGTGTAAAAAGACCTTTCTTTTGATGTAACACTCGATGGGATTCGAGAACATTTGAGAAAAATCATGATTTTGACTTTTTTCCTAGGGTGGGGGTCGTCACTTTTTTGTAAAATCATTTTTTCTTTGAAATGCAATATTTTGATAACTATTCATTGCAGAAGATTTTGGTTTTAAGATACGGATTGAGTGTAAAAAGACCTTTCTTTTGATGTAACACTCGATGGGATTCGAGAACATTTGAGAAAAATCATGATTTTGACTTTTTTCCTAGGGTGGGGGTCGTCACTTTTTTTGTAAAATCATTTTTTCTTTGGAATGCAATATTTTGATAACTATTCATTGCAGAATATTTTGGGTTTTAGATACGGATAGAGTGTAAAAAGACCTTTCTTTTGATGTAACACTCGATGGGATTCGAGAACATTTGAGAAAAATCATGATTTTGACTTTTTTCCTAGGGTGGGGGTCGTCACTTTTTTGTAAAATCATTTTTTCTTTGGAATGCAATATTTTGAGAACTATTTATTGCAGAAGATTTTGGTTTTTAGATACGGATAGAGTGTAAAAAGACCTTTCTTTTCATGTAACACTCCATGTGATTCGAGAACATTTGAGAAAAATCATGATTTTGACTTTTTTCCTAGGGTGGGGGTCGTCACTTTTTTTGTAAAATCATTTTTTCTTTGGAATGCAATATTTTGATAACTATTCATTGCAGAATATTTTGGTTTTTAGATACGGATAGAGTGTAAAAAGACCTTTCTTTTCATGTAACACTCCATGGGATTCGAGAACATTTGAGAAAAATCATGATTTTGACTTTTTTCCTAGAGTGGGGTCGTCAATTTTTTGTAAAATCGTTCTTGCTTTGGAATGCAATATTTTTAGAACTATTCATTGCAGAAGATTTTGGTTTTTAGATACGGATAGAGTGTAAAAAGACCTTTCTTTTGATGTAACACTCGATGGGATTCGAGAACATTTGAGAAAAATCATGATTTTGACTTTTTTTCTAGGGTGGGGGTCGTCAATTTTTTGTAAAATCGTTCTTGCTTTGGAATGCAATATTTTGATAACTATTCATTGCAGAATATTTTGGGTTTTAGATACGGATAGAGTGTAAAAAGACCTTTCTTTTGATGTAACACTCGATGGGATTCGAGAACATTTGAGAAAAATCATGATTTTGACTTTTTTGCTAGGATGGGAGTCGTCAATTTTTTGTAAAATCGTTCTTGCTTTGGAATGCAATATTTTTAGAACTATTCATTGCAGGAGATTTTGGTTTTTAGATACGGATAGAGTGTAAAAAGACCTTTCTTTTGATGTAACACTCGATGGAATTCGAGAACATTTGAGAAAAATCATGATTTTGACTTTTTTCCTAGGGTAGGAACTATTCATTGCAGGATTTTGACTTTTTTCCAAGGGTAGGGGTCCTCACTTTTTTGTAAAATCATTTTTTCTTTGGAATGCAATATTTTGAGAACTATTTATTGCAGAAGATTTTGGTTTTTAGATACGGATAGAGTGTAAAAAGACCTTTCTTTTGATGTAACACTCCATGGGATTCGAGAACATTTGAGAAAAATCATGATTTTGACTTTTTTCCTAGGGTGGGGGTCGTCAATTTTTTGTAAAATCGTTCTTGCTTTGGAATGCAATATTTTTAGAACTATTCATTGCAGAAGATTTTGGTTTTTAGATACGGATAGAGTGTAAAAAGACCTTTCTTTTGATGTAACACTCGATGGGATTCGAGAACATTTGAGAAAAATCATGATTTTGACTTTTTTCCTAGGGTGGGGGTCGTCACTTTTTTGTAAAATCATTTTTTCTTTGGAATGCAATATTTTGATAACTATTCATTGCAGAAGATTTTGGTTTTTAGATACGGATAGAGTGTAAAAACACCTTTCCTTTGATGTAACACTCGATGGGATTCGAGAACATTTGAGAAAAATCATGATTTTGACTTTTTTCCTAGGGTGGGGTGGTCAATTTTTTGTAAAATCGTTCTTGCTTTGGAATGCAATATTTTTAGAACTATTCATTGCAGAATATTTTGGTTTTTAGATACGGATAGAGCGTAAAAAGACCTTTCTTTTGATGTAACACTCGATGGGATTCGAGAACATTTGAGAAAAATCATGATTTTGACTTTTTTCCTAGGGTGGGGGTCGTCACTTTTTTTGTAAAATCATTTTTTCTTTGGAATGCAATATTTTGAGAACTATTTATTGCAGAAGATTTTGGTTTTTAGATACGGATAGAGTGTAAAAAGACCTTTCTTTTCATGTAACACTCCATGGGATTCGAGAACATTTGAGAAAAATCATGATTTTGACTTTTTTCCTAGAGTGGGGGTCGTCAATTTTTTGTAAAATCGTTCTTGTTTTGGAATGCAATATTTTTAGAACCATTCATTGCAGAAGATTTTGGTTTTTAGATACGGATAGAGCGTAAAAAGACCTTTCTTTTGATGTAACACTCGATGGGATTCGAGAACATTTGAGAAAAATCATGATTTTGACTTTTTTCCTAGGGTGGGGGTCGTCACTTTTTTTGTAAAATCATTTTTTCTTTGGAATGCAATATTTTGAGAACTATTTATTGCAGAAGATTTTGGTTTTTAGATACGGATAGAGTGTAAAAAGACCTTTCTTTTGATGTAACACTCGATGGGATTCGAGAACATTTGAGAAAAATCATAATTTTGACTTTTTTCCTAGGGTGGGGGTCGTCAATTTTTTGTCGTCAAGATTTTGGTTTTAAGATACGGATAGAGTGTAAAAAGACCTTTCTTTTGATGTAACACTCGATGGGATTCGAGAACATTTGAGAAAAATCATGATTTTGACTTTTTTCCTAGGGTGGGGGTCGTCACTTTTTTGTAAAATCATTGTTTCATTGGAATGCAATATTTTGATAACTATTCATTGCAGAAGATTTTGGTTTTTAGATACGGATAGAGTGTAAAAAGACTTTTCTTTTGATGTAACACTCGATGGGATTCGAGAACATTTGAGAAAAATCATGATTTTGACTTTTTTCCTAGGGTGGGGGTCGTCAATTTTTTGTAAAATCGTTCTTGCTTTGGAATGCAATATTTTTAGAACTATTCATTGCAGAAGATTTTGGTTTTTAGATACGGATAGAGTGTAAAAAGACCTTTCTTTTGATGTAACACTCGATGGGATTCGAGAACATTTGAGAAAAATCATGATTTTGACTTTTTTCCTAGGGTGGGGGTCGTCACTTTTTTGTAAAATCATTTTTTCTTTGAAATGCAATATTTTGATAACTATTCATTGCAGAAGATTTTGGTTTTAAGATACGGATTGAGTGTAAAAAGACCTTTCTTTTGATGTAACACTCGATGGGATTCGAGAACATTTGAGAAAAATCATGATTTTGACTTTTTTCCTAGGGTGGGGGTCGTCACTTTTTTTGTAAAATCATTTTTTCTTTGGAATGCAATATTTTGAGAACTATTTATTGCAGAAGATTTTGGTTTTTAGATACGGATAGAGTGTAAAAAGACCTTTCTTTTGATGTAACACTCGATGGGATTCGAGAACATTTGAGAAAAATCATGATTTTGACTTTTTTCCTAGGGTGGGGGTCGTCACTTTTTTGTAAAATCATTTTTTCTTTGGAATGCAATATTTTGAGAACTATTTATTGCAGAAGATTTTGGTTTTTAGATACGGATAGAGTGTAAAAAGACCTTTCTTTTGATGTAACACTCGATGGGATTCGAGAACATTTGAGAAAAATCATGATTTTGACTTTTTTCCTAGGGTGGGGGTCGTCACTTTTTTGTAAAATCATTTTTTCTTTGGAATGCAATATTTTGAGAACTATTCATTGCAGAATATTTCGGTTTTTAGATACGGATAGAGTGTAAAAAGACCTTTCTTTTGATGTAACACTCGATGGAATTCGAGAACATTTGAGAAAAATCATGATTTTGACTTTTTTCCTAGGGTGGGGGTCGTCACTTTTTTTGTAAAATCATTTTTTCTTTGGAATGCAATATTTTGAGAACTATTCATTGCAGAATATTTTGGTTTTTAGATACGGATAGAGTGTAAAAAGACCTTTCTTTTGATGTAACACTCGATGGAATTCGAGAACATTTGAGAAAAATCATGATTTTGACTTTTTTCCTAGGGTGGGGGTCGTCACTTTTTTGTAAAATCATTTTTTCTTTGGAATGCAATATTTTGAGAACTATTTATTGCAGAAGATTTTGGTTTTTAGATACGGATAGAGTGTAAAAAGACCTTTCTTTTCATGTAACACTCCATGGGATTCGAGAACATTTGAGAAAAATTATGATTTTGACTTTTTTCCTAGAGTGGGGGTCGTCAATTTTTTGTACAATCGTTCTTGCTTTGGAATGCAATATTTTTAGAACTATTTATTGCAGAAGATTTTGGTTTTTAGATACGGATAGAGTGTAAAAAGACCTTTCTTTTGATGTAACACTCGATGGGATTCGAGAACATTTGAGAAAAATCA
Source organism: Leucozona laternaria (assembly GCA_932273885.2). Taxonomy (NCBI): domain Eukaryota; kingdom Metazoa; phylum Arthropoda; class Insecta; order Diptera; family Syrphidae; genus Leucozona; species Leucozona laternaria. Next base: position 17,490,319 of record OW026368.1, on the reverse strand, counting down.
TGATTTTGACTTTTTTCCTAGGGTGGGGGTCGTCACTTTTTTGTAAAATCATTTTTGCTTTGGAATGCAATATTTTGATAACTATTCATTGCAGAAGATTTTGGTTTTTAGATACGGATAGAGTGTAAAAAGACCTTTCTTTTGATGTAACACTCGATGGGATTCTAGAACATTTGAGAAAAATCATGATTTTGACTTTTTTCCTAGGGTGGGGGTCGTCAATTTTTTGTAAAATCAGTTTTGCTTTGGAATGCAATATTTTGATAACTATTCATTGCAGAAGATTTTGGTTTTTAGATACGGATAGAGTGTAAAAAGACCTTTCTTTTGATGTAACACTCGATGGGATTCGAGAACATTTGAGAAAAATCATGATTTTGATTTTTTTCCTAGGGTGGGGGTCGTCACTTTTTTGTAAAATTATTTTTTCTTTGGAATGCAATATTTTGAGAACTATTTATTGCAGAAGATTTTGGTTTTTAGTTACGGATAGAGTGTAAAAAGACCTTTCTTTTGATGTAACACTCCATGGGATTCGAGAACATTTGAGAAAGATCATGATTTTGACTTTTTTCCTAGGGTGGGGGTCGTCAATTTTTTGTAAAATCGTTCTTGCTTTGGAATGCAATATTTTTAGAACTATTCATTGCAGAAGATTTTGGTTTTAAGATACGGATAGAGTGTAAAAAGACCTTTCTTTTGATGTAACACTCGATGGGATTCGAGAACATTTGAGAAAAATCATGATTTTGACTTTTTTCCTAGGGTGGGGTCGTCACTTTTTTGTAAAATCATTTTTTCTTTGGAATGCAATATTTTGATAACTAACAGAACTAACAGAAGATTTTGGTTTTTAGATACGGATAGAGTGTAAAAAGACCTTTCTTTTGATGTAACACTCGATGGGATTCGAGAACATTTGAGAAAAATCATGATTTTGACTTTTTTCCTAGGATGGGGGTCGTCAATTTTTTGTAAAATCGTTCTTGCTTTGGAATGCAATATTTTTAGAACTATTCATTGCAGAAGATTTTGGTTTTTAGATACGGATAGAGTGTAAAAAGACCTTTCTTTTGATGTAACACTCGATGGGATTCGAGAACATTTGAGAAAAATCATGATTTTGACTTTTTTCCTAGGGTGGGGGTCGTCACTTTTTTTAAAATCGTTCTTGCTTTGGAATGCAATATTTTTAGAACTATTCATTGCAGAAGATTTTGGTTTTAAGATACGGATAGAGTGTAAAAAGACCTTTCTTTTGATGTAACACTCGATGGGATTCGAGAACATTTGAGAAAAATCATGATTTTGACTTTTTTCCTAGGGTGGGGGTCGTCACTTTTTTGTAAAATCATTTTTTCTTTGGAATGCAATTTTAGATACGGATAGAGTATAAAAAGACCTTTCTTTTGATGTAACACTCGATGGGATTCGAGAACATTTGAGAAAAATCATGATTTTGACTTTTTTCCTAGGGTGGGGGTCGTCACTTTTTTTCTAAAATCATTTTTTCTTTGGAATGCAATATTTTGATAACTATTCATTGCAGAAGATTTTGGTTTTAAGATACGGATTGAGTGTAAAAAGACCTTTCTTTTGATGTAACACTCGATGGGATTCGAGAACATTTGAGAAAAATCATGATTTTGACTTTTTTCCTAGGGTGGGGGTCGTCACTTTTTTTGTAAAATCATTTTTTCTTTGGAATGCAATATTTTGATAACTATTCATTGCAGAAGATTTTGGTTTTTAGATACGGATAGAGTGTAAAAAGACCTTTCTTTTGATGTAACACTCCATGGGATTCGAGAACATTTGAGAAAAATCATGATTTTGACTTTTTTCCTAGGGTGGGGGTCGTCACTTTTTTGTAAAATCATTTTTTCTTTGGAATGCAATATTTTGAGAACTATTTATTGCAGAAGATTTTGGTTTTTAGATACGGATAGAGTGTAAAAAGACCTTTCTTTTCATGTAACACTCCATGGGATTCGAGAACATTTGAGAAAAATCATGATTTTGACTTTTTTCCTAGAGTAGGGGTCGTCAATTTTTTGTAAAATCGTTCTTGCTTTGGAATGCAATATTTTTAGAACTATTCATTGCAGAAGATTTTGGTTTTTAGATACGGATAGAGTGTAAAAAGACCTTTCTTTTGATGTAACACTCGATGGGATTCGAGAACATTTGAGAAAAATCATGATTTTGACTTTTTTCCTAGGGTGGGGGTCGTCACTTTTTTGTAAAATCATTTTTTCTTTGGAATGCAATATTTTGATAACTATTCATTGCAGAAGATTTTGGTTTTTAGATACGGATAGAGTGTAAAAAGACCTTTCTTTTGATATAACACTCGATGGGATTCGAGAACATTTGAGAAAAATCATGATTTTGACTTTTTTCCTAGGGTGGGGGTCGTCACTTTTTTGTAAAATCATTTTTTCTTTGGAATGCAATATTTTGATAACTATTCATTGCAGAAGATTTTGGTTTTTAGATACGGATAGAGTGTAAAAAGACCTTTCTTTTGATGTAACACTCGATGGGATTCGAGAACATTTGAGAAAAATCATGATTTTGACTTTTTTTCTAGGGTGGGGGTCGTCAATTTTTTGTAAAATCGTTCTTGCTTTGGAATGCAATATTTTTAGAACTATTCATTGCAGAATATTTTGGTTTTTAGATACGGATAGAGTGTAAAAAGACCTTTCTTTTGATGTAACACTCCATGGGATTCGAGAACATTTGAGAAAAATCATGATTTTGACTTTTTTCCTAGGGTGGGGGTCGTCACTTTTTTGTAAAATCATTTTTTCTTTGGAATGCAATATTTTGAGAACTATTTATTGCAGAAGATTTTGGTTTTTAGATACGGATAGAGTGTAAAAAGACCTTTCTTTTGATGTAGCACTCGATGGGATTCGAGAACATTTGAGAAAAATCATGATTTTGACTTTTTTCCTAGAGTGGGGGTCGTCAATTTTTTGTAAAATCGTTCTTGCTTTGGAATGCAATATTTTTAGAACTATTCATTGCAGAAGATTTTGGTTTTTAGATACGGATAGAGTGTAAAAAGACCTTTCTTTTGATGTAACACTCGATGGGATTCGAGAACATTTGAGAAAAATCATGATTTTGACTTTTTTCCTAGGGTGGGGGTCGTCACTTTTTGTAAAATCATTTTTTCTTTGGAATGCAATATTTTGATAACTATTCATTGCAGAAGATTTTGGTTTTTAGATACGGATAGAGTGTAAAAAGACCTTTCTTTTGATATAACACTCGATGGGATTCGAGAACATTTGAGAAAAATCATGATTTTGACTTTTTTGCTAGGATGGGGGTCGTCAATTTTTTGTAAAATCGTTCTTGCTTTGGAATGCAATATTTTTAGAACTATTCATTGCAGGAGATTTTGGTTTTTAGATACGGATAGAGTGTAAAAAGACCTTTCTTTTGATGTAACACTCGATGGGATTCGAGAACATTTGAGAAAAATCATGATTTTGACTTTTTTCCTAGGGTGGGGGTCGTCACTTTTTTGTAAAATCATTTTTTTTTGGAATGCAATATTTTGATAACTATTCATTGCAGAAGATTTTGGTTTTTAGATACGGATAGAGTGTAAAAAGACCTTTCTTTTGATGTAGCACTCGATGGGATTCGAGAACATTTGAGAAAAATCATGATTTTGACTTTTTTCCTAGGATGGGGGTCGTCAATTTTTTGTAAAATCGTTCTTGCTTTGGAATGCAATAGTTTTAGAACTATTCATTGCAGAAGATTTTGGTTTTTAGATACGGATAGAGTGTAAAAAGACCTTTCTTTTGATGTAACACTCGATGGGATTCGAGAACATTTGAGAAAAATCATGATTTTGATTTTTTTCCTAGGGTGGGGGTCGTCACTTTTTTGTAAAATCGTTCTTGCTTTGGAATGCAATATTTTTAGAACTATTCATTGCAGAAGATTTTGGTTTTTAGATACGGATAGAGTGTAAAAAGACCTTTCTTTTGATGTAGCACTCGATGGGATTCGAGAACATTTGAGAAAAATCATGATTTTGACTTTTTTCCTAGGATGGGGGTCGTCAATTTTTTGTAAAATCGTTCTTGCTTTGGAATGCAATATTTTTAGAACTATTCATTGCAGAAGATTTTGGTTTTTAGATACGGATAGAGTGTAAAAAGACCTTTCTTTTGATGTAACACTCGATGGGATTCGAGAACATTTGAGAAAAATCATGATTTTGACTTTTTTCCTAGGGTGGGGGTCGTCACTTTTTTGTAAAATCATTTTTTCTTTGGAATGCAATATTTTGATAACTATTCATTGCAGAAGATTTTGGTTTTTAGATACGGATATAGTGTAAAAAGACCTTTCTTTTGATGTAGCACTCGATGAGATTCGAGAACATTTGAGAAAAATCATGATTTTGACTTTTTTCCTAGGATGGGGGTCGTCAATTTTTTGTAAAATCGTTCTTGCTTTGGAATGCAATATTTTTAGAACTATTCATTGCAGAAGATTTTGGTTTGTAGATACGGATAGAGTGTAAAAAGACCTTTCTTTTGATGTAACACTCGATGGGATTCGAGAACATTTGAGAAAAATCATGATTTTGATTTTTTTCCTAGGGTGGGGGTCGTCACTTTTTTGTAAAATCATTTTTTCTTTGGAATGCAATATTTTGAGAACTATTTATTGCAGAAGATTTTGGTTTTTAGATACGGATAGAGTGTAAAAAGACCTTTCTTTTGATGTAACACTCGATGGGATTCGAGAACATTTGAGCAAAAATCATGATTTTGACTTTTTTCCTAGGGTGGGGGTCGTCAATTTTTTGTAAAATCGTTCTTGCTTTGGAATGCAATATTTTTAGAACTATTCATTGCAGAAGATTTTGGTTTTAAGATACGGATAGAGTGTAAAAAGACCTTTCTTTTGATGTAACACTCGATGGGATTCGAGAACATTTGAGAGAAATCATGATTTTGACTTTTTTCCTAGGGTGGGGGTCGTCACTTTTTTTCTAAAATCATTTTTTCGTTGGAATGCAATATTTTGTTATATATTCATTGCAGAATATTTTGGTTTTTAGATACGGATAGAGTGTAAAAAGACCTTTCTTTTGATGTAACACTCGATGGGATTCGAGAACATTTGAGAAAAATCATGATTTTGACTTTTTTTCTAGGGTGGGGGTCGTCACTTTTTTGTAAAATCATTTTTTCTTTGGAATGCAATATTTTGAGAACTATTTATTGCAGAAGATTTTGGTTTTTAGATACGGATAGAGTGTAAAAAGACCTTTCTTTTGATGTAACACTCGATGGGATTCGAGAACATTTGAGAAAAATCATGATTTTGACTTTTTTCCTAGGGTGGGGGTCGTCAATTTTTTGTAAAATCGTTCTTGCTTTGGAATGCAATATTTTTAGAACTATTCATTGCAGAAGATTTTGGTTTTTAGATACGGATAGAGTGTAAAAAGACCTTGCTTTTGATGTAACACTCCATGGGATTCTAGAACATTTGAGAAAAATCTTGATTTTGACTATTTTCCTAGGGTGGGGGTCGTCAATTTTTTGTAAAATCGTTCTTGCTTTGGAATGCAATATTTTTAGAACTATTCATTGCAGAAGATTTTGGTTTTTAGATACGGATAGAGTGTAAAAAGACCTTTCTTTTGATGTAACACTCGATGGGATTCGAGAACATTTGAGAAAAATCATGATTTTGACTTTTTTCCTAGGGTGGGGGTCGTCACTTTTTTGTAAAATCATTTTTGCTTTGGAATGCAATATTTTGATAACTATTCATTGCAGAAGATTTTGGGTTTTAGATACGGATAGAGTGTAAAAAGACCTTTCTTTTGATGTAACACTCGATGGGATTCGAGAACATTTGAGAAAAATCATGATTTTGATTTTTTTCCTAGGGTGGGGGTCGTCACTTTTTTGTAAAATCATTTTTTCTTTGGAATGCAATATTTTGAGAACTATTTCTTGCAGAAGATTTTGGTTTTTAGTGACGGATAGAGTGTAAAAAGACCTTTCTTTTGATGTAACACTCCATGGGATTCGAGAACATTTGAGAAAGATCATGATTTTGACTTTTTTCCTAGGGTGGGGGTCGTCAATTTTTTGTAAAATCGTTCTTGCTTTGGAATGCAATATTTTGATAACTATTCATTGCAGAAGATTTTGGTTTTAAGATACGGATAGAGTGTAAAAAGACCTTTCTTTTGATGTAACACTCGATGGGATTCGAGAACATTTGAGAAAAATCATGATTTTGACTTTTTTCCTAGGGTGGGGGTCGTCACTTTTTTGTAAAATCGTTTTTTCTTTGGAATGCAATATTTTGAGAACTATTTATTGCAGAAGATTTTGGTTTTTAGATACGGATAGAGTGTAAAAAGACCTTTCTTTTGATGTAACACTCGATGGGATTCGAGAACATTTGAGAAAAATCATGATTTTGACTTTTTTCCTAGGGTGGGGGTCGTCACTTTTTTGTAAAATCGTTCTTGCTTTGGAATGCAATATTTTTAGAACTATTCATTGCAGAAGATTTTGGTTTTAAGATACGGTTAGAGTGTAAAAAGACCTTTCTTTTGATGTTACACTCGATGGGATTCGAGTACATTTGAGAAAAATCATGATTTTGACTTTTTTCCTAGGGTGGGGGTCGTCACTTTTTTTCTAAAATCATTTTTTCTTTGGAATGCAATATTTTGATATATATTCATTACAGAATATTTTGGTTTTTAGATACGGATAGAGTGTAAAAAGACCTTTCTTTTGATGTAACACTCGATGGGATTCGAGAACATTTGAGAAAAATCATGATTTTGACTTTTTTCCTAGGGTGGGGGTCGTCACTTTTTTTCTAAAATCATTTTTTCTTTGGAATGCAATATTTTGATATATATTCATTGCAGAATATTTTGGTTTTTAGATACGGATAGAGTGTAAAAAGACCTTGCTTTTGATGTAACACTCCATGGGATTCTAGAACATTTAAGAAAAATCTTGATTTTGACTTTTTTCCTAGGGTGGGGGTCGTCAATTTTTTGTAAAATCGTTCTTGCTTTGGAATGCAATATTTTTAGAACTATTCATTGCAGAAGATTTTGGTTTTTAGATACGGATAGAGTGTAAAAAGACCTTTCTTTTGATGTAACACTCGATGGGATTCGAGAACATTTGAGAAAAATCATGATTTTGACTTTTTTCCTAGGGTGGGGGTCGTCACTTTTTTGTAAAATCATTTTTGCTTTGGAATGCAATATTTTGATAACTATTCATTGCAGAAGATTTTGGTTTTTAGATACGGATAGAGTGTAAAAAGACCTTTCTTTTGATGTAACACTCGATGGGATTCGAGAACATTTGAGAAAAATCATGATTTTGATTTTTTTCCTAGGGTGGGGGTCGTCACTTTTTTGTAAAATCATTTTTTCTTTGGAATGCAATATTTTGAGAACTATTTATTGCAGAAGATTTTGGTTTTTAGTGACGGATAGAGTGTAAAAAGACCTTTCTTTTGATGTAATACTCGATGGGATTCGAGAACATTTGAGAAAGATCATGATTTTGACTTTTTTCCTAGGGTGGGGGTCGTCAATTTTTTGTAAAATCGTTCTTGCTTTGGAATGCAATATTTTTAGAACTATTTATTGCAGAAGATTTTGGTTTTTAGATACGGATAGAGTGTAAAAAGACCTTTCTTTTGATGTAACACTCGATGGGATTCGAGAACATTTGAGAAAAATCATGATTTTGACTTTTTTCCTAGGGTGGGGGTCGTCACTTTTTTGTAAAATCGTTCTTGCTTTGGAATGCAATATTTTTAGAACTATTCATTGCAGAAGATTTTGGTTTTAAGATACGGATAGAGTGTAAAAAGACCTTTCTTTTGATGTTACACTCGATGGGATTCGAGTACATTTGAGAAAAATCATGATTTTGACTTTTTTCCTAGGGTGGGGGTCGTCACTTTTTTTCTAAAATCATTTTTTCTTTGGAATGCAATATTTTGATATATATTCATTACAGAATATTTTGGTTTTTAGATACGGATAGAGTGTAAAAAGACCTTTCTTTTGATGTAACACTCGATGGGATTCGAGAACATTTGAGAAAAATCATGATTTTGACTTTTTTCCTATGGTGGGGGTCGTCACTTTTTTGTAAAATCATTTTTTCTTTGGAATGCAATATTTTGAGAACTATTTATTGCAGAAGATTTTGGTTTTTAGATACGGATAGAGTGTAAAAAGACCTTTCTTTTGATGTAACACTCGATGGGATTCGAGAACATTTGAGAAAAATCATGATTTTGACTTTTTTCCTAGGGTGGGGGTCGTCAATTTTTTGTAAAATCGTTCTTGCTTTGGAATGCAATATTTTTAGAACTATTCATTGCAGAAGATTTTGGTTTTTAGATACGGATAGAGTGTAAAAAGACCTTGCTTTTGATGTAACACTCCATGGGATTCTAGAACATTTGAGAAAAATCTTGATTTTTACTATTTTCCTAGGGTGGGGGTCGTCAATTTTTTGTAAAATCGTTCTTGCTTTGGAATGCAATATTTTTAGAACTATTCATTGCAGAAGATTTTTTAGATACGGATAGAGTGTAAAAAGACCTTTCTTTTGATGTAACACTCGATGGGATTCGAGAACATTTGAGAAAAATCATGATTTTGACTTTTTTCCTAGGGTGGGGGTCGTCACTTTTTTGTAAAATCATTTTTTCTTTGGAATGCAATATTTTGAGAACTATTTATTGCAGAAGATTTTGGTTTTTAGATACGGATAGAGTGTAAAAAGACCTTTCTTTTGATGTAATACTCGATGGGATTCGAGAACATTTGAGAAAAATCATGATTTTGACTTTTTTCCTAGGGTGGGGGTCGTCAATTTTTTGTAAAATCGTTCTTGCTTTGGAATGCAATATTTTTAGAACTATTCATTGCAGAAGATTTTGGTTTTTAGATACGGATAGAGTGTAAAAAGACCTTGCTTTTGATGTAACACTCCATGGGATTCTAGAAAATTTGAGAAAAATCTTGATTTTGACTTTTTTCCTAGGGTGGGGGTCGTCAATTTTTTGTAAAATCGTTCTTGCTTTGGAATGCAATATTTTTAGAACTATTCATTGCAGAAGATTTTGGTTTTTAGATACGGATAGAGTGTAAAAAGACCTTTCTTTTGATGTAACACTCGATGGGATTCGAGAACATTTGAGAAAAATCATGATTTTGACTTTTTTCCTAGGGTGGGGGTCGTCACTTTTTTGTAAAATCATTTTTGCTTTGGAATGCAATATTTTGATAACTATTCATTGCAGAAGATTTTGGTTTTTAGATACGGATAGAGTGTAAAAAGACCTTTCTTTTGATGTAACACTCGATGGGATTCGAGAACATTTGAGAAAAATCATGATTTTGATTTTTTTCCTAGGGTGGGGGTCGTCACTTTTTTGTAAAATCATTTTTTCTTTGGAATGCAATATTTTGAGAACTATTCATTGCAGAAGATTTTGGTTTTAAGATACGGATAGAGTGTAAAAAGACCTTTCTTTTGATGTAACACTCGATGGGATTCGAGAACATTTGAGAAAAATCATGATTTTGACTTTTTTCCTAGGGTGGGGGTCGTCACTTTTTTGTAAAATCGTTCTTGCTTTGGAATGCAATATTTTTAGAACTATTCATTGCAGAAGATTTTGGTTTTTAGATACGGATAGAGTGTAAAAAGACCTTTCTTTTGATGTAACACTCCATGGGATTCGAGAACATTTGAGAAAAATCATGATTTTGACTTTTTTCCTAGGGTGGGGGTCGTCACTTTTTTGTAAAATCATTTTTTCTTTGGAACGCAATATTTTGAGAACTATTTATTGCAGAAGATTTTGGTTTTTAGATACGGATAGAGTGTAAAAAGACCTTTCTTTTGATGTAACACTCGATGGGATTCGAGAACATTTGAGAAAAATCATGATTTTGACTTTTTTCCTAGGGGAGGGGTCGTCACTTTTTTTGTAAAATCATTTTTTCTTTGGAATGCAATATTTTGATAACTATTCATTGCAGAATATTTTGGTTTTTAGATACGGATAGAGTGTAAAAAGACCTTTCTTTTGATGTAACACTCGATGGGATTCGAGAACATTTGAGAAAAATCATGATTTTGACTTTTTTCCTAGGGTGGGGGTCGTCACTTTTTTGTAAAATCATTTTTTCTTTGGAATGCAATATTTTGATAACTATTCATTGCAGAAGATTTTGGTCCTTAGATACGGATAGAGTGTAGAAAGACCTTTCTTTTGATGTAACACTCGATGGGATTCGAGAAAATTTGAGAAAAATCATGATTTTGACTTTTTTCCTAGGGTGGGGGTCGTCACTTTTTTGTAAAATCATTTTTTCTTTGGAATGCAATATTTTGATAACTATTCATTGCAGAATATTTTGGATTTTAGATACGGATAGAGTGTAAAAAGACCTTTCTTTTGATGTAACACTCGATGGGATTCGAGAACATTTGAGAAAAATCATGATTTTGACTTTTTTCCTAGGGTGGGGGTCGTCACTTTTTTGTAAAATCATTTTTTCTTTGGAATGCAATATTTTGATAACTATTCATTGCAGAATATTTTGGGTTTTAGATACGGATAGAGTGTAAAAAGACCTTTCTTTTGATGTAACACTCGATGGATTCGAGAACATTTGAGAAAAATCATGATTTTGACTTTTTTCCTAGGGTGGGGGTCGTCACTTTTTTGTAAAATCATTTTTTCTTTGGAATGCAATATTTTGAGAACTATTTATTGCAGAAGATTTTGGTTTTTAGATACGGATAGAGTGTAAAAAGACCTTTCTTTTGATGTAACACTCGATGGGATTCGAGAACATTTGAGAAAAATCATGATTTTGAGTTTTTTCCTAGGGTGGGGGTCGTCAATTTTTTGTAAAATCGTTCTTGCTTTGGAATGCAATATTTTTAGAAGTATTCATTGCAGAAGATTTTGGTTTTAGATACGGATAGAGTGTAAAAAGACCTTTCTTTTGATGTAACACTCGATGGGATTCGAGAACATTTGAGAAAAATCATGATTTTGACTTTTTTCCTAGGGTGGGGGTCGTCACTTTTTTGTAAAATCATTTTTTCTTTGGAATGCAATATTTTGATAACTATTCATTGCAGAATATTTTGGGTTTTAGATACGGATAGAGTGTAAAAAGACCTTTCTTTTGATGTAACACTCGATGGATTCGAGAACATTTGAGAAAAATCATGATTTTGACTTTTTTCCTAGGGTGGGGGTCGTCACTTTTTTGTAAAATCATTTTTTCTTTGGAATGCAATATTTTGAGAACAATTTATTGCAGAAGATTTTGGTTTTTAGATACGGATAGAGTGTAAAAAGACCTTTCTTTTGATGTAACACTCGATGGGATTCGAGAGCATTTGAGAAAAATCATGATTTTGACTTTTTTCCTAGGGTGGGGGTCGTCACTTTTTTGTAAAATCATTTTTTCTTGGGAATCAATATTTTGAGAACTATTTATTGCAGAAGATTTTGGTTTTAAGATACGGATAGAGTGTAAAAAGACCTTTCTTTTGATGTTACGCTCCATGGGATTCGAGAACATTTGAGAAAGATCATGATTTTGACTTTTTTCCTAGGGTGGGGGTCGTCAATATTTTGTAAAATCGTTCTTGCTTTGGAATGCAATATTTTGATAACTATTCACTGCAGAAGATTTTGGTTTTAAGATACGGATAGAGTGTAAAAAGACCTTTCTTTTGATGTAACACTCGATGGGATTCGAGAACATTTGGGAAAAATCATGATTTTGACTTTTTTCCTAGGGTGGGGGTCGTCACTTTTTTGTAAAATCATTTTTGCTTTGGAATGCAATATTTTGATAACTATTCATTGCAGAATATTTTGGGTTTTAAATACGGATAGAGTGTAAAAAGACCTTTCTTTTGATGTAACACTCGATGGGATTCGAGAACATTTGAGAAAAATCATGATTTTGACTTTTTTCCTAGGGTGGGGGTCGTCACTTTTTTGTAAAATCATTTTTGCTTTGGAATGCAATATTTTGATAACTATTCATTGCAGAAGATTTTGGTTTTTAGATACGGATAGAGTGTAAAAAGACCTTTCTTTTGATGTAACACTCGATGGGATTCGAGAACATTTGAGAAAAATCATGATTTTGATTTTTTTTCTAGGGTGGGGGTCGTCACTTTTTTGTAAAATCATTTTTTCTTTGGAATGCAATATTTTCAGAACTATTTATTGCAGAAGATTTTGGTTTTTAGTTACGGATAGAGTGTAAAAAGCCCTTTCTTTTGATGTAACACTCCATGGGATTCGAGAACATTTGAGAAAGATCATGATTTTGACTTTTTTCCTAGGGTGGGGGTCGTCAATTTTTTGTAAAATCGTTCTTGCTTTGGAATGCAATATTTTGATAACTATTCATTGCAGAAGATTTTTGTTTTAAGATACGGATAGAGTGTAAAAAGACCTTTCTTTTGATGTAACACTCGATGGGATTCGAGAACATTTGAGAAAAATCATGATTTTGACTTTTTTCATAGGATGGGGGTCGTCAATTTTTTGTAAAATCGTTCTTGCTTTGGAATGCAATATTTTTAGAACTATTCATTGCAGAAGATATTGGTTTTTAGATACGGATAGAGTGTAAAAAGACCTTTCTTTTGATGTAACACTCGATGGGATTCGAGAACATTTGAGAAAAATCATGATTTTGACTTTTTTCCTATGGTGGGGGTCGTCACTTTTTTGTAAAATCGTTCTTGCTTTGGAATGCAATATTTTTAGAACTATTCATTGCAGAAGATTTTGGTTTTAAGATACGGATAGAGTGTAAAAAGACCTTTCTTTTGATGTAACACTCGATGGGATTCGAGAACATTTGAGAAAAATCATGATTTTGACTTTTTTCCTAGGGTGGGGGTCGTCACTTTTTTTCTAAAATCATTTTTTCTTTGGAATGCAATATTTTGATATATATTCATTGCAGAATATTTTGGTTTTTAGATACGGATAGAGTGTAAAAAGACCTTTCTTTTGATGTAACACTCGATGGGATTCGAGAACATTTGAGAAAAATCATGATTTTGACTTTTTTCCTAGGGTGGGGGTCGTCACTTTTTTGTAAAATCTTTTTTTCTTTGGAATGCAATATTTTGAGAACTATTTATTGCAGAAGATTTTGGTTTTTAGATACGGATAGAGTGTAAAAAGACCTTTCTTTTGATGTAACACTCGATGGGATTCGAGAACATTTGAGAAAAATCATGATTTTGACTTTTTTCCTAGGGTGGGGGTCGTCAATTTTTTGTAAAATCGTTCTTGCTTTGGAATGCAATATTTTTAGAACTATTCATTGCAGAAGATTTTGGTTTTAAGATACGGATAGAGTGTAAAAAGACCTTGCTTTTGATGTAACACTCCATGGGATTCTAGAACATTTGAGAAAAATCTTGATTTTGACTTTTTTCCTAGGGTGGGGGTCGTCACTTTTTTGTAAAATCATTTTTGCTTTGGAATGCAATATTTTGATAACTATTCATTGCAGAAGATTTTGGTTTTTAGATACGGATAGAGTGTAAAAAGACCTTTCTTTTGATGTAACACTCGATGGGATTCGAGAACATTTGAGAAAGATCATGATTTTGACTTTTTTCCTAGGGTGGGGGTCGTCACTTTTTTGTAAAATCGTTCTTGCTTTGGAATGCAATATTTTTAGAACTATTCATTGCAGAAGATATTGGTTTTTAGATACAGATAGAGTGTAAAAAGACCTTTCTTTTGATGTAACACTCGATGGGATTCGAGAACATTTGAGAAAAATCATGATTTTGACTTTTTTCCTAGGGTGGGGGTCGTCACTTTTTTGTAAAATCGTTCTTGCTTTGGAATGCAATATTTTTAGAACTATTCATTGCAGAAGATATTGGTTTTTAGATACGGATAGAGTGTAAAAAGACCTTTCTTTTGATGTAACACTCGATGGGATTCGAGAACATTTGAGAAAAATCATGATTTTGACTTTTTTCCTAGGGCGGGGGTCGTCACTTTTTTGTAAAATCGTTCTTGCTTTGGAATGCAATATTTTTAGAACCATTCATTGCAGAAGATTTTGGTTTTAAGATACGGATAGAGTGTAAAAAGACCTTTCTTTTGATGTAACACTCGATGGGATTCGAGAACATTTGAGAAAAATCATGATTTTGACTTTTTTCCTAGGGTGGGGGTCGTCACTTTTTTTTAAAATCATTTTTTCTTTGGAATGCAATATTTTGATATATATTCATTGCAGAATATTTTGGTTTTTAGATACGGATAGAGTGTAAAAAGACCTTTCTTTTGATGTAACACTCGATGGGATTCGAGAACATTTGAGAAAAATCATGATTTTGACTTTTTTCCTAGGGTGGGGGTCGTCACTTTTTTGTAAAATCATTTTTTCTTTGGAATGCAATATTTTGAGAACTATTTATTGCAGAAGATTTTGGTTTTTAGATACGGATAGAGTGTAAAAAGACCTTTCTTTTGATGTAACACTCGATGGGATTCGAGAACATTTGAGAAAAATTATGATTTTGACTTTTTTCCTAGGGTGGGGGTCGTCAATTTTTTGTAAAATCGTTCTTGCTTTGGAATGCAATATTTTTAGAACTATTCATTACAGAAGATTTTGGTTTTTAGATACGGATAGAGTGTAAAAAGACCTTGCTTTTGATGTAACACTCCATGGGATTCTAGAACATTTGAGAAAAATCTTGATTTTGACTTTTTTCCTAGGGTGGGGGTCGTCACTTTTTTTCTAAAATCATTTTTGCTTTGGAATGCAATATTTTGATATATATTCATTGCAGAATATTTTGGTTTTTAGATACGGATAGAGTGTAAAAAGACCTTTCTTTTGATGTAACACTCGATGGGATTCGAGAACATTTGAGAAAAATCATGATTTTGACTTTTTTCCTAGGGTGGGGGTCGTCACTTTTTTGTAAAATCATTTTTTCTTTGGAATGCAATATTTTGAGAACTATTTATTGCAGAAGATTTTGGTTTTTAGATACGGATAGAGTGTAAAAAGACCTTTCTTTTGATGTAACACTCGATGGGATTCGAGAACATTTGAGAAAAATTATGATTTTGACTTTTTTCCTAGGGTGGGGGTCGTCAATTTTTTGTAAAATCGTTCTTGCTTTGGAATGCAATATTTTTAGAACTATTCATTGCAGAAGATTTTGGTTTTAAGATACGGATAGAGTGTAAAAAGACCTTTCTTTTGATGTAACACTCGATGGGATTCGAGAACATTTGAGAAAAATCATGATTTTGACTTTTTTCCTAGGGTGGGGGTCGTCACTTTTTTTCTAAAATCATTTTTTCTTTGGAATGCAATATTTTGATATATATTCATTGCAGAATATTTTGGTTTTTAGATACGGATAGAGTGTAAAAAGACCTTTCTTTTGATGTAACACTCGATGGGATTCGAGAACATTTGAGAAAAATCATGATTTTGACTTTTTTCCTAGGGTGGGGGTCGTCACTTTTTTGTAAAATCATTTTTTCTTTGGAATGCAATATTTTGAGAACTATTTATTGCAGAAGATTTTGGTTTTAAGATACGGATAGAGTGTAAAAAGACTTTTCTTTTGATGTAATACTCGATGGGATTCGAGAACATTTGAGAAAAATCATGATTTTGACTTTTTTCCTAGGGTGGGGGTCGTCAATTTTTTGTAAAATCGTTCTTGCTTTGGAATGCAATATTTTTAGAACTATTGATTGCAGAAGATTTTGGTTTTTAGATACGGATAGAGTGTAAAAAGACCTTTCTTTTGATGTAACACTCGATGGGATTCGAGAACATTTGAGAAAAATCATGATTTTGACTTTTTTCCTAGGGTGGGGGTCGTCACTTTTTTGTAAAATCATTTTTGCTTTGGAATGCAATATTTTGATAACTATTCATTGCAGAAGATTTTGGTTTTTAGATACGGATAGAGTGTAAAAAGACCTTTCTTTTGATGTAATACTCGATGGGATTCGAGAACATTTGAGAAAAATCATGATTTTGATTTTTTTCCTAGGGTGGGGGTCGTCACTTTTTTGTAAAATCATTTTTGCTTTGGAATGCAATATTTTGAGAACTATTTATTGCAGAAGATTTTGGTTTTTAGTGACGGATAGAGTGTAAAAAGAACTTTCTTTTGATGTAACACTCCATGGGATTCGAGAACATTTGAGAAAGATCATGATTTTGACTTTTTTCCTAGGATGGGGGTCGTCAATTTTTTTGTAAAATCGTTCTTGCTTTGGAATGCAATATTTTGATAACTATTCATTGCAGAAGATTTTGGTTTTAAGATACGGATAGAGTGTAAAAAGACCTTTCTTTTGATGTTACACTCGATGGGATTCGAGAACATTTGAGAAAAATCATGATTTTGACTTTTTTCCAAGGGTGGGGGTCGTCACTTTTTTGTAAAATCGTTCTTGCTTTGGAATGCAATATTTTTAGAACTATTCATTGCAGAAGATTTTGGTTTTAAGATACGGATAGAGTGTAAAAAGACCTTTCTTTTGATGTTACACTCGATGGGATTCGAGAACATTTGAGAAAAATCATGATTTTGACTTTTATCCTAGGGTGGGGGTCGTCACTTTTTTTCTAAAATCATTTTTTCTTTGGAATGCAATATTTTGATATATATTCATTGCAGAATATTTTGGTTTTTAGATACGGATATAGTGTAAAAAGACCTTTCTTTTGATGTAACACTCGATGGGATTCGAGAACATTTGAGAAAAATCATGATTTTGATTTTTTTCCTAGGGTGGGGGTCGTCACTTTTTTGTAAAATCATATTTTCTTTGGAATGCAATATTTTGAGAACTATTTATTGCAGAAGATTTTGGTTTTTAGTGACGGATAGAGTGTAAAAAGACCTTTCTTTTGATGTAACACTCCATGGGATTCGAGAACATTTGAGAAAGATCATGATTTTGACTTTTTTCCTAGGGTGGGGGTCGTCAATTTTTTGTAAAATCGTTCTTGCTTTGGAATGCAATATTTTGATAACTATTCATTGCAGAAGATTTTGGTTTTAAGATACGGATAGAGTGTAAAAAGACCTTTCTTTCGATGTAACACTCGATGGGATTCGAGAACCCTTGAGAAAAATCATGATTTTGACTTTTTTCCTAGGGTGGGGGTCGTCACTTTTTTGTAAAATCATTTTTTCTTTGGAATGCAATATTTTGAGAACTATTTATTGCAGAAGATTTTGGTTTTTAGATACGGATAGAGTGTAAAAAGACCTTTCTTTTGATGTAACACTCGATGGGATTCGAGAACATTTGAGAAAAATCATGATTTTGACTTTTTTCCTAGGGTGGGGGTCGTCACTTTTTTGTAAAATCGTTCTTGCTTTGGAATGCAATATTTTTAGAACTATTCATTGCAGAAGATTTTGGTTTTAAGATACGGATAGAGTGTAAAAAGACCTTTCTTTTGATGTAACACTCGATGGGATTCGAGAACATTTGAGAAAAATCATGATTTTGACTTTTTTCCTAGGGTGGGGGTCGTCACTTTTTTTCTAAAATCATTTTTTCTTTGGAATGCAATATATTGATATATATTCATTGCAGAATATTTTGGTTTTTAGATACGGATAGAGTGTAAAAAGACCTTTCTTTTGATGTAACACTCGATGGGATTCGAGAACATTTGAGAAAAATCATGATTTTGACTTTTTTCCTAGGGTGGGGGTCGTCACTTTTTTGTAAAATCATTTTTTCTTTGGAATGCAATATTTTGAGAACTATTTATTGCAGAAGATTTTGGTTTTTAGATACGGATAGAGTGTAAAAAGACCTTTCTGTTGATGTAACACTCGATGGGATTCGAGAACATTTGAGAAAAATTATGATTTTGACTTTTTTCCTAGGGTGGGGGTCGTCAATTTTTTGTAAAATCGTTCTTGCTTTGGAATGCAATATTTTTAGAACTATTCATTGCAGAAGATTTTGGTTTTTAGATACGGATAGAGTGTAAAAAGACCTTGCTTTTGATGTAACACTCCATGGGATTCTAGAACATTTGAGAAAAATCTTGATTTTGACTTTTTTCCTAGGGTGGGGGTCGTCACTTTTTTGTAAAATCGTTCTTGCTTTGGACTGCAATATTTTTAGAACTATTCATTGCAGAAGATTTTGGTTTTTAGATACGGATAGAGTGTAAAAAGACCTTTCCTTTGATGTAACACTCGATGGGATTCGAGAACATTTGAGAAAAATCATGATTTTGATTTTTTTCCTAGGGTGGGGGTCGTCACTTTTTTGTAAAATCATTTTTTCTTTGGAATGCAATATTTTGAGAACTATTTATTGCAGAAGATTTTGGTTTTTAGTGACGGATAGAGTGTAAAAAGACCTTTCTTTTGATGTAACACTCCATGGGATTCGAGAACATTTGAGAAAGATCATGATTTTGACTTTTTTCCTAGGGTGGGGGTCGTCAATTTTTTGTAAAATCGTTCTTGCTTTGGAATGCAATATTTTGATAACTATTCATTGCAGAAGATTTTGGTTTTAAGATACGGATAGAGTGTAAAAAGACCTTTCTTTTGATGTAACACTCGATGGGATTCGAGAACATTTGAGAAAAATCATGATTTTGACTTTTTTCCTAGGGTGGGGGTCGTCACTTTTTTGTAAAATCATTTTTTCTTTGGAATGCAATATTTTGAGAACTATTTATTGCAGAAGATTTTGGTTTTTAGATACGGATAGAGTGTAAAAAGACCTTTCTTTTGATGTAACACTCCATGGGATTCTAGAACATTTGAGAAAAATCATGATTTTGACTTTTTTCCTAGGGTGGGGGTCGTCACTTTTTTGTAAAATCATTTTTTCTTTGGAATGCAATATTTTTAGAACTATTCATTGCAGAAGATACGGATAGAGTGTAAAAAGACCTTGCTTTTGATGTAACACTCGATGGGATTCGAGAACATTTGAGAAAAATCATGATTTTGACTTTTTTCCTAGGGTGGGGGTCGTCAATTTTTTGTAAAATCGTTCTTGCTTTGGAATGCAATATTTTTAGAACTATTCATTGCAGAAGATTTTGGTTTTTAGATACGGATAGAGTGTAAAAAGACCTTGCTTTTGATGTAACACTCCATGGGATTCTAGAACATTTGAGAAAAATCTTGATTTTGACTTTTTTCCTAGGGTGGGGGTCGTCACTTTTTTGTAAAATCGTTCTTGCTTTGGAATGCAATATTTTTAGAACTATTCATTGCAGAAGATTTTGGTTTTTAGATACGGATAGAGTGTAAAAAGACCTTTCTTTTGATGTAACACTCGATGGGATTCGAGAACATTTGAGAAAAATCATGATTTTGATTTTTTTCCTAGGGTGGGGGTCGTCACTTTTTTGTAAAATCATTTTTTCTTTGGAATGCAATATTTTGAGAACTATTTATTGCAGAAGATTTTGGTTTTTAGTGACGGATAGAGTGTAAAAAGACCTTTCTTTTGATGTAACACTCCATGGGATTCGAGAACATTTGAGAAAGATCATGATTTTGACTTTTTTCCTAGGGTGGGGGTCGTCAATTTTTTGTAAAATCGTTCTTGCTTTGGAATGCAATATTTTGATAACTATTCATTGCAGAAGATTTTGGTTTTAAGATACGGATAGAGTGTAAAAAGACCTTTCTTTTGATGTAACACTCGATGGGATTCGAGAACATTTGAGAAAAATCATGATTTTGACTTTTTTCCTAGGGTGGGGGTCGTCACTTTTTTGTAAAATCGTTCTTGCTTTGGAATGCAATATTTTTAGAACTATTCATTGCAGAAGATTTTGGTTTTAAGATACGGATAGAGTGTAAAAAGACCTTTCTTTTGATGTAACACTCGATGGGATTCGAGAACATTTGAGAAAAATCATGATTTTGACTTTTTTCCTAGGGTGGGGGTCGTCACTTTTTTTCTAAAATCATTTTTTCTTTGGAATGCAATATATTGATATATATTCATTGCAGAATATTTTGGTTTTTAGATACGGATAGAGTGTAAAAAGACCTTTCTTTTGATGTAACACTCGATGGGATTCGAGAACATTTGAGAAAATCATGATTTTGACTTTTTTCCTAGGGTGGGGGTCGTCACTTTTTTGTAAAATCATTTTTTCTTTGGAATGCAATATTTTGAGAACTATTTATTGCAGAAGATTTTGGTTTTTAGATACGGATAGAGTGTAAAAAGACCTTTCTTTTGATGTTATACTCGATGGGATTCGAGAACATTTGAGAAAAATCATGATTTTGACTTTTTTCCTAGGGTGGGGGTCGTCAATTTTTTGTAAAATCGTTCTTGCTTTGGAATGCAATATTTTTAGAACTATTCATTGCAGAAGATTTTGGTTTTTAGATACGGATAGAGTGTAAAAAGACCTTGCTTTTGATGTAACACTCCATGGGATTCTAGAACATTTGAGAAAAATCTTGATTTTGACTTTTTTCCTAGGGTGGGGGTCGTCAATTTTTTGTAAAATCGTTCTTGCTTTGGAATGCAATATTTTTAGAACTATTCATTGCAGAAGATATTGGTTTTTAGATACGGATAGAGTGTAAAAAGACCTTTCTTTTGATGTAACACTCGATGGGATTCGAGAACATTTGAGAAAAATCATGATTTTGACTTTTTTCCTAGGGTGGGGGTCGTCACTTTTTTGTAAAATCATTTTTGCTTTGGAATGCAATATTTTGATAACTATTCATTGCAGAAGATTTTGGTTTTTAGACACGGATAGAGTGTAAAAAGACCTTTCTTTTGATGTAACACTCGATGGGATTCGAGAACATTTGAGAAAAATCATGATTTTGATTTTTTTCCTAGGGTGGGGGTCGTCACTTTTTTGTAAAATCATTTTTTCTTTGGAATGCAATATTTTGAGAACTATTTATTGCAGAAGATTTTGGTTTTTAGTGACGGATAGAGTGTAAAAAGACCTTTCTTTTGATGTAACACTCCATGGGATTCGAGAACATTTGAGAAAGATCATGATTTTGACTTTTTTCCTAGGGTGGGGGTCGTCAATTTTTTGTAAAATCGTTCTTGCTTTGGAATGCAATATTTTGATAACTATTCATTGCAGAAGATTTTGGTTTTAAGATACGGATAGAGTGTAAAAAGACCTTTCTTTTGATGTAACACTCGATGGGATTCGAGAACATTTGAGAAAAATCATGACTTTGACTTTTTTCCTAGGGTGGGGGTCGTCACTTTTTTGTAAAATCATTTTTTCTTTGGAATGCAATATTTTGAGAACTATTTATTGCAGAAGATTTTTGTTTTTAGATACGGATAGAGTGTAAAAAGACCTTTCTTTTGATGTAACACTCGATGGGATTCGAGAACATTTGAGAAAAATCATGATTTTGACTTTTTTCCTAGGGTGGGGGTTGTCACTTTTTTGTAAAATCGTTCTTGCTTTGGAATGCAATATTTTTAGAACTATTCATTGCAGAAGGTTTTGGTTTTAAGATACGGATAGAGTATAAAAAGACCTTTCTTTTGATGTTACACTCGATGGGGTTCGAGAACATTTGAGAAAAATCATGATTTTGACTTTTTTCCTAGGGTGGGGGTCGTCACTTTTTTTCTAAAATCATTTTTTCTTTGGAATGCAATATTTTGATATATATTCATTGCAGAATATTTTGGTTTTTAGATACGGATAGAGTGTAAAAAGACCTTTCTTTTGATGTAACACTCGATGGGATTCGAGAACATTTGAGAAAAATCATGATTTTGACTTTTTTCCTAGGGTGGGGGTCGTCAATTTTTTGTAAAATCGTTCTTGCTTTGGAATGCAATATTTTGATAACTATTCATTGCAGAAGATTTTGGTTTTTAGATACGGATAGAGTGTAAAAAGACCTTGCTTTTGATGTAACACTCCATGGGATTCTAGAACATTTAAGAAAAATCTTGATTTTGATTTTTTTCCTAGGGTGGGGGTCGTCACTTTTTTGTAAAATCATTTTTGCTTTGGAATGCAATATTTTGATATATATTCATTGCAGAAGATTTTGGTTTTAAGATACGGATAGAGTGTAAAAAGACCTTTCTTTTGATGTTACACTCGATGGGATTCGAGAACATTTGAGAAAAATCATGATTTTGACTTTTTTCCTAGGGTGGGGGTCGTCAATTTTTTGTAAAATCGTTCTTGCTTTGGAATGCAATATTTTTAGAACTATTCATTGCAGAAGATTTTGGTTTTTAGATACGGATAGAGTGTAAAAAGACCTTGCTTTTGATGTAACACTCCATGAGATTCTAGAACATTTAAGAAAAATCTTGATTTTGACTTTTTTCCTAGGGTGGGGGTCGTCAATTTTTTGTAAAATCGTTCTTGCTTTGGAATGCAATATTTTTAGAACTATTCATTGCAGAAGATTTTGGTTTTTAGATACGGATAGAGTGTAAAAAGACCTTTCTTTTGATGTAACACTCGATGGGATTCGAGAACATTTGAGAAAAATCATGATTTTGACTTTTTTCCTAGGGTGGGGGTCGTCACTTTTTTGTAAAATCATTTTTTCTTTGGAATGCAATATTTTGAGAACTATTTATTGCAGAAGATTTTGGTTTTTAGATACGGATAGAGTGTAAAAAGACCTTTCTTTTGATGTAATACTCGATGGGATTCGAGAACATTTGAGAAAAATCATGATTTTGACTTTTTTCCTAGGGTGGGGGTCGTCAATTTTTTGTAAAATCGTTCTTGCTTTGGAATGCAATATTTTTAGAACTATTCATTGCAGAAGATTTTGGTTTTTAGATACGGATAGAGTGTAAAAAGACCTTGCTTTAGATGTAACACTCCATGGGATTCTAGAACATTTGAGGAAAATCTTGATTTTGACTTTTTTCCTAGGGTGGGGGTCGTCAATTTTTTGTAAAATCGTTCTTGCTTTGGAATGCAATATTTTTAGAACTATTCATTGCAGAAGATTTTGGTTTTTAGATACGGATAGAGTGTAAAAAGACCTTTCTCTTGATGTAACACTCGATGGGATTCGAGAACATTTGAGAAAAATCATGATTTTGACTTTTTTCCTAGGGTGGGGGTCGTCACTTTTTTGTAAAATCATTTTTGCTTTGGAATGCAATATTTTGATAACTATTCATTGCAGAAGATTTTGGTTTTTAGATACGGATAGATTGTAAAAAGACTTTTCTTTTGATGTAACACTCGATGGGATTCGAGAACATTTGAGAAAAATCATGATTTTGATTTTTTTCCTAGGGTGGGGGTCGTCACTTTTTTGTAAAATCATTTTTTCTTTGGAACGCAATATTTTGAGAACTATTTATTGCAGAAGATTTTGGTTTTTAGATACGGATAGAGTGTAAAAAGACCTTTCTTTTGATGTAACACTCGATGGGATTCGAGAACATTTGAGAAAAATCATGATTTTGACTTTTTTCCTAGGGTGGGGGTCGTCACTTTTTTGTAAAATCGTTCTTGCTTTGGAATGCAATATTTTTAGAACTATTCATTGCAGAAGATTTTGGTTTTAAGATACGGATAGAGTGTAAAAAGACCTTTCTTTTGATGTAACACTCGATGGGATTCGAGAACATTTGAGAAAAATCATGATTTTGAATTTTTTCCTAGGGTGGGGGTCGTCACTTTTTTTCTAAAATCATTTTTTCTTTGGAATGCAATATTTTGATATATATTCATTGCAGAATATTTTGGTTTTTAGATACGGATAGAGTGTAAAAAGACCTTTCTTTTGATGTAACACTCGATGGGATTCGAGAACATTTGAGAAAAATCATGATTTTGACTTTTTTCCTAGGGTGGGGGTCGTCACTTTTTTGTAAAATCATTTTTTCTTTGGAATGCAATATTTTGAGAACTATTTATTGCAGAAGATTTTGGTTTTTAGATACGGATAGAGTGTAAAAAGACCTTTCTTTTGATGTAATACTCGATGGGATTCGAGAACATTTGAGAAAAATCATGATTTTGACTTTTTTCCTAGGGTGGGGGTCGTCAATTTTTTGTAAAATCGTTCTTGCTTTGGAATGCAATATTTTTAGAACTATTCATTGCAGAAGATTTTGGTTTTTAGATACGGATAGAGTGTAAAAAGACCTTGCTTTTGATGTAACACTCCATGGGATTCTAGAACATTTGAGAAAAATCTTGATTTTGACTATTTTCCTAGGGTGGGGGTCGTCAATTTTTTGTAAAATCGTTCTTGCTTTGGAATGCAATATTTTTAGAACTATTCATTGCAGAAGATTTTGGTTTTTAGATACGGATAGAGTGTAAAAAGACCTTTCTTTTGATGTAACACTCGATGGGATTCGAGAACATTTGAGAAAAATCATGATTTTGACTTTTTTCCTAGGGTGGGGGTCGTCACTTTTTTGTAAAATCATTTTTGCTTTGGAATGCAATATTTTAATAACTATTCATTGCAGAAGATTTTGGTTTTTAGATACGGATAGAGTGTAAAAAGACCTTTCTTTTGATGTAACACTCGATGGGATTCGAGAACATTTGAGAAAAATCATGATTTTGACTTTTTTCCTAGGGTGGGGGTCGTCACTTTTTTGTAAAATCATTTTTGCTTTGGAATGCAATATTTTGATAACTATTCATTGCAGAAGATTTTGGTTTTTAGATACGGATAGAGTGTAAAAAGACCTTTCTTTTGATGTAACACTCCATGGGATTCGAGAACATTTGAGAAAGATCATGATTTTGACTTTTTTCCTAGGGTGGGGGTCGTCAATTTTTTGTAAAATCGTTCTTGCTTTGGAATGCAATATTTTTAGAACTATTCATTGCAGAAGATTTTGGTTTTTAGATACGGATAGAGTGTAAAAAGACCTTTCTTTTGATGTAACACTCGATGGGATTCTAGAACATTTGAGAAAAATCTTGATTTTGACTTTTTTCCTAGGGTGGGGGTCGTCAATTTTTTGTAAAATCGTTCTTGCTTTGGAATGCAATATTTTTAGAACTATTCATTGCAGAAGATTTTGGTTTTTAGATACGGATAGAGTGTAAAAAGACCTTTCTTTTGATGTAACACTCGATGGGATTCGAGAACATTTGAGAAAAATCATGATTTTGATTTTTTTCCTAGGGTGGGGGTCGTCACTTTTTTGTAAAATCATTTTTTCTTTGGAATGCAATATTTTGAGAACTATTGATTGCAGAAGATTTTGGTTTTTAGTGACGGATAGAGTGTAAAAAGACCTTTCTTTTGATGTAACACTCCATGGGATTCGAGAACATTTGAGAAAGATCATGATTTTGACTTTTTTCCTAGGGTTGGGGTCGTCAATTTTTTGTAAAATCGTTCTTGCTTTGGAATGCAATATTTTGATAACTATTCATTGCAGAAGATTTTGGTTTTAAGATACGGATAGAGTGTAAAAAGACCTTTCTTTTGATGTTACACTCGATGGGATTCGAGAACATTTGAGAAAAATCATGATTTTGACTTTTTTCCTAGGGTGGGGGTCGTCACTTTTTTGTAAAATCATTTTTTCTTTGGAATGAAATATTTTGAGAACTATTTATTGCAGAAGATTTTGGTTTTTAGATACGGATAGAGTGTAAAAAGACCTTTCTTTTGATGTAACACTCGATGGGATTCGAGAACATTTGAGAAAAATCATGATTTTGACTTTTTTCCTAGGGTGGGGGTCGTCACTTTTTTGTAAAATCGTTCTTGCTTTGGAATGCAATATTTTTAGAACTATTCATTGCAGAAGATTTTGGTTTTAAGATACGGATAGAGTGTAAAAAGACCTTTCTTTTGATGTAACACTCGATGGGATTCGAGAACATTTGAGAAAAATCATGATTTTGACTCTTTTCCTAGGGTGGGGGTCGTCACTTTTTTGTAAAATCATTTTTTCTTTGGAATGAAATATTTTGAGAACTATTTATTGCAGAAGATTTTGGTTTTTAGATACGGATAGAGTGTAAAAAGACCTTTCTTTTGATGTAACACTCGATGGGATTCGAGAACATTTGAGAAAAATCATGATTTTGACTTTTTTCCTAGGGTGGGGGTCGTCACTTTTTTTCTAAAATCATTTTTTCTTTGGAATGCAATATTTTGATAACTATTCATTGCAGAATATTTTGGTTTTTAGATACGGATAGAGTGTAAAAAGACCTTTCTTTTGATGTAACACTCGATGGGATTCGAGAACATTTGAGAAAAATCATGATTTGGACTTTTTTCCTAGGGTGGGGGTCGTCACTTTTTTGTAAAATCATTTTTTCTTTGGAGTGCAATATTTTGATAACTATTCATTGCAGAATATTTTGGTTTTTAGATACGGATAGAGTGTAAAAAGACCTTTCTTTTGATGTAACACTCGATGGGATTCGAGAACATTTGAGAAAAATCATGATTTTGACTTTTTTCCTAGGGTGGGGGTCGTCACTTTTTTGTAAAATCATTTTTTCTTTCGAATGCAATATTTTGATAACTATTCATTGCAGAAGATTTTGGTTCTTAGATACGGATAGAGTGTAAAAAGACCTTTCTTTTGATGTAACACTCGATGGGATTCGAGAAAATTTGAGAAAAATCATGATTTTGACTTTTTTCCTAGGGTGGGGGTCGTCACTTTTTTGTAAAATCATTTTTTCTTTGGAATGCAATACTTTGATAACTATTCATTGCAGAATATTTTGGATTTTAGATACGGATAGAGTGTAAAAAGACCTTTCTTTTGATGTAACACTCGATGGGATTCGAGAACATTTGAGAAAAATCATGATTTTGACTTTTTTCCTAGGGTGGGGGTCGTCACTTTTTTGTAAAATCATTTTTTCTTTGGAATGCAATATTTTGATAACTATTCATTCCAGAATATTTTGGGTTTTAGATACGGATAGAGTGTAAAAAGACCTTTCTTTTGATGTAACACTCGATGGATTCGAGAACATTTGAGAAAAATCATGATTTTGACTTTTTTCCTAGGGTGGGGGTCGTCACTTTTTTGTAAAATCATTTTTTCTTTGGAATGCAATATTTTGAGAACTATTTATTGCAGAAGATTTTGGTTTTTAGATACGGATAGAGTGTAAAAAGACCTTTCTTTTGATGTAACACTCGATGGGATTCGAGAACATTTGAGAAAAATCATGATTTTGACTTTTTTCCTAGGGTGGGGGTCGTCACTTTTTTGTAAAATCATTTTTTCTTTGGAATGCAATATTTTGAGAACTATTTATTGCAGAAGATTTTGGTTTTTAGATACGGATAGAGTGTAAAAAGACCTTTCTTTTGATGTAACACTCGATGGGATTCGAGAACATTTGAGAAAAATCATGATTTTGAGTTTTTTCCTAGGGTGGGGGTCGTCAATTTTTTGTAAAATCGTTCTTGCTTTGGAATGCAATATTTTTAGAAGTATTCATTGCAGAAGATTTTGGTTTTTAGATACGGATAGAGTGTAAAAAGACCTTTCTTTTGATGTAACACTCGATGGGATTCGAGAACATTTGAGAAAAATCATGATTTTGACTTTTTTCCTAGGGTGGGGGTCGTCAATTTTTTGTAAAATCGTTCTTGCTTTGGAATGCAATATTTTTAGAAGTATTCATTGCAGAAGATTTTGGTTTTTAGATACGGATAGAGTGTAAAAAGACCTTTCTTTTGATGTAACACTCGATGGGATTCGAGAACATTTGAGAAAAATCATGATTTTGACTTTTTTCCTAGGGTGGGGGTCGTCACTTTTTTGTAAAATCATTTTTTCTTGGGAATCAATATTTTGAGAACTATTTATTGCAGAAGATTTTGGTTTTTAGATACGGATAGAGTGTAAAAAGACCTTTCTTTTGATGTTACGCTCCATGGGATTCGAGAACATTTGAGAAAGATCATGATTTTGACTTTTTTCCTAGGGTGGGGGTCGTCAATATTTTGTAAAATCGTTCTTGCTTTGGAATGCAATATTTTGATAACTATTCACTGCAGAAGATTTTGGTTTTAAGATACGGATAGAGTGTAAAAAGACCTTTCTTTTGATGTAACACTCGATGGGATTCGAGAACATTTGAGAAAAATCATGATTTTGACTTTTTTCCTAGGGTGGGGGTCGTAACTTTTTTGTAAAATCATTTTTGCTTTGGAATGCAATATTTTGATAACTATTCATTGCAGAATATTTTGGGTTTTAAATACGGATAGAGTGTAAAAAGACCTTTCTTTTGATGTAACACTCGATGGGATTCGAGAACATTTGAGAAAAATCATGATTTTGACTTTTTTCCTAGGGTGGGGGTCGTCACTTTTTTGTAAAATCATTTTTTCTTTGGAATGCAATATTTTGAGAACTATTTATTGCAGAAGATTTTGGTTTTTAGATACGGATAGAGTGTAGAAAGACCTTTCTTTTGATGTAACACTCGATGGGATTCGAGAACATTTGAGAAAAATCATGATTTTGACTTTTTTCCTAGGGTGGGGGTCGTCATTTTTTTTCTAAAATCATTTTTTCTTTGGAATGCAATATTTTGATATATATTCATTGCAGAATATTTTGGTTTTTAGATACGGATAGAGTGTAAAAAGACCTTTCTTTTGATGTAACACTCGATGGGATTCGAGAACATTTGAGAAAAATCATGATTTTGACTTTTTTCCTAGGGTGGGGGTCGTCAATTTTTTGTAAAATCGTTCTTGCTTTGGAATGCAATATTTTGATAACTATTCATTGCAGAAGATTTTGGTTTTTAGATACGGATAGAGTGTAAAAAGACCTTGCTTTTGATGTAACACTCCATGGGATTCTAGAACATTTAAGAAAAATCTTGATTTTGATTTTTTTCCTAGGGTGGGGGTCGTCACTTTTTTGTAAAATCATTTTTGCTTTGGAATGCAATATTTTGATAACTATTCATTGCAGAAGATTTTGGTTTTAAGATACGGATAGAGTGTAAAAAGACCTTTCTTTTGATGTTACACTCGATGGGATTCGAGAACATTTGAGAAAAATCATGATTTTGACTTTTTTCCTAGGGTGGGGGTCGTCAATTTTTTGTAAAATCGTTCTTGCTTTGGAATGCAATATTTTTAGAACTATTCATTGCAGAAGATTTTGGTTTTTAGATACGGATAGAGTGTAAAAAGATCTTTCTTTTGATGTAACACTCGATGGGATTCGAGAACATTTGAGAAAAATCATGATTTTGACTTTTTTCCTAGGGTGGGGGTCGTCACTTTTTTGTAAAATCATTTTTCCTTTGGAATGCAATATTTTGAGAACTATTTATTGCAGAAGATTTTGGTTTTTAGATACGGATAGAGTGTAAAAAGACCTTTCTTTTGATGTAATACTCGATGGGATTCGAGAACATTTGAGAAAAATCATGATTTTGACTTTTTTCCTAGGGTGGGGGTCGTCAATTTTTTGTAAAATCGTTCTTGCTTTGGAATGCAATATTTTTAGAACTATTCATTGCAGACGATTTTGGTTTTTAGATACGGATAGAGTGTAAAAAGACCTTGCTTTAGATGTAACACTCCATGGGATTCTAGAACATTTGAGAAAAATCTTGATTTTGACTTTTTTCCTAGGGTGGGGGTCGTCAATTTTTTGTAAAATCGTTCTTGCTTTGGAATGCAATATTTTTAGAACTATTCATTGCAGAAGATTTTGGTTTTAAGATACGGATAGAGTGTAAAAAGACCTTTCTCTTGATGTAACACTCGATGGGATTCGAGAACATTTGAGAAAAATCATGATTTTGACTTTTTTCCTAGGGTGGGGGTCGTCACTTTTTTGTAAAATCATTTTTGCTTTGGAATGCAATATTTTGATAACTATTCATTGCAGAAGATTTTGGTTTTTAGATACGGATAGAGTGTAAAAAGACCTTTCTTTTGATGTAACACTCGATGGGATTCGAGAACATTTGAGAAAAATCATGATTTTGACTTTTTTCCTAGGGTGGGGGTCGTCACTTTTTTGTAAAATCATTTTTTCTTTGGAATGCAATATTTTGAGAACTATTTATTGCAGAAGATTTTGGTTTTTAGTGACGGATAGAGTGTAAAAAGACCTTTCTTTTGATGTAACACTCGATGGGATTCGAGAACATTTGAGAAAGATCATGATTTTGACTTTTTTCCTAGGGTGGGGGTCGTCAATTTTTTGTAAAATCGTTCTTGCTTTGGAATGCAATATTTTGATAACTATTCATTGCAGAAGATTTTGGTTTTAAGATACGGATAGAGTGTAAAAAGACCTTTCTTTTGATGTAACACTCGATGGGATTCGAGAACATTTGAGAAAAATCATGATTTTGACTTTTTTCCTAGGGTGGGGGTCGTCACTTTTTTGTAAAATCATTTTTTCTTTGGAATGCAATATTTTGAGAACTATTTATTGCAGAAGATTTTGGTTTTTAGATACGGATAGAGTGTAAAAAGACCTTTCTTTTGATGTAACACTTGATGGGATTCGAGAACATTTGAGAAAAATCATGATTTTGACTTTTTTACTAGGGTGGGGGTCGTCACTTTTTTGTAAAATCGTTCTTGCTTTGGAATGCAATATTTTTAGAACTATTCATTGCAGAAGATTTTGGTTTTAAGATACGGATAGAGTGTAAAAAGACCTTTCTTTTGATGTTACACTCGATGGGATTCGAGAACATTTGAGAAAAATCATGATTTTGACTTTTTTGCTAGGGTGGGGGTCGTCACTTTTTTTCTAAAATCATTTTTTCTTTGGAATGCAATATTTTGATATATATTCATTACAGAATATTTTGGTTTTTAGATACGGATAGAGTGTAAAAAGACCTTTCTTTTGATGTAACACTCGATGGGATTCGAGAACATTTGAGAAAAATCATGATTTTGACTTTTTTCCTAGGGTGGGGGTCGTCACTTTTTTTCTAAAATCATTTTTTCTTTGGAATGCAATATTTTGATATATATTCATTACAGAATATTTTGGTTTTTAGATACGGATAGAGTGTAAAAAGACCTTTCTTTTGATGTAACACTCGATGGGATTCGAGAACATTTGAGAAAAATCATGAATTTGACTTTTTTCCTAGGGTGGGGGTCGTCAATTTTTTGTAAAATCGTTTTTGCTTTGGAATGCAATATTTTTAGAACTATTCATTGCAGAAGATTTTGGTTTTTAGATACGGATAGAGTGTAAAAAGACCTTGCTTTTGATGTAACACTCCATGGGATTCTAGAACATTTAAGAAAAATCTTGATTTTGACTTTTTTCCTAGGGTGGGGGTCGTCAATTTTTTGTAAAATCGTTCTTGCTTTGGAATGCAATATTTTTAGAACTATTCATTGCAGAAGATTTTGGTTTTTAGATACGGATAGAGTGTAAAAAGACCTTTCTTTTGATGTAACACTCGATGGGATTCGAGAACATTTGAGAAAAATCATGATTTTGACTTTTTTACTAGGGTGGGGGTCGTCACTTTTTTGTAAAATCGTTCTTGCTTTGGAATGCAATATTTTTAGAACTATTCATTGCAGAAGATTTTGGTTTTAAGATACGGATAGAGTGTAAAAAGACCTTTCTTTTGATGTAACACTCGATGGGATTCGAGAACATTTGAGAAAAATCATGATTTTGACTTTTTTCCTAGGGTGGGGGTCGTCACTTTTTTGTAAAATCATTTTTTCTTTGGAATGCAATATTTTGAGAACTATTTATTGCAGAAGATTTTGGTTTTTAGATACGGATAGAGTGTAAAAAGACCTTTCTTTTGATGTAACACTCGATGGGATTCGAGAACATTTGAGAAAAATCATGACTTTGACTTTTTTACTAGGGTGGGGGTCGTCACTTTTTTGTAAAATCGTTCTTGCTTTGGAATGCAATATTTTTAGAACTATTCATTGCAGAAGATTTTGGTTTTAAGATACGGATAGAGTGTAAAAAGACCTTTCTTTTGATGTTACACTCGATGGGATTCGAGAACATTTGAGAAAAATCATGATTTTGACTTTTTTCCTAGGGTGGGGGTCGTCACTTTTTTTCTAAAATCATTTTTTCTTTGGAATGCAATATTTTGATATATATTCATTACAGAATATTTTGGTTTTTAGATACGGATAGAGTGTAAAAAGACTTTTCTTTTGATGTAATACTCGATGGGATTCGAGAACATTTGAGAAAAATCATGATTTTGACTTTTTTCCTAGGGTGGGGGTCGTCAATTTTTTGTAAAATCGTTCTTGCTTTGGAATGCAATATTTTTAGAACTATTCATTGCAGAAGATTTTGGTTTTTAGATGCGGATAGAGTGTAAAAAGACCTTTCTTTTGATGTAACACTCGATGGGATTCGAGAACATTTGAGAAAAATCATGATTTTGACTTTTTTCCTAGGGTGGGGGTCGTCACTTTTTTGTAAAATCATTTTTTCTTTGGAATGCAATATTTTGAGAACTATTTATTGCAGAAGATTTTGGTTTTTAGATACGGATAGAGTGTAAAAAGACCTTTCTTTTGATGTAACACTCGATGGGATTCGAGAACATTTGAGAAAAATCATGATTTTGACTTTTTTACTAGGGTGGGGGTCGTCACTTTTTTGTAAAATCGTTCTTGCTTTGGAATGCAATATTTTTAGAACTATTCATTGCAGAAGATTTTGGTTTTAGGATACGGATAGAGTGTAAAAAGACCTTTCTTTTGATGTTACACTCGATGGGATTCGAGAACATTTGAGAAAAATCATGATTTTGACTTTTTTCCTAGGGTGGGGGTCGTCACTTTTTTTCTAAAATCATTTTTTCTTTGGAATGCAATATTTTGATATATATTCATTACAGAATATTTTGGTTTTTAGATACGGATAGAGTGTAAAAAGACCTTTCTTTTGATGTTACACTCGATGGGATTCGAGAACATTTGAGAAAAATCATGATTTTGACTTTTTTCCTAGGGTGGGGGTCGTCACTTTTTTTCTAAAATCATTTTTTCTTTGGAATGCAATATTTTGATATATATTCATTACAGAATATTTTGGTTTTTAGATACGGATAGAGTGTAAAAAGACCTTTCTTTTGATGTAACACTCGATGGGATTCGAGAACATTTGAGAAAAATCATGATTTTGATTTTTTTCCTAGGGTGGGGGTCGTCACTTTTTTGTAAAATCATTTTTTCTTTGGAATGCAATATTTTGAGAACTATTTATTGCAGAAGATTTTGGTTTTTAGTGACGGATAGAGTGTAAAAAGAACTTTCTTTTGATGTAACACTCCATGGGATTCGAGAACATTTGAGAAAGATCATGATTTTGACTTTTTTCCTAGGGTGGGGGTCGTCAATTTTTTTGTAAAATCGTTCTTGCTTTGGAATGCAATATTTTGATAACTATTCATTGCAGAAGATTTTGGTTTTAAGATACGGATAGAGTGTAAAAAGACCTTTCTTTTGATGTAAAACTCGATGGGATTCGAGAACATTTGAGAAAAATCATGATTTTGACTTTTTTCCTTGGGTGGGGGTCGTCACTTTTTTGTAAAATCAT
Source organism: Leucozona laternaria (assembly GCA_932273885.2). Classification (NCBI taxonomy): domain Eukaryota; kingdom Metazoa; phylum Arthropoda; class Insecta; order Diptera; family Syrphidae; genus Leucozona; species Leucozona laternaria. Next base: position 17,456,638 of record OW026368.1, on the reverse strand, counting down.
TTTTTCTTTGGAATGCAATATTTTTAGAACTATTCATTGCAGAAGATTTTGGTTTTTAGATACGGATAGAGTGTAAAAAGACCTTTCTTTTGATGTAAAACTCGATGGGATTCGAGAACATTTGAGAAAAATCATGATTTTGACTTTTTTCCTAGGGTGGGGGTCGTCACTTTTTTGTAAAATCATTTTTTCTTTGGAATGCAATATTTTTAGAACTATTCATTGCAGAAGATTTTGGTTTTTAGATACGGATAGAGTGTAAAAAGACCTTTCTTTTGATGTAATACTCGATGGGATTCGAGAACATTTGAGAAAAATCATGATTTTGATTTTTTTCCTAGGGTGGGGGTCGTCACTTTTTTGTAAAATCATTTTTTCTTTGGAATGCAATATTTTGAGAACTATTTATTGCAGAAGATTTTGGTTTTTAGTGACGGATAGAGTGTAAAAAGAACTTTCTTTTGATGTAACACTCCATGGGATTCGAGAACATTTGAGAAAGATCATGATTTTGACTTTTTTCCTAGGGTGGGGGTCGTCAATTTTTTTGTAAAATCGTTCTTGCTTTGGAATGCAATATTTTGATAACTATTCATTGCAGAAGATTTTGGTTTTAAGATACGGATAGAGTGTAAAAAGACCTTTCTTTTGATGTAAAACTCGATGGGATTCGAGAACATTTGAGAAAAATCATGATTTTGACTTTTTTCCTTGGGTGGGGGTCGTCACTTTTTTGTAAAATCATTTTTTCTTTGGAATGCAATATTTTGAGAACTATTTATTGCAGAAGATTTTGGTTTTTAGATACGGATAGAGTGTAAAAAGACCTTTCTTTTGATGTAACACTCGATGGGATTCGAGAACATTTGAGAAAAATCATGATTTTGACTTTTTTCCTAGGGTGGGGGTCGTCACTTTTTTGTAAAATCGTTCTTGCTTTGGAATGCAATATTTTTAGAACTATTCATTGCAGAAGATTTTGGTTTTAAGATACGGATAGAGTGTAAAAAGACCTTTCTTTTGATGTTACACTCGATGGGATTCGAGAACATTTGAGAAAAATCATGATTTTGACTTTTTTCCTAGGGTGGGGGTCGTCACTTTTTTTCTAAAATCATTTTTTCTTTGGAATGCAATATTTTGATATATATTCATTGCAGAATATTTTGGTTTTTAGATACGGATAGAGTGTAAAAAGACCTTTCTTTTGATGTAACACTCGATGGGATTCGAGAACATTTGAGAAAAATCATGATTTTGACTTTTTTCCTAGGGTGGGGGTCGTCAATTTTTTGTAAAATCGTTCTTGCTTTGGAATGCAATATTTTTAGAACTATTCATTGCAGAAGATTTTGGTTTTTAGATACGGATAGAGTGTAAAAAGACCTTTCTTTTGATGTAACACTCGATGGGATTCGAGAACATTTGAGAAAAATCATGATTTTGACTTTTTTCCTAGGGTGGGGGTCGTCACTTTTTTGTAAAATCGTTCTTGCTTTGGAATGCAATATTTTTAGAACTATTCATTGCAGAAGATTTTGGTTTTAAGATACGGATAGAGTGTAAAAAGACCTTTCTTTTGATGTAACACTCGATGGGATTCGAGAACATTTGAGAAAATTCATGATTTTGACTTTTTTCCTAGGGTGGGGGTCGTCAATTTTTTGTAAAATCGTTCTTGCTTTGGAATGCAATATTTTGAGAACTATTTATTGCAGAAGATTTTGGTTTTTAGATACGGATAGAGTGTAAAAAGACCTTTCTTTTGATGTAACACTCGATGGGATTCGAGAACATTTGAGAAAAATCATGATTTTGACTTTTTTCCTAGGGTGGGGGTCGTCACTTTTTTGTAAAATCGTTCTTGCTTTGGAATGCAATATTTTTAGAACTATTCATTGCAGAAGATTCTGGTTTTAAGATACGGATAAAGTGTAAAAAGACCTTGCTTTTGATGTAACACTCGATGGGATTCGAGAACATTTGAGAAAAATCATGATTTTGACTTTTTTCCTAGGGTGGGGGTCGTCACTTTTTTGTAAAATCATTTTTTCTTTGGAATGCAATATTTTGAGAACTGTTTATTGCAGAAGATTTTGGTTTTTAGATACGGATAGAGTGTAGAAAGACCTTTCTTTTGATGTAACACTCGATGGGATTCGAGAACATTTGAGAAAAATCATGATTTTGACTTTTTTCCTAGGGTGGGGGTCGTCACTTTTTTGTAAAATCGTTCTTGCTTTGGAATGCAATATTTTTAGAACTATTCATTGCAGAAGATTTTGGTTTTAAGATACGGATAGAGTGTAAAAAGACCTTTCTTTTGATGTAACACTCGATGGGATTCGAGAACATTTGAGAAAAATCATGATTTTGACTTTTTTCCTAGGGTGGGGGTCGTCACTTTTTTTCTAAAATCATTTTTTCTTTGGAATGCAATATTTTGATATATATTCATTGCAGAATATTTTGGTTTTTAGATACGGATAGAGTGTAAAAAGACCTTTTTTTTGATGTAACACTCGATGGGATTCGAGAACATTTGAGAAAAATCATGATTTTGACTCTTTTCCTAGGGTGGGGGTCGTCACTTTTTTTCTAAAATCATTTTTTCTTTGGAATGCAATATTTTGATATATATTCATTGCAGAATATTTTGGTTTTTAGATACGGATAGAGTGTAAAAAGACCTTTCTTTTGATGTAACACTCGATGGGATTCGAGAACATTTGAGAAAAATCATGATTTTGACTTTTTTCCTAGGGTGGGGGTCGTCAATTTTTTGTAAAATCGTTCTTGCTTTGGAATGCAATATTTTTAGAACTATTCATTGCAGAAGATTTTGGTTTTTAGATACGGATAGAGTGTAAAAAGACCTTGCTTTTGATGTAACACTCCATGGGATTCTAGAACATTTAAGAAAAATCTTGATTTTGACTTTTTTCCTAGGGTGGGGGTCGTCAATTTTTTGTAAAATTGTTCTTGCTTTGGAATGCAATATGTTTAGAAGAATTGCAGAAGATTTTGGTTTTTAGATACGGATAGAGTGTATAAAGACCTTTCTTTTGATGTAACACTCGATGGGATTCGAGAACATTTGAGAAAAATCATGATTTTGACTTTTTTCCTAGGGTGGGGGTCGTCACTTTTTTGTAAAATCGTTCTTGCTTTGGAATGCAATATTTTTAGAACTATTCATTGCAGACGATTTTGGTTTTTAGATACGGATAGAGTGTAAAAAGACCTTTCTTTTGATGTAACACTCGATGGGATTCGAGAACATTTGAGAAAAATCATGATTTTGACTTTTTTCCTAGGGTGGGGGTCGTCACTTTTTTTCTAAAATCATTTTTTCTTTGGAATGCAATATTTTGATATATATTCATTGCAGAATATTTTGGTTTTTAGATACGGATAGAGTGTAAAAAGACCTTTCTTTTGATGTAACACTCGATGGGATTCGAGAACATTTGAGAAAAATCATGATTTTGACTTTTTTCCTAGGGTGGGGGTCGTCACTTTTGTGTAAAATCATTTTTTCTTTGGAATGCAATATTTTGAGAACTATTTATTGCAGAAGATTTTGGTTTTTAGATACGGATAGAGTGTAAAAAGACCTTTCTTTTGATGTAATACTCGATGGGATTCGAGAACATTTGAGAAAAATCATGATTTTGACTTTTTTCCTAGGGTGGGGGTCGTCAATTTTTTGTAAAATCGTTCTTGCTTTGGAATTCAATATTTTTAGAACTATTCATTGCAGAAGATTTTGGTTTTTAGATACGGATAGAGTGTAAAAAGACCTTTCTTTTGATGTAACACTCGATGGGATTCGAGAACATTTGAGAAAAATCATGATTTTGACTTTTTTCCTAGGGTGGGGGTCGTCACTTTTTTGTAAAATCATTTTTTCTTTGGAATGCAATATTTTGATAACTATTCATTGCAGAATATTTTGGTTTTTAGATACGGATAGAGTGTAAAAAGACCTTTCTTTTGATGTAACACTCGATGGGATTCGAGAACATTTGAGAAAAATCATGATTTTGACTTTTTTCATAGGATGGGGGTCGTCAATTTTTTGTAAAATCGTTCTTGCTTTGGAATGCAATATTTTTAGAACTATTCATTGCAGAAGATTTTGGTTTTTAGATACGGATAGAGTGTAAAGAGACCTTTCTTTTGATGTAACACTCGATGGGATTCGAGAACATTTGAGAAAAATCATGATTTTGACTTTTTTCCTAGGGTGGGGGTCGTCACTTTTTTGTAAAATCGTTCTTGCTTTGGAATGCAATATTTTGAGAACTATTTATTGCAGAAGATTTTGGTTTTAAGATACGGATAGAGTGTAAAAAGACCTTTCTTTTGATGTAACACTTGATGGGATTCGAGAACATTTGAGAAAAATCATGATTTTGACTTTTTTCCTAGGGTGGGGGTCGTCACTTTTTTGTAAAATCATTTTTTCTTTGGAATGCAATATTTTGAGAACTATTCATTGCAGAAGATTTTGGTTTTTAGATACGGATAGAGTGTAAAAAGACCTTTCTTTTGATGTAACACTCGATGGGATTCGAGAACATTTGAGAAAAATCATGATTTTGACTTTTTTCCTAGGGTGGGGGTCGTCACTTTTTTGTAAAATCGTTCTTGCTTTGGAATGCAATATTTTTAGAACCATCATTGCAGAAGATTTTGGTTTTAAGATACGGATAGAGTGTAAAAAGACCTTTCTTTTGATGTTACACTCGATGGGATTCGAGAACATTTGAGAAAAATCATGATTTTGACTTTTTTCCTAGGGTGGGGGTCGTCACTTTTTTTCTAAAATCATTTTTTCTTTGGAATGCAATATTTTGATATATATTCATTGCAGAATATTTTGGTTTTTAGATACGGATAGAGTGTAAAAAGACCTTTCTTTTGATGTAACACTCGATGGGATTCGAGAACATTTGAGAAAAATCATGATTTTGACTTTTTTCCTAGGGTGGGGGTCGTCACTTTTTTTCTAAAATCATTTTTTCTTTGGAATGCAATATTTTGATATATATTCGTTGCTAAATATTTTGGTTTTTAGATACGGATAGAGTGTAAAGAGACCTTTCTTTTGATGTAACACTCGATGGGATTCGAGAACATTTGAGAAAAATCATGATTTTTACTTTTTTCCTAGGGTGGGGGTCGTCACTTTTTTTCTAAAATCATTTTTTCTTTGGAATGCAATATTTTGATATATATTCATTGCTAAATATTTTGGTTTTTAGATACGGATAGAGTGTAAAAAGACCTTTCTTTTGATGTAACACTCGATGGGATTCGAGAACATTTGAGAAAAATCATGATTTTGACTTTTTTCCTAGGGTGGGGGTCGTCACTTTTTTGTAAAATCATTTTTCTTTGGAATGCAATATTTTGAGAACTATTTATTGCAGAAGATTTTGGTTTTTAGATACGGATAGAGTGTAAAAAGACCTTTCTTTTGATGAAATACTCGATGGGATTCGAGAACATTTGAGAAAAATCATGATTTTGACTTTTTTCCTAGGGTGGGGGTCGTCAATTTTTTGTAAAATCGTTCTTGCTTTGGAATGCAATATTTTTAGAACTATTCATTGCAGAAGATTTTGGTTTTAAGATACGGATAAAGTGTAAAAAGACCTTGCTTTTGATGTAACACTCGATGGGATTCGAGAACATTTGAGAAAAATCATGATTTTGACTTTTTCCTAGGGTGGGGGTCGTCACTTTTTTGTAAAATCATTTTTTCTTTGGAATGCAATATTTTGAGAACTGTTTATTGCAGAAGATTTTGGTTTTTAGATACGGATAGAGTGTAGAAAGACCTTTCTTTTGATGTAACACTCGATGGGATTCGAGAACATTTGAGAAAAATCATGATTTTGACTTTTTTCCTAGGGTGGGGGTCGTCACTTTTTTGTAAAATCGTTCTTGCTTTGGAATGCAATATTTTTAGAACTATTCATTGCAGAAGATTTTGGTTTTAAGATACGGATAGAGTGTAAAAAGACCTTTCTTTTGATGTAACACTCGATGGGATTCGAGAACATTTGAGAAAAATCATGATTTTGACTTTTTTCCTAGGGTGGGGGTCGTCACTTTTTTTCTAAAATCATTTTTTCTTTGGAATGCAATATTTTGATATATATTCATTGCAGAATATTTTGGTTTTTAGATACGGATAGAGTGTAAAAAGACCTTTTTTTTGATGTAACACTCGATGGGATTCGAGAACATTTGAGAAAAATCATGATTTTGACTCTTTTCCTAGGGTGGGGGTCGTCACTTTTTTTCTAAAATCATTTTTTCTTTGGAATGCAATATTTTGATATATATTCATTGCAGAATATTTTGGTTTTTAGATACGGATAGAGTGTAAAAAGACCTTTCTTTTGATGTAACACTCGATGGGATTCGAGAACATTTGAGAAAAATCATGATTTTGACTTTTTTCCTAGGGTGGGGGTCGTCAATTTTTTGTAAAATCGTTCTTGCTTTGGAATGCAATATTTTTAGAACTATTCATTGCAGAAGATTTTGGTTTTTAGATACGGATAGAGTGTAAAAAGACCTTGCTTTTGATGTAACACTCCATGGGATTCTAGAACATTTAAGAAAAATCTTGATTTTGACTTTTTTCCTAGGGTGGGGGTCGTCAATTTTTTGTAAAATTGTTCTTGCTTTGGAATGCAATATGTTTAGAAGAATTGCAGAAGATTTTGGTTTTTAGATACGGATAGAGTGTATAAAGACCTTTCTTTTGATGTAACACTCGATGGGATTCGAGAACATTTGAGAAAAATCATGATTTTGACTTTTTTCCTAGGGTGGGGGTCGTCACTTTTTTGTAAAATCGTTCTTGCTTTGGAATGCAATATTTTTAGAACTATTCATTGCAGAAGATTTTGGTTTTAAGATACGGATAGAGTGTAAAAAGACCTTTCTTTTGATGTAACACTCGATGGGATTCGAGAACATTTGAGAAAAATCATGATTTTGACTTTTTTCCTAGGGTGGGGGTCGTCACTTTTTTTCTAAAATCATTTTTTCTTTGGAATGCAATATTTTGATATATATTCATTGCAGAATATTTTGGTTTTTAGATACGGATAGAGTGTAAAAAGACCTTTCTTTTGATGTAACACTCGATGGGATTCGAGAACATTTGAGAAAAATCATGATTTTGACTTTTTTCCTAGGGTGGGGGTCGTCACTTTTGTGTAAAATCATTTTTTCTTTGGAATGCAATATTTTGAGAACTATTTATTGCAGAAGATTTTGGTTTTTAGATACGGATAGAGTGTAAAAAGACCTTTCTTTTGATGTAATACTCGATGGGATTCGAGAACATTTGAGAAAAATCATGATTTTGACTTTTTTCCTAGGGTGGGGGTCGTCAATTTTTTGTAAAATCGTTCTTGCTTTGGAATTCAATATTTTTAGAACTATTCATTGCAGAAGATTTTGGTTTTTAGATACGGATAGAGTGTAAAAAGACCTTTCTTTTGATGTAACACTCGATGGGATTCGAGAACATTTGAGAAAAATCATGATTTTGACTTTTTTCCTAGGGTGGGGGTCGTCACTTTTTTGTAAAATCATTTTTTCTTTGGAATGCAATATTTTGATAACTATTCATTGCAGAATATTTTGGTTTTTAGATACGGATAGAGTGTAAAAAGACCTTTCTTTTGATGTAACACTCGATGGGATTCGAGAACATTTGAGAAAAATCATGATTTTGACTTTTTTCATAGGATGGGGGTCGTCAATTTTTTGTAAAATCGTTCTTGCTTTGGAATGCAATATTTTTAGAACTATTCATTGCAGAAGATTTTGGTTTTTAGATACGGATAGAGTGTAAAGAGACCTTTCTTTTGATGTAACACTCGATGGGATTCGAGAACATTTGAGAAAAATCATGATTTTGACTTTTTTCCTAGGGTGGGGGTCGTCACTTTTTTGTAAAATCGTTCTTGCTTTGGAATGCAATATTTTGAGAACTATTTATTGCAGAAGATTTTGGTTTTAAGATACGGATAGAGTGTAAAAAGACCTTTCTTTTGATGTAACACTTGATGGGATTCGAGAACATTTGAGAAAAATCATGATTTTGACTTTTTTCCTAGGGTGGGGGTCGTCACTTTTTTGTAAAATCATTTTTTCTTTGGAATGCAATATTTTGAGAACTATTCATTGCAGAAGATTTTGGTTTTTAGATACGGATAGAGTGTAAAAAGACCTTTCTTTTGATGTAACACTCGATGGGATTCGAGAACATTTGAGAAAAATCATGATTTTGACTTTTTTCCTAGGGTGGGGGTCGTCACTTTTTTGTAAAATCGTTCTTGCTTTGGAATGCAATATTTTTAGAACCATCATTGCAGAAGATTTTGGTTTTAAGATACGGATAGAGTGTAAAAAGACCTTTCTTTTGATGTTACACTCGATGGGATTCGAGAACATTTGAGAAAAATCATGATTTTGACTTTTTTCCTAGGGTGGGGGTCGTCACTTTTTTTCTAAAATCATTTTTTCTTTGGAATGCAATATTTTGATATATATTCATTGCAGAATATTTTGGTTTTTAGATACGGATAGAGTGTAAAAAGACCTTTCTTTTGATGTAACACTCGATGGGATTCGAGAACATTTGAGAAAAATCATGATTTTGACTTTTTTCCTAGGGTGGGGGTCGTCACTTTTTTTCTAAAATCATTTTTTCTTTGGAATGCAATATTTTGATATATATTCATTGCTAAATATTTTGGTTTTTAGATACGGATAGAGTGTAAAGAGACCTTTCTTTTGATGTAACACTCGATGGGATTCGAGAACATTTGAGAAAAATCATGATTTTTACTTTTTTCCTAGGGTGGGGGTCGTCACTTTTTTTCTAAAATCATTTTTTCTTTGGAATGCAATATTTTGATATATATTCATTGCTAAATATTTTGGTTTTTAGATACGGATAGAGTGTAAAAAGACCTTTCTTTTGATGTAACACTCGATGGGATTCGAGAACATTTGAGAAAAATCATGATTTTGACTTTTTTCCTAGGGTGGGAGTCGTCACTTTTTTGTAAAATCATTTTTCTTTGGAATGCAATATTTTGAGAACTATTTATTGCAGAAGATTTTGGTTTTTAGATACGGATAGAGTGTAAAAAGACCTTTCTTTTGATGAAATACTCGATGGGATTCGAGAACATTTGAGAAAAATCATGATTTTGACTTTTTTCCTAGGGTGGGGGTCGTCAATTTTTTGTAAAATCGTTCTTGCTTTGGAATGCAATATTTTTAGAACTATTCATTGCAGAAGATTTTGGTTTTTAGATACGGATAGAGTGTAAAAAGACCTTTCTTTTGATGTAACACTCGATGGGATTCGAGAACATTTGAGAAAAATCATGATTTTGATTTTTTTCCTAGGGTGGGGGTCGTCACTTTTTTGTAAAATCATTTTTGCTTTGGAATGCAATATTTTGAGAACTATTTATTGCAGAAGATTTTGGTTTTTAGTGACGGATAGAGTGTAAAAAGACCTTTCTTTTGATGTAACACTCCATAGGATTCGAGAACATTTGAGAAAGATCATGATTTTGACTTTTTTCCTAGGGTGGGGGTCGTCAATTTATTGTAAAATCGTTCTTGCTTTGGAATGCAATATTTTGATAACTATTCATTGCAGAAGATTTTGGTTTTAAGATACGGATAGAGTGTAAAAAGACCTTTCTTTTGATGTAACACTCGATGGGATTCGAGAACATTTGAGAAAAATCATGATTTTGACTTTTTTCCTAGGGTGGGGGTCGTCACTTTTTTGTAAAATCATTTTTTCTTTGGAATGCAATATTTTGAGAACTATTTATTGCAGAAGATTTTGGTTTTTAGATACGGATAGAGTGTAAAAAGACCTTTCTTTTGATGTAACACTCGATGGGATTCGAGAACATTTGAGAAAAATCATGATTTTGACTTTTTTCCTAGGGTGGGGGTCGTCACTTTTTTGTAAAATCGTTCTTGCTTTGGAATGCAATATTTTTAGAACTATTCATTGCAGAAGATTTTGGTTTTAAGATACGGATAGAGTGTAAAAAGACCTTTCTTTTGATGTTACACTCGATGGGATTCGAGAACATTTGAGAAAAATCATGATTTTGACTTTTTTCCTAGGGTGGGGGTCGTCACTTTTTTTCTAAAATCATTTTTTCTTTGGAATGCAATATTTTGATATATATTCATTGCAGAATATTTTGGTTTTTAGATACGGATAGAGTGTAAAAAGACCTTTCTTTTGATGTAACACTCGATGGGATTCGAGAACATTTGAGAAAAATCATGATTTTGACTTTTTTCCTAGGGTGGGGGTCGTCAATTTTTTGTAAAATCGTTCTTGCTTTGGAATGCAATATTTTTAGAACTATTCATTGCAGAAGATTTTGGTTTTTAGATACGGATAGAGTGTAAAAAGACCTTGCTTTTGATGTAACACTCCATGGGATTCTAGAACATTTAAGAAAAATCTTGATTTTGACTTTTTTCCTAGGGTGGGGGTCGTCAATTTTTTGTAAAATCGTTCTTGCTTTGGAATGCAATATTTTGAGAACTATTCATTGCAGAAGATTTTGGTTTTTAGATACGGATAGAGTGTAAAAAGACCTTTCTTTTGATGTAACACTCGATGGGATTCGAGAACATTTGAGAAAAATCATGATTTTGACTTTTTTCCTAGGGTGGGGGTCGTCAATTTTTTGTAAAATCGTTCTTGCTTTGGAATGCAATATTTTTAGAACTATTCATTGCAGAAGATTTTGGTTTTTAGATACGGATAGAGTGTAAAAAGACCTTTCTTTTGATGTAACACTCGATGGGATTCGAGAACATTTGAGAAAAATCATGATTTTGACTTTTTTCCTAGGGTGGGGGTCGTCACTTTTTTTCTAAAATCATTTTTTCTTTGGAATGCAATATTTTTATATATATTCATTGCAGAATATTTTGGTTTTTAGATACGGATAGAGTGTAAAAAGACCTTTCTTTTGATGTAACACTCGATGGGATTCGAGAACATTTGAGAAAAATCATGATTTTGACTTTTTTCCTAGGGTGGGGGTCGTCAATTTTTTGTAAAATCGTTCTTGCTTTGGAATGCAATATTTTTAGAACTATTCATTGCAGAAGATTTTGGTTTTTAGATACGGATAGAGTGTAAAAAGACCTTTCTTTTGATGTAACACTCGATGGGATTCGAGAACATTTGAGAAAAATCATGATTTTGACTTTTTTCCTAGGGTGGGGGTCGTCACTTTTTTGTAAAATCATTTTTTCTTTGGAATGCAATATTTTGATAACTATTCATTGCAGAAGATTTTGGTTTTTAGATACGGATAGAGTGTAAAAAGACCTTTCTTTTGGTGTAACACTCCATAGGATTCGAGAACATTTGAGAAAGATCATGATTTTGACTTTTTTCCTAGGGTGGGGGTCGTCAATTTTTTGTAAAATCGTTCTTGCTTTGGAATGCAATATTTTGATAACTATTCATTGCAGAAGATTTTGGTTTTAAGATACGGATAGAGTGTAAAAAGACCTTTCTTTTGATGTAACACTCGATCGGATTCGAGAACATTTGAGAAAAATCATGATTTTGACTTTTTTCCTAGGGTGGGGGTCGTCACTTTTTTGTAAAATCATTTTTTCTTTGGAATGCAATATTTTGAGAACTATTTATTGCAGAAGATTTTGGTTTTTAGATACGGATAGAGTGTAAAAAGACCTTTCTTTTGATGTAACACTCGATGGGATTCGAGAACATTTGAGAAAAATCATGATTTTGACTTTTTTCCTAGGGTGGGGGTCGTCACTTTTTTGTAAAATCGTTCTTGCTTTGGAATGCAATATTTTTAGAACTATTCATTGCAGAAGATTTTGGTTTTAAGATACGGATAGAGTGTAAAAAGACCTTTCTTTTGATGTAACACTCGATGGGATTCGAGAACATTTGAGAAAAATCATGATTTTGACTTTTTTCCTAGGGTGGGGGTCGTCAATTTTTTGTAAAATCGTTCTTGCTTTGGAATGCAATATTTTTAGAACTATTCATTGCAGAAGATTTTGGTTTTTAGATACGGATAGAGTGTAAAAAGACCTTTCTTTTGATGTAACACTCGATGGGATTCGAGAACATTTGAGAAAAATCATGATTTTGACTTTTTTCCTAGGGTGGGGGTCGTCACTTTTTTGTAAAATCATTTTTTCTTTGGAATGCAATATTTTTATATATATTCATTGCAGAATATTTTGGTTTTTAGATACGGATAGAGTGTAAAAAGACCTTTCTTTTGATGTAACACTCGATGGGATTCGAGAACATTTGAGAAAAATCATGATTTTGACTTTTTTCCTAGGGTGGGGGTCGTCCCTTTTTTGTAAAATCATTTTTTCTTTGGAATGCAATATTTTGATATAAATTCATTGCAGAATATTTTGGTTTTAAGATACGGATAGAGTGTAAAAAGACCTTTCTTTTGATGTAACACTCGATGGGATTCGAGAACATTTGAGAAAAATCATGATTTTGACTTTTTTCCTAGGGTGGGGGTCGTCACTTTTTTGTAAAATCATTTTTTCTTTGGAATGCAATATTTTTATATATATTCATTGCAGAATATTTTGGTTTTTAGATACGGATAGAGTGTAAAAAGACCTTTCTTTTGATGTAACACTCGATGGGATTCGAGAACATTTGAGAAAAATCATGATTTTGACTTTTTTCCTAGGGTGGGGGTCGTCACTTTTTTGTAAAATCATTTTTTCTTTGGAATGCAATATTTTGAGAACTATTTATTGCAGAAGATTTTGGTTTTTAGATACGGATAGAGTGTAAAAAGACCTTTCTTTTGATGTAATACTCGATGGGATTCGAGAACATTTGAGAAAAATCATGATTTTGACTTTTTTCCTAGGGTGGGGGTCGTCAATTTTTTGTAAAATCGTTCTTGCTTTGGAATGCAATATTTTTAGAACTATTCATTGCAGAAGATTTTGGTTTTTAGATACGGATAGAGTGTAAAAAGACCTTTCTTTTGATGTAACACTCGATGGGATTCGAGAACATTTGAGAAAAATCATGATTTTGACTTTTTTCCTAGGGTGGGGGTCGTCACTTTTTTGTAAAATCATTTTTTCTTTGGAATGCAATATTTTGATAACTATTCATTGCAGAAGATTTTGGTGTTTAGATACGGATAGAGTGTAAAAAGACCTTTCTTTTGATGTAACACTCGATGGGATTCGAGAACATTTGAGAAAAATCATGATTTTGACTTTTTTCATAGGATGGGGGTCGTCAATTTTTTGTAAAATCGTTCTTGCTTTGGAATGCAATATTTTTAGAACTATTCATTGCAGAAGATATTGGTTTTTAGATACGGATAGAGTGTAAAAAGACCTTTCTTTTGATGTAACACTCGATGGGATTCGAGAACATTTGAGAAAAATCATGATTTTGACTTTTTTCCTAGGGTGGGGGTCGTCACTTTTTTGTAAAATCGTTCTTGCTTTGGAATGCAATATTTTTAGAACTATTCATTGCAGAAGATTTTGGTTTTAAGATACGGATAGAGTGTAAAAAGACCTTTCTTTTGATGTAACACTCGATGGGATTCGAGAACATTTGAGAAAAATCATGATTTTGACTTTTTTCATAGGATGGGGGTCGTCAATTTTTTGTAAAATCGTTCTTGCTTTGGAATGCAATATTTTTAGAACTATTCATTGCAGAAGATATTGGTTTTTAGATACGGATAGAGTGTAAAAAGACCTTTCTTTTGATGTAACACTCGATGGGATTCGAGAACATTTGAGAAAAATCATGATTTTGACTTTTTTCCTAGGGTGGGGGTCGTCACTTTTTTGTAAAATCATTTTTTCTTTGGAATGCAATATTTTGATAACTATTCATTGCAGAAGATTTTGGTTTTAAGATACGGATAGAGTGTAAAAAGACCTTTCTTTTGATGTAACACTCGATGGGATTCGAGAACATTTGAGAAAAATCATGATTATGACTTTTTTCCTAGGGTGGGGGTCGTCACTTTTTTGTAAAATCATTTTTTCTTTGGAATGCAATATTTTGAGAACTATTTATTGCAGAAGATTTTGGTTTTTAGTGACGGATAGAGTGTAAAAAGACCTTTCTTTTGATGTAACACTCGATGGGATTCGAGAACATTTGAGAAAGATCATGATTTTGACTTTTTTCCTAGGGGGGGGGTCGTCAATTTTTTGTAAAATCGTTCGCGCTTTGGAATGCAATATTTTGATAACTATTCATTGCAGAAGATTTTGGTTTTAAGATACGGATAGAGTGTAAAAAGACCTTTCTTTTGATGTAACACTCGATGGGATTCGAGAACATTTGAGAAAAATCATGATTTTGACTTTTTTCCTAGGGTGGGGGTCGTCACTTTTTTGTAAAATCATTTTTTCTTTGGAATGCAATATTTTTATATATATTCATTGCAGAATATTTTGGTTTTTAGATACGGATAGAGTGTAAAAAGACCTTTCTTTTGATGTAACACTCGATGGGATTCGAGAACATTTGAGAAAAATCATGATTTTGACTTTTTTCCTAGGGTGGGGGTCGTCACTTTTTTGTAAAATCATTTTTGCTTTGGAATGCAATATTTTGATAACTATTCATTGAAGAAGATTTTGGTTTTTAGATACGGATAGAGTGTAAAAAGACCTTTCTTTTGATGTAACACTCGATGGGATTCGAGAACATTTGAGAAAAATCATGATTTTGATTTTTTTCCTAGGGTGGGGGTCGTCACTTTTTTGTAAAATCATTTTTTCTTTGGAATGCAATATTTTGATAACTATTCATTGCAGAAGATTTTGGTTTTAAGATACGGATAGAGTGTAAAAAGACCTTTCTTTTGATGTAACACTCGATGGGATTCGAGAACATTTGAGAAAAATCATGATTTTGACTTTTTTCCTAGGGTGGGGGTCGTCACTTTTTTGTAAAATCATTTTTTCTTTGGAATGCAATATTTTGAGAACTATTTATTGCAGAAGATTTTGGTTTTTAGATACGGATAGAGTGTAAAAAGACCTTTCTTTTGATGTAACACTCGATGGGATTCGAGAACATTTGAGAAAAATCATGATTTTGACTTTTTTCCTAGGGTGGGGGTCGTCACTTTTTTGTGAAATCATTTTTTCTTTGGAATGCAATATTTTGAGAACTATTTATTGCAGAAGATTTTGGTTTTTAGATACGGATAGAGTGTAAAAAGACCTTTCTTTTGATGTAACACTCGATGGGATTCGAGAACATTTGAGAAAGATCATGATTTTGACTTTTTTCCTAGGGTGGGGGTCGTCAATTTTTTGTAAAATCGTTCTTGCTTTGGAATGCAATATTTTGATAACTATTCATTGCAGAAGATTTTGGTTTTAAGATACGGATAGAGTGTAAAAAGACCTTTCTTTTGATGTAACACTCGATCGGATTCGAGAACATTTGAGAAAAATCATGATTTTGACTTTTTTCCTAGGGTGGGGGTCGTCACTTTTTTGTAAAATCATTTTTTCTTTGGAATGCAATATTTTGAGAACTATTTATTGCAGAAGATTTTGGTTTTTAGATACGGATAGAGTGTAAAAAGACCTTTCTTTTGATGTAACACTCGATGGGATTCGAGAACATTTGAGAAAAATCATGATTTTGACTTTTTTCCTAGGGTGGGGGTCGTCACTTTTTTTTAAAATAGTTATTGATTTGGAATGCAATATTTTTAGAACTATTCATTGCAGAAGATTTTGGTTTTAAGATACGGATAGAGTGTAAAAAGACCTTTCTTTTGATGTAACACTCGATGGGATTCGAGAACATTTGAGAAAAATCATGATTTTGACTTTTTTCCTAGGGTGGGGGTCGTCACTTTTTTTCTAAAATCATTTTTTCTTTGGAATGCAATATTTTTATATATATTCATTGCAGAATATTTTGGTTTTTAGATACGGATAGAGTGTAAAAAGACCTTTCTTTTGATGTAACACTCGATGGGATTCGAGAACATTTGAGAAAAATCATGATTTTGACTTTTTTCCTAGGGTGGGGGTCGTCACTTTTTTGTAAAATCATTTTTTCTTTGGAATGCAATATTTTGAGAACTATTTATTGCAGAAGATTTTGGTTTTTAGATACGGATAGAGTGTAAAAAGACCTTTCTTTTGATGTAATACTCGATGGGATTCGAGAACATTTGAGAAAAATCATGATTTTGACTTTTTTCCTAGGGTGGGGGTCGTCAATTTTTTGTAAAATCGTTCTTGCTTTGGAATGCAATATTTTTAGAACTATTCATTGCAGAAGATTTTGGTTTTAAGATACGGATAGAGTGTAAAAAGACCTTTCTTTTGATGTAACACTCGATGGGATTCGAGAACATTTGAGAAAAATCATGATTTTGACTTTTTTCCTAGGGTGGGGGTCGTCACTTTTTTGTAAAATCATTTTTTCTTTGGAATGCAATATTTTGAGAACTATTTATTGCAGAAGATTTTGGTTTTTAGATACGGATAGAGTGTAAAAAGACCTTTCTTTTGATGTAACACTCGATGGGATTCGAGAACATTTGAGAAAAATCATGATTTTGACTTTTTTCCTAGGGTGGGGGTCGTCACTTTTTTTCTAAAATCATTTTTTCTTTGGAATGCAATATTTTTATATATATTCATTGCAGAATATTTTGGTTTTTAGATACGGATAGAGTGTAAAAAGACCTTTCTATTGATGTAACACTCGATGGGATTCGAGAACATTTGAGAAAAATCATGATTTTGACTTTTTTCCTAGGGTGGGGGTCGTCACTTTTTTGTAAAATCATTTTTTCTTTGGAATGCAATATTTTGAGAACTATTTATTGCAGAAGATTTTGGTTTTTAGATACGGATAGAGTGTAAAAAGACCTTTCTTTTGATGTAACACTCGATGGGATTCGAGAACATTTGAGAAAAATCATGATTTTGACTTTTTTCCTAGGGTGGGGGTCGTCAATTTTTTGTAAAATCGTTCTTGCTTTGGAATGCAATATTTTTAGAACTATTCATTGCAGAAGATTTTGGTTTTTAGATACGGATAGAGTGTAAAAAGACCTTTCTTTTGATGTAACACTCGATGGGATTCGAGAACATTTGAGAAAAATCATGATTTTGACTTTTTTCATAGGATGGGGGTCGTCAATTTTTTGTAAAATCGTTCTTGCTTTGGAATGCAATATTTTTAGAACTATTCATTGCAGAAGATATTGGTTTTTAGATACGGATAGAGTGTAAAAAGACCTTTCTTTTGATGTAACACTCGATGGGATTCGAGAACATTTGAGAAAAATCATGATTTTGACTTTTTTCCTAGGGTGGGGGTCGTCCCTTTTTTGTAATATCGTTCTTGCTTTGGAATGCAATATTTTTAGAACTATTCATTGCAGAAGATATTGGTTTTTAGATACGGATAGAGTGTAAAAAGACCTTTCTTTTGATGTAACACTCGATGGGATTCGAGAACATTTGAGAAAAATCATGATTTTGACTTTTTTCATAGGATGGGGGTCGTCAATTTTTTGTAAAATCGTTCTTGCTTTGGAATGCAATATTTTTAGAACTATTCATTGCAGAAGATATTGGTTTTTAGATACGGATAGAGTGTAAAAAGACCTTTCTTTTGATGTAACACTCGATGGGATTCGAGAACATTTGAGAAAAATCATGATTTTGACTTTTTTCCTAGGGTGGGGGTCGTCACTTTTTTGTAAAATCATTTTTTCTTTGGAATGCAATATTTTGATAACTATTCATTGCAGAAGATTTTGGTTTTAAGATACGGATAGAGTGTAAAAAGACCTTTCTTTTGATGTAACACTCGATGGGATTCGAGAACATTTGAGAAAAATCATGATTATGACTTTTTTCCTAGGGTGGGGGTCGTCACTTTTTTGTAAAATCATTTTTTCTTTGGAATGCAATATTTTGATATATATTCATTGCAGAATATTTTGGTTTTTAGATACGGATAGAGTGTAAAAAGACCTTTCTTTTGATGTAACACTCGATGGGATTCGAGAACATTTGAGAAAAATCATGATTTTGACTTTTTTCCTAGGGTGGGGGTCGTCAATTTTTTGTAAAATCGTTCTTGCTTTGGAATGCAATATTTTTAGAACTATTCATTGCAGAAGATTTTGGTTTTTAGATACGGATAGAGTGTAAAAAGACCTTTCTTTTGATGTAACACTCGATGGGATTCGAGAACATTTGAGAAAAATCATGATTTTGACTTTTTTCCTAGGGTGGGGGTCGTCACTTTTTTGTAAAATCGTTCTCGCTTTGGAATGCAATATTTTTAGAACTATTCATTGCAGAAGATTTTGGTTTTAAGATACGGATAGAGTGTAAAAAGACCTTTCTTTTGATGTAACACTCGATGGGATTCGAGAACATTTGAGAAAAATCATGATTTTGACTTTTTTCCTAGGGTGGGGGTCGTCACTTTTTTTCTAAAATCATTTTTTCTTTGGAATGCAGTATTTTTATATATATTCATTGCAGAATATTTTGGTTTTTAGATACGGATAGAGTGTAAAAAGACCTTTCTTTTGATGTAACACTCGATGGGATTCGAGAACATTTGAGAAAAATCATGATTTTGACTTTTTTCCTAGGGTGGGGGTCGTCACTTTTTTGTAAAATCGTTCTTGCCTTGGAATGCAATATTTTTAGAACTATTCATTGCAGAAGATTTTGGTTTTTAGATACGGATAGAGTGTAAAAAGACCTTTCTTTTGATGTAACACTCGATGGGATTCGAGAACATTTGAGAAAAATCATGATTTTGACTTTTTTCCTAGGGTGGGGGTCGTCACTTTTTTGTAAAATCATTTTTTCTTTGCAATGCAATATTTTGATAACTATTCATTGCAGAAGATTTTGGTGTTTAGATATGGATAGAGTGCAAAAAGACCTTTCTTTTGATGTAACACTCGATGGGATTCGAGAACATTTGAGAAAAATCATGATTTTGACTTTTTTCATAGGATGGGGGTCGTCAATTTTTTGTAAAATCGTTCTTGCTTTGGAATGCAATATTTTTAGAACTATTCATTGCAAAAGATATTGGTTTTTAGATACGGATAGAGTGTAAAAAGACCTTTCTTTTGATGTAACACTCGATGGGATTCGAGAACATTTGAGAAAAATCATGATTTTGACTTTTTTCCTAGGGTGGGGGTCGTCACTTTTTTGTAAAATCGTTCTTGCTTTGGAATGCAATATTTTTAGAACTATTCATTGCAGAAGATTTTGGTTTTAAGATACGGATAGAGTGTAAAAAGACCTTTCTTTTGATGTAACACTCGATGGGATTCGAGAACATTTGAGAAAAATCATGATTTTGACTTTTTTCCTAGGGTGGGGGTCGTCACTTTTTTGTAAAATCATTTTTTCTTTGGAATGCAATATTTTGAGAACTATTTATTGCAGAAGATTTTGGTTTTTAGTGACGGATAGAGTGTAAAAAGACCTTTCTTTTGATGTAACACTCCATGGGATTCGAGAACATTTGAGAAAGATCATGATTTTGACTTTTTTCCTAGGGTGGGGGTCGTCAATTTTTTGTAAAATCGTTCTTGCTTTGGAATGCAATATTTTGATAACTATTCATTGCAGAAGATTTTGGTTTTAAGATACGGATAGAGTGTAAAAAGACCTTTCTTTTGATGTAACACTCGATGGGATTCGAGAACATTTGAGAAAAATCATGATTTTGACTTTTTTCCTAGGGTGGGGGTCGTCACTTTTTTGTAAAATCATTTTTTCTTTGGAATGCTATATTTTGAGAACTATTTATTGCAGAAGATTTTGGTTTTTAGATACGGATAGAGTGTAAAAAGACCTTTCTTTTGATGTAACACTCGATGGGATTCGAGAACATTTGAGAAAAATCATGATTTTGACTTTTTTCCTAGGGTGGGGGTCGTCACTTTTTTGTAAAATCATTTTTGCTTTGGAATGCAATATTTTGATAACTATTCACCGCAGAAGATTTTGGTTTTTAGATACGGATAGAGTGTAAAAAGACCTTTCTTTTGATGTAACACTCGATGGGATTCGAGAACATTTGAGAAAAATCATGATTTTGATTTTTTTCCTAGGGTGGGGGTCGTCACTTTTTTGTAAAATCATTTTTTCTTTGGAATGCAATATTTTGATAACTATTCATTGCAGAAGATTTTGGTTTTAAGATACGGATAGAGTGTAAAAAGACCTTTCTTTTGATGTAACACTCGATGGGATTCGAGAACATTTGAGAAAAATCATGATTTTGACTTTTTTCCTAGGGTGGGGGTCGTCACTTTTTTGTAAAATCATTTTTTCTTTGGAATGCAATATTTTGAGAAGTATTTATTGCAGAAGATTTTGGTTTTTAGATACGGATAGAGTGTAAAAAGACCTTTCTTTTGATGTAACACTCGATGGGATTCGAGAACATTTGAGAAAAATCATGATTTTGACTTTTTTCCTAGGGTGGGGGTCGTCAATTTTTTGTAAAATCGTTCTTGCTTTGGAATGCAATATTTTGATAACTATTCATTGCAGAATATTTTGGTTTTTAGATACGGATAGAGTGTAAAAAGACCTTTCTTTTGATGTAACACTCGATGGGA
The DNA here is from genome assembly GCA_932273885.2 of Leucozona laternaria. Taxonomy (NCBI): domain Eukaryota; kingdom Metazoa; phylum Arthropoda; class Insecta; order Diptera; family Syrphidae; genus Leucozona; species Leucozona laternaria. The sequence continues at coordinate 17,435,876 of OW026368.1, read as the reverse complement.
TTCGAGAACATTTGAGAAAAATCATGATTTTGACTTTTTTCCTAGGGTGGGGGTCGTCACTTTTTTGTAAAATCATTTTTTCTTTGGAATGCAATATTTTGAGAACTATTTATTGCAGAAGATTTTGGTTTTTAGATACGGATAGAGTGTAAAAAGACCTTTCTTTTGATGTAACACTCGATGGGATTCGAGAACATTTGAGAAAAATCATGATTTTGACTTTTTTCCTAGGGTGGGGGTCGTCACTTTTTTGTAAAATCGTTCTTGCTTTGGAATGCAATATTTTTAGAACTATTCATTGCAGAAGATTTTGGTTTTAAGATACGGATAGAGTGTAAAAAGACCTTTCTTTTGATGTAACACTCGATGGGATTCGAGAACATTTGAGAAGAATCATGATTTTGACTTTTTTCCTAGGGTGGGGGTCGTCACTTTTTTTCTAAAATCATTTTTTCTTTGGAATGCAATATTTTGATATATATTCATTGCAGAATATTTTGGTTTTTAGATACGGATAGAGTGTAAAAAGACCTTTCTTTTGATGTAACACTCGATGGGATTCGAGAACATTTGAGAAAAATCATGATTTTGACTTTTTTCCTAGGGTGGGGGTCGTCAATTTTTTGTAAAATCGTTCTTGCTTTGGAATGCAATATTTTTAGAACTATTCATTGCAGAAGATTTTGAGTCAAAAGACCTTTCTTTTGATGTAACACTCGATGGGATTCGAGAACAATTGAGAAAAATCATGATTTTGACTTTGTTCCTAGGGTGGGGGTCGTCACTTTTTTGTAAAATCATTTTTTCTTTGGAATGCAATATTTTGATAGCTATTCATTGCAGAAGATTTTGGTTTTTAGATACGGATAGAGTGTAAAAAGAGGGGTCGACTCAACTGGTCATACCCAACTGATAACAACGCAAGTGAACTCGAACCAGCTGATCGCAACCTAGCTTATCATGGGACTCAGGTGGTCACGCATAGACAACTGATCATAATGTATGATGGTTCATTTCATTGTATGACTGAATTCATTCTATATTCTTTTCAACATGTTGTTATGAATGAAACCTCCCCTTTTTATAGATATATTTTTTATATGAAACAATTTTGTTCTCATTCTTATCACAGCAGTGATAAGTATAACATTGGTGGGCTACGCTTGCGCTTTTTTTAATTTTAAGAAATTTGTTCTGGTAGTTGGTAGGTATATAGATTAGTAAGATTCCTATTTCATAGGGAAAGTAGATTATTAAGAAATGATTTTTAGTAAATCTGGATGATGTAAATAGACAAATATTTCGCCCATGTTTTGAAATTTTTGGTAAAGGTTAGGCAGGATGCTTGTTTTTTACATTCAAAAATGGGATGATGGAGATTATGAATTCGGATTTTCGTTTTAGATTTTGAGAACTTTATATACAACATACCTTCCTATTGTCGGCTGAGAAATACCTACAAGTCCGTTGGTGCAAAGCATGCATTTCACATACCTACATACATAGGTAACTTTTTAGTGTACCTATAGGTAGGTAGGTTCCTACCTTTATTTTTACAGTAAGATTTTTTCAAAGCCTTTAAGCAAAATACAATCATTATGTTCTACCTTTAAAGTAAAAAAAAAAAAAATTGAATTTATTTTTTTTTGAAAGAGAAGTTTAAAAAATTACAAAATTCATACATATTTAAATAATAAAAAAATTCTAGATACCTACTAAAATATATATATTTTTTTTTTATAAAAAAAAGATTTAAATTTCGTATGTAGATACCTATATAGGTATTCTCAATAGCATCTCAATGTAGTTGAGCTGGAATGGACGGCCTTCAGGAATCAAGTGTTCGAAAACAGGCAAAAATTGTTGGTTTGTATATTTATTGAATTTGTTAATAAATAGATAGATAGATAAATAGAATCAACTAGGTAGGTACTTATAGGTTATATGAGGTTTAATAATATTTGTTTTTTTTTTTTTTTTTTTTAATAAACTCAAAACTGTGTTTCTAGGCCCAATGTAAGTAGGTATTTTGTACAGATTTTTCATTTTTCAAAGAGGGTTAACTATTCGAGAACAGGGGAATTTACCCTACGACCTTTGTTTTATGGAATTTCTGCCTTAATTTATGTGCTGACATGCTTTAAATGATGTAAATATATATATATAATGTTTTAACAGCTTTGCATCAAAATTATATATATAGGTATCTACATCGTACATTATAATAGGAGTACCTATTACCGTCAATAAATAATTTCATATTTTAATAAAAAAAAAAATAAAATACATAAGCAGATTAGAATAATTATACCTATAATAAAATAAAGTTAAAATAATCTTAACCCAAACTAGAGCTCCCTATTACAAGGATATTAAAACACACTCATACACGAGTTCTTAAAAGATCCAGATTTGAATACGTGTAAGTATATCGTATATCCGTGCACCATCCATCCATGTTTATTTTAAATTATTCATTTTGTAAAGAGAAGGCTAATTTTATGGAAACTTTTCGCTAAAAACACATCAACAATGACTTTTGATTCGAATTTGTTGGCGGGTTAAAGTTAAAGTTAAAGTTTAGTATACATATAGTGAATGAAAAAAAGATTGCGTTGCTTGTAGAGCATATACAGTAACGTATGGTTTATCAAAATAATCGTTACTTTATTTACTTGTGCATAGGAGAAGAAACAAATCAACGCACATTTAAGTGTCTGAACTAAAGATTTTTTAATATACCTACTGTAGATAAGCATTGTGAAACTGTGGTTTTATCCGCAGAACGTTAAATGCGAAAATCAATCATTTTTCACCAAAGTCTTACAATTAGTCAGTAAAATCCATCATCTCTTATGATTTTAAGCTTCTAACAAGTCCATTCCTTAAAAAGATAAAATTCAAATATACCTGTGTATACTTAAGATTCGGATGTAGGTACACGGATGATAAATAGGTTTATTAAGAGTTCGGATTTTTGTTTGGCGTGTAATTACTACATACACGGATTCTGTGTACTTATCCGTTGTTTTACAAATGCACGTACAGAATCGTTGGCTCTCCTGTTCTCCCCCAAACCTATTTTTTCCTTATAGCTTTGATACAATATTACAAACTTTATGAACTTCGTTGAAAGTAAAATACTATAGGTAAGTACCTATACTAAATTAAATTGTAATTGAACCAAATTTTGTGAAAAAACACATAAATTGTAGATATATATACCTAGACTCCTACATACCTTCCTATTAGATGGAATTGCTCATTTTTTTCGTCTGTATAAGAAGAGTTTATTTTTGAAACAGAAACTAAGAAAATATCCACAAATTTTAACTTCCAAAAATCTACTTTTAATGGAACAAAATAGAGAAACATATTTATTCTTATAATCTTATAAATATATTTTTCTTTCCAAAGATAAATATGTAAGTAAGTACTCAATTATAAAGGATGGGGTGAAGATTCCTATACTGTTTTAAATTTATAGGTATAGATAGGTACTTTCCCATTTTTTAACCAGGGCGACGACAGCGGTCGAAGTAGTGTCGATTTTTGAGTAGGTATATAACAAAAATGCTATCCGATGTATTTCTAACTGCACACCCCCCTTTAAAAAAAAAAAAACAAAATATAAACAATTTTCACTTTGTGTGCCATTTTAAAATGGCCATGTCTCGGTAGCCATGTCGAATTTCGAAATGCAAAGGGGCTTAAAAACTTGCACATTTGGAGTTTTAATTTACACACCAAAAGTTTTTATTTGCACACCTCTAATTAATTAATAAATCAATATTTAAAATTTTAGTAGAGAAAAGCTGCATAATAAAAATCATAAATATAACAAATAAACCACCAAACATTATAGATATCTACAGCGTTTTGGTAGAGTCACTGGCTGTGACCTGAGGGGTCGCAAGTTCAACTCCCACGTGAGACAGTTTTTTTTTTTTTTTTTACTTTTAAATAATAATAAGTAGATATCTATATTTAATGTTGTTTTTAAATAAAAATAATAAAAATATAACTTGAAACTGAACATTTCGTTAACATGATTTAATTGAATTGACTGAATTATTTAAAACAACAAACAAAAACAAATTTTCGATGCCTCACTAAAATAGAAATATTTCACAAACCGAAAAGAATTTAGGACTATTTTTAATTTCTAAAAATGGTCTTATTTTTGTATTTTTCGCAATTTGTAGTTTTTGCAATCTGGTGCTTCTTAATATGCAGATACATAAGAATTTCACACAAAAATAATAAAGAAATAAATGTATTTTTACTTGCGATATATGCATAGGTAGGTAGGGTAAGTGTACCAGTACCCGGCCAGTCACTAGTATCCGGCCACTTTCTACAAAATGTTTAATAATAAGAAAATTAAACATTATTTGCATGCGCAAATACATTGTTACTATAGTTCCAGGCCCATGTAATGATGTGGTCAAATTTTACCGATATGCACCTTATAGACCTTGTTAAAAAAAATGTTAAATCTTTGAAGGTCGTTGCGAGATCAATAAGTGCGTTTTAGAGTTCGCGAGTGCGAGCAGAATCAATAAGCAAAAGAAGTAAGTTAACGTGTTCTCTGAGACCATATTTGTTTGTTTTGTTTTTTTTTTTGTATAAATAATACAATAATTGACCATAATATATAAAAAAAATAAAATTTTATTGTTTAAAATTATTAAAAATAAAGTGGCCGGATACTGGAACACAATTTTTATGAGAAGTTCTAGTAACCGGCCAGGGTGGCCGGATACTAGATTTTTGCCTGAAATCGAATATTTTATCTCTTTTATGCTAAAAGGAAGCAGAATCTATTTGTCTCTCACCTCAACCTACTTAAATGTATTAAATGAGTAATGTTTCAGTATCCGGCCACTGTTTTCGGTCAAAAGATTATGGTGGCCGGTTTTTAAAACAAGCAGCACCAGTAACCGGCCACATAACTAATTGTATATAAATTCATACTATTTTGTAGGAAATCAGTCAAGAAACAGTAGAACAAGAATTACAAGACTTTTCGCGAACTCAAAAAAACCAAACTTACTTCATAGGGTATTCGTGAAACTAGCTTTAATTACAGAAAATTGGCTTTAAAGTGCAATGTACCAATGAGTACTCTATAGGATAGGCTTTATGGTAAGATCGATAACGCTTGTCAAACCAAAGTACCTGTACTATTCTTTTCATCTCTCGAGGAAGAGCAGCACACAACAAATTGGGAACCCACACTCTGATGTTACAAATTTTTTTTTAAAGTGAAAAAGGGAACAATCCATTGAAAGATGGTCGACTAGGAAGAACGTGGCTTAAGCTGCTTAAGCCTAAGAGAAGCTAAGACCATATCTAAAGGTAGAGCCGTGGTGGCAGAATATAAATATGATTAGGAACTGGTTTCGCGATCTTAAGACCTTTCTTAATGAAAATGGCCATGATGATGTTCTTCTTGATCCAAAAAGAATGAAGATGAAATTTGTCCTTGGGCCCGAAAACAGGAAAAGTAGTTGCTCCAAAATGTTACAAAAATGTGTACCACTTACAAAAATGTCGATGAAAGCTGCTGGTTTTCAGAAATGCGAACTTTTACCATTCAATTCAGATGCTGTCGATTATTGAAAAAGTGTTCAAGACATGCTGGGAAAATATGCTATTTCTGTTTCAAAAATATTAAATGTTTTAGAGATATCAACCCCGAAAATTGATCAAGACCCTCAAGAAACAGAAAACATCCATCTTGCCTCACTACCTATCAGCTATCACCCTTGTTTTTGACCGTTGCTGTTAGCTGACAATATAGATTTTAATGAGCAGTTGTTTTCCGAGTAGGGCACCAGAGCACCAGATCTTCCAAGCTCGAAAAATTGAATTGAATCAAGAGCAAATCCATTGGCTTTCATTTTCCTATCTTGGCATCTATTTGATCAACCTACCTATGTCATTTATTTGAATGCAGTTTTAACTACATACTAGAATACTGAAAATCCATTAAGAGCCGATTTTTGAATAATAAGTTAAGCAGTCAGTTAACTATCAGAATAATAAATAGGGAATAAATGTTTGATTAATTTGAAGAATACGTACTATCTGATATTTAACTGACTATTGAAAAATTAGGCCTTTAGCACCCAAATAAAATAAAATCTGTAGCGTTTCCAAATATTAATTTCTAAAGAATAGTAAATAAAGTAAATATGGGCAAAATTGTTTGATTTCAATGTTTAGTTTCCTATAGAAATAGGACCTGGCCGGATACTAGATCCCAGTGGCCGTGTACTGAAATTTGGTGGCCGGGTACTAGTGAAAAAGCACTTTTTTAAAAGAAAAATTGTTATTAAAAAATATATTATAGCAATTTTAAGGTTATATTTTTTTTGTCAATACTTAACATGCAGCATAATTGATCAGCACAAAAAAAATAAATGTATACGATCAGGCAAATTAGTTATGCAGCCTCAAAGTCGGAAAATGTATTAGGTGGCCGGGTACTGGTACACTTACCCTACTATATGGCAAGTAATGGATTCGTATACAAAAAATCGAACTCGAGATATTGATCATACTTGACATTAAGATTATAGCAAAGTCGAAAAAAATGGGTCTCGCAATTCTGTCGGTCTGTCTGTCCTTTATATTGCAGCCTGAACGAGTAGGTCGATTTTCTTTAAACATTCTGGGTTTTTTTGGGCACACCCCACACATTTTTTTCATTTTTTGTTAACCTTAAATAACGGTATCTGCCGTAAATCTTTTTTAGCAAATAATATAAATCTCATTTCTTTAAAAAACATGCCCACAACTAAAGAAAAACTCAGTGATTTTTTAACAATTTTTTTTACCATAATGAAAAATGCAATAGTTACAAAAATAAAGCAAAAAAGATCCTTTATACACATGAAGTTATAACAAAGTCAAAACCAACATATTTTGAGTTATGACTTTGTTCTTTTAAATTAACGACATGTAGAGGTACATATATTTATACGTAACTAGGTACCTACCTATTATTGTTATCGACAAATAAAACTGAAAGGCAGAAGAGTTCTTTGAAATAGTAGGTATGTGCCTTTTACCTACCTAATGGGTGATTTTTTAAGAGGCTTAGAACTTTTAAAAAAAAAAAAACACAAAAAATTCGAAAAAATGAATGAAATATTTATTTGAATCGATAGTTTGAACCTTGCAATTTAATGTTTAAAGATAATTTCATGCAAATGTTGACAGCGGCTGCGTATCAGGTAGCCCATCCGCTGAGTCCAATTTTGGCATACTCTTTCACACATATCGGCCGGTATCTCACGAATGAATGCATGGATGTTGGATTCCAGTGCGTCAATCGAAGCGGGCTTGTTCCTATAGACATAAGCCTTGACATACCCCCACAAAAAATAATCTAATGGTGTCAAATCGCACGATCTAGGCGGCCAATTGACCGGCCCGAAACGTGAAATTAACTGTTCACCAAACTCGCCTCGCAATTGCGCCATTGTTTCGCGTGCTGTGTGGCATGTGGCACCGTCTTGTTGAAACTACATATCATGCAAGTCAAGAACTTCCATTTCGGGCAAAAAAAAGTTTGTTATCATCGCTCGGTAGCGTTCACCATTGACAGTAACGCTGCGATTCGCATCATCTTTGAAGAAATAGGCCCAATAATGCCGCCGGCCCATAAACCGCACCAAACAGTGGCTTTTTCGGGATGCATTGGTAGCTGTTGCAATGCTTCTGGCTGAACTTCACTCCAAATGCGGCAATTTTGCTTATTTACGTACCCATTCAACCGAGCACGAATTTTGATAGTAAAATTCAATAATTTGCAAGCGTTGTTCATTTGTAAGACGATACATGGTTAAATTGCAAACCAAACTGAAGCTGTTTGACAGTGACACAAGGTACTAAACACACTTCACCTATCGAAACCAGTGTTGCCAAAACCAAACCAGCTTAAAAATCACCCATTATAAGGAAGTGCATATAGCCTTGTAGTGGAGTTATGGTCTATTATTCTCTTGGAATGAAAAAGACTTATAAAGTCTTGAAAGAGAATTACTATATAACTTTTTTTTTCTGTTAGGCCCAAAAGGGATTGTTGTTGTTGCATTTACGTGTGACTTCTTAGCTTTGATATGGCTTTTCACCCAATGCAAAACTATATTTGCCAAATACACGCCTATTGAAGGCCTGCGTTCCTTCATATGGATATGGATATGTACCTTTATAACTAGGTATCTAGCTACCAACCGAATTAAAAAAGTTTCCTTATTCTTACTTACAAATCTATGAATGTACCAATATTTTAAACATATATGTAAGTAGGTACCTACATGAAAGGCATGCCCACTAAAGATACCTTTATGACGTAGGTAGGAAGGTATTACCTAGTTTACTAGGTATTGGTAGATATATCTAAGTACCTAGTTACTTACTTATTTTGGGTCAGCTTTCCATTACGAGGAACAATTATTTTGTTCATTGTTGAAGTGTACCTATAAAGAAGTATATCATATACCTAATCAAGAAATTTTTTTTTGCGCGGGAATTGTTATTAACAAAGTTATAAGCAATTAGCGTTTGCACCGTAGGTTAATGAAAACTACTTAATTTACTGAATACCTTGGTATACCTATCTATTCATTGCAAAATGGTTATTTTGTCGTTTTCTTGTAAAACAATATCCAGTGCGTCGAAGTCAATGGTAAAGGCGATACATAGTTAAACCAACTAACAATTTTAATGAATTATAAAAGTAGATAGGTAGGTATATGTAATTGACTGGATAAAAATAAAAACCAAAAAGCATTAGCTGAAGCAAATGTGCATTACCTAAAAGTATACAACACTTCATGATTGTGTCAGAAAAAGTTTTTTTTTTGTTGCGTCAGTTGGTTTATATCAAGTTATTTGTAGATAATAAACAGTACTGTTGTAGGTGGCCGGCTTCGCGGGTTCGTCAGTAGGTTTGGTATCAGTTTTTTTTTGTAATAAACAGTATACGGCAGGTGGCCCGCTTCGCAAACTTTTCAACTAATAACTTCAATGAAATTTGAATCTTATCGTACTAGTAAATTTTAATCGCAACGGTTTTTCGGACATAATGATATCAAAAGAGTTGCATGTATTTAGGAAAACAGCATTGAACCCATTTTTTTTTTAATTTTTTAGGTTGTTTTATAGGAAGGTACAATTCAAACTTTAATTGTTTATAACTTTGTTAAGAATAGTTTCCACGCTGAATAATTATTACTTTCGTGTTTTTTGGATCAGCTGACATATGTGGCGAACTTACATAGAATCAAAATGGACCTGGGTTAATTAGGTAGGCATATACATATAGGTATACCTGCCTATGTACATGTAGGTATAGGTAGGTACATATACATAGATACAAATTTGAAAATTTAATAAACTGCTGCCAGCATACCTATTATCCTTGTCCAAAAAAATATGCATTTAAGAAGGTAGGTACCTACCTATACTTAAACTAACTCTGGGAGAAAAAATTTAAATTCAACCGGATTAAGTTTAAATCCAATTGGATTTATGTATACCAACCTGAATTGCAATTAAGAATTAGGACAATGGATTCAAATAGGAAGACCGTGTATGGATTGGATTAAATTTTCGATTAAATTTTATCCAAAATTGAATTTTGAAACTTATATAGATACCTACTTACGTAGGTACCTAAGTATATATCAAAAATTATTATTATTATTATCATTAGATACTATCTATTATTAACGCGGTTTTAATTTAATTCACACACGGCCTAGATGTTGATCACCCAACAAAATATTTCGTAAAATTGCTACGATCTGTTTTTCGTTATACGAAATTTTGTGAATTGAACAAATCTTTATATGCTTACGATTCTATCTATTATCTTTACTAAAAATTTCATAAAATTACAAAAATTTGGTTAAAAGTGACACATTAGATATTTCGTAAAAAAAGTAAATATTTTGCCAAACTATTAAAAGTATTCGTTGTTTGTTGTACCCAATTTTCATGTTCCTATACTTATACAGGGTGTCCCGTAATGAGTGGATAATACTGCAGCTGGTGATAGCTGGACTTATGACTGCTCAGAAAAAAAATATAAAAAAAATATTTTTCTTGTGGTCTCCATGGTATAATTTATTTTCGAAAAATGTTAAAAAATTCAGGGTCTCCTAAAATACCTAATTACAACGGCCACCCATAAAGGATTCTTGTTATTTTTGTATTTTAATAATATTCTTGAATAACCGTTCTAAATGATGGGTAGTAAATTTTAACACCAGCTGACGCATTTTTTGTGTTATAATTTTTTAAAATAATTTTTTTATTCAAAAATAATTCAATATTTTTTTTCACCAAAGTTTGAAAATTAATAAAGAGAAAAAAATGTATGAGAACATAAGTGGCAAATTTGATAAAAATTGGCCTGTTTAATGTACTTTCCAAAATGGTATAACACATGTTTGTGTCTACAACCATGCCCAATAAAATTGGCATTTAATCTACTAAAGTAGTTTTTTAACATTTTATCAGATGAAATTAAGTTACAAAGTTAAGTAAACACTACGACGACGAATGAAATAAATTTTAATTTTTATTGCATTTAAAAATAACCGTTATTGAATAAAGGCACTAAAACATAACACATTAAATTGGCTATTAATCTACTAGAGAAGATTTTTAACACTTTCTCAAATAAAAATTGACTTGTAATAAAATAGGCATTAAAATGCATATAAAAGTATTATTTGCAAATATTGTCAATTCTCTGTCATTACGTAACGTATAACGTTGTTATACTGGTTTCGTCACTTAAACGAATTTTTGAATTTGATTAAATTAATACTGATTAAGAATGTCACAGTATACGCCGCTGGAGTATGCGAATATGCATTTAATATACGGGGAATGTAGAGGAAGCGCTAACGCAGCTGCAGCTCTCTATAGAGAGCGATATCCAAATGCGCGACATCCGGACTATCGAGTGTTCATCAGAGTCCACCAATGTTTTTCAGAAGGACGAATGCCTGGTAATGGACTGGGCGGTACTAGCGGAGGACGTTTACCGCGAGAAGAAATTGATCGTATTGTGCTGAATGAAATTGAGGCAGATTCAACTACATCACACGGGTGATTGCAAGACGAACAGGGATAGGCCGTCTGGGCCCAATTTTGTGGCCACCACGTTTGCCAGACCTAAATCCTTTGGACTTTTTCTACTGGGGATGTCTGAAAGAAATGGTTTATACTAAACCAATTACATCCATTACGGAATTGCGTCGTCGTGTTCAAGACGCTGTGATGAAAATAAATGAGCGCCAATATGCTTGTTTTATTAAGAGGTCCTTCATTAGAAGATGCAGAGCCTGTATCACAGTGAATGGGGGACAGTTTGAACATTTAATATAAATTTATTTAAATTACAAATATATCATAATTTTTAATACTGTTGTTTTTATTTATCGCATTTCCCATACCTAAATCAAAACCTTTGTGAAAGTGCATACTATTATTTTAGTTAGTGAATTTAGCAGACATAATAGTGACACTGGTATATCTATTGACTTTTCCTTCCAACTCAATTTTTGTTGTCATCAAACATCAAAATAAATATTTAATCATTTTTTTATTAAAAAATTAATTAAAAAAATTATTAAAAAAAAAATCCAGCAACTAGTGTTAAATGTTAGTGCCTTTATTTAATAACGGTTATTTTTAAATGCAATAAAAATTAAAATTTATTTCATTCGTCGTCGTAGTGTTTACTTAACTTTGTAACTTAATTTCATCTGATAAAATGTTAAAAAACTACTTTAGTAGATTAAATGCCAATTTTATTGGGCATGGTTGTAGACACAAACATGTGTTATACCATTTTGGAAAGTTCATTAAACAGGCCAATTTTTATCAAATTTGCCACTTATGTTCTCATACATTTTTTTCTCTTTATTAATTTTCAAACTTTGGTGAAAAAAAATATTGAATTATTTTTGAATAAAAAAATTATTTTAAAAAATTATAACACAAAAAATGCGTCAGCTGGTGTTAAAATTTACTACCCATCATTTAGAACGGTTATTCAAGAATATTATTAAAATACAAAAATAACAAGAATCCTTTATGGGTGGCCGTTGTAATTAGGTATTTTAGGAGACCCTGAATTTTTTAACATTTTTCGAAAATAAATTATACCATGGAGACCACAAGAAAAATATTTTTTTTATATTTTTTTTCTGAGCAGTCATAAGGCCAGCTATCACCAGCTGCAGTATTATCCACTCATTACGGGACACCCTGTACATATATGGCCCATACAAAACATTTCGTAACAAAAAAAAAAATATCTACGTGCTTCGACGCGAATGTATTCACTTGGGCATATCTATGCCAACTCAATTTTTACAAATTATTGTGTGAAAAAAATAAATATTTTGTAAAATTATTGAAGTTATGGTTTAATTAAAAGTGAGTAGGCGAATTCCTCCTGCTTACATGTAATAATATGCATATATTATATTATATATGCATGTATGCATGCATTATATTATATGCATGTAGGTTGTATAGGATGTAGGTATCCTGTCGTTCTTACAAAATTATTCGTATATGCATAGGTTGAAGATAAGTTATTCCATGATCAGTTATACCCAACCCTTCTGTTCATCTGTGAAAATAGGGGATCCACTTGTCAAAATTTTAATATTTGCCATATTTAATTTCTGACACTTTTAACTTTGACAACCTGCGCAATATACAGGGTGATTCACATAAGGTGTGCCAATAAACTAGAGCGTGAAGGTTGGGTCGAGACAAAAAAAACGTATAGGGGGGGGGGGGGGAGGGTGTCTATTCCACACCGTATAGCCAAAAAGTGAAATTTTCTAAAAAAATTGACTTAAAACGGAAAACAAATTAAAAGAAAAAATGGTAACACTTACACTGCATTTATATTATATCCTTTATGTAAATCCAGAAATCTCTTATTTTATTGTTTTTTTAAATAAAGTTGTCTTAGAGAATAATTTTTGAAAAATTAATTTTAAAATTCAAAAGTTTGAAAAAAAATGAAAATTTTTTTTCAAACTAATTTTATTCAAAATTGTACGTTATTAAGAAGTATTTTTGTTTTTAATATTCAGTGCTCTTATTAATTTTTAGTCAAATACCAAAAACCAGATGCTAAAATCTCGTCTAATTCTTTAGAAAATTGAAATTAACAGAAATAGAATTCCCTTAATTTGAATCCAATCGGTTGTTTAAGGGCCTGTTTCACAGTCGACACTTACCGAAATAAGTGGCACTTAAGTTTCCCATATTAGGAATTTAAGCTAAATTTCATATTAAGCGTAAGTGGAACTTAAGTCATCAACATCAGAGACTTAAGTGCCACTTATTCAGGTAACAGTGAACGGTGATAATGGGAATTAATCTTTCAAAATTCCCCACTTAAGTGTCACTTTTCTGACTGTGAAACTGGCCCTAAGTTGCTCTAAAGATCCCTTTTTGAACTAAGTACCTAGTAAAGTAGATTTAGTTATTTTCAATTTTCTCAAAAAGTAGAAGACATTTAAGCACCCGGTTTTGTGTGTGTGACTAAAAACTAAGAATGGCATTGAATTTTGAAAACAAAAGTACTATTTAATTACTATTACTAATATTTTAATTTTTCATTTATTTTTTTAAATTTGGAGTTTGAAAATTAATATTGAAAAAACTGTACTCTAAAACAATTTTATTTAAAAACACAATGGAGCATTATTGATAGTCACTTTTAAACTCCAGTTTATCTTAGACTGGGGTTTATTCAATGTTATTTAGAAAGGATAAACCCAGGTCTAAGATAAACTGCAGTTTAAAAGTCACTATGAATATGCCCCAATATAAAAGAAAAGACTTCTGGCTTTACAAAAAGGTATGTCATGGCATTGTAAGTGTATAACCTTTATGTTTTTTAATAATTTTTTTTCTGTTTTAAGTCAATTTTTTTAGAAAATTACGCCCCCCCCCGCCTGGCTAAACGTGGCGGAATAGACCCCTCCGATACTATATTTTTCTTGTCACAACCCAACCTACACGCTCTAGCTTTTTGTCACTCCTTATACGAATCACCCTGTATTATACCTTAGATTTGTGTACTGTGCGGTACAATCCCAATAACACTTATTCAATATTAGGCTTTGATGGTAAAAGAAAATGAACCTCTTAAAACGGTTTTTAAGTCAATATACCTACCTAACTTACGGTGGGTAGGGTAGTCTAGAGTAATGTGCCCATCAAACACGTGCTGCTGCCAAATTCGTTCTCCTGTTCAATTCAATTTATCAAGACAACAGTGTTTTGTCTATTTGTATATCTTCCTCTTCATGAACGCAGATTCTAGGTATAAAAAAACAAAAGAAATGGAATGAAAAAAAAAAATACCCAAATACTCAAAGCAATAAAATAAAACCACCTACAGATTTATATTTATTTATCAAACTCAATAGCAACAGTGATTTAAAATATATCTACAAGAAAATAATCTGTATATTTTTCAGAGAAATCATATACTAAGGAGGAGGCTGTGCTGTGAGTGGTAAAATGGTGTAATGTGTAACCCACCTCACTTTTGGTTAAGCAAAATATGCATATTTTGTTTTCTCCTAAATCCATCTTTAATACATACTTATACCTACTACATGCACCTACCTATTTATTTTGATATTCAAAAGGGTTTAGCATATTTTTTTTGAAATATCTTAGATATTTAAAACTGAAAAAAGTAAAAAAATTCACAACCGCATTTGGACCTGTGACCCACCTCTTACAAGTTAGACCTATTTTCAAAATAAGATAATAAACTACCACAGTAATTGTATTATGTATTTTTGTTCAAGCCAAAAGATGAAGTAAGAAATATCATTCATACATTTACATAGCTATGTACATATTATGTATGTGATTTGTATAAAAAATATCTTTTTCAATTTTAACCTTACTTAAAGCTTTAAGCATAATAACTCTTCCTTACACATCTTCACCCTACAGCCAGAGTAAAAAAAAAAAACTATATTTCTAATGGTTACATTTTTGATTCAGTGCCCTTTAGGGTTAGAAGTATACCACTATCTATTTATTGTGTACTATCTATGGCTGTCATTTCTCATTTTTCTAGATGGGATTTTTTGTGTTGCCTTCATACCTTATGAGTTTCTGACACTTTTAATCTGATGTAATATTTTTAACTTTGTTTTCTCTGAAATATCATAAAGTTTTGTTATAATTGCTTTTTTTTGTGTCTACAGTGGAACAACTTCGTAGATAAATAAAGAAAATCAAAATTTACGACAAAATGCCTATTTATTTTTAGAAAAAAACTAAATTTTAACCAACTAAATAATGAGGATGAAGCTATAGAGACATACCATCAATTATGTCAATTGAAAAAAGATTCGCTTATAACAGTTATAACAGTTGTTCGCCATTAAAAGTGGGCGTTCGTTAACGCGTTCTTCGCGCGACTTGAAATAAACCCTGGGTTCCTGAAGTATCCCCACCGACGGAGAGCCCTGGCCCTGCGGGCAGCTTAAGCATTACTTTTATAAACCAAAAATTTTACAATTGGCATGTCTAGAGTCACTTCCTATAATACTAGAGAAATGCTAATTTATAACACTTATAATAGTTGTTCGCCATTAAAAGTCGGCTTCGTGCTACTTGAAAAATATGAACTAGGTGTCCGAAGTATGTCCTCTGGTGAAGAGCCCTGGCATGTCTACAGTCACTTCCTTCTTTCATACATTTAATGACGACAAACTATTATATGTAATTGTTTTTAGTTGACATACCAATTTTTAACAGTCAATCACTATAAAAATAGGACAATAAGTGCCAACTTGTAACTGTAGGTATTACATCAAGCGTTAAGGAGTAAAAAAAAAAGAACTTTCTTATAACGGGTGATTTTTTAGCTGGTTTGGTTTTGGCAACACTGGTTTTGACAGCTGACGTGTGTTTAGTACCTTGTGTCACTGTCAAACAGCTTCAGTTTGGTTTGCAATTTAACCATGGATCGTCTTACAAATGAATAACGCTTGCAAATTATTGAATTTTACTATCAAAATTCGTGCTCGGTTCGAAATGTTCATCGCGCGCTGCTTGTGTTCAGCGATGAGGCTCATTTTTGGTTGAATGGGTACGTAAATAAGCAAAATTGCCGCATTTGGAGTGAAGATCAGCCAGAAGCATTGCAACAGCTACCAATGCATCCCGAAAAAGCCACTGTTTGGTGCGGTTTATGGGCCGGCGGCATTATTGGGCCATATTTCTTCAAAGATGATGCGAATCGCTACCGAGCGATGATAACAAACTTTTTTTTGCCCGAAATGGAAGTTCTTGACTTGCATGATATGTGGTTTCAACAAGACGGTGCCACATGCCACACAGCACGCGAAACAATGGCGCAATTGCGAGGCGAGTTTGGTGAACAGTTAATTTCACGTTTCGGGCCGGTCAATTGGCCGCCTAGATCGTGCGATTTGACACAATTAGATTATTTTTTGTGGGGGTATGTCAAGGCTAATGTCTATAGGGACAAGCCCGCTTCGATTGACGCACTGGAAGCCAACATCCATGCATTCATTCGTGAGATACCGGCCGATATGTGTGAAAGAGTATGCCAAAATTGGACTCAGCGGATGGGCTACCTGAGACGCAGCCGCGGTCAACATTTGCATGAAATTATCTTTAAACATTAAATTGCAAGGTTCAAACTATCGATTCAAATAAATATTTCATTCATTTTTTCGAATTTTTTGTGGTTTTTTTTTTTTAAAGTTCTAAGCCTCTTAAAAAATCACCCATTATTAATGTGAATAAATCACAACGAACCTTGTTAAGACCTAAATGAATGTAAAACTTTTTGTCTGCAGGTACTTTATTATACCAACTTTAACCCAATGTCAACTTTGTCAAACCCATTCTTACAACCTTACCTAAATTCCAAGTAAAAATACAAAATATGAAAAGAGTTTTTACGTCTACTTGTATATGGAAAAATTCCACTGTGCAATGTAACGCGACAATAATTCTTATCTGTCGCTATAAAGGATACTCCTTTGCAATACCATAATTAAAGAATTTTTGTTCACATATACATACATACATACATACCTATGTGCAGATAGGAAGCTTGGAAATGTATAAAACGATTTTTACATGAGAGTAGAATAATTATTCTTAGGAATCATAAAATAAATTGTATAATCGTATACGAGTGTAAAATGTCTATATTTTATTTGAAAAATTTGCAACTTACGAAATGGAACGACAACGATGTGACGTGATGAACAATATAATATTTTATAGAGAAAATTGTATTTACTTTCAGAGAATTTAACTTTTTCAAATAGGTACGTGGAAGTTTGCATTTAAAATAATTATGATTGAAAAAAACAACAAATAGGTGAATGTAAAAAACACTTTTTCTTTTAGTTTTTTTTGTTTGTGTTGCAAATGTACATCACCGCTATAGGATCAGAAACTGGCATGATTGTCTGTATGTGGATTCCGCAATATCAAGGGCGTACGCAAGATTTCGATCCGACAGGGGGGCAAACTCGCATTATTAAATTTTTTTAACAATATATCGGTTCGTCCAAAAATCTTGGAAGTAATCCAAATGGATGGCGCCTTTTATAAAATAAGTGCATTCAATTTTCAGCTATCAACCATAATATTCAAATGAAACGACATTTCAAAATTTCATGCCATACCGACAATTAGTCAAAAAGTAAAGGTATGGTATGAACAAAAAAAAATTAGGTATGTTATTAAACGATGCCGTGAAATAAATCCAAGGGAATTAAGTCCACTAACTGCTTTCTATATTCTCATATTATAAGAAATAAACACTCAGTGCGAGATCATAAAGTTAAACCCGAGTTAACTCATCAAATTTGGTGAGTTAACTCAGGATTAACTATAAGCAGATGCTTTTGATATTTTATCCAATGACTGGGCCTAAGAGTCATAAATGATTATGTTCTACTTTTTCCTCAGCGTAAACTACTGTCACATAAAGCTTTGAACATAAATTTTTTAGTTTCGTTTCGTTTCAGCAAATAGGCCTAACTGAAGTAGACTTATGGCGATACTTTTCGACAAAGAAATCGAATTTTTTCTAAACGGAATCGAATTTTTTCGAAACAGAAACGAATTTTTTCTGTCAATTGAAAGGAATTCGTATTTCGTAAAAAAATCGATTTTATTTTTGTGTGATTGTGTTTGTGTTACTTGACAACTGCAATTGACGCAAAACGTCAAGAAATTATTCACAAAACTATTAAGGTTGTTTGTTTTTGTTGTGAGAAAAATGTTTTAGCAATAGTATTAAATTAAATAACTATAATAATTCTATTTTAATAACAAAAGATTTTAGCCAGCTTATACGGGGGCAATTTGTTGGTGCATTTTATTTGTTTGAAAATCTACTTGCACATATATTTTTAAAGAAAATTATTATTAAAAAGTTTTCACCTGCACTGAAAGTTTTTATCACGTCTTTCACTCAAATTTCTCAAATTTTTGTTTGATAATGAACAACGCAAAATAAACTATTTTTATAGCTATTTTGACTGAATATATTGTTGAATATTTTGTTAAATTATGTAGAATTCGTTGCAACCAAAAAATAAACAACTA
Source organism: Leucozona laternaria (assembly GCA_932273885.2). NCBI lineage: Eukaryota > Metazoa > Arthropoda > Insecta > Diptera > Syrphidae > Leucozona > Leucozona laternaria. The sequence continues at coordinate 17,417,189 of OW026368.1, read as the reverse complement.
TTCTTCCAACTTCCGCGACTTTCAATTTGACGTATTAGAAATGTCAAGTCTTCATAGTGTGTGTGCAAATCAGTGTGAAATCTTGCTAAAAACGCAAGATTTGTTTTGACAGAAAAGAATCGATTTTGTTTAGAAAAAATTCGATTCTGTTTAGAAAAAATTCGATTTCTTTGTTGTAAGGAATTCGCCATTAGATTTCATTGTGTTTTTTCCACCATAAACATAAATAAAATTCACTTATTCCAACTCATTCTGTATATGTATGGGGTTTCGCGGTTGGCGGTCTGTGGCGACCATGTTGTTTTGGTGACATCTGTCAAATCTGTTGATCATTATTCAACTTTAATATATCATTTTTTTTTGGCGCGCTGCGCCCGATTTACGGCTTACATGGTTGTCCTTCCAAGTCGATTGTCCAAAGTTTGGTGGCCAAATTTTAGTCGACCAATTCAGTGAACAGTTAGTCAATGCCCCTCTGCGTCAACGAAACGCAAAATCAACCGAAAATATTGTCGCTATCTGTGAGAGTCCGTATAGTTCTTCGAAAACGACGATGCGTCATTGCCATCAGCATCAACCGATGACGACGCTACCGATCGATTTTATAGCCCATTTTTGCGGGCTCCGGGCAGCGTAAGGCACTGGGCACACTTGCGAACATTTTACACTAGTTATATTGTTATTTATTTATTTTGTTGAGTAGCTACAAGTATCGTATTTTGCCCACAGCCACATTCAAATAAAGCTCTCCACATCAAAATTCTGTTTTTGATGTGTAAACATCTATGCTGGCGGTAGAGTGAGAAAAAAACGTGAACGTTCGTGTGCAACGTTACGTCGCGCAACGTTACGGTGTGCAACGTTACGATCTGCATACTAGGATGGGTGCGTTCAGTGAAAAAAAATCTTAAAATCCCCTTCAAGCAAAAACAAGTCCGTTTTGGATCCGCGCACGTTGATGTTTACACATATTAACCGTGAGTCCCGGCACTCACAATTTTTTTTCGAATTATTTTCGAAGTGAATGTTTAATCCAACTGGCAACTTAGGTATAGAATTATATATGTAGATGACACCAAGTATTTTCCCATACAATTCGGAAAATGCAAAACACAAAATACAAAATGGCAATGAGTGACTTCTAAATTTTAATATAAGATAGCTGATTAGATTATGTACATATGTAACAGTAAATTTAACAGCTGAGAGATTACTTGTGCTGAGTATATATATTTGGCCATTTTACTATGAATAGATTTACGGCAGAACAAAGCTGATTCCGACACTTTCTTAAAAATGCATTGAGTTGAAATGAGCTGGAACCGACTCGACTCCACTTCATAAGCGGAGTCTAGTCCAAATTTGTGCTAAAAAACTTGAGCTGAGGAGTTGGTTTGACATTTTGTACCATATTACGTGTGTGTGTGTAATTTTTCTTGGCTCCCGTCTAGTCTAGTGGCGTCTTGAGTTTTTATTTCTTTGTTGACTTTATTGTCGACTTTGCAAAAATTAATTAATAAATAATAAACAAAATGGCATCTCAACACCATTTCAACTCAACTCCAAATCGAGCTCTCAATTCTATTAACGAAAATGTAATATATCTTATTCAAAATTCATTATAACATTTTGGTTAATTTTGTATATAAATTTAAAATTAGTATTTTAAGCAAAGTCTGTTGAATAAAATCGTAGATTTGAATAAATAAATAAATAAAAAACCTGGGTCGAAAGTCCGACCCTAACGTAACTCGAGCTCTCGATCTTGCAAATAAACGGGGTGTAAAACGCATTACAAAAAATTAATTAATAAATAAAAACCCCAGATAGGTATAATGTTTGACTGTTATTGGCATTTGGCATAGTTTGCCATTTGCTGGTATCAGTCAATCCAATTAATTGACAAATTCCTTTCTAAAGCACACGTTTGACCAAATCATAGCTTTAACACAATGTTTGCCTATATTTGCCAATCATTTGTTTGGTGTCAACAATAGGTCTGTTTACCATTCTATCCTATATTTACGCCCTGACGAATAAGGATCAAATTAATTATTTAGTATTAAAAAAAAAAAAACATTTCTGAGTAGGTTTTTCAATTAACAGTGCGCCATTACTAATTTCATTAATATATCTTCAGGAATGAGTAAAGCTGTAAGATTTCATTACCTTACCTAATATCTTATTTATAATTCAATGCCCAGATATCTTTTGTACAGGTTTCCTTGTAAAAACCTTTCCACCCATCAATATGTCTTACAATTAATAAATGAAGAGAAAAAGTTCCGTCACTTATGTGTATTTCATCAAGTATAAAAGCCACAATAACAATAGACAACTCCAGAATTTGGTAATAGGGGTTTTGGCCATGTCTGTTCGGGATCAACTTGTCTGTCTGCTCGCTTGTCTGTCATTTGCTTTAGGCATACACATGCAACCAAAAGAATCACAATCAACAGAGGGACAACAAAAAAAAAAGGACAAAAATAATCACCCCAGTGCTTTAAATAGCTACAGCTACCCTTGCTTATATTATCTCACTAACAAACTGCCACTAGCGACCTATTGAGGAATAATCGTCCTTGGAGCCGTTTTTATGATTTTATTTTTTACAAATTTTATAAAGCTTAACCTGTGTCTGATTTAGACCTTTCTTATGACACTCATATATATTATTTTCAGCATCTTTTAGGTAAGAGTCCCTTAAGGATGTTTTTAGCTTTGACATTGACATTATATTATGACCCTAATTTTAGAGCTTTGAAAAATTAGAGTTTCAGGAAAACCTTCAGGCGAGGTTTGTTTTTTCTGTTTCTGTTTCAATGTCCTGGTTATCTTTTTTATGGTTAAGTTAATAAATATTATACAATACGTTTTTTTGACCATTAAGTAACTCTGATTTCCTAAAGACTTGAAAGGGACACAGAGGCAATTTTTTATTCTTTCTAATTTCATACTCTGACAGGTCAGTTATTAAAAAAGATTTTATCTTTTGGTTTTTAAGGTAAGGGACCACGAATATAATGGATAGCGCATCATTTATGTCTGTTTGTCTGTACCTTGGCCTAAAGCCTAAACCACTGAAGCGATTTTCTTAAAATTCAGAACTTAAACGTCTATAGTGATTATTTATAGAGATGAAATTAATTTTATTTTTAATCTCCAAAAATACCTAACAAAATTAAAGAGGTTATTTATCTCGGAAATAGCTCTTACGATTTTGATGAAAATTTCGTTCTGTAGGTAGGTACTGTTGTAGGAATAAGATCTGAATTTTAGTAAAAAAAAAGTTACCAAAAACTATTATAAACGTTATACCTACCTGCCTAAGAATGACTTGAATGATTCTGCTAAGCAAATGCCGCTATCGATTTTTAATTATTTTACACAAATTCATATTTTTTTCAAGAATTCAGACGGCGCGAGTGTTCTATACTTTGAGCTGGTAGAGCGGATGTAGCATTTCTTCCATCGAAACACCTCTTCTTTCACAATGAACCAAGTTGCTATTGCTGTCGTATTTTCCAAAGGAGTTGGGCCAGGTGCGTACGTTCCTATATTTTTTGGTCCACTTTTTTCGATTTTTCTGCATCTAAATTGATTGTATTCTGGAGGATGCGAAAACGCCGGCCGACATAATGCCGAAGACGTTGTCGATTATGCGGCGCGCACGTGTCAGGCGATAATTGAAAACGCGTTCCACCGTTCTAAGATCCCGTTGCCTGTACGGTTTCAAGATGTTCGGCCGCAGAGCAATTATGGAACAGGTGTTTAATGGCGATGGCGCGCGGGGCAACTTTTTGGTGGTTGCAGCTGGCAAGCAAAGCTGGTGGCTTCCGCCATCGGAAAATCGACCGTTAGGACTAACGTCGACGTACAAAAATATAGCATACCATTGTAAGTATTACCGCTATTTTTTTTCTGTTTTAAATATTTTTTTTTATAGAAAATTGCGGGGGGGGGGAGGTGAATAGACACCACCATCCCATACGATTTTTTCATGTATCGACCCAACGTACTAGCTCTAGCTTTTTGTCATAACTTATGCGAATCACCCTGCATATAGCTATGCTGGACTAGGTATAGACTTTTCTACGTTCTATTGAGTTTTTCTTCCTTTTTTTTATAAACTGCGTTGGAGACATTTATTTAGTAGTAACCATGGGTATGAAGGCTCATTGTGTTGTAAAAACACAGCATTATCTCATGGGAAATCCTGTGTTTTCATCAAATTAAACATCACAACAAAGTTGTACTCCTAAAGGATTCAAGACGGAGAAAAATCTTCTGACTGTATATATAGATAATGTTATTCATCAAAGAAGACGGGAAAGTTTTCAGTAATTTTGACAACTGCGAACAAAACTTCTTACCAACATGGGAATATTTATGTTTCAAGGGATGTCATAAATAAATAATATGAAGTACTTGCTAGGATTTACTTAGGTAATAGTTTTCAACAAGAACTTTTTGTTTTCTATTGTTTTTAAAGACGTAAAAATGTCAGTTTTTTAAATCTTATCTTTCCAAGAACTCTTGAATGAAAAATTAGTTTTTCTTACAAGGAAATTAAAAATTCTAGGGAATAGGATAACATAACAAAATTTAAGTCTCACGTCAAATTCAGCTGAGAAGCTACCTATACAATTGGCTCTGAACACAATGGAATGTAGCTATACAGTGGCGTAACTACGGGGGGGATGCAAATGGGGCAATTGACCCCCCCCCCCCCCCCGAACCATACAAAATTACTATTGAAATGTTTGAAATTTTGAGAAATTGTTCCAAATAAACATTTTAAAAGAATATAGTGGGTTGGTTCAAAACAAAAAAAAAAAGGAATCGTATGGTGGAAGGGGGGCAATTTTAGAAAAACAATTATTCAAAAACAACAGCGACCCTTACTATATTTCGTTATAACTTTTCTTAAAGCTAAAATTCCATTTATCAACGTGCGTTTTAAACCAACTTCTTTGAATGAATACTTTTTGTGAATTAAATTTTATTTTTAATCTGTTTTTTTTTTTTTTTTTTTTTTAATTTCACTATATTAAGTGCTACTTCCTATCAATTCAAGGTCAAACGCTGAAAATTCTTTCTTTCTATTAATTTCTTTTAAAATAAATTTGTTTAAGGGAACAGTTTTTGTAAAATTAATTTTCAAACTCAGTTTTCAAAAAAAAAAAATGAAAAAAGAATTTCAAACTAATTTTTTTTTTTAAATTTCAATTCAATGTTCTTATAACTGATTTTTTCGACATTCCTCTTCACACACACAGTAGAGTGTGTTCAACCAAGCTAATTTAAAAATATTTATTTAAAATTGATTTTTTTTTTGTTTATAAAATAATTTTTTTCAAAATTTTCAAATGCAATATTGTTTAAATAATTGAGAAGCACCAGATTGAAAAGTTATAACAAAAGCGGTCGAACCACCAAAAAGATATACTTGAATAATCCAAAAATAAGACCACTTTCTCCAAAAAACGTATAATAGAGTCAATGTGAGTAAATGTAAACAGAGTTAAAATTCCATACAAATATTGCAGTCATGAACGCACCCACTGAATAAACCTTCGGATGCACTCATTATCTATCATACATGTCATACATGTCACTCATTCGTGTGCTTACAGTTTTCAGTTGGCACTTGTTTTTTTTTTTATGAAATGTTCAATTTAAAAGTGTTTTACAAGCCTGGAGGAGCCTTCGGGAAATTTTAAAATTTTGTAAACAAAATTCAGAGCTAGGATTGTCTTTAACATATTTTTATGTTATACAAATTTATTTGCATTAAATTAAAAAAAAAGAGTTTGTAAAATTTCGAATGGTTTAAATTTGGATTAAATTTACCCTAGAAAATGTTATGATTAGGGTAAATGTAAATAAATTTTTGGGATGTTTGTAAACCTAATATTTTGGTTGAAAATTAAAATTGGTAAAAATTTATGAATGTTATTTTAAATGATTTGTTGCGAAATACATTTCACTCTCAAATATCCTTCGAAATTACTATTCATACTTATTGGATGATGTTGCCAAGCCAAGCTAAATGCTAACAATATCAAAATCATGACCTTCAAATTTTGTATGCGTATCGTTTGACTATTATCGAATGATTTCCCCTGAAATAATGAAGATTACAGAGTTTTGAAAGCCCAATCCAATACGTTGCTTATAACAACTTAAAGGCTCTGTTCCAAAACTTCAAAATGATTTACACTGCTGGTTAAATTTTCGCCATAAATTAGAACAAAAATAAAAACTGGGCAAAAGTAAACATATGTAATAATATTAACCGTTATTTTAAATTTTTAAAGTAATTTTTTATAATCTTTAATAAAATAAATATTGTGTTTTTAGATTATCATTCATAGTTTTTTGTTTTATTTATTTCAACTACAAAAATTAAATAAAGTTTTATTTTAAAATTTTTGAAAGTTGTAAAAATTGTTTTAAATTACCCACATTAACCCTACCTAATTTCGTTATGTGAATTTTTTGACCCAAACCTGAAACGCAGTTTTCTTACAATTAATCTGGTTATAGCAGGTACGAAGTTCAGTCAAAATTGTTGGATCCGTTTTCGAGAAAATTTGAAAAAAAAAAACAAATATTTGTATGGCAGCTACCAGTTCTAGATGAGCTAAAACGAAAAATCGAATTAACCCTCAAGGGAATCACATATAAAGGCTCTTTCAAGCAAATCGGTCCAACCTTTCAGGCTCTAGCTCATTAGAGCAAGTAAAAGCGGAATTAGTTTCAATTGAGAATTTAAACATTTTGGACTGCGTTTTTATTCTGAATTTTGTTAAAATTGATATTTTTTTTGCTATTCAAATTTCCAAAACAGCAAAAAAAACTCTCAAACAACACAATAAGACTTTCACTTTAGCACGTTTTATCTACTTTTTTTTTAATAAAATATGAAGAACTATGGTCGTTTTTAGATTTATCAGTCCAGCGATAGAAGAGGTAGGTAAATTAGGAAAGTGTCAAAACCATAGAGGTGTCAGTAACCAACACATATCAAGTGTCCAGATTAATGAAGCTCTACTGTAAGAAAATAAGTAAAATTTACTTACGAATAATATCTATGGTTTAATTAACAATTTAATATTATTGTGAATAATAATAAACCTTTCAAAATATGTAATATGTATATAAACCTTGATAAGGTTTAGATTACAATAAATATAATAAGTGAAAAGTTAATATTAAAGTCGGTTTGACTCTTTCGTCCTATGGTTGTTCATGTTCAGATTTCATTTCCGGTTGTCAAGTGGCGGTGTGTTTGGTTTGGGGTTGGCCACTCTTAATTAATTTGGTTCTGGGAAAGATGATTTAATATTATCTAGTTGTTATTTTATTTTGTTTGCTAACGGAAAATTTGTATAGAAGCCACATATACATATGTGAAAAAATAACCAAAATGATGTGGGTGGCTATTTATTTATAAAATTAAATTTTAAGTAGGTATTTGAGCAGGTAATAAAGGTTTTAGCAACTCGTGTTTTAGTTGTACCTATACTGTTAATTTATTAAGGTTTGATAAATATTGTGCTTGTGGCTTTTCCAATATTGGAACGCATACAACTTGAATGAAAAACTAAAGTTAATATCATTATGGTGCTGTGAATGTTCAACTAATGAATTTATATACATTTTCTAGGTATCGCCAACCAAATTTGTTGCTTTCTGAAATTACACCAGAGTACCTAAATAACGCCAGGATTTTTCTTTGGAAAAACTGCAGGTTTTGTTGTGGTCGTATATCGGCAATAACGCGGCGAATGTTGTCCTCCAAGTGGTCAATCGTTTCGGGCTTACATATCCCCACAGAAAATAGTCAAGCGGCGTTAAATCACACGATATTGGAGGTCAATTCACGGGTCTGTAACGTGAAACTATGCGGTTAGAAAACTTTTCCTTCAATAAATCAATTGTGGCACGAGCTGTGTGACATGTTGCGCCATCTAGTTGAAACCACAGCTCCTGCAGCTCATAATTGTTCAATTGATGAACGAAAAAATCAGTAATCATGGCTCTATAGCGGTCGTCATTGACTGTAACGTTCTGGGCAGCATCGTTTTTAAAGAAGTACGGACCAATTATTCCACCAAACCATAAAGCACACCAAACAGTCAGTTTTTGTGGATGTAACGGTGTCTCAACATACACTTGAGGATTATCATCACTCCAAATACGGCAGTTTTGTTTATTGACGTATCCATTTAACCAAAATTGAGCTTCATCGCTAAACAAAAGTTGCTTATGAAAATTGGGATCAGTAATCTTATTTTGGGACAATTTGGAAGCGTTGTTCAGGCGTCCGTCTATTCATGTTGAAATGCTAAACCAAACTAAAAACAAATCACTTGACAGCTGACAAAATGGCCACCAGTTAAAATAGTGTTGCCAAACCTTACATTTGCGGTCGGCTCTAAGACATAAATGTTAGATTTGGTTTTACATTTTTTTTCACGCGGAACCAAAATTTACCTTCTCGAGAAAGTAGCTATACAAAATGTTTCACAGGTTTAATAAAATAAATATATAACCCGTGAACAAATATTCCTAAAACTAAAAATTAAGATAAGCACCAATACAAGGTACAATTTCTAGAATTATGGTGAAAAGAAATTTTCAGTTAACAATAAAATCAATGTTCCATGCCGTGGTATCTACTCTACCTATGTATGTTTATTGATCCTTATAAGATATGTATCTAAAAATATAACAAAATTCTTGTTCATATTCGTGTCCTCGGCATAAAGCTACCTCAAGTGCATACCTACACGAGTTCATACCTAAAATACATTTTACCTACTCATGTTGTCCTCATCACATCGTGCTGGGACATTCCCAATCACCAAACATATACCTACAACAAACACAAATTTATTTAATCTTCTCCTTGGCTTCACAAGATTTCATTCAAACGACCATTTGGCTTAAGTCCCTATAAAGCCATTTTACATATTATACCTAATTTGAATCTTTTCTTCGATGAATTTGCTTTTATCTTTTTGTTAAAACTTGTATAGGCAGGTAGGTACTTTGAATTTTTATAAGTTAGAAAAAAGAGATCAAAATTTACAGCTGAAGAAGGCTATTGGTACCTACATTATATGTAAATTGCAAATTATTGAAAGTATTGTGTTAACCTTAACCTTAATAAATTAAAAAAAAAATACTTGGTTAGATTACACGTACTTGATCTTATAGGAAATTGCTACTTTGAGGCTTGAAATCTGAGGTATTCATTAGCTATTAAAACCATTCGATTTTTAATTAAATTTAAGGGAAAAATACAAATTATTTAGGAAGGGTTCTTAAAAGAATGTTTAGTGTTGAAAATAAAAATAATATCGTGTCCATTTTGATTTGAATAAAGTTTTAGAGCATGAAAAATTAAAGAAAATTAAATATTTAAATTTCAAAAAAGTGCCCGATTGAATAACTCGAACCTGCTCTTGTGGTTAAAAACTTTACTGTAGCTATAGACACTAAACAAAATAAATTGTTTTTTTTTTTTTATAAAAAAATGCAATATTGTTTGATCTATTTAAAAGCAGCGGATTGCAGAATTAAATGATAAAATAGTTACCTACAGGAAAAACCAAGTCGGAAAAGATCTTCTTGAACGATTATACAGTCTGAAAGGAATTTTATCGACACTAGATTTTTAGGTCATGAGCGAACAAAAAGTTTATTCGAATACCGAATTTGGATTTAAATGTCATTTATATAACAGGAGATGTCCCAGGGCCCATGTTCTGTAGCTCTCGCATGGTTAAAACCAGTCGAGAAACGATGAAAAATGGAACAAAAGTCATACTATTTGTTCCATTTTTCATCGTTTCTCGACTGATTTTGTCGATGCGAAAGTTACAGAACACTGTTCCAGGTGGCTTCCTTGAGGAACCCCGGAATAAATATTGATTTGATGGGATTTTATATATTTTAAGTAAGTATAGTAGCTTACTTACTTACTTAGGTCCTCAGACCTGTTAAGTCCGTGGGGGACCCCTAGTGGGGCATAGGGTCTCGACTACGCCTACGTGCCATCGTGTGCGGTTTCCAGAGATGTGTTTCAGCTCCCTCCAACTCTTGCCTAGTTGCGCTGATTCCTCCTCGACTGTTCTACGCCATGTGCTTCTCGGACGCCCAGCTCTTCGTCCTTCTTGTGTGAGCGGATTCCACTGCATTGCTTGCGTTGCAATACAGTCGTTGCCTTTTCGAAGCGTATGTCCAATCCACTGCCACTTTCGACGTCGTATAATAGAGTCGATAGGTTCCTGGCCCGTTCTCCTAAGGAGCTCTTCGTTGGAAATACGATTGGGCCAGAAAATCCTAAGTATGTTTCGTAGACATCTATTAACGAACGTTTGCAGCTTCTTAGTGACAGCTACTGTAACCTTCCAGGTGCTGCATCCATAAAGCAGTACGGATTCTACATTGGAGCGGAACAGTCGTAGCTTGGTCCTCAAACTGAGAGAGTTATTCCTCCATATATTTTTTAACATACCGAAAGCAGCCTTTGCTTTCCCGATACGGCTGCTGATGTCTTGTTCGGTACCGCCTTCGGTAGAGATTATACTTCCAAGATATTGGAAGTTCTGAACCTTCTCTACCGGCTGCTGGGAGATATTTATAAGAGAGGATGTCTGGGTTCCGAGGCTCATCATTTTTGTTTTGCCGATGTTGATGTTTAGCCCCACGATTTCTGCTTCTCTCTCCACCCTTGTTGCCATTTGATGGAGATCCATGATCCTATGAGAGACCAAACATACGTCGTCCGCATAATCAAGATGCTTTAGGTAGGATGTCAGAGTCCATCGAATTCCTCCGTTTCCTGTCAGGGCTGCGCGTAGGACATCGCTTATCACCAACAAAAACAATATTGGCGACAGTATGCAGCCCTGTCTGACTCCGCTTTGAAATTCAAACTCTTCTGACAACCTACCTTCGTGCAGAACGTGACATTTGGAACCTTCATAAGTTGCTTTAATAATAGCAATTAATTTATCTGGGATACCCCTCCTGCGTAAAGCACACCAGATAAATTCTCTGTTAACGCTGTCGAAAGCCTTCTCAAAATCGATGAACAGCAGGTGAAGTGGTGACCGATATTCAGCGCACTGCTCAATTATGATCCTCAAGGTGTTGATATGATCAATACATGAGGATCCAGCACAGAATCCTGCTTGTTCGGCATCGAGTGTCGCTTCAAGATGTTCTTTAATGCGTTCCAGGACAATCTTTGCTACTATTTTGGCAACAGTAGGCAAAACGCAAATCCCCCTTCAGTTTTCGCACTTTGTTAGGTCTCCTTTTTTTGGGAGCTTGACGATCATTCCCTTTTTCCACTCGTCGGGGAAACCTTCGGCGACCCAGGCCGCCTGTATGAGTGGTTGCAGGAGTTCGCTCGATTTCGTTGGCGCCGCTTGTAAAAGCTCTGCGGGAATGCCATCGAGTCCTACCGCTTTGTTGGTCTTAAGTGCTTTAATTGCGGTACATATCTCATCTCTATTGGGGGTTACGGTACGAATTCGGGAATTTGTTGCTTCGGGCAGCTCATTAGGTATCTGTTGCACATTACTATCGGTTACTCGGTTTAAAACCGAAGCAAAGTGGTCCTTCCACCTTCCGAGCTGAGCAGGGAACCGTCGTAGCTTGCTTACACTGCCAATTTTTTTTGGACAGAGTTTTTTTTTATAGCCTCTTCTACCTAACAACACACGGCTACTGCTATTGCAATCAATTTCTTCATTGAATGTCTCTACTCTATAGGATGATAATATCATAGGAAACAGGTAATGATTACATCACATAAGGTATTAAGTTTAAAAATTCCGTCATAGCATCAAAACTATACCTCTATAGTAATAAAATATATAAATTCATTACATGCTGGCTTCAACAATCAATTAAAATAAAAAACTTAGTTGAACACAAAATGCATGATGATGAAAAGAATGCTTAAATTACTTTAACTTTCATCAATTTTGTGTTTAAATTTACATTTTACATCTTTACATACCTAAGCACCTTACAACAATTTTAATTATACATCTCACTCACTCATACCTAATTGTGGGGATTCAACATGTTGCCATTGCTATGTTGTTTCCCCAAATATTTAACTATGACTAGCTGATGTTAACTTCCAAGAATGCACCATGATTACCCATAGTTGCATCACCGACTGCAGGACTATGATGTAGTCTTTTCAATCTTTGGTGTGTTAACATAAACTACACAAACTATTATTGTAATACGATAAGCTGAACTAATAACTTATTTTATTCATAGAGAAATTCCGAAAACTTCATATTATATCTACATTATTGAACAACAAGAGTGATGATATTCTTTATTCTGGGAATCGAATGGAACTTCCAACACAAGCAACCTGTTGCACATAGTTTGAAATACCTGCAGTTCTTTTTGATATCAAAATTTGAGTTTTAACGAGGAAATAGGATAGTGGTGCTTAACTACTAACTTAGAGTTCTGGGTTCGAATCCCACTTGTTTTTTCTTTAAGCCCCACTTTCAACTTGATAGGGATACTCATCTGCGGAACTTCATGAGCTAAGCCCGCACTGCGTCCATAGAAATTCTTTGCCAAACCGCTATTTCTTCTAACTATAGTGTGATGTGAAAGCTCAAATTATTATAAAATTGCTAACACAACATGTATAGGTATTAAAAATGTCCTTTTCTAAATTGAAATCTGAATTGAAATTGCTTTCATATGAAACTATACACCTTTAAACAAACATTTTAAGAGAATTCCATCATTGATTTGACTATCCTGCTTTTTTTTAAATTTTGAAATTTCATAACATATTCTAACTGAAATTGGGAGGCCACCATTTTGAATACAACAAAATGTGGCAGTATCTCACTTAATTTAGCGTTTCAAAGTGATTAAGAACCGTTTGCTGATACGAAACTTAAATATTTATGTTCAACTTACAACGCTTATGTTCTACTTTTTACTCAGCGTAAATTGTCACATGAGCTCTTATATGTTGAACATAAATTATTAAGTTTCGTTTCAGCAAATGGCACTAAGTGTGTGTTATTAATTTTTGTCAAAATTTGGCGTGGGAAATGAATTTCGTCCACAAAATTTAATAAATGGCCCACTGTGGGCCGCGCCTAAAAATGAAAATGTAACAAAAAATATAGAGTCCGACACAAGGTGTTCAACCTTCATTGGATCCATGGTTTCAAATCTTATTATGCAAACATACTTTACGTCATAGTTTCTTAGGGAACGATAAAAATGCGAAAAAATAAAATAAAAAAAACAAAAACGTCGTTTTATTAATAATAATCTAATAAATAATAGAAAATTGTATTTCCAGTAATGTTCGTCTTTTTCAGTTAAAACCAATAGTTTTGAGAAGATTAAATCAATTCGCATTTTCCAAAATGGTGGATTTCCTCAGGGGTGTGGCATATCCCGATAACCTGGACTTATGCTTTTCCAAAAGCCCTCTTTCCACAAAAAGGTCTATCTTTCTTGTACTTTTACTTTTATTTAAAAACAAAAATCAACTTTTAATATTCTACAGACAAGGATTCATTGAAGATCTAAAAACTGATATTGAAATTCCGATAGGTAGAGGTATAGGTAGATATCTATACGCATAAATATGTCTTCCTTCAAAGTGTAAATGAATTTTGCGGCCTCCGTAAATCAATAAAAATGTCTTTTCGCTTCATATTCTACAGCACAATCCACAACAACAGCTCAGAACGTGTACAAAATATGGTATCTTGCGGCAAGTAGTGCATCCGTAGAGAAACTGAACCAATTGTACTAAAAGCGTAACGTAACGTAGATGGTAGGGGTTAGCTATTGTTTAGGTTGGTTTCTACGTGCAACAAAACCTTGCAAAGCCTCAAGTACTCGTATGATATATCGTTATTTTCATAGAATCTGTAGTCAGTTTGTTTTGATATTTTTAGGCTCACAAATATAAATTTGAGTTATTCTGTTAGATTTTTAAGATTTGTGTTGATGTCTAAGCATCTATGCAGTGGCGGAAGTAGGGTTAACTTACGTCTAATACATTTTGTGCAATACGTTACGTGTCACACGTTCACGTTAGGGTACGGTTGCATTATACAAATGTATATTGGGTACGTTCAATAACAAAAATCCGTCACTCTGACAAATTTTATAAACTCACGTATACATAGATGTTATTTGTTTTGTTTACGGTGCAATAAATTTGTTTAATTTTTTTATTTTTTCAAATTTGTAACAAGAAACATTGTTCATTCTAGAGCAAGTACTTGCGACCCAGCCGTGTATTTTATGTTGATACCATAGATACAATATGTAAATTTTACGTGATTTTTTCTATGGTTTTGTTTTATTCAATTTTCAACTTTATTTTTGGGATCTTCTTTGCAGAGGCTCCTGGAATTAATTTTGTAAGTTTGAGGTTTGGGGGGCACTTGCCTTGGAATAAAGATTTTTCTTGAGTTTGAGGTATTGTTCTTAGCAACAGAGGACAAATTTAATTAAAGGAAAGTTGTGTCTTGAATTGTTATAGGAGAAGCGAAGAAATGATTATTTTTACAATAAATTCACTTAATGTAGGCTAGGTGGGTTAAGATATGCGGTTAAGGTGTGGTCAGATTTTATTTAAGGTATAAAAAGATATAGGTGCAATTATAATGTTACCTTGTTTGATTTTCAATTACAAGTGTTTTGTTGCGATGGGGTTCAGAGATTTATGTAAAAGGGTGTCGTTTAATTAAAAAAAAAAATCCCAAGGGATTTACTTAATTTGTTGAATTTTAGCAAGAGAAACAAAAATTAGCTTCTCAAAATCCTTACAATTTATGGAGAGAATTCTTTTATTAAAACGGATAAGAAAGGCCAAACAATTTTTTACTAGCAAGTAGGGTTTTCAAATTTTTTCCTCGTACTAAACTGGGCTAAAATTTGCCATTTTTCCAGGCGGAAAATTGCATTTATACATATTTATTGCATTCGCAGTTGAATATTCCTGTGAACTAATAGTTCCATTGTCCATTTTTGATCGAGAAAGTCCGGCATGTGCGTTTACCGTAAATGACATTGCCATGCCGAATTCATCAAAACATTCAGCACAATAAAAAGTTGTGTGGAGCTTTTGATTTATTCACCAGTAAATTTTTAAAAATTTTCTATTGGATTATCTTGTAGGTATGTCTTTATGTCTTAAAATGTCCTTAGGTCTTTTTAATATAGCAAGTGTTTTTTTCCAGCAGAATTGCTGGAAGTCACAAGTGTATTTGGAAAAAATTACCATCAGATGCAAAACTAGTTACACTGCATATGATTACGATGAGTATAGGTTTTTCATCAAGCTGTCTAAGGGTCGCTAACTAAAACATTCTAATATATATTTTACATCAGTCATTTTGAACACGTCAACTAAATACGGTACGGTACTATTGGAAATCGCAAGTTGATATACAATAGACGGACACTTCACCACCGCCGGCCGATTGAGTGATGGATCTTGTAGTGCTGTCATTAAAGTGCTCAATATTAGAGTGGATTTTTGGTGTCTGGATACTTTTTTTTTCATCTTGGCAAAGTAGTGTAGATTTTATTAGAAATGATTTATTCATTTGCATTTTATTTAGGAAATTCCGCAGAACAGAGACTTTTGCCAAAAAAAAACACAAAAGATAAAAAATAATGATGTTAATTATTAAAACATTTTTTATTGTTAAAAGGCACTAAATAAAAGCCAATTGAAATTCACGTCAAAAGTTGAAACATATACAGAAATTCGCTTGTTTAGCAAGATTTCTCTTTACATTCCAATGAATATAAAATGTTCTTAATTTATTTTAAATAAATTTAAAAAATATAAAACTATTCTTTTTTTAACATGGAATCATTATTTTTGAACAAAAATTAAAAGAAAAATAAACCAAACAAAAAGGTTTAAAAGAAAAATCAAGGGAATTGGCAAAAAATCTAGTCTTGCTTCGACTAAATTTATTTATTTGAAGTTGGTAAGTGCGGAATGAAAGATCAAGATAAACAAACGTTGACATTGACAACAACTTGAGAATATTTTTAATTCATCTGCATAGAGAAGAACCTTTGCTAATTTGAAAATAGATGTTTTATCACTTATGAAATTAATAAATAGCAGCGGTCCCAGATGTCTGCCTTCAGGCAATCCAGATGTACAATGGTGTATTCTAGAGAGAAGATAAGTTCTACTATCTGATCGCGGTTTATCAAAAACAATTCAATCCAGTTCAAAAGCATTGAATGATATCCAAAGCGTCTTAATTTTTCAATAAGTATATTATGATTAACTGAGTCGAAAGCTTTACTGAAGTCGCTGTAAATGACATCAATTTTCATTCCTTTTTTCATTTTATGTTAATTGCAGATGAAGAAAAATATAAATGATTAGTTGAAGTGGACCTTTCCCTTTTGTAAAGAGTTCAATAGCAGAACGATGTCAGTGGCAGGCATAAGTAATGCTGCTAAGCTGTTATATCTACAGAGAGATATTCCGTTTTAACGTTTAATGAACTTTACACTATTCAAACGTATAAAATAAAATAAATAAATAAAATAAAACTTCAGGAAATACCTACTCAAAAGTAAAAACAAAAATGATTTTAATTATTGAATAACAAAACATTGAATCTCAAACATGGTACACACAAGCTTCTAAGAAGTTTGCATAATGTATTATTGAATTAAAAATTTCCCAAAAAAACTATTGTTTTGAATATAGGTAGATACCTATAAAAATGGTTTATATTATATTTTTTATGAAATTTGTTGATGGTTTGCTTTTTGAAATTTCATTTTTACATAAGTCAGAAAACACACAGAATCAGTCAAAACGTGTTTTTCTGTCTTATGAAACAATAATCGATTGATTCTTATCACCAAAACACACCAACCAAGGTAAACAGAAAAACATGTAATTGTTTTCATGTTTTTATGTTTTTTATGACTGGTTGTCGAAAATACATGGCTTTGTGTATGCGGTCAACGCATTCAAAAACATTTTGATTTTAGCCAGTGTCGTTGTCGATTATTACACACGTATTTGGCGCAACCCTCTGCATGAAAAGAAAGCAAAACAAAAACAGAAACAGAAAAACATATTTATTTCTTTTTCGATTGTTATGTGTGTGCCACTGCCACTGCCACTGCCACTGCCACTGCCACTGCCACTGCCACTGCCACTGCCACTGCCACTGCCACTGCCACTGACACAGTGGGCGTTTTAATCGTTTAGAAGTTTTGGTTAAAAATTGTTTTTCGTTTTGTGTCTCAACACACACCAAACGAAGCAGAAAAGTTAAGTGATATTGTATTTGCTGCCACACATTGAATATGTATGTTAATGGTCATGAAATCTTTAACGAGAAAATGTTAAAAATGTCGATAATAACTAATAAAAAGTTGATTTTTTGTTTGATTCGTTTTAAATGAAATATTGGTGGTGTTTTTTGTCAGAAAGCTGTTCACAGTACATTATAAGATTTTACACGATTTACAAACACAACATCCACACAAGGATTACTGCCAATAAGAGCAGAAATAGAATCCTATACTGCGGATGGGATTATTTTGGATATTTCTTACTATCTTATATATGTATATTTAAAATCCCAAAAAAAAACACTGATATTGTTTGGCCTATTTATAAGTATCACAATGAGAAATTATAACAAGATCGGTCTAATCATTGAAAGGATGTACACGAATTAGCCAAAAATGATATCAAAAACGTGAAAATGGCTATTTCCGTTATGTGAATTTGTTTGCCAAAAACCTGAAACGCCATTTTATTACTGTGGTCTTTACACCTACGAAGTTTTATCAAAATCGTAATAGCAGTTTTCGAGAAAATTTAAACCCAAAAAGAAAAAAAAATAGTTGTATGGCAGCTATACCCGTTATACAAATTTGAAACTCTCCAATTACAGTGGACCCTCGGACGAGATGTACAAACTCACAGACACACATACAGCCAGACAGACAGACAGACAGACCGACGGACGGTATGACGAAAATCACTTTTTCGGAATTCTCAAATATCGTAGTGTTAGTTTTGATTACAATATCAGGGACAATCCTTCAGCCACCCATCATCAATGTAATTATTGTCTATATCCTGATACATACATACATACATATAACACGTGCTTATTTTTATTGATGTATAATGAACTGAATAATAAATACGCACTCCACAAAATCAATACAAGATTTATTAATCAAAAAAATAAACATCAGAAATAATATTGATTGCATATTTTAGTCAACATTAATAAATAATTAATTTTTTTGCAAAAATTTGTCTATGTATGAAGATAGGTATATGGACATATCCATAGATGACAATATAAAATATCTAGTAAAAATGATTATTCTATCGAAAATATTAGTACCAATATATTCAAGGCAGACCTTTTCCAACAGCACCAGCACTATTATGCACACACATTTATATGATAAGCAAAGCACAAAGCAGACATACATATGTATGTGTTATTATATTCTAATTAACGCAAACATTTATTGTTAGCTTTTTCTCTCTTGGTGTTCGTTGTCTATTGTCTTGATCTATTTATATGAATATTATTAAAAGTACATACATATATCTCTGGATCTGTGTATGTCAGTCGTTGTTTTATGTAAAGGGTGGTCCAACGAAAACCCACGATGTTAATTGTAAATAAAACAAAAAGTTTTGAGAGAATTGTCTTAATATTTTTTATTATGATAGAAGGATGTATGAAAATTATGTATGTGTGTAACAAAATATCGGCCAAATGCTCGCCACAGCTTCGGTGGCATACCTCTATCCGATGGTCCATATTTTCAATGACTCTGAGACAAAATTGATATTCAATGTCGTTGATGTGCCGAATTATCTCATTCTTTAGCTCTTGAATTGTTCTTGGTTTAGGTATTGACGTACACTTTTTCTTCTAAATATCCCCAAAGAAAAAAGTCCAACGTTGTCAAATCACATGATCGTGGCAAACAATTAATATCGCCACGACGACGTGAGATAACACAGGCATTGAATTTCTCGCGCAAAAGAGCCATTGTTTCGTTGGCTGTGTGGCAAGTGGCACCATCCGGTTGGAAGTACATATCGTCCAGGTCCATATGCTCAATTTCCGGCCACAAGAAGTTGCGTTATCATCTCGCGATAGCAAACACCATTCACGGTAACTGCTTGGCCGACCTCATTTCCAAAGAAGTACGGCTCGATGACGCCGCCGCCAGCCCATAAACTGCACCAAACAGTCACTCTTTGTGGATGCATCGGCTTTTCAACATTTCCTACAGACCCGGTTTGCTGAAATTTGAGCACAGTTCTACCGATTGTTGACACATTTGGTCGATTATGCTGACCAAAAAAATTGCGAAGTGCACGAAATGCATTTTGATTTGAACGCCCATTTTTGTAAAAGGCTTCAACAATCTTAACGCGCTGCTCAATTGTGTACCTCTCCATGGTTGAATTTGTCAAACACTTAAACAAAGAAATGTCAAATTAAGTTGGGCAAAAAACTTGACGCTAAGGTGTGACTCACAATTAACATCGTGCATTATGGTTGGACCGCCCTTTATATAAATAAAGTCCTGAAGTTCGTTTTAGTTTATTATGGCAGAGCAAACGTTATTTTCATTTTCTAATTCATTTTTATTACCAGCACAGCATCTCTCTCTCTCTCACTCTATCTGTGGTGGGTTTACAAAATCGTTAAAATCTGCCTGCCCATGGAGGATTTGAAATAGGCGTATACATAACAAAAACATGATATATAATTATTATTATTTATCGATAAGGATCTTAAAAGCCCTCCATATCGATGGAGGTCTAAGATATCCCTAAATACAATTTCGAATTTTATTAAAATTATTCACATCATATGGGTACCCATGAGCGTGAGAGGAATAGCTATATATAGCAGCTATATTGAACAGGGAGTCAGCATCAAAATATTATAATTATGTCCTTTGGGCGTTATATTATATAGTTTCCGGTATCTGTTACTCGTAAATTAGCTGTTAAAAAGGGTCATATAATAACCCATCATCCTCATAGCGTGCGTTCATCACGAGTGGGGTGAGGGGTGGCCCATCCTAATACCTATATAGAGCTGCATTGCATGATGCGATTATACTCCGATTGAGTCTTTGTTGATTAACTTTATTTACTAAAGGTGTTTATTTCACCAGAAGGCTCCTTGATGATGTTAAGTGGGGAACAAAATTGAGTGTGGTGTGACATTTTTGTTGACATGGCAATTATGATATCATTTGCATAATTTTATCTGAGTGTCAATTTAATTAAAGTGTGCGTCATTAAGCCTGCAAGCATAATACAGTGTTTTTTTTTTTTTTTTTTAAAGGGTGTGTGATTACTGATTAGTGATTATGAGGTTTTATATTATGACTGTTATTGGAAAATTGTTGCTCTTATAACAATATTATAATTAATTATTGAAAATAGAATTTTATAATAGAAAACAAAAAGAAAAAAGCTATAATGATGGAGATAACTGTTGTTTTGTATATAATGTCGATGGAAACGTTTTATTTTATTTTAATAATACAGTGTGTCACAAAATAACTTCTTATATTTTTGAAATAGGCACCATTCAAGGTTGTAGGGGTCGTAGCGGGATGGGTGGGGTCTTATTCGACAGGTGTGGGTTTCAGAGATCAGAGCTTCGACTTGTGTTTCTTTTTTCGTTGAGAGGTAGATCGAAGCATGCTCCATGAGATCAGAATAAAATGAGTACAAAGCTGAGCGCAGTCAACTTAAAAAAATGGTTATGTTATCATCAGAGAGCTCTATGCTGTCAAGAGACATTAACTTTGATCAGAACATTAGAATTCAAAACTCAAGTTTACGGGCTTTGTTAAAGAGTTTTTTTGATAGATTTTCTGTTTTTTTTTTTAATAGAACTCTCAATAAATACTTAGGTATGAAATGTGTTCTTTTCAAAAAATAAAGTTGTGTTAGAAATTGCACGTAGCTACTCAAATTTTGCTAAACATATCCCACACCTAAAACTATTTATTTATTTTGCAATTTTTGATTTTCAAACTTTTATATCGGGTTTTTCACTAAGAGTGCTACAAAAGTTTTTTTTAATAAAACAAAAAACGGTTTTGGATATCAATTAAATTTTGTATTCCTGTTAAAGTACGTTTGATGCCATTATGTATGAAACTCGATTTCTTTTGCATGGCCACCACGGGCCGATTGCAGAAGTCCAGACGCTGAACCCAATTTTCGACGGTTTTCAAGCATAAATCGGCCGATACTGCTGCAATTTCACGTTCGATATTCGTACGAAGTTCATCAATCGTCGCTGGCTTGTTGGCATAGACCATAGACTTGACGTAGCCCCACAGGAAATAGTCTAACGGTGTCAAATCGCACTACCGAGGCGGCCAAGCGACTGGACCATTTCGTGAGATAACACGTTCTCCAAACTTGGTTTCCAATAAATTGATTGTGACATTCGCTGTGTGGCTTGTGATGCCTTCCTGTTGGAACTATATGTTCTCCAAGTCCATATCATCCAATTGGGACCAAAAATATTCAGTTAACATTGAACGGTAGCGATCCCCATTCACAGTAACGTGCCGGTCTTGATCATCACGGAAGAAGTATGGCCCAATGACGCCGCCGGCCCATAAACCACATCAAACCGTAATTTTTTCGGGATGCAATAATGACGAATGGAGTACGTGTGGGTTGCTGCCTGACCAATACCGCATATTTTGTTTATTAACGAAGCCATTCAGCCAGAAATGAGCCTCACTCCTGAAGATGATTTTTCGATGAAAATCCGAATCATTTTCAAGTTGTTGCTCAGCCCAATTCACGAAAATACGACGTTTCTGGTGGTCAAGCGGCTTCAGTTCTTGCGTCAATTTAATCTTGTAAGGATGTAGGCCAAGATCTTTTCGCAAAATTCGCCATAACGACGTCACAGAGATGCTCAACGCTTGAGAACGACGTGTGAGAGACACATTTGGGCTTTCTGCAACTGAAGCCTCAGCGGCGGCAATATTCTCGACACTACGGGCACTCCTTCGTCTCACTGGCACGGGAACATTTTGTATTGTGCCTGTGGATTCAAATTTTTCCACTAGACGCTCAATTCTTGATCTGCTAGGACGATTTATGACGACCATAAATTGGACGTAGCGCTCTTAACGTTGAGGCCACTGACTCCGAATTTCGGTAGTAAATTTTAATAATTTCGACTCATTGTTGGCTCGTATATCTTTCCGTCATGAAATGGCAAACCTTACTTAAGAGAAATGTCAAAAGAACGGCAAGAAGTATGGCGTCGTTTGCTGTCCATGTTGCTCTACTTTTGTAGCGTCCCTGTTGAAAAACCTGTTACATATCTCGATTTCTAGATTTTTTTAATCGATTTATTCCATATCAGCATGAGGTCTATAGTATTTCAAAATGTATATCGATTAAAAACAAAGTAGCTGTGTCAAATTGATCTCGAAATGTATCCAAATTTTCTATTTTTTTTTTTTTTGACAGCTCCCCAATTGAACGACCACTTTTTGCCACTCAAAAGGAATCAAAAAAAGTATATTTTAAAAAGTGGGGGCAAAAGAAAAGTGCTCCCAAAAAATCGATTTTTTTTTCTTCAAATTTGATTTTTCCCTTTCGATTGCTCTTTTTTTCAAATTATTGGCCACACTAGAAATATTTTTTATTTTGATTTTTGTAAAACACTTCAGAGTTTTCAGCAACAAGGTGCTGACTGTGATTCCGCGTATCGGAAGATCCTGTGATTGTATTCGAAATGAGGTAATTATTGTTCGGGTGTGAGAAAGTATATTGATTGAAACCCCGAACAATTAGAACAGTCATTTTAAATTTCTGACACTTTCAATTTTGACAACCTGCCCTGTGTGAGAAAGTATATTGAGGGAAACCCCGAACACTTAGAACATTCATTTTAAATTTCTGACACTTTCAATTTTGACAACCTGCCGAACCTTACCTTATAGCATTTTCGCTTGGTAGTCCGGAAGCCTTCCCAATGCTACTGAAAGCTTTCTTTTGGCAATCGATGACAGTTCTTCTTCTGAAAAGAAGAGAAAATCGATTCTCAATTTGAATAAGTGCCTGGACACATTGACGGAAGATCGCAATGCCTCACTGCACACTCTATGGCTACACACGAAAATAAATTAGCTTGGTGATGCAAGAAAATTGAAAGCAGAGAACGGCTGGAAAATAAAACACAATACCTCTGTTCGTTTACTAGTAAAGGGTTTTCCAATAAGAGGTGTTATTTTGATATTCAAAGAAAAATGGCATTTTTTGAGATAAATGATCGGATGTTTATTTCATTATAAAGAGGAAGGTATGCCGTTAATAATGGAACACAACATCAGCCAAATGGCCGCCACGACCACGCTTACAGGACCATATCCTTTTCATGAAATTTTCCATAACCAAATCGCAAAGTGGCTGCCCGATGTCCTCGATAGCCTCACGAATTCCATCTTTGAGGTCTTGAATCGACGCTGGGCTGTTGGCGTAGACCTTATCTTTCACGTGGCCCCAAAGGAAGAAGTCGCAAGGTGTTAAATCACAAGATCTCGGTGGCCAATTGTGATCACCTCTTCGAGAGATAACACGGTCCGGAAACTTTTCCCGTAAAAGATCGATGGTTTCATTGCTTGTGTGGCACGTAGCGCCGTCTTGTTGAAAATAAACGTTGTCCAGATCAATACCATCCAATTCCGGCCATAAAAAATCATTAATCATCTCTCGATAGCGCAATCCATTGACCGTAACTGTTGCTCCAGCCTCATTTTCGAAAAAGTAAGGTCCAATGACCCCGCCGGACCATAAACCGAACCAAACAGTCACGCGTTGAGGATGGAGAGGCTTTTCAACAATAACTCTTGGGTTTTCCGAGCCCCAGATGCGATAGTTTTGCTTGTTGACGTAGCCTCCGAGGTGGAAATGGGCCTCATCAGTCAAGATGATTTTTCGATGAAATTCCGGATCATTTTCATGCATTTCAAGGACCCAATCAGCAAAGACACCACGTTGTTGATGATCAGCCGGCTTGAGTTCTTGTGTTAACTGAACTTTATAAGCCTTAAGACCCAAGTCTTTATGCAAAATACGGTGTAATGACGTTTGTGGAATGCCTAATTCCAAAGAACGACGAGTAATGGACAAACCTGGGTTTTCTTCAACACTTTGGGCTACAACAGCAATATTCTCAGTTGTTCTTGAGCGACGTGCACGGGTTTTATTCTTCACATCACTAACTTGTCCCAACAGCTCGAATTTGTCCACTAATTTCTGTATTGCGGTCCGACAAGGTGCTTCACGACGACCCAAAAATTTTTTAGTTTTACGAACCGTCTCTGCCAAATTTTCACCATTTTTATAGTGAATTTTAATAATGTCAATGCGTTGTTGAAGCGTGTATCGTTCCATTTTTATTAATGGCGTAGTTTCTACTTGTCAAATGTTAAAAAATGACAGCTTTAAAAGTGACAGCCACCGAAATAGCGGGCTATTCAAAATAACACCTCTTATTGGAAAACCCTTTACTTCCCAAACCTGCCATTCTATACCAGTTTTAGTCCAAAGTTCTGTCAAAGTTCATATACAAAAATTAAATTGGATTAAAAATGGTAGAAAGGGGTAGTTTTGGGACTATAGTACGCGACACACCTAACATATACATACCTTTGAAGTAAAGTTGTACTCGTTCAAACACATATAACTATAAACATTTAAGAGAATCGAATAAGTATCGAAACTGCAATTACGAGCGAATTTTTTGAACCTACCGTAGCTCGGCGATAAAATGAAAATGTAATTATTAATGAAACTTGTATCACAAAGTTTTAGAAAATATAAAATGTATGATATTCGTGCAGATTTTTGATTTTTCAACCCATCTCTTTCCTTCTTATTAAAAATCATTCCCTCTCTTTTACATGTTCATGAAGTTTCATGCGCAATTGCGTCAATGTGTCCAGGGACTAAAGAATTATGACAGAAGCAGGCACATATGAGCACACTTTAAACGTCAAAATTGTGAAATGAATTTCGGTTAATTTCTAGATAAATTCTACCTACTTTTTTTTATTTACTTATAATTATATCTATTATCCAAACATGTAATCGCACCATTTGTTCATGAGTATAATTAAAATTTTCCAAGTAAATGTTCGCCATGTTTACAAATCACGAAAATGAAAAACCTTTTATTCAGAATCGGCATTTGATGTTACTCAAATACAAGGAAATAAAAGTTGTGTTTTTCTCTTGAAACCTTTTTTTTAAATATTGTAGGTATATGTATATACAAAATTCATTGCTAGTTGATAAAATGCGCTAAGAGTAATTATTCGCAAATTTGCACTTCCATGGATAAAACAAATACCATTATACAAATGCTACTTTTTTTTAGCCTGCCTAAGTCTCTAAGCCGATGGTAACAGGAAGTTTCTCTACAAAAAAAAAAAATAAAAAGTTGTTTCTATGTAAACTTTCAGCAAAAAAGCTGTGGAGAAAAAATTAATATTTTTTAGTCAAGTTTATGAATCGAAATTTCTTTCGAATGGAGGTTTTACCAACGAAATTGACATCACTGCGTTCGTCATAACCAAACTTAATTATTCTTCAAAAAAAAAAAAAATACTAAAATAGCTCTGCCTGCTGTGAAAATTAATTTACTTACATCCGCTGACATTGTTTATTACTTTTTTTTTAACGATACACGGCCAACCACAAACATCCTTTGCCTATGCCAACTTTTCTAATAAGCGACGATATTAATATCATTTTACCAATCAAAATAATCCATGATTATTGGCCATGATTTATTGGCATATATAAAAAAACGAGATTCTATCCTAAAATAAGTGATAGCATTTTATTTATTCATGGATAAAGTGTCAACTAATGCCAGAGGGCATTTGCATTCGACCGCCCATTGTTTTTATTTGTATACCTATAAGTCCATTGTGTGGCAATAAAGTGTTTTTTTACCGTGGCAAGGTGAGTCACCCTCTAGGTACATATATTATAAAAACAAAAATATAAAATAATATGCGGGGGCTATGCCCGAGCTCTGAACTTTAGCATGTTAGCAGATTGTTTTGTTTTTGTGCGTAATAAAATACCTACATTTGTTAGGTATATCTGATTGTTCACTTGTTACGGTCATTGAATATATGAATACCCTCAAACCGACCACTTCATGGCCGAGGTTTTGTGTGTCCAGTATAATTTAAGTTCCATATTAATTAGATGCCTTATCAGATTACTTTTATTAAAGATCAACTTCAGGCAGCATGATTGATAGAAAGGAGGAGAATTAATGTCGCCAGCTGAAGAGCTTTACGGTTATTCCAGCTGTCAATAAAGGACTTCCCAGTTAGCTGTCATGTCACTGAGTTGTCCTTGTTAAGAAATATATAGAAAATAAGCCAAATTAGTTCTTGTTCTTGAGTTTTTCTCCTCGTCACTTTCTTTTTCTTGTTATAATCTGAATTCTGAATTAATGGCCAAACGAAAACAACCTCTTTTTTTTGAGAGACTCTCAACTTCATATTTTAGTATTGCAAATTTGAGAAACGAAAAAATCTTGTTGTTGGTGTTTTTTTTTTTTATTGCTAAAGTAGATTATAGAGTTTTGCAAAAGTTATCATCCTGTCAGTTGTTAAGTTCATTGATGACTTCTGATGGCAGACAAGAGAATTGAGTTGGAACTTGGAATGAATTGGATGATTTATTATGGCCCATGGGAAATGAAATATTACAGACGAATAATGTTTATCGATTTGGATTTTGTTTTCTAACTTGAAATTGGTTTATTATAAGGAACTCTATCAAAATGAAATGCCCATAGTTATTTAGATGACACGTACCTACATAATAATTCCTCAATTTCAAGCAAAACCTGTGTAAAATTTTAATAAATTTCACCTCAAATATAGGTTGATTTCGGTATCTTTGACATATTTTTGATTGAATTACTTAAAAGCCCTGGAAAGACAAGGAGAACTTGTCAAATACTCCTAAGTTAAATAGATACTTTTTGGGCAAGTTTTGCTTTCCCATCATAAATTTTTGTTATAAAACAAAAATTTTGTAACCGCGGCATCTATATTATGTAACGGGTGATTTTTTAGCTGGTTTGGTTTTGGCAACACTGGTTTTGACAGCTGACGTGTGTTTAGTACCTTGTGTCACTGTCAAACAGCTTCAGTTTGGTTTGCAATTTAACCATGGATCGTCTTACAAATGAACAACGCTTGCAAATTATTGAATTTTACTATCAAAATTCGTGCTCGGTTCGAAATGTTCATCGCGCGCTGCTTGTGTTCAGCGATGAGGCTCATTTTTGGTTGAATGGGTACGTAAATAAGCAAAATTGCCGCATTTGGAGTGAAGATCAGCCAGGAGCATTGCAACAGCCACCAACGCATCCCGAAAAAGCCACTGTTTGGTGCGGTTTATGGGCCGGCGGCATTATTGGGCCTATTTCTTCAAAGATGATGCGAATCGCAGCGTTACTGTCAATGGTGAACGCTACCGAGCGATGATAACAAACTTTTTTTGCCCGAAATGGAAGTTCTTGACTTGCATGATATGTGGTTTCAACAAGACGGTGCCACATGCCACACAGCACGCGAAACAATGGCGCAATTGCGAGGCGAGATTGGTGAACAGTTAATTTCACGTTTCGGGCCGGTCAATTGGCCGCCTAGATCGTGCGATTTGACACCATTAGATTATTTTTTGGAGGGGTATGTCAAGGCTAATGTCTATAGGGACAAGCCCGCTTCGATTGACGCACTGGAAGCCAACATCCATGCATTCATTCGTGAGATACCGGCCGATATGTGTGAAAGAGTATGCCAAAATTGGACTCAGCGGATGGGCTACCTGAGACGCAGCCGCGGTCAACATTTGCATGAAATTATCTTTAAACATTAAATTGCAAGGTTCAAACTATCGAGTCAAATAAATATTTCATTCATTTTTTCGAAATTTGTGTGTTTTTTTTTTTTTAAAAAAGTTCTAAACCTCTTAAAAAATCACCCATTATATTTGATGGTGAGCGAAAAGTCTGTTTTCTTTTGTAAATCCTTTTGTAAAAATATGATATTATTTCGGGGAAATTTTGTAGGGACATTACGTAGGGTACAATTAAATGGCCACCATTATAATTCTTGCACTCATTGGCTCTTTTGACGGCACTTTCCAGGCGAAGCAGGACTATTCAGTGTCGAACTTTCACCGTTGGACACTTCACCAACAGATTTTCACCACCAGCCTTTTAGTGCTTGGAATTTTCGTTACAGCGGTTCCGCCACTTCAACACTAGACTTTTTTCCACTGCCTACAGATAGGTATTGAAGAATGAAGTGCTTATTATTCATATGACCATTGTTTTTTTTTTGGAATAATAATGTGGTAAGTCACAATAGAATACAGATTTGCCAGTTATAGCCATGTTGTTTTTTTTTACAACGTTTGCTTATCATTGCAATGTAAAGTGAAATCTTGCTAAACAAGCGAATTCTGTATTCTGTTTGAATTTTTGACGCAAATTTCAATTTGCTATGATTCACAATAAAACGTGAAAAAATTTATTTATTTTTAATTTTCGTGTTTTATTTTGTAAAAGTCGCTGTTCTGAAAAATTTCCTAAATAAAATGCAAATGATTAAATAAGCTGAAGAAGACTTAATTAATTAATTCTTGTCAAAAAAAAAAAATTTGCCCAACCGTCCCCATAAAATGACTTTTATTATTTCAATGATTGTATACTACCTACCTACCAATGATCAAAGAAAAATTAAACTTCATTTTATGGCGAAGTCTGGGCCTGAATCAATTCACTTCCTAAACTTCTCAAAATGAGTGAATAAAATTTTCAATGATAGCTATAACTGGCACCTTAAATAGTTGGCACTCAAATATTGAGAACTAAATGGCAGCACTTAAAGATCCAACACTCAATCGGCGGTGGTGAAATGTCCATCTATATCCATTTTCAGTGACCAATGGTACCGTCCCGTTTTGCAGAGCCTTTTGAAGTGTTTCCGATGTATTTTTTGGGATTTCGGTGCGAATGTTTAGTTTAAGCTCTTCCGCACTATATATTGGTAACCCAATATGAAAAAGTGTAGAGCCAATAGATCAAGCGATTGACTTTCAAAATCACAGTTTTTTGGGATGATGCTCTGCAGTACTTTAATGTTTTCCTGGGTCACCAGGATTGAGCTGTTGGACCAAATGATTTTTTAAAGGGTATAGGAGCAGATTTTTCTTCAAAATCTGACGAAGAATGCGACAGGCGACACGGTTTACCTAACTGTGTTGAACGTCGTCGTGTCGATGTTTCAGGACCATCTGCAGCACCTTCACGAACGATTTGGATGTTCTCGACCGATCGTCCATAAGGAGAGGTCTGATACCCGAACGTCTCACATCTCAAACGTTCCCATTTCAATCGAATTTGACCACCACAGAACGAATTGTGGGATCTGTTGAAATATTTTAAACTCCAGAAAATTGCCGGTATGCAAGTTGAGTGTAAGATATTGACCGGCCATTTTCCAAAAATAGATACAGAAGGGTTGCCGTGATCATTTTAAGAAAAAAAAAGAGATTGTAAACATAATTTTTTAATAATTTAAAGTTTATTCATTTCTATAATTGTAATAAAAAAAGCAAACAATTAAAAAGACACTTTTGTATTATTAGCATCACGGTTGGCAGGGTTTTATTTTGGTTTTCCGCAAGAGGAAGTTTGTGTTTATTTAAGAAGTTACTGATTTTTTTCGAGATATTTATTTACAAAAAAAAAATTATTTTTTTACCTTTTCACCTCATAAAAAGATTTATATACACCCAAAAAAAAAATTATTGTGGAAATGTTGAAAAGCGCTGTTAATTCTACTACATTAATTGTCCTAATCGAACCGACAACCATACTGTTTTCAATTTAACAGAGGCATGGTTGTGGATTCCACAATCGAATTGTAAAAAAATAACAGGATATGTTATAAATTTTACAGTCAGTCAGCATAATCAGTATAAAATACACACTTTTGATGTATTTATTTCCCACCACATGTTGTAGATTGACTGTAAACTTTATGTATAGTTTCTACAATCTATTGTAATTATTGCAGGAAATGACTGCACATTTAGGAAGTTAACGCTGTTGATTTTAAAGATTTGTTGTACTTATGTATTTGTATTTTTAATAACCAAAATACACAAATTTGGAAATAATTTCAGATTTGACTGCCTCATTTTGTAAAATTTAAAGCGAAGATTTGTTTGGATGTACAAAGTTCAAACGAAGAGGAAATGCTAAAACATAAGACGTCAAAACATATTCTAAAGCTCTAGACCATGTGGCCTAAGTATAATAAATGACAAATTCAGATCTTTATTTTTCAAAATTTATTCTTGTTCGTGATGTTAATTGCATCGCTAGTATGAGCATAACAATAAATAAAGACATAAATTCTTTCTGCGTGTTCCTGACGTCTGACAAGTGAGTTTGATTTCATTAATCGTTAATTTTTACTGCACCTTTTTATGTGATTAATAACTATATTACATATGTAAAATTATAAATAACTATAAAGCATGAACAAAATTTATTTATTGAATTCATTATATTCACATTTAAGAACATTCCCAAACGTGTGTTCTTGTTTCTTAGACCCGGAGAACTTTAAATTGAATTAAAACAGGAAACGGGCTTTATTTGACAGATAACTTTATGGCATTAATGTTTGAATAGGATTTTGGGTAGATATGTATAGCCGCCAAGGGTGGCGCGTACATCGGGGCGTAATCTGGAGGTCAAATTTTCACACACTCTTCGCTGTAGTTCGACAATAAAGCTACGATTAGACGGTCAAGGAAAATGGTCAACGCTTTGACTCTCTGACGAGAAAATGTCGTCAAATTCCGTCTCAAAGTTGTCTTGTCGTGTGATCGTCAACGCAGAATACTGTCCATGCGTTGACGGCTGCGTTGACACCGACCGACGTTGACATTGTTTTTACCTACAACGCATTGACATGTTAGGATACATTGACGCAAAGCGTTGGCCATAATCCCAACGTTGATATGTCATACTTTTCTGCCACGTCAACGTAGTATGCGTTGACTTCCGTGTGACATTGACGGACTAGCGTCATTCGTGTGATTGTCAATGTGTTCTGCGTTGACATGGTCAACGTTGACGGTCCATTGGCGGTGTGTTAAGACTTTTTTGGTGAAGACAGAGAGTCAATGCTTCGGCGATCTACATTGACCGTCTAATCATAGCTAACACACATCGAATATCAGGTTCCAAGTGCTGAATTGTTTGTGGTTTAATGGCCGCCGCGGTAGACAGACAGCTTACATATCCCCACTTCCCATAAAAAAAAAAAATAATTTTCTCAAATAGCATGATAGAGGCAGGTGTCCAGTTATCAGTTCCATCATTTCGTGAAATTAATCGTTCGTCAAATGCAGCGATGACAACCGAGGCTTTTTCATGCCTTTTAAGCATTATTTTACTGCCTGAGGCTTTCATAAAACTTCATTTTTTTTCATTTATTTGTGTTTTTCTTCTTTTTATAATTTATTTATTTACTAGAGAAAATTTCCTACAATTTATGTTATAACCTTTATTTGTCTAAAATCAATAGTTTGAGGTACGAGCGTCGCAAAGTGTAGTTTAATACACGTTCCGGCAGAAAAACTCATTTCCACACGACGCGACGCTCGTACGCCGAAACTATTGATTTTTTGAAAAAAAAAAGGTTTTGACATAAATTGTAGGAAATTTTCTCCAGTTTCATTTTGTATAAGAGAGATAATAAAGCATTGTTTTGTTATTTAAATCATATCTGTGTTTTATTAAAAAAACAATTAGTTGAGGCTTTTTTTTTGGTCAAATGAGTCTTTTAATAAATTAATTGTGTCGCGCATTGTGTGATATGTGGGGACGACCTGCTGTATAACCACA
The DNA here is from genome assembly GCA_932273885.2 of Leucozona laternaria. Classification (NCBI taxonomy): domain Eukaryota; kingdom Metazoa; phylum Arthropoda; class Insecta; order Diptera; family Syrphidae; genus Leucozona; species Leucozona laternaria. The sequence goes on along the minus strand of OW026368.1, from coordinate 17,385,084 downwards.
TGTCTGTAACATAAATACCTTCTAATTGGATGCACAAAAAAGTTAGTTATCATGTCCCTGTACCGCTTACCATTGACTATAACCATAATCATTTTGAACGCATATACAAGATATGTATTGACCAATGATTCAACCCGACTCATATGTAATGGTGTTGAACCATGTTTTACCCAATAAATTCGAACAATTTGCAAATGCTTCTCCGGTGCGTTAGTCTATTATGATGAATTGTCATTGTCAAACCAAATACCAAACTAATCTCAAAATAACCGAGAACTGTCAAATCGTCTTTCATCGAAAACAGTGTTCCCAATTCAAAGTTCTCCACCTCAGCCTTTACAATTTCACCCATCAGGCACTTCTTACCTTCTTTATGTCTGTAGGTATTTATGTATATAAAATTTCAAAAACTGCGTTCATGTAATTCAGGATTTGTCAGCATTTTATCTTTACTTATCTGAGGTACCTATTACTTGTTATTTTATAGGCTTATTTGCGTATTTTAGATTAAGTACCTACACACAAAGTTTCACGGAAATAATTTCAAAAAGCTAATAAGCAGTCACTTCATTGTTGTGACTGAAACATACGTGATGCCTTGAACCAATCATAAAATAAAACAAATCAGGCTGTAATTCTACGTTTTCATTAAAGCAATTCAGGTTATTTTGTTGAACATTTCCAAATCATGTCATTTCCCATGCAAATTCGCTTTTAGTCATTAGGTATTTTCAACAAAACTTGCGGGAAAGTTAATTAGGGTTATTGAAAATGTCAAAATTCGATGAATAGAAAGAGAAAACCAACATAAACAAGCGTGATTACAGGCAAAATCAAATTCAAAATTAGCTGTGCAACGAAATTAGCAAATTTTATATGAAAACACTTCTAAAACAGGTACGGTGTATATAAGTTCAATGTTGGATAATGCTTATATCTCCTAACCTATTACCACATTATGACTAAAAAAAAGTTTACACTTGCAAAAATTTTATTCGCAAACTCTAATCGTTGCATAATACATAATAGAGCAAGGTTATTTCAAAAGGTGCTCTTACGTGGTTACATTTTGCAAATTTGATTGACTTAATTATAGAAATTCGTCTTTATTAAAGGACCTTCGGTCGCAGTGGCTTCTAATTGCACTCCATTTTGGGTAGAATTATGGCTGCTAAGATATCTTCATCCTTCATAATGTTAATGCCAAGGCAAGTGCTTTAAATTACCCCCAAAATAGAGAGTCCTATAATGATCTAAGAGCATAAAAGTGGTAACTGCGGACAGCAACTACTTCAGAAAATATTATTTATTAATTTTGAAATAGTTCTCAGTTCTCCCTTTTGCCTTTTTGGCATTGCTCCAGCTGAGATACCGTACCGACCGACCATAATTTAAAAGGTTTACCCTTTCTCTCTTTAATAAAGCTAAGGCAGAAGGTGAAAATGATTTAATTTTACTGCCAAAGAGAAATTCCATAGTAAACTAAATTTCAACTTAAAGTAAAAAATATGTAGGTACATATTTTTTTTTTTTTTTTTATTTGCGCGCACTCAAGGGGTTATGACTACCCTTATAATGATAAACATAGTGCGAGCGTTTAGGAAAATAGGGTAGGGTTTAATAGAAGATACCGATGCACATTGGTTTTGAATTTCTGGATATTACAATGGGAGGGAAAAATAGAGCTAGGCAAAGCATTCCACATTCGAGTTGTGCGGCTAAAGAAAGAATCTCTATACTTGACTGTACGTCCGAAATTGGGCTCAAGGGTTAGCTTATGAGCATTCCTAGAAGCACGAGTATTACGGTGGAATTGTTTAAGGGGAGGAATGCAACTGGCTATTTCGCTAGAACACTTTTTGTAAAAATAGCGATAGAACAAAGATAGACATGAAACACTGCGGCGGTGTTCCAGAGTTGTAATTGTATCTGTTATATTTCTATCACCTATCATTTTTAAAGCTCTGTTTTGAATTCTGTCCAAGAGATTCAAGTGGGTTATAGGAGCACCTGCCCAGATGTGGGAGTTATACTCAAGCTTAGGACGGATAAAGGCTTTGTAGATTATAGCCAGATCAGAAGGAGAGAAAAATTTCTTGCATCGCCGAAGAAAGCCTAAACACTTCGCAGCGTTTTTGGCAACGTTAAATATGTGGTCATTCCACAAGAGGTGGTCTGTGAAGTACATTCCCAGAACTGAAAGCTGTTTAGTTTCTTCAATACAAGTACCGCTCATGGATAGCGGCATGGAGGGTGGGTTTCGCTTCAACGACAGGAGACAGCATTGAGTTTTTGAAGCATTAAATTCTACGCGGTTTTTGATTCCCCATTGGACAATGCTATCAAGATCAGAATTTAATGAGCTTATCATACGCTGCCGCTCTAGTTCCACATCCAAAGGACAAGGATGTGAATCTAGAAACGAATATGAAAAGCTGAGGGTACTGTCGTCAGCAAAACAATTTAATGGATTAGAAGTTTCAGACAGAAGATCATTGATGAAAATGAGAAAGAGAGTCGGAGACAAAACGGAGCCCTGGGGGACACCAGCATTTATGTTATGAATATCAGACTTAAAACCATCCAATACGGCTTGTATTGAGCGGTTAGAAAGGTAATTTCTAATCCAACGAAGAAGAGATTCATCGATACCAAATGCACGCATTTTCGATAAGAGAGCTTGATGCCAAACTCTATCAAACGCTTTTGAAATATCAAGTGCAATAATCTTACTTTCGCCAAAACGATGTAAAGATTTGTACCACTGTTCGGTGAGATATATACCTAGGTACTTATTGCGAAAATTTAAATTGTGTTCGTATCAGGTTTGAATGGAAATTGAATAAAAATGTCTGTGGCACCCAATCAAACCCTGTTTACGAATTTGTTATCAAATGATTCATACATAAGTCCTTAAATATATAAAAAACCATACGAATGCTCAGAACATCTCTAAGGTAAAAAATATCGCAGAATTTTAATTCTATCCATAAATCTGGAAACAAAAATAATGAAATATCGTTTTCCATTTTCGTTTTTGACACATCGGGGTTTGTTTGAGTAACAAGATTTATGTTAGAAGTGGTCCTAGTGAAGTTTATATCGGCCAGCATTGTATACCTATAGGTAGTGGCAATAACCGAGAGAAATATGACCAAATGTATCATTTTTATACGAAAAAAATAATAATCTAGAACACATGCCGAAAATTGGAAGTTTATTTAATGAGTTTTTGGAGATTTATTTTATACTTAAAATTGAGATGTTATTGGACGTAGTTCACATTGGCCTGACTATACTGACTTTTTTTTATCTCACTCCCAGAGAGTGAGAGAGAGAGAGAGCGAAGAAAGGCAGGATTTTATTATCTAAAAAAGGATCGTGGTGTGTTCGGATGCTTAAAACTTGAAAACGACTGGACCAAATTGGATACTTTCTTCTGCGGGTTTGTTTGTAATTGCTATGCAAAGGTTTAGGAAAAAATGAAAAGTCGGAAAATTTTCAACATTTGGCGCTGTGGGACCACATTTCATTTTTTGATTCAATTCAATTTAATTCAAATACCGTTGAACAGGTGGCGCTGTAGGCGGTAAGGAAATAGTTTTGGGATAGTATGGTGAAATGGAGTAAAAATAAAATAATTGTTCCTTAAGAAATTCTTTTTTTGTTTGAAAGGTTTTTCTTAGGAAATGGCCTTAGGGATATTCTTTTTCAAATGTTGTTATTTGTATGGTGAAATGGGGTAAGAATAAATGAAATTGTTCAAATTTTGTTTTTTTTTTTGGTAGGGTAAAATGGGGGAAACATAAAAAATGTCCGATTTAAGAAATTGTTTTTTGGTTTCAAATGTTTTTCTTAAGAAATGCCTTTGGGGATATTCTTTTAAAACTAAAAAAAGTATCCTATTTAAAAAATTCCATTGGTGTTTGAAAGGTTATTGAATACAAATTCCTATTTATAGATTGAAATGGGACATAAAAGTGGTTTTTGATTACAAAAATTAGAAAATCATGTTTTTACATATATGTATAGCCATTCATAAAGTGAAGTAGGTTAGAACCCATAACGTAGTATTTGATTACAAAAATTAGCTTAACTATTTATTTATATTTTCTTTTGTAATTTTTATGCCAAGCTTAGGTTTGTCTACCCGTGCGAAGCCGGGCGGGCCAGCTAGTTGAAATAATAAAAGTAAATTCTTAAACACAAGCATGGTGTTTTTAAATAGGCAACTTTGTAAAGCGATTATCCACGTATGTTCTCATAAGTACATTGTTTTCATTTTTGTGTTGAAAAATTAGTTTTAGAAAATTAAATTAAAAAGAAATGCAACTAAGAGGTGTTATTTTGATATTCAAAGAAAAATGGCATTTTTTGAGATAAATGATCGGATGTTTATTTCATTATAAAGAGGAAGGTATGCCGTTAATAATGGAACACAACATCAGCCAAATGGCCGCCACGACCACGCTTACAGGACCATATCCTTTTCATGAAATTTTCCATAACCAAATCGCAAAGTGGCTGCCCGATGTCCTCGATAGCCTCACGAATTCCATCTTTGAGGTCTTGAATCGACGCTGGGCTGTTGGCGTAGACCTTATCTTTCACGTGGCCCCAAAGGAAGAAGTCGCAAGGTGTTAAATCACAAGATCTCGGTGGCCAATTGTGATCACCTCTTCGAGAGATAACACGGTCCGGAAACTTTTCCCGTAAAAGATCGATGGTTTCATTGCTTGTGTGGCACGTAGCGCCGTCTTGTTGAAAGTAAACGTTGTCCAGATCAATACCATCCAATTCCGGCCATAAAAAATCATTAATCATCTCTCGATAGCGCAATCCATTGACCGTAACTGTTGCTCCAGCCTCATTTTCGAAAAAGTAAGGTCCAATGACCCCGCCGGACCATAAACCGCACCAAACAGTCACGCGTTGAGGATGGAGAGGCTTTTCAACAATAACTCTTGGGTTTTCCGAGCCCCAGATTCGACAGTTTTGCTTGTTGACGTAGCCTCCGAGATGGAAATGGGCCTCATCAGTCAAGATGATTTTTCGATGAAATTCCGGATCATTTTCATGCATTTCAAGGACCCAATCAGCAAAGACACGACGTTGTTGATGATCAGCCGGCTTGATTTCTTGTGTTAACTGAACTTTATAAGCCTTAAGACCCAAGTCTTTATGCAAAATACGGTGTAATGACGTTTGTGGAATGCCTAATTCCAAAGAACGACGAGGAATGGACAAACCTGGGTTTTCTTCAACACTTTGGGCTACAACAGCAATATTGTCAGTTGTTCTTGAGCGACGTGCACGGGTTTTATTCTTCACATCACTAACTTGTCCCAACAGCTCGAATTTGTCCACCAATTTCTGTATTGCGGTCCGACAAGGTGCTTCACGACGACCCAAAAATGTTTTAGTTTTACGAACCGTCCCTGCCAAATTTTCACCATTTTTATAGTGAATTTTAATAATTTCAATGCGTTGTTGAAGCGTGTATCGTTCCATTTTTATTAATGGCGTAGTTTTTACTTGTCAAATGTCAAAAAATGACAGCTTCAAAAGTGACAGCTACCGAAATAGCGGGCTATTCAAAATAACACCTCTTATTGGAAAACCCTTTATAACAAAAAAATAGTGTTAAATTCCCCAATTTCATAAAAATTAACAGTTGATAATTTTACAAATTTGTCACACATCTCTGTCAAATTTGTATTTCATAAAATATTGAACGGTGACAAATTTTTCAGATAAATACCGTTTCAAATTTTTCATGAGAAGTTTTTAGTAGTTTTCATACACTGACACATTGTTGTGAACATTTTTTCATCGTATGATTTTGAAGTTTTTCATGTCCTACATAACTTCATGCAGTGACCACGCCGAATAACAATGAAAAATGGAACAAAACGTTTACATATTTTGTTTCGATTTTCATCTTTTCTCGACTGATTTTCAAGTATTAAATGTTGAGGGCGTCGGTCGCTCCCTCATAAAAGAATTGTCAGTACAAATTTGTGAGAAAATTCCTGAAAATTGTCGTAAAATACTCGACAATTATATTTATGAACCGAAAAGTTGTCAATTGTCGGATATTTTCCGAGAATTCTACAAAATTCTCAAATTGTTTATAGCACATCAGATATTGACAATCTGTCAAGTTGTAAATTAACAAATTTTCTCCTGTCGAAATTGTCAATGTTTATGAAATAGAGCAAAGGTAGTTCAGTAAAGTCAGACTTCTTGTAACGTGCTTTGAAGAAAACATCATAACATAGACGCCACATGGGCAATATTTTTTTTATATTTTTTTCTGAAAGGTCTTGAGGGCAGCTGTACCCAGTTGTAAATTAATCCATTATTTACTGGACATAATGTATCTACTAAAATGACTCCACTTAAAGGAATAAATGTATTGCTTCGCAAATAACTCCAAATCGATTATTTTACGAATCCATTAATCCCCAATAGTTTTACATATCATGTGGTTCCCACATCTATGTATGTATTACCATTACCTGTACAAATATAAACTCCTCTTCAATTTCATTTATTTCGGCTAAAAATAAACATTTTTATGCTTCTATATTTCATCACGTTGATGGAAAATTTATTTATTTGCATGACACGTGCTAAGGTTTATAACAGTAACAAACATTATTTAATATTTTGATTAAATTAGAATTTTAATATGATATGAATGGGACTTACAACATTACCTTGGTAAAAACAACTTCCCATTGAATAAGTGTTCATAACAATATAATTTCCTTATCCTGATGCGGATGCCAACATCTTGTGTATAATAGCTATTACAATTCTTTCCAATGCTTATATAAGTTCAGCAAAGTGAAATGATGGATGATTTCGTCTTAGAAAGCTCTTGGGCACAGATAAGCCGCCCTCCAAAACCCATTTGTTTACATTGTTTTTTTTTTGTAATTTCATCCCGTATCGGTGAATAGACGTGAATTGCAACAACAATTTAACCAGGTGTCTGAAGATCCCTACTGTCAATGTGTGAAGTTTTTATACGCACATTCTCATTTTTTATCTTATATCTGACAGTTCAAGCTTGTAGGCAAATTAGAATGGCTGCTGGAGATTATCATCTTCATGTGGCTTATTTGTGGTCTTGGGCATACGCAATGGGCAAAGCAACCGACGCGACATGGCGCAAGAATTAACAAACACTGAGAGAAATTGCGCCAATTTTTGAGAAAAAAACCTCATTTCATCTAACAAAAGTGAGATAACGTCAAATTTTGACAGAAATTAACCCGAAAAGCCGAAAGCTAAGTAGTAATCATTTTGTCTTTTCAAAAGTAGATTCGTTTCAAAAACAAATGTACCTAAATGATATTATAAGCGAAACCGTTGTTTTTTTTTTTATATTTTTTTTTCTATTCTAAGTCTTATTTTTATAAAATTGCCCATTCTTTCCAAAACATGGGGAAGAAGACTCCATCTCACTAGATTTTTTTTTCTTATTTCAATCCAACCTATATTGTCTATTGTCTGACACATTCTATGCAAAACACTCTTGAAACCCCCGGATTGGTCGAAGTCCTCGGATTAACGTGTAAATCATTTAAAATTTGAATTATTCTTTTACCAATTTTCAATTTGGGGAGCCTTCTTCAGAAAAGTACCAAAAACTATAATCTGAATTAGAAAGCACTGGCATAACGGAGAACAGCATGTGGTGTCTGGTGCGTGTGCCCAACACACTCTATTGGGCTGTACGAGTACATGCGGATCGTACAAATCCGGAATGAAAAATGGAATAAGATTGAGTTTTCAATACTTACCATATCTCTGAGGTAAATTTTATTTTTTATCGTTCAATTATAAGCTTTCGTCCAACCCGGGAGTTTACAGTAACATAGGTTAATTACTATGTATACAAACCTTTTTCAACTATTAGAGCAAGTACGTACAACCCAGTCGTGTACTTCAATGTAAGAAGCTCGAAATCAAATTAAATTACTCTCCTTATATCCACCTTCTACTACTTGCGTAAGCTTATAGGTTATTGTATATAAATGTGGATCTATCTATGATTTGATGTAAATCCAATACGTATCTACCACCTTAAGCAAAAACACTTCACAAATTGTGTAGAACTTAAACGTCTTCTCGGTTATAATTCGTGTTATTGTTATTGTTGCTTTCTATACGTAATACTTTTTGATTTGAAAGGAAAACTCAATTTTTTATTTCTTTCTCATATTCTCATCAGCAAAGGTTGGATTCTTTTTCTTTACTTGATTGTGAAATTTTAGAAGAGCTTCGATATAAATCTGCAGGCAGGTAATAAAAGCCATTTTGATGATTACGAGATACCTAACTCATTCAAAAACAAAAAAAAAAAAAAATACGCCATTATATTCAAATTTTCAGTCGTGGGAAATAAATGCTTCACGTGCTGAAACATAAATTTGTTTTTATTTTAATTAAGAGAAAAGAAGGAACATTTGTATTATTATTTCCCTGTTTTTAACTAATACAAACAAATAAGAATGTATTGAATATAATACTGACAATTGAATTCTTAACTACACGTTTAAATTGAAAATAAAGTTATCGATTTTTTGAATTTATTTTTCGTTGATATTGCAAACTATGTATTTGCCATGCAAATTCCCCCCCTATTTCAACCAAATTTACAAGAAATAAGGTCGGAAGTTGTGGGAAAAAAATAAAAACCCACAAATATGTATACAGGTCAAAACGCCTTGAACAAAAATATCAAAATTTGATACTTACATGTGTGTAAAATGATAACAAGAATGAAAGAGAAAGAAGAAACAACAATAATAAGCGAGAAACTGTCGAAACAAATTTGGAATTGTAAGGACGGTGTTAAACAAAATAAGAAAGGCTTACCCTACGCCTCCACACACAATAGTTCATTTCTAAAAATCGTGCATGCAAAGGAAATTTCCAATGCATACCACGAATTTCATGAAATCAATTTCAGCTTTTTTTTTTTCTTAGCATCTCTGTGGCAATAAATGAAGAATTAATTTGACGTCTCATGTCAGTTCAAATGACAGTCCGCCAATTTTCACCTTTACATGTAGGGTTAGGAGTTTGAATTGCAGTTCCAGGCATTTCAACTTTATATAAATACAATAGGTGTTGTTTGCTCAGCAACCTGAATAAAAAAAGATTTCATGCCATAATTTGCCCACTGAACGCAGCTATTAAAATGTCTGCAGTCATTGCTGAAATAAAGATAGAAATAAAAATTGCTAGTGGAGGCGCAGAGTTAAGGTAAAATGATAATTTTAAAATTGGGTAGTTAATCATTGCAATTTCAAACGTCAAATATATTCAATAAATCGGATCGAAGCAGAAATCAGAAATAAACCTTTTGAAAGATTCCTTATAACTGTTATTTGTTGTCATTGGGGGCTATCGTGAGTAAAATTTCCCTCGGAATGTTTCCCTTCTTCGAAAATTTGAAACACCAATGCTTTTCAACCACACTTCGTAAGTTCAAATTAGGCTTTTTGACATTTAAGCAATTTTCCCCTGGAAAAATTTATCCCCGATACCATTAAATTCCGATGGATTCGTTCGACCATTATTCATGTTCAAAATTTTCGCTATTGCCCTCATTTCAATAAAAATCCACTAACCACTAAACCGAGATTTGATAAGATTTGACATGATCTTCTTCAAATCTCGATGATTTACCATACGAATTTCTTTCGTAAATCTAGAAGATTTCAAATAAATCTTGTTAAATCTTCATAGGGCAAATAGTTTTACAAGTCGAACAAACCAATTAATGTAGCGCTGAACGCATTAATTGCAAAATCCAACCCTTCTTTTGCCAAATATGAAACTTTCTGTCTCACTTCAACTTCGTACGAAAAAATGAAACAACATTTGCTTTTTGAGAGGTACTGTCAAAATTAATCTATTTCTTAATCTTTTTGTGTGGTGGAAACACACATAGATTTATTTAATCTAAATTGAGATAAACCTTCGGTGGAAACATAGTATTAACTCTCAACCGATGACCTAAGTTTTTTTTTGTTTTTTTTTTTTCAATAAATCTCAAACCGAAACAAAATTCTTTTTAAAGGAATGTAATAACTCTCAGAGAGAAACCAATTGAAATAAAGATTAACAGTTATTTCTGCTCTCTGTCTCAAACCGATTCACATAGCAACTATTTATTCTAAGGTTGGCTATACAGACTACCCGTTGTTTTTGCTCGTGGTAGTGGTTTATTCCCGCATCAATAAAACTGGTACGAACAGTGAAGATCGGCAGAACCATCCAAATTATATAATGATTTTTCAAAAGTGCTTAATCAGCGATAAACGACAACAAGACAACAGCACGATGAAACGCTAAAAGTAGCGTTCCAATTAAAACAGTTTTGGTTTATAAAAGTATATTCTGTTTATGCGGCCCCGCAAGGCCAGGGCCCTCCGTCACACCAGTCGGGCACCCATAATTGATTTGTCAGGACGCGTGAAGTCCGTTGATGAACACCTTGGCCAACAAGCAACAAAAACTGTTTCACTATTGGTTTTACGAAAAAAAAATCCTTCAATAAATAATCCATAAAATAATTTTTCAGTTCTGTCATTGAATGCAGTCATTCTCATTCTTCATGAAACCCGCCCTTTAATTTATGCATACAGCATCGGCTATGTTTTGGTGACATTTGACAGCTGTCACAGCAAATCTGTCGACGCCACTATATTATTTATTTGAGTTTTTTTTTTTTTTTTGATTGTGAGAAAAGTGGAAAGGATGGAAAAAATTTTAATTTAATCTGCACGCAAAAGTTAAAATTAATTTAAGTGGTTGAAAATTGTTATACATAAATAAATATACATAAGTTTATTTGTATTTATTTAGTAGTGATTCATAAAAAAACGGAAAATCAATGTGTTGATCAAGTTGCTGGTCTCAGCAGAAGTTTGTTAGTTTATATATCTACAGGCGACTCTGCCTAAAAGCACTCCGCTTAAATGAAACTTTCCGTTATATGACACAAGAAATTTATCACGTTTTTTTCAGGGCTTTTTGAAACAAATTAAACTTCAGCTGGATTTAGACCTTCGGTTTTATCGTCCGTGTACCTTGTTCGTTGTTAGTGGTACGCGGAACAACGGAGGTCTAAATGCTAACACCCAACAACGAATGAACACCGAATGAAGAACGAATTAATTCAAAGTGGCTTTGAATTGTCGGTATTCGATGTTACCCGAACCACGAACAACGTGAGTGTAAATGCGAACGTTATTTAATCGAACATTCTTTTTCAGTGTCGTGCAATGAATTGGGACACTCTCCACGTTTTTCTTATTATTACTTTATAATTTTACAGATAGAAGATTGTGAAGCAATTTAAGAAATATAACTCTCCGAAGCTAAGTTACTAAAGATCAATTCTGGTGTACATTTAAGTAGCCAACTCTTCGTCCAGCAGGATCTTTTCTTTTTTGTTCAATGTTAAAAGCGCCGCCACTGCCAACAATGTGGTGTTATCCATTTTGCTGTTAAGAAAGAACTGAATATAAAAACGGAATAATCTAGATGCGTCTTCGTTGTTCGTTGTTTTTAGGAAGAACGAACAGCGAACAAAGTTCACTGAATGAAGAACGAAGATGTAAGTCCAGCTTTATTTGAAAACTCATTTTAATTGAAACATTTTTCTTTCCCCAAAAAAATTAAATTATTCTGAAACAACTCCACTTAAGTGAAACACTGAACAAATTTATACCAACATTTTTGAAGTTTGAACACACCTAAAAAATTATATTTTAGGTAAGTTTCATTCCATTCTCATCGTTCCAATTCTTTCAGCTGTGACAATTATTATAAGTTGTTTTGTTTGCTGTTCGAGGTTATTTTTGTTTTATTTTTCTATCTTTGGAAATATGTCTCATCACATCGTTTAAAGGGGAAATAAAGTTGGAGTTATACGAGGTTTAGTTAAATACAACAGAGTTGTGTTGCAGAAATATGCGGAGTTGGCGCCTTGGCGGTTGCATATGTCCCACTATTAGGGTTGGCCACGCTCTTTTAAATTGTGGCAAACAAACAATATGGTGTATTATCTTCATTGAAGACATATCAACAAAATATTAAGTTCTTAGCAACTGGTTTATGTAATTTGCATAAAAATATATATATAAGCGGAGTCGACTGTATCTATAGGTACTTTTAATATTATCATAGGCAGGCAGACTTTCTTTGTTAGATTGTTAAAACTAAGCGTTTTCTTAATGACATATTCGTCGACGCGATGTTGAGGACCAAGAAAATTCAAGACCTATCTCATCAAAATTTGTTTCTTTAAAATATAAATCTACTGCAAAATCATTGGGTACGTTCAGATGACGAAGGGACTTGAAGGCAAGGCAAGTTTCTCGTCTCTGATTGGCCAGCTGTCGCAAAATTTCCTTCCAATTAAGGCAACTTTTATTGGAAAGTGACTGGAATGCTAGTCAAGAAATATCTCCCTTCATTTCAAGCCAAGTGCATTTATGTCAAAATATCAGCTGATTATATTTTGTCATTAAACAGCAAGCTGAACTTCATTGTTCAGGGACTTCTTTTTTCCACGTTTGTTTTATTGTTTTGGGTGGAGGAGTTCTCTATCAAAATTATAGAAAAGATTTAATTAAAAAAATGCATCATTAGTAAGAAGTATTGAAAAGTTATAATTAACAATTCGTAATTGATTTGTGTAAGGTGTTTTTCAGATAAAAATATTATTTTAAATACTATTTGCACTATCGACGGAAGGTAAAGGTTGGAAGTAAAGTTCCAATTTTGGCATTAATGACATCTCAAAAAATAACTAGTTACCTTTGTAAAATTTGCGTTCAATGAATGCACTTGACTACATATGTAGTCCCTTGTGTCTGCTGAACTTAGCCATTGACAGAGAAAACAGATGTCAGATAAGAAACGTCAAAAAAAAATCACTTGGTGTTAAAACATTTAAAAAAAAAACAGTCAAAAAAAAACCAATGGAGGCATAAAAATCCATGTCATGTGGTGACATATATCCGTACAAATCAGATTGTGGTTGTGATGTTGGACATCGTTCATGTCCAGTGGAGGTGCCATGTTACATACATACATAATAATAATAGGTCAAAGAAACTAAATAGAAATTTCAAAGTAAACTTAAAACAGATTTTTAGAAAACTTGTTTAATTTGTATTTACAAGAGTATAATTGAGGTTAGCTAACCTCAATATTGCAAACAAAAATATAATTTCGAAGAAAATGCCTTTAACGAAAATGGAGAATAACTTGTTTATTTTTCAACAAAGTTTTGGATAGAGGCAGCAAGAGTAAAATAGATAATAATTTTGTCAAACACAGGTTTTCTTCTTGTAGAAGATGACGAAATTGCACAAACGAATGTACACTCTAAAGTCTAAATAAGTTTCTTGGAACAAATATGTATGTCAATTGTTGACGCTTTATCCACGGAAAAGTGAGTGACTTTTTTAGTGACTTATAGAGCCATTTCAGACATACCTGCCAACCGGCTACTAGCACCGGGCAAACAGCATTTGGAATAGTAAATTTTATGGTCCAGTCGGCACTGTAACAAAATGCTGTTTGCCCGGTGCCTGTAGCCTGTTGCCGGGTATGTGTAAGATGGCTCTTACAGACACTCGCTTAGGAATAGTTTTTAAGTGCGAGATTAAAGTTAAACCAGAGCAAACTTACCAAATTTAATAAGTTAACTCTGGATTTACTGAACAGTTGCTTTTGAGGTTTTACCCTTCGAGTTAACTGTAGATTTATTAAAGTCCGAAGTTGGCTAACTCTAGTTTATCTCATCACTGAAAAACTGACCTGATCCTATAGTTAGGCCACTAGTTCCAGAAATTGGTCAGCCACATAGTTTTTTTTATGCATGAGTTGCTAAGATCCCGGACCCATTTCTTAAGTTTAAACATCTGTTAAAATTTTCAATAATTTTAAGGATCTTTTTGGCAATATTATCCACTTATCACACTCAACATTTCCGCACTCTTTTTTGTAAAGATATTGATAGAGTCATCAAATATATTCTTTAAAGTACATTTATATACAAAAACCCATTTTTTTTGCTCAGCAAATCGATTCTGGGTTAAATCTTATTTACCACAGTAGGCACATACATAAATTTATATAAAACCATAAAAAAAGGATTTTTCCATTACTTAAATTTCATACAAAAAATATATTGTGAAAAGCTTACGTAGATGACAATACATTTTTTTAAAAGCCTTATTACACACAGATACACTGTAGATATCCACTTCCTCTATAAGCACTTACATAAATAAAAATTGAAATTTAATGCCCTAGGCTTATTTTTTCTTCCGGCACGTTTGGTTCAACATAATAATAAATACATAACCCATTGTATACCTATATATAGATACATTATATACGCACATACAAACATTTGTATCAAAGTAACAACAAAAGAAACATTATTCTGGCTTTCTATAAATAAAGAAGACATATTATGCGTTTGTTCTTTGGAGAAAAAGGATTTTCTTTATAGGAAATTGTAGAATATGAATCTAGCACTATAAGAAGACAAACAAGATATATTTTGTACCTATATGCTTAAGGAGTTCATTAAATAATTTGTCAGATGCATCCAGTCATGAGGATGGACAAACACAAGCAAATGAATAAGCTTTTGATGAATTTATATAGGAAGGTATTAATTTGATTTATCAAAAAAGGTTACACGTCATCGTCATAGCTTACCTATCTTAAGAGAAATCATAAGGCAAGTCCTTTGATAAATCATAATATAGCCTGGACGAAAGTAGTTATTAGCATATTAATCTTCGACAAGAACCGCCTGAAGCAACATCTGCTATTTTAAAATTGTTACCAAATTATTTTCGAAAATGCAAGCAGACATCCTAGGTAGAAGAGAGCGATTAATCCTCTCTCAAAGTAGGTACTCCAAAAAGCAGATCCCTCAAGCATCAACTAGTTTATAGAAAATTTGTAATCAATTGTTAAATTCTAAGATTCTAAAGCCAGTGTTCAGCCCTATATTTGTATAGTATCGTATAATGGCTAGTTCTTGAACCAATTGATAATGGTAGAGAGTGTAAGTAGATTCGTTCTCTCGCGAACAATACAAAAGAGATTTTTATTTTTGGTTCGATCATGAATTCGTTTCACAAAGGAATCAAATCTGAAAAATATGATTCGTTCGCGAATCTATCACGTGGGAACTATTCGTCAACCGTTAAAATAATAAATATAAAAAATGTATTTTTTCATAATTTATTTAAGGAAAAATATTGAAATAAATATTGAAAGTGAATAGCCAGCTCACCTCGTTGTTACACGGAAACTTTTACTTGTCTTCTGTACGAATTGACACACTTCATAACTTCTTACGCAATTTTGTATAAGTAATGTCTTTTTATGTTTTATGTTACCTATCCTTTATATTGTTTTTCACAAAATTATCAATCGAATTTTCCAAATCATAAAGGCCGTATTACATTATCATATAAATATGGCAAGTTTGACAAATAAATATGTCTCAAAAGCGTCATATAAGTGTGATAGTCAAATTTATATGACACAAAATACATGGTGCCTAATACTACTTTGACATACAACTAATATTTTGTCATATATTATATGGCATAATGGGACATATATATATATATGACAGTGTAATATCGCCTTAAGAAATTTATGTACCCAGCTCAAATGTCTTTACTCTTACAATTTCAACTTAAACTATATCTGCATATTTCGAAAAATAAAACACTTTAAAACCGAAGTAAATGGATCCCTTATAAAGAATGATTTGTTGTACGGATCTTTTCAGTTCCTGATCGCGAATGAACCATATTCTAACTAAATTTTGTTTTTCTGTTCGTTCACAAACGAGACATACAGAAAAAAAAGGATTAAGTTCGTTCTTGAGCGAACCATATATTTCTATGAATTATGAATCGCAAATTTATATCATTCGCGAACTATATTTTGGTTGGTTCACCAGACGATTGAAAAAGAGTGAACAAATCGGTATTTTATAATTCGCGAACGATATTTACGAATCCTGCTTTATTCACCCGCAATACGACGGTTCTATTAAAAATATTGGCTTAAACCCAAGTGAAAATAATTATTGTCGGTACCTCTTCAGATAATTGAAGAGCAATGGAGACGGAGCTGCAACTGGAGCTGGGCCTGCAGCCGGACTAGCTGTCAAAATTATTGAATACACAGAATTTCAATGTCGCGAACACAACGCAAGATAGCTGTAAACAGAGTTAACCAACTTTTAACTTTTGCGTACAGAATTTTTCACATTTAAAAATTAATGGAAGCAACCAAACCCATTTGAACTCGATGAGTGTTTCTAAAGGGGTTGAAATGACCTTCAAGATCTCTTAAATTCCTTATGTTCACAAAAATCATAAAAGATGCAATCAGCCAAGCCACCAAATGACAACAAAACATCAAATGTCAGAAAGCTGTGCAGCTACATTGGGGGCACGACACTTTTAAAAAGCTATTGCAGATGCAGCTCCAGTTCCAGTTGCAGAATTCTATTGTGTTCAAGCAGTCAACTGTATATTTTATTTACACTGGCAAAAACATAGAGTCCGTTAAAGGACCCTTTTCTATCTCCTATACCTATACCTATTTAATTTTTTTTTTCTTAGACGCCTTTTTAGTGTCAGTCCAACATCCTTTAATGTATTTGCATTATAAATATAAGTATACCTGTTCAACTTAAATCGTACAAGCTTCGAATCTGATTTTTAAAGACAGTGTCAGAAATACGCCCAGGCAGGAGGTATACAATTAAAATTATATAAAATTCAACCATATGAACACGTACGAGAATTTTTTATATCTTCAGTACGCAATTTACGATTACGATGCACATACGAAACACAATGAATAATAAATTGAGCGAAAATTTAAATTATTTATGATGTATTCGCACCTATTTTCTTATAGAACCTTACCTTTATTCAACAATCGCAGGTTATATTTTTAAGAATATAGGGTTATAGATTATATTATATTTACCTCCAGACAAACCTCCTGGGTGTCTAAGACGCCCAATAATTTTTCTACCGATGGCGATGGTGTCTAACTGTACGCGGTGGCGGCTGTGTCTTTAAAAATGCTTTAAATCATCCCCAACATAATTTGTGTAACTACCTAGTTCAAAAAGAATTTTAAACACCTACATGGCGTCAGTCAGTCGAGCTGATGGATATTTGAAGGCAAATTTTATAAGAAAGATTTTACATTTCAAGTGATGCTGTATTCATTTTTTCAAACAACTGAAACACCCTTTAATGGAATAGCTACATCCCTTGTGTTATAGGTTAACTATAAGATAATTGATTGACCCAAAATATCTGCTTCTTTTAAAACACCCGAAGGCACCTATTCCACTATGCTTCGTACCTGATCTAATCCCAGGTGACCCCTGAGAGCTATGTAGGTAGCATGTGTTGGTTACGTGTAAAATTCGCCATTGCAAATGGAATTTATTGCATACAATAAAGGTGGAAATTTGTTTTGAAAATTTAATACAGATACCTGGGCCCATTTCCGCAAGAGTGAAGAATTTTCCGTGAAGGACACTTTCTATTCAAGCTCAAAATATGCTTGGATAAATGTGTGCTCATTCGTTAGATATGTGTCAAACAATTTGAACCTCACTCTTGCGAAATCGTAAAGAATGTTTTTTTTGTATTTATTTTTTTTCCTTTTAGTCATTTTTGTGTTTACCTATGTTATCTACATAAAAAAAAAATCGAGGTATAACTCATTTTGCTCCACATCGTTTAGTTGAAAACCTTCTACCTACTGTACTGGTGCTTTAAACAGCTAAGCCCTATGTCAAACCACCCAAAAACCAAATCGGCTTTATTAGCCGTTCTCATTCTCAATCCATACCGCTGGATTATATAGGTATGTTTTAAGTGCAAGCATAGTTTGCTTATTCGCCTATACCAATTCATATAACTTCGATTTAAAATTTGTCTCAGCGAAAATATTTATAATTCCCCCGAAATGGGAATCTCGTTCTGTGAAACCTTATATGCATATATTCTCATTGTTCACTTTGGCAGAGACACAACCATTCATATCCTTCCCAGAAAAACTAAAAGAGCTGAATATATCAGAAGCACAGCTCCACAGGTATATAGAGTAGAGGGTAGAGCCTTATAATTTTCATCAGAGATTATCCACATGAAGATGAGAATCTTTGGAATCCTTGGCAGGGGCAGCAGTGTTGACGAATCTCATGATTTATCATGATTCTCATGATTTTTCACCCTCTTCTCATGAAATCATGAATTAATTTAAAATCTCATGATTTTACAAGAATTCTAATTTTGTTTAGATTTACTTAAAGTTTCAAAACAAACAAAGTGAATCTTTTATTCAGCCTTATTGTGAGTTTAACCCGAAAAATATTTCACCTTAAAATTTTTTCTTCTCCCGGAATTTTAAAGCTATTGTGAGTTTTGGGCGAGTGAAATTTTGTTCGCCTCCAAAAAAAAAAGGTGAAAATGTCATCACATTCCGCACGAAATGAATGTTCACAATAAGGGGAATTTTTCGATCATGAAATTTCGGGTGAAACTCACAAAGTAAAACTCACAATAAGGCTGATTATGTATATTGACCGACAGTCAAACTAGTTTTAATCGGTTAATCAAATAATGAGATACCTAGACGAAAATAAAAAAAAATCCGTTCTATGAGAGGAAGGTACGGTTAATATAAGTAAAATGTAAAATTTAATAATTTTAAATGGTAGATCGTACAAATTCCAATATACAAAAATTTTGTTATCAAAATCGTAGCAGTCTTTTTTGAGCAAAAAAAGATTTTCCTTAACGGTTTTTTAAACATTTGTATGGGAGGTACCGTTATTTTTGGTAAGTAGGATAATTTTTATCTAAAATCTTCTAGATAATATTGAAAAACTGCTTTTTGCTAGGTTTGATAAAAATCGACAAAGTCGTCTTTGAAATATAGAGTTAAAAAAAAAATTTAAAATCAAAAAAATATTTTTTTTTTAATTTTGGTACACAAATTCTTCATAAAAATTGACAAAAAACAGTTGAAGCTTTTATGAGAAGAGCGAAATTAAAATAAATGGTTCTTTGGGGAGTTGCCATTAGTAACCATTGTTTTTTTTTTTTTATTGAAAGGCAGCTTATTTATTAAAATTTATTGTTTTTTATTTTTAATATCAGTGGCGCCAATTTTGAAAAAAAAATAAGGTTTTCTTTTTTGGCTAAAATAAGTTGTATGGTAAGTAGGTACCCACCTTTATATTATAATGCAATTGATTTTGAAAGTATGCAACCTACTTAGTCCATAAAAAAAACCAAACAAACATTAAAATGTTGTACCGTTGTTTATCTTATGCAGAGTTTTTAAATGCAAGAGAAACTTTTCATGAACCCAACCTCGCGCCTACCCGAAATCCTATAGTGTGACAAAGCAGGGGGGTTGTGGAAGGACAGCATGCACCCCCATACATACCTCACTGTTTATACGCCGTTATGCTGAGTGCTAGCACTGTTTTTATGTAAGAGAGCTTAAATAAATACCAAAAAAATCAAAATTAAATAAAAAAGTAGTTTTGGTAATTTTCAATTTTCTCATAAGCCAGAACAAATATAACCATCTAGTTTTCAGTGTTTGATTAAGAATTTATAGGGACATCAAATAATTAAAGCCAATTCAGTACTTCATTTCACAACTTTGAATAAAAAAAACTGTAAACATTTTTTTTATGTATTTTTGGATAAATTTTGAGTTTGAAAGCATTTTTTTCAATAACTAGATTGAAACAAATAATAGAAGAATAAGGGCCAGTTTCACAGTCGACACTTACCGAAATAAGTGGCACTTAAATTTTCCATATTAGGAATTTAAGCTTAATTTCATAGCTAGCGTAAGTGGAACTTAAGTCACCAACATCGGAGACTAAAGTGCCACTTATTCAGGTAACAGTGAAGGGTGATATTGGGAATTAATCTTTCACATTCCCCACTTAAGTGTCACTTTTCTGACTGTGAAACTGGTCCTAAGTTTCTGGCTTTCAGAAAACATATAATTTTGCAATATAAGTGTTGCCGTTGTTTTTAAATCTTTTTTTTTAACTTTAAGTCATTTTTTAGAAAATTGCCCCTCCCGCCTAAACGGAGGGAGATAGACCCCCCCCCATAGTAAAAAAGCTTGTATTTTACCGTTCTACAGAAAACAGTTATTTTTTGCGGCGCCTGAGTAGTCGTACTCGTGCCAAAGTGTCTTCCAATAAGGACTTCCCTATTGTATGTGTGATATCTCACACCAATTTTGTTTAATTTAAAATTAAACAAAGAAACAGCTGCTAAATGAAAGACCCTGTAAATATAAGTTGTTCCTAACGTAACTATTTCAAGTCGAGAGATGGCGCTCAAAATAAAGGAATACTAATAATTCGATTGAGCTGAAAATGACACAATGCGGGGAGTATTCATAGTCATATCCTAAACTCATAGTCATATCCTAAACTCATGTTTTACTAAACTACAGGTTAAAATCAAATAAATCAACGAATACCAGCTCATATTTTTAACCGAATAACCTTTTTTGTTGATTCAAATATAAGTTTATTGAATTATTCAACTTCAAATATTAAAATTCTAACCCATAGCAATCAAAATTTATCATAGAAAATACAATTAAAACCCAGGTTAAACTTAGTAAGAGTTTAAATATGACTATGAATACACCGCAATCTATTTATTTAGGAATTATTCTTATTGTTTAAATTTAATTATTTGTATATTGTTTTCTTTTGCTTATTTATACCTAATTAGACCTATACTTACCCTATGTCCTTCAATTTTAACAGTTAATTGTATTTCGCTTTACCAACCTGTTAAAGTTAGTCTCTCTCTAAATTATATGCTCGCTCATGTATGTATGAATTTAATTACCCGTTTTAAGAGATATAAGCATTTGTTTTTTCATAGTACCTAATTTTGTATGCGAGAATTCTTCTCATGCATTTGGATTATAGCACACAGAGGGTAACAAACAAAACTAAATTAGATTGTATACAGGAATTCGTTTTCTTTTGAATAACAGTATTGTTATGAAGTACGAAGCTTCCCTAAATTGAAAGTTTTTTTTTTTAAGTTTTCTGATAGGTGTTGCTGAAGAACAAACAACAAAACCATCCGATTAACCTGGAACTTTCACAATATAGCCGTGTTCTTTTGCAAGCCCCGAGGAAATCGTTGGAAAAAATGACGTCCGTCAGGGCTAAGCAATTTACATGTTAAATGCAACAACAACTAATCCCGTTCGGGCTAAGCTAAGCGCGGAGAATTGAAATATGCATGTACATAAATCATACATAAAAATGTAATTTCTGTACGTCGTCGGAGGTCGGAGCACATTGGGGTAGCGGCAATAGTCTTAAGGCGTTGTTCGTATTCTCTAAAACTTCTAAACAGATTTCGCTTAAATTTTCATTGTTTGTTCTTTCTAGAGCGGCGATGGGAAGTTTTGGAAAAAAGTGTCAGTAACCAATTTTCTTATATGTATTTGAGTTTTTCTTTTTACATATTTAACATCAGTAGAATTTTATACTTAATCTAAAACTTTGCCAAAACATGCTGTCTTTCTAAGAATCTAATCAAAAGGTTTATAAGAAATCAATTGGAACATTTCACACACACAAGACTAAAACTCAGAAAATAATTCATTGAATAAAAATAAATAACATTTTTTTTTAAATAATTAAGAACCGGGCGCATACATACCACTTCTCTTCCACCATATTAATATCAATTCGATGCCTTCCAGGTTTTTCATTTAAAACGTATCGTATCGTAAATTGTTGTACACTTTATTTTAATTTATTTAAAAAAAAAAACATGCCATAAGTTAAACAGAAAATATAGTTTCATACAATTAATTATTTCATTTAATTTCAAAGGAAATTGGATGAAATTGATGAGCTACAGAGTTCAAAAATAACCTGTTTTCAATATTATTATCTTCTGTAGCTATATTGTCCAGAAATACCGAAACAATTTTAAAAGTACCCTTCAGGTTTAAAAAATAAAATATTTTTACGCTGTTTGCAGTTTTGTATGGCTATAAATATTTTCTGAAAGAGAAACAATTTCCGCGATGAAGGTAAAACATTTTTTTTTCATTTTTCATAATTTAATTTAAATTTAAAGGTGCGTTCTTTTCTGTAAGCAAACAATTGCTTTTCACAAGTATTTTTCGCAATTTCTTGATAAACGTATCTACTTTTGATGTCATGAGCTACCGTGAATCGTGATAGCAGTAGCGTCTCGTTAGGATATGCAATGTGGGCAAAAAATCCCTTATCGAAGTTTATCTAATAACATACACAAGGATGAACAGTAAGTTTGTTCCAGTTTCCAGACCTTGACCAAAACTGCCAATTGTCACAATTTGTTGCCTGTTCTTGCCAAATCCTGTTCCCCACTTCACAAATTGGGTAGTTTTGGACGAGAGAGAAAAACATTTCCCCTTCATGACATTTTCTGCCGAAGAAATTTTGCTGGTCAGAAACCGGCAGATTTTTGTTCTATAGAAAAATGTCATTTACAATTCGAATAACAAAAATGCTGTTGACTAAGGGTTGCCTAAGTGCTACTTATATATTTATTTTAGTTTTTGTAGTTGTGCTAGCTAAGTTGTATTTTTTGTTCAATCTATTACGCCCAATTTCTTCACAGAAGTACTAAGCCAGCCTAGTACCCAGTCCAGCTAGACCAGGTACTAGCTCTGGTACTCGGTCCTAACGAAAAGTAAGTACCTGAGCATTTCTTCACATCACTAGTACCGGATCTAAATACAACAAGCGGTATTAGGACTTAATACGTCTAAAACTGGTCTAATTCAGATTTTGACACTCTTTTGGCATTTCAAATATTATTTTGTTATTTATTTTGATTGAGAGAGATATTTTATTTTATATTCGAATGGATTGTCTATTTACAAAAGACATATTATTCATTGTTCGATATTTGTCTCTCCTGACAGCAGCATCAATAACTATCAAATTTGTTACTCGAATAGGACTTCAACAATTTTCCGGACTTCGATGTATGTAAGCAGTTAATAGCAAAACGGTCGTCGTGATACATAGGGAGTGAGAAGATGAAGAATGGCAATGCAAATCTACCGAGATGTACAGGAGTGATCGATCAGTGGTGCTGTGTTCTAAATCAACTTTATCTTTGTTTTCGATTTAAATTAAACATTGCGTGTTATTTCTCTCTTGGTTTAATTTTTTACATTTTTCCGTGTGCTTATGTGTGTGACAGATTTGGAGAAATATCCTTTATTATGTACATTTCAAGTTCATGCAATCGATATTGAGCAACGAATTCTTTGAAGAAAATAAATGAAATTTATCAAATTCAGGTATTAGCGCCACTAGACTGCCGATTTGAAAGTCCTAGCTAGTACCGAGGCCTAGATAGTACTCCGTATCAACTTTACAGAACTAGAGCTTAGTATTTATGTGAAGAAATCATTTGTACCAATTTGAGTACTAACAACTGGTATAATAACCAGGTACTAGCTGATTTTGAGGGGCCAGCTAGTACCGAGTCCTAACTGATACTCGGTACCAACTTGACAGGACTAGGGCCTAGAACTTGTGTGAAGAAATGAGTTGATACCGATTTGAGTACTAATTTTAGGATTAGTACCGGTATCAGCATTAGGACTCTGTGAAGAAATTGGCCGTTAGTAAATTAATTTATTTTTATAGCATTTATCTTCCGTTTAGCTATCGTTTTTCTGAAAAATAAAACGATATTAGGCGTTTTCCTTTGGAGGTGGCGAAGTACTTGTGAGTAGATGAAAATTAAAATCTAGTACCTTCATCTACTCATGCCTTCTTCGCGAGTAGATGAGATTTGTAGGAAAACTAATTTTGTGTGTTCCATTCAAAATGGCTAGCAAATACTTCGCCACCTTCAAAGAAAAACGCCTATTATAACTCATGAATTTCGTGTATAACAGTCTGTGCTCTCATTTTGTTTTTCTTTCGAAACTGTTTCCGTAAAGCGTCAAAGGTAAAATATACTTAAACGAAAACGCTGCTGAGCTGCTGGACAGAAGAAAGGAACTCGACAACTATCCCAGAAATAAATGAAAAAGCAAGTTAGTTTTATAAGAAATAACTAATTTATTACTTAGAACTTTGGTTCCCGAGAGGTTTTATTCTTTTAATTTTCTCAATAATAAACACCGTGACCTTCTGGTTCCACCTTACTGCCAAGTTGTCCAAGAGAAAAAAGAGGCTTTGATCTCGAACGCACTCCCTTTTAAAGCTTCGAACTCTCCAAAACTTAATGTCAGTGTAACCCAATTCGCTATCACGTTGCTTCTACCCGTCATTCTCCACCACGTGCTTAGCTGTCAATTTCAATTTCTGAGTTTATTCTCGTCACTTCACCGAGATGTCACAAGTGTTTCATTCTTGATTCGTCCCAAAATTAGACATTTCGTAACAATACAATAAACATATTGCACCCACAATCTTCGCACTGCACCTGCACCCATCGTCTTTGTCACTCTTACGACTATAATTTGATGAAGTTTACGTGAGCTCGTGCGAAAGATATCTTTGGCTTTGCACTTGACTATCTGAGCTGCTATTGTGTTGTTGTATCGGTTAAATTCACTAAGTGAATTACTTTGTTTTTTTTTGTATAAGTTTTCAATAATTTTCAAGTGGTTACAGTTTCGTGGGGTGCTTTTACTTTTCAATTCTGAAGAAATGTGGAATAAAATAAAATAAATTCATTACATTGGAAAAATAGCCGCGTTTTGTTGAGAATTATATACAGCATAGTAAAAGCCACACAACAAAACGATGGGAAATTGGGTTATAAAGCTTTTTTTGTATGTGAATTCCATAGTTCCGAATTGTTCCAAAGTATTCATCGAAAAATGAATTTTTGTCGTAAAAACGCTCTCTGCATTGTGAATTGGGTGACGATTTTGTAACTAGAAAAAGATGACAGCGGTTCTCGTCACGCTCACGTCTCGTTTCCTCACCGCATATTGTGAATCAGGCTTGAGTGAAAGCGAAGTCGAAGGTCGTGTGAACGAGTTATTACAAAAAGAGTTCTTTCAACTTTGATTTCATTTCGATAGAGAACAAAATAAATAGAAAGTTTGTTTTTTTTTATAAAATTGATTGCCAAATTTCCAATTTATTGATATTTAAAACAAAACATTATTTTCAAGAATTGCACTCCCATATAAATAATCCACGCGACGCCACTGCGTGATAGGTATGTACATACATTGATACAGATACAATGATGAATGTTTGTATTTTTCATTATTTGTTCTCTCGGTTCTCCAAAAATTGTCACTGCATTCATTTATTTCTTATTATTATTTTTTTTATTTTTTTATACCACCATATATGTATGTATGTAGGTATTTTCACTTATTTCTTTTTCTTCTTTAATTAATTAGGAAAGCCCTAAAGGAAAGGCTGCTTTCTAAATATTAAATTGAAACGGTTTGTAAATTTAAGGACAAATAATCAAATTCTTTGGGTTACACTCTACACGTTATCCAATCCGAAATAAAGTACGGTTATTTTCAATTGTTTTCCCTGAAAATACAAAATGAACAAACCTATTCAAACCCTTTTTTCAATTAAAATATGAGATTCTTAAACCACAATTGGGTAAAAGTTATCCTTCAAAATCTATTTTATTACATATATTTATATCAATATACATAAGGTCTAAATATGAACTAGTCCATAATCCATATTCCCATTACGTAAACAACCTTAATAAAAAAAAGGATTAGGATCAAAAGGATTTCTAAGATATAAGGTGTGTTGCTTTGGGCTCCAGTATCTGATGCCAAGTACTTCTGGCTGCAGTCAACTACATACACCTGCTCTGTGATCGAAGTAGTTCATTTAAGTAATCACGAACTGTGTTTACGCAAAAGAGCGACACCATCAGTAAAAAGAAATGACATATAGCGTTTTTTAACTCAGAGCAGATCACGAAACTGTCAAAAAAAAAATCTGTTTTTTTTTAGCTCAAACATATCAGAGCATAAAAAGTGCGTTTCTATGTTCCCTCGCAGTTAGCTCAGAGCTTGTAAAATTAACTCAGAATAAAATGACCGGGCAGATTGAGCAAAACGCTAAGCGAAGCCAACTTTACACATAATTAAAAATTAAAAATGGATTCCCTATGAAATGCCAGTTCAGTGCTCAAGTGTGTTTCATAATTAAATCTGAGGAGTTTGATCAAGACCTCTGTTCGTTTTCTTTCCAAACCTGCCAGTTTTAGTCCGAAGTTCTGTCAAAGTCAATATAAAAAAAATTATATTGGACCAAAAATGGTAAAAATGGGTAGTTTCGGACTAGTACGCGAACACACCTATTATCTGCTCCGAGGCAGAGCTCTGCTCTGATAGCTTAGCCTCTGGTCAGAGCCAAAAAAGAAAAACGCCAATAGTAAATTATTATTCTTGGCATTTCCCTAATCTTAAATAGAAAGACAAACAACCAAAATTACATCTCTTTTGAGGTTAGATTTTACTTTTGGTAAAATAAAAGCGTTCCATTCATCATCTACTATAAAGTAGATACTTTGTAAGGCCTAATGAAACACACCTATTGAAGAACGAAAGGCAAAATTAACGATGCAATTAATATTCCAAGGAAATAATAAGAAATGCTTAATACAAAAGCCAAAAACATTGAATGAGTATGAATATACACGATTTTGAATAATTAACCATAAGCCTTTAGCCAACAACCAACCAAAAGCTTTCACAAGATTATAATATTTTATGAGGGATGGATGAAATTCTTTTAACCCTAAAGCATCATCCATTGAGGGTAAGGCTTCATATTCTATGTTTAGATTCGGATTTATTTATGTATAGGTACCTATAGTAACGGAATTTGATGGACGTTCTGAAGTATTCAGTACTTCAGATGTTAAGGTAAGACGGCATAAAAAGGAGAGCAGTGTTGTTATACGTTTGGGGATTAAGGTATATTATGTTCATTTTATTACCCAGGGATTCAACACTAAGAATGCGATGACAGCTCAGAGAGCAAGTAAGGAAAAGAAAAAAGGAAGACCTATTAAATGTAATCTTCACTAAACCGAAAAAGAAAAAGTAAAATATGGTAATAGTTTTGTATGACTGATATAAAGGGTTTTCCAATAAGAGGTGTTATTTTGATATTCAAAGAAAAATGGCATTTTTTGAGATAAATGATCGGATGTTTATTTCATTATAAAGAAGAAGGTATGCCGTTAATAATGAAACACAACATCAGCCAAATGGCCGCCACGACCACGCTTACAGGATTATATCCTTTTCATGAAATTTTCCATAACCAAATCGGAAAGTGGCTGCCCTATGTCCTCGATAGCCTCACGAATTCCATCTTTGAGGTCTTGAATCGACGCTGAGCTGTTGGCGTAGACCTTATCTTTCACGTGGCCCCAAGGGAAGAAGTCGCAAGGTGTTAAATCACAAGATCCAATTGTGATCACCTCTTCGAGAGATAACGCGGTCCGGAAACTTTTCCCGTAAAAGATCGATGGTTTCATTGCTTGTGTGGCACGTAGCGCCGTCTTTTTGAAAGTAAACGTTGTCCAGATCAATACCATCCAATTCCGGCCATAAAAAATCATTAATCATCTCTCGATAGCGCAATCCATTGACCGTAACTGTTGCTCCAGCCTCATTTTCTAAAAAGTAAGGTCCAATGACCCCGCCGGACCATAAACCGCACCAAACAGTCACGCGTTGAGGATGGAGAGGCTTTTCAACAATAACTCTTGGGTTTTCCGAGCCCCAGATGCGACAGTTTTGCTTGTTGACGTAGCCTCCGAGGTGGAAATGGGCCTCATCAGTCAAGATGATTTTTCGATGAAATTCCGGATCATTTTCATGCATTTCAAGGACCCAATCAGCAAAGACACGACGTTGTTGATGATCAGCCGGCTTGAGTTCTTGTGTTAACTGAACTTTATAAGCCTTAAGATCCAAGTCTTTATGCAAAATACGGTGTAATGACGTTTGTGGAATGCCTAATTCCAAAGAACGACGAGGAATGGACAAACCTGGGTTTTCTTCAACACTTTGGGCTACAACAGCAATATTCTCAGTTGTTCTTGAGCGACGTGCACGGGTTTTATTCTTCACATCACTAACTTGTCCCAACAGCTCGAATTTGTCCACCAATTTCTGTATTGCGGTCCGACAAGGTGCTTCACGACGACCCAAAAATGTTTTAGTTTTACGAACCGTCTCTGCCAAATTTTCACCATTTTTATAGTGAATTTTAATAATTTCAATGCGTTGTTGAAGCGTGTATCGTTCCATTTTTATTAATGGCGTAGTTTCTACTTGTCAAATGTCAAAAAATGACAGCTTTAAAAGTGACAGCTACCGAAATAGCGGGGTATTCAAAATAACACCTCTTATTGGAAAACCTTTTATTTTGTATAGTTTATACAGGTATATGTATATGTATAGGTTGATGTGCTTTGGACGCTTCGTGAAGTTTAAGTTTTGAGAAGAAAAACAAAATAAGTCTGTTTCCGTGTAAAATCCAAGTTTTATGAACAATACATGCAAAATCATCTGTATTCTTCAGTTTTATACTCAGCTTTTTAATAACACCGGAGTTTAATAACACTGAAGCCCCTTAATTAATATAATCTATCCGCCATTATCTATTTGTATACTGATAACTAGCGTGACATGTTTGTATACAAAATTAATTAGCATTGACGCAAGTGGAAAAGAGACGGTGGGGTGGGCTTGGTTCACGTAAATAGTTTGTATCTTCAGGTAAATGTAATTTTCCATTGAGGTTGGTTTTTATATATTAGTCTCTATCTGAACTTGATTAAACTTTTAAAGAATTTTTGGGTAGGTAAATTTGGATCAATGGATCGATCTATTGCACTCCCCATCAGCCCAGGATTTATGATGATGATGGGAAATGGGAAGGGTAAGTATAAAATTAGGTATGGGTTACCTCCTCAAACCGACCTAAGTTCGGAAAGAATTTTAGGGTATTTCTTAGTGTCGAAATTGAGTCTTCACCCAGTTCGTTAGAAAATTGTTCTACAGGGTTTTGTTTTTTTTAGACGTGTGGTTTTTAAGAAGAAATAAAACGCATATAATTTAATGTTATGGCCAAGAATTTAGCTTTATCATAAAGATATGGGTTTCCCACTATGTTTTAAAAATGATTTCGGGCAAGTGGCCGCCGCGAGGGGCGCGAATAAATTCCAGCCGAGAGGACCAATTTTCGACAGCTCCAATTGTTGCACGTCATGGCAGATGGACTCATTCGGGTCTTCGTCGATACTCTGCTCCACAGCAGCAATAGCGGCTTCGGTACGCACTGTACGGCAGCTCTGAGGATGCGCATTATCCACTAGAGTAAACGTGGTGCGAAACCGATCCATGGTTGCTCAAATTTATGCGATTTAGGGATTATAACGACGGAATATTGCACGCAGCGCGCGATGCGTCGGGCGAACTGAACCATTATTTTGGTAATTAATTTGCACGATTTGCAAACGTTGTTTAGGCGAGTAAGTCTACTAATTATAAAATGGCAAACCAAACTGAGCATAAAACAAATGACAGCTGTCAAAAGGACCAACTTCGAAAAAAGTGTTGCCAGATTGAAAACCACACTTCTAAAAAAACACCCTTGATAAAGGCAGCTCTTCTTATCTGGTCTAGGCTGATGAATTCAGAAAGGAAGTGCGACGAGCCTTCTTCTGACTCTTCATCT
Organism: Leucozona laternaria; assembly: GCA_932273885.2. Classification (NCBI taxonomy): domain Eukaryota; kingdom Metazoa; phylum Arthropoda; class Insecta; order Diptera; family Syrphidae; genus Leucozona; species Leucozona laternaria. The sequence continues at coordinate 17,355,188 of OW026368.1, read as the reverse complement.
TGGCACCCACTGCACAAGTCCAATGTGTTGATGTCCATTCTGGTCATATGGGTTCGTTAGGATTCCAAAAAGAGGGACAATTGTGGAAGGCTGGCTAGCTAAAGTATGCAGTCTGTCTTATGTACAGGGCTTTCACTAATTACTTCCTATATCTTTAAATTTTAATACAATAAAGTGTATGTGAGATATCATCGAAATTTTGTATTCAATTGATGCCATTATGTATGGAACATAACATCGTTCAAATTTCCACCGCGGTTTCTCAGGGTAGCGCGCATCCGAAATGTCAAATTTTCCATGACACTGGTGCATAAATCAGGCTGAATTTTACCGATGGCATGGGTTATGTTGGCTTTGAGGGCCGCTGTGGTTTGTGGTTTATTAGCATAGACCTTGAACTTTAGAAAACTCCAGAAGAAAAAGTCAAATCTTACGATCTCGGTGGCCAGTTCACATCACCTCCACGTGAGATGACCATGCCCTCGAATCGCTCGTTCAGAATTTCCCATGTGGCGTGAGCTGTATGGCACGTAGCGCCGTCGTGTTGAAACCACAAATCATTGGTGTCCATATCACCCAATTCATGCCAAAATAAGATATAGTAATCATCGAGCTATAGCGCTTGCCGTTGCCGGTGGTAGCCCGGCCAACGTCGTTCTCAAAGAAATATAGACCGAGGAAGCCGCCAGCCCAAAGCCATACCAAATATCAGTGATTTTTTTGGGATGCATTGGACGCTCTTGGATCGCATGTGGATTGGTAACGTCCCAAATTCGACAATTTTCTTTGTTGAGGTACCAATTCATCCAAAAATTGGCCTCATCGCTGAAGATGACCATAAATGGACGAAGCGCGTGGAACATTTCCGGAAGAGAAGACCCATTTTGATAAACAAAATTATATCATTTTTGCACGACACGTTTTGTTGAACGCTATATCCGTTCATGATATTTGGAAAAAAAAAACAAACTGAATAAATAGTTTCGTTCGTTGAATTTAACCCAGGGTTAACCCAGGTTTTCTTGAAAACCCCAAGAATTGTCAAAAAACTGGGTTTTTCGGTTCTCAAAAAACGCTCAAGGGCTACTGATATTTAAAGCAAGAAAAAAAAGATCTGTGCTGAGATAATTAAAAGTTAAAACTTAAAATTTGTTTCAAATATGTCTTAAGATCGAATAAAAACAACTTCTAACGTTTCTTTTTTTTTAATTTCTATTTATTAGCATTAAATTAAATTTGTATATTCTTTGAATTTATTTTTCAAAAATAAACAATAACCTGCAGCACGTGAATCTATAACAATAACTCATGCCACTTTTGCAGTTTATTCCTTACCTCAACTTGCCACAGCTAAAAACCTAGTTCTACTTCAGGGCGAGTTCAGGGCGACCCCAGGTCTCAAGAAAAACAGATTTTTTTCACCAGGGTGACTTCAGGTTTTTCAAAAAACGCTTTGGGGCGACCCGAGGGTGACTTCACGGCCCAACGAACAAACCTAATGACTGCAAATTTGACAGATGTTACTTCAACAATATGGCTGCTATCAACTGTCAAACTGTCAAAGTTCGGAAGTCTCTTTTAAAAGACCCTTTAGAAATATCCTTCCATAGATTCCTCGAAACCCAAATAATAGTCAATTGTTAACCATCTGATGAATTCTGCTCTTTTCTTTTGTTGAACAGACAGAATGGTCAGGTTCACTTTCGTCGTGTTCTCTATCATAGTAATGTCAGGTTCTCAGGTTGGATTAAAATTCCGAGGAAGATTGTTTTTTTACGAATCCTAAACTTGCCCTTAAGTACCTACCTACATATGCATACATAATGTATGTATATTGCAAGTAAAAATAGAATAGGACAGCTTCTCAAAGCAGCATCATCATAGTTTTCTATCTTAAAAGGGTAGAAATATGTACATATATTTCACTTTGTGTTACGATCTAATGGTCATTGGTTTCCCTTGAAAAATGTCAGTCCAAAGAAAAATTTTGTGCTATCTAAAATCTGCTCTGCACTACATTCACCCCAAGGAAAAAAATGCAATGAATTCATAGAAAAATTCCTCTAAAAAGTTTATTTACGATATCAAAATATTCTGAAAGAAACTTTCGAGCTTCAATCATGTTTACAATTTTAGAATACAGAGAAATTTGATCTACCGAGTGCATCCGAGATTTTTTACTATCTTTAGGTGTACCTAGAGTGTATAGATTTTTTTTTTACTTTTTAACTGATGGAGACTAAAGCCTTCGAGTCCACTCAAGGAAAAACAATTTAACATAAAGGGTTTTCCAATAAGAGGTGTTATTTTGATATTCAAAGAAAAATGGCATTTTTTGAGATAAATGATCGGGTGTTTATTTCATTATAAAGAGGAAGGTATGCCGTTAAAAATGGAACACAACATCAGCCAAATGGCCGCCACGACCACGCTTACAGGACCATATCCTTTTTATGAAATTTTCCATAACCAAATCGCAAAGTGGCTGCCCTATTTCCTCGATAGCCTCACGAATTCCATCTTTGAGGTCTTGAATCGACGCTGGGCTGTTGGCGTAGACCTTATCTTTCACGTGGCCCCAAAGGAAGAAGTCGCAAGGTGTTAAATCACAAGATCTCGGTGGATAATTGTGATCACCTCTTCGAGAGATAACACGGTCCGGAAACTTTTCCCGTAAAAGATCGATGGTTTCATTGCTTGTGTGGCACGTAGCGCCGTCTTGTTGAAAGTAAATGTTGTCCAGATCAATACCATCCAATTCCGGCCATAAAAAATCATTAATCATCTCTCGATAGCGCAATCCATTGACCCTAACTGTTGCTCCAGCCTCATTTTCGAAAAAGTAAGGTCCAATGACCCCGCCGGACCATAAACCGCACCAAACAGTCACGCGTTGAGGATGGAGAGGCTTTTCAACAATAACTCTTGGGTTTTCCGAGCCCCAGATGCGACAGTTTTGCTTGTTGACGTAGCCTCCGAGGTGGAAATGGGCCTCATCAGTCAAGATGATTTTTCGATGAAATTCCGGATCATTTTCATGCATTTCAAGGACCCAATCAGCAAAGACACGGCGTTGTTGATGATCAGCCGCCTTGAGTTCTTGTGTTAACTGAACTTTATAAGCCTTAAGACCCAAGTCTTTATGCAAAATACGGTGTAATGACGTTTGTGGAATGCCTAATTCCAAAGAACGACGAGGAATGGACAAACCTGGGTTTTCTTCAACACTTTGGGCTACAACAGCAATATTCTCAGTTGTTCTTGAGCGACGTGCACGGGTTTTATTCTTCACATCACTAACTTGTCTGAACAGCTCGAATTTGTCCACCAATTTCTGTATTGCGGTCCGACAAGGTGCTTCACGACGACCCAAAAATGTTTTAGTTTTACGAACCGTCTCTGCCAAATTTTCACCATTTGTATAGTGAATTTTAATAATTTCAATGCGTTGTTGAAGCGTGTATCGTTCCATTTTTATTAATGGCGTAGTTTCTACTTGTCAAATGTCAAAAAATGACAGCTTTAAAAGTGACAGCTACCGAAATAGCGGGGTATTCAAAATAACACCTCTTATTGGAAAACCTTTTATTTTGTATAGTTTATACAGGTATATGTATATGTATAGGTTGATGTGCTTTGGACGCTTCGTGAAGTTTAAGTTTTGAGAAGAAAAACAAAATAAGTCTGTTTCCGTGTAAAATCCAAGTTTTATGAACAATACATGCAAAATCATCTGTATTCTTCAGTTTTATACTCAGCTTTTTAATAACACCGGAGTTTAATAACACTGAAGCCCCTTAATTAATATAATCTATCCGCCATTATCTATTTGTATACTGATAACTAGCGTGACATGTTTGTATACAAAATTAATTAGCATTGACGCAAGTGGAAAAGAGACGGTGGGGTGGGCTTGGTTCACGTAAATAGTTTGTATCTTCAGGTAAATGTAATTTTCCATTGAGGTTGGTTTTTATATATTAGTCTCTATCTGAACTTGATTAAACTTTTAAAGAATTTTTGGGTAGGTAAATTTGGATCAATGGATCGATCTATTGCACTCCCCATCAGCCCAGGATTTATGATGATGATGGGAAATGGGAAGGGTAAGTATAAAATTAGGTATGGGTTACCTCCTCAAACCGACCTAAGTTCGGAAAGAATTTTAGGGTATTTCTTAGTGTCGAAATTGAGTCTTCACCCAGTTCGTTAGAAAATTGTTCTACAGGGTTTTGTTTTTTTTAGACGTGTGGTTTTTAAGAAGAAATAAAACGCATATAATTTAATGTTATGGCCAAGAATTTAGCTTTATCATAAAGATATGGGTTTCCCACTATGTTTTAAAAATGATTTCGGGCAAGTGGCCGCCGCGAGGGGCGCGAATAAATTCCAGCCGAGAGGACCAATTTTCGACAGCTCCAATTGTTGCACGTCATGGCAGATGGACTCATTCGGGTCTTCGTCGATACTCTGCTCCACAGCAGCAATAGCGGCTTCGGTACGCACTGTACGGCAGCTCTGAGGATGCGCATTATCCACTAGAGTAAACGTGGTGCGAAACCGATCCATGGTTGCTCAAATTTATGCGATTTAGGGATTATAACGACGGAATATTGCACGCAGCGCGCGATGCGTCGGGCGAACTGAACCATTATTTTGGTAATTAATTTGCACGATTTGCAAACGTTGTTTAGGCGAGTAAGTCTACTAATTATAAAATGGCAAACCAAACTGAGCATAAAACAAATGACAGCTGTCAAAAGGACCAACTTCGAAAAAAGTGTTGCCAGATTGAAAACCACACTTCTAAAAAAACACCCTTGATAAAGGCAGCTCTTCTTATCTGGTCTAGGCTGATGAATTCAGAAAGGAAGTGCGACGAGCCTTCTTCTGACTCTTCATCTTGGCACCCACTGCACAAGTCCAATGTGTTGATGTCCATTCTGGTCATATGGGTTCGTTAGGATTCCAAAAAGAGGGACAATTGTGGAAGGCTGGCTAGCTAAAGTATGCAGTCTGTCTTATGTACAGGGCTTTCACTAATTACTTCCTATATCTTTAAATTTTAATACAATAAAGTGTATGTGAGATATCATCGAAATTTTGTATTCAATTGATGCCATTATGTATGGAACATAACATCGTTCAAATTTCCACCGCGGTTTCTCAGGGTAGCGCGCATCCGAAATGTCAAATTTTCCATGACACTGGTGCATAAATCAGGCTGAATTTTACCGATGGCATGGGTTATGTTGGCTTTGAGGGCCGCTGTGGTTTGTGGTTTATTAGCATAGACCTTGAACTTTAGAAAACTCCAGAAGAAAAAGTCAAATCTTACGATCTCGGTGGCCAGTTCACATCACCTCCACGTGAGATGACCATGCCCTCGAATCGCTCGTTCAGAATTTCCCATGTGGCGTGAGCTGTATGGCACGTAGCGCCGTCGTGTTGAAACCACAAATCATTGGTGTCCATATCACCCAATTCATGCCAAAATAAGATATAGTAATCATCGAGCTATAGCGCTTGCCGTTGCCGGTGGTAGCCCGGCCAACGTCGTTCTCAAAGAAATATAGACCGAGGAAGCCGCCAGCCCAAAGCCATACCAAATATCAGTGATTTTTTTGGGATGCATTGGACGCTCTTGGATCGCATGTGGATTGGTAACGTCCCAAATTCGACAATTTTCTTTGTTGAGGTACCAATTCATCCAAAAATTGGCCTCATCGCTGAAGATGACCATAAATGGACGAAGCGCGTGGAACATTTCCGGAAGAGAAGACCCATTTTGATAAACAAAATTATATCATTTTTGCACGACACGTTTTGTTGAACGCTATATCCGTTCATGATATTTGGAAAAAAAAAACAAACTGAATAAATAGCTTCGTTCGTTGAATTTAACCCAGGGTTAACCCAGGTTTTCTTGAAAACCCCAAGAATTGTCAAAAAACTGGGTTTTTCGGTTCTCAAAAAACGCTCAAGGGCTACTGATATTTAAAGCAAGAAAAAAAAGATCTGTGCTGAGATAATTAAAAGTTAAAACTTAAAATTTGTTTCAAATATGTCTTAAGATCGAATAAAAACAACTTCTAACGTTTCTTTTTTTTTAATTTCTATTTATTAGCATTAAATTAAATTTGTATATTCTTTGAATTTATTTTTCAAAAATAAACAATAACCTGCAGCACGTGAATCTATAACAATAACTCATGCCACTTTTGCAGTTTATTCCTTACCTCAACTTGCCACAGCTAAAAACCTAGTTCTACTTCAGGGCGAGTTCAGGGCGACCCCAGGTCTCAAGAAAAACAGATTTTTTTCACCAGGGTGACTTCAGGTTTTTCAAAAAACGCTTTGGGGCGACCCGAGGGTGACTTCACGGCCCAACGAACAAACCTAATGACTGCAAATTTGACAGATGTTACTTCAACAATATGGCTGCTATCAACTGTCAAACTGTCAAAGTTCGGAAGTCTCTTTTAAAAGACCCTTTAGAAATATCCTTCCATAGATTCCTCGAAACCCAAATAATAGTCAATTGTTAACCATCTGATGAATTCTGCTCTTTTCTTTTGTTGAACAGACAGAATGGTCAGGTTCACTTTCGTCGTGTTCTCTATCATAGTAATGTCAGGTTCTTAGGTTGGATTAAAATTCCGAGGAAGATTGTTTTTTTACGAATCCTAAACTTGCCCTTAAGTACCTACCTACATATGCATACATAATGTATGTATATTGCAAGTAAAAATAGAATAGGACAGCTTCTCAAAGCAGCATCATCATAGTTTTCTATCTTAAAAGGGTAGAAATATGTACATATATTTCACTTTGTGTTACGATCTAATGGTCATTGGTTTCCCTTGAAAAATGTCAGTCCAAAGAAAAATTTTGTGCTATCTAAAATCTGCTCTGCACTACATTCACCCCAAGGAAAAAAATGCAATGAATTCATAGAAAAATTCCTCTAAAAAGTTTATTTACGATATCAAAATATTCTGAAAGAAACTTTCGAGCTTCAATCATGTTTACAATTTTAGAATACAGAGAAATTTGATCTACCGAGTGCATCCGAGATTTTTTACTATCTTTAGGTGTACCTAGAGTGTATAGATTTTTTTTTTACTTTTTAACTGATGGAGACTAAAGCCTTCGAGTCCACTCAAGGAAAAACAATTTAACATAAAGGGTTTTCCAATAAGAGGTGTTATTTTGATATTCAAAGAAAAATGGCATTTTTTGAGATAAATGATCGGGTGTTTATTTCATTATAAAGAGGAAGGTATGCCGTTAATAATGGAACACAACATCAGCCAAATGGCCGCCACGACCACGCTTACAGGACCATATCCTTTTTATGAAATTTTCCATAACCAAATCGCAAAGTGGCTGCCCTATTTCCTCGATAGCCTCACGAATTCCATCTTTGAGGTCTTGAATCGACGCTGGGCTGTTGGCGTAGACCTTATCTTTCACGTGGCCCCAAAGGAAGAAGTCGCAAGGTGTTAAATCACAAGATATCGGTGGCCAATTGTGATCACCTCTTCGAGAGATAACACGGTCCGGAAACTTTTCCCGTAAAAAATCGATGGTTTCATTGCTTGTGTGGCACGTAGTGCCGTCTTGTTGAAAGTAAACGTTGTCCAGATCAATACCATCCAATTCCGGCCATAAAAAATCATTAATTATCTCTCGATAGCGCAATCCATTGACCGTAACTGTTGCTCCAGCCTCATTTTCGAAAAAGTAAGGTCCAATGACCCCGCCGGACCATAAACCGCACCAAACAGTCACGCGTTGAGGATGGAGAGGCTTTTCAACAATAACTCTTGGGTTTTCCGAGCCCCAGATGCGACAGTTTTGCTTGTTGACGTAGCCTCCGAGGTGGAAATGGGCCTCATCAGTCAAGATGATTTTTCGATGAAATTCCGGATCATTTTCATGCATTTCAAGGACCCAATCAGCAAAGACACGGCGTTGTTGATGATCAGCCGCCTTGAGTTCTTGTGTTAACTGAACTTTATAAGCCTTAAGACCCAAGTCTTTATGCAAAATACGGTGTAATGACGTTTGTGGAATGCCTAATTCTAAAGAACGACGAGGAATGGACAAACCTGGGTTTTCTTCAACACTTTGGGCTACAACAGCAATATTCTCAGTTGTTCTTGAGCGACGTGCACGGGTTTTATTCTTCACATCACTAACTTTTCCCAACAGCTTGAATTTGTCCACCAATTTCTGTATTGCGGTCCGACAAGGTGCTTCACGACGACCCAAAAATGTTTTAGTTTTACGAACCGTCTCTGCCAAACTTTCACCATTTTTATAGTGAATTTTAATAATTTTAATGCGTTGTTGAAGCGTATATCGTTCCATTTTTATTAATGGCGTAGTTTCTACTTGTCAAATGTCAGAAAATGACAGCTTCAAAAGTGACAGCTACAGAAACAGCGGGCTATTCAAAATAACACCTCTTATTGGAAAACCCTTTACTATACACAAGTAGTTTTCTGTCAAGAACTCTCTCGCACGACTATGATATAATCCTGAAGACCAAAACCATCACTTCTGCATGTTTTAGAACAAACATATCAACAACAACTCCCTTACTCCCTTAAAGAAATTTTTAAACTGCTGTCAGAATGCAAACATAAAAGCTTACAAAAAAACAACATGCTTCCTGCCTTAAGACAATTAGAATGTCAAGAACTTTAAGCGCTTTTTGTGTTTTCAGTTTAATCTTTAGATACTCGTACTTGCTGCGGGAGGGAGTGTATTGTTAATGCAAACAAATCTGGTGAGCCAACGAGGATGTAACAATACAACGCAAGAATATAATTAAATTATCTTCCCCGCATCGCATATCCTTGTTGAATTATAAATTTTAAAACAAGTCAAAAACGAAAAAAAAAAACAAAACAAATTGGCCTTTGGATTCATTATTCATTTTTTATTAGAATCAGCGCAGTGCTACTGCAGAAAAAAATATATACCTATTTACATAGGAACCTACCAGAGAGGGAATATCCAATTAAAACTGCAATTTTTGTTTTGTCTTTTTTTGGAATTTACTGTTGAGTGGTTGGTGGAGAATCTAGCTTTCATTCAACTTTATTGTCCTCGATCAAATCTTCTAGTAGATGGAGACAATTCGTTGGCATTTACAGAAAACACATCAATAATTAGAGAAGAGTTTATGTCGGTTTTTTGAAAATGCAAGCAATTTAAACGAAAGTGTTTCGAAGAACGATTAACTGAAACAGCTGAACAACAGTTGAAGTATCACCATTGAATGAACAGCATGGTTTTGGCTCAGACTGTCATTTCTTGAGTGAGGAAAAAACATAGATATAATAATGAAATGCTCGTTTTTATTTCAAATGCGAAGCTTTCGCAACTAAAGTTTCAGTAAATTCAAAGATACTCAATTTCGTAGCTTCTTTTTTGTTTCGTTGGTTACTTTTTCCTTGATTTGAAATTCTAGCAAATAACTAATTGATTAATTAGGAATAAATTGGGTGTAAAATTTAATTAGTTTTCCGAGAATCAACAGAAGATTTCTGTGCGAAAAAAGAAATAAACGAAAAAAGAAAATTTCAATATCTTTAAGGCAATAAACAAACTCTAACAAAATTTTAAGAATTACTTTAAAGGAGAAAAATTTCGAGAGAAAATATAAGCAAATCATTTAGGTTGTTCTGAAAGGTCTAAGTGACTCCATAAAAGGTCAACTAGTTTCAGAAATTGATCAGCTATGAGTTTTTTCTGCGAATTTTTAAAGTTTTTTCGATGTCGTATAGAGAGTGACCTTGAACTTTTTTTTTTATTTTAATTCATTCAAAAATTGGAACATCTTATTTTTCTCAAAATCGGCTCCACAGACTTGCCACATTTTAAATAATATTGCGTTTGCGTACCAAAAATTTACAAAAAATATTTTTTTTTTTGGATTTTTAAAAAAAGTTTAAATTTTTTTTTTTGAAAACTCAATACATATTTCAAAGACAACTCCGTCGATTTTTATTAAATTTAGCAAAAGAAATTAAGTAATCTATATTTATAAAGCGGAACTCTTGCCTTGTCTAATCTCAAAAACCACATTTCGGATTTAAAAAATCATTTTTGTGTTTGAAAGGTTGTTTTTACGGGATAGGTGTATTTTTTTTTTTGGAAAATTATGCCATTTGTAGGGTGAAATGGGTTAAAATGAAAAAGAGCTATCCGATGAAAAAAAAAATTCTACCTCGGTTTAAAAGGTGATTTTTAGGAAATGGCTTTAAGGATATTTTTTGTCAAAATTTTGCTATTTGTAGGGTGAAATGGGGTAAAATTAAAAATTGTCGGATGTCAGAAATTCTTTTTTTTTTGTTTGAAAGGTTTTTTAAATAAAATACTATTTATAGTGTGAAATGGGATAAAAACAAACAAATGGTTTTCGATTACAAAAGTTCTATCTATGTTGGAAAAATAATAAAGGTTAGACTTCTGTAGATATTCATATTTGTATAAATTTGGCCATTCATAACGTGAATTTGGTTAAAAGAAAGAAATTAAGTATTCGAATAAGTTTAAATATTTCTTTAAATTTCTTTTTTAATTTGTATGCGAAGGTTAGGTTTTTCTACCCATTCGGAGCTAGTATATAATCTAGAAAACACAAATTGTTCTAATAACCAAAAATAAATTAGTACAATCTATCATTTAAAATTATTGGCGCAAAATTTTGCACAGCCTGATGTTAAGGTGTTACCATGATTCTAGTAAATACTTTACTAACTTTAAAACTCTTTACTAAAATGTTGTTAGTTTTAAACACTTTTTAACTAGTATCATACTAAACCCATTTTCTTACGAAACTCAAACTGGCCGCGCCTAAAACAGTGACATTTCGTGCACAAAATGAAGCAAACATACCTTTTTAAAATTTTTCTATGAATGTTAAAAAGATAAAATAGCTATCTGGTGATTTTTTGTTAACTTTAGTAATATGTTAAGAGATAGTATCATGTTAAACTCGTTTAAAATTAGCAATATCCTCTTTTTAACCTAGTATCATACTAAAAATGATTTAACACTTTACTAAATCGTATAAAATTTTGAGCCATCAAATTTTACATTTTATTTTTTGTTTTTGTACCTACCTTTCTCTCATAGAAGGTTTTTTTTTTAATTTCGACCTAAATAACCCGCTTAAATAAACAATCTAGCCAACCGCCGTGCAATTTTCAACAAATAACTCCGTTTTACTGAAACCCCCTTAAGTGGAAAACCCGCATATCTGAAAAAATATTCTTTTGAAATTTTATATTTTTCATAGAAATCTACTACAAAAATCAAACAAAACAAAAAGTAATGAGAAGGCTTTTACTGATGCATCTGTATTTTTGTTTCTACATTCACCTTCAACTTCAACGCTTTTATCCACCTCTGAAAGGGACAGATGCGAATTCGACGAACTTAATGGAGACAAAAATTATGCTGCTGATACACATGCTTCTAACGATTGGCTGGAGAAAGTTTTACCAGGCATCCTTCAAGAACATGATCAAGCCGATAAATGCTGATGAATTTGGGTTAATGTTTAAGGCTCTGCCAACCGGAACGTTGATGAATCGATTTGAAAACCTTATCAGCGTCAAAACTTCCGAAAGATTAGTTCCATAAAGATTTTTTCCGGCAATTCAGGATGAACGGATCCTATTTTTTTTTTTTTTGAATAACTGAGATCCGCTTAACTAAAATTTTTTTCGGTTAACCAAGATCCGCTTAAGCGAAAATTTTTTAAATTTAAATTTTAAGTAATTTTTTTTAGAAAGTTGCCCCTCCCGCTTAAACGGAGGGAGATAGACCCCCCCTTACCGTAGTAAAAAATACCAGTATTTTATCTTTCTACAAAAATTTGTTACTATTTTGCGGTGCCCTAGTTGCCCTACTCTCCCCGCTATTTCGAAAATGTGTGGAAGATTTTGAAATTCAATTTTTCACTCCACATTAATAAATAGGTACATAAAATTGGCGTACCAAAAATGTTTACAAAATGTGCCACTATTTTTAAAATTTTGTTCTCTTAAATTAAGATTTATTAAATAAATCACATGGTATATACCTAAATCGCGATTGGTTCAAAACAGTTTCAGTAGTATTTTATTCAATTTATTCAGTTTAAATAATATTATTTACATGCTTGCAACAAGGTGCTATATTGTTCATTTTTGTATGATCACAATAAAATATCACCTGCAACTTAGCAATGCTTTTGGAAAATTTTCGGGAAAATCACATAGGAAGACATTAATTCCCTCTCATTGTTATAAAAAAAATATGCACGACTGGGTCGCACGAACTTGCTCTTATGCGCGATCACATTGTGGTTCTATAGTCTGAAATAAATTAGCTATAGGAGTATATATTTTATACATTTGCCAAATCTTAGTTTAGTTTCAGGTGGTATTATGTGAGTATACAAAAATTAACAATATAGCCTAGTGTTGCACATATGCAATAATGCATAAAAGGAAATTATACTATTTAAACTGGTAAATTGTTTTAAATCAACAAAATTAGAAAGAAATTGATTAAAATACTTTGAATCCGTTTTAACCCAACGCGATGTACACCATCTGATTTCTTATATAAATCTTTATTTATGAGAAAAAAAAATTGAAAATCGTAGGAGCGGTTTTAAAAATAATTAATTTTTTATATATAAAATTTCGTTAACATTTTTGAGAAAAATAATTGGTACGCCAATTTAAAGCATTTATTAATGTTGCGTTAAGAATTGAACTTCACAAAAAAATCTGCTACCAGTTTTCGAAATATCGAATTTTCAAAAAATAATTTTGATTTTTTTTTTTAAGATCCAAAAATCATTTTTTAGAAAATTTTGATACGCACTTTTATTTATATTTGTTACAAGCTTCTGTATAAAAAATCTAATTTTATTCGGTTGATCAGATGTTGAGATAGTCGAAAATCAAAGAAACCGTTCTATGAGAGGTACTGTTAATAAACGTAAAATATAAACTTTAAAAATTTTAAATGATAGATCGTACTAATTTTAACACACAAAAATACTTTTATGAAAATCGTAGGAGTCATTCTTGAGAAACAAAATATTTTTCATAACGGTTTTTTAACATTTGTATGGGAGGCACCGTTATTTTTGAGTATTAGAATAATTTTTGTCAAAAATCTTCTAGATAAATTTAAAAAACTGTTATTTACCGAGTTTAATGAAAATCGACCAAGTCGTTTTTGAAATATTGAGTTTTCAAAAAAAAATATTAAAACTTTTTTTAAAAATCTAAAAAATATTTTTTTGAAAATTTTGGTACACAATATTATTTAGAATGTGTCAATTATTCTTCATAAAAAAATTGATCAGAATCAGTTTAACGGTTTTCGAGAAAAGCGAAAATCAAAAAAATGGTTCTTTGGGAGGTACCATTAAAAACAATTTTTCAGAACCATTTTTTTTATTAAACAGCAACTTATAACTATTTAAATTTATGGAGTTCTTAAAAACAAATTCGGTAGCGCTGGATTTGAGAAAAATAAGTTTTTCCTTTTTGGCCAAGAAATTTTGTATGACAGCTACTGTTAAAAAGAGAAAAAAAAACGGGTGGGGGGAATGTCCAAAAAACGCTAGGTACCAAGTTTAAAGAAAATCGACCCATCCGTTTAGGCTGTAGCCGAACCGACAGACAGACGGACGTTTTTGCGAGACCCACTTTTTTTGACTTCTCTATCATCGTAATGTAAAGTTTGATCAAAATCTCAAGTTCGATTTTTTGTACGAATCCATAACTTCCCATATAGTACCTTTATCGCAAGTAAAAATGCTAATTATATTTAAGGTAGAAATAAACGTTTCTGCCAGCTTGATAAATGTTTAAAATTAAAAAAAAAAAATTCTGCAAAAAATTCACTTCAAGCCATACCTACTCAAAGAATAAATTTCTATTTATATCGCAACAAATACCTGCAGTAAATTCACTCAAAATAAAAAAAAAGTTTTTTTTCAAATTATTTAAAAATACCTATGTAGGTGTTGAATTGTATTTTTTTGAATGCTTCTACCACGTTTATAAAAAGAGGTGCATAATTTAAGTATTCTCCTTACCTATACAAAACAACAAATGAAATACCTAACTCATTTTCATACACAAAAAAAAAAAAAAAAACAAATGAAATACCTAACTCATGTAGATAGGCATACATAGAACTACATACGTGTATCTGTATATTGTTTGAAAATTCTCATACAAAAATAGCATGACTAAGAGAAATATATATACATATTTAGATGCTTCAAAATAACTAAAAACAACAATAATTTTTATGTCTGTAGAATTCAAAACATCTCCCACTGTATGTTATTTCAAATGAAAGAATTTTTACATGTTTATGTTCATATAGTGTAGTTTAAGTTTATCCTTCATTTTGTAAAACGTGACTTGTTCAGTTTTCCGGAAGTTGACTATAAAATGCTTGAATTTGTTGACACACTCATAGTCATAGACCTTAATCCCACTCCAACACTTACATGCACTCTTAACAGAATTTTATTCTCTCATTACGCGACATTTTGGGTTTATGTCCTGATTTAGTGTCCTAAACACGGAGTGTTGAAAGTTGAACTTTTATAGCTAAGTTTAAATATTTAAATTAAGTATGCATTGTGTGACCAGGCGCGGATCAGATAAGATTTAGGGGGGTGGGAGAATGAATAAACTGCCGCTCTCTGTATATACTTCAATTAGAAACTTCGTACGTTTTAGAAATAAATTAAATACACAAGTAGAGTTTTGTTAAAGTTTATACAAAGCTTTTAGCATTGATAATGAAAGTTGGTGGTTAATTGGTGAATAAATTGGAAATAAATTGAAAGTTGTTGAGAAAATTTTATCCAAGAAAATGTGTTATTTGAGCTTCCTGCGTTCGAATTAATTAGAAAGTTTTATAGCTAAAAATTTTAAGGAAATCCATGATTTTTTTGTATAATCTATGTGTATAATCTATGGAAGCAAGGTTTGAGTCCCAGTGAGGGAAATAGTTTAAAAATTAATATAGGATTCTGAAGATGGGGTCGTGGGGCCGTGAAATAGCTACAAACTAGGGGTGGTAGCACATTCAAATTGTTGTATTTTCATTCGTTATTATCAAACAAACGTTAAATAAATATCATACCATAAAATGCCATCCTGACAATAATTTTTGGATCATACAAAAATGTTCAGTTCCAACAGTAGGTATACCCACTGAACAGAAATCAGATAGAACAATTTGGAAAAAGAAACTTTCTCACAGCAGAAACCGAACCGTTCTTCTGTTTTATTCAGAACAATCCATCAGAGCATTAACCCTATATTAATAAACGGCGAACAACGATGTCATAGAACTTAGACATCTCTCAACTAGTATAATTCATATATAATTATATGTGGAACGGTCTGTGACTTGTGATAGCGAGCTGATAACTTCAACTCGTTAAATTCGGCGTTTACGTCACGAATAACTTCTAAACACACAAATTCGTACATTTTAAAAAACCGTCAGCAGTTAGTGCATGTATGTGACAAACGTATTGGGATGTTGGTTAATTTTGATACAGTATTACCGTCCTTCCAGTTATAATAGGTCTGTTTGGTATCTTTTTCCAGCAAAATGTGTAAAACCTGTCAAAACACCAAAGTGAGAACGAATTTCTCAAAAATTGAGATACTTACAAGAAAGTTAACAAACGCATTGAACCACTTTTGTGTACAAAACCTCGGAATTTCGATCCTCACATCAACAATCACATGCCAAAATTTCTGGTTTTGTTAACAATTTGCGTTTAATTAAAAAAAAAAAAAATACATCAATTATAAATTTCCCAAGTTATTTATTCTTTATAAAGTTAATTTTCACATTATCAGAAGCCAAACCACAATTTCAAATTAAAAGCAAAAAATGCTAACAGCTGGGTGTTTTGACAGTCTTTACACTTCTCGCAAGTTATCCAATGGAGGGGAAATTATTTGCTCTCTTGATGTGCTCTCTCGTTGCAACTATTTGAGTTAACAAACAAGAATTTGTGACAATTTGTTAAAATTTGTGCAAATTCGAAAGAAAATTTCACTTTACCAAACACACCTAATGACTGAAAAGGTATCATAAAGGGAAAGTATGTTTATTAACAGGAAAAGTTATCAACCGGACAAGTTCTCTATCTTCTTTAACGCGTGCGTTAAGGAGCAAATAAAAAATTCATCAATCCCCCACCCGAGTGGAGACCTAGATCCGCCCCTGGCTTTGCGCAACACCGATTTACATGTGATTTATTAAACCCGTAAACATGAATTCCGGCATGTCCGCCGTTGTTTGATTAAAAACATCCAATTCATGTGATAAGGAAGCTGTAAAACTCACATTTCTTCTCCTAAATCATTGCGCACAGATTCCCCAGAAATGATGTACATATTAT
This sequence comes from Leucozona laternaria, assembly GCA_932273885.2. Lineage (NCBI taxonomy): Eukaryota > Metazoa > Arthropoda > Insecta > Diptera > Syrphidae > Leucozona > Leucozona laternaria. The sequence goes on along the minus strand of OW026368.1, from coordinate 17,338,717 downwards.
GAGCATACGAGAATGTCTGTTGTAAGCGGAACAATTTATTGTTTTTTTTTTACAGCTTTTTGGTAGATCATAAAAATCTATTTTTGCGTATTTTGCGCACTTTTTACGACAATTATATTTGAGTTGGAAGAAGTGGAAGAGCATAATATTTATTCGCCATTGGCAGATTCTTAAATTTGAAATGAACCTTAAATTGATCAACCACATGTAGGTACCTACTGCCGTGATGAGTTAAAATTTCAGCTAATAAATTTTAAATAATTTTTACGATGCACGTAAACGGAATTTATGTTTATTTCTTTTGTTGGAATAAGACTTTGGTTGTTATTTTTTTTTATTATTGTTATTTATGATATGCATACTTAATATTAGATCTTTGGTAAACCAAATTGTTCGTTCTCAGTTGCAAACATGGAATTTTTTAGCAATGCGTATACAATATTTTAAAATGGGGACAAACGGGGCTGACACGTATTAGTACGGAGTATTTAGATGTCATTATAATATGGTGCTGTGAGAAATAAATACGAGACGCATTTTGACTTCGATATTCAAAAGAGTATTAATACACGAGCCGAAAACCACATTTTTCACAATTGCACCTAGTGTCATTTGGCCGCCATTTTGTTTTTAAAGGTGATTTTGATTTTCGCACGTAACTTGCGTATTTTTGATCCTAGAAAAAAAAATTGTAGCACCGTAGTTTTTATTAGAAAACTGTCAAAGCAAAAAATATAGATAATTAAAGGATCTACAACTTTTAGAACAATAGTTTTTTTTCCTAGTGACAAAAGAAAAGATATGACGGATATAATAGAATCCACCCTTACTTTTTTTCAACAAAATGCACTGTAACTTTTTAACATCAGTGAATTTTGAAAAAAGTTACTTAACATTTTTTGTAGGAAATTCAATTTCCTACAAGTTTGTGCTACAATTGTTTTTTCTAGGATCAAAAATACGCAAGTTACGTGCGAAAATCAAAATCACATTTAAAAACAAAATGGCGGCCAAATGACACTAGGTGTAATTGTGAAAAATGTGTTTTTCGGCTCGTTTGAATATCGAAGTCAAAATGCGTCTCGGAGTTATTTCTCAGGAAAATCTAAATGCAACGTACTAAGTAGAATCCGTCGCATGCGGTGCGGTAACGGATCTGTTGACGTTGAGGGAAGAATCACAAACGTATGACCCAATGACGGTGTTCACATTGAAGTGTATCCTCTGATTTTTGTTTTTGATGTCTCTTTGCTTTTGTTCACCCCCACTTCATGGTGATGGTGAAAAAGAGATTGGCAGGACAGACAGGATTTTTTTAAAAACTATGGATTTTTTTTCTGGTGTTTTCTTTTGTGACATCTGTTTTCTCTGTCTGTGATTTTTCTCTTTCACTTAAATCCTACAGAGTCCAATTTTTTTTAATTGTAAACATATTTAGGTATAATAAGATTTACATTTTTTAAGTGAAAAATTTCAATTTAATACTTCAAAGAGCACAGATTTGTATCTTGTTTTAACGACTGCTGGACGTCAAAGTGAGTCGGATGTGTTAACATTAAGCCTAAACCACACTACTATCGTGTGGTGTGTTGTGCTTGAGGAGTAGTGTGTCGCTATCGCTTTAATGTATTTAGAACCATTTTTGTATCGTGTGATCTGTTGTGTTGAAATTTTTGAATTTCATTGGAATGACAGCGACACACTACTCCCGAGAGTATAGTGTGGTTCGGGCTTTAGCTTGTGTCTGAACAACACAAGTTGGATTCGACGTTTCCTGAATTAATGTGCACTGGGGAATGTCAGTGCATTTCATAGAACTGTCAAAAAGCTTTTTTTTATATTTTTATGTTACACTTCTATGACGGTGTTCACATTGGACTGACTCATCCGATTTTTTTTGACGAGAATCCAACTTGGTGTGTTCAGACACAAACTAATTTGAACACATCGGATTTACTTTGACGTTTAGCAGTCGTTAAAACAAAGCAGAAATCTGTGCAGTTTGAAAGATTAATTACAATTTTTTCACTTGCAAAATGTAAATCTTCTTTAATAAATATATTTCCAATTGAAAAAAATTGGATTCTGTAAGATTTAAGTGCCAAAGATAAATCACAGACAGAGAAAACAGATGTCACAAAATAATTTAAAAAATCCTGCCTTTCCTGGCCATCTCTTTCTCACCATGAAGTGGAAGTGAGCAAAAGCACAGAGACGTCAAAACAAATCGGAGGAGTCAGTCCAATGTGAACACCGTCTATGAATTCCACTTTGATTTTCTCTAAAAAAAAATAACTTAATTTCCTACTTTCTCGCGTATACCTACTTTTTGTTTTTTTTTTGTCCACACACAAAATTCTATAGTAGGAACAAGAATACAAAATGTCTATTGTTTTAAATGAAGAAGAACGAAAACAACAGAAAATGTATTGTTTTTGTTTTGTGGACTAAATTGAATAAGTTCCCATAGAAAAATATAAATTAAAACATGTCAATACTGCTAAATACATTTGGGTCGGTATCGGAATCTATGGACTATAAAATTTTACGTTCTCACACGAGAAATCAGAGTTTCCAGCATTTTTCAGTTTTCCGAAGAGAAGGGTACGAAAAGAAGGAGGAGTGGACAAAATCTCCATAGTCAACGATTTGAAGAGATTTGTTTTTGATATTTAAACTTTCTCGTAGCATATGCGTTCAACTGATATGAAACTACCAAAAAGTATCTGGAAATTTTGTTTTCTCGTGGGAAAGGTACAGAGATTTTTTAAGGAAGTTGTAAATTGGAGGTATTTCCAGAGTGTTTATACTCCTGGCCACAAAAGTTTCATGTGCAAAATTGCCCTTTTTTGTTAAAAAAAAACAATCCAAAACATAACAAAACTGTATTGCAATGAAATGTCGATGCGCAAAGCAGTGAAGGTTACGTGAACTGAACTTTCAAAAACAGAACAGTGTTAATTGAGTGGGGTATACGTTGAAGAACCAACTGAACTTTACTCAGCTTAGATTTTTTGTAATTCATGGACAATTCTCAGTTGACAACCTCATTATTAAATTTTTTTTTTCCCAACGACATAAACGCATCAACTGGACAACAACCTATCGATATTTTTTCCAAACTATCGATAGTCGATTATACTATCGATGTTTTATTAACACTACCGTAACGTGTTTTGTAGAAGAAAATTATATTTCTTGACGTTACCTTACCTTAAATATAGTGAACGATAGCTTTTGCACTGTTATAATCGATATAATGTCTCCAAAATTTCACATGATGGTGCAAATCTGCGAGATCATATTCGAGTCCAGGTCCAGGGCATACAAAACCTTTGAAGTAGAATCTGTATTGTGTATTGAACAATCTATTCTATTTGTTGGTCGCTGGAATCTTATTTTGAAAAAATATTTTTGTCCTACATTGTTGTCAGAAATTTTTTTAACTTCAAAATTAATGCTGAACTAAAATGACTATTCAAATATCTCGAACCATTTTTGTACAGAATTAAAATTTTGGAATAAATTAGTCTGGGTCGTGCGGTTCAAAAAATTAAATCGGCACTGACCGGAACATACCATACGAATATGCCATAAGCTCCAGTTGTGCATATCAAATATTTCGTAATCCTTACCAACGAAAAAACCACACACACCAATTCATAAAACAATTTGATGTTTTTTTTTTTTTATTTTTGCCCAAATAACCCTTGAAACTTGAACCCGAAATTGCCTTTAAAATGTATTCAAACACAAGAAATATCTAAGAGTTGGAGCTCAGAAAGTTGAAATTGTATTCCATATAAGATGACCGTATATGAGATAAACTCTTGATGAAGGTATAAATATGCGAAAACACAATATGAAGATGAAGATAGGCCTTTGTGTGAACCATAAGGGTCAAATCAAGATAATATGTAAGATATACCCTGAAATGCGATACAAGGCCTCTCATATTATACACTCTTAACACAATAACAACAAGGAAAAAAGGTCAAAGCAAATCAAGTAGTTGTATAGTCGTTTCTATATAATAAATATATTTTTTCATTCAAAGGACCATGAAATCCTTTTTTATCAACATCAAACGTAAAAGAGGCAAATACGAGTAATAATCGATAGCAATGTTAAGTGATAAATGTATTTCATCGGTGGGAATGACAAAAACAAAAAAAAAAAAAAACAAATGAAATTAACTTTTGTTTTCCAAAAGATAAACAAATCAAATAATAAATTTTCTATAATAAATATACGCTCGTGTAAACAAAACGCCAAAGGATACAGGATCTACAAATAGGAAATAATATGTAATTTCAAATGGAAACATTTTCTGAACCGTGATAGAGCATTATTTGGTTAACCATTTGTTACGTCGCGTCGGTCGGTAGGTCGTCGTTCTCCGGGAGCCGGGAGCAGAGGGATTGTTTTATATTCTCCAAAACTCTCATCAGTCAATATATTGTGTTTGTTGTGAAAGCCAGGTGCGGAGACTTTCAACAGAAAATTTCTTCAAATGTTTTCGACCATGAATAATGTGGTTTCTAATTTTTGGTTGTAGAGTTGAAGAAGAATAATGACATGACTTTGAGTTATAACGGGTGATTTTTTAAGAGGTTTAGAACTTTTTTAAAAAAAAAACACAACAAATTCGAAAAAATGAATGAAATATTTATTTGAATCGATAGTTTGAACCTTGCAATTTAATGTTTAAAGATAATTTCATGCAAATGTTGACCGCGGCTGCGTCTCAGGCAGCTTATCCGCTGAGTCCAATTTTGGCATACTCTTTCACACATATCGGCCGGTATCTCACGAATGAATGCATGGATGTTGGCTTCCAGTGCGTCAATCGAAGCGGGCTTGTCCCTATAGACATTAGCCTTGACATACCCCCACAAAAAATAATCTAATGGTGTCAAATCGCACGATCTAGGCGGCCAATTGACCGGCCCGAAACGTGAAATTAACTGTTCACCAAACTCGCCTCGCAATTGCGCCATTGTTTCGCGTGCTGTGTGGCATGTAGCACCGTCTTGTTGAAACCACATATCATGCAAGTCAAGAACTTCCATTTCGGGCAAAAAAAAGTTTGTTATCATCGCTCGGTAGCGTTCACCATTGACAGTAACGCTGCGATTCGCATCATCTTTGAAGAAATAGGCCCAATAATGCCGCCGGCCCATAAACCGCACCAAACAGTGGCTTTTTCGGGATGCATTGGTAGCTGTTGCAATGCTTCTGGCTGATCTTCACTCCAAATGCGGCAATTTTGCTTATTTACGTACCCATTGAACCAAAAATGAGCTTCATCGCTGAACACGAGCAGCGCGCGATGAACATTTCGAACCGAGCACGAATTTTGATAGTAAAATTCAATAATTTGCAAGCGTTGTTCATTTGTAAGACGATCCATGGTTAAATTGCAAACCAAACTGAAGCTGTTTGACAGTGACAGAAGGTACTAAACACACGTCAGCTGTCAAAACCAGTGTTGCCAAAACCAAACCAGCTTAAAAATCACCCATTATTTGTGAAAAACAAAAGGCATGAACGAAGTTGCATAAAATTCAGTTAAAGATTAATTTGTTGTAAATGTTTTTGAACACAAAAAGCAAATATTTACTTATTTAATTTTTGTGAATGGTGATGATGTCGATAATCAAAATGTTCAAATGTGAATTTGATTCGAGTTGGAAGGGTGTCTTTTCCATTCGTTTTGGTGAAACTATCTTAAAAAAAAATTTCAGTTATTAAAAATCTGATTGTAATTTTTTTAAAAAATAAGTTAACATATAAAACAAGAACATAAATAAAAACACTATTTAATCATTAATTTATCTGGCCTTGGAATGTATGATACTACGTTTTAATTTTGTTGTTCTAATCGTGTTTTATTTTCTTGTTAACTTATGTATGTTATAAAGTAAAATAAAAATAATTTTTTTAAATATTAAACAAAATTAAAATTCAATAAATACAAATTTCAAGCAAAAACTTACAAAAAGAAATATCAGGGATGAAAGAGTAGCTGAAGAATATATACACACAAATCTGGTGAATAAAGTTTGAAGTTAGGTTCAACTACAAATCGAGCCTTGTTAATCTGACATCGAGTTTAAATGAGTTAGGTTTGACAGTAAATTAAATGACTTGCCAACATTCAGTTCAATTAAGTTGAAAATTTGTAATCCAATTTGAACAAAATCTTAATCTTTTGATTTTCTTCAACTCAATCATCAACCGTCAAATTTATCATATGACAAGTCAACAGACGAGTTGATTTGATTAACAACCGACAACTATAAGTTGAATTGAGTATGGTATGCTGAACATACAAAAGAACAAACAAAAAAAAGAAATTATTATTAAGAATCAGTGCTGCCAAAAAAAAAAAATAATTTTGATGCGCGTTTTTTTGTGCCAAATTATTTTATAAGAATCTAAGTACAACAAAATACGACTATTATTATGATAGCGAAGACTACAAATTTGGTCTCGTACTTGTGTCGGTCTGTCTTTCCTTACACGGAAAGATCAATTTAATTTTTGCTTCGCAATTTGTGTTTTTTGGGCACATCCCCCGACACATTTTATTTTTAACTTTCTTTAGAATCAAAAATAACGATACTTTGGAAATAAATTTGTTCGTTTTTCAAGAAGAATTTTATTTTTCTCAAAACTTATCCCCAGATTTTTATTTAAGCACATTCAGCTGATAACTAAGTGACCTAATTTTGGACACCTACTCAGACAAACTGTTAGTGAATGAACTTCTTGTAAAAAATTGCTATGAACGTTAGCTTCGTAAGAACAATTTTATTTTATTTTAGCTAATTTTGAAAGAAATTTTTATGTAACAGCTTCTAGAGAGTTTAATTTGTATTATAATTTTCAAAAAGAAATAGTTTTTGGATTTAAAAAAAAAATTAATTTTGTTATGAATTTCGAAAACTATTTAGTCTTAATGGAATTAAGCTATAGTCTTTAGTCCAGAAAAATTAGACTATCACTTCGAAAAATTCCGACAAAGCTGAATTTTTGTGTAGAGCATTATTTGTACACATTTTCCAAAAAGTAACCTAATTTTGGACCGGGACTCAAGTTTTAAAGCGGGGAGAAAAGGGAAAAGCTCTTTTTTTGTAAATTTCTCGAAAAACGTAAGTTTTTCTTGAAAAATATTAACTTACAAATTGTAGCTTAGGTGATTCTACGTAAAAAAGATTGTAACACGTTCTTTTTGTGCAATCAATAGATTTTGAGAAAAACGTGCATAAACGTTGTGGTGTAGTAAATTTAGTCAAACAAATGTAAAAACATTCCATTTTTTGGTTGCCACATATTTTTTATATGGTATGTAAAGGGTGTTTTTTTTTTTGACGTGTAGTTTTCAATCTGGCAATACTTTTTTCGGAGTTGGTCTTTTTGAGAGCTGTTACTTGATTTATTCTCAGTTTGGTTTGACATTTTATAATAAACAGACTTATTCCTGTACAACGTTTGCAAATCGTGCAAATTTATTACCAACGCTGCGTCCACTATTCGATGAAGCTCATTTTTGGTTGAATGGGTACGTTAATATGCCGGCGATAATGTTACAGTCAATGGGGAACGCTAAAGATCCATGATTAATGACTTTTTCGTGTTGATGTGGACGACCTTTGGTTCCAACAAGATGGCGCTACATGCCATACAGCCAACGAAACAATCAATTTATTGAAGGAAACTTTTGGTGAGCGCATTATCTCTCGTCGTCGTGGGCCTGTGGCGTGGCCTTTAAGATCATGCGATTTAACATCGCTGGACTGTTTTGTGTGGGGTCATGTGAAGTCGCTTGTCTACGCAGACAAGCCGGAGACGATTGACGCCTTAGAAGAGAATATTCGGCGCGTTATTGCTGACATACAGCCTCAATTGGTGCAAAAAGCCTCTGCGCTGGAATTTATTCGGCCACTTGCCCGAAATCATTTTGAAAACATAATTCATACCCTTATCTTTATAATAAAGCTAAATTATTGGCCACAACATTAAACTATATGCGTTTTTTTTCTTCTTGAAAACCACAAGTCTAAAAAAAACACCCTTTATAGGGGCACGACTCCACATTGTAAGCAAAAACTGGGGAGTAGGTAATGGTTAGAAAAAAAGCCAATATCTTGAAAAAGTTTGTGATTTTGTGTTTCATTTTAAAACTCATTTGGATTTCATCTTGATACAGAATGACTAATAAAACCTTTTAGAGAAAGGATTTGGTTGGGTGTAATTGTAATGAAGTTTTTTAAAAATTTTCGTTTGCCTGTGAATTTTTTGGATGCGTCAAAGAAATAATTTGTAATGCTGTTAGTTACCTATATTATAATTATCGCCCACAAACATAGAAAACCGTTTTTTTTTTAATTTCTGCTCTCACTGTCAGCTAACGCGATTTAAATTTAAACTTAAATTTTTTTCCAAGGCGGATTGAAATTTTTTTGTTTTCCAATTCCAAATCAGGTGGGGTATGTATGTACATCACTTTGATTTTAGAACAATATTGCAGAAGTTGTTGTTACTAAAAACCGATTTTTTGTACTTTTTTTTTAATTTTTTTCTATAATTATTAATTTAGCATATTTTTAGTTTACTTAAGCTTAAAAAATCAATGCAACTTGAACTACAAGACCCAGGTGCATGCAAACCAGTCGTGCATATTATTTTATTAACCCACTTAAACAATTCAAATCCTCGTGGACAGTGAGTCCCCTCTGGCCCTTGCAACCTGTCAAATTTGCATTTTTACTAGGTGTAGTCTTTTTACTAGGTATAGTCATTTTAATTCGCATTACTTAGAATTGTCGGCTTCCTATGCGAGGATTTAGGAAGGGCGATTCTGCGAGATATAAGGTGGCAATAATAATGAGCTGCTTCGTATGAGTGAAAACAAAACGGCTGGGAAATATCTAAGTATAGAGAATTTTGGCAGAGTAAACTTTGTGAGATCTCATTTTCTGAATAATCAAAAATTTAAGCATTTTTTCAAAATATTGCTTTTTTTAAATTTATTATAGAAACCTATTTAAGATTAGGACGAGACTAGTCATTGTATAACAGTTATAACTTAGTTTGTCGCCTTTTAAAGTAGTTGTGCATCAACGTATGCTCCGCATATGACTCGACTTGAGAAAAAAATTGTGTGAGTGCCGGGACTCACGGTAAATCAACGTTTTATCCAATCGCAATTCTGAGGATCTATATTTGAATCCGTATGCGAAGTTGTGAATACGTTTTTGAATGTTGACTACGTGTACGGATCCAAAACGGACTAGTATCTTCAGATTTTTGTCACTGAACGTACCCAATATACTTTTATGCAGATTTTCGTAACGTAACGTGCTACATCGTACAGTGCGACCTCGTAACGTTACACAGAGGAAAGTCCATGTTTTTATTTCACTCTACCGCCGGCATAGATGTTTACACATCAAAAACTCTGTGTGCCTGAAATATGCACACCGTTGTGGCCGAGGGCCCTTGCCCTTTGAGGCCGCAGAAACAGTAGGTACTTTTGATAACAAAACTGTTATAAATTGTCATGTCTAGAGTCATCTCTTTTTTAAATACCATCACCAAATATGACCAAAATCGCTTCAGGAGCTAAATCTGATGCTAGAAATCCTATGATTCATTTTTGGGATTCCATATGTTGGCCTTCTATATCATCATAATGTCGATTTCTTAACCAATTCAAGACATTAATCAAATTTCGATTATTTTATTTAAGTACTTGTCAAATATAAAAGCAACTAAGAGCAGGTCTATGCGACCAAGGGGGGAGGGGGCATATTCTATGATGGCCCATAAACAGCATTACTCATTAGTTACAAAACAATACTGAAGTGGCGATGGTTGAATAAAACTTACCCCTTACTGAGCAATAAAGCTCTTTTGAGTTTATCCAGTTATTATTATTTTTTTTTTATTTTTTTCAATTAACACCCCATGCTACAAGGTAAAGTTATGTGGGTTTTCAGTGTTTCCCTTGATAGATTTTGTTTACAACAGAGCAAGTTTGTTTCTGCCCTCACATTCACTTGTTATAAAGGATCTCATTTATGCTCCAGCAAACTCGATGAACACACTCGCAACGGTCGTACAAGTACAAACTCTTCCACTACAAAACAAAACAACACTTGTATTTATTGTACTATACATTAACTGATATAGACTTTTGTATGATGCACTCTGAAGGGAACTACTGGGATGGTTTGGAAAAGTTGTTGTAGTTTTTTTTTATCTAAGGTAACATTTTAAATTCAATAAAATCGCATATTATTTTTCTAACAAATCAACGCTCTAACAAGTGAGAGTAACACAAAAAACACTCGAGATTCATTTTAATTCGTTTGGTTTTTAGTGTAGTTTTGAAAAACTTAAACTTCTTCTCACCCACCTATACATAGGACGTAAATTGCATACTTCAACACCCACTGACCGAAATATTCGCGTTAAAAGGAATTTGCATCAATAAAATATACTCGCACCTATACGTATGTTAAAGGTGATTGCGAGCTTGTGCATTGGAGGAAAAGAAGCGAAAAAAAAAATACCTTACACGCCCATTTGGTCAGATGCAGGCAATTTAAATTAAAAAAGTACGATTCGCGAGATGTTTCGTCCCAAACACACCGAAAAAGATTAAATTACTTAGCCCGGCACAGATATGAGACCGTTCATCTCGTTTGAAAAACTTTCACTGAAACATTGATGGGACTTTCCCTGTGATGTTACTTGGCCAGCAGTGAAAGAAGGTTCTTCTGTTGGGGAAAAGTAAGTTAAGATGAGTGTTGCCATTTCTGCAGGGATATTCAACACAAAAAATGTGTTTCTATCATTCTTCCAAACTGGAAGGTTGGACAAAATTGTACTGCGCAGAATTGAAATAAGAGTTTTGCAGACTGAGAAAATATACATTACATCTTAACTGTATACTGGCACTTGTTGAATTTTGTATTTTTTTAAATTTTATTTAGTGTTTATTAATGGATAATGAATTCTGTGTTTGTTTTGCTTGCAGACAAAATATAGAGTTGTAGGTCATGGTTGACTTTTAGTTGCAATCGATTTCTGCAAATTCTCTAAATTGAGTTAGGATGTTAATAAATATGATTAAAAATAAACTCAAGTTTATCTTAATTTTTATAAAACCTCAATTAAGGTCAAGTCCTTTGGATCTCATCATATAACCAGAATGTAAATTAGACTTTTCGAGTTAAGAGGATTGAAATGAAATTTGTCTCTTGATAATTAACCTTCATCGAAAGCCTTAACTTTCGAAAACCAACTTGTAGAGTTTAAATATTTTAGTGTGATAATTGACCTTTGAATTGAATTGAATTTAAAGACCGTAACTTTGAAAATCCAACTGTTAGAACTCAAGGTTTCATAAAGCGACCACATCGATAGTTTTCTAAGATTTTGCATAAATAACGGACTTTGGGAACTAAAGCTTGATGTTGCTTTCTGTGATTGTAGATATATAGGCAAATAGGGTTGTTGGAAGAACTCAATTATAATACAGCTTATTTATTATAAGGTTATTTCATTTTTTGTATCCAACAAAATTCAAAGGGCGATAAATCAGGTCAGATTTGGTCAAGAGGAATCAAAAGGCGATAAATCAGGTCAGATTTGGTCAAGAGGAATCCCGAAACATGGATGGAAAAATCCCGTACCCCAATATACTCTTTTTTACTTGCTGTATAGGGCAAGTATTGGTTTCGTGTAAGAAAAAAATTTCGAGGTTATAATCAAAACTAAAACTACGATAATCCAGAAGTCCGAAAAAGTAGGTTTCACAGTTGAACAGGGGATGTAGGTATAGAAAATAATTCTGCAAACAAGTAGATCGGAGTTGATGCAGTAAATAAATTTTTTATTCTGGCAAGGCACAAGCTAATACACGCAGAGCAACAGAAATTTTTGGGGAAAATCGTTCTGCTTCGAAATTGGCTTCATAAATTTCTTTCAGATGAATTAATTCTTCCTCCAACTCTTGAGATACATGCGATTTGTACTTGAATCTCAGTTTCGTCCATTGTTAAAAACTATAGCATTCAAATTTTTCATGGCATCGAAACGACGACAAATTACAGATATAATCGAATCAACTCTATGACGTAAAAGGTGTTTCTTTTAAAATTTGTATCTTCGTCTGTTTTAGTTTGTTCTACTCCTTGGTTTTCTCCTAAATGTCTGTTCAATTGTCTTTTTCGGATCGATGAGAACGATTTTGAAATAACTCCCCATCCAGATGCAATTGCTTTGCACTTCAATAAAATGCAATATAATTTTTTACGAATCAGCTGCAAATCGGAGATCAAGCTGTCAAGGTTTTGAATTTCAACGTCAATAAAGTGATGTCTCGCTGGTTTGAATAATGGCCCTTCTTCCATTTTAAGATTTCAGAAGTCAGAACCTTGCACCAAATTGAAATTGAATACAAAAATCAGATTTTTTATCATTTTCCTTAAAACGCCGCTGGAGTTGGACGATTCCTCTTTGAATGTTTTTCAAATATTCGGGACCCTAAAAAAACCACAGGAATATGTTAATGCTTGATGCGGAACTGTGCCCCAGATTGTATGAAAAATCTATCTGAAATTATAAAAAAAAAGAATAAAAAGAAAAAATAACAATTAAACCCAGGGGGGTGGCCCTTTTACCTCCTTCTCTCGACGGCACTGATTAAATGCGCCAATTAAAAATATATTTTCGGATTTAATTGCCATTATAAACAGCTTCATACCGAATATGTATATAGTTAAACTTTCGGGATAAACAACTGATTCTTCATCAACAACTATCAGGTAATTATTATAAGAAAACTAGCTGGCCCGCCTGACTTCACACAGGGAGACAAACCGAAGCTTTGCATAAAAATTACAAAATTAAAAATAAATAAATATATAAGCTAAATGAGTATACTATTTTCTGGGTTCTTATCCACTTCACATTATGAAAGGCTAAATTCGTTAAAATATAATCATCTAAGTCCAACCTTAATTTCTTTCCCAACACAAAAAGAATTTTTGTAAAATCTATAAATATCAAATTTTTAAATTTTTTTTTGGATATCCCTTTTTTGTTTTATATCAATTTTTTGCAAAAAAAATCTTAAAGCTATCCCCTTGAAAAAACCTTTGATATCCAAACAAAAAAATTGAAATCTTTTATGTTTTTTAGCCCATTTCAATTTAATGCACTGAAATTAATTTCCTTGGAAAAGCTTAATTATCTAAGAGATGTTAATCTTAATTATTAAGTTTGAAATGTGTGTCTACAGCGCCACCTGTTGAGAATTTTCCGATTTTTTTTTTCTTTAACCATTGTGTAGCAATTACGAACAAACCCGCAGAGGTATTCAATTTGGTCCACCGCGATCCATTTTTATACCTATAAATATTTAGCCTGGAACTCAGTTAGTATATGGAACTTTAATCACAGGTATGTTCATGATCATGACCATCAAATACAAAAACCCAAGTTTACACTCTGATTCCTCTGATCAGGCCATTATTTGTTAACCTTGAAAGAGTAAAAAAAAAACGCATTCCTTCACTTCATTTCAGCAAGGTTCATGTTTTAATATTTTCATCATCTACCTTAGCTGAGTTTCGTGATAAATAAATAAAAAATTAATTAAAATCAAAATCAACTTAATTGGAGATGATTTTTGAAAAAGTATGAGAAGGAAAACCCATTGTCTTTCCCCCATTTCAAATTAATTAACAACGATTATACACATCGCTTATTTCATTGATTCAAGTCAAAATAAACGACGGACGTCTACAAAGACACCGTTTTTCAAAATGGTTTTTTTTTTTTTTTAATTTGAATTAAATGCCTTTTTTACCTCACATAAATAAAAAAATACATAGTTACTGCACCATCGCCGCGCGCCGCCCTTCATCGTTTCCCTTGCCTTTGGACGTAGTTTTTTTTTTTCATTTTGTACGGAAACCCTAATTACTGAAGCCATCTGAACTCAGGTGTAGAGATGAGAAACAATTAACTGACAGACCGTATCCTTGTCCTTGGGGCTCAAGGTATTAATCAATGCTCAATCTCTTTCTATAGCATTTTCATTTGAATAAAGAAATCATCAAAAAGAATCTTTAGAATTGCCTGTCTCTGCGTATATCCATGAATGTATACAAAATGGCTTTTCAAGGGTTTAATAAAATAATAAAAGGAACAAATTAAATCACAGAAAAGGTGTTTCTTAGTTAAAATGAAAAAACTAAATTAATTGAAATGGGAGGATCTGAGAAATACATTTTTTTTTTAAATTAAAAAATTAAATTCTTCAAGACACCTTATGTATTTAAGTATGAAAAAAAAACATGAAATTAGCTCCACATCACATTGTGGTGAAGGGGGGTTAGTCGTAACAAAAAGAAAGATTTGAAAAATTGTCTCACAAACGCAGAAGAACTGAAAGAGAGTTTCATTCGACAGTTAAAGTGCATGACCTAATGAGTCGAAAACTCACAAAAATTATAAATGGAAAAAAAAAATCAGAATAATCAGAGACACCTTTTGGCATATTAGAGCCACCTTACGGTATTTTCAGCGTAACAATATTGTTCAGATTAATAGATAATTCAGATCAATTTATTTAATTTTTTTTTAATTTTTAATAATATTAAAAATATAATTATACAATAATAATTTAAAAATAATAAAATTTCTGAAAAACGACTTACGAGGTTCTGCACTTTAACCTTAGCTTTTTAGTTTTTAATTATTTATAATGCACATTAAAATATTTTTACTTGCTCTATACGGCAAGTATTGGTTTCGTGTAACAATAAAATTTCGAGGTTATAATCAAAACTAACACTACTATAATCGAGATGTCCAAAAAAAGTGGGTTTCGTCATGCCGTCCGTCGGTCTGTGCGTCTGTGCGTCGGTACGTCTGCTGTAATTTGAGCTAGAGCCTAAACGGGTAAACCGATTTGCATTAAATTTAGTACAGAGCATTTTTATGTGGTTCCCTAGAGGTGACATTCGAGTTTTTGTTTTAGCTCATCTAGAACGGGTAGCTGCCATACAAATATTTTGGTTTCTTTAAATTTTCTCGTAAACGGCTCTAACGATTTTAATTAAACTTCGTACCTGTAATAACCAAGTCAATTTTAAGAAAACTGCATTTCAGTTTTCTTCTCAAAAAAATCACATTATGGAATTAGGAATTCCAGATTTTTGAGAAATTGGTCTAATTTTTTGGTTATTCGCGTATATCTTTGCCATGGTTGGACCGATTTTGAACTAATTTTGCAATATGATGCTTCTCAATAGTTTAAATAATAATGCATTTAAGAATTTTTAAAAACATTTTTTTATAAACAAAAAAAAATCAAACAAAAAATCAAAGTTTTTTAGTGCTTTTGACTCTTTCAATATTTTCTCGTTAAATTATATAGGTACATGCATCTTCACTTTGGGGTTACACACAATATTTAACCACAAGAGCACGTTCGTGCCATCAAGTCGTGCAGATTTTTTTAAAGAAGCATCTGCATAATCAATTATATTTAACTTTTAAACAAAACTTTTAAACAGAAAAAAAATTAGTATTTTCTTCAAGATTACAGCAAGCCACAAAGTTAGTAGTTATGGCAAAAAGCAATTTTTCAACTATCTTTGAGCTTTCTAAGGAATTATCTTAATAATTTTCTTATCTTTCCTTCTTTTTTTTTTTTGAGTGAAGCGCTGAAGGAGAATATAAAAGGTTATCCAAAATGAACGGGAAGGTGAATATAACAAGTTGTGTATTATGGAGTTTGTTAGTTATACACATTGGAGAAGCCTATCAAGGACATTAGGCGTGTTTTTTTGCAAGCCCGGAGGGAAAACGACATCGGGGATTAGCGACGCCATTACAGAAACAAAATGGAGTTTCCATACAAACTATCGATAGCAAGTATGTAATTCACGCCGGTAACACAGTTTTTCTCCGTGCTTAAGTTAAGCGCTGAGAATTCTTCGCGCTTAGCTAAGCCCGAAGGGGATTAGTTGTTGTTGCATTTAAGATGTAAATTGCTGTACAGCACGTCGTTTTTTTCGATTAATTTCTTCGGGGCTTGCAAAAAAACACGGCTATTATGTTGTGTGCAGTATGATAACATCGTTCAAATGACCGTTGAAGCTTTCCTAGTTGGTGCGCATCCGAGAGGTCCAATTTTTGATGACTCTAGCACAGCAGGGTTACCTTTTGGACACTTTAGTATCGAATTTGAAGTGGTGCAATCCTTTAAATACCTTGGGTCAATAGTAGCAGCTGATGTCCAATCTCTTCAAATCCAGAAATCTCACCATAACTTCAAAACTGCTGCTTTACAGGACCATGGTCCTGCCAGTAATCACTGGATCCGAGACTTGGGTGCTTAGCAAAAGGCACTCCGACCTTTTAGCCGCATTCAAGAGAAAAGTCTTCAGGAGAATTGTTGGCCCCATATGTGAGGAATTGTACGCAATCTACCTTGAAGCAGATATCGTGATAAAAATTAAGCTCGGTAGACTCCGGTGGGCAGGGCACCTAGCTCGCATGAGCGAAGAGGAACCTGCTCTGAAAGTTCTTTGTGGTACATTCTATGGTTGACGACGGCGTGGTAGGCCATGCTTGCCCTGGAGAGATGGCGTAGACCAGTACGCCCGGAGCCTTGAGGTGCGCAACTGGATGGCGGCGGCTCGAGGACGGGATGGGTGGAGAGACTTGTTGAAGGAGGCCAGGACCGGACCCCGGTTGTCGAGCCGACTATGTTGATGATGAGTGTCAATTTGATACCTTTAAGAACATTTGGATACCAGGCCAACTATTTTGGAAAAGAGACGATTTTGGACACTTTTTAGAAACGTTTAGGAACTATTTGATATAAACGAACAAATTGTTCGCAAATTGTATGCACACAAATCGTTTTCAATCAATCAAAATAAAATGCAAGTTTCTATTTTTTCTCTGAACCTTTCATACCATTAACACAATTTTTATGTTTTTGTTTGAATTCAGTGAAAAATTTGTATTTTACACTACCAAAAAGTACAAAAAATATTTTACTCATACAAAATTATAAAGAACAAATGTCAAAGAAATAATGTTATTCCAACTTATTAAGCTTTTTTTTAGCAAACATTCTATTTAGGTACTAAACAATGCTACTTGAATTTATACATAAACGTTTTAATTGAAATTTTTATGTGACAATTTTTTGCTTCTCGAAAACATTTTTTGACACTTTATACAAATTTGTATAATTTTGATTTTAGTGAGACTCTATAATGTCGTTTTCTTTGGACGTCTGGAAGCGTCAGGAATGAAAAAGAACTCTCAACTGACGCTTCTGAGGAGAAAATTTCACTTCTCAATTTCAAATCAGAATTCACTCAAGAAGCACATATACATTAAGGCTCTAAACGTCAAAACAAACTTACTCGTAAATGTCAAGGCCATAGGTAATTCTCTTGCAGAAAAATAATGAATCATAATAGGTGTAACTTGTAGGACATTTCACCGACATGACGTGGGTAGAAGTAGTTAGCACTGTTCCTCCATTGGATTTTAGAATGACTGAATCCCTGAGTGAAACCAATGAAAAACGACATAAAAGCCCCTTAAGGTGCTAGTTAACATGGTTGAGCGTTGAGGTACTATGTTTTGGTTGATTTTACTTGTCTGCGGGGTGGTTTGAGTATAGTACCAATTTTTTAGTGCCATCAAACCAAAAACTTTTAGTCTCACCAGAATCAATCGATACTCGAGTTCGGCGCTACTTATTTTTCGTACTAATTCGACTGTCTGCAGAGTTACAACATTTATCAGTCGATTGAAATTATTATTTTGGAATGAAAGTGACGCGATGATCATATTTGTTAAAGGATAAAAAAGTTCAAATAGTTTAGTTTCACTCTTTACAGAAACAAAATTAATTCATTGTCGCCATAGATATCTTTTTTTCCGCACACAATTAATGCTCCGGGCAATTAATTGGGTGTGAAAAAGAGCGGAGAACTCTCCAAATAATCTGCTACAATTATCAATTTTGCTCATCGAACAGCGTACTGCAAACGAAAAGGAGGACGAAATCTTTTGTTTATGGTTTAGTTTTGTCATTTTTGTATGGGATTTTTCGTTTTGCACAGCGTACCAGGCTTTGAGTGTGAATTTGTCTTTAAGAATTTAATTTTCTTAACATCTTTTATTCAATTTCAACCAAATGCCTTGAAATCCTAACAAAAACACACAAACAATATTTTTCTTAAAAACTAAGTAATTTTCTTAATGTGTATTAAAATTTTTCAAAAACAAGAAGACATGCATAAATGTAATATAAAATAAATTTTAATATTCGTTTTGAAAAAAAAAACCATATGACTTTTCTACTAATTGTAAGAAATAATTACTTTGGAGATAATTCGATTTAAGTAGCTTATTTCCGTCCACCCATACTACTTGGTTAATATGGTTTCATGAATTCTCCCTACCCAGCTACCAACACATTTCTTGCGTATTTGAAGTGCTCTGCTTGTACGCAATTAGAACCATTGTTGTTCTTCAGTTTTTTTGTTTATAAATAAGCTTAATTCTTTACTTAATCAACTGGAACTGGGGCTTTCTTATTGCCTCATTACTCCTCCTACATAATGTGCCAGGTGATCGAAATGATGCTTAAACGAAACCTTAAGTGACAGTTTACGCAGAGGAAAAAGTATTTACAGGGATAAAAGTGACCTATAATTTTTGCCATCTCCGACCGATTAAAGTGGCAGGCACTTCTTTATGACAAGAGCTACTCTTGGAGGATGTATCAATTTCTTGCAAGATGCTGTACTCTTGTAAAAAAAAAAACATTTCTAGTTTTGAGTGGAAGATGCTGAGATTCAACTCCACGATCTTTGGTGTGAAAAAACCACCTATTACATAATAAAAGCCACGATCTTCTTCAGAAAATACGTAGGTATCCATAACAGTTTTAAAATCAAAAACGAAAAAGAAAGCTACATATGTACATCGATAGTCTTATAAAGGGTGATTTTTTAAGAGGTTTAGAACTTTTTTTTAAAAAAAAACACAAAAAATTCGAAAAAATGAATGAAATATTTATTTGAATCGATAGTTTGAACCTTGCAATTTAATGTTTAAAGATAATTTCATGCAAATGTTGACCGCGGCTGCGTCTCAGGTAGCCCATCCGCTGAGTTCAATTTTGGCATACTCTTTCACACATATCGGCCGGTATCTCACGAATGAATGCATGGATGTTGGCTTCCAGTGCGTCAATCGAAGCGGGCTTGTCCCTATAGACATTAGCCTTGACATACCCCCACAAAAAATAATCTAATGGTATCAAATCGCACGATCTAGGCGGCCAATTGACCGGCCCGAAACGTGAAATTAACTGTTCACCAAACTCGCCTCGCAATTGCGCCATTGTTTCGCGTGCTGTGTGGCATGTGGCACCGTCTTGTTGAAACCACATATCATGCAAGTCAAGATCTTCCATTTCGGGCAAAAAAAAGTTTGTTATCATCGCTCGGTAGCGTTCACCATTGACAGTAACGCTGCGATTCGCATTATCTTTGAAGAAATATGGCCCAATAATGCCGCCGGCCCATAAACCGCACCAAACAGTGGCTTTTTCGGGATGCATTGGTAGCTGTTGCAATGTTTCTGGCTGATCTTCACTCCAAATGCGGCAATTTTGCTTATTTACGTACCCATTCAACCAAAAATGAGCCTCATCGCTGAACACAATTTTTCGATAAAAAAGCGGATCCTCGGCCAGCTTTCCAAGAGCCCATTCACCAAAAATTCGGCGTTGTGGTAGGTCGGCTGGCTTTAGTTCTTGCACCAGCTGTATCTTAAAAGGCTTTACGCCCAAATCCTTCCGCAAAATTTTCCACGTAGTGCTGTAACAAAGGCCTAACTGCTGGGAACGGCGCGGCGCCGAATCGACATTTCGCGGTCTTCTGTCACACTAGCTGATACGGCCGCAATATTTTCTTCACTACGCACAGTACGTAAACGTGTTGGTGGTTTAATGTCCAACAAAGTAAATTTGGTCACAATCTTCCGAATAGACTGCTCAGAAGGTCGAGAATGCCGATCATAAAATGGAAGCAGCGCGCGATGAACATTTCGAACCGAGCACGAATTTTGATAGTAAAATTCAATAATTTGCAAGCGTTGTTCATTTGTAAGACGATCCATGGTTAAATTGGAAACCAAACTGAAGCTGTTTGACAGTGACACAAGGTACTAAACACACGTCAGCTGTCAAAACCAGTGTTGCCAAAACCAAACCAGCTAAAAAATCACCCGTTAGTTTCCTAATAATAAATTATACTTTCATAAATGACAGAAATTTGTTTGTTTTTTTGCTGAAAATCATTTAACATTACAATAATTTAATATATTATTTTATATAATATAATTTTATATATTGTCCAGAATTTTAATATGAAAGTGACTCTACCCATGCCAATGGGTATACCTCAGGGACACAGAGTTTTTTTTTTCAAGTCGAGCGAAGCGCGTTAACGTACACCTATTTTTAATGTCGAAAAACTTTTATAACTGTTATAAATTGGCATATCTCTAGTCTCGTCATTTTAACATACGAATTCTTTATTAATACAACTTTCAAATACGGAATAATGTAGATTTACAGAAGAATTGATTTGAAAAATTCTGCAAGACTAAATAACCAACACGTTAGCAAAAAAAAAAATGATGACCGAATTGTCTGATATTGAATTATAACATGAAATTCTGTGAAATTGGAAAGTTACTGCGTTGATTGATTAAACTCCAGCTCAATTTAATTTTGTATAGTAAAACATCTTTTAATAGGGAAGCTGACATTTCAAAGGTCATAGCGGCCATTTTGTTAAAATAACATCTGTCATAAAATAACATTTATTGTGTATTCAGTAGTGTATTGTGTATGGCAATTCACCATGGAAGGTTTAAGCGCTGAAAAATGTGTGCAAATCATAAAAATTTTATTTTCAAAATTAGTGCTCCGTTTGAGAAACATTCCGTGCACTATGTGATTTTTCGCCAAAAAATGTCATGTGAATGAGCCCCATTTATGGGTGAATGCAGATGTGTGAATGAGCTTAACTGTCGGATAAGGGACAATACCAATCCACTCCTCACGAAATTCACAATCAAGTGTAAATTTACTCACGAATGTCTTTAGCGTGAATAGCAAGTGTACAAGGAAAATTATTCAAACTTGCGGAAATATCCCGAAAAAGTTACTGTTTGGTGCGGTGTTTTAGGAAAATTTGATGCCAAATTATCTAAGCTTAAGCTCCCTGGGCTTACACCCCCCTTTGCTCTTATCTGACCAATATTAATATACTTTGTGAATTTAAATGGCATAGCATAAGAAGTATTATAATTATTTTGTTGCCTAAACACGACTTCCCAAAACCTACACAAAACGGTAATACGAGTACCATATATAATGTTAAAATGGTTGAATATATCTTCTAGACACAATCAAGAGCCATATACATGATTAATTGTGAGTAGTTAAGCTTGAAAAGATAGCAAGACAATATAAGTGTGTTGGATGATATAAAGCTTAAAGCGCATTGGATTAAAATTTCTCTCCCATGAACCATCATCTACTTATTATATAAGTACTTGACATTTAAACCCCCACTTGTCATGTTTAAGTTATAGAACTTTCACCAGGAAACAATTTAATGTTTTATAAAAAAAAAAACCCCTTTGGCAATTTCAGACCGCACAAAGTTGAATGTCAGTAATAGTTAATATACGCAGTCACATTATTTACCTTTCTGGTTAAAGAGAGGTTAATTATTAACCAAGTGGAAACTATAAACTGTTTGTTCTTATATTTATCTATCTATGTACAAATTTTTAATTTTTGGAAGCTTCAAGCATTTTATTCTTGTAGTTTCAATGAAGTTTAACTTGGATTTAAATCTGGAAGATTCTTTTACAAAAATATTTGTGTTATAATAATTTTTGACATTAACGTGTTATGCAAAGTTCTACACTGTGGTTCAAGATGCTAAAGGAAGAAGTCTTTAATATTTATAAGCATGCACATTTTGTGCATGCACAAATGTACAGACTGACGACAGATGCTATGTCGATGGCGTAATGTTTCCCAGTTCTTAAGGCTCTTAAATTTGTATTTACATACATACATACATAATTTTGTAATTTAATTTATTACCTCTAAGGCTACGGGTATCTAATCTTATCTCTACCACCTTCTATATTATTTTCATGTAAGTATAGGTGGTATGTACACAAGTATAAATTTAAAGTAATTGCTTGTAAAAGAGCCCCAAAGGTATTGAAATTCTGTGTAACAAAATATCAAAATAAATTTAATACGAAAAGAGTTCAATTATAATAATTGAAATTGATGTATTTTAATAACATACAAAATATAAATATAATAATATACAACACGCCACAGGCTCAATCAATATAAAAATGTTGTGCCAAGTTGCCAATTTTGTATCATCGCATGAAATTGTTTTAAATTTAGATTTTTATTTGTTTCATGTGCAAACATACGAGTATATTATAAGCTTTTAAGCCATTTAGGTTCCAGTGTACCAATTAATCTAATCCTATCTAAGAAATAGGGTCGGATTTACTCAAGAAGGCCCTGAAGTTTGAAGGGTTACTTGCATTCCCATACATAGATAAATCATTCAAGATGAAGGAACAAAAAAATTAAATTTTTGTCTAAGGATTATTCCAGATTTTCAAAATTTCACCAAACTTTCTTTTTCAAATACATAATTAGGTCTGACCATAAGACGAGACATCTTGGTCACGTTAAAACCGAGCAATTTTAGTATGGTCTCGGTTTTTGGACGGATAGTTTGGAGAATTTTCTCGTATAGCATTAAAGTGTACAGAAGAAAGCGTTTGAAAGCACTTTCGATTTTTCATTCGTATATTCAACTGTTGATTGCGAAGTATGAAATGTGTAGTGCGAAGCCCGTAGTGTAGAATCAGAAGTGCGAAGTGTGCAGTGCGGAGTAAGGAATGTTGATTGCGAAATGTGCAGTGCGAAATTCGAAGTGTGAAATGAGGAGTGTAGAGAGCAATGTGCGATGTGCGGAGTGCAAAATGCGACATACAGAATGGGAAGTGTTGCTTGCGTGATCCGGAGTTTGATGTGCGGAGTGTGAAGTGTGCAGTGCAAAGGGCAGAATGTGGAGTGTGGTGTGGTTACAAAAACAGCTGTAATGGAGATTTGTTGGAACTAGCCCGAGAATGTGATATGAGTTTGAGCATTGATTTTGAAGATATAATGGGTAGTAAACGTCATCTTTACGAAATAATAGAAAAAGTAGATGAACAATGCAGAGCGGAATATATAACGGAAGCATATGGTTCGCTGTACAGATCAATCTACAGCAGGCTAAATCACAACCTATTAAAAACAACGAAACAAATTATTTTCGAGATAAATATATGATTTCTACAATGGTTAGGCTTCGAAGCGAATTGCTCAACGTGAATTTTATTCCTCACAGACCTGACTTACCATTGGTCTGTAGTGTATACAACTTAGCCGTACGGGAAGACGTCATTCATTTCGTCGGAATGTGTCCAACTCTAAGGGAAACTAGGAGATGTTTCTTTGGAGGTGATTTCTTATTGGAGGAGCAAGTGCTTATGAAACTTAATGAGATGGATATTCCCGAAATATATGAGTAATGCACATTTTCATTGAAGTATATAAGGAGCGAATACTTAATGGTGATTTTTGATTTTACATGTTATACTGCCTGATGTATGTATGTATGTATTCATTCAAAAATTAATGTAAATTTAAAATGTTAAGATAGCTTTTTGCAGATATAGAACAGAAAATATTCTTGTTGTCAATCTGGCAGACGGCATATTGCCATGCTATAAAGATTTTTGTAAAGGGTTTTCCAATAAGAGGTGTTATTTTGAATAGCCCGCTCTTTCGGTAGCTGTCACTTTTGAAGCTGTAATTTTTTGACATTTGACAAGTAGAAACTACGCCATTTATTCAACAATGCATTGAAATTATTAAAATTCACTATAAAAATGGTGAAAATTTGGCAGAGACGGTTCGTAAAACTAAATCATTTTTGGGTCGTCGTGAAGCACCTTGTCGGATCGCAATACAGAAATTGGTGGACAAATTCGAGCTGTTGGGACAAGTTAGTGATGTGAAGAATAAAACCCGTGCACGTCGCTCAAGAACAACTGAGAATATTGCTGTTGTAGCCCAAAGTGTTGAAGAAAACCCAGGTTTGTCCATTTCTCGTCGTTCTTTGGAATTAGACGTCATTACACCGTATTTTGCATAAAGACTTGGGTCTTAAGGCTTATAAAGTTCAGTTAACACAAAAACTCAAGCCGGCTGATCATCAACAACGTCGTGTCTTTGCTGATTGGGTCTTTGAAATGCATGAAAATGATCCGGAATTTCATCGAAAAATCATCTTGACTGATGAGGCCCATTTCCACATCGGAGGCTACGTCAACAAGCAAAACTGTCGCATCTGGGGCTCGGAAAACCCAAGAGTTATTGTTGAAAAGCCTCTCCATCCTCAACGCGTGATTGTTTGGTGCGGTTTATGGTCCGGCGGGGTCATTGGACCTTACTTTTTCGAAAATGAGGCTGGAGCAACAGTTACGGTCAATGGATTGCGCTATCGAGAGATGATTAATGATTTTTTATGGCCGGAATTGGATGGTATTCATCTGGACAACGTTTACTTTCAACAAGACGGCGCTACGTGCCACACAAGCAATGAAACCATCGATCTTTTACGGGAAAAGTTTCCGGACCGTGTTATCTCTCAAAGAGGTGATCACAATTGGCCACCGAGATCTTGTGATTTAACACCTTGCGACTTCTTCCTTTGGGGCCACGTGAAAGATAAGGTCTACGCCAACAGCCCAGCGTCGATTCAAGACCTCAAAGATGGAATTCGTGAGGCTATCGAGGACATAGGGCAGCCACTTTGCGATTTGGTTATGGAAAATTTCATGAAAAGGATATGGTCCTGTAAGCGTGGTCGTGGCGGCCATTTGGCTGATGTTGTGTTTCATTATTAACGGCATACCTTCTTCTTTATAATGAAATAAACATCCGATTATTTATCTCAAAAAATGCCATTTTTCTTTGAATATCAAAATAACATCTCTTATTGGAAAACCCTTTATAAATTATAAGAAATGTATATTTTTAAATGATTAATTTATTTAATAAAATCAATCTAATCTAATTTAAATCTAATATGAAGTGTGGTGTTCACAGTAGGAATAGTGGAAGAGTTACATCTCTTCTTATATCGTAGAATGTCTTAACAAAAAAAAAACAACCTTTCCGAAGGTTTCTGATGCCTTAAATTTATATGTGAACTCAAAATCATTAAAAAAGGTTTTTCTAATTTTAAATAAAAGCTTTTCAAATCATTTAAGGTTATGTCAGATAGCATTTGGAAGTACAAATTTTCTCCCACCTAATTGATTTTAACTCTTTCTAATGTCTTGTATGCCTTTGTGGTGCAAAGCACATTTAAAACAAACAATAAGAAGGTTTAAGGCCCATTTGCTGAAACGAAACTTTAATATTTAAGTTCAACATACGAGTTTATGTGACAGTTTACGCTGAGGAAAAAGTAGAATTTATGTCTTAAATGGGCCCAAGTCCTGGAATTTGTTAATACGCCACTGTAAAGTAGAACACACATAAAACACAGACACTGCAGCAGAGTGTTTATTGCTTCCGTATAATTGATTTTATGTTGTGTTGCACATACAATTTGTAGACCTAAAAGCTATTATTTTGTTTAAACACTGCAGTATTTTAATTTATGAATGTTTAAAAAAGTCCAGAAGTCACATATTATTACCAAATAGATTTTTTCTGAAAAAAAAAAACAGATATAGCAAAACTAAGAACCGTTTGCTAAAACCTTAAACTTAAATATTAAAGTTCGACTAACACGCTTAAGTTGTATACCTTTTTCACAGCGTAAACTGCCACATAAATTCTTAGGCTGAACTTAAGTATGTATTTAAGTTTCGTTTCAGCAAATGGACCTAAATAATTCTGTAGGAATACTAGAAATTTAAACTCGCAAATAAAAATGTCGCAAGAAAACTGTTGACATAATATGTAAATGCTTGGTGACTCTTAAAAGTGTAATAAAGTGCAAAAATTAGCTTTGGAATTTATTGTATTGAACCAAATATCATGGCACCACATTGTAAAACTTACCTATGGCCTATTTCACCAAATTACAATTACAATCACAAACTTGTACTTGTAATCTGCAATAAAAAATTTGTAAACTTAATTTCTGTTTCACAAACAACAAACATAATTCCAACAAATTTGTAAAAAAGAGTAAGAAAAGTAGAGGAAATTGTAGTTGTGATTTACAAATAAAAAAAAATCGGTTTCACCACTTTTTTGCCATATTTGTAAAAAACTATTCTTTCTCACAAATATGTGAGAGTCTGCTGAGTAGGTATCAAGCGTATAGAGTGCACTATATAGCCTTCAATATTTTCCAAAAATACATCAACCAAGACTGCATAACGATGGACACATCTGAACACCGTGTAGATTTATGCCGAATTCCTTTCAACAAAAGAATCGATTCTGTTCAGAATTTTTTCTAATTAAAATCGATTCTTTTCTGTCAAAACAAATCTTGCATTTTTAGCAAGATTTCACACTGATTTGCACACACACTATAAAGACTTGACATTTCTAATACGTCAAATTGAAATTCGTGGAATTTTTGGAAGATGAGTTGTTTATTTTTTGGTTGCAACGAATTCTACATAATTTAACAAAATATTCAACAATATATTTAGTCTATATAGCTATAAAAATAATTTATTGTGCGTTGCTCATTCTCAAACAAACATTTGACAAAAAAAAAATATTTTTGTCGAGTGAAAGACGTGATAAAAACTTTCAGTGCTAGTGAAATCTTTTCAATAACAATTTTCTTTAAAAATATATGTGCAAGTAGAAGTTCAAACAAATAAAATGCACCAACAAATTGACCCCGTATTATAATTAAAGTTATTAATTTAATTCTATTGCTAAAACATTGTTCTCACAACAAAAACAAACAACCTTAATAGTTTTGTGAAAAATTTCTTGACGTTTTGCGTCAATTGCAGCGTCAAGTAACACTAACCACAATCACACATAAAAAACTCGATTCTTTTTCGAAATTCGAATTCCTTTCAATTGGCAGAAAAAATTCGATTCTGTTTAGAAAAAATTGGATTTCTTTGTTGAAAGGAATACGCCATTAGATATACCGTGCATGTCCGAGACCTCATCAAAAAATGTCAACATTTCCATTTTAAGTTCATAAAAACATTTTTCAGGCTCATTACCCCATACGGTTTATGTAAAACTTTTCCTTAAAAGCAAATGGATCTGCAAATACGCGACCGATAGATTCTTAAGCTTTTTATCGCAAAATATTCACTTGTTTTACTATCGGTATACTACAATGCCTTCGTCGTAAATACATTTTTAGGTTTGGAAAGATATTTTTATTGAAAAATTACAAAATGTAAATAAAATTACACACGAACTTTCTTCTATAAGAATTTTTCTACAACTTAACAAATTTGTACAATTCTTTTATTTGGTGAAACAGAAACTTATAAAAACACCTGAATTTTCACAAATTTGTACTTGTAAGCTACAAACAAAAATTACTCGTGGTGAAACGAAAATAAAGATATTCCCACAAATTTCCCTTTGTAAATTACAACTACAATTTTGTAATACAAAAATTTTGTGAAACAGAATAAATCGATTTCTTAACAAAATTTGTAAGAAATCGCTTGTAAATTACAATTTGTAAGTTGGTGAAATAGGCCACTAAAAGTAATTGTAATTTTTTTAAATGCGAGATTTTACTTTGCATACTTTTGTATTTGCGATGTTGTAAAATGCGTGATTATTTTAGTTGCGAGGTAATGAAATGCATGGTTTTATAATTGCGAAATTTCGTATAGTGCTAGATTTCGAGAATACGAGATTTTTAAGTCAGGCCAAATAAGATAGAATTCAAATGGAGATACCGGATACATATTGTTTTTGAATATGAAGGTTTTTATAATACAAATTCTATATACTACTGAAATACATCAGCCAAGTAGAAGACTTAGCACTATTTAATTGGACTTGTTGAATTATTGATTCAAAATAGCTTTTATCGGCCTTTAGTCCATAAAAATTGGCGTTTCGTCCCGGCGATCTCACTTGGACTCATCAGTTGACTAGTGAGTGCCTTGTCAATACGCAATTTTTATTAAGTTCAGTTCAACTTACATGAACTTTTTGACAAAAATCCAATGTGAACTATATCCAACAAGATTAAAATTCTTAATCATTAAGCTGGAAATTTTGCCCAGGGCCAGGCTTTGTTTTTATATGAAGGTTTTTATAATACAAATTCTATATACTACTGAAATACATCAGCCAAGTAGAAGACTTAGCACTATTTAATTGAACTTGTTGAATTATTGATTCAAAATAGCTTTTATCGGCCTTTAGTCCATAAATTGTTTTTGAATTTCAGTCATGCAGTCGAAATTTCAAAAGCGCGTTCCAAGCCCAATATGGCAGATTTTGCTAGCATCTTGGTGTCCCAATCCCAACTACCTTGACTTAGGCTTATAAAATAGCCATTTTTCCTTCATAAATATATATGTATGTATCTCGATAAAAAATACGAGTATTTTTTGAATAAATTTCTCTTACTGTCAATTTTAATTATTTTTATAAAAATGAATAAAACCAACACAATTCCCACCAAAAATGGCTTTAGGAGACATTATTTCACAAATACAATTTAAACATTTTAACCAAAATCCAGCTTCTCTCTTAATATTTTCCTCCTATGCATTTTTTTGTATGTATGTTGGCTAAAAGCTGGAAGCAAATGGATCATAAATTGAAATGAAAATTGAATAAGGGAGTAATTTACATTATTTTTTTTTTGTTTCTATCCCCGTTCACGTAATATGACATTAAGTTATACAGCAGCTTTGTGTGTGTGTAAATGTGTATTATACATTAAATATTTTTCAAAACAAAAAAAAAAAAAAGGTAGAAAATATTGTGTGCCATATGGGTTGTTGTTTTCATAAAAAATAAAGACATTGGCTTGTTCAAATATTTTTGTTGCCACCTTAAAAAAAAAAAAGCACAAACATTTTATGATGTGAGCTGGGATTTAAGGAAAATGTGTGTGGGTATGAAAATATTATAAGAACTTTAACTTTCAATGTTTTGAGGTTTTTTTAAGGGAATGTTTTGTTTTCTCAGAAATGGAAAACATTTCTTCTTTTCGAAATATAATAGCCCAGTCAAATAGCCGTACTAAGAAAAAACAATTTGAAACTTTGTTTTTCTATCATACAGAAAATGAATTGACTCAACTAGAAGATATGACTGCTCTTGTGTAAATAACTCTTCATATTGGTCATCTCACCACGTATTAGTTTCACAAAGAATTTGTGAATCCGCATGGTTATGAGTTACAGACAGAAAATAGCAGTAAAATTTTTTTTCTCAAAGCTTTGCATGTTTTGCAAAGCATGCAAATACTGCAAAATACGATTGTTAAACCAGTTTATAACCTCTTTTATTTAACTATTTGGTTATAAATTCACTTCAATGACCCAAATGAATCAAAATGGCCGGTAACTAAATAAATTCAGTTGGATTGTGATTATACAAAAAAAAAATTTCTTTGAGTTTTTGAAAGAATGTTTTGTAAACGTTTGTTTTGAATAATATTTTGACGGTTTTTTAAAACCGTTTGGATACGGTTTTAGAATACCTGTATTTAGGGTCCAAATGTTTATTCATAATGGTTATTTTAAAACGATATTTTAACGGCTTTTTTTAGAACCGTTGTGGTGCAAATTTCAAAAATCCTGTATTTATGTTTCAAAAATAATTACGCAAAAGTAACAATACATAAGACACATCGATAAAGAGAGATGAGATTAGATTAACGGTTACGGCTAACGGGTGCGTGTGGAAAATTGTAAGTCTAGTTGAGTTATGATTTGAATCGAGTTGAAATATTGTTGGGGCTTTAAATTGATAAAAAGTGAGTTTATTTAGTAAATTATTCCAAAACATGGAATTAGATTTGGGTAATTTTTTCCGAGCATAGTAAATATCACTCTGTGTTTAGTTAATTCGCAACCAATCTATTTAAAAATAATTGTCTAAATAATTGGCTTAGAATGAGTAGATTGGTTATTTTTAAACTATAAAAACGATCAAGTCGTTATTAAGTTGTATCAGTGGATCAGGTGTGCATGCAGTTGAAGCTATTTTGTCTTCCTAAAATGCTCACTATACTAAAACACACAATTTCAAAATTTGTGTTAAAAAGTAGGAGTAGCAAAATGTATCCTTCACACTAAGAGCTTAGACCAATCACGATTCTACCTTAGATAAGGTAATGGTAAAACTTCTAGACTTCTAGATTTTTTAAAGACAAACCAAATTAAAAACTGATGAAAGGTCAAGCTTAAAATGTAAGTATAGTTTCTGGTTGCACCTTACCCTTTTGGAGAGCATTATCAAATCATAATTTGAAAATATATTAATGATAACGCAGCATTTTACAGTTCATAAATGAAAAGAAACCCGTCAGTTGTGGTCCTCAATCATGATGTGACTCTCTATTTATAAAATCTCCATATACATATTTCAAACTATTCAAGTAACCCTTCTTTTGGTTGTATCCTTCACATACATACCTAAAATATCTGTTCTTTACAGATTTAAATAATAATGAACAAAAGAATCTTTTTATATTTTTGAAAAAAAATAAAGTTTATACAAACTCGTCTCGGCATTGCTTACATTTTTGCAAGAAATAATGACAAGAATGCTACCCAGATAATAGGGTTTGAACTTACACCGCTAAGTTATTAGTCAAGTATACAACATTCAGTGAGTCACATTGCCATACCCGCCTTTTGAAGGAATAAATTTATGTATCGCTACATATTGTTTGAAATTGTAAAAAGAAATATTCAAGGCTACAAAATTGGAAAATATTCATAATAATACTTAACAGGGTGTTTCCGAACTATTTGGTATTGTATTTTCTCAGAAATGGAATACTATATACTAAAATGTTAAAATGTTGTCACAATTTACAAATAATTGAGGAGATGCGATGTCCAGCCAACGCGACGCCGACGATGTCAGCGGACAACGTAGGGAGACACTAGTAAATAATCAAACATTAACCCAAAAATTAACTCAAGGCCAAGTTCAGCCTTCAAAATTGACCATCCAATTCCATTTAATTGAGTAATTGAGATAGCCTCGCTAACGTACAGCAGCAATATAGCTTATACCGTCTTTATTTGATAAAAAAAGTACGTATACGCAACAGTGAACCTAATCTTATTTATTGGAAACAAAACATGAATTTGATGTACAAAAGCTCCTTTTCCAATTATAGACACAATCAAATTTAGAATAAATGCAAAAACAAACACAACAATTAAATGCAGAGACATTTTCCATTCAACATTGATGTTTTTCTTTGTTATGATTATTAATGCTCTCGTTAAATGCCTTAATGGACTCAATAATGGGTAATTAAATTTTATTTTTGAATAATAAACAATTAATGAAATTAAAATTCTTTCGTGTTTTTCCTGACAATTGTCCAAAATATTTAGGTTTTTTACATGCCCTATGGAGCGAGTATTTGCTTGATGCAAAAACAAAACATGTTCGATGATTAAGAAGTTCAAAAAAATTGTTTTTAGCTATGCATTTGTACGTCTGTTCGTCCAAGTGTTCAGTGGATCTGAAGCGCTAAAACGGATGAAATTCAGATATGCTTCAAATTTGGTACAGAGCATTTTTATTTAATTCACTAGAGGAAAAAAATCAAATTTTTGTTTTGGATAGGTGCCATCATATAATGATTTCAGTTTGCTTTTAAAATTGGTAAAGTGAAATTAAAGGATTTAAATCAAAATAGCCTCAGACTTTTTTTTAAAAGGCTACTACTTCCAATCCTCCAAGAGTACATCTCATCCTATAGCCATTTGTATTCGACAGTTAGTTGTGAGGGGACAAACGCCTCAGTTGATTAAAATAAAATATGATAATACATTTTGACACTTCCTATACCTCTAATAGAAACATACTGTGACAGTTTAAGCAAAATCGATACTTGTAGATTTTAAGTCTAATGAAGGTTGTAGTGAGTACTCATTTCAGAGGTTTCAGAGGGTACAGGGAATTTTTTTCCACGGGAATCTGCTCCACATGGGAAATTTATTCGACGGCAATCTGCTCTACATGGGAATTTATTCCACATTGAATTCCACTTTTCGAAGTGGAGTTCCTTCTCACTCAGAAACAGAATTTATTACACTTTTAAGTGAGCAAGAATAACTGCAAAAAGTTGAGTTGTTTCACCCATAATGTGAGAATTAACTTCACTTATTTTCCACGATTTTTTAACATACATATAAGTACAAAATGTTAAAGAACTGTTTTCTACCTTAAGAGCGCTACGTCCAATTTATGGTCGTCATAATCGTCCTAGTAGATCAACAATTGAGCGTCTAGTGGAAAAATTTGAATCCACAGGCACAGTACAAAATGTTCCCGTGCCAGTGAGACAAAGAAGTTCCCGTAGTGTCAAGAATATTGCTGCCGCTGAGGCTTCAGTTGCAGAAAGCCCAATTGTGTCTCTCACACGTTGTTCTCAAGCGTTGGGCATCTCTGTGACGTCGTTGTGGGGAATTTTTCCAAAAGATTTTGGCCTACATCCTTACAAGATTAAATTGACGCAAGAACTAAAGCCGCTTGACCACCAGAAGCGTCGTAATATGTTCGTGAATTGGGCTGAGCAACAACTTGAAAATGATTCGGATTTTCATCGAAAAATCATCTTCAGCATCAAACAAAATATGCGGTATTGGTCAGGCAGCAATCTACTCCATGAGTCATCATTGCATCCCGAAAAAATAACGGTTTGGTGTGGTTTATGGGCCGGCGGCGTCATTGGGCCGTACTTCTTCCGTGATGATCAAGACCGGCACGTTACTGTGAATGGGGATCGCTACCGTTCAATGGTAACCAAATATTTTTGGCCCCAATTGGATGATATAGACTGGGAGGACATGTGGGTCCAACAGGCAGGCGCCACAAGCAACACAGCGAATGTCACAATCAATTTATTGGAAACCAAGTTTGGAGAACTTGTTATCTCACGAAATGGTCCAGTCGCTTGGCCGCCTCGGTCGTGCGATTTGACGTCGTTAGACTATTTCCTGTGGGGCTACGTCAATGGTCTATGCCAACAAGCCAGCGACGATTGATGAACTTCGTACGAATATCGAACGTGAAATTGCAGCAGTATCGGCTGATTTATGCTTGAAAACCGTCGAAAATTGGGTTCAGCATCTGGACTTCTGCAAGCGTGAACGTACTTTCACAGGAATAAAGAATTTCATTGATATCCAAAACCGTTTTTGTTTTATTTAAAAAATCTTTTATAGCGCTCTTATTGAAAAACCCGATACATATGTATACGTACTCTTAAAAATAAATAACATTGAGATTTTTCGTCCGTGTAGTGTACTGAACTCTTGTTTCCAACTTTTGTTTAAAAATTCATAAACTTAGGTAGAAACTCCCTTCGCTTCTCCTTTGCAAGAAAATCTTTATTAATCAAAATTTATCATGAAATTAAATTCCAAAAGATAGAGATGAAAAAGCACACAGCATAAAGCATCGCTCACATTATTTTATTATGCAAAACTAGTTACCTATACATGAAATAAAAATCTTTTTTTGAAGTCAAAGTTGTTTGTTCCATCATTTTAATCAAGAACTATTACGTTATGAATATTCCACAAAAGCAAAACATGAGGAAAGCAACTGGAGGGCACATTTTGAAAGAATAAATCGTTGTGGTTCAACGAAAACTCTCAAAGTTTATTTCTACATTATTGTTTTGACATTTGCATTTGAAGGAGATTTTAAAATGGAAAATGGAAAATTGATCGCACGAACTTGCTCTTGTGGTTAAATATTGTGTGTAACCCCTCATTGAAGATGCATGATGTATCTAAATATTTAACGATGTATCTAAATATTGAAAGATTCAAAAGCACTAAAAAATTGATTTTTTGTGTTGAATAATTAATTCCGTAATGTGAATTTTTTGAGAAAAACCTGAGATGCAGTTTTCTTACAATTGACTTTGTTATTACAGGAACGAAGTTTAATTAAAGTCGTTAGAGTCGTTTTTGAGAAAATTTGAAGAAACCAAAATATTTTTATGGCAGCTACCCGTTCTAAATGAGCTATAACAAAAATTCGAATGCAAATGCAAATCGGTACACCCATTTAGGCTCTATCTCAAATAACAGTGGACGCACCGACGCACAGACCCACAGACGCACAGATGCACAGACGTATAGACGCACAGACTCACAGACGCACAGACTGACGGACGTCATGACGAAACCCACTTTTTCTGATTTCTCGATTATCGTAGTGTTAGTTTTGATTATAACCTCGATATTTTTTTCACACGAAACCAATACTTGCCCTATAGAGGAAGTAAAAATTTACTTAAGAGTAAGTACATCGATCTATCTTTGAAAGCTTTAACAGAACATACATTTTAATTTTAGGTTTCGTTTATAGCGTTTTAACGTGAGGCATCTTAAGTTAGAAACAAATCAACTTGTGAAATTTTCATTGAACGACGAGAAATGTTAGATTATAAATATAGCATTATGCGTTTGGGTACTACGAAGTGCATAATTCTATCTCAGGGGTACCTTGGTTTGTTATTCACCTTGAATTCAAAAATAAAGATACAAATTAAGGAAACAAAACTTAAGATAATATTAGCTGTGTTTTCTTAAAATTTTTTACTTATGTCAGAACATTTTTACATACAAACTATTTTTTAAAACATACAAGGTAGAGCAAAAGCTGTAACCAAAGTTTATCATTCATACAAAATATTTTAGCAAAAACAAACATCGGGTGTTTGCGCTAGGTAACATAACTTTTCCGCCATCTTGTATTAAAAATTTGCTATTGTTTATCTACAAAATAAAAAGTGAAAATAGAAATATAAAATGTTTTCGTGTAAAAATTGACTGCCCTCGCTATAAACTTTTCAAAAAAGGACGACTGTTACATGTAAGTATTTCTTACGCCCAAAATATTTATAAATAATAAGCTGTTAGGCTAAATTTTTAAGTGCGATATCATCCTAGTTCCGGGCTTAAACTCGAATAAACTTCTAAAACAGATTTTTAAGTCAAATTCAATCTTGAGTTAACAACAAGTTAACCCAAATGATTTCTGATTTAACTCTTTTAACCTCTATTATGTGCAAAAAAAAAAACAGTGCCTTGAAATAACGCCAAACAAAATAAAGCAAAAACAACCACATCTGTTATCTCTGTAAAGCCTCAAGCTTCGTATTATCCATTCGTTTTTACTATAACGAGTGTTTATTCATATAAAATACTTTGGTTTAAAATTATAAAATTATGTATGGCTTGGAATCTGATCTTGGTTTGATGCTTTTCCTTAAATAATACCAAATTAAGAAAAAAAATAAAAGAAAATTCACAATAATTTGTGATTTTAAAAAGACAAAAGTTCTTAAATATAAATTATCATTTAAAAAAATAAAAACTCGTTTAATTCTAACTGTTATTGGTTTTCCATTCATTTTAACGATTAAAAAAACCATCAGAATGTCCACATAAAAAATACATTAATATATGTTTATTGTATATCCTTTTTTCCCTTATCAATTATCTTTACGACAGAAATTTACCTTAAAAATATACCACCAAGCAGAAGGAACCCTTTTTAATTTTGGTCGTTGAAAAAGGTTAATCCTACTTCTGATTCAAAAAATGTTTGCGCAATTTTTTGTTTAATGAAATATTAATGTTGTATCCTTTAAATTTCTATGCCAATCAATGGATACTTTTGGCCTAGTAAATAGGTACTCGTAAATATCTCTTCCATCTTCCCAGAGAAATGGTAAAAGAAAAACAAAATGAGAGGGGTATTTGGTTTAAAATGTTGATCAGAATTAAAAACATTCCTTAAAATGTCATTTTCAATAATAACAAGACGATAGTTTGGGGTCAGCCAAAGCTTTCATTGAAACTCATCATTGAACATTTTAATTCTTAAATTTAATGGTTAAAAGCAAATTCAGTGAATATTTTGATGCCAAAATAAAGCTGCTTACTTGAGTATTATTTGAGTCAAAATCAAATATGACTGGCCATTTGATTTCATATATTTATTTCTTTGTTACATAACAGCAATAATTTCATTGAAGTGTAAATCGTTTCTCTTGGACTTTTAATCAGCCTTAAACGTTAAATCTCCCAATGTATGGCGATAAGTTTGCATTTTTACAAGCTTGGGGCAGAGACTACTCATCAGATTTCTAAACTCATTACTTTGTCAGTAATCAGACATGAAAGAAAACCAAAATAAACATTTACATTGTCTTGATGGTCATAAAGAAAATATCGTGGGCTTATATATTGTAAAAATGTATGTAAATATTGATATTTTCGTTTTCAGACCATTTTGGGTCAACTAATACGTACTTTATTGTCATTTGTACCCAATTTAATGGCACACTTAAAACTCCAAGAACTCCACCCTTACAGAAGGATAACAACGAAAAATTGGGTTTAAATCCCCATGTTTTATTATTGGCTGTATTTTTTTATGATTTTTTTTTTTTAAGAACTTGCCCTTTAGTCCTTGAAATGTCTGGATGTCTTATTAAAATTTGTTATTTTTCTACTTTTTCCCATAATTGTATGTGAAATGTAAATAAAATCAAGACCATGTTCTTATTAATTACTAATTCATAATTTACACGTTAGGCTATCCTTATAGTCAAACCTATCATTAATCAATACAGTCTGACAAAAAAATGTTAAAATTAAGTCTACATCAGTGAGTCAGGGATGAAGGGAGTCCCTTTACACTTTGACAGATTATACAAATGGTCTCAATAGGAAGGTGAAACAATTTAAGGTAAACAACTACCCGAACTATCGACATCATCGGAAGAACCGAGCAAGCTGTACATGATTCCTTCATCCAGATCGAGCAGGCGGCACAAAATCTGGGGCTGCAAATAAGTGAAGGTAAAACAAAGTACATGGTGGCGTCGCATGCGAGAGGAACAGTTGGTCAAACAATCAAGGTAGCGGAGCACGAATTTGAAGTGGTGCAATCCTTCAAATACCTTGGGTCAATAGTAGCAGCCGATAACAATATAGAAGAAGAAATACGCGGGCGGCTTCTCAAATCCAACAGTCAAAGCTCTTCAAATCCAGAAATCTCACCATAACTTCAAAACTGCTGCTTTACAGGACCATGGTCCTGCCAGTACTCACATATGGATCCGAGACTTGGGTGCTTAGCAAAAGGCACTCCGACCTCTTAGCCGCGTTCGAGAGAAAAGTCTTAAGGAGAATTGTTGGCCCCATATGTGAGGAAGGACGATTCCGGAGACGGTACAATCATGAATTGTACGCAATCTACCTTGAAGCAGATATCGTGACAAAAATTAAGCTCGGTAGACTCCGGTGGGCAGGGCACCATGAGCTCGCATGAGCGAAGAGGAACCTGCTCGGAAAGTTCTTTGTGGTACATTCTATGGTAGACGACAGCGTGGTAGACCATGCTTGCGCTGGAGAGATGCCGTAGACCAGGACTCCCGGAGCCTTGGGGTGCGCAACTGGATGGCGGCGGCTCGAGACCGGGATGGGTGGAGAGACTTGTTGAAGGAGGCCAGGACCGTAAAGCAGCATTGAGCAGCGTTCCAAAAAATACGTTTTTTTTACCGGTCGAAAAAAAATTGAGTGCAGTTGGACCCCCTTGATCGATTCCTGAAACCGCCACTGATTAAACTCGTTCTTTTAATTGCTAAACAACTCCTAAAGAAATTTTAATCTCAAAAGACGGCCGTCCGAATTTCTGAAAAAAATTCAAATATCCAAATGTAAAATAAAAAATCGTAGGAAATCAATTTTTATTTTGTTTATTGTATAAATATATTCAAAATTTCAATAAATTAACAACGCATATTTCTGAGTCCGAGCAAAATTGAATACACGAATTTCTTTTTTATTACAAATTCAATAGTTCCCATTCATTGAAGAAATCAAAAGCGGAGGCTGCAGAAGGAGTAGGTATGCAATCAATATTAAATAAGGGTAGGTTCACTATGGCGTATACGTAGTTTTTATCAATTACATAAAGGGTGTTTTTTAGACGTGTGGTTTTCAAGAAGAAATAAAACGCATATAATTTAATGTTATGTTCAAGAATTCAGTTTTTTTTTATAAAGATAAGGGTTTGCCATTATGTTTTAAAAGTGATTTCGGGCAAGTGGACGCCGCGCCGAGGCTGGCTCTAATAAATTCCAGCCGAGAAACCCAATTTTCGACAGCTCCAATTGTTGCGCGCGATGGTGGATGGACTCATTCGGGTCTTCTTCGATACTCTGCTCGACAGCAGCAATAGCGTCTTCGGCGCGCACTGTACGGCGTCTCTGCAGGATGCGCATTATCCACTAGAGTAAACGTGATGCAAAACCGATCCATGGTTGCTCGAATTTATGCGATTTTGCTATTATGTCGACCGAATATTGGACGCAGCGCACGATGCGTCACGCGAACCGAACCATTATTTTGGTAATAATTTTGCACAATTTGGAAATGTTATTGAAGTGACAGCTGTCAAAAATACCAACTCCGAAAAAAGTATTGCCAGATTGAAAACACCCTTTATTATTGAATGGTCTTAAGCGATCATACAAGTTAAATGCTTAGTGATTCTGAAAGCTACTTCAAACACGAACATTCAATGTACTCTTTGGATTTATGCACAAATATTCACCGCAAAAAATATGTGTTTTGTTAAAAAGTATTTTCATTAAACTTTTTTTTAAATAATAACTATGACTATGACTATGCCTCTAGAACCTAAAGTCATTTAAATGCAACCAGAATCGCACGGAGTATTAATTATTTTTTGTTGGAGATCATTGGATGGAAAAATGTTTTTATGGATGAGGAAAACTGAAATAAGTTTTACACCTGATGAGATCCACATATTTCTGAAATCAAGGAATTTCGTTTGTAAATGTTTGGTTCTATAAAATACATTTCATTCTGGATAAAAAAAAACTTTTTCAAGCAAGACCAAAAATTTTTATTTCCTTCAAAAAAAGTATAACTTTTTCTCGAGGCACCGAAGAAATCCAATAAAACTAGGATCATGATGGAAAAAATTGTACACAATTACCATAGTTTTATGTACAGATCTTTAATTTAACAAAATATGTGGTTAACAATCTTACAATTTCATTTAAAACTTATTCTAAAAAACAACAGATTTCATATAACACAAAGCTATTTTACTATGAGATTTACTTAGGAGAAGTGAACCTTTGAAAACGGTAGGAATCTGGGATAAAAAAGTGGCTAGGTTTGCTCAAAAATAAGAGTGGATAGTAACGGTTGAAAATTAATTTGAATGCCAAACCCTTATTTAAAACATAAATAAATACAATAAAGTAAAAAAATAACGTGAATATCTAAATACAAGATTTTTACTTGAAATTTAGTCTTGCACGCATTCAAAAAAATAACATGAAAAATAATAAGAACGAGTTCTAGAAACTCAATCGTGCATAATGTTCTTAATTACTCCTTTAAGCAACAAAGATGTAAACTTTAGATACAAAACGTGTAAGTAGATACATTTTGTTGGAACTTCAAGGAAAAATATTTTTTTTTTTTTTGTAGGATGTTCTTTTCCATTGTTTCATTGAGAAAAATATAGTGTTGGTTTTTAAGCTTTCGTGTATCTTCCACACAAAACTTGATGCAGAAATTCCAGAACAACCTGTAATTCTCAGTTTGTTGAGATAAAATTCAAAGAAAACGCTGCAGCATTATCCTGAAAGCAGTTCTTTGAATTCAAAATAAAAGGGGAAATTTTCGTTTCGTTTAAACGAATCTTTTTGATAAATTTAACTCTAATTGAACAAAAATGTATTAATTAAATAAATGAAGAAACAAGCTTTGTGCTTCAAAGATAATAATTTGAAAAAAAAGAGTATTAAGTAAAGAAAGAGCATATAATAGGTCTGTTCGGTTGATTCGCAAAACTACCGCAAGTACTTCCATTTTTTGTCAAGTTTAATTTTGTTTTTATGAACTTCGACAGAACTCTGGACTGAAATTAGTAAAAAAATGGCAGTTTTGGGAAGTAAAGGGTTTTCGATTTTTCCCATTAGGGACGCAGCAGATGATTGAATAAAACAGGTTGTGTGTGAGAGATCAACATAATCAACTGTGTTTGAAAGGGCTTTGACAAAGACAGTATGTGTTAAATATGATATCGTTCAAATACGCTCTGCGGCTTTTCTGTGTGGCGCGCATCCGTGAAGTCTAATTTTCAACGAATCAGATGATTCTTTACCGTGTGATCGAACATAAGAGCAAGTGCGTGCAACCCAGTCGTGCTCTTTTGTTTGACAACGGTTCTTACGATCATGCATAAGTGAATATTCCTTAATAAAAATAAAAGAAATAATTCCAAAAAAAATTGAACACAAGAATGATGCTGATTACAATATAAAACAACAATTGATTTAACGAATGTAGACAAAAATCCATTAAAAATTAAGCATGAGTGGAAAATGAAAATATTCAAAGTCAAGAGCATAATCAAACCAAACCATTAGCCTTATGAATCTCTCTCGAATGATTTATCCTAATAAAAAATAATTCACACTTTGAAAGTAAATCTAGAAACCTCTTATGTATACGAGTAGGTACACATATACAAATTTTGATTTGTTTGATGGAATTTATTTCGACACGTTAAACATTCCTTTCATACAAGTAGGTTTTACATCAAAGAGACACCATTCAATGATTACTTCATAAAAAAGTCACAATGGTTCAGGCTGAAGCAGTCAATGTTTATATATTTTCTTGTTTTTCTGCACTCCTTTGAGATATTCTTTTAATAAAAATATTAAATTCAATCCGAAGAATTTTCCAATGTTGAATTCAATAACTACCTACTTAGAATTTATTTTATTTTTATTTCTCTTATTTCTCTAAGGTATTTACTTTGTCTGCACTGCGTCTCAAAGAGACACAGTTTCGTATTCCTCAAAATTACTCGGTTCAAAAAATTATGTCTCTGGTTTTGGATAAAATGAAGCTTTTCCAACCCACATTGTTATGGTTACCAAAGTAAAATTTTAAATTGATTAAAATGTTGAGAAGTGTATGTGTGAGTAAATATAAGTCGGGATACCATACAAATAAGTTAATAATACAAATAAATATAAATAAACTTACTGCGAAAAGTTAGGCCCCAGGAAAAAGAAGTCTCAAAAAGTAAAAACAAAATATGTAGGAGTATTACCTACACACACATTTTGTTGACTAATTTTGTGTGGTATTTAATATTTATCTATTGTGTAGGCTGTTTGAAAATTCGTTAATTTGAACAGGTGATAGATCCTTAAAATATATACATTTGCACAGGGCCGGCTCCAGCCAAACTTGAGCCCTCTGCAAGATTTGTAGAAAGCTCCCCTTTTTATTATTTGCATAAATACTTACATGCAATGATACACATGCATAAGCCTTTTCCATATTACCCAGGAGGTAGACTTTCAATGTGTGGGTCTAGTGGGATCTTTAATTTTACGATATTTTGAGTTAAATTCTCCAACAATGAAAGTGAAGTTAGTTAGTGTGCAAGAAATAACTTAGCACAATTGTGATGGATGTTAATGTGGGGATTATTTGAACAAGTTTTGTGGTTGAAATGCAAATGGCAGTACATATTTGTTTGCGCAAGATCAGATCATACATTTTCTTGCTCTTGGTAATGCGCCCCCAGAATTTGGCGCCCCGTGCATTTGCACATCTTGCACATATGGTAAGTCCGGCCCTGCATTTGCAGTTAAATTTCTCTTAACCGTATTTCCGCAACGCAATTTATTTGGCAAAAACCTGTTATGCAGTTACATATATTTAAATGGCTTTAAATATTAAGTGTACGAAGCTTAATCAAAATCAAAAATTTTTAAAAATTATTAAAAAAAATTAAATTTCTGCCAAACAACAGCCTCACCGTTAAAGGAAAGTTAAAACAAAAAATTGAATTTCTCCTCTAGGAATGAAATACTAAATTTCAATCAAATTCGTAAATTCGTCCATGCTTTACCTCGATGTATATTTGGATGTATGGTTGAGTTGGAAGGAATTACATGAACAAAAAAAAATACATCGGAAATTAGCGAACGACGCACAGTGATGCACTTTGTATGGAAATGCGGAAAAAATCCATAAAAACCGAAACACTTAACTCATTTCTATGAAATTTTCAGGTGTGATAATAAATGGAATCAGAAATCAAAACAATTAATTATCGACCACTGCCATGCCCGTCAAAATTAATAACAATGTTAAAGTAAATCTTATAAATATAATGCATTTTACAGAAAATCAAAGTTAAAATGAATTGTGTCTCGAGCTTTGTTGGTTCCAGCAGAACGTAACAAAGCCTCACAGAAGCAAGCAAAGATGGAGATTTTGAAACACCATTTATATGGCATTACTTTTGCTTCACCTTGTATTCAAAAGGTTTTTACTTGAGTTTCCACTTAGTCGAGATTAAAAGACAATTTCGGTGATTTCTTTATTTCCCCTTGTTATAAATTTGGTCACAAGTGAATGCGAACTAAAAAGTGATGAAGTATAAATTTGTATGAAACTTAATATTTCATTCAAGTTAAATTTAAAATCAAAAAGCTGTAACGCTTCGTAACATAGTCTTTCTGCGGAATAAGAGTTAAACTCCGAAAATTCTCTACACTTAGCTAAGTCCGCAGGAAACTAGTTGTTCTTGCATTTAATATGATTACTGTTTTTTTTTAAAGTTACCTCATTTTGTCCATCCAATTTCCTCCAGGAACACTCTCCACTTATGTTTTCAATAATATTTAAAATTCGATATTTTTACGATTGAAAAAAATTTGATATTTGTGGTACCTATTTTTGGTTTCGGGATATTTCCTTCGAATGTAATGTATGTATCTAAACGGATGAATAAATATTGACTTCACTTGTTAACTTTATATAAAACATCCCATGCCACAGGTGGGATAAACTCTATTGAATCGACTTAACCAAATTGTATTCATTTAAATAGAGATTGTGAGAAATGACTTGCGTAAGTATAATTATTATAAATATGTATTTTTATTATCCTCGAAGGTATTGCACGAATAAAACGATGTCAGTGTTAAACAACTAACATGTTAAATGCATCAACAATTAATCACCTGGGGGCTAAGCTAAGCCCAGACAATTTTCGAGGCTTAACTTAAGTATGGAGTTAAATTGTATTACTGGAATGAATTACAATTTTCAATTGCATACTTGTTTGTATGTAAACGTGAAATTTTGTCTCTGATGGTGTCGCTAATCCCTAACTTCTTTTTTTAACCATTGCCTCTAGGATTGCCAAAAAGTAGAAATATAAAGTGAAGCCAAACTTCAATTGATTTGGTCATAAGCATTGGAACATGGTGCAAAGTCAGCATATCGCTGCCAATATAGCTTCAAAAACTAAAAGAATACTTAATATCAATCGTTAAAAATCATTTTTAATTTGTTTAATTTTCTTTCACCTATTTAGTTTTGTTTTTAAGAAATAACTGAGCTGTCATTTTGGTATTCAAAAAAAAATAACAATCCAAATAATTTTGAACAATTCAGGAACAAAATTATTAACTTTTAAATTCATCCTTTACACACATATACCCGCACAGCTGGTGATGTCCATATACAATATTCTATCAGCTTGGGAATCTGCATACTCACCAAGTAGTATTCCCTTACAAAACTCCCTTCATCCTATAAATAAACTCGCATTCTTTATCTAATAAAGATTTACAGAATAGTGCGTGTCTAAAAAAAGCACCTAAGCCGGTACTGGATGCACTAAAATATATTCCTTAAAGTTTTTAGCATTGACTCTATTTTCGGTACGAAACTGGAATGAGAGAGAGAGAGAGAGCTTGGTGGAATAGTAATAAATAGATAGTACTGGAGTAAGTCTTGCCATCCTAAGTTTTCTCTCAATGAATTCACAATCATTTGCGCAAAATCGAAAAAAAAGCAATTCGAATCAACATGTTGTTTTCAGTTTTTACCTTTGAGATATATTTACAAATATATAGATATACTATTACTACCTACGAGATAATTCAAGGTGTTGAATGAAATCTAAGTTGTAAGCTGCATGACCCAATTACAAGTCAATTTTTATTTAATCGTTTGTTGTTTTTTTTTTTTCATAAACCCGTTTATAAAATACAAGAGAGATTTTTCATTACAGTTGATAGAAGCCTTTTCTTGTGATAGTATAGGTAATAATATATGGATTCGTAAGATATTACTATGACAGGAAAGACGAAAAAGTGGGCCTCGCAATTCCGTCGGTCTCTCTGTAATTATGTCTGTCTGTTCAGCTGCAGACTTAACGCATGCATCGATTTTTTTTTTAACTTGATATGTATATGTATATGTATTTATGTATACTACACCGACACCTTATGTTATTTTTTTTTGGGAAAAAAGCTAACGGTTCTTAAGCCGTCTAGGAAAATCCTCAAAATCTCTTCCAAAGAACAGCATTTCGGGGCTCACTTTTTTCGTCTTCACCATCATTACAAAGTCAAA
Organism: Leucozona laternaria; assembly: GCA_932273885.2. Taxonomy (NCBI): domain Eukaryota; kingdom Metazoa; phylum Arthropoda; class Insecta; order Diptera; family Syrphidae; genus Leucozona; species Leucozona laternaria. Next base: position 17,293,783 of record OW026368.1, on the reverse strand, counting down.
TTTGCGATAAAAATCTCGAATTCTTTTACGAATCGAAAACTTTTGTCCTGCCAGAATACCAACATCGCATAAGTTAAAATTGATGTTTGCGTTACCTACGAAACGAAGGGATTACAAAAATATAATGTACAAGCACAAAATTTATATCATTCTACTGTGATATTGGCTCAGACGCAATTTTCTTAAATTGTCCATCACTTTCACTCACAAGCTCAGCCATTTTTCCGTTACTACAGGGTCTTTCATTAAGCGCTTCCTATATCTTTAAATTTAAATAAAATAAAATGTGTGTGAGATGTCATCGATATTTTTGTATATTTGAAAGGCCTTTTGATGCCATTATGTACATACATATATGGAATATAATACCGTTCAAATGTCCGCCACGGCTTCTCCGGGTGGCATTCATCCAAAATTTTCAATTTTCCATGATTCTGGCGCATAAATCAGGCTAAATTTGACCGATAGCATGAGTTATGTTGGCTTTTAGGGTTGCTGTGGTTTGTGGCTTCGGTGGCCAGTTCACATCAACTCCATGTGAAATGACCATGCTTTCGAATAGTTCGTGCAGAATTTTCTGTGTGGCACGCCGCCGGCCGTCCTGTTGAAACCACATGTCGTTGGTGTCCATATCAGCTAAATTAGGCCAAAAGAATTTGCTAATCATCGACCTATAGCGCTTGCCGTTGACGGTGATGGCCGTTCTTGAAGAAATATAGACCCATGACGCCACCATCACCAGCCCAAAATCCACACCAAACTGTGATTTTTTCGTCACGCATTGGACGCTCTTGGATCTCATGTGGATAGGTAAGGTATCATCTCAAATTTGACAATTTTGTTTATTGACGTATCCAATTGTGCAGAAATTAGCTGCATTGCTTGCTGAAGATGACCGTAAATGGGCGAAGCGAGCGGAACGTTGCCCGAACAGTACACACATTTTGACAAAACAATTCGATTATTATTTGAACGCTATATCCGTTTATGGTGATTTGGCAAAACAGACTGAATAAATGACAGCCAATTTGACAGATATATCGCTTCAATAATAAGGCCACTATCAAGTGTCAAAGTTCGGAAGTCCCTATATTGAAAGACCCTTTATAAATTAAACAAAATACTCAGTATTGGTATTTACCAATACGAGCTTGCTACTATGGTTATACTGTATGCCTTTGGCAAATAAAAATCGAAGTTAAACCAGTATACGGAGTCACAAATAAAAGTTTGTTTCCCATAACAACTGTCGTTATCCACACCTGGTTGAAAAACAAAAAATGATTCGATTAAATCCAATGTATGACTTTATATAAATATTCGAGAACATATAGGTACATAGTTCTATCAGAAACAAACACCAGACGTCACGCGTCGTCGTTTTAACATAAATAATGTTTCCAAATAGTTCGTATACAAGTAAGGCTATTGAAAAACCACAAAGCGAAATGCATCATAAATTCCAAAATCCAATCATAAAAAAACCAGCAGGTAAGGACCTATTTATTATTTATATGTATGTGTTTGTGCTTCTAATATTGCTGTTTTTTTTTGTAATATATGTATGTATGTGTGCATGTAAATAATGTATATATTTATAGCATTTCTATATAGATTAAGCTTTTAATACAGTTTTTGATGTGTAAACATCTATGCTGTCGGTAGAGTGAAAAAAAACGTGAACGTTCGTGTGCAACGTTACGTCGTGTAACGTTACGTCGTGCAACGTTACGTCGTGCAACGTTACGATCTTCATACTTGAATGGGTGCGTTCAGTGAAAAAAATCTTAAGATCCCCTTCAAGCAAAAACAAGTCCGTTTTGGATCCGCGCACGTTGATGTTTACACATATTAACCGTGAGTCCCGGCACTCACACAATTTTTTATTTCAGTGCGAGATTAAAGTTCTTCCCGTTATAACCAAACAAATTTGGTGAATTAACTCTGGATTAATTGAACAAATTCTTTTCCGGTTTTATCCTCCGAGTGTTTAAGTTTCTTCCGCATGCATCCTTTCATAAACAAAATCCTTACTGTATGGACTGAAAAAAGGAAATTGCGAAATTCTCAACAGGTGGCACTGTAGGCGCACATTTCGTTTTTCAAGTTCAATTCAATTACCGTTCGACAGTTGGCGCTGTAGGTGGATAGGAAATAGCTTTTGGAATATTCTTTTATCAACTTTTGTTACTTGTAGGGTGAAATGGGGTCAAAATAAAATAATTGGCCGATTTAATAAATTCTTTATTTATTTGAAATTTGTTTCTTAGGAAATGGCTTCAAAGATATTCTTTTTCAAATTTTGTAATTTGTAAGGTGAAATAAGGCAAACATACAAAATTGTTCAAATTTTGTTATTTATAGGGTGAAATGCGGCAAAAATAACAAAAATGTCCGATTTAAGAAATTGTTTTTTTTTTAGGTTTTTCTTAGAAAATGGCTTGAGGGATATTCTTCTCAAACTTTACTATTTATAGGGTGAAATGGGGTAAAAATAACAAAAATGTCTGATTTAAAAAATATTTTAGGAAATGGCTATACGCATACGCTTTTTCCAATGGGGTAACAATTAAAATTGTCCGATTTATAAAATTAATTTTTGGTTAAAACGTTTTTCTTAGGAAATAGCTTAAGGGATATTTATTTTCAAATATTTTTGATTTGAAGGGTGAAATAGTGTAAAAATAAAAAAAAAAAACCGATTCGAGAAATTCTTTTGGTGTATGAAAGGTTATTTTTTAGTGGATTGTCTTAGAGATTTTTTCAGGAAGTTGTCATTTATAGGGTGAAATGGGGTTAACACAAAAAGTGGCATCTGATTTCAAAAATTATTTTTGTGTTGGGAAAGTAATAAAGGTTGGACTTAGAAGATCCAGTTTTTACATAGTTAGCCATTAATAATAATGTGAAGTAGGTTAAAACCCATAAAGTGGTATTCGATTACAAAAATTAGCTTAAATATTTATATTTTCTTTTGTAATTTTTATGCTAAACTTAGGTTTGTCTATCCGTGCGAAGCCGGGCGTCTCTAGTGTAACTCACCTCTGAAAAACTGGGACTAAGGGTTGGATGCTAAACAGGGACTTTTGATGATATTTGTTTTAATGTGATTTAATTCTTCCATCAGGGTTCTGCGAAAAAGTGAATTGAATATAAATGATTTTCTCACTAGCGGGGCAAGAATTATTTTTTTATTTTTCGATTCATTTGGTACAAGGAATGAAACCGTCAGACGAACAATAGGTATTATCGATCCCCGAACCACCTTACCATTTATTTCCTCTAAAGCGCATGCGAAGCGAGTGCAATTTTTTTCATTTTTCTTGTTTTTTGAAGAGAAAGAGAAATGCATGAGATAGAAATACTTTGTTTCCTTAAGTATATTTGACAGAGAAGGAGATGTGGTTGAATTTTGTATGGTTTGTCCGTGTCCGTAACCACTCTTTCTCTTTAAAGAAATTATTCATATGATAGTTTTTGACTTTTGGTTTCACATTTTTGAGAAGTGGATTTATTGGAATGGGTGAAAAGGTTGTAGTTTCACTTTTTCACAGAACTAGAATCGCCAAATGGACAGTTAACCATTCCTGCGTCACTATCCCCCCCTCCTCCCTTCTTTACCACAATGAAATTCTCGATCTGCCATGCTCCTATGGCTACGATGCCTTATTTCTAACAATATTATTTTATTAAATTTGTTGAAGTAAAATAAAATTTGTTGAAATGTACAAATATGTGGTTACAGATTTGTAAATTTCAAATTTACGAATCTAAAATTTCAAAATCTGTGGTTGAAATTTAACAGATCTGTGGTTTCTTCGGAAATATTCGAACATTTCATCTCGAGTTTGTATGCATGAGAGTTTCGATTAACAGTAATGGTATATCCATATCAAAATTGAAAATTATTTCCTTAACAATTTGACATGTAGGCTTTTGCCTTATATTTACTACCACTCATTTCTTATTATTTATTAAGATTAGAGCAATTTTACATGGAACTTTTAATTCATGAAGTTTGTTTTCTTTTTGTTTTCAGTTACTCGTACCAAACGCCTGGAGCAGTTCCTTTGGCATGAATTTTACGAAGAATATATTCGTTCCAAACAACGTTTCGATGCAATTCCATCTTCTGATGGTTATCCAATTACTGAATACATTTATGAGTATGGCATGGCTACAACTGAACTTGTGAGAAATCAAAATGATAGGAAAATTTTCGAAGAAATGTTAACAAACAATTATCCACTCTATGCCAATGAAGCCATAACTTTTTGGAATCCGAAAGGACAAGGCAGTACTTTTGGTAAATCCCTCTCGATTACTCTACCGATTTCAAAACAACATAGACAGTTTGGTTAAGTGATATACAAATATTTTATATACAGAGGAGAAATTTATTTCATGAAATAAAGAGAGCATGAAAATGCGAGAACTACTAATTTGTGACTATTAAATTTTCTTGAAAGTAACTCATAGTTGAAGGATTTAAACGCAAGTAAATGAGAAATACGATAGTGTTTGGGACGAAATGGAGACCGTGCATACACTCCCACGTGTTATAAAAAGGTGAAATTGAAGACAAGAATACGTACGAAAGATTCCCATTTTTGTAATTGCGTATCTTTGATGGTTAGCTTTGTCAAGTGATGAGGACATAAAGGAGAAGCGTGTGGTTGTAATATGTTAATATGATGAAGCACTTATCTTTTAGCTGGGTACACCTAGAAATCGTTCATCCTTTTGATCGTGGTCTTTTTATCACGAACATCGAAAGTAAGCACGACAAATCAATCGCTTTTGATCATTGTGAACAAAATCTTTAGCTATTTGATTTGTCCTTGTTCTCGGTAGCAGGTAGCAGGTAACATGAACTCCGTAGCTTTGGATGGAGCACAATATACTTTGTAAAGATGTGTCATCATTATGTTTAATGTGAGAGTAGTAAGCACTCAATTGAAAAGCATTGTATATAGAGGACGCAACGTATAGTCTCCTGCACCAGCACTGTACTTGAATAGCAAATAATGTTTTCCATTTTTCGATATAGTTAACAAATTTGTTCGTGTTCCCATACGTCTGACTACGTTACGTGTATTATATGTACAAATGACCACTTACACCATGTACAAAAGATGGATTTTATTGAATGCGTAGGCATTGTCCTTGAGCTTAATTGATTGTCATTGTCGTTTGAAATTGAAGTGCTAATCTGTTGAAAACATTATTTGTATTCGTGAAATGTATCAATGATCTCTTTTGTTTTTGTTGTTGATTTGATGTTGATTTGATAGCATTGGGTATATATAAAATACATATTATACAAATTCAAACACAAAATGATTGAAAATCTATGGGCGAAAGTTGATTTCAGTTGTATTATATGTGAAAAGTCTCTTGTAATGGTCCTAACTCTTGTCGGGTCTCGAGGAGTATATAGCCAAATCACTCTTAAAAAAAAAAGACGGACATCCTTCTCGAATTAAGCAGACCTAAACTATTCCTTTTTGATTGGAATCCTAACGGTTCAATGGGAACCCACATGAGCAGAACGGACATCAGCTCATCTGACATATGAAGAGTGTCAAAATGAAGAGGCTGAGGAGGTTCCTTAGTTCCTTTGTGAATTCCCTAGCTTAGCAAGAACCAGGACAACAGCCTTCGGAGATTACATTTTTGACGAACTGAGCAACATCTAGTTATTGCCATTGAGTAAAATCCTGAAATTGTTAAGAATTCGGGATGGTTTAAAGAGACAACCCATACGCACACCTAAGCTCCACTAACTCCACAACAAAATGGTTTTTGAGTTTTAAATGATTTCTCTCGTAGTTTAATTATATAGAGTCTATCGAATGTAAAGCATCTGGACCATCTAGTGGTCTCTGAGAGATAAACTAGATAATCTTACGTCTGCTCTCCCTAAGTAATAAAATGGATTTTTATCTTTAAAATCGGCTATGATATAATATGGTCAGAGCTGTAGTTTCTAAATATGTATTTTTGTTTCCATTTTAATTCAAGTCTTAGGCCCATCCCACCTAAATAAGAAGACTGTTTTCGAATCTTTGTTAAAACTATAATCTATGATGCATTAAAAAGTTGTAATTTTTATTACAAGTTTTTTGTTATATGCTTTCTTGGGAGAAAATAAAACAACATTTAGTTTAAGTATTAAAAAATTTTAATCCCAAAAGCATTATCAGTAAAATATTTCAGTTTAACTCAGAGCGCCCGCATTGGGCCAATAAGTTATATTTATTATTAAGCTTAATTGCAAGCGCTCATTGTAAACAAGTTAGTTCTATGATTTGTTTGTATGCATTTTTGCCTGAAGTCTTAAGCTAGTTGCAGTTTTAAATTAATGCAAAATAAAAATGAATTTAATATCAAAAACGAAGAAGTCAGGGGTTCTTTGGTTCAACGTACTTTTTTGTACTGAAAGTTACTGGGCCCATTTGCGCATGTTTTTCTCACACACTATAGCTCTTACGAAAAAAAAAAGTAAATATAAGAATTTTATTTGTGTAAAATTTCATAAGCTACAGCTTTTGTTTTGATATATGTATCTTCATTAAAAAAAAACTGATAGATTTTATTACAACCAACATAATCAATATAGCCCTGGTCAAAATTAACGATACTTTTTGGGAAATGCTTAACACATCAAAATAGAGCTCTTTACCAAAATTCAGCTTTGCCAGAATTGTTTCGAAGTGGAAGTGTTAATTTTCAGGGCTCCAGTTGAAACAGAAGGGAAAAGGCATGAAAATCGTAGACATGAATTAAAATTAATTTTTTCATTCAAGAGTTCCTGCGTATTTTGATTGGCAAATGTAAAATATGATCAGAAATCTATTTTAAGTATAAACATACATATACATATGTACATTGTACATATGTATATGAACTGTTATAAATTTGAGACACAATTTTTTTTTTTTCACAACATGTGTGTTTTGAATTTGACAGCTGACAAGTAATTTGTGCCAATTTACTTCCCAAACTGCCAAATTCTTTCAGTTCTAGTCGATCTTTCTGTCAAATTTCATATAAAAATTAAATTTGACTAAAATTGGTACCTATAGATATTGGTAGTTTTGAGAAGCAAACGATAAGGCCTAATATATTTGTCCATGATTATAATTGCGCTATAATAACGCTGCTATACGGCTCAATACAGTGGACAAAAATTGCCAATTTGACATCCAGGGGCCTATTTCACCAACTTACAAATTGTAATTTACAAGCGATTTCTTACAAATTTTGTTAAGAAATCGATTTATTCTGTTTCACAAAATGGTTGTATTACAAAATTGTAGTTGTAATTTACAAAGGGAAATTTATGGGAATATCTTTATCTTCGTTTCACCAAGAGTAATTTTTGTTTATAACTAAATATAAGAATTTTATTTGTGTAAGATTTCATAAGCTACCACTTTTGTTTTGATATAACTTCATTAAAAAAAAAAAATTGTGTGAGTGCCGGGACTCACGGTTAATATGTGTAAACATCAACGTGCGCGGATCCAAAACGGACTTGATTTTGCTTGAAGGGGATCTTAAGATTTTTTTCACTGAACGCACCTATCCTAGTATGCAGATCGTAACGTTGCACATCGTAACGTTGCACGACGTAACGTTGCACACGAACGTTCACGTTTTGTTTTCACTCTACCGCCATCATAGATGTTTACACATCAAAAACTGATAGATTTTATTACAACCAACATAATCAATATAGCCCTGGTCAAAATTAACGATACTTTTTGGAAAATGCTTAACACATCAAAATAGAGCCCTCTACCAAAATTCAGCTTTGCCAGAACTGTTTCGAAGTGGAAGTGTTAATTTTCAGGGCTCCAGTTGAAACAGAAGGGAAAAGGCATGAAAATCGTAGACATGAATTAAAATTAATTTTTTCATTCAAGAGTTCCTGCGTATTTTGAAACAAAATTATTTGATTGGCAAATGTAAAATATGATCAGAAATCTATTTTAAGTATAAACATACATATGTATGTACATTGTACATATGTATATGAACTGTTATAAATTTTGAGACACAATTATTTTTTTTTCACAGCAGGTGTGTTTTGATTTTCTTTTGAAGTTGGCATCACTGTTTTATGTGACAGTGAATTTGACAGCTGACAAGTAATTTGTGCTAATTTACTTCCCAAAACTGCCAAATTCTTTCAGTTCTAGTCGATATTTCTATAGATATTGGTAGTTTTGAGAAGCAAACGATAAGGCCTAATATATTTGTCCATGATTATAATTGCGCTATAATAACGATGTTATACGGCTCAATACAGGGGACAAAAATTGCCGATTGGACATCCAGGGGCCTATTTCACCAACTTACAAATTGTAATGTACAAGCGATTTCTTACAAATTTTGTTAAGAAATCGATTTATTCTGTTTCACAAAATGGTTGTATTACAAAATTGTAGTTGTAATTTACAAAGGGAAATTTATGGGAATATCTTTTTCTTCGTTTTACCAAGAGTAATTTTTGTTTATAGTTTACAAGAACAAATTTGTGAAAATTCAGGTGTTTTTTGTTTCACCAAATAAAATAATTTTACAAATTTGTTAAAATTCTTACAGAAGCAAGTTCGTGTAATTTTATTTACAATTTGTGATTTTCAATAGAAATATCTTTTCTAACCTTAAAATGTATTTACGGCGAAGGCATAGTAGTACCGTATTTGCAGATTCATTTGCTTTCAAGGAAAAGTTTTACATAAACCGTAAAAGGGTAGATTAAATAATAAGATTAATTGAACCACGGTTGGTAATGAGCCTGAAAAAATGTTTTTATCAACACATAATTTAAATGTTGACATTTTAAGATGAGCTGATGATGATGATGATGAGATGATGATAATTTTTACAAATTTGTTGGAATTAAACAGGAAACAGAAATTAAGTTTAAAAATTTTTAATTGCAGATTACAAGTACAAATTTGTGATTTGCCACAGATTGCAATACATTCGAACACAAATTTTAGGTTTGTTCGATAATTTCTGTCAAAGGGGACCTGGGAATATCAGTCAACTGTCAAAAAACTTAGAGTTTCTCGGGTTTTTAATTGCATCGAACACCTCAGTGCTTCAAGTTACATCAGCTGATGATGAGCACTCGATTTTCACAGATTTCCTTTTTTCATTTAATCACAATTTGTCATCAACAAAATTCAATGTACCTATGCATATATTTATACTTAATAAATCTACACTTCTTGCCAGAATTAAAATTCCAACAGCTTTAAATTCTTATTTCAACAAAATACCTGGGTTTCGTGTTATTCCATTCAAAGTACATTGCAAATAACGTAGGGCATACAAAATACTAACATCGAACAAACCTAAGCTATTTTCCACGCTCTTTTGACAGGTTATTATCCAGACTTTTTATCTGCATTTTTATAGAAGTTCTCTTTTCTTAGTTAGGTATGTTTTGTTATCAAAAAAAAAACGAAGTTTATTCAAGAGAAACCACACACAGACTTATCTTATCATTGAATTAAACGAATAGATATGACAGGCGTCATATTGTTTTCAGTCATCGGCAAGTGAATTCAAATTCAGTATATCGATTCACCTTTAAAGAAAACAATCCAATTTAAGTTTAATTTGTTGCAAAACAATTAAAATCAAATTAATAGATAGACCTGCTATTCTATAGTATGGATGCCCGCGATGGCACCCCACAGCATATTCTCGGACTTCCGATTAGAAGTCATACGCGTATCTATGTTTCGTATCTAATACCATCGTGCCTTGAACTATTTGTTTACATTGTGCAATTTTTCGCCGATTGTGCAGTGTCCTTTCAACACTTCCGTTATGGCCAGCCATTTTATGGATGGATTACATTGATGTTCGTTCTAGCGCCACCAGTGGTGTGTTTCATATTTGTTATGACATCAGCCGAGCAATGGTCTAATGCCAGACATAGTAATAAATTAAAATTTATCGGATTCCAACTTTTGAGTTTGTTTTCATTTCCGATAGCTGCAGCTTACAGGTAAAAATAAATATGACTCAATGCTATGACAACAGGTTGTAAAATGGGTGTGTTCTACGATAATATCTACGGTAATTTTGCTGTGGTTTAAGGTACTATAGTCGCAGCTGATAGGTAAATTGTTTTAAAAAAAAATTACTTTTTATATTCATCATATTATGGTGACTACTATACATTTGAGTCAAATTTAAATTTAAAGTTTAATTTAAAAATGTCGGAGGGCATACAAAAATGTATCAGCTCCTGGTAAACGTACTGTCACTTTACAAAGAAAAAAAAATAATTTAATATCATTCAATTTATGCGTTTAATTACTGGACAATAATATTCTTTTTTGAATCGATGTCTGTATGCCTGTTTTTTTTTCAGATTTTCCCGCCGTATATTTTGGTCAGTAGAAGCACTATTCCATGACAACGATGACAATGAACGCATGTTCTGCCTGGCCAAAGCTGGTGAATGTTCAACATGTGAATTGTACCATCTGATACAGGCCTACGCCCAATCAGCCCCACAAATCATCCTCCAACTATACCACATGTTATCCCAGGATCTCTTTCGAAATTATAGTATAAGTATGTATATATGTATATTTATTGGGTAAAACAACTCAATAGCATTTTATTAAAAAAAAAAAAAGTACACACATTTTGGAAAAACAAGATACGAAAACATCTCCCGAGGTTTACAGATACACGATTACAGATAAATTCATTCGGCTGACCTGACAGTTACTGATTTATTTGTAAGCAAAGGCGCGGATACCGATATTTTGAATAGGGTGATAGTAGATTTGTTTAGGTTTCTTGGAAATTTGAATCTAAGGGAAGCATATAAGATATTATTATGTGTTATAAACCTATAAATTGGATACTGGAAAATACAAACTGACAGCCATCATCAACCTTAATGTTAGTTCTCAGTAAAAACAAATAAATCAAGCCTAACACACTTCCAAAAAGGATAAACAAACTATAATAAAAAAAAAGAGAAACACAACAACTGCAAAAGCTACTTTCGGTCAACAATATTTAATCGGATCAATTTTATCATATACTGAGATATTAATTGAGTGGAACATTTCCTTTTACAGGTCTTTATTCATTACCTACTTGGATTCCTAATATTGCAGGTCAATCCGCCAACACTCTAGACTTATACTTATTTCTAACCTTGGTAGATACACCATAGATTTGTTCAACGAGGCTGTTCGTATAAGAGTTTAGAACAGTTTCAAACAGAAAATTTCAACTTTCTGCTGATCAATGAGGAATTTTCTGTTTTAAACTGTTTTGTTTGATGTTCAATGAGTCTGTCTTGAACACTTTGGAACAGTTTGGAACAGAATTTTCTGCACTGGCTTTTTAGGTAGAACAACAGCTGTCAAAATAAGCTTTTGTAATTTTTACAATGATTGAAAATAGTTTGTTTTTTTGGATTGGTTTATTCTGAACCTCTTTCTAACTCTTTCAAAAGTGATTTTCTATCAATTCTGATTCTTTTTTAATAAAGTGTATTTGTCGATTTGAAACCTGCATATGCTCAGGAAATTTGTTTTGTTATTTAATGACAGCTAAAGGAGCCATTTTATTTTCTAACTTGTTCTGACGTTTTTCACGAATCTGTGCAGTTCTGTTCTTTTCTAATTTTACTTTTTTGTCACCGAACAAAGCTTATTAGTGTTTTATGTCCTCTAGGCACATCAGTCCAATGTTTCATATTTACCAACTTTTCGTGCCAACAAAGTCCAGTTAAAGAAAAAATCCCCAAGAGAACCATTTGGAAATACAAGAAAGCCAACTGGAACGGTCTCAACGATATCTTCAAAAACTTTAACTGGTCACTATGCTTGCTCGATATTGACTTAGACTCCAGTACAGATATGATTACAAACTTAATTTTCTCAGAATGAGAAATTTTTTCCAGAATAGAGAAAAAGCTATCAAAGATAAAGAAAACGTATGGTTTGATTTGGGCTGTAAAAGAGGCTGAGAGAAGTAAGTTTCCGAAGTTATAAAACCACACCCCACTGAGAAAAACAGGAATAAGTTCAAGGAAGCTAGAAAGACCTGTAACGTTTATATTCGATGAACCGAATTGCATGATTTAAGGCAAAAAATACTGCAATGTCCCAAAGGTAGTAAAAATTGTTGGTCAATTGTAAAATCAACATACGAAATACTACTTCGTCTTCGGTTCCAATGTTCGTCTTCAACGATACCCCTTGTGTCAGCTCACTACAGATAAAGCCAATTTGCTTGCAGCACACTTTGCTGTTAATTCGACGCTGTCGTAAAATGATATGACTTCTTCTGGACTTGAGATTTCATAGGACCAATCTTCTTTCGTACTCGTACAGCTTAAAGAGTGCTGAAAGATCTCGATATAAATATAAAAATTCACTGGCCCGAATAGTATTCCTCCTATTTTTCTGAAGAGGTGTTCTTCTACGCGTAAGCTTTTCTATCTCTCTTACTCTACTGATCTCTTTCCGAGTGGATGGAAAACAACATTTGTCCAGCCTGTCCCTAAAAATAGTGATTCTGCTTCCAATTTTTACTATCATCCATTTACACTTAGATACTTCCCTTCTTTCCAAGATCATGCAAACGCTGATTTACCATCAGCTTAAGGAATATCTGAAGGAACGAAAGCTTCTTAATAACCGGCAGTACGGCTTTCGGAGCAATAAAGTTCCACTGGTGATCTGATGGTATATCTCACCGAACAGTGGCACAAATCATTACATCGTTTTGGCAAAAGTAAGATTTTATTGCACTCTTGATGTTTCAAAAGATAGAGTTTGTCATCAAATTTTCTTATCAAAAAATCTTGCATTTGGTATCGATGAACATCTTCTTCGTTGGATTAGAAATTTCCTTTCGCACAGATCAAAACAAGTTGTAATTTATGGTATTACGTCTGAAACTCATCTAATAGACGCTGGTGTACCCCAGGGCTCCCTCTTATCTCCGACTCTCCTCCTAATATTTATAAATGATATCTTGCCTGAAGCTTCTAATCCATTAGGTAAACTGTTTTGGTGACGACAGTAGCTACACTCAGCTTTTCATATTCGTTTCTAGATTCACTTCCTTGTCCTTCGGATGTGGACCTTCAACCAATGTGCATCGGTATCTCCTCTCAAAGCCTCTCCAACTTTTCTTTTCAAACTCATGATGTTCTTACATACATACAACAAATCTCGTGGGAGCATAACTTACGTTATGTTAAGTTACGTTACGTAACATTATATTAAATTTTTGTTTTGATTTAATGTACACTTTTGCACACCGTAGACGGTTGGATTGACTAACATAGCGCTTTTAATGTTTGGGGTTTCCACCTAGACCTACGGTAGTTGTAAAATAATGAAAAAAATTGAAATTTATACATAGCCACCCCAACACCAACTCATTTTTTGAGATAACATAGTAAAACTAGACTTTAATGCCCAGTGCCTACGTTCTGTAACTCTCGCATAAAGAAAATCAGTAGAGAAACGATGAAAATTGAAACAAATCGTATGAGTTTTGTTCCATTTTTCATCGTTTCTCGACCGCTTTTATTCATGCGAGAGTTACAGAACGAAGGCACAGAATCATTTAATTCATACGGGCCTGTCAGGTAGTATTGGAAAACTTCTCTACTTAACCTGGGGTGGTAGTATATGTAGATGCCTATAGGCTATATATAACGTGACCATCCTCTGGATTCGTCGTTCTACATGATAAACATTTATTAAAAAAAAACACCACTTTCCGGATATTTAATTTCGCTGTTAATATTCACTTCAAGGACATTGAATACCTCGAGAATAATTGGTTGGAAAAAAATGGCTAAACATCATAATAATATGCACAAAAGCCAACCACCTTCAACGCACATATTTGAGGCCCACCTTTTGAGATATACTACATATATGTAGAACTTCAATTATTTCGAATGGCCATAAGCCCTGATATCCTCATAAGCTTTTCCTCTTATATACTGGAAACAGTTTATGAATAACATTTAAATTATTTTCTATCTTTACTTCTGATCTGAGCAAATTATGAACCATCATCAGTAGGGTAACCCTGAGGATTAAGTTTCAAAGTTGTGCTACTCTTGGTTTCAGCTAATTGTGTTGCGTTATTTAGAGGATAATTATTTTTGTCTGTCTGTGAGAGTTAATCGGATTTTAGGAAATTAGTTTTCGTTGATGAGATGATATAGTAATGAAGACTTAAGGCAAGGGAATTGGGATTAATTTGAGTTCGAAGGTACATGTATTCTAAATGTAAATATTTTAAAATCTAAATTGAACTCAAATCTCTAAGCTCGTTAGATTATTTCTGTTAAGAATTTTGAATGACATACATCGAATTGATTGTGATGGTTAGTCCTTGATATTGTAACTAAATGATGTTTTTCCTTATGGAATTTCATAAATTTGATATAATTTAGAACAAATATATAGTACAGGATTGAATTGATTAACATTTAATGCCATAGACATTTAACAGTCAATAGTTATTAGTTTTCGGCGATGCGTACTTTAAGAGCTTGAATAAAATTAATTCAAAACCAAAGGTTTTAGCTAATAAAACATTTTAATCACAGATTAGCTATATGAAGATGAGAATGTATCGTACCTTTCACCCTCCAAACCCCATTTCTTTACATTGTTGTATTTGTAATTTCATCCCGCGTCGATGAATAGATGTGAACTGCAACAACAATTTAACCAGGTGTGTGAAGATCCCTACTGTCTATGTGTGACGTTTTTATACACACATTCTCATTTTTTATCTTAAATCTGATAGTTCAAGCTTATAGGAAAATTAAAATGGCTGCTGCTGGGGATTCTCATCTTCATGTGGGTAATCTGTGATTATAATAAGGCTCATATTTATGTCGTAATATAAGGGCAAATAGTTGATGGCGTCTAAGCTAACGTAAAAAAAGGGTAGACGGACCTGACGTATCGTATTTACCAGAGATAAATGGGCTACTTGACGACTGACAAGTAAGAATACACAACAAGAACGATGACAGCAACGAACGACAGTGAATCTATTTCACAATGACAACAGAAACTGATAAGAACAAAAACATATTTATCTACATACACTGTTGACGGAGTTGATGCTTGACGGACATACAATACAAAGGGAGGGATGAATAAAAAAGTTAACGATGAAAAATGACAGTTGATGTGAACAATTCTGACGTTACACATGGAGAGTGAGTTTTTTTCAGTTGATTAACAGAATACGTCAAATTTAGATGGGTTTTCATAGTAAATATGTCTTTGTTTTTTCAATTAAAAATGTACTTACCTATTCACAGGAGGTAGTAAAGTTTTCCGCCGAAGAAAATTCCATCAGGTCTACATAGGTTTCGAAAAAAAAAGATTGAGAAAAAAGTGCCGCCTCAAAGAAGTGACGCAGTGTGTATTTAAAAACTATGGCGCAAAATTTTAGACCATTTAGTATCGTGTTAAACGTTAAAGCATTTTAAGTATAAAGCTGGATTTAGACCTTCGGTTTTATCGTCTATGTACTTTGTTCGTTGTTGTTCGTACGCGGAACAAAGAAGGTCTAAATGATATCAGCGAACACCGAATGAAGAACGAATTAATTCAAAGTGGCTTTGAATTTTCGGTGTTCGATGTTACCCGAACAACGAACAACGTGAGTGTAAATGTGAAAATTATTTAATCGAACATTCTTTTCCAGTGCCGAATGAATGAATTGGGACACTCTCCACGTTTTTCATATTATTACAGTATAATTTTGCAGATATAACATTGTGAAACAATTTAAGAAATATTACTCTCCGTAGCTAAGTTACGAAAAATTAATTCTAGTGTACATTTAAGTAGCCAACTCTTCGTCCAGCAGGATCTTTTCTTTTTTTCTTTTTTGTTCACTGTTAAAAGCGCCGCCACTGCCAACAATACCTTTGTTCGTTTGTTTCCAAACGGTATGTTTCCAAACCTGCCATTTTCTACCAGTTTTAGTCCGAAGTTCTGTCAAATTCCATATAAAAAAATTAAATTGGACTAAAAAATGGTAAAAAATGCATAGTTTCGGACTAGAACGCGAACACACCTAATGTGTCGTTATCCATTTTGCTGTAAAGAACGAACTGAATATAAAAACGGAATAATCTAGATGGTTCTTCATTGTTCGTTGTTTTAAGGAAGAAAGAACAACGTTCATTGAATGAAGAACGGAGATGTAAATCCAGCTTAATGCTCCGTTAAAAAAGATGATTTTCGAAATTTTAAATGAGTTAGCATAGAACTATCTTTTTAACATTTTACTAAAGTTAAAATCACAATTTTTTCTTTTTAGTACTACTAACTCCATTATGTCATTTTGACAATACAAAATGTGAAAAAGGTATGTTTGTTTACTTTTTTGCACGAACTGTCACTGTTTTAAGTGTGGAGTTTATTTAGAAAACAGGGCTTATTGTGATACTAGTTAACAATTGTTTAAAACTTAGAACGTTTTAGTATAGAGTTTTAAAGTTATTAAATGGTCATAACAAAAACTAGTGCGCGCGTTTTTTTACTATAGCAACAATTTTTCTCTTATAATTTAAAAAATTTTAATTTAACAAAATTTTAAGTATCTACAGAACTTTGGATTTTCAGAAACAGTGATTTTTTGAATTTTGCAATTCTACACTAAAAACAAGATGATATATTAAGATAGTTGTAAGAGCAATAGTTTTTGAGAAAATCTTATGCCTTACAAAATAATTTGTTTTGTTATTTAATGTACAATTTGATAAACCACCGTTGGGTAAAAGTACTGACACTAAGCGCCGTTTTTTTTTCTTGATTACTCAACTGCAGGATTTTGTGGGGTGAAAGATCCGAAAATTATTTTGTTTTTTGTAAATTGCACTTTGCACGAAATCAGTTTTTTTTTTTTATAAGAAACGTTAAGTGAACAATTAAAGTTTTTAAAAATCTGCAGAAAAAAAAATAGAAATTTTGTTCTTAGGGGCAATCAATTTTGAGAAAATCGTGTACAAACATTACAACACCAAATTTTTGATTTAATGTGCTTTTCTGTTTTCAACACAACCACTCTGGTAAAGGTGCGTTAGCACAATTTTTGCTCAAAATCTGTGGTAAACATTAGTATCTCGATATATTTTTCTGTGCAGAATTTTATAAACTACAATTTTCGTTACGACACCTTTTCAAAAAAATCTTATAATTTTTGAACAGATTACAAAAAAACTGAATTTACCCCTTTTCACCCTACAAAATGAAATGGCTTCAGCTTTTCCGATTTTTTTATTGAATTTAACGTAGAACTAAAGTTTAATTTGTCTGAACTCCTTTTTTAAACGTTGATATTTTAAAAGCAAAATTTCTTTTATTTTTGTGGATCTTTGCATCTAATAAATAAAGAAAACGTATAGCCCATAGTAAATTCTTACATCCTAAAGTGTATCTACAGTAAAACCTGATGCTCTTCTCGTTGATTGGCGAAAAATAAAAATCAGTATACAATTTCCCAATTTGTGTTCTATATTGGTTTTAATAACTGTCTCATTTCTCATAACACAATCAAACAAAAAACTCCATTTTGTTTTTATTTTTCATGTTTATTTTATTTTTTTATTTATTCCTTATACAGCTACTGTGCAAGCCATTAGTTTAATATTCGCCACAATCGATTTGGCAGCCATCACCGTCACCTATCAACGTTTCGAGAGCCAAAAACTTGCCGGCCGTCCATATCCGTGGGCAGTTCCCAGCCAAATTGAATTACAAAGGCAACGTCTAATTGTTGCCGATCGTCTCAGAAAAGAAAATGAACGTAAACGACGTGAATCGGAGCGGAAAATATCCGATTTCCCAGAGAGCACTAAAATAATGGAAAATTTTAAATTACGCCATAGTGGTGATGGTGATGGTAAGGGTGACTCCGATTTAAAGACTCATCACACGGGAGGTGACGAGTTTTACAATTTCCACAACAAAGAAAATGTTTCACCACCTGATGATATCAATGTCATCGGTCACGATGAAGTAGACAATGGTCGGAATTCCGAACTTTCTTCCCGCTCACTCGGCACACCGACAAATTCCACGGACGACGAGAAAATCCAATCGAATGGTCCCAAGCTCCTTAAGTATTTCCCAAGCCAGGCATCTATGAATGCGATTGAACCCATCGTCAGTGATATGGTTCCCGAGACCCCACCACCTCCCTTACCCCCACCGGAACTTCGTACTCAGACTTCGGCGACAGAGTCTGCAGGAAGAAATCGATTATCCGCTATGGCAAATAGGATTTCCACTCTCAAGGACATGCTTTGGCTTAATGCTCAGCTATATATAACAGAAAACGTGCCACGACCTCCGAAAATGCTTACCACACGTTTATTGGAGAAAGAAAAACCCCCCGAGGATGGCAGAGATGTGCCACCCAGTTTTCAACCGCCATCACCTCCAGCATCACCACCGCCACCGTGCAACGCTCAAGATGAAACCGACTTTTTCATCCCTCGCCCATATAAAATCATTATGGGCATAGAACAGGACGACTTTGCTGCCAAAATGGTCGCCTTCCTCGGGTGGCTGGCTTTCATTTGCATGCGAATGCTAGCCCTATCAACCTTTTGTGTCTTCTACACTCGGGGCTTCCTTATTCTTATTGGGGCTCATTACGTGCTCATGCTATTTTGGCTGTCACTCGAATCAAAATTCCGGGACAAACTCAATAGGACACTTTTTTATCTTCTACTGGCATATGTTTATATTTTTGTGATCCTTGAATTTCGCATAAAATTTAGAAACATTCGGGTGTGGTATGTGGGTTTCTTTGCGCTCATAATGACTGAGAATGTGGTAATGACATTAAGTTGGTGGATGTTTGGAGAATTTGAATCCTGGTGGTTCGGATTCACCTATGAAGCGATTATTTATAGTGGTATTATTTTCTCTGCCACTTTAATTGTTTATTATTGCATCTTAAGGCCAAAAGATGTTATCTATCTTCTGCCGGAAGAAGAAGACAATTAAATAAAATTGACAAAAAAAAACGTTGTTTTAAATAATTTCATTCAGTTAAGTTTGCATAATGTCGAATTCCTTTCAACAAAGAAATCACACTAGCCCAACTCTTGCGACTTTTTTGACGTTTCTGTAATTTATATCATTCTCACTTCATCAGTGGGAATGAGATAAAGCTACAGAAAAGTAAAAAAAAAAGTCGGAGGAGTAAGGTGAATGGGTGAACGTCTTTCAGCTGCGGCTGCAGCTCCGATCGCAGCTAAGTTGCGTTGAATTTTGTGTGTATTTAATATTTTGACAGCTATTCCGGCTGCAGTTCCAGTTAATTTTATATTTAAGTAACATTAAATTTAACTTCCTTAGTTTTGCGTTTAAGGTTTTTTTCTAATCTAATATTTCAAGAAGGGAGGCAGCCGACTTTTCAGAATATCAAATTGAGAATGAAATTAAAATTGCCTCCACAGATGAAGGCACCCAACTACCAGCATTACTAAATACCGGGAGATGAGGGGCGCTCATCTGAGCAGGAATCACATATATGTTGTGTTTAAGGTCTGTTCGTGTATGCTGCGATGACCGACGCAATAGGCGTTTTTATTTTTTAGTTCAGAATAGAGCTCTAAACGTCCTCTGAACGAAGCGTGTTCTGAGCACTCTGAACTATTTTCGAAACACACCTGAACACTTAGCTGTCAAATGCTTGTGTTCAGCTTTTAACTCTGTCTGCGCAGTTATTTTATTCTGAGCTCATAGAGCGCGCTGTGAACGCGCTCAGAACGAAAAAATAAACACAAATTTGAAGCTCTGAATATTCAGAGCGAAAAAAGAAACACAGTTTTTCGTTTGACATTTCAGGCTCTGCTCTGAACTAAAAAAGAAAAATGCCTAATGGAGCATTACTGGCCAAAAACAAAGCGATGTAGTTGCAGCTTAAAGAATCGCTATACTACAACCTGTCATTAAATAGACGCAATGTGGTCTAAAATGACTTTTTTCGTTGCAAAAATCATAACTTTTGAACGCATGAAGATATCGCTAAACATTTTATTCTTCTCAAAGGAAATTTCGAAGTAAAATAGTGATTTTTAAGAAAATTGCTTTACAGGGTGTTTCTAAATTATATAGGCTGAAGTAAGATGTTCTTAGAATCAGGAATTAACAGAGAAAGGAATTAAAGAAAATCTTTAGAAAACAGTTAAAATTTTGCGAATTTTGTAAAAAAAAAAAACAGTTGGCGGATATTTAATTGTTCACAGAGTGTTTCAAAATAAAATTGTTCACAACAGTGGATGCATAAGTTAACGAACCAATTTTTGATGTTTTTAGCAATTAAAACAGTAGTTTTTTATTTTGTTGTTCGTCGATATATCTTATAAACTGATTCAGTGACCAACTATATGTGAAACATTGAAGGAAAAAAGTAAACCGACCAAAATTCTAATAAATATTTAATTTTTAATTTTTTTTTTATTAAATAAAAAAGAATACATAATACGTCTTTTTTAAATTAATTATAGATTTACATTTTCAGACCAAAAAATCATTAGCATCATCATTTTCAATATTTAATACATTTACTAGTTCTGGGCAATAACTCTTTATTAGCTCTTTTTTAGATCTGACATGGCTTAAAGATGAAATAAGTGCATCATTTTGACATTTTCGTAAAACTTTTTAGGTATTTTGGTATCGATATCGCTTGTTGTCTTTATTTCTTGATTCATGTGCTTCTTTTGAAAGACCTTCTATTGGAAAAATTTGATGCTTAATAAGTTTTTCACCATGGTCCTAAATTTTGTGGGGTCAGGGTTATTAAATTTGCTTTAAAAACAAACTTGTTACCACCGGGAACTTATTTTTTTTTAAACAAATTACACTATCTCAAAACATTGCAAAAATTTGCAGCTGCAATTTTGCATATGGTTTAATAAATAGTTAAGCTAAAATATCCTGTTAATTTTTCAGCGGAATCTAGCGAGATTTTTTTTTGTAGGTCTATTCAAACCTCAAAAACTCATGAAGATAAGTGTTCTCTGTGTTGTTTTTTAAAAACATTAAATTTTAACAACCACGTAAAATTGAAGAAAAATAAGGTTTTTCATGGAATATGCTTTTTATAATTGCAAAAAAAGAAAATAACTAAATTGTTTTTTTTGTTATGCTTCTTACTCTAGAACAAAATTGCCCAACTTTTGAAAAGCTTTATAAACCAAACTATTTACCAACAAATTATTGCGTTTGCTGTTTTTGAAGCTCTGTTTATATTCCTATTAGAAATAAAAAACAAATTAGTAAGAAAAAAGTTATTTTTGTAATTTCACCCCGTGTCGATGAATTTAATAGGTAGGTAGGTAAAATGGCGGTTCTGAGAACACCTGTTCCCGTAGAACCCAATTAGCGCTGTTGTGCGCCGTTTTGATACCATAACTCGTTTGACCTGATTTGTTTCTTGATATAGGGGTTGTTTTTTTTTTCTTTTATTAAACTAGACAAAATTACTTGGGGGACTAGGTTATTGTTTTATCACGCAGCCCTACAAGAGCACCAAGCTCACGACTGTGTGCTAGGTGGTTCCGGTGGGGTTGCGATCCAACCATATAGCCCTTCACCAGATCCACTCGTGGCTTTGCCTATACTAAGCAAGGTAATACCTACTAGGTATATATCAGTGCTTTAAGGTTTGCACCAGTTATAGAGGTGGTGATTGTCCGAAAAGTTAAAGCCGAGTTTGTTGATTGATATAGGGACTAGGTTTTGGTCTGTACTCTTGACCTCAGGGGAATGTTAAGCTCACACTGTGTGCTAGGTAGTTGGATTGAGAGCCGTCCGTATAACCTATCACTAGATTTACTTGTGGTTGGGCTTTTTCAAAGTCAAGGTAAACCTGGTTAGGTTTTGGCAGACTTTTAAGTCCTTCCCCAGTTATGTATTAAGAGGTAGTGCGGGGAGTTAGTGACGATATTTGTATATGATTTTTGTATTTATTTTGTTTACCTAACTTATTAGCCCAGCAATGGTCCATCGGGCCCGAACCGGAGTCGATAGCGATACAGTCCACGACTACCGATTCACCGAATCCCGTTAGACCATCGCCAGTCCTCCCACTTCCAATGCAAGTGCTGTGGTGAAGTTATTGTTTGATCTATTAGATCCATCTGGTGCTATTTAGAAAAGAGATAAAGTCATTTATCCTTTTGTTCGACAGCACGGTTAGGTTATCAAGAAAAGGGCTTCCAAATGCCAGGAAGCGAGATCTGGCCAGGGCTGGGCAGTCACAGAGAAAATGTTCGATGGTTTCTCTCTCTAGGGGATTCTTGCAGCTTCGGCAGAAACTATTAAAAGGTATCCGTAGCTTAGCCGCGTGTTCTCCTATTGGCCAATGGCCAGTGATGACTGCAACGATCCTGGCCGTATCTGTTCTATTTCGCTTTATTAATTCAATTGATCTGCTTTTGTCATAGGTAGGCCATATCTTCCTAGATATCTTACAGTTTGACAGACCTTGCCACCTTTTTATTGATTCAGATAGGAAATGGTCATATATTTTGCCCTTCACGAATCCCAGTGGAAGGTCGACTTCTTCTGCCTGAGAGATGGGAAGGGCTGATCCCTGCCTGGCAAGCTCATCTGCGTGCTCATTGCCTTGGATGTCACTATGGCCTGGGACCCATATGAGTGAGATTTTAGTGCTTTCGCCAAAGCCTGCGAGCTCACCTCTGCATTGATTTACCAACTTTGAGGTTACCAGGCAGCTATCAATTGCTTTGATTGCAGCCTGGCTGTCTATACAGATGGCCACATTGTGGATATTTTGGTTAGAAATTATTTTTTGTTTGAGTACCCTGCAGGCTTCTTTAATAGCTAGTACCTCGGCCTGAAATACGCTGGAGGTGTTAGGTAGGCGATAAGAGTTATTTATTTTCAATGCCTCCGAGAAAACACCCGCCCCAACTCCAACATTCATCTTTGAACCGTCGGTGAAGATTGTGGTGTCATACTCACTTATCACCGAATCATTATTCCACTCGTCTCTGGTAGGAATAAGCACATTGATGCTTTTTCCGAAGTTGAGAGAAGGGGTTTGATAGTCAGTATGGACTGAACGCAGGTCTCTTGGCAACAGTTCCAGAATTTTTGTGTGACCATAGGGTTTTTCCGACCAGCAGTTTATTTCTTTAAGCCTGGTTGCACTGCAAGATACCATGTACTTGATGAAGAGATCTAAAGGAAGAAGATTAAGAATGACGCTTAGTGCATCGGTTGGGCAAGATCTAATTGCACCTGTGGAACCTATGCTAGCTGTTCTTTGAATCTTTTTCAATTTTTCTATGTTGTATTTTTTGCTTAGGGCTGGCCACCATACGATCGATCCGTATGTTAAGATTGGACGAACCACAGCAGTGTATGTCCATAATATCATCTTAGGCTGCAGACCCCATTTTTTTCCGAATGTTTTACTACAAGCATAGAAAGCTATACTTGCTTTCTTTACACGCTCTTCGATATTGATTTTCCAGTTTAGCTTAGGGTCCAGGATGACTCCTAGGTATTTAGCTTTTGTTGATAGAGAGAGAGTGTGACCGTTTAGTTTGGGCAGGGTAAAGGGAGGTATTTTAGTCCTAGTGGTGAAGAGCATCATTTCTGTCTTATTTTGATTGACACTAAGTCCGCAGCTAGTAGCCCAGAAGCTGATTCTTCTTAAAGCAGTTTCCATGATGCTGCTTATCACCGTAGGAAACGCCCCTGATGTCATAACCACCAGGTCATCCGCATACGCCACCACTTTAACCCCGCAATTATCCAGTTCACACAGAATTGTGTCCATGACAAGTAGCCATAATAGGGGGGATAGAACTCCTCCCTGAGGTGTTCCCCTATCTGCTAGTTTGATTATGCGATTGCTACCCAACGTAGCCTGGATGATTCTTGATCTAAGCATGGATAAAATCCATTTTGTGACGTGAACATCAACGTCAAACTTGGCAAGAGATTTTTGAATCGAAGTAGCTGATACGTTATTAAAAGCTCCCTCCACGTCAAGGAAGGTTGCTAGGGTATACTCTTTGTATTGAATTGTTTTTTCGATGGTACGTACTACCTCGTGAAGTGCCGTTTCAGTGGATCTTCCCTTGAAGTAGGCGTGTTGTGATTTGGAAAGAGGATTTCTATCTAAAATGCCTCTAATGTATATGTCAATTAACCGTTCTAGTGTTTTCAGAACGAAGGAGGTGAGGCTGATGGGTCTAAAGTCTTTAGGGGCTTCATGTCCCCTTTTACCCACCTTCGGGATGAAGACCACTTTGACCTGTCTCCACGTTTTTGGGACATGGCCAAACCGGAAACAGTTAATGAAGAAGGCTTCTAACCAGGGTATAACTATATCTTGTAATTTCTGTAGCATGACAGGGATTATACAGTCTACACCTGGTGACTTGTATGGTGAAAAGCTATTGATAGACCAAGAGATCTTTTCCTTACTAATAATAGCATGAATATTTTCCAAGTGTTCTGGCTGACCACTTGGGACTGTTTCTGTTTCCAGGCTGTATTCTTTGCAGCCTGGGAAATGGGTTGTCATTAAGGCCTCTAGAGATTCGGCTGAGTCCTCTGTCCAGCTACCATCCTCCCGTTTGAGGATGGATGGGCAAGAGTGCTGTTTAGACAATATTTTGCCTAGTCTAGCTGAGTCTTTAATGTTTTCAATAGATTCGCAGTACTCTTTCCAGGCCAGTTTTTTGGCTGAGGATACCGCTTTTTTGTATTTTTTAAGGCAGTCCTTGTAGGGTTGCCATTGTTTATTTGCGTAGCAGATATTGAAGGTAGTTCTCGTTATCTTCCTAAGATTTGAGATGTCTTCATTCCACCATGGAGGGAAGGTTTTTTTGCTGTACCTGACTGGACAGGACGCTTTGAATGCTACATTCATAGTTGTCTCAAAAGTGTTAACTTTCGATTCCAGTTCTTCAACAGAATCTAGATAAAGATTTGGTACATTTTTTAGTTTGGCATTTGCTATAAGGCTGAATTTCTTCCAGTCGATTTGTTTGGGGTTTCTAAACGGGGTAGGGGGCTCAATTTTAAGACCTAAATCGAACAGTATATACCTGTGATCAGAAAATGATCTCAGAGTAGACACTCTCCAGTTTTCTACCCTGACTAGTTCATTATTGGTTGTTAGAGTAACATCCAGCACATCTTCCCATCCTTCGAAAGTGTCCGTGCTCGGGAAAACGAAGGTTGGGGTGTTGCCTTGGTTACAGATAGACATGTTGTTAGTGATTATATGGTCGAATAAGGACTCACCTCTTTCGTTGGTTACCGTGCTGCCCCATACGGTGTGCCTGGCATTGGCATCACATCCTAGTATGAGGTTGGCCATGTTGGTGTTCTGGATCAAGGCAGTTACTTCCTCGGGCGGTGCTATACGGTCGTGGGCCATGTAGGCTGACCCTAAATATAGCCCACCTTTACTCTTGGACTCCAGTCTGACAACTGTCAGGTCCGGAGTGCTAAAATTTGGACAGAGAAACACTTTTAAATGTTTTTTAGCAAGAATACATGTACGAGGGTTACCTTGGTTATTGTTGTTACAGATGTAGAACAGGTTGTATAGGTTATCCTGAAGTCCACATACTTTTTGGCTTCTAACCCATGGCTCTTGGATAAGGCCGAAATCCACATCTTCCTCCCTTAGGAAGATTTTAAGATTATCTGAAGCACTTTTTGAGTGCTTCAGATTAATCTGTGTGAATTTCAGCATTTTGTGTTGGAGTTCGGTTTGCCACACTCGCTGGGTCTGACACCATGTCAGAATCTACGACCTCTCCTGTGTCGTCCCCTTGAGTTGGCAGTATCCTCACTTTGGCTTCCCTGATGCCGAAGTTCAGACGATTGTTTCCCTTAACCACTGATGACCTTCCTGTCTCGTCAATCAAAAGAAGGAAGGACATCGTTGATTTGTTTTTGTTCTCCCCTTCAGCTTTTATGACGACCCAGTCATCCATAACAACCTCCGGGTTTTGGCTTTTGAGGACTTTGAGAAAGCTCTCTCCATCCAGCTTATCCATATAGGGTATCCAAATGCGAGCCTTCGGTCGTCTAGGAATGTCCTTGGCCTGGATTAGCTTGAGCTTCATGCCTTTCCATGCGTCACTAATCTTAGCGACGCATTTGCCAAGGAATTCTTTCGAGAACTGATCCTTGCACTTGATCACCCTATATCCTCTTACCGTCTCAGCAGAGTTGAAAGATGGAGAGGGCCCTCCCTGTCCTCCCAAAATGAGATCCACCACCATACCCTGCAGTCTGGCCTCGATAGCGTTCCACGCTTCGAGGACTGGCTTTCCCGTAGAGGAAAGTTCGTCCGTCAGCGCAACCTGAAGGTCGTCCCTGACGATTTCACTAAGGGTTTTCGCCACTGGCTGACTGCCGGATGTGGATGGTAGATTGTTACTTTTTTTACTCACAAGAACTGGAAGAGCCTTGCTCTTTTTCGAGGGCTGGGAGGTCTCATCCTGAGACCTGTTACGCTTAGTAACGTTCTCATTCCTCTTTAGAGCAGCGCCCTCCAAGAACTTGTTGTATTCCTCGACAACTTTGGAGAATTTAAGCTTGTCCTCGCGATCGCGTTCGCTAAGTGCTTGCTTTTCTTCCCTTTCAGCAATCTTCTTAAGGACGAAGACAGCACTATTGAAGCGAGCCTTGCGAATCGAGCTGTAGGACTTATGTTTTTGTTTTGGATGGCTTTTGGTTTGATTTGTAGTTAGCATCTGCCCACCCCTGGTGTTCTGGGTGCTAACTGACGGTTTTGGTGACGAAGGTGTACTACTACGAGCACTGCCTTCGCCACCGACGTTGACTATTGTCTCCTGGCTGGAGGCAAGCAGCTCATCTTCCAATAAGCTGCCAAGTTCGTTTATGTCTGTCATGTCAACGTCTTTTGGTGTAGTTTGTTGTTGCTGTTGTTGTTGTTGTTGGGGTCTGTCCACGTTTGTCATGTCATCGTACGGGGGTTTGGGGTTTTGAATATCTATTTTGGTCCCACGAGTAAGTCGGAAAAAGTTGGTCGAGCCCCGGTAGAGCCGATATACCGGGGTAAGGCAAAGAATATTTCGGGCCTTGTGCCTGGGCACCCGAAAGAGCTCGTTAATGACTGGTTTGTCCCCCAGCCTTCCATTTCTTCGGCACGGATTGTGTTCTGAGAACGCTCACACCACCTTGAAAATCAGGAACCTCGTATCAATGGTCAGAGTGCATTGCTGAGAAATTGAACTATAGAAAAGTAAAGGAACTTCACAGCAATTCACCCTGACCTTAGCTAAACACCTGTTTTGACATCGCACAAAACAACTGTAGTGCTTATTGCCCGCCCGGCACCCACTTGGAGGGTTAGATACGAGGATTTGCGCCAGGCCGATGAATTTAATACAGGTTTAATTTATTATCTGCAAATCTGACAGTTCAAGCTTGTAGGCAAATTAAAATGGCTGCCGAAGATTCTCATCGTCATGTGGGTTATCTGTGAGTAAAAGTTAAAGTTGAGTCAACTGTTGGCTGCAGCTACTTTTCTGCCTGCAGAGGCTACAACAGCCGTGTTTTCTTGCAAGCCCGGAGAGATTTGGTTGAAAAAAACGAAATCGGGGTTTAGCGACGCCATTACAAAATCAAAATGGAGTTTCCATACAAACTATCGATAGCAAGTATGTAATTCACGCCGGTAACACAGTTTTTCTCTGTGCTTAAGTTAAGCACCGAGAATTCTCCGCGCTTATCTTAGCCCGAAGGGGATTAGTTGTTGTTGCATTAAACATGTAAACTGCATGACAGGACGTAGTTTTTTTTTGACCAAGCTCCTCGGGGCTTGCAAAAAAAATACGCCTAACTTCTCATTGTAGCGCTGTGAACTATTTTTGCACCTTTCAACTTTGACTGTGCTAAGTGCAGCAGCTGCAGCTACACCATTGTGTTCAGCCAGTTAAGCGACATCTGCATTTTTAGAAGTAAATTTATTTGGGTCTTCATATATCGAAGCATGTTCAATTTTTCTTGTTCATGCTAAATTTTAACTTTCTGGCAGGGTTGCCAGGTCAGGGGTTTTCCCCCTATAGATTTAGGAGATTTTTTTGTCATTGGGGGTAATCTGGGGCGATGAGATGTTTGGGGGGAAATTCTAGGGAGATTTATTTAGAGCTAAAAGGTTTGAGGAATCGAATAAGTATTGAAACAGCTGACAGTGATGCCACAATTTTACACCAAAGGAAGAAATGCTGAATACTTTCACAAGTGAGAAGATGTATCAAACCGACGCAACAGCCAAAACGAAGATGAAGATAATATAAGATTATGAAGTGCAAACAATTTTTGTATTAATTTATTTGTATGTTTATTTATTACTTATAATGGGTGATTTTTTAAGAGGCTTAGAACTTTTTAAAAAAAAAAAAAAACACAAAAAATTCGAAAAAATGAATGAAATATTTATTTGAATGGATAGTTTGAACCTTGCAATTTAATGTTTAAAGATAATTTCATGCAAATGTTGACCGCGGCTGCGTCTCAGGTAGCCCATCCGCTGAGTCCAATTTTGGCATACTCTTTCACACATATCGGCCGGTATCTCACGAATGAATGCATGGATGTTGGCTTCCAGTGCGTCAATCGAAGCGGGCTTGTCCCTATAGACATAAGCCTTGACATACCCCCACAAAAAATAATTTAATGGTGTCAAATCGCACGATCTAGGCGGCCAATTGACCGGCCCGAAACGTGAAATTAACTGTTCACCAAACTCGCCTCGCAATTGCGCCATTGTTTCGCGTGCTGTATGGCATGTGGCACCGTCTTGTGGAAACCACATATCATGCAAGTCAAGAACTTCCATTTCGGGCAAAAAAAGTTTGTTATCATCGCTCGGTAGCGTTCACCATTGACAGTAACGCTGCGATTCGCATCATCTTTGAAGAAATATGGCCCAATAATGCCGCCGGCCCATAAACCGCACCAAACAGTGGCTTTTTCGGGATGCATTGGTAGCTGTTGCAATGCTTCTGGCTGATCTTCACTCCAAATGCGGCAATTTTGCTTATTTACGTACCCATTCAACCAAAAATGAGCCTCATCGCTGAACACAATTTTTCGATAAACAGCGCGCGATGAACATTTCGAACCGAGCACGAATTTTGATAGTAAAATTCAATAATTTGCAAGCGTTGTTCATTTGTAAGACGATCCATGGTTAAATTGCAAACCAAACTGAAGCTGTTTGACAGTAACACAAGGTACTAAACACACGTCAGCTGTCAAAACCAGTGTTGCCAAAACCAAACCAGCTAAAAAATCACCCTTTATTACATTAAGGGCTTGTTTCACAATATCTGATTAAATTTCTAAATGAGCAACTTAGAACTTATTTGTAAATTATCAACCTCATTTAAATTGCATAATATGCGCGTTCAGTTGGGCGTTGAAAGCGTCCAATATCTGAATAGTCTAACTAACTTAAGTTCAAAGTTTTTAATGGGAAGATTAAGTGTCGATCAGCAAATTTACTTGGCAATTAAAATATTAATAATTTTTTTTCAATTTTTCATCAGTCAAAACTATTTTGTGTGGAAAACTGGAACATCTAATTGACACATACATTTATTATTTGTATATTTTATTTATTGTGAAACGCTTAGTTCTACTGGGAGCATTTAATTTGCGGATAATGTAAATGTCGAGAAAGTCATCAGAACCATACTCAGACATTGTGAAGAAAACCCTAAACTAATTTTCTTTTTTTATGTACTTATAGTACCGTCTTTACAAATATTTTTTTTTATTGTAGCTACTCAAATAATGTGAATTAATTAAATTTTAAATTAAAAATATTATTGTTTGAGGTGTGAATAAAAATAAAAAGTTGGAAAAAAATCAGAGTTTTATTTGTTAAAATATGGTAATCGGGGGGGTTTCTTGATTTTTTTGGGGGGAGATTTTTTTTCATCTGATGACACTGCTTTCAGGTCACTTATCCCTTAAACAAAATGTATAATAAACATAAATTGTCATCGCCAGGTTAATATGTTCCCATAGTAGTGATTTGCCGCCCTTTACAACTTCTGGTTTTACTGAAATATTTATACGAGTACCATCATGGCTGCGTAGAATTGTTACATATCTACTTTATATATTTATGTAATCGAAATTCTTCATTATATTTTTTTGAATATAACATTAAGTTGTATTCAAATAAGAGTACTGCTCCATAGTTGACTTTTTATAAATGCTTTCACGCACCGAAAATATATCTGCGTATATCCCAATGTAAAGGGTCCGCCATCTAACCTTTTTTTTTTCAACTAGTGCTTATTTCGTGAATGGTAACACTTAGCTCATGTCTGATTTGACAGATAATTAATTTTATCCTTCCGCTGAACGAATATGGTTGTGTATACGCTTCGCTAAGTGGGCCGGCGATCGACTTAGAGAAGATGCCGATTTTGCCAAAAAAATCATCTTTTCAGATGAAGCTCATTTTGATATTGGCGGGTAGTAAACAAGCAAAATTGTCCCATTTGGGGCACAGAAAACCCGCACGCATGCATTGAAAAGCCGATACACCCAAAACGAGTCACTGTTTGGTGCGGATTTTGGTCTAGAGGCATTATTGGGCCATTTTTCGAAAAAAAGCAAGGAGTGGCCGTTACAGTCACAGTCAATGGCGATCGTTATCGGGCCATGTTGAAAGAATTTTTGTTCACAAAAATTGAAGAGGAGGATATTGGCAACATTTGGTTTAAACAGGACGGCGCTACGTGCCACACAGCCGAAGCTACACTCGATGTTTTGCGCCATTTTCAAAAAAAAAAAAATAAGTTATTTGGCTGACCCTTTACATCTTAATAACGTGTATATCTCGTATATATATAACGAGAAATAGCTTTCCTTCATAAGAAAAATTAATTTCCCACTTCGTCCTACATTTAGATGGTCCAGCATTTATTAATTTGCAAGTTTCCAGTTCATGATATGCATTGCATATATCCATTTTTTTCATTATCATATTTGGTTTCTGAAGAAATTGCTACAAACCAAACTTTACATCGCATCGCAAAATACTGCAATTAGTTTTTCCAACAACTACTTCCACTACCATGGATGTATGGAATTTTGTTGCTCAAGTTGTAGAAAATGGAAGGGGAACGTAGGAATAATGTTTAATGGTGAATGCTTGTGATTTTGATAGTTTTCCTCTTAATGTATAGTTAAATTTCATTTCCATTGAGTTTCTAGTGAAAAGTTGTTAGTAAGTTACACTAAACCTCGACTCCATCCCACATGCAGTTGACGGTTATAACAAATTCACAACTAAGTACAATCCAATCAACAGAGAGTTAGTAATTTTTGTCGAAAAAACTCCGGGATTGTAGTTGGATTTTTTTTTTTTGAGATTTCAAAGAAAAAATATATCATCTAAGGTTGTTAAAAATGTTGATATAATGTCAAATTAGTTTCATTAATTCGTCAGCCATAGATTTTTTGTATGGGTTTTTTTTTTTAAGTTCTTAAGAAAATATGCAAGCATCTCATTTATGTGTGCTTTTCAAAAAAGTCAGAAATATTAGTATTTTGTTTAATCATTAAGGCACATTTGCTGAAACGAAACTTAAAAATTTCAGTTCAACATAAGAGCTTATGTGACAAATTATGCTGAGGAAAAATGAAGACATATGCGTTTAAGTTGAACAAAGAGACTTTATAGAGCCGTTATTGCTGATACGAAACTTAAATATTTATGTTCGACTTAAACGCGTATGTTTTACTTTTTCCTCAGCATAAACTGTCACATAAAGTCTGATTTTAAACTTAAATATTTAGGTTTCATATACCTATTTGCAAACGGTTCTAAAAATCTTTAAAAAAAACTTTAACAATTAGTTAAAAAAAATTGTAATTGGCCAATTACTATGAGGCTTACTGATCTTTTATGATTTAGTGGTTTTTCAAATGATATTATTTAATTTTCTTATATTCCACAAATGAGGTGCCTCTACCCCCCTCTACTGTGACCTTGAACAAACACAAATTAAGATTCATAAAAATGGCCCATGACCAGCTAACTGCAATAAGCTAACGTTTTAGACCTACAATTTTCAGAGAGTATATTCATCTTTGAAATCCAACAAATATATAAGATGCCAAGAATCCTGAAAGAAATCTTTAAAAAAAAATCTCTATACCTTTACATTTACATGAAACTTCAGTTTTCTACGGTGCTCATTTCATGACAAAAAGGTAAGATGCTGTTTCGGCTGTTTTTACTTGCGTTGGATTTTTTCAAGACATGTTAATCGAGGCATCGTTCAGTTTTTCATGCCCAGTAGAGACAGCATGTTAGAGTTGGTTAAACATCGAAATATTTCACTACCGATAGTTTGGATATTTTTCGAAAAATTAACTATCGGTAGTACCTATACATACTATCGGTAGTATCAATATTATCGGTAGTGTCGATAGTAGTATCGATATTATCCGTAGTATCGATAGTGCTTTCTAATTTGTTTTTTTTTTTTTTAACAAAATTAACAAAAAAAGGAAGGTTTAATACACAAGTATTTAGTATACAAGTAATATTATGGTATTTATGGTATAAATCACAAAGAACTGTTGAGTTTTGATATAGTAGGAAAATCAATAAAGCATTCATTATACCGATTGTTTATAATGGGTGATTTTTTAAGAGGTTTAGAACTTTAAAAAAAAAAAAACACAAAAAATTCGAAAAAATGAATGAAATATTTATTTGAATCGATAGTTTGAACCTTGCAATTTAATGTTTAAAGATAATTTCATGCAAATGTTGACCGCGGCTGCGTCTCAGGTAGCCCATCCGCTGAGTCCAATTTTGGCATACTCTTTCACACATAACGGCCGGTATCTCACGAATGAATGCATGGATGTTGGCTTCCAGTGCGTCAATCGAAGCGGGCTTGTCCCTATAGACATTAGCCTTGACATACCCCCACAAAAAATAATCTAATGGTGTCAAATCGCACGATCTAGGCTTCCAATTGACCGGCCCGAAACGTGAAATTAACTGTTCACCAAACTCGCCTCGCAATTGCGCCATTGTTTCGCGTGCTGTGTGGCATGTGGCACCGTCTTGTTGAAACCACATATCATGCAAGTCAAGAACTTCCATTTCGGGCAAAAAAAAGTTTGTTATTATCGCTCGGTAGCGTTCACCATTGACAGTAACGCTGCGATTCGCATCATCTTTGAAGAAATAGGCCCAATAATGCCGCCGGCCCATAAACCGCACCAAACAGTGGCTTTTTCGGGATGCATTGGTAGCTGTTGCAATGCTTCTGGCTGATCTTCACTCCAAATGCGGCAATTTTGCTTATTTACGTACCCATTCAACCAAAAATGAGCCTCATCGCTGAACACAAGCAGCGCGCGATGAACATTTCGAACCGAGCACGAATTTTGATAGTAAAATTCAATAATTTGCAAGCGTTGTTCATTTGTAAGACGATCCATGGTTAAATTGCAAACCAAACTGAAGCTGTTTGACAGTGACACAAGGTACTAAACACACGTCAGCTGTCAAAACCAGTGTTGCCAAAACCAAACCAGCTAAAAAATCACCCGTTATTAATTATATTTATATATTTATATATTCTCTGTAACCATTTTCAATCATAAGATTATGTACTTGTTTTTTTTTTTAATTCTAAGTTACTAGACACACACATGAAGACGATTTTAATTTTCAAACTTCCTTTTCAATTAAAATTATGGAATGCTTTGGAGGAGGTCAGTTATCAAAGTTGTCAAAGGCGAAGAACAATTAAACGATACTTTTTCTTAAAGTCCAAATGCGTTTCGCCAAGGCACAACAGTTGAATTAAATTCATAAGAGTCCTATAGTTGTCGTTTTCCTCTTCTTCGTGTTTTTCTTAAAGTATCGATAGAGTTTTAAACTATATCGTTGATAGAATCGATGCTAAAAAAAAAACTATCGATATACTATTCATAGACTATCGATGTTTTACCAATATAACGAGATATTGTCCATAAGTAAAATCTCAATATTTTGAATTATTTATTTGTCATAAAACAAGATTATGGCAATAATATTGACAGTTTCCAGTCGTCGAAAAGCAGATTTAACCGCCATTTTAATGAACCTTCTCAGGATATTTGCAGAAGAAATTAATCCTGACAAAAGTTGAAAAAAAGAAAGAGAACATTAATTACCTCCCTCCTTTTCTTCAATGTCGAAAGGCTTAATAAAGGTTCAAAAGTTCAAATGGATTCCATAGGGTAGAAGATATTAAATTGGGTTCCATTGAGGATGACGGAGGAGAAATAACAAATACAATTTTGATGAAAGCTTTGGATTTTGGTTAAAGAAACATCACCAAACAGATAGCTGTAATATCAAAAGCCAAGTAAACATTCTTTTGGAAACGTCTTAGTTAACTATAGGCAACTCCTTTCTTTACTTTTCTTACGTCGAATTAAATGACAGCTTGAAGTCAAACAAAACCACAAAAGCAAAGATGATATAACAAGTTATATCATCTTTGACAAAAGTCTATAAGTGCGTCAATTCAATTTATTGTTCATTTTGATGCGGGAGAGATGGGTAATGCTGATGATGATGTATTAATAAGACGGTGTAGATATGCAGGAAATGAAGTATAGGTATGAAGAGTGCTGGCTTCCTGGAGTAGGTATATATGAATGTGGTTTTTGTTTAGCCGCTCGGATCCAGCTGAAAATTGTATAGGTTGCTCTACTACTCAATCTAATTGCATGTCCCTACCTACAAACGTAGAGTTTCTCCTTCATCACCGCCTTGGTATAATCGTAGACTTCGATCGCTGCGTAACCAAAGGAATAAACTGTGGGAAATTTTCCTACGCTCTCAATGCCCTACTGACTACTCTAAGTACCTTGGTGCTTATCTTCATTTCAGCAAACTGTACACTTTTCTCTACCAAGAATATTTACATAAAACTCAATCTAACCTTATTAACGATCCCAAATCCTTCTTTAAGTTCGTTAATCACAAAAGAAAGTCAGATGGGTATCCATCCTCTTTGTCCTTCAATAATGAAACTTCCTATGATAATCTAACTATAGCTAATTACTTTGCATCATATTTTAAAGATTCATTCTTCAAGGATTCTTTTAAACCTGATTGGACCTATTTTGAGTATTTTCCGAATTTTTCGCTGGGACCATTCTTTCCCGATTGCATTGCTCTATCACCCATTGAAAACAAAATTTTTTCAACTTAATAATGAGTTCACTCCTGGCCTTGATGGTCCTCCTGCCATTTTCCTAAAAAAATGTTCTTCTTCTATTTCAACTCCTCTATCAAAAATTTTTCATTTATCCTTATCTCATCCTTCATAACACCAATTCGCAAGAAAGGGCCGAAAGGTGAGGTTAAAAACTATCGAAAAATTGCTAAACTTTCTCATATCCAAAAAATTTTTGAAAGCATATTATATGAACTCCTCAGTTTTCGTTGCAGGTCCCTAATTACCCCAGCACAGCACGGTTTCTTAAAAAAACAGATCTACCACCACAAACCTTATAGAATTTGTTTCATTCACTCTAAGAGCCTTAGAAAACGGGAATGAAGTTGATATGGTCTCACTGACTTCAGCAAAGCGTTTGACAAAATTTCTCATAATCTCATAGTCTTTAAACTCTCCTCTTTAGGTTTTGAACCCCTTTTCCTGAAATGGACTATTTCTGACCTTGAGAATCGTGAATATTATGTCCGGTTTAGATCCGCATGTTCAAATCCTATTTTAGCCACTTCTGGTATCCCCCAAGGTAGTCATTTAGGCCCTCTCCTCTTTATCCTTACAATAAACGACATTGACATGGTCATTAAACACTGTCAAATATCTCTTTACGCTGACAATACGAAATTTTTCAAAATCATTGCAGCAGCTCTAAACAGATATCAACAATTTCTCAACCTGGTGCACCAAAAATTGGTTAGAGCTCAACATTCGCAAATGCCAGACAATGACTTTTTCATGGAAACACATTAAAACAAATCCCCGTCTTTACTATCTTCATAATCACCCCATACAGATAGAAGAAAACATAAGGGATCTCGGCCTTTAATATGACCGTCAGGGCTACCTTCGTGGCTCTAAAGAGCCAATTTGGCTCTTTTTTTCAGGTGTGGCTCTTTGGCTCCACTTTTCTAAAATTATCCAAAATTGGCTCTTTTTGAGATTTCCGTGGCTCTTTTTACTCTTTTTTCAGAATAATATATCTACTTAAAGTTACTTTTTCATAATATTTCTCTAAGTAAAAAATTCTCTGAAATGGAACACGTTAATTTTCATTAAAAAAATCAATTTCTTACATTTTAAATTTTCGGATAAATATTTCCCGAACGTAGCAAAGAGAAAGAATGAGATGAATGTGCCATATTTTGGATTTAATTTACAAATGGTTGAGCTATTGTATTTATTTTTTTTTCAACTGTTTTTTTTTTTTGTAAGTTTTCGTTATTTTTTCATTTCAATTTTTAAAAAGATTGAAATATTTTTTTTTTTAACCCTCTATATTTCAAAAACGACTTGGTGGATTTTTATTAAACTGCAAAAAGAATTTTTTTACATTATCTAGAAGATTTTAGACAAATTTTTTCTTTATAAACAAAAATAACGGTACCTCCCATTTAAGTGCCTTAAAAACCGTTAAGGAAAATCTGTTATTGCTCAAAAACGACAAACACGATTTTGATATATTTTTTTTTGTATCAAAATTATAAAGCTCCAGCATTTAAAATTATTAAATTTTACATTGAACTATTATTTACAGTACCTGTATCATAGGACGATTTTATTGATTTTCAACTTTCTCATCTGATTATCGATTAAAACTAAATTTTTTACACACAAGCTTGTAATAAATTTAAACAATATTGCATATCAAAACCTTCAAAAGAAAAGTTTCAGAAGTATTTTAATCAATGTGTTTCTAATTTTGTTGATTTAAAACAATTTTCCAGTTAAAATAATATAATTTCCTTGCATATGTGTAACACGGGTCTAATTGTTAATTTTTATATACTGACATAATACTGCCTGCAACTTTACTAAGTTTTGGCAAATGCATAAAATATAGGCTCCCATATCTAATTTATTTCAGACTTTAGAACTACAGTGTGATCGCACGTCGCACGTAAGAGCAAGTTCGTGCGACCCAGTCGTGCATATTTTGTATGTTGTGGACGTTTTCAGCGGTGGCTCTTTTTTCCTTAAAATACTCTTTTTATCGGCTCTTTCTCAAAATCTGGAAAGGTAGCCCTGATGACCGTGAACTTAAATTTCAACTTCATATTGATGAATTAATTCATAAGACCAACTCAGCATTGGGTTTTGTTAAAAGATGGTCTAAGTAATTTTCTAACCCTTACGTAACCCGATCGCTTTACATGACGTTTGTCCGGCCTCTACTTGAATATGCGTCTCAAGTTTGGTATCCATATCAAGATAGCTATACACATATTAAGAATAGAATAGAATTTTCCCTGGGAAAATCCTTTGATCTTACCCCCTTATCGTGATCGCCTCCAACTGTTAAACCTCAACTCATTACAGGAACGTAGAGAAATTGCTGACATACTTTTCATACATCGGCTTCTCTCTGGTTCAGTAGACTGCTCCTCTCTCTATAACTCGATTTCTTTCAACACTAACACCCGTAACCTGAGAAACCCTCGGCTCTTCTATTTACCAACACACCACACCTCATACGGCCTTAATGAACCTCTGACTCGTATGCTTCGGTTGGTCAATTTGAATCCGAATTCATTTGATTTAAACATCAGCTCCTACAACCTCAAACTCTTTTTGACCCATCCCCACTCATAGTTATAAGTTTAGATTTAAGGTAGTTTTTAAGTTATACTTTTTGCTTGAATTAAGCGGAATAAATGGGGGTTAGGCCCCCACTAAAATTAAATTAAATTATTCCTTCTGACTAGTACTTCGCATATAGAGTTGGTTGAAAGTTGTAAATCACTAGGGGTTGGTTCTTCTTGAGCTGTTGCACCACCAAATTAATTTGTTTTTATTCATACGAGTTACAATTCACTTTTCTGAACATTAGAGTCACGATGGCCCAGTTTTTCAGAACTGTGTTAAAACATAGAGCTAACTTTGGATATAAATGAATACACTGTTCAGTGAATAAACAGTTTTTCAGTGGAAATGAAGGATGCACGCGGAAACCCTTAACAAAATCAGGTGATAAAATATCAAAAGAGATAGTTTACAAAATTTTTCAAGTTAAAGATTAAAGTTTCCCAAAAAAAAAGTTTTGGTCTTTATTATGCATATTAAAAGTACCTACAAGTAAAAAAAACTGTGCGAGTGCCGGGTGTAAGCATCAACGTTTGCCCAAGCCCAGTTTTGAGGATCCATATATGAAGTCGCCCATTACTTGTTGACTGCCTGATACACGGATCCAAAATGGACTAGTTTGCTCGAAGGGGATCTTCAGATTTTTGTCACTGAACCTACCCAGTATCCAACTATGCATATTTTCGTAACGCAACATGCTACATCGTAAAGTGTGACCCCGTAACGTCGCATAGAGGAAAGTCTACGTTTTTTATTTCTCTCTACCTCCGGTATAGATGTTTACACATCAATAACTTGTGCATGTTGAACAACAGCAGGTCGATTTAAATAAATAAAAAGGTAAAATGTTCATTGCGAGAATATGACCAACAATTTAATCAGAATTTTTAGCTTTCAAAAAAAAAAATAACAATTAACTTTATTTGAGTTAGGTATACACATTGACCCCAATTACTGATTGAGAAATGAGAGAATTTTTCTTATCTAGATGTCTTATAAGTTGGGAAAACACATTTCAATTTGCTTTATCTGCGTTCATCTAACCTCAAGCCAAATTCACATTATCTATGGTTGTAACGGGTGATTTTTTAGCTGGTTTGGTTTTGGCAACACTGGTTTTGACAGCTGACGTGTGTTTAGTACCTTGTGTCACTGTCAAACAGCTTCAGTTTGGTTTGCAATTTTACCATGGATCGTCTTACAAATGAACAACGCTTGCAAATTATTGAATTTTACTATCAAAATTCGTGCTCGGTTCGAAATGTTCATCGCGCGCTGTTTATCGAAAAATTGTGTTCAGCGATGAGGCTCATTTTTGGTTGAATGGGTACGTAAATAAGCAAAATTGCCGCATTTGGAGTGAAGATCAGCCAGAAGCATTGCAACAGCTACCAATGCATCCCGAAAAAGCCACTGTTTGGTGCGGTTTATGGGCCGGCGGCATTATTGGGCCATATTTCTTCAAAGATGATGCGAATCGCAGCGTTACTGTCAATGGTGAACGCTACCGAGCGATGATAACAAACTTTTCTTTGCCCGAAATGGAAGTTCTTGACTTGCATGATATGTGGTTTCAACAAGACGGTGCCACATGCCACACAGCACGCGAAACAATGGCGCAATTGCGAGGCGAGTTTGGTGAACAGTTAATTTCACGTTTCGGGCCGGTCAATTGGCCGCCTAGATCGTGCGATTTGACACCATTAGATTATTTTTTGTGGGGTTATGTCAAAGCTAATGTCTATAGGGACAAGCCCGCTTCGATTGACGCACTGGAAGCCAACATCCATGCATTCATTCGTGAGATACCGGCCGATATGTGTGAAAGAGTATGCCAAAATTGGACTCAGCGGATGGGCTACCTGAGACGCAGCCGCGGTCAACATTTGCATGAAATTATCTTTAAATATTAAATTGCAAGGTTCAAACTATCGATTCAAATAAATATTTTATTCATTTTTTCGAATTTTTTGTGTTTTTTTTTTAAAAAAAGTTCTAAACCTCTTAAAAAATCACCCATTATAAATTCCTAATACCTACCTACCTACCTATAGTTTGGAAAACGAATTCATCTGTATAAAAGAAAGAAAAGCCCAATCTGGCCAAAAGGAATTTTTCCCAATCACGAAATTCTCTTCCAAGGTTAAGGTCAACGAATGGTTTTTTTTTTTTTTTGTTTGTGTATTTTTTTCCATCATCATCATATTCATTTTCGTCCCTTGGTATTTCTATAGGGTAAACGTTTTTATCAGCATCAATTAACTCACAACGGCCTACCCTACCCATAGCAGGCTGGAATTGGAATTTCTGCATTATCCCCGTCTCTTTTGAAATACATGAGTATCATTAATTACGTTATAACAGTTGGCCAGGGCTAACGATGCTGTGGCTTTTTGCTTGAATATGAGCTTACTTCCGGAAGCATGTCCCTGCTAACCGAGGCCGAACAAACATTTCACAACACCAACAAGCATGCGGTCATGAACTTAATTAAAATTCAAGCATCATTCCTATAAAATTTTTCTGTAATCACCAGTTTCCTCGTAATTTTGTTTTCTTTTTCATTTATCCATAATATTATAGGTACCTCTACCTACTGAATTAAGGATGGTGTGAGTTGTGATAAATAGTTTTAATGCGGGATATTGCGGTCACGAATAAAAAGTTAATCTCATTATCAGCCACTGCAGGTGCTTGGATTTGGTGTTCGAAAATTTGAATAAAAAAAATACACTCACATAAATTCAAGGCTACACAATTGCGATTAATGGCGGGTACTGATGGGGTCATCAAGACATCTAGCTGGAGGCAAAGACTTTTTTCGCAATTAAATGTTCGTCATTTTGATAGGTAAATATCTTGGCTTTAATACCCAAAAAAACTCATCAAATTTTATACTACATATATTCAGTTTTCACGTTGTCGCTGAGCAGACATTGAACTCAGATGGAAGTTGCTTTTAAAGGTTCTTTGTGATTTCTTAATTCAGATTCACTTTGCACTTTGTCTTGTCCTCGTTTACTTCAAGAACATAAAATTCCTGCCATTCGCCTTATCTGTTCCAGAACGAGATGAAGAAGTTACATGATAGCCCAATGTCTTCCCGGATTATCCCTGTGCTTGTTCAGATAAATTCGGAAGAACTATTCCCTAGTTTTTTTTTGTTTAAATCCAGGTTCTTGGGCCGCCTTGATTCTGGCGAATCTTAGAAAACTCAAACTGATCTAAGCTTTTTTTAGTGGAGAGTTATTAAGTCTAACGGTTTATGCACTGAAATCAAATTTTATGTTGGCCATTTTGAAAATGCTCAAATGTTGAAAATGTTGTTATCAATTGCGTCAGTATTATTATGTGTTTTTTTGATATAAAGATAAATTATAGAGCCAAAATGTTGTTATTTTGTAAAATTGAGACTCGATTAGACGTTTTACGTGATTTCCATTTGAAAATCAATTAATTCAACAATAGAAATTCTATACAGTTTACAAATAATTAATTTAAGTTAAAGTTAAACTAGAGTTAACTCATCAAATTTGGTGAGTTAACTCATTACTAACTGAACGGATGCTTTTGATGTTTTATACACTGAATTTGCTTAGTCGTTTCGCATGCATTCTCCACTAAAAAACTGCTTCCTCAGTTTACTGGAGAATAATTTACTTCTAAAGTTAGCTAACTCTGGTTTAACTCACCACTGAAAAACTGTGGCTAAGAGAGATAGGGGAAAAAATATTTGTTATTTATTTTGCAGATCTCATGGGATTCACAACGTCACAACTGCACTGTCAACACAAAAGACCGAGAGAACAGATGTCACAAAAGAAAACTTCAACAAAAATCCACAAGTTTTTTTTTTTAATAAAAAAATACAGGGGGCCCTTTCGTTGTTATCGTCATCAATTTGATTCATGTAACACAAGGCAGAACCACTATCGTCTCGTTCATCCTTTATTTAACATCACAGTTTGAGAATCTTTGTATTCATTCAAAAATTCTCAAACAAGGATTGAAATGTCATTTTCGCCGTCACAAATGAAAATTCTGTAATTTTTGTTTTGTCTTGTTTTGTGTTTGGTGCCGATGAGAAAAACAAATTGATCGTTTCCAGTACCAAAACGAATGCTACTTTTGACATGCGAAAGTTTTGAACAAAACTTATGTCGAATTCCTTTCAACAAAAGAATCGATTCTATTCAGAATTTGTTCTAAACAAAATCGATTCTTTTCTGTCAAAACAAATCTATCTATCACTATGAAAACTTGACATTTCTTATACGTCAAATTGAAAGTCGCGGAATGTTTGGAAGATGAGTTGTTTATTTTTTGGTTGTAACGAATTCTACATAATTTAACAAAGTATTCAACAATATATTCAGTCAATATAGCTATAAAAATAATTTATTGTGCGTTGTTCACTATCAAACAAAAATTTTACAAAAAAAATACCTTTCGCAAGTGAAAACTTTTCAATAACAATTTTCTTTAAAAATATATGTGCAAGTAGAAGTTCAAACAAATATATTGCACCAAAAAACTGCCCCCGTATAAGCTGGCTAATATCTTTTGTTATTAAAATAGAATTATTATAATTAGTTATTAATTTAAATCTATTGGTAAAACATTTTTCTCACAACAAAAACAAACGTCAATTGCAGCTGTCCGTAACACAGACACAATCACACAAAAAAAAATCGATTCTTTTACGAAATACGAATTCCTTTCAATTGACAGAAAAAAATCGATTCTGTTTAGAAAATATTCGATTCCGTTTAGAAAAAAATCGATTTCTTTGTTGAAAGGAATTCGCCATTAAATAGTTTCAAATGCGTCATTAATTTCTTTACTTCGGGTGTCTTTTTTCATTTGTGGCTTTTGTAATGGCTTGCTACTCAAGAATTTCAACAAAAATTGGAAAAAATGAAAAACAAAAATATGCCCTAGACAATAGACATGCCTGTGTGCGAAATGGCGTAGAAAATTGTGTTTGATCTGTCACTTCAAACTGACACAATTTCCATACGCCTTTTTGTGTGCAAGGCATCTCTAGCGCTTATTTGTTTTTGCTTTTTGCAAAAAGTCTTAATTGTATGCAAATAAGCCCTAAAGCTATCAGAAATACAAACAAAATTCTTTAAAAATAAATCAAATATCTATTTAGATATCTATCCTTAAGGCTGTCAGTAATTATTTGGTTGCTTCATTAAATAAAATGCATAAATTGTTTCCAAAAACAAACAAAACCATGTACGACGATAGCTTAATAGGATGCGTTCAAACGCTAAAGGACCATTCACAAATGGCCGAAGAATGAACGAATAAATGCGATTTAAAACAATTTATAAACTTTAATTCTTCACAAATTCTAATCAAAAACAAATTGGTCGTCGCGAATTGCAATCTGAATATTACGAATTGTCAAACTCTATTCGCGTTTCACATACGATCCACACTTCAACGAACAGATTGTTCGCGCGAATAACCCCAAAAAACAATTTCGTTTTTGTTTTCTTGGTGGTCGTCATTCGCAACTAATAAAAAAAGCTATGTGAAAGAAATGTCAAAACAGACGAATATTCGTTAATTCGTTGGTCGTTGTTCGCTCTCATGTGAATAGTCCTTAACGGTTTAGATTTTTGAGTTACAGAGAGCAAATATTCGATCGTCAAGACGATATCTTCCAGTCGATAGTGATTATTGCTTTAACGTGATGCACGGCTGTCATCAAAATGATATCGTGTGCCGATAATCGAATTACGGAATGACCCCATGCTTTTCTTGACATTCATTTTTTCATCGAGTGAGATAAAGTTCAGAAATGCCAACAAATCAAAAACACCCCCCAAGAAATTATTCTTTTCGTTGACGACAGCTGGCTGGTGTTCCAGGACTAGACGAGACCTAAAAATTATAGGAAAGATGCTTAGGTGAGGCTGATGTAAATTTTTAAGAACGTTACAAAATGATCTTTTTATTCAATTTTACTAAAGTAATTTGAATATTTATACAAATTATAATTTTCTTTTTTTTTTCAGAAAACAGCATTTATATCTTTGTTGCCTATGTTTTGTTTATATATTCTTGTTATAAGTTAGAAGTATTTATTTTGAGAGTCAAAACCTGGTTTTGACAAATAATATCACAATTACCAACTTTGAATAAATACAAATAAATAGCGGAGCCCGGCGAACATTTTATAGCCCTCAAAATGCAGTTGTTGGTGTTTTAGGCGTGATTCATGCTGGATTGGCGTGGGTGCAAATTGATGCTTAATGGCTGAAAAAGATGCACAGCGTCT
The DNA here is from genome assembly GCA_932273885.2 of Leucozona laternaria. NCBI lineage: Eukaryota > Metazoa > Arthropoda > Insecta > Diptera > Syrphidae > Leucozona > Leucozona laternaria. Next base: position 17,249,525 of record OW026368.1, on the reverse strand, counting down.
CTGCACGCATCGATGCATGCAGCGCTACAAACACAGAACACATGTGCATGCTCTTGAACATTTTTGATTCATAGTTCTGTCAAAAAAAATGGCAACAATCAAAATTTCAATATTTTTTATACAAACAAACACAAGTTTTTGCTCGAAAAAAGTTAATTTTATTGACTTTTAAAATGGATCTTGTCTAAATAACAATATAAAAACTAATTAAGATCATTGCAGAGTTTTTATTCTTTCACCAACTCTATTAGCTTTCCTTCCATAATAAAAATCAAAACAAAACACATGAGTTTTTTTTTTTTAAGAATGACAGGCACCGTCAATTTCAGTAATGCCAGATAGCAATTATTTGAGATATTTTTGTTTCTTGTTGTGGCTGCAATGAAGCTGCGCAGCGAATTTCGAAATAGAGACATCGTGCAGCGATGCGCTGCATGCAGCCCTTGAGTGATTTTTCTCTCATAAGAACCTGTGTAATTCAATTGTGCTGCATGCGAAAAGCTGCACATCTCTTTCAGCCATAACGGTCTTCGTATTGTTGCAACAGAAACTGTCACCATGTTGGCCTTTGATTCCTTTTGCTATATCGGGTAGTTTTCCTCCCGTTGAATGCTTTGTTTTTCAAAGGTCTTATCGATTATTATTTATCCCTAAGGCTATGTTCTTATATTTATAAATAAAGATAGATTGGCTCAGGAAATTTGGAAATTTGTCTATTTATCTACCTAAATAAAACTATATTCAAGAAATCAGAGGGAATTGAATTTGAGGAATTGTTTTAGCAATTTAATTCTAAGCCTCTTTAAAACTCTAAGCCACTTTAACTATAAGAGTATAGGTACATATTTTCAAATATAAACCTTTTTTACAATCCTTAGCTTGAGCTTTTATGGCAAAAACGTTCAACAGATTCGTGTTTTTACTTGGATTAAAAGCTCAAACACGATTATATATAATTCCATTTAAATTTGATATACAAAAAACAAGCCATTGCTTTTATTATTTATTTTCATTTTAATGGTCTTGCAAATTGGATTACTCAGACAACATCAGACTCATAAAATGTCCGAAAAAAAAGTAAAAACAATAAATCCCTACCAAGTTAACCCTTCCTTTTTCATTCCCTTTACCTCCCAAAGATGTTCAACTTTTAGTATAGGTATAGGAGAGATTCATGGTTCATGATACTTTAAAGTCTTTATATACGCGGCAGGTCTAATGAAAGAGAACGCATTTTCCTTCAATTTTTTTTCTAAGGATGGTGATTGATGAATGTCTCTTATAATCGTAATAATAAAATAAAATTTGGTATCAGTCAACAGGGTTTTTATATTTGCTGTACAATCACTATACTTTGAGCCTTTAAACAAACAAATGGTTGATTATAAACGAGTATAGATACCTACCGGTTGTTTCAAACCTAACATTTCGATTAGGGATCTGCCATAAAACACTACAATGGCCGAAAATACTGAAACATAGACTTTCAATTCCAAAAAAAATTCGGATAGAGCAATGTTTTGGTGAAAAGCTCTATTTTAATTTATTTATAATTTCTTCATTGAAGAGATATTTGCAAAAAATTCAATTGAACCCCCTTTTACCACCCCTATAAGAACTTAAGACATAGTCCAAATTGTATCCAGACAATTAAAGCTCTTCACCAAAAACAAATATAATTTGACGTTTAAAAGTATTAGCGCACCCATATACTCCGTGTGAACTGTACAGTAGAAGGTGCTCTCTGTGTTGAGCACCTCCTCTGCTTCTTATGGAGAACCTGCTCTGAGCACATGCTCCGTTTTATATTTTCTGAGCTGGATCCTTTTCTGTCTTTTTTCTCTGGCTCAATATTCTTCCATCGCTGCAATTGGTTTGCAATGCAAGAGCAACTCAGTTACGTTTTCAAATTTGAAACAGAGCATTTGTATGTGATTCCCTAGAGGTGAAATTCAAATTTTTGTTTAAGCTCACGCAGAACGGGTAGCTGCTATACAACAATTTAGGTTTTTTACAAATTTCCTCCAAAACGGCCTTAACGATTTTGATTAAACATTGTACCTGAAATAAATAAAGTAATAATTGGAAGAAAACTGTTGTTAAGGTTTTTGGCAAAAAAATCACAATGGAAATAGATATTCCACGTTCTTTTTTTTGCTGTTGAAAAAATGGTCTTATTTTTGGGTTATTCTGATATACTGATAGGACTATGAAAACTTTGAAAAAAAAAAACTGTTTGCAAACTCTTATCCATAGGCCTCTCAACACTCTTATCTGCGAGTAGTTACTTACCTTGAAATCGAAATTCATATATAACTGAATTGCAGTCAAAACACTGAAAACTCTTATCTTAATATTTAAATTCAGTTATTTCTGAACAGCTGCAGTCATAAGCAATTTTTTTAGAAATTATACTCTCTCCTCCAATCAAATATCTGGTTAATATCTAGCACAATTTTATTACATAATTATAACTTAACGATTTTTCTTTAAAAACTACGATTCATACCATGATTTTTTCATCCAAGCACTCTTGCGGCAAGGTTCTTTCAAAACAACAAAAGATTCCTTATTGTCTTTTCTACTTGCAACCAGGACCTCATTTGGCCTTCTGGTTGAATACTTTGCATTGCCCTCTATAATCGACACCTTATCCCTGGTATTCTGTACAATGGAAGCCCTTCTGCCAAATTTGGCTAGTTTCTTGGAAGAACCAACATTCTCGAAACTTTCCTGCTTCGCCTTGAGCTCACCGATTGATGTCGTCTGACCGGGTCTTGAGGTTCGACGTTTCTGTGGTGTCTTACCGTTCGAGTTCGTATTTTCTCTTCCCTTGGCCTTTTGGGGCGGTTGATGGGCCAAAGTGTCAACTAGTCTTTTCGGTGGCGTTCGTTCTCGTATTTGATAGTTGTACTGTGCTCGACGGTACTCTGGCTGGTGGGTCAATGGCAGTGTCGGGTCTAATTCGACATAACGATTCGGTGAGCTTGATTTGAATTTCCTTCGTGGTGATGTGGCGTTTTGTAGGCGAATTGAAGAAGTGGCCTTTTTGACAACTGGTCGAGATCTTGGGAAATCCAAATAAGTACTTCGATATTCCGGGTTGAATTCTAGCTTACCCTTGAGACGCAAATAGGGCTCACGACATTTTCCCCTTTCTGGCTTCTCTTTAACTTGCGGATCACGAAAGCTCTCAAAATACTCGGGGACTTCTTTTGTAAACTCCCCTCTTGGATTGAGGTGATCTTGTGTCTTCAGAGGCTTCTCCACCATTATCTTGGGGGGATTTTTGAACTTTTCGCGATACTCTGGAATCTCGTTAGTGCCAGAAACCTCACCCGATATAGTTAGGTTGTCAGCTTTCTTGATTGGGGCACTTTTGGAATAGCAGTCGTACATTCTGTAGCTGTCTTGGTACTCAGGAATTCCCTTGAAGTCACCATGGATCTTTATATGACTCAGCTGGGGTATGGAGTGGGCTTTCTCGATCCGAAACTGGATATATTGACGTCTGTACTCTGATGGGGCAAACGACGAGTCTCCTTCGAAGCTTAGTTGAGTTTTCCGTGGAGCTACTTCCCTTTTGAGACGATTGTCTGTAGTTGCTGTGGTAGTTTCATCTTCCGAAACTTTAAAGGCTTCTCGGGGTAATATAGATGCAGTTCGATCAACCATGGGATAAGAAATAAACGATGATCGATACTCTCCCGTCATTTCAGTCTCACCAATGAAATTGAAAGATTCTCGATGCTTGACGGGATATACTCGGCAGCTTGATAAAAAGAAAACCCATTAAGGTAGTGAATCTGTATTGTTATTCAAAGCTAAAGGTACCTTTGGATATCCTCTTGAGAATATGGAAGATATTGTGATTGTTGTTCGGACTTTGTGTTCATTGAACCTTCAAGATGCAATGAGGTGGATCTTCTTAACAAACATCGGCGTGGAGTTTGTCCGGGAATACAAAATTTCTTCGTGTATTCAGATTTAAAGCAGCTAAATGGAAGCACTGGTTCATTTTCGTTGTATAAACAGATTGTACTACGAGTATGAGAATCTGTAAATTTTTGAATTTTCTAAAAAATGAGAAAATTGATAAATTGTGTTGGATATAGATATGTGGATACCTGGTGGTTTTTTACGTCGTCGATAATATTTTAGATCATCAACGGAAACGTGCTCGTGTACATGGTGAATGGCAAACCGATCGATTAAGGGGGATGTGTCTGTGTAAAATTTGTAAGCCTTTACTTATCATTTAAAAAGATGAATTTATAAAACCTGTTAAGTCGGGCTCCGATATTGATCGATTCCAATCGCAATCTGTTATTCCGGTATTATTTGATCTGAAAAAAAAATATTTTGCAAACATAAAAATTTCTCAGAATATTCAATCGATAATTTTCATATTTATTTATTGCATATTTAATAGTTTAAGATCCCGACAAATTATTTGTTTAGGTATATAATTTCTCAACAAACACGCGCATGAAAAGTGAGATAAGGCCCCAAACATGGGCTCCTTGAAAACAAGCCCCAGGGAAATTAAATCCCCATAATCAGAAAAGTTGAAAAATGTGTGAGTACAGGGAGTCACGGTTAATATGTGTAAACATCAACGTTTTTCCAAGCACAGTTCTGAGGATTCGATATTTGGATCCATATTCGAAGTCGTCCATACGCTGTTGACTATGCACGGATCCAAAACGGACTTGTTTATTGCTTGAAGGGGATCTTCAGATTTTTGTCACTGAACGTACCCAATATCTTACTATGCTGACTTCCGTAACGTAATATGCTGCACCGTAAGGTGTGACCTCGTAACGTAGCACAGAGGAAAGTCTACGTTTTTATTTCAAAAATAAAACGCGTGCTTCTTGTCACCTATTCTAGAATCTGCTAACGATTTTTAACCAGAGTGACGCGAACGTTTTCTATTCAAGCTTTTCAATCACCTTGGTAAAATATTGAAACAAAAGTGATGTTTCGCAATGAGCGTTCTATAGCTAGCCTCGATTAGCTGATTGAAAAATTGTTTAATTTGATACATGTAGGTCAAAAGTATTTTGGACGTTTCCATAAAAACTATCGATATCAAAATTCGCGCCGATAACACATTCTTTATCCGAAATAAGATTTAAATTATATAAAAAATGCTTATTCCACATTCCACGAGTTTACTAAACCGTGAAATAAGAGTTCAGCTACGGGTTGAAATTTTCCATTAATAAAAACAAAATGCCCGTGCTATTCCACGGTGATGTTTACGAATAATCGCTTAAGAAAATCTACTAAAATAAGTAAGATGCCTGTTTGGTAACTTAAGCTACGATTAGACGGTCAACACAAATGGTCAATTCGTTGACTCTATGAAAAACACACGACTTAGTAACTTTGGGACAGTATTTTACGTCCTTCTGACGTCAGAGAGTCACCGCGTTGACCATTTGCGTCAACCGTCTAATCGTAGCTTAGCAGCTATCGTAGCTTAGCTACGATTAGAAAATGGTCAACGCGTTGACTCTCTACTGTCCCAAAGTTTGTAAAAAAAAAGCTCACTTAACAATTCTCTTGTTAAAATAAAATTCCTCTCAAAATTATTATCATTTTTAAATTGTTTGTGTTGTGTCTGTTGTATGTTATGTCCATCTCTTGTATCCCCATTTAGGTCATCCTCAACAATTGCTATGAGTTTCCTCAACATTTTCCTAGAAAAACCTAGATTTCTTCCTGAAATCCTCCTCACTATCCGCACTTGATAAATCTGTCAGGAATTTCTCGTTTTATTTGTTCGTCCAATTATAATTATTGTTATGAAGAGAAAGTGTGAAAAAATTCATAAATAGGGTGCCTTAAAAAAATACCATGGATTTCGTATTTAATAATTCTAAAAAAAACTTTCGTAATTTTTTTGAAACGCAATATTAGGCGTGTTTTTTTGCAAGTCCATATGGATTTGTCGAAAAAAAACGACATCGAGACTTAGGAACTTCTTACTTGCAGTACTTAAGTCCCGATAATTATCTGGACTTAGCTAAGTCTATATGGATTTAAGTTGTTGTTGTTTTTACGTGTAAAACTATTAGTCCCGATGTCGTTTTTTTCGACAAATCCATATGGACTTGCAAAAAAAACACAGCTATTATTTGAATAACTTAGGAGAACATTTTTTTGTTTTTAATTAACACAAAATTGGCTGAGCCATTAACGGGATGTATGGGTTTATCCCAAAATAAGATAATTTTCAAAAAAAAAAAGTCAAAACTCTATTTTCGTTAAGTGAATCGGCAAAATCCTGAAACCCATCAGTCTTATTACAATCACTTCGAACATCGTTAAAGTAGTTTGCGAGATAAAACGAAAATTCGGGTTTCTCCTCTGGGGAAGCATATAAAACTGTTTTCTATCATATGTGCAGCAAATAGTATAACGAAAACTACTTTTTTGGACTTTTTTTTCCTCGATGTGTTAAGTATATTAAAAATATATACCAGCCTTACATCGTTGATAGAGCTCTTATAATCAATAAAAATTATATTTATAGTTTGTAATTAGTTACCGGGTCACACGCACACCAAGTCTCTCTTTTGTCTTTAACTCCTCGTTCATAAATGATATGTTGTCTGAATCTTTAATCACTTTAACTATTTTGCAGAAGTTAGTACCTATCTTTCAACTTTTCATATTTTTTTCTAGAACCACATCAACCTGCTCTTTGGATGTGGAACTTTAACGGCACCCTATCATAAGCTCTTTAAACATCATTGTCCAGTTTAATTTCTCCCTAAAATCATTTAACCCAAATACTTGAGCTTCAACAATTTCGGAGGTATCTAATATCAAGTACAGAGATTCCTTCTCAAACCGCACTACACGAATGTGAAAAGCTTCATCTAACTCTATTTTCTCTCATTGCGATGTTCCGAAATTCAAAACCAATGTGCATCGGTGTCTGCTGTTAAACCCTTTTCCTTTTTCCTATACCGTTCAAACTGTGGTTTTACTTGTTAAGGGTAGTCATAACCCCTTTAGTGCGCGTAAATTATAACAAAAAAAAAAACAGTTACATAAAAGAAGGAACAATTTTCCGAACCTTTAATTTTTGTTTGCAAAGAAAAATCAACACACTTTTCCTAAATGTATGAATTATTTCAAAATAATTCCGTCGTAGGGAGTGAAACTTTTGTTTATTGAATAGTTTTAAAAGTCATTCGAGTGAATTTCCAATTTTATTAAGTCTTTTTATTTGCTGAAATATTTATAATCAATATACTGTACATATATAGGACATACCTACCTCTAGATGATTTTTAGAATTGAAATTCACCGTAAAAATAATTTAAGTTCAGATCTAACACCACGATTTACTTTACTAACTTTCAAACTTTATATCAATTTAAATTCAGTCCGAAGGGTTTTTTTTTTTTATTTACTTTTTTTCCTTTTGTAGCTCAAAATAATATTTTATTTCTTGTAATAGAAGAAGTTATTTGCATTAAAATCAATTCAGAACTGAAACTTATTCCCTATTGCATGCCAACAATGATAGTTATTATGGGAGTATAATTGGCTTGCATCTATGGAAACCCCGTAAAAAAAACAAATTTGTTCTATGGAAAGAACCATAATGTAAAAGATACAAATAAAGTGGTACTATGGGAATGGGAATTGGGACGAGAGAACGAGAATCAGGATTTAAGTAGCAATATCTATTTCCTTACTTGGAACTTTTCTGCATAAACATATAAAACTCTACACAAGCTGCTACAAGCTCTACATAGGTCATATAGCATAAACTGTTAACTTCATAGTTTTTTTTTGTATTTCTAAGAACTATAACAGTTCAAATCATTCTAGCAGTTTGATGTTTTGACAGGCTTCTGTTTTTGAATATCATGTTAGTGAAATACAAACATGAAAGTAAGTAGATAGGTAATCTTCTAGGGTCGGGTCATGGTGGCTTGTAGTTTTTGGAAATGTATGAATCTCTTCTGCTTCTATGACGACCAATCGAAAACTCCATTCCATTAATTTCTATGGTTTGTTTGTTGTGAAACTTATAAAGTTAAAATTCTTAAACTCACGATTTCTAAAATTAAACACTGAAATATAATATTTACCTAATTATATTAATTCAATCATTCTTGTAAACAAAAGAAACTGAGAAAAAGCTTTATTTAACTTGTGAGTTATGTTTTGACCCTGACAGAAGAAGGAAGACTAACAAAAATATTTCCATCTCAAAATTTTGCAATTCCATGAAAAATAATAAACGAACACCTTTTATATACTTTATACATCGGATTTCGGATGAAATGAAATTCCATAGCATGTGCTTGTGGCGTAGGTAGTGTTTAAATTTTCTCTTATAGGGGTGAGTTGTTTTCCCCCTTTACAAATAGATAATAAGGTAAAAAGAATAGGGGAAAAGTGGCAACTTGAAGCGAGGTCCATTTTCAAGCAGTTTGTAGTTGATTTTGATCACGCAACGTAAGAAGGTTAGGAAGGAATTTGTTTTACACTAAATGCCAGGGGAAGCGTGAAAACTTTCTTTTTGTGCCATAAATATGCAAGTATAGGTACGCAAACTTATTTATAGTACTCTACTAAGGAGTGGCCTTGATCAAATGGAAATAGTTTAGTGTAGATATCAGATTTTTTGTGTACTCATGGAAGCGCGGAAAGAGAAACAAGTGTGACATTAATAAGTCTTAAAGCCCTTTCACACCAAACCATAAAGGCGGGCTTCGCAAAAAAAAACTACATAAGAAACGCAAGTTTTTTCATACATTTTTGGTCAATCAGAAGATTGTGATAAAACCTCTCAAACCCTTATTGCAATTCACAGAGGAATTAAGCATCCAAACAAACCTTTTTGAAACATTCAGCGTCCAATCAAACGTCAAACCAACTGACGGGTTCTGTCAAGCGAAATTAGTTTCACTGCGTGAGCTTGATTACAAGATTCCTTTTTTCGGTTGTTTCGTCTTTCGTCGTTTTTACAGATAAAGTAATGGTTGTAGAAATAAAGCTCCAGTCCCCCTACATTCCTACATACATACACTGAATCTCGCCGGCCAACGATTGACACGGTGTTCACATTTGTCTGTCTCCTTCAAATTTTTTGACATCTCAGTATCTTATCTCACTCCCACTTTATGGTGAGCAAGAAATGGCGAAGACAAGCAAGATTTTAAACTTTTTTTTTTAAACTAATGGATTTTCTTGACGTATTCTTTTGTGACGTCTGTTTTCTCTGTCTATAATTATTTATCTTTGGCAGTTAAATCCTACAGAATACAGTTTTTTTTCAATTGGAAACATATTTATTTAATAAGATTTACATTTAATAACTGAACATATTCCTAATTAATCCTTCAACGAGCCGAGAGGAATACAGGGGACTTCAGCGATTTTTCAAATTATTAAACTATTAATTACCTAATTAAAAGAATAATCGTCAAGTATTTTCACATTTTTACTCTGTATTACATTTGACGAAAATAAAAAAGAAAAAAAACAATATCTGAGAATTAAATTAATTTATTTTTCAATAAGTTGTTTAGCGATTGAACAAACTGTGAAAGTGTGAATCATAACTTTTATTTCCTCTGGAGTACCTTTATTATTCATTTTTTATTTTTCATCCTCTTTAAATTGTGCAGTTTAATACTTATTTAATTTGAATTTCTTCGGCAGTAAGATTTTTCTTCTTTGATTATCAACAGAGAAAATTACGTTTAGATGAGTGCGTTCAGCAAAATAAAATATTTATTTATAGATTTGATAAACCAAAGAAATTTACTTTAAGTCTTAATTTGTTCAGGAGATTAAAATTTGTGGCATGGTAAATCACGGAATTTGAAGGAGATTTAATAATAAATCAGCCATCAGCCGAATAGGGGGAATAACATGTAGCATACGAAAACATGCACGTGCCGTAACTATTCGGACTGGTGGAAGTGTGATCATAGCCTCTTCGCGGCGGCCGCTAGAAACAAGCCTTTAAAAAGGTTTGGCTAATATGATCAGGCTGGTTCCACAGGTTGGCAACAGGTTAATTCCCTGTTCCGTAAAACAAGAAGAATTACGAGACCAGCAACAAGCCTCGGAAACGGACTGATCTCACGACGACAACCCACGCAAAGAAAACGGAATAACGATTTACGAATTTTCTTATGGAACGTACGATCGCTCTATAGAGCTCGAGCTGCTCAGCAGCTAGCCGATGCCCTGTCAAAATATAAAGCTGACATAACAGCACTTCAAGAAATAAGATGGACAGGGAATGGTGTTCTACAGAAGAAAGATTATGACTTATACTACAGCTGTCATACGAAACACCATGTGCTCGGGGTAGGCTTCCTAGTCGGCGAAAAAATGAAGTCTGCCATCATCGGCTTTAACGCTATAAGCGAAAGACTATGCACCCTTCGCGTGCGAGGCAAATTTAAGAACATCAGCCTCATTAACGTTCACGGACCTACGGAGGAGTCCTCAGACGAAGAAAAAGAGACTTACTACGAACAAGTCGAGAGGGCCCTCAATGCCTGTCCAAGGTATGACGTAAAAATCATCCTTGGGGATTTGAATGCAAAAATAGGTCGGGAGCCGGTATTCAGGCATTACGCAGGCACCCATAGTTTGCATGAGAACACTAATGACAATGGACTTCGAGTCTTAGAATTGGCAGCATCGAAAAACATGGTCGTTGCGAGTACCAGGTTCCCGCGTAAAGATATCTACAAAGCCACCTGGGTATCACCTGATGGAGTCACTCGTAACCAAATTGACCACGTGTTGATAGACCGTCGCCACTACTCGAACTTGATGACGGTACGAACGTACCGAGGTGCCAATATCGACTCGGATCACTATCTTGTTGGTATGGTTTTCCGAGGGCGGATTGCCTTGCGAAGACGTATTGCATCCGCCGATCAGGTTCGAATCAACACGGCTGCTCTGCGCAATGAAAACACCAGTAACACCTTTGGTAATGCGTTAGGACTCGCCCTAGAACTGGGTAGAGTAAGTCCTGGAGCCAGTTTGCTGGGCGTAGATGAGAAGTGGACACGCCTTAAGAATACTGTCATTAGTACTGCCAACTCCATCTTAGGCAGCAGTCGTAGAAATCGGAACGACTGGTTTGATGATGAATGCAAGCTAGCGACTGAACGTAAGAATGTTGCGTACCGAGCAATGCAACAATCTCATAGAACGCGGGCACGCGAAGACGAATATAAAGAGCTCAGAAGAATTGAAAAACGGCTTCACAGACAGAAAAAATCAGCCTGGGAGAAGAACATAATCTGTGAAATAGAGAAAAGCCGAGAGCGAGGTCCGCACCAGGCGCGGAAGTTCTACCAATCCGTCCGAAACATGACGCAGTACACACCACGCTGCACATACTGCAAGGACGGAGAGGGAAATCTGATCACCGATCCTCAAAGCATACTGGAGCGATGGGAAGTGTACTTCAATGAATTGCTAAATGGTCAGCTCACTGCAGAAGTGGAGGCTCCACTACTTCAAGAAGAGTACCCTATGTTGCCGCCACCAAGCATAGAAGAGGTTGAGAAGGCTATAGGCCGGCTAAAGAAAAACAAAGCCCCGGGAGCCGATGGTATACCAGCCGAACTATTTCAACACGGTGGGCCAGCTTTACGTCAAGCAATTCATGAGATTATAGTGCACGTGTGGGAGCATGAAGAAATTCCAGAAGACTGGCGAAAAGGTATCATTTGCCCCATACATAAGAAGGGAGATGTCACAACGTGCAGCAATTATAGAGGTATCACGTTGTTGAGTACCGCCTATAAGATACTCTCCTCTATCCTACAAGACCGGATAACCCCATACGCTAAAACCATCATCGGACAATATCAGTGCGGTTTCATTCCAGGCAAATCAACAACTGATCAGATCTTTACCCTTAGGCAGGCGATGGAAAAATGTCTAGAATTTAACATCCCAACATACCACCTGTTTATAGACTTTAAGGCCGCCTACGATAGCATAGCCAGGGTAGAACTTTACAAAGCCATGAGAGAATTCGGCATCTCAAATAAATTGACACGACTATGTAGGTTGACCATGACCAACGTAACAAGCCAAGTAAAAATAGCCGGATTGCTATCCAAACCAATCAACATCTTTAATGGACTCCGACAAGGGGATGGTTTGGCCTGCCTCCTCTTCAACCTGGCGTTGGAGAAAGCAATCCGTGACTCTGGCACGGCAACAAGAGGGACCATCGTCAACAGGTCCAGCCAGATACTGGCTTACGCAGACGACATCGACATCATCGGAAGAACTGAGCAAGCTGTACATGATTCCTTCATCCAGATCGAGCAGGCGGCACAAAATCTGGGGCTGCACATTAGTGAAGGTAAAACAAAGTACATGGTGGCGTCGAATGCGAGAGGAACAGTTGGTCAAACAATCAAGGTAGCGGAGCACGAATTTGAAGTGGTGCAATCCTTTAAATACCTTGGGTCAATAGTAGCAGCCGATAACAATATAGAAGAAGAAATACGCGGGCGGCTTCTCAAATCCAACAGAGCCTACTATAGTCTGTCAAAGCTCTTCAAATCCAGAAATCTCACCATAACTTCAAAACTGCTGCTGTACAGGACCATGGTCCTGCCAGTACTCACATATGGATCCGAGACTTGGGTGCTTAGCAAAAGGCACTCCGACCTCTTAGCCGCGTTCGAGAGAAAAGTCTTAAGGAGAATTGTTGGCCCCATATGTGAGGAAGGACGATTCCGGAGACGGTACAATCATGAATTGTACGCAATCTACCTTGAAGCAGATATCGTGACAAAAATTAAGCTCGGTAGACTCCGGTGGGCAGGGCACCTAGCTCGCATGAGCGAAGAGGAACCTGCTCGGAAAGTTCTTTGTGGTACATTCTATGGTAGACGACAGCGTGGTAGACCATGCTTGCGCTGGAGAGATGGCGTAGACCAGGACGCCCGGAGCCTTGGGGTGCGCAACTGGATGGCGGCGGCTCGAGACCGGGATGGGTGGAGAGACTTGTTGAAGGAGGCCAGGACCGGACCCCGGTTGTCGAGCCGACGATGATGATGATGACTATTAAATCTCGGTTATTTGGTCGGTGGAAATGAAGTTTTAAACAACTGATGAAAATTGTTTATCAATAAGGTTTAAGAGCTAGAGAGCTATCCGCCTTAATTTGACATGCCATAGAATGGGTTTATAAATATAAGTCTGTTAATTTTTATCAAAACAATATGCTTCCCAAAACAAATTTAACTTGAACCCCAAGTGCACACTTCTCTCTCCTAAATCACTTTCATGCTACCACAAAAGGTAAAGAGTTTCCTCGTGTTGCACTCTAGTTCTTCAGTTTTGTAAATATATACAAATATACATATATGTATAAGAACTCCTCTAGTAAACATATTTGCATAATAAGTCGGAAATTATTATGCAAATTTATTTTATAAACCATGAGCCGGCAAACTTGTTGAATATTGAGGATTCGTTTTTATAATAAAATGGAATGTTACGATACTTTTGCCTAATTGCCCTGACTTCGAAATGAGCTTTTTTTAGGAATACATAAATAAACGATTGTATTTCAATAGAGGATATTTTAAATTTAATATATAGAAATAAAATTCTAAAAGTTTAATTATGTAGGTACATAGGTATATTTATTTTGTAAGATAAACTTCATCGCTTTATATTTAAAAAAAAAAAATATTTCCTTGGCACGAAAAAGTATTTAAATAAGCATTGCAAATTTTAAAATTTAATATATAGGGCTAGAAAAATTTAAAAGCAGGGTAGGTATGAATTGGCATTAGAAAAGCAACCAATGTCGATGGAAATATATCGGGTTCGCCTTCTTTATTTCTGTGTCAATTTTCCGAAGTACGTTGAGTTAAATCTTATTTTAAACGCTGCTTGGTAAATTGTTGTAACTCCTTACTTATTATCTTAACATTTAAATAAACGCTATTTAGTTGAGCCAATTAAAAAGGTGCGTTCGAGTTAAGACATTTTACCACACAGCGTCTAATATTTATAAGATGAAACGAGGATTAAGTACTCAGCAAGGAGCCATCGAGATGGAATAAGAAAATTTAATAAATCTTGTTACCTGCATATATTTTAACTAATTCAAGACAATACCCATGATTTTATTTTTTGTCTCTTCGAAGATTATTTTATCAATCATAATTTGACAAAATATGGCATATTGTATAAATGGTATCTACGTCTTACACCATTTGACCTTTATTAAATATATGTATCAATTTGTGATTTATTTTCTTCCTTTTTGGATGACAGAATCATTTCCTTGTCATCTTAATTTTAACAATACGAAAAAGATTAGCATAGCTAGTCATTTCCATCACAAGATAATGATACATTTCCATTTCATTAACACCGGACGAGTCGGTTTCTATTTATATGTTTGTCCACACAAACTTCCTTCTTACACCAAAAATTCATTTAAAACCTTTTGTCGAGATCTTTTGTTTATGTTTTATTTTTTTTTTTGATTATTTTTTGCTTACAAAAGATGATTATAGTATAAGAGCTGGCAGCAAATTTTGGATGTGGAAATATAACCGAAATTGAGTACGAGGGTTTGTAGATGTATACGTCGTGATATCTTAAACAAAAGGTTTTTTTCTGGCGCCAGTGGTGGGGTTGGTGGTTGAAAATTGCGATTTTTACAATTTTTTTTAGAAGCATTGCCACTTAAATTCTTTTTTTTTTTTAAGCCTGTCACTTTCCCTACATTTAAAGACTTTTATCTTGGTGATTCTATTAAAAAAAAACTCAAAATATAAGCTTCTTAAGCGAACCGGCTTGTTTTTTTGAGATTTTATGCATAACAAAAAATCAACAACAAAAGTCTCCAAAAAAAAATTCGATAAGGTTCGCTCAAAAGCTTATATCTTGAGTTCTATTAATCGGATAGTCAATATAGAAGTCTATACTCTGTTTTCTCATCGAAACATACCGAACTCTTCAGGTTACAGGCCGTGTCCATGTCATTTTCATTGATTTTGTTTCGTTTGGTGATGTTTTATATCCTGACTTTTTGTAGCTTGCACTTGCAGCCTTCATTTTTCAACGTTTTTTTTTGAAGCAGCAACCTAATCTTTCAATTATTCGATCGATTTTTTAAAGCTTCTTCAAAGACTTGGTGCTTCCCTTGATATATTGGATAATTTGGTATCACAGCAAGTAAGAAAGAATTGGATGGGAGCAGGTGTCTCAGGTCAAACTTGATTTTTGAAGAACTTATATGGTTTCATCCTATTTTCTCGGTTTAAAAATGCATATATCGCAGAATGAGCACATCCGTATCTTCACCCACAATATGACAAAACTGACTCCTATTATAAATGTTAAAAGTTTAATTTATATTTCCTCAATTCTACAGTAAGTATATATGTTTATAATATAAAATACTTCAAAAAGTATTCTACATATATAATGACCCTGGTTAAATCTTTATTCCAATAATTTGTTTGCTGTTAAGGAGGCACAGAATAAGCACTGCATCAGTTCTCCTAAAAATTCTGAATTTCGAATTTCTCTGAATTGAAATTCCTCAATACGCTTCCATCATACACTCAAAAGCATTACCTGAGACAAAAATATCCATGTGGTCCACAAATCGGCAGTGCATATTATGCATGTTTTCCATCATGCTTATACCAAAATGCTCTTAATTTTCCTATGATACAGCGAAGATCTAATCATCTTTACTCGTAAATGCACATAGTTACCCCAGGAAATTGACATTGAGCAAGAATTTGAGTAGATATACCTGATGCGTAAATTGTGTTTCCAGGAATTTCAGCAAAGTTAAATGATCAAAGTTAATTGATAAATTGCTTAAAGTTGGCATTGAATTATATGAATTTTTGCAGTTAGTAAATTATATGCTAGGTTCCATAACTGAGTTTAAATTTCACTGTGATTTGCTAATTCATCTTTATTTTCGTGCAAGCTTAACATTGTCGTAGGCTTAATTTGATAGGGAATCATGTAAAATACACACGAGGATATTGTTATAGTTACAGTGTCTCATGTTAATTCACTGGGGGTTGCGTTTAAACCTGTAACAAGGCTAATGGGTTAATTAATTAGTATGTAATAAACACAGAAGAGTGCAGGGAGTTCATCAGCAAATCTAGTTAATCCATCTAGATTTTCATATTAATTTAATTGGATTCCCTTTTCAAGGTACATATAGTTGCAAGCTATATTGTTAATTTCTTAAATGGCTTGTGTTGATTTAATAGAACGTTAAGGTCTTGTAATCTTGATAAAAATAACAACCTGATAACTGGTTAATTTCTGTTTAATCTAAGATGATGCCTGTTTAATTTAATATTTACACAAAACAATTATTTTAACCCTATGTGAGTATAATATAATGAATATTTTGTTATAAAAGTCACCAGAAAGCTCTAAAATTGCTCTTTCAAAAAATAAAATCTCAAAATTTCAATGAAATTCGACAGTTTATTGCTGGACTGATAGGCTACAAACTGTATTTTAACGTCTGTAGAATACTTCGGTTACAAACACCAAACACCAGAAAGTTCTAAAACTGCTCTTTCCGAAACAAAACAAAAAAATCTCAAAAATTCGGATTTTTAGAGGTTTTTTAATCCATTGACATCGTAGCCATCCTTCAATGGAATTTGAAAGTTGATGGTTGATTGACGGATAGGGGACGAATTTGATCGTATCGAGAATATTTCGTTCCAAATGTCAACTGATTGCCGATTTAAAACGCATTTTCCGGAACAGAAAATAAAATGGAAAAATTTTCGAATTCGAATTTTTCAGAGGTTTTTAATCCATTTTCACCGTAGACATCCTTCAATGAAATTTAACAGTTAATTGCTTGATAGTATACATTAGCCAGGATTGATGGTGTCAGAATAACTGTCCTTGTTCTGA
This sequence comes from Leucozona laternaria, assembly GCA_932273885.2. Taxonomy (NCBI): domain Eukaryota; kingdom Metazoa; phylum Arthropoda; class Insecta; order Diptera; family Syrphidae; genus Leucozona; species Leucozona laternaria. The sequence goes on along the minus strand of OW026368.1, from coordinate 17,232,560 downwards.
AGAGAAGAAACAATCCTTTTGAATTCGATTTGATCTCAAAGCGTTCACACATATTGAATTGATGTTCACTGGACATTAACTATGATACCCCATATAAACCACATGCAAAAAGGAACCTTCGAACGCGCCTAGACAAATTTTAATTTAAAACATAAAACGAATGTTGTTTTCATGCGAATACAAATAGACAGATAAGACATTTATTTTGACATCAAATGTCATTAAATTTGGCAGGTTTGCCAACTTTGAAATAATTACAAAAGAAAAGTAAATATAAAAGTGACTATTTGCGTTTTATTCAGAATTCATTACTGCGCTGGCTATAATTTTCACCAAAACACGGCTGTTTTTTGTTAACTTGGTGTTGAATATTTTATATGAAATGAAAAAATGTAATAAGTCCTCAACAACTCTTAAATGAACACTGAGAAAAAATCATGAACCAATTAATCATCGATTTTTCTTGTTGAATTGTGACAGTGTTAAGGTTTTAATCAACCCAATTTAAAATTCTAAAGAAAAAATTGTATTAAATTCTCTTGTGAAAAAAAGTAAGGGCAGTATAAATTTATCATTTAAATAAGGCTCAAAATAGGTAAGTGCGATAGTCAAATTTATATGACAAAAACTATATAGAGGCTAATAATGAAAAATTTGGAGTAAAAGGAGTGAAAAATGAGAAGCTCCGAGCGTCCTTTCGAAAACGACATGATAACCTTCAAGATCGTGGTGTTAAGTATCGCATAAGATTTCTTAAATTTAAAATAATATTTTTCGCTCTCTGTCTGTGTCTCAGAGACTGTATAATCATCCCTTGATATCCTGTATTCGCCAGCAGCAGTTTAAAGAAATTAATTTTCATTTAAACAATTTATACTTTCCTCCCGTTTGCATTCATTCCACTTTAAGGCCTTTAGGGATGTAGCTATATTATAAGCCTATACTTATACTTATACAAAGAAGAAAACATTATTTATAGCTTTAGCCCAGTCAATCAGGAATACTTCTTTCTTTGGTATTTTAATACAAATTTTATTGTTAACGTGTCTAAAGAAGGGATGAAAAAAAAAAAAGGGAAAACAATTTCCCATTGGATTTGCTTACGTGCCAGGAAGTGTTTTCTTTTATTTTTATTTTTTTTTTTTTATTTTACAGGGTAGTGATTTTGAATGAAGTCTCAAACCTGGTACGACAGGACACCGATTCCTGTTATCGTTATAGAGGTTTAGTTTGTGTGGGCGTTGCTTGCTTATTGCCCTTATTCTCTTTTATAGTTCTCAAAACCTATCGCTATTCAACTATGTATAGGTATATTTGAAATCCTCCTACGCAGTTAAAGGAACGAAGTTTGTTTTTGGTTGTGGAAATATTGTGGTGTGCTGCGTTTAGGCAAAATCATCGTTATTTCGTCGAGTGAAGACTGAATGTCTTTGGTTTAATTTTCTGCAAAATACCACACATTTATGTTTGAAATTCACAGTTTTTTTTTTGTCTGAAAGCCACAAAAGAGTTAAAAGGGTTTAATAATCACAGTAATTGAAATCTCTTACTAATAGGTTTGTTCGTTGAGCCCTGAAGTCACCCACCCTGGGGTCGTTCCAAAGCGTTTTTTTGAAAAACCTGAAGTCACCCTGGTGAAAAAATTCTGTGTTTTTTGGGACCTGATGGTCGGTCGCCCTGAACTCGTCCTGAAGTATAGAACTAGGTATTTTGCTGTGGCGAGTTGAGGTAAAGCAAAAACTGCCAAAGTGTTTATTTTTGGAAAACAAATTGTGAGAATATACAAATTTAATTTAATGCTAATAAATACCAAAACAAAATGGAAACGGTTGAAGTAGTTTTTATTCATTATTTAAAACAAATTTTAAGTTTTAATTATCTAAGAACATAACTTTTGTTTCTTGCTTTAAAAGTCAACACCCCTTGACCGTTTTTTGAGAACCGAAAAACCCAGGGTCAACCCTGTGTAAAGTTCAACGAACGAAGCTGATGATTGTTCATTCTGTCTTCTGCATCCTTTTGTTTATGTTTTCTTGAAAAAGCGTTTAGAAAATTGTGGTTTAATTCAATTCAGGAATTTAGATAGAATTATGAAAGTTGGTTTTTACCGGGAGAATATATAATTACTGTATAGAAAGAATCTTATTTCAAAACATCTGATCTTAAATAATGATTTAAATTAAGATATAGAGTGTAAAGATTTGCAGATTAATATAAGTTTTCTTTGCAACCGATTTTAGAATAATTTCCTGACGAGCTATAGACAGTTTAACCTTTAGATATATCTCAAAACTGGGTGAAAGCACGTTATTTTAAAGCTCGAACACTCAAGCTTATCGAAAAATCAATTTTCGATCGGTTTTGCAATTTAATTAACAAAATTACTTAATATAGAACAGAAAGCTATAACTTCTTTTAAAGCCAGAGTTTTTTTTCAACAAATAAATTTAAACAAAATCAGTTTGAATTTTTTTCTATTTTTTTTTTTTAATTTTGTGATAGTTTATTTTTGTATCTACTGATTTAAAAAGAAAATTAAAGATCAATTAAAATAAAAGAATAATACTTGCATATACCATTTTTCAAAGACCAGTGTTGTTGACCAGTGTTGTCAATTCGTTGAATTGGGTGTTTAATAATATTTATTAAAATAAATTTGCTGTCTAGACTGGAGGTCGAACCCACACATCTCAGGTAGCAGTCAAACAGAAGATTCACCCTAGCATTGTCACCCGTGAAAACCCCCAATTCCCAAAATATCCCATTTCTTCGCAAGTCAGCAATGTCTTACTCGGAAAATTTCCAAGTATCATCACTCAAAATGATTTTCTATAGCTGCTACCTACAACCAAAAAAAAAAAAAAAAGGTTTTTTAATGGGACTGAGACCAAAAATCTCAAACGCAATTTAATCATAATTTTAACAGAAATCTATGAAAAATCAACAGCTCAAAAATTGCACATTAGATTCCTAATGAAGTCCTCTTAAAAAATTTTTAAATTTATTCAAATTTCACTCCCAAGTATTATTTTTTTTTAAATAATTACATTATTTATTGAAAATATTTTCGCCACGTGAAACCCTGTCATATCATACATGACATGGTTCTAGACTGTTTGTTTTCTCAAGAATTTAATTGTTCAAATCCGCAATGAAACGGTAATTTCGATGTAACGACCTCCTCTCGGCTAATTATAACCAATTCGATATAATTCCCTCCAAGTTCAAGTGAATTCAGGATTGTGTTTTTTTGTATTCTTGTTGATATAATAACTTTAAATGTGATACACTTTATAACGGATTGAATTACAAATTTGAGGGAAAAACGTTTTACCAAAAGCTTTTATATGTTGGAATAATCAATTTCTCGATTACATTAAGTAATTTAATTGTTTTCTGCAAATTTAACAGCCCATGACTTTTTTTTTGAAGGGATATTTACAAGGCTAAGCTTTTTTAAGTAAACCTATACCTAAGTATTCCACAGCTAAAGGTGAACGTTTGATGCCGATATGTCAGGCTAAAGCTGGTGTTCATTTGATGGATATAATTTTTCACGGCTAGCTCCAAACAAACAACGTGAACGTTCGTATGCAACGTTACGTCGTGCAACGTTACGGTGTGCAACGTTACGATCTGCATACTAGGATGGGTGCGTTCAGTGAAAAAAATCTTAAGATCCCCTTCAAGCAAAACCAAGTCCGTTTTGGATCCGCGCACGTTGATGTTTACACATATTAACCATGAGTCCCGGCACTCACACAATTTTTTTTACTAATAAAACAATTATTAAAAAATTTGCTCACCTGGCAATGACTATCTGGACACTCTGTTAATCATAGTTATATGTTGTAAAAAAATTCTGAATGTTATGGTAATGGAAATTTAAGTCTTATAAGGTTGTGCTTGTTTGGTCTAGCTGATAAGAATATTTGAGAAAAAACTCCCGTTTTTAACAGTAGAAGAAAAAAATATATAACATTACATTTAAATGTGCACGGAATTAGATTAGTGATAAGGATAACTTACAAACCTTGGGAACACGCATGAGGAGAATCCATTTTAAAAGCTTTTAAATGAAAATGTCGGAATATGCAATAGAACAGAAAGAGAAAACAATAAAAATAAGCAATTAACGGTCAATTCAAATTCAAAACAAAATATGGAATGTCAAAAAAAAAAAATTTAATGAGTGCCGGGACTCACGTTTAATATGTGTTAACATCAACGTTTTCCCAAGCGCAGCTTTGAGGATCCATATTTAAATACGTATGCGAAGTATACGTTCTTGACTACGTGCAGGGATCCAAAACGGACTAGTTTCCTTGAAGGGTATTTTTAGATTTTTGTCACGTTTAGTACCTTATATTATACTATGCAGATTTTCGTAACGTAACGTGCTATATCGTAAAATGTGACCTCGTAACGTCGCTCAGAGGAAAGTCCAAGTATTTATTTCACTCTGCCGCCGGCTGGCATAGATGTTTACACATCAAAAATTATGGCCTTCTTGATTGGTAATTCTGATGTGTGATTTTGATATAATTCTGGAAGTATCTCATGTAAAGTCTTTTGGAACGAAATCTATTCACAAAAATGTATACATGTTGGTATTTTGTATCTATACCTATACATAAGTACTTCAGTTTAGTTTTGAAATCATCATAGTTAAATGTTTAATAATTTCACACAAAATAACATAAATTAGAGAACTTATTGTAATCTACAAACATCTTTAAGATGGTCATTTTTGCCTGTGGTGTTTCATGCGTTATAGTTTATAGCCACTTCACATAGCCTTGAACCATAAGGTCACCTCATGCGAGCCCAGTCGTGCATTTTATGTTTATAGTTTATTAAAAACTTCAAATTCGTGCTGATTAAATTCAAGTCAAGGTCTTTCAAATTACTGTTTATACCAATTCATAACTCACCTAGGTAGGTACCTACTCATTTCCCAAATTAAAAAAAAAAAAAAAAAAAAAAAAAAAAAAAACAAATGACCCCAATTCCATTTTGTAAGAAATAACTTCTGTGTAACTGGTAATAGAAAACCTTGTACTAAATGATATCGACAGGGGAAAGCTCACCTTTACCGACCTTTCTTGTTGGTGCCCATGCTGTCAGAATGGTCAGATAGTATAAGGAACAACACACCTTTCTTTACACGCAAGAGTACAGCTCTATAAGGATACCCTCTTTTCTCAATTTCCACACAAATTCATTATCCATTTCGCTTTTCTAGAAAAGTACCTACATACGTATTTGCACAAGCAAGAATATATACAATTAATATACCTCTATGACTATGACCTACCCCACAATCTACATTAACGTGAAAAAAAAACATCCATAACAAAAATTTAACGATTTTTTAATTGCTCTCGTTTGTAAGAAGTTGAGAATAGTATTCTAAAAATATTGCCATTTTTTACCTCATAATTAATTCCACTCTGGCATTTTATGGCACATTGGGTCTTAATTTCTCCATATAATTTTCACTATTTAATCAAAGCTGACGTTCTTTGATGAATTGCAGTTAAAGATGAAAAAGCACTCATGAAAATGGAATTCTTCTAATCTTAAGCTGCTTTTAAACGACCAATCGTTTTTTTTTTGTCATGAAAAAGTGCCTCTCACTCTCACCTCAGCCGTTCGGTTTCTGCAGAAAATTTTAGGTCCCCTTTATTCCTGGAGATATCCACGTGAAAGTAAGTCCTAGTGACTCTGAAGTCTGAAGAAATTTAGAAAAAAAGATAAACAAATAATTTTAATTATAATTGGACAATTCCATTAAAATGACATCTTAAAAATTATCGCATTATCGCAAAGTATCATAAAAAAGGAAATTAAATCCTTAACTCTTCGACCGTCACGCAATCCAATTCATCAGAGCCTCACTTGTTTGGCTATAAAAAAAAAAAAAAAAAAAAAAACCAATCAAAACGACTGGCATGCATAAGGATCAAGGTCATTTTATTATGAATTTCAGAATGAAAACATTATGAGAGCAAAAACAAAAATCCCAATTATTTCGCGAGCAGGGGAAATTAATTTTTGTTCTTTTTGTTTTGTTTGGCTTCTTAAAGTTGGTTTCATCTCAAATATTATTTGGGTCTCATTTTATTGACCCTTAAACAGACCACCCCCGCCCCCTCTCCCTCTCGGTCATAGTATAGGGTATTTTTGTTCGAGCTATAGAACTTTAAGTTGGCAATACTATTTTAACTGGCGGCCATTTTATCAGCTGCAAGTGATTTGTTTTTGGCTTGGTTCAGCATTTCAACATGAATAGACCTTAGAGGATATATTATATGGAGTGCTTGTTTCTATTCGAATGCGTACCTTTCATAGGGGTCGCTGTTTGAAGTTTTTCTGAACATTGGAGAAAAAAACTAAAAAAGAAGATATTGAAATCTTTTAAATAATAAACAAACACTTATTAATTTCAAGAATTACTTCAAATTAGAACAATTTAGAGAGAAAATAGGCAGCTGTACGATATTCTAAGACTTTATCTAAACCGAAATAGCGCCCCCTATCAAGGGTTCAGGTGTTACAATGCATTAGGGATAGAAACGAGCACTCCATATTATATATATCCTCTGAGGAAAAGAGGAACGCTTCCAAATTGTGCCCAAATGCGTCAATAAACAAACCTGTCGTATTTGGAGTGATGATAATCCTCAATTGTATGTTGAGACACCGTTACATCCACAAAAACTGACTGTTTGGTGAGCTTTATGGTTTGGTCTAATAATTACTCCGTAGTTCTTTAAAAACGATGCTGGCTAGAACGTCACAGTCAATTGTGACCGCTATAGAGCCATGATTATTGACTTTTTCGTTCATCAATTGAACAACCATGATGTGCAGGAGCTGTTGTTTCAACAAGATGGCGCGCGGCGCAACATGTCACACAGCTCGTGCCAGAATGGATTTATTGAAGGAAACGTTTGGTAACTGCATAGTTTCACATTACGGACCCGTGAATTGGCCTCCAAGATCGTGCGATTTAACGCCGCTTGACTATTTTCTGTGGGGATATGTGAAAGTCGCTAGTCTACGCCGATAATCCCAAAACGATTGACCACTTGGAGGACAACATTCTCCGCGTTATTGCCGATATACGGCCACAAATGTTGGAAAAAGTCATCGAAAATTAGACCTCTAGATTAAACTACGTTCGAGCCAGCCATGGCAGTCATATGCCAGAAATCATATTTAAATTATAATGCCAGAAGATTATCTTTGGAATAAAGTAAATTTCATGTCAATTTAAAAAAATCATCTTTGTTTTATTCCATTTTAAAGTTCTATACCTCTAAAAAAAACACCCTTTAGTAATCTTGTTGTTTTGTGCTTCCATTCAAAGTCGATTATTTATTCACAGATTTTTTAATTAATTACCATATGAATTGAATCCTTATTTGACTGTTGGTGAATTATTAATATGTTATTATTTAGCTACATATTTATATTGTTATTTTAATTTCGTATGATTACTATATCTAAAGGGTGATTTCTTAGCTGGTTTGGTTTTGGCAACACTGGTTTTGACAGCTGACGTGTGTTTAGTACCTTGTGTCACTGTCAAACAGCTTCAGTTTGGTTTGCAATTTACCCATGGATCGTCTTACAAATGAACAACGCTTGCAAATTATTGAATTTTACTATCAAAATTCGTGCTCGGTTCGAAATGTTCATCGCGCGCTGCTTCCATTTTATGATCGGCATTCTCGACCTTCTGAGCAGTCTATTCGGAAGATTGTGACCAAATTTACTTTGTTGGACATTAAACCACCAACACGTTTACGTACTGTGCGTAGTGAAGAAAATATTGCGGCCGTATCAGCTAGTGTGACAGAAGACCGCGAAATGTCGATTCGGCGCCGTTCCCAGCAGTTAGGCCTTTGTTACAGCACTACGTGGAAAATTTTGCGGAAGGATTTGGGCGTAAAGCCTTTTAAGATACAGCTGGTGCAAGAACTAAAGCCAGCCGACTTACCACAACGCCGAATTTTTGGTGAATGGGCTCTTGGAAAGCTGGCCGAGGATCCGCTTTTTTATCGAAAAATTGTGTTCAGCGATGAGGCTCATTTTGGTTGAATGGGTACGTAAATAAGCAAAATTGCCGCATTTGGAGTGAAGATCAGCCAGAAGCATTGCAACAGCTACCAATGCATCCCGAAAAAGCCAATGTTTGGTGCGGTTTATGGGCCGGCGGCATTATTGGGCCATATTTCTTCAAAGATGATGCGAATCGCAGCGTTATTGTCAATGGTGAACGCTACCGAGCGATGATAACAAACTTTTTTTTGCCCAAAATGGAAGTTCTTGACTTGCATGATATGTGGTTTCAACAAGACGGTGCCACATGCCACACAGCACGCGAAACAATGGCGCAAAGGCCAGGCGAGTTTGGTGAACAGTTAATTTCACGTTTCGGGCCGGTCAATTGGCCGCCTAGATCGTGCGATTTGACACCATTAGATTATTTTTTGTGGGGGTATGTCAAGGCTAATGTCTATAGGGACAAGCCCGCTTCGATTGACGCACTGGAAGCCAACATCCATGCATTCATTCGTGAGATACCGGCCGATATGTGTGAAAGAGTATGCCAAAATTGGACTCAGCGGATGGGCTACCTGAGACGCAGCCGCGGTCAACATTTGCATGAAATTATCCTTAAACATAAAATTGCAAGCTTCAAACTATCGATTCAAATAAATATTTCATTCATTTTTTCGAATTTTTTGTGTTTTTTTTTTTTAAAAAGTTCTAAACCTCTTAAAAAATCACCCATTATTATACTATCTATTGTTTCAACAAAGTTGGTAAAGGTATTTGTTTTAATAATTCCAGAATTTTCAATAAATATGGCTTATGAATAAATTTGAATGATTGACTTCGGTACGGTATGAACGAAATTTTCATGAGATTGAAAATTTCCTGAAGGCCTTTTGAAATTACATAGATACAATGTAATGTAAGGTACATATATCCAATTTCTGATTAAAATTTTAATAATTGCATCGTGGAATATTATTGTGGGATAACGACTTTGGTGTTTAATTTTATTTATATACAAACGTACGTAATTTAAAATATGCGGGTGTTTTTTTTACCCAAACAATTGTCAGTTTGCAAACTGTCAGTGACGTTTTTATTCAGTATCAGCAGCCTTTGAAATTTGATCGTGATGAAATAACCGTTTAAGCAACGTTATCAAATTTTAGAAATTTAGTTCCAAAATATTGGTTCTGGGCTGTAATTTTATAGAACTGTTGTATCGAAAATTGAATTGTATTCAGCGATGAGGCCTAGCAAAATTCTCATATTTGGAGCGAAGATTATCCTTATGAGATTATAGAAACACTGTCACTGTCACTTGGTGGAGAACATGGCTATTTTATAAAATATCTTCTGTTTTGTTCAAAATTATAGTTAGTACCTCCTGGCGTAGAAAAAAACACCTACTACTAGCTGTGTTTTATTGGTAATTTATAGCTAACGCAATAATCAAGTACCAATAAAACGCTTTGGCTGTGTTAATAAAACGCTTTAGCAACTTTAGGCTGTGTTCGCTACAAATATCATAGTTGACATCCATTTTGCATTCACTAAACTACAAATATCATAGATCACATCCATTTTGTGAGTAAAAAACAACATTAAGGTTCAAGTCATGAATACTTTACAAGAGCGCCATCTTCATCTTCATCTTCAAAGTTATACTATGTATAACCACTTTTATATCCACTCTTTTACTGGATAATTTATCGACACTCTTTGTTTTTGTTTGCCAAGGGAAATTTTACTGCGCTGGCTATAAAATTACCAATAAAACACGGCTACTATAGTTCCATATAGATATCGCACACAAAGAAAAAAAAAATTATCACATTTCGTTCTCCGAATTTTCCTCTTCAAAACAATCTAATTTTCAATTTTTGTATTTCACTTGAAAAAAAATCCTTTGTATACGAGAATAAAGTTAGGTCGTAATGAATATATGTAGCAAATAATAATAACGATAAATAAAAATAGTTTTGATGATATAACGAGATTTCATTATGTTACATACCTAACCTCAAATATAGAGGGCGGCAAAGTTTCCAAAAATCACTCAGATCAACGCATAAATATAGGCTGATGTTTAGAAGCTTGGTCGCCCCCTATTGACCTGAGATGTTACTTGATTACAAGCTGAATATTTTGTGCCTACACACTTCCTCTCTGACCACCAGGAATCGAAATAAATCGATTCGAGAAGTAGAAGTGGTAACTTAGGAGGGGAAGCGCTATAGAGGGGAATACACCAAATTTGTTTTGTACCTATATAAGGTCTGTTTGGTAACGCGAATTTTTTTAAAAATTTTCTCAATTTTTCACAAATTTTCACAACTTGCTGTCAAAACCTATAGAAAAAAATCTATTAGATTGATGAAAGTTTTAGTTACCAAACAGGCCTATAGTTTAGATTTTGAAAGACAATAAATAGCAAAGTCCAGTCTGTTACAAATTGTTTGTCAGTTTGACTGCACTAACTAACACTACGGTCACGTAGGAGTAAAAAACAATGAACGGTTAGTAAAAAACACCAACAAGATGATCTGGTTTAAATAAACAGTCACAGCGCTAGATTAACTCAATACCAGGTTAAGTTCATTACAAATTCACAAGAGCATCAAGGATGTTAAAATAACACAAACTTGATAAAAATTCGGAAGTGGAGAATGGCCCAAAGCCAGGGGGCATACTTTGGGAAGTCGTAGTTTTTTTTTAAGCAGCGAGCAGAGCGTTGAATATTTTAATGTGAAAAAAAAAATATTATAAATGTTATTAATCTCTAGTCTCGTCTGAAAAATAAACACTGCGGTCATATCAAAATGTGTCAAATTTTTGTAGGTATATACAATAATTTTATGTTGAAATAACATGCCATTGTTTTAAATCAACTATGAGACTGCCTTTTTCTTAATTTCACGTTCAATAAAATATTATTGAATACCCATAAGTTTATCATGTTCCTATACAAATTTATATGCAAAAGTGCACGTTGTAAATTTGAAAAAGATATAAGATCTGACGATAATCTGATATCAGGTTAAGTCTAATACATTCGTTAGAATGTATACCTGAATCAGACTTTTCTTTAATTTTAAAATAGGGGTATTCATGCAATGAGATATATTTACTAACTTCGTATTTGCGTAAATGTATGCTTCACTTTGCATGAACGCACCTATAAAGCAATCTGTGTATATCCTTATTACGTTGCTCGCTTATATAATTTTCCATACAAATTTTGACATTTGATTTACGAGGTGATAAACTTATGCAGTTTACGTGGTTTACGAGGCAAAATCATCGCGCAAACTTATCAGCCCTGCGTATATAATTTTCCATACAAATTTTGACATCTGATTTACGAGGTGATAAACTTATGCAGTTTACGAGGTTTACTAGGCAAATACGACATTGCATGAATACCCCTAGAATACCCCTAATTTAAGTCTAATACCTTTGTATTTAGAACATCAAATTTAAGACCGATTCGATGTCCAGAAAATGCCGCATCTCGCTATCCATTCTTCAACAACTTCACTTAATATAAAGTCGAAATATACTCGGCTAAGATTTGGAAGTGTGTTTAAAAAAGAAAAAAAAATTGTTGAAAAAATGACTAAGCAGGGCTCCAAATACCCTTAAGCCGACATGGCATTCCAACATCTAAGCCTTTAAACAAATGTTTCTTCTTAAAAAAAGGGTTATATTCCCCAGTATTCAACGTGATGACTGCGGTGGGTCATAAATATTAATTTTTTTATACTATGAATAACCAAACGATGAATTCCAAGAATTCATATACATACCTAGCTAGTTATACCTACCTTATACTATAGATATCCTTAAAAAGTGAGTCGTCATAGAGAATTAAAAACTATTTTCAGCGAAAATTGTTATGGGGAACGACAGAAAAGCCATCTGTGTTATTTCCTGTCAAGTCGACAAGTCGTTCTAGTTCATATGTCTATACACATACATACATACACACGTTGATTTTTTTTTCTAACCGAAGTGGATATTTCATTTTATGTTTGAACTTGTGATTTATGAGCTATATTCAGTTCAATATCGTGAACAAACTTTTCAACCCAAACGTCCTTGTCTCAAGTCGAAATACGTTGACAGGGTGAATGTCGTCGTCTTGAATACTGCGCCGCACAGCACAACGATGACCTTTTATTCATTTCTACACTTGAATACATGTTTGGTATTTAACGTACCTTACCTAACATACACTCCAGCGTAAGTATGTTGGTAAAATGCTCTAAGGGTTGGAGGTTTGTTGACATTCCGACCTTTCACAAGGATCGACATGGTTTGAAGATATGTTCATATAGGTAAGCTCCTTGTAACTACCTGTATTAACAGGGCTTTCAAAAGCATATTTGCATATAAAGTCTGATGAAATGGATAGTGTGTTATGTTCTATTATTGTCGTATAATGAATTCAGAGAAACGGGATGCGTGACACTCTTGTAGTTGGAGATATGTCGGATCTTGATATCAACAATAATAATTCATCTCTCTATTGATTTCGCAAAAGAAGAAAAACAAATGCATAAGAAATGTCGACGTCAGATTTTGATGCGTTTGCTTTAATTAACCTCGAATTTATGAAAAAAAAAATATTTTATTATCAAAAATTATTCTGTAATAAAATAAATCGCACGAACAGGGTCAACAGGAATGGAGGAAACCAACGCTTTTCTGCTGAATCCTAACGTCTTAGGTGAGAGGCACTTTTTTATGACAAGTTATATTCTGGGGAGGGTTTGTCACTCTCTCACAAGAGGCATCATTAGGTACCTTTGCAAATATTTTTTTTTCTTAGGTGGAATACACTGGGTTATGATCCCTATCAGACCTCTTACATTGCTTAAGTAATTCCTCATAAATTTTAAAAGCGGCTAAGCCATTGACGAGAAATACGGGAATAAAAAAGAAATACATATGTCAATTTTAACAAAAAAAAAAAACAATACCTCACATCTTAAAGGCTTTTAATTTTTCTTGATTAAAACTCAATCAGCCAAATTAATAAACGTGGAATAGCGAAGGGTTAGGCCTTATTCCTTGGACTAAGTGCAAAGTGTTATTAATAAAACAAAATGTCCATTAAGTGACGTTTACTAAGCTAAACCACCGAAGTAGGTGGTTTAGCGAAGGAATAAGAACTAGATGTGTCAAATTTATTCTAAAATTGAAAAAAAATATAAGTGAAGATTGCAAATTTAGTTTTAAATAAAAAATAATGATTTCTACCAGATTTATTGAGTTCTTAAACTATTTGCAATTATATTGGACAATCAGCCACAACGACAAGAAAAAGAAAAATATACAAAACCAGATATGATCCAATGCAAGTGCTTAGTGAGGAGAATTTTGGGAAGAAATATAGGTTTTCCAAGAAAAATATGAGAAAATTCATAGCAATTGATGAATATAACCTTAATGGGGATACAAGAGTCATAACACACAAGAGTCATAACACACAACACAAACAATAGAAAAATGATAATAATTTGGACAGAAATATAATATATTAATAAGAAAATTGTTATGTGTGTTTGGTATAACGTGAGTCTTTTTTTTTACAAATTATCATAATTTGCTATCAAAGCCCATACAAACAAACAGGCATCTTACTTATTGTAGTAGATTTCTTAGAGAATTTTTCGTAAACGTCACTTTACTATTCCACGAACATTTTGTTTTTATTAATGTAAAATTTTAACCCGTAGCTTAACGCTTATTCTATGGTTTAGTAAAATCGTGGAATAAAGGTGGAATAAGAGTTTTTTATTAATAGGGCTGAATGTCTGAAAGAGTCAACCCAAAACCCATTGACGCGAACATTTCATTCAATACAAATGTTAGCCTTTGTCTGAAATTGATTTTTATTTCTCAGAGAATCAGCCATTATTTTATCTTTATCTAAAATATTGAAAAGATTCTCTCTCCCTCAAATTGATAGAAATCTTTGGAAAAAAAGCAGACCGAAAAACAAAGAAACTTTGTGTCTGTCTTTAAAACATCAACTGACATAACTTTTTCGTTGTGAATTCATCAACCATATTTTCCACAAGGGACAATATAACAACCGTCTACTCTTAATGTATCTTTTTTAGCATTTTGTTAATATACAAATTAAAAAGGCCGAAGGCCCACTTTTATGTTCTAAAATGACACTTATCTAAGTGGCCAAAGTGGCAGACTTGTATTTGACTTGTGTTCCACTTATTCAGATAAGAGTATAAAGGCTTAGCTAAATAAGCCAACAAAGTGAAAAAGTACAAAAGTTAAAATTTTCAAACTCATTTTGGAATAGTTTTTCTGACTGGAAAACTTATAAAAATGATGCAGATAGCTTAAATTTTTGTTTTAAAAAAAATGTGTATATTCTTTTCCACAAAACAACTATACACTAGCGGGAAAAAAAATATTTTTACTTTTGTACAAAAGTACTTTTTGGCTTATGTAGTTAAGCCTTAAGGGTGCACTGTGGAAACTGGGACTTTTAAAAATGTGTACGCATTAATTTGGCCTTAGGTGGTGTGCTTTTCGATTGTATCGATAGTTTTTTACAATCTGTTCTATCGCCGATAGTATTTCCATAGAATGTATTTTTACGGTTTTCTTAGCAGTTTGTGTCAAGAATATTTTCTTTAGTTAATAATTCTTAACTTCTCATCACTTATTTGTTTCTTACACAATAGACGCGCGTCCGGATTATTAAAACTTACATAATTAACTCCCATCAGAGTCGCGTTCGTAGCTGCGTCTCCATTGTATTCACTTTTAGGAGATTTTATGCATTTTAACTTTGACAGGAAAGGACGCGCCATGACTCTGATTAGCGTCTATTGTGTTCAGCCAGTTTAAGTTCGTGCATGGGCAGTTTGCGCTACTTATAAATATAAAGACAGGTAAGCACTTAGCGGATATATAATATAGAGTGCTCGTTTCTATCCCTAATGCATTGTAGTGCCTGGGGCAATGATAGGGAGAGCTATTTCACTTTCGGTTAAGATAGTCTTGAAGATATCGTACAGCTGCTATCAATAATTTTAAGTCATAATTTGCTTATTTTCTCTCTAAATTGTTCTAATTTGAAGTAATTCTTGAAATTAATAAGTGTTTGTTTATTATTTTAAAGATTTCAATATCTTCTTTTTTAGTTTTTTTCTCCAATGTGCAGAAAACTCAGTGACCGAAACTTGAACAGCGACCCCTATGAAAGGTTCGCATTGGAATAAAAACAAGCACTCCATATTATATATCCTCTAAGGGTAAGCATGAAAAGTAGTCCCATTAAGATTGTCAATAATTGTGAAAAACTTAAGGAAAACAAGTATAAAGTGATATTTTTACAAAAGAAATAAAAATATATAAAATATTATATATTTCACTAATATGTAACTTAATATTTATAAATTGTTTTAACTATCGGATTGAAAAGCTATAACTTGGCCAGTAATGAGAATATACATATGTACAGGCCAATCACTATGGTAAAAGCACCAATCATGGAAATAATTTGCACATGCCAATTATTGGCTTCCATTATGTCAATCATGAATAAAAAATAATCATTGGATTGTTTAGCATTAGCACTATGGCAAACGCTTGACCTGCATTGAAATTACACACTTTTAAAGAGCCTCAAGATTACTGAAAAGTTGAAACATTTTTTAAATATTATTAAAAATCTTCAAAAACGAATGTGCCAATCATTACACTGACAGATGCCCATAAATGGTAAATTATGCCTATCATTGGCAAAATATTGTTGTGGAGTTTTTATTCATTTATAATTTGTTTTAAATGAATTAAATCAGCTATTGCTGTGAACATAATTTTCGTAAAGAATTCCTTAAGTTTGCTGTCAAAAACCTGCTATGCTGAATTTTTGGGTTTCGTTTGTTTAGCCTCACAGAAGAATTCCTTTGCCTTCTTATGTGCATATATGAAGATTCTCCTCTCTTCACCGAAGCATGAAATTATAAATTCTATGAACTCAAAATTCAGAAATGTGAACTGACAGCTGCTGACTAACAGCCATATTATTGACTTGTTTCAAAACTAGTTCAATAGCAAAACTAGTTTTATAGAAGTTTTTAGTCTCAAATTTAGCACGGTCTTATGAATTTAGAATTTTATTCAAAGCTAGTTTTATCTTTTCGAGTTTTAGGTGTCAAAATATTTTTGAATAAAACCGATTTGACCACTTCCAAACATCTTTAAAACTAGTTCTGTCATAAAACTAGTTTTGAAAAAGTCAATAATTGGCTGTAAGTAAATCGATGCTCATGGAAATTTATAATGAATATCACCTGCATCTATGTAATCGTATGTCGATGTTATCGATAGTTTTTCAAAAACAATCGATGAATAATGGAATATGTCGCATTAATATACATATGTATACATATTTATTAATTTTTGGTTGAAACTATTTGTGAATATTATAGTAAAATGACAAGTACTTAAAAAATACATGAACCAATGTATGTAGGTAGACTCAAGAAGTCTATAATATTGTTAGACTCGTTATATCCACACCAAAAGGACATTATCCATAAATATCAAGAAACACACGTATCTACCCTTCACATCAATTTAATGGTTTAAGTGAAATGAAATCGAACTATTTTCATTAAACCATTATAAAAGTTCAGGAAGTAAAGACTTCTTCATGGAAATAAATACCATAAATGACTGATGATTTTTTGTTTACATCTGACAGAGGGGGCTCCGGGATAATAAATTTGTGGAATTAAAAAAAATCAAGAGGTTCATTAATAAATCAGCCATAGAAAATTATTTATTAACAACTGTTGAAAGTTTTAAACAAGTTGACATTTAGAGACATAATAGATGTTGGTATCAGTTGGCACTTCATTGGTGGAATTACACAAGAAAAATTAAAGTTTACTACAGTACAACCAGGATATAAGAAATTCTAAAAACCCGCATGCAATTTATTTTGCATATCCGAGTCACCCAAAAATAAAATTTCTAATATAAGAAAGAAAATTGATTTTATAAAAAAAAAAGATTCTGATATGAAAAATTCATAACATTGACAGTTGCAGGTGTTAACATATTTATGGGTACAAACAAATTATGTCAAATTTTTTTTAGCTGCCGTATACAATTATATTAAGAAAAATCTTACTTATCTTGAAAACTGCTCCAACGATTTTAATAAAATTTGTTCTGTGTACTATTTAATATATGCATTGCATAAAGTCCACATCTAAGTAAAAACAAAAACTAGGTAGGTAGAACCTCTTTATATATTTTCTTATTTCTCACGCTATCAGCTTCACCAATTTTAATTAAAATTTGTATGCAGGGCTTCCTTCAAAATTTAATGGCCGATTTCATAAAGCCCCTTTTAACTATTTAATAGGCTTTTAAGTCTTAAAATGACGTTTGTTCCATACAAAATACGTCATTTAAACATTTTAAAAGCCTGTTAAATATTTGGGAAACCGAACATCAATATGTGTATGTAATTAGCACACTTCTAACTCATTTTATTTCTGATTCCTTGTTTCTTTCATTCAAAACAATTATTATGTAGTTCTCCAGATATAGCCAAATCCCGAGAAATCCAAGATGCTGCATTCTAACCCCACCTCGAATTTCTTTGAAAGTTACGGATAAAGTTAAGGGCACTATTACAAATATTTCCACCAAGTTTGAGTCTGTTAATAATTTTGTCCGAGTCAGGGGTCTTTTTTGTTTGATTGCAATGGACAGTACTTCTGCCCACCTGCATTGTCAAAATTTCTTTCCTAAATCATAATTTGCTTGTTTGAATATTAACAATCAATAAGAGTTGATAACACTTTAGACGTTGTTGCCAACAAAATTGTACACACCCACAACTTCCTATCGTAACTAATGTTAAAAAAAACAACACTTTAAGCTTTAACATTGCCGAAGTAAGGTGTAAAAAGTACAAATATTATTTACTTATTGATTTTGTTTTATTAAAATGTTTTTTACAAGTATAATCAACAAGAAACTTACCTAGAAGCATTTTTTTCCGTCTGCCAATTATTTGTCATTTCAGCATGAATGAACAGCTAGCTGCTCACAGTAAAGAAGCAGCTCCAACTTAGATACTTTTCTTTCCTTTACATGAAAGCTTTATGGATTAATACTTAATGTGACTTCTTTGCCCATCATTAAAGCGTTCGAATGGATAAAATTCACTACTCTTTCAACTACATAACACATTTCTTATACAAACCTAAAACACGCGACAAAATACATAGTGGGGTGGGCATAATTTTGTTCTTTTCACAAGCAGTGAGTTAAAGAAATCCTATACTAACTTAAAAGCTTCTAATTTTAAGGGTTAAGATACCTGTTATTTTTTCAAAGGTTTTATTCGCACGTGTTCGCCCGTCAAGATCCTAAACCGAACTGCTGAATATGGAAGAAATTCTTGTCCAATTTAGTTCTCGATATAGGTTGTAGGTTGAGTGTGGTACTGGTAATAGAGAACCGAAGAAGGTGCATAACTAACACCTATTTTCTTGGTCTTTTATATCGTCCACGACTGGCTAGCATTTATTTTGTTGGATACTTTCACGCTGTAAGGATAGTAAAAGAAATTTTTGGTAGGTATAGGTAAAAGTTTATAGGTACACACCACCAACACCCCAGAGTGATATCCTTTGATTTGATTTACTAGGTCACCTTCATGCTGGTCGTTTGTCTGCTGCAAACTGACTAGGTGACAACAGGATTCAAAATCAATTTAAACCTACTGACCAGAACGACAACAGGAAGTAGAGTAGGAAGCCCGCTTCCCAATAACGATTAGTTGCTCACTCAAAGTGACACTAACATTTATTATCCGGCATATTTCTCACTCTTGCAATAAAAAGTGAGTCTCCGATTTTTCTTCCTTCAAGGACTTTCTTCTTCTTCAAAAAAAAAAAAAACAATTCAGTATGATAGTGTGCCTAGGAATGGGTTGTTTTTTTTTGTATTTATTATTCTTATATGCTACTTTATTTAGTTTCGCGTATAAGAATCCAAGGATATTCATGCATGCCAACACGCAAGGAATCCAAACACACAAACAAGGAAGGAAAAGTAAGAAATATTTTTCTGGAGACCTTTTATCCAAAAATACTTTTTTCAGAGAGTTGGGCAAAAAAAACCTATTATCTATAGGTATAGGCATGTAGGTATAGAAGAAAGCAGCAACAATAAATGTCGGATGCGAAATTTCGACATAGATAACGTTTTGGCATGAGAAAAGGGAAAGGAATTGGGGAAAAAGGATATGTTCTATGAGTGCACTCATTGCATGAGCTTGCAACTTATCGGTATTAACATTAAACAAATCGTTATTTTTGTAGCAAAGTGGATGTCAGGACTCAGGATGTTTATTTATAGGATGGGTTATGTATTCAAATAGGCGCACCTACATATACAGTAAAGGTTAGGTTATTTCTTAATTTTATAAGTAATAAAGTGAATAAACTATGTATGTTCTCCTTAGTGCCATATTATCTAACATTGGTGTTACTTAACTTCATTATAATATTGAAAAAAAAACTTTAAATAGCACTTATTAGGTATTTAAAGGTTTAGTCAATGTTGGCAAAAAAATATTTTTCTCATAATAATCTTCGTTTTTAACTTAAAAAATATAAATACTTTATATCTACTAATTTTAAGTATTAAATATTAATTTAATCATCTATATATGTGTATATGTATATAGAAATAAATCGTGGTGTGTTCGGATGCTTAAAACTTGAAAACGACTGGACAAAATTGGATAATTCTTTCTGCGGGTTGGTTCGTAATTGCTACGTGAAAGTTTAGAAAAAAGAACAACAGGTGGCGCTGTAGGCGTACATTTCGTTTTTCAGTTCAATTTAATTACCGTTCAACAGGTGGCTAGGGTGGGTTAGGAAATGTATTTTGGGATATTCTTTTTCATCTTTTGTTATTTGTAGGGTGTGAAACTGGGTCAAAATAAAATAATCGTCCGATTAAAGAAATTCTTTTCTTGTAAGAAAGTTTTTACTTAGGAAATGGCTTTAAGGATATTCTTTTTCAATTTTTTTTATTTGTAGGGTGAAATGGGAAAAAATAAAAACTGTTCAAATTCTGTTATTTGTAGGGTAAAAATGGGCAAAAATAAAAAACACTGTCCGATTTAAGAATTTTTTTTTTTTAAGGTTTTTCTTTGGAAATGGCTTTAGGGATATTTTTCAAGTTTTGTCATTTATAGGGAGAAATGGGGCAAAAATGAAAAAACTGTCAGATTGAAGAAACTCTTTTTTGTTTCAAAGGTTTTTCTCAGGAAATAGCTTTAGGGATATTCTACTTCAAATTTTGTTATTTATAGGGTGAAATTGGATCAAAACAAATTCATTCAAACCTTCAACAAAAAAGTGGTTTTTATTACAAAAATTCAGTTTGAGAAAGTAATAAATTGTTTACATATTTAGCCATTCATAACGTGAAGTAGGTTAAAACCCATAAAGTAGTATTCGATTACAAAATTTAGCTAAAATATTTATATATATTTTCTTTTGTAATTTTTATGCGAAGCTTAGGTTTTTGTACCCGTGCTAAGCTGGGTGGGTCAGCTTGTATGGAATTAAAAATTTAATTTGAAAAAAAAGATTAAGTAGTTTTTGAAATATCAAACTAGAAAAAAAATATTTGGATTTTTTTTTTAAACCAATTCTGTGCAAAAAAAATAACGAAGAATTCTCCAAATAATCTGCTACAATTATTATCAATTTCAGTATTTCGGACAGTGTTTTATATGATTTCGTTGTCTCATTTTTGTATATGGGAAAATATTTTCAGATATAAACTATAATTCCAACCTTGTTAAAGCCTAACTACATAAGCCAAAAAGTACTTTTGTACAAAAGTAAAAATATTTTTTTTCCCGCTAGCGCAGTTATTTTGTGAAAAAGACTATACAAATTTTTTTTAAGACCAAAATTTAAGCTTTCTGCATCATTTTTATAAGTTTTCCAGTCAGAAAAACTATTCCAAAATGAGTTTGAAAATTTTCACTTTGTACTTTTTCTCTTTTTGGGCTTATGTAGTTAAGCCTTTAGTTTATAAACAAATAAAATAGTACCGCACTTAAAAAGAAAAGATTAGCAACAGCTGCTTTTTTCCCAATGAATTAAAAGTAAATTGTAATAAAATATACTATAGACCTTTTTCTTATTAAACAGAGAGCTGCCAAATTCTTTACGAACAGTGTATGTTTCTAACCTGAGTGTTAACTTTAGATTCCGGTTAAGTTAGACTCTGGTTTAAAATATGACTATATGAATATACCCTAATAAGATCAAGTGTAGTAGATTTTCCACTAGTTAAACCGTTTTCCAAAGGAGATATTAATTCTTTTAAAAGTAAAACTAGCTTGTTGCTATTGTAAATGATTTATTCAAGCAATTTGGGAATCATGGATATTGAGAAAAAGACGCGTTTTATTTGTTTTCCAATCAAAGGAAACATTTGTATACAGTAAATAGTTAGGTACTTTCGAGTTTTAATTAGCAATTATAATTTTAATTTAAGAATGTAGGTATGTATGTAGGTATAACTATATATCAACCTTTTAAAAAACAATGCAAAGGTAATATTCATATTTATTTTTTTAAAGAGACGAATTAAGTAATCAAAAACATAGGTTAACCTATATACCTAATAAAAAATAATGCATTTCTAGATTAACACCCTCCCACCTAAACGATAGATATTGACCTCCTCCTTTAATACTTTTTTTTCGTCGTCTCGCCCCATAACACATCAAACTTGTGTCGCATTTTATGCTAATCAAGCAGTTTATTAATAATAAATATACCTATAATATTATTAGGTTCTTTCTGCGCTTTACTATTGTGAATCTTTATCAGAAGTCTGTGTCATAAAATCTGCGTTCATCTCTTCAATTTATGTAGGTATAGTATCTTTATAAGTTAAGCACCAATTTAACAATCTGCTTCTAATAACTCCATAAACCAAATCCGTCGCATTATGATTATGAGCCAGAAATAAAAAAAAAAAAACAAGTGCAAGACTGCGTCATACGCACTTGCTCTTAGACTTAAATTGACTCAAGATTGATTTATTCAAATATTTTCTTTAAAAAAATGTTTTAATTAATTTTTTTAAATCCAAAATCAACATCAATTAAAAAATATCTTATAATCATACAAATCAATTGAGACTTTAGCCTAAAACAAAGGAATGGTTATAAGGCACCAGTTATGCGGCTTTTATTGAAAACCATAATTGAAAACTTTAATTTCTAGTTAAGAGAGGCAAAGGTCCAGTGCGAGATTAAAGTGAGAGTTAGCTAACTCTGAAAAACTAGGCTTAAAAAAGCAAAATCAATGATAGTTTTAGTGTCAAATCAAAGCTTATGAATGTTCCTTTAGACTCAACCTTCCTCATGTAATGACTTTTATGATTTCAATGATCATTGAAGTTCATTTAAGAGCTTGAACAAATCAAATAAATGTCCCATCTACGACATCACCTTAAGTGGAATGATTGAAGACAACCATCATATACATAGAGGTAAAGACAGTAAAAAACTTCTGAATCACTTTTACCTTATTTTAATTGAACTTTTAATCGACCTAATATTTTGTCCCTTGTTTCATAACTTACAATACGTGCTTAAATAAGGATCAAAATTGTATAACTTCTGTGATATCCCCAGGGCTAATATATCTACAGCAACAGCTGTATGCGAAAATCATTAAATTATTATTAAATAGGTACACGGTTATAAAACAAAATTTAAATAAAATTAATCCTCCCTAAATGCTATTAAGTTAAGTTGTTAACTTTAGATTCAAAGTAGCTTTTAACAAGTCCAATTAAATAGTGCTAAGTCTTCTACTTGGCTGATGTATTTCAGTAGTACATAGAATTTGTATTATAAAAACCTTCATATAAAAATGTTGTTAACTTTATCTCAAGTCTAACAGAATATGAAAAGGTAACATAATACATCCCCTGTGACACACCCCCTCTTCGCTTGCATAAATTGTTTATGCGTTTCGTTTACCCTCTAAACCAACGTCTACAGATTTAATACAAAACTAACACCGCGAATGATTATCACGCATTTTTTTGGGTATTTTATTTCCGTTATTATTTTTATTTCAATTAATTATTCAATGCTAAAGTAATATCACGAGATTTAAGGAACTTGTGGAACGTCAAGTCGCGTCGTGGTCGTCGTCATCGTCGCCTTTTATATTCAGGTCAATCTTGACGTTGGAGATTATAATCGATGTAAGGAACACAATCCTTAATTAGGCTACCGGGGCGACACGTTTTGCAAATAAATTTTACAGAGGTATGTATAGTTAAATTGGTCACAAATTTTTTTTGAATGCCTTAATCGAAAATAAAGGCCTATTTGGCTCGACACGACGTCCTTACATTTTATGCTTCTTATTAATTATCTGATATCTCAATTTTCTGGGAGGGTGTTGCAAATTACTACCGAGCAGCTTCTCGATACGGTTTTTAAACCAACGTTTTTTTTTATTATATTTTACGCTTTTTGGGATTCTAAAGTTCATATTTATAAAGTTATGAAGAATTTACAATCAGAAACCGATATAAATGTAAATATGTAGGTACATAATATTTATATACCGTTAGTTTTCTACCTTTCCTATCACAAAAGTTAGACGTCAGCTCCCAATTTTAGATTACGTAATGCAATGAGATTCATTCCCGAGTTGGGCATTATTGAGATAAATATAAACTTTTCTTGTATACGAATAGTAGTTCATAATTTCAACTAGATATTTGAAAAAAAATAACTGTAGGTACTCTGCGAAACTTGAGTTCACCCTGTAGGATTAGTTCTCAAAAAGCTAACACAATCATAACCATTTTTACTTTTACTGTATGTACCTACATAGTATGTAGTACATACCTTCAGGTAAGAAGACTTCAACAAGCTCATCATTAAAATACTCTCCTAATTACAGGTGGGTGTGTACATTATGTACATACCTATGTACGTTCCTACTTAAAAAGCACTATTTCATCCAAATGGGTTTCTTGAGGGTAGATGTCAGATAACCTACATACACACTGAAATGTCCATTTATAATTAATACCATATATGTATTATGTAGTACCCAAATAAAGCTATCCTTTCCCGGATTTCCGATTATGAGTCCTAAATCTCGGCAGGAATAATCATCCTTGAATTTTGGTGCATATAAAGGGTGTTTTTTGATGTGTAAACATCTATGCTGGCGGTAGAGTGAAAAAATAACGTGAACGTTAGTGTGCAACGTTACGTCGTGCAACGTTACGGTGTGCAACGATCTGCATTCTAGGATGGGTGTGTTCAGTGAAAAAAATCTTAAGATCCCCTTCAAGCAAAAACAAGTCCGTTTTGGATCCGCGCACGTTGATGTTTACACATATTAACCGTGAGTCCCGGCACTCACACAATGTTTTTTTTTAGACGTGTGGTTCTCAAGAAGAAATAAAACGCATATAATTTAATTTTATGGCCAAGAAGTTAGCTTTATTATAAAGATATGGGTTTGCCGTTATGTTTTTTTTTGTTGGCCGACGCGACTGGCTTGAATTAATTCCAGCCGAGAGGTATAAATCAAGTAACAGCTGTCAAAAAGACCAACTCTGAAAAAAGTATTGCCAGATTGAAAACCACACGTCTAAAAAAAACACCCTTTAGTAGACAATTAGTTGATACAATCGATGTCACTATCCATAGATGTCGAAACGAATCCAAGCAAATTATTCATCGGATTGAACACAAAATCCCATTGTAGTTCGTTCGTCAATATTAATTATTTTGCAGTTTCTCTGATTGTATCAGCAATCATAGTATCAGAGTAGGGTTGCAGTTAGAAAACATCCTGAGTGTGCCCGGCCCCTCGGATTAGACAACAATATCGATATGACGACATCAACATAAATATTGTTATCTTTTCGCATACGAGTACGCTTAAGCCCTAGTTTTTCATAAAACTCCTCACATCCTTTTGAGTGGAAAGTTTTAAGCTGCAAATGTGAAGGTGAATTTAAAAACAAAAGTGTTTCCTGTCATATGAACTGACAACACAACTAGAGGCGATACGAGATACGACGATGTGCACGTGAAATTTGAGAAAGCATTTATTTTTTTCTTACTCTGATTTTCCCATTCGAAATCGATTCAAAC
Organism: Leucozona laternaria; assembly: GCA_932273885.2. Taxonomy (NCBI): domain Eukaryota; kingdom Metazoa; phylum Arthropoda; class Insecta; order Diptera; family Syrphidae; genus Leucozona; species Leucozona laternaria. Next base: position 17,207,245 of record OW026368.1, on the reverse strand, counting down.
AAAGCCAATAAAGGCTCTACTCTCATCACTAAAGCCCCAACACCACCCTAACCACTGAGTTTAAAGCTTGTTATCATTATCTGCTTTTGACCTACATAGGTATATACAATTTCAATTTCATTTCATCACGGACAAACAATAGAATCATAGGCATGATTCGGATATGTCAAACTAATCAAGGAAAGGTTGCCCAAGTGGCCCGCCCATGCTTTTGTGTTTAAATCGCTTGATAGTGACCCCCCCCCCCCCCCCATAGATCATCTTACGTCCCCTTCCGTGTACGTATAGGTTTATTAATGGTGACTTGAAACTTGAACGTGACCTAAAAATAGGCAAGAGGCAGAGAAATATAATGCTATTTAGTGTTTTTGCGGAAAAAACATGGGGAGGATAAACAACAAATTTGTCGTACCAATGGCAGAAACAATAGTAAATCACGCAGCCCTTGTTATTAATTTCTGATGTTTTCTATGAATGTATATGTATTAATTGTGTATGTTGCCATGGATGAGGTTTCAGTTTTGGTTGTATTGAGCACAAAGAAGATAAAAACTGTCCTTTTTTTAGAAGTTTAACTTTTACACACACCAGACACCACCCACCGCCACCATCAGCCACGACACCGAACGAAAAAAATCCCCCACAAGGCGTTTGCTTGATATTAAATGAAACTTGGGTGTTAAATTGTTAAGTAGGTTGAGAAGATATAGATGGAAGCTCTTAAAAGGAATTGGGAACAACTGCAACAAATTTTTATCGCATCCGATTTAATATTAAGAACTACTTATACAAAGGAAAATAGCCCTCAATTTTATCACTTTTTTAATATTCAGAATTTAACAAAATCAAATATAAGTAGTGTGAAAAATTAAAATTTACGAGTTTCAATGACATAGTATGTAACTAGTGCCTTAGTTCAGCCGTAAATCGAGTAAACATATTTGTGTAGCAACTGCAACTATTTGCTTTACGGGTTAACAAATTTTTGAAGGTTCTATTTTTTACATTTTGCGATACCTCGATGGAAACGTGGCGCTTCCACGTTTAACATTGCACATTTCTGAATCAAACAACAACTACCAACAAGATTAGGCTGGAGACCAACGAATTGTTGGCTCATAAATTGATTAAATAAAAAATTTAAAATAACTCATTTTGATATACATTTTTTTTATTCAATTGTATGCACGTTTTAATCTTAAGATTATAGCGTTCTTGTTAAATACATTTGTTTTTTTTTTTTTTATGAAATATACAAATTCTATAAGTGTTTTAATTACACAAACATATATAACATTGTATACCTACATGTAAATAAAAAATATTCAGTACATTATGTAAAGCTACAACAAACAGTTTGTGTATATAAATTTTGTTAATTTTGTATTGTTTATTTTAAAATAAAAAGCAAAAAGAAATGTTAAAAGAAATCTAAATAATATAAAAACTTATCCTTATGTTTTATTATAAACTAATTTTTTTTATTAAAATTACATTTAAAGAGTACATTTTGTAAAAAAGTCATTTATATATATGTATGTATGTATAGAATAAATGCTTACACGTTTTCTTTTTTTATAGTTACACTTTAATCATTTTTTTTTTATTTTTTTTTTATACTAAAACTATTATTATCGCTTTGTGTTAATTTTAAGTTTGGTCCTATTTTACATAACACTATGTGTGAATTGTTATTGGACATTTGTAATTTGTATGTATTATATTAAATATCATCTACTAAGTGGCCTTCAACGACGGAAGAATGATGGTATCTTCTTCGCTGTGAGAAATCTTCATTTTCATCGTTAAGCTGCGTTGGGGAAAGGTCTACACCAGGACAAGATGGTGTAACCACTATATGTTCATAACCGTGCATTCGTTTTCTAGAAATAAATAATACAAAATTTAAGTATATGTATAATGTCTTAAGTATTATCTACAAAGTCGAAAGGTATTTAGGACTTTACAAAAAATCGGTCAAGGTTCAATATATATTAAAAAATTTACTAACTGATTTTGGAAAACATGCAAATTTGAGTATAATTTTAATGAAAATACATTTTTTCAACTTACCCAAAACAGCGGAATATAACACTCTTCAACCACCCGAACAGATTAAATTCAGCTGTTAATCCTGGTTTCACAGCTGGATTAGCTGTACCCACATAAAACCAGACGAAAAATACAACAACAAAACAAGTTAACGCATAGTACCAATTAACCATGAGCATCACTAATAATTTTGTCACAGCCTGTGAGATGAAAAGAAAAATCATAACCAGTTTCAATTGATATTTAAATCTACCTCTACTCACTCCAATCAAAGAAGCCCATCGATTGCAATATCCAGAATACCAATTCTTCGTTTTCGAATGAATAGGTGGACGGATGGGTGCAACTTGCTCTTCATTTTCAACGTTATCTGCTCCATCGAGACCTAAAACGTTTGTACTATTTGTTCCCCCATTGCGGAATAAACCTTCATCTATGCTACTGTCAGGACTATGACTTGGATTTGTGATTTGTTCTGGTTGCATTTCAATTATATTGTTTCTATCAGTCTCAGTGGTTCTTGAAGGCACATGAAGCGGTGTATTTTGTTGTGATGTCGTGGGGCTCTGCAAAAAAGAAAATAAAATTTTTTTGTTTTTTTTGATTTGAATTTAAGAGACATTTTTTTAATTAACCTGTAAGTTCTTATGACGCACACGGTCTGGAAACAGCAGATCCAAATCATTTTCACCCTGGACAGCACCGTAGCGACGAGTCTCATAGGATGGGCTTGAAGCCTGAATGCGGAATCTCTCCTCGCGCTGCTCTTGAAGATCAAATGTTTGTGCGAGAGCGAAGTATGAGTAGTCAATGCAAGCATAGGTGAGCAGGAATGGCATTGTTACAATTGGAGCGAGAAAATTAATATCACCAACCATGATGAATGTGATTGTTATAACTGCAACTACACCCATTGAGTAAAGGGGAACTTTATTGGGACCACGCTAATAACAAATGAGTGTTAAAACTACACTTCAAAAATATAATTTATATAATAATTACTCCTTGAGCGAGGACATCGATTCCAGGAATGACATTTTCTTTAGCTATACTTTGTAGAACTCGAGGAGTTCCATACATTGCACCTAAGCACGATGACATACTGGAGACATAGATTCCTGCTAATAAGAGGAATTGTATGACTGAAACTTTGACAGAAATCATAAAGTCAGTAAGAAGAGTTTCATGGTTACACGTTGCTCCAAGGAACAACACAAAAACCATATAAAGGAAGGTTCTGAAAAGAAAATAATGAATTCATAAGTCAAGCTATTCGTAAATAAGAAACTCACGAAGTTCCAAAGGCAGCAAGTGTTCCATTTGGAATATCAGTAGAAGGAGCACGTAAATCGCCACTCATATTGATGCCAGATAAGACACCAGTGACGGTGGGGAAGAAAACACCAAAAACCCGGAACCAAGTATAGCCATCTTCATACTTTTCCCATAGATTGTCAACAAAGTTACTACTGTACCATCCATCGAAGCCATTTTCTAAAACACGGTAGGTATTTCTTTTTTAATAAGCACACAAATCTAAACAAAAAATAAATCCTACTTGGGTCTACGACAAAGCTGCCAACCATGAAATCCAAAGCTGAAAACAAAAGGATCATAAGCAACACAAATTGCAGCTTAATGACCCATTTGACACCAGCCACATTAATGACACCCAACAGAAGAACAGCTGCAGCCGCAAATCCTCGTATAGCCCACGTATTTCCTGGCTGACCTACCAGCCCAGCCATTGACTCTCCGAAACCCATAACATTCAATGCACAACCAACAGCTTGTCCGAAACAATAAAGTAATCCCAGCGACCCACCAAATCGTGAGCCTAGAGTGTGTGCAATTAGAAAGTAAACACCTCCACTTTCAACACGACATCGTTCACAAATTCCGACTGCAGATAGAACTGAAACTAACGCGATGACCACTGTACAGAAAATAATAAGAACGGCATTTATAATGCCTGCTTGAGCAACTACCCATCCAGATCGGAGGAACACAATGACTCCAAATACATTGATGAGAACGGATGTGAAGACACCATCCCATACGCCGAATAATACTGGTTGAGATATAAAAAAATTCGTTCGCCACCTGAACGAAAGTTATCATCATGACTTTGATTGAGAATGTATTAAGTCTTGCCTGCTTACCATGGTTTATCACCCTGTTCGCCGGCAAATATTTCATTCGCTCCAGACGCATGATGACCACCAGCTGCATAAGTGTATTCATTTCCAAGATCTACAAAGCCACCGGTGTTTGATCGTTGTCGAAAATTGGGTTCGTCATCGTCACCGAGACCATAGCTGAAAAAAAATGTAATTCATATCAGCTATAACTAACTGTTAGCAATTAAAATTTGTTTAAGATTAAATACGGGATTCTACTGAATTCTTTTCTGATTAAGCTACTGAACCAGTGAATTTTTATAGAGTCGCCAGCTTTTGCTTTAATTTCCAATGCATTTTCAGATTTGTTGTTTTGAAAAATTAAAGAAGTAGGTAAATCAACAATAATCTAACAAAAAAAATATTTGGGTTGGCTTAATCACAAATGTTTGCTTGTTTTCGTACAAACTGGCGATACCTTAATTGTTTCCCATTAATAACATAAATGTTTTTTGTTTTTTTTTTTTTTTTGCTGGAGCGTATGCACATTTCTTTATCAACAATTTTTTTCTTTTTACAAAAATAACTTAAATTCTTATGAAATTTTACATACAAATCTCAGACTGGCGCACTGTAGCGCCAATGACAAAAGTTGTCGCAAAAAAAAATTTAAATTACGATGCTTGAATTTGTTTGTTTTGAATTTTACCTAATATAATAATTACTTCGGATTATCGAAAAATTCGGACTGAGGACTAAACAAAATTTTAATGTTAGTGCGGTAAAAAATGCACTAATTTGGAAATGGGAATCTTTTTTATCTTTGGAGAGAGTTGCTATAAAAAAAAGTGGTTTATTTATACCTAGTTTCGTCTTTTACTGTAAAGCCTTAACTACATATCGTCGGCCTCATAAGCAGACCTCGTAACTCCACCTTTTAGCGAAAATGACTTTTGAATGCCATTTTATAGAAAATTGGTCAGCGCAGCAACCTAGAAAATTTCGTATCCCTCTTAAAACTCTAAATAAACTTAAATTTAAATTTTGCATAGCACGTAACTCCATTGCTACTCTGATGTATGGCAGACCTCGTAACTTCAACAAAAAGTTTTCTCAGAAAACCTCGAATCTTTTATTCGTGGTTATCAAAACTCGTAACTCCATTAAACTCATGTTAAATTGCCACCGCGTTGGAAAACAGCCAAAAAACTATTAAAAGGGGAATCAATTTCTAATCATTTCTGTCGTTTTTTCTAATTATCTAAATTCCATAACATTCATTTTTTCCGCGGATAAGGTGGTGTCGAAGTGATTTTTTTTTAAAGTTAGAACCGTACAGAATTTTGTTCCCTCACCCCCCTTAATGCGCCTAGGCAAAGTGTTCCACAACCGAATAGCGTTGATAAAGAATTGTCTCTCTGAAGGTAAACAGGAGTATCGCGGTAGAATGAGTTGATGAGTTCTTTTTGAGGAAGCAAACTGTATCCAATTAAATAGACTGCAGGGTTGCTGCGACTGAATAACATTGAACAGCAAAACGAGAGTACAAAAGCGCATAAACTGATCAAAGGATAATTTGTAAACCTGGATCGAGTAACTAGAAACGTGGTCGAATGTGCGCAGCGTATAACGCACTAAATTGTTGAAAGCAACATTTAATCTTCACCTGCTTATTGAATCACAGTTACAAAATATTTCACAACCATATGTACATAAGTATAGGTAAAACCAACGTCTTAGCCAATAATAAACGTGTTTTTTAAGGGGTATAACATTGGGTAGGCCAGAGCGTACGTAAAACACCATACATTTTTCCAACATTGGCGTTGATGTGTGTATCCCAGAATAATCTGTTGTTGAACAGCATGCCAAGATTTCGTTTGGTACATAGTTGAGTGGGAAATTATTTAGATACAGGTTAGGAAAATAATCTAAGCTTAAGGCATTCTTAGCTTCTTCGAGGTCTTTGTTAATCATGTATGCGCACTGCGCAGTCATCGAACAGGCCTAGAGCACAACTTTTATGGAGTTCAACATCATCGGCGTACATTTGAATGGATGATCTACTCACTGTTTCAGGTAGTTCGTTTATATGTAATGAGAAAAGTAAAGATCCTTAAATCGAGCCTTGGGGTACACCTCTTGAAATTGGCAGAAGGCAAGATGTTTGATTGCCAACACTCACACATTGCTTTCGGTCACGGAGATACGATGAAATTAGAGTCACTGCAGCAGGTGCTAGACCATATTTATTTGCGAGTTTGTAACACAAATTGTCATAATAAACGGCATCAAGCGCTTTGGAAAAGTGAAGTAGAACCATAAAGGTAAAATCATCATAAATAGCTCGTCTGACGTCTTCAACAATGTTTGTAACAGCAGTGGTTCAGCTGTGCTTCTGACGAAAGCCAAATTGATTATTTGACAGGATTTTTCGAGAAACTAAGTGAACATTTAATTGTTTTTGGATTACTCTTTCGAAAACCTTAGATAGAAATGGAAGGACTGAGATAGGTCTAAACTCACTGTTAATACCACTTTTAGGTATAGTAAGTACTTTAGCGAATTTCCACTGATTTAGATATGAACCCGTCATAATGATAGTATATAAATATAAATATATGAGTGAGAGTATGTAAGACAATCGTTAAAATAATCTTTAGAAGTTTTGGGTAAACTCCATCAATACCTACAGCATTGGATTTAATTGTTAACAGACTTTGCACTATGTCAGTACTTTCAACACGAAAAAACTCAAACAATTGCGATAAGCATCGATAGCGGCTGTTCTCTGAGATCTCAGATACCCTTGGTAGGGTTGGAAGAGGTAAAGGGATAAAATTCTGGTTGATTGAGTTGACATCAACTTTTTCTTGAATTGTGGGTTGTTTCCCTATACCTTAAGCTTTCAGGTTATTCCATAGTGTTCGTCCGTTGATCGTGGGACTAGGCTTTTTCTTGTATAAGTTAGTTTTTGCAGCTGTTATTTTCTTCACTAGAAGGTTTCGAAGGCTCCGGAAAATCTAATGGTGAATTTCCAATCTAAACCGTTTCCAGATCTTTCTGCTTAAAACAATAAAAACCTATTAAAAAGATATCTCTGTTGTAACTTAGTTTTAATTTAATTTATTTACGAAGGCTGACTATTAAGTTTTTCAGAAAACCTTGTAACATGAGATGAAAGTAGTGAGAATACCTCGTAACTCCAATTAAATAAAAAGTATAGTTATTTTCGTTTTGAAAATGTTCTTATATTGAGCACATTATTTTTTTTAAATATAAGTAAATATAAGGGAAAAAAACACTAAGATTTATGCTTAAAATAAGCTCCGTGAGACATTTTCGTGGTTTCTGTAAAATTTGAAATTTGTGAGTTACGAGGTCTGCTTATGAGGCCGACGATATGTAAGCCCAAAAAGTGAAAAAGTACAAAAGTGAAAATTTTCAAACTCATTTTGGAATAGTTTTTCTGACTGGAAAACTTATAAAAATGATGCAGAAAGCTTAAATTTTTGTTTAAAAAAAAATTTGTATATTCTTTTTCACAAAACAACTGCGCTAGCGGGAAAAAAAATATTTTTACTTTTGTGCAAAAGTACTTTTTGGCTTATGTAGTTGGCTTAAAAATCTTACATTAATGTTTGTTGTTTAAGTTGCCTACGACATAAAATTCGATAGTTCAATAAATTTTTCATCACAAAATTGATTGAAATTTTATATTAAAGGGTTTTCCAATAAGAGGTGTTATTTTGAATAGCCCGCTATTTCGGTAGCTGTCACTTTTGAACACAAATTAGCCACATGAAGATGAGAATCCCCGGCAGCCATTTTAATTTGCCTACAAGCTTGAACTGGCAGTTATCAGATAAAAAATGAGAATGTGTGTATAAAAATCTCACCCATAGACAGTAGGGATCTTCACACACCTGGTTAAATTGTTGTTGCAATTCACATCTATTCATCGACGCGGGAAAAAATTACAAATACAACAAATGGGTTTTGGAGGCTGAAACGCACGAAACATTCTCATCTTCATATTTATGGCTAATCTGTGCTTTTGAAGCTGTCATTTTTTGACATTTGACAAGAAGAAACTACGCCATTAATAAAAATGGAACGATACACGCTTCAACAACGCATTAAAATTATTAAAATTCACTATAAAAATGGTGAAAATTTGGCAGAGACGGTTCGTAAAACTAAAACATTTTTGGGTCGTCGTGAAGCACCTTGTCGGACCGCAATACAGAAATTGGTGGACAAATTCGAGCTGTTGGGACAAGTTGGTGATGTGAAGAATAAAACCCGTGCACGTCGCTCAAGAACAACTGAGAATATTGCTGTTGTAGCCCAAAGTGTTGAAGAAAACCCAGGTTTGTCCATTCCTCGTCGTTCTTTGGAATTAGGCATTCCACAAACGTCATTACACCGTATTTTGCATAAAGACTTGGGTCGACGTAGTAAATCGGTATCGGTACCTAGAAGTAATAAATTGGTGAGAAACTTATAAATACATTTTTAAGTTTTATTTAATTTTCTTTTATGTTTGACCATTAAGGCAATAACTGACAAGGAACGAAGGTCCAGTAGTCGGGGAAGAAGAAGTAGTCGTAGAAGACATAGTCGAAGCCGTAGCCGTAGTGGAGCACGCTCCCGTAGTCAACGAAGACGGCGGGTTTCACGCAGATAAAAAAAAACTACATAGGTGTACTTTAAATTTTCTGTAAAAGTCGAGAAAAAAACTTATTAAAAAATATTTTAAAGTAAAATCGTGTTTTTAACGCCTAATTCTCATGACATTTCCTAAATTAATAACAACTTTAACCATGACATTTTATTCAACCGTCATTCTGGTTTTTGTTGAATATGTTTTTGTTTGAATATCTGCCTCAGTGGCTCTTATTTTTCCTTTTTCAAATTTAACAAGCGAAATTAATAATGCCGATTTCGATGAGCATTATTATGTGGTTTTCGTTTCGTCCAAAAAAATCGATTTTTCTTTGATTTTTTTGATTTGTGACAGGTTTTTCCTTTCCTTTCGACCAAAAAAATCGAATTTTTGTCGATCTGAAGTCGATTTTGCAGATCTCGATTTTTGGCAAGATTTACACAGATTTTCACACGCACTTACACACATCAAAGAAAAGTCAATTTTACCCAGTGTCGGTTTAAAAAAGGCACTCATACAATCATAAAACAAAATAAAATCACGTTTTGTGTTCGTTTTTCCAGTAAAATTTAAGATCTGACACCCAAATCTGAATTGGTCGAAACGAAAGCCACATTAATTTCTAGGGAATGAATTAACGGAACAAAAAAAAAGGTCTCCTAAACCGGCACGCGAAACATTCGGAGCGAATATGTGACCAGCGATTCGCAATGCGCCAGTGTATTTTTTAATCACCATAATTTAGACAGGCGAATTTTTCGTTGTCGTTCCGAAGTATTTGCGTTGGTTTGGGAGGGCCTTAAATTCCTTTTTATATGAGTATAACAGTTTCGTCAATGCGGCGCGTAAGGCCGGATACCTCATTTCTTCTCATAGTTTTTTGTTAGTAAATAAGTTTAACGTAAGAACCAACGCTAAAACATTTTCAATAAACCGCACAGGACTTATTACTTCAACCGAAATTAACTTGTAGTATACCTACATTAATAGTAGAATCAGCTCTTATTAACTGGATAACAGTTTTAAAGTACATATTTCTTTTTCATTATAATTTAAGGATGAAAACGTGACTTTTTATTTTTAAAATCAACCGAAGTAAAGCAAGCACTGGTTCACTATTAGGTAGATAATAGATTCCTACTAGTGCCTATATGTATATATTTTAATACAATCTCTATTCATTGGAAATATGTTTTCAAAGCGAAATTAAATGTCTTTTCTTATCAATTGCATAATAGCATATCATATTCCTAAAACTTTTATTGTTTTCCTTGGTGGGTACATTTGACCAGGCTGAACTTTAAATTTGTGTTTTTAAAGTCATATCAATCAATCTTTAATAAATACATATGTACATGGTTCCATGTGTTTTTTTTTTTGTAACTAGTCATTCATAGGTATCATAATTGATTAAACAGTAGGTATTGATCAAACAGAAACACCAAAGTTGACACCTACACAGATTTTTCTACTATCTAGAGCCGAGTCTGATAGTGAGTTCCATAGTTTTGGTGAATCATCAACAAAATCAAAATGGAATACCTAGCTACTTGATGGTCTATTTTCTGTTTGACCAAAAAAAGGAAACAAAAATAATAATAATAATAAAATAAAGTATTATCTATGAATAATCATTCTACATACCGATTCCAATCGACTTCGGCACGTCGATAGCCAGCCCGGTCACCGTTCTCGCCAGGCATAGTGGGTTTCGTCTTTCACCTTCTGTTGTGATGCCGTTATTACAATTAAAGTTCTATATTCTGTAACTTCCGAATATACTGTATTCTTTTAAATTTCAATTGAGCAAAAACAATTAATAGTTTTTTATTCCTGTTGCGCGGATATGAAATGCTGACCAAAACACTGAATCAGTTCATCTTAAGAAAATATGTGTGGCAAATCGATTTATTTTTTTCCAATTGAATCGAACAATACTCTACTGTTCACTATTTATTTACGTACATTTCCATATTTAATTATTAACAATTTAACACCCAGAGACTTTGATTTGTAAAATAAATTAAAAAATTTGTTTATAAACGAAAAAAAACTGCAGAATTCGATCCGCATCCGACCCAACAAAGAAGTAGAGAAGAACTTTTATTCTGTTTCTTTTTTCTTTGAATAGAAATTATTCGCCAACTTGTCAGAATGACGTAAACACCGTCGGTAGAGAAAGCAGACAGTTGCCAAGGATAGAGCAGAAAGAGAAAACCAAAACAAAAAAACATGAGCAGAGGCATAAACCCGAATGAAATTTGGAAAACATGGACACGGACAGTAAAACTGTTACGGGGGCGTTGTCTGAATTTAAAGATTCACCCTACATTATTTTTAATATACAAAAGTATAAAAGCTGAACATGCTGAATTTTTATTTTAGAAAAATTCTGATACCTAATGCAACAAAAGCAATTACTATACTCTGTGGCGAAGTGTGAATAATGTGAAGCAAATTGGGTGAACCAAAAGTTTCGATTCAATTGAACAACATAATGGGAATGGGAATGAATATCTTGAAAAAAAAACTTACAAAATAGTCATTTGGTATTGCTTGGGTGATGGGTGTTAGTATTACTTCAACAACGCCGACACAAAAACTTGGAATGCTTTTCCAGGAAATAATTAATTTTTAATTATTTTTAGGTTTTTGAGACAAAATAAACGATTTTATTGATTGCAGTTACGTGCATGACTTTGAAAATGCACTTCCTCATATAGTAGTTTATAATAGAATTACATTTCACCTGATCTTAAAAGTATCTATGAACAAACATTTTTAAATCTTTTGAGTGTGCTTGGACCTCCTCTATTGGCATTTAAGACACATCTGTAAATATTTTATTACCAAAGGACAGTTCAATTGATCTATCATTAATTACTTGAATGCCAAAAATAATAAAAGTCAAATGCTTTAATTTTGTATCAAAATACTCAATGATTTTGCTTTTCAAATCAAGGCAAATGACCAGGACAGTTGCTTCCAAGAATAATCTTTTTTCTTATTTCTTTACTTGAATTGTTTTGAGTTTCTGCAGTTCTAACAAAAGCTTTTTTCCGCTTTCTCTAATGGAAGTGACTCTTGACATGCCAATTATAACAGTTTTGGTTTATAAAAGTACTGTTTATGCGGCCCCGCAGGGCTAGGGCCCTTCACCGATGGGCATACTTCAGGCACCCAGTTTTTTTTTCAAGTCGCGCGAAGTGCGTTAACGTACGCCCACTTTTAATGGCGGAAAACTGTTTATAACTGTTATAAATTGGCATTTCTCTAGTCTCGTCCTTCTCTAATACAGGAACAAGTTTATTCGTAAAGGGTCTGTTTTTTTATTTTATATAGATAAATTTGAAAAAGGCGAAACTTTAAGTTTATGCAACTTTTTGAATTCATACGGGTTGCACAATTACTGCTAAACAATACAAAAATCAGTTTCAAAATAAGGTCCCGGTCGTCTGGTAAATTTTGAAACGATCCTAAACGCCGAAGGCCTCCCCTTGCATTGCAAGTTCAAGACTTCATTTTGCGAGTTCCCAGAATTATCAGTTAAGAAGCTTTAAAACCTCCAATGGTAACTCCTTTAGTCTTTTTACCTCTCGTAAATACACAATACTGACCATAACATTCAAATCCTATGTTGATCTATTTCTAAATTCAAACAATACCTATAATAATTCTTATCAGTAAAAAATACCTACAAATGCAACACTCAAACAAAATAGAAATGGACTAGTGAGTTTCCATTGAAATAAACCGATATGTAAAAGGTACGAATAATTGTTATTGAAAAATAATAAAATCTTTGTTTAAGTTTCATTTTATTTATCAAAAATACTATCCTAATATATTTTAAGTTGGAGTGCGATTTACTGCTTCTTATTTGGAGTTTTTTTCTTCACCACGGGCTTTGCCTCTTCTTCACTTTCTGACGATGATTCGTCACTTTCTTTCTCCTGGGCAATAATTTCTTTGAATTCTTTAACTGTGATCTTTTCCGGAACAATTTGGAGCAGAAATTCTAGGGCATCATCTTTACTTACGTAGGACGAGAGGTGTTCGTATTGCAGTGTGTTGCCTTGTTTGCAATTCTTATAAGCACTTTTGGCCAGTTTTTGGATGAACATTTCCTTAATTAGGTTAGGTATTATTTATGAAATTATTGGTTATTTATTTAATTTGATAAATTATTAAAACTTACAGCCGATTTTTCGACAACAAATAGAACATCATTCGAAATTTTACCAGTGTCCACGGAACTCTTCATTATTGTTCTTACTCTACTCAATGGGAAGGATCTTTCATTGTTCTTGTTCTTAGCTGCTTTTGGTTCAACCATGTTTTTTTGTTTTAGTTTAGTTTTACAAACAATATATAAATTATTTTAAATGGTTTTTGAAAAACTATAAATGCGCCAGTCAGGTTCAAAAAAAGAAAAGAAAGCCGAAAGTAAACGCGTAAATAAAATCACAAAACCGCCTAATGTCAAAATGGAATATAAACACAAGTGAAGTTGGTGCGGTTCGCTGTTAAGTTTCAGTGAAACCAAAACTCATAAATTATCAACATAATCTGTATCGTTTTGTCTGCTATACACGACGACTTTTGCGTCTAACTCCTTTCGAACATAATGAGTGCAAAAGAGAAGAAAAATGAGACGGAAAACAAACTGCCCTATGATTCGTGGGCCAAATTTCTGCGACTCATTTTTGACATTATTTTATTTCTTGTTTGTTATTTTAGCAAATGCTTTATTTATTTTCGTTATTTGTGGAGCGCATTATGTACCTATAGCTGCGGTTGCTAAGACTGCTTTTACACTACAGCGATTTTTAATCTTCGTTTCTCCTTTGGTTTCCTTCTAATTGCAAATACCTTTTACACGACAGCAATTTTTAATGAAAAGTTTAGTTTGTGCAAGTGAAGAAGTATCATCTCACTGCACTGTTTACTCCACTTGATTAAGCGAAGTTATCTGAGTCGACGACGAATGAAAATAAAACACATTCGAACAATAAGGAAAAGCACAAAGAAGAATGAGCGATAACTCTGCAATTTGTTCAACCTCAGCAATTTCGTCTACCCCGGCCACCACATACGTCCCTCGCCAACGTGCTTAAAAATCGCAAGAAGAAATTGCATGGTTTAAAAGCAGTCTAATGTGTAGAGCATAGAGCATTTCTATGCTGGAACAAAATCGTATCATTTATGTTTGTTGTTTGTTTGGTTGCTACGAGAATTTCACTACCGAAGAAAAATTATAGAGGATTGCCAAATTTGAGTCATGACTTAAAAGTCATGGTGTAATAACGTACGACTCACAGGACGAAATTTTAAAGAAGAATTCGAAGAAGAGTCACGACGCAAAAGTCGTCGTGTAATAGCAGACAACCAAACCAACGCGAATACTTGGAAACGATAACGCAACATTCGCCTGTCTAAATTAGTTAACATGGTATTTAAAGCTATGCCCAAACCCAAGTGGTGGAGATCAAGATAACTATTATCGCGAAAAAAAACCGTTCCGAATATTCTCGCACCTCTTTGGGATTCGCACACATGCAACTAAACAGTTTGGTTTCGATTTTGAGCACTATGGGATTATATAACGGCCATATTATTCACTCGATTCATCCAGATTAAAAATTTAAATCCAGATGCAAGGCATTCAAATTCAATGTAAATACATCTGGACTTAAGTTTTAATCTGGATGCATCTAGTGAATAATATGGCGGTAAGAGTCCGTGCACATAAACCTGGGTGCCATTGACTTATTATATAATATATATTAACTTATATAAGTCAATGCTGGGCGCACTCCCATATAAGCCGATTTATCACCTCGTACATCAAATGTCAAAATTTGTATGGAAAATTATATACGCAGAGGGCAACGTAATTAGGATATACACAGATTGCTTTATAGGTGCGTTCATGCAAAGTGAAGCAAACATTTACGGAAATACGATGTTCGTAAATATATCTCATTGCATGAATACCCCTATTTTACTATTACATATTAGGATTGTTTGGAAACGTGAAATTTTCACAATTAGCTGTCAAAAAAACCCAGTTATGCTAAAATTGTAGTTACCAAACAGGTATTTTGTATGAAAGCGAGATGAATTTAACTTATTTTTCACAGTCTGTAAAGTGGCACTTAAGTGGGCAATGTGAAAGATTAAGGCTCCATATCATAGTAATAAAATGGCTTACTGAAGTATTTATTACTTTTGACACGTAATCCAACTTAAAATTTTATGTGTGTGCGTGTATTCTGCGTCTACTCCTTTATGAAATTGGGAACAGAAGAACACTCCGAAAACATTACTCGGAACAGCCAATCGAAGACGACATCCGAACATCGAAAGTGACATTAATGGTCGATTTCATAAAGCCCTTTTAACTGTTTAACAGGCTTTTAAATCTTTAAATGACGTTTGTTCCATACAAAATACGTCATTTTCAAAATTTAAAAGCCTGTTAAATATTTGTAAAACCACTTTTCTGACTGTGAAACAAGCCCTTACCCTAAAGTCCTTATATGGGAAGTTTAAGTGCTACTTAAGGCTTTCCCAAACCAACGCGAATATTTCAGAACGACGACGAAACTTTCGCCTGTCTTAATTTATTTACATGGAGATTAATGGGAGCACCCACACTGGCGCGATGCGAATCTTCGAAGTTTCGTCGTCGTTCTGAAATATTCGCGTTAATGTCAACAATCAAACTGGCCCTTAGGCCTGCCGCCCACTAGGCAACTTAGTTGCCGGCAACTTTAAGGCCTGCCGCCCACTAGGCAACTTAGTTGCCGGCAACTTTAAGTTGCTCGGAGTTGCCGGCAACTCCGAGCAACTAAAGTTGCTTGCCCTCGCCCACTAGGCAACTTCCGAGCAACTTTTGAGAATTAATATTTGTGTTTTTTTGTATTTAATTTTCTATAAAAACGTGCTCCACCTAAACCTATCTCAATTTGACCTGTCTAAAATGCAAAATCAATGTAGTATTTCAATGGACAACAAATAAAAACGTTAAATTTTCGAAAATTCCTGAAAGTTGCTCGGAAATTGCTTAGTGGGCGGGGGTCAGCAACTAAAAGTTGCCCGGAGTTGCCGGCAACTAAGTTCCGCGAGCAACTCCGAGCAACTTAAAGTTGCCGGCAACTAAGTTGCCCAGTGGGCGCTCTCCCATATAAGCCAATGTAATTGAACCGGGAGCAACTAAAAGTTGCTGGGGTGAGCAACTAAAAGTTGCCTAGTGGGCGGCAGGCCTAAGTTGCTTGGTGTTGCCGGCAACTCCGAGCAACTAAAGTTGCTTGCCCTCGCCCACTAGGCAACTTCCGAGCAACTTTTGAGAATTAATATTTGTGTTTTTTTGTATTTAATTTTCTATAAAAACGTGCTCCATCTAAACCTATCTCAATTTGACCTGTCTAAAATGCAAAATCAATGTAATATTTCAATGGACAACAAATAAAAACGTTAAATTTTCGAAAATTCCTGAAAGTTGCTCGGAAATTGCTTAGTGGGCGGGGGTCAGCAACTAAAAGTTGCCCGGAGTTGCCAGCAACTAAGTTCCGCGAGCAACTCCAAGCAACTTAAAGTTGCCGGTAACTAAGTTGCCCAGTGGGCGCTCTCCCATATAAGCCAATGTAATTGAACCGGGAGCAACTAAAAGTTGCTGGGGTGAGCAACTAAAAGTTGCCTAGTGGGCGGCAGGCCTTAAAGTTTCACAATTTTTTTCACATACGTGAACGAACCTTTTATATACCGAATTTTTGGCATCATTTATGAATTTGAGAAATGACACTAATGACATATGTGAATGTGATGTCAACATCGGACGTGTAGAAAATTCCTTCACTTTATGCTAAATGGATAATAAAATTTAAAACTTATAAAAAAAACCATCTTAATAACATTTTAAAATGCCTAGCATCGACGATAGAGTCGTTGAAAAACTAAACAACGAAATTGGCAAAGATTTTAAGAAGCTTTATCGTGCCTCTTGTCTGGTAGACACCTATAAACAACGTTACACTGAAATTGAAGACAAAGTATTACTTCGAATCACTTATGATTTCAATAATTTATTGTTTTTTTATTTTTTTATTATAAAAATTCCTTTTTTAGTTGAATTATGACGATGGAAATAATACCTCAAACATTCGAGCAGCCCTCCAAAGCGGCGAGGAAGCATGTAAAAGTATTGATTTTCAAATGGAAAAGTTAAACCGTTTCGAAGAGAAATTAGCTTCGAAAATCCACGAGTCCAATCGAATCCTCAATGGGGTTAAGCCACACCTTGACAAGGTACGACATCTTCAAAGATTGGTTGAGTATTTAAATGTTGTCAGAGACATTCAGGATATAAGGTTTGAATTGAATATGGGGAAGTATATCAAAAAAACAATGGAACTCAACATTGTCTTTTTCAGCACTTCACTCACTTCTGCTATAAATGGGAGAGATGAGACAAAAATGGTCAACTTGTATCTATCCCTGAGCGGGGCACATGATTCTGGAAACTGTGTTATTGGCAGACTGGATTCTGTTGAGGCTCCATTCTTGCAATCGTTTGCGGTGAGAACAGCTGTCCATTGGCACGGACTCTTGAAGGAGAAGTTTTCAAAGTTTGTTTTTCATGTTTCTGATATTTCCAAACATTTAATGTTTTTTTTTTCTCAATTTTCAGCGAATTCGAAACACTTCTTAAAAATATCAGGTGGGCAAATCAAGGCCATGATATGCTCAAATTCTCTCCATCGAAAGATAACTTGGCCAAGTTAACACTCATTGCTGAGTATCTATTTTTGGTAATTTTCTTAGAATGGTCTTGAAGAATTTTCAATAAATTCTATTCCTGCAGCTTAAATCTCCAAATGAAGAATCGGAGCCTTTGCAAATGATTACTCCAAGTATACTCTTGCAGCCAATAAGCACAGTTACCAAACTTCTACTGAAGCAATACAGGACGCGGTAGAAAATCTATTTATTTTTTTTCAAATTTTTGTTTTTATATTTTGCTGATTTTAGATTTCTATTCCATTTTACTGGCACAAAACAAACTAACCGCTTGGACAAACCCGAGTGGTACTACACGCAAATCCTTAGCTGGATCAAGGACACGCATTTGTTTGTTGGCAGGAGCTTCCAATCAGCAGTTATCAGGGCCGGGCGAGTGGATTTCAATATTCGGGTAAGGAAAATACTACAAACAAAGCAAAAAGCAAAAGAATTGTACAAAGCGCTCAACTGCTTTCAACTACTTCCAGCTTGAGTTCATTCGTGGTCTTGTCCAGCTATCGATTGAAAAACTATCCTCCGATATTGACGAAATCTGCAACGATGAAAACCTATTTGCTCATCTACTCGATGAGACTTTAGCTTTCGAAGCTGAGCTTCGTGAAACTTTTGGCTATCCGGCGAGTTTTCCCAGCGCAATCACTGTTATCACCCAACCAACATATCTTTTGAAGTGGATCTCGTTAGAAGAGAGATGTAAGTCATCTGTTTCGTCCTCAGCCTTATCTCAACTTTTATTTTTTTTTTTTTTCTTTTTAGTCTGTGCGGATAAAATGGATCAGATTCTGCAGGGCTATGACCCCTGGACCCTAATCGATCCTGGCACACACGATGAACTGAAGATACCCAAGTGCGCTGATCAGTTTATAAGACTCCTCGAAGCCATCAAAGACCGTTATTATTCGCTGATTCAACCTGGTCATCAATTGCAGTTTTTAAACCTTCAACTGGAATTGATTGATAATTTCCGAAGGAGATTGGTACAGCTGCACAGTTTTGCAGTTGTTGATAGTATTCAGGTTTTAAATGCAATTAATTATATCAATTCAGTGCTTCGCGAGTGGGGGGAGAACGTTGTGAGTTTTTTGTTTTAAATCAACAACATTTTGTGAACTGATTTTAGAAATGTGGATGGATTTTTTTCCACAGCACTATTTACATCTCCATGCGGCTCTGGTGGGACCGAATGCAAATGAAATTAATTCAGTATTTGAACATCCTGTAGAAGAGTTGGAACATTGGCAACAAATACTTGTCAAGAATCTCGCGACGAAAGCTGTAAATGAAATCAAAGCAAAATCAATGCCATATCGTCATGATAAATGGCAATCATTATCAGAAAATATTTCAAGAGAGCCTTTTATGCTGTCGACTAGTGCCGGGGAAATGTTTCAGGTGAGTTTTTCCCCCAAAAAAAATTTAATTTTCTCCTTGTTATGCAAATCATAATTACCTTTTCAGGTAATGGTAACAACACTGCACAACTTAGAAAAAGACCTGTCCAACAACCTCTTCAACCTTGCCCTGCGTTTAATAGCCAAACAAATGGACGATTACTTCCTCGATAGTATGGTAATGAATACAAAATTCTCCTCAGCCGGAGCTGCGCAATTCAATTATGATATGACAAGAAATTTATTCGCTCTATTTGGACAATACTCAAGGCGACCAGATTTGTTGTTCAAAAAGTAAGATTTAGCATATTGCCTTCACTGAAAGAATTCTATTGGTTTTTTTTTTGTCTTTCAGAGTTCATGATATCTGTAAAATACTAACCATTCCGCGGGGATCAGCTATGCTTTTACTCGAAACTCTTAAAGGAGACGACTACCGCTTTGAGGAAAAACAAAAAGCATTAAAAGAGTTCGGCGTTGTCCATTTTAATCCCAGCACCAGCCTTGATGTAATCGAAAGGAGGACAGATATCCGATTGTTTTAGGACCCTGGCAGTTTTCAGTTTAGTTAGTGAAATAAAAGTTGGAGATAAAATTTAACGGAATAAATCGTTTTTATTGAAGTTTTGATGTTTGTTTTATGCGTAAATTATTGTGGGAGAAAAATAAGCCTAACCAAGAAAAATGATGAAGCGAATAAGCAGCTAAATGCCTTTTCGCAGTTTCTCCCCAACTGTGAACTCTGTCATACCCTTGCCGGCGACACCACAAGTGCCAATACCGACGCGTCCTTCGACATTTTCGGGCGAAGCAAATATACTCTTTACCTTCATTCCGGGTTTTTTTGAGTTCTTCGTAGTGAAGTTAAGCCACTTATTTTTGTCGTGCTCGCGCTCTTCTTCTAGTTCCTTGAATCGTTGTTGTTTCTTTTGTTTGCGTTTTTTGAGGTACTCTTTTTGATTCGGTCGATGTCGTCTGGAAAATACTAGTTAAATATAGCTTATTTAGTTATCGTACAACTTACTTTGTTGATGGGAACACTTCATTGCGGCTTGTACGTTCTTTCAACTCTTTAAGCGTTGTTGTGGAACGATTTTGATATGCCTCGAATATTACACTAACCTCGCCATCAACGGTGATGCCTTCGATGGTGGCATCATAGTAGACACCATCTTCGGTCCACTTAGCCTGGCATTTGTCACCGATTTTCCACACCTTCGCCGGACAAACAAGTTTTTCGGCCTCCAGCAAGGCAGCTTCGATTTCATCGTAGTAAGATGTTGAGGTGGCTGGTTCGACATACGAAGATTTCTTTTGTTCTTCAAGTTGTGTTTTGATCAAGTCGCGTGTAAGTTCTATTACTTCTTCCAGATCCTTTTTCAGCTTAAGCAACTCTGAATTTGCAGGGTCTGTTAGCAGAGCAGCCTCAACCTGAAATCGACGATATTATTCCATACCTATTATGTATATGCATGTTCAAGTGATAGTAATAAATTTACCTGCTGTAGTTGTAATTTATAACTTTGCAAGTCATCTGCCATTTCTTAATTTAAGGCGATTATTTTGTTTAAATTTTTGTTTTTTAAGTTTGAACAAACAAAAACTATTTTCTTTTTTCCAAAACACGTCCCTTCGTTTGACAACACTGTCAAAAATTGTTGACAGTTAAGTTAGTGATGCCAGAACGAATTAAATATTAAATTAAGCTAAGACCACACTGAGAATCAAAAATTCTTAGCCCCTTTTCACACGATAAAAGTAATTTTCAATTGTCTAACAAACTTTCAGTTTATCTTTATAGTAGAAAAAGGCTTGAAATAAAGGAAGTGAAAAAGAGAAGGGTGTCGATTCCATTTAAAATCCATCGATGCTTAATTTTAAAAAAATATTTATATGATTTATTGATTTTTATTGTGTGACTGTTTTTGAGATGAGTGCTACAAATTGTCATAAATACCTGTTTTGGTAACACCCCAACTCCACAAGCCATACAGATGTCCCACATTACAACCACAATCCAATCAACAATCAGCTAATTTTTTTCCGATGGGCAAGTTATGTCATGTCGTTTCATTTTATATCTAAACTCCACTAATGAAAGTCAGAGCAAGGGAAACACAGAAATTCGTTTCACAACTACTCCTACCTTTTTCCTCAACATTGACCACCACATTAAGGCCTGCCGCCCACTAGGCAACTTTTAGTTGCTCACCCCAGCAACTTTTAGTTGCTCCCGGTTCAATTACATTGGCTTATATGGGAGAGCGCCCACTGGGCAACTTAGTTGCCGGCAACTTTTAGTTGCTGACCCCCGCCCACTAAGCAATTTCCGAGCAATTTTCAGGAATTTTCGAAAATTTAACGATTTTATTTGTTGCCCATTGAAATATTACATTGATTTTGCATTTTAGACAGGTCAAATTTAGATAGGTTTAGGTGGAGCACGTTTTTATAGAAAATTAAATACAAAAAAACACAAATATTAATTCTCAAAAGTTGCTCGGAAGTTGCGTAGTGGGCAAGGGCAAGCAACTTTAGTTGCTCGGAGTTGCCGGCAACACCAAGCAACTTAAAGTTGCCGGCAACTAAGTTGCCTAGTGGGCGGCAGGCCTAAAGGCTTAACTACATAAGCCCAAAAAGTGAAATAGTACAAAAGTGAAAATTTTCAAACTCATTTTGGAATAGTTTTTCTGACTGGAAATGCAGAAAGATTAATTTTTGGTCTAAAAAAAATTTGTATATTCTTTTTCACAAAACAACTGCGCTAGCGGGAAAAAAAATATTTTTACTTTTGTACAAAAGTACTTTTTGGCTTATGTAGTTAAGCCTTAACTCTCACACACGTAAAATGTCAAATTCCACTGCCAAGCTTTGAACAGCGGTTATGTCGTGTTCAAAAAGTAGTTTTCGTCGAGATGTGCACGGCATGGATTTTTGTGCATCCATTGATTTGTTTTCTAGACATGTTCATGAAGGCAGCATGTAAGCCAAAAAATATTTTTCTTCAAGTGCTTACATGGTGACTCCACGAGAAATATTTCATAGAATACTAGCCGTGTTTTTTTTGCAAGTCCATATGGATTTGTCGAAAAAAACGACATCATGACTAATAGTTTTACACGTAAATACAACAACAACTTAAATCCATATAGACTTAGCTAGGTCCAGATAATTATCGGGACTTACGTACTGTAAGTAAGAAGTTCCTAAGTCCCGATGTCGTTTTTTTCGACAAATCCATATGGACTTGCAAAAAAACACGCCTACTATATTGCATGCTATGAAAATTGCTCATGGAGGCTACTTTTAGTATTCTATAAAAAATGTCTTGCCACATATTGCTATCGGCTCATAGAAAGCTATGGATAGAATTCTATGAGCAAGCAATTTTTCGTTTGATATTTGTGGGTTTGTTTGAATTTTGTTTGTTTTGTGTGACGTTGTTCTATTCTCGCAAATGAAATAGTATTCTATGAAAATGCCCAACCAACATTTTATGGCATACTATCGCTCTTTCTTTCTATTAAAAGTGACAGATGGTAATCTATGAAATATTTCAGGTGGAGACCCCGTGTAATAGAATTGAACGATAAAAACGAGGTAAGCCACGATATTTAAACGTTAAACGCAACAGCAACTAGTTGAGTTCCTTAAGGCAGCTAACCCAGAGGCCACACGAGAGAGTACTTGTTAGCATGTAAACTTGGTTTTCTTTTTTCTGTGAACTAACCAGCGATGTGGTTTTATTGGCCAATATTTCTTCCACAGATTAGCCACATGAAGATGAGAATCCCCGGCAGCCATTTTAATTTGCCTACAAGCTTGAACTGGCGGTTATCAGATCAAAAATGAGAGTGTGTGTATAAAAATCTCACACATAGACAGTAGGGATCTTCACACACCTTGTTGTTGCAATTCACATCTATTCATCGACGCGGGAAAAAATAGAAATACAACAATGTAAGCAAATGGGTTTTGGAGGGTGAAACGTACGAACCATTCTCATCTTCATATGGCTAATCTGTGATTTCTTCGCGCTTGTAAAAATCACAGCTTTTGTGATCTTTGTCCGCGGCTCACTGTGGCCACTAGCCTTCCACCACGCTGAACGCATTCATTACTCATTCAGGCCTTAAATTAAAAAAACTTTGAGAACCTCTGCTGCGAACAAACCGCTCCTGTCATACTTTTTAACAGAAGAAGAAAGCTTGGTTGATTTTTAATGCCCTCGAAAAAAATACACATTTTTGTTTGAACAATATTTTCAACTTAAAAAGGAATGTTTTATCATATTTTAAATAACAAATAAATAGATTTTAAACCATGGATGATAAAAAAGGTGAAGTTTTTAAGAAAGACTCTAGTATTCCTAGTGTTGTTGGCTCTCTCATACACGAGGAACCGAGTGAAGTCCCTGAGCCGAATGCAGACTGTTCGGAAAAACAAAATGTAACAACAGACACCGATTTTGGATCGACCATCGATGCGTCTTTTGCGCAAGATAAACAAGACGCCACCGCTTCCATTGATGAAAATTTCTCACTGCGATTAGAATCAAGTGATGAAGACACATTTAATGATGCAATTGACATTGAAGGTGGCGCTCCTGAGGGACTTAAAATTGACGTTAAATCGGCAATTTCAAACAAATCGGATACACTATTCTCAGATATAGAAAGTTCTGATGATAGCATTGTATATGAACCGAAGAGTAATTCAGCAGTTTCGCCAGTTAAAGAATGGCAATCTAGAAGAAAAGGAAGCCCAGCAACTACTATACCTGCAAGTATATGTGAAGAGAAAAAAGTTGTTGAATCAGAGTTCGATCCTGTTGAGTCTGATGAAGAATTTTTTGAAGATCTACCATTGCCTGAGAAAACCGAACAAATTTCTCAAGAAGCTAAATCGGACAAAACCATGCAAGAAGAAGAAGAACGATCATCTACTCCCTTGATTGATGAAGAAAACGATAAGTCTACAGAACTTGACTTGCTGGTCGAAGGGGTGGAAGCAATTAAAGCTTCTATGTCTAATGAATCCAGTCAAGAACTAGCATATAGTCCATCAAATATTTTTCAAAGTATGGACTTAGTTGTAGAGAGCTCCGTTGATATTCCACAACAAATTATTCAGGATTCAACAGATCCTTCAAATACAATCGCAACAAGCCAAGACTTAGCTGACGATAAATCTGCAGAAGACAATTATGAAGAGTCTTCAATTATTGGCCCCATGCTGATTCCGGATGTAATGGAAGAAACGATTATTCTTTCCTCAAGCTCGTTGTTGCTTGGAGAAAAGGAAGAACGCCCAACAAGTAAACAAGATTCACTAGAGACAGTTATGGTCCTTTCAGATAGTTCAAAACAAGCTGCAGAAACAGTATTTGATTCTCTTCAAGATTCTTCTAGCATTCCCACGCCAGATGAAAAGTCGGAGGAGAAATTGGTTGAAGCTCTCCCAAGTGGTAAGAATATTTTATAATTTCTATTGCCTTCATGGCTTTGGAAAGTATTTTACTATGTATTTTTGTTTATGGATAATAATAATATTTGATTGTTTAATATACCATCATTGAAAAAAAAAACTTTGTACACAAAACAATAACAACAATACACATTCAGCGCGTTGCTCATATTCTCCATTAAATAGCAATATACATACATTATATCCTCTCTCGTTTATTTATAAACATCAAAAGCATCAATTTTGTTTAAACAAAAAGTTAAAAAACAGCTTTTTTCAGTTAGAAATTTTGCATCTATTTGCACCTCACTTACGTTAGTCGGGTTGGGTACGTGTGTTAAAAAGCCGATTGAACCACTTTACCCAAAACTTAATTTGAAGAATAAAATGTATGTATCAAGAAAAATTTGTCCAGAACAAGAAGGAGAGCTACCGACATTGGGTCGGCCACGGTTTGGAGGATCCTGCAAAAGTGCCGTTCAACGCGTGCGGGAATATAGGCTGAGACAGCGATTAAAACAAAATCTTAATCAACATAATAATTCAAGTACTTGTTAGTATTAAAACCTTACTCTATAATTTTGTTTATTTTTGAGTATTGTTAAAAACGCCAGATGTTGAAAGCAACTAAACTATAATCGGTACAAAGTAATTCTTTCAAAACGTGATAAAAAGCTAAAAACTTGAAAAATTTATTTCGTTCCATATTCCCTCACGGAATACCACGATGCTTGCACTTATAAATGGTACACCGCATTCCACTCTCCATTGTGCCAGTGATTTCGACCACCGATTATAATTGTTGCTACTTTTTTTGAAAAGGGCCTCCAAATTAAAAATTAAAATTTAGGCAATGCGTATTGGAAAGAAAAATTTCTCAAGGGATTAATTAACCCCATTATAGCTGACATTTTTCGATAAACAATAATCCATGGACGTTTTACTTCTTGCGCATATGTACTCAACCTTTTTGTTTTCTTTTTTTTTTAAGTTGAATTAGAGTCCTCCGAAAATTCAAACAATGTCGCGATGAGTCCAACAATTCTCAAAGATGATCCAAAAACAATAGAAATAGATAAAGAAATCCCAGAAGAAATAAATTTTGAGTCTTTGGAAAGTTCAAAAATTATTCAGGAATTAGCACAGGAGGATGAGACTATCTCGATGAGCCCAATGCTTGTCGAAGAGGAAATGACAGAAGAATCGAATCTAGAAGTTGATGATAAGATGGAAGAGAATCTATTAAAAAGTGAGGTAAACGACTCACTTGCTCCGGAAGAAGAAAAACTTGAAGAAGAAGAGCCTATGGAAATTGACGAGACAATCTTGGAAGTAAGTGGAGTTTCAGATTTGGAAATAATTGAAGACGACACAACGGTAGAAAAGACTGACAAGCAATGTTTGCATCAAAATGAATCTCAAAAATCTGTCGAAAAAGAACCACAATTGAAAATAGTTGAAGAAAATAAAGATGTTGAAAACAATTCAGATACTGATAAACAAATGATAAATAAACCAATTGATAAATCAACGGAATTGGCTGAAATTGACGATAAATTAGATGAACTTGAGCAATCCCAGAAAGAGCTTTCAAAGCCTGCCGAAATTGCGGCAATTGAGAAAAGAGAAAAACCAATAAAGCAAACAGAGAACTTAAATAAAGCAGAGGATTCGAATGAAGAAGCGGAACCGAGTGACGCGATTGAAGAGCTATCGTTCATTGAAACTGAAGAAACGAAAACAGACGACAAACTTGTTGATTCTCCAAAAGTGTCTGCTGATGACGAGATGAAGGGAGTTGAATCGACTGAAAAAGAAAATCCAGATGACGTGATAAAGAAGATCGATGAAGTAGCAGAATTGTTAGTAAAACCAGATAATGTCGTCAAATCTCAGAAAGAAGTTCCAGATGAGGATAGAAATGTATCAAAAATAAATCCAAGCACTCTAGATGACCATACAGCAACAAATAAAGCGGTTATAGATTGTAATGAAACACCTCTAGAAAATATTGAAAAAACACCTGAAAAATGTTTGGAAGATCAAATGGATGACGGTACAGAGACAAGAGCTAATATGCAAGATACAGATGTTGATGGAACATCAATAAAATTTATTGAGAAAGCATCTGAACCAAAAACCAATGAAAAAGTTGCAGAATCAAATGAAAATAAAGAATCTCCGAAGGAAATAGAAGAACCTGCTGAAAAGTCCGAAGCAAGTGTAGCAGATGCAACGGAAACGATTGAAGAATCTCCACAGAAACAAGTAGAAACAGCGGAGGAATCAAATAAACAACTTAGTGATTCCACTGAAAAACACCAAACTTCGGAAAAAATATTGGCATCCGTTGAGGAATCAAGTGAAACAAGTAAAAAAGAGGAATCTCCGCAAGAAAATGCATTGGAAACATCAGAAACAAAACAGCAAAATCCTGAAAAGGAAGACTCGTTAATCGAAACAGTGGAATTGGTTGATGAATCTGATGTACGCGTTAGAGATTCAGTTGAAACGAGCGAATCCTTAGATATAATAGAGAAAACATCAGAGGAATCAAATAAACAAGAAGAAGACACCAAAGAGTCTCCACATCCAATAGTAGAACCAGCTGATCCTGGAACTGATTCTTTATCCCAAGCAACAGATTCCATTCAAAAATTAGCATCACTAAAAGAAACAGCTGTATTCCAAAAAGCAGGATCAATCGAAAAGCAGGAATCCTTAAAAGAAGCTCCTTTATCTCAAGAAACAGGTACTATTGAAAAGCAAACTTCTCTAAAAGAAACTGCTTTATCCCAAGAAGCAGATTCTATTGAAAAGCAGGAAACCCTCAAAGAAATTGTGTTATCCCAAGAAATAGATTCTATTGAAAAACAAGAATCCTTAAAAGAAACTACTGTCACAGATCCTATAGAAAAGCAAACAGCCCGAAAAGAAACTGCTGTATCTCAAGAAACTGCCAATTCTAAGAAATCTGAAGAAATCGAAACGACCAAATCTCCAGAAGTGTTAAGTTCAAATAAAGAAACTGGGGAAACACCAGCAAAAGTGGCAACAGAAGGCGTTGTCGAAAAAGTAGAAGTAGAAGTTGCAACATCAATTGAAAGCACAAAGTCCAATGAAATTAATGATTCAAGCCAACATGCAATAATACCACCTGCAAAAGTAGATCCTAATATAATTGAAATTGACGATGATGATGATGACCTTGCAGAGGAGAAAAAAGTAAAAGATAGCTCAAAAAAAGACGAAAAAGCTTCATCTTCGTCAACAAGTGAAAAAGAAGAATTACAAGAAAATAAAATCGATGATGTGGTGAAGGTTTCTCAAAATATAGAAGCCAAAGAGCCTGTCACTCCGATGGATATAGATGAAGAAATCACAACACAAAAGCCAACACAGAAACCGACAGTAGAAGAGAAAACTACCAATCGGGATGCTAAAACAGACCAAGAATCCTCAGCCAAAGACGGTAATACAACGATGAAAGGAATTCCAGTTCAAGCTCTAGATGATGACGATGAACCACTTCTAATGATCGATACATCCCACAAAGAAGACAATGATACCGAGAGCAATTTCATGGACACTGAAACGGCCACATCAGCACCAACAACGGATTCTAGTAGTGATGGTTCGTTGGAAGTGTTTTATGACAAGGAGTGCGTGAACTATGAATGCAAGCGGGCAACCAAGAACTTCTATCGGGCGGCAGTGTTCGCAATGAATTATTTTAAAGTATCAAAAAAGCGCACCAAGACACAATTTGTCTGTGAGGATTGTTACGATCGAGCTCTGGCTTCGTATGAGGTGAGTTTGTGAGGAATAACAAATCACAATGACTTGTTTGAAGAATGTGTCTTTGCTTTCAATTCAATAGGAACTTTGTAAAACACTCAAGATGAAACAACCTCTTTTGCATGGAACTACGTTCAAATGTCAAGAGTTTGTAGAAATCATTGACAGCAGTGACGAGGATGAGAGCGATACTGGGGGAGACAAAGTTAAAGGTAAGTTCTTTATTAAACACGATATTCAGCCAAAAGAATTTGTAAATGCGATACAACTACTATTCCTAAAGTTTCAGACGAAAATGCACTACCTAAAGAAAGCATTGAAATGCTTGAAGCCGAACTTGAAGGAGCAATTGCCAAAGTCATGCACAATGTTGATATTCAAAAGCAGCTATCATGGACAAAGCAAATATTGCAGCAGCGTTTAACGAATCTTCAAGAAGATTCGGACTTCGTATCTGAACAATTGCGGGCTCTTCAAAGAAAGGCCGACCATATGCATAATTCGCTTTATCAGTGTCCAAAAATAAAACTTCGTCAGCTAACACCTTTGGATTTAAACAGTGGTCGAATGTATAACCCGGAATCTGATAATTCGACGAGTGTAAGTAGTACTGAATATGTAAAAAGCAAAAAGAAATTATATTGTAAAGGAAAAATGTTTTCAGCAGATCCCCCTGCCAGGCGATATTATTCGAAATCCAATTTGTGTAAACGAACAGTACTATGCTGTGAAGACCAAAGCTATTGCTAGTTGGGTTCCATGTAAAGTAATAGAAGAGGTTGAAGGTTATCAGGCTGGTTATAATTCGACGAAAACTTATAAAATAAAGTTTACAAAACTTGCAAAGTATCCAATGTTCAAAACGGTCTACGCCAAACATATGGCATATTACGATCCGCCAAATGTTAGGCTGCCAATTGGTAGGAACCATTATTTTTTTTCAAATTTAAATCAAAAATTGTATAGCCTGTCTTTAAATAACCAAAAGGATCACGAGTAATTGCATACTTTGATGCAACATCTCTATCAAGGGGAAAAGAGAAAATGCTCATTCCCAGTGCATTCTATCCGGGTATCATTGCAGAACCACTTAAACAAAGCAATAAATTTAGGTACGTGTATAAAAAATACTAAATCACCAGTTATTAATAAATTGCATTTCTATTTAACAGATATTTAGTGTTCTATGACGATGGCTATTTCCAATATGTTAATCACAAAGATGTGCGTTTGGTTTGTCAAGCCTCTGATAATGTATGGGAAGATGTGCATCATCAATCGCGTGAATTTATTCACAATTATTTGACTCAATATGCGGTCAATAGGCCAATGGTGCAAACTCAAAAGGGTCAGAGCATGTTGGTCGATTATAATGGCAAATGGATTTATGCTCGTGTTATCGATGTGGATTGTAGTTTGGTGCAAATGTTGTTCGAGGGACAGAGTCGCTCCGAATGGATATATCGAGGTTCAACACGTCTTGGGCCTGTTTATAAGGAATCAAATAATCTATCACAAAAAAATACGCTTAATGCTACACGCAGGGTAAGTAATTCAATTTGTATATAACATTTGATTGTTGATTTTTTTTATTTCTTCAAAAAAAAAAATCAAAAGAAAACCGTGATAATCTTACTAAATTTGCTCTGGTTCCTGTTAATTTTGTATGTAGTTGTAGTTTTGACAATCTTAAATGTAGACAAAAAAAAACTCGGTGGCACCTGTTCAGTTAATCCTGAGTTAACTCACCAAATTTGATGACTTAAATCAGGTTAAACTTTAATCTCGTACTCAGGGCCGGCCCCAGCCAAATTTTCGCCCTGTGCAAGATTTGTTGAAAGCGCTTTTTTTTGTATTTGATACATACATACACTGATACACATATGTACATAAGACTTTTTAAAATTACCCAGGAGGTAGACTTTAAATGCGTAGGTCTTGTGGGATCTTTAGTTTTACGATATTTTGAGTTAAATTCTCCTTGAATGCAACAATGAAAGTGAAGTTAGTTAGTGGGCAAGAAATAACTTAGCACAGTTGTGATGGATGTTAATTTGTGATTATTATAATAAGATTTGTGGTTAAAATGCAAATGGCAGTACATTTTTGTTTGCGCAAGTTCAGATTAGATTTTCTTGCTCCTGGTAATGCGCCCCAAAAACTTTGCGCAATGTGCATTTGCACATCTTGCACATATGGTTGGTCCGGCCCTCCTCGTACTGAAAAGCTGGATATAAGAAGCTTCTGTGTAAACTCATGTCAATCGAATCAAGCAAGAAAGTCAATCGACCAGCATATTGCCTTGGTCACTGTTAATTTGCTTTTTTAAGAAGAATTTGAATGTGAACGCTCTCACATCGGACTTCTTTATATTTTTTTCATTTTGTTTGATTTTCAAACGTCAGGGAAGTAAAATAACAGAAAGAAAACAGAAAAAATCATACTATTACGCTGATGTTTGTGCGTATGTACAGACTCACACTCGTGTCGATGGATATAAATAGTTAAATTTAAACCCCGCTTTTCGCTATATGCACACATATGCATATATTTATAATGATTTCATGAACAAATTAAATTTCCTATAGAGAAGTGCTGAGGGATCATCCGAAAAATCCCTTTTGTCGGAATTTGGCTTTTCAATAATTCTAAAACGAAATAAGTACACATACATGCATATATGATTTATTGTTCATTCCCATCGCCAAGTTTTGTTGTTGTTAACTGAAATTGTTAGCAATAAAAAATTATGTTAATGCGATTTATTGACATCTCCATAACACTAATTGCCATTGCAGTACATTTTAAGTTACTGTTTCTTTTTGTTTTATTTTAGCATTTTCTATAAACCCAACGGACAAGTTGTAGATAGTAATTTCATTTTTTTACCAATAATGGCTACATCGTGTAAATTGTTATATCGTCATCAAAAACGGAGAAGTGCAACTGAAGTTTAATTTTGTTTTTATGAATATTTTAATGGGCAACAAATTTGTCCTATTTTTAAATCAGAAATCAATTTTTTACAACAGTACAATTGGCAGCGACCAGTTTGACAGCAACAAACGTGCTCCAATGCCACGAATGTACAGACGAGTAATACCAATTAAAAAAAATCAATCTTAAATATTTATCCATTCGATACGAAAAAAAAAACTAACTTCAGGGAAGTTGGCAATTGGTCTAGTATGGAACTGAAGTTCAATTTGATTAGGTCCTTATGTTTAATTTGAAATTAAATACAAACCTCATTGACTGAACCGGAGTGTAAAATTGTCATTTTTGTATTTGACAGCCATAAATCTGTCTCACAAAGAGAAGCGCTTCCCAAAATGCCGAACTATTTCGATTTTGGTTTGCTTTTACATATTAACAAAAATTTAAAGATCGATTGATTACGAAGTCGGTGGGTGATCACCACTATAATAATGAAAAAGGAAAAGAAGAAATAATTTGTGAGAAAAAAAAGGGAATTTTTGGATTGGTTTTTGGGGTTTTCACTGAAAAATGCTCCCAGCACTGCTATGAAGCTAAGAAAAGATACATACATACATGTATCCACGACTATTTTGCTGACTTTACGTTCTCTTAAACTACTTCCCCTTCCCCCCTAAAATATCATTGGAATTTTTACTGCCAGAAACTAATTCGATTCGGAGAAACCATCTGAATTCGAAAGAATGTTAGTCTGACTGAGATTTATACTCCTTCAGTTGGGATAGTTCTTTAATTTTTCCATAATTTTTTTTAAACTTTTACAATTTTATTAAAATTTTACCAAAGTTTTAGTTGCGCGTATGCTTTTATCCAATTAAATATGGTTTAACCCTTGCAAAAGCATAGCAAATATATGACGAGCTGGCGAACAAAAATGGAACTCCCCATATAAACTGCTTTTTTTGTGTGTTATATTTTTCGGCTCTCGAAAATAAAATCAATAAAGAATTTTTATTCAAAATCAGGTCTATAAAAATTTTATCGTTTGCATTTAACTGCATATTTTTTCAAGAAAAACCAGTGGGATATATTATAATAGAATACCTACTTATATGTTTTCAACAAAAACCCTGAAATTAGCTTTTTTAGTACCTCTTTATAAGTAGATTTGCATAGAACTACGGTCGCTGTAAACGAGGTATATTATGTTTTATGTGCCAATCTTTTCTATAGAGCTATTTTTCTTGGGCAAACGTACCCTTTCCTTTTTAAAGTTATCTCAAAAGAACCCCAAACAAGCAAGTGTCTTAACACAAATGTGAAAATTCATCGAATCCTCAGGAGTAATATGTTGCGGATTCCATAATTGACATGATTTTCATTGCATCATCATGTAATGCAGGTACACAAGGAAGCTGAGAGTGTAATTGTTGCGAGCCCGATAGACAAAATTTAGTCTAAGGCGCCAAATATAGTTTTCGTCGAAACTCATCATTAAAAATTAATTTTTTTTTATTTTTGGTGAATATTATCCAAAAAAAATTCATACAAAAAATAATGATTGCTTGATTTCTTAGAAACACAGTGAAACATAATGTATTTAGTGTTTTTCTAAATTAAATCTAGTAGTTATATAATCAAATAGTGGAGGAAGAGATGTCAAAATTTTCGATACGATGGTTTTAAGAGAAAAGTTTTGCTTTTTTGTCAAACTTTATAAGGTCGTGAAAGTTTTAAAAGGAAATTAATTTTATAAAATTTGAATGTGTTCAATATCAAAATTTAAAAATTCGTAAACTATAATAAATACATGGGAGTAAGTTTTTTCTTAAATTTTGTTCTTAACTAATCCGAGAAAAAAAAAAAAACATTTATGTAATTTTAAATAATGATTCCTTTTTAAATTAACAGCGCACAGAACCTTTCATTCGATACATTAACGGTGATGATTCTTCATCATCACAACAAGTACAAGAAACTGAAACACCTCAGACTAAAGCCGGAAACAGTGAAATTCGTTCAGTTGCCAAGAAGAGTGTTAGTCGAGTTGATACATCAAATAATAATTCCACAACTAACTCTGCAGCACAACCAGTGCCCACAGTTCGTCATTTAAATAATTCAACAATCTTTGTCGACGATGATAATAAACCGAAAGGGAAGGTAAGAACTTTACATGAAATATTTTTTTGAATTCTTGGTTCTTAAATAGCTTGTAACTTTCAGGTGGTGTACTATACGGCTAGAAAGAACTTACCGCCACGTAATTATGTTCCCCACATATGCAATCCATCGTGTCCGTTCAATATTACACATAATCTATCATTCTATAGCCCGTTGGCAAAACCATTGCTATCTGGCTGGGAACGACAGGTGTTTAGGCAAAAATCGAAGAAGTTTATTATATATCGAGGGCCTTGTGGCAAACGAATGCGAAATATTGAGGAACTTCACAGATATCTGCGAGTCACTGACAATGAATTGAATGTAGATAGCTTTGATTTCAGTCCAGATACGAATTGTTTAGCTGAGTATGTTCTTGAAAAATGTCTCGTTAACAAAAAGGTATGTTTGAATGTATGTTGTAAATATTCGATTTGATTCAGAACAGATAACAGACAAAGCTACAAGAGCTTTCACAATTAAGCCATACACCAAAGTGCTGTTGTTCTATTTAAATCCAAAACGCTTTCTATAAGTTTAAAGTTTTCAACAATAATTATATTGTTAAGGTTTCCAAAACTTATGAAATTCCACAATGATTCTACTTTCGTTCGATTTGTGACTTTTTTTTACCGCTTATCTTTAACTAAGTTCAATTTATTTCCTTGCTCTAGGATATATCTTGTGGAAAAGAGAAAATGCCAATTCCATGCGTAAACTACTACGATGAAACAATGCCACCAGCCTGTGAATATTCTGCTGTGCGAATTCCCACCGAAGGTGTTCCGTTGAATTTGAGTGAAGAATTTTTGTGTGGATGCGATTGTGAAGATGATTGTTCGGTAAGTTAATAAGTTTAGTAAAAATATAAGCCAATTGAGCTCATTTTTTTTTTGGAAATTTCCAAAGGATAAAACAAAATGTGCCTGCTGGCAACTGACCTACGCTGGAGCGAAATACGGAATGCCTACCGTCCCCACAGAAATGGTTGGCTATCAATACAAACGATTGTACGAGCACGTACCTACTGGAATTTACGAATGCAATTCGAGGTTATTTTTGTTTTTTTTCTATTTTGTGTATGTATTAAAATTGTATGAATTTTTGTTCAGGTGCAAATGCAAAGCGAGTTGCGTGAATCGTGTTGTTCAGCAGCCCCTTCAATCAAAGTTACAAGTCTTCAAGACATCAAATCGTGGATGGGGTCTCCGGTGTATAAATGACGTACCTCGTGGTTCCTTCATTTGCGTCTATGCTGGTCAAATGCTTACAGAACAGGTTGCCAATGAAGGTGGCCTGGATGCTGGGGATGAATACTTTGCTGAGTTAGATTATATTGAAGTAGCTGAACAAATTAAAGAGGGCTATGAATCTGATGTTCAGGAGCCTGAGGAAGACGAGGTTTTTTATTTGGTTGTTATACTATGTAGGTCTCATTACTAGTTACAAATTCTAGGATCTTTATAATCCCGAAAGAGAAGATGATGATATTGACTTCCGGGCGCCAGGTGAATCATTTAAAGATAAAGAATTCAATACACGTTTGAGAGCACGAAAAGGTAACAAGAACAGCACAGATGGAGAATTTGACTCTCAAGAGAGACAGGTTATTAGCTTCGAACCCAACAAAAATATGGACACATCAAATGAACCCAATGAAAAACCGTAACTTACTTCATGGATTAATACATCTTTAAAGAATAGTTATTATTTTTTTTTTTAGAACAATACGAAAATTGTTTGGAAAAGATGAAAGCTGTTATGTCATGGATGCCAAGGTCAGGGGCAATCTCGGAAGATACTTTAATGTAAGGTTGTTTTAGGCAATCATGAGTTGCGAATAATATAGTTTTTTTTTTTTTCTTTCAAATTTTAGCATTCTTGCTCGCCGAACTTGTTTGTCCAAAACGTTTTCGTTGACACTCATGACTTGAGATTCCCTTGGGTGGCGTTCTTTGCATCGACTCATATCAGAGCTGGCACAGAGCTTACATGGAATTATAACTATGAAGTGGGTGTTGTACCCGGAAAAGTATTATATTGTCAATGTGGTGCGCCCAATTGTCGGCAGCGATTGCTTTAAGATGTGTGTTTTTTTTTTAAATTTAAATGTAAAGCAATTCTTTTTAGATACTAGGGTCGAATATAATGTATTTTAGCTTGTCCATATAAAATGCTTTGTTTTTCTTTTTATGTTAAAAAAAGGGAGCGTGCACCTCAGTATGCGCGAAGTTAAACTGCTTTGGCGATCTGCCACCTCAAAAGGAACATGGCTGTAGTAAGGCAGAAAGAGAGATAAAGAGAAATAATGGGAACCAAAATATACTTTAACACTAACAGTATTCATAGGTTTCAGAATTAAAGAATCGAAATCAGTACAATATTTGTGCAGTATATGTATATGCAGTCGAGTTTTTAAAGCGAATGGGTTGTATAAAAACTGATATTGTTTGTTAATGCGATTTACAACAAAAACAATCCATGAGGAAAAAAGTTTTCGAAAACTCTACTTTATCATCAAATTATAAATTGAAATACAAATACATATTGCAAATTTCATCAATTTCGACTCACCCTAGTTTAAAAAAAAAATAAAAATTAGTCAAAAACGGCTGTTAAAATACATAGTTCTATTTTAGAAAATCCCTACACTCAAAGTAGCTTCAAAATAAAACATGTTTAAATGAAATCTGATTGCTTCTTATATTTTTTTCCAACTGTAAACAATTCTAGCACATTTTCCTGGCTTGCACGAATTTTCTTTTCAACACTCTATTTTTCAATACTCAGGCCCGTATTACGAAACGAAAGGCAACAAAAAACGATACCCAAGAAAACGATAGTCTAGACATAAACCGATTATGATTTACAAGAATGGATGCCTGAAAATAATGCCAGAAAAAATAAAAAAAACAGCAGAATTAAACTAACATAATAAATAAGTGACAACAACATAAAGTCACGATCCAAAACAATTAAAAACGTATGCAACGTGGTACTTATTAAAAATAAGTTACTAAAAAAGTTATGTAATTATTGAAACCAAAAATTTGGAAAATTGAATTCCGAACATAAGTCTTATCCATACGTATTGGAAGTCTTTTTATTTTTCAATTTCTGGTTTTGTTGTATGGGAAATCTGCTTAATTTTGATGAGATTTAAGACTTAGATCGAAACCTAGATTTTGATTTAGTGTGCAAAACCACACAACTTCGTTCGCTTACTTGAAATATAAATTGTGGGAAATTGGGGTTTAAATTATTTTGAGTCGATTGTACTTGGACTTGTTGGACACCATTTTTGACCTATTTGTTCGGAACAAAATAAACCTTGTTGTTTGGACGAATGGTATCCAAATGTAGGTGCATTCAAAGATACAAAAAAT
This sequence comes from Leucozona laternaria, assembly GCA_932273885.2. Taxonomy (NCBI): domain Eukaryota; kingdom Metazoa; phylum Arthropoda; class Insecta; order Diptera; family Syrphidae; genus Leucozona; species Leucozona laternaria. Next base: position 17,170,458 of record OW026368.1, on the reverse strand, counting down.
GCAGAATGCTTAAAAACTGAAGGCCACCGTGGGATATTCAATTCCAGTTGGTTTGGTAAATACGCAACAACAACTGCAAAGTAACATTTAGTGCGAAATGGAGACCGTCATAAATGAGCGAGATCATTTTTGGAGAAAAAGCTTCATATGAGCTAATGATCTAATAGTAATGTAAAAGTATTATATGTATATCAGAGAGAAAAATCATTTAACCATTTTTCATTACATACTTGGTACCAATTAAATTAAAACAAACTAAGTCTTTATTTATTGTAACTTTTAATTTTTATATATCTTGAGTGAAAGTCTTTAACCGACCAATAATAACATTATTATTCTATAATAATTAATAATATTTTCTTCTTGCCTCTGCTCCGAGAAACAAAAGAAAAAACAATAATAATAATATTTTATTTATAACTTTACAGAGTTTGTGTAAAAGAAAAAAACAATAAAAGCATTTGATACTATAAATTGCGTTTTTTTTAGAAAGAGATATAACAACTTTTGAAATTGCATTCAAAATAAATAAAATCGTTAATTTATTATATATTTATATATAAATTATCTAAATCTATATATTTTGTTTATATAATCGTAATGCATACATTATGTACTATTTTTTTTATTACAACTTTAATTTGTTTTTATAAAACCAATAAAAATAAAGGAAATAGAAAAAAAAAAATACTTCGCAAATTCTATAAAGCAGAAGAATTAAAGAAAAAAATTAAACCCGTCCAACCGTGCACCTCACAAGCCCATCTTAAGTTAATGGAAGTGGAGTGCTAAGAGCTTCAGCGAGGTAGTTCTCTATGGGCTTATCGCCTATGACCCTAAAAAAGAACAAATGATCCAGACACTTGAGACTGATCGACCGCAAGGCCGGCAATCTCAGCAGCAACTGTGCAAAGCGACTGTCATCGCCAGGATGTTCGTTGCGACAATGCTCATCCAGACACGCGTAGACCTTTTCGCGACACATCTCCACCTCATTGCGACTCTTCAACCCACGAATGTCTGGATTGAATAGAATAATCGCTCTCAGACATGCCAACTCTGATCGGTCGATGTTCAAACGTTTCATCTTCACACTAAGCTCCGAGAGAATCCTGTCGAATATGGTAGCCACTCCTGCCTGGATGGCACTGTTCCGATGATAGGTGAAGTTGGGTGCCAGACACAACTGTTGCGGTAGCCTAATAGGCGTTCGCCGATCGACGGTTCCATCTGGATTAGCGTGTTCGATGTCCAGGTATTCAATGCTGCGCCAGGCCACATTGGCAATGAGCAGCTCATTCCAATTTGATTTCAGCAGCAAGATCTGGTCATCGCGATGTAATTGTGAGAAATGTGGCATGCGACGAGCATACTCGACCATCTGGAAAAGCTGCTTGTTTATCATTTGGCATAAATGAGACACTGCTCCCTTGTACTCGGTCTGAACCATTGAATTAGCAGCAACCCGCAGATAAGGTACAACATTGTCGCCGCATCGTGATTCTGCCTTTTGCTCACATTCGATGATTCTTTCGATAGTCAGGTCCCGCACTGAGCTTGTAGGGTTTAAATCTTCGTTTCGAGCGTTGGCCATCTTGGCGCCACGCTGGCGTTCTTCCTGCACAGCTTCGCGTTTCATGCCGCACGTCAAACACTTCTGGTATCGACAGTATTGGCATCGATTTCGTTGTCTCTTGTCAATGATGCAGTTCTTGTCCTCGCGGCATGCGTAAGTGAGATCCTTGCGAACAGTCCGCTTGAAGAAACCCTTGCAGCCTTCGCAGCTGTAGACGCCGTAGTGTTTTCCACTGGCGCGGTCGCCACATATCGAGCACAAATGCTTCGATCCACTCAGAGGATGATTTGGGGGATACTGCGGCTGTTGCTGATGTTGGAGCTGCTGTTGGGAATGGAGGCGATTCTGGTTGGTCGGAGATTCATTCATTGCAGTCACAGCCTGCAGGCTGCTGATGGAAACGAATTGTCCTGGACTGCCGGGGCCTGGAGAGAAACCCTCGACACTATTGCCATTAAGAAGCGAGATGTCTGGTTTGATTTCTGGCGGAGATATGGGACCCATATGTCCGAATTGTGATTCTCTATCGTTTCCGTCCATTTTTGTTTCTCTTCGAGTGTTTTCTGTTTTAATAGTTTTAACTACCACTGTGTGGAATGATTTTCACACCTGTATGGAAGATTTTAATTTGTGTAGAGGTCGTTTGTGCAAGTCACTTTAACGTTTCTTGCATACAAAATTTATTATTATCTTGTTTTGTTAATTGGAATTTTTATTGCAGTGCGATTTTAGTTTTCGTTTTCATCAGCCATTTTTTATTATATTTTTCTTCACTTCACACAGAACTAAAGTATACAACAAAAAAAGGAAAAGAAAATATCCAAAGTGAGACGTATACACCTGTCATTTTAACAATGAACTGTCAGCAGCGTTCAGATGACCAATATTAAATAGCTAGGGTGGAAACGCAAATTATGTTGTATAACCTTCATTCGGTTTGGCGCTCACTAGGCAACTTTTAGTTGCTCAACTCAGCAACTTTTAGTTGCTCCCGATTCAATTACATTATGCGGTTTCCTTTGGAGGTGGCGAAGTACTTGTGAGTAGATGAAAACTTAAATCTAGTACCTTCAACTACTCATTCTTTCATCGCGAGTAGATGAGGTTTGTAAGAAAACTATTTTTTTGCGTTCCATTAAAAATGGCTAGCAAATTACTTGCAAGTACTTCGCCACCTCCAAAGGAAAACAGCTGTTGGCTTATATGGGAGAGCGCTCACTGGGCAACTTAGTCGCTTATGTAATTGAATAGGAAGCAACATAGTTGCTGGTGTCAGCAACTTAAAGTTGCTTAGTGTCCCCTTTCACATGAAGAAACAAGTTTTTAAAGATTTGTTGACGATTTCTTTTTATTTTTGTTTAAAGTCTCTTCTACCTTTCACACGAAGAAACTAAACCATACGATATTTTCTGTAGTTTCTATATAAAGTCTATTGGTTGAACGCATACTACTTTAAGTGTCAAAAAGGAATGTCAAAATAATCTCCTCAATTGTTAGCCGGGGAGATTTGAAAGTAGCTGGAACCTCATGTCGTTTTCGAGTGGTCGTTCGGAGCTACTCCTTTTTCACTCCTTTTACTCCAAATTTTCCATTTTCAATAGGAATGGAACAGTTCCGAAATCCAAACGAAAACGACATCAGTTTCCTTGTGTGAAAGGGGACAAACCTGCCATTTTCTACCAATTCTCTCTTCAAACGAATTCACTGACCCAGCTTTGAATGTCTTTCTTGGATCATCGCATAACGGAGTGTTTCACGCACACCTACAAAAATTTGTTGTCTTTACAGGAATTTTGATATTTTATCCCCACATCATTATTTCAGTTCAGTTTTGTAAGTGGCGATGGCGTAGCGAAGGGATATTTCTTGTTTTAAGTTATTTCTTATATAAACACTTGAGAAATGTTCGACTAATGATGCAAACTTTAATGTCTGTCGTTCATTGCAAAAATGTGTTTGTTAAGTTTTATGCTGGATTTACATGACTGACAAATTGGCAGTTTTCTGTCAGATGAATGCCAAAAGAATGAATTTTTCCATTGTTCTGCCATTTTTTTGACAGTTAAAATCCTTTCATTTAAATCTACCCTTCCCTATCTCACACCCTTAAAATCCATATATGTTTATATCTCACACACAGGTTTCATGCTGAACCCGAAAATATTAAATGAAACCATCAATTGCTTAAAATCTTTTTATTTATTTATATTTTTAGCTGATAGTCCTGTGCCTACGTTCTGTAACTCTCGCATGGTTGGTTAAAATACAATTAAACTCAGGTTTAATTTAGCAACAGTTTAAAAATGACTATGAATACGCCCCATAGTGTTTTAATTTCAAATTCGATAATTTAGTACTTGTTTTTTGTTTCGTGAAAATTTGGTTGAAATTATCTAATTTGGAAATTTCAACGAAATTACCAAAAAATGAATAAAAATCACTAAAGTGACTTACTAATCTCAACCATTCCTCGGCAGGAATAAAGGGGACAAAATAGCCTATCGTTATCAAAATGTTATTTATCTTGCGAAGGCGAAAGCAAAAAGGATACACATATAGCCTTTCATAAAGCTTTTAAGTGGACGATGGTGGCCCGTTAGCCATTTCTAATCGCTCAACATAAACAAAATTATCGTGTTTACTTACCCAAGGTCAAAAAGTTATGTATACACATATTTAGAAAATGACTTCGAAAAAATATCTTTTTTAAGGTTTGGCCTACAGTGACGGCCCATTATCGAATGGTCAAAAAATCAAGAATAGGTACAGCACAATTCAATTCTTCTAGCTGGCAAATTCTCTGGGTGCAAATCCGTTGGACTTTTGAATTTTAAGAGAATTTAAAAGAACGAGTTTGGAATTGAAAAAAAATAAAAAAACAAAAGAATAAGTAGATTAACAATATTATTTTACGAGTATAGTATATTATTAAAATTTATTTTTATAAAAATATTTACAAATGTTTTAAATATTCTTTTATTTATAAAAATATTCTTACAGAGGTTTTAAACTTAATTTTATTTTCCCTTAAATAGGTGCGGTAAATAATATTGATGTATGCATACCAAATTAAAAGTGTCCTAATACAGAAGTTAAACTAATAAAACCGAACAATTATTATTATATGTACTTTAAAAATATTATTATTTACAATAAAACTTAAACACTTTACATTCAATATTATTTAATAAATAAGTTTTAAGAACTTAAATACCTCTATTACTTTTAATATGACTATAAAATAGAGGGTAGATTTTTTTTTTGTAATTTACTTTAGTGGCTTGCTAGTTTTTATATTTAATTTTCACAAAGTAAATCCTATCATTTTCGGCATTAATTCCGGATAACCCCACCTAAGACAACAAATGTTCAAAATTGAAAGCTTTTTGTAAACAAGAAGAAAAATTGATACAAACTATCAATAATAAAGTAGTAATTTAGGTACTCAATTTTTTTTCAAAAGAATGGACATAAAATATCCTGTTGTTGTGCTAAAAGTATATGATTGTTAATTTTCCGGTTTTAGTTCTGAAACCAAAACACAATCATTGTTTCTTTTCTTTTCTCAGAAGTAGTACAGTCAATTTTAAATCTGAAAGGCTCAGATGGCTTCTGGATGAGCAACTGAAGACGCTCGGAAATGTGCTGAATATCAACTATAAATGTTGACTAGATATTTCCGACATCTAGCCGCATTATAGCCGACAATCAAGAGGTAGCTATATATAAAGTGTGCAATAATTTAACATTATTTCATCTGACAATTTTTTAAAAAGAGGTTTCTTGTCAGTTCAGTCATTTTATCGATCCTGTATCACTGCCGTTAAAGATGTACACTTTTGGAAGGTATCGATTGCAAACACATATTTGTATAGCTAATCAAAAAATAGCCCACATTTAGATTTTTCCCAAATTTTTCAATTGATAGAGGCATGTATTATTTCTATTCTATATTTGTATCCTTAAAATATGTAGGTTAAAGATACTAACTCTTAAGTCCTTAATGGCATATTACATACAAAACTTCCAAAAAAAGGAAGTCATAAAATACATTTAGTCTAGTCCGAGTTATCATTTCATATAATAGCTACTAGGCGCTCTTCCAGACGTATACGTACTCATTGGTATACCTTGGGGCCCTGGTATATGCGTTGACATATTATGACTCTGACTATGTGAACCATACATGTCTGCACCGCCGCCACCATTATTTCCAGATGGCTCATAATCCACATCGTAGTAAATGCCCGATTGATTCTAAAACAGAACAACATCATGAAAAATTATACTATCGATGTGGTTCAAATATTCAGTCAGTGGTTCAGAAATTTCAACTCACCGATTTTGGTGAGTTGCAAGACAAATATCGCATACTTGATCCTTGAACCAAATTTCCACCGAAAAAGGTGAAGTAAAATTGCTGAACCACGAATTAATATTTGAACTACGTTTTTACAGCTGGTCCTAAAAAACTTACCGCTATACTGTTGTTGCTTCGACTCTTTGGTCGAGGAACTTGGAAATTTCTTCCTAATAGATCAGTTCGATCCTCTTCTTCACTAGAACTGGAGTTTTCCAGCGTCCGCATTCCACTTGATCTTGATCCCAGACCTAATCTGCTTCAGAAAAACATTAAGAATTTTTGAAAATTAAGCTATATTCAATTTCTAAAACCTTGGCAACGGAACTGGGGGAAGGGTTCCATTTTGATGCATTTGCATTGTACTGCCCATGTGTGACATTCCACCTGAAATTTAAATAAATCATTTGAAGTCTCAAAGAAAATTAGAGAAAATATACACGTCTTACCCATTGTGCTCAATCCCATGGCGTGGAGATTAGGATATCCAAACATTGCTGAAGATGGTCGGGTCTGCGCAATTGGCTCTGCCTAAAATAAATCAATGAGACTTACAAGGTTAGACAAATTTTTCAATCAACTTACCCCATAATGATTGGCCTGCGCCATAACATCTGCAATTTGTGCCCATCGCATTCGATCTTCCAATGTAACTTGATATCCAGGCTGAAGCATACCGGCTGATTTTAATGGAGTCGTATTCATGTATCCAAAAACTGGTGAACCGATGGCATTTTTTTGCTCTTTCTGCCATCTTCTGGACCACATTATCAAGCAAACTAGAGTAAGTACAATAATGATAAGTGCAGCTACTGATGCTCCAATAGCCACTCCTAGTACTTCGCCATCGATTTCACACTGTCCGCCATAATGACTACCATCACAAGTACAAGATTGTGCACCCTCTTCGTTATAATTGCAAGTTCCTCGGTTATTACAGTAAGCATCCGGACAGGACTGACATTCCCGACCAGAGCGTTGAAATTGATCAGCCCAGGGGTCACGGAAGCCAGATTCACACGCACACCTAAAGCTTCCCCAGATATTTTTGCAAGAAGCATGTTGATGACAGTCGTTCAGCTCATTGGATTCGCATTCGTCTAAATCCTGGATACTTGAAACAGCACCTTGGGGTGACTCTACATAGAGAACAGAATTACCAATGTTATTATTTCGGCGATGTATTACACCGAGCAAGTGTTTTTGAACATCACTTCGCAGGTTTGGTCGAAGGGTTTCAGCATTCTCCTCAATCTGCAATTATAGGTTGTGGTAAGCTTAAAAATCTTTGGTTGTGTAACTTTAATGCTTACCTTTAGCGTTAGATTGACAAAAACTCCAGGTGAACCTTGACTTGCGTCTCCTCTATAGATATTATTTACCTTTGCCTCTATAAATTCATCAGAGTAAGGAGTCATCGACATAGCAGAATCCATCTAAGAATAGGTTTAGGTTATTATTTTGAAGAAAAAGCAATATAAGTTTAGGTAATCACAGCTCTAGCGGATTCATAGCTCAATTGGCTATATGGCTCACTGCTTCTATCCAGCAGTTTGTTGTCCCAAACTATTCTGTGCTCATAGAATCGATCTACCCTAAGTCCAACAAAGAATGAAACAACTTTGCGACATGGTTCACGATGTTTTCGACGTGAGTATCCTGCAGTAAAAAGGACGAAAATTAGTTTTAAAATGAAAAGTCCACATTAGCTGCGTGGAATCTCATTTAAAAAAAATCACTCACCAGGTCTACAGTGGCAACTGGACACTCCATTTTCTGTCTTACACCGTTCATGCTGTGCCTGATCACACGTGGAGTCATCGCCTACGATGCATGTGTCTATCCTTACTGGTGGCTGTGTAGTCCTCGGTCTATAATGGGGTCTCTGTGATGGTGTTTGATTCGTGTGCCCTGTGGGCTTAGTATTTGGTTTTGATGGAGTTACATCCACCACTTCCGTTTCTGGGACGGCGTATCCTGTTCCTGATGAGGGTGGTGTCGATGGATAGGATGGTTTCGGTTGAGGACTGGAGTTATTCGAAATCTGTGATGTAGTTGGGGTTGTGGATCCAGTTGTAGTTGTTGCTGCAACGGCTGGTGGATCTGTAGGATCTCCGAACAAATTTATATATGTTCTTTTACCATCAATCGAAACAAAGCCATCATCACCAGAAGGTGAGATAATGATGTCACCATTGCTAGCTCCTCCCTGTTGGCCTCCATAACCATACGGTTTGATGTTTATGGTTTGCTGGGATCCTGTTCCTGAACCTGGACCTTGAATTGCTGACAGAGTTACATCAAAAATTTCTCCATAACCAGGAGGCAATTGCTGTCGAGTTGGCTGTATGTTTGGTGGTTGCGGACGCTGAGGTCTACTAAGAGGAGGTCGACCATGTCCACCGGGCTTGAACTCGGGATCATCTAAAACGATTCCAGGTCGAGGATGATATGGAACAGTAGCTGAACTGGACATAAGGGATGTGCTGTGAGCTTCTTCGGTGCTTGAACTAGATATCGTTTCAATTAGAACCTCTGTTGAAGTGGTAGTCTCAGGAGGCTTTATCGATATGCTTGGAATGGTTGAAGATGAACTTGAGCTGATTTCCAGGAATGGAGTCTTTTTAGGTGCTGAAGTTGTCATAAAAATTATATCCTCTGATGAAGCATTAATAACGTCCTCATTTGACATTGGTTCATAGTTCGACGAAGATGACGATACAACTGATGGTGTGGACATAGAACTCACCACAGAAGTGCTTTCGATTATCTTCGAGAAGTCTTCAGTAATAGAAGGAATAACTTTTTTCTCTGATGACGACTTGATCTTCGAAGTATGTTTCTTTTTTTTATCTTCATCTTTTTTGGTAGGAACTTCCTCTGTTATAATTGATGGCAATTCCAATTCTAGCTCACTTGATGAATCCTCATCTTTGTGGTTGGGGTATTCGTCTTGAGGAAGATCATTGTCATAGGTTGTGTCAGTTGGAGCTACCTCAATGGTCTCGTTATTTTCATTTTCTAAGGTGGTCAGTTGAACCTCTTCTTCTGGCTCTGATGAGTTTGGCTGATTCGGAACTTCCAGATGATCGGAAGGCTCGGGATGTTCGTTCAAATCTGGAGGTGGCATATACTGGGGAATTGGTCGACGGCCTCCACTGTTGGTGGTTATAGGTGGCCTTGGGCGATTCCTGTGCCATGGCGGACGGTTGCTTATGAAACCAGGTCTATAAGGAACTATTTGTTCTGGAATCGGAACTCCTGTAATAAATGGCCTTTCCGGTCGGTCAAAGGGATATGGAGGTGGACGTATTGAGCTATCTGGCAATGGCTTTTGAATATCATAGTCCATTGGAAGAGTTTGCACATCAGAGATCCTCGGAGGACCACGATTGTTAATCCTACTAGCTGTGGGCCGTCGGTGACCAACTTGATTGTTCGCATGAACATTCACGTTTCCGTTGAGTAACTTTACTATTCCCGTTATTATATCCTGAATGTCTGGATTTGGATTTTGTCGTGCCTGATTAGGGACCTGAGCAGTCGCTGAGATCGGAGTAGCAGAACTCGGAGCTATGGGTGCGTTGGGGGACCCCGATGAAACCGATCGTAGGTCCCCTTTCAATAAAAAAGAATCATCCACCGTTAGACCCTTGGCTTCACGGGAACTTTTTGTTATTTCCGCATTTTCTGTCAAATCACTTAAAGTTTCAGTGGGTTTTATATTATATTGAAAGTATCGTCCGGCTTCAACTTTTTCACCCTCGACTTCATCATCATCTAGTTCATTCGGACTTTTCTTAGATCCACTGATATCGTTGAGGATCGGTAATGCTGATCGCTCTATTCGCAAATGCTCGTGATGTGTTTCATATTTATTATTTTCAAAGCTTGGGTCTATCAGAGTACTTTCAAGCCTTGGAGTCATCTTTGACGATCCTCTGCTTGCTAGTGAATTTTTGGACTTTGGTGAAATTTGGGACACTGACGGCATGTAGTTAAGGCATTCTGGAAGAAGAAAAGGCATAATTGTAGTATTGGATCAAATTTGTATATAATTTAAGTTAAAAGAAACTCCGCTTAGTTAACTTTAAATAAATTGAAAAACAATAGATGCAAAAAAAGAAAAGCTGATATTTTTTGCATGCATTAGAGAACGTATGAACAAACCAAATGAATTTAAAAAAATCTTCGGCTTGAACTTCCAAAACCTGCTACAAACAAAAAAAATAATCGACCTGCTTACGATATCTCATGAATCAGTAATTTTTGAAAATAAAAAAGGCTTATCTCAATAATTAATGCTCGATAACAAATGAAAAAATAATAATTTGAAAAGTTTAGTCTTACTTGACTAAACGATAATTTGTCCAGTCTAGTCTAGTCGTTATTATAATGTAGGTACCTTCACTATTTTTTTAAAAATTATTCTTCGCTTTATTTTTGTCTATGATCCACAATGTAACAATAACAATGTTAGTTTTCCCACGACGTGACACACCAACAAAAAAGTTTTTTTTTTTAGATTTGTTGACCTGCAGAGCATAACATTGAGCTTGCTAATTGTTTTCCTTCAACCATCGTTCACTTTCACTTTTTTTACATCCCACACGACATACAATCATGATGTGCGTTAAAGTGCAGCCCTCTGTGCCGTATCTGTCAGAAAGACTTAAATATCCCTTTCTGAACACTTTTCCCTGTTTAGTTTATGGCCGAAAACAAGTTTGAATATTTGCAATCCTCTGCACATTAATCATTTTTGCTTGCACTTGTCTTTTGTTGTATGTTATTTCAATCGAGTTTAGGTCTCTCTGATATGGGAATCTCATCTTTGAACCTGCACGCGATTAATTAGGAATAAACATTTTATATTCGTTTGATCCGCACTTCTTTTTTCAGACTTTCTCGCACAGTTAATATCAAAATTCCGCGTAGTGCAAAATGCTTTATAAGGAAAGAAAATGTCATCCAAAGCGTGCAAAATGCCTTGTAAGACATCTAATAAAAAATGATTAAAGCCTCACAATTTCATTTGATCACTTTTATGGTTCGATCATAAAAACTAAAAACAAAAACACCGCAGAGATGCAAACCAGTCTTGACTCGAAGTAGGTCATCGTTATAATAACTTCCACAATCCACAGGCGAATAGACATGTTGTTGTTTCTGTCCCAAAACAAGATAGATATATCCTGTCAAGCTCAATTCCATCTTTTCTAAAAGCAGCTTTGGATAAAAGAAGTTATCAATATCAACTACGCTGCAGCAGCCGATAAAGTGGGAAAAAATGCCTATAGGAACTGAATTTATATTGATACTTAGAAATAAGTTTCTTTAAACTTAAAGCAAGACGCTTAGGTCAAGTTTTTCAGTGCGAGATTAAAGTTAAAACCGAGTTAATTCATCAAATTTGATGAGTTAACTCAGGATTAACTGAACAGATGCTTTTGATGTTTTATCCACGGCAATTTCGTTTAGTCGTTCCGCATGCATTCTCCACCGAAAAACTGCTTTCTCACTGAACTGAGGGATAATTAGCTTCCAGATCTAGCTCATTCTGGTTTAACTCACCACTGCAAAACTGGGCCTTAGAGATACTGTTTCAAACAAAACTTTGAAACACTCACATTTTCCGGATTAATTTAGGTGATTCCAACCAATATTTTGAAAATGGAAAGCCATTATACTTTACTAATAATAAGTTTATCTGTGCATTTAGATCTTAAAACATCGTTTAAAAATACCCGTGTAAATACATACATATAACAAATACTACGTATATGTTCGTTTGCATGTATATAACTTCAAGTTCAATTTTACTTTATGAATTTATTCCAAATCTGTTACTCAGTTCTTCCCACTGTGAACCGTTATGCGTGCGGACAGAAAAAATTCATACTTTCAGTGGGTCAGTCAACTTATTTAAAGTCGCACTTTGTAGGCATTTTGTGTTATTCTGGGAAATCAAGTTTTTTTTTCTTTTCGTCAGTTTGTTTGTTTTCTGTTTTTATTTTCTGGAATTATTGGTCATGGAAGTCATTTGTATTCGTTGTTTCGAATAGCAAATATGTTTTAAAATTTAATTAACAAGAAAAAAACATAGACCACAAAACTTAATTATCATCGACAAATCTGCAATAGGTACATACATATGTAAGTGATTTGATTTTTAAAAATACGTACACGATCTCGATACTATTTATAACGTTACGTCCCTACGTATTTGTTGGTATTTATCATCAGGGAACTGATTGTGTGTTTCCCTATGGATTGAGAAAAAAAAATGTGGTCGTTTCAAATCATTTGTCTGTGTCAGCAATTTTTTCTAAAGAAGTATACATAGAAATCCTCCCCCCTCGCCTGAACACAGAAGAGTCAAACCCAGCAAATTCTATGGGCTTAGCTCAGTCGCTAGGGAGTTAGTTGTTGTTGAATTTAACATGTAATTTGTTAAACCATAACTTGGTTTTTTTCGTATAATTTCCTTCGGCCTTGGAAAAAACACACCTAGTCTGTCAAAAAGAAAAAGCGATTCACAATAGTGATTAAGAGACTCTTAAGTTACGGCGTTCTGCATTCGTGTGGAACGGTTTTTGATGATACATATTTTAAGGTTTTGCATTGTAAAGTTTTCTTCTGCATCTTCCGTCTATTTTTTTTTTTGACTCCTTCATATTATTTGTCGTTATATTTTCAGCTTGGGGACGTATTTCCTGATGCTTCTATGAGAATTGCCTAGGAAATGTTGAGATTTAAAAAAAAACTAACCTTTTAAATTTTAATGGAAAAATGTAACAGCGTTAAACATGTTTTATATCCGCAAAGACCAACACAGACAATATATATTTATTTCGACGATTTCTATATTGGACCAAAAAATGGACGAAAAATAATTTTAAAAATAAGAATTCAATTTATTAGCACTTTGTGTAAAAAAGTTATTTTAAAATTTGGTCTCAAAAACATTCCACACAAATTGAAGCACGTTTCAAATATGTAGATAAATTGAAAATATTTCTAGCTCGATAACCAACCTATATTTATCTAAATTAAACTATTTTCCAAAATATGAAAGAAAGCGCAGTATAGTAACCATTTTAAGAAAAATAAAACAAATGTTCGGTTTCACAAATATTTAACAGGCTTTTAAATTTTTTGAATGAAGTATTTTGTATGGAACAAACGTCATTTAATTATTTAAAAGCCTATTAAACAGTTAAAAGGGCCTTATAAAATCGGCCATAAGAGAATTTTTTCTAATTTTTCTTTTCCTGAGACTACGCATGTAGAAGAAACAGGATGGTATGTAATGAAATGTTAAGCTATAAATGCTTCTTACTTTTTGAGTTTCATTTTAACCGTTATTCCTAGATTTATGTTCGGTTTCATAAATGTTTAACAGGCTTTTAAGTTTTCAAATGAAGTGATTTGTATGGAACAAATGTAATTCTTAAATTTAAAAGCCTGTTAAATAGTTAAAAGGGCTTTATGAAATCGGCCATTAGTTTTTCAAAATATGAGCACACTAGCGGGAAGTATACAAATTTTATGAAAAAATCGTTACATTTTTTTTTTCAAACAATTCGATACACGTGCTACAGTATTTTATATTGCAGCAAATAAAATTTTAAAAAGAGAAATATTTGTTTTATTTTGACATCCTGCTTTGTTAAAGTGACGGAGGTAATTTTGTAAAATCAAATGTCAGAAACTTTACACTTCTTTGAAATAATTTCCCTTAAAATACAAAATTATAATGTTCATTGGGTTGGGACCCAAGAATAATCAAGTTTTTACTCAATAATCTTGAGTATTTTAGGAAAATATCATTAGACAAAAAAGGTGTGTATGGTAACTAATTATAATGAATATAAATTAGTTTAATACTAAATAATCTCTTAGATTCATCGAAAAAGGCTGCTTTTCTAGTCAAACTTAGCTGGAAAATACATCAAGAAAAGGACTTGAGTCACTTTCTCGCCTTGTCTCTTTATATTGCATCACCCTTGAACAATGATCCAGCACCAATTTTTTTAATACTAAAGCCATATTTTCTAAATTTCAATTTTCCTACAATAATCTCGTTATCCAACAAAATCAAATGCTCGTTTAACCTATGAATGTAGTTTAAAAAAAAATTAAATTCACGCATGGATGATGTTGCTTTATTTTTACTGTTAAAATCATCCCATTAATATGAATTCATTCCTGAAATTACTTCACTTAATTTATGTTATGAAATACAAAAACAAGAAAAGGCTCTCTATATTTGTGTACTGTGAGTTCACTCAAGCGTTGTGCATTATTAATTTAAAGCAACAACAATTTCATAAAGTACATATAATAATGCAACGATCCCAGCCGAAAGTCCAGAGTAATATCTTTCCCGGCATGGTGTTGGACACAAGCACACGAGGCTTTTCTCGCGCCATCACTTCCAATATACCTACTCCAAAACTTAACTGAAATGGCCATCGCAGAACAAAAAAACCATAAAAGATTGTGGGCACCAAAACCTACGTATAACTTCAGCCACGTCTATATGCGCCGTCAACTGCATAGGCATCACGAACAGGAAAACCTATCAAAATATTGTAGAAAGTGAAAAGCCGTTTACTCTTTATACCTAAACCAAAGAACTGGAGCCTATAAGAAATGTAACTATAGCTCGGACCAAGACAATACTATAGTCTTTCTAAGTTTTGTGTATATATGTAGTGCCGTTGAACTTTCCACATGTTTTCCACTTCACAAAGTCTGGTTTAGCGGGTGTTGAAAATAAAGTTTGATGGTCTTTCAAGGTATATTGTTGGTCTTAAGTCATTGACCTGGGATTAATGTGAACTATAATAAAAAGCAAAAGTATTAATTTTTATTGTTCTCTTTTTTTTATCTATCAACTTTTTGCTTATTGAAGAAGTTCTTTTTAAATATTAATGAGCGTTCTTTGAAGTTAAAGACATAAATGATAAGTTTCCGAGACAAATAGCTACTTAAGTCGAATTGAAGATTTATTCAGTTAAGGTAAGGGTTATGGCTTTTTTCCAATTTAAATAAACGTAATAAAGTGAATGAACCTGTTATGTGATTCAATTTAGATGATACCGTTACAGAAATTTGAATAAAGAACAATTTACCAGTTGATTTATTCTTACGCTGAGGCCAAAGACCTTCTATCTATTGCTATAGAACTTTTATGCGCAATGGGTGACTGATATTTTTAAAGTAAAATGGAAAAATTGGTCACATATTGACTTCACTCGGAACTATTCAAGTTCTTAAAACTAAATATTATCGGATCTCGTGGAATCCAAATGAATTCGAATAGAACTTGTTCGAAAGTGTTTTTATATGCTTTATACTAAAAGGTTTTAGCTAATAATTTTGATCGCTTTTTGTGTTTTAGTTTGTTAGCATTTAAAAAAAAAAATTAATGTTTTTAACAAGGTTCATATGCTGTTTTTAAGAATTATTAATTTAACGCTAATATTATTAAATTCAAAAACTAAAAATTTACTAAACCGTTTTTTTCTTAGCTTAACCTGTTTGGAAGTGACATTTTGTCCTATGTATATTGTTCAATCGGGTCATGTTTCTTCTATCTCTTTTAGATATACTTCCCCTTCGTAATGGATTGGTAGTCCAGAAAAATTCTGGACTCAAACTAAGTTTCAAATAATTTTGTCTTACTAAATTGCTAAGATTTTAACAAATTAATTTCGATATGTCACTAGTTATGATAGTTTTTCTTCGAAAATATTTAATTGTAAACAGAATTTATACAATTAAATTCCAATCTTTCAAAAAGAACATTATACAGTTCAGTGTCTTTGTTATAAACTACGATTTTAAGGGTAAACAAAAGAGCTGGCAAGCGAACTTTTTTTTTTTGTCAGTTATTCATATAGGTACAGATTGATTCGCATAAGGTGTGACAAAAAGCTAGAGCGTTGGGTTGATACCAGAAAAAACGATATGAGAGGGGTCTATTCCCCCCCCCCCCCTTAAAGAAGAGGTAACACGTACAATGCAGCGTGTTATACCTCTTCGTGCACGCAAATCACCCTTTAGATCGTTTATTTGGACAACAAAAACAAAAATATATTTTAAACATTATCTAATTTGCTTGCAAGGGAAACATATTACATATTTCTGAATGCAATACTGTTTTTATTTCGTTTAATTTTAGTTTTTATTTTGAAAAACGCATACCTCTAATACATCTAATTCACGGTAGAAATATTTTTCTAAAATAAGGGAGTGACTTTTGACTTCATTTTTCTTCTTTGCCAGTTATATCTTAAACATTAAATTGTCTTCATTTTTTGCAACTTTCATTTGTCACGACCTCCAGTTTCTTGTGGAAGCAGCTGTCACCCACATAATCGTTTAATGCTTGTATAGGTTTTAACGTAAGTATACACACATGTCTATATATGTATGTACGTAGAAGAAACCTTTTGTAAAGGTATGGTTTTCAGCTGGCTGCGGGTTTTAAATTAGTCATCATTTTACAGTTAATACATAGGTTACTTCATATATATGAACTTTGTATGTATGTATGTATATGATATCCGTGTTGGCGCAATGTGTGCCTACCTCAATTTTGTGCGTCATTTTTAGTGTGTTGCAATTTTCTGTGACTGATTTATAAGATTGTGCCAATCATTTAAAGTGCCCATGAGTCAAATTGTTTTTTTTTTTTTGTGTTGACAACAGAGATTATGATGTAACACGAAATTTATAAGAAAAAAAAAAACAAAAGTCATGCATTTAAAATGTTGAAGTGAAAGAAATAGACCATTTCAGGTAACTTGCGATGAGAATATCGTTCTCTAGGCTGGGATAGTTATTAATTTTACCTTTTAAAAGCAAACAATAAGTTCATTAAAATATTCGTAACTATCTACTACTTTTGACAAAAATTTTCTTTTAACCCGGCAAGAGACAAATGACATACCTATGTAAATCTTAAATTAATAAATGAGGTCAAATTAGAATTTCAGACCAGTTATTGGCATAAAAAAAAAAAATACTTTTTTTTTAAGCTTATCAAATACCTACTGATAATTATTGAAATATTGAAATGCCGTAATGTATATACCTATATATAGGTCAAATCAATTGGTAATCCCAACATTCTGACCATTTAACTTCTTACAAACGTTACTCTATTGTAGCCTTATATTTAATTACCCAATGGAATCGTCATGCATTCTCAAAGAAATTAGTTATTTCTTTTGATGTTCTAGTTTTACGTTATTTTTTTTTTTGTTCTAATAAATTCTCGAATAACTAATTGAACCTCCATAAAATTATATTATTAAGATCATCACGTATCCGTATACAATATAAATCTACAATACAACTCAGAAACCTCCTTTTCAACCATCATCATACCATACTGCATTGTTGTCCGTTGTTGTGTCTATCAACTTCATTTCGTGTCTTGCATTAGTGGGAAGAATTATTGCGAAATGAGGTAAATCTGCATGCATTCGTGATAAAATTTCTAAAATTATGTGTTTGGCATATTTTTGTGAGGCTCAAACTCTAAAACCATTCAGTGGACTAAGAAAGCAAAAAAAAAAAAAACATATTGCGAATGTACCCAATTCTTATGCTGAAAATGTAACTGCATGTAGCACTTTATATTTAAAAAATGTCTGTATTTAATTGAATTTTATGTGCCGCATGCGAGCTAAAAAGAATACTTCTTTAGCCATATCCCCTTGGAGCTTCAGTGTCTAAAAGAAGCTACTTTTACGGCAAGTTGAAAGGGGATTTATGTACTCTTAGGATTTACCCCAATCGAAGTACCTATTACAGTTCATGGAAAATGTAATCAAATTAAAAAGAATATAAATGTTGATATCGTTGGTCTGGATGAATACCGTCACAAGTAAGTGAATAAAATTTTTGAGATAGCAAAAATAGAATTTTATCAAGAAAAAAGGTTGTGACTATGTTGGCGTATGCAAGAAGTTGACCTCAAGTCCTAGCTGGGTGACCGCTTAGCTGAATAGAGAAACTTGTTAGTTGAGGTCCACGTCTAGGCTGGATTGGGACTGTATATCGTCCCACCTTCAGTTAGTAAGTAGGTAAAGAGTTTGTCTTGTGTTACAGGTGTATTTTGTACTATTCTATTTTTTCGAACTTCTCCTAAGTATGGGCTTTAGGTCTTGTTTATTACTATGTTCTTATAATAGACGACGTTTCAAATGTGTTAACGTTCTTCTTCAGGTCTCTAAAATATAAACTTTATATATTAAAACGTCGTCTATTCGAAGAAAATAGTAATAAACAAGACCTAAAGCCCAATAAGGAGAAGTTCAAATTTTGTATAAAAAAGGTCACAAAAAAGGAAATATTATTCTATTTTTTCTGTAAGTATTTTAAGTTTATTTAAGTTCATCGGATTGAGGTAATTGTTAGTGCGTTGGACAAATCCCCGCCTATTCGACTTTTTAAACTTTTTTTTTACAGGTCATGAAAAGGTGACTCCCATCACACAGGGATGGTTGAGAGTTATAACAGTCCAAGAGTCTTCCTCGACTCGAGCTCTCAGTTGTGGCATCAATTTTTTTATTCACGTATGTATATTAATTAATTTAATTTGTTTTGTACGAGCTAAAATAATACAGAGGAGTGTTATATACAGCTGCTGTCCTGATAGACTCAAAAGTTAAAAAACGTCCCTTGATGACTTTTACTATTTCCGCTGATTTGTTTATCTATGTAATTATAATCCAAAATGGAAATCAAGTTTTAATTTCTATGAATTAATTAATTCAAACTATTTAAAAAATTAATTTTTGACACAACTTTGAATAAAAGGTTACCACTGCAGGTCTAGCCCAACGCATTGTTAAAAATGTGTTGAATACATAATACATTAATTTCAGCTCAATCGAATAAGTATATTTTAAGTTATTGTGACCGGCCAATTTTAAAATTGCAATTTTGATTTTTGAGAAAAGCGCGTCAAAAAGTTTATCTATATATACGTAGAACACAATTAATATCTTAATATCCCACTGGCTCCGGGATTCATACCCTAGCATCTTATTTATGAATTAAAAAAAAAAAAAAACAAGTATGTCATCTAAAAAGGTCAGAAAATGTTCATTTAAGTTAAGTTCAACTAGCTTCAGAAATTGGTCAGACATTGATATTATTTTATGAATTTTTAAAGTTTTTGTTCACGGTCACATTAGAGGATGTTGGCACTTCATTTCTGAAATTTAAAAAGAAATATCTGTTTACAAAATGGTCATAAAAAGTCAGTTTGATGTGTCCGTTTTTATTCTAACTGAATTTAAATGCAGCGAAAAAAAAGTATGGGTGTAGTGTTTATGTTTATGTTTATGTTGGAGCTTCGATAAATGATTCGAGGAGAGATTCGATCAATTCTGATGTGAAGTTTTCTTCTGATCATTAAATAAAGACATTGAATACTGTATAGATACTTACATAATAATTATGAATATTTAAATTTCAGTGTTTTAAGTTCTCAAAAACAATTGTTAATTAATGAAAAAAAATATATATGAAATTCAGACATAAAAACCGTGCCTACATCCTATATGTATGTACACATGTAGAAAATTATCATATATGTATAATGTGGAGCATGTGATGTATGAAAACCTAGAACTAGCTCACATTGTTTCCTTATCTGTGCCGCAATATAATCTTCTTCACTCATTTTCTTTTCCTCCACATTTATATCACCGGCAAAGTATTATTATCATCGTTCAACATCTCTATTTTCTATCACCACCACAGTCTCTGTTATTTTAAGATCAAGCTCAACTTGGTGAAATTTTATTTTTTTTTTTACCTTTTTTCACTTTGTTATTGGATGGGAGAGAACAAAAAAATTTCACTTTTTCGCATTTTCCCAGAATAAAATTTTTTATATTATTTTTTTTTCTCTTTTAAACTGGAATGTGTTACTTTTTTTTGTTTGAGTGAATGCTTACTTTTAGGGCGATTATAAAATCTGACTAAACCGAGATAAAAATCGATAAATAAATTACTTTAATTGAAATAAACATCCATATCGTCAACTTGTTTGACAGTTTGTGGTGGTGATTATGTCCGAAATGCTTTTAAAATTAATTAAAATTCTTTTGGGCGTAACTGGCAGCTATTTAAAATTTGAAGAAGAATGCTTTCACTCATTCAAACACATTCTGCCTTCTCTTGATCTTCTATTCAATTAATGTTCTCGGTTTGGTTTTACATTCTTTCATTATACATAACTCTGAGCAAAGACTATATAAAAGTGAGCTATGTAAAATTGTTTCTGGGAGCATTTATGAACACACCTGCATACACTTCTTCTTAGATAAAGGTTAATGGACAGTCTTGTATTTGAGATATTCTTTGATCTCTGATTTAAGGTTAAGTAAACTAACAACTCATGGCTAATAAATGGAAATGCTCTTTAGCGACTTAAAATGTTGGAATAACCCAAATTATATTTACTTGTTCACATATACAAATTAATAAGAGAAGATGATGGTTTCGGTATTTTGTGAGGCAAGTTATGGATTCGTAAACAAAATTGAACTCGAGATTTCAATCAAACATGATATTACGATGAAAGAGAACACGAAAAAAGTGGGTCCCAGAATTCTGTCTTTATGCCTGTGTGTACCTAAACGGCTGATGTGATTTTCTTGAAATTTTGAACTTAATGTTTTTTAGTAATTCCCTAGAGGGGAAATTTAATTCTTTTTTTAGCTCTAAAAATAGCAATACCTACCATACAAACCTTTACGAAAAAAATAATCTATCTCAGATATTGATGAAAAGTTTAAAAAAAAAAAGGTTACCAAGAACTGTAATAGAACATTTTTTTGATTTTCGAATTTATCGTTAACGGTTTTGACCTACTTCGATCGAAATGTTAATACAGGAAGTCCTTTGAAATTGAAATAATATTGGATACAAAATTTTCCAAACAATTTGTTTTTAAAAATCAAAAATAATTTGTTTGGAAAATTTTGTATCCAGTATTATTTTTTTTTTATGAAAAATCAATATTTTGAAAACAGTTTCATGAATTTTTTTAAAAATACGTTCTAAGGTGCAGGTAAGATATATTGATAAATATTTAAAAATGACATACCAATTTTTAATTGCGAATATACATAGGTACTATGTGGCAAGTTATGAATTCGTACAAAAAATCGAACTCGAGATTTCGATCAAACTTGACATTACGATGGTAAAGAAGACGAAAAACTTGGGTCTCGCAAAAACGTCCGTCTGTCTGTCTGATCGACTATAGCATAAACGGATGGGTCGATTTTCTTTAGTCTAGTCTAGTCTAGTAGATACCTAGCGTTTTTTGGACATTCCCTCCACCCGTTTTTTTCTCTTTTTTTTAGGACCAAAATTAACAGTAGCTGTCATACAAAATTTCTTTGGCAAAAAGGAAAAACTTATTTTTCTCAAAATCGGCGCTACAGAATTTTTTTTAAGAACTCAATAAATTTAAATAGTTATAAGTTGCCGTTTAATTAAAAAAAATGGGTCCGAAAAATGGTTATTAATGGTACCTCCCAAAGAACCACTTTTTTGATTTTTGCTTTTCTCGAAAACTGTTGCACTGATTCTGATTAATTTTTTTATGAAGAATTATTGACACATTCTAAATAATATTGTGTAACAAAATTTTCAAAAAAATGTTTTTTGGATTTTTAAAAAAAGTTTTAATTTTTTTTTTCTGAAAACTCAATATTTCAAAAACGACTTTGTCGATTTTTTTAAACTTGGTAAATAGCATTTTTTTACTTTATCTTAAAGATTTTTGGCAAAAATTATTCTTATACACAAAAATTACAGTGCCTCCCATACAAATGTTTAAAAACCGTTAAGAAAACTATTTTTTTTTTTCTCAAAAAGAACTCCTACAATTTTGATAAAAGTTAAGTTAATTAGTACCATCAATTCCTTCAAATTTTTAATTTTTATATTTTACGCTTATTAACAGTACCTCTCATAGAACGGCTTCTTTGATTTTCGATTATCTCAATATCTGATCAAGCGAATAAAATTAGATTTTGTATACAGAAGCTTGTAACAAATAATTATAAATAAAAGTGCGTAGCAAAATTTTCTAGAAAATGATTTTTGGATTTGAAAATTTTTTTTTTTGAAAATTCAATTCAATTTTTAACTAAACATTAACAAATACTTAAAATTGGCGTACCAATTTTTTTTCTCAAAAATGTTTACGAAATTTTATATATAAGAAATTAATTATTTTTGAAACCGCTCCTACGATTTTCAATTATTTTTTCTCACGAATTAAAAATTTATATAATAAATCAGATGGTGAACATCGCGCTGGGTTAAAACAGATTTAAAGTATTTTAATCAATTTGTTTCTAATTTTGTTGATTTAAAACAATTTACCAGTTTAAAGAATATAATTTCCTTTTATGCATATTCCATATATGCATAACACTAGGCTATATTGTTAATTTTTGTATACTCACATAATACCACCTGCAACTAAACTAAGTTTTGGCAAATGGATAAAATATAGACTCCCATAGCTAATTTATTTCAGAATATAGAACCACAATGTGATCGCGCATAAGAGCAAGTTCGAGTGACCCAGTCGTGCATATTTTTTTTTTTAATGTTCCAGAAATTTTATACACAACAAATTATTTTTTAAGAAAAGAACTGGAACGATTTTGGAAATTTTGTTTTCTTAAATTTCTTATTTTTCTAAAAGATCAGCGTTTTTTATTTTGAAATTTGTTTTTAGGCATCTATTCAGTTTTATCATATAAACAAATATATGCATAATAATAATTATGTTGTTGTTTAAAATAACATAATGAACAATTTTTTTTAAATATATTTAAAATTTCGGCTAAAGCCAGAACGTGTGTATTTATTATCGCTTAAGACTAATTTTGTGCCAACAAGTTTAAAGAGCCTTGTACTTGGCAAACATTTAGCATTTCATAGGGAAATCATGATTGGACAGTAGAGTACACGTTGTATTTATTTTTAGTTAAATTTACATAAAATATTTGACAAAAGCCAAATGTGAACTTTATTCAACAAGACATAGGTTAAAACTTTTTTATCATTAAAGCTTATAGGGTTAGTCAGATCCAACTTCTATGTTCAGATATGTATAAATATGCAAATATTTAATGGATTAAGCTCATTACAATCTTGAGCAACAATATTTTTGTGCATATGTATATAGTTTTACAAAAATCCCTGACCCCAAAACGAGATATTATTCTCTTATAATAAAAGGGTTATTATTAATACTTTTCAAAAAAATTAGCGTAACAATTGAATGCAACAAAAGACAAGAAATGAATAAACTTTTGACAGTTTTTTTATATTGAGCTGTATATCCATATAGAGATGTTAACAAAAGCTGTTTAATTGAAGGCTTTATGAAAATCCAAACATAATAACCTTCCAAATTATGTTTTAATTATTTTGTTTTGCTTTGTTTTCCCTTATTATTATTATTATGCCAATAAAAGATTTGTTTTTCTTTAAGGAAGCTAAATGTCTGGTTTGTCTTTAAATCGAATTTAACTACATAGTTTTTTTTTATATATTAATCAAATTATTTCAAACCTTTTTAATAATTTGCTGATATTTTTAAGTATTTTGTTATAAATTGAGCTACTTCAAAAATTATACAAATTAAAAATAATTTTTTTTTTTTTATTTTAATGATCAACAATTTTTTTAGCGAATTTTCAATTTGAAACTATCTAGTACATTTAAAAATTAAATTCCTAAATACCCCAGTAGTAGATTTCCTAACCTATTTTCTACAATATCGTTAAAGATAAAGAAGTATGTCAAATTAATTAATCGTATCTTAGCTCTCTCAATATTCATCTATTCCAACGGTTCCTTTCAATTTGTATATCTAGGACACCTCAAATCTGTTTCAAGCAACCCAAACAGCTGACCATCGTGTCCTAAAAACATCAAGTGAAACAAATTAATATTCATATAACGAGAAATACTCATAATTCAGTATGCGCGAATCAACAAAGCCATTTGCAGGAAGAAAATATTATCTCAAAGTCTGGCTATTAACTAACTCCATCATCAGGTAGTAAACCAGTTTTGCAAACAGAATCTACATGGTCGTTCTTTTCCAATACTAAAGAACATCACATCCTCGTAATGGCTTAGGTCTTAGATCTTTCTTTTGAGTTTGTGTTTTTGGTTGCAACTTTTTAAGTCTTAATAATTGCCTAGAACACGTCACACAAACTTTTGCATACAACTCTTCTCTCTAGCTGGAAAAACCAGAAATAGAATTCCGTTAAAAAAGATTCTTACGGAAACTAAACCGAGAGCATGACACAATATTTATTCGAAGAGAATTCGCGCGCACAATAATTGCGGACAGAGGGATTCTTTCGGGACAACATCACCACCACCAACAACATCACCGGTTTGGAATTTTATTCATATGTACCTTCCTATAGATATACAATATGATTTTATTCCAGCTTCTAGTTCTATGTATGGGCATCATAGTGAATTAGCTGGTTTATGACATCTGATTTCGCACTGAAGATAAATGACCAATAGTTAGCTCGGATGTTGTGTGTTGACACACTTACCGTTCAGTTAGACCCAATTTTGTATTTGAGCCTTACGGTACGGGAATAAATGATGTTTTTTTTTTTTCAAAATTAGAACTCATCACTCATGCGAGAAGGATAACGGTACATTGGACCTACAATCTACATAAACTTAAATGATCAATTGTTGGGCCAAATATCAATAAAAATTCTTTAATATTGACTTTCACTTTTTATTTCAAACTTTGCATTTAAGAAAGAATAAACAATAACGACATCTTACGTCATTCATCATATTGAGTGTTATATAAGAAAACGATAACTTTCTTTCTATAAATATGCAAATTAAGGATCACAAAGAACCAAATCAATGCAATAGTTTACACAAATTAAAAAAAAAAAAATTAATTCTTATTTTATTTGGTTTTTATAAAACCTAAATCACTGTATTATTGCAATTACCTAATAAATTACAGGTACGAAGTTTAATTGAAATTTCAAGAGTCATTTTTGAGAAAATTCAATAAAAAACAAAATCATTTTACAACGTTCTATAGATGGCCTAAACCAAAACTTCGAAGTTCCTAAGAAGGAAATTATTTTAAAATGCTTTGTACCAAATTTTAAGCAAATCTGAATACGGGGTATTTGTGCGTCAGTATTACACTGATAGTAAACTTAACACGCTTTTGTAAATGCAAGCGGGTGTTTGTAGGGATTTTCGTTTGGAAAGAAAAATACTGTGAAACTTATCTTGGTTGGCGGGAGTTTTTCAACTCAAAGTTTATAATTAAATAATGAACACGCATTTGATTCCCCTGACGATGTTGCATGTTAAATTGACCAAGAACAGGTGCCTTCTTCTGCGAGTTCAAATATTGAAGACCAAACAAAAAAAAAAAAACCCCAGAACATTTAGCTAAAATCATTACGAATGCTCAACAACATTAATGACGTCAATTATTCAACGGCATATTCTAGACAAGCAAATACGAATAACGCAGACAAAAAAAAAAGAGTTAAATTCTTATTTAAAAACATCGTCATTGTTTCAATTTATATACGAATGTGTGTAATTATTTAAAATGTCCACAGGCGACGGCATTCAATATGGTGGCTAATGTCCTAACACAGCGCAACCAATGATACCTTTTTGTCGATACTATGTACATATTATCTTGCTGCAGTGCATGGAGCTCGTTATTGGTGCATTAACCAACAAGAACCCGCTTATAGGACTAATCCGTCTAATCGGAGCGAGTTCTTTGTGGTCCGTTGGTTGTTAGAGGTGCTTTTCCACGTCCGTCGTTGTCGCTAGCTGTTTGCCCGTGATATAACTCCTTTTTTCCTTGGAGTTTTTTTTTCTTTGCTTTTTTCTGATATTAGATCAGACCTTGATTAAGGTCATTCGCTCTGGTGGACGTCTGGCTTGGCTAGAGTTAGCTTTTGAGAGAAGATTGTGCGCATGTGCAACTGTTGCATATACACTCATTGGTGTGGAGCAGAGATATTCATGCAGACATGGCAGGCAAAGTTTGCGTGTTGTTATAAAAGCAACAACAATATAGCAGCACACCATCACAGCAGCAAATCGAACTAATTTATTTTCTCTCTCGGACTCGTTTATCTTTAAATGGAACTGAAGATGGCTTCAGCCATGAAATGAAGGCCAGACATTCTTTCAATGATCATGTATATTAAATGCAATTTAATTCAAGAAGAAATATATATATGGTTATCCAGAGACCCACCTGGAGCTTGATTGAACCTATTTGCTATAGAGGAAGTATTGAATTCATATATATAATTTCATGACTATCAACACTTTCGATTGTAATATTTTCATACAAACTACAAAGTCGACAAAGTTGAATTGTAAAGGGGCAACACTATATGCACTCAACTAACAATGTAACTTAGCAACAATGTATAGTTGAGTAATAGTTCAGTGATTCTATTTAGACATAATGTAAAAGTCGTGATTTTTCCATCAAGTGTAATGATGGTTGGGCCAAAATCGTGAATAAATTTCACTTAAATGATTTCCCTTTAATAAGGTTAGATGATAACAACTAAATGAATATTTATACATATTCATGAGAACATTGATTTATTTTCCAGACAAAATTAAAAATACAAAAATGGACTTTTCTTTATCTTTTTAACCAAAATCACTATAAACATTTTATTTGAATTATTCAAATGCGATTCAAAATAAAAATAGATAAATAATTTAAATTAGGTTAGATCTTGGTTGACTTTAATTAAAAAAACAGTCAAAATAACCATTCTATTGAAAAACTTTTAAAAATCTTACTATTTGGCTTTTTTATTAAATACTAAATACAAATGAATATTAATTTTGATACGACACATTCGTGACAATTGTTCATACTCTCTCTTTTTGGTGACTAAAAATAAATGATAGGAATGAGTTTAGAAAACCATTGCGCATTATTCATAAGTTGCACGCAATGATTTAGAAAAAAATCGCCCAAAATGTTCTATACCTTACAATATGCATAAGCATAAGATCAAATAAATCACTTGTTACTAAGACAAAATAAGAAGACGAAGGGTTGTACTAAAGATATTTCGGTAGGAATTGAAACTTTAAATTGTACCAGATAATCTGACAATACCTACCAAAATTTGTCTGGTAACTATAGTTCAAGTATGGCTAGACATTTTTGAGCTTTATGCAAAGTGTAAGGATTTTACCTTTGAACTTTCTGCAAGGATTATGGGAGAGTGGTTTGAAAAGGTGCCTCACTTACAAAAGACTAAGTTTCCATATATAAACAGGTTTTTCTGCCAGAATTTTTTTGATGAGATATCTGTATATGACACTGTTTTGAAATCTATATTCATTGTTACATTATATTTTGTCAGTAATTAAGCCTTTCCTTTTTATGACCGGAATGGCCGTTTAAGCCATTAAACACTTTTGACCATCATTTCTTTCGTAGTTCTTCCCGTTAAAAATATAAAATCAAATTAATACTAGAGGAGATAAGTTATATCACGCGTTTAGATGCATGGTTTACTTAACTTCTTCTACTTGATTTTTATGGTATGAAATATGAATATATTTTCACTTACACAATGAAACATACAGCTATACGTATTCAACATGGCATTGGTAATTTCTTTAAAAAATAATGCATTAATAACTTAATGTAACACAAAATATATATTTTCACAATAATTGCATATCTTTAACCAACAAACCATGAATCCAGAAAAAAAAATATATCTTTTAGTCTTAAGTAGAGATTCATCTGCAGGAGAAGTGAAATAAAATGAAACCTAGTATAGTAGTAAGTAACCCTTGAAGCATATCAATTTTTTTTTGTTTGTCTATCTGACATGCGATACTATTGCATTACTTTGAATTATGAACATTTCTCTACGTGGTGCCATCTAGACATAACCACAAATGTTCATAAGAAAACTAACGATTATCTTATTAATAACTCCAAAGAAATTTCTTTATTGGAAAAATTTACAAACAGAAAAATGGAATGCGATACGCTTGGATGATACTCTTAACCCAATTAAATTTATCACCTTTAAGGATTAATTGACATTCAAGATTGTTTGCAAAAAGTGGAAAAGTAAAAAAGAAAAATATTCGCTTCTGAAAAAAAATGTAAAATTCGCTATTTTCAACCCCCCACCGCCCTACCAGCAACGGCGCGGCGTGCAATAAAACCTTAGGTACAGGCTTTTAATTTCGATATCACCACGCATACGCACCTACGAACCCTCTCGTACTCAATTTTTGGTTATATGTATTTCCACACCCAAAATTTGCAATTAGCTCTAAGACTACTAGGTATGCCTGTGTGCGAAAAATCCTACAAAAATAGTGCCATTACATTTGACAGCTCAAACACAATTTGCTGAAACAAAGGCATGTCTAGTGCATGTTTTTGTTTTTCACTTTTTGACACTTTTTTTCAATAATTTCTGCATATAAGTACATAGTTAAGCCTTAAAAAAAATTGTCTCAAATGTGTAAATGTTTTTTCATTTTATTTATTCGCAATTTTCAAGTTACACAAGTTTTCATTTCGCAAAAGTGTATTTTTAAATTTTCAACTCAAAAATATCATTTCAAAATTTGCATTTTATTCGACTTTACAATTTTAAGTTTTTTATTAGTTTTCGTTTTTAACCTTTGAAATATTTTAGTTTTCAATTTTAAGCCAAAGTAAATTCGAGAAATCATTTTGAAGATTACAATACGTTGTCACAAAATGCTAATTATTGTTATTTTGCAAAAATTTATATAATATTACAATGCATATAGAAAAATCATTCTAAAAATATACAACTGAAGACGAGATTTAGAAACGGTATTTTAATAAATGCATAGAAAATTTTTGTAAACCAATTTCGTCGAATAAAGAGACACCTTTCCCTAATGCAGGTTTAAATTATATAGAGTGAAAGTTATTCAAACATCGCACCTAAGGTATGAGGGCGTTATAAACTTCAAGAAAAGTTGAAAAAATGTATATATGCGCAAAGTAAATTGAATTGTAGTTATACGCATTTAAGATATGTCAGAGGAGTAGTAGCACCTACCTTCAGATATTCATTATTAGTTTCCTATTAGTTTATTTCTACAATAAAAAAAAAACTACAAAAATGGAGTTCTCTTCAAGCCATTGAACCACGTTCGATATACAGCGAAATCTTCTAAACGACTTCTTTTTTGTAAAGTGTCTCTTAATTTGCATTTTCCACACCATGTTTTGGTCAAAACCAAATGTCATCAACATCATCACCGTTCACCACCGTCTTGTGTAACTTAAACACGTACAACAACTCATTTAGTCTGCTGAAATTGTTGAATTGATCTTTGAATAGAGATGAGACCCAGGGGGAGATTTCTAGGTTAAAGCAATTGCCGAAGAAGTCCGCAGACATTTTCTCCTCCATAAATTTGTATGCACATAATGATTGTATGCAAAAGACTTTTTAACAACTTGAATTTTTAAGTTCATTACACTTTGCTTGCATTTTTTAAGCAGGTCAATCCCTATGATTGCTCGATTTTTAAATGAAGACGTGTTGAAAATTATTTAAATTAAAAGGAGAAATTTTAAATCTTTTTTTGCAATCCAGTTACTCAAATATACAAAATAACTTACCACAAAATACCAACAGGCAGCCGATGCATATTGCTATGTTTATCCAAATCCTTTTATTCGTTGACATTTTCATTTTTTTTATAATTAAATTTAATTTTTTAATTGAATTTAAAACATATCTTTTATAATTATTTTTTTTTGTTTGATATAGCACTCTATTTTGATTTACACAAATACAAAATTCACTATTAATTTTATAACTGACTATGAGTTATTTTTAGAAGTTTTTTTTAATTTTGATGTTAAATTATCCATTTTTGGTAAGGGCTGGTTTCGTTTTCTGTAAAAAAAAAAATATAATTGTTTTTATTAGAAAGTTTGAAATTTAGATTCTTTAAAATTAGTTTTAAATGTATTACAAGTTGTTTGCAACTCAATATGGTGTTAAAACTTAGGACTATAATAAATAGTTATCTAAATTCTTATTCATTCAACCAAATAAATATAACACCTAGAATTTCATTAAAATATTTTCGGTTTAGGTACTTGACAAAAAAAAAAAAAAAAATCATAGGCACATCATTAAATTTAGAAACAACATCAAAGGCTATTTTTGGTCACACTTGAGTGGGAACATATGCGGCATGCTGATGGAATGTGTAAATTGAGCTTTCTTTCTCAACTCAATGCCTTATTCTTATTCAAATCAAACGAACACGAATGACACGTTTTAAAGCATCTTCAATATTTTATAATGCACAGCAATATCATTCTCTCGATGATTTGATTTAATACGTATGATTCAATTAAGTTTCACTTTTTCGTATCTGAATCTTGCACTTTCCCTCGATAAAACAAAACCAATTTATGGAATATAAGAAAATAGTATTTGTTTATTATTGTTTATTATGAGCTTACAATACTTTTTGTCAGAAGCTATTGTTTTCTGTTACAAAATGCATGTGTATTATATTATCTAGGTATATGTACATATATCCAAAAACAAAGAACACGTTTTGAGCTCAGCTCTTTTGCTTAAATTAGGAGGTATGTTGAGATGTTCTTACATCAATATGCACTTTTATGATACAAACTTGAAAAAAAAAAACATATACCTTACCTACATTGTTTTCCTATAGACTTAAAAAATTTTAAGTTTTTTCCAATCACTCCTTTGTTCTCCTATTCTCAACAAAACACGTTAAATGCGTAAATTAAAAGTACGATTATTATAAATCGAGTTACATCAAAGTTATCTTAAATTTGAACTGTATACTACTTTTCACATTTTTTAACGTTTACTTTTCACATGATTCAAAGTGGAAGTATTGGTTTCATAAATAAAAAATTGACAATCAAACTTAACATTAGGATAATGAAGAATATCCAAACAAGTATCTTTAGCCATACCGTTCGTCTATATGCGTCCACTGTACACTAAAATAGAGTCTAAATCGGTGGACGGATTTGTTTAAAATTTGGTACAAAACTTTTTTTGTGATTATCTCTAGAAGAATAGAAATTCAAATTTTTGTTTTAACTTACCTAAAATAAGTATTTTTTAGAAACAGCTCTTACAATTTTGATTAAACTTTGTACGTGTAATTTTGAGTAAAACGAATTTTCTGGTATTTTTTTTAATACATATACATATGGATGTAAGTTATGAAATAATATTCCGAACAATTATTATTTAAATCATTTCTTGCCTGATTTCAGAATTAGTTTAAGAAATTTATATTTCTGCGTTCAGTCGGCAAATTTTTCTATAAAATCTGTTTTGCAATCATAGCAGCAAAGAGAGAATAGTGCAGTGTGTGGTCTGCAATTCTGCATTGGAAAATTTCATTGCATTCTCAATTTTATGAAATGAATTATTGCTTGTGAAGCAGGCCTAGGGTTAATGAGCTACGGAGCCAATAATATAAAGGCTTCGTTAAGAATAACAAAAAACGACATAGACAAAAGTCAAATTTACTAAAAAAAGTGCAGGAGTGTGTCGCACATACTTGCTCTTATATATGTCCGTAAATCATCAAACATTAAAATCAACATGCAAGATATAAATTGATTGACTAACTTCCGAAATTGTTTCGACATCAACGACTACACCATCTGATTTATTTAATACATTTTTTTTATGAGAAATAAATTTTAAAAGTCGTTGGAGTGCATTTCAAAAAAATTTAACACATTCCTACATTTTTTTAATTAAAAAAAAAAAAAAATGTTGGGACGCCAATTTTAAATTGCCAATCAAATCATAATCTCGAGTTAGATGTTTTTACGAATCCATAACTTTACATTGAGTAAAAATGTCCACTTATATAAAAAGATGCAGATTACGTCTTTTCGAAAGAACTTCTTATCGTATATGTCAATTGTGTTTTAACTCGCCAAAGAACAGTAGTTCATTTGGCGAAACAACTATACGTATTGAGAGAAATTGTAGTAATTATATATAACGAATATGAAGAAAATTAGAAATAATAAATTCTTCTGTGGTGGAATGATTGAATAGACATAATTCAATTAAAAGTTCATGTTTGGAGTAGAGGTCACTTGAATTTTCTATGACTACTTACTTCCATTAAAAAATAACACTATAATGCAAAAAAAGTTTTCAAAAACCATGAAGTCTAGTTTTAATATTTAATTTTGAGCTTAGATACATATATAGCTTATCATATCTAGTCATCTTTATACCTTGTATTAATTCTTTTGATTTGTTACTTAAACATATACCACACCATCTTTGAAACATGTATTAAACACAGTTTATATTGCCAAAAATATACATACATAAGTAAAACCATCAACCGTGTTCCTTTACATAATGTTATGAAATCAAGATTAAGATAAACATTGGAGCAATTTGGTGTTTTTTGTTAAAACCTTGGTTGTGTTAAGTAACCACCCAATTTTAAATAAATCACGGCTTTCCTTAACAAAAACAAGATACAAAATAAAAAATAAAATAAAGAGTTAGTCATTTTTAAACCTACTAACTGTAACGAAGAATAAATAAAAAAAAAATGCATTTATTTTTTGTAAATGTATATTTCTTCACCATTTTTTCGTATTTGTGTTCATTTGTTTCTGTCTCTTTTTGTCTTTTTTCTTTTAATCTCGCTGTTATTTATGTACAGACGAAAAATAAAACTTTCTATTTCGTTGAACTTTAACAATCGTCAGTTTAATCAACTGCATCAGGTGCTGATTTTAAGATATTCAGCAGTAAATCATCTATGAAGCTAATTCAGTATTATGTACTGTCCTTTTACACTCTAAGAAGAAAGGCAATCAAATAAAAAAGCTTTATATGTATACTGTACATATATAGTTTTATGAGAATAAAATAAAAATTATTGCGTGTCCCACCGAATTGTGCTTTCACTTTCGCGAAGAAAGATCTCTGAAGCAGCACATATACTGTTGAATTTATAAAGGAATTCCATTCCGATGAACTTGAATATCAAGTCGCGTCTTACAATACAAGTAGAGCCTGAGAGTGATTGATCACTTTTGAGCTCTACAGGGTACAAAAATATCAAAGATAAAAAATCCTACCTTCAATTAATATAACTGCTATTCCTAATAAATGTGATTTATTTAAGTATCAGGTTTGATTTCGAATTTGGTCCAACTTTCCGGTGCGTGAGGAAAATAGTTCAAGAAACTGTTTTAATTTTGTCCGCTCGTTACAAGCCTGGAGCAATTATTATCATCTGCCCGATCAAGTCACCTTGTTCCAGGTGTGGAATTCAACTTTTTAACACGCTACTACGAGTATCCTCAGTGTCCAGTTGCAGATAGGTTACCTGTTTAGCCTTCTTCAATTACAGAATGGACATAAGAAAAAAAGGGGTTCGGGGGTATAAATTCTTTATTAGCACTATTGCACTCTTGTCGTATACATAGAAGATCGCCAACAAAGATCAACAAGTCGGACGACGACGAAGACTTTTCGATTCACGCGATTCAATTCATAACATAAACGATATCCGGAATTCGCGCGCAGCTTCACATCAAGTAAAGATATTTCTTTTTTTTGCTTTCAACTTTCTTGGATCACTCAGTGATGACGAGGTTCACTTTACAATCTTCTTTTTTTTTTGTATTCACCATCCGCGGTGCCTTCGTGTAGATTTGCACCTCTCGCGAGCAATGAAAAGTAAGGCGGACGCAACAGAAGAATATGATATAAAAAAAATGAGCAATGTGGTTATGTGGCCCGATTCACATTCAGTGGGTAAGTAGGCAAATTGTTTTCACCAAAAAGATTAAGAAATCGAATAATCTACATTCGCTTTTCGAGGTGCTGAACAATTATCTCTTGTCACTTACAAAGATAATATAATCATTAACTTTTGTGCGTCACTGAGTTTTAGATATTGTATCTTGAACACTACCAAATTTCATCAGAAGTTAAAAAACCATTTATTTTATAGACCAAAACAGAAGAACTCTCTTTGCGACATTGACGCGACGACACGTCTTATACCGTAGGCAGAAGATACATCCAAGCCTCAGCTCTATACGATGGTTCGGAAAAAACTGACGCTCGGCAATTGGATTTCTTTCAGCAGACCCTCACCACAAGAAAGATATACCAGATCCAAATGCGGCTTCATAACACGCATACATTCTCGTCTCGCATGCAATAAGCAAAAATTGTTTCTTTTGGCCGGTTTTGAGTTTTGTAGTCGTTTTGTCAATGAGAGAATAGAGTTAGGTATGTATAAATTTCTTAACTCACAATCACAACACCAGAAAAAGAAGAGAGCGCAAGTTAGATACTTTTTATTTAAGCCTATCGTTGGAGATGGCTTAACTTTGATGGCTTCACATTTTTTTTTTTTTTTTTTTGTTTGTGGTATCTTTCTTTTGGGACCATAAGCGCTGTGTTGTTTGTCTACCAAAGTGCAAAGTGGTTTTTCACCTTTTTTATTATTTTTGTTTGTGCTATTTTTGTGCAATGTTATCTTTTATTTTAAATTTCATTGGTTTTGTGTTTAGGAATTTGTTTCTACCTAGGCACCTGTTTTTTCAATTTTTGTGCAGGGTAAATATCGACCGGAAAATGGTAGTTAATTATGTTTTTTTTCAACAAAAGGAAAGAGGAATAACCAAGTATTGATGAGTGGTTGTTTTTGTTGTTGAATTTAAGCATTACGAGAAGATGTTTATCTTTTTAGCAACTTAAGTTGATGATGATTTTTATGTTGGACCTTAGAAGAAAGGGATTACCAAAATATGGGCATATTGTTATAAAGTAGTGTATATCTCATTTCTTCATTATGTGATTTCAAAACTAAAGCATATATCTGAGATAGTAAGACTGAAAATAATTTAAGACACGTGATCGACCTATACGAAAAAGCCCTGGAAATGTCTTGGATGAAAATTCGTTACTAGACTTTATTGGGTGGAGAATATTTAATTTTTTTCGAAATTAAATTAAAGAATATTGAAATTGAATTTATAGATTTTTTTTTTAATATCTCTATACAATGCAACATTATGCAAAAAGATATTTATACAAAAAGATATTTATACAATATTATATCGCGCTATTCATTCCTGATAAAGGTTTCATTCAACCAAAAAAGTTTAGTTATTGTTATAATCAAAAACAACGTTTCAAAGGTGTGTACAATCTTTTTAAGGCAATTGAAATTTTTAGAGAAATTCTCATTATATGAACAACTATGTATAGTTGAGGGTCAATATCGTTTTTTTATTATAAATTTAAGATACATTTTACTTTAATTAGGACTGCTTCTCTATTTTAATAGTAATATTAAATGTTTGAATAAAAAAAAAACAACCTGAATGTATGCTACCACCAAGTTTATAGGCTTCATTTTTCATTTAAACCTTCAATATTTATAAAATGGTGCGAAAACACGTAGCAACCTCCTTTCATACTACGTATCCGTAGAAAATCCCCTTTTAATAATAAAAGGTACCTATTATATTTTGTATTTTATATCAATTTTCTTTTCATGTATCATCATATCGACAAGCTGAAAAATGTTAACCTAACCCATTTAAAATGTCTGCTTTTGAAGGTTTTTTTTTATTTACAATACACTTATATGTACATATGTATATGTATGTATACGAGTATTGACGATAAGAAAATTGAAGAAAACAATTAGGTTGATTCTTATTTTCTTTGAAATAGGCCTAGTGATCTGCTTTTATTTGTTTCCATTGGAAAAGGCAAACATCACGCATGAAATACTCTCGATTGCAAGCAATCAATTTTATAGTTAGATATTTTCCATTGTTCTTTTCTTGTGTTATCCTTTCTGCCTTGTTAATAATAGTAAATATAATAATGTGATCTTTATGATAAGTCCGTTTGTAAGAAAAAAAATAAAGGAATTATAGAGACAAGTAAAATACGTATAAGATCTAATTCAGATAACTTCAGCAATAAGATTGGGCACAGTTTTGAATGTAAGCGCAAATTATCTTGTTTTGCTTTTTTTTTTTTAAATTAAAAAATTGCTTATTTCATCAAAAAACTAAAAACCAGTTCTACGATTAACAATTAACTATTAATTAATGTACATACATATAAGATAAAAAAAAAAAAAACAAAAGAGCTAAACAGCAAACTTGAAAACAATACAATTGTATGATTTTTTTGTCAATAATGTCTGTATGGATAATAATTCAAAATGCTGTTTAAAATGTTCGATGAACTATTATGGAAATAAAAGTTAATAAGGAAGTGTTAAATAATATTTTCGGAATTAAATCCAGTAAAGTTTACCCAATGTCTAAGGTTGGCTATAGTTTTTAAATCAGATTTGTATTCAATAAAATTTACACAATTTTACCTTTTATTTCGAACTTAAGCTTTGGATTCAAAGTTTATTTCTAATCTACTCCCGTACTAATATGTACATTTGTTTTGCTTTTAACATACTTTTACTTACTTTTACCGACTTTTTTTTTACATAATTTTCAATCGATGACTTAACATTTTTTAAAGGTTTTTCATACATTTTATTATTTAATTTTACGTGCGAACTCAAATTATAGTTAGTTTTGATGTATGGGCAGGTATAAGAAATATTAAAAACATTAATTATTCAAATCATGACTTTAAATTAAACAAAACAAAATGCATTAATATCAGATAGATATCAATAAGTTTAGTATTCAATTTAGCTTTCAATTAAGATTTGAGTTGGTATATAGCTGAAAATAAACATTGGAAAAACATTCACATAGAATTATACTCACGTACGTGTTACCCGTTACTTATAATAGGCTATATTGTCTTCGTCACCATAAGGCACGACGACGCACGACAGTGCACCAATCAGTTAGTTGCGTAATTGTGATGTTGTTTTTATTACTTATTTGTAAGTTTAATTTTTTATGGTAAAAATAACTTTCACTGATTTTCGCAGTGTGTATAAGGTACTTTAATTTACCATGTTAGATAATCATCATAAGAAGGAAACGGAAACAATTTAATGGGTTATAGGAGAGACATGATTGTGGGCAATTTATTTTTTGTTTTAATGTTGATAAATCAAAACAATTACCTTTGCCTATGAGTGTGCTAATTGAACTTTTTGATTACAATTAAATTATAATTTATTTTTGTTTTTCTTGGTGAAGTAAATGATGGTGGGATAACAATTTTTTTTTTTCATTCTATTTTGAAAGTCGTTTGGTTTATAAGATAATTGAAATTTATTTTTAGATATGTTTTTTTAGGGCGAACGAGTTTCTCAGGTTCTTTTTATAAAATGAGTACAATTTCTAAGCTATAATTAAAATTTTTAAAATCTCGCTAGCCAATTTATTTATTTTAAGTTCTCTTCTATAAATCACATAGTTTTAGGCCATGGTATGTGAGATATGCTTGTGCATGCTTGAACCTATGACATTTATTCTTAAAACGCATTAAAAGAATCCTTCGATTGAATTTGAAGAGGCCAAATATAAAATGACCAAAAAGGAAGTAAAAGTTAAAACCATTTAGTATGTGAGAAAATTTATAAAATATGTCTTTTTTTGTTTTTACATCACTTAACCCACCTCGCTTTAGTACTGTTGGAAAAACTATACTCAAACATTTTCCTACCATTTCTGGCGGCTGAGATAAATCAAGTTCCAAGAGTCAAAACATGGATAACAATGCCTCTTGTTGCGAGTGTCGTTTGTTTGTCGATAACAAACTTTTACCTTGAGTTGTTGTTGACTTAGATTTCATCAGCTATGTTTTCACAAGGGATTGCAACAACATAAGGCTGTCCAAATTTTTTTTTTACAAATGTAAAAAACGACAATTTTTGCATCAAACGTTGAACGACACTCGCAGTAGGGCGAACATTACGCATTTTAGAGATGGAAATATATTTGTGAGAAGAGAATCAAAGGCTTAACATACAAAGTTTTTTATAACACAAATTTTATATATTTACTAATGAATTAAGTCAGCCAAGTAGAAGACTAGAAACTATTTAATTTGACTTGCGTAAATATTGATTCAAACTAACTTTTAACGGCGTTTCATCACGGTGTCTGTTTTTGTTGGCTTTTATTACTCCTAATCTGTTAAAAATTTCAGATGTAAAAGCAGTTCAAATTGTTTCTATGTACTTGTTTATTTTCTAATTTTATTTAATATTAAATTATCTAAGACTAGAACGTAACATTTTCTTTCTTAAAAAATCTTATGACCTATAGTTTTTGTTGTTTGAATAAAAATAAAAAATTAATCACTACTTGAACTCGAATAGTCACAAACAAGTCCAAGGCTACCTTTTTTGGTTTCATTTGCATCGCTTTTGTCAGGATTTATTTCTTCAAAAACTTCACCAACCTTGGCTGAACATTTCTTTTCTGTATCTTTTTTCATTTCCTGCACCAGAATTTCATCTTCCTTCTTCTTTTTGATTCCCAAGTCTTTTAAACTAAGCTTCGTATTGATGAGCTTTTGTCTTTTTAAACCACCAAAAGTAGTTTGCGTGGAGCCAGGTAGCGCTGGTTTCATCAGAATATCCAACCTTTTTTCGTCTTCGCGTTCCTTGGCTGGTTTGGACTGCAGTTTCATCAGGGCTGCCATTTGGCGATCTTGTTCACTTTCTGGTAAGAGACCTATTTCCAAACTGCTTCTTTGCAATAACTTATCATCCAATTCCTTTTGGATCTTTAGTTCTTTTTTCTGTTTCTGTAAAAACATAATTACATAAATAATGAATGAATTGGCATTTTTAAACTTACTCTAAACTCTGCTCGAAGTTTCGAATTCGCCTCATAACAGTCGTCCCAAACGTTTTCATTTCTTTCGAAAAGTTTTTCCAGAACTGGCTTAGCATCTTCACCAGACTTTATGTCCTTTGCTAAATGCTCCAGCTTATACATTGGATCATCGAACAATCGCTTTTGAACTTCCTTTGTTTCCGGGACGACTTGCTCATTTTGCAAAGGATCCCAGCGATTCTCTTGTCTTCTAGCTCCCGATATTATAACATAATCCAGATTTCCAGGATCTGTTTTGATTTCGAAATGATTGTCACATAAATGGCATTTCATACGGAATTGGTACACAGGAGTGGAATAATACATTCCAACTTTTTTTTTTTCGGCGTTGTACCGTACACCCATTCCAATGTGATTGTTACATCCTTCGCACCAGATATTGTAGGGCATTTCAAAACGGATTATCAAGATTCCTACATGGAGCTTCCGAGCTCGCTCACGCAGGGCGTGAGTTCCTAGGAATTTGTTGAGACCACCCTTCTTCGGATCATAATCCGGTGGATAGTATTTATTTTGACCCTTGCGTTCACCCATCTTTTATTGAGATAATTTTATTTAATTAATTTATTTTAAAAAATAAAAGTATTATTTGGCTATTGGATTGCCAGTTTGCAAACGTAAATAAAAGAAAAGTTGAAAAGTGCTTCAAAAACAAAACGTCATAAAAAGCATGAACAAATGACAGTTGTTTTTGTAACAACAAAAAAGTGATTCCAAAATGAATATTTTATACATCCATGCATTCTATAATTACGATATAAGCCGCGTGCTCTTTTGGAGGTGGCGAAGTCATCATGAGTACTTTCCTAGTCATTTTTTTTATTCCAAATACGAAGCTTTCATAGGGGTCACTACTCAAGTTTCAGTAACTTCAAAGATACTCCGTTTTCCGAGAATCAACATAAGTTTTCTGTGTAAAATTTTTGTATGACGAATTGAAAAGACAGCAACAAATGAAAAAAACTGCAGTTTGGAGGAAAAAACCAAAAAAGAACATTTCAATATCTTTAAGGACAGGCGCTTACATGCAACTAAAAAGTTTGGTTTCGCTTTTGAGCACTATGGGATTATATGAGAGCCCGCGCACATAAACCAGCACGCACTCCCATATAAGCCCATTGTGCTCAAAATAGAAACCAAAAGCGCATGTGCGCGCCTGGCCTCAAACAATAAACAAATTTCAAGAATTACTTCAAAGAAGAACAATTTCGAATGAAAATACAATCAAATCATGACTGACAATTGCCAGCAGCTGATGAACTTTACTTTTACTGAAAGTGAAACAGTGCACCATGTGGTGACATTATTCATACAAGCCAGATTGTGGATTGGATTGTGATGTTGGACATCGTTGATGCTCAGTGGAGTATGCATGTGAACAAGGAATAAACCCAAATATGTCCCCTTTAACACGAGGAAACAAGTTGGTGGGGATTTTTTTGACTTTTTCTTTTAATTTCCTTAAAAATCTCCTATACCTTCAACACGAGGAAACAAAATCATGGAAACTTTCTGTAGTTTCCTTTTAAAATAGCTTGGTTGGACACACTCTACTGTTTGTATGAAGAGGAATGTCAAAAAAATCTCCTCGAATCGTTGACCGGGGAGATTTCCTTTTCCCCTCTTACTTCTTGCCCTTTTCACCAACAACCTGAAAGTTTGTTGGCAACTCAGTTTCCTCGTGTGAAAGTAGACTATCCAATTTGGAACATCCACCAGACTTCAGTGCCAAACAAGTAAAAAAAAAAATCAATAGTTTGACAGAAAAATATGTAGGAAAAACAAAAACATGTGATTGTGATTGGTCGATTGTTTGTTTTCCCTACATATTTGTATGTCAAAATTAGAAAGAGAAAAGACAAAGATAGTTTCTGGAAAAGCCTAATCTAGCATGAATCAAAGAATACAAGATTGCGCCACTTCTACGTCATACGAGCCAAAACAACAACAACAAATGTCACAGCAAAGTAAATTGCAGTGAAGATGGCTTTTCGTGTGCGCATAATTTAATGATTAAAAAGGCTTTTCCTTTTAAAAGTAATAAAATATCACCGAAAATTGTCTTAAAATGTATGTTAAATTGTTTTAAAAAATATAAATCGCCAAAAAACAACAAAAAATAGCAGAGTGATGTGAAAAAATGAAAATATCAGTCATATTTCCTTCATGTTTTATTATTTTTATTGTTGTTACTAGTAGAAAAACATTTAGCACAATATTTCAAATACATCATAATGAAGAATTCACTTTAAAAAGAAATGTAAATAGCTTTAATTTTTCGCGACCCTATATATCTCATACAAATTGAACAAAAAGTGAATCTCTTTTGGCTCGTAGTGCGTCACGACGCGTAGTCAAAATTACAACAACAAAGTGAAAAAATAGAAGTGGCGTGATCTTGTATTTTTTGATTCATGCTAATCTAGCTGAGCAGTGGATATATCGTATATAACGTAATTAAGGAAAGGTTGGCACCATTTTTCAAATTGACATTTTCCAACGATTTTTTGCTAGTGCTGTCAACAACTGTCACTAGAAAAAAAAACCTTGTCTTGTGAAAAAAAATTCTTCGAAAACCGTGGTGCAAGCACAAATAACGTGTTTCCTAACATTTTGCCACGTAAATTTAGTGCAAAATCTCAAATAGAAGTTAAGTTAAAAAATGATTATCTACACAAACGAAGGTAATCCTTTCGGATTAAAACTATTAGTGTCTGTTTTTGTTGGCTTTTATTACTCCTAATCTGTTAAAAATTTCAGATGTAAAAGCAGTTCAAATTGTTTCTATGTACTTGTTTATTTTCTAATTTTATTTAATATTAAATTATCTAAGACTAGAACGTAACATTTTCTTTCTTAAAAAATCTTATGACCTATAGTTTTTGTTGTTTGAATAAAAATAAAAAATTAATCACTACTTGAACTCGAATAGTCACAAACAAGTCCAAGGCTACCTTTTTTGGTTTCATTTGCATCGCTTTTGTCAGGATTTATTTCTTCAAAAACTTCACCAACCTTGGCTGAACATTTCTTTTCTGTATCTTTTTTCATTTCCTGCACCAGAATTTCATCTTCCTTCTTCTTTTTGATTCCCAAGTCTTTTAAACTAAGCTTCGTATTGATGAGCTTTTGTCTTTTTAAACCACCAAAAGTAGTTTGCGTGGAGCCAGGTAGCGCTGGTTTCATCAGAATATCCAACCTTTTTTCGTCTTCGCGTTCCTTGGCTGGTTTGGACTGCAGTTTCATCAGGGCTGCCATTTGGCGATCTTGTTCACTTTCTGGTAAGAGACCTATTTCCAAACTGCTTCTTTGCAATAACTTATCATCCAATTCCTTTTGGATCTTTAGTTCTTTTTTCTGTTTCTGTAAAAACATAATTACATAAATAATGAATGAATTGGCATTTTTAAACTTACTCTAAACTCTGCTCGAAGTTTCGAATTCGCCTCATAACAGTCGTCCCAAACGTTTTCATTTCTTTCGAAAAGTTTTTCCAGAACTGGCTTAGCATCTTCACCAGACTTTATGTCCTTTGCTAAATGCTCCAGCTTATACATTGGATCATCGAACAATCGCTTTTGAACTTCCTTTGTTTCCGGGACGACTTGCTCATTTTGCAAAGGATCCCAGCGATTCTCTTGTCTTCTAGCTCCCGATATTATAACATAATCCAGATTTCCAGGATCTGTTTTGATTTCGAAATGATTGTCACATAAATGGCATTTCATACGGAATTGGTACACAGGAGTGGAATAATACATTCCAACTTTTTTTTTTCGGCGTTGTACCGTACACCCATTCCAATGTGATTGTTACATCCTTCGCACCAGATATTGTAGGGCATTTCAAAACGGATTATCAAGATTCCTACATGGAGCTTCCGAGCTCGCTCACGCAGGGCGTGAGTTCCTAGGAATTTGTTGAGACCACCCTTCTTCGGATCATAATCCGGTGGATAGTATTTATTTTGACCCTTGCGTTCACCCATCTTTTATTGAGATAATTTTATTTAATTAATTTATTTTAAAAAATAAAAGTATTATTTGGCTATTGGATTGCCAGTTTGCAAACGTAAATAAAAGAAAAGTTGAAAAGTGCTTCAAAAACAAAACGTCATAAAAAGCATGAACAAATGACAGTTGTTTTTGTAACAACAAAAAAGTGATTCCAAAATGAATATTTTATACATCCATGCATTCTATAATTACGATATAAGCCGCGTGCTCTTTTGGAGGTGGCGAAGTCATCATGAGTACTTTCCTAGTCATTTTTTTTATTCCAAATACGAAGCTTTCATAGGGGTCACTACTCAAGTTTCAGTAACTTCAAAGATACTCCGTTTTCCGAGAATCAACATAAGTTTTCTGTGTAAAATTTTTGTATGACGAATTGAAAAGACAGCAACAAATGAAAAAAACTGCAGTTTGGAGGAAAAAACCAAAAAAGAACATTTCAATATCTTTAAGGACAGGCGCTTACATGCAACTAAAAAGTTTGGTTTCGCTTTTGAGCACTATGGGATTATATGAGAGCCCGCGCACATAAACCAGCACGCACTCCCATATAAGCCCATTGTGCTCAAAATAGAAACCAAAAGCGCATGTGCGCGCCTGGCCTCAAACAATAAACAAATTTCAAGAATTACTTCAAAGAAGAACAATTTCGAATGAAAATACAATCAAATCATGACTGACAATTGCCAGCAGCTGATGAACTTTACTTTTACTGAAAGTGAAACAGTGCACCATGTGGTGACATTATTCATACAAGCCAGATTGTGGATTGGATTGTGATGTTGGACATCGTTGAT
Organism: Leucozona laternaria; assembly: GCA_932273885.2. Classification (NCBI taxonomy): domain Eukaryota; kingdom Metazoa; phylum Arthropoda; class Insecta; order Diptera; family Syrphidae; genus Leucozona; species Leucozona laternaria. The sequence continues at coordinate 17,126,705 of OW026368.1, read as the reverse complement.
GCTCAGTGGAGTATGCATGTGAACAAGGAATAAACCCAAATATGTCCCCTTTAACACGAGGAAACAAGTTGGTGGGGATTTTTTTGACTTTTTCTTTTAATTTCCTTAAAAATCTCCTATACCTTCAACACGAGGAAACAAAATCATGGAAACTTTCTGTAGTTTCCTTTTAAAATAGCTTGGTTGGACACACTCTACTGTTTGTATGAAGAGGAATGTCAAAAAAATCTCCTCGAATCGTTGACCGGGGAGATTTCCTTTTCCCCTCTTACTTCTTGCCCTTTTCACCAACAACCTGAAAGTTTGTTGGCAACTCAGTTTCCTCGTGTGAAAGTAGACTATCCAATTTGGAACATCCACCAGACTTCAGTGCCAAACAAGTAAAAAAAAAAATCAATAGTTTGACAGAAAAATATGTAGGAAAAACAAAAACATGTGATTGTGATTGGTCGATTGTTTGTTTTCCCTACATATTTGTATGTCAAAATTAGAAAGAGAAAAGACAAAGATAGTTTCTGGAAAAGCCTAATCTAGCATGAATCAAAGAATACAAGATTGCGCCACTTCTACGTCATACGAGCCAAAACAACAACAACAAATGTCACAGCAAAGTAAATTGCAGTGAAGATGGCTTTTCGTGTGCGCATAATTTAATGATTAAAAAGGCTTTTCCTTTTAAAAGTAATAAAATATCACCGAAAATTGTCTTAAAATGTATGTTAAATTGTTTTAAAAAATATAAATCGCCAAAAAACAACAAAAAATAGCAGAGTGATGTGAAAAAATGAAAATATCAGTCATATTTCCTTCATGTTTTATTATTTTTATTGTTGTTACTAGTAGAAAAACATTTAGCACAATATTTCAAATACATCATAATGAAGAATTCACTTTAAAAAGAAATGTAAATAGCTTTAATTTTTCGCGACCCTATATATCTCATACAAATTGAACAAAAACTGAATCTCTTTTGGCTCGTAGTGCGTCACGACGCGTAGTCAAAATTACAACAACAAAGTGAAAAAATAGAAGTGGCGTGATCTTGTATTCTTTGATTCATGCTAATCTAGCTGAGCAGTGGATATATCGTATATAACGTAATTAAGGAAAGGTTGGCACCATTTTTCAAATTGACATTTTCCAACGATTTTTTGCTAGTGCTGTCAACAACTGTCACTAGAAAAAAAAACCTTGTCTTGTGAAAAAAAATTCTTCGAAAACCGTGGTGCAAGCACAAATAACGTGTTTCCTAACATTTTGCCACGTAAATTTAGTGCAAAATCTCAAATAGAAGTTAAGTTAAAAAATGATTATCTACACAAACGAAGGTAATCCTTTCGGATTAAAACTATTAGTGTTGACGAAATTCGCCAAGAAGGATGCATCAGTGAAGAAAATTAACCTCAATGGTAGTTTTTCCTATCAACAGAAAATGTGTCTATAAATGGATTCTAATAGCTTTCTACCACCCGCTGTCTAGATCCAGCAATAAACGGTCTCAAACAATTGCCAATCCTAGAACTTGACTGTGGGCTGCAATTATTTTCAACATCCGCAGCAGCGAAGTTGCTTTTCCCTAATGAAGGAAAGTCAAGGGATGAAGTAAGTATCATTTAATATTTCATCAGGGAATTCTTTATAAAATGTATTATTAAGTGGCTAGAATGGTCAGTTACGCAATTAGCTCCAGCCTTGGCGCACAACATGGGCGTTGGCCACCGTGCTGATCCCAACGCTCATCCAGTTCTTAATGCTTTGGTCAAGAAACTAGACGATAGATTGAAGGTGTCACCATTCTTAGCTGGTGATAAGATATCCACTGCTGATTTGTGTGTTTGGTGTCTCTTAGCACCTGATGGGACTCTTAAGGGCGCTCAAAACATCGATAATCTCCTTGCTTGGTATCGAAAAATTACCGTCCTTCCAGAAATCAAGGCTGCTCTCGACGAACAACCCCTGAAGGAGTTGAGTTTCAACTCACTACAGCATTCGAATCGTTTCGGAGGTCTTCACCATGTCGTTCTCTCCACTCCTGGCGATGATTCATCCAAGCTTCTCGCCGAAACTGGCGGAAGCATTGCCGAAACTATAAGTGATGAGGAAAAGATAGCCGCTAAAGCTGTGTTTAGGTTCGATAAAGTCGAACCACGCACGGAACCACGAACTGTGTTGCCCAAGAAAGGAGAACGAAATGTTCTCATAACATCTGCCCTTCCTTATGTGAATAACGTGCCACATTTGGGAAATATAATTGGTTGTGTCCTTTCCGCCGACATCTATGCGAGGTATGCTCGCACTTGCGGCTACAATACTCTGTATGTGAGCGGGACCGATGAATACGGTACAGCGACTGAGAACAAAGCCCAGGCCGAAGGTTTAACACCCAAGGAGATCTGCGACAAGTACTTTGAGTTGCACAACTCAATCTATCGCTGGTTTGGCATTGGGTTTGACTATTTCGGGAGAACCACCACAGCTGAACAAACTGAGTGAGTTACTCAGGAGAAAATTCTGTAAAAGATTTATATTTATTTATTCTTTTAGAATTGTTCAAGAGGCTTTTGAAGATATTTACAAAGCTGGCTTCATTCTGACCCAGAGTGTTGAGCAGCTTCTGTGTCAGAAATGTGATCGATTCTTGGCTGATCGGTGAGATTTTTCCGGTCTTAACAATTTTCCTAAACTAACTCGCGTATTTTATCCTACAGCTTTGTAGAAGGAACCTGTCCTCATCTTGGTTGTGGTTATGAAGACGCTCGAGGTGATCAATGTGACAAATGTGGAAAACTAGTCAACGCCATCGAACTCATCCGTCCGCGCTGCAATACTTGCAACACAGCGCCAGTTATCCGTAGCTCCGAGCAGTTGTTCCTCGATCTGCCCAAGATCGAACCAAAACTCAAGGAATGGGTTGAGAAAACAGACAGTGGTTGGACGAATAACGCTCGTGTTATCACCCGCTCATGGCTCCGGGAAGGCCTCAAACCACGATGCATCACCCGCGATCTAAAGTGGGGTATCCCTGTCCCGCTTAAAGGTTTTGAATCGAAGGTGTTTTATGTTTGGTTTGATGCTCCATATGGTTATGTGTCCATAACCAAGCGATATAGCAAAGACCACTACACCGAATGGTGGCAGCCAGCGGCTGGAGTGAGTGTTGAACTTTTCCAATTCATGGCGAAGGACAATGTCCCATTCCACTCGGTTATGTTCCCATCATCGCTACTGGCGACAGATAAGGGGCATACTCTGGCCTCGCACATCATGGCCACCGAGTATTTGAACTATGAGGATGGCAAGTTCAGCAAGAGTCGTGGCATTGGAGTATTTGGAAATGATGCTCAGGACACTGGCATTCCAGCCGATGTATGGCGGTTCTATTTAGCATCAGCACGACCAGAGGGACAGGACTCGAGCTTCAGTTGGAATGATTTAGGCGCGAGAAATAACTCAGAGTTGCTTAATAACTTGGGTAACTTCGTCAATCGAGCTTTGGTATTTTTAGAGAAAAACTACGACTCTACCATTCCTAATATGAAGCTAACACAAGAAGAACTGATCCTATTGGCTTTGGTCAATCGTGAATTCAAGGGCTACGTGCAGTCTTTGGAGAAGGCACGTCTCAGGGATGGTGTGCGGCATATCCTGTCGATTTCAAGACATGGCAATGGATACATGCAATCCCAACAGCCCTGGGTGCTTCTGAAAGGAACAGACGATGAAAAGGCTCGAGCGGCTACAATCATCGGTGTGTGTTGTAATATAGCTTGCTTGTTGGCGAGTCTCTTATTTCCTTACATGCCAACTACAGCTAGGACACTGTTTGATCAACTCAACATCAAGCAGCCGATTATTACTCCAGAGAAACCATTGATTCGCATTCTCCTTCGAACTGGTCACAAAATCGGCAAACCTGTACCTCTCTTCACTAAGATCGAACAGGCTCGTATTGATGAACTCAAGAAGAAGTACGCCGGTCCTCAGGTTGTTAGTTCTAGTTCTGGTGGTGCATTATCAGTGGCTGAATTGGAAAAAGCCATTGCTGAACAGGGAGACAAGGTGCGTGCCCTGAAACAGAGCAAGGCCGACAAGACAGTTTGGCAGCCTGAAGTAAACATTTTGTTGGATTTAAAAAAAAAATTAGAGGCAGCTCAAGCTGCGCCACCAGCGAATTTGAACTCCAGTGGAAGTTCCGCGTCCGTTGCTGATCTTGAAAAGGCAATCAGTGTCCAGGGAGAAAAAGTTCGTGCTTTGAAGCAAAGTAAAGCAGATAAATCGGTTGTGCAACCTGAAGTAAATATTCTGTTGGATTTGAAGAAGCAGTTAGCAGGTGCCCAAGCTGCTCGTTCTTCTCCTGCTAAAAGTGCTCCGGTAGCGAGTTCATTATGTGTAGCTGATCTGGAAAAGGCAGTCAGTTCCCAAGGTGAAAAAGTCCGTGCGCTCAAGCAGAGCAAAGCAGAAAAATCAGTGTGGCAGCCTGAAGTCAATATTTTGTTGGACCTTAAAAAACAACTTGCCAACGCCCAAGCCCAAGGACCTGCAGAAAACAAAACAACTCTAACTCCTCCTGCCTTAAACGATGACAGCAAAATTAAGGAATTAGAGGACAAAATCTCAAAGCAGGTAATAAAAGTTTAAATCTCCAAATCAATCTCCATGTTGTATAATGCCATTTCTTGTTGTGTTTGTAGGGTGAAAAGGTGCGCCAACTGAAGGGTTCCTCCGATGCTACCGTCTGGAAGCCTGAAGTTGAAATCCTGCTGGCTCTAAAGAAAGAACTTTCCGCAATTACTGGTGTCACAGAAGCACCGCCTTCGGGAAAAAACAAGAAAAAGAAATGATATCCGGTTATTGGTTTTATTTCAACACTTTACGCCCCACGATATTGAGTACTGATTTTCTACCTCTTTGTTTTCTTTCTTATTAATTCAATTGCTCTAATAATTTATTATTTATTTACATATGTTTTAAATTTATTAGTTTTTCAATTTTCAAAAATATAAAAAAGACGTATTTTGTTTATACATGATTTTTTTTTTGCATTTATTGTGAAATAAAATTGAATTTTTTTTTCTAACAGAATTTATACTTTTTTTGTTTTCTTCTTTTTTTATTGAACTTTTTTGATTATTATTTTTCGATATAAGATTGCATTTGGATGAGTTTTGACATTTTAGTTTTTGGAGTTTGCTCATCACGACCCTTTTGAAAATTAAGGAATATTTGATATACATGTAAGCCTCGCACGGTAACAGGTTTAGGATATACTAATATTATTGTTAGTTCTATTGTTCTCATATAATTTTAAGGAATTATGCTACAAAAAAAAAAAAAACAATATATTTAACGGAAAGACCTAAACTAAAGGTGTAATCACTTGGTCACTTTCTAAGTAGCGGTAACGGTTTATATAATCATTGAAATGTAACATTTATTTAAGGAATATTAATGAATTCAAATAACATTATTATAACCACCTAATTACCTAATTTAATATAAATTATTAAAACTAAAATAATGTATTTCTCATAGGGAAAAAGTAAATTGATTTAACCAATAAAATTTGAATTATTGCTTCAATATGAATCAGATCTATTATTTCCAGAAGCACATACCTTTTAATATCAGAGTTGAGGTGTCTCATCGCATTTTATGTTTATGAATCTGAGCGAAATATTATTGAGGTAGATTATCATTAATCTCCGTTAAAGGTCTTAGTATCGTTTCAAAGATTTCATCGCAAGAAGTTAATCTAGTTTACCAAGAGTCAATTTAATTTTCTTACTTGATTTGGTAAGTTCGTATCGGATTTAGGAAAAATCTCGGTATTGTTGTTCGGATTCTGTTTGGCGTTCAATACCAAAATATTCACCCTTATCCCGGTAGCCGTTTTACTAAAACGCCAGTAGACACCGCTTTAGAGTCGGCAACTGGCGTTAGAAAAGTTAAGAGCAGTATAAACACTGAACATTAAGTTTTACTTAAACAGCAATAGTGGTTTCTAGAGTTGTATCGAGGCTTACCTCGCTCATACAATCTTTCTTTCAAAGAACCACCATCAATATATTCTCCTCTGAACATTTTCAACGTTATTCTGCTATTCGTTGGGTTGGGTTGGGTTCAGTTGCTTGTTTCCAAACTGTTTGCGGCCCATATATATTTAATCTTGATTTATATTAAATTAAATATCGTACAAGTATTAAAAAAAAAAAATACTTTATTGTTATTCTTAAATAAATGCCAAAATTATAAAACTCAATATATTTTTCACTTCTTTGCGCCCTGCGCTGGTGCCATACAATTACCGTCTGGGTAACGTTTCTGAAATTGCGTTATCAATTCCGGATCAACCAAACGAATTCCATCCAATTGGTTGCCTAAAGTTATCCAATTTGGTTGGACGTTATGTGGCCGACCAAACAGTTCGATTTTCCTTGTGCCTGGACTTAGTCGTTCAATAATTCCATATATCTCATCCGGCTTATGGCTCGTTGCTCGCACTTCAGCCACAATAACATCACAATCTAATCCACGATTTAGGTTAGTCGGATTGCCTTTCATTCCGACGAGGCAATGCTCTTTGCCGTGATTTAGCCAATGACCAGTTCGTCCGGTTCGAATGATTCGTTGTAGTTGATTGGTTTTTACCCAAATCAGTTCGTCAACACGTTCGTAGCTGGGGAAATAATTTTTTTTGTTAAATATACATATACGATAAGATTGCAGGCCTTGACATACCCCCATAGCTTTAGACATTCTCTGCCTAACTCCATTGCTCGACCAGTCACCCAGAGGAATATTAAACCGTCATCTTGCAGAGCTGGGACTCCCAGCTGTCTCATTTCATCATCGGACATGGTTCCTAAAATTCAAATATGAAAATTATACTAAAATAAAAAAAAGGGAAATTCACCATAAGGCAATTCCATGTGAATATCCCACGGAGGGTCGGCCATTACCACGGCGAATTTCCCCAAAACTGTCATATCCAAGTATCTAATAAAAAGAAAACAAGATTATTACGGTTTTTATTTCGGGAGGAAGACATTTTTCATATCTACCTCAAATCACACTGGATCCACTGGGGAGGATACAGTGTCACGCTAGGATCTGTATTCCTCTTGATGCAGAGATTGGTCTTGACGTCTTCGTGCTTGTTGTTGTTGATATTCGGATGGGCATCTACCTCATAGTGAACATACTTGCATGTGGCCATGTGGAAGCATGTATTGAGAAAGCTACAATCGCCCAGCGACTCATCCGTGTGCGACTGTATGATTTTCTTAAAATGCAGCTTTGTGCATTTGTCGGAGTTCTCGATGATGATCTCTTCGATGATTGGTGTAGCTAACAAGTCAGCAGCTGGCTCTTCTTTTTTGCACTCTTCCGAGTTAGTTGTTGATTCGTCCAAAGTCCCACTGGAGTTTGTTTCGGCATTCGAATCTTCAGCCTTGTCGCAAGGGGTGTTCTGTTCGATTTCACGTCTCTTTTTAGCAGCCATCTCGGCTGTGGCTTGTTGGGCTTTGAGACACTCGACTTTCGTGCCATAGGGGCAGAATTCCATTACTTGGGCGCCTCCGTGGGATTTGAATTTTTCCGCCAACGATCTTTCCTTGGCGGTAGGTTTTGTGAGCAGTTCGAGGATTTCCTCGCCTACTTGTTTGCTTTGTTTCTCTCGGGTTGATGGCATTGAGAGTAGGGACTGAAAATGGAAGGCAGAAATTTAAGAAACAGGAATCCAGAACAAGACTGAAGGAACAAACCATAATATCATCGGAAGCATCATTGCTGCTGCTGTCTTTGTTCATTTTTCGATCGTTATCAATTTTGATAGCTTTTCTGGAGTTGCTATCATCGTCATCATCGTCATTCTCATCTAGCAACCAAGGTATTCAAATAAAAGAGCCAAATTTTCGTCAAGCAAACTTACATTTCCGTTTGAATTCTTCTTTGACCCCATACGACTCAGATACGAACTCTTTGAAGAGGTTCAGGACGGCAGTTCGATGGACAGAGATTACTTCGCAGCCGACTTCTTTTCCAATTGTGACACTCTTGATGCTGAGGAGTGGAAATCATTAATTCAATCTCATTTGAGCTTTTGTCCGTCTTACCCAATTGCGCCTTGATTTGATAATTTACCCAAAATATAGTTTACCAACTCCTTTGGGGCTGATTTCTCTAAGTTTCTCTCGAGCTTCTCGATAAGCTGTGTCGATATGATAGGAAGAACCAATGAGCTAGAAGATAGCATCTGCAGGATAGTCTTTTCGATTTCAGTGTCGGATTCTGAAGAGTTTTGAAAGCGGGAAATTAGTAGAATATTCAAGGTGGATTAGAAAATAATAAAAAATACCAGTTTCTGTTTTAATAGGAGCTTGTGAATCTTCTGTGAGATCATTTTTTGTGCTGGTTCCACTGTTTGGTGACGACAGCAAGGTGGCAGTAGTGGACGAAAGGATATCGTGTCGTTCTTTTTTGCGTTTTTCCAATTTCTCACGGTAAGTGTTGCGCTTGGTTTTGATTGCTTTTATTTCCATATCCCATGCTTCAGACATATTTTTTGTATTTTGAGCTTAATGGGCAGATTTATGCTTGAGAAAAAACGATAATGTTAATCCTGAAGAAAAATGTTAAATGACGCTTGGTTTTTGTACCTGAAAAAAATTGTAAACAATTGAAATGTCATTAGTGTGAAGCTTCTCAAACTGTTTGCCGGTCGACCGATGGCTGTGTTCAGTAAATAAAGGAATCATTAATAGCATTAAGGGTGAGTATTAAGTATATAATATGTTTGGTTGAATTTTTTTTTTAAATCACAAGCTGTGAAAATTTAAAAGATTTATCAAATTATCAAACAGACCTTATAAGTGTAAATAAATTTTATTTAAAAATATCATATCGATAAATTGCGTAAAATTTTGATGGCATCTTGCTGAATGCAGTATATTTAAAAGAACTTTCAGCTGGCATACGAATAGGAAACTTTTCCGTTTAATAACTTTTCTTTTTTAAAAAAACAAGTTACAGTTGCTACAACAACAACTTTAAGTTCTGTTTGCAGTATAACACATTACGGTTTTGAAGCTTCATAACAGAATAGGTCTGTTTGGTATGTTTTTTCAGCAAAATGTGTAAAACCTGTCAAAACACCAAAGAAAGAACGAATTTCTCAAAAATGGAGAAATTTACAAGAAAGCTAACAAACGCATTGAACCACTTTTGTGTACAAAATGTCAGAATTTTATTCCTCACATCAACAATCACGTGCCAAAAGTCTGGTTTTGTTAACAATTTGCGTTTAATTTAAAAAAAAAATCACATAAAATATAAATTTATCAAGTTCTTTATGATTTATAGAGTTAATTTTCACATACCAGAAACCACAATTACAAATTAAAAGCAAAAGATGCTATCAGCTGGGTGTTTTGACAGACTTTACTCTTCTTGCACACAGAAATTTATGTAGCACAAATTCGCAAGTTATCCAATGGAGGGGAAATTTTTTTCTCTCTCGATGTGCCCTCTCGTTGCAACTTTTTCGAAATAACAAACAGGAATTTGTAACAAATTGTGAAAATTTGTACAAATTCGCAAGAAATTTCACGTTACCAAACAGACCTAATTTAATAAAAGATCGAACCCCTGAATACCAATCTCAAAAAATCTTTTATAGTGAAAACCTTTAATGATGCCTGACAGAAAATTCAAAGCAGAATAACAGATGTAGCAGAATAGGCACAAATGGCTTAAATTTTGAAAAAAATATTTAGGTAATTGCATTTCGCCAATCGTGTTAATCCAGTCAGAAATTTCTAAATACCTGAATTTATGGAACGTGCTCAATTTCTTATAATGGGTCGGAATGGTTTCATTTCAGAAACGTCACTTTTATATCACGTCGACGACAACCAAAAACTACGTAAATACTTGTCTTTGAAAAGTTGAAAATTTCTTGTTTATTATTATATTTCTCAGTATTTATACATTAATATACAGAAAAAGTTTCAAGCCATCGCACAATGGATATATCCTCATTATCCGAAACAAACTTTAACTCCACTGATTGGATTAATACAAACTTCCGGAACTTCGATGGCAAAGACAAGAACCTCTTCATTTCATCGTTCGTATCGAAACTCCAACTCTATGTCCAACAAGTTAACTTCGCCGTCGAAGATACTAGCCAACAATTGATTGGTAATCTTCCCCGAATAATAAAAGATGTCAAGAATCTACACGCGGATGTGGAGTCACTACAGCAGCGTATGGGACAAGTTCGTTCGGAAGTCCAGGCTGTACAAGAAGAAACCGGTGATTGTATGGAATCCTTAGAGAAACTCAACAGACTGCAAACCAAGTTACAAACAGTCAAAGAGAGTCTTCAAGAATCCGATGGTTGGGGCAACCTTATATCCGAATTGGAGGACAGTTTCGAGAGAAATGACTTGATGTCTGTTTGTGAGAAACTGGTCTCGCTGCAGAAATCCCTTGGGGCGCAGGAAAAGCTTGCAGGGCACTCTGAAAGAGTCAGTCAAGTAGAGGATTTCAAGAATAGACTCGAAGCACTTGCAAGTCCAAGTGTTGTCCAAGCATTCTCCATGTCGGATTTAAATAATTCTCAAAAGTACGTTAAAATTTTCGATGGCATCTCTCGTATGCCTCAACTCAAGCAGTACTATCGTGCTGTACAGAAGACGTCTCTCCAACAACATTGGAAAGAGACCATTGAACTGGCAGACAACTCCAACAATTTCCTTTTGAATTTTTACGAATATCTGTCTGAAAATTGCCAGAAACAGGTGAAGTGGTGCGAACAAGTTTTTGGAGATTCTTCCAAAGATCAACCATTTATCATCCTCACCGAGGTTCTTCCTGCCCTCCAACCACCTAGAGATACACAAATTCTTCAGATTCTCAAAAATTCCAATGATAAACTAGAAATTCTAGAGAAGTTTGCAAACGCCAACAAAACTTTTGTAAATCAATTGAATTCAATGCTCAGTAGCAACGAAGTTCCACTATCTAGAGACCAAAAAAGCACTCTGGCTGAGTCAGTGTTTGACTATTTCCAGAAATTCATCCAACAGTATCCACGAATCGAAGAGAATCATCTTTTCAACCAAATCGAACAGATATCTTTTGGTCAAACAAATGCCGGAGATTCCGTCCACCAGCTGGAGGATTCAAATAAAAAAATTTTTGACTGGCAACAGGAAGCTTGCCAGAGATGTGAAGTCATAACCGGTGATCTAAGTTTGTGCAAACTGATTGGGATTTTAAATGGTTTCCTAAAGAAAGTTTTGGAGAACTACGTAAAAACTCAAAGGCAATTAAATCTTAGCATCCATTCTGAACAAAATTGGACGTTGCTCCAGAACTGCATGTCTTTGTTGCAGTGTTTAAGCGATTTCCAAACCAGATTGGCGAAATTCGAAAAGTTCTTGTACGACAAATTGGGTTCTTTGGAAGAAAAACTTACTAACTTGAGTTCATCCCAAGAACTTACTATATTTTCCATTTGCGAGAGGTCGGAGTTGAAGCGTCTACTCACTAGCATCAGAGACTATCAACAAAAACGAACTGATGCCTCTCCAATTGGGTTCTTCCCTTCGATCTACGATGCTCTGAAGGGAAGTTTCATTGAAACTCACGACATAAGCTTAACTATTCTCCTCTCCCCTATCGAAGAGCAACTAAGGAACATTCAACCACATGACAACCCCAACAATCCAATTGGAGTCGATATGCCGGCATTTAGTTTTGCTCCTCAAGAGTGCATTACTCAGATTGGACAGTATTTGCTGACGTTGCCACAACACTTAGAGCCACTGCTACTATCGCCATCGCCTCTGCTCAAGATTGGCTTGGAAATGTGCAATATCAAGTATTCGCAGAGCATTCCTTGTGCTGATGTCTTGCTATCGCTGGTCGTTGAGCAATGCTGCGTTATGTACCAAAGTCAGATCTTACAAGTAAAAACATTGCAGACGGGAGCAGCCAAGCAGCTCTCAGTCGATATTGAGTATTTGGGAAATGTTGTTGAAGAACTGGGTCTGTCCATTACTTTGAGTTTGAGCCAGATCTTGAACTTGTTAAAGGCATCACCAGAGAATTATTTATCGTCGAGTGCTGGGTGTGAGCCACGATTAGTTACGGCTGTTAGACAAATGAGAAATATAATCTCCACGGAGTAGACGAGAAGATAACGAGAATACTTTTAGATTAAGTTGTTATGCAAAAGCGATAGAAATGTGCACGTTATTATTGTATTTTAAATTAATAAAAATTAAAAAAAAGAATACTTATTTTAATTTATTTGTATTTTATTTGATTTGATTTGATTTTAGAAATACAGTTAAAAACGAAAGAATGTTTAGATTTTCATTCCAGTCATTATAGTCGATGGGGTATAGAGTTGACAATTCGTTTCAAATTGCATTGAGCGTACTCTCTGGGAAACTGCTGTTTAACTTTAACTGCCATATTATTCACTAGATACATCCAGATTAAAACTTAAATCCAGATGCATTTACATTGAATTTGTATGCTTTACATCTGGATTTAAATTTTTAATCTGGATGAATCGAGTGAATAATATGGCCGTAAATGTCATGCATTAGATTGGCTACGCAGGTTGTAGCGGTGCGTAGGTGGTTCTATCTCATAATGTTGTTGATGAACAAAAACATTTGTATTCAATCTACTTGCTATGTTATGTATTTGTATTTATTTTTATTTTGTTGGTAATGATAAGGTTTATATTAATAACATATTTACATGATTTATATATATAAAAAATAATAAAAAATATAGATAATCTCTGTAAATTATGAACACAAATAAATGGATTTTTTAAATACGAGGCACCGATCATTTAGGTTGGTACGACATTAATTTTCCATATAAAATGATTTAGTTATTAAATTTAAATAAATTAGTTTCTTCATTTAAAGTTATATAAGTTTATATGTAATTTAACTATATAAGCTATACAATAAGAAAATAAAATAAAAATTTCTCTCGTTGCAAGGTATCTTAAACGCTAAGTTATGTTGTTGTTTTCATTTGTATATTTTGTCAAAATATTTAAAAGTTTTGTGACATAAATAAATTTATAAATTAAATAAACTTAATATTTTTAATTTTTATTCATTTGACAAGAAAAAAATTATATTTTATATAACACAAGTCATAAAGGATTTACATAAATTAAAAATGTGCTTTTATTTCTTTTTAGAGTTTTAGTTTCTTACGTCCCTTTTCTTGTTATCATTTCACATTATTGATAAATACTTGTCTATATTATAGCATCGGTCATTACATTGTTTTTCTTATAAATAAAGCTGTTTTTTTTTCTAAATTGTTAATACAATTATATTGCTTAGGTTATTATTTTCAACAGATTTTATCCTAATAAGAAATAAAGTTTGTGCAGGAAAGTAAAAATAATTTTTCATTTATTAATTATATAATACAAAGGAACTGTGAACGTAATACATAAATATCGAAATGGAAGAAAACGATCACTTAAATTTATAATGTATTTTAAAGCTTTTTGTCTGAGTTAAATTTTCAATAAAATAATTTTATGATAAACTAAATATCGTCGGTAACATCCTTGTTTGATAATTTTCAAAAGCTTTGATTTGCAGTACGATTTTGTTTTTATTTACTATTCATCATCGGCTTCAGTGATTACTGAGTTTTTAATAGTTGTTTCTTTTTTAAGAACAAGTTGATTATAATGCTGCAGAAAAAGAAAAATATTAGTTTTATAAATTAAAATTCTGTTTTTTAAAGTGTATTTATCAAAATTACTTCGTCGTTTTGAATTATTATTATTCGATGTTGAATTTTCGGAGCAAGTTGACAGCTTATTTGTTCTAAATCATCTAATGATGCGCGTCTTAGCATCTGAAAACAGTTAAAATAAAATTTAGGAAATCGCAAACAAATAGCTAATCATTATTTTTATTCAAAAGTATCAAAAGTAGGTTTACTGGTATAATTTCTAAAATAAGTGAATACTATGATTTTTATTCATGTTCAATTCGTAGATAATATTAGATTTTCTTAAGTTAAAATTCCATGGTATAATCGGAATCTTTCTGAATCCCTAAAATGTGGAAATGTTCTGCCCAAAGCGAATGGGAAAAACCTTATGCTGAACACATACTGCAGCTGCGAGCAGAGCGGTGATGCGAGAGTTGAGCAAGTGGCGAAAACAAACAAACGTTTTCATATGAGAGTTCTCATACTGAGGCGTTGTTTTCGCCGCACTCCTCGACTCTTAACAGTATTCTCAAAGCTCGAGTATTTAAATGTATCTACATTTATGCATGCATAGTGGAATAAAAATAAAATAATTTACCTTCGAAGAAGTTGTGCTGTGATCAATCGATTTAGAACTGTGTCCAATTGAAAGTTTTCTAATCGGTGATGGTCCATCTATGTCTAAATTATCCAACATTTGAACCATGCTGTGTCTTCGTGATAGTGTAACCAACGATTGGCGATGCTTTGAATTTCGACACTTCCCCGTTCGCATATTTATCGCTTTAAAGTGATTTTGGAGCACCAAACCAAGCTCTGGACATGAATCGTCATCCATCTAAGAGGGAACAAAAAAGTGATTTATTTTTAGTCAAGTTAGTGCAGATGCGCAATGGACTTTTGAAAAAAATGAGTAAGTCATAAGTCCACAAATTACTTATGTACTTATTATCTACCCAAAAACTCGTGATTAAGTGGGTCTTTATTTTATAATCTTTGTGGTACAAAACGCAAAACCTGATATAAAAGTGTTTTTTTTTTTTCAATCTTCTCCTGAAACGGAGCAAAGACTGAAAATCGATTTTTTTGAAGGTTTTGCCTTAGTTCCACAGAATTTCACAATTTAGTTGTGGAATTATATATTCCGTCCCTGTAGGTCAAAACTAGAGTGCAGACTTTTGATTTTCAACCCCCAAACCTGGAACCAAAAAAAATCCATGTCGAAAACTCACCAGGACCTTAGCATCCTTAAACATAGTAAATCCATCGCATCCTCCATACATGTAGCTCTTAATACAAATTTTGTATAATTGGTCCAATTTTAGAAACTCATCAGCAATTTGAACAAGTTGAGGATCTATTCGTTTACCTGGTGGTTTTGACGGATTAAATGCAAATGTCACACCAGATACCTATAGAATGAAAGAATTAAAAAAAAAAAACATATTAACATATTTCACTTCGAAGTCGTGTGCACACTCGATCTTTGAAACATACTTGAGGAAAACGTCCTTCAAGCTTTGGATACATATAAACTGCATTTTCTAGTGTTGCCAATATACAAGCCCCCGTAACTTCTACTACAATCAATGGGTCTCGCATAGGAACAATATTGACAAGATCCTTCATTGTAAATGGACCTGGTGGATGGATTTGGTCGGACCGGAAAGTTCCAGAGTTGATGACGACAACATCAGCACCTGTTGCTGCTAAAACAACATCACACACCCAGTCGCCGAGATTTGTTTCCGACGTTCTTATTGACGAAAAACGGCCATCAAGCTCTACAGAAAAGTTCCCTAGTACTTCTGTCATTTTTGATTCAATAACATCTAAAATTAAATTTTCGAAATTGATAATTTTTAAAAGGCCGCTAACTTTTATCTTCCAACTAAGAACTTACCTGAATACTTGGCCAGCTCAGCCTTGAGGTTAGGCTCCTCTTCATATGCTGAAGTCACGTCGACAGGTTCTACATCAACTTGAATCTTTCCATTTTCACCTTTAGTCTTGTCCAGGGTGATCTTTGAAAATTGTCGAAAGTCTGTACCCGATTTGACAATTTTGATACCATTTATATCCAAAATCTCATAGACATGATCATGTCCACCCAAAATCAAATCGATACCCGGACAATGTTTTGCCAAATTTATATCATTTGGTGTTCGCATGTGCGTCAGTGCAATTATAATTTCACAGCCTTCGTTGCGCAACTCTTCGGCTAGCTTATTGCCAGCTTCTACATAGTCGATAAAGGTGACTTCTTTTGGATCAATAGTAGGTAAGGTCTCCAGCCATTCTTTTTCCACAAGACCAATTAGTCCTATTGAGGTTTGGTTGTGGAAAATAAAATGACTGATCTTTCCGCCACCAAGAGGTCGTCCAGTTTCGTTATCCACTACATTTGACATTAGCCATGGGAAGTTTGTTTTTTTTATAAGTTCTGTGAGAATATCCAGGCCATGATCTGTTGAGACATCAGAAAAAAAAAATCCATGAAATAAAAATAATAATACGTTCCACAAACAGTGAAAACAAGAATTTCATAGAAAATCTTCAGCGTGAATAATTTTTAAATTCACTTTAAACACATTTCTAGACTGCGTAAGGTTTATTCCTTATTATCTAAAATTAAAAAAAAATTAAATATCTTCACGATATTTTTCATTCCACGAGAGGTAGTCAGGTACTAAGTTTTGTAACCCGTTTTCTAGATAGATAAAAATTGTGATGCGAACAAAACTGTGGAACTTATTCATTTTTTACGAAAGGAAAGTATAGTATCTTTGTATGCAAAACCAACGATTAACACAATTTCGGGGTAATGGTCTTTAATGGAATAACATCATTTAACTAGACTTTTTTAAGCCTTATGTAAACTTACCAAAATCATGATTTCCGAAAACAGCACAGTGTGTATCAACAGCGTTTAAGACTGGAACCATTTGCTCGCCTTGAGTAAAAGTACTCACTGAAATACAAACAAAAGAATATTTAGTACATTTTTAGTACTCAAAATTTAAATACTCTCCATTTTATACTTACACATACTCGGAGAAAAAATATCTCCAGAAAATAGAATCAATGGGTCTAGTTCTTTAAAGGACCTCATCGCAGTGCAGAATCTGGCAGCCCCTCCCACAGGCTCAATGTCTGAATTTGAATCCACATTATACACATCGTTGTAGTGCAAAATCGTCAACGGTTTTAAATCTCTCATATTTGTGATTTTTGATTTTTCCAATTGGCTGATAATGGAGTTATTTCGATGAAATTGCTTTGATGAATGACACAATTTATTATTCGAAGATTGATTGCAGTTTTGGTGCGGTTGCTCCTCGACACTGCTCGAATCGAGATCGTGCGATATAAAATTTGGATGGGCTTGGATTTGTGATACGGCTCTTTTACCAGCTTCTCTTACTTCAATAGAAGCCTAAATGAGGATATATGTATTTGTATTTATTGTGTTTTTTATTCAATTTAAATTAATTATTATTTAAAAACAGCCACAAAAGCATAAAACAATAAGCTTAGCAAATTTATTCTTCCAGCTTGAAAAGATGTGATGAAAAGAACTTTTAAGCTGAGAGAAAATGAAAAGCATGATTTGATCAATTTTTAAAATTTTTTTTTTTTTCATCAGTGATTCATTTTAAAGTTGAATAATCAGAAACAACTTGCATATTTCATATCAACATAGAGCTTCCACCTCCCCCTCTCGCTCTCCGCCACTGTAAAACCGTCCATAAAAAGCCCAATGCTGAGACTTCGGGAGACTTTGGATATTTTGAAAGTAGACGGTAGAATTTCACGTCGATATCGATCTTCAGATTTACGGAAATAATTATTTTGACACCATAATCTTTATCTTTGCTGATGCTGGGCTTAATGTAATGTTTTGAAGATCTTATTTAAAAATCTTTGCATACAATTTTAATTTGTATAGATTTTGCTTTAAAACAATGCAAAGTGAAGTCAAAATCGAAATGAAGATTTAAAAATTAAAAAAAAAAAACATCTCATGTAAAATAAATGCAACGGCTAAGGTGAGGGCTAATTGAGGCTTATTCTTACAAGAGATACTCTGGAAGGATATTCACTTCCTAGCAAAAGGCATCAGTTGATGTTTTTGTTTGGAATGGGCATGACAGTCCTACGCACTTACCATTTACGCCATCAGCTACTCTTAAGTAAAATAAAAAAAAAATAGACAAATATTTTCTAGTTTCTGACTCTGTTATAGAAACTTGGTAAAATAATTTTAAACCTGAACATTGTTAGCTCTCATCACTCATCATTTTTTTACTGCATACTTTTTAAGCAGAAAATATAAAGAGAACATAAATTCATTTTATTTTATTATATCCTCCCTTACCATTACACCACCATAAGTCGCGGTAGTAAAACAAAAAGTCCCCTGAGGCTCTAAGCACCAAGGATTTAATGAAAATTATACCTTTACTTTAACTATAGCTACAACTAGTTAAACTTTTTTTAAGAAATTTAATCCTGAAGATGTGAAGAAGTGAAGTGAAGATCGTGGTTTTTAAAACTAAAGTGCTAGTCTCCTACTTGGCTGATGTATTTCAGTAGTATATAGAATTTTCATTATAAAAAAAATCATATAAAAGTTTTAGTTTTTCTTTAACATTGGAAAAGTAGCTGAAAAAGTTTAATTTTGTATATTTGGTGTGTACCAAAAGATGGTCTTGAAGGCATTGAAGTTAATATTACTTTTTCATTCATTATGCCACTAACTCTTTTTAATAAAAGTCTAAGGTATGAATCAATGAATCTTTTCATTAGAATTTATGTTCAGTTGACCTCTCCCATATAAAAGATATTAAATTAGTGGTTTATTCACCCAAAATGAATTTAATTAAATATCAGCCATGAAGGGAATACAAAATTTCTTAATGCTTTAAGCCTCTAGTACGCTGCTGATGTGAAACGAAAAGTCCCATACAAAAATGACACAACGAAATAAAAAAGTGGAGTTGTTCACCACAAAGGCTCAGTTTTTCAGTGGTGACTTAAACTAGAGCTAGCTAACTCTACAAGTAAATCTATCCACAGTTAACTGAGGAAGCATTTTTCGGTGGAGAAATCTTCAATGAACGTTTCATTAATTTCAAGAATAATTTTTCAATTCGTTCCTAGACTTACATTTGGCGTTGCACGTATACTCACAGAACTGGTTTGGACATCCAACTGCAGTGTCTTAGTTAGACAATCGATGGAAAATA
Organism: Leucozona laternaria; assembly: GCA_932273885.2. NCBI lineage: Eukaryota > Metazoa > Arthropoda > Insecta > Diptera > Syrphidae > Leucozona > Leucozona laternaria. The sequence continues at coordinate 17,107,680 of OW026368.1, read as the reverse complement.
TTTATAAATAAGGTTTTGGAGTTGGGCAGCGCTGCCTAAAGTTAGACCTACTTAAGACAAGGTTTATTAGCTGTAGTTCGAAATATTCAGAAAAAAAGTGGATGCAAACCCAAAGTATCTTAATGTGTACATCTATGGGAACTTGATGTAATTTTGATCAAAGTCTGAAACTTTGCTTGCTGGTCTACCTGGGTTTGATCTAACTAAGTTTATTTTAATCAAAATCTTGATTAATTTACAACTTTATTATTTTAAGTAGATTTTGATATTATCAGGTATCTCTGGATCAGGTACAGCGGCGGTAAGCTGTGATAAGCTGCTGAAACTGATAGAATCACGGACGAAATCTAGTAAATAAAAGTCGTGTGACAGTTTAATAAGATACCCCTTATCTCTAGTGGTGTAGTTTTTTTTTTTGAGTCACAACGGCTTTTTGGGTATAATAAGAACCTTTTTTTTGTATGAGTCCCACTGGTCTGATATCTTTTTTCTTCTGTAAGCTAAGTCCCCTTAAACTAACTTGATTAAAAAATATTTTTACTAAACTAAGAACATCAAAAAAGTCTATGATTTGTCCTTGGGCAACGTGACCCCCTCCAAACTGAAATCCTAGATCCGCGCCTGACATCAAAAGCATCTGCTGATTGAATCCTGAGTTAACTCACCAAATTTGATAAGTTAAATTAGGTTTAGCTTTAATCTCGCACTGAAAAACTGGACCTTAGTGTGAGAATTAACTTCACTTCTTTTGCCAATTTTTTTTTAATATAAATATTTTTAAATTATGCTCCGATGCTCATCAGCACGCTCATGCAACTCCGTTGCTCAGCTTAAAATATGTTCAGTTGTCAGGCAGGCGTCTATCTCACCAGTTTTCTTTTCTTTATTTTAATGATAATCCCTCGAATTTCAGGTGGGAAATTATTCCACAAAATGTAAGGTGTAGAAAATTCTCTCACTTTTAAAAGTGGAACATATTCTTACCAAAAGTGGCATAAATTCCTAGGTGGAGGACATATCCGTGAAATAAAATTCCTGGCACCTAGGGTAATCTCACATCAAATGCAACGCGTTGTAACGGACCAGGGAAAAATCTTTAAGGTATATAAATTAAAGTAATTTTTTTAGTGAAAAATGTACTTTTAAATTCGACTAATTCGACCCTAGTCCCATATGCATACTTATTCTGGTGCATCCAATAGATAATAGCTTTAAAAATTAAATTCATATCAAATAGTTTATAATGGGACCTTTAACCACTTTTAAATATTTTTAGTTCTTTTCCAGGGCATTAAAAATGCGTAACCGAACACTCACTATTGAATTGAATTATAGAAACACGCAATACAATTTCTTTCCCTCCCTTGACTTCTACTGCTTCGTATCACGTATTCACCACAGACAATATAAAAATGTGTTACATTAAAGGTTTTTTTTTTCTCAAATAAAATTTGAGGGTGGCAATTTTATCTTTTTAGTATCATACTAACTCCATAATATGTCATTTTGACAATACAAAAAGGGAAAAATGTATGTTTGCTTACTTTTTGCACAAACTGTCACTGTATTAGGTGCGTTCAGCTGGAGTTTATTAAGAAAACAGGCTTAGTTTGATACTAGTTAAAAATTGTTTAAAACTAAGAACATTTTAGTAGAGAGCTTTAAAGTTAGTAAATTGACAACTAGTATCATTCTAACACCTTAACATCAGGCTGTTTAAAATTTTGCACCATTACTTTTGGATATGAAATTTTAGTATCAAGTGCAAATTCCCTTTCTATCATGTGCAGCAGAATCTATACAACTTTACCAAGTTTTTGTTTGTATTTGTTAGTAAAAACTTAACATATGGGTAGAAGGAAAGGTGCCAAAAGATTAATTGTTTCTTGCGTAACATTACAAATATCGGACTGAAAAAAAACAACTCATAAATATTAGGTATTATTTATTTCAAAAACATCTTTACGAATGCAAATAAATGGTTATTGATGGTATTGATCTGTAAAACATCTAAATAAAATAAGAATTTGTAACGAATAAAAATATTGACCAACATATTTAGTAATAATTAGATAAGACAGACGTGTGATAAGTGAGACAGTGCTTAACATAAGATAACTGTGCTAAGTAAGTTTACACATCTATATTTGGTTAAAATTATCAAACGTTTTTTGACAAAAATTGAAATATGAATAAAACTCGACAAGACATTAACAGTTATATGATTGGGAGTCGATAAAACAGAAAAGTGGGTATATAGAGTGACACACACAAAATTATGCACAGCATTCAGCATAGATAACAATAAATGATAATTATGATACATTTATATACACATACATATGTAGGTCCAAATTAAAACAGTGAAAATGTACAACACATATACATATAGATATTTTTGAAATGCAAGTGACCTGTTTTAACCATCCAACAACATTTCTAAGACCTTTTGTAACTTCAGTTGCTTCTGTGAGAGCTGATGAGCTATTTTCAACCAAATCTCCCAATTTAGATCGAAGTCCCGATTGTGATGTTATTTCTGCCATTATACTGTATATATTAAATAATAATATTAATGAGAATTTGTTTCTTTTATTTTTAATAAAATCGGATCTTAACTATTCTGCAATTAAAATAGAAAAAGAAGTGTATGTTTTTTTTTGTAAGGTATCTTTTGAGGCATTTGAGACAAGTTTCATGAGGAGTAATATTAATTTATTTTAAAAGTGATTAATATCTAATCTTTACTGTTCTTTGATTTGGATAAAATTGTATTTTTTTTAAGTAAAATATACAATGTGGGGGAAAAAGTAATGTCATTACGTGAATCTGCCATAATTTTTCAAATGGCGTCAAATGTGTGCAGACAGAGATGTTAAACGTGTTGCTGAATTGGGTATCGAGCATTGCTGGTTCCAACAGGATAAAGTACCAACCGCTCACTAAGCTCGGGCAACTATGGAGAAACAACAATTTACGATATAGTGAGATTACTTTTGCCCCACCTTGTATATTTTTAGCACCAAATTCAATAAAGGTTGATCTTAATACGATAAACCGCTGGCAAAACTAAAAAAAAGGTCTACAGATAGAGATCAAAACAAAAACAAACTATATAAGAGTTTTAAAAAAGCACACCTAACACAATTTAAATGAACTTTCTGGAACAATTGGTCCGTTCGTATTCTTTGCATTTTTTTCACAAAAAAAAAATGCTGGAGAAACATTAAAATAATTCCTCTATCTTTGATTTTCTGTTAAAGAAATTGTGGAGATCATAAATTAAAAGTTCACGAAAATGTGACTATGAGAGTAAAAGAATGAAAGGCATACATATCGTGTCATTCATATAAGATTAAAAAAAAAATGTTTCACATACGCCACAGTGTACACTTTACTAAAAGTGATTTGTAGGTACTAACCTTTTCTTGCTTAATTTTTTTAAATATTTAGTTATTAAAAAAATATATTTCGAATAGGTTAAAACAATAGACAGACAAAATGTTGAACTATTAAAATGTAGATTTATACACAACAGTGGTAGCTCACATCATATAAAATGGTCTTGATTTTCAACTTTCTTGTAATGGGATTAATCGATTTCAATTAATATTTCTGTACAAAAGCTTGATATTGCATATCAATAACTCGAACATACATATGTAAATAAGTTTGTATTTAAAAAATTAATTTTATATAAAACTCCTCTAACGATTCTTCAAATTTTCCTTGCATAAATTTATTGAAGAAATCATATGGAATTTAATTAAGTTTAAATTATTTTAGGAGTGATTTATTTTATTTTTTATAAGTTTATATCTAATTACTTAAGAAATTAAAATTCAATGTTTGAGCTTTTTCAGAATTTGTATTCAAAACTTAATGATTTTTTATACTAAAAAAGAGCTTTATTTAAGAAATTAATACACTATTTTTCTGAAACTGATTTTTCAAACAAGAAATACATTTCTTAAAACCATTCTTTGGGCTAAAGACAAATTAGGTTCAGAAAATAAAAGTTGAACTTTTTGAATTTTCTATATTACATATTATTTATGGAACTTTTTTCTTGAAGTGCTTTTGATGTAGACCAATAACGAACAAGAAAATTATTAATGATTAGTGCTTAAGAGTAGACTAAAAAATTGAAATTAGCTTAGTAAAATTTAATGAACGATAAGTCTGAAACTATAAAGTTCTTTATCTCTCTATGTTCTACTCTAAAGACAAAACAAAAAACAGTCAGCGAGTATAAGTACAGGGGTGGAGCATGGCACTTCCCTCTTTTAAGGATGGACAAAAAGTAGTAATCGAAAAGTACTTCAACCAATTTTTTTTTTTCAAATGAGGGAAATTTTAAAATTAATTGGTTTTAAAAAAATGTGGTCTTTCACTACTATCTTTACACTTGAAAAGACGTTTTTTAAAGTTTTCATTCACTCTTCCGAGCAGCTCAATGGGTATATTGGCCATTTTAGTCCGAATGTTATCCTAAAAGGCCTTGGGCGATGATTCTGGTAGACTTTCGATTTCAGATAACCGAAAAAAAAATCTTTCACATTTCAATTTATCACTTTCAGACTAAAACCCTCTTTGTAAGCATTGCATCACCATGTTGCTGAAACCACGTAAGTATATCGTACGCATTGCTGTAAGAGCATAGGGTAAAAAAAAATTGTGTGAGTGCCGGGAGTCACGGTTAATATGTGTAAACATCAACGTGCGCGGATCCAAAACGGACTTGTTTTTGCTTGAAGGGGATCTTAAGATTTTTTGTCACTAAACGCACCCATCCTAGTATGCAGATCGTAACGTTGCACACAGTAACGTTGCACACGAACGTTCACGTTTTTTTTCACTCTACCACCAGCATAGATGTTTACACATCAAAAATTGTGTAAGTCCCGTGACTCGCGGCTTATGTGTGTAATCATCAACGTTTGTCCAAGCGTAGTTTTGTCCATACGTTGTTGACTATACGTGCACGGATCCAAAACGGACTAGTTTTCTTGAAGGGGATCTTCAGATTTTTGCCTCTGAACGTACCCAATATCCTACTATGCAGATTTTCGCAACGTAACGTGCTACATCGTAAAGTGTGACCTCGTAACGTTGCACAGACAAAAGTCCACGTTTTTATTTCACTCTCACGCCGGGATAGATGTATACACGCCAAAAAACTCCTCGGGCAAACGGAAAACACCCTGCACCTCAAATATACTGAAACGCAAAAGAAGACTTCCAATGCAATTTTTTTGACGTAGCGCCTCGAAACACATATTTTCCATTCCTCTCATTCCAACCAACCTGTTCCCACTTCCACCGGCCACAATATTCAACCCAAAAAAAGAAAGTGCACCACGCTGCAGCCTGTTCAGTAAATAACACAATACAAGTTACAATGTTTGTTTTTCAAACTCACAGTATTTGCACATCACATAATTTTTCTCCAAAATGGTTAACTGGTTGTTGTTGAATGAAGTATTATACTAACAAAAATCAACGATTTCTTTATTGTAATAAGACATTTTTCTAGAAGTATTTATTCTATACACAACAGTCAAAACAAAATTAACCTTGAAAACAGAATAACCTATGAGTATAGGTTACAGTATTTTTTTATCTCTCAATCTCAAACTCATAGCACTTGTCTTAAAAGCTTCAATTTTAATTTTTTCTAGCCAATAATTTTTTGTTTTGTTTTTTGTTTCTTGTAAAAAAGCCAATATAGTGATATAAAACAAATAAATTAACAACTAAAGCTGCTGGTATTTGGAGCGTCACATGGTTTTACACATAATTTTACTTTAAGAAATTGAATAATCAATTTCAAATTTTTTTACGGAAACTTATCAAAAAACCCACTCACAAAATTAATCTTTGCATTTTAATTTTACCAGACATTAATTTGTCGCCAAATAACTTTTAATTTAAATCACACTTCTCAAGCGACAAAAAGAAATGCATTTGGACTAGGTATACTTTGTCAAGACACACTATTTTTTTCTTTTAATTTTAATTTATTCACTATTTAATCATATATGTATATAGAGCGATGATAGCACAACATATCCAAGGTAGACGCTTTAAAATAATAATAAGGAAAACAAAAAAAATTAACATTGAGATTTGTAAACAATTAACAAGTAAGGAGAGATTGCTATAAAACAAATGCAATCACTTCGAAAACCACTGAGCGTTTGCGTAGAGAGGCTATTTTTGTTTTGTTTTTATGTTTTTTATTTTTAATTAAAACAAATAGCTTTTGCTATTTGAATGCATGTCAAGAAGTGCAATAGTTTCTCTTTAACATTATTTGTATTTTGTTTATTTTATTTTTATTTATTTACAATTTTATGTTCATGTTTGACTTTTGTGTAATGTTTGGTGTTGTGTTGGCTGTTGGGCTTATGGTGTTCTGATTAGTCACGAATGTCAGATTCAAAATCAAGGTTCGAGAGCAATTCATAAAAAAAGAATGAGAAAAGTTTTTGTTTACATACCTACATATGTATTTATATATTTTTTTTTTCTAAATTTAAAGCACAAGAGAAAAACATTTATTTTGTTAAATTTCAACTGAAAAATATCTTGTCAAATGTTTAATTTTTTTTATTTTATTTTCATTTTCAAAATTTTTGAAAGAATTGATGACCTCTTTTCAAGCTCATGAGAACGAGTGAGTGAAAGGCACCGAAAATAAAAAAAAAAAACAGCCAGTGTCAGAGTCACTGCTGATAACTCATACTGCGTGCGGTAAACTTATTATTGTTTTATTATAACCTAAACTGATTGGTACTCTTATTTTGATTTGAATTACTTTATTATCACTTTAAAGAGAATAAAACACCTATACAACGTCAGTGTTAATGGTTGGCAGGCTAGTAGAAAATAAATTTTATTTTAATTTAATAACGAATTTCTAAAGGTTAATTATTAGCTTTTTGATTACAAGTATATCCTTTCCATTATATTGTGTAACGAAACAGATAACTTTTGCCTCTTTTTTAAGGCTTATCTATAACCTATTAATAAACGTATTCGTCTACTAAAATTTCTTAATTATTAGTTTTATTTTTTAGTATTGTGCTTAAAAATAAAAACAATCCAGTATCTTTTGGCTAAAAGTAACGCACAAATTTGCCCTTGGACCAATCAACGTCTTCTCTTGCGATACCCGAAACACTCTCTTCCTTTAAGGTCACAGTTGCTTTAACTGTTTTACTATATACAAAAATTATTTAATTTTCAGTGTTTTCTCTTTGTAAAAAATAAAGAAAGTAAAAATGCACGAACTCGTTCTTGCAGTTCAAGGCCATAATGTTGCTAAACTTTCAGAATTATTATTGAGTATTAGTCTATTAATAAAATGACATTGTTAACGGAAAAGTCTTAAATCAAAAGTACCTACTAAATATAAGCAGATTAATTTCTTGTTGTTTCGCATAAAAAATTAGTTTCCAAAAAATTGTAATATAATATTATTTATGGACACTATTTCGAAGTGAGTACAAAATTAGAATAAAATTGTGCGACTCAATAACGTATTACTTTCCTATATGGGAATAAGTGGGAATTGAGAAAATTTTCGGTAAAAATTTCAAACTCTTATATTTCCCTTGTGTGAATTTGTTGTCAAAAATTTGAAACGCAGTTTTATCACACTATACTCCAGGTCACGCTCCGCAGATCCAGAGTTTTTTTTTGTTATAAACACTAATTATACAAGGTACAAGACTTTAGCAGGACTATTTAATTAAATATATTGAATTGTTGATTCAAATTAGCTTTTAAAATGCCTTTAAGTCGATAAAAATTTATATGCATAACTATATGTATGTATATACATATATCCCAAATTTATTATGGTCTTAAAGTTTTCAGATCAGAAGTTATATTTCTTCCATTTATAAATTCAACATTCTTTACATTTTGTCATGACATCAGCAAAAAACATCTGTCTTTCAAAAGTATAAAATGCCTTTGTCATTATCTCAAGATGCAAATTCATGTTTAGAATAAAAACACTTAAATAACAATGAATCTCTAAGATGTATGTATAGCTTTTTATATAACAAGAAAATGCCGCCATAAAAAAAAAAGGCAAAGCGATTTTTAGTTTCATAAAATATAACATTTTTTATAACTTAACTTAAATTATCGTTGCAATCTGGGGCAAATTCAAGAGTTGCCACAACCCAACGCGGTATATACAAAAATAAAGCCATATAATCCATCCTATATCTATCTACCCACGCATTTCGTCCTGATGTTAACTTCGTGATCAATTTAATCTGAGTGAGTACTGACCTGTATTCGTCGCTTGATGTACAGTACATATCTCAGCTACCGGTTTTGTTGAAACCCAAATCGAAGAGACGATTACATCTCTACCTAGTCTGTAGTGGCATACAAATTTTAATAACTTACCTACTTGTTAACTTCATGCATTGAATGTCAATACACCCTTCATAATGTAGGTACCTAGTACCTACAATGGACCTCCAGACGTATTACATTTTATCAAAACCAAGATTTTTACTGTAAATGTACACTAGGACCCAGTTTTTCAATGTTGAATAAAAATCAAAGGCATCTGTTCAGTTAATCCTGGGTAAACTCACCAAATTTGATGAGTTAACTCGGGCTTATTTTTAATCTCGCACTGAAAATCTGGACCTAAGTGTTTGGTAAGAACGAATAGATACTATAAAGCTGATTCACATTGCTAATACGGGAACACTCGGTGAATTTGTTGTTATTTGGGCACCCGTAAGTTTTCGTGGTGTCAATATTTTAAATAAAATGTACCCTTCTCTTCAAAATTTGACAGTGTGGTTTGTGAGTATTTGTCCAAAAATTACGAGAATGTATATAATAAGTTTGTATCCTATGTTCCCTTTTTGATAAAACGAAACTCATTTATATAAATATACATGGGTTGTTTCAACGGGATTAAATCTTATAAATTTGATTTACATAAATAAATTTAAACCGAAATTTAATTTAGAATGCTTACATAGAAAATATGCAAACATTTAAAAGTGAATCGTACCTATTGAGATATTATGAAAAGCCTATAATTATAATTATTTTGTACGTAAACTTTTTTGATGCACTGTAACTCAATTATGCAGATTTAATAAAAAAAAAAAAAACAAGTTATCATTAAACGTTTGTGTGGTCAACATAGTTTCTCAGTAATTATGCTTACTACACAACTTTATTAGTTTTAATAAAGAGAAACTATTTATTTAAAAAAAAAAATAATTTGTCCAATTATTAAGAGAGTTATTGTTGACTTTGATAGAGCTGATAAGGTAAGTAAGTAAAGTAAATACTCTATAGCGGCAATCATTTACTTTTTGTTTGTGTTGACTTGATGGGATCTAAACGGTTGAATTGCTGCATTCATATGAAGAGTGAGTGGGAAAATTTGTTTACATTTTGTCTGAGAGGCTATCGCGTAATCTTCTTATGAATATCTTAATTACTCTTAAGGGCACGTACATCTATCTGAGTGACGTTCCTGTCCAAATTGAATGCTATAGCTACTATTAGAAGAAGCTTAACCAAATGAATGTTTGAACGTCTCTCAGTTTTGTTTTCTACAAGGTGCCATAAAAGTTGTCACCCAGCGCAAAATTTATACACCACTGACGAATTATTCCGTTAAAGAAATCGAAACAACTTATTCAGCGTTTTTTAGGAGTATAGTGATGATTTATGCCTTGTTGTTGTTTAGTATTTTGCAGAGATGTAAAAACTGCAGTCAGTTGGTGACTGTAGTCAATTGACTAAAAAGACTTATTTTATAAGTCTTTTAACTTACTAAATGACTTTAACTCAAAAAACTATAGTCAGCAGTCAATTGAACTATTCTGACTTTGCAGTTAGCTAACACAGTCAGTTGTCCAGCAGTTAATTGACTGCAGTACTTCAAAGACTGCTTCCAGTCTTTAAAGTCACTTGAAAGTCAACCTAAAGTCACAGTCAATCCTGGCAGTCAGTAAGTCAGTGGACTGCAGTCTTTAACTTAAGTCAATTGACTTTTTTTAAGTCTTTTAAATGCTTTTAAGTCTTTTGAATAAAACTTTTTATTTTTGATTGCTATTAGATTATTTGAGTTAGAAGTAAAAAACCGAAAAGCATTTCTTTTTCTTTTTGCAGGAAGTCTAGTGCTTCAGCAATTGGTTTCATCACCATTGAAAACTCTTCCAAATATTGAAATTCGATTTCCAAAAATATCTGCACCCCAAGTGATTTCTTTGACAAAAACCTGATACGCATTTTTTTACAACTGATTTGGTCATTACAGGTACGAAATTTTATCAAAATGGTTAGAGACGTTGTCTAGAAAATTTGAAAAAGCCAAAATAATTTTATGCCAACTAACCGTTCCACATGAGATGAAACAAGAATTCGAATTTATTCTTTGGGGAATGACATAAAAATGCTCTGTACAGAATTTGAAGCAAATCGGCCGACCCGTTTGAGCTCTAGCTCAAATAACAGTGACGAAACATACTTTTTTTACACGAAACAATACTTGCCCTATAGAGCAAGTAAAAATCGACATTCACATGATAACAAACTCATGTGTAATACCTTTTGGCGAACATGAAATAAGAGTGGTAGAAGAGTAAACAAAATTGATAATCCAGCGTATATGCGGAGTGAAAATACAGTAGACGCTCGAAGTTAAGACCATTGCCCATGCACCTGCCATTTCAAACAGTAAGTCGAACCTTTTGGCCAGCCCTCTGGGCTGGCGTTCGCGTTTTTTTATCATACACGGAATTGAATTCCGTTTCTTCGATATGTCGAATTATGTTTATTAATTAATTACAAATAATTTCAACGTGGAATACCTACATATATTTGTTTTGAAGTGTTTTGAAGTGTTTTTTTTGTATGAATAATAAAGTTTATTTTGTTTTTTCATTGTTATGAATTGTTGTTTTTACATAGTTAAAAGTTTACAATTTTGAATCAAATTTTACTTTGGAAAACCTATTAATATGGTGACCGTCTACTGTACAAAGATTCGATTTTATTTAAACATAAATTTAAGTTTTTTCAATAAATAAATGGACAAATAAATAATAGAAAATAAATAAATAAATGAAGAAGTGTCCTACAGCTTAGAGTTCCTTTTTAGGAAAATTATAATTCAGAGATACTGCAACGTAAATGTAAATGTAAATTAAATATCCAAATAGCACAAAAGTAAAAGCTCTTGCCACTAATTAAAAAAAACATACTTAAGTCACTGTTACTGGTAGCAGGCACGTTTTCAAAATCACTGCAGAGAATATGTATGTTATAGGGTTGCGTATATTTTTCTAGTATTTTTCTACTTACTATCTCACATCCAAAATATCTCTTTCATTGTCAGTATCATAATCATCTTTATATTCTTGAAATAAAGAAATTACTTTCTGGCATATGGCGATGAGATTATCACAAAATTCCATTTTTAATAATCATTTGACGAATTTAATTGTATTTCGTGGTTTGAAAAATATTTTAGGAGAGCAGATATAATTGAAATGTGTCCTGATAGTCCCAGGCATGCTATCTTAGAATTTGATCCGGAAAATTGTAATCAATTAAAAAATGTATGTTATCTAAATCCTCGAACAGTGTAACGAACATTTTTTGGTGTTTCTCAAAATACATTTCTGCAGTGTGCTTAGGGTTTGGCCAATATCTTGGTTTAAGATTGATTAGGTTACTCAAATAATCTAATAGTAATAAGAAATAATATGTTTTATTCAAAAGACTTAAAAGCAGTTGAAGTGGACTGTAACAAGCTTAATAGATGTTGAATTTGTCCATGATAAAAAGAAATTAAAATACCCCATTACATATTGTATCAAATAAATATTTAATATATTAACATATAATTATCAAACGCTGAATAAATTATATTATATCAATATATAAAATATTTATTTGATGAAATATGTAATGTAAATAATTCGTTTCAAAAAGAACGATGCTATCAAAAAATTATACTTACAAGAGGAAGAGCGAATGCAATTAACTATATGTTTTCTAATGTAATGCATATAAACTAACATAAACAGTAATAAAAAATCAATAACTGATAAGGTTTTGGTTATGTTTAAACAAAAGGACTTAATAGTGTATAATTTGAATGTTTGGCAAATGTTAACAAATATTTTAAATAATTTGTGAGAATGATTTTATACGCAATTTTGAATAAAATTAAAGTATTTAAATGAATTATATGAATGAAAAAAGATTTAAGTTGATTATTGCTGAACAGCAGTTAAAAGACTTAAAAAAAAGTCAATTGACTTAAGTTAAAAGACTGCAGTCAACTGACTTACTGACTGCCAGGATTGACTATGACTTTAGGTTGACTTTTAAGTGACTTAAAAGACTGAAAGCAGTCTTTGAAGTACTGCAGTCAATTAACTGCTTGTCAACTGACTGTGTTAGGTAACTGCAAAGTCAGTATAATTCAAATGACTGCTGACTGTAGTTTTTAAGTTAAAGTCAATAAGTATACATTCTTACTACAATTCAATGGATTTAGTCAATTGACTGGGACTTTACTGACTGTAGTCTCCAATTGACTGCAGTCTTTACAACTCTGGTATTTTGTATCTAAAGAACGGGTATGGTTTGTTTCGTCTTTTTCAGCTCGTTTTTTGGTTGTTTCGTTTTTGTCGTTTCGCATTTCGTTTTTTTAGCACTTTAATTAATATGTTTTTCAATTATTTGGTTTATTAGTTCATTTTAAGCTCATTTCGCTTTTTGTATTGTTTTGTTTTTCGATTATTTCGGTTTTTGTTTATTTCGCCATAGGTTGTTTCGATTTTTTTTTATTGACCAATGAGCTTAGACCATTTTTTTTTTTATTCAAAATTGTGAAATGAAGTGCTAAATTGGCTTTTTGTGGTCAATGCTCATATTAATTCTTAATGAAACTCAAAAAACCGAAGGGTTTATAAACAGTGAGGTATGTATGGGGGGCCATGCTGCCCCCCTGCAACCCCCCTGCTTGGGCACACTTTGTGATTTGGGGTAGGTGCAAGGTTGGGTGTATGCAAAGTTTTTGATGCATTTAAAGAATCTGGATTTAAAGAAACTTTGAGTTTATCGTATAAAAGAAATTTCTAAAGCGGTTAAAATCACACTAAAGACAAAATAAAACCACGCTAAATAAAATGCGAAATAAACCATTAGCGAGATAACCTTGACCTAAATAACTCATTGTATTTTCAACCAAAATGCATAACAAGTAAAAAGACAGAGAAAGAAATGCGAAATGACTATAGGGCGAAGTGATTCAAAAGCGAAATAAAACATAAACTAAATAAGGTATAACGAAGTAACCAAAAATAATTATTGTAAACAAAAGCGAAACAACAGAATGCGAAGTAAAAAAAGCGAAACAATAGGCACCCCTAAAGAACGTGGTGTAATTATTTCAATTTTGTACGGAATAATTCGTCGGTGGTATTCAACTTTTGTCCCACCTTGTGCTTTCTCTAAATCGATATATACATAGGCAATGTATGTACATATATTATAAAGGAAAAAAAAAGATTTTTTTTTTGTTTAAAAATATACATATGTATGTAAGTATGTATATAGAATTGGTGCATCCATAAAACTGTTTTTGATTTTTTGCAATTTACTGGAAGGCGGTACTAACGATATTGATTGAACCTCGTCACAGTAATGTTAAATGGTTGTAATAAATTTGCATTCCGAATTTTGTTCTGCGAGAAATAAAATTGAAATGTTCTTTACTGAATTTGAATGAAATCCCAGCTTAAGCTCTTGCTTTTGCTTGATGTTCAGGTGGACCCATAAGCGAATACACTTTTTTACACACAACCAAGTCTTAAGCAAGAACTTAAAAAGGAACAATTAAAAAACTAAATAGGGATAAGATCACTATAACAAGCTGAAAATATAATAATGGTCCAATTTATATATTGTATTATGCCTCAAATGAGTCTCCTATATGACCGCAAGCTTTCTATATTCGCCTACCACAAATGTTTAATTCGTCTTTTGAACGTGTTCGTCATTATTTCTAATTTCACTTGTCATTTACTATTGTTGACATTGACACTTCAACAAACTGTGTCCCCCAATTGAGTCAACAGTCCATGAATATAGTATACATCAATAGGCGAATTGTACCTTTATATCCATCCTCTTCCTCATATCCACCTTTCTATATACACCTCAATTTGATTGTTGATTTTACTTTGCTCCAAGTTCAAACACTCAAAATGTAACAATTTTACCTTGGGCAGTGGATTTGCTTAGGTCAAAATGTCAAAACGATAATGTGGGTAGTTGTTAGACACATGTCGTTTATAATTTATTCATCTCAAGAGACCTAGACAATGGTGTCGAAAATGTCTTGCGGGTATAATGTGGTTTGTTAATTTGAGATATGCTGATACTTGAGAATGTACAGTAATAGTGCTCTTATTTTTAATTATTCTGTTAAGAATATACGGCAGATAAATAAATTATAATTAAATGAATTTTCGTGAGTGCCCATAGAGCATTCTAACCATATACAAAATAGGGAATGGAAGAATATTTTTTTTTTCAAAATTAGCTTAGTAATTTTAAGGCTACAAAAGATGAAAAGTAATTGAATTTATTTCAAAGAAACGAATCTTCTCGATGTCTCTTTGGCATGTGATAACGAAAATCCATTTATCCTTTTTTGCAGTCGGTGGTGATTTATTGTAAGGAAGCATTCAATTGAAAAATTGAAGAAAAAAATCTGAAATAAGATTGCTGATAGCCAGGGCGGCAGCCAAATATTTAGTATATAGGAGAGGGGCTTGAATAAAAGAAAAATTTATATTGAAAACTGTTGTAAAAACCAACTTTTAATATTTTATGTGGCATGACTTAGATGAGATTTATCTGTAAAGGTGTATTGTGGAGTCATGTGTCGCTATCCCTCTAATGTATTTCATATGCGTAGAGCCATATTTCTATCGTGTGATGTGCTGTGTCGAAATCTATGAAATACATTGGAATGGCAGCGACACACTACTCCCCAACACACCACACGAGAGTAGTGTGGGTCGGGATTAAACCTGTTTCTTAAAATTCCTACAACTATCGAATTAATTTTCACTTCAACTTTTTAATAAAAATGAAATGATTTGTTTGTTTTTTAATTGAGAAATATTGTTTGCATCTATGAGTTTAATAAGACTTTATTGGCAATGTGGTTAAAAAAAATCGTGTGAGTGCCGGGACTCACGGTTAATATGTGTAAACATCAACGTGCGCGGATCCAAAACGGACTTGTTTTTGCTTGAAAGGGATCTTAAGATTTTTTCACTGAACGCACCCATCCTCTGATGCAGATCGTAACGTTGCACACCGTAACGTTGCACACCATAACGTTGCACACCGTAACGTTGCACACCGTAACGTTGCACGACGTAACGTTGCACACGAACGTTTTTTTTCACTCTACCGCTAGCATAGATGTTTACACATCAAGTACATTTTACTAAGGCCCAGTTTTAAGTGGTGAGTTAAGCCAGAGTTAGTTAACTCTTGAAGTAAATTAACCCACAGTCAACTGACGAACCAGTTTTTCGGTGGAGAAATGCATGTGGAACGACTAATCACTAATTAATCTCGGTGGATAAAACATCAAAAGCATTTGTTCAGTTAATCCTGAGTTAACTCACCAAATTTGATGAGTTAATTCGGGGTTAACTTTAATCTTGCACTGGAAAACTTGAACTAAATACAGGAAATTAATTTAATTTTCAATGAAAAATCATCATTCTTCTTTTTACCAATGGGGCTTTGAAAAAATCTCAAAAATTTGATTGGAATGTTGTTTTTTGTTTTGCACCAACTCAATGATTATTTCGTTTATTATTATTAGTTTAACTTTAATCAATAACTATTTGCATTGTTCTAAATTCAAACGTGAACAAGACAAGAGGAGCTTTAGTCCCGGCCCTTTGTTCCGTTCTTGATGCTGTAAGCTTACCTATTTCTTACATTTGAGTAAACAGGTATATAAAATCAAATTTGATTCATTTTTGGCAAATAACGTGTATAGGTTATCATCATGACACAAACAAAAATCTCAATCACTTTAAATGAAACGAATAACGAATTTAAAATGCATAAAAATTATTGAACCGTGTTTGATTTTATTTGCTTAACACTAGACTAATAGATACGACACGAAAGCATTGTTGTCTGGAAGAAGAAGAGCTCAAAGAGAAATTTTATTGCAGAGTAAATATTTAGCATTTTACAATATTTTTCTTTAACTGCTTCTGTGTAGATGAATCTTTGAATTTGTTTAACGGTAATTGATGCGAAAAATAAAGTACTTTACCCTAGACAAAGACAAGTGCGGGGAAGAGGTTTAGGAAAACTTCTTTTGCGAGAGCTGCAATATTACGTATTTTTTTAAAACTTTCTTGTTTTTGTTAAACTTGGATTGCAGGATCTTGCTATTGTGATTCCAGGCTATAATGAGGAGAAATAAAAATAGAAAGTTACGTCAATTCCAGGCAGAATTTCAAGAAGGATGTCCAAAATTCTTGCCATGGAAGCGATGAGAACGAAAAACCTTCTCTTCAAATGCTTGGAAAATATTGTAGCTAAGAACAACATCCAAATAGTTTTGAGGAAAAATCATATTTTAATTTGTAGAAACAGTAGCATTGCCAGTTTTTTAAAAAATTCTTTGCGATTCAATCATGCATTTTATTTTTAAATAGTTTCTAAGAATTTGCAAATGTATAAAATATATAAAATAAATTCATACATATTGCTATCTTTTGCATTTCATGTCAATTTAAAAAAAAAAACAAATCCCATCTAAAATCACCAATGACAGGACTCCCTCCTTGATTGAAATGCCTCAACATTTACATATTTTTACACTCAAGTGAATTTTCTGGATTTTTTCCAATTAACGTAATTATGTATATAAAACCTATTTAAGTTTCGTTTTAATTATTTTTCGGTTTATAATAAAAGAGAAACCCAGCAGAAAATAATAACCAATTAAAATGTCCACCCACATCTACAAAAACCTAAAAAATTAAGAATTTTTAACCTTAAGAAACTTCACAAATTAAACAGGTTAAATTTTCCATTTTAACTTTTTTTTTTCTTTAATCTTAAAAAGAAATTTCAGAATAACTTTCGTGATTTTCAATTTGTGGGTTGCTTATTTTATTAATAAATTTCTTAAACAGATTAAAAAGTTTAAATAAGTTATTTTCGGCTTTTAGAGAAATGAAATTTTATATATGTAGATATGTATGTAGGTACTGAGAGAAATATTAAATTTTATAATCATCTTTCTAACCATTGTGTGAAGAAGATTTTATTAAATTGATTAATCTTAAGTGACATGGTGGTAGAAAGAACATTTAAGTGTGCAGATGAACACTTAATTTAATTTATTTAGCGCATAGTATTTTATGGGAAGAATTCAAATACATAGCATACGAACATGTAGAATGAATATAAACCATTTTTTTGTACTTGGATGTTCAGATCTTTCATGATTGCATTATGTATACAGTACCACCGAAGAGTATAGTTGGGGAGTTAACCTTATTTGTTCTTCAAACTAAAACTTGTATCGGTAAATTAAATTTACAAGCGTTAATCCGGCGTATAAGTAAAAATTAAGGGTGTTTTTTTAGAGGTATAGAACTTTGGAATGGAATAAAACAATTGACATAAAATTTAATTTATTCGAAAGATAATCTTCTGTCATTATAATTTAAATATGATTTTTAGCATATGACCTCCACGGCTGGCTCGGACGTAGTATAATCTGGAGGTCCAATTTTCGATGACTTTTTCCAACATTTTTGGCCGTATATCGGCAATAATGCGGTGAATGTTGTGCTCCAAGTGGTCAATCGTTTCGGGCTTCTCGGACTAGCGATTTCACATATCCCCACAGAAAATAGTCAAGCGGCGTTAAATTGCACGAACTTGGAGGCCAATTCACGGGTCCGTCACGTGAAACTATGCAGTTACCAAACGTTTCCTTCAATAAATCAATTGTGGCACGAGCTGTGTGACATGTTGCGCCGTCTTGTTGCAACCACAGCTCCTGCACATCATAATAGTTCACTTGATGAACGAAAAAGTCAGTAATCATGGCTCTATAGCGGTCACCATTGACTGTAACGTTCTGGGCAGCATCGTTTTTAAGGAAGTAGGGACCAATTATTCCACCAAACCATAAAGCACATCAAACAGTCGGTTTTTGTGGATGTAACGGTGTCTAAACATACACTTGAAGATTATCATCACTCCAAATATGGCAGTTTTGTTTATTGACGTATCCCTTCAACCAATAGTGAGCTTCATTGCTAAACGAAATTCGCTTATGAAAATTGGGGACAACGGCAATCTTGTTTTGGGCCCATTTGGGCACAGTTTGGAAGCGTTGTTCAGGAGTCAGTCTATATTCATGTTGAAATACCAAACCAAACTTAAAATAAATCACTTGACAGCTGACAAAATGGCCGCCAGTTAAAAAAGTGTTGCCAACTTAAAGTTCTATACCTTTAAAAAAATCACCCATTATTATGTGAAAAATATGTCAAAGAAAATAGATGTTCTCTGAGAAGAAATTATATTTAACCATTTTAAAGAATTTGCTTCCATTATTTTAAGTGAATTAATATAAATTAAATGATTTACTTTTTTGCGGATTTCGATTTTTATTTCCACAATGCAAAATTCAAGAATTACAGAATTTGTTGAGAATTAATGTGCCGAACAATTATTTCGTGCAGAAAAGTATGAACAGCAAGAAATAAAAATTTAACACTCCGCTAAATGCTTGGCCGAATTTTGTAGAAAATTTTGTATTTAAGCTTAAATTAAGCGCGATCTGTGTAGGTATACTATGCAAAAAATTAATCAGATAATAACATTTGACAAATTTTTAAATCGAAATCGACAAGAAAAATCATTTAAATTGGTACGTTTTCATCGATGTATCGCAGTAATAAAATATTTTTGTTGTTGTTTAAGAATTGACTTTTTGGGCAATTTTGACGTAATTTTTGCCTCCTTAAACACGATTTGCACCAAAATAAATTGCCAGCAACGTATAAAAAAATATTCATTTCTGATCATCAAATTGTCATATTTTTATCAATGTATGTATACCAATACCATAATGCCTTCGATGAATTGGAATATATGAAAAAGAACCTTGCAAATCGGCTTTTTTATCTCTTCAAAAGTGATTTTCAGCTTAACCGTAAGTGACATAAAAATAGCAGAGCGATGATCTGGAAACTGCAAGCTTTTAATGTTAGTATCAAAAGACCCATAAAATTAATTTTCAAAAAATCCGATTTTTAGGTTTGGAGCAAACGTGAAATCTGTTTAATATCAATTCCCGGATACATACATTTATACAAATCAAAAGACCAAAAAGAAAACCACAAATTGCACTCTCAGCTGTGTTTGACAGATTAACCATTTCAACTAATATCAAGACAAGGTGGAAATAGGTACCTACTTA
This sequence comes from Leucozona laternaria, assembly GCA_932273885.2. Lineage (NCBI taxonomy): Eukaryota > Metazoa > Arthropoda > Insecta > Diptera > Syrphidae > Leucozona > Leucozona laternaria. Next base: position 17,088,113 of record OW026368.1, on the reverse strand, counting down.
AAGTTACTTTCTGACACTTCAAATTTATGTTTATGAATGGCTTTATGACGTCATAAAGTTACTTTTTTGAATTTTATGAACGATATTTATGTAAGTTAAATATACTCGTAGTTACCTATAAATAAAACTTAAATAATTGATATGCATATGTGTATTTATAATGGGTGATTTTTTAAGAGGTTTAGAACTTTAAAAAAAAAAAAAACACAAAAAAAAAAAAAAATGAATGAAATGAATGAATCGATAGTTTGAACCTTGCAATTTAATGTTTAAAGATAATTTCATGCAAATGTTGACCGCGGCTGCGTCTCAGGTAGCCCATCCGCTGAGTCCAATTTTGGCATACTCTTTCACACATATCGGCCGGTATCTCACGAATGAATGCATGGATGTTGGCTTCCAGTGCGTCAATCGAAGCGGGCTTGTCCCTATAGACATTAGCCTTGACATACCTCCACAAAAAATAATCTAATGGTGTCAAATCGCACGATCTAGGCGGCCAATTGACCGGCCCGAAACGTGAAATTAACTGTTCACCAAACTCGCCTCGCAATTGCGCCATTGTTTCGCGTGCTGTGTGGCATGTGGCATCGTCTTGTTGAAACCACATATCATGCAAGTCAAGAACTTCCATTTAGGGCAAAAAAAAGTTTGTTATCATCGCTCGGTAGCGTTCACCATTGACAGTAACGCTGCGATTCGCATCATCTTTGAAGAAATAGGCCCAATAATGCCACCGGCCCATAAACCGCACCAAACAGTGGCTTTTTCGGGATGCATTGGTAGCTGTTGCAATGCTTCTGGCTGATCTTCACTCCAAATGCGGCAATTTTGCTTATTTACGTACCCATTCAACCAAAAATGAGCCTCATCGCTGAACACAAGCAGCGCGCGATGAACATTTCGAACCGAGCACGAATTTTGATAGTAAAATTCAATAATTTGCAAGCGTTGTTCATTTGTAAGACGATCCATGGTTAAATTGCAAACCAAACTGAAGCTGTTTGACAGTGACACAAGGTACTAAACACACGTCAGCTGTCAAAACCAGTGTTGCCAAAACCAAACCAGCTAAAAAATCACCCGTTACAAAGAATTAATTTTATCAGGCAGTTAATTTGATAAAAAAAAATTGTGTGAGTCCCTGCACTCACGGTTAATATGCGTAAACATCAATGTTTGTTCAAGCGCAGTTTTGAGGATCCATATTTGGATCCGTATGTGCGAAGTACGTTATTGATTACGTGCACGGATCAAAAACGGACTAGTTTTCTTGAAGGGGATCATCAGATTTCTGTCCCTGAACGTACCCAATATCCTAGTATAGAGATTTTCGTAACGTAACGTGCTAAATCATAAAGTGTGACCTCGTAACGTTGCACAGAGGAAAATCCACGTTTGTAACCCAAGAAACATTTTTAGCTGCTTAATCGCTTTAATGGCGCTTCTAGAGCAAATGTTAGAGCTTGATTATTTGAGAAAGAGCTCTAGATGCACCCTTAGAGCAAGTGTAGGGCTTGCATACAGCTAATTCATTGAGTTTGAGAGCACATTTTTGCTCGTAACCAGCTTTTTATCAGTGACGAGTGGCTTTGAAGTTCTTTAATATATTCATATGAAATCCTAAAAGGAGCACTTTTGACAGATTTTTGCTTGTATTAGTTTATGAGATCCAAATGATAAATAAATATAAAAGTAGAGCACAAAATTCATGTGTGTAATGGTAAGAAGAGTAAACTTCATTTATTGTGATGTCAACTCAACATGCTAGTTATTATTTATTCCTAGAGAAATAATGTATCTAAATAATTTTTTTTTTCATTAACGTCATTGAATTTTAAGTGCGCGCTTAGTTTTTTCATAAATGTTTTGGGGGTACTTCGCAAAATTACAACGCGCCTTCCAAATTATGTATTTTATGCTGTGAAATGCGAAAAAAATTTAATTGAACAATGTGAAAATTGGTTAAATAAATGTATCGAATCACGAAATAAAATGCTTTGTTTACATTTCAATCAATATTGTGTTTAATATTTGAAGTGAAGGATTTAAATGTTTTTAAATGCATGAAAACAAATAAATCAAATAATTTTCATTTGTGTCGCCATGTTTTTTATTATGGACAATATGTCTCTTTAATAGAGCTGCAATATCGCTTTGAGAGCAATGTTACAGTTTTCCATTCAGGGCTTTGTAGAAAATAGGGTGTTTTGAAAATTGAAAGCTAGAGAATGTTAAGTGAATACATAATTCTAAATTGTAGAAATAATTTTGAATTCAAAGAGTACCTACTTACCATTGAAGTGAATAAAGTTTAAATAAATAAAGAATCCCACGCCTCTTTCCCCCCCAGAACCCGCACGCGCTGGGGTCCATTTACACAGAGCACCTTAAATTACTAAAGGAAATACTTGTGCGACTCAGTCGTAGATTTAATTTTTTTAAGGGAACTGCATAGTTAATATATTTTAATAAAAAATTTTCAATTGAAATTCTTAAGATTTTCCTTATAAATTGAAAGGAATTTATTTATTTTCCACTGTTTTAAGTTTTCGAGGTGAAATAATTTTTGTTTTTTGTTTTATTTTATAACACCCTGTAATATGATTGGGAGAATTGTCTTGAATGAGGATAAATATTTATTCAGCTCTATATGTGCATTATTGGAGCTCTATTGATGGATTTTTTTGACATCAAATTTTGTGTGAGAATATTAGTAATTGAACTCTACAGCTGCTTTCAGTGTAGCTCTGTTAATGCAATTTTTTGACATTTTGAAAGATTATGCGTTAGTATTGTGCGCATGTGTTGTTAGCAGCTCTACAATGCCTCTATCTATGCCGATGTTTAGAGTTTGCTCGTTGCAAGATCTCATGAACTGTGTTAAGGAGCATATTTTCAAATCTGGAAGCGTTGCAAAGTTAATAGAGCTAAAAGTGTTCTAAAACTGCGTATATAGAACATTATTTTGAAATATAATGTAGGAAGCTTTGAAATAATCTCTAACAGAGCTGTAGCTTTGGATTTCACTATCTAGGAGCGGTAGAAGAACAATTTTGCTACTATTAGCTCCAACGATGTTACTTGGGAATTCACTATACCGACAGCATATGTATTAAGATGATTACACATCAAAAAAACATTAAATAATATCTACACACGAGCAGAATTTCCTCAAAAATATGATTCATAATATTTGTCCATATCATATTGTTGATGCATCATCGATGGCCTCTTAAAAATGTCAATTCAAAAAAGCTCTACACTAAATGTTAATCAACGAAAAATCAGTAATACAAATATAATCAACTTTTTCGTTGAACCGAACGCAACCCGTTTTAAATGGGTAAATTCAATTCCGAACGGCTAAGATGAGAAACACTTTTTCAGGATAAGAGATACTATTGGAAGATTTGGCAATTCCCTGGAACAGATAGCATAGGTATTTGCTCTTGATAAATACATTTATATTTTTAAGTGGAATAAACTGAAATTCGATTCTCAGTGATGGTATACATATATACTAATTGAAATCGAGAATGCTTTGCAAAGCCTATACTGCACGAGCACAAAAACCTACTTGCTTTTAAAGTTAGAAATTAAAGTCTATAAATCAGTGTCGATTTAAGTTTTTTTTATTTAAATTTTTATAGGTAATATACATATATAGAAAAAGTAAAAATATATTTTATTAAATTATAATATATATATTATAGCTACTAAAGCTAGGACACCTTTTTCGGCATTTATAAAACTCTATGACCCAGTTTATCAGTGGTGAGTTAAAGTACTAGACTCAAGAATTAAATTAACCCACAGCTAAAGTAGGAAGCAGTTTTTTTGTGGAGAATGCATGCGTAACGACTAAACATATTCGGTGAATAAATCATCAAAAGCATCTGTTCAGTTAATTCTGAGTTAACTCTCCAAATTGTATGAATTAACTCGATTTCAACTTTAATCTGGGACTGAAAAACTGGACTTAAGTGTCATATGGAGTTGTGGTAAGAACAATACTAACAATATATAATTAAAATATCAGAGATACATTCTACTCGTATGTGCGATCTGGATTACAATTTGCTAAAAAATCTTCTCAGCTTAATATCATACTAAAAAAGTTTAAGCATCGTATTTAGTTGACTCAAGTTTTGCAGCAATGATTCTAACTGTATGTAAGACGTTAGGTGTTAGGTCTTTAAAATGTTACCTAATGGATTTCACGGCATTGGTTAAAAGAATAGCTAGAAGGATACAAAAAATTGTTGTTCAGACAGTGGATCTGATGATAAGGTTTTAATTATCTTATAAAGTCATTATAAAGTTAGTCAGGATTTAATTCTTCACATTTTTTTTTTTACTTTACAAACTAAGGCAAGAAACGCAAGGAGGTGCCTTATGTTACATTTTTTTGAAATAATTGAGAATTTACTTACAAAATATCCAACCAATGACATCGGTTCTTATTTGGATAGGCAGATTAACAGATATAATGAAACCAACATATATTTAACATCAATGTAAAAAACACATTATAGAACCCATACATACACTCGATGTTCGTATAGCATAAACACATAAGTGGGTAGTATTTATCTCGAATAAGTTCACTCATCTAGACACTTATTATGACACTATATTGATGGATTTGTAGATATAATATTCGATATAAATCGAATTTAAAGCTTTTCACTATCAACCTACATCACTTTGATACAAAAACAAAAATGCCGACTTGATGGTGATAGCAAAACATTTTAGATTAAAAGGTTTCTTTTTCTGTGCATACCATTCTTAATCGTCATTATTTCGTTTTTATTTTTATGAGCCATCATACAATTCTAAAAGGCTGAAAATATTATGGGATTTCTCTGAACATAAAGATGATTCATACAAATTTTGTACACCTAATAAAATTTTAATTCTCTGAAACTTAATTGTGTTATAATAAATTCAAGGAGCTATTGTTTGAGTCAATCTGATTAAAGTTAAATATGCATAAAGTTATGAAAGAAAAAATAAAATTAAAATTAATAGAGAAGAATAGTGATTTACAACTTAATATTGTTTTGCATACATTTTCTTGTGTGAAACCAAGTACGCTGCTGATGCGAAACAAAAAACCCCATACAAAATGACACAACGAAATTATAAACGACGATGAAATTGATAATTGTAGCAGATTATTTGGAGAAGTTTCCGCTCTTTTTTCCAGGACCATTAATTGTGTGTGGAAAAGTGACATTCGAGTTTTATTCGTTTTCCGTGATTTGTTTGTGTTTGTTTGTTTTTTTTTATTTGTTTCAAATTGGTGACACTTTCAATTGCCATTTTTAAGCAGTGGTTTCCGTTAGCATTTTGCTGTTGTGTTGGAGACCACATACAAATTTCGTTTTCAATCAGCAGCTTATTAGGCTAAAGGGTTTGATAAATGAGAAATATCACCATTTTTTACATCTGATTTATTCTCCCTATTTCAATTAAATTATTGGGTTCAATTCATATATGCATCCTCATTTCACGTCAATTCTAAGAAATCAAATATTAAGAATTGAATAATTTAAAGTAAACCAATAATTCTAATAAAATGTCACAATTCGGAGGAAAAAAAAAACAAAATTCTGTGAAACACTTCAGTGAAATAGAAATCCAACATATCATACAATTTAAATATCATTTACATATTGTAGATGGATCAGGTTTCTGAGAAGTCACAGATTTATTATCGAATTACAAACAATAATAGCTATTACTCAAAAAAAATTCTTTGAGTAGATTTTTCAATTATCAATTAAACATGCAGTTAACTATCAGAGGAATAAATAGGAACAAACGTTTACTTTATCTGAAGAATAAGTACTATCTGATGTTAAATGACTTTTGAAAAATTGGCTCTTAGTCAAAAAACTAAGGAAAAGATTTTGGATTTGCTTGCACTATTTTTTTGATGGAGGAACATTTGTGAGATTCTAGAAACCTGAACTGGCTAATTATGAAAAATTAAAATAACCTATCGATACATTTTAAGTTATTTATTTAGAGATATCCCCACTTAGTGCGTTTTATCATTACCAGGCAGAACCAGAAATGTCGTTTTCTATGAAGTGATTATTTTTTCATAAGAAATGCAGCGTTCTCATAATTATTGTTCTCAGAATGGACATACTACTTCTTAAGTCAATTTTCAATATACTATCAACCCTATCAGAAAGAGGAAATGCCATTAATTTGAAATAATGAAATTAGGAACATAAATAAAGTGTTTTTTTTTCACATTCTTCGGTACACTTTAACATCCTTCTATGTACATTTGCCGTCGTATTTTCAGAGCAACCAACAATATTATGTGGAGAACGTCCATCACTGTTGCAAGATATATCTATGGGTAAATATGCCAGTGCAAAAAGGTAATTACATTAAATAATCAATGACTTTGCGTCGGTAGGTACTAATTCACCTGGAAAATTTGTGTCCAATTTATTAAGACTAATATGGGCAAAATGCTGCGGGTATAGCTATATGTATAAAAGAACAGTGTTACATTTAACTTCTTGACTTAATCAACTCTTTCATTTTCATTAGCTTCTTGCCCATAGTACCTAGGTAGGTATATGCATTTATCTTTAGTTAAGTGTTAGAATACACATTCCGTTATGCAGGCAACCATTATAATATAACTAATCATCAAAGTCAATTGAAATAATTTGACTCCAACTCAACTAACTAACTGTCGACATTAGCAGCGGGACTTTTTCTCCAAGTAGAAAGAGAAAAGAAATTTCCAAAAGTATCTATAAGATTCTTTTGCATTCTTCACAATGGTGTGGTTGGATTTGTTGTATCTTACTTTTTTCTTTAGTGACCTATGTATCTTTATATTGAGTCTAACAACTGCGAATGTAACACTGTCAAACTCTGCGTTGTACTTGACCTTGAATTTGAGTGGAATGCCCTCTAAAATTTCCATCAGATTCTATCTATTCCCATATGAATCTGAAAAATGTATTCGACTTTATTAAATTTTTAAACCTGTTTTACCCTTTTTGTGCGTTGTGAGTTGTGTGATATGAGTTCAAATAAGGAAGTGTGATGTGATTTAAAATTCAAGGTGTTGTCATAAAAAAAGAAATAAACAGTGTAGCTGTTAAGTAATTATTTTTTTAAAGCTTCATGCAAAAAGATCCTTAAGACTATAGGTACCTACACAAAATAACATTCAAACATTGAAAAAAAAAAAAAAACATCTGATTAACATTTTACCTTCTGTTCAGAGTGCCTTAGGTTAAAGTTTAATCAATGAGATTCGTGTTGATATGGTGATGAACAGGTAGGACTTCACGGAAACAGATATATGAATATTAAAACTTTTTCACAATTTTCACAAGAAGTGATTTAATTTAATACTTCTTTATTATTTCTTGCACTTTTTTCAATTTTTTTTTCTGCACTCCAAATAAAATTATGTGTATAGGAAGTTGGTACTTCAAGTTGAACCGCACTCAACTATGCGACTATGGATCTTTATCGATTCAACCGAACGAGTACTTAGAGAATACTGGATGTACAGATAGAATTGTTTGCGATGAAAACCGTGAAAGAGACGTATCCGTGAAATTCAAAAGAGAAACACATACTCAATTACCTACTATACCTTCATCTACGTTAAGTAAAGGAAGGAATACAAACAAAAATCTATCAGATTTCAGATATCAACTTTAGTGTGGGCTTTTAAAGAGTAAAGTTTGTTGTTGTTGTTGTTAGTTCTCCAGAATAGCGGTGTACTTAATCGCGCACGTGCGTTGAACGTCATATATTTGGGTTGAGCGATTGCGAAAACGTTCCAATCCGAATGCCTTTAAAAATGGTACTGAAGCATGAATACTTTGGCTGACCTCGTTATACCACAAAATTCGCAGTTGAATGTTAGGTTTGTTTTGAATCAGTTTCAGGTCCGTCTAAATAGAGCTTCGCTTCATGATAAAATCACTATAGTAGACACACGAAAATGTGTGTTGAAAAGTTCTAAATAAAAACAAAAAACTGCGTCATTGATGATGATTAATATACCTAATTATGTATAGCACTTGACCAACGGAACGGGGTATTTTATTGATAAGAAAATATTTGATATTCTTATCTAATTGAAGAATAATTTTACAATCAGTTCAGACTTTACAAATTTAAAAGAAGGTACCTGATTATAATGTAGCAGATTGAAATTGTTAAAAAATATTTCCGGCTAACAACGTTAATTAATTGTCTTATATCATTTTGATTAAAGGAGATTATTTGAATTGAATTGTTTTAATCAATTTGAATCTGTTCTTTAGTATATTCAGAATTTCACCAGATATCTACTTTTGTTGGAAAACCAGAATATTTCTTGTGTGTTTACTATACATTTTTGTACGTTTTTGTTTAGTAACGCATATACATACATGTGTTTGTCACTGCGAGTAGATACCTATGGAAAAGTTGATGAAAAATTTCAAAATCTAAAAAACTATTATCCCACAAAGTTATTGCTATGACCTTCAACTGTCGAAAAAATGTCAGAATAGTAAGTAGGGGTAAATGCAACAGGAAACGCGGTAGAGGCACTTAATCCGATTTGTCACCAAAACAAATTAATAATAATAAAATATGCATGACTGGATCGCAGGAACTTGCGGTTAACAACTGTATGTATCCACAAATTGAAGATGCATGATGATTATATGATATACATATCTATAAAGAGAAAATATTAAAATAAAAAAAAAATGATTTTTGTATTAATTTTCGCTTTGTTTAAAAAAATGTTTTTCAAAATGTTTAAATGCAATATTATTTAAACTATTGAGAAGCAGCAGACTGCAAAATAATAAGGAAATCAGTCAAATCTTCAAAAAGATATACGTACATAACCCAAAAATAAAATCATATTTTGTCAAAAAAACGTGGAATTCCTATTACCGTTAATTGAATTTTTTGCCAAAAACCTGAAATGCAATTTTTTACAATCATTTTGGTCATTAGAGTTACGAAGTTTAATCAGAAATTGATAACATTCAATTTTATCTTCAAAAAACTTCGAATTTAATGGTGATCTAAGAAACAGGTCAGATCCAAGAAAAAAAGAATGTAAATTTTCGCCCACACAGGACTTATAAATGTATGAAATAGCTTTTTGAATAATAATAAAAATACGTAACATGTTTCAAAAATGGACTAAAAGAATTTTAATTTTCTTAATATTACGTATACGCCACAGTTACCCGGTTACATTTCCAATTTAAACTTTTCGTTACTTTTGCTTTGCAACACAAAGATTTGAACGTTTTTGGCGCCCTCTTGATAGTTTTATCAAATCCACAACTGATGTAAAAGTGCGCATCCCCAAAACAAGTATACTTTACCGACCCACATTATTTTTCAGTGTTGGTGGTTAAAACAATAACAATTTAATACCTACATAACTTGTCTGCCCATGAAAACTTTTTTTTTGCATTTCAAAGCATTTTAGTGAATGAGTTGATTAAGTCATTGTTATCGTATTTTATTGTCAGGCATTATTTAATTTGGGTTTTCTGACATCGAAAATATGTGTCTTTTTAAATTGGTTAAATTGTTCCGATCATTCGAAATAGAAATTTTATTTGCTGTGTTTTGTACACATTAACATAGGTATATACAAAGGTAAAATTCTATCAACATATTTTTATTTTGTTTTAAAGTATTGGTTCTTTGAATGAAAACACCTCGCGTTTGCGAAATACAACAGAAACAGAGAAGTATACTTCTTATCTACTCTTAAAAAGTTTGCGTCTTTGTTCAATCTATCATTGTTGCGTGTGGTGTACTGGTATTTTTCAAGTTTTAACAATAAAGAGATATATCATTGAACTTAAAATTTGAGTTGGATTCATCATCAAAAGTTCAAGAAATAATACTTAAAGTAGAAGAGAGAGTTATAATTAAAGCTTACTTTAAAAGTGCGCAATATAAAGCTTTCGAAAATAGTGATTGAGTTAGAGTTCCATTCGTTAAAAAAAAAACTGACGTAGGTTAACAGTGTACAGTAGAAACTAGTTTTATAAACAGAGATTTATGGTTTTGTTCTTTCAATTACACTATTGAGAAGTTTTATTAAAAATTGCAACTTCAACATAAATGTGGAAAATATGCCTATATTTTGTTTTCCTCTCAGAAAATTTTCAATTAGAAATATAAGAAATGATTCAAACCTTCGATAGCAAAATATATCTGGACAGTTTTCTATTTTTAATATAAAATGCCGTTTTTGACAGTGAAAATTTAAAATTTCCATTGTTTCACACACAACCTAAAATGTATGTACATTTTACTCTATTTTACAAAATTTCTACTCCTTCAACATATCGGGAACCAGCATTACCACTAGGACCGGGTTTCTTTTTTCTTTAGGGGACTCGGGGATGCATTTTTGTTTAAAAGGACGCATTTTTCACGATCATTTAATCTCAAGAAACTTTCAATTTATTTTAAAACACAAAGAACGAAGATGAAATAAGTAAATTGAAACAAGTTATAAATAAGTTCATTTATAAACTTGTTAATTTTTTTATGAAATGTAAGACTGACTATTAAATTGAGAAATATGTATAGGTATGCATTAAAATTTTTTAACTTTACTCTTAATTTTCTGTTAAGTTTTTCTTTTATAAAACAATAAAAAAAACCTTGGATATTACCTACTTTAATTCGATTTTTTTTTATTGTTAGGAATTTATTTTCAAAAGGACACATCTTTTCATTTAGATGAATACATGAACACTTTCTCCTGTGGTAACACTGTCGAGAACAAAAATAGACTCCGAGTATGCTTTTTCCTACTTCGGAGGGAATTCGTTGAAAAAACTACATCGGGAATTACCGACGCCATCGGAGAAAAATGTTTCCATACAAATTATTGATAACGAAGAAGCAATCCGCACTGGTGACTCAGCGAAAAGTTAAGCTCGGAAAATTTCTGTTATTTCCATTATAAAGTCCCTTGGTTAAAGGCACACTACGTTAAGTGTGAAAGGAACACCAAGAAACTGTCCTAGGAGATTTTGTTCAACCCGCTTACTATTCTCTCTAACAATCTTAAAGTGTTGCTGGAAACTCATGTATTTCGTATAACCTCGTTAACTAACCTCGGAGGGAATTAGTTGTTGATGCATTTAACATATACGGCCTCTGTTTGGTAACGTCAAGTTTTTCACAAATTTTCGCAATTTTTCACAAATGTTCACTATTTTCTGTCAAAACCCACAGGAAAAAAACCAAGTGTCGGGAAACTTGATGAAAGTTACCAAACAGGCATCTAAATTGCTAAGTACTGAACAGCCAAACCAAACTTTATTTTTCTTAATCTTTTGAGTCATGAAGTTTTTCGAACACAATGAGTGCCAAAGATGAGACGGAAAACAAACATTCAAATCAAAAACGAATGGGACAGTCGCTGGAAATAAGTTCAAAAAACGACATAACTTTTTGGTTTCTAACAACTTTTTGTAGCTAGCAAAAATTAAAACAACGAGTAAACTTCTCGCTAAAATCAGCACAAAAATACCGACGGCACCGTCATTTCCAAATGACATCTATCAAAATACTCGCAACTCAACCTCAACCAACTTCATTCTTTTTTAGTTCTTGTTTATTGTTGACAGATCACAGATGAATTAGAAAATAAAAAAAAAATAAATTGTGATTTCTTACAAAAAAACTAAGCAAAAATATATAAATTAAACACAAAATAAATGAAAAATAAACTCATAGCTAACAAGTTTTTTAGTTTTTCCTTATAAAAAAACCTTCCATTTGTATTATGTTGACGCACAAAGGTTGTCAAGGGGCACGTAAGAAAATGCAGGTAAATAGAAAAAAAAATAAAGCTATTCGCAATTGTATATTCGGTAAAAAAAAATCCTGACAATGCAACAAAATGCAACGCAAAAAGCTTAGAATTTTAGTTAATTTCCTTTCGAATAGTAAATTGCAAAGATAATTTAATTTAAAACATAATGAAAATTACCTTTCCTATTGATCAATAGGTAAAGAGAAATCCGACCCACAGTTATGGTGCGATGAACGTGGGTGCTCCCCTGTCATTTGCTCTGTTCTTATTTTTTTAGGGGTTTGATGTTTTTATTTTATTAAAATTCCCTTGAGACTTAGAGGGGGGCATACATGTTCATGAAAAATGTTTTTGTTTTTTTTTTTTTTTTTCATTTATATGTTTGTACTTATGTATGTAATTCAATTCAGGTATCATTTGTAATACGAGATGCCGAAGAGAAGCAACACCGGAATGGAGTCAATGCACTGCAGTTGGATCAAAATAATGGAAAACTTTATTCAGCTGGTAAATTAATGGTGCATAAGAGAATATTTTGTGTAAGATGTCCTTTTATTCCTTAGGGAGAGACGCAATCATCAGGGTATGGAATACAAAAGAAACTGAATCACAAAATAAATATATTAAAAGTATGGAACATCACAACGATTGGGTCAACGACATAGTTTTGTGCTGCAATGGAAGAAATTGTAAGTATCAATATAAATTTGTGTAGGTACATACTAACGTAAAAAATGACGAAAAATTAGAAAATATTGAGTCAAGTTATGTATATTATGTATTTTCCCGTCAGTTCCACACTGATAGTATATTCTACATGCGTTTGTACATTTTGTAAATGCTTAGCAGTGTGACCGCGTTTAGGACAAACAGAAGTTACCTGTTGGTGCGAAAATTTAGTGTTGGTAATAGTTGAAAAGGTTTCGTTCAGCTTTATAGACTATTCCTAATAAGTTTTAAGCTATAACGTCTTTAAATAATTTGCTTTTAATATCTTGCAGTGATTAGTGCCAGCTGTGATACAACCGTGAAGGTGTGGAATGCCCACCAAGGGTTCTGTATGTCAACACTTAAAACTCACCGAGATTATGTACAAGCACTGGCCTACGCCAAAGACAGGGAACAGGTTAGATTTTTTTTTATATTCATTCTTGTTCATATTTTGATTATTTCCTTACAAAAAATTACAAGGTGGCCAGTGCGGGTCTAGATAAATCGATCTTCTTATGGGACGTCAATACATTAACAGCCCTGACTGCCAGTAATAACACCGTGTCAAGTGAGTTTATTTATCATATCAAAAGTAAAGATATTAATACTTAATTTTGCATTTAACAAAAAGCATCAAATCTCTTGGGGTCTAGAGACTCAATATACAGTTTAGCTATGAATCCTTCGGGCACCGTAATCGTCAGTGGCTCTACAGAGAATGTCCTTCGAATATGGGATCCTCGAATGTGTAAGAAGATGATGAAACTACGCGGTCATGCGGAGAATGTTCGAGCACTAGTCGTATCGCCCGATGGAACTCAAGTTGTTTCAGGCAGCTCAGATGGCACAATCAAGTTGTGGCATCTAGGACAACAGGGTTGTATCCAGACAATAAATGTACACACAGAAGGCGTCTGGGCGCTGCTCATGAGTGAGAATTTCCAATACGTAATATCAGGCAGCCGGGATAAGAAAATTTTCCTTACCGAACTACGAAATCCCAGCAACAGTGTGCTGGTATGTGAAGAAAAGGCTCCCGTCCTGAGTCTGTGCTATGACATAGACAAGACGGGCGTGTGGGCGACAACATGGAACTCTGATATTCGGTGTTGGAAACTGCCGCATCATGACAAAAACTCACAAAATTCCACACCCGCCGATGGTAGTGGAAAGGGGGTCGAAATGACATGCATCAAGGGTGAGTGTAGACTGATTGGAAATCTAAACACAAATTGCTAAACATTTTTTTCTCCGATAGGTGGGGCAGCAATAAAGAAATCAACTGTGTTAAATGATAAACGGCATATTGTGACAAAAGACACAGAAGAAAACGTTTCCATTTATGATGTACTGCGTGTAGTCAAGAAAGAAGATCTCGGAAAAGTCGACTACGAAGAGGAGATTAAGAAACGAAATTACAAAGTATACATTCCAAATTGGTTCACAGTGGATCTCAAAACGGGTGTAAGCCTTAATTCAATCAATGCTTCTGAATTTTAATTGAAAGAATGTTTTTTTTTTTCTATACAAACAACAACATACAGATGCCAACAATTGTCTTGGGACAGGATGAGGTCGATTGTTTTGCAGCCTGGGTATCCATAGAAGCTGGTCTTCCTGAATTGGCCGAACCCACATCTGATATAAAAGTAAACTTTCAAATTGCGCTTGTATGTTGATATCTAAAAGTTTCATTTTGGTATGTTTTAGATAAATTATGGCAAATTACTTTTGGAAGCATTACTGGAATACTGGAGACCTCCGCATAGTTTACCCGCCGATGAATTAGATTCGGATATCAAGGGTAATGGTTATTTTCAAGTTCCAAAACACACACCTGTTATATTCAGGTAAGGTGTATGCCGAAATGGTTATACATATGAATTTTTGTATTAAAAGTCTCTTTTTTTTCATACGTAACAGTGAAGTTGCTGGTCGAACAACATGTCGTTTGTTAGTTCGGGATGCAGCTGGGGAAAATGAAAGCACAGGCCTACACGAGACTGTCCCGCAATGGGTTACAGATGTCGTCATCGAAAAGAATACTCCTAAGTTTATTAAGATATCGTTCTTCCTGACACCACATCCTTCAATGGTCAAACCGGAACGTATTAAAAAAGTAAGTAACTATTGTCAACTTTGTATTTCTCAATCATATAAAAGCCAATCTTTTTGCAGGATCGGCTAGTGGCAAATGAATTCATTCAATGTAGAAAAGTGTGTGAGCATGTTTTGGAAAAGGTGCTGGGTGCGGAAACCACTCCAAGTGGTGGAAATGCCTCAAACTCATCCCAAAATAGTCAAAGTGATGCCAACTCTGAAGGCTCACAAATTCCACCGGAGGATCGAATTGAATTACAATGCAATGATGTGGTAATAAAAACAAATATTCCTCATAGGAATTCAAAAGACTTTCTTTACTAATATTTCGGTTTTTAGGTTGTCGATCCCAACATGGACCTCCGTACAGTTCGCCACTTCATATGGAAACAATCAGCCGACCTGACTTTCCAATACAAAACCAAGCCAAACTTTAGCTACGATGCTAAGATTTAAGAGAAATGATTTTAAAAAAAATCTCAGTTATACACTCATTAAGAAGGAAAACATTAAAGAAAAAAAAATGTTTTCTCGGTACAAATATACACATGAATTCAGATGGAAATGCGGGCTCCTAGACTCTCGCAAAGAAAATAACCCTGAGCCAGACCTAAAGCCTGGCGCATTTTAAGCCCTTTATTGTTGTTATTTGTGTTTTTTGTTCTATGTAAGTCTCAACTAAGAGTTGATAGTCATCACTTTGTTTGGCCTTTAAAAGGTCATTCAAGTTGAGTTTATTCTTGTGTATCAGATTTTTTCAACACAATTTCAAAAATCAACAAGCCAAGCTTGGATTTATTTTTTTAGTTCTCATAAACCTGTGTTGTCGTTGTAATTTTGTTATCCTAGACTGCATTGTATTCTAACATTCTGCCAATATCCTATAGACTAACTCAAATTCTATGAACCAAGTTAATAATCAAAAATCTTTTTTCTTTGTTCTTAAAAAAAGATGAAAAAAATCCCACAAAAAAATAATTAATCTAGGCCTCTTTTTAGTTTAATAATTTTTGTTGTTTGTTGTATTCCCTTATGAAAAATTATTACTCGTTTAAGTTGTTATAGGAAAACAAAACAAAAATAAACTCCAGTATTTCAATATTCCAATACATAACCAAACCTGATTAAAGAAACAAAAGTGTAAAAGTTAATGTAAAGCATTTAACATTTTCAGTTGAAAAAAAAAAGATATCATAAATGTCATTCTCGAGGAGTGTACATATACACATTTAATAATTTAGTAAATAAAACAAAAGCTATGAAATTAATAAAAAAAAAGAACTAAAAGAAGTTTATAAAAGAAAAAATAATATTATAATTATTGTTTTTATTTCATGGAGGTCGCAATTTATGCTACGGGTATCGCCACCTCAAAATATAAAACTCGCTGCACAGCTCACAAACAGGCTTCTAAAATTGCTAACGATTAACTAATAATTCCATTAATAATACTCAGACTCATGACAAAATCGGTTATGGGTCTTACAACTTTAGTAACCTGCGGCCTATCAAATTAAAATTTGCCCCACAAGGCTCCTGAAAAGCAGGCATTCGCGTGTAATGGCGGATTTACATTCATGTTCCGCATTTCGATCAAAATTGATCTCCAATTTTACTGGAAATTAAATTTTATGTTCTACGTTTCGATATTTTCGAAAATTTTGAAATAAATCCCAGCTCACTTTTTCAAAAAAAAAATATCGAAAAGCAATTTTCATTTCCGTATTTTTTTTTTATTAAACCATCGTTCAGTTAACCAACAAAATAATATTGGATTACTTTGATGCTAATATGAAAGTGGTGACTAGTTTATTAACTTTTTCTTTTTGGCCCAACCGTCCAAATAAAATGACTTATTATTTCAATGATTGAACTTGCTTATCTACCAATGATCATTGAAAAATTAAAGGTCATTTTATGGTGAAGTTTGGACCTGAATTAATTTTTTCTTTTTACTAACATTATAATTCAAGCCATCGGCTGTATTTTTGCAATAAAACAATTACTGATTTTACTTTCTAAACGTCTCAAAACTAACAATTTCAATGGAAGCTCTATCTGTCACCTAAACATAACTTAACTAATAAACCACTTTGACACATTAATGTAATAATAATTCCGAGTGATAAGTTTTTGAACAACAACAACAACTTAAAGGTGCTACCACCAATTTGTTTACGAATTAATTTTTTACGAATTAATTTTTTTATTCAATATTAATTTCTAGATCACAATACTTACATATATACACAATAAACTTATTTTCTAATATAAAAGCACGTTTTTGTTATAACAGTTAATGTCAGTTGTTGTAAAACATCAAAAACTCCAAATTACCCGTATTCCTACGAAATTCCAAAACTTGCCTAAATATTGATATCAAATCGTACTTCAATACTTTGGGCAGATCAAGTTGTTCAATCATTTCTTCCGAACGACAATTCATTTCTCGAACTACATGCCAAAGCATATTTTCCCTCAATGATCTAATTGGAAAATGAACAGTCAGAACTTTACGTGCTGAAACTAGAGCACCTGGATCATGCGGATGTCTCATAAAATAAGGCTCCGCTACATAAATGGTTTGATTTAAGACCTTCATTTGTTCACCGTTGTAAGCGTCTCGAAAAGTCCATGCATGGGATCGATAGGTATTGACTTCAACTGCTCCGCGCGGACGAAGACGTTGAAAGACTTTTGGTGTTCCATTAAAATCTAGCCAATATATCGTTATATTGCGTGATGTGCCGTTCACAAACATTAGAAACGATTTTTCTGTGGAAACTATCGAACGAATTTTTTCATTTGACTTTGGGCTTCCGTCCTTCATATTCCATATTAGTTCCATATCAGTAAAGCAGTCAGCGCATAGATGGCAGTAGTGGTGTAAAGAAGATATTTTTCAATCACTTGACGTCTGACAGTTTCTTCTTTTTCTACTGATTGTGAATTTGTCAACCGCCAACAAAAAAAAAAAAATAAAGGTGAAACGAAAAGTTGAAAAAATTAACATGGCTATTTGTATATCAATTATTGGCAAAGATGTAAGACATTTTGGGTTTTTTAAAACTATATTTGATTAACTTACCAATAAAAGAATCGATTTAATATTAAAATGATTGAATTTGCTTAGAATTAAGTGATTAATAAACGATAACAAATGTGTAAAATTTAGATGAGTTTTTCTTGACTCCTTCACGGTCGCGATGACATTCTGAGAAAAGAGCAAGAAAGTATGATGTAGCAGGGGTGTTTTGTTTACATTTTTCTTGATTGAGTTGTTTGTGCGCTTTTCTTTGGTTCTATTGTTTGTTAAAAATATTAAATAATCAAATGGTTACATTAAAAATAAATACAAAATATTCTTTACGTGCTTTCGCTTTGATATCACGACATTTTCTATAAAAAAATAATTAATTATTTTGAAGCTGTCAACGTTACAGCTGTTTTACTGAACTACCATACCGATGGTCTTACTTTCTTCACAGGGTGGACATTTTTTTTTGATGCAAATAAAAATATTTGCTGTTTAAAAAATTAATATTCTCTTTAAAATTGACCTTAAACAAAATTATTATATTGTGAAAATCTAATTTTTAACCACGCGAATTATTTTTGGACAGAAACTTGAGAGATGCGAATCAATTACAAAATGCATTGATTTGCAAAAGTTTTTAATTATACAACGTTAACTTAAACTTAAACTTGTGTGACAGTTTACGCTGAAGAAAAGTAGAACATAAGCGCTTATGTTGAACTTAAAGATTTAAGTTTTGTTTCAGCAAATAGTCCTAAATGGTTTAAATTCTTATTTACTTTTTTTTTTTTTGCAGAATGCGCCTTTGTACTTGGCCACAACCGACTTGGATAAAGAACTGGAACTTCAATACCAAGTACATGCAGCTTTAGATGTTGTTGAAGAAAAATGTTTACCAACACCAAAAGCTACTCCTGAATCTAAAGAACTTTATCTGGGGCTCTTATATACGACAGAAACTCATAAGATGTAACTTTATGTTTATAATGTTTTAAACTCTAAGCTTACTTAACACTATCATTTCTATTTTGTGTACGTTGTTCTTTTTCAACAGAACAACAAGGTAGAATTAATATTCTTCAGCTTTTGATACTGGTTGTTTCGTGAATTAAACCTTCGTTGTTTCTCTTACGTGAAAAAACTAATACCATAGAGGTACAAACAATTTGTAAATCTGTAAAGCATTGACCGAACTTATACGAATACAAGCACACTTGCACGCTTTGACGATAGCTGTCCCTATACCTCTGTTCATAGAGACCGAAATCGTCTGAATAATCTCGTTCGATCTTTTTCCATTGACTTGATTAATGTCATTTATTTATTTATGGTTTTTGGTTGGCCAGTTATCAAGAGCTGACGCATATTTTATTAGACTAAATTCTATTTTAGCTCTTAAGTAAAACTTCGCATATTAATTTAAGGCTTTAATGAAATTTTCTCTTTTTAGCTATGGCTTTGTGACAAATACTAAAATCAAATTCATTATCGTTGTTGACTCTGGAAATATTGCTTTAAGAGAAAATGAAGTGAGATCGGTAAGAAGGTTATTTTATATAAATATTTTTCCGAACATTTTTGGCCCAATGGAGTAAATATGATGTCGAAAATCGGGGCATCCAAAATTTTCGGAAAGGAAAGTAAGACATGTTCAGATTTTTAATAATGAATTATGTGTTTTCAATTCTACAGATGTTTCGAAATCTTCAAATTTTGTACACTGACGCTGTATGTAACCCATTTTATGCCCCAGGAGAACAACTTACTTCGAGGTATGCATTTTTTTAAAACTCAAAACCAAAATCTATTTAACTCTTCAAATATTTCAGAAAATTTGATAAAACTGTGAGGAATATAATGAGTGGAAATTCATAAGTCGTATAAGTATGATATCGTTTAAGATTTTTCTTAATTATACTGAAAGTTTGTAAAATAAATTTATTATAAAAAAACAATACAACAACCGTTTTTTTTTGTAGGAACGATTTGAAAATTGTATTGGATTCGGCAGGAATATGATGGTTGAGACTTGAGAGTTGTAAGTCAGTATAGTAGGCCCTGGTTCATCATGATTTGCCACCAAATATATTTTTATAAAATAATTAAAAAAAAAAGTAAAATAATTATGTATGTTTTGCACGCATATAGCACATGCATGTTAAAAAATATGCACGACTGGGTCGCACGAACTTGCTGTTATGTGCGATCACACACTAAAGTCTAAAATAAATTAGTTATGGGAGCATATATTTTATCCATTTGTATAATCTTAGTTAAGTTGCAGGTAGTATTATGTGAGTATACAAAAATTAACAATATAGCCCCGATTTGCACATTTATGCAATATGCATAATCCATGGAAATACTATTATTTAAACTGGAAAATTGTTTTAAATCATCAAAATTAGAAATTGATTAAAATACTTCTGAAACTGCTTTGAACCCAACACGATTAATTAAAAATCGTAGGAGCGGTTTTGAAAATAATTAATTTTGTGTTTATAAAATTTTGTTCAAATTTTTAATAAAAAAAATTGGTACGCTAATTGGAATTATTTATTAATGTGGAGATAAAAATTGAATTTTACAAAAAAATGTTTCACCCGTTTTCGAAATATCGAATTTTCAAAAAAATAGTTTCGAATAGTTTTAATCAGTAAGTCAGATAATGAGATAGTCGAAAATAAAAAAAAAACCGTTCTATGATAGGCAGTTACTGTTAATTATAGATCAATGTAAAATTAAATAATTTTAAATGCTAAACCTTTCTAATTTCGACACACAATTTTTTTTTATCAAAATCGTAGGAGTCGTTTTTAACGGGTTTTAAACCTTTGTATGGTAGGTACCGTGTTACCTATAGGAATAATTTTTGCCTAAAATTTTCTTGATAATGTTAAAAAACTGCTTTTTGCCAAGTTTAATAAAAATTTACAGTCGTTTTTGAAATATTGAGTTTTCAAAAAAAAATTCAAACTTTTTTTAAAAATCTCTTTTTGAAAATTTTGGTACACAATATTATTTAAAATCTGTCAATAATTTTTCGTAAAAACATTGATCATAATCAGTTGAACCGTTTTCGAGAAAAACGAAAATAAAAAAATGGTTCTTTTGGAGGTACCATTAATTGCCATTTTTCGGAACCCTTTTTTTACTAAACGGCAGAATATAGCAATTTAAATTTATTGAAGTTTTTTTAAAAAAATCTATGGAACCGGTTTTGAGAAAAATAAGATTTTCCTTTTTGGCCAGCAAATTTTGTATGACAGGTACCGTTATTTTTGGTGATAAAAAAAATGAAAAAAAAAAAACATTTGGGGGTACCAAGTTTAAAGAAAATCGACCCTTCGTTTAAGCTGTAGCCAAACACAGACAGACGGACGGTTTTGCGAGACTCACTTTTTTCGTCTTCTCTATCATCGTAATGTCAAGTTTGATCAAAATCTCGAGTTCGATTTTTTGTACGAATCCATAACTTGCCATGTAGTACATATTCGGAATTAAAAATAAAAAAAAAAAATACTTTCAAAATCTATTATCTCAAAAGCAAAAAGATTTGGGTCGGAATTTGATCCCAAATCATCAAAAACACGCGAAATAATATAGTGAGTTTTTTTTTTCCAGAAGGTGGTTTAAATTTTATCGGCTTTTATTATCCATATCACAATTCCAAAAATTGATTCTATACGAAAAGTGGATTACATTCAAACCTTGACTAGTGATATAACTTGTAAACTCTTGATACTTACAACAACGTCCGGCTTTAAACCTCTCTTACATTTAATTAGCACATATTCACTGCATTCCATTACATGTACAGTACATACATATTGCATATGACAATTTTCAAACGCAATCATATTTCATAAATGTCCACTACAACCAGCCAATTCTGTGGTTATGATATGTTTCTGCTTATGAGGCCAACCTTTCCCATTCCCTCTTGTAACTATATATGTAAGTGTATACACAAAAAAACTCGGTCAGGGGCTTTACAGTCATTTCCGTTTACCATTTTAACTCATCAGGAGCTTTAATGAATGCATGAATGGAAAAAAGGACAAACGATTAATGGTTTTCAGGTAAACATATCAGAAGTAGGACGAAGTAGGAGTGTAGCAGGAAACAACAGAAAGTTGACCAATAGCGAAGCGATAGCTGGAGAATAAGGACAGGACATACTGCAAAACCACACACACATGATAACCACAACAATGTGAAGAGGAGAGGATTTATGGAATCCTTGATAGGATAAATCGATAACGCAATGAAGCTGATGATTTAATAATTTTCTTTTAACATCAATAATTTATTTTTTTTGTTTTTTTTTGTATAAATATAATGATTATGCGTATAAAAGACTACAAACTAGGAAACATTTGTTTTAGTAAATCCAACGCTCGTAGGAACTTGGCCATTCCATGACATAAGCATATGGTGGAAAACTTTGAATGAACGCCTTGTTGGCTAGACTTCGGGTGTGTTCAAAGCTAACGTAATGTCCACCGATGCCTAGCTCTAATGTAGCAATTGTGCTATTTGTTTCTTCCGTATAAATTTGGTTCTAAAATTTAAAATTTATATTAAAACCAATTTAATGACAAGAAAATGAGCGTCTTCTTTAGTAAAAAAAAGAGCATTATCTTACCTCTAGAACAACATAGAACGTCAGAGGAGACTTATCCTTTCCCATCGAGAAGTAAATGAAATAAGGTGGATTCCATTTGTCTCGAAGCATTGTGTCCAAGAAAGACCATTCGATTATTTTCGATCCGTTTAATGGGTTCAGATAAATTCCCATATGAGATGGTCCACTAAGTTGGAAATCGTAACGAATTGTCGTAGAGCTGTTCAGAGTGACATTTTTGCTGAGAAGAGTTAGTTTCGGAGATCCAGGAATTGAATAGTCATCGGATGGAAGCCATTGTGACAACACTCTAAAATGAGGATAAAATTTCGTACAAAATACAGCTAGAGTTTTCTTGAAGGTCAATCAGACTTACTTAGCCCTATTCCAGCGATGATTGAACACAGGAAAGCCACAGAAAATGTGTTTGTTGCATTCGTCGGACATATCAGCAAGTTTTGAAGTGTCGAAAACATCTGAAATATGGATTAACATATATGAACACAAGTTTTTCTATTTACAGGATGTTTAAGGTTAGTTTTTCATTGCAAGATTAGATTAAACCGAGTTCTCATCGAGTTAAGCCACCAAATTTTGTGAGCTATCTCTTCGAAACTCGGATGATCTCGCAATAAAATACCGGTAAGCAAACAAAATTACCTTTAATGTGACTGAATTGTCTGCGGTCTTGAAGATCAAAATAATATCCCGAATCATTACGACTTATAGTTGAATCTGCTTCGTGAAATATTCTACGTATATGCTGTGAAATGGAGAATGCTTTTTATTGGAATTTAATATGGTATGTGTTAGTTTACCTGTAAGTGAAATCTTTCGACATTGGTTTCCTCTCGGAATGGAAATCCTATTGGTGTCACAGTAAACACAAGGAAAATGGCAGTGATAATTAGGAGAGATGCTATGATTATTAATGATTTGCGGAATAAGTTGAGCAGTGGAATCTTAAAGAGGTAGGTAAACATAAAAAATATATGTATGTCATTAGTTTTACAAAGTTTTGTACGGTAATCGGTCTATTTTGGAAATAATCATCAAATTAAAGTAAAAGTACCCATTCAAGGCAAATCCTATCATAGGTACTCACTATATATCCCAGCGCCAACAGTGTTGTTATCGATGCAACACCTGCAATAATCAAGTCAGGATTATACTTGGATCCAAATCGTCCCATCATTGGTATGAGACTCATGAAAAAGATGCACGACACATAAGTTATACACATAAATGCCGGTATCTGGCATGCAACCAACACTATCGTCCATTGATATCCTGAGGAAAGATAATAATAAAATTTTAAGAACCCCATAACCTTTTTTTAGTAGGTGCATATATACCTACATTATGTATAGAAAAAAACTTACCTCTTTGGAATAAGCAGGTCACCATATTCACAACCAAAGGAATAAAATAGAATAAAACTGCTATCATCAGTAAATACGAAGACCGTATTCCGAAGTATGTTCCAACACAAGTAAGTATGGCCAACAAAATGCATTGTGAATGTAGGGCCATTTGGGTCTTGAAGGAGATATTCAGTTTGTCCTAAATTTTTGGGACAAAATTACATCCATTAAATAAAAACAGATTTGATATGCTGCACACAAACCTTGGAAGAGCCAATATAAATTGCTGTGGGAATGCCCAAGCCAACGAGTGTTGGACACCCGTAAAGACCAATAATCATCCATTTATTGGTGAACCAAGTCATTGATAATCCCAACAAATCCAATCCAGCTGCCAACAAAATTGGCAGTCCAATAGCCAGAACAAAAGCAATAACATGCACACAGAACACACAGAAGAATGTACCGAGGATATTACCGAAGGACACTTCACCCACTTTTGCCATTCCCCAAAGGGAGACAACTACAGCTAGAAGTGTCAAAGCAGACAGCACGTAATTGATTTTCTCAGCCTGGGATTCGGTATAGTAGACGAGGAATTTTCCAAAGATATCATAGAAGACAGTGTGTCCTTTGGCGTAAATCTGTAAATAAAAAATATAGTGACGAAACACTCTTGTCAATAGGGAACTACTGGCGAAAAGCCTTTGGGATTGTGCTTGCCGAAGGATCTTCCAGCTCTGGGGCATTAGCAAAAGCTTTAGCTAGGGATAAAACGTTGTCACCGGTGTTTTGAATCGTTTCTTGTGGAATTATACTCATTCTATCGAATTTCGTGTGGTAGACGTAACCATTATAGGTGTGTGCCATATCCAAGCCTATAAAGGGTGAGAATAAATTTGTATTTCTTGTTTGAATCGAAGGCTTATTGAATATTTGTTACCTGGAACTCGACCGAAGTTCTTGAAAATTCTAAAGTCAGTGTCGGAAGGAATCACATTCGCGTGGAAGAGTTCCTCAGCAATAGTATTGGCGAACGGGTGAACTGCATACCGCTTGTAGTAATTGAGGAGCCAAGGGTTGTTGGGGCCAGTTTGGAAAAGAAGATCACGATTGCCACTTCCACTAGAGTCAAGGTTGATAAGTGCTCTTTATGGAAAAAGGGAATAAAGTTAGATAAAGTGCACTATAACCAATATCTTTTATATCAAACTCACTTGCAATTTTTGGCCCACTTGTGTTGGGTTATGAATCCATGTGACGCCTGCAGAGGATTCTCCTCTCCTCCATTGAATAAAAATACAATCGGATGATCAAATGTCTGTCGGCCAACAGCTAAGACCCTGATTACTTCGAGCATGATGGCAACCATTACTCCAGCATCTCCAGATCCTTAAAAAAAGAAACAAAAAATTGAAATAAGTCTTGAAGGAACTCAGCTAAAACTTCAATCTCAAACTCACCAGGTGATCCAGGTTTTGTATCGAAATGCGTGTTGATTAGCAAATATGACGAACTATTCGAATAGTTTGATGCAAACTTAACTACGATATTTTGCAAGCCTTGATACATATTCACCATATCACCGTGAATATAAGCTCCCGAAACCTCTTGAATATCAAGATCCAATGTAAAAAGTTCTTTATTCATAATCTTCTTGACCTTCTCCACTTCGCTAACAATAAGATTAACAGCTTCCACTTCATTGGCATTACTACCAACAACCTTTGGTCCGATAGCTTCAAGTTTGGCTAAAGTTTGTTCAGCTCGTTCGGCGATAAATCTGTCATGGTAAATGTGTTCATCTTTAATGCTTAGTCCCTCAGGTAGATAATGGTACATTGGCAAAACCACTGCGAAATAGAGAAGCACCCAGAAGCCTAGAAAAGGAAGAGCCCAATACCATCCTACACGCCGGCTCTTCCTCTTGTTGCCGGTTGATACTCTACTGTATCGCATTTCACCTTCGCATTCCAACTGTAATATATTGCAAAAGAAAATTTATTACTTCTTACATTTTGTTCGAAATTCGGTAAAATGTATAGCGTACAGCGGGTTTAATAGCAACTTTTTTATATTTCGTTGAATTCATACTGGATACTTCTCTTATGATGTCATGGCAGTTTTGAATATTGTTATTTTGACTAGAAGATTTATACTGCTGAATTGCACTGAATACAGTTAACTCTCAGGTTATGGTTATGGTCAACTATGTGTGTCTGAAAACTATGGTATAATAATTTGGATACAGGTTAAAACAAAAATAATGCCTTTGTATATTGTGTATATTATAGGTAGGTGCTTTAATGGGGGACGTTATCTAAGTGTTCTCTTGGAGTGTGTTTGTGTAATATTTTATTTTATTTAATTTTCGAAAAGTCTACTCACTTGATAATATGTTTGCTACTAGAACAGATAAAATCACATTGAGATTGCAAATTCAAAAATAATACAGTGGTGCTAGAGAAAAGATAAACCTATCGATGATATTTAATTTTTCGATAAAAAAAGGCTAATTATCGCGCTAAGAAATATTAAATGCACCACTGGATCTTTTAGTTCAAAAAGTGCTTAGTATTATATGGATTAAATCTTTTACAAAATTAAGATAGACGCTTTTGCCACATTAGAAATGTTTAGAGATATGACTACTTTCGTGTTTGGGGATACTATATTTTTTTACAAACAAAATTAGATGAAGACCCAAAAATTCAAACCAAAATGCAATTCATCACATCAATATTTTGTATAGTTTTAGTCTTACGTGATCTGGACGTATGGACTATATCAACAGTTTTCCTGAACAGCAGTTTTTCACACTTTAAACAGATTTTTATGAATTCTTTCATTCCCAAAATTGAGCTATGAGCTAACAACTGTAACTACTTCATCAAAATTTGAAAAAAAAAATCTCTTGCCATATTTTCATTGGGCGATACAAACAGCACACAAATATTTATTATTAACTCATCGTCAACAATATTCATTTAAATTGAATGCGTCCTATGAGCTCTGAGAAGACCAATAAATGACACAATGAAGACCTTGAAATGATCTTATCTTCAAAGAAAGATTCGATTATAATCAAAGTAATTGATATAGACACTGTGATATTTTATTTTTCGGACACTCTCAAACTTTTATAACAAACATATTTCTGTATACCGTGATGAGTGATGAGACAATCATTATTTAAACATTTAAATAGCATCAGGCATCAGACATCAGTTATGATGATTTCAAATATACCAGGGGTGCAGCAATATGATTTTAATTTATTGACTCAGTCAAATAATTAACCGATGACATTTCATTACTTATCAACCCCACTGAATAGAGCTACAACCAAAATTCTATTCTAATCAAGTAATGATTATGATAAACATATTTTAAATTATTTTTTGTTAAATAATTTCAAAAATTTGATTTACATAACAAGAAAAGTGAGAATTAAATTTTCAATATTAATATATTTACAACCAATAATTTCAATTTGAAACATATTATTATCTTTCTGCAAATTGAACAACATTTTACAAGTACAAACATATACGTCGTTCGATAATTTTAAGATATTGATTGTATTCTAAATAAGTACGAGTACCTAGTCAACAAAAACAAAACGTAGAAAAATGGTAAAATTGTAGGAAAAATCCAACCTAAAGTCTATTTGCGGATAGAAGTTCGTATTCATCTGTATAATGAATTAATGACGTTAAAGACAACAAATGCTCTTTGCAGATGTGAAATGCAAAAATGTTAATTTTTCAGGAAAATCGCAGTTTCTGTTGGCCACGCGTCAATTTACTGTACTTATTTAAATTTATGTAGAACAATCAAATTTTTATAAAACTTTTTTTTTTTTTTTTTTTTATTTTCGTAAAATAACTAACAATTCTCAAGGTGTATGACCGTTTGGCTTGGCGGGAAATATTCTAAATAAAAACTATTGAAATCAATTTGGTGTTTATATGCCGGTAGTGCTGAAATGGCGCCCGGGAGTAACTAACAATTGACAATAAACGATTTAAAAAAAAAGAAGAGTAAAATAGGAATATTTTATCGTTCAAAGAGGGGAGGGGGATAGACAACTTTTGTGTCCAATAATTGGACGGGAGTGGTTATCTATTTCCTTCCGTTTAGATGGGATGGGTAGTACCTACATAAAGTGTAAAAGAAAGCTTCAAAAAACAAAGGCAACACTAACAATGGTATGTGACACCCTAATACGCGATGTTTTGAACACTTTTTTTCGCTTTTGACACCCATACATATTATGTAGGTATAAGAAATAATATTAAAAAAAAAAAAAACACATTAATAATTAAAAAAATATTTTGTCTATTACAATCAAATTTATTGAAGAAATCATACGATAGACATTATGTTTTGGGGTCAAAGCAATTTCGGAGCTAGTGAAACCAATTTAAGGAAATAATTGTATGCTTTTTAAATTTTTGTTCACCAATTTTTATACATTAATTCTTAATAATACTAAGCGCAACTTGTGTACTGTGCATTTTGTTTACTTCGTTTGTTTAACTTCATCAACTATATAAAAATGGAGAGACATGCCGGATTTTAGGCGTCTCGTGGGAGTTAAAATAGAAATCGATTAAAAAAAATGCAAAGGTTGCGTTGTCAGCATAAAAAAATAAAAACTATTTAAAAGGTCATTTTAAGGCCGTTAAAAGGTTGAAAGCTAATTTTGTATATTGAAAAAAACCGCAATCATTGATACTTTATTTTATTTTCGATAAAATTCCAATATAATTTGACACTAAGGTCGGGGGGCCGAGTTAACTCGATGTGAACAAATAATCCAATTCCAAATCCAATGATAGCTCGAGTTCTTATTAAAGAATAACTATAGGTTGTTCTAAAACTAAAACTTGGTGTGCATAGCATAAATTGGCGGTTTAATATCACCAACACACAACTATGTAAAAAGTGAGCTGATAAAAACCACATTCAATTATCACAAAAAATCTATATTTTCATCATCATCTGCAAAATGGTCATTAAATTAATAATGTGATGCCGTGAGCGAAAGTTACTTTGAAAAATTCCAATTAGTCTTTGATTTGGATCGTAAAGCGAATATTTCGCAATGTCTTCTCCTTTCAAATGATTAGAATTATAGCATTTCTGCAAGAAACGCAATTTTGGTTGAATTTTTTTTTTTAATGTAGATGTTTCACTTTGTCATTTTGTTCCACTTCAATCTTTTTGCTGACAATGAATCTTTTTTAAACAATTTTCAGCCCTTAGGAAAAATCTTGCAAATCGAGAAAAAATTAATCATTATACAACTTAAAAAACACTTCACTTAACCTCTAAATTTCGAACGAAAATTTTGAAAAATTTGTATAGCCGTTCAAGCTCTATTTGAAATATTTCACTTCTTTTCTTAGATTCCCCGTAGGTATAAACAATTTTTGTTCTTGCTTAAAATACACACGTTCCTGCGAGCTTTTCACTGGAAATATTGCTAACGGAATCAAGTATTTGATGTCTATTTCCATAACAGACCGGCCGTCATTGTTTACATTTAATTATAATAACACACACTCGTTTAATAACGATAAACTTAATCCAAAGAAGCACCTTATAGAACATACATATATATCGCAATGAAAAGAAAACACTCTCAACATATACAAAAATCTAAATGAATTTAAAATGTAGGTATTCAATTTCAACCTCAAAGATATTTGAATTACTTTCAATCGACCAGTAGCGGCTATGAGTGTCACCACTATAATGATCATATATCTATCTGATGCTCCTACTATCGAATAATCATAATGCATGATCACATTTTGCATGACTTCAGATGATAAATACTTAAACAAGTATCTATCTATCTATCAATTTCAAAGTCTTAAACAAGTTTTTTGTTGTTGTTATTATTATTTTTTCCTTAAGATGTTTTACCTTATAGAATTATTGTAGGTGCGTAAATTAAAATTGTGTTGTCACTGTTTAAAAAAAATACGATTACGATTTTCGCCAAAAAAATATCCAAAAATAACTCGATGAACGCGGTTTTTATTTTTTTTTTTGTTTATTTCAATAAAGTACAAATAAAATTACTACGGCAGAACGACGAAGTTAGAAAATAAGCATGACCATCGCGATCTTAGTTTGCTACATAAACTGATGGATGAACCGTTCTCCAAGAAGCAGGCAGTTGCGTTTACTTACATAAAAGATACAACATACGTATAGAAACCGAGAGTTGGAGAGCGCCAATATACTGCCTCCACACACCGGCTAGGCTAACTACAGAAGTAGAAGTCTAGAAGGAAACAGCGCCAGCGCCAAAACATGTTATTTGGTCGTTTGCATCGACAGAAATGTAGGTATCTCTATGTAAATCTAAATTTAGGAAGAAGTAAAAATATCAACACAAAAGATTGTGACTGTGGGACCTTAAAAACAAAAACAACAACAACAACAATGAACAAATTTATTTTGTAGGTCACGAACTTTTAGGTTGCTGATCATGCTGAAATTTGTTTTTGTAAAATTAAAAAAAAAATCGCTCGCAGACAATAAAGTAAACATTGACATGTTTGCTTAATTTTTAAAGGAAGAAAATTAACCAAACAGTATAGTGGTTGAGAAGTTAGGGAAAGTTGGGAGTAACCATACTGATTGGGGCAAAACTGTTTTTGATTTAATTTTCAGTGCACAAAAATATATTTAAAATTAATTTGTTGTTTGAACTCAAGCTCTTCTCTTCAAACATCAGCTTCAACTCTAGCTAGTTTTTGACACAAGAACTTTGTGGAGTATATTTCACAGAAAACAGTTGTTTTCTAAAAGAAATTGTTTTCATTATTTCAAGTGAATTTAAACAAATTAAATGGCTTATTTTCTTTGGTTCTTGTAAATAATTTGTTCCCAAATATTCCTGCATTTCGAATTTTATTTCATACAAAGAAAAGTTCATAGAAAATTCAAGAATTACAGAATATGTCAAAATTTAGCTAAATATTTAATGCACCGAATAACTAAGTGGCGCGTTCAGGAAAATTAGATCTGAGAGATTTCGCTCCGTCAAAAAGTGAGGAAGTGAATCATTTTTTTTTCCTCAGGATTTTGACAGCAAAACTGAGAAATTTTGCTGAGAAATCTTGTTTTTGAAATCCAAACTGAGACATTTTGCTGAAAAAGACTGTTTTTGTAACTGACGGGGTTTTCCATTGGTAAAATAAATAAATAAATGTATGATGTGGATCTGTCAAAATGACTGACTTTAGCAACTTTTGATTTAAAATCAATTATGGAAATTTAAATTTTTCGACAGATTTAACCCTCCTTTTACTAACACCAACCATGAAGATTGATTTGTTAAAAAAACATTTGACACAGAAACTAAACTACACAAATTTATATAATGACAAAAACAAATCTATAATTTGAAATCGTATTCCATTCGTTACAAATAAAATCAATTTTAAAATTGAAATTTGAATTCACCAATCGGAAACCCCATTTGTTACAGGAGAAGGATTCTTCAGCAAATTTTCTCAGTTTTGCTGTCAAAATACAGAGGAAAATAATTTTCAATGGAAATAAAACTCGAACAGATTTAACATATTTTCGAAACGAACTCCTATCATTTGAGTTGAAGCTTTTCCATTTCTCAGATTTGGCTGTTTTATTTCCGATGCGATGTCAGATTGAAGTGCTCGAAGCAAAAATGCCGTTCAAAATACCGTTAGTCTCAGTAAAGTTTGAACTGTAAGATATTTATTTCTGAAAAACTCTAATTCTGGAGAAAATTTCAAAAATGTAATTCGATTGTCAAAATAGTAAAGCAAAATCATGCTGCTATGTTTATAACTATCTAAAATTTAAATATAATAATAAGAAACAAAATCAACAATGAAATTCACAATACTCGTATGTCCCTATTTCCCCTATAATTGACAAATGAATTGAATTGGGAACTTGCGTCAATTAAGGGGGAGTGTCAATGAAAAGTTTAGTGTGACTCAAGCTTTGCGCTTAGACGTTACGTACGAGTAGATACAAGTTAAGATATCTGAACATTGTTATGAATGCAGATAGAAATGTGGTTCTTTCGCAGTTTAATGCAAATGAGAAATCAAGAAACGAGACAACAAAAGTTGATAATGTAGGCAGCAATGTTGTCCATGTTAATCAATTCTGTTTGTTGGCTCATTATGGAGGCAGAACTTAAAATGTTGAATTTAAAGGCAATACGTTGGAGCTGATAGGTACATACATATTTATCTATACAAGTTAATAGTTAAATAAATATATTTTTGGCAACACGTGCACCATTGAAAATGCTTGACCCTGACAAACTCAATGAGCCAAAGTGAGATTCAAAATAAAATAAACAATGCTTAAAGTATAATTAAAAACTAATAAATTAGAAGATTTGTTTATACAAAAAAATATGTAGATATGTATGTACATATGTATATTGTATTTTTATTTTTTGTTAACGTCTGAAATGTTTTGTATTTGATCAGTGGCTTGGACTTTATAACCATACGACATTAAAATCAGCTAGCAGAACATTGACGTTCTTTTCAATACAAGAGGTAGAGGTTGCTATAACTATGAATGGCATCACAAAACCAACAAAAGGCGTGTTCCTTTGGGCTCCAGTATCTACTGCCAAGTACTTCTGGCTGCAGTCAACTACTTCTACTCTGTGGTCAAAGTAGTTCACAGTAGTTCAGTAATAAAGTAACTAAATGTATCAAAAGACGAAAAAGACACCATTAGTAAAATGAAATTAAGTAGTAAATTATTCTTGTTGATGTTTTTCTAATTTAGAATAAAATATAAAAACAAACAACTAAAATTACATAGTATATTGAGGTTAGAGTTTACGTTTGGTAGAATGAAAGCGTTTCATTCATCATCTACTGGGCAGTACTAAAAAGTACTTTGCAAGTCCCAATGGAACACAGCTAAAAAATGGCTTAGAACAACCAGGCATTAGTCAATTGAAAGGAACTGTTTTACAATCAAAATTCATTCTCTTATTGATATCATCAATTCGATTCACCCATTCGATTCCCTTTCACTCTACCTTTCCATTCTGCTATCCATCGGATCAACTACATTATCCCAAACAGCTGTCCATGTGAAAATCTAGAGAAATATGGATAAATTGGCCGCGTACGGGTATCAATCCAAAGCTCTCCGGATAGGTTTATGTTGTTGTAATCCCTTGTGAAAAAACAACTGACGCAAAAAAAACTAAAAGTATCTGAAAATGTTTGGATAGGTTGACACCCTATCGGATAGGTTCTCGAACGCAAGGATTGTTTTGGTTAATCATTTTAAATTTAAAACAAAAATAGAAACAGGTATTGGACTTTTTTCCACTTTCAAATAGATGAATAAGGGAATCAACAAACAGAGAACGTGTCTTAGGCAATATCTTGATTTAATTTCATTGCAGAAATTAATGTGGTCTGTGGTGAATTGATCTTTATTTTTTGTTCTATCTCGAAAAATGTTAATAATCTATTACCTATTTACAAAAAAAATATTCTAAATTAAACAACAAAATGGATTAAGCATACATTTTACTAATCACTTCCAAGGTTCCAAAACAATCCAATAAAAATGAAACAAAGATCCGCAACATTTCAATTGTGGATCTGAATTGTATAGAATGAATGCGTTCACGTGAATAAGCGAATACCGCGCAGATAGTATTACCGACTTTACCTACTTAAACCCAGATTCACTTCGAATGAATAGCAGAATAGTGATTAGTGAAAATTAGAGAAAAATACCCCCCCATATGAATATAGCAGAATAGGGCTTGTAGGTTTGTAAACGACTTCACATTGTTCTGACTGTAAACATTCTTTTGTCGGTGACTGTAGTATGTATTTATTGTACGATGTAAACCTTGTATTCATATAAATTCATCTTTAATGTCTATAATAATAATTCGATATGTTTTGCAGGACTATTGAACAAAAAAAAACTGAAAATTAAACTCAGCTTTGTACGGATTCAAGTGCAAACATTGCATACTAAGAGGCTTGTCATATTTTATTAAATTCCCATAAATATGCAATAATTTTATTTCACTTTTAATTCGTCTTGATCACGTTACTGAGTAGCAATACACAACTAAAATAAAACCCCATAAAAAAAACACAAGCACAATTTTCCAAACATTATCATCATTATTCTAAATATAAAAATAATAGATCAACAACAAAACTAAACTTACACATTCACACGTCATTTCTTCACGAAATAGTAACAAATACTTTAAATTATCTAGATACATTTTAAATTTATTTATTGTAACTTTCTCTAAGCAAAAAGAACACAAGACATCTTTTTATTCTAATTGAATGTAAATCGATTTAAAAAGTCATTGTTCATTGTGCAAGTTGAAGGTAAAATTATATTGATTCATGCCTTCGGTATTGCCAACAATTATTAAGCTAGGCATAATAATTTGCAATTTGAAAGAGATTTATTAAAATATGAACATAAAAAAAAAAAACAGTCCTATAAAGAATGGATTTTTGTTTTATTTGCTAGATCAATTTTCGGTCTCACAAATTTAAAACAGAAAATCTTGCAAGGCCAAAAAAATTCAAAGATGAATATAGTAATATGTTAATAATGTTAAGTAAAGAAATGACCTTAGGCAACATACAAATAGCGATGTAGAGGGGGGTAGGGGATCCAAAATGATATAGTGAAATCGGAACTTCAGCATTTTCAAACATTGAAATTCAAAACGCAATTTAAATCGTAAGCCAAGAAATTGCAAAATCATCACGGCGAAATGAAAAGTTGCCAACAAAATTCGATAAAATATGACTCCTTCCCACACGTGGCTATCCTTGAAAGGCAATAATAAAATAATCAATCAGGCAAAGTTTTTCAAGTGTTATTCATTTATTTTTGGAGAGCACATTTAACTGCCTTGCACATGAGACACGACCAGCGAATGCTCGAAAGTTTTGGCATTTCATTCTCATGAATTAAGGACTATTCACATGAGAGCGACCAACGACAGACGAATGAACGAATAAATGTGAATCGTAGAAATAATGTAAATTCGAGAAAACAAATTGGTCTTCGTGAATTTCAATCTGATTGTTATGAACTGTCAAACTCTATTCACCTTCCACGTACAATCCACACTTCAACAAACAAATTTTTCACGCGCGAGTGAACCCCCAAAAAGCACTCTTGTTTTTGTTTTCTTGTTGGTTGGTGGCGACGAATAAAATAACCCATGTGAAACAAATATGTCAAAATGGACGAATATTTGTTCATTCGTTAGTCTTTGGTCGCTCTTAATAGTCTTTTATTTTCACTCACAATCACAATGGCCAATTGTCATAAAACATAAACAAGTAAAATGAGTATTTGAGGTTAAATTCGAATAAATTTTCTATTCGCCGGTTTGTGGAATATATACTGATGTTGTGGATTGCAAATAAACGTTTGACAGTTAGCAGTTGGACGTGAAGAAAATATTAAAATACAAAATTTTACAATTGTAACTGGTTGTATGTATAGTGTTTTTTATTTAAATTTGTTGATTGGATCAATTATTCACTTTGTCGAAAAGTTAAAACAAGTAAAACGGTTTATATTTATTTGCTCTAGAAATTGATTTTAAAGATTTATTAGCATTTCTACCTCATGTGCATCGCCAAAACCACTTAAGACCGGTAAACTTGTGGACAAACTTATTTAAAAAAAAATTAAACAGACTTGTGTGTAGGATTTGTTCTTTGTGTGAAATAAATTACAAAAATAATTAAGCTGTTGAAATTATTAAAATTGAATGCGAATGGCGTATTGACAACTATTTATTTGGGAACACCTATCCGGAACCTAAAGAATGCAATCTGAAATCTTAAAATCGGGAGATTTCTACTTACCTCTAAGGCTAAACTGCAAAGAAAAATAAAAAAAATTCTATCTGGAAACCTTCAATTCAGTATATTCACAACCAATCGAAATAATGATAAATGAGAGGTAAAATTAAAGACTAAAAATGGATGTATTTGTAATTATTGACGGTATAAGGAGTTGATAAACGATTCCGATGAAATTAAATACAGATAGACTTCAAAAATTTTTGAATTAATTAGAAATGTCTCAAATTCATCAGATGTTTACAGGAACAAGGTTCCCTAGATCTCTAAGATTTAATAAATAGACGAATCTACAATGACTTGGCCGTGACCATGTTTATTGGTAGACATTTTCAGCCATTAAACCATAGTTAAATATTTTGTCTCTCGATTATGAGCGAAATATTTAATAAAAAAAAAAACAATTAACCTTAAGTTCAAAATGGCGGCCAAAGTAAAAGTTTGAATTTGGCGGACTTTATTCTGATGCCCTATCACTGGTAGAACTTATATCTATACATATAATCGCTTAAACTCTTAAGTGCTTTGCAAATGAGCTGCGAATTGCGAAAGCGAATAAATCTTTTTCTCAGAACAAATATCAACTTTCTTTTTTTCTTCACTTTTCCATGAAGTGAATAAATGCTGCAATCAACAATTTTAAATATGTGTAAAACACTGGCGTAAAATTACATAGTTTATTTGAAAATATGGTATTTTAATATTTTCTACATGACCAACAACTTATGTCCTCCGCAAACTGTCAAAAATAAATTCACAATCCACAACATCAGGATGCATTCCACAAACCTCAGAATAGAAAATTTGTTTGAATGGCCGAGTTCAACGCACATCTGAATATTCAGAATTCTGAATTTTTGAAGCTCTTGATTGGCCAGCTGTCAGAAGTCATCTGAATTTTCAGAACTTTTTCTGACAGCTGGCCAATCAAGAGCTTCAAAAATTCAGAATTCTGAATATTCAGATGTGCGTTGAACTCGGCCAATTTAGCCTTAGATTCGCAGTTGTCAGCGATAACTCATGTAAAAGAAATGTAAAAATTCGCGACCATTCGCAATTTGCAGTTGGCTGGTCACGCCTCATGTATAAGACACATTTGGGCTGATAAAATTGTGTGGACGTTTTTTTTGTAAAAAGGAGGTTCAGACCAGTGCAAGTGGGGTTCCGTCTTTAGCCACTCTGTTTTCTATATTGCCTTAAGCCATAAGTACTTGTACAATTGACCCACTTGTTAACTTTATAGTTTATAAGTCCAAAATTTGTATCATCCACTATGCATTATGGGCAATTATAGTTTTGCTGATTATATTTCATCGAGAAAAAAAGCTATAATCTTAAAAACATAATAGTTTACTAAACAAATTTATTACACCTTAATATCATAAT
This sequence comes from Leucozona laternaria, assembly GCA_932273885.2. NCBI lineage: Eukaryota > Metazoa > Arthropoda > Insecta > Diptera > Syrphidae > Leucozona > Leucozona laternaria. Next base: position 17,051,101 of record OW026368.1, on the reverse strand, counting down.
AAAGGACGTTATAATTTTTTTACAATTAAATAATTTTTTCTATAAACTTATATAAATAAATAACGAGATTGTTACAATCCAACAAATCAACTTAAGAAAAACAAATCGTATAGGTATTTATTCCTAAAACACCCAACTCTCATATGATGCCACCCAGTTGCTCACATAAGCCCACACCGGAAAAGAGTCCAGAAATTCTTGGAATTCTTCCGTAAGTTGTACATTATTATGCACCCAATGTGCTCCTATTCCAATTTCAAGATTTGGCTCCGAAAAATTTCCATTAGTTTTCTACATAAATTATAAGGTAAACAAAAATATGAATAAAGCAATTTACTATAAATTATTGTTGAACTAAATAATATTTTTGTATCACCTCAACTTCAACAAAAAACTCTAAAGGTGTCGAATCCTTGCCATATGAAAAGTAAATAAAATACGGCTGTTTCCAATTCTCTCGAATTGATGTATCATTAAAGCTCCATCTTTTCACTCTGGCATCGCTTTTTGTTCCAACGAAAATTGTCATGTGATCCGGGCCGGTGAGCTTGAAGACAAATCGTGCTGCAGAAGGATTGACTTCCTTTGTCAGAAGCTCCAACGTGGGAATGGAGGGGAGATTCGGTTCACTGAACTCTATCCAATGACTATGTTCTCTGAAAAAAAGGTATTGGTTTCTTTTTCAATGGAGGAAGAGCTTCAAAATGTTTAGAATATTTTTGGATCTGTTTGCAAGTGGACATTGCAAGGTCAAAATAGCTTTTTCATTAGAGAAGATTTAAGAATCCAGCCTTATTGTGAGTTTCACCCGAAAAATAAATCACCTTAAAATTTTACGTTCGTCCGGAATTTAAAAAGCTATTGTGAGTTTCGCCCGAATGAAATTTTATTCGCCTTCAAAAAAGCAGTGAAAATGACATTATATTCCGCCCGAAATGAATGTTCACAATTAGGGGAATTTTCGATCATGAAATTTCGGGAGAAAATCACAATAGGCGAAAAGTGAAATGTCAAATTTTCCGTGTGGAATGTTGTTCGGGTGAAACTCACAATAAGGCTGAATATATTTTAAATTTTTTGTAAACCTTTGCTTGTTCCATCTGTGATTGTAGGCTGGAACTGCACAAAACATCTCAGTTTTACAGAAGTCAATAACTTTTTCTCCTTTCGTCATCACAGGAACTAAATCTTAAAATTGAACAAACAATTTTAAAAATAAGAAGTAAGAACTATGAAGAAGCGTTATCTTACCATCAACTGTTGAAGTTCGTCTGTCCTGGGGATAAACATAGATTCCAGAACCACTCAATCTAACTGATGAATCAGCGTTGTGCAAAACTCGTCTAGCGTGCTGTGGAGATAGAAATAATTCAATATCTAGACTTTGTTTTTAGATTAACTACTTTTTGAAGCTTACAATTAAATTAAACCTTTGAACAGCAGTTTTTTCTTGATAAGGAAATCCAGCTGGAGTCAAAGCAATAATAATGAACACAAGAGTGACAACAAGGAATCCCGAGATCAATATCCTCGTTTTGCGGAAAAACAAAAACAGTGGCATCTTAAAAAAAGGTAAACACGTTTCTTCGGATTAAAGAGCTTTTAAAAAAATTCAAAAACTTACCAAAAATCCAGCAAACAAAATCGACATAAATACTGCCAAGGCTGCCATCATTAAATCAGGATTTATTCCGGATCCATTGCGACCCATCATTGGAACCAAAGTGTAAATAAATGAGTAGGTGATGTTTGTAAAATATACAAACGGCATTATTTGGCAGATGATAATAGTCACAGCAAAAAGGTACGCTATAGAATATTTAACATTCAGTATTTTACTTTGATTTGCAATATTTTGTTCCTACCTCTTCTGTGCCACTGGGTTATCAAATTTATTATCAAAGCAAATAAATCGAAAAGCACTGCCAGCATTGGCATAAAAGCTGATCGATAACCACAGCAAGTTAGACCCAAAGTGAGAACTACCAAGAGTATGCAATGGGCATGCATAAACATCTGAATTCTGAAGCCCAAACTAAGTTGATCCCTTTTCTTGTACTGAGAGTAAATAGCAGCTACAATGCCCATGCCAAAGAACATCGGACAAAAATACAAGCCAACAAGAAGCCAAGTTTTTGAAAACCACGTTAGAGAATGATTCATTGCATCCATGAACAATGCCACGAAGAGTGATAGTACAATTCCCAAAAGTAATGAAATTAGCTGAAGACCAATTGTGGAAGCGAAGCGTGTTAATATCTCGTCTATGGCAAGACCAGAACGAACAATCATAAAGAATATAGAAGTGCCAATAGCAACGAGTGCAGCGAAAGAAACGACAAGGTTGATGATAGTGCTGACGGTTTGGGTGTAGAAGATGAAAAACCATCCGAGAAAATCGTAGAAAACAACGTGGCCATCCTCGTGTTCCTATATAGAAAATTGAGAATGAAAACAAAAAAAATAATTTTTTTTATGGAATGTGGTGTGGTGAAAGAGACTAGAGAAAATAGTGTTGTTTGTACGCTTCTCAAAGTTGATATTCAAAAGAGAGCGTAAGGGGAAGGAAGAGAGAAGGAGTCTGTTATTTATGCAAAAACTTCCAAAACTATCGATATGGTTGCTTTTCAAAGCCCATGACTCGAGTTCAATTGATCGCATCTTCAAGCTTAAGGTTTTAAAAGAAAGGTTATTTGTCAAGTCGTTTAATAAAATTAAAGTTTGAACCCGACGTCAATTTGATGTTCTCTTTTCAATATGCAAAAGTTGTCCAAGCATTCAGTGAAGAATTCATGAATTTCCAAAAGATTGCATTCAATTTATTACTGTTAAATGAATGGGGACAACATTGTTACAATCAAAATGAATAGTGATTGCATATAGTTTGAAGTCGCAGACTCATAAAGAATTCAATGAAAAGAACCTTTTTATTAAAGATTGCATTCACAAAAGATTGCATTCTTTTACAACTCTGATAGAGTTACTCACCTCTGTATTGTACATTTCCGGGGCATTAGCAATGGCCTTGGCAACAGCGAGAATATTATCACCGGTATTTTGTAGGGTACCCATGGGAACAATGTCGGCACGATCATGTTCAGTGTGATAGACGTAACCATTGTAAGTATATGCAAAGTCCAGACCTTGAGTTTAAATGATTTTATTTGTCAAGAACACTTTGTTAAAACTTTGTTTGAAATTACCTGGAACTCCTCCAAAATCACGAAAAATACGAAAATCAGTATCGGATGGAATGAGATTTGCCTGAAAGATTTCTTCGGCCATTGTAGAAGCATATGGGTGCATTGCATTTTCTCGATAGTACTGAAATAAAAAAATATTGTATAGGGTTTTCCAATAAGAGGTGTTATTTTGATATTCAAAGAAAAATAGCATTTTTTGAGATAAATGATCGGATGTTTATTTCATTATTAAGAAGAAGGTATGCCGTTAATAATGAAACACAACATCAGCCAAATGGCCGCCACGACCACGCTTACAGGACCATATCCTTTTCATGAAATTTTCCATAACCAAATCGCAAAGTGGCTGCCCTATGTCCTCGATAGCCTCACGAATTCCATCTTTGAGGTCTTGAATCGACGCTGGGCTGTTGGCGTAGACCTTATCTTTCACGTGGCCCCAAAGGAAGAAGTCGCAAGGTGTTAAATCACAAGATCTCGGTGGCCAATTGTGATCACCTCTTCGAGAGATAACACGGTCCGGAAACTTTTCCCGTAAAAGATCGATGGTTTCATTGCTTGTGTGGCACGTAGCGCCGTCTTGTTGAAAGTAAACGTTGTCCAGATCAATACCATCCAATTCCGGGCATAAAAAATCATTAATCATCTCTCGATAGCGCAATCCATTGACCGTAACTGTTGCTCCAGCCTCATTTTCGAAAAAGTAAGGTCCAATGACCCCGCCGGACCATAAACCGCAGCAAACAGTCATGCGTTGAGGATGGAGAGGCTTTTCAACAATAACTCTTGGGTTTTCCGAGCCCCAGATGCGACAGTTTTGCTTGTTGACGTAGCCTCCGAGGTGGAAATGGGCCTCATCAGTCAAGATGATTTTTCGATGAAATTCCGGATCATTTTCATGCATTTCAGGGACCCAATCAGCAAAGACACGACGTTGTTGATGATCAGCCGGCTTGAGTTCTTCTCTTAACTGAACTTTATAAGCCTTAAGGCCCAAGTCTTTATGCAAAATACGGTGTAATGACGTTTGTGGAATGCCTAATTCCAAAGAACGACGAGGAATGGACAAACCTGGGTTTTCTTCAACACTTTTGGCTACAACAGCAATATTCTCAGTTGTTCTTGAGCGACGTGCACGGGTTTTATTCTTCACATCCCTAACTTGTCGCAACAGCTTGAATTTGTCCACTAATTTCTGTATTGCGGTCCGACAAGGTGCTTCACGACGACCCAAAAATGTTTTAGTTTTACGAACTGTCTCTGCCAAATTTTCACCATTTTTATAGTGAATTTTAATAATTTCAATGCGTTGTTGAAGCGTGTATCGTTCCATTTTTATTAATGGCGTAATTTTTACTTGTCAAATGTCAAAAAATGACAGCTTCAAAAGTGACAGCTACGGAAATAGCGGGCTATTCAAAATAACACCTCTTATTGGAAAACCCTTTATTTTTGAAATTTTATTCAAATAACAACGAATTATGTTTTTTTTTATATTAAACTGGAAATTTTCTGAGCAAGTTTAAACTCCTAAAACTTGGTCTTTGGATATAAATTTAGACACTTAAAGCTGACTTCATGAATTAATGATTTCAAGCCTCGAAACAAAAGAGATTCAAAGTGAAGAACTATTTGAAAAGATTGTCCCAGACATTCGCAATGACCAATTTATCGAAAAAATTAACAATAGATTCTAAAATAGTCTACAAATACCAAATTGATAAATTAATTTTCTATTCTCACCCTCATAAGCCATGGATGTTTTGGGCCAGATTGAAAGAGTACTTCTTTTCCGCCATTACCAGCAGCATCCAAGTTTATAAGTGCCCTAATCGGAAATAATCAACTCATAATTCATTTTTATCAATTAGAAAAATTATTATGTTTAACTTTACTTGCAATTTTTTGCCCACTTGTGTTGTGTAATAAATCCATGTGATGCCTGTAAGGGATTTTCCTCTGCACCATTGAAGAGGAACAAGATCGGGTGCTCCAAAGGTCCACTCGAATTCGCTATAACCCTCATAACCTCCAACATTACCGCCACCATACTTCCATCATCACCCCCTCCAGTACTTCCCGGAACAGAATCAAAATGGCTATTGATAAGCAAATACGATGAGCTATTGGAGCTTTTCGCACTGAGCTTAACAACAACATTTTGAACACCTTGATACATATTGACCATGGTCCAGTGCATATAATTGCCGGAAACAGTTTGTACATCCGATTCGATATCGAAATATTCGCTAGCCTGTTCGCGAACCTTCTCAATTTCAGCAAGCAAATACTCAACGGCCTCCACTTCATTAGCTTCGCTACCAACAACCCGCTGTCCAAGGCTGACTAAACCCTCAAGTACTGAGTAGGCTCGTTCAGCAATGAAACGATCAGGAGCATTGGGTTCATCGTTTAGTGTCAGAGGTGTTGGCAACATAATCGATAAATTCAAGACAACCGCCACATACAGGACAATCCAGATTGCGACAAAAAACGGTGCAAACCACCAGTTTATCTTCTTCGGTACACTGTAGATCACATTTAGGCGATATTTAGATTTATTATCTAAAATGTGGGTCTGCAATGATAATAAAATTCAATTTAAAAATATAAATAATTTAATTACATGAAATAGATTATGATGAATTTGATATTTATTTATATCTGATAAAAAATTATTAAATCTACATGAGTTTGTACTTAAAGAGAGCCATATTGATCGCTATCGTCTTTTCCGAATAATTGCTCTTAGTTTTAAATTCTTGCGATTAACTATACTAGCTATATGTCATAAATTCAAGAAGTGGCAAATAATTTAAGAAGCAGATATAATGTATGTTAAATTACTTTAGTGCGGGTGGCTTATAAAACCTTGGCTATAATTTGTTTATTATGCGTAATTAATTATTCAAAGTGCGCGTGCAAACATACCTATGTCCAAACATTTTCAATAAATTTCGTGTCAATATTATATTCGGCGTGCGTAAGCAATAATAGGCTTTAATTTTATATCTTTGTAGTATGTATAAAACTTTAAAAGGTTTGGTTCAGCGAAATAGTTGTTATCAAAATTATCGTTAGGTCCCTGCTGTAAAGAAATAGAAAGCTATCAGACGAGCAAATTGTCTGCTTATAGCCTTGGATTCGAATCCATTTAAAATTAGTTCTCTAAGCACTTGGTTAAAATAACAAAGCTAAGTGAGGAAATAAATTATTATACGGCGAGACCAGAGAGAGAGAGAAAGAGAGAGAGAGATACGCGCCAATTTAGAACAACTAATATGGCTTTTGTTTCAACCAATTCAGATTTGCAAGTGCGCGTGAAAATCTGTGTAAATCTTGCCTAAAATCGAGGTCTGCAAAATCGACTTCAGATCGACAAAAATTCGATTTTTTTGGTCGAAAGGAAAGGAAAAACTTTTCACAAATCAAAAAAAAAATCGATTTTTTTGGTCGAAACGAAAACCACATAAGAGTAGCAGTTCATCGCCATTAAAACTGTAAAACGGGATGAAAAAAAACTCTGGGTACTTGAAGTATGGAAGTTTTTGTGACTTAGAAGGGTACGACCGACAGCGTACAACTGATGAGCCCATTGCCATTGTCGTACCTGAGCGAAACACATTTTGGAGTTGAGATCACTTGAACTTGCTCACATAATATAGTCCAAAATAACAAATACATAGCGTTCTATTCTTTGCAGCAGTTGTTTCTTTCCTCAGCCTTTTCTCTTACAAAAGTTGGTTTAGTAAAATATATTTTTTGCGTAGTGAGTGACCCTTATGGAAAATACAAGTTTTGAAAGTCTGAACACGAGAAAAGACTCTTATTAGCGTATTTAATTGATATAAAAAACATAGGATTTAAATAAATAATTTGAGGCAAATTGAATGAAACATTCACGTCAATCGAAAGTTTCGATCGAATCGGATAGCAGAAAAGGGCTGTCGGTCTCATTTCAACCGGGATGATAATACCTCCAAAGCAACCGAAAAACGTGAGTCTCGATCAAGGGCGTTCGCAAGGGGGTCAGGTAGTCGAAGTTGCCCCCCTAATCTTATAAAACCTTGAATGAGTTAAAGTGTTTACTTCTTACTAGGTGGGAATACAAAACCCTTATTGTAGACATATGTAGTTCTCGGGGATTAATTTCACTGCAATGTTTAATAAAATAAATTCTTTTCTTTTAAATTGACAAACTGTTGTGATCTCGAATTGCCATGGAATTTTGACAATTCATTTCTTTGAAAAATGGTAACTGAAAACGATATACACTTATTACTTTTAGAGACGCCATCCATATCTGGATAATTTACAGGATTTTGGACCGACCGATAGAGTATTTAAAAAAAAAAATAAAACTAAATATGACTTTGTATCGCCCACCCCCCTGATCAAAATCCTTAGTACACCCTTGGTCTCGGTGGTTTTGACAGAAAAGAAAATAATGAAAATGAAATGTACTTTCTTTGAACGGGATTTTAAATAAAATACATCAATCCGTTTTTAAAATATTGAATTTTTCAAAAGTAAAAATAAATTAAAAAAAATTTTGTTTTTTAAATTTTGATATGCAACTTTATTTATACTCATTCATAGATTTTGTTTATACAAATTTGGTTCAACCGATAATAAAAAAACAACCCCTTTTCTGATATTCACATGAATCGTAAATTCGATTCACCCATTCGCTTCCCTTGCGCTCTGCCTTTCCATTCTGCTATCCACGGGGTGAACTACATTATTCCAAAACAATTTGACATTCACTTTACCAGCTGTTCATGCGAAAATCTTGGAAAATTTTGATATATTGTTTAGATAGGTATTGGACTTATGGACAGGGAATCAACAATAAAAGAGAACTTATTTTTGAAAATATCTTGATTTGATTTCATTTCTGAAATTAATGAGGTGAGTTAATCTCTATTTATTGTTAGGTTAGGTTAGGTTGTTGGGCTGACAAATTGGTGTTGTTATTGTCACACTTAGATCAATATAGATCCATTGTGCTACCCATAAGTGAAATCACTTTATTGTGATAAAAACCTATGTGTTCTTTAATCAGTCAAGCCATTTTAAGGCATTGACGAAGTTCAATATTTTAGTTTCCGAAATATTTGATAGATCTTCTAGATTATCAAAGAAGTAACTACCAAGAAATTTCATTCTTTGGTGGCAGAGTGCAGGGCAGTGACAGAGAAAGTGCGATGTGTCTTCATGCACCTCTTCATCACCACATCCCCTACATTTGTCATCTGTACTAAGTTTCATTTTAAATTTATGATATTTTAGTAAATTATGTCCGGTGATTATGCTCGCAAGAGAGCGAAGGGACTTCTTACTAAGTTGCATAATTTTTTCTGTTCTCTGCTTATTAAAGCAAGGCCATATTTTCCTAGTAATGGGTGATTTTTTAAGAGGTTTAGAACTTTTAAAAAAAAAAAAACACAAAAAATTCGAAAAAATGAATGAAATATTTATTTGAATCGATAGTTTGAACCTTGCAATTTAATGTTTAAAGATAATTTCATGCAAATGTTGGCTGCGTCTCAGGTAGCCCATCCGCTGAGTCCAATTTTGGCATACTCTTTCACACATATCGGCCGGTATCTCACGAATGAATGCATGGATGTTGGCTTCCAGTGCGTCAATCGAAGCGGGCTTGTCCCTATAGACATTAGCCTTGACATACCCCCACAAAAAATAATCTAATGGTGTCAAATCGCACGATCTAGGCTGCCAATTGACCGGCCCGAAACGTGAAATTAACTGTTCACCAAACTCGCCTCGCAATTGCGCCATTGTTTCGCGTGCTGTGTGGCATGTGGCACCGTCTTGTTGAAACCACATATCATGCAAGTCAAGAACTTCCATTTCGGGCAAAAAAAAAGTTTGTTATCATCGCTCGGTAGCGTTCACCATTGACAGTAACGCTGCGATTCGCATCATCTTTGAAGAAATAGGTCCAATAATGCCGCCGGCCCACAAACCGCACCAAACAGTGGCTTTTTCGGGATGCATTGGTAGCTGTTGCAATGCTTCTGGCTGATCTTCACTCCAAATGCGGCAATTTTGCTTATTTACGTACCCATTCAACCAAAAATGAGCCTCATCGCTGAACACAAGCAGCGCGCGATGAACATTTCGAACCGAGCACGAATTTTGATAGTAAAATTCAATAATTTGCAAGCGTTGTTCATTTGTAAGACGATCCATGGTTAAATTGCAAACCAAACTGAAGCTGTTTGACAGTGACACAAGGTACTAAACACACGTCAGCTGTCAAAACCAGTGTTGCCAAAACCAAACCAGCTTAAAAATCACCCTTGGTAAGTAGATAACAAAACAATGCACATAGTTTTTAAATAAACAATAATTGTCACTGATTTAGTATCACAGGTGTCAAGTAGATTCCACCTTTCATTGGATTTCTCTACGATTAAGTGGTGAATATTTGTGAAGAATCTGAGCATGTCCTTTTGTGCTGTTTTTCCAGGAATTAGTCTGGCTTAGCCGTAAGGCGCTATATGCTGCGGATTCTTGTACGAAAAGGTCTAGGGGTTTCAGGTTGAGTATCGCCTCCAACCCTGCAGTTGGAGTGGATTTCACGGTACCTGTAATCCCAATGCACGCAAGTCTCTGAACTTTTGTCAGAGTTTTGAGGTTTGTGCTTTTTTCAATTGCATTCCACCAGACCAAATTACCATAAGTTAGTATTAGTATTATTGCCAAATACATCCACCTGATAATTTTTGGACTCGGTCCTAATAACGCAAGGTCGTCAGCGTAGGCTACTACCCTTACTCCGCAGTGTTTCAGATCGAGTAGGATTGTGTTCATAACTAGCACCCAGAGGAGTGGTGACAGGACCCCCCCTTGTGGGGTACCTCTGGATGTGGTTACTCTCATTTGTATACATGCTAGTTCCGAGTTAATTTGCCTGTTTTTTAACATGCACATAACCCAACCTATTAACGAATTATCAACCTATTTGTCGCTTTTTGTTTTTTCAATCGTGCCAACGACGCTGTGAAGAGCCGTTTCTACACTCTTCCCCTTATTTATTGTCCTACCCCGAAAAATTTTAATCTACTGTTTACATAAAATATTCTAAATTAACCAATAAAAGATTTTATTTGCATTTTACTATAATTACTTCCCAGACAATCCAATAAAAATGAAAAACTCCGTTATATTTCGTATGCGGATCTGAATTGTATAGAATGAATGCGTTCCCGTTAATAATCGAATGTTGCACAGTATTACCGACTTTACCTACTTCAACTCAGACAGAATGTTTTTTTTTTTTATTAAAATCGAAAATGCGATTGAAATACATAATATTTTCCTTAACGGGTTTTTAACAGATGAAGGTTGGGTCTTAGGTTAGTTACCGTAAGATCTTAAGAAAAATATTTTGTATTTAATTTTCTAAATATGTACATTTTATTTTAAAAAAACCGCAAATATCAACTTAGTCACTGTCGAAATATCGAACCCTAACCAATATTTTATCATAAGCGACAAAATGCAAATTCTACAGAAAACCAATTATTTATTTTTTCCTGAGCTTTACAAGCAACCCAATCCAAATTGATATCTGAATTTGAATTAGTAGCTTATTAAATGCTAATTAAATGCGCAAAATAAAATTTGTAGCTGGCATAGTTTCTCAGCTATTAAAGTTTCCGCTAAAATAAGTCTAAAGTAAGCGTACAAAATATAAAAAATGAGATTTTCGAAAAAATTGCTTGGAAGAATTTCCGGAAATGCATTTGTTAAATTTGAAATTGAAATAAAAAATGATCCATAAAATTTACAAAACTAATTCTTGCTCAACAAATTAGCATTTAAAAAAGCTACAATTTGGGCACTAAGAGAATTATTATTTTTGTCCGTTAACTTCTGATTTATGTTAGCGGAAACTTGGATTTTTAATAAACTACCAAATCAAGGTTTGCGCAACTCAAGAGCATTTAATAAGCTACAAATTTTGATGCCAATTATACTTTAAAATTCATATTATTTTAGATTTCATCCGCTAACTGCGCCACAAATTATCATTTAATAAGCTAAAAATTCAGATATCAATTCCCATTCCGCCACAAAGTGTCAGCCAAAGTAAGGGACATATTTTTTTTTTTTTAAATTCAAACGTATTTTTTTTATGATATTCAATAGAAGCTTCGGCTTTGACATACAAAATATCAGCAGTAAATTTATTTAATTTAATTTTTTCAAGTTAAATTACAAAACGTGGAAGATAGACGTAGAACGGAAGTAGACAGAAGCAAAGAATGAAATAGGAACATTTTAGAGATCGAATATGTTTGACTTACATCATCAACTTTATCCATTTTATAAAAATCCTTAATTTTTATTAAGTTCTCAAAATTGTTAAAAATGTTCGAATAGTTGAAGATAACTAAGTAAAACTTTGTTTTTATATATTTTTGTGCAATTTAAGGACACTTTTTATAATATGGCGTATTTCACATTTCACAGAAAAAAAAGTAAACACTTGATTAAAATTATTAAAAAAAAAATTAATTTAGATGAAAACGAAAATACATATGTAACTAAACTCCTTGATTTAAAACAATATGTTTCTATTTGAAATAAAAAAAAACTTCCGTCCATACAAAGCTTTGATTCTTTTGCAAAAAAAAACTTAACCCTTTCCAGCTTAAATTGTAGCTTATATTGAATGACTTCGGTATCTAGAATGGCAAGCAATATTGATTACAAAATTTATCTAAATTTAACCAATTTACAGACCACCTACAGTAAAACATTTTAAATTGCCCCATATTTTGCATTTTGCTGTTCCTGCACGTATGTCCTTGGCGCGTGTGTTAAGTGTGTTAATGAAGTTTATTCATAATACAAATAAAAATATATATATATATATACATGTGTAGGAATTTATCTTTACTGCATGAAGGTAGGTACTTTGTTGAAATTGTAAAAATATAGATATTATCGTGTTTTTGTTCAGCACCACCGTTTTTCTATGTTTTTAAAAATCAATATTATCATTCCTTCCATATCGGATAACAAGGTTTGATAATGAATTTTTGTATATATGTAGGTATCAGAATGTTACAAAATTTTAACTCACAAGTGGAAACAGCAGTAAATAGCTGTGTAATTAAATGTGAATTAAGAGCCCCGGCGGCGTATATAGATACACATTCAACTAAGTATAGATATAACATTTTTATGTTATGAATTTCAAAACAAAATTTAACCTTAAGTGATGTATAAAAGAGGATAATAAGAGGTTATAAATTATATAAATTTAAAAACAAATCCCCTCACATGCGAAGAATATACAATACCGAAAACAAAAAACAATTATTCGCGATCAGTGCAGTTATAAAATCATTGAGTTTTATATGATGTTTAATAAATAAGTTAAAAACAAAGCTATGAACTTTTATCGTATTTTTGTTTTCATTTAAAAATATGGCAATGAATTTAAAAAAAAAAAAAAATATATGAATAGAAGAGCCCATTTATTATCTGAGTATATAAATACCTTCGGAAGGGCTTGAAATTAACTCAAAATTAAATATAAACTGTTGAAGAAAAGTTGGTAGGTACCAACATATCAATTAAACTTTTCATACAATTTTTATAGTTTCGTAAAATAATGTCAATTTACTATCAAAAACTGTTAAACATTGTGAGACAGTCAATATAATCAGGATATAAAATTTTGAAGATGATTGTGAAGTGAGAATGTAGCATTTTTAAGATTATCCGGCGAGTAGTAGGGACGAGACTAGAGACATGCCAATTTATAACAGTTATAACAGTTTTTAGCCATTAAAAGTGGGTGCACGTTAACGCACTTCGCGGGACTTGAAAACAAAAACTATGGGTGCCTGAAGTATTTATTTAAAGTTTCTCGGTACTTCTTGTTTTATACGAATTTATCTTTTCTTTAAACGATTTGTTATATCCGAATGCATTTTAACAGATTAACAGGTAAACATACTAATTGTTCTGTTATACCTATTCTAAAAGAGAATGAAGGAGAAAGTTCATCATTTTTAGAAGTTCTAGAAGATCAGTAAAATTGCCTAATTTTTTTTACCATATTCCTATTTACAAAACCTTTTTTTGTTGAAAAGATAAATTTCATGGTCGGAAATTATCATATCTCTAAAGAAAATAATTCATTTATTTTCTTTAACAAGATTGGTAATGTTTGAAAGGGGGATATAAAGACTATTCATTCATTCATTTATCAGAAAATCGAAAAAAAAAACAAAATGTGAGATAGTAAATTTTCATATGATTTCAAGAAGCCTGTTTTAAGAGTCCATTTTCTAGGGTTCGGTTTGAGTTAAGACTCACTTTTCTAAGTAGATTCAGAAGTTAAGAAAAGATGTGGAAAATGTTCATTTGGAAAGTCACTCCTCACTCCTCACTCCTCACTCCTGACTCCACATTTCTGATTTCTATTAATTTATTAATTCCTCTTTATGAGATCATTTTTAATTAGCAAAAGATTATAAAAACCCAAGTAACATTTGACTTTAAACTTATTAACTAGATCCTTAAGGATATCTCCTAAAACAGAAAATTATGTAAACCAACTTTTGGATTTAAAAAAGGTTCGGTATAGCAATATATTGTAAATGTTGCCGATTTTTATATTTTTTTTTAATTTAAGTGAGTTTTTTTTTTAAATATCCCCTCCAGCCTAAACTGGAGAAATAGATTGACTCTCTCAGGTTGTTTTTTTTCTATTCTCAACCCAACCTATACGCTTTAGATTTCTGTCTCATCATAAATATAGGTAACAGTTCTTACATACATAAACTCTTCAACGGCTGACTTGATTAATTAGATTTGTTACTTTGATTGGTAACCGCCATATTATTCGCTAGATACATCCAGATTAAAACTTTAATCCAGATGTATTTACATTGAATTTGTATGCTTTACATCTGGATTTAAATTTTTAATCTGGATGAATCGAGTGAATAATATGGCCGTAAGTATATTAAATGACAATTATTTTGGTATATCGCACGTAACTGTACTTGCTTTTATAACCTTCACAAACTAATTTGCAGTGCAATAGAAGTTAAAAAAAAAAAAACACGAAAATTAATCCAAATTCCAAAAAATTAATTTCTTTTTGCTCGTTTTCCGATTGTTGCTTTCAGTGAGAAATTTCTGGAAATCTTCAAAAAAGTCGATGTAGTAGATCCCCTATAAGTTGAGTTCTAATTGTTCTAATTGTTGTTTCAAGGATAGGGTCTTAAAATTGAGATATTAAATACGTATTTTTCTTAGTACACAAATTATTTGGAAAGATGGAGTGGGGGAATACATAATTCTTCTTATTTGAGGGAAAAATTCATTTCAATTCTTTTAAAATGCAATAATCGTTGACAAAATGCAGAATTTTTCCTTAAAACCAGCGAAAAAATTCGATAAGTTTGTTAGGTCCATTTTTTGTGTGCATGAGTTAACTCCGAGTTAAATCAGAGTTAGTTAATCCTGCAAATACTTTAATCCCGAGTTGATACAAAACTAGTTTTTCACCGGAAAGTTCAATTAAACTCCTAGTTTTCAAAAATCTATAGAAATCGACGTGCGACATTATAGAAATCAATGTTTCGCTATAGAATTCAAGATGGCGCCTCTTAGAAAATCACCCTTTCCATAGTCTCGTACCTCGATTTGAATAGATTTTTGACACGCATCTTTCAAAAATACCTATGTATTCACCTAATCCAGAGTTAAATCACCAAATTTGTTGAAATAACTCCGGATCTAAATTGACTGAAAAACAAGTTTCAGGACTTTATTCAGGTTAAACCCCGATACAAGGATAATCTCGCACTGAAAAACTGGGCCTTAGAAACTTAAAATTTGAGTTTTAAATGTCAAATCTTCAAAAGTTTAGGTCTTTAAAAACATTACAATAACTGAAAATCATAATTTTTTTTTGAAAATATTTGTGGGTTGCCATGTATTCAAAACTAATTAATGAGGTTTAAGATAAAGAAAATAAATACAATTTTTCTTTAAAAATATTTGAGGGTTGGCATGTATTCATAACTAATTAATGAAGTTTAAGAAAGAGAAAATAAATTCGTATTTCTCTGTATTAAAATAAATTATATTATTTTCTTTAAGCAGCAATGGCATTTTTTTGTCCAAATTTATTTACATAATTATTATTTTTATTAAAAGTCAACTGTTTTGTTTTACGAATTGTCTCAAAAAGTGTCTCGAATGATGTCAACTAATCCTCATAGCTCCTTTGTTTAAATCAGTTAAAATAGGTTTTAAGATTTTTGGGGAAAGCTTTTGAATAAGTGAAAAAGGATATTGAGGTTTTTGCAGAAAATTGCTTTTTTTTATTTTTGCACCATTCCCGTGTATATCGTCAATTACTCGATCTTGTTCTTATTTAACAACCTTCTTTTACATGCAAGTGGTTAACGAAATGGCGTTAAACTAAATTTGTTCACAAAAAGGTCAAAGAATTAATCATTTTTTCATACTTCCCTTAGCTTTGGCATTGTTTAAAAAAAATTCTGGCAATGCATATCCAATCTATAGTATTTAAACATAAGGGGAAGTTCGGTGCGCTAAAGTAATTTTTTGTTTAAAATGGGTAAACATTTTAAATTCTGCCTTTATAATGTTGCATTTACCGATACATATCAGGTAACAAGGAGGGCTGTGTCCTTGGGGGGCAAATTCCGTGTAAAATATTGCTTTCCAACATTTTTAAATTCTTCATCAATTTTTGCATATGGAAAAACGAAAATCAAATTGGTTTTCTATTCATTTTTTTCCAAAATTTAACCGTAATTTTTCCTCTTTCTCCATTAAGACCTTAACCTTGTTCTTAACTTCACGGGTTTTCCCTCTGTGGTTTTTATTTAATTTTAATGTTAACTCACCATTCCAAAACCTGAGTTAAGATGTTTCACTTCAAAAACAACAGATTTAAGACAATTCAATAGCAGGATCTTCGATTCTATTTCAAAATGTTCTGGTAAACAATTTAAAGGTGAAATTAATTTTATGTTTTATCCATTAAATTTTGGATTCTTTTTTTAAAAAGCAAAAATTAATTTACAAAACTTTAAATTTTGAAAAGATTCACTTTTTTCAAGAAA
This sequence comes from Leucozona laternaria, assembly GCA_932273885.2. Lineage (NCBI taxonomy): Eukaryota > Metazoa > Arthropoda > Insecta > Diptera > Syrphidae > Leucozona > Leucozona laternaria. The sequence goes on along the minus strand of OW026368.1, from coordinate 17,034,741 downwards.
AATTAACTGTATGTTGTGAGCTTATTGCTTTCAAACACTACTACACTCCGCAAGATACTTTAAACGTAGGTGCAAAAACGTAGGCTTTGAAAAATTAAATCAAGAGACAAACCTGCTGACAAACATATTAAAATATTTTCGAAAATCATCAATAGTTTAATATTCACTCACAAGATCAAAAAGTATTCCCATGATATTGTTAGAAACCTGCTAAAAAAAACTATGTCACACTCGAACTTCTTCAAAAATCACTGTAAAACTGTTATTTATTTTTTTGGGAAAAGCACTCCTACTAGAGCCAATCTGATCACCGGAAGACTACCTACGAATACCTCCACGAACGACGACGGTAATTTGGCATTAGATCAGACATCATAAGCGAAATATCATTCAATTGGCTAATTGCGCGAAACGCATGACTGATTCCGTACATGAACAACTAACTGATGGGTAGCGGTAGGATAGGATAGACTGGTAAGATACATGTATCTATACCTATGTATGTACAAACATATGTTCCTATATGTACCTACCTATATACGTATTTATGACCTAGAGGCGATAGTATACACTCTGTCTCCCAACTTTAGCTTTTTATCATTATTTAGACACGATATGGAAGTGTGCCGCACATCCCAGTATTATGAATGATGGTTTACTCAATTCAATCTTAACACTTCAATTATTGATGTACATATTATTTGCAAAAATCGATGATTTAATAAACATTGAGTGGCTCTGCTCAATGAACAAATATACTTGACTAACTACAGACAAGAGGCTTAAAGTAACTAAGTAATAAATGTAGCTTAACATTATAGACACTCATCGCTTTCGATTTGTTTGCTTTTAGCTTTTACTTTTACTCCAGTGAATTTTGTTTTGAGATCACAAAATTTATTTTTAACAAAAAAAAAATAAAAAATGTAAAATGTGTGAATGTGTTCGTTTTTGTAGATGCATGATTGTTTGATTAGTTTCTATAGAAGGCTGAAACAAAGTGTATGTTTTGTAGCGAATAGTCATTTGTGTATCTATGATACGAGAATAAAATACAGTTGCGCTTGGAAACATTATAATATTGTTCTATAATATTGTATATCAGTTCTATAAACTTCGTACAATTTGAACCAATGAACTTGAAAAAAAACTTAATTAAAACTACAGCGACATTTGACTTGATCATGACTTTTATTATTTTACCAAAGTTGGAGCGATGGAAATTTATCCGTGGGAATTATATTCTTGAATAAACTTATACTGACCACAAAAAATAAAGGGTCCGCCAAATAATTTTTTTTTTTTTTTTGAAAATGGCGCAAAACATCGAGTGTAGCTTCGGCTGTGTGGCACGTAGCGCCGTCCTGTTGAAACCAAATATTGCCAATATCCTCCTCTTCAATTTTTGTGAAAAAAAATTCGTTCAACATGGCCCGATAACGATCGCCATTGACTGTAACGGCCACTCCTTGCTCATTTTGGAAAAATGGCCCAATTATGCCTCTGGACCGAAATCCGCACCAAACAGTGACTCGTTTTGGGTGTATCGGCTTTTCAATGTATGCGTGCGGGTTTTCTGTGCCCCAAATGCGACAATTTTGCTTGTTTACTACCCGCCAAGATCAAAATGAGCTTCATCTGAAAAGATGATTTTTTTTGGCAAAATCGACATCTTCTCTAAGTCGATAACAGGCCCACTTAGCGAAGCGTATACACAATATTCGTTCAGCGGAAGGGTAAAACTGTTGATCTGTCAAATCAAACATGAGCTAATTGTTACCATTCACGAAATAAGCACTTGTTGAAAAGAAAACGTTAGATGGCGGGCCCTTTATAATGAGGATAAATCAAGTGCACAATTATATGTAATTATTTAAGTCGAAAATATTGGCATTTTTTGACAATTCGTTTTTATCATTTATAGCCCAGTTAACGGAGGTAAAATAACTGCAAGAAATAATGTAGTGTGGGTTACTAATTTAAGTGGTAGGGGTGACCTCTAGGTACACCATATTTAAAGTCCCCAGCTCAGGCCCGCGAACTTTAGACTGGAAGGGAGGGGTGAGGGGTGGCTAAAAATCTCCTTTTAAGAAAGTAGTAGTTTTTTTTATTATTTTCAAATGACCTACAACCCTCTGGTTTATAGCGTTTGACTTAAGATTAAGCTGCATTAAATACTAAATGAAAATTTTTACTGTATGTCAAACCAAAATTGAAAAAATCATTATAAATTCATTTTTTTTTTTTAAACTGTTCACTCAAATAACTTAGTTTAGCAAAAAAATAATTGGATAGGTTTTTGGATTTTCAAAAAGCTATACAATAACTATTGTAAGTATTTCCGTTGTTTTTAAATGATTGTTTATCCACTTTAACCAATGTCTTAGAAAATGATCTCTCCCCTATAAACGGGGGCCAATAGACCCCCCTCTCTTAAGCGCTTTTTTCGTAGAACAGCACCCAAAATCATTTCACAAAGAAACGTCGTTTTGAATGGGTTAACTATGGTTTCTGAATTATGTACATATGTTAAGGGTGTTTTTTAGAGGCGGGAGAACTTTCGCATAATTGAAACAAAACACAGACGAGTGAATGTTTTTAATGTCTATGAAATAAGTCAAATAAGACAGACAATTTTATGACATTGATGTTTGAATATGATTTCGGGCGTGTACTGTACATGACGTAATATGGAGATCCAATTTGAATACACTTTTTGTGTTTAATCAGACTGCATAATGGCGTCGAAGTTTTGCTTCCAAATGTTCAATTGTTTCTGGTTTATTGGCGGCGTACACATGCGACTTGACATATCCTCAGAAAAAATAATTAAATAGCATCTAAACGCATGAAAGAGGTGGTCAGCTCGTGAAATTAATTTTTCGTCAAATGCTTCTTTCAGTAAATTTATTGCATCGAGCGCTCTGTAGTTTGTGGCGCCGTTATTGAACGTAACGTTCTGACCATAATCATTTTTGAAGACATATGGACCAATGATTCCATCGGCTCATATAAAGCCCACCAAACGGTTACGTCGCACTGTGGTCCAAAATTACTTTTTTGGTTGCAAAAATCATAACTTTTGAACGCATAAAGATATCGCTACAATTTTTTTTTTTAATGGAAATTTCCAAGGCTATGAAATAAGTGAATTTTGAGAAAATATCTTCACAGGGTGTTTCTTAATCAAAGACTGAAGGTGTTCCAAAATATTTTGTTTAACAATACTGGATGCATGAAGTTAACGAACCAATTTTTGAAGTTGAACAATATTTTTTTTCATTTTGTGGCTAATCGACATATCTTATAAACTGTTTCAGTGACCAATTTAATTTAAAACAGTGTGATAAAAAAGTAAACGGACCAAAATTTTAATAAATTTTTTTTTTTTTAAATAAAATAACCTCTTTTTTTTGGAGTGGTGATAAAAACTTAATATTTTCAGCTACCTGTTTTGTTGGACCATAAAATAATAATCCACAGTTAAATATTTCTTTCAAATAATTTTTTTTTTAAGATGGAAAAAAATGTAAAACAAAACATTATACAGGGTAATATGCATAAGGTGTAACAAATAGCTAGAGTGTGTAGGTTGGGTAGAGACAAGAAAAAAATCGCATAGGAGGGAGGGGCTATCCCGCGCTTAGTAAGGAGGTGCAATTTTCTATAAAGTAATACTTAAAAGGCCATGCTATGCCTTTTTGTAAAACTAGAAATTTCCTCTTGTATTTTCTTTTTAAATAATGTTTATTTAGTAAACAGTTTTTGAAAAAATAATTTTCAAACTAAAAATTTTGAAAACAACAACATTTTAAATTTTAAAATGTTGTTCAATTTTATTTATTTTTGTTTTAAATAATCAATGTTCTTATTAATTTTTAGTCAAACGCCAAAAACCAGATGCTAAAATCTCTTCTTGTTCTTTCAAAAACTGAAAATAACAGAAATAAAATTCTCTTTCCGTTTACTTAAGTTTAAAAGATATTTTCAATTTTCTCAAAAAGTACAAGACAATTAAGCATCCGAATTTCTGTTTTAATTAAAAATTTATAAAAGCATTGAATTTTAAAAACAAAAATAGTAATTAAATACGTAAAATTTTGAAAAAAAAAATCGATTTTTTTTTCTGGTTTTTGAAGATTCTTATACAAATCTTTTGCAAATCGTATACGTACATATACATACCTACAAAAGCAAATTCTTGAAAGAGCAAAGAGAAAATCAGGACGGTTAGTGGGTTACGGCTAGTTATTATATTATAAAATAATGAAGGAGTTTTTTTGTAGAGTTTATGATAAAGTGGTATCATATCTGCAGCTCTGATCTTTTATAATGTTTATTTGGAACGATTTCTCAAAATGAGTTTTATATCAACAATTTGAATAGGTATTTTGTATGGCTCTGGGGGGGGGCAATTGCCCCCTTTGTCCCCCGTAGTTACGCCACTGAGCTATATAAACCAAACTAAATATTTACCAGAAAATTATTTTGTTTACTGTTTTTGAAGCCCTGTCTATATTTCTATTAAAAAAAAAACCAAAACATAAAATTTTTGTAATTTTTCCGGGACTTTTGGCTTTTTGGACCACAGGGCGTCGGCTGTCACAGAAAACAAAGTTGCTATTTTAAAGTTCTTCGCCTCGTAGAAAACACCATTTAGATAATTTTTTTCAGTTTATAAACATAGAAGAATTAACCATTTTTTTGAAAAAAAAAACAATGTCGGCTTCGTAATCATAATAATCAGCGACCCCAAAAATTCCTATAAGAACATTTTTGAATTTAAGCTTTTTAGATTTTTCGACTTCGGGCGAAGTATCTTCTCAAGGTCTTTGTATAATAATAAAATATTTTCACACCATCTAATCGAAACAAAGAATAATAATTCATTCAACCCTGCTGACAGTCTCTCAACAAATTAATTTAGGACATCTGTTTTCAACTACTGTGTTTTTTATGTCTTAAATTAATACTGTTGATCTTTATTAAATTCTCCACTTAAAATATTAAAATATATGAGTTTAATGGCAGTCTTTATTGCATTTCTTAATTAACTCCCAAGACCGCATTCATCAACCACAGGAATGAAGTTTTTCCAAAAAAAAAACACCTACAAAATTGCATAAATTTACCAAATTAGTATAACATTATCTAAACTTTGTAAGAGAACTATTTTCAAAGAGCAAAAGCTCTTTCAAAAATTAATACCTTTTAGATAATTTCTCTTTAACTTAACTTTCTAGACATCTAGTTTTTTTCTTTGCCACGATACACTATAAAATCGCTTATCAATGGATCAACAAAAAAAAAAACGCTTATCAATGGATCAACAAAAAAAAAAAACTCTATATCTTGGCACCTATAATTATTCCCCTATTAACTTAAATTGATACAAATGCCGCCCGCGACAATATTTATAAGGGCCACCTCATCCACTTGAAAACGATTATTAGTTGACTGGGTTGAAAGTCGGCTCGCTTAAAACTTTTATCCAAAAACATACCAACCAATCTCTATAAAATATAAGATAAAGAAAAATTAAATTAAAAATTATAAAACTATAGATTAAACCACTACCGAAATATATGCACATGTACAGTGTTATTCTAAGTTCAACATCGGGTGGTAGGTATATAAATTACAAGTTCGCGAGGATCGCACGATCAAACATCATTGCCTCGCTAGTGAACCGCACCTCCTATTTTTAAGTGCCTAGCCTATCATTCGAACAACACCTTCATACACTATCACAAGGAGAAAATCATCTCCAACATTCTTAGCGCTAAGCAAATATTTAAAGATACTTTTCTCAACGACCGACGCGACGCGCGCCGACGAAGAGATTGACGCAATCCGATCAGTGATCTTGAAGATAAATAGATTCACTGCGCAACATACAAACAAGATACAACTTCGAACTTGGGGCTCAACATCGAACAACTCTAACGCCACAACATATCAACATCGTTACGATCACGATCATCATCATTTGGAGCTCTTTGTGCCGCCCTGATTGCCTCAAGACAAGATTGCTGGTGGAGCATTTAGTCATGTCTGACATCTAGAGACCTTTGGAGATTGCTCCTCAAATATACTCAGTTAGAATACCATTTTGTTTCGTGAAGAAGATTCTTCGTTTTCGTTGTTTTTAGTTTCGCAGGTCGCAGCGGGAGTGCGGGCTAAAGTGTGTGCGTGGGGATCAGTGGGGGAAACAAAACAAAAATAAATAAAAGAAGTGAATTAAGTGCATTAGTAAAATTGAAAAGGAATTTGGTTTTTAAGTGCAGTCAACATAGGTACTCGAGGTTTACCTTCAGATACTTTCAATTCGTAGCGTGCGGATACCAACACAAAATACTCAAAGTAAGTTCTTCAGTTCGGTTTTAGGTTTGAAAATGACATCCAAGCACAAGCAATGACAACTTCTGACGACAATAGAATTTCAGGAAGTATCATTGTATCTTCTGGATGCACTCGACTCACCGCACCCGTGTGTTAGATGGATTTAAGAGGTTATTGACTTCTTTTCTTTGGGTGCAAGAGGAGTGTGTCTTCAAGCAGAGAACCTGTCTTTCACAAAACACACAGGAAGAAGAACAAATGGAACTTCTTAACTGTGCCTTGAATTTTTAGTTTTTTGCTTCCACAAAAGTCCAACTACTGTTTGTCTGTCTTGTCTATAAATTTATTGTGGACTAAGGTACCTCCCGATTGTTATTTTTTTTTTGGATTTGTATTCATTTCGACAGCAGAGGAAAAGTGCGCGTTAATTGGCTTTTCCCAGACACAGTCCGATAAACGTAAACACACATTCATTCTGGCCTGATCTTAATATTATTTTAGCATTTTAGCATTTTGAATTTTGAATTTTTGTTGTTTTTTTTTTGTATTTTTTCGATTTTTGCAAAATGAACAACTGCACTTGTGTGCTTAAAAATAGAAATTAAGATGAATTGTATAAATATACCGTACTACATTTTTTATTTTTATTTATATTTTTCTGTTCATGTGATGATGATGATGATGAAGCATAACCCTGTTGCACAGAGTTTCAATTTGAATGCATTTATCAGTGTGTCGCTGCGCTGGCTGGCTGGCTGGGGCTGGTACATTTTACAAGAGGGAGGGAAGAATTATTTATTTGAATTTAGGTCGAAGACGAGAAACACAGAGAGAGGGTAGTTGGGTGGTGAATAGAACAATTTATAATGCAACATTACAGACGTTTGTGCGCTCTAGAAGAAGCATGTGGGATGGGGTTATATGATGTTATTCAGATGACTTCGATGGGTTTCTATTAATTTTGTTTTTTTTTTTTCTTAATTTTTTTGTTGTAAGATTGCGCTTATATTTAAGATGAACTTAATATATTTTTTTCGTAATATCTCGGGTTGCAATAGTTTCGGAGATAAGAAAGCACCAGACTCATATTAATGATTATCATAATGTGAGCAGACGACAAATTCTTGGGAAATATGAAACATGATGTGTTGAAACTTCGGTGTTAGCATATTTTATACATAGTTGATGTTAGGTAAGATTAATGACCTGTCGACTGGAGGAAGAAGGGTTTATCAAACACTTGTTAGCTTAAAATAACGGATAGGGTTTTCATTCAGCTGAAATATGTATGACAGTTTTCAAGTAGGTAGGTAGCAAGTATTTTTTTTTTTAATTCACGATCACAAGTTCTCGACTTTAATTTCCTATATGTGTGTGGTATGGTTATTAAAACTTTAACAGCCAAATTAATAAACGTGGAATAGCGAAGGGTTAGGCCTTATTCGATAGACTAAGTGCAAAATGTTATTAATAAAACGAAATTTCTACTAAAGGACGTTTACTAAGCTAAACCACCGAAGAAGGTGGTTTGTGCCGCCCTGAAGAAGTTGGTTTAGCGAAGGAATACGAATGAGATGTGTCGAATTTATTCTGAAATTAAAAACTAGTGAAGATTGCAAATTTAATTTTGAATAAAAATAATAATGTCTATCTACTAGATTTATCGAGTTCTTAAAAAGAAAATATACAAAACCAGATAGGTATGATCCATTGCAAGTGCTTAGCTTCGTGAGGAGGAATTCAGGAAGAAATATAGATTATCCAAAGAAAATATGAGGAAACTGATAGCGATTGCTGAAGATGACCTTTTAAAGGGAAACAAGAGTTGGGCGTAACACACAACAATTGAAAAAATAATAACAATTTTGACAGAAATATGATATTAACAATAGAATTATTAGGTGTGAGATTTTTTTTTTTTTTCAAATTATCAAAATTTGCTCTCAAAACGCATACGAAAAAAAAAAAAACAAATACCAAACAGGCATCTTACTTATTGTAGTAGATTTTCTTAAGGTATTTTTCGTAAACGTCACATTACTATTCCACAAACATTTTGTTTTTGTTAATGGAAAATTCTAACCAGTAGTTTTACACTTATTCCATGGTTTAGTAAACTCGTGGAACAAAGGTGGAATAAGCGTTTTTTATGAATAGGGCTGTAAATGTATAGCTACTTTTAAGGTTAGAGGCTGTATTTTCTCCTTATTGTGTAGGGGTCTAGAAGAAACTAACTATCTTCAAAACTATATTTTCTGATACAAATTTGAAAGCATTGAGTCTTATTTAGTGCTTTTCAAAATATGGTATTGAATGTTGGAGAAATAAAACAATGCTCGCTGGTTTTCTACTTTTGAACTAGCAAACTAATCGGTTTTCGATCCGTGCACGTAGTCAACAACGTATAGACGACTTTACATATATGGATCCAAATATGGATCCTCCAAACTGCGCTTAGACAAATGTTGATATTTACACATACATAAATGACTGTGAGTCCCAGCACCCGCCAATGAATGAGAGAACCATCAATGGTTTTAATAATAAAGGGTGTTTTTTCTTAGAGGCATAGAACTTTGAAATGGAATAAAACAAAGATGATTTTTTTAAAATTGACATGAAATTTACTTTATTCGAAATATAATGTTCTGACATTATAATTTAAATATGATTTCTATAGCATATGACCACCACAGCTAGCTCGGATGTAGTTTAATCTGGAGGTCCAGTTTTCGATGACTTTTTCCAACATTTGTGGCCGTATATCGGCAATAACGCAGCAAATATTGCCCTCCAAGTGGTCAATCGTTTAGGGCTTATCAACGTAGATTAGCGACTTCACATATCCCCATAGTCAAGCGGCGTTAAATCGCACAATCTTGGAGGCCAATTCACGGGTCCGTAACGTAAAACTATGCGGTTACCAAACGTTTTCTTCAATAAATCAATTGTTTCACGAGCTGTGTGACATGTTGCGCCGTCTTGTTGAAACCACAGCTCCTGCACATCATGATTGTTCAATTGATAAACGAAAAAGTCAATAATCATGGCTCTAAAGCGGTCACCATTGACTGTAACGTTCTGGCCAGCATCGTTTTTAAAGAAGTACGGACCAATTATTCCACCAAACCATAAAGCACACCAAACAGTCAGTTTTTGTGGATGTAACGCTGTCTCAACATACAATTGAGGATTATCACCACACCAAATACGGCAGTATTGTTTATTGACGTATCCCTTCAACCAAAAGTGAGCTTCATCGCTAAACAAAATTCGCTTATGAAAATTGGGATCAATGGAAATCTTGTTTTAGGCCCATTTGGGCACTATTTGGAAGCGTTGTTCAGGCGTCAGTCTATTCATGTCAAACCAAACTAAAAATAAATCACTTGACAGCTGACAAAATGGCCGCTTGTTAAAAAAGTGTTGCCAACTTAAGGATCTATACCTGTAAAAAAAACATCCTATATTATTTAACACATTTAAAAAAATCATTTAAACTATAAATTATGTCGATTTATTTGTTGTGTTTTAATTTAAAAATAACAATATCAATTCTGCTTTTTTTTTTCTTCATTTTGCTCCAATATTTTAACATTAGTTTGTCAAAAAATGTATAATTATATGTAGCTACTTGCTCAAAACACTGCATCACACGCAAATGGAAAATTGTTAATGTAGACGAGGTTTAAAAGGCATTCCTTGGAAACGTTTGACATTTTGGGAGTTTATTTTAGTAGAAATTTTGTTCATTTTGTCTAAAATAATTTAAAGAATTTGACGCAATATACAATTTTTTTATATTTCTTTATAAAATATAATGTAATATATAATTATAAAAATTCAAAGTGGTTGCACGTCACCATTAATTACGTTTTTTATATGATTTATACCTTTTTCCATTTAACCACTTCTTAACTGCTTTTTGAAAATTATCTTCAGATTATCGTGTTAACGTTTTATTGCTATTTTATTGCTACAAAAGCCATATAATTCACTATCGACATCATACATACATATATTTGGATCCATTGCCAAATATCTCACAGGAAACCACACATTCAATTAACTTCAGAAGCTCATATAAGAAGGCATACCTACATAAATATCTGCACAAAAAATAGTCGAAAGAAGATTAATTCAATAAAATAAAAATTAATTATGAGAACACCAACAAAAAAAGAAGAAATTAATGAAATTTAAATTTCACAATCTTTATTACAGCCGCCAACTAGCTAGCAACAGATATTGTTATCGATATTTCTGTTAATTGTTTTATCGATCACAGGAAATAAATGGCGTTCACTCAAGCATTCCACAAGCGACCGATAGCTCCTATGCTTCTACTTATCACCTTACTCTTCCAAAAGAGAATTCTCTATAGCTATAGTACTTAAGTTAAAAATAAAATAAAAATATATCAAAGGAATGAGTCATTGAAGTGTGGATGAACAAACTCTTCCCAAAGTTCTTGCGCGATATGAATAAAAAAAAAAAAAAAAACGATAAAACTATTATTATTTTTTCATTGAGTTGAGATGAGTAATTTTGCAAGTGCAAATCAGTTTAGCGAAACTTAATAAAGTCACGCGCAATCTTCATAATTTTAAATGTTATTTGTTATTACTAGAATTTGGGGAAAATTTCGTTTTGAAGAATTTGACTTGGAAAAATCGAACAAAAAACAAAATCATCATAAATTAAGACATTTTCTTTGCAATAAGTTTTCAAAACCTAAAGATCAATAAACATATTATCAACTCAGTGCGACTTCTCAATTTTATTTTATTTTTTTTTTCAAAAGCTTTAGTTTTGCATTCTTTGAAATTATATCAAAACAAGGAGGTTAGGATATAAAATAATTTTTGGAAAAGTTCGTTTCTGATTAAAAAGAATGTCAAAAAAATAATAAATCTAGCACATTTTTTTTATTAAGATATGTACCTACTTCTTTTTCAATCGAAATTCAGTTTTTTTTAAAAAAGAATAATTTCTAAAAAAACTTAAAATATACCGTAAAACCTAGAAAAAAATTAAAAATATAATTTTGAACTTAGGACAAAAGTGCTGTTGGTTTCGCCGTGCTTATAAAAATATGATCATGAATCTATTGTGGAAAAAGTCTCCAAAGCCACCACAACTTCCTCACGAATCAAATAATACATGATTACGCTACTGTCAACGTCATTGGTGACTAAGCAAAAGCAGCGAAAATGTGACACCCGAGGATATTCCGGTGGAGATGTCTTGCGAGCGCGAATAATTTATTTAATTTTCATTTTTTGGCAATATTTTTGATTTGTTTGGCCTCCAAACAAATTCCAAAAATAGAATCTCGTAATGTTTTTTGTCATATGATCAACATATTTCGGCACTTAGTGCTATCATCAGGAATAAGAATCTACATATAATGGGTGATTTTTTAAGAGGTTTAGAACTTTTTTTAAAAAAAAACATAAAAAATTCGAAAAAATGAATGAAATATTTATTTGAATCGATAGTTTGAACCTTGCAATTTAATGTTTAAAGATAATTTCATGCAATTGTTGACCGCGGCTGCGTCTCAGGTAGCCCATCCGCTGAGTCCAATTTTGGCATACTCTTTCACACATATCGGCCGGTATCTCACGAATGAATGCATGGATGTTGGCTTCCAGTGCGTCAATCGAAGCGGGCTTGTCCCTATAGACATTAGCCTTGACATACCCCCACAAAAAATAATCTAATGGTGTCAAATCGCACGATCTAGGCGGCCAATTGACCGGCCCGAAACGTGAAATTAACTGTTCACCAAACTCGCCTCGCAATTGCGCCATTGTTTCGCGTACTGTGTGGCATGTGGCACCGTCTTGTTGAAACCACATATCATGCAAGTCAAGAACTTCCATTTCGGGCAAAAAAAAGTTTGTTATCATCGCTCGGTAGCGTTCACCATTGACAGTAACGCTGCGATTCGCATCATCTTTGAAGAAATAGGCCCAATAATGCCGCCGGCCCATAAACCGCACCAAACAGTGGCTTTTTCGGGATGCATTGGTAGCTGTTGCAATGCTTCTGGCTGATCTTCACTCCAAATGCGGCAATTTTGCTTATTTACGTACCCATTCAACCAAAAATGAGCCTCATCGCTGAACACAAGCAGCGCGCGATGAACATTTCGAACCGAGCACGAATTTTGATAGTAAAATTCAATAATTTGCAAGCGTTGTTCATTTGTAAGACGATCCATGGTTAAATTGCAAACCAAACTGAAGCTGTTTGACAGTGACACAAGGTACTAAACACACGTCAGCTGTCAAAACCAGTGTTGCCAAAACCAAACCAGCTTAAAAATCACCCGTTATAAAGCAAGAAAACATTTAATCTGTAAAATAAATATGAAAACAATTATTACATAAAGTGTACCTAACATGAACATGAAGTTTAGAAAAAAAAAAATATTTCACAAGCTTTTAAGAGCCAAAAATTATTTTGAAAGTGATTTTGGCATCTGTCAATGAGTGCTTCAAAACAACCAAAACAATTAAAGCCATGTCAGCACTGATCACTTTGTGTAGCATTTACATCATTGTTGTGATGGCACTTATAGTGGCGAAATATTTATTATTGGTCATATCGTAGAAAAAACATATGAGTATTTATTTTTGGAATAAGTTGGAGGCCAAGCAAAACAACTACAATTACAGTAAAATATATTTAGATAAAATAAAATAGGCAATTTAAATTTATTTTTCACTGTCAAATCATACAAAATATCAGCCGTATTTTATTTTCCCCCATATCTGATCCGGATTGGATTTGCATACCAAAATATCCAACTTTGCTTTTAAATTTGGATTTGCAAATCCATTTTGTACACAACCTTAGAACCTGCTTATAAAAATTAGTGTTTACTCTGAGAGGTAGATGGCCATTTTCTAAATGGCTGTTTGCTGAAGTGTGTCTGTAGTGTAAAGAAAAAGGACAACGAATATATGAAAATAAAGAAACAAAAGGAAAAAAAAGAAGATTTGTATATAACAATGGCCGCGTTCGGGCGGTCGTCGGATATGCTATCTGAGGTACATTAGTATCAGATTGGTTTGCGAACGACCAAAACCGGATAGGTAACATTTACTGTCAAAAGCCAGAGCAGCTTACAAAAGGGAAAACAGTTGAGTTTTTAACGCGAAGATTTGATACCCATTTTATTGCAAATCTCTTCTGAATAATCAATTAATGTCGTTTTCGAGTGGACGTTCGGAGCAACTTTTTTTTACTACTTTTAATCTAAATTTCCCATTTTCGATAGGAATGGAACAGTTCCGAAATCCAAACGAAATCGATATAAGTATTCAGTACCATTCCTTGAGACACTGATATACATTTCAACCCTTGTTTTTATGATTTATTTTTTAAACGAACAAAATCAGACACGGCACCACAAAACAAAGTAAATAGTCGACTGTTGGTATAATCAGCTGCGATCAGCTCCAATTCCATTGGAATGTTAAGTATACCGAATATTTTAGGACAGCTTGAGATTTGTTCTTGACAACAGCTGTTTGGTTCATCATCTGAGTTTTTCTACGAGATTACAATAATACAAACCAATCCGAATCGCTTTGGAAATTTGCTTTGGGATGTTGTCAATATTTGATCATGTTTGTTTTATTGAGCACGTTCAACCCTTATATGAATTTTAAGAATTCTGAATTTTTGGAGCTTCTGATTGGCCAACTGTCATAAGAATTTCTGAAAATTCACTTTTTATGACAGCTGGCCAATCAGAAGCCCCAAAAATTTGGATTTGCGTTGAACGCGCTCATGTGGGTACTAAAATGCAGCTATCGAATCGAAAAGAAAGCACGTATCAATGTGAAACAAGTTGATATTTTTGCTCTAATCCTCAGATTTTTAACCTTCTAAAAACTATAGAACGATTGAAACTAAATGAGGGGTATTTTTTTTTGTATCAGATTATCTCAAATTTTGTTTATATTTAGATATTTCATTGCTGTTTATTGTATTTAAAATTGTAATTAGCGAAATGAAATAAAATTAAATTTGATGCTACAAATAAATGGAATACTAAAGTTTCAAGTGTTTATCGATTTTATCAGAATGACAAAACAAAAGTGCAATTAAAATTTCAATGACAACAACAACAACAACAAAAAAAAAAAACATAATTCTAAATACTGCTTATATCCAATATTGTAAAACTCTTCACCTCGCGATACTTTAAATTATTTTATTTTGAGCTATTATAAATGAGATATGATGAAAAATAGCTTTAAGATTATTATTATTATTGTTAATTTAGAAATAATTGGCTTTAGCTTAATTAATGGTGATTATGATTCGTTTATTGATTTGCGATAAACCAATTCAATGAATGCCGATCAAAATTGTATTTAACGAGTGCATGTATCTATAATAATGTAAGATTAAAAAATGATAAGGTTTAGAAAGTGTGGATGAATATCAGTCAAATATAGGTAATTAAATTACTTTTGATTAAACGATTTAATTAATCTGTTGCCAGATAAATGATCTGTAGACTTAATCCATCAGACTTTGCACATAGGTACATAGATAATTCTTTCAATTTATTGTTGGCCGATAGGAAGTTGAGGTTTAAACAAGTTTAATTATGGCTATCTGTTTCAAAGTGTCCAAAAGCCAGAACAAAAAACTCACCCAAAAAGTCTTTAAAATATAATATAGGCAGTATTTTCGTTAAAATTTAAATAAATTTGTATACATTTTAAGTTAATATTTTAGAAAATTGCCGCTCCTTCTTAAATAGGGGAAAAAACTCCCTTCCTTATTTATTTTTTTTTTTTCTAAAAAAACAATGTTCAAAAATCATTTACTAAAGTATTGACAAGCTGTATAGATAAGGAAAAATAGATGAATAAAAACACTGCAAGTGTGAAATTCCTCAACAATAAAATAAAAAGTTATCATATTTTGGATGATCTGACCTAATGACAAATCGCCCAAAAAAAAAAAGAAAAGAAAAAGTAAAATCACCCAAAAGAAATTTTGTTGCGCTATCAATTTGTTTCCCACCTTATATGACCTTTTTCCAGATATTCTTTGTACTTTTGGCCATGGCTGATTACTTTTTTTTTTTAAATTTTTTTCTTTATATTCGTTTGAAAAACAGATATTTTTTTGAAAAATAAAAAAAATCTTTGCACTTCTCAATTTATTCCAATCAATCATAATACCATTAATAGTCTCTATCTCTCTTGGTTTAAAATGTTTAAATTTTGTTTTATTTAATTTAAAAAAAAATCTATTAAAAAGAAGAACCCATCAGCAAGTGTCTCGCGGTTCAGGTTGTAAACATAAACATAATTATTTATCCCTACTGGAGATCATTCTGCTATAACAAAACAAGGTCAATGATAAACAAAAATAGAATCCCTTGCAGCCTTGCAGGGGCAGCAGAGAAATGAGACTATAATATCGGCAGAACCTTTCCCAATATAAACACAACACAGCCACAGCACGGCCTGTGCCCTGGCCCGGAGCGCACACTAGCTGTTTTTTTTTTTTAATTTTTTTTTTAACACAATAAGCAAAAGTATTTACAAGAAAAATATTTTTAGAATTTATCATATTTTATATTCTTGTTTTGTTGTTTTTTTTTGCACTTCTAACAGATTGTTTTGAATAAAAATAGATATTATGTATGTATGTATACGTATATATTTTTGTTTTTTTTTTTGAATTAAGTCTTAAAGCTGCAACACAAAATAATATTGAGAGACATAAGACGCAATCAAATGGCGGATGTTTTTTTTTTTTGACTCACTTTTGATTTTCATTCATATTTTTTTTTTTTGTTAAATAGTGTCAAACTTAATATTATTATCTACCTACTATAGCCAATGAAAATTAAATAAAAATAATGACCAAAGTTTGAAAAAAAATCCTATACAAAGCTGAATAGTTGTTGTAATTATATGTATCTCAAAAACTATTAGTTTTTTTTTGAAAAAAAGTGAAGGTTACAAATTGTAGCTCATTCAGCTTTGTCGGATTATTTTTTTTTTTTTAAATCAAATTCTAATTTTACTGTACTGGGCTAATATCAGGTTTTTCAATAAGAGCGCTACAAAAGTTTTTTTTTAAATAAAACAAAAACAGTTTTAGATATCAATGAAATTCTTTATTCCTGTGAAAGTACGTTTGATGTTATTATGTATGAAACTCGACTTTTTTTGCGTGGCCACACGGGCACGCTTGCAGAAGTCTAGACGCTGAACCCAATTTTCGACGGTTTTCAACATAAATCGGCCGATATTGCTGCAATTTCACGTTCGATATTCGTACGAAGTTCATCAATCGTCGCTGGCTTGTTGGCATAGACCATAGACTTGACGTAGCCTCACAGGAAATAGTCTAACGGCGTCAAATCGCACGACAGAGGCGGCCAAGCGACTGGACCATTTCGTGAGATAACACGTTTTCCAAACTTGGTTTCCAATAAATTGATTGTGACATTCGCTGTGTGGCTTGTGGCGCCGTCCTGTTGGAACCACATGTCCTCCAAGTCCATATCATCCAATTGGGGCCAAAAATATTCGGTTATCACTGAACGGTAGCGATCCCCATTCACAGTAACGTGCCGGTCTTGATCATCACGGAAGAAGTACGGCCCAATGACGCCGCCGGCCCATAAACCACACCAAAACGTAATTTTTTCCGGATGCAATGATGACTCATGGAGTACCTGACCAGAACCGCATATTTTGTTTATTGACGAAGCCATTCAGCCAGAAATGAGCCTCATCGCTGAAGATGATTTTTCGATGAAAATCCGAATCATTTTCAAGTTGTTGCTCAGCCCAATTCACGAACATACGACGCTTTTGGTGGTCAAGCGGCTTCAGTTCTTGCGTCAATTTAATCTTGTGAGGATGTAGGCTTGTGAGGATCTTTTCGCAAATTCACCGCAACGACGTCACAGAGATGCCCAACGCTTGAGAACGACGTGTGAGAGACACATTTGGGCTTTCTGCAACTGAAGTCTCGGCAGCAATATTCTCGACACTACGCGGGCACTTCTTTGTCTCACTGGCACAGGAACATTTTGTACTAAGCCAGTGGATTCAAATTTTTCCACTAGACGCTCAATTGTTGATCTGCTAGGACGATTATGACGACCATAAATTGGACGTAGCGCTCTTAACGTTGCGGCCACTGACTCCGAATTTCGGTAGTAAATTTTAATAATTTCGACTCGTTGTTGGCTCGTATATCTTTCCATCATGAAATGGCAAACCTTACTTAAGAAAAATGTCAAAATAGCGGCAAGAAATATGGCGTCGTTTGCTGTCGCTGTTGCTCTACTTTTGTAGCGTCCCTGTTGAAAAACCCTTAACTTGTACTTGGTAAAAAATAGGTATTCACAATTGAATTTTTTTGTAGTAAAAAATGCTCATAAACATTAAAACATACTAAATTATTTCCATTTTTCGTGACCTTTTTTATATAGAGATACCTCCTTTGGGTTATACAGGGTGGCACATCTTAACTTCGACTGACTGATTTAAAATGTAAACAACTTTTATATTATAAATTTGTTTTAAATAAAATTGTAAACAAAAATATTTCTTAAAAAAACCTTTATTTTCGTGTTTGGTTCTTCGGGGTTCTTTTTAAACCATTGTGATTTATGCTGTGCAACATTTCAGGTTCAAAAATGGCAATTTTTTTTCTTCAAATATTCCGTTTTAGTTTAGTAAGCCGTGTCCCGTTAAACAACTCTATCGAACAAAATACTTACATCCAGTATAAGGAAACATCTTCTGAATTAGTTTCAAAATGCGTTGTAGTTATGTTTTGGACATGTAAAATTGAGAAATACGTCGAAGAGTAGACCAAACACATAAGGATCATCATTGATACTTACGCTTACAGAACCTAGAGCCTTGTTCAATGTGAGCAGGTCGAGGAATATTATATTCGGGGCTTATCACTGAACTCCTTTTCTCAAAATGGATAAGGTTTCTAATATCATGTTTGCAGAGCAGTATTAATAAATGCTGACCATATTTTTGATGTGTAAACATCTATGCTGGCGGTAGAGTGAAAAAAACATGAACGTTCGTGTGCAACGTTACGTCGTGCAACGTTACGGTGTGCAACGTTACGATCTGCATACTAGGATGGCTGCGTTCAGTGAAAAAAATCTTAAGATCCCCTTCAAGCAAAAACAAGTCCGTTTTGCATTCGCGCACGTTGATGTTTACACATATTAACCGTGAGTCCCGGCACTCACACAATTTTGTTTTGTGTTACAACACTAGATCGTCAAGAAGTATAACTACATTGCACTGAGTATGGAGGCATTATAAAAATTTTATTGAAATATTTATAATATGCAACAACAAATTACAAAAAAAAAAACGTACTCAATCCTGAAACGTTAAGTTTTCTCAACTTAAATCACCCCATTATTTGAGCAAAGACTTTTTGACGGATTTAAATAATTATCAGACAATAAATGACAGCTCGGCGAGCTGGATCGAATCGAAAATATAAATGTATACCTAGATCGAAGAATAAGAATGGAGTTTTCAGCTGATTGGTGGTGTGTGTGTGCTATTGCGTATTTATTTTATTGCACACAATAAAAACAAGACATTCACTTCGATTTTATTTGAATTCTATCTTTCGATCTGTCATTTTCATATACCTGGATCGAAATTTCAATTCAGATTGAATCCGATCCGTGAATCCGCTCATGTAAACGTAGTATTTGGGAGTTCAGAAATGCATGTATTTCATAAGGGCATGTTCGTCCACATTAAAGGAACATTTAGATGGGACTTTTTTTGTGTCATACAAAAGTTTCTTATATTTCAGAGAATCGTGGTTGTAAAAAAAAACTCATTATACCAGTTTTTTTTCTTCTGAGCGTCATAAGCAGCGTCATAAAGGTGCCTTGAAATAAGTCCAACTTGGCATTACACATTTCAATTTCAAGTTTCAATGATTCTAAATGTTTGCTTAGCCGGTTTTGATTTGATTTTAAGTTTAATAGCTCCTCCAGAATAAGTCTATTTATGAGGAATTTCCAATCTAAAAATACCTCAAAACAACCGAGATCTGCCAAATGGGGTGTAACAGAAAACAGTGTTACCACTTTAAATATTTCTGCCTCTAAAAAACACCATTTATTTTAAATTAATGTTGTTTTTTTTTAATTTGTTTCAGTTTAATGTGTAAAGCTATAATTAGACGGTCAACGAAAATGGTCAACGCCTTGACTCTCTGACGTCAAAATGACGTTAAATTCCGTCCCAAAGTTGTCTTGTTGTGTGATTGTTAACGCAGAATGCTGTCCATGCGTTGACGGCTGCGTTGACAACGACTTTGACATTCTTTTACCTTCAAGGCATTGACTTTTTTCGTTGAGCGTGTAATCACCTTGAGCAAATGTTAGGACATATTGATGTTAAACGTTGACCTTAATCAAAACGTTGACATGGCATACTTATCTGCCACGTCAACGTAGTCTGCGTTGACTTCCGTGTGACATTGACGGACTAGCGTTATTCGTGTGATGGTCAATGTGTTATGCGTTGACATGGCCAACGTTGACGGTCTATTGGCAGTGTGTTGATGACTTTTTTTGTGACGTCAGAGAGTCAATGCATTGAACATGTACATTGACCGTCTAATCATAGCTTAAGACACATGCATGTGTAACACGGTGCTATATTATTCATTTTTGTGAAGGTATACCGACTGAAATAAATTCATATTGAATATTGAATATTGCATGCCTTTTTTTTATATATTTTGAACGCTCCGTTACAAATAAAATACATATTTGTACGTAAAATTGATTTTTAAGAGGTTCTGCTTGTTTCTTTTAAATTTCGACTATGAAACGAACCTGAGACTACTTCACCCGATAAAAAATAATCACACTTACTTGGGCCAATATATTTCAGGATGATGTTTAATGAAGTATCTATCTACTGTATGTCAGCTCATCACTCCAACAAAATCATTCAACATGATTATTTCATTACACTTTATTATCCCGGCTTAATGGGGCGCTAAGAAGGCCAAACATTAAGACCTTGTCTATTTGATAGCTCTCCATCTCCATCGTTGTTTTTTTTTTTTTTTCTCTGACCAAAAAAACACACAGTTCAGTTCATTAGGTCATAACACTTACTTAACGCACTCTTAAGCTATAAACCAATACCTATATGACAAACAAAATTAAGTGGGAGTCTTTCAAATAGGAAAACCACTCACAGTGCCAGTGCCGCGCCTTCAAAACTATATAAAAATATACAGCATGACTCCATCCACCAATCTATAGGCATTTTCGTTTGCAAAATAAATACTTTTAATACGATTTTCGATTATGAAGTTTTCACCGTTCACCGGCAATAAAGATGACGCCATCTCGTTTTTCTTATACTCTGTCTGTCTCTGTACGACCGGATGTGATATGCTGTGTGTGTGTGCTTGTATGTGTGTGGTTGCACGCGACATATGTTTTCGATTCAACGACTTTTAATGGTTTTGCAAAATAAGCATCTGCTAGGTCAATAAACAAATCAATTGAATCAGAAAAATGAAAATATATCAAAGAAATTATTATTGCAAACGAAAATTGTTCGCACATTCTTGCTTGAGTGATTGACTGAGAGTTTCAAAATACGAAAGGTTCAACACAAAAAATTTGATAATCAAAAAATAGTATGCACGACTGGGTCACACGTACCTACTTGAAATTCTTGGGCTTAGAGTTCAACAGGCTTGAAATTTCAATACAAAAAGCAGACGTATATAAAGGGTGTTTTTTTTTTGTTTACAGGCGGAGAACTTTAAATTGAAATAAAACACAGAAAAATGAATTTGTTATCCATGAATTTGGAAATATTTGACAGATAGTTGTATGAAATAAATGTTCAAATATGATTTCAGGCATGTAGATGGCGCTTAGATAGCGTAATCGGCAATCAATCATCGAATGCTGTCCAGCACTCAATAATGTCCGTGTTTTTTTTGGGTTATTAGTTATTATGGCGCACATGTGTGGTATGTGACGTCGTCCTGCTAAAACCACATGTCAGCAACATCAATGCTTTAATGTTTATCAATTGAAGCACGAAAAAGTTAGAAATCATGTCTCTGTATCCAGTGGCGTAACTACGGGGGGATCAAAGGGGGCAATTGCCCCCCCCCCTCAGAACCATACAAAATACCTATTCAAATGTTTGATATTAAGCTCATTTTGAGAAATTGTTCCAAGTAAACATTTTAAAAGAATAGAGCTGCAAATATGACACCACTTTATCATAAACTGAGAAAAAGAACTCCTCCATTAGGTAACGCTATAATAACTAGCCTGTATCTGTAGGCAGATATACAGGCTACAGGGTGATTTGCATAAGATGCATCAAAAACCTAAAGTATGTGGGCTTTTTCAAAACAAAAAAAAAAAGAAATCGTATGGTGTAGGGGGGGGGGGGGGGGAGGGGCAATTTTATAAAAAAGAGTCTTCAAATAAAAAAAAATATTATTCAATATGTATTACAGCTGTTTTGAAACAATTTTTTTTTAATATATTAGAAAAAATGCCCCTCCTGACTAAACGGGGGGAATCGACACCCCTCCTATAAGATTTTTTTTTCTTGTATCAACCCAACCTACATACACGCTCTAGCCTTCTGTCACGTCTTATGCAAATCAACCTTTATAATGTTTTGTTTTATATTTTTGTCCATCTAAACAAAAATTGTTTGCCCCCCCCAGAGCAAAATCCTAGTTACGCCACTGTCTGTATCGTATCGTACACCGTTATTCACTGTTACGTTCTGACATATGAACTAAGATACGGAGACATAATGGAACAATGATTCCACTGGCCCATAAAGTGCAACACAAAGATGTAATGGTGTTTCAACAACAGCGTATAGATTATCATCGCATAGCCATTTAACCAAAAGTATCATTATATGAGGACCATAAAATGCACGTGAATGCCCGATGAGTTTCCCGAATTAAACCATGTTTGTGAAAATAAATTTGAAGAAATTGCAAAACGTTGCTCTGGTATGAGTCAATTTATGATGAATTGCCAAACCAAAGAAACCTCAAAATAACCGAGATCTGTCAAATTGGCTGTCAAAGAAAACAGTGTTACCAATTTAAAGTTCTTCGCCTTTAAACACAAAACGGAAACAAATTATAATTACGTTAAAACACCCTCTATCAATAAATGTCCCTATTTAAAAAAGGACTAAAATCGTTAGTTTCTCATAAAAGATTAGAGACTTTTCCCCTCAGTTTCATCAAAACAGTTTTATTCGTTATTGAGAAAATTTGGACTTCATTCCCATTAACTACTTGTCATAAGAACTCATAGTGCTTGCATTCCGAATGCCAAAAAGTGCCTAAACTGTATTTTGATTATCAATAAGTTATCAATCAATAAAATTCTCCTAGATTGCAGTTTTTACACAGAAACTTTAATAGCTTTGACCTTTTTTTTTTTACTGGGTAAACTCCATTTTTAAATTGATAATATCAGATCAACTACCACGATTTAAAAGTCAAAAGAAGCCCGTCAAAGCTATTAAAAGATAACCAAGCCAACCACATGGCCAGTTTTAATAAGATTAAACTGGATTAATGCATTTCCCGAGGCTATCATTGCAAAATAAACTGAGTTTCATGTCCTTTTCCCTCACACTACACCACCCCCTTTCTCCCCTCCCTCACCAAATGCATTATTTAATGGTCGATTTATATATCAAAAAGTTTCTATTTTGCCCGAAGCAAAATATGTCGCGTCCCGACTTAATTTCGTAAAGGATTCGCATCTGAAATTCGTTTACTCTATGAGCTAATAAAATTTTGTTATAAATCCCAGGACCATCAAAATGGACAAAAAAAGGATAATGTGACTTTAAATTTGTATATTTAGTTAAAAGATACATATATACGAAATAAATGAATTCTGCCAGTGGAGAGCAATAAACTTTTAATATCAACTTGATGTCCACTCCGCATACACACGAGTTCATAAGCATATAATAAATTTAATACAAAAGGCTTTTAAAAACATTTTTATTACTAAAAGGATATTTATTTATTTCCTTATTTTTTGTTCTTGTTTCTTCCTTATATAGATGAAATCCAAGTATGAGAATCTGAAAATCGTCTATAACCGAAGTAAATTCGGTTGGTATTGGGCGCCAGTTTTTGTGGCATTCTGGTTTGTTTTATTCTATGCCATCGTTGTGCCAAGTTTCGAATATTTCCCAGCATTTTTGCATATAAAGGATGAAGCCAGTAATCCTGCAAGATTTATTGGTGAACGGGCCGAGAAAAACCTATTGAATCTGACCAAAATGGGACCGAGAGTTGTGGGAAGTGCTGCGAACGAACAAGGCACTGTGCAATTTTTACTGGATGAAGTGGACAAAATTCGCAACTCAGCGAAACAGGATATCTATGATATTGAAACTGATGTGCAGATAGGATCAGGGAGTTATGTAATTTGGAAGATGGTCAATATGTATCAGAGTATACAGAATGTAGTTGTAAGAGTAAGCCGAGTTGATTCGAATAAAACGACGTGTTTGCTTGTGAACAGTCATTATGACTCGGTTCCGGAGAGTTCTGGTAAGTTTTGGGGAGATTTTGTTTCAATCTTGTGTTCGAAGGATATAAATAAAGTTTGTTGTTGCTATTGTAGGAGCTGGTGATGCGGGTGTCATGATTGCGATTATGCTGGAAGTATTACGAGTAATTACTAAAAATGACATTCCACTAGATCATTGTTTGTTATTCCTCTTCAATGGTGCTGAGGAAAATCCTCTTCAAGGATCTCATAATTTCATCACAAACCATAAATGGGCACATGATGCAAGGTATGTTTGGAATTTTATATTTTTGAATGAACTAATGTTAACGTACGTGTTTGTATCTTTCACAGAGCATTAATTAATTTGGACTCAGCTGGTAGTGGTGGTCGAGAGATTCTGTTTCAATCCGGTCCAGATCATCCTTGGTTGATGAATGTATGTTTTTTTTTTTTTTATAGGTCTTTGAGTTGCCTGCAATTGTGAAACATAAATTATTTTGAATATGTATATTTCAGTATTATGGAAAACACATAGTACACCCGTTTGCATCGACAATTGCTGAAGAGCTTTTCCAACACAACTTCATTCCGTCTGATACGGATTTTAGAATTTTCAGAGATTTTGGTAAAATTCCTGGTAAGTGATTTTTATTTTATAATTGTATTTGTAATTATAGTTGTAATTGTAATCTTTATTTTTTATTGTAATTGTAGTTGTATCAGTAATTGTAATTGTAATGGAAATTGAAATTGTAATTGTAATTTTTAACTGTAATTGTTGTAATTAGCTGATAAATTGATTTGAAAGAGTATTATTTTTAAGTAAAAAGTATAAAACTCTCTTGTAAAGTCATTCTAAACAAAAAAAAAAAAACAATCTCAAAGTCTAGCATACAAAAATAAAGCTTAAAATCAATGGGGCATATTCATAGTCATTTTTAAACTGCAGTTTGTCTTAGACTGGGGTTTATTCAATGTTATTTAGATGGGATAAACCCAGGTCTAAGATAAACTGGAGCTTAAAAGTGACTATGAATATGATATTTATAATCGTTGCTTAACTTAACTATTTATTTATTAATTAAAACGATATTTAAAATAAAATTTCAGGTCTTGATATGGCGCATGTTGTAAATGGTTATGTTTACCACACCAAATATGATAAATTCAACTTAATTCCCAGATTTACATATCAAGTAACTGGTGATAATGTTCTAGAACTTACCAAAGCTCTTGCCAATGCTCCTGAACTTGATGATCCATCGGTAAAAAATTAAACTATAACAAAATTCATTTAAATTATATTTTTGTTTTATTTTACAGAAACACGCAGTTGGTCACACTGTATTCTTCGATTTTATGAACTGGATTTTAATATACTACTCTGAAAATACAGGACTCATTATAAATATTGTAACTTGTGTTGCGGCATTGATAAGCATCTTCCTCTATGTCTGGCTTTTACCTAAACACATGGGCCTCAGACGATCGCGTACCTTCATGCATTTTGGCGTAATCTTTGGAATTCAATTAATTTCGGTTATTTTGGCTTCGGGTTTCACTGTTTCATTGGGTATAGTTTTGGACTTAGTAGGGTTACCACTCTCGTGGTATTCAAAAACTTGGCTGGCCTTTGGATTATACTTCTGTCCGATGTTCTTCTTTTTGGGAATCCTACCAGCGATATATTTGCAGAGAACGAAAGAGGTTAGTTTTTAGTTTTGTTTTTAGACTTAGCTTAATAACTTTCAACGTTCAAAATCTATTGCAGTATGGAATTCCATTGGGAATAGCAGTCCAGTTGTTCATGCATGCACATTGTCTGATTCTGGTCCTTGTCACCATTCCAATGATCTGTTTGGAAATACGTTCGGCGTTCTTGCTGATGATATGCATACTTTTCTACACAATTTCAGTTATCATCAATCTAGTCACATGTCTTCATAGGAAAAGTAAGCACACAACAAGATGTTCTTCTATTTTAAAATTATTTTATTTATGTATCTATTTCTACAGCCTTCTTGTGGTTGATTGCTCACTTGGTGTGCCAGATCATTCCATTCCTCCTCTATACCTATATTTGCTATTCCTTCTTCAAAGCTTTCATACCCATGCAAGGACGCGATGGACCTGACACTGATCCAGAGCTGCTGACAAGTGGATTTTCAGTGTTAATATGTCTGTTGACTGCGGCTTTTCTGGTTCCGATCTTATTCGTCTTCCGGAAGACGAAGACTATTCTGACAATTTTCGCCGTAGTTTGTGTAGTATTTATCATTCTTGTTACAACATCAGTTGGATTTCCTTATAAGGCAAAGACAGCACCTCAAAGATTTTATGCTGTGGTAAGTCAGTTAGGTACTATATGGAAGATATTTGAAAAATCTATGAGATAAATTTCATTGTATTAGAATACTATAAGAAGATTCTATAACACTGACATGACTATAAGAAGAGAAGACTCTGGATATTACATCGTACCCGTTGATCGAAGGCCTTATTCTCTTGATGGTAAGTGAAAGCTTATTTTTCTAATAATCTACTTACATTATATTCATAAGATGTTTGAATGATTTCGCAAAAAACTTTCATTTTGATTTGAAAAGCTTCGAGATCAGAAAAAGCTTTAAGTTGTACGCAATATAAACATGAGTGAGTTGTTCGTTCACAAATAAGAGATAACTTTAAGCTTTCAAAAGCTTAAAGGTTTATGCAAAATGAATTGGAGAGATTTGTTCATTTACCAATAGGAGATAACTTTAAGCTATCGAAAAGCTTTTATTTAAATTAAATTTAGATACAAATTTCAAAGTTTTCTTTAATGTCTAACGAAAATTTTTGAATTAAATCTCATTAGTAAAAAAAGAAATTGAAGTTTAATCATAGCTTTAGTTAAAAAGAAAACAAAAAAAAAGTTATAAGAACCGAAATCAAATAATTTTGCAAAAAGCTTAAGTTCTTAATATTTATTATCTAAACTAAAATCCAAATATAAGCCTAGATTAATAAAAAGAATATTAATTGAACTATACTTACAATACTTTTCAGAATTTTTCTCAAACTCGAATCTCACTAAAGCTTCTAACGAAGACTGCGAAACAGAGGTGATGTGTGGTTTTCCTATTTATAATGCCAGGTGGTTAGGATATAAGTAAGTTCAGAAAAAAAAACCATCTTTTAGTACCAATTAATTTTCATTCTCTTATTTGTTTTTTTTACCAATTAATTTTCATTCTCTTATTTGTTTTTTTTTCAGAAGCCAAAGCTTTTGGATACCTGGTCCAAGCCCTCGGATGGTTGGCATTCCAGGCATGCGTATTATCTCAAAAGAAGCCGTCTCAGCTACCAATATTAAATTCAATATTGAAATCTCTGGACCTGATCACATGGGAATGTTCTTCCAGCCATTAGACGATGCTAAGCTTGTTGATTGGTCATTCAATAAGGAACCAATAGATAGTCAATTTGCCCCGCCATATTTTGTGTATTTCTCTTATGGAGTTGATCCTTCACCTCTCAGATTTACTTTGGAGTTTGAGGTAAGTTTTTTTTTATTTCTCGAATTGAAACATTTTGTGTAACCTATTTCCCATTTACAGAGGTACAGTCCAGATTGGGAAGGTCCAACATTTGACTTGGCTTTAATTGGACATTTGGTTCATCATGAAATTCACTATACAGACGAATTTAAGGATTTTATAAAAAGTTTCCCCGAATGGGCATACCCCACAGCATGGACAAGTTCATATCAAAGTTGGAGGCTGTAAATATTTATGGTTTTTTTTTTTATTTTTTTAAATAATATTTATGTTATTTATTTGCCATTATTCGAGCAAACTTATGTAATGTAAATTATTTATGCTTACATTGATATAGTTTAATATATTGTGTAACATTTAGTTATTTTTTTTTCTTAGATTTAAAATTTTGTTTTTATTTTTTAATTAATTTTATTATTTCTCATAAAATTAAGATAAATAAAGTATTTAAAATGCTTTTTTTTAAATATTGTTTATTTTAATTAAAAGTGAAAAAATTAAAGAACAGTAACGCTTTAAAGGACCTTACCAATCGCTAAACATACGTTTAGATAAACGCAAAGTTCAACTCTAAAGACAAGTTGCAATGTGTAAATGTGTAAATTGATTTTATTGGTCTGGTTCATCATTTAGAATCCAATAAAATAGTTTTGTCATCGCTACATTTGGTTATTGGTATACGGCTCAAAATGTGTATGGAATTTTTGTAAGCATTTATTTCAGATTCAGAAGTTTAAATAAAGTTTTAAATGAAATTTCACGTTGGATTCATTACTGAAAGAGGAAAGTATTTTGTTTTTTTTTATTTTTCACAGAAATATCATTATCGAAGAACTAATAGGTCATTCTTCCATTACAATGGCAATGAAACTGTGTACATAACTCATTGGATTTAAATGACATTTCGAACGAACTTCCAACCAGCATTAAAATATTTGTGGGAGTTGATTTATTTTTAAACTAAAATTAATAATATTTGATTAAATGGGAAATTGTATTTTTTGTACTTGTTGATTCTTATAGCTTTGGATGGCTAACAAACATTCATCATCATCATCAATCATCATATTATACTACCTATAACAAAACGGCAAACATGAAATTTGTGGTACAATTTACGTGGTCTATAAAAATTCGATAGGCATGGATTGCTTGGAAGGTTTTGTCGCAAAAAAGTGCAGAATATTGTAACGATTTAATAATTACCCAACTACTTTGAATTTGAAACAAGAGAACATCCTCTAACTGTTTGCAGCGCCATCTCTCGGAAAAAAAACTAAACATCAAACCTTCAACCGTTCACAGCGCCATCTTGTGATTCAGCTGAGTATCAATTCCAATGTTTCATCTGTCAGCGACTGGAAAGGAAACTTCTAGAAGGAGATATACTCGAATATTCCAGTGGATACTAGTGAAGACTAGAACTATTTACTTCCCTATATAAGGAGACGTTTTCGAGCGAGTAGTAGAGTAAGAAGTAAAAGTGTATTCGGAAGTGAATTTTAAATTGCATACTATTGTGATTGGAGAATAATAAAATAGATTTGAAGTAAAATAAAGTGTGTGTTTTGTAAAATATATAAGTGGACGTTATTGTTGAAAGGAAATAAGTTTTATTATCGAACCTAGGTAGAACATTACAATATATATCATTTATAATAATAAGAGTAATCGAGAGCGAGAGAATATTTTTGTTTAATATATTCACGGCATTGATATTGGGTACTTTCAGAACACAAATATCTCCATTCATTTCAAGTCAAGTGTATGTATTTGTATCGAAATTCAACAGATTATATTTTATCACTAAACAGCAAGCTGAACTTAATTGTTCTGTGACTTGTTTTTTTTTTTGTTTATGAACCACCTACTTCGGTGGTTTAGCTTAGTAAACGTCACTTAGTCCACGGAATAAGACGTAACCACGTTTATTACATTAGCTGTAAATGTTAAAAGTCAGGGTTCATGGTGCTCAGAATCAAATTTTCCAATTCACAGATAGTTCAGAGATGCATATGAGTGAAAATTACAACTGAATACACTTTTCGTTTTCACTAAGCAGTGTAAAATTCACAATCTAAACAATGTTTTGCTTTATTTTAATTTTATAAAACTGCCGATAAATGAAGACAGCGGCTACAATTTAGTCGCTTGGGTTTTCCAAACGTACCCATTGACAAATTTTCAAGCGCTGAGTGGAAATGTCATTTGGCGTTTTTCTTTTTTAACACAGAGCAGATCAAGGAACTGTCAATAAAAAAATCTATGTTCTTTTTTAGCTCAGACATATCAGAGCATAAAAAGTGTGTTTCTTTTTTCCATCGGAGTTAGCTCAGAGCTTGTTCAATTAGCTCAGAATAAAATGATCGAGCAAATCGAGCGAAACGCTGAGCTAAGCCAACTTCACGGGTTGGGTACGAAATCCCGCACCACAAAATCCCGTATCACGAAATCCCGCATCTGGAACTTAGACAAAGGACATTTTTTTTTTGGAAACAACTTTTTTTATTAATTTACAAATTAAAAAAAAATTGCTTTTTTACCAGATATTTTGGTAATGTTCTGGAGGTGGATTCTGGAACCGGGACAAAAGTTCTGGAGGTGACTCTGGAACTTGGCCAAAGAAATTTTTTTTTTGTTTTGGGAAACAACTTTTTTAAAATTTAAAAAAAAATTCTGCAGGTGGGTCTGTAACTTGGACAAAGGAAAATTTTTTTTTGGAAACAAAACAAAATGGATTCCCTATGAAATGACAGTTCAGTGCTCTGAGGACTCTGATCATAATCCGCTCAGAGCTCCGCTCTAATCGCTCAGCCTCTGCTCAGAGCTTTACTCAGAGCCAAAAAAGAAAAACGCCAATTGTAAGAAACTTTTAACGTCAGATGGCGTTCAGGAAATAATTTAAAAGAACAAACACAATGAAAATTAAGGTCAGACACACAAGTGTATCGCGTGATTCATTGTGCAAAATGTACGACACCGACGTTTCATTGCGTTTGTACTTAAGTGCAGGATTTACGCGACTGACAAAATTGGCCGAATTATGTAAGTAAACTGTCAGAATAATGGGCAAATTCATTCGTTTGTAAATCCCGCAAAAATTATTTGCTCACTTTCATTTTCACTATGGTCTCTTGTTTCATTTTTGCTTTACTCTCTATATCACACAATTCAGTCTGGACAGCATCATTTAATGTGTTGAGGTTGCCAAAGGCGTCATTCTTATGAATGAATTTTAATTTTTTGTAAATAAGAATAAAGTATAAAAAATAAATAAAATCCTTGGTTTTAAGGAAAAATTAATTTAAATAAATATTTGTATAAGCTAAACACTGTTAAAATTTAAAGTTTTATGAATAAATGTGCATATTTATCAAATCGCTATTTGAAAGCCAAAGAAGTCAAGAGAATTCAATTTTATTCTTGGCGATTATGGAATTCGCAATTCTGGATTCGCAGTGCAGTGTACTCGTTTTTCTTTACTCATTCGCCAAGAAAAGAAAAGAGAACACAGCACTGCGAATCACCGCGAATCCATTATTGCGAATTCCATAATCGGCATGATTTATTTTCTAAGCAATTTAATTTTTTTTTAATTTGTAGATACCTAGCCAATTAAAGATTTTATCTTATATGGAGTTATACGACGATTAGAAGAACTCTTAGGATTTGATTTTACACCTCTCTCAACGTATAATTTGTTTTTATTAAGAATTAAAATAAATACGAAATAATAACTTAAACCAAACTAAAATAGCCAACTCTCGTGTGATGCAATCCAAGACGTTGGATACACCCATTCTGGGAAGCTTGCTAAATATCTCTTGTATTCTCTTGTGTAATGCTTTTGATGATGCATCAGATGTCCACCAACAGCTAATTTAAATGTTGGACCTTCCCACGATTCACTCGAACGCTTAAAAAAAAAAACAAAAAATTCTAAGTTCTTACTATTTTCCTCAAAGCTTTCAAATTATTTCCCTACCTCCAATTCGATCCAAAAGTTTAATGGAATCAGTTCTTTGGAGTAAGTTGCATAGATAAAATATGGTGGTTTGTATTTTTTGTCTTCTAAAGGTGTCCGATTAAATGACCAATCAGTGACTTCAACACCTGGCAATGGACCGATATACATAACCGTTCGATCAGGCCCGGTTAGACTGAATTCATAACGAACTTTTGTCGGTGTCAAGAAAGTTTTAGATTTCATTTTAAGGTTAACTGTTTCAGGAATCTTAGGCCTTCCAGATGGCACCCATCGACTATAATAGCTACGAAAAATCAGACACTTATAACAAACGATTCAAAGATGCTGCAGAAGGATAACTTACTTCCAGTCCTTCCATCTTGTACTGGACAATGGAAGTCCACAGTGCAATTCAGTTTCACAGTTCTCCCGGGTGTAGCTTAATGGCATTGCACCCTTAAGCACTGAATCTATTAATGCGAAAAGGTAAGTCAAGACACTTTATAAATATTGAAATTTACCATCTAAGTTGACATTTCGTGGATCAACAGGCTGTACATAATAACCAGATTCGTTTCGTGCTGTTTCGCCTCCATACTTGTGGAAGACTCGGTTTGTGTGCTAAGAGAAACAAAAAGAAAATACATTCGTATCTCTAAGGTAAATGTAGGTATTATTTGAAGGGAACTTACAATAACATAAAACCGTTTTGCACTCACATCCTTTTGAAATGGAAAGCCTATAGGTGTAAAAGCCAGAACAAAGAATATCAATGATATAACAAGGAATGACGAGAAAAATAACTTTGGCTTGCGGAAATAATGGAAGAGTGGAATCTGAAAACAAACGATTCAGTATTTAACTTATTGTGTGACTTTGATTTCACTTTATACTTACTACAAATCCACCAATATGAAAAGCCAAAATGGAAACTACTTCACTGATAAATAGTTCGGGATTACTATCAGGTCCGTCTCGACCTTGCATTGCAACAAAAACATGACAAAACGTAAATGTCACATAGGAATAAAACCAGAATGAAGGTATGTTGCAAATCAAATGAATAGGAAACCAAACTGGCTCTGCAAAAAATTCCGTACATTAAAAATATGCAACACATGAAATTGTAGCCCTCTAAACATACTCCATTTGAAAATAGCAGCTGCTATGATGCTGAGTATGACCGAACTTGTATAGAAAAATACTCCAACCATTGGTAAGAATGCTGAACGTATAGCAAATGCCGTCATCAGAATCGTTAAGAAAGATAAAATTATAGCTTGAGAGTGCAAAAACATAAACACTGAGTGTCGGAGGGTTATCACAGTCTGAAAGTTTCGAAATATTATAAAAATAAAACTGCTAATGATACAGATTTTCTGGTTACACCTACTTTTTCTTTGGTCCATCCCAAATAGAATGCCGGAACAATTCCCATTACAAAGAACATGGGGCAAAAATATATTCCAAACAGCATCCACGAATCCTTATACCATGCCATCGATAAGCCCAATGCCCGAACAAGCATTCCAACGAGAATTGTGAGGCCAGTTCCAAGAATCACTGTCAAAAGTTGAATTGCGAAAATTTGAGCAAACCTCAGCAAACAGTCTTTGGTTTCGTAGGCTTTCTCTCTTAACATCATCCAAACAGAAATTCCAATGCTAACAAATGCCCCAAGAGAGACTACAAGATTGATAGCAACACCAGAACCTTCTGTATAGTGAACAGTGAACCAACCGAGATAGTCAAAGAAAACAGTGTGACCAGCTGCGTATTTCTAAAAATATGAACAAATTTCTTAAAAATCACTCATCGCAACTACTCGGTTTAATTTAAAACTTTGCCTTACACTTGGATCCTCCAACTCGGGTGCATTAGCCAAGGCTCTTGTCAAGGCCAGAACATTTTCCCCCGTTGATTGATAAGTTCCCTGGGGTATTATATTGAAACGATCAAATTTCGTATGGTAGACGTATCCATTGTTACTGTGTGCCATATCGAAGCCAGGAACGCCTTTGTGATCGCGGAATATTCGAAAATCAGTATCTGATGGAATGAAGTTGTTTTGGAACAGTTCTTCAGCCATGGTCGATGCAAAGGGGTGGGGAATATATTTTCCATAGTACTAAACATAATTGGATTAAAATATATGCTTTTAAAACAAAAATGATCAATCATACTCTTGTAAGCCAAGGATGTCCAGGACCAGATTGAAAAAGAACTTCTCTACCACCAGAGCCTGCAGAGTCAAGATTAATGACAGCTCTGGGAATAAAAAAAATAGTTTAGTTTCTTAAGTCCTCGTCAAATGAGTTTATTTTGAAAGCGCTTAAAACTTGGTTTCATTTGTAGAAATCATAAATATTGTTTTTTGAATTTTCTTCTTACTTGACATTTTCTGCCCATTCGTGCTGTGTTATGAACCCATGTGACCCCAGAAGCTTATTCTCCTCAGCCCCGTTGAACAAAAACACTATTGGATTATTCAGAGGAATTTCCGATATAGAAATCACTCTTAATGTCTCAAGCATGGTGGTAATCATCACTCCAGCATCACCAGCAGCTGTGAAAAAAGAAAACACAAATCAACATTTGCACACAGAAGAATAAATAAATCTACCTGGTGATCCCACTTCTGAATCAAAGTGACTATTCACTAGCAAATAAGCTGAACTATTTGTATTCTTTGGGCTCAGTTTGACAATTACATTCTGAACATTATGATAAATTGTTACCATTTTCCAGAGTAAAAACTCCCCCGAAGAAGATTGCACATCAACTTCAATATCATAAAGATCATATCGAGCATTTTTCTTAACAATTTCAATTTGTTGTAATAGAAATTCTACGGCCTGTTCATGTTCTGCAGTTCCAGCTAATTTCACTCCGATATTTGATAAGGCAAGAAGTTGTAGCTCAGATCTTTCGCCAATAAACTCATCGGGATGTCGAAGTTCGTCTTTGGTTAGAATTATTTTGGGATAGGCAAAGTAACTTGGTATTACGGCAGCGTAAAATATCGCAAACCAAGCTACACATATTATTGGTGGCCAATACCAACCGAATTTTGTATTTTTTCGTGGTTGCACATTTTCCAGTTGAAGTTTCAATGTGAAAGTCATCTGAAATGATAAAATCGAATGTTGTATTTATAAGTTAACAATCAAAATCTAATTTTTTTCCACATCGATTTCATGAAATCAGTTTTTTTTTTCGCGACTTTAATCGCAATTTAGAGTGATTCTTGATTATTATTTTAACTAATCTTCAGATGTGTAAAAATGTAAGCATTTATAAATAACTCTTATTGTTCTACAATCTAAAGCTTGTCAACAATCAACAAATGGATAATTGACACTGTTCGATTTTATTTTCCTGACATTGTGTGAATTTAAATAAAATATTCAAAGCACTAAATCAATTTTGAACATTTTTTTTTTTAATCTTATCACGATTTTGTAGATAAACATGCCTTTTCCAACTCAGAGGGTGTTAATTTTTATTAACAAAGAACTTCTTTAAAAAATATTTATAAAACTGTAAAATGATCTTATAGAGAAGTATTAAATATTTTTAAGAATTTAATTTTTGTGTGGGATTCGATTGAATTATCCTGCGCCCCCTGTCATGTAAGTGTAATTAAAATCCTTTTACCATTTAAACTTCATAAAGCGAACGCACACAATTTATTAAATTTAATCAAAATTCAAAAACGCTAATAACATCAACATGGATAATCTCAATTCCATTTAAATAATCCAAATTCCATTCGTCACTACAAATTAAATTAATTGCCGCGTAAAAAAAAGGTTTAAAAAAACAATAATTCCACTTAATCAAAATCGATTTTGCAATGGATTATGCTGTAGTTGGAAAACAAAGTTTATAGAGTGGTAATAGGTAAATTTTTAAGTGATGGGGGAATGTAGATTTCCCATAAAAAGTTATAAATCGTCTAAGCTTATATGCCTATGTCCTATGTCAATGAGTTTTGATACAACATGGTAAAATTGCATTTTCTAAAGACTTAACTAGGTATAGAAAGTATATGGAACTTGACTAATGAAATTTGTTCGAAACATCCAGTTTATAGATAGATACATATGTATAATTCTCTGAAGAATAAATTTCAATTTTCAAACCGATGCGATGGGGGAGAACAGTAGTTAGAGGCTTTGTTCGCTGAAGTCCAGGGAAATTGTATTTTGGTTGTTGATTTTTGTTTTGTTCAAAAATATAGGCGTAATACACGGTTTGTTATTTCCAGTTTAAGTCTTAAATGCGGCCAAGGCCTCGTAGCACTTTATACATATGTATAAGTGCATTTGAACATTACGGAACAGTCACCCTAGCGTCATGATAGTCCCGAAAAAGCCAAAGATTACATTTTAAGTGGTGCTTCTGTCGTTGTAGAGAAAGGATGACGATATTCCTGACACATTGTTAGAAGATCGCATCATCCAAGTTAACAATGTTTGGTCAAAACCTCTCGAATACTTTTGAAATTTTTCCCAATTTCTACAATTTAAAGAAAAAAAAAATAAGAAATCATATTTCGAACTTTGGCAATAATTGTGACAGAACAATCCAAAGGCAACTGGTGATGTCCTAAAGGGCACAAATACTTTATTCCCGTAACGCGTGGACTTTTTAAAATAAAATTGTTTATGTTCTACCGTACACAAAGTGTGCTTTTGAAGGGATATACTTAAGAATGCATGAGTTAAGAAAGTTTTTAATGTGTAAAATTGTATGACGACGCACGGTAGGGTAAACTAAAATGTGAGTCTTACGTGCAGAACGTTCCGTGTAGTATGTTACGTGTGGCACGTTAGATATAGCACGTTACGTGTAATACGTGACGATACGATATTGGGTACGTTCAATCCAGAACTCAGATGAACGTTGATGTTAACACATCGTTACTATGAGTCCCGGCACTCAGAATACTTTAAATTAAAGTTGATCGCACTATAACTTACTTTTGTTGTTAAAAACTTTAATGTAGCACACATTAAAGATGCTTGACAATGATTAAAAAATATTAGCATATCACCATTGAAAAGATACACGAATAAAGCCGGAACCAGCCATATCTCGTGTGTTGTGCAGTGAAGTGTTGTGTCGCCGACTTTGCACACTAATCAAGCGAACTATTAAGAAGATCACAACTTTTTATAAAAAAAAACCAAAAATTAAAAAAAACAAAAGTAGCTTGTTCTGCTTCGTCAAAATTTGATTTGTATTTATTTAATTTGGATGCATTTCGGGTCAAATTCGACCCATCCTCAGCAATACACAATTTAGTTTAAATACATTATCAAAACAAAATAACAAATGTCATTTAAAGAAGACGATAAGTTAGGGTGCTTTCATAAATGCATGGTTGCAAAAGTCTGACAAATGCATAACTTTAATGAATGCAAATGATAAATGTCAGATTTTCAACTCACATGC
Source organism: Leucozona laternaria (assembly GCA_932273885.2). NCBI lineage: Eukaryota > Metazoa > Arthropoda > Insecta > Diptera > Syrphidae > Leucozona > Leucozona laternaria. The sequence continues at coordinate 16,997,813 of OW026368.1, read as the reverse complement.
AATCTGAAATTCTTTATTAAAGAAGGAGATAGGTATATAGTATAAACTGATTCTTTGAAGCCTCCTTCGATTTATTATTATTATTTATTATTATTATTTATTATTATTATTTATTATTATTATTTATTATTATTATTGAAAACACTTTATTATACTCCATTTAAACCAAAATATCATTAAAATCAAATTTCAAAACTACAAATTTTGACAGTCTTTTGACATATGACGCAAATCAGAAAAATTGTTCAAACATGCAGCGTAAAACACATGCGCAAATATTTTGCATGAAGTTAATATGATTGCAATTGATCGCATCTAAACAAAGCAACCATGCATTTATGAAAGCACCCTAAGTTGTTAAAGTTAAAAAATTAGTACAAAAGAGACAGACATTAAGTTAAATTAAACAAAGATGACACTATATTGCCACTATCCCCGTTCATCAGTTGGTCGTTGATGTGTATGTAAACACTTTCATAGGCATCAAGACGTCTTGCATTTTTGACACTTTTTATCATTCGGACGTTTTCAAATGTGATGTCGAAGTGGTTGTGGCTGAAGGCATGATCAGCTACGTAAGATTTTTCTGGACGTTTGAATTTTATGTGGCTACAATGTTCGGAAAAACGAACTCCCAGACTTCGTTTGGTCTGCCTGATGTATTTCTCATCAAAATCGCCACACTTAATTTCATAAATAAGCAATTGTTCTTTTAATTCGGTTTTATCTTTTGTAGTGCCGAGTAAATTTTTAATTTTCCAATTACTAGAGAAAACACACTCAATATGTTTCTTTCTGAGTTTGGGTTTTAATTTGTTGGTTAGTTGTGGTGTGTATGTTATGGCTGCGCGATCAAAGTTGTTGTTGTCTTTTTGTTTGAATAAAGATGATAAGTTTGATTTTTTAATTTTGTGAGTGTGTTTTTTTAATTAGTTGGTCTACCATTGATTCTTTATAACCATTCAGAACTGGAATTTTTTAATGTAGTTATATTCGCTTAGTTAGTTTGATACAGACAAAGGTAGTTTGGTCAACCAATGGATAATTGAGTGGAAAGCTGCGAATTTATGTTGTCGGTTGAAGTGGATTTTCTAAAGATGGAAAATTCTAATTTGTTATTTACTTTTGTGACAAGGAAATCCAAGAACGATAATTTGTTATTTTGCTCACATTCGTATGTAAAGTTTATGCTTTCAAACTTTTAATTTATTGTTTCCGAACTATGTTGCAAATTGTCAGTTTTGCTCTTCTCTTTCCCACACACACAGACAAATTGTCTGCAACCCAGCGTGGTATGGAATCGAAAAAAGATTGATTCTGACACAACACAACACACCACTTCGCAACACATCGCACAAGACAAATATGGCTCTAGGCGAATGAAATACATTGGATCGATAACGGCACATCACTGTACAGCGCACTGCACGAGACATTTGTGGTTCTGGCTTAAGACAAAAATAATATTTATTTTGCTTGAGTGAATTGTTTGCCTAAAACTTGAAATGCAGTTTTTTTCACAATCACTTTGGTGATTGCAAATACGAAGTTTAAGCGAAATCGTTAAAGTCGTTTTCGAGAAAAATCGAAAAAAAACACAAATTTTGTATATGGCAGATACCCGTTTTAGATGATCGAATTCGAATTTCAACTCTCTTACTCTTATACATAAAAATGCAATGTAGTAATTTTGAAACAAACCGACAAGCATATGTAGGTTCTAGCTCAAATTACAGTGGACGCACGGATGCTCAGACGGACTGATACACTGGCAGATGATCACACAGTCGGACGGACGAAATCCACTTTTACGGACTTGCCGTTAATTGTCTTGTCTTTTTCTACACGACATCAATATTTGCCCTTTAAAACAAGTAAAAATGACGTACCCAATACTAAGCCCCAAATGTGTTTCAAATAAATTATTATCAGCGTAATTTGACAGATGTTATTGTTATTGAATTTTGCATTATACATATTTATTGTGTTTGAAATAATTCTCAGACACATTGTGATATTTTACTCAGAATTTCGATTAGGTACCTTCCGATTTTTATTGTCTGATAAGTAGTTGCTGCTTGATTCAAGCTCTATCTTCAAACGAAATCTGATAGTGTACAATAAAGTTGGTATAACTGTATATAATTTCATTGACTAAATATGAATCAAATTCCAATTAATCTTATCGTGTTTAATTTAAATGACATTTATGGACTTTTAATGATTGACTTTTAAGTACATAATCATGAATATCGATTTCCTGAAAGTAAATTCATTCTTCCAAAAGATTCTATTAATTAATTAATTAATTTTTTAATGAAAATTTGTGTAAAAATTAATAAAACAACGTTTATAAAATTGTACATCCGAAATAAAATATTAAATTAAAGATAGACTCGAAATGAGCGAAAAAAAACTTGAGTCTTAAGAGTTTTTAGAGCCTAGGTGGATAAAGAGAAATTAATTCAAAGAAACCAGTTTTTATAAAGAAAACTCCACAGTTTTAGTGATGCAAGCATGTGCTACTGCATAAACCGAAATAAAGCACCAAATTTATGAAATATTAAAGACTTAAAAATTGAATGGGAATTTCGTTTTGAAGTTGAAGTACGTGGTGATGGAAAAATACTTTCAGAAAAGTATTTTTTTTTTTCAATTAACTGCAATTCTAAAATGTTTGCATTTTTTTACATCTTTGCAGAAGCTTCTGCATACAAAAATTGTTCAAAATCAATTTAGACGTTTTTTTTTGGATAAGAGAAAATTGAAAAAATGGTTCTATGGAAGGTGATATTTATAACAATTTTTTGGAAATTTTTTTTTTTCACCAAAAGGTATCCTATACCTTTTTAAATTAACTTATTTTTGAACCTTAGTAAAAATCTGACGACCGTTTTTAAGATTTTCCTGAAGGGGTTGTTGCCGAGCACCGACGCACGTCTCGTTATTGTTGGCCCTGAAAAAAAGTAAGAAAATATGTTGTGGGAATGTGAGTATTACGCTACTTGTGGTGCAGTTTAAGGAAAGTCATTCGAGTAGGCTGTGAACAGACAGACGAACAGAGTTGCTAGATCCACTTTTTTTTTGATTTCCTTATAATCGTAATATCAAGTTTTATCAAAGTCCCGAGTTCGAATTTTTTTTACGAATCCATAACTCGCAAACTTATCCGCCGACGACAATGAACGATACCGTTTAAATTTGCGCAGTAAGATACTGTCACTTTAAAAAGCGGTATCTTTAGGTAGTCTCACTGTGAAGTGAAGCTACCTATAAGAATTACGACTATCTTTTAAAATTTAAACTATTTGATTAGCTAATTTAATCGTACAGTTGTATTGTGGTTTTTAATCAGTTTAGGTAGTACTGTAATGAAATTGTTGTTAACACCAGAATGATTAGTGTCTAGAAGCTTTTTCACTTGCACACAAAAAAAATAAAAATATTATTTATGCACAAATCTTGATTTTGTAAAGTTATTTAAATGCATATCAATATTAAATGAAATTTTCATAGAAAAATTCAGTTGTACATACATATAACAAAAAAAAAATGTTTAAACCTCGTTAGTGCAAAAATGACATTTAAAAATATTTCACATACAAAAAAAAAAATTACTGAATTCGAATATAAATTTCTTGTTACTGTGTTATGATTTCAGAATTTCATTTTAAACTTTTTTAAATCGATTTTTTGTGTCTCTTGATCAATTTTTAATTTTCGATTTTCGACAAAAAGGTGGGGCTAAGTACTCATTTTGGCAACACAACATAATTAAGAAATATAATATTATAACTTATTTCAGGAAATTTTTGTTTTCATTGAAAACATTAGTTATCCTTAAGAAAAAATTTCATGGTTAAAATAAATTCATATAATGATTGTTAATTACACAAGAATAAATTATTATATTTTAACACTGCCATTAATTCAATAATATTAATTTAAATGTTAAAACCGCAATAACAATTTTTCCAAACTTACTTTTATTCAATTTAAATCGAAGATGAAAATTTTCACCAATAAAACTAAACCCAAATGGAACACATTGTTCTCCATAAACAACGGACGGCCAATTAACTCTGTTTTTTTTTCAGTTAAATAAATATTTTAAGCAAAGAACACGCCAATTTAGCTTATTCGTTAAGTTTTTTTTTTTCTTAATCAGAAATTATAAAAAAGATAAGAGAAAGTCAATGCTAAAGCTAATCAGACACATTATCGGTTTTGTATTAACATTATTTTATTTATTTATTTTGGATCATATCATCATTAAATTTATCGATTGATAGCACAGTTATTTAGCTTCTGTTATGAGCTTTAGGTTTCTTTATTAGGTATTTTTTTGTTCCTGTTAACAGATAATGTACAAATCACCAGTAGCTGACCAAAACAACCAACCAGTATTGCCACCATGTGATTTCTTGGGAATATTTAAATAGTTGACATCAACTTCTGGGATTGGATGTGTACATAATCAAAAAATGAGTAGGTATGAGCGTTTGTAGGTTTGTAGTTATCTACATGCGTCCTTGCATGCTTTTTTTTCTACGTAATTGGTGCGGGTGATAACACCATTTTTAAACAAATTAATATGCATTCAAATTTTAAATAAGAAAAATCATAAAATGGCTACTGCTTTTTACAGAGAAGTGACAAATTTTCCAAGAGCATAGTACACAAATCTAAGGTGATATATTGCGCAGGTTGTTTAAGTTGAAAGAAAGTGTTAGAAATTAAAAATGGCTGCTCGAGTGCCCTCAAAAACTGCACATCGCTTTAAAAGGAACAACAACAAAAATTTACATTTTGACAAGTGAAGAGGTACTGGATCCGCTATATTTTAACTATTAACGAGAGCGAATCTTTAGAGTTTTCCTCCGTTGGAAAAGAGCAAATGAATCCAAAATTAGCTTTCCTCGGCATTTCACAACACAATCGAAATTTTTGTTTGAAGAATCCTGTTTGCGTGGGCCATAATGTTAAACACGAAGAACTTTCTTTTTTTCCAATATAATAATTTTTTTTTTTTGCAGCTTAGATATAATTGCATTTTTCCAAATTTATAATGGATACATACAAAAGGCACACAACAACGCGTTAAAATTATCGATTTTTTTCTATTCTTGTCAACGATCAATTGTAATGACGTTGCAAAAATATGCAATATTTTAATTCAAGATCAGTTCCCACAGGCTCCATGATAAAGAGTTTTATCAGCCGATTTGAGGAAAGAAATTCAGTGGTCAATCGTCCTTGAAAACCGCACTGAAGTCAACTTAGAAGCTGTGCGGGAGAGTATTCCAAATGATCCATCTGTCTCAAGTCGTCGTCGTTCCGGCCAATTGGGCATTTCCAGAACAATATTGCTCAGAATTTTAAACTTGAATCTTAGGATGTACCCATACGAAATTCAAACTGTGCAAACACTGCTACCGCAAGACTACCGACAATGACTACAGCTATTTGTTTTAGACAATTACCCACACAAATTAATTTTGTACATAATGTTTTAATGTCGGATGAAGCGCATTTCCATTTAAATGGATTGTGGGGCTCCGAAAATTCAAGGGCAACAAATCAGCACCAGTTACACCCATCATCTAAGTGCACTGTTTTGTGCCGTGCTATGGCCGAAAAAGTTATCGGCCCATATTTCTTCGAGGATGAGAATGAAATATTTAAAAGACAAAGTTATGTTAATATACCAGATACTATTAGACAGGTGAAGCAGAATATTCGACACGAAATATGGAACCTGCAACCAAAAGCATTACCAGGCATAATGGAAAACGCGCTAAAAAGAGATAGTGTCTTTATCGAGCAAAATGGTGGACATTTGTCTTATGTCATATTTCATATGTACATAATGTGCCTTAATTTCCATTAAATGAACATAATTTAATATGTAACCAAAATTAATTAAAACAAATGATTATTACAAAGAGTTATACGTGTTTGACATTGGTAGGTCTTATTTGGGCCACCCTGTATTTCTGAGATTTGTTATTCGGAACCAGTTTGACAGCTGGCATATGTTCAAGAAAATGAGATCTCCGAGATTTCGCTCTAAATCTCTAATTTTTTTCAAAATTTGACAGCAAAACAGAAGATTTTGTTTGATATATGTAATTGAGATTGCTGAAATCTCATTTTCCTGACCATGAGTATTAAATTCGAATATTTTAAGCTGGCAGTGGTTGTTAGATTTATGGAAAATATCCCTCTCAATAGTAGCTGTTTTAAAAAATTATTTCTGACCTTGGGAAATGGTAAAAATTTTGGCTTTCTCAAAGTAGGCTCTTTTTAATAGATGCTTCCTGTTCCGTATGAAGTTTTTTTTTTCCCAGCATGTCAAAAAAACCACTGGTGCGCACTTAAATAAAACATCGTTTTTGATTGGTCCATATTCTTTATTTCTATTTCTAATCACCCAAAAAAAATAAAAAACTAATTGTTACCAATGAATTGAATATTTTATTTTTTGTTTAAAAAGCCTCAATAGTGAATGTTTATGAATATTAAAAAAAATTGTTACAAAACCTTATTTCTATATTTCTTAGAAAAATGATTAATAAATATGTATTATGCAATTCTTCTTAAACAAAGATTAATATTTCCATGATTCATAAGAGCTTGGCCAGGCAGCTGCATCGACATACTTGGGAAAACTGGCTAAGAATGTCTTAAATTCTGGCGTTTTCATCTCTTCGTGATGATTCCAATGACCACTTACACCGATTTCGATATTTTCTAAGCTCCAGTCACCGGTAGTTCGCTGTAATAAATAAATTTTATTATAAAAATGTTTGTTTTCAAAGGAATTTTAATATAAAGGGTTTTCCAATAAGAGGTGTTATTTTGAATAGCCCGCTATTTCGTTAGCTGTCACTTTTGAAGCTGTCATTTTTTAACATTTGACAAGTAGAAACTACGCTATTAATAAAAATGGAACGGTACACGCTTCAACAACGCATTGAAATTATTAAAATTCACTATAAAAATGGTGAAAATTTGGCAGAGACGGTTCGTAAAACTAAAACATTTTTGGGTCGTCGTGAAGCACCTTGTCGGACCGCAATACAGAAATTGGTGGACAAATTCGAGCTGTTGGGACAAGTTAGTGATGTGAAGAATAAAACCCGCGCACGTTGCTCAAGAACAACTGAGAATATTGCTGTTGTAGCCCAAAGTGTTGAAGAAAACCCAGGTTTGTCCATTCCTCGTCGTTCTTTGGAATTAGGCATTCCACAAACGTCGTTACACCGTATTTTGCATAAAGACTTGGGTCTTAAGGCTTATAAAGTTCAGTTAACACAAGAACTCAAGCCGGCTGATCATCAACAACGTCGTGTCTTTGCTGATTGGGTCCTTGAAATGCATGAAAATGATCCGGAATTTCATCGAAAAATCATCTTGACTGATGAGGCCCATTTCCACCTCGGAGGCTACGTCAAAAAGCAAAACTGTCGCATCTGGGGCTCGGAAAACCCAAGAGTTATTGTTGAAAAGCCTCTCCATCCTCAACGCGTGACTGTTTGGTGCGGTTTATGGTCCGGCGGGGTCATTGGACCTTACTTTTTCGAAAATGAGGCTTGAGCAACAGTTACGGTCAATGGATTGCGCTATCGAGAGATGATTAATGATTTTTATGGCCGGAATTGGATGGTATTGATCTGGACAACGTGTACTTTCAACAAGACGGCGCCGGCGCTACGTGCCACACAAGCAATGAAACCATCGATCTTTTTCGGGAAAAGTTTCCGGACCGTGTTATCTCTCGAAGAGGTGATCACAATTGGCCACCGAGATCTTGTGATTTAACACCTTGCGACTTCTTCCTTTGGGACCACGTGAAAGATAAGGTCTACGCCAACAGCCCAGCGTCGATTCAAGACCTCAAAGATGGAATTCGTGAGGCTATCGAGGACATAGGGCAGCCACTTTGCGATTTGGCTATGGAAAATTTCATGAAAAGGATATGGTCCTGTAACCGTGGTCGTGGCGGCCATTTGGCTGATGTTGTGTTCTATTATTAACGGCATACCTTCCACATTATAATGAAATAAACATCCGATCATTTATCTCAAAAAATGCCATTTTTCTTTGAATATCAAAATAACACCTCTTATTGAATATTTTAAATAATAAATTAATTTAATATGATTAAAATTTTATTCGTAGTATAATATTCAAGTGTTATCAATGAAAATACAGCTTTTTTGATTAAACATTTTACCATCGTTTACTCAAACGACCAACAAACAAATATATGTACGTAAAAGATCGGATTCATGGGATCTTTAGCATATTTCGACGCTGTCTACCTGTTGGATCGAGGTTTCGTTTGGACGAACAGATGAATAAACTACATATAAAGGGTCTTCTAATAGGGACTTCCGAACTTTGACAGTTGATAGCGGCCATATTGTTGAAGCTAAATCTGTCAAATTGGCTGTCAGTTATTCAGTCTGTTTTGCCAAATCACCATGTATGTATATATCGTTGAACAACATTTGCATATGCTAAAATTGTTTTATCAAAATGATTATTCTGTTTGGCCAACGTTTCACTCGCTTCGCCCATTTATGGTCATTTTCAGCGATGAGGCCCATTTCTGGGTGCATGGGTTGGGTACGTCAACAAACACAATTTTCGAATTTGGGACGATACCAATCCACATGAGATCCAAGAGCGTCGAATTCATCCCGAAAAGTGGATTTTGGGCTAGCGGCGTCATCGGTCCATATTTCTTTGAGAACGTAGTTGGCTAGGCCATCAGCGTCAACAACGAGAGCTATAAGTCCACGGTTACCAACTTCTTTTGGCCTGAATTGAATAATATGGAAACCAACGACATGTGGTTTCAACAGGATGGCGCTGCGCTACGTGCCACACAGCTCATGCCAGATTGGAAATTCTACACGAGCGATTCTAGGGCATGGTCATCTTACGTGGCCACTGAGATATGGCGAATAAGCCACAAACCACAGCAGCCCTCAAATCCAACATAACACATGCCATCGGTCAAATTCACAGCCTAATTTATGCGCCAGAGTCATGGAAAATTGGAAATTTCGGATGCACGCCACCTAGAGAAGCCACGGCGGATATTTGACCGATGTTGTACTCCATACATAGTGACATTCTAGACATTCCAATTTAAAACAGTTTTGTGTATAAAATTACTGTTAATGAGGCCCCACACGGCCAGGGCCCTCCACGCCGCCGGTGGACATTCTTCGGGCTCCCAGAGTTTTTTTCAAGTCTCACGAAGCTCGTAAATGCACGCACACTCTTGATGGCGACAAATTCTTATAACTGTTATAAATTGACATTTCTCTAGTCTCGACCATTCCTAAAATCTGAAATTTCGCATATTTTTTTTTTTGAATACTTACCTCAAGTTCCACGAAGAAACTCAATGGCTTTGGGTCAATGCCATATGAGAAATATATAAAGAATGGAGCCTGCCAATTTAATCTCAATGGCGTCTGGTGGAAGCTCCAGTCCTTGATTTTTGCTCCGTGCAATGGATCAATAAACAGACTCATATGATCAGGTCCAGAAAGTTTCATGTCATAGCGTATTTTAGTTTTTGAAATTTGATTCTTCGAAACAACTGTCAATTCCGGAAGTTTATCAAAGACCGGATCTGGTCCTGGAATCCATAGACTTGAACTCCTGGAATTAACCATAAAAATAGCAATTACAATTTTAGCATTCATTCAGTTATATATTGAAAATATTATACCTTGATTTATGCCACCTGTGATTGTAAACAGGCAACCCACAAAACACTTCAGTTTCACAATCGGAGGTGAGAGTTCGGGCTTTGGTCATGTTGAGTGCTTGTTCTGAAATAATTCGTTGCACCATGCAAACACAATCATCAAAACTACAAATTGGAGCAGAGAGGACTTTTTATACTTACGTTTCACTGAGTAAGTTCGTCTATCGTTAGGGAATATGAAATATCCTGTTTCCAATCGGCGCACTGACAAGTCAGTTTCATGGAACACTCGCCGAGTGTGCTGTGAAATAATAGTCAGTACCAGTTGAAAATTGTTAAAGGAATCTACGAGTAGGTGGATAGTTACCAAAATCGAGAATCGTTGAACTGATGTTTCAGGACGATATGGGAAGCCAATTGGTGTGCATGCTAGGATGATGAAAAACACAGTTATAACGAGCAATGATGAGATAAGAGTTTTGGACTTTTTGAAGAGGTTTAATACTGGCATCTGTAAATGATATAGGTTGGTACTTTAATTAACGATTGAAAATGAAACATGAAAAGGTAAAATCAAAGCAAAAGGGTTTGAATTAGCTCGTTTTCCATTTCTCAATTATTATTCTATTCCTTGATTTTGAATTTTGAAACGGTTAAATGCAGAAAAAATAAATGAAAGTAAGGGGTGTTTTTTTTTTAGACGTGTGGTTATCAATCTGGCAATACTTTTTTCGAAGTTGTTCTTTTTGACAGCTGTCAGTTGATTTATGCTCAGTTTTGTTTGCCATTTGATAATTAATAGACTTACTCCTGAACAACGTTTTCAAATCATGCAAATTTAGTAACAAAATAATGGTGCGGTTCGCACGATGCATCGCGCGCTGCGTCCAATATTCTGGCGACATAATTGCATAAATTCGAGCAACCATGGATCGGTTTCGCACCACGTTTACTCTAGTGGATAATGCGCATCCTCGGAGGTGCCGTACAGGTCGCAACGAAGATGCATTTTCTGCTGTGGAGCAGAGTTACGAAGAAGACCCGAATGAGTCCATCCGCCATCGCGCGCAACAATTGGAGCTTTCGAAAATTGGGCCTGTTGGCTGGAATTAATTCGAGCTAGAATCATTTTTAAAACATAATGGCAAACCCTTATCTTTATAACAAAGCTAAATTTTTGGCCATAACATTGAATTATATGCGTTTTATTTCTTCTTGAAAACCACACGTTGACAAAAAAAAACACCCTTTAGATACCTAAATGATTTTGGATTTCTTTTGGAAGCGACGGTATTCGGGAAAGTCTAAATTTCAGTTTTTGTCAAATTAGGCTGTTGCAGAATTAAATATTTCCGATCTCAAGAAAACAAACTTCTGGTGTTCGACGGATAGTTTCACTAAAACTAACTTTTTTAGCTTCGAACGATTTACAAAAATCCTATCAAGTCTCGGTTCAAGTGAAACAAAACTTCTGTCGCACAGTTAGAGTCAAATACAAAAAATTCAGATCCCTAAAGCTAATTCATACATATTTTTTTTATTTTTACGTAAATTGCGATAATGAAATTAATCCACAGCTCCCGTCTATCGTTTTGTTATTTTTTTTCCAAAAAAAAAAAAACATGCATCACCTTAACCTATAAAACATCGAGCCAGTCCTTTTTTTGCTTCCTTCTACTAGGTGATATAACCTTTTAATACTTTTCATCGAATGATGATTTTTTATCCTTAATCTTACCATAAAGGCTCCACATAAAATGCCAACTCCCACAGTAAAAGCACAAATAATCAACTCGGGGTTGGTTTTTGCGCCAAAACGTCCACACATCGGAATGAAGGCAACAAAAAATCCATGTGACAAGTAGGCGTAAAATAAGAATGGAAATATTTGGCACAAAACATGAGGCAGCATCCATAGAAGAGCTGTAAATATTAAAAAAAAAAAAAAATACACACGTAATCATTTATGGTAAAGGACGTTGTTGGTCGGTTCGGTCGAAAACTTACGTTGGTTATGCAACTTGGTGATTAGGTTGATTATAAGAGCCATTGAATAAAAAAGAATCGTCAGCATAAACATAAATGCGGAACGTATACCGCAGATGGTCATTACCAAGGTTAGCAGAACCAAGAATAGGCAATGTCCATGCAGCAGAAGTTGCACTCTAAACGAAACTGGCAGACGATCCTGCAAAAATCCATTTAAAATAATCAAGGTGAATGTCCTTTAAATGTTAAAAAAATAAAAAAAAAAAACTAACGTCTTTAGTTTTGGCAATGAACAAAGCTGGAACAATGCCCAATCCGAAGAATAGTGGGCAGAAGTACAGGCCAAGTATGAGCCATGAATTTGTGAACCATGACATTGGCATATGCACCAAATCCATGAAAATCCCAAGGAGAAAGGTGATAGCTATCCCAACAATACACCCGAGAATATGAACTCCAAATAAAATCGAACCTCGCTTGATTATCCTGTCAACCGGTATGCCAGTGTTTTTGGACATCAGATAGTAGGAGACACCAATCGAAACGATAGCTGTGATGCAAACAAGGATGTTGAGTATGATGCCTTCGGTTTCGGAATAGAAGATGAGGAATGACCCCAAAATGTCATAGAAAACAGTGTGTCCTTCTGCGTATTGCTAATGAAAATAGATATCACATTAAAAGATTTCCCATCAGTGTAATCTTGATTTGAAAATACTCACCGAGGGGTCTTCAAGTTCTGGAGCATTTGCTATTTCTCTGGCGAGGCTAAGAACATTGTCACCGGTATGTTGGAAGGTTCCACGGGGAATAATTTCGGGACGGTCGAACGGTGTATGATAGACATAACCATTGTAGTTGTGAGCCATATCGAGTCCTTCATGGAATTTCAAAAAAAAAAAAAAAATATATCAATTTAGGTATGTTTCCATTTTGTATGTTTGGGAGACGGTTTTTTCTGGCAAAACACTTACTCACCAGGAACCCGTCCATGATCTCGGAAAATCCTGAAATCAGTGTCGGATGGAATGAAATGTCTTTGGAACATTTCTTCAGCAACCGTTGATGCAAATGGATGCATAGCACTTTTTCTGTATAACTGTATGAGACAAAAGAAGAAAAAAAAACGTTAATTCAAAATTTAAAAAAAAACAATTTAAATGGTTTTTCATACACGCATAAGCCATGGATGGTTAGGCCCAGATTGGAAGAGAAGTTCCCGACCACCACTTCCAGCTGAATCTAAATTGATAAGTGCTCTGTAAAAGAAATATTTATGCACTTAAAAGAAGAAAAAACTTGTTTCGATTAAAAAAAATACAGTGGCGCACAATGTTAAAGCATTTTCATTAGGTATGATGTTAAGTTTGAAAGAAGATTTTTCAAATTTTAAATCAGTACGCATTATACTACAGTTTTAACATTTTACTTAAGTTAAAATTACCAAATGACTATTTTATATTTTTAAAGGTTGTTTTTTTTTAAAGGTAATCTGGAGGTGCAATTTTCGATGACTTTTTTCAACACCTGTGTCCGTATATCGGCAATAACGCGGAGAAAGTTGTCCTCCAAGTGGTCAATCGTTTCGGGCTTATCGGCTTAGACTAGCGACTTCACATATCCCAACAGAAAATAGTCAAGCGGCGTTAAATCGCACGATCTTGGAGGCCAATTCACGGTTCCGTAACGTGAAACTATGCGGTTACCAAACGTTTTCTTCAATAAATCAATTGTGGCACGAGCTGTGTGACATGTTGCGCCGCGTGCCATCTTGTTGAAACAACAGCTCCTGCACATCATGGTTGTTCAATTGATGAACGAAAAAGTCAATAATCATGGCTCTATAGCGGTCACTATTGACTGTAACGTTCTGGCCAGCATCGTTTTAAAAGAAGTACGGACCAATTATTCCACTAAACCATTAAGCACATCAAGGAGTTAGTTTTTGTGGATGTAACGGTGTCTCAACATACACTTGAGGATTATCATCACACCAAATACTGTAGTATTTTTTATTGACGTATCCATTCAAGCAAAAGTGAGCTTCATCGCTAAACAAAATTCGCCTATGAAAATTGGGATCAACGGCGATCTTGTTTTGGGCCCATTTGGGCACAATTTGGAAACGTTGTTCAGGCGTCAGTCTATTCATGTTGAAAATAAATCACTTGACAGCTGACAAAATGGCCGCCAGTTAAAATAGTATTGCCAGCTTAAAGTTCTATACTTCTAAAAAAAATACTAACTCCATTTGCCACTTTGACAGCAATAAATGTGGAAAAGGTATGTTTGCTTACTTTTTTTCACGAACTGTCACTATTTTAGGTGTGTTGTGTTCAGCTGGAGTTTATTAAAAAAAACAGGCTTAGTATAATACTAGTTAGATATTGTTTAAAATTAAGAAAATTTTAGTAAACAGCTTTAAAGTAAGTAAATTGTTAACTATAGAATCATGCTTACACCTTAACATCGTGCTCTTTAAAATTTCACGTCTGTGTTCATTGAAAATCTCTTACAATTTTTTTTTTTTTTTTACATTGCTCGAAAACTATCCGTTTTTTGGAAGAAATGTAAAGATAAGAATTGTAGCTTTTGAAATATGAAACAAAAAAGGTTTGGAGAAACATGTGGAAAAACTTAACACCTCAGTGATGAAAAATACATCAAACAGTGATGAACCAAAGAAATGATGTGGAACATTAAAACAAACAACTGATATTATCCGTGTTTTTGTAAGAGTGTATGGCCAGCTCTGGCCATTCACTTTTTTCACGCCTATTGTAACATTTGTCACGTTTTTTTTTTCTTCAAAATGTATTGGTCTAGCGAAAAAAAGTATTAAAACCTTTTTAGTTGAATATTTTATCAGCTACAGTTTCTGTCTTGACATTTCTTCTAAAAAAAAACTGACAGTTTTCGAACAACACACAACAAATGACTGTGACCTCCTTTCACTTTTGTAACATGTTGCAAGTTAAACAAATCTAAAGTAAACACATACTTTGCATATTTGGCCCATTTGTGCTGTGTAATAAAAGCATGTGAAGCTTGCAGTGGATTTTCTTCAGCTCCATTGAAGAGAAACAAAATTGGATTTTTCAAAGGCTTTGCTTTTGATATTACTCTCAAGACCTCCAACATAATAGCAACCATTGTACCATCATCACCAGCACCTACAAAAATATGTATATCTTTTAATTAAAAAAAAAAAACAAACATGAAAACACCATTAACATACCTGGTCCTCCTGGAACCGAATCAAAATGACTATTGATCAACAAATTCGACGTACTATTCGAATTCTTTGCTCCAACTTTAACAACAACATTCTGTACACCCTGATACATATTAACCATTTCCCAATGGATGTAGCTGCCGGATGCAACTTGAACATCCAATTCGATATCAATTTGGGGATGGGCATCTTGTTTGACCTTTCGTATGGCATCGAGGAAGAAATTTACAGTAAGTTCTTCATTAGCCTTGCTACCAACTACACGAGGTCCAATATCAACAAGGCGACGTAAATTAACTTCGGCACGTTCGGCAATAAATCGATCAGGATATTTGGCCTCATCCTTGATGTTAATTGGCTTCGGAAGATGATGAAAGGCTGGAATTGCAATGCAGTAATAGAGTAATATCCAGAATGCGAAGAATACTGGACCCCAATATGCGTTGATTTTGTTCTTTGTTAAAATGAACTTCAAGTAAGGTTGTTTTTCCTGAATGAATGAAAGAAAGTATGTGGGGAAAGTTTGTTATTTCTTTTTTTTAGCTAGATTTAATTTATGTGATTGGAATTCTGGGAACTGGTATTAATAAAACTTAACAAATAGAACTTGATTGTACATAATTTGAGATCTTATCAAATGAAAGAATAATCAATCAAGTTATTGCGGTTTCTGTTGTTTTTTTTTTTTCTATAGTGAAAGTTAATCGCAGTTTCTGCTGGACATATCATCACCAAAACTAAGTAAAACAATAAAGTTCCGAAGGTGGTTTGAATAAAGGGGAGATTTTAATCAATTCTTCAAAACAAATTCTGTGATTTATTACTCGAAACGTCGCATACATTTTAACATCGTTCTTTTTGACCTACAGCCCACTTATCATTTACAAGTTGTTGCAACTTTATGAGGTTTTACATAAATTTTCAGTAATCTCACTTCTGAACTTAAGTAACAACTACACTATGATGTACATAACTCTGGACTTAAATTTGTTGTTGCAATATTTACAGCAAATAGATTACATTTTAAGCCTCAAAAGAAATTGTTGAATTTTTGTTCAATCAGAAGCCATGCATAGGCCATTTGTTTTTTTAAGAATTAATTGTTTCAGAATCAATTCCAGTTGAAGGAAACAAAATAGTTCAATTGAAAGTAACAAATTAAACTAGATACCATACTAAATGAACGGCTTCGTGTATTAGCCATATTTTCAGCCTATACAAACCTTGTGGTAGCACACCATTTTCTTACTAAGCAGATTTTATCAAAATTATTCTCAACACACGAACCAATTTAACGCAATTTATTTACAAAATAATATAAAAAAAAACGTTAGACAATTTAAGCCATTTCTTCTATGTATAGGGTGTCCGCCGGGAAGGTATACTACTTTGTTGTTTATAATTTTTGATTAAATGAAAGAGAATGGATCTTATATTGATAAATGTTTTATTTAATGTCGGCAATTATATATGGAATACAATATCAGGTAAATGTCCGCCTCTGTTAGTCCCACAAATGCGAGCCCTTTTGAGCACGTTTTTGATTACATTCTCACACATTTCACGCGGTATTTCATTAATTTCATCACGAATATTTTGTTTGAGTTGCTCGAGCATTTCTGGTTTGTTTGCATAAACCTTGCTTTTCAGAAATCCCCACAAAAAGAAGTCCGGAACAGTCAAATCAGGCAACCGTGGAGGCCAATCATCATCATACCATTTCTTGAAATAACTTGTTGTGGAAAGAGGTCTCGCAGTAATTCCATTGTAATCCTAGCTGTATGCGATGTGCCACCGCCTTGTTGATACCACATGTTAATCAAGCCCAAAACATTCAGTTGTTGTGTTAAAAAGTTTTCAATCATATCACGATATCGCTCCCCATTCACAGTTACCGTTACGCCGTTTTCATTTTCAAAGAAGTAAGGTCCAATGATTCCTCCTGACTAAATTGCACATAAGACTGTAACTTTTAATGGGTGCAAAGGTGACTTCTGTTTATTCACATATCCATTTAAATTAAAATGTGCTTCGTCACTCATTTTGATTTTTTCATGAATATCGGGATTGTCATGGGCTAGCTGTAACATCCTATTGGCATATGTACGGTAGCATAAATCTTGTGGAAGAAGCTCTTGTTTTAACTGAATCTTAAATGGAAATAAATTCAAATCCTTGTGCAAAATTGTGGCCAAAGTTGTTCTTTGAAAACCAAGCTCCTGAGCACGGCGTCGAATTGAGGTTGATGGATTGTTTTGAACACTGCCTTGAGCAGCAGTAATGTTTTCAGCCGATCTTGCAGTACGTTGTGGTCCATGGTTCATCGAAATTATTCACTACACGAAAAATAGTGCGTTTTGTTGTTTCTCCCAAAAATTTCACGTAACTTTCTCATCGTCACAGTAATCGATGATTTCAAATCATATATTTTTCTATAATAAATTTGCCACGTGTCTACTTCACGACTGCCCAATTTGAAATGTCAAGACTAATGTTTACCAAAATCGCAGTAAAACAAAGTAGTATACCTTCCCGGCGGACACCCTGTATTATTACCTTCTCTATAGGGCAAGTATTGGCTTCATGTAGAAACAAATTTCGAGGTTGTAATCAGAAGAGAAGCAACACTACGATGATAGAGAAGTCCGAGAAAGTAGGTTTCGTCATAAGCGTCCAGTGATGTAATTGGAGCTAGATTCTTAACGGGTGGTCCAATGCAAATTTGGTACAAAGCATTTTTATGTTATTCCCTAAAGGGAAATCCGAATTATTGTTTTAGCTCTTCTATAACGGGTAGCTCTGCCATACAACAATTTTGGTTTCCTAAAATGTCCTCGAAGATGGCACAAGCTATTTTTATTAAACTCTGTGCATGTAATGACTAAAGTGATTGTATTTATAAACACTGCGTTTCAAGTTTTTGGCGCAGTGGAAAGGCATTCCAAGAGGAGAAATTCGAATTTTTGTTTTAGCTCATCTACAACGGGCAGCTGCCATAAAAACATTTTGGCTTTATCAAATTTTCTCTAAAACGGCTCTTACGATTTTGATTGATTTTCGTATCTGCAATAACCAAGTGAATTATTAGAAAATTGCGTTTCAGGTTTTTCTCAAAAAATTCACATAACAGAATTAGGTATTCCACGTTTTTTGAGAAAATGGTCTTATTTTTAGCTTATTCGCGTATATCTTTGGCATGGTTAGACCAATTTTTGTTATAATTTTGCAATCTGATGTTTCTGATGAACAAAAAAAAATCAAACAAAAAATCAATTTTTTAGTGCCTTTGACTCTTTTTAAACAAATTCATCATGCATCTTCAATGTGGGGTTACACACAGTATTTAACCATAAGAGCAAGTTCGTGCAATCAAGTCGTGCACATTTTTGTATTTGCTTTCGTTTATTAAAAAAAAAAAAACGTATCGCAATATTGTGGTTTACATTTTTCAATAAATATTTGGACATCAGATATCTTAATAAAAATAATGACTAATAAAATATATACATATCGTGAAGTACCAAGAGGCCAAGGTCTAGTGACTTACATCTCTCAACCGTTTCTGTGGATTTTTTGTGGGTGGGAATGGATAGGAAAGACCCTCAATTTTTATTGGAATTTTAACGGCCTCGCAAGAGGTCGTATCGGCGCAGTGCCATAAGTCCACAGGTCAAAAGTCCAAAGTGGACTAATAATGACCCGCAGATTGTGGTCTTAAGGCTCAGTTAGGTGGGTCATAAGTCCATTATTATTTAAAGTTGTCATCTTATTTTAGAAACAACAAAAATTGACATACTCCGTTTTCTGAATTATTCTCTCTAACTACATATGTTTCAGGAGCGCATTGACAAAACATAAGCTATGGAAAAATTTCCCAATTTGGGATTATATAATCCACAGTAAAGGTTTATTTGTAGTTTGCCTTAAAAATCAATCTAAACTATACAGAATTGAATAGTTATGTTTACAATTTAAGGAAGTTAATTTTAATGGTCAAAAATTTGTGCGAAATTTCAATATTATTTTGTAAATTTTTCAAAATTAGTTTTATTTTAGTAAAAAATTCGTTCTAATTTAAATGTTAACTCCTTAATAATGACTTTTTTCTCAATTATAGGTTTATCTTTTTCTTTTCTTATTCATGAGCAAGAGGTCTGAAAATGCATATATACGCATGCTTTTTAATATATTTAGGGAATTTTGTTTAAATTTTCTGCTGCTTCCTTCACTTTTGATTTTGAACAAGCTTTAATGAAGGCTTTACAGAGAGTGTTTCCAGCTGGGGAAAAAGGAGGGTGCTGGTTTAATTTTTGCCATACAATCAAGCGAAAGACATATTTTTCTCTAAATTTTATGGTTACAAAGCGACGGTTAAAGTGCAGAACCTCGTAAGAAATTTTTCAGAAATAAAAAAAAAAACTTTAAAATCAATTATTAAAAATTAAAAAAATAACAAATAAATTGATCTGAGCTATCTATTAATCTGAACAATATTTTTAAGCTGAAAATGCCAAAATGTGGCTCTGAAAAGCCAAAACGTGGTTCAAATTATTTTGATTTTAGTCCATTTATAATTTTTGTGAGTTTTTGATGTGTAAACAACTATGCTGGCGGTAGAGTGAAAAAAATTGTGTGAGTGCCGGGACTCACG
The DNA here is from genome assembly GCA_932273885.2 of Leucozona laternaria. Taxonomy (NCBI): domain Eukaryota; kingdom Metazoa; phylum Arthropoda; class Insecta; order Diptera; family Syrphidae; genus Leucozona; species Leucozona laternaria. Next base: position 16,978,205 of record OW026368.1, on the reverse strand, counting down.
GTTAATATGTGTAAACTTTAACGTGCACGGATCCAAAACGGACTTGTTTCCGATCGTAACGTTGCACACCGTACGTTTTTTTTTCACTCTACCGCCAGCATAGATGTTTACACATAAAAAAAACGTGAACGTTCGTGTGCAACGTTACCATCTGCATACTAGGATGGGTGCGTTCAATGAAAAAAATCTTTAGATCCCCTTCAAGCAAAAACAAGTCCGTTTTGGATCCGCGCACGTTGATGTTTACACATATTAACCGTGAGTCCCGGCACTCACACAAGTTTTTGACTTACGAGGTTCTGTACTTTAACCGTCGATAGGTCAATCTTCTTTTTAATATTGTGACCTTGCGACTCGAAATGTTGTGGACTTTTGACCAAATTGAATGGGTATTAAGTTCACAGTTGATTTGTGGGCATATAACTCATTTTAGTGGGTCAAAAGTCCATTCAGTACTTATCTAATTACAACCACATTCGCAATGCAATTTCTACCAGAAAGAATTTTTGAAGATAATGAAGAAGTTTCGATGATTGCAGCAGATTTTTGGGGCAGCTGAAAAAATTATATGCGACAGAATCGATAATTTGTCAAAATATTAGAAAATTGTATTGAAATTTGATGCATCAATGATTAAGCTTTTACCAATGCTATGCTTGTTTATACATTTATTTATTGAACGATTCTCTCATTGAAGAAATTCCCTTCTTTCTTTCTTTCTTTCTTTCAACCTTAAATTATTTTATTTTTAATTTAAACTGTCAAAATATTACGTCATGATATATAGCCCCATCGTTCAAATTTATCATTTCCTTCAACTTTTTACACATTTTATTCACACAAAATTATATCTCATGGCAACAGTAGGTACCAAGTACATAGATAAATATAATCGTATGTAAGTTATTTTCACATATGTAAAAGATCAAAGTCCATTAGCAGAACAATAATGTTTACCTCTTCATAATTGAAAGCATGCACTAGCAATGGATCGGTGTTGTGTTGATCAGAAGTCGGCGTTATGACGCGCCGCCTAACTATCGGTTTTATATCCATATTTTTTATTTGTATCTTAAATGCTAAACCATTTATTGCAAAAAAACTGCACAAACTAAAAAAAACCAACGCGGAAAAAACAAATAGCCTATAAGATCGAAACTGCGGGCTTCAACAAACGATTACGTACTGGCCTCTGAATCTTATTAGATTCGAATATTTGCAGGTGTGGTATTGATTTATTATTTGGGGAATCGAAGTTATCTTATCGTTTGGCAAGGTTTAATACTATTTTATTACCATTCTCGATACCTATACTTATATAGTATTTCTATAGATTAGGATTTAATCAGTTTTCTTTTTTGACAAATTTAGCAATTTTTATCAAAACACAAACTCAGTGGAAATAGAAAGTTTTCATCAAGAGAAGTAAATTTAAATTCACAGCAGATAGTCAATCTATATACAAACTAAGAGGCTAGCTCACATTAAAGATATCATTTCGAGTTAAAGTATCTTTGGCAGACGAAGAGGAGTCATAGTTTATTTTGGTACCTATTTTGTTTACTTTTTGAATTGAATGTTTGCAATGATTTTTTACTTGCGATTAAGTTTCTTTAGGTAAAGTTTTGGATTCGTGAAAAAAAAATGTTTGAGATTTGTCTTCCTTTAAAGAAAAAACTGATAGTTTTCGAGCAACAAGAACTTGTTTCCCTTTTTCACCACATGAAATCAAAAGGCCTGAAATTTGAGGTACTTTTTAGAAAATTCCACCAAAATTCAGCTTTGTTGAAATTTGTTCGAAGTGAAATTCTAAATTTTAAAATTTTTCGCTTAGCAATAGCAATATAGTAGTGATCCAAGACACATTTTTCAACAGGTGTCGAAAGATAAACAAGTGGTGAAAAACTTGAGATTTCATTCGTAACACGAGAGTGCCTCTGGCCTGTGGGATGGAAATTTTTTCGCAAATCTTACTTCGCAATTATCAAAATGAATTTTAATCGTCTCGCAACACTGATTCAGCGAATTTTATTATGTTTTTCAAATAACACGCAAACTTATCATTTCGCAAAAGTTCTCTCGTGTTTTTTTTTATCGCTTATTAAAAGAATGTTGTTGTTATTCACCTTAAATATCAAAGCATAAAATAATTTAAAAACGAATCAAATAGTTTGCAAAATTATAAAAGGCAAAATAATAATAAGCGAAGTCACATAGGTAATGCGAAACAATGAAATACGGAAAATTATTGAAATAACACAATGTGAAATAATGAAATGTGAGATAAAGTTGCGATGTGAAATATGTACTAAATTTGCGAAACCATATCATAGCGAAATAAAAAAACTTGCGAAACAATAACTGAAAAACAATGAAATGTGAAATAATGAAATTGCAAAATATGAAACTGCGAAATGTTCATTATATTTGTTTTTATTTTTAAGTGTCTAAACACTTCAATATTATTGATAAAAACCATTACGCACGGTTTTGTGGGAGTTTAATTATTATTAATAAATCTGAAAAAAACATGAATATCCCAATGTTTTATCTAGAATTTGATGAGTAAAATACATAAAATAGAATCAAAACTTTGTACATGCGTACACAACACAAATACACTATCTTACATATAAAAATTCTATGAAAATGAATTGATTCAGATATTTTCAACTATACGAAGGTTCAAAGTCACATAATTATTTGCTTGCTGTTATTACCTTTACCTGTAGTCATACTTTGTTTTTTTTTTTATATACAATGCTCTGTAAATAAAAGATAAACACAGTTTTGTGTATCGTTGGTTAGATTTGAATTAATTTCAGAAAATTTAATAATCTCAATTTCTAAGAATTATAAAATTTCTCTTTACTAAAGGTTTCTACACAGAGTGATTCGCATAAGGTGTGACAAGAATTTAAGAATTATGTCCTCGATGTATGTTAGAAAGTTGAGGTCTTGGTCACATATAAAATACCAAGGTCACGAATCGAGTCCACGCTGGAAATGGGTTTATTTTGTAAAAGATTGGGACAAAGACTAGATTTGATGCGTTTACATGAAAAAAGTAATTGATTAGCATTTGGTAATGTTTAGCTTCAAGCAATTTTTAAGCCACCAGACTAAGAAACTGTCTTGTTGAAAAAGAGCAGAATCATGTGTCGGAGAAAAAGTCTTAAAAAACTTAGCATCGTTGGCGTAGAGTGAGATATGGGATTGCTTAATAACCATGTTAATATCGTTAATGGTAAGAATAAAAATAGAAGGACCTAAGTGGCTGCCCTGGGGGACCCCGAAGGTAGCTAAAAAGGGCCTGGAGAGGAGTAATCTGAAACAAACATCGTAGGAGGAAACCCATTTCCGGAATATAGGTGGACAGAGTTCAAAAAGAAAAGCTGCAACAACATTGACTTCCTTTCCGTCCTCTATATGGCTGAGAGGCAGGGCTGTCTTTATATTATTGGAGGCCCTGGGCATATTAGGATAATGGGGCCCCTATGACTTTGACAGAACACTATTTTGTTAGAATAGACAAAGAAAGTAGATAAACAAGGTTAAATATTTATTTTTATTAACAATCATTTCAATTCGTTTCATGAATAGATAAATGTAATAAAGTCCACAAAAGTAACTCGTTTAGCATTTACAGGTTAGTGCTTAAAAATCTATGTTAGGTATTTGAAGAGGAACCCTTTTAGATTTCAGATGGGCAAAATCGTTAATCACTTCTTCAAAATCTATGCTTTTTAGCACATCAGATTCTATGGACATCAGCAACAAATTGCTTCACCTCTCTTGAAGCATTGTACTTCACAATTCATTTTTAGTTCTTTTTAGTTTGGAGAAAAAGCATTCCCCAATGCAGTTAGTTACCATCATGCTTAAAAAGATTCTTAATTCGATTTCTACATTTGGAAATGCATTATTTGCACATAAAAAAATGGTCCTGCGAGTAGATCTTAGCGTGGTCGAAAAATTACTTTTGACAGAAAAACTTTACTGTGGTTCCTTAACGCACTCGTACGATGGTTACGTTTCATGTTACGCTATTGAAGACAAATGTCATAGTTATCATAAAGGAAAATGCAGCGTTTTCACAGATAGTATTGCGGTATTTGCGGATTTTAATATGTTAGAGTAGTTTTACTTCAAAATACTTCGTAAAATACGTATTTTCTCTCATACCACATTTACTTGTTAAGTACCAAATAAATCGTCATGTTGCGAATGCCTTCTCTGTCTATGTTGCGAATGGATATTTGACAAATTATTGATTTTATGTTAAATATACGGAAGTAATAAGAAAAAGTCTTTATTTATAATAAAAGTGCCCAAAGTGCCCACTGGGAAAGAGGGGTCTGCTGAGAGTGTATTATTATTATTATTATTCCAAGCTTTATTAACTCAATAAATTATAATATAAAGTTTTCTTATAGTTAATGAAATTAATTTCAAGTTTCATGTTTCTATGTTATATTATTATGTAACGTGAGCATAAGCCTCCCCCATACTTTTCCATCTTCTTCTGTCTAGTGCATCATTGTCCATCGTTTTAACTGTCTTCCAACGCTTCGCTGCCTATCTAAAGGTGTCCAATCAGTTTAATTTTTTTGTCCATCGATTATCCGTAGTCCGTACAATGTGCCCAGGCCAATCCCACTTAAGTTTCTTAATTCTTGTAGGTATAACGTCTTCAAATTTAGTTTGATTTCTTATATTTCTGTGGTTTATATACGCTTGATTATATGATCAATATGATTCTCTCAATCGCCCTTTGACAGGATCGTAGCTTGGTTTCAGTAGTTTTGATAATTTGCCATGTTTGGCAGCCATAAGTGAGAACTGGTAGTATCGTTGAATCAAAAATGTATTTTCTTAGGGTTTTGGAAATATGTATTTAAGTCAAGTAGATATTTAACACTCCAAATTTTTCTCCATTCGTTTGTCATTCGTTCTTCTACTTCTCTAGTTTCTTTATTCCTAAATGAAATTATTTGCCCAAGATAAGTATTGTGGCGAATTTTCGCATTATCACCAAATCGCACCTGTCCAACTAATGCCTCACCTCTACAAACTGTCACCAGCTGGCACCGCAGATCATCCTCATCCCTGTAAGTGGTCAATTTTACAAGACAAAATGGATTGAAAGGTTTTTTTAAAATTGACTGCCCACCTGAAGCCGGAGATGTTGGTTGGTGAATGCTGAAACACGAAATGCAAAGCAAATGACACTTAGCGTCAGTCTTATAACTTGAAAACAATTAGGTTCTACAATCCACAAATACCTGAATAAAAAATTGAACATAACTGACTGAATAGGTAAAATGGAACCGTTCAGTCAGCCAGGTATATTGTTCAGAATTCTGAATTAATTAATTAATTCAATTTCAGGTGTAAATTGATAAAAAGTCGTCGTGTAGACGTACCTAGAGGTATGGCACACCAATCTAATGGAAATTTTGCGGTGATTAAGAAAAAAATAATAGCAGGTTGATTTAACGCAATCCAGAGGAAATTATTTGTGTGACAGATATGAAGAAAATGGCGCGAAATTAATGTCAACAATGGAAAATGGAAAACAGTTCCAGAATTGCACTAGTGGAGATTGGAACCCACTGGAAATCATCCAATAGACTATAAAAAGCCGCTGCAAAGTTGGAAAAAGGGGTCAGTTCGCTTTTAATTCTCCGGAAGAATTTTTATGTTTAATAAAACAAGTCAATTAAGAAAAACTTAAATTCTTTAAGATAAAACAACAAATAAATAAACTCTCTCGGGAACCATTCATTAAATTAACTTCATTTTTGTTCTTCTTATTTTCGAACTAGGTTCGTTTTCGTTACAGTATAATCCTCAACGTATTCTAGTGTGTTATTTTCAATTCGTATTTCTTTGACAACACCATTAGACATAATTTTGGTTTTTTGTTGGTTTGCCAATAGGCCAATATTTTTACATTCAAAGCATAACTCCTTAAGCATTGTTTGCATCACTACTATTGGAAATGAGTATGATGATGAAGGTTTGAAAGATATTGACCATTTATTCTTAAGCCTTTATTCTGCCAATCCATCTTTCTAAAAATTTCTTCAAGAGCTGCGGAAAAAAAAGAGAGGGTATAGGATACAAATTCAACAAGGTTAGTATATGTGGACCTACATTATTAATAAAGTCGTGGCTGTCTAGGCATATGAGAGATTTACAGAGAAAATGTAAGATTTCATACAAAATACTTTCAAAGATTTCAGGAATATCTGAAAGTTTGGCTATGAGACGATAGTTTTGATGTTGCCCAAAAGCCATAAGCCCAAAAATATAATTCCCTAAGCCAATGTCCTAAAGGGAAAATGTTCATAATTTATTATTGTTTATATTAAATTAATCATTAAGTTACGTACACACAATATCATTTTATTTACTATGTTCCTTTTTTTTATTATTCTTTTGTTAAAAAATAAATTTCCGTCGTATTTCGCATTATAAGATCATTTAAACCAAATGCCCTCCACTAATTAATTATTAAAAAATAATAATAATAAAATCAAATAGATGTTTTTATTATAATTTTCCTATTTATGACATCAAAATTCTACCAAATACCATCTAAAGACTCTATAGAGTCTATCAATTTTTTTTTAGTTTCATACTGCTATATAATAAAGGTATAGTTGTTTCTAATTCTTCTCAAAGAAACTGATATCCTTACTTGAATTAAAGTCACAAAACTTATAGAAACAAAAATATAGACATTATACTCAAGCCAAGTTGTTGTTGTGTCATTCAAATCTTCAATATTAATAAATCGAAGTAGGAAAAACATATGTATGTAGTTATTTAAATTGAATTTAACCTAACAAAAATTGAGTATTAAAATTAATTGAGATCGCTGGGACGAATAGTCAATGTTTGTGGAGTATTTTGAATCTATAATGTATGCACATAATGATTATCACACAAAAATCAAATTTAATAAAGTTTATATTTAAAAAAAAAAAAAATTATGACATGATTATATCAATATTGCTTTAGTGTTTTGGTTAAAGAAGCCATAGTGTATAAAAAGTCCAACACTCTAAACACACGGTTCTTGCGAAAAAAAAAAAATAAAGATGATAACAACAAATAAAAACACATTGAAATGGCAATATAAACACATATCTTAGTTTGTGTTGAGTGTTGTTCAAATAGATAAAAATAAAATCCATAAATTTCTAGAGGACACCTAAACATGCCACTGTATGAATGATGAAATACCTATATGATATATTTGTCGCCAATTCCGGAAGGAGTACATTAATAGAAGCACAAAATATTTCTTCTCTAATCTGTTGTATAAATAAAAATACAAATTGCCAAAATTGCAAAGAAAAAGCTTGGGTAATTGAATTTTTTAAGCCATTTTTAAATAAATAAAATTAAATAAATGATCCCGGTATGGTAAAAAATATTGTTTACACGGCTACTGCCTCTTGGAAGGAATTGACAAATCTTTCAAGCATTTTTCTTGTCATGAATAAGTGCTTCTCACCTAAGCAGTTTTGATTCGGCAGAAAATTGTAGGTCTCCCCCAATCCTGCCGATAAAACGCACACACATGAATGGTTGAGAGTTCTAAGTCTACACGAGCTGGCGAGCCATCAAATTTATTTATATTATTTTTAATAAACAGTATCAACAGTAAAAGCAGTGTTTGACATGAAAAACTCTTGTATTTATTAGACTTAACTTTGCATTTTATTGTTCCTCAAACTTTAAATCTGAGGTAGAAAAAAATCATTCAGCGTATTCCCTCCATTTTGAATTTTTTTCAATTTCTATTCCTCGGAGAGAAAAAGTTTACAGTGAACTCTCTCATAAGCGGACACTGGCGATAGTTAGAAATTTGTCCGCTTGTGAGAGGTGTCCGCTTTTATTATTTGGGTAAGATTCCATTCAAGCAGGTTTTAACACGACATAGAGCTTGCAAGACATTAGAAAATGCTCCCATCTATGAATTACCGCGTCCCAGACATTGTGTGTGAATTTGTATTTGTGACTCTTTATTCCTTTACCTGCCTTTCAATATTTGACAAGTTGTGTGAGTTGTTATAAAAAAAAGTACTTGAATGGATGTTACATATATGGAATTTAAAACTTTGCCCGCTTAAGAGAGAGTAAAACTCTATTGTGGTAGCTAAAATTGGTGATTGAGCTCGGTTATGATAGGTGCCTAAGAGAGAGTATGCTGTGTATTCAAAAAAGCTCAAAATGTTCGGACAAATGAAAGTGTACTAAATTTGAATTGCGTACTGGCTTCAGAATTTTAGGGCTGAGTTCTTCCATTGAATTGCTTGTCGTTATAAGTGATACCAGAAGCCAGCGAATGTCTTATTATGTAAAGGGTGTTTTTTTTTAGAAGTGTAGTTTTTAATCTGGCAATACTTTTTTCGGAAATGGTCTTTTTGACAGCTGTCACTTAATTTATGATTAGTTTGGTTCGCCATTTCATAATGAATAGGCTTACTCCTGAACAACGTTTGCAAATTGTTCAAATTTATTACCAAAATAATAGTTCGGTTCGCGCGACACAACGCGCGTTGCGTCCAATATTCGGTGGCCATAATCGCCCAGCAGAGTCGGTAATTCGAGCAAATATGGATCGGTTTTGCACCACGTTTACTCTAGTGGATATTGCGCATCCTTAAAGATGCCGTACAGTGCACACCGAAGACGCTATTGCTGCTGTGGAGCAGAGTATCGATCGAAGAAGACCCGAATGAGTCCATCCGCCATTGCGCGCCATGATTTATGACTTTTTCGTGCCTGAATTGAAGGATGTTGATATGGACGACCTTTGACTCCAACAAGACGGTGCTACATGCCATGCAGCCAACGAAACAATCAATTTATCGAAAGAAACTTTTGGTGAGCGCATTATCTGGCAGATAAGCCCGAGACGATTGACGCCTTGGAAGAGAATTTTCGGTGCGTTATTGCTGACATACGGCCCTAATTGCTGCAAAAAGTGGTCGAAAAATAGGCCTCTCGGCTGGAATTTATTCAAGCCAGCCGTGGCGGCCACTTGCCCGAAATCATTTTTAAAACATAATGACAAAACCTTATCTGTATAATAAAGCTAAATTCTTGGCCATAACATTAAATTATATGCGTTTTATTTCTTCTTAAAAACCACGTCTAAAAAAAACACATATTAGTTTCTCTTTTCGATAACCCATTGCAGAAGTCCATATACCCACCTATATTTAATTTAAAATAGCTCTCTAAAAATTCCAACAACCAATTCACTACGGTAAAAGGTCAAAATCATTATAAAGATGTGCTACCACCAATGTATCCCCATCCCCATTGTATGTTTTGCTGTTGGTCTATACAAAGTGTCACAATTTGTCAGATGTGAACTCTTTCTTTTTTTATGACGAAGGACCAACGCAGACATAATTGTTTGAAAAGAACTCGACCCAAATCAGTAAAACAAGAAGTGCTCAAGCTCAGAACTTAATGTCAAAAAAAAAAAAAAACAAAACAAGGCGACTCTGCCTAATTAAAAAGGCTGAATCCCTAACACTAAAGTAAGTTAAGGTATTCTTTGGAAAAGTTTATTTGTAAGTTACTTTGTCTGTCTTGTTTCCATGTCCTCAATTTATTAGTAAATATCGATTTTAAGTCAAAGCCATATGATATATATAGTAATATCGGACAAACAGACAACGGAAGCCGATTTGATTGATCAAAAGAAAAATTATAAGGCAATATACGTCTACAACTGTTATAGTCCATTTTTATGGTCTGATCCTTTCATCCTTTTTGTCAAAAGGAAGAATAAAACTGCCTTAACCCATATCAGATGGTAGATATATATATTTTTTTTTTTTTAATCCTTCCACTGCTGAATTCTTTTATTTTGATGGATTAAAGTTTTGCAGGGCTTGTTTGCATTTAAGTGTAAGAACTGACCTAAAAACTCCAACACTCACATAGACAGAGAGACGACACTCGTCTAAAGGAATAAGGGAAATATGCTGTAAGCGTTATTGGGAAAAGTTCACTGCTGGAGTGCTGTACTGGGTGCTTCACGCACAAAATACCGTTGTTACTGGTGTCATTCAACTTTAGTATCCTTTTTTACTGCAGTATAGTTTTCTCGCAATGAAAATCGATATGATGATTGAGAATGAATTTTACAAGTGAACTTTCATACTAATGTGTCATCATCGTGGATATCTTCTCTTCTCTTTAACTTTTTGAATGAAGAGAGTTTTTTTTTTTTTTTGAATGCGAAAGAGATATAACTGTTATTGTTTACGTTAGTTGATAAAGAAGGCTAAAACTTATCCATAAGGCTAATGGAAATAGCATCAAGGAGGATGGGGAATTCTAGAAATACTAGACAAGTAAATAACGCGAAAGAGATACATAAAACGATGGCCCATATTTGAAAGCTACAAACTGCGCAACCACATGTAAGGATTCCAGTTCTCGCTAGTGAATAAAATCATGTAGAAGACAGTCTGTTTGTCAAAGAAATATCCACCCAGTATAGAAAATGAGAACGAGCTCGGTCTTGTCGATACTTCGATTATAACGAATGTTGTTAAATCATCTTTATAAAGAATGACTGGACTTAGAGTTTTTTTTAGAGCGTAAACTCTTTGTTTTAAGCATAAGGAACTTTTAATCATTAATTAATAGTAATTTTTAGCCGGACTTAAGCTAAGGTCTCATGAGTAGGGTGAATGTCTTCTCTAAGATAGATGAACTCCTTAACTACCTCGAAGTTGTTGCATACGCTCGCTTCTTTCTACGTACGATCTTCTTCTATTCTTTTCTCTTTTAGTGACTCGGTTCTCTTCCCAAGCTGCTCTTATTTTCGGTACAGTATAGTCGCATGTGTATATCTTCTGTTACCTTTTTCTCGGTTTACGCATTTATCATCACATCATACAACATACACTACGGTTTCTTCCTCTGGTTGTAGCTGACGCGGCTTCTCTTTATGATAATTTTGCGTAACTGGGACCACTGATTGTTGTCGTCTTTGGTAGATTTATTCACAGGGGAGCACTTATTTTCTCACTTGATTTCCATAAAATCTGGCAACTCCAGATGTCCGACTTCGAATATCGTCTTCGGAGTGGTTCGCTACTTTGTTTCATTCGAAAGTTTGCTACGAGCAAGAGTATTCATAACTCAAGGAAAATGAACCCGGTATACCACAGGGAAGTGTCCTAGGGCCATTATATTATCTGTTCTATACATTGCTACAAAAAAAACATATTTAAACTTCTCGTACGGGGCTGGTTTTTGGATATATTATTTTCAGAACTTCAGAAAATATTCAATACTAGCCCCAGACTGTTTCTGTGAAATTTGGTCAAAATCTGTAGATCAGTTTGTCATCAAGGCGCAGAAACGCCCATCAAGTCCCAGAAAAGTTACTTTGATTGTTTGTACGTTCAGGCTAATCTCAGAATATATATAAGTCCGATTTTAAAAATTCATTTTGTGTTGGAAAGATTTTACTAAGAGGATGCTTTAAGGTGTAAATATTTTTAAAATTTTATTATTTTTATGGTGAAATGGAATAAAAATAAAAAATGATATCCGATTTTAAAAATTCTTGTTGTGCCTGAAAGGTTACATATACTCAAAGAATGGCTCAGACTTATTTCAAATTTCCATGTAATCTTTCATATTCTTCCAGGAGTGTTTTTGTGAAGTTTGGTCAAAATGAGTCCGGCTAACACTGTCTAGGTATTGTCGTCATCATAAGGGTAGTCACAACCCCTTGAGTGCGCGTAAAATATAAAAAAAAAACATCCCTATTAAATACAGTGCTTAGTATATTACTTGTCTATTCGACAGTAATTTAAATCATATATATAATATTCCTTTGAAAGACTCATCACCAGGAGCCTGACCACCAGCCACCACGTGCTACATTGACAAAATGTAAACAAACAACATTCCCATAAGCCCATATATAGAGCGTTGTGTATGTTCCCAAAACAATAACAATACAATGTGGTCGGCAGAGTGCGCATGACCCTCCTAGCCAACTTCCCCAGACTTATTGTGTATAATACATACAAGAAATTCCTTGGAAAAACTAGGTCTCTGAACTGCGTCTGCGAGGGCTTATATACTCGATTCTTCCTGTTTTCCCTTACTATACGGTTTTTTCGGTAACAAAAAAAAAAAAACAAAAACAAAAATAACAATGCAAAGCTAGGGGTTGAAGAGTCGAGTGCTGCTGTATACATCCAATTGTATCTTATTAAACCGGCAATATACGATGATATACACACTTTCTAACTTATTTTCTCAATTTTTTTTTTTTGTTCCAGACAACGACGAAGAACAACGGCAAACGAGGTTTCGAATGGAACCATCAGCTTTCATCGAAGAGAAACAATTCGTCGCAGTTTAGTTTGCCGCAGGAACCTTTCGTGTTAAGTTGTGATTTTCTTCCTTTGAAGGATAACCGTAAAATCGAGAAGGGTGAATTTAGAACGGAGTCACAACATAAGGGTCGGGCCATTTTGTTGATGATTATCCTGGTTGGTTTTTAAAAAATTGAAAATGTACATAAGTTTTGAAGAAAAAAAAATATTGAATGATAACGAAAATTAAATACTTAAAGTGTCATCCTTATCTGTTCTGTTCTGTTCTATTTTTTTGTTGTTTATATTGTTGTTGTTCTAGGATCAGCTAGAAAAAAAAAAACTTTCGATATCGATTTTATTTTTCTTCAAACTTTCAGTGTCCCATTAGAAATATTTGTCCACCCAAGTCCGTCGGAAAAAGAAAAATTGCGTGCACTCGGTCGTATACGTAATCTTTTTTTTTCAGTTTTAATATTTTTGTTTTTCTTCTTTAATATGGCTCTTTGATGACCCTTTGGATCTTAAATTCCAAACCTGTTTTAAGAAGAAGTGTCAGTGCTGGTGTTGATAAATCTAAAATGAAGAAAAAAACCCTTTTGTGTGAGAGTGTGTTGGTATAACCTACATTTAACAGAATTTAAAAGAGAATTAACCCCTAAAATATAAGGGAGCCCATCACAGCATAGATAAAATTCTCGACCCAAAAGTATTATACGCTATATCCATCTCGTGCAAAGTTAATGGTTCTGTTTTTTTTTTTTTTTTTATTCGTCTTTTATTCTATTTTTTGCTGTTTGAGTGTTTGTGAGTGAAGAATAAAAAAAAAAATCCCTGTCATATGACACCCGACAAGATGATGAAAAAAATGTAAATAACATGTCAGAATGTTTACGCAATGGTGTGGAAGAGTTTATGAAAACGTTTTGTTGGATTGCATACCATCCGCACGTTTTTTTTTTTGTTTTAGTACAAAACTAAAATAAAATTCAACATGATTTAGATTGAAAGTTTGTCAAAAGATATATAGGGCAACATTAACATACACTTTGTAAAGGTATACACTTACCTAAAGAAGAAAGGATTCCTTATCCTGTTGAAGGATTAGAATGAACTACGAACATTTGAAGGTGAGTTATGTATCTAATATCTTTTTGTTTATGACGGGATTTCTTTTATATGTGTATGAAATTAGGATTTACATGGCAGGGTTTTATTTGAATATTTATCTTCTAACTTAAGATAGAATTATCGTGACATAAGGAATTTATTTCAGGGGTTAAATTGGTCTAGGTAGAAGAAATATATGTACAAAGATATGGGACCTAGGAAAATCTGGAACAAAATTTTAAGAGACGATCTTCGAATAAAACACCATTTAATAAAATCTTCGGAGTTTTAAAAAAAAAACTTCATATACAATTTATTTCAAAACAAGATTTAGCAAAAAAAAAAATGAATGAATTAATCAAATGTTTCTATTTAGTTGATTGTAAGCCTTTGAAAAAGGTCTGAGATAAAGGATACAAAACTGCGTAATTGAAATTTCTTGTAAAATGTATACAAGTGAAAATAGTTACTTAAATATTTCGATCCATTGAAAACTATGGTTGAAAAACTGTTCAGTTCGGAACTTATTGTAATATTTTATTTTTGAGAACTTGTAATTTATTATTTTTTGAAAATTCGAGGTTGTGATCAAAACTAATATTTCGATGATTGAGACGTCCATACCTTGAGTTGGCTTGTACTTCCGTATAGAAAAGAGTTGTGGCATTAACTTTGTAAAATATTGTTTTTAAAAAAATCTGACCTCACATAATAAATTGAGTACAAAAATGTAAAAGGGATCTTAAGACATCAACGTTGGAGATCAGACCATTACAACTCAAGTTATAGGCTTCGTAAAGGTGCTATGAATATAGAAATTTTTCTAAGATTTCAAAACAAAGATAACGAACAATTTAAGAATTCCTTCACTGAAGATGACGATTGGCTACCGACCAAATGGGGTAATTTGTTTCAATTTGGATTGATTTTTTTGATTTTCGTTATTTTTGCTTATGTTTTTGATATATTTTTAATTGAACTGGAGTTATGTTAAAAAAGCTTGTATAGCAGATTTGGTTAGATTATAATTGGTAATGTGTGTAAGGCTTATGTTTTTTGGAATTTTAAAAACCCACAACCTAAAAAGTCACAAGTCAAATACCACCAAGAATTGAATCAGGCAAATTTTTTTAAACCGATTGTCCGCGTACAAACAAAAACACATCTTTCAATACTATTAGGTGACGCGTGACAACGTGCTTCCCATTAGTGGATTTGATTTATTTGGTATTTAAAATCGCAAAACAGTTTTTACTTTGTAATTAACAACATTATAAAAATATTTCCCAAATGTTAAAGTGATGAGTTGACAAAAATCAAACTTGCTTTCATGGTTAACTCTTTTAAGAGCTTGATAAGTTAAAATTGATTTATTAGTTGTTTTTTTTTTTTTGAAGGCAATTCAATTTTACTAACGCAGGTCTATTTATTTTTATTGTAATTTATCATGACTATAAACAAAATTATTTTTTTAAATGAAAATCTCATTTCGTTTGGATGTGATGTCAATTTTAATTCAAGGAACTCACAAACCGTGAAATGAATTTATTTCATAATATTTGTATGTCCCATTTTTAATTTTGCAGCTCGCGGTCACAAGGGAAATAGCTGAAAGTGTATGAAAAATCACATTTTTTTTTTAAATGAGATTTGTTGTATGTAAACTCCATGCTTATGGTTTATGGTAGAAATGTATAAAAAGCAATTTAAAGGAGAAATATTTAAAATTACTAAAAAAATTCTAATCCTCAAATATACTGACGTAAAAATTTAAACATTTAAAACCGGCTCATTTTTATTTTATTTTCCCATTTGAGTCAATTTTAAATAGGATAAACACCTGTATACAAATCTACAGCCAAAACAATGTTTAAATATTGATGCCAAAGTTAGTAAAATAACAAAATTAAAATTGTTGATAATAAAATTAAATTTCGGATGAAGAAGAACGAAAACAATAGAAAATGTATTTGTTTGTCGTGCCTGGGCAAAACGCTTTTGGACTTAAGGTCGCAAAAAAACTTTCCATCAAATTAATTTTCTTCTCTAAAATGGAGAATACAATTAAGAATAAAAAAGTTATTAAAGTTTCAATTTTATGTACAACTTACTTAAATTTCTGCTTTTCAAAATTCTGCACAAAAACAAAAATATTTTTTTCTAACATTCTGAACGTAGTTAAACAGAAAACTAAACTGACTTAGAGAGAATTATTTAGCTATTCTTCTAAGAAAAACAATGGCGCGGAGATTTGTTCTTTTTTTTAATATTTTCCTTATTTACTTGGCCGTTTTCGAAAACGTCATATTCGTCAAAAATGCGTTTGCAGAATGTTTTTAAACACAAACTGCAAAAGTCTTCTGTTCGAAAACACATATATAAATTCTATTGCATAAGCATTGTGTTCGATTATGCAGTTTGCTTAAGCCAAGTGTTCGAAAAAGAAAGCTGTGCAGTAAAAAAATGAAGGTGACGAAAGAGACAGATATGGTGATTTGAGAGATTTTTAGCTATTTAACAATTCTGGATGTCAGTCAGGGAGTGAATAAAACGATAAGCACGTCCCGGCTGAAAATGACGAGCGAAAATGAATCTGAAAATTCTGATGAAATTGGCCACTGTTCGAAAACTTCAACCGCGCTTGCAAAAAAAATCATTTGACGTTCATCAAAAGACATGTGTGCAAGCAGGAAGATCGCATATTTGACGATTGCATCTTTTGCGTTATAAATGATGATCAATTGCCGGTCAAATTGGCTTTGATTTGACGTTTTCGCAAACGGCCCTTATCTTTTAAAATATTTTTTTTCTTTTTTTAAAATGTAAAAAAATAAGTAGCTAAGAAGTTTTAAAACCAAAAAATAAAATAAAAAAGTGAGAATTTACAAAATTCTGGAAATAATAAAAAAGTTTTGAACAATGATAAAAATCCCTCGGCTAACTTGAAACAGAATTCTGAAAAGCAGAATTTTGTAAATCAGAATTTTGAAAGCAGAATTTTGCAATAAGAATTCTGACCCAGTCAGAATTTAGACCCCGATCTTTTTTAAGATATATCCAATATATCTATGACTTTGAATGTTTTATAACTAAACAAAAAAATAACTTTAGGCGCTCTGTATTTATAATATTGATATAGTTTATCGACACACTGACTAAATTAGACCCCATTTTACCCTACTTAGAATACGAATTAAAAATTTGAAACAATTTGTATTGCTTTAGCATTTTATACTTTCTATATTATTTGGTTTCCTTAAATTTTTATATTTTATCAGCCAAGAAGTCCATTACCACTTCGCTCCTGAATGTTTTTGAGCGGCCAGGGAAAGCTTTAGATGATCATAGAAATCAAAATTAAAATTAATTAATGCGTTTTGTAACACCTTTCAAAAACAAAAGAGTCAAAAAGAAAAAAAAAGAGAACATGCAACTCAGTACATGCGCTAGAAGTAAAACTTCTTTAGCAATATGCTACTTTATTAGAAACACGGATATATTAAGGGTCAAGACAGCAAAAATAGAGAGAGAGGGAAAGAAAAATATAAATGCAAATCCATTTTACACATTTTTATAAATATAAAAATGTAGTGAAAAATGACTGTTCAAAAACGTTTCATTTAAAAAAAATCAAAATAAAAAATATAATTGACCTTATTATATTCTATAAGGGTCTGTTTCACAAAGTCGGTGTAAAGTTCTGAGTAGTTAATCGACAAATTAATATTAGAACAGGGTCATAACTCTAGAATGCAATTTTAAGATTTATGAACTATTCAGTTGGGTCAAAAGAAAACTATGAATTTTTCTCATGTGGATTTATTACCCTGTACCAATATTTATATGTCGAGGAGGAACCAATCAGGACTTTACTTTGACTTTGGCAATATAATATATAAAGACTTTCGCCGGATTAATAGTATTTTTTTCAACAGTCCATTTTGAAATAATCAGCTTAAAATAATTTATATATCCTTCCCAAAACATGTTCGGAAAAAAAAGTTAAATTTGTAGGATTCTTAAAATTTCATTACTTTTCCCCCAAAAAAATTAAAAACTTGGACTTATTATATTAAAAATGATATCAAGGTTTGTTGTTTTCGTTTTATCTAGACATTGACTTAATGTGACTCTCAACGTGCCCAAAGAAGTTCAATCAATCGGAATCTCGGATTGAGTTCGACAAAAAACGCTTAGTTTTCGAAATAAGTTCTTTTACTTCCACAAAGTTATTCCAACTCGATACTATTTTTAAATTTTAATTAACGTTTTCACTTTAAGGTAACTTAAACTTTTTTCTGTATAATTTTTTGATAAATCCCTTTAACACAAGTAGTTGGGGTGTAGAACTGTTATAATGTTATAATCACACCCAATTCGAATTTCTGTCATAAAAAATAAATTTTTTTTTTCAAGTACAGTATCTACTTGTAAGATGCAATTATTTTTTCAGCCTTGTAGTCCTTTAATCCTTTTCAGTTGCTTCTGAGTGATGTTTATGTATATCTACTGCGAATAGGTACTCCTTCCAGAGATAGCGAAAGTATCTATGAATAAAATAGACAGACTCATAGATACCTATGTATATTTGTATGTATACGTGTTTTTATTATTCGACGAGAAGATTTATTACCTTGGGGGCGCAATAGTAGTAGATGTCTTCTTATTTATGTGTTTTTCTATGATATTTATCCTTAAGGTGAGTTTTATTTTTTACTTTACCTTGTGCCAGAAACCAAAACCTCACCGAAAGGCAGTTGGTGATGGGAAAATATATTTCCGACACTTAATGTTTTGAAGAAAAAAAAAAAAAAATGAAACACACAAACCCACACCTAACACACCAGAACAAACTATATTCTATGCTCTTAAATGGTAGCAAGGACTTACATTTGAGCAGAAGCAAAAAAAAGTATTTCATCAAAGAGTAAAGGACTTTTGTTTGGAAACAAAACAAAAAAAATCATTCGAATGCTACTAGTTAGGGAGAAGGTGTTGGTAGTCATTTGTAAAGAGCACAAAAGTCTGAATTTTAAGCTGAAAATTGTTTGGAAATTTCATTGGAAAAAAGGGGTTTATGTGGAATAATTTAACGTTTACTTTTTTCTTCATTTCGTTTCGGAAAACTTTCTCTAGAATTTATAAACAAACTGAGTATGAGCACTTGATATTTTTGTTTCGAGTTACAAAAACTTGAAGTGTTAATTTAAGGAATTTCGATGAGGGTTAGCAAATTGGAGACGAGATTTTTTTCGGGTTATCAAGAACTTCTTGTAAAAAGTTAAGTTAAACCCGTTTGATTAAAATAAAAGTATACGAGTTAGGAAAAGAAGTTTTTTTTTTGTACAGGGTGATTCATTTCGTGGTTTCAAGTTGTCAGCACTGGCATTTGACACCTGTCAAACTCAGATGTCATTTGAAGTGACATAATATTAGTTGAATTTTTGTCATTTACGAAAATGGATTGGTGAACAATCGAACAATGCATTTAGCATTACGCGATGATTGTAGTCGTCATAATAGACCAACTACACAAGCAATCGGTAAATTTGTGAAGAAATTTGAAGAGAGTGGGAGCGTTACTGATGTCGTAAGGCCTTTGCATCATCGTAATTCGCACGCTCAGTCGAAAATATTGCTGCTACAAGTGCAAGTGTTGCTGATGATCGGAATTTATCGATTTCGCGGCGCGCGGCGGCGCGGCGTTCGTAGCAATTGGTCGAATGATAACCATTTTTTTTTGGCTGGCGATTGAAGATCATGACTTGGACGATATGTGGTTCCAACCAAGATGGGGCAACAAGCCAAATAAAACGAGCTTAATTTCACGTTTTGGCAACGTCAATTGGCCACCAAAATCATGCTGTTTGACACCGTTAGGTTTTTTCTGTGGGGCTACACAAAAGACCGCGTTCACGCAAATAATCCCCAAACTCTAAACGCATTAAAAACAAACATTACTCAAGTTATGGCCGAGATACCGCCCGAAATGTGCAAAAAAGTGGTTAAAAATTACCTCAAAAGAATCGCATGCTGCGAATTTTCCCGAGGCGGCCATTTGAATGATATAGTTTTTCACAGTTAATGGCAAAGTCAAAAATGTATCCCTGTGTGTGTTTTATTTTGCTGTACTTTCGAAACCGACTCTATATATGTTACTAAATGCGTATTTTCAATTTTGCTCAAATTTACAAACTGAATTTTCAAGTTTAGTCAACATAAACACGAGAATTTTCTGTTAACTGAATGTTGAAGTTAAGTCAACACAAACACGAGAATTTGTATTTATCAATTAGTTTTATATACAATTGTCTTGAAACTAACTTATAACTAAAAATAAATCATGTCGGCTCAGCAACAGTTGCCCGAATTAATTCAAATAATTCTAAGAAATGCTATTTTTTTCAATATCATATTTTTGATTACCTAATCTTGTTTTTTTAGAACAAACCTATTTGACCAGAAATGCCAAAAGGTGGCTCTGATTTTTGTGCATTTCTTGAGCCTAATTTCAAAAAAACTGATTTTTTCTTCTTACGAGGTCCTGTCGTAGAACCATCGATATATGAAATTAAATATAATTAGTATTGTGTTTGGTTAAGAAATAAGGCTAAGTTGTTGAAATGGTAAACCAAATGGGGCTGGCGTACATCAAAACGGGTCAGATCAAACAACGGTTTATACAACAGAAGTTTAGTCCTCC
Source organism: Leucozona laternaria (assembly GCA_932273885.2). Classification (NCBI taxonomy): domain Eukaryota; kingdom Metazoa; phylum Arthropoda; class Insecta; order Diptera; family Syrphidae; genus Leucozona; species Leucozona laternaria. The sequence continues at coordinate 16,958,012 of OW026368.1, read as the reverse complement.
TACTCAGTCAGTTTCTGTTCCTAAGAAGCAGATGGACGAGATGCAGGGTAAAGCTGGCTTTTTTAGCATAAGTAAGTGCAGCGTGCTTGTTGAAATGAAACTGGTTGGTGATATTTAATCCAAGGTATTTCGTTGTTGTCTTGGTTTTGTCTGGAAGCTTGATGCTAATGCTATTGCAGCGTGATGCTAAAGGTTTTCGCCGTTGTTGGTGTTCTGAAGCATATGAGTTCACACTGGTTGCTATGGATCTTCAGCACCCATTTGATGTGTAAGTCTATGCTAAATTGGACTAAAGTTTTATAAGGATATAACCCTTTTAAGATCAGTAAAGGATTATTTCACCCATTATTTCTGTTTGTATGGATTTGTTGTGTCTCTTCCATAAAAAACAAATCTGTTTTCTGTTCTTCAACAATCAAAAATATCACGTAACTAATTCAATTGCTTTTGGTAAAGCAGAACACAAAGGCCTTGGTTAAGAGAAAATATGATATTTTTTCTAACAAAATGCAGTCACCATCGCAACAAAATATTTTGTTTGTACACATGTATGTATATAATTCAATTGATTTTGATTTCAAGGATTTTTATACGAAAAACGCTTTGCCAAAATTTGGGATAATTATCTTTAGAAAAAGTAAACCTTTTGCGAATAAACATGCGATAAAAATCCCAAAGCTCATATTAAGCTTAAAGGATGAAATATTTGAATATAATTATTCTATCATCTTTAAAGGACATAAAAAGGATGATTACAATGCGAGACGACATTCTCAAATAAAGAACTTTTCAAAAGAATCCTTATAAGTACCTATTTATTTAAGTATAGAAGAAGAAGATCCAAGTAAAATTGACCTAAATAGGACGGTACCATCTTCACTTCAGCTCTGGATATTTTGAAGAATTCTTTAACTATATTTGTAGAAAAAAAAAAAAAAAAACACAATAACGGATAATACGGATTCAATGTCTGGCACTGATTTAGGGTACTTGAGTCGTCTCTGATGACATGCATGCATGCACAGACACACATATTCAATGTGATGTATATAATTTAATAGGAGAGTACATATATGTGTGTCTGCCATCATTGATGACTAACGATATGTGATATATGACAGCCACTTGAGTTTGTTTTTGTAATATGAGGGCAAATAAATGTCAGAGGAGTTTTTGAGTTTCACAAATTAGCCCCATAAAAGGATATCAAGTTTATATTGTGCAATTGACTTTAAGAGGGAAATTATATTCATTGTTGATCGAAAGATTTACAGATGAGATTTGTTTAGAAAAAAGATAAAATTTAATTTCCGTTGACAAAGACTTTAGTTGAAGATGATTTAATTCGGATAAAGGTGAAACTAATGTCAAAATTAAAGTGTTTCTCTTCACAAAAAATCCTGGATTTTCACGAGTGAAAAAATATTTTAGTCATTTCATGTGATTATTCAGCCCTATTCTGCTAAACTATTCGATCGAATCTTTCGATTCACGTGAATGTTTTATTCAATTTTCTTCAAATCATTTATTTAAAACTTATGTCTTTCGAATGCACATCTTAACCAGTTCTTTATTTTTGAAATTCTAAAGAGAATTTCATTGCATTCATTTTATTTTTATCGCAATTAATAGGCATTATGGAACAATCATTTCCTTCCCGCTGATAGCAGAATGCCAATGTTCACGCGAACGTTTAGCAGAATAGGGCTAATTGTGTTTTATGACAAACGAAATAATAGGTATCTAGCATCTACACGATGGCAGATAATATGGCGAATAGTCATTCGGGGAGACTCAGCTCCGGAGAAGTTATTTTCCATTTGATGTTAATGTGAGTAAAATTAAAGAGGCATTTCTTTATTTCACAGGTGCTGAAAATCAAAGCGTTACTAATGCATCAGGGTGGCCCATAGTGAATGGTCTAAGTTTAAACTAGTGTTAGGCCAGGTTTGTTCATACCGAATCGTAATGGGTTTCGATAAATGTCTGTTTTTTTTTTTTTGAAATTTGGGAAAACACATATTTTGAACCAGTTTTTTCACCCCGCCCGTAATTTATTTTTTTTTTTTTTAATTTTTTCACCCGAATATTGTCCATTGGTAAGTCCAATTTTTGTCATTAAAATATAATTTATTTCTTGCATGTATTTGCAAGTTAGAAGATGTCAACTCTATCAGACAAGGTTCTAAAACAAATAAACCTTTTTTTTAAATAACAGTAATTCTTATTTTGTCTGTTGGCGCTTTGACAAACCTTTTTCTGACTTGATTTATAAAAATTATTCAGAATGATCAGCTTCTCCACCTATAAAAGCCCGACAACTTATTAAAAAAGTGACGTTTTGGGTGTCCTGTAAAGGGTGTTTTTTTTTTAGAGGCAGAACTTTGAAATGGAATAAATAAAGATGATTTTTTTAAATTGACATGGAATTTACTTTATCCGAAAGATAATTTTCTAGCATTATAATTTAAATATGATTTTTGGCATAAGACCGCCACAGCTGGCTGGGACGTAATCTAATCTGGAGGTCCAATTTTTGATGACTTTTTCCAACATTTGTGGCGGTATATCGGCATTAACGCGGCGAATGTTGTCCTCCAAGTGGTCAATAATCATTTCGGGCTTATCGGCATAGACTAGCGACTTCACATATCCCCACAGAAAATAGTCAAGCGGAGTTAAATCCCACGATCTTGTAGGCCAATTCACGGGTCCGTAACGTGAAACTATGCGATTACCAAACATTTCCTTCAATAAATCAATTGCGGCACTGTGACACACGGCTGTGTGACATGTTGCGCCGTCTTCTTGAAACCACAGCTCCTGCACATCATGGTTGTTTAATTGATGAACGAAAAGGTCACTAATCACAGCCATGATAGCGGTCACCGTTGACTGTAACGTTCTGGCCAGCATCGTTTTAAAAGAAGTACGGACCAATTATTCCACCAAACCATAAAGCACATCAAACAGTCAGTTATTGTGGATTTAACGGTGTCTCAACATACACTTGAGGATTATCATCACTCCAAATACAGCAGTTTTCTTTATTGACGTTTCCATTCAACCAAAAGTGAGCTTAATCGCTAAGCAAAATTCGCTTATGAAAATTGGGATCAACGGAAATCTTGTTTTGGGCCCATTTGGGCACAATTTGGAAGCGTTATTCAGACGTCAGTCTATTCATGTTGAAATACCATACCAAAATAAAAATAAATCACTTGACAGCTGACAAAATGGCCGCCAGTAAAAATAGTGTTGCCAACTTAAAGTTCTATGCCTCTAAAAGAAACACCCTTTATAAATCAAATTTTGTATAAAGAGGCTTCTAAGAAATCAAAATAATATTATAAATCAAAATTACCAAAAAATAATATTTTGGAATTTTTAAAACTATTTCAAAACAACATTTTTGGAAATTCAAATTTTTAAAAATGCGTTGATTATTTTTTTTTAATTTGATTTATAAATGCACATTAATGAATTCTTAAAATTCGAGCAGCAAAAAATTATTTTTAAGTCTATATAAATATAAAATAGGGACAATATAAACAAAAAACGGGTTGGGGTCAACATTTCGTAATTGCCAAAATTCATTTTACAAAAATTCTTTATTCAAAAATCCTGTATTTAAAATTTTGTACGTCAATATTGTGTGAATGAAAACAGAATATAATTATCAGAACAATTTTTCCTTAATCATCAAGTAAATATTAAAATACAAAATTTTGGAATACAGACTAATAGGAGACTTATATTATTATAGAATGTGATGACTTGTTCCCACAAACAAATTCACTGTTTATTGTTTAAGCTCGCATTGAGCTATTTGCTAATCTAAATTACTCACACGTAATAAATTGTTTACTCTAAGGAAATGACATTTCTATTATATTCCTATTAGATCCCAATAACCTTTATCTAAAAGCTTCGATAACTGACCATCATTAAAGGTGAATTCCAAGATCCTCAAATGCTTTGGTTTGTGCTTCCCGACGATGTGTCTTTCATTTTATGTATCAAGACTCCTTCAGGAAAATCAAAGACCATACTCTAGACACTCATACCGTCATATCATTCTATTGTATACCTCTATCAAATATCCTTTAACAGACCTTTTTGAATCCTGATTATAAAAAAATTGGTTTTCAAGTGACTACCGGAGAATAGCATACATATGTATGTCGTATAGATACATGTATGTAACATATAAACCAGATTTAATATGATGGCCTCATAAGCACCGACGCATGTTATCGCTTTGTGCGGAAGTAAACCGAACGACCGGACAAGCGGACACACTCGGGTGTTGCGGGATGGGTTTGGTAAGGATAAGGTGTTATGTGGGGAAAAATCTTTTCAGACGTGTCCCTTTTTCCAATATCATTAGTCCCAAAGGGCATAAGATGAAAGACCAATACACGATGTTGTTTTTATGAAGAAAACCTTCATAGAAAAATGTATTTATTTTGTTCGGTTTGAAAGGAATTTAAAAGAGTCCTTGCGGGATGATTTTCTATATATGTATGTATACAGCATTTAGCCTTGGTGAAGTATAAAATACGTTCATAAATTGGAAAATTATTTTCTCTCGAACATACCCTATATTTTCTGTACTCGTTTAGATGTTTTGAGGACTTTTGATTTGTTTTCAATATTTTTTTTTTTTTTTTTTCAAATAGGATTTAGTTTAGTACCTGATATTAAGTCAGGATTCCTATATGGGAATTAAATAATTGATTGGGGAAAACATGATTGTTTTGACGTCTGAGTTTTCAGACGCAGCAAATACTTGCAGTGTTGCCGCCATGTTAATTCAAAGAATGAACTTGTTTATCGCTTCTAACGGGTGATTTTTTAAGAGGTTTAGAACTTTTTTTAAAAAAAAAACACAAAAAATTCGAAAAAATGAATGAAATATTTATTTGAATCGATAGTTTGAACCTTGCAATTTAATGTTTAAAGATAATTTCATGCAAATGTTGACCGCGGCTGCGTCTCAGGTAGCCCATCCGCTGAGTCCAATTTTGGCATACTCTTTCACACATATCGGCCGGTATCTCACGAATGAATGCATGGATGTTGGCTTCCAGTGCGTCAATCGAAGCGGGCTTGTCCCTATAGACATTAGCCTTGACATACCCCCACAAAAAATAATCTAATGGTGTCAAATCGCACGATCTAGGCGGCCAATTGACCGGCCCGAAACGTGAAATTAACTGTTCACCAAACTCGCCTCGCAATTGCGCCATTGTTTCGCGTGCTGTGTGGCATGTGGCACCGTCTTGTTGAAACCACATATCATGCAAGTCAAGAACTTCCATTTCGGGCAAAAAAAAGTTTGTTATCATCGCTCGGTAGCGTTCACCATTGACAGTAACGCTGCGATTCGCATCATCTTTGAAGAAACAGGCCCAATAATGCCGCCGGCCCATAAACCGCACCAAACAGTGGTTTTTTCGGGATGCATTGGTAGCTGTTGCAATGCTTCTGGCTGATCTTCACTCCAAATGCGGCAATTTTGCTTGTTTACGTACCCATTCAACCAAAAATGAGCCTCATCGCTGAACACAAGCAGCGCGCGATGAACATTTCGAACCGAGCACGAATTTTCAATTCAATAATTCAATAATTTGCAAGCGTTGTTCATTTGTAAGACGATCCATGGTTAAATTGCAAACCAAACTGAAGCTGTTTGACAGTGACACAAGGTACTAAACACACGTCAGCTGTCAAAACCAGTGTTGCCAAAACCAAACCAGCTTAAAAAACACCCGTTAAATGGGAGATTTAAAGAAATATATTTTTTTTTAATCGATAGAGTTTTGAAGTATAAGAAAGTCGCAGATATACAAAAAAAACTCGGACAAATGTAAGACTTTAGATATTAACGTTTAAAGTAGAAAATGGAAAAGTAGATGTTTAAGAAGTAATATGTGCACTTAATTTGGTGGTGAATTTTATATTTTTGGAAGGATCATATAAAAATAAATTTTTTTTAGATATAAATTTTAATAATTAAGTTAGGTTTTTTTAAACAAACATTTTTCGAAATTAATTTTTAATACATTTTATTATTACATATTTATTTTTATCTTTTGAAAAAAAGTGTGTACAAATCTGAAATTTTAAGGGTTGATTATTATTATCATGGTTTTTCGATGTTCAGTGTGGATTCCCTTAAAGCACGGTTTTTAATCACGAACAAAATTAAACTAACTTTTATTTAAGAAAGCGGCAACCCTGCAAGGGATTTTTGGTCGAAAATTTTGATTTGAGCTACCTACATGGTACCTGAATGACCTCAAAAAAAAAAAAAAATCCCCCAATGAAAAATTGAAAGCTTTTTTATTTTAAAATAAAAAAGCTTTGAAATAAAGTAACATATTATAGGTACCTACCTATGTCTTAGGGTATAATTACCTAACGCCTTGTTTCTGGGTTAAACTTGGGTTAAGTTCTTTTCTAAAACATATTTTTCAGTCAATTAAGATCCTGATTTATCCTCGATTTAACTCAGTAAATTTGGTGAATAAACTCTGGACTGGCTGAACTTATACATAGATAGACCTGCGTTAACTCCGTAAACATGTTTTTAAGACAATTTAGATGAAAAGTTAACTCAACCAATTTGGTGAGTTAAAATTTGAACTTCTCCTAAGTGGGCTTTAGGCCTTGTTTATTACTATTTTATTCGAATAGACGACATTTCAAATGTGTTTTTCGTTCTTCTTCAGTCTAAACTTAATACCATTAATTGAATTTTTGAACAACAACAACTTAAAGGTGCTTCCATAAATTTGTTTAAGAATAAATTTATAATTCGTTTATTTGGCTAGAGATACAGCTGTTTTAAGGGGTGTCAATCCGCCTATCATCAGTCTCCTCTTTATTAGTGATGCAGAGCTTAAATAGTAATAAACAAGAACAAAAGTTCAAATTTTGTATACAAAAAGGCCACGAAAAAGGAAATATTATTTAAATATTAAATAATATTAACGTAAATAAAAACATTTGGATATTTACAACGTAAAAGATAAGCATAATGTTCTATACTTGTTCAATAGAAGTTAAAGGTATATATTGATATTGATACACGGTATAAGAATTCTTGCCATTTTCAAAGAAACTTTTAATATTGTTGCCATTGTATTTTCTTTGACCAAGTCACGCGATAAGACCATTTAAATCTATTACCACACTCAATTAGTTAATGTCGCCTACACACATACACCATACCTGCAATTCGTTTCGAAGAAGATTTATTATTTGCAACGCAATTTTTTACAAAAAAAAAATATCTAATAAATCTAACCCAAACGATTACAGCAATAAATTTCAATTCTCCTTGTAGAAACAATTTTATTACAAGGAAAAGATGAGAAAGTTTATTACAATTTCGCATGTTGCAGTTGAATTTGAGTTGGGAATTAGAAGGTTTCTGAATTAAAGTAGAGGTAACCAACTCTTATATTTATTAATGATCATTTTGCTGAATTATTTTAATTTATTTTAAAATATAAAAATGGGTTGAGTACATTTTTAAATGGAATTTCGTTAAAGAGGTTTTGAGAAGAGAGGGCTTGGTATTTGAGTTAAAAACTGAGCATGCAATTTTATAATTTAAAGTAGTGTGTTATCCCACAGAAAGCTTTTCATTCAAGTAAAATAAAATACAAACTCATAACCTTCACAAATGCCAAAATAGACGTAGCCCTTTGTAAATTATAGTAATTTAGTAGTTTTCCAAAAAAAAAGAATAATATCTGAAGGTTTTTATAATCCAAATTCTATATACTACTGAAATCCATCAGCCAAGTAGAACACAAATTGCAAATTACGTATTGACAAGGTCCTCAATAGTTTACTGATGAGTCCAAGTGAGATCGCCTGGGGTGAGACGAAAATTTGTATGGACTAAAAGCTGAAAGTACGGCGGACGCTAATATTTTTCCTTCAAGTCGAAAGCTGATGAATTTTCAAGGCATTTATAACAAGCGCCGAAGCTATTAATTTGGTAAGGAGTCATAAATCCTTAGGCCAACAAATTGTGGGAGGGGACTGAACCTGAGGAAGTGTGAAAAAATCGCACCGATATGGAGAATGGTGCTAACAACTTTACAGGGGTTCAAATGCCCTCTAAACAGTTTTTCATGAACATAGCTGAATTTAGCTGTGGGTACTGAAAAAATATTAGTCACAAAGTTATAGACAACGTATTTTCATCTGGGTAAAGTATATTTAAATTTAAAAATAATTAAATTTCAGTTGACAATAATAAGGGTGTGCCTGTACTTACTTTACTTAACTTCTGATGGCGCTTACTGTCCAGGATGGACTACGGCCTCAACCAACAAGCCCCTCCAGCCAGCTCGGTCCCTAGCTAGCTGCCTCCAGTTTCGCACTCCAAGTTGGCTGAGGTCGTTCTCCACTTGTGTGCGCCACCTAAGGTGGGGTCTTCCTCTGCTGCGCAGACCATCAGGGGTAGATTCGAAGACTGGTCGGGCTGGTGCGTTAGTGTCCATACGCTCCACGTGTTCCAGCCATCTCAGCCGCTGTATTTTCAGCTTTTTGACCAGGTCGACGTCGCTGTAAAGCCCGTACAGCTCGTTGTTGAATCTTCTCCTCCATACTCCATCGATACAGACTGGACCGAAGATCACCCGAAGAATCTTCCTCTCAAAGCACCCAAGCAGGTTCTCATCCATTTTTGACAGGGTCCATGCTTCTGCCCCATATAGCAGGACCGGGATGATTAAGGTCTTATATAGGGTCTCCTTGGTTCTTTGAGATAGGGCTTTACTACTCAAATGCCTTCTTAGCCCGAAGAAATTGGCAAGTGTAATTCTTCTTTTGATCTCTGCACTGATGTCATTTTGCGATGTAATAGTGGAGCCCAGGTAGACAAAGTCCTTGATGACTTCGAAGTTGTACCTATCCATCGTGACATTTTGCCCGAGTCGACGATGTTGAGATTCCTTTCTCGATGATAGCATATACTTCGTCTTGTCCTCATTAACAGCCAAACCCATTTTTGCCGCCTCCGATTCAATACTTGCAAACGCGCCGGTAACAGCTCGCTTCGTTCTCCCAATGATGTCAAGATCATCCGCATAAGCAAGTAGTTGAACGGACTTCTGAAAAATTGTACCTCTGTTGTTGACTTGCGAGTTACGTACAATTGCTTCAAGAACGATGTTAAACAGGTTGCATGATAACGCGTCGCCTTGCCTCAAACCTTTCTCGACTTCAAAGGGTTCGGTGGTGTTCTTACCGACTTTAACGGAGCAGCGAGATTTCTCCATCGTCATCCTGCACAAGCGGACGAGTTTGGCAGGGATGCCGAGATGCGACATAATTCTTCTCTATTTACGCTATCATATGCGACTTTGAAATCGATAAAGAGGTGGTGTGTATCGATTTGAAACTCCTGGGTTTTTTCCAAAATCTGTCTGAGTGTGAACATTTGGTCGACGGTTGAATTGCCGGGCCTAAAACCACACTGATAGGGGCCGATCAGATCGTTGACAAACGGTTTTAAGCGATCACACAGTACAGATGACAGGATTTTGTATGCGACGTTGAGGAGACTTATACCTCTGTAGTTGGCACAATTCAGAGCATCTCCTTTCTTGTAGATAGGGTACACTATACCGAGGTTCCATTCATCGGGCATACTTTCATCCGACCAAATTTTGGAAATAAGTTGGTGTATACTCCCTACCAAGTCATCTCCCGCTGCTTTGAATAGCTGGGCTGGCAGGCCATCCGCACCAGCAGGGTGTGCCTGTGCATACCTTTAAAAATTTCGAAGAAAAAGGTTTAAAATTCATTAAATTGTAAATAAAAGTACGTATCCGCCCGAGTGAACGGTCAAATTCTGCTCCTTGGTTTTATGCGAATTATATTAATAGGCTTTTCTTTGTTAAATATCGTATCTGTTGATAATTATATCCAGAAATCAATTTAAAAAGTGAACTGTAGATGAGTATGGCCTAAAAACATATATGAGCATAATAAGCACCGTGTGCCATTTTCGTACGTGCCTCTTGCGTTCATTAACCTTTGACATCTTTGAACAAAAATTTTGACGTAATGTAATTTGAAGCTATTATATACATAAATACGTAGATACAAACAATTTTGTCGAAAATTTGTCTTCCAGCGGAACTTTTTCTTTTCGAAGCCTTGTTTTTCGAACTTTGTCTTTCAATATTTTAACATTCGGCAAATGTCTCTTATAAGCAACGCAAGCAATATTAAAGAGAGTTTGAGATTAAAAAAGCCCGGTGAGTAAGAGTACACAGTGCCATTTTCACCATTTCTAAGGCCCATCTGCTAAGCGAATCTTAAATATTTTACTTCAACATAAGAAGCTTATGTCGCAGTTTCCGCCGAAGGAAAAGTTGAACAAGAGCGTTTAGATTGAACAAAAATATTTAGGTTTTACATCAGCAAACAGCTAAATCTTGAAATGCAAAAATCAGCACCAAACCGATCTTCAACAAACGATACTATTTGAAAAGTTCCCCAGAACAAAAAGAAAATGAAAAAAAAAAAAAACAAGAAAAACCGGTAGTTATTCGTTACAAGAATCTTTTAAAATTCTCGAGAAAGAACTGACAACTCAATACACCTTCAGCTAATTTATAATAATAAACTTCTGGCATATAACTCTTAAGAATTCCTGTGTGCGTGTTATCGGCAGGAATGGAAGGGACCTACAATTATCTGCCAAATCCAAACGGCAGAAATGGGAGACACTTATACATGAAAAGTGGATACTTTTGGAGGATTTGTTACTTCTTCGTAAAAGGCATTAGCAGTTTTTTTTTTTAAATCAATACATTTTAATTAAAAATTCGGGAACAATGTTTTGATTATAATTATTTAATATAAGTTTCATGATTTGTGTTGACCATTTTTGAAATTTGAACACAATAAATAAGTATCTGGCAAGAACATGCAGTTCTTCATGGCATTCGTCTTTGGCAATTATCTTCTGCCGTAAGCCAGGATCAAATAAATTCATATCAAGTCAAATACGAGGACAGATTAATATTTCTTCTTATAGTTACTTAATGTTTATTGTTATCTTATATTTTTAAATTTTAATTTCAAATACAATAAATGAAACTTTAACCAACTTAAAATTGATTGGAAATTGGTGTTCTTTTGGCATTTCTAATTGTTTGATATATTAACAAATTCACAATAAATATATAATAAATATGTATATTGACAAAATCACAAATACACCTTCCTATACCTCCCTTCGATTCTCTCCTGATTTCTGAATCTTTTCTAAATTACGTAACATTTCCTTCCGATTTGTATAGTCTCGTCAAGTCTCTCTAACCGCTTTAGATTTATTTATTATTTTTTTTAAAAGCTTTCCATTTATATTATTTATTATATTGCTTAAGGAAAAATAATATTTGTATTCCCACAAGTCAAACTACACGTTTACTTTCATTCAAATCATTTCTATATAAAAAAAGAGCTCCACTTCACTGAGAGTAAGCGTTTATAGGACATGGCTGATGGGAAGAACGATGTTGACGATGACGAAAAATTTACAAAAACTTATCATCGTCATCATCATTATCATCATCATAATGTTTATGGGCCTTTTGTTAATTTCTCTGTATAATTTTTAACTGTTTAGGTACATAATATGTTGTTGCCTTGACATACTTTTTACTTTTTAGTCACTTTTAAATAAAATGCAACAAAATGCATCTTTGTATGAAAGTAAAGACAGCATCAGCTATGAATTTGAACCACTTTTAAAAAAGTTGGGAATTTCGTTTTGAGCCTTTGAATGTACGTATGATGTATGTAAGTTCAATTTTAAATTGTATTTTTATAACTAAGTTTATCTACACGAGTACTATTATTATTTTCCTTTGACTTTCCGGTCACTTACACTATTACATACATTTTTTTTTTAAATTTAATTACATAAATATCTTTTGTTTCATAGGAATATAATTTTTTGTTCAGGTGACATTGGCACCATTGAATAAACATATACATATAGAAGGTGACACTCGGGGAAAACTCCATCAAATCGGGCGGCTGCGCTGCGGTCGCCTAAAATATTTCTATAGGGTCGTGTGTTCAATTTGAAAATATTTCCCTAATTCTTTATAGAGTCGTTAATTTGATGAATGAATATATATATAATGAATTTTTTCGATTTTGTTTTTGTATTATCTATCAATTACTATGGAAACGGTTTTTGTATTTCTTTCGTATGATATTCAGAAAGTGTGTGTATTACTATGGAAACGAATGTTATTTTTTTTTTTTTTTGAGAAATACATCAAATCAAATTTTGTGAATTTTCAGATTTTTTAATCCAATTTAGCCATTCTTCGGTCAAAATATTAAATTTTTAGATTGTCGGATACGTGAGGAACTATTTTTGTTCATATGTATAGAGTACTAGCTGGCCCGTCCGGCTTCGCACGGGCAGGCACCCCTAAGCTTCGCCAAAAAAAATACAAAAGAAAATATAAATAAATATTTAAGCTAATTTTTGTAACCGAATACCTACTACGTTATGGGTTTTAACCTACTTCACGTTATGAATGGGTAAATATGTAAAAACATGATTCTCTAAGTCCAACCTTTATTACTTTCCCAACACAGAAATAACTTTTGTAATCAAAAACCACTTTTACGTCCCATTTCGCTCTATAAGTAGCAGTTATGTTTTAATAACCTTTCAAACACCATAAGGATATTTTTGTAGTTTTACCCCATTTCACTCTACAAATTACAAAAAAAGGACAATCCCAAATATTAAGATTTTGAAAAAGAATATTCCCAATATTCCTAAGAACAAACTTTGAAACCGATTTTTTAAATCGGACATTTTTTATTTTTACCCCATTTTACAATCCAAAAAATAAAACAAAATTAAAAAAAAATATATCCCAAAGCCATTTCCTAAGAAAGACCTTTAAAAAAAAAAATTCTTAGATCAGACATTTTTTTTCCCTGCAGAAAAAAAAAAAAAACTTGAACAATTTTTATTATTTTTGCCCCAATTTAACCTGCAAATAAAAAAATTTGAAAAAGAGTATCCCTCAAAAAAACCTTTCAAACAAAAATGAATTTCTTGACCCCATTTAACCCTACGATAATCAAAAGCCTAAAAAGAATATCCTAAAATCCATTTCCTAACCGCCTACAGCGCCACCTGATCAACCGTAATTGAATTGAATTAAAAAACGAAATGTGGGCCTACAGCGCTACCTGTTGAGAATTTTCTTTTATTATAAAACCTTCGCATAGCAATTACGAACAAACCCGCCGAATGAAGAAATCCAATTTGGTCAAGTCGTTTTCAAGTTTTAAGCATCCGAACACACCACGATCCATATTTATATAGATTTTGATGTCACATAAAAGCCCTGAATGTTCATTTTTCTGGAGCAAAGGATAAAATTTTAAAATTTTTATGGATTTTTCAGAGGCTGCTTTAATTTATCTACAATGTCGATCTTTCGGCATAATTTGACAATTTATGAACTGTCAAATTGTGAAGAGACTATATTATTTTGACGATACAGAGTATTTATAAAAAATTGGCATCTCAAATCACTTATTGCGTTTCAAATTGGTCATGAAGAAGCCTTCAGAATGAGAGTATTTCTGAACAAAAGAGAAACCACTTGGCTTTCATTTCGGAACTGAAGTCAGAATGCTTGATCAATCGACGGCATTATTCTCTGTTTTAACAGTAAACAATGGATCAGAATATTTTCTATTTATAAGACTTTTTCAAGATAAACTGATATTAGATAACTGTTATCACAAATAACCGTGATTTTTACAACATTTATTCAAAAATAACAGCTTAGACCCACTCCAAAACTCATATGACAGGTAAGACATAGGATTTAGGTGGAAAGATTTGTTTTGACGTTTTTAGCACATTCCATAGAGCACCCTATATTCAAAACAACTGTTTTTGATTTTGTGGGGTGAAAGAGGTGAAATGTCTACAAAATCGACTAAGTTGTTTTCGAAATACTTGGGTTGTTAATTTTCAAAAGTTTTAAACTTTTTTTTGAAAATCCAAAAAATATTTTTTTTTTAAATTTTACTTAAACTTTTTAAAATATTCTCCACTAAAAAAATGATGAAAATCATTTGAACCGTTTTCCGCTTTACATATAAGAGCAAGTTGTTCGACCAAGTCGTGCATTTATTATATTTTATCTCAATTTAACTTATTATTGCATTTTCTAATAAAATATCCTTGTGGTATTTAACTTTGCAAATTATTTCAAAATGTTATTTATTATATTCTATTAGTTACCTATATACATATATTAGAATAAAAAGTCTCCTACAGTCACATCAAGCATTGAAGCACTGTGTTTGCCACCAAGCTGATGTTCAGTTGAATGAAATCTCTATACGACGCGAAGCACCTACAGAAGTTCCTCTAAAAGGCCCCCATTAGAATACCCTTTGACTTCCATGTTGAAAATATAGACCCACTCAAAGTGAAAATACGGGGATCAACCGAAACCATCGCAATAGCAAGCTACTCGTATATATATCTTTTCAAACGTTTTTCTAAAAAATTGTAGTGTTCGGCGGTATTATATGAGATGTGTATTATGTGTCAAAAAAAAGAGGCTAAGACAAAGCTGGTACACAATAGCGCAATAACTCAAACTTGCTTTTAACCTTGAGTCAGATAAAAAAATCAAAAAAACACAGAGACGCACATAGTGACATCCTTTCAAAACGGAAGTGCACCATCTCTATAACGAGGTTAGAAATAGAAAATGTGTGTTTGCCTTGTGTGCGCACGTGATACAGACACATCTGCAAGAAAAACTGTGTTTCTTCGTTTTAATGCCACTGGCAACTGGCACCTGACTATATATACCATCAGGTAACTACCTTCATACACACTTAAAGTGCTAAGCATGATTCTTGATGGTTTTTATTTTCTTATGTGTTCCTTTTAAAATTCTGTATAAAGGTAGAAGAGCGGAGAAACTGAATGAAATAAAAAAAACAACACCCACCCGAGGATATTGTCCTGCGATAATGAATGAAATAACAACCAGAATGAACAGAAAATCACAGAGTTGAAATTGTAGTTGCTAAATATTAAAACTTCCTGTCAGAGGAACATAAGATGTAGCTTTAGGGTGTTCTGAAGGCAATATCAATTGTAAAGTCTTTCTTATATAGATGGTTGTTTGATTAACCAATGAAAATGAAACTCGGCACTGTTTGAACCAAGCATTGATATGACAAACGCAAGTAGAAGAGGACCTCTGGAGGTAGCTAGCTTCGGTAAAAGGTATATAATATCTAATACTAGCCGTTACGCAGTGCGCAACTTAATTCGGGACACAATGATTTCTGTGACAGATAGTTAATTTTTAAATGCTAACTTGCGATTTTGTTTTATATTTTAGCCTTTTTTTTAGTTTAAAAAAAATGTTACCCTGAAAATTGAATTAAAATTAAATTAAAAATTCTTGTGAATAGACAACGTTCTTTGTGTGGCCGTCTGCATGCCAACATACTATAGGCGAAATAAATATTGTTGTTAAGCGCCATCTATCAGAAAAAATTAAAACATTTGCCTTACCCCACTTCACCCTATAACAAAATTTCTTAGAGCCATTATCTAATTAAACCCTATAAGTACCGAATTTTTGAAAAATATAAATACCCCTAAAGCCAACATCTTAAAATGACCTTAAAGAGACCAAAAGAATTTTTAAAATCGGACAATTTTTTTTATTTTTACCCCATTTCACCCTTCAAATAACAAAATTTGAAAAAGAAAAGCCTTTCAATCAAAAAATGAATTTCTTAAATCGGACAATTTTTGTTATTGAAAAACGAAATGTGAAAATACAGCGCCACCTGTTGAGAATTTTACGACTTCTCTTTTTTTCTAAACCGTCGCGTAGCAATTATGAACAAACCTGCAGAAGGATGTATCCAATTTGGTCCAATCGTTTTCAAATTTTAAGCATCCGAACAAAGCATGCTCCATTTTTTGCATTCAGATTATTGTATGTATATTCAGCCCTATTGTGAGTTTCACCCGAACAAAATTCCACCCGGAAAATTTGACATTTTATTTTTCGCCTATTGTGAGTTTCACCCGAAATTTCATGATTGAAAAATTCCCCTTATTGTGAACATTCATTTCGGGTGGAATGTAATTCCATTTTCACTTTTTTTTTGGAGGCGAACAAAATTTCGTTCGGGTGAAACTCACAATAGCTTTTAAAATTCCGGGCGAACAAAAAATTTTAAGGTGAAATATTTTTCGGGTGAACTTTTTACTTAAATGCACTTTACATGCTCATTTCATAACAAATATGTATGTATATTGTGAAAATTTCAGCTCAAACTGATGGTTATTTTCTGAGTTTTTAGAATATAAACGAACATCCAATTTTTGTGGAAGTGAATACGTGCTGATTATAACAGTTTTGGTTGATAGATAGGTGCAGATCAGGCGGAGATGAAGGAAAATCAATAGGCGAAAAAATGAGGGAAATAATAAATGGACAAAAAAGGGAGAGGAGAAGAGTGAATAAGGGAACTGATGGAAGATTTGAGAAGGGAAAAGGCAAGAGAGAGTGGAGTACTTGTAACCTTTAGGGGAATCAATACAATACAATACAATACAATTTTTTTTTAAATTATTGTTTATAGTTACGGCCCCGCAGGGCTGATGTAGTTTTTTTTGTTTTCAACGCACGCCCACTTGTACTGGAGATAAACTCTGTTATAAATACCTAACTGTTATAAATTTGCATTTCTCTAGTCTCGTCCAATTTTTATATAACACAGTAGGATACAAAGATTAATGGAAATGTTGGACTCTTCAAAGGGACTTTCTGAACCAAATTTTAACCAAATCCACCTACTATCGTTTAGGATCTAGCCCTAGGTACATTACCTATAATTTAACAAAGGCCAGAATGAAAAAAAACTTCTCTTCCAGCTGAAAATATAACTCTAGAATCCGTTTAATAGGTCGTTTCTAATAAATATTTCTTTGACAGGAGAATGATTTACCATTCTATTTGCCTTATATTCATCCAACTTGCAAAAAAAAAAAAACTTTTTTTACAAAAACAGCTTCTTCGTCAATTTCCAAGCGATATGACTTCAAGCACTTGCACTTAGTCTACTCTTTTAATCTAATGTAATAACAAGCTTTTGCCTACCATAACGACACTAATTTGGCATCAATTAGTCTGCAATCTACAGTCTTATAATCTCACCTTTGAACAAAACCTGATACCAAAAGGTATTATTTTTGCTTAATCTCCCTTGGGTGTCGTTTACCTTTGACTTACTTCATTTACAAGAATGATCCTTCAGATTATAAGAAGTAGAAAAACCATTAAAGTTTAACTCTGGCAAATCAACAATATACTCGTACATACAGTTAAACCACCCTTATCTGCCATTTATTTATACAATTTTCACTATGCGACCGCCCTAGGCATTAGTCTTGGTGTTGGGTTTGTTACGAGTTGGGTTGTTGGTTTGTTTCTGTTTATGGGGGTTGTTGTTATGGGGATAGACGCAGTATGCTCTCATTGCCAGACTCAGCATCCGCAGCATCTTATATGTCATGCACATCACGTACCATGCGGCATTAATCTTGAATATTTCTCTTTTTGTGTTGGATAGCAACCTTTCTTTCTTTCGATCGCAATCGCAGATGTTTATAAAAGGCTTGGTTCTTTGTTTTTTGCATTGGCTTTAGACAGATTGGATACCTAATAAAAACCAACGAGAATACCATTCTATCCAATGCAATATGGTGTTTCACTGTAAGGTTGTCCATTCTGTTTTTTTTTTTCTTTAAGAACAAATAATAATATTTTTTCGGGAAAGAAGATGTGAACGAGTTTCGGAACTAAGCTAATGCGAAAGGAGTATTTCCTCATTGGAATTATTGTTGTCGGAGATTTTGTAAGAATTTCAAACTTAGTTTGACTGACTGAAGTGAGTGAAGTGTTATCATCTTATCTTTGGGTAAGAGTATTTTCTAAAACTGAACTTTCATCATTATTCGATAAGGGTTGTGATAAATTGAGATTTACTTTTTTCTATGAATAAAATAATAACACGTTCGGTTGAATTTTAATTTAATTTGATAATCGAAAATGTGAAAATTATTCTCAGTGTTGGTTTTTTTTTTTTTTTAATTTTTTGTCAGTTTTAATACCTATCTCTAAGTTTCTTATATTTTCAAGCTATAAGAAGAGTCCAATTATGGATGAATGGTCGGTTTCGAAATATTGATTATTTCAATTCATAAGGACTTAATGTAGAAAAATGTTGATAGAAATTCGGTCGAGACGTCAACGAAAAGGTCAAAAATTAAAATAATGGTTTTGTGACAGGTAATGTTAGTAACAGTTTTTGGTGGTAATTTTACCAAAATGCATACCATACTTACAATAGACCACATACATTTTTTTTTTGTCAAAATCGTTGGAGCAGTTTTCGAGAAAAATTATCTTTTTTATAACGGTTCTTTCTATAGGTTGTATATTCCAGTGATGTCGATAACGCCTGCGTAGGTAATTATCTGGCTGGATGTGGTGACGTGCCACCAGTCAAAAATATATTTCAACACTAGGTGGAAAAGAAAGCAGTTCGGTCCATCACCATGTCGGAATCCATTTAAAATGCTCATGATTAAACTTAATTTACTATCGGGTCAGTTTTTTTTTTTACTATAAGATCGAGAACGAGGATTGTATACGATAACTTGACTTTATATTGTCATAATTTCCCAATTTTGAAAAAAAAAACCAAAAAACAATTCTTGACTGATTAAAGCGCCAATTTTTTTTAAAGAAAATTCGTTATCGATTTTTTAATATATCGATTTTTATAATCTTGAATAATAAAATATCGATAGTTATTATAGATATTTTTCAACAGTCGACATTCTGTAACCCGACATTTTGATCAGATACGGTATAATTTGATTCGAATTGTCATCGGACCACATTCTTGTTGCTTTACATGACTGAAAAAATCCCCTAACATCTGGCAGAAAAACAAACAAATTCAAATAATGGTGTTCTGATGTTATGTCAGTAAACTGACAATCAGCAATAATAGATTTACAAAATGGGGTGCGTTCTATATCTACACTATGCCAGTATAATGGCCAAATAATACTTTAGTTAAACTTCTCAATTTTTGTTTGACAAAAATACTGCAAGATTTTGAATCTTGGTATGAAAACAATGAAATGTTAATAACTCGTCAGTCAAGCCCATGCATAACTTTAGGTACCTAAATACCTATTTTCATTAAACGACATACAAAAATCATGGTCTTGACTAAAGGCCCACCATTAGGTTCATCCAATTGATTTCATATTTAACCCAATAAGATATCTATAGAAATGCTCTCTTAATTCCGGGAGCCATTTATTGTAGAAACTGTAAAGTAATTGCTTTAGTTGGATACAATACTTCTGAAACGCGAAAAAGACTGCTTTGTATAACCAATATTTCTACAAATATTGATTGGATTCTTTAGTTCACACTTGAATATCCTTTGTGAACTTAACTAATATTCTGCACGTCAGCTACATTGTTTTGAAAATATACTTTTCAGCTAAAGAAGCAATTCTATCAATCTATATAGGTATCCTTTGTTACGAGTTTGCTATACAACCACAACATGACTATAGAGCATCTGCATGCCCTTAAACGCAATACCCCACCGTTCGTCGTCTGTTGGTTATGTTATAACCAAGAATTTCATTTACGCTTATCGTTAAAGTTTATCCTAGTCTTTCCCATACAGAAAGAGATATACAAGAAAAACGAGTCCTTGTAACTCAAAAAAAAGGTGATTTGAGCTCCGGTGGTGAGCGTGAGAGCCCTGTCGTACAATATCATGGTGCTTGGTTGCATTTGAGAAGATTGCACATTTTAATTTATTTTTCGCACTTAATAGCTCTGCGTGTTCACTGTTCAGTGAGCGGCAGTGCAATCCAAATCTCCAGAGAGAGGATGTTCGAATGCGGTTGGCAAAGCAATGAAATAAGTTGTGCAACTTATTATTCCGAATCATATAATCATGGAATAACTTTTTTTTTATTCGAAAAGCACCAACCACACAGGAGGAGCATCCAGGTAATTGGTTTGGTCTGCTTACTCATGCCCAAGGACATCATTCGGTGAAGATAACTCTATGTGTATAATAGGATTTTGTGGACCATAGTTGAAGTTTTTTTTTAATGTCCCTGAAGCTCTCTTTTAGTATATGAGCTAAATTTTCTACATTTTTATTACATCTACGGTTAACTGGACTATAGACAGATTAAGGCAAGTATACACTATTTCAAACGAAACTATTTATGCTGCATTGTGGTTGCCAAGCGCAAACACCCTAGTGGTGGCTTGGTGTTTGTTGGAAATTCATTGCTCAATCCCACTGGATTGTGATTGAAGCTAGCATGAAATTAATTTATTCATTTTGAATTTAAGTTAAAAAAACTAGAAATGACTTTTGAACGTCATCCCTGTGTTATGAAGGGGCTAAAATGACTGTCGTGTCAGAGTTGCAAAAGGTCAAAAATGTTTGTGGGATATGGGTCCTTGAGGCAAAAACAATTGGCTTTACTACTACATTAGTATAATATGAATTTGTAATTATGTATGTACATATGTGAATAAAGTGGGATGAAATAGTTATGCTGAAATTGCAATTAAGTTTAAGCTTCAATAGATGTGCTGTGTTTTCATCTTAAAAGGCTTTCGGCAAAAAAGAAGAAAATTAATATGAAATTTAAAATTCAAAGTTTGGTTATCAAAAGTGCTACCGGGGTTTTTTCGGAGAAACTTAAGGAGTTTCTTTGGGTGTAGGTACATATAGCAAACACTATCAATTCCCAGAAGAGTAAAAAGTTTTCTAATTTAACATACAAGGCTTAAGGCGATATTAAACTGTCATATATATATAAAATATGACACAATATTTGTTGTATGACGAAGTTGTATTAGGTTCTGTATATCACTTTTGAGCAATCTTTATTTGGCAAACTTGCCATATTTCTTTGATAATAGTTAGTTACTGATAAAGGAATTTTGATGTTCAAGTGTGGGGCTGGAAATAAACGGTCCGCCAAATAACTTCTTTTTTTTTTGAAAATGGCGCAAAACATCGAGTGTAACTTCGGCTGTGTGGCACAAAGCGCCGTCCTGTTGAAACCAAATGTTGCCAATATCCTCCTCTTCAATTTTTGTGAACGAAAATTTGTTCAACATGGCCCGATAACGATCGCCATTGACTGTAACGGCCACTCCTTGCTCATTTTCGAAAAATGGCCCAATTATGCCTCTGGACCAAAATCCGCACCAAACTGTGACTCGTTTTGGGTGTATCGGCTTTTCAATGTATGCGTGCGGGTTTTCTGTGCCCCAAATGCGACAATTTTGCTTGTTTACTACCCGCCAAGATCAAAATGAGCTTCATCTGAAAAGATGATTTTTTTGGCAAAATCGGCATCTTCTCTAAATCGATCGCAGGCCCACTTAGCGAAGCGTATACACAACCATATTCGTTCAGCGGAAGGATAAAACTAATTATCTGTCAAATCAGACATGAACTAAGTGTTACCATTCGCGAAATAAGCACTAGTTGAAAAAAAACGTTAGATGGTGGACCCTTTATTTTTCCTACTTTAGAACGCATAATTTTTTTTTTTAATTAAAAATTAAAACAATTTTTACAGTTTTTATTTTCAATAGCTGGTGTTATGTATCTCATTTCCAAAGCTATACAGGACAGAGAAAACATCAATATTATCTATTGAACCATAACCAATATCTTAAGTGAACAATTATCGACTCTTATACTTCTCATAAAATCTCATAAAAATACTTATTACTTAAAGCTTTGCGAAAACAAAAACATTCACAGTTCTTTGATGGTGTTAGTGTTGGAGTTTTTTTGTTTTTCTAATACTCCTCCTACCGCACATTGAATGCTTCGTCATCTGAATTCCACGCCTTTTGTTCTTAGTTTATTGATTTTTTTTTTTCAATATTATGTATATTCTATATATCTATTCAACTTGAATGCTTAAGTATTCATAAAATTTATTCCTTTCCACCATCAATTTGTTTTTATTTTATTTTGCTATCTTATATAAAAAGCACCAGAGAGAAAAAAACTAAAGGAAATGAAATTCGAAACCAATGAAAGTATAGAATCGTTTACTTGTCAATTCTTACAGGATAGAAATAAGACTCGTATCTCGTAGACTCAAGAAGATAAAAGGAACGATAAGAAGACAATAAGATAAAAAAGAAAAAAAAAAAAAACTACCACAATCTTGTACGCCTCATTTAAGTTGGAAATTTGTTCTGATTTTCTGAGATATGTACTCGTACACCTCCCATTATTGGCAGTATTTTTTTTTTATCGATTTGTCATTTAAGTCGTGGAAGATATAGCCCATACCCTGGATCTGGATACTTATTGTTCAATGGAATGAACTGTTCTCTGGTTGACTTATTTTGTGTTACCTTGCGATGAGGGTTTGACTAGACACTATCATGATGCAACTCAGTAGCTGATATCGTCAAATTTCACGATAGGAAAACGACAATGATGAACGTTTGTTGCTTTTCCTTGACAGGTGAAAAGAGATAAATATAGGTAGATACTGAAGAAAAGTCTCATTAATGATGATACTTAATCTAGATATGTATGTAGGTGAAAGACAATATATCCAGGTATGCGATGGAAGTGTTTCATGAATTATACAGTGATGTGTAACAAAATTTAAACAAAAAGTTTTTAATAATTTTTACGACAAAAATTAATGCAAAAAGGCAATGTTAGTTTCTTAATTAAACAATAAGCTCAATTTAATCGCACGAAAATTACAAAAGAAAATATAAATAAATATTTAAACTAAAGGTTCCGCCATCTAACGTTTTTTTTTTCAACTAGTGCTTATTTCGTAAATGGTGACACTTAGCTCATGTCTGATTTGACAGATAATTAGTTTTATCCTTCCGCTGAACGAATATGGTTGTGTATACTCTTAGAGAAGATGCCGATTTTGCCAAAAAAATCATCTTTTCAGATAAAGCTCATTTTGATCTTGGCGGGTAGTAAACAAGCAAAATTGTCGCATTTGGGGCACAGAAAACCCGCACGCATACATTGAAAAGCCGATACACCCAAAACGAGTCAATGTTTGGTGCGGATTTTGGTCCAGAGGCATAATTGGGCCATTCTTCTTCGAAAATGAGCAAGGAGTGGCCGTTACAGTCAATGGCGATCATTATCGGGCCATGTTGAACGAATTTTTGTTCACAAAAATTTAAGAGGAGGATAGTGGCAACATTTGTTTTCAACAGGACGGCGCTACGTGCCACACAGCCGAAGCTACACTCTATGTTTTGAGCTATCTGCAAAAAAAAAAAAGAAGTTATTTGGCGGACCCTTTACTTTTTTTAATCGAATACTACTTTCTGGGTTTTTAACCCAGTTCACGTTATGAATGAATAAATTCTTAAAAATATCTTCTAATTCCAACTTTTATTACTTTCCCAACAGAGAAAGAATTATTGTATATAAATATAATTTTTTTTAAAAATAACCTTTCAAACACAAACAGAATTTTTAAAACCGGATATCCCTTTTTTGTTTTTACTCCACTTCCTCTATAAATATCAATTTTTTAGAAAGAATTTTCCTTAAGATATCCCATAAAAAATCTTTAATATAAACATCCGTTTTTACTCCTTGTACTTAAAAAAAAAAATAACCCTAAATCGATCTACTAAAAAATTACCTATCAAACACAAAAAGAAAATTCCCATAGAAAAACCTTTCAAACATAAAATGAATTTCTTAAATGGGGACATTTTTTTTATTTTACCCCGATTCACCCTACAAATAGCAAAATTAAAAAAATATCCTTCTAGACATTTACTAAACATAATCTTTTAACCGCAGCTAAAATCTTTTCAATCGAATACGTCGTTTTCATTTTACCCCATTTCACCCTACAAATTGCAAACAAAATTTACAAAAAAGAGTAGCCTATGTTCATTGTCATGATCCAAGAAATCTTTTCAAGAAGTTTCGTTAAAATTAGTTTAGTATTTTTGACGTTATAGTGGAACAAACAGACGAACTCATTTTGACATTTTGAAAATGAACGAAATGCACTTGCTTTTTGCATTTTTTTGAATGAAAAAGTAATATTTTTTGACAAAAAAACCTATGAACTTCTTATTGTTTTTTGTTTGAATAGTTTAAAAGAAAATCCAAGTAAATTGGTTGAACATTACGTGAGTTATACTTAAATATATGTATGTATTGCTATAGATTTTTTAGCACCTCAGTGTACTTAGGAAGATTCATTCCGAATAAGTATATGAACGTTGATAAACCTTTAATTGGGTTTTGGTATCCTTAGGGTTAGATAACGAGGGATTCTTTATCCTGCAAGTGTTGATGATCTCATTATCGTTCAAGATGTCAAGAAATTAGTAGGCAGTTGTGTTTAGAAGCCGGAATTTGTCTTCAATTTATTTGAAAAATCTTTAAGGATATTTTCGTGATTTCAAAAATTAAATTCCTTAAATGAAAACTAAATGTTCGTGTCAGCCTTTAAAAAAAAAACATGTTTTCACCAAGAAGATAAACATAATTGCTTCTAAGACTCTTGCAATTAAATTATATTTATGAAAAGGTCTTTACATAGCTCTGTTAGTCATTTCATCAAAAACTTTACCCAAGGACTTTCATTATCAATTTAAAGTATCCTTCTTTATAGCAAATTGAAAATCAATACTAACTGTAAAATGAAAGAAAAACTTAAACCAAATAATAACACAAAAAAAAAATAGGAAACAATTTTATACTCGAGTTTGCGTTGATAGAATTTGTGAACGTTTGAGACATCAGCTGATGGTTCTGGTTCTGGTGTGTTGCCATCATTGAATGTCCTTTTTGCTTAGCCATCACACGAACAATATTGCAGACGTGACAAAACTTTGAAGTAATCCCACGAAGGCAAAGAATCAAGCAGGTGCAGCGGGGCGGGGTTGTATGTATTGAGTATTGAGAGGCGGCAAGCAGTATGTTTGTTCGTTGGAGAAGTGTAATTGGAAATTAATTGACCTGTACGAGGTGTTTTTTTTTTTTTTATATTATTTTTCTTCAGGACACTTCTGCTGTTGCAAACATCACGTAATATGTTCTAGATTTTCATTGATGACAAGCAGGTATATGAACACATTTTATGTTCGCAATTTTGATTGATGGTTTCGGATTTTTGCTTTTCCTTTATAAATAAAAATGAAATTGATTGATTAACATGTTCTTTGTGTCGTCAGCGTCGCTGTCGTTTCAGGAACAAGTTATTTTGTTGTTCTATGTATTTTTTAATTCTAGAAAAACAAAATCACCTGTCAGGGGATGGATAGAATGTGTGTATTGTGTTGAGAGGGCTCATTAAAAAATCCATCCTGACGTGAAACGAAGTTATTTTTGACGAAGTGCTTTATCATGGTTCTGGATGTTAATAACATTTTTGTTGATAAAAGTAACTTAAGATTGTATAATATATATGTATGTAGATACAATGTACATTGCTCATATGTATACGTGCGTGATGTGTTGACAACATTAATGACATTTCATGTTGTTTATTTGTGTCAAATGCCTCAAATTATAGATGTAAGAGTCAACTCAATGTTAAACATACATAATTGTTTGTTGATTTTTTGAGGTGTAGATATTTTTGGCCAGTGTAGAAATTGCACAGGGACAAACAACAGTGTAAAGAAAACTTTTAAACTTGAAGATTTTAGTACGACAAATCGTAATTTTTGACTTTAAACCAAATTTTTTAAACCTATATATTTTTTTTTTTAAGTGAAAGCTTTAAGAAAAAAATTAATATTATTTGATTAACGAGTCCATAAGCTACAAATTTCTTTAAAATTCAGTTTGACAGTTGACATATGTATTTTTAAAATAGCAATATCTTTTAATCAATCGTTCGTAGGATAAGAATTGTCAAAACTTAATTTTTTGTAGAGAATCGCAAACCCTACAATCTTTTCTTGAATGACTTTTTGATAGCATGTGCCGTTAAAGAGTTATATGCCAAAATCATTTCTGTGAATGATGAACCAATTTTTGCAATTGTTAGATTGATGGGGTCTTTTCAGTTTCAGCTCAATCAAAATTTTTTACCAATTTGCAGAATTGTGTTCAAGGCTTGACTTTTTGTGGTCTTATTTTGACTGATGGTCGGCGATATAAATTCTAAATCGATATTTTGAACTAAAAAAGACAACCCCTCAGGATGAATATTTTTAGTATAGATAGGAAGATTTGAACTTCGGTGAGTTTCATTTCAAGACTTTTTCTATTGGGATATTCAGTCATTTTTGTTAATTCCATTTACTCAGATACTTTAAACCGTTTATAAAACATCGCTGGAATTTTTGGAAATTTATGCAAAAATTATATATAGCTCCTTCATCTTGTGGCGCGTGCGCATATGAAAATCAATATTTTTTTTTTTTTTTACTCCAGGAAGGTATTTCCATTCAAGAATGGAAACTGTCTTACTTGGTTCTTATTCATAAATAAGGTTCTAAAAATGACGTATAAAATTATAGGGGTATTTATAAACTCTCCGAAATTCCCAAATTGTTTGAAAGTTTGGTGAAAATTAAGCTTGATTTTCGTACAGGTGAATATTTAACAGAAGTACAGTATGGTTTTGTCTCAGGTCGATCTTCTGTTACCAATCTGACTTATTTCACTTCATACGTCGCTGACGCTATGCAACAAAAATCAGTAGGCAGTATACACTGACTAAAGTAAAGCCTTTGATTCTATAAACCACCAAACACTTCTGAAAAAAACTTGAGATTTTTCTTCGTATCTTATAGAACACAACAAGTTAAGATTGGAGATATTCATATTCAAAGGATATTCAGTGTTCGTCGGGTGTCCCACAAGTTAGCCACCTGGGTCCGCTCCTTTTCATAATTTTCATTAATGATATTGATTCGGTGTTGTGAATTCTTATTATATGCGGACGATCTGAAACTATTTTCAAAAGTATCGAATATGGATGATTGTCAACTTATTCAATCTGATATTGATTCTCAATCAAATTGGTGTCACATAAATGGCCGTAAATTGAATATTAAAAAGTGTAACGCGAGTTTTTTTCCCAGAAAATCTCAAAGATAGGATAGGGTTTCAAGTATTAAAGACTTAGGAGTTTTTCTTGATTCCCCACTTTCTTTTAAAAGTAATATCGATTATTTGGTTTTTAAGGCCAAAAAGATAGGTTTCATACAACGAAATGGAAAAGACTTCAGAGATCTTTCCGTTTTATTATCGCTGTTTACATTTCTTGTCAGATCACTTTTAGAGTACTGAGTACTATTATCTGCAGTGCCGTTTATAAAGTTCATTCTGATCGGATTGAAAAAATTCAAAGACGATTTACGAAATATATATATATTTAAAAAAATGAGTTGATATTTCAGCCCCATTAATGAGGCTTGATGCCAATTACATCGAATAAAAGCGTTACAATCAAGAAGAAAAAATCGTAGTGTAATGCTTATTAGGGACTTACTATGCTCCCATATTAAATGTCTATCGCTCCTTGCTTTAGTACCAATCTATGTTCCCGGTCTAGGTCTATGAGAACTAGAGTCTTCTTATTCCAAGGAACTCATATGACTAATTATTGTAGTTAAGAAACTCACATATTAATATTTTTAATCTAAATCGTAATAAATTTAAAACTACGAGGTATTATAACGGGTGATTTTTTAGCTGGTTTGGTTTTGGCAACACTGGTTTTGACAGCTGACGTGTGTTTAGTACCTTGTGTCACTGTCAAACAGCTTCAGTTTGGTTTGCAATTTAACCATGGATCGTCTTACAAATGAACAACGCTTGCAAATTATTGAATTTTACTATCAAAATTCGTGCTCGGTTCGAAATGTTCATCGCACGCTGCTTGTGTTCAGCGATGAGGCTCATTTTTGGTTGAATGGGTACGTAAATAAGCAAAATTGCCGCATTTGGAGTGAAGATCAGCCAGAAGCATTGCAACAGCTACCAATGCATCCCGAAAAAGCCACTGTTTGGTGCGGTTTATGGGCCGGCGGCATTATTGGGCCATATTTCTTCAAAGATGATGCGAATCGCAGCGTTACTGTCAATGGTGAACGCTACCGAGCGATGATAACAAACTTTTTTTTGCCCGAAATGGAAGTTCTTGACTTGCATGATATTTGGTTTCAACAAGACGGTGCCACACAGCACGCGAAACAATGGCGCAATTGCGAGGCGAGTTTGGTGAACAGTTAATTTCACGTTTCGGGCCGGTCAATTGGCCGCCTAGATCGTGCGATTTGACACCATTAGATTATTTTTTGTGGGGGTATGTCAAGGCTAATGTCTTTAGGGACAAGCCCGCTTCGATTGACGCACTGGAAGCCAACATCCATGCATTCATTCGTGAGATACCGGCCGATATGTGTGAAAGAGTATGCCAAAATTGGACTCAGCGGATGGGCTACCTCTGAGACGCAGCCGCGGTCAACATTTGCATGAAATTCTCTTTAAACATTAAATTGCAAGGTTCAAACTATCGATTCAAATAAATATTTCATTCATTTTTTCGAATTTTTTGTGTTTTTTTTTTAAAAAAGTTCTAAACCTCTTAAAAAATCACCCTTTATTTATGCACATTTTAATTTGCTCTTGCAGTACTGATATCTGTTAGCTGTAATATTACTTGTAGATTAAATAAAATAATTAAACAATTATGTAATTAATTAAAAGAAATAAATGAAAACCTGATTATTTTAAATTTGTTTGAAACAAACATTATTTATTTGGTACTTAGGCAAAATGAGAATGAATAATGACCAAATTTCCTCCTCACTGAGAGAATTTGTGCAACACAAACTATTTATAATTACTCTCGCTTATCGTTTGAAATTCAAATAAAAGCAAATGAATTTTGTATATAACAATTTTTATAAGCCACCAGAGCCTCACAAACTTCCATAATGCTAATTAACCTCGAAACCACAATATCAACAGAATGTCACGTTCACAGAGAAACACGGTGACAACATAAACATCAGGAAAGTTGCAAATACAGTGACAAATTTTATTTGCACGCAAATTGGAAAGTTTTGTTTGATGCTGAATTAAACATGACCTCGTTTTTTTTTTTTTGGTTGTATATGTGGAGAAAAAAGTCCATTTCATCAAGAACGAAAAGAGTTCACGTGGACCTCATAACATCATGTGCCAACCAACCATCTGAATGTCCCTGCCTGGATGTATGATCGGGGACAAACACAACGAGAGTGCACTCGTTTGATGCGATAATGATACTGATGCTCATTTATTCAGATTGCTTTGAATTTTGAATTAGGTCAGAGGTGAGGTATTGCATCTTTATTTTCTTATCTTATATCTTCATGATGTATCCAGTATCCATTGAGCTTTACGGGTTGGATAGAGTATGGCGTCTGGAGACGTTCAGGTCCCCATCATCATCATCGTATATGATGCTGCATAATACGTCTGACGTCTGGCTTATAAAAACAGTTGAATAAATGTTTCTGAAAGATCCTAATTGCATATTGCAATTTGGATAGACTAATGCATTGATAAGAGAAATGTTAATCCCTATTTTATTATGGATTTATGCATTATGCTTTTTTTTTTGTATGTCAAAAAGAAACTTGGGAATATCATTTTTCGGTATAAGTTAATTTTTTCATGATATACATTTTGAGGAATTATTCAAATAAACCACAAACAATATTCTATACATCTTTTTGGTAAAAAATAAGTAGACATTAGATATTTTAACAGGTTCTATTTTTATTATAGAAGAAAGGATTGTATATAAAAAAGTGTGCTAAAAACTGTCAGAAAATTATACATTTTTACTTTATCTTTAAAATTTTGTGCCCATGCTTGTTAAATGAATCAATCATTTTTTTTTTATAGATTTGCAACTTTTGTAAAATTATGTTCCATTGGAAAATCTAATTTCAACAAATGTTTCCGAAACACCCTGTAAACAATTTTAAAGAGAATTTTTCTTTTTTTCTACCCATAAGGACTTCCTCTTAGAAGAATAACGAGGATCCGTGAAACAAATCCCCAATCAAATTACTCCCCAAACAAAAAATTAAATAACTAATAAAATTTGTATGAAGTTGGGGAATTTTTTCATGTCACAAAATTAGGGATTTATTTCAAGGGCTTTTTTGAAGACATATTAATTTTTACAAATTTTTTTGAATTGGGAAGTTATTTCATGATGAAAAATGTCCCAACATTCAACTATGAAAGAAATCTCCAACTTTGGAGACTTATTTATTTCTTTTATTTTTCAGCGATTTTTGGCTTCTAGATATAATTAGCGGTGATCCTAAAGGTAAAAAATTGTTTTACAATTTATGAGCTTCATTCAAGAGTCGTTTGCAAACATAAAAAGTTCAAGTAAGTTTAAAATTTTGTTCGGAAAAAGCAGATCCAGCAAGTTTTTGTACGTTTTTCAGGAAATCCAATTAAACAAAAAGAAAAATGATAAACAGTAGTTGAGATATGGACCCCATCGCGGGTTCAAAGGAATTTTACTCGTTTCTACGGTCCTCTTTTCCTACTTTGGACGGTTCACTTCGCGGGTTCCAAGGGTTTTACTTCCTTCTCGTTCTCGAGTCCTCTGTCCCACTCAAGCAACTCTGTTGATCCCTTTAAAATATGTTCAGTTGTCAGACAGTTGTCAATGGCAGCATAGTTCTTTATTAAGAGCGCTGTTTATTTTGTATTAATAGTAATTACATTTTTTAAGACAACAATAAATAAAATCATAAGAAGGGTCTAAGATTTGAGGATGTTTGTTGAGGAAGTTTAATTAAAAATGAATAAAATCTCAAATTTGGAGAGTTATTTCATTTGCAAAGCTTTAGAGGGTTAAAGTAAAAAAATAGTTTCTGCAATGCGTCAGAAAGCGGGTAAGCTATATAAGGTTAAACATACCCTAAAGGCAACACAACTGATATTTGCAATAAGTTTTGGTTGTTATTTTAACCAAGAGTTCAGTTTATTGAACAGTGTCATTAAAATACTGAACAAAGTTTCAAAAAAGGTTCATTAAAATTGTAACCTTCCGATACGACCCATAATGCCTCTATAGATAATTCTCTTAATAAAATTAAACGAGCGCTCTTAATTTTTTTAATTCAATAAATTCATCAAAGACAAATGGTTGTCTATATACTTTCAATGCTTTTAAATCGATCAAGTCTAAATTCAATGATATCATTGATGTCGATAGTTGAATTAACTTTTTTCCACGGAATCTTTTACTCACACATTGAATTTATTAAAAAAAAATTCCTGGAAATGTAACAACAACAAAAAATCTTAAGAATATCTACATATCTATCTATACAATTCTTAAGCCATCACCCTCTGTCTCGGTATCTCTCCGCTATACTTAATGAAATTAAATGTCTTCAAAAGTACGTATAGTGACATAAGAAAGTAAAAGAGACAACACTTTAAAGATACAAAAAATACAAAAAAAAAGGAGAGAAAGCAAATCAATAGCCTTGCTCCTGATGCCAACATCATCACATCGCAGCAAAAAAAAAAAAAAAAAAAAAACGAATAAATTCTTCCTAATTGGATTTCACTGTACAAATTGCCATTTTAAAATACCACTGAAGCACGAAATGAAAAAGAAGGTATATATGCAAAAGGACTTTCTTTCTTCAAATTGTATAGGTGAGGTACACGCTTTACTTCTCACAAAATGGGTATTAAAGGTACGCGAGACGAGTGTAGCCGAGCTTAAAAGTGCTCCTTTTGAAAAAGTCTTTCACAAATCACTTAACTTTATTTTTGATGTTTCGGTTTTGTGCTTCTCCTTAAAAAAGGATATCACTCATTGAAAGGTGAAATATGAAATAGACTTTAAGTGGGCTTGTCAAAAATTTCAACCGAACAATTTTTGAGTTCAATTTCAGGAGCACTCTGGTTTGTTATGATTTTAACAACCGAGGAGATATAGTTCTTCTTCTTCTTGTAAATTGGAGATTTAGTGCGAAATGATTACAACTTATTGAAGGTTTGAATGAAACAACAACGACTTGAGTGAGCTGCCACCAAGTCTTTATAGGCTGGAGTTATAGCTTTATTTCACGGCTGTCAGGCCAATCATCAGACTCCTTTTAGTGGTGCTTAGTCTATTACGTTCAATTTTAATGTGAAAAACTTAACGCGAGTGTGTTATCACACAACTTAATTTTTATTTACTTACGAGTTGTTGTAACACGTGTGGTTTCTTTTGTGAGGCATATAAATGTGCATAGGTCCACTTAAGTTAATATTGCACAAACACAAAATAACGAAAAAAGAGTTAGAATAAGTAAAAAAGGACTAAAAGAAGGATGAGTTAAGAATAGCTTGTTTTAAAGCAGGCTTACTCATGTTGGGGTTGAAGGTATTTATGTTGTTGGCTTTGCGTAGCATTCGAGTCAAAGGTTCGTTGAGGCCATAATCGGTACGGGGGTAGGCAGTGAGGAAGAAAGGAACAGATCTTAACTGACGGGTGTTTGGATTCAGACAGATCTTTTGGAGAAGAGTAGGGCAATCAATGACCTCATTTATTAATTGGTGAACAAAAACGATGTCAGCAGTATCACGGCGTAATTTGAGCGGTTGAAGGTTCAGAAGTTTAAGACGGTCTGCATAAGAAGGCAGGTTATAGGGATCATCCCAGCCAAGACCCCGCAAAGCGAAGCGTAAAAATCTGCGCTGGACGGCTTCGATACGATCTATGTGAACTTGATAATATGGTGACCAGATTGGTGAGGCATATTCTAGGAGAGGTCTTACAAAAGTCATATAAAGGGATTTGGTTACATATGGACAAGAAAATTCTTTTGACCGGCCGGCGTTTTACGAATCCGAGTGTTGAGTTGGCTTTGCTTATAATGCTGTCGTAGTGGGAGCGAAAATTTAGTTGAGTGTCACAAATGACTCCCAAGTCGCGAATGGAGATTACAATAAGAACAGGTACTCCATTAATCGAGTCTTGTCTTTGGGACAAGGGAGGGCGCTTTCGAATGAAGGTTATGGTTTGACATTTCTTAATGTTTAGCTCAAGAAAGTTCTTTTGGTACCAAGTAAAAAAGCTATTTAAGTCTTTTTGCAGAATAAGTGCGTCGTCAGGGGTAAAAATTTGTTTCGATATTCTCATATCGTCAGCGTAAATTTCAAAATCAGATTGAGGTAAAATCAGCTCAACGTCATTTATAGTCAAAACGAAAATAAGTGGTCCCAAATGGCTTCCCTGGGGTACTCCAGAAAATGCATGAATATGTTTGGAGATACTCCCTATGAAGAGCACTCAATACTGACGGTCAACTACGTATGACTGAATCCAAGAGGTGAACAAAAGAGGAAAACCAAGCTTTTTAAATTTAAAAAGAATGATATTGTGGGAAATTTTGTCAAATGCCCTACTAAAATCTGTTGCTATGGCATCAACTTCCTTACCTTCTTCTAAGGCAGACAGCGTTTTTGAAACGAATACAGTGAGGTTAGTTGTTGTGGATCGTCCTTTTAAGAACCCGTGCTGCTTAGAGGTACAAATTGATTTACAGTGAACAAACAGCGACTGGTAAACTATACTTTCAAAAAGTTTAGGTATACAAGAGAGTTTGGCAATGGGTCTGTAGTTGGAAATATCATTTTTGCAATCTTTTTTGTAGACAGGGTTAATGAAAAAAATTTTCCACATCTTAGGAAAAATACCACTTACAATGGAGAGGTGAAAGAGTTTTGTAAGAGGCTGTGCTAATTTTCCAATACATTTTTTAAGAACGATTGCTGGGAGACCATCTGGACCAGGGGAAAAATCATCTTTCAGTTGATTAATTTTACTCACCACTGAAGATAGGGAATTGTTGATATCAGTAAAGGAGGTATGAGGATAATTGTACAAATAACTAAAATAGTTCAAGTCTACCTCGGTATCGTTAAAATAAAATGCTTCGCTGAAAAAAATCTGCAAAAAGATTGGATATGGTATGAGGGTCAGCAGACATAGATTCACGAAGTCTTAACGTGGAAGGATAACCATCCGATTTTTTCTTGCAATTAATAAATTGGTAGAACTTTTTTGGGTTGGTAATAAGATCAGCCTGTATTTGATGGATATAATTGGAATAAAGGGAGTCACATAAGGTCGAGAAGTTGTGGTAAGATGAGAGATAATTAGAAAGGTCCAAACTAGACCTCGATTTCAGAAACTTTTGCCAAAGTTTATTACGTAGTGAACGATGTTCTTTATTATACCAAGGAGGAGAAGATGTGAAATTTTTTTGAAGTAAAATAGGGACTGACCTCGAAAAACAGTCAAAGATGTGGTTATAGAATGTGTCAATCACTAAATCAATGTGAATAGATTAAATTTCCGCTGCGTTAAGAGATCTGTATTATGATGTTCGCTGACATACGCGAAATTAATAGAAATGGGGGGGGGGGGGGTGATAGTTATCAAGTTTGGAGAGGAGGTGATTACTTTCCGTGACAACAGAGTTGTCAGCGTCAGACGTAAAAATAAAGTCTAGTTGTCTTCCTAGATTATTTTTGATATCGCTCATCTGAACAAGACTAGAAGCAAGAATATTTTGATATATATAAGCTATCAAGATTTTTGTATAGGTTTTAAACGACAGAAAAGTGCCCTTACTGACTTTCTTGTTCCTTTAACAACTCTACTAAATTTTTTTGTAGAAAAGGGTTTTAAATCAATGTTTTGGGAAATACAGTGGATATTGGATTTCGTCGATTCAAATTCGTCGAAATAAACTTCATAAGTTTGGGGTAAATCCAAGTCCAAAAGGGGTGATCGCCATTTTGAATTAAATGTATTTTGATAGTAAATACATATTGGTCTAAGAGAAAAAAATTGTTTGGCATAATATTTCCAACAAATTTTGTTACAAACTGTGTTTTTTTAATATTTAGAATTAAATATTTCAAATTTAGTTGGAAATAAATATTAACATTGAAATATTGAAATTAAAGAAGTTGATACAGCCGAACTAGACAAAAAATGTGGGGTGCATCATAAAATTGTAGAAGGGCCTTGACTTTGCATTTAATTGTTTCTAAAAGTCTAACGGCCATATTATTCACTCGATTAAACCAGATTAAAACTTAAATCCAGATGTAAAATAATTTAAATCTAAAAATTTAATCCAATTCATATTATTCACTCGATAAATCCACAGTTAAATGCAGTTTCGATAAATCCAATTGAAATTAAACTGCTCTCCAACGGTCAGTTTAAGTACTGTGTCACTTTTGTCGACCATGAAATAAAGTCATGTTTACGTACGAACATTTATATAGTCGTGCTCTCAAAATATTGAATTTGTACTAATTTCTTTATATAAGTATTGAAGTATTTGAATCGTAAAAACTCGCAATTTTTAATAACAGACCTTTTTATTTATATTAATTAAGAAAAATAAAAATTAAAAAAACCATCAAAAACAATAAAAATGGATTTTATTCGTGAAATTAATGAGATAGTCTGGTCATGTCTTCGGCATGGGGTAGTGGAGGAGCAGGTCACCAACAAACATCCCCCTCGTCGACCATCATATAAGCAATTTAAGAGGGCCTGCGTCAATGGACACGATGACGTTGACTTTCGAAAATATTATTGCCTAAAGAAGGAAGCATTTTAGCGGTTATATTCCATGGTTGGAGACGAGTTAGAAGGTGATAGACGTCGGTATGCGATTCGGTAGCTGTAGGGTTATCACTTAAACTATTTAGATATTCATTGCAGATCAAGAGAGCTTACAACAGAACATAAACTGTTGGCTGTGTTGCGTCTGCGTCTGTGAGCAGACTGCAGCCGACTACATCGGGATATCTCAACCCACTGTTGCTAAAATTTTGCCAACGGTTTGTGATGCAATTTTGCGGCACCTTCCTGAAATCATCCGCATGCCTCGAACAAACCAATAGCGACAAGAAAAGGCAACAGCATTCGCCTAGTTGTCTGATTTTCCCCATTGTATCGGAGCCATTGACTGAACGCATTTTCGTATGATTTCACCCGGAGGTTTCTCGCTATAAAATGGTTAAGGAAAAAATATAAATACATCACATCAAAAAAAACACATTAAATAAATAATTTAAAATAAATTCTTTTTCATCTTAATTGAATTTTATTTAAATAATAACAAAAAAATCTTTCAGACACAGCAGGGCACAACAAGAACTGTCATAGGAGAAATTGACGTTTCTCATATTTGACATTTGGATTTAAAAATTTTACAACAAGACTAAAGACATTTAACATCTGGATTGAAGGCATTTTAAATCCATTGAATTTATTGCATGTTTAGAGTGAATAATATGAACATAGATTTAATTTTTTGGATTTAATAAATCTGGATTTATTAGTTGGATTTAAAAATCACTTAAATCCTATTTAAATCCAGAGTAAATAGTATGACCGTAAAGCATACAAAACAAATTTGACATATTCCTCTCTCCAGCGGTTTCCCCTATTTTGATCCTTCTAATTTTTGAATCGATTTATTTCAATTCCTATTGGTCGGAGAGGAAAAGTGTGTTATATGTATAAACACAAAATATTCAGCATGCAATTTTGAACATTTACTATTTAAAAACATAGGGGCGACAAAGTTTCAGCAGTCTCTTTTGGTGTCGATCTGAGTGACTTGCACATGAGACGCGAAAATGACTAGCGAATTGTGATGGATCGAGAATTTTAACATTTCATTCGCATGAGTGGTCACTGACAACTGCCAAGTTTCAAAAGTAAAAATAAGTGTTTTGAGGTTAAATTCGAACGAATTTTTTATTTGGCGGTGTGTGGAATCCGTCCTGATGTTGTGGATTGCAAATTAACGTTTGACAGTTCGCCGAAGATAAGTTATTTGTCACGCGTAGAAAATATTGAAATACAAAATTTTCCAATTTAAACTTATTTTACTCAGTGTTTTCTATTTAAATTTGTCGATTGAAGCATTTATTCACTTCGTCGAAAACTTTAAAACATATAAAGAAGAAATTGGATATTTTATCTAGAAATTGCTTTAAAAAGATCATGTGGAGAGCACTTAACAAAGGTGAAATAAATTTTGTTAAAATGTAGGCAGGTACCTTAAATCAATATAAAAGATGGCACACAAACCCAAAATAATATACTTAGTCATTCACAACATCATTATGTATTTCATTATAATGTAAGGATCTAATTGCAAATCCAATTGTCTAACGCATTAGAAAAACAATCAAAAAATCACCTTCACCTTTGTTAGTATTTACATAGATACATACAACCTACCTACTTTGGTTTCACATAAATTATTTAGAATAGGCTTACTCAAATATAAACACAGTGATTGAAGCCCTATTTGTGTTCTGAAGATAGATTTATATGAAGGTACGGGAATGAGTAGGTACATAACGTATGTATATGTATGTAAACCTGAACCATATGCCTTTATTAAAATTCGAAAAGT
This sequence comes from Leucozona laternaria, assembly GCA_932273885.2. Taxonomy (NCBI): domain Eukaryota; kingdom Metazoa; phylum Arthropoda; class Insecta; order Diptera; family Syrphidae; genus Leucozona; species Leucozona laternaria. The sequence continues at coordinate 16,920,333 of OW026368.1, read as the reverse complement.
CAAAGTTTATTAAAAAAAAAAATATACATTTTTCATGTGAAAGGTTCATCGCTTAATAAAGTTCAAAATAGAATGAAGGACATTATTTGGATTTGCTGATCGAATTATTGTTTTTTTTTTTGTTTCTAATCAACGCAACGAATAGGTCAAATTTAGAAGTACGCACTTTGAACCTACATAATTATAGAAGTCACATTATAATTTAATAATAATAAAACGTCCATGGAGGATTGTTTTTCGCGGAGTAAAACCAACACAAAGGACAATGCAACGCATTGCTGTGGAATAAATCAATTATTCAGTCAATTTTCGCACTTTACAGTCTGGGAATTAAGTTGGTAGGCAAAACAACACAGGCTTAGATAGTGATTGTATGAAAGATTCATAGTTGAATATGGGTATTATTGGCTAACTTATTGGAATGTCAATGATTGTCAAATGAGCACAACAAGCCAACAATATACAGGGTCATTCGCATGAGGTGTAACAAGAAGCTAGATCATGTAGGTTGCGTCAAGACAAGAAAAAAATGTTTATAAGAGGGGGGGGGGGTCTATTTCGCCCCGATTAGCCAAAAGGGGCAATTTTCTCAAAAATTGACTTAAAACAGAAAACAAATTATTTAAAAACAACGGTTACACTTACAATGACATGATATACTTTTTTGTAAAGCTAGAAATCTCTCCTTTTATTTTGTTTTTAAATAAAGTTGTTTTAAGGAATATTTTTGGAAAAATTCATTTTCAAACAAAAAATTAAAAAAAAAAAAATTAAAAAATTTTGTTCAAACTAATTTTGTTCAAAGTTTTACATTATTAAGTAGTATTTTTGTTTTTAATATTCAATGCTCTTATTAATTTTTAGTTGAACACCAAAAACTAGATGCTAAAATCTTTTCTAGTTCTTTAGAAAATTGAAAATAATAGAAATAAAATTGCCTTAATTTGACTCCAATCCGTTGCTTATGTTTCTCTAAAGATCCTCTTTCCCCTAAGTTATAGCCAGTAAAGTATATTTAGTTATTTAGAAGACATTTAAGCATTCAGTTTTCTGTTTTTGACTAAAAACTAATAAGTATCATTTGATGTTGGTGACCTTTTTTACTCTAAGCTATTGTTTGTTGGATGGGCTTTAGGTCAAATGAAACAAATAAATTCTTTTTTGTCACGACGTTTCGTCTATGTATATAGACATATTGTTCACCTGATTATGTCTATATGCATAGACGAAACGTCGTGACAAAAAAGAATTTATTTGTTTCATTTGACCTGAAGCCCATCCAAGAAACAATAGCTTAAAAACTAATAAGAGCATGGAATTTTTAAAATAAAATTAGTACTTAATAACGTAAAATTTTGAAAAAAAAAAAAATTAGTTTGAAATTTTTATTTAATTTTTTTTCAAAATTTTGAGTTTGAAAATTAATTTTTCAAAAACTATTCTTTAAAACAACTTTAATTAAAAACAAATTAAAAGAAGAGATATCTAGCTTTACAAAAAGATATATCACGGGATTTGGTCTTGTGAATAAAAAAAAGGCTAAAACTTGGATTTTTAAGCAAAAGCTAGGTTTTTGGTGAATAAAAATAAGCTTAAACTAGCTAGTTAAAGATGTCTTTTAGTAATCAAGATTTTTGTATCTGTCTAGAAAGATTTGACTAGTTCTTATTTAAGTATTGCGTTTAGTTATAGTGCGAATATGGCCGAGTTTATACGCGTAAGAAAACCAAAATTGTATAAGAAACGGTTGGAAATTAGTGATGAGGATTTTCATAGTTTATTTTGGTTTTCAAAAGAAAATGTTCAGTGTCTTTTTGATTACATTTTAGGAGATTCAGCAGAGCGTAGAAGAGGTGCACTGACTTCTGAGCAGAGAATGCAGAGCAGATATTTTTGAGATATCTGAGTGAACCAGGATTTCTGTGGGGTGTAAGACATGTTCTTGGAGTTGAACGCTATTCTGTATGCAAGACTGTTAAGCACGTGGATAAGAAGATGATTAACATTCATATTAGAATTCCGTCGAGTCGCAGAGAAATCGAAACAGAAAAGGCAAAATGGGCGGAAAATATGCGTTTCCTGGAGCTTTTGGGGCAATAGACCGCACCCATACTGCTATCTCCAAACCCCAAAGATTTTCTGATGAAAACATTAATCGGAAAGGCTTCCACAGCCTTAATGTACAAGTGACATGCAATGCAGCCGAAGAATTCACAAGTGTGGACGCCCAGTGGCCAGGGTTATGTTCACGACTCACGCAACTTGCTCTCGCTATAAGATGGCTAGGCTTGTAATATAAGAATAGGTACAATTACAAAGTTAATGGAAAAGTATGTGTTATGGAGAACTTTTCATAACCATATACGTGAGAGAACCGATGGTAAGAGAACAACTTTATATTTAGTTACTCAAGAATTAAGTTAGTTGAATAAACGATCTTGAACTAAACGTACCGTGTTTAATTAATTAAAAGAGTACATACAACAGTATTAAGCAGGAACTAAAAACTTGTGCGAGGTGTTAATTAAATATTAGAGAATAACTCAAAAAATAGGACAACAGCTAAAGCTATCTAACCCAAAACATGTGAATAAAAAACCGACATCTTAAATAACGAAACAAAAGCTAGAATTTTCCAGTTCAAGCTATTTAGCGTTATCATTTTTTTATTCACATAAAAAAAGCTTAAGCTAGAACTGTCTGGCCTCTGCTGACTAAACGGGGGGGACCCCCCCTTACTGTCCGATTTTTTTCTTGTCTCAACTGCATAATAAATAAACAAACAAATATGGTTTTGGTTCAGCTGATGCAAGTTTGCAGCACTTTACATAAAAGTTGATGTCAATTTATTGCGTTCATATTAATGATTGATGAAGCCTTACGATGATGCGTTTCTTAATTTATAAAATTAATTATTTAATTTGGTCTCATTTATTACTGTCTGGCATTGTTATTTTTCCAAAAATAATTTTTCTATACCTAACTTTTAATAACTTGTAATATATCTTACTTTATCGTTATAGACTCTCATAATGTACTTTGTACCCACATCCGTCAGTTAGGACAAACACACAAAAATTAAAAAGCCATAAATCTGCTTCTTATGCGAAGCCAATTCATAATAAGACAGATAGCAGATGGTTAAGGAATTAAGAACATAACACCATCTCTTCCCTCATCACTATGACATTATAATATCTTCTCGCTTTTAGCCTTTTTGTATTCCCGTCAAGCAAACGACCGACATCCTTCACACACATTTCACACATAACCCAAAATATCTCATTAACTTTAATTGATTCATCTCACACAGCTTATTCACATATTTTGGCCACTGATATACTGCTACAAAATTTCCCCCAAAAAAAAAAAACCATAAGTATCTTCAATGAATGCAGAAAAAGAAGAAGATAGCCTTTCATTTAATTTAACTTAATAAAATTAGAGCTCGAAATGAAATATGAAACCTTTGTAGTATTAGATACACATAATATGTTTATATGGAATTAGTGTGTGTTGATATGCCTTTCTTATGCCACTTTTTCTTAATTTCTCTCTCATTTCAGGATCAGGATCAGGATCATCATTTACATCTTTCTCATCGCATCTTCAGCTCGTCCTTCAACTCATTCGGCGATACCTTAAGCCTCTTACTTCTATTATGCTTCTGGCAAACAAAAAAAAAAAAACAAGACAAATCAGATTTCCTGATGAGTAATTCACATCATGCACGCAAATTCACATCGCACATCTCACCACACATCAGATACTGATTATCCTTTGACAACAACAACAAAATCACCACAGCCAATAAAACCATCGACTAAGGGTTGATGGTTTGTTTTAGAAGCGTCTGACATTCATGGTTTTGGTTTGAGCGTGGCTTACAAAAACGTTTGGTTTTGTATAATTTTAAAAACTTGTGATTTGCCTGTTTGGTAAATTGAGAAAATGATATTTTAATGGGAAAACAGGATGAAGCTTAGGAACCCCATGTAATGGTGTCTTATTTTTCTGTGGTTTGCTTAGAGTGAATAAGTGTAAAATAAAATAAAAAGATTGTGATTGAAATTTTTTTTTTTTTTTTTGTGAATATTTCCGTGCGGTTTTTTTTTATGATAAGGGACACAAATTTTGAAACACGACAAGTAGAAGTTAAAGAAAAATACAAATTTTGAGTGTTGTTTTTATTTTAAGTTAATTTTTGTTTCACGTGTTTGATAGTTAAAAAAAAAATAGAAAATAGAAAATAAAAATCGAAGATTGTTCTGAAAAAAGCGTTATAAGAATCATTCAAAGTGTTTTGTGGATGCATTTTGTTTGGAAAGGGGCCCGACAACAACAATACGGAGGGCCTCAGGAGTGCATTGGCCCGTCTTCGCAACAGAACGGGCCCCTCACTCCCATCCAATAACCCTTCCAATGGACAACCCCAAAATGTGAGTATTTACATATACATGCATATAATTCTACATCATGATATCAAAATTAATACAAAACATATCTACAATTTAAAAAAATTTGAAAGTTTCAATTTAAAAATACATACATATACATATGTTCGTGATTATTTTTTAAATCCATTATAATTTCAAAACAATCAGATCCTCATCGAAATGTGCTTTTTAAACAACATAAGAGAAGTCTTACAGCCATATAATTGACTCAGAAGACTGTCCAATGAGCCACTTGAAGAGAAGCTTTAGGCCAGGCGCGCACATGCAACTAAACAGTTTGGTTGCGATTTTGAGCACTATGGGATTATATGAGAGTCCGCGCACATAAACCGGCGGACTCTCATATAATCCCGAGGGACGAAACGGTTGGGTTTTTTTATGGGAACCCCTTTATAAATAAATTATGTTATATGTAATACTAATAATGATAATGCTTGCCCTACTAGCTATAATGTTTACCAACAATTTGGAATACCTTCTTAAGCAGAGTAAACTTTGATAAGCAATGCCTATCCAGGGTTCGTACTTCACTTCAATCGAAGTAGATTGACTTTGATTTTGAGAAAGAAATAATCTACTTCCCTACTTCGCTTTTTCAAAATCTATTTCTATTTTTTTTTCATTTGAAAAAATCCGCAATCAATAAATAAAAAGACAGCACTGATCACCACGCACTAAATAGTTTAAGTAAGAGACAGCACTGTTGTTTAATATAAACTCAAAATGTTAAAACCAAGATTTGCATTTGAAGACGTTAAACTTAATTTTATATAGAAACTGTGCTTTTTCGAAGGTTTGAATGTTTTTTTGAGTGTTTTTTTTTTTTTATTTCTAAATTTACTACGGAAATTTTGGATTTACTTCGCTTTTTTTACAAATTTGCTTTGAAATTTTAAAACTGAAGTCTGAACCCTGTGCCTATGGCCTATGTGTTACCAAAACATCGTAAGAAAGACTGATTGGAACCCACACTTGGACGAAACAGACACAGAAAGCCGAATTTTGTCATTTTGATTGGTTTCCTTATCTAAACTTATATTCAAGTTTATTATTGGGCATAATTTCTGTTTGTCATAATTATTAAAAATGACGTCTCATTTTTTAAAATCTTACCACAATCTGATTTCAAATAAAATAGCTAAATTACACCAATCTTAGTTTTGTTAAAATTTAAAATACAAATGCCATTATTCATTCATGCCTATCTCTCCGTTCTCAATCCTTTTTAATTAATGAATAAATTGTATATACCTTAGCTTCTGTGATTCTGTATAATGATTTAATTTCATAATTCATAATTACAATGAAACAAAAGTGTGATTAATGAAGCTTTAGGGTGAGAAACGTATTTTAAAACAAATTTAAAAAAATCGTTCAGTTCGGTTTCGCAAAATGTTATTGTTACGAAGTTAGTTGTAGTTGACAAAGGGAAAGGACCATGGGCATTTTGGGTCCTTTTTTCAATATATACAGTATGTCATAAAAAAGCTTATGGAGAGTTCTTTATTTCAAATTGAAAATGGTGTTTTGGCGCATTTTATGAAAAAAAAGTATTTAATGTGGAAAACAAATTATTTAAAAAAAATGGCAACATTTACTAAAAAGTGGTTTGAGTTTTTTGAAAGCCAGAAGTCTGCTATTTTTTTTTATTTTATTTTCAAATCGACTTATTTCTATTCATAGTTTTCGAAAAAATTACTTTCAAACTAAAAATGGTAAAAATATTAAAAATAGAATACTGATTTTTTCACCTTGCAAAGGGTGTTTTTTTAGAGGTATAGAACTTTAAGTTGGCAACACTATTTTAACTGGCGGCCATTTTGTCAGCTGTCAAGTGATTTATTGTTTAGTTTGGTTTGGCATTTCAACATGAATAGACTGACGCCTGAACAACGTTTCCAAATTGTGCCCAAATGGGCCCAAAATAAGATTGCCGTTGATCCCAATTTTCTTAAGCGAATTTTGTATAGCGATGAAGCTCACTTTTAGTTGAATGGAAACGTCAATAAACAAAACTGCCGTATTTAGAGTGATGATAATCCTCAAGTGTATGTTGAGACACCGTTACATCCACAATAACTGACTGTTTGGTGTGCTTTTTGGTGGTGGTTTATGGATGCTGGCCAGAACGTTACAGTCAATGATTACCGATATAGAGCCTTGATTACTGACTTTTCGTTCATCAATTGAACAACCATGATGTGCAGGAGCTGTGGTCTCAAGAAGACGGCGCAACATGTCACACAGCTCGTGCCGCAATTGATTTATTGAAGGAAATGTTTGGTAATCGCATAGTTTCACGTTACGGACCCGTGAATTGGCCTACAAGATCGTGGGATTTAACTCCGCTTGACTATTTTCTGTGGGGATATGTGAAGTCGCTAGTCTATGCCGATAAGCCCGAAATGATTATTGACCACTTGGAGGACAACATTCGCCGTGTTATTGCCGATATACCGCCACAAATGTTGGAAAAAGTCATACAAAATTGGACCTCCAGATTAGACTACGTCCCAGCCAGCCGTGGCGGTCATATGCCAAAAATCATATTTAAATTATTATGCCAGAAGATTATCTTTCGAATAAAGTAAATTTCATGTCAATTTTAAAAAAATCATCTTTGTTATATTTCATTTCAAATTTCTATACCTCTAAAAAAACACCCTTTACTAAGACCGTGACCACACTTTCTCCTCAACTATGTCATTTAACATTAATAAACCGTTATCTACATCCATCTTCAATAGCCTTGAACCATAAGAGCAAGAACGTGCCACCCATATAGTCGTTGATTTTATTATTATTTTAACTTTCTTGGTTATGGCCATAATGGCTGTTATTCTGCGGAACAAACAATAATCTCGAAATTCGTCATTATAAATAGTGAAAAAGCTCTTATCCAGACCATTAGTTTTCTTTGTGTCTCTGTGAGATTTAAATTAATTGATAGAATTGGTATTATGTACCTATACATTCGTGCCTTCACAAACAATTCACATAGCTACATAATGTTGCTTATCAAAAATATACAAAAAATAATTAAAAACAAGAATTTATTTTGTTTATCAACTGGAATGAAATTCTATTTAAACCACTGCCACACTACGAATATTAACTTTTATGAAAATTAATCCCTGATCACTCCTTCCGATGATGCGATGGTATCTGTTTGGAATATTAAGGAACACACGGGTCATTAATTCGACAAAATTGAGTATCATATAAGTACATATATAATTTCGGTACATACAGCAGCCAGGAGTATATCTCTTTAAGATGCCAGGTTTGCCAGAATACATCCAACTACACAAATCGCATACACATTTAAGTGGCAATGAAAACTTTTTGCACTTTCCGTTTAAAGGAAACAAGGATGGGTAATTGTGTTTTAGATGGATACAAATTGTTTCATTAGTGATGGATAGCACGTATGTCTATGTCTATGTAGGTATTTCAGATTCAGATATTATAAGCACGAAATCAGTACAGAGATAATTTTGATATTTTTGGACTAAAAGATTTTGGGTTAGATATTGAAGTCTTCAAATATATACCAAATGAACTTTTAAGTTTTTTATATTTTGAACGCACTCAAGGGGTTGTGACTACCCTTGTAATGATAATACAAAGTGCGAGCGTTTAGGAAAATTGGAGAGGATTTAAAAGGATATACCGATGCGAAATGGCAAGGAAAAATTGATCCGTGTAAAGCATTCCACATTCGTGTAGTACGACTAAAGAAAGAATCTCTGTACTTAACAGTACGTCCGAAGTTGGGCTCAAGGGTAAACTGAAACGCATTCTTTGAACTACGAGTATTGCGGTTGAATTGTTTTAGAGGAGAAATGCAAATGATTGTTCGTTTCATTGAACTTATTGTTTACCCAGAGCTTTCAGTTTTGTGTAGTTAAATGGGAAAATAAGTTTTTTTTTGGAAATTGCTTGAGAATTATTAGCTTTTGGAAGAACATAAAAAAGATTAAAAACATTTTTTTCAGAGCACCAGATTACGCGAAAAACCCTTAAACCACGGTGATAATGTGGGGGGCATAAGGGACATATAAGCCCAGGTGAGTTAAACAAGAGTTAGTTAACTCTAGAAGTAAATTAAGCCAAAGTTAACTGAGGGAGCAGTTTTTTTGCGCAGAATGCATGCAGAACGACCAAACAAACTCGATGAATATAACATCAAAAGTATCTGTTTAGTTAACCCTCAGTTAACTCAACAAATTTGATGAGTTAACTTGGGTTTAGCTTTAATCTCGCACTGAAAAACTGGACCTTAAACAACCATATGATATTTCAACGATTATGCACTTTTTTCAAAATCTATTGCTCTAACAAAAAAAAAGTGTCAGAATATTTTTTGTGGAGAGCTAAAATTTACACAAAAGTTTAAGAGATATTCAGAAAAAAATTCCGTTTCCACCCCAGAAAATCAAAACAAATGGTGTAAGGTATTTTTTTTGAGATGTGCTTAATACGGAAAAAAACAAAAATTTCCAACAAATTTCAACTTCGTCAATGTCATATTTTTAAGCAAATGAATCAAAGGTCGCCACAGTATAAGAGCTTTCATAAGAAAACATTTGTTTCTTTTCGTCGCTCTGCTCGACTCTTGCATCACAGTTCTACTCACAGCTCCAGTATGTGTTTAGCCTAAGGGGTTACAAATTTAAAACATGGACAACAAATTGGAACTTCATACATATTTCGTTTGAAATAATATCATAATCAATATTAAGAACCTATTTAAGGTGTTTTCATAATGAGTGACACAATTCGGATTTGGCTTTATTGCCAAATTAACTTAATTTATACGGGCGTGTGTATTCTTACCTCAATCAAAACGTTATGTAAATGACAAAATAATTGGTTAAGGACATTGCTAATGGTGTTTTCGTGTCAATGTTTAATGAGTTTCGATTCCTTCAGTTGCTTATTGGAATTAATATCAATATGGATTAATTGCTGTATAGAGTTTGTATATTGGATAAAATTGACCTAACAAATTGTTAATAAATTACGCTTTAAATGTAACATCTATTTAGGTATAGCCAAAATAAAAGGTAACAACTTTTAATGAATTATATTCAATCACTCCACTTAAACAGAATAAATTATTATTTCTCATTTTCTTCATCTAACATAGTTGCTTTCCTGGAAAGGCTTTTGAACCCAATTATAAATATTTATTTTGGCAGAAGAAATAGTATCTAATACGAAATCCACTACCTAATAGGGTTTGAATACAAAGTTATTAAAGGCCAAATGTAGAAAGCATTTGTTTTTCACATGTAACTTTAAAATGGTCCTAAACGATTAGTGTTATCATACATTAAAATTTAAAAAAAAATATCATTCTATCAAAAAATTGGTCAAAAGTAAAAATAGGTAGGTACTGGTTTTTCTCTTTAGTAACGGGTGATTTTTTGGCTGGTTTGGTTTTGGCAACACTGGTTTTGACAGCTGACGTGTGTTTAGTACCTTGTGTCACTGTCAAACAGCTTCAGTTTGGTTTGCAATTTAACCATGGATCGTCTTACAAATGAACAACGCTTGCAAATTATTGAATTTTACTATCAAAATTCGTGCTCGGTTCGAAATGTTCATCGCGCGCTGCTTGTGTTCAGCGATGAGGCTCATTTTTGGTTGAATGGGTAAGTAAATAAGCAAAATTGCCGCATTTGGAGTGAAGATCAGCCCGAAGCATTGCAACAGCTACCAATGCATCCCGAAAAAGCCACTGTTTGGTGCGGTTTATGGGCCGGCGGCATTATTGGGCCTATTTCTTCAAAGATGATGCGAATCGCAGCGTTACTGTCAATGGTGAACGCTACCGAGCGATGATAACAAACTTTTTTTTGCCCGAAATGGAAGTTCTTGACTTGCATGATACGTGGTTTCAACAAGACGATGCCACATGCCACACAGCACGCGAAACAATGGCGCAATTGCGAGGCGAGTTTGGTGAACAGTTAATTTCACGTTTCGGGCCGGTCAATTGGCCGCCTAGATCGTGCGATTTGACACCATTAGATTATTTTTTGTGGCTGTTTGTCAAGGCTAATGTCTATAGGGACAAGCCCGCTTCGATTGACGCACTGGAAGCCAACATCCATGCATTCATTCGTGAGATACCGGCCGCTATGTGTGAAAGAGTATGCCAAAATTGGACTCAGCGGATGGGCTACCTGAGACGCAGCCGCGGTCAACATTTGCATGAAATTATCTTTAAACATTAAATTGCAAGGTTCAAACTATCGATTCAAATAAATATTTCATTCATTTTTTCGAATTTTTTGTGTTTTTTTTTTTTTTAAAGTTCTAAACCTCTTAAAAAATCACCCATTATATTTGGCGAAGTTGTCGAAAAATAATTTAAACACTCTTTATAGATTATTGTATTCTTAACAAAAAATAGTATAACACTTTTTTTTTACATAACCGGTGATCCATAAGATATTGCCACTTCAAAAACACGAACAAATGTCGAAAAGTTCAAAGAAATGTAGGAATTTAACGCATCAGAAATTTAAAAAGTACCAAAGGTTTGCTTTGTACCTTATATTCATGCGTTGACGAGACTAGAGACATGCCAATTTATAACAGTTATAACAGTTTTTCGCCATTAAATGTGTGCGTGCATTAACGCGCTTCACGTGAATTTAAAAAAAAAACTCTGGGTGTCTGAAGTATGCCCACCGGCGGCGGAGGGCTTTGGCCCTGCGGGGCAGCATAAATAGTACTTTTATAAACCAAAACTGTTATAATTGGCATGTCTAGTCAGTTCCTTTTTTTCGAAGAATGTTCCAGCAAGATATAAGGTTTGTTCGGGTACTTTCCGGACCAAAAATGGCAATCTGTCAAATTTTGAGGAGTGGGGATGAAATTCACAGACACTCAGAGCCCCATAGCAAACAAAAAAGTAAACAAAGCGACAAAATTGGAATTACTTTTGTAATTTTACTTTCTTTATTGAAATTCAATTTAATTTTTTGAAAAATCGTAATTTAACCACAATTAAATTAAAAAGCACTCATTTAAATTACACCAAAGCAAAATTTCTTTAATTTTCAATGTTTTTCTTGTTAACACAAAAGCACTGCACAATACACAATAAATACCAGGTTTTGAATAGATTTCTTTATTAAATAAATTTTTTTGGGAATTAATACACTAATTTTAAACAAAATTCACTTCAACACTTGAAAATAAAACTTAAAGTAAAAGTAAACCACAGCCATTTTGTATTTTTTTTGGTGTTCTTTAACTGGCTTTTGACAGAAAACAGAACTTACCAGATTCTGCCCGAAGAAATTTCTCGGGTAAGAATTCTCAAGAAGGGGAAATAATTCTCTCTCTCGCGAGCACTCTCTTCTGCCCAAAATGACACGAAATGGAAGTACGCGAACAGGATTGGACCAAATCTGGTAAAATCAAGTAGTTTTGGGTGGTTTCGGAATAGTAAGCGAACAGACTTATATACATCAAAATGCCATGGTATTTATTCTTGCTCATTTTAAGATTGTTTCTTAATGACGTTTAAATGTCAAAAAATGACAGCGCCAATAGAAAAGTTCGGAAAATGGTAAGGAAGTTCAGGAATCGATAATATTGTTCATTCGGCGGACTGAAATTGACGCGAGCTCGAATTTAACGCGAATTCAGTCAACTCCCCTCCCCGGGAGTCATATATTGTGAATTCCATAATCGACATGATTATTTAACACTTTCTTATAAAGCATTTCCATTTTCTTACTTGCGATATATAGGTATAAACATACATATGTAGGTAATGTAGTTATGGATTCGTTAAAAAAATCGAACTCGAGATTTTGATCAAACTTTACATTAGGATGATAGGGAAGGCGAAAAAAGTGGATTTCGCAAAACCGTCCGTCTGTCAGTTCGGCTAGAGCCTAAACGGATGAAGCGGATGGGTCGATTTTCTTAAATCTTGGTACCTAGAGTTTTTATGACATTCCCCCGACATGTTTTTTTGTTCATTTTTTAAGACCAAAAACAACGGTAGGTACACCTGTCATACAAATTTGTTTGGCCAAAAAGGGAAATCTTATTTTTTTTCAAAATTGGATCGATCGACAGGTAAGCTGCCTTTCAATAAAAAAAATGGTTATTAATGGCACTTCCCAAAGAAACATTTTTTTTTTTGCTTTTTTCGAAAACAGTTCTACTGATTTTGATCATGTTTTTATGAAATAATTGATACATTCTTAATAATATTTTGTACCAAAATTTTTGGATTTTTTAAAAAAGTTAATATTTTTTTGAATCTAAGTACCTATTTCAAAAACGATTAAATCGATTTTGATTGAATTTACCAAAAGGCAGTTTTTTTAACATTATCTACAACATTTTAAACAAAAGTAATTCTTATGACCAAAAATAACGATACCGCCCATACAGATGTTTAAACCCGCTAAGGAACATCTTTTTTTGCACAAAAAACAACTCCTACGATTTTGATAAAAAATGTTTGTACATATGTCGAAATTAGTACGAACTACCATTTAAAATTATTAAATTTACATTTATTTTATTTAACGGGTTTTGATTCATTATCTAACAAACCGATTAAAACTACTTTTTACTTGCGATATAGGTACTATATGGGAAGTTATGGATTCGTACAAAAAATCGAACTCGAGATTTTGATCAAACTTTACATTACGATGATGGAGAAGTCAAAAAAAGTGGGCCTCGCAAAAACGTCCGTCTGTCTGTCTGTCTGTCTGTCTGTCTGTCGGTTCGACTACAGCCTAAACGGATGGGTCGATTTTCTTTAAACTTGGTACCTAGCGTTTTTTGGACATTCCCCCCACCCGTTTTTTGCTCTTTTTTTTTAGGACCAAAATTAACAGTAGCAGTCATACAAAATTTCTTGGCCAAAAAGGAAAAACTTATTTTTCTCAAATCCAGCGCTACCGAATTTGTTTTTAAGAACTCAATAAATTTAAATAGTTATAAGTTGCCGTTTAATAAAAAAATGGTTCCGAAAAATGGTTATTAATGGTACCTCCCAAAGAACCATTTTTTTGATTTTCGCTTTTCTCGAAAACGGTTAAACTGATTCTGATCAATTTTTTTATGAAGAAGTATTGACACATTCTTAATAATATTGTGTACCAAAATTTTCAAAAAAATAGTTTTTAGATTTTTAAAAAAAGTTTTAATATTTTTTTTTGAAAACTCAATATTTCAAAAAAGACCTGGTCGATTTTTATTAAACTTGGTAAATAGCAGTTTTTTAACTTTATCTAGAAGATTTTTGACAAAAATTATTCTAATACCCAAAAATAACGGTGCCTCCCATACAAATGTTAAAAAACCGTTAAGAAAAATATTTTGTTTCTCAAAAACGACTCCTACGATTTTCATAAAAGTTTTTTTGTGTGTTAAAATTAGTACGATCTATCATTTAAAATTTTTAAAGTTTATATTTTAGGTTTATTAACAGTACCTCTCATAGAACGGTTTCTTTGATTTTCGACTATCTCAACATTTGATCAACCGAATAAAATTAGATTTTTTATACAGAAGCTTGTAACAAATATAAATAAAAGTGCGTATCAAGATTTTCTAAAAAATGATTTTTGGATTTTTAAAAAAAAAATCAAAATTATTTTTTGAAAATTCGATATTTTGAAAACTGGTAGCAGATTTTTTTGTGAAGTTCAATTTTTAACGCAACATTAATAAATGCTTTAAATTGGCGTACCAATTATTTTTCTCAAAAATGTTAACAAAATTTTGTGTATAAAAAATTAATTATTTTTAAAACCGCTCCTACGATTTTCAAAATTTTTTTCTCATAAATAAAGATTTATATAAGAATTCAGATGGTGTACATCGCGTTGGGTTAAAACGGATTCAAAGTATTTTAATCAATTTCTTTCTAATTTTGTTGATTTAAGCAATTTACCAGTTTAAATAGTATAATTTCCTTATATGCATATTGCATATGTGCAACACTAGGCTATATTGTTAATTTTTGTATACTCACATAATACCACCTGAAACTAAACTAAGATTTGGCAAATGGATAAAATATATGCTCCTATAGCTAATTTATTTCAGACTATAGAACCACAATGTGGTCGCGCATAAGAGCAAGTTGTGCGAACCAGTCGTGCATATTTTTTTTTATACAAAGCTTGTAATGAGTGCAATTTATTTTTAGAAAAGTTGTTGAAAATATTTGTTTCGAAAAAAACAAGCTTTACACAATAATGTAGGTATGTAAAAAAAAACCAACACATTTATTCTACTCTTCATTTTGTTCTTTTCAAAAACAATGTTTACGCTTAAATTCCCATTGAAACTATCAGCTTTTAAAGTCAACGAACCGAAACCCTCCTTTTTATGTAAAGAAATTTTAGCAATTCATCACTTTCCCAAACACAATTTTTTTTTAACATAAGTTTGCATAAAATTTATTATACATATACAAACATATATTTACAAACAAAGTTTAGGTATCCTTCTTTTTATTCGCAATAATTGAATCTTAAAATTTGCCTAAGGTTACGCACGAGTAAACTTTAAAATTCGTAAAATTTTGACCCTCTCGTATACATTAATCGACCTTCTCCGCATATAAGCAACCGTCTGTTTT
Organism: Leucozona laternaria; assembly: GCA_932273885.2. Taxonomy (NCBI): domain Eukaryota; kingdom Metazoa; phylum Arthropoda; class Insecta; order Diptera; family Syrphidae; genus Leucozona; species Leucozona laternaria. The sequence goes on along the minus strand of OW026368.1, from coordinate 16,905,237 downwards.
TTTTCTTTCAATCTCCCTATCTCGTTTTATCTATACTATCATCATCACCTCAATCATTCCACGTTTTATTTTTTTTTTTGAAAATTGTCCCTTTATAGGATCAAAGGCTTTTAACACTCAATTGAGCATAAAATTCATGGCTAACTTTATTAGCAACACCTAAATTGTTCCATTTACCAACTCCATCAGCCCCAAAGTTAAACTTCCAAACGAAGGCCAAAGCCCAAAGTTTTGTAAAAAAAAAAAAAAAAACAAAAAAAAACAAGATAAAAAATCTTATAGATGAACTGAAGCCTGTCGAACGTTGTTATCGATAGAATTTACATTTAAAAGACGAAAAAGATAAAATCCTGAATCCACTCACACCTTTCACATCCCCAAACCAGCTAAAATAGCAAATTAGATATTTCAATCTGGAGCACTCTCCCTCTGCTTTGGAAATCACTTTGACTTTGATGATAACATCCGTCCAGTTTGCTGTTACAATACTCAGGACTATACATAAAATAATCATCCTTTAGCGAACTTGAAAGCAATGCTTTGACAGGACTGACTGGGAGGGTTTTTGAGGTATCTGCTACTGGCACTAAACAATAATTGGGTAGACATAACGTAATTATAAAATATACATAGCTCAAGAAAATGTTAGCGCCATCTTAGTTGAGACCAAAAAGGCGAAGAGCCGATCAACACTATGTCGGTATAGGGTTGTCTAATAAGATTTTGAGTATTTTGTCGGGTGATTTTAACGACAGATAATAGAATTGTACAATACATTGATACAAATATGACAATTTGATGTTCAAGAAACAGTATCCATTTTCACGTCATTTTCCACGTCACTGGGTATTTTGTTTTTGGGCGATGGCGGATGGACTCATTCGGGTCATCTTCGATACTCTGCTACACAGCAGCAATAGCGACTTCGGTGCGCAACGGCGTCTCTGAGGATGCGCATTATCCACTAGAGTAAACTGATCGATTGTTGCTCGAATTAATGCGATTTTTCGATTATGTCGACCGAATATTGGACGCAGCACGCATTGCGTCGTGCGAACCGAACCATTATTTTGGTAATAAATTTGCACAATTTGCAAACGTTTTTCAGGAGTAAGTCTATTAATATTGAAATGGCAAACCAAACTGAGCATAAATCCAGTGACAGCTGTCAAAAAAAAAACAACTCCGAAAAAAGTATTGCCAGATTGAAAACCACACGTCTAAAAAAAATACCCTTGACATGCCTATGAGAATTATGTAGGAGCATAGTTAAATTGACAGTTGCATTCCTCCCCTTAAAAAATTCAATCGTCATATTCCACGCTTCTACGAATGCTCATCAGCTTATACCTTTGAGTCCAACATCGGACATACCGTTAATTACAGAGATTATTTCTTAAGTCGCACAACACGAATGTGGAATATTATGCTTTTTAACAGCACAAATCTGCAATGCTTTACAATTTTCATATACAGAACTTCACAATGTGCATCAATATTTAATTTTTAATGCTTCTTTATTTTTCTTAACGCTCCCACTGTGCTTAAGTGCGCACACAATTAGAAACAAAAAATGCTTCATTCCACACAAAATATTATTTTTATTGTGTCTGGACTTTTTAATGCACCTATAGGGTTTTCTTAATTAACCTCACTCTTTTGAATTACATAATACATAGATATTTTCACAATTACAAACATGTAAGTTTTGCAATTTTAAACGATGCCATAAAAGCTCACAGAATATCTTCTTTTTATTTCACCATAAATATCAAAACAATAATAATATTCCTGGAACCTTTTTTTCAATATAAAATATATACGATGTAGGTACCTAGGTATGTATATACTTTAGCAGAAAATAGCATTGTGTTTGTTAAAGAAAGTTTCTATTTCATAATATCATTTAACACATTTTACACACACACAATGTGAAGTAAAGTAATTTCCTGAGAAGCCTCGAGTCCTTCGGAAGGGAATACCATCCAAACAGGGATGTTGTTAACATTATAGCTTTGCCCCCCGCTTGAACTATTATTGTAATCTACCCGAGGGAGAAAGATAAATAGAATTTTCGAGTGAAAATTTCGGTTTTGTGTAGAAGACCATCGCACTACAATGAAAGTCGAATTTCAAAATTATTGCGTTAGGTTAGGTTGAGGGAATTTCACAACAAAAGCTGCGATGATATTGACGCAATTATTGTGGCAACCATTTGAACTACAGTTTAGCAACGGTCGATTGCGGATCACGTTTGTTTTCGTTTATCCAATCGAATGTACTTCAGTTGCAGAATAATTCAAATGGTGGATGCAGTGCAACGGAGCAGTGCTGTCGAAAGTGCTATTGTAGTTTAAATCTACTCCTTCTCTGATTGGTTAGGTGGAAAACTTTCAAACAAAAAAATGTCAAAGTTATGATGTTCATGCTTTTTACTTGCTCTGTTTCATGCCGTCCGTCGTCGGTCTGTGGGTCCACTGTAATTTCAGCTAGAGCCTAAACGGGTGGACCGATTTGCTTCAAATTTGGTACAGAGCATTTTTATGTGATTCCTTAGAGGAAAAATTCGAATTTTTGTGGTAGCTCATCTAGAACGGGTAGCTGACATACAAAAATGATGTTGGTATTATTCAAAATTTTCTCGAAAACGGTTCTAACGATTTTGATTAAATTTCGTACCTGTAATAACCAAGTCAATTATAAGAAAACTGCGTTTCAGGTTTTATTCAACAAAATTCACATAACGGAATTAGGTATTCCACGATTTTTGAGAAAATAGTCTTATTTTTGGGTTATTCGCGTATATCTTTGCCATGGTTTCACCGATTTTGTTAAAAATTTGCAATACGATGCTCCTCAATAGTTTAAATAATAATGCATTTAAAATGTTTAAAAAACATTTTTTTATAAACAAAGAAAAATAAAATAAAAAAATCATTTTGTTAGTACTTTTGTATATTTTAATATTTTCTTGTTAAATATATACATCATGCAGCTTCAATTTTTGGTTACACACAGTTGTTCATGCAATCCAGTCGTGCATATTTTTCCTTAACGTCTTTAAATTTTAAGGTTTTATTTATTTTAAAAATTTTAAGTACGTACGCCATCACTGGAATATAGTAAACACTAAACAGTATAAAATGGCATTGTAAGGAAATAATCAAACAAAATTCCTTATTTGCAGATCTATAATATGTAATTTACCGTTACCAGCAGCAGTGAAACCATGAGCATGACGCTGGGAATACAAAAGCGCTCAGCTAATAATAATTCCTATATACATAAGAAGTGAAAAACTACTAAAGGGGAAGTTTAAAGCTTATATAGTTATTGTTCTATCCTTATGCTCACTTTTTAGTGCGCTACCCTACAATGTTTAGTTAGTTGGATTCTTTGTGTGCATGCACACCACACAGGGTTTTTTTTTACAGTGTTACAAGTGTAGCACTTCACAGAATGTAGTTCTTCCTTGTTTGATTCTATTTTATGAGAGCGGATGGGTGGGTTGGGTAACCTCTCCTTCTTAAACAACTAAACTATCCTGCGATTATCCTTTGTGTGTTAAAAGTATTTGAAGGCTGAAGCGTGTTACTTTCTTTATGTTAAAAACAAGTTTATATGGATATATGAATATTTTGAAGAAGAAACGAGACTCAAGAAATAATCTAGGACAATGTAAGGTTGTCGTACCTACGAGATATCCTTTTTAAAGACCTTGGTATACATTAGCCGTGTTTTGTTTGCAAGTCCATATGGATTTGTCGAAAAAAAACGACATCGGGACTAATAGTTTTACATGTTAATACAACAACAACTTAAATCCATACAGACTTAGCTAAGTCCAGATAATTATCGGGACTTACGTACTGTAAGTAAGAAGTTCCTAAGTCCCGATGTCGTTTTTTTTCGACAAATCCATATGGACTTGCAAAAAAACACGCCTATTATTTGGATAAATAAAATTTAAAAAAACCCTAATGAATAGGTGATTTCTTATGTTTTGAAAGTCTTATAAAATGTAAGTTCAATACTGACAAATTAATAATGGGTGATTCATTTAAACAGCCTGACGTTATACTATCAATTTTTTGTAACTTCAAAGCTCTTTACTAAAATTTTCTAAGCTTTAAACATTTGTTAACTCATATGACTGACCTTTTTTCTTAATAAACTCCAGCTGAACACGCCTAAAACAGTGAAAGTTGTTAGTGCAAAATAGTAAGCAAACATACCCATCCCATCACAGTCGTAATTGTCAAAGTGACACATGGAGTTATGGCCTTTTCGATTGGAGTCAGAATGACAGTTCTTCTTTTGAAAAGAAGGGAAATTTGCTTTTGATTTTGTTGTGAGAACCGTTCCAGAAGGGTTCACACGTATCAAATCGTTCTCCCGGATTACCAATCAAAAAGGCCATTAGTATGAAACTAAAAAGATAAAATTATGACATTAGGTGATCTTAACTCGTTAAAAATGATTTAAAATCGTACCAAATTGTCTAAAATTTTGCCAGGTGAATCATGTCAAACTGTCATGGTATTTTTTTTTGTTCCGAATTCGTTGACATTTCATTAGCTCGGCACGGAGTCTATGAATTACTCACAATTTTTTTTCACAGTGCATTATGGTTTACTTTTTCATTCGTTGTACAGCCGACCCCGCCTATGTGCACTCCACTTAAATGAAACTTTCGGTTGTATGTAACAAGAAATTTATCACGTTTTTTTTCAGGGATTTTCACACAAATTAGTACGGATAACTGCACTCCGCTTATTTGAAAACTCTGTTTAATTGAAACATTTTTCTTTCCCCCAAATAATTATTTTATTCTGAAACAACTCAGCTTAATAACTAAAACACTGAACATTTTTGATGTTTGAACACATTTAAAAAATGACATTTTAAGTTTCATTCCATTCTCATCGTTCCAATCCTTTCAACTGTCACAATTATTAAAAGTTAAACTGAACTTAATAAAAATTGCGTATTGACAAGGCCCTCACTAGTCAACTGATGAGTCCAAGTGAGATCGCCGGGACGAAACGCCAATTTTTATGGACAAGTCCAATTAAATAGTGCTAAGTCTTCTACTTGGCTGATGTATTTCAGTAGTATATAGAATTTGTATTATAAAAACCTTCAAATAAAAGTTGTTTAGTTTGTTGTTCGAGGTTATTTATGTTTTAATTTTCTATCTTTGGAAATATTTCACATCAAATCGTTAAAAGAGAAAATAAAATTGCAGTAATACGAAGTTTGGTTAAGTACAGCAAAGTTGCAAAACTCCGCTTAATTGCAACAAATTGTCAACATTTTTTGTGTTGCAAATAAGCGCAGTCGACTGTATCTGTATTTTTTTTTTTTTTTAAAGCGTCTACGCGCCAATAACACAAACTAAAATTTATTATTGCGTGATCTTTGATCTTTACAAAATGTTAAAACGCAAAGTAATCCAACCATTTTGCGGTCTACTTTAGGAAAATCATATCGTTATTGAGTTTCTAGTTAACTATAGAATACTTTAGGTATAGGTGTTGGTTTTATCTTTAATTTAACAACATAATTTCATTGAGATTGTTCATACCTGAACCGGATGATATATGTAGATACTTTCCTCATATTGAGCATTAAAATAGGTATAGGTACCTTCTAGAGCTATTGCTCTCTTTAGTTCGCCAGTGTTATCATTATCTATGTACATAGGTAGGTAGGTATGTAATCGTTATCTATATAGGTAGGTAGGTATATAATGTAAATTTTAAAACCTTGATTGTTTCAATAAACCCCGCACAGAAGGTTTTATTCATAAAAATCAATTTCACTGTAAGTACCTATACCAACACCTAACAAACACACTCATAATAAATGAGTTTACAATAAATCGTAGGCAAGCAAGCAGCAGGCAGAGGTAGTATAACAAACAATCAGGCACACACCACCTTTACTTTGGCAAGAATTTTAAATTAAAATTTTAATTGCTCCCACACACAATCAATTTTGCCCATCACTGCTTAACCACCATTGTTAAGAACCCCATCACACTTCATCGCCCCACAAAATTTTGTTTTGTTTTAAAATTTCGCTTGCTTTAATACTTTTGACAACAGCCAAAAGCTGGAGGTGTTAAATATTTCTGTTCTGTTGACGACTAATTTCCATACACGCACATTAAACACACTTGGAAGGATTTTAATGACGCCGGTAACATTTTCGAAAACCCAAAGCCGTGTAAATTATATATGTATAGGTATACCAAGGTCACGCTATAGGATCCGCCGAATTATATGCACGTCATGCGTAATTATGTAGCTGTATTTTAGTTAGTTAAAAAAACTCCTTTTGTTGAGATTGGCAGGTATGAATGGAGGGAAGGTGTGTGTGTAACTCGGTAGTGCGGTATTTCAAAGTGAATTGACATGTGTGATGAAATTCCTCCTGTTAAGAGCAAAACTAAAAGTAGCGAAGCATATAGTGTCACCCAGCCAAAAGAGCAGGTTGGTCACATGAATCCTTTGCTTAGTGGGGGTATGATAAATAATCTAGCTAGCTTTTTAGCACGGCGATCTCTAGGCTTTAAGTTAAGTGGTCTAAGGTGATTCTTGTTTGGTACCTACCTTTCAATTTTAGCAATTAAATCGTTAATTTAATATGAGCGCACTAAAAAGTGATACAAAGTGCTGTCACGGCTCGACGCTTTATTTTGAATAAGAAGAAATAATTTTTTTTTTAATAGGTATTATGCTTGTTTTTTCGCAAGCCTGGAGGAATTCGGTTGAAAAAAAAAAACGACATCGAGGATTAGCCGACGCCATTACAGAGACAAAATGGAGTTTCGATAACAAACTATCAATAGTAAGTATAAAATTCACGCCGGAAACACAGTTTTTCTCCGTGCTTTGAATTAAGCCCCGAGATTTCTCCGCGCTCAACTAAGCCCGAGGGGGTTTAGTTGTTGTTGCATTTAACATGTAATTTGTTTAGCCCCGACGTCGTTTTTTCGATCAATTTTCTCGAGGCTTGCAAAAAACACGGCTAATGTCAGTACACGGCTTATGGGTGAGCTTTTTCTAAAAATATGGTTCATGTATGCACTGTCACGAAAATCCAGCAGAATTGGTTGCATTGAATGTGACACACAACTTCGTGTGCATCCGGACGTTTACATACTCATGTACCTACTTTTTCGCGTCTACACGTATATTTTCGCCGAAAACCGTGCACAATGCAATTTTTTGTCGATCTGGACGCGGTTTTATGCCCAATTTATTCTCACTCCATTAAAAACTGAATTTTGTTCATTTAACTACACTCGCGTTTAAGGTCATTATCAGGGTTGTAAAAGAATGCAATCTTTTGTGAATAGTCTTTTAAAATCATTCATTGAATTCAATCCAAAGATTGCATTCATTGACTGCACTTTCAAATTTCGACTTCAAACTATGTAATCACCATTCATGATGAAAGACCAAAAATATCGCAACCTTTTATGCCATTCATTTCACACTTATCAATTGAATTCAATCTTTTGAGAATCCATATGCATTCTTTTGCATTCTTTGCATTTTTTTGTGATTGCATAATTTTAAATCGATGTGTCACCAGTGCAGTCAATCAGTTTAATTACACGATTCCATTATTCGGTTGTTTCGTTGTTGGTCTTTTTGACAGATAGAGTATGGAAAAGTATGTAGTTTCATTGCCCTTCAATTCCTACACCTCCAACCAACAAAAAGAAACCCAGTAATCAGCCTCAATGAATGCAATCTTTTTATTTAAGTCATTAAAGATTGCATTCACAACATATTGCATTCTTTTACAACCCTCGTATTTTTGTCACTCCATTCTTTTCATTCACTTCTCATTAGTTAAATCGCTCACTTAAAAGTATTTATATACCAACTCAAAGGTCTTAGTGAACCCATTAAAGGTCATCTAGTTTCAGAAATTGGGCAGCCATACTTTTTTTAATGAATTTTTAAAGATCTTTTCAAGGACATAGATTTTTAAAATTTTATAGAAAACAAATTTAACTTGTATGAGGTCACTAAGACCTTTCAGATGGTATATACTGTTTTTGCGAATAACCCACAAATGAATTGCTAAAAATCTTTACTGTGAACTTAAAAAATTCTTTAAAAAGAACTATGGCCAACCCAATACCTACTCAATCTAGTTGACCTTTTCAACCAATTACTGACCTATTAGATGGCATACCCTTTTTGTAAATATCACACTTATGGGGTGGTAAGATTCCGGAGCCCTCTCTTTATTTTTTTATGGAAATCAACATTTAATTCATACTATAAACACAGTGTAAATAAAATGAAAAAATATTTTAAATAAATTTTCATGATGAAATCATATCAGATTAATCTACTTTCATACAAATTCTTTTCTTGAATTAAGAAAGAAGATAGCCCAATTTGAGATAAATAGCACAAAGTGGTAACCCTGACTACGATTTAGTAGGAAGGTATACAGCAGTGTACCTACTCAGATTTTTTTCATAAATATTTTTTCATACAATATTTTCATAATAGGTAATTGCTCTTGTAACCAATATCCACAAGCAACTAACTGAGAATTATATAGATTACTCTCAAGTTTTTAAACACCAAATTAAAAATAGAACTTTAAATTGCTATAATTTTTTTTGAATTCGCAAGAAAATAATCAAATCTTATCTAAGTATACAAACTCTAAAGGGGGAAGAGTTGCTTTCATGTAAAAAAATCAAGATTTCTATCAAACAATCATTTTGTTAGAAAACGGCTTCAACAATTTCAGTTAAACTTCGTATTGTGTAATCTTTTAAAATTGCAACAAAACTGTACTTCAGATTTTTAACGAAAAATGGTAAAATTTGGAATTCGTTTAAATTGTTCTATAAGTCTACCTTTAAATCTTCAATGTTTAGCTAATTTATTAAATATAACCATAAGAGCAAAAACGTGCGCCTTCGTCGTATACATTTTATTCTATTTTAGAGAAACCATAAAAGAAAAACAAATTTATCGATTCCTTATTGTAAAATGAAGAATATTGTTGTTTCAAGTGGAAATCTCCATTATAAGGTTTTTGTATGCGGTGGAAATTCTGAACACAAAATATTTAAGACCCATTTAATCCAATACCCAAATCTTAAAAAAAAATAAAAAAATCAAGTCTTTGTGAATTTAAATTTTTATTCATTTACTTCAAAGTTGGGGAACAAAAAAAAAATTCAAAAATCTTTAGTAGGAATTTTTTGATGAATATATAAAAAGGAAATTGAATTTCATAGGGAAACCTTTGTAGGTAAAGAACACAAAGACGAATTAAGTCTTAAAAATGCTCATAAAGTGATGATAATTGAGTAAAGTGACGGGAATACCTTTTGAAAAATATTTAAAAAAAATATCCTTCCAAGAAAAACCCTCGCATTCGAATGAGAGATGATGGAAAATAAAGATAATTTTATAACAAACGACGCACGAGGCGACGCAACAACGGACAGAGGGAATTTTAAATTAATTCTTCGGGTCGGGATGATGATTTCAAGAATTATCATCAAGAAAAAAAAAATACAAAGAAGGATTGACAAAAAAATAATCTAAAGGACGACCAAGAAGGGAGATTCTTGAATTTGTTATTTGTTTTAATTCAAATACGTAAAATACATATAAAAGAGAAGTATACAAACAATAATAAACAATGCTATACATAATACGTATCGGTATCCTGCTACTAAGTCAAGGCAATTTTAGGGAGTCATGTGGAAAATTGTTTTATTGTAATTAAGACAAGTCAAGACATTTTTGTTTATACACAATAATGTAAGTTGATTGAAGCGCAAAACAATAAAACACACTGACATTGTTACTTTGAACATATGTATTTACTTATGTAACTGTAGGTAAGTAGGTATTTACCTGGCTCTTTAAAAAAGCTCTGAAGATGTCACGTACTTTGTAAAGATTTTGCAGTGTGCAAATAAAATGAGAAACAAATTCATATAAAACATCTGAAGTTTTTATTTTTGATTCGTTAGGGAAAATTGTTTACAAAACAATTTTCGAATCTAACATAAACAGAAAATATAAGCAGTGCGTTTACTTGGGGGAGAGTACGATAACTAGGGCGCCGCAATATAATAACGGATTTTTGTAGAAGGGTAAAATACAAGCATTTCTTAATATCGGAGGGGGGTCTATCTCCCTCCGTTTAGGCGGAGGGACGATTTTCTAAAAAATAACTTAAAGTTAAAAAAAAAAAAAAAAATCAAAAACAACGGCAACACTTACAATGCAGAATTATATGTTTTGTGAAAGCCAGAAACTTGTTCTATTATTATTTGTTTCAACCTAATTATTTGTGTTAATAGTTTTTGAAAAAAGTGCTTTCAAACTCAAAATTTATCCAAAAAAAACATTAAAAAAAATGTTTACACTCTTTTTTTCAAAGTTGTGAAATTAAGTACTGAATTGGCATTAATTATTTGATGTCCCTATGCCCATTCACCAAACAATAGCTTAGACTAAAAAAAGATCACCAACATCAAATGATATAAAAAGTTAATGTCAATTGAATTTTGAAAACTTTTTATGACAGCTGGCCAATCAGGAGTTCCAAAAATTCAGATATGCGTAGAACGTGGCCATTTTAACTATACAGATTTAAAATTTCTGTATACATCAAACCAAAAGAGCTGGCAATTCACTATAGCCACAGTTGAACAAATATCCAATGCCGAATTCCTTTCAACAAAAGAATCGATTCTATTCAGAATTTGTTCTAAACAAAATCGATTCTTTTCTGTCAAAACAGCGTTCTTACCTAGATTTCACACCGATTTGCCCACACTCTATGAAGGCAAGACATTTCTATTACGCCAAATTGAAAGTCATGGAATTTTTGGAAGACGAGTTGTTTATTTATGGTTGCAACGAGTTCTACATAATTAAACAAAATATTCAACAGTATTTTCAGTCAATATACCTAACTATAAAAATAATTAATTGCATCCAGGGCCGGACCAACCATTCAAGATGTGCAAACGCACAGGGCGCAAAATTCGGGGGGCGCATTACCAGGAGCAAGAAAATGTAATCTGATCTTGCGCAAAAAAATATGTTCTGCCATTTGCTTTTTAGCCACAAAACTTGTTCAAAGAATCCCAAAATATCATCCATCACAACTGTGCTAAGTTATTTCTTGCACACTAACTAACTTCACTTTCATTGTTGAAGAATTTAACTCAAAATATCGTAAAATTACAGATCTCACTAGACCTACGCATTGAAAGTCTACCTCCTGGGTAATGAGGAAAAGTCTTATGCATGGGTATCAGTGTATGTATGTATGTATGCAAATTTAAAAAAAGAGGCGCTTTCTACAAAACTTACACAGGGCGCAAATTTAGCTGGTTTAGAACTGATTGCAGCTGTCTAGTAACACACACACAATCACACGAACAAAATTCTATTCTTCTACGAATTCCTTTCAATTGACAGAAACAAATCGATTCGGTTTTGAAAAAATTCGATTTCTTTGTTGAAAGGGATTCCAAATAAAATTTTTCATATCATTTATACCAACATAATATTGGTTATAAAGTTTTTGTGGACACTGGACATAGCAGATATCAGAACTTGCCCTGTATTTTGTTGTAGCAAGGGCCTCACGAGTATTTGACATATTTTCCTCGTCTAGATTTTCCATAATGCGAACTTTTCAGTGGCTTGACCAAACTTTCCATTTTTCCGATTAAACCATGTATATACAGTAACACAACCAAATTCCGGATTTTGTGTTTGCAAACTTACGTCCCAAAGTTTTATAGTAAGTAAACTTTAAATCAACTATGTCTACTTACGTTCGACCATCATCCTAAGTTCTATTTAACCTTAATATCCTTTTCACTGCCTTTTATACATACCTACATATGTACATACTGTGTATATACAAACTTTATGTTCGGTATTTTATTCCCTTGTGAAGTCCTTAAATGCATAAATTGAATAGAAAACCAAGCAATTAGTTCGAAAATCATTTTAAGTTTTCATCAAAGATAAGTTTAAAAAAAATAGATGATATTAGATCGTTAAAACTGAACATTCACCCACTTCTGTTTTTTGGTGTGAATAAGTTTTAAGGGTGTATCTTTAAGCAATTACTTCTAACCACCACCGCACAAATAACCCGCCATGCAAACTATACATACAAAGCCAATTAAGCAATCAAGTTGGCTCGAAGAAAAACCGCATTCTATACCTACTTTATATTTAAGTTGAAGACTTTAGACGGGAAATCTTCTTGCCAAGAAGAAGTGTAGATTGTTGCAGTTTCGTTTCGTTGCCTTGAACTATAATTCTAAGGCGAAGATACGAGGACGTTTTTTTTTCTATAAATGTTGGTTCTGAAACCAAGCAAGAGCAACAGGGAGGTTTTGCACCCTCTTCGTGTTTTGTAAAGCATTGTCATCTATTTGAAGATGATCCATATTCCTTGCTAAGTGCCAAGTTTATGAAGCAAGGCATCCACCTAAATAATTGTTTGACTACCCATTACCAATTCCATCAGAAAAAAGTATAGAAGGAGCATCAACATGAGAGTGTTGAATCGGGGGTTGTTCATTCTTGTTTTTATGTAGAAACATCCTTGAATAAACAAATAAGAAAATTATTTGTATAGATAGGAGCCTACGAAGGCTGTTTAGTTATCCTGCCATATAAAGTTTCCAAGGAAAATATAATATAAACATTCCACATTTCAAGACACAATGCGGAGGGTAGAGAAGCAGTGGCATCCGACAATTAGACGAAGATCTCGAGCGAGAAAACAAAAGAGCTTAGGTTCAGCTATTTAAGTTTTTTTTTTTTTTTGCTTTTTTTGTTTGTGCCACTTTATGTTGCATAAATCGAATGTAGCTCAAGGCTGATGTCTCTCAATAGATACGCGAGGAAGCAGACTGGTATTGGATGGTTTATAAGTGTATATATACTGATGATAGGCCCAGCAATCTATAGGAAAATGGAGGCAGTTTTCGAAACTTGGAGGAAAACAAAATCAATTTTGTTCATTATTAATATTTTGGCAAGTTATTGGTTGGTTGAATTTTTAGGTTTCAAAATAATGAGCTCGGTTGCCATGGCACTTAGAGATATGAATATATTCAATATAAATATGTACCTACCTTCATAATATTTATAATTTTGATTGATGAGTCAGATTGGTTTTTGAGAAAAATTACATTATTGCCATGGGAAAGGTTCATTAGACAAAATTTTGTGTTCTTTTTAGTAGTTTGAGAGGAATATTTATTTAACAATCTTTAATGACTTCTCATGATACCTAACAAGGTTCAAGAGAGAGGTGTGTGTTTGCTAATATGTACATACATACATACCACGTTCATATGGGCCAATTATATTCTTTCGGCAGGAAAAGCAATTAAAATGTAAAATTAATTTTTGCCATTATGTACATACACCTATTTGCTGAATTTTGTTATTTTCTTTATACATATGTAGTTACTATGGATAAAGTTATATCCTTGTCTCCTTGAATGTTCTCAAATAATCATAAAATGGGAGATATTCCTATCTATGTTTTGAAGTTCCTATAGGTATGTAGTGTATTTGTAAACCAAAATATATAGAAGGTAGATCTATGTATTTATCTTAGCTTTCAATTTTGCTATGCAAATTTATTGCTTTAATTTGAATAGCAAAAACAAAAAAGTTTATACTAAAATTCTTCTATACAAACTTTATGGTCAGGACGACGCATATTAAGAAAGCAGAGATGAATTTTGTGAATCTTTGTGCTATATGTATGTATGTATACAAACTCATGAAACAAAAACAACCAAAAATAATATTTTATTTTTCACTGCTAATGAAAATAAATTTGTCTATCGTGTCGCCAAAACTCTTGTTATTTCAAAAACTTTGAGGCTTCATATCAAACAGAAATCCAAACAATATGCTCTGGCGTTTAATTTTTATGAATTAATAATAATTCTTACTTTTTTTTTTTTGGATTCGTACTTCAATTTCGAATTTATAACTAACTAACTAAATAGCTGTTTTCTTATATCTCTACCTAACTTGTTTTTCAAAAAGAAACAAAAATGTAAAAATTATCAGTAGGTAGGTATGTGGTCAATAACGTGTCTTCCAGTTCCTCAAAGTATAGCTGGCTTTATCCATGTAGACTTTACGTAGCCCCAAAGTAAAAAGATTAAAAGTGTGATATCATACAATCTAGGCGGCGAATTCAACAGTCCAAAACGTGAAATTAACTTTTCATGGTTTGACGGGCTGTTTTTGCAAGTAGCGCCATCTTGTTGGAACCAAATGTCGTCGAGATCGCGGACACCTTTTCAGAAAAATTTTGATTCGGCAGAAAATTTTTAAACAGACAAATTCAAAACGTTTATGTATTTATTTTATTCTAACAGTTATAAGAACCATAAGCTCAAATTTCTATAAAGTATCTAGTATCTATAAAAATAAGTGGTTATTAAATAAATAGATATAAAGGATTGCAGAAACTAAAGGAGGTAGATACGTATACCCAAGGTTGAATAAAGAAGAAAATATTTTCTTTAGCTTGTTACGTTTGAAATATGTTTAAAAAAATCACATTTTTCCATGTGTCACATCTGAAAACTAATGGCGAATTCCTTTCAACAAAAAATTCGAATTTTTTCTAAACAGAATCGAATTTTTTTCTTTTTTTCTAAACAAAATCGATTCTTTTCTGTCAAAACAAATCTTGCGTTTTTAGCAAGATTTCACACTGATTTGCACACACATTATGAAAACTTGACATTTCTAATACGTCATACATTGAAAGTCGCGGAATTTTTGGAAGACGAGTTGTTTATTTTTTGGTTGCAACGAATTCTACATAATTTAACAAAATATTCAATAATATATTCAGTCAATACAGCTATAAAAATAATTTATTGTGCGTTGTTCATTATCAAACACAAATTTGACAAAAAAAATAGCTTTCGCGAGTGAAAGACGTGTTAAGAACTTTCAGTGCAAGTGATGAAAACTTTTCAATACTAATTTTCTTTAAAAATATATGTGCAAATAGAAGTTCAAACAAATAAAATGAGCCGTATAAGCTGGCTAATATCTTTTATTTATTAATTTAATTCTATTGGTAAAACATTTTTCTCACAACAAAAACAAACAACCTTAATAGTTTTGTGAATAATTTCTTGACGTTTTGCGTCAATTGCAGCTATAAAGTGACAAACACAATCACACCAAAAAAAAATCGATTCTTTTACGAAATACGAATTACTTTCAATTGCCAGAAAAAATTCGATTCTGTTTAGAAAAAATTCGATTTCTTTTTTGAAAGGAATTCGCCATAAAGGTCGAACCACACTACTCTCGTGTGATGTGTTGGGGATAGTAGTGTGTCGCTATCGCTCTAATGTATTTCATATTTGTATCGTGTGATGTGTTGCGTCGAAATCTATGAAATACATTGGAATGACAGCGACACACTACTCCACAACACACCACACGAGAGTAGTGTGGTTTGGGCTTAAGCCGTGTGTATGTATCATTTAACAAAAGTTCGTAGTTGGTAACTATGTATATACCTAACCTGCCCGTACTTCTTGTTAGCATTTGCCTTTATTTACAGAACCTTGACAAAGCACACAACAATGATGCGGCAGATGCCCATTGAAGACAAATAAAACGACATAAACAGCATAGGCAAATAGAGATTTGTATGATGCGGATGTTTTTCTATTTCTATTTTTTTTTTTTTAAATCACTTTTGTTTTAAATTGCCAGAACTTTTAATTACACCAGAAATTGAGAAAAAACAGAAAATAAATGGTTCGGTAAATATTTGCACATTCATTTTAAACGTAATAAATTTAACCAGAGTCAAATATTTGTCCTCGTTTTTATCCAAAATGTCAGAAGGATAAGGACAAATTTAATATGTATTTGATTCTCAATTATTTATTTATCGTTTCATTGTCAATTAAAGAGAGATAGGAGCTAGATAAAGTGAATCTGTTATTAAGAACTTTTTCGAGGGTCGTTCAGTGAGTAAACAGATAAATGTCGCTAGAGGGCGTATAAAACGTGTTCAGTCCTCTCTCTTGGCTCTTCACGTCTTCACCATTTCTTCACAATAAATAATAACATTTTTAAACGCCAATAATTGTCGCTTTTCATTTCCTATTTTTCTGTTTAATAAATTTAAGTGGTAATTTGGGAAAGGTTATTGAATTAGGGGGGCATTGTGTAGAAAAGTGATGTACAACAAATAATGATCAATTAATTTTTGCTTAATGTTTTCTAAAATAAAAAAATTAAGTTTACAAATTTAAAAAGTAACTACATATTTTATTTATATAATTATAATTTTATCAATTGAAATCAACATTCCTAATTTTTTGTTGTTTTTCATAACAAAAGTGCGAGTCTAAATTTAAAAAAAAAAAAATAATTACTTAATAAATTTTTAACCAATTTGTTTTTTTTACAAAAAATAATTTAAAAATATCTATAAAACTAACAAAATAATATTCACAGAAAGAAAAAAAAAAAAAAACAAATAACTTGTGTCACATACACTTGATACATCTTTTGAACTATTCTTCTGTTTTTACATTTTTACACAACTTTTGCCTTTGATCACTAACTTTTGGCAAAAGAAAATTCAACTGGGAACACCCGCTTTTGTGGGGTGTGTTGCCCATGTAGGAGTTACATATACTTGTTGTATTGACTTTTCAAATGTACGGAGGATTAAAAACAAAATAATAACTAACTTGACTTTTTAGAACACCAACTGCGCCAGAACATAAATTGGGTTATTTTTTTTTTTTCTAGAAACATCTGTGGGTTGAAGGGTAGATAGAAAAGGTCGAAAACGCTTCCAAATAAAACACACACTCATAACTCTGGGGATGACGATGATGAATGAGTGTGTTAGCAGCTGGAGGAGGCTATATTATACATATATGGACATCCTAGTAGACAATCAGTAGATTTTCTTCATTGAATCCTGCCGAATGTCCAGCATTGCGAACGATAAAACAGGATCCATCGAAGTGCATTCTTTTTTCGCCACGTCTGAGAATAAATTGCAAATGTTATTAACCATTGCATAACGCTGGGCTTACACGAATTCAGGTTTTACCTCACAAACAGATGTGAAGTCTTTCCCAGCGATGCGGTACAATGAATTGCTGGGGTAGTCAAAGTTGCCGATCCATTAGTGGGGCTTGTTCGTATGAGGCACTTATTATGGGTCCGGGTCAATCTATCAAGTGAAAGATGAATGAATGAATAATCAAAAACGATTAGCGGAGCTGATAAGTGACTGGAACATACTTGACTAAGCCATCAGCGCCCTGTGAAATGCGAAATCCATTAATTTCGTAGGTTTCCGTACCGTCCTCGGCACAGGATAAAATTGAATTTTGGACAACAGAAGCGGCCTCTTGTACACAAGCTGGACCATGGCGGGAGTCACTGTTTAACATAGAAGATATTTTTTTTATTTTATAAATATTTTTACTGATTGAACACTTTTTCAAAGAAATACAATTCTTAAAATCTATTTGGTCGCCAACAGGGATGTTTTTTTTTTAATAATTTAAAAATTTATAAAAAAAAAGGAAATTCAAAGTGTCCACATTGATGACACACCTTTTTGATTTCAATTGTTTATATAGAGAGGACAAAATATCAAGCCTTGCAGCCATTTTATCTTAAGCGAAGAAATGTATAATTTTTCTTGAGCATTACGAAATAATTTGTAAAACTTTGAAATGCAATATTCTTTAAATTTATGTTAAACAGTAAAATTATAATAAAATCAGTCAATTTCCCAAAAAAAGACATAAAAATCATTGGGATTGTTTCCTATTAAATTTGCAAAAAAAAAAAACAAAAATCGTTGAATGGCAGATACATGGTCAAGATGAGTTAAACAGAATCAATGTACGCAGAGACAAACAGACAGACAGATAGATGGTATGTCGAAAACAGTTTATTTCGAACTTCTCCATCATCGTAATGTAAAATTTAATTAAAACACCGAAACTTTCTTTTTACACGAAACCAATACTTGCCCGGGTAAAACAAAATTAAAACTTACTTGTAGAACACGAAAGTTGTATAATCCTTGCTCATATCCATAAAACTATCCGTGGTCGTCCTTGTTCCAGCAGTATCAACTAGATAAGTCAGGGCGCAGTTCTCACTCGTAAAACTAACTCCTTTGTACCACATTTTTGCATATCGCCTGCAATCGGATACAAAATGATGTTACATGGTCGACCAGACCCTCCCCCGCATACTTTAAAAAAAAAAAACAGTTATCGTTAACTAAACTCACACATAATTGTTCCTTTTCATGCCATCGTAGGTAACTATTTCCACCCGGGATCCATTCTGATAGACTCTGCCATTCGGATGGACCATTGCAGAAGAGCTTCCATTACTGGACAATGCTAGAGCAACCATGGTACGGGTATTGAAAACACGAACAGCTTTGTCAAGCGTCATATCGATGCTATAACGGGGAGAATGGTTAAAGTAGAACAGGAGAAAAACTGAATGAACAAGCATGACATTCCGTGATAATGTGCGTCATAACCTACCACACACCATCCCTCAATCGAATTTGAATGGTTCCATTTGGTAATGCTATTGGTCCGGCAGCATACGAGTTCTCATAATCTCGATTGCTGAATCGGCCAGAGAACGATGGCATGGATGGGGATAGATTTCCAGGTTGCTAAACGATACAAATGGATTTGAAAAGGGATTCACAACGCCAACCATAGTTAAATGACAAACCATTATGACAATGGGACGCATGTCGTTGGAAGCACTCTTCATGGCAGCCGACGAGCCATATATTGCTGAAGGGCTGTAACGAGCTGATAAGCTCCGCATCATTCTAGCCGCGGGGCTATCGTATGTTGTTCCTGATTGGCGTTGGTGATAGTTGTACTGTCCACTATTTAAGTTTTCCTTTGGTATATTCTGAGCTCTGTGTTGGTTCGCAGCTGAGACAAAGGGAGCTGCACTCACATTAAATTTGGTCTACACAAAAAAAAAATTGTTTTCAAATTTAATTGACGGCTTTTTTTGTTGAAAAATCTCATTTTACTCACCACTTGGGGATTCGCTGTAAAAACCGACCTCTGCCGAACACCAGGTGGAGACCTTAGGATATTGTTGATTTTTTCATTGTTCCAATTGCAACGACTAAGAAAACTATCCACGTCGTGGAGACCATTCGAACTAGATGGAAGATGATCATATTGTTCTGCATTCGAGGATACGGTTTCAGGTTCGGTTGATTGCATTTTCGGGGTGTTCTATTGAAGGAAAGGGAATTGGAATAAAAAGCAGAAACAAGAGGGGATAAGTTGGATGAAGGATTTTGAAATTTCGGCTGAAAACTATTGGCGAGTGTGAAGCGCAGCTGATCCAATATTCAAGTGAGAAAAAATTTTCTTTATTCAAAGAAAATTATTTAAATTTTTTTAGTCAAGGTTAACTTGATTCGTTTTGTTTTTTTTTTTTTTTTATCGGTCAGATGTAAAGTGGATTCTTATTTTGAGCAGGCGAAAGTGGGTTAGCGAGAATAAAATGGATTTGTTTGTGACTATTTAAACTAAAATATTATTTAAAAATTAGAAAATTTTTTTTTATTTTAACTTAAATTTTATGTAAAACTAAAATGAACATTTTTTCTTTGTTTTCAGGTAAGTTAAACAAAACAATTCCTAGCTGCATACGGTAAGATGTTAAACACATTATGTATGACGTAGGTAGAGCATCTTTCATGAAGTATCTAATCTACAGAATAGATCTTACTTGAATAATGAAAAATATCAAATCTTTTCAAAGAGAAAAGAAACAATTTCATCAATCAAAAACGCTGTTAGATGCTCATTTATTCAATACCCAGTTCATGTTTCTGGGATCTTAAAATTTTCTTCTTTCAAAAATTGAGCAAGTTAATGCAGTGATTCGATCAGGTTTCAAGTTGTGCTCGCATTTTCCATAGCCGTTTGGACTGAAATTGTATAGGGACCTAGTTCTTCTGGATTATCAATCAAAAGTTAAACCCAAAAGAAATTAATGACATAAGATTGGTAATTGGATGAAGGCTCTTGAAGAAAAAGTTGCTCCACCTCAGTAATATTGTATATAGCTATATCGCAAAAAGTTGGTATCGTACTTTATTTGCGATAAAACCAATCTACTTTATGTACATAGGTATTTTTTCTATATTTATGTAGGAATCTACACTGTGCATGAAAGTACACACATTATGTACATGGGTACTTACCATTTAGACGGATTTTTAGATTTTTTTTAACAATCATTTTTGACTAACAATATCGCACGAATTACATTGAGCTTCTCCAGAGGCAGAGCGAGTCTGTTTGTCCAATCTTTTTCCTAGATTGCTTGGCAATCACTTTGGAAAGAAGTTGAGGCATTGTTGACTGCGATAATAAATTACGCTAAAGTAATTATAGTTAATCAAGAAAATGACAATAACACAAATTAAAATTAGTTAGACACTGTAACCGTTAAACAATTGGATCGTGTTTGAAATAAAGCGTCCACTAGAAAAGAAACAACAGCGACCTGACAAGATACTGGAAGAAGTGATAAGATTCAGTTGGATTTTTTGTTTAATAACTTCTTGTTTTTCTATATGAATTAACTATTTTTATCTAATTTTTCTAATTCGACTATCAATTATCTACTAAAATCACAAAACAAAACGTTCGTTTTTTTTTTTTGTTTAATTATTTACTTTTTATAAACAGTAAACATGCTTTGATGTTTGATTAGTATTTTGTCTTCTGATGGTTGGCAGCAATGGCAGCAGTGTAATAAAGTGTTCAGAAAATTGGCGGTACGTAAAGGTGTAAACGCAAACATTTTAGAATTCAGAAAACGCACAGCATGAAACATTCAATTCAAAGCGCGACAACTGACCATAAAAACTTTGTCAACACGAAATGTTCAAAGATTCGCTACATCGTATTATAACGTCAGTGTGTCAGGTTGGTGGGTACTCTCTTTTTAATGAAAGGACGGCACTTCAAGTTTTCATCCTCGTACGAAAGCAAGCGATTTTTTCATACTTCGAGTTTTGACATTTCAATATAAAAGCTTTTGTCTTGAAATGAAACTCGATGTATGAAAAACAAACACAAATGATAATTAACGGCCAAACGAAATTAGAAAATTTGAGATGAAAACCATTTTTATGCAACTTGCGCACTTACCTTATTACTGCGATCTAATGAAAACGACATATTGGCTTGTTTTCGTGTGACATCCCATACGACAACCTTAGCCCGGTTCGGTTCGATTCTTAAATCAACTCCAGTATCCAAAAGCATTTTCCCTTTTTTTCAGAACAAGAACTCCCATTCTTAATCGAAAAGGTCATAGTCATAGAGTTCTACCTCTGAGCGTCAGTACTGTGCCTACGTTCTGTAACTCTCGCATGGTTAAAAGTGGCCGAGAAACGATGAAAAATGGAACAAAACTTATACAATTTGTTTCAATTTTCATCGTTTCTCGACTGATTTTCTCGATGGGAGAGTTACAGAACGTAGGCACTGGTGTTGACAAATTACAAAATGACAAAGTGACTTTTGAGTTCTTACAGGTTAGTGAAAAATACACAAACAAATAACAAAAGTACGTTATTGCTACACTAATATTTCTAGAGTTTTATTTTAAATCCGACTCCTTCCTAACTTCTCTCTTTATATCCATGGATTAAATGACTTCTTAGTTTAAGGTTTTAAAAGGATGAGTTTTTAATTACATAATGCATATAAACCATCGAAAGTAATTATGCTACAATTTTGTATTAGTCCCGGCAGTAAACTAAAACCACAAAATAAGGAAGAAAATGACTTGGGCAGGAGCAACATAATATACCCTACATGCCATCAGCATCAGCTACATATTACACACAGTATGCTTTTGGATTGGAATAGTTTATCAAAGTAATTGCTTTTATGGGTTAGATATACTACATACATATATAGGTATGGTATATTAGGTATACGTTTATGGGGTTGGTAGTAATATCTTATGTGGAGATATGGGATATGGCTAACGGTTTTTCCAAAGCTTAGTTTCTGCACATAAACTCCGTCATTAAAGTAATATACCTAGGTAGACTGCAGATGATTTTCTTTATTGCTTTATTGTTATTTTGTTAAAAATTTTCAACTTTTATTCCAAATCACCTGCATCATCCCACAAGAATTCTCTGTGAAACTAAAACTTAGTGAATTACAATGAAAATGCATTAATGCATAGAACTTTAATTCCAGCCGTTTTTAATATGAGTACAAACCTTTCCATAAATAGCCGTGTTTTATTATCTACGGATTTAGATCAGGATCATTTGTTAATACAACAACAACTTGAGATCCTGCTCTATCTGGATCTATTTTAAAGATTTAAAAAATAGTTCTCACCCTTGCGGGTAGATTGCTTAGGGCCAGTTTCACAGTCAGAGAAGTGACACTTAAGTGGGGAATGTGAAAGATTAATTCCCAATATCACAGCGCACTGTTACCTGAATAAGTGGCACTTAAGTCTCCGATGTTGGTGACTTAAGTTCCACTTACGCTGGCTATGAAATTTAGCTTAAATTCCTCATATGGGAAACTTATGTGCCACTTATTCTGGTAAGTGTCGACTGTGAAACTGGCCCTTATTCTCATTATAAGTGAGTCTATAAAGTAGTGTAAAGAAAAAAGACAACAAATACATGAACAAAAAGGAAACGGCGGGTAGATGGCTATATATTATATATAAATAAAAGAAACAACATGCATGACAAATAAACAAACACAAGAAAAACAAAGAGTGTATAGTAGTAAACTGTCAGTATAATCCGCCATTTTTTGTGTTATCAGCGTATGCTTCAAACTATGTTAACACAAAACTACTTTAAAATTAATCCCCCACTGTCAAACTTGCTGGTAACCTCAGGCATTCGATTATATTTATGTACCTATTATAGAATGAAAAAAACATATTTTAAATGTTTTCTTTCCAAGTTCATTGTTTTTATTCGTTGAACTATGCATTGCATATTGTTAAACATCCCACAAGAATTTTCAACAAAAATGTATCTGCTTTATCAAAATCAATGAAATAAGTATCTCACGAGTTACTGAACAATACTGAAATTCCCCACAAATTCCCAAAAATATGCTATACATAAATAATTCTGCAATCCGTTATTTCAAAAACAAACAGATTCCTCGCCCAAAAATAGCTTACGTCAAATAGCTAGTTTCAGAGCATATCCTGAGGCGTATGCCGACTGACTCACATAGATTTTTATACATACATATGTATGTACATCCATATTTTTATATTATGCCATGATGAGAAGAAGAGAAGAGCACAATTTTTGAATTCAATGAAATAAAATTTTCATCTCATGGAGTAAAAACCAGAATCTCTGTCTGTGCTGCCACTTATAAAGAAATTGAAAAGTCCCGACTGAGTCATAGGGGAAATCAGAATAAAATTATTTGCTTTGCTAATAATTCAAATCATAAATCTTGTTTCTGTTAGCTTTCTTACCTCTCATTTTGAGTAAAAGATAATGTTAGAAGTGAGGATTTAAAAAAAAAAATAAAACATTTGACATATTAAGGGAAAAAAGAAGTGGCAGCAACCACGACACAGCGACAACGGACGTATGCAAATGATGGTGCGTTAACTAGCTTGACATAATTAAGTTTTCCACTTTATGTGCGAATTTTCTCCTCCGGTTTGTCTGGAACAGACCCAAATTAAATTAATTTCAACACACATTTTTATCCACTTGATTTTTCTTTCCATTCTATTGAGTTGAGAAATAAAACGTAAAAACTGAACGAAACAAAATTTTAATCCAATTTAACGTACAATTATCTACATCTGCATATTCAACGCGCCTAACAAACTTCAAAGTCAAATGGAATAGGTATGGGAATGATGAGTCATGAGTGGCTTTTTGTATATTCAACGAAAAGTGAACACAGCACGTTGTTTGAAAGTTCTACCCGCATGCACTCGAACCACAATAGAGAATTCTATCCAATGACTTGATTAAGTTAGATTGAAATACAAAAAAAAAAAAAAAAATCGGGACAGAAATGATAGGACGAAAAGAAAGGACCTGAACCTGAAGGCAACAAAACGCTCGGTATAATTCCATCGTTAGTATCAGCCATTGAGTAACCATTAATTGAATCGAGCTAAATTGAAAAATAATTGCCCACCACCGGGGGCGCATCAATCGATTTCGTTTCTGTCTATTCAGTCGCTCCAGATTTCGTCCTATAGGGTGCTTAAATAGGCTTTACTTATTTATTGCTCAAAGGCTATCATTTTGTGTTTTGTTTTTTAAGGTTAATTGCTTAATTTGGAAAACAAAACTCTGATTTTTTATGACCACAATGAAATTGTATTTTGATTATTAATTGTAAATCATAAATAGATCATATCGAGTTGACTTGGTAGGTGTTTTTGGAAAATGCTATACTTGTTTTCAACTCTCTGTTTCGACATAGCTAATACAAAAAATCTTGAATAGGTAGGTACATCTTCAGAATGCTTCTCATCATCAGACATTGTGACAACATTGGCATGTAACCAATGTATTTTTAGTAATAATAATTAAAGTGATTTCTATTTCTTCATTTATGTAGGAACCTATAGCTACATACCTATGTAGAGATACAAAATTGATTGCATTATTGATCATTGATTGGATTTTGAAAACAAAGCAATGTGGATTTGTTTTTGTTTGCATGATGATATTTTCTGCACAAAAGCTTTTAATTGTACATAGAAAAGGGAAGTTGCATATAATAAAGTACCTCCCATCATAATTAATACAAACGCATAAGCAAAATGGAAGTTAATGCAATTATGTACCTACCTAAATTTAATCGAATTCATTGTGCTTGTTGATACAATAATGGCATAACCTCTGGCATTAAATGGATTTATATGGAGCACTTAAAACCCTAACCCTAGCTTGGCCACTGTCCAAGTGGACACATTTTTATTTATCGAATTAAAATAATTTTAATTTTATTGCTCTCGGCTTAAAATGAAGGTTTTGGCTTCTGACAACACTATGTACCTATGTACCTGCCACACATCATGGTGGCTCCTGCTTCGACATACATGGGTATAGAAGTAGAGGTAGGTACACAAACGTTTAATATAGCCGAAACTGCATTATTGTTGTGATTTGTTGAGCAAGTTACTTTGTCGATTCCACAATGTTTCACATTTTAAGGCATATAATTTTATTGGTAGAATTTTCATGTAAAAATTTGTCTTAATTAAAAGGATTTCTTAATGAGCAAGGAAACCCTAATGATGTATTTTTCCTTTAGTTGAGCTCAGTACTCCTATTTCACTCCTATCAACACTTGAAAAGCCTGCCATTGGTTTCACACCTTTTTATTCTAATAGAAGGCGCCATTTCAAGCAATTAACCCTTGTGTCCCCTTTCACACCAAGAAAAAAGTTGCTATAGATTTTTTGACGTTTTCTTTTAATTTCTTCTGAAATCTCTTCTACCTTTCACACGAGGAAACAAAATCGTTAGAGATTTTCTGTAGTTTCCATATAATGTCTGTTGATTGAACGCACACTACCTTAAGTGTGAGTAGGAACTTCAAAAAAATCTCCTCAATTGTTGACCGGGGAGATATTGTTCACCACACTTACTTCGTGCCCTTCTCTCCAACAAACTGAAAGTTGCTGGCAACTCAGTTTCTTCGTGTGAAATGATTTTATAATTTATATGAAGACTACAGAAAGTCTCCTACGATTTTGTTTCTACGTGTGAAAGGTACAAGAGATTTTAGAAGAAATTAAAAGAAAACGTCAAAAAAATCTCCAGCGTGTGAAAGGGGACTAAGAAACCGCTGTATGAAAAACAGAAACAAAAAAAGAAAACAAACAAAACCAAGCCAAATAAAATTCAGAATATCAATAGGAATTAAGAAATTTGAGATGAAAACACTATTTCTGTAATTTGCAAAATAATTTCAATTAGGCTCTTATGAATAATGTACATAGTAGGTATAATACCTATTAAGTTTTTATTAGAGCCGAGAAAATTTTTTAAAATACAATTCAGTTTGACAGAGCCAATTTCATTTTGAATTTGATTTGGCCGTGGTGCGTTCTTTTTCTAACTAAAGTTAACTATATGGTTGATGTGTCAAAAATAAAAGTTGGAATGTCATAGTTAAAAAAGTTACTCTGGGTAACTTTTCGTTTAGGAACGGTCAAAGTTAGAAATATGGTTGATCTGTCAAACGAAATGTGTTGAAAAATAAAAAATAAAAATACATTTTGAATGAATAAAAAAGATAAAATTGTGTTTGCATTAAATTTATTGCCAAAAATTATTATTATTTGCACGTCCAAAATGGAAACAATTTGTTAATTAAATTTCTGTATACTTAATTTTTGGACAAAATCAAATCAATAATGTGTACATTGTTTTTCATTCATTATGGCCACAATGCACAAATTTCGTAGTAAAAAATTGACCAAATCGAAAGAATAAAATGTTAGCAAAGAAGGAAAATTAATCAGATAATAACAGAAAACAATTCCCAAAATCGAAATCGACAAAAAAAAATTAGTTAAATTGAAAACACATTTACAAAAATGAATGCAATTTCAGATCAAAAGAACGAAAAGTAAACAAAAGATAACCACAAAATGAAAACATTGCAGTTTCAGCTGTGTTTGACAGATTAACCATTTCAACTCATATTAATGAGAAGAGCACAGATTAGCCGCATGAAGATGAGAATCCCCGGCAGCCATTTTAATTTGCCTACAAGCTTTAACTGTCAGATATCAGATAAAAAATGAGAATGTGTGTATAAAAATCTCACACATAGACAGTAGGGATCTTCAGACACCGGTTAAATTGTTGTTGCAATTCACATCTATTCATCGACGCGACAAGAAATTACAAATACAACAATGTAAACAAAATGGGTTTTGGAGGGTGAAACGTACGACACATTCTCATCTTCATATGGCTAATCTGTGGAGAAGAGTTCGAAAAAGTTACTTTCTGACACTTTAACCTTGAGTTTAGAAACGACTTTATGAAGTCATAAAGTTACTCAAAGTTACTTTTCTGAATTAAAGGAACGATGAAAGTTAACTATAGTTAACTTTAGTTTAGAAAAAGAACGCACAACCGTTAATCACTCTCTTTCTGTTTTTCATACATCGAGTTTTGACATTTTAATGTATTGCATTTGGGAGTGTTCGTAAGCTTTGCACATAATTTCCTACTGAATTTTGTTAAAATTACTCCAAACGTGATTTTGTATGGAAAATTAGATGATGTGGAATCGAATTTGCAACGAACTTACATAATTTGCCTGAATGAAAACGTTGTAAGTGCAAGATGGCACAAAAGTTGTCACCCGATGTTCTTTGGCTGTAATTTTTTTATGAATGAAATACTTTGGTTCGAAACAATTATTCCGCGTTCTTAAGGATCATAGTGATTGGTGATTCATGTCTTGTTGATGTTTACCTCACAAACAATGTCAAAAATGAACTGACATTTGACGCAATTGTCAAAAATTATAGCACCGTCCGAAAGCGAGTGAGGTTTTAGCGCCACCTCTTGCATTAAGTTTAGGTAATTGTAACGGCCATATTACTTACGCCCATACTATTCACTCTCTGATTACAGATTTAAAATAATATCCAGTTTTTAATAAATTAAAATCCAAACATTGAATCCCATTCCATATTATTCATTCGTTAAATTCACATTTAAATCCAATGTACCTATTGATCTTTAAACTTAAAAAGGAATCAGATCTTATATACATAGGTATATGTACAAATATGTACATATCTATGTACACACATACATTATTTATATCACAGAGAAATTGATTTAATTGAAATAAAGTTGTGATTTTGATTGTCTCATAGGAGTTTCGTATACCTATCACGTTAATTAATTAACCAAAGTTAAAACCTTTGAACTGAAAAAGTATTTATAAAGGTTACCAATGGCATTTTTACATGGAAAACGTAAGGAAATTATTTCGTAATTAATTTATTGCACTTCTGCGAAAAGATTGGATTTATTCAAGTTGAAATGGAGCTGAAACGTTGAAAGTTCAAGGTGGCTGCGAAATAATATCCATACAATCAATACAACCTTTAATAGTTTGTATAATTATGTTCCTTTATTTATTATGTTGACCAAAGATACTCATAATATAAAGATGAGAATGTTTCGTACGTTTCACCCTCCGAATCCCATTTGTTAACAATGTTGTTTTTGTATAATTTCATATCGTGTTGATGAATATGTGTATTGCAACAACAGTTTGACGAGGTGTGTGAAGATCCTTTCTGTCTATGAGGCTGATTATACGTTTACACGTCCAACGGCAGAGGGCCCTGGGCTTGAGGGACCAAATACTTTTATAAACGAAACTTTTATAAATTGGCATGTCTATAGAGTCATTTCCTTTATTTACATTTGAAAACAAATTTGTCACACAAATTATGAAAGTTAATCATGTTGTTTCTTTAAGGCCTGGCACCCACTAGGCAACTTATAGTTGATGCCGGCAACTTTTAGTTGCTGGGTCTTGGCGGCAACTCCGAGCAACTAAAGTTGCTTGCCCTCGCCCATTAGTCCCCTTTCACACGAGGAAACAAGTTGCTGGAGATTTTTTTGACGTTTTCTTTTAATTTGCTTAACAATCTCCTGTACCTTTCACACGAAGAAACAAAATCGTGGAAACTTTCTGTAGTTTCCTTTTAAAATAGCTTGGTTTGAAGTGTGTGTGAAGAGGAATGTCAAAAAAATCTCCTCGAATCGTTGACCGGGGAGATTTTATTTTCCCCTCTTACTTCTTGCCCTTCTCACCAACAAACTAAATGTTGCTGGCAACTCAGTTTCCTCGTGTGAAAGGGGACTTAGGCAACTTTTGAGAATTAATCATGCCGATTATGGAATTCGCAATTCTGGATTCGCAGTGCAGTGCCGTTTCATTCGGCATGAAAAGAAAAGAGAACACAGCACTGCGAATCACTGCGAATCCATTATTGCGAATTCCATAATCAGCATGAATGTTTGCGTTTTTTTGCCTTTAGTTTTTTACAAAAACGTGCTACACCTACACCTATTACAATTTGACCTGTCGAAAATACAAAATGAATGAAGCTTTTCAATGGACTAAAAATATAAACATTAAATTTTCAAAAGTTACTGGAAGTTGCTCGGCAATTGCTTATTGGGCGGGGCCAGCAACTTAAAGTTGCCCGGAGTTGCCTGCAACTAAGTTCCGTGAGCAACTTTAAGTTGCCCAGTGGGCGCTCTCCCATCTTAGCCAATGTAATGTAAAACTAAAAGTTGCTTGGGTGAGCAACTAAAAGTTTCCTAGTGCACCTGAAAAATTCCTCGCAATAAAGTGATTTAAGTAAATCACTATTACATTCAAAAATTCTTTTTCTCCATTATTCTGAAAATAAATTTGTTTGGGCAGTGATGGCAGATGATGCCATTTCAATGTTAAGAAATTGATCCAAAACCAATCCATAAGAAAATCCCAAATAAATACAAAAGAAAACATGAAAAAAAAATCAAATAAATAAAAAAATTATTGTGTATACACATTAGATAATTCTAATTTAGCGCCCAAGTCGTCTCCAAGTCTGGTGGGGTTTTCTTTATGAATCAGTGATAATATTTTTCTCATTTTGTTTTGTATTTAGGGATTTTGTCTTCTTTCTTATTTTTTTCAACGGATTGTGTATCGTCATTTCTAAAAATAATTCTATTACGTTCAGGGAAAGTACAATTTGTTTGTTTCACTGTTTGTCTGTCTATATAAATTGTAAGTTTCTTGTGATTTCATTTAATCCATTGAGACAAAAAATGGATCAGAAGAAAAAATATTTGTCTCTTTTGTTGCCGCACATTTAGCTTTGTGTGATTTCTTTTTAATGGAATATTATTATTATTGGCAAAATAAAATGCAGACAAAAATAATAAATAATTGAAAAAAGAAAAATAAACAAAATACACTTCGTATAGCTCGTACATTCATATATTATATTTTCTGTATTAGTAAGAATAACATAAGGGCAAGTATACCGCATTTGTAAAAATATGTATTTTTAATACTTCGCCATATGTATAGGTGTATAATTATAACCTTGCAAACTAATGAAACATTTTCACTGAAATTTTAAAAGTTTGTTCCTTTTACCATCAGCCAGATGGTTTAGAATGTGGTTTGAGTAAAATCCGCCCACTGCCACGCCCAATTTTATCATATTTTAGTTTTGTCCTTATTGAACACCTTTAAAACGTTAAAATTTTGTAATTAAATTCTCTTCAACCTAAGGTAGTTATGACATGTGTTATTTGTCATGCCCACTACCTAACCCACGAGCATGGCCACATATACCATGTCTACTACCATGCCCACTATCATGCCCACTTTTCTGAAATTAGAATTGTGTCTATATAAGTATAAATCGTCCTTAGGGTCGGTCAAATGCTGCCCTTGAAAGTCCATACAAAGCCTAAGCCTTTTCTCAAAGTTTTCGTGCATTCTCTCGAGCATATTGTGATCACGATTTTATCCTTTAGCTATACCTAACATTTTTATAAGTATATTAAATCTTCCAAGTCCTTGGCCATTTGTACCTACTATAAGCGCAAGTCCGTGGAACCATGTCATGGTTATTATATATATTAACTTGAACATTGAACAATGATGCAGTTCTTTATTTCCTTTGTCTGTGTTAAATTGCTTGTGTTCCTACAAAGTAGGTAGTATAGACACAACGAGTAAAAGTGGTCATTTTGACGTAATGTACCTAATTTGTGTGGGTAAGTTACTCTGTCAGATACTTTTGTATTCTGTGTGTCGCTAAATAAAGAGGACAAATTAAATTAATGAATCAAATTCTACATAAAAATAATATAATGGTCGCAAGTGAATTAATTTTTTTCTTTGATATTTCGCCGAAACTGACCTAAAAACTGTTTGTTTGATGGAAAAAGTGTGCCATTCATCAGTGCTGTTGATGTTATAAAAATGTTAGTCATTGTTTTTTTTTTCGGTTTTCATGATGTCGTATCTGTTATATCTACTAGTAGAGATCATAAACATCATTTAATTAATTTTCCAAATAATTTATTTCTTATTAAAAGGTGAGACCTGAAATCTTATGATTTTACTTACTCCATTATTTTTCGTGTAAAAAATTAAATTTATAGAACATATTTTTGTCTTTTGAAAAATCAAATTCAGATGTTCCTGTTCCTGCTGCTCAGTCAAAGCGGACACACATTTTTGTAGGGCTGGCAATGAGATGAGAAAAGTTTCGGTCTCGTCCGGAGTTGCTGCTTACTACTTCCGATGTATAAATCCGAGAAATGACGTACATATTTTCGTTGAAAATTTCCAAATTTGATTTAAAATTAAACCTCATTTCCTATACAAATTCACATTTCGAAAACAATGTAATTTCAACCAAATTCGCACGAAATTAGGTTGGAAATAACGTAAAAACTTTATGAACACACCCAAGTGGAATCCATTCAATGTGGAATTCATTGATCAAAGTCAAAATAAAATGAGCTGTCAAATGAAATTATCAAATTTGAAATGAAAACACTTTTATTCTGTAATTTTCAAAATTACCTCATTTCACCTCTAATGAAAACGTAGTATTAACGCTCAATTTTTCAGTGGTGAGTTAAATCAGAATTAGATAATTCTAGAAGTAAATTAACCCGCAGTGAACTGGGGAAGCAGTTTTTCTGTGGAGAATGCATGCAGAACGACTAAACAAACTTGGTGGAAAAAATATCAAAAGCATCTGTTTAGTTAATCCTGAGTTAACTCACCAAATTTGATGAGTTAACTCGGGCTTAACTTTAATCTCGCACTGAAAAACTGGACCTTAAAGTGTGTGCAAATGTTATCGCCAACTGGCTTAACTTCACCTTTCCTCTTAATTTACATTAATATTTCAGATTCCCCTAGTGCGGACCTTATTGAAACTTGCTAATTAAACTCTTGCAGCCAAATTAATAAACGTGGAATAGCGAAGGGTTAGGCCTTATTCCTTGGACTAAGTGCAAAGTGTTATTAATAAAACAAAATGTCTATTAAGTGACGTTTACTAAGCTAAACCACCGAAGTAGGTGGTTTAGCGAAGGAATAAGAACTAGATATGTCAAATTTATTCCAAAATTAAAAAAAAAATATAAGTGAAGATTGCAAATTTAGTTTTAAATAAAAAATAATGATTTCTACCAGATTTATTGAGTTCTTAAACTATTTGCAACTATATTGGACAATCAGCCACCAACGACAAGAAAAATATACAAAACCAGATATGATCCAATGCAAGTGCTTAGTGAGGAGAATTTTGGGAAGAAATATAGGTTTTCCAAGAAAAATATGAGAAAATTCATATCAATTGATGAAGATAACCTTAATGGGGATACAAGAGGTGGTCATAACACACAACACAAACAATAGAAAAATGATAATAATTTGGACAGAAATATAATATATTAATAAGAAAATTGTTATGTGTGTTTGGTATAACGTGAGTCTTGTTTTTTTCAAATTATCATAATTTGCTATCAAAACCCATACAAACAAACAGGCATCTTACTTATTGTAGTAGATTTTCTTAGAGAATTTTTCGTAAACGTCACTTTACTATTCCACGAACATTTTGTTTTTATTAATGTAAAATTTTAACCCGTAGCTTAACGCTTGTTCTATGGTTTAGTAAAATCGTGGAATAAAGGTGGAATAAGAGTTTTTTATTAATAGGGCTGTTGGTGCTCGAAATAGGCTCACCGGTGCGGCGGAGGGCCCTGTTATAAATTGACATGTCTACAGTCACTTTCGTTTTTTAACAAACAACCTCATTTCGAATGACAATAATTTTTATGGGAAATGAGTTAATTTGGAATCGAATTTGGAAATTTTCAATAAAATTATGTACTTTATTTGCTCTAATGAAGAGGTAGTTTTAAATATACGTTTAAGGTACCTCTAGCGGAATATAGAGGAAATTAAATAAATTCCCTCTGTCAAAATTATAATCCTTCTAATTGGCGGAGGCGTTCAGATATTATTTCCAAAGCGATCTCTAAAGCCAGGCGCGCACATGCAACTAAACAGTTTGGTTTCGATTTTGAGCACTCGGGATTATATGAGAATCCGCCGGTTTATGTGCGCGGACTCTCATATAATCCCATAGTGCTCAAAATCGCAACCGAACTGTTTAGTTGCATGTGCGCGGCTGGCCTAAAGCTTTGTGTTTTTGTAATGCCTTGTGATGCAACTATAATTCAAGGTAGGTACATTTCTGAAAATGTTTTGTATAGGTTGACACCGTCTCGGATAGGTTCTTGAACGCAAGGATTAGTATGTATTAGTATTTCCTCCCAGCTCCATGCTTTTTCACTATTATGTGAGGATGCTTGAACTATTTGAATTCCAAAATCCTCTTAATTAAGATGCGTGCTTCTTAGATATGTACAGCTATATTCTTTTACGTAAAATTTGATTTCCGATTTATGACTTTTGAAAGGCTTTTCATGTTTTCCCAAAAGTTTCCTTAATTTGTTATCCTATATATTAAAATAAAATTAGGTATGTTCTCTAAAGAGATATAATCTCTGCTAAAATTTCACTCGTTCTCACACACAGCTTTGCTTAAAATGTTCCTATCCTATTTGCTCAAAACTAAACCTACACACTTTTAACCAATTCAATAAATTTCGATAAAGGTGAATGCTTTTATCATACTTAACGTGTATGTAACTCGCCTCTCTCCATACACTCAGTGGACCAATTTTCAAACTTTCGAAATTGATTTATCCATGGAACAACTTAGAAAGGACACTCAATAAATCAATTTTCCATAATAAAATAACTGTCGAATCTTCCTAAAGGAACATTCGTTGGTATTGGTACCTACGCTTCTGAAATGAAATTCAATTTAATTCGGGATGTGAAGAATATTTTGTGTAACAGAAAATAATAAAGAACATGCCTTCAACATATTTTTTTATCACACAAAAGTCGAGTAGGTATGTTTACCTGTCTGCTTGGTTCCTATAGAATTGGTTCATGCATATATGCAAACGAGTATACCTATTGCAAATGACAATATTTCTGACAGCACTTTGGACGCCATTCATGCCCTCAACGTTGCCGTTTTAAGGACATTCCATTCCTGCCATTTCCATCTGGAGCAGAGTGATTTACAGTCGGTTTCCTTGTTTATCGTTTTTTTTTTTTTTTGTATTTTGTATGTTCAAGTTGTGTAATGTGTAGTTTAAAGTTTCCATCCTGTAAAACACAATAAACTTGTAGCAGTAGTAGAATCCAACACACAGATCTATTCTCTCGTTATGAAAATCCTTAAAAGTCTCATGTGTCGTGTCCGTGTGTGACTTTAAGACATACAAAAAGTTGGATACAAACTAAGCTCCTCTTTGACCCTCTTTTACGGGCGAAATTATAAACTAACAAAGTTGAGGTTTTTCATGTAAATTTTCAAGTTGATATGTACCTACATAAGCTTTTGGAACATGAGTTAGAGCAAATGTGCATATAGGGATTGAGTGTGTCTATAAAGCAGTTGTTCAAATACGCCTTACCAAAAAATACAAAAAAAAATGCAAACAACAATTTAATGGTCAGCAAAAACTTTTATTCAACTTTTTTGAATGTGTCCTGCTGTTTTGTGCAGGACGACCTCTCCCAGGGAATGCTTAGTGGTTCGGACAATTAATTAAGTTGGGCTTTGTTGGTTGCCTCAATCTGGGGTTTTTACTGGTGGATGATGGCGTTTTGTGTAATTTTGCTTGTCGAAAATAGATAGGTTCACGAGCTTAGCTAAGGATACCGTATGTATGTACCTATACATACACTCCGCATCGATAGATTGTCTTATTTAAAGGCATGTATATAATTGTGTTGTTGAATATATATTCATTATAAGAAATAATCAATATCATCTCACCAAGTCAACACTCGTTCTGACGTATCTCCACAATAACAGTCAGAATATTAGTTAAAAATGCCTTGCACAGATGAGAATGTTTCGTACGTTTCACCCTTCAAAACCCATTTGTTTACATTGTTGTATTTGTAATTTCTTCCCTCGTCGATGAATAGATGTGAATTGCAACAACAATTTAACCGGTGTCTGAAGATCCCTACTGTCTATGTGTGAGGTTTTTATGCACACATTCTCATTTCTTATCTGCAATCTGACACTTCAAGCTAGTAGGCAAATTAAAATGGCTGCCGGGGATTCTCATCTTCAAGTGATAATCTGTGATGCCTGGATGTTTTTGTGATTCGCGGAATATTTTGTACATCCCCCTTAGAGGATATTTATAATATGGAGTGCTGTTTTTATTCGAATGCGTACCTTTCATAGGGGTCGCTGTTTGAAGTTTCGGTCTGAGTTTTCTACACATTGGAGAAAAAAACTAAAAAAGAAGATATTGAAATCCTTAAAATAATAAACAAACACTTATTAATTTCAAGAATTACTACAAATTAGAACAATTTAGAGAGAAAATAAGCAAATTATGACTTACAATTGATAGCAGCTGTACGATATTCTTAGACCTTATGGAAACCGAAAGTGAAATAGCGCCCCCTATCATGAACCCAGGCACTACACTGCATTAGGGATAGAATAACGAGCACTCCATATTATATATCCTCTATAAGACATCCCCCTGCAAGAAGAATTTTAAGAAAATAAGAAAAAAACCTTTTGTGAAACAAAAATTCGATTTTTTTTTACAGGCCATTCCACATTTTTACCCAATCGGTGCAGCCGTTTAGGGTCTAGTTCCATCATCAAAGTGTTAAGTTCTTCTTGTTCCGTCAAAATGAGAAAGCGTTCCTATTTACCATAAACGTCACAGACTTTCAAAACGTGTAGCAGATGTGACACACAAACCTACTAAACCACTTATGACTTAAATGTGAATCACTCCAAATGCATAATATACCAATATTCCCCTCGACTTCTTATATTCACCTTGCTACTTGCTAGCCTTGACGCCGATGAAAGGCTAAAGTTCTCTAAACAACGGAAAACTAAAAGTGTTCAGACAAATTAGTAAAACAATGTACTCGCAAAAAATAATGGCAACGAGTCAAGGCAACTCAATTTTCGTATAGTCATTTTTGACACTTGTCGTTGGCAGCCTCTGGTCAAAACACTTTATACATTCTCGCTTGTTTTATTATTCTTCAAATACAAAACTATACTATAAACTATACAGTTCATTCCTACCCACCTGTCATCATCAGCAAAAATCCCCTCCCCCCCTCCTCTCGCCGACAATCCTCTTGCCCTATTACCATGAAGCTGTATTGGGGGATTGAGAGCACTCATCGATGTTATTTGTTTAGATATTTTAGTTTATGTATTTTGAAAAATTGAGTTGAGTAATTTTCGTGGTAAAAGTTTATATTTTAGTTGGGTTTTCGACATTGAATTGGTATACATATACATATTGTATAATTAGGGTGTTTATGCGAGTAGTTGCGGGGACTGGGTACGGGTGTGTATTATATAGGATAGCGATTTTGAAAAATCTATTTTCAAATGTCATCGAACGGCCTTATGCTAGAAATGTCTCATTTCGCACGATTTCAGTTTAAAAATATCAATTTTATATTTTGAGTGTGCAAATTTATTTGTAGGTACTCGTTTATTTAGAAAAAACTAATAGTGCATTAACTTTAGCTTGAAGGATATCTAATGTATGTACCTATATTCTCAAAAGGACGAACTTTGTGGTTGAAGACATATAATCACACTGCAACTACACAGACCACAAAGGAAGTTCCCTTTTGAAAAATTATGTGTAGTCATTCGTAAATTCATAGATGGATGGCCTTAAACTTACAATTTAAGTTCAATGTTACATTTTAATTAGCTCATTAACAAAAAAAAAATAATGTAAACCTAATTGTTCGACAAAAGACTTTCGCATTCAATTAAATTAAGGGCCGTTAAAATAGATATGTTCGGTTAGCATGTCTAGTCGCCATACGAGCAGAACGTAACATGTGTTTCAATTTTCAAAGGATTTTATCTTTTTTAAAGGCCTTCAACTCTTGTAATCAATCTTTTGTTTGCTTAAAAAATATAAATATATTTATATGTGTTGTTGAACTTGATGTAAGAATCTTGAGATTTTATGAGAGGCAAATTAATCACCGGATCTTTGATCTTCAATTTTTTGTTTGCTTTTGCTGATACCTTCGAGTGATGTATATAATTTTAATTTTGAGTCATTTGGGGAGAGGAAATTTTGTCAGCGATGAAAGATTTGCGGGAGGTCAGTTAAAAATGTTTGACGTCATTGCATGTTACATAGATATGTAACTATATAGAACTTTTGAATATATATTTAGATTTAAACTTGAAAACTAACTATAGCTAATTAATTATAAATATCAATATGCCAAGCTATAGATATAAATATTAATCTTGTCTAAGAGGCAGAATTTGAATAGTTTATATTTTTTTTGAAGGGTCCTTGCCCTACTTTCAAATAGTTGCTGTAAATAATTAGTTTGTTTATGCTGTCAGCAAAGTCATTATCACCGCAAAGATGAAACAAATATTAAATATTCATAAATAAAAAGCTATTTATAAAATAAAACGTGCGTAATTCTCTATAATAGAAGAACATTAGTGTAGTGTGTAGGTACTGCCAAGCAAGGCTACAAAACTGGTTTCGGAAAAAAATCTGAAAAGGATTGCAGGATCATAATATCCAAAAGCCAAAATTCCAAAATGGTTTTTTGACCCACTCCAGATGGTAGGTAAGATATCCTGAACGGCCTGAAAATAAATACCAGGCTAAAAATAAATAAATAGGTACATATTATTATAATATTTATGTTAATATAAGACAAACTTGAAATAAAAGGATTCTTTTTTAATGTGTTACCGTTCAAGCACATAACCCATCAGTATTAAAATACCACAAAAGGAACATAGTTTTTTTTTTTTCTATACACGTCTCATAATATTATTCAAGATAAAAGTACAATAAAACTTGTATTTATTTTTACCTTGCTGTTAGATTGCAAAAAGGACAAAAAAGAAAAAAAAAAAATATCTCAAATCAAATCGAGTGCAAATCTAGATCGATAAATGTCATTGTGTCAATGAGATCTTTTTCAACAAAAAGAAAAAAAAAAAAAACGAGTTCGTTGCAGACACAAAAATGTACAATATTTTCCAAGTATTTTCGTTGAGTATATATGTACATAGGTAGTTGAAAATACATAATATTTATATCTGAATGAGTTTTTGTTTTTTTTGCTATAGGTATAGGAATTGAACTGATAGGATTGAAAGGGACAAGGAAAGGATAAATTGAATAAATAAAATGAGAGCGAAATGTGTCTGGTATATATTTTCGTGTATTCCTGGATTTGTATGACTGATTTCAATCGAAATATATGACGTATAAGTGTATAGACATATGGATATTAGGGGGTGTAGTTGTTATAAATGGGGAAATTATTGTTTGACCTGGATATAACGAAAGCTTGTGTCAAACATATATATGTACATAATATTTACATGGTGGTGCTCATACGTGATCTATTTTTACTTGCACCTACATTGTAGGTTGAGTCAAGACAAGAAACAATAAACAAATCGTATCGGCGTATCTACTCCCTCCCGTTTAGCCAGTAGGGGCAACTACCAAAAACTTTTCTTAACACCGATACCTACCACTCATAAAGAGCTTTTGTTGATTTTCGGCTTTCTCGTGAACCGATTTCGATTAAAATGTGTTTACAGCATATGTTTTTTTTAATTGAAAAAAATCTTTCATAAACAAATCTTCAATATACATATATATTTGTCGTGTTTTATTGGTAATTTTATAGCTTGCGCAGTAAAATTTCCTTCTGTAAACAATAACAAAACGAATAGTGCCGATAAATTAGCCAGCGAATTAGTGACTATAAAAGTGGGCAAAGAGTGTTGTGCAGTTCAAAAATGTTAAAAGACTTGAACCTTAAATGTCGGTAATATATGTAGATTGTTTTTCACTTAAAAAGGGATGTGACTGAAGAGCATCTTGACACGTTATTGACATGTCCGAATGAAAATCCCAAAAATTATTTTAGTTGAGAAAAAAACTGAATTAGCTAGTATCTCGTTGACATTTTGTATTAAATATTCTATAAACGTCGAAATATAGTTCGTTCCATATCTGTCAAGCCATCATAGCCACGACAAATTTCACGACTTGTTGATAATCATGAGTCATGACATAAAGTTATGTACTGTGGAAACAAAGAAACAAGAATACGTTGTGAACACAGCCACAAAAATAAAGAGTGTACATAAAAGTGGATACAGCGTTTTATTGGTACTTGGAATGCTGCGCTTGCTATAAATAACCAATAAAACGCGTATATTGTTATATTTAACTTTAGAAGTTTCGCGGTTGTGCACCACTCATGATATTTTCTAAGTAAGAAAATGTCATGTGCAATATTTTTTAGGTTTATCAAATCAAATCAAATTTATTTGTTTTGAAAAATCAGTATTTTGAAAACGAGTTACCTATAATGATTTTTTTTTAATTATTAAAATGGGCACAAAATTATATATTTTTAAAAAATGTAAGAAAATTATATATAGAATAAAATTATTTAAAAAATGGACGAGACTAGAGAAATGCAAATTTATAACAGATTAGCTTCTTCGAATACTAATCTCTAGGTTTCAACCAACTTCACGTTATGAATGGCTAAATTTGTAAAAATATGATTATCTTAGTCCAACCTCTCTTACTTTTCCAACACAGAAAGAACTTTTGTAATCGAAAACCATTTGTTTGTTTTTATCCCATTTCACTCTATAAATAGCTATTTTTTTTAATAATCTTTCAAAAAACAGAATTTTTGAAAAA
Source organism: Leucozona laternaria (assembly GCA_932273885.2). Lineage (NCBI taxonomy): Eukaryota > Metazoa > Arthropoda > Insecta > Diptera > Syrphidae > Leucozona > Leucozona laternaria. The sequence continues at coordinate 16,865,136 of OW026368.1, read as the reverse complement.
GGATTTAGGTACTATTTTTGTTTTTACCCAACCTCACCCAATATATACCGAATTTTTGAAAAAAAAATATCCCTTAAGCCATCTACTAAAAATAACATTTCAAACACAAAAAGAAATCTTAAATCTGATTTTTTTTTATTTCTAACTCATTTCATTTCAAAAAATAACAAATAACAAAATTTGAAAAAGAATATCCCTAAAGCCATTTCCTATGAAAAACCTTTCAAACAAAAAAACGATTTATTGAATCGGAATTTTTTTTATTTTGACCCCATTTCTTCCTAGATAATGTATAACGAAATTTGAAAAAAATATCCCGAAAGCCGTCCCCTAAAAACAACAAAAATGGAATTTCTTAAATCAGACAACTTTTATATTTTTATCCCATTTCACCCTACAAATAACAAAATTTCCTAAAGCCATTTCCTAAGTAAAACTTTTCAAACAAAAAACAAAGAATTTCTAAAATCGGACAATTTTTATATAACAAATAACAAAATTTGAAAAAAATATACCTAAAGCCATTTCATAAGAAAAACCTTTGAAACAAACAAATAATTTTTTAAATCGGACAGTTTTTTTTATTGTTACCCCATTTCACCCTACAAATAGCAAAATCTTGAAAAAAATATGTCCTTAAAGCCATTATAACCTATTAAACCCAGGTAGAGTTTTTTTCAATCGTATAGTCTTTTTCATTTTCTCCCATTTCACCCTACAAATAGCAAAATTTTCCAAAAAAAAATATATCTTTAACCATCCCCTAAAAACAATCTTTCAAGATTTCTGAGATTTTTCCGAACAAACAAAGCAAGAGTCCCGCTTTATAAATATACATAGATTTTGCTCTTTAAACTTTGCGCGATAAAAAACTTTGCGTGTCCGAACATTGCCCACTAACGAAGGGCCTGGCCTAAAGATTTAAACATTTTTTGTTTGCCTGAATTCATATTTGTTCAAGAATTCAGGTGGCGTTCTTTATTTTGAACTCAAAACTTGTATAGAAATTGTTTAAGGAATTTAAAACCATCTTTAAGGATTTTTTTTCTAATTTACTATACTATGCATGTTCTGAAATAAATAAATCTTTAGAATTCTAAGCAACTTAAACCACAAGAGCAAGTTCGTGCGATCCAATAAATATATTATTTTTACGAAAATAATTTTTTCGGTGGAAAATATTTTTTTAACACATTCTTGATATTGGATTTTCTTTCTTCTCTGTTATCCCCGCGCCCCAGCATTTTAGGCGAACCAGCCACCATATAATGTTTGGCAAAAAAGGTGTGAGTGCCAAGCTACCAGGACCCACAGTTAAGACGTGTAAAAATCAACTTTCGTCCTATTGCCGGATTTTTGTTATTCAAACGTACCCAATATGTGCATACTTATGCTGCAACTGTTTTGTTCCGAATTACGTATAACATTGCAAAGTACACGGAACGTATTACGCGTAAGGCCTATGTTTAAAGTTTAGCCTATCGCAGCGGTGGCATTTTACACATCAAAACATCAGTAGGTATTCCTTTTTATTGCTGCACTTATTGCATCGTCGGTTTAGTGTGGAAACCAGCACAGTGCAATATTTTTGAATTAAGTATTCAAATTTTCTGAACAGTTTTTGAAAAGATGTATGGAGTTCTTTGTTTTGCATTTAAAACCGACACGATATCTGTATATTAATTTTAATAATTTATGGTAAGCTTATCGCAAGCTACATAGTAAAATAATTTATTATACCATCAAACATTATTTTATCAATCCAAACAAAATGCAGAAAGGCTTTTGCAAAACTTCATAGCTTAAAAATGTGTTCTTCAACTAAATCTAGCTTGACATAATATCATGGAACTTTGTGTATCCGTAGAAAATATTTCAATGTTTTTAGTTATTTATTATTCGCCTGACATACGTAGCAGTAGACTGCGTGCGACCCGCATGTGGGTCACATGTCAAAAACAAAAACCCCAACACCAACAATCACACAAGCTAAATAAATAATAATTTCAAACATGCCATTATTTATCTAACCGCCCACATTGTATGCAATTTTCCACGCAATACGCATTTTCTTGGCAACAACGCCCATGTTACATGTTTTCACACTTTAAAAATAGCATTAACAAGAGCTAAATTCAGTTTTTCTTCGAAAAACTAAAATTAGTAATTAGTGTGTTTTAATTAAACAATTTTGTGTATTTAAAATTAAATAAAAACAAATATTTAAATTTAGAGAAAATCTAAACTCTCACGCAAATTTAAAATAAAACTTTCGATTTCACTGCATTAGCGGCAAATAGCGAATAGAAATAAAAAAAAAATTGGGTGTTTTTTAAATTTGGTGTCAGTGGTTTTAAAAATATACTTAATTTTTTGCTTCAACATCACGCATCGCATTTTGCAGTATTTTTGTGTGCATGCATGCAAGCGATTATAATTGCCGCAATAAAATGCAATTTTCTATAGGTGGGCGCTGGCTGTATATTGCTCTGGCATCAGTTATAATGTATCGGTGGGTGGAAAATATTTCACAAGATGTCATAACAAATTTATAGTATGTTGCTTTTTATTTGAGGATACTTTATGCAAAAATTGCAAAATTTATGCGAGAAGCTGCGGGTAGATGAAAAGAAATTGGCGAAAAACAACGACGAAGGCGACGAGCACGACGACGACGACGGACGCACGGGTCGTACGGTCTTTAATGGTGAAAGTTTAGTTCTGGAGTTTTATGGGGACTTTTTAATGGAGAAAACAAATAAGAACAATAAAAATATGCTTTTAAAAAATAAAGAAAATAAATTCAAAACAGACGTATCAGCGGGTGTTGTAAGTTATGGGTTGATAAAAACAAAAAAATAACTGAGAGCTAAAGTTTCAAGTATATGATGATGGCAAGTTCAAAGATTTGGCGACGTTAAGTGTTTGGGACTCATAACTTGAAAAATAAATCATAACACCCAGAAAAGAGCCAGCAATCTGTTTAAGTTTTAGTTTCTGAAATGGACGGACATTGAATGATTACTTTTGTTTGAATAGCCTTTTAAGTTCTAGTACAATGACTTTCCAACAAACAATGTGCCGTTTATTCTTCAAAAAATGTGAATTCAGGAGGAAACAAATTAAAAATCTTTTCAACTTTTAGCGGTTTTTCGAATAAATTTAGCATAAATCATATTTTTATAACATGTAGACCCAGTTTTCCAGTGTGTGATCTTAGGAGTTTGGAGGTAAGAACTGATTGATTGATTGGTGTTCAGAGCCATCTATTGGAAAATTAAAAAAAAACTTGAACAATTTTGATTTACATTTAGGAACTTCTCACTTCATAAAAAAATATATGATTAAGTTTCAACTCAATGGTAAGTTTTTGATTTTTTAAGAAAATGTTGAGATTTTGTTGTTCAACGCCATCTATCAGAAAAAAGTATATATCGTGGGTATACAAGCAGAAGGCACTAAGTCAAAAAACATGGTTTTGAGTAAATTGATATTTAATATTTGTTAACTCTTGAAAATTCAATACTAATGGTAATTTTTCATCCTATCACATAAAAAGCTCTGTTGACATTATGACTTAAGTTTACAATTTAAAATTTTAGTTTCTGCCAAACCAATTCGAAAATATTGGAGCAGAACTAAAAAATATGCTGACTTAGTGCTTTTTAGTAGAATTGATATTGCAATAATGTGTGAATTAGTGAATTATAACTGAAAACAGAAATTTGGAAAAAACATGTTTTATTTTTAATGAATTTAACAGTTTAAGAGCAAGTAGGAATAAGAATAATAATAACAGTAAGAAAATAAAATAAGTAGTAAAGGGCTAGATGGGGTAGGAATAATAAGTTAGTAAAATGAAGAAAATGATATGGTAAGTTATAATAATAAAATTAAAAAAAAGTCAGAATTATAAATTCACAATATAAACAAGGTACGAATAATTTAACAATAAATAAAGAAAAAGGTTGGAACTATTCACCATCGCTTTCTACTGATGTGTAAGGTTGTGCAGATTATTCACTATTACCTACTACCGAAAAACTTTAAAAAAAATTACTTTTCGTCTTGACCAAAACTGCCAAATTGAAAGAATTAGGCGCAATTTGATCTCATGTTTAGACTACAGAACAGTAACTCATCACCTATTTAAATCAAAAAAAATAGTTTTGATGACAGGTAAAAAGCACTAAGTCCACTTTAATGCTTTCTTGCTGTATTATTATAGGTAAAAGGGTAGGTACAAATGGCGGCCCAGAGCAAACCCAGAGCCGTTTTGATACCATAAATTCGTAATGACCTGTGGGTTGAAAGTGGTTTTATTGGAGGGGTTTGCGGTTATATTCCCTTACGGGTCTGAAAGTAGGCACCCTTTTTCAGCTCACGTGCTGTCTAAGGAGTCTATCGGATACGGTAAAGAAGTTAAGTCAAAGTTAAACTTAGAACCACTTCGTTGCGTTGAGGAAAGCTATCAAATCTTTGATCTTTATCTCAGAAAGTTCGTTTAGGTTTTCAAAAAAGGCTTTTCCAAATAATCTTGCTCTCAATTTGGCCAGAGCAGGGCATTTACAGAGGAAGTGAACTACTGTTTCCTTCTCCTGATGGTCCCCACAACTACGACAAAAGGTATTGTATGGAATGCCCATCTTCGCCGCATGTTCCCCTACTGGCCAGTGACCAGAACATGTCGCAACAACCCTGGCTATGTCTCGCCTGGGCCTAGCTATCAGGTCAGTTGTCCGGGACTTACTATAGATGGGCCATATCTTCCTAGATATAGCGCAGTTTGTTAAACTTTTATTATAGTATAAAGTGTTTTTTCTATGACAGCCAAAATGCACTAAGTCAACTTAGTGCGTTTTAACAGTATTCTAAATTATTTAACTGACTTAGTGCAAAACTAAACTTCAATTAATTCATCTTTAACGTTGTATAATGACTTAGGAAGTGTTTAAATTACATAGATATTATCATTCTTGATCACTTTGCATCAAAATGTAAAAATCCTAAAAAATTGACTTAGTGCCTTCTTGTATACCCACGATATTTTGATTTACTTTAATGTGATCTTCTTAATTATAGGGAAATAAATTTTGTGTAATTTCCAGGTCAATCGTTGGTTTAATAAATTGTTGGTTTATAAGTGTAAGTGAAGGTGGGCGGTTATAGTGATACAAAACAAGTCTTTGCATTTGCGTTTAGTAAAATAGAGGGAAATATACATAACACATAACAGAAAAACGGTGTTCTTATTTTGAATTCGCTAAGCAAGAAAAGCACAAACAAAAAAACTGTGCCTACCATAAGTACCTACATAATGGAGTTTAGTTTAATAAAAATTAAATTTAAAATGAAAAAAGTCTTAGTTGGTGACTTATAAAGAAAAATAAACAAAAATATGGAATTTTAGAGATTTTCACTGAAATTACACAGAAAAGTGGGACAAAGTTATCTTGTTTGTTAACCAACATTAAATACAACTCCTCACTTCCTCTAAAATCTAACACACTTTGAAGGAACTAAAGGGTTTTTCAATTGGCTCGGGTAGATTTTGGCGGTCATGTTGTTTCGGTGACATCTTCTGTCAAATGTCAAATCACCATGGCAAGTTACACGATAAAACTTTAATATCAAAATCTTTTGGGGCAACGATATACGTACGTTTGCTCATTTTACGGTTTACATTGATTTCCATCCAAGTTATGATTATCCAAAGTTTGGTGGCCAAATTCGGGTCGACCAATTCAGTGAACAATCAGCCAACGCCCTTGCTTCAACGGAACATCAGATCAGCCGAAAACATCGTCGCTGTCTGTGATAGTCCTTAGTTTTTCGAAAATGACGATGTCGTTGCCATCAGCACCATCAAGAGATAGCATCAAGAGATACGGATGTGAACAACATGTGGTTACAATAGGACAGTGGTACGCGCCAAACAGCTAACGCCACAATTTACATTCTGCATGAAGGATATGACATATGAGGGTAAGTCACAGTCTCTCTAATAGAATTACGTAAATTGGCCACATAAGTCATGCGATTTGACCCCGCTAGTCTTTTTCTTGTGGGGTTTCTGAAATTCACAGGTCTATGTGAATAAACTATAGAATCGACCGATATGCCCTTAAGGTGAAAATTACACAGGCCATCGCTCAAATTCAGCCGAATCTATGCAGAATAGTCATTGAAATTTGGACCACTCGGATCCTTACCACCGTAAGAACCCGAGGCGGGCATTTGAACGATGTCATATTCTGTAAATAATGGCATACATATGGACCTTTCAAATAAAATAAGAATTTCCTTTATAACTCACACATAACTTGTTTTATTCCATTTCAACATCTACCCGCCCTTATTGAAAAACCGTTCATAAGCATTAAAAAGTGAAGATTTTGCAAGCCGCTTAAACAAGCAGTGGATCTACATACATATAACTTTTATTCATGTCAAGTTAGGACTTCTCCAACTTCGTAAACTTATTCTTCCTTGCATCTAAAAGCACATAGCCCTACTTCCCTAATTGCTTGAATTATAACTAATTAATGTGTGGATAAATTGCTTACCTTAATGCTACTAAAAGTATTGATTTTAATCCTTCTTCCTGTTATTATGTGTATATAAGGTGCAATCAACTTGTATTCCTAAATCCTCTCAAATGGTGTTAATTGCTTTCTTATCTATATTGATACCTCCTGTTGACAGCCTTAGACAACTTAAACAACAATAATTAAATCATTCGTATTGCTAGTTTAAAAAAAAAATCATTAAGCTGGTTATAAATTGACAGATATTGATTGATTTAGTGACCACAATTTCCCAGGCAAAAAGCAATACCATAAATACCTCAAACCCTCCCTGACATTTATTTTGTTTTGGCGAGACTGCAACCAATATTAGTTTGGATTATACCTATGTATGTATTTCATATACAAATATCAATCCCCAAAGCAAATTATTCATTGTGTGCGGTCATTGAGGTTGTGAGCACTCCAAAAAGCATCAATAAATTGTCACCCAAAAGCAACTAAACCAAAACCATTACTGAATCAAAAAAAAAAAGAACACTAAAAATGGTGTCATTGGTCTCCCATTGTTCTGGCGATACTATTTTCATTTACAAGGAGTCATATTTCTTTATCCCTATTTTCCTCCCTTTTTTGTTGTTTTTGCTTTGCCTGTGCCAGCACTTTGCAATGTCATTCAACTCCTCTTTCTTCCCAAAAATATAGTTAAGTAGGTACTCTATTTCTAGAGAGTATAAAGAAATTACAGAAACATTGTTTGGGGTTGAAAAACGACAGAAAAAAACCGGCACCAAAAAAACTACTACGAAAAATATTTATAAATCCTTTATTATCTGCTAGTACAGTGTACGGTAATAATAATTAAGAGTGTGACATTTCAGATTTTTGGCATTCAATACAACTGAATGGGCACACACGAGCTCAACCAATGTGCCCTCAGTTAACCTTACCATCAACATATTAGTATTTCTGTTTACCTTGGTGCTTACCAGCCTCAATTGACACCATTTCGGTGGTCGGACTAGTTCCATGTGCCACAACACAAGGTGCTGCACCCTGCTGGGTGACAACGTCTTCCGTATTCAAAAAGTTTAAATTTGAATCTATTAAAGGTTGTACGAACTTGCTTATACAAACAGGTGATTTTGATAAAAAAATATAACAATCTTGCTTTAATATTATAAGAAGACAGAATAATATGTAAAACATACAGCTATTTATATTTAAAATACTTATTTTTAACTACCACTAATAATTTTAATCGTTTTTAAGAAATTCTAAACAATTCTATACAATTCTGAACAATTCTAAACAATTTCAAAGCAATCCGAACTATTCAACTAAAGTAATATAAACTCTTAAATTCTATATAACAACTGTTTTGCAGGCTATACGTCAATTATAAAATATATATTGGGCTAGGTATACATATGCTTATGTGTTGTCGCTTCGGGAATTTTAAATCCCTTTATGTAGTTTAAATAAAATTGCAAGGAATCAGAAACGTCTTTTTAAAGCAAATTTATGTAGGTATGGTTAAAAAATCATAGTTCAAAAGTTTAACCAAATTAATAACTTCATTTTCGTTCCTAGTCCGTCGTAGATTTTCTGATTTTAAGATTCACATTATACATGTCCGAGTCCTATTGGAATTGAATGTATGATTCAAATGAAGAAGAAAAAAAAATGATTCAACTCTACCTTCTCTTGTATTTAAATTTTCTTCCAGAAAACCATGACTAACGCTGATGAATTGGGTAATATTAATTTGGCATGCTTCCAGAAGCACACAATATTTTCACTTCATAGCACACAAAACAGGATGAGGCTGTAATTTTGAAACATGTCCCACATGAGTTATGCGAGACCCGTTCCTTGTTTTCAAAGCGTATGACGGAAATATTTTAAATTAACATAAATTCTAGTAATTTTGTCAAAATTTCATTTAACAAATATAATAAAGTAGGTGACATAAATTTCTATTGGAAAGATATGAATTTATCAGATCATGTGGTGTAGCAAGGTTTCTATTTAAAAAAAAAAAAAAATTGATAAATACAATTTACAATGTAGGTACATATCAGAAAAGGGAACCTTTGAAAAGGATGGATACAATAAGTTAGTATTAGTTCCGATTTATTAGTTTTTTTCCTTTTGATTAAATACGAGGGTAGGTACGGTTTGTAATTCTTGTTGTACCTATATACGAAGTGGAATTTCCTGCTGGTTCTGGGTATAGAAATTATGAAAAGCTTATGGCGTATACATTCAAATCTAGATATAAAAAAAGTTTTTTGGGATACAAAACTGAAGAATCCAGGAAAAGTCAAACAAAGGAAAGAAAGTCTCCAACAATATTATTTAAAGGTGAACAAACATACAAAATTCTGTTAAAATGCTAACTTTGCCGCCTGCTTTTTGACAAAACATAGATACACGTATAACACTTTTGTATGAAACCCTACATACAACCCTTGAAAATGTTTTGTGTGCAAATTAACTAAGGGTTTCATTTGAATCCTGGAGTTTAAAAACTAATTCAAATTGTGTGGGAATTCTAACCTTTTTTTTGTAATAAAAAAAGAAGCATTTTCTTGGGTTACCATGCCTACAAGCCCATTTATAGAATTTTCGAAGTCCAAAATCGCTGAATAAGCCATCACATTTACTAATGATTCCTATGATTCATTGAGATTAAAAATTAATTTAAATTATGTGAGACTTTTGTTTATCAATTTTATATTTAAAATACTTATTTACAACTACCACGCATAATTTTAATCGTTTTTAAACAATTCTATACAATTCTGAACAATTCTGAACAATTTCAAAGAAATCCGAACTGTTCAATGTATTCTTTAATTCTATATAAAAACTGTTTTGCAGGCTATATGTCAATGATAAAATATATATTGGGCTAGGTATATGTTTATGTATTATCGTTCCGGGAATATTAAATCCCTTTATGTAGTTTAAATTTAATTGCAAGGAATTAGCAACACAAATAATTTAAAATCTTAAACTTCTATTCAAATCAAATTTATTGAGGCATGGTTAAAAAATCATAGTTCAATAGTATAATATTATATAAGCATTTTCCAGGGTTGCCAGGTGTCAAAGCTCAATTATTATAGAATTGTTGATGTCTAAGATCGCTGATTTAAATGCAGCTCAAAAACTAGCCCATTATGATTTAGAAAACAACTAACTTTTAATTTGTACAATCAAAACAATAAATACAAAATTATTTAAAATAAATGTATATTGTAATATTTTTTTAACAAAATCTTATACCTGATCGATGATATGGAAAAAAATTGTTTTAAACTTTTTTGTAGAAAACAATAAAGTCTATAAAGCCGTTATGCATTTTTTTTTGACTCCTTCACCATTTAAGAGTGAAGATACAATAAAACAGTATTTTTGTTTTTTTTTTTTACCAACTTTTTGAAATATTGATATATTTTATATTATCAGTTTTAGAGAAAAAATGTAAATGTTTTCTGGTTGAGGGTCATATAATGCACAAATCTTGTTTGAAAAGTTTTTTCTGTAGCGCTAACCGCTTATTAGTAATACGCAAAAAACTGAAATTTTCGTCACTTTATGATAACTTCTCAGTGAATAGTCAAACTTTAGGTATAATTCTTTTCGTTGGGTAACCTCTTGAGGAAAAATGTATTATTACAGTCGAAATTTCACCAGAAAATGTTAAAAACATCTCTTCGGTTGATCCAATAAGTTATTTCAAAAACTTTTGAGGGGTAAACTCGAAGCTTAAATTGACTAGAAACATGTTTCAGGAATTAACTCAAGTTAAGCATTGAAACTCAGATGATCTCACACTGAAAAACTATGGGCCTTGAACATTGAAGCTATTTTTTTTTTTTTTTAAATTTTCGTCACTCAAGAGGTCAGAAACCCGGAAATATTAAAAAGTAGGTAGGTAGGTATACAAGTGTGTTAAGGACAATTAATTTTATTTATTTTAAAACATCAAAGAAAATTAATTTCCCAAAAATAGACCTGATTAAAATAACTCCCACCTCATTTTCAATCCATATGCCAAAAATATAACAATTCACTTGTTGATCTCTCATTCGCGAGACCAATTGGTTTTTTTATGACAATGTCGAAAATATAAAAAAAAAAGAAATTAATTGTTTAAAAATAAAACACCACAATAATTTTTTTTGTCATGAGTTTCTAAAAGCAAGATTCTTTTCTTTCCAAGAAAATCTTTATTTTCATGCATTTTTATTCGTTTGAAAAACTCGTTAGCATGGGAATTTCACATAACTGAATAAAAATTCCCTTCGAGTTGATGTGACGACTGACGAGGACTTGCATTCAGACGACATTCCCTCACAATCTTGTTCTCCTAAGACAAAGGTTCAATATCCGATTATGAGTGTAGGTTGTTTCATAGACCATCTTTCACCTCGCCCTATGAGTCCCGAGTCTCAACTTCGTACCGGAAATAAAATAAAAATAAGTCAAGGAAAATGTCGCGTTCAATGCACCCGCATTACACGAACAACGATGACATCACATTGCTAACGATTTTGTAGCTTTTTATACTCATTATATTTGTATGTTTGTATCCACGGCAATGTCAAATTGAATCACTTACGGGCAACAAACACGAAGAAGGAGCACTGTGCAGCAACATTTTAAATCCGGATACTGAAGTTTATGGCATTTCCTTGACAGGGACTAAGTTGCGCCCCCATTGTGCAGCTTTATATATGTCGATGCAATAATTGTATGGGTGGAGACGTATACTGCATAAACATAAACAATAGCATGTCAATTTATTTTGAAACCGGAGAGTTGATATCTGTGATGTTGAAAAGCACTCGGAGAGATTTCATCTGAATTTCCTGGAAACAATAGCTGCAATGGAAAAACATTTCCTGGTTAATAATAATCAAAAAAATGTGAATGAACTTCCAGAATCAACAGGGTGTTATTAGGGAGGGCCGTAGATAGGGTATTCTACACCCCTGTAATATTTTGTTTTTTTTTTTCTATTTTGATAGAAAATGCAAAATCGAAAATCAAGTGAAATATTGATCCAGCAATTCTTTTTCATAAAGCAATTTTTCATATTTGAAAGATAGAGGGCCAAACAGATTTTTAAGAATACCTTCCGTTTGGAACAGTTTGGTTTGAATTGGGATTTTACAAACACAAAACGCTTTCAAAAAATATCAAACATTATCTTTGTTCTTAAATTTAACCTTTTAAATCATATCTTACCGAGGAGATGTTACGTTAATCGCTGCAATCGGTGAATTTTAATGTGTGATGGTATGATTTAAGATATTACCCCCCCCCCAACCCTTCCGGAGCATTAACGTGTTCTAAGCTGCGGCTCTGGGTGTTTGTATAGGTATATCTTCATTATGACTCAACAAAGCGGCGTCATCTTTCCGCTGAATTTTTAATGCAGACAAGATGAAAGAGAAGAAAATGTAAATATAAACACATTATCATATTTCAAAACAAAAAGAAAATGTATCTGCATTTTTCCATCAAGATGGGTGTACTGTATATATTCTCAAACTTCGGGCAATTTGTTGGCCCTTCTTTGTTATAATTGTATACTTAAACTTTGGTAAACAAGAGGTACCCGTTAAAAAGAAGGGGAAAAAAATATTTAGGTATGTATAGATACACCAAAAACCGATTGCTTGTTAAATGTTCACACGTTTGGCGTGTGAATGTAGAATGCAAAGAGTCCATACAAATTAAGAGAGGAACGGTAATTTTGGTATTGGTGAAATTTGGATGTGTTTAGAAATATCTTGGGATTATGTTTTAAAATCTGCTTTATATGCTGCTTTCCTTTTTGAGGCCTTTTTGAGTTGAGAATCCTTCTCTACTTTGCTCTCTTAAACAAGTAAGGAAATAAATAAATTAGTGGCTGGCAGTAAACAGACAGATCGTGAAAAACCAGGGGCTTGTGACTTATATTTGTGGTAAGAAAGAGCAAAGAGTCACTTATACACTTTAAAATGACAAGAGATATCCTTGGAGGATTTGTCACTTCTAACAAGAGCTAGTACCGCTAAAAAAAAAGCAAGTGACTCCATAGACATGCCAATTCTAACAGTTTTGGTTTTTAAAAGTACTTTTTATGCGGCCCGCAGGGCCAGCGCCCTCCGCCTGTGGGCATACTTCAGGCACCCAGAGTTCTTTTTCAATTCGCCCGAAGCCCGTTAACTTAAGCGCATTTTTAATGGTGAACAACTGTTATAAATTGGCATGTGTCTGGTCTCATGTTTAGGTGAAATAGGCTGAGATTTCATTTGAGTAAAAAGTACCTAGAGTGAGTAAATTTTAAAATAAAAAACTTTTAAATAAAATATTAGTTTTCAGACTTTTTTTTCTGGGCTCTCAAAGATCACGTACATAATAATGGGTGATTTTTTAAGAGGTTTAGAACTTTTTTTAAAAAAAAAACACAAAAAATTCGAAAAAATGAATGAAATATTTATTTGAATCGATAGTTTGAACCTTGCAATTTAATGTTTAAAGATAATTTCATGCAAATGTTGACCGCGGCTGCGTCTCAGGTAGCCCATCCGCTGAGTCCAATTTTGGCATACTCTTTCACACATATCGGCCGGTATCTCACGAATGAATGCATGGATGTTGGCTTCCAGTGCGTAAATCGAAGCGGGCTTGTCCCTATAGACATTAGCCTTGACATACCCCCACAAAAAATAATCTAATGGTGTCAAATCGCACGATCTAGGCGGCCAATTGACCGGCCCGAAACGTGAAATTAACTGTTCACCAAACTCGCCTCGCTATTGCGCCATTGTTTCGCGTGCTGTGTGGCATGTGGCACCGTCTTGTTGAAACCACATATCATGCAAGTCAAGAACTTCCATTTCGGGCAAAAAAAAGTTTGTTATCATCGCTCGGTAGCGTTCACCATTGACAGTAACGCTGCGATTCGCATCATCTTTGAAGAAATAGGCCCAATAATGCCGCCGGCCCATAAACCGCACCAAACAGTGGCTTTTTCGGGATGCATTGGTAGCTGTTGCAATGCTTCTGGCTGATCTTCACTCCAAATGCGGCAATTTTGCTTATTTACGTACCCATTCAACCAAAAATGAGCCTTATCGCTGAACACAATTTTTCGATAAAAAAGCGGATCCTCGGCCAGCTTTCCAAGAGCCCATTCACCAAAAATTCGGCGTTGTGGTAGGTCGGCTGGCTTTAGTTCTTGCACCAGCTGTATCTTAAAAGGCTTTACGCCCAAATCCTTCCGCAAAATTTTCCACGTAGTGCTGTAACAAAGGCCTAACTGCTGGGAACGGCGCCGAATCGACATTTCGCGGTCTTCTGTCACACTAGCTGATACGGCCGCAATATTTTCTTCACTACGCACAGTACGTAAACGTGTTGGTGGTTTAATGTCCAACAAAGTAAATTTGGTGCGAAATTTCGTCACAATCTTCCGAATAAACTGCTCAGAAGGTCGAGAATGCCGATCATAAAATGGAAGCAGCGCGCGATGAACATTTCGAACCGAGCACGAATTTTGATAGTAAAATTCAATAATTTGCAAGCGTTGTTCATTTGTAAGACGATCCATGGTTAAATTGCAAACCAAACTGAAGCTGTTTGACAGTGACACAAGGTACTAAACACACGTCAGCTGTCAAAACCAGTGTTGCCAAAACCAAACCAGCTAAAAAATCACCCTTTATATGTATACCTACATATTAAAGCCTTTAAGAATTTTAAATCAAAATCTATTCAGTCACATCGATAGGTTTGTATAATGTAATTATTAATGAATGTTGGTGTAAATCAGGCTTATAGACTCGAAAACTACTAAAATTTTTTGCTGAAATTTTAAAAGTTCCTTCCTTTTAGCAGCTGCGATTTGATGAATGTGATTTGAGAAAAATCCGCCCAATAGCACGCCAAGCTTTACCATATTTGAGTTTTTTTTCCATATTGAACGTTCTTAAGGGGGTAAATTTATTAATTTTGTGACTAAGCTTTCTTCAACCTTAAGCATGACATGTGTTATTTGTCCCGCCAACGCGACTTTTCTCATGTCATGGTGGGTGGCAATGGCGCAGTGGTTGTAGTGCTTGCGACTGCTAACTTAGATGTGTGGGTTCAAGCCCCACTCTAGACAGCATTATTTTTTATATTCCCCCAGTTAAAACTGGACGCCACCCGTGGGATGTCATGAGATAATCAATACCTTATTTCTCAATCCATACTGTGCCCGCAAAAATTCTTACCTATCCTCCTGTTCGTTTTAACTATACAGTGCCGTGCAATTCAGGTTGCATTTAAAAGACCTTAACCTTAGGTCTTACAGACATGAAGTTATAGTTATTGTATTTTGTATCCATATATAACATCCTTACAAGGCACACATTTTATAATAAATCTCTCTTGAGTCAAAACTGTGTATCTTTTTCGGAAATCGGTCTTTTAACACGCCCAGTTTTCTTATACATACCTATAGGGTGTTTTATTTGCGACAAAAAGCTAGGGCGTGTAGGTTGGGTCAAGACAAGAAAAAATAATATGGAAATAGGGGTCTTTTTCTCCATATTTAGGTGGGAGAGGTAATTTTTTTTAAAGAATCGACTTGAAATAGAAAAAAACAACGGAAAGATTTGCAATGCAATGCTTTACTGTTCTTAAATCCAGAATATTAGTCTTTTTGTTTTTAAATCATATTATTTAAGAGAATAGTTTTTAAAAAATTAGTTTTTAAACTGAAAATTTAAATTTTAAGAAAAAAAAATTTTTTTAAACTAACTATGTTCAAAATTTTACGTTATTAAGTAGTAGTTTTGGTTTTAATATTCAATGATCTTATTATTTTTAAGTCGAAAACTAAAAAAACCAGATGTTTAAATGCTTTCTACTTTTTGAGAAAACAGTTGGACTCAAATAGACCCTCCCATCCATACGATTTTTTTCTTGTCTCGAATCAATCTACTTTTGTCGTATAATATGCAAAACACCCTGTAAATGAGATTCCTCCTTACTTGACCTCGCTAGAAAGTTAAAATTTTGTAATTAAAATCTCTTGAAGTTTAAAAATGACATTTGATGTAATTTGTATGTTGTAAGGTCCGCTCATTTTTGCATCCACTTTTCTTATAATCGAGATTTTTCCTTATTTTTTTTTTTAAACTGAATTTTTGGAAGTGTGACACATAGGTATGGGTGCGAATCGTTGACGGGTTCAGGGAGCACAAAATAAATCTCAAAAATGCATTTTTAAGTTGGATTTGAGTTTAAACTTTAAAGCTCAAAAGTATACGCTGAGAAAGACCCTTGTCTTATCGCATTTAAAAGTTAACCGATATTTGGAAAGTTGGGTACGAACTTAATTAAGTCAAATGTGTGCTACTATCCATCAACCATTTTCCACCATCAGGTCTGGTGTTTAAAATGAAAATGAACGTAAAACACATAAAATACAAATTTTTGTTTACGCCAGTTTTTTTTTGCGAAATAAGAAAGAAGAACTTCAGTTTTGAAGAAGGAAAAATGTTCAATAGATTTATACTTCAGCCTTAAACTGATTATTACTGAGACGGATATCTTCTTGCCTGGAAAATCGATATTAAGAGCCGTTTGCTGATACGAAACATAAACATTTCAAATATTTGAGTTTCGTTTCAGCAAATGTGCCTTAAAATCCCAAATACGTCACCTTGAACTCGAAAACTATTTGTTATTAAATTTTTAATACGAATGCGAAACAAAAAATATATCAAATTCCAGACTTTAAATCTTCCAGATAAAATTACAGTTTCCATTTATTTAAATATCACCATCCTGATGGTGAAATAAATTTCCCAATTTATATCACCAATTAGTGTATAGTCGGTATAAAACAAATGCGAATAAATTCGTGTCTTGCGATCCCATCATCATTATCATCGTTGTTTTTGAGACGATATATAGAGTGCCACAATTTTCATTTCAGCAGGATGCAGGAAAAGAATTCGAGGCTTAAAAACGTAGGTAAGTTTTATTTGTTTGTTAAATTATCATTTTATTCACATTTCCCGAAATAGCTTCGGTTCCGCACACCATCGCATCGAACATCAGGGGAATATGAAAATTAAGCCGCTTAATTGAGGATCTTTTGCACGAGGAAACACCTACAACACTACCTACACAGTTGTACCATCCTATACACAGTACACACCTCGAAGCAGTTTGTGTTTTCTGTTGTAACTGCCACTGTAATTACACGACCAAATGAGAAATTTTCCACCATCATCGCCGCCGAGCCGTGCCGTTTTAAATGCCATAAAATCTCATTGTACACAACAATAACAATAATAACTGTGAATTAAATTAAATGTGTCGGTTAAGAGTATTTCCCTCCTCTTACCTAAAATAATTGTTTGGAATGTTGAATGTTAATAATACTCGAGACGGGGGTATAAAAATAAAAATGGATGTTCTCGCGCTGAACAAGTTCCAGTTCCTGATGTACCTCTGTCTACCTCCAGTCCTATACGAACACATAATTATTGCACTTTATTTTTCACGACTATCTGATGATGAGTGCCCTAAATTTTGATGGACTTTTTATTTTGATGTTGTTTACAGCGAGATGTGAGAAGTTCAAGACATGGGTTAATGTGGTTAATCGTATTTTGACACACATATGGTTTTTTTTTTTTTTTTTTTTTTTATTCAACCAATTTTGGGTCATATTTAATTAATAAGCAGAACAGGGTTATTGGGGTGTCTCCATGCTTGGTATAGTGATGGCGTGGGATTGTTAATTTTATTGATCCCATTTCTGAAATTCCTTGAAATTTGATTTTTTATGATTAACGATGAGAGATGACTTTATCGTCGAATCCTGATGGCCTTATTAGTGGTGGTGGTGGTGGTGGCGGTGTCGAAAAATAATTTTGCAATGAATTTGGGTCTCTGGGTTATTGGGACGGAAGTATTATAATCAAATTCAAATTATGATACCGGATTTGGGATATTTAAAGGAAACAAGTTTATTTATTTTTTTTATTCAACCAATTTTGGGTCATATTTAATTAATAAGCAGAACAGGGTTATTGGGGTGTCTCCATGCTTGGTATAGTGATGGTGTGGGATTGTTAATTTTATTGATCCCATTTCTGAAATTCCTTGAAATTTGATTTTTTATGATTAACGATGAGAGATGACTTTATATTCGAATCCTGTTGGCCTTATTAGCGGTGGTGGTGGTGGTGGCGGTGGCGAAAAATAATTTTGCAATGAATTTGGGTCTCTGGGTTATTGGGACGGAAGTATTATAATCAAATTCAAATTATGATACCGGATTTGGGATATTTAAAGGAAACAAGTTTATTAAATTTGAATAATTTATTTAATTAGAAACTAATCGATTGAATAAAATGCTCAAAAATATATATTTTTTTTTCTGTAATAATGAGCTTTTTTAAGGGCAATTACTCATTTTGGCATTTTTTTTACATCGAAAAATATAAATTGTTTTAAAATAAAGTCTTCCTCTACAGGGTCAAACGAACTTGTTCTTGTAGTGAATGTTGCGAAAAACTGTCTAGAGAAACACTTAGAAATTCAGTCAGCATTTTAATTCTTAAATCCGAAAAATAATTCGACTCAAAAAAACCTTCTGTATATAAAAGTTGTTGATCGATATCGTTTAAGCCGTTTGCCCTAAGATCAAAAATAAAAAAAAAATTGCGTAAGTGCCGGGACTCACGGTTAATATGTGTAAACATCAACGTTTGTTTTGAGGATCCATATTTGGATTTGGATCCGTATGCGAAGTCGTACATATGTTGTGGTTTGTTGACAATAACGGATCCAAAACGGACTAGTTTGCTTTAAGGGGATCTTCACATTTTTGTCGCTGAACGTAACCAATATCCTACTATGCAGATATTCGTAACGTAACGTGCTGCATCATAAAATGTGACCTCGTAACGTTGCACAGAGGAAAGACCACGTTTTTATTTCATATAGATGTTTACACATCAAAAATATGCTCCAATGAATCGCACGAACTTCCTCTTGTGGCTTACAACTTTTATGAAGCCACACCTTAAAGATATATAAATATAATGATATATTTAACGAGATAATGTTAAAAAAGCCAAAGAACTAAAATATTAATTTCTGTTTGAAGAATTTTTTCTTTAAAAATGTTTTAAGCGCAATATTATTTGAACTATTTATAAGAACGAGATTACAAAATTTTACCAAAATCGGTTCAATCATTAAAAATATAATATGCGAATTTTCTTAAGAAAAGGTGAAATGTTTATTTCGGTTATGTGATTATTTTGGCAAAAACCTGAAACGCATGATTTTCTAACAATCGCTTTTATCATTACAGGTTCAAAGTTTAATCAAAATCGTTAGATCGGTTTTTGAGAAAATTTGAAAAAAGCTAAAATATCTACACGTTCCAAATGAGCTAAAATAAAAATTTCGCATAAATATATTCTGTTCCAAAGTTGAAGCAAATCGGTTTATCCGTTTACGGTCTAGCTCAAATTACAGTGGACTTACGGATATACGCGCACATATGCACTAAGGGAGCCATTAAAAAAATATTAAGTTCAAAATATTGAGAAAATATAATATGGGCCGTCTATTGGTTTCTTTGATATTTTGACATTGACAGTCCAGTCCAGTGGTAGCTTTTATTCAAAACAACTAAAAATATTTCAATGCCATCGGAAAAGTACAAAAAAAGTAAGTTATGTATGATTAAATGCCAGTTTTTATTAAAATGAGATCCACTCATCCACAAAGTATTAAATTACAGTTCTGCTATTGGATTAAGGGCTACTTTGTTCACACTGGGTTAAATCTGTAATTTTACTATCAAAGAATTTGCTTTATACATAGTTACAAATCTGTGATAATAAAAGTGTGTTTGTTTTACTTTTTTCTGGATAACTTAATTATACGAGTTTATATTCCTTCAAGCTTTTAATTTGCATAAAAGTTCTTTAAAAAATTAAAAAGTCATCACTTTGTTGGTTTTTTTTAATGAAATATTTAATTCTAATAAAAAGATTAAAAAAGACTTTGGCAACCATTGATATCAATGGTAGTGAATGCCATTAAAAAGAACATTGTACTCATAACCACTGTTAATCAGTGCAAGGCAAACATGCTCCATATGTATCCTGTTAAAAAACTTAATTATTTCTAAATTCTATCGATTGGAAGAATGTCACATATTACTCTATGACCTCCTTGTGCAGGCCTTGCTCAGGAGTATAGAGCTCAATAAGACTTGCCTTAACTTTTTGTTTGTTACCCTGCCAACTTACAACAATGTTATTTTAATTTATTCTCCGATTCATTCGATGAAAACAATTAAAAGTTTACAAACTACGAATGAAGGGGGGGGGGGGGGGGTGAAGAGGGGTGCCTATATGGAAAGTAACTATCCTACGTCCTGCCAATGTGTGCCAATGCCATCAAGGAATTCATTTCAATACACGTCCTTCACATGGAATAATGTGTGTCTTACCTATATGTGTTGTGCACACAGCAATAATTTCCGAAATCTGCTAGGTGGCACGTGTACTCAGGTTGGTATGTTTAAAATAATCACTTGCTGTTTTAACCCAATTAATAGAAAACTAAGACATTATTCTGATGAAGAAGGACATGACTGACAGTAGGTATATAGTGATGATGTCAGTAGCACAAACAATTAAACCTATATATTGAAGCAAAGGTTATAAGTTCTTGTTGTTGCAACGTTAATCATTAATCAACAAAATGGAACATACAAAAAGAAACGCTGTTAACACGGAAACAGGACATATCACACGAGGCTTTCAAATGGATATGGACGAACAAGTAATATATATAAGCAAAATGTAAAATGTATATGTAAAACAAAATGATGGACAACTGAGTTAATTACAATAAAATGTGAAAAAAATAAAAAAACAAAATACTTTTGTGTTAAAGCTTTTACGATACCTACCTACACAAAGTTCTCATTCTACG
This sequence comes from Leucozona laternaria, assembly GCA_932273885.2. Lineage (NCBI taxonomy): Eukaryota > Metazoa > Arthropoda > Insecta > Diptera > Syrphidae > Leucozona > Leucozona laternaria. The sequence goes on along the minus strand of OW026368.1, from coordinate 16,844,581 downwards.
TAACGTATGTAATGCATGTAGTTAAAATATGTCCTTTTCTCTGTGGAATTTTATATAAAAACCGAAAGTTTATGCCCAGACTTTAACAGAAAGTAACCTTTTATTATAGAATATTAGAAATGATAAAATTAGAGGAATAGACATGTAACCCATGTCAAAAGGATTAGCATTGCAGAAGTCTGTATTGAAAAGGATCCATTTTTTCCCTCGACAATTAAATTCTCTCCAGCACCAAAGTCCGGATCGGCAGCTGATAAAAATTGACGCCCATCGCCATTGTTACATAAGTCCGAAGTACATGATCGATAGTAGACTTTGTAAGTTGAGTCAGTTTGGATGTCGTTAAGATACTGAAAAGAAGAGAATATTTTTTTATGGTTTGATTTCAGTGATGAAAAAATGTATTAAATAAATCATTTTAAAACAGAATATCAGGCGTGTTTTTTTCAAGCCTGGAGGAAATTGATCGAAAAAAAACACAGTTGGGGTTAAGCAGTTCACATGTAAAATGCAACAAAAACTATACTCTGTTCAACAAAAAATGTCAGTACAGGGAAGATAGGACGTTTGCCTCTCAGTCTGGTTACATTGGCTTGCATAAACCTGTCACTTTTTAAAGTTTAAGTTATGAATAACACTTCACAATTCAAATACTCAACTTCTCAAAAGCTTCAAATCCCAAAAGTTCCTTAATAAAATCCACAGGAAAAGTTCTTGAATATGCTTAAAATAATTGGGAAAGGTTAATCTGTTGCATCGATAGTTCATCACTTCTCCATTCAGCAGTGGGATACAACAGTCATGGTGCAGTGTACGACTGTTTGCGGAGATTTACAACAACAATTCATATACGTAAGTCAGTGGTTTGATAATTTTTGAGTGGAATTTTTCCCAATTGAGTGTCGGGACCGTGCATCTGGGTCCTATTTCATAAACGACAGGTGACACGTGACAATTTGTTAATTTACAACTCGACAATTGTCAAGATCTATTCCATAAACAATTTGACAGTTGTCAAATTGTCGGAAAATACGCGACAATTGTCAACTTTTCGGTTCATAAAATAATTGTCATGACAATGAATTGTCAAGTATTTTTCTACAATTGTCAGAAATTTTCTGACAAATTTGTACTGACAATTCTTTTATGAAATGAAAAAAAATATACAATTCACATATTTGTCAGTATTTAATTGACAATTGTGACAGGAAACTCAGTTACGGTCAAGTGTTGACAATGAGAAGACAGAAGTTGAGCTAAAATGCTAAATCATATTTTTTCAAGTGAAAGTTTTGACGATTCTCTATTGGAACTCCGTGTAATACGCCGACGCCCTCGACATTTTAAACAGAGAATATATAATGATTTTGACATGTTAAATGGCTATTTTATACACTTCACTTCTTATTAATAAAACACAACTTCGACAACTGTGACATTTTTAATTTGAAAGAGTGCCTGATGTGTTCTGTCACTTCTAACATCGAGAAAATCGAGAAACGATGAGAATTGACACAAAATGCGTAGGTTTTGTTATATTTTTCATCGTTTTTCAACGTGGACACTGTATAGTTATGTAGGCCATGACAAACTTCAAGATTATACAATGACAAAATTGTCACGACAAATTTGTCATTGTATTTTTCTGACAAATTTGTCAACAACTGTCAATTTTTTATGAAATACAAATTTGTCAGACAAGTGTGACAAATTTTTAGAATTGTCACCTGTCAATTTTTATGAAATAGGGCCCAGAGGTGCCACTCTGCTTTTAAAAAAGCTCGGACATGTACTGACAATTTTTGTTGAACAGATAGCACGGGGTATTAAGATTTCATTATATGGTGCTCTGATTGTACCTGTAGTGTCATTTTGCCGCCATTTTGTTTTTAACGGTGATTTTGATTTTCACACGTAACTTACGCATTTTTGATCCTAGAAAAAACTATTATAAGATAAACTATGTGTTATATGTTAAGTAAATTTTTTCAAAATTCACTCACGTTAAAAAGTTACAGGGCATTTTGTTGAAAAAAGTATGAGTGGATTTTATTAAATCCGTCATATCTTTTTTTTTTGGCACTAGAAAAAAAAACTATTGTAAAAAAAGTTGTAGATCCTTCAATTGTCAATATTTTTTGCATTAACAGTTTTCTAATTCGAACTACGGTTCTCGCTCTGCAGCGCATAGGTATAAGTTGGAGAAATCCATATTCTAATGAAATAACACGAAGACGAATTTGGCCTTCGTTTTTCGAAATGTTGAAATGGTATCACGACGGATATAATAAAATCCACCTTTACTTTTTGTGTTATAATTGTTTTTTCTAGGATCAAAAATACGCAAATTACGTGCGAAAATCAAAATCACCGTTAGACACAAAATGGCGGCCAAATGACAATAGGTGCAATTGTGAAAAATGCGGTTTTCGGCTTGTGTACTGATACTTTTTTGAATATCGAAATTAAAATGTGTCTCGGAATTATTTCTCAGCAAAATCTAAATGCCCCGTACTAAGAGTACATATAATCCCCTTCGGGCTTAGCTATTGCTCTATTGCTGTTTAAAGTTTGTATGGAAACTCCATTTTTTTTTCTATAATGACGTCGGCGTAGCTTATCACCAATTTCGTTTTTTTTTTTCAATCAAATCCCTTCGGTATTGGACAAAAAAAAACACACCTATCATAAAGTTCAAATTGAATTCGAAGCTTTCTCTTTAAAAGTCATTATTGACGTGGATATTTAGATATGTACGTAAAATACCAACAATAATGTCTAGACGATCATTATTTTCTCCAATTTATTGTTGCCAACTGATTTGATTTTAAAATTATGGTAAGTAAAAACAGCATACCGAATATCATTTTAACTATAATTTTAATTTGTATTTTTATTATTTAATTTTTTTTTTATTTTGAGCAACTTATAACCAGTTTCAAATTCTGAAGAAATATTGGTGTAGTTTAAGTCATCAATATTGTCGAATTGAGTGCCACTGATGTGTGTACACTGTGAAACTGGGCCTAATTAAGTCTGTTTTGAATTTTGATCCAAATAAATATGTGTTTCAAGAAAATGTTGGTTCTTACATTCTTTTATAATCATATCTTAATATTGGAAATATTGCGGGTTTCGTTTGATGACCATTCGTGCAATACATCCTGCAAAGCACTTGCACAATCAATGAATATTTGTAACCATTTTTTTTAATTGTTATGAAATTATGTATTACTTTTTTTTAATTAAAAAAAAATATTTTTTTAAAAACCTGAACGAGCACAACTTACCAGCGGTTTGTCCTGGCAATCTCTGATAAAAGAAACAATCTTTCCCAGTGGATTCTGAAAATTAAATACAAAACAAAATATAATTAATAAAGGTACAATTTTACATGCGAGCGCATCGGATAAAAGAGATTCCGAACAAAAATATTAATTACTTTTTTAAATCGAGATACCTATATTGAAATGAAAAAATCTATCTTTGTATATAGAAAGTCGTTATCTTTTAACAGAATTATTATGAAAATAAGTATTTCAGTTTCATTAAGAGCATTTTTAAACGAGCATTTTTAAAGATCAATTTAGCTGGACACCCGTTCATCGCGTATCCCAAGCCTATCAATCAAAACAGATGATCCCTGGATTTTATTATTTAGTATTGATATAAAGTATAACAAAATAATGTACATATTTTCGCCGGGACGAAACGCCAATTTTTATGAAGTAAAGGCCTTTAAAAGCTATTTTAAATCCGTAATTACTAACGCTTTCTTCTTGTCTGTAAAAGATGGTCGATAGGGTAATTTTGGGTAAGATTGTACAGCTGGTAGGGCAAGATACTGTGCTGTTTTCTTAGTCATTTTGATAATAAACGGAAATCTTTTAAATTCACAAACTAGCACTTAACCGAACAAAGGACATTATTTTCATCAGTGTGAGAAGTTATGAGAAAATTAAATTCCTGTTTTCGACCATCAACCTCTTGGAGAGTTTCCGCCATCGCTATCTAGATTTAAAGAGTGAACTTGATTTTCACTATTTTATCAACGGGGGTGGTAAAGAAATATATATTGCTTTGTAATAAAAATATCTGAACATCCTAGATATCTATAACAGAATATTTGAAAATTCACAATATCTGAGTAAAGTTTTGATTAGTTACTCGACACATAAATATTGGCATATTGGCCATAAGTCGTATTTTTATGTGTCTATATAACTAACATCAGAACTTTTCTCAGACATTGTGAAACGTATAAAAGTCTTCAACGGCAAAATTAACTACATCGCCTATGTACATCCTCTGTTATTTCTTCGTGAAATCAATTATTGTTCCAAATAAGCACGGTTTTTTAAATCTATTGTAACTTTTTTAATGGATCTGATGGCAGAAAATTGTACCTATTGACTTATTTAAAAGTCAAAAACAATAAGATTGTGTTTTTTTCAGACTTAAGTAAAGCGTTAGACAAACTTTCACATCGATTTTTGCTCATTAAAGTCAGGAAGCTGGGATTTAGCGGACATTTTGTAAAGTGGCTTCAATCTTATTTATTCGATAGATCTAACTCGGTCAAATAAGTTTAAATTTAATTCTGGAATTCCGCAGGGTAGTCATTTAGGGTCTTTCCTTTTTATTTTATTTATAAATGACTTACAGTCTGTATTGAAGCACTCAAAATGTCTCGTTTATGCGAAGGATGTTACAATCTTTAAAACTATTTCAAATTCTCGAGGTTGAGAAGAGTTGCAATGTGGCCAATTGTTCGTAACTGTTGGCTTCGATAAATGTGAAACTATGAGTTTTACAAGAAAGCTTTATGTAACTTCTTTTAATGATTTGTTTAAAAAGGTATCATTAGTGGAATGGCTGTCTTTGGTGTGTCATTTAATGGCAATCTTAAATTCATTCAACACCAAACTTCATAATCAAAAAACCAATTGAATTGTTGGTTGGATTATAAAGCAGCTTTTCATAGCATTTGTTCGACCCATTCTCGAATACGCTTATCAGGTTTAGGCACCCAATTATGCCTGCCATAAAGCCAGACTGGAACAAGTGCAAAAGAGGTTCCTGTGAGGTTTGCGCTTAGGGGATTAGGAAAGGGATAATGCCTACGATCTTCCAACTTACCACAACAGACTTAAGCTTATCGATTCGATATGCCTTGTCTTGAGATCAGACGTTCTTATTTATGTTTTGTCTTCATTGTTAAATTAATAAATGAGAAAATAGACTCTTTGCACCTTCTGCCTCGTATAAACTTTAAAATTTCCAAAAGAAAACCGATACATTTGACCAAATGCATGTATATTTCAAATTATCGGACTATTTCAACTATGGACAATTTTGTCCATCAAATAAAAATATTTCGATGATAAATATATTAATTTGTTTGATAATAGTGAAAATATATCAAGTAAATTTAAAAAAAAACTTTTTTTTGTGATACATAAATTGTATATAAGTACATATATGAATTCTGTAAAGCTAGCCGATTTATAATTAAATAAATCTTTATCTGCTACACAAAATATTTATTCTTTTATTTCATTTCACTTAAATAAATTAACGTCGAGTATAGGCTATGAATATTTTATGCAGAGCTTTAAACAAATAAACTATCGGGTAAACTTTTTGCAAATAAATTCGATGATCCCAATTAAGCGTTAAATTTAAATCGAAACTGAATATATATCACGTCATTGGATATTTTCGTCTAAAATGTTTTTTTTTTTTTTTTTTAAACTTCAATATCAAAATACACACCATTCTCAATTTGAACCTTTATTTCATTAGTCTATCTAGTTTTTCTGCTGATGGTTGAGCAAAAAACAAAACAATTTGTTTAAGTATTATGGGATACAATTGTATTTAATCAATTCAGTTAAGCTCCAATTTGAATAAACGTATACTCTCAATTTAGCAGGGAAACGAATGAGCTGAAGGTGTTTAAGGTGACCATTGTTCCGAAGGTTATTCTTCAAGTAGAGAATAGTAGATAATTTAATTGAAATATTTAAATATTTTTTGAATATATGTAGGTACATAAAATTATGTATTTTTTCTAAAAATCCTCTTTTTAAAACAATTTTTCATCTGAAGCTACAGAAAAAAAATATACTTTAATAAATACTTAATTTAATCGACTTCTATTTGTACAACGAAGTCTTTATTGTTTAATGAACAAAGCTTTGAAAAAAATTTAACTTTCAACAGAATATTAAATAATAACTAACTAGCTGTTACTCCCAAGCTTTTCTGCGGTCGTTCCACAACCTGCTTACATTATTAAACTATCAAATTAAATGTTTCACGACCTGATCGACATCTATGCCAAATTTAATTAGAATCCGTCCAGCTGTTCGGGGTCAATTTAATGACAAACATCTAAACTTACTTTTTCACTTATAACATTATTAGTTCAACAACTGACTGCAAATATGTATAGCCATAAATAGTACGGATGGTCACTCTACGAATACACTTGACAATAGGTGCTGATATGCGGCATACTTTTTTGCAATCTATATGATGAGTCCTGAACAGATTAACACATTGTGAGAGATGGAAGGTGAATGGAATTAATTCTACAGGATAATATAAAACTGCACACGCTTGGTGCAATTAGGATCAAGTTTGAAAAGTAACCCCGATTGTTATCCTGAATTCAGTAGAATGACATGCCTAATAGCAGCTACCTGACTATTAAATGTCACACACTTCCTTGGTTTTATTCATTAAATTATGGTAATTCCCCTTGTCCACACACACGTGTAAACAATATCCTCCTACTCCTTCACCTACTCGTGAAAAAAAAAAGAAAAACAATTCCGTACATAAAAAAGTAATTAATTTTTCAATTTGTTGGTCCTCCTTCTCTCCTATCCACTGGGAAAAGGATAATTGAATTTATCTGTTTCAATCTCGTGTTTTCCTCACGTCAAAAATGTCAATGCAATAAGATCCACTATACCATACTGTAGTACATTTCCCGCCATATTTATATTGCGCTCTTATACAGACATCAAGAGTTTGCGGATTTAATGGGTGGGATCAGAGGAGGATGTTGTTAAATTATGCGAGCAGCGAGCACAAGGACTGCTATCACAGAATTTGAATCTAAAGTGCTTGTAATGCGGGCTGAATAAAATTGTTAATGGTGAAGTTTTTGAAAAGAATAATGTTAATTGAAAAAACTACGGGTGTTTATATCTGTCAGCAGTTATAGAAAAGTTTCTGTGTAAAAGGAAATTCCTTAAGCTTGCAAATTAGTGTAGAAATGCTTTGTTGTATAGGAAAAGCTTTACGTAAATTAAATCAAAAACAATAATATTGTACTTAAATTTTCAATTTAATTAGTTTTGTGAGATTAAACACTATTATAAGGCTTATATTTTATTTTCAAAAGCTTTAATCATGGAACGTTCAATCTGGCAGACGGCAACCATGCCATGTCATAATTATTTATATACGACGTTAATTGTAAAACAATTTGATATGAAATAAATAATAATAATAATAACAATAATAATAATAATAATAACAATAAAAAGAACTTAAGTATGCGTTTTCTAGACTATAAGAAAGCGTTTGACTCATTACCCCATACGTACCTGATACAAATATTACACCTCTATGGAATAAATAATAACATCATAGCTACATTGAAACATCTCATGTCCATATGGAATGTTAAGCTACATTTAGGGGGACAAAGCAGCGACCCAATCAATATTAAAAATGGCATACTCCAAGGCGGTCAGCCATCAGCCGAATAGGGGGAATAACATGTAGCATACGAAAACATGCACGTGCCGTAACTATTCGGACTGGTGGAAGTGTGATCATAGCCTCTTCGCGGCGGCCGCTAGAAACAAGCCTTTAAAAAGGTTTGGCTAATATGATCAGGCTGGTTCCACAGGTTGGCAACAGGTTAATTCCCTGTTCCGTAAAACAAGAAGAATTACGAGACCAGCAACAAGCCTCGGAAACGGACTGATCTCACGACGACAACCCACGCAAAGAAAACGGAATAACGATTTACGAATTTTCTTATGGAACGTACGATCGCTCTATAGAGCTCGAGCTGCTCAGCAGCTAGCCGATGCCCTGTCAAAATATAAAGCTGACATAACAGCACTTCAAGAAATAAGATGGACAGGGAATGGTGTTCTACAGAAGAAAGATTATGACTTATACTACAGCTGTCATACAAAACACCATGTGCTCGGGGTAGGCTTCCTAGTCGGCGAAAAAATGAAGTCTGCCATCATCGGCTTTAACGCTATAAGCGAAAGGCTATGCACCCTTCGCGTGCGAGGCAAATTTAAGAACATCAGCCTCATTAACGTTCACGGACCTACGGAGGAGTCCTCAGACGAAGAAAAAGAGACTTACTACGAACAAGTCGAGAGGGCCCTCAATGCCTGTCCAAGGTATGACGTAAAAATCATCCTTGGGGATTTGAATGCAAAAATAGGTCGGGAGCCGGTATTCAGGCATTACGCAGGCACCCATAGTTTGCATGAGAACACTAATGACAATGGACTTCGAGTCTTAGAATTGGCAGCATCGAAAAACATGGTCGTTGCGAGTACCAGGTTCCCGCGTAAAGATATCTACAAAGCCACCTGGGTATCACCTGATGGAGTCACTCGTAACCAAATTGACCACGTGTTGATAGACCGTCGCCACTACTCGAACTTGATGACGGTACGAACGTACCGAGGTGCCAATATCGACTCGGATCACTATCTTGTTGGTATGGTTTTCCGAGGGCGGATTGCCTTGCGAAGACGTATTGCATCCGCCGATCAGGTTCGAATCAACACGGCTGCTCTGCGCAATGAAAACACCAGTAACACCTTTGGTAATGCGTTAGGACTCGCCCTAAAACTGGGTAGAGTAAGTCCTGGAGCCAGTTTGCTGGGCGTAGATGAGAAGTGGACACGCCTTAAGAATTCTGTCATTAGTACTGCCAACTCCATCTTAGGCAGCAGTCGTAGAAATCGGAACGACTGGTTTGATGATGAATGCAAGCTAGCGACTGAACGTAAGAATGTTGCGTACCGAGCAATGCAACAATCTCATAGAACGCGGGCACGCGAAGACGAATATAAAGAGCTTAGAAGAATTGAAAAACGGCTTCACAGACAGAAAAAATCAGCCTGGGAGAAGAACATAATCTGTGAAATAGAGAAAAGCCGAGAGCGAGGTCCGCACCAGGCGCGGAAGTTCTACCAATCCGTCCGAAACATGACGCAGTACACACCACGCTGCACATACTGCAAGGACGGAGAGGGAAATCTGATCACCGATCCTCAAAGCATACTGGAGCGATGGGAAGTGTACTTCAATGAATTGCTAAATGGTCAGCTCACTGCAGAAGTGGAGGCTCCACTACTTCAAGAAGAGTACCCTATGTTGCCGCCACCAAGCATAGAAGAGGTTGAGAAGGCTATAGGCCGGCTAAAGAAAAACAAAGCCCCGGGAGCCGATGGTATACCAGCCGAACTATTTCAACACGGTGGGCCAGCTTTACGTCAAGCAATTCATGAGATTATAGTGCACGTGTGGGAGCATGAAGAAATTCCAGAAGACTGGCGAAAAGGTATCATTTGCCCCATACATAAGAAGGGAGATGTCACAACGTGCAGCAATTATAGAGGTATCACGTTGTTGAGTACCGCCTATAAGATACTCTCCTCTATCCTACAAGACCGGATAACCCCATACGCTAAAACCATCATCGGACAATATCAGTGCGGTTTCATTCCAGGCAAATCAACAACTGATCAGATCTTTACCCTTAGGCAGGCGATGGAAAAATGTCTAGAATTTAACATCCCAACATACCACCTGTTTATAGACTTTGAGGCCGCCTACGATAGCATAGCCAGGGTAGAACTTTACAAAGCCATGAGAGAATTCGGCATCTCAAATAAATTGACACGACTATGTAGGTTGACCATGACCAACGTAACAAGCCAAGTAAAAATAGCCGGATTGCTATCCAAACCAATCAACATCTTTAATGGACTCCGACAAGGGGATGGTTTGGCCTGCCTCCTCTTCAACCTGGCGTTGGAGAAAGCAATCCGTGACTCTGGCACGGCAACAAGAGGGACCATCGTCAACAGGTCCAGCCAGATACTGGCTTACGCAGACGACATCGACATCATCGGAAGAACTGAGCAAGCTGTACATGATTCCTTCATCCAGATCGAGCAGGCGGCACAAAATCTGGGGCTGCACATTAGTGAAGGTAAAACAAAGTACATGGTGGCGTCGAATGCGAGAGGAACAGTTGGTCAAACAATCAAGGTAGCGGAGCACGAATTTGAAGTGGTGCAATCCTTTAAATACCTTGGGTCAATAGTAGCAGCCGATAACAATATAGAAGAAGAAATACGCGGGCGGCTTCTCAAATCCAACAGAGCCTACTATAGTCTGTCAAAGCTCTTCAAATCCAGAAATCTCACCATAACTTCAAAACTGCTGCTGTACAGGACCATGGTCCTGCCAGTACTCACATATGGATCCGAGACTTGGGTGCTTAGCAAAAGGCACTCCGACCTCTTAGCCGCGTTCGAGAGAAAAGTCTTAAGGAGAATTGTTGGCCCCATATGTGAGGAAGGACGATTCCGGAGACGGTACAATCATGAATTGTACGCAATCTACCTTGAAGCAGATATCGTGACAAAAATTAAGCTCGGTAGACTCCGGTGGGCAGGGCACCTAGCTCGCATGAGCGAAGAGGAACCTGCTCGGAAAGTTCTTTGTGGTAAATTCTATGGTAGACGACAGCGTGGTAGACCATGCTTGCGCTGGAGAGATGGCGTAGACCAGGACGCCCGGAGCCTTGGGGTGCGCAACTGGATGGCGGCGGCTCGAGACCGGGATGGGTGGAGAGACTTGTTGAAGGAGGCCAGGACCGGACCCCGGTTGTCGAGCCGACGATGATGATGATACTCCAAGGAGATGCAATTAGCCCCCTATGGTTCTGCCTGGCATTAAGCCCACTAAGCAAACTGATCAAAAGATCGAAAATCGGATACGAGTTGAAAGGAAATAGCCATAAGACAAGCGTCAACCATCTGCTTTTTGTTGATGATCTAAAACTCTATGCCTCAAACAAGGAAAAGATGCATCGATTAATCAGCATAGTGAAGGCATTCAGCGATGACATTAGTATGGAGTTTGGCTTGGAAAAATGTAGAATCGTCCACCTATTTCGAGGAAAAGTTCAAGCCGCAACAGACGGATATCCAATAAATGAAAATCTGATTATTGGCGAGTTGGCTGATGGGGACAGTTATAAGTACTTGGGCATGCTTCAGCTGAAAGGGTTGTGCTTAAGAGAAATAAAATAAAAGAGCACCTCAAAAAAGAATTTAAAAGCAGACTTAAATTAATTTTAAGGACTGATCTCAACGCTGGAAATAAAATAACAGCAATAAACACGTGGGCGATACCGGTCCTAACATACTCTTTTGGAGTGCTCAAATGGTCTGACACTGATCTTGATCACATTGCCATGGATGTCAGAACACATAATGTCGAGAGCACAGTCATACCACCCAAAAAGTGCTATAGAACGGATGGTCTTACCCCGGATCCAAGGTGGGAGGGGAATAATCGATATTATTGCGTTACACCATCAGCAAAAGACTGGTTTAAGGAATTATTTCATGTCGCTATCAACCGAAGAACTAATAAGAGTTGTCATCGAGGCAGACAGTAATTTCACACCACTGAACCTAAGTGAAAACCTAAGTGAAAACAGCCTCCCACTACCAGATAATGTAAAAACAACCCCTGAACTAATCGAAGAGTGGAAATCAAAAGCCTTACATGGAATACACCCGAAAGACCTAGCTGAGAGCCATATTGATGTTGAGAGATCAAATATGTGGCTAAAAAAAGGTGAGCTGTACGCAGAAACCGAAGGATTTGTTATTGCCATTCAGGATAAAGTTATACCAACCAGAAACTATAGAAAATATATTATGAGAGAAAGTATATCTAGTGAAAGCTGTAGGAGATGCGGTTCTGTGAGAGAGACTATTGATCACGTCATAGCTGGGTGTACCACTCTTTCCAGCCATAACTATACCAACAGGCACAATAGCGTAGCAAAAATCCTCCACCAAGACTTGGCCATGCGATACAAGCTGATATCGAAGTATACGCCGTATTAAAAGTATGAACCACCTCCTGTTCTGGGAAACTTGGCTGCTGTCCTATACTGGGATCGAACGATCATAACGGATAGGACTTTTCTTGCAAATAGACCCGATATAGTTTTATTTGACAAAACAGAAAACTGCATTGAAATATATGACGTTGCCATCTCATTAAATCATAACATCCAAACAACTACCAGCACGAAGATAAACAAATATACGGACCTAGCAAATGAGCTTCAAAAAATGTATTCAGCAACGAGCGTAACAATCAATCCAATCGTAATCTCTGCTACAGGATTGAATCCAAAAAGCCTCACGCAAGGGATAGGTATTTTCCAACCTCATAGAGGTTGAGAAATTCAGAAACTCGATAATAATTATAATAATAATAATAATAATAATAATAATAATAATAATTATAATAATAATAATACCTAATAATAATAATAATAACAACAATAATAAAAGCAAATTCCTTATAGTTGAAAGATATTTTATTTTCCAGGAAACAATAGTAATTTAAATAACTCATTGTTTATGGATCCACAATTACAAAGAGTAATTTGCGAAATTTAATATCTTCTAGTTTTTTAAAGCTTTGACAAAGTTTGAAGTTTTTGAATTGGAAAATCCCTTGCTGTAACAATCTTAGAAAGAACATGTTTTCAAGAAAATCATAAGGAATCGAGGACTTTTAGTTGTGTCAATCATTTAAAAAAATTGTTGAGTAATTACACCCAAATAAAATTATTTGTAAATATTAAATACACAATAAAACACAAATGCATTCATGCGGGTAAACGCTAAGCAAACGCTCAAACAAAATGTTCTCCAAAAGTGCTCAACGATTAATGTACTCACAACAAATGTACGAAAAGGTTTGTTTCAAGTACGAAACAATCAGGACAAATTAATTTTTTTTATTTAACTTTTTGGTAAAAAATTACAATTTTGAGATGCATTTAAAAGAAGTAAAGTAAAACATTTTGTTTCTACAATATACTAGTAGATAATGTTGTTGTAAGAAAAACACCGGTGAAAGAAAAGGTACAATGTCTCAAATACTGATTTACAACCATCAACCATTGCTGTTTGCTTGGTGTTTGTTTGCAGGAATGGCGGAAACCTACAATTTTCTGCCGAATTCAATCGGCTAAGTTCAGAGGCACACAGGAGATACCTATAATATTATAGGATTTATCACTTCCGCGCAAGAGGCAGTAGGCGTATTTTGTCCGTTCCATGAGAAAATAAAAAAAATGTTTTGTTTGTCACATCACGTACTCAATAGTCTATTTTTGAATATAAAAGATATATGAGTAGCTTTCTTAGAAGAACTAAATGAAATGGGCTATTGGTTTTTTCATAGAAATATAAAGATAAAAGAAAGTAATTTGGGGGAAGCAATTCGTGTGTCATTTTCCTTACTTTTTAAGAAAACGAACATACCTACAATTTGTAAATGCAGAAATGAAAGACATTTCTCTTAAAGTTTTTTCATAGTAATTTAAAAGAAAAAAAAAATACTAAATATCACAAAGTTTAAAAGTACAGAATTCAATTAAAGGGATATCTGCGAGAGTAATAAATATATGTATTAGAAAATTGGACATGAATTGCATCAAAATCCTTCGGAAAAAAGTAATTTCGTCTTACTCAACAAAAAGTATAAAATTTTGTAGACTACTGTAATTTATTTCCATTAATAAACAAAAAAACTAAAAACGAAGCGAAAAATCAGAACTTTACAAAAAGACCGCAAATTGTGGATGTGGCTTAAACTTTGTACTTCATTCTTTAAAGAATACAACCACAGATAGGTAATATAATTCACTAGTAACTCTATTAAATGTGATCCAACGTTTATTTGTATACTCTCTCGGTAAATAGTTGACCATTTCTAAAATAAGGGCTTGGCCTTCGAGGTCAATCGGCAGAAAACAGAAATTACATGTGATAATTTCTCATGGCTTCCATCCTATTCGGTAAAATGGTTCAGATTTTATTGGCATTTGACCTCCAAATAAAACTGTTTTTTTTTTTTTTTTTGTTGGTGCTTTCAGGTGTACATCGAGTAAGGTTCTATGGGTTAACATAATTTACTTCAAATTTACAAAGAATTTTTATGGAATTCCTTAGAGGAGATATCCCATCTATAACGGGTATATCTAATGCCATACAAAATGTCGATTTTTTTTTTTAATCTTAATATGTTATGTATAAAACAAAGTCGGTTTAGTTACAACACTTATAACTCATGAACTGCTGGACAGATGATCTTTAATTTGTTGGATTCGTCTCGCGTCCTAATGGCAGGATAACAAATATTTGTTATAATGGGTGATTTTTTAAGAGGTTTAGAACTTTTTAAAAAAAAAAAACACAAAAAATTCGAAAAAATGAATGAAATATTTATTTGACTCGATAGTTTGAACCTTGCAATTTAATGTTTAAAGATAATTTCATGCAAATGTTGACCGCGGCTGCGTCTCAGGTAGCCCATCCGCTGAGTCCAATTTTGGCATACTCTTTCACACATATCGGCCGGTATCTCACGAATGAATGCATGGATGTTGGCTTCCAGTGCGTCAATCGAAGCGGGCTTGTCCCTATAGACATTAGCCTTGACATACCCCCACAAAAAATAATCTAATGGTGTCAAATCGCACGATCTAGGCGGCCAATTGACCGGCCCGAAACGTGAAATTAACTGTTCACCAAACTCGCCTCGCAATTGCGCCATTGTTTCGCGTGCTGTGTGGCATGTGGCACCGTCTTGTTGAAACCACATATCATGCAAGTCAAGAACTTCCATTTCGGGCAAAAAAAAGTTTGTTATCATCGCTCGGTAGCGTTCACCATTGACAGTAACGCTGCGATTCGCATCATCTTTGAAGAAATATGGCCCAATAATGCCGCCGGCCCATAAACCGCACCAAACAGTGGCTTTTTCGGGATGCATTGGTAGCTGTTGCAATGCTTCTGGCTGATCTTCACTCCAAATGCGGCAATTTTGCTTGTTTACGTACCCATTCAACCAAAAATGAGCCTCATCGCTGAACACAATTTTTCGATAAAAAAGCGGATCCTCGGCCAGCTTTCCAAGAGCCCATTCACCAAAAATTCGGCGTTGTGGTAGGTCGGCTGGCTTTAGTTCTTGCACCAGCTGTATCTTAAAAGGCTTTACGCCCAAATCCTTCCGCAAAATTTTCCACGTAGTGCTGTAACAAAGGCCTAACTGCTGGGAACGGCGCCGAATCGACATTTCGCGGTCTTCTGTCACACTAGCTGATACGGCCGCAATATTTTCTTCACTACGCACAGTACGTAAACGTGTTGGTGGTTTAATGTCCAACAAAGTAAATTTGGTGCGAAATTTGGTCACAATCTTCCGAATAGACTGCTCAGAAGGTCGAGAATGCCGATCATAAAATGGAAGCAGCGCGCGATGAACATTTCGAACCGAGCACGAATTTTGATAGTAAAATTCAATAATTTGCAAGCGTTGTTCATTTGTAAGACGATCCATGGTTAAATTGCAAACCAAACTGAAGCTGTTTGACAGTGACACAAGGTACTAAACACACGTCAGCTGTCAAAACCAGTGTTGCCAAAACCAAACCAGCTAAAAAATCACCCGTTATTAACAAATATCGGAAAAATTCAATTTGTAGGGTGAAATGGGGTAAAATGAAAAAGACTTATCCAATAAAAAATAAAATCTTCCTGCGTTTGAAAGGTGATTCTTGGGAAATGGCTTCAAGAATATTTTTTTTTTATTTTGCAATTTGTAGGCTGAAATGGGGTAAAAATAAAAAAAATTGCCTAATTTAAGAAATTCTTTTTGTTTGAAAGGTGTTTTTAGGAAATGGCTTAAGGGATATTTTTTTTAATTTTCTTAAATTTGTAGGGTGAAATGGGGTAAAATGAATAAAAATGTAGGTATCCTATTTAAAAAAATCTTTTGGTGTTTGAATGGACATTGCTACGGAAATTGAGTTAGGGGTATTCATTTTCAAAATTTTGTTAGTAGAAGGTAGAAGTAGAAGTTAGAAGAAGAAGTAGAAGAACCAATTCAAGATATTATTTTTTGTTTGAAAGGTTTTTTTTTTAGCAAATGTATTCACGGATAATCTTTTTCAAAATTTTGATATGTATTTGCAGGGTGAGATGGAGTAATTTCCGATTTAAGAAATTCTTTTTTTGTTTGAATTTGGTTATTTGTAGAGAGAAATTGGATAGAAAAAAATTGTTTGATTTTAGACTTTATGTTAGTGTTTGAAAGGTTATTTTGAGTGGATGGCTTTATTAATATTTTTCTTTCAAAAATTTGGTATTTATCAGGTGAAAGGGGGTAAAAACGAAAAATATTATCCGATTTCAAAAACTCTGTTTGTGTTTGAAAGGTTATTTTAAAAAATGCTATTTATAGAGTGAAATAGAATAAAAATAAAACAGTGGTTTTCGATTGCAAAAATTCTTTCTGTTTTAGGAAAGCAATAAAGGTTGGACTAAGAGGATCAAATTTTTACAAATTTAGCCTTTCATAACGTGAAGTGGGTTAAAACCTAGAAGGTAGTATTTGGTTAAAAAAGTCAAAAAATATTATTTTCTTACGCAATTTTTATGCGAAACTTAGGTTTGTCTACCCGTGCAAAGCTGGGCGGGCCAGATAGTTTTATAAAAAACGTGCTTAGAATTTTTATTCCAGTATATCTCAGTATATCCAGTATAATGACTTGACTGCTGAGTCATTTAAATAGAAGAAGTATAATATTGCCAGTACATACATTTTTATTTAATACAAAATCGTAGACAAAAACAAATTTTTAGTTTTCTGAGTTTTTTACACACTATTTCGTCAATACTTATAATAGCCGTGTTTTATACACAAACAATAACAACAAAAAGTGATGATAAAAACTTTGTGCCTAATTGCTTGTACACAAAATAAAAAGTTTTTGTTCGTTTCTACAAATTTTGCTGAGCTAGCTAGGGGGGTGGGGGGGCTATATAATTGTTCGGAAACAAAAATTCACCAATTAGAATCAAAACTAGAATAGCCCATTAGCCGAAATTCAACCATATCATACACAATTTAGTTTTAAACATTTGGGAATGTAGGTTTATGCATATACATATATGTATATGTACATAATGTATAATTGTATATGCAGTTAAGCAGAAAAATTTACTAAAAGTTATTATTTATATAAAAGATAATCGTACACGTACAGTTCCAATTAAAGTTATTATTCATAAGGTATAGGAACATAAGATCAATAATAAATAGTATCACTACAAAAGTATTACATATTTTTACAAAACTATCAGCCTTATCATCGTATCCGATCGGAAGTAAATTTTCTCCGATTTCTACAAAATGTACGAATTTTGTATCATTGTACCTAACAGCAAACAGCTCTTCGAAGAGAAATTTAATGTGCGTTTAAAACATGAATCAAAGACTTCAAGATTACGCCAATTCTATTTTTTCACTTTATTGTTGTAAAGCCTTAGCTACTTTGGCCAAAAAAATTAAAAAAAGTACAAAAGTGAACATTTTCAAACTTATTTTGGGATAGTGTTTCTGACTGGAAAACTTATAAAAATGATGCTGAAAGCTTAAATTTTGGCTTTAAAAAAAATTTGTATATTCTTTTTTCACAAAACAACTCTGCTAGCGGCAGCGAAAATATTTGTACTTTTATAAATATATTATTTTTTAGCTGGTTTGGTTTTGGCAACACTGGTTTTGACAGCTGACGTGTGTTTAGTACCTTGTGTCACTGTCAAAAAGCTTCAGTTTGGTTTGCAATTTAACCATGGATCGTCTTACAAATGAACAACGCTTGCAAATTATTGAATTTTACTATCAAAATTCGTGCTCGGTTCGAAATGTTCATCGCGCGCTGCTTCCATTTTATGATCGGAATTCTCGACCTTCTGAGCAGTTTATTCGGAAGATTGTGACCAAATTTCGCACCAAATTTACTTTGTTGGGCATTAAACCACCAACACGTTTACGTACTGTGCGTAGTGAAGAAAATATTGCGGCCGTATCAGCTAGTGTGACAGAAGACCGCGAAATGTCGATTCGGCGCCGTTCCCAGCAGTTAGGCCTTTGTTACAGCACTACGTGGAAAATTTTGCGGAAGGATTTGGGCGTAAAGCCTTTTAAGATACAGCTGGTGCAAGAACTAAAGCCAGCCGACCTACCACAACGCCGAATTTTTGGTGAATGGGCTCTTGGAAAGCTGGCCGAGGATCCGCTTTTTTTATCGAAAAATTGTGTTCAGCGATGAGGCTCATTTTTGGTTGAATGGGTACGTAAATAAGCAAAATTGCCGCATTTGGAGTGAAGATCAGCCAGAAGCATTGCAACAGCTACCAATGCATCTCGAAAAAGCCACTGTTTGGTGCGGTTTATGGGCCGGCGGCATTATTGGGCCTATTTCTTCAAAGATGATGCGAATCGCAGCGTTACTGTCAATGGTGAACGCTACCGAGCGATTATAACAAACTTTTTTTTGCCCGAAATGGAAGTTCTTGACTTGCATGATATGTGGTTTCAACAAGACGGTGTCACATGCCACACAGCACGCGAAACAATGGCGCAATTGCGAGGCGAGTTTGGTGAACAGTTAATTTCACGTTTCGGGCCGGTCAATTGGCCGCCTAGATCGTGCGACCATTAGATTATTTTTTGTGGGGGTATGTCAAGGCTAATGTCTATAGGGACAAGCCCGCTTCGATTGACGCACTGGAAGCCAACATCCATGCATTCATTCGTGAGATACCGGCCGATATGTGTGAAAGAGTATGCCAAAATTGGACTCAGCGGATGGGCTACCTGAGACGCAGCCGCGGTCAACATTTGCATGAAATTATCTTTAAACATTAAATTGCAAGGTTCAAACTATCGATTATATATTATATATTTCATTCATTTTTCGAATTTTTTGTGTTTTTTTTTAAAAAAAAGTTCTAAACCTCTTAAAAAATCACCCATTACATATATATGTACATATGTATAATTGTATATATCATGCAGTTCCGCAGAAAAATTTACTAAAAGTTATTATTTATATAAAATATAATCCTACACGTACAGTTCCAATTAAAGTTATTATTTATTAGGTATAGGAACATAACATCAATATTAAATATTATCTCTTCGAAAAGAAATTTAATGTGCGCTTAAAACATGAATCAAAGATTTCAAGATTACGCCAATTCTATTTTTTCACTTTGTTGTTGTAAAGCCTTAACTACTTTGGCCAAACCCCTTACCCCCCCCCCCCCCCCTGGCTCCGGCCTTGAGGTACATAGGGTATTATATTCTTCATATGTTTTTACACCAACGATTAAAAAATGGCTGTGATGGTGAATATCTTTTAAATCAATAAATATATCAAGAAGAAAATGGTTCTATCTTTAAATAGAGTATTTTAATTATCCACTTAAAACCAATTTCATAAATACCACATAGTAATATATTTAATTTTTATGGTTTTCCACTTAATTAGATTTCATTAATTTTGTGTACAATATTAAGGCCCCTGTCCCGCCCGAATAGCACAGAATTCGATTTATAACTAGAATTTGGTTGTATTTGTGTTTTGTTAAAGTAATCTGCAACATTATTTATTGCAGCTCAGTTTCTCAATTGTTCATCGAAAAACAGTGGTAACTTTGTGAATTAAAATGCTACAAATCGGTTTCGTAAAAGTTTGAACTTGTTCTCGAAAAACTGAAGTTGTTCTTAAAGGGTTATAAGCAAGTCCAACATTTGAAAGTTGATAAAAAGTTTTTATTACACCTATTGAATTTCTGTTTCGTTATCTTCTAAATTAAATGTTAAAATAACTTTCTTGTGACAATCTGTAAAATCATTTGGGTAACTTTGATATAATTTATAATTAAGAAGGGGGAAACAACTAACAAAAACATTTTTGTAACATTTTTCCTCTCAAAATGTTTATTTTAACAGAATTTCAATGAACAAGTTTACAATTATATATAAATAACAATAAGTCAATCGGTGTTGTCTATTCACAATACGAAAAATGTATATATTATAATGAAATAAATACATCATTCCTTTAATAGCGAATGGTTATTTTTTTTAAAGAAGTAAGCATAAATCTCCACCATTGTTTTTTTTTTTAATTACATTTCAATTATCTTGTTACTATTAACAACGTCAAAACAAAGATGAAGCTCTAAATGTGTTTTGTTGTATTGGCGTTTCGTTAAATTTGGAATAACACGAATGCAACAAACAAAATGTTTGAATAAACATCGTTCCTTAGTTGAAACTGAGTTAAAACATAACTACCATAACTGCTTGTGCTTTTTCATTGGTGGAGACTTTGTGTTATTTTGGTTTCTTATTTGTAAACATGAAACAAGGATTGAAACGACAATAAAACAAATAGGTAACCAAAGTACTAGAATTGAAAAAAAAAACATTTTGTTTGTATTTGAAACAAAACTTCAACATTTCTTAAGATTCAAGTGATGTTTTAGTTGAGTAGAGATGTTCTATAAATGTTAATCGTATATTTGTATATACTTTATTCAAATCAACCATGAACAGTAAACAAACAAAAATTAATGCTTATAGACATGAAAAGAGTTACTATACATGGCAGAGTTGCTGCTGGATTGAAAAATTGTCACAATTCAGATTAAACAATTTGTAGATTTTAAGATGACCATAACACACACAACTAAAAATAGAAAAATTATATCGCATGTCTTGTCATATGAACACATTTTAACGTTTCATAAATATTTCGTTCCAAATGTCAACAGGCTGCCTAGAAATCGAGATTTTATGAAGCATTAAGAAACGGACACAGAAATTTATGTTTTTGGGTTTCTTTTTAATCTATCGTTATATTATAGATAAATTTAATTTCTTTAATTTGACATTCCACGGGGTTTCGAAAAAAGAGAAAATTGATATTTTGACATTTAACGTTTTATCTGATATAAAATGTATGTTTTAAAAATATAAACAAAAAGTGAAGTGCGGCAACTCTGGTGGGCATAGACCAAAGTAAAATGCAAGTTGTTGCTTCATTTTTTTTCCGCCTAGAAAAAATTATGGTTTTTTTAACATTAGAATACTAGTTTCAGTAACGGGGATTTGAAAATGTGATTAAGAAGAATATTTCTCTGTTTTACAAACAGTGTAAATTGGTTAAAATGAGAATTTAATTGCCTTAAGTTTCTACTTTTTTGTATCCTTGGTTTAATAACATGTAAGTTTTAGTTTTAAGAGACAATGTTTTATTGATATTTCCTGCAACAAGCGCCATATTGTTCACAATCTAATGACTTTTTATTAGAATTTGATCTTAAATGCGAAATTTTTAAACTAATTTTTCCAGTTAGTATCACGTTTTCCATAGTAAATTTCAATGGAAACGGCTGAAAGTTTCGTTTAAAAATGTAAATTATAAATACTTTTGCAACTTGAATGCCTAAATACAAACATGATTATTTTTGTATTTTTCAAATTTCCGCCCAATTTTAATTTTGTAGGTGGCCCGAGAATTTTCTGAAAGTAAAAGTTCAATCTTAATGATAAAAATGGGGTTTGTATTAGATTTTCCGTTCATAAATAACTGAAAATCGCATTTTTAATCACAATATTAGACGTTTTGACTTTATTCAATACTTTGAAGTTTATCTTTTTTATAACATCTCAAAGGTATTATACATTTAAAAAGAATTTGAGCAATAACTTTACAGAGACTTTTATAATGTTTTCGGAAACATTATTTCTCATTATATTATAACAAAATAGAACAGAAAAAGTTAAAGTAATAGTAATAGCAACTTCGATGAAACTTTATTCAAGTTATTGTGATTTGTTTTAAACACAAAGTATCCTTGCATAAACATTTTTGCAATATTAGTAAACTCATCGTCGAGTTCAATCAAAGTTGCACAATTGTAAGATTAAGTTACATTTAACATTTCTTAGTTCAAATAACACTTATAAAACTAAGAAACGACAAAATTTATCTTCTATAGAACCCAATTACCATAAGTTCGTTGCAAATAAGAGGAGAAATGCGGCTATTTGGGTTACACAACTGTACCAGAATATGTTTCTGAAATAAATGGACAACAACTTGATTGTTTTACTGGAGTTATATCTACCAAATGAAAACCCGTCTGTGCTATTCGGGCGGGAGCTTAAACGTTTAATTCGACCCATTTTTTTTCATAATAACCCACCTTTGCGATATTTTAAATAAACAAAACAAAAATATCAACTCCTACGCAATTTTGAAGGCGACTCTCTGTCTGCAGTTCTGAGAAACTATGTAAAAGAAATAAAAAGCAATTTATTTTGATTTATAGAATTGATTAATATAAATATCATTTCGGTTGGATGCGAAAATCAAAGAAAAGTCATTGTATTTGTCACGTCCCGTTTACCTAGTAAAACAATCTATTTTTGAATATTTTCCTTTGAAAAAATAATTATGAAAAATTCAAAAAGTCACATGTGTGTATTTTACCTAGAAGAATATTATAATGGCGGCTATGGTAAGAACTAACGGAAAATGGTTTCAAAGAAATTTAAGGATAAATCGAGTTGTTTGGGGAAGTGTGTGCAATTGTGCATGTCCAATGACAGGAGTGCGGTAAACCATTTTATTTTATTAAGAAAATTGTAAAATTGAAAGACAGCTCCTTTGAAAGTGTTCCAACACCTATTCAATTAAAAGAACAAGGTAGGAAATATACGCATGAATAATATGTGTGTTATTTGCGATAAGAATTTTCTGCTGAATTTTATCGGCTTAAATGAAAATAGATACTCTTGGAAGATTTGTCACTTCCTCGTAAGAAGCAGTACCCTGGGAAAAAAAAAAAATTGTGTGAGTGCCGGGACTCACGGTTAATATGTGTAACCATCAACGTGCGCGGATCCAAAATGGACTTGTTTTTGCTTGAAGGGGATCTTAAGTTTTTTTTTCACTGAACGCACCCATCTTAGTATGCAGATCGTAACGTTGCACACCGTAACGTTGGACGACGTAACGTTGCACACGAACGTTCACGTTTTTTTTATCACTCTACCGCCAGCATAGATGTTTACACATCAAAAATTGTGTGAGTGCCGGGACTCACGGTTAATATGTGTAACCATCAACGTGCGCGGATCCAAAATGGACTTGTTTTTGCTTGAAGGGGATCTTAAGTTTTTTTTTCACTGAACGCACCCATCTTAGTATGCAGATCGTAACGTTGCACACCGTAACGTTGGACGACGTAACGTTGCACACGAACGTTCACGTTTTTTTTATCACTCTACCGCCAGCATAGATGTTTACACATCAAAAATTGTGTGAGTGCCGGGACTCACGGTTAATATGTGTAACCATCAACGTGCGCGGATCCAAAATGGACTTGTTTTTGCTTGAAGGGGATCTTAAGTTTTTTTTTCACTGAACGCACCCATCTTAGTATGCAGATCGTAACGTTGCACACCGTAACGTTGGACGACGTAACGTTGCACACGAACGTTCACGTTTTTTTTATCACTCTACCGCCAGCATAGATGTTTACACATCAAAAATTGTGTGAGTGCCGGGACTCACGGTTAATATGTGTAACCATCAACGTGCGCGGATCCAAAATGGACTTGTTTTTGCTTGAAGGGGATCTTAAGTTTTTTTTTCACTGAACGCACCCATCTTAGTATGCAGATCGTAACGTTGCACACCGTAACGTTGCACGACGTAACGTTGCACACGAACCTTCACGTTTTTTTTCACTCTACCGCCAGCATAGATGCTTACACATCAACAATTCAGTTCAAATTGGCTGCATTCTAACCCAGAATTTCAACGCATTACTTAATTTCACGCCAAAGGGTACCTATACTACATATAGAAGCGATGGTAACCATAATAATAAGTTGACAATTAAATTCTCTTTGAAACACTAATGTTCGTAATAACATCTACCTACCTACAGAGCTTGAGGGTATTCTAAGAATAATTCTATTAAATTGCCTTAAAATAAATAATCGTAGGTTTAAACATTACCTTACATGTACTCCTAAACCTCTTTTACGAAGAAAAAAAAACAATGTAACCTAAATCAAAATCTGATTGATTGAAGCTGTGTACAATTAAGACAAAATATTGAAACTGATGAGTCATATTTATCTACTTTCTGTAATGAAATCTGGCTATCATAAGAAAAACCTTAAGGCATTTCCAGCCACTCTCTATACGTGGAAGCCAATTCATTAATCTGATTTGTTTCGGTAGGCATGATAAAATAAATTGATTGGGAGTGTCCTGGACTACGCACGATACACGACGGACGCACACAAGCACGACCATAATGGACCGGAAAGAGGACAAAATGATTAACGGATGTGAAAGGTTGAATCTTGGATATTTAGAAAAATTAGTTTCTCAGCATCAGTCATGATGCATCAATAAAAATAGTGAAATAAGAAAAAAGGATCCTTCCATATTGAGGGATATTCTTGTGTTATTAATTTGGATTTTTTTCCTTAGATTTTATTGAATCATGTTAATGGAAATAATAATTTTTAGGGAAAGAATAAATAAAATGTCAATGAGAGTTACCGCACGTGGCGGCAATATTTCTATTTATTTTATCAAAATGTATAAAATCTTTGATTACGTGGACATTTATTATGCGTAGGTATTAATTTTTTTCATTTTTAATTGAATCAATATGATGCTTATGGAATAGGTAAAGTGGCATAGCATAGCTTAGCAGTGATATTAATAAACAATTTAATCTAACATTCTAACGAGTCAGGAGGAATTAGCTTGATGCCAGCGCATGTTGCTTGGGACAAAAATACACTTTCTACTAACAATTTGTACTAATTGTAGTCTTTCGCATATTTCATTTCATTTTCATTCTTGCAGTTTCTAATGTCGAGTTTCTTATGTGCGTGAAGTAAGCATCGCCATTTTTGATTTTCAAAAAAAAAGTTGTGCTGTCATATGCGCAAATTGTGCTGCTTTGTGCCGTAAATATATTTTTGCAAAGTTCGGAACTTTGCAAATTTAACGGATGAAATTTTTTGCAAAATCAAGATTTTTTTAATTTTCAAAGTTGTGCTGTGTTTGTGCACAATTTTTTGTTCTAAGAATTGAAAAGATGAAAAAAAAAAATTCGCATATTTGCAACTTTGATGGCCGATAGTAAATGTTGCGGAGCCCCATATAGCGTGAAGTTGCATCAACAATTTGGATATAAAAAAAAGAAAGTGCTGCACTTGCTGTTTGTGCCGTAAATATTTGTGGGAAAATTCACAACTTTGCAAAATTTCACGGATGAATTTTTTTTTTTTCAAAATTACGATTTTCTTAAAAAACAAAGTTATGCTGTTTTGTATTTAGTTTATGCTCCTTAAGGTCGAAGAGATACATAAAATTTGGAAACAAATTTTTTTGTTTTCAATTACAGTACTTTCGGAAAAAAAATCATCTCTCTGCACTCTTTACTCCACTTGTTTAAGCGAAGTTAACTGAGTGGACAGCGAATAAAAATAAAACACACTCGAATAATAAGGAAAAGCACAAAGACGAATGAGCGATAACTCTGTAATTTGTGCAACCTCAACCATTTTGTCTACCCCGGCCACCACATACGTCCCTCCCCCGCGTGCTTAAAAATCGCAAGAAGAAATTGCATCGTTTAAAAGCAGTCTTTGAATGCAATGTCCATGCAATTTCTCCTTGTTTAAAAAAACCGCGTTTTTTTGCAGGCGTACCTTCGAATAAAATAATTTTACACAAAAATAGCGAACATCAAAATCATTTTCACTACCCTTGGCAGCACTGATATATCAATGACATTTCAGCTGTCAGCAGTCAGCTGTTTAAAGTAAACTTAATTTGTGTGATAATATTTCCTGTTTCGTGACCTTTTTATTCAAGCTTACTCAGGCCCAGTTTTTCAGTGGTGAGTTAAACCAGAGTTAGCTAACTCTAGAGGTAAATTAACCCACATTGAACTGAGGAAGGAGTTTTCTGTGAAGAAATCACGCAGAACTACTAAACAAACTCTGTGGATAAAACATCAAAAGCAACTGTTCAGTTAGTCCCGAGTTAACTCACCAAATTTGATAAGTTAACTCGGGCTTAGCTTTAATCTCGTTCTGAAAAAACTGGACCTCAGGAGAAATTCACATAGATCTTAAATTTGAGAATTTTCAACTGTCAAAATTGTCAAATTAATATCAGATATGGTTTACATCATTATTAAAATATCAAATCAATGGCTGCGGTCAGGATTGTATTCACAGAAAATTGATCTGGATAGCTTTGTGTTGTTAAAATCCCTTTTGAAAAAACAGCAGATGCAACAACAACTCAAGGTATGTGATCATTTTTAGATAGGTATCCGAAACGATTCTTGAACGGAAAGAATTTACCTAACCCAAAATTACTTCCAATTGTTTTGAACCATTGGGCAACATTTTGGAATTGCTGTTCTAAATTTATTGCATATTAATCTGCATTGGAATAAATATCACGGATTACATTCAAGCACATATTTAAAGGCATTTCCTGACTTTGACAATGTTCTTTTTTGTTCATTGGAAATATGTAGGTACCATATTCTGACCGAAATTTTAAAGCCCTTATTCAAAAAGAAAAAAAAGGCAATTTTTATGAATAAATTGCGTTGGAAATGACTTTTGTCGCCAAAATTCTACACAGGAACCGCGCTGTAAGCTGCTGGTATGGCCAAACCTGATTTTTTTAACTCGAAAAGCTTCGAGCTTTCAAAGTATGTTGGATAAAAAAATCGGATAAAATTTGAGAATGGATTTAAAATAAGCCATTGTAATTTTAAAATATATTTAACTCTGATGAATAACTAACATAATCATGAATATTTTTATTCTTAAATAAATTCATAAAAGTGATACAAATAAAAATTTAATATTCTGACTAAATATTATTAATTAATTTCTGTTCTCATTTATGTACACAGTCACAATACATTTATATGATTAATTTTACTTCTAATCTTAAAGTAAAATGCATCAATTTAATTTCCTCCCAGCAGCTTGATGTACATAATAAAATTCGTCATGAGTATAATCATGAATACAATTCTCATTTTAGAAATCACATATTAGATCCTATTAAAAGGACTTATCTAACCCTTGTGTTGATACCTACACTGAACTAAAAGATGTTGTTAAGCGCCCAATTTTCTTCATGAAAATAATGTAATAGATTTTAAGTCACAGAATGGTGTTCAACGGTTGTTTGCTTTCTGAATCAAAAGGATTATTAAGTTGAAAAATATCAATCGGGAAAAAAACTGTTGTGACAAAAGTTGTAGAGAATTAAATTTCTAACTACTTTTGTTATACCTGAGTACGTTTTCGTCAAAGTTTAAATTGGGTGAGTTATTTAACAAAAGCCCAAAGCAAAAGAGAGAAGCCATTTACAAAAAACTCTATCAAGTTGTACACGAGCAGACTTTAAAAATGGTAGGCTCGTGCCCAAACGCTAATTTAAAATAAAAACGCAAAATTTAAGATGATTTAGTACGATAAGCATTTTTAGTATGATGATATAGGTACTTTTAAAAGAGGATTTTTTTTTATGTTTGATTACTTTTTTGCACGAACTATCACTGTTTTAGAAGTACTGGAGTTTATTAAGAACAGGTTTAGTATGATATACTAGTTAAACAAATGTTTAATTATACGAACATTTAAGTAAAGAGCTTTAAAGTAAGACCAACATCAGGCTGTTTAAAATGTTGCTCAAATTTGTTTAAGTGTATCTAAATCCTGAAGTTAAAGCCACGTACCTATAATTACTTTTTATTTTATATGTCATCGTTGAACGCAAAGCCTAAAAGCAAATGTTATAGCTTGAATGTATAACAGCAATTCGTATTTACGACTGAGTCGTTTGTAAGCATTTATCGACTGTTATGATTACACTGTCTACTCATACATTCACTCTCTCTCTCCACCCCCGTCCCCATGTTTCCAAACCCTTTGTTGGTTAAGTATACCCCTGACATCCTCGCCTTTCAATAAAAACAAGGTTTAATAAGTTCCTCCTTTGATATGTTTTTGTGAAACGTGCAATTTAGTCAGCAATAAATTTTCGTTTAATCATTTACCCTATATCAATATATCCTAATCCTATAACTGACATTTCTAAATCCACCAGCCACCACCTTCATACCCATCACCCAGCTATCAACTCTCGAACGAAACATCAAAAATACTATTTTATGGCAACATTTTTTTGTAAAATAATCGAAGTATTGCTGTAATATGTACTAAAATGGGTTAAAAAAAAATCATCATACCAGAGTTTCCTGTCGCTGAATGGTGCAGTACTTTTTCGAGCACAAGGTCGTACGTTGTTTCTCTGTTTCAGAACTCGAAATGCATGATTTGTCAGGACTCGGATCAACATAGCTACAGGTGTAGCAGCGTAAACCTGTATGTTTAGGTATGAAGAAAAAAAAAAACAAAAAATGTATCAAGGATTAAAATAGTTTTTTATACGTCCTGTCTTTTTTCCGCTGATGGCTCTGTGTTATATGCACTAAAACCCCTCAACTGAACAGGGTTGCCAGATTATCTTGTTCAATAAAGATTTTCAGTTTTTATTTAAATTTATAATGAAGGTATCTACTGAATTTAATTATTTAAAGGAGATAAAAAGTATTAAAAAAAAAGAAGAATTAAACAAAAAGAGAATTTAAGAATTATAAGCTGACATAATGTTCAAACTTTTGATGGTCCACAACAAAAGTTGCTGTCTCAAATTCTTCTTAATGTTTGAAAAACATTTCCTTTCTGCTGAAGTTTAGGCCCAGCATTAGAAATCAACAACAAAACCTAATAATTTACAATTTTGACGCTTGGGGCTGCAACCTCACAATACATTAAAAACATCATCTTGGCAACCCTTTTCAACAAATGCAAAATAAAAAGATAGATATATATAGATATTTTTTTTCTTTTGAATGAATGAACCAAGTGAAAAGTAAAGCGGAATGATGACGTCAATGCGGTATGATTCAAATGAAAACAAACAGAAATCCATGAGTAACCTCGATCGAATCAAAGAGAAATTAGACATATTATGTACATACATAGATGTAGATTGTAAATAGATAGATACTTTTGGCGGTGTGTTGCGCTTTACAACGAACGAACGACATCAAAGAGTCGTCGACACAATTCGTTACATTTGAATTTTAGATGACTTCATTAGAGTTGTATTTTTAGATGAGCACCGTTCCAAGTTCTAAGCGCCAACGATCACACTAAATGAGAATGAGGTGGAGATTTTGAGGTAGGTAAGATACAAATGCTGTACACTTCACTTTAATTTGATGATTATGGCGATGAGGTGTATTTATTTATTTTTTTCTTGTATTTATTTTTATGGGGTTGGAAGGCTGCAAGTGACTTTTACGACAATTTAAGTCTGATTCCACGCTGCATGATATTATTTGCATGCCACGTTCTCATTATTGTTTCTCATTAAAAACACGCCCCCTGCCTTCGCGAAATGACACATTTTTCTGTTGATTGGTGCTTTTTTTGACACATAATTCAATTTTATCGATATTGTTTAATACGAAAAGTTTATTACATACATAATATTCTATTTAAGTATTTTATTTAAGGAACACTCACAGCAAACTTGATTAAAAATGCTGGCAATTGATAGGAAAAATATGACTCCGATAAAATGAGACATCCTTATGCTGAACAGGAATTACAGAAGAGAGGTTTTAATAGTTATGGCGTGGTTATAAAAACACCTGTTGAATTTTGTAATAATATTATTATACTGCCGTTTTGGTTTATTGATGGTTTGAAGTGAAAGTAAAAAATGTGTGGTTTTGGAATGCAGCGTACCTACCCGGAGATACCTTCTATCTTTCTTATCTTGTTATACTTGATAAAAATCAGATACCTATTGAAGTTTTTTGTTCTTGTATTTCTGTGTAAATTAATTTGATAAGGATGAAGTATGTTTATAGTTTGTTAATGATAAAAAAAAATTAATGATTTGTTTGGTCTTAATTGTTTATTCTTGATAAATAATTTTTAATTTTGCTTGAGAGCTAGACATTAGCAAGTTAAAAAATGTGCACGACTTGATCGCACGAACTTGCTCTTGTGGTTAAAATTAACAACTGTGTGTACCCACACATTGAAGATGCATATGATGTATATATTTAACGAGAAAATATTAAAAGAGTCAAAAGTAATAAATAATAATTTTTTTTTTTATGATTTATTTTTTCTGTTTATAAAACGATGTTTTTCAAAATTTGTAAATGCATTATTGTTTAAACTGTTGAGGAGCATCAGAGTGCTAAATTACAACAAAATCGGTCTAACAATGGCATAGATATACGCGAACAACCCAAAAATAAGACCATCATTTTCTCAAAAAAAACGTGGAATACCTAATTCCATTATATGAATTTTTGGATAAAAACCTGAAACGCGTTTCCTTATAATTAAATTGGTTATTACAGGTACAAAAAAAAATTCGCATTTACCTCTAGGGAATCACATAAAAATGCTCTGAACTAAATTTGAAGCAAATCGGTCCGCCCGTTAAGGCTCTAGCTCAAATTACAGTGGACGCACAGATACACAGGCTCACAGGCCAACGGACTGGATGACGAAACCCACTTTTTTAGACTTCTCGATTATCGTAGTGTTAGTTTTGATTACAACCTCAACATTATTTCTTCTGCCTTAACGAAAAACTTTCCAAACTCTGAGTTGAAGGATAACTGAATGACACAAACTTACCCTTGTGGTACAATACAATAACGTGGTAAAATTAAACTCTGAAGATGTATGAAAATATTTGAAAAATATAACGAAATTCTTAAAGAAAATGCGAAAAAATTTTACAAAGTACAGTCGACTCTCTCTTAGCCAAATTTTCACGGGATATAAAAATATGAGACACTTTTGGAAAAAGTAGAGTTAGAGGGATCAATATTTTTTTTTGTTTAATTAAAGTATTTATTAAACTTAAAAATGAAGTTACAAAATTTAAATCAGCAAAAAGAAGTTTCTTTCTTTAATGGCTCATTAATTTCGTATTATCTTATCAAAATATTGCTTAAACAAAATTATATATAAAATTGATTTTTTTGGAGAGCCATGCCGCAGTGTTCGCCAGTTTAAAAAAAAGGTTCTAATTTAAAAAGGCAGTGTAGAATGCATTATATACCTATAAATAGAAATGAAGCCCTTTAAAAGGCTTAGAGAAATTTCGACTTAGAGTCGACCGGATGTGTTTGTGATATGACGTGTGTTTAGTACCTTGTGTCACTGTCAAACAGCTTCAAATGAACAACGCTTGCAAATTATTGAATTTTACTATCAAAATTCGTGCTCGGTTCGAAATGTTCATCGCGCGCTGCTTCCATTTTATGATCGGCATTCTCGACCTTCTGAGCAGTCTATTCGGAAGATTGTGACGAAATTTCGCACCAAATTTACTTTGTTGGACATTAAACCACCAACACGTTTACGTACTGTGCGTAGTGAAGAAAATATTGCGGCCGTATCAGCTAGTGTGACAGAAGACCGCGAAATGTCGATTCGGCGCCGTTCCCAGCAGTTAGGCCTTTGTTACAGCACTACGTGGAAAATTTTGCGGAAGGATTTGGGCGTAAAGCCTTTTAAGATACAGCTGGTGCAAGAACTAAAGCCAGCCGACCTACCACAACGCCGAATTTTTGGTGAATGGGCTCTTGGAAAGCTGGCCGAGGATCCGCTTTTTTATCGAAAAATTGTGTTCAGCGATGAGGCTCATTTTTGGTTGAATGGGTACGTAAATAAGCAAAATTGCCGCATTTGGAGTGAAGATCAGCCAGAAGCATTGCAACAGCTACCAATGCATCCCGAAAAAGCCACTGTTTGGTGCGGTTTATGGCCCGGCGGCATTATTATTTCTTCAAAGATGATGCGAATCGCAGCGTTACTGTCAAAGGTGAACGCTACCGAGCGATGATAACAAACTTTTTTTTACCCGAAATGGAAGTTCTTGACTTGCATGATATGTGGTTTCAACAAGACGGTGCCACATGCCACACAGCACGCGAAACAATGGCGCAATTGCGAGGCGAGTTTGGTGAACAGTTAATTTCACGTTTCGGGCCGGTCAATTGGCCGCCTAGATCGTGCGATTTGACACCATTAGATTATTTTTTGTGGGGTATGTCAAGGCTAATGTCTATAGGGACAAGCCCGCTTCGATTGACGCACTGGAAGCCAACATCCATGCATTCATTCGTGAGATACCGGCCAATATGTGTGAAAGAGTATGCCAAAATTGGACTCAGCGGATGGGCTACCTGAGACGCAGCCGCGGTCAACATTTGCATGAAATTATCTTTAAACATTAAATTGCAAGGTTCAAACTATCGATTAAAATAAATATTTCATTCATTTTTTCGAATTTTTTGTGCTTTTTTTTTAAAAAAAACCTCTTAAAAAATCACCCATAATAAATATAAATATACCCAATAATAATAACGATTAATGGAACTCAAGATATTAGCATTTTATTAAACCTTTCGGCTGATTTTTTCTTTGTATAAAACTTGAAAAAAAAATGACGATATGGTCCGCTTGAAAAGCTTAAGTATAGGTTTATCTTGAGTTCTATAAATCGGGCCGTCATAACAAACAATGTTTCAAAAATACAAATTGAATTATTTAACTTTGTAATATAACCCATAAAATTAAATTAACCAGACAACTCAAGCAATCATCAAGGTTTCAGCACTCAGAAACATCCACTCAAAAAACAAGTCCTTTCCCTACATTATATAAATAAAATTCAAACTTTACCCTACAAAAAAGAAGGAGTTTAATTAAATGCTTTAAAATACATCTTCAGACGAATAATTGAATTTCACAAACGATTGCAATTTTTCGTCCTTATCTGTAATCAGATTAAATCTCATCAAAGTATAGGTACTGAAAAAATATTTGCATAATAAATTAGGGATAACCCAAAAAGAACTTCCAAAACATTATCTCATCGAAATTATTATGGTGTGTGCAGATTTTCTTACCTTTTTGCTTAAGAACATCATGAAGTCAGATAAAGTTTTTCCCTTAACAAGAATCTTATTATTAACTTTTCTGATTATACATTTCAACAACCGTTTTTTATTTTTTTTTGTTTTGTTGTGATGGATTTTAATAGTAATTCATTTTTTTTACAGAACGATCGCTTCGAACCAAGATCCGCTCTATACCACGACGAAAGGAAAACGCCACCAT
The DNA here is from genome assembly GCA_932273885.2 of Leucozona laternaria. NCBI lineage: Eukaryota > Metazoa > Arthropoda > Insecta > Diptera > Syrphidae > Leucozona > Leucozona laternaria. The sequence continues at coordinate 16,811,032 of OW026368.1, read as the reverse complement.
TAACCCCAGCACCACCGTCTACACCCAGAAGTAAAGCTAAAGGTTCGTATATATGTAGCTTAGCTATAGCTATGTATGTATATATTCAGATTAAAATGCTTCAGTAAACCACATTATTTATTTCAAATCCACCCGCAAATTTATCCTTTTTTTTCTACATGAATTTGTTGTTTGCAGAAAATTAAGGAACTGCGATTATCATAAATTACAAATACTCTGTGACTTTGCTGTTTTTATTTTTGTTTTATTTGATGGTACCCCTATTCTGTATCCTTCCTTGCTACTTAGCTTATATATAACCTCGAGCTTGTAACGTATTTATTGCCTGGATGAGGGGATTTCAGTGGGTGTTGTGTTCTCTAAAAAAACAAAAAAAACATATCCTTTTTATTTTTAATAAAATCTCAAAAAAGAAACAACAAAAAAAAAAAAACTATGAATTTTCCCACATCCAGGTATGAGGAGTTTATAATACATTATCCTTTTTTGTACTTGAATTTGTTCATTTTCATATTTTCCACATCAATGAAGTTAAGGGCGATGACAAACTGGATAATATGCAAAGATCCTAAAACCCAAGCAGATTATTAAATGACGCATTTAATGAATTTCTGTATAAGAGGGAGGGACTGGGGTTCGGGTTGTCCTGTAAATAATTTTTTTTTTTGTTTGCTTTCCATAAAAATGTCCTTTAACATATTGGACAGAAGAAGAAAATTTTTACATATACATGCTAACTTAGTTATAGTGCTGTTTCTTTTTTTCATTCAATCAACGAGGTGGATAAGTGAAAGGACTCTTAATGGTTGATTATGCCTCATCAACTTTCGATGTATGAATTAAATGGTTTTTGTATTGTAATATGGTGAAACAGGCATTTGTAAAGATAATTTTATGTTAAGAGGCCATATTATTGAGGGCTTTGTATAAATAAGCAATTATTCAATGTGTCACGATGATGATAAATTAAATGTTGTTCATAAAGTTCATTTTTATAGTTCGGGAGATAAAGAAGTCATTGTACAAAGAGCTGCTAGATATGGTGTTTTGTGTTGATGCAGTATACTCTTTATATATAGACCTCGTATAATATAATGGGTGATTTTTTAGCTGGTTTGGTTTTGGCAACACTGGTTTTGACAGCTGACGTGTGTTTAGTACCTTGTGTCACTGTCAAACAGCTTCAGTTTGGTTTGCAATTTAACCATGGATCGTCTTACAAATGAACAACGCTTGCAAATTATTGAATTTTACTATCAAAATTCGTGCTCGGTTCGAAATGTTCATCGCGCGCTGCTTGTGTTCAGCGATGAGGCTCATTTTTGGTTGAATGGGTACGTAAATAAGCAAAATTGCCGCATTTGGAGTGAAGATCAGCCAGACGCATTGCAACAGCTAATTCTATTATTTGACGTTTATAGTACCCATATTTATTTAGTTGCAAGTGTCAGTTCAAAATATTCAATTCAAATAAATATCACTAATTCACGGATCGACCGCAAGAGTGCGACACTGAAGCAACCAACCATTTTGTCTTATTTTCTTGTATTAATATTCATTCGTGTTTTGGCCTTCAGCGTATCAACTAATCCTTTTGTTAATTAGCTATTAAATAATAAATATTGTAATAATAAATTTTTTTAGTTTTATTTCGCGACACGCTCCTAAAGAAACATTACCTATGTATAATATTTAGTTTGAACTGTCAACCGAATTCCAACCCTAAAGGCTCTCCCAAATCGACCGGCAGGAAATATTCGGAGCGAATGTGCGACGACGGAAGAACGGTCAAAGATTCGCATCGTGCCTGTTGGGTACTCTCATTAATATCCATGTTAATTAATTTAGACAGGCGAAAGATTTGTTGTTATTGTTGCTAAGTATTCACTATTCTCGTTGGTTTGGGAGAACCTTAATCCAATTCGATCTTTCGATTCTTTATGTAAACATAGAATAAAATTCAGACCTTTCAAGCAAATTCACTCACCCAACTTTGTCAGTCTTTCTTGGATCATTGCAAAACGTTGTGTCTCACGCACACCTACAAATATTCTTCTTCTCCGTGCAATTAGTTTAAATTTGGAAAATTTTGTATTTTAACATTTTCTACGTTCCCAATAACACAATCTTCTGCGAACTGTCGAACGTAAATTCGCAATCCACAAACTGGCAAATAGAAAATTCGTTAGAATTGAACCTCAAAATCACAGATTAGCCATATGAAGATGAGAATGTTTCGTACGTTTCACCCTCCAAAACCCATTTGTTTACATTTTTGTGATTGTAATTTCTTCCCGCGTCGATGAATAGATGTGAATTGCAACAACAATTTAACCGGTGTCTGAGGTTTTTATACACACATTCTCATTTTTTACCTGATGATATCTGACAGTTAAGGCTTGTAGGCAAATTAAAATGGCTGCCGGGGATTCTCATCTTCATGTGGCTAATCTGTGCTCAAAACAAACATTTCAACTAGAAAAAGTCCAACGGGGTCGAATCGCATGATCTCGGTGGCCAGTTCACATCACCTCCATACGTAAGATGACCATCATGCCCTCGAATCGCTAGTGCAGAATTTCCAATGTGGCGTGAGCTTTGTGACACGTAACGCGCGCCGTCCTATTGAAACCACATGTCGTTGGTGTCCATATCATCCAATTCAGGTCAAAAGAAGTTGGTAATCATAGAAATATAGCGCTCGCCGTTGACGGAATTGCCTGTCCAACGTCGTTCTCAAAGAAATATGGACCGATGACGCCGTCAGTCCAAAATCCATACCAAACAGTGACTTTTTTGGAATGCATTGGACGCTCATGTGGATTGGTATCGTCTCAAATATGACAATTTTGTTTGTTAACACACCCATCACCAGAAACGGATTGAATAAATGACAGCCTATATTGATATTTCAACAATATGGCCGCTATCAACTGTCAAAGTTTGGAAGTCCCTATTGGAAGACCCTTTATAACGTCGTTATTCGGACCCTTCCTTCATATCAATACGTCAACTAAAGTAAAAACTAAGCTTTCCGTTTCCATGAGCATGTCTAAGAAATGACATTGACATCGTGATGCTATTTTATTAATTTACTATTTTCTTTGAAAAACTTTACCGTTTCTGCTTTGTCAATTTCAATTAAATAATTTTCACTGACCACAGCAAAAACTTCTATATATTCTTTACTTTTGAGTAAAACTACTCATATATACTATAATCCTTACAGTTATAACACCAACTTTAGTCCATCAATTTTAAATTACCTTCAAGGAAAAGTTATTTGGCAGAAACAAAACAGCCATATAAATGTATATATGTACATATCTACTTCCGTTGCTTAGTTAAACTACAAAATTTTTGAACTTGGTCTTCTCATGTTCTAAATCGAAAGTCTGACTTACAAAAAGTTTGAAACTCTTACGAATTTGTAAAGTTATTTTTGAAATCGAGTTATGTACTTATGTACACTTTTTTTTCAGAGATTGAAATAAATTATTTAAATTATTAAATTTTGAAGTGATATCCTGCAATGACCCATTTTGCTAGGCATCAGTCAGTATGAATTATAAAAAAAATATATATTTTTACTACCCGCCCACTCAACCTTGTTTGATAAGGTTAAATTAATGATATAACTGTGTAGAACACAAGAGTGTTTAATGAAGTGTAAGTTTGGGCTTATCAAAGTGAAACAGACAAAAACGATAGCTGAAGGACATCGTTTATTTTCCGGATTTTAACATTTAAAATACAGATGAAGTTCTTATACCTAATAATACATAATAAATAACTTCTTGTTAAACAAAAATGATTTAGACTGAAAGAGAAATGAGTTTTTAAATGACTTAGTGTTGTAGCTGCGGCATCTTTGACATTGATTTATTTTAGAGTTGACATAATTTTTGGAGGAAACCAGAAACCAGTTTAACTAATTCTCGTGGAAGAAAAAAAAAAACTGTTTCCCAATTATTATTGTGTTTGTTTGTTTTTTATACAACTTCAAGGAAGAAAGGAAGTTTTGTGTACCCATTTTGCAGAGAGATTTTGTATTTCAGTTAGAATTTAACGCTACCTATATTAGAAATAAATGTTACAGAAAAACAATTTGTTTTACCAACAAATGACAGCAAATTTAAATAGTTATTTTTGAACACGTCAAAAAGGGAAGTATGTACATAGCTGGTTTGTATTTAAAAAAATTCGTCTAAAATTCTATTTGTATATTTAAGTGTAGTTTGGCAGTTTGACAAACTGATTTCTTCTGATTTCTTGTAGGATGGGACATGATCCAAGAAAATATATCATATTTTGATCATTTCCTGTATTGCACAAGCTGCAAAAATAATACAATTTAATCTGAGCAGTTTTATGAAAGAACATTTTACAGCAGGGCCAGGGCCCTTCGCCGCCGCCAGTCGGCATACTTCAGGCACCCAGAGTTTTTTTTTTATGTCTTGTGAAGTTCGTTAACGCACGCCCACTTTTAATGGCTATAAACTGTTAAAACTGTTATAAATTGCCATTTCTCTCGTTATTTCTGAAAAACTCAATGAAGAATGTACATAAATAACTACATTGTAACCACACAGCTGAAGATGTGAAAGAAAATTTGAAGATTAAGATAGTGACACTTCCAGTGATTCAAACGGAAATCCTGATTTTATCCAGGTCTGTTATCAAATACAGATGTCCGCATGTTCTCAGATAGCCAAGCTGCCATTTATTCCCTGGAACTCTGACTCTACCAACTCTATGTCAGCCCTTCACTGTCGATCATTTCCCATTGAGATGGCGCAAGCAGTTTAATATGCTGGGTGCTGGGCCATATGGACATTCTAGAAAACTGCAATACCACCGATTTTACCAAATAGGGCAAATGTAGGTCCATATACCCATTGCTGCATGCAAACTTATGTTAAAACAAGATGCTATATAGCGAATACGAATCTGGTGAAACAACATCACCATCTGCATATAGCGACGAAACAGATATATTACCAGTGCTGGGTCTGAAGCGCTGTAAAAGTTTAATAAAGTGTGTTTTTTTGGACGTGTGGTTTTCAATCTGGCAATACTTTTTTCGGAGTTGGTCTTTTTGACAGCTGTTACTTGATTTATGCTCAGTTTGGTTTGCCATTTCATAATCAATAGATTTTCTTCTGAACAACGTTTGCAAATCGTGCCAATTTATTACCAAAATAATGGTTCGGTTCGCGCGACGCATCGCGCGCTGCGTCCAATATTCGGTCGACATAATCGCATTACTTTAGTGGATAATGCGCATCCTCAGAGACGCCGTACTGTTCGCAACGGAGACGCTATTGCTGCTGTGGAGCAGAGTATCGAAGAAAACCCGAATGAGTCCATCCGCCATCGTGCGCAATAATTGGAGCTGTCGAAAATTGGGCCTCTCGGCTGGAATTTATTCGAGCTAGCCGCGGCGGCCACTTGCCCGAAATCATTTTTAAAACATAATGGCAAACCCTTATCTTTATAATAGCCATTACATTAAATTACATAAACCACACGTCTAAAAAAAAACACCCCTTATATACAAACTTTAACAAGTTGTCTCATAGTAGCGTGTACCTCAAGGTGGTCATCTAGGTCCACCGATTTTATAGTTTCTAGTATCTTGTTTCGATCCTAAATTCTTATCTACGTTGGCGATAATAAATCTATTAGTATCATCAAAAATCATTCTTAATCTGTATCTCTTCGAAATGATCTGAATATTTTTTCTCTAACAGCCATATTATTGACTTTTTTCAAAACTAGTTTCATTGCTGAACTACAGTTTTATAGATGTTTGGAGGTGCTCAAATCAGTATTATTCAAAAATTTATCATAAAGCCATGCAAAACTTGGGTCTCCCAACTTCTATAAAACTAGTTTTGCTATGAAACTAGTTTTGAAACAAGTCAATATTATGGTTGTAATTGATTTTCACATAAATAACAATCTTGTTAACTAGGTACTGTTAAATTCTCCGAAAACTTTGCTTCACTCATTGAAATAATACATGTGTAATAAGAGCAATTTGATACTTTTTGGTTTTTCTAAGCTTTGCAGTAAGAAATTTTCTCTGCGTGACTATTTGCTCCGTCCGTCCTAGCTCAAACCAACAATGCTCAATTCCCAATTCAGCAACTGGCAACAAAAAAACTCCTTTTACATCTGTATGTAGATTTTTGACGCCATTTGCAAAAATTAAAGCACATTCACAATACGACACTACTTTTGCTTTTGACCCACCTTGTTGTATAACACGTTTGTTGATCCATTGCTCTATACACGTCTATCACATCGAATCTTCTCAATTTAAATTTTTTTAAATTTATCTCACACCATGCCGTAAGAGTTGAAAATAAAAAAAAAATATAATCCCTGTGTTATAATAGAATCTGTCCAATACACATGTCTTCTTAGTCAATTAATATGAAAAGGCCTTGAAAATTCTTAACATTTAATTTTGTTTCACTTCACGTTTCTATTGAATTTTAATATATAAAATAAATGAAATTCTCTTAACCCTCTTAGACTATAAAGAAAACAACCCTTTTCCAAAAAAGAGCCCCAAAGGACCTTACATTTAATATTATCACCGAAAGCCTCTTCAATTTTCATTTTCTGAAATCTTAAGTTTAAATCCCAACGAGAGAACAAGGAACCTGTTGACAAATACATACATATGTATATCTAAACAACAAAAACAAATCCTATAGACACACAAAAGCGTATATGTCCTTGAAGCTCAAATTTATTTAAACCATTTTATCTCACTATAGAAACCTTTATGTTTAACACCAAAAATTCCTCTTAAATTCCTATTCAGGGAAGCGAGTGCCACTGCCACACCGACCGTCTCCTCTTTTCTTCAGGGTTCACCTGCTGTTATCATTCCATTTTGCCCCCATCTGCTGTAAATATACATTTCAAAGGATGTTAATCGAATCACGTCTTTTAGTCTCCATTCATGTAGCCCTCTAGGTCACGATAAGTTTGTATAGCTAACCTACATATACCTACCCCCAATAAAGATACTATATCTCTTATCTGGGGAAAATATACATTACAGTATAATAAAATAACAAGAAATACAACTCGCTCCGGTGAATCCCAAAAGATGATGCTGATCTTATTATTTCCTCTTAATTCACGGATTTCAACAAATAAATAATAAAAAAAATAACAACTTCTTTGCATGTTAAAAAATATGCACGACTGGGTCGCACGAACTTGCTCTTATGCGCGATCACATTGTGGTTCTATAGTCTGAAATAAATTAGCTATAGGAGTATATATTTTATCCATTTGCCAAATCTTAGTTTAGTTTCAGGTGGTTTTATGTGAGTATACAAAAATTAACAATATAGCCTAGTGTTGCACATATGCAATATGCATAAAAGGAAATTATACTATTTAAACTGGTAAATTGTTTTAAATCAACAAAATTAGAAAGAAATTGATTAAAATACTTTGAATCCGTTTTAACCCAACGCGATGTACACCATCTGATTTCTTATATAAATCTTTATTTATGAGAAAAAAAATTTGAAAATCGTAGGCGCGGTTTTAAAAATAATTAATTTTTTATATATAAAGTTTCGTTAACATTTTTGAGAAAAATAATTGGTACGCCAATTTAAAGCATTTATTAATGTTGCGTTAAAAATTGAACTTCACAAAAAAATCTGCTACCAGTTTTCAAAATATCGAATTTTCAAAAAATAATTTTGATTTTTTTTTTAAAAATCCAAAAATCATTTTTTAGAAAATTTTGATACGCACTTTTATTTATATTTGTTACAAGCTTCTGTATAAAAAATCTAATTTTATTCGGTTGATCAAATGTTGAGATAGTCGAAAATCAAAGAAACCGTTCTATGAGAGGTACTGTTAATAAACCTAAAATATAAACTTTAAAAATTTTAAGTGATAGATCGTACTAATTTTAACACACAAAAAAACTTTTATGAAAATCGTAGGAGTCGTTTTTGAGAAACAAAATATTTTTCTTAACGGTTTTTTAACATTTGTATGGCAGGCACCGTTATTTTTGGGTATTAGAATAATTTTTGTCAAAAATCTTCTAGATAAAGTTAAAAAACTGCTATTTACCAAGTTTAATAAAAATCGACCAGGTCGTTTTTGAAATATTGAGTTTTCAAAAAAAAATATTAAAACTTTTTTTAAAAATCTAAAAACTATTTTTTTGAAAATTTTGGTACACAATATTATTTAGAATGTGTCAATACTTCTTCATAAAAAAATTGATCAGAATCAGTTTAACCGTTTTCGAGAAAAGCGAAAATCAAAAAAATGGTTCTTTGGGAGGTACCATTAATAACCATTTTTCGGAACCATTTTTTTTATTAAACGGCAACTTATAACTATTTAAATTTATTGAGTTCTTAAAAACAAATTCGGTAGCGCTGGATTTGAGAAAAATAAGTTTTTCCTTTTTGGCCAAGAAATTTTGTATGACTGCTACTGTTAATTTTGGTCCTAAAAAAAAAGAGAAAAAAACGGGTGGGGGGAATGTCCAAAAAACGCTAGGTACCAAGTTTAAAGAAAATCGACCCATCCGTTTAGGCTGTAGTCGAACCGACAGACAGACAGACAGACAGACAGACAGACGGACGTTTTTGCGAGACCCACTTTTTTTGACTTCTCCATCATCGTAATGTAAAGTTTGATCAAAATCTCGAGTTCGATTTTTTGTACGAATCCATAACTTCCCATATAGTACCTATATCGCAAGTAAAAAGGGAGAAGTGAATACATCTTTCGTCTGTGAATGGACCGCGGATGATCGATGATGAAGTATGAAACGTCGGTCGGGTTTATTTTAGCCAGCAATATACAAAGGCAAATAAATATAAATAGGGAATAATTATATACACAACTAGGTTGCACAAAGCTGCTTTTGAAAAGTGGTTTTCGTCATACGTGTTCGGGTGTTGTTCAAGTTATGCTTCCATCCTATCCATCGGCTTACAGCCACAGATAAGCGACATGAAGATAAGAATCCCCGGCAGCCATTTTAATTTGGCTACAAGCTTGCACTGTCAGATATCAGATAAAAAATGAGAATGTGTGTATTAAAACCTCGCACATAGACAGTAGGGATCTTCACACACCTCGTTAAATTGCTGTTGCAATTCACATCTATTCATCGACGCGAGATGAAATTACAAACACAACAATGTAAACAAATGGGTTTTGGATGGTGAAATGTACGAAAGATTCTCATCTTCATGTGTCTCATCTGTGCTTACAGCCTTCTAAATAGATTTGTTTCAAAATCGATCCAATTGAGAGCGTTTTTATGGAATTTTCTAGAATTTCCATGATCCTGGCGCATAAGTCAGGCCGAATGTGACCGATGGCTTTGAGGGCCGCTGTGGTTTGTGATGGCTTATCCGGATAGACCTGCGACTTCAGAAAATTCCACAAGTCGAAACGGGGTCAAATCGTACCATCTCGGTGATCAGTTCAAATCACCTCCATGTGAGATGACCATGGTCTATGGAATCGATAGTTCAGAATTTCCAATGTGGCGTGGCACGTAGCGTTGAAACCACATATCGTTGGTGTCCAAATATGGATCTCTGACGCCACAAGCCCAAAATCCACACCAAACAGACACTTTTTCGGGATGCATTGGACCCTCTTGAATCTCATGTGAGTTGGTATCGTCTCAAATACGACAATTTTGTTTGTTGACGTACCCATTCACCCAGAAATGGGCCTCATCCTTGTAGATGATCGTAAATTGGCGAAGCACGCTGAACGTTGCCCGAACACCCATTTTGATAAAACAATTTTATCATTTGAAAGTGTTTTTGAACGCTGTATCCGTCCATGGTGATTTGACAAAACAGACTGAATAAATGACAGCGAATTTGACAGCCAATTGTTGACATTTCAACAATATGGCCGCTTTCAACTGTCAAAGTTCTAAAGTCTCTATTGGAAGACCTTTTATTTTCGAAGATATTGGTTTTCGCCCTAAAGTTGTCAAGACCAAAGTTACAGGCAGAGAAATAATCTTTTATTGTTTGTCTGTCAGAAGTTTGGATGACTAGAGGTCGTAAGTAGGGGCTTAAGTCTTTTTACGAATTTATATCCAGTTAAGTCATTTCTCTGGAGCCTAATTAGATAGTTATTTTGAATAGCCCGCTATTTCGGTAGCTGTCACTTTTGAAGCTGTCATTTTTTGACATTTGGCAAGTAGAAACTACGCCATTAATAAAAATGGAACGATACACGCTTCAACAACGCATTGAAATTATTAAAATTCACTATAAAAATGGTGAAAATTTGGTTCGTAAAACTAAAACATTTTTGGGTCGTCGTGAAGCACCTTGTCGGACCGCAATACAGAAATTGGTGGACAAATTCGAGCTGTTGGGACAAGTTAGTGATGTGAAGAATAAAACCCGTGCACGTCGCTCAAGAACAACTGAGAATATTGCTGTTGTAGCCCAAAGTGTTGAAGAAAACCCAGGTTTGTCCATTCCTCGTCGTTCTTTGGAATTAGGCATTCCACAAACGTCATTACACCGTATTTTGCATAAAGACTTGGGTCTTAAGGCTTATAAAGTTCAGTTAACACAAGAACTCAAGCCGGCTGATCATCAACAACGTCGTGTCTTTGCTGATTGGGTCCTTGAAATGCATGAAAATGATCCGGAATTTCATCGAAAAATCATCTTGACTGATGAGGCCCATTTCCACCTCGGAGGCTACGTCAACAAGCAAAACTGTCGCATCTGGGGCTCGGAAAACCCAAGAGTTATTGTTGAAAAGCCTCTCCATCCTCAACGCGTGACTGTTTGGTGCGGTTTATGGTCCGGCGGGGTCATTGGACCTTACTTTATCGAAAATGAGGCTGGAGCAACAGTTACGGTCAATGGATTGCGCTATCGAGAGATGATTAATGATTTTTTATGGCCGGAATTGGCTGGTATTGATCTGGACAACGTTTACTTTCAACAAGACGGCGCTACGTGCCACACAAGCAATGAAACCATCGATCTTTTACGGGAAAAGTTTCCGGACCGTGTTATCTCTCGAAGAGGTGATCACAATTGGCCACCGAGATCTTGTGATTTAACACCTTGCGACTTCTTCCTTTGAGGCCACGTGAAAGATAAGGTCTACGCCAACAGCCCAGCGTCGATTCAAGACCTCAAAGATGGAATTCGTGAGGCTATCGAGGACATAGGGCAGCCACTTTGGGATTTGGTTATGGAAAATTTCATGAAAAGGATATGGTCCTGTAAGCGTGGTCGTGGCGGCCATTTGGCTGATGTTGTGTTCCATTATTAACGGCATACCTTCCTCTTTATAATGAAATAAATATCCGATCATTTATCTCAAAAAATGCCATTTTTTCTTGAATATCAAAATAACACCTTACATTATTTATCAAGTTTTTGCCTAATCCCTAAATTGGCATTAGTATAGGTAGTTTATAGTAATAATCTACCTATATCTTATAATAATGATAACTAACACAGTTACTAAGAATCAAGAGTTAAATCGTTTGCAGCGAATTCATGCGAACGAAACAATTTTCAAATTTAAGAAACAGAAAAAAAAAAATGAATCATTAATCCAACATGGATAGATATGGATTTTATTGTGATTATGATGGAAATCATTCGAATGCTAAATTAACAAATCCAATGGATTTGTATTTTGTATTTCGTGTCTGAATTGTTTATTTTAAAGTATAGGAACCTTTTCGTAGATATATCTACTAAAATTGTGATGGAAATTTTTGATAAAGGCGCGAATATTTATTTTCGGATCTTACAGTATTTTTAGGCTATAAAAAAGTTTTTCATTGCGCCTCGAATGGAGCTAATAAATGGTATATTAATGAGAAATCCCCTTTCTTGGTAGGAATTGACTGTATGTGCGTTAAATTCTTCGAACAGAAATGGAATAAATGAAAGAGTGAGAGTTTGTACTAGGTATATAAAATGCGCCATTGGACTAAGTTATATATGCTGTTCATGATGGCTGTGAAATATTGGAAAATTTGTGAAAATTTACTGAGTAAATAATGCGTGCTTGTTTGGATAATGACTTTTTTTTGTTGTTGTTGTGTTTAGACAGACTCAATTACAATTCAAATAGAATTATTTATTGCTTTTAAATGGTATTGAATCTAAGACCACATGATACGATGACTGTTTTAAAAAGAACATTGTCAGAGTTATAGGCTGTTGAAATATTCAAAAGGCTGCGAAAAATTTGAACTGGGGTCAAAAAATGTCTCAATGTCTTTCGTAAATCGATGTGTTTACAAGAAAATGTGATTAAGTGGATAAGTATATTTTTTTACTTGAATTTAATTGAATTTAAAATTGAAGCAATTATTTTACTTTAAAAGATTTATGGTAATAATGGTTTAAAAAATTAATATATTTAGCCTTGGAGCTTATGAACTAGCTCCTAAATAAGTTAAAATTCACTATAGCTGTGTGGGGTCATTACTTTGGCATATAGATTAAAATTGGGACGTAAATCGTTATGAACTAATTACTAATGAATTAAGTTGCAATTAGGAAAGAGTGGGAGTTATTTTCTTCTTATTTATTACAGTAGATATTTAATTTATATAAAAAATAAGAAGGTAATTCATGTTTCCTTAGAATTAATAGACAAAATATATGCCTGGTCAAAGCCTTGATATTGGTAAGCGCAAGACTTTGGAGCTTGAGACGCTATATTTTATATTATATTTAATAAGCAAAACAATAGCATACAGGAAACAAAAACTTACCACAGAATAGCGCTAGTCGAATTAAAAAAAAATGATGTGTAAAAACCTGAAGTTTTCGAACCATCTCGGTCATAGATTTGTATACGAAGATTTAAGCTGTGGATTTATTTTTCCGCTGAATTGGTAAAAACATCGTTTTGGATTTGTGTCATGGGGGATTTCATCTTTTTCCACTTACACTCAATATGATCCATAAGCATAATCAGATACATTAAGGTGTATGTATAGGTATATAACTAATCTTATTTTGATGTATTAATTTTTTGTTTTTCACAAATCGACGTTTTTCAACAAAAATACAATCCGTTCCACTTGTTAACGAACATCAGGCATGTTCTTTAAAATTTTAAAATATTTTTAAAACCAGTCACGAACCGGTGTCTATACGTTCTGTATTTCTTGAAATATAATAAAACGAATCGAGAAACGATTAAAATTGAAACAGATCATATATGACTTTTGTTCCTTTTTTCAACGTTTTTGACCATAGAATATATTTATGATTTTTTAAACATCAATTTTCTATCTTCTTGAGGTTCTTGGCTACGATCTTTGATTATGAAGACATCTAGAATAACTTCAAAAGTAAAATAAAAGGCTTTTCAAATGGCGTGAGTTGATTTTGGTGGCCTGTGGCGACCATGTTGTTTTGGTGACATTTGTCAATTTTGTTTGCTTATTATTCAGTTACTGATAATAATAATAATCACCTTGACAAATTACACGATTAAACAGCACGTTCAAATGATAAAAACTAAATACAGGTATTAACAATACGTGCCAATTTTACGGTTAACATGGTTGTCCTTCCAAGTCAATTATGCAAAGTTTGGTGGCCAAATTTGAGTTGACCAATTCAGTGAATAATCAGCCAACACACTTGCGTCAAAGAAATGCAAGATCAACCGAAAACATTGTCGCTGATGTCTGTGAGAGTCCGTAGTTCTTTGAAAACTACGATGTCATTGCTATCAGCATCATTGGATAGCACTACCGATCGATGATAATCAATTTTGCTGGCTCCAATTGGATGATATGGATATGAATGACATCTAGTTTCAACAAAATGGCTCTTCGTGCCACACAGCGTAAGCCACAACATTCCATTTCATCATATACCCACCCTTATTGAAAAACCCTTTATTATCTAAACACTAAATTTAAATCGCTATAGCCGTTTTAGAGAAACCAAGATTTAAGAAAAGTGGGCGTGGAAGTGGGTGCATTTTTTGTAAAACTACCTCCTAAATTCATATACCAAATACTCCAATAAAGAGAAAAAAATCAACTTACCTCGTAGCGTGAGGCAACATACCCTTGAGCCAACATAGGTACATATAACGAAGTGTTTTTGCAAAATTAAGAAAAATGGATTTTTTTCTCTTCACGACAAGTGATTAAACCCTAAAGAGAGAGCATTGCACTTCGAATTATTTTCTGTTTTATTAAAAAAGATGCATAGACGCTATTAGCCGTATCAACAAAGACATTTTAAAGCCCTTTTAACTTTAAAACAGCTCGTAAGAACAAAACAATATCTGTAATCTTAACCTTAACTTAAACGCCATCCATAGCTCGTTGCAAAGGTTACGTAAAGCCATCTTAAAAATATTTATAAATAAGAAAATGACGTGTATATGGAAGAAGTGTTTTTAGTTGCTTGTGTTTCATTTCTTTTGATTTGGACAACCGAAGTGTACAAAAAGATTTAGAAATTCATTAAATTTGTTACAGATTTATGAATTTTCTTGCTTTTCGTTACGTTACGATCGTTTAGTTAAGTACCAATAGGAAAGAATATTATGTATATATGTAAAAGCAAATTAAATATTTAACCAAACTAAACTAAATAACCTTTAATAGGCGTTTTAGGACGGCTGTTTGTGTTTAAAGGTAGTTTAAAAATGTTTGATCTTTTTTTTGTTTGCACTCCCGAATCCTCTTTGTTCGCAGTTATGCAAGACGAGGCCATTCAATCACAAAAACTGTGAATCAATTCTTTTGAGCGCCAGCATTATGTCCATATCCGCAATCACAGGTGTCAAATAGACGGTGTTCAATTGTACTGCCTCGTCCAATTTTTTTGTATACTGTTTGTAGGTATACTGTTTACAGTACTTCCTGTTTAAGTATATACATAATTAAAATGTAATAGACAGCGCTTTCAGTTCCAGTTGACTTAATTTCAAACGATTTTCAATCAATAATCGACTGTGACAATACTGTGAAAGGATACAACATATTATTCTGATGTGGTTTTGTTACACGATTGTTATAAACAGAACAAACGCTTGACTCACAAACAAAATCACAAAATCAAATTTAATGTAATTGACGTTTGCTTACCAATTAATCTTATAACTGATTTATATCACAGACAATTAACTAAAACAATGTTCATTCAACCATATTTGAGTCGTCTAATGCAGAAAATGCGTCTGTTTTGTGTTTAATTTCAGCAAACGTTCAAACTCCAGCTGCAATGACAGTTTCTGTAACGCACGTCACGCAGGGTGCATCAGTCGTCACAACCAGAACCACGACCGCAACAACTACACAACAGCCAGCAACGACTCGCTCAAAGGCCACCACAATGATGGCCCTTGCAATGGGACGTTCCCAAAGTCCAGGTAATTCAAGTGGATCGGACAACGATGGTTTTGCAAGTTCCTCTGCCTCGGCCACGGCACTCAGGAGGATGTATTTTAAAAGTGGGCGCAGTGCCAAGACAAAGCTGAACTCGACCATGCCGTGTACCGGCAGCAGCACGAATGCCACTGCCTCCAATAATGCTACCACCGTCGTCGTCCACCATAATTCGGTTGCAGTGGCTGCGGCATCATCTACTGCCACTGCATCAGGAGCCGCACTATCATCGTCAAGTGTACCTAAGGTAAGTTTAATGTTAGTCGTATCTTTTGTTAAAAGTTGCAAGTACAAAATCTAAGGTATGAGGGGAAGAAGTCTCGTATCATAATGTAAGATTCTAATTTTATCCCACTGTTGACGTTTGTGGTTGAGCTGAGTGAAATATCCGTTTGATCAGCTTTTTAGCTGCAAGTGAAATGAAACACATGTAGTGTGTGAGAGGCTGGATGGTATATAGAAGTGCAATATGACTTTGTGAGAAATTGCTCTCCTGTATAGTTGTTAAATTTTTCTTAATCCGAAATTTTTTCTTAATCCGAAATTTCTAAGAATGATGTTAATATTTTGAAGAAAAGTATTTAAAATCTATCTAAACACACAATTTAAGCGAAAAAAGTCATATAAACATCTTTTGTTTAGGTAGGTATTCGAAAAGATATGAAATATTTTTAAACATTTGAAATTAAAGTTTAATCAAAGAAAAATAAACTATTCTCATTGCAGAAACAATTTTTCGTGATATTTTAAAAACCTATATCATTTTATTGCAATCAAAAATTGGGGAAGCGCAATTTATATGAAAATAAAGTTTTTATTTTCAAATTGATTTAAAATAAATTATGAAATTTAATGAATGACTGGAAGGGGCTTCCCTTCTGCTATATAAATTATTATACACTTCGCATTTTAGTGTGAGTTAAGAGGCTATGTCAATTGTGTCACCCATTAGTAGTATTCTAGCTGGCCCACCCGGCTTCGCACGGGTAGTCAAACCTAAGCTTCGCTTACAAATTACAAAAGAAAACATTATTTTTTGAATACTTATTTTTCGAATACTTCTTTCTGGGTTTTAACCCACTTCATACATTATGAAAGAATAAATTTGTAAAAATATGATCCTCTTAGTCCAACTTTTATTGCTTTCACAACACAGAAAGAATGTTTGTATACGAAAAACACTGTTATATATTTACCCGATATCACTCTAAAAATAGCATTTTTTGTACAATAATCTTTCAAACACAAACAGAATTTGTTAAATCAGATATCCACTTTGCGTTTGTATCCCCTTTCACTCTATAAATACAAATTTTCTGGAAAAAAATATTCCTAAAGCCATCCACTCAAAATAACCTCATTTTTTCTATTTCACCCCACAAATAAAAACATTAGAAAAAAAAGGCACTAAAACAATTTCCGTAGGAAATGCCCTTTTAAATACCAAAAGAATTTTTTTTCATTTTTACCCCCATTTCACCCTACGAATAGCAAAATTTGAAAAAAAATATCTTAAGCCATTTCCTAAGAATAACCTTTTAAACGCAGGTAGAGTTTTTTTATTCGGATACGTCTTTTTTCATCTTACCCCATTTCACCCTATAAAGTGATTTTTTCTGATATTCTAATAGTTATAGTTAGTAAGTTGGTATTTGGGGTGGAGATAACAGATCATTAAAATCAGTCCAGCAGTTATTGAGTTATAAATGGTGGAACTAAACCGATTTTGTTTTTTATATTGACATAAAAATGTCTTGAATCAAAATTAGAGCTTCATCGTGAATGTCCAGCTTAATTTTCAATTTTGGATTTG
Organism: Leucozona laternaria; assembly: GCA_932273885.2. Classification (NCBI taxonomy): domain Eukaryota; kingdom Metazoa; phylum Arthropoda; class Insecta; order Diptera; family Syrphidae; genus Leucozona; species Leucozona laternaria. The sequence continues at coordinate 16,793,768 of OW026368.1, read as the reverse complement.
AATTAATGACACATAATCTATGGATTGATAGATGATATTTCATCTGAAAATTCAACACGATGAATGGACAAAAATATTACAACAACAAAGTGGACTTTTGCGATGTAGATTGAAAAAACGTGGGCTACGAAAACTTCGGCTGGGCGGCTTTTCAATTTTTTTTTCCTAAACCATCATCAATCAATGGTCCCCTTTCATTAAAAAAAAAAAAAACAATTATAAAAATCCACTCATTGTCAGTCGTATTCTAGATATAAGGACACACACAAAACTTAAATTCATTTTTATATATATATATTGCTTGTCGTTTCCTCATCAAAACATTGGTTAAGGCCATGTATTTTGAATTGCAGCGAATGTGTTGAAAAAAGAGAAAATTATTAAAAATTAAAAATAAAAATGTTGCCGGTGACAAGAATCGAACCCCTAAAGCGGAGATCTTTCCACTGCACCATGAACTCTATAATTTTTGAGTTGCGCAAATTACTAAATACAAATCAGTGACCCATGTGACCAATTGAAATTTCATTTCTTTTTATAACAGATTTTCAGTCCTAAATCTTCTACTCTTATTCCTCTTCAATTAAAAAAAAAAATTAAGAAAATCGGTCAACCGGTTTGGCTGGTTAGAGAACGTACACAAAATCAAACTTTAATTTATTTATATAGATTAATCAATGCAAACGGTATGATGATCTAGAAGCCCAAAAAATTGGGTTTCGTATTCGTCATACCGTCTGTCACTCTGTTCATCTGTGCATCATTGAGTCCACTGTAATTTGAGCTAGAGCTTAAACGGGTGGGCTGATTTGCTTCAAATTTGGTACAGATCATTATTTTGTGATTCCCTAAAGGGTAAATCTAGATAGATAGCTACCATCCAACAATTTTGCTAAAACTTCGTACCTGTAATAAAAATAGTAATTGTAAGGGTTTTGTAGAAAAAAAAATCACAGAAACAGAAATAGCCATTTCACGAATTTTGAGACAATGGTCATATTTGGCTTATCCCGTATATCATTTTATGATTTAAACCAATTTGGTTATAAACATGTTTAAAAAAGTTTTGAAACTAAAATCCTGCTCTTCCCGATTTCATTTTTGCAAATCTTGTCCGGGTAATCGCTCTTAGAGAGAAGATAGGTTTGTATAAGCTTCTGAAATTCTTACAGGAAACGTTCATAGTATCTTAAATTTTGTTAGTAAATTTGGATCCACTTCAAGTAAGAAGTATGAAGCTAAATTGTATAAATTGACAAAGTTTTTCAAGTAACAACAGCAGAAAAGTTTGGTTAAATAATGGGTGTTTTTTTCAGACGTGTGGTTTTCAAGAAGAAATAACACGCATATAATTTAATGTTATGGCCAAGAATTTAGCTTTATTATAAAAACAAAGGTTTGCCATTATGTTACAAAAATGATTTCGGGCTAGTGGCCGCCGCGGCTGGTTCGAATAAATTCCAGCCGGGAGGCCGAATGTTCGACCACTTGTTGCAGCAGTTGGGGCCGTATGTCAGAAATAACGCACCGAATATTCTATTCCAAGCCGTCAATCATCTCGGGTTTATCTGCGTAGACAAGCGACTTCACATAACCCCAGAAAACATAGTCCAGCGGTGTTAAATCGCACGATCTTGGTGGCCACGCCGCGCCACAGGCCCACGACACGAGATAATGCGCTCACCAAAAGTTTCTTTCAACAATTTGATTGTTTCGTTGGCTGTATGGCATGTAGCGCCATCTTGTTGGAACCAAAGGTCTTCCACATCAACATCCTCCAATTCAGACACGAAAAAGTCATTAATCAATGCTCTATAGCAATCCCCATTGACGGCAATCTTGTTTTGGTCCCATTTGGGCAAACGTTGTTAAAGAGTAAGTCTATTTATTACAAAATGGCAAACCAAATTGAGCATAAATCATAACAACAACTGTCAAAAAGACCAACTTCGAAAAAAGAATTGCCAGATTGAAAACAACACGTCTAAGAAAAACACCCTGTATAAGATTCATTCAAGAGATCTTTAGATACAATATTATCCTTTTGAGCTTCGTTGTCAATTGTTGCTGTTAATATTACTTCAAGTTGTTCGCAGTCTTTTAACTTCTTCTTCTTTGAAACATCGATGAATAACGATGACAATAAGAATGACTATAAGAATGACAATGACAATACACACTTGAATTTTTGTACGCGTTTACTAAGTTGAGTTGCTTAAAAACTTGAATTTTTATTTAACTCGATGTGTAATATTTTTTTTTTCACTTTGAAATTATTGTACTGATTTTCCCGCCCTAGTCAAAGTTCCGCCTTAAGAAATTGCCTGTTTTCCCTACAGGCATAGGCTCGGCACCGGGTACGACTTCTTTAACATTTTCTTGTTAAAGATTTCATGGCATATTATTAACCTTTGATATACATCTTCAATATATGGCTATATTACAGTTGTGAAGCACAAGAGCAAATTCATGGGATTCAGTCGTGTATATTTTTTTTTATAAGTCTAGATTATCGAAATCTCGAATTCCCTAAATCTCGCATTTTAGAAATTACCAACAAAAACCCCCCGAAGAATCTTCCCTTTAAAGCACCCAAGCTAAATTTCAACTGTTCTTGACAAGTATCCCAGGAAAATTCGTCAAAAAAGGTACAATTACTGCCAAGATTCAAGTGTCCTAAATTTAAACCACTTCCTATATGATTTTATTGGGTGAATAGAGCAAATTTCAGTTCTTTGAGGTGAGATGAAAGTTAAACCCGAGTTAAATTATCAAATTTGGTGTATTAACTCAGGATTTATTGAACAGATGATTTTGATATTTTATCCACCGAGTTTGTTTAGTCGTTCCATATGCATTCTTCACCGAAAAACAGCTTCCTTAGTTGGGTAATTTACTTCTAGAGTTAGCTTATTCTGGTTTTAGCCACCACTGAAAAACTGTGTCTGAGAATATCTTGAAAATGTGAAGTTTTTTTTTTTGAAAAATGTCCAAATCTGGATGAAATAAAGATAAAGTAATTTTTAAGTTTTCCTTAATTTTTGCAAGGTTATTTGACAGTTGTTGTCAGTTTGGTGGTTGAAAGAAAACTTGAATATATACTTCGCCAGCATTAGATATTATCCTCTAAGACTGTAAAGCTTATTTCTTCATATATATCTGATAGAATGCAAGCAGTTGCAATAGGTAACAGTTTGTCTGATTTTCTTTCAAACACAAGTTGAGTTCCACAAGGATCCATTATGGGTCCATTATTTTTTCCTTTATGTAAATAATTTAAAATTAAATAAATAGGGTACCCTTAGCAGTAAGAAAATAATTACACTATGTGAAAGATATTCTTGCTTTTTAATTTACCAAGTCACAAATTGCCTAGATAAGATTTTTCGTTTCAAAATATGACTTTTATTCTAAAACCCAAATACACCTTTATAGCAAATGACAAAAAAAACCTCTTTATTTACTATCATTATTATTCTCCAGGTTGTTATTATGGGATCATCAATGGCCTCCATGACCGACACTAATATCAATACATCCACGGATTCAGCTTCCACCCTTGTAACAAGTGTTGCTGCCACAGATACCTCAGAGACATGTGATTCTTTGGATATGGGTAAGTGAACAACAGCGAAGAGTGATTTTATTAATTCTCTAACCGTAAATACCGACTGCCGTGCCACCTTGAATATATCCATTATGTTTGTCTTACCCCAAACCATTGGCTTTCTCCATTCCATACTCGAATACAAAAGTGGAATGTGACATTGGCATAAACCACTTCTTGTGTTTTTGATATGGTGTCTATATAGTGTGTCTGTGTATATATGCAAGAGATTTGCACAAAGGATTAATATTTTATGAATTGCTTTTTGTGTGCAAAAACAAAAATATAATGAATAAATGTTTATTTTATTTGTGGTTTGTGGCAACCCTATAACGTTATTTCTTGGTATTTCGTGGAAAAAAAAAGTTTTTTCATCAATTCTGTCTTATAAGGTATCAAAGAAACAATATACCCCATTTAACATACATATGGACTTGCTTTTTCTTTTTTCTTTCTTTCATGATTACTTTGATATTCTACAATAGGGTATCTAATGGTTTTTTATCCACTAAACGTTGCGAACAAAGAAAAGTAAATCTGAAGTGGATTTTATAATGAACCGTGATAAAGCTTCACATAATTTATAAGGCAAAAAAAAATTAGATATAGAAGAGGGTAAACTTCAAAAGGGTCCGAAAAGAATGAATTTTGGCGGTGAGATTTACTTAAAATTATGACCAGTGACAAAGTTTTTAGGGGTTGGAGGAGGAGGAGAATCATTATGTTTATCCTGAATATCTCGAAAACTGGAAGCTTTGTTTAAAAATCTTAAGGTACAAATTGTAGCTAACCCTGAGGCCACACGGGCAAGTACCAACAAGCAAGTTGGGTACATACATTGCCTGCCAAATTCGTATCTGTGTACTGGCTGTGACGTAGGCGGCACTCCACTTGCCAAGCGAGTTGCTTGCAAGTGGGTCGTTCTTTTTCTCTACTATAGTAAACAACTTTGGTTGATCTGTCAAACAAAATGGATTGGAAAAAATTAAAATAAATTTGGAATGAATATTAAAGAAAAATGCAAATGGTTAACAAACTTTAATAATTGAAATTATGGACAACGAAACAAAAAAGGGAACACCATACATATACCTTCTTTAACTAAAATTCATGTACCAAAAAAAGTTCAATTTTTCTTAGCAAAATATTCTACAGACGTCAAAATACGGTTTGTTGGATATCCGTCTGTCAAGCACAAGACTTTCAAATTCCATTAAAAGATGTCTACGATGTCAATGGATTACAAAAACCCCTATAAAAACCCGAAAATTTTTCATTTTATTTTCTGCGGAAAATGCATTTTCATTGCAATCAGTTGACATTTGGAACGAAATATTCTCTATACGATCAAATATAATTTGTAACCTATTTCTGTCAAGCACAAAACTTTCAAATTCCATTGTCTACATGTCTACATTTTCAATGGATTAAGAAACCTCTAACGATCCGAACAAATTTATAGACCTTTTTGGTGATTTGTAACGAAATATTTGCACTGTCAAGTTTCGTATCAAAGTGAATTTTAACATTTTTAAAATGCAATCAAATTCCAAACTAAACATATTTTAACTTATTACTTCAGATATTTTAATAAAAGGAACGATGATTGTTGACTACAGTTAAAAACTGAACGCACTACTTTCTTCTCTACTGTCTGCTCAACTGGCTTCGAAAAAGGCTAACCAGTGGACGAGCAAGTTGCTTGGGTTTATATGTGTTAGTGAAAATGTGTATGTATTGCAACTTGTTTTCAGAAAAAAACATTTATAACCTTTTTTTTGTACGATAAATAGATTTTGAAAAAAACTTGCGCAAATGGTACGTTTTCAGTTTCTCTCTGTGTTTAAGGTAGAATTTAACACAATCTAGTTGGACCGGGTGCTTCTCATCTATCTTATTCATTTTTTTCCTTCTTATAAGTCGGTGTTGCTCTGATGCTCTCCTCTCTGCTACTCGTAGAGGTCGCGAGTAGCTCCGGTCCTCCTGGAAAATTCACTTAAATCAATCAATAAGTATTAATTTTACGCACAAAGTTATAAGAAAAACTAGTTCAGAATTTGAAAAATAAAATGTCTACTGTTCATAACTTAATGTCAAAAATAGGGTAAATTGCTTCAATATCTTAACAAAATGTAGTTCTCCTGCATTATATCAATTTCCTCAAACATACATACCTAAAACATAACATGTAAAGGAAATTTTGATGATATGGGATGGATCAAAGTTTGTTCCTTAAGTCCTCTTATAAAAGCAAATGGTAAGTGACGACATTCCTGTTATTATTGTGGTGTAAGCGATGAAAGCATAAAAATGGATGAAGGAGGGTGCACAAGGTGCTGAAAGCCAAAAGTTTTAATAGAGTGCGACGTTTTGGTAAAATGTATGTGATGGGTATGATATCGTACGTGCCTAACAGAGTCCCTTATTAAGAATGAATAAAGTTCCATCATCGTGTGGTGATATTATAATGAATACGATTCGTCACAAAGTGAAGTATTTGTTTTTATATTTTCACCCTTATATTTCCGTAGCGCCATGTGATTTTTATTATTTTTATTCTCTTAAGGAATTTCTGAATTTTGATTAAATATCGTGAATGGAAAAAGCTTCAATGAAGGCATGCTGATGTTGAAAAAGTTTTTGCTTTGAATTTTGTTATTGGTTGTCTTGTTGATGTGTAAACATCTATGCTGGCGGTAGAGTGAAAAAAAAACGTGAACATTCGTGTGCAACGTTACGGTGTGCAACGTTACGATATCTGCATACTAGGATGGGTGCGTTCAGTGAAAAAAATCTTAAGATAACGTTCAAGCAAAAACAAGTCCGTTTTGGATCCGCGCACGTTGATGTTTACACATATTAACCGTGAGTCCCGGCACTCACAATTTTTTTGCTTTTTCTTGGAATTTAACTCAAATTTTACTAAAAAAGGAACATTTTTTAGATCAAATCTTTATTACAGGGTGTCCAGTAAATAATAGAAAAGCTTGCAAAAAGTTATAGCTGGCCTTTAAAAAATAATGCGCATGTTGGCTATGTTATGATTTTTTTTTTTGTATTAAAAAAGTACGACTTTCTCAAGTACCTGAACACTACGATATAATATTCAGCCTTATTGTGAGTTTCGCCCGAAAAATATTTCATGTTAAAATTTTTTGTTCGCCCGGAATTTTAAAAGCTATTGTGAGATTAGCCCGAACGAAATCTCGTTCGCCTACAAAAAAGAAGTGAAAATGACATTACATTCCGCCCGAAATGAATGTTCACAATAAGCGGAATTTTTCAATCATGATATTTTGGGTGAAATTCACAATAGGCGAAAAGTGAAATGTTAAATTTTCCGGGCGGAATGTTGTTCGGGTGAAACTCACAATAAGGCTGATTATATATTATAATATACTTCTTTTATGTAATTTTTTAAATTAATGTTCGATACAAAAATAATAAAATAATTATTTTCAACCAAGTGTGACCATCTTTAATTTTTATATTTTTTTGTTGAAGGCCTTAAGGTCTGCTAAAGCCAGTTGCAAGAAATCATCGATACATGGATGAAACTTTGTTCAAAGAAGGATTTATTTCTATAAAAAAAAAACTATTACACTCCGGTTCAAAGTATTAGGGATATAAGCTTTCTATTGTAGTGTTATTCCTGAATCTTTTTAATGGCCCAAATGGCTTAATCGATTTTATTATGATTAAACATTTTCGAATGAAATAACAAAAACTTCACTGTGCTACCGGCAAGTAAGGGCTCTATTATAATAAGTTATGTCTATTTCAGCAGCTTTATTTTTAGTGGTCCTTAGTCTAGTTTATTGCAAATTTTTAACTAACAGGAATCTTTTGGTATAACTGAGAAGTAAACCATGTAACGAGATCTTCAAAAGCCAATGTTTTATGCTTTATACATCTCACTCTACCAATACAACGTGAGTAACTCCAGTGCAGCTTTTATTGTTTATCAATCGCACTGAACTAACTACCATTTGTAGGAGCCCACACAAAGTGGTTGTTATTTAGTCAGTTTCTGAAGAGCTTGGTATACGTAAAAGTTAGCTTTTCAGTGATGGCAAAAAAGGTGTCACTTACTTTATCGTGACAAGAAATTCCACTTGAAAAAAGAAAATTATATTTTTGGAATTTGATCCCAGGCCTCCAAATCGGTCGATTTTTTTAAAACTTGGAACCCCCCAGGCATTCCCCCGACAACAGATTTTGTTGCCTTTTTTTGTTAGCACCAAAAATAACAGTATATACTTTCTGCCATTTTTGAAAATCTTATTTCTCAGAAACGGCTTCAAAGATTATTTTAAAAAATTAATAAATATTGGTAGAATTTTTTTTTTCAAAAAACTGTTGTTACTGGAATCTTCCATAGACCAATTTTTTGACTTTCGCTTTTATTGAAAAAGTTTTTGCCGATTCCAATAAAAAAAATTTTATGCAGAAGGTTCTAAGACTATAAATAGAAATTTTAAAAACAAATGTTTTTTTTCGAATAATTATTATGTATTAAATATAATTAAAGGGTTTTTCAACAGGGACGCTACAAAAGTAGAGCAACAGGGACAGCAAACGACGCCATATTTCTTGCCGCTCTTTTGACATTTCCCTTAAGTAAGGTTTGCCATATCATGATGGAAAGATATACGAGCCAACAACGCGTCGTAATTATTAAAATTTACTACCGAAATTCGGAGTCAGTGGGCTCAACGTTAAGAGCACTACGTCCAATTTATGGTCGTCATAATCGTCCTAGCAGATCAACAATTGAGCGTCTAGTGGAAAAATTTGAATCCATAGGCACAGTACAAAATGTTCACGTGCCAGTGAGACAAAGAAGTGCCCGTAGTGTCAAGAATATTGCTGCCGCTGAGGCTTCAGTTGCAGAAAGCCCAAATGTGTCTCTCACACGTCGTTCTCAAGCGTTGGGCATCTCTGTGACGTCGTTGTGGCGAACTTTGCGAAAAGATCTTGGCCTACATCCTTACAAGATTAAATTGACGCAAGAACTGAAGCCACTTGACCACCAGAAGCGTCGTATGTTCGTGAATTGGGCTGAGCAACAACTTGAAAATGATTCGGATTTTCATCGAAAAATCATCTTCAGCGATGAGGCTCATTTCTGGCTGAATATGGCTTCGTCAATAAACAAAATATGCGGTATTGGTCAGGCAGCAATCCACACGTACTCCATGAGTCATCATTGCATCCCGAAAAAATTACGGTTTGGTGTGGTTTATGGGCCGGCGGCGTCATTGGGCCGTACTTCTTCCGTGATGATCAAGACCGGCACGTTACTGTGAGTGGGGATCGCTACCGTTCAATGATAACCGAATATTTTTGGTCCCAATTGGATGATATGGACTTGGAGGACGTGTGGTTCCACCAGGACGGCGCCACAAGCCACACAGCGAATGTCACAATCAATTTATTGGAAACCAAGTTTGGAGAACGTGTTATCTCACGAAATGGTGCAGTCGCTTGGCCGCCTCGGTCGTGCGATTTGACGCCGTTAGACTATTTCCTGTGGGGCTACGTCAAGTCTATGGTCTATGCCAACAAGCCAGCGACGATTGATGAACTTCGTACGAATATCGAACGTGAAATTGCAGCATTATCAGCCGATTTATGCTTGAAAACCGTCGAAAATTGGGTTCAGCGTCTGAACTTCTGCAAGCGTGCCCGTGGTGGCCATGCAAAAGAAATCGAGTGTAATACATAATGGCATCAAACGTACTTTTACAGGAATTAAGAATTTCATTGATATCAGAAACCGTTTTTGTTTTACTTAAAAAAAACTTTTGTAGCGCTCTTATTGAAAAACCCGATAATATTTTTTTTTTGAAAACTCAATATTTCGAAAACGACTAGTCGATTAAACTTGGCACCAAGTTGTTTTTGAACATAATTATCTAGAAGATTTGAAACAAATTGTATACTCTAACTGAAAAATAGTGGTAGATAGGTAACCGGCACCCGGCATAGAAATATTTAAAAATCGTTAATTAGACAGATGAAGAAAATCAAAAAGAATCTTTAATTGTATTGTTTAAATGTAATTCAATTAAAAAGTCAAGTGACCTCAACTCCAAAATTCGTTTTGCCCAGGTATGGCAGTGGGCTCATCAGTTAGATGCTGCCGTACGCAATTTTTGGTTGATATTTACCGACTTCTATACAAATCACAGCATGAAGATACTGTGAACTTTATATTTCTTGGGGAATTTGTTTAAATTCACACACTTTAGCTCAGTTTTTTAGTGGTGAGTTAAAGCAGAGTAAGCAGTAAGTAAATTAACCCACAGTGAACTGAGGAAGCAGTTTTTCAGTGGAGAAAACATGCAGGACGACTAAACAAACTCGGTGGATAAAAAATCAAAATTATCGGTTCAGTTAATCATTAAATTTGATGAGTTAACTCGGGTTTAACTTTATTCTCGCACTGAAAAATAGACCTTAGAGAATAAATGCTCTCCAAGGAAAATCTTTTTTTTCTCTAAAATAACTTCTTCCATTTTGATAAGAAAAATTTAAGTTGTGTCAAAAGTAGTGATATCTTCTATTTCTTTTATGATTAAAATTTACATTGAGCCATTTGAGGGTTTTCCATTGTCCAGAACCAAATATTCTGTTTATTCACATATCCATTCAAATGAAAATGTGCCTCGTCACTCATTATGATTTTTTTCATGAAAATCGGGGTAAATGGTCTTGTGGAAGAAGCTCTTGTGTCAACTAAATCTTAAATGGAAATAAATGCAAATCCTTGTGCAAAATTATGGCCAAAGTTGTTCTTTGAAGACCAAGCTCATGGGCACGGCGCGGCGCAGCGTCGAATTGAGGTTGATGGATTGTTTTGAACACTTTCTTGAGCAGCAGTAATGTTTTCAGCCGATCTTGCAGTACGTTGTGGTCCATTCTTGGGCCTATCACCTACAGACCCTCTTTCTTCTGCGTTTTATTGTTTCTCCCAAAAATTTCACTTAACTTTCTCATCGTCACAGTAATCAATAATTGATTTTGATAAAATGTTTTAACAATTAAAACACTTTGGTTTTTCCATAATAAATTTGGCAAGTGTCTACTTCTTCACGACTGCCAAATATGATCTGTCAATACTAATGTTTACCAAAATAGCGGCAAAACAAATTAGTATACCTTCCGGCGGACACCCTGTACTTCTCACAGAACAGTTTACCTTTGATTTTCTATCTCATTATCCACTTAACAGATTTAAATTTAATTTTTTATATAGAAGCTTCTAATAATATTATATAATATAGGTAGCATATAAACAATTTAAAAAAAAACAATGTTTGGATTTCTATACAATTTTTTTTTTTTGAAAACTCGATAGTTCAAAAACAGGTGGATGATTTTTTTTGAAATTCAATTTTTAACTCCACGTAAATATTTACTTAAGACTGTAGTACCAAAATTTTTTCCTTAAAAATGTTTAAGAATTTTATGTAGAAAAAATTATTATTTCTAAAGACCGCTTTAACGATTTTTTAATTTATTTGTATTATAAATGGAAATTTGTTAAAGAAATCACACGGTGTGCATTACGTTGGTATAAAAACAGTTTCAGAAATTGTTTACTGAACTTATTTCAAATTATGCTGACTTTTAACAGTAGCCGTGTGTTTTTGCAAGCCCCAAGGAAATTGGTCGACAAAACGGCGTCAAGGCTAATAAAATTACAACAACAACTAATCTCCTTCGGGCTTAGCTATAAGCGCGGAGAATCCTCGGGGCTTAACTTAAGCACGGAAAAAAAACTGTGTTACCGGCGTCGATTGCATATTTGTTATCGATAGTTTGTATGATGGAAACTCTATTTTGTTTCTGTAATGGCGCCGCTTCCTTGCGGGCTTGCAATAAAACACGGCTAATGTTTCAGTTTAAACTGCAAGTTTCATTCATGTGCAACACGTTGGTCTATATAGTGTTCATTTTTGTGTATTCACATAATACCTATATATTAGGCAGGTCACATAAAATACTGGTTCCGATATCTAATGTATTACTTTTAAAATCAGATAAATATAGTTTAAGGTTCAGATTATCAAACAGCAGTTAATACGAGCAAGTTCACGCGACCAAGTCGTGCATATATTTTCCTTTAATTAACCTGTAAATTAGGTTGCATATATTTCAAATAAGATGTGATACATAAATATTGATGGCATTTTGTGTGCTGAATCCCTTAGAGCCAGTTTCACAATCGACATCACTTCCCGGAATAAGTGGCACTTAACTTTTCCATTTTAGGACTTTAGATTAATTTTCATAGCCAGCGTAAGTGGAACTTAAGTTACCAAGATTGGAGACTTAAGTCCCACTTATTCCGGTAAGTGCGCACTGTGATATTGCGCTTTAAATCTTTCACATTTCCAACTTAAGTGCCACTTTTCTGACTGTGAAACTGGCCCTTAGAATCTCAATTTTCGGCAAGCAAGATAAAATATAATCATATATATAAATACAGTTCCGAAGTAACAAAATGTCCGGAATTTATATCAAGAAATATCTTACCTTAAGCTATAATGCTTTATTAAATAACACTCAACCCCCAGAGATAATCTCTTTCAATATTGTTCGAAAATTTCCATCACATTTATTTGTTTTTATTTTGTTTGTTTAAAACGAAAAATCTACATTCTTTCCGATCTTCCTTCCCTCAACATTCTTGAAAAGAAAACACAACATATATATCTGATTGGTCTTTTAATCGTATTTATTTAAGACGAATACGAAAGAATTTCTTTGACTTTTTGCAACACACACAGAACACACCTTCATGCCAACATTGAATTCTAAATTCAGGAAAAAATCTCTGCGAATAAATATAAATAACCCAAGCCAAGCATAACAAGAATATATATTTCCATGTGAGTTGGAATTGCTTGCTTCCGTGACATGAATACTGTGAACCCAATTGCTCATATTATCTTTGTTGGATAAACTCCCAACGATATTGTTTCCTGCTTCCAAATATTATGCAGATTCATCTGACTGAAACCTCCCACTTCACATCACAAACACACCATCAAGATTTCAATCTTATTTTTTTTTGTTGTTGTTTTGATATGGTAATTCAACTGTTTCCATAAGGATACGTTCCTTTAAAAAAATATATATTTAGAAATAAATTCTATAGCCACATATACTCGTAAACATGTATAGCTCATCCTTGTTCTCGTTTTTTTTATTTTTCAAATTCAAGGTGATACGTCCGGACAGAGTGAACCTATTTTCAGTTCAATAGAAGAACCCCTTCTAACCGCCATTCATGGAGGAGACTCCGAACTGGATTCCAATGAGATGGAACTAACCAGCACAATGTATTTTGGTCCTCGTATCAATGCCCAGGAAAGCATCGAGGTTGGTATTTAAACACAAAATATAAAAACTCTTTGATTTTATGCTCGATTAGGTTTTTTGTATTCAAACACGGTTTCTTTCGTTTTCGTTTTGTATAGAGTCAAGAATCCTCGCTGTCGATTCAGGTGGAACCAACGTCCACAACGCCCTTGCTATCTCACAAGACCCCCCGAACAGCTCCTCTATCCAGCAATTCTTCAAATCACTTCCCTTTCGATAAGCCGATTTCGCCGAAAAGTGCTCGCACAACGGAAAAGAACAAATCCCTATTTACCTTCAAGGAGGCCGAAGTTTTCTTGGAAAAGCAGCGACGCAAATCAGCCTATGAAACTGTTCAAAATAATGACGATGGGTGTCGAAGGGAGAACTCAACCCGCAGCTACCATCCGAGAAGAAGAGAATCTTCGGCCAATGAGAAAGAGAAACGCCGCTCCATTCGTGAGTCTTCGCCGAGCAAAAACAAGACGCACAAAGAGTCCTCGAATAACCGAAACAATCGCTGTTATGACGAGGATGAAATCACCTACGACTATGACCATTCGAACGAAGACGACGTCAAGAAGCAGAAGAGGGAGCCGAAGTTCCGCACAAAATCAGCCAGTCGTCATGCAAGCAATATGAAGACCAGTCCCAAGAGGGACCGCAGACAGATCAATTCCGCTCCAGCTGTTACGTCCAAGGAGAAGTTTTTCAGCAAACAACAACAACTGTCACCGTCCAGTGGAACCCATCATCAACAACAGCAGCAGAATTCAAATCGCAAATACTCATCCTCGTCTTCGTCGAGTAGTGATCGGAAAGACATAACAATGTTTCCGTTCGATAGGGAAGCTCTAGACTATGAGCGCATTCAACGGGAGTGTTTTGCAGTCGACGAGGATCCCAACGACACCAGTTCGACCACAAGTTCCACAGACAGTGAGGACCATAATGCTTCCGTATACGAACGGAAGCCGATGTATGTGTCCCCATCGAAAGCGATCCTCAATGCCTGCTCGATCAAGAGCAATGATATCTTCCAGCAATACACCCTTCTGTCGCAACAGGAAACCTTCCATTCCTACGAACGCAGAAGTTCCAAACGAAACCGTCCCGATGCCGTGCACCATCCCAAATACCACGATCACCTATCCACGTCAGATGCCTTCTATCCACAGCCACCATCAACCAATGGTGGTGATTCGGCACCCACAACCGCCAGCCTCACCTCACCAAAAACACACGCCGAATTGCACCGTTTCGACCAGATCGTCTCGAAGTTCGATCAGATTCCTCCGAAGGCGGCAATCGGCAATGATCAATACCAAGGGTCCAATGCCAATATTTATGGCAGCACACAAAACACCACCAACAGCACCAGCAACCTTAACAACAACAACAATCGATGTTCTTCCCCATCGAATTTGGCCAATAACGTCAGCAGCCCGAACGGGTCAATGCGCGGAACACCACCCCTACCGGATTTGCGAGTTGACTTCTTCTCGGAAGCGTCCAAAATGAACGCCAAGTCATCATCTCCCCATCAACTACCTGAAAAAGACCACGTTCAATTTTCACACCATCACCAACAACAACAGCAGCAGCACGACAATTTGGACGAATGCCAGAGATTATCACTAAACGGTGCCGTCACCGCTGCCTCAGGCGCAGCTGGCACAGCCGCCGCTGCCGGTAATGGAGGACCTATAAATGTGACTGCCAATCCGATGGAAGCAGCAGTTTGTACGCAACCGCGAGCTACTATAGTCGTCCAACAAGTACGTATACTTTGAACGAGATATACAAATTGATACAAATTTCCCTTTTATTTTTGTTGATATTCTTCTCAATTTTTACATTTGTTCCCACAAGAACATATACAAATTTCCCATTCTCATTCTTAATATTGTGTTTCGAGGGACAGTATTTTTCAAAGAACGCGATTCAGTATCTTTTGAATACGCTATCCATCGTGGTATCATAGTCGTCGTCGTTTGGTCATTCGAAAAGTATATTTTTTAGTGATTGTGTTTAGTTAATTTGTTACGAAAATTATTTGGCATTTTGAATCGAACAGCAACACAGTGTTAACAGATTTTAGCGAGTTATTGAAAAAAAATATACATCATTTACGAGTAATACTGCTTCGCTATTAACTTAAAAGTGTAAACTTTTTGTTGAGTTTAAGTTTTTCTTTCTTTTCTGAAAGCATGTGATCTGATAAAATCGATTTGTAATTAATTGTGACTACATTAAATATAGTATAAATTTATCGAAGTGAATTCAAAAAAAAAAAAATATTGAAAACAGTAAATAAATTAAGAAAAAAAAAGAAGTTAAAGACATTTAAATAAAATGGCACCTTTTTACAAGAGAATGTGCAGGAGCTTTACTAAACAGTACATAAAGGTTTGTAAAAAGTCAAATATATTTTTTAGGGAATCGCGAATAAATAGTAAAATTGATAAAACTGATAAAACTCTACACATTCGTCAACAGTGGAAAAAGATTTGAAAAAGCATTAATTAATAAAATTTGGTTAACTTTTATTCATCATTCAAGGAAACGTTTTTTTTCATTCTAATTTAAAACTTTGTTAACTCGGAAGCCTTGAATGCTTTTTGTTAAAATTCATAATCTTGAAAAAAAACAAGAAACAATTAATTAAATTATCCTTTTAAATTAATATTTCTAAGTTTATATTTTTGTACAGTTTAAGCAGATACTCAAATCCAAATACACTGTTGCATTGGTGTTCAAAAAAATTCAAACTTATTGTTGTTAATTTTAAATAAAATTAATTTTAATAATTATTTAAAGAAATCGTTGTAATATCGAGTTAAAATAATTACTTGTTTAAATATTATTCATAATTAAAATTGATTTTTACTAATTAAAATAATTGATTCACTTAAGAAATCTTAAGTTTAAAAACCCTAATTTCAACAATGTAAAATTTGATTTGCAAATATCTTGCTCCAACATTAACATTTTTATTTTTAAATATGAAGAAAAAAGCTTTAATTTTTTTGTTAAATAATTTTGTTAGAAGTTATGGCAAAATCACTTATAAAGTAGAACATGAGTCTTATAAATTTTGCAGGACTATAAAAGAGTTCGCACTACAGGCTATATGGTTCTCCACGAGCTGTCGCGCCAAAAAAATAAATTGAAGAATTAAATTTAAATTAAATAAAATTTGTATGTTCATGGTTTATTACAAAAGGCATAATAGATATAGGCAATAATTTGCCTAATATTGTTGTTAAGTTAAAATTTAAATCTAATTGGTTTTTCTCATTGTTCTTCTTAGAATTTCAAAGCCATGCACAGCATAGATAAACAATTTGCGTTCAGTATTAAGACAGCATTGTGTCTAGGTCATTGCTAAAAATTCAACATCCTATACACAAAAGCGTTTTAGAAAGAAACAGATTAATTTTTGTTAGGTCTTCAAACTTCGAGACTAGACTATAAATTTTTCAGTGGCATTTTTAAGTTGGAAATTCCACAATTCGTAGGTTTTTTCCAACTTTAAGCTCCAAGAAAAATTAAAAAAAGCTTACAAGATTTTTTTTATAAAAATAAATTAAAAAATAAAATAAAAATAAATGCTAAGCAAAGTAAGGCGAAAATGCCGGTTTTGTGAAAAGAGATATGCAGTATGATTCGTTGATTTATTTCAATACGTAAAATGCTAACGTTACATTACATTATTTGCTTAAAAATAAATGATCTACAAACAAAATTTAAGTATTAATACTTAGCAAAAAAGCTAATAGCATAAATGAATTCTAAGAGCAAAGTTGTGTGGGAAATGCTTTTTGAGATTATGTCGTTTTCAAATTTTCGCTTTTTAACTGTTTTTATCATTTTTGTCGTAAAATGCCAAATTGACATTTAAATGTATTTTGTATACAAAAAATCACTTTATTTTTATTCAAATATCGATACTGGCAAATAGTTTAAAACAAAGTTATAAGAATTTCATTCGATTATTTTTAAACCGTTTTTTTTTTTTTTTTTTTTGTTTGCTGAACAATTTAAAATTTTTGACTTACAAAGTTTTGACAAAAAGGCATATGCCTTCATTTTTAGAGCACATAATTTCCACCTTAATATGTATAGATATATTTTATATATTTTTAAGAATATAAGAAATTGATGTTTTAGCCCTGAAAAGTCGGATACGCACAGTTTTTTGCAAGTTTAATTGACGATTTCTTCTCTTCAATTTTTATAATTGCCATAATCTTTGGTACAGTCGAACTTAGCAACAAAAAAAGTACTATGAACACTGGACTTTACATTTTAATATTTCTCAAAGTCTAAATTTGACGTTATCCCCACCCCCAAAGCTTCCTAGTGCTCAATCATTATTTTTCATATTACCTAATAAAAAACCATAATATAATTCGATTTCAATAAGTCAAATAGAATGTATTAATGAAAAAAGTTCATCTTGAAATTCTGCACATATTTTATCTAAGATCAAACTCTTTGTAATAAGATCCCATCATAATAACAGAAAAGTTCCCAGTTTTCAATTTTATTTTGAAAAAATTAAAGTTTTGGAAATATTGCTGCCCTCTATGTTCTTGGACATAAACTGCAGAAAGTTTGACCTTAAATAAATAATGTTCTAAATTTCAAATTGAAAATTTTTTGCTTGCAAGTTTTTTGACAAAATCGGTCAAACTATTGAAAAGGCGAATAACACAAAAATAAGATCATTTTTTGAAAAAAAAAACCTGAATCATAGTTTCCTTACAATGACTTTGGTCCATTATATGTACGAAGTTTAATCAAAATTGCTAGAGCCATTTTTGATAAAAATTTGAAAAAAAAAATCAAAATAAAGGGTCCGCCAAATAACTTCTTTTTTTTTTTTGAAAATGGCGCAAAACATAGAGTGAAGCTTTGGCTGTGTGGCACGTAGCGCCGTCCTGTTGAAACCAAATGTTGCCAATATCCTCCTCTTCAATTTTTGTGAGCAAAAATTCGTTCAACATGGCCCGATAACGATCGCCATTGACTGTTACGGCCACTCCTTGCTCATTTTCGAAGAAAAATGACCCAATTATGCCTCTGGACCAAAATCCGCACCAAACAGTGACTCGTTTTGGGTGTATCGGCTTTTCAATATGTGCGTGCGGGTTTTCTGTGCCCCAAATGTGACAATTTTGCTGGTTTACTACCCGCCAAGATCAAAATGAGCTTCATATGAAAAGATGATTTTTTTTGGCAAAATCGGCATCTTCTCTAAGTCGATCGCAGGCCCACTTAGCGAAGCGTATACACAACCATATTCGTTCAGCGGAAGGATAAAACTAATTATCTGTCATATCAGACATGAGCTAAGTTTTACCATTCACGAAATAAGCACTAGTTGAAAAAAAAGACGTTACTTGGCGGACTTTAGTTGCATAGCAGCTATCCGTTCTAGGTGAGCTAAACCAAAAATTCGAATTTTCCCTCTAGAAAATCACATCGAAATGCTCTGTACCAAATTTAAAACAAATCGGCCAACCCGTTTCGACCACGCGATGGACAGCATGACAGAACCCCCTTTCTCGGACTTCGCGACCATCGTAGGTCGTGAGCACTAGGTCTCACGAGTGCCGGATTTTTGTATTTGTACGTACCCTATATACATAACGCAACGATAACGTATTGTATTACATTTTACATGTAACGTTCTACACGTAACATGCTGAACGGAACGTATTTAACCTATAACGTTGAAATTAATGTTTACACATCAAAAACGTTCTATATGGCAGATCAAAAAGTTTTTTTTTTACAAAATAGTAGAACATGCTTAAAGAAGGACACAGTTTTAATTTTATTAAAATCGTTCGAGTTATTTTCGAGATAAATAGTATTTTTCTTAACGTTTATATCCCAGATATATACGCAGTTATTTTTTGAGTTAAAATTTCCTCTCTAGGGAATCTCGTAAAAGCTTGAGTTCCAAGTTTGAAGAAAATCACTTCACGAAATCAAATCGAAGCACAGACAGGCATACAGACAATTCGTGAATAAATATTAAAAGCTTTTACATTCAGATTTGTTCATAATTTGATAACAATCTTCGCATATTGAGATAGATTTTAACTGAATATTTTTTTCCTTAAATTTGTTTCATCAAACCATAAATTTTCTGCAGTCTTAAAAAGGAAAAAAACAAAACAAATTATAATGCTTTTAATGCTGTCAAATTACGCCCATATCAATCTTCTTTTATATCAAATGTTTATTTCAAAGTCGCATTATATTCATTCAACGCGAGATCAACAACAAACAAAATACAAATAAGCAATTTAAGAAACACACCCCTATCAGCATCCATGTGTCACATTTTGACATCCTAAAAGAGTACACAATGTTTTAGCCTTACGCATCATTCTCTATTCAAATCCGACAGAACAATGTTAACAAAGTGTAAACAATATTTATTTTATTCACATGTATACAAGTACATATATATTTACTATCACATATACAGCAAACAAAACAAAAATATTTATACCAACCAACACTACTTTAGCATATAATATTAAAATGATTGCTCCTCTTAGTGTTGATTTATATTATTTTTGTATTCTTCTGTTTACTACCAAGCTTTTCGCTAAAAAAAATACGCATAATGCACTTAAAATTTCCGAAGTGTTGATTGACATTTTAATATTGTATCTTTTTCTACATTTATAGAAACTATGAGTTCTTTCGTTTGATTTATGTATGTCTTAAGCTAAAATACGAGCGCCATTCTGACACTTCAAAAACAGGAACTCAATTAATTGGGACAGGAATGACTGGTCGGATTATTATAGAATAATCTGGTAGTTAGGTATAGCTTTTGCGCACACAACCGTATCATTTGGTCATAATGCTGATTATGAGATTCCACGTTAAGATACAAAATAAAGGAAACAGTATATTTTTTGGAGGATACCTAAATCATTTCGGAAGAAATAAGTTGAATGCTTGAAAGAATACGCTTTACGCTAAAATGACCAAACAATTTTAAGATACACTCTTAACATCTGGATGTCGAAATTAGTTTGCAAAAAAATGTATCTGTGTATTTTATTTGTTAGTTTGACAAAGTCATGGGAGTTTATTTCAGCGGTCCCTTGGCCCTGACAGTGATTAATGATTTTGTAGAATTAACGAACATAAAAATAAAAATATATTACAATGACCTTAAACATATTTCATATACCTACCTTACTAAGCTCTTGTTCTAACATAAAGTAGATAGACACAATTTTACGCCCAGTCACAGAGTATAAGAGAGTAGTGCTTTTTCTCACGTACAGCCTGTCAGATTCGTATATAGTTAATGTTTCCTTAAAATGTTTAAATGAAAATAACCTGCGTCCGGCCGGCCGGCCAGCGGGTGTGCCTGGCTGGCATTTTATTTATTTTGGCCAATTATACAAAATACCTTCGAACTAATGATGGTGTATTAGGGAAATGAGATATTAAATTTAACGGGGCTTTTCACACCCTATATACAGGAACTTCTCTGTACTTGAATTATTTTTTTTTTATATCTAGTTAGTTAATGTGTCTCTTAAATTTTTAACTTCCTATGGTTATCTAATAGGGGGTTTTATGTATCTTTTTCACGAAAAAGTGGTTCCGGTGATGTTGTTCTTGAAAATTTTAATTGAGTAGAGTTGTTTGGGTAAGAGTGTGCATTTTTCACTTTGGACTTATTTATTCTAATAAACAATTGTAGCAACTAAAAACCTACTTTCACTTGGCAGTCCAATATTATTCGGTAACAAATAAAGGGTTTTCCAATAAGAGGTGTTATTTTGATATTCAAAGAAAAATGGCATTTTTTGAGATAAATGATCGGATGTTTATTTCATTATAAAGAGGAAGGCATGCCATTAATAATGGAATACAACATCAGCCAAATGGCCGCCACAACCACGCTTACAAGACCATATCCTTTTCATGAAATTTTCCATAACCAAATCGCAAAGTGGCTGCCCTATGTCCTCGATAGCCTCACGAATTCCATCTTTGAGGTCTTGAATCGACGCTGGGCTGTTGGCGTAGACCTTATCTTTCACGTGGCCCCAAAGGAAGAAGTCGCAAGGTGTTAAATCACAAGATCTCGGTGGCCAATTGTGATCACCTCTTCGAGAGATAACACGGTCCGGAAACTTTTCCCGTAAAAGATCGATGGTTTCATTGCTTGGCACGTAGCGCCGTCTTGTTGAAAGTAAACGTTGTCCAGATCAATACCATCCAATTCCGGCCATAAAAAATCATTAATCATCTCTCGATAGCGCAATCCATTGACCGTAACTGTTGCTCCAGCCTCATTTTCGAAAAAGTAAGGTCCAATGACCCCGCCGGACCATAAACCGCACCAAACAGTCACGCGTTGAGGATGGAGAGGCTTTTCAACAATAACTCTTGGGTTTTCCGAGCCCCAGATGCGACAGTTTTGCTTGTTGACGTAGCCTCCGAGGTGGATATGGGCCTCATCAGTCAAGATGATTTTTCGATGAAATTCCGGATCATTTTCATGCATTTCAAGGACCCAATCAGCAAAGACACGCGCGACGTTGTTGATGATCAGCCGGCTTGAGTTCTTGTGTTAACTGAACTTTATAAGCATTAAAACCCAAGTCTTTATGCAAAAACGGTGTAATGACGTTTGTGGAATGCCTAATTCCAAAGAACGACGAGGAATGGACAAACCTGGGCTTTCTTCAACACTTTGGGCTACAACAGCAATATTCTCAGTTGTTCTTGAGCGACGTGCACGGGTTTTATTCTTCACATCACTAACTTGTCCCAACAGCTCGAATTTGTCCACCAATTTCTGTATTGCGGTCCGACAAGGTGCTTCACGACGACCCAAAAATGTTTTAGTTTTACGAACCGTCTCTGCCAAATTTTCACCATTTTTATAGTGAATTTTAATAATTTTAATGCGTTGTTGAAGTGTATCGTTCCATTTTTATTAATGGCGTAGTTTCTACTTGTCAAATGTCAAAAAATGACAGCTTCAAAAGTGACATCTACCGAAATAGCGGGCTATTCAAAATAAAACCTCTTATTGTAAAACCCTTTATATCCCTCCAGTCAGGGTAAGAGTGTACAATTTTTTTTATTGCAAAGTACTAGCAGTTTAAACCTTTGACTTCGTGTCGAAATTAAATTATTATATTCCTCTTCTTTAAAAAAAAAAAAATCCAACAATCTTTTTAAATTAACTTGGGTCTATTATAAAAATCACAGTTCTTGTAGTGAACTTTAAATAACATAATATTTTATTTAACCAGCAGCCATGTTGATGTTGAGATTTTGTGAGAATAAGGAAGAATTAATATGGCAAGCTGTAATTTAACAATGCTAACAAGTGTAATTTACCTGATCCCTCGTTATATTAAACCAGTGATCATGTTACGCTTGCATGAAAATCAGAATAAATAAACATTATGGCATACTGAAATTTCGACTAACCTGTCAAACTATCTTGGTCTTTATCAACCTTGATCTGGAAAACTATTCTGAACATAATAGAGATACCTAATTTAGTTTTTTTTTCAACGTGGGCATTTTCCGAAATAAAAAAATATTTTTTGACGAGTTAGGAGGGGAATTTTGACTTGTCGTGTTTTTTACATTTTTGTTTCCAAGAATCAAAATGTTGCTTTGTTAAAATTGGATTGTTAAAAAAGTAAAAGCCTGCTCAATAACATTCAAAATTGGACCAATCGCAAAGATTAATTAAATTTGAAAATACTTTTTTGGGGCAGTGTTATTTTGGGCCCCAATTTTTTAAAATCGATTTGTTTGATAGATGTGGGTGGTAAAAATGGTTAAATTATTTGTCATCTATTACAAAAAATTATAACAAAAATTTGATACTTTTTGGACCCAAGTTAACACAGATTGATTTTATTATTTAAATATTTAACTTTGCAGAAATTCAAACCCCACGCAATATAAACCGCGGTTTTTAAATTATTCAATCATGAAACGTGAACCCGATAGAGAACAGGATCTTGTATTGTTGTTGTAATCGATGTTTTAAATGATCTATATGGATAATTTCTGATAATAAAAAAACGGAAATATTCAACACTGAACAAAAATCATTATCTGGTGATTGGCAAACATTTTGAAGCTTTTATACCTTTTTTTCAGCAAGAGTTGACTAGTTGAGTTCACTTACTGAGTTGGTAATATTATTTTTAAATACCTAATTCAAATCTGGAATTCGACCGAATAATGCAAAAATTCCTTTTAAGTTATCTATTTTTATTGCTCCAGTAGAAATTTCAAATTCTGTTTCATTTCAAAATGACTTTTAATAATATTTATGTGGCACAAACGAAAACAGCTAGTAGTGTATAATCCTTAATTTAATGTTTGCGGATGGTGTGGGTTCAGTGTAAATACGCTTTGGGTTTTTTTTTTTTTTGTTTGGGATACTTTCAATCTTTCAAAAGTAAACAGTGTTAATCTCCTGTATATATTTATGTTTAGGTACCTATACTGAATAATAAAAATTTACATTGCAATTTTCAATTAAATATTTCAAATAACAATTTCTTTGCAAATTCTTATGTAAATAAAACAATTGCGCATTTTGGGTGAATACAGATAGTTTCTAAGAATTTCAGTTTCTCACAAAAATACTCAATTGAAATCAGGATGTTTACAATGTTAAGTCTCAATTAATAATCTATTGATTTTCTAGTATATGTAAATTTAGTTTCGATTAAATCAAATTGAAGATATTTCTTATATGAAAATGAGTATACAGGGTGATTCGCATAAGGTGTGACAAAAAGTTAGATCGGGTAGGTTGTGTCGATACAAGAAAAAAAATCGTATGAGAGAGGGTTCTGTTCCACTCCGTTTATGGGTCAATTTTCAAAGAAAAAAAATGAAAAGTGAAACAGAAAATAAAAATATTAAAAAAAAACAACGGAAACACTTACAATACCATGTTATACCTTTTTGTAGAGCCAGAAATCTCTTTCCATATTATAATGTTCTACCTAGGTTCGATAATAAAACTTATTTCCTTTAAATAATAATTTCCACGTATTTACTATTCAGAATAAACACACTTCATTTCAGTTCAAATCGTTTTTATTATTCTTCAATCTCAATAGTATGCAATCTAAAATTCACTTCCGGATACACTTTTACTTCTCACTTTACGTTATCACATTCAAAATTAAACTGTGTCTACTCGCTCGAAAACCTCTCCTTATATAGGGAAGTAAATAGTTCTAGTCTTCACTAGTATCCACTGGAATATTCGAGAATATCTCCTTCTGGAAGTTTCCTTTCCAGTCGCTGACAGATGGAACATTGGAATTGATACTCAGCTGAATCACAAGATGACACTGTGAACGGTTGAAGGTTTGATGTTTATTTTTCCCGAGAGATGGCGCTGCAAACAGTTAGAGGATTTTCTCTTGTTTCAAATTCAAAGTAGTTGGGTAATTATTAAATCGTTACAATATTTAATTTTTAAATAAAGTTATTTTATTTGAACTTCTCTTAAGTGGGCTTAAGGACTTGTTTATTACTATTTTCTTCGAATACATGACCTAAAGCCGACTTTGGAGAAGTTCAAATTTTGTATAAAAAAAGGTCACGAAAAAGGAAATGTTATTAAAGTTATTTTAGTTAAAAGTATTTTAAAAATTAATTTTCAAACTCAAAACTTTGAAAAAGAACAATTCATTTTGTTAAAAATTTTACGTTATTAAGTAGTTCTTTAAAAAATAATAGAAATATATTCAATTGATTTGACTCCAATCCGTTGCTTAAGTTTCTCAAAAGATCCTATTTCTACCTTACATGGTAATAAAGTAAATTTGGAAATTTTCAATTTTCTCAAAAATTACAAGACATTCAAGCATCCGCTTTTCTGGTATTCACTAAAAATGTATAAAAGCATTGAATTTTGAAAATAAAAATAGTACTTAATTACGCACAATTTTGAAAAAAATTAGATTCAATTTTTTTTTTCTCAAAATTTTGAGTTTTAAAATTCATTTTTAAAAAAGTGTTCAGTAAAACAACTTTATTTAAAAATAAAATAAAAGAAGAGATTTCTGGCTAAAATATACTATAAAATGTTGTCTTTTCTCGACCCAATCTACATGCTCTAGTTGTTTGTCACACCTCATGCGAATCACCCTGTATAATTCTGTATAATATTCATGATGAAACAGTTCTAAGGGCTTTGGTCTTGAGAGTATCAAATGGATGATTGTTTACAGGATGTTATTTCATTTAATCTTTGGTTTGGGAAATTGTTTCGTATAGGCTAACTTTAATGTATGTATGCATGTATGTAATATCTCCTTAAAATACACTAAATAAATGGCTTAGGTACTTAAGATGCTATTTGAATTATTGAAAACAGATACATAATTTAGTTAAGGATATAATTCTTGAAAGCAATATGCTTATTGACTTAATATGGCCAATCAAGATACTATTGCATTCGAGTATAGCTCGTATGATATCATTGCAAAGTTATCTAAGAGCCAATTAGAATGTAATGATTTGGAAATGAGTATGCTTTGAACCATAATGAATTTAACACAATAACAATTGAATTCATGCTAAATAGCTTAAGTAATTATTTACGATAAGGAGAATGTTAAAAATAGACATGTGAAAGGAAAGGAGGAAATAGAAAAGATAAACACAGTTTCAATTTCAGTTTCAGTACTCAATACAAAATGAAGACTACGTGACGTGACGTTAAGAGAATTCACGCGTATAGCCATAAGTTACATGAAGCAATATAACGGGTGATATCTTAGAGGCATAGAAAATAGAACTTTAAGTTGGCAACACTTTTTTAACTGGAGGTCATTTTGTCAGCTGTCAAGTGTTTAATTTTTAATTTGGTTTGGCATTTCAACATGAATAGACTGACGCCTGAACAACGCTTTCAAATTGTGCCCGAATGGGCCCAAAACAAGATTGCCGTTGATCCCAATTTTCATAAGCGAATTTTGTTTAGCGATGAAGCTCACTTTTGGTTGAATGGATACGTCAATAAACAAAACTGCCATATTTGGAGTGATGATAATCCTTAAGTGTATGCTGAGACACCGTTACATCCACAAAAACAGACTGTTTAGCGGAATAATTGGTCCGTACTTCTTTAAAAACAATGCTGGCCAGAACGTTACAATCAATGGTGACCGCTATAGAGCCATGATAACTGACTTTTTCGTTCATTAATTGAACAACCATGATTTGCAGGAGCTGTGGTTTCAACAAGACGACGCAACATGTCATACAGCTCGTGCCACAATCGATTAATTGAAGGAAACGTTTGGCAACCGCATAGTTTTATGTTATGGACCCGTGAATTGGCCTCCAGGATCGTGCGATTTAACTATTTTCTGTGGGGATATGTGAAGTCGCTAGTCTACGTCGATAAGCCCGTAAGGATTGACTAATTGAAGGACAACATTCGCCGCGTTATTGCCGATATACGGCCACAAATGTTGGAAAAGTCATCGAAAATTGGACCCCCACATTAGACTACGTCCGAGCTAGCCATGGCGGTCATATGCCAGAAATCATAGTTAATTTATAATGCCAGAAAATTATCTTTCCAATAAAGTGTAAATTTCATCATCTTTGTTTTATTTAAAGTTCTACACCTCTAAAAAAAACACCCCTTACAATCATAAGAATGAAGTCAATTGAAATCATTTTGTTGCATTTTTTTTATATTTGCTGGGTAAACACATAATTTGGGTACTCAACTTATTAATTATCCTTTGCAAACCGTTGCGAAAAGGTTATTTTGATTTAATAGCTCATTCATATTTTGAGGGATGCTTATTTGTTCTGTGTAGAAAATTTAGATTATAAGCTAACTTCAGGGATACTTTCTATATTTTATGCATTTATATATGTAACTATGTTTATATTTATTTATCAAAACTATGACCAGAAAACATTCCAAAGTAAATATTATAAATTCAAAAAGTATATTTTTTTTAAAGAAAAACATAGTTGGAAATCAGAATAATTTACATACATAAAACGAGGTCTTTTTTTTGAAGGACGCTAAAAGACTTTTACTATTTCCTCAGAGATTAGGACTCAAAGGCTCTGTGTTTAAAGGCAATCACTGAGCCTCTATTTATTACGTAAATAAAGTAGTTTCTTTTCAACCAATTTATGAATGAAAAAAGAATTTTTCAAAGGACTGTCGTCAGACAAACATTTTCTTAAGCTTGAAAGCCCAGAATAGTTTCTATAGCAAACCATCATGTTATTTTGGTTCCATTTGTAAAGCTAGGATATTTATAAGCTTTATAAATACAAAGTGAGTTAATAGAGAGTGCGATAGTTTTTATTCATCCTAAACATTTCACGCCTGAGGAAAGGACTTTAGGACTATTCTTCGACTTATTCAAATATGTATCTTCCAAACTGAAAATCAGCATTGCCATTGAAAAATCGAGAAATCCATTTATGCTTCAATTTTTTTGTTTTTCTATATTATTGTCCTCAATCGGCGTCCCCCTAAGGAAATTACATTTCATATCAACAATAATTTTTCTAGGAACGAGCATGTAATTTTATGATTTTAAGAAAACAAAAAAAATGTAAATCTTTTGCTTGTGGCCTTTTTAGCACACCCAAAGGATAACAAGAAAATACATATACGAATTTATGTTAATTTGGTGTTTATCTTATATATATCTACCTATAGGCATAATATGCCCTCAAGTTCAACAGATGTGGTATAGTTTAAATAGGGTCAAAGAAGAGCATGCTTTCGTCCCTGGGGAACAACATGGGTGTAGCTGGATGAATGAAATGGAAATCCAAAAAAAACAAATCATTGGAAATATATATTTTTTTTTTTGCTTCACTTGGTATTTTTTTTATGTATGCAAAAAACTTATAATAATGAATGCTGAAATTGAAAAAAAAAATTGCAGAGTAATTTTATTTTCTGTATAGTTTTTATTCTTTTATTAAAATGAATAAATGATTGAATATCGGAGTTGTAAAAGAGTGCAATAGTTTAGTATTTCAATCTTTGAAATCACAGTTTTTACATATGAAATTAAATACTTTTTATGAGTACAGTCAAACTTCTTTATAACGAACCTTCAAGGGAACACAAAATTGCTTCGTTATAAAGAAGCTTTATACAAAATTCGTTATATAGAAATTATATTGTTTTTAAATACTGCAAGGGGAACAAAATGAAATTCGCTATAGAGAGAATTACGTTATAAAGAAGTTCGGTATAAAGAAGTTTGACTGTATTTCTTTCTATTCAATTTTACTATTTTTACTCAATTTACTTAATTTTTAAGTCTTTAATAGTGCAGTCATTTTAAACAGCTAAAAAGCTATAAGAGTTAAAAAATGCAATAATTAAGACTGCTTTTATATTGTTTGCATTCGTGGAATCTTTTGATTACAGTTAAAAGATGGTTTGAGGTAAAAAGATTTCGCTGTCCTGTAGTCAAACGACTGCAAAATTTTCAATACATTTAAAAGGCTTCAAGCATACATAGAATGTAAAAGACTTGCAAAAGAATTTAAACAGCTTTTATAATTACATTTTTCTTACTGCTTAAAACGATTGCATTATTAAAAACTTCAAAATTGAATTGGAATTACGTTTCAAAGTTGAAGTTCTGGGGTGAAGAAAAAATACATACTTTAAAATATTTTATTCAATTAACTGCAGTTCTAAAATGATTTTACTTATTCTTTCACATCTCTATTGTAATGAATATATCGTCAAATAACTTATATCTAAAGAGGTTAAAAAATATCTTGTCAACTTTTCAAACGAGCAGTACCTACCTGCATCGAGCTTAGATACCTTTGATAAGGTTTTTCTGTTCTTCTATAAGGTTCTTTTGCTGGTGGTGTTGTTCTTCGAGAAGATTCTTTTGCACGTTTCGTTGTTTATCAAATCTTTCGAGAAGATTCTTTTGTTCGTTCTATTGGTCTTTTTTTTGTTCTTCAAACTGAGCAAGCAACAAAGTCATCATATTACTTATGCCTAAGCTAGGACTTATTTGTTCTTCTCACTGTCTGGGTTTTCTCCGTGTTGTCTTAACTCTTCTTGCAGATGAATAATGAGGTCATTTCTCGTTCCAGCAGTATTAAGACCTCGGTTGTTCAGTTATTTATATAATATTCCTAAAATTACTTGAGTTATATAGAAACTACAGGATCTATTCTCACGATGATTTGTTTAATTTCATTTGGGTTTTTGTAAAAAATATAGTAATAAATGATTAAAATATTCAAAAAACAAACTGCGCCACATTTAAACTATTTCACTGTGTGCTAAAAAAAAATAAAATTGCATGAATTTTCCAAGTGATCCAGTACAAGTTAAAGTAAAATATATCACAAAACTGTGATTAAAAATTTTCACTTACCCCTCGATAAATTCATTTAAAAGCTTTTTCTATGAGGATCAATAGAACTCTGCTACAAAAAGTTAGCATGACAACTTTTGAAAAAGTAAATTTTGACTACCCCAGAAATTGACAAATAGTTGTCGCAAATATACCGTGAAAACACACAAATTCTCCTTCAAATTGCAAAAAAAAGTGTTGCCATACTAACTTTGGTATAATTATATAAAATTACTCTGACACTTTTTTCTATAAAGTAAGCTTGGCAACCCTTTTCGTGAAAACCAATAACACGCCAAATTTTTTGATCTCACGTCATATTTATGGCATTTAATTTGCACCATCTGGCATATTCAAAAGTTATTTAACAAAAATAAAAAGGTGTGATGCTAACTTTACATATAGGAAAACCAATTTTAGGAAAACCAATTACATGGCAAGTTTTTTTGTTTTCACGGCATATTATTTACGGCAGTTATTCGAAAAATTTCTAGGCTTGTCAAAAATTATCTTTTTGAAAGTTGTCATGTTAACTTTAGGTATACGATTGATTTAAAACTGCCTTCAAACTACTTTTACGAATTTCGGTGCCGAAACCTAGTAATTCCTGGAATGTATACTATTATAATTGAAAACAAATGTAATCAGTTTGTATTCGAAAAATTGGCTTTGATAGACTCTTTGAAAATTGAGACACATTGTATTTTGTTTCCATCTAAAGAATTAACCACTTCCCATTTTCGTCTATTTTGATCCGGTTATACCTCAGCTACTTTGTTTTTCAGCTTTGCCTTAAGAACTATTGAACAGCTCTTCGAAATTGCATTTCAAAAATACATATATTTTTTTTATTTTTATATTTTAATTAAACAATGATCACATCAGCACCAGCTGTCACTTTTAAATTCTGCCACCGTCTATTTTTAATTATTATTTATTATCATTAAGACAATTTGCAAGGCTAATCGGATGATCCCAATCAAAAATTAAATCCAAATTATGCGATTTAATTGAAAAATATATATGTACATATATAAATATTTTACTTGTGTTCTGCCTCTTAAGCTACGAAAATATTATTCCAAATCCCAATTGAAAACAAAAACATTAATAAAATTGATTCTAAAATTAGTAATACCACACAATAAGTTGGATGCAAGAAATATAGGAATGCAATTTGATGTCAAACTAATCGGAAACAAAACATCTGCGTGCGTGATCTTAGATTTTGTGTTATTGTTAATTTTTTTTTTTCAAATGAAACCGCTAAACAAACAATTTTTTTTTCAAAATCAAGAATACTACAACTCGACAAAAAAAAAAAAAAAAAAACGGTTAAACATCTGAATTTTTATGAGTTGTTAATTGAATGAGCAAAAACAAATCTACCGACTATACAAACCAATGTCTTTTTTTAAACTCGACATAAACTAGACAGTTTTTCTATTTTCGAAAATAGCGCGTTTTCAAGATACAATCCAAAGAGCCAAATGGTAGCATTGAAAATCAAACAATTCTTCCAGTTGTTTGGGCATTCGACGGATGAATGTTTGTTTAGACTATTTTCTTGTTTATGGCTTCCACTATATGTGTCTGAACAGAGTTCGTATATTTTAAATGTTATATGTTACCCCCTTTTGTGAATACTATCTAAGAGAAAAGAAAGTGTAATTGATGATCGTATCTGGTAGCCGAGAAGTGCGCTTTGAAATCTCAGATTTGGATGTTTGTCTTGATTTTGTATTATTTTTTTTTTTTTTAATTGATTTTGATTACAATTAAACTACGTGGTATATAGCTAGCTAGCAGATGGTCAGTTTCTCTTCTTTTTTTTTAATATATAGTTTTGTGGTTATTTGAGCATTTATTTTTAATTACTCTTGGTTGCTTACAATCCTGGAAATTATTTTGTATATAGGAAACAAATTCGATCGAGCACCATTAGAGGAAATTGAAATATTTATTCGAGTTACAACTTTAATTTGAAGAGAGGTATTTGATTTTGAGACTTCTTTATGGCTAGATGATTATTTTCCTTAAGTGTATTTTTAGAAAACAATTATTTTATATTCGGATTTTTTCTTAGTGTATATGGGCTATTGGCCATATGTGTTAACTTAACAAACATACATTATTCAGTACTTTAAGTTTAGAATATCCAGCTGTTTAAATATTTCTCTAAGTTTTACTTATTTAAGGTGGGTTTCTTTAAAATCATACTGGGCGCCATTTAAAAAGTTCATTGTTTGAGTTTGAATTGTATTTTTACTTGCTCTATAGGGCAAGTATTGGTTTCGTGTAAAAAAAAAATGTCGAGGTTATAATCAAAACTAACACTACGATAATCGAGAAGTCCGAAAAAGTGGGTTTCGTCATGCCGTCCGTCGGTCTGTGCGTCTATGCGTCTTTATGTCTGTGCATCTGTGCGTCGCACAGTGGTTCGGTTTGTATGGGAGAGCGGAAAAAAGTCTGTTTTATCTGAACGGTTCAACGGATTTAAATGAAATTTGGCAAACGTGTTTAAATTAGTCTTGTACATATTTGGTCAAAATTTGGTTGAAAAAAAATAATTAGAAACAAAGTTATTGACATTTTTCTAAAATTTGAGGGTTTTGATGTTTGTATGGGAGAGCGAGGAATAAGATGAAATTTGTTTCGCATTTTAAAATTAGTCTTATACACATTTTGTCAAAATTTGGCTAAGAAAAAATCACTAGTAAAAAAGTTGTTCACTTTTTTTTTTAAATTTGAGTGTTTTGATGTTTGTATGGGAGAGCGGAAAAAAGTCTGTAAAATCTGAACTATTTTACGAATTTTAATGAAATTTGACACACATGTCAATATTAGTCTTATACATGCTTGGTCAAAATTTGCTCAGGAAAAAATTATAAGAAAAAAAGTTATTGACATTTTTTATAAAATTTGAGGGTTTTGATGTTATATTTAAATAAAAGTTTTTTTTAGTAAAATCTTAATTTTTTATTTTGAATAAAATATTATTATTAACTATATGTATGTTATAAAATTAAATAAATAAATAGATAAATACATACAAAAAATAAATAAAAAACAATTATGAAGTAGTAATTTTATAATGCTAAAATGAGGTTTTTAGCGTCTGCGCTGATTGGAAGTATTTTCTTTTTTGCCTGTGGCTTTAAACCTGTTATTATTGGATCTGAGGATATGAAGACATGATGCATCACATCTTCATTCGTTGCAATTCGGCTGCATTTTCTCGAATGAAACCTGCGGTAGGCTTTATAATCCATATTTCGGCATTCTTGGGCTTCCTCGGAGAGCGATCCAACAGGAAATGCACAGCACAGCTTTTAATTATTTCTTCTCCATGGATCAAAACCTTATGTACGGTTGCTGGCATATTGTACCATTTATATTTCTCAACAAACAGAGTTCAGCAGTTTCCCACGTGTTATCTAATTTTTCATTCGACGTTATTACTTCAAGGATAACAGCAAACCGCCGAATTAGGGATTCACTAACTCCAGTGATTTCTGAAGTCATGGTTGGATTTGCAAAAAATCTTCTGGAGGTGTTGCCGTCATTACTTGTCCCCGTACCTTGTTTTACAAGATCGACAATGATGCCCAGTTTTTCACGAAACTCCTCCTGAATTTTCTTCTTCTGAGCATCTCTAATATGGCGGGTCTGCTTTAAATGGCAAATTGTAGGCAACATGGAGGATACACTCCATAAATTTTATCCGAGCGTGAAGAAGAGACATTCCCATTTTCAAAGCTTTCCTGTTAACAGCTTTGGTTCTTATATTTGTCAGGTTATTCATTCCAGAAGTTGTAGTTATCCCTAATCCTTTTCTTTATTTTGTATTAAGCTCTATCATGTAATTCAAAATATCATAAAACTATATTATTTTTCATGTGTTGTTTTCAAGAAAATTGAGTTGAAAGTTGAAAAATTTTCCAGGCAGAAATAAATGCTTTCGCAAAAATCGAAATTCTCAGCCCTGGGTCAATGTATTAATTTTGTTTTATTTTTAAAATAAAGTTTGACATTTTTTCTTAAAATAATGGACTTAACCAGTTCATTCTGACAATTAATACCGAAGTAATCAAACTTTTTGGTAAACACCACCGTCAAGACGGAGTTTTTTGAAATCCGATTAAGTGAAACATTTTTGAGCATAACTTCCACATCTGCACGTATCTGCAGCTGATTTTTTCTGTGCTTTAACATGAATGTATGGAGCATATGGTGGCATACTTTCTTTCTTGGTATCTTTTGGAGCTGTTTTTTTAAATCAAAAAGTTTAAAAAAAAGCATTTTTTCTTGGTACTAAAGCTTCAGGCTACTTATAGAAGGTATCTTTTATAAATAATCAATATTTTTTTTTATTTTTAGATAATCGAAAATAGACAAATTAAATTATTTAAGAAGCTACAGTATTTATTTAAAGGAACTTCGGAAAAAAAACATGTCAAAATTTGTTGAATATACGGTTCGCGATTTGAGTCAAATTATTTTTCAACTTTGAGGGCTTGTAAATCAGAACATACAATATATATGTCAAAAAATACTTTTAAATCATACGCTCGGGTTATCTAAGAGTACTTAAACATAAAGTTTAAAACGATAGACATGACTTTTTCAAAAGACTTTTTTCCGCTCTCGCACCACTGTGCGTCGGTGCACCCACTGTAATTTGAGCTAGAGCCTAAACAGGTGGACCGTTTTGCATGAAATTTGGTACAGAACATTTAAATGAGATTCCCTAATAGAGAGAGAGAAAATTCGAATTTTTGTTTTAGCTCAATTTTTTGTTTTAGCCATACAAATATTTTGGTTTATTCAAATTTTCTCGAAAACGGCTCTTACGATTTTAATTAAACTTCGTACCTGTAATAATCAAGTCAATTTTAAGAAAATTGCATTTCAGGTTTTTCTCAAAAAATTCACATTACGGAATTAGGTATTCAACGTTTTTTGAGAAAATGCGGTCATATTTTTGGGTTATTCACGTATATCTTTGCCATATAGTTAAATTGATTTTATCATAATTTTGCAATCTGATAAAAATCAAATTTTTAGTGCTTTTGACTCTTTTAATATTTACTCGTTAAATAAAGGGTCCGCCATCTAACGTTTTTTTTTCAACTAGTGCTTATTTCGTGAATGGTCACACTTAGCTCATGTCTGATTTGAAAGATAATTAGTTTTATCCTTCCGCTAAACGAATATGGTTGTGTATACGCTTCGCTAAGTGGGCCGATTTTGCTAAAAAAATCATCTTTTCAGATGAAGCTCATTTTGATATTGGCGGGTAGTAAACAAGCAAAATTGTCGAATTTTTGGCACAGAAAACCCGCACGCATACATTGAAAAGCCGATACACCCAAAACGAGTCACTGTTTAGTGCGGATTTTGGTCCAGAGGCATATGGACAGTCAATGGCGATCGTTATCGGGCCATGTGGAACGAATTTTTGTTCACAAAAATTGAAGAGGAGAATATTGGCAACATTTGGTTTCAACAGGACGGCGCTACGTGCCACATAGCCGAAGCTACACTCGATGTTTTACGCCATTTTTAAAAAAAAAAGTTAATGTTGGGTTACATACAGTATTTAACCACAAGAGCAAGTTTGTGCAATCAAGTCGTGCATATTTTTTCAATACGCGATGAAACCAAAATCAAGTGAAGTAAAATGAAAAAAGATTCAATGGAAGATAGGATTAATGAGAGAGTATTTGTTTAACTTCATATACCAAGATGTATAGGTAGAGTGCAGGCAAAGAAATGTATCAAAATCTATTTTCAACAGTTACCTACCGTTATCTTTAGAACTAAAAGTAACCGATTTGGTGTCTATGGGAAAACTTATGTACATATATTACAAACAAAACTAAAGAACCTGAAATTAAAAGTTTTACTTAAACTTTTTTCTTTAGGTATATACCTACCTAACCTACCTATGTTATTCAATTAATAACGTGTGTATTGTATACCTTCTTAAATAAAGTTTATAAGAACAAAAACATATACAACCACAATCTTTATATCATCCTGAAATGAAAAACAAATTTATTAACAAGAATCCATCAAGTAGCTTAGCTTCATAATCCTATATAGCAAAAGCTTTACTAAACTTTTGGCTAAATTTAAAACTTTTAAACAAAGATTTACGAATAAAACCGAATTTCAAAAATATTGAGTTTACCTTGGTATACGTATGTATATTATTCTCTTATCCCGTTACGCCTTTAATTGAGTATAAGAGTTTACAAATACTCCATTTTATTTTTCTATGGCAAATGTAATTAAAATTCCGATTAATTTAATATTAAAGTCATGTTGGCTATGATGTTAGCGGGATGTTGGGTCTCAGATTAATCTCACTCTCCTATATGCTCTTGCCATTTTACAATATTATTTTTGTCTGCTTTGTCTGTCATATTGTTGCATGAAGAGTCCTTGTTATTGTTTTCTCTATATACGTAGGCATATTTAAATTAATTTCCTTAAAATAAAGTATTTTTTTTTACTGTATAGGTAATTCAATTTAATTAACCACTGTGGTTCCCTCTCAACGATATACCATGCCAACATTACATTATTATACATTTTATATGCATTCAATTAATTTGTCCTTTAAAGGACAAAATTAACTAACTTACCCAGAAACATGAAACAATGATTTATGACAACGACCCACATAAAACATAGCCTCTAACCCTTGATTATACAAATGTATAAACCTACTTATCCTTCTGGTTGATATCCATTTTTAAAGAATTTTTGCTGTTTTACATTTTTTGTCTTCAATTTTTTGTATTTTTTTTTTCTTTTCTTACAGCCGTCCTTGAGCCTAGATAGTGCAGTGGAAACCTTACTAATAAAAAACGAGGGTGATTTTGTGAGCGTTGAACAAGGCAAGGACTCTCGGAAAAGGAACTCACAACAGCTTCACATTCAACAGCAACTCAACCATCACCATCAGCAACAGCAACAACAGCAACAACAATCACAGACACAACAGCAACAACAACAACGGAGGGACGAAAATATGAGGCAATTGCTGGATGTTACAAACACATTAACTTTTGAAGAGTTAAGGGATTTCGAAATGAGGTAAGTTTTGTTTTCATTCATCCTCATCTCTTTTAACATCAGACATCTATAGTATAAAAAGATAGCAGTGGTAGTGGCATAGCTTCTTGAGGATTTCTCATGGGTTGATTTATTTTGGGATCAAGAGAAGCAATTTGGCTTGTTGGTGTGTCAGGATTAGGGTCGATTTGTGAGAAAAGTAAGATTTTTTTTTATGTAAAGTTGGATTTTGACGGAATTTGTTTTGTTTCTTTTTTTTTTTATTTATAATGCCCAAAGCTTGTAGAACGAGACGGAAATCATTAGTTTACTATATACAATTTACCTTCTTCATGCCAAGCATTATTTTGGAACTTTCAACAAAGTCTTCTTAAAATTAATTGTACTGAAAATGAAAACTTGCCTTTATGTAATTAATTGGATTCTCTGAATTCATCAACATCAGAAAAAAAAATAATCAAGTGATCTATAGAAAATAATATATTTTGCTAGAACTTTTCAATTACTATAGAGATTACTATAATGAAATGGTGTATGCATATTAGACGCTTACTTTGATGCATTTTGTTTTAATTGCACAGATAAAAGTTTTTAAAACATTAATAAATTAGAAAAGTTATAAATTTACTACATTTGAACTGGTTTACAAAGTGAAAATTTCTATATGAATTTTGGGAAGCATGGGTGAACGTTAATCTTTAGTAAGCTTTTCGAATTTTTTAATACATTTTGTTAAATAATTGATTATTATTAGTGATAAGGGCCATGTGAATTCTAATATTAATTTAGTAGACTAAGGGCCAGTTTCACAGTCGACAATTACCGAAATAAGTGGCACTTAAGTTTCCCATATGAGGAATATAAGCTAAATTTCATAGCCAGCGTAAGTGGAACTTAAGTCACTAACATCGGAGACTTAAGTGCCACTTATTCTGGTAACAGTGCGCTGTGATATTCGGAATTAATCTTTTACATTCCCCACTTAAGTGTCACTTTTCTGACTGTGAAACTGGCCCTTAGCAACATTAAAACCACGAGTTTGTAAACATATTGAAGTGGGAGCACTGGTTGGAATAGTTTTTTTCACATTTCCGATTTCCCTTATAAATTCGTTTATTTGAAATAAATTTATTTGACTAGAAAAGAATTTTGTATGACAACATACGTGCAGTGTAGGCTGTAAAACTTTAACATACCATCATACAACAGACGTGTGGTTTTCCATCTGGCAATACTTTTTTCAGAGTTGTTTTTTTTTGACCGCTGTCACTTGATTGATGCTCAGTTTGGTTTGCCATTTCATAATAAATAGACTTACTCCTGAACATGAACATGAGACGCCGTTACATCCTCAAAAAGTCACTGTTTGTTGTGCTCTATGGGCAGAGGGAATCATTGGTCCATATTTCTTCAAAAATGAAGCCGGCCATAATGTTACAGTCAATGGGGAACGCTATAGAGCCATGATTAATGAATTTTTCGTGCCTGAATTGGAGGATGTTGATGTGGATGACCTTTGGTTCCAACAAGACGGCGCTACATGCCATACAGACAACGAAACAATCAATTTATTGAAGGAAACTTTTGGTGAGCGCATTATCTCGCGTCGTGGGCCTGAGGCGTAGCCTCCAAGATCGTGCGATTTAACACCGCTGGACTATTTTTTGTGGGTTATGTGAAATCGCTTTTCTACGCAGATAAGCCCGAGGCGATTGACGCCTTGGAAGAGAATGTTCGGCGCGTTATTGCTGAAATACGGCCCCAATTGCTGCAAAAAGTGGTTGAAAACTGGGCCTCTTGGCTGGAATTTATTCGAGCCAGCCGTGGTGGCTACTTGCCCGAAATCATTTTTTAAACATAATGGCAAACCCTCATCTTTATAATAGAGCTAAATTCTTGGCGATAACATTAAATTATATATGCGTTTTATTTCTTATTGAAAACCACACGTCTAAAAAAACACCCTTTATAACGTTTAAATGAATTTGAAATTGCTATCACAAAGTTAATAGGCTAAAGTTATAGCTACTCGTAGCTATTCCACGAGAATCAAATTATAAATCATTGCTGAAAGAGTCCGATAATTGGGTTGGCTTATGAATTTTTTATTTAAACCATCAAATTTGTTGACAGGTCTTGATCCTTCAGTGGATATTTATGTTAAAAGTTATGATTTTTTGGACCAATTTATCCACACTCCATTAAAAACTAAATCTTGTCAATTTAACTATACACGCGTTTAAAGTAATTATGTGATTTAGAACACTACATTTAGTTCTCTATTCATTCACTTCCTATTAGTTAAATGGGAATTGGCAACTTTAAATTTAAATGCTTTTTAAGAAAAATCCTAAGGATTTTTTTTTTGTTACTGTCACTGATTATTTACCTGTCATTTAAGCTTTAATGTTATGTTAAATGAATAGTATTGACATTTCAGATTTTGATTGCGTACTTTTTATGCTCCGTCATACGTAGGGTTTTCTTTACATATTCTTGTAAAAAATTATGTCGTTTTTAAATTGCGTACCTAATGGAATGATTCCAGGCTTCATCATAAACATTCGAAAATGCATGTTCTGTTTTTTGGTTTGTGTAATCTATATCCAAGTTAGAGATCAAAAAAAAAAAAAAAAAAAAAAAAACAAACAAACAAAAACATAACAATTTTCAAAGCTAATTGAGAGTGAATATAGAAAAGCTTCATTAAAATAAACAGTTATAGTTAATGGAGTTAATGGAGTTAATGACTATAAAAATTGCTAAATGCTGTTGAATAAATGAAATTTTATAAAGCTGATAAATTTCCTGTTTTAAATGGTAAATTTAAATTAAATGGAGAGTGAATAAAATGGGGCTAAGACTAAGCTTTGGAAAATTCTATTTTGTTTCACAAATTTTGAAATTCTTTATCAGAGTTGTATCATCGAGTTAACTAACTTCAGCCAGACGTTTTTATATTCAAGTCCATTCCAAAGTATGTCTAACTTTAGACAACTGTTTAACTTTAAAACCTTATTTATAAACATTTTTTTTTTCAGTGAAATTGGTTGTCTAAGTCTTTTTTTTAAAGTGGAAACGTTCAATGAAAAGGGTAAGGCAAGTTTCTAGTTTCTAATTGACCTAGTTAACTTCGAATGACTGAAATTGAATGAAATGTTCATTGAACGTATCCAAAAGTGTATTCGAATTGTTTAATTCTTTACGAAGAAGAAGAAATTCTTTCAAGATTGACAGATTGCAGGTATATATGCATTTTTTCTTATATTTATGTCGGTGAATATACCTACATTTGTTGAAATATTTACACAATTGTTGAAAATCGTTTATAAATATAGAACAAGTTAAAGAGTATCCAACTGTTTGACAATGACTTATGGCGGTCGTACACTACGTGCGCGACAAGTTCAACCAACTCGTTCAACTTTTTATTCAACTTTTTATTCAACTCTTTCGTTGGATACAAACAAATTACAACCTCTTACACTAGTGCAGCAACTTACGTTGTTCACGTTGAGAAACGAAAGTTGAACGAAACGCGTTGGTAGCCCCGTACACATAGTCGACCAACTTTCCCAAATGTTGGATAACCTCGTACACCTAGTTGATCAACTCTTTAAACTTATTCCAGTGTTGTATAACCTCGTACACCTAGTTCACCAACCTACTCAAATGTTGAATAACCTCGTACACTAGTTGATAAACTTGTTCGATTTTGACAGAAAAAAAGTTTTTCGAGTTGATCAACTGCGTTTTCGATATGGTTGCTCAACAAATTGATGGACGAGTTGATGCCATCGTACACTTAAACAAGGATCACTCGTTGAGGAACGCGTTCAACGCACCACGATAAACAGAAACTCAAGTGCTGACATTATTTTGACTTCAGTTCGGTACATACTTTTATTGTCGACGCATCCATTGGGCCATTCGGAATTGTTGCCTTAAAAGTCTCCATTTATTATTTATTTCCAATTTTCGCATTTGGATCTTTGAAGAAATTTGGGACCAAGCCAATTCCCTGGCATCGCGGTTTTTATAGGAGGAACTCTTAATGTTCCATAAATTTTCATGTTCTTCAATTTCCAAAATTAATTGTAGAGTGAACTCCACTGTCCATATATTTGTATCACCTTCCATCATTACCTACGAGAACGAGAACCGAGGACAGAGCAACAACTGCAAGTTGACGACAACGGAATACAAAGTTCATCGCAACCAACGCAACGCAACAGAAATATCATACGTCTACCGCAACGAACCCCAGAGAAAATTAAAAAGTTGATCA
Organism: Leucozona laternaria; assembly: GCA_932273885.2. NCBI lineage: Eukaryota > Metazoa > Arthropoda > Insecta > Diptera > Syrphidae > Leucozona > Leucozona laternaria. The sequence goes on along the minus strand of OW026368.1, from coordinate 16,752,979 downwards.
ACGAGTTGAACAAATAATGTGCAACACATTATCCTAAAAATGTTGCTCAACACGTCGATCGAACATTTTCAACGAGCAACACGAGCTCGTACACTACCCGTACACTTGTTGAGCAATTCGTTGAGCAGCGGTCAGCAACTGAATCCAACTCGTTGGTTGAATAGAATTGAAGACACCGTACTAGTGTACGACCGGCATTACTTGGTCATATCAACTTTAAAGTTTAAACTTATTTTTCCTATACTCGAGCTTGACCTAATGGATGATGATTATTTGACTTCAAATTCCAAAATATTATGACTTAAAACATCAATTTATTGCATTAGCACAAATTGATTTTAAATATGCAAGAGTGCAAGAGAAGACAGGCAGGCAGCCATAAAACAGAAACAGACTCAAATTCCGTCAATCAATGTCAATATCCAGGTTATGTTTTTTGTATTTTCATGCAGCCTCATTTTATACTTTTATTTTTCTTGTCCAAATAAATATAAAAATATGTACATCAGCGCCTGATATTCTAGAAAAAAATATAAAAAAAAAAACATGTCATAATTTACCTACCTCATGCAGCAATAAATATTTCGGCTTTTAAGTGTCTACCATCTGAACGAAGCTGGCTCCTGGCTGTCTTCAAATGAATTTAAACTCAAAATCGATTTTTATAGCCCTATAAGATAATATTTTGCTCTGCCAGACATTGCTTCCCAAGTGCGATGGTTCTATCCTATAATGTCAGCACAAAAAGTAGGTGTCTGTACTCATATAAATATAATGTTTATTTTTTTTAAGAATATTGCTGACGATCAAAAATTGTTCTTGAAAACTTTTTCACTCTGTGCATAGGAAATTCAAGAACTTTCAACTTCCAGCAGAAGACACACACATAGTAAATTCATTATATCAAGTTGGGTTCTTAATATTTACTGAAAAACGCCTTCCTATAAATATGCAAAGTTATTTCTTTTTAACATATACATACATACATTTTGAAACTGGCATCTGGATTCAACTGTAAAAATGTGTTAGTGCAAAAAAAACAACTATTGCATTGCAAAGAAAAATTGAACCTTAAGTCGTCGACATGCTTGTTGCATGTGAGTGGAAATTTTCCTTTTTTTCCTTGAAACATGACTGTGACTCCTTGTGGGAAACTACATAGGTACCTACTTGAAGTTCAAAGAAATTCAGTTAAGTGTTGGATGAACTTTGTTCAGGTGTTAGGTTAGGTTTATGAAGTATTTCCTTGATATTAATAATTATGTATAGCTTAAGGATGTGGAAAAGCAACTATTATGCTAGAATTCTTTAATTTATAGTATACTTTTAGGTTTTATCTAGCTTTTAATATGTAAAAAGGAATATATTTAACTTGTTGATTGTTCAATGAGATTATATAAAGTGTTACCTCTTTAGCACATAATAATTCTCAACTTGTTCAACATCACCTTAAAATTAATAATTACAATTAGGAAAACTTGTTTCATTGTGGAAATGGAAATACAAAAAATCGCTTCAAATCGTTGAGCGGGGTTTTTGCTCACTCCTCTTGCTTCGTGCTATTCTCTCCTAAAAACTAAAGTTACCCAAAAAAATAAATTTCCTCGTATGTAAAAGGGTTTAACAATCTTCAAAATTGCCTAACCGAACTGTGAGGACACTTAGAGCCAGTTTTACAATCAGAAAAGTGGCACTTAAGTGGGAAAATTAATGCGCAATATCACAGTGCACAATTACCTGAATAAGTGGCACTAAAGTCACCGTTGTTGGTGACTTAGTTTCCACTTATTCTTTGCTCAGCGTAAACTGTCACATAATTTCTTATGTATAGAACCTAAACTCTTAAGTTTCGTTTCAGCAAATGAGCCTAAGTTCCGGTAAGTTGTGTCTAGACTGTGTCCAAACAAAGAGCCGGTCACAATAGTCACACCCACTTTTTAAGCTTACCTTTCATCATAATATCAAGTTTCAACAAAAACTGGCGTGGGGTTTTAGATTTTGAGGAATTTTCCACATATAATTTTAGACTAAAATTTCATCATAAAAAATAATGTTAAACAAAAAAATGGAAATTTCACTCCAAATCAAATTGAGCAAAAAAAACAAAATATTCGGACGATACTTACACCTATTGAAGTTTGGTTCATTTTTCTAGGTATTTGATATTTGAATAATAAAAACGAAACATAAATCAGAGTGTCTGTTCTAATGATTAGGTAAGTCAATGAGTTTTACTGTATTGATGTATGCGTGAAGCTCGTAAGGATTATGCCAGCCTAAGCTTCTTAAGGCAAACAACAAAAGTCTTGCTATATGCCACTCATAATAAGGTGACCAAATCTGGCAAGCATATTCAAGAAAAGGTCGAACAAATGTTATAAAAAGCTGTTTTATAACATAGGGGTCTGCAAATTGCCGTGACTCTCTTTTAATCCATCCAAGAAGTGAATTATCTCTATTTGATATTGAGTTGATGTGTTGTATGAATTCAAGCTTACGATCAAATAAGATGCCAAGAACAGATACGTTTTCCACACATGGCAAGGAAACTCCATTTAAAAAATAATTAAAACGAGTGACAGACAGTTTTCTTGTAAAGCTCAAAACTACATTTACTGATATTAAGGGACAAACAGTTACGTACATACACCAGCCAAAAAAAAATAAATTAAGGTCACATTGTAACATTTCACAATCACTAATACTGGAAACAAATTTAAAAATTGTAACATCGTCCGCATAAATGAGACAATTAGAATGCTTTAATACAAATGGTAGGTCGTTAATAAATAAAATAATTAAAAGAGGACCTAAATGGTTGCCTTGTGGTATTCCAGAATTTACAATAAAATTATTTGATGGACAACAGTTAAAGAACACCGAGTAGGATCTGTTTAATAAATAAAATTGAACTCGTTAAAACCCAGATTACTTAGACCCTTATCATATGGTATCCGATCGGAACGGAATTTCCTCCGAAAAAGGCCTTATAGGCCTTTATTATTGGCTAATTTTTTACCTTTGTAGGTAGCCTATTGCTAGTAAGATACAAGTAATAATATAGAAAAGTTTTAATCGTATGACGAAATGAAACATTTCACTTTTACAAAATCAATTTTGTATGAATTGGAAAAAATTCCGTTCCGAACGGATACCATGATAGGGGTGTTAATTTTTTTGACAAGATATTATGCGAGAGTTTATCAAATGACTTACTAAAATCTGTAAAGACGCAGTCTTCTTCTTTCGTTTTCTTAAATGCCTCAATGCCTCAATGCGAAATTTGATTAGCTCCATAAGAAAGGGCACCATAAGAGCGACATTTCGTAAGCATATTGATTCGGAATAATGACAATGATATGGCCTTTTTACCAATCAAAAAAGCCCAAATTGTTGACACATTTGGGCCATTTTTCATTTCACGTAGATTTAATAAATGGGTTATACGGATTTTAATAAAAATTCCTTGATTTTCCTATTTCAAAATAATCATTATTTTTTTTTTTTTATATTAACCACAACCTTTTCAAACATATAGAGATTCGAAAAAATGAATGAAATATTTATTTGAATCGATAGTTTGAACCTTGAAATTTAATGTTTAAAGATAATTTCATGCAAATGTTGACCGCGGCTGCGTCTCAGGTAGCCCATCCGCTGAGTCCAATTTTGGCATACTCTTTCACACATATCGGCCGGTATCTCACGAATGAATGCATGGATGTTGGCTTTCAGTGCGTCAATCGAAGCGGGCTTGTCCCTATAGACATTAGCCTTGACATACCCCCACAAAAAATAATCTAATGGTGTCAAATCGCACGATCTAGGCGGCCAATTGACCGGCCCGAAACGTGAAATTAACTGTTCACCAAACTCGCCTCGCAATTGCGCCATTGTTTCGCGTGCTGTGTGGCATGTGGCACCGTCTTGTTGAAACCACATATCATGCAAGTCAAGAACTTCCATTTCGGGCAAAAAAAAGTTTGTTATCATCGCTCGGTAGCGTTCACCATTGACAGTAACGCTGCGATTCGCATCATCTTTGAAGAAATAGGCCCAATAATGCCGCCGGCCCATAAACCGCACCAAATAGTGGCTTTTTCGGGATGCATTGGTAGCTGTTGCAATGCTTCTGGCTGATCTTCACTCCAAATGTGGCAATTTTGCTTATTTACGTACCCATTCAACCAAAAATGAGCCTCATCGCTGAACACAATTTTTCGATAAAAAACCGGATCCTCGGCCAGCTTTCCAAGAGCCCATTCACCAAAAATTCGGCGTTGTGGTAGGTCGGCTGGCAAGCGTTGTTCATTTGTAAGACGATCCGTGGTTAAATTGCAAACCAAACTGAAGCTGTTTGACAGTGACACAAGGTACTAAACACACGTCAGCTGTCAAAACCAGTGTTGCCAAAACCAAACCAGCTAAAAAATCACCCATTATAACTACGAATTATTATATTTTATTATAAAATAAAAACTACATGCAAACATACATTATTTACCTACTAGTAAAAAGCTCAATATTAAAATTGACTTATTTCAAACTTGTTAGTTTGTATACTTTTTTTTGTCCATGAATATTTAAAACAAAAATACATATATTTATACTCAAATCGATATTTTTCCTTTCAACCAGAAATTGCTCAAGTTAAACACACAATGGATGACGAAAACTGTTCTTTGCTCTCATCTCAGACAAAACAAATACAACATATTTATAAAACATTTTATTTTTGCATGATGAACTCGATAGCGGCACTGTCACTGTGTGTACTGATGGCTGTGTTAAACTCCCTGGAAAAATAAATAAAATAAAATAAAAATTTGTGCGTAAAGCCAAATGGATAGGATAAATATTTTGACTAAAATTGTTTGTCATTTTGTGATCTATATATTTGAATGAATTGTCATTCAGCAGTCGATTTTTCTGCAATTCAAGATTATTTTTTATTTTAAGTTTCTTGATAACACGAGCCGCATTTTTGACTATCTACCTAATACAACTTTGGTATATAGTACCCTTATTATTTTGTGTGTTGTATTGAGATCAGTTCAGAAAGTTTAATACAATTTTAAGACGTTTATGTAGGTACTTTCATGGATGTTGGTTTATTATTAAAAATTGTATTTACCTGAGTGTAACATCAAATTGGATTTTATTATTTTAAGCCATTTCAAAAATCCATACATTCTTGAGAGATCTTTTTTATATTATTTGTATCTTTATGGCTACGGAGGAATTTTGTATCGTTTAGTGCGTAACGATAGTTACTACGCCAGTAGGATTCTCGTCAGGTTTACACACATTTTATAAACATACTTAATACATGTATACCTATATGTATGTGTTCTGCCAGGGACAAACGAAATTAAATTAAATGTGTTTTAATTACAGACAATAATTAGGACTTGAAACAATGTTCAGGGATGCATACGCCTATATAAGATGGCATTAATTAATGTTTTTGATTTATTTTTTTTTCTGTTGAGAATTTACCTAATTGAAATTCGTTGAAGACATTTTTGTAAATTTTGTTTTACACCTACTTCTTCTCCTTTCCATGAATATGCTGGTTTTTGTTTTAAGAATATTTCTATCCGTTAGAATTTTGGTAATTAACTTTCGCCAAGGCAAAGAAAATTAAAGAAAACAGATCTGAGTAGTAAGTTTGGTAAGGTTAGGTTAGGTTTAAGTGGCTGTCAGCAAGAAAGCTGACATAGGCTTTATATCTTTATAGTTGCTTCATTGCAATATACTTCACTACTAGAATTTAACGTGTGGATTTCAAGAAGAAATAAAACGCATATAATTTAATGTTATGGCCAAGAATTTAGCTTTATTATAAAGATAAGGGTTTGCCATTATGTTTTGAAAATGATTTCAGGCAAGAGGCCGCCGCGGCTGGCTCGAATAAATTCCAACCAAGAGGCCCAATTTTTAGACAGCTCCAATTGGAGCGTGCGATGGCGGATGGACTCATTCGGGTCTTCTTCGATACTCTGCTCCACAGAAGCAATAGCGTCTGCACTGTACGGCATTTCTGAGGATGCGCGTTATTCGCTCGAGTAAACGTGGTGCGAAACCGATTCATGGCTGCTCGAATTTATGCGGTGCGTAGCGCGAAACGAAGCGTCTCGCAAACCGAACCATTATTTTGGTAATAAATTTGCAAAACGTTGTTCAGGAGTAAATATATTAATTATGGCAAACCAAATTGAGCATAAACCAACTCCGAAAAAAGTATTGCCAGATTGAAAACCACACGTCATATATGTATATACAATATTTTTCTAATAACTTGTGTTCAAGAAAAATATCCCTAAGTATTGACATTTAAGTCGGTAACACCCTGCATGTTAAATAGATTAAGACTCCAAATGGAATAAACAAAAATTACGTATTTTATTCATATGTCTATATCTAGTTTGACTATGACGCACACACTTTTATTTGTGTATGGTTTTCAATTTTACCCTACAAATAAAAATAACAAACAATCGATTTGCATAAAATAATCATTCATTCAACTACTTAAACAATCAACACCTTCATCTGCAAAGTTATCGTTGTGTGTTTTTTTTTTTATTCAATTGTTTAAAAAAGAAAATTAAATAAATGAACCCATTACTATTAGCAAAAGCATTCGTATCTACTCCGGGAAATTAAATATGAATATATAAAAATTTCGTTGCCCATTTTATTTCAACTCAATCTTTTTTACATTTTTTTTTTTTACTTTTTATCTTCTAAATATTTTATTGTATGAAAAAATAATTAAACAGGCAAGGACGAGACAACAAAAATATTTAATTGACCCCTTTATAAATTAAAAGTTTATTCTGCCTTCAAATTATTAATTCCATGTTTATTCTATAAATTGAATATGTCGCTAATGACCAATTTAAATGAAAAAAAAAATATTAAAAATGGAAATTGTATGTTATACAATTTTCTATAATAAAACTTTATAAAACTTTTGTTCGTTCACGAAAGGTGTTTTGAAATTAATTAAGTTTAAAAAGTTGAAGGTAGCATTTGAACGTAATTCAGAAAATCTCTCGCCAACAGTCACTTTTTTAAAAAAGAATTATGTACATACACCTGCCTAACCTACATAATATAATTTAAAGCTTAAACTTTTTAAACAAAAAAAAAATATTAAAAAATGTTGAAAAGATAATCTGATTAACAAAGTTTAATCTGAGTCACAGTACAATCAGATTTTTTTTTTAAAGCTAAGAAAAAATAGTAAGAGCAGACGACGCAATTCCCTGTTTTTAATTATATTCCACAAAATGGTTTCTCAATTTATTTGAGAGAATATTCATTTATTCACTAAAAGTCTGTTTGTACGAGTATACGTTCTTTTGATTAAAAAAAAAACTTTTGATCGCATTTAAAAACCTTGATTTTTTCGGAGAAATAAACGTTTTTCACTTGCATTTGACCATAAAGCTATATATCTCATTCTCAGAAGTTTATTGGACTTTCTTCTCAATATATTTACTTGACAGTTTCAACAATGTATTGGAAACACTATATTCCAAGAATTTAATATACACAATGTAAAACCTCAAAACCACAACAATGTGTTTCAAATTTGTTGCGTTATTTTTAACGAGGATAGAAATTATGATGGGTGTTGAGTTTAATACATAATCTCGATGAGAACACTAAAGTTGTATAGTTCTATAGCGCTGGCTGTATTTTATACAACCAAAAACAAAACCACTGAATTCCTTATTGATTCGAAGCACTAACGGTATTTGTTTCGAAAAATATTTCTATGGAAACCTTCAAACCGTGCTGGTAATTTAAAAAGATACCCACTTCAAAATTAATAATAAATTTCTACTGAAAATATAAGCAAATCCAATCCATGGAAGTGGTATGGATTGGTATGGGTGGTATCTATGTAAATGAGTGTATGCTAGGTTTGTTGGAATTTTGTATAGAAACTTTTATATTTAATTGAAATCAGAGGAAGTGGAAGTTTGGAAAAAGTAACTTTTGTTTTTGGTGTAATATCAACAACAACAACACGTTTTGGTTCATGTTTCATTTTCAAAAAAAAAAAAACTGCATTATAGTTTGTTATGAAATGAATTTTAAAATATAATAAATAAAATGGACAACTTTATAGGTATTGGTTGAATTTAAGGGTTAAAGTTGAATCCTTTTTGTAATTATTCTTTGTTTTAAAGTTAACAAGTGGAGCACGGTACATATTGTATCGGATTTTAGTTCAAAGAAAGTATCTAATGCATATGTTCATATATCAAAAAGTCTATAGGGACTAAAAATGGGGATATACCCTGCGTTTCTTACTAACTTTTATAAAATTATGTTAGAAGGACATTTTTTTAAGATAAAAAGAATTACAAATTAAACTCAAATCAACTATTCTTAAGTCAAGACCTTTGGAACTTTACCATCCACTTTTTGTAATCCCTTTGTTACCCGTAGGTGCATAATAAATTATTGCACACATTTTCTGATCATTCCGTATCAATTGTCAAAAAGTCAAGCTTCAAGTTCAAGAGGGCTTGGTTACAATTGTTCTACTGTTACTGTATATACCTATACATAAGTAGTGGCTTTAAATAAGTAGGAAATTCAAATAAAATACAAATTTGCGAATAGATCGCATGAAATTGGTCTTGTGGTACAAGTGGCTTAGTATTCTTAAAATTAATATTTTAAAACATGCATTTAATTTTAATTTAAAAAAATTGATTTTTATAGAGTGCCATACCATATACATATACACAAAATACTATTTTTTGATTACAAAAATTGTTTTTGTGTTGGGAAAGTAATAAAGGTCGGACTTATAGATTATCATATTTTTACAAATTTCGCCATTCATAACGTGAAGTAGCTTAAAACACAGAAAGAAATATTCAATTACAAAAAGTAGCTTAAATATTTATATATATATATATTTTAAATTGTAATTTTTATGCGAAAATTAGGTGTGTCTACCCGTGGGAAGACAGGCGGGCCAGCTGGAAAATTATACAAAATGGTTTAGAACTATGAAACTATCGTTCTTTAAATTTGTGAGCTTAAAATAAATAACGTCACGACATCCACCGTCCGAATTTCGGAACAAAATATGAATTTATGCAATTATTAAAATATATCAAAAATCGTTGAAGTAATTTTTTATAAAAAAAATAGTTTTTAAATATAAAATTTAAGAAATTGCTAACCTACAAATAATAACTATATATGAAAAAAAAAATCATTAAACCGTTTTCAAGATAGTGATTCTTCAAAACAAAATATAGAATTTTTTTTTATAAATCCAGAATTTTTTTTTTTTGAAAATGTTAATACAAGTTTTTTTGGCAGAAATTTTGTTTACTAAAATACAAAGCTACAATTAGTACCTACACACACGCATTTTTCTTTGCAAAACAGTAAGACCCTTTCCGAGATAGGTATAAATTCTAATAACGGTTGCATAGCAGGGAACGTTATTTTTGAAGTAAAAAATAAAAATCAATTTTCCCCCTAGGGAATCACTAATAGCTTAATTGGTTTAGACTGTGAGCCAAGATACAGACAGACATACAGACGGAATTGTGGAACACACTTGATTAAAATCCCAAGGTCGATTTGCTTACGAATCCTTAACCAAGAATGCCTATAGCCCCATAAAGTACCTACATACATAATATGAATATCGCAATTAAAAATGGTTGTATTGAGGTGCCGTTAAATGACGAAGATACGATTGTTTGTATTTACTCGTACAAGAAAAATGTTTCTTTATTAATTGGTTCAAAATAAACAAATTTAAGTCCTTTACTAAAACTTACATATTTGCATAGATTAAGAAATTAGTCAACATAAAATATAAATTCTGCCTTCAAATAATTTCAATGTCAATGATCCCAGATGTTAGATAATCATTTTTAACAGTCTAGCCTTCAACATTTGTTTAAAATAAATAAAAAAAACATGCCAAAATACTGACTAAACAAACATTTTACTGTCATTTTAAGGAATGATTTCATTTGTTAAATAAATAAATAGTAGGTATACAAATTTAAATTTAAATTTCAAAAAAAAAAAAAAAAAACCAAAAAGCACACCACACCACGTCATAAAGTACCGACCACTTATAAATAAAAAAAAAAAAACTGTCCTCTTGACACAGATAAAAATAAATTGTCATTGTAGGTTTGTTTTTGTTTATATTTATCTCTTTTGAACGTAACAATATTCTTATTTTTAAATAAATACCTGCCCACAAAAACAATCGAATAGCAAAAAACATCACCTTAAATGACGACAGAGATAATCTTTTTGTATGCTTACGTAAGGTGTTAGAATGTAAGCGAAACACAAAAATAATATACGTCATTAATGTTAAAAATAATAAAAGATGCAACAAAAAAAAAAAACATAGACTCACAAAAAAATTATGACGATAATGAGGCGACAAACATCACATGGGTGGATCTAGTGTTAATGTAGAAACAAGGTTGATGATTATATCAGTTTATAAGAAGACATCACCCCACTCAATTTGTGAATTTGATGTCTGCTAGGAAATATACAAATATTTTTTTTTTTAATTTCAAAATTCTATGAAAAGAATTTAGAAGAAAATGAGAAAAAAAAATTCATTATTTGTTAAAATTTATGGAAGGTCAGGAAGGAAAAGTTGGGCCTCTAAGTTCCGGATGATAAAAGCTGTTGAGTAAAGTTGGTATCAGAGAAAAAAGATTTCACGTAACATATTTCAAAACGTGTGAGGAGAAAAGAGATTTTTTTTTTAAAGTGAATTCACGATTTTTCATGTTAAAAAAAAAATGTGCGTAGGGCGTATACGTAATATTTTTTACCTTTATTTTGTAATAAATCGTTTTGCAGTCGAAAATATATTTAAAAAAAAAAAAAGACCATAAGTGCTTCTTAATTCAATCATTCAAGTATCATTCAAGTTGACTCCTCTCAATAATAAAATACTTTTCCTTAATAATTTCAGATATGGTTCTCCACATCATAGTCGATCACAATCGGTTAAAACACCAGGTAGTAGAGCCTCGGGGAGGCCGAACCAATTATGCTTGCCTCAACAAAGATCTCGGTGAGTATGGGTGTGCTTACAGTTTTGTGATATTTTATTTTTAAGTCTTCTTCTTAATTTTTTAAGGATTAAAAGCAATTATTTTGCTTGCGGAGCCAAATAAGCTTATTAAAGTCAAATATACCTACATATGTAGCTAAATCTATAAATATTTTTTTTTTTTTTTGCTTTTAGTGTGGCATCAATGCCAAATACTGGCGTCGAGGAGGAGTACTATAGACTGAGACATTTTTCCATAACTGGTAAGGGTGTCGTTAATCGTGGTGATTCGTTAAAGAGTCGTCGTAGTCGATCAAACAACAGTGTTGCCAGTTCAAATTCAAGGTTAGTAGATAATAAAATTTAATTGAGACTAATTTATTAATATTTGCAATCATTTTTTCTTTGACTTAAAACATAACTTGAATTCAACTTTGTTGTTTTTTTTTTTTTATTAATTTTTTAGTACTGAACATTTAACTGCAACACAAATACCAGCACCAAGTTCAGCTCGCACTTCAGCTACCTGCAGTTTAGCGTCTAGTCGAGAAAGCAGCACATCAAATCCAGGCAGTGGACCATACAGGTAAGAAGAAAAGAATGGCATATTTATTTTACCTTAATTGCGACTTTGTGGAACCTCGGTAAAAAAAGTCAGTTATGCTTAGATATTTGACATTTAGATGATAGATCATTACTGACAAACAAAAAATATTCTTGGCGGTGTTCACATTCGAATCACTGCGCGCGTAGCATTTTGACGTTTCTTTATTTTATCTCAATCCCAGCTCATTGTAAAAAGAGATAGACAAGTGAGGACCTAGCATTCTATTTCTCATCATGAAGTGGTTGTGAGATAAGACAAGAGCCGTTAAAGTGAATCACGTGGAGTGAGTTCAATTAGAATATCGTAAATTTATTTCTAAATTGCGGATTTTTACTGTCACAGAACCCTTTAAAATTATTGGAAAGTTTTTGACTAGTCATTGGAGATGACATTTTTCTAGTATTTCTTAGTTTGCACTCAGAAATAAAGACAGCATATTCCTAAGTTTTGCTGTCAAATATGGAGGAAAATAATGTTTAACTTGCTTACTTAATTTCTGACAGAATAAAACTTATGAGATCTCATATAAATATGAACTGGCTTATAGGTACTATGTTTTCACTTTTGTACACGAAATTCAGTAGGAAAATAATTACGTGAAAACCTTACGTACACACCCAAGTGGAATCCATTTAAAGTGGAACCTATTGAAAATGTCAAAGATTAATTCAATTCAAAACAAGCCAATAACGGCCAAATCAATTTTAAAATGTGATGAGCTGTCAAACGGATATTTTTATAGAGGTTTGTTTTTTTTTAAGTTGGCAATTCTGTTTCTTGTGATAGTAAATTATTTAACAGTTGAAATTGGACATTAAAGCCTTGGTTTTTAAGACCAACAATATATGTAGCCAACACAAATTTCCAGCTTAAAAAAATGTATAACAAAATGATATTACTCAAGAACAATATGTATATTTTGATAAGGAGTTTTTTCAAAAAAAAAAATAAAATTATTAATTTATATTTCTCAATAATCAGCATTAATCTTCATGACAAACAAATTGCTTTTTTTTATTTAAGAGTTCTTATGCTCGGTGGATCAGCTGTTGGCAAAAGTTCATTGGTATCACAATTCATGACCTCAGAATATTTGCATGCCTACGACACAAGTATCGGTAAGTTTCAATTTTTATTCAATTACATTTACAAGCTTTGCTTTTATATCATTTTTTTCAAAACTTAAAACACAAAAACCAACAGTTTTCTTTAAAAAGGTCTACAAATTATAAAAAAAAATCAAACTATTTTTTATTTAAATTCATAAGAAATTTATTTGAGAATTTTTAAGATGAGATCATTAGTCAAGTGCAACTCTATCTTAACTTGTTAGAGTACTTCTTATCTCCCACGCAGTTTTAGATTTATTTTATTAGATTATTCCATGTTATATGAAAAATTAATATACATAAAATTGTTCTCCATGTCTCTAAAAAAAATAAAGGATAAAGCTGCACAGGCCACATAAATATCAACTAATCAATCAAAATTAAGAACTTAAAAAAATGCTTCTACAAAATAGCTATTCTAAATCAATTGTAAAAAATTAACTTTCAATTCGGATTAACTTTAACTACCCGCCCAGGCTATAGGTATTTATTCTACAGAATTAAGTTTTTTCAAATTGTTTACATTCCAAAATGTTAATTTCGAGAAAATAATTTTTATGTCATAAGAAAATGGGAACAATCGTAAATAAAATTTCCCTTGGAATGTTTCCCTTCTTCGAAAATTGAAGATGGTTGAAAGGTTTTCTTGAAATTTATTATTATCGGGAATAAATGTTTTCAAAGGTATTTAACTGTCATTTCAATAGGCCAAATGTGGGCCTACAATCATCAGTGAAAAAGTTCTGTTGTTTTCAATTTTCCTAGGACAGAAACATTCTGAAAGAAATTTTTTTTCTTTTCCTATAATAGCCCCCAATTTCATCTCATAAAAATATCAAAATACCAAACAAAATTAACCAAAAACAAACAAACTCATGTTGTACTGACGCTGAATTTACATAAATGAATTTCCAGATTTTCAACTTTTAACACTTTAACTTGCAGAGGGACTATCAATTTCCATAAACCCAGGATCACATTAATCCCCTCTTTTGTTTTTGAATACGAAAGATAAAAAATATTCCAAAGTGATAACATTTTTGTTGAGTGTCTTAAAACTTGAGGTTCGCCTTCAGGGAAAAGTTAAACTTCAAATAATTTATTTTATACCTAAATAAAAATGGGTAGCTATTTTTGTCCCACTTAAGGTAACATATTCAAAAAAACGACTTTTCAAACATAATAAATTGTCTGTGTAGGAATTTCATATATGCATCATCAGGATTATTTTTGATGAGAGTAACTTTTTTTTATGAATTGATACATAATTCCATAAAAAATGTTTAATTTCAAATAGGTATGTGTTTTTTGTATATGAAAATGCATAAAAAGAGTATAAGTAGAGTACTTTAATAAGAAAAAAATTGACAAATAAAAATGTATTACAAAAGAATACGTGAGACTTGATTAAGTCTCCATGTGGGGAAGGCATCTAGGGATGAAGCATATTTTGTTTTATTTAATCAACTATGTAAATATGGATATTAAATATTTTTTTTTACAAAAATAGGCTGACAAGAAACAAGAATCGAGCTTCAAGGTTTTAATTTTTAATGTGCATAAACATACATACATTATCAAATTTAATAGTTCAAAAACTGGCGTTTTCAACTGTTATATTTAATGTTTTAGATTCTTGAAAGGCTGTAGTATCTTAATGCTCTTTAATTAGCCATCGCCACTTAAGAAAATAATAATAACCTCAGAGTAAACTTTTGAATACTTCTCTTATTGATTAATCGGATTTAAAGCCTCTCACCTAGCAGATTCAACCCATAAGCCTAGTACCTGGACAGATCGAGTCAAAATTAATCTACCATATAAAATTTTTCCCATCAGCGCAAATTTTATCTCGAATTTTTTTCCGAACAGTACGCTGCTGCAGTGCAAAATTTGACAGTTGTATCCACTGTAGGTAAACAAAAGTCTCAAGTTCATTTTGAGCGGAAAAACAATGCATTATTTAGCTAAACAAATTCTGAAAGCTGATGGCCCAGGGATCTATTCAATAGAGAAAAATAAAATAAAACCCGATATTGGACTTCTTGGAATTTTTTTCGATTCTCCAACTTCAAAAATTTGCGTGGTTTTTGGCAAGTTTTTGTAGAGATTAAAACAATAGAGATAAAATTTAGTTTTTAATGATCTGCGTACGAGGCTCGAAGTTTCATGTTATAAGCTTTTAATTCGAACCTGATTGAATTTTTCGCAGGATTGAGAGCATTCTTTGTTTTTAAAAAAAATTGCTTGTTTTTTGCAAAACATTATAAAAAATTCCCTACCCTTGTTACTGCTACACGACTGCTTACATTTTTGAAGAGGTGATTTGTGGTAAACAACTCTGTAGAATATTTTGAATTTTTTTTCTAAATTTCTACAATTATTCATCGACTCTGGCATTTTGTTAACCTTTTTTCTTAGGTTTTGAAAAAAGACAATGGTAGTTTCTGGAAATCCCTCTCTGAAGGCAGTGAAGTCGGCAAACGACTAAACAGAGTATTTTTTTTTCTATTTTTAGTGATTTTTCTGTGGATGTTAAAATCGATTCTTGATGGTGTCATCCTCGAAGTTGATCAGCGTTGAATTCAAGTTGTATAAAAAAACAGATTCTTGCTTGATAACTCGATAACTGTTGTTTTTGTGAGAAAAATGTTTACAAAACTGCTAGATGATTAAACTAAGCATTTTTTCTTACAAAACATTTGCTCTGAGGCTAATAGGGATTCAGACACTAAACAAATATTTTAACCTTGTACATGTGTAAAGGGTGTTTTTTTTATACGTGTAGTTTTCAATCTGGCAATACTTTTTTCGAAGTTGGTCTTTTTGACAGTTGTCACTTGATTTATGCTCAGTTTGGTTTGTCATTTTATAATGAATAAATTGACTTTTGAAAAACGTTTGCAAATTGTGCAAATTTATTAGCAAAATAATGGTTCGGTTCGCGCGAATTTCACAAGAAAATTTTGTTCAGTTATGAAGCTCATTTTTGGTTAAATGGGTACGTTAATAAGCAAAATTGTCGTGTTTGGAGTGATCATGATCTACCAGCCATTGGTGAAACGCCATTACATCCTCAAGAAGTCACTGTTTGGTGTGCTCTATGGGCAGAGGGAATCATTGGTCCATATTTCTTCAAAAATGAAGCCGGCCATAATGTTACAGTCAATTTATTGAAGGAAACTTTTGGAGAGCGCATTATCTCGCGTCGTGGGCCTGTGGCGTGGCCTTAAAGATCGTGCGATTTGACACCGCTGGAATATTTTTTGTGGGGTTTTGTGAAGACACTTGTCTACGCAGATAAGCCCGAGGCGATTCATGCCTTGAAAAAGAATATTCGGCGCGTTATTGCTGACATACGGCTCCAATTGCTGCAAAAAGTGGTCGAAAATTGGGCCTCTCCGCTGGAATTTAAAGGAGCCAGCGGCGGCTGCCATTTGCCCGAAACCATTTTTAAAACATAGTGTAAAACCCCTTTATTTATAATGAAGCTAAATTCTTGGCCATAACATTAAATTATATGCGTTTTATTTCTTCTAAAAACCACACGTCTAAAAAAAACACCCTTTACTTGAGTTTAAAGCAAAATAGTGCCTAAAACGCTTAAGGGTAGGTACATAATTATGTTTAACTTACTCATCTCCTTTAGTTAGTCTGACAGCTTATATTTCATTAAAATCCCATTCTTGATGAAGCTTAATCTTTATTCTTCCTTTACCTGAATTTCACCATGCCATATGATTTTTTTTTGCCATCTGGCGTCGTAATAAGTCTTTGAATATTCTTTTGTGGGTGGTAAGCTGTAAAAAAATGCTGTTATAGGTTGAAATAAATTTCAAATTATAATGATGAATTTATGTACTACGTTGTTTTCAGTTTACGCACAGCACTTGTTTCTGTCGCTACTATGTCTGTATAGCTGTAAGACCTTTCTCATTTTTGAATGATTGTTATTTCGAAGATGAATCACTTTAAAATTTGGTCGTCCTTTTAATTTTTTTTTAAGTAGGTGTGTTTTTGATATCTTGTAACAGTTATTTTATTTTGTGCGCAATTACAAAGAAGATTTATGTTGGTTACCTTTTTTGGGTTTTTTTTTTTTTTTATTGCCAATAAAAATAAGGGTTACCTGCTGGTAGGCTTAATTGGGTTAATTCTTGGAAATAATACATTTAACCTTTTTACATACAACCTGATCCAACTTTTACTGAGAAGCTATAAATCTACTAACAAACGTTAAACAAAATATTCATGAAGATTTTTATAGACAGTGAAAAAACGTTTGTATATTTTTCGTTCTATGAATACAATTGTTAAAGCTTTTTTAAAAAATCTGGGTTACTTTGGTCTTTAAATTATGTTTGTAAAGCATGGAAATTTAAACATTCAATTCATCAATCAGAGTTTGTCTTCTGTAACTTCGGAAAAACTGCATTTTCTTTATCTCCTATGGTTAATTCAATGGCCCGCTGATGTAGCTGTATCTATTGGTAAACTGTCTAAACTCCAACCTATCATTTTACTTTGACTTAATTTAATGGTGTTTCTTATTAAGTTAAGACTATGTAATACGACACTCTATCGGGAAATCTCGAGTCCTAACCGTCAATTTAGTAGAAAATAAAAGCTGATCAGGGGCCTATAACACAGAACAACAAGTAAACTAATCATCAATTTCTTGTTCAACTTTCTTTATCCAAATTTTCGATGACGCTGAGGCATAATGGAAGTTCTATCTATCTTATCCTTTAGCTCTTGAATTGTTGCTGACTTATTGACGTACACGTTTTCTCTCAAATAACTTCAAAGAAAGAAGTCCAACGGTATCAAATCACATTATCTTGAAGGCCAATTGACATCGCCACCACGTGAGATAACACGGCCATTGAATTTGTCGCGCAAAAGAGCCATTGTTCCGTTAGCTGTGTGGCAAGTGGCACCGTCTTGTTAAAACCACATATCGTCCACATCCATATCTTCCAATTCGGGCCATAAAAAGTTAGTTATCATCTCACAATAGCGAACACCATTCACAATAACTGCCTGACCGGCCTCATTTTGGGAAAAATACGGCCCGATGATGCCACCAGCCCATAAACCGCACCAAACAGTCACTCTTTGTGGGTGCATTGGTTTTTCGACAATCACTCTTGGATTATCATTCACCCAAATGCGGTAATTCTGCTTTTTGACGAATCCACTGAAGTGAAAATGTGCCTCATCACTGAAGATGATTTTCTTCGAAAATTGATCATCCACTGTTGCCATTTCTTGACACCATTCTGACCATTGACGAAGCGTTGCTCGCTATTGTATATCATTCCATGGTTCAAATTGATTAGTCTGAAATTGACAAATGCCAAATGAAATGCAGAAAAAATATTGACGTTTAGGTGTGGTTCACATTCAACATCTGCCCTTAAAATTTAACCACCCTTTATAAGTCGAGATCCAGATCCAAACCAATGCAAATCTATTCAAATTTTCTTCTTTACATTTTAAACAAGTTACCCGACCCTTTTACTTGATAAACACGACTGCAAGTGTTTTTTTTGTTCCTAACTTGTTGACTTCGAACAAGTTTCCGATCCTCGGTTGAAATTAATCAATTATTCAACAAGCTTTATTCTCTCTTTTTTTAACTCTTGTTGTTTCCAATTACAGAAATGGCGGATTTGTGAAATTTCCCACTTGTTGCAATATGCCAAAACAATTGTTATAAATAGTTCCCCGAGACTTGTTGTTACGTGTCACATAAATTTTAAACAGTTGTTGAATTTCACTTCTTCAACAAACACTTTTTGTATTGTGTTATAGGCCTCAGTTGACACATTGGTATTTAAAATTATTTTTAGTACCAAAAAGAACGGTATCTGTGACATAAAATTTTTGGACAAAATGGAAAATCTAATTTTTCTCAAAATCGGTTCCACAGTTTTTTTTTTTTTTTTTTAATTCAGTAAAATGAATTATGTATATAGGCTGCCTTTTAGTTAAAAAAAAGGCTTATTAATGCAGCATACCATTTTAGTGTCGATTTTCTCGAAAACAGTTCAAATTATTTTGATTAATTTTTGGATGAAGAATGATTTATATACTTTAAATAAAATTGCGTACCAAAATTTCCAAAAACTTATTTTTTTGGATTTAAAAAAAAAAACACAATTAACGCAAAAACCTGTTTTTTTAACATAATATAAAATTTTTTGGATAATAATTATTCTTATAGCCAACAATACCTCTCATACAAATGTTTAAAAACCGTTGAAGACATTTTTTTTTTTCTCAAAAACGACTTTTACGATTTTCATAAAATATTTGTATGTATCGAAATTAGTAAGGTCTAGCATATAAAATAATTAAATTTTACATTGAACTTTTGACTATCTCACTATCTGACATACCGATTAGAACTAAATCGTAATAAGTTTAAATAATACTGCATATCAAAAGTTTCAAAAATATTATTTTTGGATTTTTAAAAAAAATATTTCAAAATAATTTTTTTGAAAATTCGTTAATTCGAAAATGGGTAAAAGACTATTTTTTTTTTCTAATTCAATTTTTCACTCCACATTAATAAATACTCAAAATTAGAGTACCAATTTTGTTTCTTAAAAATGTTTACGAAATTGTATATACAAAAAAATAATTATTTTTAAAAACCGCTGCTCATAAATAAGAATTTATTAAAGAAATCAGGTAGTGTACCGTTGGGTTCAAAACAGTTTTGGAAGTATTATTATTTCTAATGTTTTTGATTTTAAACAATTTTGTTCATTTTTGTACACTTATACAAAATACTTCAACTAACAATAAGCTATTATTTTACAAAGACTTTTTAATATAAAATTGGTATCAAAGTTCACACATTAAAGGGCGAAATCTTCAAAGATAAATTATTATATTCAACCTTATTTTCTCTTCTTATTTTAGGTAATTATTTAGATTTATAAAATGTAAATATGTAATTTAAATTATTTTTTTCACTTTCTTTTCTCTTTCTCCTCTTTTCAAATTTTTGTTCAATTTTTTTTTGTTTACAATTCGCATTATTTTTCATAATCATTATCTTTATTTATATTTAAAAAAAAAATATTTCGTTTTCTTTCAAAATGCGAATCGAATCAAATTTTATAGGCAACACAAATATCCAAATTCGTATCGAAAAACCGTCCGATGGTAAAAATAAATTTTGATATTATATTTTTTTTATGTTTTACTTATTTTTTTTTTTATTTTTGTTGTAATGTAGGATAAACAAAAACCAACACAAAGTTGTCACTCGATCAAATAATAATTAATTACTGAAGTATTTGAAATATTTAATTTTTAAATCTTATAAAATGCAAGTTCATAATACAAACATTTAGTTTTTTTTTTCAAACCTTACCACTGAATCTTAAATAAGTATATTTACCTTTCTTAAGCACGTTAGATTATATGGTCAGAAATAAATTGGAAGAAATTGTGCTTTTTTGTTAATGTTTTTTTTTCCCAAACCCAGTTAAGCTTGAAAGTAAACATTTTATCACTTTTGATATATAGCTATAGTACCTATATACCTATAGTACCTACACATCTTAAATTGTTTCATTCACTTAAATAATAAACCTTTATGAAATCCTGAGTCTTTTTTTTTTTAATTAAGGACGAAAATAAAAACCTCTTTTGCACTAACAAATTGTTTTTTTTAGATGAAAAATATTTTTTTAAATTGCACACTAAAAAAAAAGATTTGTTACATTTTCTTAATCTAAAAACATACATAACACATATACCTAATAAAAATAATAATAATTTAAACAATAAGTATCTATGCTAGTATATCCCAAGAAAATTTAACAAAATGAAGGCAAATTACAAAAAAAAATCACACTAAGATGAATTTTGGTGGTGAGCCTTATCTGTATGTTGTAAAAACACTTTTTAAAAATCACCATAAGTTTGGACCAGAGTTAAAGTGGTTTGTGAAAAGTGGTAAAATTCGGTTTATTTATATATAATTAACTTGATAATTATCATTTAAAAACATTTGAAGATAAAAATAGTAGGTAATCAATTATTTACTCCAACTTATTCTGTCTGTACCCGAAAAAAATTAAACTTTTGGTTTGAAAAAATTCTGACAAAGATTAATTCTGGTGGGGAGTTTTGTTTGTTGGCCCTATAAGAACATCTTAAAAAGTAGGTATCCTACATTTTTCAGTTTTTCCAAACATGTGTACCCATCCTGAAAAGCATCAGTTTTTTTGTAGAAATAAAAAATTGTTCCTCATAAATTTGTACGCAATAAAATATTCTGACACCTTTTTGTAAGAGCAATAGAGCAGCAGGGGCCTGTAATTTACCACTTCAAGTTGCTTGAGGTCCTAATCCACTTGTACACAAAGTCTAAAGTTAAGTAGATACGGTTGTCAAAACTGACACCATTTGTCCCAAAATATGTCCCAAATTTCTTACAACCGTGTAAACTTACATTTTGTCTGACAATATTAGCAAAACAAAAAAAAAACCATTGGCAGGAGCCCATCTGGCAATGAAACTGTCGGGTATCTTAAAATCGTCTGAATTCATCTAAGCTAAGTTTAAAGAAGAAAAATCGGATCAGAAAAGCCCAAGTAGAAGTATGTGAAAATTGTCCGAACAAATAAGTACATCTTTATGTTTTTTTTTATTATTAATTTTTAACGGGTGCGTTTGGGGAAATTAGATATCAGATATAGCGCTCCGTCAAAAACTAAACCAGCGAAAAAATTTGGCTGAAGAATCCTGTACATGTAACTGAGATTGCTGAGGCCTTCGAAATCTCATTTTTCTGAACATGCCTAATAACAATTTGTTTGCAGTGATTTAAAATTTGTATTTGATTAATTTTAGATTATCGATTTGTTAAACACACAAATCAGCTGAAACTTTGACATTTCTCATTCACCTCAAAAGAAGGTACAGAAAATTTTCTACTTAACAGTTCTGGACAGTTTCATTAAACGCAACGTGATAGAATGAAGAACAGTTAAGGGTAAAGTTTTTACTCATGGAACATACAATTCTGGTACTTTTCTAATATTTTCTCTAAAAGATTATTTTAACACACATTTTAAAATCCAATATTTGTATTATTGTCAGACTCATTGAAATTTTTCAAATGCCAAAGTTTTGAATTGCGATACAATTCTAACTCTTCAGCCAGTATAATGTTTCGTAATATCCCTCCTGCTGACGGCCCAGCCAAAATCCTTCGCCCAAACACTAAAATTTTTGTTTAACCATTTATCATTCTAACTATGTACTTATTCAGCTAAAATAGTCGACTATACAAGTTTTTGGTCACACACTAATAGGTTACGTACCAGTTGAAAAAAAATTCAATTTATTTGAATTTCATGCAAATGACCCCACCAATTTTTCGTACTCAAACATCTGTCAATCGTAGGTATGTGAACTGACAATTTTCAACCTGATAACAACGTTGTCAGGACATTATCCCACCAACCATCTATCAATTAAATTGTCAACTGTCAGACATTACCTATATTCGTTTATTTCTCAAAAGTTCCTATTTCTACCAATTTAAGTCCAAAGTTCTGTCAAAGTTTCGAGAAGTAAACCAACAGACGTATTTGGGACAAACTCTGCTAATCACGTAAACTGACAATTAAGATTTTGGATTTACTTTGTCCTTTTTTGACGGAGCAAAATAAATGAAATATCATTTTTTTAAACGAGGCTAAATAAGAAGGTATAGTTGGCTATTATCAGCTTATAGTTGGCTGTTGGCAGATAATTTGTCAGAGTATTGGCAGATCTGAAAATATTTTCGGGTCTGACAGCCGTCTGTAATTATCTTAAAAGTTGGAGCATTAGTGTATTGTGTCCATTTGCTCTAAATGTCCATAGCCATCGAATCCCATGTTTTTAAAAACAAATAAGTGCGACATTTCTTTTTCTGTACACATCGTTTAGTTAGGTCTTATATTTTTGCAATCATCCGTTGCTGATAAATTCTTCAGCGCTAAGCATCAGGCTCATTGGGATTATCAAGGTTTTATATATGTAGACTTTTCTTAGTTGGTCGGGATAGGACTTTATTAATCAATTGTCTTATTAAGACCGAAATAACAGTGATCGGCAAGAGTTATTCTTTGCTTGATTTCCGCAGTGTTATTAGATGTGTTAAAATGTATAGCAGGCCACTGTGACGCCCTACCTGATTCGTCAATTTTGGGTGACCTTTTTTTGCAAAAACTCATTTTTTTCGCATCTGTCTTCTAGAAAACCTACTTGCAAGCGCACCAATAATTTAAAAATATCTGGCATATACGCATAATGCATGCTTTGTAATTTGAAAGATTTGAAAATTTTTTAACAATTTTTTGTGACTTGGGTTAAACATAAAAATCAAAGATGGGATAGTGTAAAGAAAACACATCCAACACAGCACAAATTTCATGGCAACACACCGCATGCTTCATAAGTACAATTATGTTAAATTAAAAACCTATTCTAGTTTAAAATCTGTTTAATTTTCCATACCACATCCATAAAACCTATAGTACTTACTGATTAAATACATAAATGCCATGGCCTTCAGTACACATCCTCTTACCAATATCAATCTAAACATATATAAAGAAGATCTTAACAACCGTCTCCTTGATATAGCTGTTGCTAGGATGATAAATCCATTAAGGTTCATCTACCGCAAGAAATTTATAATGCCGCAAAAGCTTGTCCTTCTTTCTCAACATTCATCAGTATATAGGTACCTATAATGTAATGACTTTTTGTATAACAACAAAGACTTATTTCCAGCTTCTATCAACCTCAACAAAACCCAAAAAATCCACCTTAGAGAAGATATTTTCGATAAAACGAGCCGGAGGAGCTCCATAACCCTCTTTTAATAAGACATTATCCTTTCATCCTTCTTTGCATTTTAACTTGAAATTTTTTTCGTTAGAATGTCTTCTTGTTTTCTACTCAAACATGTGCTTGTTTTAATTTAATTCAAAAGCAACAACTTTATCAGCACCTTCAGCTATACACCTTTCCCAACTTAAGCAACTAACACAAAAAAAAAAAAAAACAAAAAAAAATGTCTCAATCTAGCCTTCGTAATATGTAAAACATTTACTTTAAGCACGTTCCAAGCCGTTTGTTCCAATCTTTGTTATCGCATCCTTTCTCGAGATCGAGTCCTTTTTTTTGTTTTATATTTATTTTTGCTACTATCTTCAGCTCGACTGCATTTTTGTTAATGTAAGTCCTTTGTCTTTTTATATATCTATACATTTTCGTTTTCTGAGCTGAGCTGTATCTCTGAACTTGTTTTTTTCTTCTACATGCAAAATCTCCTTTTTGAATAAATCACCTTTTGCCCACCAAATGCAGATAGTGGTATCTGGTATTCTTTTTGTATGCAAATTTCTTTCTTATGTTAAATTTATTTTTTTATTTAAAGTTTGTTCTTCAGTTTCTATAAGAATATCTAAAACAAAAAAAAAAATTGCTAAGCATACAAATATTATAAACACAAGAGCACTTGTTTTTTTTCATATTTTTAAAAAAAAATCATTGAATATAAAACTTTTGAAACATTTCAATCAATTTCCTTTGTTGTAGATGATGATTCTGGTGAAAAGTCTGTTTCAGTGCTTTTAAGCGGAGAAGAGTCCGAACTGATTTTTATCGACCATCCCTACACAGATATGACGGTAAGTTTTGAATAATTGATTTACTTTTCCATTACATTTACTGTTTGGTTTTTAGGTATGTACAGTGGCGTAACAAATTTTCTTCTGGGCCTATAATTTCCTATTTTTTAAATAAATTAGTTGGTTTTTAAAATTAAATTTCGAAAAAAAGGATTTTTGGGTTTCATACAAAAAATTATACTTCAAGAATTATCCCGCACTTCAACAAAGCATGTACTTGCTAAATTTCAAATTTATCTCAGTGTAATCGTACACAAACATTCTATTTTGCCAGTGCCGTCGAAATCATTACTACAGGTTCGCTGCTTTTCTAAAGAAAGCTCCATAAATTACAAATTTTAAAAATAATGAAAACTAATCATGAAATTTTAAATAAGATATTTATTAGAGTTAAAATTCTAGAACCGAAATTCGCCCAAAAGAAACATTCACGTGAATTTTTAATTTTCACACTCCAAATTGATTCTCCCCCGGCGAAATAATTGTGCTTCCTAAATTTTAATTCTTAGGCCCAGTTTTTCAGTCGTGATTTAAACCAGAGTTAGCTAACTCTTGGAGGAGATTAACGCACAGTGAACTGAGGAAGCAGTTTTTCGGTGGAGAATACATGCGGAACGACTTAACAAACTTGGTGGATAAAACATCAAAAGCATTTTTTCAGTTAATCCTGAGTTAACTCACCAAATTTGATCAGTTAACTCGGGTTTAACTTTTATCTCGCACTGAAAAACTGTATATATGTACCTACAGATATGAGAAACACTCATAATAAGAAAAACTCGCCATAAATATGTTTGCACCTTAAATGACAGGTTCCAATTTTTTAAGGGAATATTTTGCAACTGTTTGGAAAGCACCCAAATGCTTTGTCAATATTATATGACATTTGAATAAGTTTGATTTATTTTGTTTTGTCTCTGTTTTTCTTTCTCGTAAGACTTTATCTTTCTTATATGTGTTGTTTGTATATGAGAAAAACTTGGAAATGACAAATAAATTTCTTGGATTTTCAGAGATTCTTATATCCATGTTGTACTGTAAAATGTTCTTTTTCAAATTTTCAGTCAGAGAATCTTGCCTCAAAAAAAGGAGCAGAACTATAGTTATTTTTTCGACGGCACTGACACAAAACGGAAGGCACCCCTGAAGTAAACTCTTTTTTTACCAGAAAATCATTAAATTAGGATCTTTTCGGGGCTTACAGTAACATATACTTATATCGGCAATACCTGGATTCTTTTACCATTCATCGCGGGAATACTTTTACGCACGCACAATCTATCTAATTAAATTTCTTGATTTAACTTACGACAAGTCCAGATCTCAACTATTTATAGATAACCAAAAAAAATTCAGAGCTTTGAAATTTGTTGTTACGCCACTGATGGTCCTGCCACCATTATCCTTTTGTGATGAATTTAAATATTATATAAAATCGTCCTTTATTCTCATGATTTTGTTTGTTATTTTCATTAAAGCCGGATGATTGTTTGACCAGCTATGATCCCCATGGTTATTGTGTTATTTATTCATCGGCTGACCGTAGCAGTTTCACAATTGCCGAAAGGGTTCTCCAGGTATTATGGACAAATGAAAATATCGCACAAAAGGCTGTTATTTTAGTTGGGAACAAAGCAGATTTGGCCAGAAGCAGACATATTACGTCTGAAGGTAAGAGAGTTTAACACTTATTAAAGTATTTTGTTTTTTTTTTCGTTTTAATAATAAGTAGGTATCTACTCGTATTTTATTTGTTCTTCTGTGAGATACAACGATATTGTTGAGAATAATAAAATTCATTTTAACATATTTTTCAATGAAAAGAGTAAAATTAATGAGGAATTGGGGTTTTTGGTTAAGCGTGTGCTGTGGCAAACAAAAGAGGCTATGAAAATTGTATTTGCTTCTTCAAAAATATTTATTACAGACATTGATTCACATTGTTCCTTACTTTTCAAAGAAAATCACTAGTTGTTTTGTTAATTTTTAAAGAAGAACTTAACAAATGAATAAATAATTTTTCACAGGTCTTTGTTCTCTTTAACGTTTACCTTGCTAAGAGGTATCTGTTTTTTTCAGTGTAGGATTAACTTTAACTTTCAGTTGACACAAAATCTATCGAAATCAAAGTGTGACACTTTAACAATGTGCATTTACTGTATCAAAACAGAGATGAAACTGTGTAAATGGCAAATTCGATAGTGTTGCCCTCTCTATTTCGGTAGGTTTTTAACATGCATCTGTCAGAAACTCACCAAATTCATTGATTTAACTCGGGCGGTATTTAAATTCTCCGAAAAACATGTTCAAAGAGTTATAACTCGGGTTTAACTCCAACACCAGGATGATCTCGCACTGAAAAATGGTGCTTAACTTCTAATTAGTCTGCCGAAAGCGGTGGGTTAAAATCTTGAACTTTGGATGAACAGCATTTGGAGCTTCATGCAACTGGCATTAAAAGTTAAAGTTGACTCCTCTGATAAACTTCTTCTGCTTCAACTCAGGTTTTATTTATTTGTAGGATTAACTGACTCTATAGTGTAATTCTGTATTTACACTACTGACAAATTGGAAGAATTCTGGCATTTAACTGTCAAAAAAAGGAATGAAAAAACTCATTTTTTTGGAAGTATAGTGACAGAAAAATGCCAATTTGCAGCATAACTGAGAGTTAACTCTGCACTTAAAAACTGTGCCAAAAAAAACTATTTCCTCGGTCATGTCATACAAAACCTTCCTATTCAAATATTTGATGGTTTACTGTCAAGGAGTCTTTCGACCTATGTACCTACTTACTTATTGATTTTCAATTTTCTCTCAATACCATCAATGAATGATAAACTCAATAGGTTGATGATGACGCATTTTAGTAAGCCTTTGATGGTATTTACCCCAAATAAAGCTTATTTGTAATTCCAAAATAATGAGATTTTACCTTAATGGTGATATCATTTGCTTTTCACTGAAAATCAATAATAATCTAAACTACAATAATTCACACATATCTGCACACACACATACACTCATATTAAAAAATAAACCTTAATTACACGACACTCATTATAAAATATTCCTCATTTCGAATTCTCATTACAGAGGGCAAAGCAATGGCAACTGCATACGATTGTAAATTCATCGAGACCTCGGTTGGGATTAATCATAATGTTGATGAGCTTCTCGTCGGCCTTCTTTCGCAAATTCGTCTCAAATTGGAAAATCCAGAAAAATCAAGGTAAAAGTCACATAAAACCCAAAAGCAATTTCGATTAACCATCACCACAAAGAAAAAAATCCTCAATTTTGCATTGCAACAAAAAAAAAAAAAAAAAAAAAAAAACCAGAAGATTACAAACTGTTCCTTTTTAATAGAAGCAATTTGAAAACCTCTTGAATCTTAAACCAGATTGATCCCACTTCAAAAAGCGCAAAGAAAACCTTTTTTTCTACCGAAATCCTTCATAAAAAAATAATCCTACTAAATCCACTCGATATACAAAACATACACACATGAAAAATTATATTCATAAAACACATTCATGCCGGCTCTTAACGTTTCTTGCATTTATGTACATTGTTTAGGGATTTATTCAGAAAACGTTCCACAAGGAAATCAAAGCGAAGGGCCTGTTCACCGCTGGGAGGTGCCTGCTTGACTGGCAACGGAGGCACTAATCCGAATACCCCTGTAGGACCGGCAAATAATGTGATCACAGATGTTAGTACACCACCAGGAAGTTCACATAGCAGGTAATTCAAAATAATCAAAAAAAAAAAAAAGAACTCTTTATGATTTTATTAAAGAAACAAAACAGAAATAAAACTAAACCCTTTACGGTTGGTCTCTATATACTTCCAGTCCTAGAAAATATCGTGGATCACGTACATCGACCAGTCTGAAGGTTAAAGGACTCCTGGGACGTGTTTGGGCAAGGGATTCAAAGTCAAAGAGCTGTGAAAATTTACATGTCCTATAAGCAGATAATTCTGAGTTACTTCAATACCTATTATATGTATCTGTGTTTATGGTTTCATCCCATCTGTGTTCCGAGCGTTGAAAACAAAAAGTAAACCTATCATCAGCACCATCAAGTCCCTGCAGAGAATAAAAGAAAGTATTACAAAATCCCTACATTGTGGTATATCTGTATCTTTGTTAAATATAATGATGACTCTCATTAAATTTCTTATCTATGTGTATAAATGTATATCTACTATTATAGCTAAATGTATATTTTAAACTTTTATTTCACTCACACTTTCTTATTAAAAAAAAAAACCAAAAAAAAAAAAATACAATACAAAATATATATGTGGGAATAAAATATAATATTAAAACTATAAGAAAGTCCTTCCACGCGCAACAGTATCATTTATATAATTTTTATTATTAATAATATGTACCATGCAATATGCCATGTAAATTTCCTTAACTCTAAGTTTTGTTGAATAAGTTTAAAAATTATTTAGATATATTTACTTAAATGTTTAGTTCTTATAACTATGTATTTTATTTTTTAAGTTAATATTATGTTGATTATTTTTTTTATAAAATATATATATTATGCCTTACATTTACTTAAGTTGTTTTGTTTTATTTGCTTTTAATAGAATTATATAGTTCTGTTAATCTTTGTTATAAAAAAGGGACATTTAAAACTTACCAGTAAGTGAAATCAGACTCTTCCGTAATTGAATTATTAATAATAATTAATCAATCAATAAGCGTTTTCAATTTGAAATTTGTTGCACCAATTCTAAATTTCAATAAGACTTTATTTAAAAGTTTTTGTTTTCCATAAAATGTGTTACTTTTTTTAAAATTACCAATTAACCTATTAATTTTTTTCAATTAATATTAACTGGTGGATAAAAATAAAAAAAATTCCGGTTATAACTCCATATTTAATTTATTAGTAATACAAATTTTGAATTAAATATTTTTTGTCAAAGATAAAAATTCCAACACGGTGTTTTGTTATCGATTTATTTGTTCGCGAACGACGAATAACTCTCACAAAATGAAGAATGTGAATATAAATTAAGTTCAAGATGGGGCAGATTCCTTGGGAAACCCACTATTAATGACTTATAATTTTATGAAATTATATTTGAGACTTACTTCCTCCTAAAGTTTGACATATAACTGTTTATTATTTCGAGACTTCTTCCTATGTATATTTTACATAAGGGTGGTCCTTATACAATTGGTTCTATATAGAACCAGTTTTTTATTTCACCTCCTTAATAGGTACCAAACATATTCCTCCCTTTATGTTAAAACTCGCCTGAAAAAGTGGCAAGTTTTTGACAAGTTTAGTCAAGGCTAGTTTGCAGTAGTGAAAATTTAGATGAGGAGAGAGTGTAAAATAGTTTTGAGAACCTTGCTTTTATAAATACTTTTCGGGCAACTATTGCTATGTCCTCAGAAATACCTCGTTTATGAATAATTATTTAAAGAATAAACTTATTCTATTTCATCATTTTTAATAAATGGTTCGATATATCGGACTATTAAGCGGAAGGTCACAGGATCGAATCCCAAATGAACCAAATTTAATTTTGGTCTCCAGC
This sequence comes from Leucozona laternaria, assembly GCA_932273885.2. Lineage (NCBI taxonomy): Eukaryota > Metazoa > Arthropoda > Insecta > Diptera > Syrphidae > Leucozona > Leucozona laternaria. The sequence continues at coordinate 16,722,889 of OW026368.1, read as the reverse complement.
AAAAGGGCTTATAACTGGTTAAGACCTAGCCAATTTCGATAGTCACCCTTGCCAGAGCCCCTTTTCAATTAAAAAAAAACTGTAAAACTTTCTAGGGCCTCATTAAAATCTAGAATTTTGTTTTGCACGCGGGCAAAGGTGATACTTATTACATGCCACAAAAGCTAAAGACATCTAAAATAGCTTAAGACAATACAAAAATTCGTATGCGAGCGTGGGTCTATTTGCTCTCGTTAAAGCAGAAGGGGTAGTTTTATAAAATAAAACAAATACTTCAAACTAACAAATAAAGTATTTGAAAGCAACAATAAAGGCCAGTTTGTTCACAGCTGATCATCTTAAATCAAGATTCAAATGAATCTTTAATTTGAGTTCTTAATCTTGCTAACCAGCCAATTTTGGTTGATTAGCCAAAGCTTTGCTTTTGTTTTTTTAAGCCGTAAATCCATTCCTTATTTTATTTTCAAAGTTTAAGAAATCGGCGTATTATTTTAATAATTATTCCTTTTGGTCGGTGAAAAAAAATGCAAATGGGGTGGGGAAGGTCAGTGATTGAGGGATACGCCTTTTTATATGCTTCACAGGTTTTCAGGAAGGGTGCGTTAAGATAGGGAAAGGTTTTTAACATTTGGAATCAAATTATGCCTACCGAACACTAAGTACTATTTAAGGACCACATTTACAAACATATACATAAATATCCCTGGAACTTAGGTTCGTGCTACCATATTTGTATGCAAAACATGCAATTTCGAAGCTTTAATATTATTATTGTTGGCAAGGAAGAAAAGTGATATAGCTCGAAACAGTCCAGTTACGCATAGGCTATTTAGGCTGCACCATGGGACGGTCCACAAAAAGATATTCCAGAAATCAAAATTTTTAATAAAATTAAAACATCCTTGTTTTCACACTCTGATGGTGCAGGTGCATCTTACAATATCATTTTTGTAAAAAGTCCAAGCTGTTGGAATGACCAACGCTTGGAAAATGCATAAATATGTGTTTCAGTGCCGGTGCTAGGAGACCATGGGAATTTCTGATGTTAATAAGGAAAACCGACTTATTTTATGGGAATTTTTTGTTCATAAAATCTAAAACTAAGGTCCAGTTTTTCAGTGCGAGATTTAAGTTAAACCCGAGTTAACTCATCAAATTTGGTGAGTTAACACAGGTTTAACTGAACAGATGATTTTGATATTTTATCTACCGAGCATTTTTAGTCGCTACGAATTCATTTTCCATCGAAAAAATGCTTCTCCAGTTCACTAGTGGGTTAATTTACTTCTAGAGTTATGTAACTCTGGCTTAACTCACCACTGAATAACTGGGCCTAAAAACGTTAATGAAACATCATAGTGGTTATTTCATAAAAGAAAATAGCAAGACCAGACAACTTGTCAATTTAATTTACGAAAAAGTGTCAACGAATGTAGGCTAAAATATTTTGAATTATTTGAAGACAATAATTCAATTATTAACGAGACAAAAAATAAATGTCCTCCCAACGAACCTTTTAGATATAAAAGAATTTAAAGAATTATTAATAAATTCAAAAGACTTCTTCATTATCATTTCGACAGAAGAGTAAATAGCTAAAACTCAACAAGATACAAAAATTCTCTATTTAGAAATTTCAAAGTTATTTGTATGCAATTAGGAACGTTTTAAAAATTCTCGCAACAATAACAAGTCACTTTTTTTATTTCTAAAAACAAAAACTCCTATTTACTTACGGACCTTAGGAAATTTTTGTGGAAATAGGAAGGGGCAAACAAAAATTGGAATAAAAGGGAATTTTCGAACTACCTGAGGGGATTTCTCTTTTAAATGCGTCCAGCACTAGAACTGTGTGGATGTCATTTTTTTAGTGGTTTATTTTAAATTTTTGTCAAAATAACACAAGAAATGTTTGTCGGCAGGTGCACAGAGTGATGTAAATGTACGAGAAAGATACTAATACATAAAAATTTTCTAACTTTCAAGCTTTTCACATTTGTAACTGTCAAAGTGACATTTGGTATCATATTATAAAAAGATAAAAAAAAGACAGTTTGTAATTTTAATTCTTTTAAAATTTAGAAAATCCTCTTTTTAACCTAGCACCATACATAAGATGCTTTAATATCGTACTAAATCGTCAAACATTTTGCGCCATTGTTTTTGATCAGTCAAATGTCTATGCCTTAAAAAAATGATTGACCCGTACATCTAAGCAAGGCCATCATTTTTTCATTATCTACAAATTTTAATGGGATTTTTAGGCTTTGTACGTGTTATTTTGTGTCTCTCCAATTTATGTATGAATCATATAAAAATAAATGGTAATAAATACCTAAACAACAAAAGTACGTTCCACAACTATCGATACTATCGATTGTATTTTTGAAAAACAGCGATACAATCGATAGTGAAATATTTCGAAGATTAACCAACACAAGTTTAGATACTGACAAGGAGCTTTCCAGGCTGACTATCAAAGGTGGTAAGGCCCTTTTGGCTAGAAAGAGACAGTCAAAAAAAAAGTTGGGTTATTTGGTATTCGATCTTGGGACCTTCAGCTTAAATACCACTCCGGTTCGCTAACCACTGAGCTAATTTACATTACTCATTACACAAAAACGATTTTTAAAGAGCAAAACTTGCAACAAATTTTTATTAACAAGGGCCTCGCGAGTATTTTACATGTTTTCCTCGTCTAGATTTTACCTACTGAAAACTTTCCCAGGACTTTGATTAAACGTAACAAAAAGTTTTAATTTTTCCAGGCAGTAATATTTTTCATTTGTCATATAAATTCAAAGCAACAATTATTACGTGATATTTTATTTGTATTCATAATCCAACACAGTGAGACATTTAAACATTTTTTTTTCAATTTCTGTTATCATTTTTTTTTTTAATAGTTTTTGTTTGAATTAAATGAGGAATAATAATTATCCAAATAAATCTTAACAGCACAAAAAAAGCTTAGCCTAAAACACAAAACCATTTCACCTACATAGTTATTTCCTATAAAACAATTTACACAAATCACAAAAAAAAAATGTAATGTAAGTACATAACAAAATTAAATATTTAAGAAAAAAAAATAAATATTTTTACATTAAAAATAATAATTGTAACCACAATAACTAATATTAATTATGCACATTGGGTCCATTTAAATTTTAATACAAACAAATAAATGTGTAGCATTTTATTTTAAAAGGAACATTAGATGTAGTACGAATTTTATAAAATTTATTATCGGTGTAGTAAAACTAGCAAAAAAAAATACACATTGCATAATTTTAACTTTGAAATGTCAATCAATACAACAAAACTTCAAATTCAAATTTAAATAGCAAAAATACATTAAATAAATATGTATTTAAATTATTATTAAAATCTAAAATTAACAATTATTTATTCTTTAGTTAAAAACATACAAAAAACAAGCAATATTTTGTAACATTCGAATTTTGTACTTTATTAAACAAAAAAATATATAAGTAGATAATGTATTAAATTTTAAAAATCCTAAATTTTAATTTTTCTAAGAGAAAGGTAAATTAGTTAAACATTTTTAAGTAGGCAATCGAAGATATACCGAACAGAATCAAAATTAAGCAAAAATCAAATATTAACTGTTTTCGTTTTACGTAATGTACATTTTTTACCACTGCAATAAAAAATCAATTCTCTATGAAATTAAATAATTTTGAATATTTAATTAGCTTCTTTGTTAATTTTAAAATCCTGCTCAGAAAAAAAGACTGGTTTCTTATTTTTGAAAAAAACCTTGATTTTGTTGTTGCCTTTAAAGTGTTAAAGCCACGTCTAAGTACTTATCTAGCAAAAAACTCGCATTCTTCTTTTTTTTAATGATTGGCCTTAAATAAAAAGAAATGTAACTCGAAAACGCAACCGAGGAAGGTTTAATAAGCTTGAAAAGTTTTATTTTGATTTTTGAAAGTTTATTTTAAAACAAAATGCCTCCAAATCCCAATTCAACGATTCATATACTATACAAACAAAATCATAATAAATTAGATTTAAAATCTAAAAAAAACCTTAAGTTTGCTGTAGTTTTGTACATTAAATTAGATTTTACCAAAATAATTATTTTTTTTTTTAATTTAATGAAAATGAATTTAAATAAAACAAAATTAATATTAAAATTATATAAATATATTATAAAAAATGCTGCACAAAGGAATTTATAGAGAAACAATAATATTGTATTTAAACAATTATACATAAAATGTTTACTTACTTAAAACAAAAACTCATAAAAATAACATAAATTAATGTTTAAGTGGTAGCTTATATTATATTCATGTTATTTTATTAAATTTAAATTACATAATATATTTAAATTATATTGAAGTGATATTTTCCAATTTACTCATCAAATTAACAAAATAATTTAAAAATGTTTTTGGTGTTTTTAATAATTAGATAAATATTAAATCAATATTCATCTATAGCTTATTAATATATAGAAAAAAAGAATTTAAAAAAGCAAATGTGTTTCGTTGACCAAAGTCAATTCAATAGCTGACTTAACAGAGAGGGATGAGATGAGTTGAAAAAATGTATGTACATAATATTTTCAACGCATCAAATGGTTGTTGATTGAATGAGAAAAGCAAACAAATTTTAATATTCCAATAGTTAAAATAAAAAATACACCAATTCAAATATTTAAGTGTATTTGTATTAAAATGCAAATAATTGTGTAGACTGTTGTATAATTGTGTTTCGTTTTTTTTTTTTCATCAAAAAAATGTATGCGTATTTATTATATGGATGTAAAAAGTGTACACAATATAACAAGGAAAAAAATAATGTTTATTTAACAATTCCAAAATAAATACATATAACAATAAAATAACAGAAACGTGTTTTATTTAAATATTTCTATTGTGAGGCATTTCAAATTGAAGTCCTTAATTAAAGAGACTAATGCTGGAGGTACACGACACTGACAAATTGGCAATTTTATGTGAGTTACCTGTTAAAAAAAAACTCTCAGGAGAATGGACAAATTCATTCTTTTGTCCAGCATTATGCTGGATTTACACGGCTGGAAAATTGGCAGTTTTATTTCAATTAACTGTCAAAAAAGTGTCAGAAGAATAGAGGACTCCATGACAGTGTCAAAAAAGAAAGAGAGGTTAATCACTTTGATGGAAAACATAAAGAAATCTTCATATAAAAAAAAACGTTCTTTTCCATCAAAGTGATCAATGGTGTGCATACGCAAGAATGAGAAAGGAAGTCATGCAAAAATTTGCTAGAAAGACCATGGACAACATTGACTTATTATATATGGACTGCTAGTTGGTTGTCAATTCCATACATAACCTGCGGAGATGATGGTTCCAGTTCTCAAAGCGAAATCAGCGACAAGTTCGGGCCTACCGACAATAATAAATACTATTTTTAGCGCCATCTGTTACATACTTCGCCTTAGAATGAAATTTCATTCATAGAAGGTAAGGCCATCTATGGTCATAGGAAGTCACTAATCGGCGAAGTGTTGGGGGAGCACTGAAAAAAATCCTTTTTTGATTTATTTTATAAAACCTTTGATTTTAGAGTCATATTCGAAATCAAAGATTTTTCAATGAAATTTATTTTCTCCATTTCAAGAGATGTAGTGAAGGAAGATATTTTTAAAACACTATTTCAAGGAAAAATTCGTACAATCGTATTTATAAACGCCGTCTTACTTTAGACGGCCGTCCAAGTTATAAAAAACATTTTTAATGTCTGAAGTTTCCTAACTTGTTAGCTACCGTAAGACAGTGGAATCTATTGTCTAAACCTGCAATATTGCAATATTTTTTGTATATATCAAATAAAGTATTTTACAACTATTTCGAAATAATTATAAACTGTCTAACTAGTCAAAAATCTAATAAATACGACTCGCCCACTAGGCAACTTCCGAGCAGCTTTTTAGATATCTTATTTTTCTTGAAAACGTTCGTATTTTTTTTAAATTATAACTTATTCATAGGTTCATTCCTTTATTTTAAAATTCTGATTTTTGTGCATTTCAGTCAAAAGTTCTGTTAAACTTCATAAAAAAACAATAAAATTGTACAAAAATGGCCAAAAATTTGGAGTAAAGGAACGAACCTTACTTTTAATTTATCAGTAAAATTTATCTTAACCGAAATTGTAGAGGATTAGAATTCCCTATAAAAACGCGCTTAAACTGTGTACTTAAAACTACTAGCCGTTTTTTTTTGCAAGTCCATGTGGATTTGTCGAAAAAACAACATCGGAACTAATTGTTTTACACGTAAATACAACAACAACTTAAATCTATATGGACTTAGCTAAGTCCAGATAATTATCGGGACTTACGTACTGTAAGTAAGAAGTCCCGATGTCGTTTTTTCGACAAATCCATTTATGGACTTGCAAAAAACACGCCTACTAAATATATTCAATATTCTTAGCAAAAAGTGTAAAGCAAAATACTACCTCTACTCATTTACTTTTCAAATCTGCCAGTTTCTACTAATTTTATTTTATTTTATGAACTTCGACATGACTAAAATTTGTATGAATTAACAGTTTTGAAAATTAAGCGAGAAGTTGTTTGTAAAAAAAAGGAAATTTTCGGATTTGGTTAAGGGATTTTTTTTCAAATAACCCTTAGCACTGGTTTGACATTTATTGTTTGTTTTTATTTTGCAATTCAGTTTCAGAATTCTTTTCGATGATGTTTGTTTATTAGTTTGTTGTTATTAATTAAAAAAAGTATGAAAACAAAGTTGAATCATTGCGAAACTAATTAACAATAGCAACCAATGAAATCAACAAACAGCGGTAATGGTTATCGATTTAAGTGAAAGAAAATTTTATTTGCTCCTAGACAAGAAGTGAAAAATCTCAGTCACGTTCAGCGTCACACAACGTGAAGGATGTCGGAAAGACAGAATGCATGTATTGAAGAAATTATAATATACAATTCGTAATTCATTTGTGTGAGGTGTTTTTCAGATAAAAATATTATTATAAATACTATCTGCACTATCGACGGAAGGTAAAGGTTGGAAGTAAAGTTTCAATTTTGGTATTAATGACATCTCTTGACTACATATAAGTAGTCCCTTGTGTCTGCTGAACGTACCCAATGAAAAATGAAATCAGATGGAAAAAAATCCTTCTAAAAAATCCTCGATACAAATGTCAAACAGTAGTATCTGTATTTTCCGATAGGACTGAACTCGGAGCTTGTAACGCATAGCTTAAAGTGGCGTCAACGTGAAGTTGGCTCCTGGCAGTCCATATATAATAAGTAAATGATGGACAAAATGTCCGTGTGGTGGATTTACACAACTATCAAATTGGCAGTTTTCAGTTAGTAAACTGCCAAAAGAATGAGTTTGGCAATTCTTTTGTCAGTTTTTTTTTTTAAGAAATTCTGCCAATTTGTCAGTCGTGTAAATGCAGCATTATAGACGCGTTTCTTGTATGCATAATTGCGGCTAAAATAATTCCTAAGAAAACCCACAACTGTATATGGACTTTCAAAAAATGAGCATAGTTTAAATGAGCTATTTGGGTAGATTTGTCACTTTTAACCTGATTACACGATTTATATTTTGGTTGTTTTTGACAGATAGTTTGAGGGGTCTAGAAACGAAGCTCCATTCCCCTTATAACCCCACCTCTCGTCCATTCTGTTAAAAAGATGAAAGACGGAACAACCAAAAAGGAAACGTGTAATCAGTAATAATTGAGGAGATGTTTTTGACATTGCTTTTCACACTAAAGGTAGGGTGCGTTAAACGGGTTGGGAGTAGCCCATCCCAGAACCACTGGTCCCAAGACAATTCATCCCCGACGACTCATCCCCAATACCCAACTGGTACCGGGACAACTCATCCCGGTACAAATCATCCCAAAGAAAGTATAACGTATGTATGGGGGGGCATGCTGCCCCCCTGCAACCCCCTGCTATGTATGTTAGTGAATGCAAAGTACTAAATCACAGCAACTAAGCGCTTTTTTTCTTTGTTTCGCACAAAACATCCAAGGGATGAGTTCTTATTTCTGGGATGAGTTGTCCAGGGATGAGTTGTCCCGGGATGAGTTGTCCTGGTACCAGTTGGGTCTTGGATGAATGGTCGGGGATGAGTGGTCTTGGGACCGGTTGTCTTGTGATGGGCTGGGATGACATCCGTTAAACCAATAGACTTTATAATATGGAAACTACAGAAAATCTCTGACGATTTTAGCTGTGTTTTTATTATCTACGGATCTGGATCAGAATCATTTTTTTAAACGTAATACAACAACAACTTGAGATCCTGCTCTCTATCTGGACCTATTTTAAAGATCCGATAATTAATTCTCACTCTTGCGGTTAGATGGCTTCTCATGCAAAGGTAGTGTGAAATGTAGTGTAAAGAAAAAAGACAACAAATACATGAAAAATAAACCAACGCGAAGAAAATAGAGATGTCGTTTTTGTCGACCAATTCAATCCGGGCTTGCAAAAATCTAACCTGTCATGGAACTTTATCTTATGGTATGGAGCAGAGAATCTCGCGCAGTTGTTGTATGTTTTATAATCTAAATAGATCAAATCTAATAATAAAAACGACTTTTATCAGGATCTGATCCAGATTAGACCATGTGCGTAATAAAAGACCATTATTTTTAAAATAAATTCAAGTATTTTTTTTTAAACAAATGATTCAATCAAGTGACATGTGGTGTAGCTTAACCATCTTTTAGTATCGCCATCTGTATATCAGTTGCTTAAACACTGCTACGGAAATTGTGGAATGTGGAATGTTTATGGCTACATGCCATCCACTTTCCATTTGTCATCATTTTTACCCTATCAAATGTCAAAGTTCCATTTTACTCGAAAACGTCAATTTTTCCTCCAACACACAAATGAGAAAAAATTATTCTTGTGTGTCTGGCCGATAAGAAAAGAATAATTAATTGTGTATTTTAATCAAGAAATTCCCAATAACACTCTTCGAAAACTAATCGTTTTTATTTTGTAATTGTTTTTGTGATAATCGCTGGCTTAGCAAAACTATGGTAAGTTTATGTTGAAAGTAGCAGCATTCCCGCATAGGTAGAGTTTCGATTGAAAGAAAGAAACCCAACGCCATTCATTTGATCTTCCCAATATAAAAAAAATCAAAATACAAAAAAAAAAAAAAACAGAAACAAGAGGAACGAAATGTACCCGTGGACTTCACCAGCTTACAACACCACCAATTCTTCATTTGCATCAGCATCCGGCGACTCAACAAGGGTAATCTCTTCGCAGAATCTTTTTTTTGTACTTCATTCGGCAAAACTTCAAATGGGAAATGAAAATCTCACACACTCTTGGGCTCTGGGATATTGCATTGGATTTTACACATAAAATGGGTGGTTGGTTGGTTTTCATTGGACTTTCGGCAGCAATTTTAAAGATAACATTGCCCCATATCTAAAATTGGCTTGATTCATAAACGTGTAAATGTCCCGTGGCGCTTAGTGTGATGTGACACCCCTTATTTCATCGCTTTTTATATTTATTTGGTTCCAGCAAAGGTCAGGTCTGTTAAGCGAGAGGGCATTTCAAGTGCAATCTAATTGAGAGACTCCAGTTGGGAGGCTTTTCGATACCTCAAACATCACGCAGCGAAAACTACAGAGCGAAACAGGTTGTTTGCCATTTGGCGTTTGGCCTGGCCGATGACTCCTATTAGTCAGTATTCGGTCCGTATCTATCTGTATATAATGTATATGTGTGTGTTGCGAATTGCAATATTAAGAATTCGTAAATCACAACTCGCTCTCGCACTGATATCATAATTAACGACAATTATCGTGAATTGAGGTAGAAATTATTGTGCTATCAAAATTAGCTAAATTTCAGTATTGAAGCTTTGACAGAACTGTATGCCATTTAAAATTAATGTTACGCAATTGTTGGTTTTCTCTGTAATTTGATCAAATCAATTGCTGTGAACGCTTGTGACTAAATTTAAGAATTAAAGATTTTCAAAAAAAAAAAGAAAATCTACAAAAATAGCGTGGTGCAATGCAAAAAGATCTTATATTTACATTTACAACTGAAGTCAATAGTCGAATTGTTTTTCCATTGAATTATGTTCAGTGTAATGAAGCCAAAAAAACAAATTTCAAAATTGCTTGTACCTACTTTTGAGACTTCAATAAGTTCCGAATGTGGATCCGGTATGAAATGATGCGATAAACCATTCGTTTAGCCAAAATGTCGAAGGAATTTCTTTTGGAAATTTGTTGTGAAGGAACTTAACATGATTATAAATTAAAAACGAATTTTGTTTATTTAAATTCAATTCCATATGCCTATGGCATCCTAAAGCAGAGAAAATTTAATTCGTGTTGTAACAACGTCAAACGGTTTTACGATCAAACTTTCAAAATAAAATATCTCAAAAACCTGAGAGCCAATTGAGACATTCTGGGGTCCGATGTAATTCAGATCATCAAAAAACTTGGGAAAAGTACATAAACTGTCGTCGAGCATCTTTATCTTATCTAATCGGGAGTACTTACAGTTTTATCTTAATCTTAAATGCAGCTTTGTTAACTGTCTTTCTTCCAAAGTGCCTTTTTACTTTCTCAACTTTCTTATAATAACATTAAGAGAAAGTTAAAAGGCACATTGGAAATAAGTCAGTTAACAAAACCGCGTTTAAGATGACGTAGTCCGAAAAATTGAGTTTCGTATCAGCAAACAGCTCTTAATAAGGATTTTCCAGGCAAGAAGATATACCTCTCAATAATAAGTTTAAGGCCCAGGGTGGCCAGTTTTATAAGTATAAGTCTATGGACCATTTTTCCTTTCTTAAAACTGAGGTTCTTGTTCTTATTTCGCAAAAAAAAGTGGCTTGCGATTACATTAACGTAGATTAGAAGTTGCATTTTTTGTGTGGTAACAGTTATTGAGATAAAGAATTGAATATTTATGTGGCTAATTTATAACAGTAATATAACAGTTTTGGTTTATAAAAGTACTGTTTATGCGGCCCGCAGGGCCCTTCGCCGGTGGGCATACTTCAGGCACCCAGAGTTTTTTTTTTTTGTCAAGTCGCGCGGAGCGCGTTAACGCACGCCCACTTTTATGGCGAAAAACTGTTATAAATTGGCATGTGTAAGAGTCATTTCCCCAGTTTTAACAAAGGTTATGTAAAGAAAAACCTGTTCGAGATATAAATTAATGGTGGTATTTTTTTTCCATACATTGCTGGTATGTATTTTCGTTAACCCTTTGCTGATGAACCGTGTTTATTATCCGTCTGTCCCGCCAAAGTGATATTTGAAGGTCATAGAAACGTGAAATGGCCAACAAATTAACTCATATAAAAAAATATGTTTTAATATTACGTAAATCAATTCAATTACACTTACTAATAAATTGATTAAAATTAGGTTTGAAATGAGAAGCTGGCCAACATAAGCTTGCATTTCAACACTATCGTTTTATTTTTTGGGTTCTTAGAGTTCATAAATCAAGCTAACAAAATTCATTTTTTCCTATTCAAACAAAATTACTTGAACAAGTCGGCTTTTGTTAGGCAGCTCTCCAAACTTTTCTTTCTCGTTTGAAAGTGTTAACTTACTGGCATAATTATCCCACAAAAAAATAAAAAAATAATATAAAATGGGGCTGTCTTATCGCACGAAACTTATTTACAATTGTTCAAGGTGTGCCATCAGTCTCTTTATGTTAAATGTTTGTTTTAATTGTTATTTGTTGTTAACCGTACAATGTGTGTTATGTAATGAAACTTTGTTTGAGAAATTTATCAACAATGCATTAATTTATCAACAATTCGATTGATTGCGCTTTCAGACCATGCCGAACGGTTTGGATGAACAAGAGAAACTCCTTGGTGAGATCATTGGTAATGTGCGAAAGCAAGCGTTTCAAATGAAACACTTCTTTGATAAAAATCGGCTGATGGAAGCCATTAAATGCGCCAGCACAATGCTAACTGAGCTCAGGACTTCACAGTTATCACCAAAGAGCTATTATGAGTTGTGTAAGTTAAATGATTGGTTAATCGCTTTCACTAAAAAAAAAAAAAAAAAATGTTATACGAATCTAATTTTTGTCTAGATATGGCCATCACAGATGAATTGTGTCATCTCGAGATTTATTTGATTGAGGATTTTCAAAAGAATCGTAGTACCACAGATTTGTACGAGACTGTGCAGTACTCGGCTAATATCGTACCACGTCTGTATCTTCTGATCACAGTTGGCTTAGTTTATATAAAAAGCAACTCAGCGCTGAAGCGAAGTATACTCAAAGACTTGGTCGAGATGTGCCGCGGAGTTCAACATCCACTGCGTGGACTCTTCTTGCGCAATTACCTGCTGCAATGCACACGCAACATCCTCCCGGATGTTGTGGTAGCCGAAGATGAAAACGAGGGTAATGTATTCGATGCTATTGAGTTTGTACTCATGAACTTCGCCGAAATGAATAAACTGTGGGTGCGGATGCAACATCAAGGTCATTCCAGTGAAAAAACGCGACGAGAAAAGGAGCGCGAAGAACTGAAAATCTTGGTGGGAACTAACTTGGTGCGATTGTCGCAGTTGGAATCCGCTTCGCTGGAAACATATCAGCGTTTGATTTTGCCTGGGATTCTCGAGCAAGTGGTCAGTTGCCGAGATGCTATTGCCCAGGAATACTTGATGGAATGCATAATCCAGGTGTTCCCCGATGAATTCCACCTGCAGACTCTGGATCCATTTTTGAAGTCCTGCGCCCAGCTGGAGACGGGTGTGAATGTGAAGAATATAATTATTTCTTTGATCGATAGACTGGCCGCATATAATCAGAGAAATGCAAAAGTGCGTAACTGAAACCCGAAAAGCATTGAACAAAAATTGACTAAAGTTTTAATTACCTATATTTTAGCCATCGGAAGCTGGTTCGGCGATCCCTGCCGAAGTCGAACTTTTTGAAGTTTTCAGTGTCCAGGTGGCCAACATTGTCCATACACGAACTGATATGCCCCTGGAAGACACTATTTCGTTGCAAGTTGCTCTGCTAAGTCTTGCCCAGAAAGTCTATCAGGATCGTGTCGATTATGTCGATAAAGTTTTGGAAACTACAACTCAAATCCTCGACCGCATGAACATGAATAAGTAAGCAGTTATATATGAATAGGAGCGTAAAGTTTCTAGAACTAATGATTTCTTTTAGTATTTCTCACTTGTTAACGGTGAATCAGGAGCTATCTCGCCTCCTTCGCATATGTATCGATTTCTACAACAACGTCCTAACAATCATCCAATTAAACAACTTTTGTCCATTGCTCGAGAAATTCGATTACACTTCTCGCAAATGTCTGGCATTGTATCTTATTATGAATATTTTGGAAAACGAGACACTTGTTCCAACTGCCGACGAAGCCGATAAAGTCCTAACAATGATTGCCCCTTTAGTGAAAGACGAAGATGGCGTAAATGTAAATGTGGAAGACAAATTTGACCCTGAGGAATTTGCCGAAGAGCAAGGAATCGTAGCAAGGTAAACTATCATCAGGACAGGGTTTTTTTGCTGGGAAAAATTTTTAGCATGAGTTAAATTTTCTTTTAGATTTGTTCACCTGATGAAATCCGAAGATCCTGACATGCAATACAAGATCCTACAGAACGCCAGAAAACACCTTGGAGTCGGTGGCCCACAGAGAATAAAGCACGTTCTTCCACCATTAATATTTTCTGCCTATCAATTGGCGTACAAATATAAAAACATCGCCGAAGAGGACGAGAACTGGGACAAGAAATGTCAAAAAATTCTGCAATATTGCCACAGCACAATTGCTGTTCTCGCCAAGGCTGACTTGCCAGAGCTCGCTCTAAGGTTGTATCTGCAAGGAGCGTTAGTGATTGGTGAGATTGGTTATTCCAATCATGAAACAGTCGCCTATGACTTCATGACACAGGCATTTTCGCTCTACGAGGATGAGATTTCTGACTCTAAGTCTCAGTTGGCGGCCATAACACTGATAATGTCCACTTTCGAACAGATGACTTGTTTCGACGAGGAGAACGCCGAGCCCCTGCGAACGAATTGTGCTCTCGCCGCGTCAAAGTTACTCAAAAAGCCCGATCAGTGCAGAGGTGTGGTTTCGTGTGCGAGTCTATTTTGGAGTGGAAAGTAAGTTTGGAAAATTAAATTATTCCAAGAAGACTATGAAGTCATGAAATTATTTGTAGGAAAAATGGAGAGGAAATGCGCGATGAGAAGCGCACACTTGATTGTCTGAAGAAGGGCGCCCGAATCGCATCTCAGTGCCTAGATACTGGTGTACAGGTTCAATTATATGTAGAGCTCCTGAATCACTACCTTTTCTATTTCGAACGTGGTAATTCGCTTATCACAGTCGCTATGCTTAATCAAGTAAGTTTTGTTCAATTAATTCTAATCCTTGATCTGATTCCGGACTATACAATGTTATATCTTCAGCTAATAGCAAAGGTTAATGAGGAACTGCCCAATCTGGAACCAAGCGAAGAAACAAAACAAATTGAAATGCACTATAAAAACACTTTGGCTCACATAAAAAGCCGCATAGAATCAAATGACGCCGGACTAGAAGTATCTTTCGCTGGCATTTCTATAAATTAGTTTATTATTATAATTATATTTTATTATTATTAAAATTATTATTATTAATATTATTATTGCCTGCCCTTACAGAGAAAATCTATTTTATGCTCTTTCCTTCTCGCCCCTTATATTCCCTTCCCAATGATTTTCCCTTTTCTTATCAACTAAAGTTTTTATGTTAATTATGTCATTTTAATTTGTTTTCTCAATATTATTAACATAATTTATGTTCTTAGAAAAAGAACTTACTTAAATTGTTTCATTGCAAAAAAAGTTTATTATATATATTCCAGATCCTAAAATCATTTTTTTTTTTTAAATTTTAAGTTTAAAGAAACACATTCTTGAAATTATAGTATTTAGGTACATATTGTATAACTAACAGACTTATAAAGTGAAAACAAAAAATAAAAGAATATTATAATGAAATTAATAATTACAAAAAAATAAAAACACGATCGTTAAAACTTGGTAAAAGTATGAGATATTTTCTTAGAAAAGTTTTAATATTGGTAGGAAAAAAGATGATTGTGGCGTCACAGAAGTGATAAGATATGGCGGCTTGCAATTACCCTGTGGAAGTGAGTCATTTTGTAAAACCCGAATCGATCTACTGTATCTCCGAAACTATTAGTTTTACGGGAGAAGTTGTCCAGACTAAAGATGAAGGCGATGTACATAATAATCATTTTTTATGTACGAACATTTTTGTTCTCTGCGGGCAATATCTTCAAGGCTATGTTTTAATCTGTTTTTTCGTACTTTTTCGCACTTTTCTCATTCCCTAAGAGAATTCGTTTATTTTGTCTATAATTGAACTTTAAGGGGTTAACATTTCCAACATTTTGATAAAGTTTTGAAAATTTATAGCAGTGTTTTGCCCAACGGTGGAGGTCAATGAGGGCAATGAGGGCATCTAGAAAATGATTGACTAATTTTGTATGATTCGCGCGATCGAGTCAAAAGTTATGGGAATTGGTTTTTCAAATGCATACCGTAGTCGGAAACTTACGAATTCCGAAAAAAAGCTACCACTGTATTCGTAATAGCAATTTCCTATGAGATGTTCCATGATCATCAGCGACATTAAAACGGCTCTAATATTCAAACGGCTCCAACGATTTCCATAAACTTTTTTTTTTACTTCTTTTTTTAGAGCAAATTGCCAATGCCGTTTTAATTTTGCAAGTACAACTACAAAAAAAAAAGTCAATTTTTAGAAGGTTGGGGAACATACCCATTTTTATCTTTCTTCACCTTCTCTTTTAAGCCCAGTACGCTGCTGATGCGAAACGAAAAATCCCATACAAAAATGACAGAACGAAATCATAAACGAAAAATTAAAATTTCGTCCTCCTTTTCGTTTTTCAGTACGCTGTTCGATGAGCGAAATTGATAATCGTAGTATATTATTTGGAGGTCTCCGCTCTTTTTTCGCACTCAATTAATTGCCCGGACCATTAATTGTGTGCGGAAAAGTGACATTTGAGTTTTTTTTTGTGTTTGTATTTTTTGTATCTTTCATTACAGCATGGCTTTCTCTGATTTTTTTGCGTTTGTGTTTGTTTGTAATTGGTGACGCTTTCAGTTGTCATTTTTTTCGCTGTGGTTTTCGTAAGCATTTCGCTGTTGTGCTGGTGACCACCGCCAATTTTTCTTTTGCATCAGAAGCGTACTAGGCTTTACTTTGCAATTGTATAGGTACCTATTAATAAACCATTATCTTAAACAAAGGTTAGTTATTTTTAAGCCTTGAACCACAAGAATAAGTTCGTGTGGTACATAGTTGATTATTTTATTTATTATCAATTGAATCAGCCCTATCATGAATTCTATCGTAATCGGAAACTTGTTACAAATCCCGAAAAAAGTATCACAAAATCCATCTATCGGAAAATATCATACAAATTGCCATTACGAACGGATTCTGTGATAGTTTTTTTTCGGGATTCGGAAACATTCCGATTACGATGGAATATCCGTGATAGGGCTGAATATTTCCTTTGAGAGAAATCTCCTAATAGTTGTATCTTTACAATAAATGTTTTCATAACTTTTAAAAGGATAATCAATCTTAAAAATATATGCATTTAGGAATTGATTTATTCACATTAATCAACATAATCCTCACATCCTCGGCCACAAACGTCACAATCACCTTCATCAGACTTTGTGTAACCACGTGTGCATTGACATTCTCCAGGGTAGTTGCAATAACTATTTCGTCCACAGCCATCGGGACAGACTGGAGAGCATTTATTTTTTCCAACACGCAAATAACCAGTATTGCAAGAACACCAATTCGGGTGCAAACAGTAGCCGTCAATACATTCATCTTCACAAATTGGCTCGCATTTGTTCGATAAAGATAAAGAGTAACCTTCAGTGCAATTACATTTTCCAGGAGCTACACAAACACCATGTTCACATCCGCCGTCACAAACTGGCTCACATTCATTGGCTTTGGACATCGAATAACCAGTATTGCAGGAACATTTTCCAAGGCCTATGCAAATTCCATTTATACATTCCTCGTAACAAAGGTCTTCACACTCAGAATTTGTGTCATTTTCATCTGTATATCGAATACATTTACATCTATCTTCAAAAATGTCGTAGTAACCATTTGGACATTTAGCATCTGTTGGAAGACATCTTTAAGATTGATTAATTAAGTAAGGCAACTTCAAATCAAAAATTTATATTTGAAACTTACAACCATCCATAGGGTACCTCACCATCAGCACAACTACATCTCATTTCAATTCTTGCATTCTTCACCCAAAGGCCGCAATTCACGTTTTTAATTCCTTGGGCGGAATTTATGACCAAAAGACCAATGAATCCCAAATATATTTTGTACACCATAACGTTCAACCAATCTAGACAAACTGCTTGGGCTTGGTCTTAATTAAATTCAAATTATGACTGTATAAGTCACCAGTTTTACACGGTATATTATTTTTACTTGGAAATATTGGTTTCTTAAAAAAAAAAATTGTAACCAAACTGAAAATTCCAAAGAAGTTATTTTCTCATCTTACCGTCCGTCACTGGTGCACGAACAAATAAAAGCTATCTGAACATTTTTGAATAGGGCAATGACTTTTTTCAAATTTGCAATTATTGTTTAAACTAATGTCGTTGTTGGAACGTTTTCGGAACTTTTCGATTGCTATGGAATAGTTAAAAAGGAGAATCAACACGGAAACAACGTATAATCTACCGCCTAGTCCGCAAGAGCAATTACTAGCGATCATGTCGTGCATTTTATTTACTAAAATTTTGAACGCGAGATAACTAAAAGTAAAAGCTACTATCTGCATAATTGATCTCTCTGACCTATGAAGTGATAGTAATATTAAATCTTTTTTCTCATGTACATATTTTTATGTAGGTATAGGTACCTATGTACATACAAATGTATGCACAATATTTTATTTTTACTTGCGATATATTGGGGAAGTGTGGGCAAAACCGCATATGGGGGCAAAACCGTTTTGGTACTAAATATTTAGTAATTAGATATTCAAAAAATAATTCGCTGGCAACACTTTTAATGTTAAAACGTGGCAAATTGAATGATGCATCATGTCTATGGAG
Source organism: Leucozona laternaria (assembly GCA_932273885.2). NCBI lineage: Eukaryota > Metazoa > Arthropoda > Insecta > Diptera > Syrphidae > Leucozona > Leucozona laternaria. The sequence goes on along the minus strand of OW026368.1, from coordinate 16,704,645 downwards.
ATAATCACACCCTTATTACGGTTGTCGTTCTTACAAAACGACAGTAGAACGGCTCGGATCTAGAAGCTCCAATTGGCGTTGTAAAATAAAAAATATGCTCGATTGGGTCGCACGAACTTGCTCTTATGCGCGATCACATTGCGGTTCTATAGTCTGAAATAAATTAGCTATAGGAGTATATATTTTATCCATTTGCCAGATCTTAGTTTAGTTTCAGGTGGTATTATGTGAGTATACAAAAATTAACAATAAAGCCTAGTGTTGCACATATGCAATATGCATAAAAGGAAATTATACTACTTAAACTGGTAAATTGTTTTAAATCAACAAAATTAGAAAGAAATTGATTAAAATACTTTAAATCCGTTTTAACCCAACGCGATGTACCCCATCTGATATCTCATATAAATCTTTATTTATGAGGAAAAATTTTGAAAATCATAGGAGCGGTTTTAAAAATAATTAATTTTTTATATATAAAATTTCGTAAACATTATTGAGAAAAAAAAATTGGTACGCCAATTTTAAGTATTTGTTAATGTTAAGTTAAAAATTGAATTGAATTTTCAAAAAAAAAAATTTTAAATCCAAAAATCATTTTTTAGAAAATTTTGCTACGCACTTTTATATATATTTGTTACAAGCTTCTGTATACAAAATCTAATTTTATTCGCTTGATCAGATATTGAGATAACCGAAAATCAAAGAAACCGTTCTATGAGAGGAACTGTTAATAAACGTAAAATATAAACTTTAAAAATTTTAAATGGTAGATCGTACTAATTTTAACACACAAAAAAACTTTTATCGTAGGAGTTGTTTTTGAGAAACAAAATATTTTTCTTAACGGTTTTTTAACATTTGTATGGGAGGCACTGTTATTTTTGGGTATTAGAATAATTTTTGTCAAAAATATTCTAGATAAAGTTAAAAAACTGCTATTTACCAAGTTTAATAAAAATCAACGAAGTCGTTTTTGAAATATTGAGTTTTCAAAAAAAAATATTAAAACTTTTTTTAAAAATCTAAAAAAATATTTTTTTTGAAAATTTTGGTACACAATTTTATTTAGAATGTGTCAATACTTGATCAGAATCAGTTTAACCGTTTTCGAGAAAAGCGAAAATCAAAAAAATGGTTCTTTGGGAGGTACTATTAATAACCATTTTTCGGAACCATTTTTTTTTATTAAACATCACTATTTAAATTTATTGAGTTCTTAAAAACAAATTTGGTAGCGCAGCGCTGGATTTGAGAAAAATAAGTTTTTCCTTTTTGCCAAGAAATTTTGTATGACAGCTACTGTTAATTTTGGTCCTAAAAAAAAGAGAAAAAAACGGGTGGGGGAATGTCCAAAAAACGCTAGGTACCAAGTTTAAATAAAATCGACCCATCCGCTTAGGCTGTAGTCGAACCGACAGACAGACAGACGGACGTTTTTGCCAGACCCACTTTTTTTGACTTCTCTATCATCGTAATGTAAAGTTTGATCAAAATCTCGAGTTCGATTTTTTGTACGAATCAATAACTTCCCATATAGTACCTATATCGCAAGTAAAAATATTGTTAAAATAGCTAGTAGAAGGATGAAGAAAAATATTTCACCTTAAAATTTTAAAAGCTATTGTGAGTTTCGCCCGAACGAAATTTTGTTCGCCTACAAAAAAAAAAGTGAAAATGCCATTACATTCCTACTGAAATGAATGTTCACAATAAGGGGAATTTTCCGATCATGAAATTTCGGGTGAAACTCACAATAGGCGAAAAGTAAAATGTCGAACTTTCCGGGTGGAATGTTGTCCGGGTGAAACTCACAATAAGGCTGATAGCTTTTAACGGCCTTTAGTCCATAAAAATTGGTGTTTCGTCCCGGCGATCTCACTTGGACTCATCAGTTGACTAGTGAGGGCCTTGTCAATACGCAATTTTTATTAAGTTCAGCTCAACTTACATGAATTTTTTGCCCAAAATCCAATGTGAAGCTGGAAATTTTCGCCCAGGGCCAGGCTTTGTTTTTATATGAAGTTTTTATAATACAAATTCTATATACTACTACTACTAAAGCTATATTGAATTAATAATTCAACAAGTCCAATTAAATAGTGCTAAGTCTTCTACTTGGCTGATGTATATCAGTAGTATATAGAATTTGTATTACAAAAACTTCATATATAAATAATAAATAGGTACATGCTCGAATTTTGTGTTGTTATTTTCCATTAAAAACTAAAGTTTTTCGTTCAAAGAAAAGACTGATTTATCATTAAAATTGGTAGATATTGTATTATAATTTTTGGTAAGTCTGAACAAAGCTCTTTTTTATCTAGGTACTTATATATATTATTTTTTAATTTAGGACAAAATACCTAATATTCTCACATTGTCATGGGAGAAAAAAAAAATAAAAAAAAGGGTTTCTGGTTTTGAAATACGTAAAATGGAAAAGGAAAACAACAGTAAAGAAAATCCATGAACATCAGCAAGTACTTTACAGAAAATCTAATAAAACCGCATACAAAAATAACACCTGAAAGTATGGGTGCCACTATTTCTAAGGCCGGGTCTGACTGTATGGCAAGTTTTGGATTCCTTAAAATTTAAGTCGAGATTTCGATCAAACCTCGACACAACGATGATAGGGATGACGAAAATAGTGGGTCTCGCAATTTTGTCCGTCTGCGTCTGTCTGGTCTGTAATGCGCGACACAGATTTAACCAGCACCAGCAATAGCGGCCGCCATTGTTTTAGAACCAATGGGGCATATTCATAGTCACTTTTAAACTCCAGTTTATCTTAGACTGGGGTTTATTCAATGTTATTTAGATAGGATAAACCCAGGTCTACTTTACCAGATAGACTTTAAGGCCGCCTACGATAGCATAGCCAGGGTAGAACTTTACAAAGCCATGAGAGAATTCGGCATCCCAAATAAATTGACACGACTATGTAGGTTGACCATGACCAACGTAACAAGCCAAGTAAAAATAGCCGGATTGCTATCCAAACCAATCAACATCTTTAATGGACTCCGACAAGGGGATGGTTTGGCCTGCCTCCTCTTCAACCTGGCGTTGGAGAAAGCAATCCGTGACTCTGGCACGGCAACAAGAGGGACCATCGTCAACAGGTCCAGCCAGATACTGGCTTACGCAGACGACATCGACATCATCGGAAGAACTGAGCAAGCTGTACATGATTCCTTCATCCAGATCGAGCAGGCGGCACAAAATCTGGGGCTGCACATTAGTGAAGGTAAAACAAAGTACATGGTGGCGTCGAATGCGAGAGGAACAGTTGGTCAAACAATCAAGGTAGCGGAGCACGAATTTGAAGTGGTGCAATCCTTTAAATACCTTGGGTCAATAGTAGCAGCCGATAACAATATAGAAGAAGAAATACGCGGGCGGCTTCTCAAATCCAACAGAGCCTACTATAGTCTGTCAAAGCTCTTCAAATCCAGAAATCTCACCATAACTTCAAAACTGCTGCTGTACAGGACCATGGTCCTGCCAGTACTCACATATGGATCCGAGACTTGGGTGCTTAGCAAAAGGCACTCCGACCTCTTAGCCGCGTTCGAGAGAAAAGTCTTAAGGAGAATTGTTGGCCCCATATGTGAGGAAGGACGATTCCGGAGACGGTACAATCATGAATTGTACGCAATCTACCTTGAAGCAGATATCGTGACAAAAATTAAGCTCGGTAGACTCCGGTGGGCAGGGCACCTAGCTCGCATGAGCGAAGAGGAACCTGCTCGGAAAGTTCTTTGTGGTACATTCTATGGTAGACGACAGCGTGGTAGACCATGCTTGCGCTGGAGAGATGGCGTAGACCAGGACGCCCGGAGCCTTGGGGTGCGCAACTGGATGGCGGCGGCTCGAGACCGGGATGGGTGGAGAGACTTGTTGAAGGAGGCCAGGACCGGACCCCGGTTGTCGAGCCGACGATGATGATGATGAAACCCAGGTCTAAGATAAACTGAAGTTTAAAAGTGACTATGAATATGCCCCAATGTATTTCAATCGTTCAACACAGATAAGACCAGCACCAGGAACGTCAACAGCGCCGTTTGGCCAAAGTTCTAAATTTGCTGTTGCCGGTCCATTGCTGACAACTTTGATACTGCACCACACCACAAAAAATTATTAACTCCATGGCTGGTGGTGGTGGCAATGTGTTTCAAAAATATTTGCTGGCCATCAGCGTGCTGTTTGCTGTTGACGGCGCTGGTGCTGTTGCTGGTTTATTCTGTTTCACGCTTTACTGTTCGGCTATAGCTACGGTGACCATCCGTTCATTATTATAATAGACTGTTCATTATTTGAAGTAGATGCTCATTTTGAATTATTTTGTATTTAAAAACATAAAAATGTTCATTATTTCAAAAGATGTTCATTATTCGTTCAGTATTTTATTTAATTTTGTTGAAACAAAAACGAAAAACTAACCAAACCAAAATTGTCTCAACAAAATGATAATGCGAAAGTAAACTAATTTACTGAATGTGAAGTCAAAACTATGAAATTTTTTTTTATTATGAAATTTCAGAGAATATTTAAAACAAAAACCAGATTTAATTAAACAAATCTATCCCTACTTACTTCAGGAAACTATTCAAACATGTAAACAAATAAATGCTGAGGATTATTGTATGTATTGAGTTATTTTTAAAAATAAAAAAATAATATGTAAGTAATTAAAAACTAGGTTTAATTTTTTTTTCTTTTTGTTCATTACCTACCTATTTGGAATTTAAAAATATGGTCACCATAGCTAAGCCTACACTGATGGGTCGATTTCCTTTAAACTTAGTATACCCCCAAACATTTTGTCATATTTTTTTTTTTTTGGATCAAAAATAGTGGATTTTGGCGCACTACATTTTTCTGGCCAAAAAGTAGGTACCTTATCTTTTCTTTCACAAATCCGGCTCCACAGATTAAAAAAAACCAATTAATTTCAATATGTTAAATTTGCAAAATAAAATTGTTATTTTTTATCGATTTTATTCAACTTTTAGTTTACACATTATATTGTGTACCAAAATTTTCCAAAGAAATATTTTTGGATTTTTAATAAAAAGTTTTAAATTCTATTTTGAAAACTTAATAGGGCGTATTCATAGTCATTTTTAAACTGTTATTAAGTTAAACCTGAGTTTAATTGTATTTTCTATGATAATTTTCGATGAGAAAGAAGAATCAGCATTGGAGGTAATTCGGTTAAAAATAGGAGCTGTATTGGTTAATCCATTCGATTTTAACCAGTAGTTTAGTAAAACATTAGTTTATAGCAAACGACTATGAATACGCCCCAACGTTTATTTCAAAAACGACTCAGTCCATATTTAATTAAACTTTGCAAAAACTGTTTTTTTTTAATGTTATCTAGAAGATTAAAAAAATTTATTCTTATAACCATCAAAAATAACGGTAGGGGAGAGTGGGTACGAAAGTAACATTTTTCACATTTCGTGCCGTAATTTGATAACCAATAAACAAATCAAAATGAAACATAGTGCATATTATTGAATGAACATTTAGCTATCGTTAAATACTTCTTTGGTTTCCAGCTTTATCTTTGATTTAAATGTATGACTTGAAAATGAAGACAAGGTCAAATGTTACAATCGTCCTTTTCGGTGTGTTGATTGTAACACGCTGAAAGGACGATTTTAACACCATATAAATATATGAAGAAAAAATCTAAAATGGTGGTTAGACTTAGAATTAAATTCTAAGCCAATACTATAAATTAATTATTTATTATTATGAAATAATTGAATGCCAATAAAAAGGCAATCTTATTCAATGCTGATAATAAATGGATTTATGTATTATAACATTATTTGGAATTTATTTAAAAAAAAAACTATTTTGATCTCTATCTCCAGCTGTTGAATAAACAAAGTCACCAAAAACTGTGTGTGGACGGTTGTAACACAAATAATTATACAGTTATTTGTGCTTGTATTATGTTACAAACGTCCACACGAAAATTGTTACAACAGTCCACCCCACGCTTTTTTATATTAAAAATCAAAGTAAGAAGAAACCGGTATGCTTATCGTAAAAATATTGAATCTATTCGATTTTAGAAATATTGGATCACGGTAACGTCGCATCAATTCAATGAATTGTTTATTTTTTTCAAGAAAAATTATGAAAAAACTCAAGACCAAAAAAATTACGTTCTCACTAAAACTTCACATTTTTGGCTTTTGTTGGTACATTCGACTGTACTGACTTTTGGATTTTTGTGGGTGCATTCAGGGCCTAATTGCAAAGAATTGTGCATTAAAAAATGAACGCACACAGTTCTAGTTTTTCGTAAAAATTGAATGTTACAACCGACCCACCGTTACGTTCGTACCCACTCTCCCCTACACCTCCCATACAAATTTTTAAAAACCATTGAGGAAAATCTTATTTTGTTCCAAAACAAATCCTACGATTTTAGTAAAAAACCAATCTGTGTGACGGTTATTACGGTCTACCATTTAATATGCCAATATAATACCTCTCATAGAACAGTTTTATTTTTTTTTTCTCATTTTCCGGTATATAGCTACAGAAGCTCCTAATAAGTATGAAGCTGAAGATCGCTGCATCGAAATTAAAAATTTTGTTTGTGAGAGAATCTGTAGGTATTTTGAAATGATTTTTCAAAAATTTAAAAGCATTGTGTCAGGCGTAGATTTTTCTAAACGTCATGTCTTTTATTGTCTGTCTTTCGATGCAGAGATCTTCAGCTTCATTTCAAATTTCAAAAACAAATTTTTATTTCTAGCTTAGAATATTCCTAAAACTTTACTTCAAAGACCATAAATCTGAAATCGGAATCGAGTAAACTTATCACATTACAGAAAAGAGTTCATTTTTCTATATTTTGTTGAATTATTTCTAAATCTTTATTGTTATGAGTACATACTCGACTTATCTCCTACAAACATTTACAAAACTCTTAACAAATACATTATACCTATTGTGTTTTCTTTTTAATTTATGATTTTTGTTTGTTTTTTTTTTTTAACATCACAAAAATTAACAACATAGAAAGAAGAACAAATAAAAGTAAGATCATACAAAAATTAAATAATTTATAAATTTTAATTACAAAAATGAACAAGTTAAGGTTGTTGGCAGTTGATGTTTCCACATGAACGCATTTTGATGTTTTAATAAATTTTAGTTTTATTTAAATAAGAGAATTAAATATTTAATAATATAATAACATATATCATCACAATTAAAAAGAATTAAATTAATATACATAAAGGAAGTGAATACAAACAATGTTAAGTTAATTACATTACAGAACAAATAAAATTACATTAACATATATTTATTTTTAATCTAACAATATGTGCTGCTAAAGTTTTTTTCTTTAAATATACCTACTACTAAGTAGCAGAATTCGATGTGTGGTTTTTTTTTTTTCTTCAAAGATTGACTTATAAATTATTACTTAGACAATACTCGTTCTTATGATCTGATCTATAGTCTAATAAAAATCGCTTACGTAGATTTTTCGTTTTACACAATAACTTAAATATAAGAAACCTGCAAAGAGGTGTGTCACTTGGGGGCATTTTTAGTACCGGCGAAACTTAGGGTTGGGTGATTTCACTTTATAACTTTGCTCTATATATGGCCAAGAAGCTAAAACATATTCCTCAATACTACATTCGTTGACGCCACGAAGGATGCGGAAATAGCCGTTTTCACCCCACCATTCTCCCCATGAATTGGCAGCAATCTATGATAAATATAAGATTAAACGAATTGAATTTAAGAAGATTAAACAGTTTTGAACTTACCCAATACTTGTCTCCATACCGTTCCTCACCCCAACCGACAAGTTTCACTGAGTGAAATCCTGGTTCACCGCCACGAACGGCTCCAGATTTCCGGTAGATACCACCCGAATAAGAGAAGAAATCTCTGTACACATACATTGTGGCCTGAACTGGGCCGGAAGTCATAATTTCAGACATAATATCGTCTTCATTATTTAACGCATAAGTTGGACCAACTTTGTAGAATCCATCACGTCCTAATTCCTCATTTACAGGGGTACAATTGGCATGTTTGAGAGAAAAGACTTTGCTTAATTTGCATTGGGTTTTTTCGGCAACGTAGGGGCAGCAGCGTTCTTCAACAACACTGAAAAATAAAAATTAAATACTGTTAGATGAATATTCAAACAAAATTTTACCAAAGAACCAACAACAAAATTTGGCAGTGGATATGTTGATATATATGTATGTGTGTATGCATTATATCAAAATGCACGATCTCTCCCATTCACAAAAAATCAATACAAATTATGAAAAAGTAGATGTGGCAACACTGTTTCGGGTTATTATAAATTTGATAGTTGACATAATGGTTTGTGCTCAGTATCGGTATACTTTTGAATTTTTATATGACAGAATACATAACGCTTGCAAATTGTATAACTGTCGACAAAGTGGTCTTGGACTTACAATTCAGACAGCCACGGCACCCGTATTTTCCACATCACTGTTAACTAATAAAACTGCAAACACGAAATTAGAGATGCCATTTACGTGAAATATAAAAAGCCGAGGGCCATGAATCATATATCGTTAGAAAGGTTTTGTTGCACAGAAGTGCAATATATAATATAGACAAATTTTCCAGTGCTGTTTGGAGAAATCATTGGAAGGAACGGAAGCAACGTGAAATGTCAGATGGCGTTAAAGAAATAATTTAAAAGGGTGTGCAATTGCGTTTCTTCTAGGGGATTTTTTTCGGTACGGTACCATTGGCCACCGCAAATTGATAGACAGACATTTCACCACCGCCGATTGAGTGTTGGATCTTTAATGGCCTTTTCGATTGGTAATCCGGGAGAACGATTTGATAAGTATGAACCCTTCTAGAACGATTCAGAAAATAAAACTCAGAAGCCAAATTCTCTACTTTTCAGAAGAAGAACTGTCATTCTGACTCCAATCGAAAAGGGCATAAGTGCTGCCAATTTAGCACTCAATATTTGAATGCCGCCCGTTTATGTGTCAGATTTTTTGTTTCTGGATATTTTGTTTTCATGTTGACAAAGCAGTGTATATTTTATTAGAAATGGTTAAATCGCAATAAAAATTCATTTATATTGTTTTCAATAACAAATCTAGTTCTTTTTCAGCTTACATATTATATCATTTGCATTTTATTTAGGAAATTTAACAGAACAGCGACTTTTGCAAAATAAAACACGAAAATTGAAAATATATGATGCAGATTAATATTTATTAACACTATTTTTACTGGCAGGAGAAAAATTTTGAAATTTACGTCAAAAATAGAAACATACATAATTCGCTTGTTTAACAAGATTTTACTATACATTGCAATGAATAAAATGTTCTTAAATGTTGCACCATGCAAAAGTTTCCAAAAAAATCACGGGTATTACTGGCAAATCTGAATTCTATTGTGACTAACCACATTTTAATTTCAAAACAAACAATGGCCATATTGAATTATTAACACTACCTACATTACAGTGTTTAAAAGTCTAGTGTTAAAAGGACGACAGCGAACTACCCAGTGTTGGAACCGCTGTAACGAAAATTCCAAGCACTTAAAGGCTTGTGGTGAAGTATCCAACAATGAAAGTGCTGAATAGAATAGTCCTGCTTGGGATTTTTTTTGTTGATATAAGTGTTTCTTATATCCGTATAATACTGTATTAAGTATCTATCTTCTTATTATTTTTTGATTTCATGAATCACGGTTAAATATGTATGCAAAAAACTCGAATTTTGAAGACAAGCGTTGGCAACTATGTATATTGAATGACCTATTTATTTACAATTAGGAAACCATTTCTGTTTGATCCACATTCGCTGCCGAATAAAGTACCTATAGATAAATTTTACATACCCTTTTTGGTTCATGTACATCCAGGCAGCATCCAAATGACCACCCTTACAGCCGGGTTGTCTTGTTGCACAAGATAAAATGTTTTGTGGCGATAGTGTTAAGACTTCCCTTCCTTGAGATTGGATTGCAAAACGATCAGATGCTACAGATGTGGTCGAAATAGCCCAGGATGAACCACACCAACCTTTAAAAAAAAAGATAGATACTCGCATAAGACAAAGCCGCTTACTACAATAACTGTAATGCATATGATCTATTACATACCTTGATCTGGTACTTTGGAAATATAATTATTCCCCCATTTGTCGACAGCATTGAAGGATTTTGGTAGATTCGAGTGAGGATTTGATATTCTAGACATGCTCCTAACTCGGTTTGATGGTTCCAATGTACCTAAATTAACATTTTGTTTAATAAAGCATTTTTGTTGTTTTTTGATATCAATTATTAAGAAAGTTGGTACGGATATAGTTTTTGGTCATTTACCTAAACGCAATTTCAATCCCTCTTTGTATTTTCTTCCCCAGAATTCTTCGTATTTTCTAGCTGACCAGCCGAGTTCTGAGATTGAGTTAACATTATGGATGAGATCATGATCTTGCAAACAGAGATCCTGACTACATACAACGCGACCATTATTCTGGCATTTGCAAATGTTGCAATTATCCATGAGAGTTGACAATGGCCTCATGTTTTGATTATTATAAATACATGCTTTGATTGGATCAGGAGCTGGTTCATTCAGACAATATGGTCTATAATCGGGACAGCAATCGCCGGGATTCCAATTACAAAATTGATCACAATAGCAAAGGGTATCTATAGAAATAATATACAAAAATATAAATGTTATATAATTAACAAATATGAGTGCATTCAAGTTTGAGATGGGACTTAAATTAAAATCCATAATAACATGGCTTTTAATATCCGATTTTTCTTCATAATGACTCTTAATATATTTATAAACTTACTAGAAATCGGAACTGAACAGTTATCTTGTCTGTTAGTACAGCAAAGGTTATGTCGTTTACAATAGTCTCCAGGGAATTCTCCACGCAAATCTTCCCTATAATCATTGGCAGCTATCGCAGCGATCAGAATTGCCGCCACAAGTATTTGTGATAGTATATGCTGCAATCTTAGATTCATTTTGCTCAATTTTAAAGCAAGGTGGTTAGGTCAACTATGCAAAGAAATAAAATAAAAAAATAAATTAAAAAAAGATATAATTAATTTAGTTTAGAAAAGAATAAGTGTTGTATAGTTGTATCGCGGGTATTTTTATATTTCTTTAAAGGAAGCCTATATTCGATGAAACCCTTGCAGGGTTGCCGCCATTCTGATTTAAATAGTAGGTAAATTTGTTGTTCCTTATTTTCTAAACTGGTGGAGCTAGAGAAATATTGTTTTTCTAATCGATAGATTTTTTTTTTTAAATAAGAGAGTCGCAGATACATACTACGTCATAAGTAGGTAGATACCTACATATATATCGAAAAGCTCCTAAAACAAAAATAATAAATAGAAGTATGCACTTTTTAAAGTCAAGAAAGTCCATATAGTAATTTAAAAAATTCGAAATTCGAGTGCTAATTACACTTTCCTGTAATTGACGGAAACTTCTAGAAAATATTTTGTAATCGACGCGTTGACAGCCATGGCGACAATAATTTACGTCAACGCACTTTGCGATAGCATAAGCAGGGTTGTCAGTTTTGGGGTTTTCCTCCAATATTTAGGGGAACGAGGTGATTGGGGGGAAATCTGGGGGGGGGGTCAATTCAGAGCTAAAAGGTTGAGAAATAGTATGGGTATGAAACAGCTATGACAGCTATATCTACCAGTTAGATATTCCACACAATCTTACACCAACAGAAGAAATGCTGAAAACTTTCACAAGTGAGAAGATTTGTATCAAACCGACAGATGACAATATTTAACTTTTGTTATAAAGTTCAAACAATTTTTTTTAATTCCTTTACATTTTAATTTCCATATTTATTTATTACTTGTTTATTTATTACATTATGACCCACAGTTTTTTTAGTGGTAAGTTAAGCCAGAGTTAGCAAACTCAAGAAGTAAATTAACCCAGTTAACTGACGAAGCAATTTTTTGGTGGAGAATGCATGCGAAACGACTTAACAAACTTGGTTAATAAAACATCAAAAGAATCTGTTCAGTTAATCCTGAGTTAACTCAAAAAATTCGATGAGTTAACTCGGTTCTAACTTTAATATCGCACTGAAAAACTGGACCTAAGGGCTTGTTTCATCACAATACCTGATTGAAGTTCTAAATAAGCAACTTGGAACTTATTAGTCAATTATCAACCTCACTTACGTTTGACAATATCGGAATACTCAAACTTATAATTAAAGTTAAAAGTATTTTAATTGCCAGAGATGAAGTGTCGATTAGCAAGTTTACCTCGCAATTCAAATATTAAATATTTTTAGAGATTTTTCATCACAAATAGGTTAGTGCAGAGAATTATCGGGGTTTAACTAAAGCACTGAGAAAAACTGTGTTTCCGGCATTTTTTTCGTCCAATTTCATTTGGGGTTGCAAAACACCAAGCCTTATGCTCAGTGTTGCCAGATGAAAAAAAAAATCACTCCCCAAAAAATTAGAAACCCCCCAAATTAATTAATTTGAACTTTAATTAATTGACTACCTAATAAGTTCCAAGTTTCTTAGTTAGACATTGTGAAAAAAGCCCCAAATTTTGTTAATTTTAACGTCCTCTCTCTTCGTGACCTTTCAAAAAAGGTAAACAACATAATATGGTATAGGAATTTGTTTATTTATTTTACTCTAGAATTCTGTTTTTTTTTTTTTTTTAAGAAAAGAATTTTTGTTTTTATGTATGAAGGTGCGTATGTACCTGTGTATGTATGTAAATAAATATCGCTTGATACAAGTAAATAAGCAATTAAAGACTTAATTATATTTGATCTTTTTGGAAAAAGTTTTTTTTCTCCATTTCGCATGTTTTATTGAAAAAAAGATGCGTTCTAATTGCTCTCAAGACAATAGATACTGGGGCATATTCATAGTCACTTTTAAACTCCAGTTTATCTTAAACTGGGGTTTATTCAATGTTATTTAGATAGGATAAACCCAGGCCTAAGATAAACTGGAGTTTAAAAGTGACTATGACTATGCCTCACTATCTTTCTATTTTTGGGAGATTTGATCTGCGTTCTTGTTTCAAGACTAGTTTCATAGCAGAATTAGTTTTATAGAAGTTTGGAGTCCCAAATTTTGCACGGTGGTGTTAGGGTTTAAGAGTTTTATCCGGAGCTACTTCTAATTATTTTTCGAGTTTTACATAGGTGTCAAAATATAATACCGATTTGAGCACCTCCAAACATCTATAAAACTATTTTTGAAACAAGTCAATAATATGGCTGTTAGTGAATTGACAGCCTGTATTGAGTTTCGACTGCAATATGGGCTTCTATGCTTACATGTTTTATTCAAAAGATGAATTTTCGATTTTGAGAGGAGGTCTTTCACATTGCAATGAAAAACGACATTATCTATTTAGTATCTTGTTCTTAGTGCATTTTTTGTATTATATTCAAATTAAAAAAAAAAAACACTGGTGCATGAACATTCATTGTTTTGTATAGATACATATAAGGTGACTACTATTTAGATTTTTTTAAAAATATGATGTCATTTTTTGTTTGTTTTTTTATACATCACTGTTCACAGCAGACATATAAATTGAAATGCGCAGAATGAATGTGAAACAAGTTAGCTTATCTTTACGACACAAATTAATTCAATATTATAATTAACGCCTTTTGTTTTAATCTAATTCAATTTAAAAAAAATATATTATTGGGTTAAAACTTGATGACAGTTATGTATTGATTTTGTTTATGAATGCCCAGGTGCTTAAGGGTATATTTCTATGCATACATGTATTGGAACTAGAAAGATGTCTTTTTTTGTATGGATCTACTATCAATACTGTAGTTGATTTACACTTGTTCTAATACAGATGGATTGGGATTGGAAAAAAAAAATACAGATTTGTAATTGGGTTACTAAAAAGCAGATGTTAAAATCTAAAACAAAAGAAAAATATCAATCAAGCTATTATAGATAAATATTTAAATTAGGAAACAAGAACTGCAGTCGACAGTGATTTCATAACACTGCTACCGCTCTTTTGGGCTTTTGAAAGAACTTTGTCACTATTTAATTGTATGTATATCGCTAGTTAATTTTTGTTGGTATCTTAGCGGGAAGGTAACAATAAGTGGTGGCAAATGGACGATCTTCAATCTCTTCCAATGTTTTAGCAGGAGTCCCTCAAGACTCTATCCTTGGACCAGCTCTCTTAACGTTTATTAGACATTGTTTGATTCATCTAAATAATGATATGTGCAGTTCGTGATACGTCGTCGATCATTTGGGTGCGAAGAAAGATTAATGGATAAGTAGTTTCTTTTCATTTCAAGATGGTCTAAACTAAAAGAACCATATATATTGCCGATTGGAAATCGTTTGCTGACAAATGAAAGTAAAGTTAATTCTGAAAGATTTTTAGAGGTTAGTTGCTTACATATTTATGTATATAGTTTGAACTTTGGGTTTTTTAACAAGTTTCAAGCACTGTTTTTTAAACAAATCTTGATTTTAAAGGTGTAGGTGTAGGTGCATATACATAGGTGCATTACTGATTGCCATTGGTTTTATTACGTCTTATTTTAAATACAAATATTGAGTTCATCAGTCTTTTTATCCATTCTTAACCAAATATATGAATTCTGGTTTTGTATTGTCTAATTACTCATTGCTGCATTTATATTGATATTTACCATTCCAAACATATTTTGGAATTTTCGAAAATCTGTTTCTATATTTATATAAATTTTTATTATATAAATTGTTTTTTTTTTTGTCAAAACAATATGCCGATACCTTAGATTTCTATTGGTTGATATAGAAAACTTTTGTTTTAATTTCTGCAATTATTTATTAATAGAAAGTTACTTGTTTTTCGATTTGTTTACGTATTTTAAACTCAAGCTTTGACAAACACTTTATAATTTTTTAACAATGGGAAAAGGTATTATGTATGAGCGCTTCAATGCCAAATTTTGCAAAAAAAAAGAAAAAAAAACGACTCGATAAAACTCGAGATCTATCCAAATCGAGATAGTGCAACTATTGAAATCGCCCTTTTGAGTTCTGAGTTAACTCCTGATACATATTTTTTGGCCAATTTAAATCTTGAGTATTAGCCCTGATGTGAGTTAGTTAACTTTGAAATAATAAATATATTTCTGACATTTGACACAATATGTCAAAAAACTATCGAAATCTAGGTGTGCGACCATGAAAAGGCTGATTTCCATTTGGGTAAGTAATTATTTATGTATATTTAAAACAGGAACAAAAAATACGAATGTCTTAATCGGAGAAACATTAGAGATAACATGTAAGAACAAACTTATTAGTAAGTACAGAATTTAATTTGGCCTTAATTTCCGTTCCCGCTTTTGAAATTTTAACAAATATTTGCTCAAACTGAATTGTTTGTGTAAAAAGAAAAACATTATAGATAACATCCAACAGAAGTTTTTAATAAATTGATTCTAAAAACTATTAACAAAAACAAAATGTGTACAATCTATCTACACTTCATTTCTGCCGATAACACGCACGCGCACACAGGAAATAGGTTAAAAGTTGTAAGTCACTAGGCTCTGGTTATCCACAAGCTATCGCACAACAAAATTTATTTACATATTTACTCATAGGAAAAAAAAATATTCTGATATACACGCAGGATTTTTTATAATTAATTAACACAAAAACACAAATAAAAATAGAGAAGCATAAACTCGTATTTCTAAGATAGTATTTACTCAAAATAGTATGAATGTACTTAAGTTATTTACTAAATTAATTCTAGAGATTAAATACCGAAACAAGTAATAATAGTTCATGGCGATGTTGTTATAGTCATTTCATTGTAATAAAAAAGGTTATATGAGCTTCAGTTTTTATTAACCCTTGAGGCTTGAGGTATATTTTCAAACATACCGTCCCCTCAGAATCAAAGTGACTTATTTCAAAATTTGGTGACTTTGAGTTAGGTAGGTATACAGACAAAATTACAAAAAAGTGCTACTTTTCTATCAATTTGCCATTAAGATACTTCTTAAACTGAAAGCGTGAGGACGATAGTATCGTTTTGCACTATGGACAACGTCCTTAAACTACAGTAATTAGTAATGTTACATTTTCAATTTTAATCGTAAAATGACTTAACGAATAGTTAAGTTTTCTTTTTTTATTTTCAACACTTTTTTATTTGTGACACATTTCTTCAAAAAATTTAATTTTATTAGGTATTAAAAATTATGTTTTTTGGAAAAGTGACACTTTTCGTTTCACGTCATTTTTCATCAATTTTTTGAACCTTAACATACCATTTGAAAGAAGGAAAAAAGTAATAGTTTTATGTTCTATAAGAGGGGAGCCCTCGTAAACTTTATATGAAAATTCATTTTTTTTAAACAAAAACCTTTAAATTGATTTTCTGAAAATTTTCAGATTTTGAGATATGCCACTTTGCTTCTGAGAGGATGATATGTTTGTGTAAGTCAATCAAAAATATAAACCCGTCTGGAAGAACATTCTAATTTACAATAAGGCCCTATATAAAATTTTGCATAGATATTGACAAGGGGCTAGCAAGGGTGAGCGTCAAAATTGGTTAGGCCAATTATACAAAACTAGACACCGGGAAGAATGTTTCCATTATGTCTGAGCAGAAAAACAATGACTTTTGCCTATAACAAATGTTTTATCTTTTCAAATTTATTTTATATTTATTTTTGAAAATGACTCAAAGAAACTTGTTTCGTATATTTGCATTGTTTAAAGTTTTTTTTTGTTTTCAACAAAAAAATAACATAAATTAACTCAAATTGAAATGATAATTTTTACTTAGATGTTTAATAAAAAAAAACATCATTAAACGAGAACAAATCTCTTAAATTAATTCAAACATTAAATCACCAATGCTTGTTTATTCTAAATTAAACAAGACACAGATATTAGTTTAGTGACATTTAAATAATAGATAGATAGTTTGAATTTGTTAAATGTTTCCTTGTATGTATATGTTATTATAATTTAAAAGAGTCATCTATTCTAAAAGAACGTGTTTTTTTTTTTATGATAAATCGAATAAAAGAATATTATATGTTATCAAAGTTGATATAACTGGTGAAAAACAGCTGGAAGTTGTCTTTAATATAAATCATTAATAAATTTGAAACCAAAAAGGAGTATACCTGTTTAGGTATAGGGGACAGACTATTATTAAATTTTAGATTTTTAAGATTATCAAATTTTGCACATAAAGTAGGTATTTAATCACATTTATTTATGTTTTTGAACAATTTTTTTTAAATATATTTTAGAAATTATCTATGTAAGGGGTGATTTTTTAGCTGGTTTGGTTTTGGCAACACTGGTTTTGACAGCTGACGTGTGTTTAGTACCTTGTGTCACTGTCAAACAGTTTCAGTTTGGTTTGCAATTTAACCATGGATCGTCTTACAAATGAACAACGCTTGCAAATTATTGAATTTTACTATCAAAATTCGTGCTCGGTTCGAAATGTTCATCGCGCGCTGCTTGTGTTCAGCGATGAGGCTCATTTTTGGTTGAATGGGTACGTAAATAAGCAAAATTGCCGCATTTGGAGTGAAGATCAGCCAGAAGCATTGCAACAGCTACCAATGCATCCCAAAAAAGCCACTGTTTGGTGCGGTTTATGGGCCGGCGGCATTATTGGGCCTATTTCTTCAAAGATGATGCGAATCGCAGCGTTACTGTCAATGGTGAACGCTACCGAGCGATGATAACAAACTTTTTTTTGCCCGAAATGGAAGTTCTTGACTTGCATGATATGTGGTTTCAACAAGACGGTGCCACATGCCACACAGCACGCGAAACAATGGCGCAATTGCGAGGCGAGTTTGGTGAACAGTTAATTTCACGTTTCGGGCCGGTCAATTGGCCGCCTAGATCGTGCGATTTGACACCATTAGATTATTTTTTGTGGGGGTATGTCAAGGCTAATGTCTATAGGGACGCACTGGAAACCAACATCCATACATTCATTCGTGAGATACCGGCCGATATGTGTGAAAGAGTATGCCAAAATTGGACTCAGCGGATGGGCTACCTGAGACGCAGCCGCGGTCAACATTTGCATGAAATTATCTTTAAACATTAAATTGCAAGGTTCAAACTATCGATTCAAATAAATATTTCATTCATTTTTTCGAATTTTTGTGTTTTTTTTTTAAAAAAAGTTCTAAACCTCTTAAAAAATCACCCATTATTATTCAAACCAAATTTTTGATTCACATAGTGCTTGGGACTCGTTTTGAGATAAATGTTCTTACAATTAAAAATTACTTTCTCCACACAAGTTGCTTTGCAACATATGTAAGGTTATTCGAGCCTTACGAGAAAAAAATTGCCAAAATTCAAATTAAAATACAAAACTTAAATTTAACTGTGATCATATTAAGCATTGAAAATTACTTGGACCTATTATAAAATTGAAATTTATGCTTGCTCCCATTACGCTTGGTTAAAGTAAACAAATTCCCTTAGAATAATAAAATTCACAGTATATCGATTCTGTGATTTTTATATGAGTTATGGTAAACATCGATAATACAAATTTGCGTCTTAGAAGGGTACGAAGAACGAAGTACGATAGCCATCTAACTGATGAGCCCAACTAACGTACCTGGCGGAAACGAATTTATGGAGTTGAGCTCTACTTCATTATGCAGTATAATTGATTGAAAATAATAATCTTTTGTCACTTATACCTGTGTCTTTATTTAAATCTAACATTTATTACAAAATTGAATTGAAATCGATGGAGTCTTTCACAACAATTATAAAATTAATCTATTTTAACAAAACAAAAACATACCTAACCACCTATCGTCGCCATATTTCCGCGGGATGCAAGTTTTTATTTATTTGTTTTTGTATAAGTTTAAGCAACATTTTAGAGAAATTTAAAAAAAAAGAATCGAAACCTAGTTCTAGTTGAATTAATAATTATTTTCTATTCTAGGAAATTAGGGGAAAGGGGGGGGGGGGGGTAATTGGAGAGCAATCACAAGAATTTAAATATTTTGTTTTTTAATAGGTGTCAATATTGCTGATATTATTCAAAGTAGAATTATTATTTTTAATTGGTACCCCATAGTTAAGCTATTGCACACATTATAATTTAACGAAAAAAATACATTTATGAAAAACCATTTACAATTTCCCCTTTTGATCCTACATAGAAATACCATAGAAATTTCAAATTTTAAGCAAATCGAGCTGGTAGTTTTCTTTTATTAAATGGTAATTTTTTTAAATCTGGCTTTTCTTGTTAAAAACTTCACAAATTTTCTTTAAATAAACATTAAACATGCTATTTCTACCAATACACATTAGGTTTAATGTTTTGAATTTAAAAATGGGAGGGACAAATCGAGCCAAGTAAAACATTCGTGTTGTGCGGTTAGAGAACTAATCTCTGTACCTACTTGACAGTAAGTTCAAAGATGGACTCAAGGATAAATTGATGAGCTTGAGCATTCCTTAACAATCGATTAATACGGTTGAATTATTTTAGGGGAGAAATGCAAGATCCACTAGAACACTGTTTATGCAAATAGTAATAAAATAATGGGAGACCTAAGACACTGCGGTGCGGTGATTTTCGAAATGTTCTAACATCATTATATTTTTGATTCTATCCAATCATTTTGATTATTAAAAAAAAAAAAATCCAAAAATGTTTTCTGCAAGAAAAAATCTATAGATTTAGTTTTTACTGTCGTTCTAAGCAAAATAAATACTTGACATCGCTGCACATACATATACATATATGTATATATGTTTTAAAATAAACATAAGAGCAACTGCATATAAATATAGAGTACCATTGCTGTATTTTTCTATTAAATTCAGATTTATTGTTGATTGTTTTTCTTTTTAAATAATATACCAACAAATTTTATATTAATTTCTTAAATAAATTCATAAAACACAAACAAAATAATAAAAAACAAAAATGAAATGAAATCATTTCAGTTAAATGAGAGTTAACTTCAAGTATTTCTTTGGTTAACTCACAGTAAACTTGAGAATTAAAGTGAAGGAAACATATTTTTCAGGAGAAAACTCAAGTTTAGAAAAACCCGTAACTCGAATGATCACCTTCCCTTAACCAGCCTATCTACAAAATTTAACAAGATACAAGTTAGTTTTTCTGCTTATAGAACAGTTTGGATAAATAAACATTCAAAATTATTGAAAAGAAAAAAAAAAAATAAACTTATATTTGCTCACTTTTCCATGTATTTCCGACAAAATGAAGTTCAGAAAATAGAAAATGCATTTTTTCAAAATTTCTTTTTGTAGCAAAAATCTAATCTAGACCTATTAAATTAACTTTCCAAAGATACCTACAAGTATACACATTTCTGATTTCACATTGACACAGAAGTTTTCAAAGAACAAAGTCTTAAGCCATCTTAGATTCTCGATACCTAGGTAGCTCTAAGTACCTATGAAAAATTATTTATACCTCAAATAATTGAAGATGAACAACCCACCTCAAGTAGGTACATACATAGGTTACTAACTTTGACAGATTAAAAAATTTTCAATAAATTTTAGGTAAATAGTTAAAACTTTAATAGGTAGGTATACTTTTTTTAATTAAAAAAAAAACTCTTTTGTCACACTTACATTATTATAATTAAATATTTATCGAGATAAAGAATGTGATAACTTCAGCAAAAATACAATATCACAAACTGTAAATTGATTCGAAAAATTTGAATTTGAACTTATTCGGTTTCACTGTATCATCAGCTTTTTTTTTTTTAATATTTTTGTATATGTCACTACGTCTTCGGCATGCGACAGTTATTTAATTGTACTCAATTTTTTTTTCAAAAAAAAAAATTTCACGAATTGAATAACTTAAGGGTATCAACGAAAATTTTATTCAAATTTTATGAATTGATTTTTTTTTCTATTTCGTTTTGTTTATTTTAAGGATAAAATATTTTTTTTTATCAATTCCTCACAGCCATCAATTTATTTAATTTTTTATTTGCAAAATTTGTTTAAGAAAAAAAACTTGAAAATATTTAAACCAAGTTGATATAATTCAAAAATGTCTAACGATGATTTTTGTATATAAATCTACTAAGAGACTACGAATATCTTTAGCAAAAGACAACGTATTTCACATTTTATACATTCGCGCTGAATGTTTGGCACACAACCCGTTAAGTTCACTTCAAGATTGAAACTGAATTTTCAACAACAAACTGTAACACACGAAAGCCCCAACTTGATACAAGTGCCAGTCTGCCAGTGCCAGTGCCAGTGCCCAGCTACCTTAATAACAATTTTGCAGATAAATTCGCATTCATCAAAGATACAATATTTTTTTTATGTATAAAAATTCTAAAGAGCAGACATTTTAAGAACTTTTGGACTTTTTCTTTTTTATTCTGATCGCTCGCAAAAGGGTGCTCTGCTAATAATAACTTCTGCAGAACTTTGAAAATAAAATATGTTGTGGTGCGTGAGACAGAGAGATTGAGGCACACCGACCAAGAGGTTAGCGATTTTTTTCTTTTGTTGTGGTTGTGGGTGGTTGGGGCTAAAAGCTTTTCTTTGGCATTTAGTATTCGTACCGTTGAATTTTGGCCGAAGTGTAAGTAGGTCCCTCTCTGTGGTTTAAAGAGAACAAAATCTGCACAGCATTTATGGCATTACATATTATAACAAACAATCTTGTTGAAGAAAGCTTTTGCACTCTCCCGCTCCTGAATTAGGGAGCTTTCTGCAAGATTTGAAAGTGCTGAATCATCAACGGATACAATTGATCGTGCCAGGCGGACAGTCAGAATAGAATTTGTTCACCTTTTCTTTTTGATCTTGTAGGTAGTGGTTTAATCTTTTTGACGTCATTTTTTGACGTAATTTTTTTTTTTGTTTTACCGTGTGAGGGTAGTTAAAGTAGGCTGGCGCCAAAGGGGTGGAATATTTTGAATTTGTGAATATCTGATTGCTCTCAATCGTTTTCTCAAAGGAAAAATTGATTATTTTCATTTATGAAGTCACTTTATTATTATTTTGCATACGTAGATAAAGTATCTATATGATTGTTTTTTTTTTGTCGTTGTATTTTTATTTCTTAAGTGATCGATAAGTAAGAAACGGATGTGTTTTAGTTTTCCGATATTTTTTTGTTCTTGCTTATATAAAAATATGATCATTTTGGAATTTAGGTAAATAAAAAAAAGGCATGATCATTGGTCATCGATCAATTGTATTCAAAAGATAGATTGACGTGTTATGGTCGGTACCTACCCATTTTTTTTTGTTGGTAAACAATATTATAGGTAGATAGATATATAGTTTATAGGTTCCCAATAGTGTTTTAATCTGCTTGTTTTATTTTGTTTTACTACGACTTTTTTCTTCAAAAACATACATACTTCTGAAGTAACAAGTTAGGCCTGTTTCACTATTTCTTAATTAAATTCTGAGTAGTTATCGTAGGGTAATAAATCCATTGGGAGAAGAATTCACAGCTGTCTTTTGGCTCACCTGAATTCGTTAAATTTATTTTTGGATTTTGGTGGACTTATGACCTTGTGCCACTATTTATCTTTCAGTTAACTTATCAGAACTTTACTCAGGCATTTTTCAAACTGAACCTTAGTTTTATTTAATTTAAATTTTATTCTGAATTATGAGATATAATACCCATGCGGGTTTGTGACCTTGATCACCTCTGTCAGATGGTGGTTTTTAGTTGCAGGATTTATCTTACAATTTTTGATTGAATAAAAAGTTTAACGCATAACTCACTTGCAGATAGAGATTTACACTTCTGGAAGCCAATTAAGTCCTTCGAAAATGGACCCTGCAATAGCGTAGTGAGTTTTTTAAGTGAGTCAAAAAAATATCACTTGATATTGTATGAAGATTTGGGAGATGTAACGTTTTTGGGTTCATTTTTTTTTTATTTTATTTTATTTTATTTTATTTTATTTTATTTTATTTTATTTTATTTTATTTTATTTTATTTTATTTTATTTTATTTTATTGTATATTTGGCTGGGATAAAATCATAGTCAAACATATTCTGGTTTTGATATAAGAAGGAATTGTAAATTTTGGAAAAGAGGTTGACCAATTGTATTGAATTATAATTTCTGTTGATAACCAAATAAAGGTTCCTATACAAATACAAAAATCACTGTAAGAAATTATTTTTATAAAACCTATAAACCTCTTCAAACAAATAAACTAATAAATCATTAAATTAAAAACAAAACACCAGTTGCCACTTGCCAATTATTGATAAATTTAATAGTCAAGAATATTGCAATATTGTATGAAGCACCTCCCAATATGATGCAATCCGACTGCAATTGTGTTAGAAGCGCGCTTTCATCAGGAAACCGTTAAGTTAAATTAATAAGTACTTAAACACTTCGATTTCATTATCAGTTGGCTCTGACAACTATGCGGAAATGCAATAGAAATAGTATATTTAACATTTTAATTGATATCGACGATAATAATAATTATGACTTATGTATGTTTTGAGTGGAGTCAAGAGCAAGAGCTTGGTCGTCATTAAAGTGTCACTTGTCATAAAAAAACTCAATTTTGCAGATGCAGCAGATGTTTGAATGCAACATGGTTTAATTATCAAGTTCATTGGAAATGTTCTACACAAGTTGAAATCACATAAAATAATTTTTCCTATAAAATCAAATCATTCTTTATGTAAAAAAATATATGTTGCAGTCATTTTTTGAACTCTGGATTGCAGAAAATATGAAATACGACTGAGAGATCTGGGATTCGAGGGCCTGTTTTAGTTGTAAGCTCCAAAAAGATGAATAATGTGACAATCTGGTTGGACAAGGTATATACGCGGTGTATATGTATTGCATAATGCTTGACTGCTAACTACATTCCTTTCTTTGTACCCCCAGTCCAAACCGATCGTCAATCAAGAGATTAGGTGAGATAATAAACGCATCTTATTCTCAATCTTATCTCATTTCAAAAGTAATTACATTTTTTTTTAATTTTGTAACACAGTGCAGGTACCCTTCTTTTTGACATAATAGACATAATCGTCCTGCTCTTAGGCTCATATCTTAATTTGTATTGATTGTACAGAAAATTTTGATCTACAGAAATGTAGGACATTTAGTGGTCTTCAAGAATTATCTTGATCATATTTCAGTCTGATCAACGAAAGTCGAGATAAACGCGTTTTCAAGTACAAAAATTTAACATTTTTTTTTTAAATTTAAAAGTGTTGTCAAAAATTTTAGAGAATAATTTTTCCTACACATCCATATTGAAAAAAAATCCGTTATAGGGTTAATAGGAGCCGAGAAAATCGTATAAACTCCTTTTTCAAAATGGCGGCCCTTTCCACATGGTTTTCAGTCCCCCAAACTGAGATTTAGATTAGTCTCGATTCTCGATATACCCCAAAAACCACCATACTTCATTTGTATTACAATCCTTTCAAAAAATTTACAGATTGGTCATTTTCAACTCCCTATTGCCTGTACTACTATCCTTCCATTCCTATCTAACTACTTCAATCCGAATCTACATTGCATTTAAGAGACCTTACAGTCATTATGTATATATGTAAAATAATTTAACTTCTAAAATTAAGTATTGATTTTGTTTTTTCATAAATTAACGATTTCTTTTAATTTTGAACAATGACGTTATCAAATGATATACTCGTACATTGTATCAATATTTATTCATACAAATTAATATTGGTCATAAATAAAAAATTCCAATTGAGTTCGTTTTGCGACGAACGTTTCTGCAATGATTATGTGCATCATACACCATCGAATATAAACAAAAAAAAATTAAAAAAAAAAAAGTATTCGAATTCATAAATTAAAAATAAATAAATAAAATGAGGACAATTAATTAAAACCATTATCGAAAAGAAATATGTCTTGTTTAATGCAACTCGAATATGATTAACTTGACCTCAACCTAATATCAGACAGTCATCATAGTAAAGGAACAAGTGCAGATAAGAGAAGTTCGAAGTTGTATACAAAAATAAATGGTGTCTGTAGACAGTCCCAATACCCTAATTGGGTCAAATTGATTTGGGGAGGATTTGCGGAAATTACTTAGCACAATTTAGTTGCATGCTCTGACTCTGATATTTAAAAATCCAGTTAATTTGGTATTTATACTCAAGAGGCTCATACAAATAGGGAACTTGGAAAAAACAAATGGCACGACGGCAACGGCTTGTGGAGAGTCGACAGAACCATCCCGGGATAGTGAATTAATATTCGTAAACAAAAATTAGAATGATCTTTTTGAATTTTGAAAAAATCTGATTAAATAATCACCCCAAAATGAAAAATGCTCTTAAATATGAAAAATCACCCGAAACCGTAAAAATTAACCATTTGTGTTGTTTTTGCTTGCTATTTACATTTTTTTGGCAGCCGTTTTTCATTTTTGATTTAATAACAGTTTATTTTGGGGCTTTTTTTCACTAACTTTGGGCCATTTTTCCAATTTGAAAATTAAATTTCAAAATTTCATTATGAAAAAAACACCAATTTTGGGTAAAATTTTTATTTTTTGTTTGGGTACATTTTTCACTGGGGCCAAATTTCGTTTAGTCCTTCTTCATATTCATGTGGCATAAACAATTTCAATTAATTGTTATGTTAACCTCGATTGAAGAGAACCATAAAAAATTTAACATTTAAGTATACCGATTTCTAATCAAAAATTATAATGAATCTATTAAAACGATTTTCTGGTGCTTGGTGTGTTTCCTTTAAAATACAACCTACACAATATTATTCAATGCAATAAAACGCTAATATATAATTTAAAAGCGTTCCCATTCCAAAAAACTTACACAAAATTGTCTTGTTTAAAAAAAAAAAAAAAAAACAAAATTGTTACAGGTGCTGATTTCGTTTATTCCGATCAGGGTCTGAATATCTTGATTATAAAATACCAAATTATTCTTAATAAAATATACATACATGGGTAGGTATGTACATGAATAAACGTTACGGCAATATAATCATCGGCTATGCTTAAAATCCACAAATTAATGTTCATACTCCACACAAATAAAACATGTGGATTTCTAAGAAGTAATACATAATTATTCATCCGGCGTGTTTGGTTGGTATAGAACGCGAACGCGAACAAAAAAAATTAATTTTATGACCACCTCATTTTCCATAACTATAAAGGAATTTTTTATGGACCAGCATGTTTGGCAACATGAATTGATAGAAACGGAACCAAGGCCCATGTTCTGTAACTCTCGCATTGATAAAATCAGTCGAGAAACGATGAAAAATGGAACAAAACCAGTTTTCAAAAGATTTTGAAAACCATACAACCTATATATTGTGTCGAGCGGCTGTTTCTTGACCAAACATCGATGGTTGGCAACAAATGTTGTCAAGCATGCTGAACCGTAAAAACCCCCCTATTTATTAAATAAGAGTTGTTCCGATCAAACAAAAAGACTCATTAAAGATGATGTCAATAAATTTACCTTTTTTCGGAAAAAAAAAACACTTAACAGGCTTCCGAAGCCGAACCGACCCATAAAGAGTCTCTAGTCAGCTTTTTATTCTTTACAATCCGCTCTTAAAATATTCGCTCTTCCATGCTGACTCGTACCT
Source organism: Leucozona laternaria (assembly GCA_932273885.2). NCBI lineage: Eukaryota > Metazoa > Arthropoda > Insecta > Diptera > Syrphidae > Leucozona > Leucozona laternaria. Next base: position 16,677,901 of record OW026368.1, on the reverse strand, counting down.
GGCGAAAAGCGATTAAAAATTGGAATTCAAAGAATCTCTTTGCCTAGACTAGAGCATTGTTGTAGGTAGATTCGTTAGATGTGGTCGAGTCATTTTATGTCGTTTTCGAGTGGACGTTCGGAGCTGCTCCTTTTTAACTCCTTTTACTCCAAATTTTCCATTTTCAATAGGAATGGAACAGTTCCGAAATCAAAACGAAAACGACATTAGTTGACGTGTTTTGACTTTTTGGACTATATATACTTTCCATCCAGGAACAGTTGGTCAAACAATCAAGGTAGCGGAGCACGAATTTGAAGTGGTGCAATCCTTTAAATACCTTGGGTCAATAGTAGCAGCCGATAACAATATAGAAGAAGAAATACGCGGGCGGCTTCTCAAATCCAACAGAGCCTACTATAGTCTGTCAAAGCTCTTCAAATCCAGAAATCTCACCATAACTTCAAAACTGCTGCTGTACAGGACCATGGTCCTGCCAGTACTCACATATGGATCCGAGACTTGGGTGCTTAGCAAAAGGCACTCCGACCTCTTAGCCGCGTTCGAGAGAAAAGTCTTAAGGAGAATTGTTGGCCCCATATGTGAGGAAGGACGATTCCGGAGACGGTACAATCATGAATTGTACGCAATCTACCTTGAAGCAGATATCGTGACAAAAATTAAGCTCGGTAGACTCCGGTGGGCAGGGCACCTAGCTCGCATGAGCGAAGAGGAACCTGCTCGGAAAGTTCTTTGTGGTACATTCTATGGTAGACGACAGCGTGGTAGACCATGCTTGCACTGGAGAGATGGCGTAGACCAGGACGCCCGGAGCCTTGGGGTGCGCAACTGGATGGCGGCGGCTCGAGACCGGGATGGGTGGAGAGACTTGTTGAAGGAGGCCAGGACCGGACCCCGGTTGTCGAGCCGACGATGATGATGATGATACTTTCCATCAAATCTAGGTGCAGAGCATAAAGACTTTGCGTGGTTGTATCTTCTTTTCCATTTGAAATCCCTGCACACATCAGGACCAAATATTCGTCAAAGAATTTTTTTTTTCGAAAGACTTCAGTATTAGCTGTCCATTTCTGCTTTGTGTTTATTACTAAAAATAATAAAATCATGCATATTCTGGAACGTCATTTCAACAACTAATTGCCTTTTCACACCTAACCCCTAATATTTAAACTGAACATTTTTAATGCTTGAACACAATGGAGACGGAGCTGCAACTGGAACTGCAGACGGAATACCTGTCAAAATATTGAGTAGGTACCCACAAATTCAATGTCACGAACACAATGCAACATCGCTGCAAACGGAGCTGCAGCAGCAGTCGACACTTTTTGCCAACTGTTATAGTAATATTAACTGGGTGAACACAATTGACGCGAACGCGAATCATGATGCGTATCCTTACCTGTCAAAGTTAAATGAAATAAAATCTCGTTGAAGTGAATACAATATAAATGGAGAAGCAGCCTCGAACGCAACTCTGAGAGTTAAGTAAGTTTTAATAATCACGCGCTCTATTTGTGTTCAGCTAGAAAAGCGAACGCGAGTCATGACGCGCATCCTTACTTGTCAAAGTTAAATGAAATAAAATCTCGTTGGAGTGAATACAATGGAAATGGAGAAGCAGCCTCGAACGCAACTCTGAGAGTTAAGTAAGTTTTAATAATCACGCGCTCTATTTGTGTTCAGCTAGGATAGCGAACGCGAGTCATGACGCGCATCCTTACCTGTCAAAGTTAAAATAAATAAAATCTCGTTGCAGTGAATACAATGGAAATGGAGAAGCAGCCTCGAACGCAACTCTGAGAGTTAAGAAAGTTTTAATAATCACACGTGTCTATTTGTGTTCAGCCAGGAAAGCGTCAACACCTCACACCGAATATAACGGGTGATTTTTTAGCTGGTTTGGTTTTGGCAACACTGGTTTTGACAGCTGATGTGTGTTTAGTACCTTGTGTCACTGTCAAACAGCTTCAGTTTGGTTTGCAATTTAACCATGGATCGTCTTACAAATGAACAACGCTTGCAAATTATTGAATTTTATTATCAAAATTCGTGCTCGGTTCGAAATGTTCATCGCGCGCTGCTTGTGTTCAGCGATGAGGCTCATTTTTGGTTGAATGGGTACGTAAATAAGCAAAATTGCCGCATTTGGAGTGACGATCAGCCAGAAGCATTGCAACAGCTACCAATGCATCCCGAAAAAGCCACTGTTTGGTGCGGTTTATGGGCCGGCGGCATTATTGGGCCATATTTCTTCAAAGATGATGCGAATCGCAGCGTAACTGTCAGGTGAACGCTACCGAGCGATGATAACAAACTTTTTTTTGCCCGAAATGGAAGTTCTTGACTTGCATGATATGTGGTTTCAACAAGACGGTGCCACATGCCACACAGCACGCGAAACAATGGCGCAATTGCGAGGCGAGTTTGGTGAACAGTTAATTTCACGTTTCGGGCCGGTCAATTGGCCGCCTAGATCGTGCGATTTGACACCATTAGATTATTTTTTGTGGGGGTATGTCAAGGCTAATGTCTATAGGGACAAGCCCGCTTCGATTGACGCACTGGAAGCCAACATCCATGCATTCATTCGTGAGATACCGGCTGATATGTGTGAAAGAGTATGCCAAAATTGGACTCAGCGGATGGGCTACCTGAGACGCAGCCGCGGTCAACATTTGCATGAAATTATCTTTAAACATTAAATTGCAAGGTTCAAACTATCGATTCAAATAAATATTTCATTCATTTTTTCGAATTTTTTGTGTTTTTTTTTTTTTAAAAGTTCTAAACCTCTTAAAAAATCACCCATTATATACGCATTTTCTCGTTTGACATTTCAATTGTTTTAAAATCAGCTGCTATAGGTATGTCAAAGTTAAAAAAAAAAAACAAACTGATTTAACTCGTTTAAGTTTGGTTGGAATGAATAAATTGCAGCAGCGGCTGGCCTAAAGCCTTGAAACTAGATCTATAATATGAAACAAAGATTAAATCGGAAAAAGAATTAACCTTGTTGAAACTAATTTTGATAATTTAAAATATTTTAAGGAGGCAGCTAAATCGGCCAAATAGCCCAATTAGGCACCTATAAGAACAACGTTGGAAGGCAGTCTAAAAATAAACATAAGGCCATCAGGCAAATCCTTATCCTGAAAGAAAACATGAGTTTGACCTCCACATTTCCTTTGAGTATATAACTTATTTGCATTTAATGGAACAAATTTACGTAAAAACATTGCCAATTTGTTCAAAATAGCATCAATCCACTTACACTTATCACGATTTTCTGAAAAGAATTTTAATTTTAAAATAAATTCTTCTTGGCCCACTGAACTGATGGACTGGACATAAACCATGAGTATAGCTAATGAAAAATTGTGATCTTCTTAATCATTCTTATTACACCGGAAAACAAAATGATAAGTGAGTTTTATTAGTTCTCTGCGAGCATTACCGTCATTCATTTTTGCCAATTCAATTAAAATAGCGACAAAAATTCCTCCAACTTGAACACACTGGCCAATTTATTGAAAGCGTGTGATTAGTTTGATCTAGATGTAAATTGGGCAATTGGCATATTTATGAATTGAAATATGTAGATATCAACGGTTATATTTTGATGACAGATAATTGAATTAATAACAAGATATTACCGAAGTGCCATCCATACATTATTGATATCGATGTGGAATGTGCCTGATGGAATGTGGCACAGAATAATATTTTTTTCAATTAACAAAATTTAGGTTCCCCATTTACAAATTAAAACCTTCAATTTGTAAATGCGGCAAACCTAAATTATATTATGATGTGTGCTATTTGTTTGCCAATAGAATTTTCGTCCACATGAATTAAGCTGTCAAAAAAAAACAAAATATTCATCGAATTCATAGAATAAAAAAGTGACACGGAATTGGAACCATGTCCATGTTAAATTTGAATAAATAATAGTAAATTGGCACTATGTCGGGCGTCACGGATTACGGTGCCAGATTCGCTCGAACGTTATAAAAAAAACTTTTAGGCTTGATCGAAACGATTTCAATGATCGATAAGACAAAGTCGTATAACTTTATCAGTGTAAAGAAGCGCACAAAACAGAATGAATACTTTATTTATTTTTATTCTATGAATAATTTGGAGTTCTATGAAAAAGTGAATTGCTTTGCTGGGAGCCTTGTACGTTTCGTAGAGATTAGGTAGGCACTCGAAAAGCAAATAAGATATTCTTTTTCTTATTCATAAATTAGGAATTACGAATCTAGGTTTTCTTTGACTCATTCAAAGTGCTAACATAAACCATATTTGGTTTGACGTAATATTTCGTCATATAAAGGGTGTATAGAACTTTGAAATGGAATGAAACAAAGATGATTTTTTTTAGTTGACATGAAATTTACTTCATTTGAAAGATAATCTTCTGGCATTATAATTTAAATGTGATTTCTGGCATATGACCGCCATATGGCTAGCTTGGACGTAGTCTAATCTGATTTTTTCCAACATTTGTGGCCGTTAATCGGCTTATCGGCGTAGACTAGCGACTTCACATATCCCCACAGTAAAAAGTCAAGCGGCGTTAAATCGCACGATCTTGGAGGCCAATTCACGGGTCCGTAACGTGAAACTATATTCGGTTAATAAACGTTTCCTTCAATAAATCAATTGTGGCACGAGCTGTGTGAGATGTTGTGCCGTCTTCTTGAAACCACAGCTCCTGCACATCATGGTTGTTCAATTGATGAACGAAAAAGTCAGTAATCATGGCTTTATAGCGGTCACCATTCACTGTAACGTTCTGGCCAGCATCGTTTTTAAAGACGTACTGACCAATTATTCCACCAAACCATTAAGCACACCAAACAGTCAGTTTTGGTGGATGTAACGGTTTCACTAGAGGATTAATATCACACCAAATACGATAGTTTTTGTGAGCTTCATCGCTAAACGAAATTCGCTTATGAAAATTGGGATCAACGGCAATCTTGTTTTGGGCCCATTTGGGTTGTTCAGGCGTTAGTCTATATTCATATTGAAATGCCAAACCAAACTAAAAATAAATCACTTGACAGCTGACAAAATGGCAGCCAGTTAAAATAGTGTTGCCAACTTAAAGTTCTATATACTAAAGAACTTCTAGACTAAATTGGTGGCAGATAGAAATACATGTTTTTAGAACTGGGGTCAAATTACCGCATTAGCGACTGATCGAGTGAGTGTCATCAGTGATCGAATGAACGAGTAAAACCTATGGGGATGATGGCTCCATAACGTGAGTGGTAATTTCAAACTCACATAATTCAGTCACGTATTACTCGATAACTGATGCGGTAATTTGGCCCCCGATCTCAACTGAATAACTTTATAGTGGTTGAGTTTCAAAAGAAATTCTCCTTAAAGCACAGCAAACATTTTATTTTCTTCTCTAATGTTTACTTTTAGTATTTTAGTGATGATTTAAAATTTTCAATAAAAAAAAAAATGAAAATTTGTTTACAAAAATGATTTCATTAAGTAAAAAAAAAAATTACACAATATAATTAGTATCGGTGTCTATGACACGACAGTTTTCAACATTTTTGACAAAAATTATTCTGAAAATCCGCTCATCGAGAACTTAAGGCTTAGATACTGTGGATATAGGATTAATTTTTCGATCTAATACTGAAGTCGAGGTTTATGAAAAATCTAAATTTATCATTCTCCAAAATAAAACTGCAGTACCTAGCGAATAAAACATTTATAACTCCACCGACGAGCGAGTAACAAAATAGTTACTAATCGTTCAATTTTTGTCAGCTATTCTGTATGAAAACTATCTGATAGTTTTTCCTATAAACAATATTTATAACTAATTTTATTTAGTTAGACACTCACCTTTAAATAAAACCTTAATGTGATAGGTACTTGGAAATAGCGTCCAATACTGAAATATCAACTACCTACCAGCTTCAATGCAATAGTCACACCCACTTATTACAAATAAAATTCAATGCAATATTGAGAACCATCAATCCATGGATTATTGCTCATTATTTCCAATTGCCGTAACGCTTTATTTTTATTATTTTAAAGTGACTTAAGTTATAGAGTGATTAAATAGCTTGGCATGCTTGCAATGCATACGTCATAATAAAGATACAATTCTCATTTTTGATATAAAAAAACTCTGAAATCTGCACGTGTGCAAGGCAAACAGTGCAGTATAATAATTAATTATTAACATAAATACAAAGAAGCTATACTCCATGTACACAATTAAACTACTCAATCAATATGCAAATTTAATATATTCGCTGGGAAAATATTTACACAAACAAATGTTCAAGTTGTGGAAACTTTAAATAAAAACTTATCTACTTGCGGCTAGAAAAATTGCATACAGAGTGATGGCACACAAATATGTGTCATGTCTATGACTCAAGTCGGAATTCATTTGAAAAGGTATTAAAATTATTTATGAGAAATGTATGTCTACATTTTTACATCATACATATACGTATCTTATTATTATCATGATTAATCGAAGATATTTTAACATCTCCAAGCATGTACGAGTATTTTGGAAAATATCAATTAATTGCCTAGGTGGTTTTGTTGAGATAAAGGGTTTTCCAATAAGAGGTGTTATTTTGAATAGCCCGCTATTTCAGTAGCTGTCACTTTTAAAGCTGTCATTTTTTGACATTTGACAGGTAGAAACTACGCCATTAATAAAAATGGAACGATACACGCTTCAACAACGCATTGAAATTTTTAAAATTTACTATAAAAATGGTGAAAATTTGGCAGAGAATTTGGGTCGTCGTGAAGCACCTTGTCGGACCGCAATACAGAAATTGGTGGACAAATTCGAGCTGTTGGGACAAGTTAGTGATGTGAAAAATAAAACCCGTGCACGTCTTTCAAGAACAACTGAGAATATTGCTGTTGTAGCCCAAAGTGTTGAAGAAAACCCAGGTTTGTCCATTCCTCGTCGTTCTTTGGAATTAGGCATTCCACAAACGTCATTACACCGTATTTTGCATAAAGACTTGGGTCTTAAGGCTTATAAAGTTCAGTTAACACAAGAACTCAAGCCGGCTGATCATCAACAACGTCGTGTCTTTGCTGATTGGGTCCTTGAAATGCATGAATCTGATCCGGAATTTCATCGAAAATTCATCTTGACTGGAGGACATAGGGCAGCCACTTTTCGATTTGGTTATGGAAAATTTCATGAAAAGGATATGGTCCTGTAAGCGTGGTCGTGGCGGCCATTTGGCTGATGTTGTGTTCCATTATTAACGGCATACCTTCCTCTTTATAATGAAATAAACATCCGATCATTTATCTCAAAAATGCCATTTTTCTTTGAATATCAAAATAACACCTCTTATTGGAAAACCCTATATATTCAAATGGAACTAAAACATTTTTTAAAATAATTTTTGGATATTAATACGGGGTGGGCCAAAAATCCCTTTTCCATGCAAACAAAAATAATTTCTTTATTTAGGACTTGAGAGCGAGTAATTACTATTGAAGGTGGTCTTCAACGTCGTGTTTTATTCTTTCATGGCTCGTTAAATAAATAAAAAAAAATATGATCGCACGAACTTGCTCTTGTGAAAAACAACTGTGTGTACTTACAAATTGAAGATGCATGATGTATAGGTACATATTAAACGAGAAATTATTAAAAGTGTCAAAAAACTAAAAAAATAATTTTTTGTTTTATTTTTTTTTTTAATTATAAAACAATGTTTTTCAAAATTTTCAAATGCAATATTGTTTATACTATTAATAAGCACCAGACTGCAAAATTATATATGTATAATCGGCGTAGCCGTCAAAAAGATACATAATATGCGAATAACCCAACAATAAGACCATTTTTTTTTTTTTTTTCTAAAAACGTGGAATACCTAATTCCGTTGTGTGAATTTTTTGAGAAAAACCTGAAACGCAGTTTTCTTACAATTGGCTTGATTATTACAGGTACGAAGTTTAATCAAAATCGTTAGAGTCATTTTCGAGAAAATTTGAAGAAACAGGCAACCGATGCAAAGAAATTAAAAAAAAAAAACAAAGTACGCAACTGATTGCAGCTTTTTTGTTGTAAATTAGTTGTGGAGAGAAAAAAATTCTAAGGATTTCTTTGACGAAGTTTTTAAACAAAAACTAGGTAGGTAGTGCTAAGTTGACACTCTGAGTCCAGGCATTAGAAAAGTAAATTAGAAATTGTAAAGATGGCATTAATTGTAGCATTTTTGCTGTAAACTAATTTACAACAAAAAGCTACAATTAACTGTGTACTTAGTTTATTCAATTTCTAAGAGTGTAGTGCTAACTTGATACACGTGATTTACCAGTTTCATGAATCGTTTGATTAAAAATGATTAGCTGTGATAACTGATGGCCCATAGTATCGTATAGTATAAGGCCCGATTTCACAGTCCAAGTAAGTGTCACTTAAGTGACTATTATGAGAGACTCGGAAGAAGTGGCACTTAAGTCTCCCACTTTGGTCACATAAGTGCCACTTACTCAGACAGTGAAGCTATACCTTAAATGCCAATATATGAAAGTTAAGTGTCACTTATTCCGAGTGTCCACTTTGGAACTGAACCCAACTCCCACATTTTACATTTTTCTTCGATAGGGGGGAAAGATAGTCTGAATAATAAATTGAACAATTCAGTAAATTATTTGGGAGACGATCATTTTTATGAAAAAGCGCTATTACATCTTATTTATAGGAATATTTATAATAATCTGAAATTATTAAGTATATAAATACAATTTTAGCAATGTATTTACTAATAAAATAGATTTAGTATGATACTTGTTACAAAATATTTAAGACTATGAACATTTTAGTAAAGAGCTTTAAAGTTAGAAAATTATTAAGTTGTATACATTAATGCTTATAACTTTACATCAGGCTGTTTAAAATTTTGCATATTATTGTATCTATAGAATTTTCAGTTATATATCTAATTTGTTTATTTTTTTTTTTTTCAATTTTATTTCGTATTTTCTTTTAAGACAATTGGTAAAATTCCGATTTTTTTTTTTTCAAAAAAATGTTAACAAAAAAATGCTTACCTGTGTTTTTCTAAGCCTTAGCTTGTTAATTTAATTAAGATATCAACTGTTGGCGCCTCCAACGTTATTTTTTTTTTTTAACAAATGAAACAGGTCACACCCTTGATAACAAAACATAATAAACTTTAAACTTATCTGATATAACTCTTTGCCATAACACAGCGTAACTGAAATGGAATTCCTACTAACTTTATGAGAGATCGGTATCAACTATATTAAAGGTATGTTTATTTTAAGATAGGAAAAGTATTCGGAGAATGTTTTTATAAGCACAAGTAAATGGAACATTCAAGGTCATTATTAATGAAATTATCTATAAGTAGGTACCTATGAAGTTTCTTACGATATGTGATTGCTCAGATTGTAATTAATAAAATACATATTAGGTGGGAGTTTATTTTAAATTGTGTTGAATTCCAATTGAAATAGTCACGAGCTAAAATCGAGATAAGGTATGTATTTGTATATTGATAGAGAGATGAGTGAAAAACAAAAACGCAAACTGATCGAAACGGCAACAGATCAATAAAATTTCCAACAGCTTTTATATTTGTACCTACTGATAAAATAGAAATCGAGGAATCCAGAAAAAAAAGTGGCGCAAAATTTTAAACAGCACGACAACAATTTTCTAACTTAAAAGCTCTCTACTAAATTGTTCTTAGTTTTAAACAATTCTTAACTTAAGTATCAAAACAAACTTGTTTTCTCAATTAAATTTAACTTATTATCAGGCCTAAAATAGTGACAGTTCGTGCAAAACACTAAGCAAACAATCAAACATACCCCTTTTGACATTTGTGAAATGTCAAACTAGCATATGGAGTATTAACATGATTCTGAAAACATAAATAGTCGTATTGGACTGTTATCCGGCTGAACAGTGTCTAAATACGTAGTTGGAATTCTCCTTATTTATGTTCGCATTCCAAAAGTTGTTGGAATATGTCCTCATATATTCACCGAGATCCCTGGAATCTGTCAACTTTTTTAACTTTTCGATACGTTCAACGAAAATTTCATTAATTTCAAGATAACTTTTCAATTCGTAGCTAGAAACATCCCTTGCTTTGTTAATTGAACTTACCCACTTTAAAATAGGTCTGGACAACTAATTGCAGCATTCAAGTTAGACAATCGATATAAAATGTTTATAAATAAGATTTTGAATTGGCGGCTGTCTAAAGTTAGAAATACTTTGCAATGGGATTATATTTATACGAATTAAAATGTCTAGGCTTTTGATGGTTTTACTTTTAATGAATTGTAATGTAAAAAAGATAGTAAGTTCTATCCTCAACTCTTTTACGATTTCCTATTCATATTAATATACGAAACACACAATGATAGTATTTGCGTTTAAAAATATATATACAAATGTCAGTTGCCACAAAGTGATGATTTTAACGTTTGTGAAAAAAACGAGAGAGGGATATATTAGTATTTAGTGAAGAGCTCTATATTCATACAGCTTAATCAATTTTTTTGTCAGTCACAACAAAGTAATGGCTATCACTTTTAACGTTGGCAGAATTGGAAAACCCCATCATATACAGGGTGTCCGCCGGGAAGGTGTACTACTTTGTTTTGCCGCCATTTTGGTAAACATTAGTCTTGAGAGTTCATATTTGGCAGTCGTGAAATAGACACGTAGCAAATTTATTATGGAAAAATATTCGATAAACCAACGTGTTTTAATCGTTAAAACATTTCATCAAAATCAATAGTTGATTACTGTGATGATGAGAAAGTTACGTGAAATTTTTGGGAGAAACAACAAAACGCACTATTTATCGTGTAGTGAATGATTTCGAAAAAAAGAGGGTCTGTAGGTGATAGGCCCAAGAATGGACCACAACGTACTGCAAGATCGGGTGAAAAAATTACTGCTGCTCAAGGAAGTGTTCAAAACAATCCATCAACCTCAATTCGACGCCGTGCTCAGGAGCTTGATCTTCAAAGAACAACTTTGGCCACAATTTTGCACAAGGATTTGCATTTGTTTCCATTTAAGATTCAGTTGACACAAGAGCTTCTTCCACAAGACCATTTACGCCGCCGTATACATATGCAAATAATAGGATGTTACAGCTAGCCCATAACAACCCCGATTTTCGTGAGTGACGAGGCACATTTTCATTTGAATAGATATGTGAATAAACAGAATATTCCTTTCTGGGCAGCGGAAAACCCTCAAATTATTCATCAGTCAGCTTTGCTTCCATTAAACGTTACAGTCTGGTGTGCAATTTGATCAGGAGGAATCGTTGGACATTACTTCTTTGAAAATGAAAACGGTGTAACGGTAACTGTGAATGGGGAGCGATAACGTGATATGATTGAAAACTTTTTAACGCCACAACTGCATGCTTTGGGCTTGATTAACATGTCGTATCAACAAGACGGTGCCACATCGCATACAGCCAGGATTACAATATAATTACTGCGAGACCTCTTTCCACAACAAGTTATTTCAAGAAATGGTGATGTTGATTGGCCTCCACGGTCGCCTGATTTGACTGCAAACAACCCAGAAACGCTTCAGCAACTCAAACAAAATATTCGTCATGAAATTAATGAAATACCGCGTGAAATGTGTGAGAATGTAATGAACAATGTGTTCAAAAGCGCTCGCATTTGTGAGACTAAGGGCCAGTTTCACAGTCGACACTTACCGGAATAAATGTCACTTACGATTCCCATATTTGGAATTTAAGCTAAATTTCATAGCCAGCGTAAGTGGAACTTAAGTCACCAACATCGGAGACTTAAGTGCCACATATTCAGGCAACAGTGAATTGTGATATTGGGAATTAATCTTTCACATTCCCCACTAAGTGTCACTTTTCTGACTGTGAAACTGGCCCTAACAGAGGCGGACATTTACTTGATATTGTATTCCATACATAACTGCCGACATTAAATAAAACATTTATCAATATAAGATCCATTCTCTTTCATTTAATCAAAAATTATAAACAAACAAAGTAGTAGGTATACCTTCCTGGCGGGCACCCTGTATACACGTAATATTTCTTTTGATTGGACGCATTCAACGCCAAATCAAGCATTTGTCCTGCACCACTTACAAAAACTCTTGTCAGCACTTTCCAACTCGTAAGGGTTATGTATTTTCTCTATAGATACGGGAAAGTATTGTTTGCTGTTTTGAATAGGTACTAAAAGCGCTTTTATGTATAAAGCAAGGTCTATAGCTTTTTTTATATATCACTTTGCCTGTCTCGTTTATTCATAAACGTCAAAATCATCACTTTGTGGCATCTGACATTTGTTTATATATTTTTTAAAAAAAATGAAGCATTGGGTGTGAATCATTAATACATATAAATAACATGCTTATTTTTTGAGCATAAACCGCTTCAAACTTTAAAAAAAAAACTGCCATTTACGTTCGCTTGACAATTCTGCATCTGTCAGCTGCAACAAAATGATTGCTGTCATTTTTAATTTTGAGAGATTCGTTAATTTCCCAATGTGTCAGACAATACCAGTAGGTATTTACTTTGCAAGGAAAATGTACAAATGTCAACGAAATGTCAGACTAAAAAATGTCTAGTATTTAATGTGTTTATGAAAAGACGAAATAAGCGTTTTAAAATTCTACCAAAAAGACCCAATTATAGTTTGTTCCAATTTTAAGCACTTAAAACTTGTCAGCACATATAATTAACACATTGAAATCATTTCTGCGGTTCAAACTGTTCCTTAAGCCTTTTATTCTATTCCTATATAGAAACGTACCGTTCCACTTATGTCATTCAATATTGAATTTATTTAACTATACCTACTCTATGGCAGTTCAAGACAGCTTTCCATTAAATCAACAATCATGTAATTGATTGCTGTTGTCCACTTGCCCACATAAAACTAACCAATCTAATAACAAAATATTTTTTTACGCCAATGGTGTCAGACTCTGTCCGTCATGCTGAAGACAAGTCCAATTCAAACATTCTGCCGACTTTATATGTTAAGTTTTACTTTTCAAACTTAATCACCATTCAATTAAACCACAAAACACTATTTTGTGGCACGAAACATGAAAAATCTCTAATTCAGCTATAACTACAGTGTCAAAATAAAAATCGGATTTGTTGCCAGCCTTACCAATCCGCATGTGCGAATTAGGGTCTATGGATATTTTTTTTTGTTATAAGCAGCAGATCTTATAAGAGCTTATGCGGGCGAGCACAAAGTCCATCCTTACTATTGAATTGATGTCTCATCGATTTCGAATAAGTGTAGTTGTTGGTATAGATGCGATTTAGATGTTGCTCACTTTGGCGCCACAGAGGTTCAAATTATTATTTAGGCTGTGCCATGTTCCCCGGCGTTTAGAAACCTTTACAAAATTGGCAGACACAATGACGCATAGCCTCATAAATCATTTGGACTTAAAGTCAGGTTTCTGAATTTCTTGCCAGAGGTGCTATTTTAGATTGGAAATGTTATTTTTTTTTCGATTGTACAAAATGTTTGCAAATAAATTATTTTATCCACAGGGCAATGATCTTTAAATTTGATTTGTGGCCAAAATAAAAAAAAACATTGACTTTTTGAAGACGACACACACTGGCTTTAGAGGGGAATTAGAAACAGAAAACGAAGAAAATGACTCACAGCTCACTAATTAAAAACTTTTCTCATTTGCCTATTTTATTAGAATTATAAAAAAAATATACTGGCCCTACTAAACCACCCTGAGGCATATGTAATAATTTTTTGATTTATATGATTGGGGTTGGAATTGGAAGTAGCTAGTGTTTGTTTGGTTAGACATGACTATTTGTCAGACGATGTGAGCGCCCCACTGTCGTCACTATTAGCAAAAGATTCTTATTTTGTGAACTTAGTTCTGCAACTCACATACATCATCACCTCGCACGCATATAAACTTTCATCAATTGAACTGAATCTTCATAAAACAAAACTAGACCTAACCTGCTTCAGCTTAAATAAATAACTAAAACCTCTGTCGACTACGATTCAAGTGCAATTCGATTACATAAAACAGAGCGAATGCAAATTGCATATAAATGGACAAAAGGCGTTCAAATAGAAACAGCTGCTTCTGGTATGACATCACTGTGACAGAATATGTGATCAGCATTTTTGTTAACCAACAATTTATAATGTAAATCGAAGTGTAAAATAGCAATATGCTGGCTCCTCCGTTGTTTGGTGGATTCATTGTCAATTTTATCATTGAAGTCGATTTTCTCCTATTTTTTTTTTTTTGTTTAACTACATGGCTTGCCTTCTAACGCTTTTACTACTTAATCGGTCTTGGCTTGGACTGCTGACTTGCTGACATTAACTCGCAGTTTGTATTGTATGACAACTCAACAATTAGGTATACCATACCTACCTACTTTACTAGCATGAAAGTGTTCTGTGATGACATTACGTGTTAACCGATTGACAGATATAGACGATTAAATGGATAAGAGGCGAGTTGGCGCGCAAAACTGTCCGACTGAGTCTAAGATTTCAATCATTTGGATTTCTATATGGGTGAGTCCTTTTATCATTGTTGGACTGATTTGTAATTGCTGTACTGTGACTGTGATCGATTGACAAGAAGCAATTATTCAATAAAGACTCTGCTGAATCACATTGACAGTCACAGTCATCACAGTGCGCCAAAGTGATGATTATGCAGAAAGAGTAATTTGTCAAGTTGATTGACAATTGATGATCTGCAATTGGACATGCTTCATGAATGCAAAGTGATTGTTCTTTAAGTTTTGAATGAAAACAAAATTATTAGACACCTTTTGTGGTTGTTGTTACATTATAGAAACTTGATGAATAAGAAATTAATTATCTGGAAGTGTTTGAATAGAATGACTAAGGCAGTGTTGAGTTAAACCAGAGTTAACTCTAGAAGTAAATGAACCAACCGTTAACTGAGGAAGCAGTTTTTTTGGTGGAGAATCCATGCAGAACAACTAAACAAACTCGGTGGATGAAACATAAAAAAGCATCTGTTAAGTTTATCCTGAGTTAACTTACCAAATTTAATGAGTTAACTCGAGATTAACTTTAATCTCACACTGAAAAATTGGACTTAAATGGCCCAGTTCTCAAAATTCGAGTGCCAATTTTGTGTGTCATTCTGATGAAAAATTTTACTTTTTTCAATACATTTTGAAATAGTTTTTTGATGTGTTAACATCTATGCTGGCGGAAGATTGAAATAAAAACGTGTGCCACGTTACGAGAACACACTTTACAATGTAGCACGTTACGTAACGAATATCTGCATAGTAGGATATTGGGTACGTGCAGTGACAAAAATCTGAAGATCCCCTTCAAGGAAACTAGTCCGTTTTGGATCCGTGCACGTAGTCAACAACGGATGGATGACTTCGCTTACGCAGCCAAATATGGATCTTCTAGACTGCGCTTGGAGAGACGTTGCTGTTTACACATTTTAACCGTGAGTCCCGGCACTAACACAATTTTTTTTTAATTCTTTGGTTAACCTAGATTTATTTAGTGGTATTTATAATCGCATTCTAAAGCCTTGTTAACTGTAGCACACCATCTTAGCCCAAAATCTTATTTATAAACATTTTCATTTGTTCATCTAAGACAACGAAATTGGTGTTATAAAGTGGGAACGTTCAATGTCTATAAAGTCAATTCAAAATTAATGTAATGTGTGTTGAACGTACCCAGTGACATTTGACTGTCAATTGGATTTTAAAAAACTAAAAAAAATTTCCAAATTAAAAATGCGTTTTGCTGCAATTGATTTTTTCAAAAATATTAAACATGATAAATTCGTTTAATTTCACACCTCAATTTACCCAAGTTTACCAAAGTTACCCCAATTCTCATACATTTTTCTCTTTTATTTGATTTTGCATTTTTATTTTTGATTTGGATGCTTGAATTGAAAATGTTTGTAATAGTTGAAACAGCTGTTTTACAAAGTTCACTCAAATTCATTAGTTCATTCCAGATTGACATAATTACAGATATGTCAGAGAATATATGAGGACGTATTTCGATAACAACCCTGGATAGTTAGACAACTTATGGAATCCGTTTATTAATAGGGATATGGCTAAATTATTTACCCAATGTCTAGCTGGACAACTGTCTAAGCGTGTTCTAAAAAAATCTAATAAATACGACTGATTATGTTTAAAAATTCTTCATTCACGAAATGTTAGCTTCCTACTATAATAGTTCTTTGAATAAGTAGAAAACTTAAGTATAAGAAAAGTTAAGCTTTATTAAAAAGAATCAGTGCTTTTGCGGACTTTTTGCAATCTCACCAAGCTAAACAACGGTGTGCTTTCCCGACGAAATAGTGTGAAAAAGAGAATACAATTAAACATTAAACGAAAATGTTAGGTTTGAAGTGTGCAAATAACTAAAAGTGCAAAAACAAATAAGACGGTAGTGGTTAATAAAGCGGGGCATCACGTAGTATATTTTACGCAATGAATCGCACCGAGACACTGGTGTGTCCGACCTTAAGACCTTAACCTTTATTGCATATTTTATTCTTTGTCCCCTGTCACACGAGGAAACTGAGTTGCCAGCAACAATCAGTTTGTTGGTGCGAAGGGCAAGAAGTAAGAGGGGAAAATGAAATCTCCCCGGTCAACGATTCCAGGAGATTTTTTTGACATTCCTCTTCACACACACAGTAGAGTGTGTTCAACCAAGCTATTTTAAAAGGAAAATACAGAAAGTTTCCACGATTTTGTTTCTTCGTGTGAAAGGTACAGGAGATTTTTAAGGAAATTAAAAGAAAACGTCAAAAAAATCTCCAGCAACTTGTTTCCTCGTGTGAAAGGGGACTTTTATATTATTTCCTGAACGGCATCTGACATTTGACGTTCTTTCTATGATTTTTCCATTCAGCACTGGAAAAAAAAAACACATAAGCTTTGTTTAGTGACAAAAAAGTTAGATTAGAACAGATTTGTTGTCAGATGTCTGTAAATAACAACAAAAAAATTTCCGAATATGTATGCAGGTTTCAAATCGACAAATACACGTTTTAAAAATAATATAAATGTTTAATAAAAGAATGGAAATTGATGAAAATTCACCTTTAAAAGAGGTCCAGAAAAAATCAATCCAAAAAACAAACTAATTTCATTGAAAAAATTACAACAGCTGATTTCGAGACTTCTCACAAATCTGTTCTAGGCTGTTCTTCCTAAAAAGTCAGTGCAGGAAATTCTATTCTGAACTACTCCAAAGTGTTCCAGGCATCATTAATAATCAAGCCTGATTCACAATGCGACGAGGAAACGTGACGTGAGCGTGACGAGAAACGCTGTCTTCTTTTTTTAGTTACAAAATCGTCGCCCAAGTCACAATGTAGCAAGCATTTTTCCTACAAAAACTCATTTTTGCAAAAAAAAAAAAAACAAAATAGCATACAAAACAATAGATTTGTCAATAACTTTATTTATTAAATACATTTAATCATTTCTTCTTTGAGTTGATGTAAATTACGTAGCAAAATTTAAAATCGTCGTCACGTCACGTCTTTTTTGCAATTTTTCGAATTCTAGGCGTGACGCCGAGAAACGCCTTATTATAAACGCAAACAGAACAGTTTTCAACAGAAAAATTCCTCATTAAACAGAAAAAAAGTTGAACAGAACAGAAAACTGTTCGAAACTGTTCCGAACAGCCTCGTATGTATTATCGCGCTCTGATTGCTAAATTTTATTTTATTCTTTGAATGCCGTTTGCGATTGGATTTTCCGGCTTTTCTACTGCATTTTGATTCCAATCTAATATTGGAACATCGACTTCCTGTATTTACCCACATACTACCGAATGTAGCCATCTAACAAAATGGCTTCTTGAAGCATTTATCACTTTTGACATTTGACAATTAAACCGTCGAAGAACTGTATAATGACTACTCCTTTATAAAGTTGGATCCTGTTTACATTGTGACTCTTTTTTACAGAAAAATAAAGTTATACACGTGAAAATTACTTTCTCATTACTACCAATAGCTATCATACTGACATTTGATTGCTAGATGTCATTTGAAATATAATAACAACATAAATTACCTACCTAAAAAAATTTCACCAAAAATAATAGATTTGCTATCATTTTGTCGACATATGTCAATCAATTAACTTTCTATATAAAAAAAGAACTTGAACTTTAAAAATTGACTTGTTTAATTGATCAACCCATTCTCATACTTTAACTTATCAAATCAATTTAAATATTATCGTGCTTGCATGTGATAAAAATGATCATAACTGAATTGTTCCATTGCATTCTAGTTCTATAAGTAGTTATATAAACTTAACTAGGTATATCATTAATTAAATAAAAACAACATTCAACTTGCCTCAAACCAGGCAATAGAAAGCTTTGATAAAAGGTGTTTTTTTCAGACGTGTGGTTTTCAAGTAGAAATTAAACGCATGTTATTTAATTTTATGGCCAAGAATTTAGCTTTATTATAAAGATAAGACTTTGCCATTATGTTTTAAAAATTATTTCGGGTAAATGGCCTTCGCGGCTGGCTCGAATAAATTACAGCCGATAGGCCCAATTTTTGACAGCTCCAATTGTTGCGCGCAATGGTGGATGGACTCAATCGGGTCTTCTTCGATACTCTGCTCCACAGCAGCAATAGCGTCTTCGGTTCGCACTGTACGGCGTCTCTGAGTATGCGCAATATCCACTTAAGTAAACGTGGTGCGAAACCAATCCATAGTTACTCGAATTTATGCGATTTTGCGATTATGCCGACCGAATATTGGACGCAGCGCACGATGCGTTGCGCGAACCGAACCATTATTTTAGTAATAAATTTGCACGATTTGCAAACTTTGTTCAAGAGTTAGTCTATTAATTTTGAAATGGCAGACCAAACTGAGCATAAAACAAGTGACAGCTGTCAAAAAGACCAACTTCGAAGAAAGTATTGCCAGATTGAAAACCACACGTTAAAAAAAAAATTGTGTGAGTGCCGGGACTCACGGTTAATATGTGTAAACATCAACGTGCGCGGATGCAAAACGGACTTGTTTTTGCTTGAAGGAGGTCTTAAGATTTTTTCACTGAACGCACCCATCCTAGTATGCAGATCGTAGCACGACGTTGCACGACGTAACGTTGCACACGAACGTTCACGTTTTTTTTCACTCTACCGCCAGCATAGATGTTTACACATCAAAAAATCACCCTCTACAACATCGTGTCGGTCTTTTTATTTTAGTCTTTAAGTTTCATAAAAAAACAAACCTTGTTCCTCGATGTCATTTAAATCATCAAATTCTTATGGTCAAATAATAACAACAAAAAAAACCATCACAAACAATCATTAATAAATCATCTCATGAAAATATTGTTTGTGTTATTAAACTTAAAAAAAATATTCAATTCTATTGTCAAGGACAGAGTAAAGAAAAAAGACGTCACCGCCCACCCGTCAAGAACTGTCACACATCACGATAAAAATTCATGATACCTATCATTGAACCCCAATAAAAGAAATATCTAACCATATCACAATGTCAAGACTTAAATGGGTGAATGAAATAGACCGGCCCATTCATTAATTAATTTAAATTTTATGGAACAAACTCTTTTGTTTATGATTAATGTGGCCACAACCAAGTCGGTCGTAAATTTTTGTGGCTTGAACTATCAAGTGCTCTGATCTTGAACTGGGTATACTGGGCATATGGGCAATAGAAACATTGAACATGACCTCTCTCTATATCTATCTTTCCCCTTCTACGAGTACACAATAGAAGAACATTGATAAATTCCACGTGGTAACCTTGAGATGAGAGGAGAATTCCTTTCTTTCCATTGTTATTCTATTTACACGGCTTGTTGAGAATGTTTTCAAACAAATAACAAGGTCGGAAACGATAGTTTTCGAAATATGCTCCGGGTGTTCTCTCTAGCGCCAAGGTATAGCTATTAATGTAATGTAGAAAATCTCTTGATGTTGTTTTAGTTTAAACAAAAAACATACACAAATGCGGTTGTGGATTCTTTGCGATTATTTGTTTGTTTAATTAAAATGTTGTATTGGGAAACAGAAACAAGGGAAGCAAATTGAGTTTACACAGTTTTCGTGAGAAAAATTCCAGGTATTTATTGTTGCACTTGTGGCTGTGGGGGCTTGAAATTTCCGCATATTTGATGTGATTTAAATGATGTAAGATAACCTTTAAATACTTTTCATATGCATGGAGCCTCTTGATTAATAAATTTTTAAGAATTTTTAGATGCGTATTTTTGTATTCCTAAATCTGTTTCGAGGCAACCGTTTAGAATTTATAAATCAGTTAGTTTTCGGTTCTTCAACTTCATTTGGACTTGAATTAATTTTTCAACAAAAATAGATGTCTGATTGATAAAAGCCAAACTACAAGTAGGTACTTTATATATTGATTGAAAAGCATCAATAAGATTGATGTGATTAGGTAAATTTTATTTTGTCATTGGAATTTGAACATCAAAGCACTAATTTTGTAAACACGACGGAAAAATATGTGATACTTTTTCCTTTCTGTAATAAGAGAGAAACACATTTTTTTTTCATGGGGTTGATGTTTTTTGACTTCAACATTTTCCACTTATTTCCTAAAAACTCTTGAGTGTGTGAAGTGAATGAATTAATTTAAATTTTTCTTTAATTAAGAAATTATTGTAGGTCTTATGAATTAAAATAAAGCAAACACTAATTTTTAGAAGGAGGTAAACCTAGCTAGTCATAGCTTTTACTAGTAGCTTAAGCTATTCAATTCAAGCTTAAACTTTGTTTTATGTGATAATAAATAATAGATTGAGCTACTTAACTTTGGGTCTTGTGAATAAAAAAAAGTAAAAACTTTTTATAGAGGAAGCTAAAGCCAACTAGCCATAGCTTTTACTAGCAGCTTAAGCTAGACAGTTCTACCTTAAGCTCCGTTTTATGTGAATACAAAAATGATAACGCTAAATAGCTTGAGCTGGAAAATTCTAGCTTTAGCTTCGTTATTTAAGATCTCGGTTTTTATTCACATGTTTTGATTTAGATAGCTTTAGCTATAACTGTTTTTATATAGACCGAAGCGAAAAGGGAGGTTGTTTTGCATTTTGTTTTTGCCATAACTTTTTATCTGTTCTATAGGGCAAGTCTTGGTTGCGGGTAAAAAATCTTTTTTTCATATTGTTCGTCAGTCTCTGCTGAGGCGATTTCATTTCTGCGCTGCTGTCCTCGTCTACGGAGATTTATTTCGCTTGAGTTGTTATCACCAATTTGGTCTACATCTTGTGGTTGTTCTTGTTGTCTATCTTATCTATCTGGTAGGGAAGAAGCTTAAAGATCGTCGGAAAATAAGTCATTCAAATATTTTGTCAGATTGTGGAGCATGCAACAACAAATGACAAGGCTGGGAACCATGGTTGTTGCAACATTAATTTTGTATTGCAGTCATGAAAACCTCTGCTTCACTTGGCCAAAACATCTCTCTATCATAACGCGCTCTTTTGGCAGAATATTTTATTGTTTTTTTTTCTGCATCTGTTTGAGGATTTTTGTAAGGTGTTTGAAGCCAGGGTGTAATTTCATACCCAGAATCTCCAAGAATTATAGTATTTACGTGAAAATTCTCGTTCATGGATGCATAAATTGATGATCTTATCAAGATCGGTGAGTCGTGAACTGAATCTGGCCACTGGCCGTCCACACTTGTGAATTCTAGGTTGCATTGCATGTTGCTTGTACATTAAGGCTGTGGAAGTCTTTCCGATTAATGTATTCATCAGAAAATCTTGGTGGTTTGGAGATAGCAGTATATGGGTGCGGTCTATTGCCCCAAAAGCTCCGGAAAACGTATATATTTCCGCCCATTTTGCCTTTTCTGTTTCGATTTCTCTGCGACTCGAGGGAAATCTAATATGAATGTGAGCCTTTTTCATAATCTTGTTAGCCACATGCTTAACAGTCTTGCATACAGAAAAGCGTTCAACTCCAAGATCTTGTCCTACACCGCACTGAAATCCAGGTTCACTGAGATATCTAAAAAATATATGCATTCAATGCTAAGAGGTCAGTGCCCTCTTCTGCGCTCTGTTGAATCTCTTTAAAAGTAATCAGAAAGCCCCTGAACATATTCTTTTGAAAACCGAAATAAATTATGAAAATCCTTATCACTAATTTCCAACCTTTTCTTATACAATTTTGATTTTCTTACGCGTATAAACTCGGCCATATTCGCACTATAACTAAACACAATAATAAAAATAAGAACTAGTCAAAGGTTTCTAGACAAGTAAAAAAATCTTGATTTTTTTGTAGCTTTAACTATAATATTCTAGTTCAAGCTATTTTTATTCACACAAATTGAAGCAACAAGTTAAAACTGAATGAATTTAGCGTTGGCTATTTTAATATAGCCATCTTTAACTAGCTAGTTATAGCTTATTTTTATTCACCAAAAACCTAGCTTTTACTTTAAAACCCAAGTTTTAGCTTTAGCTTTTTTTTTATTCACAAGACCCAATGAAATAAGTTACTAATAAAAGTTTGTTCTGTGGAATTTTTATCACAGATTATAAGTTATCACAGATTATGAGTTTTAGCCCACCCTTTAAAAGCTGATTGCTATCAGTCGAAAAATAGTAAAAATGATCACAATTACCTTTGTGTTCGTTTGTGAACCATATGAACCAAAAGTGGGGCAGTCCCGTCATTTTATGCAAAAACCAAGCTTACGAAGGCATGTGAGGCGTAATCAATTTGATTTTTGCGTTCCTATTAATTCAAAAGTCGATGAAAAATTTTACAATTTTACTAAACAATATTCGACAAAATTATTATAATATTTACTTAACTTTACTTTATACAAAATTATCATGCAACTGGAGAGATATAGTTGAAGATCAAATTTGATTTTCAAAAAAAAAATTATTTAATTTTCAAGAATCAAAAATTTAAAATTTTGGAAAACTGTCTTTAAAGTTGTTGTAAATGTTTAAAAAGTATTTTATATTTAGATTTTATAGAGATTTAATTTTTAAGTTAGTTAATACATTGTTTCTATGAAAAATCATTTCGACTCAGTACCTAGTTTTTGTCATATAATACCGGAAAATCGATTCCAAATTATGCTAATTTAGTTTTTTGAAAAACGAAATTCAATTTAACAATTAAAACTGCCGAATTTCTAGTAAGAACCTAACCAAAAGCCATATTTGTGACCAGTTAATGAAGGGCACTACAGGTCAACTACTATAATGACTTTTTCGAAGATTGTTCCGATTGTTTCAAAATTTATAACTTGACAAAATTAAAAAAAAATATGTGAGTGCCGGGATTCACGGTTAAATATGCGTAAACATCACCGTTTGTCCAAGTGCCTAATTTTTGTTACTGAACGTCATCAAAAGAAACATATTGAATAATTAACACTATATTACCTATCTGTAGGCAGTGTTTAAAAATCTTAGTGTTGAAAGAACGGCAGCGAAATACCCAGTGGGGGAACCGCTGTAACGAAATTTCCAAGCACTAAAAGGCTGGTGGTGAAGTGTCCAACGAACGGTGAAGGTTCGGTACTGAAAGGTCCTGCTTCGTAGTTCACTCTCAACTTTAAGATGACTTCACATTACACATGGTTATTGTTTATGGTAATCACTCTCTGAGCATCGACAAACAACAACTGTCAGCGGAGAGCACTAAAATCGTGGTTTCAATTAAATGACACCGTATCCAAATTCCAAAGGAACTTAATGGTTTGACTGACAGGGGCCGAATTAAAATATCCAGTTAGAACTGTCAACGAACTTGCAACCCTTATGAAACTCCATCTTTCCATCGAGTAGAACTTACAAAAAGTTCAGTCTTAATTTTATACTCAACGAACCTCAAATGAATGTCACTATGAGATAGCCGGCGAATTATATATCTTGAGTTTATAGAATATTTAGTTGCAGTTGTTGTCAGTGGAAATCACTAAAATTTCAGTTTCAATCGATTGACACCATCAATCGCCTATGGAATTGGACGCTGTGATTTTTAATGAATGTTAACTTTGTGCAAGTACAAAGGTAGCCGATAACTCTGCAATTTGTTCAACCTCTCCTATTTTGTATATCACAGCCTACAAATTGCAAGAAGAAATTGCATCGTTTAAAAGCAGTATAATGTAAACGTAGAATTTAAGTTCAGATTTGTACCACTGAACGCACCCGATATCCTACCATACCTACAGCCATTGACCTACCATACCTACAGTCAATTGTCAATCCCTACAGCTGACTATTATTATTTTTGTTTTGATTTTGTTTTCTTTTTAATTACTAGTTTCGCGTCCATTTTGTTCGGGGAATAATTAAAAATTAAAGAAAAAAATATAAAAATATAAGTGTTAAAATGATAAAATCGTCGGTCGCGTGAAAATCAATTTGTTTTCGTCGTTGGCAAAAACAATATAAATGAGTGGTCGCGATAAAGTATAATTTAATTGTCGGTCGCGTTAAAATCAATTTGTTTTGGTCGGGACAAATCAGATTTCGTAACGTAACGTACTACAACGTAAAGTGCACGACGTAACGTTGCACATGAACGTTCACGTTTTTTTTTCACTCATAGATGTTTACACATCAAAAACAGTATCAAAAATATATTGTATTTATAGCTGTTCAAACAATTTTATGGCGTGGAGACTTGCAGATGTAAAAAGCTTGGTTTTCAACAGAATTCGATTTTTTTCTAGTTTTTCCACACAAAAATTAGAAATTACAAACTCACATTGTTTGTGACTGCCACATATATCTACCTTACATTTTTACCACCTTGTACCTACTGCTGTAAGAATCCTTAATAATTGAAATTTGTATTCAAATAATTCAAAAATGTATAGAGACGTGCCATATTGAATACTTACGAATATTAGAATGTTAAATTAATTGAGAATTTAAGGCCATTGTCTTGTGGTTGTGGTTTGCGTGACGCGTTCAGTTTTTCTATCAAGAGAATTCAGAATTTTTTTATAAGATCATTAATTTTTTTTATTAACACTGCTTCTATATGAATTTGATGATCAATTCAAACAAATATTTATGCAAGTTTTTTTTTTTTGGTAGGGACTATAAAAATGTGTTTAATAAACAAATAATGTTTGTTGTCAAAAACATTCCTAAATATTTCCATTGTAATTGAAAACAAAAACAAAAATAAAGAATTTTAAGTTTATGTATTTTATTGGTATTCAATTCATCCACACCCAAAAGTTATGAGGTGTGATTAACATAATTATATGTATATTACTTTTCTTGATCTATTAAAAAAGAATTGTGTTTGTTGGATATTTTATTTCGTTGATTTCTCTTTGCTTGTTTTGGCATTCAAAGGTTTGATCAGGAATTTATAGGTTTGTTTAGTCAATTGGATAGAAAAAAATATTTATATATTCGATTTTTGTTTTTAGACAATAGAGGTGCTATTGCTATACACGTTCACTTGTCTGATCTTATGATGAATAACAAAAATGACACATATTGCTATAAGGTAGATTAAAATGATCATGAAGTCATATCATAGGTATAACAATTGATCAAAAATTATAAATGTACTCCATCATTTGAAGTATGACAAACACTATGGGAAATTCTTGAATCGTAGAACTGAAGATAATTCCTATTTAAAGAGTATGAATCAATGCGTGGAATTTTTTGTTTTTTTTTTTTTATAAAGATTGTTATTGTTATATTCCGGAGGGTATAAGTTATTTGAAATAAACGTTATGACAGTGCAATGACGTGCAGATTTTTGGTCTATAACAATTTGAAGTTACCTTTTTTCTTTTTGCCCAATGCAATATAAAGCCTTTATTTATGTGATTTTGGTCTCAATTTTGTCTTTCTTTAAGCTGTTTTTTTTTTCTTTTAACTAAATTTTGGATAAGTAACTTGAAAAAATTCACCTAAACGGAGTTGATGAGATAAATGCACACAAATAATTTCACCTTCCAATAACAAAAGAATCTGAATCTGAAAAAATCGCAAAGTTGAGTTTAAAAGTGGTTCTTTTTTGTTGAACTTATTTTGGTTATATGCAGCTGTTTTAGAATTATTAATGAATGATTTCTGTAGCAATTGATTTTTTTTTAAATCAGTTAATCGAGACTTTCAATTAAGCTTCTTTCATAAAGGCAAAAGAATTTGAGAATTGCAAAGCAATTATAGCGTCAGAAGTTTTGCGTTTTAGATAAAAGATTTTTCAAAGCTTTGATCAAATAGCTGTACAATGTACATATACCTACTTCTATAAATTTAAAAGTAGAAAAAACAGCTTTACCAATTTCCACATCTGACACAAATCAGAGCAACTATATACAAATTAAAACTAACTGTTATTTGGTAGCTTTAAATGTTGAGAACAAAAATATTTAAAAAAAAAATACTTATACTACATATTTATGTATACCTACTAAATACTAAAGGGTCCGCCAAATAACTTTTTTTTTTTTGAAAATGGCGCAAAACATCGAGTGTAGCTTCGGCTGTGTGGCACGTAGCGCCGTCCTCCTCCTCTTCAATTTTTGTGAACGAAAATTCGTTCAACATGGCCCGATAACGATCGCCATTGACTGTAACGGCCACTCCTTGCTCATTTTCGAAGAAAAATGGCCCAATTATGCCTCTGGACCAAAATACGCACCAAACAGTGACTCGTTTTGGGTGTATCGGTTTTTAAATGTATGCGTGCGGCTTTTCTGTGCCCCAAATGCGACAATTTTGCTTGTTTACTACCCGCCAAGATCAAAATGAGCTTCATCTGAAAAGATGATTTTTTTGGCAAAATCGGCATCTTCTCCAAGTCGATCGCAGGCCCACTTAGCGAAGCGTATACATAACCATATTCGTTCAGCGGAAGGATTAAACTAATTATCTGTCAAATCAGACATGGCGGACCCTTTGTTAAATTTATTTTAGCTTGCTCCATAGTTTAATTTATTTTAGCTTGCTCCATAGTGAAAGCCATACAACAATTATGCTTTTTTCAATTTTTCTCAAAAACGACTTTATTGATTTTGATTAAACTTCGTATCAGTAACGAAAACAGTGATTTTGTAAAACAAGACGTTTTTCATATTAAAAAAAAAAAAAAAACAGAATGGAACGGAACGGAAATAGACATTCCACGGTTTTTGGAGAAAATGATCTTATTTTTCGGTTATTCAATGTTGTATATCCTTTTGATGGCTTGCGGATTTTGTTATTATTTTGCAATCTGGTGATTTTAATGGATTTTATTTAAAATTTTTTAAAAACATTTCATTTAAAAAAAAAAAAATCAAAAAATCTATTTTTTAGTACTTTTGACTATTTTAATATTTTCTTGCAATCCAGTCCTGCATCATTCACAATAAAACTTTTGGTGTGTTGCAAGATTGTTTGGTGCTTAGGAGAACATTTTTGAAATATGTAAATTTATGTTAGCTTTAGTTCTGGGTTGATATGGCTGCCAAAGTGACACATTTAAAAAAATTAATTTGTTAATGGCAAAATGAACCGCTATGACGCTTCTAGCTTCTTATGCAGCTTACGTGGTTACCTAACATGTATCTGCTTTTACCAGATCACTAGAATCATTGCAGTACAATACTACCCAATAAAGTCTACATCTTTGGGATAGAGGTAGACATGTGGAAATTCCACATACTCTATAAATTTTGTATGAAAAGTGTATTTTAACAACTTAGGAATGGAATGAAATAATTTAAAAAAACGTTTCCTGTGGCCTATTTCACCAAATTAAAATTACAATCACAAACTTGTACTTGTAATCTGCAATTAAAAATTTGTAAACCTAATTTCTGTTTCACATACAACAAACATAATTCCAACAAATTTGTAAAAAAGAGTAACAGCTATATTATTGACTTTTTCAAAACTAGTTTTATGACAGAACTAGTTTTAAAGATGTTTGGAAATGGACAAATCTGTTTTATTCAAAAATATTTTGACACATAAAACTCGAAAACTTAAAACTAGCTTTGAATAAAACTCTAAATTCATAAAACCGTCCAACATTTAAGACTCCAAACTTCTATAAAACTAGTTTTGCTATTGAACTAGTTTTGAAACAAGTCAATAATATGGCTGTAAGAAAAGTAGAGGAAATTGTAGTTGTGATTTACAAATAAAAAAAAAATCGGTTTAACTACTTTTTTGCCAGACTTGTAAAAAACAATTCTTTCTCACAAATTTGTGAGAGTCTGCTGTTTAGGTATCAAGCGTTAAGTGCACTATAATTACCTTCAATATTTTTCAAAAATACATCAACCACGACTGCACAAACACGATTGACACATCTGAACACCGTGTAGATTTATGCCGAATTCCTTTCAACAAAAGAATCGATTCTGTTCAGATTTTTTTCTAAAAAAATCGATTCTTTTCTGTAAAAAAAAAATTTTGCGTTTTTAGCAAGATTTCACACTGAATTGCACGCACACACTATAAAGACTTGACATCTCTAATACGTCAAATTGAAAGTCGCGGAATTTTTGGAAGACGAGTTGTTTATTTTTTGGTTGCAACGAATTCTACATAATTTATCAAAATATTCAACAAAAAAATACCTTTCGCGAGTGAAAGACGTGATAAAAACTTTCAGTGCAAGTGAAATCTTTTCAATAACAATTTTCTTTAAGAAATATGCCAACAAATTGTCCCCGTATAAGCTGGCTAATATCTTTTGTTATTAAAATAGTATTATTAAAGTTATCAATTTAATTCTATTGCGGAAACATTGTTCTCACAACAAAAACAAACTACCTTAATAGTTTTGTGAAAAATTTCTTGACGTAACAAAAAAATCGATTCTTTTACAAAATTCGAATTCCTTTCAATTGACAGCAAAAATTCTATTCCGTTTAGAAAAAATTCGATTCTGTTTAGAAAAAATTCGATTAGATATACCGTAATACTGTGCATATCTGGAGAGCCCATCTTAAAATGTCAACATTTTCAGTTTATGTTAATAAAAACATTTTTTCAGGCTCATTATATGTAAATTTATGTAAAACGTTTCCTTTAAAAGTAATGATCTGCAAATAAGCGACCGATAGATTCTTTAGCTTTTTATCGCATAATATTCACTTGTATTACTATCGGTAGGTACTACTATGCCTTCGCCGTAAATACATTTTTATGTTCGGAAAGATATTTTTATTGAAAAATTAAAAATTGTTAAGAAATTACACATGAACTTTCTTCTGTAAAAATTTTTCTACAACTTTAAATTTGTTAAATTCATTAATTTGGTGAAACAGAAACTTATAAAAACACTTGACTTTTCACAAATTTGTTCTTGTAAACTAACGGCTGATTTTTTGGCTGGTTTGGTTTTGGCAACACTGGTTTTGACAGCTGACGTGTGTTTAGTACCTTGTGTCACTGTCAAACAGCTTCAGTTTGGTTTGCAATTTAACCATGGATCGTCTTACAAATGAACAACGCTTGCAAATTATTGAATTTTACTATCAAAATTCGTGCTCGGTTCGAAATGTTCATCGCGCGCTGCTTGTGTTCAGCGATGAGGCTCATTTTTGGTTGAATGGGTACGTAAATAAGCAAAATTGCCGCATTTGGAGTGAAGATCAGCCAGAAGCATTGCAACAGCTACCAATGCATCCCGAAAAAGCCACTGTTTGGTGCGGTTTATGGGCCGGCGGCATTATTGGGCCTATTTCTTCAAAGATGATGCGAATCGCAGCGTTACTGTCAATGGTAAACGCTACCGAGCGATGATAACAAACTTTTTTTTGCGCGAAATGGAAGTTCTTGACTTGCATGATATGTGGTTTCAACAAGACGGTGCCACATGCCACACAGCACGCGAAACAATGGCGCAATTGCGAGGCGAGTTTGGTGAACAGTTAATTTCACGTTTCGGGCCGGTCAATTGGCCGCCTAGATCGTGCGAATTGACACCATTAGATTATTTTTTGTGGGGGTATGTCAAAGCTAATGTCTATAGGGACAAGCCCGCTTCGATTGACGCACTGGAAGCCAACATCCATGCATTCATTCGTGAGATACCGGCCGATATGTGTGAAAGAGTATGCCAAAATTGGACTCAGCGGATGGGCTACCTGAGACGCAGCCGCGGTCAACATTTGCATGAAATTATCTTTAAACATTAAATTGCAAGGTTCAAACTATCGATTCAAATAAATATTTCGTTCATTTTTTCGAATTTTTTGTGTTTTTTTTTTTAAAAAAGTTCTAAACCTCTTAAAAAATCACCCATTATAACTGCCTCTTATTTTAGTCTGCACAAAGGTCCCCCTAAAAGTAATTGTTAAATTCACGTTTTCCAACTTGGTTGATTTTACCAGAATCTGTCCCGAAATTCTATATATAACCTTTTTTAATAGCCCTATCTTTCAGTTTTATATATGTAATTATATAACTTTCCTATTATTTAAGCTTTACAATTTTTCACTCTAAGAAGAAGTCTTTATTTCCTGTACTAAAAGAAGATTTGAATATTTTTTCAATAATCCTAAAATTTTAACTTCAATATTTTGGATTTTCCGTGAATGTGATATTCTTATTGACAGATGAAGTTTGATGAAAATAATATAAAGAAATTAAATGATTTTAATATTATCGACGTCTATGTTTTTTTTTTTTGCAACTAACGATCAATCAATCATTTTATAAAGTGCGTGTAGTTTATTAACAATGTTTTTTTTTAACTCAATTGAAATTCATACCTGAGTGGTCAATTTTTATAGTCTTTATAGATAATCATTATAATAACTACATAATAACCACATCCCACAATCGAACCAAGAGTATCTATCTTACCCAATATCTACCGCAATTAATTCATCATTCGAACCACACATCATAATAGAAAACAACATTGTTAAATTTTAAAACAAACAATACCAATCATTGTTTATAATATTTCCTGTAATATATACGTACATATGTATGGTATGTGTTTGAATATATATTTTTTTTTAGATATACACATTTTAGGTATAATTAATCATACAAAATTATTTTAATTAATTTTATGATAATGAAAGATTTATTAGTATTAAGGTATACGTTGCATTCAGAGGCTTAGAATAAAAAAAAAAGAAATTTTTTGGGCATAACAAAATGTTTTTATCAACGAAAAATATTAGTTTCCTACATAATTTATGGTTAACAAACATATATATTAAAATTTACTGCCAAAATGTAAAAATAGATGTTTAAGAAAATTCTACAATATATTTTTGTAGAATAAACTTAATAATTTATAATATGGTATAGAATACTTTGTGCGTTCGAAAAGCTTTGTAAACAAAAATTAACCTAATGTTCTGTCTTCATTCAAAGACCTTAAACTTCAAGATCTGATAACTGGAACCGAAGGCAAAGCTTCGAAAGCTAACAATGTTAGTCAATTTCAAATAATTTTTATATTATTATGGATAACATTATGTGACATCATTCATTTGTTTTTGAGTCAAAAAACTGTTTCGAAATTATAGCTTTAATTGCAGTAGTCGGATATTCAAGATTAGGTATACCTAAGGTTTTTGAATTAAAACAAACATTTAAGGATACATTTACGGATGACATGAAGCCTTTAAATGCTTTATTACACACCAGGGAGGAAGAAGTTTGCTCTTTTACTGTTTTAAGATGAAAATAGACTAGATGGACGCATTCAGCCCTCGTTCACCTTTAAATATTTCTTGTTTACATACAACAAAATTGTACCGATAAGAGTTATAAAGAATTGAAATTTTGCTAAGACACCGACACATAACAGAATCCGTCGAATGCATTGTGGCAATGGATCCGTTGACGTGGACGGATGTGACGGATAAGGGTGACCCAATGAATTTGTTGTTTAGATGGATTGTAATTATTTTCATACATATGTACATATTCACACATCACATCTGCCGTAGAGAAAAGTTAAAAGTTCAGCTATTTTTTCCGTCGCATATGCATTAGTCAACGTTCTGTGTCCACATTGCAGCTGCACAGCTTTCTGACTTAGATGCCAGTTAAGCTTTCATTGAAAACCATGATTGAAAATTTGAATGATTCATTTTGAGACGTTTAGGAAGTGAATTCAGAAATTATTTTGATGCAAAATAGAAGGCTGATGGCTTAAGTTAAAGTTTTTGTGAAAAAAAAATTGAATCGGACTTTTAATTTTTCAATGATCATTGATAAGGTTGTTCATTCATTGAACTAATAAAAGTAATTTTATGTGGACAGCAGGGCCGAAATGCAATTTTTTTTTTGGCAAAAATTAATAATTAAATCACCACATTCATATTGGCATCAAAATAGCCACTGATTTTGCTTTTTTAGTCCGTCAAAACCAAACATTAAATTTTTCAATGATGAAAGCTATAACTGGCGCCTTAATGTCATTTGTTGGGTCAGCTGATTGTACCTTTTGTGAATTTACTGAACATGAGGAATTGAACAGAGCAGAACATTTCAACACCTATATAAACACTCATCGAGTTGAAATGCTTAGAATATTGAATAAAAGGAAATGCCCTTGTACGAAAAAACTGCGGCATTTTTTATGATAGTGTGAGTTGTCACAAATCCAAATGAATTTCAACAGGGACGGATTGTTTTTTATGGCAACTATCAAGGTGCCATATTAATAAACTGTGTTATGTTGTGAATTGAGTTATTTCAGTGAAATGTTTAAAAACACTCACTTTTAATGATAAATCAGTTGGGCACCAATAAAGTTTTGTAACACGTATTATTTTCTAAATTTGATTGTTTCAGAAGTTCATTACAAAATACTTACTTTTTACCAATTTCTTACCTGCATTAAACAGAATAGTAAGAAACATGTTATCAACAAATTAAATGTAGGCTTTAAGTTTATAAATATTTTATTTATTTGAATGTCAAACAAATTATCACAGAAATAATTTCCTTAGTCTTATATATCGTGGGTATACAAGCAGAAGGCACTAAGTCAAAAAACATAGTTTTGAGTAAATTGATATTTAATATTTGTTTACTCTTGAAAATTCAATACCGATGGTAATTTTTCATCCTATCACATAAAAAGCTCTATTGACATTATGACTTAAGTTTACAATTTAAAATTTAAGGTTTTGCTAAACCTATTCGAAAATATTGGAGCAGAACTAAAAAATATGCTGACTTAGTGCTTTTTAGCTGAATTGATATTGCAATAATGTATGAATTAGTCAGTTATAACTGAAAAAATAAATCTGAAGAAACATTTTTTTTTAATGAATTTAACACTTTAAGAGCAAGTAGAAATAAGAATAATAATAACAGTAAGAAAATAAAATAATAAGTAAAGGCCTAGATGGGGTAAGAATAATAAGTTAGTAAAATGAAGAAAACGGTATGGTAAGTTAGAATAATAAATTTAAGAAAAAGTCAGAGTTTTAATAAGTTCAAAATAAAAACAAAGTAAGAATAGTTTAACAATAAATAAAGAAAGAGGTTGGAACTATTTACCATCGCTTTCTTCTGATGTGTAAGGTTGTGCAGATTATTCACTATTACCTACTACCGGAAAACTTTTAAAAAAATACTTTTCTTCTTGACCAAAACTGCCAAATTGAAACAATTAGATGCAATTCGCTCTTATGTGTAGACTACAGAACAGTAACTCATCACCTATTTAAATCAAAAAACCTATTTGATGAGAGGTAAAAAGCACTAAGTCCACTTTAATGCTTTCTTGCTGTATTATTATAGAATGAAGTGTTTTTTCTATGACAGCCAAAATGCACTAAGTCAACTTAGTGCGTTTTAACAGTATTATAAATTATTTAACTGACTTAGTGCAAAACTAAACCTCAAATAATTCATGTTTAACGTTGCATAATGACTTAGGAGGTGTTTGGATTACATAGATATCATCATTCTTGATCACTTTGCATTCAAATGTAAAAATCCTAAAAAATTGACTTAGTGCCTTCTGCTTGTATACCCACGATATTTTGAACTCTTATATTTTAAAATTGCTTACATCTCTTTAAAATGGACAGTTTTCTTTAATTTATTTCTAATTGATTGGGATTCATTGCTTCTAGATACAATATAGAAATATCTGGTTTTAAGGAAAATTTCTATAATAGTTTTAGAAACTATCCCTATTATATTAAGGGCGCTTACCAGGAAGTTGCGCCTTACAAACACCAATATAAGCAAATACGTCCCTGTTTACAAGAATTCCATTTGACATTTCAAAGAGACGAATTCTAACAAAAAAACTATGTGCTAATTTTCAACATTTAAATAGATATTTTCACTTAATTTAAAGATAAAACTTTCTTAATATATTACTCAATTGTTCATTAATCTAATTACCAACAATAAACATCACTTTATCAAAGAAAAATATAACAAAACTTACTGGTGCAAGGAAACTCTCTTGTCCGCATTTTTCTTTGTATTTTCACACAATTTTACTATACACTTCATTTTTTTTTTATTTTTTATTGATAGATAAAATCAATTTCTAACAAATGCACTTTTAATTCTATATAGTTTATTTATTATAAGTATTATAATTAAATTTTCTCAACTTGTTTCACTATTTAATTCTTTGTTTATCCAATTCACGCACTAATACTTAACTGATTTGACGTTTCAGAGATCCATTTAATGCCGCACTCACGTATACTGTATATGTGACAAAAAGCGCTTCCATACATTTCTATGGTTGAAATGGGCTTGTTCGCCGGCATCAATTTTGAAATGTCAAAAATGCTGCACGCAAAAGTTGAAAGTTGGTATGAACTCTTGCAGCTACGTCTGCAGCTCCGTTTGCAGCAACGTTGCCTTGTGTTGAGTTCGCAACATTGAAATTATGTTTATTCAATATTTTGACAACTAGTCCGGCTGCACGATAAACAGAAACAAGGTATGCTCATTAGGTGTATGACGTCACAATAATCTGGTTTTGTTCGAAGAGCATCAAAAAGATTATTCCATTTCATCAGATTGTTTTTATTTGTTGTTTTATTTTTACAGTTCTTATTACTTTAAAATTATTTGTTTAAATTTTTTCATTTAAAAAAGAAAATAATACCCAAAGATGATTGTGACGTCATGAAAATGCCAAGATGGCGACTTTGGTGTATCTAATGAGCATACCTTGTATCTGTTTATCGCAGTCCGGCTGCAGCTCCAGTTGCAGCTGCAGCTCCGTCTCCATTGTGTGCAGGCTGTTAAATGAATCTGTCAAATTGTATAAGTCGACGCAACGCATGCAAACAGATTGCATGGTTCGGCCCTTTTGTGTGAGTTTTTGTTTGTCATCCATTTCCATTTCTAAGCTACAAATATGTTTGAAGTTTTTCTAGCTCATCGGGAATACCAATAAGTACGTACACAACAGACAGACAAAAAAGGGAGGTAATAAAAGTGATTTCAAAATTTGAGTTATAGTTCTGTACAAAGACAAATCTGTTCGATACAGTCGTGCAGTTTATGAGTTTTTTGTAATTAATCCATTCAAGTTTTTGAAGTTTTTATTGCTTGACGACTCTCAACATCTCCATTCCTGCAGAATTTAATACTTATATACCAAAAACGGAAAGCAATTCAAATGCTATTTATTAATTAAATACTGTAACTTCAAAATTGATTATAGCTTTCTTGGTAATTCCAATAAATTTACTGCCACGTTATCGCTCAAAGTCAAGTTTTGTATACAAATTGTAGACTTAATAATTTCGATTCAATTCAAACTAATAGAAGTGTATAACTGTATACCTATGTATGTGGTATATATTTCCAAGGAAGAATGACTTATGGCTTTATGGCGTCATATTTTGTTTATCGTATACCGTGGCTTGACTTGAAAAAGCAAAATGAATTATGAACGTAAGTTGAATTATTAGAAATCGGTTTTATACAAGAATTAACTTTAATGTGTGTTTGATGGAAAATCTTTGACTTTTATTATTTTTATATTTTTTTTAATGTTAAAATGTTGAGTTATGTTTTTTTTTCAGTTAAACCGGCATTAAAATTGGTAAAATCAGATGAAGAGTATATAGTAGGATCTCGTTCAACCTAACATATCCACATCAATTGAGCCTAATTATGATATAAAACTTGATATCGTTTATGAAAATAAACATAAAATATGATAAAATGATAGCGATAAAATAATAACAATGCAATAATATAACAATATTTTATTTATAAATATTTTATGTTACAAATTCTTTATATTATTACAGGTTTAAAGTTGTAGTGTGCTTTTTTGGACAAATAGTAAGGTAAGACTGAATCGTTCGTCTTTATACTGAGGCCTGGCGCCCATTAGGCAACTTTAAGTTGCTGACCCCAGCAACTTTAAGTTGCTCCCTATTCAATAACATAGGCAACTAAGTTGGCCAGTGGGAGCTCTCCCATATAAGACAATGTAGTTTAATCAGGAGCAACTCAAAGTTGCTAAAGTGAGCAATTAAAAGTTTCCTAGTGGGCGGCAGCCCTAAAATAAATCAGACCATGGGAAATTAATTAATTTCTAGGAGTCTGAATTTAACCAAATTTCCCGTAAATTTCCTAAAATAAATACAATTAACAGCACATCAATGCCGCTAAATATATTTGTGTTGGTTTTCATCGAATAAAACCTAAGAATGGTACAGCATCTAACTAATGAGCCCAACTGTTAACTGTTGATGTAGTATACTGTATACAAAAGCAAACTTAAAAAAAAGTCAAGAGTACTAAAATAAATAGGTATCTACAAAAATATTTGTAGAATTTTAAAACGCAATTTTTTATAAACTATTTAGAAGTACATACCTACCGAATTACAAATTTTTTTGAAAATCGGATCGGATATTCATTAAAAAGAGCTAAAAGGTCAATAAGAGCGCTACAAAAGTTTTTTTTAAATAAAACAAAAACGGTTTTGGATATCAATGAAATTCTTTATTCCTGTGAAAGTACGTTCGATGCCATTATGTATGGAATTCGATTTCTTTTGCAAGGCCAGCACGGGCACGCTTGCAGAAGTCCAGACGCTGAACCCAATTTTCTACGGTTTTCCAGCATAAATCGGCCGATACTGCTGCAATTTCACGTTCGATATTCGTACGAAGTTCATCAATCGTCGCTGGCTTGTTGGCATAGACCATAGACTTGAAGTAGCCCCACGGGAAATAGTCTAACGGCGTTAAATCGCACGACCGAAGCGGCCAAGCGACTGAACCATTTCCACGCGATAATACGTTCTCCAAACTTGGTTTCCAATAAATTGATTGTGACATTCGCTGTGTGGCTTGTTGGGCCGTCCTGTTTGAACCACATGTCCTCCAAGTCCATATCATCCAATTGGGGCCAAAAATATTCGGTTATCATTGAACGGTAGCGATCCCCACTCACAGTACATGCCGGTCTTGATCATCACGGAAGAAGTACGGCCCAATGACGCCGCCGTTCTATAAACCACACCAAACCGTAATTTTTTCGGGATGCAATGATGACTCATGGAGTACGTGTGGATAGCTGCCTGATTTTTCGATGAAAATCCGAATCATTTTCAAGTTGTTGCTCAGCCCAATTCACGAACACACGACGCTTCTGGTGGTCAAGCGGCTTCAGTTCTTTCGTCAATTTAATCTTGTAAGGATGTAGGCCAAGATCTTATCGCAAAATTCGCCACAACGACGTCACAGAGATACTCAACGCTTGAGAACGACGTGTGAGAGACACAGTTGCGCTTTCTGCAACTG
Source organism: Leucozona laternaria (assembly GCA_932273885.2). Taxonomy (NCBI): domain Eukaryota; kingdom Metazoa; phylum Arthropoda; class Insecta; order Diptera; family Syrphidae; genus Leucozona; species Leucozona laternaria. The sequence continues at coordinate 16,640,033 of OW026368.1, read as the reverse complement.
AAGCCTCAGCGGCAGCAATATTCTCGACACTACGGGCACTTCTTTGTCTCACTGGCACGGGAACATTTTGTACTGTGCCTGTGGATTCAAATTTGTCCACTAGACGCTCAATTGTTGATCTGCTAGGACGATTATGATGACCATAAATTGGACGTAGCGCTCTTAACGTTGAGGCCACTGACTCCGAATTTCGGTGGTAAATTTAAATAATTTCGACTCGTTGTTGGCTCGTATATCTTTCCATCATAAAATGGCAAACTTTACTGAAGAGAAATGTCAAAAGAAAGGCAAGAAATATGGCGTCGTTTGCTGTCCCTGTTGCTCTACTTTTGTAGCGTCCCTGTTGAAAAACCCTTTATAGCTGGCGCCTAAGGGTAATAAGCTCGATCGAAAATATGTGTTTTTGCTGGTAGGTATGTAAGTCTCTTTTGACTATGCCAATTTATTGCTAATTTTGCATTGGTCCGCAAAAAAAATTCATCCAATATAACGTACATACATCTATCTGTCTGTCTGAGAGTCAAACCCTAAATGGCTAGGTCGATTACCATGACCAAAAATATTGGTGTAGAGCTTTATTTTCATTTCCTAAAAACCACTTTAAATTTGTACTAGGACTTTACATTATGTGGTGTGAAAAGGTTCAAAAGTATGTTCCTTGTAAATTGTCAAAAATGAAAGAAATGTCAAAGTGAAAATTGCAGCTTATAAGACTCTACACTAACAAATATTTTAACACATTTTTTTCGAAAGAATAAAAGATTTTGAGAAAAAACGTGCAGGAACGCCGCGCTTACTACTTTACAACAGCGACGTTATGGAAAGAGTGTAGTCAACTTCCATAAACAACTGATATTGTATGATTGTATCGTTTGCGCAGGTTTCTTTTTTCAAACTCTGTTGATCTTGCAAAATCAAATTGTTTTTATAAACTGTATCTAGACTTCCAATTTTTTCAAAAAAAAATTATAGTTTTAGAAATACATATTAACAAAAAGCCAAATTGGAGCCTATTCCGCCAGCTAATATTTTGAGATACCTTTTAGGAAATGTTTAAAACTCTACTCCACAACACTTAGCTTTGTCGGATCGGAATTAAGTTTGGCTTTTTTGTCTAAATTTTCGATATCGACGATATAGTTTCCTCCGTGGGGCTGCTTGCAAATTATAATTTAATGAACAGGTTTCATCCATTTTGCTTAAATTATGTAGACTTTAGTGTACACGAGACGGGAGATCTTTCAATATTGTCAGATCTGTCAATCAAAAACATGCTTGCAATGTCTAAAAACCAAATAGTCTTACAATTAATGGACAGAAAATGTGTCTGAAAATTAATATTCTAAGATAATTGTCTGACAATAAATTGTAAGAAATCTGACAATCATTATGTAGATACGCTAGCTGATAATCTTATAATCTTGCAATTAGGTAATTTTCAGACGAGAAATTGTAAAGTACCTACTTGGCAATCGTATAAACACACAATTTATTGTCAGTTCTCCCAATTTTTACCGTTCTCTGACATTTATGACAGTAAAGAACTTTTTTATAACACCATACAATTTTTGCATTGCGAGACAATTTTCTGTCTCTCACTATCAATGTCAGGCTGTATTGACAGAGGTGTTCAGTCAACTGTCTGACAATAAATTTTCAGCCAATTTCTGATATGAGATGGTAAGAGAATGGTATAGATTTTCTCCAAACCGTGTAAACACACAACTTAATTGTCAAGCTCATTGGCAATATTGTAACATCTACCAATCGTGTACACTTAGCTTTACTTCTTTATATTTTCATACCTTCTCCTATACGATAGGTCCTTGTGTTAATTAACCATTACCATACATACACAGTGTGAGTTCGCCGAACTAGTCGTGTATTTACTTTTTATCAACTTACATTTATTAAAGAATTATACAGTATATTTGTCATTACAACGAAGATGAAGAAAATTAGAATGACAATCACTTCTGGATTGTGTTTGTGTATAACTATAACTGATCAAAATTTTAGTGACCAACTCTCCCAGATACGAGACAATAGGGTCATCACAGAACACTCCTCACTGCGGTGACTTTTGTCTATCATCACCCTTCATCCAACTCCCTTAGGTACCAATAACCAATTACCAAGGTAAGGTTCCAACTTCCAAGCACAGATTAGCCACATGAAGATGAGAATCCCCGGCAGCCATTTTAATTTGCCTACAAGCTTGAACTGGCAGTTATCAGATAAAAAATGAGAATGTGTGTATAAAAATCTCACACATAGACAGTAGGGATCTTCACACACCTGGTTGAATTGTTGTTGCAATTCACATCTATTCATCGACGCGGGAAAAAATTACAAATACAACAATGTAAACAAATGGGTTTTGGAGGGTGAAACGCAGACAACATTCTCATCTTCATATGGCTAATCTGTGGTTCCAAGCATTTGCTTTTAAAAATCAGTATCACCCCTTGAAGATTAAATACAATGAAATCAATACGATAAACTGTGACTATGTAGCAGAATGCACTTATGCAGAAACAGAAAGTTGCTCAACAATCATTTGCAAGTTGTTGCTTTGCAACTGTACAATCATCATTTTAATTAATCATTTAACTACACATAATAATAATTATGATCTTAGAAACAGTAATTATCAAATTATTTCTATTTGATTGATTTAAATACGATTCAACGATTCAAAGGCAGGATCAGATGGTTCACTCCTGTTAATATTTCGTAACAAGAATTCTTTGGGCTAACAGCTTTCATGCATAGAAGCAAGATTATCACCCAATCGTCATTTCCTGCATTAGAACGAATTCCATCAAATTTAACACTTCTACTCATAAACATTCGTACAATAAGATAATGTGAACTTTAAAAATTAAAATAACACCACCAATTCAAACACTGCACACTAAACATGGAAACGGCAAAAACAAAATTAATTCCACACTTCTTCATCACATATCCGACTCACAAGTCACAACCACAATCAACAAACCACTTGTAGCTCTCGTAGTAGCACACTGGGGCAGGAAGGTTTTAATAGTAGAAGAAAATTAAATTTTAAAATCATTTGCAAGATCAGTTGTTTTTAGTATTTTGTTTAATTTTGCATTTCTATTAAACTACTAAAACTACTACTTCGTCCCATATAATTTCTTTAATATGTAGTTGAAGTGGTTAAGAGCTTAAATATTGTTGTATACAAAAACATACAAAATATAAATTAAAAAAGTATTCAAGGACATAAAATTGTTAAAACAATTCCATACATTACATTTATTTATACTTTTTTTTTTTATTAAAAATTAACTTTGTGTACCAAAATGTTTCTAATATTTTCAAAAAACATTAAGTGCGTATTTTTTTTTATTTGATTTGTTTTGTAATATCTACAATTCTACTTTTTACATTAGTTTCAAGTTTTTGCATTAAGCTTGTATGTACATTATGTACCTATACATACATAATATGTAGGTCTAGATCCCGAACAAAACATTTATTTATTGATTTCATATCAATTTTTTAAGCATTCTACCCTACTGTAAGTTGTCACCACATGTTTTTTTTTATTGGAATTGAAATAATTCCAATGTAAATTGTTGTTGTTTGCTTTTTGATTTCAGTTTAATTTAATTTTTTGTTTTGGAAAATTAAATAAATAATGACGATTGAAGCATTTTTAATTCTTTTCTATTCTCAGTTCGTGTCCAATGATTTTTGGTTTGCTTCCATTATAGAATTGTAGTTTAGGTGTAGGTAGGTATTTGAAAATTATTATTTTCATTATTTTTCGCATGTCAAAAGTTTAAAAGTCCATAAGCATGGTGTTTATGCTTTGACAATTTAATTAGAATTAATTATTATTTTGAATAACATAATTATCAATTAAATACCTACCAACCTCTTCGATAGCATTTAATCGTTGAATAATAATAATAATAATTTATTAGTGATGGTCACTGTAAGCAACAACGAATGGTGACCGACGATACCGACGCGACGTCATCTCTAATTTTATTAAGTTTCATCGAAACATCAGCATGGGTAGATGTAGAAGAGAGATACAAGATGGAATGTTTTGCTTCGTTTATTTATTTGTTGCAATTAATTAATCGATTGCAGGTTTTTTTTTGTATTTTTTAATGACCATATCACTTTGCTGATGTGTAAATAATAATCAATGTAAATCGATATCCTTCTAATCATTTGATTACGCAGAAGGGTAGAAGGAGAGGGAAATTAAAAACTAAGTAATTAATAAATTGGAATGTGTTTGTGTCTATGTCTGCGTTTGTGTTTTTATATCTGTATCATAATAAAAATAGAAAATACTATCTAACTACATAAGTTGTTAAAAAATATGTGAAACTATGCTAAGTTGAAGGTTAATAATATTAATCGGTAGTTACCTACTCAATAGATTGGGAACAGGAATGTTGATTCTGTAAGCTTGTGATGATGCTGTAGTTTAAGTAGGTATTTGTTTATTTTGTATGTTCTTATTGTAATGAGGGCTAGGAAAATTGGGCTCTCAGAAGAGCGGGTTGAAATTAAAAAAAATGTGCACGACTGGGTCGCACGAACTTGCTCTTATGCGCGATCACATTGTGGTTCTATAGTCTGAAATAAATTAGCTATAGGAGTATATATTTTATCTATTTGCCAAATCTTAGTTTAGTTTCAGGTGGTATTATGTGAGTATACAAAAATTAACAATATAGCCTAGTGTTGCACATATGCAATATGCATAAAAGGAAATTATACTATTTAAACTGGTAAATTGTTTTAAATCAACAAAATTAGAAAGAAATTGATTAAAATACTTTGAATCCGTTTTAACCCAACGCGATGTACACCATCTGATTTCTTATATAAATCTTTATTTATGAGAAAAAAAATTTGAAAATCATAGGAGCGGTTTTAAAAATAATTAATTTTTATATATAAAATTTCTTTAACATTTTTGAGAAAAAATAATTGGTTGCGCTAAAAATTGAACTTCACAAAAAAATCTGCTACCAGTTTTCGAAATATCGAATTTTCAAAAAATAAATTTTGATTTTTTTTTTTTAAATCCAAAAATCATTTTTTAGAAAATTTTGATACGCACTTTTATTTATATTTGTTACAAGCTTCTGTATAAAAAATCTAATTTTATTCGGTTGATCAGATGTTTAGATAGTCGAAAATCAAAGAAACCGTTCTATGAGAGGTACTGTTAATAAACGTAAAATATTAACTTTAAAAATTTTATATGGTAGATCGTACTAATTTTAACACACAAAAAAACTTTTATGAAAATCGTAGGAGTCGTTTTTGAGAAACAAAATATTTTTCTTAACGGCTTTTTAACATTTGTATGGGAGGCACCATTATTTTTTGGTATTAGAATAATTTTTGTCAAAAATCTTCTAGATAAAGTTAAAAAACTGCTATTTACCAAGTTTAATAAAAATCGACCAAGTCGTTTTTGAAATATTGAGTTTTCAAAAAAAAATATTAAAACTTTTTTTAAAAATCTAAAAAATATCTTTTTTTGAAAATTTTGCTACACAATATTATTTAGAATGTGTCAATACTTCTTCATAAAAAAATTGATCAGAATCAGTTTAACTGTTTTCGAGAAAAGCGAAAATAAAAAAAAAGATCTTTGGGAGGTACCATTAATAACCATTTTTCGGAACCTTTTTTTTTACTAAACGGCAACTTATAACTATTTAAATTTATTGAGTTCTTAAAAACAAATTCGGTAGCGCTGGATTTGAGAAAAATAATTTTTTTTTTAGGCCAACAAATTTTGTATGACAGCTACTGTTAATTTTGGTCCTAAAAAAAAAAGAGAAAAAAATGGGTGGGGGGAATGTCCGAAAAACGCTAGGTACCTTGTTAAAGAAAATCGACCAATCCGTTTAGGCTGTATTCGAACCGACAGACAGACAGACAGACAGACGGACGTTTTTGCGAGACCCACTTTTTTTGACTTCTCTATCATCGTAATGTAAAGTTTGATCAAAATCTCGAGTTCGATTTTTTGTACGAATCCATAACTTCCCATATAGTACCTATGTATATCGCAAGTAAAAATTTGTAACGAAAGTAATGCAAAGGAGTAGTTACAGCAGGGATGAGGAGGGAGAAATCCTTAGCGCCACACCGGGCGGTGAGCATACATACTTCGGGCACAAAAAGAAGCCACTTTTAGTGAAGAAAAACTTTTATAACAACTGTCTCGTTCCAATTGAATTGTACCTACGTCTACAATTATCATAACCATTTCATAGACAATGTTTACAGCTTTAGATAATATATTAAGGAATTTGGGTACCTATGTATGTATAAATAAAAAGAATTGTTTTAGAATACATATGACGCATGAAGAGCTGTCAGCTGGGTTGTTTTTGTTTACCTATAATAAATATTTTGTTTTTATTATTATGAAGAGGGCGTATATCTATGTAGATAGATAGTATATATTATGTTTATAGGAATCTGGAGCAAATTTTCTGGTTTGGTTATGTGTATGTATGTATATGAGTTCATAGATGCATGTGTAAGCACGTTTTAAGTGATGAATTGGTGCTTAATAAATAAAACAACGGAAAATTTTAACAGATTATTTTAGCAACAGTTTTTATCACCGAAATTCTAAACGCCTAAATTTGAAAAATTGCTAATTCACGTAAATTAATTCAGTTGATAGGTAGGTACTGACATAATTATTGATTTCTGGCACTATGACATTATTTACATCTATTTACTTATTTGTTAATATAAAACTTCGAAATGTGAAGCATTTAACGGTCAAATTTTTAATTTTCAGCAACACCTACCTTTTGGCAAAAGTCCTAAATGTTCTATTTTCATTATTCACTCCGGATTTTGTCAACAGTTTCTTGGGTGGTGGGCTTGGCGGTTTTGACTACCTCTTTGGGTCCCCTGTCCCGTGCAAATTGGTTGCTCGCCTTAGTGTATGTTTAGTCACTCAGCCAGATGCAAATGCTAATAGTATTCTTAGACCTTGGGATGGGAGCCCGCTTATCAAATGCATGGTGGTTAAATTCCGGTTATTCACGTAGGTACCTATAAAGCGTTTTTCAACAGGGACGCTACAAAAGTAGAGCAACAGGGACAGCAAACGACGCCATATATCTTGCCGCTCTTTTGACATTTCACTTCAGTAAGGTTTGCCATTTCATGGTGGAAAGATATACGAGCCAAAAACGAGTCGAAATTATTTAAATTTACTACCGAAATTCATAGTCAGTGGCCTGAACGTTAAGAGCGCTACGTCCAATTTATGGTCGTCATAATCGTCCTAGCAGATCACCAATCGAGCGTCTAGTGGAAAAATATGAATCCAAAGGCACAGTATAAAATGTTCCCGTGCCAGTGAGTTAAAGAAGTGCCCCTAGTGCCGAGAATATTGCTGCTGCCGAGGCTTCAGTTGCAGAAAGCCCAAATGTGTGTCTCACACGTCGTTCTCAAGCGTTGGGCATCTCTGTGACGTCGTTGTGGCGAATTTTGCGATAAGATCTTGGCCTACATCCTTACAAGATTAAATTGACGAAAGAACTGAAGCCGCTTGACCACCAGAAGCGTCGTGTGTTCGTGAATTGGGCTGAGCAACAACTTGAAAATGATTCGGATTTTCATCGAAAAATCAGGCAGCTATCCACACGTACTCCATGAGTCATCATTGCATCCCGAAAAAATTACGGTTTGGTGTGGTTTATAGAACGGCGGCGTCATTGGGCCGTACTTCTTCCGTGATGATCAAGACCGGCATGTACTGTGAGTGGGGATCGCTACCGTTCAATGATAACCGAATATTTTTGGCCCCAATTGGATGATATGGACTTGGAGGACATGTGGTTCAAACAGGACGGCCCAACAAGCCACACAGCGAATGTCACAATCAATTTATTGGAAACCAAGTTTGGAGAACGTATTATCGCGTGGAAATGGTCCAGTCGCTTGGCCGCCTCTGTCGTGCGATTTGACGCTGTTAGACTATTTCCTGTGGGGCTACGTCAAGTCTTTCGTCTATGCCAACAAGCCAGCGACGATTGATGAATTTCGTACTAATATCGAACGTGAAATTCCAGAAGTATCGGCCGATTTATGCTTTAAAACCGTCGAAAATTGGGTTCAGCGTCTGGACTTCTGCAAGCGTGCCCGTGGTGGCCATGCCAAAGAAATCGAGTTCCATACATAAAACATACTTTCACAGAAATAAAGAATTTCATTAATATCCAAAACTGTGTTTGTTTTATTTAAAAAAAAAATTTCTAGCGCTCTTATTGAAAAACCCAATATTAAGCGTTCATTGAAAACCATCATTGAAAATTTTGATTCTTTAATTTGAGAAATTAAGAAAGTAACATCAGTAAATATTTTGATGCAAATATAAAGGTGGTGACTTATTTATTAATTCTTTCCAAAAAAAAAAAAATTCATTTTGGCCTAGCCGTTCAAATAAAATTACTTTTATTATTTCAATGATTGAACTACCTTACCAATGAGCACCTTTTATTTGCTCACAAAACCAAATCCATATAAGCGATTCAGCAAAAACCTTTTAAAATTGTGGATTTGTTATTATTTTATTCAAAAAATATTTATAGCATGTATTTCGATAGTCATTTTTAAATCCTATAAAAAAACTTAAAAATAAAACATTCAAACTCTGCTTAGTTTTTGAGTTATACCAATAATACTGAAAGGTGACCAAAAAAAGTTACACAGTGGCCAAAATCGAAACACTGAATTTGTAAGTACTTTTTTTTCAGGTGCCACACGCACATATTTAGTACAAAAACACCCTTGAACGCAATTGTGCCTTAACTAAGTTATTGTCTTTTTTTTTATTCGCAGGTAAACAATAAATAATTGAATGTCTACGTAGAAGGTACAAACTGCTGCTATATATTACTATAGTTACCTTCATCGTAAGCGATTTCAATAACAAATAATAAATACCAAGTTTGCAACACCCACCAGCTATCAAAATTTCTGATTGGCTTCCTTATGTTTAAGAATATATTTTTGTATGTTAAACGAGTCAGATATTCTACGTTACCTCTAGAAGCTATCGCGAAACAATCCTAATTCTGTGGCGCCGCACATTAGCGTCAAAATAAAAAAAAAAAAATAATAATTGATTGCCACCTTCACCCGAACAGAACATTGACCAGGGTCAGTTTTTTTTTTTTTAATTTGTGTTCACACTGTGACTAATCTAATCTTAATGTTAACAGGTGTGTCAACATGGCGTTCTGAAATAAAAATAATTATAATTTGATAAAAAATTCCACGTGTGTAAATTTTAAGCTTAGGGAACAAAATTAACAGACTATGCGATGGTATTGATAGGGAATTACATTTCCGTGATCTGATGTCATTCATAAATAGTAATATCTCTAACAGCGGGAGTGCTCCTCGGTTGGCAAAAAAAAAAAACAAACAAACAAACAAAAAATAGCACGCTCGTAATTTTGCGATTATGTTAATTATTTCTGATTTTATTCTAAGTAAGTATATAATTATTTTAATTTTTATTGTTCTATGTTCTTTGTTGTTTGTTTGGACTTTGGTTAATTTGGGATTATTCGTTCAGTTTCACGTTATTCATGCCGCGACGCACAACCTATATTTCCTTTTTTTTTTAATGACGTAATCTTAAGTCCATAAAACATTTTGACACATAACCTAGGCTAGAATTAGCCCAGCAGCGCAATAAAAATATACCTACTACATTCTTATTCTCGATTAAAAACGCTTCAAATGCTGTTGACCTTAAATGTATTTACATTTTTATTGCTTTACATCACACGTATAAGAGATAAGAAAGTAGGTAGTTAGCATTAATAAGTTCTGAATAATAAATTGTCTAAAGTTAAACGTACACATAATTGAGTGGGCGGGTGCAATTTGACAACAAAAAATACAAAAAAAAAAAAACAATTTTGCAATTGTTTTCACACTATTTATGAACGTGAAGATAAGATAATAACTTTCAACAAGGTTTTAGCATTTTGTACTATAGATGCAAATTGCTATGGAAAATACTTATCTATTTTTCGGAAAGAATTTTTTATAGGAGAGATTTGGCATCGAATTTTCGTTTGAGCTTTTAGCTCAAGTATCAAAATTTTCATTCAGAAGTTTCTTTAAAGTCAACATAATATTGCACATAAAGGGCTGAATTACCGCATCAGTTATGGGGTAATACGTGACTGAATTATATCTGAGTTTGGCATTACCGCTCACGTTATGGAGCCATCATTCCCATAGGTTTTACTCTTTCATTCGATCACTGACGGCACTCACTCGATCAGTCACTAATGTGGTAGTTTGGCCCCAGATTTTGAAAACAAAAATATTTATCGATATTTAAGTAATCCAAAAAACGGTTTGATGAATTTTTAAAATTTTATTTTATAGGAAATTAAGTATAGAGAGTTACTTAATTAATTCTTTAAATTGGTATGTACTCATTTTTAAAGAAAAATTTAAAGAAATATTAAAGTAAAGTTTAGAAAACTTCTATTAAATAATTCTCTGTTAATATTTTTTTTTACTTATTGCTCTTTAAAGCAAGTATATATTTGGGCATATTCATAGTCATATTATAAACTCGAACTGGAGTCTAAGATTAAAACCAAGGTTAGATACAGCTGCTATTCATAGAGAATTTGGCAGCTCTGTTCAATTAGAAACAGTAGGTCTAAGGTATTTTCTATTACAATTCTACTACAATTCTACTACAAAATCCTTTCAATTGAAAAAAAAAACGACTAAAAACAGCTGTTGCATTGTATTGTTTGTTTGACTCATGCTTAGTAATGTTTAAACATCAACGTTTGTTTTTAACTACTGTCATGATGGTCAGCCCTCTAACTCCAGTAGAAACCCGATAATTTGCACTGTCCAGAATTGAAAAACAGAAAACAGCGGATCGAAAAACAGAGTACACCAATTGATTTAGGAGGCGGATATTACCTAATATCACAGCTGACGTTCTGGGTCTACTAGAACACTTTTAATTTGACAGGTGTCAAAATGTGCTAAATCTTTCGTTACGGTGCATCGAGAAACGGAGTACGCCAATCGATTTAGGAGGTGAAAATTACCTAATGTCACGAACAGCTCTCTAGGTCCATTAGAACACCAATAAATTGTTAATTTTATTTTCATCCGTGTTTTTTTTTTTGAAATTTTGCAGAGTTAAAAACAACTTAAACAGACGTTCTGCCGTGTTTATTTTTAGACTCCAGTTTATCGCTTAAATATGGGTTTAAATTCTTTATGAATAACAAAATGAGGTTGAAATCAAAACTAACCCTACGATAATCAAGAAGTCCAAAAAAGTAGTTTTCGTTATGCCGTCCGTCGCGTCGTCGGTCTGTGCGTCTGTGCGTAAACTGTAATTTAAGCTATAGGTTAAACGGGTACTCCGAGTTGCATGAAATTTGGTACAGCGTATTTTTATGTAATTCCCTAGAAGCGAAATTTGTATTTTTCTTTTAGCTCAACTAGAACGGGTAGCTGCCATTCAAAAATGTTAGTCGCTTCAAATTTTCTCGAAAACGGCTCTTATGATTTTGATTAATTTTCGTATTTAGAATGCCCAAAGCAATTCTAAGAACACTGTTTTTCAACTTTATGGAAAAAAATTCACATAACCGAAATAGGAATTTCAAGTTTTCTAAGAAAATGGTCTAATTTTTGGGTTTTCACGAATATGTTTTCACTGATTTCACCCATTTTGTTCTAATTTTGAAATCTAGTGCTTCTAAGAATTCTGAACAATATCTCATTTGAAAATATTGCAATAAAAAATTTTCAAACGGAAAAAAAATTAACAAAAAAATCCATTTTTATAGAACTTCTGACTTTTTGTAAAACAGTTTCTCGGTAAAAATAGTTATCATAAAATTAGTCGTGGCTTTTTGTACTCACGTTGTTGTGCACAAAAGTTATAGTTCTGTTTATAAAGGGTGTTTTTTTAAGACGTGTGATTTTCAAGAAGAAATAAAACACATATAATTTAATGTTATGGCCACGAATTTAGCTTTATTATAAAGATAAGGCTTTGCCATTATATTTTAAAAATGATTCAGGCTGACTTGAATAAATTCCAGCCGAGAGGCCCGATTTTCGACATCTCCAATTCTTGCGCACGATGGCGGATGGACTCAATCTTCTTCGATACTCTGCTCCACAGCAGCAATAGCGTCTTCGGTGCGCACTGTATGGCGTCTCTGAGGATGCGCATTATCCACTAGAGTATAAACGTGGTGCGAAACCAATCCATAGTTACTCGAATTTATGCGATTTTGCGATTATGTCGGCCGAATATTGGACGCAGCAAGCGATGCGTCGCGCGAACCGAACCATTATTCTGGTAATAAATTGGCACGATTTGAAAACGTTGTGTAGGAGTAATTCTATTAATTATAAAATGGCAAACCAAACTGAGCATAAATCAAGTGACAGCTGTCAAAAAGACCCAAAACTCCGAAAAAAGTATTGCCAGATTGAAAACCACAAGTCTAAAAAAACACACCCTTTTTTTCTCCGTAAAGATATAAGTATCGTAAAATTAGTTGTGTTTTTTTGTACTAACGTTGTTGTGCACAAAATTTATAATTCTATTTATATATCCGCTTACTTCATAAGCGGAGCGGTTCATCGCGGTTCATTAAGCACTTAAAAGACACTTATTACTAAGCCATTAACATTTATCTTCACTGTGTATCTGCATTACATTTTTTCACCACAAGAGCAAGATCGTGCGATCCAGTCGTGCATATTTTTTCAGTAAATTTAATATTTTGTAATTTATTTTACATATTTTTTAAGAAAAATTCCATCGTTTTTCATATAACAAAAAATTACATTGATGTTTACACTTTACATTTTAATAAGCAATAAAAGCGGTTTATCTGTGAGTATAATTTGACAAATTGTGCATGTGCAATCAATCACATTTTATTATCTTCACAATAAAAAAAACTATTAAAATTCTCCCCCAGTCTAGTCAGTGTCATAACTATAATATTGAACACAACTTTTCAATTTATTGTTATAAACAAATTAATCTAACTTGTAATTTTTTTTTATAAATTGCATTGCCATTAAATTTAATCAATTACCCTTTGCCAATTGATGATAAGTCAGCTTCATGTTGCATCCATCAACTGTCAGATATTATGAATGCCACACGGCCGGCAACTACTCGCACGACCACGACGAGCGACAAGCAACGTTGCTGTCGATCGACGAAGAAGATTATCGATCAGCAGCCGCAGCCGCACACACTTGACCAAACTGACGGCAATGAAGCGTCAAATAAAATAAATCATGTTGTAGACGTTTAGTCGACTTTATAATTATTTACCGAGCTAGCTAAGTATACTCGCACATCAATCTTATGCGGCTCATCATCGGGCAACGCTGCTGATAGGTATATCACCATGTTGTTACTGATGATCGTCATCGACAGATTTTTCACGACGAAGTGTGAACTTTGCTGCCAACAGACAGACGAGACGTATAGACAATTTGAACCCCAAGTAGTTATTGTTTGCACGGTCGTTTCGTTATCACCTCAATAAATCTTGAAGCGCTGAAATTAATTATATTGCCGCTAATTGCTCACACGTCGGATCAACTACTGTACAGTAGTTGTTCCATGGAGCTGATGGTGATCACCTGGTTCACTAACGTTTTTTTTTTATTTGAATTCGCGTGCTTCGTCCCCGCAGCAACTGGAAAATTTGACACCTGTTTGGTATTGGTTTGGTAGATGTCAAGTGAAGCGTGAGGGAGTTGACGTTCAACACTAATGTAGTGCTGACAAACTGACATTCGTTGCGGTCGTCATATTGTTACGTAAACAAGAGGTCCGGTTCTGCCAGCTGTCACGAAATATTTATACCTAAATCGATTTCAGCGAAACTGCATGACACTCTCATGACAGTCATTCAAAGTCCAATTCGATCTTGCATGTATAGTGTTGGCCGATATAGTGACAGTGACGGTGACGGTGACGGTTATTCTCACGGCACTATATACCTTCTCTCTGAAAAACAATGTGTGGGCGGAATAAAGCCATATCCCAAGAACGCTAACACACCTTGATTCGGTTTTCGTGGCGGTCGGTGGTGTCGGTGGCGGCGTACTTCTACTAAATCATTCGTGTTAATTGACACAAGACTATAATTTTCACATTATGACGACTTTTGTCAAGCTGACAATTTGGTTCAAGGATTACGGTGCGCCAGAATGCATCATAGCTTAGCATTTGCTATAAATATATATCGAACGGGTGTGTCAAATCAAAATGAATTTAAACGGTTGGCCAATATTTTATTTCGTGTAGTTTCTCGCGCTTTCTTCAGCTTAAATAACGATTCCATTGCTGATGAACGAAATTGTCCCATTTTTATGTGCGATTTAATGAGCACATAAATATTCTGCTAATGTAATTGTCACTGTCTTATTGCTCGTTTGACATCTGGTGAAACTATAATACCTACAAATTTTGCATATACCAACATAATTATAGCTACGAAAATTACGCGAGGAACACGTTTAGCTTTTGCTCGTAAATTCTCCACAGAGGGTGAATGACATAAAAATTAGATAGTGTATAGGCAAGTCGGTGTCGATGTTGACTTGCCCGTCGTTTGCGTTACTCGTCACTTCGTCAGTCGTTCGTTTGTTGTTTCGTTTAGAAGAATTTTCATTTCAAATTCATGCTGTTGTTCCGCATGTGATGAGCATAAAACTACATATATGCGCAATCTTGTTGGACATGTTTTTGTAATCGGAGATCTGACTGTGACTGAGATTCTTGTAAGATGCTTAAATGTTTAAGTACTTTTTTTTGTCTTACTTTGCATCACTGATATCAGATGCTTGGGCCGTCTATATAGGCCCAGTGATTTATGAAGGAGAATGAAAGTAAAAGTTTTTTTTTTTTATTTTAAAATAAAGTTGAAGATATTTATGACTTTGACGTAGAATAGAAAAAAAGAACTTTTCAAAAGTGTACACATATAACGGGTGATTTTTTAAGAGGTTTAGAAATTTTTTTTAAAAAAAAACACAAACAATTCGAAAAAATGAATGAAATATTTATTTGAATCGATAGTTTGAACCTTGCAATTTAATGTTTAAAGATAATTTCATGCAAATGTTGACCGCGGCTGCGTCTCAGGTAGCCAATCCGCAGAGTCCAATTTTGGCATACTCTTTCACACATATCGGCCGGTATCTCACGAATGAATGCATGGATGTTGGCTTCCAGTGCGTCAATCGAAGCGGGCTTGTCCCTATAGACATTAGCCTTGACATACCCCCACAAAAAATAATCTAATGGTGTCAAATCGCACGATCTAGGCGGCCAATTGACCGGCCCGAAACGTGAAATTAACTGTTCACCAAACTTGCCTCGCAATTGCGCCATTGTTTCGCGTGCTGTGTGGCATGTGGCACCGTCTTGTTGAAACCACATATCATGCAAGTCAAGAACTTCCATTTCGGGCAAAAAAAAGTTTGTTATCATCGCTCGATAGCGTTCACCACTGACAGTAACGCTGCGATTCGCATCATCTGTGAAGAAATATGGCCCAATAATGCCGCCGGCCATAAACCGCACCAAACAGTGGCTTTTTCGGGATGCATTGGTAGCTGTTGCAATGCTTCTGGCTGATCTTCACTCCAAATGCGGCAATTTTGCTTATTTACGTATCCATTCAACCAAAAATGAGCCTCATCGCTGAACACAAGCAGCGCGCGATGAACATTTCGAACCGAGCACGAATTTTGATAGTAAAATTCAATAATTTGCAAGCGTTGTTCATTTGTAAGACGATCCATGGTTAAATTGCAAGCCAAACTGAAGCTGTTTGACAGTAACACAAGGTACTAAACACACGTCAGCTGTCAAAACCAGTGTTGCCAAAACCAAACCAGCTATAAAAAATCACCCGTTACTTTTGGTACTTTTATTTTGTACAAATATATTTCTCAAGTAATAAATTGTTTTAGTCATTTTGTTAGTGATGAATGCCAAGAGTCGAAATTATTTTTCCAGCAAACACCACACTAGTATGAATTTTGTTTGAACATTTCGGCAGTAATTTTGATATTCAAATATATCCTGACATTTTACCGAAATTTAGAGACTTCCATCTTTAACATCCGATTTCTAGAACTCTAGTTATAAGGCTCTTAAGCTAACCATATCGACGGTTTTTTCTTTTCTTTCAAAATTTCGATTTTTTTAAAATTAAAATCTTCAGTGTATTTGGCAAAGATTTTTTGCATGATACGAAAATATACGTTCGTAGTCAAGTTATTGTTATGCAATTGCTATGTAATATCTGCAAATACCTGCAGAGTTTTGCTAGAGCAAACATCTTCAACAAAGAAATATTTTTTCATAGTGAAATGTATGTAAACCAAATTTCCTAAAAATAGATAAATTGTAAGAAAGTTTGCGTCCTATTCTTAAAACTGACAGCGACCAACGAACGCAAGTGTTATTTTATTTCTAAAAGTCTGACACTGCAACTATAATTCTGTGTGACAGTCATGGTGACATTTTAACGTTCACCAAAAATAACACTTCAGCCATGATTGTGTTATTTTTATTTTATTGTAAACATTTCCTAGAAGTGCTGAGAGGTAATATTTTTTCTTGCATAGAAAACCAACAAAAAAACATTTTTGGCTAATTATCAAGTTTTCAACCATGTGGTCCACTTTCGGTTAACATTGACAGTGACACTTTCGTTGCCTATAAAATACATATAAACCTTTAGTTAGTGCAAAATTAAGCTTATTGTCTTGTCAGGAATGTAGTCGCCGCTGTCAGGTGTGCTAATCATTTTCTATTGCGCCGCACAAATCCGCATTGTTATTTTTAACCACCTTCATTTCAAAAATAAAAAAATAATGAAAAAATTACCCACAAACTATGTAGATGCTGGGGAAGACCAAAATGTTGAATATTTGACTGACAATTCGCCAATGATGTAAGATATTTTTTTTTTATAAATTTGTATAGTTAAATAAATTCAATGAAGAAGGTGCGGGAACTCAACCGCAAGTCGTAAGTTGCATTTTTAGACAATGACAATTGGAATTTTCTTCGGTTTTCACTTTCTTATGTTGGCTAAATGTATTTTTAGTGCGGAATTCAAAGAATGTAGCCTCAGGTTGAATTTAGAATGAAATTGTAGTCAAAAGGGAGACGAATTGTTTGAGTATCTCATTTGAGAAATTCGATTTCGAAAGCTTTTGACATACCTGTACCTTGCCTATACCTATCATTTGCAGAAAATGTTTTGTTTTGCTTTAAAGAATGAGTTCTGTATGGAATGACCGAGTATGCTTCAAGCTGATTTGTATGAAAAGTTCCTCATGTCTTCAGCATCTTTATAGAAGTTCATATATATTCGAAAATTATTTACAGGTACAGTACAGGTCTGGATGTTACTGAAGAACGGGTATAATATACTTTTGTCGGAAGTTACTGGCATGAAATGATGTGAATTGAAAATGGTGTTGTTCATATGATGCACGCAAACATACACCGATAGTTAAGACAACTTACAAAAATCGGTTTTAAAAAATTTACAGGTTATGTTAGGGACCATTTTTCAGTTCTTAAAGGCGCCAAAACGTTTGGTTCCGGTCATATTAAATAAAACAAAAACGGTTTCGGTTTATAGGTGTTAACATCAACGTTCGTCCGAGTGTCGGATTGTTGTTATCGAACGTACCCAATATATCTACATAATGCAACCGTATGAAAACGTATTTCAAGAAAAATGTGCTACACGTTTCATGTTACACGGAACGTATTGCACGTCAGGCCCAAGTTTTTGGTTTACCCTCCCGCCGCCTGCATAAATGTGTACACATCAAAAATGTAGTCCCTGGTTAGCATAATATGGGTGGAATATTAAAAAATCTTATACAAATAACATTAAACAATAAAGGTCAGAATCTTTTTCACCTAGGACATCAAACAATTTTATGCTGCACCAATTTTTCAAAGTACATAATATAACGATTCTAAAAATGCAGTACCATATATCATTGCCTTGCCTTAAAGATCGGCAATTTATCGTTCAAATGGAATTAAATTTACACTAAAGGTCGAAAAATATTGCGTACAGAGCTTAACTTTCGGGAAAACAATGGGGCAGCCTTCACGGAAAAGTTGGATAAATTTAAAAATGCTATTTTTTGTGTAGTTAACAAAAACACAAAAATACTATCCATTGAAAAAAAAAAAACACTAGACACTGCTTCAATATTTGGAAAATATAGACCTTTCATTGTCATAACACATCTATCCCCATTAGCTGAAACGAAACTTAAATATTCAAGTTGAACATTAAGGTGCAGTTTTTTCAGTGCGAAATTAAAGTTAAACCCGAGTTAACTCATCAAATTTGGTGATTTAACTCAGGATTAACTGAACAAATGCTTTTGATATTTTATCCACCGAGTTTGTTTAGTCATTCCGCATGCATTCTCCATCGCCGTAAAACTGCTTTCTCAGTTCAATGCGGGTTAATTTACTTCTACAGTTAGTTAACTCTGGTGTAACTCACCACTGAAAAACTGGGCCCAAGAGCTTGAGGCTAGTGCGCAGATCACGGTAAATTTTAGCTCCCATTGTTCTCTCCAAACATTAGCTGAAACCCTAGCTAATTTTTGACAGGAGAGCGTTGTGGAGAATATGTAAAAAAAAAACAGCTGTTCTCTAAGAAAAAATTATATTCAAACATTTCAGATAATTTGTTGTTGGGAGTGGATTTTGTATGAAAACTGTTTAAAATATAGCACGATCTGCGTGCTTGGCTTTATGTGACGTGACAGACAGAGGAAAAAGTAGAACATAACGAGATTAAGTTGAACATAAATTTGTAAATTTCCTATCAGCAAACGACTCTTAAAGAATTTACAAGTTGTGTAGAAGTTTCTGTTGATACTTTGTCTAAGCTCTGCTTAGAATTTGATTTTTGCTCAGAAAAAAAATCAACATCCATCATGATCATCATCACTGCATATTTTTTCACAAACTTACTTTTCTTATAATATTTTTTTCTGAAATAAAAATTCAGCTGAAAACACCAGTGTGGTTTTAGGTCTTATAGCTTTCTGATACAAATCTGTGTTCTGAGTTTTTGAAATCACTCTAGTACCTATATAATATTATGTATATTTTCTAATTCGTATCTTTTGTGCCCCACTGTGCATTTCTGCAACAAATATAAATCTTATTTCGATGCGAAAAAGAATCTATACGCTCTGTACATGAAGATGCGGGAAAAAAATACCTCAGAGAATCTTAATCTTCTATGATTGCACGCAGTTGACAAGCACTTAGCACGAACGCAATTAAGGCACCCTCTTGCCGATAGACAAACTTAGAATAAAAAACAGAACAAAACTTCTCTAACCTACTCTATCCAATAATTCACTTGGATTTTAAAAGTCTCAAGTCACACACCGAGTGTTGAAAAAATGCAATTAATTGCCACAATTTCGTCGATTAATTTATGCGACGCCTAGGGCGCACTATGACCTAAAACAATATTTCTGTTTATTTTTTTGAATTGGGTTTTCAGTGTTTGCAACTTAGCTTTGAGCTTGTGGAAGCATCACTTTGCATTGGCTGAACTATCTCTAATACCGCGAGAGTTGGTGTCTTATATGAACATGTTTTGGAGGATTAATACCTAAGCTTATTGATTTGTTGGAGAATTTTTGGACCTTTTAAAAATGTTAGCTATATATTCTTATGATAAAAATGATAAAATTAAAACAGATAAAAAAAAAATAATAACAATAATTTGTACTCAATATCTGCCTCTAAGCAGGGCCGTACCAACCATATGTGCAAGATGTGCAAATGAACAGGGCGCAACATTCGGGGAGCGCATTAACAGGCACAAGAAAATGTAATCTGAACTTGCGCAAACAAATATGTACTTCCATTTGCATTTTAAATACAAAACTTGTTTAAATAATCCCAAAATAACATCTTTCACAACTGTACTAAGTTAATTCCTGCCCACTAACTAACTACACTTTCATTGTTGCGTTCAAGGAAAATTTAACTCAAAATATCGTAAAACTAAAGATCCCACTAGACCTCTACGCATTGAAAGTCTACCCTCTGGGTAATGTGGAAAAGTCTTATACATGTGTATCAGTGTATGTATGTATGTATCGCAAATATAAAAAGGGACGCTTTCAACAAATCTTGTACAGGGCGCAAGTTTAGCTGGGGCCGGCCCTGCTTCTAAGACCTAAAGTCTTTTAAAATACAACCTGATGGATTGCACTGCAGGCTAGGCAAGAATTTCTGTAGATTGAAAGTAGATGTTGGCTATCTCGATGATCGATTGTATCGACTTAAATCGATTGTATCGACTTAAATCGATTGTTTCTGCTAAAATCGATTATATCAAGTTACGTGCTGGCACCCCCAAAAAGGTTTGTAGTTTTTCAGTATTTTTGGGGTTTTGTAAAATTCTTTTCAACAAAGTTGGTAACTGTATCTCAAAGTATAAATTTAACGCTTCGAAATGAATTTCAAATCTTGTCTGATTGTTTGACGAAGTCTATAAATTGGTAAGATACAAAGTCTAAATGAAGAATAAAATCTCTTCGAAAAAAAACCACTTGATGGTTGAAATACATATTTTTTTTTTAATATCCAAACAGTCAATAAATTATATGGAGGTGATATAGAATTTGCTGTCAGTTTTAAAACATAAATTAATTTTTAACCGTCTTTGGAATCACCAAAAAGTGTTTACCCTACTTTTTTTGTCTCAGAAAAAAAAAAAAAAAAATCGATTGTCAGAAAAAATAGTTCTTAATAAAAATCAAAAGAAAAAAATTGTATCTTTCTAAAGATAAAAGTATCAATGACTGAACATCAACACTCCTCCACTTTTATGGTTCCTTTTATGTGGCTATCCATTAATGTTTATAATATGCATAATTGTTTTTTTTTTTTTTTCTTACTTAAATAACGGTCGCGTTTATTAATAAAGGTTAAAGATTTTGTGGCCTCTTTAACACTTAAGCTATAGCCTGGCATTCAAGGGACAATATACAAAATAAGATCCAACAATAATAATACTCAACGAATAAACTCTTTTATTTTATATATGTACGCGAAGTTCAACGATCTTTATCAAAGAAGCATCATCACACAGTCGATCTCATAAATTTAAACCAAAATGATAGATAGGGGAAGTGGGAGGAAAACTGAAAATGGGGCGACTCTTCTACTTGTTAAAAATTGTATTCAAAATATGTTGAGTTATATTTCGTAACCCGTGTAAAATTTAATTTTTATTAAAAAAAATGTAATTATAATGTTTTTTTCGTTAAGGATGGTTAGATTTTGACAGTTCATAGTGATATGTTTTTTTATCTGTTGCTGATTTCCTATTTTTGTTTTTTTTCCAGACACTAAAAACATATTACCATGGCAAGAGCGTCGATCAACAGTTTGAGCAGTGCACAAGAACTTGGCTTGGAGAATTTCTTCATCGGCGGCGTATGTTCTCGGACTGGGTCTTGGAGCAGTTGGACCCGGACGCCAAATTCAGCAAAAATATTCATCTTCAGTCCATTTTTGAATGAACGCAGGTACGTCAACAAGTAAGAGTTTCGGATTTGATGCCAATAACCAATATACACGGAAACCACCAAGTGGCAATACATCCGCAGAAAGTCAAAGTGGATTATAGGCCGGCGGCATCATAGCTGCGTACTTTTTTTAAAAACTACGATGGGAGCAAAGCTGCCACGGCCATTTGAACGATGCCCTATTCCACACACATTATAAAGGGTTTTTCAACAAGGACGCTACAAAAGTAGAGCAACAGGGACAGCAAACGACGCCATATTTCATGCCGTTTTTTGACATTTCTCTTCAGTAAGGTTTGCATTTTATGATGGAAAGATATACGAGCCAACAACGAGTCAAAATTTTTAAAATTTACTACCGAAATTCGGAGTCCAATTTATGGTCGTCATAAACGTCCTAGCAGATCAACAATTGAGCGTCTAGTGGAAAAATTTGAATCCACAGGCACAGTACAAAATGTTCCCGTGCCAGTGAGGCAAAGAAGTGCCCGTAGTGTCGAGAATATTGCTGCCGCTGAGGCTTCAGTTGCAGAAAGCCCAAATGTGTCTCTCACACGTCGTTCTCAAGCGTTGGGCATCTCTGTGACGTCGTTGTGGCGAATTTTGCGAAAAGATCTCGGCCTACATCCTTACAAGATTAAATTGACGCAAGAACTGAAGCTTGACCGTTTGACCACCAGAAGCGTCGTATGTTCGTGAATTTTGCTGAGCAACAACTTGAAAATGATTCGGATTTTCATCGAAAAATCATCTTCAGCGATGAGGCTCATTTCTGGCTGAATATGTCTTCGTTAATAAACAAAATATGCGGTATTTGTCAGGCAGCAATCCACACGTACTCCATGAGTCATCATTGCATCCTGAAAAAATTACGGTTTGGTGTGGTTTATGGGCCGGCGGCGTCATTGGGCCGTACTTCTTCCGTGATGATCAAGACCGGCACGTTACTGTGAATGGGGATCGCTACCGTTCAAGGATAACCGAATATTTTTGGTCCCAATCATATGATATGGACTTAGAGGACATGTGGTTCAAACAGGACGGCGCCACAAGCCACACAGCGAATGTCACAATCAATTTATTGGAAACCAAGTTTGGAGAACATGTTATCTCACGAAATGGTCCAGTCGCTTGGCCGCCTCGGTCGTGCGATTTGACGCCGTTAGACTATTTCCATGCCAACAAGCCAGCGACGATTGATGAACTTCGTACGAATATCAAACGTGAAATTGCAGCAGTATTGGCCGATTTATACTTGAAAACCGTCGAAAACTGGGTTCAGCGTCTGGACTTCTGCAAGCGTGCCCGTGGTGGCCATGCAAAAGAAATCGAGTTGCATACATAATGGAATCGTACGTACTTTCACGAATTTAATTGATATCCAAAACCGTTTTTGTTTTATTTAAAAAAACTTTTGTGGCACTTTTATTGAAAAACCCGATACTTCAGTGAAAGGCCTTTCAAATAATGAAATTCGTTGATATCCCACACTTCACACACACAACTTGTTTTATTCAGTTTTAAGATCTATACCCGCAGTCCCTTTATGGAAAACCCTTTACAAAACATATGGATTAGACTTTGTTTAGGACACCAAACAAAGTTTGCTCCCACTTCTCCTATATACTCGCAGCCAAAAGGGAGTCATAAACAAAAGTAGTTCAGCTCACAACTTCCAGTCACATGTGCATATATCGGGCATAAAAGACCAACTTCATGGATTGGGACACTTAGTACAAAAAAAAAAAATAAAACAAAAAGAAATAACCAACAACAATAACATCCGTTTGACATATTTACGATGTGATTTTTATTTCTCGCTGAACGCTGATACTTGCGCGAGTCCCAAATAATGGGTGGTCTGTGTTATTGTCTGACGGTCTTATGTTTATAAAATTCACCGGCCGGCCGGCGGCGATTGACTGTCCATATGACCGTTTCTCCATGTCTATGGCAAGAAAAATGATGCAAACCCCGCTAAATAAAAAAAAAAAAAAAAAAAAAAAAAAAAAAACATTTTAGTTAGATCGATGGCCATCAAAGAAACTGTTATAACTGCCAACGAAACTTTCTCGTAACAAATCGCATACTAATTTCCCGTTTGATCTTCAGTGTTGCGAAAGTTAGGTTTGATGCGCTGAGCGTTGAGCACTGTGCGCTGTGATGTGGAAGTGGTGGGCGTTCGCGCATCCATCTGAATCACGTTTTTCCTCCAGTTGCACTTAGTATCTGATGCATGCATCTTTCGCATCACAGAAAAAAAACAAACATTCATTTATCTAATGCGCCATCAAAAAAAAAAAAAAATAAAAAAGTAGTTTCAAATGCCAAAAGGGAACAGGTATCTCGCATCCCGATAACATATCCTTATCTCATTGCGATTTTGAAAACGTCACGAAAAAGTGGGGTAATTGTGACCGTGATTTGTCTGCACGATTTTTCCTCAATCACCATCTGTATGCGGTATGGTATCGTACGGTACTACCGGACAAATAAAATTAGGTTTAAGCCTTAAGATCGTTTACTCAAATAAATCATCTATGAAGGATTTTTCAAGAAATTCTTCTTATGCCTCCTCCGAACAGAGTATTTGACAGCTGCGAGCTACGATCCGAGTAGTTAAACGATTGAAAAGGAAAACGTTAATTTATCAGAAGCCATCTGGATTTGGAAGACATCATAAACAACAACAAGACCAACAACAAAAATAGTTACAAATTGTTTGGATTGTAAATGACATTTTGAATGTCAGTAGGTATAGGTATATACCAGAGACAGCATCAGACGCTCGGTTGTTAAGTACTTAGTTGTACTAAATAGCACTGACAGTGACTTTGACTTAAGTACACAAACAACATATTAGCTTAAGTGAGACTGACACAACTTTTTATGAGTAATTACACGCGGGAATAATTTATGGTATACATGATACTTAAGATACTCGGCTGCAACATCGCAAGAGACAGAAGGAAAGTGCAAGGCGAAATGATTTGACCTACAGAAATGATTTGATTGAGAGACCATGAACTTGACACAAATCTATAAATGAAGTGACAGCAAGATGATCAAAGAAGAATTTCAAATTCATGTTGTTTTGAATATAAAACTGAGGATGGACGGAAGACATTGAAAGGCTGACTTTAGAGAAAGTTTTATGGAAGTGTTGAAATATTTCGTACACCAAAGGGTTTTGATTAGAATTGATATTGTGGATATAATTTTTGAAGGATCAGAAATCGATGTATTTCAAATGATTTTCTCTGAAGCACTCAACTAAATACTGGCGTTTTTTTTTTCTGAATCTTAATCTAAAGTATATACAAAATTATGAAACATTCTAAACACTGTAGTATGAATTAACATGTAAAGGGTCCGCCATCTAACGTTTTTTTTCAACTTGTGCTTATTTCGTGAATGGTAACACTTAGCTCATGTCTGATTTGACAGATAATTAGTTTTATCCTTCCGGTAAACGAATATGGTTGTGTATACGCTTCTCTAAGTGGGACTGCGATCGACTTAGAGAAGATGCTGATTTTGCCAAAAAAATCATCTTTTCAGATGAAGCTCATTTTGATCTTGGCGGGTAGTAAACAAGCAAAATTGTCGCATTTGGGGCACAGAAAACCCGCACGCATACATTTAAAAACCGATACACCCAAAACGAGTCACTGTTTGGTGCGGATTTTGGTCCAGAGGCATAATTGGGCCATTTTTCTTCGAAAATGAGCAAGGAGTGGCCGTTGCAGTCAATGGCGATCGTTATCGGGCCATGTTGAATGAATTTTCGTTCACAAAAATTGAAGAGGAGGATATTGGCAACATTTGGTTTCAACAGGACGGCGCTACGTGCCACACAGCTGAAGCTACACTCGATGTTTTGCGCCATTTTAAAAAAAAAAGAAAAAGTTATTTGGCGGACCCTTTATATACAAAATTATGAAACATTCTAAACACGGTAGTATGAATTAGCATGTATTTAAAAAGATAGGTTAAATGTTGCTTACTGAAAATTGTCAAATTCCTGCTCCATAATCTCAATTTTCTGAAAATGCCCAATTTTTTTAAAAACCGCTGGAAAATATTCGACAATCATTGTCAAGCTTTCGGATGAAAGAAAAATGATCGTCATTCATAACAATTAATGAATTGTGAATTGTACCTTCTAAAGCCGTATCGTTTAACTGTCGTTTTTTGTAAAACGACAACCGCAATAAGGGTGATTATATTTTAGCATTTTGGCGTGGCGTCGCTGCCACGCTTACTTTTAAATGTAAATGATATTCTCTCGCGATCGGAATAGATTCAGAAACTTCGTAATATAGGCCAAGATTTAACCCGTTTGTGGATCCGAATTTATGATGATGTTCTTCAAAAAAAACTATTCAAAATTCGGAGCTAAGGAACAGGAATTAAATAAATGCCGGCATTCCGCAAGGAATAATTTATTGTTCTTTGCTTAATCCTGTCCTATATATCAATTAAGAGATAACTTCTAGTCTATACCTACATTTACTGAATTGGAACGACAACTGGGGCGATTCAATCAGATCAAGATATATATCTCACAATGAACTTACGGCATATTATTGATTCAAATTAAAAAAAAAAAAAATCTTACAAATTTGGGGGCTTATAGCCCCCGGCTTAGGTGGAAAAGCAATTTACAAAAAAATCGACTTGAAATAGAATACTTACAATGGCATGTCATACCTCCATTTTTGAGCAAGAAATCCTGTTTTCAAACCAAATTGTTTTTCTCAACATTTTTTGGAAAATTAATTTTCAAACTCAAAATTTTCAAAAAATAAATTTAAAAATCTTTTTTTTTTTTTTTCAAAATAATATTATTCAAAATTGTACGTTATTAAGTTGTATTTTCATTTTTAATATTAAATACTATTATTAATTTTTAGGCTAACTCCAAAAACAAGATGCCTAAATCTCTACTAGTTTTTTTTTTAGAAAAATGAAAATATTTTACTATTTCAAGTTGATTTTTTTTTTAAATTGGGGAAATATTACCCTCTACCGCATGTTTTTTTTTTTTTTTCTTGTCTTTACCTTGAACACCCTGTATATAAGTTGATACTATATCGCAAGTTATGGATTCGTAAAAACAATCAAACACGAATTTTTGATGAAACTTGACATAGAAAAGATGAAAAAAGTGGGTCTCGCAATTCTGTAAGTCTGTCGATCTGTAGATTTTCTTTAAACGTCTTACGTAGCCTTTTTTTTTTAATTTTTTTAGGACCAAAAATAACGGTACTTGTCATACATTTTTTTTTTGGCTAGTAATTAAGATCCAATTTTTCTTAAAATTGGCTCCACAGATTAAAAAAAAACTTATTTCAAAGTGTTTCCGGGAAGTGGTTGGTTATTAATGGCATCTCCCATGTGACCATTTTTTTTAGTTTTCGCTTTTCTCGCAAACGGTTCAACTGATTTTGATTAATTTTAAACCATATTTCATACCAACATTTTGAAAAAAATATTTTTAGATTAAAAAAAAATGCATTTTTTTTTGTAAAACTCAATATTTCAAAAACAACTATATTTTTTATACAACTTGTAACCAAACAGCTCTTACAATATTTTAAGCAAATAAAATTCTTCTATAAAAAAAATTAAATGTATAAGTACCTACCATATACAACTGTTTAAAAACCGTTATAAGGAAAATCTTATTTTTCTCAAAACGATTTTGATTAAAATTTGTCTTTGTCTAGTAAGTCTTTTGTCTAATAAGTCTTTGTCTATATAAGTATTGAGTTTCACAGAATTCTCATAGAATATTTCCTTTTTTTTTGGACTTTCTCATTATCAGCTTAACTGATTTTAATTAAATTGTCTATATAGAAGCTTCTAATAAGTATAAATAATATTTAGATCACGTTTTTCAGCGCAAGATTAAATTTAAACCCGAGTTAATTGGCCAAATTTGGTTTGGTTTGAGTATATGGCCAAATATGGTTAAATGTGTAAGAAAAGAAAGTAATAATGGTTTATAATTTTTATCTTTTAAGCTATACATTTTAAGAATTGATGGAAGTACAAATTTTGGATTTTTGTAGTAAATAGATTCCCCACATAGGAGCCTATAAAAATGGAATATAGCGCAGAGTTTTCAGGTATCAGAAGGTAGTAACTTCAAGGCACATATGCATAGGCTTTTGGTTTGAATCCTTAGTATTCTATAGTTCAAAGGAAAAGTGACGAAATGACGATTATTTTGATATCGCAACCTTAGGACAAGAAGGTTCTAACTGCACACCTATCAGTTTCGAGAAAACTAAGGTGGAATATTTGGTGTTGTGTAACTTTTTTGCATTGATTTTAATCGATTTTTTAGCAATTAAAAAATTTAAAATAAAGGGTTTTCCAATAAGAGGTGTTATTTTGAATAGCCCGCTATTTTGGTAGCTGTCACTTTTGAAGCTATAATTTTTTGACATTTGACAAGTAGAAACTACGCCATTAATAAAAATGGAACGATACACGCTTCAACAACGCATTGAAATTATTAAAATTCACTATAAAAATGGTAAAAATTTGGCAGAGACGGTTCGTAAAACTAAAACATTTTTGGGTCGCCGTGAAGCACCTTGTCGGACCGCAATACAGAAATTGGTGGACAAATTCGAGCTGTTGGGACAAGTTAGTGATATGAAGAATAAAACCCGTGCACGTCGCTCAAGAACAACTGAGAATATTGCTGTTGTAGACTTTGGGTTAAAGAAAACCCAGGTTTGTCCATTCCTCGTCGTTCTTTGGAATTAGGCATTCCACAAACGTCATTACACCGTATTTTGCATAAAGACTTGGGTCTTAAGGCTTATAAAGTTCAGTTAATACAAGAACTCAAGCCGGCTGATCATCAACAACGTCGTGTCTTTGCTGATTGGGTCCTTGAAATGCATGAAAATGATCCGGAATTTCATCGAAAAATCATCTTGACTGATGAGGCCCATTTCCACCTCGGAGGCTACGTCAACAGAGTGTGTGAAGTTAGCCCCCCTTTTTTTGAATTTGTTATTTTTGAAAATTGTTCCAGGTTGTTCCCGATTTGTTCCGCATTGTTCCAAATTTTTTTTCAAAAATATTCAAAAATGGGGGTTTTAGACCCAAGAAACGATTTTTGACCTAGCCCCCCTTTTTTCGAAAATTGAAATTTTGAAAATTGTTCTAGAATGTTCTAGTTGTTCTGAACATTGTTCCAAGTTTTTGGACCTCTATATTCAAAAATTCAAAAGTTATGGCCAAAATTCGAAAAAAATCTAGCCCCCCTTTTTTCGAAAATCATACTTTTCAATTTTTTTTCAAAGTGTTCCTAACATTGCTCCAAAAAATTGAAGTCGTGAAATGTCCACTTTTAAAGATAAAGCTTTCTAAACTTTTTTATCAAAAACGCAAAAAACCGGTCTCCAGTTTTTTTTTTTTTTTTCAAACACATAATTCATATTTCTTGATGATAAATACATGTGTATGGAAAATTTTGTGTCTCTATATTTGTACAATCACAAGTTTTTGAACTTTGTAAGAACTCCATTTAGCCCCCTTTTATCATAAATCGACAATCTATATTTTGTTTCAAGTTCCAAACCGCTTTACCCAAATTGTTCCAAAGATTCATACACAAATATTGAAAATTAAATAGATTTTAAGCCGTCAAAAACACTTAAAATGAAAATATCCTATTATTCTTGCTCTGGCCCCCCCTTTTACAAATTCAAAATTCTAAATCTTGTTTTAGGTTGTTCTAGGGCTCTTCTAAATTGTTCCAGAACTTCGTTTCTTAATATTGATTTTTACTATGAAAAATTTCAAAAAAATCGCCCCCACCCCCCCTGCTCCAAAATCAAAAATCTAAAAGTTGTTCCAAGTTCAAAATCCCTCAAACCCAATTGTTCCAAAGATTCATACAAAAATATTGAATATTGAAGATTTTAAGCCGAAAAAACACTTTAAATGAAAATATCCTATTTATCCTTGCTCTGGCCCCCCCTTTTACAAATTCAAAATTCTAAAACTTGTTCCAGGTTGTTCTAGGGCTCTTCTAAATTGTTCCAGAACTTCGTTTCTTAATATTGATTTTTACTATGAAAAATTTCAAAAAAATCGCCCCCACCCCCCCTGCTCCAAAATCAAAAATCTAAAAGTTGTTCCAAGTTCAAAATCCCTCAAACCCAATTGTTCCAAAGATTCATACAAATATATTGAATATTGAAGATTTAAGGCCAGAAAATACTTTCTTATTATTTTTAAACATTAAAACATTTTAATAATTTCCATTATTACCATAATATCACGCATTTATTTATATTATTCGAATTTTTCAAGCTTATTTATTTACTATTTGTTTTGATTTTTTTCTGTTACTACTTTTCTTTATTAAAAATTATTTTCAGCTTGTTGTAGATCTTCAGAAGTTGTTGAATGACTAAGCAGCATACGGGTATAATGTGCAGAGTTGTAAAGACTGCAGTCTTTTCAGTACTGCAGTTAATACAGTCCCAGTTAATTAACTTAACTTTTGAATGCAAGTTAATACTGTGAGTAAGTACTTTAACTGCAAAGCAAACAGTCAGCAGTCAGTACTAACATTCGGACTGTGCAGTTAAAAAAAAAGTTAATTAACTTTAAGTTAATTAACTGCAGTACTTTTGACTTGATTTTAGTCTTTTAGTCAGTTCAAATTCATTTCTACTGCGATGGTTCATCTTTTAGTCAGTAAGTCTTTTAACTGCAGTTAATTAACTGTAAGTCTTTAAACTTTGTTTTTTGTTTTTTATCAAAAATATTTCACACTTGTACATCACGCCGTACGCATATAATGCCAAATAAATAATGCAAACATTTTAATTTATTTTCATTGTATCCTGTTGTGTTATAAGTATAAATCTATAGTATTTTAGTTGAAAGACTTACAGTTAATTAACTGCAGTTAAAAGACTTACTGACTAAAAGATGAACCATCGCAGTACAAATGACTTTCAACTGACTAAAAGACTAAAATCAAGTCAAAAGTACTGCAGTAAATTAACTTAAAGTTAATTAACTTTTTTTTTAACTGCACAGTCCGAATGTTAGTACTGACTGCTGACTGTTTGCTTTGCAGTTAAAGTACTTACTCACAGTATTAACTTGCATTCAAAAGTTAAGTTAATTAACTGGGACTGTATTAACTGCAGTACTGAAAAGACTGCAGTCTTTACAACTCTGCACATTATACCCGTATGCTGCTTAGTCATTCAACAACTTCTGAAGATCTACAACAAGCTGAAAATAATTTTTAATAAAGAAAAGTAGTAACAGAAAAAAATCAAAACAAATAGTAAATAAATAAGCTTGAAAAATTCGAATAATATAAATAAATGCGTGATATTATGGTAATAATGGAAATTATTAAAATGTTTTAATGTTTAAAAATAATAAGAAAGTATTTTCTGGCCTTAAATCTTCAATATTCAATATATTTGTATGAATCTTTGGAACAATTGGGTTTGAGGGATTTTGAACTTGGAACAACTTTTAGATTTTTGATTTTGGAGCAGGGGGGGTGGGGGCGATTTTTTTGAAATTTTTCATAGTAAAAATCAATATTAAGAAACGAAGTTCTGGAACAATTTAGAAGAGCCCTAGAACAACCTGGAACAAGTTTTAGAATTTTGAATTTGTAAAAGGGGGGGCCAGAGCAAGGATAAATAGGATATTTTCATTTAAAGTGTTTTTTCGGCTTAAAATCTTCAATATTCAATATTTTTGTATGAATCTTTGGAACAATTGGGTTTGAGGGATTTTGAACTTGGAACAACTTTTAGATTTTTGATTTTGGAGCAGGGGGGGTGGGGGCGATTTTTTTGAAATTTTTCATAGTAAAAATCAATATTAAGAAACGAAGTTCTGGAACAATTTAGAAGAGCCCTAGAACAACCTGGAACAAGTTTTAGAATTTTGAATTTGTAAAAGGGGGGGCCAGAGCAAGGATAAATAGGATATTTTCATTTAAAGTGTTTTTTCGGCTTAAAATCTTCAATATTCAATATTTTTGTATGAATCTTTGGAACAATTGGGTTTGAGGGATTTTGAACTTGGAACAACTTTTAGATTTTTGATTTTGGAGCAGGGGGGGTGGGGGCGATTTTTTTGAAATTTTTCATAGTAAAAATCAATATTAAGAAACGAAGTTCTGGAACAATTTAGAAGAGCCCTAGAACAACCTGGAACAAGTTTTAGAATTTTGAATTTGTAAAAGGGGGGGCCAGAGCAAGGATAAATAGGATATTTTCATTTAAAGTGTTTTTTCGGCTTAAAATCTTCAATATTCAATATTTTTGTATGAATCTTTGGAACAATTGGGTTTGAGGGATTTTGAACTTGGAACAACTTTTAGATTTTTGATTTTGGAGCAGGGGGGGTGGGGGCGATTTTTTTGAAATTTTTCATAGTAAAAATCAATATTAAGAAACGAAGTTCTGGAACAATTTAGAAGAGCCCTAGAACAACCTGGAACAAGTTTTAGAATTTTGAATTTGTAAAAGGGGGGGCCAGAGCAAGGATAAATAGGATATTTTCATTTAAAGTGTTTTTTCGGCTTAAAATCTTCAATATTCAATATTTTTGTATGAATCTTTGGAACAATTGGGTTTGAAGGATTTTGAACTTGGAACAACTTTTAGATTTTTGATTTTGGAGCAGGGGGGGTGGGGGCGATTTTTTTGAAATTTTTCATAGTAAAAATCAATATTAAGAAACGAAGTTCTGGAACAATTTAGAAGAGCCCTAGAACAACCTGGAACAAGTTTTAGAATTTTGAATTTGTAAAAGGGGGGGCCAGAGCAAGGATAAATAGGATATTTTCATTTAAAGTGTTTTTTCGGCTTAAAATCTTCAATATTCAATATTTTTGTATGAATCTTTGGAACAATTGGGTTTGAGGGATTTTGAACTTGGAACAACTTTTAGATTTTTGATTTTGGAGCAGGGGGGGTGGGGGCGATTTTTTTGAAATTTTTCATAGTAAAAATCAATATTAAGAAACGAAGTTCTGGAACAATTTAGAAGAGCCCTAGAACAACCTGGAACAAGTTTTAGAATTTTGAATTTGTAAAAGGGGGGGCCAGAGCAAGGATAAATAGGATATTTTCATTTAAAGTGTTTTTTCGGCTTAAAATCTTCAATATTCAATATTTTTGTATGACTCTTTGGAACAATTGGGTTTGAGGGATTTTGAACTTGGAACAACTTTTAGATTTTTGATTTTGGAGCAGGGGGGGTGGGGGCGATTTTTTTGAAATTTTTCATAGTAAAAATCAATATTAAGAAACGAAGTTCTGGAACAATTTAGAAGAGCCCTAGAACAACCTGGAACAAGTTTTAGAATTTTGAATTTGTAAAAGGGGGGGCCAGAGCAAGAATAATAGGATATTTTCATTTTAAGTGTTTTTGACGGCTTAAAATCTATTTAATTTTAAATATTTTTGTATGAATCTTTGGAACAATTTGGGTTGAGCGGTTTGGAACTTGAAACAAAATATAGATTGTCGATTTATGATAAAAGGGGGCTAAATGGAGTTCTTACAAAGTTCAAAAACTTTTATATTTTTTTTTAAATTCGAGTTAAGGGTGATTGTACAAATATAGAGACACAAAATTTTCCATACACATGTATTTATCATCAAGAAATATGAATTATGTGTTTGAAAAAAAAAAAAAAAACTGGAGACCGGTTTTTTGCGTTTTTGATAAAAAAGTTTAGAAAGCTTTATCTTTAAAAGTGGACATTTCACGACTTCAATTTTTTGGAACAATGTTAGGAACACTTTTTTAAACCTAAAAAAAAATTGAAAAGTATGATTTTCGAAAAAAGGGGGGCTAGATTTTTTTCGAATTTTGGCCATAACTTTTGAATTTTTGAATATAGAGGTCCAAAAACTTGGAACAATGTTCAAAACAACTAGAACATTCTAGAACAATTTTCAAAATTTCAATTTTCGAAAAAAGGGGGGCTAGGTCAAAAACCGTTTTTTGGGTCTAAAACCCCCATTTTTGAATATTTTTGAAAAAAAATTTGGAACAATGCGGAACAAATCGGGAACAACCTGGAACAATTTTCAAAAATAACAAATTCAAAAAAAGGGGGGCTAACTTCACACACTCTACGTCAACAAGCAAAACTGTCGCATCTGGGGCTCGGAAAACCCAAGAGTTATTGTTGAAAAGCCTCTCCATCCTCAACGCGTGACTGTTTGGTGCGGTTTATGGTCCGGCGGGGTCATTGGACCTTACTTTTTCGAAAATGAGGCTGGAGTAACAGTTACGGTCAATGGATTGCGCCATCAAGAGATGATTAATGATTTTTTATGGCCGGAATTGGATGGTATTGATCTGGACAACGTTTACTTTCAACAAGACGGCGCTACGTGCCACACAAGCAATGAAACCGTTACTATATATGCGCTCTAAAAGGCTTACAAAAAAAAGTACGTATAGGAATATTGAATGGAACGATTCACGTTAAAAAACACGAGACACACGAGTTAAGTATTGGTCATAAAACATACTTACAATTATTTTTATTCTTGAATTGCTATGCAATCGTAACTTTTTGTTGCTTCCTACAAAGTGACCTATTAGCAAAAGTAACGATTGCAGCAAAAGTAAAATAGAGCCAATGCATTGAATTGATATAATTTTCGCCTTCTCCGAGTTAGAGTTAGTGAATTACAATACCTGAAGAGAGAAATAAGGTGCAGCCCTGCATCGAGACAGCGGCCATATTATCTTAATAATTATTCCTAAATAAAATTCCGAAATAATAATAGAATATGGCTTGAAAAAAATATTTCGCGATTAGGAATTTTTATCTCACGCGGAATTAAAGTATTTACAAGATATGAATAGAAACAATCGTATATCAAGTAGTTTTCTTCATCCACATTCTTAAAAGAAGTAAAAATAAATTACAAAGAAATATTTTTCCAACTAAAGTTTTTAGTTTTTTTAGTTTAGTTTAACAATTTTAATTTGTTAAGAGAAGAAGAATACGTTCATAATTTTTTTTTCTAAATATTTTCAATCGATTGTTTTTATTTTACTTCGCCAAAAACAAGTTTCAACTCCTGGGTCCAGTTTTTCAGTGAGTGATTAAAGTTAAACCATCAAATTTGGTGAGTTAACTCAGGATTAACTTAACAGATGCTTTTAATGTTTTATCCACCGAGTTTGTTTAGCCGTTCCGCATGTATTCTCCACCAAAAAAAACTGATTCCTCAGTTAACTGTGGGTTAGTTTAGTTCTAGAGTTAACTAACTATGTTTTAACCCACCACTGAAAAACTGGACCTTGTAATAATGTTCGTCAATTTTTATTTATTACATTTTTTACTTATTAAATGATACCCTATTAGGAAGGTATAGTACATATGTTTGTATGTACGCTGCGCACCTACGTTCATAATTAAAAAAAAAAATTTTATCTTAATCTCAACGATGACTCTTTTGTGATTATCTAACACAATCCCAGAGTCATAATACCATTTTTATCAAATTAACAAGTAAAATTCTTCCCATCACCATAATAAAAATATAAATCAATAAAGTGTCATCAAGTAGGAGAATTTAATTAAAACCACTTCATAGATGTTGGATATAGGTACCTATGTTATGCATCATGATTGACATGTCTACGTATATTGTAGGTACGTTCCCGTATCTTGCGGTCGATGCTAGAGAATGGCATTATTTTACATTATTCTATTAATATAATTATTATTATTTTTTATTATTTTTATTAATAAGCAATACCTATAAACAAATCAAACAACAGAACACATATGTATATGTATGTAGTATGTAGACATACATATTAATAATAATAGATAATTATTGTCGGCTTCAAAAAAATTGCAACCGTTACACTTTGATCGATTCAAAATGAAATTCAATACATGTAAAAAAATTCTTAAACACGAGGAGTGCAGCACACCAAGCAAAAAAAAAAAAAAAAAAAAAAACAAATATTTCAACTCATGTTTTAACCACAAAAAATATCTAAGCATCTTATAGAGATAGTAAGATATTCCGTTACAAAAAGGGAGATATATAAAATACTCGACGACAACAGATAGAAGAGCATCGCACATAACTTTGTTTCCTATAACGGTATCATATGGCGCACTATATCTAATTGCCCCATTAACACATTGTCAAATTAAGGGATGCAGAAAATCATATAGGTGCAAAGAATTTCAACCATTTATTTCCGGTGGTCTGTATCTCTTATAGGTATAGCTCTTACCTGAATTCCGTTAATCTAGCTATACCTATTCGTATTTCGTATAATATCGTATAATAAGTTCGTTATAATTCAGGCGCACTCGTATTATGTTGCAACGAACAGTTTAAAGTGTCAAATTCGTTATTTTTTATAAATATTCTTCAAAGGTTCTGTGTTCTTTCAAAAAAAAAAAAACTTATCAAAAAATACCGCCTGGGGGCGCAACACGTGTTGCAAGCTAAGAAGATGCAAGGATTTCCGATTCTCAATTCAAACAAGCCACCACAACGATTCAAGCCGCACAACAAACTGATCTCATTGATTATGGTGGCAGAGCCAAACGTCAGTTGTTGTTAGATTGCAAAAATAAAAACAAAAGCAGCAACAGGCAACAACATCACAGAAATAACATCAACGAAAAACGCAAAAAATCTTAGCACAGACAGAGCAGCGTTGCCAAGATGTTGAAAAAAAAAAATAAATATAAAATCGATACAAATTTAACTTTTTTAAAAAATATTTTCAACATTTAAGATTTCAGTCATTAAGGCTAAAATAAGAAAAATGCAGGCAAGCCAAAAAAAGCCCAAAGAGCCTTTTTACGTTTATTTTTACGTAATTGCAATCACTTGATTCATTACACGTATGATGTTTAATCAAAATCACTACAGTCTTTTTCGAGACAAAAACGAAAATGTTTTAGATGATGATTTAAAGTTGCCCTCTAGGGGCAGCCAAAATTGAAGCAAATCCTTCTCTAAATTTAAAAGCTCTAGTCTATTAAGTCAATATTCCTATGTGGAGCAGACATTTTTGTGTTGCCATCTTCAGAATACCTTACTTAAATGAAGCTTAAATTCAAGTTTTCGACTATCAACCCCTTGCATGATGGTTCCGCAACCTTAACTTAATGCGTGAACTTGATTTTTGCTAATAAAACTCTTGATTTTTGACAACCAAATTAAATTGGGTTTCACTAGTTTAAAAATATATTTTTTCATATTTCGAACGAGTCGTTACCAATTATTAAAATAATCAAAATAGGCTAATTGGTATTTTTTTCTGCAAAAATATTTGTTTGTTTTAGCAGTATATAACTAATTTATTTGCAAATTTTTTCGGTCTTGCTTTTTCAGATGATAATTTTGAACCAGATCTTAACTACTTTTCCTACTTAAATAACTGTAACCAAACGTCACTTCTATCAATCAACATTAAAGTCGAAGATGTTATCCACAAAATTAGTAAACTTAAAGATGATTTCTCTTCGGGACCAGACGGTTTGGCGGCAATTGTCTTAAAGAAGTGTGCAGCCAATTTGGCCCTGCTCCTTGCTAGTCTTTTCCAAAAATCTCTTTCTCAAGGTGTTTTCCCATCAATGTGGAAGAACTCTTTCATCATCCCTGTTCATAAAAAGGGTTGTAAAGCAGATATTTCAAATTATAGGCCAATCGCCAAATTATCATGCATTCCAAAACTTTTCGAAAGTATTGTCTTCGACTCTATTTACTTTCATTGTAAACCATTGTTTTCCACCAAACAACATTGGTTCCTTAAAGGTAAATCTACGACCACTAATTTAACAGAATTTATTTCCTACACCCTTAATTCACTTGAAAAAAAAAAATGAAGTTGATGTTATAGCCACTGATTTTAGGAAGGCCTTTGATAAAATTTTTCATAAAATTATCTCATTTAAACTTAAAGCCCTTGGATTTCCCCCTGGTTTCGTTCAATGGATGGAATCATATCTATTGGATCTGGCGTCCCACAAGGCAGTCATCTGAGACCTATTATTTTTATATTGACAATCAATGATGTCGAATCTGAAATTTATTTTTTGGAACTATCGACTTATGCGGATGACATGAAAATTTTTGGAGTAATTTCTGCACCTAATGATGCCTTACATTTGCAGAGTGATTTGAATAATTTCCATATTTGGTGCCAAAAAAACAATTTAGAACTTAATGTTAACAAATGCCAAGCTATCACATATTCCCGCAAACGTATCCGCCCACTACAGCGTGATTTTTTTCTAAATCATTGCCTTGTTCCCAGAAGAACTACCATTCGGGATTTAGGCGTCATTTGTGATAGTGAGCTCAATTTCCGACCGCAATACGACAATATAGTAGCCAGGGCTAACTCTGCTCTTGGTTTCGTGAAACGCTGGTCCAAGGAGTTTTCAGATCCCTATGTAACGAAATCTTTCTACACAACCTTTGTTCGACCTTTACTTGAGTACGCTAGTCAAGTATGGTCCCCTTTTCACCAAATACATATTAAAAGAATTGAAGCAATTCAGCGTAGGTTTCTCCGTTTTGCTTTAAGGGGACTTCCTTGGGTTGACAACTTCAACTTGCCCCCATATCAAGATCGGTTGCGGCTGATTAATCTACAATCCCTCGAAAAGCGACTTGAAGTAGCGGATATCATATTCGTCCATCAAATTCTGTCTGGCGTGACTGAGTCTTCTACCCTCCTTGAGGCAATGAGTTTGAATATCAACTCACATTCCCTTAAATCAGTACCCCAATTCCATCAAGCACCTCACAGAACTGATTATGGACGAAATGAAACAGTTACTAGAATGTTGAGGAAAGTAAATGTTTATTCAAATATTTTTGACTATAATCATAGCAAGGTCACACAAAAAAAATCTTTTATATGGTTCCTTGTCCCCCTTCAACTAATATTGAACTCAGAACTAACCTGACAAATGCTATAGCGTGATTATTTTCCTTTTTCAATATTTTTAATTTTAATTTTAATTTTTTTTTTTTACTTTTAACTTTTTTATAATATTTTGACTATTGCCTTTGCATGGTCATTTATTTAAATTTTTTTTTCAATTTTGCATCCTTAATGGTTTTTATAACTGCTTGCATTAAGCAGACCCATTTCTTTAATCTCCCTTAAATATCCGCGGTGTCCGTTAATTCATAAATTCAACTTTTTTGATATGCTGTCTTCAACATATCAAATTTATTCGTTATTTTTACAATTGTTTAATTCAATAAAATAAGTGCCGATACGAGTTGCAACCGAATTTTGCTGTCGTACTCGGTGTAAATGGACCCCAGCACGTGCGGGTTCTGGGGGGGAAAGAGGCGTGGGATTCTTTTTTTTATTCTATTTTTAGTTGTAATGGGTTAAGTAAATATAACTGATGATTAAAAACGCAAATAATGAAAAAATTGCACAACAAAAAATTTATGAAAAATTGTTGAAGCTATTTTCGAGTTAAAATCAAAAATAAGATGCTATTCACGAAAATTGAAAGCGGCAACTCTTCAAGGATTGATGGCTGAAAATTTTTATTAAAAGGTTCTTTTATCGTACCTTAAAAGCTAAAAAAAAATTCTTCCCCAATGAAATATAAAACAAAATGCGTGATTTGTTGGTACGAACTAGCGTTACCACTTCCGAAAAAAAAAATTAAATAAGTTTTGAAAAAAAAAGAAAGTAGATTGAGAAAAATCGAAGTAGATTTCACAACGAACTTTTTTTT
The DNA here is from genome assembly GCA_932273885.2 of Leucozona laternaria. Taxonomy (NCBI): domain Eukaryota; kingdom Metazoa; phylum Arthropoda; class Insecta; order Diptera; family Syrphidae; genus Leucozona; species Leucozona laternaria. Next base: position 16,600,531 of record OW026368.1, on the reverse strand, counting down.
TGTTTAAATCTATATTTAACAAAAAAATAAAAAAAAAAATAAAACTGCAAATTCTTTAAGACTTTATATTTACATATATATTTTAATGTTTTAAATTAATTTAACAAAAACAAACATAAATTATTTTTAACTTCATTTCTACATCAAGTAGATTTTAATTGTTTTTGAAAAAAGGAGGTAGATCTACTTCAATTTCAGTATAGTGGCACTACTGGTACGAACTTGTTCTCATGAACGAAAGTGTTGCCAGATGACAAAAAAAATCTCCCCACCCGTAGAAAAATTAAAAAAAAATCTAGATTCCCACATTTTAAGAAAAGTAACATTTTTGAATTTTGTTCAACTTTTATTTCGTTTTTATTTTTGAAAATTCATTTTAGTAGACTGTATTTTTAAAAGTTTATTTTTACGAGATTTTGCATAACGCTCAGATAACCAACGATACTAAATAAGAACAAAAATTTGAGAATGTGAATGACTGTTTGGTAACTTAAAAAATCGTAAAATTTTTCATAATTTGTTGTCGAAACTCATATGACATATAAAATCTGTTGAATTGTTTTCGAGAAAGCGAAAGTAAAGAGAAAGGTTCATTGTGAGGTGCCATGGAAAAAAAAATTATTATAAGATAATCTGTTATCTAAATTACCAGATTTCTTTTAATCTGTGACCGAGTTTTCAAAAAAAAAAAAGAAAGAAGATTTAGGTACTTTAATTGCTTAAAATTATCAAAATAATCCAAAAAACGAAAAATAAAACCTAAAGGTATTAAGTTTAAGGAAAATCCGTTTAGATTGTAACCGAAGAGATGGACAGAACTGCGAATCCTACTTTTCTCATCTTTCCCTATAAAAATATCGAGACGGATTTTTTTAACGAATACCTACAGAACTTATCAAAATGCAACGCACTTACAAACGCTTTGATATCATTGAAACTTCAACTTGAATAGTTTAGAGCATGACATTTTTGTCGTCTGAGTTCTTTTTTTACAAAAAGCGAATTTTTATAATATTTTTTTTATTGTTTTATAAGTGTGGCAACACTCCTAACTTCTATTTACTACCCCCACGAAACGAATGTCACTACACTATCTTATATTGTATGATCATATTGTTGAACATAAATAGAATATATGGTATCCCTGGTTGCATTGGCAATTGCGGCTGTAAAACATGGCACTATGGCAGTGGGACTGATGCTGAATTGCTGATGCTGACGATGACAGTAGCTGCTTCAAAGCAAAGTGATTTGTAGTTTGTGGGTTTCTTGTCGATTCTCCTGGTCCTAGTGCTCCATGAGCTCCATATTCTTGTTTTACGGTCAACTCAGTGGAGGCGTCTGTTATGACGACATTTTTTTTGCCTGCCCATTCACAGCAAGATTAAAAAAAATCGTTTGTTGTTCAGTTAGATGCAATCGAAGTATGTATTCAGCTCAGCATTTTGCGCGAGATTGCATGCTCGCTGATGACATGGTTCTTGGAGTTTGAGACTTGAGGTTTGCGGATACAATGCCTGGCAAACTTGCAATCCTGAAGCAAGATTAAGGAAACGTAATTTTCTAAAATTAGACTCTGGAGTAGGAACGATGAGATCAGTTTTCACAGTAAACTGTTAGATCCTTTTTATTATTATTTTTTTTTTTGTTTTGGTTTTGTATGTCAAATTGTCAAGGGCATAAATTTGAGAGTTCAGAGTTATGTGCATGGATGGGTCGTAAATTTCTAAGTTTAGTTTCTGCGACGCCAATTATTGCTGTGTGATCGGAATAATTATGATTGGAATGTTAATTGTTTGCGTTAATATTTGGAATGCAACCTTAAGTGGAAAACAAATTTAAATTAGACGCCTTAAAAAAATACTGAAAACAAAAATTAAGAACTTATTAAGAACTCCTTGCCCCCTCGGTTAGGCTGATAATAAGCCCGATAATTGGAAGACCGGAGGAAATTGGTGGAAACAAATTGTGTTGGGGCTAAGCAATAATTTAAATGTTAAATGTAACAACAACTAATCTCATTGGGGTTTAGCTAAGCGCAGAGTTCTCGAGGCTTAACTTAAGCACGGGGAAAAAACTGTGTTACCGACGGGCGTAAAATACATACGTGTTATCCATAGTTTGTATGGAAACTCCATTTTTTTTTCTGTGATGGATTCGCTTATCCCCGATGGAGTTTTTTTCAACCAAATCCTTCTGGGATTGGAAAAAAAAAACACACTTAATGAGAAACGATGATCCTTCAATCACACGATGGTTTTAGTCTTGCGCAATCTTTGCCCTGATTTTTTGAAACGTTCCTTCTCTTTGCCTTTTAAGGCTCAAACTATACCCACAGTTTAATTCAAAATGAGAAATTTTCTGAACAGTTTTGTTGTCAACACACTTTTTGATTCCAACCATTATGAAAGTTCATTTTAATAAAATCTGAGTTTGTATGATATCCTAAAATTATTTTTATTAAGTTAAAATCTCAATATTTGAAAAGAAAATTTGTATTTAATAAACAATATGTTTTTATTGCTCATGAATTTATTTTTGATTTTTTCTCAAAATAAGACATGATCAGAATTAAAGAACACCGTTCTATTTAATGTTAGGCTTTTTAAATAGCACTTTGTTTAATATGCTCTCTGTCATCTTGCTGACTTAAAAAAAAATATTTTATTATTTGTATTATATTTTATTACCTCAACATTCAAAAATAGAAAAAGCTTATAAATGACAACATATAAACATCGAATATGTATATATAGAACATTTATATATAAAATTAAAAAGCCAAACGTGAACAATAATGAAACGATGAACTCAATATTTTTGTTTTTTTTTTTTTAAGAATATTGTGCAGATTGTGATTTCAATTAGCGTGGGGCTTGTGATTTTAAGATACTTGTAGTACAAAAACATACCCACAATATTTATCTTTAAAGGTCAACGAATTGTCTCATGCTTTCTATTAAAGGTGTAACTACCGGCAGTTAAATTTGATTTTTATGACGAGAGTTTAATGAATTAAAATTTCAAGAAAGTTACGTCAAATTTAATTTATGTTTAACCAATTAAGCTAGGACCGCACTCGGCGGAACTGCACTTCAGCGGAACTGAACTTCACGACTTATTTGTGGGAAATTGTATGAGCTATATCGCACTAAGCGACAACTGCACTTCACGACGCGACACTATGCGACAAAGTTGGTAATCTGACCAACTGTGTCGCGACGTGAAGTTTCGTTCAGTTTCGTGCGAAAGTGCGCACGGTGTCGCTGAAGTGCAGTTCCGCCTAGTGCGGTTCTACCTTTACTGTGCAGAATTTTTCAATGGGATGTAGTTGATCTCAAAAGGCAAGTAGACAAAGTAAAAGTATAGTCCTGCTCTTCTATCTATGATATGGGTGTGTACTACCATCGGGGTAAATCTTAACAACCATAAGCTTTTTCCTTTAAATTTAGTAGAAATCTATTTAAACCCTCTGAACACTATCTCACTGATTTATTAACACAATATGTCAAATTGAAAGTATGCAAGAATATCATGGTAGCGACGTGATGTGCATACATTTAGATATCGAAAATAGTAGTTTCACCATAACCACAAATACTCCAACATGATTTAATGTTTATGGAAGATAATGTTTTAGAACCATTTCCTTAAATTTGCATGTATAAATAGGAATTTCAAACAGTTTGAGGTGAACTGTCAAATTGAGTGATATTGGCTATCAGAGTCTCGTAGTCTAACAGGAATTTCAAACTGTTTTAGGTGAGCTGTCAAATTGAGTGATATTGGCTATCAGAGTCTCGTAGTCTAATTCTTAGGACAAACTCATGAGGCGTTTTTCTTTTTTAGTTCAGAATAGAGCTCTGAACAGAGTCCAAGCATGTCGAGCAGGTTCTGAACGTCGTCTGAACGAAGCGTGTTCTGAGCACTCTGAACTATTTTTGAAACCTGATGAACACTTAGCTGTCAAATGCTTGTGCTCAGCATATAACTCTGTCTGTCTGCTCAGTTATTTTATTCTTCTGAGCTCATAGAGCGCACTCTGAACAAGCTCAGAACACGTCCAGAACTAAAAAAAGAAACACAAATTTGAAGGTCTGAACACTCAGAGCGAAAAAATAAACACAATTTTTTGTTTGACAGTTCAGGCTCTGCACTGAGCTAAAAAAGAAAAAACGCCTATAGTAGGTAGATGGCGCAAAAGCAATTATTTTACACAATTAAAGAGGAGGATATTTTAAAGTGTCACATTAGAGAGGGGGTATTCTTGTGTAGTGCAAACTTGGATCAATTTTAGTTTAGGGATGCAATGCCAGATAATTTTGGAACCTTAATTTTGGAGCCAAATAGCTATCTAAAATTTGATAACGTCGAAGAAGCGTGTGTGTCATATCATAATCACGATAAAATTACAGAGGCTACTTGACACAAATGACACACTGGCAGTTTGCAATCTGACGTTTGACAGATATAACTCCCTGAAGTATTGCCAAGTATTACTTTTATTTTTATTTTGGTAGATGTACCTAAAAATGTTGTATTATATTTTATCAATTATCTATTAATTAATCGATTTATTTTATTAATTAATTTATTTTGATCAACAAAAAGTATTAACAATTATATGAATTTCTTGAATATTGTATGTATAGCGCATTTTGACATCAGAATGAATTTTAGTTTTATAATAGTTTAATGTTAAATTCATTTTTAAATTTGTACAGTAATTTATCATAGGCACGTGGCAACTCAACTCACATGTCGATTCTAATTTTTGACGTTTAAAAAGTGGCAGCAATGGTAGTTTGCAATAAATCGTTCCAGAATTTGTCGTCAATTTGCCACTTTTTGAGCGAATTTCATCCCCACTCCTCGACATTTTACAGACTTCCAATTTCTGCCCAAAAAATTGTGCAACAAACTTAATATTCACATGCCGCCTCCACTGGGCATGAACGATGCTCGGATTATGAACATGTCTAGAAAAAATCCAATAGAGGCATAATAATCCATGTCCGTGCATCAACATGTGTCAACGAAAACTACTTTTTGAACACGACATGACCGCTGTTCAAAGCTTGGGCCACAGATTAGCCATATGAAGATGAGAATGTTTCGTACGTTTCACCCTCCAAAACCCATTTGCTTACATTGTTGTATTTGTAATTTTTTCCCGCGCCGATGAATATATATGTGAATTGCAACAACAATTTAACCAGGTGTGTGAAGATCCCTACTGTCTATGTGTGAGATTTTTATACACCCATTCTCATTTTTTATCTGATAACTGCCAGTTCAAGCTTGTAGGCAAATTAAAATGGTTGCCGGGGATTCTCATCTTCATGTGGCTAATCTGTGGCTTGGGCATGAAAGGCATGAGATTTGACGTTTCACGTATGACAGAGTTTTTTTCTTGTTCTCGCTGAATTTGGTGGTAAATTTTATAAGGAAAAGGTAGAGGTAGTGGTGAAAAGAATATTTTTAAGAAAGGTCAGTATTGTGATTGTCTTGAAGTAATTTTTTTTTAAGTAGATGTTATCAAATAACCCCCTCACCAATCTTGTTAGGAAGGGACTATCTTGACTTTTGCATAGGGTTTTTCAGCGGCAACCACGAGAATGTTATGATCACACTTTCATGTTTCATCATCTTCAAATATTGACGCCATGTGTATATTATGTCATACAAGTTATTCGATTCCCCCTATTTTTTGTATTTTATATTAAATTTAACTGGTCACAAAACGTCACAGCAAATATTCCGTCTAGTCTCAATGAGCGATAACCTTGAGTTTGGTGAAGATTTCACAAGATGCTAAAAAATGGGTCCACAAAAATGTATCTTCCCTCAGAATCATGTGTGTCAGTTTCAATTAAGTTTCGAATTGATATAAGCAAATCGATCCAAAAGAGTCCAAGCTGGCGAGACTCAAATAATGTTCAATAAAAAATAAATAAATATTTGCAGATTCGTTTGTGGGTTAAAGATGTCTTTTTCTTTTTTTACAGTTCCATAATCAATTGAAATTTGTTCACTGTGTATTTTTTTTTCTTTATTAATAAAATGAAAACAATACTCGTATATACAATTTGAAGCTTTCCCCAGATTGTTGTTCTCAAGGATGCGGTTGCGGATGCAATTTTTAAATTCTTATATATTTTTGTGTATAAATGGTTCATGGCTGATAAAATAAATGATGAGATGACCTAAATTAATGGTTATTATATTAAGTTAAAGTAATATTTAACGTAGGTGCTTGTTATTTTTAATATTTTCCATAGGTTTTACTCGGGGATTAACTTATTTTCAAATCGTTAATTTTAAAATAATGATTCTTAAGCAAAATTATGCTTCTACTCATTTTGTGTTTTTACTGTTAAATAGTGATGTTAGTAGAAATCCCAGTCGCACTAAATGTGATATGTAAAACAATAGGCTCGAAGTTTTGCTCCGCATGAGCTCAGAATAAAATGACTGAGCAAACGGAGTAAAAAAACTGAGCGCAGCCAACTTTAAGCTCAAATTTTGTTTTCATGTAATTTGACAGATATGACAATTAGGTGAACAGGTGGGTTTTATTAACTGATTAGAGACCTCTGGCTCTGATCATACTTTACTCAGAGTTTACTCTGTTCGGAAAAAGGAAAAACCTCTAATATAAGGCATGTTTTATTAAAAAGTACTTTAGTAAAATTAATAGATATAAATATATTTATTAAAAGATTGTGGTATATCTATAGTTTGCTTATTTCCAATTAAAAAACAATAATAATGTAAACTGTTTTTAATTTTTTTGTTTGTTCCAATAAAAAATCTCATTAAAAAAATTATTATTTTAATGTTGATAGTACAAATTTGTATTGACGAAGATCGGTTAATTAAATGACACTTTGATGCAAATTTTATTGAAATCTTCATCGTCAACATTTTTTATTAAGTCTTTGATTAGAAATTGCTTCCATTTAATGTGTCTGGATTTATTTTCCATTCTATGGTCCGCAATTTAAATTTGAACTTAACGGAAACATTGTATAAATGTAGTTTACTTTTAGGATTTCGTTGGTGGAACAAATCAAGAATTTCTTTTTGTTGTATACTTTTAGATTATTTACAGTTTGAGAAGCATTGAAGTCAAAATATTTTTAAAATTAGAATTTAGGTGTAAATTTGAATTGATTTTTTTTCGTTTGTGAAAACGAATTCAAAAGAATTACGGGATTTTTAACGAAACGAAAAATAAAGAAGTATTCAAAGATAGTTTTGTATTTTTACAGCAATTTAAATAAAAATGAAACATTGGAGTTATTCACAATCTCATAGACGTTTCTTTCTATAGTGTTTGTCAACAAATCGGTTCACCCGTTTAGGCTCTAAAACGGTTGGACTGATTTGCTTAAAAATTGGTACAGAGTATTTTTATTTGATTTTCAAAGGAAAGAAATAAATTCCATCTACTGTTTTACCTCATCTAGAACACAAAGAATAGCAGCATACATAATTAATTTTGTTTTTTTTTTTTTTTTAATTTTGATTAAACTTAGTTTTGCAAAATTTTAAACAGCCTGATGTTAAGGTGTTAGCATATGATACTAGTTAACAATTTACTAACTTTTAAGCTCTTTACTAAAATGTTCTTAGTTTTAAACAATTTTTAACTAGTATCATACTAAACCTATTTTTTTACTAACATCAAGCTGAACGCGCCTTAAACAGTGACATTTCGTGCAAAAAAATAGGCAAACATACCTTTTGACATTTGACGTTGTCAAAGTGACATATGGTGATTTTAACTTTAAAATTTGAAAAACTCTCTTTTTAACATCGTACTAAATCGTCTAAAATTTTGCGTTAGTAGGTACCTTTGACCCTAGTGCGCAGATATCGCTAAATTTTAGCGTTCATATAAAATTTTCTCTAAAATTTAGCCAAGCTAAAATAAGCCAAGCATTTTAGGCACGTGGTACCTACGCAGGCAGTTCCTCCACCTAAAAAATATTTTTACTTGTGATATAGGTACTATATGGGAAGTTATGGATTCTTACAAAAAATCGAACTCGAGATTTTGATCAAACTTTACATTACGATGATAGAGAAGTCAAAAAAAGTGGGTCTCGCAGAACGTCCGTCTGTCTATCTGTCTGTCTTTCGGTTCGACTACAGCCTAAACGGATGGGTCGATTTTCTTTAAACTTGGTACCTAGCGTTTCTTGGACATTCCCCTCACCCGTTTTTTTTCTCTTTTTTTTAGGACCAAAATTAACAGTAGCTGTCATACAAAATTTCTTGGCCAAAAAGGAAAAACTTTTTTTTCTCAAATCCAGCGCTACCGAATTTGTTTTTAAGAACTCAATAAATTTAAATAGTTATGTTGCCGTTTAATAAAAAACATGGTTCCGAAAAATGGTTATTAATGGTACCTCCCAAAGAACCATTTTTTTGATTTTCGCTTTTCTCGGAAACGGTTAAACTGATTCTGATCAATTTTTTTATGAAGAAGTATTGACACATTCTAAATAATACTGTGTACCAAAATTTTCAAAAAAAATATTTTTTAGATTTTTAAAAAAAGTTTTAATATTTTTTTTTGAAAACTCAATATTTCAAAAACGACTTGGTCGATTTTTATTAAACTTGGTAAATAGCAGTTTTTTAACTTTAGCTAGAAGATTTTTGATAAAAATTATTCTAATACCCAAAAATAACGGTGCCTCCCATGCAAATGTTAAAAAACCGTTAAGAAAAATATTTTGTTTCTCAAAAACAACTCCTACGATTTTCATAAAAGTTTTGTTGTGTGTTAAAATTAGTACGATCTACCATTTAAAATTTTTAAAGTTTATATTTTACGTTTATTAACAGTACCTCTCATAGAACGGTTTCTTTGATTTTCGACTATCTCAACATCTGATCAACCGAATAAAATTAGATTTTTTATACAGAAGCTTGTAACAAATATAAATAAAAATGCGTATCAAAATTTTCTAAAAAATGATTTTTGGATTTAAAAAAAAAAATCAAAATTATTTTTTGAAAATTCGATATTTCGAAAACCGGTAGCTGATTTTTTTGTGAAGTTCAATTTTTAACGCAACATTAATAAATGCTTTAAATTGGCGTACCAATTATTTTTCTCAAAAATGTAAACGAAATTTTATATATAAAAAATTAATTATTTTTAAAACCGCTCCTACGATTTTCAAAATTTTGCTCTCATAAATAAAGATTTATATAAGAAATCAGATGGTGTACATCGCGTTGGGTTAAAACGGATTCAAAGTATTTTAATCAATTTCTTTCTCATTTTGTTGATTTAAAACAATTTACCAGTTTAAATAGTATAATTTCCTTTTATGCATATTGCATATGTGCAACACTAGGCTATATTGTTAATTTTTGTATACTCACATAATACCACCTGAAACTAAACTAAGATTTGGCAAATAGATAAAATATATACTCCTATAGCTAATTTATTTCAGACTATAGAACCACAATGTGATCGCGCATAAGAGCAAGTTCGTGCGACTCAGTCGTGCATATTTTTTCTTTCAATTTGAGAATACGAACAACAAAAAATCCTTTGCTTTTACAAAAATACAAATGTGAGTGGTCATGACAACCGATTGTCATGATTAGTAGTTCAACTTTGTTATTCCACTCGAATCAAGGAAGAACATTTTGTTCGTTTCTTTTCAAACTCTTCACCTTCTTTGTCTACAAACTACGATTTCCCCAGGTTGAATTGAGCTTGAGCCAGTGTGTGATGGCCCAATAGGGATATTTGATTATTAAATTGTTGCTTTTTGTATCGGTATCCATGACGACGATGGTCAATATTTTTTTTGTTTTGAAATACATAGATTGTATATATGTCGCAATATGTATAGGTATCTATTTTTTTTGAGTTTGAGTTTTTTAGCAATTGTTTTCAAAACCTCTCATAAACGACTGTTCTTATTTCCATTCGAATTCTATATCCTCACGTTTTCTAATTTTCGCTGTTCCGAATTCCGTATTCGAAAACGTTTTGCGGATTCGGCAAAACGAACGGATCTACAATACGCCAAATTGACGTTTTAAATTCGGTTATCCTTTTGTTGGTGGATTACAATTTCGTTTTTGACAGGTCTTGCATACATAACAGCTGATTTCGAAAATGTTTTGTTGATCAAGTTAGTAAAACTTAAAAGTAAATCCGACTGGAAATCAGAACAATGGTTTTCAATCCGCTCGGATTCAATTTTCATTTCCGTTTTTAAATTCGACCGAATATCAGAACAGCCGTAATAATATTTTCTATTATCTTCACGAACTGCAATGTCGAAATTACGAGGCCTCCGTTTGTTGTTTTTTCATACCTATTCCCGAAATTTTATTAGCTCTTCATTAATTTTGTAGGTTAAAATTTTATTATTTGTTCTAAACATAAATATTTGAAATTATTATATTCTGTTTTTTTTTTTAAGTAATGATTTTGCGATATATTCACTGAAATAAGTTGTTGCCATTTCTGATGTATTTTGAAGTGACTCTTCTTCTGAATCAGAATCATCAAGTTTACGAGCATTATTTTCTTCATCATCTTCGATACTTGTATCGATATCAGAAGAGTTTTCTACAAAACCCTTACAAAAAATAATTATGAATAAATATTGAAGGACAAATGTCTAAAAACAGTTTTGGGATATATAGGTATCTAGTTTTACAGATTTTTGATTTTGAATTATTACAATTTCAATTTATTTAACATAGCATCACTCAAAAAAACTTGGCTACCTATATGGAGATTAACTTATTTTGACAGATCATCAAAGCTTAGTAAAAAGCTAACGGGGGCTATCGTGAATAAAATTTCCCTAAGAATGTTTCCCTCCTTTGAAAATTTGGAACTTGAATAATATTGTTGAAAGTATCCATCGGAATCTAATGGCATTGTGAATGAATTTTCCAGGTGAATTTGGCTATCATTTCAATAAGCCAAATTTGAGGTTATGAAGCGGAGTTGAAAAGTATTGGCATTTCAAATTTTCTAGGATGGGAAACATTCCCAGGGAAATTTTATTCAAGATAGCCCCCAATAATTTCTTAAGAAATCTATCCAAATGGTAACCATGCACTTGCGATCAAACACTTTTTCACCTGAAGTCTCCAACCGTCGATCTTCGATCCCCCCAGTTCGTTTCAATTCCAATTTATTTCACATTATTTTTTATACTTCTCCCAGCTCCAAACGTCTTAAAGATACCCCATAGACTTTTTCAACGTTCCCCTTGTCGTTGTCTTTCAATGTTCCACTACGACACGATTGTCTCCAGCCAAACAACACAACAGTCTGACAGTCTGAGTCAAGCCGTTTGTAGTGAAAGATCATTCGAGGTCTGCATCTGCATGTCAATAATTTCGATCGAGTATGCGCGCTGCCGTATCTATCAGATAAAAAAAAAAAAAAACAATATTTTGTGTGTTCTCTTTATCTCGTCGTAGTCGTCGTTGTCGTCGACAAATTTGTTGTTGTTGTCCCGTTTTAACTAAAGATAAAATTCTCTATTGTTTTTATATAGTATATCTCGTTAACAATGTTAAGCAATAAGCACCTTCTTTTGTGTCATTTTATTATTTAAATTAAATCAACAAAAAAATACCTTCGTAAATAAAAAGGTGCAAAAAGATACATATGACTCTTATGAACGAGTCATACGATATTTCTGAGAATTTTGTTTGCAAACGAGAAACAGACTTTTTCGAGTTTTCACAGTTTCAAGTGTATGTTTTGTTGTGACGTAGGTGCACACTTCTGTGCACTATACCTACTAACATGTAATTAGTGATCAAGTGTGTTTTGGCACCGTTATTAAGATCGTAGATACAAATTTTCAAGTCTTTAAGATACAATTTGCCACAAAATTGTTGAATTGCATTCTCAATCTTCGGTCGACTATAGTTAGTTTTATTTTTTTTTTAATCTTATCTTAAATGGGGGTATTTACTGGTGTATAGAGCTTGTTTGCTGGTATCTCGGTATTATGATTACCTGTGTGTAGAGAAAAAAATATGATTACAGTGTGTGATTAGCAGAGTGATTTACCTGGGCAAGCTAACCGTCTATTAAGTATCCGTAAGCCTCAACAAATATCTAAGTATCTATAACTCGTATCTACAATATTGGCTTATTAATCTGCGAAACAAAATCGAAGTTAAAGAAGAAAAAAATAATAAGCTAAGAAGATTGAAATAAAAACAAAGCAACTGCAACATAAAAGATAGATTCATCGTGCAATAAGTGTATCTAAACAATAAGTGATTCACAGTACATTACACTCTCTATTCGCGAACCGAACCGGACCGGGTTTTCTATTCGATCGTTGATGTTGGTACCTACCTACCTACATATTTGTTTTCTATGCTGACTTCGCCGCCGCAAACGCAGATGGTTTTTACATTATTTTTATGCGCTTCTTGGAAACTTTGGAAACATCTTTCTAAATAAGGAACACACAAGAGATCTCTAGTCTTTACTTGGCAGCAAACAAACAAAAAAACCGCACAATCATCCAGAATCCAGCATCCAGCACCAGCCGTTTGTTTTTTCTCCTCATCATCTTCTAACATGGATATAGAATCAGACGACTCTGAACGCTGGGAGGACTTCTTTGGTATGTTTTGCTTTTCTTGGTTTCAATTTTTTTTTTTTTTTTTCAAAATTTCTGGTTTCCTGATTTCACTGCTTTTGGACTTGTGCCTTCGTTTTTTTTTTAAATACGGATAATCATTGAAGTGGTCTTTTATTAGGTTTTTTTTTTATGTTGAGATCATTTGGGGGTAAAGAAACCATTTAAAAATATAAACGTCTTTATAACATTAAGACGATGTAGATACATATCTCTATTCTATAGATACACATTCATAGATGGTAGAAAGGAAATACCCAAAACAAAAACAAGAAAAAAAAAAAAAACAAGACGGCGATCTTTTAATTTAATTCATCAGTGGACTTTGTAGCATGATATTTTTTTTTAAATTTTTCTCCCCCCAATGAAATTGATTAGAAAGAATAAATTTTCATATTGATTTGTTTTAATTGATGGAAGAGTATGTAGGATGTAGGTGTCGGGCAGTGTTCGCCGTAGACTTTAAAAACAGCGCCAGATTTCCTATGTTTACGGGGAAAATAATATTTCCCCCATTTAATGCGTTTTAAGGTAACAATACAAATATTTTAGGAATACAAAAAAAGACTTCTGATGAATTCTTCTTTTATAAAATAAGGAAGTCGGAGTTTACAAACTACTGTAAAACGAAAAGTAAAAATTCCAGATTTTACCGGTAAAACTTAGAATTTTTTCAGCAACATTGGTAACGGTTCGAAATGTTTTGTTTCCAAAACAATTTGGTTGGCCCGCTCATCAAATGCATATGGTGGTAAAATTCCGGAATAAATTACTAAAAGAAAGCATTTCGGAATTTTGCGAATGTTGCTTAAAAATTTTAAGTTTTTATCGGTAAATTCTAGAATTTTCCAATTTCGAGGTTTTAATATTTAAAAGATTTATCTTTTGTACAAGCAATGACAATTACCATCTTTACTCAACCTGTAAGCTCAAAGTTGGGGAGGGATGGGGGAGGGGGGTAGTGCATGCAAACTTTTGATCAATCATTTTTATAGGGCAATAAAACTTTTCAGTTAAGCATAATTATGTACGCAAATCGAGGTTAAATTTTAGCATCCATTCCAAATTTTCCCCAAGCTAAAATAACCAGTTTTACCGCAGGCGAAATTATTTATGTGTCCCTCTGGATGAAAAAATAGTCCTTTTGAAAATAAATTCATAACATTAAAAAAAAATATGCACGACTGGGTCGCACGAACTTGCTCTTATGCGCGACCACATTGTGGTTCTATAGTCTGAAATAAATTAGCTATAGGAGCATATATTTTATCCATTTGCCAAATCTTAGTTTAGTTTCAGGTGGTATTATGTGAGTATACAAAAATTAACAATATAGCCTAGTGTTGCACATATGCAATATGCATATAAGGAAATTATACTATTTAAACTGGTAAATTGCTTAAATCAACAAAATTAGAAAGAATTTGATTAAAATACTTTGAATCCGTTTTAACCCAACGCGATGTACACCATCTGAATTCTTATATAAATCTTTATTTATGAGAAAAAAATTTTGAAAATCGTAGGAGCGGTTTTAAAAATAATTAATTTTTTATACACAAAATTTTGTTAACATTTTTGAGAAAAATAATTGGTACGCCAATTTAAAGCATTTATTAATGTTGCGTTAAAAATTGAACTTCACAAAAAAATCTGCTACCAGTTTTCAAAATATCGAATTTTCAAAAAATAATTTTGATTTTTTTTTAAAAAATCCAAAAATCATTTTTTAGAAAATTTTGATACGCACTTTTATTTATATTTGTTACAAGCTTCTGTATACAAAATCTAATTTTATTCGGTTGATCAGATGTTGAGATAGTCGAAAATCAAAGAAACCGTTCTATGAGAGGTACTGTTAATAAACCTAAAATATAAACTTTAAAAATTTTAAATGATAGATCGTACTAATTTTAACACACAAAAAAACTTTTATGAAAATCGTAGGAGTCGTTTTTGAGAAACAAAATATTTTTCTTAACGGTTTTTTAACATTTGTATGGGAGGCACCGTTATTTTTGGGTATTAGAATAATTTTTGTCAAAAATCTTCTAGATAAAGTTAAAAAACTGCTATTTACCAAGTTTAATAAAAATCGACCAGGTCGTTTTTGAAATATTGAGTTTTCAAAAAAAAATATTAAAACTTTTTTTAAAAATCTAAAAACTATTTTTTTGAAAATTTTGGTACACAATATTATTTAAAATGTGTCAATACTTCTTCATAAAAAAATTGATCAGAATCAGTTTAACCGTTTTCGAGAAAAGCGAAAATCAAAAAAATGGTTCTTTGGGAGGTACCATTAATTACCATTTTTCGGAACCATTTTTTTTATTAAACGGCAACTTATAACTATTTAAATTTATTGAGTTCTTAAAAACAAATTCGGTAGCGCTGGATTTGAGAAAAATAAGTTTTTCCTTTTTGGCCAAGAAATTTTGTATGACTGCTAATGTTAATTTTGGTCCTAAAAAAAAAGAGAAAAAAACGGGTGGGGGGAATGTCCAAAAAACGCTAGGTACCAAGTTTAAAGAAAATCGACCCATCCGTTTAGGCTGTAGTCGATCCGACAGACAGACAGACAGACAGACAGACAGACGGACGTTTTTGCGAGACCCACTTTTTTTGACTTCTCCATCATCGTAATGTAAAGTTTGATCAAAATCTCGAGTTCGATTTTTTGTACGAATCCATAACTTCCCATATAGTACCTATATCGCAAGTAAAAAATACGAATTTAAGTAGGTAATACCTATATAAAGGTTTTTGTATTGTTTTATAAAAGAACTACTTAACAGCCATATTATTGACTTGTTTCAAAAGTAGTTTCATGACAGAACTAATTTTATAGATGTTTGGTGGTGCTCAAATTGGTATTACTCAAAAGTATTTTGACACCTTAAATCTAGCTTAAGATAAATCTCTTATTTCATAAAACTGTGTCAATATTGGAACTCCCAACTTCTATAAAACTAGTTCTGCAATTATACTAGGTTTGAAACATGTCAATAATATTGATGTAACAGAAAATTAAGAATAAAGTCTAAACATTTTAATGCATAATAGTACTTAATGTAGGTAATAGTCAGTCTTACATTTCATAAAATAAAAAAACAAGTTTATAAATAACCTTATTTATTACTTATTTCATCTTCGTTCTTTGTTTTTAAATAAATTGAAATTTTCTTGAGGTTAAATGATCGTGAAAAAATGTGTCCCTTTTAAAAAAATGTGTCCCCGAGCCCATTTAAGATAAAAAAAGCCCCCGGGGAACTGAAGTGTCCCAGTGGTAACGCTGGCTCCAACTAAAAAAACAAATTTTTGTTTCGTACTGTACATCACTCTTATATCTGTCAAAATTAAGCTTAAGATATAATTACTGTTCGGCTTAGTACCCAAGCTTAGTTCTGACACTTTATGTACAAAATTCTTGAATCTTATGTAAACTCTTTGCTCTCTGGAAATAAAAATTAAAAAAAAAAAAATATTTGTAGCACAGAAAAAATTAACGGGCCCCTTTAATGAAGTATTTGAAACTTAAAATTGGCAGCACCAGTGACATCGAAAGTAAATATGAAATGATCTATACTGGGAGTTTTGTATAAGGCTAGTGCGTGTAGGTTCGTTCGAAACATGGGGTAAGGGGGTCATTTTCCCACCGATGTGGGAGAAGCAATTTCGTAAACAAAATTGACTTTAGTTGTTTAGGTGAAAAACAATTTTAAAAATGTTTAAACTGATTTTTTTTCAAAATGTTAAATATACGTATATTTGTCTTTAATATTATATAATGTTCTGCTTCATTTCAAGTCAAACATTAAAACCAGATGCTTGATAGAAATGAAAAATAACAAAATCTAATTTTGTACTAACTAAACATATAGTGGTTGTAGAATTTTTCAAAAAGTACAGATTCAAATAACTGGATTTAAAAAGAAAATTATATAATGGATTTTAGATTTGAAAAAAGCTATAGCATGATATTTAAAGCCATTCAATTAATTTTTTTTTTAGAAAACTGCCCTCCAGCCTAAACGGGGAAAAAGAACCCCCTCACTTACACGCTCTAGCGTTTTGTCGTATAGTTATTATGCTAATCACCCTGTATGACTACTAGCACACTAGCAGACCAAGGGGCCATAAATTACCGCTTCAGTGACTGAGTGAGTGAGTGCCATCAGTGATCGAATGAAAGAGTAAAAATAAAATCAAAAAATAATAAAAACAAGGGTTCTTTCATTTTCCCTTCAGAATTCGCATCCAAAACACACTGTCAGTCGGCTGTCCATCTATCGAATGAAGTTTCGTTCGATTACTGATGAGAAAATATAAAATTATAGTATACTCGATTGCTCGATAACGTGAGCGGTAATGCCAAACTGTCATAATTCAGTCATGTATTACATGAAAACTGATGGGGTAATTTGGTATCAGTGCTCGTGTTCTCAAGAGAGCTTAGGCTAACTGTAATATCCGCCATCAATTTATTAATGTTGTTGTTTCTTAATATATAAAAAAAAATTTGGAAATATTTTTTATTCAAGTTCGGTGGACATAATGAATTTAATGCAACCTCTTTCGTCGTAATGGCCGAGTTCAACGCACATCTGAATATTCAGAATTCTGAATTTTTGAAGCTTTTGATTGGCCAGCTGTCAGAAGTCATCTGAATTTTCAGAACTTTTTCTGACAGCTGGGCAATAAAGAGCTTCAAAAATTCAGAATTCTGAATATTCAGATGTGCATTGAACTCGGCCAATGCCTTTTTGTCGGTATGGATACCGCCACATGTTGGCAATTAGATATATGTAGATATACAATAATGACTGATTCTTTTGCCAAGGTCTGAATGAACTGCTTTACTAGCTGAACGCAATGGTATAGCTGAAAATCTAGCATAAAATTGAAGTTTGGTCAACAATTTAGTGTTGTTTACGTACCTATATACCATCTTTGACAGTGGGTGTTTTTTTAGACGTATAATTTTCAATCTGGCAATACTTTTTTCGGAGTTGGTATTTTTGACAGCTGTCACTTGATTTATGCTCAATTTGGTTTGCCATTTTATAATGAAAAGACTGACTCCTGAACAACGTTTGAAAATCGTGCAAATTTATTACCAAAATAATAGTTCGGTTCGCGCGACGCATCACGCGCTGCGTCCAATATTCGGTCGACATTATCGCAAAATCACATAAATTCGAGCAACCATGTATCGGTTTCACACAAGTTTGCTCTAGTAGATAATGCGCATCCTCAGAGACGCCGTACAGTGCGCACCGAAGACGCTATTGCTGCTGTGGAGCAGAGTATCGAAGAAGACCCGAATGAGTCCATCCGCCATCGCGTGCAACAATTGGAGCTGTCGAAAATTGGGCCTCTCGCCACTTGCCCGAAATCATTTTTAAAACATAATGGCAAGCCCTTGTCTTTATAATAAAGCTAAATTCTTGGCCATAACATAAAATTATATGCATTTTATTTCTTCCTGAAAACTACACGTCTAAAAAAAACACCCTTTATATCGTTTTTATCAGTCATATGTTCATGACCTTGAAATGATTCAAAGAGTCGAAAAAGTCTCTCAAATAATGAGTAGTTGATATAAATTATATGTATCAAAGTGTGGAAACATTGGAGTAAGTGCGCATTTCCTTGGGATTGGTCATTAATCCCAAAAAGCACATTCCTCATCCGCGTTAGAGTAATGTTTATCGAAAAACCAAATGGTTTTCGTAATTTTTTTTTTTTTAATGTTCTTAAAACATGGAATTATGAAATTACAAATAAAGTAAGCTTATCACTCTACGGTATTTTGAACTGTTCACATTTCATTTGAAGGTCCCTTAAATTGAGGGCGAATAGTGGTTTTGTCATTAAATTGTGGAACCAAAAAGTATGATTTTGTTTATATGTATGTATATACCTACCTTTACTCATGATAGTATTCATGTTATTAAACAAATACAATAAAACGGACAAAAAAAAAATTATAAAGCGAATGGTTGCATGTCATTATGCAAAATTGAATTGATAACTTTTTCTGTAGAAGTAAATGACTATACCTCCTTATCGAACAATCACAAAGAACATTTTAGGTACCTACATGATTATCATCACATAAATAAATAAAAACATTTGGTGACCTGTCAGCTCGTGGAGAACCAGGGCCTACAGTGACTAACAACTCTCAATTATTTCTCTGTTCGTGTCTTAAGGAATTGAGATGGCCTAAAGTGAATTGCCGAAATCTATAAAAGGGTTAAGGTGAGAGGAACTTTTTCATGACAAGCAACACTCTCTTGAAGAATTTTTCAATTTCTCACAAAAGGTAGTACCTACCTGTGAAAAATTTTATCCCACGACTACGCCACAAGCTACTGCATCATCACATTTATGCTTGCGAAAACGATTGTAAATCTCAGTTCTGCAGCTCCATCACATGAATAATGAAGTGCAAGTGACGAATATCGATTTTTCTTAGCCCTAATAGGTCTATCAATAGAGTAAAAGTATGAAACTGCTTTAAATTGGGATCCTTCTGCAATTTTTTAGACAAAATACGTTATGTTTGACTTGTCGTCGTTTACATTAAGTCAGAGAGTCTTATATGCCAAAAAGTGACACAAAATTTGTACTTAAAACCACTATCACACTGTTTATCGCTGTAATGATCTTGAGGAGTCATTTTTTGATTCATAAATATATTTAAATTAAATTTTTTTTTTTATTTAAAAAATGTGATTTAGGCATTGTTTGTGTAAGTAATAATTTTTTATAAATTTTTGGTGGAAGCCACAAAGAAATTCAGTCGTTAATTGTCGCTGCTCTACTGTATTCGATTTGTTTTTTCTTCGCTACTTAAATAAAAGAAAATATTGTATTTTTAACAAAAGCCCACTATAGTCAAGTTAATTTAAAAAAAAATAAGAACATTGTAATTATATTTTGTGATTATCTTATAATAGTGATTATATCTTTAGATAATACTGATTTAAATGCACAAAAAGAAAAAAAAAATACATTATTTTAAGTGTAAAATAATGATAAAATGGTACAAATCAAAAGAGGAACCATGAATACAAGGTCAATTAAAGATCGAAAAATGTCCATATCTCTTGGGGACCTAAATGAATTACCGTATTTGGATCAAAGAGAAGGTATGACCAACACAAAATCATACACCCCATATTTTAATTAAACATGTTATGATAAATTATAACTATAATAATCATCAAATACCAAACCAAGAGATGACTTCATTATTTTAGTGGATTGTAAATAATTAATTTAATAGTCAGCTTAACATAAAAATTAACTCGTCTTTAAAGTCTGTTATGTTTATTTAAATACATGTGTAGTCATTGGTTGTTTTGAAAACGACTTGTTAAATTTTTTACTCGCTCTATATAGGAAAGTACTTATTGGTTTAGTGTAAAAAAAAAAATCGAGGTTGCAATCAAAACTTACACTACGATGATCGAGAAGTCCGAAAAAGTGGGTCTCGTCATGTCGTCCGTCGCGTCGGTTTCTGCGTATCTGTGCGTCCAATGTAACTAGAGCTAGAGCCTATAAATGAGTAAGACGATGATTTTTGTACACAGCATTTATATGTGATTGCCTTGAGGGGAAATTCAAATTTTTCTTATAACTCATCTATAGAACGCGTAGCAGCCATACAAACTACGTTAAGTTTTGACGGAGATAACGTTTCCAAAAACGACTTAAGTAAAGGGTTTTCCAATAAGAGGTGTTATTTTGATATTCAAAGAAAAATAGCATTTTTTGAGATAAATGATCGGATGTTTATTTCATTATAAAGAGGAAAGTATGCCGTTAATGGAAAATGGAACACAACATTAGCCAAATGGCCGCCACGACCACGCTTACAATACCATATCCTTTTCATGAAATTTTCCATAACCAAATAGCAAAGTGGCTGCCCTATGTCCTCGATAGCCTCACGAATTCCATCTTTGAGGTCTTTAATCGACGCTGGCCTGTTTGCGTAGACCTTATCTTTCACGTGGCCCCAAAGGAAGAAGTCGCAAGGTGTTAAATCACAAGATCTCGGTGGCCATAATTGTGATCACCTCTTCGAGAGATAACACGGTCCGGAAACTTTTCCCGTAAAAGATCGATGGTTTCATTGCTTGTGTGGCACGTAGCGCCGTCTTGTTGAAAGTAAACGTTGTCCAGATCAATACCATCCAATTCCAGCCATAAAAAATCATTAATCATCTCTCGATAGCGCAATCCATTGACCGTAACTGTTGCTCCAGCCTCATTTTCGAAAAAGTAAGGTCCAATGACCCCGCCGGACCATAAACCGCACCAAACAGTCACGCGTTGAGGATGGAGAGGCTTTTCAACAATAACTCTTGGGTTTTCCGAGCCCCAGATGCGACAGTTTTGCTTGTTGACGTAGCCTCCGAGGTGGAAATGGACCTCATCAGTCAAGATGATTTTTCGATGAAATTCCGGATCATTTTCATGCATTTCAAGGACCCAATCAGCAAAGACACGACGTTGTTGATGATCAGACGGCTTGAGTTCTTGTGTTAACTGAACTTTATAAGCGTTAAAACCCAAGTCTTTATGCAAAATACGGTGTAATGACGTCTGTGGAATGCCTAATTCCAAAGAACGACGAGGAATGGACAAACCTGGGTTTCTTGAGCGACGTGCATGGGTTTTATTCTTCACATCACTAACTTGTCCCAACAGCTCGAATTTGTCCACCAATTTCTGTATTGCGGTCCGACAAGGTGCTTCACGACGACCCAAAAATGTTTTAGTTTTACGAACCGTCTCTGCCAAATTTTCACCATTTTTATAGTGAATTTTAATAATTTCAATGTGTTGTTGAAGCGTGTATCGTTCCATTTTTATTAATGGTGTAGTTTCTACTTGTCAAATGTCAAAAAATGACAGCTTCAAAAGCGACAGCTACCGAAATAGCGGGCTATTCAAAATAACACCTCTTATTGGGAAACCCTTACTATTAAACAACATCAAGAGAGCGTCTCGGAAAGAAAATTATAATGGTTGAATTGAATTTTTTCACTGTTGATCTTTATTTTACTGCTTTTCTTATTAAAAACAAATTAAAAATAACTATACAAACTTCCTCAGAATTCTCAGAAAAGTTTATGGGTTTGAGTCCAACTCTGGCTAGCGCTGAGACTTTTACAGCATCAAAAAAAAGGAAACTTATTGCCCAGACTAGCTAAAGACAAATTATTGCTATAAATGTCCCACTGTCTGATCTTCGGGATATGTAAGGCGCCTGCCATCATACATAAAATTCTCGTACCCAGAATTTGAAGGATAGCCTTGATACTTAATCTCCTGAGTTCACATAATTTTAAAACAGCATGAGTTTCCTATACCTATATCAACACCTCTAATAGTCTATCTTACGACTATTTTCGCCTTGAAACTCTTTATAAAGCTTTTTCTCTGATACCTACTTATATAGAATGAAGACCTCCCGCTTCATGATCTCCAATCCCAATTGTCGCGCCATATCAAAAGCCCCCCAAGTACGTAAGTATACTATACCGGATAACCCCCTTCATATCGTGGGTGACATTATAAGCAGCAATAGCGCACCTCTTCTCCGCCTCCACACCTTTTGTGTGACTTTTGTCGGCTTTAGAACACACAATCACATAAATTCGATAAAAATAAAAAAAAAACTAATCAATGTTTGTACGTTGTACACTACCTACCCTGGATAGTGCTGTGTTCATATACATATACAAAGGCATAAACACGACCTGCATTGTGGGATTAAATTTTTTTGAATCGGACTGCCTACACCGTACCGTCATCAGAGCCGTCCATCGTCTTCGCCGGTAGGTGCAATGGTAGCACACAGCAAATGATCATCATTGTTCAATGTTCACCAGCCATAGACAAGATACATTATAGGTGGCGCTGCTGTTACGAAAACAGTGTCACCCTAGGATATCGCTCTTGTTAATACTTTATCCGTTCGTATATCTCCTCGTTGGATTCATTCCGTTTTATACGTATAAATGACACCCACAGTTTCAAATTCGTTGTGTGTCAGTTCAAACCTTTTCTTAAGATTGCTACATTCATACTAAATGCGGGTTGCCCTTGCCTTGCGTATATATATTTAGTAATGAAATCGATATGTCAATCTAACATTCGACGTTGGGTCTTGACATTTCTCTCCTCTCCGACGACACGACGGACGAGACGTTCGAGTTTTGCTGTTTCCGAAGTCGTGATCTCCCATAGACCTAAACGAAATTAAGAAAGTGGATTATGGGGGTGGTGGACTCTGTGGTACCAAGATCAACCGCATATTAAAAAAAAAAAAAAATCATCCGTCAATTTAAATTAATTTAAATGCATCCACTGGAAATTTATAAATAGTAACTTCTCTGGAAATGTACATACATATATACAATATACATATAGAAGGTCAGTGTATCTGAATTTATCGTGTGTAAATTAAAATTTGCATGTGAATGTGAATTCAATTCAATCCATGTTTGTACTCGTATATTGTCGAAGGAGGAATAAGTGGCGCCTCCTGGTTGTCAGAAGGAATTGTGTGGGGGAGATCGGCGAAGTGGGTGCATGATCTCTGTCGGCTTTCAAATTGCTACCAATTGTAGTTTAAATTATTTTCGATGAAGCAGTTCAACTACTACAATTTTTTGATTGCCATAAATCGAACGCTTTGTGGATGCTATAGGCAGGTATATAGACTGAGAGACTTTTTTTTTGAGTGTGCAGTTAGAGCCGTGCCCTGTTAATAACAAAAAAAAAAAAAATCTTCAAAAGAGTAAACGTGATATGATTTTCAATCAATTAGGGTAGGGTGGACTTTAATATTTTATTGTTACTTTTGTTTTGCGTGGAACGATTTATCGGCTGATTTATCAATGACATTTCCGTTGATTTTGTTATTGGTGTATATTGACAATCATGAACGCATTCGTATGCAAATACCGGCAGCAGTTTTTTGCTCTTTTTGGGCATAGGGTAGAACATGGAACTCTATCGAATAACAGCTTTTGTGAGCTCGCCAAAAAGTCGCTACTTGGGATGATTTTTAATTGAATATACATTATGTACAGGTGCCTACATAAGTGGCTTCTGTTGAATGTTCTGTTCTGGGAATTAGCTACTTCGAAAAATTGTGATATTTTTATTTGATTCCTAAAAGACGAACATCATGTCGTCATATAAATAGCAAGATTGTTTATAAACTAGCAGACTAGTTCCCGCGTTGCTTCGCAAAAATAAAACATTCCCTTATAGTAGACAATTTATTTGTAGGAAAACTTAAATAAATCTATAAGTAATTGTTTGCATGTTCATTACTCCACTCAAATGTTCATAATCACAATCACACAAAAAAATATCAGAAGGGGACTAAATTTAAAAATATTTTAAACAGTGAAATGTCGGCTTGCTATTCTTAAAATTATTAGTAGAAATATGCACTTTAGGTGAAAACACCAACAAAAAGCCTTATTGAATTTTATTAAAAGTGTTTAATGATATAGATAAGTAAACTTTTAAGTTAAAATCATTGCGTCCTGGCTTCGCCCGGGTAGACAAACCTGAGTTTTACATACAAATTACAAAAAAAAATATTACTTTTTGGGTTTTTGTAATCGAATACCTATTACTTTCTGGGTTTTAACCCACTTTACGTTATGAAAGGCTAAATTTCTAAAAATATGATCCTCTAAGTCCAATCTTTATTGCTTTCCTAACACAGCAAGAATTTTTGTATTCAAATTTCATTCAAAGTATTTTTTTAAAATAACCTTTCATACAAAAACAGAATTTTTGAAATAGAATACCACTTTACGTTATCACCTCCTATCACCCTAAAAATACCAAATTTTTATTAAAAAAAATATTCGTAAGGTCATGCACTCAAAATAACCTTTCAAACCCTCATTACCCTATTTCACTCTACAAATAGCAAAATTTAAAAAAAATATCCTTGAAGCCATTTCCTTAGAATAACCTTTTAAGCGCAGGCAGAGTTTTTTTTTCAATCGGATACGTCTTTTTCATTTTACCCCCATTTCACCCTACAAAGTGAATTTTCCGATATTTTAATATTTAGTTATTCTGCTATTCGAGGCGGTCCAGCCGTTCTTGTGTTGTAAATAATGGTGTAACTAATCCCACTATGTTTTATATATTAAGATTTTCTTCGAACGAAATACATCTATTTTTGAGATATTTAGAAAACAATGAACTTTGGCCTTTTTACCCAAAAAATTCAAAAGCGATGGTTCCAATTAAGGTTCCTTTTTCTGGTGATGTGCTTGAGACGGAAAAACAAGGCCTTGCACCAAGATTAAGCTTCGTGGGAGTTTTTTCGGAGTCAAAGTCTTATTTAACTAGGTAACATCCAGAGAATGAGTTGAAGTACCTAACGGAATTTCACAAATTTTGAATGTGAATTACGCCTACACCAAACAAAATGCGCTTAATACTTTACCGCAGCGATGGAGTTCGTGCTTTGAGAAACAAAAACTGACATTTTAAATTAAATTAGCAAAAAATCGTACCTTTACATTTTTTTCAAGAAAAATCTGACATTTTCCAGATTTGTATTTACAAAAAAAAACTAAGTTTCATCTCCTTTCACTTCCATTCCCTCTTCTTGAAATTTTAGCTCTGGTCCAAGTTTTAAAACAAACAGAGAATAACCTTTTCCAATGAAATTAATTGTTTGCTTCGTTTTAATCTAGTTCAAATCTCAAATTTCTCCGCCCGGCTTAGCACATTCCTATACCTACATACCTATATGTAAAACTAAACGAAACCTTAACCTTTTTTCAAGGACTTAATTGCAGACAGTTGATGTGGGTCAACGCTTTTAATCTTTTCTCATCTTCAACAAACTCAAGACTCAAAGCATATAAATTCGCAAAACAATTCCACATAAAACCAACAAGAAAGAAAATGATTTAATTTTCACCTTTGCACGCACACGGCACACACCAGACTTAATACGTAGGCTCTGCATCCATTCAATAAAAAAAAAACAGCACAGCACAGCACACAGCAAGCAAACCGCCTTCTGTCATTCAAGATCGGTAAAGAGGAGGTGTTCAAAAAAAAAAATATTTTCAAAATGATCTTCTGTGTATCTTAGTAAGTATAGGTAGGTACCTACCTACCAGTGCGATGGCGCAAATTGAAGTAATACTTAACCTTCAAATGTCAACGACTGTCTGAAGTAGTTCAATTACTTGCGCGTACACCACGCAATACATTTGGCGCAACCATCAGGGCATAGCAATTAAAAACACGATTAGACTTATACTCAATTGCCTAGGAGGTTTTTTATAAACCGTGAAATCTGGTCTTTGTATATCGTCTTCATTTAAGTTCCATATATATCTATACTGAGTTTATAAAATAAGAAATACGAGATATTAAACTGTCAAAGTCCACAAATCGTACGTACATATTTCTTGTTTTGCCGGCCATTGTACCTACTATCCAATATATAGTTGTTGTGGTTAGACAGGTTTTTTTTCTGTTTCTCTCGAACTGATGAAGCTCTAGAAAAAGAAGGAAGAACACAAAAATATGCCAAACCGGGCTGTAATAAATGATGATAACCAAAATTCATTTGCCAGTGTTCGGTTACTTGACTTTAAATTTACAAAAAAAAAAAAATGCAATCCAAGCGGAAACTCGAAATGCCCTCATAAACCCAAATCTAAAATGACAAGCTCAACAAAGCAAATTCAATTGACAGTTCAAATGACATTCATATACCTACTTACTAATGCGGATGGTGCTTAAGTGAACATATAAGCGAAAAAATAATTTTTTGAAAAGTCAACAAAAAAATACATCACACACAATTCCAAACAATTTTAGAAAGCCTCAACAACGACAAAAAAAAATGACACAAACATTCCAACGAGGTGGATGGTAACTTCTTTACTTATAACCAAACATTCCAAAGAGAATAGTCTGGGCGATAAAGTGGCGTTGCACCTTCGTTAATGTAAGTTTTTTTTTTACTTCGGTGAAATTATCTACCAAATGACGCCTTTCAAGGATGTCTGTGTTATCTCTTCGATGATTTTGGATTGAAGTTTTTTTTTGGAAAATAGCAAATCATTATAATCCCAAAATGAAAAGGGATATTTAATTAAAATAAGCGGGAAATTATATTCCCTCTTGGCAATGTGCATTTTTATCTTGACTTATTCTGACATTCGCCCTTCACTTTGGCATAGGTACATCTGCCTCTTTCTACTTTTCTTGAAATTTGGAGATTCAGAAGATGAAGATACATGTCAATCCACCATTAAGAAATTTTTTAGGGAGTTTGTTGTCTTTTTCCATTAAACAGGGTAATATTTAATTTTACTATTTTTTTCCTAGAACTTTTTTTAAAAAATCGCGTTTGTATCAAATAAATTTCATTAAAGTGAGGAACAATTGGTAGGTATACTTTTTATCATTTACCTAAATTTGCCATTTACCAAAATGTAACATTGCCGCTCAGACTACAACGCTCACGGCTAAATACCTACCTAAAAATATTCCAAAAAATGTTGTTGGATTGTCATAGTACCTATTACTCAATAACGAACGGAATCATATGTTTCGCTTGCCTTCAAGTTATTTTATTATTATCTTCTTCTATTGTGAAAGAAAAAAGGTTGTTATAAATAACAACAAAAAAAAAGATACATAGATACAAAAAAAAAACAAAAATAAAAATAAATACAAAATCCAGCTCCAGCAGGGAGCAGCCGCCGCGCCGCCCGGGCCACAGATGATTACTTCTGCTTTATATTTTTAAAGACCGTCGATGACGTCAAGGTGAGGCATTCGAATTGATCGGTATCTTAAATCGTCATCACTATCATCATTATGGCAAACGATCATGGAATTAAATGAGATTTTTTTGTTTTTGTTTTGTTTTCCGGTGGCTCCCCGCCATAAAGTAGTTGGTTATAGATAAAGAAGAACACTTTAAAATGATTCATTGAATGTTTTTTTTTTCTTAGAAAATAAAAGAACTAAAAAATAAATAAGGATTGATGGATTCTGCTGGGTGTATGTGGATATAATTATTGTGATGGAACTGGATTGATGTTTAAGTCCTTTTTTTTTAAATTTATTTATGGATTGTTGTTAGGTGTATAGAAAAACCAAATTTTTTTTTTTATTAATAAAGATTGAGAAATTTTGATTGGATGACTCATGATGTTGAGAATCAAACGCACCGTTTCTTCCAGTTTTCTGACAGTGTAACAAAAAATAATTGTTGAAAATTAGTCAGTCCTTTGATTGCAACATTAAATTTGTTCCAGACTTAGACCAAAGCTGCCAATTGTCAGAATTTATTGCCTATTATTGCCAAATCCTGTTCCACATTTCACAAATTTAGTAGTTTTGGGCAAAAGAGAGTGCTCACCATTTCTGCCCAAGAAATTTCTTTGAGCAGAATTTAGCAGGTTTGGGTTTTGTTGAAAAATTTCGGTTTAAATTCAAATATGAAATGAAAATAAAGCAGTTGACTGAGGGTTGCCCAAGTGTTACTTTTATATTCATTTTAGTTTTGGTAGCTGTGCTAGGTTGTATTCTTTTTTCAATCTATCATTAAATCAATTTATTTTTCTAG
The DNA here is from genome assembly GCA_932273885.2 of Leucozona laternaria. NCBI lineage: Eukaryota > Metazoa > Arthropoda > Insecta > Diptera > Syrphidae > Leucozona > Leucozona laternaria. Next base: position 16,572,196 of record OW026368.1, on the reverse strand, counting down.
CATTTATCTTTCGTTTTGCACACTTTTTTTCTGAAAAAAAAAAATGATATTTTAAATCATGGATTTCTTGTATAATTTAGTACTTTTTGATACAAGAATAAATATATGAATGGTAAATTAAAGAACATTGTGTTTCTATTACAATAAAATGTATTCGCCAAAATTTGGAAACTTTTTTGGATTTAGTTGGGATTTATGGTAGATCCGTGGTAACTCTAGACGTTTAAAAAGTGGCAACAATTATTGTTAGCAGTTTTCTTCTCGCTGAGAGGACGTCATCCCACTGATCTCTATAATACACTGGATAGCGTATTCATACAAACAAAATGACTCCAATTGAAGATTGTTATACGGTGCGCTTGGCACCAGGTTTGTATAACAGTATAACTTCGACGACGATGATGATGATGATGATAACTTCTTTTTGTCAAAGTGGCTGAACACAATACACTCGAGTCATGGCGCGCGTCGTTATTTTACAATGTTAAAATACATAAAATCTCGTTATAGAACGGTGTTCACATTGGACTGTCTCCTTCGACTTTTTTTGGCGTCTCTACGTACTTTATCTCACTCACACTTCATGGTGAGACAATGATGGCGAAGAAAGTAAGGATTTTTTTGATTTTTTGCTTAAGATTGTTCATTTTTTGACGTTTTCTTTTGTGATATCTGTTCTCTTTGTCTGTACCTTATCTTTGGCACTTAAATCCTACGGAATACAATTTTTTTAATTGAAAGCAATTTCCTAATAAGATTTATATTTTGTAAGTGAAATGTTTCCAATTAATCCTTCAACGAGCAAAGATTTTTGTTTTGTTTTAACGACTGCTGCACGTCAGAATGAGTCGGATGTGTTCACATTAGGTTTTGTGTCTGTAGCCACAAACGTGATTCTGGGAGTTTAATAGTAGGTGATATATTTCTTGCGAATTTGCACAAATGGTAACAAATACTGAATTGTAATTTTTTGTTGTTTGGATAAACGCACAATTTTTTTTGTTTTACATCTATTCACTAAAATAAATTTGTACTTAATCTTATAAAAGGGACATGGTAAATTAAAGGCAGTTTGAAATATTTGTTGTGAATTTGTAGGAGCATTATTTTTTGTGTTCAAATTCCTGTCAATAATAAGCCACCTGAAATGGTTGAAAGAAATTCGACACAAGTTTTAATAATCACGCTCATGTGAACTGTGTTCAACCAGTGAACTGAAAAATGTACGTAAAATTACTTTTTTTTTTTTTAAATACAGACGTCAAAAGGTGCGCTTGGCACCAGAATGTCATCTTTAATTGGAGTCAAAAAAAACTGTTATACATAAAGGGAATCCACTATCCAGTGTGTTATAGAGATCATTGCGTCATCCCCACTCTACAAAATTTTTAAGACTGCCCATTTTTGCCCAAAAAAAGTCTGGAACAAACTTATTATGTCAACGCCGTACGACGTTGGAGAACTAGCTGTCATATTCCAAACAATTTTTTGACAAGTCAGCAAAAGTAGCAAGAAGTTGCAAGTTAACCAACAGACATAATTACCCCTGTTCGTTTACTGTCCAAACCTGCCAGTTTTAGTCTAAAGTTCTGTCAAAGTTCATAAAAAAAAAAATTAAACTGCACTAAAAATGGTAGAAATGGGTAGTTTTGGACTAGTACGCGAACGCACCTATTATTGCTTCGGTATTTCCTGCTGTCATATCCACACGTTGCATGGTCGGCCAAATGTAAATTTGCCACGTCGAAAAATAATCTTGCAAGAGTCAATATTGAAATTACATAGGCGGTCGCCAGTTATGTCTCTGTAAATATCTCTGAGACCGGTGAACAACTACTACACACTGTGATTTGAGGTGCATCCAATTCCGTCTGTGTGCTAGAGTCACTCTATTTTTTTGACTGTTGCTGACAAGCATATCTGAACACCCAGAGATGAAAGGGTTGTAGTTATTAAGTTACACTCAATTAAGTAAAACTTTTCAATATCTTTAAATTATTAGTACCTATTTTAACTTAAAAACAACAGTCAGCTGAAATTTCCAATATTCTGGCAGTTTATTAAAGCAGTCAAATGACAAGCAATAAATTGACTGCAGTACTTACTTTATGAATATATCCAATCTTTCAGTCACTTAAAACTGATCTATAAATCTAAGTAATTTTTGGAATTAGTCACAAAGTCTGCAGGTTTTAACTCTGAGGCATGCTGAAGTCAAATAACTGCTTTTCAATTGACTGCTTAAGATAATATCAAAGTCCAAATATTTAAAATGAAAATGAATGTTGACTTTAATTTTAAAGTTTAAGTTATGAAAGGCTTATCAAAATAAGTCTTTTTAGTTACTTGAGTGCAGTCACCAACTGACTGTAGTTCTACCATCTCAAATTTGAAGACAAATCAGTGAATAGCAAAAACAGGTCATTTTTGGTTCCGAAAACTTAAGAACTATTTGTTTTTTTCGTCTCATATTTTCTCTATTGTGTTTTTCGAACAAAATCAACTAAATGAAAAGAGATAGATAGTTATGTCATAATTTGATTGGTGATTCTTGCCAAAGAAAGAAATTCCCTGAGAGAGCTGACTCTTTGTTTTCAATTAGTATATGAACTAGCCAATCAATTTGAAATTCACATTTGCCCCAGCATGGAGTTTATTTAATATTTTTTTTTTAAGTAAATAGTTCAACGCTCTATGGGGTCCTAAACTAATAAATTTATTTAATATCGATTGATAATTCCATGGACATCAATATAAATACTTTGACCTTACCAAAATATTGGAATTTTTATATAAAGGTAAGAAACCTTCAGACAAAAAAAAAAAAGAAACATTAAATGTAGCATGCCACACGCAGTGTGGTGTGGTCTCCCATACAAAATTCATGGTGGTAATGATTATTATGATGATGATGATGACCATCATAAAATTAAACTTCTTAAAAGCTAATATCTATCATTTAATTTAGTCAAAATAAATTTAAATGAAAACAAAAAAGGTGCAGTTATGAATAATAATTTTGGTAACAAAATTTACTGTAACGAACTTATTGTATAATTTTTTTTAGGTATGGGAAATATTAAAAAATTAAATATCATTTTAATTTAAAAAAAAATTAAGCTTAATTTAACAACCGGAAATAGTTCGCTTGATGAGATTGGAATTTTATTTAAATTCACTTTGAAGTTTATATGTTAATTTTAAATTTTCACACTGCATCGAAAAGTATTAATACTATCAAATCTAATTTTTTGTCAATTTAACCCTTATCATAAGAGAAAATCAAGTATCTTTTTGAGTCACTCTTCTACCTAAGCAAACACTCTTAGTCAAAAAAGTTAACGTTTCTTTCAAAAGTTCCGCTGCAGTAGCACTTAGGAGCCATCATATCTCCTTGATGGTAGAGGAAAGTACCAGGGCTGCATTTTATTATAAAATAATTAAAAATAAGGCCAACTTAAAAATAAATTATTTTATATATGAAAATTATTTTATATAATAAATGAAAATCATTTACATATCAAACATGTTCATTAAAGCATAGCTGTAAAATTGTAGTCAGTTTGGAACTGCAGCCGATTGACTAAAAATACTTAATTTGTAAGCAAACGACTTTACGTTAATGATTATTAAGAATAAACAGGGTTGCAATAGCTTAAGTCACTTCTTAGCTTAAGCATGGCCTTAATTCACAAGCTAGCGGATGACTTTTAAATACAAAAAAAATCAATTCATAATTAAAAATAATTTAATTCATAAATTAGCTTTGGTCCAGTTTTTCATTAGTGAGTTAGTTAACTCTAGAACTACATTAACCAACAGTGAACTGAGGAAGCAGTTTTTGGTGGATAATGCATGTGGAACCACTAAACAAACTAGATGGATAAAACATCAAAAGCATCGATTCAGTTAATCTTGAGTTAACTCGCCAAATGTCATGAGTTAACTCGTGTTTAACTTTAATCTCGCATTGAAAAACTAAACCTTAGTGACTTATAAATTAAAATTTTGTACCTTCTAGCTTATGTGTGTCAATGGTTTGTTAACTCAAAAAATCGCCACCCTGCTCACAAATCAATTTTTTGACATCGCCTTATTCTTCAAGAACACTAAATCCGTCCCTGTATTTAACTACCAATAGTAAAACGTGGCTACCACTATGTACATTTGATGCATTTTCCACGAAAGTAGATTCTTCTTAAAGCGTATAGAACTTTGAACCCGATCTGTCAGAGTCGTGCCCACACGTCCATTTACCACGACCGACGACGATGCCGACGCCGACGGGAAAGGCGGCCCAAAGAGATGCAAGTCATAAAAAGCGTGCGCGCAAATACAAACACACACCACACCCCGTCCAAAAACAAAACTCATAGAGTTCGTGCATTAGAGGGGGGAAGGGCACCCAAATGGTGGAAAGAAAAAAAACATGAACAAAATACTTGAACTCAGATGCCCTCACATGTTCTATCAATTACACACATCTCCGTATATATTAAATGAATTACGGAACGGATAAGAAAAATAATAAAAAAAAAAAAACGTGATTGCAGCGCGTCCAAATGAATGGTTGGCTTTCATCGTTTCTTTGGGCTTGTGAAGCTTGTGACACCACCCAAGTATTCAAGTAATCCACATCCAAACCAAAAGAAGATATTTTATCTCTGTGAGGCGAGGTATCTCAGATAGTAGGTCATGATGTGATGGTTAATTCTTCTCTCTGTTCCTCCTTTGGTTCTTCTTCATATGATTCTTCTGTTTATGTTATATTTAAACTTTAAATCACATTTTTTATATTTTATTACACGATACCTCGTAGGTGTCATAAGACCGGGAGAGCTATCCCGCACAGGGAATGGACGAATAAATGTTTGCGGGGGAGTTTGGAGACATTTAAAAAAAAAAACTCTAAAGGGCACACTCCCATAATTCTTTGATTGACAAAAAAAGAAGTCATTTTAACGCCACTCTCCCAAAAGCCGAAGGTGTGCAAGCTGTCCGAATTTTGAATGACTTCCAGAAGAACAAAAATGTTCTAGATTATATTATATCTCACTAAAGCGTGGGATTAAATTTATTAAGCTCTGGAAATTTATTTAAAAAAAAAAAAGATAAACAGCCAGGGAACAAGGAATAAAAATTAAATTTCCTCAAAGCTATTAGGATTATAGAGGTATGTATATTAAATTTATGACATGAAGTTTTGGGCAAGAGGCTGTTGATGCGGCAGGGAAATCTTATAAAGGTGATAAAAACGGATCAACTAGGTTAGGTATGAGAGGATACCAGCTTAATGGGGACTATATAATAAAAACTCTTTTAAAAGATTTCAAGAGTCTCGATGGGGTCAAATTTTTATTGTCATGTTTACAAGAGTTGCTTTTCTTCTTTAATTTAAAGTGACTTTTAATTTAGTAGGATGTAGGTAACTACACAATTTCGGAGTGGAGATATGTAAAGTGCTTATAGATAAAGTCACACGAAATCGGAGTCAAATAATGCTCAAAAATTTAATCTGTTTTGTTTTTATTAACAATCTTGAAGTGGACATATATATTTTATTCATATTTTATATTCGTTTTTATTAAAAATATTATTAAGAGCTGAGCCAAGATTTATAAGTAGATAGTATTGGTTTTTTAAGGATTTTTATAGGATTTATTATGTAACGTTCAAACGATATGAGACCCATGTAATGGAGTCGGTCAACAAAGATTAATTTCGGAGATATAGAAATTTGTTAATGCTTTCTTTTGGGAAGACAAATATTATAAGACATTCGGTATTGGTATACTTATGAAATGGGAAAATGAAGTAGTACTGAATTTAGTATTTTTACCAACCTAAATGTGTGTCTTCTATGGAGCGAGTCAGATGAATTGACTTTGAATTTTAAGACTGAATGAGAATTTAATGTTTACTTGGTCTATATAAGGCAAGTATTATTTTCGTGTAAAAAAAAAATTTGAGGTTGTAATCAAAACTAACACTACGATAATCGAGAAGTCCAAAAAAGTGGGTTTCGTCATGCGCATGCCGTCCGTGCGTCGCACAGTGGGGCAGCTCTATAGAGAGCCGTGATATAAAGTCCATCTCAAAATTTTTAAGCAACGAGAAAAAAATATTGTTTTTCTCAATAAATACGGTATTTTTGCTAAGACATGGAAGAATTTTTGTTGGTAAGTCACCTATGCTAACTTAACCACGCTGTTAAAGTTGATCAAGTTGGTGCGAGAAAGCAAATTAAAAAAAAACTGATTTTTGAGACATTTTTGTGTTTAATTTTTTTTTTTCTTATAAAGAGTAGTGAAAAAAATGTCAAGTGATATTGTTGAACTCAGGGATCGACCCACGCAGGTCATCGAACGCGCCTACTTGGATCTTCATGCGCCCATGTAAAACCCGTGTAAAAATGTCATCCAAATTGTCATTATATCTCTCTGCAACGACGGACGTCAATAAAAAAAAAGTGTGCACAAATCAAAATTGTGTTGTGTTTCTTTTTATTTTATCTTTTTTTGAAGAACTTTAAAACTTAAATAACTAAAATAATAAAAATAATAAAAAGGCTTCACAGCCCAAACAGATATTTTTGATATTGGTGAAGGGGTGTAGTTTTAAATTTAAGTAGAAAAATATGGAAAAACTTGTTTTAGTATATAATGGCAAGGTTACAAAAATTTGCTTTTTTTTCTAAGGTCTCACATTGAACTTAGAGCAATATCTTTCGTTTTGACATTTTTCAACCAGGTCTGTGAGTGTTGCCAGATGAACACATATGTTCTGAATATAAATACAAAAAAAAAGAGCTTGAAAAATGCCGAAAATATTTGTTATGATTTTTTTAAGTTAAAAATGATTAAAAATACATAAATAAGTAAAAATAAAAGTTTGTTATGTTATTATTTCTTTAATTTCTCATCAATACTGTGTTTTATTTATAATTCAATTAGGTGAAGTAATGTTATTTGAACTAAAAAAAAAATTAATATTATGTCAGTTATTTTAATTTTATCAAAAACATTAAAACTTGGGTTTTTTGGATTTTTTTGGTAAAAAGTTTTTCTCAAATAACTCAAAAACTAATAAAGATTTTTGCACTTGGTTTTCAAGTTTGCTTGTTGGTAAGAACATTGAATATTTAGTAAAAACATACCAGTTTTAAAGCAACATTTTGAAAAAAAATCAACTTCAAAATAAAAAAACTACGATTTTTCAAAATTTTAACTTTAAAATTTTATATTACACAAACTATACACTTCAACAACTTGAATGAAAATTAAAGAATAGAGATTACTGTACGACCTTTTGTTAATTTTTAATGTTTTTTTTTAAACTTTAAATCATTTTTTCACAAAATTGCCCCTCCTGCCTAAACTAAGGGAGCTGGATCCCCTCTCCTATACAATTTTTTTCTTAATTTATATCCAAGAATAATTCTGCAAAATATCATCTGCGCTTTATTTAATTTAAAAAAAAATCAACTTTTTCGTGCCTGTTTCGCGTTTAAAAATAATATTTTTTTACACAAAACTTACTTAAATTCAAGATAACACTTCGCTTTCATCATAAAATCACAAAAAGTTGCAAAACAACACTCAATAACTTGTGAAAATAATTTTTATCACAAAACTACCTAAACTGCCCCACTGTGCGTCTCGTCGGTCTGTGCGTCCACTGTAATTTGAGCTAGAGCCTAAACGGATAGACCGATTTGCTTGAAATTTGGTACAGAGCATTTTAATGTGATTCTTTAGGGGAAAAATACGAATTTTTGTTTTAGCTCATCTGGAACGGGTAGCTGCCATACAAATATATTGTTTTTTTTTTTTTAATTTTCTGTTAAACGGCTTCAACGATTTTGATTTAATTTCGTACACGAAATAACCAAGTCAATTATACAAAAACTGCGTTTCAGATTTTTCGCAAAAAAATCACATAACGGAAGTAGGTATTCTACATTTTTTGAGAAAATGGTCTTATTTTTGGGTTATTCACGTATATCTTTTTGATGATTCGACCGATTTTGTTATTATTTTGCAATCTGATGCTTCTTGATAGTATAAACAATAATGCATTTAAACATTTTTAAAAACATTTTTTTATAAACAAAAAAAAAATCAAACAAAAAATATATTTTTTAGTCCTTTTGACTCTTTTAATATTTTTTTTGTTAAATATATATACATCATGCGTCTTCAATGTGTGGTTACACACAGTTGTTAACTACAAGAGTAAGTTCGTGCGATCAAGTTGTGCAAATTTTTTGTTTCAGTACTATACAACATAGTATATAAGACAGTTTTAAATAACGTGGCGGTCAAATGGCGCTCTCCAGAGTCCATACACTGCCAAAACCTTCCGGATGATATTTTTTTTGGATTTAGCCTTACAAAATTTTCCAGTTCCTACTTCAATTTATTCACGCAACTCCACTGGGAGGTACCCATTTTTTGATGCCTATAAATCTTTAAAAAATAACATTATTTCAAATATCCCCATTTTTATTTATCTCACCTTCAGAAACCTCTCCGAACGTCCGAACAGATACCACAAAATTAGCAAAACATATTAGCAACTTTTTGAGTGCAGTTTCCAGTTTATCTTAATATAACACCATTTTAACGGTTTTCACTAATTACCTTTCGGATGGCTCATAAAATAAAAGTTATATTACCATTTCCCTAAGGCTCGATCGACCTGAATAATAATCAAAAACAACTAATCGCCCCGGATCGCCACCTCGGCCGCATCGCATCATCATATGGAAGCGCAGAAAACCTGATGACCATTCTACGGGATGATGTGTTTCTCCTCGCGCTCAGCTCAGCTTCCGTCTTACTTCTTCGATTTGGTTGTATAATATTAAATTTTATGGCCTACACTAACATTATTATTTGCCAAGCTATTAGATAAAAACTAACTTTACAGTTGCGATGAAATAATTATGTTTAGTGGGTTAATACACATTGCATGCGATGGTCCGATACACGACGATGAGATGACAACCGACTGGGGCGACATCTATACACCGTAGAAAGGTGCGGATCATAAATTTAAACTATACATTGTGAATGTAAAAGTTACGTGATCATCGCGTGACCCAGGCCTCATTTTGAAGAAAAACACAAAATGCCCAAATCATTACATAGTTTTTTAGATGGGACCCTTACGGCCTTCCCGATTATGCTTCCTATAGATGCATAGGCAATCTGCGCTGTTGCTGGCAGCGGGAGGCCTGGGTCAGTGATTTATAGTGGCACATTCCAAAGCAAGGTGGATTGCGTATACCTTTGATATGCTGATGCTTGGCTGCCTCGTAACGGATAGCATTATAAACCGTTTAGTTGGATGGGCTCTCGAAGAATCTAGGCAGTATATTTTATACGCGGCCGTATAGATATTTGCATAAGCGTGCATAGTCGCGGGTAGATTTATGTGATTGCACGCGTCTCTACAAAATGCTGATGTTATATGCAGACATTCCTATATAGGCACACTTAGATCGATGATGCACCTTGTTATTGGAATTTGAATGCTAGCTACTCGAAGATATTCACTTCTGAATGCCTCAAAGTGATGGAATTCATGGTGCGGAGCCACCACCACTCTTGTACACACACTCCGATGACCGGGACAGATTATATACATATGCATACGATATACGATATACGAGCGTTTATAGATTTTTAAGTGATGGGTGGTTTTGGCGCGGTGCATGCAGATAGAGATTATTATTATTATTTTTATTGCTCAACGATGGGCATCTTTTTCAAGCTTTTGATTTATTTAGATATTTCTTTAGCTATTACTGTCATTACCATAATCACTGGCGCCATCTAGATTCGTTCATCCAGCTTTGGTCACTATAGATGGATAAAGTTGGGGACACAAGTTAACAAGTGTGTGTAATTATACCAACAAAGTACGTAAAACGCACAGCAGATGTAAAATTGCAGTTCTGCAACGCAACTATAGAAGCCTAGCATACCAAAAATATTCGAATTTTGAAAACGACTGTCGATTTTAATATGGATCAAGAGTGGTAATTGCATAATCTTTGTCAGAACTTTAATTAACCGATCGACTATCATATGTATCAGACAAGCCAATCATAGGAATTCAATTCCATGTTTTACACTAAATGAAAAGACATTCAAGACTAGATGAGGCCAAATGGCGGGTTAGCTGGAAATCATAAATTAGACAAATGTGACGTTGAGTCATTCACATTTTTAAAATCTCATAAATCACATGGCACTAAATGTCTCAGAGGTTAAATTGTAGCTTTGAAATACAATCACTTCTCTGAAGTCAATTAGCTATAGCCACAACAGATTTTGTTCTTAATGAATTAGGCCCTCTCTCCGCATCATGTGAATGATGTTTTTTTGTAGTTCAAGTTGCAAACCAGGATCAAATGAGTTTACTTTTGAATCGATTTATAACAACTGGCTTATAATCAGTTATTTTTAGAGCTAAAAAAAAATTTAAATTCCCCCCAGAGATTCATCTTAAATCTTTGAGTTCTATCAAAATTGAAGACAACGACATAAGTGGCTTTGTATTCGTTTTGACAAGACATACATAATTGGGACACATTTTTTTTTAAGTCTCCATCGTCGTTATGTCAGCTTTGATTAAAATTTCGAGTTACAAAATTATACTCTTAACACATTTGCAGATAACGTCCCAACTAACAATTTAGCTTGTATAAGGTCCAATTTTTCGAATTTGGCAAGTAATAGCTTGTATAGAGCTTGTATAAGGCAAACTTTCGCAAGCCACCCTTTTTAAACCTCTACAATAAAAAAAATAGCTGCTATAAGGCCTTTAGAAGTGAGTTTGACAGGTTCTATGCAAGGCTTGTAGATAATGGTTCAAAATTGCCTGTATAAGGCCTTCCAAAGTAGTTAACTAAAAGTTAATTAAATTATAGCTGCTATAAGGCTCTTCACGACAAGTCAATGCAAACAACTTGTGTAAGGCTTGCCTATAAAGGCCTTATACAAACATAATTAATATGCTATCATCTAGAATCTTATAAATAAGTTCTTACAAATAAAATAAGAAAGGTAAGTACTGAACATCGTAAAAAAGAAAAGAAGTGCTAACAGAAATAACTTTTTAAGTCTTACAGAAATGAATAACTCATGGACAAAATTTAAAAGATCTGGAACTTATCAAAGGCAAGTGCAAAAAAACAGAGATGCAATTCTTAAAACAGCCCGTGAAGTTTCAAAAAATTTGAAAGAACAAAGAACAGATCTTAGATGCGAGCAATTATCGACTGTTCCTCTGCTGCAATTGGAAATAGTCGCAGCCAGCAACCTCCTCAACCATTAGATAGTATTTTGGAAAGGGTCTTTTCTAACACTGCAGGTAAAAATATACATTAAGCATTTTGACAAAGTTTTATCATGAATATAATGAAACCCCAAATATTTTGTAGCTGATGATGATTACACTTCCAAAAGCGTTGTTGACTCGTCAAGTGAAGATGATTCTGAAATGGATAGGAATAGAAAATTTCAGATTCATTTACGGAAATGGGCTATCGAGCACCAAATAACTCATACGGCGTTAAAGGATCTTATGAAAATAATAATCTCAGACATTGGGGAAATGTTTCCAGAAGATCCGCGAACGCTGTTGAGGACTCCAAAGGAGATCATTTGCACGAAATTGAGCAATGAGGGACTTTATTGGCACCACGGGTTTGAAAAGTGCATCCGGTGCATATTTCGCGACATAAAAGAGTCGAAGACGGTTTTTATAAACGTAAATATGGACGGACTACCCATTTTCAATAGTTCAAAGGTAGAGTTTTGGCCTATTTTGTTTAACATTCATGAAATGCCAGAGTTTCCAGCCATGGTAATAGGAATATATTGTGGTACTTCTAAGTGCTCAGAATTGGATTCATTTCTGTTGTCATTCGTCGATGAAATGAAAAAAGCTAAGTAATTTTCAAATACTAACAAAGATAAATATCTCTCACCCTTAATATTTTCTTTATAGATATGGTTTCAACTTGTTAACATTTGATATTATTTTTCTCAACAACGAAGTGGCGTAGTGGTAGAGTGCTGGAGTGGTATGCGGAAGGTTTCGAGTTCAAACCCAGGTAAGTAAAAATTTTTATAATTAAAATATAATTTAAATAATTACAGAATGCAGTGGAAAAGGTTTCGGGAGCTGACTGAGAGGAGGAATATATATAAAAATGTAATATAAATAAAAATAAATACTAAACACTACAAAGATAATATTTTTTTTTTAAATCTGTTTTTTGTGTGCCTTTATATAGACATTTAAAAGGCTTGGGTAAGGCCTTTTTATAACATCTAAAGCAAGCTATTAGTAATAGCTGTCATTAAAAGGCTTGGGTAAGGCCTTTTTATAACATCTAAAGCAAGCTATTAGCAATAGCTGTCATTAAAAAGCTTGGGTAAGGCCTTTTTATAACATCTGAAGCAAGCTATTAGCAATAGCTGTCATCAAATAGCTTTTGTAGGGCCTTTTTATGACATCCAAAGCAAGCTATTAGTATTAGAGCTGTCATAAAATAACCATCTGAGCCAAGCTAATTGCATTTAATGAAAAGCTATTTGCTGCTTTAACACCTGTCAACAAAGGTCTTATAGCAGTTATATAGCTTGCGTAATGTGCGCCAAAATTACTTGCATAAGGCCTTTTATTGTTTTTATAGCAGTCTGAAAATAACTTGTTTAGAACCTTATACAAGTTAAATTGTTAGTTGGGGTTGCTTAAGCTTATAAGTGATGATATACCATACCTATGTATACATATTTTAATGAATCAGTACTTGATCCATAGGGATTATTTAATTATCTAATCGACCTGTCCTACGATTTTATTTAAAAGTTTTTCTCATAATTTTTTAGTATTTTGAAAATTTGAAGTTTTAAATTTTTATAACTATTTCTAAAGTATTTGAATACAATCTTCTTCTTCTTCTTCTTCTTCTTAATATATAATACCAAGTCGTTTAAGTTACAACACTTATAACTCAAGAGCCGCTGGACCGATTTTAATGATCTTTGATTTGTTGGATTTGTCTCCGCCTCGAATAGCAGAATAACTATAAAAATATTTGAAAAATTCATTTTGTAGGTTGAAATCCGATTAAAAATACTCAACTTGCATTTGAAAGGTTATTACTACGAAATGGCTTCAAGGGTATTTTTTTTTTTAATTTTCAATTTGTAGGGTGAAATGGGGTAAAAATAAAAATTATTCGATTTAAGATATTCTTTTTGAGTTTGAAAGGATATTTAAAAACAAATGTTATTTATTGAGTGAAATTGGGGTGAAATTAAAATGGTATTTTTCGAATACGAAAAATTGTTTCTGTGTTAGGAAAGCAATAAAAGTTGGACTAAGAGGATCTTTTTTTTTTACAAATTAGGGCGTTCATAACGTGGAGTGGGTTAAAACCCAAAAGGTAGCATTCGATTAAAAAAAGTAAAAAATAATATTTTCTCTTGTAATTTTTATGCGAAGTTTAGGTTTGTCCGTGCGAAGCCGGGACGGTCAGTTTATGAATAGATCAGTTAATTATAATTACAAACAACGGAAACCCTGAAAGCCTTAAAGAGGGGCAGGTTTATAGGGTGAAATGAAAAAGACGTATTCGATTAAAAAAACTCTACCTGCTTTCGAAAGGTTATTCTTAAGAAATACCTTCAAGTAGGTATAATTTATTTTAAATTGCAATTTATAGGATGAAATGGGGTATAAAAAATTAAAATGTCCGATTAAATAAACTCCTTTTGTGTGAAATGTTATTTTGAGTGGATGATGGCCTTAGAAATATTTTTCTCAAAAATTTGGTATTTATAGGGTAAAAGAAGGTAAAAACGAAAAGTGGTAACCGATATCAAAAATTTTGTTTGCTTAAATATTTATCTATATTTTCATTTGTAATTTTTATGCGAAGCTTAGGTTTGTCTACCCGTGCGAAGCCGGGCGGTTCAGCTAGATCGATTAAATATTTGTGTATGGTTCTATAATGGCTCTCTCTCTCTCTTTTTATCGATATTTTTTATAAATAGTACTGTAGTGCTGAATTGAAAATAGCTAGTTGCATTCCTCCCTAAAACAATTCCTTAGTTTATACCTAAAATAATTCATATAAATAGAGAATATGGCGAAGGAATCCAGAGAGTCAGGGTCTTAACTCATCTTAAAAACATTAAAATACTCCTTAAAATCGGGGACTCATTTAATAACCATTTATTTTCTTGCAGTTTTGGGAACTCATGTGTGTTATGTATAGTTCGTTGTTACTTTCACGGGGCATTTGGATTGAATCCAAAACTTTCCACCTATACAATTGGATTAGATAGAAAATTGAACGTCTAGCCTCCATGATTGCTGACAAACATCACCACATACGAATGATAGAAAAAAGAAAAAAGAGAGCTTTGGCACCATCACTCATTTATTTGTATATCCTAGAGCTCCGCGAAAGTCACTTACTTAAACTTTTTATACATTTCTAAATTTTTTTAACCACCTGCGATTTTTTTAACATGAGAATTTTGAACATCCTTGATCATAATGAAGAACAATTTCCGACTGAGAATTTGAATATAGAAAAGAATGGTACACTTAGGCGTATACGTACTTTTCGTATTTCCATGTTTGAGAATAAATTGCTGTCAAACATTGTAGCCCAGATTTTATTAATTAAGGATTTTTGTTATCTTGTGAATTGCTCTGAGTTTCTTTGCCAAAAATTAAAAATATCGTTACTCCAGAACGAAGCGAAAACGATAAAACCACCTCTAAAGTTTTTCGACTTTAATTGATCTCAGGAACCTTTGGTTTTCTTGGGCGACGTTAACTTTAATATTAAGTAGAACTTTCGTTTTAATCTCAATAAGACTTTCACTTCGATTTCTTTAGTACTAGACCAGGGTTTTCGTTTTTGTAGGGAGAGAATTTAAAATTTTTGTAAATTCCTCAAAAACTATCAGTTTTTTTCGTAAAATGTATTAGCAGCAATTGTAGCATATAAAATTCTACGCAGTTACAACTTTTTTTACTTTAATAGTTTTTTTAAAAAAAAAGTAGTATAAGGGTACCCACTTATTAGGACATGCTAAAGGTGGAATATTGTTTTTGGAGGTGCATTCTTAAAATGTGTTTTAATAATAAATAAAATATACAAAAAATAACTTGAAAATTGGGAACACAAACACAAAAAAAAAACTTCAGTTAAACAAAATAAATGGAATAGTCATTGTTTGTTCATGGTTAATTTGTTTTTTGGTTAAACTTCTCTTTTAAAAACAGTTTAGACCTACTGTGGAAACCACAAGAAAACAAACGAGTCCATATTTTTTTTTACTCAGACGGTGATGATCTAGAAAATTGTGCATTAAAACATAAAAAAAAATACTAATATCAATCTTAGTGAAGAATTGCATAAGCTACAATATTGTTGTTCTTTTTCAAAAAAAAATGTCAACCCCTTTTTCTTTTCCTAAAACTGTTAAAGTGTTAACCCTGATCCAAACTAAAAGCATCTGCTTTTTAGAAGATTCTTAAGACACAAATAAAACTCGCGACCAAAATTCAGCTTTGTCGCAATTTTTCTGAAGTTTTGCAAATTTTTCTGGGCAAATAATAATTTAGAAACAATTTTTGCAGCGTGTTGACTGAAGTAGGCCTCTCTCAAACCCACATAAACTTCAACAATTTGTTGATACTTTATTGCAATATTGATTCAACATCTCAATTACAAAACTCCACTTGAACTATATTTCTTACTTTCTTGAATGAGGTTGAGGTTCTATAAAAGTAGGTTACCTAATCTAACTAGAAAAATCATGTTCCATTCAAGTTGTATTCACACTTAACAAAAAAATCAGTGTAATAATCATAAAACATCTTCTATATGTAGGAAGGTTGAGATTATATCGCTGGAGGAAGTAATTCAATTGAGATTCAGAATTGGAACTCCAAAGATGAAATAATTTAAAACAACACGATGAAGAAGAGAAAATAAGATCTCCGCATGTCGCATGGCTCGTGGCATTCATTTTAACTCCAATATCAATTCCAATGCGCGGCAACCCAATTGCCGCAATGATTGACGATCTGTTGATATTTTTCTCGACGGGTTTCCGGAAAGAGAACTCTAATATATTTGATTTTCCTTTTGCTATCCCGCGTGCCATAGATGCAGGCGTATTGATTACAAACATTCCAAAAAAACAAACAGTTTCCATAGTTTATGTGCAGGCACTAAAAAAAAAAAAACCAACAGGTGGGGGAGCTGGTTTTCCAATAGGTATTTCTTTTTTTTATAAGGAGCCACTTTCGAAAAAAAAAAAAATACAATGTCAATTCTGCGTAGGCCAGACAGTTGTTTTCAATGCACAACACACGCTGTGAGAAAGAGAAATTCCAGCAGCGTTCTTGATGACTCGCTTAGTGCTTATCATCACAGAAGTATATGTATGGAGTCGATAGTGCAATGAATTGGGTTTCCATAAAATTTGACATTTTTATTCATCATACTCATCCATATTCATATCGGACTTAGATGCAAGCTGGAAACATGTTTGTGCCCACGGATTAATGAGTATCCAACCAGCTGTTCTTATAGAGCCCATATGATATTATTATTAGCTGAACTAAATGTGGGGTCGAAAATTGATGAGTTACTATTAATTTTGTTGGTCCAATTATGTTTAATCAAGTGTTTATTGGAATTTCTAATTTAAAAAAAAAAAAAAACAACAGTTAAGATACCCAAGAACCCAAGCGGGACTATTTTAATTTACCAAGAACGCCTACGTCCTACGAATTTTAAATTCTTATATGATTTCTGATGGGTATACAGAGTGTTTCCTAAACAATGAACAATTCCTAAGAGAGTTTTTCTTCGGCATGTTATAAGAAAAATCGTTTAATCCCCGTTTATGAAGGGAGGGCAATTTTCTAAAACATTTACTTGAAGTGAATAGATAAATAAAGGGTGTTTTTTTTAGACGTGAGGTTTTCAATCTGGCAATTTTTTTTTCGGAGTTGGTCTTCTGGACAGCTGTCACTTGATTTATGCTCAGTTTGGTTTGCCATTTCATAATTAATAGACTTACGCCTGAACAAAGTTTGCAAATCATAGAAATTTATTACCAAAATAATGGTTCGGTTCGGTCGACATAATCGCCCAGCAGGTAATTCGAGGAACTATGGATCGGTTTCGCACCACGTTTACTCTAGTGGATAATACGCATCCTCAGAGACGCCATAAAGTTCGCACCGAAGACGCTATTGCTGCTGTGGAGTAGAGTATTGAAGAAGACCCGAATGAGTCCATCCGCCATCGCACGCAACAATTGAAGCTGTCGAAAATTGGGCCTCTCGGCTTGAATTTATTTGAGCCAACTGTGGCGTCCACTTGCCCGAAATCATTTTTACAACATAATTTCAAACCCCTACCTTAATAATAAAGCTTAATTCTTGGCTATAACATTAAATTATATGGGTTTTATTTCTTCTTGAAAACCACACGTCTAAAAAAAACACCCTTTATACATAAATTAACAAAGCTTTTGGAAGTTTGGGGAAAGATTCTATTTTCCCTGTTTTGAGGGGGAAGGGCAATTTTCTAAAACTAATACTTGAAGTGAATAGATAAATATTAAAAAAAATATTTCCGATCTCAAAATTTTGTAATAAAAGTTGAACAAAAATTTGTATTAAGATTTTTGTTAAAAATTTGCGTAGTCGATTCGATTCCTATAAATGTACGAAGAGAAAAATAATGTAAAGAACAAACGTTTCGCTTGAAATTTTAAACATTTTGTGTCACAGGTTGAGCAATCTGAGTTGAGAACCCAGCAAATAATGGGTGATTTTTTAAGAGGTTTAGAACTTTTTTTAAAAAAATTCGAAAAAATGAATGAAATATTTATTTGAATCGATAGTTTGAACCTTGCAATTTAATGTTTAAAGATAATTTCATGCAAATGTTGACCGCGGCTGCGTCTCAGGTAGCCCATCCGCTGAGTCCAATTTTGGCATACTCTTTCACAAATATCGGCCGGTATCTCACGAATGAATACATGGATGTTGGCTTACAGTGCGTCAATCGAAGCGGGCTTGTCCCTATAGACATTAGCCTTGACATACCCCCACAAAAAATAATCTAATGGTGTCAAATCGCACGATCTAGGCGGCCAATTGACCGGCCCGAAATGTGAAATTAACTGTTCACCAAACTCGCCTCGCAATTGCGCCATTGTTTCGCGTGCTGTGTGGCATGTGGCACCGTCTTGTTGAAACCACATATCATGCAAGTCAAGAACTTCCATTTCGGGCAAAAAAAAGTTTGTTATCATCGCTCGGTAGCGTTCACCATTGACAGTAACGCTGCGATTCGCATCATCTTTGAAGAAATATGGCCCAATAATGCCGCCGGCCCATAAACCGCACCAAACAGTGGCTTTTTCGGGATGCATTGGTAGCTGTTGCAATGTTTCTGGCTGATCTTCACTCCAAATGCGGCAATTTTGCTTATTTACGTACCCATTCAACCAAAAATGAGCCTCATCGCTGAACACAATTTTTCGATAAAAAAGCGGATCCTCGGCCATCTTTCCAAGAGCCCATTCACCAAAAATTCGGCGTTGTGGTAGGTCGGCTGGCTTTAGTTCTTGCACCAGCTGTATCTTAAAAGGCTTTACGCCCAAATCCTTCCGCAAAATTTTCCACGTAGTGCTGTAACAAAGGCCTAACTGCTGGGAACGGCGCCGAATCGACATTTCGCGGTCTTCTGTCACACTAGCTGATACGGCCGCAATATTTTCTTCACTACGCACAGTACGTAAACGTGTTGGTGGTTTAATGTCCAACAAAGTAAATTTGGTGCGAAATTTAGTCACAATCTTCCGAATAGACTGCTCAGAAGGTCGAGAATGCCGATCATAAAATGGAAGCAGCGCGCGATGAACATTTCGAACCGAGCACGAATTTTGATAGTAAAATTCAATAATTTGCAAGCATTGTTCATTTGTAAGACGATCCATGGTTAAATTGCAAACCAAACTGAAGCTGTTTGACAGTGACACAAGGTACTAAACACACGTCAGCTGTCAAAACCAGTGTTGCCAAAACCAAACCAGCTAAAAAATCACCCTTTAGAACTTCCTCGTAAAAAAAAAAATATCTTTTTAAAACCATTTACCACACATTTTAGTTTCCTCTTGATGCATGCAAATATACGCTATAAATCAGAAACCACACACATTGTGTCGCGTCTCGTGACATATTTCAATGACCCCGCCATTAAAAATGTTCATTATGCTTACTCACCACTCACCACAATAACCAATTGTTAAAGATTTCCGCAAAAAAATGAAAAAAAAAATTACAATTTTAACAAATTGCTTAAAGTCTCAGGAAATTCCCAAATGAGTTTTTAACACGCCATTTGAATTATTGATGTCAAATGAACTTGTCAAAATCAAACAAACAACATCAGCTTTCTCTTAAGGTCTCTATGGACCAAACAAAAATCTACCATCATCCACATCCAGACGGGCGATAAGGTGTAGTACGAGCATAATATGCCAGAAGAATCAGCCACCGCTTGTAAGTTGTAAAGTTAAACGAAAGTTCCCTTTGCGAATGCGGATCACTTTGTAAATTGAAATAACAATCGTACAACTATGACAATGTAATAGCATTTGTGGCACGCGACTCCAACTATACTGAAAAGATACAATCTCGATATTAAGAGGGAGGGTGAGAAACAATAGCTCAAAGAAGTCAAATCCCACAATTTTGTATACAAAAACCAATTTGCCTTGTGGAGTTATGTATTTTTCCATTTCAGGAAAAAGAAAAAAAAAAACTTAGATACAAAAGAAAGATTCAAACGAACATTTTGGAGAAAGATTACGAACCAAACTCTATTATGTTGTAGGTGAATTGGAAATTCAGTCAACGGAAATGATCACGTTTGCTGGTATCGCTTGAATGGAGGATAAAGAAATTCAACCGCGCGCGCAAGCCAATTGGTGTGTAGGTGTTTTTGATTATTGCGGTCATTAGTCTTTTGCTGGAGATCAATCCAATTGTAAAGGAGTTGCAGTCGTAGGTATAAAGTGGTTACCCTGTGGGTTATTATGTTTTAAATTGTGCTGGAGATTTTCCATCAAATTGAAGATATAAATTCTTTTACCCCTCAAGGTGAAAAATTAGTTACTTACTTGATTTGAAATGACTTTTTTTAAAAGAGAACAATTAGGTACAGTGTGGATGAGAAGAAAATACATGAGTTAAAAGGGGATGATATTTGTCCAGCATCCCGAAAGGATTTTATTTATAAGTAGGTAGAACGTATTCTCTATTTTCAAGTAATTGTCTCCGTAGTAATATTTTAAATAAATAATTTTATTTTTGTACCTACATTTGAATTTGTAATTTAATTTTTTTATTTTAATTTCTTCTTTCAGGTAAGTGAATAAAATATCATTATTTCAAGTATTTGAAACTTTAAATACATAGGCATGCGTATACATAACCATCGACCTACCTATGGGTGTGTTAGTAAGTATAACAGTGTTTGAACTCAAATAAAAAAATAATGAATAAGTTTTATGCGAGTTAACAAAGTATCACAATTTCTTCCATTTCTTTACCATTTTTTGAATTCATCATGTAAAAGGTCTAAGTCCGCCAATATATCACCAAAAAAATTTATATACAGGACTGGATCACACGAAATTGCTCTTTTGTTCCAAAATGTGGATGGAAATAAGGCCACGGGTGGTTTCGGATGAAGGCTGCGTGGCCTAATTTCATTTTTCAATCCCGGCTTTGTTTCATTTTGGAAATAAAATAAGGCTAAAGCAGTGCACATAATTTAATTTTTCAATTGTGTCCTTATTTCATTTTCGATCGTGGTCTTAGGCCGAGTGTGAATTGGATTAAAATCGCATTTAATTTTATTCAATGTTTAATTTTTGAAACAAATGAGGTGAAACGTCAAATTTAAATCTCGGTTAAAATTTAATCGACAATTCAATTTAATTCAATTCAATAGTGTGGCTACGTATAATGTCGTTTTCGGTTAAATTTCGGAACTGTTCCATTCCTATCGGAAATGGAAAATTTGGTGTAAAAAAAGTGAACAAGGAGTAGCTTCGAATGTCCACTCGTCTGATGCACACCATTTCTTGCACACCACACTGTCTTCCAAGCAATATCCAATTTTAAGTCATTTTATGAATATCCGTTTGATATTGATGACCGTTTGATGTCGATTGCGTCTAATATTTCTCTTTTAGATAATTTCCAATCTGTAATAATATGCATAAAAGTTAAAGAGTTGGTTGCTGTTTCTGCTGCGGTCGTCGTCGCCATCACCATCAGCGTTCGTATGGACGATGAAGATTATGAAGTGCACCACCAACAGACTCCTATAGAGGTGTAGAGTTTTTAAGCGAAGCGAATATACCTTTGATTTGCAACGATACGGACATAAATACCAAGCCAGACAGTGAATGCGATTTGAATATATAGGAACTACGTAACGCATACATCAGCTCCGACCACGCATTGGCATCACTTGTCAGTGCCTAGAGAAGCCGGATTGAGTGTATATATCTGCTCTATGGTCGGTGTGGTTCGGCGGTGTGCCACTCCATTGGATTTCGCACGCATTGTGCATGTAAGAGGAGACTTGGTCTTTTTTAGCATGAAACATAATGTGGATTCAAAATTTATTACCCTATTTCTATATTTGGCGTATTGAATGCTTTTGATTGATGTCTGATGATTATAGTACTATTTGCATGGTGAATGAGTATGATCCGGTTACGTTTGAAGGAAGAGTTCGGTACTTGGGACTCTTATCAAGAGTATAGACGAGTAGTGACTCTCAATCATGGGTGTAGGTGACCCTCCTGAAGAGATTGATTTTCGAATAGCACAGCCGACGAGATAGGGAAAGTGAACAAAGTCGTTTGCACCGCATAAACATGATGAATTTGCATGTAAACTAGATGTACTAGGAATACTTGTATGCCAGCTCATTGTATATGATATGCTTACCAACTTCAAATCGAGTGTAAAATTAATTTTAAACAAATGTTTGTTTTTTTTTTTTAATCATGAAAGACCACCTGGTGAGAAATAGCTATTGCAATGTGTTGTAAGTTGTTTGCTTTTGCTTGCTATTAATGCCGAGTTATTGGCATGTTTGGTATTTTTGTAATTTTCCAATAAAATATGATTTAGTTGAAGTTCAGTGATTTATAGTTTATTTGGAAAATGCAAAATAATATTGAGAGACATAATTAATAACACGTAACTGTGACAGCAGCACTCTTGGTGTTAAGATGTAATTTTTCAATATTGATATCTGATAATAATAAATTGATGCAGGCAGAGAGATACTGAAATTCACCTTGTGTCCATTGCAACATCTCTGATTTGCATTAATATTGATAGAATTCGTGGAGAGTGATATATTGAAGGCGTGACAGTTTTACCTGAGAATAATTTGTCAGTACCTACCTCTAACACTTATTTCTTTGGGTTTAATAGCTGGCAACATTTTTGTTGCTAGCAACATCTTGCGGAATATAGTTCTAGTATTCATGTATCTTTCTATATGAAAAAGCAAATTTCATAAGATTTGTATGACGTTTTATTTTGAAGTGTGTCATATCTAGCAACTTTGTAGATCATTCTTACAGAGGGTTTAAGATTTAATATCTCACTTGGGTATTAAAATTAACGCAACGTCGGTCGCGTCGCCACAGACCCGTGAAGGCTCAGCATTCTTTTCTCTATTCGATCTTCAGTTATCTAGACAAAGTACGTAAGGTTTGGACTTTCTTGTTGTCTTGCATATTTTGGACTGGTATTCGAAAGTCCTATTGTTTGTATCGTTTTTGTTCATGCATTTGGTGTAGACTAGATAATGTAGTCAACAACCAACATTTTGTAATAGCTAATAGAGTTCGCGATTATAAAGGGTGTTTTTTTAAAAGGTATAGAACGTAAAGTTGGCAACACTATTTTAACTAGCGGCCGTTTTGTCAGCTTTCAAGTGATTTATTTTTAGTTTGGTTTGGCATTTCAACATCAATAGACTGACGCCTGAACAACGCTTCCAAATTGGGCCCAAATGAGCCCAAAACAACATTTCCGTTGATCCCAATTTTCATAAACGAATTTTGTTTAGTAATGAAGCTCACTTTTGGGTAAATGAATACGTCAATAAACAAAACTGCCGTTTTTGGAGTGATGATAATCCTCAAGTGTATGTTGAGACACCGTTAGACATCCACAAAAACTGACTGCTTGGTGTGCTTTAAAGTTTGGTGGAATAATTGGTCCGTACATCTTTAAAAACGATGATGGCCAGAACGTTACAGTCAATGGTGACAGCTATAGAGCCATGATTACTGACTTTTTCGTTCATTAATTGAGCAACCATGATGTGCAGGAGATGTGGTTTCAACAAGACGGTCGGCGCAACATGTCACACAGCTCGTGCCACAATTGCTTTATTGAAGGAAACGTTTTGTAACCGCATTGTTTCACGTTACGGACCCGTGAATTGGCCTCCAAGATGGTGTCATTTAACGCCGTTTGACTATTTTTTGTGGGGATATGTGAAATCGCTAGTCTGCGCCGATAAGCCCGAAACGATTGAACACTTGGGGGACAACATTCGCCACGTTATTGCCAATATACGCCCACAAATGTTGGAAAAAGTCATCGAAAATTAGACCTCCAGATTAGACTACGTCCGAGCCAGCCATGGCGGTCATATGCAAAAAATCCTATTTAAATTATTAAAACTATATTAAATGCCAGAAGATTATCTTTCAAATGAAGTAAATTTTTATGTCAATTTAAAAAAAAATCTTTGTTTTATTCCATTTCAAAGTTCTATACCTCTAAAAAAACACCCTTTATGTTCTCCTTTGGTCCTACGACAGGACAAAATATTCATATAATGCTCTTCCTTTCTAAACACATCAGCTCTTCCTTTTGTTAAGCATGAACTTTGTCTTATGTGTAAGGAGTTTTAAACTCATTTTGTTTGAAAAATCGAAGTATCAGTGGTTTTATGGGGTAATTTTTTGACGGAAATGGATCTCCATTAAAAAATAGGCAATATGTTTACTTAAAGGAAGATGAACTTCTTAACTACCTTGAATTTGCTGCTAGCAACTGTGACGGTTTTTTCTAGACGGTTGGCTTGTGCTTATTTGTTTAGTTCAAGACAAACAAGTTTCGCCTGCTCTTCAATCTGGGTGAGGGAATCTGTCTCGGCACTTTTGGAAAATGATTTCTTCTCTCCTCCAGAACGAAATATTTGAAACCACATGACAGTGCATATTTGGTATAGTATAGAGAAGCTTTTTTTGATTTCTAATGTCACGACACAATACAGCTGGATCATTTTTCTCGGGAACCAGATTTCGGTTATCGCTGCATAGAGCTCTTGGAAATGAATTCTTTAAAAAATATACATATAGGTAAATGTTTTCTTCCGCCACCCACGAGTTGATGCATGCACCCCACCAACGTATTATAGCCTCCGAATTTGAAAAGAAATCTTAGTAAACCATTACAACTTGTTGCATTGTTATTTTAAGCTACTCAATAAAAAATCCTCCTTTGAATTCGTGACAGTAGTTAAAATTATCTCAATAAAAGTAAAAAAATTAGGTTATAGCTTTAAGTTTTAAACAAAATTACCCCGACGTTGGGCGCCATCATTAATATAATGATTCTTTGAGAATCTCCCTGATATTGAAGAAAAAAAATATAATGGCAAGAGAGTTATTAATTTAAGATGAAAATAGACTAGTTTTTGTAAAAAAAAAACAAATTTCACAAAAATTCAAGATGGCGCCCGACGCAAATGTGCTACGATCTCGCTTGTTGACTCCAAACGATCACTCCCTACAGATATGCATACTTGTAGACAATACAACGAGTTGCAACAATTGGCAATTTCAAAGATGCCAACAATCCGAGTCCGACTAGTACATTACGTGAAAATGATAGTTTATTTGAACTTTGTCTAACTAAGGGATCATAAAGTGACAATTACTCAAAAATTTAAAAATATCTTATTCTTCGAATATTTGTCCATCTTCCAAAACTTTTACAACAAAGCAGATTTAATGCGTTCTATTTTTATGCTTATTTACTAAAAGTTTGTGCTGTGCTCTTTTTATGTCGAAGCCGACGACAGCTGGTGTTCTTCATACCTCCAAAATATCAACAACTATAAACGTCCTTCCATCGAATGTAATTCACACCGGAAAAGTTAATAGCGCTGGGATATGTTAGCTTCCAAGAATTTCTTTCATTTTAGTCAATCCATCAATCTGACAAAAAAAAAAAGAAATCAAGAAATCATATGCCTTGAGATTTTGTTTCCTCCATAAAAAGCTTAGTGTTATTATGTACTCAGTGCAAAGCCAAAAATATTCCTACTCTATTTAAAATTAACGCCAACGCACGCATCTTTTGAGTGAAAATAACAAAAAAAAAACACTCTTCCATAGAAAAAAAGCAAATATTATGTAGGTACCTATACCTACCTACCACATTGGCAAGAAGCTCCATCCCATAAACAAACAATCTTTTTTGTTGTTGTTTGGAGTTGCATGCCTCGTGCATGCATGCGCTAACGCTAAACAACATATAAAAATAGAAAAACTCGCTTTCATCCATTCTACTGTCAAGTTGAATGGGCTCTGACCCAATTTTTCACTTCATTGATTCCATCAGTAGTTTTTGTTGTTGGTGAATGTTGACCCGTTTTTTTCTCTTTTATATCTGTTGCAACAACCGGGAACGCATTTTTCTTTAAAAGCCTAATCAAGCCGAGTAAAGTGTGGTATGTGGGCGACATCTAGCAAAGGAAAGCGAAAGCACACAAAATTTTATATGGAGTCCAATGAAACCTCCTGCTTTGGTGTCTCCAATTTGGCTATCAGTTGCCTTTTCATTTTCCGACAAACGACTTGATCGAATAAATGGACGGACGGACGGGACCTGACAGGCAAAGCACACAAGCCCGGCAGCAGTAGTAACGGCCGCGGTGCGCGCGAGCAGTGCATACAGAGACCACATGGCTAATTGGGTCAAGCGATTTAATGCTAGTCGGACACAGTGTCGAGTTGTCCGCACTCTTGTGTGTCACATAAATGGATGTTTGGTTCGCGGATAACTCATGTTCAAGTCAGCTGGCCTCTGGATGCCATTTAAGGGCTGTTGGGTGACTTACGTGCCCCGAGTTTTTGCCACGACGGCGGCGGTGTGTTCCGTAACTGTCATCGCGGTTGTATTTAATATGACTTTGTGCAGGCTTGAATTGGAAACGCTGTAGATTAGCAATCCAAGTGATCACCATCAATTCCAATAGTTTACAGGGTGTTTCAACAACAAAATTTTAATTGCCTCAGTTTTAAAATAAAATATTAAAAGTGAAAAAAACCAAGCCTCTCACCCTAGGTAATTTTAAAATTCTGACAGATTTCCGCGAAATAAAGATCAATTAGTCTTATTAACCCTTGAATCAAGCACAAAAAGTTAAAAATTAAAATGACAAATCCTCTCTGAACAGGGGTCAAATTTGACAGATTTTACAGAAAAGATTCGAAACAATTTTTAATAGTTGACCTAAGATCAGGCACACATGTGCTATAATGTTCTTTGACTGACAAGTTTTAACTAGAACCTGAATTTGTCACTCTAGGTTTTCACCTGTCAAACTCACACAGTCATTCTTGAACACCCTTTATCCCTCTATGATCCCGAAGAATGTTAACAAGAGTTGCGCGAATAGGTAATTAAACAAAAAGCATAATACATAAGTGCTCCCAGGCTATGTCAGCTATGAAGTTGAGTGTTCCCAACATGGTTCCCGCATGGTCTATTGATTGGCCTACTATATGTGTCTAATGTCTATGTTGTCTGTGTCCTATAATAATTTTTTTCCAATCAAGCGATATGTGTGGCATATCAATTGGAGCGCTAAGTGACGTAGTAGCAAAGTCAGTGAGTCGATTTGTTGTTTATGGTTATGGAATGACGATAGAGATATGGGCGGTGGGTTTGGTGTATGCTATTTTTGTTTTGAGGTTGATATGCTTGAGAATTGGAGCTTTGAGGCTGACGACGACCGACGAACCGGACGGTGCCGTCCGTCGGTGATGGAACGATAGGCGGTGGCGGTTTTGACTTTTCAAGAGTTGTTTTTTTTTTTTTTTTTTTTTTAATAATTAATTAGAAAGCATATTTCTGTCGTGGGTTTGTTTTTTTGTTAGGCATACACGAGTATTTTATGGAGTTGGAGCTGAGTAATCAAGTGCATAGGAGGTGGCTTGATGTTGTTAATTTGTTGCCTCAAAATTGAGCAATTGCCGTACAAAGTGACTTGAAGTAATGTTGCGTAATGTCTATTAATTACACATGCAGGTATATATTTAGAAAAATAAAACAGAAAAAAAACAAGTGATAAACCAAACAAACAAAATTTTCCAAATGAAGTTGATAAGATATATACGTATATGTACTAAGAAATAAAATGCACTACTCTGTCGCACAAACTTGCCCTTGTGATGGTTAAAAACCACAGTACACATAAATCTAAGGTAATATATTGCGCAGGTTCTCAGTCAGAAATTAAACATGACGGCTCGAGTGCCAACGAAAACTGCACATGGCATTACTAGAAACAACAACAAATATAAGCATTTTGACAAGTAAAGAGACACTGGATCCGCCATTTTCACAGATGCGCAAACTGAACAAAAATGAAAACGCTAATAATATTACCTTTAATATGTGTACGTACTGTGGCGCTAAAAACTATTTTGTGGGTACAAATTGAAGGTTTATGTTAATGGTTCAACAGTGTTATGTCATCTTTAATGAGAAAATTAAAAAAAAAAAAGACAAAAGTACTAAAATAAATTGATTTTTTGTATTTGATTTTGATTTGTTAAAAAAAAAACATTTTCAAAATTTTTAAAAATAATATTGTTGGAATTTAATAAAGCACCGAATTGTATATTATTATAACAGAATTGGCTGAGTCATTAAAAAGATATACGTGAATAACCTAAAAATATGGCAAATTTTTCAAAATTCCTCAAATATCCATGTGAAATTAGACATGTACGAAGTTTGATCAATATATTTAGAGCTTTTTTGGAGAAAACTGGAAAAAATCAAAATTTTTGTACGGCAGCTTCCCATTCTTAATGATTTTAAGCTAAAATTCGATTGAATCCTGTAAGAAATCGGATACAAATTCTCTGTACCAATTTTGAAGCGAATAGTTCAAAATGTTTTAATATAAATATCTCGAACTTTATTTCTACACCGAACTAATAACGGGTGATTTTTAAGCTGGTTTGGTTTTGGCAACACTGGTTTTGACAGCTGACGTGTGTTTAGTACCTTGTGTCACTGTCAAACAGCTTCAGTTTGGTTTGCAATTTAACCATGGATCGTCTTACAAACGAACAACGCTTGCAAATTATTGAATTTTACTATCAAAATTCGTGCTCGGTTCGAAATTTTCATCGCGCGCTGCTTGTGTTCAGCGATGAGGCTCATTTTTGGTTGAATGGGTACGTAAATAAGCAAAATTGCCGCATTTGGAGTGAAGATCAGCCAGAAGCATTGCAACAGCTACCAATGCATCCCGAAAAAGCCACTGTTTGGTGCGGTTTATGGGCCGGCGGCATTATTGGGCCTATTTCTTCAAAGATGATGCGAATCGCAGCGTTACTGTCAATGGTGAACGCTACCGAGCGATGATCACAAACTTTTTTTTGCCCGAAATGGAAGTTCTTGACTTGCATGATATGTGGTTTCAACAAGACGGTGCCACATGCCACACAGCACGCGAAACAATGGCGCAATTGCGAGGCGAGTTTGGTGAACAGTTAATTTCACGTTTCGGGCCGGTCAATTGGGCGCCTAGATCGTGCGATTTGACACCATTAGATTATTTTTTGTGGGGTTATGTCAAGGCTAATGTCTATAGGGACAAGCCCGCTTCGATTGACGCACTGGAAGCCAACATCCATGCATTCATTCGTGAGATACCGGCCGATATGTGTGAAAGAGTATGCCAAAATTGGACTCAGCGGATGGGCTACCTGAGACGCAGCCGCGGTCAACATTTGCATGAAATTATCTTTAAACATTAAATTGCAAGGTTCAAACTATCGATTCAAATAAATATTTCATTCATTGTTTCGAATTTTTTGTGTTTTTTTTTTTAAAAAAGTTCTAAACCTCTTAAAAAATCACCCGTTACTTTTCCTATATATAGAGCAAGAAAAACTGCCTTTATCTACTTTAAAAAAAAAAACACAAGGTACTTTTCTCGTTTTGCACTTAAGTCAATTTAAGGATTTGAGACAAATTCCTTGCATGAAAATGAAATTTGACTTAGTTTGACAGTCAAACTTTGACTTAGTACAGTAGTTCAATATTGTTTCATTAGCATGGAAATTGAAATAATTTACTAAAAATAATTTACAGTAGTCAGAAGTGAGATTCTGTCTTTACCAGAACTCGATAAAATTCTTACTAAATTAATTTTACAATTAGAGAGCGTGTTAAAAAAAAAACGCTGAAATAACGGAGTTAAAAATAATTTTTTTTTTAAATGTAAACTTAAAGAGCTTCCACTTTCGTTCAGAAAGTTTTTTTCAATACTGAACCCCAGAAATTCAGTCTTCAGACTTACCGTTCGGATTCGGCAAAAATTGTAGCTAAGTGCCCAACTGCCCACCACTTCTGCTGGCAAACAATGCGCAATAGTTGAGAGTTGGTAGTCACAAAGCTCTGGTTTTTCAATTCCCGTCAAACTTATTTAATGGGTACGAGGATGCCAAAAATTGCGACAAGTTACTGTACAATAAAACCACAGCCTTTCGAATGCAATGAAGCTAGTTGGCTTGATAACCACCCCTAGCTTGGGTCACTGCAGCCAAAAATAGAAGTAAGCAGCAAAATACACAAGTTCTAGCTTCTATAATGCTTCAGAAAAAAATGTAACCATTCTGTGCAATTTCCAGTTATTATACTTTGATTTAAAAAAAAAAAACATATGTATGTCAACTCTGGAGCTCAGATTTCTTCCTCATTCAACACCTTTTGCCAAAATGTGGCGAAAAGTAGAAAAATGAAAAACAAAAACACGCTCTAGAGATGCTTGTGTGCGAACAAATTGTGATTAATCTGTCAAATCATATTGAAACGGCAGTTAAAACACAATTTTCGTACGCTTTTTTGCAGACAGGTGTGTGTTTTTATTTTTCTCTTTTCCGCTTTTTTGGTAAAAGTCTTGAACGTTGTAAAGCCTTTACAATGAAGATCTTTGTGTCTTTCGGTTCGTTGATGTCGTCCATTTAAAGATTTTCTTCAGTGAACTGCTAGTTCTGTCATTTTATTGACGGAAATCGTACCTCTGCCGAATGTTTTCTCATAACGATGTCTTCAACTTTGTATACTACCAACAGAGCCATTTGTTTAATCGAAGTACCGTTTAACTCCACAATTACATTGAAGCACGACAGATATCAGGTTTCAGGTGTCATCATTTCTGGATTTTATCTAGTTGTCAAAAACTGTTGTATCAAGCTGAAACACTCGAAAAAAAAACCTAATACGAAAATAACGAATAAAAATAATTCGGAGCATCACTTAGGGAACGTGCTGAGAGCCAAACCTTCGATTTACACATACAAACAAGTGGAATTTTTAAATCTTAAGACTTGACATCTCAATTTACAGGAAACTCCTCTAAAACTGAATAAATGTCATCAAATTGCTTGCAAGATTCCTCTGACTTATTAAATTCCTCGTTCTGACATCTGACCTCCTGGGAAACGTCATAAACTTAATCACAAGTCTTTGTTGTTATAATCGTTTTATAAACAAATAATAAAAACGACTATTTTCGTAATATTAGAATTACAAATAAATTTGAATAACCCCTCTTTCCATATGATTTCCCTCACAAAAAAAAAAAAACGAATAAAATTACAAACGCAAGTCATAATGACACTCCAAAAATCTGTCATGATGCTGCTTAAGATGACAATGATGAATAGTTTCTTGTGTGCCCATTCAAAATTTTGGGCGCCCTTTAGCTTCAAAACATATATTCATATGGATCGTAAAACGAAAACATACAAATAAATATGCCTCAGCGTCAGCACTATCAGTTTTCCCCCGGAAATGATAATCAAACAATAAGACACTGACTGGTTCCGTGTCTGTATAGCCACAGCAAGCATGTTTCTAGTTTTAAATTCAAGTTCACCCACTTAACAGAAAATCCATTATAATCCATTCGTACCTTTATCTCTAACATTGCATGTAAACAACATATCAGTACCTAGCAGCGCCATCTATCTAGGTCAATCCCAAAACAGAGTAGGTATACAATTCAAATCCAAGTCGTCGTCGTTCCGTGTTCAGAAGCTCTTGACCGAGATTCCAATAACAATAACACTCTGGTTTGTGCGTATTCCATTTCATTCTCGAAACACAATCCAGGTTCAACTCTAGAGTTTCAAAACAAACAAATATCGCCACTGAATCTGGTGGCATGGCGATGGCGTTTCCTATCCCATAACTACTGCCACTGGCCAGGTATATACCTACTTTGTCGTTGTCAGCTGTCACCTGTGGAAAAAGTGCAAACACAGCATAAAATTGTTCACCAGTTTCGAAATCATAAGCTGGACCGACCATAAAGAATCCAAGAATTTTAGAGTGCTCATTCCAAAATTGATGTGGGCTGCCGATTATATTAGCACCACATCCTGTTGTACACGCAACACTACACCAAAACAACACATCAAAGAGAAAAGTTATGCAGCAACATGCGTCCAGAGTGCAACCCGTAAAAGAATCAAGATTTTTTTCGTGCGTGGGATTGTTCCATTCAGAGATGGTAAACATTTTTTTATGCTCGATCTGGTGAATGAAAAGTGAACGACCGGCGCGCGCTGCGCTAAGCAGTCGAGTCGGCGGCGCGACCGACTATATTAAGCTTCGCAATTCTTCAGAGTTACCAAAATAACAAACACCACCTGACGCGAGTCGTGGATCCATCTTAGTTCCATGGAGACAGGAGTCTGCATGGGTGGAACTGAACTGAGATTAACGACAACTCGACGACGACATTAGGTCCCGCATATATACTCACTCATATAATTATAAATGAGTTTAGCGTGAAACCATTTTCAATTTCGCCTGGAGCCGATTTATGAGCGCCGTGCAAATGAATTGGGTGCACTGGTTAAATGGCAGTTGGCAAGCCTTATTCGTCGTCCAAAGAGATGTTGTGTATTCAATTAGCCACTTTGGTAGTTGGGGGCGACGACGCGACGCGGCGCGGTGAGTTCATGTAGCAGCACAGCAGTTGCGGCGGCGGCGGTGTTATTATTATGGTATCCGAATTTCGAAATCGAATGCGAAAAAATGTGTTGACTGTCAGTTAGCGTGACTATGGTGTTTTTGACTTCCGATTAACATGGTCAGATGTCATTTGCAGCTTATTAGTGCTTTGTTGCATAATCAACTACTGACCTCAGTTCTTAAAATTGTCTGTATAATAATAATAAACGGTGACAAATTGTGTAGAATTTAATTTGGGGTCAATAAACGTACCGTATTTATTTGTTTAGTGAAGGTTATAATTGGAGAAAAATGAAGGTACTTTTTTAGAGTAGATACAAATTAAAAGTTGTGCTAAATGGAGAAAAGCTAAAGAGTAACATCCTCTTTATTAAGTACAAATCATCTGTCAACTGTTAATTGGAATTTCATTAGAAACAGTGTTCCCAATTTCCAAAAAAAAAAAAAACATTAAAAAGCACTATAGGTACTAACTTTATTGAAATAACACAGTATGCCAGAATTTTTTTACTACTTTTATACAAGGAAACAAATCGTACATAGGAAACTTTTTGACGTTTTCTTTTACAATTTCTTGCAACTTTCGCATGAGAAAAAAAAATCGTATAATAGATTTGTTGTAAAGGGTGTTTTTTTTAGACGTGCAGTTTTCAATCTGGCAATACTTTTTTCGGAGTTGGTGTTTTTGACAGCTGTCACTTGATTTATGCTAAGTTTGATTTGCCATTTCATAATTAATATACTTACTCCTGAACAACGTTTGCAAATCGTTTGCAAAGTAATGGTTCGGTTCGCGCGACGCATTCGCGCGCTGCGTCCAATATTCGGTCGACATAATCGCAAAATCGCATAAATTTGAGCAACCCTAGATCGGTTTCACACCACGTTTACTCTAGTGGATAATGCGCATCCTCAGAGACGCCGTACAGTGCGCATCGAAGACGCTATTGCTGCTGTGGAGCAGAGAATCGAAGAAGACCCGAATGAGTCCATCCGCCATCGCGCGCAACAATTGGAGCTGTCGAAAATTGGGCCTCTCGGCTGGAATTTATTCCAGCCAGCCGTGGCGACCACTTATGCCCGAAATCATTTTTAAAACATAATGGCAAACCCTTATCTTTATAATAAAGCCAAATTCTTGGCCGTAACATTAAATTATTTGCGTTTTATTTCTTCTTGAAAACCACACGTCTAAAAAAACACCCTTTAGTTTCCTTTGAAAATCTATTGGTTAAACGCATACTACGTAAAGTGTGAAGAGAAATGTCAAAACATCTGTTTAAATTTTTGCCGGAACTTCGTGCCCTTCTCCCCAAAATAATGAAAATTGCTGAAAGCTGAGTTTCTCCGCGTGAAAATGGTTTGGAATAAAAGTATGCAGCGGGTAGAGAAGTGTACTAAATCCATAAACGAGGGCTACTATCTATAGGGTTTTTCAATAAGGGTGGGTAGATGTTGAAATGGAACATTGTGGCGTTCACTGTGTGGCACACGTAGCACCTTTCTGTTATAGCTACATGTCGTTCAAATTCATATAATCCAATTGGAGCCAGAAAAAAAATTGTTACCATCGATCAATAGCGCTATCCGTTGATGCTTATGGCAATTTCATCGTCATTTTTGAAGAACTACGGACTCTCACAGACCGTGACAATTTTTTCGGTTGATCTTGCATTTCGGTGACCCAAGAGCGTTGGATGATTTTTCACTGAATTGGTCGACTCAAATTTGGCCATCAAATTTTGGATAATCAACTTATGGAAGGACACTCATGTAAACCGTGAAATGGGAGCAGCCCGCATACGTATAGTTGCCCCCACAGATTTTAATAATAAAGTTTTATCATTTGGACGTGCTGTTCAGATTTGACAGATGTCACAAAATCAACATGGCCGCCACAGGCCTCCAAAATCTACCCGTGCCACTTGCAAAACCGATAGAAACGAAAAACTGTCAAGAAAATGTTTAGATCCTATAACCCTTTGTTCAAAAATGTCGATTTAGTTGAAGAACCACTAAATGCGTTGTTATACGGGCCCATTCATTTTAAGTGAAAACTATGACATCAGAGAGCATTGTCAATTCGATCACAATCCGCTGTCAATCTCAAAATCTAAATATATGATTTTTAAATAAAGCTTTCCTATAGTTCCTATAAATTCATAGGCTAATGCACCTGATGGTGAGATATGTATAAAAATTTCTCTTTTAAAAAAAAATATTCTTGAGGGTCTTTCATTTCAAATGCTGTTTGAAAAACTTCTAGCATCTACTCACTTATAAACCTTCTATCGAATGTAGGCTATACTCATATATATTTACGAGTACCTATATTTTCACATTTTTCACCCTTTTATGATTACCTACCCCAGTTTTGTATTTGTTTTAAAGCTAGCTTTAATCTCTTATCCCTTAAAAAAGCTTTTTGAACCTGTGCTGAAGCATTTTTTTATTTAAAGAAATATTTTTTAACCATGTGTCGTCCCCTCTTGCTCTGACTTTTTCATTGATGTCTTCATTTCGAGCGCCTAGGCTTTCGTTAACAAGCGTTTTTAATTAGCGGAACTGAAGCCGCTTCTTCCATTCCATTCAGCATACCCTCTACCCAGGCATATACCAATCATACTCAACTCGTGGTGGCTAAGGCATTCTAGATACTACAGTGTTCCATAAGTCTCCATTGTTGTATGTTTTTTTTTTTTTTCAATGACATACGTGTGCTACTCTGCTAATTGAGTCATTTATGAAAGACTGCCAACACGATGAAAGGCATAAGAGTTGCAACGGACTTTATACTGGGGGGAACGGAAGAGTATAAGAGTTTTTTCATGTAGATAAAGACCAAACCAAAGTTGGCAATAGCATCAGCCCACGCGATAATGTTTCATCCGCAGCTTCAGCTGGCAATTTGCTTGCGCGCCATTAACATCAAGCATTTCACGAATGCACATCAAGTGCGCTTCTTTCCTCTCAGTGTGCCTGTGCAGCGTGCACGCCTTTCCAATTCTCGCCCATTCCCTGCTCTTTTGGGATATATGAAAGTCGAGGTGTCTTGGGTAACTTTTCTATAGTCATCAAGGCACGACAGCATCCCCTCCAGCTTCTATCACTCGACTATCATGCAACAATAGAACACGAAACGTCATATACATATAGTGGGTATGGGTACATTGTACATAACCAACATCAGGCGCTAGCTAGCTGGATTGATGAATGATGTCGCTTCAGATGATTTCATAATAATTGCTCAAGGAGATTCGAGAAATTCGAATATTGCCTGATGGTGGTGCTATGGGTACTGGTGATGTTGATGCTGATGGGGTACTATTTAAATCACAATAAGCCTTAAAGAATCAGACACAGATTTAAAAATGAATTGATTTTGTTTTTACTATTTTTTTTTGTTGTAAATCATCTAAGAGCAAAAATTTAAAAATAATTGCAAATTTCCTGTTCAATCAAAAATGCGGGGCACACTGATTTCCGAGATCAACCATGTAAGACGATGACAATATAGGAAACTCTTTTGTCTAACTTG
This sequence comes from Leucozona laternaria, assembly GCA_932273885.2. Taxonomy (NCBI): domain Eukaryota; kingdom Metazoa; phylum Arthropoda; class Insecta; order Diptera; family Syrphidae; genus Leucozona; species Leucozona laternaria. The sequence goes on along the minus strand of OW026368.1, from coordinate 16,536,183 downwards.
ATCTTCAGCTTCAGCAATGACCTTTAATTAGTCGACTCGACAGTGCACAGTGACTGTTTGTCTGGCCCGAAGTGATAAATTAAAATATGTATAATTGGATTGATTTGTCAGTTTATTAGCGAGGGCATTGGTCAGAGAAATATCGTTCTGGAGTGTTTTGTTGTTGATTTCTTTTGTATAGAAAAATGCATGAATTAAATAGATCAATCACCACACGAACTTGGAATGGCGCTTGTGGTTTCAAAACCGGTCGAGTAATGCTAAAAAAAATCGCAAAAATAAGGCAATTTTCGTCAGAAATGTCAAACCCGTATATCCGTTGGGTACATTTTTCGGTAATGGTACCAAATTTAAATTGAACCGTTTGTGCAGTTTTTAATAAAATTTGAAAAAGAAGTCAAAATTCGGTGTTTCTAGCAAACCTTTCTTGAACAACTGAAAGAAAAATTCAAATTTCTCCTATGAGGAATTTAACTTTTGTACCAAATTTGAAGTAAATCCTCTCATCATTTTAGACTCTTTGCTCAATTTATACCTGCACGCACGGTGGTGAGTTTGCTGATCATAAAAAAATATAATCGAATGAGGAATTTAACTTTTGTACCAAATTTGAAGTAAATCCTCTCATCATTTTAGACTCTTTGCTCAATTTATACCTGCACGCACGGTGGTGAGTTTGCTGATCATAAAAAAATATAATCGAATTTTCACTTTGAGAACTTAAAAACAAAAAAATCTTTTGTACCAAATTTTTGAAAAAAAAACAGTGATCCGTTTGCTGAAATTCAGAGACAAAAACAATTTTTGAGGAAATTAATAAAACTTTGTACATATAATGACTTGGAAACGTTGAATTCAGTTGTGCTCTTTATTTATTTGAATTCAAATGGAGGCTTCACAATTTAGATCAGAATGTGATACGAAATTTCATAATTGTGAATTCTGAAAGTCATTTATGTTTGAAAAATACTTTGTGTACATTCAAACGTAAAATTATTCCAGTGCAGAAACTCAACAAATTAAGAATAGAAAGGCCAAAATGTTGTGCAACGTTCCCAATGAGATTAGATCTAATTCTTATCTGAGACATTGCTTTGATATTTTTACTTGCGATATAGGTACTATATGGGAAGTTATGGATTCGTACAAAAAATCGAACTCGAGATTTTGATCAAACTTTACATTACGATGATAGAGAAGTCAAAAAAAGTGGGTCTCGCAAAAACGTCCGTCTGTCTGTCTGTCTGTCTGTCTGTCTGTCTGTCTGTCTGTCGGTTCGACTACAGCCTAAACGGATGGGTCGATTTTCTCTTAACTTGGTACCTAGCGTTTTTTGGACATTCCTCCCACCCGTTTTTTTCTCTTTTTTTTTAGGACCAAAATTAACAGTAGCTGTCATACAAAATTTCTTGGCCAAAAAGGAAAAACTTATTTTTCTCAAATCCAGCGCTACCGAATTTGTTTTTAAGAACTCCATAAATTTAAATAGTTGTAAGTTGCTGTTTAATGAAAAAAATGGTTCCGAAAAATGGTTATTAATGGTACCTCACAAAAAACCATTTTTTTGATTTTCGCTTTTCTCGAAAACGGTTAAACAGATTCTGATCAATTTTTTTTATGAAGAAGTATTGACACATTCTAAATATTATTACGTACCAAAATTTTCAAAAAAATATTTTTTAGATTTTTAAAAAAAGTTTAAATATTTTTTTTTGAAAACTCAATATTTCAAAAACAACTTGGTCGATTTTCATTAAACTTGGTAAATAACAGTTTTTTAACTTTATCTAGAAGATTTTTGACAAAAATTATTCTAATACTCAAAAATAACGGTGCCTCCCATACAAATGTTAAAAAACCGTTATGAAAAATATTTTTTTTCTCAAAAACGACTCCTACGATTTTCATAAAAGTTTTTTTTGTGTGTTAAAATTAGTACGATCTACCATTTAAAATTTTTAAAGTTTATATTTTACGTTTATTAACAGTACCTCTCATAGAACGGTTTCTTTGATTTTCGACTATCTCAACATCTGATCAACCGAATAAAATTAGATTTTGTATACAGAAGCTTGTAACAAATATAAATAAAAGTGCGTATCAAAATTTTCTAAAAAATGATTTTTGGATTTAAAAAAAAAAAATCAAAATTATTTTTTGAAAATTCGATATTTCGAAAACTGGTAGCAGATTTTTTTGTGAAGTTCAACTTGTAATGCAACATTGATAAATGCTTTAAATTGGCGTACCAATTATTTTTCTCAAAAATATTAACGAAATTTTATATATAAAAAATTAATTATTTTTAAAACCGCTCCTACGATATTCAAAATTTTTTTCTCATAAATAAAGATTTATATAAGAAATCAGATGGTGTACATCGCGTTGGGTTAAAACGGATTCAAAGTATTATAATCAATTTCTTTCTAATTTTGTTGATTTGAAACAATGTACCAGTTTAAATAGTATAATTTCCTTTTATGCATATTGCATATGTGCAACACTAGGCTATATTGTTAATATTTTTGTATACTAACATAATACCACCTGCAACTCAACTAAGTTTTGGGAAATGGATAACATACTCCTATAGCTAATTTATTTCAGACTATAGAACCACAATGTGATCGCGCATTAGAGCAAGTTCGTGCGACCCAGTCGTGCATATTTTTTTTTATTGAAAATGATTCTTAGACGAATTCTGGTCGAAATTTGACAATTTTGACACTTAAAAGTAAATATCTAATTTTCGATTGTATTACATTCGCTTAAAATTTGCTTATTTTATAACTGTCAGAATTATTTTTTTCTGACGTCATATTCAAATACCGAACCAGAAAAAAATAAAACTGTTGCTTTAGATTTTTCGATGTTTTTAGGTAGTTGAGTTAAAATTTTAGTAGATAAATTTTAATTGTCAAAAATTTCAAAATTCAGATTCGGTTTAAGAATAATGAAAAAGAACATCAAAGCAAAAGAAATTATTTCTTTTCTCTTGGGAAATTTGCTCAGTATTTTGGACTTGCTTTTCTAAATTTGGTACACATCTGCATATTTCACACTTTCATATAAAAGGAAACATTTGAGCACAGTTTCTAAGTAATTTTGACTAAATTTTTCAATTTTATACCATATTCTGACCTAAATTCTTGAGCTTCCATTTTGAATATAGAAAAATAGCTACTGAAATCAAAATCTTCAAACCATTGTACCAAATTTCAATAATTTTAGCCAAAAATTGGCGAGGGAAATGATTTTTGTCGCCGAAATTCAACAAACGATCCACTGTGCATCGGTGGTGACGGACAGTATGCCGAAAATTACTTTTTTGTCCTTACTGAGCTATAGTACAAAATTGGAATTCATTAAGCAATAAAATCAACAACAGTTGGCAGCTTTTAGCTGTGAAAAAAACCACTTCGATGTTAGTCGTATACTCTTTTACGTTTGTAATTCTTTTTTGGCATCACTTTCGTCTTTTCAATCAACATGAAATGTCAAATTAATTGGACCAGAAGGAAAAATGTTAACTCAACTGTCAACTTCAGTCACACAACGTGTATTAACTGGTCACATATACCTAATTCAACATCTGTTAACTTAAACTTATCCCTTCACTTTCACTTAGATGTTTCACATAAATTCATAAATTTTATGCGTGATGCAACCGTCAATAAAATTCTTAAGGTCAACCGCACTGCACCTACTTAAAAAAGGCTCATCTGACATAGGCCAGACAAATTACTTTTTGAAAAAAAAATAAAATCTCTCAAACCACATTCAACCCTTATAATCCACTATATATGTATGTGTAAGTGCTTGAAATCCGATTCTTCAAACATTTGCTTTCGAAATGAAATTCATAAACAAACTCATCACCCCATCATAAGACATTCCTTTTTCATATTTTATTTTATGTCAAACACATGTTGACAGTTGTTTTGAATATTGAAATTTGACACCCCACTGCGACTTGCGCCACACGACTAATTATTGCATAACAATGAGAATTTTTTGAAAGCAACAAAAAAAAATAACCACCCTTTGCACATTTGGTCGACATCAACATGAATACACCCTTAAAATGAAAGACAACCCCTTGACATTTTTCAAGGTTTATGAATGCATTTCGTCATTGCCAAGCCAAGTGGTTATTCTATCTGACAACATTGACTTGTTTGTCAAATTTTTATTCCTCACGTCTCGTCTGTGCCCTCCAGGTAGGTCCAAGAGTGACGTAGTAATCGTTTCGTTATGGCTTGGTGGACTGTGAGCAGTGATTACAGAAAAAAAACATTGTCCTCCATGTTTTTCAATTTTTTTTTTTGTTGAATTTTTAACGCATCCACCCGCGAGGCGCGGTGAAGCCGTATACCATGACTCTTAATGACTTAAGGCTCTACGTTTATTACGCGCAATGAGCATGCGTACATAGCAAAACTACAACATTATATTGTTCTTCGGAATCGCAACAAGCACAACATGGTCACGTTACGCTTCACCATGCGTGCCGGACATAATAATTGACGCTGCCGCCCTCCGCGGCGGCGCAGTGGCGGGCGGTGGCATCAGTTGTCCCGTACCGGTAATGAATTGTAATCATATATGCCTCAGAGAATACTTAGCTTGCAATTTTTTTTTTTGCTAACGTCTTGCAAATTTTATTGAAAGTTAACGAAAAAAATACAAATATTCGTAATCTTTCACTAAAATCTTGTAACGGACGACAACAATGACGCGACGCCAACGACGACGAACGACGCGACTAAGGAAAGTTGTTGTCCTTAAAAGGAGTTGGCGCACGTATAGTATAGCGCCGCCACCGCTCCTGATGCTTCTGGTATGGAGGTGCCGCCAACCAACCAAGACGGGGGGAGGCACACGGATACAAGTGTAGGTGGTTGTTGGATGATAAATTGCAAAGACTGGTTCACTGCCATTTTTAGAGGTTGTCAACATGTTGTTAAGAGGTCTTTTTCGCGCAGACTGATTTTTGTTGTTGTTTTTTTTTTTTTTGTAACTATTCATTATTATTATATGATTTCTGGAGCATATACATAATAATGTACCTACCATCAGGCAACCCCAACGCTAACATGTGAGCAATTTATTGTGAAGTGCGTTCGCTATGCAACGTTGTGAGAGAGAAGGGCTCTTTAACATTCTCAAGGGTCCTTTTGTGGATGTTTTATAAATATCTTGAGAAATTAAGTACTGGAAAAATAAAAACAAAAAAAAACACTTTAAAATAAGGAAATCGCAAATAAAACAAAGGTTTTTATTTTAAATTCCTTAAAGTGTATTATAACTGGAAGTGCGAGATTTACAACAATCTTTAAAAATGTTGGACAGCTCATATATGAGGCATAAAAGACACTAAAGCAGAGTGTCAACTATTCCACTTGATTCCAAATTATCAGTATTGCTTGAAATAGTTTCAACCTGTGAGACGTAATGTTAAAGATAAAACACGTTTTATAGTTAAAGGGGTCAGTCCGATCGTTAGAATATTCCAAAAGAAGTATATTTGGCATATGAGGGCAGTCTTAGCTTTGATTTGACGTCCCATTTACCAAAATCTATACCTACATTTTCTGATCAGAGTTATCAGAAGAGGTGGATGCGAATTTCTCTAAAAAATGTCACATAATGAGATTGGAATTTGTTTGGTTTTGGGGTTCCCCAGGGTTGCATCCTGTCTACTACACTTTTATTATAATACATTTCTATTACTCTGACCACCCAACTAAAACAATTTTAGTAGGTATACATGCCGCGCACAAAGTTTGGTTGGTGAACATTGACAAAACTAAAAGAACAGTACTCTGCTATCCAAGAACGCTACCAGGTTTATATTTTGAGACCACCGTAAAATGGTAAGTAGCCAGGTAGAAATGGAGGCCCATAGCAACCTAAAGCTCAGTGACCCAATTAACGCTTGAGTGTGCCGTTTTGATACCATATAACTCGTATTGCCCTGTGGATGGAGGGTTATTTTATTAGAGGGGCTTGTTTCGTGCACATATCTCTTTATGGGTCTTAAAGGGGGTAAGTCCTTTTATCCGTTTTCACGTAGTCAAGCATAAGAATTAGAAAATCAAAGTTAATTGCTTAGATGGACTTTGTCGCGTAGAGCAAAGAGATAAAGTCTTTGATCTTTACCTCAGAAAGTTCGTTCAGGTCCTTAAGAAAAGCCTTTCAAAATGACTGCGCTCTCATTCTGGCCATAGCGAGGCATTTACAGAGGAAATGAATGACTGTTTCCTATTCCTGATGGTCCCCACAACTACGACAATGAGTATTGTGAGGAATTCCAGCTTCCTTCCAGCTTCTGCTCTCCTATTGGCCAGTGACCAGAACAGGTTCCAACGAACCTGGCTATATGTCTCGCCTGGGTCTTACTGTCAGGTCAGTTTTTCGGGATTTATTTATTTTTTTTTCTAGATACTATCTGATTCTGTTAGAAAAATTGACAATATATTGCTCTTCATAACTCAATGCCGAATGTTAACTCTTTCCGCAAGTGAGCTATGAAGTGCTGACCAAAAAAAATGGCAGTGAATTTCGGCTTTAATGATTTTGCATCTCTTTTTGTGGAATTGGTTGATTTTTCTCATTCCTTTAAAACAAAAACAAAAAAATTGCTACAATACAAATCCTGTTAAAGTCAAACAGTTAGAAAAAGAGAGATCAGCTGAAGAGCTTTTGCCTAAGAGCAGGCAAATTTCAACAAATGAAATTGATTATATTTTATAAGTTAATTGTAAATTTGGTAACGCCACAGCTCGTGGAGATCCAGAATCTATATATAGTGACTTACAACTCTCAATCATTGCTGTGTGTGCATTGTTTGCTTGCAGGAATGTAGAGAACCTACAATTTTCTGGCGAATACGAACTGCACAGATGAGAGGCACTCATTCTTGACAAGGAATACTCTTTGAGGATCAGAAGCGGTTTTTTTTTTTTTAAATGTGATTGAGAATTGGAATCGTAGGAGGACAGTCCTACGCACTTGCATTTTACCATCACTCCATCAGATACTACAGAAACCTTTGAAAGATTCTGGTGCAAAAGAGTGGTATGCATAGTTCCTTAACCTTTAAGCAGAAACAATGAAAAGCAATGGATTTAGAAGAATCAAAAAGTTACTAAAACACCATAAAATTAAAATGCTTTACTTCACCACAATCTTAAAGTATGTATAGTTTCTAGTTGCCCACTATATAGTGGGTAATGAGAGCAGTGACAAAAAATTTTCTATTCTATTCTCTTCTCTATTCTATATATAGTAATAGCAACGCCATTAAAAGTTGATCCTGCGAAACTAATTTCCGTTGTTCATCATATGGCAACTCAAACTTATAATTGTTCGAAAATGAAACCCTCCCAAAAAATATGTCAATTGGCTTCAAAATGACACCAAAATCAATAATTTATCTATTAGTGCACTGCAGCATAGTAACGGAGAGAGCAATCTCTCGAAGCCAGATTTCATGCAAACATTTCATTTCGAATCTGGAACAAAACTCTCTTGGCTCAAAACTCCAAAATTTGGAGTTAAACGCAATATGCACCATATGTACAATTGTACATCCTTCCTGTTTATATGCTCATCTTTGGCCTATATTTCGGTATTCTCCTCCTGCTGTATTCCCATCAGTACCTATGGAGCTCTTTTGTTTTTTCGCATCCCCAAACTACCCTTAACTTTGTGCTACTTTTTCCCATTTTAGTTTTCTCCTTAATCCTGTTATCTATGTAATATGCTTTCTCTCATGTAATATACCTATATAGACATGCTGATGCCAAAAGGACATCTATTGTTTTCGAAAAAAAACAAAAGTACCAACTATCCGCATTATTTAACACCCAAATAGGATAATCTTCTATAAATTACCAACACCTCCGCATGGTATAAAAAAAGAAAAACCTTCCTCTCATCATTTTAACCCTCATCCGTCATCATATAATCGCTGCTTCCCCTTCATTTCTGCACTATTAACTCTCTAAAGTTCAATAAACTCAAAACGCAGGACAACACAAGTCGTCGAAACTAAGTTCCATAGTATAATCTCAAACACAATCGATATGGGATTATGGAGTTAAGTATATTTAAGTAGGAAAAAAAAAAGACGGACCGTCCATGTGGAAATCCCAAGCCCCCTCACTCTCAGTCCTGGAAAAAGAATCAAATCCTAAGATACGGGTAAGAAGACGAAGAAGTCATCCTGATTTCTGCACGATATGCATCATGTCAAGTGAACAAAGCCATTTCTAACATCGAATCGGTAAACTGTCGACCGATGCGACGTTCAGAACAGAGCGCATGCAATGTTTTTCATTGCGAGAAGACTGGAAGCCAGAACTACCCTTAATCCAAGAGCTACTCCGACTCCGATCCGTTGGTGGTGCATTTTTCTCTCATAATTCTCTCTTTCTCTCTCTCTGTCTCTCTCTCTCTCTGTCTGTGTGTTTCCTATGCAACGACGACGAGCCATCGGCAACAAGCAACAACCGTGAACCATGATGCATGCGTTGTCATTATTTCCCGAGTTTTCCACGCTTGCCTGACTCGAAGTCGAAAACAGCACGGAAAAGACCCAAACTCCGGTGATTTTTTTTTTATTTTCCGGAGGAGTCTTTCGGTCTTCTAAAATGAAGCCAGATACACGATACCTCATGCAATGCGGTAATAGAAATTCCAAACTAGTCAACTCAGACTGTGCGGGCGTGTTGGATGTTAGAGTTGTATTGCGCGCTACGGGTGTGTTTAAAAAAAAAAAATATTTTTTTTTTGTATTCATCTATTCTTCCTTACCTTTTTTTAATGAATTTGTATCTTTTGGATTTAGATTGAATAACAAGTGCTCGAATGAAGATAGAATTAAATCTAATTGAATCTTTTGTTTCTAAAGTACGTATATTGCTTGTTCAATGTTCATGCAAGAGTATCTGTCAGATGCTGAGTCATTAGATTAAAAAGAATTTGTTAAAAAAAATAAGCGTTCAATTCACCTGTGGATTAGTAACTGGTGTAGAGTAGTGCGAGTTACGTGATTAAATTACAATGTTAAGTTGTTTTGTTGTTGCTGTTGTTGTGCAATTATAAACAAAAGAAAAATGTATATTGAGATAGTCATTTCTCTGCTGATGGGGATTGGAGACGAACCCTTGTTTTAAGTTGGTTTTATTTTTGGATTAAATTGATTGACTGACAGGATGGATAAATTTATGGATTAACGCAGATGTTATCACCCAACATTAACACGCAACACAATAAGACGGTGGTAAGAGATGACTTAATGACATTTTTAAGGAATTATAATTATATTATGTTCTCTTTTTTGTTGTTTTCTTATTGGTCGTATCGTTGTTTTTTTGGGATAAGGGACACAAGTCTAAAAGCTTATTAGATTATTGTTAATAGAAAATGACACCTAGGAGGATTTAGAATGTTAATAAATGCAATAAATACAGTCGTTCTTTAAGACTTACTTTACATTCGGATAAAAATGTTCTTAATTTGAGCTTATAACCAAGTTGGAGTTGAATATTGATTAAGCAATTATCATTCCGGCGCTACTTAGGTACTAAACATTGGAGTTGATGCTAAATAAATTTAGTAGCGCGACAGCTCTTGTAGAACTTTTAGGACTATAGCGACTTACAACCAAGATATTGGGAGGAAAGGGGGAGACCTCCGATTTTCTGCCAAATCCCAACTGCTAAGGTGACACTTATTTATGATAAGAAATCTTCGTGGAGGATTTGTCGTTTCCTCGCAAGAGGTATAGTAGTAGTGAGAAAACATTTTTGTTTTAAGGTGGAAGAGGCTGGGAATCGAACCCAGAACTCCGACATGACATCCCTACGCACTTACTATTATGCCACGGACTATTTTTTTGTATATTTTCAGTTTATCTATTTCTTATTCGTATTAATTAAAATTATTTTAATAAATAAAGGTAAAAAAAAGGATTATTGGTTATAGCAAATTTATTTTTATGACTCAAATTACGTATGAACTTGGAATACAAAATCAGTAATTAACGAATGGATCACTCACTATGGTACCTAACTGTGAATTAATTAATACCAGTATCGTCTATAGAGGTCGAAACTCGACTATAATTTTCGACACGACTAGCTCTCTCTCTCTATTTTGTTTTTGTAAGTGTTTTTTACTAGAAAAAAAAAACACGTGTGAACTTTTACCTAGTTTTACCTGCCTAATACATACACACATTGTGCTAATTTGTGGGAAGTCACATGAGCCACGGAGCCAGGTGTGAAGTTGGTTGCTTTGAGAATGAAGTTGGTTGCTTTGAGAATGGTCTTCGAGACAAATCGCTTAGCATTCAATGAATGCAACAGCTCGAACCTCGAGGTTTTGCCCTTAGACTGTAACTAAGTATATAGTTAGTTTAAATGTTCTTTTCAGCTCGCAAGCTTTACAAAAGAATAAATAAAGAAAAGGCCTTTATTGGTTGGAGTTCAGTGATGAAGACACTTGTATTTTCAAATACTATTGCTCTATATATATACAGAAATTATATGTTATCGAAATTAAGTCCATATACTTCGATTCTTGGCCCCATTTGTAATCGATAACCACAATTCAGCATAATTCTAATGACACGGGCTAGGGGCGATCCTAAGTGGCATAGCTCGTTCGGCATAGTGCTGAGTTGACAGATTTTGGTAGTCTAAGTAGATGACCACTGATCAATCCAATAACATTAAATGCACTTTGCTTACTTACATGCCGTTCGTGCCAACAGGGCAATATGATACTTATGTTTTTTTTTTTTGTTGTTCATTGACTAAGAGTCGGATATATGTGTATCTTTTTATTACCTTGAAGTCGAAGTGCTTAAGGCAATGCATATGCTGGGAAGTAAGTGTCAAGTATCGAAGTATGGTTTGGTATGAAACAATTAATTAGGTGGTCGGTCGCTATTGTACTCCCTTCACACAGGGCTTCACTTTGACTGACGCCTTTTCTTAAATTTAATCGATAAAGAGATTGTATGATTAAAAATTTTGAAAGCTTACAATGCTATGTTATGTATATAGTTTTTTCAAGCCGAAAATCCATTTTTTAATTTTAGTTTTAAATCAAATGTTTTCAGTAGGCAGTTTCTGAAAAATTGAATTTCAATTCAAAATTTTGGAAAAAAAAAAATTAAAAAAAATTGTTCAAACAAGTTTTGTGCAAACTTTTACGTTGATAAATAGTATTTTCATTTTTAATATTCAATGTTTTTATTAATTTTTAGTTAAGCACCAAAAACCACATGCTTAAATTTCTTCTAGTTTTTTTAGAAAATTGAAAATTCCTTGAACTATTAAAAACTTTTAGACACATAGTTGTTGTCCCTCGCCAAAACTCTGTCTAGCCAAAAGTAGTCCGCAAACACAATCGGTACCTACCTATAATATCAATTATTTTTACTTGAGATTTTAAACCAAACTTTATATTACGATGATGAATTAGATTATAAAACAAAGATTGAAACTTTGGTCACATAAAGTCTTATGGACCGAAAATACAAAACCAACAGCTGATTATCCGTTTTTTTTTTGTTTAAATAAATAAGGCATAATCATCGGAATCTGAGTATAAAATTGGAGTTTTTTATATTTTGATGGCCATAAATCTGTCTGTGACCAAAGTTTAAACCATGTACTGTACCTATACCGATGAGTTCAAAAAATCCGTTGCTGTAGCTCTCCGGTCTATAAGGATTAGTGTCATCAGTTATGGCTTAAGTATGTATATTATGTTGTTGAAAAGCATCATACCAAATAGATACGAAAATTACCTGTTTCCATAAAGTTAACATGACCCATTATGAGGTTAAAAGTAATTGAAATTTATTTAAATTTAGGTATTTTGAATAAAATGTTTGTCTCCATAACGTGAGCTTGAAGTTATTTTCGATATATATGTATTTGTACATGCACTTCCTTCTGGGTAACAAAACAACAGAGTCCATTTTAATTAGTTCTTGGCATTGACCTACTTAGAACTTATTTAACACAACAATATTCTATCGACTCAACACATTGGTCGTCATGCAATACGTTTTGCACGCGATAGTAAACAACTCTAAATATCGAACCAGAAAAAAATGAAAGTAAATTCACTTTAGATAATATGACTGTGTATTTCTGAAGCTCCATTATGTTAATTTCATAAAGAAATGATTTAAATCATTTTAAAATTGAAATGGAAGAAAAGTATAAGCACCCTTTTGAAAGCGATACAAATTAAATTTACATACATAATATATGTTTGAATTTTATTAGTTGAAAGGAAGGGTCTGTATAGTCGGAAAGATGGAATTATTTTGTTAATTGTTTAATTTAAATTCATGTTTTGGTTTGATAACTGACAAATTGGTTTAGAATTGATTTTAAAAATGCAATTGGCACAACATTTAAGTCAATTAAGAGCCTATGTTACAGAATTTTTAGTACGATATACAAGGTTAAAAAAAAGACTTTGAAAATTTTAAATTACTTTATCATCGTGTTATTTTTTTAACATTTTATTAATGTTAAAATCACCATCAAATGCCTATTTTATATTTTAGTATTTTTAGCATAACATGTCACTTTGACATTTACAAATGTCAAAAAGAGTATATTTTTTGGCGCGTACTGTTAACTGAAGTTTATATTAAGAAAATGGGGCAAAATTTTAAACAGCCTGGTGTTAAGGTGTTAGCATGATACTAGTTAACACTTTACTAACTTTAAAACTCTTTAATAAAATGTTGTTAGTTTTAAACACTTTTTAACTAGTATCACACTAAACCCATTTTCTTACGAAATTCAAGCTGAACGATCCTAAAACAGTGACATTTCGTGCAAAATATGAAGCAAACATGCCTTTTTAAAATTTGTCTATGTCAAAGTGACATATGGATTTAGTAATACAGTAGACGCTCGATATAGTGAAGTAATTAAAACCACCCCTGTTCACTTTTTCGAGATTGTTCACTATTTCGAGAGAGAAGCTAAAATGACTGTCCATACCCGAATTTGATACAAGATGAATATTTTGATCAGTGTTAAGTTTCATTAAATTCAGAAAAAAAAACATAAACACTTCATAACATTAAAAATAACGTAAAATAAACTTTATTATTCCTAAATATCAAACAAACTCCATATAACAAACATATACTCGATGTAGAAATTATTTTTTTTTTTTTAATAAGAATTACATTTTAGAAAAATAATTTGTCATTTTTGTTTGAGTGTTTCTCAATTTCAAATTGATTTGGATTTCCTTTTCCTGCAAACGTTTCATAACTAAAATATCAGAAAAATCTGCATTGTTATGTCCTGCCCACTCAATCACCCTGTCAAAAAAAAATAACAGCATCTTTAGATGAAACCGAACATGCTGGAAAACCTTGATTTGAAACCAATTGCACATCTTCTTCACAATTTTCATTTTCGGCTTCTTCGATATCCGACAAGACTTTATCTTCTTTCCATTCCTCTATGTCAACCACTGTATGTGGAATGCCTTCATTTATATATGATTAAGAAGATAAGTCACATAATCTTTAGAACCTCAGTTTTGTCAATTAATGTTAAATGTTTTCGGGACATTTTTACCAAAAAACACAAAATATCTTTACCGCATAAAAGTCAAAACACAAATGAGGATAATATTCTGCGTTATTGTAATAGAAATTCATACATACACACATACTCACTATATTTTATTGTTAACACAAACTTCAGCATTTGGCTGAATTACAATATGTCACAGAAATTAAAATATGCCTACAACTTGTATTTTAATAGGTCTAGTGTATACTTTCTTTCGTGATTGAGTGTACAAAACACATAAATCAACGGTAAATATATTAAAATATAGTCGCCTACGATCTTAACGTATTGCAGCTGAAATGTTCTCGTTAAATCCTGAAAAAAAAAATCGTGTTCACTATATCGAGATTTTTTTTGTTCACTATTTAAAGTAGTCTGTATAAAATTTAGTGTGCTCACTCTTCCGAGATTCACTATATCGAGCGTCTACTGTATGTTAAAAAGATAAAACAGCAATTTGTCGATGTTAACTGTAGTAAAATGTTAAGAGATAGTATCATGTTAAACTCGTTTAAAATTAGCAAAATCCTCTTTTTAAGTATCATACTAAAAATGATTTAACACTTTACTAAATCGTCTAAAATTTTGTGCCAATATGTTTGTAATACAGTTTTGAGCGAAAAACTGAAAACATCTGATTTCTGCAATAAATATAAGTGTTTGTATTTATTTATCTGTGTACATACATAAAATTGTATAAATTAGGGTGTCACAAAAATTATTTTAAATAAACCTCCCTTAAATCAAAACTATATGCCTTAAAAATGTATAAGTCAACTTAATTTTACCCGATGTCATGGACAATTCGAACTTTCTTCTTTTATTTGTATTCTCTCTTAATAGGGACGTTGGAGGCAAAACCGCATATTTAGTGTTTGCCTGTTTTAGAACTAAAGGGTTTTCCAATAAGAGGTGCTATTTTGATATTCAAAGAAAAATGGCATTTTTTGAGATAAATGATCGGATGTTTATTTCATTATAAAGATGAAGGTATGCCGTTAATAATGGAACACAACATCAGCCAAATGGCCGCCACGACCACGCTTACAGGACCATATCCTTTTCATGAAATTTTCATCGCAAAGTGGCTGCCCTATGTCCTCGATAGCCTCACGAATTCCATCTTTGAGGTCTTGAATCGACGCTGGGCTGTTGACGTAGACCTTATCTTTCACGTGGCCCCAAAGGAAGAAGTCGCAAGGTGTTAAATCACAAGATCTCGGTGGCCAATTGTGATCACCTCTTCGAGAGATAACACGGTGCGGAAACTTTTCCCGTAAAAGATCGATGGTTTCATTGCTTGTGTGGCACGTAGCGCCGTCTTGTTGAAAGTAAACGTTGTCCAGATCAATACCATCCAATTCTGGCCATAAAAAATCATTAATCATCTCTCGATAGCGCAATCCATTGACCGTAACTGTTGCTCCAGCCTCATTTTCGAAAAAGTAAGGTCCAATGACCCCGCCGGACCATAAACCGCACCAAACAGTCACGCGTTGAGGATGGAGAGGCTTTTCAACAATAACTCTTGGGTTTTCCGAGCCCCAGATGCGACAGTTTTGCTTGTTGACGTAGCCTCCGAGGTGGAAATGGGCCTCATCAATCAAGATGATTTTTCGATGAAATTCCGGATCATTTTCATGCATTTCAAGGACCCAATCAGCAAAGACACGACGTTGTTGATGATCAGCCGGCTTGAGTTCTTGTGTTAACTGAACTTTATAAGCCTTAAGACCCAAGTCTTTATGCAAAATACGGTGTAATGACGTTTGTGGAATGCCTAATTCCAAAGAACGACGAGGAATGGACAAACCTGGGTTTTCTTCAACACTTTGGGCTACAACAGAAATATTCTCAGTTGTTCTTGAGCGACGTGTACGGGTTTTATTCTTCACATCACTAATTTGTCCCAACAGCTCGAATTTGTCCACCAATTTCTGTATTGCGGTCCGACAAGGTGCTTCACGACGACCCAAAAATGTTTTAGTTTTACGAACCGTCTCTGCCAAATTTTCACCATTTTTATAGTGAATTTTAATAATTTCAATGCGTTGTTGAAGCATGTATCGTTCCATTTTTATTAATGGCGTAGTTTCTACTCGTCAAATGTCAAAAAATGACAGTTTCAAAAGTGACAGCTACCGAAATAGCGGGCTATTCAAAATTCTAGAAGTTTTTTTTTCTGTAAAATTGGTAAAATTTCTGTATTTATATTTGTAGGTTATATTACTTTTAGTATCCACCTTGCAATAATAAAAAAAAGAAAGCATTTATTTGTTTGATTGTTTTACTTGTTTAACCACAATTTGCTATCCACACGAGCGATAACGTCTTCACCAAAAACTACAAAAATAATTAAAACTTTTTGATGTCTTCAACAAACGGCATTATCTTCACAGACATGATGCGTCATTAAATTTGCTACGTTTTACCATTAAAAGTGTTGCCATTGAATTATTTTGTTCATACAAAATACTACAAAAAAGATTTTGCCCCCATTTGCCCACACTTCCCCTACAGCAGCTTTTTTTAATTTTATTTTTTAATTTTTCTTTTATATGCGATCCTTTTTGTAGAAAATTACAAGGTTTACATCAAGTTTTGCTAACTGATATTTTTATTATAATTCAAGGACTAATTCTTAAATTTAAAAAAAAAAGTTGCTACTTATTTATATCCTTTTTTTTTAATTTTATCATAAACAGCTGCAATTGTGTCACGCTATTGGCTTTACAAATAAACAAATAATTTGTTTCGAAGGTACCTAGAACCTACTTTTTATTTGCTGATTGCAAATTTGATCCGTTATTCAGTAATTTTAACTCATAGATTTTGGTGGATTAACTGAGGTTCAACGATTGTTCAAGGAAGTAATTCGCTTTATTATAAAATAGATACTTCAACCTTGAAACATCGTTAAACCTCAGTTTATCCACCAAAATTGGTCTTTGAGTTACCTACGATTTGCACCAAATTTTTAATTTTCACTAAAATGTTATAGTTATTCAGGAATTCAGTCGAAATATATTTCTAAGCATTTCTTAAGTTTCTTTTATTTATTAATAAATTAAGATATACATAGATAATTGTTTTTAAATAGTCTGAACTTCATTCGCTAATTTTGTTCTTTTTTTTTTCTTTCCAGGTAAGTTATTCAAACATTTACCCTCAAACATAGCATGTGTGAGTTTCCTTTAAGTAAAGGGTTTTCCAATAAGAGGTGTTGTTTTGAATAGCCCGCTATTTCGGTAGCTGTCACTTTTGAAGCTGTCATTTTTTGACATTTGACAAGTAGAAACTACACCATTAATAAAAATGGAACGATACACGCTTCAACAACACATTGAAATTATTAAAATTCACTATAAAAATGGTGAGAATTTGGCAGAGACGGTTCGTAAAACTAAAACATTTTTGGGTCGTCGTGAAGCACCTTGTTGGACCGCAATACAGAAATTGGTGGACAAATTCGAGCTGTTGGGACAAATTAGTGATGTGAAGAATAAAACCCGTACACGTCGCTCAAGAACAACTGAGAATATTTCTGTTGTAGCCCAAAGTGTTGAAGAAAACCCAGGTTTGTCCATTCCTCGTCGTTCTTTGGAATTAGGCATTCCACAAACGTCATTACACCGTATTTTGCATAAAGACTTGGGTCTTAAGGCTTATAAAGTTCAGTAAACACAAGAACTCAAGCCGGCTGATCATCAACAACGTCGTGTCTTTGCTGATTGGGTCCTTGAAATGCATGAAAATGATCCGGAATTTCATCGAAAAATCATCTTGACTGATGAGGCCCATTTCCACCTCGGAGGCTACGTCAACAAGCAAAACTGTCGCATCTGGGGCTCGGAAAACCCAAGAGTTATTGTTGAAAAGCCTCTCCATCCTCAACGCGTGACTGTTTGGTGCGGTTTATGGTCCGGCGGGGTCATTGGACCTTACTTTTTCGAAAATGAGGCTGGAGCAACAGTTACGGTCAATGGATTGCGCTATCGAGAGATGATTAATGATTTTTTATGGCCGGAATTGGATGGTATTGATCTGGACAACGTTTACTTTCAACAAGACGGCGCTACGTGCCACACAAGCAATGAAACCATCGATCTTTTACGGGAAAAGTTTCCGGACCGTGTTATCTCTCGAAGAGGTGATCACAATTGGCCACCGAGATCTTGTGATTTAACACCTTGCGACTTCTTCCTTTGGGGCCACGTGAAAGATAAGGTCTACGCCAACAGCCCAGCGTCGATTCAAGACCTCAAAGGTGGAATTCGTGAGGCTATCGAGGACATAGGGCAGCCACTTTGCGATTTGGTTATGGAAAATTTCATGAAAAGGATATGGTCCTGTAAGCGTGGTCGTGGCGGCCATTTGGCTGATGTTGTGTTCCATTTTCCATTAACAGCATACCTTCCTCTTTATAATGAAATAAACATCCGATCATTTATCTCAAAAAATGCCATTTTTCTTTGAATATCAAAATAACACCTCTTATTGGACAACCCTTTAGAAAAAAAACAACATAAAAATAAATTTCCCACAGTAATCTTCAGTTTTTATTGCCACCAACAATGTTAAACGAGCCCTAACTACACCGCTTAAGCAATCATTTTCTTCAAAATGCATCAATTTGGTGTTTAACTTCCTCGAAATTGTTCCCCTTTTCTTGATGTTATTTCAAAAAGAATTCATCCTTCTCCGCACTCATAATCACCTCCTCGTTAAAAAAAAGTGTTATTCTTCCAAATTATTGAAATGTTTTCTTTCTCTCCAAAAAAAAAAAATAAGAATCACTCAGCAACAAATCTCTTCAGGATTTCCCCTCATAAAACCATTGTAACCATATTGTTTATTTTTATTTCGACATATTCTCACACCCTTTAAACATTTGTCATTCTTGTTCTGGCATTGCGACCGCAGTAAGGTTCTCTATGTGTCTGTGACGTGATTTCTTGAATTAAAAAAAAAAAGAAAAAAACAAAAACTCGAATTGCACGAAAATAATACATAAATCGCTCCAACTTTGAGTTGAATGACTCTAATAGATCGGAAGGTAGAGTTGCATTTTTAGTTTTATCATTTTAAAAAATTCGCGAAACATTTAATTTAAATTTACCTCTTCCTTATTCCTCGGTTGCCGTTGGTCATATATGAAAAAGTATGTTGCAAATAAGTTTACCAAAATTAAAATTTTACGATATATACACATATGTAAGTACGAGTAGGTTGACAATATGTTTTGATCATTACTTATATTAAAAAAGTCACAGGCCTGTTCTGTTAAAATATTGTAATTTATCAAGGTCATGTGATAATAAAACAAATTTAACTTACGGAAAATTTAAACAAAACCCATATCGGCAAGAATGCTAATAAATTTATAACACGAATGAAAAAAGTACCAAATAAGTTACAATACTACTTCCCAGGCTATAAATCTTGGTTGAAGAATCTTTTTAATTTATATTAATTCTTCTGTCAGAGCGTATCAGTACAGAGAAAGTGACACGTCATTTTCTGGCAAACACATTTGAAGCACGTCCACCGCACCATCGAAATTAATTTTCTGAGTGTCATGTATGAGTCAAATGTTACTAATTTTGCGAAAAAAACAAATTTATCGCTAGGATGGATGATACACAAAATTAAGTCTCATTTCCATTTGAACCTGTTGAAGATTGCAGCAGTAGAAACATACTCAGATACTTTTTGAATTAAAAGTATCTACAATCTCTTGTATAAGCTTGTACCACCTGTTCAATAATATTTGGCCTCGAACAAGTTCACGCTGCTGAACCGGCCGCCGGCCGTAAATTCGAATTGATTGCATTGATATATCCTGAGGTAATCACGTCAATCATTTACCATTCAGCTTCGTTACAGATAAAATGCCCAATAGATACGTTTTTCTCCCAATACGATTCAAACCTACCGATCACTGATGTTGCGGAGGCAAAAAGCCTGTGTAAGCGATTGATATGTCTATTTCAATTTCATCTGCACACAAGTTTTCTAGTACAGAAAAAGTCGAACCGCACCGCGTGGATCTATAGTGACCATTGCACGTTTTAATTTAGTTAAATTTATGGCATTCACTTCACTGGAAATGGCTTTAACTGTATTTATAGCAAATTAAGCATTTGACTCAAATTGGAAACGTTCAATTGGATTCAAATTCAAAGAGATGTTAAGATAGAGATAGGTTGGACAAGATACGCGGATAAAGTTGTAATCAGCTTGGGTTTTGTATGTCTGATGTCTAGACAAATTTGAAAGTTTTGAGGTGTTGCGTCTGCTAGAAGGAAAGCATTAACGAAAAGAAATAAAATTAAAATAAAATAATATTGGCCCACAGTGATACTACTGAGGTACACCACATTCGATTTTTTTTTTTTTTTTTTTGTTAAACTGCAATATTGTGCTATTGCTTTTTTTTTTGTTTGCCTTCTTTTGACTTTAGACATAATTTACGTGATCACTGTGGCGGATAAGAAATTAGCCAAGAGGCAGATCGAAACATTAACACAACTTCACTACACTACACTACACTACCGTACCGACCGATCTAACAATCCAAAACGACACGCTCTGCGACCAGCCTCAATCGTTTCATGGCTTTTCATTAAAGGAAAAATCTGAGAAAAGCGTGTTGGGGAGATTTATGGCTAAGGCGCTTGCTTTTTGGCTGCAATAAGTTGCAGTGCAACAGATCTCACGAATCGATGGACGCGACGCGACGTACGGAATAAGGAGGCTATAATATGCAGTAAGATGGGGAAGTGATATTTATTTTTGTTACTTGGATATTTTTCGTCTTGAAGAGGTCAGAATTTTGTATCTTATTGCTCTGGCTTTGGCTTTGGTTTGTTTGTTATTTTTTTTTTTGCTGTTGCAATATTGTTGTGTATAGTTTTATCGATGGCACGACTTTGGTTTCAATTGAAAGGTGAAAGTGGAGTGGAAGGTGTAGCATATCTAACCCAATTCAATTGGGAAAGAACATTCGGAAAATTTTGTTGCATTTGTAATTGGAGTTTTTTTTTTGTTCGGTTGTGTTTGATTTTATAGATTGCAGGAGCTATTAATTGGGCAAGCATGATTTCTTTTAGGTAGAATTTGTTGATTTTGATTGATTGTGATAGATTTTGATATTAAACGAACTTTAGAGGGAAATATTTGAGCAATGAAAACGAAAATATTCCCACAATTTGACGATAGGATTGCTGAATCGCAATCGAGAATTTGTAAAGAAAAATGAAAGATTAAGTGAGGATCAATTTAAAGAGATCTTGCGGTGAGTAAGTGTTTGTCAATCATGAGAAATCAAAATGTGAGATATTTAAAAAAAACATTGCTATACTCTGTTCAACAAAAATTATCAGTACAAGGAAGATATGACGTTTGCCTCTCAGTCTGGATACATTGGCTTGCATAAACCTGTCCCTTTTTCAATCTCTCACAGGGTTTCCGTAGTTTAAATTATAAAAAAAAAAACACTTCACACTTAAAATACTCAACTTCTCAAAAGCTTCAAATCCCAAAAGTTCCTTAGTAAAATCCACAGAAAAAGCTCTTGAAGTTGCTTACAATTGGGAAAGGTAACTCTTTTACACACTTAGTAGATGACGATGACGAGTACACGATCGTTGATCAGTATCCCTTCCCTTCAGCAGTGGGATAAAACGGTCATGGTGAAGTGTACGACTTTTGCGAAGAATTACAACAACAATTTGTGTTCGTAAGTCAGTGGCTTGCTAATTTTTTGAGTGGCATTTTTCACAATTCAGTGTCGTAAGCATGCATCAGGCACCAATGCTTTGGAAAAAGCTCTCCCATAAGCTATGTACTCACAATTTTTGCTTAACAGAGTATAGTCATTAGAGCGTATATAAATAAAATAAAATAAAATAAAATAAAATAAAATAAAATAAAATAAAATAAAATAAAATAAAATAAAATAAAATAAAATAAAATAAAATAAAATAAAATAAAATAAAATAAAATAAAATAAAATAAAATAAAATAAAATAAAATAAAATAAAATAAAATAAAATAAAATAAAATAAAATAAAATAAAATAGAATAAAATAAAATAAAATAAAATAAAAAAATAAATAAAAGATGTAAATAAAATAAATGAAAAAAATAAAATGCATGTAATAAATAAGATAAATAAAATAAAATAAAATGAATAATATAAAATAAAATTTTATATTAAATAAAATAAAATAAAATAAAATAAAATAAAATAAAATAAAATAAATAAAATAAAATAAAATAAAATGAAATGAAATGAAATAAAATAAAATATAAAACTAGTAAAATATAAGTAAATACAAACAAAAACAAGTAAAACACAAATAAATAAATAAACCAGAAATATGTGTAAATAAATAAATTTAATAATACAAAAATAATTCTGAATTTAGAAACGGACAAATATAAAAATTTTTCGAGAAGATTTCGTCATCAGTATTACTCATCGAAATGCCGCAAAACACGTGTTAAGGAATCTCATATACCTGTATGAAAACTGCTTATTCATTCTTGTAGCACACAATGTTTCCAGGAAAATGTTTCATATTTTATTTTGCATTTATATTTTTTTCGAAGGAGATTGATAATACCTAGATATAGTAGCAAAGCCTGGTCTGTCGCAACCAACAGTGCCATCGGCAACCTTACGACAAAGCCCACACAAAAAACGGATGCAAAACTATTTATTGTTCATGTCGAAAGATATTAAAGGTAAGCACACACACAATTATTCTCTCAAACAGTTGAGCACATGAGTTGATCATTTTTATCAATTTTTTTGTAGTATTTTCATGTCTGGCATATAGTGCCTTGTGTCTTCCCCCTACACTATCGATGAAGGATGACGACATTCGGTGACGGTGGCGGTTTCAATTCGTATTATTTGGTTGAACCACCACGGGGAACCTGTTCCTATTTTGGGTTTAGATCAGACTCCTCTATGCAAACAGAATTCAATGAAACTTAAAAAAAAACTGTAGGAAATTACTGGCATCCTACACTCTACTGTCTATTTTATACCACGCAAAAAATTCAATTTCTTTTCGTCTTCGTTGGCAGTTTTTTTTTTTTGAACACCCTTTGCTTTTTAGGGTACATTTTATATTTATGTTTGCGAGTTTAATTAAAATTTTGAAAATCCTTTCCCCACTCTCCCCTTCTGTTGATAGCTTTTCTAAATCTTAAAAAAGTACCAAAATATCAAAAGCGAACGTTAAAGGGAGAAATATAATTTTTTAATTAAAAATAGGAACATCCTTACCCCTTTCTCCCTTACTTACATTTTTCTTGATATCTTTGCTTATTCTTAACCAAGTTCAAAAATTTCCAAAGAAAACATTAAAGATTATTAAATTCTGCATAAATAAGATATTTACGTTATATTTGGTCAGATTCATGCGCGCTCCATCTAATATTGCCATTCAAAGGTCATAACATAAGGTTCAATAGAAGTTGTAGAGGTTAGTTTCTGTTAGATTCTGAGTTACTGAGTTAGATTCTGTTTCTCTTATTGAGACGAGTCATTTTTAAAAACTGCAGGGTATCCAACATTCTTTTTCCCAGTAAACGTAGCCTAACTGTACTGTTTCTTGGCTTTTTACTGCAACCAAGCCAATACGTGCTTCCTCTTTGAAGGAACGATGTAGCTTCTGAGAAAATTTATTACGCACCGCAAAATTGCTATGTTAAATTCAAATTGAATTTGTCTGATTATTCTGTTCTGCGCAGGATATACACCTCCGTCACGTTGCGTTGCCGGCACAAAAAAAAATAATACCTAAAAAAAACACAAACTCAGCGCTTTTACGCATATTGTGCAATTTATCAAAGAAAAAACTGCGGACGACCCAGCACGGAGTGTGGCAACAAATTTCGCCTCTAATCAATTCAACATGTTGTTCAATTTGTGTTTGGTGCACGTTGCACGTTCTGCGCACAAAACAAAAACATATCAGCCAGATGCGTTTCTTGAATCTTCCAGTGAGTGCATTTCGGTTATATAGGATGAGTGAGAAGAGGAAGAAGCTTGTTGTGTGTGTGTATTAAGGACGAAGAGTCCAATTTATGACCGATATCTTCTGTGAGCAGCTTGTTAAGATGAAAAATGGTAAATACCAACCAATGTTTCGCACTGCGCTGGCCACCGCACCGCCATGGGAAACTCAATGCAACTATACAACAACCAGGCCTAGAGCAGCATAGTGTGTTCAAAAAAAAAAGTCCACTATCTGGAACGTCATTGGACGCGATAATAAAGCGGGAAATGTTTGGTTTTTGATTTGGGAAAGCTGGCAGCAAAGAAAGAAAAATGGTTTGCGTGTTACATTTTTATAACCGGGTCGCCATGGCCACCGACCGTGGTAGACCGAACGGGAGTAGGTTTAGTTTATATATTATTTTTCTTTATTAATTGGATGGATTTTTTAGTGCACCACCACGATGATCGATGCGGTGATATTGAAGATTAAGTGCTTCTGGAGAGATCGCATTTCCTGGTTATATCAATATGTATTCCTACATGCCTATAGTGTGTTTTTTTTTAACTATATGAGTCTTTGTAGGAACTCAACAATTAATGCTCTGTCAAAGTTAATGCTTTCACCGGGAATTTGAAAGATGAGTTTTGTGAAGTTTTGAAAAGGAGTCAAGGCAGTTTTGGGATGGTTTAATTATACCTATAGCTTGGTGTCGGTTTGATCTAATTAATGGCCCATGCATATAGTAATTGGTGGACTGTTGTATATTTTATATTTTAAATTGTTTCTTATAAAGAGAGGAGGCACATTATAGGTACATCTTCGGGGATTCTTCTTTAATTAGTAGTTATGTAATAAGTGTGAATGAAAACGCATGTATCATTAAACTAAGAGAATTTTTGAAAACAAAATAAAAATTAGAAGGAGATGCCTGCAAGATTTTGTTGGTATGGATTTTTACGACTTGTTTACTTACAAACGTCAAACTGACATTTGTAAACCTAGCTTGGTTTCTATGAAAATAAATAATTTCGTAAATAAAATTACACTTTAAGAATCACAACACATACATATAAGGAAAAATTTCTTTAAAGATACAAAAACCTCCATTTATTTGAGTTTGCAATTTTACATCTGTCAAATTCATCAAAGTTATGGCTGACACTTTTAAATTTGTCACATTTATATTAGATTTAAATGAGTTTCAAAAATATTTCTATGTTCATTATGTATGTATATCTATAAAACACTGCTATAGATGAAATAACTTAAGATTGAAAAAAGAACTGGTAGATTAGATTCTATACATTGGTAGGCGTGCTAAGGTTTAGAGTGATTACAAAGTGCATGAAAAAAGTTGCTTTAACTTATAAGCAAAGCACTTTAAAGACTGGTGTTACACGCCGTCTTGTGCCCTTAAATTGACCAAACAAATAAAATAAACTTGGTTGTAGGAATAAAAAGGGGTGAAGAATAACAATCTTTATTAATATTAGTGTATCAATATTTACCGTAATATTTTCAGGAACTCAAAGAAAAGTTAAATTGCCTATTTTTTATGAAAATCACAAATCTTGGAAAAGTTTTTTCCTTTAGATACGTAATTCCAATGGCAAATTCATCTCAACTTAATTATTTTTGGTTGATGGTGGTTGGTTTACACACGGAGTTCTTCAAGAATTATTATTGATTTGTGTTTTTTTTTTATATGCCTAGTCTTTATGCACTAGGTTCCATCCTGCTGCACATAGAAGTGGGAGAAGCCTTCTTGACATACGCTCGAGTACCAGTCTTTGGTGAATGCTTTCGGCGTAAGTCTTGTTGTGTCTAGAAAACTAAGCTAACTATAAGTTTCCTATAAATTATCTATGAACTATCATTGTACCATTATGTGGTTAGCACAACTAATGGGTGATTTTTTAAGAGGTTTAGAACTTTTTTAAAAAAAAAAACACAAACAATTCGAAAAAATGAATGAAATATTTATTTGAATCGATAGTTTGAACCTTGCAATTTAATGTTTAAAGATACTTTCATGCAAATGTTGACCGCGGCTGTGTCTCAGGTAGCCCATCCGCTGAGTCCAATTTTGGTATACTCTTTCACACATATCGGCCGGTATCTCACGAATGAATGCATGGATGTTGGCTTCCAGTGCGTCAATCGAAGCGGGCTTGTCCCTATAGACATAAGCCTTGACATACCCCCACAAAAAATATTCTAATGGTGTCAAATCGCACGATCTAGGCGGCCAATTGACCGGCCCGAAACGTGAAATTAACTGTTCACCAAACTCGCCTCGCAATTACGCCATTGTTTCGCGTGCTGTGTGGCATGTGGCACCGTCTTGTTGAAACCACATATCATGCAAGTCAAGAACTTCCATTTCGGGCAAAAAAAAGTTTGTTATCATCGCTCGGTAGCGTTCACCATTGACAGTAACGCTGCGATTCGCATCATCTTTGAAGAAATATGGCCCAATAATGCCGCCGGCCCATAAACCGCACCAAACAGTGGCTTTTTCGGGATGCATTGGTAGCTGTTGCAATGCTTCTGGCTGATCTTCACTCCAAATGCGGCAATTTTGCTTATTTACGTACCCATTCAACCAAAAATGAGCCTCATCGCTGAACACAATTTTTCGATAAAAAAGCGGATCCTCGGCCAGCTTTCCAAGAGCCCATTCACCAAAAATTCGGCGTTGTGGTAGGTCGGCTGGCTTTAGTTCTTGCAGCAGCTGTATCTTAAAAGGCTTTACGCCCAAATCCTTCCGCAAAATTTTCCACGTAGTGCTGTAACAAAGGCCTAACTGCTGGGAACGGCGCCGAATCGACATTTCGCGGTCTTCTGTCACACTAGCTGATACGGCCGCAATATTTTCTTCACTACGCACACTACGTAAACGTGTTGGTGGTTTAATGTCCAACAAAGTAAATTTGGTGCGAAATTTGGTCACAATCTTCCGAATAGACTGCTCAGAAGGTCGAGAATGCCGATCATAAAATGGAAGCAGCGCGCGATGAACATTTCGAACCGAGCACGAATTTTGATAGTAAAATTCAATAATTTGCAAGCGTTGTTCATTTGTAAGACGATCCATGGTTAAATTGCAAACCAAACTGAAGCTGTTTGACAGTGACACAAGGTACTAAACACACGTCAGCTGTCAAAACCAGTGTTGCCAAAACCAAACCAGCTAAAAAATCACCCTTTATAATCACCAATTAATTCTGTAATATTTACAAAAATAATCAATATGTTGAACTTGTGTTGACATGGAATACATAAGGTAGGTACACCTACATATAGAAATTAAAAGGAAGGCTATACTCTGTTTATAAAGGGTCTTCCAAAATTTCCAAAGTTTGATAGTTGATAGCGGCCATATTGTTGAAGCTACATCTATCAAATTGGCTGTCATTTAGTCAATCTTGTTTTCCAAATCACCATGGACGGAGAAAGCGTTCACAAACACGTGAAATAATAAAATTGTTTTATCACAATTGGTATTCTGTTCGGGCAACGTTCCGCGCGGTTCACTTATTTACGGTCATCTTATGTGATAAGGCCCATTTCTAGATGAAAAGGTACGTAAACAAACTAAATTCACAGATAAGGCAGGAAGATGAGAATCTCTCCGGCAGCCATTTTAATTTGCCTATACAAGCTTGAACTGTCAGATATATCGGATAAAAAAATGAGAATGTGTGTATAAAAACCTCACACATAGACAGTAGGGATCTTCACACACCTGGTTCAATTTTTGTTGCAATTCACATCTATTCATAGACGCGGGATGAAATTACAAATACAATAATGTAAACAAATGGGTTTTGGAGGATGAAACAATCTGAGACTAAATTGTTGAATTTAATTGGGACGATAACAATTCACATGAGATCCAATGTATCCCGAAAAAGTTACTGTTTGGTGTGGATTTTGAGCTGGCGTAGTCATTGGTCCATATTTCTTAGAGAATGACGTTGGCTAGCCCATCACCGTCAACGGCAAGCGCTATAGGTCGATGATTACCAACTTCTTTTGACCTGAATTGGATGATATGAACTCCAACGACACGTGCTTTCAACAGGACGGCGCTACGTGTGACACACCTCACGCCACATTGGAAATTCTTTCACGTGGAGGGGATGTTAACTGAACACAGAGATCACGCGATTTGACCCCGTTACGGCTCGCGTACACTAAAACCGAATCATCGGCCGATATCGGGTCGAAGCTATTCGGACGACTGTCTCGGACGTTCGCCTGCATACACTACTTCCGATCTCGTACGGTGCCGGTCTTTTTTTCGGTATCCGTTTTTTTTTTATTTGCATTAACTTCATTAATAATCAACCGGGCAACTGACGAAAAATCCAAAAATGTTGGGATATGTCGGTTGATCGCTTATTAATGGACGTCATCGGACGATGTCGCTTTCAGTGGTGTACGCGCTCTCTCTCCTTTCTATACGTTTGGTTCCATCGGCCAAGTTCGGCCGCCAACGGCTGAGCATACTTCGGCCGATGACGGACTAGGTGTACACGTGCCGTTAGACTTTTCTTGTCTGTTTTTTTGAAGTGGCAGGTATATACGAATAAGCCACAAACCACAGCGGCCCTCAAACCAATATAACCCATGCCATCGGTCAAATTCAGCCTGGTTTATGCGCCAGAGTCATGGAAAATTGGACATATCGGATACGCGCGCCAACCAGAGAAGCCGCGGCGTATATTAACGATCTTATATTCCATACATAATGGCATTGATAGGCCTTTTAGACGAACACAAAATTTCAATGATATCTAATAGAAACTTTGATTTATTTAAATTTAAAGATAGAAAGCTCTTAATGAAAGACCCTGAACTTCAATTTACCCTGTTTTACAACTCAAGATATATAGCGATCTCAAAAATTGGCAACAGCAAGACTTAAAATTTCAAATTACTTGACAAACTTCTTTGATCTTTGCGTTATAGTCTTTCCAATGTTTTTCCACATATACGCTTGACATATTGGCCGAGTTCAACGCACATCTGAATATTCAGAATTCTGAATTTTTAAAGCTCTTGATTGGCCAGCTGTCAGAAAAAGTTCTGAAAATTAAGATGACTTCTGACAATCAAGAGCTTCAAAAATTCAGAATTCTGAATATTCAGATGCGCGTTGAACTCGGCCATTCATTAAATAAGTTTCAATTCACATCGATAGATGGCGTGGTTAGCTTAACATACCACCCAACCTGAAAGAGTTAAATTACATACTAGTTAACCTCTTCAAAGTTTACACAGAAATTATAGTAAAATTCCAGCTTCACTATATAAAACATGTGATGTAATATTCTTTGATAGTCAGAATATGCTCTTGAAAAAATAGCTATGACATATTTGTACCCCATATCTGAGTGGTATCTGCTGATAACCTCCTAACAAATAATACCTAAGGTATATAAATATATTTATTTTTCAATGTCGGCAAACCATTAAACAGCTTCACATAAGTCAAAAATTCCCATTTGATAGCTAAATGTCAAGAATCAGATGACTTAATGTCCATCAGTTTAGTGTTTATTAGAAAATAAACTGAAAAGTTCAACACACAATAACCCCGTTAAGTGATATCAAATTTCCATTGATTCCGCGCTGTGTCGCTTCCGAGCCGCTTCCGCTGAACCGTATTGAAAATGCTCTTATCGTTAACAAAAAAAAAAAACACTGTCTTGATTACAAAATTCCAATCAGATATTATTTAAACCACAGAATCTACATTCTACATGTGACTTTATAAACCTACATTTTTACTGACCTCAAAGTGCATTTTCATTGACAACAAAAATTCCGTGTTATCGATGTTATCAATTTTATTTTTGTTTTCTGTTGTCTCTAGAAATCCAATCATGTTATGAATAGAGGTACTTTATTACCCATTCGTGTGATTGAATTTTTATTTCGAACGAATACAAAAATGATTGTCTCATTATTCAATCAAAAGAATAACCCTTTCTGTCTTTTGTACCTGTTTAACACTACTTTGTATTGGTATTCACCTGTGATATGACAAGAAGACATCGATCGTGTAAATGCCTGAAGGGAATTTTTTATTGTTCTCTCCTTGAATTCTTTAAAGTCGGAGCTGCCAAGAATAAATCATTGTTCCTATTAATTTATTCTTCAAATTAAAATAGATTTATTTTGTTTATTTTGAAGAAACTATTTCTAAATTGAGAATAAATTTTTGTTTTGGACGGAAATAAATTATAAAAGAGGCCTAGACCTAGATTTGGTTAGTGTTGTGTGTAGAAACGCCTCTTGACATCAATGTAAACAAATCCCCGGGTGGTGTAACTTTTTAATCTTATTTCTATCTATGTTTCGATTATCAGGCAAAACAAGACCAAAAAGATTTCACAATTATTATAGAATTCAAGTGCTTATTATTGCAGGCAGGGGTTCGAAAACAGTAAATAATAACAGAACAACCGTAAAAACGACGCCCTCTGATGTCTATGGTGAGCACTGAACATGAACATATTCAAAGACAACTTTTGTCTAGATGTCGACATTGTTATTTAATAGACTTTTATAGTATTTGTCAATTTTATTGTTAAATTAACCGTTAAACAATTTTTAAACTATTCTAACCGTTAGCTGACTGACTGAGTTGAAAATATGTCAAAAGTCAATGACCATCTACATCTATGTATGTGGGGGAGAGTATAATAGTGTATGCCAGTACGGTTGCTAAGCCGATGCCATTGTGACCGCATTATTTGTCATTGTTCTAGTTCAGGATGTTAATTGTTCTTCATTATTCTCTCTGGAAGTGACTTCCCTAATTGAGTCTGCTCTGCATCATGGGATTACATTGTAAGTTATATTGCTGCAGTTGCATCGCGACGCGGAACAAGAAAGAAATAATTAGTGAGGGATGCATTGTTTGAATGAAAAATTGTATACGGGGTTTAACTGTTTCCCCATCAGGAACTCCTGTACCAGAATAATGTTTATATGTATGTATATGGTGAAGGATTTTTATGTATTTGAAAATTATATTAATCTTATTTTAAACACTAAGTAAGTTATGGCTATGACATTTGGAAAACTAGCTTGAAGACGACAGGACTTTTTGTGCTGAATAGTCTAATTCTGTAGATACATAGATGCATAGTTAAAACAAATTCTGGCACCACTAACCACCCCATTTTTTACACCACAATTTTGTATGTTCTTTTACCGTGAAAATTTGACAATTTAAATGCAAATTATATGATTCACTAGCTGGCCCGCCCGGCTTCCCACAAACCTAAGCTTTGCATTAAAATTAGAAAAGAAAATATAAATAAACTAGCTATTCCGCCCGGCTTGGCACGGGTAGACAAACCTAAGCTTCGCATAAAAATTACAAAAGAAAATAAATATAAA
Organism: Leucozona laternaria; assembly: GCA_932273885.2. Classification (NCBI taxonomy): domain Eukaryota; kingdom Metazoa; phylum Arthropoda; class Insecta; order Diptera; family Syrphidae; genus Leucozona; species Leucozona laternaria. The sequence continues at coordinate 16,505,111 of OW026368.1, read as the reverse complement.
TAAATATTTTAGCTATTTTTTGTAATCGAATACAACTTTATGGGTTTTAACCTACTTCACGTTATGAATAGCTAAATATGTAAAAAAAAAACAACCTTTATTACTTTCCCAACACAGAAATTTTTTTTTGTAATCTAAAACTACTGTTTTGTCCTTATCCCATTTTAATCTATAAATATCTAGTATTTTTTTTAGATAAACACAATCAGATGCCACTTTTCATTTTACCCCATTTCACCCTATAAATGCCAATTTCCTGAAAAAAAATCTCTAAGGCCATTCACTAAAGAACAACGCCTCAAATCGGATCTTTTTTTATTTTTACCTCATTTTACCCTATAAATAACAAAATTTGAAAAAGAAAATCCCAAAAATCATTTCCTAACCGCCTACAGCGCCACATGTTGAACGGTAATTGAATTGAACTGAAAAACGAAATGTGCTCCTACAGCGCCACCTGTTGAGAATTTTCTGACTTTTATTTTTTCCTAAACCTTGGCGGAGCAATTACAAACAAACCCGTAGAAGGAAGGACCTATCCCATTTGGTGCAGTCGTTTTCAATTTTTAAGCATCAGAACACACCACTATCCATTTTTATGTAATAAGATATTTAAGCTAATTTTTGTAATCGAATACTACTTTAAGGGCTTTAACCTACTTCAATTTATGAATGGCTTAATATTTAAAAAATATGATCCTCTAAGACCATAACTTTATTACTTTCCCACAAAGAATGAATTTTTGGAATCAACAACCACTTTTTTGTTTTTATCCCATTTTACTATTTACATTGACATTTTTTTGAAAATGCATCCTCAAACATAAAAAAATGTTTTGAAATCAGATGCCACTTCTGGTTTTTACCTAATTTCACCCTATAAATGCCAATTTTCTGAAAAAACCCTAAGGTTATCTAAAAACCAAAAGAATTTATTAAATCAGATACTTAATTTTTATTTTTACCCCATTTCATCTTTTGAAATAAAAAAAAAAACAAATATGCGCATACAGCGCCACCTGTTGAGAGTTTTTTGACTTTTATTTTTTCATAAACCTTTGCATAGCAATTACAAACAAACCCGCAGAGGGAAGTATCCCATTTGGTCCCAGTCGGTTTCAAGTTTTAACCATCCCAACACACCATGGTCCATTTTTGGTGATTTTTTAAGAGGTTTAGAACTTTAAAAAAAAAAAAAACACACAAAATTCGAAAAAATGAATGAAATATTTATTTGAATCGATAGTTTGAACCTTGCAATTTAATGTTTAAAGATAATTTCATGCAAATGTTGACCGCGGCTGCGTCTCAGGTAGCCCATCCGCTGAGTCCAATTTTGGCATACTCTTTCACACATATCGGCCGGTATCTCACGAATGAATGCATGGATGTTGGCTTCCAGTGCGTCAATCGAAGCGGGCTTGTCCCTATAGACATTAGCCTTGACATACCCCCACAAAAAATAATCTAATGGTGTCAAATCGCACGATCTAGGCGGCCAATTGACCGGCCCGAAACGTGAAATTAACTGTTCACCAAACTCGCCTCGCAATTGCGCCATTGTTTTGCGTGCTGTGTGGCATGTGGCACCGTCTTGTTGAAACCACATATCATGCAAGTCAAGAACTTCCATTTCGGGCAAAAAAAAGTTTGTTATCATCGCTCGGTAGCGTTCACCATTGACAGTAACGCTGCGATTCGCATCATCTTTGAAGAAATAGGCCCAATAATGCCGCCGGCCCATAAACCGCACCAAACAGTGGCTTTTTCGGGATGCATTGGTAGCTGTTGCAATGCTTCTGGCTGATCTTCACTCCAAATGCGGCAATTTTGCTTATTTACGTACCCATTCAACCGAAAATGAGCCTCATCGCTGAACACAAGCAGCGCGCGATGAACATTTCGAACCGAGCACGAATTTTGATAGTAAAATTCAATAATTTGCAAGCGTTGTTCATTTGTAAGACGATCCATGGTTAAATTGCAAACCAAACTGAAGCTGTTTGACAGTGACACAAGGTACTAAACACACGTCAGCTGTCAAAACCAGTGTTGCCAAAACCAAACCAGCTAAAAAATCACCCTAAAATATAGAACGATAGAAGAACGATTTCTACTTAAAATTAAAAAGCTCGTCTTTGGCGTACATGGTTAAGCTGGCTTCTTTATTCGATTTTGATTGATTTTTTGGGAACTCCTCCTCTGCTCCATGTGTTACCCTAACTTCCGTCTTGCTCGGTTTTTCTGTATTAACTTCCCAATCCAGAAGCTGTTCCGATCAGAAGCTTCACTTCAAAATATGCATTATTTGATGTCTTGAATGAATTAGACCTTGGCCGTATTGTACCAACAACTTATTACTAATCACTTAGCAAATATCATGAATCTTGATACAATTTTCTTGTGGTAGGATGACATATTTTTTCCGGACATAATTTGCATGGATCGTATGTCCGACTTAAGGCCCATCGACATTATATCCGCAGACATTATGTCATCGCACCGCAAGAAAATCGTATCAAAATTTATGATATTTGCTAAGTGATTAGTGATAAGTTGTTGGTGCAATGGGGCCCTTGTAAAACGATTGAAGGTACCACAAGCCCGAGCCACCTTAGACTGTGAAAGATTAACCAGTTTTAAAGTTCGCCAGACACTTGGAAGGATTGTAGTAGATTTTTTGGAAAAAAAAAAGGTAGACGAACATTGTGTTGGCTTCGATTTCGACGATTGCAATACTTTTTTCGAAAAAGCAATAGATTTTCAGAAAAAAAACGTGCGCAAACGTTAGGTACAAAATAAGTATTCAGTTTATTTGTTTCAATGTACTTTTTTCTCCACATCACCGCGCTCTAAATTACTGGCGGAAGTTTTTCTCAAAATCTATTAATTTTACGAACAAAATGTTTTAATTTTTTTTATTTAGAATTTCATAAGTTTATATTTCTGCCTTCATATTAAAAAAAAAAATAAACTGATACTTTTTGAGAAATTAACAAAAATAAATGTTGCCACTTTAAGCTGACAAAATCAAAAGCTCTCGTCCTTAAGATAAGACTACTTTCTAGATTCTAGGAAATGCTTAAAACCACAAATACAGTTTTTTTTCGGATTTTTTTTTAGAAGTGAAAGTCTTAATTTTTCTGGGCTTAAAAAAAAAAAAAGAAATAAGAAACCATTGCTTTGAAGTTTCCAAATATGTCAAAATTTCAAATTAAAGAACAAGAAGTTTATCATATTCGTAAACATCTTAAGTTTTCGTTTCTTTTTTATTGTAAATCCCTGAAAGAAAATATCCTATAAATCTTTAAAACTCTTATCATCTAAAGCTTCCATTCCACATTGTAATGTGTCATCTATTCCTGTTAAATCAATTTGTTTCCTTGAACGTGAGAAATATTTGCTGACTATATGATGACCTCTTCTCGGTAAAGGAAACATAAATTCTTCGAAAAAATATCATAGACTACCGCCACATTGGCAGTCATGTTTTTTGTTTGACGATTCATCACAAATACCGCAAAACCACACAAAGCGCGCCCAGTCATAGGTTCCATCGAGTGTTCCCAAGGCTATAGGATTTATTATTAATAGTCGTCCTAAACTCTTAGCAGCAAACACTCCTTCATTCATTCAGACCTGATGGTGCTGGTGCGGTCAATTGATCCGATCTGACTCTGGTTTTTGTTGTTCGTAGATATAGGATAGGTCTAGTGTTCCATGAAAAGAACATAAATGCGTTCTTCTACCTGTAGTCATCGAAAGGCTGGCTTATATTCCAAACATGTTCACAAGAACTGCAATGTGGAACTTACAATGTTATAATCCAATTCGCGAGAACGTTCTAAGCTCGGACAATAGATCGCGATTTGTCCGCTTTGCCTTGCATCGAGTCGTCATCGTCCATGTTCATGGCAAGTCGGCCATTGCTGCCGCACCCGCACCGGCGCACCGCGCTGGCGTGATACTCCATCACAGTTATATGACCAAAACAATGAGAAATGAAAGGAGCAACACTGTTTATGGATATTCTTTGACCGAAGAACAGGAATTATTATGTCCCGCCGCCGCCGGTGGCGGTCACAGCTGAATGGGAACGGAGCGGTGGCATGGCGTAAACGTTACCCGCTACCATCACCCGCCCGATGCAAATCGAACGATTAATATCAATCTGCATGTCATGTTCCCTTGGGGCATTACGGCACCTTTTCTACGCCAAGTGGAATGCTCAATTTCTGTTAAGCTTCGGGATTAGGTATACTTTATAGGAGGTGGTGCAGACCGCAGCGATTTTATTCGCATATTTTGGTGCTGATGTCAGGTTTAAGCATCAGTGTGGCGGTAACAACGAGCGCATGCGTGATGGCATGAGTCATAGCTGAGAATTCAACAGAATAGGTATACCTACACCTTCGAATTGGTAAGAATGTTGTCGTCGTCGTCGCCGCCATCGTCGTTGTGGGCAAGGATCTTATAGCACCATAAATCTTCCTTTTTTGCCAAGGAGTAGGTAAGGTATAGGTATAGTCAGAGGTAATAAGCAGATGACTGATCGGTCTGCATCGTGGTTTGTGTAGGAGTTTGCTAACCGAATATGGTGTCGTAAGCCTTGACCTACGGTTTTCTGTTTCAAGAAAGAATTCATAACTGCGATGTGCATTATTATTGTGAATTCATATGGTGTGTACATTTAGGTACCATATACATATGTACCTGGGTATGTGTTTCTTCTCTTTGAGTCAGTGGAATGTGTTACTGGGTAAAGTAGTTGCGAAAGTGATTCTTTACTCATGTCTATGAACATTTTGGTGTCAATGAACTTAAAAAAATGCAGTTGAAAGAAGAATAAATATCAAGCACATGATGGAGGCTGAAAAATATGTAAGATCTTCATTTTGTTAAAAAAGAGGGAAAAAGTAAGAAGTTGTACTAAGCTTTATCTATATCTCAGAGAAAATGTATATATACGTTATTGTTGTGCTTAAGCCTGATCTAGCTAGAGTTTAGATAAGCAGAAAATATTAAATAGAGAGTTAAGTGTTATTAGTCACATAGAAAATTGTTGCCAAACCTTTTTTGTTGCTTTCAGTTGCTTCAAAGTCTTAGCAACATGTTGTTGGTCACAAATTACCACAATTTTTGTTGCTTTCATCCCTAAGCATCATCTGATACTGGAAATGTTTTAGACAACAACTTTGGAATTTGTATATAAACATGTTTAGGCACAAACCTTTCGACAACAGATCGCCTATAGTAGACGCAATTTCATTATAAGTAATTTTGTTTAAGTCAAATTTGTGCGTATGATTGCTTTGTTGCAATGCCAATTCTCAAAGAAACCCATACCAACACATTAGCAACACTTTATAAATTTTTTTGATTCAACATTCTACTTGAAAAAAAGAACAGAATATGCGTTTTAAAATGTTTTACGATATATTTGTACGTCTTTTTTACAGCAACGAACTTTGTTAACAGCTATGACAAGCTAGTCACACGTATTTCATAGTGCAATAATTTTTTTTTTGAGTTTTTCACTTTTTTAAAATTAATAACCATATAAAAGTGAAATAAATCTGGTAAAAGCCGTGGACAAATAAGTTTTATTAAAAGTTCAGTCAATTTCGCCTTATTAATCTCATTCTCTTGACTCAATCATAATTGCCTAAATTCTTCCGAATGTCAAGTACACCAGCTTCGCATAAAAAACGCCCTGCACGTGGTGTTGTAGACTTACAACAACACACTACGAAGTCGACTGCGTCAACAAGCAAAGAAAACAACAAATCACTGGATGCAAAGATTGAGAAAAAAATTAAGGGATTAAGGGATCTGATATTGAAAGAATCGTAAGTTGGCCGAGAAACTTGACAAAATTGTTGGCGATTTTGTTCAGCGTTTTGCAATGGTAAACCAAACACTAGACGACCTGTCAAAAAGAGTCCAACAGCTTGAAATGACACCTGAACCACAAGTTGCAGCCACACAAACCACATTATTACTTGCTAACCGCATCGATGAATTGGAGCGTGAAAGATGTCAACAGACGCTATCCTACTTGGAATCCCAAAACAGAATGCTACCCGGTTGTCTGACCCAGAGTTTAGACCAATATCAATTTTACCCTTTTTATCAAAAGTATTGGAAAAAATCTTGCACAACCAAATTTCAACCTTTTTAGACCTAAATAAACTCTTGAGCAAGCAACAGTCAGGTTTAAGACAATTCCATAGCTGTATATCAGCCATTATTAAAGTTTCAAATGATATAAATTCGGCAATAGATAGTGACATGGTATCGTTTTTGGTGCTCTTGGATTTCTCGAAAGCATTTGATACAGTCAACCATACATAGATTACTAATATCAAAGCTAAGGCAACAATTTATGCTCTCGAACACAGCTGCAGACATGATTTTCTCATATCTCAGTGGGAGAAGTCAAGCTGTAGTTATAGGCGAAAAAACATCACGTCCATTAAATCTATTATCAGGAGTTCCACAGGGGTCAATTCTTGGTCCCTTATTATTTGCCATTTTTATAACTGATCTCCCACTTCTAGTGAATTACTCCTCCACCTTAGATTTGTGTGCTGATGATGCTCAAGTTCGACTAAGCTGCAAGCTAGGTATGATTGAAGATGGAGCTGTAAAGTTAAACGGTGATCTAAGTAGGATTCTAAACTGGTCCAAAACGAATAAACTGCATCTTAATCCAAGAAAATCGAAATGCTTAGTTATATATAAAAATAAACTTGATTATAGTTATTTTCCTAAATTGTATCTTGCTGATCAACAACTTGAGTATGTCGAGAAAGCTAAAAACCTAGGTATTCTGTTTAATCGTACTCTTACTTGGGATGATCATGTTCAAATGGTTATCGGTAAAGTATACGGTTCCCTACGCAGTCTTTCTCTATCAAAGCATTTTACCCCTCAGCATGTTCGGCTTAGCTTGGCAAAAACATTAATTGCTCCTATAATAACTTATGGATGCCAAATTTTTAGTACCCACAACTCTGAAACAAGACGGAACTTGACAGTAGCGTTCAATAATGTTACTCGTTATGTATACAATCTTCGGAGATATGACCATGTTTCAGACTATACAAACAACATCCTTGGCTGTGGTCTCTACACATATTTTAAATATTTTTTCCCTTAAAACACTGAACAAGATTTTAATTAGCAAACAGCCGGCATATCTTTTTGAAAAAATTCAGTTCGCTAACTCGTCTCGATCATTTATGTTGTTACAACCCAGATTTACTTGCCGAAACTCTGAACTTTAATTTTTTGTTAATGTTATCAGGCAGTGGAATAGCTTACCCTATGTCATTGGAAGCCTTCGTGGCACGACGCCATTTGATACGGCCTTATTCAGACACTTGGTAGGAAATTAAATTAAAAATAAAGTATGTACTTCAAAGGAAATAAAAGAAAACAAAAGCTGAAGAGTTATTTGAAAATAGTTGCAAAATTTATATGTCTTGCTTGTCATTTTTCAAATTAAATTTATATAAAATTTATATACAATTTAATTAATTAAATACTTTCTTTAACTTTTACTACTTGTTGTATAGGCTTCGAAGCCCATTGTAAAAGATTCCATTGAAATAAATGAAATGAAATGAAATCGTTTTCTAAATTTACCAAATTTAGGGAATTATTCTGCTCTAGAACTACTAAGCTAAAACGCCCGAAAAAGTTTTAAAAAAGAGTTTAAAGTAATTTATATTCCCGCTTTTTCATCCAACCCTACACCTACTCAATGATCTTCATCAAGGTGCGATAGGTCATCAAAAGCTGTATAGGATTCACTTTCCCAAGTTAAAATGGATACGCTCGTGCTTGGCAGCAATTTCACGAAGCCCCCAACACTTTTGATCGAGATAACTTTTTCGGCATCACAATAACACAAAAGCCACATGATGATATTGCATATTGTCATGCACCAACCACACTCACCTGATGTTTCCTGTTAAAGTTTTTGGTTTGGCATTATTCAATGTATAGGCACAACTATAGGTAGGTATTTATCATTAGAGACTTGTTGGCATGGCTCTGATCTTTGATGGTGGTGCGCGATGCGTGGTAAAATGCGCGCGCTTTCAACTTAAACAGATCGAAATGGCTTGATAAAATAGTCTATATATGGCACGCGCGCCGCCGCCGCTGCGTACCTACATTCAAAAAAACATTACTTCAATGCGCTTCCGGCGACAATTATCTCGTGTGATGTGATCTTTTGGAGTCATTTTTTTGTGCATGACATACCTACCTACATGGTTTACTGTATCTGATCCAAATTAAAGGCTTTTTTAAATTCACCGCCGAATTTGTATCAAACGACATTGCGACTCGACGACGTTACGTGGTTACGTGAAGCACGCGTTAATCTAAATCACTCTTTATTACCTGTAGATATGTATATTGGAATAGTTCAAAACGCCACCGGCGGCGGCTCGGCGGCTTGTTTTGTATTTCCCCATCAGCTATGACCATAAAATTAAGATGATATCGGTCGGGCACAGGTGTTAAATACCATAGCAAATCCGGTCTTTAGTATGTGAATAGTGGGTAACCTTTGATCTCTTTGCAACCATCACTAAAGTCGGCATTCCTATTTATTGTAAACGATAATGATTATGCATTTTAATGCCCTGTGCATGATTGTTGCGATCACGGCGATTGGCAACGGTTGTAATATTATACCATTCGGACATTATAGTAATTGAATTCGGTAATACATATGTACATAAAGGTACTTGCGATAAGTTAATTGTGCAATCATTAAAAATAAGTATTGTAGTAGAATTTTAAATAGGAATTTTTCCAACATGTTCTCGCAGCAGAGACCTTAAAAAATGAAGCAGATGACATTGAAACGTCATAATGATTGTATTGTGTTGTAGATTAATGATTCTTCGGAGGAAGATTTGTAGAAAACTTGTTTGTCTGAAAGACCAAAATACTTATAACTACACAAGACAACTTACTGTTTAGCTTATAGAATTATGAAACAATCGATTATTATTTTTTTTGATCAGGAGCGGATCGATTAGATATTCTTTTTGTGAATAGAAAGATTATATTTGCTCATTTTTAAACAATTTTCTTTAGCTTGGTTCAGCTTTGACCATCATTTAGGGCCTCACTTAAATGAAAATAGTTGGGTGGCTTAATATTTATAACGAACTGAAATTCGAAATTTTTGTTTTTTTTTTTTGGCTGTATACTTAGATAAATTGACTTTTTTCAAAATGTAGCAAGGGTCTCTTTCGGTCTCTTTAAAATCGAAACATTTCAATATCGTCTTTGTATCGGTCTGGTATCACTCCACGTCTCGTATCGGTATAGTTTCGGTCTCATTTCAGCATGTTTTGTATTTATTTTTGAGACCTAGAGCTAGACCTATAGTTTGAACCTAGAAGCTGCTATAAATATTGACATTGAATGATTAAGTTTTATAATTTAAAAATGCTTTTTTCCCAATTTTATGTATGTTCTGTTTCATCTTGAAAAACAGAGACGAGATACCAAGGTTATGATGTCATGTCATATGGAAACCTTCACTCAGATAAGAACATCAGGTAACAATTTAACATAAATCTCTTGTACAATTCACAAGGTGCACTTTCCCAGTAAACTCAGAAACCTACACGATTTCAATAACATTAAATTCGTGATCAAATTCACACGGCAATATTTTGAACAAAATTTTAGTTGATTTGAAAAGATGGCATGTAACTTCAACATGAAATTCTCGTTAGTTAAAAAAAATCTACTAGATTTTGACATTGGGGTAGTGCTAATTTTTACCATGTTCATTCCATTTTAAAATGGTCTCGTGTAAATTTTAATTTTACTAGATACATAGCCTGTTGACTTAACATTTCATTTAGTTATTTTATAATTGTGTACCTGATGAACTTTTTCTTGGTTTTGGGTTAATTAAGTGCTGTGTCTGTTTATTTAAACATTACATCGTGTAAATATTATTTAATTGTTTCTGTTTATGTATCTTAATCGAAATACCAGATAATCCTGTTGGTGTATAAAATGTATCGATCATTTTGTCTGTATTTAATCTGATTGCCTTATTAATGTTCAACGTGATACCTTGTACTATCAAAACTGCTTTCTGAAATAGTTAACTAGATTACTTGCTCACTCCAAAATATAAAAATAAGTAAATATTAAATTTAAAATTTAATAGGCACCCCAATTTTTTGCTTTTCTTCATTATTTTCCCAAATTTAATATTTTTTTATTATTTTAAATATAAATATATATTTATGAACCAGTAGGCAATACATTCTGTGCCCAGTTTTCCATCAGATAAATTGATAAACTTGGTATGCAGTAACTCGACTTTAGGAGCGCGTAACCCGGCTGTACAAAATAGTATGTGAATTTTACGGACTATATTTTTTGTAGTAGCTAATTTTTAGTATCTGACCACTTGATTATTTCGTAAAAAAAATCGGAAAAACCCGATTCAACCACTTAAATTTTAAAGGTTTGAATTCTTTTGTCATTGCGAAAGAATATCACTGCGAAAGAATACACCTCACGTACTGCGAAACAAAAAGCACAACGAACTTTTTCGTTTGGCATATCTGCACTCTGCAGCCTACATATAGGCTTTAAAATACATATAACTCAAAATGACGGCAATCTCTTGTGAAAAATTACCTGGAAGGGGGGGGGGGGGGGGGTCGGCGGTAATTAAACAGTGTTCTGTTAATACATCCTGACTTACAGTCATTGGAAGCCAATTTAGCGCAATCCTTAATGAATACTATTTGACTGTGCACAACACACCTAGATCGATGGAATGAATTACGGAATGACAACTACTTAACACAGATAGGTAAATGTCCATCCCAATACAAAACAATTTCATCGAATTACACCAATTTTCTGCCCGTGTAATATTTCTACCACAAAAATAATGATATACAAAATAAAATAAGTTATAAAATACATAACAAGTGCACACAAAAAAATTAAACTAATTTAAATTGCAAACAATATTCCACTTAACACTTTATCAGTGAAAGCATGAAAAAATAAACTCTCGTAATTACATTAATAAGTCTCATGATGAAAACAATTAGTTAAGCCTGGCTTTAAGTTAATTTTCTTGCATACATAATTTTGTTCTTCTGATTATATTTAGAAGCATTTTATTGGAACATTCATATAACAGTGCAAATTTATTTTAATAATTCAATTTGAATTATTTTTTATTCATACAACCAACGTTAATATGATATTCTGGGTTAATTCATTTCACAAAGCGATTTTAATTTTGCTTACTCATATTAGCTGCGGGTGGTTGGGTTTTTGCATTTAATGAGAAATAACTTTAATGCTGGTTATTCTTATAAGATGTTTTATATTTATAACTCAGATACACATCCAAGTTATGAAATTTGAAAAAAAATCCAATTCGATGGTTTTGAATGATTCGAACGATTTGAATAAAAGAATATTCAAGCAACAATAGAAGATGTATGAGAACTCAAAAAAAAAACTGGCACCTACTTTAATTTGATATTTGTACTGGTTGGACTATGCTTAAAATAATTAAACTATCCGATGTGCGAGCGTTCATTAAAAAAGAAAGGATTTAAAAGAAGATGATGGTAAAAAGGGTGTTTTTTTAGACGTGTGGTTTTCAAGAAGAAATAGAACACATATAATTTAATGTTATGGCCAAGAATTTGGCTTTATTATAAAGATAAGAGTTTGCCATTTTGTTTTAAAAATGATTTCGGGCAAGTGGCCGCCGCGGCTGGCTCGAATAAATTCCAGCCGAGAAGCCCAATTTTCGACCACTTTTTGCAGCAATTGGCACCGTATGTCAGCAATAACGCGCCGAATATTCTCTTCCAAGGCGTCAATCGCCTCGGTCTTATCTTATCTGCGAAGACCAGCGACTTCACATAAGCCCACAAAAATAGTCCAGCTGTGTTAATCGATCTTAGAGGCCAAGCCACAGGCCCACGCCGCGAAATAATGCGCTCACCAAAAGTTTCCTTCAATAAATTGATTGTTTCGTTGGCTGTATGGCATGTAGCGCCGTCTTGTTGGAACCAAAGGTCGTCCACATCAACATCCTCCAATTCAGGCACGAAAAAGTCATTAATCATGGCTCTATAGCGTTCCCCATTGACTGTAACATTATGGCCGGCTTCATTTTTGAAGTAATATTCCAAAGGCCCAAAGAGCACACCAAACAGTGACTTTTTGAGGATGTTACGACGTCTCAACAATAGCTTGTGGATTATAATCACTCCAAATACTTCAATTTTGCTTATCAACGTATACCCATTCAACCAAAAAGGAGCTTCATCGCTGAACAAAATTTTCTTGTGAAAATCGGGATCGGTGGCCATCTCGTTTGTATAATAAATTTGCACGATTTACAAACGCTGTTCAGAAGTAAGTCTATTAATTATGAAATGACAAACCAAATTGGGGATACATCAAGTGACAGCTGTCAAAAAAACCAACTCCGAAAAAAGTATTGCCAGAGTGAAAACCACACGTCTAAAAAAAACACCCGTACCTAATTTTTTTTCGTTTTAATTTTTTTTTTTTCGCATTTTTCCTTTTCCCTAAACGCCTAACCTAAATTGTTTTCATCATGGAAATAATTGTAGAGCACAAAATTACCAGCATTTTGTTATAATTTTTAAGATTTTGCGATATCGCCGTCCACAGTTATAGCTCTGAAAGTTAAATTTTTTTAGAAATCCATCGTTGTTAAACTTATTGCTACCAGTTACCTCCATGATTTTTTTTTAGAAAACGATTCACAAAGACTAAGTAGTTCCCCATAAGTGAGTTACGACTCGTAGAAACTTCTAAGTTCATATTTTAATTTAGAGAGTTCAGAGTAATAAGTTTCCAGTGATCTCAGTATATCTATATAATTTCGATCGCTTTTGGTTTACTTTTCTTAGTACTTTTTAGTACTATCCAAAGAAATACCTTTTTAGTAGAAAATTCTTGATCTCCTTCGGAATAGCCCTGGACTGTAGAAAAGTGTTGACTTCCTTTGGGTAAGCCTTGGGCTGGTATTAAATTTCCTTTATAAATGTTGATATCCCTGCTCTCTCCCTTAGAGATAGTACGGGCTAAGTAATTTTCCCTTGGGTAGCCTTGGGCTGGAATTTATATTCCTAAAACCGTTTTTGTCCCCTGTTCACTTCTTCTAAGTGAATATCAAACACACAGCTTTGCGATATATGAAATACCATATCCTTTTTAGTTATCTACCTATATTATGTTTTCAACCATTGTATGATTTTAAACGCCCCTCTTATTGATAATAAAAATATTTAATATATAAAACTGGTAATTGATGAGTTCTCCCTTCTTTATCCGAGTTTTACTGTATGCTTTCTTCGGAAAAACCCTGGACTACGATGAGCTTAGCTCAGCCTCGAGAAAAAAGCATCACATTTGGCTGTACCGCGCCGCCATTGTAATTCATTCTTATTCACTTGCAAAAGCAGCTACATTTGCATGGGCTTAATTTGACAAGGAGATATTTAAACTACACCAATAGACATGTTCAAAGTTACCTTATGGCATGTTAATACATTCTGGTTCACGATTAAGTATTTCATTACCATATGAACATTGTAAAACAAATTAATTTATAAGATTTGTGTGCTAATTGATTGACTTAACGAATGCGGCCATATTCGTTAAGTTATCCACACTTCAAATCAAATGGTTTTTAACCGAAAATTAACCGGCTGGGCTATTTTTCAAGCAGGTTGTCGAGATAACATGAATTTTTCAGACTACTCGATTGATAAACCTGAAGAAATCTTTTGAATTTTAGAAAATTAACACGTGCCAGAGATACACAGAAAGCTGAGCAATTAGATATACCTACCTAATTCAATAAAAAAAAATCTTTGTTCTGGTATCTATTCGTACTAAATATACGATAATTATTTTCGATTAATTTTTTCATTTTGTTTTGAAATTTTTCAACAACAATCTATAAATAAATTTTTTTTTCTCTTTTCAGGTATGTATTCTAAAACATCTTTAAAAATATCGAAATAGCGAGAATTTTACTCAATAAGTGATCTAAATTTTGGTATGTTATACATGGGATTGGATTTTAATGTACATATCTATTATTTCCACATATATTTATTGAATCTCTTGCGATCTACACAAATTGATTGGTTGAATCATTTAGACATCCTAACACTGCTGGACAGATTCTAGATTCTCTGGAATTTGTCTCTACAAACCTCTGACAATCTGATATGATGGCTCCCCAGAGAATCACCTCAAGTGCTGCTGTCACATTTCCAATGCGAAAGCCAATCAACTTCCAAGTGCACTAAATCCACAGGCTTCTTTTTTGCTCCCCCCCCCCCCCTACTGTCCTGCTCTTACACAATTTGACTTCAAAGAGTAATAATTCTATATACACCATATCCTATCTTATCCGCAAAACCACATCAAATCCTTGAATCTTGATCAGGTTTACTCAAAACTTACCTCAAAGTGAAAATTCCTTGCTAAATAAATCTTGTTCATTGATGCCGATGCCGATGCCGATGCCAATGCCGCCGCGCCACCGAGCTGACCAAACTATATCCCAATCCCTCTGCATCATCGTCTATCAAGCTAAAAGATGCGTACTGATTTCTATCTTAACCATTAGCTGGAGGATAGAAGATGGGTATAGGTACTCGACTTGACTCGTATCTAATATCTTTTCATGCTCAAGTCTATTTTTTTCATCTCTATAAAGAGTCTTACATTCTGTGATACTTTTTTTTTGTGGTTTCTGGTTAGATAATAATAAATTCTTTGATGGTGGACGACTTAATTCTTGATTCTGTTTATATAAAAAAGATGAACTTGTTTTGAGTGATGGTAATGGTAAGACCACAACAACGACGACGAATAAAGATTGCCAACGATTAGATACAAAACGCAGTCTTTTGATGTGCATTTTTCAAAAAAAAAAAAATAAAATTTAGTGTGTGATGCCTTGGCGGGAGTATGGCCCCATTGCACCAAAAACATCTGAATAAATTGCAACAAAAAAAAGAAAAAAAAAATTACTTTAAAACCACAAAATGTAATCATATCATGCAAATGACATATCATTACGACACACATCAGAGATTCGCTATAAGGAAAGAAGAGAAGCCATCGAGCATGATAAAGGGTCTCTCGTAGTTATTACGAACGAGAACATCAAATTTTAAGGGAATATGTCATGCGGAAAGGGGTTACCTACCAAAATTTACATCATAACTTATTATAAAAGTCTTGAATTATGTACCAACGCTTAAAAAAAAAATATTAAAAAATATTCAACTATAAAACTTATAAAAAACTTATGAAAAAATTATACCTACTATTTGATTTAAAAAAATAAATTTTTAAATTTGAATCAAGTTAAGGGCTATTTTTATGCTACACCAACTTTTTGATACAATTTTCAATACAAAAAATCAAATGTCATACAACGCAACTAAGAAACCCACGAGACACCCTATTCCACAACACTCACTGTCACCATATGGTACTAAAGTAGTCCTCATAAATCTATATGTTTGGTTTGCGAAAGACATACATATTTTGGTTATACAGATTTCTACTAAAATTATCATGCAATATTCTGTTTATACAGATAGATTGGCCTCTTGTGGTTTCGAGTGAATTTTTTTTACTCAAAGATGGTAATTGAACTGGATAAATGTTAAACAGTTCAGGTGGCAAGAAAATGCATAGAGTGGAACAATTGCAAAAAAAATTCAATTGCGAACAAATAAATAACAATAAGAATAATTTGCTAAGTAATAAAATAGAGAATAATGAAATGCAAGATAAAAAATTGCGATGCGAAGTGATGATTTTTCGTAATAATAACATATAGCCCAATTAAAACTTGCAACCAAAATTGTAAAACACCTGAGAAATTTTTAAATGGCAAGATAAAAATTTGCGAAAAGGCCATTGCAAAATGAATAATAGCTATATAAAAAAAAAAATGCGCCAGAAATTTTCGGACAGGGCCTTTAGAAGTAGAGTAAAATTTTGAGCAAAAATAAATCTTCCAACGTGAGGCTGGTCCACGATTTCTTTTTTTTTGCTTTGATTTTAGAGTTCTGTTGAAATTAAATTTCCCTAGTACCAAAAACTATTATTTTTTTATTTTAGGTTGCGAGGACCATAATATTTAGCATTTTTTTTTTAGTTTCTAATTTTTTAAATGTTAAATTTTCTCTTTTTTTTGTCAAAATGATCATTAAAAAAACTTGAACGAAACAATAATACCTAAATATGTAAAGGGTGTGGTTTTTTTTGACAGCTGTCACTTGGCTTATGCTCAGTTTGGTTTGCCATTTCATAATGAAAAACGTTTGGAAATCGTGCAAATTTATTACCAAAATAATGGTTGCGTCCAATATTCGATGAAGCTCCTTTTTGTATGAATGGGTATACGTTGATAAGCAAAATTGTCGTATTTGGAGTGATTATAATCCACAAGCCATTGTTGAGACACCGTTACATCCTCAAAGTCACTGTTTGGTGTGCTCTTTGGGCCTTTGGAATATTTCTTCAAAAATGAAGCCGGCCATAATGTTACAGTCAATGGGGAACGCTATAGAGCCATGATTAATGACTTTTTCGTGCCTAAATTGGAGGATGTTGATGTGGACGACCTTTGGTTCCAACAAGACGGCGCTACATGCCATACAGCCAACGAAACAATCAATTTATTGAAGGAAACTTTTGGTGAGCGCATTATTTCGCGTCGTGGGCCTGTGGCATGGCCTGCAAGATCGTGTGATTTAACACCGCTTGACTATTTTTTGTGGGGTTATGTAAAGTCGCTTGTCTACGCACATAAGTCCGAGGCGATTGATGCCTTGGAAGAGAATATTCGACACGTTATTGCTGACATACGGTCCCAATTGCTGCAAAAAGTGGTCGAAAATTGGGCTTCTCGGCTGGAATTTATTCGAGCCAGCCGCGGCAGCAACTTGCCCAAAATCATTTTTAAAACATAGTGGCAAACCCTTATCTTTATAATAAAGCTATATTCTTGGCCATAGTATTAAATTATATATGCGTTTTACTTCTTCTTGAAAAGCACACGTCTAAGAAAAACACCCTTTATATATGAACAAAGATATGACAACTGAAATTTTTCGATTTTATAGCGACACAGTTACGAGACGTACAAAAGTATTGTCTTGTGTCGTCTCGAGGCTAGTCTTAATATCAAGCCTTTCTATTGATTACTAAGTAGCTATAGCTAAAGCATTTTTTTAGTTTCAAAAGTGTGATATCAATCGATTCCCTCAAAATTCTTATCTTAGTCAAGTTCTTTGAGTATCAGAGAGCCTTTCAATAGCTGGATTCGTTTATTTTAAAGTTCAGAAACGTAAATAATAATTCATCGTTTAAGAAAACTACATTTTACTTAAAGACTTCGACAATATAGCTTAAATTTTAGAAGAAGTTTGTCAGCAATTCAGCTTATTGTTAGATATTAGTATGAGTGAAAGCTTTTATTAGAGTATGTAATGGTGATGTATGTTATAAGTAAAATGTTATCTTTTACACCATATACTTACTCATGTTTACTTCAAAACTCTTATCTAGGAAAACCTATATTTAAATGATGACTCTGTGTCTGTAGTCTTAACCACAAGTTCTATTTGCACTTAAAATGCATTTAACAATCAACATATACAAAAGATGTCTAAAAGCTTAAGTACAGCACTCAGGTATGATAGCAGTTTTATCTTAACTATCGGTCGTTTGCAATTCCTTGGAATTGTCTATTTAACCGATAAGATAATTTCCTTGAGGTTTTTTTTTTACAAACGAAAACGAGTTTATGTATTTATTTAACTGTTTCAACAAACAAGTTTTAATATAGTGCTTGAAATAATGACTCAATCAAAAGAATTTCTTGAGGCAAAAAAGAACACCGAGTATGGTATATTAAGTACTCACACTTATTCTTATACGTTCTAGCATTGAACATATTTCTACCTTTACCTCATAAAAATACTCAATGACTTTCATTCCATATAGCTTTTAAAATGCACCTGCGTTTCAATTCTAATTAAATCTTGAATAATTATATACCAGCTAGAGAAGGAAAAATGTACATTTCGAAAATGCGACACTTATTCTTTCGAAAAAAATGCCACTACTCGTTTTTCATTCACACACAAAGATCCAATTTATTCCACAATAATAATTGGCACACTCAGCTTAGAGCCTAATTTTATTACAAAGTAAACGATTAAATAAATGACATAAATTGTCATTTTTCCGAGATTGTGTGCGTGTGTGTATCTGCATTTAACTGTCCAGTCTTGTGATCGCAGATCAAAAATGTCAAATCAATTCCAATAAAACGCGCTCAACTGAACCATCTTCTGGTCGACAGAGATGACAGTACAATTAAATATTACAGTGACATACAAAACTGAGAGGAATGATTATAGTAATAGTACTGTCATTAAAGTGAAATGCCATCCAGCAACTTAACTGTCAGAGAAACTTATATAGCTATACATATATGTATATAGGCCACCATATATTTATTGCGGTGGGGTCAGAAGGCGAAACGAAACACAGTTTGTGAAGGCCTTGGCATTATAAGTGTTTGACATCGGCTACCGTAACAACTTTACTGTCTGCTGTAATATGTATAATGTTGAGATTTGTGTTGCGCAACACCAAATGCATCCGAGGCATTTGAATTATGATTCCACTCCGAGTTTGGCGTATCATTGTTGCATATACTGGGTAATAATATATGCAACGACTATAGGCTATACGGCTGTGTCCCAGCATGGCGGCAACATCTTGGCGACGATGGGAAACGACGTCGTCGGCAGCGGCGACACGGGAGAAATCATTATTCAAAGGTGGTGTATCGGTATCGTACATGACATATGAGATTAACGTTAAGTATGCAATATACTTACAGTGTGTTGGAGAAAGTGACGAAACACCCCCGTTTTAATGGAAGTCAATGAATTCTCTTGAGCCAAAAGTCAGTCCCTAACAGACTTCCATCCCTGCCCCGACTTGGAGTGTATTAGCCTCTCAAATTAGTATTTTAAGTGTGTCGTATATTGTCAAAATTGTAATAAACTAAGGATGGACCCATCTTCTCCCAGTATCGCAGTATACTTAACTTGGGGTTAACTCGAAGTTAATTAGATTTGCGTCATAAGTCAAAAGTCAGCAACCCGTCACTAGCCAACTAGCAATATTCTCCGAAACATTGTATGTGCTACTTTCTCACAAAATGTGCTCTATGAGCATTTTTTATGTGACGGCCGGCGTTTAATAGTATTAGTGGTGCCACAAATGTCAAATATGAACAGAATTTTTATTAACTCCTCAAAATAATTTATAGTCTGGATTTAACTTCATATACATATGTATTTAAACTGTCTTTATTTTAATCATAAAACATTATAAAGTACATGTCTGCGCTAGTATCAGGTAAAATTCACTTCAAGCGAATGTCTTTCTCTTCGAATCATCAGATTGTTTGTATAGGTATAGCTAAAGTATCGCCGCTTGTATCTAGAGCAAAACAATTGCAAAAGAAGAAAAAAAAGAAAATAGAAATTTTCTTCATCTCATCTCTATGGGTATAGAAAGTATTCGATGTTCTCCTGTGCATTTTTATAAGCAGAAGATACAAATTCGTTCGAATGCAAGTAAAAGTATCTTTTTTATCTTTTATTTACTTAGCAACCGACATATGTATGTATGTACGTATGTATGTACTTAGAATGTAGTAGTAAACATTAATAAGACAAATATTTGTGACAAAATGATAAAAATCTATAAAGATCGAGGAGAGTGGTGTTATGAACTAGATTTTTTTTTTAATTTAATTTGAGCTTTTTTTGTTTGGATAATGTTTATTTTTATAGTCAGGCAGGATATGTTGTTATTTCACATTAGTTGAGCGGGTAAAGTGTGAAAGTTGTTGCGATAGTAGGTACCTACACTCTAGTGCTACAGAGTATGTTCATATATCAGTTTGATGGCAAATGGTCTGAAGGTCAAATTTGCAGCTAATTTTAAAATCATATATCTTAGAATTGTTATATAGGAGTAATATAGGAGAATTGTTGGCCCCATATGTGAGGAAGGACGATACAATCATGAATTGTACGCAATCTACCTTGAAGCAGATATCGTGACAAAAATTAAGCTCGGTAGACTCCGGTGGGCAGGGAACCTAGCTCGCAAGAGCGAAGAGGAACCTGCTCGGAAAGTTCTTTGTGGTACATTCTATGGTAGACGACAGCGTGGTAGACCATGCTTGCGCTGGAGAGATGGCGTAGACCAGGACGCCCGGAGCCTTGGGGTGCGCAACTGGATGGCGGCGGCTTGAGACCGGGATGGGTGGAGAGACTTGTTGAAGGAGGCCAGGACCGGACCCCGGTTGTTTCTTATTTCCCACTATGAAATACATACCTTTAAAAATAAAATTTGTAATACCTTTTGAGATTTTTGTTTAATTTCATTTTCTCCATATGGTTGCTTAACTTTAACGGAGAGCAAATAAATCGGCACTTAGACCTTTTACCATTACTTTTTAAATAAATTGCTTGCTACATACACCAAACATACAAAGGCAGTCATAATTGCGGCAACTTTGTATCAAAATTATTGTTATTTATACCTATTGATAAAAAAAAACTGAAATTTTTCGCGAAATGTAGGTATATAAAAAAACTGAGTTTATCCCTATCACCTTATTTTTACCTTTTCACATATTTAATAATATAATGATAAGAAAATGTCAAAAAAGGCAAAAGTACTAATAGAATGGATTTTTTGATTAAAAAAATTATTTAAAAGTTTTTTTTTTTAAAAATGCAGTATTTGAACTATTTAGAAACATCATATTTCAAAAATTTAACAAAATTGGTTTAGCCGTTGAAAAGATAGAATATCCCAAAAATTAGACCATTTCCTCAAAAAACCCGGAATACCTATTTCTGTTAGGTGAATTTCTTCTCAAGAACCATAAATGCAGTTTTCTTACAATTACTTTGGTGACTTTAAGAATATAGTTTAATCAAAATCGTAAGAGCCGTTTTCAATGATATTTAAAAAAAAAAAAAAAAAAATGTATAGCAGCTACCATTTTAAGATGAGCTAAAACAATAATTCGAATTTCTCTCTAGGGAATTACAAATTTGCTCTGTGGCAATTATTCGAAACAAATCGAGCCGATTGAACCCGTTTAAATTCTATCTCAAGTTATAGTGGACGCACGGACACACCAACGATCTGACCGATTGACCGAGACGCTATGACGAAACTAGCCTTTTCGGACTATACTTAATCATCGTAGTTTTAGTATTGCTTGCAATTTGGACATTATTGTTTACCAGAAACCAATAAGTACTTTGATGTATGCTTAACCAGTGCCTGTATAAAAATGAACTCCATCCCCATAACTTTTCTAAGAACTTTAAACCCTAAAAATGCATTATGAGACGTCAAAAAAAAACCCAGGTATATACCTTTACCAAACTTCAGCTTTGTAGAATTTATTTTTTCAAATTTTACATTGTATTGTCTAATTTTGTTTTTAATTTCTACATTTTTAATTGCTTTAAGGCTCTAGTTAATCCAGCTAAGGCCTTAATTCATTGGACCGATTTTTGACAAATTTTGTAAAAATATTTGTATGTGATTCCCATTGTTTTTTTTTTAATTCAGCTAAAAAGGGTAGCTACCATACCAAAATTTTAGTGCAATAAAATTTTCAATTTAAATATTTTTAAGAAAAATAGACCTAATATTTTAAGATATATTATGAAAATAGGGTTCAGGCGTTTTTTGAGAAAGTTGACTACTTCTAATCTCTTCCCGTATACATCTCAGTATAATATTGTTTTTTTTTTTTTAATGAAAAATGAGTTCTTACTGAATTTGCAACTCCATCTCGCATACTATTTCATTCAATATAATTTTTCTTGATGTTTATTTGTACAGATTTGAATTTTTGCAGTGTTTTATTATTATTATCTTCCGTCTGGAGCGTTATTATTTATTGGCTTCTTTATACTGCTCGTGGAATGTGTTCTTTAATGAAGAAAGTTTCCATGAAAGATTTTATCTTAAAGACGCTACATAGTAATATTTGTGCAATTTGAGTTGAAGACCTTTTTATATGAAGTAAAGTTATATTTATTTTTAACAGCTCCGATTGTTACGCGCGATATGGCGGATGGATTCATCGATACTCTGCTCCACAGCAGCAATAGCGTCTTCGGTGTGCACTGTCTTTGGGCCTCTATGAGGATGCGCATTATCCACTAGAGTAAACGTCCGCAACCGATCCATGGTTGCTCGAATTTATGCGATTTTGCGATTATGTCGACCGAATATTGGACGAAGCGCGTGATGCGTCGCGCGAACCGAACTATTATTTTGGTAATAAATTTGCACGATTTTCAAACGTTGTTCCGAAGTAAGTCTATTAATTACGAAATGGCAAACTGAGCATAAATCAAGTGACAGCTGTCAAAAACACCCTTTATAACACTTTTTCATACTTTTATTTTACCTTTTTCAAAAGTTCTTAAAACAATATCAATTGAATTTTTCAAAAAAAAAACAAATTTGATTAAAAAACAAAATTGTTTTCAAGAAACTAATTGAAAATAATTAAAATATTGGCTGTGGGATTTTAGCAGCATATATGGGATATTCGCAAAAAGTATGCCATCGAAAAATCAATAATTGGTCAAAAAAAAGCAGCCAGTTTCAGAAATTCATCAGCCATAGTAAATTAAATTAATCAATATGGTTAAAGTTTTTCAAGCACGTCAGAGATTTCTAGCACCTCATTTGTGGGATATTCGCCAAAAAGTATATGTATCATTCGAAAAGTCTTGTTTTGAAAAATTCGTTTTACGAATTTTCAAAGATGGTTTGACTTTTTTGCGAATATCCCACAAATGAGGTGCTAAAAATGGATGATTAGGTACCTTGAAAAACTTTAACCATTCATTAAATATTTTCTATGTCTGAAAAATTTCTGAAACGGACTGACATTTTTTGAACAATTACTGACCATTTGGATGGCATACTTTTTTTTGCGAATATCCCACATATGGGATGCTAAAATGCCAAGGTTTCGAATTTTTTTTTTAATTTAAATTTTCTATAAACTGAAGTAAATTATTCATTACCAAACGGGTTTATGTATCCCACTTGATCACTTTGTGCGGACCTATGATTAAAGGACTCGACTTAACCACATTAACAGTACCTTTATAAACAGTAAGTACAGTTATGTATTGGAATGCCTTTAGACACTTCCATCAACAGTATAGAAATGGTACTTTTCAAAAATCTTATTTTTCAAATCACCTATGAGTTTGTATGCATTTTTAAAAGCTTTTATGAGAAGTAATATCACAATTTCATCTTCTTCTCAATTTTAGAATTCTTCAAACATTCAAATGTCAATAACCTCATTGACTCTAAACAAGTTACGTAGGATAGGTCGATATACCTATACCTCAGTTTAGCCTCTGTCATTAGTTTCCATACAAGATCCCTTGGATCTGATTTGAGCTCTCAAAAACTTATTCAATACGTTCCGAGTCATTGATGAGGAATTTCATTTAATCACATAAGTGTGATGTGTATGTAAATATACACCACTCCTATTGGTCTGAATACATTCAAAGTGTTTCTCGGAAGTGACTTTCAATGTTCATAGATCGATTTGTGTATTTTCAAACATAAACAAAGAATCACCAATAAATTCCAAACCTGGGCAAAGTCCTCTTTGCATACCTACCTACATATATGCTGCATAATATGCTCCCCATCATCATCATCATCATCAGTCTCATCACCTTTGCAAGAAAACACTCTCATTTGCCGCAATTCTTGAACGTTGGATTGCACACGTATGTATGTAGGTACCTTTGATACAAAGTATTTCTGTTTAATTAAAAATCGGCTTCTTCCTTGTGCTATTAGCAAGAGCTTAAGCTGATCCAAGGCAACGACGCGACGATGGATAAACGACGACGGACGATGGGCAAACGACGCCAACTAACTATATAATATACTGACTGAGACTGAGACCACAAAAACGACGATGACGACGATGACGTGTAAATAGGTTCACTCTTCAATTAACATTTCGCCTGAATCGTCCAACCTTTCGCAAAGAAAAGAGGGACATTATCCTCCACAAACTATATAAGAAGGTCTAGGTACACCAACAACAACAAAACCAAATGCACTTTCTGGCCACTTTACAGTTCATTTCCATTAACGCTTTCATGGCAGCACGGACGCGTCTAGACAGAAGCCAGAGAGCTGGTGGTTGTATTTATTTTTCTCTTTTTCTCAGATTTTGATTTTCCAACCATTAAAGACTGGTGCGCTTGTGCTCACTTCATGATGAAGTAGCCACTTTTAAGGAAAAAAACTTCCAACCAAGTCGCAATGTCTTCCTCAAAAATTTGAAAAACAAAATTGAAAAATTCACGACAGAAAGAAAACAAATTATAAAAATCCTATACTCAGTTAATTTTTCCAATAATTTTTAAATGTGTTGACATTTGACAACATCCCTTCAAACAAACGTGTTTGTCCAACTAGTTTCGACAAATTGTTGTTTTAACAAAAAAAAAAATCTCAACACTGACATTTCTGACATTTCAACGAACAACTTGAGTGAATTAAAAGAACTTATAACGATAGTTCAGTCTTGAAATAATTGTGAAAATCATTGCGAGCTTCATGATCAAAAATTCTCAAAACCACCGTTGGCGACACATATTGCGTTAAAATTGCAGCAAAAAACTTTAAAAAAATCAAAAACTCATTTTTAGAATTCTGTGTCATATGCGTAACAAGAGGTTCCTCCCTGCTTACACCCCGATACGAGCCAATCAATTTGAAGAATTTCGAATCAAAAAATTAAATTCAATATAATGTAGGTTTTCAGTAAAACTCTTTGGCTCTACTATTGATTTAGGTATACCAATACTTGCCCCTTAAAACCTAGAAAAAAGGGCTCCGATACACTTTTTCTTTCTCGCTTGTTCAAGCTTCCAAGGTGTCGAATGTGTGATATTTGTTGTGTGTGTTGCTGTCGGCACAATATATACCCAATGGCTTATGTGTGCTCCCAAAGCTGCAATATATGAAGATTCCTCCACCACAGCACCGCATCGTCTTGGTGCAAAATAGGTCCATTAACAACTCACTTTTTAATGCTAATTAACTTTTTGTGCGACTTTTGGCGGATGCAATGGTGGCGTTGGCGACAACGGCTGACAACAACGATGTGAAGACGAAGACGGACGCACGGAAGGCCAGGAGCCTCTGTCGCTCTAGTTCCACAATATATCTATACCTGTATAGTAAGTCGCGGTGTGTCACAATTCACAAAATAAGGTGCTTTACTGCTGTGGATGGGTGCTGATAGCTGCGACACAGCAGCAGCATCCGTGTGGCAGCGATTCAATTTTCCACGCTTCGCAAACGGGCTCAAATTTGTTACGTGTCGTATAGGATATATGTAATTATATGTAGGATGTAGGTAATCCGCATGAAAAGGTTGCTGATGTGTTCTCATTTATCGAGGGCAGTTAAAAAATGTTGCTTGGAACGTGATGGGGTTGGTTTTGTGTTTTTTGTTGTTGCTGTTGTTTTTTTTTAAGAAACTAATTGGGTTGTTTTGGATGCTGGTGGGGCTTATCGGTAAGGTAATTTAATTTTAATGAAACGTGGGAATGGCTTTTCAATATAACCTAGATATGAAATTGAAATCCTCAGTTAAAAAACACGGAACTCATTAATTCCGTGTTTTTTAACTGAAAAAGTGGGCATAATTTTGTAACAAATTTTATGTCATTTTTGTTGTCTTGCGTTCAGTCGTTGGTTAAATTACATTCAGTCTAAAAGCAGAAACTGGTATATTTAATTTTATGACTTTATTTGTCTTAAACTTAAATTTTCTCAAAAGTTTTCAAGAAAATAAATCTGACGACATGCACCGTTGATTGGCTTCTCCAAGTAAAATCATTCTACCAACTCTCGGTAGGTATACATATGTAAATTATTTTCATATATTTCGTTCGATTTCTTTTAAAACTAGTTGACCCGTGCTTGCGTTGCTTCGCTTGTTTTTCTAACTGAAAATTTAAATGTTTAAATACTGACATATACGTTCACCATATAATTAGGTATTTAAGTGACTCCAAACAACCACAAGAGTAATTTTTTCAAAATTCGAATTGCTAAGAAGAGAGGGGAAGGAAACAAGAGAAATATGTTAATAGAATGTGAATATGTGAATGTTTCTTTACTTCAGAACTTCACTGATAGTAAACTCTACATGCGTTTGTAAATGCAAGCTGGTGTTTGTAAGGTTTAACTTTCGGATTGCTTCTAAAAAAAAAAACCTGGCCTGGTATATCGGTGGCAAAATTTTAATGTACATACTTCGTTTGAAAAAAAATGAGAACAGGGGCACTTGTGTGAATGATGACTAGTTTGGCTGGGATTGTCTGTATTATCACAAAACGATTAAACATTTGAGACATAATTACATTCCATTTGTAGTTAAAGAGCAAACAAAAAACAGACAACTCCTCAAAAGTTTAACATTTAACCTAAAAATTCATCTAGGCCGGTATTCACCGAGCGCTCATAACTTAAGAGGCTCATAAATCTATTCACCAAGCAATAATAGCGAATATTTATGAGCGCTCATAAAACTTAGTAAATAATAAGTAAATAAATAAGTAAATAAATAAGTAAATAAATGACAAAATGTATGAAAAAAAAAAATGCAAAACTGCAATGAAATAAAGTGATTGTATATTCATTTTAGCCGTTGTGAACAGATTTTAAATTTTTTCAACAAAAAACAACTTCATTTCACAGTTTGGGCGTGTCTGGTTGTGAGAGAGCGGCTCTCATTTTCGAACTTCGAAAAATACTTATGAGTGGTTGGTGAATACCACAAATAATTTTCAAGTTAAGAGCGCTCGGTGAATACAAGCCTAAGTCTCTTACAAACGACTAGACGGAACCAACAATTTATTGTAATAATCATCTAAATGTAGGTTAGGTTAGGAGCATCGTGCACAGCACAGAGGCTGTTGCGTACACTCACACTGGGGCCTATTGGTCCATTGTGATCCCCTTAACAACTTGATCGTCCAGTTCTCCAACAAATCCGTTTCCAAAGTATCGGAGGCGTTTTGTTTGAAGGTTTGGAAGATCGCAGAGCAGGTGGTTAATGGTTTCAATATCGTCGACATCCTGACAACTCCTACAGAAATCGGTTCAAAATTGTGCCAATGGAGCACTTGTAAGTACACCTACCAAGATTCTAATAGTCTTTTTACTCAGCCATAAACGTCTAGAGATAACGCAGTCGTTCCAGGGACATCCAGGAGTAATTGAATTGCTCTTTGGTTATTAGGTCTATTTTTCTTTTAATCCCACCGATTGGGACGGTGACATATCTGATTGGCTACTACTGTTTCTATGTGTTACTGACCCTTTCTTTGCCAGTTCATCTGCTATATCATTACCCTTCTATAATGCTATCTCCTGGAACCCAGCAGAGTTTGACTTGGTTGGTGTTGCAAATATTGTTCAGTATGCCTAGGCATTTTACTACTGCCTGGAACCTTATAGTCTCACTGGATATTGCTTTGATGGAAGCTTGGCTGTTCACAAAAAATATGATCTTCGACGAGTTCAGTGTTTTCTTGTGAACTATTTCAGCCACTTTTCAATAGCGTAAATCTCAGCTTGAAAGACACAACACTCATCTGGGAGTTTATATAATTCTTAAATATTAAGAGCTTCACAGAACTGAATGTAAATATACAAATATGGGAACACATGAAATTAAATTTGCATTTTTTAGCATTTTGAAATACTCCTGAGATTTTGTCTCTAGTGACTTTAAGTTTTTAAAAGAGATAAATGTCCGCTATTTCGGTAGTTGTCACTTTTGAAGCTGTCATTTTTTGACATTTGACAAGTAGAAACTACGCCATTAATAAAAATGGAACAATACACGCTTCAACAATGCATTGAAATTATTAAAATTCACTATACAAATGGTGAAAATTTGGCAGAGACGGTTCCTAAAACTAAAACATTTTTGGGTCGTCGTGAAGCACCTTGTCGGACCGCAATACAGAAATTGGTGGACAAATTCGAGCTGTTGGGACAAGTTAGTGATGTGAAGAATAAAACCCGTGCACGTCGCTCAAGAACAACTGAGATTATTGCTGTTGTAGCCCAAAGTGTTGAAGAAAACCCAGGTTTGTCCATTCCTCGTCGTTCTTTGGAATTAGGCATTCCACAAACGTCATTACACCGTATTTTGCATAAAGACTTGGGTCTTAAGGCTTATAAAGTTCAGTTAACACAAGAACTCAAGCCGGCTGATCATCAACAACGTCGTGTCTTTGCTGATTGGGTCCTTGAAATGCATGAAAATGATCCGGAATTTCATCGAAAAATCATCTTGACTGATGAGGCCCATTTCCACCTCGGAGGCTACGTCAACAGGCAAAACTGTCGCATCTGGGGCTCGGAAAACCCAAGAGTTATTGTTGAAAAGCCTCTCCATCCTCAACGCGTGACTGTTTGGTGCGGTTTATGGTCTGGCGGGGTCATTGGACCTTACTTTTTCGAAAATGAGGCTGGAGCAACAGTTACGGTCAATGAATTGCGCTATCGAGAGATGATTAATGATTTTTTATGGCCGGAATCGGATGGTATTGATCTGGACAGCGTTTACTTTCAACAAGACGGCGCTACGTGCCACACAAGCAATGAAACCATCGATCTTTTACGGGAAAAGTTTCCGGACCGTGTTATCTCTCGAAGAGGTGATCACAATTGGCCACCGAGATCTTGTGATTTAACACCTTGCGACTTCTTCCTTTGGGGCCACGTGAAAGATAAGGTCTACGCCAACAGCCCAGCGTCGATTCAAGACCTCAAAGATGGAATTCGTGAGGCTATCGATGACATAGGGCAGCCACTTTGCGATTTCGTTATGGAAAATTTCATGAAAAGGATATGGTCCTGTAAGCGTGGTCGTGGCAGCCATTTGGCTGATGTTGTGTTTCATTATTAACGGCATACCTTTCTCTTTATAATGAAATAAACATCCGATCATTTATCTCAAAAAATGCCATTTTTCTTTGAATATCAAAATAACACCTATTATTGGAAAACCCTTTATAAGAAAATTGTAGTTGTTTGCTCTTTTCTCCTAAAAACTAAAGTTGCAATTTGCAGAAAATTAAATCTCTACCGTTGGAAGAAGTCTTCGTAAATGTTCTTAAATGTAACTTAATTCTTTGAATTTTACTTCCAGACATTTTTATAATAAATTCTCCTTGAAGTTCCAATTAAATCGTAACATCCTTGTTATCGCGTACACAAAAGGTGAAAATTTTCTTACATAAAATCATTTAACAAAATTACACAGCAATTACACCATATTCCACAAGAACTTTTAATTGGCGTTCATCAAACATGCTGCAAATCTGCCATTTCCAGCTTAAACTTCAACTCAAAGTATCACAAATAGCAACCAAATACCGCACGCATTGCTAACTAATGGCTATAGAATAATTCCTTTTATTTACCACTCCGTCATTATCTAACCAACTAGTTTTTTTTTTTTTTCTGCAAACAAGACAGCATAATTCACTTTTGCCGACATTCCAAGTTGATGGCAACCAACAAACGAAAAAAAATGTGCGCGTTCCGGGACACCAAACGTCAAAATAGCTCAACTCAAAATTAATTGACAACAATAATCACTATGTAACAACTCAGCGGTCGGCAAGAAAAAGTTAGTGGCGAAAAGGAGAAGTAGAGTTGGTGGCAGTGTCCATAAAAGCCGGCTTACTTTTTGAATTTTGAAGGACAATGTATGAGCGTTGCTAAAATGCGTATCGGGTAAAGAAAAAAAGCAGATGAACAGAGCGACAACTTCAGTGATGCGGAGTCAATCAATTGCGATCATGATCAAGAATCATGACAGTGCAAAATGCTCTTTTCTTGCTCTAGGATGTCAATATTGTCGATCGTAGCGCAAAATCATCCCACTAAAGCACGAGAATCACAAAAATTAATCTCTTTGTCAGTGGAGTGATGCCTCATCAATGATGTCTGACAGATGGACGACAGGCTTATTAAGTTCACTTAATTTGACAAGCCATTGTGATGGCTATACACAAAAAAGTACTTCATAAGGGTTCTGAGTTCTGAATTCTGACAAATGAAAATACAGATCTTAATCATATTGTCGTGATGAAGTTTCAAATGATCCACAAAAGAATGTCTAGAAGCCCACTTATGAATAAATTGGGTCAATTCGATCGGAGGGCAGAATATATAATATGCTTATTGGGTTTTGTATTAATCTTGACAGTTCCAAATGTCAAATGAAACAGTGCGTGTAAATTTTATATCAAACGAAACCACTTCTATATGTGCTCCGAAATTCCAATAATTGCGGATTGGGATTGAGATTTTCTGGAGAGACTTATAAGCAAACTTCTTTTAGTTAAATGGGATGATTCAGTTGTTTTAAACAAATGTAAATCGCCGTTGGGCGCCAGTTTCGTTCATTGCCGTTAGCAGAGTTGATTCACTTGACATGAATATCAAATGAGAGTGTGAGTTTCATCCCGTGAAGTTATGATCCCACATATTATGCACTCTAGGTTCAATTTTCAACTTTACCCCACAACACGTTTTGCCCATGGCCAGCAGCAGCTGCGGCTGCAAATAGGTGGCAAAGGCAAAAAAATGCCAATCTTCAAATCGGGAATTCTAGTCACGATGTTGAAGTTCTTGAAACTCCACACATTATTTATGCAAATCTTATGAAGTAACCAAACCATTAGCCGCATTGAAGTAGAAGTCAGTAACCGATTTTATATTCGCGAATACCAACTTAATCTTATGTAGCCCAGAGTTCTTAAATCTTCAGAGCTGAAGCTGATTTACATCCCAAAAGCTTTATTGTTAAAGATGGCAATTAATTAAATTGAAATGGTCATGTATAGGTATATCGTCGCCCTCGGCCAGCCTGCATTTTGTGTACAATTCGATGAGAAAAATAATATTCACACTTTGTATACAAAAGTGCATGTGCGGCCAAGCCTCTATTTTATGTCATTATGGTGACACCTTTGGCATTTATTGTCGGCGCGGCGACGCGACGCTTACGCTGACGCAGCCGGCGACGAAGTAATGCCTGCTTTAAAAGATGAGCAAAGAATTGATAGTACAGAGCTATATGAGTATAATCGATTAATCAGATAGTTCTGCGCAAGAAGTTTAAATAGTTATGCACCTAGTTATGAACAGAAAAGACCGTTGATTGAATTTTGGTGGAATGCGTCGTCGTCGGAGTCGTTCGGTAAGTGGGTGCAGCTTGCCCATACACTATACACCCTCGCAGAATATCTAGATAAATTTAGGCATTGAGACTACAGAAAACATAAAAGAATGACTGATTGACAGTCACATTTTTATAAATGGCTTGTGGTTGTCATTTTCAATGTAAGACAATAATTGTTCAAGACGAACACAAATTTGGACTTCGACTTCTGATGAGACAGCTTGCCTTGATCTTTTGCAATTTTTATTTCGTTCTTTCAAGGTTTTAGTTCTTGTGTGGGTTCTTTTTGACTATCTTATAGCAAATTTGTCTTAGAAATTCATATGACAGTACCGGAAACATTACCAAAAATATAAACTAATATTAAATTATGTACCTACTTCAGTTTTTTTGTATTGCAAGGTTAAAGTAGTCAATTTAAATGCGAATGAAGCGGAAATATTCTTTTGGTACTTTCAACTGAATGTTTTGAAGTATATTCCCACTATAGATAGATGTTCTTGACAGTGAAGCATTTTGTAAGAACTCAAATAGATGGCGTCCTTTGCAGGTTTTCACTTTTTGGACGGCTTAAATTTGGTGATGTAGATTTGGCGTACGTATAAGCGCATCGTCAGGAAACAGGATGTTCTGGGCATTTTCAGACGTTGAATAAGAATGGTCATAGTGTAAATCCTTGCGGCTCTGATTTTCCTCGTTGTTGATTGTCAGTTTTCTTTCTGATTGATGAAAGATCTATGGAAGTGAAGGAAGCTTTAAATAATTTTTTTAGTGAATGAGCTGGTAAAGTTATTGGCTAAGTCCTGAATTCAAATAATATCAAATGCTTTTTTAATGTCTAGGTGGTGTATGCCTCGTGATAGAAACGTCTGGCAGATTTTTTTCTCAGCCTTTGGTGTAAGTGAAGGGGTTAGAAACAGGGTTCTTTTTTATTCCATTAGGAATCATCAATAAAATTCGAATTAGTAACAGTGTTTCGAAAGAAGGGGTTTCGAAAGAAAAAGATTCGATAAGTTGTGGGTGTTCTTTTAAAATTCGATTTTATGGTGGTGATATAAATATACGGACACAATATTTTCTTAACACATGTATTTATCATCGAAAAATATGAATCAAAAGTTAAAAACAAAAAAAAAAAAAATGTTAGAGACGTTTTTTTGTGTTTTCGAAAAAAAAGTGTTGAAGACCTTTTTATCTTTTAAAATATCTAGACCTTTTACAATTTTAGTTATTGAAACAGTATGCTAAGAACACTTTTTGAAACCTTAAAAAAATTAAAAGTTCATTTTTCGAATAAAGGGGGCTAGAATTTGTTCGAATTTTTTCCATAAGTTTTAAAATTTTGAACATGGAGAGAACAACTACAAAATTTAGAACAATTTTCAAATATTTGATTTTCGAAAAAAGCGATGCTAGGTCTAAAAATGTTTTTTTTGGTCTAAAACCCCCATTTTTGACTATTTTTCAAAAAAAAAAGTTTCGAACAATGCTGGAAAAATCAGGAACAAATTTAAAAAATATACTAAATTCAAAAAGGGGGGTTTACTTCAAACACTCGATCTAGAAGCATTTGGCCCTCTATAGGAAATTGTAATCGCCGCTCATATCGATATAAATTTCTAACACACCAAAATTAAACTTTCCTCAAAATGTTTGGGCAGTAAGTATCACGCTAAAACCTTAACATGAGGCTGTTTAAAATTTTGTGCTATTGAGTTTAGTCTTAGAAAAATGAAAGAGCATAATTTTCAATTAAAAAACAATTTAATAGATAACTCGGCTTTGTAAACTTACTCTACAATTAAATATCCCTCCAAACGAAAAATGAAATAACCCGTCAAAAGTTGTATCGAGTTGGTGCGTTTTTTTTTCATATGAAATTACTCCCGAAACTGAAGACTTAGGTCATGGATTTTTGGGGATTAATTTCATTCTCAAAATTGAAGAGTTAGTTTATGATGAAATAAATGTCAAAATTTGAAAATTAAATAGATCTCCAAATGTGGAGACTTATTTCATTGTTTTACTTTTGAGTGATTTTTACATTTTAGTATGATGCTTCGACCAAAAGATTTCGTTTTCTTGGAATTAAGACACACATGAGCCTTCACCCGCGCCCACCCGAAATCCGAGAGTTATTTTCTTTTACAATCGAGGGGTTATTTGAATGGAGAGTTAACTCGCGGATCCATCTCTTTACAAACCACAGTGCTTTATGTTTAAATTCAAATTTAAAGAAGTTTCAAGAATTACAAAAAAGATGAGTATTTAAAGAAATTAATCTTTAAATCGTCCGATTGTTTTAGTAAAACAAAAAAATTTTAATTTTGGACAAACCGGCCACATAAAGTGAATTTTAAAATTCCCATAAACAGTTAAAAATGTCAATGATCATTAATATTTATTATGCAAAGTAATTTTTTTAAGAGACTGTTTAAACAGAAGTACAAATTTTGCTCTCCAAACCCTGTCTGTTTATCTTTCTTGGTATTAAAATAAATAAGTAGGTACTGATTTTGCTTTTTAAGTGCCTCAAAAAATAAGAAATTAAAATTTTCAATGATAAATTCCAATGAATTGGCGTCTGAATACCTAAAGAGATATTTAAAAATAGTGTTACAAATCAATAATGGCTAATCATTAAATTTTTTTTTTCATGTCTGAGAACATATGTACATATATTATCTTCTTGTATGCATTTTAAAATTCAAATAGAGGAATTTAAGATGATTTCATTATTTTCAATTTCAATAAAAATGTATATAATAAATTAGTTTAATCCACAGAACAAACTATTTTGTCTTTCTTGAAAATTTTAACCACATTTAACTACACACTGGAATGTCTGTATAATAACCACTTTCCATGCCATCACTTAACTCAAATCATCGTTTCTATCACAAAAAAAAAAAAAAACAAACAAAAACAAAAATTCGTTAAAAACAATTCAAGTAATATGCAAATTTTAAAATTTTAAGAGGCGTGCAGTGATTTATACAAGACAATGCACTCTAAAAAGTTTCTGGACCATATTCGTTTTGTAACTGACCGTCGAGCTTGAATTCATTTAATTTGCATAGTGAAAGGAAATAACGCGAAAATTTCAAAATTAATTAAAGAAAAAAAGAAACAAAAAAGTTCGTAATGAATGAATTTCATAGTAAAACATTTTTTTTTTTTTTAATCGGGAGGAAAAAGAATTAATTAAATATATGAATATGCAAAAATGTAAATGCAAAAAAATTACTGTTATGATAAACAATTTACGTGGTTTTATTTTCTCACGTCTATTATAATTTATCTGCTGGTATTGATCTCTAAATTATTTAGCAGCTGGAAAACGTCGCAGTAATTAGTTAGTTGAATTTAATATTTAAAAAAAAAAAAGAAAAAAAAAACTTGACTACAAAGTGTGCCCATCAGAGTTCTCTTTCAGAACTGTTTTTTTAAAGTGGAGGTAGTTAAATTTTGAATTTATTTTTAACGTCCAAATCAATGCAAAGCCAATATCGTAACTTCGCACGCTAAGTTGTCTTCAGGGTCTTTTTTAGGGCGTCATCCGTAAATTTACTGCGTCAAATACTTTTTTAAACCCTCATTCTCAATTTTAACTTTGAATCCGACTTAAAATCAACATCTTTCCTGTCTGCCTAACCATCGAACCTACAAAATTCCAACATCTCTCAGAACTCTTTGAAACTGCATCTGTATAAGATCATTGACCTGCATCACAAACCATATAGGAATTATAAAATTCTGCATAGCAATATTAATATGACCTAAATACCAAACAAATAACCGCATTGAGTTCAATGTCTTCAATAAGTTTTATATCCATGCTAATTTCACCTTCCAATCTATCATTATATTTATCCCTTTGATGTGCTTATAAAAGCCTATAAATATTCTTTCATCCGCAGAATGTCGGTTTCATTGATGCTGTATATCCCTTTAGTGATTCCATTGCAATTCCCTTAGCAAATTCTCATTCAAGACGACAAACGACGCACGACCAACGACTGACGGCGGATTGTGGACTCGACGGCACAGAAAAAAAAGGGGAACACATAAAGCATCTCGCTTCTAATGCAAAATCTAACCGCGAAAATTCTTTACTGGTAGATAAATGCAAAAATTAGAAAATGGAGGGAACAACAACAAAAGACAAAACCGCCATATCAAAGCCGAACTCTCCCTCTATAAATTTATCATAAACCCCAAACCAAAAAAATGCATACTTCGTCGAAAGACACCGAGCACTAATAGTCGAAGAGCCGTCTATATGTCTATAGGTGAGGAGAGTTTTCCTTATAGCTTTTTTTTTGTGCACAATGTTTCATCTTGGGGACTTGACTATCAGGCCCTAAACATGACTATCTCTCAATCGCTCTTCCACATCCATCTATTTGCAAGTTTCTGCATTTATACATCGTCATGGTAATAGTCTAGGAAATATAGTTGCAAATATTTATTTCATTTTAAATCACAATGCTAGTTTCTACAGATTTCTAATCTTGTATAAATCAGACCTTCAGTTAAGTAGATAGAAGAAGTTATAGTGTCTATCTTGAGCTGAATTATAATTTTGTTTAATATTCAAGCTATGTCATAATTTTAAATATTCAAAGTTTAAATAACATAAAATGTTATTCGTCTCTGTCCCAAATTTAGAATAAAAAAGTAAAAGCAATTTTTTTACAGAAGTTTTGTCCCTTTATCGTCGGGAAGGCATAGCCAGGCGAAGGCATAAAATCAGTCTCCATTTCAAATGTTATTTATAAAAAATAATATATAGTCTCTTAGGTGCAGTTTTTCTGTACTTAATTATTCAAGTTAAACCCGAGTTAGCTCATCGAATTTGTTGAGTTAACTCAGGACTTACTGAACAGAACAGGTGCTTTTGATGTTTTATCCACCGTTTTTTTTTTTGATCGTAAAACTGCTTCCTCAGTTAACTGTTGGATAATTTACTTTTATAGAGTTAGCTAACTCTGGCTTAACTCACCACTGAAAACCTGAGCCTTAACATTAAGGCATGAAAAATGTAATTTTTTTCTCGCCCACGACCACGCCCACTTTTATGTTTGAGCTTTCACCGTATTCTAAGTCAATAGTAGGCTGCGATTTTTTAATTAAGCTGATTTGCACATAAAGTATGACATATTGTATTATTTGTTGGTAATACTCCTACTTCCACCTACACCTTAGTATATGTATAGGTATTTGAAAGTTAGCTTCCTATTTTAAAGACATAAGATGTACCTAAACTTTGTTGAACGTTTTCATAGGGGCAAATAAGGTTATTTCGCTGAAATTTTCCAAATTCGATTACAAATCATCTTATTTCTCAAATACAAATTCACATTTCGAAATGAAGTAATTTCAACCAAATTTGCACAAAATTCGGTAGGAAATTACGTGAAAACCTTAAGCTTAGATCACACGATTTGTGTATACACAAATATTTGTGCATACATTTGTGTATTATTGACAAAAAAATACACAAATCGTCTGAACCACAAATTTGATGTACACAAATGACGTACACAAACGATTTGTGTACCATTTGTGTATTCAATACACAAATCGAATTTGTGTACATTTACAAATCGTCTGATCGGGTACCCAAATCATTTTATGACTATTTGTGTATATTTGGGCACCATTTGTGTATGTCACATCATTTGTGTATTCTGAAAATTTAAGCATACACAAATTTCGTGAGAATACACAAAAGGTTTTGAAAATTCAACTGAATATTTAATATCAGTCGAGTCAATAAAGGTTTTTTCTTCGAATTTTAATGTGCAACTATGATATTAATGATTTGTTTTGTAAAATGGCACCATAAGGACATGCAGGGTGATTTGTGTTAGATGAAATTAACACATTTACATTAAGCCAAAAATCGTATCGGAGGAGTGGTATTCGATTTGTTGGCGTCCAAATTGGGCGGCTCACGGAGACAAAACTCCTATTGGGTTCAGAAAATCATCTACAAGAACTTTGTAGATTGTATCCAGCACTTCTGGAATAATGGTGGAAATTGTATTCTGTAGAATGCAGAAAAGATACTGGAGCTAGCGAAAACTGTCGCCAGATGCCAGAAAGCGCAACGTCAAGACTAGCCGCACAGATGGAATACTGGAGCGCATAAATGTATCGGCCTTCTCAATATAAGGCGTTACCAAAGCCAGAAAATGATCGAACTGAGCGGCCGACATTCGTACGAAATTTCGATACAATTGCGGCTCTTCGGCACGTAGTTCCACAAGTAATTTTGCGCAAAAGCCCTCCGTCTCACGGTGGCCAAGCCAATTTTTTCTCCAACAAGTTCGCAGCTTGCGTACCATTTCTACGACCTGTTATTGGCTTTCGTCTTCTTCTTCACTTTC
The DNA here is from genome assembly GCA_932273885.2 of Leucozona laternaria. Taxonomy (NCBI): domain Eukaryota; kingdom Metazoa; phylum Arthropoda; class Insecta; order Diptera; family Syrphidae; genus Leucozona; species Leucozona laternaria. The sequence goes on along the minus strand of OW026368.1, from coordinate 16,467,215 downwards.
GAGTAAATACGCGGCCAAACTATTGGCAAGACATTTTTTTTTGACATTGTTTGATTGAAATTATTTAATTTAACCGGATACACTTCAATTCACTATCAAATAAACAGAATGACATAAACACAAATCAGTACACAAATTTCATTTGTGAAGAAATACACAAATCGTCTGAACATCAAATTTTTATACACAAATTGATTTGTGTATAGCATATTTGTGTATATCTTTACACAAATGAAATTTGTGTTTTTTTAAAAAAATACACAAATCGTCTGAACCACAAATATTTGTGCCATAAAAAAAAGCATTTGTGTTCAAATTTGTGTATAACATACACAAATGAAATTTGTGTATATATACACAAACCGTCTGATCTTAGCTTTACGAACACACCCAAGCCCAAATGGAATCCATTTACTGTGGAATCCATTGAAAATGTCAAATTTCGATGCATATAAAATAGACACAGAAAGAGAAACCCACAAAAAAATTCGATTAACAGATCAAAAAAAAAAATGAAGCGAGCTGTCAAACGAAATTAGCTAATTTGAGATGAAAACACTTTTTTTTGTATTTTGCGAAAATATATCATTTTGGGTCTTTTGAAATTTTGGTATAATAAATATACTGCGTTTTTATTATTGTTTCGTTATTTCGAAAAAAAAAATAATTTTATCGGAAATTTTCTAATTTTGTTTGAAGTCTCATTAAAAGCTTTCCAAAGATTTTACAGTGGATTCTTATTGGGTGTGTTTCTAAAGCCTTCACGTAGTTTTCATTTTATTTTATTTTTTAATAAAGCTTAGCAAGACACGTAAGGTTCTCTAATTGTTTTATCCTAAAACATTTTTCTTATATTTATTGAGGAATTATATCAAAACAACGTTGGCTGGTTTCTGCTAGTTATCAATCAAAATAAATGATAACAACCTTGCCCGTGGGAGAAATTTGTTGTCTTTTTCAAATAAATATTTCTTCTTAAAGCAAAAAATCGATAAAAATAAATATTTATTTAAATGCAACACAACCTCCCAGAGGTTGCAACAAAACTTCTTGAACAATAAAATTTTTGAAGAGGCTCTTAAACAATGCATTCTGCCTTAATGAATATGAACATAAGTTTCTAAGTAGAGTTGCCGCTTTTGCAAATTTCACTACCGCAAAGAATTCTACTTGAATTCATTCTTGGAATGAGACTCTTTAAGTTTTGTGTGATGCGCTTCATACAAAGAAGATGCTAAACTGCAACATCCAATATGTGATTCAAATCAACAGTCAACGTGCAATGCGATAACATTTATTATTTTATTTTTATATATGACGTTTGTTTTTTTCTCTTTTTTCTCTTTTCAACTGTATATTTAAGAGCTTTAATACCTTTATGGAAAATAAAGTCAAAAGAAATTTTAGAACAATGTAAACGTTTTGCTTGCAACGAAACGTTAAGAATAGCTCTTGATTCCAGCCATGAAAGTTTGATTTTCTTTTTTAACGGTGTGAGCAGCCATAGCCTCGCCACAAGGAATCCACCATCAAACAATGGGGTCTGTTGAGTTACTTTAGATAAAAATAGAAATACATAAGTCGAAATTCTTCCAACTTAACCAAAAAATAACGGAACGTAATTTACTAAAGGACAACCGTTTCTTATATCTCAGAAAAACGGCTCAGTCAATTCTTTTAAATCTAGACTACCTTTTAGTAAAAACAAAATTGTACGAAAAGTGGTTACCTACTACGACTTTTTTCGATTTTCTCGAAATCATATTTTTTGCTCGATAATATTTTTATGAAGAATTTTATCGAGAAAAATATTAAACACTAAAAATTTCAAAACAATTTTTGAAAAAATAAAAAAAAAATTATTTTGAAAGTGTGGATACAAAAGTCCACTTTTAGACTCCAATGTATCTTCGTATCCGTGCAGATTTCATCCTAGGGAACGGCCCTTGAACTTTTGTTCGATAAAACAAAACACCGCAGTAAAAATAGAGATTCATCTACAATAGCTGAGTGTTTTGCACTAAAGACAATGTAACACCAGGCTTTTCGCTAATCTGATAGACAACGACAAAGGAAGACAATGAGGTATATTGTGCAATATATACCTACTAGTGAATTTCGCGGTGCATGCCCCTAGCGCACACTGGCGCTGGCTGGCGTGCAAATTCCTAATGAGTTTTTCTGCACAGAAAGTGTTGTATAGTAAGCTGGAACGCAAGAGGTGATGTTTATTTAAGGTCTTCTTGCTTATCCATTTCTTTTGCTAAAAATATCTTGAACATACAAGTTGACTTTTCAGTGCAGGGGTTAATTTCTTGTGCACCGTAATTTTAGTACAAGAAAAAAAAAAAAAAAAAAAACAAAACAAAAAAGTAAACAAAAATAGAAAAAAAAAACATGCTGAATGCGTTGAAGAGATTCAACACTGTACCTATAGGAGGTAGGTACTTCTTATTTTTCTCGCCATCAACAGCCACTGCCAGGAACACACCACATCTTCACACATCATCCTGTCCTGCCATCCGAGATCCGAGGAGCTGTCATTTAAGTTTATTTGGCTTTCACATGATTGGTATTCATAGCGTAGTGGGACAAAGGATTCAAGATTCTTCTTTGCGCGTATACTATAAATGTGTCCATAGAGCCTTCCTGTCGCGTCTCGTTGGTCGGTCGTCTGGTGACCAGATGGTCTTGACTTGAATATTATTTTCGTTTGCTATGACACCTGATTGTTTGGCCAAAAAGGAAATCCTCTTCGTCTTTTCAATCTCAAGTGGATGTGTTATTCTAAGGCGTTATTGTAAATCCCATTTAAAAAAAAAAAAAAAAAACAAAACAAAAAACAGGACAAACTCTTTGAATGGAGGTAAATGTGCGTGACTGAAGAGGTACATACGAGTCGAGTATAGTCTTTGGATGAAAATATAATAATAATAATGAATGAATTTGAATAAATATTTGTTCACGAGTGTATAGATGAATGATGATGAGATGATGGAATATTGTATAGGTATGTGAAAGAAAAGAGTGTGACAATGAAATACTAGCATAGAGATGTCACTTCTGAAGAAGTATAGCTGGAATTGACCATCGAAATGTGTGAGAAAATTTTATAATTGGCAATGTCAATATAGTTTGACATGATGATTGACAAAAGAGTCATTGAACATGAGGTGTAACGGTGATGAGCATGAGCTTGAGCATATAGGCATTTTGATGGAGCATCTTCTTTATCAAGAAATCTTTATTTATGTAGGTTTGAAGTTAGTTTGAATTTGAGGTCATAAAACAAAAGACGCATAATGACTTTTGAAAAGGCTCATGAATAAAAGAGCCTTAACACCTTTTTCGGCCTTGAAAGATTGTCAACACAAATATATTGTAACTAACACTCTAACACACATTTCTATTGAGATTGAAGAATCTTAAGCAAAACTGAGGTATGAAACGTAGGTATACAAGTTTAAATTCCACATTATACGAGTATGTTGAAACCTAATTAATTTGTTGACCAATTTCATGATCATCCTCCACCCTACCTTTACTTCAGAATTTGTATCTTTTGAACACAAACTGTAAGGTTCAGTTTTTTAGTGCAAGATTAACTCAACGAATTTGGTGAGTCAACTCTGGAGTTACTAGACAAATGTTTTTGATGCTTTTACCTCCGTCCAGATTTTCCTAACTCTGATTTAACTTACCACTGAAAAATGTCGAATGCCGAATTTGTTTTTCGTTTAGCAAAAAGAACCCCTTGGAAAGTGCATATTTCCATTTTAAAAAAAAGGCCTTGCAACAGATTAATGAGCTTTTTTCTAGCTCCTCAAATATCAAATTTTTCATGCATTGTTTTTCTATGTTTTTTACCTGTTTTACTAAGTTCATAACAAGTAAGTAACAACACATTCGAAAATGACTCAAAACTTCTTATATTGAAAGGATTATTGCTTAATAATTTTCCGTTCAGTAGTCGGCGATAAGAAGTTGTCATAATTTTCTTGTGCGATGTTTATTCTTTTGTTTCTAGTGATTTGTTAAATTTGTATAGCACCCATTCGAAAAAGGGTAAAAACTTGTTTTACAGAAATATTTAATGCTTACAAATTTAAGTATATAAAAAATCTATGTTTCTTTGTTTTTTTTTTTTATTTTTGTGTTTTAAATTCATGAATTTAGCAAAAAAGCTATTATTTTGGGAGTTTAGGGTTATATGTAACGGGTGATTTTTTAGCTGGTTTGGTTTTGGCAACACTGGTTTTGACAGCTGACGTGTGTTTAGTACCTTGTGTCACTGTGAAACAGCTTCAGTTTGGTTTGCAATTTAACCATGGATCGTCTTACAAATGACCACCAACACGTTTACGTACTGTGCGTAGTGAAGAAAATATTGCGGCCGTATCAGCTAGTGTGACAGAAGACCGCGAAATGTCGATTCGGCGCCGTTCCCAGCAGTTAGGCCTTTGTTACAGCACTACGTGGAAAATTTTGCGGAAGGATTTGGGCGTAAGGCCTTTTAAGATACAGCTGGTGCAAGAACTAAAGCCAGCCGACCACCACAACGCCGAATTTTTGGTGAATGGGCTCTTGGAAAGCTGGCCGAGGATCCGCTTTTTTATCGAAAAATTGTGTTCAGCGATGAGGCTCATTTTTGGTTGAATGGGTACGTAAATAAGCAAAATTGCCACATTTGGAGTGAAGATCAGCCAGAAGCATTGCAACAGCTACCAATGCATCCCGAAAAAGCCACTGTTTGGTGCGGTTTATGGGCCGGCGGCATTATTGGGCCATATTTCTTCTAAGATGATGCGAATCGCAGCGTTACTGTTAATGGTGAACGCTACCGAGCGATGATAACAAACTTTTTTTTTGCCCGAAATGGAAGTTCTTGACTTGCATGATATGTGGTTTCAACAAGACGGTGCCACATGCCACACAGCACGCGAAACAATGGCGCAATTGCGGGGCGAGTTTGGTGAACAGTTAATTTCACGTTTCGGGCCGGTCAATTGGCCGCCTAGAACGTGCGATTTGACACCATTAGATTATTTTTTGTGGGGGTATGTCAAGGCTAATGTCTATAGGGACAAGCCCGCTTCGATTGACGCACTGGAAGCCAACATCCATGCATTCATTCGTGAGATACCGGCCGATATGTGTGAAAGAGTATGCCAAAATTGGACTCAGCGGATGGGCTACCTGAGACGCAGCCGCGGTCAACATTTGCATGAAATTATCTTGAATAATTAAATTGCAAGGTTCAAACTATCGATTCAACTAAATATTTCATTCATTTTTTCGAATTTTTTGTGTTTTTTTTTTTTTTAAAAGTTCTAAACCTCTTAAAAAATCCAAAACGGACTTTTAAATTTTTAAACACAATTGTAGACCTAATTCCTTTCAAAGACAAGATAATTATGACGCCCTCTATAAAGTATGATCTTTTGCTTCACAAGATTGTGTTTTAAATATACAGCTCATTTTTAGATTAGTAAACAAATCAGGGGGTATAAGAAGTCCATTGTGGACTCATTACTCTGCGACAAAATACATAATAGCATTTTCATGCGTTTTAAGTAGGTACTTACATCAGTTGTTGAGTACTTTTTTATTTCGTACATTTTTCGCTGAGACCTACATTTGTGTTTTGTGCATTTGTCAAGCAAACGCTTTTTGTTCCCATTGGAATACATATAAACCAGTTGCGCTTAAGAGTATTCTTCGGAACATGGGTAAAGTGTGTCTTTTAAAGTCGCGCAATTATACCTTCTTTAGAAGTAACTCGTAGCCGTTTTTAAAGGTCAAGATGAAGAAAGAACAAATTTAAATTGGAATTCTGTCTCGCTTTCGATAAAACCATGTTGCTGAAAATCCGTATAAGACATCTTCTATAAACCGTGCTTATATACTGCTAAAAATACAGTTAGGTATTAAATTCTTGGAAATGTTTTCCACCTTATACTTTGTATTTTAAAAGAATGACTCCTGTTGAAATATGCCTGCTAGCTGTAAATGCATCAAATATGTCAAGTGTACCTTTACAACTTGTCATCCATTTAAACGGTTCAATGTCACTATACACTTCTGATTAAAAACAATCTTCCGGCAAACTCTCAGCATTAATTCAAAATCAAATCCCAAACAAAATTTGCATTACGTCTGACAATGGTTATAACACTCGAAAGATCTGCGTGTTGTGTATTTACCTTTGACTGTCTCGTGTATCCTCATATGGCATCAAGAGAGACGAATGAGTCCTCCTATAGGCTTATATGTAAATCCTACAATTACTACCGGACTGGACTGGACCGGACAAAACTACTATGATCTATCAAGTATACCTATATCCCCCTGATTTGCATCCCACTTTCAGCAGAAAAACTATCTCTTTACCTCTTGGACACTCGGATACGGATAGGTACACACGCATAAATAAATAAAATTATATTTCACCATCAGTAATGACATGTTTGCCGCCTCTGGACTGGACTGGAGCTCAAGTGCAATAACCACTTCAACTGGTAGGTATACTGGACACACGACGGAAACTGTCGAATGGAATGGACCTAGGACACCTTACACACAGATTCGCCTTGGACACATACTTGGCTATATATTTATATGATAATTTTAGGGATGTACCGAACCAGCCTCTCTAGATTATTATAATGTTAATATGCAACAGCCATCGTCACAGCTCTAAGCGACAAAGCTAGAGGCTGTTCCATGGAAAAATTCTATTACCCCTGATGGCGGAGTGGAACCGATGCGATTTGGTATGCAATTTCAGTCTTAGAATTGCCAAGCCTTAATTCTTCATGGAGCGCAAAGTGCTTGTACATGAAAATCATTTGTCCGTACGCGACCGCGACCGACCGACGGCGACGTGTAAAGGTCGTAGGCTGGAACCGTGCGTCGTCGTAGTTGCTTGTCGACAAAGCCGACGGACGACTTTGTGTCGTCGTCGTCGTGTTTAGAAACTAGAATGTATGCGGATTCAAGGCGTGTATCCATTCTATATATCGAAGACTGCGAACCCGCATAGCCAATTGTTAATTGCATATGAATTATGTTTAGGAATTCCATCGAATGAATCTAAGTGGAAAATTAATACTGGCGCCTAGCCTGTAAGACATTACTCCAGTTGAGCGCACGCGTGCACCTTCTTTATGCCTCACAAATATCAAAACCCTCTCGAGACTCTTTTATCCCATTGTCCTATCTATATATACGTACTATATAGCCGATGAGGGATTCGCATGCTGGCGGAAAATTCATCTGCAGACAGCCAGACAAGTTGCTTTATTATTATAGCATGGCGCTATATATGTAGCTTGCGAGAGTATTATGTTGGAGCCTATAGTCTGGGGGCCTTGCACCTCCTTCTTTGTCAAATGATTGGTTTGGAAATAGAAAAATTCCTTTCGAGGTTAGCGTCTATAATTAGCCTAAGGGAAGTGCTTTTTTAGATGGCACAACAAAATTAAAGATGTGTGAGAAGGTAAATGTCTTCCTTTTTTTAATGTTCTTCTTGATTATGCCTAACAAGGTGAAGCCCTTAAGACTTTGTTTCAAGGAAAGGGGATGGAGGAGCAGAAGAAACAGTTAGAAAGATTCAATTTCCTTATTGGGATGAAAAAAAATAGAAGATCTTATATCTGTAATCGGTACTACCAGATCATGGTGAATAACTTCATTTTTTTTTTATTCTTGCTTTTGACGTTTATTCCGAACGTCCGTCAAGGTGAGTTCATCATAACTGAAATATATAATTGTACTGATACAGGATTAAAGTTATAATTATATTTTAATTTAGTACTGCATTCCTGATTGTGAACTTAAATCTATCCTCCCTTAATCTTATAGGACAGCCATCAGATTGAAATCAAGCTATTTCACCACACCTAAAAACACAAAATTTCAAAAAAAAAAAAAAAAAAACCAATGATAAAGGAGTTAAAGTGCTTTTTAGGAGGTCGTTATCGGGGGGAAATCCAAACTAATTACTCCACAATTTGTAATTACAATTTATTGCCGAAAATACAAAATAGTGGAGACTTTCTATGCTCGACGTTTATTTAAAAAAAAAGCAACTGATTAGGTATATAACAAAAAATTACAAGACTGTTTTTCTTAAAAATAAAAGTAAAGTTATATTTCAACATTTTCCACTGACCATTTCAGAGCCTCCGTGCACTGAATTTTTTGGAGACATGATACCAACCTTTTTTTAGCGTTCCTAATATTCTACAAAATCATTCAACCAATCCGATCATGAGATTTTTTTTTAACTACGGCGTGGCCGAAGTAGTCCGTGGCGTTATAACAACTGCGTAGGACTGTTTCGCTAAAGCTCGAGGGATCTGTTCCCACCCTTTAACACCTAAAACAGATGTGTTTTTTTCCACGAGTAGGTATTGTATTTGGAAGGAATTGACAAAATCTCAAGAGTATACCGTGCCTCTCAGCTTAGCCGTTCGTACTCAACAGAAAATTGTAGGTTGCCTTCATTCCTGCTCACAAGACGCACGCACAGGAGTGGTTGAGAGTGGCAAATCCCTAGGCCCTATAGTTGGCAACGAGCTGTCGCGCTACTAAATTTCTTTTTTTATTTATATTTTCTGACAAATACATCTGGTCATTTTTAACAAAAAAAAAAGTCGTTGACTCATTGACAGCGGTCTGCATATTAATCATATGAAAATGATTGTTCTTGTTGATTCTCATATTAAATCACAGCTTTGTAAGAGATGCGCTGTTGTTATTCAACAAATGATTAAACGACACGCAAATTACAAATTAAATTTAAAATGTAATAATCAGTAATTTTCTGCCTTTATTTGCATTTATTTCTTGTAATTTTCTCAAAACCTCTTACCGCATAAAACTTTGTTACATAAACAACACAGAATGCGTCACGTTTTCCTAACATTACATTTTCGAATCGCTAATGGTTTAAATATCATTACTTCTATACTGCACTTTTACTTTCATTCTTATATTATTGTGGATATACATTACATTAGATTTATATTACATTAAATATCTATCCGGCAACAAAACACATGAATTATTATATCATAGCTTACGAAAAAAATCGTGCCCTTTCAGGAGATTTCAAATTTAAAATTTTATAAAATATTTGACAGCTTTCCGCGCTGAATAGCTTGCAATAATATTGATTACTCCTTCTTATACAGACTATAACGACCTAGGTAAGGTATACAAATTTTGAAGTTATAGTAAAATAAAATAACCAGATCAGTTCCGCATGCATTTTATATGACGTTATATATACTCTCGTTCCAGTCACGGTGACAGCCAAAGTAAGATCAATGGCCATTGTCTGATGCCTGTCTGAAAGACTTTTCATTCTCTTTCTCTTCTTTTGAAATGCATATATCATAATCTTTGATTTGTTTCTTTCTGTGTGTGTCTTTTATGTCAATTCATTTTCTTTCATTTTCGTTGAATTATTGCAAAATAATGTACACATATTAAAATATATTTCACTTTCTAAACTTGCACTGGGACGCCCTCTATTTTGGATCCCTCTGCCGCGAACTGCTGTCATCTTAAATGGGTGACACACAAAGAAAGGGCCAAGTGCAAATGTCACATCAACAACAACGCTCGAGACTGGAACCTGACATTTGCGATGTGCATGTGCATTGTGCAATGGTGTATCTTGACTGTCAGATTTTAGCCATAATTAATTTGGTCAGCTTTCTTTTCTTTTCTTTTCTTTAATTTTTTTTTTGTTTTGAATTTTTTAACGAAACTTTTTTAGCATGCGAGCGCGCATGCATCCAAGAGCAAGTGCATACGATTAAAAATATATCTTGTAGCTATACGTGTGAGCTGTCAAATTGACAAATATTTACAATGGTCGTTGGTGGCGGATTGAGATGGATTTTCCTTTTTTTTTAGGCTTTCTTTGTTTATTTAGTGAGTAAAAGATTGATGCAAGAAATGAAACAAAAAGTGAAAAATCTGTTTGATGTGACACCTACAATGTTGTACGAGCGCCTGTATGGGAGGTAGGATGAAGAGCTTTTAAGATATAAATATATGTTTGATTGTTAGGATTGAGGTTTTTCGTATATTATTTTTCTATTATTGATCATCTTTTATTCATAAGCTGACTGAAATAAGCATTTTAAAAACACGTTTAGTGGAACTTAGCTAAGGTATATACGAGAAATATGTTATGAATTTTGTGGTGGTGTCAATTTGACAGATTCATGAAGATTTAAAAGTTTTTGTGTCGAAATGAAAATTGCTTATCATTATGTGGAATTTAAAACGAGTGACAAATTGCCATAATTTCTTCCATATTCTTGCCCATTAATGACCTAATCGTGCCTAAATCTGTCAGTATTTTGGTCGTAAAAATAGTGGCAAACGCAAAGTGACGTTTAATTTTACCTTTTTTACTGGCATCGTGTAAATATTGGGTTGGGTTATGAACTCCATCTTTACAATAACAGACTTAAACTGGTTTACATGTCTAATGTTCGGTTTCACAAATATTTAACAGGCTTTTAAATTTTTAAATGACGTATTTTGTATGGAACAAATGTCATTTTACGATTCAAAAGCCCGTTAAATAGTTAAAAGGGCTTTATGAAAGCGGCCATAAGACTTGAGAGCAGACGCTCGAATTTATAAAAACTTCTGTCTCGAATAAACTTTAATATTTCCCAAAGAAGTTCGGGGTTTAATATTTCCCAAAGAAGTTTGGGGAATTTGATTAATTGCATATATATATTTCGAATAATAAATTATAAACGATTTCCTCCTCTTAATAAAATATTTATATTATTTAATAGAAGCGAACAGAACAGATTCAGCCGAAACAAGCTCAATTGGATGCCCTTAGCAAGTTTGAAAATTTAACGAAACCTTTTATTACGAAGCGAATCACTAAGTCTTAGTAAGTGGTTTTTGTCGTTACGTCTGTGGGTGTGAAAGAAGAATTGTTTTTGGTCGTCAAACATCATTTCTGGGATATACATAATCTAAATTTCTGGGATATACATAATCTAAATATTGGTGAAACTGTGTTTTATGATCATTTTTTTGGGAATTTCAGTTTTGGCGCATTTTTATGTGGGGTTTTAAGGTTTGGGAATTTTAGAATAGTTATGTTAGGTTAGGTTAGAAGGGGTGATAGAACGACAAGACGCATCATCGCACTCGGATCTTAATGGATCTATTGTGGTCCCCAGGTTAGGTGAGGTGAAAGAGGATGGCTGAGAAAGGGATTTAGTATGGAGCTTAGGTGTGGGTGTAAGGTGCCTCCCTGAACCACACTGAACTCTTGATAAATTTCAGGGTGTTCCTTAGTGGCAGAGACGAAATGTCATTCAGTTCTTCAAAGAAGTAAACTCCGCGACGGCTATTTTTCTGGTTCCTGCTAAACTAGGTCCTTCAGTGGTAAGAGCCCTCCTCCGCCTCTTCATCTTGACACCCAATGTATAAGTAAGATGAGCTGATGCCGATTCTTCGCATGTGTGTTCCCATTGAGTTGTGACCTGTTAGGATTCCAACCAAAAGGGATACTTGAGGTCTGTTTAGTTCGAGAAGGAAGTATGTCTTTTTCTTAGAAAAGGTCGGCCATAGATTCCTAGAGACCCGACAAGCATCAATTTCTGACCATCTATCGTTTGCGGCTTCGAGGAAAACTTTGTGAATTCTGCCTTTTTCTATTTCTAGTGGCATGAAAACGGAGGATTCAGTTTGACTTAGATCAAAAGAGAAGATCCTAAGAATAGTTTTTGCAGCAGAGAATTTGTGCATTTTGGGTCTAGGGTATATCAAACACTTCTGCATTTTTGTTTTTTTTTTTTAATTTAAAATTTATTTCAATCAAATGACATTTATTATAAAAAAAACTCAATATGGACTATAAAATCCCAAATCTATTAAATTCGTAGAGTCCTATGTGATTTTAGCCGTGTTTTTTTTGCAAGCCCGGGAAGATTTGGTTGGAAAAAAATGACATCGGGGATTAGCGACGCCATTACAGAAAGAAAATGGAGTTTCCATACAAACTATCGATAACAAGTATGCAATTCACGTCGGTAACACAGTTTTCTCCGTGCTTAAGTTAAGCCCCGAGAATACTCCGCGCTTAGCTGAGTCCGAAGCTAAAACAAAAACGGTTTTGGATATCAATGAAATTCTTTTTTCCTGTGAAAATGCCATTATGTATGGAACTCCGATTGGGGCCAAAAATATTCGGTTATCATTGAACGGTAGCGATCCCCATTCACAGTAACGTGCCGGTCTTGATCATCACAGCCCAATGACGCCGCCGGCCCATAAACCACACCAAACCGTAATTTTTTCGGGATGCAATGATGACTCATGGAGTACCTACGTGTGGATTGCTGCCTGACCATTACCGCATATTTTGTTTATTGACGAAGCCATATTCAGCCAGAAATGAGCCTCATCGCTGAAGATGATTTTTCGATGAAAATCCGAATCATTTTCAAGTTGTTGCTCAGCCCAATTCACGAACATACGACGCTTCTGGTGGTCAAGCGGCTTCAGTTCTTGCGTCAATTTAATCTTGTGAGGATGTAAGCCAAGATCTTTTCGCAAAATTCGCCACAACGACGTCACAGAGATGCTTAACGCTTGAGAACGACGTGTGAGAGACACATTTGGGCTTTCTGCAACTGAAGCCTCAGCGGCAGCAATATTCTCGACACTACGGGCACTTCTTTGTCTCACTGGCACGATAACATTTTGTACTGTGCCTTTTGATTCAAATTTTTCCACTAGACGCTCAATTGTTGATCTGCTAGGACGATTATGATGACCAAAAATTGGACGTAGCTCTCTTAACGTTGAGGCCACTGACTCCGAATTTCGGTAATAAATTTTAATAATTTCGACTAGTTGTTGGCTCGTATATCTTTCCATCATGAAATGGCAAACTTTACTGAAGAGAAATGTCAAAAGAAAGGCAAGAAATATGGCGTCGTTTGCTGTCCCTGTTGCTCTACTTTTGTAGCGTCCCCGTTGAAAAACCCTTTACCTATCTTCTACATAACATATATAAAATTGTTGTTTTAAAACTATAATTTCTATGAAGAAGCAACATTATTTTACTATAAAACACAATCATATAGTTCAAGGAAACTCCACTTTTGATCGTGTCATTTTAATGCTTCTTTATTTCTTAGTAATTTTCCAGTAATTATTACTTGAGGGCAAGTTTGTATCATTGAAGTTAACTTGTTTATCTTTTAATTTAACTTAGTTTTTTGGTAATCTATAAAATTAGATTTCTAACATCATCATTATGTAAGACTTTATGCTTTTTTGTATTACATTGTTTACGGCTTTTTTAATTTGTAAACTTCAAACGGTAATTCGTTCTTTAAGAGTTTACTTCCTAAGCCACTTCCTTATGTCAAAAACATAAAAATGTAAAATATATGTTTTAAGTGCCACTTACTTTAAGTTTGAGTGATTTTTGACAGAAATGATTAATTCCAAGTTCGTTACTTACCTAATACACTCGCAGGTACTTATGGATGTATGAATGTCATAACTTTAGAAATTCTATTTAAAGTGACAGATAACTTAATAGGTACTTTAAAAAAAAGTCATTTCTTTCTCCAACAAACAATAAAATCGAGAACTTATTTTGTAGCCTTTTAAACTTTGTACTTCATTATACCTACCTGCTGAACAAGTTTAAAAATCAGCACTTTTGCCATTTTTTCACATACATAAACAAATCCAACAAAAAAAAATCCAATTTCAAGTCCACATGCCAGGCATGCTACCTCAGATTACATGAAGCTATTACCTTAAATCGAGAAAAAAAAAAACAAAAAAAAAAACAGATCAGTAAAAGCCCGGCCACGGCAATATCTATATAAGTAAACAATGAAAAAAAGAATTCCACAAACAAACACGACTTTTATAAAATGAAAACCAAAACATTGCATTTTCGAATTTGTATAGCTATTTCGGTGTTTTTTCGACGTTCATTGCCTCGGAATATATATACAGAAATGTACCTACAATGATGTGTACGTACCCTAATTGCTTACAATATGCTTGTGTTTTTTTTTTTTTTGTGTTGCTGTCATTCATGTATATAATTTGCTACAAATCAGGTATTACCAGACTTGAATTATTATTGGCACAGTTTCATAATTCATTTGTCTTCAGAGTTCAGACTTCACCATAAAAATAACTGCGCTCATCTTTGGGCTATAAATAGAAATGGTGTTTAAAATTGTCATGATTTAAAGTGGAAGACTTGTTTAAAGTGGGTACCTAAATAGCATCACACAGAAGTTTAAGGCATGTAATTTCGTTTCTCTGTCATCCATCTGCGTATTAATAAAATGCATTACCAATGGAACTGGTTTTTGTTTCGGAATTTTGTGGAATGGAAAGCGAATAACTCGCTGTAAAGATAGCGGTAACATTGAATCAATGTGTCAACCAATGCAAAAGGTTTTTTTTTTTTTTGTTTAAATAAGAAAACGTGGTGTCTTCTTCAATCATGCAATATTTTTTGTTCCATCATTGCTTATGGTTGTCCATATGGGTAACTAAATCAAAGTTTCAATAAACGCTCAACTAATTTAAATTCTGAAGGTTTGAATGAAACAACAACTACTTGAGTGAACTACTATACCAAAGTCATTATAGGCTGGAGTTATGGCTATTTCACGGCTGCCAAGCCGATCATCAGACGCTTTTTGTTGGTTGCAATTCTGACTTCTGCAGACTTTAAAACTTCCACCAACTTCATCTCTAATTCACCTCTTTTTGCACAAAATTCAAACTTCATCTTATTTGTCAAACTTTGAAAAAGCTGCAGTGACAAATTCGCCTCCATTTGTGAGGCTGTATAGATATTTGTCTGCAAATTTCTGTCACCTACATTTGTAAAGGGTGTTTTTTTTAGACATGTGGTTTTCAAGAAGAAATAAAACGCATATAATTTAATGTTATGGCCAAGAATTTAGCTTTATTATAAAGACAAGGGCTTGCCATTATGTTTTAAAAATGATTTCGGGCAAGTGGCGAGAGGCCCAATTTTCGACAGCTCCAATTGTTGCACGCGATGGCGGATGGACTCATTCGGGTCTTCTTCGATACTCTGCTCCACAGCAGCAATAGCGTCTTCGGTGTGCACTGTCTTCGGCCCTCTCTATGAGGATGCGCATTATCCACTAGAGTAAACGTGGTGTGAAACCGATCCATGGTTGCTCGAATTTATCCGATTTTGCGATTATGTCGACGAATATTGGATTCAGCGCGGGATGCGTCACGCGAACCGAACCATTATTTTGGTAATAAATTTGCACGATTTGCAAACGTTGTCAGGAGTAAGTCTATTAATTATGAAATGGCAAACCAAACTGAGCATAAATCAAGTGACAGCTGTCAAAAAGACCAATTTATAAAAAAGGATTGCCAGATTGAAAACCACACATCTAAAAAAAAACACCCTTTAGTTATGCATGAATTTGCACACTCCCAAAGTCACCTTCTAATACTCTTGACATGACAGCTGTAACAAAAATGGAGTGATTATTGCGCCCACACTAACTCACATCAAACTCACTGACTTTTTCCACCCTCTCGTCCGTCGCACTTATCATATATTATCAGTTTTGTTCGCCTGTAGATTACGAAACTACAAGTGTAGCTATGGCTGTAGTGTAAGTGTCATAGAGTTTAAGTGGCATGCAACAAATGTATCTATCAAGAGTCTAAAACAGATAACTATAGGTAACTATACTCTCGAAAAGTTGTTGAAAATTCCATGTTTTTATTAATAGAAAAAAAAGAACTTTGAAAACATTTCAACACTTTGATTTGACTGCAACTTTATGAATGACACTTCCAGCGGGTAATGTACTCTAATGGAACGAAATAAGATATTTGTCATGACAGTTGACGTTTTTCTATTTCCTTAGTGCTGCAACAGCAATAAACCAGTGTTGCTGCAACAACATACACACACAGTGGGGGAGATTGTCAATTTATTTTAGACTGCAAGTTGAAACGATTTGTTGAGTCAATTTATGAAGTTTATCTGTGACATTAACATTTTACACACACATATAGGGCACTTGAAATAGGTACCATTTTCTCATATACAAAGTTAAGTCTGATAATAAATTAAAATGTTAGAATTACTTAAAACTGAAAGGAGGAACACAATCAGTGTCCCAAATTAATGGTCTAAACTATCTTTGTGTAATAAGTTCTTATCATTACGTAGTGGCATTTTTTGTCCAGCTGCTGTTGCTGTTGCTGTTGGAGATGGTGAAATCAGTAGGTTTCCATTTTCACTGACAGGCGGATATTATATGGCGGTACGTTATATAAAAATTCAATTCGTTTGGGCTAATTAGCAGGGACACTTACTTGGACGAGATGTAGTTATCGATAGGTAGCATTAAATTTAATGAACTGTGCGATATAATGTAAGTCACATATGTAAGTATGAAGCTCAAAACGTAATAATCACGTAACATTTAATTTAATTGGTGCTTTGCTAAAGATGATTTTAAAGGGAGCATAGTAAAATTGTACGAGACTAGAGACATGCCAATTCATAACAGTTATAACAGTTTCTCGCCATTAAAAGTGGGCGTTTGTTTACCCGCTTGGCGCGACTTGAAAAAGAACTCTGGGTGCCTGAAGTATATGCCCACCGGCCGGCGGCGTAGGGCCCTGGCGTTGCGGGGATTCATAAACAGTATAGGTACTTTTATAAACCAAAACTGTTATAATTGGGATGTCTAGAGTCACTTCCAGGAAAATTAGCTTACCTTTTGTATTTATGTGTAAACATCTTTAGATATACCTATGCCGGCGGCAGTAAATTAAACACGTGGGCCTTACGTGTAAAACGTTCCGTGTCACACATTCACTTTATGATACGGTTGCGTCTCTTAATAAGAAACCTTTCTAGTTAAGTATCGCTTGAAGTTCAAGTCGAATAACATTCTCCTTCATCTAAAGCAACAACAACAAAAAAAAAGAAATCATTTGATGTGTCGTGTTCTTGATTTCCCACACACAAAATGCATCACGCTAAACGAACTTCAAACTCGTGTCCGAAGCGCACACTCACTCACTTAATGTCCGTCCGATAAACGGAAATCGTTGTCGACATCTCCCGAACACTAAATGAATGCCACATTATAATATCAGTTTTCCCGATCAACCGGTGAGGGCTGACTATAGGCTAGATACGAGTAGAAGAAGAGGTTGCAGGAGCTGAAACTGAAGGCTGAACTATTTATCGTTCACGCACAATTATTCCATCTCATCCGTTAGGCGCATGGAATAGCTTGTTTGTATCAGAATCGCAGAAGACGAGGTGAGTCTATTATGAAATAAGGAAGAATCGTCCGTTTTCGTCGCCGTCGTGTCGTCAGGTTGACAGGTGGTGGCTATCTCTGACAACGATGCCTGTAATTTGAATATCTATCCAACTCCAGAGACCAGAGAGATTGCGCAAAGAACGACTTGTGATCTGGCTTAATGGCTAAAGGCATAGTCGCATTCTAAGTCTTGATGTAGATCAGTTTATGTGATTTTCTATACTCAGTCTGAAGTCCGCGAAGTGCTAAAAAGTATGTGCTAGGTTGCTGGACGCAACGAAGCTACAAAACAACTTCTGGGGAATAGCTATGAGTATAGAAGTTTACAAAACTTTCGTGAGATTTTAATTAAAAGATAAATTGCTATGTCATGTTGAAATGGCATAATATTGCTGGAAGACCTATACTAAATGAATACAAACAAAAAAACACACATAGCTTAAAAAGTAACTTTTCTAATTTAAACTGTTTATTCGAAACACATTTTTTTTTTTTATTTTTAATTTTACTTATTCCTCTTGAAAAATTGGTTCAGATCAAAAGATTGGCAAAGTGACGCCAGTCTCGGAGACCGACTGGACTTGAATCTTGGACTTTGAGACAAAAATCTTGAAAATCCAGAAAGACTATACGAAGACGTGTAGTTCATTGGAATGTTGTTTGATTAACTACTGCGATGTGATTCCAATGTTATGAGAGTTAAGATGCAACAGATAAGACCTATTATAAATGTTTACCTATATATACCTAACTCAGTAGCTTCAAGTAACTTATATAGGTTATAAAATTGTATTTTTTTTTTATTTCTTCATTATCAATAATTGTTAAAACTTATGTTTAATGCAATAGGTAATTTTGTATCAAATTAATTCGAACTACCGAAGAAAGTTGTTGCAAAAATGTGCTATCTTTTCTTCTGAAATATGCATTTTTAAGAGGCAACTTTGTTGTGCTAACAATTAGTAATGGTCTGGAAGTTTGGGGTTACCACCGTTCGAGTAGCTTATGGGAATTTTAAATCTGTAAATCCTATAGTTATCAATAATCATCAAATAATTGCAGGGTTTCCGCCATCTCGATTTAAAATTTGTAAGTCTTTTTCGCTATATTGCAAAGAAATATTTTATTTTTTTTGTAAGCGATAGGTTTTGGAATTAGAAGTAGTTTTGTAGAAATTTAGAAAAATCTATGAATCGAAATATTAATGTTTAAAAGTCGAAAACGGGAAAATAGACGTTTACGAAATAATTTGAAAATAAATAAGACTGGTGTTTTTTGGTGGTGCAATGAACTTTGAATATTTTTGGAAAACTAATAGACAAATATTTCACCCATGTTGGACGAATTTTGTATTTATGTATATTTTTCATTTTAGAATTTTTGGAAAACACAGATTTTTTGAAATCAATTTTCAGAATTTTTATTATTTTTCTTTTTATAAAATTATGTATATAGGTATTACGATTTTTAGTGTTTTATTTCGAATCAACGCATATTAAAGTGTTGTTTCGTATCAGAGCTTAAGTCTTAAGTGCGAGCATATATTAATTCTAGGTTTAAATAGACGATAAGTAGACATCAATTAACATTTTGTTTAGGTGTTTGAAACATTACGAGCTTTAAAAACTTTTTTGTTTACAAAAATTGTACTATAGTACTATAGTTCATTACTTTAATTAAAAGTAAAGTGAGGTCAACTCCAAAATGAGTTTTGCCAAGGAATGACAGAGGGCTCATCAGTTAGATGGTGCCGTGCCCTTCTTAGATGCAAACTTTGGCCCACCTTTACTGACTCATATAAAAATTACAGCATAGAGATATTGTAAATTTTGTATTACTCTATACAAAATCAATCAAGTTTAAGCGGCGTCAGTTAAAGTTTATATTAATACATACACCATCAATATATCACCATCACACGTAAAATATTTTTTTTTAATTTTTAGATCGTAAGCAAATACCAAGAAAATATTCTGAGCAGAAAAATTTCACCTTCGGGACATAAGATCCACCAGCTCTTAATAGATTTTGTTTACAAATTTTAACTTGCTTGTAACACTGCATCGTATAAGCAAATGCCATAAACATATTATCCGCAGAAAATTATCACCTCTGGGACATAAGTTCCTTAAATTAGATTTAGGACTTGTGTCTCATTTAAAATGTTTGATTATTCATGGACATAACTCCACAACATATAAAGTTCACAATGGACTTTCATCTGTCCCAATTCTGCAAATACAAAATTTATGGAATTACATATATGTCCCTATTGACAATGATTTATTTTCAAATGAATCCTGTGTACTTTGACAGCCTTTTTTTCACAGATGGCATAAATTCATTTGTAATAATTGTTACTTTTTTATATGTGACCTTTGTTTTCAAACTTATTAGTGTCTAATTTAAGCGGGCTGTAGGTCCTAGACCTACAGCCCGCTTAAATTAGACACTAATAAATTCATTTGTTTTGAAAAAAAAAATGATTCGTGACCTTGCAATATCCTCTTTTAAAGATGTAAAATTCGTATTTTCAGCATTTTGTGAAAATTATGGTGTTATGACCCATCTTGGAAAATATGGTATGAAATTATATCCAACTTGGTAGCTACAAAATTCCATAATTGAACAGTTGATCTATACCTATGTCTCACCGATATGTTAAAACTTGAGAGATAGACGTACAAAGAGATATATATTTCCCGCGTATAAATGGTGCAGCGTGCTAAGCTATATCAAGTTTGCTCATCGTATACTTAGAAGGACCTAAATTTTAATGAGATGGTGTACAACAGAGATGGTTTTATTAATTTATAAACTATGTCCCATGCATAGAAAAAAAGTTCTGCACTTACATCCCTCTGAGATGGGACATAAGTCCATAATCGAGTTCTGATGGGCTTATGGCAATGCGTAAAACTTTCATCTCAGTTTATAATATTTAAGGGCGTTCGCTTACGAAATTAAGATCAGAAACCAAGAGGATACCAAATTTATAGCTTGTCAGTAGGCCATAAAAACTTTATATGCAGCACACTCGAAAGTTATTGCTGCTGTTTCATTCAAATATCAAATATTCATGTCTAACATTATTATTTGAAATTTCACCGACCTGCATTTTCAAAAAAAAGATATGAGTCTATAGCCTTTATTCTCAACTTATCTAATCTAAATACATTCGACCCAAACTCATTCTTAAATAAATAAAATTCTCTCTATGCAATTCCCTTTCTTTTCTCAAAGAGTTTGTCCCATATTCATATACTCCATTCCATTTTAATAAACCCCAAATGGTTGCTATATATACCTGATGCAATAATAACTCTTCGTCATCATCAGTCTCCACGTGGGGGTTAAACTAAATATAAAAATAGATCTAGAACAGAGCTGACAACGGTAATATGTATAAGAGCGCATAGATGTGTCTCTTACCTATCGAGGTCTTCGCAAAAATATTCATATAATAAATGTTTTTCTATGGTTAATGGGAACTGGCATACTAGCATACAAAATACAGTTGCACTTAGGACTTATTAAAGGGAATTTAAAATGCCAAACTTGGTTATGGTATTTTAGCTTACTTTTTTTTCTTGTTCCCGCAGGGCTAGGGGGGGGGGGGGGGTTAATCCAGCTATTAAGCTACCTAGGGGTATAGACTTCAACACACATACCTCCAAAATGTATGTTTCTTATAAAAATAGACCATCAGGTCACGTTACATAAATTCGATGGCCCGAAACTCGGGATGATAGAAATGAGGGAAACAAATTATTTGTATGAATTCCCAAATTGATGAATTCATTATAACCCATATTTTATTCTTTTCATTTCAGGAAGCTCAACAGATCTCACACCCTCATTGTTGGGTATTTACGATACCCTTACTGGTGGCCTCGTTGAAACTGACCAAAAAATACAAACGAGTTTGCCAGACCTCACTCAAAACAATAAAAATGAAGAAACCACCAATCAAAAACTAAACATTGAAGAAGACCTCTCCATCATCCCCTCGAAGTCATCAAATCCTGACGAATCTGATACATCTGACCATCAACCATCAGTGCATTATCAGAAATTCGAAAGAAATGGAAAGCTTAGCCGCAGCAAAATTGGTTTTATTTCGCACAATCTCCAAAGACTCCTTCTTAATACTGATTCTGTACTATGTTCTGAGCCGAAGCCAGCACATAAGTTTCTCAAAAAGCCCCAACCCAAGTATTCCATGAGGCCATCGAACATTCCTTTGTCAAAAACAACCTCGAAGATCACTCACAATCAGTCTAGTGAAGAACTTGTGAAGTCATTAAGCTCGAGTATTGAGTTCTTGGACAAAGATAATATAAGTCCTAAATATTATCAAAGTACTACTCCACAACCACCATTTGATAGCGAAAAGACTCCCACAAATGCAACAAATGAGACTTTCAACTTTGAGATTGTTACACCAAAGAAGTCAAATCCTGTCACACCGCCTTCGTTGCTTGACACCGACGAGGATATTATCGAAGTTGAGAAAGTAATGGAGCTTGGAGCTCTGTACGATCGAGATACTAGTGCCAAAATGACAGAAGTTATCGAGGCTTACAACTATTCGGTGGGCTTGAGTCTAAGTGAAGTTTCAACAAACGCTGATTCGGCTGAAAATAGTAATTCGTCTGTTGAAATCTCATCGGAGAAGAGTGTAGAGGTATCGCCGATGGTAGCTCGTAAGACAACAATTCCGCAATCATCATCACCTCTCCTAACCTATTCTCGTCGCTCCGCAAATATGGCTTCGACTCCGATCTCATCTCCTTTAAGCAAGTCCATCAGCAATGAACAATCCAATACTTCTATGGAAAGTTTAACAAATCGTCTCAGCGAAATGAAATCAAAGTTCTCACCTAAAGAATCCCGTAAACTGAAAGCAATTCAACTGGAAAACTTTTCAAAACATCGCCCCTTGTCATCTTCGTCAATTTCTTCGACTTCGTCAAGTTCAAGTTCAGGTTCGGAACATATCAAGCTGACAACTTCATATTTAGCCAGTGTGGAGAGCCTGGCCGATCATAGTGAGAATGAGATTGACAACCGTCATGGCACCTATACCGTCTTCGAGAGGGTCTGCATGGAATTTGTCGACACCGAGACGAATTATGTCGAAGATCTAAGACAAATTATAATAGGGTATGAGTTTTTATTTTAAAAATGTTTTTAAGAAACATATCTTATATTATGTCTTATCTTTACAGTTACCTGCATGCCTGGCGAGAAAGAGAATGTCTTCAAAAGGATAAGCTTTCGATATTATTTAGTAATATTGAGGACATCTATGAATTCAATGTTACACTGCTCAAACAGCTTATTAATTCTGGACCAAACCCTACCAAAATTGCCAAGTGCTTTATTGATCTCAGGGATAGGTTCGATGTATACACGACTTATTGGTGAGTATATAAACTTGATCTTTGATCAAATCATATGTCAGAGATTTTGAGACTTCGATTTTATCTTAAGTATCTTAATTACCTATTTGTAAAACCAAGTGCAGACAATGGCAAAAATTGAAAACTTTGTATTTTTCATTCAGGAGTTTTTTTTTTAGACGTGTGGTTTTCAAGAAGAAATAAAACGCATATTGTTTAGTGCTATGACCAAGAATTTGGCTTTATTATAAATATAAGAGTTTGATATTATATTTGAAAAATGATTTCTGGGAAGTGGCCACCGCGGCTGGCTCGAATAAATTCCAGCCGAGAAGCCCAATTTTCAACCACTTTTTTCAGAAATTGGGGCCGTATGTCAGCAATAACGCGCCGAATATTCTCTTCCAAGGGTTAAATCGTCTCAGGCTTATCTGCGTAGACAAGCAACTTCATGTAACCCCACGAAAAATATTCCAGCGGTGTTAAAACGCATGATCTTGGAGGCCACGCCACAGGCCCACGACGAGAGATAATGCGCTTACCAAAAGTTTCCTTCAATAAATTTATTGTTTCGTTGTCTGTATTGCATGTAGCGCCGCGGCGGCGTCTTGTTGGAACCAATGGTCGTCCACATCAACATCCTCAAATTCATTCACGAAAAAGTCATTAATCATGGCTCTATAGCGTTACCCATTGACGGTAACATTATGGCCGGCTTCATAGAGCACACTAAACAGTGACTTTTTGAGGATGTAACGGTGCGGCAGGGTCTCAACCATGGCTTGTGGATTATGATCACTCGAAACATGACAATTTTGCTTATTAACGTACCCATTCAACAAAAAATGAGCTTCATCGCTGAACAAAATGTTCTTGTGAAAATCGGGATCGGTGGCCATCTCTTTTTGGGCCCATTCATCGAACGTGCGACGCGCTTGATGGTCGTTTGGCTTCAATTCTTGAAATGGCAAACCAAACTGAGCATAAATTAAGTGACATCTGTCAAAAAGACCAACTCCAAAAAAAGTATTGCCAGATTGAAAACCACACGTTTAAAAAAACACCCTGTATGAAGTGGGTCGTAGAATTACCTACTGCTTAGAACAGCTTTGGCTAATATGTCCCAGCATTTTTATACTTGACATTAGATATAGCTGTCTCCACTTCATCTAAGCTACGTGGAACCTCGATTCATAAATTAAAGGTTTTTGAACTTAGGAAATTTTGATAACTTAATTTTTGGACTCAAAAACTCACCTTCGACCGCAAGGCAGGAAAAGACTCCGGTGCAAAATTCAAGTCAGCTTAAATTGATTTCAACTGTAGCCTTTAACAATTGTTCAATCCTCACGCCGGCCGGCCGGCCGCCGTTAGCCTTATAGCTTGCTTGCTATAAAGTTATTTATCGTTTTTTTTTTTGTTCATTTAACAGCACCAGTTACCCAGAGGCAATATCACTTCTAACAAGTTTACTCCAGGAATCCTATACCAATGAACTTTTAAACATAACACAAAAGATGCTACATCATTCATTGCCATTGGGTTCGTATCTTTTAAAGCCCGTCCAACGGATCTTGAAGTATCATCTCCTCCTCGATGTAAGTTTGTTCATGATTGAACCTTTCATAATAACGACTCGACGACGTCATTTGTTATTTTTATTTAACTTTTCTTCTTTTTTTTTTTTAATTTACAGAATCTTCGCAAGCACTGCGATGTCAAGGAAGTTGCAGAAGCACACGAGATCATGCAGGATGTGGCTGGAAGTATCAATCAAGTCAAATGGAAATTAGAACAACAAGCTCGAGTAAAGGAGCTGTCAGGAATTCTAGACGGCTGGATGGGACCAAGTAAGAGTGTTGTCTTGTTATTATGTAATTTGTATAAACTTTTGTATTAACGGGAATTTGTGATTTTTTGTTTTATTTATAGAACTCACAGTACTTGGTGAACTTAGACAAGAGGGTATTTTAATGGAGCACAATAAGCCTAGAAGCGTTTTTCTATTCGGCACAATGTTGATCATAACAAAACCTAAGGAAGACGGAAGGTTCCAATTCAAGAGATTGATCCAAGTGAGTTTTATTCTGTCCACAAATAAATGATTGGTAGTGAAAGGGATTTAAATAGTTAAATATCGCAGCCTATTTTTAGGAGTGTAAAACTTGCATACACAATTGATAATAAAGAGTGTATTTTTAAGATGTGTGGTTTTCAAGAAGAAATAGCTAAAACGCATATAATTTAATGTTATAACAAAGAATTTAGCTTTATTTTGAAGATAAGGGTTTGCCATTATGTTTTAAAAATGATTTCGGGCAAGTGACTGCCATGGCAGGATCGAATAAATTCCAGCCAAGAGCCCAATAATAGCTCCAATTGTTGCTCGCGATGGCGGATGGACTCATTCGGGTCTCCTTCGATACTCTGCTCCACAGCAGCAATAGTGTCTTCGGTGCGCACTGTACTGCCGGCGTCTCTGAGGATGCGCATTATCCACTAGAGTAAACGTGGTAAGAAACCGATGCATGGTTGCTCGAATTTATGCGATTTTGCGATTATGTCAATCGAATATTGGACGCAGCGCGCGATACGTCGCGCGAACCGAACCATTATTTTGGTAATAAATTCGCACGATTTGCAAACGTTGTTCAGAAGTAAGTCTATTCATTATAAAATGGCAAACCAAACTGGGCATAAATCAAGTGAAAACTGTCAAAAAGGCTAACTCCGAAAAAAGTATTGCCAGATTGAAATCCACACGTCTAAAAAACACCCTTTATTAATATCCATTTTTTACTTACTCAATAGGGTTGGTTTAGTAGAAAAAAAATCGGTTTTAATCTAAATTAACCCTACAATAATCTAGAAGTCCGAAAAAGCTGATTTCGTCATAGCGTCTTGGTCTGTTCAACCGTGCATCCACTGTTATTTGAGCTAGATTCTAAACAGGTGCTCCTATGTGTTAAAAATTTGGGACAAATCATATTTTTGTTACTTCTTAAACGGTAAATTAAAATTTTTTTTCTAGCTCATCTAGAAAATCACTCGAACGATATTGATTAAACTTGGTGGAAATACTAAGTCCTTGTTGTTGCGAAATTATAAGTTTTAAGCTGTAATTAGGCTCGACAGTCAATGAGTGTGAAGGAGAAATTGATACATCTTATGATTTTCTATTGTTTCACTTAGTTTCCTCAGAGATTTTATAGTACTATCTTTACTTCCCTAGCTTGATGATTTCCTATAAAAATGCCATAAACAAATATTTTTTTTTAACTTTACAAACAAAAAATTGCGACTATTTTGTATTTTTAATTAATATCTATTATTTTCAGCAAAATAACTTGATGCTAAATGAACACTTACCCGGTGAACCAACGAGCTTCTACGTTATCCCATATGATGATCCACGCAGTCAAATCAAATTCACAGCTAGAAATCGTGAACAGAAACGTGTGTGGGCTCAGGATATCAAGAGTGTTATGTTAGAGAGATTTAATAACATACCTATTCGAGCTCGTGAGCTTGTCTACAAATTGGGTGACGAGGAAGGTACGTACCCAAACGCCCACCCTCACATTTGTTGATTATCTTGTTTTTTTTTTTAATTTAAATACAATATCTAAAAACACTTTGTTTTTTTTTTATATTTTATTATTTTATAATTTTGTTTGCTTCAAACCGAGTTATGGATTTTTCTATTTTCCAATATTATATATTTTGGTATTTTTTTTTTCTTTTTTAAAATACTTATGTAGCTGTTAGTGATTTTTTTTTTTTTATTTAACTTTAATTTTAAAATAAAAAAATTAATATGAAATTAGAAAAATCTTAGAGCAAATAGCCATTCATGTTTATAACTAGCAATTTTGAATTTTTTGTTTACTTTTAATGTATTGTAAATTTGCTGTTGGCAATTTTTTTCGTTTTAACAATTTTGTGGTGGTCTACTAAACATTACAATTGGCAAAAAAAAAAGAAAATAAATGTTGTATCTAATCAAAAAAATATAAATAAATTTATATATAATTTTCAAATAACAGTTTTGTAGATGGTCCACCAGTCATTTTGTCTGCTATATTCCTATAAGTTATGCAGTATCTACCTACCTCCTACCTACTTTTATTCTAAAAAAAAAAATCATAAGTGTTTAATTAAGACATTTTAACGCAGATGTAACGTATGTAAGTATGGGAATTCGTTATATATAATGAATGAAAAAATTCAAGAAGCATTGCTTAAAATTGGGGTCTTGGCTTGGAAGCTTTCAATTATTATAAAATTAAAGAATGATTTTTTGTATGGTAATAATAACTTCATGACGCATGTTCAAAATTTTGAATGCTTTTTTTGTTTCATAATCTTATTTAATAATTATAATTGTTTATAATGTTTCATAAAACGTAAGCATTATTGCTTTGGTAATACTGTGGAAAGTCGTTGTTCGTGGATTTTGTTTCAGTGCTAAAATATTCCACTGGGAGAAAATCTGTGAGTTCATCATACCGATCATCGTCTAGAATATTAAATTTTTTGTGGGACGTTGTGTTTTCCAATTTTATTTTCACACTAAGGCCTCAGTTATATGTGGCTTTCATTGAAAACCATCATTGATTTTTTTTTTACCAAAATATTAATTGAAGACAACTTTAATTTGAGATTTCAATAATAATTGATTTTCCTTTTTAAACGTCTTAAATTCAAAAAAAAACTATTAACTAGCGTTGGAACCACACTTCGCTCGTGTGTAGAGTTTTGTTGACTTAATTATGGTGATATCGATCCGAGGAGGGTAGGCAACTCGTTCAAAAACCAATTAAGCTGAATTCTACATGTATTGTATATTTGAATATTGTAAAATTATATTTACATAAATATCGCTGGTAAAAAAATCCCACACCTAACCCACAAACCTATCGATCTTTAAGACACACGTCTTTTACAAATTTCATGACATTCACTTCATGACAATATTAGCTATTGAGTGAGGTTGGATTTATTGACGCTTGAGAATTTTCCTTACGATTTAATTTGGTTAGAATTTCTTTTAAATAATGTAGATTTAAAAAAAATTAGATATAAAATAGTAAAATGTAAAATGTAAAATATTCAAATTTGTTCTTTAAGGCGATAGTTCTAAAAAATTCGAGATTATAGTTAAACTCAAATTAAGGCCTTCTGCACACGGATCGTGATGTCATAGACGCGTACTACAATAATTGTTAGTGTCTTTTGTGCAGCTTGTGTGTATTTCACGTGTGTTTCAATAGACAATCTCACACGATGTGCAAACGAGTTGCAAATCGCCAGGTGTAACAGCAGTGTAAGTTGCCAGGCGTACAGTTTGAACTATTTATTGAAGATTTAGATTTTGGTGAAAATTTTCAGTATGTTTTGAATAAGAT
This sequence comes from Leucozona laternaria, assembly GCA_932273885.2. NCBI lineage: Eukaryota > Metazoa > Arthropoda > Insecta > Diptera > Syrphidae > Leucozona > Leucozona laternaria. Next base: position 16,439,021 of record OW026368.1, on the reverse strand, counting down.
GCCTTGTCTTTGTGTGCAGAAGTCGAAGCGTGGTGAAATCGTCACAGTATGACGAATTTTTTTACGCGTCTATGACTATGATTGGACTGGATATGGCAAAGATATAGCTATGCAAATCATTCTTTATGTTTAGATCTGCAACCTATACATTTGAAATCAATTAGTTTGATTGACTATTTGGGTTCAGATCATGAAAAAAATGACTTTTGGGATATTCAGCTTATTTTTAGTAGCGTTTTGGATCATGATAATAATTGTTTTATTTCAGAAAAAAGTTTAGGCGGATATTTCATCTAAAGACTTTAAGGAATAACAAATCCCAGCAATTTTTTTTATAAACCCAAAAAAAAATCATTTTCTTAAGAAAAAAGTATATTTTTTAAATTTTATAAAAAAATAAAATACAATATGTAAATGTATCCATCTGGTTGTAAGCATTTTACTAAATAACGAATAAGAGCATTTAATATTAAAAAGCAAAAGTAATTTACTTGATGTCGTAAAATTTTGGAAAAAAAGGATTTTCTTGCAGCTTTTGCAAAACTACTTTTTAGGACCAAGTAGGGCACTTTGAGGACATTATTCACAGTTCTGGCTCATAGTGATTCCGATAATAAAAACAATAGTTGTATGTACCTACATATACATATATTTTATATACAAGTTGGGGCAAAAGTTGTCTACCGATGTTCTTTTCACAACTATAATTGAAACAATTATTGGATTATTATGAACCCATTATTCGGCTTTTTTTAAGAGTATAGTGATTCATGTCTTGTTGACGTGTATTTTGTATCTGTTTACTTCACAATTATCAAAGTAGAATTTACATTTACCGCCATTTGAAAAAAACTATAGCATATTTCGATAGGCTAATGCCTTTTGCCCTTTCAATGAAAGTTAATAAAAACTGCCCAAATTATAACTTTAAAAAAAAAATATAAACAAATAAAAACTCCAGGTAGATTATAATTTTTGTCAGTCAGAATTTAAAGGCTATGATTAGAATTGCATTTATTTAAAAAAAAGTGCAACAACGCCTTATTAAAAACCCCAAATTTAAATTAAAAAAAAATTTTTTTTTTTTTAATTTAAACTTAATATCTAGGTTTCCACCTGTCTTTTACAACTGACTAGAACTAAAACAGGTCTCGAAATATCATGAAATACATGTTTTATGGGACATTTTTGAGTATTCCTATAATTAGAGTTCTCCATTGTTTTAATGACTTATATTCATAACTTTATACTTCTAATCATTTATAAGATAGGTAAGATTAATTGCATTTTTTTTCAAAAAAAAAAAAAAATTATTCGCTTTTACCTATACCAACAAATAAAATAATAGAAAGTTTTCGAAGCTTCAAACTTAATTTTATACGTCATTACTGCACTTTTTACTTTAATTTTAAATGTTCCTACACCCAAGTAATCACAAGTAAGTTTTAAAGTTCATAAATAAATAGGTATAATGATTTTAAACTTATTTTCAATATTTTAAGTTTTCATATTTAATTCAATTAATGTTAAAAAAAATTTTAAATTGATTTGGGTCCCTCTATTTCGCATTAATTGTAAGTTGAAAATTTAACTATCGATTGTTTCTTTGGAATTTACTAAGTATGTATTGTCTTACCTAATCACAACCACCATCACTATATTTTTTGTTTTAAATGCAACACATTTTGTTCGTGTTTCACACCTTAAAACCCAAAAGAAAAACTCATGTATAACAGTTTTTAGTTTATAACATTAGTTTGTTTCTATTTATTTCAGATCGAACCCCTGATACCAATAAATGGAAATGGCCTTTGAACAACCCCAAGCCTATATATCTTGAGCGACGAAATGAATGTCGCCGTAGTGAAATGCGCAATCGTTCTAAAATCAAACGTAAAACTTCCGTCACTAATTCGACGTCATTTGAAGGATTCAACAATAAAAACTCGACACTTGATCACCGTGTTTTGTCGAAAAATCACAGCATGGACGAGAATATGATGGCAACACTACCAAGAACTGCTGGATCCACCACCGAAGAGTGTTGTTCTAATAGCCCTGACTGTGAATGTCCTAGTCAAAAATCCTTCACCATTAATCCTGCTTTGAGTAAATTCAACAAAGAACGCAGCAAGTCTGTACCACGGATGAGTGTCTTATCACCTGAAATAGATGAAAATCAAACATCGAATTTAGATAGTCGCACGTCTAAATCAACCAAATCAGTGGAAGTTAAAATGTACACTACAAAGACCATACCTAAGAGAATTGCCACCTTGAAGAAGAACAAATCGAAGAAAGAAACGTCTACCTTTTACACGGACTTGAATGATGAGTTCGAAGAAACTGTCCTTAGAATCACTGAGTCCACGGAGAATATCAGTGAAATTGAGACGGCTGAAGAAGCCATCCCATCAGACGATCTCTCCAACAAGGAAGAAGAAAAACCAGAGGTTGAAAAAGATGAAGAAGCCTCAACTGAGATCCCAAGAACAGAAGATGCCCAGATAATCCTCGACCTGGTGACGAAAAAAATTGATTTCGACAGACTTCATCACAAGAAGCCTCAAAAGAAGAAGTCACTTGAAAATGGTTTGAGCCAGAATGGTCCAGAGGCTTTGGTTAATTCTGAAGAATTTCCCCCCCGACCACCGTCTAAATCTCCTCCTCCTCTGGAATTGGAAGAGTCAGCGGAGCCTTCAGAACCAATATATGAATCCCTTTTGAGGAACGTTCATGTCCCGTACAAATTTTCACCGATTCTCAACCGATCCAAGTCGCAGCAGTATTACAAGCCCCGGGAGAAGAAATCAAGTCCGACCAATAGACCCGAATCGGATTATGTCACTTTAGTCTATTCGGCATCGGGGAACTTACAGAAAATCGGAGATGACTTAGTCAGCGGCTTTTCTAGTGGTCCACAGCTTCGAAGCAGCGATTCCAAGATCAATTACGAAACAATACCAACTAAAGAAGCCTGTCCATCAGCTCCAATTTCGCCTGAAATATCGAGTGTAAATGTTTCCCAACCCGAAGCCATCTACTCTCGTCCAGTAACAAAGAATAATCTGGTAAAAAGATTGCTATCCAGTTCCAAGGCTGAGAACGTATCAGGTTCCGAAAACTCGCTGATCCCGCGAGTTCGAAAGAACATAGAAGCAGTGTCACTGAGCTTTGGAAAAACTAACAAGCCTCCAGAGAGAAGGGTTTCCGACGTCACTGATATGTGCCGACATAGTTACCTCCATCGCCAAGGTAGCGAAGCAGTTGGCGAGCGAATAGCTAACGTTGACTATGCTGACCCAAAGACCCTCTTCGCCAACAGCTGCGCAAACAATTCTGCAGCGTCCCTCAACATCAAAGGTGATTCTGCATGTTCCTTCACCTCTTCCAGCGATAGCGTTTTCGATTTATGCAAGAAGAGGCGAGACAAACCGATAAATTTGGAGTATTTAGATAATATGACAACAACATGCGTGGAGAAAGACTTCCGTGATTCGGCAATTTATAGCGACGACAACGAAAAACGTCATGACTACGCCTACGGTGAAACTCAATCCAACGGCCACCCAGATAGTCCCCCACCACTGCCTCCACCACGAAAAACCTACGGCCTTTCTAACCCAGCAATAATTTTGGGGCCCGCGCACATGTCCAGCTCAGCTTCGAGAAGTTGGGTTATGAAGCAGATTGAAATTTTCAGTCGGGAAAATAAACAATGAAATAACCCATTTTTACAAACCGATTTTACTTATATAGACTTAGAGCCTAAGCCATATTAGTTATTTAGGGTAACACTAAATTATAATGTTAACTTGTTTGTAGAGTTTTTTTTTTCCTTGTATAATTTATATAAAAAATATTTTAGTGCGTACAATTATCACATAAGTGCACATGTGAACATTATAATGGTACTGTTTGAACGCTTTAAAGCTTTTTAATTAGTCCAATCTACTAGAATTTGTAAAATTTTGTAAATTTTTATGAATAAAACGTTTTGGATTTTTAAATGAGTCCAATTAGCTATATAGATGTATGATTCGCTTGTTGTTTGTCTTGGATTTTTATGATCTTTCAAAATATATAATATAGTACATATGTTATAGAGTAGTTTTTATGTGTATAATATTCATTGCAATAATGTTATTATAAATAAATGTTTTCAATAAAAAAACAATTTTCAGTGTTTATAAGTTTCCTCTTGAGTAGGGAATGTATTTATTTATCTTTGACTTTCTCGAGACCAGCTGAACGAATTTCGATGGAATTTTATAAAAAGAAAATTATTTACAAAAATTAAATATGAATCCGTAGTAAGTCATAAAATTTGTATTTCAAATTTTGTGTTTTGGATTTTTTTGTTAACTTTATCAAATTTTATCATAAAATTTGTCGCTTTAAATGCGTCTAAGGCCTTATTCTTTGATTTAGATTTTTTAGATCTTGTAAATTAATAAAAAAAAAAATATTGCAATTACGGAGGAGACCGTTTGAAATCTACAACAAAAATAAAGAATGCAAGTTCAAATTTTGGAGTGGTTTTATGATTTACTTTGCCTAAAAGAAAAACCTTTTAACTCGACTAGGGATGAATTAACCTGCCCCCCTTACCCAATACATGTTTTTGGATTTGCCTCAAAATTCAAACAATAATATTCCCCATGATCAAATGAGGAATTAAGAATCAGTTTTTGGATTTTTTACAATAGTAATCTTACAGAAAATGGATACTTTGATTTAATTCAAGAAATTAATATTATCTACATCCTACTTTAAATAGGGTGCAGGATCTGGTCGCATACAGCCGCTGTAAGGCTAAGTTCACACAACGCCTGTTCGACTCCATTTTTTGAACTTTACTGAAATTCAAACGATGTCCTTTATCGATTCGAGTATGTCAAGTACACAACACAACGTGCTACCGATAATAATATATGTATATTTGTTACTTTGCAACTTTTTCCTACTTGTCAAAATATTACTATTGGATTTGACACAAGGTTGTGCGATACGTCGTACGACACGACGTTTCAAGTTACCAAACAGACATAGCTATTGAGTGTTTTTCTTTATTCATTCGGAACAATTAGAATATTTGGAATGAGGATTTTGCGTTCTTTATTCACAAGAAAATTCTGTATAAACCATTCTTATGTTTTGTATCTATTCTAGAACATTTTTATTCCATGTGAAAAGTGGAATAGAAGAAATATTAGGCGTTGTTGTTTTGATGCCTTGTGAAAACAAAACTGATGTCTCTCGAGGCAATATATCAACTTATGATTATCTAAAATTATATATGATTAACATTTGACAAAATTAGTTTATCGATAAAAAAACAATGATCGCAATAAACTATCGGGATTTATCGAAAGAGAATGCCGTATCAGGAAAGCATCACAGCACCTTAAAAGAACTCTTACAAAACGCTTAAAACAAGTTAATAAACTGGGCAGATTGCTGTGGACTGGGTGTTAACCCTCATAAGACAGATCTTGTCCTCTTCTCAAGGAAATACAAAATCCCCCACATAGACCCTCCGTATATCAAAGGAATTCCACTTAAAATCTCAGACGAAGCCAATTATTTGGGCCTTATCTTAAATAAGAAGTTAAATTGGAAGCCCAACATATAAGAAAGAATCAAAAAGGCAACTGTTGCACTCTTTTCATGCAAAAAAGCCGTAGGAAACAAATGGGGTCTTAAACCCAGCATTACTCATTATCTATACACCTCGGTTGTCAGACCGATTCTTACATACGGTGTGACAGTATGGTGGACCGCTTTTGATAAAACAACGAACTGCGAAAAACTAAGCAAGGTCAAACGGTCAGTCTCCCGTTGCATGGGCGGAGTACTTCGTACAACCCCTTCTGCTGCATTAGATATTAAAAAACAAACAGCTGCAAGCACAGCCAATCGTCTTAAAGCCTCCTCACAGTGCACAAATAATGAAATTGGCCACACCATCATTCTGAACTCATTCGGAATAATTCCAAGTAACATTGACTACACCATCCCACAGTTACAGCTCGATAAAAACTTTCAGGTCACCATACCCTCCAGATCTATCTGGGAGGATCTGGCATTTCTGGAAGATGAATCAATCCAGTTCTATACGGACGGATCAAAAACTGATGACGGGGTTGGTGGGGGTGTGTACTCAGACACGTTGAATTTAAATCTCTCCTTTCACCTTCCCAATCACTGTAGCGTGTTCCAGGCGGAACTTTTTGCGATAAAAGAAGTACTGTCTTGGCTTAAAGAAAACGTGATATCTAACACATCAGATATCCGCATCTTCTCGGATAACGCATCTTCTCACCATAAAATCCCTGGAATCTGTCTCTACCAACTCAATAACAGCCCTTAATTGTCGATAATCTCTCATTGAGATGGCACAGCCGTTTAATATTCACCTTTGCTGGGTGCCGGGCCATAGGGACATTCCAGGAAATTGCAGGGCCGACGAACTGGCCAGAAGTGGAACAATACTACCTATTTTACCAAATAGGTCAAATATAGGTATACCCATTGCTACGTGTAAACTTATGCTGAAACAAGATGCAATAGAGAAAACAAATCTAAGGTGGAACAACATCACCACCTGTGTAGCGACAAAACAGATATGGCCAAAGTTGGACCTGAAGCGCTCTAAGAGTTTAATATCTCTAAGCAGATTGTAGTTATATTGGCTCCGTTATAGGTGTCATTACCGGGCACTGCTTGATAGGCAAGCACGCAACGAGGCTTGGGATATTCTCAAACGATTTCTGCAGAAGCTGTATGGATGAAGAAGACGAAGAATCGATTCCTCATCTCCTCTGCACTTGTCCTGCTCTATCCCAACGACGTAAACTCCATCTTGGAGAGTACTACTACAACGATCCTAGTGATCTGGTAAATATTGACATAATTAATCTCGCACGCTTCGTAAGCAACTCTAAGTGGTTCAACGACCAACTATGGTCTAAGTGTGTCAAGCTTTCTGCTTGGCAGCCACCTTAACCTAACCTAACCTAACCTAACCATCGAAAGAGAAAAATCTTTTGGTATTCTGGAAACAAAATTTCACGTAGGTACACGGGGATCTTACGAGATGTGCTCCACTAGCATTACTCTTTTCGAAAAATGCGAGAAGAATATCTCCGTCTCAACCAGGCTTTAGAGTAATAAGTAACAAAAAATTCGTTTTTAAAGTTTATAAAACAACTTCTACTCAAAACACAGTAAACAATCTGATTTTATGAATACATACGTACATTGATATTAAAAATGAATAGAAAGGTTTTTTAAATTACTTACAATTTTTTTCCATTCCTGATTTGTGCGTCTGTTAGTGTCAGGAAGGAGCTTTTTTGATGGACTAGGCTGCTATTCGAGAATATAGCCTTTGGCTTGAAAGTCCAACTCGCTAACGATTACGCCACGAGATAACAATTTTATTATTAATATTAATATCATAAGCGTTTTAATTTTTGTTCAGTTCTGCGCATCTGTGAAAATGGCGGGTGCAGTGTCTCTTTAATTGTCAAAATGCTTACATTTGTTGTTTAGTTTTCGTGCACACTCGAGCCACCATTTTTAATTTCTGACTGACAACCTGCGCAAAATATTACCTTAGATTTGTGTACTGTGCCCCACTGTTAGTTATGGTTCTAAACATTGGCGCAAAATTTTAGACGATTTTGTAAAGTGTTAAATCATTTTTAGTATGATACTAGGTTAAAAAGAAGATTTTGCTAATTTTAGACGAGTTTAACATGATACCTACTACCTATCTTTTAACATTTTACTAAAGTTTATATAAGTTTATCTTTTTAACATATTACTGAAACCATATGTCACTTTTGACATAGAAAAACTTTAAAAAGGTATGTTTGCTTACTTTTTTGCACGAAATGTCACTGTTTTAGACGAGTTCAGCTTGAGTTTCGTAAAAAAACAAATAGGTTTAAAATGATACTAGTTAAAAAGTGTTTAAAACTAAAAACATTTTAGTAAAGAGCTTTAAAGTTAGTAAAGTGTTAACTAGTATCGTGCTAAAACCTTAACATGAGGCTGTTTAAAATTTTGCGTCATGGTTTTTTTAAAACTTTTTTTTTTGAAAAAAAACTAACCCACCCATTTAGAATTTAGGTTAGCAGACACACCAAAATCAACATGAATAATCTCGAATTTGTTTACGAATGCAAACCTTGCTACAGTAGGTATTGTATGTATAGCTAGTTAAAATAGCTTATAATAAAAAGTGTTTGTTGGTCACACCCACATAATTATGGAAAAACAAAGATGCAAACCATTTCCACAACTGTTAATGCATTTACCTTGGTATTTATTGGATAAAGTTACCATAAAACAGTTTGGAAAACACTGAAATAGTTTTTGCACAAACCAGATAACGAAAAATGGTTGTACACTGCGCTAGAAAAAAAATATTTGAATCCGTAATATTTGAATCCGCAGCTGAGTACACATTGCTGTATGCAGTACAAAGTTTGGGGTAGTAAGAAATATTAAACAGCTGAGCAACTCCTCCGATTTTATATCAGAAGGATATTTCAATTGGACGAGACTAGAGACATGCCAATTTATAACAATTATAACAGTTTTTTTGCCATAAGAAGTGGGCGTGCGTTAACGCGCTTCGCGTGACTTAAAAAAAAAACTCTGTGTGCCTGAAGTATGCCCACCGGCGGAGGGCCCTGGCCCTGTGGGGCCGCATAAACAGTATTTTAAAAACCAAAACTGTTATAATTAGCATATCTAGAGTCACTTCCATTTCGACTACCATCAAATGCCCCAAATTTCATGGACAGAGCTAGCTGAAGAAGCTATTATAGAACTTGCGCCGGCTGAATGCAGAATGTGGAAGCCTTCCTTGTATCAGCTGATTGCTATCATAGACGATCGCTTCTGATTGAGATTCGCAGCTGAAGCAGAAGAATCCATTTACAGTAAGCTGAACCACAACCTAAGCAAAAAGAACTATTTCCGGGATAACTATACGATTAATCAAATATCAATGATGTTTCGATTACGAGGTGAACTTTTTAATCTCAACTTCATTCTTCTCCGTGAAGATTTATCGGTAGATGTCCGGTCTTGCGGGAAACAAGAAGACACTTTTTGGAATGACACTCGGGCGTATACGTACTATTCTTATGTTATTGAATTTTTAAAGCTTCTTCATTTTTTGTATATTTAGCATGTTGTGAGTTTGTTAGTACCAATTGCAATTTTATTATTTTGTTAATAAACAGCGTGATTGAAAAATTAAAAGTGTTCATACCAAAAATAATTTACGTTGAATTTATGCTGTTTTTTCACAGGGTATGGACTGTCTTTATTTTTTTTTTTGTATCTGTACAATACTAAACTAAAATTACAATACTAGACTGTACTGAAATTAACCAAGAACTGTTTTTAACGGTAACACTCTACTGTAACGGTTTTTTTTTTATTTTTGACTTTCTCGTTAACGGCTTTACCTATTTTGACTAACATTCTAATACAGGTAGTAAAATTGAAATATTATTGCGTAAAAAAAATTTCATACAAACTTTTTGGATTTAAGAAAAAAAAAATAACTTTTTTTTAAAAAATCTATATTTTGAAAACGAGTTAATGATTTTTTTTTTTAATTTACGTTTTTAAGTGTACCTACATTATTAAATATTTAAAAATGTCACCCCAATTAAATGTTGAAGAAATTTTATATAAGAAAAATATTTTTTTAAGAAAACCGCTTCACCGATTTTTTATTACTTGCTCTAGAGGGCAAGTATTGGTTTCGTGTAGTCCAAAAATGTGGTTTTCGTCATTCCGTCTGTCAGTCTGTGCGTCCACTGTAATTTGAGCTAGAGCTTAAACGGGTGGACCGATTGGCTTCAAATTAGGTGCACAACATTTGTATGTGAATCCTTAGGGGAGAAACTCGAATTTTTGTTTTAGCTCATCTAGAATGGGTTTTGTTTTTTTTTTTTTTTATTTTTTCGAAAACTGCTGTGACAATTTTTATTAAATTTTGTACCTGTATTAAACAAGTCAATTTTAAGAAAACTGCGTTTCAGGTTTTTCTCACATAACTGATAATTAGGTATTGCACGTTTTTTGAGAAAATGATCTTATTTTTGGGTTATTCGCGTACCTACCTATCTCTTTGACACGGTTAGACCGATTTTTGTTATAATTTTTCAATCTGATGCTGATGATGACAAAAAAACCCAAACAAAAAATAATTTTTATAGTACTTTTGACTCTTTTAATATTTTTTCGGTTAATATTATTATACATCATGCATCTTCAATTTGTGGTTACACACAGTTGTAAGCCACAAGAGCAAGTTCGTGCGATCCAGAGTCGTGCATATTTTATTATTTTGTATTATATATTTAAAAGGGTAGGAGGTTAACTCTGGAAAGAAAGATGAGCTATATATGCTAGACAATAATGGCAGCATTATAAATATCACGTTGGTTCAGAGGGAAAATTCACTAATAACTACCGACATACTATTTTGAAGGAACAAATATTAAAAAATAAATTTTGAAATCATTTATGAATTTATTTTAATTTCAATTGAAAATAAAGAAAAACATTTGCAGATGCAAAATACTTACATAATGTACAGTACATAGCACATATGGATACCCATTTTTCAATATTTTTACAAATTCCGTAGGTACTACAGGGTTGGCCAAAACTCCCTTTTCTATGCAAACAAATAATCACTTTTTGTCTATGGATATTTTCGAATTTTTTGTATTATGTTTTAGACATAAAGATTTGGAGATTAAATAATGAAATTCTTTACTTTTGAAAAATAGCCGATCAATAATTAACACAGACTTACACATTTTATGGTGTTCAAAATGTTTCAATAGCTGCGACTATTCGTCCTGTCGTGAACAAATTAGGAAACTTTAGAGATGTGAGAAGTACAGGAAGATTTCGTAATAAAGAATCACTCGAAAACATCCAGGTCTTTCAAGAAAGTTTTGCAGCTGGTCCTGAAACATCAATACGACGACGTTCAACACAGTCGGTTATACCACGTCCACATTAACGGCGAGACAATGAAACACCTTTATCTCTCTCGTTTTTTTAGCAATTCACTTTGCATTGCCCTCTTCTGGGTAAAGTGATAAATTTTGACGTTTAAAATGAAACAGTTATCAATTTTCAAAGATACCAGAAACGCCATTTTATCTAGGATTTATATTCTGTGTATTCGAGTCGATAAAGTTATCAACTGTCAATATATTTGAAGAAACCCGATAATGCGATAAAGTAAGTTTCGTCCCAATTTTCCTTTGTTTTTGATTAAAAAAAAAAACAAAACTAAATGCGCTGTTTTATTAGAATCACTTCAGATGATACAGCTAGATATAGTTTAATCAATATAGTTTGAGCCGTTTTCAAAAAAATTTTAATAAACTATCATTTTTGTATTTGCTACTACGAATTATATGCTTATTTGTCCATATCCATCTACATATATCTCGGTAACATAGCTTAAAGTCCTTCGAATATGGAGGCGATAGGGCATTTTTTTACTAAGCTATGTTTCGGAGGGAGATGTTCGGGCTAACAGGTTCTTAGGAAAGTTCCTATTATAGCCTCCCATTTGAAATATATTCTTTGATTTAAAATGATATTATTACCTACATATGTAAATGTATGATGAATTTTCGATGTTCGAAATGTGTCCAAGGAGCGAAACACATTACTCAAACTTTATCTCATCAATGGCTTTCAATGAGACTGTACATAACATATCAGACATAATATTTTCAATAAACCATCTTTATACGCAATGCATTATAATATAATACTAATACCTAAACCCAAATTGTATCTCCTCCGAAAACACACTTTTTACCGTGACAAGCCCTAGCCCACTAAACGATTGAAAACATCTCGCACCTGTCATAAATAAATTTTGTTACCAAAATCTGCTATCATCCTATAAACCTATAAACCCATTAGGGGCCATAAAAACCAAATTCTTCTCATGCCCCTGCTGTGTTTTTCCTCAGGCAAAGCGAACCAAGAAAAAAACAAACTTTTTATGTAAATTCTCCTGTTACTGGAAATCCATACATTAAACCAAAAAGGTTGTCAGTCAGCTTCTGTATATATTCATCCACCACCCCTTGAAAAGCCAAAACCCATTCTCTAAAGCCGGTGAGACAGCACTGACTGCAAAAACAAATCCCTACACCGCATTGAACTTTTGTATTGAATAACGACAAGGATGGGGGGTTCGCCCCAATGCTCCCCATCACCACTCCGCACCTATTCAATGAATTCCCTCGAACAGAGCCGCACCACACTGCATAGCACATACATATAACAAGAAACAGGACACATAAATCCAACGCTGCGAATCAATGTTTAGTGAGGCAAAAAACTGGCCTATTTCTGGGAACACATACTTCACTTCTGTGAGTTGGCTTGCCCCTAAGCCCCCATCCCAAAAACCCCATTTGAACTCGATTACACGACAATGCCACCCTTTATTCCGTTGTTCGTTTGTTCATTCAATACTTTCATATTGCCCCCAGAGGAAAGAAAGCTGAGTGGTTTAAGCGAAACGCTGAAGTTTGATGTTCCTCATCCTATACCTCTTGTGAGTTTCAGAAGTTTGTGTCCCATTCAGGCAAGAGGATGTAAAATCTTTTTCCACGGATTTTTTTTTTAAAGTTTCGTAGCAAATATTTTCGATGGCTTGAAACCTTCAAGGGCCTAACGCCCACACACGACACAAAGCCCCTTAGAAAATGAACTTTTTCTATCAGATACATATATAGGACCTTCTATAGCTGGATTACCTTTCTTCTTCGTATAAATTTGGAACAATGTAGGTATGGGTAGGGTTCCTATACGGCCTTTGTGATGTCCACGACGACGACCGATGTGACGACTACGAGGACGGAAAGGGAAGTGACCAGAAATTTTTATTGAGTTCCGCTCTATTGATGGCGCACAGGAATACCTAGTCCAATAAATTCCTTTTGTCTGTGCGTATTCATTCGAAGGTTTTCAATTGAGTCGGGACCATGGTGTTAAGGTCGGAGTGGGAGAGGGTAACAGGATTTATAGAAGCTATCACCGGAATTGAAAAGGACGTGCAGTCGTTCTTATCAGCAGCAGGGAACAGGGAGATGATTTATTAGAAATACTTTATGAAGAAGTTTTGTATTTTTTTTTCGTCAACCTTTAGAAATGTAAAAACGGTTTCGATGGGGTTTTAGCTGGATGACGGTTAGTTTTAGCTTGGAACATAACGGAACGTAGATCGATTGTTGTTTTTTTTTCGTCGTAAAGGGTGGTTATGGTTTAATTTCTTCTATCGTTTCAGGTAGAAATAATGGCGGATCAATCTTGCATTAGATACTTAGAAGGGACAAAGTTTCCCTAATAAAGTTGGTATAAGCTCAGAAGTTTTAGGACTTTGTTTTTTTTTGGAAGGACATTCTACACAATCTAAAACGTTTTTGAATGTTTTTCTTTCTTATTTATAAAGAAGCACTGACGATAGAACATGTTTCTCTTTAAGTAGCTCGAACTGTCTTAATCGTTTTAAATTACTTCAAATTGAAAGTCGGAGAGAGAAAGATTCATGTCAAAATTTATTAGTCTAAGCTTTCAAGGAAGCTACTATGAACGATGTTCAGGTTCAAGTTCAAGGGAGTGAACCCACTGCTGCTACAGTACGAACCGTGAGTATTACTCGTCGAAATTATCCTTTTGGTCGATCAAACAGACAGAATTCTCGACCACGACGGAGTCCAGGGTTTATCATTTCCCGAAGACAACGCCAGCATTTTATAACAAGGGTTTATCTTTTGGCAACAACTTTTATAGCATTGACGATGCTTCAATGGGTTTCTATAGTTTCAAAGTGAGTATAATAGCACACATCCGAAGTATTTAAAAAAAAAATCAATCTGAAATTGCTTCTTTCAATTTTGTTTAGTCCAGTCTTTGTGGATTTCTTTAAGGATAGATACTACATCTCACTGATGGCAGGAATCACAGCCCTACTATTTATAACATTCTTTGCACTCTTCTTCGAATTACGATACATTGAGCCATACAATTGGATTTTTGCTTACTTAATTGTTGAACTTGAAACACTCGGTCTACTACGTGCCCCATTGGATTCAGATTTGGATAAGCTAGGAATTTGTTTACTTGCAACAATCGCCATCAATTTAATCTTCGCATTTATTGGCATAAAATGTCCTGTGAGTCTTATGGTAATTTTGTCTAGAAATGTCAAAAATTCATTATCTCTTTTTTATATAGAGAGACTTGACTCAGGACATTATGATCTTCATTGTTATTAGCTTAATATTCTATGTTGCAGCATCAATTATTCTCATTTTGCTAATTGCCACAGAGATGTACTATCTTAAATTGTTTCTTATTATTGGTATAATATTTCTCCTGTTGGTGGTAAGTGTAAAATGTAAAGGGTTTTTTTTTTGACATGTGGTTTTCAAGCTGGCAATACTTTTTTCGGAGTTGGTCTTTTTGACAGCTGTCACTTAATTTATGCTCAGTTTGGTTTGCCACTTTATAATAAATAGACGTACTTCTTAACAACGTTTGCAAATAGTGCAAATTTATTCCCAAAATAATGGTTCGGTTCGCACGATTTTCACAAGAATATTTTGATCATTGATGAAGTTCATTTTCGGTTAAATGGGTACGTTAAAACGCAAAATTGTCGTATTTAGAGTGATCATAATTCACAAGCCATTGTTGAGACGCCACCGTCACATCCTCAAAAAGTCACTGTTTGGTGTGCTCTATGGGTAGAGGGAATCATTGGTCCATATTTCTTCAAAAATGAATTCGGCCATAATGTTACAGTCAATGGGGAACGCTTTAGAGCCATGATTAATGACTTTTTCGTACCTAAATTGGAGGATGTTGATGTGGACGACCTTTGGTTCCAACAAAACGGCGCTACATGCCATACAGCCAACGAAACAATCAATTTATTGAAGGAAACTTCTGGTGAGCGCATTATCTTGCGTCGTTGGCCTGTGGCGTGGCCTCCAAGATCGTGCAATTTAATTAAACTGGACTATTTTTTGTGGGGTTATGTGAAGTTGCTTGTCTACGCAGATAAGCTTAAGACGATTGACGCCTTGGAAGAGAATATTCGGCGCGTTATTGCTGTCATTCGGCCCCAATTTCTGCAAAAAGTGGTCGAAAGTTGAGCCTCTCGGCTGGAATTTATTCGAGCCAGCCGCGGCGGCCAGTTGCCCGAAATAATTTTTAAAATATAATGGCAAATGCTTATCTTTATAATAAAGCAAAGTTCTTGGCCATAACATTAAATTATATGCGTTTTATTTCTTCTTGAAAACCACACGTCTAAAAAAAAACACCTTTTAGATGATAAATATACAATAAATCAAAATTTTTATATAATTTTTTTTTTTTGTTCAAGTATATCATGTATGTTTCTCAATTGATAATGGGAGATAGAGCTGGAGCTTTACGGTGGAATGACTTTATTCTGGCAGCTTTGATGGTGTACTTCAATTTTATGCTGATTTTCAGTTCAACATTGCATTTGTCGAATGAATTCTTTTATTAACCCAGAGGCCATATGAACGAGTACTCGCTAGCGAGTTGTATTTCATTCGGATTTGTTTACTAATAGACAGAAACTTTATTAACTCACTCGTCAACTGGTTTGCACTGAGAGACATAAAGAGGAGTGCGAACTGAAGAAAATATTGTATTCCTACAGGCGAGCGTTTAAGGAGATCCAAATTTATCTTAAAAATTGTTGATATGGAGTTGGCTAGCTCGACTTATTTGGTGTGATATTATTGACTTAACTGGTATATCTTAATCATAATGCTGAGTATGTGATAGGTACTTTAAGTACCAGTATTTTGAGCTGAGTATGTGATAGGTACTTTAAGTACCAGTATTTTTAATTGACTTTCTTGAAGCCTTCTTCAATTATTTCTTTAATCAGAAACATCAATAAAAACCAACTCGGCAACACCAAAAATTAAAAGGAAACATTTAACAAAAAAAAACACTTGTTATCAACGATGTGATGAAAAAGAAACGGAAGTACTAAATTGCTACAGTGAACTATGCCTATCTTCTTGTTATCTATATACATTCAAACCATGGTATATTCAATTTATATGCACACTATTCTTCGCAAAAACTCACTTAGACCATTCGTAGCTTAACCCTTTTCTCTCCTCAGAAAAAAAAGGGAAACTCAAACCCAAAATCAACATCAAGAACACAACAAAATCACCCACTTATCTGGGAGTCTAAATCTAAATTGTTTTCAATTACACCAAAACCCTACAAGAAGTTACCAATAAAACGTCAGCAAAAAGCTCCCACCAGCACTATGGATTCTTAGCTCACTCGGGCTGGTGTTGAAAATCAGCTGGCACCAAAATATGTACATATATCCTTTATCTAAAAGACTAGAAGAAAGAAAACATAAAAATAAAAACAAGTCAAAAACAGCTGATGAAAATATAAAAAAATATCAAGCAACAACAAACAAAAAACCATTCCCCTCTCTCTCTCTCTGTCTCTCCTCCCTCATTATCATCAGTGCCACTTGCCACGTGCTCATGTAGAATTCAAAACATTTTATCCTTCTTCTTTGGCAGATTCCCATGCGGCAGCTTGTAAATATTCAACCCTACCAACTGTTAACCCCCTACTTAAACTGTGGATGGGTGAGGCGTAACATGCGTACAAAACAAAACAGAGAGAGAGAGAGAGAGCTGAGAGTAAGGCTTGCATATCAAAAAAGAGCTTTTATGTTATGGAAGAGCTTTTTCTCTTTTTTAGATGAAATTTTCTTGAAAATTACTTGCAAAGTGGCCTATTTGGATGTCAAACCATTGACAAAAGAACTCTATGCATTTTTAAAGATACCAAACAATAACATCAAGGACCTTCATAGCACATTGTCTTAGGTCAGCATTCTACAACAATCTAAGAGAACATCAAAAGAGAACTATTTTCTCAGAGATTACCAACTGATGAGACTTATATCAGAGTTCTTAGGGGCACATCAGCCAAAACCCAAAACAGACGAACAACAATTTCCCGAGGAGATCAAGGACATTCGTTCGCAGCCTTTCCGTATAAAGCTACTCGATGTCCGTACAAGAACACAGTGCAGCAATAAGGACCACGTTCGTCTGTTTCTGTTGAAAGAATAAACTTACAGCCGCAAAACAAAACCTTCAGTGCCACTGTGAGGTTTCGTCAGTCGTACACCAACGTTTGTTTCGAAAACACCGTTTCCAGTTCAGTTTTGTGTTGAAATTAAGCGATTTCGTTGAAGAATTTATTTATTTACGTGTTTCTGACTTCTGAAATTTTGTATCTATTAAATTTGAACAAAAAAAAAAAAAAAAATCTTTGTTGAGCTATTAGAAGTGTCCTTTGGGATTTTTTTCAAATAATAATAATTATTCACACACGAAAATTGTTTGACTGTGAGAAAAAGGTTCACCCCGAGTGTGTTTGGCATAAAATCGATTCCATATAATATACGTATAAGATATCCTGATGAGTGTCGTGGCAAAATAAAAATAAATTCTTTGTCAAGTTTTCCTTTTGCCTCCGCTCTTATAATTTTGTCCTTGTGTGTAAATTATGATTGAATTATAGCCCCGAAGAAGGCGGGCCGAACCGGGCAACGAATAAAAATAGGCGTTCGAGAGCCAAATCGCAGGATCAACGAATATAATGATATAAAATTTGCAGGGAGTTTCGAATAAATTTAGAACTCGTGCCGTGTCGTCCACGAATACTATAGCTACTTCATCTATTTCGGGAAATCTTTGAAAAAAAAAAACCACTAACGAAGACGGAAAGTGTCGTAAGTTGGGGTTTTTTTTTTTTGTGTGAGGAGTGGGTGGAGTGTGTTTTCATTTTTTTTCTATCGATTCGATTTCTTATTGCCGGCATTCTGTATAGTTGTTGGGTTGCTTCATTTTTATGTGTGCAAGTTGTCTTGCTGCTCCGAAAGAGGGTGGCTTTAGTTTGATTTAATGCCTTTTGTTGTGTGCAAATAAATGAACCTATCTATGTCTATGCCTCTGTCATAGTCGCGTTTGTCTATCCCACTACCGTTATACCATCCCAACACCAATCGACAGCAGAAAGTCTTCGTAGTTGGACTTATTTTCTGGTGGGGAGGCAATCGGCCATAGTAATATAACCGCTAATTGGATAATATTTTGAAGTTTCTAGGGTAAGTTATGACTTTGGCAAAAGAATAACATTTAACTTAAATTATGCCTTCGCGAAGAATATTTTATGGCAAGGGAGTCCTATTTCGGTGAGCCCGCAAATATAATTACATTATTTTTTTTTTTATTTTTTTTTTGTTGGTTAATTTTCGAACTTCCTCTCCTTTTGTAATAATTATTTTGTGGGGTTGGCAGTTTTAAGTTTTGTATTCTGTGGGAGGAAACGCGCCGCGTCTTCATTGATACTTTTAATGATTTATTGTGTTGATATTAAAATTCGAAGGGAACACCATTTTTGTTAATGGGACTGTATAGAGGTTGCTCAAGTGACCCGCATGAATGAAGCAGTTTAGAATCTTTAGTTAAGTTATTTAATGGTGGTATTTATTTTAATAATATATTTGAGGGGCTTTCTGTTGGGCTTTCATACAATGGAACAAGAAAATTCATTATGATAATTTTGATATTTCAATGATGGTAGTGCTATAGGAGTTTATTTAACCGAGATAATAATCTTATATTGGATCTTACATTTTGCGGATGTTTTCACAAATTTCCATCCTAAGTTTTAAGATTGATGATGTATTGTTTATTTTGTTGTGTAAAAGGTTACTGACAGCCAAGATTTTACATATAATTATATCTTTGCTGATGGTATATAAAATATAAGCATTAGGTTTTTGTGTTGACCAAAAGGCTTTTAAAATCGATTTTTGAATATATACATATATTTCGTCCTCATATCTAAAGGTAGGAATGTACATTTTTTCTGCCGTGTTAACTGAAAATTACGTATTTAACATTTGTGGGTTTTTTTCAGTTAGAGACAAGTTTGAGATGGTTGTGATGGTTATTGTTAACAATAAAAGCTATATCCCGCTTTTTTAGCGATTAAAAAGTGAAAAAAATATAACCTAGTTAGTGAGAAATAGTTTCATCATTTTAAGAATTTTCACCTGTCTGTCTGTCCGTTTGTCCAGGATAATCTACAAAACTAACAAACAAACTATTTTGGGAAGGTAAAGGTAGAGGACTTTTCATGCAGTGATCTTGGCAACTATTTTTTTGTTTTTTTGAAAGCTCATTTGGAAGCTCATGAGCCGATTATGGTTAAAAAAAAATTGCAATTTTTTTGAAAATGGCGCAAAACATCGAGTGTAGCTTCGGCTGTGTGGCACGTAGCGCCGCGCCGTCCTGTTGAAACCAAATGTTGCCAATATCCTCCTCTTCAATTTTCGTGAACAAAAATTCGTTCAACATGGCCCGATAACGATCGCCATTAACTGTAACGGCCACTAGTTGCTCATTTTCGAAAAATGGCCCAATTATGCCTCTGGACCAATATCCGCACCAAACACTGGCTCGTGTCGGGTGTATCGGCTTTTTAATGTATGCGTGCGGGTTTTCTGTGCCCCAAATGCGACAATTTTGCTTGTTTACTACCCGCCAAGATCAAAATGAGCTTCATCTGAAAAGATGATTTTTTTGGCAAAATCGGCATCTTCTCTAAGTCGATCGCAGGCCCACTTAGCGAAGCGTATACACAACCATATTCGTTCACCGGAAGGATAAAACTAATTATCTGTCAAATCAGACATTAGCTAAGTGTTACCATTCACGAAATTTAGCGCGCACTAAAGGGGTTGTGACTACCCTTAAAATGATAAACACAGCACGAGTGATTAGGTATAAAGGAGATACTGATGCACATTGGTTTTAAATGTCTGAAGATCACAATGGGAGGGGAAAACCGGGCTGGGTAGAGCATTCCACATTCGTGTAGTGCGACTTAGGAAAGAATCTCTGTACTTAACAGTACGTCCGAAGTTGGGCTCAAGGGTAAACTGATGAGCATTCCTAGAAGCTCGAGTATTACGGTTGAATTGATTAAGGGGAGGAATGCAACTGGCTATTTCACTAGAACACTGTTTATAGAAATAGCGGTAGAATAATGATAGACATGAAACATTGCGACGGTGCTCAAGAGATGTAAATGTTTCCGTTATAGTTCTTTCACCTATCATTTTTTAGAGCTCTCTTTTGTATGCTGTCCAATAGGCTCAAGTGGGTTTTTGGAGCACCTGCCCAAAAATGGGAGTTGTACTCAAGTTTCGGACGAATAAAAGCTTTGTAGATCACAGCCAGATTAGAGGGGAAGAAAAATTTCTTGCATCGACGGAGAAAACCTAAACACTTAGCAGCGTTTTTGGCGATGTCAAATATGTGGTCGTTCCACAAAAGGTGGTCTGTGACACACATACCGAGTACTGAAAGCTGTTCGGTTTCCTCAATGCAAGTGCCACTGATAGATAGCAGCATTGGGGATGGGGGTTCCGCTTTAACGACAGGAGACAGCATTGAGTTTTAGAAGCATTAAAATCTACACTGATTTTCTGATTCCCCATTGGACAATGCTGTCGAGATAAGAATTTAATGAGCTTATCATACGCTGGCGTTGCAGTTCCACATCTGAAGAACATGGATGTGAATCTAGAAACGAATATGAAAAGCTGAGAGTACTGTCGTCAGCAAAACAGTTTAATGGATTAGAAGTTTCAGATAACAAGTCATTTATGAATATTATTAAGAAGAGGGTCGGAGACAAAATGGAGCCCTGGGGCACACCAGCATTTACTTTGTAGATGTCAGACTTGAAACCGTCCAATACAACTTATATTTACCGGTCCGAAAGGTAATTTCTAATCCATCGTTATAATCGTTATATAGTTGTGAGGTATTTTGCTATGTCGATAACAACACGAGGAGCAAGTTGAATATCATCTACAATAACCTTGAAAGGTATATTTAAAAAAAAAAACGTCATTTTGACCACATATCAAGCTACTCTCTGCAAATCATGAGCCTAAGCTTCGAAAACCTCATCAAGTTCAGAACATTAACTCTTTTGCACGGTATTATGCAGACCAAACAGCCTGGGTATTTGCACAGCAGAGTAAATTATGCCAGCTCACATAGAACAGCTGTCTTAATTCAGCCCAGATTCTTTTGTATGCAATCTGAGCGCAGTTTCTTTATCCATTCCACTGTCCTATGGAAATCGTTACCCATCACACTAAGGAGAACCATTAATACAAACACATTCAAAACCCATCTTTTCAATCTCGCACTTTTGATACATAAATTTAAATATTATATGAATATAGGAAATACGTTTTCTTTATACAAGTTTATTAAAAATGTTTGTATACAATCAATTCTGATTTTACTTATCTATACTCATATTAAACTTAAAAGTGCTTGAAATTTGTAAGGCCTTCACAAACTATGAGATCTAAGCTTAATGTAAAACTATTCTTATGTAAATAAATAAATAAATGCTAAACCTAAAAAGATTTTCCTTAACAGTGTTTAAACATTTGTATCGGAGGTACCGTTATTTTTGGATATAAAAGTAGTTTTTGTCTTAAATCTTCTAGATAATTTTTAAAAAAATGCGTCTTGCCAAGTTTAATAAAAATCGACTTACAAGTTTTCAAAAAAAAAAAAATCAAATTTAATTAAAAATCCAAAAAATATTTTTTTTGAAAATTTTGGTAAACAATATTATTTAAAATGTATTAGTGATTCGTCATAAAAATAAATTGAACAAAATCAGTTGAACCACTTTAGCCAAAATAAAAAAAAACGGTTCCTTGGGAGGTGCCGCATTAATATCCATTCTATTGAACCATTTTTTACTAAACGGCAGCTTAGAACTATTAAATGTATTTTTTTTAATCTGTGCAGACAGTCGTTTTTTCCTATCATCGTAATATAAATCAAAATCTCGAGTTCGATTTACTTAACGAATCCATAACTTACCTACACATCAAAACATAGCCTTATTGGGAGTAAAAAGCACCTATTGACATCGCTTTCCTCGAGCGTAATGTTAGCAATGAACCCGAGTTTTTATAAATTAATCCAAAATTCGTTTTTTTAATAAAACTATAATAAAACTAAAGTGATTGCAAGTTTCTAATTAAGCTAACCTCATTTCAAACCACCCGCACTTTAGTAGTTAGGCAATATAAAACACCTTTTGTGTCAGAAAGTTTAACGCGCATTTGCATTCAAAACCATTTTCGGCTCGAAAGTTCCAATCGTCTTCGTCTATGCCAATCTCCTTTATTATTATCATTATTGTTGCTGTTGCTTTGCTTTGACGGGATATTTGTGGCTGTATGTGTGGGCCACAAGGACAAGTGCCGTACATCCTTTTGTCTTCCGTATATTCCGTTTGTTTTTGATTAAACTTTTGAAATCTGCTTGTGGCTAAAATCTGTACAGAAGAGAAGTGATATTCTCAGATTTTGCCTTGTTGTTGATGTTGTCATCGTCGTGTCGTGTCGGTGCTTTGTGGTGTGGTTGTTGATGGTGGCTTTGTTTGATAGTGATTATGATTATGTTGGTTCGCCTCAATGACATTTTATTGGCTCCTCAGACGACAACAACAAAAAAAGGTTTTCGTTTCGTTCAACTAAAGTTTCATCTTTTAACTCTCCAACTTCCTA
The DNA here is from genome assembly GCA_932273885.2 of Leucozona laternaria. Lineage (NCBI taxonomy): Eukaryota > Metazoa > Arthropoda > Insecta > Diptera > Syrphidae > Leucozona > Leucozona laternaria. Next base: position 16,416,229 of record OW026368.1, on the reverse strand, counting down.
CAGCCTTTGCGAACAATCCCAAAACCAGCAGCCAAAGGAGGACAAAGAAACTTGTAAGAAAATACCTTTTCCCCTTCCTCACAACCATCGCATTAGACCCTTGATTAAAACAAAACCGCCAAGAAGTTGTCAAAAGCATAGTCTTTCAATTAGTCCTTTGGGTTTGTTTTGCAGGCGGCAATAGATAGGTTAACTTTTGATCGTTTCTCTCTTTCTCACTCGTGTCGAGAGTGTCGAGAAAAATTAAATGATGTTACCTAATTAGAATGATCAAAAGGTTTGAGTTAATTTTTCCACATGAATTAATTGCTTTTAAGGCATGCGATGTCCTTCTTTAATATTTGATTTTGTATATTTTTTTCTTCTTTGTTTATCAGTTCAATCCCTTAGAGAGTCTATATTTTTCTTATGGGAACAAGGACGAAGAATAGGCGAGGCGTTGGTTGGTAACACGACCACCAACGCCATGGTACTTGTGTAGCTAGGTGGGTATATGGAGGTAGCTACCTACTCAAGGACGAAGACGAAAAAAAAAATTGTATAAATAATTTACGGTGGGCTGCAAACGAGTAAACATTTTTGGGATTCTGCTTTCTTCTTCAATAAGTCAGCCAGCCATCAGGATAGGATGTTCGGGGAAATTTATTATGTGTAAGGATCTCTGTGGCAGCTTTTGCTGATTTCTGCCTTTTTTCCTGATGTCAAAATATCTTCAATATGAACAAAAAACACGCGAAATGATTTTTTTTTGTCTTCTTTAATTTAGGCGTATACAATATATACAGCAACGCCAGGTGTATCCTGTGTTAAAGCTGTCTTCCCTGTTTTTGTGGCGGTTTATGATACCAATTCTGAAGGATGGCATTTTAAATTTATGATTGAATATAAAAATTCTCTTTCAAAGCACACACGTAGCAAGGTACCTACATATATTCAATCGCATGAACATCCTTTCAAATATATGTAGGTATGTACCTCCCAACTGAGTTCACTTTTTATTTTTATAGCAAATCAGCCTCCTTAAGGATAATATGGGCAACCACGATTCATGACTTCTTGCTTAGTTAATCAAAGTAAGAGTCGACTTCCAGGAAGGCGTTTAAAATTCTACAAAAGGATCCGCAAAAAAAAAAACGAGCCAAAGTAGCTTTAGCTACATATACATATATAATAATGGTTGGCAATTTTATCAAAAAGGTTCCTGTTCGATGAGTGATTCCTTTAGTAATCGATGTGGAGTTTCGACTTTAAGTAGGTATACGATTTTATGTGTCATATAAAAAAGTTTAGACGATTTTTCTTACATGAAGACGGTTTATTTGTTTTTTCATTTTATTTTATTTTTTGTTGATAATAAATTTAAATTTAATGGAAGATGTGATGATAGGTTTTGTGGGGGCAAGCAATTTATTATTATACTTCGGATAAAAGGTGATTTTATTTATTTTTATCTTGTGTAATAGGTACCTTATTATATTATAAAGGATTTTAGACCTTATTAAAGGTATTATTAGGTACCTACCTTGATGGTGATTTTTTAAGAGGCTTAGAACTTTTTTAAAAAAAAAAACACAAAAAATTCGAAAAAATGAATGAAATATTTATTTGAATCGATAGTTTGAACCTTGCAACTTAATGTTTAAAGATAATTTCATGCAAATGTTGACCGCGGCTGCGTCTCAGGTAGCCCGTCCGCTGAGTCCAATTTTGGCATACTCTTTCACACATATCGGCCGGTATCTCACGAATGAATGCATGGATGTTGGCTTCCAGTGCGTCAATCGAAGCGGGCTTGTCCCTATAGACATTAGCCTTGACATACCCCCACAAAAAATAATCTAATGGTGTCAAATCGCACGATCTAGGCGGCCAATTGACCGGCCCGAAACGTGAAATTAACTGTTCACCAAACTCGCCTCGCAATTGCGCCATTGTTTCGCGTGCTGTGTGGCATGTGGCACCGTCTTGTTGAAACCACATATCATGCAAGTCAAGAACTTCCATTTCGGGCAAAAAAAAGTTTGTTATCATCGCTCGGTAGCGTTCACCATTGACAGTAACGCTGCGATTCGCATCATCTTTGAAGAAATAGGCACAATAATGCCGCCGGCCCATAAACCGCACCAAACAGTGGCTTTTTCGGGATGCATTGGTAGCTGTTGCAATGCTTCTGGCTGATCTTCACTCCAAATGCGGCAATTTTGCTTATTTACGTACCCATTCAACCAAAAATGAGCCTCATCGCTGAACACAATTTTTCGATAAAAAAGCGGATCCTCGGCCAGCTTTCCAAGAGCCCATTCACCAAAAATTCGGCGTTGTGGTAGGTCGGCTGGCTTTAGTTTTGCACCAGCTGTATCTTAAAAGGCTTTACCCCCAAATCCTTCCGCAAAATTTTCCACGTAGTGCTGTAACAAAGGCCTAACTGCTGGGAACGGCGCCGAATCGACATTTCGCGGTCTTCTGTCACACTAGCTGATACGGCCGCAATATTTTCTTCACTACGCACACTACGTAAACGTGTTGGTGGTTTAATGTCCAACAAAGTAAATTTGGTGCGAAATTTGGTCACAATCTTCCGAATAGACTGCTCAGAAGGTCGAGAATGCCGATCATAAAATGGAAGCAGCGCGCGATGAACATTTCGAACCGAGCACGAATTTTGATAGTAAAATTCAATAATTTGCAAGCGTTGTTCATTTGTAAGACGATCCATGGTTAAATTGCAAACCAAACTGACGCTGTTTGACAGTGACACAAGGTACTAAACACACGTCAGCTGTCAAAACCAGTGTTGCCAAAACCAAACCAGCTAAAAAATCACCCTGTATTATAAAGGATTTTGTACTTAAATAAATGCTTAATTGATTAAAGATAAAGATTGCATTATCAACATTTTTGTATTGGAATATTCAAGGGAAAAACAAATAATACATTTTTATTCAGAGAAAAAAAAATTTTGTCATAATTGTTTTAAATATAACGATATTAGGAACGCGTGGGTCCTACAATATATATTTTTTAAAAACGGACAAAACACTAAGACAATGTTCGCTTGGCTCTGGTAGTTCTTAAATTCACGAGAAAATACTCAAATTGAAAATTACATCACAAACTTCATTAAATTCTTTAAGAATATTCTTAAAAATAATAACGAAGAAACCACATGCGCCCGGAGGTAGGGGCAAGGGGGGGCACTTGACCCCCCCCCCCTCCTTTTATCTTGGGTCTGGACAATACTTCACAACTAACAAATTTTTCATATTTTACTATGAATTTCAACAAATACTTGTCTTCTCCCCATGATTTATCCCCCCTTGGCTCTGGATCATGCCAAATGTATCTGAAAAATATCGTTGGTTAATATTTAATCAATGATAATACACTAATGCCCGATTTCATAAAGGACTTTTAAATATTTAAAAGCCCATTTAGAGTTAAAATGGGATTTTTTGGTTTCACCAAGTGCTTTTAAATTTAAAATCCTTTTAAATGCCCTTATAAACTAGACGCCCATTTTCATCTCAATAAATTTTAAAAGTGTGATTTGTGAAGTCTAATATGTCAGATGTCAGCCGACGAGTAAGAAAATTATAGATGATATTTTTCAGTGACTGTTTTATTTAATTTCTTGCAAATATAAATTGTGAATAGGTCGAAATTAAAATATAGTTTGTGTGTAGATAATAATCTTTTGACGCTCTCCCAAGCCAACGCGAATACTTCCGAACGACGACAAGACTTTCGCCTCTCTTAATTTATTTGCATGGAGATAAATGAGAGCACCCACATTGGCGCAATGTGAATCTTCAAACATTCTTCAGTCATCGCATATTCGCTCCGAATGTTTCGCATTGGTTTCGGAAAGCCTCCATAATTTGTTTGTTTTTAGAAAAAATTGATTTTTCATCTGAGGATGAAGAGCTACATAAAGTAAGACGTCCAAGAATATTCCGAGTTCATATTGGAATCCGTTCTCCAAATATTTTTATTTCGTAGCATTTTTTCTACATATAATGCTTTTTCACGTGCATTTTGAATGTGAGAGGGAAACAACCTATTTCCATATCCAGGGATGTGAGGCAAACCCAATTTTAACTAAAATTTCCCTAAGATTTCCTTTTTTTAGATGGTGAAACTGGAAATATTTAAAGGTCTGATAAAATTTAAGAGGACTTTAGATAAAAGGGAATTTAGTGTATATTTTTATGAAATCGGGCATAAGTTTGAAAAAAAAAATGGACAAACTACCTTTGAAAATGTGTGTGCTTATTCAGTTGAAGTGGAGTATGCCTCGAAAACAAATCAGAGTTTTATGTCATAAGAACCAAACTCATGAGTTTGACGTTTAGAAATGAACAAGACAGAGATAGAGCCTGATTACACGATTCGTTTTTTTCGGTCGTTTCGTGTTTCGTCATTTTGACACAACTGGTGAGGGGTGTAGAAATGTAAAGGAATGAAGTACAATATATACACCGTAGTCTTTAGAAAATAAACGTTAATATAATTTTTTTATTGCGTGAGCATACAATTTCAATTTAAAGCTGATCTGTTGCTATTAGGTCAGTTGTTTAAACGGATATTATATATTTTTATTTGATAATCAGCCCTATCACGAATTCCATCGTAATCGGATTTGTTTAAGATTCCCGAAAAAAACTATCACCGAATGTGTTCTTGATGGCAATTTGTGTGAAGTTTTGCACTACGATGGATTCTGCGAGATTTTTTTTTCGGGATTTGTAAAAAGTGTCCGATTGCGATGAAGTTCGTGTAGGTAAATATTTTTTGTATACAAATAAAAAGTGTAGATTTTCGAAAAAAAAATAAGTTTCTTATTGAAAAGAAAAAGTTTGATTCGGACTTCGAAATTTTTGTTTTGAATTTTCAAATCGTTTTGTAATTTTCTCGGAATCTAATTCAAGTTAGATTAAAGAATTAAAGCCTTAAAGAAGAACTTGGGTAAAGCAATACTTTCCCATAAAAATTTGAATTCCAAAAGTTTTAGTAATTATTGTGTATCAATATAAAAAACAAATAAAGGGTTTTCTAATAACAGGTGTTATTTTGATATTCAAAGAAAAATAGCATTTTTTGAGATAAATGATCGGATGTTTATTTTATTATAAAGAGGTATGCCGTTAATAATGGAACACAACATCAGCCAAATGGCCGCCACGACCACGCTTACAGGACCATATCCTTATCATGAAATTTTCCATAACCAAATCGCAAAATGTGCTGCCCTATGTCCTCGATAGCCTCACGAATTCCATCTTTGAGGTCTTGAATCGACGCTGGGCTGTTGGCGTAGACCTTATCTTTCACGTGGCCCCAAAGGAAGAAGTCGCAAGGTGTTAAATCACAAGATCTCGGTGGCCAATTGTGATCACCTCTTCGAGAGATAACACGGTCCGGAAACTTTTCCCGTAAAAGATCGATGGTTTCATTGCTTGTGTGGCACGTAGCGCCGTCTTGTTGAAAGTAAATGTTGTCCAGATCAATACCATCCAATTCCGGCCATAAAAAATCATTAATCATCTCTCGATAGCGCAATCCATTGACCGTAACTGTTGCTCCAGCCTCATTTTCGAAAAAGTAAGGTCCAATGACCCCGCCGGAGCATAAACCGCACCAAACAGTCACGCGTTGAGGATGGAGAGGCTTTTCAACAATAATTCTTGGGTTTTCCGAGCCCCAGATGCGACAGTTTTGCTTGTTGACGTAGCCTCAGAGGTGGAAATGGGCCTCATCAGTCAAGATGATTTTTCGATGAAATTCCGGATCATTTTCATGCATTTCAAGGACCCAATCAGCAAAGACACGACGTTGTTGATGATCAGCCGGCTTGAGTTCTTGTGTTAACTGAACTTTATAAGCCTTAAGACCCAAGTCTTTATGCAAAATACGGTGTAATGACGTTTGTGGAATGCCTAATTCCAAAGAACGACGAGGAATGGACAAACCTGGGTTTTCTTCAACACTTTGGGCTACAACAGCAATAATCTCAGTTGTTCTTGAGCGACGTGCACGGGTTTTATTCTTCACATCACTAACTTGTCCCAACAGCTCGAATTTGTCCACCAATTTCTGTATTGCGGTCCGACAAGGTGCTTCACGACGACCCAAAAATGTTTTAGTTTTACGAACCGTCTCTGCCAAATTTTCACCATTTTTATAGTGAATTTTAATAATTTCAATGCGTTGTTGAAGCGTGTATCGTTCCATTTTTGTTAATGGCGTAGTTTCTACTTGTCAAATGTCAAAAAATGACAGCTTCAAAAGTGACAGCTACCGAAATGGCGGGCTATTCAAAATAACACGTCTTATTGGAAAACCCTTTATCTATATATATGTATTAATACGTAACACTTTTCTATATCTTCCTTTTTAACTTTTTCTTTTTTAATTCAGAAATCTATCCAGGAACTTCACACAAATGTCAAAGGATTTCGAAACTTTTTTTTGTTGAAACTGTCCTTGCGTAACTTTGGCTGAAAAATTACATTTTTCTTTCTTATTTGAACGGTTCGTTAATGGATCGTCAATAGTTCTCGCATGATAAATTCGGAACGAACGATATTCTATAGATCCACTCCACATCCTAGTGGTTGGATCGTGAAAATGAATTTTATTTTAAAGAACCAAAAAATGAGATTCGCGATTGAATTTTTTACAAGAGAACGAATGATATTTTATCGTTCTATGAACTTTGCTTTTTATACAAAAACTTCCAAAAAAATTTCCATGTGCTTAAATAAGAAAGTACGGTCTACTATTAAATATAAAATATCTTTACGCTGGACAACTATTAACAGTACCTCCCATAGAACGTAATTTTAGATTTTTTTCATTATTGGCTGCATACAATTAAATTATTATTTATAGAAACTTCCAAAAAGCTCAAATTATATTGTATGTCAAAATTTTCAGAAAAAAAATTTTGTAATACACATTTTTTTTTTCGAAAATTCGATATCTCCAAATTTGGTTTGTCTCTGGCCGTCTTAATTTTTGAAGAAATATGGACCAATGATTCTTTTTGAGGATGTAACGGCGCGGCGTCTCAACAATGGCTTGTGGATTATGATCACTCCAAAAACGAACATTTTGCTTATTAACGTACCCATTCAACCAAAAATGAGCTTCATCGCTGAACAAAATTCGCTTATGAAAATTGGGATCAACGGCAATCTTGTTTTGGGCCCATTTGGGCACAATTTTCAAACGTTGTTCAGGAGTAAGTCTATTTATTAGGAAATGGCAAACCAAATTGAGCATAAAACAAGTGACAACTGTCAAAAAGACCAACTCCGAAAAAAGTATTGCCAGATTAAAAACCACACGTCTAAAAAAAAACACCCTGTACAATATAAACCACAAAATGGTTATGCTGAAAAATAATGAACTGCGACCTACAAACTGCATGATCGTTTCTCGCCGTTTTAAACATTTCTTTTAATAGGTTCAATTATTTGAAAACCACGTTATTTTATTGCAATATTCCCCATGACATGTTCCACTGAAAACGCACGATAAAGTTACTGATAACTGATGCAGTATTATAAAAAAAAAAACAAATTTCAGGTCAATGCAACACAGCAATTCAGCAGCTTTCATTCAATTATTTTTCATACGCTTACGCATTTTTTTGTTGATTCCGCACACTTAACCTGCTTTCTGTGTGGCACACTTCTCTTTATTCGGGTCAAATGACCCGCATAGTGAAAATTTATTTCCATGTGCAGTGCATATAAAAAAAAAACTATAAAAAGCGGCACTTCACGCAACGTAGCCTTACATATGCTTCCCGGAGTAACGAGCGAGATGCTCAAAAACTCACAAAAGTATAATTACTCCTGTAAAATCGAAGGACAATCCACAGTACTTTTGCGTTCAACTACCGCAATATGGTGTGGCAGTGGCGTGTTCCGGTTGCCGTATGTCTACTACGCAACCGGAAACTACCACCTTTGTTGGATTAAGTTACAGCATCTGGCAAAAACTGCAGACACAAGTAAACATTGAAATTTAATTACCTCTCATTGGACTGATTTAATGAATAGTTCAACTTTAGGGGCGATTTGCCTTCGTCAGTGTCAGTGTTACGCGGTTGTTATATTACTGCTGAAATGGTCTATATGAAGGGCTATTTCGAATTCTAAAACCAGCAATGTTGCAGATGCAGGTACCCACTACCTAACAGTATCACTTGAATCAAACGAATCCATACATTTAGAAGCTATAAATGATGGCAAGTTAAATTGGAGCTTGAAATAGATTTTCGATGGAATTGTTAAGGTAAGCTGAATTTCACCAGATAGAAAGCATGCAAAAGGTTTGGTTCTTTGCGCTAGAAGGCAACTACTGAAAGTTGAACAAAAAGTGGAACAACGGACAGGGTTACCATAACTAAAACAGAAAGTCAATTTTTTTTTTTTTTAATTTTCTGCTTTTATTTAATTTTGAAGCAAACTCAAATTTATTTTGATCTACCTTTTAGAGAAAGTATATTGGTTCCGTATGAAAAAATGTTGGAGGTTTTAATCAAAATCAATACTTTACTATGGTGGGGGAGTTCGAAAAAGTGAGTTTTGTTATGATTGTCGGTCTGTGCGGTCCACTGTAATTTTAGCTTCAAATTTGATGCGGACCATTTTTTTTGGATTCCCTATAGAGAACATTCAAATTTTCGTTTTTACTCTTCTAAGAAATAATATTATCTTAATGCCCACCACCGCCCTTAGCCTTTAGTTATTCCCCTTTTTTTAATTTATTTCGATCCTTTTCGGTCGAGGCTATGTAGTCAAAAAACACTTCATGCCTTTGGTCCCACTCGATATTATATGTCTCCAATAAGCATACTCAACGAGAGATCAAGGGAACTTTTCGAACCTCATAACGACAATCCCGCTCTCACCTTCCACCTTTTTGTTTGAGTGCAGGTCAGGGAAATTTAAGAGGATAAGAAACATAAAGAACAAAAAATATATATATCCCCTCCAAAACACCTGTTTTGAACCATTTTCTAATAAAGGGTCCGCCAAATAACTTCCTTTTATTTTTGAAAATGGCGCAAAACATCGAGTGTAGCTTCGGCTGTGTGGCACGTAGCGCCGCCTTGTTGAAAATAAATGTTGCCAATATCCTCCTCTTCAATTTTTGTGAACAAAAATTCGTTCAACATGGCCCGTTAACGATCGCCATTGACTGTAACGGCCACTCCTTGCTCATTTTCGAAAAATGGCCCAATTATGCCTCTGGACCAAAATCCGCACCAAACAGTGACTCGTTTTGGGTGTATCGGCTTTTCTGGGCCCCAAATGCGACAATTTTGGTTGTTTACTACCCGCCAAGATCAAAATGAGCTTCATCTGAAAAGATGATTTTTTTGGCAAAATCGGCATCTTCTCTAAGTCGATCGCAAGCCCACTTAGCGAAGCGTATACACAACCATATTCGTTCAGCGGAAGGATAAAACTAATTATCTGGCAAATCAGACATGAGCTAAGTGTTACCATTCACAAAATAAGCACTAGTTGAAAAAAAAACTTTAGACGGCGGACCCTTTATAAAACAATGATTAACTTAACACATATATGAACTTAAAGAAATGTAATTTAAAAATAGTCAATGTAAAAAAAAAAAAAATTGTGTGAGTGCCGGGGCTCACGGTTAATATGTGTAAACATCAACGTGCGCGGATCCAAAACGGACTTGTTTTTGCTTGAAGGGGATCTTAAGATTTTTTTCACTGAACGCACCCATCCTAGTATGCAGATCGTAACGTTGCACACCGTAACGTTGCACGACGTAACGTTGCACACGAACGTTCACGTTTTTTTTTCACTCTACCGCCAGCATCGATGTTTACACATCAAAAGAAAAATGCGTTACAATAATTATAAGTAAAGTAATACTTGTGGAATAATTAAAAGGAAAAAAAAATGTATTTCTTCCATAGTTTACTAATAACAATCCTGAAGTATAAAATACAAATTACAGACATAACAATTAATAAAATGTATAATTTTACCTATTCTGAGAATGGCTAACTTAAAGGGCCTTACCAATAACCAAATTTAGAGATCACTTAAATAATTATTTAAGTGGATTTTAAAAAAATAACCATACCAATAATCAATTTAATAGTCAGCTTAACGCTAAACGTGTCTTTAAACTTAAACTGAAGAAACTTATGTTTAATTGTATAAACACCTCGTTTGTGCTGTCAATCAGACAGCTAAAATCAATAGAGACAAAAAAAAAACAATTTTTCGTCGCGTATGTGTTATTTTCACTCGAATCTTTTAATTGAAAAATGTAAGTAAAATATCCAATTAAATCAATTCATTTTGTTTAATTAATCGTAAATTTCAATTTCAGATTGAAATTACTGAAAAATCGGCAAAAAAAGTCGTTCCCCGCATTGAAATCCAGCTATGAAGGAGTTTCTAATCGAGTCAGTAAGGCCCTTTTCCGACATAGTTGAAATCAAACTAAACGACGGGAAGTCATTTGAAGTCGAAATTTGAAGCTTGGAAGACCATTGTTGATGAAGCTCGCAGTGGATTTGTCAAACCTTAAATTATTATTATTTTATAGCATGAATATTACTGCAACAATAAAGACTAACCTGTAGTGCCGAAAGAAATGTATATCATATTCTTCGAAAGGATCTTCGAAAGGATATAATTTTGTTCGGCGAGATCGTGCCACATCCTCCAAAATACAAATTTCATCAATCCTGCTCGTCACTCATTGTTTAATTTGATAAGTGAAAAAATTGTAAATCTCTGTTTGGAACCAAAAATGTTTGTTTAGTTTGCAAAATAACACAAATGTCATTTCAACAGCTGTCTATTTGACAAATACTGTAGTAGATTTTGTAATAGAGCGCTGATTAGTAAAAGTAATGTTTAATTTGGTTATTGGTAAACACACAAACTAACTCTTCTTTAAAGTTTAACGTGGCATTTATCAAAACGCGTGTTTAGCGTTTGGTTATTGGTAAGGCCCAAAATCTTAATCTTAATTAATTAATTAATAGATAAAGAAAATATTTATCATTTACAGTTAAACATTAACAAATCTTGAAGTACAAAGTATGAACTTAACTTAAACATAAGAATCAAAACAAAAACGTACTTATCCTAAGAATTGGATAATTTAAAATTCTTAATTTTCAATAAGAGCTGGCAGCACCTTGTGCTGAGAGAGAAAAATGAACACCCGGTATTCATCCAGAATATTGAGTGCTTCTCTTCCTCTCTTTTTCTCTCCTTGTTAATTGTTTTTTAATTCTAAGTACACGAATGTACAATAAACAAATCGTGATATTTGAGCAAACACGAATTTATCTAGATGTAATATGTAATAGAAAAAAAAAATCTAAATGAAAATGTAATATTTCATTTTGTGGAGAGAAAATTTTAATAAGGTATTTTTTCAACGACCAATTCGTGTTTGATTGACGGTTGTGACATTTTTCATTCAGGAATTTTCTGTGGTGGTGTTATAATGCCCCTGATAAGACGATCAAACATTAGAGCTTAAAATAAAATTACCAGAAAATTGCAAATCTACGTGCAAATGAAACGGATGAACTGAACAGCGTGCTTCTCACAATAATGACTATCGAACGGTGTTCACATTGGACTGACCCATCCTATATTTTTTGACGTGAATCCAACTTGGTTTGTTCAGACAAAAACTAATGTGAACACATCGGACTTACTTTGACGTTTAGTAGTCGTTAAAACAAAGCAGAAATCTGTGCAGTTTGAAAGATTAATTACATTTTTTTTCACTTGCAAAATGTAAATCTTCTTTAATAAATATGTTTCCAATTGAAAAAAATTGAATTCTGTAAAATTTAAGTGCCAAAGATAAATCACAGACAGAGAAAACAGATGTCAAAAAAGAAGACGTCAAAAAAAAATACACTGATTTTTAAATAATTTAAAAAATCCTGCCTTTCCTGGCCATCTCTTTCTCACCATGAAGTGGAAGTGAGCAAAAGTACAGAGACGTCAAAAAAAATCGGAGGAGTCAGTCCAATGTGAACACCGTCATGGACTGTGCAGGAAGTCAATTTTACCATTTTGTCACTGCCACCACAACCATTGCGGTCGCTTCTGTATGACGACACATCGCAATCACGCCATTTCCTTGCTTACACCCAACAATATAACGGCTGCTTAGTGCTTAACACAAAAGAGTTTCATTTTTTCAATAGAGAAGCTCGACTTTTAAAAGGGATATTAATAACTTTATCAATTTTGTGTGGAAAGAAGTTGGCCAGGTCAGCTAGTTCGTTAGAAAAATTTCACTTTCACTCAAAGTCTGGAGTCAGATCAATTAATTTAAAAATCAAGCACGAATAATTCGCAAAATCTATTGAAGAACATTTTGGAATAACAAGTAGATACATCCTAACTTTTCTAATGACTCCAAAAAAAAAATCTTATAACAGAAATTTGCAAGGCTTTAGTAAATGAATATTTAAAAAAAATAAAAATAAATTGACCTGGTGAAATTCATGGGTTAAATTTGAGTATCGTGTCCATTCCATATATAGCATTGATAAAATATCAGAACATGAATATTTGGAAAATATAAACATTTCAACGAAAATGTTGTAGACAATTTATACCACTATCGATGATGTATGATGGGTGGGGTGGTATGGCAGAACCAAAAACTAGTGTTTGCAACATGCTGAGAATCTGATGCCTTTCCAACTAACTCGCTCTCCATGCGCACATATGTATGTATGTATATTAAACACAAGGCTAGATCTACATGGACGGCGGCGCGGCGGTGGCAGCGTGCACTGACACACCAACACAATGTGAACTAAATATCCTGTGAATTTGGTGAACACAATATAACTCAATTGGAATGCAATCGGAATGTGTGAAAATTGTTTTTCTGTCATTTAGCGCATACAGCTTGCGGAGGAAGGCAGGCAAATCATTAAAATAACCTTCATTGAAACTGGCAACAGTGGGACAGAATTACCTAAGAGTTGGGAACATATTTTTTGACCTTAGACTATGTTACAAAAAACTGTAACTTCTTCTATATTTATCTCAGGAGTGATTTGGCAAAATTCAAGGTTTCATTGTTTAACGGATGATTTAATTCCAATTGTTAGGTGATTCGACCCTTCTGTTAGGTGGCGACATTGCAGGCATCAGACATCAATTTTTGTAAAGCACAATGTTAAATCTGAGTGAATTTTATCCCGAACGAATTGGGTCATTATAAAATGAGCGTTTTGAAGTCGATGTACGAGTGCGGTTATAATTGCCTGCATTAACCGTTGAGTGCAACCATGATGATGGCGAACTACATACATATATCGTATGTACAACAACTGGATGTTGAATATAATAATAAAACTGCTGTAATCTGCAGAAGCAATTGTTAGGCACCTATACGAAATTTAATTAAAACACACCTCGAGGACACAGATTTTTTTTGAAAAAAAAAACTAATTTCCAAAGAACATTATTGTTTAAACTCAAATGGGTTTTAAATATAGGTTAAATTTAAATTATTACATGCTCTATAGGGCAAGTATTGGTTTCGTGTAAAAAAAAAATTTTGAGGTTATAATCAAAACTAACAGTACGATAATCGAGAAGTCCGAAAAATTGGGTTTCGTTATGCCGTCCGTCGGTCTATGCGTCTGTGCGTCGGTCGGTGCGTCCACTGTACTTTGAGCTACAGCCTAAACGGGTGGACCGATTTGCATGAAATTTGGTACGTAGCAGCGAAAATTCGAATAGAACGGGTAGCTGCCATACAAATATTTTGGTTTCTTCAAATTTTCTCAAAAACGGCTATAACGATTTTGATTAAACTTCGTACCTGTAATAACCAAGTCAATTTTAAGAAAACTGTATTTCAGGTTTTTCTCAAAAAATTCACATTACGGAATTAGGAATTCCAGGTTTTTTGAGAAAATGGTCTTATTTTTGGGTTATTCGCGTATATCTTTGCCATGGTTCAATCGATTTTGTTATAATTTTGCAATCTGATGCTTCTCAATAGTTTAAAGAATAATGCATTCAAGAATTTTTAAAAACATTTGTTTATAAACAACAAAAAAATCAATCAAAAAATCAATTTTTAAGTGTTTTTGACTCTTTCAATATTTTCTCGTTAAATATATAGGTACATCATCCATCTTCAATGTGGGGTTACACACAATATTTAACCACAAGATCAAGTTCGTGCGATAAAGTCGTGCATATTTTGTATGTAGTAATTGTGTGCATGTACTATAGTGCTGCAAAATTAATGTTGTTATCTTCTGTTATGGTTTTAGGTCAGGATGTTAATAAAGTTTATCTTCCGCCAAAAAAAAAAAAATCTCTGCTAAAATTCAAACTTGTCTTTAAGATTAATTTTTAAATGACACGTTTCCCTTTAAGACTTCCCTTTTTGCCAGTCTTTTATAGAAAACAAACGAAAGCTAGATATTGATTATTTTTCCCACGACAAGAAAATCTTAAAAAAAAAACAACCCCAATGCCACCATCTAGAAAACTCTCATTAAATCATACCTTCTGCTCATGATTGCATATAATTTGACCCAAATATCTATTTTTCGAACAAAAAAAAGAGAAAAAAAAAAAACAAAAACACCTCCTAGTTTTGCCAAGCCTTTGTTTAAGTATTCAGTGAGAGTGCCGTCATTCAATAAGAAGCACTATAGCGTCACAAGTTCTGATGTCAATTTTACACTTCCATTGTCGTCTTCAATGTTCTTTCACCAAATGACAACGATGAAGATGAAGATGACGACATCGTTGTCGTCGGAAAAAGATTCTTCTATTGTATCCTTATAGGCCTCCCTCTCTCTAACCCTTCCCCCTCCCCCAGCACCACCAGCCACGTCCCTCTCTATATTGGCAATGAACACAAAAGTTACACATGCGAATCCGAAACCTTCGAAGAAGTAACGAGACAGTTCCATTGTGAATGCACCATGTAATTCTTTTGTGCTTCGTGAATCGTGAGCAACTATATACTCTATAGTCTTTATACTCCGTCACAACGTTATGTGCGTCGACTTTGCCTTGCGTTTCATATATTCAAATTTGCAAGCAAGCACGTCTTTCAAAAATGAAAATACTCCTTCTAGTATATATTCGCTTCTTTTCGCCGAATGTTATCCTTTTGTCTTCTCACGTTTCGCGAAAGAAAAGTCCTTAAGGAAAATATAGATAGTTCGTCTGGAAAGAGTGAAGTTCTATTTGTGTCTTGCTTCTTGCGTTGAAGCCTTTCTACCTAGTTTGTAGTTTTTTTTTTTTCTTTTTTTTTTTTACTTCTGCAAAAGTAAACATGTATAGGACTAGATATACTCTTCTATTTCCTAACAAAGTTCTGACATCTTTTAAAATTCGATTTATTCAAGAGGGACTTTTTTAAAGTAGGTTATATAGACAGGGCCGTAGACAAAACAAGAATCAAATATGAATTATTTAAATAAAAATAAAATTTTTAGTATGCACACCAACGGATAAAATAGTGGCTCGTAGCCACATACAACAAGGGGTGCATGCATTGCCTACAAATTGATGTACGAATAGTTCACCTAGGTAGGTAGGTAGAAATGGCGGCCAACGAGCCAACTAGCTCACTGACCCAATTAGCGCATAAAGCGCCGTTTTGATACCAAAACTCGTTTGAACCTATGGTTTAGGAATGGGTTTGCGGAACAGGAATGTAAAGCCTCGAGTAAGACAGCAGAAAGCCGAATATCGTCTCAGAGCCATTTAGTTTCGTTTAAGAAGGAGATCAAGTCTTTGATCTTCAGTTCGGAAAGTTCATCAAGGTCGTTAAAGAAAGCCTTTCCAAGTGATTGCAACCTAAAACGGGCTAGGGCAGGGCATCTATAGAGGAAGTGAACTAATGTTTCCTTTTCCTGCTGATTCGCACAGCTACGGCAGTGGGTGTTGTAAGAAATACCCAGTTTGGCCGCATGCTCTCCTATTAGCCAGTGCCCGGTGCATGTTGCAACGACCCTGGCAATGTCTTGTCTTGGTCTGGACATTAGATCCTTTGTTCGGGCTTTATTGTAGGCGGGCCACATCTTTCTAGATATGACGCAGTTGCTTAGACTGCTCCACCTACGATTGGATTTGATGAGAAAAAGTGAATAAAGATTGCCCTTCATAACTCCGAGGGGAATGTAAACGCTTTCCGCAAGTGAGCTATGAAGCGCTGATCCTTGCCTAGCTAGTTCGTCCGCCCGCTCATTACCTTCGATGCCACAGTGACCTGGTACCCAGATAAGAGTGACACTAAGATTGGTACTTAGACTTGCAAGCTCATCCCGGCATTGCAGGACCAATTTGGAGGATGATGTGACCGCAGCAATGGCTTTGACAGCCGCCTGACTGTCTGTCAAAATTGCAGTATTTCGATTTTGGTTTGGGTCTTGTTTAAGTATTTTGCATGCTTCCCTTATAGCCAGTAATTCCGCCTGGAAAACGCTAGCATAGTCAGGAAGTCGAAGAGATTTGGAGATATTTAAGGACTCCGAGAAGATTCCTGAACCAACACACACCACACTCAATCTTTGAGCCGTCAGTGTAGATAGTTGTGTCGAAGTCTCTCGTCACTAAGTCATCATTCCAATCCTCTCTGGATGGAATTTTAACGTTACAATATAGTATAGTTCACCTAGGTAATTTTATATTGCACTACAGGTGATTCAAGTTGTGTTGTGTAAGTTTTCAATGACAGATAGTCTCTAGACTCCTTATTATTATGTATTGCATGTGCCCCAAGTTTTTGGTTTATCGTGTGAGGGCACGAGAAAATATTTTAAACTTTTAAACACAAATTTGTAACAGACTTGATTTTATATTTTACTGCAACCAACGTATATACAGTATTGAGTACAAAATATCCGTCTTCGTGGTGGCGGGGAAGGGAGTTTCGATCCTAGTATGATTGGTAGTGTTAAAGTAAATTTGTGTTTAAATCTTAGACTTTTCTATTTGAATTTATTTGATTTGATTACTTTTTCTAGTTTAATTGATTTTTGGGAACTTTGGCACCCTCTTTCTTCTTGGCACTAATTTTATAATATACAGTGAGTTTGATCCATGGCAAATTCAAGTTGGACATTTTGTGTGTAAATAGTTTTTCTTTCCAACCAAAATGAATTGGTATTAAAGAAATTTAAGAAAAATTAGGGAATTACTGGGGAGGGGCGAATACGCCAATTTCGTATCTTTTAATGTTACAAGAATGTTTGTTGACTCTACTCTACTAAAATAAAAATTTTAACTTATCTTTCATATTCACTTGTTACGCGCCTGCTGCAACCACAGCTCTTAAAGCTAACAAATTGTGGATGTTTTTTTCGGTGTCTACATCAGGTGCATTTGACAAATAAACTTCATGTTGTATATCAGGCACCTATATGTGTAGATATCTGTATATATCTTCTTTTGTTCGAAAAGGCGTTATGTCACGTTGAATCAACAAAGGTAATGCAAATTGCACAAAAAGAATTCCAATTTAATCATTTATTATACCATTTTCAACAAAACAAAGGAAAGGAAAGATTTATTAATTTAATTGTTTGATCAGTAAACAACACATAAATTTATATCCTTGAATTGAAATTTATTACATCGTGTTCACAATGTAAATTCCTATTGTAATTAGCAAAAGACAAAGTCACATATTACCTGCCCTTGGGCTCGGGATTGAGGGATTCAAAACTTAAACAGAAAAAAGGATTGTTTGATTTTTTTCTTGTACTTGTTGTCAAGGAAGGTGTTTCACAGATAAAAAAATAAATTAAGAGAGAAGAAAATTCAACAAAAAAAGAAGGGTAAGTTCTTATTTACTTAAAACTTATTTGGCTAAAATCAATAGAATGCACGTACATATTGCTCCCGTGCTGGTTTGAAGAGGTTTAAGCATTAGGTTAAAAAGAAGTCTTAAAGAGAAGTGCGACAATACCTATACCTTCCTTAATCCGATGAAGATTACAAATAACTCCGAGGAGTATTTTTTGATGACCTGAACGAATTTCAAAAAAAAAAAAAAAAGAAGAAGATCCTAGTAATTTGCCTTGAGCGTTTTAATAATAAATAATGTCCCCATTTTCGACTTCACAAGATTTAAGGCTCGAGCAAATAAAGCCACTAGAAGCCTATTTTTAGAAATGATAAAATTTCCCCAATCTACTGAAAAAAAAATGGCTACAGTGAAGAATGTCCCAAAAAATCCGACAACAACAGAAATTGATTTGCTTTTACGATTAAGTTTGGTTTTTTTATAAAAGGTTGGTAATAAGAGGTGTTATTTTGATATTCAAAGAAAAATGGCATTTTTTGAGATAAATGATCGGATGTTTATTTCATTATAAAGAGGAAGGTATGCCGTTAATAATGGAACACAACATCAGCCAAATGGCCGCCACAACCACGCTTACAGGACCATATCCTTTTCATGAAATTTTCCATAACCAAATCGCAAAGTGGCTGCCCTATGTCTTCGATAGCCTCACGAATTCCATCTTTGAGGTCTTGAATCGACGCTGGGCTGTTGGCGTAGACCTTATCTTTCACGTGGCCCCAAAGGAAGAAGTCGCAAGGTGTTAAATCACAAGATCTCGGTGGCCATTTGTGATCACCTCTTCGAGAGATAACACGGTCCGGAAATTTTTCCCGTAAAAGATCGATGGTTTCATTGCTTGTGTGGCACGTAGCGCCGTCTTGTTGAAAGTAAACGTTTTCCAGATCAATACCATCCAATTCCGGCCATAAAAAATAATTAATCATCTCTCGATAGCGCAATCCATTGACCGTAACTGTTGCTCCAGCCTCATTTTCGAAAAAGTAAGGTCCAATGACCCTGCCGGACCATAAACCGCACCAAACAGTCACGCGTTGAGGATGGCGAGGCTTTTCAACAATAACTCTTGGGTTTTCTGAGCCCCAGATGCGACAGTTTTGCTTGTTGACGTAGCCTCCGAGATGGAAATGGGCCTCATCAGTCAAGATGATTTTTCGATGAAATTCCGGATCATTTTCATGCATTTCAAGGACCCAATCAGCAAAGACACGACGTTGTTGATGATCAGCCGGCTTGAGTTCTTGTGTTAACTGAACTTTATAAGCCTTAAGACCCAAGTCTTTATGCAAAATACGGGGTAATGACGTTTGTGGAATGACTAATTCCAAAGAACGACGAGGAATGGACAAACCTGGGTTTTCTTCAACACTTTGGGCTACAACAGCAATATTCTCAGTTGTTCTTGAGCGACGTGCACGGGTTTTATTCTTCACATCACTAACTTGTCCCAACAGCTCGAATTTGTCCACCAATTTCTGTATTGCGGTCCGACAAGGTGCTTCACGACGACCCAAAAATGTTTTAGTTTTACGAACCGTCCCTGCCAAATTTTCACCATTTTTATAGTGAATTTTAATAATTTCAATGCGTTGTTGAAGCGTGTATCGTTCCATTTTTATTAATGGCGTAGTTTCTACTTGTCAAATGTTAAAAAATGACAGCTTCAAAAGTAACAGCTACCGAAATAGCGGGCTATTCAAAATAACACCTCTTATTGGAAAACCCTTTATCATTCGCCCATATAGTATTCATGTGCTCAATCCAGATTAAAAATTTAATCGAGATTTAAATTAAAACTCATAACAACTCCATTTAAAATCAATTTTTAAATTCAATGTAGATGAATCCAATTGAATTTAAACTGAACTCCGGAGGCTAGTTTAAGTAGGTATATGTACATACTTAAATTCAGATTAGTTTGGACAAGTTTAAATTGGATATAGATTTAACAAATCTGGATTCAAAGTCCATTTGAATCTATAGTGAATAATATGGCAGTTAGGGTTCTTTAATTCAATTGAAATTTCGTTATGAAAAATTGCAGCAAACTTGGATTTTTGTTAAACTACGACTTATTAATCAGAGATGATAACGATAGACCAACAAAGTGGGTCATGAAATTCTGTCCGTTTGTCCATCTTTCTGCCTGTCTGTTTGGCTACAGCCTAAGTTGGATGAGATGATTTTCTTTAAACTCGATATAGCTAGCGTTTTTTAGTCATTTTATAAAAAAATGATTTATGTTCCAAAATTTACACGATCTGCTATTTAACATTTATACATACAATTTTCTTTATACCATTATTAATAGTAACTCTTGTAATACAGCTTTTTTGAATTTCAACTTTCTCGTTATCCACTTAATCGATTTAAATTAAATTTCTTATAGATACAGAAGCTTCTATAATAAATTAAAATAATATGGCATATCAAAATTTAAAATTAATTTTTTTTTTTTGGATTTTTAATTGTTTATTATTTATTTTTATTTATTTTATTTTTTTATTTATTTGCTTTAAAATCAGATAAAAATATCTACAAACATTGCATGTTTACGTATAGTTCACGTAATTTTCAACCAATTTACTTGGATTTTCTTTTAAACTATTCAGAAAAACAATAAGAAGGACATAGGTGTTGACTTTTCATGCAAAAAACGTGCGTATTTGGATCATTTTCTAATTTCATAATTTCAATAAAAACGACGTATCCGATTGAAAAAAAATTACCTGCTTTTAAAAGGTTATTCTTAGGAAATAGCTTTAAGTATATTTTTTTTTTTTTTAATTTAGCTATTTTTAGGGTGAAATGGGGTGAAAATCAAAAAAATTTCCGATTTAGGAAATTATTTTTTTTGTTTAAAAGGTTGTTTTTAGGGCATAGCTTAACCCAAGTAACATCGTTGGAGCTAAAAGTTATTTAAATGTTCTTAAGCAGCTCTGGGAGAGTTAAATGCAAAGCTTTAGCCCTATTTCAAATTTCATTGCAGCTCTTTGTGAACCATTTTAAAATTATGTCTCTATATTGGAGTTTCCTAACAGTTGAAAGCTCTTATGTCTTTAAAAGCTTTGTGCTCTATAAATATGCTCCATAATAATGTTTTCATCAGCTGTCTAAAAGCATAAGTGGATTTTGACCGTTTCCGCTTTATATTAGCTTTTTAATAGCAAAAGAGATGTTTAAGTCCTCCTTTAGAGCTAAACTTTGTATTCATTTTTATGCTCTGTAATTTTCCCTTTTTTAATTGTGAAAATCTTCCAGCTTCAATTGTCGTACCGATCCATACTTTTCGGAGTTATTTATTTCGTTCATACGTGTATAATTATAGATAGAGTTTTAAATTAAAATGTCTCTCAATATTCTGAAAAAATATAAAAACAGCAAATCGTTTTGGAAGAGTGTGCGAGATAATAAAAGACAGCTCAAAAACTTGAGACCAAAACTTAAAAGAAATTTACAAGTTCCTGCTTCCGTAAATCTGTTTGAAGAAGTCATTGAGGTTGACAATCCCGTGGACGAGAACATTTTAAGAGATAATGGAATCATAGACATGGAAAACGCAAATGAAAATTCGAACCAGTTCATAGAAAAAGAAAATGTCGAAGAGAGCCAAGTTCTGAAAGTGGATCTGATGAAATGGGGATTAAAGCATAATGTAAGGCACACAGCATTAAAAGATTTGCTTTCCATTTTAATCCACCATGTCCCAGAAGCACACCTTCCAAGAGATCCACGGACTTTGTTATATACGCCTCAAACCATTCATTTACAGGCGATTGGCAATGGGCAATACTGGCATCAGGGGTTGGAATATTGCCTCAGGCAATATTTCGAAACTCTAACAGAAAACCTAACGATAACTCTGAACTTTAATATTGATGGTCTTCCATTGTATAAAAGTTCCTTAGTTCAGTTTTGGCCAATACTTTTTAATATCTTCGAAATAAAGACCTTTAAGCCGATGGTTATTGGAATTTATTGTGGAAAAAGTAAGCCATCTGATTTGAACGGCTACTTGGAGCAATTTGTCAGAGAGTGCAAGGAAATTGTGAGGAATGGAATTTGTATCGGGAACTTTAAAATCAAAGTAGTCATTAGAAGCTTCATATGTGATTCGCCAGCAAGGGCATATATAAAAGGTACCTACTTTTTCGAAACTTTATTCCATATTCCTAACTACTTAAAATCTTTTCAGGTGTAACATACTTCAATGGAAAGCATGGATGCTTAAAATGTACTGTGATTGGTGAATACATTGAGCACTGCACAGTTTTCTTGGGCACTAATTGTTCCAAAAGAACAAACGAACAATTCAGAAGCAAATCATATGGTCTCCACCATAAGCACACTTCGCTTATTGAAAAATTGCCAATCGATATGGTTGAAGACTTTCCGATTGGAGATGCACTTCACCTTATTGATTTAGGTATGTAAATTTTAAAACGAATAATCAATATGATAAATAAAAAAAACAATTTTTAGGTATAGTTAAAAAATGTTTGACTGGCTGGGTTCATGGACACTTCAAAGGTACGGGAATTAAGTTCAGTGCCACAGAAATTAATGGAGTAACTAATCAGTTAATTGCTTTCAAAGTTCCAAGAGAAATACACCGAGCTACGAGAGGCCTTGATTGTTTGGCATTCTGGAAAGGAACAGAGTTTCGAACATTTCTGTTGTATGGTGGCATTGTATTTTTGAAGGACTTTTTGAGATATGATGCTTATGAGCATTTTCTCATAATTTTTTGTGCTATAACGATTTGCTCCTCAAACGAATACAAACATTTTCTTTCACTAGCTAAGCAATTGCTAATATTTTATATTGAAAAATATATAGAACTTTACAAGAAACGTTCCATAACTAGTAATGTGCACAATCTGTGTCACCTAGTTGATGAAGTAAGGAGATTTGGCGTTCTGGAAACTTTCAGCTCATATCCGTTTGAAAATCTCTTATCTTCTTTGAAAAGTTTGCTCCGAACTGGCTCCAACCCCCTTGCTCAAGCAGCAAAGCGAATAAGCGAACTTTCAAAACTTGAAAAATTTGAAAAAAAGCAAGTCGAATATCCAATATTAAAAAACAAAAACAGTGATGACTCCTATAATACGATAACCTTTGAAAATTTTATGCTTAATTGTGAGATGCCAAACAAATGGTTCCTCTGCAAAAACAATGACATAGTCAAATTTGAAAAAACCATAATTTTAAATAATAAAATTTTAATAAGAGGATGTACGATCAAAGAAAAATGTGACTTTTTTGAAACTCCCATTAAATCCTCTCATTTAAATATATATTTTTCAAAGTGTGAAGAAAATAATGCATGTTTCTTTGACACAAATAATATAAAATGTAAATTGGTAGCTGTTCCATATAAAAATGATGGAATTGTTTTTATTCCCTTAGTACATACTTTATAAATTTAAAACCAATCAGAATAAAGATTTTTCTAAACATCGAACTACCTATGTACTTGTTTTTATCTGAATATATAAAACCAACTATATATATTTAAAGTGTAAGTGACCTAAACTCCAATTGAATTATACCTATTCAACCAATCCCTATAAATAAAATTAATACTTTCTGATTTTCTTCATCTTTGTTGTTGCATGTACATATTATGTAAGTATATCTTTTTATATATACAAATTAATTATATTAAATTTTTACTATAGGACTCATATATTCAATATTTGAATCTATGCTGCTCTGCATCTAACAAAAACACCGAGATCAAAATGTATATTAGCTAACTGTAGATACATATAACTACAGCATACATACAACTTTAGGTTCATTCTTTGTTGAACACTTCTAAAAAAAAAAGAAAACGTTTCAACAGACGTTATTTGCCTGGATTTATAGAACTCGTTTTTTGTTGTGTTGTTGAGCTATTTTTTATGAAAATCAAAACATAAACCTAAAATAGAAAGTGGAATCTCACCTTTACTTCTCTCCAACGACTCATACACAAACAAAAACAGTGAACACAGGTTGTAGCCCGGCTGTTAAATTTCCCTAAATTCTATTATATTCATCTATGCAATTATTATATAGTTGATAAAAAAACTCACAACTTTTGTTAATCTGGGGTGACATTCTGTATCTAAAAAGCGATCAAACGTTTTCGTTTGTGCGAAAGACTTGCATAACGATTTAAAGCAAATCTTTCGCACAAACGAAAACGTTTGATCGCTTTTTAGATACAGAATGTCACCCCTGCTTTCGAATTGTTATTTTTCTTTTGGACCGACGCGACGACACACGATATGGTTTATAATTATTTTGTAGGAAACTCTTGCTGCTTTGCATACCTACTTGCATAAATGTAGAATAAATCTACAAAACTTGAAAATGGGATCCCTCCCTTCATGGAAAAATACAACCAAAAATGTGTCGTGCTCATTTTTTTCAACTTTTTCTTCATTCAATGCATCAATCGAGTTCACAATAGCATAAAATTATTTTTCCGAACTATTTCCTTCCAAGAATATAATTTTTTGTTAACATCCAAGGCCAAGCTGTAACCTATAAGTACATTATGTACTATTTTTTATATGTATGTATGTTATAAACTTAAATATTCAATGTTCTTAGTCCAAGAACAATAACAATATAAATACGAACACCTGTAATTTAAAACAAAAATCCAAACATATGCATACATAATGTACATACATATTTTGAACAAAATATTTTCCTACCTACATAGATACTTACTTGCAATACAAATTATCAAAACCTGAAATCGTTGTCAATTAAAAATTATATAAAAAAATATTTTTTTGAATTCGTACGTACATACATAATGTACATAAATACATTTAGATGTACAGTTACTTTATAACATTCAAATAATAAATAAATAAAAATTTGTCACTTCAGTCTTAACTTTAAAAAAAAAAAAAACTATAACAGCTCTGATGGTGCAGGTAATTCCATATGTAAATATGTATACCTACTTATGTATACTATTGTGTCTGTTCGCTTACTGTCCAAAACTGCGAATTTCTACAAATTTTTGTCCAAAATCCTTCTAAGGTTCTAAGACAATAAAAAAAATTTATTCGTAGAAAATCGCAGTTTTGGACAGTACGCGAACAGAGATATTATTTACATACACATTATTAAATGTTATCTACACAACTTTGTTCTCTAGGTTTCTTTGTTTCCTTCTTCTCCGTCCCCAGTTGGACAGTTGCCTTGAAAATTTTGACTTCCTTGCCTAGAACATAGACCATAATTATAATAATTTATCTTCAGTTTTTAACTAAAATCTTACTTGTTTTGATTTGCAGTATGTTCAAAAATTACTTTTTTGGCTCTCTCTCTTTTTGTTGACTTACGGGTTTGTGCTATTTCCTGTGAATGGAACCTCGTCGCATTCCGTAGAAGTTTTTTAAAAAATTCTTTTGTTTTTTCTATGGAAAATTCTGGATCAGCATCTACAACAACTGTTGCGAAGAGCACTAAAATGTTTTTCAGTTTGAAGAAGGGTATTTTTCCTTCTTCAACCTTACTAGTAGAGGCTCCTGTCCATGAGCATAACTTTAAAAATGATCGATCAAAGATCAAGTCTACAAGTTCGTAGCAACATGTCCATCCTTGACCAGATCTTTTGCCATTTTTGCCAATATAAAATGACATTTTCCGGATCTAAAATGTAAATTTTAGAATAAAGTAAAATTAATTAAAAAGTATTAAATTTTTACCAGTTCGCCTTTAAAATGTATATCCATAAGTTGCTCTTCGAATTTATTTGCTTCCTCTTCTGATAAAATTTTTTCAAAATTTTCGCCGGCTTTAGTATTGGTTTTCTTTATTTCTTCAGTCAAATGCATGGTTTTTATGTTTCCCAAACACTCACCTTGCGATAATAATTTCGCGATTCCGGTGGTGATGATTTCTTTTAAACTGGAGATTTCTTGAAAAATTTGTTGCTGGTTTCCCAAAACCAAGGAAATAGCATTTTCATAATCTTGAAGTTGTGGTTGTGATTCTGAACTGCCGCTGCCACTATTGCCACCAAACACAATAAAATCTGTGGAAGTTTTATTGTTCCCATAATAATTAGTGTCAGTATTATTTAAAATGATTTCCGGATTAAGTAAGATAGGACTAGAAGCTTCTGTGTTTTGAATTGTTATATTCTGGACGTTTACATCATTAATACATCCAGCTTCTTGTTGATTGCTGTTTGAAGGGGAACGTAAACAGTCCTCCAAAACGGAATTAAAATCTGCCTGCGGGGATCTGGCTGACTTTGTGTATCTTTTTGTGTTTTCGGAGAATGACGCATCGGACTCAACGTCTGCGTCTTCTTCTAATTCGGTGATATTTTTATTGAGAAGCTCTTCTTCTTGTTCTTCCGCTAGAGCGTATGTTTTAATATTTTTTCTTTTTACGACACAGGGTCTGGCTTCCCAACTACAAATATCCGGTTTGGCAAAAGAGTTTCGCAACACGGAATTTAGTTTCTTGGTGCTCCATTGTGATGGTGGAAACCAGTAAACACCATTATTTTCAAATCCGGATGGAATAATGGTCAGCACCATGCGATTTTTTTTATTTGCTTCTTGAATTATCTTGAAGGACATCTTAAACACTTTGATTTACTGGGTTCTAGTCTTACTACATAGGAAATTGAAAGGGTCTTGTACCTATTGTAAAGATTGTGAAGATGATAGACAATGATATTAAAGTTCAAGACATTACATACCTGAACCTGACAGAAGAATTGAAAAGAGCAATTCAATCCCTTAAGAGTTTCGAAATGTGTTTATAAAAATAACAGATTTATTAAGAAGCCAAGTAATTGCCGCGAGAAACTTGTAGAGCTTGTATCGAATCTCCAACTTTGTCTTAAAAGCTAAAATTCCAAAAATAAAGCCAGTAGCTGTAAAAACAATCTATTTTCATGTGTTGTAGAACTATAAGTTGCAATACCGTTTTAAATCGGCAGACGGCACATAGAGTGGATACCAATAAATTTCAAATTTCAAAGAATTTTTTGACATATTCAAAATGGATAAACAGGGTGCTTCAGATTGATTGAAGGCATGGAAATAAGGCCGCGTATCATTTTGTGTGGCGGCTTATTTCATTTTTAAAACTATAAATAAGAACACATTTTTTTAACGTGGTCTTATTTTCCGCAGCCTTATTTCACTCAGACCGCGGATAGTTTTGCCTTATGGCAAAACTATCCGTGAAAATAAGGCCGCGCGGTTAAATTACATTTTTTGTTCGCGGTCTTACTAGACGCGCGACCTTATGTCATTCAGCCATCGAAATAAGGCCGTCGATGGTTTGTATGGCGGCCTTATCTTATTTTCGAAATGAAATAAGGCCGCGCGGTCAAATCGCATTTTTCGATCGCGGTCGTGGGTACGTAGCGCGTATTCTCGGAAATGATTTGACATTTTGACACCTGTCAAATTAAAAGTGTTCTAATGGACCTAGAATTGAAAATGAAAAAAGGCCGCGATTAAAAAATGAAATTCAACCGCGCGGTCTTATTTCACTTTGAAAAAGAAATTAAGCCGAGGTAGAAAAATGAATTTAGGCTGCGCGGTCTAATTACATTTTTTTAA
This sequence comes from Leucozona laternaria, assembly GCA_932273885.2. NCBI lineage: Eukaryota > Metazoa > Arthropoda > Insecta > Diptera > Syrphidae > Leucozona > Leucozona laternaria. The sequence goes on along the minus strand of OW026368.1, from coordinate 16,388,732 downwards.
CGTGGTCTTATTTTCCGCATGATGGTGAAAATAAGACCGCGGATAGTTTTGCCTTATGGCCTTATTTCATTTTCAAAATGAAATCAGGCCGCGCGGTCAAATTACATTTTTTGTTCGCGGTCTTACTAGACGCGCGACCTTATGTCATTCAGCCATCGAAATAAGGCCGTCGATGGTTTGTATGGCGGCCTTATCTTATTTTCGAAATGAAATAAGGCCGCGCGGTCAAATCGCATTTTTCGATCGCGGTCGTGGGTACGTAGCGCGTATTCTCGGAAATGATTTGACATTTTGACACCTGTCAAATTAAAAGTGTTCTAATGGACCTAGAATTGAAAATGAAAAAAGGCCGCGATTAAAAAATGAAATTCAACCGCGCGGTCTTATTTCCCGCAGCCTTATTTCACTCAGCCATGAAAATAAAACCGCGGATGGTTTTGTATTATGGCCTTATTTCATTTTCAAAATGAAATCAGGCCGCGCGGTCAAATTACATTTTTTGATCGCGGTCTTACTAGACACGCGACCTTATGTCACTCAGCCATCGGAATAAGGCCGTCGATGGTTTGTATGGCGGCCTTATCTTATTTTCAAAATGAAATAAAGCCGCGCGGTCAAATTGCATTTTTCGATCGCGGTCGTGGGTACGTAGCGCGTATTCTCGGAAATGATTTGACATTTTGACACCTGTCAAATTAAAAGTGTTCTAATGGACCTAGAATTGAAAATGAAAAAAGGCCGCGATTAAAAAATGAAATTCAACCGCGCGGTCTTATTTCACTTTGAAAAAGAAATTAAGCCGAGGTAGAAAAATGAATTTAGGCTGCGCGGTCTAATTACATTTTTTTAACGTGGTCTTATTTTCCGCATGATGGTGAAAATAAGACCGCGGATAGTTTTGCCTTATGGCCTTATTTCATTTTCAAAATGAAATCAGGCCGCGCGGTCAAATTACATTTTTTGTTCGCGGTCTTACTAGACGCACGACCTTATGTCATTCAGCGTACTTTGTTTTTCGATCGGCCGTAAAACAAATTTTAGCATATTTTGGCACCTGTCAAACTAAGTGTTCTAGTGAACCCAGAACGTCGGGCGTGACACTAAGGTAATATCCACCTCTGAAATCGATCGTGGTCTAACTTCACGTGGCCTTACTTTACTCAACCATGGAAATAAAAGCCGCGGATGGTTTTGTATATCGGCTTTATTTTATTTTCGAAATGAAATAAGGCCGCGCGGTCAAATTACATTTTTCGATTGCGGTCTTATTTCACGCAGTTTTATAGGGCACCCTGTTTCTTATATTTGAAAGAAGCTCTAATAGACTTCTAGTTTGACATTTTAAAAGTCCTTATGTGATATAGAAGCTCCATAGAATAGAATTAAGTTTTGTTTCATAAATGGAGAAAATTTCAGAATTTTTATGAAACAAAATTAAATATAACTATTTACAGTGCAGTGACTGCATTTTGAATATAATTAGGAATCATGAAAATGAAGATGCAGATGAAACAATACATGAGTTAAAAATTATTATTTGTTTTTAATTAAAAAGTGAAACGAAAAATGTATCAAACTACACTCAAAACATATTATTTTAGGGGAGCGTTGTAATATTTCGAGGTACAATATGAACATTTCTGATAAAAACGAAATCGCACTTAAAAGTCCATTCTCGTTACACAAATAATTATTATTACATTTGCTCATTGTTTTATGTAGATAAAAAGAAGGTCTTAGGCAAAGTGGGATGATAAGACAATTTACAAATACATAAGTATAATAAACTCGTTTGGTGTTGAATATTAATATTATAATATTGTTATGTGTTCACTAATACTTTCACAAAATAAGATTTATAATCCTACTTAAAAGCGCGCAGCTCTTTGTTGAATTATTACAATTTTGAAAAAGAGCTAAGAAATCTATCAAAGGTGTTCTTAATACACATCTATTTGATAACATTTCTTGTATAAAGCTGTAACACCACTGATAAAGAGCAAACAATTTCTCACAAGTTGCTCTAGAAGCACTTTTGGAGCGCATATTAAAGCTTTTAGCTGATAAAACATCTGTATAAGCGCTGATGGGGAGCTAAATAGTGCTCTCAAACTCAACGAATTAGCTGCAAATGAGCTCCACGTTTGCTCTTAAGGCGCATCTAGAGCGCCTTCTTGATTAAACGAGCTTTAAGATTAGCTCTGACAGCGCTTTTCAAGCTTTTAAACAGCTAAAAATGTTTCTTGGGAAGGGATATTTTTTTTTTTAATTTTGCTATTTGTAGAGTGAAATAGAAAACAATAAAAAAAATAAACGAATTATAAATTGATTCGTAAACAATTGGTGGTAGCACCTTTAAGTTGTTGTTGTTGTCCAAAAATTCAAAAAAATTGTTCGATTTAAGAAATTCTTTTTTTGCTTGAGAAGTTTTGAATAGGAAATGGCCTTAGGGATATTGTTTTTCAAATTTTGTTATTTGTAGGGTGAAGCGGGGTAAAAATAAACAAAATTGTCCAATTTAGAGATTTGTTTGGTGTTTGAAATGTCGTTTTTAGTAGTTTTTAGTAGTAGGTACTTATAGGGTGAAGTGGGGCAAAAACAATAAATTATATTCGATTTCAAATATTCTTTTTGTATAGGTACCAAAGGTTTTTTCTATGGGAATGGCTTTAGGAATCTTTTTTTTTTTTTAAATTGATATTTAAAGGGTGAAGTGGAGTAAAAGAAAAAAAAGTTTATACAATTTAAAAAAATCGTTTGTATTTGAAGGGTTATTTTTTTTAAATTTGATATTTATAGAGTGAAATGGGATAAACATAAAAAGTGGTTTTTGAATATAAAAATTCTTTCTGTGTTGGCAAAGTAATAAAAGTTTGACTTAGATGATCATATTTTTTAAGAATTCCGCCTTTCATAACGTGAAGTGAGTTAAGATGTAAAATTAGTTTAAATAAAGTAGTTTTAATATTTATTTATATTTTTCTTTTGTAATTATTGTTATGCGAAGCTTTTAGTGTACCCTTGCGAATTCGGGTGGGGTAGCTAGTAGGCTTACAATATTCGGACTTTATAACCACAGTGTGATAGTACATAAGAGCAAGTTCATGCATTTTATTTTGTTTGGGGCCATTTTGCATTTGGGACAAATCTCATCAAACCTATAAAGACATGATTGTTTTTCGTGACGCTTTGAAACAGCTCTGAGGGCAATTTGTGTAATAATACCACCGTGATCTTTGTCGACACCGTTTCCATTACGCATACATTTTGAGAGCTTAATTGTTAAATTAAATACTAAAATAAATCTGAAGCTATTGCACGAAATTAATAATTCTCTTGGTGTTAAAAATTTTAGCTTTTTAAATAAAAATTAATTTTGTAGCTTTTATGGATCAATTTTTATTTGCATTTAATGTTTAAAAAGTGCATTTCCATTCATTTCAAATAAAACGGAAGTTGGCGGACAAAATGTAAAAAAAAATGAAATTTTCAAAAATGTTTGTAGCTCTAACGGTTTATTTGACATTCAAGTTTTTAGTTACCTATAGCTCAAAAGTAAGCTGCCAAAATCTTAAAAAAAAATGAGAAAATTCAAATTTGTTTTTGGCCGAATTTACAGTTATAGATACCCTAAACTTAAATTAAATTTTAAAACTTCCAAAAAAAAATTTAATATTAGAATTTTTTTCCCAGAAATTTGTAGCTAGATGCTAATTTGTTGTGCAAAAATTAGTTTTGTAAGTTTATTCGGTTATTTTTATTTAAATTAATTTTTATTTAAAAAGTATGACGTATTTCGTTATTATTATTTATTGTAACTAGAATGTCAGTTTATTACAGACTTGACCATTCTTTGTTCCGTCAATTTCATTGAATTTTTGAACAACAACAACAACTTAAAGGTGCTAATAAGGAGTCTGATGATAGACGGCTTGGCACCTCTTGAAATAGTTATATCTCTGGCCAAATAAACGAATTTAGGTTGTTGTTCAAAAATTCTATGACGTATTTCGTTTATTTGCAAATTGTTTTGTGTGGCTAAAATAAAACATGAATTGCGTGTCGTCAGATTCGTAACCATAACGTGTGATAAGTTGCGTCGTCACGATATTTTAATTTTAATAGCCAGATTTCTGTTCTAAAGGAAAATTAACTCACACCACCGTCACAAAGGAACGTCATAAAGTCTCAAAATTCGAAAAACACAATGCTATAATTTATCAAAGACTCAGCTCACATCGAAATTAAGTTTTTATATCTCAACTTCCCGCAACCATCACCAGCAACCATATTGATGTCAACTTTATATTTATGACAATTTCCTAAAATCAACATAAGCCTTTGACATTATTTTCCAACTCCCACAAATTTTAATATTTGTATATGTACGTCATATGTCCATAAATGTCTATATCAAATTATTATTATTATGTTATTTTCTCTCTCTCACTCTCTCTCTCTCTCTCTCTCTTTTATTCTTTCTATCTCTGTCTCTAATCAATATGAATCGAATTTATTCATTGAAATCAAATATCAAATACCATTGATTGACATGCCTTAGGCCTTTTAAGTCCTTGCTAACATTTTCATTGAAACACGGTGGCAGAATTTAGTATTAAATTAATTTCCGTATAAATTACCGATATCCATACATAAAATCGGATGTACAAATGTAGGTAGATAGGTACATTTAGATTACGATGGTATAAGATTGACGTGGAGTGGATAGATATAAAAACAGGGTTTATGGATAGGACCGAAATTCAATATGGTTAAATCAGTTGCCCGCATTTTTGATCAAATAGGTAATAATGTTCACAAGCATGGGTATCTATTATATAGAGTATATCTGAGGTATAAGGATATAAATACAACATAAATAAAGTCCTTGTATATTTTTTTTTTTTTTTGCAATGAACGTATATAAATAAAGACTATCTGATGTTATGTGATACATAATTACCACCATAATGGATGTAGAATTTAATATAAATGTATTCCAAGAGTCCACAAATTTCATATAAATTTATCATGAAATCATTAGAGTTCTACAAATATAATTACAAAGGACTTAAGTCTCGTCTATCCGTAATAAGGCTTAAAATCATATTTCATAACTCGCAAAATCTAAATAGAATTCTTAATAATTCATGCTAAGAACTTCCGTTTTCTACAGAAACTCATTTAAATGCCCCCCAAAGAAAAGGAATCTTTTCCTTGACAGAACCAACCCAAATTTTATACATAGGTACATCATTTAGCTAACAGAAAGATATTAATTCGTTTCCAGGGGAGATCCAAAAATAAATTGTTTTAAATAATGAAGAATGTCCTAATTAAGCCTTGAACATAGAACATCCACGCGCGTCTCAACTATACAATCGGTCATCTTGAAAAATATTACAATTAGATCTCCAGAGAACAAAAATAAAATTAATATAAAAATTCCAAGGACGCAATTTGTATATAGACAATGAAACATCCTTTCCAGCCAACAAATGGTTGTCACGTGACTAAATAAAAAGGAACTCTATAGCTAGGACGTATAGTATATCAACTAAGAGTATCATATCGATTCTAAAGAACCCATCCTTCTTCGGCAGCATCATCGTGGGAATGAAAAACGATTCTTTCTAAAGGACTCGATTATTTTTCTACAATTTTGACGAAGGTTTAAATATTTTATCGACACACTAGAGTTGTTGATTCTGACCACCTAAGCTCTTTCAATGTTGTGTCATAAAAAAAAATGATTGTGCAAAAAAAAATGATATACCTACATAGATGAATTGGATCCTTTTTAAAGGATACAGTCGCCATCTTTCACTTTATCTTTTATTGAATGCGAAAGATACTTTCTTCTTGTATGATGCTTATGGAAACCAGATGCCATTTGAAAAGTCATATTTATAGAGAGTTATTAATTTTGCCACCCAACACACAAAGTTATTAATCACTCGGGTAAGGACCATTTGTTCTGTTTCCTTTGAAAGGACTGGAAATAAAAATGAAAAACAAACGAACCGACGACCCTTTTCTATATACGTAAGGATATATATATGTGTATGAGAGAAGAAGAGGGTATGGTTTGTTGGTAAAATGTTAAAATTGATTTCTGTCAGAATATTGTCAAAGAAGTCAGTTTTTTTCAAGGATGAAGGCGAAGTACTTTTTTTTCTTGTCTTCTTTTCGTCATGTTGTCAATTTTGCTTATTATTGTTTTTTTTTTTTTTATAAAGTAAAATTTCAAACATGAAAGTTTTTGTATTTAAAAGTTACACAAACCTTTGAGGGGCTGAGTTTTTTTTTTCAAGATGTGCTTCTGTGTATACACATCAAATTCTGTCAAAAGTCTGTCAGTGTTTGTTTTCTTCTTCTTTGTAAAAACACACCTATTATCAGAGAGGACGAAGAATGAAAATATTAAGACGTAAGAAAGTTTGTTCGGTTAAAGGAATTAAAAACAAGGACGAAAAAATATGTGTTTATGTATGTACATGTCAAAAGCAGCAGTAGGTTTTCATTGAGGCTTTGAGACAGGAACAGGAGTGCGATCGTAATAATGGAAGCAGTTGAGTGTGTGTTTTTTTTTGTTTAAAGAGCAAAAGCGTAGGCTGACAGGTGAATATAAAAAGAAGAATGAAAGTCTTACTACCGTTTTGTGTGCTATATTAACAAAGAGGGAATGCCAACAACAGGGCTGGACTAAAATTCCTCTTCCACACTTTCTCATGTTGCTTAAAACACACATGTCAAATTAAATGTGAGAAAGAATTCCACGCGACTGTCAAATTTCTTTAAACAAAATGATTTTTATATTTTGCTTCCACACGAGCATGTGTGACACGAAAAAGTCAGTTTCACAGTATAAACACATGTCAAATCGTATGAAACGAACTGTCAAACTGTGCGAGATGACCTGTCAGCTCTTGTGGGAGGAGCTTTAAAATTGGGTTTGAAGTGGTGATTCACTGTGAGATTGTGTTGAAAAGCTTTAAGATATACATATGTATGTACATAGAATCTGAAGACAAAATCTTTGTTCGTTTAAATTTCATAACTGCTGGAAATTTCTAACAATTTAAGTCCAAAGTTCTGTCAAATATCATAGAAAATGGCAATTTTGGTGAAGTAAACGAACACACCTAATATAAGTTTCAAAAGTATAACTGATGGCGAGTAAAATTTTTTGAAACGAATATCAAACTTAAATGTTCCGAAGGTTTTTTATATAATTAACGCGAATCCGAGCTCTAAATTGCTTTATCAGTTCAGATCATACGTTCTGTAACCTTCGCATCGATAAAATTGCTCGAAAAACTTTGATGATAAATGGAAAAAAACTCTTATGATATTTTTCAGTTTTCATCGTTTCTCGACTAACTTTATCGATGCGAGAGTAACAGAACGCAGGCAGAGGTTTTTGAAATGTTCCCATCTGAAAATGAAAAATTCCCCAAAGGGATTTTTTTATTCAGATGTGCAATTTTTCCTGCAAAAAACTTATCTTTATCTTTAAAATTATGTTTTTTAACAATTTAAGGTTAAAATGTAGTCAAGAGTATTTTGTAGGTTAAAGATTTATGTCCAAACTCCATAGAAGCATCTTTATTAGCTCTCTTATTTAAATAATGTTCAAAGATGGTTTGGGCAGCAAATAACTTTATTGAGTATTTTTTTCAAAATGCTGATATTTTTTATTAAATTTTATATTTATTTTATTTTAAAATTTATACTTAAAATAGACTGTTATTTTTTCTCAATTTCGACATCTTAAACTTGAAGATCTGATTATTAGAACTTAAGTTATAGGCTTCGGAAGAGCACTATTTCGACTATTCTCAAAGAGTTTTTTTTCACTGAAATTCGTTCGTCGTTGGCAACCGGCAAAGAAGACATGTGACTTTCATCTTTGCCAGATCTTGTTAATAATAACCCAGAGCATGCCTTAAGAAGCTTCACTTCAAACAAATAAATGTACCAAGTTAAAAAATTCTATGTTGTGTTTATTTTTAGGAATATTAGTTGAAGTTGAAAAATTTCAAAAAAAAACTATTTTTTAGACTATCACTATACTGCTTACACCATTCCACAGTTGTATAGACTAAGGTAACTAATACCTAAATTTGTTAAATCCGGTCCTGGACAATCACAGATCTTTAAAACCGAGAGTGTATAGTTACAAAGCTTTTTGCTATACCCATAAATAGCGTAAAAGTTCCTTTCTTTAGCTGAAAGGTGGGAAATTGCTCTGCAAGTGGCAAGTTTGTATTTTGTTCCCCCCATTTTTAAGTTATAATGCCTTATACTACAACTGTCATTGACATTGTTATGGTTAATATGAGGGTTTTTCTTTTCTTTCGGTAAATACACGTGAGAAATATTTTAGAAAAAGGATTTGAAAAAATAAAACGAAAAACCAAATTTCAACAACGTATGTGAGAGTAAAGGGACATAATGCTTTTTGTCTAAGAGAGAGATTTTTAATGCCGCCACAAAGAGGAGTATTGACTTGGTTATGAAAGTCCACGTTAGAAACTGAATAATGTGGGTTTTGTGTTGGGAAAACATTATGTTTCAGGGTAGGGTTGCATTAAGCTTTATTTTTTCAAATAAAATTTAAGTTTATAAAATTTTGTTTCCAATATTTTGTCATTGCTTTTTGATCAGAAGCAGAACCTTCTTATGATGTGTGAACTTATGATGTGCTTAGGTACTCCCTTTTCTCTTTTATTGTAAGAATTTAAGGCGTTTCTTATAGAGTAAAAGATATTTCTTCTTCTTTTTTGTTTAAATTTTTTTTTTATTTCTTAATGCCATTTCGCCTTCACATACAAATTTGACGCAAATCGCCCCACTCGTTTAGGCTCTAGATCAAATTACAGTGGACGCATTAACTCGCAGACCGACTGAAGTCACCACCCACTTCCTCGGACTTCTCCATCATTATAGTGTTAGTTTTGATTATAATGTCGATTTTTTTTATAGGAAACCAACACCCTAGACCCTAGAGAGTAAGTTAAAGAATCTGACGTATTTCTTTTTAGAGCCTTCAATAAAGGTCTGAGCAGGTTTATTTACAGGGTGTTTTTTTAAAGACGTGTAGTTTTCAATCTGGCAATACTTTTTTCTGAGTTGGTCTTTTTGACAGTTAAAACTTGATTTATGCTCAGTTTGGTTTGCCATTTTATAATGAATAGACTTACTCCCGAACAACGTTTACAAATTGTGCAAAATGGGTTCGAAACGAGATCGTTATTGATCCCGATTTTCACAAGAAAATTTTGTTCAGCCCTGGAGCTCGTTTTTGGTTGAATGGGTACATTAATTAGCTAAATTGTCGTATTTGGAGTTGTCATAATCCACAAATCATTCTTTAAACGCCGTTAAATCCTCAAAAAGTCACTGTTTGGTGTGCTTTATGGGCAGAGGGAATCATTGGTCCATATTTCTTCAAAAATGAAGCCAGCCATAATGTTACATTCAATGGGGAACACTATAGAGCCTTGATTAATGACTTTTTCGTGACTGAATTGAAGGATGTTGATGTGGACGACCTTTATTTCCAACAAGACGGCACTATACATGCCATATAGCCAACGAAACAATCAATTTATTGAAGGAAACTTTTGGTGAGCGCATTATCTCGCGTCGTGGGCCTGTGGCGTGGACTCCAAGATCGTGCGGTTTAACACCGCTGGACTATTTTTTGTGGGGTTATGTAAAGTCGCTTGTCTACGCACATAAGTCCAAAACGATTGACGCCTTTGAAGAGAATATTCGGTGCGTTATTGCTGACATACGGCCCTAATTGCTGCAAAAAGTGGTCGAAAATTGAGCCTCTCGTCTGGAATTTATTCGAGCCAGCCGCGGTGGCCACTTGACCGAAATCATTTTTAAAACATAATGGCAAACCCTTATCTTTATTATAAAGCCAAATTCTTGGCCGTAGCATTAAACTTTATGCGTTTTATTTCTTCTTGAAAACCACACTTCTAAAAAAATACCCTTTTTTTCGTAAAATATAGCAATTTTTAAAGCTTCTATATATACGGCTGAATCAACTTATTAAGTCACCCCCCAAAAACTATTACTAATCTTTCTAAAAATAATTCATCAACTTCTTTTCAGAAATTGCTTCATGTTTTAATAACAGATTGAAATTAAATGCCTAAAGGAAAAACAAATTTATTTGCCGCAGGTTCTTTGTGGCCTAAACACGCAATCACGCTACTGCTGAGGGTGCGGGTGCGATGGCTTTTCTCATCACGCAATCGTTCCAATTAAACATATTTTGATACCGCATTCCCCCCTGATGTATATACGTTACATATACTTAATTAAAGCACATTTATAAAAGCTCATACAAAACCAATCTTCGTGCGATGAATAAATGATTTTTGAAAAATTAGTACATACTTTTCAAAACCTTCGCATCCTTATTGGTGAGGCGGTGGAAAAAGTCTGTCAAAATTATCATAATTCATTTAATAAAGAAAGACAACAGCAAAAACAAAAACCTCAAGACGTAACCACAATACTCGCCATCAGTTAAAAAGGACCTTCTTTTCAGACGACTATATATATGTATAGGAATTCCCTGCAAACATGCCATCTCGATTTGAAAGATCCCTTCGCAAGATTCTGTGAACAGAATCATCATCCTCCCCGACATTTGAATCTTGACTGCAGCAATCTATATTATGTTCCATTCCAACCCCAGCAGTTGGCAAAGCGTTTAAATTCAAGCGCATTTATCAGACTAGCTTACTTGTGAAACATCCACTTGAATTGCATTTCTGACCATTATACAGAGCTTCAGTGAAAAGGAGAATGCATCCATTTCCGTTTGCCCCTCCTTGGGGCGGCTTGTCATCCAGCTTGGCCAAAGGCTGGATTGGTGACGGTGATGGTGGCTGGCAAAAGCGAAGGCGAAGGCAAGGCGGTTGCCATCATGATGTAAGAGAGACCCATTTTTCCGGTCCCAGGATATCGTATAAAATTAAAATTATTTATGCACCGATGGTGAATGCATTGCAGTGCTTTAGTCATTTTTGCAATATTCCATCTTCTATGACTGCAAGTATCCTGGGTTCCAGATTTCTTCATGATGTATACAACTCTTCGTGTTCGTTGTTGCTGCGGCTACAGCTACGGCTACTCCTCTTCCTGCATTTGCCGTGCTGCAATTTAATGAAGCGCACAAGTTGTTGTATTGCTAAAGAATCATGAATTTTATGTACGAAGGAGCAACAATCTACAACTATGTACTTGTAGATATATTATGTATGTAGGTAGAGACAGAGTGGGAGAGAGAAATAAAAGTTATCCTGCTTCCAAATGGATTTTATGCAAGGGCATATTAACGAAGAGAAATTCTTCTTTTTTTTTTTGCTATACAGCTGCTGTTGCTGTAGCTGGTGCTGCTGCTGCAGCGGCAAGCAGAGCCATAACGTTTTGGTCCTTGGAGAGGCCGAGGCATGCAATTGCATGTTTTATTCGGTTAATAGTGTGTAATTATAGAGTTGAGGCTAAAAATGATTTATTGTGCCAAAAAATCTTGCAATGCAATTTGTCCACACCCATGCCATGGCACCATAGTACCGACACCAGCACCAGTACCGACCCAACACCGGTATTGAGGGTAAGAGATACGCCTTGGTACTAATGTGCAATTTGTAACCGAGGAATTTAGTGAAGGTATTTAATGTTATATATTAGCAACAATATAAGTAGAGCTCTACAGTCTACAAGTCTACAAGTCTACATAGGAACTTAGCTTTAAAGTTGTTTGTTTTGTAGTAAAGATATTTTTGGACAAAAGAGACTTCTCCGATACAAAATTATATTTATTTGAATTTACAGTATCTGTGTAAATACAGGTTATGATATATAATGTACCATATGAATTCAAATAAATCCCTTCAAGATGAAATTTGAGCTTCGGAAACGAATAGCTTACAAAATTAAAATAATTGTGAGATTTAGTTTAAACAAAATAGAATAAAATAAAATATAATAAAATAAAATAAAATAAAATAAAATAAAATAAAATAAAATAAAATAAAATAAAATAAAATAAAATAAAATAAAATAAAATAAAATAAAATAAAATAAAATGGAATAAAATAAAATAAAATAAAATGGAATAAAATTAAATTAAATACACAGACAAAATAATAAAATTTAATTTATTTTGTATCTTTTAATGCATTCATGCACAATTCTAATTATATTATTAGCCGTGTTTTGGTGAACATTATAGGCAGCGCGTGTTTTTGAAAGAGTGAATAGGCAGCTCAGCAGATTTTTACACATAAAAAACAACAAAATTAAGAGTGAATATAATTTTGGTCAGTAATCAGAGTGAACATAGAGTGTATATAAATTCTTGAAAATTTGATGTTCAGGTGGCGCTTAATTCGGTTGGAGGAAAATATCCGTCCCCGAATGGTTGGTAGCCATAGATTTTTTGACTTACAATGGGATGTGTTCTTAAATGCATCCCGGGTAAAAAAAAAGCCAGCTGTATATACTTTTTTCTCAGACATGCGTTAAGGCATTTCATTTCGAAATACAAATTGACCAGAAAGCTCTAAAATTACCTTTTTCAAAAAAATTAAATCTCAAAATTTTCGAATTTTTCAGAGGTTTTTTAAAATCCATCGTCATCGTAGCCATCCTTCAATGGAATTTGACAGTTGAAGGCTTGCCAGATGGGGGACAAAATATATTTGCTTGTATCGAGAATATTTCGTTCCAAATGTCAACTGATTGCCCTGAAAATGCATTTTTCCGGAACGGAAAATAATATGGAAAAATTTTTGAATTTTTCAAAGGTTTTCTAATCCATCGTCATAGTAGCCATCCTTCAATGGAATTTGACAGTTTATTACTTGATAGTCTACATAAACCACGATTGGTTACGGAATAACTGGCCTTGTTTTGAAAAGAAGAATCAATCCGTCTGAATTCAACCAAAAGTGTTGACACATATGGAATTGATCATCTACCATTAACTATGTCCCGTATAATTTAAGTGCAAAAATGTACCACTTCTACACTTTCCAATTGATGAAAATTTATATTCACATGGAACCAACATTCCTTTTATGTTTTGAAATGTGATCGAAGGTACATTTTTGCACTTGGCTTACATGGGACATAATTAATGGTGAACAATCAATTCCATATGTGTCAACACTTTTGGTTGAATTCAGACGGATTGATTCTTCTTTTCAAAACAAGGCCAGTACCTATATAATTTCGAAACCAATCGTGGTTTATGTAGAGTATCAAGTAATAAACTGTCAAATTCCATTGAAGGATGGCTACGATGACGATGGATTAGAAACCTTTGAAAAATTCAAAAAAATTTTCCATATTATTTTCTGTTCCGGAAAATGCATTTTCAGGGCAATCGGTTGACATTTGGAGTGAAATATTCTCGATACAATCAAATATAATTTATCCCCTATCTGTCAAACCATCAAATGCCAAATTCCATTGAAGGATGGCTAAGATGACGATGAAGTAAAAATCCTCTGAAAAATTCTACAATGTTTGCATTTTATTTTCTGCTCCGGAAAAATTCATTTTCAGGGCAATCGGTTGACATTTGGAACGAAATATCTTTGATACGATCAAATATAATTTGCCTCCTATCTGTTCAGCCATCAACTGTCAAATTCCATTAATGGATGACTACGATGTCAATGGATTAAAAAACCTCTAAAAGTCGGAATTTTTGAGATTTTTTTTTGTTTCGGGAAAATGCAATTTTAGAACTTTCTGGTGACTTTTGTAACGAAATATTCGTCAAAATAAAGTTTTTCCTTTATCGGTCAAGCGATGTCAAGTTTGGTATAAAATTGAATTTTTATTTCGAAATGAATTGCCTTAACATAATATGCATGTGTGAGAAAAAATTATATACGGCCGACTTTTGTTTACCCGGAATACATTTAAGAACACATCCCTTTGTATAAGTCAAAAAAATCTATGGCTACCAACCATTCGGAAACAAATATTTTTCTGCAACCGATCTAAGCGCCACATAAACATCTCAACATTTAAACAATAATTTATATCCACTCTATGTTCACTCTTATTAGCCGTATTTTACTATCGCCGATGATCCATATAGATCATCTCATGAAAATAAAACAATACGGATCTTAGTGACAACTGTGTTGTATACCTATCTCTTACGTTTATTTATTTTTCATTTATTGGTTTTCTTTTTTCTTTACACTAAACAGTTCACAATTCCTAACCATTTGCAAAGCTGAGAAGCAGTAGCAAAAACTAAACTTCTGGTTCATGAAACGTGATCCCGATAGAGAGCAGGATCGCATGTTGTTGTTGTAACGCATGTATTTTGATGATCTATGTGGATCATCTCTGATAATAAAAAACGGCTATAATACTGACCTAAACTATATTCATTGTTCGATTTGTTTTTGTTTGCGTGTAAAAACTTACTGATCTGGGCTATTCACTTTTTCAAAAAAACACGCCTATTATTTATTTCTAGGCAATGATGTGAAAGACTAACAAATGTCAATTATTATATTAATTGATTTGCATGGAGATCATGTTGACGCATTATGAAAACTCCTTCGTGCATCGTAAACTCTGCACTGGTGTGTAAACATCGACTTTAGTATACATATTAAATATATACTATCAGCCTTCTATACTCTTTTTCTTTTTGTATACAACAATATAATAATCCTTATTTTATATATTACAATCACGACTATGGTAATCATTTTTCATCTGTCGTCCTCTTCATCGTTGGCGTCTTCGTCGTCATCGCCATGTCAACAGACACGGAATTTTCTCTTAGGATTCATTCATGTCGCATGTCTTCTATCAATTTTCGCTGAGGTTTTTTTTTTTCATCTCCTCACTTACCACAGAGAATATTATACCCACAACCTTCAACGTCTTCCCTTGTCATAGTCGGCGGCGTCGTTGATGGATAATCCAACGATTCGATAGATCTGTTGATTGCATATCCCTTGCATATAGATGTAGGTATAAGAGAGCGAACACACGTTGAATGCCTTAGCTAATAGAAAATTAATATCCATAGAATGTTGATGAAGCAGAACGCATCAGCAAGAGGCATTCCAGGGAATGGTTTCGTTGGTTATGTATGAACTATGGCAAGAGTAAAGTTAATGTATAAAACTTGTAAGTCGATCGTAAGTTCGCGAAGTTTTAACATACATATAATAACTTGAAAAAAAAAATAATAATAATAAAATAATAAAACACATGACTGAGTCGCATGAACGTGCTCTTAAGAATGCAAGAAACCGAATATTCAAGTTCTAAAGAATCTGATATTTCACTTCAGTGGTACCTGACTTATTACTAACCCTTTATTGGACTTGGAACATAATTTCAGATTTGTGTCACTCTGTGAGGCCGAGAGCTAAATGTTCAAATTTATAGAAGTTCCTTCTTCAACTGAGATACTTTTAACCGGACTACCTAAAAATAAAATTTTGCGAAACTCGATTAAATATTTTTACCAATCCATAACTTATACCTTTATATTTCTCAATGAAAAAATCATAATATTTATCTTTAGCTATCGAGATTAATGTATAGGATATATTAAAGGTTGAAATAAAAAAGAAAACATGTCAAAAGTTTACTATCAATTTTATAAGACGTACCACCCATGATGCAGACGGTAAAAGACATAAACTTAAACAAAATTATAATTATACATCCTTTAATTTTCCCATAATAGTCCGGTGCATTTCTGAAAATTCTATATGGGTGACCCATCTGCTTGTACAATCAACTTTTTTTTTTGTTTATTTTATGTATGAAATTCACCCTTAGGACGCCATATTAGATTTTAGTTTAGATTAAATATCTCAGTTCCTGTTAGTTTTTTTTTTTTTATTTTAATACATTTTCTTTTTATATTATTAATATTGAAAAAGTTACACGCCAACAAAGTTGGAAAATTTACCACTTTTAATATCTTTATTTTAAAACAAATACAGTCGACTCGGTCGACCCTTTAATTGAAACATATTTCTTTCCCCCAAAATGATTATTTTGTTCTGAAACAAATCCGCTTAAACTGAACTCATCCATAATTTTTTTAAGTTTGGACACATCTAAAAAATGACTTTTGAAGTTTCATTCCATTCTCATCGTTCCAATCCTTCCAACTGTCACAATTATTTAAAGTTGTTTTGTTTGTTTTTTTTTTTCGAGGTTACTTATGTTCTATTTGTCTCTCTTATTTCACATCACACCCTTGAAGGGGGAAATCAAGTTGCAGTTATACGGAGTTTGGTTAAGTGCAACAAAAGTTGCTTATTTCCAAAGTTCGTTTATATTAAAATTCCGCTTAGTTGCGACAAGATTTCTGCATTTTGTGTATTGCAAATAAGCGGAGGCGACTGTACCTAAGTTTGAGTTCTCTTCTATTTTGATTCTCAACACTTTTTGTCTTACAAACCCTATGTTGTAGGACTAACTAAGGAAGTGAGATATTTAATAAAAACTTAAATCCAAGATGACGGCCAAAAAGTGAATTTCACGAGAGCGAAAAATAAGGGTAACGGTCTTCGACCAATTTTCCTTCACAGAACAAAATAATTTGGAATTGGTACAAACTGCTGAATCTGACTGCTAGAGACTAAAATAGCAGAAACACAGAAATTTTATGTTAAGCTGTAAATTTGATAAATTTATAAAACAATAGCTGGCCCACCCGGCTTCGCACGGGTAGTCAAACCTAATCTTCGCATAAAAATTACAAAAGAAAACATTATTTTTTGACTTTTTATAATCGAATACTTCTTTCTGGGTTTTAACCCACTTCACGTTATGAAAGGCTAAATTTGTAAAAATATGATCCTGTAATTTCAACCTTTATTGCCTTCGCAACACAGAAAGAATGTTTGTATACGAAAACCACTGTTATATATTTACCCGATATCACTCTACAAATAGCATTTTCTTCAAAATAACCCTTCAAACACAAACAGAATTTGTTAAATCAGATATCACTTTGCGTTTGTACCCCCTTTCACCCTATAAATACAAATTTAAAAAAAAAAATATTCCTAAAGCCATCCCATTTCAAAATAATCTCTCATTTTTTTTCTATTTCACCCCACAAATAAAAACATTTGAAAAAAAATGCCCCTAAAGCAATTTCCGTAGGAAATGCCCTTTCAAACACCAATAGAATTTTTTTTCTTTTATTCTTACCCCCATTTCAACCTACGAATAGTAAAATTTAAAAAAAAATATCTTTTAAGCCATTTCCTAAGAATAACCTTTTAAACGCAGGTAGAGTTTTTTTTTATTTGGATACGTCTTTTTTCATTTTACCCAATTTCACCCTATAAAGTGAATTTTTCTGATATTCTAATAGTTATTCTGGTATTTGGGGTGGAGATCAGAGATCATTAAAATCGGTCCAGCAGTTATTGAGTTATAAATGTTGTAACTAAACCGACTTTGTTTTTTATATTGACATACAAATGTTTTCAATCAAAATAAATTTTTTCATTGTGAATGTCCGGATTAATTTTCAATTTTGGATTTGAATTAATGACACATAATCTATGTAAAATATCATCTGACAATTCAACACGATGAATGGACAAAAGTATTACAACAACAAAGTGGACTTTTGCGGTGCAGCTTTAAAAAAAGTGGGCTACAAAAACTTCGGCTGGACGGCTTTTCATTTTTTTTTTCCTAAACCATCAACAAATGGTCATCTTTCATTTAAAAAAAAAATATAAAAAACCACTCATTGTCAGTCGTATTCCAGATATAAGGTCACACACAAAAGTTAAACTGATTGCGTGTCGTTTCCTCACCAAAACATTGGTTTAGGCCATGCATTTTGAATTGCAGTGAATGTGTTGAAAAAAATATGCACGACTGGGTCGCACGAACTTGCTCTTATGCGCGATCACATTGTGGTTCTGTAGTCTGAAATAAATTAGCTATAGGAGTATATATTTTATCCATTTGCCAAATCTTAGTTTAGTTTCAGGTGGTATTATGTGAGTATACAAAAATTAACAATATAGCCTAGTTTTGCACATATATGCAATATGCATAAAAGAAAATTATACTTTATTTGTTTTAAATCAACAAAATTAGAAAGAAATTGATTAAAATACTTTGAATCCGTTTTAACCCAACGCGATGTACACCATCTGATTTCTTATATAAATCTTTATTTATGAGAAAAAAATTTTGAAATTCGTAGGAGCGGTTTTAAAAATAATTAATTTTTTATATATAAAATTTCGTTAACATTTTTGAGAAAAATAATTGGTACGCCAATTTAAAGCATTTATTAATGTTGCGTTAAAAATTGGACTTCACAAAAAAATCTGCCACCAGTTTTCGAAGTATCGAATTTTCAAAAAATAATTTTGATTTTTTTTTAAAAATCCAAAAATCATTTTTTAGAAAATTTTGATACGCACTTTTATTTATATTTGTTACAAGCTTCTGCATAAAAAATCTAATTTTATTCGGTTGATCAGATGTTGAGATAGTCGAAAATCAAAGAAACCGTTCTATGAGAGGTACTGTTAATAAACGTAAAATATAAACTTTAAAAATTTTAAATGGTAGATCGTACTAATTTTAACACACAAAAAAACTTTTATGAAAATCGTAGGAGTCGTTTTTGAGAAACAAAATATTATTCTTAACGGTTTTTTAACATTTGTATGGGAGGCACCGTTATTTTTTGGTATTAGAATAATTTTTGTCAAAAATCTTCTAGATAAAGTTAAAAAACTGCTATTGACCAAGTTTAATAAAAATCGACTAAGTCATTTTTGAAATATTGAGTTTTCAAAAAAAAATATTAAAACTTTTTTTAAAAATCTAAAAAATATTTTTTTTGAAAATTTTGGTACACAATATTATTTAGAATGTGTCAATACTTCTTCATAAAAAAATTGATCAGAATCAGTTTAACCGTTTTCGAGAAATGCGAAAATCAAAAAAATGGTTCTTTGGGAGGTACCATTAATAACCATTTTTCGGAACCATTTTTTTATTAAACGGCAACTTATAACTATTTAAATTTATTGAGTTCTTAAAAACAAATTCGGTAGCGCTGGATTTGAGAAAAATAAGTTTTTCTTTTTAGGCCAAGAAATTTTGTATGACAGCTACTGTTAATTTTGGTCCTAAAAAAAAAAGAGAAAAAACGGGTGGGGGGAATGTCCAAAAAACGCTAGGTACCAAGTTTAAAGAAAATCGACCCATCCGTTTAGGCTGTAGTCGAACCGACAGACAGACAGACAGACGGACGTTTTTGCGAGACCCACTTTTTTTTACTTCTCTATCATCGTAATGTAAAGTTTGATCAAAATCTCGAGTTCGATTTTTTGTACGAATCCATAACTTCCCATATAGTACCTGTGTATATCGCAAGTAAAAAGAGAAAATTATTAAAAATTAAAAAAAAATGTTGCCGGTGGCAGGAATCGAGCCTGAGAAACCTCACGTCTAAAGCGGAGATCTTTCCACTCCAGCACGAATTCTATTGTTTTTGAGTTGCGCAAATTACTAAATATTGTTCAAATCACTATTGAACTTGAATGTCTTGTCATGTTGAATTTGTTTTCCGACTGGTAAGTCCAAAGGAAGATATAAATATTATTATTGTTTTCCGAATATGTGTCTTACGGTCATTGTTCTGTGGGTGTTATGGTATCCTTTCTTTATGATAGCATATAGGTATAATAAATTGGCTTTGCTCTCATTGACCTTTAAATCCATATTCAAGAATATACCTCAGGTAAGTAATTATATAAGAAAAAAAATGGTTTAAATTTGTTTTTAGTAAAGCCCTAAACCAATTTTGTTATAAAAAGTCTTAAAACCCTGCCAAAATTAATAGGAGCAGTACAATAATATCCAATTAATCCACTGAACTAGCATAATAACTATATAGTGTCAAACACCTGTCTACCTCACGTCCGCAACTGTTAACCCAAAAGCTCTTCCCCGCATTGGTTTTAATTGAATGTGTTTGTCAGCAATCAGCATGATATGCATCCAAGGGCACAAATATTCTGACATCTCCGCAGGACGCTGCCGGCTACCGCGCGCCGCAGAAGAAATATCCAAGTTTCACAGATCTATCTCTAGATATAAGTGCAAAATGAAATCATTCACTTTGCTGTGAATGCCTTTCGGATCTTTAACAAACAGGCGCACATACATTACATACCCACAAAGAAACAATCAATTATACCTATACCTACCTCCGCAATATGGCTGTTGGGCATGCATTGGGCGGATTTCCTTAGGTATAATCATTATCTATCGTCACCATTGTGGGGTGTATGAACATATATAATATGTATGTAAGTATACTATTTATGTAGCCATCATCGCTAATCATCGTCACTATGTGTGTGGACACACCGAAAGCATCAGAGAGGACACAATACGAACACAAACAAAATCGATGACAGTAAATAATTCCGAAGATATCTTTGGCTTATATTAATTTCGGAAATAATCGGAAGCCATTATACGTAACATATCCTGTCATTGTCATCCCGATTCTATATAGTGACATGTTCTATGTCAAGGACGGTGCGGTGGTGCAAGAGTAGCATCATTAATGATAGTCATGATCTGATCATATTTAATTTTCATATTATCATACTATCAAGAATCTCTCTTAGATAAGTTAGTATATATATGGAAAGATATATAGACGGCATATTTGCATTAGCTTAATGTCATGCTATACATCTAGAGGGATGCCAAAATTAGAATTATAACCTGTCAAGTTTAATTGATAGTGAGGATATCTAGTAAATACATTTAATGTACATACAACTATTTTAATTTGTACCTACATGTTCCAATTTGAGAAAATAATACTACAAAAATATTTCGAAAAGGTATTTTATCGAATGGTTAAGTAAACATTTGTGGCCGTATATCGGCAATAACGCGGCGAATGTTGCCCTCGTTTCGGGCTTATCGGCGTAGACAAGCGACTTAACATATCCCCACAGAGAATAGTCAAGCGGCCGGCGTTAAATTTTTCGATCTTGAAGGCCAATTCACGGGTACGTAACGTGAAACTATGCGGTTACCAAACGTTTCCTTCAAGAAATCAATTGTGGCACGAGCTGTGTTAAATGTTGCGTCGTCTTGTTGAAACCACACCTCCTGCACATCATGATTGCTCAATTGATGAACGAAAAAGTTAGTAATCATGGCTATATAGCGGTCACCATTGACATTAACATTATGTCCGGCTTCGTTTTTGAAGAAATATGGACCAATGATTCCCTCTGCCCATAGAGCAAACCAAACAGTGACTTTTTGAGGATGTAACGGCCGGCGTCTCGATAGTGGTTTTTGAATTATGATCACTCCAAATACCGCAGTTTTGTTTATTGACGTATCCATTCAACCAAGAGTGAGCTTCATCGCTAAACAAAATTTCCTTATGAAAATTGGGATCAACGGCAATCTTGTTTTGGGCCCATTTAAGCACAATTTGGAAGCATTATGTTCAGGTGTCAGTCTATCCATGTTGAAATGCCAAACCAAACTATTATTACCATCCGTAATAAATAATAATAAGGAGTTATCTCTGTTTTAAAACAGTTTTCTTGTCACTCTTAAAAATGCTATTGATATTTTTGTTCCTAAAATTCAATCAAAAAACAACTCAAGGCCACCTCGGTATAGTAAAAGATTACAATTTGATGAGGGGATCTGAGAGTGCAGCCAGTTTGCGGACAAAATATGTTTCTCTTGAAAGATGTTTCAATGTTTTAAATAATTTTCTTTATAAAAATTATATTTATACAATTGAGTCAAAATTGAGTCAAAATTTTCATAAAAACGAAAAAAAAAATAGAAGTGGAATTACAAGAAATATGGAGTATTTAGGTTCATAACACACAAATTTATTGGACATCTGTAATGCTTTTGCTGATTTTTTGCAATCGAATTATTTAACTCCAAGTCAAAATAGTGATAATGATTTCTGTAGTTTTGTTTCACATAATTTTATTAATATTGGCATCTTACAAATTTCTTTTGCAAGAAACTGAGTCAGCTTTATTAGGTCTCAGTGAAGATATTTCAGCAGGTCCTGATGAAGTTAATCCTATTGTTTTGAAGAAATCTGCTTCTTCGTTTTCTAGGCTTTTTGTGTTATATCTTCAATAGTTCGCTGGATAAAGGTGAATTTCTAAGTGAATGAAAAACTTCATTTATAACTCCAATCTATAAAAGTGGTCAAAAACAAGTTATTTCGAATTATAGACCAGGTAGTGAACTATCTGTGATTCTAAAGTTGTTTAAAAAAATAATTGGTTTCGGTTTTCTTTTCTTTTAAATCTCCATATCAACATGGATCTGTACCAGGAAGATCAACTTGTACTAATTTAACCCTTTTTAATAACTTTATTTTGAACAGGGTTATAAAGT
Source organism: Leucozona laternaria (assembly GCA_932273885.2). Taxonomy (NCBI): domain Eukaryota; kingdom Metazoa; phylum Arthropoda; class Insecta; order Diptera; family Syrphidae; genus Leucozona; species Leucozona laternaria. Next base: position 16,366,238 of record OW026368.1, on the reverse strand, counting down.
GGATGTTATCTAGACAGATTTTGCGAAAGCATTTGACAGAGGAGATCACAAAATTTTGATAACAAAACTGAATAGAATAGGATTTCACTCGAAAATGCTTGATTGGTTAAGTTCATATCTTTCAAGGCGCACTCAATATGTTAAAATTGATTCTACAACTTCTGAATCTATAAAAGTTACATCTGGAGTTCCTCAAGGAAGCCATCTCGGCACACTCCTTTTTCTTGTATTTATAAACGACTTACCCAATGTTTTTTCTAGCTCGTCATGTCTTTTGTTTGCAGATGTTCTAAAAATGTTGTCATGTATTAAAAATACTTTTGATTTTTATCTTTTACAAGAAGATCTTAATAGACTTTCGGAATGGTTCAATCAAAACAAACTGTGTCTCAATATTTCTAAATGTCAAAGTTTTTCCTTCACTCATCGTTGATCTCCTTTATTGTCTGATTATTTTATTGATGGCATAGTTCTCGAAAAAGTTCGTGTTAAGAAAGATCTAAGGGTTATATTTGACTCTTATTTAAAGTTTAATCTTCATATCGATTTTATAGTGAGTAAAGCTAATTCAATGTTAGGTTTTGTAATTCGTAACTCAAAGGGCTTAAAAGATCCGTATACACTTAAATCATTGTATTTTGCATTATGTCAGATCAGTTCTTGATTATTGTAGTATAGTATGGAATCCATTTTATATACATATTCATTAAGAATGAGAAAGTCCAAAAGAAGTTTACTCGATATGTTATAAACTAACTAGGTTGGAACATAGACATTATGCCTAATTGTCATTATTATACAAGATGTCAGCTTTTTGGCTTGCATCCTCTGGAGAACCGACGCAAGATGTTCTCGATTATTTTTATAAGAGATATTTTATCTTATCGCATTAATTGTATATTTTTGCTCAATTTGATTAACTTTTATGCTCCAAGTCGTGTCCTTAGAAATCGAAATTTATTTCATGAAGAAAATCATAGATTTAATTATGCGTTAAATGAACATATGAATCGCTTTGTGAGAGAAACAAACAATATCTTAATTGATTTTGATTTTAACTTTCATTTTAATAGAGACAAATTTAAAAATATGTTAAGATTATATTTTTTTAAATAAATAATTGATTTAAAACTTGTAAAGGGTCCGCCATCTAACGTTTTTTTTTTCAACTAGTGCTTATTTCGTGAATGGTAACACTTATTAGCTCATGTCTGATTTGACAGAAATTGAGTTTTATCCTTCCGCTGAACGAATATGGTTGTGTATACGCTTCGATAAGTGGGCCTGCGATCGACTTAGAGAAGATGCCGATTTTGCCAAAAATATCATCTTTTCAGATGAAGCTCATTTTGAACTTGGCCGGTAGTAAACAAGCAAAATTGTCGCATTTGGGCACAGAAAACCCGCACGCATACATTGAAAAGCCGATACACCCAAAACGAGTCACTGTTTGGTGCGGATTTTGGTCCAGAGGCATAATTGGGCCATTTTTCGAAAATGACGTTACAGTCAATGGCGATCGTTATCGGGCCATGTTGAACGAATTTTGTTCACAAAAATTGAAGAGGAGGATATTGGCAACATTTGGTTTCAACAGGACGGCGCGGCGCTACGTGCCACACAGCCGAAGCGAAACTCGATGTTTTGCGCAATTTTCAAAAAAAAAAAGAAAGTTATTTGGCGGACCCTTTATAATTTCGTAGTCTGTAAGAGTAATATTGTAACACAATTGATGTAATAAAACTAAAACTAATTTAGAAGTTGAAAATCAAAATAAATCACTTTAACAGCTGACAAAATGGCAGCCAGTTAAAATAGTGTTGCCAACTTAAAGTTCTATACCTCTTAAAAAAAACACGCTTTGTAATTAAATTATAAAAAGATTTAACTTCATAAAAGATTCAAGTAAATTTATTTTAATGAAAAAAACTAATCTGAAATCATCTGAATTATAAAAAGTAAAACTTTCAAAACTCTGTTACTGATGGATGGAAAATAGAACACAGATTTAAAATACAACCTCCCTTTTTATCTATACATTCTCTTATTTTAATTTCCGTACTATATAATAATGTTGTAAAATAACTCCGTTGCCACAGTGACTCAGAGTGGGTATATTTAATACTTAAAGGTTCAAGTATGTGCGATGCATAGTTATCATAGTCTAGATTAAAATAGTTTTTGCTAAAACCATTTTTAAAAGTCCATATACAGAGAATCAACTTTAGCAGATTTCCAGCAACTAACAACGATATCTACTATACTGACTGACCACTTAACTCTTCAGTAACTTTCTGGATTCATAAGAAGATTTTTTTAAAATTTTTATTTAATTTTCTCACCCGGAGACAGACTGGACCCACACTCACAAAACCAAATGTAAAGACATAAAAAGAAAATTAAGTACAAAAAAAACTTAATGCATAGTCAATGTATAGTATCTACAGTGAGGTAAAAGTATCCACCGGATCAACTTACTAGTACTACACATGTTAACTACTCAAAGCTGCCGCTAAACAACAACTTGAATGTTCTGCATCAGTGTCCTGTGGTTTCCTTTTTTCCTGATTCTGATGTCGACACAAAAGAAGAATGAAAAAAATACTCCTGAAGAGAAACTTTTGGATCATCCGTTTACTTTTCATTTTTTAGTTATTTTTTTTTTTTTTTCTGCAAGACTTTTTCGCAGTCTTTCTTCTTTTTTTTTTTGTCAATCGGTCACCACAGAAAAATAAAATTAAGGATAACATGACTAAATAAAGCGACATCGTGCAAGAAATAAAAACAAATAAAAGCACAAGCCAGAAGGGGAAAAAGCTTAACTTTGCAAAACTCTTCAAGAACATAGCAAAACAACCACATGTTAGGAATGGCAAGTTGGATTTAAGGGATATCGAAGTTGGCAGTATTTTTTGCTGCTTTCACTGTTCATTTATCCTTTCTGTGCATGAAATGCGATGGGATTATTTACCCACAACAACGACAAATTCATCCTTCGTCTTCTGTCCAAAATTCAAAATACATACATACATATTTACTATACCTACCGGTCTGTGAAATTTTACCAAATTTGCATTTCAATAATGTTTTAAAAGCTTAAGCTTATATCGGTTATGTAAAAGTACTTAAACTGTTTTCCAAACAACAAAATGGAGTTACGGAAACTATATAGATCCTTAACCTATAGACGTTATGAATGTAACAAAACTTCTTTACAAAACAAATTCTGACACTTTTGAAGAACCTTTATTTTGTTGAAATAGAACGATGAACCTTATCCTTGTTATTTCAATGTTGAGAGCAGCTTTAACGACCTTATGAAGACGGTTTTGTTCAATTTAAAGAAGCGACGTTTTTACATTGAGGCGAAGTGAAATAAAACTTGGGAAAAAAATATAAACTTAAAATTTTGTGTTTAAAATGAGGATGGAATATTTAACTTTGTTTGTTTGATTTTTTTCCTACGGAAATTGCCACTAAATTAAAATCATTTCTATACATTTTGGGAAAAAGCTCTTAATATAATGCAAAATTTTAAATTCAAATTATTCCGTTTGTATAGTTACTACTGTCCCACTGTACGTGATTGCATAGCTTTGCAAAGGAGTAAAAAGCTGACAGTAAGGTTGGATAAGGGATCTCTGCTGCAGTCGAACAATAAGAGATACTATACAAGCAAAAAAATGATACATTTTAGAATTCTTACATTTTCAATTGAAAATACCCAACAACATTATAATCATCGTCATCATCATTATCAACAGCACATAATTATAATGTTTTGGGAGAAAGAAATCCTTCCAACTTCATAACATGAAATTTTGCACACTTTTTTCCTAAGTGAGAAAAAGTATCTGTATTAGAGAGAATATTTTTCTTTAGATAAACCTTATGTATCTGCGAGTAAAAAAAAAAACTTCTTTTAACGAGGCAGACTTAATTGGAAAGAAGGTAAAAGTACTTTTTCGCTCTCATATACCGTATAGAAGCATAACGTATGTTGATTTTGGAGGTAAAAAGATGAAAAAGGTTGTTGGGTAAGGACCAATTAAAGGAGGTCATTTGAAAGCTTTAAGAAGGAAATTTAAATTAAAAATGAATAAATTTGAGATAAATATATGGTTAGTGCGAATAGAACTGTCATGCCAAAGGTCTCGAGATCGATTTCCAGCTTATGCCATCACTTAAAATGATTATTGATTTTTCATGGCTACTGCCTCTTGTACGAGATATTGACAAATCCTCAACCATGAATAAGTTCCTCTAAAAAAATTGCAGTTCCCCTCTATTCCTACTGATAAAACGCACACGGGATTTGTTGAAAGTTGTAGGCCTCAAAGCATATTGGTTCTACACGAGCTGTGTTACGTCATCAAAATTAATAGTTTCTAACCAAACTGGTTTCTGGGAAACTGTGAGATTTATTTTATGTATATGAAAAAAATTTCATCCTTTAACTCTTTTGTCATGAGGATGTTTTATAGGCTAAACTTTGTGTACAATTTAATTGTAAAATCTAACCTCTTAGGCCAGAAAAATGAAATTTTACTTCTAAAAAATCAAAGTGAAGATTTCTAAAGGCAATTGTTTTATATTTTTATCAAAAAACTTTAAAAATTCGTTAAAAAAAAATCTATGGCGAATATCCCACATGTTGGGTGCTAAGATCCCGGACCCAGAGATGTTCTTTATATTCCATTATATTTTTTATCAGCAACAGTTATTATTTAAAGATTTCCACATCCAATATTTAAAACAAATTTATTCCTTAATTTATTCACTCCCATCTGAATACCACACCTATATACCTACCCATTAGATGGTGTTAACCTCCGTAATTGTACCAAAGGAAAGCGTAAATAATGCTTAAACACAGAGGAATTACCCTTCCAAAAAAAAGGAAGTTATTTATACAAATATTTGCAAACCAACCTTCAAAGTGACGGGTTCTAGATGAAAAAATATTGCCTCACAAAATCCATTCTTGATAACCGACCCGTTTCGTTGTCGCCACCCGCCGTCATGTTGGCGCGACACGGCAGTAATTAAACACTGAAGCAGCCTTATATAAGTATATGTATATCTGGAAGCTTGAGCGAATGTTAATTTGTATTGTTTCTCGAAGTTAGTTATCCCACCATCCTTCTCCAATGTCTATTGTTTAGTCAATACAGCATCGTTTAGCCCTGATGTTTAGCCCTGAACTTCATGATTATGTATGAGGGGATTTTGTGAAAACACGTTTAGGTATAGAGCTTTAACAGAAATGTGACGAATTTTACTTCCAACAGGAATTGTAACGCGTTCACAAAAACTTGACGAAAAAATATCATAAATTTAAATAAGCAACAAGGCAAAATTAGAACACCTCTAACTTAAGAAAAGTTATATGTACTATGAAATTTTAGATTTTTTTATCTGTAAGCCTTGAAGACTTACCAACTGTCCAGAAAAAAAAATGTTTCTATAGCGAGAAAGATGAGTCCTTTTATCTGACACGCCGCCGAAATAAATATCATACTTAGTTCAGACTATTCTTAAATTCAACATTAAACGCAATAAGTAGAGCTATTCTGGGAACATTAAGGGCCTAACAATAGTGAAATTTAGAGTTGACTTAAATATTTAAGTGGACTGTATATATTGAACCATACCACAATATTCAATTAAATAGTCAGCTTAACAAACAAATTAATTCGTCTTTAATATGGAAGGTGATGTTTATTGGAGCGCCTGTGATAGAGTTTGATTTATCAGTGAAGCTAAGTGACGCTTAGGGCCAGTTTCACAGTCAGAAAAGTGACACTTAAGTGGGGAATGTGAAAGATTAATTCCCAATATCACAGTACACTGTTACCTGAATATGTGGCACTTAAGTTTTCGATGTTGGTGACTTACTTACGCTGGCTAAGAAATTTAGCTTAAATTCCTAATATGGGAATCTTAAGTGCCACTTATTCCGGTAAGTGTCAACTGTGAAACTGGCCCTTAGTACTTAAGGGGAAACTTTAATGTTTTCAATTTCACAAATTAAAAATCATGTACCTACATACAACTAAGCTAATCCTTGCGACAAAATTTGAGTCCTAAGAAATCTTCTGATGATGAAACGGCTGTCGTCAACAAAATCATGTACCTGCAAAAAGACATTTTTCCACAATTGCTTTCTTTTCTTTCAAAAAGAGAATGAACAAAAAAATAAATAAAACACCTACACCTACTATATAGCCGCAAACCTCTGAATCATCCTTCCCAATATTATTGTGTATGTTTGCTCAGGTGGCTAACGATTAATGTTCGTTTGTGTGAACACTCATTCTAGGTTTCTCTGTTTTGGATCAGCAGGAAATATAACTACTCCTTGTTTGGCGATACCTATCTACTGCTATGGTATGGTTAGAAACACGAATAAATCCTTAGGAGTTTGGACAATAGGGCCAGAGAATGTCACAATTCTTACACTCGGTTAACCAACAATGGCACGGAGCACACTTTCATTCCTTATCGAGTTTCAGCCTCTTTCCGATGCGACGGAGGTAATTTTCTGATTTATTGGTGGGTTTTTAAATTTATGACTCTGACATAAAATGTACAAGGGGTTTAAAAGTGATACCATCAGAAGCATTACACTAAATTTATATAAACATTATGTTATCACTAGGCGCATTTGACATTCAAAGCTTAAAAATCTGTCACGTACCTATTTAACGTTTTTTTTTTGTGTTAATTTGACGAAATTTTTTTAATGGGGTTTTATAGATTTTCATCTTAATTTTGATGAAATCTTGCTAAGAAGTTAATAAATCCACATAGAAGGTCAACTAGTTTCAATAATTGGCAAATCATTGTTTTTTTTTAATCGTAGAACACATTTTTCTAACCTGGGCCAAAAGAAAACGCAATGAATTTAAAATTAATAAAAAAAAACTCAATCGAAATTGGCTGCTTGAAAAACAACCTATATGATTGGCTTACGAAGCTTATTAATAGATCAATCCAACAGCAGAAGCAGCTGGGGTATAATCATGGCAGATTTCACCAAAATAATTGATTTGAATTTTTGAAGAATCTTGAAAAAATGTCAGAATGGTTCGCTGAAGGAGCTTTAATCTATTTGTGGGATTATCATATGTGGGATATTCGTAAAAAAAGTACGTCATCTAATACGTAAGTAATTGGTCCAATTGGTTAGCCATAGAACATTTTGAATTAACTGTCAAATTATTTCAAGGTCATAGGTGATTCTTAGAACCTTATATTTGGGATATTCGCAAAAACGGTATGCCATCTAACCCGACAGTAATTGGGCGAAAAATTTCAACTAGCCTCAGAAATTGCTAAGCCATAAAATATTTGGAATCAATGGATACATTTTGTCAAGATCATCGGGGATTCTTAGAATCTCATTTGTGGGATATTCGCAAAAAAAAACTTAGTCATATAACACGTCAGTAATTTTTCGAAAAATTTCAACTAGTTTCAGAAATTGTTAAGCCATAGAAAATGTTCAATCAATGGTTAAAGTATTTCAAGATCATCGTAGCGATTTTAAAAACTTAAAGTAACCCATATAACACGCCAGTAATTGGTCAAAAATATAAACTAGTTTCAAAAATTCTTAGATAAGCCATAGAACATTTTGAATCAATCGTTAAATTTTTCAAGGTCATTGGGGATTCTTAGAACCTAATTTGTGGGATATTCGCAAAAAAAAAGGGATGTCATTTAACACGTCAGTCATTTTTCAAAAATTTCAACTAGTTTCAGTAATTCGTCAGCCATAGGTTTTTTTCATGAATTTTTAAACATTTTTTCATCGTCCTACAGATTTTTAGCACCTCATTTGTGGGATATTCGAAAAAAAAATATCATCTTAAAGGTCATTAAATCCTAATAAAAGTTCAACTAATTTCACATTTTATGACCACTTAGTGCCCTTTCAGATGGCATAGTTTTTTGCGAATATCCCACACATGGGGTTCTAAGATCCCAGAGCCACTATATCCCTCATTAGATTCTTAAATGTAGGCCAAATTACAAGCCACATTTGAGTTAAATAATTTTTGCAAATAAAAATCATACAAGCGGGCTGTATGAGTGAGTAATAATAATAATAATTAGTTGATGAAAAATTTCAGAACTTTGAAAAACTTCAAAATTATTACTCCTCCCTCTTATAAAGTTTATAATATAAGGTAATGTTTTGAGGTTCATTCAATAGGATAGATAGTTGCTATAGTGGGTTGTAGGGAATGGGGACAGCAAAACAGATAGGTAACAGAGCTAATATCAAATAAATATGGATAGAGTTAGTTCTCTCTTGATATTCCTTTGAGTTTCGCATAGAAAGTTCATACACTATTTTCTACTTCATTCTACATCCAATGTCTTGGCAACTTTAAACGTGAGTTAATTTTGTTTTTTTTTTTTTTTCGTTGTTACCAATTCGTTATGAACATTATACACACATATAGCTCCCGAAGGAATTTTTCTTTTATATTAAAAAACTTTTTCAACGAACGACACTCTTCCGCATCCTTGTTATTGTATGCTTATGCACATGCATACGAATAACCACAACGGCGGCGTCTTCCTTAGTGTCGACAACAAAAATTGTCGTCTTTTTTCGCTCGGTTATGTGGTATTTAACGTTCTTGAACCATTTTATTTCAGTTTTACAAAGCATTTTGCTTTTTAAGCGCGCGTGCAATCTATGTGGAAAGTTTTCTTGCTAAATAAGAACTTCTTCGTAGGTTTTTGTTTTGTTCATAAGTTGGTTTTTGGGGTATTTTAACGTATATCGCACCACCATCGCCACCATCAACACCACACCAAAGCATCTAATTACTCTATTAGCATGAAAAACCATCAGGAAAGTCTCTTTCTCAGAGTGAAAAGTTTCAACTCAAATATTTACAAGTACAAGAAAATTGCCAACTCGGAGGCAATATTGAAAGCAGAGTGAGTTAGATACACAAACACATATAGAGACGCCATTCTCTAGGATGTTTATTGAAATTATTGTGCATAGGATTTATGCAAGTTCCAGTAATTATGGAGCATACAAAATGGCTATATGTATATAGTGTTCTACGTACATATGTGTACAGTGTACCTACACTTTTAACGACTCATCTTATGGAAGATGAAGTTTTTTGTAAGAAAATTTTGTGATCTTCCTGATGATGATTTTCTTTTGGAAACAATTTGTGTTCTTTCAAGAGTTTATATTGTTCTATAACTCTCTGGATTCAGATTAATGTTTTATTTGAGTTTTAGATTTAATAACAACATACATAAAAAGTACATGTACGAGTATGATGTATATGACAGAGAACAAAGACAAACATTTAGGGATTAACGAAGAAGATTTGAAGGCAAAAGTTAAGCTGCTTGAGCAGTCGGAAAATAACAATTTATCTTCTATCTTTTTGTTTTGATTTGTTTTTTTTTGTTGTTGTTGTTATTGTTAAGGGCAGATTGATATCTATTGGATTTGAAAAGGAGGGATTTTATATTTCCTAAATATTAATGAAGTAATTGATAGACATTATTTGTCAAAAAGTAGGTAAAGAGAATTTTAGGAAGATTCTACTTTTACCTAATGTTGATATTTTTGTAGTTTGATTTGAAAAATCTAACAATTTTGTCCTTAATTTAAGACGTGTTTTCCAAATGGTAACTGTAGTAGTATAGAAAAACAACAACGAATCAATGAAAATACAGAAACAAAAGACCCTCTTCATTTTATTATCATTATCTGATCCGGATCAGATTTGGTACGGGTATTAAAATACAGCTAATACATAAATGAATAAAGTATTTTGTATGCATTAAAAACTTCTTTTAAGATTTCTGATTTATAATACAGTCAACTAGCATAATATGTAAAGGGTTTTTCAACAGGGACGCTACAAAAGTAGAGCAACAGGGACAGCAAACGACGACATATTTCTTGCCGCTCTTTTGACATTTCTCTTCAGTAAAGTTTGCCATTTCATGATGGAAAGATATACGAGCCAAAACTAGTCCGAATTATTAAAATTTACTACCGAAACTCGGAGTCAGTGGCGTCAACGTTTAGAGCGCTACGTCCAATTTATGGTCGTCATAATCGTCCTAGCAGATCAACAATTGAGCGTCTAGTGGAAAAATTTGAATCCACAGGCACAGTACAAAATGTTCCCGTGCTAGTGAGACAAAGAAGTGTCCGTAGTGTCGAGAATATTGCTGCCGCTGAGGCTTCAGTTGCAGAAAGCCCAAATGTGTCTCTCACACGTCGTTCTCAAGCGTTCTGCATCTCTGTGACGTCGTTGTGGCGAATTTTGCAAAAAGATCTTGGCCTACATCCTTACAAGATTAAATTGACGCAAGAACTGAAGCCGCTTGACCACCAGGAGCGTCCTATGTTCGTGAATTGGGCTGAGCAATAACTTGAAAATGATTCGGATTTTCATCGAAAAATCATCTTCAGCGATGAGGCTCATTTCTGGCTGAATGGCTTCGTTAATAAACAAAATATGCAGTATTGGTCAGGCAGCAATCCACACGTACTTTATGAGTCATCATTGCATCCCGAAAAAATTACGGTTTGGTGTGGTTTATGGGCCGGCGGCTTCATTCGGCCGTACTTCTCCCGTGATGATCAAGACCGGCACGTTGCTGTGAATGGGGATCGCTACCGTTCAATGATAACCGAATATTTTTAGCTTCAATTGGATGATATAAGGACTTGGAGGACATGTGGTTCCAACAGGACGGCGCCACAAGCCACACAGCGAATGTCACAAGCAATTTATTGGAAATCAAGTTTCGAGAACGTGTTATCTCACGAAATGGTCCAGTCGCTTGGCCGCTTCGGTCGTGCGATTTGACGCCGTTAGACTATTTCCTGTGGGGCTACGTCAAGTCTATAGTCTATGCCAACAAGCCAGCGACGATTGATGAACTTCGTACGAATATCGAACGTGAAATTGCAGCAGTATCGGCCGATTTATGCTTGAAAACCGTCGAAAATTGGGTTCAGCGTCTGGACTTCTCCAAGCGTGCCCGTAGTGGCCATGTAAAAGAAATCCAGTTCCATACATTATGGCATTGAACGTTCTTTCACAGAAATAAAGAATTTCATTAATATCCAAAATCGTTTTTGTTTTATTTCAAAAAAAACTTTTGTAGCGCTCTTATTGAAAAACCCGAAACAGATACAAATTTGAGTATTCGCAGCCTCAACGGCCACCACAATTTTGCGATCAATTTCAATTCTTATTGCTCGCAGAGGAAAGTATGACAATTTTGGAAATTTTTTAATATCATAGGTGTTCATTATTACTTAAGTTAGTGTTGAGAAAGAAAGTAAGGGTGATAAAATTCCATATGTCACGATTTTAATCTTTTCAGCTCAAATCTGTTTTACAGTTTGATTACAGAAAAGCGGCAAAATTAATATCAAAAATTGTCTGTCTGGAGTGTAGGTATTGGTATAAAAACGAAAGTTGTGCAATCGTAAATATTTAACTTGAAATTTTTACCAAACTTTACTCATAGATAATAGGCAAGACGAAAAAAGTAGATCTATATCATTTCTTTAGGTAGATCTGTGCAGCTTTATCCTCAACAATATTGGTTCCTGGCTATTTAAAATTTTACAATCGTTAAAAGGAATATTATTTTTTTTTCGAAAATCATTAACAACGTAACTCCCATAGAACGTGTTTTGACTTTCTTGAAAACTGATCTTTTGAAAAGTTTCCATTGGAGATATTTATTGTGCATCAAAGTTTACAAAAAAAAATATTTTTTCGATTTAGAATTATTTTTTTAAATTCGTGTTTGAAACCTTAATTTCGAAAGCGACTGGATCTTTTTTTAAATTGTTATAACATTCATAATATTCGTTTTTTTTTTACATCAACTCATCTCTTCTATGATTTAACCGATTTGAATCATATTTGTATACAGAGCCATCTAAGATTTATCAAAATTGTAAAATCAATATAGTAATATAGTAAAATATAAACACTTTAGTTTAATAAACTTCCACCTATGCCCGCCTCTCCACCTCCTTGAAAGTGACTACCCAGGGCTACCTTCTTGGCTTTAAAGAGTCACTTTGGCTCTTTTTTTTCCAGGTGTGGCTCTTTGGCTCGACTTTTCTAAAATCATCTAAAAATTGGCTCTTTTTGTGATTTTTGTGTTTTTTTTGTATGTTTTTCAGAATAATATAACTACTTAAATTTCCTTTTTCATAATATTTCAATTTTCCTCTAAATAAAAAACTCTTTGAAATTTTCCTCTGAGTAAAAATTCTTTGAAATCTGACCGCGTTCATTTTCATTAAAAAATCAATTTCTTATGTTCGGTTTCACAAAAATATTTAACAGGCTTTTAAATTTTTAAATGACGTATTTTGAATGGAACAAACGTCATTTTTAGATTAAAGAGCCTGTTAAATAGTTAAAAGAGCTTTATGAAAGCGGCCATTATTTTTTAGCTTTTGGCCTTAATATTCCCTGAACGTAGCAATAAGAAAGAATGAGATGAATATAGTGTGCCATATTTCGGGTTTTATTTTGCAATGTTTCAGCTGTTGTCTGTTGTGTTTTTTTTTTCTTAGTTTTTGTTATTTTTTCAAATATATAAATATTTGTGAATTATAATTTGGCATTTTTGTATTATGGGGACGTTTTCAGCGGTGACTCTTTTTTTTAAATACTCTTTTTACTAGCCCTTTCTCAAAATCTAGAAAAGTAGCCCTGTGTTAAAATTTAGTACCGATGATTTTTTTTTTTGTGAACACCGGGCATTAGGCTATACAAGTATACATCCAACATATCATTGGGGAAACTGATCTCGCCGAAGAGATACTTTGTGGTTTTTTGGGAGTCATGTAACGGCTTAACCAGTTTTTTTCTTTAAGCCATGCCCATACACAAAAAAAAAAAACCATAGAAGAATATTGGGAAAGAAATGGCCGTTATATAGCACAATGATCCGTCCTGTCTTTATCTAATACATTTTAAATTATCTGTGCCTCAGTAAAAATTTAATTCTAAAGGGTTTTCCAATAAGAGGTGTTATTTTGATATTCAAAGAAAAATGGCATTTTTTGAGATAAATGATCGGATGTTTATTTCATTATAAAGAGGTATGCCGTTAATAATGGAACACAACATCAGCCAAATGGCCGCCACGACCACGCTTACAGGACCATATCCTTTTCATGAAATTTTCCATAACCAAATCGCAAAGTGGCTGCCCTATGTCCTCGATAGCCTCACGAATTCCATCTTTGAGGTCTTGAATCGACGCTGGGCTGTTGGCGTAGACCTTATCTTTCACGTGGCCCCAAAGGAAGAAGTCGCAAGGTGTTAAATCACAAGATCTCGGTGGCCAATTGTGATCACCTCTTCGAGAGATAACACGGTCCGGAAACTTTTCCCGTAAAAGATCGATGGTTTCATTGCTTGTGTGGCACTTAGCGCCGTCTTATTGAAAGTAAACGTTGTCCAGATCAATACCATCCAATTCCGGCCATAAAAAATCATTAATCATCTCTCGATAGCGCAATCCATTGACCGTAACTGTTGCTCCAGCCTCATTTTCGAAAAAGTAAGGTCCAATGACCCCGCCGGACCATAAACCGCACCAAACAGTCACGCGTTGAGGATGGAGAGGTTTTTCAACAATAACTCTTGGGTTTTTCGAGCCCCAGATGCGACAGTTTTGCTTGTTGACGTAGCCTCCGAGGTGGAAATGGGCCTCATCAGTCAAGATGATTTTTCGACGAAATTCCGGATCATTTTCATGCATTTCAAGGACCCAATCAGCAAAGACACGACGTTTTTGATGATCAGCCGGCTTGAGTTCTTGTGTTAGCTGAACTTTATAAGCCTTAAGACCCAAGTCTTTATGCAAAATACGGTGTAATGACGTTTGTGGAATGCCTAATTCCAAAGAACGACGAGGAATGGACAAATCTGGGTTTTCTTCAACACTTTGGGCTACAACAGCAATATTCTAAGTTGTTCTTGAGCGACGTGCACGGGTTTTATTCTTCACATCACTAACTTGTCCCAACAGCTCGAATTTGTCCACCAATTTCTGTATTGCGGTCCGACAAGGTGCTTCACGACGACCCAAAAATGTTTTAGTTTTACGAACCGTCTCTGCCAAATTTTCACCATTTTTATAGTGAATTTTAATAATTTCAATGCGTTGTTGAAGCGTGTATCGTTCCATTTTTATTAATGGCGTAGTTTCTACTTGTCAAATGTCAAAAAATGACAGTTTCAAAAGTGACAGCTACCGAAATAGCGGGCTATTCAAAATAACACCTCTTATTGGAAAACCCTTTATATTAAATCTGGATCTACATACAGGCACACAATTCTTAAATTATTATTCCCCCCAAAAACAAATAAAGGGAATCATCATTCATATAACACCTAGACTATAATCTACCTTCTTCTACCTAGATAAAATATGCACTTTTCATAAAACGGAAAGCCATTACCTACCTAGTTGGTTTTTAACAAACTTTTATTTTTTCCTTTTCCTGGGACTTCCCGAAGCCCCACAAATTCACACCGTTTCATTGCTCTTAAAACCAAAATACCTATTGAAAGCTAAAATAAAAAAATTAAAAATCCTGTATCCTTATCTATATACCATCCGACAACAAAAAAATAAATCCTCCATTATATCGTTACACTGATGTTTAGCCAGGCAGCTTTCAGGAGGCCGAACTTTTAATTGCATACCAATGTGTATACTTTCTCCATTTAAAAACACTTCCATTAAACTCCGCTATACTTTTGTTTGTATACCTCTATATATGCAGGTATAAAAAAATTTGAAAATTCAAAAGGATATAAAATTGAAACACAAACAAACAAAAAATAAAAAAAAATCAACAATGGAAAGAATAAACAGATCGTAGAACAAAGTATGTTCATGGAAGCTTAAAGTGATTTTCACACCCAGAACCATCGTCAGAACCGCCAGACGACTATTATATATAGTAAGAAAAGAAGATATTGCCGTGCCGGTAGTCCTTAAATCTTCATCCTGTCGGCTATTAAGTACACTGCTGCACTATGTAATATTGCAGTTTCTGAGAAAAGACAGTTTGTGTTTCTCCCCCCAATCGCTGATGGTCAGACACTCTTAAGGATGCCACAAAAAAAAATCCTCCTCAAAGGATGTTGACTTTTCCGCAGTTTTTTTTTTTCGTTTGTTTGTCTTCTTCTCACTTTTATTTTTTTATTATTATATTCCTGCATGAAAAGAACCAAATACTTTATCCATTCAAATGCAACACCATCAACTTCCCTCGCGCGTACACACCATTTCCGGTTCCGGTACCAGTTCCAGTTCCAGGGCCGAGTGCTTGAGAGCCGGTGTAATTGAAAAAGAATCACAGTGAAAAATGTAACATAATAACTTGTGTGCGCTCAAGGGGAAACTGATAGCGCAAACGAGAGATTTCATCTTACAAAAGTCACTGACGATGCCGTGCTGGCTATACCATCGTCGTCGTTTTGGCCCCGTCTTTTAATATCCAGATCTATCCACTATTGAAGATTCGGAGATTCAACTAGAAGTGCGCCCGGAGACTGCACTATACCAAAGGAAATGCAATTAAACATTCAAGAGGAATAACGAAGGGCGAAGATATGGTGATGGCAATAACGTGGCGTGGCGAGGGTGAAGCACGAGTAAAGAAGCACTGCGAAATATTCATCGTGAAATCGCGAAATTTCCTGTTTTGTATGTTTGTTTCCTGTTTACTTTTTTTGTCTATTTATCCTGGCGCGCCCGGTCTTCCTTTAGAATCTCCTTGTCTTTTTTTTTAATTTTGAGGGAGTTGGATGATGAATATTAAAGCTAAAAGCTCTATACCTATAGAGCGAATACAAACAAAAACATCCTACTAGATGTAGGTTACGTAACACCAACTGGCATATCCTTTTTGTATCATTTTTCTTCTTTTTTTTTAGTTTGAGTTCAAAATAGGGAGACAAAAAAACATAAATTCCTGAAACGGTATAATAAAAACGCAGCTTACTCCTGGTAGGGGTGGGTGGTGATGGTGTAGATGGATTTTGTTTTGTCGGGGTATGCGGAACGGTGCAACCCTAGCAATAAGAGTCATCTATGAAAAAAAAAAAAAAACAAAAACAAAAATCCAAAGTGATGTTCAGTGTGTCCAACAAGGACGAAGTCAAATTGACATTTTGGCAGGAACATCTGAAAATTTAACGCACCGTTGCACCTAACCAATTTTTGATGAGAACGTTATTTTCATTTTCACAGTCGATTGTATGTTTGGCCCTACAAATGGATAGTAATAAAAATATGGAAGTCTAGGTATGCTATTGTAGTATATGCGACACAAACACGAAGTTCACCATTGATGAATTTGACATAAGAAATAGTCAAATATGAAATGTGGAATATTTTTTTATAAAATGTCACTAGGAAAATAAATAGATGTATCCGAATGTAAATAGTGCTTTTTAAGTTCATCGAAGGTCCATCAGTAAGAACGATTATTATAAAATAAATAATTATAACATTCTTTACCGAGACTGTAGAAATGCAAATTTTTAACAGTTAAAACAGATTTTCAGCATTGAAAGTAGGTATATGTAGATACATCAATGCGCATCACGCGAATTGAAAAAAATTCTGGGTGCCAAAGTATATACCCACCCTGGTCCCGCTAGGCCGCATAAACCGTACTTTTATTTACAAAACTGTTATAAATTGTAATGTCTACTGTCACTTCATTTTTATTACTGATACGTAGCACATCCATGCGGTATAGATACTACCTACACACAGAACATTTTTTATAAAAATAGTCAGAGGCATTTCTGAAATAGAACAACCTTTTCTTAACGGTTATATAGGAGGAGCCGTTATTCTAGCAACTGAAAATATTAGGCATGTTCAGAAAAATGGTATTATGCAATCTCATTCACATGAACAGGATTCGTCAGCAAAAGTTTTCAGTTTTTTCTGTCAAAATACTGAGGAAAAAATATTTGGTATACATTTTTGAGAAATTTCGAAACACTGTTTGGAGAAAATCACATCAGTGTAACACACATTTTTGATGTGTAAACATCTATGCTGGCGGTAGAGCGAAAAAAATAACGTGAACGTTCGTGTGCAACGTTACGTCGTGCAACGTTACGGTGTGCAATGTTACGATCTGCATACTAGGATGGGTGCGTTCAATGAAAAAAAATCTTAAGATCCCCTTCAAGCAAAAACAAGTCCGTTTTGGATCCGCGCACGTTGATGTTTACACATATTAATCGTGAGTCCCGCCACTCACACAATTTTTTTTTTTTTTGTTCGTGCGTTCTTCATGTAATGTCAACCTTGGTTAAATTCTCTAGTCCAATTTGTGTATCCGTTTACAGGATGTTTGAGAATTTTCTCTTGAAATATATATTTTTAACGCAAAACTAGGTCCCACACCAAAAATACTATGTTAAGGCTTAACTACATTGAAGGAAAAAGTGAAAAAGTGAACAACAAAAACATGCGCTAGAGATGCCTGTATGCAAAATTTTTTTACGAAAATTGTGTTTGATTTGTCATTTCAGATTGACTTCGTAGATCGAACCCAATTGGTTCGCATCTCTAGACAATGTTTTTGTCCTTCACTTTTCTACTTTTTCACTTAAATGTAGTTAAGCCTTTATTATAGAAAAATTCATTAATTCTTCAATTTCAATGAAATTTGATGGATCTTGCACGGACAAAGCAAAATTAATTGAAATCATGTCTAAATAAATTTATTTGTATGCAAAAAAAATAATTGTTTGTATGGTGTGGTACATACAAAATTTATTTTCCGTTGAGATTAAATCGGAGACTAAGGGAGTTTTGTTTTCACTCAATTTAAAATCGAAAAAGTGTACACAAAGTGTGTTTCAAAAAAAATTAAATTAAATAGTTTTAAGACTGTATTTAATTATAAAAAATTAATGTATTAATGTATTAATTTTTTAAATTAATAATAAAAAAAATACATTAATCTAAAAAAACAAAAATTTTTCAACCTCTATGCTAAGTTTTTGCACTCAAATTAGTTTTTTTTTTGTCACCATAATATAGGCCGTTTTCATCACCATAATATAGGCCGTTTTCGAAAACGTCATCTGCGTCAAAAATGCGTTTGCAGAATGTTCTTAAACGCAAACTGCAAAAGTCTTCTGTTCGAAAATACAAATTCTACTGCATTAGCATTGTGTTCGATAAATGCAGTTTGCTAAAGTCAACATCATCTGCGTTGGAGCTGTGCTGTTAGAAAATGGAAGTGACAAAAGAGACAGACATAATGGTTTGAGAGATTGTTAGCTATTTAAAATTTTTGGATATCAGTCAGGAAGTCAAAACAATAATACGTCACGTCGCGACTGAAAATGACGAACGAAAGTGAATCTGAAAATTCTGATGAAATTGGCTTTTTTTCGAAAACGTCAACTGCGCTTGCCAAAAAATCATTTGACGTTCATCAAAAGACATGCGTGCAAGCAGGACGATTGCATATATTTGACGATTGTAAATTTTTACGTCATAAATAACAATCAATTGCAGGTCAAATTGACGTTAGTTTGACGTTTCGAAAACGGCCGTATTTAATCTACCTACATTTACATCAGGCTCTACTAGAAAAATAATAATTCATCCAAACGAAATAATTCTTTTTCGATCTTGAAAAACCTACATTGAGAATTAATGACGCCATCACAGAAAAAATTTACGTTTCCATACAAATTATCGATAGCAGAGATGTATACACAAAAAATCACTTCTGTAACATAATTTTTCTGCACTTAGCTAAACCGGAAGTAAATTTGTTGTTGTAGAATTTAACATTTAAACTGTATAGCTCTTTGGAAAAAAAACATATCATACAAAAATCGTAACAGGCTGTTTGATTTTAGAAAGTCTGACCAAAAGTTCAAAATTTCAAGCTGATTTTTTTTTTGTAAAACGGAACACTTTCCTCAGAATTCGCTTGTAACACTTTTTTACTTTAATCAAATATTAACCAAAAAAATTGACTTCACTCTAAAACATCAAGATTCCTAGACCTCAAGATAGCGGCTACATTTTATGGAATCTGAGGCGTAAAAACTAAGTTGAAGTATTATGGTGACCCCATAGGTACCTGGAATTAAAATTTTAATGGACTTCGACTTGCATTAATTTCTTGTCTCTTTTTGTCTACTATTTTAATGGACTTATATAAGACAAGTTACCATCATTATTATTTCTACAACCAAAATGTTGTCCAGTTCCCATAGGCGTCCTTCAACAAGTCTTTCCAGCAACATATTCCGATATCATTCAGTTGCGCACCTCAAGCCAATGGGTTTCTTTTCTTCCTTGTTATCGATAAACAATGGGTTTCCGAGCTGAGTTCAAAGTTGTAGCATTTCCGGAATTCCCTTTCTCCTTTCTTTCCTCACAGCGCCGACGCAAATCGGCCTCCTGAGCTAATATAATTTTCCAGTTCCCAAGGCTTCATTAAGATGAAACAGAAAGTATTCTGAATTGAAATTTAAGATAAAGCTCGAGGAGGAGCTGGTAAGATTATAATTTTCTGGTACAGGTGCGTAGCGAGGAATATATCATCATCATCGGCTCGACAACCGCGGTCCGGTCCTGGCCTCCTTCAACAAGTCTCTCCACCCATCCCGGTCTCGAGCCGCCGCCATTCAATTGCGCACCCCAAGGCTCCGGGCGTCCTGGTCTACGCCATCTCTCCAGCGCAAGCATGGTCTACCACGCTGTCGTCTACCATAGAATGTACCACAAAGAACTTTCCGAGCAGGTTCCTCTTCGCTCATGCGAGCTAGGTTCCCTGCCCACCGGAGTCTACCGAGCTTAATTTTTGTCACGATATCTGCTTCAAGGTAGATTGCGTACAATTCATGATTGTATACCGTCTCTGGAGACGGCTTCTTTGTAGAACACAAACACAGTTCCCCAAAAGTATGGTTTCAAGTACCATCCAAGTAATAAAGCGATTGAAAAACAACGTTAAATAAAACATGGAGTAAAAATGTGAAACAAGATGTTTGGAGTATAGTCCCATCTAGTTTTTACTTGCGATATAGGTACTATATGGGAAGTTATGGATTCGTACAAAAAATCGAACTCGAGATTTTGATCAAACTTTACATTACGATGATAGAGAAGTCAAAAAAGTGGGTCTCGCAAAAACGTCCGTCTGTCTGTCTGTCTGTCGGTTCGACTACAGCCTAAACGGATGGGTCGATTTTCTTTAAACTTGGTACCTAGCGTTTTTTGGACATTCCCCCCACCCGTTTTGTTCTCTTTTTTTTTAGGACCATAATTAACAGTAGCTGTAGATTTTTAAAAAAAGTTTTAATATTTTTTTTTGAAAACTCAATATTTCAAAAACGACTTAGTCGATTTTTATTAAACTTGGTTAATAGCAGTTTTTTTACTTTATCTAGAAGATTTTTGACAAAAATTTTTGTAATACCCAAAAATAACGGTGCCTCCCATACAAATGATAAAAAACCGTCAAGAAAAATATTTTGCTTCTCAAAAACGACTCCTACGATTTTCATAAAAGTTTTTTTGTGCGTTAAAATTAGTACGATCTACCATTTAAAATTTTTAAAGTTTATATTTTACGTTTATTAACAGTACCTCTCATAGAACGGTTTCTTTGATTTTCGACTATCTCAACATCTGATCGACCAAATAAAATTAGATTTTTTATACAGAAGCTTGTAACAAATATAAATAAAAGTGCGTATCAAAATTATCTAAAAAATGATTTTTGGATTTAAAAAAAAAAAATCAAAATTATTTTTTGAAAATTCGATATTTCGAAAACTGGTAGCAGATTTTTTTGTGAAGTTCAATTTTTAACGCAACATTAATAAATGCTTTAAATTGGCGTACCAATTATTTTTCTCAAAAATGTTAACGAAATTTTATATATAAAAAATTAATTATTTTTAAAACCGCTCCTACGATTTTCAAATTTTTTTTCTCATAAATGAAGATTTATATAAGAAATCAGATGGTGTACATAGCGTTGGGTTAAAACGGATTCAAAGTATTTTAATCAATTTCTTTCTAATTTTGTTGATTTAAAACAATTTACCAGTTTAAATAGTAGGTATAATTTCCTTTTATGCATATTGCATATGTGCAACACTAGGCTATATTGTTAATTTTTGTATACTCACATAATACCACTCAGATTGGCAAATGGATAAAATATATACTCCTATAGCTAATTTATTTCAGACTACAGAACCACAATGTGATCGCGCATAAGAGCAAGTTCGTGCGACCCAGTCGTGCATATTTTTTTTATTATATTTATTATACAAATTCAATATATAAATACCTATAGAAGTCAAAAATTTGAATTTGAACTTTGTTGCGCTTTCGTCTTTATTTTATGGCAAAGTTTCAGGTAAACGATGTATACTTCGATCATAAATCATATCAATAATAAAGTAATGGAATTTTTCAAGACAGACTGTAAAGGGTAGAAATAAATTCACAGTAATGGATTTTCGGCCTCGTGTCATGCAATAATACTCCGTTTGCTCTTTGCAACAGTTGCGGATGGCGGAAATGTATACACAGTAAAGCAGCATGCATGATGGTCCCAAACAAAAGAAATAAGCACACATCAAGCCTCGGAATGAAGAGCATCCAATTGCAATAGTTCCGCCATTTTTTTTTTTTTTTTTTTTTGTGTAAAGCTTCTTTGTTCTCATCCGGGGTTTCTATATGTGAAGTGAACACATGAACACATGAACACACATATAGAATCCACCTTTTGCCTTCTATACTCTATTTTGCTATTCATTTATGAATGAACCATCGTTATGCTAGGTAGGTACAAGGTACTTCTATTTCTAGGCAACCGTACATTTTCCCTGATGAGAGAGAGACTTTCCAAGTGAATCCTTGTAACAGGATTGAAAATTCTACATTCACAAAAAAGTGGCATAGTGAAAAAAGGCTAAGGAAAGGAATACAAAGTAAGCCGGAGAGTGGAGGAGGGGGAGGGGAGTATATGGTGAAGAGGTACATACATATATGTGAATTTGTATGAATTCAACGTGTAATGTAATTTAAAAATTTATAAGTGTACGTCGCGTCACCGTGTCGTGCACCAGAGATAGACCACTGCACCGAGAGCAACCTTTAGAGATGAATGTGAATCTATGGTGGATTTGGTTAAAGGAAAAAGGACGAACATCAATCTTTTTTCCTGTTTGCTTTTACCTGTTAATAGAAAAGTCAAATGCGGAAAGTTATAAAAAATATCATGGAAGCTGATGGTTGATTGGGGTATGTGTGTGCAAAAAAATAAAAAACAAGCTCCCTGTCAACCCCTCGAGAGTGTGCGCTGGCTGCGGTCGGCATCGTGCACCGTCACGCTTGTCGTCGCGTCCGTACCAAAAGAGGACTGCAAAAAGAACACTTTATTCAATATGTGTGTTTAGGGAGTGCAAAAAGTAAACGACTGCCACACACATACACATAAATATAGAAGACCAACATCATACTATCATATGAAATCCCCGAAGAGGATATATTGTGATGATTTTATGAATTCAGAGTGTAAATAGGCTTTGAATCGAGCATTAAATTGCATGCAAGTGCACGAACAATTCAACGCGAAACGGCGTTGCGGGGCGCGGCGTTGACGATGAATAAAACGGACGGAACTTTTGCAAATGTTTAATTTGATTTAATTGAAGTTCGTTGTTGTTTTCCGGAGAGGAAAGCATATCTGTAGAGCGTATAGCACATACATTTCACCCAATGTTGCTCTTGCATATTTGGCATGAACCCCAGTGTGTGCGGCTCTGTTCTGTGATGCTCTTATGCCGAACTGAACTGCAGCAGCAAGCGGTTAGCCCAAGCTTGGAAATACGATTAAACAAAATGTTATTTAGTTTGGCAACTGATGGCAGCGCTGACAGATGGAAAAGTTGATTTAATAAAAGGAATTTACGGCCCGGCCTCATCACCCATCACTGTGATGGAAAGTTTTTGCATTAAGTTTCATCAAGAGAGAGAGAGAGAGACCAGAATTTTTATGAGTTCCGGTTATTGGTTTATATTCATATAGGTATGAGACAAGTGAATAAATTAATTAATACTTTTAAGGCTTAAAGAGCGGTTTTAATTGAAAAATAAATACATCAATATGTCATAATGCATAAATACAAATAAATGTCAAAGTCCAACTTTTCTTAAAGCCTTCAAGTTG
Source organism: Leucozona laternaria (assembly GCA_932273885.2). NCBI lineage: Eukaryota > Metazoa > Arthropoda > Insecta > Diptera > Syrphidae > Leucozona > Leucozona laternaria. Next base: position 16,342,933 of record OW026368.1, on the reverse strand, counting down.
AAAATGAGCGAAACCTCACAGTTTTGTCACAAGAAACCAATATTTGACCTATAGAACAAGAATGAAAAATAATACGTATACGCCCTGGTGCTCAAATTTGACGTAACATAATGACTCAAAATCGGTGAGGATTTAGTACGATGTTAAAGCATGTGAAGTATTGAGGCTATAATGAGAATTTCCCAAATTTAAAAAACTAGATAGCGTCGGTTCTATTATTACAGTTAATATCACCATAAAATGACTATTTTATTTTTGAAGTATTATTCTAACTTCATATGTCACTTTGACAATTACAAATGTGAAAAGGTATGTTTGCTTACTTTTGTGAACGAATTGTCACTGTTTGAGGTGTGATTAGCTTTAGTTGCTGAAGATATGAATGACTTTGAAGTCAATTATCCGTTTCGGAAATTATGTATAGGCTGCATTTATTTTTATTTTATTTTTCTCTGAAATTTCTGATAAGATCTATGAATAAAGTCTTGTTTGTCAAAATTAGGTTTGCAATTAAACCATTTTATGATTAAGTTTGGCAACTATTTAAAAACATCGATAACACTTACAATGCCATGTTATACTTTTTTGTAAAGCCAGAATATATCTTCTTTTATTTTTAAATAAAGTTGTTTTAGTGAAATTTTTTTGAAAAAAAATAATTTTCAAACTCAAAATTTTGAAAAAAAAATTAAAATTAATTTTTAGTCAAAACCAAAAAATCCGATGCTAATATCTCTTTTAATTCTTTAAAAATTGAAATTAACAGAAGTAAGTTGCTCTAAAGATCCTATTTCCATTATACGTAGCTCGTAAAGTAGATTTAGGTTATTTCGATTTTCTCAAAAAGTACAAGGTATTTAAGTATCCGGTTTTCTGTATTTGACTAAAAATTTATAAGAGCATTGAATTTGGAAAACAAAAATAGAACTTAATTACGTAAAATTTTGAAAAAAATTTGATTTAAAATTTGTTTTCATTTTTTTTTTTCAAAATGTTTAATTTTTTGTTTTAGGTAAAATTTTTAGAAAGCTGTCCCTCTCGGCTAAACGGGGAGAATAGACCCCCTCCCATATGATGTTTCTCTTGTCTGCACCCAACCCACAAACTGTAGTTTTTTTTTACACCTTATGTGAATCACCCTGTAGGTATATCCATTTCTCTTCAAAAGTTTATTTATAACCATATTCCAACCGAAAGCTTATACTTTCACGTTTAAATAAAAAACACATTATTTCTATATAAGGTATGTGGTTTATTTTAAAGTAATAAAACACAACATTTCTTGAAAACCAAAAGATCACAGATTTAATTATTTTCTAATAAACTCTCTTCATTAACTCAATACAAAAAAAAAAAAATCTCAAAACTTTAATTTTCTTAGAAAAATTTCAACACTTCATTCTCTGTCCTGAAGTTTTAGTTATGGATTTTATGAGAAATTCAATTCAGCATTATCCACAACAAAAAAAAAACAAAACAGATAATTTAGATTTTAGACGCGGCCGTATTTAATTTAAGAGGCCTCTGGTAGACAAAGATAATGTTGCATTTCTTTTATAACCATCGAATGGGATTGAATTCTTTTCTAGCTTTTTTTTTTTCATCGCTAGAAAGTCTCGTTTTTTTTTTAACCAAAAAAACACGTTTTTTTGACCTCCTCCTCAAAATTTATTTTGATTAAATTTATTTTCTAAAATTGTATGTGTTAGTGTATTGGACTCTGACGCTGGAGGTCTGCAGATCGAACGCACTAAATTCTTTTTCAAAGGCAGTTACCCTACTGCCTCCTGCGAGGAATTGATAAAATCCTCCAACAATTTGGCCAAACGGAAACCCGACCCTGTAAAGTTATATAAAAGACAAGATAAATAACGCTAACAAGTTCGAAGTGATAGAAAGGAAGGGCCCCAATTTTTTATTTTTCCCTAGGGTCTCTATTCTACGAGGTTCGGCCTTGTTTAAATGTATCATCAGCTCGAACCACACCACACGCAACCACATACCTTCCTACGAATAAGGACTCAAGACTCAGCATTTGGATTTTTCCATTGTCTTCATTTATATAAAGTACGTATGTACGTACTATACACAGACACCGACATAACTATTCACAAATGGGAAAATTAAATTCTCCAATACCAGAATTGAATGAAGGCTAGCTCAAGGCTAAATTTCCTTCGGTGTGATGGTGTGTGAGGTAGTCGTCGCCGCCGCCGCCGGCACATAGAACAACAATCGAATCCAACACATTGTGGAACAAGAAGGGAAAATCTCATTTTAAAATTTAATTAATATCTATTTAAGTATATCTAATCTCAGTGCCTGCTGAACGAAACTTCCTGTGTTTCATCCTTATAACAACCCTTAACACTCCCTTCACTATACAGGACTTCTATAACGTCTTTTGTCTGCCTATCTTTTAACTGCCATCTTCTTTTCCCGTCCGTCGCGACGCCGTCATCGGTCTTCCTTGGTGTCCAGAGGAGTCCTTGTTCTTATTCTCAATTTAATCCGTTTTTCATTTGCCTGCCGGAGTATCCGTCGGTTGCTTGATGATGGGTTCTTGCTTTTTGTGGAAATAGAGCTCGTGGTGTTGTAAGAACTGGGCCTACTACATTTTGCTCCATTTAGCATTGCCCTCCGATTTTATTGCTCACACTCGGCCTGAATTCTATGAAAACATCAGACAATAAACAAAGAGGGTAGGGAGGAGTTCGTGCTGTCAACCCTTTTCGGTTTGGAGGTGATAGCGAAACTAAAAGCCTTCCTATACTCCAAAACGGTATTAGCTTCCTGCAACGAAGAGTGTAAAAGATTTGAACAAGTGACAGCAACAGCAACAAATTTGTAGAGGTACAAGCAAAAAAGGCAGTCTTCTTGTTCGGAAAATTCTATATTCTCTTTACAATCCCTAATAGCAATCTCTTCAACTTATGAATTAATAAAAAGTTAACATCACGGAAAAAAAAAAATAACAACGACATTATAGTAGGGCAATGTTTGAAAACTTTGGAACTGTTTTGTCAGGTCAGAAAAGGAATATGAATATAACCTAGATATGCATCGACTTGATCGCACAAACTTGTTCTTGTGGTTAAATACTGTATGTAATCCAACATTCATTTAACGTGTCAATATTAAAAGAATCAAAAGCTCTTAAAAATTTATTTTTCTTTGATATTTTTTTTGTTTATAAAAACATGTTTTCAAATATTTTTAAATGCCTTATTGTTTAAACAATTGAGAAACATCGGATTGCAAAATTATAACTAAATGGGTTTAACCATGGCAAAGGTATACGCGAATAACCCAAAAATAAGACCATTTTCTCAAAAAACGTGGAATACCTTATTCCGTTATGTGAATTTTTTGAGAAAAACCTGAAACGCAGTTTTCTTAAAATTAAATTGGTTATTGCAGGTTCGAAATTTAGTCAAAATCGTTAGAGCCGTTTTTGCGAAAATTTGAAAAACCAAAATATTTGTATGGCAGCTTCCCGTTCTAGATGAGCTAAAACAAAAATTCGAATTTCCCTTCTAAGGGAATCATATAAAAATGATCTGTACCAAATTTTAAGCAAATCGATCCACCCGTTTAGGCTCTAGCTCAAATTACAGTGAACGCACCGACGCACAGACAGACCGACCGACGGCATGATGAAACTCACATTTTGAACTACTCGATGATCTTAGTGTAAGTTTTGATTACAACCCCAATTTTTTTTTACACGAAACCAAAACTTGCCCTATAGAGCAAGTAAAAAAACTGGACACAAATAAACTGTTCTCTTTAGGTGTATAACAATAGTCTTTATCTAACTATCTCTGTAGCTCTTAGTTCAACTTTTGCGAGACTTTGTCTGAGCGATATTGTGAAATTCGAATCTTATAACTCAAACCAGATCAGTTTTTTCCACATGCCCCCCCCCCCCCCCCCTACATCCCATTTTATTAACTTTATCTGATTTTTTAAGTTTCTACAGTTCTAATACATACAATAATTGCGAACAAAAAGAAGTCTTAAAAAAAGAGTTACTTGAGGTGGATTTATTATAACTCCAAGCAAATTGTATTTCAAAAGCAAGTCTAAGCGATTGAAGCCCTATTTTTCAGTGGTGAGTTAAACCAGAGTAAGTTTAACTCACCGCCATATTATTCACTAGATACATCCTGATTAAAACTTACATAAATCCAGATGTATTTACATTGAATTTGTATGCTTTACATCTGGATTTAAATTTTTAATCTGGATGAATCGAGTGAATAATATGGCCGTAAGCAGTTTTTTAGTAAAAAAAAAATTCATGCAAATCGACTTAGCAAACTTCGAAAATTAATTATGAAATGAATACTAGATATAATGTTCAGTAAATCCACAGTAAAGTCAGTAATTTGGTGAGTTAACTCAGGTTTAACTTTAATCTCGCTCTAAAAAATTGCCCATTTATCGTGAATTTTGTGTTTTATTATCACGAACTTTTTTTTTTAATTTAAGGTTTACAATAAAACTGTAGGTAAGATCTCCCACAAGAAAGACTTAAAAAAAAAAACTTTAGCTTAATCTTTCAAACCGCACTGTGCAATGATATCAGTATTTTAATTCAATAATAATCTTTTCATTCTACAATTCGTATAAATATAACATACGACTAGCTACATAATGTAAATTACCAAAGCTATAAATAAATTATTTTTAGGTATAGTTTGTTTTGATTGACTTGGCAGAAATGATTTTTGCGATAATATATAGCTTATCGCCCAAATACAGCGATACAATTATCTGCCCATGACAACTCTATTCAATTTATACGGCAAGCTGATGCACATTGCACTTATAAACCTACATATAAATATGAAAATAAATCAAAACAACAGCACCATTATCGTATTTCAATATGAGACTCACTGTTAGCTGTCAGAACGTAAAGTGACTTATTCTTTGTCAGCTAAGATATGTTCCTGTTCATGTCTTTTTTTTGTCAGGAATTTCAACAAATTGTGCATTAAGTTCTTATGCACAAATTAAATACATACATTGGCCCAGCCGAACAAACATATTAATATAACTTCCTTTCACTTTCTTTTGCCAAAAGTACAAAAAGTGAATTTATTATTTCACGGGTGATTTTTTAGCTGGTTTGGTTTTGGCAACACTGGTTTTGACAGCTGACGTGTGTTTAGTACCTTGTGTCACTGTCAAACAGCTTCAGTTTGGTTTGCAATTTAACCATGGATCGTCTTACAAATGAACAACGCTTGCAAATTATTGAATTTTACTATCAAAATTCGTGCTCGGTTCGAAATGTTCATCGCGCGCTGCTTGTGTTCAGCGATGAGGCTCATTTTTGGTTGAATGGGTACGTAAATAAGCAAAATTGCCGCATTTGGAGTGAAGATCAGCCAGAAGCATTGCAACAGCTACCAATGCATCCCGAAAAAGCCAATGTTTGTTGCGGTTTATGGGCCGGCGGCATTATTGGGCCTATTTCTTCAAAGATGATGCGAATCGCAGCGTTACTGTCAATGGTGAACGCTACCGAGCGATGATAACAAACTTTTTTTTGCCCGAAATGGAAGTTCTTGACTTGCATGATATGTGGTTTCAACAAGACGGTGCCACATGCCACACAGCACGCGAAACAATGGCGCAATTGCGAGGCGAGTTTGGTGAACAGTTAATTTCACGTTTCGGGCCGGTCAATTGGCCGCCTAGATCGCGCGATTTGACACCATTAGATTATTTTTTGTGGGGGTATGTCAAGGCTAATGTCTATAGGGACAAGCCCGCTTCGATTGACGCACTGGAAGCCAACATCCATGCATTCATTCGTGAGATACCGGCCGATATGTGTGAAAGAGTATGCCAAAATTGGACTCAGCGGATGGGCTACCTAAGACGCAGCCGCGGTCAACATTTGCATGAAATTATCTTTAAACATTAAATTGCAAGGTTCAAACTATCGATTCAAATAAATATTTCATTCATTTTTTCGAATTTTTTGTGTTTTTTTTTTAAAAAAAGTTCTAAGCCTCTTAAAAAATCACCCATTAGTTCTCTGATACGTTCTTATAGTTTGGCTTTGTGCATAGAATCTCACAGACTAGACTGTCAAGTTTTGAAGAACAGAAAGAAACTGTTTCAAAAACGTCAGAAAATCGCATGTGCCTTAAGCCGGAACAACACTATTTTTGTCTGGTCTGTTGGAGAGTAGTGTGTCGCTGTAATTCCAATGTATTTCATAGATTTCAACACAACACATCACAAAATACAAATATGGCTCTACGCATATGAAATAAAGGGTGTTTTTTTAGACGTGTGGTTTTCAAGAAGAAATAAAACGCATATTATTTAATGTTATGGCCAAGAATTTAGCTTTATTAGAAAGATAAGGGTTTGACATTATGTTTTAAAAATGATTTCGGGCAAGTAGCCACCACGGCTGGCTCGAATAAATTCCAGCCAAGAGGCCCAATTTTCGACAGCGCCAATTGTTGAGCGCGACACGATGGCGGGTGGACTCATTCGGGTCTTCTTCGATACTCTGCTCCAAAGCAGCAATATAGCGTCTTCGGTGCGCACTGTACGGCGTCTCTGGGGATGCGCATTATCTACTAGACTGTACCTTGGTCCGAAACCAATCCATGGTTGTTCAAATTTATGCGATTATGTCGACAAAATACCATTATTTTGGTAATAAATTTGCAGGATTTGCAAACGTTGTTTAGGAGTAAGTCCATTAATTATGAAATGGCAAACCAAACTGAGCACAAATCAAGTGACAACTGTCAAAAAACTAACTCCGAAAAAAGTATTGCCAGATTGAAAACCACACGTCCAAAAAAAAAACACCCTTTACATTAGAACGATAGCGACACATATGACTCCACAACACATCACACGAAACATATCTGGTTCCGGCTTTAACGTATCACCATAAAGGATACACCCAAAATTGTTAACGTCGTTTTCATTTTTCATAATTTGTAAACAAATAATTTTGCGAAAATTAACTTGGTAGATTTTGATGCTTTTCGAAGTTTTCTTAGTGAGATTTTATGCGTGGGTAATATAATAAGCTATGCTCCACCAAAAATGTAAATAACATAAAATAGGTCAAATTTAATCATAACCGCACAATCGCAATTCTTAAATTAAATCACAAACGACATTTCAAGATTCCGACGTTTAAAGTGTGCGCATGTGTGCCTGGCTTCTGCTTTTGATTCTTTATTCAAATCCATAAATGACTTTCCCTTCTTTTCAGAAAAAGAACTGTCATCTAGTGCAAAACGAACATTTTCAGAAACAATCAGAATATTGCCGGACGCTTCCGGACAACCAAACGAAAATGCTATCAGTTAATCAAAACTTATATTTATGTACATATTTTGGAACTTCCTTTGCTGTCGTTCGAACTTATTGTATTCAGCTCCAAACATCTCATAACGCTGCACAAAAATTAATGGATTGGTAATCCAGAAAAATAATTCGATGTGGTGGTGTGTGAACCTGAACGCTTCTGGTTTAGATTATGAAATCAAATTCAAAAACATTTGCTCCTCTTTTCAGAGCAAGAACTGTCATTCAAACGCCAATCAAAAAGGACATTACAAAAAGTTCACACAGAAGCGGTTCTAGTTCTACTTGACAGAAGTTTTTTTAGAAAAAAAAAAACCAGTGATATCCATCGAAACTGTCATTTTCTTAAACTGACAGAACGATTTTTTGAGAGCTCAACGATGTGAACACGACTTGTTGTTTGTTGTTATCATTTTAATTTTAGACAAAAAACATGCATTGTGTTTTTTTTTAGTTAGCAAGTGAAAATGGATACAATTACAATATTTCCAAATTCGAAAGATTTACTCCAAAACGATAAACTTTTGACAGAATTTTTCGTATCGAAACTTTTAGATATTAAATATTTTCGACTTCTGAAAAGAAACGGCTGGATATTCGAAGTATCTTGTAAAATAACCGCTTGGCTGGCCGGTTTTCAAATATTAAGCTGGATAATAAATGATTCGCCATTTCACAACCTTAAAACAAATCTGCTTATGGGTTTATTAATTGACATTTTTATCGTTGCAGTTGCTAATTTCATGACGAAACGTTCAAGACCCATATCTGCCGATGGATCTTATGTTATTGGTTCTGATACATTTAGTTTCCCATGTGGGCATTCTTCGAGGGCGGTCTTCTTAATTGGATTTTTTACACTGCTGCATCCATTGCCTTTAATGAGTGCTGTGTTAATAATTTGGGCATTTCATGTGTCTGTTTGTCATTTGCTTATGTATCGTCATCATATCCTTGATGTTGTTGCTGGAATACTTTTGGGCATACTAGAAACTTTGTTGCTCTTTGTCCTTTGGCTAGGACCAGAACTGACAAAGTTCTTCATATCTGGAGGCAACGCTGATCCTATTGAACCTGACCTTTGGAATTCGTTTTGTATAGTTATTTGTAACATTTTGCTAGTTATGTTAGTAGCTTTCCAAAATATTTTTGTGACTTTAGAATATACGTTACTACTGATATCTGCGACTTCAAAATACACGTTACAACTGATAATTGCGATATCGAAGAAATTTAAGAATAAGAAAATCAATTTAAATAGAAATGTGTATACAAGAAAAATATACAGACAAAATTAAACATTAATTTATATTTGTTTATTAAGAAAAATTTGTGTTAATTAAAACTTTCTTATCAAAGTTTGTTAATTAAAATAATGCGAATACAAAAATATTGTAAGTAAATTAACAACTTTTCTACATAAAAATTATAGTTCTTTTTTTACATTTTTTTATAATAAATAAAAGAGTATGAAATATTGATTGATTTTGATTGGTATTCTGACATTAAAGTTTAAAGAAACGTTTATTTCACACACTACAATTCAAGATAGCGGCAACTCTGCAAGGTAATATATGATTGTCAATAATTTGGACTTAAGCTTTTCCTTGACAAATACAAATTAATGTCGAATTCCTTTCAACAAAAGAATCGATTCTGTTCGTTTTTAAACATAATCGATTCTTTTCTTTCAAAACAAATTTTGCATTTTTAGCAAGATTTCACACCGATTTGCACACACACTGGCCAAATTCCTAAACGCAAGATTTGCAAAGCAAAACACAAATGCAAAGCAAATGCAAGAAGCAAGTTGAAATGCCTAAAGTATATGTCTGCAATTCATGCATATGACGTTTCGGAACTACTATATTTGTTGATTGTTGCTGGAATAAATAATGGACTCCCAAACTAAAATTATTTTAATGAAGATTTTAGTGAATTGTTGCACCACAACACAAATTTAAAAAAAAAATAATGCAAATATAAAACAAAAAACTTGTTTATGAATTTTAGTTCAATATATTTGCATAAAGTTCTTGATTTTACGCTTGATCTTTGCATTTACCTGAGTAAAAAACCTCCTCATGCGCTAATCGAGTTGTTAACAACAATTTCACCTGATGTGTCCCGTTTTTAAAAATTTTACTAACTTTTCTTCATCTACAAAAAAACAAATAAAGTAAATTTAACACGCCAGAGCCAAACAAATTCAAATGCAAGTACAGTGCGCAAGATATTTTTGACATGTGCACAAATGCGTTAACATTTGCTCAAAAAAAAATCCACTGCGTTTTGGGACAAACTGCTTTGCAGGGATTTTTATGTTTGCATTTAGGAACTGTTTGTTTAGCATAATATGCGCAAGTTTTGGATTTAGGAATTTGCCCACCATAAACATTTCACACTTCTAATACGTCAAAATGAAAGTCGGGGAATTTTAGGAAGGCAAATTATTTTATTTTTTTTTTTGTTGCAACGGATTCAACATACTTAAACTAATTATTCAACGATATTTTAAGTCAAAATAATTACAAAATTAATATTAATTGCAGCTGTCAATAACACACACCAATCACACAAAAAATCGATCCTTAGATTGATGCTTCTAGAATTTCGAATTCCGTACCTTAAAAATCCTGTCACTTTATAACTCCATTTACAAGATCGTTTTTAAAACGTCAAAATGACTTCTTTTTTTTTTATTTTATATATATAAATGTGGAGCTAAACAAATAAAAAATTTAAACAAATCAAATTAGACATTTAGTCTGACAAAAATATACACCTTGTCCTACTGTATGTTAAATGCAGAAAAAGAAACTTATAAAAATACACTTTGTGTTCTATTTAGCGCATTGCGAGTGAAATAAATTCAAATTAGGTGACTTAAATGTGAGAATTGTTTCAGGGACGTTCTACACCAGTCAAGATGGAGGTCACCCTTCACCCATCACATCAGCAACTGCAAGTAGTCGTCGTCGAGCGCCGAGCCGCCGGTTTATATGCCTTTTTTCAAAAGGCTGCTATCTAGGATTCACTTTACATGCGGTGTTATGTCGTATGTATGTATTTTTGTACAGTTTATGTGAAGAGCGTTTGCAAGTTCTTGTGAACAACAACGAAAACAAAAATAAATGTATGCTAGTGTATTGTTGACCCTTGACCCCCACTTGGGTCGCCAAGCCAAGTGGTGAAGCTTCTTCTTTTTTAATTGGAAACATGGAAAAAAAAACAATCTTTAAAAGGACACGACATTAAAAATAAAGAGAAAAGGCAAAGGTATAGGACTAGGTATAGGACAATAACCAACGTAACCTCATGAACCACTTTAGATTAGGTCCTCTTGTCCCGTATTCTACATTCTACTATTGTTGTAAAAGTCGATAGGGGCCAAGTGGATGGAAGGTTCATATTATACAAGACAGTTTTTAAACTGAATGTGTGTGCTTATAGCTCGTCGCTTGAATCGCATATCCATATATGCATATGTGACATCACCAGCGACTTTTTGTATCCTTATAAATGTTTTAAAAAAAGGACATTTTGACAGAATAGTGCGAGAACAATAGCTAACAGCCTACACACTATTATACACTATACCTATACAGACTTGTATAGGTATATTTTTGTTGTTTTAAGAGGAAAGTTTCGAAAAATATCTGCTGTAAGGCTGACCAGACCAACCAGCAGTTTAATTTAATTATAAAGGGTTGATAAAGTTTTCCTTTATTTTTTTTGTAGAAACCTTTTCGTATTTGTCAAGGATTCACTCTTTTTTCTTTTTGTAAAATTGAACGTTTCAGCTGAAACTTTGGGTTAGATTATTTTAAATTAAAGATTATCTATTTACTGTGTGATGGCTTTCCATCAGGACATCCAATTATGTGTTTGGTATGATGGGATGGCAGAGTGTGTGTGTGTGTGGGGGGGGGGTCAGTAGTAAAATTACCTTATAAAAGGCTAATGTTTTGGTCTCCCATATGTGATAAGAGATGGTCAGATATTGAGAACATTATTCTTGATATTCTCGAGTTTATTAACGCATTGTTACATTAGGTACCTACCTTACCTACATACATTATTTTCATCCTTTTTATTTTGGTTTCGTGTAAGTTGATAGACCCTTATGTCCTTCGGACAGAGAAGTTCGTTGTAATGGTCCTATTGGATCATTGAATTTGACTTATACCTTCGGACCTTCAATGCATTATGTAGGTACGAGAATGTTGTAAGTGAATCTGGGGGTTTTCTGGGATTTCTTTGTTTGAATCATCTGATTTTCGTCCTTTTTTTGTGGTTGTTTCAAATAAGATACATAGATGTAGATAGGTGCAATAAAAAAACAAACCTACATAGTAAGTAGGCGTATTATGAGGGTGGATACATTTAAAGCTGTCATCTGTTTAGGGGTTTGTTCTTCCCATCAAGAGAAAACACAAGAAAATGGACAGAAAGGATAAAGATACAACCCCAGATAAAGTAGGGCAAATTTAATTATAGATATGGCCTAAGTCACCGGGTGGCGTGAAGAGCGAGTTAGTTGGGTATAAGGTGTATATTCACTTTCACAGGTTTGTTTAGTCTTGTTAGATATTTCTTTAAATATGCAGAAGATGAAATGGACGACCTTTTAATAAAACATTGTCTCTTAAATTAATATGCCCTATTGTCGTAGATATGTATATGTATGTAGATACCTAAGGATTTGCAAGGTATTATGTATTTGAGAAGTGGTATGTACATATATGTATGTATTACCTATCAAGAGAAGTTAGCTCCCAAAAGAATAGACAAATAGATTCATTCATGCATAATGTATGTACATATATGTATGTTATAACATATATTTTACAAACAAAAAACTGTCGAATTTTAAATTGTGATAATAGCTTTAATAAATATAATTAAATATTTACAATTTAAAATTTATTCTTTTATTCCATATATGGGGTGGAGATGGTGTTGTTTTGTCGTAGTAATGGTTACTGGGTGCATGCACCACAAACTAAAGCTAAGACAGTTTTCGTGATTGTTGATTTACATGCTTAAAATCTTCATCAAACATTTTTCTTTAAATTTTTGTTATGAAATCACAAACGTTGAATGGATAAAGTATACTTTAAAAAAGATAGAGAAGCATTTTGCTGCTTTTAAAGTCAGACGAGTGCTTAAGCGTAAAAGTATACTTTATATCGTTTAAAATTATCAAAGCGTCGACTCTCATTCTAAATATAATTTTTAGAGTCGGTGTCGAATTTAAAAATGATTTAGAGTAGGTTTTAAATGTTTAAAATTTTGCGCCATTATGTTTTAAAAATGATTTCGGGTAAGTGGCTCAAATAAATTCCAGCCGAGAGACCCGATTTTCGACAGCTCCAACAATTGTTGCGTACGATGGCGGATGGACCCATTCGGGTCTTCTTCGATACTCTGCTCCACAGCAGCAATAGCGTCTTGGGTGCGCACTCTACGGCGTCTCTGAGGATGCGCATTATCCACTAGAGAAAACGTGGTACGAAACCATTTCATGGTTGCTCGAATTTATGCGATTTTGCGATTATGTCGAACATCGCATCGCGCGAACCGAACCATTATTTTGGTAATAAATTTGGACGATTTGCAAACGTTGTTCAGGAGTAAGTCTATATTAATTATGAAATGGCAAACCAAACTGAGCATAAATCAAGTGACAGCTATCAAAAAGACCAACTCCGAAAAAAGTATTGCCAGATTGAAAACCACACGTCTAAAAAAAAAACACTTTAAAAGCAAAATTCTTTCCCTCATTCAAGGAAATGACAAATCCTCTTCTCTTATCTTAGCCGTTCGTATTAGCCAAAAACATGCCCCGCTAAATGAAAAAAATTACAAGTTTTCGTCAGAAAAGTTCTCAGTAGGGAAAATCTATAGTCCACGAAAACATGTAACATACGCGTGACACCCTTGCCCTCATTGGGCAAGTGAGAATCATACTCTCTCTTGGTTACTCGAGAAATCTCCTACTAAGATATCTACGTAGTCCGCTTACCGAAAATTTTCTATTGATATTTCTTTTTTTCTGATTCATTCTTTTATACAGAAATAACCCTTAATTAAAATATTGTTTCTGTTTGGTATGTTTTTGATATGAAATAAACATGAAAAAGTGTTCGCGTTCGTTCAAAAGAACGTTCGTTTGAAGGAACACAATTCGTATGAGAAATTCGAAAAAAAAAAATTAATTTCCCAGAGAAGATTGTCACCTTATCGGAGCTGTCCGAAACTAGAGCTTCTACTGTTCATGGTTAGAAATAAATTCACATTTCACACACTTAGACCTCGCTCAAATAAATTTAAAAATTGGAAATTTGTTGAGTAGGTTATCAAATAAAAACATCAGAATCTCTTATTCGCTGTTCACTATGTTCTGAAAATTCCTGCGATTAAATTATGACCTTGTAAGTTGTAACTCGATTTTTTTTTTGCAATTTTGGAGTGAAAAAGTCTCAATAATATTTTTAATGAAAATAATTCAATGTTTAAACAAATAAATTATTTATTTGAATTCAAATTATCTTTAAAATAGAATACACGAAATATATGTTTGTTTATGAATTATATTATAATTAATCATTAAATTTACTTCAAGCAATCTAAGAAGAAGAAAAAATACACCTCTATATTTTATAAGTATTATTATGTAAGTTATAATAATGGTTAAAATTAATACGCCAAAAAAAAATAATAAATTTAAAGATTATTTAATAATTTGGAAATGCAAAAAATATATTAGAAAGGAAAAATGTATGTAAATTTGTATATATCAATGAATACATATTAATGCAAAGTAAACAAAACAAAATTAGATGAAAAAGCAAATTACACTATTTTGTGCAAGTTTCAAAACAACATAAATAAACATCGAATCACAATTTTTAAGACACTCTTTTGTTTTTTTTTTGCTATAACATAAATATTATATTTGTTGTTTCTTTTTGATTTAGCAAACTTTTGTGCACATGATGATGCATATATATTCTTAACAATTTAATATAGAAGAAAGTTTAAACTTGTTTGTTTAATTATTTTTTCTTGTTTAACATTTATAATGAAATACATAGTTAAGTTTTTTATTATGTAAGTTGTAAACAACAAAGTTAAATATTTTTTATTTTTTTTTTTAAATATAATTTCAGAATTTAATTTTTATCCACTGGTGCATCACTGCTGGAGGGAAGAAGTGAAACTGTAAGTAGAAAGAAGAAAATATTTATGTATTTATTATGTACTTGGTTTTATTTTTAATAAAAAAAAATGTCGGTATAGAAAAGTAAACCATGGCTTCGTAAAGAGAATCTTGTTCAAAAGTTCAATAAGTAGACTGACCTAGCGACTTGTGAAAAAATGCATCAACATATCAAACCATAACCTTAAACGATCGATGATAACAGTAAGAAGATAAAAATAGGAACAGGTGCAATTTTGAAAGTTCGAATGCTGAAAATTGATTTGATTATTTTTATGACAGCTCTAAAAAGAAAACCAGTTTAGTATTTTGTAAGTATGTTGTTATATTTGCTTTTTGTTAAGACTTGTGCTTGGAAGAAGGTTTTACTTACTTTTCTTACAGTACATACCTACTTGCGTTCTTAACCGAATAACGAAGCTGCAATTAAAATTGAAACATTTTGTTTTTTTTTTTTAGTTCAGAAATTCTGTATTAGAATTTTTAACAGTGCATGATAAGTTTATTTGAAAAAGATTATTTTAGGTTTAAGAAATTTGATGTTAAAACAACTAATTTAAGTAAAGCATAGCTATTATAGATACAAAAAATAACGATGATGTCTGTTTAATTCAATGACTGTCAAGTGTTAAGATTCTTTCTTTAGCCGCACTACACGAATGTGGAATGCTTTACCTGGCTATAATTTGATCTCACATTTTCAAATTCAGAAGCTAGAACTTAATTCTAGGTTCTCTTTCTGTCTGTCTTATTCAATGAGTGTTAAGTAGAGATTCTTTCTTTAGTCGCACTACACGAATGTGGAATGCTTTACCGGGTTTTAATTAAATCTCACATTTTTGTATTCAGAATGCCGATGGAAATGTTTACTTAAATCTAGGCTCTCTTTTTGTCTGTCAAATTCAATGACTGTCAAGTATAAAGGTTCTTTCTTTAGCCGCACTGCACAAATGTGAATTGCTTTACCTATGGCTTTATTTTTATCTCACATTTTGATACTTAGAACGCCACGCCGATGGAGATGTTTACTTACTAATTCAATGACTTTTAAAAAGAGATTCATTCTTTAGCCGCACTACACGAATGTGGAATGCGTTACCTGGCTCTAAGCCAATGTGCATCGGTATCTCCTTTGAAATCCTTTTTTATTTTTCTAACGCTCGCATTTTGTTTTAACATTTTAAGGGTGGTCAAAAGCCCTTTAATGAGCTCATAATTATAAATTATTGAAGCATACGTCTTATCGAAAGAAGAATCTTTAAAGAAACTTTTCTGCGATAGCCACCTCCTGGGGCTGTATTATAAAATAATTTATTCATACATATAAAATTATATATCGTCGACTTTCTCTCAAAACTTCTTAGGTGCCGTTTAAAAGTACAAACAAAAAATCACTGAATTCAAATATCAATGCCTCGTTACTGCCCTTTTTCCGTTATTAACCCGTTTTAAAACCTTTTAGGTTCTAAGAATTTCCTTTTATTATTTTTAAAATGTATTTTTTGTTTCTCCTGAACACCACCCGCCAAAAAAATGCAATTAAGTCAAGGGTCTGGTCTTCAGTATGGACAACCTTGACGAGGAAAACATGTCAAATACTCGTGACTTGTGAGGCCCTTGCTAATAAAAACATATTTTAAAAAGTACCCCGTGTGCAACCAAAACTTTATATCCACCATACACTGGAATAAAAATATAATTATGAAAAACTTCACTGTGAATTACTTAAGTGGGTAGCGTATCGGACTGGTAAGCTGAAGATTCTAGGATCGAATTGAATATTTGTTTTGTCTCTCGGCACAAAAAGGTACATAACTGGAGAGGTTCTAGCCAATTTCGATAGTCAGCCTTGCTAGCCCCTTGTCAGTATCTGTTTGTTTATCGGTTTTTAGAGGCGGGCAATTTTTATTTTAGACTTACGAGCTTTTGAGATTAATGCTGCTTAAAAAAAAAAAACAAAGAAATGGAAAAAAATGCCTGATAGTTTTATTCAAATATCGAATATGTCAAGTTCTTGAGAATCATTGTTTTCTATACATGATAGCGACTCTCTGGGAGAACTTATTTTGCCAAGATCTATCCAACAATTTCCCACAAATGCTTAGAAGATTTATTTTATTTCTGAGAAATATTTTATTTTTAATTTTTGAAATGTTAAATTTCAAAAAAATAAATACCACAGAGTTGGTATTTCGTTCAGGTTCTTGGCTTTGACGAAGGAATTTTGTACATTAGTGCGGGCATTAACGACAAAATTCAACAAAACCTTTTCTTGAAATAAATGCACAAAAATTCATAAAATACCAAAAAAAAAAAAGAAGAATTTAAAAACAAATTTTCCATTAACGATTAAAATAACTTTTAAATAACATTCAGCACAGAGATATCAGAAAGTTTGACCAGAACTATTACACGACAAAGCCCCTCAGTAATGGCCTCACAAAAAAGATATAAAGACATTCTTAACAAATAGTTTTTCTCTCTTTTATCCGATTCATACATATACAGAAACCTCTTACATACTTTTCGATATTGAAAACTATTCGATGGACGGATAAACAAAAGCCCTTGACCAAGCCACACAAACTATTCCGAACAACTTTTCATAACTATCTTGATATACTTAAAAAGTTTTGGTCGCCTTTTTGTATAGCCTTTTCTGATGCTGATTTTCATTGGAATGATAATGGTATTACATGGAAAATGACGAAAAATCTGTCATATCCGGGTAGTATCAGTTTGCCATTTCATAAATTAACTTCCATTTCTGCTCATCGTCCATTTATATCAATTCTAAGTTGACCGACAAAAGGATTTCAATGGGGGGGGGGGGGGGGGGGGTTTGACTTCAGACGAGTTAGACTCCTTATGCCAAAAAAAAAAACAAGAATATTACAGCAAGAGAAAACTTTTAATTAAAATTAACAAGAGAAAGAGCGGCGAGAAGTTGTAGAAGGCATGAGGCAACCCCAGCACTAATAAACTCAGTTTTCTTTCTTACTTTTTTTTTCGTGAATGTATGTATATGCATATGGATATCTTCCATTGATTTTGGCAAAACACTCAATACAAAAGTTCATACCACAAAAACGACCACAGAAGAAATTATACCAGTGGTTCCTCATCCTCAACATTTCGGAGATAGTTAACTCAATAAGAGAAACTCATCATCGCTTCAACCAAACTTTATTTCAGTTTTTCCTTTCGTTTTGCTAGAGAATTTTATTTTTGTTTGGTGGTAAGTTTTCTTTAGGGGAAAAGTATTGTTATCAAGAATTGTTTCGAATCGAAGATTTCATTCAACATTTGAAAAACGGCGAATAGAAAACGAATTTGATAAACTTGTTTTTTTTTTGTTAAGTTTCCTTAAACGGTTGGATAAGTTAAGTCAATTATGACTTATTATAATTGACATTCGTAGATTCTGATCAGCATACGTCAACTTATTATTGCCATGATGAACAAACGATTTTTTTTGAAATTGGTGTATTTTTCATCGATCAACGAATCCACGCAAACAGTATATCGCACCAAAAGTTATTAGTGTCGTGGTATTCGTAAGTTCGAACATAGTAACATTTTTTGCGTACAAATCAAATCCATTTGACATCAAAAAGATTGCAATCATTTAATTTCCAATTCTTTTAAATTCAATCAATTGAATGCAATCTTTTTGGAATTCAAGCATTCTTTTCCATTCATTTGCCTTTTTTGCCCTTCATAAGCATTACTTGATCTGAACCCATTTAATGTACATGACAACTTTTCTCCTACGCCTAGTATTTCAAGCCATATGACCATATGCAAAGAATACATGCATTCCCAATAGATTGCATTCAATTTATTTCTACAAAATGATTGCAATCTTTTCCATGTCAAATGAATGGTGAATCCCCGATTTTGAGTCGAAGTTACAGAGTGAATTCAATGAATGCAATCTTTTAATTGAATTCAATTAATGTTTTTATAGACTCCATTCACAAAAGATTGCATTCTTTTAAAAAAATTTAAATATTCTTTGCTTACATTAACTTTAATTTATTCAAAAAAAATGTTCTGCAAAGTGCAATTAGATATGAAATTGTCACTATCTACCGCGGCACACGAAAGTGTCATTACCGTGACATTTCATCATTTTTAAATGTAGAAAAATGGTGTACAAAAATTCAAGCTTGTAGCGTCGTCACTTTCAGAAATAATATGTGATAGAATTACAAACAGTATGATATCAAAAAATTAAAAAAAAAACGAAATTTCAAAAATATTGTAGTAAAAAAAAAACGAGACTTTTACTTTGAAATAAAATTCCGACAAAGCTGAATTTCGGAGGTAGGAATTTTCTAAAAAGTAGGTAGATATCCTTAAATTTGGACCAGGGCGGTGTGAAAAAGCCAAAATTTTGTTTCTTTTAATTTTTTCGAAATTTTCAGCAGCTACAAGAATTGTAACTTAAAAAATTCTACACGACAAATATTTTACAATTTTTTTCATAAGACTTGAGAACTTTAAAACTTCTAAAAACTTTATCTCTGTTCCAAATTGAAGGTAATGCTCACCACAAAAATAAGGTTTTTTCGAAATTTGTCCTATTTTTCTCATTTTCCTTATACATGGACTAAAGAAAAAAATGGAAGATGAAGAGATGCACTGACCAAAAACCAAATACCTAAGCAATTTTCTACGACTCCTTCGTCCAATTTCTGTCTGTTTGCTTGAAGTTCTCTTTAAATGAAACCACAAAACACTCAGAAAGAACATCATCACTCTGTAAGGAGGTGGCTTGGTATTGATTTGGAAGAACGACAAGAATACACTTCTATAATAAACTCACCATTCACCAATCGTAATCGAAATGAAGACAAACTTCGATAAGGAATTAGAGAGGCAAAATAAAATCGATAACAAAAAAAAAAAAAGGATATTTTCCAAACAAAACTGACAGAAGCATTCTTGTTGATTTTTTTACTTCTTTTTTTTTGTTTTGAAATTGTACGCCGCCGGCCGGCCCGTTGGCCGAAATCTTTTTCGATGGATTTTTTATTTGTTTTATGTTTGGCTGCTAGTGTATGTATATTGTATATAGCTCGTCGTCCTAAGAAAGCTCTCACTTTAAGTCGAAAAGCTGCTTCAAGAAGAAAGTGAGTTTTTTTTTTTAAAGAAGAATAATTTGTTTTGGGCGATGGAGAGTTGCTTCTGGTGAAAATTGCTATAGCCAAATTCATTTCATGAACAAGATGCAACTCTATAGGGACAACTTATTTCTAATCTGATAGTGGGGACTATACACCATATATTTTGTTTGTATATATTGCTTTTGCCGCTTGGACAATGGACAGCAACAGAAAAAAAAAACGAGGAAAGGACGCAAAGACACACACAACACAAAGAGATTTATTTCTAGAAGAAGAACTAAAATGAAATTGAAAACGGTCCCTGACCGTGTGTCGTCCAGGACTCTCCGAACATAGATCATTGGTTTCATTTGTTGTTATAAATGTCTTTCTTTTTCTTTTTTTTGTTGTATTCCTTGCTCCGGGAAACTTTCCCAGTTGAGTTTATTTAAACAATGTTCTCGCACTTGACAGACGACAAACTAGCATATTAAACTTAGCTCCCAGAGGGAATAGAAAGATTTTCAAAAAAAAAAAAGATACGTATGTACAATGACTATTGAAATGTATGTGATGTAATAATCGATAAATCAAAAGACAATTGATAACCTTTTAACTGTTATGTTAGCATATTCTAAGAACTAAAACAATTATGGATTCTGTAAAGCTTACGATCCACTTTAGAGGTGGTGTCAATCCGACTCTGGGATTTTGGCCTTCCATTTCTGAGATATTAGAAAGAAGTATTCTATCGAAAAGTTCGGTGATTGAAAAGGTCATCCTCGTCAGACTGTTCAATTTTAATTTTCAATTTATTTATTTGCAATGTACAAGTACGACTTTGTAAAACCTTTAAAAATTCGTAGGCAAAAATATATGGCTCAGTAATTTCTGAATTTAGTTGACCTTTTATGAGAATTTAGTGACCTTTCAGATGGTGATATTGTACAAATGTGGTGCGAAAAATCATTTGTTTTTGGGTGGCATTATTTTCTACTTCACAGATCCAAGCATTTTAATAATTTTAGATGTTTTTTTTTCGATACTTGCGCATTAATTATAGTCAGAAAATGACAAAATTAGCTCCATTTTCGGAACCACTACGATATCTCGCAAACCAAAATCTCGGATAAAAACGAAATCTTCCTATTTTTTTTTTAAATCTCGCAAACTATACGAAATCTCACAAATTAATAATCACGATTTTTATAATTTTGCAATTATACAATTCCGCTTTAAATAATCTCGCACCCGAAAATTTAGCAAATTAAAATCACGCGAACCGTTGTTTATGAAAACTGTTGCCATATAGGTGCCTGCTGCCACACACAAGGGCAATTAAGTCCAAAATGTTGTTTTGACAACCTCCTGGACATTCCTACATAGGTATGAAAATTTATTTATTTTTTAATGCGAGATTTTAATTTGCGGGTATTTGTATTTGCGAGTTTGCAAAAAGCGTGATTTTTTAAATGCGAAATTATAAAAAGGAGGGTTTTGTCAAGCAGTAGTCTTACAGTGGATGATGCATGTAGAAGGACCAAACAAACATTCTTCAGTTTGAATATCAAAATAATATGTTCATAGTTAATCCAGACTTAACACATTACCTAAGGCCCAGTTGAGTTAAACCAGTCTTAGCTAACTCTAGAGAATAATTATCTCTCAGGCATTTGAGAGAGCAGTTTTTCGGTGGAGAATACGATGAATTCGATGAATAAAACATTAAAAGCATCTGTTTAGTTAATCCTGAGTTAACTCAACAAATTTGATGAGTTAACTCGGATTTAACTTTAATCTCGCACTGAAAAACTGAACTCAAGTTGTACAAACGTGGTTCAAATTTGATCCACGGTTCAGCAATTTTAACTCATAGATTTTGGCGGATGATCAAGAGGTTCAACGATGATTCAAGGATAAAATTGGCTATTTTCACACACAATTTTACCTTGAACCATCGTCGAACCTCAGTTAATCCGTGGAAATTGGTGAGTTTAAATCGCTGCTCCATAGATCAATATTTGAACCACGTTTGTACAAGTGACCCAGTTTTTCAGTGCTGAGTAAACTCTGAGTTAAACCAGAGTAAGTAAATCCAAGCAAATAAATTGAACCCGAGTTAACTCAGAAGCACAGTTTTTCGGTGCATAGGATCTCCATAGTGGCGCCCTCTTTCTTTCGATAGTCTTTTGTCATGATCCGTATGTAAGAAATATCTATTCCGGTAATCTCATCTTGACTCACCAAATTCTTTGAGTTAACTCGAGATTAAAGTTAACTGAAAACTTAGGTTTAAATCTAGTAAAGGGTTTTCCAATAAGAGGTGTTATTTTGAATAGCCCGTTATTTCGGTAGCTGTCACTTTTGAAGCTGTCATTTTTTGACATTTGACAAGTAGAAACTACGCCATTAATAAAAATGGAACGATACACGCTTCAACAACGCATTGAAATTATTAAAATTCACTATAAAAATGGTGAAAATTTGGCAGAGACGGTTCGTAAAACTAAAACATTTTTGGGTCGCACGTGAAGTCGGACCGCAATACAGAAATTGGTGGACAAATTCGAGCTGGTGGGACAAGTTAGTGATGTGAAGAATAAAACCCGTGCACGTCGCTCAAGAACAACTGAGAATATTGCTGTTGTAGCCCAAAGTGTTGAAGAAAACCCAGGTTTGTCCATTCCTCGTCGTTCTTTGGAATTAGGCATTCCACAAACGCCATTACACCGTATTTTGCATAAAGACTTGGGTCTTAAGGCTTATAAAGTTCAGTTAACACAAGAACTCAAGCCGGCTGATCATCAACAACGTCGTGTCTTTGCTGATTGGGTCCTTGAAATGCATGAAAATGATCCGGAATTTCATCGAAAAATCATCTTGACTGATGAGGCCCATTTCCACCTCGGAGGCTACGTCAACAAGCAAAACTGTCGCATCTGGGGCTCGGAAAACCCAAGAGTTATTGTTCAAAAGCCTCTCCATCCTCAACGCGTGACTGTTTGGTGCGGTTTATGGTCCGGCGGGGTCATTGGACCTTACTTTTTCGAAAATGAGGCTGGAGCAACAGTTACGGTCAATGGATTGCGCTATCGAGAGATGATTAATGATTTTTTATGGCCGGAATTGGATGGTATTGATCTGGACAACGTTTACTTTCAACAAGACGGCGCTACGTGCCACACAAGCAATGAAACCATCGATCTTTTACGGGAAAAGTTTCCGGGCCGTGTTATCTCTCGAAGAGGTGATCACAATTGGCCACCGAGATCTTGTGATTTAACACCTTGCGACTTCTTCCTTTGGGGCCACGTGAAAGATAAGGTCTACGCCAACAGCCCAGCGTCGATTCAAGACCTCAAAGATGGAATTCGTGAGGCTATCGAGGACATAGGGCAGCACATTTTGCGATTTGGTTATGGAAAATTTCATGAAAAGGATATGGTCCTGTAAGCGTGGTCGTGGCGGCCATTTGGCTGATGTTGTGTTCCATTATTAACGGCATACCTCTTTATAATAAAATAAACATCCGATCATTTATCTCAAAAAATGCCATTTTTCTTTGAATATCAAAATAACACCTCTTATTGGAAAACCCTTTATAACTCCAAAACTGGGATGATCTCGCACTGGAAAACTTGGACGTAGTATATCAAACTGATTTTCAATCGTTGTTGACAATATGAACAATTTTTAATTCAACTTCCGGTAAGCAATTTATGTACAATTTTCTAAAAAGTAAGGTTTGATAAAAATTTTCCAAATAAAAACAAAGATATTTTTGACTTTTTTGTCCTTCGCAAAAGTTTGGCAAAGTGGAAGAATTTGCTCAATACATAATCGACTTTCTGTGAATGCCTTTTTTCCTTTACCTCTGATTGATATTGAATAAAAGTAAATTTTCAATTTGAAGAAAAAATAAATTTAATCAAGTTTTAAAGTGGATAGGACCAACCTACTTCTACAGAGAAACGGTTGAAGGGCATTCTATATAACAATAACAATCAGCCCAATTACTAAACGATGTTGACTTAGCAAAATGTTATATTATATTATTTTCTGTCAATGTCTCCATGTGTGCTGGCTGCTGGCTGCTAGCTGATTATTAACAAATCGAGGAAGTTCAGATAATTTGAATCACCCTCGAGGCATTCATTAGTTCCGCAGAACACAAACCAAACAAAACCTTGAGGATCACAAGGAGTCTACATCACAAAAGGGGGGATGCTGTTTAATGTGGTAGAAAAAAAAAAAGAACAACCAAAAGTGAAAAACCAGCAAGTTCCGTTATGTGGGAGGAGGTATCTATGTCTATACACTTGAATTTTGATTCCCGAATCCCTCCCAACCGCACATGGAACGACTGGGAGTAGGTACGACACTCTGTCTGTTTAAAGACGAAATATGAAGGAGTTTGCTATACGGAAGCGATGGGTGGGGAGGAAGGAGGGATGAGGAAATGTTCTAAGAATGTACAAATGCATACACATACCACCTTCATATATGCATGTACGAATGTGTGTGTACTTTTTATTTGTACAACGTTTTTTTACCATCAGATATAATCTATTATATTTTTATTCTCTCATTTTCACTTATTTCATTTTTCTTTTGTGAAAATTCTGTTCCTGTACATATGTATGTATATATCCTTGCGTTTTCTTATTCTTAAAGCAAAAGCATTTCATGGTCGTTGTGCAGTGGTGGTGAAGATTTTAAGACTATGCCATCCATATGTAGGGTGGCAACGGGCGGGTTTACGGAAAGGGTGGTAAATTTATAACATTTTCACACCGAACAACGACGACAACGACAATGAGAACGTTGCGAGCAACTCGACTCGATGGTGACGTTGGCATCGCCCATCATCATGAAATAATACGCGATTATGTTAATTCATTTGAAAATGTACTTTTATGGAGTGTAAATGGGCTCCTTTTGCAATCTACTTATAGAAATGTTCCGTTCCACCTTTGTATTTTTTGGCCATGGCATCAGATTTCGAGAGGCTAAATAACCAAAAAAGACTACATGAATGATTAAAACACCGCGTGAACGTTTTTACTTTTTTTTTTTTCTTTTTTGTCGGTTTTTGGATGGCAATTTTGTATTACTTTTTTTAATACCGCCATTTGAAAACAGCAGAATTTATACTTTAAAAGTAGGTACCTAACCCACCCAAGAAAAAAAAAAAATTGCAATTTATTGCAAAGATTTATCAAAAGGTCAGGGGCTGTATATTTTTATTCTTGGAAGCGCTAGGATGATACTGAACAAGACAGTCTTAGACAGAAAAATGGTATTGGATAACAACCACAGAGGCATGTCTAAACGTTTAAGGATAGGATATAAATTTATAGTCCGGGAGTTAAAATTGCAATCTTGGTTAGTTGTTTTTTTTTTTCCAGAGCACCATATACCTTTATACTCCTCACTAATTTTAAATCTAGAATGAATAATATTTGGGTAATTGCACTGCGACCTTAAAATCTATTGCGCCCCCATCCAGGGCTATATGATCTTGCTCATTCTATAGCTCTTCCTCTAGATTTACACCTTCAAGGAATTTGAGTATCTGAAGTACTTTCAGAGAGGGAAATTCACTCTCTTCTACCTGTTTTTGTCCCTGGTGCCTTTTTTTCTTTGATGTATGAGTACATCGCATTTGCCTAGAATGTGGTCCGGTGTTTTAAGTTTTCCTCATGAGTATTGCAGAATCGGCAGTTGGGGCTGCTTTCTAGACCAAGAATATTAAGGTGTCTTCTGAGGCTGCAGTGTCCACTGAGGAGGGAGACCCGTAATTATTCTAAGGTTGTTTCTACTTAAACTGGTGCAGTTTTTGAAACGATCTTGGTTATAATTCCCAAGTAAGAGGTAGTTTTGCCTGTATAAGTGCCAAAGCTTGGGCAGTTCCTTCCAATTTTTGGATCATTTGACTTCCTACTCTTTTTACTTGCTCTATAGGGCCAGTATTGGTTTCGTGTAAAAAAATTTATAATAAAAAATAATCAAAACTAACACTACGATAATCGAGAAATCCGAAAAAGTGGGTTTCGTCATGCCGTCCGTCGGTCTGTGCGTCGATGCGTCCACTGTAATTTGACCAAGAGCCTAAACGGGTGTTTTAACTCATCTAGAACGGGTAGCTGCCATACAAATATTTTGGTTTCTTCAAATTTTCTCGAAAACTTGTCAAACGATTTTGAATAAACTTCGTACCTGTAATAACCAAGTCAATTGAAAGAAAACTGTATTTGAGGTTTTTCTCAAAAAATTCACATTACGGAATTAGGAATTCCACAATAGGGCTCAGGCCCCACTAGGGGTTGTTGCACCTACTTTTGCTAGGTAGTCTGTCTCCTAATTACCGTGGACCCCGATATGACTAGGTACAAAATGGAGTGAGACATTTTTGTACTTGCCAAGTTCGTTTAGCCTATCCACACACTCCCACACTAGCTAAGAGCTGATAGCGTACAAGCTAAAGGCTTTGAGTGAGGCTTGGCTATCTGATATGTTCTTTCGCGATTTCGATCTGCACATTTCGCTATGGCGTGTACTTCCGCCTGGAAAATGCTAGTCGACTGTGCCATCGGTATATAAAGTTTGGTTCTAGGCCCAACAAAATTCCTGCCCTTCGGTATTTCTCGATCCATCAGTGTACCAGTTGATGGTTTTCGCCTACCCACTTTTTCTTGCTACTTACATAACTCCGTTTTGAAGTTTTTATCGAAGTTATATTTTTTAATCATAAGGCCCCAGTTATAGCTATCATTGAAAACCATCATTGAAAATTTTAATGATTGGTTTTGAGGCACTTAAAAGGCAAAATTAGTAATTATTTTGATGCCAATATGTAGGTAGTGACTTAATTATTAATATGTGCCGAAAAAAATTTTCATTTTGGACCAGCCGTCCACATAAAATGACTTTTATTATTTCAATGAATGAACTACCTTATCAATGATCATTGAAAAATTAAACGTCATTTTATGGCGAAGTGTGGACCCCATTCAATTTTTTTTTAACAAAAATTATAATTTAAGTCATCAGCTTAATTTTTGCATCAAAATAATTACTAATTTCACTTTCTAAAGTTACCAAAATTAGTCATTAAAGTTTTCAATGATGAGTTTCAATGATAGCTATAACTGGGGCCTAAGTTTTGTTACTGTCGACTTCAAAATGCAGTATTTTTCTCTAAGACTTATACACTTGTCAGACCAAGTTCCCTCCTTGGAAAATCTCATAATGGCTCCCTCAGCTGTACTGACGATGATATAGTGTAAGGAGGCAGATGGAGAATAACCTAAATCACTGCTGTAGGGCAATTTCTCATTGCTCCCCTAATGCATATATGTACTGTAAATGCGAGCCTTTGGATTTCTTTAAGAGCGTTCCTAGTTGTTGCTAATTCGGTACTTTTGTGCCACGCAACACCACCATAGAAAATGATGGGTCTTACCAGAATGGTGTATATCCAACTGAGGATGTTTGGTTTGCAACCCCATGATCTTCCTGCAAGTCAATAAAAATCTATAGATTTTTACTTTTAAAAAAGACCTCTTGTCTCTTGATATCCTTGGGCCCTCCTGAGACAATATATATATTTTTTTAAATTGTTTTATTTAACATTACTCAAAACCTTAAATACTGTGAAAATCATAATTTGATGATGAATTCTTTATCATTTTTTTTGGTTTTTCGAGAAATAAAAAAAATAATAATTTCGCCATAACTAGGACAAACGCCAAAGGGAATACTTAAATGAGTATGCTTGTGGGGATAAGATTTATCATAATATATAATGAAATAACGATTCTTATAATTTTAACACTTAGTGGTGTGTCAAATTTGGAACTCCATTTTGGAATGCCTTAAACATGAGGAAATTTTAAATTGGAATAAATAGCAAAGACTAAAAATGAATTATTCTGGATTTATTGGACGAACTGCCTTTATTTCTGTCACAAAACATTCACTTATTTGGCATCACTGAAAATACTAAAAATACTTCAGAATTTAACCATTGCATCATTTTGGTTTTTAAGTTTGGTGATTGTTTTATTGATTATTAAAGAAAAAATAATTTAAAAAAATTATCTTTTGAGGACTTCAAGTCAATTATATATATTGACTTCGAAAACAAGAATCAATTCTACAAAATAAAATGCTGGATTTCTTAACGAAGTTAGAATTCAAAACAATAAACATTTTAAAGAGTTAAATATTTGAGATGGTTTACAACTGAAACTAAAGGGTCCGCCATCTAACTTTTTTTTTCAACTAGTGCTTATTTCGTGAATGGTAACACTTAGCTCATGCGTGATTTGATAGATAATTAGTTTTATCCTTTCGCTGAACGAATATGGTTGTGTATACGCTTCGCTAAGTGGGCCTGCGATCGATTTAGAGAAGATGCCAATTTTGCCAAAAAAAATAATCTTCTCAGATGAAGCTCATTTTGATCTTGGCGGGTAGTAAACAAGCAAAATTGTGGCATTTGGGGCACAGAAAACCCGCACGCATACATTGAAAAGCCGATACACCCAAAACAAGTCACTGTTTGGTGCGGATTTTGGTCCAGAGGCATAATTGGGCCATTTTTCTTCGAAAATGAGCAAGGAGTGGCCGTTACAGTCAATGGCGATCGTTATCGGGCCATGTTGAACGAATTTTTGTTCACAAAAATTGAAGAGGAGGATATTGGCAACATTTGGTTTCAACAGGACGGCGCTACGTGCCACACAGTCAAAGCTACACTAGATGTTTTGCGCCATTTTCAAAAAAAAAAAAGAAAGTTATTTGGCGGACCCTTTAGAAATTCTCCATCTAGGTATTAAAACTTTTAATCTCCCTCACTGACAACAACTATTTCCCTCGCATCCTTTTTCACCAACTTCTATTTTATATTCCTCTTAATTGACTTTTAACTTTGAATCTAATCCTGTTAAAAATTCTTAGAATTAAGTTGATCGTTTAAATCTTCTAAACTCGAATAACAAGTTTTAACGAAAATAATCCCCAGCTCTCCTAGCCTCTGGTTGATAATAATTAGTTATCTATTAGTGCAAATCCTTGTGCACCACCACTACAATTGATGCGATTGTTTTTCATTTTGTTTATAACAAAAATCGAAGCTCGCTTCGCGAAAACAGCCAACCATCCTTTGCTGTTCTTTTCCTCTTAAAGGCATTGCGCTGTGTTTAAAATATCGGAAAACACAAATATAATTGGATTTTGCCACCATAAATGTATGTAGCTCCTTCCTAAGGGGTGAGAGAGAGTTGAGCTCGTTTGTGGAGACCACGCAAAAAAGGATTTATGTGACTATTGAAATGAAATGCAATGCAAAACAACAATTAAAAAAAAAAAAACAAAAACAATTCTAGCATCAGACATGACATATTTAATTTCATGACTTTGCCGTCCTTGTTGCAGGATTGTTGGCAAAGGCGTTGTAGTCGGGAAACCCTTCTTTCACTGACAACGAGAGTTGCATATAGTTGTTTATCAAAATGATGCTGTGTGGAAAATTTTCAAACGCATACTCACCAATTATAATAATTAACAGGACTACTCCGATTACACCCATGATTATCATCATCTTGACATTGGCCCACCACTGCTTCCTTTTAAGTTTGCCAGCCTGTTGCTCGAACTGGGATGCGCCATGCTCGAGGGCGTCCGCCCTTTCGCCCAACTCAGACAATTTCTGGTCGCGTTCCAGGACTTTTTCAACATTTACTCGCATAATGTCAACGACCTCATCGACTTTGGCTTGGGTTTGTTGAAGGTGCTTTTGGGCCAAATTTGGTTGTTGGCTGCTTGATGTTGGTGGAGGAGGAAGAGTAGGAAAACTGTTTTAATTATATTTAAAAATTTACAAAGTAGTTACAATACTTGGATTACTATTATTACAAACAAAAAAAAACAAAAAAAAGAGGAATATACAAAGGTCGGGAGATTTTTTGAGTGGATATTTTGAGAATGGTTTTAGGAGTTTATGTTTTTGATTTGTGTGCAATTGAACTTTGTAATATAGTTTGCGTAAAGCTTGTATATAGAAACGTGTGATATATCAAAAAAATATGCACGACTGGGTCGCACGAACTTGCTCTTATGCGCGATCACATTGTGGTTCTATAGTCTGAAATAAATTAGCTATAGGAGTATATATTTTATCCATTTGCCAAATCTTAGTTTAGTTTCAGGTGGTATTATGTGAGTATACAAAAATTAACAATATAGGCTAGTGTTGCACATTTGCAATATGCATAAAAGGAAATTATACTATTTAAACTGGTAAATTGTTTTAAATCAGCAAAATTAGAAAGAAATTGATTAAAATACTTTGAATCCGTTTTAACCCAACGCGATGTACACCATCTAATTTCTTATATAAATCTTTATTTATGAGAAAAAAATTTTGAAAATCGTAGGAGCGGTTTTAAAAATAATTAATTTTTTATATATAAAATTTCGTTAACATTTTTGAGAAAAATAATTGGTACGCCAATTTAAAGCATATATTAATGTTGCGTTAAAAATTGAACTTCATAAAAAAATCTGCTACCAGTTTTCGAAATATCGAATTTTCAAAAAATAATTTTGATTTTTTTTTTTAAAATCCAAAAATCATTTTTTAGAAAATTTTGATACGCACTTTTATTTATATTTGTTACAAGCTTCTGTATACAATATCTAATTTTATTCGGTTGATCAGATGTTGAGATAGTCGAAAATCAAAGAAACCGTTCTATGAGAGGTACTGTTAATAAACCTAAAACATAAACTTTAAAAATTTTAAATGGTAGATCGTACTAATTTTAACACACAAAAAAACTTTTATGAAAATCGTAGGAGTCGTTTTTGAGAAGCAAAATATTTTTCTTAACGGTTTTTTAACATTTGTATGGGAGGTACCGTTAGTTTTGGGTATTAGAATATTTGTTGTCAAAAATCTTCTAGATAAAGTTAAAAAACTGTTATTTACCAAGTTTAATGAAAATCGACCAAGTCGTTTTTGAAATATTGAGTTTTCAAAAAAAAATATTAAAACTTTTTTTAAAAATCTAAAAAATATTTTTTTTAAAATTTTGGTACATAATAATATTTAGAATGTGTCAATACTTCTTCATAAAAAAATTGATCAGAATCTGTTTAACCGTTTTCGAGAAAAGCGAAAATCAAAAAAATGGTTCTTTGGGAGGTACCATTAATAACCATTTTTCGGAACCATTTTTTTATTAAACAGCAACTTATAACTATTTAAATTTATTGAGTTCTTAAAAACAAATTTGGTAGCGCTGGATTTGAGAAAAATAAGTTTTTCCTTTTTGGCCAAGAAATTTTGTATGACAGCTACTGTTAATTTTGGTCCTGAAAAAAAAGAGAAAAAAACGGGTGGGGGGAATGTCCAAAAAACGCTAGATACCAAGTTTTAAGAAAATCGACCCATCCGTTTAGGCTGTAGTCGAACCGACAGACAGACAGACAGACGGACGTTTTTGCGAGACCCACTTTTTTTGACTTCTCTATCATCGTAATGTAAAGTTTGATCAAAATCTCGAGTTCGATTTTTTGTACGAATCCATAACTTCCCATATAGTACCTATATCGCAAGTAAAAATCGTCGCTGTCTGTGAGAGTCCGTAGTTCTTAGAAAACGACGATGTCATTTCCATCAGCATCAACGGATAGCGCTACCGAACGATGATAACCAATTTTTGCTGGATGCAATTGGATAATATGGATTTGAACGACATGTGGTTTCAATAGAACGGCGCTACGTGCCACATAGCGAACGCCACAATGGACATTCTGCATGAATGATTTGTTAAGTTGTCTCTCGTAGAAGTCACGATAATTGGCCACTAAGGTTATGCGATTTTACCCCGCTAGATTTTTTCTTGTGGGGGTTCCTCAAGTTCTTTTGTGGATTTCTAGCCCATTTTTACTTAGATAGCGGCGATAATTATACCTGCGCTTATGAGTTAGGCGAATAAAAAAAAAGTATTTCAACTGTTATACATCGAAGCTTAAATGTTAAGTTGAACAGATATGAAAAATGGACGAGACTAGAGACATGCCAATTTATAACAGTTATACCAGTTTTTTGCCATTAAAAGTGGGTGTGCGTTAACGCGCTTCGCGCGACTTGAAAAAAAAACTCTGGTTGCCTAAAGTATGCCCACCGGCGGAGGGCCCTGGCCGTGCGGGGCCGCATAAACAGTACTTTTATAAACCAACACTGTTATAACTAATAATATCTTCGTAAATTAGAATTTTATTTATTTGCGGAGAAAAACGGTACATCAATTAATATTAGGGTAAAAGAGGGTACGTTTCAGTAGGAGTCAAACAACAATTTTCTATGCAAAAGGCCTAAAAACTGGAAATAATACATAATAGTACAAATATCTAAACCATTTTTTTTTTATAAGTATATAAAAGACCATTTTTACTTGCGATATAGGTACTATATGGGAAGTTATGGATTCGTACAAAAAATCGAACTCGAGATTTTGATCAAACTTTACATTACGATGATAGAGAAGTCAAAAAAAGTGGGTCTCGCAAAAACGTCCGTCTGTCTGTCTGTCTGTCTGTCTGTCTGTCGGTTCGACTACAGCCTAAACGGATGGGTCGATTTTCTTAAAACTTGGTATCTAGCGTTTTTTGGACATTCCCCCCACCCGTTTTTTTCTCTTTTTTTTCAGGACCAAAATTAACAGTAGCTGTCATACAAAATTTCTTGGCCAAAAAGGAAAAACTTATTTTTCTCAAATCCAGCGCTACCAAATTTGTTTTTAAGAACTCAATAAATTTAAATAGTTATAAGTTGCTGTTTAATAAAAAAATGGTTCCGAAAAATGGTTATTAATGGTACCTCCCAAAGAACCATTTTTTTGATTTTCGCTTTTCTCGAAAACGGTTAAACAGATTCTGATCAATTTTTTTATGAAGAAGTATTGACACATTCTAAATATTATTATGTACCAAAATTTTAAAAAAAATATTTTTTAGATTTTTAAAAAAAGTTTTAATATTTTTTTTTGAAAACTCAATATTTCAAAAACGACTTGGTCGATTTTCATTAAACTTGGTAAATAACAGTTTTTTAACTTTATCTAGAAGATTTTTGACAACAAATATTCTAATACCCAAAACTAACGGTACCTCCCATACAAATGTTAAAAAACCGTTAAGAAAAATATTTTGCTTCTCAAAAACGACTCCTACGATTTTCATAAAAGTTTTTTTGTGTGTTAAAATTAGTACGATCTACCATTTAAAATTTTTAAAGTTTATGTTTTAGGTTTATTAACAGTACCTCTCATAGAACGGTTTCTTTGATTTTCGACTATCTCAACATCTGATCAACCGAATAAAATTAGATATTGTATACAGAAGCTTGTAACAAATATAAATAAAAGTGCGTATCAAAATTTTCTAAAAAATGATTTTTGGATTTTTAAAAAAAAAATCAAAATTATTTTTTGAAAATTCGATATTTCGAAAACTGGTAGCAGATTTTTTTATGAAGTTCAATTTTTAACGCAACATTAATATATGCTTTAAATTGGCGTACCAATTATTTTTCTCAAAAATGTTAACGAAATTTTATATATAAAAAATTAATTATTTTTAAAACCGCTCCTACGATTTTCAAAATTTTTTTCTCATAAATAAAGATTTATATAAGAAATTAGATGGTGTACATCGCGTTGGGTTAAAACGGATTCAAAGTATTTTAATCAATTTCTTTCTAATTTTGCTGATTTAAAACAATTTACCAGTTTAAATAGTATAATTTCCTTTTATGCATATTGCAAATGTGCAACACTAGCCTATATTGTTAATTTTTGTATACTCACATAATACCACCTGAAACTAAACTAAGATTTGGCAAATGGATAACATATATACTCCTATAGCTAATTTATTTCAGACTATAGAACCACAATGTGATCGCGCATAAGAGCAAGTTCGTGCGACCCAGTCGTGCATATTTTTTCGGTTGATCTGGCGTTTCGTTGACTCAAAGGCGTTGGCTGATTGCTCACTGAATCGGTTGACTCAAATTTGGCCACCAAACTTTAGATAATCGCCTTGGTAAGGACAACCATAACCGTAAAATGGGCGCAACGCACGTATCATTGCCCCAATATATTTTGATATTAAACTTATAACATTTGGACGTTCTGTTCAATCGAGTAACTTGCCATGGTGATTTGACATCAGTAACTGAATAATAAACAACAGATTTGACAGATATCAGCAAAAAAAAAAAAACACAGCTGTCAAAATATAACCGTGTCAATTGAAAAACCCTTTAAGTGCGTAAGGTTTTTTGCTTTAATTTCTAAACGACTTTCTAACAAGTTGAATTAATTTGTTTTAGGTACTTCTTGTAATAAATTTCCATTAAGTTTGATTGCAGGTTTTAATAAATTAAACAAAAATCCCTATAAATACTATTTACACAATCATCTTTCGTAATATTATGAATGTGCTATCGTCTCTATACAGATTGACTCAAATTCGATTATGAAGAACCAGAAAATGAATTGCTTAAGTTTCTCGCATAACCATCAAAAGCATACCTAGAACTGAACTAACTAAAGAACCACATATACAGCAAATAACTTTCGAGAAGTACGTAATCAAATTAATAAAATACATTTACGAGCATCAATTTGGAAATATTTTGCCAACACGAATAGAATTCATTACATTATACCAACCTACAGAAAAACAGGACCTAAACATACATAAATAACCTGTCCTTTGGATGTCAAATATGTGCAAACACTTAACATATGCATCAGTGTGTTCGGGTTGTCGGGTGTGTGCGAGTGTGTTTGTGTGAAAAGGATATAAATGTAAACAAACATTTCATATTCTCGCACTGTTTGATAAGGGTATGTACAATTACGTCACACACAGCCTGAATGGCTATGACCTATAGAGGGAAATTTGTTGATGCCGATAAGTGACATCTGCAAGTGAAACACTTTTGCAGGCAATCAAACCCAATTACACACAACCTTCTTCGGGCTCAGCAAAAACATGAGGCACAAGCTGTTCTCCTCGGTCGATTCTGATTTCAAGAAAGGACCAACAGAACCAAATGAAAATAGCTTTCGTTTGGTTTGGGTCAAGGGGAGGGGGGTTTCTTAAATAGAAAGACGTAGGTAGACAATTTCTTGATGTTCCATTAACAAAAACGAAACATCATCCTTAATGATAAAAAAAAAAAAACAAAAATAGTTAAACAACTGTTTTTTGTTGGTCTATAAAATGAGACAAGGTTTTTATCCGAAACAACAACCAAGAGATATTCCAGAGCATATCACAAGTAATTAAGTGCATTCAAGGGGATAAGCAATTTTCTTTGGTTAGGTATGTAGGTTGTAGAGGTATAGGTATCTGCAACGAGTTGAAAGAACAAAATTGTCAAAGATATTCGAAAAGTTTTTCGCCCGACTTAGTTTCGTAATGAAAAACCGCACTGATGTCAAAAACACAACACGTTTTTAATGCACATGAAAAGGAAAATATTCACAGAAGAATGAACACACAGCAATAAAGGAATGAAGTTAAATGCATTAGATAATTAGAATATTTTTTAATAATTTACAGAAGAAACTTTAAGGAATTTAATAAGAAGAAAACAAATAAAATACATGACTGCGTCGCACGAACTTGCTCTTGTGGTTAACAACTATAATGCAGAAACACCGTGAAGATAAATGTAAATAGTTCAGTAAAAAAAAGGGTTTTCCAATAAGAGGTGTTATTTTGAATAGCCCGCTATTTCGGTAGCTGTCACTTTTGAAGCTGTCATTTTTTGACATTTGACAAGTAGAAACTACGCCATTAATAAAAATGGAACGATACACGCTTCAACAACGCACTGAAATTATTAAAATTCACTATAAAAATGGTGAAAATTTGGCAGAGACGGTTCGTAAAACTAAAACATTTTTGGGTCGTCGTGAAACACCTTGTCGGACCGCAATACAGAAATTCGTGGACAAATTCGAGCTGTTGGGACAAGTTAGTGATGTTAAGAATAAAACCCGTGCACGTCGCTCAAGAACAACTGAGAATATTGCTGTTGTAGCCCAAAGTGTTGAAGAAAACCCAGGTTTGTCCATTCCTCGTCGTTCTTTGGAATTAGGCATTCCACAAACGTCACTACACCGTATTTTGCATAAAGACTTGGGTCTTAAGGCTTATAAAGTTCAGTTAACACAAGAACTCAAGCCGGCCGATCATCAACAACGTCGTGTCTTTGCTGATTGGGTCCTTGAAATGCATGAAAATGATCCGGAATTTCATCAAAAAATCATCTTGACTGATGAGGCCCATTTCCACCTCGGAGGCTACGTCAACAAGCAAAACTGTCGCATCTGGGGCTCGGAAAACCCAAGAGTTATTGTTGAAAAGCCTCTCCATCCTCAACGCGTGACTGTTTGGTGCGGTTTATGGTCCGGCGGGGTCATTGGACCTTACTTTTTCGAAAATGAGGCTGGAGCAACAGTTACGGTCAATGGATTGCGCTATCGAGAGATGATTAATGATTTTTTATGGCCGGAATTGAATGGTATTGATCTGGACAACGTTTACTTTCAACAAGACGGCGCTACGTGTCACACAAGCAATGAAACCATCGATCTTTTACGGGAAAAGTTTCCGGACCGTGTTATCTCTCGAAGAGGTGATCACAATTGGCCACCGAGATATTGTGATTTAACACCTTGCGACTTCTTCCTTTGGGGCCACGTGAAAGATAAGGTCTACGCCAACAGCCCAGCGTCGATTCAAGACCTCAAAGATGGAATTCGTGAGGCTATCGAGGACATAGGGCAGCCACTTTGCGATTTGGTTATGGAAAATTTCATGAAAAGGATATGGTCCTGTAAGCGTGGTCGTGGCGGCCATTTGGCCGATGTTGTGTTCCATTATTAACGGCATACCTTCCTCTTAATAATGAAATAAACATCCGATCATTTATCTCAAAAAATGCCATTTTTCTTTGAATATCAAAATAACACCTCTTATTGGAAAACCCTTTATGTTTGTTTTTTAGTGAATGATGTGTACCAGCTTAAAAAATAATTTACATCTAAGATATAACATTAATTCCGCTTAGTTATTGGCGATAAACCTCTCCGCTTATGAACGAAGAGTATATAAAAACAGAATATTATAGTATTATAAAACGTTAAAAAAGTCAAAAGTGCAATAAAAATTGATTTTTTTTTTGATTTTTTTCTGTTTAAAAAAATATTTTTTGAAAATAATTAAATGCAATATTGTTCTATACAGAAGCAACAGATTGAAAAAATAATAATAAAATCGGTCTAACCATCAAAAAGATTTATGAGAATAACCCAAAAATAAGACTATTTTCTCAAAAAAAAAAAGGTGGAATTCCTATTTCCGTTTTAGGTATTTGAATATTTTGCCAAAAACCCGAAACGCAGTTTTCTTATAATCAATTTGGTATAATTATTATAGGTACGAAGTTTAATCAAAATCGTTAGAGCCGTGTTCGCGAAAATTTGAAAAGACTAAAATCGTGGTTTGTGCGGTAGCTATACTCGTTATAAATGAGCTTAAACAAATATTCGAATTTACCCTTTAGGGAATCATCTAAAAATGCTCTGTACTAAATTTGAAGTAAACCTGTGCACCCGTTTGGGATCTAGCTGAAATTACAGTCGACCCACGGACGCACAGACCGACGCACAATGGAAAATGGTAGAACAATAGCAGATTATAAATGTTTTTTACTAAAGTCGCTTCTGACATTTTATTTCAATTTTATTTTAAAGCTAAATAATCAATCTTTACGATAATGCAAGAATTTTAATGCAGACATTTTAAAACAATTTCAGGATTTTAATTTCATGATTTAGTTCACAAGTTATTAATTAAAATGTAAAATCAAATGTAAAAAAAATATTTTTGATGTTCACCGAGAGCTTTAGTAGTTGGCCACGCTTTACATTTAGTTTTGATTTGTAGCTTAGGATTTTATAGAAAAAAAAAAACTTTTATAAGAATCAGCTGCGGAAACGTGCGGTTTCGGAAGTTATCAGCAAAACAGTGATAAAAGCGAGAAAATTAAAAATCGCTATTTTAGCTATAATAAAAAATATTAAAAAAACAATGGCAAGACTCACAATGTCATATTTAAAGCTAAAAGTCCATTATTTAATTTGCTTTTTAAATCAAGTTGCTTCAAAAAATAGTTTTTGAAAAATTTATTTTCAAACTAAAAATTAAAACAAAAAAAAAATAAGTTTTTTGTTCAAACTGAAATTTTTCAAAATCTTATGTTATTAAGTACTGTTTTTAATATTAATATTCAATGCTCTTATCAATTTGAAGTCAAAAACTGAAAACCAGAAGGTTCTAGAACTCATACTTTAAAACATATAAGCAAATATCAAAATCAACTTCGTTAAAAAAAGAAGAAAAAATCCAATTCATATGATCATTTCAGCTACCCTACTGGTATAAATGAGGTCAGTTCTTTATAAGCATAAGTCCTAGAACCTTCTAGTTTTCAGTGTTTGACTTCAAATTGATAAGAGCATTGAATATTAAAATAAAAAGCATTACTTAATTACGTAAAAAATTTAAAAAAATCAGTTTGAAGAAAAAAAAATGATTTTTTTTTTCAAAATTTTGAGTTTAAAAATTAAATTGTCGAAAACTATTTGCTCAAACGACTTGATTTAAAAAGAAAATTAAAGAATGGATTTATGGATTTCAGAAAAAGTATAGCATGACAATATGACATTATAAGTGTTGCCATTTGCTTTTAATAATTTTTCGTCTGTTTTAAGTAATTTCATATAAATAAAATTGCCCCTGCCACGTAAATGGGCCACCTATGCGATTTTTTTCTGACCTCAACCCAACCTAAACGTTTTGGTCTTTTGTCACACCTTATGCAGAACACCCTGTATATTATTCCATGGCGTTTTTGTTAGTTTTTTTTTTAATATGTATTATTACTATTATTCTTATTAAAATCATTTCATTAGAAACGTTATACACTCCTCTTTATTTGTGCAAAATTTCAACACTCTATCTTTAAAAACAAAAATGTTATGGATTTTTGATCCGAAACACACCATTATTTTCCACTGTGCGACGCCCAAACGGTATGACGAAACCCACTTTTTCGAAATTATCGATCATTGTAGTGTCAGTTTTGATAACAATGAATACTCTTGCCCCCTATAGGGCAATAAAAAAAAAATTTGCAAAAGCAGCTGAATCTAACTAAATGTTTAATCGAAGTCAATTGATAATTTAAAGGGATTGTTCGAATTGCATCTTATAGACATTTTCCATACTTAGTTATAGTGTTTTATTCATAAAATCTTCCACATTAAATATCTCAAATCCATTGAATTATAGATATCAAATACATGTTTCACAGAAGGATCTATATATTCAACACCCTCATATCCAATCAAAGCCATTGGTCCCCATTTCCATTGGTTCCTTACATATTTGATAATAAAATAAACAATCCTTATCACTAAGCTTTACAGCATACATCTCTAACTTCTCTATCTATTATTCTATCTTTTATGTTCCCAACACAATATTCTACAAAATTTCATCTATCATCAGGAAGGAATCCTGACATCTTTGTTAATTGCAATTGCAACAGAGACATACTGGTTGCGCTGCTTATAAAGATGCACAAATGCACAAAACACCACCCAACCAACACAATGCTTGTGTTGTGTCTTATTCTTAAGCTTAACACACAGTATAGTCTGATGCATTCAAGACCATTCAATAATTTAGGAAACTGACAAAGTGTAAAAGTATAGATACATAGGTACACTACACTATACACACACACAACCAATGCAATATGCTATGGTTCAGTTAAGCTGCTCTCTCATGTCTAACATTTTTGTGCAATGTGCAATGTGCAATGTGACATGTCGGTATTCCTTATAATGTCAATCTGTCATCCTACTTGACATCTCTTTCTCTTTATATGTACTTGAGACTTAATACAAATAAATAGATGAATGTTTTTGTGAACGTAAGACTCCAACAGGAGTTCTATAGAGACTGTATATTTCCCGTAGCGAAGCTCTCCTGTCAAGAATGATGTGTGCGTGTAATGAGAAAGTCAAATGATGTTTGTTCAACTGATATGTTCCGGTTGGATTGGTTAGGCCATCAAGTGAAATGTTAATTAGGACTATCGTAAAAGAGTAGCTATAATATTTGAAGAGAAAAAAAACTCTGGCAACTCTAAATTATATAAAGTACGCTACCAAAAATATATAATCAAAAGATTTGTAAGAAGTTTGTAGTAAAAATAGAAATATACGAATGCACTAAGTTGACGTTTTTGTATTTTTTTAAATTGACTTTTTCGAAACTTTAATCAAAAAGTAGGTAGGTAAGTAATTGTTTATTAAAAACAATCACAATAATTTTAGAATTTATTATAAAATTTGGTCGTGGAACGTATTATCTCAGTTAAAAAAAACACCTTTTAATACAACTTATGGCAACTCTGTACAAAATTTAAAAATTTATAGACTGTAAATTGCAAAGATTGTGTGAGAAATTCTTAGTTAGCACCAAAGCTAAATCGGCAGCTATAAGTCGATTTTATTTATGCGAAACAAGGTTCACATCCAGGTTAACTGCTAGGTATAATATAAAGCACATAGTAGTAGAAATGAGGAAAACCTTTTAACGTCATTATAAAATTGATATGATGGTGACTTCTGCCAAAACGAATTGTCTATTTTGTCACCAATTTTTTTTTGATAGAAATACTACCAATTTAGTCGTGTAAATCCAACAAAAATATGTACTTAAAATTGGATTCATCCAGATTAAAAATTTAAATCCAGACGTAAACCATACAAATTCAATGTAAATACATCTGGATTTAAGTTTTAATTTGGCTGTATCTAGTGAATAATATGGCGGTATGTATTGACAAAATTTTTGAAGTCAACTAGACTAGAGAAATGCCAGTTTAAAACAGAACAGTTTTTCGACATTAAAAGTGGACATGCGGTAACGCACTTCGCGCGACTTAAATAAAAAAAAAAAAATGTCAGTGCCTGAAGTATACCCACCGGAGGAGGGCCCTGGCCCTCCGGGGCCGCAAAAACAGTGATTAACCAAAACTGTTATAATTAGCATTTCTACAGTTACTTTCTTCGAATATAGAACAATTACATACGTAAGTCTTTAATGCACTATAGTTTTTTAACAATTCATGTATATTATTCAGGTACATCGAAATACTGGGCCCCTTCGCGTTAGATAGATAAGATAGAGACAGCTATCGTCAAAGCGACAGTGACAAAAAAAATTTACAATCAGCTTTTACCTTAGCCGATTCCATTCATGGTTTTCATAGTTCCAAAAAGATCCTAAAAGTTAAAAAGAAAATTTCTTCGAACAACACAAACACATGTGGCGCTTATATCAATCACAGCTATAAAAACACATTTTCAAAAAAAAGTATAGGTACAAACAAAATTATTCAACTTTTTATTAAAAAAAAAAAAAAAAAAACAAACAAATACAAAATTATAAATCACCGTCAACCAACGTTACACGTAGATCCATTTGACATTTAACAACGATCAAGTGTAGGGAAAATTAAACTGAGCCTCAACACCCTGTAGTGAATTTCCATGCATCTGCTTCTGCTCTTCTACAATCATCTCTCGCACAGTTCTCAACTGTTCATAGTATGACCACAGTCGCCGATTCGAAGAATAGCCAACATAATTTATAACAGCATCAATTCCCTCTCTGG
Source organism: Leucozona laternaria (assembly GCA_932273885.2). NCBI lineage: Eukaryota > Metazoa > Arthropoda > Insecta > Diptera > Syrphidae > Leucozona > Leucozona laternaria. Next base: position 16,301,391 of record OW026368.1, on the reverse strand, counting down.
CAGCATCAACTACTGAATTTGAACTCTGATTCTCCCTAAAAGTAGTTCCGCCACCGACTTGTACGTCCTCATTTTCATTCCCCTCACTTGTCACATAATCACATTCTGTGTCTGCTTCATCTTTAATAATAAATTCCATAGGAATCATTGTCATTGCAGACGCTTCATTTTCCCTGTCTCTCTCCTCCGAATCTTCGTTCTCATGCAAGGAAGACGAATGATCCGATTTGCAGGGTTTTTGGTCTGGCAGCACTTCCACCTCGGTAATAATTCCAATATCCCTATCTTTGATGTTGTGCCGATAACGAAATCGAGTTAACCAACCCAAGTTACAATTCAATTCAGGAATTCCTATTTGCAGCTTTAGATTCTCGGCAGCTGCCAGCAAATCCGATGTTTGCACACTCACATCATTTCGACACTGTCTCGTATACCAGGCATACAGAGCGGTTTCCAAACGGTAGTCTTTCGATCTCTTTAGCGTTATTCTTTTCAAGACTGTACTTTTTTCGTTCGTGATGTCGAACTGCGAGGCATACGCTTTAATTGCGTGTGTCTGTTTTTTTATATCCGAAACTGTTGTTCTGGATATTCCGAACATCTGGGATATCAATTTAGCCGAAACACCTCTTTCTATCTTTTCAATTACTTTCAATTTATTACTAATTGTAAGTGTTACGAGTTTGCGTTTTGATCCGGTTTTTTGTTGCTGTTGATGTTGTTTTTTGGATGAGATATCCATATTAAAATTTTAAAAAAATACGAAATATGTACACAAGCGATGAGCAATCCACGTCTGTTCGGTTCGGCAAAAAATCAATACTAAAATTAAAATGCGTCACGTTGCACGTATCTTTACGTCTCACCACAGAGACGTTGTGTTGTTGCTGACCTGCGCAGCTACAGTTTCAATTTTCAGTATTTTTTCCATGGATACCGAAATAACTGGAATTCGTAACTACCAGCGACGAAGGGTCTATATAACTCGATTATTACCGTCTTGCCTCTTGAAATTTTCAAGCTCAACATCTTAAACTTCTGGCAACATGAATATAATTTAATCCTACATCTGCAAACGCTTTCAACATTAGTTTAACAACTCTGCATTCAGTTCTTCTCTACACACATGTCTGCTTTTCAACTCACTCCATAAACATACACAAAACTATAGCAAAAACAAGGTAACCCGAAGTATGTCGGGTTATAAAATTTCTCGCTGGATAGAACACATTTGTTTTCCTTCCTCTTTTTTCATTAACTGTTCACTGCGCTTGACACCTTTCTGTTTAATACACGCTTTCTTATGGAATAAAATAACACGATTTGCTTCGACTTATTTTTTGGTGAATTTGTATGTATGTATGTATCTCTCATGCTGTTAGCTCTGAGCTGATGAATCATATTTAAATATTGCGCAGTGCGCATGTCAGTGTCTGCTTGAGGTAGGTTTCATAGAAAGAAAAAAATATAAATAAAATAACTCGGTTATTTGGAAGATTTGTGTGTATCTCTCAACCGCTGCGCTGATGAACCAAAATGTATTGCGCAGGGTGAGGTAGGTTGCTGCCAAGGTACATATATTTGTGTACTGTGGGTTGCTGCATTCTGCTAAAAAAAAATAAGTTTATTCAAATAAATAGGTATAGAAATCAGAGATTCTGAATCATAGTGATGGGAAACTTTCGTACGTTTCACCCTCCAAAAACCCATTTGTTTGCATTGTTCAATTGTTGTTTTTGTAATCTCGTTTTGTGTCAATGAATAGAAGTGAATTGCAACAACAATTTAACAGGGTGGGTTTGTTCTGTTTTGACAGCTCCACCATTTTGTATGTGTAAAAAACGCAGGCATCTTTAACAAAAATTTAACTCATCAGCTTTTCACCACGAAAATGGCGGATGTTAGGTGGGATATCGGGATGTGTTAGGAAAATACAGATTCAATGGTGCAAACAGAATATTTTAGGGTGCACCCATATTGTTCATAAATCTATATCTTGCAGCTACCTTAGGGTAAATAAGAAATAATTAGTTATTATCGAAAGTGATAAATATATGATACAAAGCTGCGTAATACAGATGATTAAATAACGACACAGATTTTACTAAATTTACATTATATGTTGTGGTGAAGATTGTGATGAGCTGAATTTGAATATTTTGAGTTTATTTTAAAAATTCTAGAAATGATTTTTTGCTATACCTAACAATTAAAGCCCAAACCACACTAATTTCGTGTGGTGTGTTGTGGAGTCATGTGTCGCCGTTGACAGATTAGTGAATAATTAGGTTACAGCCCGGAAATATTCCATAAGAATATTGAATTCATCAGGTGTAAACGGGGAATGAAATTCTGATGGAAAACTATAGTGCCATCTGTGCGTTGAAAGGGGTAAGGGGAAACAGAGTTAAAAAGTAGTAGATGAGGTTTGTCGAAATTTCAAAGAAAGAGTGGTAGATATAGAATAAAGATACAATTTAATAAGAGAAACAATTGTTGGAACAGATCGGATCGGATGATGCAAACGGTGTAAGAGAAGGAAATAGTAATAATATACAATCACTTTGAGGAGTTATCCGATGAAAGGCTTGATATTAAAGGTAGAACTAGAATAAGCGGGAACTGTCGGAAGCTTATGTCAAAACCGACCGAAAAACGTCAATTTCACAAGTAACCCATAATGAACTTAAAAAGAGAAAACAAATTAAATGATTGTTTGTTCAATGTCAATTTTCAGAGCAGAGAGGTTTTTTATTATTTACTTTGCGAAACCACTAAAATTCGATGTGATATAAATTAATTAAAAGAAAACTTAAAATTTTAATTCTCTCATTCATAAATCAGAAAAAAAGTCGAAATCTAAGCACCAAACGCCAAATTCTTTTTAATTTGCTTTCACCATTTTGATTTTTACATCCATCCACTTATGAATGAGCGGTCGATGAGGGCTGTTCACGTCCGACGGCAAAAGTTAACGAAAACTAGACGAACAGTACCCAATCGCAATTATGGGCACAAGATATGAAATCTTTGTATTCGCTCGGTTTCGTACGACCACTGGCGTGGCCTTCCGACTATTCTAGTTCTACCTTAATGTATATGTTAATTCAGTGTTCAGCATTTCTAAATGAAATAGAGAAGCAAAGAACACTCCTAAAGCATCACTTTAAACAGCAAATGGAAAGAAGACTTTTTGCAATATTCTGTTCTCTCACTACCGATTAATTTGAACTACTGTGTAAATTAAGTAGTTATTGATTTATTGTCAATTTGCATTTTTGTTTATTATTTTACTACCCTTTTCATTTAATTGTTCAAAATCTTCCATACAACTTTAAAACTAAATGATTTTTGGTGTCGCGAACACTTGATAGTTCGTTTCGCCATTTTTATTAGTTTTTGTACGTGCCCATTGAAACTCATCAAGTTTTCAAAATATCGTGGTGGAAATCAGTAAGTTGCACTAGTATGAGTTAAAACACGCATTCTAATGCAACTTAACCCCGAACCACACTACTCTCGTGTGGTGTGTTGGGGAGTAGTGTGTCGCTATCGCTCTAATGTATTTCATATGCTTAGACCCATATTTGTATCGTGTGATGTGTTGTGTCGAAATCTATGAAATACATTGGAATGACAGCGACACACTACTCCACAACACACCACACGAGAGTACTGTGGTTCGGGCCTTAATTACTTCACCACGGGCAGTTATATTGTTTAGCTTGTAGGCAAACCCGAGATTTCCAATATTTATAATTCATAATCTCTGAAGAAAATAACTCGCTTCTTCCGACTTATTTTATGAATTGGTATATATCTCTCCGCTTGGCTTATGTGTCAAAGGTTGCCACTATGATAGCAAATATGCGTGGATATTAGATTTAATGACATAAGACACATTTTAAATTTAGTTTTATCGCGATCACTTGAAAATATTGTATTAGAATTAAAAGTTTTTTTTTTGGCAATATTAATACATACTATAGTATAGTCCGTTTTTTTTTAATAAATCAACTTAACGTTTAAATCTCTTAAAACAAATAGCCAACCGATGCATGTCTGGGGTCTCGGAAACTCGCTGGAATTAGGTATCATTCGGCGATAATAAATATCATTTTAAATTGCAGATTAGACATAATTGAAACTTTTACTTTTAATAGCCAACTATAACGAATGGGACACTGACTAGCTTTCTATTGCCGAGAGATTGTTAATTAAATTAGAGGCCAATTTTTTTTTGTTTTATACTCTCCGAAAAATCCTTGCAGAATTTAATAAAAAAGATCGTAGAATAGCCCTGGAATACAAATAAGAAAAAATGAGTTTAGTAAAACTTTTCACATTTTTTAATGGCAACTTTTTTATTAAAAAAAAATATCTTATATATTTTGTCTTTAACATAACTATATTTCATTATATTTCTTGTTTATATAAAATGAAGAGTTTTTAATTTTAATTATTTAATTTATTTTTTTTATTTATTTATTGTATTTGCATCTGCCAAAAAGGTTTCTTTCGAAACCGCTTTTATGATGTGTTAAGCTCATTGTTGTATTCAATTTAAATGACTTAAGGTATAACAAAATTGGTTTTCTATTGCTTAACTTTATGGCTTAAAACGCAGAAGTATGCCCATGCCCACCAGTAGAGGGCCCTAGGCCCTTGGCATTTGTAGTCCGTCCCTATATTGCACTTCACTATTTGCTATAATACATGTACATCGAAATACTGAGTCTGTATCGCGTAAGACAATCGATCGCTCGATGTCTTTCCCTATAGGGCGTTTTTTTTTAGTTCAGGGCAGAGCCTGGACTGTCAAAAAAAATATCGTGTTTCTTTTTTAGCTCGGAGCATTCAGAGCTCGAATTTTGTGTTTCTTTTTTCGAGAGCAGACGGAGTTGAATAGCTGAACACAAATTTGACAAGTGGAAAAAAAAACATCAAAACAGTAAAAATGGCGGACGATAATAGTATAGTAATAAATTTACTAATAATAATAACATTTTTGTTAAATGGACCTCTGGAATGGCGAAAATGCTGATAAACTTTTTTTTTGTGGTAAAGAAAATTATAAGTAAAAAGTGACAGCTGGTGAAGCGTGTTTCTTTAGATAAATCATAACTCTCAGAGCAGAGCAAGCTCAGTTCAGGTTCAGACCTTCAGAGATCGTCCAGAGTATGTTCGGAGTGTTCAGATTTATTTCTATCTACTCTGAACTAAAAAAGAAAAAGGATAGACAGCTATTGTTTAAGAGGCAATCCAAAAATTGACAACCAACTATTATCCCTTAGCTGATTCCACACCTGGTTTTCATAGTTCCAAAAAAGACCCTAAAAGTTAAAAAGATAATGTCTTCGAACAACACAAACACATGTGGCGCTTATATCAATCACATATTATCGACCTTTAAGAACAACAGCTAATAAAAACACATATCCAAAAAATTATAGATAGGTACAAACAAAATTATTCGACTATTTATTAAAAAAAAAAAAAACAAACAAATACAAAATTAGAAATCACCATCAACCAACGTTACACGTAGTAGATCCATTTGACATTTAACAACGATCAAGTGTAGGGAAAATTAAACTGAGCCTCAACACCCTGTAGTGAATTTCCATGCATCTGCTTCTGCTCTTCTACAATCATCTCTCGCACAGTTCTCAACTGTTCATAGTATGACCACAGTCGCCGATTCGAAGAATAGCCAACATAATTTATAACAGCATCAATTCCCTCTCTGGCAGCATCAACTACTGAATTTGGATTCTGATTCTCCCTAAAAGTAGTTCCACCACCACCGGCACCGACACCGACTTGTTCGTCTTCATTTTCATTCCCTTCACTTGTCACATAATCACATTCTGTGTCTCCTTCATCTTTAATCATAAATTCCATAGGAATCATTGTCATTGCAGACGCTTCATTTTCCCCGTCTCTCTCCTCCGATTCTTCGTTCTCATGTAAGGAAGACGAATGATCCGATTTGAAGGGTTTTTGCTCCGGCAGCACTTCCACCTCGGTAATTATTCCAATATCACTATCTTTGATGTTGTGCCGATAACGAAATCGAGTTAACCAACCCAAGTTACAACTCAATTCAGGAATTCCTATCTGCAGCTTTAGATTCTCGGCAGCTGCCAGCAAATCCGATGTTTGCACACTCACATCATTTCGACGCTGTCTCATATACCAGGCATACAGAGCGGTTTCCAAACGGTCGTCTTTCGATCTCTTTAGCGTCATTCTCTTCGAGACTGTACTTTTTTCGTTTGTGACGTCGAACTGCGAGGCATACGCTTTAATTGCTGATGTGTGTTTTTTTATATCCGAAACTGTTTGTCTGGATATTCCGAACATCTGGGATATCAATTTACCCGAAACCCCTTTTTCTATCTTTTCAATTACTTTCAATTTATTACTAATTGTTAGTGTAACATGTTTGCGTTTTGATCCGGTTTTTTGTTGCTGTTGTTGTTCGGATGAGGTATCCATATTAAAATTAAAAAAAAAAAAGAAAAATTTACACAAGCGATGAGCAATCCACGTCTGTTCGGTTCGGCAAAAAAATCAATACTAAAATGCGTCACGTTTCAATTCAAGTATCTTTACGTCTCACCACAGAGATATTGTGTCGATGTAGTTGTGTGTTGCTGACCTGCTGTTATGTCATCGTAAAAAATTTAACGCGCAACTACAGTTTCAGTTTTCAGTATTTTGTCCATGGATACCGAAATAACTGGAATTCGTAAATACTTATACAAAAAATCCGAACTAGGTATAAAGATTGTTCGGTTTCGATACCTATGGGGCAGGTACATACATATTATGTAGGTACATCCGGATTAAAGGGGATTATTTTTATTATTTTCAGAATTTCGTGTGTTTCCAGGAATATGGAATAATAATACATAATTATTAGGTATAGTTCGGTGAAGTAGGTAATCTATTTTAGATTAATCATACACTGGTGCAGAATGACATAAAATTTGGCAAAAAACACAACAACTGAAATACTCTAAATTGGTACTTTTGTTATAAATTAAATGTCAAGTCAAATAAAACATTACGTCACTATGGAAAGAACGGCAATGTATACATTGCTGCAATTATTGTGTTCGGGTATGATATTTTGTCATTATGTTATCTAATTTTCCATTGGTTTTCCTTTTTTTGTGGCAAATGAATTACAATTTCAGATATTTCTTTTTCTTTGTCATGGCCTTGGTGCAGTGTTGCCAAATGGAAGTAAAATATCACCAAGAAAAAAATTATAAAGCTTCGCAAAGCCAAAGTCTTTAAACAGGGTATTTATCACAATTAATCAACAATTATAAAAATTAATTTTCAAACTCAACATTTTGAAATGAAAAAATAAAAAAGTTGTTTAAGTACATTTTTTTTTTTCAAAATAAAAAATTCACCTTATTAAGAAGTATTTTTTTTTATATATTCGATTTTTAGTCAAATATTAAGAACCAGGTTTTTAACCGTCTTCTGTAGGTACATATATGTTTCGAGGACTTATGTGTAGTCATATAAATCATCTGGTTCTATATTTGTTTAGTTGAACAAAAAATTAAAGAGTCTTCCTAGGTTTCGCCTTAGATATATCTTTACCATTCTCCTCCGATAAAAAAAAATTGGCAAAAAACTACAAATTGGCAACCCTGCTTTGGTGTATATTCGAGTCTGTGGAGCTGGTAGTTGTCAAACTGATGGTTTGTTAATTAAAAGAAGCGTTAAATCTTGACAGATAATAGGTAATTGATTTTTGTTACCAATGAAAAATCCCATAAATTCCAATTAAAAACTCTGCTTAACTGAAAAATTTGGTTATTTGAGACATACAATATTTGTCACGCAGAATTCGTCCACAAATGTCATTAAAATTACTTTATATGTATAGCTGAAACTGGCTAAACTTAATTGAAATTTCCAGTTAAGTGCAAAAATAATGGAGGGAAAATTCTTTCATTACATTTTTTTCTCAAAACAGCAACAGCTCCGCATAATTGACAACCGTCCCAATAAACCTAAATTTTCGATTTGCCTTGTCAGCTTTGACAGCATAATATTGGTTTGTTTGTTATTTCAAATTGAGTTTATGAAATAATTAAATTATTTACAAATGGATTTTTTTCACACCAAATCACAAACCCGGCTTTCAAATGGGATGAAGTAAATAAGCATACCTTATGTAACATTCAGCGCTCAGACAAACGTCAAACAAAACAATATTTTTCTATTAACAGAGTGCTCAAGTTGTGGTTCTTTTTCAATCAGTGCTAGATCGGTCGGATCTTGGTCAGAATAAAATGCAGCATTCTCACTCATTTTTTTTTCCTCTTCTCATTGTTTGTGAGCGTATGCATGTTTTTATTTTCATAGTAATAATGTATTGCGTGATAAATAAGTGCTTAAAATCAATTTCGAAATGTTAAAATGTCAAACTGAGAGCAGATGAGTTATCTCTGGCAAAAGTGATGCCAAATCGAAAACAAAATTAACCTATTAAAAAAAAAAACACTACATATTTTTCTCTGTATTTTTAATCCGCATATTAAATAGAACTCATACTTGGAGCTAAGAACACAACATTACGATTCTGTCAACGTCATCAGTGAGAAACAATAACAATTAATGTGCCATCCAATTCAAATTCAATACTTTTATAGTCTGTACCCCAACATCTTATAGAAATTAAACGAAAAGTGATTATTTCTCTTCGCCAGTTACGCCACAAGCGTTTTAAACTTAGTGAACAAACCGGAGTGTCATCAGCGCCATGAGGCGCGTCTATTGTGTTTTGAATTTACTGCCAACTATTTTGTCCATATGCCCCAATGTACAAACGCCATTCCAGTGTTTTGAATACCGATTTAGCCAAAACGGAATTAATAGCGTTATACGAGAATAAAAGAAAAAAAAAACACAATATCAAACAGGAAGGTATGTACTCGTCTGTACTTAGGTATAATCTTCTACAAATATTAAATACAAAAAAGGGAAAAGAAAATACCTAACCCTAGTTAACAACTGACTCAATTCTTGCTCAGGTTGTAGGTATAGTTTAATTTAATTAATTTATTAAGATACAGGTAGTTTTAATTAACACTATGGTTCAAAATAGCAAATCTTGTGTTCTTTTTTTTTTATTTTTTCTTTAATGAGAAGATTTAATTGAACACGCAGGGCACGGTGCCGACCTTCATAAAATTAGTGTTTTTTTTTTGTTTGTTGCATAGTGTTGAGGAAATGTAGATTACTCAAGGGTTGTTTTCGGAGCTTAAGTGCGGGGGAGGGGAGGCAAAACAGTGCTAATAGAATTTGATGATACGAACACCAGTTGAGGATTTAGAGATTTAATCATGGATTAGGTTAAGCCCAATGAACCAGGGAACATCAGGAAATGAATAACTTGATATAGAAGCAACCTGGTTGTAGTTAAACGGGATGTTTTTTATGTAATGGATTTTATAATAAAATTAAAATAGATTAAAATTAAAAGCATATTTTTTTTAAATATTATTTTTAAGGAACCCAGATAATGCTCTTAATTTAAATATAACATTACTATTCAATTTAAAATTGAATTGAAAATCGAATTCTTTGATTAACAATAATGAAGTTGTTAGTTTTTACGGGCGGATAAATATTTTTCTAACAGTAGATAGATAGGTATCTATTAAGCTATGGACTTTTTTTTGACATGATACATGGTAAAATAGTGGGATACCTATAACTGTATCTACATATTAACATTTTAACGAAAACAAAAATAAATAGTCGTTTGACGTAATTAATTGTACCTACATACTTGTCAATTTATAAATGTGAGCTATTTTATATAGATTTTAATAGAATCTTACGATACATGAATTTTGTGCATGTGTCAGGTTTTAATATTTTACTAACCACTAACTCATGCACTTTTATGATGGACCTCCGATTGTGTGTTGCAGCTTGCGCTAAGCTCACTACAAAGATGTCCAACAAGTGGTTTTCAATATAGTGTCCGTGTGTGAAATGCGTATGTCTGTTAAAGCTGTTACGAACTGCAGTTAAAACCCATAGGCGCAAAATTTTAGACGATTTAGTATCGTTTTAAAGCACTTTTAGTATGATGCTAAGTTAAAAAGATGATTTTCCAAATTTTAAATGAGTTAGCATCGTACTTTCTTTTTAACATTTTACTAAAGTTAAAATCACCCGAGGGCAATTTTATCTTTTTAGTATTATACTACGTTTTCACCAAGAGGTAATCCGGGATTTAAGGTAGGAGATTTAAAATTAATCTTGAAGTGTTTTCACCACAAAAAAGGAGATTAATTTGACGTTTTCAGTCTGAATTGCCATTCAATTGTCAACTCAATTTGACAAGAGTAAAGCAAATATAATCGGCAAACGTATAGCAAACGGAAAAAACAATTTTTGAGCAATAAAACAATTAATTTTGAATAAACTATTTATTAAAAATGAGTCTAGTAACCTAAATCTATTGTTATCACACCGTTTTATTCTTCAAAATAACATAAGAGTGAGTAAATTTAATAGGAGAATCCATAAATACACACAATAAATACAACACAATTTTTCGGGCCACTCTTCAATGAATAGCTCCCCATCCTCCAGTGTCTAGGTTGTCCGTAGTTTTTTGTTTGTTTTGGTTGTTGCATTATCTGGAATTTGTATTGTTTACCAAAATATTTTTATAAATATATGAAATACATTGTAAATACTTGCATTTTTATTCCTACAGCCAACTTTCAAAAATATTTTATAATTTTTTTTGATTTCAATGGAAAAGCTGACGTTTAAAAGGGTGCGTTCTACAAAATTAGGATTGTTTGATTTGACAATCTCCTTCTTGCAAGAAGATTTCAATGAGATTTATTTTAAATCTTCATTTGAGGAGATTTAAATTTGTATGGTAAATCTTCGAGATTTGAAGAGGATTTATGCTAAATCCTCTTAAATGGCGATTTAGTGCTCAGTGAAAACGTAGTATTATACTAACTTCATTATGTCATTGTGACAATACAAAATGTGAAAAAGGTATGTTTGCTTACTTTTTTACACGAACTGTCACTGTCACTGTTTGAGGTGTGTTTAGCTGAAGTTTATAAAGAAAACAGCATTAGTATGATACTTAATAGTTAAAAATTGTTTAAAACGAAGAACTTTTTAGTGAAGAGCTTTAAAATAAAAAAATTGTTAACTAGTATCATGGTAACACCTTAATATCAGCATTTTGGTGTACCTTATTCAATTTTGTGTGAAACAATTACCATGTTTAACCGATCATCTAGTGTTACTCATGCTATTTTGAATGTCGACAATCTTATCGCTTATACAAAAAAGGTCCACAAGAAGTTTAGATTAGATTAGATGGTAAAACAATTGGTTTTCAATTTTTTTGTTTTTTTTTACCATTTTTTAGTTTAGAAGTAATTTTTTTCGAAAACAATATTAATAGAAATAAGTTGATTTAAAAATAAAATAAAAGAGCAAACTTTTGGCTTTCAAAAAAGGTAAGACACTTTTTGGTAAGAATAGAATATGAAGAAAATTTGAAAAGAAAAATTCTTCTGTTTAAGTGGAGCGACTGAATTAAAGAGTTGCCATTTGAAAAAAAAAAAAAAAATTCCATTTTAAATCCTTTTTTTTTTATAAAATGCGCCAAAACACTATTTTCGCGCTCGATTTCAATTAAGCTGCGATATAATGCAATAAAGTATCTACCCTTCATAAGCTTTCATATGACATAAGTTTCATCACTGTTGAGCAATATTGCAAAAGGACCCAAAATGCCCATGGTCCTTTGGTATGCCAATTTTGCCAATATTAAGTTATAAATTGAATTGCAAAAAAAAAATCATCAACCCATTTTTGAAATGTCCAATTTTCAAAAAATGTTTTTTTTTTAGATTTTTAAAATCTAAAAAATGATTCTGAAAATTTTGGCATGCAATAGGTACTACATTATTTAAATTTTATACAAGTTTCTGTCTGTAAACAAAATTTATTTTAATCGGATAATGAGATACATAGTCGAAAGTAAAAAAATTGTGTGAGTGCCGGGACTCACGGTTAATATGTGTAAACATCAACGTGCGCGGATCCAAAACGGACTTGTTTTTGCTTGAAGAGGATCTTAAGAACGCACCCATCTTAGTATGCAGATCGTAACGTTGCACACCGTAACGTTGCACACCGTAACGTTGCACGACGTAACGTTGCACACGAACGTTCACGTTTTTTTTTTCACTCTACCGCCAGCATAGATGTTTACACATCAAAAAGCCGGTCTTTCTTCTTTGAATAATGTAATATTAAATTGTAGATCGTATTCATTTTAACACAGAACAATTTTTATCAAGATCGTAGGAGTCGTTTTTGAGCAAAATGAAATTTTCCAAATGTTTTAAAACATGTGTACCTATTGGAGGTCCTGTTATTTTTAGTAAAAAGCTTAACTTTTGTTCAAATTCTTCTAGATAATGTTTAAAACCCGCTTTTTACCAAGTTTCATAAAAATCGACAGTCTGTTTTTAAAATATTGAGTTTTCAAAAAAAAAATCAAACTTTTTTAGAATTTCTAAAAAAAATTGGTTTTTGAAAATGTTGGTACCTACACAATATTATAACATATCAATAATTATTCAAAAAAAATTGATCAAAATCACTTGAACCGTTTTCGAGAAAAATCAAAATAAAAAAAAATGGTACTTTGGGAGGGGCCATTAATAAGAATTTTTCTGAACCATTTTTTTTATTGAAGGGCAGCTTATGCTTAATATAATTTACTGAATTAAAAAATTTGTTTCTAATCCACCCCGTTTAGCAGGGAGAAGCAATTTTCTAAAAAGAAATGACTACAAAAAACTGATAATTTTTGAGGTATCCACGAAAATTTTTAAATTTAGAAATTAATATTGTAGATATCTAATTAAATTGTTCATGTTGAAGTCTCGGCCTCAGGGTCATCCATTTTTGGTAGCAATATTAATTTCCACATACATTCCAAAGGTCATTTATAATCATTCCCTGACTAGACTACGACTTTCGATCGTTTTGTTTATTAGTTAATGGGGAGAATTTTTTCATAACTATGTATGTATGTATATGTATATAGGGATAAAAAGGGGCCAAGTTATTTCCAATTAAGTCTTGTTGGAATTTTTATTTTTCCCTTCCCTTCAATTGGCAGTGACAAATGTGAAAATACTCAGACTGAATGCGATATAAAAATTCACAAAAAATGTGATCTAACAAAGGAGGATTCTTAACTAAGGACACGACTATATACCTAGAGTAAGACACATAAGTAAAAAAAAAAAAATATTGCCAATTAGACAAGCCTGACTATTTGTCTTGTTATAAGTAGTGGCAAAGGTGGTTTCATTAAGAAACAATATATTCTCTTCTCGAGACCTAATGAGCACGATTTTCAGAGTATAGTACCTATAACATTCTCTTATTAAATATATAATAAACTCTCACAAAAACGGAATCAGGCCAAGGGTACCATCTAAGTTTCTAAGTTCTGGCAAAACAACACAACAACAACAAAAACAAAACCTAAAACCTACAAAGTATCGGAGAGAAAATAAAATTTAAGTACTTTTTGTGAATTTTAAGTGGTATAGGGAGAGGGCCATTAGTTTAGAGGTTTCTTGAGGTTTTTTTTATTTTTTTTTTGGAGGGTTGTTTCTAACAGGGTACGTTTGAGGCTGAACGAATGAGCCCTCCATCATCACCATCTCCAGAAGTACAATGATACAAAAAAAGAAAAGAAGCATCAGAGTGCAAGATATTGCAGAAACTACGAAAAAAATGGTTGAGGAGGATGAGGCACAAAGTACATTAGAAGAAAGACAGTATTTTGCAAGTGGTGGTAATTTTAGTGCACGAATGCAATTAGAGATTCAGAAACGTAGAACGTACCTACTTATACTATGATGGCGAGAGCATGGTCTGAGTTGTATATTCGCTTGGTGATTTTCTTATGCTTTCGAGTTCCCTCTGCTTCGTGTTGAAGAAGCACGATAATTAGGTCAATTGGTCTTTTCTGGCTTATATCGCGAGCTAAATAAGAGAAAAAGGGGATTCGAAAGTGTTACTTATTCCAAAGAAGAGATAGGATAATGAAATAATTTCAGGATTGAGATTAAGATCATGAGGAATGTTTCCTAAGAGTTTTCAAGCATAAACCTACCCACAAGCCACGCAGTGAACTACAACACGAGTTCTAGGTTCTTTGGTAAGAGTTTGTGTAAAGTTGATGATGGTTGGTGTTTAAAACTTCATCCATCATAAAATGGAAGTTCTATCATAAAAGTCAGTATGTCAGATTTTAGATCTTATAATTTTATAGCACCGTAATATCTTCACATAGGTTAGATAGATGTACCTGGGATTATAAGTGGGATTATGTCATATTATAGCTATGATTTCAGAAGTGATTAATGTACTCGTTGCGTTGAAATGAATAATAAAGTAGGTAAGATGTTTATTTTGTCATTTGTCATAGAGACGAAAAATCTGTTGTACGCATACTTATGAAAATGTCAGTGTAAGTAGATAAAATTGAACGAAACAGCAGCGGATTAAGAAATGTTTACATAAATATTTAAAAAAATTTGTAACTTTTCTTGTCTTTTTCACATATCGAAATTTAAATCAAACCAAACGTAACCTTGCGATAGTGTCTGTGCATTTATGCGGACCATTTGTGCATCTAGCCATTTGAGTAAAAGGAGTGAAAAAAGTAACTCCGAACGTCCACTCGAAAATGACATAAGGGGTACAAATTAGTCCCACAGCTCATCAATGCCTCCATGGCCGTTGTTCACATTGCACTGACTCCTCCGATTTTTTTGACGTCTCTGTGCTTTGGCTCACTTCTACTTCATGGTGAGACAGAGATGGTCAGGAAAGGCAGGATTTTTTAATTTTTTTAAAAATCAGTGGATTTTTTTGAAGTCTTCTTTTGTGAGATCTGTTTTATCTTTGACACTTAAGTCATACAGAATCCAATTTTTTCAATTGGAAACATATTTATTTAAGAATATTAACATTTTGTAAGTGAAAAGTTTGTAATTAATCGTTTAAGCTGCACAGATTTTTCTTTTTTCTTTTAGTTTGTGTCTGAACAAAACAAGTTGGATTCACGTCAAACAAAATAGAATGAGTCAGTCCGATGTGAATACCGCCCATAACTGCAATCAGCAATGTCATTTCTAGGAAGTAGAGAATGTCAACACTCCATAGATCGGTATAGTCAGAGTTGTCAAATATCACCACACAAGTACTATGAGAAATCGAAGACACAACCTGTCCAGTCAACCCCATATATTGTTTACACCACTCGAGATTCATCCAGATGCAAGGAATACTTTCATTTTAACGCCTTGCATGGGAAGGAGATTTTTGGCCAAATTATGGTTCTCACTCAAATACTCCGCCAAAATTAACTTTTGGTTTAAATTAATTTTGTTGAAATTTGTCCTGCAATAATTATTATAACATACATTTTTATTAATTAAATGTTAATTTATTAAAAATTTTATTGACTCACAATTTATTAAAAAAGGGTGACAGTTTTATTGGTCGCCCATTCGTTGACGTAAGACACAACACCTAATTACACCTACGGGTATACATTTACGTGTGCCATGCTCTCAAACTGGTTCATTCGCTTCCCAAGCTACTCGTCCACAGATCATTTTTCTCTACATTACCCACATGATTGGCAAAACCAAATATCCATCTACCCACGCGCCGTTTCTGATAAATTAAAAAAAAGAATTGACCCTTAATTCTATCCACCTTTTTAATTCTATGACTCCAGATATTAAGTACAGTACACCCCTTTAATGTCCATCAATTTCTATTATAAAAAAGTCATCAACAATAGCGAAAAAAAAAATGAATATCTAGCCAACATAACTGCAATTTAAAAAAAAATAACATTCCAAAGAGACATTTAATGAATTAAACTATGTTCTTTTAAATTCAAATTAAAAACTTTCAACTGCATACTTTCATTCACCAAGAAACGACAATTATTGTTGGTAAGAGCAAACATCCCTAAGAAGAAGATTAAGAACTTACCATTAGAATAGAATTTAATAGTGGTATCCCAAGGAAACCTTTATAACCGAAGACGAATGGTTGGAAAACAAAGAAAACAAGGACAAGCACAAGTACAATACGAAACAATATAGACAAGGTGCCTGCAGCGCAGGGATTTACCTTCGGTTATTGTCTGCATAGTTGAACCAACTATACAAAACAAGCACCAAAAAAGGGATTTGCATCCTTTCATCTTACATTTTGCTTTTGTTTTGGCCAAGAACACCACCACCCCACCATGTTTCGCCTCTATATATAGAATTCATCCTCTCAGATTCAAAGAAGCAGTTTATTGTGTTCCAGGTAATTTCATGCTAGCTGAGTGGGAACTTTGACGGCATCCGGAATGGCTAACCGAATTTCTCTGGTAACCCTAACTTATATAATATACATACAACTTTAATGTGGTTTAATAATTTAAACAAAAGCAACCTGAAGAAGCCTTATGCTACTTCTCCTGCTTGTGGAATCCATCCATCCTTTGACCTCATGATATCGATGATATTGATTTTGACTAAATAAAGGATGCAATATTATGGACTCCAACACCAATACCAGCACTACGAATGCAAGGTATGCGATGCGATGCGGTGCATGCATAGCATAGTCAACTTATATGTCGAGGTATTTCCGATTTCGAACAAAAGAGCCTTAAAGGCTTACATTTAATTATTCATAGCAAATTCTGTTCATTTTCTTGTATCGGGCTTCTGTTGAATCCGATTTAAAAATCGTCTTATAGCAAAGTAGATTGGAATTAAAATCTTTAGTGTTGTTGCTGTTGTTGTTGTTGATGTGGATGGCTTTAATTAAAATTGATTTTCCGTTAAATAATGCATCGATGTTGATTCAGGCATTGTTGTTTGTTTTTAAATCCTTTTTTCGCATAAGAAAATGGAAAATGCGCGATTTTCATTAAAAAAAAAAAAAAAAACTTAATTTCAACTTCAATTATTCTTCCTTGGTAAAAGAACGTGATGGATTTGGGATTCTGTTTTTTTTTTGTCATGTCAAACAAAAAAAAAAAAAACATCTCCAACAAAATATCCTATCTTCGAATTTTACAAAAGACAAACTGCACAATCATTGGAATAAATTACAAAAACGATTTATGTATTTACTTTTTCTGCTGGTTTTGAAAAATTGAGTGTGAAAGCAGCTTTTTTTCCAATTTATTTGCTTCATCTTGAATGACAAAGCATCTCTTATTGAAAAACAAAACAAATTTCAATCTAATTTGTGTCGGATATTTTGAATTTATCAATTTAAGTCAGAAAATTCATTTTACGCGAAGAACAAAACTAATGTAAATTCTTTTGATTTTACAAGCACACATACAAATAAAAAACAAAAATCCAACGAACGTGCCAATACGTGCGCATACTTTAAACTAAATTGCCCCGAGTCAGCACTCAACATACAGTACATATAGGATATAGGGAAGAGCAAAACGAAATTACATTTGATTGGAGTTATATTTTATCATCAAATGTCGAACAGAATATTCACAACAGAGGGTAACACATGGGGAGCTAACACCACCACCACCAACACCCACCCAGTCATCCACATCCACTTATACAGCACAATCTGTATAAATTGGAAAATTCTAATTCACAAAGAGGGTGGTAATACGTACTGGTTAGCCCTTAGGTGCTTCTGGATGAGTTACTTCCACCGTCATGATCATCAGCGATGAAATATGGGGAGGATTTTACTTTATGTCAATGTGGTTTGAAATTGAATGCTGTAATTGGTATTGATTTGCATCGAGTTGATGGATTTTATATTGCAGCAATATATTAAAGCAGCAGTGGCAGTTGAATTTTATTTATAGAAGTCCTATTTGAATGCTTTGTTTCATTTGATTCGGGACCTTTTCAATACATACATATTTATGAATACAAATTTTTGGTAAAGCAGCATTTACGCTCTTCATTTCTTCCCGAGTGAAGGGACGACTACTTTTAATTTTGAAATTGCTATACATATGGTGATTTGGAGTTTTTTTTTTTTTTTTTTTTGATGACCCAGCTTTCGTTTGACGGCTATGTTGTTCACAGTCTTCGAACTCGCCTCTCATCCTCTGCATTCCTTCTGCATTCTGCCTGGAAAGACTTCTTCAATGCCATATTGTATACCGCTTTGATCTAACCAGTTCTAAAATATATACCAGAGCCTAGTCAATAAATGGCATTTCGAAAACAACACGGCAACATCTTCTTACAAATAAATGTTATGTTTCATGTCATGGATAAAAGCGACCATCAATTTATCAGCTCTTCTTTGTTCACAATGGAATTTTTATTTATGTAACTAAGACTCCTTCATGCTTGCAACCTCGTCCTCAGGCTTGAAATGATCCAAAACCGACGAAAAGCCCTTTTTGATGTCAAACGAGCCGAATTACACGTGCAGAAATAAAGAGGGACGTTGTGATTCAATTAGTCTCAATCGAGATCATAAAATCGTTATCATACTCGTAGTTAAGAAAGAAAATAACAAAAAAGCTTTAAAAGTGTAGAAAATTAAGCGGCAAACAAAATTCCTCATCGTAACCGATGATTCCCCTCAACGACAAAGCAAATAAATCTGACTCGTAATTTACCAAGCAACAACAATAACAATTTTCAAACGACCAACTTCGTCCTTAAACCAAACTTCAAAAGAACTTTTTTTTAACACAACAGACAAGAATAACCTTTCATTATTATGATAGGCTTCTTCAAATGTTTATGGTGTTCAATTATTTGCATATAAAAACCTTTTTCAAAGTTTATGTTTCCCTAATCCCCTGCACAAGTGACACGACACCGAAGGAACTCTCTGGCTCTAACCAACAATATAATTGCATTAGTTTTATCCTTGCTCACGTTTCGAGTTCAAGTATGTAATTGAAAAACATCTACTTACACTATAAACTGTTGGGTTTCGTAGAGGAAGACAAGTTTTTTGTTTTGTTTTTGTATTATATCATGGAAGCTTCTTCTTTCTACATTACACCCCCGTACTCATTGGCATTAACATCTCATTTTCATGCGCATTCAGTTTTTCTTAACCTCCGTTTGTTCGTTGGTTGGTTGGTTGGTTCGTTCGTTCCACTCCTTGTCCTGCTCTGCACGTAATGAATATGTTTTTTATTATGTAAATAAACACAGATAGGATGAGTATGTTCTATACTGGAGCTTTAATTCAGGCAAGAGAGAGAGACAGGAAGCGGGAGTTCATTGCCTCATCATTTTTAAAGGTTTCCCACAAGGATGCCATTTGTATCATGTATCAGTGTGTTTTTAAGTGCACTTGAATCTAATGCCTCTTTGGTGTGTGTTTGTGTGTACTACTACACACAGTACACACTTCACATAATTAAATTAAAATACAAAAATTCAAGAGGATGATCTCAATTCCACTCTGTGAAATGTTTTTGTTAAATTGCTTCCGGTCATCGAGGGTTTATTTGATGTTTTTAAATAAACATAATTATGTGGGGTCGTAACAATAATAATTTTTGTATTTAATTCTTTCCGTTATCTAGAATTTACTTTGTGTGTCATTTAATGTATGGAATCGTTTTTGGGATAAAACTCATTCAAAAACAACGGTCATTAACCGGTAAAAAATTTTAAAATATCAATTCATCTCAAATGTAATGAAATTCACGTAGCTGAATTTGTATGACCTCCAATATAATAAGGACAACCGTCAGTTACAGTGGATATGCGTAATCTGACGAACAAATATTCTGACTAACTTTTTAGAAATTGATCGTCTGAAGCGGATGGTTGCAGTGAATGCGTGCGGCTTCCTTCTAAGAAAACACCTTTTTGTTAGTTCTAAAGTGAATTTCAGAACAATTGTTGGTCAGAATACGAATCCACTTCCATTTTAAGCAGTCTTACGGGGAAAATACCGAAAGTTAAAGTCACGAGCGTACCACGACCTGCATCAGACTAGAGCGGCTGGACAAGATTTTGACGTAGGCTGTGGATTCTTCTGAACTAATATTAATTCTGCAGTTGTAATTTCAACTAAAATTCTCTCGTCATTGATACAACAAAATATACACATAAATAGGCTATGATTAACAATCATTATTGAATAACTTACTCTTATTTTTAATATAAACAACTATGATTCTGTTTTAAACAATTCTCAATATTTTTATTGTGATAACATATTTTGTTTTCATTATTTTTTTTTTCTCATACATTTTCTTTCGCCTAGAAGAAATGAAACCTCTGAGTTCAAGACTGGTGACTCAAACTGATAATAAACACCAGTCAACAACTCTTCTTGATAATTTAAGTTTGATAAGAAAAAAAAATTAGCTAGCCTTTGGTTTTGTTCTTAAAGACAACAACTGTAGCCATTTTACTTGTATGGTGGCACATAACACCAAGCTAACAATATATTGTAACCTTAACAATACAGAAGAACAAGAACTATTCTTTGTCTTCGAGTTGGATGTGTGTTTTAAGTTGATACTTTTTCGAGTGCACTTGCACTTGCAAACTTCAAAATGTGTGGAATTGGGACAGTTGAGGAAGGAATAGGAAATGTAAGCTTAAATATGTGCAAATGGAATGAAACTTACTCAGAGGTTGAGGGGGAGGGTGTGAAACCCCATGGTTCATCATTTTGTTTATTCTCCATCTTCAACGAACAAGAACTGAAAAAATAAAACAAAAACAAAAAATTATAGAACGTAACGTTAAATTGACGTAACATACAAGTGAATTATCATGAAATTTCTAATCACTCATGAACTTTAGTTGGAAGTTGATGTACAGTTAATGAATGAATTATAGGAATTGACCTGGCACAAAAGTGGTTAATTAACCTTAAGCAGTCAAGGCCGATTTATTGAGAAATGACTGTACTTCAATTCCCTGCTATTTGCAACCAATATCAGCTCGCCTACAGACTTATTCAACAATGACAACTAGGCTTTGCGTCGTCGTCGTGGTGTAAAAAGATGATAATCCCAAAACCCTACGTCATCAACTCCAAGTTGAAATCACTAGAGATCAGCCAGTGACTGAAATGTAGGACTACTCCACAAAAACAAATAAGATACTCGAAATCCAATGAATCTCAATTGATAAAATATTAAATTGGAAGTTCATTGAAAAACGCGCAGCATATTTATTTATAGACAAACACAAAAAAAAAAAGAAAATTAAACAAACTAATTGGCGAGTGCTCTATCTTCCGCACACAGTCGATCCATATGGAGATTTCCATTAATTTTCTCATGATTTGCCTGCGAGAATTTCTTGCTTGGTTTTGTATTTGCGCTACGATAGTTACATTTAGCAGATTGGACATTTTTATTGGAATGATTCATACCAAGTCCAACAACGAAACGAATGGCAAGCAAATATAACCCACCCTGCCCTGATACGACTAGAAGACAAGATAAAACGAACGACTTGTTGCTTCGCATCGCATATATTTTTTGTTCTCAATTTGGAGCGTTTGAAACTTTATAAACATTTAATTGAGCCCTTCAATTAGTAATTTGTTTAATACTTACGTTTTAGTGAATTAATTAAGAAAAAGCAAATAGTTGAGATGAAAATAATAAATTACAAAACCGAATAACGACGACGTTTTCACTGCGAGAACAAAAAAACTTGAAATTCTTTCGATCACACGAGTGGGAAATGTCAGATGATTCGTTAGGTTCGTTGAGTATGATGACATTAGATTTGGGATATGTTCGCAGAGTGTGTGCTGAGAATGTAGTAGAAGAGTATTTTAAGGCATAGTCTCATGATCGGTTTGTAGATCTGGATTTGTGACTTCTTCTTCCTCACAAATTTTCACAATTTCCTGACTAAAATCCGTAATAAAAACCCCTATTTGGGAAAACCTGTAAGAAATGTCAAGGTACTAAATAGATCTTTTATTAAAAGATGAAGTTAAGTTAAAGGGTGTACAATAGGTAGATAAACCTACTTGAGAGGTTGTTATCATGTATAAAAGCTAAAATGATATAATTGTAGATCTTGATTCTAGATCTTATTAAAGAAAGAAAAACTGGAAAAAATCTTTTCATGTGAATTCTGACAAAAATATAACCAGTAGCGATTATTTGTAACATAGCATTATGATATAAGTGCTGCCAAAGTATGATTCAATTATTATTTTTATTATTTTCAAGATTTCTTTCGAATTGTTTACGAACATTTATTTATTCTATTTTTGTTTTGATTTTATTTCAGAAATAACCACAAATTAACAAATGATGACTAACAATTTTGAAAAAGAAAAATGAAATATGCTTCGAATGGCTGGATCCAAGCTGTTGGCAAAGTTACTGATTTTAATTTGTTCCGTAACAATCATATCACTACTGGCGTTGACGAAATGTGGCTTTGGTGGTCTGTCTGCTGATGGTGGATATGACAGTGACGATGATGGTAATAAACGAGATCAAAAAATTATTATTAGCGTTTAAAAACTTAAAATATTTGTATCAAAGGAGGATGGTCTTAAAATTGTTTAAATTTTTTAACGGTTTTTGCCTTTTTGTCGGTAGTGGTTGAAATTGGTTTGAAATATTTTTCAAGTTGATTTAAATTATTTTCTATAAAATTGCTGCCGATAGTTTGTGATTCGTTAGAAGTTTTGTAATTGATAGATTACAGGGATGTTAGTGAATATGTGAGGACAATAATTTAAAGAACTCCTGGAATTCGTTTGAAAATAAGAGGAGATGTACCCAACTAGAGAAGGGTTACCTGGGCAATACTGTCTAAGAGTGTGCTAAGGGAATCTATAAATTCGGCTGAGGATAATCTTAAAAACATGGTACAAGGGAGGTACTGCAGTAATAATTATTATCATCCTTAGCCAGATTATTTTAAAACAGTATTCAGCTAAAGCCTATAAACAGGATTTTTCATAACATAAACTTGTTTGTAATCCTGATTTGTTTAAGTGATGCCAAAGTTTATTATTTTTTGAAGGTTTTACCTTTTTAATAGAAACTTCTTCCTTAATTTAATTGAGTGCATGTATTTATAAACTTCTCCCCGGATTAAACATATATCTAGAAGCTATTCCCTACGGAAATGCCTTTCTATAATTCAAACTATTCCTTTTTTACTCAATCACCTTGTGATTATTTTTGCATTGCCAAGAAAAACAATCATAACGGGTGATTTTTTAGCTGGTTTGGTTTTGGCAACACTGGTTTTGACAGCTGACGTGTGTTTAGTACCTTGTGTCACTGTCAAACAGCTTCAGTTTGGTTTGCAATTTAACCATGGATCGTCTTACAAATGAACAACGCTTGCAAATTATTGAATTTTACTATCAAAATTCGTGCTCGGTTCGAAATGTTCATCGCGCGCTGCTTGTGTTCAGCGATGAGGCTCATTTTTGGTTGAATGGGTACGTAAATAAGCAAAATTGCCGCATTTGGAGTGAAGATCAGCCAGAAGCATTGCAACAGCTACCAATGCATCCCGAAAAAGCCACTGTTTGGTGCGGTTTATGGGCCGGCGGCATTATTGGGCCTATTTCTTCAAAGATGATGCGAATCGCAGCGTTACTGTCAATGGTGAACGCTACCGAGCGATGATAACAAACTTTTTTTTGCCCGAAATGGAAGTTCGTGACTTGCATGATATGTGGTTTCAACAAGACGGTGCCACATGCCACACAGCACGCGAAACAATGGCGCAATTGCGAGGCGAGTTTGGTGAACAGTTAATTTCACGTTTCGGGCCGGTCAATTTGCCGCCTAGATCGTGCGATTTGACACCATTAGATTATTTTTTGTGGGGGTATGTCAAGGCTAATGTCTATAGGGACAAGCCCGCTTCGATTGACGCACTGGAAGCCAACATCCATGCATTCATTCGTGAGATACCGGCCGATATGTGTGAAAGAGTATGCCAAAATTGGACTCAGCGGATGGGTTACCTGAGACGCAGCCGCGGTCAACATTTGCATGAAATTATCTTTAAACATTAAATTGCAAGGTTCAAACTATCGATTCAAATAAATATTTCATTCATTTTTTCGAATTTTTTGTGTTTTTTTTTTAAAAAAGTTCTAAACCTCTTAAAAAATCACCCATTATAACTACTGCTCGTTCCTCACATAAGGACATTTTGTTCTTATTACTTCATCAAAATTGGAAATTAAGCTGAGTTTCTAATTAAAATTCCCATTCTAATTAAAACTCCCAATTATTTCAAATCAAACCAATAACTACTCTCACAAAACTTTATCTCCTTGTCCAAAGAACAAAACGAATTCCTTTATATTTATTTTCATTCCGGATCCTGCACTTTTACGGTGGAGAGTTAGTAGGTATACGAGCTAGAGATGAACCTTATATCCTCAGAAATTGTTGATTCTTCAATTCCCCCCCCCCCCCCTCCGTCCTATAAAGCTAGAGGGAACAGCAGTCAATATAAATTGCTTCTTCATAGGATCAATATCTATATACATTAACCATCAATAACTACATCCTTTTGTCCTTCGGCACATCCTTTACAGAGTTCAACAAAATTCCAGTGATATCCGCCGTTGCTCAACACCAACACCACCAACAGCATTCGGTGCCAGCACCAGCAAACCAGCACAAGCTACGAAACATCAACGCCGAAAAAACTGCAGCCGATCAAAAGGAGTACATTGACTTGCTGCGTCAAAAGGAGGAGGAGTACCGACAGGAAATCACTCGACTGACATCCGAAATAAAATCTTTGAAGCTCCAACTTATCCAACTTCGAGGTAAGTGCAAGAGTTTCATTCGCATTCGACTTCGTCCACAACTACATGCATTAACAGTGTTTAAAGCTTTTGATATCAAGGGTCTCTATATCATAACATCCTCCTTCCTTTTCTCATTTCGCAGGTAATCAGCCATTTAATTTCACCAACTCCGTGGCACTTGGTCCACAGTTAGAGCTCCTGCAACAGCTTCCATCGCCAAACGCAACAGCCACAGCAGGGCATCACCAAACAGTAACAGCAGCTGGCTCCATCTATGATTGCAGCAGTTACATACGGAAACAAGTCGGAGCTGCAGAGATCCTGCGGGGACTGCCTTTGAACAACGAGTACGAGTTGATTCCATTCAATCATTTCACATTCAGCCGAGTTTATCCCATCGAACTGGGACTGGGCAAACGGGTGGTAGAAAAGCCAATTGGCTACAAACGCAAGGATCTCCTGGACGCACTGGGCAAGGCCATCGAGAGCCTGAATAGAAATGTCAGTACCAAGACAAATACGGTTACTGGAATCAAGTATACCCTGGATGATTTCACAGAAGGGATCTACCGTAACGAACCCACGACAGGAACACAGTATGAATTGTACTTCAGGACAAAAGAGCTAGCACATAATCCAACGAATGGCCATCAATTGGGTGGAGGTGGAGGTGGCAATGGTGGAGCCACCAACTCCGGAACAAGTGGCACAACGAAGGTTGTTGTTATGAGACCCTTCGCACCATTGCAAACGATACAAATGATTGGCTTTCCAAAAGTTCACGATAAAGAGTTGATTCATATAATACTGCCATTGTCGGGACGAACAGCGACTTTTCAGAGTTTCATGGATAAATTTGTGAAGATTGCTTTGAAGAATGACCGGAGGGTTCATTTGACGGTTGTGTATTTTGGAGAAGATGGTCTTTCGGAAGCGAGATCCATTATGAGTCGAGTGCTAGCGATGAAGAATAGCGGTGGAAATTCATCGAATTTGAAGTTACTTGCACTTAACGAAACCTTTTCAAGAGGTGAGTTTTGTTTTTGTTATGCTTTGTTTTTATTTGAATTGAATGCTATTAAAATTGAAGTTTGAGCTTGGAGGTTGTGGCAACAAGTTAATGAGAAAGGAATTATGTACCTATCAGCCGTTTTCCTGTGGAGGTGGCGAACTATTAATGAGTAGTTCCAAACGATAATCTAGTACTACCAACTAGGTACTCGTGCTTTCATGTCGAGTAGAAGAGATTTGTAGGGAAATTAATTCTGTCTGTTCCATTGAA
Source organism: Leucozona laternaria (assembly GCA_932273885.2). Taxonomy (NCBI): domain Eukaryota; kingdom Metazoa; phylum Arthropoda; class Insecta; order Diptera; family Syrphidae; genus Leucozona; species Leucozona laternaria. The sequence goes on along the minus strand of OW026368.1, from coordinate 16,275,227 downwards.
AATGGCTATATCAAAGTACTTCGCGCGTGTCGAATTTTCGGCCCATGTTTTTCGTTCCTAGAGTTGAGAGCTCGATTTGGAGTTGAGTTGAAATGGTGTTGAAAAGCCATCTTATTTATTATTTATTAATTTATATAATATTCGAATGGTATTTTAATTTAATTTAACAAGAGACGACACTTGACTAGACGGGAGCCAAGAAAATTAGACACACCCATGTAAAATGATACATAATGTCAAACCAAAAATCCTCAGCTGAAGTTTTTTAAGCACAAATTACGACTCGACTCCGCTTCTGAAGTGGAATCGAGTCGGTTCAAGCTTATTTCAACTCAATGCAGGTTTACAAATGGTCGAAAAGAGCTTCAATCTCCTGATGCCATTAGCCGTTTTCCTTTGGAGGTGGCGAAGTACTTGCAAGTACTTTGCTAGCCATTTTGAATGGAACGCAAAAAATTAATTTTCCTACAAACTTCATCTACTCGCGATGAAAGAATGAGTAGATGAAGGTACTAGATCTTAGTTTTCATCTACTCACAAGTACTTTGCCACCTCCAAATTAAAACGCCTATAGATCTCTGCCACCAAATGTCAGAAGTGTCAGTGTGAAATAAAAAAAAAAAAAAAAAACAATCTGACAGCACTCCCTGGTTGGAAAACAAAACCAAATGCAGAAAACACGAAGGCGAGAAAAAAAAGTCGTGTGTTTAATAAATAGTGATTAATATCTATCTAATAAAATTAGTTTTTTTGTATCAAACACTTGAAAAAATGTTCACTAAAATGTTTAAACACTAATTAATACGTAATTCGATCGCAAATTTAAGTTTTCAGTTCCAAATACAAAAAATAATCAAATGACCGGATTTTTGACACTGCCAAGAGCATGTAAATATTTTCCAACTAGGGACTTTTTTTGTTGTTGTTTTTAGATGTCAAATTAGAAAGAGAAAAGACAAAGACAAATCTTGGAAGACCTCTACATTATATATGGAATGGACTGTTAGAACCCAACTTCACTCGTATTTAAGTTTACAAGAGCGCTCTTGGGACCCAGTGGTCGTTCGTTGCATGAAACAAAAAAAAAACGAACTTTTTGATGTGTAAACCACAGATTAGCCATATGAAGATGAGAATGTTTCGTACGTTTCACCCTCCAAAACCCATTTGTTTACATTGTTGTATTTGTAATGTTTTCCCGCGTCGATGAATAGATGTGAATTGCAACAACAATTTAACCAGGTGTGTGAAGATCCCTACTGTCTATGTGTGAGATTTTTATATACACATTCTCATTTTTTATCTGATAACTGCCAGTTCAAGCTTGTAGGCAAATTAAAATGGCTGCCGGGGATTCTCATCTTCATGTGGCTAATCTGTGGTGTAAACATCTATGCTGGCGGTAGAGTGAAAAAAAAACGTGAACGTTCGTGTGCAACGTTACGTCGTGCAACGTTACGGTGTGCAACGTTACGATCTGCATACTAGGATGGGTGCGTTCAGTGAAAAAAATCTTAAGATCCCCTTCAAGCAAAATCAAGTCCGGTTTGGATCCGCGCACGTTGATGTTTACACATATTAACCGTGAGCCCCGGCACTCACACAATTTTTAATTGCCATCCATCGTCAGTTCTTCTAAAATATTTTAAATTGAACGTCTTTTTTAGAGTTTCTCATCTATTTAGTAACGAATGTGGCCGCTCAGTCCCAAGAGCGCTGTGATTTCTTAGAACATTTTTCTGTACAAGAAATGTATGAAAGTGAAAAGTAACTAGCAATTCATATAGGTACAATACTTCAATGCCTGATTCGGTTTCCTGATTGCTTTAACCCCAAACTATGTTTTTCGTGATTAGGTATGTATGTATGTATGTACAATTGTGCACCCTTATCCCTAAGTATTCACTTTGTGTTAAAACATAACATTGAGAGGGTAGTCGTTGTCACAAGTCATGACCCCTTCCTTACTTTATTGTCTTGAAAACCTGGACTTAAGGTTTTTTAATAGCCCTTTTTTTGGGTTTTAACAAATCAGCCTTTTCTACATACATTCATAATATGTATGTACCTACATATATCTCTTTGCATAAAAAAGTCTATCTTTCCTGTAAGCAGGACGGTACTAACATTAAGCTTCAAAAACATTTGCCAATTGGATTTTGTATCCGCTCTCAAAGGAAATCACAAAATTAGGGATATAACAGACGATTAATTAATTTTTAATTTCATTTAAATTTTTACAAACCATAGATACAGATATATGTATACCGCCTATAGCTATATAATGAATGTCGAAAATAAAAATTCAAAAGAAAACTTAATTATTTAAAAAAAAAAATAATATTTAAAATTCCAGTGCGTGACAGTAATATTATATTCCTTTAGGGATAACTTCCCTTTTAATCGAAATATCATATACAATTTCCTTTTTACAAAAATTGAAGCTTCTCCATATCCTTTCGACCATGCACGATTAAGGACGCCACCAGCAAAAAATGATCCTCCAGTTCATTTGCAATTTTAATTAACCTTAACCAATTATTTTTTTTTTGTTTGGTATCATTTATATTTTGTCCTTGCTCGATTATGCCTTGGTATCCAATTTGACTTTAAACCTTATGCAATTTTTTTTTCATTCATTCGTGCCGTATAGCTAAAGGACTACGCGTGGGTGCGGAACGTGTTTGGGACAAGGACGACAAGAGTAAAGATGTCCTTTTGTTTATGTGTGACGTCGACGTTGTGTTCAGTGCCAAATTTCTCGACCGATGCCGCTGGAATGCAAAGGCTGGCAAAAAGGTAAGCGCATTTGCGTAATTTATTTAATTGCTTTCCAGGATTGAAGCTCCCATCAGGCTGTTTGCTACACGTCTACGCCGGCCGCCGCCGTTGTGCTGTGTTTGGTAAAAGTTGTTGGTTTTTCGGGTGCGGGTACGAAAAAATGTAGGAATACCTACTCTTGGTGTATCTGGTGTCAGTGTGACGACAAGCGTCGACTTTACTCCTTGCAAATTTAGTAGAATGTGTGTTTCTTTTCGCTTCTACTTTTGCGTTCTTTTCATGAACCGAAATGAAAAAAAGAGAGCTGTGTGGTGTTGTATGTAGGAGGAGAAGAGAATGTACGTATAATTTACCACAAAGAAAGCTATTAAGTGGGTGGGAATTTTGTATTTTTGCCTGGGGTGATGAATAAATACTGTACCTTATTATATTTCCTGCTGCTCCTGAGTCCTGAATCAGAATTACCCCTAGCCATACAGCCTGTACCATCGACACCCCCGCTGTCATGTCGTCTCCATCGTCATACTGCTAACGATGACGGCGACGTTCATGCGTTTTCGACAAGTTCTTTGTGAAGATTAACAATTGTCATAAATGTACGTGTATGGCCTTTTTGCTGCTTTTGGGTGGGTTATAATATATCCTCACGCCTGCATGTAGTACATACATAGTAAGTACGTATCCTTTGGGAGCTGAAGTTCACAGGAACTACTAAATTGGTTTTGGTTACCCAGATAATCGCATTAATTGTAATGAAGTGCTGAAAGCTGAACTTGGTGTGTTGAAAACGTGCGTTGTTCCAGCTTAATTCTGGTATTTATATACATAAAAGCAGACACCTACTATTAAGTATGTGAGTACCTCTATATATTATATTAAATGCGGAATATAATATATCCTTTTCGTATCGTAAATTGTTTTTGATGGCGTGATGGTGCCATTAAAACAATTAACTCTTGGTAAATTGAATGCAATTTTACGAGTATATGAATCTCCTCAGATGGGTGAGATCAAATTTCATCATGTTCGAGGTTCTTCAAAGGATAAGAGATTATAATATACCTACCTATATGCCTTTAGAGTGAATAACATCGAATTTAAGTCATTAATTAATTAATTTCCGACGCTAAGATGAGGTATCTGAGAATTATGTAGATTGAATTTTATAGACTAATAAGCACCGGAAATAAAATTTACAAACAGCCTAATTTATAATCGCATTATAATATAACACCTTTAAACGCGAAAATCTTACTTATAAAACTTATGCAATGTTCAATAGAGATATTACCTAACCGTTTTTTTTTATTATCAGAGATGAGATCTTGCTCTTTATCGGGATCACGTTTCATAAACCAAAAGAAGTTTAATTTTTGCTCTTTCTTCTCAGCTTTGCAAATGGTTAAGAATTGTGAATTTTAAATTTTTTTTTTTTGATATACTTGATTTAGGCTCCACAGCAGTTTTTAATTTTTAATTAATATAATTAGCTGTAACTTATACATAAAATGCAATAAAATGGGCTTGTGCTCGAAGGCTATCAGCGTGATAAATTAATCAGCTTAATAAATTTAGTATTGTTTGCTTACCATCCCTGCATTTTATCATCTGTTCTAAAAAGTCAACGAAATAGTTTCTATGAGTTCAAGGGAGATAGCAATACATACGAGACGTAGTCAAACCTTGGAGGATATATAATGGAGTGCTTGTTTTTATTCGAATGCGAACCTTTCATAGGGGTCGCTGTTCCAGTTTCGGTCACTGAGTTTTCTGCAAATTGGAGAAAAAAACTAAAAAAGATGATATTGAAATCTTTAAAATAATAAACAAACACTTATTAATTTCAAGAATTACTTCAAAGTAGAACAATTTAGAAAGAAAGCTGTACGATCTTCTTAGACTTTATCTTAACCGAAAGTGAGATAGTGCCCCCTATCATTGCCCCGGAGGCACTACAATGCATTAGGGATAGAAACGAGCACTCCATATTATATTTATATTATCGAGTCAAACACATACATAAATTAAACGGACGAGACTAGAGACAAGCCAATTTATAACAGTTTTTTGCCATTAAAAGCGGGCGTGCGTTGCGTGACTTCAAAAAAAGTTGTGGCCGCATAAACAGTACTTTTATAAACCAAAACTGTTATAATTGGCATATGTCTAGTGTCACTTCCAAATTTAACAGAGGGGGTGCGCTCGCTGATCTTTTTTACACTGGATAGCGTATTCATACAAGTAATTTGAAGTTAATTGAAGAACTGTTATAAGTACGCTCGTACGTATAACAGTAGCCGTGTTCTCATGAGAACTTTGCTAGGCATTTTGAATGGAACGCACAAAATTGGTTTTCCTACAAACCGCATTTACTCGCCATGAGAGCACGACTAGTTGGTAGTACTAGATTATTGTTTGCATCTACTCATGAGTAGTTCGCCACCTCCAAAGGAACACGGCTAGTATAACTGTATAACATTTCTTTGTTGCCAAAGTGGCTGAAACAATAGTCATGGCGCGCATCCTTAACTGTCAAAGTTGAAATACATAAAATCTCATTCAAGAACGGTGTTCACATTCGACTGTCTCCTTCCACTTATTTTGCAACCGCAAACGCGATTCTCGGAGTTAAATAATATCAAATTCCTTCCAACCCAAATCTCAATTCGTTTCGAAAAATGATCAATTAACTGTCGTTTGGAACTTAATGTCATTTCCTAACATTTTCACTCAAAATTCTTGAATACTTTCGGTATTTAAACAACGAATTAAGGAAAAATAATTTCTGAAATATGTTTTACAAAATAAAATTTGTAAAAATTCGCTTTTAAATTTTAATTGGATGTAATTGGAGCTTTAGAATTAAAATTGTTCGTTGGAACCCATAAATGTAATTTTTAAATTTAAGAAAGCAATAAACATTTAGAAGTGCTTGGAGCAACTGGCCATGGGAATTTTATTTTTGTGTTAGTAAGCGTATTTTTCAAAGTTTCCTAAGACCTGGGGCCTATAACACAGAACAACAAGTAAACTAGTCAACAATTTCTTGTTCAAATATGTTTGTCCAACAAGTAAAGATCATTTATGTAACACAACAAAAACTGTAACAATTGTCAATAACGAAAATTTCCCTCGACTTGTTGAACCAGTTGAATAAGTAAGTCTTACATGATGAGTCGTAAAATTCCACATTGAACATAGTTCCTAATGAAAAAGATTGGACCTTTTTAAGGGATATTTTTTGGCAAAATTGTTAGACATATGCCATGGTTAGTATAAACTGAAAGAATATAATTTTCCAAAAAGTAAACAAAAATATTTGTGAAAGCCAAAGTACATAACGCCAAAAAAACATTACAGCGAGGGGTAAATACAGGAAACTTAACTCGTGTGATAATATCGTATTTGATTTATAAGTCAAGATCCAGATCCAAACCAATGCAAAGCTATTGAAATTTTCTTTTTTACATTAAATAAATTAACTTTAAACAAGCTACCCGACCCTTTTACTTGATAAACCCTAACTTGTTGACTTCGAACAAGTTTCCGATCCTCGGTTGAAATTTATCAAGTATTCAACAAGGTTATTCTCTCTTTTTTTAACTCTTGTTGTTTCCAGTTACAGAAATGGCGGATTTGTAAAATTTCCCACTTGTTGCAATGTGCCAAAACAATTGTTATAGTTCCCCGAGACTTGTTGTTACGTGTTACCCAAATTTTAAACAGTTGTTGAATTTCACTTGTTCAACAAACACTTTATGTATTGTGTTATAGGCCCCTGGGGTCCAAATTTTAAAAACTCTAACCTCCAAAATGAAACAAGTAAATTAAATAAAATGGGAAATAAAAAGTTCCAGGTTTTAAGAAAATCGCTTCAGATTGACGTATTAAGTACAGGTAGCACCGTTTTGTATATATATACACGTTATCTGTTTAAAAATCTCACTCTTGCAAAATCGCAAATATTTATGGGCTCCTGCCTACACAATTTAATGCGAAATTTTGCCCAAAAATACCAATACCACTTAGGATCAACCCTGATTTGTCAATTAGGTGTATATGTATACATTATGTAGGTATGTATGTATTTTTGGTTAGATAAATAATAGTACAAACTAAACATTTTAATGAGGAATTATACCTACCCGCTTAGTTAATAATTTAGTTATTGAATTTAACAATATACAGAGCAACCCTTTTAAGGTTCTTTATACATGATTTTTAGTTTTATTTTTAATTACAGAATCAAAACGGTATAAAAAACATTGGTTTACAAAACTTCGCCCTCTTATCATCTGTCGATCATTTGTTTTTAGAATCGTTCTTCTATTCGTAGAATATTTATTTGCTTCAATTTATTTGTTTACTTATAGAGAGATATAGTACAACTTGTGTATATAGGTCTAAATATTTCTATTGTACTTGCACTCATAACACAATTAAGACTTTACAATCAATGCCTCATCAGCCAACAATGCATGCATTGCAAATGCATAGGTCTACGAGTATATTGTTTAATTTGTTTAGTTTCAACAATCTATCAGCTAACAGAGGAGCTTCATTTAACCTTACGTCCATTGAATTGCACCTATTTTCCCCACAAATCATCGAATCCAGTTTGAAATTAGCCTTTGGGTGTGAAGCTTACACAAACGCTTGGATAAAATAGATGCACTCTATCGTCCATCATTTGTATTAATCTCCGTGCATTAGTCCCTCTGTTGGCACTTCTGCCTGCTTGGTACTCACGATTTAAAATAACTTACCAACCAACTCACTCATCAATGCCAAACACAATCCATTATACTATAGAGCCCTGGACCTGGGTATATATTATACACATGTATCTATAGGTAGGTAGATATATGCAAAAGCCTATAAGGCCTCCTCTCGTGGGGGAAACACAAGGATCGCTAGGAAATGCACTTCCTGCACAAGTGCAGTTCAAAGTTATTGTATAGAGTAGGTAGAGGCCTATATACAAGAGAGAGGCGATAATACCTCACAGCGGAATACACAATTTAATTGCACAGCATCCCCACACATGGTCCTGCCTGGATATGAGGACCAACCGGTATAGGATATTATGTATGTTGAAATTTCCCATTCGACCTTGTGTAAAATGTTCGGCTACAAAGTTAGTGGATGATGATTTTGACATTTCACAATCAGCTGTTCGATGAAAACGAGTATGTGTACTCTTTTCCCCCATTGAGCCTCCATAGTGTATTATAAGCTCCTATAGGCAAGGCAAAACAATCAATTGACGGCTCTGACGGCGTCATTAGGGAATTTATCTTCATAGCTACTTATTAGAATCTAAACAAAACCTACATCACCTTTTATCAAGGAGGTCGAGTCAGTGTTGTTGGCTCTTACAAAGGTCCTTTCTGATGTTATACACAGTAGTTGTAGTCATCATAACGACATCCGCGGCAGAGAGTTGGTTTAAAGATATACATTTTGTCTTGTGTAGTGTGTTCTCATCCTCCAGCCGTCAGAAGACCCAGGACGACCACTGGGGTCCTAATAATGGGATTAAAACTTTTGTTCGGGCATCATTTGGGCTTCTGCCAAAAAGGTTAGAGTGTGCTATACAAGCTACAACTTACAGGCAATTCACAAGTGTCCTTCGACCAGCCAGTCAACCATTTTCTAACATAAACAACATCCAGACAGTATATGTAGGGAATAAAAAGCAAAAGACTGAAATTAGGAAAACACCATCAGAGACAGAGTGTATAGCAGTATATCTACCGATATGGTAGAAAAAAAGAGCAAACAATGCTGAAAAACTCATCTGGTAAGGACCTCATCTGCAGTGTGTTCTCTGTTGTGTAACTATGAAGATAGAAGATATAGGCAGGCAATTTTCTTCCTTTTCAATATTATATTTAGTAACAAAACACTGCACAAAGATACCTACACCTACTATACCTCTTCAATGCCATCTCATCACAGTCGTTGTATAGTCATTACCGCACCAAGTAGAAAAGGTTGAAAAGGATGCTGCCTTTTATCTTAGGTTGACTATATGTGTGTAGTGTTGGTAATGGTGGCAATGGCCTTAACTAGGGAATTGCAAAACTTTACTCAAGAGTAGTTACACAAGAGTCTATTTTGTCAATTTTTCTTTTAAGCTCTCTTTTTCTATTTTTGAATTTTCCCATCGACTCAATAGTGTTGCCAAAGTTATAACTCTGAAACTATTTTTATATTCGAAAAAAATCAAATTTTCGAATCAAATGAAAATAAATTAAAAAAAAATAAAATAGAATAAAATAAAATAAAATAAAATAAAATAAAATGATATAAAATAAAAAAAATATCTTAAAAAAAAATAAGTAAAATAAAATAAATAGAAATAAAATAAATTAAGTTAAAATGCAGTTAAAAATTCAAGTGATATCTTAACTCCAGAATGTGTTTGGCCCAGCAACGATACAGTGAGCTCACCTGTTAGATGCTGTGTCGTACCCTTCTAAAACGCAAATTTTGGTCGATGTTTACCAACTCTTATAAAAATCTCAGAATGGAGATTCTGTGATTATTTTCTTTATCTTCGTTATTATAAGTCAAAAATCCTCATCTCATTTTAATACGCCTTTGAACTCCAATGCTATAGCTATAGCCGTATAGCTTCAATCGTGAATTTTACTTTTGAATTTCAGGAGCTTTAAGTCCAAACATTCAGATTTTAAATAAATTTGAACCTGCAGATGAGAATCTCGACTTCCACATTTAAGTTTTTTTTTTGTCAAATTCCCTGATAGACTTATTTTCAAAAATAGATGCCAGAATTTTAGTTTGAATCTAAACCGGTGTAAATCTGGCAGTTGCCTTTTCTCACTTAGCATAGCTATTTATTGTCCAAAAATGTATCCTTTGTCCTTTTTTAGACTATTTGGCTTTTCTGAATACAAACTAAAATATATGATATTAAATTGCTTGGCAACAATGGAAAAAAGTGCAAATTGGGCACTACCATCCACTCATGAATAGAGTTGGTGCTAAGAATTAAAAAAAAAAAAAAAACTTAGGAAGGAAACGAAAAAGATAACAACTCTTCTCGAGAACACAAACTATCCATATATATCTTAGTACTTTTCTCCCTGTCTATTTGAATAGCAGGAAGCATCAGTACAGCCTCTCTCCGACAGATATCTAGAATTCGTTATGGGAATTCTTAGTGCCGGACTAAATTCTTGATTTTCTGAGGGGCTCCCACATATGTTATTTTTTAATTTCTGTTTCCTATCGACTATGAGGGAGCTTTAGTTTTAATATTCACTTATTTCTTATTATATTGGATGTCCACCACACAGTAGAAGCAGCAGGGTATCAGCTATGGTGGCGGTCTAGGCCACGACGAACAGTGGTGCGAGAGCGGAAAAAAGTCTTTTAAAAAAGTCATATCTATCCTTTTAAACTTTATGTTTAAGTACTCTTAGATAACCCGAGCGTATTTTTTAACATATATATTGTATGTTCTGATTTAAAAGCCCTCAAAGTTGAAAAATAATTTTACTCAAATCGCGAACCGTATTTTCAACAAATTTTGAGATGTTTTTTTCCGAAGTTCCTTTAAATAAATTCTCTAGTTTCTTAAATAATTTAATTGGTCTATTTGCGATTATCTAAAAATAAAAAAAAATATTGATTATTTATTAAAGATAACTTCTATAAGTAGCCTGAAGCTTTAGTACTAAGAAAAAATGCTTTTTTTAAAAACTTTTTGATTTAAAAAAAAAGAGCCAAAAGATACCAAGAAAGTAAGTATGCCAGCATATGCTCCATACATTCATGTTAAAGCACAGAAAAAATCAGCTGCAGATGCGTGCAGATGTGGAAGTTATGCTCAAAAATGTTTCACTGGATCGGATTTCAAAAAAACTCCGTCTTGACGGTGGTGTTTACCAAAAAGTTTGATTTCTTCGGTATTAATTGTCGGAATCAACTGGTTAAGCCCATTATTTTAAGAAAAAATGTCGAACTTTATTTTAAAAATAAAACAAAATTAATACATTGACCCACGTCTGAGAATTTCGATTTTTGCGAAACCATTTATTTCTGCCTGGAAAATTTTTCAATTTTCTTGAAAACAACACACGAAAAATAATATAGTTTTATGATATTTTGAATTATATGATAGAGCTTAATACAAAATAGAGAAAAGGATTAGGGATAATCCTTTATTTTTTTTTTAATTTTTCGCTAAAAGTAGGGTAGGTAAAAATAAAAAAGCTGTTTTTTTTAAAGTTTTATTGCTTTGTTTTTGTTGTGTATTGCGTAATTTCTTATTACGTGTAAGGATTAGTAATGGCTTATCAGAATTAAATCTCTTACTTAAATCTATATATATAAAGGATTAATGAAAAAAAGTCAGTATTGAGTTATTAAGCATTTGTTCAAGGTGTGTAAGAAAAATGTTCACTCTTTGATCAACCAATAAGTGAAAGTGAAGTGAAATATAATAACAAACATATATAGTGAATTCAATACATTAAAATGGATTCAATCGAAATTCCTTATTCGGTGTTGTGTAGTGAACTTATTACTAATGGCCATGATGTTCAAAATCTTCGACCATAATTTGTGAGGGAATATACCCCAACTTAATTTCTGAGCAAATAGAAACTGTGCTGTCAGAATTAAAGAAACGTTTTATGTCTCATTTTTTAAGTCGATGGAACGCAGTTCATAGAATAAAAAGTCATTTTGAAAAAAAATACACTCATTGGCTCGAAGGAGTTTTCGAAGTAGAACTAACCCAAAGTATATTGCCCGAAACGTCAACTAATATGGGAAGACCACGAAAGAGTTTTGACGAATGCTGTGATGGAGCTAAAAGGTATAAGACGGACGAAATTAGAAATATATTTCCTCAAGAAGAGATAAACTATGCAGCAACATCAGAGAGCTTTTCCTGCTCACAATTTGATCCGGATAAGGCTCTTGCATTATTTATACAAGCAGAATTGTCGAAACTAAAAAAAACTTTTATTTAAATATAACATCAAAACCCTCAAATTTTATAAAAATGTCAGTAACTTTTTTTCTAATAATTATTTCTTGACCAAATTTTGACCAAGCATGTATAAGACTAATTTTAACATGTGTGTCAAATTTCATTAAAATTCGTTTAATAGTTCAGATTTTACAGACTTTTTTCCGCTCTCCCATACAAACATCAAAACACTAAAATTTTAGAAAAAAAAGTCAACAACTTTTTTATTAATGATTTTTTCGTAGCCAAATTTTGACAAAATGTGTATAAGACTAATTTCAAAATACGAATCAAATTTCATCTTAATCCGTTGAACAGTTCAGATGTTAGAGATTTTTTTTCCGCTCTCCCATACAAACATCAAAACCATCAAATTTTAGAAAAATGTCAATAACTTTGTTTCTAATTATTTTTTTTCAATCAAATTTTGACCAAATATGTATAAGACTAATTTAAACATGTTTGCCAAATTTCATTTAAATCCGTTGAACCGTTCAGATAAAACTGACTTTTTTCCGTTCTCCCATACAAACCGAACCACTGTGCGACGCGGAAGCACTAACGGACGGTATACATAAAACCCCTTTAACCGTCTTAACGCTATCTTCAGACTGTAATATGTTCCCTCTCGTAGTATGGCGCTTTTATCACGAACATCAACAGTTATTATGCACAGCCAATATTTTTCTGTACTGTTGCCATAATTTGTGTGGGGTGTATTTGTGACATATTGATGAAGCTAATGTGGCTTTCCACAACCTAACGCCAACTGCAGCACTTTCTTCAACTCGATGACATCTCTTATGTTAACCTATGCAAAAAAATTCTAAACTTTACCTCTCCTCACTCTATTGTATTGTTATAGGGCCTGCACATGATTAAGTCCACCCTTTGAGTTTTTTTTTATTTTTTTTTTTGGAAGTTTCTTCAGCTTTTCGCTCGAATAAAGTTCTTGACGGTAGAGTTTTTTTTTATTTTTCTTTTCTATTCACCCTTTTTAAATTCGATATTTCCCATGTCTTATAATCGATAGAGAAAATTTTTTTCAACAAAAAATAAAGGAAACACAAAAAATCAACTGTTTCTCTAACCAAATGGGTGGGATGAAAAAAAAAGAATCCGTTCTTCAAATATATATGAACATCCAAGTAACCGAACTGAAAAGTTTGGGAATATTTTTGACTTGTGATATTAAGGAGCTAGACGAAGGATATCCACTATGAGTTTAAAATCGACTCGTCGAAGCGACTGACGAAGACGATGCTGACAACTGTACTAGTATAGTAGTACAATATTATAGTATATATAGAATAGAGTGCATTTTTGTTAGCAAAAGCCAAGCACCTCTGTGTACTGCTGTCAATGGCTTACCTATTCATGGATGCTTGCTCGTTTCTAGGAAAAGTTTTTGATCATCTATTCAGTTATCGTGTTGCTGAAAATGGATTTTCCTTATTTAATTGAATGGTTTGTTGTCATTGTTGGGTATGGTGATGGGGATGGGGATGGCGATTGATGAGAGGGGACAAAAATGATTGAGACCGTGATTCAGCAGGGGGATTTAGTAGCTTTTGTTGAATATTTTCTTTATTTTTATAGATATTTCTATTTATTTCGGAAGTAAAAGTGCCAGCTGGTGATTTTTTCTTTCTTTTTTAGTGAGGAGAAGAAAAGTGCTTTCATATTCCATACACGTGGGGGAGGTTAAATGGATGTTGACAAATTTTGAAGCTTTTGGTTATTTCTTCTTTTTTTTTAGAATTTAATTGGTTGGTAAATTTAAAATTCTTTTTGATTTGAGAATAAATTTAAGTGAGCAAGGAAAGCCGGAAATATCTTATAATGTTATGAATCTGAAAGTAAGTATAGGTTGTTTTCTATGTTTATACTTCAATCATTGTGGAATAGCTGAGTAGATTTTAATGAAGTTTGCATAGAATTCAATTGTGTTATCTCTCCATATCTATTAAAATGTAACAAACATTTTGTAGGACAATTTAATAAGAAAAAAACAGAGAATGTAACAATCTCTGTTAAAAGCATAACTTTTCATCTTATTTAGTTTGAAAACAAAAGTTACTATAAAATACTATCTGTGAGTAGGGTTTTACTTTTTGACATGAATATTTTGCTAAGGTTTTTTTTTTTGTAAAACTGTCTACCTTTCGGATAGACGAAATTTTTGTATCAACATCGTTAGCGACGTTTTGCGAGAATAATACGATTTTACTAATTGGGAAGGAGATAATACATATTTTGGTAAATAATGGGTTTTATATTTTACTACAAAAAAACATTACAAGTCTACTTAATCACTAGAAATTTTCGACATGTATCCCAAAATCACGTATACGCCATAGTGTACCTACTCAATAACCCATATAAGTTTTTGATTTTTAGAAATTCAGTTATCTTAGAATTTAGATTGGCAAACAGTTATTTTAAGGTCAATGTGTAGTTATGTGTGTCCGTTTTGGAAGGCAATTTGTGTAAACATAAAATGAAAAAAGGTGATAAAATCGTAGAAAGAGTTATAATGCGTTAAAGACTATTTTGACTGTAAGTAATTATATAATTATTTGATTAGCTTAGATAGTTTTCAAAGTAATGACTTACGTGAATAATCTAATAATCTAACTTCTAAGTTTTTAATTTTGACACTTAGGCGCAGTTTTACAGTGGTAGTAAAAGTAAGACTTAAGTGACCAATATAAAAGAATTAAGTGCCACTTATGGCCAATTAAACCATATTCAAATAATTCAATATCACCAATGAAAAATATAAAAAATTTGATGAAAATTTTAGTTAAAATTGAGCTTAACTTAACTTAAAGATTTGTTAAGAAAATGTCAAATAAATAAAGGGTGTTTTTTTTAGACGTGTAATTTTCAAGAAAAAATAAAACGCATATAATTTCATGTTATGGCCAAGTATTTGACTTTATTATAAAAATAAGGATTTGCATTATTTTTTAAAAATGATTATATAAATGATTTCCAGCCGAGAGGCCCAATTTTGGACAGCTCCAATTGTTGCGCGCGATGGCGGATGGACTCATTCGGGTCTTCTTTGTACGGCATCTCTGAGGACACACGCATTATCCATTAGAGCAAACATGGTGCGAAACCAATCCATGGTTGCTCGAATTTATGCGATTTTGCGATTATGGACGCAGTGCGTGATGCGATGGCTTTAAAATTGCAAGAAGCTCTTGGGAGGAATACGCAAACATTTTTTGTTTTTTTTTTTTATATTTTGCTCGCACTCAAAGGGTTGTTTCTGCTCTTAAAATAATGAAACACAGTGTGAGCGCTTACGACGTATATACATATGTTATGACTTTCATAAACAGTAAAATTTTAAGTCTAGATTGTTAGATTTTTTTTGTGATTCACCCACTGTGATTAATTATTGTTTTCCAAAAAAAAAAAACCTTTAACATTTTAGTAAATTATTTAATCATCTACTATACTGCTGCTGGCACCTAATGTTACTCTAAGCCAATAAAAGTAACATGAAAACAGTACTAATTTATTAATATCACTTAAATTACCCTTTGTGAAAGTATTCTCCATAAAAACTTAACAAAAACCTAAAATAGAATTTTCTTTCTTTTAATTCAACTCACCCATCTACCTTCTTCTTTCTGTGATTTTTTCTTTCAATCCTTATTAACTTGGCAGACACACAAGCAAAGAGGAAAATTTCAGAATTTTGTTCTTTATGAGAGCAATTGCAACAGTGATTTTCATTTTCACTATACAGACACTATATTCCCACACAAACACACACACACTGGAGAAGTGCTAAGAAGAAGTTGATATTTATATCATAAAATATTAATATGTGAAATTCTACGTACATACCTCCACGTAAGACTTTTATCCTTCTATATTGCTCATTTGCAGGTCTACTATCCAGTCGTGTTTAGTTTATACAATCCACATGTTGTGTATACGCTCCAAGGCAAAGATGTGCCACCTGAAACGGATCAACTATTGATTTCTCGTGATACTGGCTTCTGGCGTGACTTTGGATACGGAATGACCTGTCAGTACCGGTAAGTTTAAGTGATTCCATAAATCCTTCATGATATGCCCATATGTTACAATAACTTATATATGTATAACTCTCCTATTTTCGTCATTCTTCTTCTTATAACATCCTTCTTAATATCCTCTATCGTTTGTATATATTTCAACAAAATGTGCATAGCACAATCCTTCTTTCTGGATAAAAGTTCACCAATCTACTATCATCGCATTGGATAAGCATTACGTGTATGTTAATTTACAGTATACTAAGCAAGAAGAGGTATAATAAAGGGTTTTCCAATAAGAGGTCTTATTTTTATATTCAAAGAAAAATGGCATTTTTTGAGATAAATGATCGGATGTTTATTTCATTATAAACAGGAAGGTATGCCGTTAATAATGGAACACAACATCAGCCAAATGGCCGCCACGACCACGCTTACAGGACCATATCCTTTTCATGAAATTTTCCATAACCAAATCGCAAAGTGGCTGCCCTATGTCCTCGATAGCCTCACGAATTCCATCTTTGAGGTCTTGAATCGACGCTGGGCTGTTGGCGTAGACCTTATCTTTCACGTGGCCCCAAAGGAAGAAGTCGCAAGGTGTTAAATCACAAGATCTCGGTTGCCAATTGTGATCACCTCTTCGAGAGATAACACGGTCCGGAAACTTTTCCCGTAAAAGATCGATGGTTTCATTGCTTGTGTGGCACGTAGCGCCGTCTTGTTGAAAGTAAACGTTGTCCAGATCAATACCATCCAATTCCGGCCATAAAAAATAATTAATCATCTCTCGATAGCGCAATCCATTGACCGTAACTGTTGCTCCAGCCTCATTTTCGAAAAAGTAAGGTCCAATGACCCCGCCGGACCATAAACCGCACCAAACAGTCACGCGTTGAGGATGGAGAGGCTTTTCAACAATAACTCTTGGGTTTTCCGAGCCCCAGATGCGACAGTTTTGCTTGTTGACGTAGCCTCCGAGGTGGAAATGGGCCTCATCAGTCAAGATGATTTTTCGATGAAATTCCGGATCATTTTCATGCATTTCAAGGACCCAATCAGCAAAGACACGACGTTGTTGATGATCAGCCGGCTTGAGTTCTTGTGTTAACTGAACTTTATAAGCCTTAAGACCCAAGTCTTTATGCAAAATACGGGGTAATGACGTTTGTGGAATGACTAATTCCAAAGAACGACGAGGAATGGACAAACCTGGGTTTTCTTCAACACTTTGGGCTACAACAGCAATATTCTCAGTTGTTCTTGAGCGACGTGCACGGGTTTTATTCTTCACATCACTAACTTGTCCCAACAGCTCGAATTTGTCCACCAATTTCTGTATTGCGGTCCGACAAGGTAATTCACGACGACCCAAAAATGTTTTAGTGTTACGAACCGTCTCTGCCAAATTTTCACCATTTTTATAGTGAATTTTAATAATTTCAATGCGTTGTTGAAGCGTGTATCGTTCCATTTTTATTAATGGCGTAGTTTCTACTTGTCAAATGTCAAAAAATGACAGCTTCAAAAGTGACAGCTACCGAAATAGCGGGCTATTCAAAATAACACCTCTTATTGGAAAACCCTTTACTTAAAAATAGATTAGTATTGTTAAGAAGGTTTGCTCTTCACTAGAGAATTTGTTATTGAATTAAGAAACAGCTAAATTAATGTACTATAATGTAATTGGGTGATTGATTTGAGTTTGCAATCGCTTTCAAGCTTCAAACACTGTTATAATTAATGACGAAGTTGCACATGAAACCTTTAAGAAAACCGGAGCCTAGTGAATTAAAACTCTCAACCATTCCTGTGTGAGAATTGTCAGTCAGAGGAATGGAGAGATAATTTGGCTGTATAGTCCAATGCTCCAAAGCTAAAAACTCTACGACTCAGTTTTTCAGTGCAAAGTTAGGCCAGAGTTAGCTAACTTGAGGTTAATTTACAATAAATTAATCTACAGTTAGAACCAGTTTTTTAGTGATGGATGCAAGCATTGGGACCTAACAAACTCGGTGGATAAAATATCAAAAGCATCTGTTCAGTTGATCCAGAGTTATGTCATCATATATTGTGAGTTAATCCAAGTTTAACTTTAATCTCGCACTGAAAAAGTGGGCTTAATAGTTCCTCTAGATTAAAAAAAAAAAAAATATGATCAAAGGATATGCAAAAAATTGATTTATTTTCGATTCTTGGTTCCTGTTATTTACATAATAGGACGTCTGTTTTTCCTTTGCAGGGAAAAAACCTTTCCTTCTCCACATACTGTTTGAATTTGTTTCTTCAATCTTTTCCTATCCCCAATTCAATAAACATTCTATCTGCTATATACATATCTAAAACTTTTTCTTTTTTTTTTTTTTTACTTCTGTATTAAAAATTCAGGTCAGATTTTCTAAAGATACGTGGCTTCGACGAAGAAATTGTTGGCTGGGGCGGCGAGGATGTAATGCTCTATCGGAAGTACGTTCGTTCGAATATTAAAATCATCCGTGCCACCGATCCGGGAATCTTCCACATATGGCATCCGAAGGTAAGCCAACAAAAAAACCCCAATGGTCCAATTGAAAATGTTTCTATAGAAATGGCAAAATCCTTCGTTCATATAGTCCAAGTACCAAAATTCTATACACCTGCTGAATTTTGGGCTTTGATGAGCATACATATATGGGAGAGCATCAGGACTCCTATTATGGTTTCACTACTACTTTCCTTTCATCATGCATAGTGTGTGTATTTTTATTTTAGTTCGTCCTTGTTCGTTATCATGTCATAGTGTGGAATATCTGATGCATGTAAGGATGCATTGTGTATACCAATCTGTGCATGATGGCATTCACTCATGGTCTCATGGTCGGTGATGATGAGTATACCACATGTCACGTCTGAGTTTAGCATCGATGCCGGTGATTTACTAATAAGCTTTTTCTTTACTCTCCTTCTCTATCTTCGTATATTGTATGTAGGTCTGCACCGGAGTGAGCAGTGGTCAACGTTTAACTGCCGATCAATATCGAGCCTGCATCAGGTCAAGGGCTCTCAACGAAGCCTCACATGCCCAGCTGGGATTTCTGGCTTTTCGGGATGATATTGCTGCCCATTATCATGACAATAACACTCACATTCAGACAAATAGCATCCTGTCCTCGGGCAAAGGACATTCAGCGACACTTTTCGATCAGGCAGCACAATCGCTGCCAGTTGTGGTAGCCAAGAATAATAGTGCTATTGCAGCTGCTCTTCCAGTGGCCAAAAATATCAAGGACAATAACATCAATCCCGCAAAGACTGGCAAAAAAAATCGTTCGAGTGAAAATCGACGAAAAACCTCGACGGGAAACACTTGATTGTCAAACTGGGAGCATCAGGAGAGCATTTGGAAAGTAGAATTTTAATAAAAAAAAAAAAAATGGTTCATTATGGATTTGTTTTTGAACCTTCTTTATTACTAGAATATCTTATTTTATATTTTTAAAGTGAGATTAATTTTGCTTGAAGTCTATGGAGATTTAATATAAGTGTTGTGACTCAAGATTTTGTGATTAGTATTGGATATTGGATTTCTTCTGAAGCTTCTTTCTTAAACTGTTTAATTTGAACTTGCGTAGGTATATTAAATTTTTACTTATTTCTTTAATTCAATTGTTTAATTCGATTTAATTCAATTCAATAATATTTCCAAATTTCGTGCTAAAATTTGTGATCCCAAAAACTCCCATTTTGATATTGTGTATTATAGCCAAAAAATAATCAGAAAATATTTTTAGAATTTGTTAAACTAGGTAAATAATAAATTTGTATTTTTCTTTAGAATTTGTTTTAAATGCTTTTTCATATTAATTTGTATGTTTATTTTAATATTATAAGTAAACTTTAAGCAAGTACCTATTTTTAAACTCAATCTTTAGAACAAAGAAATAAATTATGTAGATTTTTGTCCGAAAGATTTTTGTTATTTTTTTATACTTAGATTTAATGTATATTGGTTTATTTTTTTTTTCAATTAATAATTGTATTTTATAAAAATATCGAAATTTTATTATTTAATTCACTATTAAAAGAGATTTTAATTATTTTTTTTACTACATAATTATATCTTAAAAAAAAGTAGAATTAATTATTATAAAATTGTAAGCTCTTAATCATAGATACAAAAAAAAAAATAAATAAATAAAATACATATTTATATAAAATCCTATATAACAGAATTTAATTTTAAAGATTGTTTTTTTTTTTTTATGTATAGCATGATAGCTGATGTTCAGTCAGCCATATCCTACGGATATTTGCACAAAAATAAAACTATTATTAAGTATATATAATAAAATATAATTTAACGTGGTGCAATTTAAAATTAATTATTAAATATGAAATTAATCTTGTTTAATTATAAGTTTAATCTAGAAAATGTTTATATTCAATGAAAATTTGTATAGGTAAATAAATTAAAAAAAAAAATATATCTAGCTATGTTTTAAGTATAATGTATTAAAAAATTGTAAATATATATTAAAATAAGTTTGAAATTTTTTGTACATAATAAAATCATATTAAACAAAAGAAATAAAAATTCCTATTAAAAAAATTAAATTGGTTAAATAATAAAATTATTAATATTTGAGTTTAATAAAGAAAATGAAAAAAAAAACTAGACGTTTAAAATGTATAATCATGGCTTCCTTATATACCATGTAAATGGGGTCGCTAACTAGAAATTTATTAAGATTAACATGACATAAAAATTATATATAAACGCAATAAACGAAATATTTAAAATATAACAGTTTTGTTTTACATGAAAATTTACAGTGCCTTTAAGGGTTTTATACTGAATTTATTCCAAGAACAGATAGAACAGGTATTACAGTGAGAAATCTTAATCTAACGGGTGAGCCATCTAGTGGTTTCTTTTTAAATCATAGGTTATTTTGACACTGACAACTATTTCCCGCTCGAAATCTTGGAAGAAAGTTAGTATCATACGCAGAACAAAATGTGTTGCTTTACGCTTGAACAACATAGACAAATATTGAAAACTTATTTCCAAAGTGAGTGCTGGTGTAGCCCAAACAGTGCATTTTTTGAAAAGGCTAAAAATAAAACCAAATTCCCAAATCGTGTTGTCAGCCATCTTGGTGATGTCAAATAGCCTCCTCGGAGCTAAGATTTGACCCCTTTCGACTTTTTTTTTTTGTGGGGAACCGATTAGGACCGATTTTATGCGAACAATCCGGTAACGATTCAAGAACTTAAGGCCAATATCATCCAAGCAATCCGTGGGCTATACGCCCGAAACTATGAACAAGGTGTTGGAAAATTGGAGTGACAGAATGCGCTACTGCGAAGCAAGCCGAGGCAGCCACTTGAATGACGTTGTGTTCCATAATTAAAGTTAATGTTTGTTCTTACTAATAAAGCCATAATACATGAAAAGAAAAATTAATTTTGTTCATTTTTTATTGCATTTTTAAAAAGAAACTTATATTTGGCCCACCCTGTACGCATGTAAGTATACATATCCTCTTAATTCAATTAAAATCTGATCAATACTGAAACAATATTTTTATGTAAAATCAAAGAACAATCCTGAAATCAATTATATTGTTTTACAAACGCGTTATTCAATTATTTTCAGCTAAACAGGTTTTTTTTCTAATTATTCTAAAAAAAATTCATTTTTAAAAGTATACACGAGCTTTACAAGTTCAAGTTGAGAAGCTTGAATTTTTTTAAATCTTAAAAGCTTTTTTTTTTAGATTTAGAGATTTGTCATGTTTTGAATAGATGTCTACAAATTTGCAATTTTAATTTTTTTAAGTATTCTTTAAATAAAAATGAATAAAAAAAACACTAAATGTTAATAAAAATTGACTTTAGTTCAAACCCGTTTGAAAAAAAAAATTTATAGCTACTACAAATTTTAAGACCTCACCTATTTGTTGCTACCAATTCTAATTTGCTGAAACACTGCAGACAGTTTGAAACAACTCAACAAAGCAATAAGTTTCCTAAAACTCCCGTTCACACGAATTTCTTGCTAAAATAATGTTCATTACATCATACACTCAAATCCTTGATAACTCAATAATGTTCAAAGTAATAAAACAAGTGGATGCCCGACCTATAGAGAACCTTTAATAAAACTTAATCAGTCATTCACCCGCACCAATTTATGAAAAAAAAAAAACAAAACACCTCCTAGCAAGATAGCTCTAAAAAATTGATAATTCAACCTCATTAACTATGTGTACATAAACCATATATAAAAATTGGCAACATAATTTTTTAATCATAGAATTTTCTAATGGCTTCCTGGTTTAAGTGCAATTTCAGTGAAAAGCGTCAACGAGCACAGACAAAATCGGACCATAATTGTGATTATTTTCAGGTCCAGTACTTTATCATAAAGTGCTGCGGGTGTTACTGACCTCTCTGTTCAGATTCAAAGAAAATCTAAATCAGATCTTTGTTAATATTAGATCAGACAGCCTGCCCTCATAATTCTCAGCGAAGCGTTAAAAGCTCGTCAACAAAAAAAACAAGAAGATCAACGATATTACCATGAAATTTATGAGTTCATTCCAATTAAAGAAAAACCTGCCACACTATAAGACGCACAAAGTCAAGAACAACCAAAATGGCACGAATGACTACCAGAGAACCCTATTCCAAGGTCAGTGGTCTTCAAAACATGTATACACAATACTCAGTGCCAAAGTTTGAGATTCTCTGATTTCATTATACTCGTATTGTTGGTGATGACACGGCCTGGGGCCTGGCTATGGTTCGATGAGGAGTCAACTTAAAAATTTTGTAATACTCAGAGTTAGATTTTAACTAGCCATAGCCTTGAGATTTTTGTTTTGGTATTATGTATTTTTGAAATAAGTTATGAAATGTAAGGGCTGGAGTTAGGTTGGGGAGAAATTCAAATTGCTCGGTTGGTTGCTTATCACAGACAGCTCTGTTTGATCCATATTGCTGATGGTAAATCGACGGCGACAAAGTTTATGATTTGCGACGAAACATTGACAATCGTGATGATTATGCGTATAATAGAGACATGTATGTATGTACGCTTGTGGACAGAGGACAGAAAAGGTGATGAAATTGGCTGATTTTGTCTGATTATAAACAATAAAGGGGGCGAATGGGTAGCAAAAACTTGCTTGATTCGTAAAAATTATTACTTTTTTTTATAATTTTCATATTGAAAAAAGTTATTCAGATGTCATTGTTATCCATTTGAAAAAGTTTAAATATTATACCCATTTTCAGCTGCTATTCGAGTTCCAGAAATTTCGTAATCTGTCTATTTGGGGGATAAGTATCTTAAACAATGGAAAACGGGAAAAAATGCGAAACCCTCTCTGAAAAAAGGTAGGCCCACAAAATTCTTGAGAATAAGATTTTCTTGAAAAATTAACAGACGTTGCAACAGTCCTGACTCTTTTACGCATTTTCAGACTTTATTTTAACAGTATATATTGTAATTTTTCGCATACAGTCTTCCTTGATTTCTTGACCTGAGTATGCGATAAATTGCAGTGAGGTGGTTATCTAAAACTAAAAAAAATAGTCATATGACTAGGTATATGGTCACCTATTTTTGTAGGTTGAAGTGAATGAACAATTACATTATGAAATAAGTCTCCAAAATTATAATTGGAATAAGTATCCAAAAAGAAATGAAATAAGGTTCCCAAGTTTTGCAGAACATTTGTATTATATTTCAAAACTTTGCCAGGAGTTTTCTTTGTAAATTCACATTAAGTCACGACTATGGGCGTCTGTATTTAGGATGAGGTAAATGAACAATTTCATTGTTAAATGAATCTCCAATATCATAATTGAAATAAGTCTCCAACAAAATATATGAAATAAGTTTCCTATTTTTGGAGAATGTTTATATTTTATTTCGGAATAATGCAGAAGTTTTCTTTGTTAATACACATTAATGGTTACAGCCAGATGTGCCGCATATCTGTACGCATCTATGCACACAGCGCTGCCTGAAACAAATCTGCATCTTTTACTATTTTTATAGCTCAATTGTATGAAATTTGTTGTTTCTACTCGCCCGAAATCAAGCCTTATAAAGGGTCCGCCAAATAACTTTTTTTTGTTTGAAAATGGCGCAAAACATCGAGTGTAGCTTCGGCTGTGTGGCACGTAGCGCCGTTCTGTTGAAACCAAATGTTGCCAATATCCTCCTCTTCAATTTTTGTGAACAAAAATTTGTTCAACATGGCCCGATAACGATCGCCATTGACTGTAACGGCCACTCCTTGCTCATTTTCGAAGAAAAATGGCCCAATCATGCCTCTGGACCAAAATCCGCACCAAACAGTGACTCGTTTTGGGTGTATCGGCTTTTCAATGTATGCGTGCGGGTTTTCTGTGCCCCAAATGCGACAATTTTGCTTGTTTACTACCCGCCAAGATCAAAATGAGCTTCATCTGAAAAGATGATTTTTTTGGCAAAATCAGCATCTTCTCTAAGTCGATCGCAGGCCCACTTAGCGAAGCCTATACACAACCATATTCGTTCAGCGGAAGGATAAAACTAATTATCTGTCAAATCAGACATGAGCTAAGTGTTACCATTCACGAAATAAGCACTAGTTGAAAAAAATACGTTAGATGGCGGACCCTTTATTTAGCTTTTGAATTTTTAAGATCACACCATCTGAAATGCATTACACGATGATTTGTGTGTCGAAAATGCACGTTTGCTCAGTACGAGCTTGCAGATAAACCTCCTTACCAGGCCCTGACAAGGCCCTGACAATACTGCTTCTGTGAAAACATTAATTGAATATATTTCGAACTTCCTACTTTCATTCACAGATAAGCCACATGAAGATGAGAATCCCCGGCAGCCATTTTAATTTGCCTAAAAGCTTTAACTGTCAGATATCAGATAAAAAATGAGAATGTGTGTATAAAAGCCTCACACATAGACAGTAGGGATCTTCAGACACCGGTTAAATTGTTGTTGCAATTCACATCTATTCGTCGACGCGGGTAGAAATTACAAATACAACAATGTAAACAAATGGGTTTTGGAGGGTGAAACCTACGAAACATTCTCATCTTCATATAGCTAATCTGTGCTTTCATTTCGATCCTAGTATACGTACTGGAGAAAATAAAATCTGACGTCAGAAAATTTCATATGAATAATCTGCTTTTTAACTGCCAACACAGTAGAGTGTTTGTTGAATTTTGATGCCAGTTCTTGGCGAAAATTAATGAATTTTGATACACCTAGTGCCAAGTCCTAACTAATACTCGGTACAGGACTAGGACCTAGAACTTGTGTGAAGAAATGAGCTGATACCGATTTGAGTACTTATTTTAGGACAAGTACCGGTACTAGCATTAGGACTCTGTGAAAAAATTGGTTGTTGATGGTTTGAGGATACTGAATTCAGTCGTACCGCCTTATTATGTTCTCTATTTCAAATTAAAAAAAGTTCTTTCATTATCTACCAATGTAACAAAATGATACGAAATTTTACAACACTGTTTGAAGTTTAAATCTGACGTTAGAAAAAAAATAATACAGTTACCAGAATATTAAGAACATTTTTAAAAGTATATTATCGTAGATTTCGAACTTATAAAATGTCGAACTAAGATTTTAATTGTCAAAATTGTCAAATTTCCATCAGAAACGTCCAGTTTTGGTATAAAAATGAATCATAATAAAAGAATACCAAAGCATTACCACAAAAATTAGTTCTAACTGCTTAAAATAATTGTACAAAATTTTAGAGCTGCTTTTTCAAATGTGACCTATGTATAAGTTAAGAATTCCTCATTTCGAATACAAGAAAGGCAGTATCAAATTTTAAAATAAAAAAGGCTTCTGTATGTAAGAGGTACTGATTAACAGATAACATTCCCAACATAGAATTCTAATCTAAATCATTCGAGCAATTTTCGAGACGAATTAATTTTGCACAAGCATAATTTTGAAAATTTCCCTCATTGTAAAATTAAGTCCCCGCCATCGAATTTTCCCATGAACCCAAACCTTGCCCTTTAGAATTTATATCGCTTATACATACAAAAACAAATATTCAAATCAGTTGATGACCCTGGCACAAATGCCCAAGCACTGGACGTGGACATATATTTTTCACCTGCATACTTTTTAGATCCGCTTGGGATATTGTCATGTTTTGAAATTGAGACACAAAACTCAAACTGATTGGATCTTCTATGTGGAATGGCAGTAACTGACCTAATGATGTGTTCTACATTAATTGATGGCTAAGAGATTACTCCAGGAATTGCAAAATGTTTTTATTTTGGCCAAAAGTATTTTTGTATATGTAGAAATAAATACCTATGTAAATATATACCTATATACTTTGATTTATTGCCAAACTACCACCTTGAGAAATTAATGGCTGGATGAGTTTTTCTTTTGTTCTTGAATTCTTTTCGTGGAACACTTATTCAATAATAATACAAACAAAAAAATCAGCTTGAATTAAGTGAAGAAAATCATCTCTGGGAAATTAATTTATATTTACCAATTTGTGTAAGTTGGTGTGAAAAAAATGTGACAGCTAGTTGGTCAAAACAATAATAGAATATGTCAGTGTTCATGGCATGACGAAAAAAAGACTATTTATCTTTTAGCTAAGCAACAAATAACTTTTAATCAGTTTAATACCATCTCAGCAAATTGGTTACAGCAAAAATTATATATGAATCAGCGTTTGATTTGATATTAAACAAAAAAATTGGCTGTGTGTCAGCAAGTTGACGCAGAGATAGAGCTTTTTACGCATTTCTTTATGAAAACTCCATAGAATTTGTCTCTTTCTACGTCGGAATTTACATTGCCAGATTTTTCCAATGACGATTTTTTGTTGTTGTTGTAGTATTGTTTGATTTTGAGAGACAGTCGACATGTTCCTCACGATTCTTAGATTCTCTCTCACACGATTAAATGCCTCAGAGCGGTAGATACCTATAGACAAAGAGGAATGAAAGCCTACGAATTAAACATAAAGCCTTCCTTAAAATTTCATTTGTCCAGTCTGATGTTTGATTAAGCTTTCTTTGTTTTCAAAATGTCATAGATATGCCATAAATGAGCTACAAAAATTATTAAATATAAATTTGGCGGCGTGACAGCCAGGGCGTAGGGACTTACAATTCCCGACCATTTCCTGTGTGTGTGTTGGTTGTTTGCAGGAATGGAGGGGACCTACAACTTTCTTCCAAATCTAAACGGCTAAGGTCAGAGGCACTTTTAATGACAAGAAATACTCTTGGAATATTTGTCACTTCCTTGCAAGAGGCAAGAGCCGGCTGGGAACCGAACCCATACCTGCGGTATGATGGTCCTAAGCGCTAATCATAAACGCCTCCGGCTGCTTCTAAGCTTTGAAGCTGGGTTAAGGCGGGAGAGATGGCATACCTTTTTTGTTTTTCCAATATCAGCGAAAATAAACCATATTTCCATTTTTTTATTTTATAAATATATTCTTGATTGAATAATGTATTTAATATTAAGTTCAAACATTTTTAAAAATAATATTAATTATTTTTAGTTAACAAATATCAAAGTATTAAAAAAACCAGCTCGCCCTATAGGGTGGGGAGATGGCATATCCTTGTGGGTGAGATGGCACATTCTTCACTTTTTATTTATGTTTGCACATTAATTGCATGTGTGCTTGAATAATGTGCATGAATCATGTGCCCATCTGTGGCACATAACTACTCTCTTCGTACCCATCGCAGTTGTTTTCCGGTCTGTCGGAATCATCATGGAGGGATTTTTGATCTTCGGATGATGACGAGTTGTTGATCTCTACTATTTTATAATGAGGTTTTAAATTGGTAAAATAAATCAAATTGTTTTGATCTAGATTTTGATCATTTTTGGGTTTCATTTGACAAAATAAATTGATTTATTTTTGATTTAAAATCAATTTTGCAAATCTAAATTTTTCGGCAGAAATATTCTTGTTATGTTCTGAAAACAAAGGTGTGTTCACTCTATCGGCAGTTTTTTGTTCACTATTTAGAGTAGTCTGTATAAAATTTTGCGTGTTTATAGTAGTTCACTCTACCGAGATTCACAGTATCATCTTAGCGTAGCGTCTTCTCCATTGAAAAATTTAAAATGATTGAAACATATGAAAAAATTGAAAAATTAATAAAAAAAATGACAGATGAAAAAATTGAAAAATTTTAAAAATTTGAAAAAAAAATTGAAACTTTTGAAAAAAAAAAATGGTAACATTTGAAAACAAAAAAAGAAAAATTTGCACAAAAGTAATAATTTTAAACAAGAAGTGGAAAAAATAAAAATTTGAAAGAATTTGAAAAACATGGAAAATTTAAAAAGATTGAACAAAATTGAAAAGTTTGGTAAAAAAATTGAATAATTTGAAAAAAAATGAAATATTTGAATTAGAAATGAAGAAAATTAAAAAAAAAATTAACGAAAGTGAAAAATTTTAAAAAAGGAAAAATTGAAAAAAAATTGCATGCAATAAATGTTCCGTGAAGTTGCAGCAATAAAAATTGCAGCAGTAAAAGTTGCAGCAATAAAAGTTGCAGCAGTGAAAGTTACACGCAATAAAGTTGCAGCAATAAAAAGTGAAAAATTTTGACAAAATTGAAAAATTTGAAAAAAATTAAAAAAATTGAAAATAGTGAAAAATTCGAAAAAAGAAATGAACATAATTGAAAACAGTTGAAAAATAAAAGCGGAATCCCTCAGCCACTTGTTCTCGTTGCGACTTTTCATTTTAAGTGTGATTTATTGATAACATGCGAAAGTTCTCGTATAGGTAAGTTATTTGAAATTTTATTTTACCAAAATTATAAAACCCTGGGAGATGACTTAAAGATGTTGCATAAAATCAAACAAGATGTCAAGCAACTATGTTGGTGCTGGCGAGGGGTCACAGGAACTAAAGCCCTTATTGCGATCGTCTTTCAACTTTCGATGCGAAAGAAAACGAAAAGTGGTATCCGATGCCAAAAATTCTCTTTGTGTTGAAGAGGTTATTTTCAAAAATTGATATTTATAGCTCAGGTTTGCCTACCCGTGTGAAGCCGGGCGAGTAGGCTTATAAATGAATAGATCAAATCACAAATTGAACTGTATTGGTTTGGATGTCACTGCATATACATAAAACAAAAAATTCTTCAAAAGCCACTCAATTATGCTTGAGGTAGCATAAATAATGTATATTTCACACGAGCAACATTTATGTTGTGATCTTATTTTATTACGTTAACATACCAGTTAAAACAATCACGATCTTACTATGGAGAGTATTGATTACAAATAAAGATTCATACTAGTATCGACTATCTGTATTTATATATTAATATATATATTATATTTTTTTACAGCTTTTGGTGTTGCATGTGTGCGTAGAGTATCCCTACCAGCGTTAGAACCTTACTCCAATCGGAGTAAGGTCCACACTAAAAAAATCAAACAAATTTTAACCAAACTATATGAAAGGGCTGTGTTGTTCAGTTTTCTTACCAACTCTGGCTCTGAACGTTTAATTTTAAAATTCTATTCAGTTCTGAAAGTGAATTTGTGTATGTGATTTATTTTGTTTTTGTTAAAAATACAATTTTTGAAGGTTTTTTCTTTTTTTCAAATCTACTCCAGAAATTTCCTATTTACTCCACTTTTTGTACAAAGCTGCTCCGAAATTTCACTACTGAGGTTCTAACCCTGATCCCTACTCATTGTAAGTAGATGTACAGTACATCATTCGGAACGAAACAACAAATATTAAGTCTTAGCTACATTAATTGAAACACGTTGCAAGTGAACTTTTGGTATGGTATGGTACACTACGCTCGGGTGTTGACAAAGACAAACAGCCGTGTGTGTCGTGGTTTTTTTTAGACTTTGTATGGGGAAACCATTATTTAAAATTTTTACATGTAAGAAGTCGACGGGTTCACATAATCTCTGTTGATGGCTTTGATAGCTTTCAAATGGTATATTATTTATTGTTGGGCGTTCGGTTTAAGTATATTAAAAAGGGAGTACAAAAAAATTGTTAACGTATTAATATAATGATACCTACCTACCTTCGTGACTGATTGTAAAATCCACATTTCTTAAAAGTCAGTCGATAAAACTGTACACAAATATAACACCAACATAATTAACAGCTGTCAGTGATTTATTTAATTTATTTCAGATGTGAAAATTGTGTTCAAAATATGTGAAAAATAATCGGGCTTTATAAATGGAACAGTTTGACAATAATCGGTAACTTCATCAAGCTCATCTTTATCTTCTTCATCAAGGGATGAATTTTTTTTTAATGAAATTACAAAATTACAATGACAAAAATACATCAATTGAAATCGTGTTCAATTCGTCAGGAAAAAAATTTATTTTTAAATTGAAATGTGTATTTACCAGTGGAAAACCCCATAAGTTTCAATCATAAAAAAAAACATTTAGCCGGTGAGATGGTGTACCGCGCGCCGCCGCAGCAGGCACAAGTTGAAAAGTGTTCTACGGAATGAGCCATCTCACCCTCAAAAAACTTCGCCATCTATCCTTTTTTCCCATTTTCACTAAATCTTTAACACAAAAAAAGCAGGTAGATTTTTAACAAAGTTTTTTTTTATAAACAGGTCAGCCAATACTTGTATGTATAGGTACGTATTGTTGTAACATAGGCCTCCAAGCACACAACGAATTAAAACAAAATCGAGAGTAAAAAGGTGCAAACAAATTTTTTCAAAAAAATCCCTACTAGTTTTTGTTGTAACATTTTTTTTCTTTTTTTTACATCACAGACAAACCATTGAAAAATGGATACTTCGATTTAAAGTGCAAAAATGAATAGGAAACTGGTGAACGGGTTTTGATTAAATAATAAATGCACGAGATATTAAAGGTGCGCCATCTCCCCCGCTGCGCCATCTCTTCCGCTTTTACCCTAAGTTGTTTTCTATGTTTTTTTTCTATCAAAAACTTCCGTTTTACTTAATACATACCATCCAATTTTCTAAACTATTGTTTAAAAAAAATTGAAACATACAACTAAAATCGTAGAAATAAACAATTTACGAGTACTTACATTAGTGGAAGCTATCCACATACGAAATCTACCTAACTCTAACCGTTAGTACCTATCTAACTACCTATGTATACATTATGCAACTGAACTATTCTGCCAACTGTTGAAGGATCAACCATTATTTTGCAACATTTAACTTCGTTTGCCAACAAAAATAACTTCCCAAAACAAAAATTCAATTTATTCTCAAACAAAAGTTCAAAGCTGCCAAATCGATTTAAACACAACTTCACCGGATCTGCATAATGCCGCATATAATTTATGATGCCTTCCCGCAAGTTATTTTTAAAATTCCCGATTCTCCCCTCCCGATGTGTTTTATTCCTTTGTATATCTATAACTCTATCTGGCATCATGCTCCTCCTGCTCTGTCTGCGATTACTATCAACTCAATCAACATAACTAACGCAGTTAACCTTTGGCTCATGCAAAATGCAAAACAACTCCCAGCCTTAGCTCATTTAGTGCGGACCCATAGCGATGTGGTAGTGTTGTTATTCTTGCAGTTGTTGTAGATACTTAAAAGAAGATTCTCAAGTGAAAACTTGCAGATATATGTACATAGTAAATATTTACGAGGATGGGTTTAAGTAGTTTTTTCCTAAGATTTTTATCATGTATGTACAATGTACTGTACATTATATCCTTTTTCGCAGAGTTGTTATTGGCAAGTTCCTCACTTCACATTCATACATGGCATTCACTTCCGCATCCGCACTTCTTCCTAAAAGAATTCACTAAAACTATCTTCTGCTTATGAAAGTGGAGTCTCAGTCTGAGTCTCGACATAGACATTGAAGCTAGGACTGAGTATGAGCACTTAGCATTCAAGAGCCAAATGGAAATTAAATTGATAGCCGAGCATATTGGCGCACTTCTAATGCGCATTCATCCTCTACACCCCCCAACATCATTTCACTCCATAAGAAGATTGGTACCTATACACTTTCTCAATGTATCTTTTCTTCGTCGTTCTGCATTTCTGCATCAGCTTCTTTTCTTGCCCTGCAGCATTGCAAAGCTTTATTATTCCTTTGGCAGGAAGAGCTTAAGTGAATGCTAAAGAATGTAAGAGGAATGTTGAAACAAAAGAAAATGTTTTTCTGTTTTTTTTTTTTTTCTTTTAATTTAAATTTTTCTTCACTTTATCTGGGAGTTTTATGGACAAAAAAAAAAAAAAAAAAAGGATTCAATGTGCACAGATCCTTTGGTAATTACTTCAGTTTTTAGTATTTTTCTGCGTTTCTTTTCGCAGAGACAAAGAATTCAAATTACATTTAGATGCAGAAAAGATTTCCAGTTTGCCAGGATTAAAAGATAAGATCTTCCTTTCTGTGTGTGTATAGGAAGTGGGAGTTGAAATTGTTTTACGAGTTCTGATCAAATGAAACAAAAACAAATTTATATATCCTTGAATAATACTCATGGAAGATAAAGCCATTAAGAACCGGGAAATCAATAAACTTAAATTGGAAATGGATTTTTTGTGTGAAGCGTTATTCCTACACAAATTGATAATTTTTCTGAAACTTTCCATGGAAATATTGGTTAATACGGTTTTTAATTATTCTTGATGAGAAACTTAAAATTCCCATAAATAAAGAATCAACTATTGAGCCTGTTGAGGTAACCCCGATTTTTTGCTAAAATAAAACATAAATTATATCACGAATCCAAATTTTTGAATGAAAATTTTGTCCGTTACAAATAGTTTTTGTTTTACATGAAACAATGAGAGCACTCACACGAAATTGTTTATTCCACAATTGTTTGCTATTAATTAAACACGATAAAGTCGGCAAACTACATAAAGTAAAGGGTGATTTTTTAGACGTGTGGTTTTCAATCTGGCAATACTTTTTTCCGAGTTGGTCTTTTTGACAGCTGTCACTTGATTTATGCTCAGTTTGGTTTGCCATTTCATAATTAATAGACTTACTCCTGAACAACGTTTCCAAATTCAAAAATTTATTACCATAATAATGGTTCGGTTCGCGCGACGCATCGCGCGCTGCGTCCAATAATCGGTCGACATAATCACAAAATCGCATAAATTCGAGCAACCATGGATGGGTTTCGCACCGCGTTTACTCTATAGTGTATAATGTGCATCCTCAGAGACGCCGTACAGTGCGCACCGAAGACAATATTGCTGCTGTGGAGCAGAGTATCGAAGAAGACCCGAATGAGTCCATACGCCATCGCGCGCAATTTATTCGTCTGGAATTTATTCGCGCCAGCCACGGTGGCCACTTGCCCAAAATCATTTTTAAAACATAATGGCAAACCCTTATCTGTATAATAAAGTTACATTTTTGGCCATAACATTAAATTATATGCGTTTTATTTCTTCTTGAAAACCACACGTCTAAACAAAACACCCTTTAGAAGCCAAAAAGATAAGAATCGCACGACAAAATTAAAATGGTCACAA
Source organism: Leucozona laternaria (assembly GCA_932273885.2). Taxonomy (NCBI): domain Eukaryota; kingdom Metazoa; phylum Arthropoda; class Insecta; order Diptera; family Syrphidae; genus Leucozona; species Leucozona laternaria. Next base: position 16,241,855 of record OW026368.1, on the reverse strand, counting down.
CATTGTCTATTAAACGGCAAATAATAATTAGGCAATTCAATAAACATAAGAAGTTTTTGAGGAGGAACTTTTTTTCAAATGTATATCAACCAAAAAACATCGAAAACATCGCACGACAAAATTGAAATTATCATAACTAACTGCTGACGACTTATGACCCGTACAATAATTGAGCAATTAAACATTCAGTATAACAAGTTTTTACCACTTTTATAGGGGATGCTTTGGTAATTTCATAGTAAAATAGGAAAAGAAGGTAGAAAACATCGCACGACAAAATTAAAATTGTTACAACTATTTCACAATTTATAAAAGACAAATTATTAAGCAATAAACAATTTAATATAAGAAGATTTTAACCCTTTTGAGGTTTTTTTATATAAATTTGGCAAATTATCAGAAAAAAACATAGAAAACATAGGACGACAAAATTGAATTTATTTAGCTATAAACCATGCAATATAAGAAGTTTTTAACCCTTTTTGAGGGGTGTTTCGCTAGCTTCATATATGAATTTGGCAAATTAGTAGAAAAAACATAGAAAACATAGCACGAACAAATATAAATTGTCCCGAAAAAAAACATAGAAAACATACCACGACAAAATATAAATAGTCACAAATAATTAAAAACTACCGAACGACAAATTATTAAGTAGTAAACTATTCAACTTAAAAAGTTTCTTTACCACTTTTGAGAGGGTGCTTCTCTAAAAGTTGATACATAGAAAACATGAAACGACAAATTTGAAATTATCACAACTTAATAACGGCAAATTATCCACCTAACCACTTTTCGATCGGTGAATGTTATTTCGCTAAGTTGACTAAGTAACTAACATAACACCGAACCTTCATAGTTTAAATATATTTAAACAAATTTATTCGACCTCCTCCTTTTCTACCTTCTTCTTCCCACGGTCCTTTCTTTGCGTGGTTTATTAACGAAACACAACTGCCGAGTTGATATTTAAAATTGTTGACAACAAACTGACCTGTAAAGGGTTCAAATTGTCCAACTTGAAAATTCATCACTCACCGTTACCAAAATACCAACTGAATTTTATGTTTGAAACATCTAAAATAGTGTCCCTGTTTTTCAACTCTAACCCTCTTCAATTCGCACAATTTAATTTATTCATCTTGAACCCATAGTATGCCGTTATCGTTGTCAGTGTCGTTTTCGGTTGTACAATGTACATGGTCGACTGGCCACCAGCTATGTTCAAAATTCAAATATCCATTCGCACCCCATTCGACCGTTATCATGGCCAGTGCTGCCTGTTTTGCTCCTCTAAAACAACGAAACTTCAAAGCACCGCTAAAGTGTCTCTGATGCGTTCAACAAAAGGACAAGAATTTAAAATTTTAATTAGAATTAGGTATGCCTTTCAAGGCAAGGGAAACAAGTGAATGGAGAATGAAATCTTACCTTAACGTAGCTATAGAGAGTAGGTATATCCGGATACAATCTAATTGCAGTTAGAGAGGAGATATTCCCCTTATCTGAATGAACACCGGCAGCGCGGGCACACCGGTGGCGGTGGTATATGTAGAATTTGAAATCGCTGTTTAATGCTTCTCCTGAGGGTAACACCTTCTCAGTTCTCACTCGTTCAATCCACATTTAACTTTGTTCCATACCGGAAGTCTGGAAACAGACAAACCGTTATGGATAGATGTTTTTTTTTTAAAACAACAAGAAAAACCAACCGGTAAAGGCAGAAAGCAAATAAAACCGTTGAAGGTAGGTATATCGTCACTTTCTGCTGCACTCAGGCACCATTAAATGAAACTGTTTGCATATTCATATCAAACCATCAGATTCAGTGAGAGGGAAATATCTTCTTCGGATGCAGATTGCACCGTACCTATCACAGAAATTTCATCTCAGATGATACTTCTGATATGTCCTGATGGTCCGGGTAAAGGATTTCAAAATTCTTTGCTTTGCTTTCGGTTGATGAAATGCATTCCCTGGATAACGATATACATTATACATAGGCAGGCTCAGATGTGACTTTAGAAAAGTTCAACTCAAAATTAAAGCAGATAGCTATGTAGTTTTGTTGTAGTTTGATTTATTGAAAAGTTTGTAGATTTTTGGTGTAGATACATTTCGAAAACTTAGTGAATAATAATTTAGTAAATTAAGTTATTAATTCAGGATGAAGTTTTGAGATATTTTAAAGTATTTGAGGAGAGGTGTAAATAATACTGAACTAGCAGTGGGATAATTTGGAAATTTTTTTTTTTGAGAAAATTCGTGTAAAATTAAATCGTGAAAAATTAAATACATATTAAATTTTTACTTGCGCTATAGCATAAGATTCCGTGTGAAACAAAAATTCGAGGTTGTTATCAAAACTAACTTTACGATGATGGAGAAGTCCAAAAAAGTATGAGTCTCGTCATGCCGTCCATCACTGATCTGCGCGTCCACCATAATTTGAGCTGGAGCCTAAAAGGGTAAGCCAATTTGCTTCAAATTTGAAAGAAAGGATTTGTATGTTACTTCCTATAGAAATCCGAATTTTTGTTTACGCTCATCTAGAACGGGTAGCTGCCATAGAACGATTTAGGTTTTTTTTTTTCAAATTTTCTCGAAAACGGGTAAAACGATTGTGAGATCCAGTCGTGCAAATTTGTGTTCAGTCCCCGAGGGAAAGAAAAACCTGTCTAGTACCATAGGTGCCCGTAGGGGGGGGGGGGGGGAATAGGGGCACTTGCCCTCCCCTGGCTCTGAACTACGACTTTTGTCTTCCAACATTTTATCAGTTCTTAATTTTGACTAATTGGTCATTTTTTCACCTTTTCGTCAAAAACCATAGGTTTCCCCCTCTGACTCTAGACCTTGGTTGAATAAATCTTTAAGTTCTATTGTTTGCAACCCTCCCCCCATGTAGACTATAAATTTCGTTTACTAATCATTAAAATGGATTTGATTTTTCATTTCATGTTGAAAATTTTTTCACATAACTCTTTAACTCTAACTCTATGGTCCAATTTTTCAGTGGTGAGGTCAACTAGAATTAGTTTAATCTAGAAGTAAATTAACCCACAGTTAACTGTGGAAGCAGTTTTTTGGTAGCAAATGCATCCAGAACGACTAAACAAATTCAGTGGATAAAACATCAAAAACATCTGTTCAGTTAATCCTGAGTTAACTCAACAAATTTGATGAGTTAACTCGGGTTTATCTTTAATCTTGCACTGAAAAACTGGACCCAAAAGTCATACGAAAATATATTGAAAAATTGAGAGGACAGCAATATGAAAAAGTCTACAAGTATTCACGGAAAACAATAGTCGTTGTAATGGAAGCATTCTACTTTTTTAGTCTGCTTGTTCATTATGGCTCATTACTCGCCAATACCTGAACCAGTCGAAAATATTTAACAGGGAGTTGACCAGAATTTATTATGTAAGTGTAAAAGATCAGATCAATTTCTTCGGGAGAATTCTGAGAATTCCTTCAAAACGCTTTAGGAAGCAATTGAAAAATGTTTGATTGAATTGAGCTGCACAAATATTGCAAAATGAAACAAACTTATGGATCCAATATTCCTTCGTCTTCACCCGAAAATTATTTTAGAAAATCAATCAATCGTTTCTTACTTGGATTCTCTGATAATTTCCCTTAAAGAGAGGTATCTATAGGACTTTCCATTCCCACCACAGAGCAATATTTCAGTACATTAAAAAAGGTAAAAACTTGGCTAAGGTCAACAATTAGCGATGAAAGGCTTGATACGTTGTGTATGATGAAAATTCACAAAAATCTAGTAAAAGAAGATAAGGAGTTTTATAATTAGATTATATACCGTTATGGTAAACAATATCGAAATCTGGAATTTATGTTTTCAGACAATATAAAAACAAACAAAATTTTTGTTTTTTTGTAACGAGCATTATTATGGTATTTATTATTACCACAAAAGAAAAGGTGAGTACCATAAAAAGATTAAATAAATTTTCAATGAAATAAAGGGTGTTTTTTTTTAGAGGCATAGAACTTTAAGTTGGCAACACTATTATGACTGGCGGCCATTTTGTCAGCTGTCAAGTGATGTTTTTTTAGTTTGGTTTGGCATTTCAACATGAATAGACTGACGCCTGAAGAATGCTTCCAAATTGTGCCCAAATGGGCCCAAAACAAGATTGCCGTTGATTCCAATTTTCATAAGCGAATTTTGTTTAGCGTTGAAGCTCACTTTTGGTTGAATGGATACGTCAATAAACAAAACTGCCATATTTGGAGTGATGATAATCCCAAAGTGTACGTTGAGACACCGTTACATCCACAAAAACTGACTGTTTGTTACAGCAGTCAATGGTGACCGCTATAGATCCATGATTACTGACTTTTTCGTTCATCAATTGAACAACCATGATGTGCAGGAGGAGGAGCTGTTTCAACAAGACGGCGGAACATTTCATACAGCTCGTGCCACAATTGATTTATTGAAGTTAACGTTTGGTAACCGTATAGATTCACGTTACGCACCCGTGAATTGGCCTCCAATATCGTGCGATTTAACGCTGCTTGACTATATTTTCAGTAGAGATATGTGTAGTCGATAGTCTATGCCGATAAGCCCGAAATGATTGACCACTTGGAGGGCAAGATTCCCCGAGTTATTGCCGATATACGGCCACAAATGTTGGAAAAAGTCATCTAAAATTGGACCTCCAGATTAGACTACGTCCGAGCCAGCCGTGCGGAAGTCATATCCCAATAATCATATTTAAATAATAATGCCAGAAGATTATTTTTCGAATAAAGTAAATTTCATGTCCATTTAAAGAAATCATCTTTGTTTTATTCTATTTCAGAGTTCTATCTATACCTCTACAAAAAAACACTCTTTATAACATCGCCTTAAAAATTTTATCAAAATATTTTGTTTCTTCTAAAAGAAACAAAATTCTTTTGTTCAAAAAAATTTTCAAAATGTTGTTTTTGTAGTTGAAGATTAGAAGATCGCTCAGAATTGTTGATTTTCTGACCCTAAAACGATCAGTGTTAACAATAGCATCTTTTGGTTGAACGTGCCTGGTTCAATTAAGCAAAAAACATTTAACTGCTCGAGAAACTAATAAAACTCTTTTTCTTAAGTTGAATATTATTCTGAAAAGCCAAAGAATATAACCGGGGAATACTGTAAATAGACAGACAAGGAGCCAAAATTGTGAGATTAACTTTTTTTTCGTCCACTCTACCATCAAAATATCAAGTTTGATTAAAATCTTCAGTTCGACTTTTTGTTTAACAAATTTATAGCTTGCCATATGGTTTTTACATTCTTGTTTGCATCGTATTAGTAAAAATACCAAAAAAAACAAAATCCAACCGGATAGAAAGATTATTTCTTTTGATAAATTTAACCAGAATTACCAAGAAATCCCAAAAATTAAATAACCCACCCACAATTATAGTCAAATAGGGTGCCCTCACCCAAAGTGAGAATAAGCAACAGTCTGCCGACCCTTTCGTCAGCAGTGCAGAACGAAATATATCGTTACTCAAAATTTTAAACTTTATACGTTATACCTGTTGAACCACCGAAGCAGATAAAAATTAACTCATTCAATCATTATGGCGATGCGGTGACATGACGGTGACTCTCGTTCTCGATATTTAATTGCGCCATTTTTTTTTTTTTTTTTTTCACTAAGACGCCATCTACCACGAGTTTTTAGTTGTTGCTCTCGCGTTCATAGAGGATAAATGCGGATGGAACACCCGCGGCAGCCGCTCTTAATGGATTGAAATGAAAGTGAAGTTTAAATTGTATAGGTACTCGTATTATGTCCAAGAACTTTTTTGGCAGCAGACGACCGACCTACCGACCGACCAACTACGAAAGCCCAAATATACAATAAATACATCCATCACATATACATTTTTCGTCACTCGTAGTTTTCTCTCGGAACCGAGCAGCAACAGGTGTACATGGTGTTCCGTAAAAAAATTTGGTTAAATAAAAAATAAAATAAATAAACTTTTGTCAAAATTCCGGGATTCAAGATCAATTAATTTTTTCCAACCCCAAATACTAGTATAACTGACCGGGAGAAAATTGAAGGATTGGTTAAAAGGACCTTCTTCATTGTTCATTTCGTTTTTTGTGACGCGAGATTATTAAAAAAAAAAAAACAAAAAATCTACGAAATAACGGTCTCATGTGGCGGTACAATTTTTATGGCACATAAATAACCAGGAATAATAGAGAGTGTGAGTGGGGGCTTTTTGGCGATTTGTGTTTTTTTTTTCCTGAATTTATATTCACAGTGCTTTAATGTTCTTTTGCGGAGAATATAACACTCACAATAAATCACGCGAGGATTGTTGTTAAATAAGATTGGAATACACGCGTGGTGGCAAAAAGGATATTCAATATTTATTTATATATTCGAATATTAAAATATAGCTACACTGGAATATACATATATATGTAAATGTATCTGTAGGAAACATTTTTCCCGGCTCTTCCTACCTACAACAATATATTATATGTAGGTATTTGAACATTGTGACAATAATTCAGTGAATTGAGATTCAGTGTTCGCAGGATAAAATAAATATTTATAAAATTATTGGCAAGCGAAATGGCGTCATTCAAATTGGTATGTACCTACATATGTATATATACCTTCATGTTATTATATTATTATTTCGGTTTATCACATTAATGCATATTTATATTGAATTATAAGTGCTGGAGAGAATATTTAAAAAAAAAACAAGTTTTAAGTAGATAAATTACTTATTACTAAGTTTGTTTTTTTCTTTGCTTGTTTTAATTTAAATTGTTTGTTTTAATAAAATGTATTTATTATTCAACCAGACTTCAACCGGGTGTTTAAGGTTGCGTTCGATACAATGTTGAGATTGATGAACCAAAATAAAAATTGCTACCCAACAAATACATATTTTGAAATTATCATAGAAGAAAAATTTTATGAAACTATTGATTTTAACTTTCTCTTTCGAAAAATATTTCACCAAACAGTTTTATACTTAAGTCTAGTACACTGCTGATGCGAAATGAAAAATCCCATACAAAAATGAAACAACGAAATCATAAACGACAAATTTCGTCCTCCTTTTCGTTTTGCAGTTGGTACCCTGTTTGATGTGATGAGCTAAATTGATAATTGTAGTAGATTATTTGAAGAAGTCTCCACACTTTTTTCAAACTGAATTAATGGCCTGGTACATTTATTGTGTGCGGAAAAGTGACATTTGAGGTTTATTCGTGTTGGTTGTTTCTTTCTTAAGCCTAGTACGCTGCTGATGCGAAACGAATTTTTTCGGTGGTCTCCAACACGACAGCGAAATGCTTACGAAAACCACAGCGAAAAAATGACAACTGAAAGCGTCACCAATTGCAAACAAAAAAGCTAACACAAACGCAAAAAAATCACAGAAAGCCATGCTGTAATGAAAGATACAACAAATGCAAACACAAAAAATCCTCAAATGTCACTTTTCCGCACACAATTAATGGTCCGGGCAATTAATTGAGTGCGAAAAAAGAGCGGAGACCTCTCCAAATAATCTGCTACAATTATCAATTTCGCTCATCGAACAGCGTACTGCAAAACGAAAAGGAAGACGAAATTTTTCGTTTATGATTTCGTTGTGTTATTTTTGTATGGGATTTTTCGTTTCGCATCAGCAGCGTACTAGGCTTTAACAGCATGGTTTTCTGTGATATTTTTGCGTTTGTAATTTTTTTGGAATTGGTGACACATTAAGTGGCATTTTTCGTTGTTGTTTTCGTAAGCATTTTTCTCTGATGTTGGAGACTACAGATAAATTTCGTATCGCGTCAGCAGCAGCGTACTAGGCTTTAACTCACAATTTAAACAAATAGATACTTATAAAGGGTGTTTTTTTCTAGACGTGTTGTTTTCAAGAAGAAATAAAACGCATATAATTTAATGTTATGGACGAAAAATGTAGCTTTATTATAAAGATAAGAGTTTGCCATTATGTTTTAAAAATGATTTCGGGCAAGTGGCCTCCACGGCTGGCTCGAATAAATTCCAGCCGAGAGGCCCAATTTTCGACCACTTTTTGCAGCAGTTGGGGCCGTATGTCAGCAAATAACGCGCCGAATATTCTCTTCCAAGACGTCAATCGTCTCGGGCTTATCTGCGTAGACAAGGGACTTCACATAACCCCACAAAAATAGTCCATCGGTGTTGAATCGCACGATTTTGGAGGCCACGCCACAGGCTCACGACGCGAGATAATGCGCTCACCTAAAGTTTCCTTTAATAAATTGATTGTTTCGTTGGCTGTATGGCATGTAGCGCCGTCTTGTTATAACAAAAGGTCATCGATATCAACTTCCTCCAATTCAGGCACGAAAAAGTCATTATTCATGGCACGCGATGGCGGATGGACTCATTCGGGTCTTCTTCGGTGCAATAGCGTCTTCGGAGCGCACTGTACGGCGTCTCTGACATGCGCATTGCTGCTGGGGGATTATTTCGACCGAATATTGGACGCAACGTGCTATGCGTCGCGCTAACCGAACCGAAGGATGGTGAAGCGAAGGCAAATCTGTCAAATTTATTTTTTTCCGAAATTTTAACTCTTGAGTTAACTCCTATTCCATGGTTTAGGAAACTCACGGAATAGAAGTTTTTTGAGCGTTATTAATAGGGATGTTATATTCTGTTGGATTTGAGCAGTACTGAAAACTCAGTGCATTGGTCATGAGGATATTAATATTGTTTCGAAACTAACTTCTTCTCCCGATAAAATAACATGTTTGTTCTAAACTTTGTCATTGTTAGTACCCACAGGTGTAGGTACTCCAGCGTAATCCTATATGTTGTCCAAAAACACAGAAAATCTCTTTTCTGCTAAGTTAAGACGTGGATCCTGGAAACAGTAATTTTCTTTTTGATGAAAAACAAAATGCTTTCAAAATTACCAGAAGAATAATTTGTGTTTTATCATTAACTCTCCAAAGATTTCAATTGAACGAAGTGTTATTATACTTAGATGTGCATTTAATAAATTCATCCTTTATATTTAGGTAATGCGTTGGTATTTAAAAATGATTACGTAATGTAAATATAATTAATCAAGTAAATAGTGGTTTCAGGATTTTTTGACCACTTCAATCGATCACTCTTTTGGTAAAGAAACTGCTTCCCGATGAAAATCTAATTTAAAAAAAAAAACGAGGACTAATTTTTCTAGATGAATTTTATAATCAGTTGGATATTGATATATAAAATTAATATAAAAGCCTAACACAATCTGCCTCAGATGGTATAATAATTATAAAATCAATTTTCCCAACAAAAATATTTTCAGCTATTTGTTTTCCATAAATCACAAAAACCAATCCATTATCACAGAACCATTATCCCCCCCCCCCCCACTCAACATCTCAACCAACCAATTCTTGCCAACTCAAGCTGTCCCCTTAAATTCTCAAATATTCCAAATCCAATAAATTTATCAATTTCTTTCACACTCACTTTGTGGTTTTTCTGCTGGATCCCAAACCGTCACCAGTTTGCCATTAATATCAAATTAAATTTTCTCGCGATTAACCACATCGTGTATTTTTTTTATTTATAAAAAATAATATCATAAAATCTTCCCTCAATATGCTTATGGCAATGTCATCAATATGCTTAAAATTATATATGTACGTAAATAAAAATGTAAGGATAATTATGTGGAAAATAAAAAATAATTTTTTTAATCGAAAAGGAGAAAATAAATTAAAACAAAATTTCAAGCGAAAAGTAGAAACCAACAAAAGACCACCTCACCACATGACCCGATGAGTATCGAGATTAATATTTTTAAATTATCGTTCGGGATGTGTCGTTCTCATCCTGCTATTGAAGGCTGCTTCCTCCTTAAATATCAAAAAAAAAAGGAACAAAAAAATGTCTACCACAACACAAACGAAGTGCTTAATGAAAACAAACTGCGCCAAAGTGCACACAGGGGGCGCCACTTTACCATGTCCTCGTCGCTATTTAACCATAATATATTATATATATTTATTCATATACGTATACAATATGTGGAAATCCTGGGTTATTATTATTTTATTCATCGCTTTCAATAACTTTTCATATAATATTCGTATTCAATCATTTATTTTTATTATTATTATTTTCAGTTTTAACTTTGTTGATTTATATTGCATTTTTTTATGTTGTCAAATTGTTTGATTCTCTCTGTTGAATTGAGCATGGAGATTAAATATAAACGGCTGTCATCGTTGTGGTGGCGCTGGTATCGTAATGCATAGAGAAATGTCAATCGATTTGCAAATGAAGTAATTTATAGTTCGATGAAATTAAAAGAAAAAAAAAAATTTAACTCATTGTATTGTTAATATCGGAAATTCATCGAATGTCAATTATATTTATGAAGTATCAGGTCCATTATATTTTTAAAGTTGGTCGTACATGTACAAAATTCAGAATACAATATTTCTGTTTGGGAATTGCATTCATTGGAATTATAACAACTGTCCGATTATTTAGATTTTACACTAGGTACATTTCTTGATGGTGGGTTGAACTTTGAATAGGATCCTTAAAAGATAGGTGTATGATGCACAACGAGCTTTGGCCATATACATATATTATTACCTAGAGCTGTGTAAATCGTTCAATTCAAATGATGGAATGGTTCTAGAATCGATTACCAAAATGAGTCGATCATTTTAATCAATCGATCATTTTCATTCCACTATCAATTCATTATTTCATACTGTTCCGATTCGATTTTTGATGTGTAAACATCTATGCCGGTGAGCGGCGGTATAAAAACGTGGACTTTCCTCTGTTCGACGTTAGGATGTACCACGTTACGTAGCGCGTATTCTCGGAAATGATTTGACACTTTGCGCCTGTAAAATTAAAAGTGTTCTAATGGACCCAGAGAGCTGGGTAACATGAGGTAATTTCCACCTCCTAAATCGATTGGTGTACTCCGTTTTTCGATCCGCCGTACAAAAAAATTTGGCATATTTTGCCACCTGTCAAAGTAAGTGTTCTAGTGAGCCCAGCACGTCGGTCGAGACACTCAGATAATATCCACCTCCTAAATCGATTGGTGTACTCCGTTTTTCGATCCGCCGTAAAAAAATTTTTGGCATATTTTGACACCTGTCAAAGTAAGTTTTCTAGTGGACCCAACACGTCGGCCGAGACATTAAGGTAATATCCACCTCCTAAACCGATTGGTGTACTCCGTTTTTCGATCCGTCTTACTAAAATTCTGGACAGTGCAAATTTTCTGGTTTCCACTGGAGCTAGAGGGCTGGCCGTGATGTTTACACATATTAACCATGAGACCCGGCACTCAGAGAATTTTTTTATTTTGGTTTCGATGAAATTCAATCTCCGAATTTGACGAATACTGTACCCATTTCGATCGAATTCAATCTGACCCATATTTCTTTTCTCCGATTAAATGTATTTATAATTCAATGATGAAAATCGAGATTCATTGAAATGATTGAGATTGGGATGGAAAATCGAGAATCATCGAAATGATTGAGATTGGGATCGATTGAAACGAAAATTTGTGATTTCAATAATCGATACTTTTCGATGATCGGATCAAAAAAATCGAATCGTTCCTGATAAACACAGCCCTAGATCAACCTACATTGGTAAGTGACAGTTTGCAGGTTTAAGTGAGTTGACAAGTTCTTCAAAAATTATACTTTCTAGAATTTTTTAGTCAGTTATTGTGACAAAAAAACTGAAAATAGTAAGACATATTTCCTAGATCCAGAATTGTTCTATCAAACTTGAAAATGTCTTCATTTACATTACTGTCCAAGATAAGATGAAGGGCATATACCTCCAGTTTCAACTGAACGCTACCCCAAGGATTTCATACTACAGTATACACCTTATTTCTCTGTACAATGTGCCAGAAAAAAGTCAGGTTGCATTTAAGAGACCTTAAGTTGTTACAGACAAACAGTTAAACTAAATAATGTGTGAGTCTCGGGTCATGGTTAAGATGTGTAAACATAAACGTTTGTACGTATGCCGGACCTTGTTATTGAATCTACCCAAAACATACATAATCCAACCGTACAGTAACGTATAACACGTAAGGTGCTACACGAACGTTTTATACGTAAGGCCAGCGTTTTTAGTTAACAATACCGCGTGTCACCGGGACAAATGCTTAGGTACATATCAAAAAACTATTAAAGTACAAAAGTTATTTTATAAACATTATATGATCTAGACTCTAAACTTCTCCATCAAGTTAAGCTTGATTAAAACCATGTGACATTTTTTGAACGAAATCAATATCTACTTCCCCTATACTATCGTAAATTGAACAAGTAAAATGTTCTGCATTGTGTAAAATGGTCTTTGCTTCTTTTAGATTCAACAAAATCCATATTTCCATATTGACATGACAAAAAATTGTTATCAACAACTGTGACAGTGTTTCAAACGACGTAGCATAGTTTTTGTCATCAATATCATCATAATATATAGTATACGCAGAGATTCGGTCATTGCTGTGTCTGATTCACGATGACATGACGCGACGACGTAGGCATAAAATTGAGTCAAAATATTTCTGCCTATATGCTGACCAACATCCTATCACCAGCACTATTTCGTGCAATTCTCCACGCTTTGTTAACCAAGCAAACCACTTCCGGCGGCGTGTTTTACATGGACCACAAAATACTCACTCTTGTTAGCCGCAGACTTTTTGGAGTACTAACTACCATCAACTATGCCCTTCTGCATAAAGTTACACTCCACATCAGTTGATTGAATCAAGTGTTTTTTGTTTCATCGTGAAAAATCTTCTGAAAATTATAATAATCAAGGAGGTCATGAATAAGTGAATAAAAAGACAAGTTTAATATAAATCCATCTTAAAAACCATGATTTATGTCATCGTCAGTTAGTTAGAATATCTCAATTTTTTTTAAATAAATTTTTCAACTAAAAATTAAAGCATTTATTAAATGCAAATGGGCAATTTACAGTGTGTTTTTGACTTAAATGTCAATATGTGGGATAGAAATTTTGAGCTTGTTGTTAGAAACAAAGTCCTATAAAAAAGGTAGTAAAGGAGAGAAACTTTTCTAAAACATTGATTCGAAATGGATACAAAATTACTAAAACGGTACAAATTAAAAACTGATATCATGCCTACAGCTTTTTGTAAATTGAGAAATGTATTCTTTCATTTTATTATATTAAATCATGTTTTTTAATAAATGGTTTATTTTTAAAGAAAAAAATCATCTTCAAACTCAAAATTAAAAAGAAAGTATGTATACAGATTTAAAAAAAATTTCCGAAATTTCTATTCTAATTATTATTTAGTTAACTTTTAGTCAAACCTGATGGCTTAAGGTTTTAGTGTTTAAAACAAAAAATATTACGCTTTCTACTCTACTACCTACTTTTATAAAAAAAAAACATTTTGTTGACTATATAACGTCAACAACGAAGCCTTAACTTTTTCCGAAGTATTTAGTTTATATTTCTAAAATAACTGAAGTGGCTAAGTAAACCTTAAATTTTGAAGATTTTAATTTTTTGAAAGTTAATAACAATGCCCACATCAAGCGACGTGGAGTGTATTATGGTCACTTATATTCTGTGCTCGCTAACAATCCAAAAACGATTAATTAAGTATTTTTGCTCGCTTCATAAAAATGAATTTTGAATTCTGTATTGTTTTAGATATCAAAAATCAGAATTCTAGTACAATTTACACAATGCACAATGCTGAAATTAATTTTTTTCGAGATTGGGCTGTGGGACGTTCACGTTGGTGGCATTTTACATGACCAACACTGATGATTTACGAAATAAAAATTGTTTTTATGATTTTAGTATTTAGTTTTTGTAATACGTTTTTTTGGAAATTTCCAATCACTTCAACAAATTTTGTTGGGTAGACAAATCAAGATGTAAAGTTATGAGCTGTCACCTGTCACACTTTTTATTTTTAATGAAATAGCTATGACCAAAAAACATACTCCACTTCCAAAATGATCCAATTACTTAGGTTTCAGACCTCTGTTTTAATCAAAATTATTTGCTTGTTTAAAAAAAAATAGACTACTATTGGTAGAATCTGTCAGTTTTGGAAAGTAAACGAACAGACCTAGTCTATAAATTTATGAGAATTTTTACCAATTTTAGTCCAAATGTGTTCTCGTGTTTGATAAATTCATAGTTTCTTTTTAAGAAGAGAGGGAGCTCGCGAGAGGAATAAAACGAAATTGCTCTTGGGTGAAAAAACTATATTGTAGCTTAGGTGCATGTTGAAGATTTATGTTGATTTTTCAATAGTTGTAGCTTCGTTTCACGATTAATTAAGTATTTTAGTTTCAAATAGATTCAGTCTATTTTAGTCCGAACCTGGTCCACACATTCATACAAAAATGTAGCTATTTCTTGCAGAGGAGAGCGCCAACCTGAGAGTAAAACATTTCCCCTCGTTACCAGTTTTCGAAACGCAAATTTCTTTCTTGCTGGTTGTCAAACGCAGATGACAGGATTTCTAGGTTGAATTAAAATAACGTAGTTGATAAAGTGTTAATTTTATTTTAATTTTGGTAGATGGACTGGACATGGTTAATATTATATTTGTTATTTATCAATAATTTTTATAAAATGCAAAACATTTACCGAAACTGTTTGTGAAGGTAAAAATATAGAATTGACAATGTTGTGTATTTCTCGTATGTTGTAGTGTTTTTGAAGAAAAACACGCACTGATGATCTTCATTATTTAGTGAAAATTAAAGAATTTTTGTAATAAACTTCGTTTAACTAATATTTCCTGTTTTGTGTCCTTTTTATTTTTTGTAAACATTTATCTTCTTAAGTTGTGATTCGTGAAAATGTTGATCAAGATTTATCATTGATCTATGGCAACTCTAGTCGATTATAATTTTTGACGTTTGTGCAAATTAGTGTGCAAACCGTTCCTTACCTCTTAGATGGTGTTCACATTGGACTGACTCCTCCGATTTTTTTTTTTTTGACGTCTCTGTGCTTTTGCTCACTTCCACTTCATGGTGAGAAAAGAGTTGGGCAGGAAAGGCAGGATTTTTTAAATTATTTAAAAATCAGTGGATTTTTTTTGACGTCTACTTTTGTGACATCTGTCACTTAAATCTTACAGAATCCAATTTTGTTTCAATTGGAAACATATTTATTAAATAAGATTTACATTTTGCAATTGAAAAAATTGTAATTAATCTTTCAAACTGCCCAGATTTCTGCTTTGTTTTAACGACTGCTAAACGTCAAAGTAAGTCCGATGTGTTCACATTAGTTTGTGTCTGAACAAACCAAGTTGGATTCATGTCAACAAAAAGCGGAGGAGTCAGTCCAATGTGAACACCGTCTTAGAGTATTTCATCGCCACTCCTCAAAATTTTGACATTTAGCCAGGTTTAGTGTGAAAAATCATTTGAACAGACATCGCTTTCGAACAAAATGTAAAAATGTATAAATATATTTCATTGATTTTTTGTTTGTTTATAACGTAACACAAATGTTTGTGCATTTTTTTTTAAATGTAGTAATGCCTAAATTATTTACAAGCATCGAAATAGAAAATAAAACAAAATTGGTTAAGCCATTTAAAATAAATGAATACCCCAAAAAATAAGGAAAATTTCTCAAAAATCTTCAAAACTCAATTTACTTCAATAACAGTACTACATCAGTTGATTTCGGAATAACATGTACAAAAATAAATCAATATCTTTAGAGCCGTTTTTTTTCTTATACAAAATTTGAAAAAGAAAACGAAAGTGTTGCATCCGTTCTTCTTTAGGCTCCTTATCTAGATAATCACATAAAAGTTACCTGTTATTTGCCCCCTTACCCCCTTACCCCCTTTTGGATCCGCTCTTGTAAAGAATACCATTTTTTAAATACCAGTTTTTCGCTACAATGAACTCCCCCATTTCAACGCAGTTCCCGAGTGCTTTGACCACCAAAATTCCAAAGGCTTTTCATCGTAGATCGTTGTGTTTTTATTTTTTGTTTTTTTTTTGTTTTTTAGAGAGAAAATATGGAAATTTTCTAAAGCCGGAAGTTCGTCATTAGAACGTTTGGCGTTGAATCATTTACCCTGGTTCAACAAAAAAAAAATCTATGCTTGACCACACAAAATTTTAAATCTGATGGATAAAGAAAGGAACCAACACAAAAAAAGGACGCACCTATATTCTAAGAATATAAGGACGTTCCGTTCAATGCATATGCCTTTTGTGGCTAGCATCATCATCACCATGGTCGTTGAGAGCTACTGCGCTGAAAACCCTCATTAAATCACAGACAAAATATTTTTCATTCCGGGAAAATATGACTGTGCGATGTGGACTAGGTTGGATTTATTTTTGATGGTCTTTCATTTTGGTCCCTGTCGGTTGGGTGCAATACTTTGTGGTATTTAAAGCTATTGCTGCAGAATATAGTGCGGAAAGGACTTCTTTTTTGGCGTGATGGTCACAGACTACAAATTGGTATAGCGAAGGAGCTAGAATGTTGTCTTACTGTTTGCAATTTTGTTACATAAACCTTAAATGTGTGTTTTTTGTTTTGTATTTGTAGACATGGTGGCGTGTTATGCGAAGCATTTTTGGTCCCTACTCGCGGAGGAATTATTGTATAAAAATCAATAAAAATGGCTGCATTTTTTATTTAGTCAACATTTTTGAAAATAAGAAGCTTCACACTTTGATAAAGATGATGGTTCTTAATGAATTGATGTGATATTTGAATATCTTACTTACCGTAATGCGGGGAAAGTTAAAAAAATTAGGTTCTTCCTTTATGTGTGAATAAATTGTATTTCGATGTATCACCTACGTTACAGTTCGTGAAAGCGTATAAAAGTATCGCAATCTTAATTTGAAATCAATCGATAAACAAAAATAAAATCAATTATAATTGTCTGCTTGGGCGATTGCCAAAACGATGACCCAGCAGTATGAGAGAATCCTGTTAATTTATGGAAAACATATTGTAAAACAATTGATATGGTTGGCTTACGAGGGTCATAACTAGAGGTCTTATGTTTGGATCTTCAACTTTTATATTTTAAAATAAAGGAAAAATATAGGGCTACATTTCGTTAAAAATTACAAATCAATTTGATTTATGCTCTTAAAAATAACATTCATCAATGTTTTTTTTACAAGGGTACTGCCTCCTACTAGGAACTAACAAATTATCTATGACTACCTAAAGGGTTTTCCAATAAGAGGTGTTATTTTGATATTCAAAGAAAAATGGCATTTTTTGAGATAAATGATGTTTATATCATTATAAAGAAGAAGGTATGCCGTTAATAATGGAACACAACATCAGCCAAATGGCGGCCACGACCACGCTTACAGGACCATATCCTTTCCATGAAATTTTCCATAACCAAATCGCAAAGTGGCTGCCCTATGTCCTCGATAGCCTCACGAATTCCATCTTTCAGGTCTTGAATCGACGCTGGGCTGTTGGCGTAGACCTTATCTTTCACGTGGCCCCAAAGGAAGAAGTCGCAAGGTGTTAAATCACAAGATCTCGGTGGCCAATTGTGATCACCTCTTCGAGAGATAACACGGTCCGGAAACTTTTCCCGTAAAAGATCGATGGTTTCATTGCTTGTGTGGCACGTAGTGCCGTCTTGTTGAAAGTAAACGTTGTCCAGATCAATACCATCCAATTCCGGCCATAAAAAATCATTAATCATCTCTCGATAGCGCAATCCATTGACCGTAACTGTTGCCCCAGCCTCATTTTCGAAAAAGTAAGGTCCAATGACCCCGCCGGACCATAAACCGCACCAAACAGTCACGCGTTGAGGATGGAGAGGCTTTTCAACAATAACTCTTGGGTTTTCCGAGCCCCAGATGCGACAGTTTTGCTTGTTGACGTAGCCTCCGAGGTGGAAATGGGCCTCATCAGTCAAGATGATTTTTCGATGAAATTCCGGATCATTTTCATTCATTTCAAGGACCCAATCAGCAAAAAAACGACGTTGTTGATGATCAGCCGGCTTGAGTTCTTGTGTTAACTGAACTTTATAAGCCTTAAGACCCAAGTCTTTATTCAAAATACGTTGTAATGACGTTTGTGGAATGCCTAATTCCAAAGAACGACGAGGAATGGACAAACCTGGGTTTTCTTCAACACTTTGGGCTACAACAGCAATATTCTCAGTTGTTCTTGAGCGACGTGCACGGGTTTTATTCTTCACATCACTAACTTGTCCCAACAGCTCGAATTTGTCCACCAATTTCTGTATTGCGGTCCGACAAGGTGCTTCACGACGACCCAAAAATGTTTTAATTTTACGAACCGTCTCTGCCAAATTTTCAAATGTCAAAAAATGACAGCTTCAAAAGTGACAGCTCCCGAAATAGCGGGCTATTCAAAATAACACCTCTTACTCATTAAAATGTAGGTCCCTTCCATCCCTTCTTGATAATCAAAAGAGCTGTCAAATGAAATATCAAAGCTTACAAAGATAAGACTTTAATATACAAATAAAGGGTGTTTTTTTAGAGGTAGAACTTTTAAATGGAATAAAACAAAATGATTTTTCTAAATTGACATTAAATTTACTTTATTCGAAAGATAATCTTCTGACATTATAATTTAAATATGATTTCTGGCATATGACCGCCACAGCTGGCTCGGACGTAGTCTAATCTGGAGGTCCAATTTTCATTGACTTTTCCCAACATTTAAGGGCGTATATCGGCAATAACGCCGCGAATGTTGTCTTCGTTTTGGACTTATTGCCGTAGACTAGCGATTTCACATACCCCCACAGAAAATGCTCAAGCGGTGTTAGATCTCACGATCTTGGAGGCCAGTTCACGGGTCCGTATAACGTGAAACTATGCGGTTACCAAACGTTTCCTTCAAAAAATCAATTGTGGCACGTACTGTGTGCCATGTTGCGCCATCTTGTTTAAACCACAGCTCGTGGACATCATGGTTGTTCAATTTATGAACGAAAAAGTCAGTAATCATGGCCAGCATCGTTTTTAAAGAATTACGGACCAATTATTCCACCAAACCATAAAGCAAACCAAACAGTCAGTTTTTGTTGATGTAACGTTGTCTCAACATACACTTGAGGATT
Organism: Leucozona laternaria; assembly: GCA_932273885.2. Classification (NCBI taxonomy): domain Eukaryota; kingdom Metazoa; phylum Arthropoda; class Insecta; order Diptera; family Syrphidae; genus Leucozona; species Leucozona laternaria. The sequence continues at coordinate 16,222,685 of OW026368.1, read as the reverse complement.
ATCATCACTCAAAATACGGCAGTTTTGTTTTTTAACGTATCCATTCAACCAAAAGTGAGCTTCATCGCTAAACAAAATTCGCTGGTGAAAATTGGGATCAACGGCAATCTTGTTTTGGGCCCATTTGGCCACAATTTGATGGAAGCGTCTGTCTATTCACGTTGAAATGCCAAGCCAAACTAAAAATAAATCACTTGACAGCTGACAAAATGGCTGCCAGTTAAAATAGTGTTGCCAACTTAAAGTAATATACCTCTAAAAAAACACCCTTTATTTAAAGTCCAAAAAACCATTTTGTTTCCTTTTAGTTGCATTCAGTATAAAGTTCATATCTAATTGCACTTTAATTGAATATTCGCGTTAAATTTATGACCCCATTTTCCAATAATTGTTGCCAAACAACTACGTATACGAGATATCTACGAATTAAATAATAAAAAGTGCATGTATTACACAATCAAATTCACATGGGTATAGTCCCTCTTTGCATTCATACTCGGAGTTTGTTCCATTTTTTATTTTTATCCAACAATATTATTTCCATTAACCGCTATTATTTTACCAACACGAGCATGTCGAACAACAACGAGGAATGGTGAACATGAGTTAAAACTCATCCATCGTGTTAGTAAAGTAATTCCAAATGATGATTTTATCTGCGAGTAAAAATTTCATAATTCATACCTAAAAAAAAAAAAACTACTTAAACAATTAATTTATAAATTCAAATAGAGCAAATCAAATAGATACAATTTAATATATTTTTCTTTTATCTATTTATGCCATTGCTGAATAATTGGTGAACCTATTATGATTTTTTTTTGTGTTCCATTATTTAGTACAAAAAAAATGTAAAATAAATAATCGGCACAAAAGAGGATTTATATTGAGCTCATACAACTTTACATCGATTATTATTTTTTTAAAGCTTTTAACATAACAACAAAAAAAAAACAAGAATACTTTGTGCGGCGGTGTGTTTTGTTAGCCATAAAGTACATATAACACGCAAATTTAATATAAAATCCCTAATAAAAAAGATTACACGAGGGAGGATTTCGAACATTGACCTCATTGTATGAAGTTCGTTGATGTAGACTGCGTACAGAGGTTTATAGAACTAAACGCCAGTTAAGTGTATCTCTATTACATATTTGAAATTTAAGCTCTTTGTTTTTTTTTTTTTTTAGAAAAGGTTTAGCAGTGGGAAGCGGGTTATTTATGGTGGGCAATTTAATTGTGAAAAAATCAATGGTTTTTAAAAGTCGTATTTTAAAGTTGAAAATTATGGCCATATTATTCACTTAAATTCAATTTTATTAAATATTCATTTATTAAATCACTGTCCATGATCTCCTAGTCCAAAATAATCTGGATGTAAGTACTTAAACTGTTTATTTGAGAGCAGTTTAAATTCAATTGGATTTATGAACATTGTATTTATCTATACAATTGGTTTTGAATATGAACTGAACGAATGAATATTGAATAATATGGAATTGAATTTAATATTTAATCTGGATTAAGTGAGTCTATGATAATGGGAGTTAGAATTGAAAATAGAACGTTATAAATATTTGAATATTGATGTGGAACGTCAGAATTTTGTTCACTGCTTACGGAAATACTTTGGAAATAAACGGCAGTGTTCACATTAGACTTTCTCTTGGGTTTTTTTTTTTTTTGTTTGGCAGAAAAGGCAAGATTTTTGAATTTTTTTTCAAAACTAGGGGATTTTTGTTGACGTTTTCTTTTGTGATATCTGTTTTCTTTATCTGTGATTTATCTTTGGCACTTAAATCCAACACAATCCAATTTTTTTATTCAATCAATGTAAATGTAAAATTTCAAATAACTCCTTCGAAGAGCACAGATTTTTGTTTTCTTTGAACGACTTCAGAACTTCAAAGTGATTCGTTCACATTATAGTTTCTGTTTGAACAACAAGTTGAATTCACGTGAAAACAAATCGAGGGAGACAGTCGAATGTGAACACCTTTAATGAAATCGTACTTCTTTAGCTGGAGCCACACATGTTTCGTGTGGTGTGTTGTGAAGTGGCGTGTTGTGTCACCAACACTGTGCACATTTATCAATCGTGCTGTGTTGCAAACTGTCATTTTCGTTGTTTAAATATTTTCTTTCCGTTGGCACTGGTCTTCTCTTTCCAACACGCACAGACAAACATCTCACCGTGGTATGGAGCAATTGGAAGAGTAACGATTTTGACAGAAGAATACACACCACACCACATCACATCGCAATGAGTTTGGAAAGCAAAAAAAAACGACTATTACAAATAATTTACCTAAAACATTTTATTTGGCTACTTTTGAAAGACAAAACACTGCGAAGATTATAAAATGATGTCGAAAAAAATAGAAAAAACATCTTCTTACGTCCAGTTTTCCAGTGCGAGATTAAAGTTAAACCCGAGTTAACTCATCGAATTTGGTGAGTTAACTCAGGATTAAAGGAACAGATGCTCTATATACTTTATCCACCGAGTAAACGTAAATCTCTAAAAATCTCCAAGTTATTGAGATTTTATTTGTCTGCTTTGGAAAGGCCATTTTCACGGCTTTTGATATTTGCATCGAAATATTCAAAATGCATGAACACACCAATTTGTTGCCTATCTGTCAAGCCAGAAACTACTGTCAAATTCCATTAAAGGATAGTTAAAACATTGATATATTCAAAAAACCACTTCTTTGACAGCTGAGTGAAATACGGCCGCATGAAATAAGACAGCGATCGCAAAATGGAATTAGAAAATGAAAAAACGGCGTGATTGAATGCACATAGGTATAAGTTAATTGTAACTGTAGCAACTTAAAGCATAGTACACATTATTGATCCGGATACTGACGGACACTACTTAAGAATGTCAGTTTTGCGTATAAACTTGCGGGTACACATGCATCATAGTTTTGTTAGCCATCAGTAAAATAATAATTCTTAGTCAATATTATAGCTTCAATATCAATATTCTGAAAATTGGTCAAATAGAATTTGACATTATTTGAAGAGAGTTTTTCTTTACTGAGTAAAACCAGAGTTAGCTAACTGTACAAGTAAATATATTAGCCCACTGTGAACTGAGGAAGCATAGTCCTTCGTTTAAGGATGCATTCGGACCGACTGAAAAAAAATCGGTTGATAAAACATCAACAGCATCTTTTCAGTTAATTCTGAGTTAACTCATCAAATCTGATGAGTTAACTCGGATTAAATACTTTAATATCGCACTAAAAAACTGGACCTTAACATAATTTAAAGAAAACTTGGAATCCAGTAAAGATTCTGACTGATTTAAGCTTTTTTCATGCTTCTTACCCATATTAGATATTTGTGTTCCTTTTCCTTTAATATAAAAAAGAAAGCAACTCTAATCCGTTTATGATTCAACGAATTCAAGGTTAAAGGTCACACAACTCGTACACATAAAATATATTATAATATATTTTTATCTATGTCATGACAGCTTCACACCTGATGTGCCTCAGAAATATGAGCTCATATTATTAATTAAATTGAATCTCCAGCTGACCGTAACCTTAATAATAAATTTGTCAAGTAATTTGTGTATTTCATTAATTTACCTTTTGTTTCTCTCTGTTCTATCTATGTACATCAGTTGATAACTCTCCTGCTGATGTGTCCTACAAATTGGGCACTCTCCATGACATCATCAGATTCACTATCGGTGTCATCCAAGTCACCTTTGTCCAGCTCGAATACAAAAGAACCACCAGGCCCAGCAACAGCAGCAGCAGCAGCAGCAACCTTGGGTGATTTATACCGTAGAAGCAGGCAATCCAGATGTGTACGATGCTATGATGACAGGTAAAAGCAAGGAGTTCAAGGATTAATTTCAGCGTTATGTAGTAATTCTGTTTATTAACTTGGATCTGATGTGTTTATTTTTTTTCTCTGTCTGTCTGTCCAATATACCTACATTATAGATATGGAGATGACTATGAAAGAAACCAGTACAGTAGTGGATCTGGTGGAGCTGGAAGCAGGGGTGGAGCTGTATCTAGGGGTGGTGGTGGTGGTGGCGGAGGCGGCTATCCTAGCTATCCCAGCAGGACATACGATGAAAGGCCTAGTAATTGGTATTATCCTCGAGAAACAAATGATCGGTATGATGAGAGTAGGGTGGGATATGGCGGCGGAAGAGAAAACGACAGGTATTATTACCCCAACAACGGCTATTATTACGAAAGGTATGCGTAAGTTTATTTTTTGTTCGATTTAAATAATGAATTTTGGTATAGTTAATATTAAAAAAAAAAAAAAATGTACATAGTTTTTTTTGTTGTTTTTAACCCAAGCTAAAATCACTATTTTTCAAATCATAAAGACTAGACTTAGGTATAGAACCACATGGTATGGCATTTTAGAGCACAATTGATTGATTGATTAAGTATATAACTCTATTCTTTTTAGTTTTTTTTTTTTTTTTGATTTCTGATTATGATACAAAATACGATTAATTACATATATTGTTTAGTTTGAATTCAAAAGTCAAATAATGAGTTTCTTTTAATTGGAAAACGATTTTGTGACAAACCACAAAATTATTAAATTATCTTGTTCTTATATGCAGAAAACAAAATCAAACTAAAAAAAATCATGATTCAAAAAAATTGTTTTATTGAAAAATTTTGGAAAACACGGTAAATTTTCATATCGTTTGTGTTTGTATGTATATACGAGTGTTTAAAAATAAATTTGTAAATCCTTATATTTATAAATTGGGACTTTTCTAGGAACGAAGATCGATACAACACAAGGAGCTATGATCGTTATGAACGTGATCGATATGATAGCCGTTATTCTCATGAACGTCCTCCGAGTGAAACTAGAGGTTATGGACAAGGATATGAAAGCCGAGATCGTGATCGATACTATCCTTACGATCGATCCAATGACTACTCTCGTGGCGGTATATATATTTTTTTTTTTTTCAAATGTTAATTTCAAAAAATTATAGTTAAAGTTTTGTATCTTTTTTCAAGGAGATCGTTATCCAGATCGCAATCGTGGTAGCAGCGGTGGTAGTATTTATGATCGTTACGGACAAGATGATCGATACTCACGATATGATTATCGCAACTATCGTCCTTGGGATGAGACATACAGGTAATGTGCATCTTTAAATGAGAATCTAATGATTGACAAGTTTCAAACAAATTAATTATTTTAGGGGTTAAGAAATTTCTGCGTGCCAAGGTTTCAAATTAAAAATTGAATTTCTTGAGGAAATTTATAAAAATTATAATAAAAACAATTTTTTAACTAAAACAAGTTAAATAAAACAAGAGTTTGTGATCGTGATCTCTAGAACTATGCTCATAGATTTGAATTTTGTATGGACAAAAACCTCTTGAAAGCTTACTTCTTTATTTTCTTATATTTTTCTTCAAATATTTATAAAAAAGCAGAAGTATTTCATCGAAAGCGTATTGTTCAATTTTAAATTATTTTTCCATTATTTGGCACTCCGCAGCATGAGATATGATACAAAATAAATTAAAATCGATGAATATGGTTGCTTTTTGGTGTTATAAAGGGTGTCCAGGGGAATATTTTCAACTTTAGAATTCAATATAAAAAAACTACATCAATTTTTATTTATTTTTATTTCAATTAAATGCAGAGAAACAATGCGGATTTTATTTTTTAAAAACATTATCATCCAAATAATGGTCGTTTTTTTTCAATGCACGCTTGCAGTCGGACCCTTGCATTTGCGATTACGCGACGGCAAAGCGAAGGAGTAATGCTTTGAATTTCATGGCGAATATTTTCCTGCAGGGCCTGAATTGTCGGTGGATTGTTATTGTAAACCTTTGATTTGAGGTATCCCCATGAAAAGAAATCGCAAGGTGTGAGGTCTGGCGACCGAGGCGGCCATGGAATTTCTCCGTACTTGCTGATCAGTTTATTCGAAAAAACTGTCCTTAGCCTTTCCATCGACACCCTATAGCTGTGTACGGAGGGGCACTGTCCTGTTGAAATTGTGTTCGGTTGTTGTACCCTAAATACAGCTACAATTGCGGTAACAGAAACTCATCAATCATACGGCAATACACCGGAGCAGTGACTGTCTCATCTTGGTTAAAAAAATAAGGGCACATTACCCCACTCGCTGAAATGGCACACAAAACTGTCGTTTTTAAACAATGTAAACGTTTTTGATGGCATTCTCTAGGGTAGTTGGGGCTTCGTCACTGAATAAAATGTTTCCAAGCCTAAGTGCTGTCCGAAAGCGTTCCAGCATTGTTCGTGAGAAGGATTCTCGCAAAGGATAGTAACTTTCGTTGAGATACTGAACAATGTGCATTTTGTACGGAGGGAGCTTTAATTTCTTTTTTAAAAATAACATGCACTGTTGATTTTTATATTCAATCTTCCTTATAGATTTACGTGGATTTAGAATAATTTCATTTCGAACTTGAGACTCTCATGTTGCTGACGTTGATGGTCCAGGAAAAGGTCTCTTGACCATTGTGCCTTCTTGCCTGAACCTTTGTACCCAGGACCAGATAAGTTGCGTGCTCAGCCCATCACTTAGTCGTCGAGTATTAAAATGAGTACAAAAAGCGCAACGCACGTACCAGCTCCATCGCAAACGCGCGGTGCGCTTCCGACCAGGAACTCATAGCGACTAACAATTCCGAAAATCCTGCATTTTGAATGATACCCTTTCTGCTTACCTCAACTATTTCGACAATCGCAATTTAAAGTTGAAAAATTCCCGCAGAACACCCTATACATAACTTATGGAAACTGGCGAGGGCTTATTCAATTTCGATAGTCACCCTTGCTAGTCCCTTGTCAGTATCTATGTAAAACTTTCTAGAGACCCTAACTAGAAAAAAGTTTATGAAAAATTTCACGATTGCGGCTTTTTCCTAATACCTACCCACCCCACATTTTTTTTATAATGAAAAGATTTATCCAAACACATAATTTTGCCCATCGAAACATACGATTTCATAACAATACTAATGTACGAAAAAATTTCGAAATTTACAAAATACAACCTACAATCTTAAGCCCCGGTTAAAATTAAGGGTAGATACTTTTTGGAAGCTTAAGACATTAAAAATTCAAAATAAGGACGCGACTAGATAAATGCCAGTTTTTAACAGTTATACCTACAATTTTTTGCCACTAAAAGTGGGTATGGGATGTCTGGAGTCACTTCTAAAAAATAAAGCTCTTCACCAAAATTCAACTCTGTCCGAATTTTACGAAGTGAAAGTCCAATTTTCCTGGGCAATATTTGTGGGCGCAAAAATATATGTATTTCATCTTTACATTATTGACTATTGTAAATGTCAACAACATTTCACTTGTTGTATCTTTCTCTATTTAAAAAAAAAATAAGTCAACATTGTACTACATACATATATGAACATACATTTACCTATTTATATGGAGCTTGAAAATAGCTACTCTTACTATACCTACCCTATACATTCAAAAATTCTTTCTTGGAACGATTAAAAACAAACTTTTACCTAAGTCGTGTGCGCCCGTATTATATTCGACAAATCCCGGTTACACAGTATACTTGCTTGCAACACAATTCTTGCATTACATTCATATCCTTTAATTCATTCTGTTCGTTTGTTCATTGGTTGGTTGGTTGGTTTGTTGGTTTGTTGGTTGGTTGGTTGCATGCTGTTCATTTCCCACATGCACCATTGTAAGCGGAAAGAATTAAAATTCGAAAAACCGCCAACACAAAACTTTGCATTCCACCCGCACATCATACACCATCACATATCCTGGATTCTTCTGCTGATGCTCTAGCTACTTCTATACTCCTGATAGTGTTGAGCTGTATTTTGCCATTCTTTACTTCTTCTTCTTCTCTGTTAATCCCATTTTTGCAATGGAGTATTGTTCTCTATTTTTTTTTTTGCTTTTCTTAGTATTGCCACCATTCAAAGTCCCTATGGTCGAATACTCTATAGTGTGTTCGTTTTCACAATGAAGGCATTTTTGAACACACATAAAAAATAAAAATGCAACTCCATAAAAACGAGGAGAAATGGAATCACTGGAGCAGCACTACCTGCTCCACTTTTCAATGCCCATACACATATTATAGGACGAAGAGAAAATTCAGTCATTCGGGAAGCTTTAAGTGCCATTACGGATGAGCGTAATGAAAATTTGCTAACAGTTTTCGAGTAGAGGCGGAAAGGAATCGGATTGGAGAGTGAGATACAAAAAAAAACTTTTACGACTTTACAGTACTGTACTGAAATACATATAACTACGTTAATAAAATAAGTATTATAAAAGGACGAAACTAGAAAAATGTCAATTTATGACAATTATAAGACTTTTTAGCAATTAAAAGTAGGTGTGCATCAACGCGCTTCGTTCGAATTGAAATACAATTATTGGTGTCTGAAGTATGCTCACCGGCGCGGCGGCCGGCGGTGGCCGGTAAAACACAAACGTTACCTCAGAGGTATGGCGAAAGCTGAAAAATTAGTTTTATTTATGCATCTTTCTCAGCGTAATCTAACCGTACAGCTGAAGAGAGTGTGCTGTGCTCACACCAGCCTTGTCACTCGACGAAAATTGAACTTGCCACAATTTCATAAACATCGTGCCATATGTTTCTGCCACAAGTTTCTGCTAATTTGTACGCGATTCGTCATAAAAACCCACAAGTGTGTCACATCGGCAACGCTGACACACACATCAAACACCACACATCACTCTGCATTGTGCCAGTGCTGTCGAACACAAATTAAAGTTTTTTGGCAAGGGCGTACGTAAAGGGAAAATGTAGGGGCGCTTGCTTGAACCTTGCATTAGAGCTAAGCCCACTTAAGTTAAAATGTGTATTTTTTACTAGGGCACGCTTATTAAACTTAGGCCCAGTTTATCAGTGGTAAGTTAAACCAGAGTTAGCTAACTAGAAGTAAATTCACTCACAGTTAACTGAGGAAGCAGCTTTTTGGAGGAGAATACATACGGAACGACTAAACAAACTCGGTGGATAAAACATCAAAAGAATCTGTTCAACTAATCCTGAGTTAACTCACCAAATAAGACGAGTTAACTCACTGGATAGTTTCATAAAATAAATTTCGCCATTTCATCAAAAAAAAATTAAAAATTTAAATGCCATGAAATTAAAAATGAGTTTGCCTACTCCACCCGCTCCTAATCGAAATCCGGCATTTGTCCTTGATTCTTGGAACTTTCTTTTGAAGCCTTCCTGAATTTAAAATTTGAAATAAATTGAAATTAATTTTCGAAATTTGCCTAAATCATAGTCGAATAAAATTCTCAAGGCGAAATGGCCGATTGACCTCAAATATTTCTTTCGGTACAACCAACTTGCTCTTGTGCAGAACTGAAAAATCCTCCAAGAGTATATTTCTTGTCAAGATAAAGAGCCACTCATCGTAGTCGTTGGGATTCAGCATACAATTGTAGGTCCTCCTTGAGAGTCTAAGGGTCATTTGCTGAAACGAAACTTAAGAGTTTATGTTCTACATAAGGAATTATGTGACAGAGAAAAAAGTTAAGGGTGCGCCAAATAAATTTTTTTTCTTGAAAATGGCTCAAAACATCGAGTGTAGCTTCGGCTGTGTGGCACGTAGCGCCGTCCTGTTGAAACCAAATGTTGCCAATATCCTCCTCTTCAATTTTTGTGATCAAAAATTCATTCAACATGGCCCGATAACGATCGCCATTGACTGTAACGGCCACTCCTTGCTCATTTTCGAAAAATGGACCAATCTCTGGACCAAAATCGGCACCAGACAGTGACTCGTTTTGGGTGTATCGGCTTTTCAATGTGCCCCAAATGCGACAATTTTGCTTGTTTACTACCCGCCAAGATCAAAATGAGCTTCATCTGAAAAGATGATTTTTTTTGGCAAAATCGGCATCTTCTCTAAGTCGATCGCAGGCCCACTTAGCGAAGCGTATACACAACCATATTCGTTCAGCGGAAGGATAAAACTAATTATCTGTCAAATCAGACATGAGCTAAGTGTTACCATTCACGAAATAAGCACTAGTTGAAAAAAAAAAACGTTAGATGGCGTACTCTTTAGAACATAAATATTTATATTTCGTATCAGCAAACGGCCATAAGTCACTAGGCTCCAGGTTCTCCATGAGCTGTCACGTCACGCCATCAATATTAATTTAGTCGAGGATGTGATTCCAAATTTTCAAAATACAACTTTTTTAGACGCCAAAATAAAAGACCACAAAATTTTTTTGCACAGTACTTTACAAGTCATAGTACATGCCGCCAAGATACCAAACATACTCGTTCACATTATTAGCCTGCTTTCCTCATTTGTCTGTTCAAAATAATGTTTTTTTTCCCTCCGTCTTCACTTTGTAGAACCCATATACACTACTTGATCTAGATGTGAACTCCCTGGGATTATGCTTTGTATGTCCTGGGATTAGCAGGTGTATGTTGAGTGTACAAAACAGCCTCTTTAGTGTTTTTGGCTTGGTTGGATGGAAAGGATCTGCTTCTGCCGATGCCGGTGCGTCTCCACGGAGGCAGACAACATATCACCTGGATTATGTAGATGAATGCGAAATGATTTGTTGGGAAAACGTGGATTTATTGTACATATTTATGTAACTACCTATGTATATGTTGTGCCTTTACCTATGCTCAAAAATGTGGGTCTGTCTTAGTTCCTTGTTTTTGTTTTGTGTCAATCCTTTGAAGTGGGTATCTCATTTGGGAAATTCAAACATTTTTTGTTGCTTTATTTGTGATGTAATTTTCTTATTTTTTTTGTTGGTGAGCATGGTGACAATTCATGCTCTTATACACATTTGGGTTAAACGTGAAATGAAATAAATGTCGACGATGATGACGATGAGGATGACAACGATGCTTCTGAGGCCACAAACCACACAACATGAGTCACACGTAATAGTGGGAGCAAGGATTCTGATGGTTCTGATATGGGAAACGAAGACTGAAGACATATTTATGTATACACTTTCTCACGTCTTGGTTTAGAAAGAAAGTTGTGTGGGTCTCCCTTCTTTGATGTGGCAAATTTTAATGTTTATTTCGCTTTGACGCGGCGACGCGACCGACGCGCTAAAATGAATAAAATGAGTTCCTTAGCAAAAATGTATGTTTGTCTTGACATTCTACAGCGCAGAATACCTACCTACATTAGGATTAACATTATTTGTTTTGACACAGAACTTAGGGGGTATAAAGTTCAGAGCGTAAGACATCAGGAATTGAATATGATATTTGTTGTAGATATTGTTCATGGTGGAAATTCTCTTGATAATATTCATTGCAAATTTCTAATATTTTTTTTTATCAATTTAAAAATATTATTAGGGACAGTCAAAGAAGGGACGACAAGGTCAAGCCCAAAATCCGAACAATACCAATTTTATTCTAATAATACTTTGGAGACCGATTAAAGCTAATCGACTGCAAATATAAGTTTTTAGGTTTAAATGAGGATATATTGGACCAAGGAGACTCTACATATATGTGGGTGTATAAAGTTTATCCTAACATCCTTAGGCTAGAAGACACGTGTGTCCTATTATTACATATACAAGAACCATTATAGTATAGCAGGCAGAAAGTTCGTAGACAACAAAAACTTTATGGAGATTAAACTTTAGGGAAACCTATATGGATTTTTGTCCTTGGGTATAGGTAATAGGTCCAACTATATAAAGAAAACAAGGTAGTTATTTACTATATGCATAATTTTGCAATAAACATTGGCGCTCTGAGGTAGTCTTTTGCTTAGGATATAAATGAAATACATTTTTATTTGCTTGTTTGTTTAAAATTACAATACCTCATTGTATAGACTCTGTTTTGATTATCACTTCGAAATGTTTGCCTATACGAAACCAATACTTGCCCTCCCATAACTAACAATTTAACCTGTATAACCGACTTATATAGCAACAGTAAAAGGCCTTATGCAAGTCATTTTGCCGCAAACTACGCAAGCTATTTAACTGCTATAAGACTTTTGTTGACAGGTGTTATAGCAGCAAATAGCTTTTCATTAAATGCAACTATAGCTTTCCGCAGTTGGATATTTTATGTAAGCTTAAGCTAATAGCTTGCTTTGAATGTTATAAAAAGGCCATACAAAAGGCATTTGATGAAAACTATTGCTAATAGCTTGCTTTGGTTGTTATAAAAAAGCTTTACCCAAGCTTTTTAATGACAGCTATTTGCTAATAGCTTGCCGTAAGTGTTTATATAAAGGCACAAATACAATACAATTGATATATGAGATATTATGAGAAAAGCGGGTATCTGTACATTAAGTACGGACAGATAAAGTTAATGCGTGTCATACGGTTTCGTGAAATATTGGTGCAACAAAAAAAAAAAATAGCTAGCTCTACTTTTAAATAGCTTTTTCAATAAACTATATGAAGTTAGTATTCAAGTCAACTGTCCGTACTGTCCGTGGGGATTATTAATTTAGGTTGGATAAGGCCTTTATAGGGAAGCCTTACATAAGTTGTTTGCATTGACTTGTCGTGTAGAGCCTTATAGCAGCTATCATTTTTTTTTAAATTATCAGTAAACAACTTCGGAATGCCTTATACAGGCAATCTTGAACCTTTATTTACCAGCCTTGTATCTGCATAGAACTTGCCAAACCCACATTTTTTAAAGGCCTTAAAAGCAGTTATTTTTTTTTTTATTTTCAAAGTTTGAAACGTGTGGCATGCGAAAGTTTGTCTTATACAAGCTATTACTTCCTAAAATTGAAAAAAAAAATCGGACATTATATAAGCTAAACTGTTAGTTTGGCTATAGAGCAAGTAAATATACAAATATTTTACGAAAATTATTCAATGTGTGATTATTTTAAAATGTAAATTAATCGCTAGTTATAAATCAACTCGCTCTTATCTCACGCTCACGAGTAGTTTCGTTAATTATGAGAGTGCTTATGGCAAGTTTAATAAACCGAGCACTCATGAGATTAAATGAAAAAGCTCACAGTTATAACAACTCGTGAGCGAGCACTTTTTATAAGTGATCATTCGAAATCGAACATTCACGAGCAGCTGTGTTAAACATAAACCATTACACCTAGAAATTTTTAGCATATTCAACAAATATTATTAAAAATTTCAGTTATTCAGATTTTCTGACTTATCAGGTACCTACCTATTTATTTATTGATATTTTCTTCTATGAATTTTTTACGCAACTAAGATTTGTCATATTCGTGCGAAGATCAATTAATTTTAATAGTTACAGTGATTTTTTATATAAAATCTTTAAAATTTAAAGCTGCTAACTTGAAATAAAAGAGCAAGTACACGTGCAACCCAATCATGCATTTATTCAGTCAGGAGCAGTTAATACTCTGTTCTTCCCATTTTGCGGGTTCCTCAGTTGTTAACCTATATTTAAGAATTAGATAATCCCTAATTATCTTTATGAAGTGGAATAAAATCCATAAAATGTTTTATTTAAATTTGTCTTTTGTATGAAAATTAGTTTACTATACGCATTAAGTGCTATCCTTAAATGTTGACCAAATTAAATATCTTCTCTTTTTGTATTATATTTTCATATCTTTCACAACAATGGGAACACCATCTGGGACACCAACAAATAAAACACACACTACAAATATAAAAATCACTAAAAACAACAACTATACAACAAACTACACTGCACAAACTATATGTATTGCATATGTATCTACTCCTTTGTTTGGACTCCAACCAAATGCACCATGAAAATGAAAACAAAAAACCGAACAACAAACTAAAACTACGAAAATCTTCATCTACATCATTATTACGCCTAAAACACTACTCCAACTACACACAAAATTATTCTATCTCTCTAAAAAAAAAACATATAACACAACTTATGTCCTTATCCACCTGGTCTCTCTTGGGGGATGTTAAAAGCAGGGGACAATCAGGCTTCGATAATTCTGGCCGTGGTTATTATTTCGCCAACGAAAGACCAAATGATTACTACGAACCACCTTCGCCATCTCCGTATGGACCTGAATCTCGACCCTATGGTCCGCGACCGGGACCATCGACGCCAGGTCCAACTTACATTCCGAGGGATCCCCACGAACAATCTCGTCCATCAAACTCCCATCATGGTTATCCGGACGATAGGCCAGGATCGTCATCGTCGTCATCACCATCGTCGTCGTCATCGTCCTCGTCTTCGGGCTCCTCTGCATCTGGCTCTGATTATGGCAACCGACCGAGAGATGACGTTTACGGATCTGGATCAGGTGACCGTGGTGGTGGAGGAGGTGGAAATGGAAGCGCCGGTGGAGGTGGTGGTGGTGGTGGCAGCGGAGGCGGCGGCGGAGGTGCCACTGGTGGTGGAGGTGATAATAAGAATGGATATTCTGGCGGTAGCTGGAGTTATGTTAATGACAGGGAAAAGGATGCCAGCTATAAAGGAGGCATTAGGGATAACGATAATCAGAGGTAAGCTGCATAGGAAATTTTACGATGACGACGAATGGAGGTTTTTTATGTTCTGCTTTCTTTAAATGCCCTGCAGAAGGAGCAGGTAGCACAAATCGGCGCAGTGCTCTGAGCTCCTACTTTGCATTTCTACAGATTTATTTTTTTTTTCTGTTTGGTTTTTCTTTTCTTCTTTTATTCTTTGTTAAAGCTCTAAGTCTTGGTATTCTCATAAAGTATTGTATATTTATTTTTAAACTTCCATACAAACATACAAAGTCTAAAAAAAAAGAGATTTTCAAATTTTTTTTTGTAAGGAAATTTTTAAAATCTTATTTTACTCAAGAAAATTATTACTTTCGTATTTTCGTCCGCTAACTTCATATTAATTTAAGCGGAAACTTCCATATTTAAAAAAAACTATTTGAGCCTCAAAATCGTATGGTTTGCGCAACTCAAGAGTATTTAAAAAGCTACAAATTTGGATTCCAATGTGGATTTTTTGAATTGCGCAACAAATTAGTATTTAATTAGCTACAAATTCAGACATCAAAATTTTTTGATTCCGCCAAAAAATGTTCGCCAAAGTAAGGGACGTTAATATGTGTAAACATCAACGTTTGTCCAAGCGCAGTTTTGAGAATCCATTTGGAACCCTATGTTAAGTCGTCCATACGTTGTTTACTACAGCCACGGATCCAAAACGGACTATAGTTTGCTAGAAGGAGATCTTCAGATTTTTGTCACTGAACATACCCAATATCCTATTATTTCGTAACGTAACGTACTATATCGTAAAGTGTGACCACATAACGTTGCACAGAGGAAACTCTACGTTTTTATTTCACTCTGCCGCCGGCATTGATGTACAAATCAAAAATACAAAATGGAAAAATGACTCATGAGTAGTCTATGGTCCTTTTGTCAAGGATTTCACCAAGTCAACGAAAATGCGCTGATATCGAATCTAGAATATACTTTTTCAAATTTTTTCAAAGATATAATATATCCTGAATTTAAATCCGACCACCTTAAATATTTTATGTAGAAAATTGGGCTTAATGATCAGTGAAAATGATGCAGTTAATTAAAAACAACTAATTCATTCATTTTTTTTGACGTTTCTCCGGTTATTTTCCAGCTTTCTCATGGGTTTAGTTTTTTTTAATGGTTTTGTTAATAAACATTTATACTTCTTAAAATTTGTGTAATTTGTTTAAAAAACAAAGTTTGTTTTTAAAATGATAGTTAATTTACATTTAAAAAAGAAAAGATTAAATAAATAAATTAAAATTTTTAAAACTATCAAAGATTTTAAGAAAATGGCAACACTTTTTTACTGCATACCTTAAAGATGGCTATTTGAAAAGCTTAAGTCCAGGTTTTCGTGACGACGTAGTCAAGACAATACATGGCTAAATTTTGTATTTGGGGAGGGAAAACGTGAATTGTTCTATTTTTTCGAAAATATTGATTTTAGGAGGAATCTTGTTTAAGGTAAAATGTAAGCAAATTGTTGAGTTATTCATAAATTTTGTAGAAGTTTATTAATTAATTTCCAGTGTGATTTCAACTAAAATAAATTAGAAAAAGATAAAAAAAGTACTTAATTAAGAGTAAATACCCGATATTATTTTTAAAAAAATCATAGAAATATGTGTAGTTTTTCTTTTTTTTTTTTTTTTTTTTTTCTATCAGCTTTTATTTTGTATACCCAAGTTAAGTTGAACAAATAATGCCAAGAAGGATAATGCAATTTAAAGCGCCAATATTATAGCTTTATAGTAACAAGATGGCCATCTCTGGGTTGGGTTTGGGCAATATTTAACAATTTATGGCAACCAAAAAGGTCATCACTGTGTAGTTTGTCCGTTAATCAACACTTACATTGTAATTTATATTCTAAATATATTTTACGATATATGTAGATACCTTTGTAGCAACCTAATATTTTCCAATACCTATTTTTATCTGATTTTTTTTTTTTTATTTTTTTCAACAAAAACTGGTTGCAACTTTATGAATTATATCGACATTAAAAAAAGGCTTATTCTCCTTTCGCCCTTAATAGCTCTTCGTATGGTGGCGGACGCGGTCGACCATCATTAAGTGGAAGTTATTTGCTCGATCGAGATAATAATGTTCCCGAAAAATCCATGGCAATTAATCCAGATAAGCCATCAGGTGATAGCCAAATAAGTGACTCGCCAATGGCATCAAAATTAACATCTCCATCATCATCAACATCGAAATTAACTGAAGATCGTGTGACTGAGTCAAAGGATTCCAATTGATAAGTGGACCAAAATAAAAAAAACAAACAAAATTTCAAAGGACCAAAAAATTGCTTCATTATATTTGAATTTATATTTAGTAATGCATTTGAAAAAATATTGTCCTTATTTTCTATAAAAATTTTGTAAGCATGTTTGACATTTTAAGTAAGAGAATAATGTAATAGAATGGAAATTTGAAAGAAAAATTACTTTATTCTCTGTGGAATGTATTTTTCAGCATTTATTTTAAATTTAAAAACAAAAACATTAAAAATTAAAATTAACATACAATATTGTAGAAGTTACTTTTAATAAAAAAAAATATTATTTAAACTTATTCAAGACTGTGGTTAAATCTTTCTATTGGCCTGCTGAAGTTGTGATTGAACATAGTCCAAAAAAAAAAGTAAGTTGAGGCTCTGAGCGAAAATACCTCTTGTTTCTTAACTTTCAGCACCTTACCCAGCACCTAAAGTAGATATAGGTACACTTTTCGTCATCTTAATTATATAAAACAAAGTCGGTTTAATCACACCATTTATAACTCAAGAACGGATGGACCGATTTTAATGTTCTCTGATTTTTTGGATTTGTCTCCGTCCCGAAAAGCTAAATAACTAATAAAATATCGGAAACATTCACTTTATAGGTTGAAATGGGGTAAAATAAAAAAATGTATCCGATGTTCTTAAAAAATGGCTTCAAGGATATTTTTTTTAAATGTTGCTATTTGTAGGGTTAAATGGGGTAAAATGAAAAAAAATGTATTCGATTTAAAAAAATATGCACGACTGGGTCGCACGAACTTGCTCATATATGCGATCACTTTGTGGTTCTATAGTCTGAAATAAATTAGCTATGGGATCCATATTTTATCCCTTTGCCAAAACTTAGTTTAGTTGCAGGTGGTATAATGTGAGTACACAAAAATTAACAATTTAGCCTAGTGTTGCAAACATGCAATATGCATAAAAAGAAATTATACTATTTAAACTGGTAAATTGTTTTAAATCAACAAAATTAGAAAGAAATTGATTAAAATACTTTGAATCCGTTTTAACCGACCGCGATGTACACCATCTGATTTCTTATATAAATCTTTATTTATGAGAACAAAAATTTGAAAATCGTAGGAGCGGTTTTAAAAATAATTAATTTTTTATATATAAAATTTCGTTAACATTTTTGAGAAAAATAATTGGTACGCCAATTTAAAGCATTTATTAATGTTGCGTTAAAAATTGAACTTCACAAAAAAATCTGCTACCAGTTTTCGAAATATCGAATTTTCAAAAAATAATTTTTATTTTTTTTTAAAAAATCCAAAAATCATTTTTTAGAAAATTTTGATACGCACTTTTATTTATATTTGTTACAAGCTTCTGTATAAAAAATCTTATTTTATTCGGTTGATCAGATGTTGGGATAGTCGAAAATCAAAGAAACCGTTCTATGAGAGGTACTGTTAATAAACGTAAAATATAATCTTTAAAAATTTTAAATGATAGATAGTACTAATTTTAACACACAGAAAAACTTTTATGAAAATCGTGGGAGTCGTTTTTGAGAAACAAAATATTTTTCTTAACGGTTTTTTAACATTTGTATGGGAGGCACCGTTATTTTTGGGTATTAGAATAATTTTTGTCAAAAATCTTCTAGATAAAATTAAAACACTGTTATTTACCAAGTTTAATAAAAATCGACCAAGTAGTTTTTGAAATATTGAGTTTTCAAAAAAAAATATTAAAACTTTTTTAAAAATCTAAAAAATATTTTTTTGAAAATATCGGTACACAATATTATTTAGAATGTGTCAATACTTCTTCATAAAAAAAAACGATCAGAATCAGCTCAAGCGTTTTCGAGAAAAGCGAAAATCAAAAAAATGGTTCTTTGGGAGGTACCATTAATAACCATTTTTCGGAACCATTTTTTTTATTAAACGGCAACTTATAACTATTTAAATTTATTGAGTTCTTAAGAACAAATTCGGTAGCGCTGGATTTGAGAAAAATAAGTTTTTCCTTTTTGGCCAAGAAATTTTGTATGACAGCTACTGTTAATTTTGGTCCTAAAAAAAAGAGAAAAAAAGGGTGGGGCGAATGTCCAAAAAACGCTAGGTACCAAGTTTAAAGAAAATCGACCCATCCGTTTAGGCTGTAGTCGAACCGACAGACAGACAGACAGACAGACGGACGTTTTTGCAAGACCCACTTTTTTTTACTTCTCTATCATCGTAATGTACAGTTTGATCAAAATCTCGAGTTCGATTTTTTGTACGAATCCATAACTTCCCATATATTTAGTACCTATATCGCAAGTAAAAAATTGTCCGATTTAAGAAATTTTAAGTTTAGGTTATTTTTTTTTTTAAAATGTTGCTATTTGTAGGGTTAAATGGGGTAAAATGAAAAAAAATGTATTCTATTTAAAAAAATTCTTTTGATGTTTGAAAATGCATTCGTAGATACGGAAATTTCTTTAGAAGACTAGGAGTAGAGTTTGGAGCAAAACGGGTGGCATACAAATTCGAAACAAAAAGTCCGTTACCATAGATTTCATCTCTAAGTTGCTTGGTTCTACTATCCACTAACAAAAGATCTGCATTGAATTCCCCGCAAACTATGATATGATCGTAAGCGACAGAAAACTGCTGAAGAGCCGAGAAAAAGGATTCAGGAGAAAAACTTCTGTTGAGATTGTAACGAACAGCTAAAATAGACTAGATATACCTACAATAAAATAGAAAAAGAAAAATTAGTTAATTTAAATTCAAAATATCAGATGAAACGCCCCAGTTACCATTAAGACGAAGGTAAGGTTAGTGTAGAAAAAGTGCTGGAGTCAATCTTCATTTCCTTATCATCACTGTTTTTTTTTTTACAAAAACAAACCCATTTTTCGTTCTCACCGAAAATAAAATGCCCTCTTAACGGAGTAAAACTTTCGTTGATATAAATTCGACGGTCAGAGATGTTGAGGTTGGGAGGTGTGTTATTATCATCCTCAAAATCATTGAACAGCTGAGACGTTGTAAGGCCATTAATTGAGTGGAAAGCAGAAAGTACATTTCTTTTTTCAGCAGGAGTCGATAGTCGAATGAGAATGAGGCAAGAGGGCAATCATTGTTGGAGTTTCTTGTATTTAAGCAAAAAACATCAAAGTCAGGTGTCAGTGGATGATTCAGTTTGGCAGCTAGTTTTTTTTGCAAGATTGAGTGCATTAACATTCTTTCGTAGGACACAAACAATTACATCACTCAAACGATGAACACGCTGATGATCTTCTATAATTGCTCTCTAATTATATTGGCGCAAAATTTTAAACATTTAAAACCTACTTTAAATCTCTAAAAATGAGTTTTAGAATGAGAGTCGACGCTTTGATAATTTTAAACGATATAAAGTATACTTTATCGCTAAAGCACTCGTCTAACTTTAAAAGCAGCAAAATGCTTCTCTATCTTTTTTAAAGTATACTTTATCCATTCAACGTTTGTAATTTCATAACAAAAATTTTAAGAATAATGTTTGATAAAGATTTTGAGCTTGTAAATCAACAATCAGGAAAGCTGCCTTAGCTTTAATTTGTGGTTCATGCACCCAGTAACCATTACCACGACAAAACAACACCATCTATAACACCCCCCCTCCCCCTGATTCAATAGACTACCACACCAAACAATATACAATACAAACTTGTATTTGGTCGACCGCCTCAACAAAAACAAAAAAATATGTGGTACATAGTGTTGGACTACCATATCGCGGCAAATCATTTTCTGCTCACAAAATCGCCCGTCATCTTAGCTGGAAAGTTGAAATAGCTATAGGGGAGTTAAAAAAAGAAAAAAAAAATACAAACAAATTTAATTTTCAAAGGGGACACCCGGATTTGAACCGGGGCCCTCTCGATCTGCAGTCGAATGCTCTACCACAAATCATAAAAAAAAAACTTACAAATGCGCTAAAAACCTTCATTAGTTAGAAGAGTTGTTTAAAGTGTTTAAAATTAAGAAAAGGTTAGACAAGGGCTTGCAACTAAACGACTGCGTAAACTAGAGTCGGTTTTATTCCTTAAACGAGGACTGTTTAAAAATTTTAATACTTCTTCGAAGTAAATGAGATGAAATGAAAATGATGCACGCTCACGAGTCACGACAATGAATTGGAGAAACTGTCACTAAAGAAATTAGCAAGCCACTGACTTTCGTATACGAATTGTTGTTGTAATTCTCCGTAAAAAGTCGTACAATCTACCATGACCGTTGTATCCCACTGCTGAAGGGATACTAGACATGTGTAACACAGCGCTGAGTTGGCGCAGTGAGTTGAAGCAGCAGCTGAGTTATGAGCGCTGATACAGCAATGTGTAACTCAGCAACTCTAAAGCGCCAACGCGCAATATGTCAACTCTCCAAATCAATAATTGAATAGAGCTTTTTGTCTGTGGGAGCGCAGCGCTAGCCACGCCACACAAACAGATGAACGATGCGATGATGCAAATGAAAAAAAAAGGCTGTGCGTAGCTCATTTTAATCATTTCACAACTGCCTTGCCCAAGGAAAATCTTTCTTCCATTGCGGTTGCAAAAAAGGTTGACCTTAAACAAGCGATTCGCACTGTGAATACAATATGTTCTTCAATTGGTCAAAAAGTAGGTATAATCACATCATATATTTTCAGACACCATTCCATACAAGAATTCATGTCTATTTGTTGGAACACACTAACACAGTAACGCACATTTCTCTATCTGAAACTCCATTGCTCAATTGTATACGTAACAACCTTTTCCCAAATGTCTCAATTCTCAAAGCAAAATTCTTGTTTCCGATGTCATTTGTACACAGCCACTCTTTTCTCAAACGTTTTTCACAAATAACATCTTTCCACCATTTTGCAAAGAGAGTGACTTTAAACAACCCACTAGATACCCATATATAATATATACAGAAAGCGAAATTATCTATCTATCTGAGATCTGACGCCACACAAAACTCTCTCTGTAACTCACAAAAAATGTACAGACGACCTGCGCACTGCGCTGTGCGCAATTGAGTTAGTGTGTCATTGTGTATCAAACGAAGCAATAATAAAAAATTGCGCTATTGAGTTAGTGAGTCAGTGAGTTTCGCTGATACAGTAAAGTGTACATGAGTTAGTGTATCAGCGCAGCAAATTTTGCTGAGTTACCCATGTCTAAGGGATACTGATCAACGATCGTGCGCTCGTCGTCGGCATCTACGATGTGTGTAACAGATAGTTACCTTTCCCAATTGTTAGCAAATTCAAGAGCCTTTTCTGTGGATTTTATTAAGGAACTTCTGAGATTTGAAGCTTTTGAGAAGTTGAGTTTTTGAATTGTGAGGTGTTATTTATAATTTAAACTACGGAAACAATGTGAGAGCTTTAAATAGGGACACGCTTATGCAATCCACTGAAACCAGAGTGAGATGCAAACGTCCTATCTTTCCTGTACTCCACAAATCAGTTGGATAAAGTATAATAATCAGTATAAGGTCAATGTATATTTCTAAATTTAAGCACTTGAATTAATATAATTTTCCCTCTTACATATATACGAGTGTATTTACGAACTTCAAGTTAACTACGACCAAACTTCTCTATATTGAAAGCATCATAACCCTTACATCATCATGTTAAGAACATTTCTTTTCCCTGCCAAGCACTCTTAAACTACATAAGTACTTATTTTTCATAGTTATGAAATGAGTGTATTCAGCTTTCTCGTACATGACCATTATAATCATCCAACTGTATATCGATTAACTTTCACCACTCCATAATTCTTATACTTGACCGCAGTCGACCACTTCGTTTCCTATACTAGGTACAACATATATATAGCTTCAAGCGATTAGGAAAGAGCATTCCAAACCTGAAGTCCCATTAAGCATAACTCTGGGAAGAACCACAAAAACGGACATTACATCTACTCTCACTTCGAAAGTTAAATTCATAAATTATTCGTCACTATCAAACTAACATTAATGGATTCTCGGTATAGCAACTTCACGCCTTGCGTCATGGAACTTGCCTGGCTGCATGGGGATTGGACACATCAGGGTACGGACACAGGGTAAAGGACAGGACACAGGCTCAGGAAAGTATGTCCATTTGCTAGTGTCATGTTCACATCCGTTGATGAAAATGCCGTCGTAATCATTTGCAACTCCGACTCCCTGCTCTTTTCTGTTTGCGGGGTTGTTCCCCTTTTCTATATTCTTAAAAACTGAAGAAATTGTGTTGAAAAAAAAGGAATTCCTCTTCCTTATACTCATACCATGTGCTGGTCCCCCTCCCCCACACCGCAGCCGCAGGCGAATGACCGCGTATTCATCCTGTCACTGATTTATGAACATTAAATGAGAATGAGAAATGAATTCCCGTAGATGTCGTCGCAGCAGGACGAAAGTTGGCCAACATTACCACCACACTATCATCACTGTTCACGTTCTCTCCCTGCCAATAGATGCATGTCTCCATCAGTTCCAGTTCCACCTACTGCTAACTACCGCACCGTCTTGCCTTAACCATCGACTTGGTTTGGTGTGATGCATAGTAATGCGATAACATCTTTGCTGTCAGGGCAAAAATTACTATGTCCCTGATGGAGCATCCGGCTTGAGATGCTTCCTGAGACTGGGGATGGGGAATGGGAAAGCTGCCCGGATACCGTAGCATTTAGACATAAATATGTTAAGTTTGACTATACGCCAACCAGAGTGCAAAAGGATGATGACGATGATGCTGGTTGCTGTGATGGCTTAGTGTAGATTCTTTGGTTCGAAATTCCCTTAAAAGTTCGTTCTAAGAAGAGTGCGGGATACGTGTTTTCAATTTTAGTTTCATACCCTTTCGCATGCCATCCCTTTGAATTATAAGCTCAGTTATAGTAGAAGAAGGGAGTTATAAACGTGATTATGGTAAAAGTTCGATGAAATTTCTTTCGGTCTACAGGATTCAAAGGAATCAGAATGTGATTTAACTACGAACATTGAATTATCTTAGTTTTTGAATACATATAAGGAATATTCAAAATATTGAATGGTTAACGTCGTGTTGTCGGAAGTTAAGGAAGAAAAAGTTTTGCTTTATGCTTCTGGCTGATGCTTTTATAGATTTTAATTAACTTCCTAGATAGATGGGAAAAATTGGCTAACGTATATAGAATATTTTAACTAACTTAACAAACGAAGAGGTTTTAACCTAATTTCTAGTACCATGTACAAATTGTACAGGGTGGTTATCGACAAAAAAAAAATAAAATTTCTTAATATTCTTCCTAACCACCTAGCCCTTCTGATGGGAAAAATAACAAAATTGGAAATTGTTCTTCAAATTTTTTCGTGTTAATTTTTAAAATTGAATAGCTATAATGTACCTTTTCATTGGACCGTTTAGCACAGGATAGATAGATTTTTCGTGGAACTTAATGTATATAGGCTGATTTTACATATTTGAACGAGTTCTTTCGCATGGTGAAAAACACCATATTGGAAAATTGAATTGTTCTTTATCTCAAATGTAATTTAATTTATGAGGAAGGTCATATCGTCCCGAAAACCTGGACTTTTCTAATAGAACTCCCCCATATATGAAAAAATTCAGCCCTTCTTGGTTTCGTTCCACAATATGGGTTATTTTTACTAAATTTACTAATAATCAATTGATAAATATCCACCAATCATCACACACGTCTACTAATGATTCTAAATAAAGGGTGTTTTTTTTAGACGTGTGGTTTTCAATCCAGCAATACATTTTTAGAAGTTGTTTTTTTTGACAGATGACACCTGATTTATGCTCAGTTTGGGTTGCCATTATAATAAATAGACTTATTCCTGAACAACGTTTGCAAATTGTGCAAATTTATTACCAACATAAAATGGTTCGATTCGCGCAACGCATCGCGCGCTGCGTCCAATATTCGATGGGGTTAATTTTTGTTGAATGGGTACGTTAATAAGCAAAATTGTCGTATTTGGAGTGATAATAATCCACAAGCCATTGTTGATGTGGATGACCTTTGGTTCCAACAAGACGGCGCTACATGCCATACACACAACGAAACAATCAATTTATTGAAGGAAACTTTTGCTGAGCGCATTATCTCGCGTCGTGGGCCTGTGGAGTGGCCTCCAAGATCGTGCGATATAACAACGCTGGACTATTTTTTGTGGGGTTATGTGAAATCGCTTAAGCCCGAGACGATTGACGCCTCGGAAGAGAATATTCGGCGCGTTATTGCTGACATACGGCCCCAATTGCTGCAAAAAGCCGCGGCTGCCATTTGCCCGAAATCACCTTTTAAAACATAATGGCA
Organism: Leucozona laternaria; assembly: GCA_932273885.2. Taxonomy (NCBI): domain Eukaryota; kingdom Metazoa; phylum Arthropoda; class Insecta; order Diptera; family Syrphidae; genus Leucozona; species Leucozona laternaria. Next base: position 16,197,564 of record OW026368.1, on the reverse strand, counting down.
AACCCTTATTTTTATGAAAAAGCTAAATTCTTGGCCATAACATTAAATTATATGCATTTTATTTCTTCATGAAAACCACACGTCTTAAAAAACACCCTTTATTTTTTATCTCAGTGGATGAACACTTTTTATGTTATAGCTGCGATAAACGACATCTCTGCCTCATCTGCCAAGACGACTCTCTCCATGATTTAATCTTGAATTCTCAATTTATATTCTTCTGCTCTTAATGCAAGTTCACGAATATTTCGAAGACACCCAGCCGATGCAAGTTGCAAGTCTGTATCAGTTGACGAAAGTGTTTCCAGCAAAAATGGAACAACTCCACTCTGAAATAGGTAATTAAATAAAGAACAAATAAGATTTCCTTCATATAACATCGCTGTTTTTTTTTGGAAATTAAATTTTTTACCTGATGCATTGTAATACAATTCCTTGGATCGGAAGAAAGTTTCTCCAGAGCCATTGCACAAGTTCGATGTACTTTTGGATTATTGCTTATCATGTAACCTACTATCGGGGTAACAGCACGCATTCGACCTAATTCTTGGGTATTGTTTCCATATCCTGCACAATTAGCAATGGCAGCTGCTAGGTTTTCCCTCAATAAGTCGTCTGAAGTGTTAACTTTAAGGGAAAAATTTTGAGTAGGTACATTTCGAAAAAAGAGCTTTTTGTTTACCTAAATCAGCAAGTTTAACAATTACTTTCAAATCGGTTAAAATTGCTAAATTAGTTGTATCCTTTGCAATGGTTGCAATAGCAGCACAAACTGCTGACAAAACGAGAATGTCATTTGAGCCTAGAAGGCCCACAACCAACTCCATTGCTCCCACCAAACTTCGAACTAATTCTCCAGAATTCTGTGAAAAAAATATAGTTCATAGCTGGATTCGAAAACCTCTTGAAATCATCAATTACCGAAGCATTTTCAACACAAGGACAAATGGCGTATGCAGCGTAAGCCTGCACTCGACTATCGGTGTTCTTTAGCAAAGACCAAATCAATCGAACGGCATCAAGTTCTTCTAGAACCTGCATGCACTCCTTATCCTCGGCACATTCCTTCAGAGCTTTTGCCAAATTCTCCAATAATGGTGCATGTGATGAATTCAACAAAGCCACCAGACTTGGAAGACCACCAGCAACGCGAAGTGCATTTCTGTTACTTGTAAAACGAACACACTCAGCAATTCCGCCGATGACATTGGTGAGAACTTCATCAGACTCATCGTTTAGCAATTGAGCAAGGACATTGATTGTCCTTAGAGTGTCTAGTTTTTGGACATTCGCATCAGTTGCAGCACATTTCCATATCGCACCTGTCGCACCCGACAACAGAGCTTTGTTATCCCGGTTGGCTTTGTCCTTTATGATCATTACCAGAGGCTCAAGACCTCCAGCTTCACGAACCAAATCTCTCGTTGTTGGATCTCGGGCACATCTGTATAGAGCTATGCTGCATTGCATCTTGAGGTCTAGATTAGCTGAGTGGAGATGTGATACGATGTCAGCAATCATCCCCTCCGTTGTAATGGCCAGCTGGAACTTAGCCTGCAAAGACCATGATTGTCATTTATAGAATTAAGCTTTACAAGACTCTACCTGAGAAGAGCATTTCTGTATCGTGCCCATAATTGGTATCACAACTTCAATATGAATCGATTTTAACAGTCTAGCCATCAAAGGAACAATTCCGGTTTTTCTCATCACTTCAATGTTGTGCTTCGAATCGGCCAGCGACCAAAGGGCTTTTGCTCCAGCACTAGCCATATTCACACTCTCCTTCTCATCCAGGTTGAGTTCCTCGAGAGGCGTTTTCAAAACACTTAATTACACAAATAACATTTCATTAGACCCCTCATTAATATCTTGACAAAATAAAAAAAAAAAACTCTCCTTCCTACTCACGCTAACTTAACATCCATCAAATCGACCAACTTCGGAATGCCCCCACTCTGCCGCACATACTTCCTGGCCAAACGAACTTTTGAAATATTAGCCAGCGTCTGACCTGCCATTGTCTTCAAATCCTTTGCCGAACTATTCAATATGTCAACTATCAATGGCACTCCGCCCAAATCCACTATGGTCTTTCTTATGTCAATATTTGATGAAATCTCCGCCAGTATCATCAAGGATCCCAAACGACACTTCATATCGTTGCACTCGAGCAAATTCACCAGCACTTCAATGCCACCGATATCTTGAATTGCAAATTGATGAATTTGCACTTGCAAGTCATAGTCCTTCAAGCAGCATAGTGAAACAATTGTTGCCGTTTGATTGCCACCCTTTATGTATTTGACGAGCTTTTGAATATGCCAATATTCAGCTGGAATCTCAGCGGTACGGGCGGCATCCTTCCAGCGTTCTTCTTCGTCGGTAGATGAGAGTACTTCAGTTGATTCTGAATCATAGTTGGCTTCGGATTTTCTTCTTTGGGTATTTCTTTCGGGACAACTTCCGCAAGAGAAATTATTGGTTTTTTGACGTCTCAATTCACCGGATCCGGAACGCGTCTTGCCAGCAACTACGGACATTGTTTCTGTTTTCTATATAATATGGATGTTGATTATATTCTGTTTGTTGTTTAAGTTTCAAACATTAAGGATAATATCAAAACTCGTTACGTGTACGTTGGGGGGATTTGTTTATTTTGATTCGATTTCCAGAGCTTATTTTAATGTTGCTAGGGAGTAGGGTATTGTGTAAAGAATAAATAGAATAAGCTATGTGGGCCATGATGTGAGTCATGCGCTTATCTTTAAGAGAATCTAATATGCTTTTTGTTGATGGATCAAACAAACTGAGTAGGAACCTATACGGATTGGTGACTTATTGCCTAAGATAGGGGGAATAAGGCACAGATAGTATTTATTCTATGGAAAATTACAGAATATTTGAATTTTGAAAGCTTGAAACCCCAATACCCAGTTGCCCTAAAAATAGAAAAATTGTAAATACAGTCGACTCTCTCTAAGTCGAATTTTCACGGGATATCAAAAATAGTTGGAGTTAGACGGACTTGTGGAAAAATTCAAGTTAAAGGAATTTAAAAGGTATTGAAAATAGGTCAAGAATTGAAACAATGTATTTGTATCAGAGGAAATTTCAAATTAGAGGAATTACGACTTAGAGGATGGTTTTTGTATGGGAAATTGAGGGGAATCCCAAAACATGGTGAACAATTTCGAGTTAGAGTTAAATTAGACTTAGAGGAAGTTCGACAGAGGGAGTCGACAGCATACATAAAATGCAAGGTGAGCTTTATTTTAGTTTTAAGAATTTACCAAAAAAGGATGTATCTTAAATTTGGGTTTTTAATTTTGTAGGGTAACATTTGGGTGCAGCGTTTATTTGTTTGGTAAATTGCTCGAATATTCACACTTCTTTCGAAGAAAAGTTTGGACAAAAATTGTAGCTAAAATTCTTGATAAAAAATATCATAAGACTTTCTTCGTAAGAGCAATAGATTTTGAGAAAAATGTACGCAAATGCACCCAGTAACTTATAAATACATCATGCAGACGTGGAAAAAGTACATTGAAACAGACAACTGATTTTCCAACGTTTTTTTTTAACCTAGAAAAAAATAATTGTTCCTACAAACACAAAGTGCTTTAAATCCTTTCGTGAAGAATTGATTGAGCTAAGTACAATTTTTATATTCGATCTTTTCAAAAAAAAAAAAAAATAGGTTTCGAGATACATATTTACAAAAAAAATGAATTACACCCCCACATATACTTAAGCCCTGATCCAAATTAAGGGTACCTAAACCCAGTTTTTCAGAGCGAGTTTATCCTAGTTTCAGCGTTCAGCCCGAGTTAGTTTGTGAAACATGTTTTTCAGTCAATTTTTATCCCGAGTCAACTCAACAAATTTAGGCCCAGTTTTTCAGTGGTGAGTTAAATCAGAGTTAACTAACTCCAGAAGTAAATTAACCCACAGTGACCCGAGGAAGCAGTTTTTCAGAAGAGAATGCATTTGGAACGACTAAACAAACTTGGTGGATAAAACATCAAAAGCATCTGTTCAGTTAATCCTGAGTAAACTCACCAAAATTGATGAGTTAACTCGGGCTTAACTTTAATCTCGCACTGAAAATCTGGACCTTAGTGAATTAACTCTGGATTAGCTGAATATGTATTTCTTAAGATGCGTGTTATTTAAATTGAGGTACCTACCACACTATCGAAAGGGTAATTTCCATAGTGGCGCCATCTCGAATTCGGTAGCGAAACATTGATTTCTATACTGTGGCATTTCGATTTCGATAGATTTTTGACAACTAGGAGTTAAATTTAATTCTCCATTAAAAAAACTACCTTTGAGTTGCCTCGGATTTAAAGTATTTTCAGGATTAACTAAGTCTGATTTAACTCGGAGATAACTCATGCACTGAAAAACTGGACCTATGGGTATTTTTTATGAAATACTTAAGCCCTCCATCAAAACTTTGGTTCAAATAATGATGTTTAAAGTCTATTTTAAGCAAGTAACAAAAAAAACAAGTTTAAAAGACAAGATGCAAAAAATCTTAAGCTAAGACTAGATTTTCTAAGTAAACAAAAGCTTAAGTTACTATACTCTGTTCAATTTGAATATGCTTTATGTCAGAGCTTTTTCAAACACACTGGTGCCTGTTGCTGCTTAGACAGCACCTTAACTTAAGAAATTGCCACTTAAATAAGAAACAGAATTGCTGACTTACATTTTAACTTTTTGTGTAATCTTCTTTGAGCTCACGTACATTCCACCATAACCAATCACCTATCTGCTAACCGGGTGAAAGGAGACTGATCGCCAATTTGCAACCAACCCTTATTGACATTGTGTTGAATCAGAGTTACCATCGCCAGGGCCGGCCCCAGCTAAACTTGAACCCTGTGCAAGATTTGTTGAAAGCGCCCCTTTTTTATATTTGATACATATTCATTGATACACATGCATTAGACAGGAGGTAGACTTTCAATGCGTAGGACTAGTAGGATCTTTAGTTTTACGATATTATGAGTTAAATTCTCCTTGAATGCAATGAAAGTGAAGTTAGTTAGTCGGCAAGAATTAACTTAGCACAGTTTTGATGGATGTTATTTTGGGATTATTTAAACAAGTTTTGTGGTTAAAATGCATTACATCTTCTTGCTCCTGGTAATACGCCCCCAGAATTTTGCGCCCTGTGCATTTGCACATTTTGCACATATGGTTGGTCCGGCCCTGACTATCGCCCATAGTTGATGGGAATTCATATGGCATTTTCTTTGATTTTTGCCACGTAACTTTCAGTATTTAAGCTTTTTTTAGAGCTTTTGATACCATTATATTTTTGTGAGATTCGCGGCAATTTGAAATGCTCACTACGGCAACCCTGTGAGAGCTTTGAAATGGAGATAGCTTATTGAAATCTATAATAGTATGGTTGAAAGGCAAATATCATATCTTCCCTGTACCTACTGCATATTCAAATTGAACAGAGTATGGTAAAATATGTTTTTTTAGCCATAACTACTTTAAAATAGCAAATGCTAGATTCATATAGCTTAGGCTTCAAAAAAAAAAACTACAAAATATTAAAATTCTTGTATCCGTTTCTTGTTACTTATTCTCTTTTTTTATAGTGTAAATTTGAAGAAGTTTATACATTTCAAAAAAACAACATTTTATAGAAAACAGTCACAAATTAGTGAAAATGCCTTTAAGACAATTTTTTTTTCAAAAATCTTTAGCACTTTATATCCGTAATGTGATTTTTTTTTTTTGCCAAACACCTAAAATTCAGTTTTTTTTTTTTTAAATTGGTTAAGATATTAAGTTTAATCAAAATCTGTTGAGGCGTTTTTTTGAGAAAATTCAAAAATACCAAAATCGTTGTAGCTAATGAGACAACCCATCTTACATGACAGCCTATAGAGCAAGTAAAAAGTATTGGTTATACTAATTCCGGTTTATAAATAACAATTTTAAGTAAAGCTATACGATAGCCGAAACATATTAGAAGACAAATGGAAGCTAAAAATATGAAGCTGAAGGTAGAATTTTTTAGCTTAATATATAGCTTTAGCTACTAGTAAAAATGCTTTTTTGCAATGCTGATGCTTAAACAGCTGTTGCCGATGCGATGCTGATCGGTTATCTGTTTTACGTTAAAAAACATTTTATGGCGTTTAATTATCAATGATGGTACTAATATTATTAAAAACTTAAGACTCAAAATCTGGGACATAGGTTCTGGTCCTAGACCTGGGAAATAAGTTCTGGCCTTGGGTCTGGAACTGGGACGGAGGTTCTGGATCTGGGACAATGGTTCTGGAGGTGAATCTGGAACCAGGACAAAAGTGCTGATGGAGGTGGGTCTGGAACCTGGACAAAGGACATATTTCTTTTTGAAACAAGGTTCTGGAAGTGGGTCTGGAACTTGGACAAAGGAACATTTTTTTTTTGGAAATAAAACAGTTTTCGTAAACTTTCTTTTACAAATTAAAAAAAAAAAGCTTTTTTAACTCTCTTTTTCGGCTCTCTAAACCGCTCAAGTATAACTCAGTCGGTGGGCAGCAGTTTTTTAGCGCAATAGTATTTTGGGTGGACCGCTCCGCGGGTTCTAAAGATTTTAACAACCGTTTTCGGGTGGTCATCCCATTGCTCCGCTTAGGGTATGTTCAGTCGCCTGGCAGGCGCCAATGTCAACAGTTTTCAACTAAAATTAAACTCTTTTTTCAATTTCTTTCAAAAGACTCACTTTTTGTACTCTTTTTTAATTTTTTTTTCAAAAATCTCATTTTTTTTTTGCTAAAACAAAAGTATAGGAAAATAAATATTTTTTTAATTTTTCCAAAAAAAGTTAATTTTTTTTATATATTTTTTTTCAAAAAAAATCAGTATAAAACTTTGCAAGAATGAACAGTTAGCGTCTAAAGTGATGCTAAATGTTTGCGTTTGTGAACGTTGGACTTTAAGGATCGAGCATCATTATTGCATTGATGCGTTTATGAATTTACACTATACTCTGTTCAACTAAAATTGTCAGTACAGGGCTTATGGGCGAGCTTTTTCCAAAGCAGTGGCGCCTGATGGACGCTCACGTCACTGTATTGGGAAAAATTCCACTAAAAGTATTAGCAAGCCACTGACTTACGTGTACGAATTGTTGTTGTAATTGTCCGCAAAAAGTCGTACACACCACCATGACCGTTGTATCCCACTGCTGAAGGGATGGATACTGAAGGACAATCGTGCGCTTGTCGTAGTCATATACGATGTTTGTGCTCATCCAAACAGAGTTACCTTTCTCAATTGTTAGCAAATTCAATAGCTTTTTCTGTGGATTTTATTAAGGAACTTTTTGGATTTGAAGCTTTTGAGAACAAATTTATAAAGTTGAGTATTTGAATAGTGAAGTATTATTTATAATTTAAACTACGGAAACCCTGTCAGAGCATTAAAGAGGAATAGGTTTATGCAAACCAATGTAATCAGACTGAGAGGCAAACGTCCTATCTTCCCTGTACTGACAACTTTTGTTGAACAGAGAATAGTTGACCATTAGTTACAATTTCCTATAATCTTTTAAATTTTTTTCAATTCCACATGTTATGATTTATAAAATTTTAGTTTTTTTTCCACAGAAGAGAAGAATCGCAATGTGGTACAAAATTTCTCCTATGTGGAAAAAAATTAACATTTCAGTAAAAATTTACTGTGAAGAAGGTCAAACAACGTTTCGTGCTTATCAGTCATGAACTTGCGTTCTCGTATACCTTTTCGATGTTCCCAAAGTGAAAGATTTTTTAAGAAAATTTCATATTGAAAATTAGACATTTTGTCCAAAATATTGACTTCCCCCGATTAACATAGGTACCCCAGTAAGTATCTTTTCCGTTGGTAATACTGAAAAACTTCAAGATATACAAATTTAAAAAAAAAAAACATTTTTTTTTGGAATATTTTCATATATTTTTATTTTTTGTACACACTCTTTTAATTAATAAAACGTAAGTATTACAAATGAATTATTTTCTTAAATATTAAATCGCCTTTAATGTAACTTTTTTAAATATGAGTTACATGTTTTTAATTTTACAAAAATCTCTTTTAGTTTTAAAAAAAGGAATGTTTGGAGTAAGTAATGTAACATTAATTATTATTTTGTTAATATTATTATTATTTATAAAATTAAGATGACACAATTATTAATCTAACACTTAGTTGATATTAGTGTTCATTTTTTTTTTCTTTTAATTTAGACAACGACATTTCATATTCTTTTCTTCTTGTTCTCAGTTTAACAATTTTTTCACAATTTTTCGACAGCAGTTTTTATGGATTTTATTGTAGGGGGTTTAATAAATCATAGTAAGTTCTATTTATTTTATGTATTTATACCTGACGCCTGCAGATACCTTTCGTTGGATGAATCAGTTTATTTATTTTTATTTTTTGTACTGTTATGAATGAGGTTAACAAAAATGAAAATAACAAATAACAACTTTGTAAGTGAACATTAACAAAAATTAAAAAAACAAGTAATTATTTGTAATCAACTGAATGGGAACAAAAACTTTACGAAACAAAAACAAAATAATATTTTTTTTTAAAATAACCAAAATGACGAAGAAATCAATTTAAATCAAAAATTGAACGAAAAAAAAAATTATTAAACGAAAACTCAACGCGAACGAATGTAATAATAATATAATTAATAACCAAAGAGTGAAAACAAAAAATAAAATAACACATTCAGTTGTTTTTTTTTTTTTCTGTTTGTTTTTCAACTTACGAACTTAGCAACAAATAAAAAATTAACACTTAAAAAATAAATAACAAAAATTGTATAACAATTATAATAAAATTCAACAAAAAATCATAACAAAAACTTAACAAAGAATAAAACATAACAATTATATCAATGAATCTATGTTCAACATAGATTGGCAGTGATGATAATGAATTAACAAAATATTTTTATGAGTATACTTGATGATTTTGTTTTTTTTTTTTTTTTAATAATAATATGATTTTTATTTATATTTTTTTTCCTGCTGAGAACATACCCTGAACTTATGAATTTTAGTTTTTTTCTGTGTCATCATTTATGGATGAATTAATTTTTTTTTTTATTTCTTGATTTAAGTTTTTTTTCTATAAATGTAGTTTTTTTTGTTTGGCGATATAATATACTTACTTTCCTATTTTTTTTCCTATCTCTAATAACATTTATTTTTTTTTAAGAAAATCTATAGTAATTTAGCAAAACAAACTCAATTTGTTTTTTTTTTATGTTTTTAAATATTGTAATTATAAAAAGCTGTAAGAATATTGTTTTGGGTGTTGATTTAGAAACAATTTTAGCTTTTAATTAAATTCTCAATATTTAAAAATGTGTATATAGATGATGCAACTTTATTTGTTGCAAGGAAATATTTTTATTATTATGTAAGTGATTTATATTATTAAGACTCAAATTTAAGTTTAAGAAAATTGTTTTTTTAAATAAAAAAAAAAAAAAAACGATGATATTTAACACTGGCTACAAAAACGTATGGAATATAGCACATATAGTTATGATGATTTAAACTAAAGGCTATGTAAATGGTTAAGTTGTTAGAGTTTTATTAATGATTAAAATTAAGAAAGGTATAAAGATTATTGCAAAGTTTAGGGTGGAACGTATTAAAATGGTTAAATATTCATTTATTTTTATTAAATTAAAGAATTTGAAGTAAAGATTAGTCCGTTTTTATTTAATATGGAATCAGTTTTGTATGATTAATTGGTAAGCTTTATTTCTTTTTTTAAATATTATGAAGCATAGTTGATGGGGTGGAAATGATGAAATAAGAATGGCCACCAATGTGCAACTATATTAAATATATTTTTTGAGTTTTGGGACTTTAAGTTTTCGATTCATTTCATTTTTCAAGTTGGAAAGTTAATAAAGAATTATTTTTTTTGTTTTTATTTATTTTTTTTTTAACTGTGTATGAACTAGCATTAATGCGTATAGCTTTTCATTAATCCATGTTGTTTTTGAAAGTAAATTTTTTTTTTTTTTTGTTAAATTTGAATTTCTATTTAATTTATACTTTTAGCTTAACACGTTTTATTTCTAATTTTCCTTTTGAATTATTTGGAAAATGAAATGAATAGGCAGATGGGGTCGTTTTAGATATAATACAAATGGTATGAATCTATCAAAATTTAGTTCTTTAGAAATTCTTTTTTTTTAAAACTTCAATGTTTTAATTTTTTTTATTTCGTTTTGTATTAAAATTAAATGAAGAAAAATTAAGATTCGAGTAAGTAAGTAAAAGCAAATATTGTTTACATTATTTCTGATGGGTTTTAATTTGAACGTAGAAGATAAAAATTTATTAAAAATCCCAGAAAACATGATGTTATCAAAAAATTTTGAAAAATTTGGGAATGTTGTAAGAAATATTTGGAGTTTTGTTCTATATGAACAAAAATTAAATTAGGATCAACATTAAAATAAACAGCACACAAAATCAAACACAAACAAATAAATCAATATTTTTTGAAAAAAGAACACCTCGAATATAAAATATATAATATAATATAAAATTTTAATTTTGTGTCAATTTTATATCGAAATGAAATTTGTTTAAATGAAAAAAATATAAAAAGGAAAAAAGGAACCAAAAAGAAAATAAGAAAAATTAAAAGCAATAAACGAAAGGCCTAGTATTTATTTTTCATGAGAATTGATAAACACGTGTCAAGTCATGGTGTTAAAGAAAGTAAAATTATATATGAAAGAAAAAAAACATTTTTTAAAACAGACAAATAAGAACCAACTAAACCTGAACCGAAAATTATTATGATGACAAAATTGAGAAAACATTGATGAAATTGAAAATTAAAAAGTCAAACTGAAAAAATTAAAGAAAAAAAATAAAATTATTAATTCAGAAAACAAAATTAAACAAAAAGAATTGTGAAAAGTAAATAAAATGTTTCAAAGAGAAAAAAAAAGAAAACCAAAGAAAAAATCCGAAACCACAAAAAACATGAAATAAAAAAAAAAACAAAATCTTGAACTGAAAATTCAAATTAAACTCACAAAATAAAAAAAAACTCAAAAATTTAAGAAACAAAATGAAAAAACAAGAATTTTAAACAATAAAAAAAAAAAACAAAGAAAAAATCCAAAACCCAAAAATAACATGACATAAAAAAAAACAAAATCTTACAAACTCAAAACCGAAAAGAACTAAATGAAAAAAAAACAAAATTTTGGAAAAAATTAAAAGAAATCAGGAAGACCCTGAACGAAATGCTTGACACTGAAAAGCAAAATGAACAAGAACATATAAATTGAAATTAAAAAATGAAAAATTAAAAAAGAAAAATTTTGGAATGAAGAATAAAAGTTTAAAACAAATGAAATCAGAAGAACTCAAGGTCGAAATGAACAAAAAAATTATAGTTGAAATTTAAAAAAATTAAATAAACCGAGCAAAACTAAATTTTGAAAAATAAAACAAAAAAACCGAAACATAAAATAACACCAAATAAAAAGACACGAAATTATAAAAACTCAAAACGGAAAAAAGGAAAATATATATTTGAAAAAAGAAAAAAATGGAAACTCAAAACTAAAATAAAAGAAAATATTTAAATCCACAAAACAATCAAAACAAATTATTTGAAAAAAAAGTCACGACAAAATCGAAATAAAAGTTAACACAAAATTAAATAAAAAAAAAAAAAACGAAAATATAATAACTAAAAACCGAAACTCGCCCAAAATCAAAGGAAATGAAAAACAAATTAACAAAAATCAAAAAATGAACAGCAGAAAATCAAAAATGAAGAAAAAAACAAAAAACAATAATTAATAATTAATAACGAAAAACTCGAAACGAAAATAAGAAAAAGAAATGAAACAAAATGAATGAAATAAACCAAAAATAAACATAAAAACTTAATAAAAATGAAATTTTGAAAAACAAATGAAATTAAAAAGAAATTAAAAAAAAAACAATGCCAAAACCAAATGAACATAAAACTCAAAATGAACTTAAAGGAGAAACTTTTTAACAAAAAAAATTTTGAATTTGAATTAAATTTAAAATATGACGAATGAATTTGAACAAAAAATTGCAATTTAAGAAATAAATCAAATAAAACTGAAACGAAACAAACAAATAAATGAAAATGACAAAAAAACGAAAAGAATGAAAACCATAAGAAACGTAAACAAATCAAAAGAACAGAAAAAAAACACTTTTAAACAAAAAAACAATCCTATTCCAATAGTAAATTGTAATTTTGATGAATATTAAAAAAAAGTAAACAACACAAATCGATCAAAACTTTAGATAAATCTGAGAATGATGCAGACATTTTTGAATAACTGGCATTGAAAAGTAATTGAAACATTTCATTTAAAATACACAAAATTTGAATATTAAGCAATTGATAATTGACAATTTGAATAGGATTTAAAGTTATTATTTAGTTGTATGAAAAGGAAAAATCAATTGACAAAAAAAAAGTAAAACAATAAAGAACTCAACCGAAGATAAAGCCAATCAACAAAATGAAAACGCTCAAAAGTCAAACCGAAATATGAACAGAAAAATTTTGAAACATACTAAAAATTTATATAAAAAAACGAAAACCATGAAAGCAAACCTAAACAAATGAAACTTAAGAACGAAAAAAAAAAAGAATAAAATATTTAAACATATCATGCAAGTCAAGAACTTCCATTTCGGGCAAAAAAAATTTTGTTATCATCGCTCGGTAGCGTTCACCATTGACAGTAACGCTGCGATTCGCATCATCTTTGAAGAAATATGGCCCAATAATGCCGCCGGCCCATAAACCGCACCAAACAGTGGCTTTTTCGGGATGCATTGGTAGCTGTTGCAATGCTTCTGGCTGATCTTCACTCCAAATGCGACAATTTTGCTTATTTACGTACCCATTCAACCAAAAATGAGCCTCATCGCTGAACACAATTTTTCGATAAAAAAGCGGATCCTCGGCCAGCTTTCCAAGAGCCCATTCACCAAAAATTCGGCGTTGAGGTAGGTCGGCTGGATTTAGTTCTTGCACCAGCTGTATCTTAAAAGGCTTTACGCCCAAATCCTTCCGCAAAATTTTCCACGTAGTGCTGTAACAAAGGCCTAACTGCTGGGAACGGCGCCGAATCGACATTTCGCGGTCTTCTGTCACACTAGCTGATACGGCCGCAATATTTTCTTCACTATGCACAGTACGTAAACGTGTTGGTGGTTTAATGTCCAACAAAGTAAATTTGGTGCGAAATTTGGTCACAATCTTCCGAAAAGACTGCTCAGAAGGTCGAGAATGCTGATCATAAAATGGAAGCAGCGCGCGATGAACATTTCGAACCGAGCACGAATTTTGATAGTAAAATTCAATAATTTGCAAGCGTTGTTCATTTGTAAGACGATCCATGGTTAAATTGCAAACCAAACTGAAGCTGTTTGACAGTGACACAAGGTACTAAACACACGTCAGCTGTCAAAACCAGTGTTGCCAATACCAAACCAGCTAAAAAATCACCCTTATTTAAGTTTAGTGCTGAATAAATTTCAATTTCATTCAATTACATAAATCTTTGTAAAATCAAATCAATTTAAGTTTAATCAAAGTCGAAAAACGATTAACAACCTTTATAGACATTTTATTTTTATGTCTTGGGGATCAAACGATTTAAAAATTTTTTCATTAAAAGAATGAAACACCAAAATAAGAGAAATGAAAATTTAGACAAAAAAAAAATTAAACAACAATCAAAAATAAAAAAGTAAAAATTAAATAAGTTTTGAAATTAAATAAAACCCTTATCTGCAACATAAAATAAAAATATCTGTGCAAAACAAAGAAATAATTGAAACATAAAAAAAAAAAACAAAAACTTAACATGAGATGAAAAAATGTCCAAAATCATTTGAATCAAAGTTATTTTCCTATTTTATAAAAAGTTTTTTTTTAAAACAATCAACAATACTTTTAATAAAATAAGACAATTACTTTTAAACATTAAAAACAAAAACCACTGTCCGAAAGAAAACAACAAGTAACAAACAAAAAGGCACAGTTTGGTCGTGATTGAAACAAAACTTTATAACAATGAAATCCAAATTATTGTTAAATAATTATTGTTATTGATATCATTTTGTTTAAAATAAAAAATCAATTATAAAAGAATTTCATTTTTAAAACCGAAAGCGAAGAACGGAAAATTTAAAAAAAAAATGACTTTAAAAATAATCTAATAATAAATAAGTTTAAATCAAAATAACTGAACCGAAAATTACAAAAACAAAATAAACGATGTAAATAATAAATTGTATGAAATGAAATTCTTTATGTGATTTTTTTTTTATAAAACAAAAGAAAACTAGCCAACAATTATTGAATATAATTTGTTAACGAAAACAGTATAAGAAAACAAAAACGAAAACTTAACAATTTATGGTGAATAAAATTAAAAAAGTCATTCTAATTGAACAAATAAATGTTAAATAATTAGAACAAGTTCTTTAATAAAAATAACAATAACAAAGAAAAAAAAATAAAATAAAAACTCAACAAATAAGAAACAAAAACTATGTAAATATTGAAAAATTTTAAATTTGTTTTTCAACATTTTATATATTTTTTTTGAATAACATAATTTTTTAATAACAAATGAAAGCAAACTAGACGTTGGACATTTTTTCGGGGAAAAAAAAAAAAACTAAATAAAAAAATTAGAATAAATAAAAATAAAATAAAAAATAAGATATCAAATAATATAAAAATAAAATAAATTAAAATAAAATAAAACAAAAGAAAATATAAAAAAATAAAATAAAACAAAAGAAAATAAAATGAAATAAAATAAAATAAAATAAAATAAAATAAAATAAAATAAAATAAAATAAAATAAAATAAAATAAAATAAAATAAAATTAAAATGAAATAAAATAAAATAAAATAAAATAAAATAAAATAAAATAAAATAAAATAAAATAAAATAAAATAAAATAAAATAAATAAAATAAAATAAAACAAAACAGAGAAAAATAATGAATAAAGATAAATTTAAATTAAAAAAAAATATTAAAAGAAAATGAAAACAAAGATAAGAAAATTAAATTTTGAACAAGTTAAACCGAACCAAAATAAAAAGAAAATAGGTAACCAAAAAAAACTGAAGACGAACAGAATATTAAATTTAATTATTCGAAACTGTAAACAAATAAAATAAATTGAAAAACATAATCAATAAACATAAAAAAAATATATAAACAAAAATTTTGAAATAATTACAAATTTGAAAATAAAAATAAAAATAAAAATAAAAATAAAAATAAAAACAAAATAAAAATAAAAATAAAAAGAAAGTAAAAATATAATAAAAATAAAACGAAAATTGAGATAAAAATAACAATCGAAATAAAATAAAACCAAAAACATAAACAAAAATTTAAATAAAAAAATAAAAGATAAAACAAAAAATAAACTTAACAATTTTGTTTTTAATTTTTTTTGTATTATTTTGGGTAAACAATAAACAATTCACAGATATTTTTATTATGCTCCTAATTAAGAGTTTCAATTTTTGAAAAACATTCTTTCTTATTAAAAATCAAATTAGAACTTAATAATTTAAAATTCTGAAGTCGACCGTTTCTACTCTAAAAGATTAAAACTGATTGATTCAATTTGAAATGATTTTTGTTTGCATATATTTTTTTAAATTTAGTTTCATTTTATAGTTTTGAAATATTAAATTAATTTGAATTCACACACTTGAACGAATAATAGTGGAGCATTTGATTAAATGATGTTTTACGAATTTATTTAGGTATGCATTTATTTGTACTGAATTAAAAATGTATAATTATTAAATAAATTAATTTCAGGAAATAAAAAAAAAATTATTTTAAATGAAAGAAAATTAAAAATTCAATTTAAATTAAATTAAAAAAAAAAAATTTAACTGATATGATAAGAACAACCAAGAAAAAAATATTAAAAAATTTGAAAATGAAACCAAACGGAAAATGAATTTTAAATTTTTGTTACAAGGAATATGTATATACCTTTTTTAAACTTTATCACATACACTTTAATTCTTATAGATTGAGATTTTGGTTGAATGAAAATAAATTTTGTTTAATTTTTTATTAAAACGAAAAAAATAAAATAATGAAATTAAATTATTTTTTCAATAACAAAAAAAGAAATAACCAAATTCGAGATATTTAAAATAATCAAATAAAAACAAAAACCTAATTGCATGCAAGTAAAGAATAATTAAAACGAAAAATTATTGAAGTTTTGAAAGAATTTTGAGGGAATTAAAATAGTAAAATAGGTTTTTTTTTTTATATATTTATAAACAATTCCCAAATCGTGTTATCAGCCGTCTTGGCGACGTCAATTGGCCGCCTTTATTTAGATTGAATAAATATTTCTATTTTGGAATTTATTTATTTTTTGCATGCACCAAGTACGATTACTAGTATATTTATACGATTGTTAAGCCCATTTGAAAAAATTTTTATTTATTTCATTATTCACACTTTTAAATATTTTTGTGTCAATGTTTAGTTTTCAATAATATTTTTTTTCTTAAAAATATTTAATATAGTGATTACTGAAATAAATAAGTTTCATGCAAGTATAGGCCTTGATATTTCTGGTCATGATGTAAGTGCTAATGCAGTTAGAGAAAAAATTCGTAGTACAAAGTTTACATGATACCATGTTATTTTAGCATGATGGGTTATTTTAATATTTACTTCCTTGAATTTAACACTTTCTAACTGTCAATATTCAGGCGGAATAAATCATGTTTTAAACAGACAGAATTATGTAAAAAGGTAACACTTAATTGAAGTTATGTATATAAGGATTTCATTTTTAGGATTAATTGAATTGATAACCTGTAATGCAGTCTGGATTACTTAAAACTTGTGTTTGTAGCCAATGAAATTTCTTCTCTTCCTAGAGCTCTGAGAAACTTGATTTTTTTTACAATACAATTTAATATTCATATTATTTAAATTTAGTAAAATAATTTTTACTAAATAATATTTTATATGAACCTGGAAAATCTTTAAAGCTTTGCGGAAACATAATATTTAATGAAAATTGTATTGAAAAAATAAAAAAAAAAATTATTGATTAAAATGGAAACTTATGTTTAAATTAAAATAAGCCATATAGTTTTCATGAAATTTTTGAAAACAAAAATTAATTTGAGAAATAAAATAAAAATTCAAAATTCACAGAATAAACTTCAAGGCTGGTTGCATGAAAATTCAATTTGATCATATTATTGTTCTGTGAGTTATTTAAATTCGTAGTTTTTTTTTTTTAAATAATTGAGTTTGTTTTGCCTTCCTAACCTAGTAATTTAAAAATTGTTATATTATTTTTGATAATGGAAAATATGAACTTTATATAAAAAAACGAAATTTCGAAACACACTAAATCTTGGAATATGATAAATAACATCTTTTATATATAAGAAAAAACAAAATTTAACACAATTTTTTGGGAAAAAAAAATTTAACGTTTTTTTTCTTGGTTTTGTTTAGCAAAGTTAAATAAGAAATTCTTTTTTAAGATAAACAATGAAAACACTTATGGTTTTCTAAAAAATAATATTTTTATCTTTTTTGAAGAATCTCATCTAACTTTAGTATTTTAATTTTTTTTTGTTTTTGCAATTATATTTAATACAAAACTTTTCATTAATAATTTTTTCAGGTTTTTTTTTTAAGACAACTTTACCGTGTTTTCTTATAAGACTCCTTATAAGTGTAATTTTTAAAAATACTATTATTTAATGAATCCTTTTCATTTTTCTTGTTTAACTTTATATTTTTAATTGTAAATTAAAAAACTTTATTCGAAAACCTCTTTCAACCTAAAACCTATAAGTGAATTACGTGCTTTAAATGTTTTGAAATCCGATTTTTTCAATTTTGGATTAACTTAATTTTGAGAAAAAAAAACATCTTCAGAAAATTATTTTTTAGTTGACAACTTACTTTCAAAAATATAAAATTTTGTATGCAATTTTCTACCAAAAATAGTACCTCTCTCTCTCTTCCTGCGTTGGAAATTTAAAATTGTATTTTTGTTTAGATTTTCCAAAAATTGTATGTTTGTCTTGTGTCTCATCATCGTGTTGATATAGACGAATAATCTTGCCGCAATTTCAATTTCCAAAGGGAAATAAGTTTCAAAAATGTATTTTTTTGTGTGAAACGATTTGCTGTTCTGTTATGTATCTGTATTTTTGTAGGATGAAGAAGTGTGTAACTAGTTGTGTGTGTGTGTATTTGTCTATGAATTGTTGAGTTCAGCTGAGTTGATGTATGTATCTCGTTGATGTGTAACGATGCTGATTTAAGGATAATTTGTCAACCGTTGATGTTTTATTTTTTTTATTTTTTTTTGTGACAAGGATATTATGATGATTGCTGTTGTCTATTTTATGTTGTTTTTTTTATTTTATTTTTTTTTTTATAAATTTTATATGAGACTTTGTGATGTTTTCATGCTCTTCTTCTTGTTGACATATTTTTGATGAATATTTGATGGTAAACATTTTCGGTTGGATTTGTTTTTGTGATGTTTCAAAACCAAATTAATATTAAATTTTGATCCAGAATTTATAAACCAAGAACCATCAAAAATTTAGCCTTCCTTATTCGTCCATATGCATTGCAATTATTATTATCCCTTGGAGCAAAATTATTGCTGGTGATGAAAATGAATAATATAAAAATTCTTGCGGGAAAAGCAAACGAAATTGCTTAAAGGGCTTATCCTTGGTTTTTTCAGCTACGTGCAGTGGGATGATCTGTAATTAAAAGAAACAAAAAAAAAAAGAGATTATAAGAGGAAAATTAAACAAAAAAAAAAAAATGATGTCAGCAAGTGCAGTGAGTAAAATTTTGTTTCAACTCCCTATTTGAACATGGCTGGACTGAAAGTCTTGTTTTTGTGTTGGAGCTGTTCGATAAACTATTCAAGAAACGATGTGAGCAAAGATTAGAAAAACTTGTTTGTTGTAAATTCTTATATAAAAATACTATAAAGATTTTATAAATGCAATAGATAAAAATAAATCAATATAATATACATATTTATTGTTAATGTTATTTATTATATAACTTTAAAATTAAATTTTACACAACTTTTATTATTGAATTTCTTTCCATATCGCGTTTTCATACTCACAAATAAAAGTTGTGTAAAAATTTATTTTAAAATTATACAATACATAAAATTAACAATAAATATATTATATTTATTAATTTTTATTTATTTCATTTATAAAACCAACACAGTTGGAGATAAAATACCAACCATGTGTATTATAAACATTTATCAGCTTTACTCAACTCGCAGCTAACACCGTTTATAACTACAAACTTGATATTGTGGATTTAATTCAGGGTTAAGCCATTGAAGATGGTTATTATGATGAAAAAAAAAAACAAAAATTGAGTTTTTTCGGAGATTTTTTGTTTGCATAAAAAAATTTTTATACAATTTTGAAATGCAAAATTATCTACTTGAATTACTTCGAAATATCGGTGTGTAAAATAATATGAAAATCTACAAAAACCAGTAGTGAGATATTTGGTTACCTATAACTAAAAAATAAGACAATTTTGTCTAAAAACCACAAACCCCTTTTTCCTCATATACAATATTATTGGAAATGCTTTTAAAACGACATGTACGAAGTTTAATCAAAATCGTTGAAACCGTTTTCAAGAACTTCGAACAAAAAAATAAATCGTTCTATGACAGCTACCCATATTCATGTTCTAGACGAGTGTTAAAAATAAAAACGCGAATTTCTCCATTACCGGAAAGAATAAGCATAAAAAGCAAAAAAAAAAACGACTCATTTCCAAGGTTTTCATTATTGTTTTTCTTCGTAGAAAGAATTGGGTACATTTGAAAAAAATCCACTAACAATATAATAAATATTTAATATTTTATAAAAATTAAAATAAATTAAAAAAAAAATGCATTAAAAATTCTAAGTCTTATTTTACATCACAAAATATAATTTCCTTAATGTAAGAACCTTACATTTGCCCTCCATCCACTCCTGTTGAGCAAAAACAAAAAGTCATTCTATGAATAACCCATAGCCAAAAGCTATTCTCAATTTAGCAATCTTACTAAAATTATCTTTTTACGTTCATTTTAATTAAACAAAAAAAAAAAGAAGAATTTAACCTTAAATAATTTATTATTCATGAATTCAAATTATGGGGAATGAATTTAATTGCATTCAGTTATATTTTTTTGTAATCTCAATTCAAAGAAAAATTCTTATTTTGTTAGAAAAGGAAAGAAAAGTTGGTAACTTTCATTTTTATCTATCAACTGAATTAAACAAAAAAAAAAAAATCTTTGGATCGATTTCTTAGACTAATTGATTCAATTGAATTCTATTTCTGATCCCTGTCACTGCATCTATTTAATTTCAATTTGATTGATTGTTGAATAAAAACGGACACAAAAAAAAAAAGAAGGACAATCTGAAATCTTTTCTATATCAATTAGGTACTTGTGTGGATTTTTTCAATTTGCTTTGCCACTTAATGAAAATATTCAATCTCAGCATAAAATTAATAGAATCGATTGTTTCAATTAGCCAACAGAGAAGCACTGAATTTATTTTTTTATTATTTAGCAATAGAATTAATTTAGCTCTATTTTTTTTTTAAATTCATAAATAGGTTAAAAATATTTTTATGTTTATTCATTTGTATCATCTACTTCTAGATGTGAATTTGTAAAAATAATAGGCAGGTTCTAATGTACAATAAATTAATGCGAGATTTTGTTTGCCTTTCAATCTTCTAGACGGATTGTAATGAACTAATGATAATGAAATAATGATAATGAAATAATGACACAGAGGTCAATAATTGTGTTGTGGAGTAGTACATAGGATATTTTTACACTTTTGCTGATAGAGCACACACCATAGCTTGAGGAGCAGATAATTATCTAATTCTTAATAAAAATAGTGACAAGACTAAATTCTCATAAATATATATTCACCCTCATCTATATACACAATGAAAATTATTTTGTTAAATTTCAACTAACAGATAGAATACCTTGATCTAGATTTTGAGTTTGAGATATCTATACACTCAAATGTTTACATTTTAAATTCTCAAAAAAAAAAAAAAAAAAACACCTGTTTGACTGATCAAATAAGGGATTTTTCACAATGCCAATGGTTGGAATAATCTAAAGAGGTTTACTTACGTAAAGTGGGTATGTTGATTATATTATATTAAAAAAAAGTATAATACAAAAAGAAGATTTCCCTTATAAGAATAAGTAAAAACACGCACAGTGTATAGTATTTATGTAGATTTCTTATATTTTTGGGGGAACAATTCAATGAAACGGTTTTATTGTTTTTTTTTTTTTTTTTTTGATACGACTCAACTCTATATTATAAAACCTTATAAAAGCAACAAGTCTAAAAGGAGGAAGTCAGTAAAATAGGGCGCATTATTGCGTATATCGAAGTGTTAAAGGCAATATATAGCAGTGTGTGCAACAAAAGAATACAAAAATTTTCGTTCCGATTGTATAGTATTCGAATTTTTATTGTGGTTTTGTTTTGTATATATGCAGGGGTATTTTGAGGGTTATTGCTTCTGAGGTCTTACGAAGTTTTTTTTCCTTTTTTTTTACTTTTAAAGGGATTTGATGTAAGAAAAAGAATGCTTATGAGATCAATGAACTCAATAAGACTAAACTTAAGCAGATTATTTGGATATATTATGATTTGAATCTACAAAACGTTTTTTTTTTCATTTGAAGTTGTGGAAAAACTTACTACGAATCCAACTGATAATTATAGGTATCAGTATCGCCTACACAGGCGATACCGATAAGTAATTTTAAATAATTCTTCGCTAGTCAATTGAATAGCAAAATTTGTCTATGGCTATTAGAAGTTATTTTGAATAAATAATTTTCTTAAAATAAACAAATTTTGAAAATTCTTTCGATGATCGAACACTAGATCGAAGGTACTAAATGAGTATATTGTTCTAAGGAAAGGCCCGAATTTGATTAAATTTATACAAATTTCTTCTTAATCAGGTTTATTTTTTCAAAGAAAAGTCACCATGCAAAAGTAATTTTTTTAAAACCCAGACTTAGTACAGATAGAAGCTCTATGCCATGAAAGCACTTAAAATAAAAAAAAGGCGTTAATTTGTTTAACTAATTTAAATTTTAATTTAAAAGAACATTTAGACAAAATTAAATAATTTTTTTTTAAGACAAGTTTTCAAAAATCTTGTTTTTAAGGAGTAATACTCAATTTATGTATGTGTGCACTGAATGACCATAAGGCCAGGCGCGCACATGCAACTAAACAGTTTGATTTCGATTTTGAGCACTCGAGATTATATGAGAGTCTGCCGGTTTATGTGCGCGGACTCTCATATAATCCCATAGTGCTCAAAATCGCAATCAAACTGTTTAGTTGCATGTGCGCGCCTGGCCTTATAGGTACTCATTTAATCTTACAAAAGTATAGATAAAGGGTTTTTTTTTTAGACGTGTGGTTTTAGATCTGGCAATACTTTTTTCGGAGTTGGTCTTTTTGACAGCTGTCACTTGATTTATGCTTCAGCCTGATTCACAATGCGGCGAGAAAACAAGATGTGAGTGTGACGAGAACTCGTTGTAGTTGTCAAACCAAATTCAAACAATGAAAGCATACCTGGCTTTTCACAATGCTGCGTTTCTCGTCATCACGTCACACGCCAAGGATTCAAAAAATTGAAAAAAAAACGACGCGACGTGACGACGATTTTCATTTTTGCTAAGTAATTTACAGATTTTTCAAAGAAGAAATAATCAAATGTGTATTAACAAATAAAGTTATTGATAAATCTATTGTTTTGTATGTTATTTTGCTTCTTTTTAATTGATTTTTTTTTTTTTACAAAAATGAGTTTTTGTCGTAAAACCGCTAGCTGCATTGTGAATTGGGCGACGATTTTGTAACTAGAAAAAGACGACAGCGTTTCTCGTCACGCTCACGTCTCGTTTCGTCGCCGCATTGTGAATCAGGCTTTATTTATTCGAGCCAGCCGCGGCGGCCAATTGCCCGAAATCATTTTTAAAACATAATGGCAAACCCTTTTCTTTATAATAAAGCTAAATTCTTGGCCATAACATCAAATTATATGCGTTTTATTTCTTCTTAAAAACCACACGCCTAAAAAAATTCCCTTTATATAATATAACTAAATTCATTTAAAAAAAAAATTGCAAAAAATACTAACAGTTTTAATTAAAATGAAATTTTTTTATTTCTGTTTGTATTTAATATTTTAAATTAATTTTTTACACACATCATGCGGCAATCCTGTTAATCTTTAAAAGAAATTAATAAAACTTCAACAAGTCATCGTTATTGATATCTCTTTATACTCAAAATCACCAGACATGACAATAAAAAAATAAAATTAATAAAAATACTTTAAGATACAAAAATATATCTTCCTTTATTGCAGCCACAATTCATGTAGCATGTCATCAATTCATTCAAACAAACTTCGTTCTTATAAATTTAATCAAAAATACGCAAATTAACAATTTCAAGTCGTAGATACATAATATATACTACACATTTATCAAAGTACCTACTCCCTGAACTTTGGACTTCTCATATTGATAGAAGTGTGACTTTATTATTCAAACTGTCATATGTTTGACGTCTCGAAAAAAAAAAAAAATAAAAACGTTTTTTTAATTGGCACTTAAGCTTATGGCAATAAATATTGAGTAATAATTGGGTGATGGCGCCTATAATAGACAACAACTTCCTACCACAAACTCAATGGAAATATATGTAGATAAAATTATAATGAAATGAAGCCAAGGTCTTGTGAGTTTTGAGTTATTAAAGATACAAAAATATCTAGAACTCATTTGGTTAGGCATGAATTACTTTTGTTCATAATGCTATGATAAATGGGGAATAAAGTTATGCATAGGTATCTATCTAATTGCCGGAAGAAGTAATTTATTAAAAAAAAAAAAATGTAACGCAATAGTATCTAAATAAAGAATACATACTTGCTGCTTGGAATAATTGTATATCTACATGAATTTTTTAACTTTTTTTTTTTGAATTTTTTACATGAACTCAATAATTTTTTTAATGGTGTCAATTAGGAACCTACATACATCTCTAAATTCTTATTTAAATTAACACAAGTCTGGGGACTAATCAAAAAACAAAACTAGTCTCTATGTTTTTGTATACCTATCCCGTTTGAATACCAAACAAATAAAAGTGAAAAAAGAAGTGGATTCGACCCAAAATCCCATATCTACCTGTCACTTTCACCGAAATTCATATCTCAAGCGAAATTCCATCAATTTGGTCTGACTACATAATAATATCCCAAAAAAAGATACTTAAACTTTCACGCAAATTATAGGTAGGTATGTAAGTATATAGGATATTGAATCAAGTGAAGGTAGGTACTTACAGTGGGTTCATTACATCGGTTAATCCATCAAATAAGTAAAACTGTAGAAAATCCCTAGAAGCGGTCGGTGTTTGTTGATGTTTTAGTTGTTGCTGTATAGCTCGGTTGGGTGACTACCGTGACTATGTTACAGCAATAAGTTTCATTTTCCACGGAAAAATATTTTCATGATAATAAGGTCCAATTCGTCATCATCATTTTACATACACCTTGCATCCAGTGAGAGGGATATAGATAAAGTATCTATTGCTTGGAAAGATAATATGCGACCATAAAATTATCATTATTATGATGTATCTTATTACGTGATTATGCTGATTTTATATGTCAGATATCAGAATGTCGTTGCTTTCTCTTTCGTTGATATGGTCGTCATCGTTGTCATTTTCAACAAAACATCGTCATCACACAATCAGATACTTTTGTTTTAAGTTTCCAGATACAGAGATACGAACATACATTGCACTTTAAATTCACTTCGTTTCGATTGGAAATTCTGGATAAAGTTTCTCTTCTTTTTTTTTTGTTGTTTGTCTGAATTAATTCACAAGATTGGAGTTCTAGTTTTTTTTTTTTTGTTTTTTTGAATTGATACAATATCAAGTTTCACTCATGCACACAGATAGTCTTTGTTAATTTAAAGCTGGGCCCAATTCGAGAACCAGCCTCAGAAAGGGCCATGCCACACCAGAGCCATACACTCTATAGTCACTTTTCGATCGTTGTATCTACTTCGACTTGCAAACCAGAAATGCGATGATCGTCGGAAATGCTGATCGTATTTATACTTGGCGGGCATTTTCATATGAAATTTCAACCACCAAAATTATTTTGTGTTTTCAAGTAAGTAAGTAAGTAAGTACATAATACACACCGATGCATATTGGGGCACCCTACTTATGGCAAGAACAAGTATATGAAATTTTAATTGAATTCATATTCACACACCAACCACCAACCACCACCATCTTAGATATACTTTATCTAATCGTTTTTGATGGTAAGGAATGGACAGGATCAGTGGGAATTTTTCTTAATTTTTATTTGCCTTCATATACCTACGTACTACGAGTCTATTTAGAAGCAACAACGTTCCCCTATATTTTTCCACGATAAGGGCAACTAATATGGCACACAGTATAGGTACAGTATAATAAATTCTATTGTTCGATCTGGGGTTCTGGATGTGAAGACATTTTTCGGTTTTTTTTTTCACATAGAGATTTTGTTTTCTTGGACGGATTGACTTTTAAGAGCAAAGGGTGATTTTTATGTGAAAACCGCTCTTTTGGGAAGTCTATACCTAACTCTTGTTCTTTTAAATTTCTAAAGATGAAAAAGGTCTATCTTCGGATGATGTATATGCATGTACGTATGTAGGTATATATATTTTCCCATGAGGATCTTCTTAACTGTTTTTTTTGTCTGTAGCTGTTGTTGTTGTAAAGCTGGTTTTGAAGATACTGCTTTGAACAAAAAAAAAGCTTAAAACCAGCTTCATATATGTAGGTATGTAGGTATGTTGTTATAACTTGTTATTCGATCGTTTAATGGCATTTTTGTGTAAAAAATTGCAAACAATTATCTTATGCGTCGAATATAAAGTATCTATGTAAAGTATAATGTCATCAATATACATTAAGCTGGCCAACAAGTATTTGGTTTTTGTGCGCTCGCGGTTGTGTTTGATAGATTCAACTTGTTTTTTTTTTTTATTTTTTTTGGAGGGATGCAAGAGCAGATACCTATAAAATGTTGTCGTCGAATATGTATTATTCTTAATATGCAGACTTATAGGTAGATAAATTATTTTTAAATATTATAATATATATTATATGCTTAGGCAATGTGAATCATGGACATATAATAATTCAAGAATTATTATAAAGTAAGTATCTGACTTAAAAGTTTCAGTGAGGTTTGATTTGACGATATTGATAAGAGGTTACTAGGCAGGTACTTTACATACCTTATTGTTTTTTTTTTTTTTTATTTGGAAGTTTGTGAATTCATTGACAGCTTATATTCAACTGATTACCATAAAAGGTATATTATTCAATATAATTATTTGTTAATTTAAAATAGCTAACAAATTTATTTTGATATTTTTAACCATTCAAAACAGATGTTGAACATTCAGTCTTATGACTAATAAAATGAGCTAATAGAAATTTGCCACCATTTAATTAATATTTGTTTAATTTTTTATTTCATGGTATAGCTATGTAGTTTTGTGAACTTATTGTTTATTATAGGATATTCAGTTATCGCAGTTTATAGAAAGCGATAAGAATTTTTAATAGTATTTTATCCAAGGTAAATTTTTGGAAACACTGAACGTCACTTGATTGAGTTCAAATGTTTATATAAAGAGCTTAAAAACTCAATGACTGATCACAAAAAATTTAGTACCGAAGAATAGTAGTTAAATTTTCTATACTTCTACCTGTAGGTAGCGTAGGGCCACAGGGCCAAGGTTCTTGACGGGGTGTCCATAATTGTTATTTGGATTTGGTATACTATATCCATAAGGTCCATTTCTATGATTTCACAAAAAGAAAAAAAAAAAACAATACCTACCTACCCACTGAACTTAAAAAAATAGTAAAAAAACCACATCGATTTTATAAATTACTAGTGGAGCCTGGGGAACGTTGAAGCTTAAAAGATACCATGTTTTTTTTGATAAAAATGTTTTTGGACAATGAAATTTGTGTACCTTGTAATGGTTTATAAAAAAATACCAGTTTTGGAGTTCCTCAAGGCTCCGTACTTGGCCCCATTCTCTTCAATATTTTTTTTTGTTGGATTTACCTAGGTTTGAAAATAACACTGCAGTTGACATGTTTGCAAATGATAGACGCACTAGTTTGTTTATACAGAGTTCACTAGATAGTCTTCTTAATTTGGTACTTTATAAATTGGAAGATAACAGTTAATGTTGAAAAATGTCAAGCTATGTGGCTCACTCGACGCAGAAAACTTATTTTCCTCCCGCAAACCACAATTAAAATAAATTAAACCAATATTCTATCTTTATAAAGAACTCAAATTTTAAAAACCAATTTTTTTAAAGCCAGAAATCTCTTATTTTGTTGTGTTTTTAAATAAAGTTGTCTTAGAGAATAGTTTTTGAAAAAATAAATTTTCAAACTCAAAATTTCAAAAAATTGTGTTCAAACTGATTTTGTTAAAAATTTTACGTTATTTAGTGGTATTTTTGTTTAGAAAATTTAATTAGTCAGGAGTGGCCATTTTCTAAGAAAATTGACTTAAAACAAAAAAAAAAAAATTAAAACCACGGTTATACTTGCAATGCCATATGACATATCTTTTTGTAAAGCCAGAAATCTTTTCTTTTATTACATTTTCAAACAAAGCTATTTTAAAGAACGGATTTTGAAAAATAAATTTTCAAACTTAAAATTTTCTATCTTTATAAAGTAATTACGTAATTAAGTTCTATATTTTTGTTTTCAAAATTTTATTAGAAAACCGGATGCTTTAATGTGTTGTACTTTTTGAGAAAATTGAAAATAACTAAATCTACTAGAAAATCTACTTGGAAAAAGGATCTTTAGAGCAACAGTCCAATCAACGGATTGGAGTCAAATTAAGGAAATTTTATTTCTGTTGTTTTCAATTTTCTAAAGAATTAAAGAGATTTTAGCATCCGGTTTTTGGCGTTTGACTTAAAATTAATAAGGGCATTGAATATTAAAAACTATATTATATCGCAGCACACTTTACGTCGAGTCCATAGTTTCAAAGACCTTGGAGTTCATTTTACCTCTAATCTTGATTTTTCGGAGCATATAAACTTAATCGTCAACAAGGCCAATTTAATGCTAGGCTTTATTAAGAGATGGTCCAAGGAATTTCAGGACCCGCATATTACTCTCGCTCTTTACAATTGCTTAGTTTGCCCCCATCTTGAATACGCGTCCCAGGTATGGACTCCTTTTTATGAGATCCATAAAAATAGATTAGAAGCGGTACAGCGTAAATTTATTCATTTCGCTTTAAAAGGCCTACCGTGGTCCGATCCCTACAATCTTCCTCCTTTTGAACATAGGATTAAACTTCTTCAAATTCAGCCCCTGTCACAAAGGAGGATCAATAATGATATAGTTTTTTCTCATCAACTAATAACTGGCGTCATTGATGCACCCGATTTATTAAGTTGTATTAATTTCAATTATCGTGAAGGAAACCACGATATTCGTAGTTTTGATTTATTGCATCTACCTTACGACCGTACTAATTATGGCATGCATGAACCATTTACTCGCATGGGCAAACTTTTGAATTTGAACTCAAATATTTTTGACTTTAATGTAAGTAAGAGTAGTCTTCAAAATACATTAAAGACCAGTGTTCCACGCTCTTAATGTTTGTGTTATGTAATTTTAATTCTAGTCATTTCATTTCTTGTCTTCATTTTATATGTATAAGTATTTGTTTCTCAATGTTTTGTAAATTTTTATTTTTCCTAATGTAATATGTCCAGTTGTCTTGTAGTGTGTTAGACTTATGTAATTTATCTACCTACTAACAACTAACACCGCGCTAAGTGATGACTGTGACAAGTTGTTTTTCCCAGTATCTAAAGGCGAAAAAGCCCGAAGAGAAAAGAGATATTGTTACAAAATGCTTGCATTAAGCAGTACTGATAGCGAAAAAAACAAAAATACTTCTTAAAATTCTGAACAAAATTAGTTTGAAAAAATTTTTTTTAATTTATTTTTCAAAATTTTGAGTTTGAAAATTAATTTTTCA
This sequence comes from Leucozona laternaria, assembly GCA_932273885.2. Lineage (NCBI taxonomy): Eukaryota > Metazoa > Arthropoda > Insecta > Diptera > Syrphidae > Leucozona > Leucozona laternaria. Next base: position 16,168,210 of record OW026368.1, on the reverse strand, counting down.
AAAACTATTCTCTTAAATAACTTTATTTAAAAACACAATAAAAGAAGAGATAAGCCCATAGTTGTCTAGAGCCCATAGAGATAAGCCCATAGTTGCCTATTGACTTTGGATATCAACTACATAAAACAACCTCTTCATCAAGCTCTCTAGGTCACTAGTTATCTAATACCTTCAGCTTAGTTGGGTGCAAACTTCTATCACCTGAGCCCCAATTGTCCCCTACTACGCTATCCTTTGGAGGTGGGCTTAATTATTATCTATAGGCAAATAATCAAATTACTTCCGTTAAAATCTTTAGGTGAAGTCATAGCGTCCTTTTTTTAAAAACTTAGTTCTAAACCATTTTATTACCTTCGAAATGTTAGTTTTTCATCAAATGCTTCGTTCAACTTTGAGGGCCTTATAAAAATCCAACGAAACCGAATCGTTTAGATACTTTCAATGACATAAAACTTGTTCTTGTAGCAATGAATGAATAATTATTTTCTTCAATTTTGTATGAGCTCTTTCATAGAATTGAAAAACTAATATCAAATGAACCTCCACTCCATTCTCTATAGCTCCCCAATACTCGAACTACGAGTATATTGTAAGTATGTACATAGTTTGATTATGAAATATGAGTTTAATGCCGCTTTTTCCTATAAATGAAAATCTGACACCCACTTTTAAATGAAATAATCATAAACATGCGTGCAAAAGATAAACTAACCCGCATTTTTTGTTGGACACCATCAGCATATCAGAAGCAGCACTCGTATTATGTACATACATATGTATGTATGTATATAGAAGATAATAAAACTTAAGAGCAAAACAATACGAGCTCGACTTTCACAGAATATTTTTTTGATATTTTTTTTTATATTGTCGAATCATAAATTCTCAAATGGGCGTACTTTATTGCTCTTGTATATTCGAACAAAAAAAAAAAAACATATACTCGTATGTCGTATATGCATATTATAGTTAATTATCTTTTCTATGAATATTTCGCCCTCTTATTCATTTAAGATTTGTGTTTATAACAATTTTTGAAGATAAGTACCATAAATGTCTTTTGAGTGCGGGGCAGAGCAGCGAACGGATAGACGACAATTATTTGAGATAAAAAATCGTTTAATACAAGAGATATTGTGTCGTATTTGTAAGATGTCTATGAGTAGATTGTTGTTGATTTAAGATAAGCAAATATGAGATGGTTTATAGTAATTATTCGAAAAAATAATAGTCTCGGAGTTATAGTTGCAATTTTGGTAATTCATTTATAAATCAATATGAAATATGATTTTAAACTTGAGATGAAGTTTCTATTTTTGACAATATTTGGAATGTTACATATGATTAGAGTACACGAATGTATATTTTTATTGAAAACCTAAGCCCAGACATACACAAATAATTGGGTACCTATATTAAAAGTGTAAACATTGAAATTTTAAAAAAAGGGCAAAAACTTCTAAACTCTAGCTACAGAAGATAATTTAATGAAACAAATTTTATTTGATTATTAAATTAAAAATTCTCTTAGAAATAAGGAGGCTTCTTTAGTATCTACTGAAAAATAAAATTTAGGCCTTTGTTTTTGAAAATAATATGTTTTTAGATATACATATTTTACTCTGACTCTTTCAATGAAGCTCTAGTATTTCCGATACATAAGAAAGGAGACCCAGACGAGCCAACAAATTATAGAGGCATCTCGTTTACAAATGCAATAGCAAAATTATTTACAGCAGTGTTACTTTCACGTATAACAAAATGGGTAGAAGAAAATCAACTCCTCAGTATATACCAATCGGGTTTCCGATCAGGTTTCTCGACAACCGATAACATCTTCGTGTTAAATACAATCATCCAAAAATTCCGAATTCGGCAAAGTAAATTGTACATTTTCTTCGTAGATTTCAAGGCAGCCTTCGACACTATAGATAGGAAAGCACTATACTTCAAACTAAACCAACTGGGAATGTCGACAAAGATGCTAAGAATTATAAAAGAATTGAACAACGGATCTAAGTCAGCAGTATGGGACGGAACAAAATTTTCAGAATGGTTTGAAACTAAAACTGGATTAAAACAAGGATGTTTATTGAGTGCCATTATGTTTATCCTTTTTATAGACGATGTGACATCTTACTTACCTGCCGGAATCAACATGGCTAATACAGTTATAAAATCCCTTCTCTATGCTGATGATCTGATTTTGCTTGCTGAATCACCCAAAAGCTTACAACTGATGATTAATAAGTTAAACGAATATTGTAAATTTTGGAACCTTATTATTAGGGCTAGGATTTCCATGCAAATGCATATTTTTTTTGAGAAACTTTAGAAACACAGGAATAATATACAAACACGAATAAATCAATTTGCTTTAAAATGGCATTTAATCGTTATTGCATATTTTTGCATATTTTATTATAAATGCATATTTTACTTTTAACTGCATATTTTCAATAATAAATGCATATTTGTGCATATTTTCGAAAAACAAAATAATCCTGAAGTAAAAAATTCACACGTGCCTTTAAATTTGTCTGTAAATGCAAATATGAAAAATATGTTTCGGACAACCCGCACATTTTCACAACCAATGGAACAATTCTTTTTGTAAAATTTGTAGCGAAGGTGCCTCCTGCGAGATAAAATTTCAAATCGACCAACACCTGAAATCTATTAAACATTTATACGGAACTGGAAAAACAATTTAGTTTTGCAAGATCGCAGTCACAACTCCTTTCGTTTAGAACAAAAAACAATTTTAATATGGATTTATGTGAGGCATTTGTTGCAGCTGATATTCCGCTAAGCAAACTTAATAAACCCAATTTGAAAAAGTTTTTGTTTGAATATAAAAAAGAAATCGTGCCTAATGCTTCAACATTTCGTAAAAACTACATTAATAAAATGTATAATTTATTAATTGAACAAATAAGATCCGATTTAAAACACAAATATTTATGGATTTCAATTGATAAAACGACAGATATTCAAGGCCGTTTTGTGGCCAATGTTATCGCGGGTGTGTTTAACCAAAACGAGGACTTATGCAAAAAAAAACTTTGATAAATGTTGTCGAATTAGAAAAAAACAAACCATTCGACTATTGCTTAAGTTTTTGCCGAAACTGTCAACTATTTTGGAATAAAAAAAAACAAAATCCTCCTGTTTGTGCTTATAGCACATGCAGTACATAGAGTGGCAGAACAGATAAGAAGTAATTTTAAAAATTTAGATTTATTAATCTCAAATGGAAAAAAATATTTTTGAAAGCACCATTAATTACATCTCGCGTCGAGCATTTCAAAGCAAAGTATCCCTTGACCCCTCCTCCTCCCCAGCCAATTGTTACCAGATGGGGAACTTGGTTGGAAGCTGTTACTTACTACGCCAAAAACTATGAACATTTTGAAGATGTTGTGAATGATCTTGATGACTCGGATCCCGTTGCCATTACAAATACAAAAGAAGCATTGAATCAGCCTTTGGTAAGGAGTCAAATCATATTCATCAGTTCTAACTACAGTTTCCTGTGCGATACAATTGTACAGCTTGAAGGAAAAAATACGTTAAAAAAAAACAAATCGATTTAATTGAAATAGCTGTTTCAAAAATTAGTGCAGTTGAAGGACCTTTTGGTGCAGCAATTAAAAATCAAACTGGATAAAAAATGAAGGTTTTACAAAAATAATAAATATATGCAAGGCATTTACACTGAGTTTTGTCGATGACAGTTACATTGAGATCTTAACAACTCAAGAAATATGTTCTTTAAAGAATGCTCCATTCACTTCAGTTCACGTTAAGCGATCATTCTCTATGTATAAAGCATTTCAGAGACCCAATCGTCAAAGTTTCACGTTTGAAAATTTGAGAAAAAATTTTATGATTTATGCGATTAAAGTATACGAAAAATATGAAAATTAGATTTAATAAAATATTTTTTTTTCTGTTTTAATTGAAATGAATATTTTTATTTTTATTTTTTTATTGATATACATAAATCTGTGTTCCTCGATTATAAAGACTGAATTTGTTATATAAACTTAAATAGTATGTTTTTCTCCATACAAATGTTTCGCAAGGGATATGGTTTTAAATGCATATTTTAGGTGCATATTTTACATTTTTAAGAGCATATTTTAAGCGCATATTTTGCATTTTTAAGTGCATGAAAATCCTAGCCCTACTTATTATCAACCTTGATAAATCTAAAATCATAATAGCGGGACTTACGAGAGGAAGATGTTTACAAAGAGAGAATTGGTATTGGGATAGAGAGAATATTGAAATAGTCAAAAACTACAGGTATCTTGGAATAGATGTAACTCCGACCTTCAATATGAAACAACATCTCGCATTAAAGCTTGCCACATCAAAAAATGCAATCAATCTTAGTTGGAATCTATTGTTAAAAAAGAAAGAGGTACCGAATTCAGCTAAACACAAAGTGTATGAGACGGTACTACGTTCGATGATGTGCTATGGAGCCCAGGTATGGGGTTTTCAAGAATACGAGGAAGTCGAAAAGCTACAAAGATTCTTCATTAAAAAAGTATTCCACCTACCTGAAAATACACCAAACTACATGCTACATATCGAAACTGGACTGGCCGCTCTTTACTTATACACCCTAAAATTACATGTAGATTACATTATAAAAGTTATAGCAACCTATAGTCAATACAGATTACAGCGCGTTTTAGGACTATACGCTATCAGGAGGAACCACTCCTTTATACAAAAATGGAAAGATTTAGCTGACTCAGTTGATTTACCTTTGGTTATAAATCTTGAAAGACCGATTGAACTAAAAAGTCAAATGTATGCAATAATGAGCGAAATAGATATTAAACAGAGAGAAAACTACACTCAAAAAGCATATGCATCCTAAAACCGCCTTATATCCCCAACTTTAGTTCATAACCTCAACGAAAACAATAATTTCACAGATGCAAACAGTTGCAGAAAAATATCCTTGTTGTTTCGAGCGAGAGGAGAACTGCTTAACCTGAATGGAACATCTTTTAACAACACCGAAACCAATTACTGCACACTTTGTAACCAGCATGCGAGAGAAGACACGTTTTATTTCATAGGTATTTGCCCTATATTGCGAAATTGGAGGATCTAATATTTTGAAAAACCAACATTAACCCTAGAGGAACTCAAGAACTTGCTAAATGGTCCACACTGGGAGGCTATTTATAAATACTGTGAAGCAGCATTACCATATAGAAAACTTACAGCCATATTATTGACTTGTTTCAAAACTAGTTCAATAGCAAAACTAGTTTTATAGAAGTTGGGAGTCTTAAATTTTGCACGGTTTTATGAATTTAGAGTTTTATTCAAAGCTAGTTTTAAGTTTTCGAGTTTTATGTGTCAAAATATTTTTGAATAAAACCGATTTGTCCATTTCCAAACATCTTTAAAACTAGTTCTGTCATAAAACTAATTTAGAAAAAGTCAATAATATAGCTGTTATTATATCAGAATTTATATAAATATGTATTAAAAAAAAAAACATTTATGAAATCATAATTATAGTTATTATAGTTATATTTCGACAGACGGCAAACTTCGCCACTGTCTTCTTATTCATTTAGAGCATTGTATCACAATCATGTTAGTTAACAATTATTAATTGCTTAATAAATGAATCATCTATCTATCTATCTATCTATTTTAATAAAAAACAAAATATAAACCTTTGGAGATCTTATTGGTTCGATTATTCAAAAAATTATAATAAGTATCGTTTTGATTCTAAACAACACAATTATTAAAATATATTTTATTATGAAAACGGACCAAATAATGGAACTTTTCATTTTTGTGTATACTCATAACCTCTTTTGGTGTTTTCAGCGCTTTCGAAAGAGGGGATATAAGCTCTTGAGCAGTTGAGTAGCTTAAGTCTAGATGCTAGAATTCTAGTGTCTCTATATTCTAATAGGTAGATTGTATGGATTCTTGTAGATGCTAGTGGCTAGATTATTGTTCTTTCTGGTAGCTAGATTCTTTAAAATTCTAGGGACTGAAAGATCTATTGAATCGGATAATATATCTTTTAAAAATATGAAACAAGTAGCCTAAACAAAATTTACAAAAGAAAATCCAAACCACCAAAATAAATAATAATTAAAGTGAATATTTGTAATTTTTTTTTTGATTTTGTCTTTATTTTACCATCAGAAATACCATTACCAAAAAATAGTGGTCGCATCAAAAGTTATTCACGGTTATTAAGTTTGACCAATAAATGTTATCGAAAATTAGAAATTTGGGTTTTGTGTAATAACACACTCGCTATTAGGCTGCTCTTTCACGGATGGCAGGCCGATCGCAAATTTCTTCTAACAAAACTAGAAGATCATGCAATCTAAAAATATTTCAAGATTTTGTTTTTACGACGGATCCTTTAGAAGATATCGCCATTAACAAAAAAAAAAATGACGGTGTTCATTGATATTATTATTTTATTTTCATAAGAGAAATCACTAAACAAAATATTTTTTTTTTAGTTTAATTTTGTATTTTGGTTAAAAAACTTTGCTTTTTTACTTTTAAATCACAAAGTTGCTGAAAAATAATATAAGCTTAGTTCATAGATCATGATATTTTCTAAAAGGGAACGGTTCAAAATTCAGCTTTGAAAAATTCGGGAAATACATATTTCTTAAAATAAAATTTAAAAAAAATCAGCTTATTCTGTTTTTAGTAAATAATGCAAAAAAAATCTTTTTTGTAACTTTTGCAACAAAATAAGAATTTTAAGTGATATTTACAAAGAAAAAGTAGCTAAACAGAATATAAAACTAAGGTGAGAGTATAAGTTTTGAAAATATTAAAAAGCGCAAGCTTCTATTTAAATTTTTATAAAGATACACGTGCATTTTTAACTTTTTGATGTGTAAACATCTATGCTGGCGGTAGATTGAAAAAAAAACGTGAACGTTCGTGTGCAACGTTACGTCGTGCACTTTACGTTGTATCACGTTACGTTACGAAATATGATTTGCCCCGACCAAAACAAATGGATTTTAACGCGACCGACAATTCGATTATACTTTATCGCGACCACTCTTGTTTTTGCCAACGACGAAAGCAAATTTTTTTTAGCGCGACCGACGATTTTATCATTTAACACTTATATTTTTATATTTTTTTCTTTAATTTTTAATTATTCCCGCACAAAATGGACGCGACCCTAGTAATTAAAAAGAAAACAAAATCAAAACAAAAATAATAATAGTCAGCTGTAGGGATTGACAATTGATTGTAGGTATGGTAGGTCAATGGCTGTAGGTATGGTAGGATATCGGGTGCGTTCAGTGATACAAATCTGAACTTAAATTCTACGTTTACATTATACTGCTTTTAAACGATGCAATTTCTTCTTGCAGTTTGTAGGCACGTAGGCGAGGGACGTAGGTGGCTGGGATATACAAAATAGCTGAGGTTGAACAAGTTGCAGAGTTATCGGCTACTTTTGTACTTGCACAAAGTTAACATTCATTAAAAATCACAGCGTCCAATTCCATAGGCGATTGATGGTGTCAATCGATTGAAACTGCGATTTTAGTGATTTCCACTGACAACAACTGCAAATAAATTTTCTAAAAACTCAAGATACATATATAATTCGCCGGCTATCTCATAGTGACATTCATTGGAGGTTCGTTCAGTATTAAATTAAGACTGAACTTTTTGTAAGTTTTACTCGATGGGAAGATGGAGTTTCATAAGGGTTGCAAGTTCGTTGACAGTTCTAACTGGATATTTTAATTCGGCCCCTGTCAGTCAAACCATTAAGTTCCTTTGGAATTTGGGTACGGTGTCATTTAATTGAAACCACGGTTTTAGTGCTCTCCGCTGACAGTTGTTGTTTGTCGACGCTCAGAGAGTGATTACCATAAACAATAACCATGTGTAATGTGAAGTCATCTTAAAATTGAGAGTTAACTACGAAGCAGGACCTTTCAGTACCGAACCTTCACCGTTCGTTGGACACTTCACCACCAGCCTTTTAGTGCTTGGAAATTTCGTTACAGCGGTTCCCCCACTGGGTATTTCGCTGCCGTTCTTTCAACACTAAGCTTTTTAAGCACTGCCTATAGATAGGTAAAATTAGGCACTTGGACAAACGTTGATGTTTACACATACTTAACCGTGAGTCCCGGCACTCACATATTTTTTTTTTAAAGATACACTGACATATTTTCAAGATATTATTGTTTCAAAGTATTGTTGAAAACTGAAAAATACCGGTTTTTGCCCTTTACTTTTATGTGTCGAAGGTGTCGAAAAATAATATATACTCATTTTAATAATTAAAATAATTGCTACAGAAAATTAAACCTTATTTCTTCCATGCCAGTAGTCAGTTTTAAGATATTGCAATTTAAAAAAGCAACTTAAATCCAAAATATTGGCTAAAACACTAAACCACAATTTCTAAACAATATAAAATGTGATGGTAAATGAAATGCGTTTCACATGCATTTCTTCCCGGACTATAGTACATTGACTATCGATGTTTGTGTGACGCATAATGGAAGTGTTTGATAATTTTGAGTTCAGAAAAAAATAAAACTTCGGGCATTGTAAATTAATTAAATTAATGCATAAAAGGTATGTATTTTTTTTATCATAAAACAAAGCAATTAAAGGTTTGTTCCTTTGGTTTCGTGTAAAAAATGATGGAGAAGTCAAAAAAAGTATTGTTCGTCATAAGCGTCCGTCATTTCGGTATATATGCATCCGTTCGTCCACTATAATCTGTAATTCAACCTAGGGCCTTAACAAAACTATGGACCGTTTTTCTTTTTAAATTAGCTTACAGAGCATTTTTATGAAATTCCCAAGAGAAAATTCGTATTTTTATTATTTTTTAGTTCGTCCAGAAGGGAAGCTTTCATTTAACGATTGTTTTTATCAAATTAACTCTAACGATTTTGGTTAAACTTCATAAATATCTGTAAAACGATAAGACTTTTTGACAAAATTAAGCCCAATTTGCTGCTCTTAAAATCTTTTTTTTTGGTGTCCCTCAAGGATCCGTTCTTGGCCCAGCGTTATATAAAAAATACACATCGGATTTTGCAACAGAAGAGTTTAAAACGGACTGTTGAAATATTGGAAACATATTACAATAAATTTATAATAAAATAAAATTCTGAAAAATTTCAAGCTTTCATTTTCTTACGGAAAAGAAAGTCTTGTTATTTTCCAAGCGCAGTTTCTTTCAAATCAATGGCAAAGATACATCTTGGGAAAAATCCGTAAAATATTTACGTTTAGTTATCATATTAATAACACACTGAAGAAAATCAGTCTATCATTTAAACTACCTTATCAAATCGAAATTCCGTATTAACAAATGAAGGTCCGTAAGTGCTATAGACATACTTTTGTATTTTATTACTATACGCTAACAAGTCATCAATGGCACGTAGGTTATCGTTGTTCGTTAGGTGCCACAAACGCGACCTACCAAGGAATTTTTTTTTAATTTCAAAATTTCGCCTAGTTTTTAAAAAATAATTTGGGAAAGAAAACCCCTCCTCGGGCATGTGGGATATTCGGTAAAAAAGAATGCCATCTAAAAGTTCAGTAATTGGTCAAAAAAAACTATAGGTAGGTGTTTTTTATTTCGAATTTTTAAAGTTGCATCAATGTCGTATACATATAGATTGTGACCTTGAAACAAATTTTAAAAATTCATTAATAAAAAACTACGGCTAACCAAAGTTGGTTTTTGTGTGATAACATACTCACCTTAACGCTGCAAAGCTTACACATATTAACATTGATGGTTTGAATGAAGCAACAAGCACCTGAGTGAGCTACCACCAAGTCATTATAGGCTGGAGTTATAGCTATTTCACGGCTTCAACTCCCAGCTGGGCAAAAAGTTTTCAAATTAAAATTGAACGTAACAGACTAAGCACCACTAAAAGGAGTCTGATGATCGGCATGGCCGCCGCGATATGGTTAGCCAATTTTTTAATCTATAAATGATCCTTTATGAGGTCACTTAGACTTTCTCAGATGGTACCTATATATCAAAGTTTTTTTTACGAATATCACACATATAGGGTGCTAAAATTCCGGAGCCAGAAAACCCCTGCCATACCATCACGCTCATTTTGCTCGTCAATTTTTTTTTTCCAACACGTTGATTTTCACAAGAATTTTTCTTTCCCACTATGACGACGCACAGTGGTACGGTTTGTATGGGAGAGCGGAAAAAAGTCTGTTTTATCTGAACGGTTCAACGGATGTAAATGAATGTTGGCAAACATGTTTAGATTAGTCTTATGGTTGAAAAAAAAATAATTAGAAACAAAGTTATTGACATTTTTCTAAAATTTTAGTGTTTTGATGTTTGTATGGGAGAGCGGAAAAAATATCTGTAACATCTGAACTGTTTAACGGGTTAAGATGAAATTTGATTTGCATTTTAAAATTAGTCCTATACACATTTTGTCAAAATTTGTCTAAGAAAAAATCATTAATAAAAAAGTTATTGACTTTTTTTTCTAAAATTTTAGTGTTTTGATGTTTGTATGTGAGAGCGGAAAAAAGTCTGTAAAATCTGAACTACTATTAAACGAATTTTAATGAAATTTGACACGCATGTTAAGATTAGTCTTATACATGCTTGGTCAAAATTTGAAATATTAGAAAAAAAGTTACTGACATTTTTATAAAATTTGAGGGTTTTGATGTTATATTTAAATAAAAGTTTTTTTTTAGTAAAAAAAAAAAAAAATAAAAACAATTATGAACTAGTAATTTTACAATGCTAAAATTAGGTTTTTAGCGTCTGCGCTGATTGGAACTATATTTTTTTTTTGTCTGTGGCCTTAAACCTGTTATTATTGTATCTGAGGAAATGAATAAATGATGGATCAGATCTTCATTCGTCGCAATTCGGCTCTATTTTCTCGAATGAAACCTGCGGTAGGCTTTATAATCCTTATGACTTTAACAATGAGACATAAAACGTTTCTTTAATTCTGACAGCACAGTTTATATTTGCTCAGAAATTAAGTTGGGTTATTCCCTTACAAGATATGGTCGAAGATTTTGAACATCATGGCCATTAGTAATAAGTTCACTACACAACACCGGATAAGGAATTTCGATTGAATCCATTTTAATGTATTGAATTCACTTTATATGTTTGTTATTATATTTCACTTTACTTTCACTTATTGGTTGATCAAAGAGTACAAATTTTTCTTACACACCTTGCACAAATGCTCAATAACTCAATACTAACTTTTTGTTCATTAATCCTTTATATATATAGATTTAAGTAAGAGATTTTATTCTAATAAGCCATTACTAATCCTTACAGGTAATACAAAATTACGCAATACACATAAAAAACAAAGCAATAAAACTTTTAAAAAAACACCTTTTTTTATTTTTACCTGCGCTACTTTTAGCGAAAAAAAAAAATAAAAAATAAAGGATTATCCCTAATCCTTTTCTTTATTTTGTATTAAGCTCTATCATATAATTCAAAATATCATAAAACTATATTATTTTTCGTTTGTTGTTTTCAAGAAAATTGAGTTGAAAGTTGAAAAATTTTCCAGGCAGAAATAAATGGTTTCGCAAAAATCGAAATTCTCAGACCTGGGTCAATGTATTAAATTTGTTTTATTTTTAAAATAAAGTTTGACATTTTTTCTTAAAATAATGGGCTTAATCAGTTCATTCTGACAATTATTACCGAAGAAATCAAAATTTTTGGTAAACACCACCGTCAAGACGGAGTTTTTTGAAATCCGATTCAGTGAAACATTTTTGAGCTTAACTTCCACATCTGCACGCATCTGCAGCTGATTTTTTCTGTGCTTTAACATGAATGTATGGAGCATATGCTGGCATACTTACTTTCTTGGTATCTTTTGGATCTTTTTTTTTTTTTTAAAGCAAAAAGTTTTTAAAAAAAGCATTTTTTCTTAGTACTAAAGCTTCAGGCTACTTATAGAAGGTATCTTTTATAAATAATCAATATTTTTTTTTTATTTTTAGATAATCGAAAATAGACCAATTAAATTATTTAAGAAGCTAGAGAATTTATTTAAAGGAACTTCGTAAAAAAACATCTCAAAATTTGTTGAAAACACGGTTCGCGATTTAAGTAAAATTATTTTTCAACCTTAAGGGCTTGTAAATCAGAATTTGCAATATATTTATATGTTAAAAAATACTTTTAAATCATACTCTCGGGTTATCTAAGAGTACTTAAAAATAAAGTTTAAAAGGATAGATATGACTTTTTCAAAAGACTTTTTTGCGCTCTCGCACCACTGTGCGACGCCCCGCCTCTAAGATATTGGCAAACTATGAATTAAAAATCATTTGAAAGGCTTTTTGTAAGATTTTGTAAATTAAATTGGCAGATGTCTTCTTTATTTTGCTTCCTTGCTTTGAAATATCCCGACATGACAAACTTCAAGCTGCAATTAAATTCCACAACATGTTCTTAGTAGTGATAATTCAATTGCACATTTAAGATTTTAATCCCTTGCTAAACCAATGAAAACTGCAAAACATATAATTTTTTCAAGCATCCACCAGTTAGGTATTTCAATTTTGGTCTTGTTGCATTTCTCAATAAACAAAAAAAAAAAAAAAAAAACACCCAAGTGAAATCAAATGCGTAGTTATAACTCTTATTTCAAGATCTTATTACATCAACCCTCAAAAGAAAAAACACCAATTATACATAATTTTCAACCTTACATTGGCAAAAAAAAAAAACAAGAAAAAAAAAACAACCTCCTTTATGGAAGCACCTGGTCCTTATCATCACAAACTCAGAGCAAGATTGCATATCTCTGCACCACGGGATGTATAAGATCATAAATCGAGCACACCACCACGGCGACCACCCTATAGAAAGAAGAACGACGCAATTCAATAGATTTCCGTAAGCAATATAAAATGGTGATTCCCAGACATCCCTGCTTTCTTCACGTAGTAAATTTGCAGTAACGAGCAAAGTTCCTTCTCTGTCGTTTTCGTCTTCGTCTTCGTCTTTGCAAATGCAAATTAGGGAAAGGATCAACAGCAATATAGAAGTATGTAGGTACATCGAAGCTCCTCGTTCCTCGTTCCTCCTTTTATACCATTTACAAAGGCGCACAGTCTTGAGAAAATCATTTTCAAATACAAACACCGATTATGTGCATATAATGTTGGTAAATTGTGTTGTCGTTGTGTAATACTCAAATCTCAACAGAAACACACAGGGACGAATGAATACAAGGATATCAAAGGACTTCTCGATGAGGATTATGTCGAAACCATCCACAGGGGTTGTTCACAGGAATTTTCTATTCAACCAGCAATATAATTCCTTGCTTATCTACCTTTGTGAACTGAAAAAAAAACACTAAATTTCTGCGCAATATAGCTTTCCCTGTGTTGAAATATCCTTCAAAGGATTCTTAAGAATAATAATACAAAATCTTTCATTTCCTTCCGATTCAAATTTTACAAAAAAACAATACAATCCAGTCAAGTCAGTCAGTCAGTCAAAAATAAGGGATAAACCTATAAGAAAAGGGGGAAAGAAAATTCCCATGGATCGGCGGCGGCCGGCGTACTTAGTTGGAATTGCGACGTTAGAATAAATTTATCGGTCACCCTTGTGTGGATAGAAACAGGAAATCTAGTTTAAGAAATCCTTCAGACCAAGGATTTATTGCGTTTCGTCACGACGCCGCCAACGTCGACGGATCCAGAGAAAAGGAAAACTACAGTTTCCCACATCAAACGAGGGAAAATGGCGATTTTCTGCTGGTCGCTTGTTTGTTACCGTTTACCGTTTTTGTAACGAATTTTCAATTTGAATATATTTTTCCGTTAAACTTTGGCTTTCCGTAATAAATTTTATTCCCCTTTGATCTCCTTATTGATAACTATAAGTATCCTTAATTATTGTTAGTAGGTAAATTGATGACGATGAGTGGATAACGTAACCGACAAACGTTTTACAAATATGCGGGTATGCGCCGTACTTTTCTCACTTGAAAGGTTATACGTAGGTATAGTAACATCAAGTTGGTGGATTTGGATTGTTTGGGGTGTGAGTGCATCAAAAATGTGCGGGCACCACGAGACTACCAGCAGGACTACCTATTGCTCCTGATGCTTCTGTATAAAATTGAAAGCCATCCCAGGATTGAGAGTACCTACCTATAAACTCTCGCTCGTATACCTATTTGTATTGTGGAAAAATTTTCTATTCCCACGTGCCATCTTTCAACACGACTGCATGCTATCGGGCTTCGGATTGGGATTCGGATCGACTTGTGTGTTGGCTGTGTGTTGGATGTCAATAGACAGGTGGGCTCGTGCTGGATGTACCTTCATACATGCATTTATATTTTATTATTTTTTTATTAGGAGATGGGAGTTCGGTCATTGGCTGCAGTTTTTCATTTTTGTAACGATTTTTTTTTCATTTAATATGAGGACTACACGCCAGGATACCCGCATTAGATGTCAATAAAGTTGAGTATGGCGTGTGTGGAATTTTCAATTTTCCCATGTTTTCGAACACAGAGGTAAATATTTTATTTTGATGAAAATAGAAATGAAGCTGCAAGGCAAAAATGAGTTGGACTGAACTTCTTTTTTTTTTTGCCCTATGCTTTAGCCGTTACAAAATTCTGTTTTTTTTTTTTTTTTGGTTTTTTTTTATAGACGGCTGAAAGGATATAAAGGATATTTTTTTTTAATTGTTTATGTTGGTAGTTTTGTAGAAAACTACTATCGATAAGGGTATTTTTAGGTTTGTGATTATGTATTTATACATCTAACGGTACTAAGTTTATTTAATATTTACAATTTTAATTGGGAAAGCTAGACAAATAACCTAAATCTATATTGTTTGATGAGATAGGTACATGTATTCTTTTGAAATAAATTTTTATTTTTTGATAAACATGCATTTTGCAAAACAAACAAAAAATATTTTGTTATAAATCTCGTTAATTATCATGTTGCCTGCTGTTTGTGAGGGCAAATCTCTCGTGTCAGTTTTAACGTTTTTTTTTCATTTTTTAATATTTTTTAAATATTGAGTTACCCAATATATACGTATATCGGGTGGGTCATTGAGGTAATACAGAAAACACTATTCAATACTTTTCAAAGGATTATTGTTTCATTCAAAAAAGAAAATCATCCAATGATTTACTTCAATCATTTATATTTTAATTAAATGACTGCTTCGGCTGGCTTGGAAGGAGGCCATCCTTTCAACCCAATTTGCCAATTCGTCAATACATTATTACAGATAGTTTCGGCTATTTTTTTTTTTTTACAAATATCTTGATATATAAAAGGTGTCAGTTGTAATGCCTCTCTCCATTGACTCTAACTTTTCTTTCATCATCGTTTTCAGGTGCTTCTCGGGTACCTTCCTTAATATTTAAACAGCCAATTATCACAGACAGGAATATATTAGATCAGAAGAACTAAGTTCAATTTGAAAACAGCCATCAAATTATGCGGTTGAAATGAGTAATTATCACGAACTTATTATTTATTTAGGTAAATAAAGATCCGAACATTTGAAAATATAAAATAAATGCAAAAGTTTGAAACAACGGGTTAAATTTTAACTCAAAATGATGAACAATTAGGGTCCTATAATACAGAGCAACAAATCAACAACTTTACTTGTTGAAATTTACGCGTGCTCAACAAGTCATATTCAATTCTGTAACACAGCTAAAATCGTTATAATTATTAAAACTAGCTCTTGTGGTTAACAATACTGTAATATAGCTACAAATTAAAGACACATTTAAATGGTTAATATTGTCATCATGAAACATATAACGATAAAATGTTAAAAAGTCAAAAGTACAAGAAAATTAATTATTTCTTTGCTCTTTTCTAATGTTTTTTTTTTTCAAAAATTTTAAACGCAATGTTTTTCAAGCTATTAAGAAGCAATAGATTGCTAAAATGATTCCTTCATCCAGATCGAGCAGGCGGCACAAAATCTGGGGCTGCACATTAGTGAAGGTAAAACAAAGTACATATGGTGGCGTCGAATGCGAGAGGAACAGTTGGTCAAACAATCAAGGTGGCGGAGCACGAATTTGAAGTGGTGCAATCCTTTAAATACCTTGGGTCAATAGTAGCAGCCCATAACAATATAGAAGAAGAAATACGCGGGCGGCTTCTCAAATCCAACAGAGCCTATTATAGTCTGTCAAAGCTCTTCAAATCCAGAAATCTCACCATAGCTTCAAAACTGCTGCTGTACAGGACCATGGTCCTGCCAGTACTCACATATGGATCCGAGACTTGTTGGCCCCATATGTGAGGAAGGACTATTCCGGAGACGGTACAATCATGAATTGTACGCAATCTACCTTGAAGCAGATATCGTGACAAAAATTAAGCTCGGTAGACTCCGGTGGGCAGGGCACCTAGCTCGCTTGAGCGAAGAGGAACCAGCTCGGAAAGTTCTTTGTGGTACATTCTATGGTAGACGACAGCGTGGTAGACCATGCTTGCGCTGGAGAGATAGCGTAGACCAGGACACCCGGAGCCTTGGGGTGCGCAACTGGATGGCGGCGGCTCGAGACTGCGATGGGTGGAGAGACTTGTTGAAGGAGGCCAGGACCGGACCCTGGTTGTCGAGCCGACGATGATGATGATGATGAGATTGCTAAAATATAACAAAATCTGTATAAAAATATACGCGAATTTCCGTTTTTTTTTTTGCCAAATATCAAAAATACAGTTTTCCTTCAATTTATTTTGTCATTTTAGATAACTTTAATCAAGAATTCCATCCTAATCGAAAATGTATTACGAATCGCAAAAAAAACCATCACAGGATCCATCGTAGTGGAAAATCTCATACAAATTGCTATTTCGAACGGATTCGATGATCGTTTTTTTTTTCGAGATTCGGAAAGATTCCGATTACAATGGAATTCGTGATAGGGCTGAATATGGCAGCTGCCAGTTCTAGGTATAGTGCTAAACTGAATAGAGCTGAGCTAAAACAGAAATTCGAATCTATCCTCTAGAATAATGCTTCGTTCGAAATTCGAACCAAACCGGTTCACCCGCTTACGCTCCAGCTTCTAATTTGTTGAGTATATAAAGGGTTTTCCAATAAGAGGTGTTATTTTGATATTCAAAGAAAAATGGCATTTTTTGAGATAAATGATAGGATGTTTATTTCATTATAAAGAGGAAGGTATGCCGTTAATAATGGAATACAGCATCAGCTAAATGGCCGCCACGACCACGCTTACAGGATCATATCCTTTTCATGAAATTTTCCATAACCAAATCGCAAAGTGGCTGCCCTATGTCCTCGATAGCCTCACGAATTCCATCTTTGAGGTCTTGAATCGACGCTGGGGTGTTGGCGTAGACCTTATCTTTCACATGGCCCCAAAGGAAGAAGTCGCAAGGTGTTAAATCACAAGATCTCGGTGGCCAATTGTGATCACCTCTTCGAGAGATAACACGGTCCGGAAACTTTTCCCGTAAAAAATCGATGGTTTCATTGCTTGTGTGGCACGTAGCGCCGTCTTGTTGAAAGTAAACGCTGTCCAGATCAATACCATCCAATTCCGGCCATAAAAATTCATTAATCATCTCTCGATAGCGCAATTCATTGACCGTAACTGTTGCTCCAGCCTCATTTTCGAAAAAGTAAGGTCCAATGACCCCGCCGGACCATAAACCGCACCAAACAGTCACGCGTTGAGGATGGAGAGGCTTTTCCGAGCCCCAGATGCGACAGTTTTGCTTGTTGACGTAGCCTCCGAGGTGGAAATGGGCCTCATCAGTCAAGATGATTTTTCGATGAAATTCCGGGTCATTTTCATGCATTTCAAGGACCCAATCAGCAAAGACACGACGTTGTTGATGATCAGCCGGCTTGAGTTCTTGTGTTAACTGAATTTTATAAGCCTTAAGACCCAAGTCTTTATGCAAAATACGGTGTAATGACGTTTGTGGAATGCCTAATTCCAAAGAACGACGAGGAATGGACAAACCTGGGTTTTCTTCAACACTTTGGGCTACAACAGCAATATTCTCAGTTGTTCTTGAGCGACGTGCACGGGTTTTATTCTTCACATCACTAACTTGTCCCTCGACAAGCTCGAATTTGTCCACCAATTTCTGTATTGCGGTCCGACAAGGTGCTTCACGACGACCCAAAAATGTTTTAGTTTTACGAACCGTCTCTGCCAAATTTTCACCATTTTTATAGTGAATTTTAATAATTTCAATGCGTTGTTGAAGCGTGTATCGTTCCATTTTTATTAATGGCGTAGTTTTTACTTGTCAAATGTCAAAAAATGACAGCTTGAAAAGTGACAGCTACCGAAATAGCGGGCTATTCAAAATAACACCTCTTATTGGAAAACCCTTTATACATAGAGTATAGTCACAGCATCTGCGCCTCTGTGGAAATTAACCATATCTATGTTAATTTCTTTGGTATTACGAGTCAGAAGATTGCTTTCTTGACCATCGGTATAGACTATGAATGAATGGGAGTAGTTGCACTGTGGCCTAAAGATCTATTGTGCCCCTATCTAGAGCTAGATGATCTTGCTCATTCTATAGCTCTTCCTCCAGATTTATACCTTTAAGTAATTTATTGAGTATCTGCAGTACTTTCAGAGAGGGAAATTCGTTCCCTTCTAATCTGATATTGTTCCATCCAGGTGGTTTTTTCTTTGATGCATAGGTGCATCGTATTTTCATAGTATTTGATCCTTATGACGAAACCATAAATATTCCAGAATTTGCATATGGGACTGTTTTCTAGGCCAAGAATACTATAAGGTGTCTTTCTGAGTTTGCAGTGGCCATTAAGGAGACCCGTAATTACTCTAATGTTGTTGCTACTTATGCTGATGCAGGTTTTGAAACGATCTTGGTTATATTTTCCGAGTAATAGTTTTGCCTCAGCTTGGGGAGTTCTTTCCAGTTTTTGGATCTTTAAGCCTCCTTTTCTTTTTTCATATTTTCAATCACATTTTTGTCTCAAGCCTAAACAGTCTGCCTCTTCATCTCCCTGTTGACAGGGACAACTTTTTTTAATAGTTTTTTCACTTCCATTTTGCAAACACATATATATAACCAATTTTTTTTGCTCACTTTATTGCTAAAAAATGGATAAAACTTGATTTTCTTAAGCTTTAAATAAATTTATATAGCCCAATTGAAAATCTTTTTTTATGTTTTTAATTTATCCGGCAGGCGGCTTATTATATTCAAAAATATTGTACTCTTTAATTTTTAAAAAAAAATTAAGACCCTAATCTAATCTCTAATCAGCTGTTGCAATTATGGCACTACAAAATTCACCTTTGCTGTGGTGAGTTTAGTTGTGAGCTTTCTTGTGATGATTGGTTGAGAATTCCAAAAATTTTATCGAGTCACAAGAATCCTCACAAGAAATACGCACAAGAGCATGTGACTTGTGACTCCTCACAAGGTTAGACTTGGGCTGTAACTCTGAGTAATCCAATTCTTCGGCCATGCAGTATGTTTATAACATATATGTCTGCATTTCCTTCATAACACCGTTTTTTCATTAATAATAAAAGTCCCTACATACATATGTATATACCTACCACATTAAACTATTTCTTTTTTCGTTATGAGGAATTTTAGTTTAAAACGAACTAGATATAAATTACAGTTTAATTAGTCCATTAGATCATTAAAGTCAATAATAATTAGGTAAACACCCAAACCGAAGAGACATGCGATCATAATAATGTATACCTTACCTATGTATTTCTCATTTAAATCTCAGAGCTAAGTCACAATAAGCATTTACGTTTATAAATTAAAAATGCTTTAAAAAGTCATTAGTGCAACATGAGAATGACTAACCAACTACACCAACTCTATAATATTTATAGTCATGTTGTTAGCAAATTCATATTGCATATATAGATTATTACCTTGCCCAACAAGCAAATCAAACTCAAATACAAATCTATTGTCTCTTGCAGACTAATTTGGATGCAATTAAATTGGCAAATTCTTTATAATACGACTTAACACAATGTCAACCCTCGCAAACAATCTCAAAACTTAATGACAAGCAATATGACTCCCATGCATAAAGTTGGCATAATAATATCATCATCAACTAACTATATGTATGTACATCTGTGTGTAGTATCACAACCTCAATATTAATATGATTGTGTGTTATTCAGTAGTGATGTTGTTAACAAGGGTATTCGACGTTTTTGTGGGTGGATCTGGATATCTGTGTATTTTCTCCAATTGGGGATTTGGAATCCTCGCCTCGCACAACTATAGCATGAACTCAAGCATAATGTTGGAGGTGGAAATGAATGAATTAATAATGGTTGGATATCCTGCTTAATCATTCCCTTTCCCAAGTCAATGTGTGATATGCTCGGGTTTAAAAATAGGGGCGGCTTATATGAACTGCTTATTTCGTGAAATAATTATTGAATTTAAAATCAAATTAAATTTTCTGTGGGAAAAATATTTTGTATAGAGATTTTGATGAAGATTACTTCTTGACAGAACTTAACAATAATTTTATATTCACATCTCAAGCTGTAAAATAAAAAACATTTAACCTGAATGAATATATATAAATATATGAATATGTATTATCTACTTGGCCTTCTTAAGACTACCAGTAGGTACCTACCTGCTGACAAAATTTGCTCAAAATCAGTTGCAGAAAAAATAGATAGATACATACCTATACAAATATGGCATATTTTCAAAGAAAACACTCAACAAACTACATGAATAATGAAAATGAATTTTAAGTAAGTGGAAATAACAAACAATCAGATGAGTCAACAAAACTGAATTGCCATAGTTAATGGAATATCCAGGGCTTAATCCACACCCACAGCTGACTCTTTAAAATGTATTTTAATGGAAAAATATACACAGCGATAGCACTTACATTATTCTTATTATTATACAGCAAACCAAGCTTCCCAGCGAAATTTTTATCTTTTTATTAATATGGGGATTTTCAATAAGAGCGCTACAAAAGTTTTTGTAAATAAAACAAAAACGGTTTTGAATATCAATGAAATTCTTTATTTCAGTGAAAGTACATTTGGTGCCATTATGTATTAAATTGAAGTTCGTTTGCATGGTCACCACAGGCACGCTTGCAGAAGTCCAGACGCTGAACCCATTTTTCGATGGTTTTCAAGCATAAATCGGCCGATACTGCTGCAATTTCACGTTCGATATTCGGACGAAGTTCATCAATCGTCGCTGGCTTGTTGGCATAGACCATAGACTTGACGTAGCCCCACAGGAAATAGTCTAACGGCGTCAAATCGCACGACCGAGGCGGCAAAGCGACTGGACCATTTCGTGAGATAATACGTTCTCCAAACTTGGTTTCCAATAAATTGATTGTGACATTCGCTGTGGGGCTTGTGGCGCCGTCCTGTTCAAACCACATGTCCTCCAAGTCCATATCATCCGATTGGGGCCAAAAATATTCGGTTATCATTGAACGGTAGCGATCCCCATTCACAGTCACGTGCCGGTCTTGATCATCACGGAAGAAGTACGGCCCAATGACGCCGCCACACCAAACCGTAATTTTTTCGGGATGCAATGATGACTAATGTAGTACGTGTGGATTGCTGCCTGACCAATACCGCATATTTTGTTTATTGACGAAGCCATTCAGCCAGAAATGAGCATCATCGCTGAAGATGATTTTTCGATGAAAATCCGAATCATTTTCAAGTTGTTGCCCGGCCTAATTCAAGAACATTCGACGCTTCTGGTGATCAAGCGGCTTCAGTTCTTGCGTCAATTTAATCTTGTAAGGATGTAGGCCAAGATCTTTTCGCAAAATTCGCCGCAACGACGTCACAGAGATGCCCAACGCTTGAGAACGACGTGTGAGAGACACATTTGGGCTTTCTGCAACTGAAGTCTCAGCGGCAGCAATATTCTCGACACAGCGGGCACTTCTTTGTCTCACTGGCACGGGAACATTTTGTACTAAGCCTGTGGATTCAAATTTTTCCACTAGACGCTCAATTGTTGATCTGCTAGGGCGATTATGACGACCATAAACTGGACGCAGCGCTCTTAACGTTGAGGCCACTGACTCCGAATTTCGGTGGTAAATTTTAATAATTTCGACTCGTTGTTGGCTCGTATATCTTTAAATCATGAAATGGCAAACCTTATTGAAGAGAAATGTCAAAAGAAGAAATATGGCGTCGTTTGCTGTCCCTGTTACTCTACTTTTGTAGCGTCCCTGTTGAAAAACCCGCGTAGTAAGAAATCAGACAGCTCAAAACCATAGATGAAGTTGTTTTAGTAAGCTGTTTCAAGACCTAATTTCATGATTTTTTACATTTTTCTTCAATCATGAACATGAATGTACCTAGATAAATATGTTTTGCACATAAATTCAATTTCAAAAATTCTAAACCTCTTGAACTACAAAAGCTAGTTCATCTGTTCATCAAATATATACCTATAATGAGCAAAAAAAAGGAACAGTTGGGATAAAGCCCCTCAATTTAAATATTTAATAGGTACCCATTTCTTAAGAGGCTTTTTTCAGACCGCAAACAACCAACGTTTGCAAATGTAGGTCTTAACCTTAAGGACGAAACAATTCTTCATAAGCTAAGCACATCAGACATACAACACATTTTCTCTTTAAGAAATCATTGATACCTATACCTATACTCGTATTTTCAAATGACGGTCCTTAGCTACTTCGAAAGAAGCCATAAAATATTATTTTAAGACTGCACAATGGTTCTGCAGTGATTTATATGCTAGGTAAGTAATAATTTCAGCATTTAAACGAATATAATTTTAATGCAATTTCTTCGTTGCACATAAATCGCATTGCAATTTCCTTAGAACTAACTAGACTAGACATTTTCCGTTTGTATGTATTGTAATGCTCGTTCATGTGCCATAAAGTCTTATGAACCGGTCCATTGGCAGATGTCGTATTTGAGAAAAAAAAATACTTAAAGAATCCTGGTAATAAAACCGCGGCACCAAATCCATACCATAATACTTCCCCAGACACAATGGCGTCGTTGTCGTCGTCCTTAATAAACAAAAATGTATAGGTACACACATTCAGGAAGAAAACCGAAGAATATGAACGAGAACAAGATTCCGAAAGTGAAAACAAAGAACAAAAGTTCAAAAAACAAAAACAAAACTAAAAAAAAAAATAACGCACAGGTAAAAGATGTCCTTTCTTGCAAGAAGAATCGTTCTTCTTTGTTGCCTGGAGCCAGCGTGCAGTAAATCCAAATCAAGGAAACGTATAATACGAAAGTAACGTATGAACCTATATCTACCTTTGCAAAAGGATCAAGCAAACCCTCTTTTACTTTTTATGGAGTTCGAGTTTAGCTTTAAAATTAGTTCGACCCTAAGACAGAATTTATATGCGTACCAGACATTTATAGGTATATCCTTGTGCGAGGACGGACGAAAGATCAGATCCTACATTGTGGCATTGTGCACCTTTTAAAACTCTGCCCTTAAGAAACAGAAGAAATAAGGGATTCTTACAAAAACTTTAAGATTATCCCAGATGGACAAAAAGACGAAGTTCTGTAGAAGGATAGGTAGGGTGTATATCCTAAGTCAATGTTTTCTGAACAATTTTAGAATTGTTTTTTTTTTTTTTTTTTTTCCTTTTGTAGACAGGAATTCCCACTGCGTGGCTGGTGGTTGACATGATGCCATTGTGTCCTTAGAGAAATACCTGGGCATAAGAATATCCTTACTTCTTGAGCTATATTATAGGTATAGAAAGGTGGGTACATGGCTTTTTTAGTAAGAAAAAAAAAAAAAAGTATTCAAGAAATGGTATGGGTATCCTATGAGATTTGTTTCATTCTATTGTTCGGACATTATGATGAGTTGTGCAGAACCAGAAGCAGAAGCCAGAAAAGTGGACGTTTAAGGACGCTTGATATATGTGCATGTAGACTTTTGAGATTTTACTTAAATCACATTGACCCAGGATCCTTTTGTAGGTATGATAAATTTGCGCGTTGCCATGCGGACACAAGGTGCGTTAAAATAATATCACAATGTCAGCATGAATGGGTTGTTACAGTTTGTGACAGCAAGATAAAAAGATGGGATGGATTCAGCTGCGCTGGCTGGTTAGGGAGATACGCCCCAAGACAGCAGATGCGAGCTTGAGGAAGTCACGCCAGCCATTGTGACATCATCGTGACATAACTAGATAGATAGGTATTGTACGTGTAGTTATCTAGGTATGTAATTAAGTTCTTGGATGAAAATGTAATTGAAATTGAAAAAAATGTGTTGTGACACACAAGATATCAGGTAGCTGGAGGGTTTTTTTTTCCTGTTGTATTTTTGTCAAAGTGGGTTTGTTTCTATCGAGCATGCAGTTGCAGGCTTCCGGAATGACAATATGCAAAAGCTTCATTTGCATATGCATACAGCTGGGTACCTACACCTATCTGATTTTTGCACCTTTCGAAGATCACGTTTCAGAAAAATGAGACATAGACATAACATAGGTATAGCATTAATATTGTGCATTATGTCGCACATTATAAAAATCGTTTGAACGGATATAAGGTGGCTGTATCAGATATGTACTATAAGATACGCCCTGATTAATATATTATGTAGTGTAGGTTTTCAGAAGTTAACTCTATCGCATACGCATACATACATTAGAATGTAGGTTCTATAAGGATTAATTATAAAATAATATTTTATAAATGCACATTTGTATACAGACTTGGAACTTATTACTGTTGAGTTATCGTCTTCACATTCTTCGTATGTCCTGGTTGCATTATATATCCCTTCAGGGTCTCTAGCATTTTTATATGAGAAATAATCCTCTGCTATTACTGAAATAGCTCAATCTACAAAAAACTCTAAAATCATGGTCTTTGGAGACTTTAACTTAACAAATCTCGACTGGCAGCTTGATGAGGATGATAAGTCATCATATATGTAATGTATTCGAACGTGGTCCTTTATTTGAAAGAAATTTTATCGAATCAATATTTCTTACCGGAATGAGCCAAATCAATGGAATTCCAAATGAAAATGTGCGTTTTCTTGATCTCGTTTTTACTGACAGTCCATTATTATTTGAAGTTTCTAATGTTCAAGACTACATGCTACCTAAGGTGCCTCATCATTGTGCTTTACAGTGTGATATTACACTAAGTGATGAACTGAACAGATTATCTCTTAGCACACGGAAAACTGCATTTAATTTAAAAAAAATAAATATTGCTAAGTTTGATGAATTTTTTAATAATCTTGACTGGACTAGAATATTGATTGCGGATGATGTAAACAAGTTTGTTGAAAATTTTAATGATATATTGAATAGCTGTATTGAGCATTGTGTTCCTACCAAAATATTGAGCCATGACCATACATCGTTTCCTTCGCTAAACAAAGATCTAAGACGTTTAAGGAACTTAAAAAATAAATACCGATCTTTTGTTTATTATAGAAGACTATTTAATAATAATTTGAGAACATCATATAAAGCCTTCATTGCCAAAATTAAGTGGAATATTTCAAAAAATCCCCAAGCTTTTTGGAATTTCATCAATTCTAAACGAAAATGCTCAACCTTTCCCTCAACCGTGCAATATAAAGATAAGACCTCAAGCTGTGATAATGAAATATGTGATATGTTTGCCGACTTTTTTCAACAGACCTATAGTACTAAAAAAGTAAGATGCTGTGAACTGAACTGAACCTCAATCGAACTGTGATATACCTTTCTTAAGACTGAATGAAGATGAAATAGTGCAATACATTGACGATCTAAAAGATAATTATGTCCCTGGCCCTGACAATATTCCGTCTATAAAATCGTAAAATCATGTAAGTCTCACATTTCGCCCGCTATGACATTTATATTTAATTGTTCTCTGTCAACTGGTGTTTTTCCTGAATTGCGGAAGTCTTCTTACTTAATACCTCTTCATAAAAGTGTCAGAAAAAATTTAGTTGAAAATTATCGTGTCATAGCAAAACTTTCATGCATTCCAAAATTATTTGAAAATGTTGTGTGTAAACACATTCAGTTTCACTGCAGAGGATTAATTTCACATGAACAACATGGTTTTTGCAGTAACAGGTCAACTTCAACAAATCTTCTTGAATTCACTAATCAAGTAAGTAAAAACTTGACCGAAGGCCTTCAAACTGATGTATTCTATGGTGACTTAAGTAAAGCATTTGATAGAGTTTGCCATAAAATACTTCTATTTAAATTAAACTGTTATGGATTTCCAAACTGGATGTTGACTTGGATAGCATCTTACTTGAAAAACAGGACCCAATATTTCAAACTGAAAAATGTCATCTCTAAAACCATAAACGTCGTATCTGGAGTTCCCCAAGGTAGTCATATTGGACCTATTCTTTTCTTACTTTTCTTCAATCTTGTACAGTAAGATTTTGATGTTTGCTGATGATTTCAAACTAATATATGGTTTTAAAACTAATAACGGTTATCTGTTTCTTCAACATGACATTGATAAGGTGTCTGAATGGTGCTCACAAAACGGAATGGATCTTAACACTAATAAGTGTAAGATAATGACCTACTCTCGGAAACGATATCTGGCTGACTCCTTCTAATTACTTTGTTGACAATATTCTTGTTAGCCGAGTTGATATGTTTAATGATCTGGGAGTACTATTTGACATTAAACTTTCCTTCAATCTTCATATTTATACAATAATTAGCAAAGCAAGGGGCCGTCTTGGATTAATAATGAGGTTCTCAAAGGAGTTTAATGATCCTTACATCTTTAAAACACTTTACTGTGCACTTGTTCGCCCTGTGTTGGAATACTGTAGTTGTGTTTGGTGTCCTAGTTATGACAACGCTATTAACGAACTTGAGAGTGTTCAAAAACGTTTCCTGCTGTATGCTCTTCGACATCTTCCATGGAACCCAACGCAACACCTACCGCCATATGAAAGTCGATTAAATCTTCTAAACATGTCGACACTGGAAAAAAGGAGAGAGGTTAATAATGTCATGTTCTTATTTCAACTTCTGTCGGGATCTATTGACTCATCTTATATTCTAAGTCAACTCAACATCAATACCCGTCCAAGATCTACTAGAAATCCAGCGTTCTTCTACATATCTAGCTCAAGGGTCAATTATGGTTTAAACGAACCTCTTAATGTTATGAGTAGAGACTTTAATAAAATTTATAGTTTAATTGATTTCAATAAATTTGCACCTTGTTTGAAACTTATTTTGTATTCTAGACAGTCAAATTAAATATTAATTTATAAAAACATAAAAACAAATATAAAAACAAAATAATTAAAATTTTAAATTTTTATTTATTATTTTAAAAACAATAATTTTCACAACTTATTATATGATCATGATTGTGCGACGCGTTTCGGATCTTCTTTCATCCATCATCGGGCGCGGGCGTACGTATGATTAATATACCACAACCGGAGACAACCACACCATGCAAATTAAATATGATTGTATCTTTGTTATGTTTATTATTTGAATTGTTATGTAAACAAATTGTTAAACTGATTTGTAAAACATATTAAACAACTTTGACGTGATTATCTGTAGTTGAAATAAATAAATAAATAAATAAATAAATAAATAAATAAAAAATAAAATAAAATAAACAGCCTGGTTGAGGATATGAATATCTAATTTCCTGAAGATCTAAGCAATAGGTACCTACTTCATCAGACCATTAGCTGCATCTATATGTATGTAAATACATACATTCATACAAATCATAGTATGTGCATTATTGTCAGTTAAACTAAATAAGTGTTAAAAGTTTTGAGGATCAGTAAAATGGTCACAATTTATTAAAAAAATAATAATAAATAATAGGTACCTTCTGCCAGTTATGGTCCTTTTTTTCATTGGGTGGCTTATTGTTCCTACCCTCTTGAATGTATACAATACCGGTCGGTAAAATTATAATCAAGCGATGCCAGGGAGCCTTTTAATTTCTAAGCCAGTGTTTGAAATGTTTTGGAACTAAAATTAGTTCCTGCCCCAGTGGATAATTTCTGAAATGATACATAATAGGTATCTGCATTTTGTTTTAGTTAAAAATGTCCTCTGAACAGCATACCTTTACAATAATCAAATCAAGGCTGAGATGGCGTGGAGCATAGTGAGGGAGGTGAGGGATCTGAAGCTAAAAATTTGGAACAAAATTTAATAGATACTAATAAAAATAACTTCTTTTATTTTGCAACTTTAAAAATCTAACAATCTTATGTAAATAATTTGAATACAACAAACATTAATTGAAAAAATAAGATAAATTATGCATTGGTATAGAGAGAAGGGCACAGACGATTTGATTTATGCTCAAAGTTGGTTTGAAAATCATGGAATTTTAATTGAATCCCCAAAAGAATAAATAAGAAGTAAGGTTTTGACTACGGAAATACAGATACAGCTTTTTGCCACGAAAGCGATTTTTCGAAGAAAAAATTATTTTCTCCCATAGAATATATATGGCCAATGTCGGACAGGACGTTAACAATTAATGAAGTTAAGATATTGGATCTCACATCTCATGAGTCATGATCCAAGACATTTGCAAAAACAGTATATTTAAGCTCTTGAATGGGTGCGATTGAGGATTATTGTAGCTCCCAAAAGCTATAAGAATTATTAAAATTTCTTATGTGCATCAGTTAAAGTTGCAGCTGTACAATATAATAATAATAAAATAAATATATATATTTGGTGACGCGACAGCTCGTGGAGAGCCGGAGCTAGTTTCAACCATTCTTGTGTGTATTAAGGACAGGAAATATTATAATAAACTCTTCTTAGATTTCACAATTGATGACATATAAGAAACATCGCTACGGTTGCGGGATAAGCTTTTTTCTATAATCATCTAAGGTTCATTTTATTCACTAGCTTTTAGATTTTCAGAAAAACGTGTTAAAATAAAGGTAGATATTTTTTTTTTTACTATGCATATGTAATTTTTTTATTTTGTGTGAATTTTCTAGAAGCAATACGTACTGATAGTGTGTGCAAAACAAAACAAATCAACCAGCAGATCGCATATCAAATTATCTATTTTTTTATTTTTCTCCTTAACTTCCTTGAAAACCTCAGATGAGATGATACCCTCCTGGTAAATATGCTATTCTAACCATAAATTTAATCTTAAGTTATGTAGGTTAGGTTAGGTTAGGTTGATGGGCTGACAGTGGATCTTGTTCCTGTCACACTTAGATCAATATTGATCCATTGTGGTACCCTTTGATGGATTGTACCATCCCTTTAAATATATAACCTATGAAATCCTATGGAGTATCAAGCCATTTGGAGGCGTTGATGAAGTTCATTAAATTTCAGATGTTATCACCTTTTGACTTCGAGATTTTCGCTAGATCGTTGAAGAAATAGCTACCCAAAAATTGCTTCCTTATTTCCTTAGGTAGTGAAGGGTATCCTCCTCTACTTCTTCGTCTCCGCAGCCTCCGAAAATCTCATCAGTACTAAGTCTCATATTGTTTCTATGATACCCTAAGTGATTATACCCTGTGATAAATCCTATCAAAAGATGATCAGTGATCTTTTTTTCAGGTTCATAATTTTGTCGGTTTTTTTCTTGCTGTACCTAGGCCACAGATTCTTTATAGTGGTATACAAGTTACGAGTGAGTTGCATCTATCATTGGTAAGTTCCATTATATCTTCTTACCAATTTCCCGTTTAATGGCACAGGGTGGAATTTTAACACCGGAGTCTATAAGGCTTAGTTCTAATGATGAACCAGTTCTTGCCAGTTCATCTGCTTTTTCATTTCCTAGAATTCCACAGTGTCCAGGGACCCAGCAGAGCTTGATGTTGTGCTGTGTGGCAAGGGACTTTTAGCTCTTCACGACAGCATGAAACCAGCTTGGATCTTATTTCTGTGGCAGAGATAGCTTTGATCGCTGCTTGCTGATGTCAGCCTGTGTAAGTTATGTAAAAGATTCCCTAATTCTATGTTAAGAAATTTTCAAAAAATTTAAACTCAAAAATATTTCAAATTCTTGTCATTAAAAATTCCTCTCCAAATAGAAAACTCAAATGAAATGGATTAAGGGTGTTTCCATTGAACTGTGGCAGTCCATTTAGTTTGAATTTTCAATATTTCATACCAGCCATCTATGAGTCAGTGGCAAGAAACACAAATCAACATCCCGCATGGCTTATTTGTAAAGAAATCATTTTTTGGCATTGAATAATCTGTCATTCACGACAGCTGTTTTTCCAATTCAAAATTGTTGTTCTAAACTGCCTTCTGCAGTTGTTCTAAAATTTCGTTACTTGTTTTTTATTAATTGTCCGGAGTAATCGTTTGTTTAATTTGGTTTTAAAATAAAAAGAATAAAGAAAATAAAACGGAAAGTCTTTTATATTAAACCCATAGAACGACGACGATAGAGACATCTGCATTTGATATTTCATTACCTTAAAATGCAAATGCATAAAATTTCTTTTACTATTGCAAGACCAATTAACATAATAATCTAATAGGAATTTTCGTTAACCTATACAAATAAATTTGAAACGGAATCGGTTATTTTTTTCAAGAACTGAACACAAACAAGGTTTGTGTATTTGCTTAACTTAAAAATATTATTAAATGTCGCAACCAAATTTTGAAAACTTATCATACGTTTAAACAAAAAAATCAAATGGTTAGTTACTTAGATAACTGAAACGATTATGATATCATCACACTCACATAGTTATCGATATCAGAGAAACTTTAATGTAGTTTTCGGTTAGATTTCGGAATTGTTCCATTCCTATAATTAGGAGTAAAAGGAGAGGAAGAGTAGTAACTCCGGACATGGACAACTCGAAAAGGACATGGAAAGAGGGGTTTTGAACAATTTTTGAGATAATGGTTGTTTAACTTTAAATGAAGAAACAGTAAAAGAAATAGACAAATATAAATGTAATTTTATTTTATGTTTCTTGAAATTTTATCATTGGAATAACATATTTTCATAGTAATTTAACATTAGGGAAAATTTTTAATTAAAATTTTAAAACATATTAACTAACATTAACTATTTTTCGTAATTATGAAAATAATAAATTTGATACATAATTGTGGAATGAATTGTTCATCAATGTGTAAAGCAAACAAAACAAAATTGAAGTTTTCGTATGAAACTATTAGGTTTCGTTTATGTCTTAGCTCAGCTATTAAAATAAAAATTGGTGTTTTATTTATGAAGCTCTTTTTTCCTTATATGCATCATTATTAAACTAACACCTATCCTCGATAAGGGCCTTGAAAATACAAGGAATTATTTTCTTTAATTTAGGATCGCAGCTTAAATCGTTTATTGTATAGCAAAACTTGTCCTTAAAATTTGGGAAACAATAAATCCAACATGACACAAATTTTATTCAAATTTTCAAAAACCGACATTCGTTGAAAGCAAAATAATGGGTCTTTGAGTCTCAATGAAGTTTTAATTATTTCGGAGCATCCTGCACTTTTTGATTAAGTAAAAGAGTGAGAATTCGCACGGGTAGGCAAACCTAAGCTTCGCATAAAAATTACAAAAAGATAAATATTTAAGCTACTTTTTGTAATTGAATACTAATTTCTGGGTCTTAATCCACTTCAAGTTATGAATGGCAAAATTCGTAAATATATGACTATCTAAGTTCAATCTTTCTTACTTTTTCAACAGAGAAAGAATTTTTTTTAATCAAAACAACGTTTTTGTTTTTATTCCATTTAACTCTATAAATATCAAGTTTTTATTAAAAATTACTTGTCCAACACAAACAGAATTTTTAAAATCGAATATCACTTTTTTTGTTTTACCTCACTTCACCCTATAAATCTTCTATAAATATAAAAATGAGTTTTGTGTGTGACCTTATATCTACAATCCGGCTGGGTGGATTTTATATTTTTTTTTTTTAATGAAAGGGGACGATTTGTAGATGGTTGATACTTGAAAATCCGTCCAGCCAAAGTTTTTGTAGTCCATTTTTCAAAGCTATATCGCAAAAGCATCCGATTTCAAAAATTCCGTTTGTGTTTGAAAGGTTATTTTCAGTGGATGGCTTTAGGGATATTTTTTTTTTCAGGTTGGTATATTTATAGGGTGATACGGGGTAAACTAGAAAAGTAGTAGGTATCTCATTTTTTAAATTTTCTTTGTGTTTGAAAAGTTATTTAAAAAAAATTGTTGTTTATATAGTGAAGTGGGATTAAAACAAAACTTGGGTTTCATTTACCAAAGTTCTTTCTGTTTTCGGAAGGTAGAGGATCATATTTTCACAAATCAAGCCATCCATAAGGTGAAGTAGGTTAGAACCCATCATAATTTCACAAATCAAGCCATCCATAAGGTGAAGTAGGTTAAAACCCAGAAAGTTGTATTCGATTACAAAAAGTAGCTTAATTTATTTATATTTTCTTTTGTTATTTGTATGCGAAGCTAAGATATGTTTACCTGTGCGAAGCCAAGGCGGGCCAGCTAGTATTACATATTTTTTTGAAAAAAATAATTCCGGAAGCCATCGCCTAGAAAAACCTTTGATATACGTATGTACAAAAAAAAAAATTTAAATCGATTACAACTTTTCATTTTTACCCTAGTAGAGTAGATACCTAAATCCATCCACTAAAAATGACCTTTTTATTTTTACCGCATTTCACCGTACAAATATTAAAATTTTGAAAAATAATATCCATAAAGCCATTTTATGAGAAAAACGATTCAAACGAAAAAAGGATTTCTTAAATCGGACAATTTTTTTCATTTTTACCCCATTTCACCCTACAAATAGCAAAATTAAAAAAAATAAATCTATTTGGAGCCATTTCGTAATAACTACCACTTAGACGCAGGTAGAGTTTTTCCAATCAGATACGTCTTTTTCATTTTACCCCATTTCACCCTACAAAGTGAATTTTTCCAAAATTTTAATATTTTAAAATCCATCAAATCAGAGATAATTACAATCGGTCCAACTGTTTTCAAGTTATAAATGGTGTAAATACACCGACTTTGGTTTATATATTAAAATTTCTCTTCAAAAACATGGTCTTTTTTTCATAGCGCTAAGAAAAAGTTAATAACTATTTATTATTTATTTTATTGCAAATTTATAAAATTGAATCGAGTGGTTCTCAAGATAGTTAAAGCGATATATGAAAAATTTAAATAAATTCTTATAGCAAAAGTATCATGGTTATTCCTTTAATTTCCCAACGAAGAATTGTATTCACAAGTAAAAATAAAAGTCGAATCAATCACTTCCCCAAAAATCCTTCTTCAAAAGATTTTGTATTTTATTTTATTTTATTTTATTTTTTTAAGGAATTGCAGTAAATCCTTATTTATCAAAAGCGACATAATCGAATTAAAAGGCTGCATCCGATATAAATCATCCACATGACAACAGCAACACCATACACAAAATATCTGCGACAAAGAAAGAAGAACTATACGAAAAATACGTAAAGTTTTGCTCCAAAAAAAGTTCCATTCAAAGATTCTTTGAGGTTATAATGTGTTTGCAGCAAGGAGCCAAACTCCTTAGCACACCCATATAATGTCTTGTAGGTTACTTTCTTTGGGAGTTTCTAGGATCGCATTGAAGACTATTCTTCTTTCGGTTAACAATAGTTTTTTTTTATATTAAAGGATATTTTTTGCAACAGAATCCTTGAGATAAATTCTGGTTGAAATTTTAGTATTTATTTCCTTTTCCAGGATCTCGCAACCTCAGCACCAACAAAACATTTTTCGTGTGATATCGATTTTTTTTGTTGTAATAGCACTCAGTATCAGAAGTGATTTTCACTTTGTATAAAAATCAACTATAGGGAAGCGACTAATAAATTTTGAAGTTCAGACGAAACTTCGAGTGGATTTCGGGGGTAATTTTTCAAATTCAATCACATTCAATCGAGAGCTAAACGGAGATATTTCGCACTCGATAACCACCATGAGATACCAAACGAAAACGAGTTTACGAGATGAGTCGTCTTCTCTCTCTGCTCCTATTTTATTGTTCATGGTTGCACAAGCACATGTACAGAATGCACAACGTACAAAGTATAACAGGTGCAGTGAAGTCAAAAATGGGATATGGCTTAAAATATTAATTTATGAGAAAGTGGTAACAGTGGTTTTAAAAATAATTAAAAATTTTATTTGAAGAAAATGGGTGATCCAATTCGAATTTAATGCAGAGTTAAAAATTGAATTTTACAAACAAATCTTTCATCTCTTTAGAAAATATCGAATTTTCAAAAAAATAATTTTGAATTTTTTTTAAACCAAAAATATTTTTTTTTGAAAATTTTGATAAGCAATATTATTAAAATTCATTAAAAGTTTCTGTATACAAAATATAGTTTTAGTTGGTTTATCACATAAATGAGGCAGTCGAAAGACAAAAAATAAAACGTTTTATGAAAGTTACAGTACAACTGTTAATAATAGTGATATGTTAAATTTAATAATTTGAAATAGTAAATCCAGCTAATTTTGATTTATTAAGATATTAATCAAAATCATAGGAGTCGTGTTTGGGCAGTAAAAATTTTCCTTAATAGTTTTTAAACATTTGTATGGAGGTACCCATATTTTTGGTTATAGGAATAATTATTGTTTAAAATCTCTAGATAATATTAAAAAAACTGCCTTTTGGCAAGTTTATTAAAAATCGACCTAGTCAGTTTTGAATTTCTGAGTTTTCAAAAACAAAATTAACATGTTTTAAAAATTCAAAAAAACAACATTATTTAAGCAAATTTTGGTAAACAATAAGTAAGTATTATGTAAAATGTATCAATCATTCTTCATAAAAAATTTATCAAAATCAGTTTAACCGTTTTCAAGAAAATCGAAAATCAACAAAATGTTTCTGTAGGAAGTGCCATTACATTAATAGGTTGCCATTTTTTGGACCCATTTTTTTTTTGTACTGATTGGAAGCTTATAACTTATAAAATTTATTGAATTTAAAAAAAAATCAGTGAAGCCGATTATAGAGAAAAATAAGATTATCCTTTTTGGCCGAAATCCTAAAAAAATAAAAAAAACGTGTCGAGGGAATGTTAAAATTAATCGATCCATCCGTTTAGGCTGTAGCTGAACAGACAGACGGATGTTTTTTTTTCGATCTAAAGTTTGATTAAAATCTCGAGTTCGACTTTTTTACGAATCCATAAATTGCCATATTGAACCTATAAATCGCAATAAAAATAGAAATTTAAAGAAAAAATGTACCTCCTATAAATCAGTGAAAAATTTATTATAAGAAATTAAATTTAGGTGGGTAAAATAGTTTGGCTATAATTTTGTGCTGCGCAATGTATTTTTATAAAAAAAAAAAAAAACAAAGCTTTGTTGCGGTAATTGTTTAATGAATTTTAATTTTATCCTTTAGTTTGTATAGTTTAAGAAAAATTCAAAATTACGCAGTAAATAGACCATGATGGTGATTTGTATTTTTGGCATACGACTACCGGTATAAGTTAAGATCTCAAAATTGTATTCTTCCACTGATCTACCTCACTGGTAACTCTGTTAGAAATTGGTACACCAAAAATATTCGATTGGTTTGATTGCCAGTAAAAAACAAAACAAAATAAACGGCAATCCACTTGCTTTTCGAAATCAAATTCAATACATAAACTTCAATGATGTATACATAAATTGGATTTCAATTGTTTTTTATTTTGGCTATTTTTTTGCAAAAAAAAAATACGTACTTCAATTTAAGAAGAATAAGAATGTATAGGTATGTGGTGAAATGGATGGTCTCTTTTTAGATGCAGTAAAACTTGATGCTTAAAACTTGAAAACAACTGGACCAAATTGGATACTTCCTTTTGCGAATTTGTTTGTAATTGCTCCGCGAAGGTTTAGGAAAAAGGCAAAAGTCGGAACATTCTCAACAGGTGGCGCTGTAGGAGCACATTTCATTTTTTCAGTTCAGTTCAATTCAATAACCGTTCAACAGGTTGCACTGAAAGTGGTAAGAAAATGGCTTTAGGGATATTATTTTTCAAATTTTATAGTTTTTAGGGTAAAATGGGGTAGTGAAAGAAATATCCGATTTAAGAAATTCTTTTAACGTTTGAAAGTTTTTTTTTAGTGGATGGCATAAGGGTTTTTTTTTCCAGAAAATTGGCATTTATAAGGTGAAGTGTGGTAAAAACAAAAAGTGACATCTGATTTCAAAATTTTTTTTGTGTTTGAAAGTTTATTTAAAAAAAAAGTAACTATTAAAATAGAGTGATATGGGATAAAAACAAACAAATTGGTTTTTGATCACACAAATTCTTTCTGTGTAGGGAAAGTAATAAAGGTTGGACTTAGCAAATCATGTTTTAACATATTTTGCCATTCATGACGTGAAGTAGGTTAAAACCCATTAAGTAGTATTCAATTAAAAAAATAGCTTAAATATTTATTTATATTGTCTTTTGTAATTTTTATGTGAAGCTTTGGTTTGTCTACCCGTGCGAAGCGGGGCGGGCCAGCTAGTACTTTAATATAAAACAAAATGTGTGCAACGAAAACTTTTTCAAAGCTTGAAAGTTATGTATACGAATGTGAAAACATATAAAACAAATAAATAATTTATTTGATATGTACAGTATACATACATATCAAAGCATCAGCAATTGTTAAGGTTTCATTGCAAATTGTATTTGGAATCAATGTTCGTTTTATTGGTACTTCAACCCTTAATTTCTGTTGACTATGCCACCAACTACAAATAATGAATTCTATGGAAACGATTATATATGGTTATATAGCATCAACAGCTTTAAAATACATACCTACATCAATTACCTAACAAATTACACACTCAGCAGCATTTTTATCGACATTGAGGTAATCTATTAATCTATTAAAATAAAGAAATCAAATTTTAAATAAAAAAAAACTTCAACGAGTCTTATTTTCATCTTTTTTTAATTTACAA
This sequence comes from Leucozona laternaria, assembly GCA_932273885.2. Classification (NCBI taxonomy): domain Eukaryota; kingdom Metazoa; phylum Arthropoda; class Insecta; order Diptera; family Syrphidae; genus Leucozona; species Leucozona laternaria. Next base: position 16,131,118 of record OW026368.1, on the reverse strand, counting down.
AAAAAATATATGTTAAAAAAAAATTACCTATGATGTGCTATCAACTCTGACTCTGATCATACATGAATTTAATTTTATTTAATGATAAATTTCCTCAACAGAAGCATATAATTTACCTATTTATTTATTCTCATTCTTTTTGTATTTTCTTCCATTGTCATAATATCATGTTAATCTCCTTATAAAGGTAAACCTACTTATAAAGGAAGTAAAAAGAACGATGAAACAAAAACATTAAACAGTTTGCTCGACAGAAAATGATCTTACTGTTTTTTTTTTAAGTATTTCAGATATCATAAAAGCCGAATTTTGTTGTATGCCCAACGCAAATACATGCTTAGGTACGCATGAAATAAAGGTGCAAAAGAAAATGTAATCGCTGCTTCCAAGAATAATAATTACCTGTGAAAAATAAAATTGGAATCGATTTTTTCTTAATCCTCATTTATTAGTTATAAACACATGGCAACCCCGAATAATTTTTACTTTATTTACTTGTTATTTGATATAAATTTAAAGACAGACCTTAACCTTGAGACTTTTTCGCAGGTTTTAAATAATTTTTTTTTAAATTATTTATGTCAAGTTTCACAATTTAAAATTAAGAGAACTGTTTGGCAATTCGAGAAAGCCAAAAACTTTAACTGCTCACTATGCTTCCTCGGTATAGTGACGTAAACTCCAGCGCAGATATGATTGCAAATTTAATTCTTTTTGGAATGAAAAATTTTATCCCGAATAGGGAAAAATCTATCAAACCAAAAGAAAACTCATGGTTTGATTCGAGCTGTTCATATTCGACGAACCAAATTTTTGCATGACCAAAAATTAAGGCAAAAAATACTACAATGTCCCAAAAGTAGTAAAATTTTTTGGTCATTTGCAAAAAAACATACGAAATTCTACTTCGTCTTCGGTTCCGACGCTCATTTTCAATGACACCCCTGCTGTTAGCACGCTGGATAAAGTCAATTTGCTTGCAGCACAGTTAGCTGTTAATTCGACGTTGCCAGTAAGTGTTATGACTCCTCCTGTACTTGAGAGCGCTAATGATTTCATGGAACGAATCTTCTTTCGCACTCGTGCAGTTGCAAGAGTTCTTAAGGACCTTGATGTGCACAAATCCGCTGGCCCGGATCGTATCCCTCCTATTGTTCTGAAGAGGTGTTCTTCTACGCTGGCAAAACTACTGCGTAAGCTTTTCCACCTGTCCTACTCTACTGGTCTCGTTCTGAGTGGATGGAAAACAGCATTTGTCCAGCCTGTGCCTCAAAAAGGGGAATCTTCTTCACCCTCTAACTACCGTCCAATTGTCCCTTCTTTCCAAGGTCATGGAAACGCTGATTAATCATCAGCTTAAGAAATATCTTGAAGAACAAAAGCTTCTAAATGACCGGCAGTATGGCTTTCGTAGCAATAGGTCCACTGGTGATCTGATAATATATATCTCACCGAACAGTGGAACAAATCTTTGCACCGTTTTGGTGAAAGTAAGATTATTGCACTGATATTTCTAAAGCGTTTGATAGAGTTTGGCATCAAGCTCTCTTATCGAAAATGCGTGTATTTGGTATCGATGAATCTCTTCTTCGTTGGATTAGAAATTACCTTTCGGACCGCTCAATACAAGTCGTATTGGGTGGTTTTAAGTCTGATATTCATAAAAATAAACACTGGTGTGCCCAAGGGCTCCGTTTTGTCTCCGACTCTCTTTCTGATATTCATCAATGATCTTTTGTCTTAGAACTTCTAATTAATTAAATTGTTTTGCTGACGACAGTACCCTCAGCTTTTCATATTCGTTTCTAGAGTAACATCCTTATCCTTCGGATGTGGATTTAGAGCGGCAGCGTATGATAAGCTCATTAAATTCTGATCTCGACAGCATTGTCCAATGGGGAATCAAAAATCGCATAGAATTTAATGCTTCAAAAACCCAATTCTGTCTCTTGTCGTTGAAGCGGAACCCGCCCCCTATCCATGAGCGGTACTAGAATTGAAGAAACCGAACAGCTTTCAGTTCTCGGTATGTGCATCACAGACCACCTTTTGTGGAATGACTGAGTATATTCAAAGTCGCCAAAAATGCTGCTAAATGTTTAGGTTTTCTTCGGCGATGCAAGAAATTTTTCTCCCCTTCTGATCTGATGGCTGTAATCTACAAAGCCTTCATCCGTCCAAAGCTTGAGTACAACTCTCACATCTGGGCAGGTGCTCCTTCAACTCATCTGAATCTCTTGGATAGAATTCAAAAAAGAGCTTTAAAAATGATTGGTGATATAAGTATAACAGGCACAATTACAACTCTGGAACACCGCCGTAATGTTTCATGTCTCTCTCTATTTTATCGCTACTTCCACAAACAGTGTTCTAGTGAAATAGCCAGCTGCATTCCTCCCCTAAAACAATTCAACCGTAATACTCGCGCTTTTACGAATGCTCATGAGTTTACCCTTGAGCCCAATTTTGGACGTACCGCCAAGTATAGAGATAAGTTCTTTAGCCGCACTACAAGAATGTGGAATGCTTTGCCGGCTCTATTTTTACCTCCCCTTTTGATATTGAGAAATTCAAAACCAATGTGCACCGGTATCTCCTATTAAATCCTTCCCTATTTTTATTATCGCTCGCACTGTGTTAAAACATTTTAAGGGTAGTCAAAATCCCTTTAGTGTGCGCTGATAAAAAAAAAAAAAAATTTAATGAAAAAAAAATAATGTCTGGTTTTAGAAAAATCCACTTATTTTTTTTTATTTTTTTTATAGCAGTATAAAATTTATTTTAAATCAAATGTTACCTTGATTTAAGGCGAAAAATTAATCAAATGACAATTTTAAAATTTTCGGCTACTTGAGTTTTAAAATTTGAAAATCTATCGACTAAGAAAAACAACTTATTTACCCTAACTCAAACTTACCCTCTTTTACCCTACTTGAACTTGATATTTGATTTCTTTTTCCGCAACTTAATAAAATTTACTTTTACAACTTTTTGATTTTCCCAACCCATATTGGGCCTCTCTTGGATATACCTACCTTTTGTTCGCGAAATAAATATTTTTAGTATAAAATCGGTGCCCGCAATACGTCATTGGGTTACTGCCTCACCGACTTTAACTTCTCGGGGCAGCCATTTCTGTATACTTATCCAAATTAACTTCCAATTTGAAATCACCCCTTTCTTGTTATCCAAACTGTATATATACCTATACCTAGCTATGCAGTATTCATTTTTTCTTCTTTATCCGCAATTTTCCAACCCTTTGGCAAAAAAGCTGAAAGTGTCATCAACTATCTACCACCACACCACGTTAGGCATAAAACATTCAGTTTTTTGTCGCACCAACTACTATATAGGTATAGTGTCCAAGTCTCCCAAGGCGCTGGCAGTTTTGTGGAACAAAAAAATATCCTCCTATAAAGAAAAGTTTGTAGATCCTCTTCTTCATCAGATTCCAGCCGTCAAGCCAGCCAAAAACCAAACAAAAAAAAAAATAGGGGAAGAAAACACAAACACAAAAACAAAGTGAAAGGAAACAAACTTTTTGCATTTTTTTGGATGCCTTCAGAGCTAGATTTGAAAATTCAACCACCTCCTGGTTCTTTCCTGTTTGTCTGATCCTGGCCGATGCTGTTAGTGTGTTTTTTTGTGCCTTGAAAAATCGTAGTCCTGCAATCGCCGAGAGGCAAAAAGTGTAAAAGTGTTTTGTGGTGCAAAATGTTTCTTTGAGGCAACACTCTACTTCAATAGTAAAAGTGTTGGATAGCGGTTTTGGCTTCTGCCATTAAAAAAAAAAATAAAACAAAAAAAAATAAAAATAAAAAGAAGAACTGCTGAGTGATGAGCCATGAGATGAGAACCATTTAATGCAGAGCACATGCACACAGAGGTCTTGGAATTGGAAGTTGCAAGCTACGTCCGTCGGTCGTCGGCATCGGTGTGGGAGGCAGTTAAAGCCCAACAGCGATAGATGCATTCAGCGTTGTAGCTCCGAATTGCCGCCGTCCTATAGTTGTTGTCGATAGACTTTGTCAATAATGATTTCAATGAAAACAAAAAAGGACGACTCCTTATGTCCTTCCTTTTCGTAGTGCGTTATCAACTTTTTCATTTTTTTTTTGTCCAGGACATTTGAGTTTGTTGAAGTTTTATTTGTTTAAACGGCAGAAACTGTTGGAAACTTTTAAAAACAAATGGCTGTCCTTAAGCTGATTTTTGTGCTGGTGCTTGTTTTGGCGATTTGCTATCAAACGAATGTCAATTGCTTTGACGATGATTATACACTATTTGTTTCGCACAAGTTCACTGTGGGTAAGAGACAACTTTATCGATTTGTGACGATACCTGAACTGGTCGATAGGGTAGGTTTATAATACATTCTGTTTTGACTAAATAATAAATTTATACATATATGTAGTTGAACGCTAATTTTAAATGTGTCAGTGTAAAGGATATTTCAAACTCGCGCATTTTATAAAAGAAGTCAATGTTTCGTGGTTTTAGGCACTAGAGGTGTTTTTTTGTTTGTTGTACAGATGTAGGTATGGGTACAGGTATAGGTATAATTTAGGTACTCTTAAAATTAAAAGAATTACAGTTTTATGGCTCTTATGATTCCAGTTAGAAGCTTCCCCTGAAGAAGTTGGGAAAATCCCACGAAATGTAGGGTAAAATTATGGAATAAAGTTTTGTATTTGCATAAAGAAGAGAATGACCAAAATAGCCTTATTATCTACTTAACCAGCTTACGGCTTGAGTTTTGAAGGTTAAGTCATCAAATTTAAAGTTTTTTTTTAATTTTGCATGGTGAGGAAATAACTGCTTTCTATCGTCTTTGAATTCTATCACAAGTAGGGCAGAATTACTTAAAGAAGGATTAAATAATTCTTAAACGGTGCCTGCATTCTTCTTTAAAACGAATTTAAATTCGTATTAGGTGGATAAAAGAGGGGCAAATGGGGTGTCCGATAGAAGGAATCAAGAAGCTAAATTGATTCTTAAAATCTTCTTAATTCGGAATTACATTTGTCCTAAATACTTCTTTACTCATTCTTAAATAGGTATTAAATTTTCTTTCCCTTCAAAAAGCCTTCTTAAATACTTCTTTACTCCTTCTTTAAGAGGTATCTATATTGTTTCTTATGACAACAAAAATTAAATTTATTTATTTTGTTTTTATTTTTATTTATTTTGTATTATTACTTATTGGTTTGGTTTTTGGTTTTGGTCTTTTACTTTAATACTTTTATTTTCTATTTTCAACTATTTTTGCCTTTTCCTGTAATTACATTATTATTTTACACTGTAGTTTAAGTCAATTTTTTTTAGCTATCTGTGCTTCCACCGGGATTTGTACTCAAGTTCCTTCGGATGCCGTTCCTGTGTGCTACCTACTTAGCCAATCTGATGCATTTCAATGCTTGTCTACATTAAGAGATAGGTGAAACCGTTTTCTATTTTTAATTGTGCAAAAGAATTGAGGTATGTTACTCGTAGTAAAAAAAATAGCAATTATAATACCCACATCGTATTAAATAAACAAATATGCACAACGAAAACTCAAAGTTCAAGTTGCTTCAAAGACTGAAAAAAATGGGATTCCATATTTAAGTATTTAATACACCAAAAACCTAATTTCAAAAAATGCAGTAACACGTTTTCGTAATATTAATTTGTTAAAAAAAAAATTGATGATTTTTTAAAACGAGGCTGGGAATCGAACTCAGGCTTCCGGCATGACAGACATGCTCACTAATCATCACGCCACCAACTACTACTCGTATCAAGAGGTGCAATTCATAATACTATTTTAAGAAGACTTAAAGAAGTATTAAAGAATTACAAAAATGCCGATTTAATTCCTTAAAAAAAAATCATTTTAGAAGGATTAAAGAAGTATTAAAGAAATAAAAAAAACACCGATTTAAGAAAAGCCAATTTAAGAAGTATTTAAGAATGCTTTAAGTAGATGGAACATACCTACCAATTTAAGTTCTTAAACAAAATACTTAATTAAGAAGAAATAAAGATAGAATACCAATTAAGATTGAATAAAGTATGAATTAAGAAATGTAATATACCGAAATTATACTATTTTGTGCTACTTGTGATGTTACCCTTCTTTGTTCAACACTCACTGAAATAACAAGACGGGTTCCATTCGTCATATTCACAGTTAAAAATTTCCGGAAAAAAAGTGATATGTACGTTTCAAGAATTGCTTATAACTTGAGTTCTCGTGATCGGATCTTTAAAATTGATCTACATTTATACCAAAACATTATTTATATAAAAATTTAAATATAAATTGTTTGTGGAATTTTCAAGGGGAAGTTTTAAGAAGAGAGATCGTGGGAATCGTGTTATGCGGTCGCAACGCCACTTCTAGATTGAAGATTTTTTTAAAGCTAAATTTATTTTAAAAACCACATTAACTAAATAATAACAGCAATTTGAATGTACACCTTTATTTTTTTGTAGCTTAGAAAAAATCAGATTTATTGAATAATTTAAAATGTTTTCTAACAGAGTTCTAAGTCCTTTTGCTCTCAATCTCGACATTATACGAATGGCTATCACAAACATAAGATCTTAGTTGAACTTCTAAAGTAGTAAAACTTGGCAAGGAAATGCCTTTTTTTCACAGAGTACCTAGGACAAACTTTATTTACAAAAATTTCAATAGCTATTCCCTTGAATACTTGTATTAATGATCCTTAAATCCTTTTTAATGAAAAGTTAACAAAGCTATAACTTGTCATTACTTATTGGTGACACCAATCTTGTTACCCCAAATATAATTTAATCCTCTGACCTAAACAAATATATTTTCATGCTTTAACTCCTCTTAAATTAAGGATAATTGAACCTGGTGTTCCGTTAAACTTTTTTTTTTGTTTTTATCAAAACCTCATTTATTTAAACAAAAAGAAAAGGGAGAGCTTACCCCTCGATAAACTTTTTCTAGCCTCTAAGTGTTACAAAAAAAGGTACCTACCTAACTCCCTATCCTCATACCTATAGTGTTCCGCTTTAAAAAAAAAAGGAAAAAATTCCTAAAGGGCCTATTAATTAAAACTTCAAGATTAGACTTTCTTTTCAACAACAATAACAACAAATATAATTTAAAAGAAATTCCATCATCCACAAAAGTATTCTTACGTATACACCTATAAGTACTCAACGTTTTTTCTTTCCCTCTCCCTTCCCCTATATTTAATTGCCCTTCTTTTAGTGTTGCTCTGTTTCTTCGGTCTTCTTCGTCGGTCAATCAGAAATGTTTTATAATCTACCTACCCGACTCTGTTTTTTTTTTTTATATTCAAGTGCTCAATAGATTTACAGTACAGGCAAACAAGGATAAAAAGGAATACAAAACACAAAAAGTTAACTTCGAAATGAGTCCGGTATCTGACAGTCATTAAAATGTCAGACGTGTCTTAAGCTACCCACATAATCAAACCACCTCAATAAAGACCAAAAGAACGACAACGACGATGGTTAGTGCGGTCGTCGTCGTCGATGTCACCCTCCCTCTCATCCTTCTTGTTTTGTCCTGAAAATAGTGCTTGGTTTGTCCGACTGTCGTGTAGTAGGTACTTTTGGACGATGACGACAACGACGACCACAATGAAAAAGGTCCCCTCAAATGAAAGCCGCAAAGGGAAAACTTTGACTCAGCAGTTAGCAGTCAGCAGTAAATGTCCTTTAAACTTACTTTTTTCACTCCCCCCTTGGTCCTTATTTTACTTAAAGTAGAATTAATTAAGATTTTTTTTTTTATTAATACTTTATTCCCCCCTAACCCTACAGTGGATGAAATGGCTTCCATTCTTCATGGCTGCAGACTTTAAACCTTTAGGAGTTGGTAAACATTTTATGATTTTTTCAAGTGAGTTTTTTTTTTTGAAATGTTAATATATTTTCATGATGTACTCGTATTTTAACAAAGCTAATTTTAGATGATTTCCAATACCTCATTAAGGTTACAGACCATCAGGCTGGGGAATTTCTGGCACTGGAGTCAGAATTATTTTTACGACCAAGAATTGAATTGGTTTTCAGTGGTCCAGCAGAGCAGGATGGAGAAGATACATCATCGAAACTGGAAATTCGGATGAGTTTTCAAAGGACTTCGCTTTTATTTCAAGTGTGTGGTGGTATGGGATCTGTGAGGCCTATTTGCTGAAAGGAAACTTAAATACTTAAGTTCAATAAAATCACATTTTTGTGGTAGTTTATACAGATGATAAAGTACAAAAAAATAAAATTTAATCGAACTTATAAGTTTAAGCTTCGTATGAGCAATCGGGTTTAAGAATAAGCTTGCTTAAAATCGTTTGAAAGAACTACCAAGAGCATTGACTTGAGGTTTGTTTTCTTATATATTTTAAAGAACACAATCGGAAGAATGTATCGGAAGCTTCTTGAGCCGAGATTGATGGAGTCTTTGGAGAAACTACATGGAATTTTAAGCCACATGCCAAAAAACCAGATGTTGCTCTGACTGTACCGAATTTAAGCTGAGAAATTCACGATGTTTGAATTGAAACAATTAGTGCTTGTAATATTTTTAAGTTTTAAGGAGAATAACTGGGAACAGTACTACCTATAACGAAAGTTAGATCACTTTGGTTTGTTGTTAGTGGATTAGGGTTGCCATAAATAAATTATGATAAAGTAAAATAGTAAAAATCTAGGACAAAACACAAAACACATTAGAAATAGCTTTAGTAAAATATAGTTTTGCTTAAAATATTAATAAAATAAAATATTTTAAGAACAGCTACAATTGCGACTGGGAGGTCCCTAGTCGTATTTTGTTTTATTTTGAGGAAATAAGCATTTTATCCTCGGCATTTTGGAAACATAAATATTATATTTGGACTTTTTTTTAATTTTCAGTATGCCATGCCGGTTTAAAAAATAAATAAATAAATTTAGTAGCGCGATAGCTTGTTGAGATGCAGAACCTATAGTGACTTACAAATCTCAACCATTTCTCTGTTCGTGTTGTTTGTTTGCAAGAGCGGAGGGGACCTACAATTTTCTGCTAAATCCGAACGACTAAGTTCAGAGGAACTTATATAAGGGATACCTTTGGAGGTTTTGTTACTTTCTCGCAAGAGGCAGTACATATCTCGTTTTCTTAAGCATTTATTTAGGTTGACGAGGCTGGGTATTATCTTTAACTCAAGGGTTTATAATACAAATTCTATATACTACTGAAATACATCAGCCAATTAGAATCCTTGGCACTATTTAATTGGACTTGTTGAATTATTGATTCAAAATTGCTTTTAACAGCCTTTAGTCCTTTGGCGTTTCGTTGACTAGTAGAGGCCTAGTCAATACGAAATTTTTATTAAGTTCATCAGTTCAACTAACATGAATTTTTTGCCAAAAATAGTGCTTAGTCTTCTACTTGGCTGATGTATTTCAGTAGTACATAGAATTTGTATTATAAACCCTTCATATAAAAACAAAGCCTGGCCCTGGGTAAAAATTTCCAGCTTAATGATTAAGAATTTTAATCTTGTTGAATATAGTTCACATTGGATTTTTGTAAAAAAGTTCATGTAAGTTGAACTGAACTTAATAAAAATTGCGTATTGACAAGGCCCTCACTAGTTAACGAAACGCAAATTTTTATGGACTTAAGGCTGTTTAAAGCTATTTTGAATTATCTTTAACGTTCTTACATCCACATTTTGTCCAAAATTTTGGAAATTAGAAACAAAAACATCTGCTTTGATAGAGCCCATACCAGGGATGTAAAACCGGACCACTTCACCGAGATTTAATTAAATATATCCTTACCGCCATAATATTCACTATTGATTTAAATTGAATTTCAATCCATATTTAATTAATCCGGATTTATTAAATCTATGTATGTCCGTATTATCCAAAATGTCGTCCAGACAGCATTATACATATCGGGTTTTTCAATAAGAGCGCTACAAAAGTTTTTTTTTTTAAATAAAACAAAAACGGTTTTGAATATCAATGAAGTTCTTTATTCCTGTAAAAGTACGTACGATGCCATTATGTATGGAATTCGATTTCTTTCGCATTGCCACCACGGGCACGCTTGCAGAAGTCCAGACGCTGAACCCAATTTTCGACGATTTTCAAGCATAAATCGGCCGATACTGCTGCAATTTCACGTTCGATATTCGTACGAAGTTCATCAATCGTCACTGGCTTGTTGGCATAGACCATAGACTTGACGTAGCTCCACAGGAAATAGTCTAACGGCGTCAAATAGCACGACCGAGGCGGCCAAGCGACTGGACCATTTCACGAGATAACACGTTTTCCAAACTTTGTTTCCAATAAATTGATTGTGACATTCGCTGTGTGGCTTGTGGCGCCGTCCTGTTCGAACTACATGTCCTCCAAGTCCATATCATCCAACTAGGGCCAAAAATATTCAGTTATCATTGAACGGTAGCGATCCCCATTCACAGTAAAGTGCCGGTCTGGATCATCACGGAAGAAGTACGGCCCAATGATGCCGCCGGCCTATAAAACAAACCAAACCGTAATTTTTTCGACCGTAATTTTTGCGGGATGCATTGATGACTCATGGAGTACGTGTGGATTTCTGCCTGACCAATACCGCATATTTTGTTTATTGACGAAGCCATTCAGCCAGAAATGAGCCTCATCGCTGAAGATGATTTTTCGATGAAAATCCGAATCATTTTCAAGTTGTTGCTCAGCCCAATTCATGAACATACGACGCTTCTGGTGGTCAAGCGGCTTCAGTTCTTGCGTCAATTTAATCTTGTAAGGATGTAGGCTAAGATTTGTTCGCAAAATTCGCCACAACGACGTAACAGAGATGCCCAATGCTTAAGAAGGACGTGTGAGAGACACATTTGGGCTTTCTGCAACTGAAGCCTCAGCGGCAGCAATATTCTCGACAATACGGGCACTTCTTTGTCTCACTGGCACGAGAACATTTTGTACGCTCAATTGTTGATCTTCTAGGGCGATTATGACGACCATAAATTGGACGTAGCGCTCTTAACGTTTAGGCCACTGACTCCGAATTTCGGTAGTAAATTTTAATAATTTTGACTAGTTTTTGGCTCTTATATCTTTCCATCATGAAATGGCAAACCTTACTGAAGAGAAATGTCAAAAGAGCGGCAAGAAATATGGCGTCGTTTGTTGTCCCTGTTGCTCTACTTTTGTAGCGTCCCTATTGAAAAACCCTTTATAAATGTGAAATTAACTATTGAATATTATGGAGTTGTTTTTAATGTTTGCATTTAAATTAATTTAAATCTGGATTAAGTTTTTAATCTGGATTAAGCAATTGAATAAAATGGGTGTTAATTTTCTTAAAATCATGGAGATTTACCATTCAAATTTATATCGTAAATCTAGTAGATTTGAAATTTATCTTGTTAAATCTTCAAAGGGTCAATATTTTAAGAAATCAAACTAACCTATAACAATATTGTTCTGAACGTTTTCATTCGAGAATCCGATTTTTTCCGTCCTTTGAGAAAAATAAAGCTTTGTATCTCATTTCCGCTTCATACAAAAAATGAAGCAGTAGTTACTTTCTTGTTAATCTTTTTTTTTTGCGGTAGAAGTAGGTACTAATTAATAATAATTCTCATATTTATCCCGGTAAGGTCCGTCAAATTTTTAAAATTACTATAATGTCCGCGAAAATAAGGGCAGTTTCACAGTCAGAAAAGTGACACTTAAGTGGGGAATATGAAAGATTAATTTCCAATATCAGAATGCACTGTTACCTGAATAAGTTGTACTTAAGTCTCCGATTTTGGTAACTTAAGTTCCACTTACGCTCGCTATGAAATTTAGCTGAAATTCCTAATATCGGAAACTTAAGTGCCACTTATTCCGGTAAGTGTCGAATGGGAGACTGGCCCAAATAGTTTAATTACTATACTTATTATCTACTAATTTATGCTTCATTGTAGTGAATTGGGGCAAAATTGCATTATTGTATCGAATTTTATAAAGGTGTATTTGTGTACTTTTTAGCTAAGTCGAATGGTAAGTCGAATGTATCGATAAAAAGAAAATAATTGTATCTCCTTTTTCAAATTTGACGTTTGACAATTGAAAAATTCTGTTCGTTTTGAAGTTCCTTTTCTCATTTGTTGGTTCTGTTCATTTCTTCAATTTGAGACGTTCCTCGCATAGGACAAAAAGGGAAGGTGGAGGTCCTGGAAAACCCGGACAGATGGCAGCGCCTTACTGATGAGTGATGTCTTTAACTGATGGCATAGATAAAAACGTAAGTGGCTTATAACCACAAGAACATTTTCACGTGTTTTTTTTTCTGAAGTCTCATTGACAATGGTCAGGTTCGGGTTATAGTCAGGTAGTCTATCCAAAAATGTTCAGATATCTTATATTGGTTGTTCCATAAATAATATTGCATTTTAAAATTTAGCAGGCAATTATAAGTTCTCTCCATTGCTGCAGAAACACATATACAAGAATCGTTAAGAGAAGAAAGTCACAAGGGGCTGGCACTCCACTACAGAACAACATATTTACTTATTTTTTTAATTTTATTAGTCGTTATTAAGAGCACCTTCCATAGAACCGGTTTTTTTTAGTTTTGACAAGCCCGGAGGGATTAGGTTAGAAAAAAACCGACATCGGACATTAGCGACGCCATTACAGAAAAAAATCTGGTTTTCATAACAAACTATCGATAACAAGTATAGTTTGTAATTCGCATAGGTATCACAGTTTTTTTTCCGTGCCTAAGTGAAGCCCCGAGATTTGTTTGCGCTTAGCTAAGTCCGAATGGGATTAGTTTGTTGTTGAGTTTAAAATGTAAATTGTTAAGTCCCGACGTGATGTCGTTTTTTATGGACCGATTTCCTCCGTAATTGCGAAAAACACGTCTGTTATCGACTTAACCGATTAAAACAAAAAAAAAAATGTATACCCATGCTTATAAGACTCTTAATAATACTGAATATTGAAATTTTCAAAAAAAAAAAACAAGTTTTGGATTTTTTATAAAATATTTCAGTGCGTCGGCGCTTCTTTTTTTTTTTTAATTATGTTTAAAACTACTTTTACTTTTTGACTAATTTACAAAATATTGTCATTTTGTCATGTCATACTTTCAGAAATTGGAAAAGGACTTGCACACAAAACATGAATTCGCCTTGTAACAAAAAAAGTGATATGATAAATCAAATCAAAAGAAGCTTCAAGTTTTATTTCCAAAACGCAAATATCATTATCTTTTTTTTTTCTTGTTATTATTAAAAGAGGGTTTTAATAATACAAATTCTATATATTATCAATAAAATGAAACAACCATAAGTAGAAGTTTTTGCACTTAAATTAATTATTACTACTTGTTTCGCATTCTTTAAACACTTAAGAGTTTATTGCTTCAGAATTTAGTTGTTTGTTAGATTCCATAAGTTAGAACACCTGTATTTGTATTTTTTTTTTTTTTTTGTGAGCTGACACACCCTTAACTATTTTCCCATTCAATATATTTTCTATTGTTTTCGTTTTTCTTCTTTTTCAATTTTTCAATTTTTCGATTATCTACACTCAGAGATTATTTTATTGAAAATTTAGAGTGCATTGGTATATAAAACTGTGTTTATGCGCGCTATTAATTGATAAAGTGTTATATATTTAATATATATAAGTTTTTAGTATACAAAAACGAAATTTGTTTAATAATATGTCACACCCGTCACAATATTCTAATTGTCAGACAAAATTGTATCAATTTCAAAATTAAGTGTTTAGTTTTATTGTGTCACAACAGTAACAGAGTTGCATTTAGAAAAAAAACTTAATCATTCCGTTTCCAAACTAGCTAATTTAAATTTTTTTTGTTTTGTTTTAAAATATGGAATGCAGTGAGATGGTTCTGTGGAAATCAAATTTTAATTGGAAGAAAAGAAATGATCTTGTGGTTGTAAACTTCAAGTCTTCGCTTTTGAAGAGAATGTATTTTCTACTTCGTGTAATAGAAATGATAACGTTTGAACAGTAATAATTTCCCATTCGAATATGGTTTATTTTTATTTTTATGAGTTAAAATTATTCCGAGTCACACCCATCACAATATCTTGTCAACCATTGCAACCTAAAAAATTCGACTGTTTTCACAGTTGAGTGGTTCCATGAAAAAGCCGATTTACATGAATATATCTCGACTGATAAGGTAGAGTATCTTAAGTCGACTTAAGATGATTTGCTTTTTTTTAATGAACCCTATTACCAACACAGAGGCGCATAGTTCTGTATTATCCGAATTCTTCTACTCCCTTTCCTTTTTATAAAGGAAAAAAAATCATCTTATGTTGGAAAATATCATGGTGACATAAGGTAAAATATCCACATAAGATGTTGTGTTGTAGCGAATTAAAAAATTTTTAGTATACTTAAGATTATTTCATCTCAAAAGTTTGTGATATTTCTGAAAAGGTGAAAAATCTTAAGTGGACTTAAGATACCTTACCGCGTGCAAACCCAAAAAAAATCACCCTTAAGTCGACTTAAGATAAAATAGCCCAACATTTTTTTGAAAACTGAGAAAAGGCAAACTATCTTAAGTCATAATTTGCCCTATAACTGAATAAATATTAACGATATCTTTCTACAATAAATTTTAAAGAAAAGTTTACAAAATTTGACATCTAAAAAGTTTATTCTAAGAAGTCTATGGTTAAAATGTTTTTTGGGAAGCTTCTTTCCACAGTTTTTTTGCTCTCCTGAAAAATGTTAAAAATTGACTTAAGATAGGTACTTTACCTTTTCAGTCGAGATATAGACCAAGCAAAATAATTAATCTTCCCCCCTTTCTGGTGGAAAAAAATCCTACAAATCTCAAAAAAAATATGGGTGAAACTAGGCACAAGCAAACGGTTCTATGAAAAAAAAAATTGTTTTCCTTAATGTGATCCTAAAAGGAGTAATATCAAAAACAAAATGGTATACAAAATTCAGACCCTAAATTTTGAATGGGTTTTGTTACTAATTTAATCGCAAATATTCACAGACCAATTTTTTTAGTTTACTTTATAGTGATAATTAATTTACACTAATTTGTTTATCAGAATTACTCCTAAAATCTATAGATTAACAAAGCAATAGCAGCTCTATTAATAAAAAAAACTCTTATTCCACCTTTATTAGAAGAGTTTAGTGCACCAATGGAATAAGAGCTTAGCTATAGGGGTTAAAATTTTCGATCAATAAAAACAAAATATTCGTTATTTACACCTTTTGTATCCCCATTTAAGTCATCTTCAATAATTGCGTTTCCTCATGTCTTCCTTGGGCAAAATATATTTCTTCTTGAAATCCTCCTCACTTAGCACTTATATTGGATCATATCTAGTTTTATAATTTGTTTTTTTTTTAAAACTTGATAAAACTAGTCGACATTATCATTTTTATTCAAAATTAAATTTGGAATCTTCACTTATATTTTTTAATTTTAGAATAAATTTGATACATCTGGTTCTTATTCCTTTTCTAAGCCACCTTCTTCAGTAGTTTAGCTTAGTAAACATCACTTAGTAGACATTTTGTTTTATTAATAACATTTTGAAATTAGTCCACGGAATAAAGCCTAACCCTTCGCTAAAATAACCAAATGGTAATTTTTCTCTCCGTGTAACTATCTGAACATTAAATGCATTTTATTAATTTATATGATTTAAACCCTTATTTATAAAAATCTTATTTGTTTATGTTATCTTTTTACTTTTAATACCACAGCCATACTTTTAATCCAATACTACTTTACTTTACGATACTTCCCTTTCATTAAATGCTCGTCAAACAATAGCAACGGTGTACCTATCAAAAACTATAGGTAATAAAATATCTTTTTGAAAATCATTTTTTATCTAAGCTTAGGCTGATAGTGATAGCCTCTGACACACAACTATTGGCAATATGTTACGATATTATTTAGCACCTATTCAAGAGGTTGCTAACACCACCACTATATCTATACCTATGCTATATTTATTATTGATGTCTCTTATCAATGAATTGGAACTTTTGTCAAATACTTTTTAGTAATTATTAGTTTAGTCTCAACAGTCTTCCACTTCGACATTTTGATCAAAGCGGGTAACTTCACGCGGGTGCCTCTATAATGAATACCATCCGGCCAAGAAGTGTTTTTACAAGAAAGTTTATTTTTATTTTTTTATTTTTAATTGTGTATGGACTTTTAAATTTGTTGCATTTTCAAGAGGTGAATTAATAATACATAATGTTTAGTTTATTTTAAATTGATTTATCCATACGAGACACTAATTATGTTGTGCTTGTTTTGTATTTGTTATACCTTTACACGAAAAAGTAAATTTAACAGTCAAAATATAGTAAAATTTGATGTGGAAAATGGCTGATAAGACAAACAAACGGAGGGTGCTGATAAAAATACTAACTAGAATGACAACAAAAATTCAATTGAATTCTACAAATACATAACCTATTCTTTAAACATTAATAATTACCTTCATCAAATAAAATAAACAATTCTGCTCGCACAAAATTGCCCTTGTGGTTCAAGTTTAATGAAGTGGCTAAGTGCTGGTAATGGTTTTTACTTGAGATATACAAGGCATTCAGAGTTGTAATGACTGCAGTCTTTTCAATACCTATACTACAGTTGATTGAATAAAAACAAGACTAAATTCCTTAAGTCTATAACTTGCAAGTATAGTACAACAGTTAAGCAGTTAAAAAAAAATGATTAACTTCAAGTTAATTAACTGCGGCACTTTTTAACTGATTTAAGTCTCTTAGGCCCAGTTTCTCAGTATGGTGAGTTAAACCAGAGTTAGCTAACTCTAGAAGTAAATTAGCCCACAGTGAACTGAGAAAGCAGTTTTTCGGTGGAGAATGCATGCGGAACGACTTAACAAACTTGGTGGTTAAAATTAAAACATCAAAATAATCTTTTTAGTTAATCCTGATTTAACTCACCAAATTTTATTAGTTAACTCGGGTTTAAATTTAGTCACACACTGAAAAACTGGACCTTAGTGAATTAAAAGTTATTTTTACTGTGAGAATTGTCTTGGCTTTAGTTTCAAAAATAAATGTCTACGTGCAATACAAGCGTTAACAAAAAGCTTTTTGATCTCGAAAATTGTTCGATGTAATTTTTTTTATAAGGCAGCTCCTCAAAAGTTTAAATAAAACCTATTTCAAATAAATGGTACCCGTATTTTAAATGGAAGTGACTCTAGACATTCCAATTATAACAGTTTTGGTTTAAAAAAAGCAGGGGAGAGTGAGTACGAACGTAACGGTGGGTCGGTTGTAACATTCAATTTTTACGAAAAACTAGAACTGTGTGCGTTTTTATAATGCACAATACTTTGCAATTATGTCTTCAATGCACCCACAAAAATTTAAAAGTCACTACTGTCGAATGTAAGCCAAAAATTTGAAATTTTAGTAAAAACGTAATTTGTTTGGTCTTGAGTTTTTTTCAGTATTTTTCTTGAAAAAAATAAAACAATTTATTGAATGGATGCGACCTTAACGTGCTCCAATATTTCTAGAATCCAATAGATTCGTACTGGTTTCTTCCTACTTTGATTTTTAATAAAGCGTGGGTTGACTGTTGTAACAATTTCTGTGTGGACGTTTGAAACATAATATCGGGTTTTTCAATAAGAGCGCTACAAAAGTTTTTTTTTTTTTAAATAAAACAAAAACGGTTTTGAATATCAATGAAGTTCTTTATTCCTGTGAAAGTACGTACGATGCCATTATGTATGGAATTCGATTTCTTTCGCATTGCCACCACGGGCACGCTTGCAGAAGTCCAGACGCTGAACCCAATTTTCGACGATTTTCAAGCATAAATCGGCCGATACTGCTGCAATTTCACGTTCGATATTCGTACGAAGTTCATCAATCGTCGCTGGCTTGTTGGCATAGACCATAGACTTGACGTAGCCCCACAGGAAAAAGTCTAACGGCGTCAAATCGCACTACCGAGGCGGCCAAGCGACTGGACCATTTCGTGAGATAATACGTTCTCCAAACTTGGTTTCCAATAAATTGATTGTGACATTCGCTGTGTGGCTTGTGGCGCCGTCCTGTTGGAACCATATCATCCAATTGGGGCCAAAAATATTCGGTTATCATTGAACGGTAGCGATCCCCATTCACAGTAACGTGCCGGTCTTGATCATCACGGAAGAAGTACGGCCCAATGACGCCGCCGGCCCATAAACCACACCAATTCGTAATTTTTTCGGGATGCAATGATGACTCATGGAGTACGTGTGGATTGCTGCCTAACCAATACCGCATATTTTGTTTATTGACGAAGCCATTCAGCCAGAAATGAGCCTCATCGCTGAAGATGATTTTTCGATGAAAATCCGAATCATTTTCAAGTTGTTGCTCAGCCCAATTCACGAACATAGGACGCTTTTGGTGATCAAGCGGCTTCAGTTCTTGCGTCAATTTAATCCTGTAAGGATGTAGGCCAAGACACAACAACGACGTCACAGAGATGCCCAACGCTTGAGAACGACGTGTGAGAGACACATTTTAGCTGCAACTGAAGCCTCAGCGGCAGCAATATTCTCGACAATACGGGCACTTCTTTGTCTCACTGGCACGAGAACATTTTGTACTGTGCCTGTGGATTCAAATTTTTCCACTAGACGCTCAATTGTTGACCTGCTAGGACGATTATGACGACCATAAATTGGACGTAGCGCTCTTTACGTTGAGTCCACTGACTCCGAATTTCGGTAGTAAATTTTAATAATTTTGACTCGTTGTTGGCTCGTATATCTTTAAATCATGAAATGACAAACCTTACTGAAGAGAAATGTCAAAAGAGCGGCAAGAAATATGGCGTCATTTGCTGTCCCTGTTACTCTACTTTTGTAGCGTCCCTGTTGAAAAACCCTTTACAAACAACAATTAATGTATAATTATTTTTGTTACAACCGTCCACAAACAGTTTTTGGTGACTTTGTTTATTCAACAGCTGGAGATAGAGATCAAAATAGTTTTTTTTTGTCAAATAAATTCGAAATAATGCGAATTAGAATATGCCTTTTTATTGACATTAATTTATTTTATAATAATACATAAGTTATTTATGATATTGGCTTAGCATTAAATTCTAAGTCTAGGCACCATTTTTGATTCTTTCTTCATATAGCTATTTATATGGTGTTACAACCGTCGTTTCAGTGTGTTACAATCGACACGACGAAAAGGACGACTATTACATTTGACCTTGCCTTCATTTTCAAGTCATACATTTAAATCAAAGACAAAGTTGGGAACCAAATAAGTATTATTTAACGGTTGCTAAATGTTCATTCATTAATATGCACTATGTTTCATTTGGATATTTTTATTGGTTATCAAATTACGTCACAAAATGTCAAAAATGTTACTTTCGTACCCACTCTCCCCTACTGGATTTTTGGAAACTGAAACGACAGCCCTAAGGCCTTGGAGTCGAGAACGTTTATAATTTGGTTTAAGACAATTAAGTACTAATTTATTGCATCATTTGTGATCCACAACACTTTTATTGTCGTTCTTAAAGAAAACTATTTGTGTGGAGAGGCAGAGCGGATAGTCCATGATGCATAAATAGATTCTGTAGTCGTGAGTGAATTTAACTCCCGGAGTGATTATTTATTTTGTTGGATTATAATTTTTAAATCTGACACTATTCTAATGTATATCACCATTTGTAGGTAATAAACACCCACAAACTAAGATAGTAAAGGGTGTTTGTTTTTAGAGGTATACAACTTTGAAATGGAATAAAACAGAGATGATTTTTCTAATTTAACATGAAATTTACTGTATTTGAGAGATAATTTTCTGGCATTATAATTTCAATATGATTTCTGGCATATGACCGCTACGAATGGCTCGGACGAAGTCTATTCTGGAGGTCCAATTTTCGATGACTTTTTCCAACATTTGTGGCCGTATATCGGCAATAACGAGGCGAATATTGTCCTCCAAGTGATCAATCGTTTTGGGTTTATCGGCGTAGACTAGTGAGTTCACATATCCCCACATAAAATAGTCAAGCGGCGTTAAATCGCACGCTCTTGGAGGCCAATCTGTAACGTGAAACTATGCGGTTACCAAACATTTCCTTCAATAAATCAATTGTGGCACGAGCTGTGTGACATGTTGCGCCATCTTGTTGAAACCACAGCTTCTGCACATTATGGTTGTTCATTGATGAACGAAAAAGTCAGTAATCAAGGCTCTATGGCGGTCACGCTTGACTGTAACGTTCTGGCCAGCATCGTTTTTAAAGAAGTACGGACCAATTATTCCATCAAACCATAAAGCACACTAATAAGTCAGTTTTTGTGGGTAACGGTGTCTCAACATACATCATCAATCATCACTCCTAATACAGCAGTTTTGTTTATTGACGTATCCATTCAACCAAGAGTGAGCTTCATCGCTAAACAAAATTAGCTTATGAAAACTGAGATCAACGGTAGTCTTGATTTGGGCCCATTTAAGCAAAATTTGGAAGCGTTATTCAGGCGTCAGTCTATTCATGTTAAAATGCCAAACCAAACTTAAAATAAATCACTTGACAGCTGACAAAATGGCCGGCAGTTAAAATAGTGTTGCCAACTTAAACTTCTATACCTCTAAAAAAAACACCCTTTATAAAAAAATTTCAATTTTCAATCTGCGGGAAGTTTTGTAAACATGAGTTTTAGGCGTTACCTATGCAGTGAGTGACAAAAATTCTACTTCGCTTCTTTAACTTGTTCGTTATCTATTAATTGATATGAAGAAAACCTACTTTTTCTTCGGTTTTGTAAATATATTTCCTCAAGTTTTTACCATTCTCAAATCAATTCAACAACTCATCAAATGGAACGAGAAAATAAAAATTTAAAAATATAACAAACCAATAATAAAAACAATTAAAGTAAATTTGTACATTTTTGTGTTCGTATTCACTTCTCACCGTGTGTCTCACGACAGGACGGTTGGCACATTGGCAGTCCGTCACACGTCGGAAAATTCTTGATAGCTATTCCAGCTGTAGAACATCGGAAAAACACATCACATCACAACGCACATGGTTATGGTTCCCTTTTCCGTCTATAATGTATGAAGGAAAACAAATGAGCATTCAAGTGTGTATGTATATAGACTATAGTAACATTGATGTATCTTCTCGGATGCGGCTCCAAAGAAAACATCTTGCTACTACTCAATTTGCAGTGTATAAAAGTTTGTTTAAAAATAGAATTTTGTAATTAAAAATAAAAAAAAGAAAGAATTTTATATCAAAATTCGTTTCAGAATTTATGCAATCAGCCTCAGAGAGCAGCGAGGCATTTGTGTGTGTCATTGCGTGCGTGAAACTTACTTCTGAGAGTTACTTTAGTCAACGTTAAGTTTTCGCTCGAATCAAACCGATAATAATTATTATTATTTATAAGCATTTTTTATATTGATACCTACTCCACACAAAAGAACACAAAATTAATTCAACCTAGCGTCGCGTCGGTGTCGGTTTCGGTGTCGTGTTGTGGGTCGTGCGAACGATAATAATTTTCTTTCTTCCAACATTTGTTCTTTATCGGTTACCACCATAATGACCGAAGGGAATTGAAACTTGTGTGCGATACCAAGGACGATATGGATGACAATAATTGTATAGCTCCTTGAGTTCATTTATCCTGAACAAAACATCGATATTTTTACCTTCTATACACTCCGCGTCACTGAATTTGGGTCGTAAATTAGTGACGTTTGTTTCACACTTATATATATATATGTATATATACGGCATAGTTTTAAATACATGAAAAAAATACTCAGTACAAATTTAAGTTCTAATGTTATAAGAAATTGCTTCCATTTTATTCACCTTCAAGACTATAATCAGTATTTTTGTGTGTTTATTTTGTGAATAATTTGAAGAAACAAAATCAGTTATTAATTTATTAGTACCTCACTTAAGCCACGGATCTTATAAATAAAAATAAAAGACCTCAATCAATCGACTCAGAGTGTAAATATACAATATCCAGTCGGCCAGCACAACTGGACAAAGACTAAGAAGGTTACAGCCATTCTTCTTCTAGGATAGCTGCTAACTTACCGTGTGTACCCAGCTATGTATATGTAAACGAGCTTGTAGATGTCCGTCGATAAATCAGGCCAATCGATACACATATACCTACTCCTACAACCTACATGTGTGTTTCTAAGTTGTATTTTTTCCTTCCTACGACCGACTACTACCCCTGAGTTTCTTTTTTTGTTTTTTTTTTTTCTTTCTGATGGTGAATATAAGAGTCCATCAAAAGGCGCGGTTTGGTTTTATTAGAAACGCGAGTGCATTTTAAATATATTCGTCGCCCTAGTCGCGTGCTAGTTCCTATACAAAGAGTAACCACAAAATTTTGGGTTGGTGTATTATTCCTTAATCACAAAAAAAAAAATCGCGCGTGTTCATTGATTCAAATTGAGCTTAATCATGATTAACTACGAGAACCGATATCAATTTATATATTTTCTACTATCCGGAATTGTTGCTGGTGTAATAATTGTTTTAGTTTATATTTCAATTCAGGATACAAATGTGAGTAAATATAAATAAATATTCTCAACTCTCATTGCTTTTAGAATGATTGAAAAATTAAGTTTTTTTTGGGAAACCTGAAAGCCAGTGTAACAAATGACTCATGGAAACTGACCAAAAAAATGGTCTGTTTGTTCAGTTTGGTAATTTTCAAAAACGCAATTTTACAAAGTGTATACGAGCTGTTTTTTTTTTTTTTTTTTTTTTTTGCATTTCATTTGCCTTCATTGTGTTGCCAAAAAAATTAAAATTCTGGAAACGGACACGACTATAACGTAAATGTGAGATTTATAAATAAACAATGCGAGAAAATTGTTGTCATATGTTTTTTTTTTTTTTTTATAAACAATAACTTATTCTTCGTGCTCTGATAATTTTTTTTTTCATTTAAAAATTGCTTTTGCAAACTTTTAATATCTTGGAGCAAGAACAACAAATGCTACACTGAAAAAAAATAATTCGATAAAGGTGTTAATAGGCATAATTCACACTATTTCTTCAAACTTCAAAGTTTTAAAAAAGTAGGAGGGCGTTCAAAAGACGAAGGTATATGTTCATCAAAGCTTTGTCATATGACATAAAATAAAATACAACGTGAACAACAAAAATTTCGCTGAAAACATTGGGGCTCCCAATGATAAATAAACTCCAGTTTATCTTACACTGGGGTTTATTCAATGTTATTTAGATAGTATTTATAAGCCCAGGTCTAAGAAAAACCAGAGTTTAAAAGTGACTATGAATATGCCCCATTGGGTATATATCAAGTCTCCTCATGTGTACCCTTCGTACTTCCTCAATCGAGTATTAAACGACATTTCCACCAACCACTGACTAAACCAAGATTAAGTTAGATATATCCTTAATCTTCTTTGGATCTCGAAGAATTACGATACAAATTTATTTCATTAATCTATTAGTTTGCTAATTAATTTTGTTGAATCTTCATAGAGGCAATAATTTTACAATTCGAACAAACCTTGATATTATAACACCCTGAACGCATTCAATGGAAAATCTAATTTTGTTTTGCTTCTTTGGACAAACATGAAACTCTTTGTGGCAGTTTAATTTCATAAGAAAACATTGAAGCACCATTTTTTTGCACTTTGAAAGGATTATTGTCTGAGTTAATCTACTTTTTAATCTTTTTGTGGGAAGGTGAGGGGGGGGGGGGGGGGTGGCAAACACTTCACTGGTTTATTTTTAATCTTAAGTCAAAAATTAAACACAGTAATAGTTTTACATTGAAAACAAATTTGAAGTTTTAAAACCAAGATGGAAAAATCCAAAAAAGTTTTTTCGTCATGCCTTCCGTCGCGTCGGTTTGTTTGTCTGTACGTCAACTTCGTGCATCGAGCTAGAGCTTAAATGAATAAACCTATTTGCTGATAAAAATTTGAGTTTTTTAAGTTTATCTATAAAGGGTATAGCTGCCAAACAATGTTTTAGTTTTTTTTCAAATGTTCTCAAAAACGTCTTAATCGATTTCAATAAAACTTCGTATTCAAATTGTTTTAATTGATTTCAATTCAATTTTGTTGCCAAAAAAAAGTTAAAGAAAATAATGTTTTTGAAGAAATTGCTTTGGTTTATCGATGTATAACTTGTTATTTCCTAGACTAATTGCGTTACGATTTTGCATTCTGGTACTTTTAAGTTTGATAAAAATATTTAAAAATATTACACTTAAAAATTGTTCAATTATTTTTTTTACTATCCAACTTTTTTTGTTACGATACTGCATTTTAATTGAACCATTATCTTCAAGTTAAAAAATCTTTCCACCTTGAACCACAAGAACAACTTTTCTTATCCAACCGTGTATAAACCGGTGTTATAAACTTAGGGTAAAATGTTCAATAGTGAAATACGCCCCTCAGTGAATAATTCCAATTTTCATATTTTCTATGTATTTTTAAGAGAAAAATTGAACAAACAGAGAAAAAAAAACGCTTTTTCGATGGCTTTTTTTAACTTCCTGGTACACAGTGAACCAGTTGAAATGCTTTTAAAAACAAAACAAAATTTACTATTTTTTTATTATATATTTAAAGACCTTTCTTTAGAAATACGTACTTAATAAATCAGATAATGAGTGTCTTTAAGCCCCCCGAAATTTTACCCAATTGTTTAAAATATACATATCAAGTTAAGTTAAGTAAAAAAATTGGTCCACTATTGAACAGTTTACCTTGCGTTGTTTATTATTTATATTTATGTAAATGTGATTTGTATTACTTGAAATGTTTTTTTGCAGTGTAGTTTGTAATTAATACTGCAGCGATGATTTATGAATTAATGGCTGGGATTATCGTAGTATAGAATGGCTGAATAAATCCTTGTTTTAATATAATTAACACATTTAGCCATTTAATAAAAGAACGATAGAATAAGGACAACTATTATTGTTGTTTTTGCAAAGTTTTATTAAATTAATAAATCTATCCCTGGATGGTATTTAGAGCTTATCGCTTCCATCAGGTAATTCAGCTTTATAGCTGCTATTAACAATAGACAACAACAGACAGCTATAAATAGTAGTTTATTCCTAGATTAGAGTCGTGGATAACAATATTAATTTTAGTCTTTATGAGAATTAAGTATCGACCATTAAAATTATATAGCTGAGTGGTATTCTTCGATTAAAAAAAAAAAAAACAAAAAATAAAGCTTTATTATTGAAATAAATATGAAAACAAAACATTTCGGGCTTTACCATGATTTTGCTTAAAAATTTTAAGTTTTTCCTGTAAATACTAGAATTTCCACATTTCGGACTTGTACGGTAATTTCTTTTTTTTTTTACTTTTCGATTGATCTTAGCTTAAAAGTTTAATCATAGATTTTAGCACTTTTTAGATTTTTTTTTTCTTTTTCCCTTTTTACACTGAACTTTTGGAAAATATAAGGCGAAGCACTCGAATAAAAAATGAACATGAGTGAAAGGGTATTAATAGAGAGACAAACATATGAATTGAAAAGCGAGAGGGGTTATGCAGTCATTCAGTTGTTTCATTTCATTTCTCCATTTACTCTTCTCTCCGTATCTTCTTTATTTTTTTGTACACCACTACATATGTCACACATTCTTTCATCCAAAAATGGGCCTCATCCGAAAAGAATTTTAGGCGAAGATAAAAATCAATTAATGCGTGGAACGTCTCTTGACCAATATAATCCATCGAATGAGTAGTGGCAACGGATCAGTGGAAGCGGACGGATGAGACGGATAAGAGGGTTGCCATACGTTTTTTTAATAGTTTGCAATTTTTTCCTTAATATAAATCTACAAATAAATGTCATTTTGTCATGAACAAATTATTTGAAAACCAACACGAAACCTCAGAAAAACTAACAAAATCCCAAAACTGCAAAATACTAAATATACATATGTCAACTGATGTCAACGGATCCCTCGGAGCGACTTGTTAAAAACTCGGATACTTTTTCTGTTGTGTCCGTGACATACGTTGCCTGCAAAATACTGCTTATCAAAAACCGTATATATTCAATTGAGCTATAAGTTGCATACCTCAACGCATTGATTTTAAAAATTAAATTTGATGATTTGCATACGTTTTTGAACGCTACGTAATTAAACAGAACTTTTAGGCCCAGATTTTCACTGGTGAGTCAAACCAGAGTTAGCTAACTCTAGAAGTAAATTAACTAAAAGCGAACTGAGGAAGTAGTTTTTTTCGGTGCAGAATCCATGCGGAACGACTAAACAAACTCATTGGATAAAATATAAAAATCATTTGTTCAATTAATCCTAAGTTAAATCAACAAATTTGATGAGTTAACTCAGGTTTAACTTTAATCTTGCACTGAAAAAGTGGACCTTGGTAATAAAATTTAAAATTACATTCATATTCTGTTTTTCGGTCGAATCTGTACCTATTTTATATAAGGAAGTGACTCTAGACATACCATTAATAACAGTTTTGGTTTATAAAAGTACGGTTTATGCGGCCCCGCAGGGCCAGGGCCCTCCGCCTGTGGGTATACTTCAGGCACCCAGAGTTATTTTTCAAGTTGCGCGAAACGCGTTAACGCACGCCCACTTTTAATGGGAAAAAAACTGTTATAACTGTTATAAATTGGCATGACTCCAGTCTCGTCCTTAAAATAAATTCAAAATCCTTTCCATTTTTTTTTTTTTCAATATTAATATGAGTGTTTTGAGCACCGTTTTGATATATGCTAACATGTATTCATTTTAATAAAAAAATTATTCTTAAAACTTTGCAAAGCAACGTGGGCATGGGTCTGCTAGTTGTTAAAATATGCACAAATCCAAAATTGAGAAGTCAGGAGGAATAAGGATTAAATAAATAAAGTAATGACAGGAATACAATGAGAAACCCATAACAATATCAATATACTATACCTGACACAAACCGATTGCATATAATTTATTTCCGTCAACTTTCTCATAGGTACATAATATTTATAATATCAATAAGGCATTCTAAAGTCTTCAATTTCATTGAGCAAAAATATGACAATAGACTTGAGCCATTTCCAAAGGCCTTGCATTTATCTATACCTAGGAGCAGGTATGCGACATTTGAAAGCTAAATTTATTATTGACAAGAATATGACAAAATGAGAAATGGCCAAGTGCCGACTGTTATAATTTGTATCCGGAAATCAGACAAGTTTTATAATAACGTAGGCAAGGTATGCTCTTTGACATTGTAACTAAAAAAAAGAAAGCTTATAGATAGTATAGTGTTTTTTTTTTTGGTTTGTATGCGAAATCAATATTAGCTATTATTTATGCTTCCTCAATTTTCTTCAACAAAATGGTTATTGATTTTTATGAAAATCTACAAGTTCATATTTATTTATTTTTGTGTGTGATGTTTTGTGCTTTCAGAATGAACATCGAGCGGAGGAGGTGATCAAAATTCAACAGACTTTGACGTTTCTCAAACCGAAGAAGGAATGGAACTACAGCAACACTTGGCAATTCATTGGCGATCCCTACTATCGGCAACAGGTGTATTCAGCTTATTTTGATCCCAGAACGGAGCTGTATAGTAAGGCAATACCATTTGTACCTATTTAGTATCGGAGTTTTGTTTATTTATTTGTTTTTCTTCTTTTTTTTGTTTAGATCCTAGTGACTTTGATGCAAATTACATTTATTATGGATCCATCAGGGTGTTTGCTGTACTTCCTCTGCGATTGCAAGCACCAGTCATCTGTCGAATAAAGTAAGTGGAAGTTTAAGTGTACCTACTCGTAAATAATGTCTATAATAGAATAATTCTGTACACTTCTGTAATATGCGTTAATTGGACATCCTCTCTCAAGTTTATTTTTTTTATATTTGAAAAAACCTTTACCTGAGAAATGTTTTTTAAAAAAAAAAGGTTTCAAATAATTTGAATTTTTTTTTCTACTTACTTTAAGGCTTAAAGGCAAAGGATAAGTAGAATTCATGGGTTTCATGAAGGAAGAAAAAATTGTAGGTTATACCGTTCCTCAGTCAGTACTTATTCGACGAAACGGGTTAACCGATTCGCTTTAAATTTGGTACAAACCATTTTTAGGTAATTTTCTAGACAAAGAAGTTCTAATTTTTGGTTTAGCTCACCTTACATCTAAAGAGTCCGTCATGTAACGTTTTTTTTTTCAACAAGTGCTTATTTCATGAATGGTAACACTCATGTCTGATTCTACAGATAATTAGTTTTATCCTTCCGCTTAACGAATATGGTTGTGTATACGCTTTGCTAAGTGGGCGTGCGATCGACTTAGAGAAGATGCCGATTTTGCCAAAAAAATCATCTTTTCAGATGAAGCTCATTTTGATCTTGGCGGGTAGTAAACAAGCAAAATTGTCGCATTCGGGGCACAGAAAACCCGCACGCATACATTGAAAAGCCGATACACCCAAAACAAGTCACTGTTTGGTGCGGATTTAGGTCCAGAGGCATAATTGGGCCATTTTTCGAAAATGAGCAAGGAGTGGCCGTTACAGTCAATGGCGATCGTTATCGGGCCATGTTGAACGAATTTTTGTTCACAAAAATTGAAGAGGAGGATATTGGCAACATTTGGTTTCAACAGAACGGCGCTACGTGCCACACAGCCGAAGCTACACTCGATGTTTTGAGCCATTTAAAAAAAAAAGAAGTTATTTGGCGGACCCTTTAGTTAAGTTGGAGGTAGTATTATGTGAAAATACAAAAATTTACAATACCTATTGGATAAAGTTGCACATATGCATGCATGGAAATTCAATAATTCAAACTGGAAAATTACTGTAAATTGATTAAAAATTTTTTAAAACCTGTTTTGAACCAAACGCGATGTACACCATCTGATTTCTTATATCAATCTTAATTTATGAAAGAAAACATTAAAAAATCGTAGGTGTGGGCTTAAAAATAATAACATTTTTATAAAGGTATAAAATTATGTAAGAATATTCTGACAAAAAATTGTTGCTTCAGTAAAAATTGAATTTTAGAAAAAAATCTTTCACCCGCTTTCGAAATATCGAATTTTCAAAAAAAAAAAATGTTTTTTTTCAAAATTTGTAAATGCAATATTATTGAAATTTATTACAAGCTTCATTAAGGCCACATTAAGGGTTTGAACCACAAGAAATATAATAATCTTCTCAGATAAACTTTGGAAATCTAGTTATTAAAGCCTTTTCCATTTCCCAATTTTCGTGCACACGAAATTCCGCTCATCGTCATTAATCATGTTTCAGTCAGTGTTTTATATTTCATAGTATTTCTATGCCAGTAGATCCTTAAAAATATTTGTTAGTCTATAAATACAAATCACTTGGACAAGTCGTAGCAGCAGAGTTTTACTGCTCACTTGGGCGTATGCTCACTATTTTATTTTGTTGCATTTTAAGACTTTTCTTCGAATTTCTTTAATGCTCCTTAGTTACTATTTTTGTCAACTGAACTTTTTATATTTATGAATTCTTGATGTTGGTGAAAATTTGTTTGTCTTTAGAGGTGCATTTCATTGGTGTCATCACTTTCTATTTAATTCATTTGATTATGAAATACTTTTTCGACATGTTTTCAGGCCCCTTTATGGACATTTAACATTAAGTTATATCAATGAGAAATAGTTAAGAGGTCCGTTGACCTCCTGTAAAATTGTAAGCACCGCCCAGATCGATACAAAAGTTTAACAGTTTCTTGATAACATCATAAGGAAGCTATACACCCAAGCTCAGCTTTCCCTCAATTATTTCGGAAGTCAATGTGTTATAAATGTTTGTATATAGTATATGCATGATTCACTATAAATATACGGCACAATATATCTTCACCGCCACCATGCTTACAATTATTTTTTCGAATTTTTGTTTTGAAGCTCTGAAACCTACGTTTTCATTTTGTTATGCGAATACCCTAGTCTATCCTTTTTTAACACTTTTGGGTTGTTAAAACGGTGTGGCAGAGCAAAAGCCACTTCAAATAATAGATCTTAGACCCACAACTGATCTGTGATCAGGGGAGCGTTATCCATTGAGTTGATTGTTTGGGGTTTTTATCTGCTCACTAAAACTGCGACCAGGGACTTCAAGGCTTATATTTCTATCATCGACTTCTGGCTCATATGTTTATTTTTTGGCAAAATCCACTTTGTTACAGGCAAATTTAGACACATAAGAATGTCATATGGGGTATGTTTTGCATTTGAAACAAAAAAAAAAATAAAGTAAAGGCTGAAATTAACGATGGTAAAAAACACTAACAAAATTGCATCCTTCAATTTTGTCAGTCTCTCTTCACCTCTAAGCCTTTAGCTTAAACAGCTTTGCCAATTTTCTTAACTCAAGGTTTTTGGGTTATTTCCTTTTCCTAGAGGAAAAATACTTCACAGTTTACATGGCATTTTTTTTTTTTTGAGTACCTACTGTTGTAGATATTATGAAAAGTTTGGTAAAAAAAATTACAAAAATTGTAAATAACGTGAAGATAAAAATTTTGTGAAATAATATTTCATATCCCAATTTTCACAAAGCTATTTTGTACATAAATTAAAATTTATTGAAGCAATCTGACGTCATTTTTCTAATTTGAGCTCAAATTATTATTTCAGAAATTGTTAGCAATTTAATAATATTTATTTAAGGAAGGAGTTTTAAGGTTTTGAAGATATGTTTCTAATTTATTTATGTTAGCACTTGGTAAATCACTTTGAGCTCTATAGTAAACCGTACGAGACTACTTCATAAGGACTTTATTGGATATTTACATCTTATAGCACATATAGGTAAATTTTCAACAAAACTCAATATTTGTGGAGATTTGTATGTGTTATAAACATTTTCTAAATATTAACCTAACATGGGCTTTTAATTCTGTGGGATGGAAGGTAACAAGTTCTTTTTAAGTTAGATTTTAGATCAGATTAGATTTTATTCAACCAAAAATATTAATTTTAAATTTTCCAGCTAGTTTACAATTTGAATAAATAAAGACTTGGCAAAATATGCCGTCAGCCTGAGTGGCTTCAATATTATGTATAGATACAAATAAAAAGACTTTGAGTTTAACTAAAACGAAAATATTATAAAATTCTAAAAGCATTCATCAATTATCTTGGACCGATACAACAAAGCATTTGTACAGAATTTACTTAGCAGCAACCAGTTGGAACCATTCAGCAGGTTAAAAATTTCGTTCTCTCCCAAGATGTTTTTGCCAAAAAGAGTTCTTCTGATTTCCTGTAGAACCGGACAAACCCCAAGGAAATGGCCAATATCTTCCCTAACTTGTAGATTGCAAAGGCTGCAAATATTCATCAAATCGTTTCTATGCGGCATAAAGTTAAGATGTAACATTTCCCCTCGTACTTTAAAAATCGTTCCAATTGCTCCACTTGAAAGGTTGGTGTTAAAGTAATTGAGAGAACAGAGATTGTAATTTACTTTCGAATAGTAATTTCTCTATACAGATGATCTGGCTTTTTCTATAAAGGTATATCTTTCGTATTCGTCTGTGATTTGAATTATTTCATACAACAATTTTCATATCTGCACACCATTTTTTTCTTCTACGCTAACGGTTAAACCACAATCTGCCACCAATCTCGACCAATCCTCATACCAGATTTTCTTGTATTGCGCTCCATACCTCCAGATCACTTTTGGCAGCCTTGAGTTATGCATTTCTGTTATTCTACCTACATATAGTCTGCATTTAGTTTTAAAGTTGATACGAAAAGAGTAGAAAGTCCTGTTTCAAGGTATTACATGTACTTTGGAGAGTTATTCGGTAAGCAAAATATTTTATTTAAAAAGAAGAGCAGTATATTTTCCACAGCATCATATTTTCTTAGACCCCAGGCCTGTGCCCCATAGAAAAGAATCGATCTTGCAGTAGCGTTAAAAACTTTATATTTCGTTTGAACTGAAACCAGTTTATTGTTAAATATTTTTTTCCAGTTAGTACAGATGGCAGTTTAAGCGTTGTTTGCTTTTAGCTTGAGGTGCTTTTCTAAACTTAGGTTAAACGTGAAGACCATTCCCAAATAAGTGTATTCTTTGACTATATCTAAAATATTTCCGTCATATTTCCAGTTTTCTTCTTTCGAAAGTCTTCAACTCCCGTTTTGAAAAATCATTATTTTAGATTTCTGAGTATTGACTTCTATACTCGAAATCTTGCAATACTCTGCCAGCCTATTTATCATCAATAGAAGAGAGGCAGGAGATTCCGATATAATTACGATATCATCGGCATTCGGCATACATGATGACTTTTATATTGTTGCTTCCAATCCTGACACCACTAGATCATCAAGAAATAAGGCAAATAGTAATAAGATTACAGCCTGCCTTACTCCCCGATTGATTTCAAATTTAAGTGATAGTCCTTTACCGTTGTCAACTTGGGTATTTCTTTTTAAGTTAGTTAAAAACTATCAGTTTTTTTAGGAGAAATGTTAAAGCTAAATCTTAAAATTCTATAGGTATGTACACAAAAAAAAAATTAAAATATTTTTTTCGTAAGAGCAATATGTTTTAAGAAAAATGTTTAAAAATATTTTGAGTTGCTACTTCTTAATAATAATAGGATAAAAAGAGTAAAAAGAATTAGCCAAAAGTTGTGTTTCCTTAAATCTTTGAAATACATAAAAATAAATTTTTATCACCTATATATATAAAATATACATTCATTTTCTATAACTGAAATATTCATCAATTACCGTCCGTCCTTTCGCGCATACGGATAAAAGCCATTACCAAAACTTGATGTTAACTTTAATTCTACTAGGCTAGCCGTATAAAAAGTAAACACATATTACTTTGTTAAATTTACTTTCCCACACACACATATGCCTGTAGGAGTGTAGGTTGTTAAAACACTAACCTCGCCAACTTTTCAATATCCTTAAAAGCTTCACAAAAAAAAAAAAAAAGTTACTATTAACTTGCATCTATTACTTTTGCCAACTATTTTCCATTACAACGCCCTCGTCCGTTGGTTCAGGCTTCAGAAATCAATTCCCTGCCAACATAGATTTCCTCAATACCCAGCCATGAGACAGAGTAACTTTTCCTTTAATGCCAGAAAACTTTTAAATTTGTTAACATACTGAAAGTAAAGTAGAACCATCTCGCATCTACAACACCACAAACGTAATTCGCCACCACTAAACCAACCGCAAAAAAATTCCGTCGTGACATGCATTTCGTGTCCCATGAAAATAGATATCCCATTGGCCTGCCACCTTCGGTGCCAATAAATCAGTTCGATAGAAACTTTAAGACCAAGCCAAAGAAAAAAGCCACCTTATTCTTCCCTTCGATATCTTATACTCGAGTCCTATATGTAAACTCCCAGCTCCTGGCTGGCAGTAAACCAAAGATTTACTGCCTCAAAGGTGTGGTTGTTAACGGTATTTTCTTGTTCTTTAGTTTTTCTTTTTTTTTTTTCGTTTGTTTCTTCATTCACCAGGTACGAAGATACTTACATCAAACAGGTAGAAGCATACGAAGCCCTTCCCTTGGCCGAGCACGAGGGCATGAAGTTTTCCGGCTACACCATCATGTGTCCACTTCGGTTGCGGCGAGGAGCGGCCATCGTCAATCTGCCCGAGTCCGTTGCCATAACCTACTCGGCAAATCCGCTCAGCGATGAAGTGGCAACATATGTGCCAATCAGGTAAGTCTCTTGCATTTGCCGGATCAACTTTAAAATGTTACCTTTAGTTATTCGAAGGAAAATGTCCTAGCGAAGCCGAACAAAACGCTGGCCGTCTGCGTGGGTCCACTGCAACAGCAGTACAGCCAGGTGCTCCGCCTGGTCGAGTTCATTGAGATCTACCGCCTACTGGGTGCTGACAAATTCTACTTCTATCGGCTGGAAACGACTCCTGCCATTGACAAGGTCCTCGCCTACTACGAGCGTGCCAAGCTGGCCGAAGTGAACGATTGGAACTTCTACGGCTATGAGTTTGAGGTGGAGGTGCGATACGGCGGCATCATGGTCGAACTAAACGACTGCGTGTACCGAGCCACGTTCGTCGATGGCTACCGGTATGTTGCAGTGGTAGATCTGGACGAAATTCTGGTGCCACTCAAGTGCAACACTCTGTTGGATTACCTGCGGACGGCGGAAGATGGGCGAACAAGTGCGTTTGTCTTCAGGAATGTGTTCTTCTTCAAGAAGGGCCCCAAGGACACCATGAGCATGCCACCCGGGGTGCAGAATCGATTTTTGTACACCCAGGTGAAGGTGCAGCGGACATTCCTGCCCCTGCCGCCGCATGTGAGGAGCAAGTGCATTGTAAATGGCAGGACCGTCATCGAGATGGGTAATCATCGAGTGTGGCGTCAGTTGGAGGGCATCTCCGAGACAAATGTGCACATTAAGGAGGGATTGATGTTTCATTATCGTGAGAAGTGTACCGGCTGTCGGGCAGACCCATTGATTGTGGACTTTACGGCACGCCGGTTTGGGTCGATTATATGGGGTCAGGTGGATGAGGTGTGTGTGAAGGTTTTCGAAAATGGGATCTGTCCAATGGATTTATAGTCCTGTTCTTGTACCTACTGACGATGATGGTGGAGCAGAAAAATAGTGTTTATTTTTCGTTGATGCATATATGTATTTATACAGGTATACAAACAAAGCAAGTGCGAATAAAATGGGAATTTATTTTTTACATATAAATAATAAAGTTTTATATACAATTTATTTAAAGATGAAATGTGTTTTAAAAACTTGGAAATCCTTAAAGGGAGCCTATACTAAGCCAACTGATATCGATATGGGTAAGTTCCGAAATCTTATTTTTAAGCAAGGTTAATAGCCATTAACTTTTTGAGTTTTGGGGCGTAAAAAGGTGATAAGATGGGAGGTATACAAATATCGTACAGTGATTGAAGAGGCATGATTTTTTTTCCAAAACAGCTTATAAGTCCAATTTGTGTTTTTGCAAATTTCTTATTTCTCAAAAAATGTATAAGATTTAGACTTTTCAAGAATAATGGCTGATTTTATAAAGCCCTTTCAACTATTTAGCAGGCTTTTAAATCTTAAAATGACGTTTGTTCCATACAAAATACGTCATTTAAAAATTTAAAAGCTTGTTAAATATTTTGTGAAACCGAACATGAGTCAATTTGATACTTTCTTCTTAGTTAAAATAAAATTTTCAGTTATTCAACTAAAAACGACATCTGAGATTGTTGACTACAAAAGCTTTTATAAATGGAAGATACTTTCAGTGGAGTCTATTTAAAAACATGCGGTGTGGCTTGGCTAAATAAAATAGGAATAATGCAAGTTTACTATGAGCACATTTCCTCATTTTCCCATTCGGATTGTTTTGATAAATCTGTTATTACTAGAGACTTTAATAAAGGTAATAAATAACGGTAAGTCAAACATTAAGGGCGGCTTTAATCAAGCTCTAATAAAGTTAAGTTGTTTTTGGGCATTCTGTTGCGGATATTTAATTGGTTGATAACATCAGTTTAAGAAAATCCGACTTCTGACACTTTGTATTGACCGTTAAGCATATAAAATGAACAATAATGACATTATAATACAATATAATAGTCTAATATTCTTAAACTTTAATTCAGGTGTTCATTTTATCATTTTATCATTTTATTTATATTGTATTTAATATTCCCGAAACATGTATAGATGGACTTCCAATATCTCGAAATTATTTCCAAACTCAATGTGAAGCTCTTCCTCGTACCGAAAAAGTAACCCAGTGATTGAAAAGCATCACACTTATCAGTTGACTATTGGCATTTGACATTCGGGGCTTAGGACTTAGGACTTGGCATTGGACACTTGGGATTTGGCGCTAAGAATACTTGGTATTTGACACTTGACATCGATCACATGTCACTTGACCCTTATCATTTGTCACTTGGCTTTTGGCACTTGACACTTATCACTTGGTACTTGGCTGTTATCAATTGGCACTTGACATATGACACTTATCACTTCACGTTTGACACTTGTCATTTGGCACTCGATACTTACCGCTTGGCGCCTGAAACTTGACACTTGCTACTTGATACTTTTTATTTTACATTAAGGAATTAGCACTTCACACTTGATAGCTGACACTCTTGACAGTTGACTCTTGATAATTTGACATTTGGCATCACTAATCACTTTTGCACCTGAGAACTTATAAACTTAAACTTAAACTTAAATAAAAAAAATTTGGTGGAGCGACAGCTTGTAGATAGGATAGGACTTAATAGTGACTTTTATAACCCTCAACCATTCCCGTGTGTGTGTTGTTTGTTTGCAGGAATGAAGGAGACAATTTACAATTTTTGTTTGTAAGTTTTTATTGCCAGAAATAACTTAGTTCCGGTAGTTGTAACTTTTGCGATGTAGATTATACCTATCCTCGTTTTTTTTTCTGACATTTTGACTATTTTCCTAATATTTATGGGCTTATATGGCCTTTTCGACTGTTAATCGGAAAGAAAAATTTGATACGTTTGAACGCTTCTGGAGCGATTTTAAATACAAGCCTACAAGCAACTTTCTCTTCATTTCAGCAAAATAACTGTCATTCTGATACTAATCGAAAAGGCCGTTAGTTAGTTTCCTCCTTGGCGTATGCAATGAATTTATCACAAACAAAAAAACACACCACACAATAAGACAGGAGAGATTGTGTGAGTGCCGGGACTCACGGTTAATATGTGTAAACATCAACGTGCGCGAATCCAAAACAGACTTGTTTTTACTTGAAGGGGATCTTAAGCTTTTTTTCACTGAAAGCACCCATAGTAGTATGCAGATCGTAACGTTGCACACCGTAACTTTGCTAGACGTATAACGTTGCACACGAACGTTCACGTTTTTTTTTTCACTCTACCGCCAGCATAGATGTTTACACATCAATAAAATATCGTTTTCAAGTGCATCAACTTCATGAAGGTACCGTGTATGTATGAAGATGTTACTCCCAAGATTCCACCCTCTCACGATTAATCTTTCAATATTCCATTGGTATTTATACACGTAACATCGTCAAACATCTCAGCATACTCACCTCTCACCATGACCCATCCTCAACCCGGAAATAAATGTTTCTACAAATCTGGTTCAATAGACGAGCTTCTCTTTACTCTTCTAGCTATTCCAACTCCAATTCTATTAACCTAGAAAATACTCAAAACCACCACCACCGCTGCGTCGCACCACACCGTTACCAACACCCGAACATTTACCTACAACATGATGATGATGCCTACTTACCCCCACAGGCTTGAAAGCTTATTTCACTATATTTCCTTCATGGTTCGCTCAACAAACGGGCCAAACAGCGCCGCGTGTCCAGTTGATCATTTCCATATCCGTTTTAATAGCGACAAACAAGAGGGGTCGTTTGTCGTGTATCGTGTCTCATCATGTCTCGTTATATGTCCCATGGCGTGTATTTCATTAGCTTTAGATTATTATCGATGACCAATTTTTCTAAAAGTCCTCGTCAGGCAGAAATGACATCACAATTGAAGCTGAATCCATACCACTTGTCACACCCTCCATGCTCCATGTAAATATTCCTTCTTCCTGATTCCTGATTAGCCATTCTCACACGTTACCGTATAATACAAGCCGAATCCACCCATCCGTGTGGTACGTAGTATTAGAGTATGGGAGAGGCAGGGGGTTTGTTCTCTGTGGTGTGTCAGTGATGAGGACGGCCTGGCCAGGCCAGGCCAGGTCATGATGCCAAATCGATGAGCTTTTTTCGAGAGCAAAACGCAATTGCGCATTGAACGACACCACTTTGCGGATGAACACGTTCAACACGAAGAATGTTGTTGATGTTGTTTGTCGCAACATTCGGTGTGTTGCTGCAGTGTTTTTGATTTGTTCAGTGACTAAAATAAGTGTTATTAATTTTTCAATCATAATAACTTAATTAATCACTTAAGAACCACAAAACGTTAAACAAAACTCCTCAAAAAAGGATAGAAGTGTGTGTGCGTGTTGTATGTGTGCAGCGTTAAAGTTTAGTTGTTTACTTTTACATAGTTTGCAGGAAGTTGCATGCATTGAAGTGAATCCAAACTAACGTTGATGAAGCTCTAGGTATAGTGCACGGAAATTGGGGTAGGTAAACACGGAAATGTTAGAAAATTTTTAAGGAGCACTGAACTTTTATCGCCATGAAGCATGAATGCGGTCAAAGGGAAAAGTTAACACGATATGGAATTTTTGCGTTGTTGTAGGTATAGGTATGCCTATATAGCTATACTATGTGAGTTTAATTTACCGGAAATAGAATCGAAAAGATTGATAATAAAATTCACTCAGCTATGTCCTGTTATTATTATAAGTAGAAAAGGAACATTTTGGATGCTTTAAAGTGAATGTGAACTGTTCTATAGCTTATTAGCTATAATTATTGTGAAATGGGTTTTTGTTGGTTGGAATGGAAAGTTTATTGTTAGGAGTTTACAAAAGGAGTGTCCGTTTGCGTCTGTGCTATGTTGTATGGGGTGTTCTGATGGTTGAGGTGTCAAACATTTGTTTTAAATGAATAACATTAGTGTGGAAGAAAACCAACACAGCTAAACAAGCTTCAGAAAAACGATGTTGTTTTAAAAATTTGAATTTCTGACAAACTGCTTAAAAATGAAATCGACACAAAATTATCAAATTTTGGATTTTCAACTAAAAGAATCTGTAAATTTGAAATGCTTTTTTTCGGGCAAACGCACAGTGGTGCGTTTGTGGAATTTTTTTCTACAAAACTTTAAACCACGCCAGTTCTTGACAAAAATGAATCAAATTGGATACACTTAATAATATGTAAATACTACATTCAGTGGTAATTTCATTTTGTTTTGTATTCGAAATTCTTATTCTGGCGTCAAATTCAAATATGTATGTACACTATATAGCTAGTCAGAAAAATTAAAAACTAGTACTTTAGATTATTTTGAGTTTTTAAATAAATGATCTAAAATTTTGCTATCAACTAACTGACAGATTAATCAAAATACCTATAGTCAAATTTCTATCAAACTTGATTATGTTCGATCTAAAAATTATTTTAAATACAAAAATATCAAATAAATATGTATGAACAAAATTAGTTATAATCCTTTAGTTGGGAACATTGCCCAAAATTTTGGACTTGCTTTTCTAAATTTGGTACATTGAAATTACTTTCATGTTAAACTATATATTCAAGCACAAATATTTCAAGCAATTTCATAAATTAATTTGACTTAGTTGAAAATTTTCTTTCGAATTTGATCAAATTATAAAAATATCAAAGAAAGATCACAAAATTAATAAAAATCTTTTGCCAAACATTTTTCACTTGCTTTTCTAAATTTGGTACCTAAACATCTACATATCGAAATGACTATCATGAAAAATTAAATATCCAAGAACATATTTTAGGCCATTTTCATTTCAAATATTGATTTGAATTAAATGAATTTTAAAATGTCAAAATTTTTTTATTTTTAGGTGTCAAATTTGATCAGATTTAGTTTGAAAATCATTCAAAATACAAAAATATTACAGAAATATAATAAAATTAGTTATAGTCCTTTTGGAACATTTCTAAACATTTTTGACATGTTTTTCTAAATTTGGTACACATCTACCTGGAAATGCATTGCATGTAAGCTATTTTTCAAAAATTAAATTTAATTTATTAATTTTTATGAATTTTGAATTTTCATAACATATTTATGTATGCTGATTGCTGAAGCCACAATTTCGAATAATTTTGTGGTTTTTTAAATAATTTTTCTTTGCGAAAATATCAATTTCTTAGCTGAAACGATTTGTTTTTAATATTAAATTTAAAAGATATGAAATATTCTTTTAAAGGTATGTAGCTGGAAAGTTTGATTTGGTGGCAAAGCAAATTTGATGAAAAGACGAAAATTCCATTTTCTACCAAAAAAATGTTTTTTTTTTTTTTAATTTTTAATGGTGCGATACCTTGGTGGAATGCTACCTTTCCACTCTTACTCCAAAGTCACGATCAAGCTATTTTTAGATTGCTCGCCGAAAATCTAATAAACAGATTTCAGGTTTACTCCATCAACTTACAACTCCTTTATAGACCGAGAGCTGATAGCAAATTTTTGGTTTGGAGGTATAACCCAAATTCGCAAACGTGCGTATGATGAGGTATATGGCTGCTGATTTCAAATTCAATCGTCTGGCAGGATTTGGAATTTGCTGTCGGCTCTTAGACTATTACGGCAACTATAGAAATTGGATTTTTAAAGGTTTTTTTTTGGGTTTTCTGATACCAAAAATAAACGGTGGTCATTTTTAGGTCGCTTGAAAGCTTTATTTAGTTAGGTTTTGGATATATCAAAAAAAAAATTTCGCTATTTAAGGATTTAGTATATTAAGAAGCGAAGCAATTTTTGTTAACAAAGTTTGTAATAATTCCTAAAAGCACTAATCTTCTTCTTTAAATATATAAGTTTACATTTTTCCAATATCGGTTTTACTCTTCGACAAATTCTTAGTTTTATGTTAGTCTTCACTTCACCCAATGCACAATTAAAAAAACTGCTGATTTTGGATTCACACTCGCATATAACCAACGTACATTTATGCAACACACTTTTTCAAAAACTCTTTCAGTTACAAATTCATGAAATATGCCGCCAGAAAGTATGTTACACTCTTTGAATATCATCTATTTTCATTCACCAAATTCACCACACCACACAAAAATTAACTTACCACGGAAACATTATAGTGAATTCGCCGCAAATAGTAACAAATTGTTTTTTATTTCATCGTCGTGATTACACTGCCTTTTGCCGGCATAACGGCAAACTTTTGTTTACATGATGAAAGATAGATTGATTTTTTTTTCTTTTCGCTTCAAACTTGAAGTCAAAACGATAATTACAGTTTGTTTGGTTCTAGTTCGCTGACTGGCCGACTGGCTAATTCTTGGATTCGTGTCTGGTTTTTCTTTTGCCCATGTGCATGAACAAAAAAAACAACAACAACACGAAATTGCACACGAGTGACTTGATGTCGTAGATATAATTTTTTTCTTCTATTTTTACAAAAAAATAAAATAAAACAAAAACAAAAATAATTGCGATGAAAATTGCCAACGAACTGATCTTGTACTTCCATTCAGTTTTCAAACGAATATCGCCCTGTATTGCCGTCGCTGTAGTCGTTTATTTGATTAGCTTTTTTTTTGTTTTGTTTTTAAATAAGCAATTTTAAATAATTATTACATTAATTTGGGATTTGTTTAAAAGTCATATTTTATTCCAATTTAAATTAATTTTCGTATATTGACGAACATTTGTTTCAAGGTCTGTTCGATTCTGTGGTGTTGGTTCAATTTGTTTGAACAACCTAACCATATCATATCAAGGAAGTGCAAGAATGTAAGAAATCTGTTTGTTTATAAATGCCAAAACCCGGTGTTTTCAGTTCGTTTGTAATGTAATTATTTTCGCATTTGTTATAATTTCGGTGTAATTTTAAAATCTCTATAATGATGTTTGTTTTTCCAAAAGTTGATCAAAATAGAAATTACCTTATTTTTGTGTGAATTTTTGTTTGAACGAGGTGCAATTCGGGCGAATATATTATTTGTCACTTGCATGTGATTTTTTTGTGTTTTTTGTTTTTGTTTTTAATAAAAAGTGAATTTAAAACTATTTTTAGACACCCAGTCGGTATTCCCTCTGGGTGTGATGATGCTGTGATGTTGGGTGTTGGAAAGCAAAAGTTGTGTTTTTTTTTTTTTTGTTGTTTAATGACATAATGGGAGAGTGTTGAGTCATGATGGTCCTCCTTTAAGTAGGTACTTGATGTGGTATCTATTTCTGTGTGTTAATGTTGACTTTAAGTGCAGGTAGATGTGGATTTATGTGCTAGGTAGGGCTCAGTTTAATATAGAAAATTGGATATTCTGTTTTAGCTTTGATTTAAATTTATACTAATTAATATTTTGAAGCAGTGTTTCGGGATATTTTTGGATGACCGATATGATCCTCCATACATATATGCACATATTTATCTATTTTATTGGGTTGTGTTTGCAAAAGTGGTGTTGCCGATATTTTTTAATTAAAAACCCTTTATTATTTGGGAGACACAAGATTCGAAAAGCGTTATTGATTTCCTTAAAACCCATATGTAGATCTAAAGGTTTTTTTTTTTAATTTTTGAATTAAGTTTGTGCCACAAAAATTCTGCTCGCTTTTTATGAGTTATTTCATTTAAATAACAAAAAAAAACTGTACATTGTAGAGGAAAGTACTCTATTGCTAAACCAAGTTCTTTTCTTTTTGTAATAACGATTAATCAAAGTTAAGGTTAAGTATAGAACGTAAGTGATGGCAAAAAGCTGACATATTTATATCATTAGCTGTGTTTTATTATCTTCTATCTGGATCTGGATCTGGATTAACTTTTAACACGTGTTACAAAAACAATTTTGAAAATTTCCCA
This sequence comes from Leucozona laternaria, assembly GCA_932273885.2. Classification (NCBI taxonomy): domain Eukaryota; kingdom Metazoa; phylum Arthropoda; class Insecta; order Diptera; family Syrphidae; genus Leucozona; species Leucozona laternaria. Next base: position 16,088,515 of record OW026368.1, on the reverse strand, counting down.
GTATTTTGTTTGTGTATTACGTGTTAAAAGTAAAGGCAGATCCAGATCCGGACCCACGGCTATTATTAGGTCTACGCATTAGTCTAGGAAACTCTCCTTTTGCTCCTAAAATACAATTAGAGGTTTAAAAGGTGATGAAGCGAGTTAGAGCTCTTCAATATGTCCATATATTTGTCAGATCACAAAGATCTTGTTAGTAATGTTTATAGACCATGTTTTTTGAAGGACATGAATTTTCCCTAGCTTTCTTGTGTAGAACACAACTTACTTACAACTTAATATAATTATTTATAATTATGTACCTAAATATATAATACTCGTAATTAGTACCTACATGCATCTGCTGACACTCGTTGAATAATTTATAGTTGGTAAAAATAATTTTAGCCGAGGGAAAAAGGCTGACAAAAGGTTACAACCTCGAACTCCTCGAAGTGCAGCTCTGGCTCTGAGGATCTTACAGTGTGTTCCCCCTGATTCGGAAATTCGGAAAGAATTACTTGGGAAACGATTCGTATTTATAATATTCTAAAACATTTTGGAATTGACATAATTTATCGGGGAATTAAGAAACAGCTTAATTGGAAGTGGGTTTATTAGATTAGATGATTCTTTATAGAAAAAATACATAATTTATATACCTAAACTTTTCATAAACTTTAAAGCATGGGTACAAGCATTTTTTATCAAAAAAAATTATTTATAAAAGAACCTATTTTTCGTAGTGTAGTGTTTTTATGTCTTTTTTTCAATTTATTGCACACATTTTACACTAATTTTTGAGTTTTAAAAATAAAAATATTAAATTAAAAGAATAATTTAAAAAAAAACTGTTAAAAAATCCATTTTGTCCATATAGTGTGGACAAAATGACATAGGTAGTAAATCTGGTGGGTCTATAGTGGTTCATTAGTTAATTTTGTCTAAAATGTATTGATAATTATTAGTAAAAATTTTATTCAAGAAAACTTTTTGAAAAAACTGTGCCTTAAGGTTCATATTAAATTCATAATTCGCAAATGAATTATTTGGTGTTCTTTGGAACGTCAGCCCAATGATTGCGTTTTTGCACTTTTTGCTTGAAGTTCGTTTTGTCCATATAGTGTCATTTTGGAAGTAGGTACTTCCCCAACTTTAGTTTTTTTTTAAGTCAATAAAATAAAGTATCAATCAACATAAGTTTTAAACATTGTTTTTTTTTTTTTTTAATTTAGATAAAAAGTGAAAACTGGGGTAGGAAACATAGGTCTATTGCTTTTTATCTTGCGGCGTTCAATAAGAAAGAAATTAAAGACTTCATTTTAAAAAATTTACTAAAAATTTAATATTTCACCTTTGTAAGTTTAAAAAACTGCAACATCTTTAGTAAATAGGCTTTTAATTTAGCTAGAACAAAAACAAAACAAAGGGTTGTGATTTATTTCAATAGTGTAAATGAGATATTAGCTTAGCTAAAACAAAAAATATGTACGACTGGATCGCACGAACTTGCTCTTGTGGTTAAATACTATGTGTAACCTCACATTGAAGATGCATGATGTAATATACATATATATATATATATTAAAAGAGTCAAAAGTATTAAAAAATTGATTTCTTGTTTTGATTTTTTTTTGTTTATAAAATATGTTTTTTTTTTTTTTTGAAACATTTTTAAATGCATATTATTGTTTAGACTATTGAGCAGCATCAGATTGCAAAATTATAACAAAATCGGTCTAACCATGTCAAAGATATACGCGAATAACCTCAAAAACCCTGGAAAACCTAGTAACGTAATGTGAAATACAGTTTTCTTGAAATTGACTTGGTTATTGCAGGTACATAGTTTAATCGAAATCGTAAGAGCCGTTTTCGAGCAAATTCGAAGAAACCAAAATATTTGTATCGCAGCTACCCGTTCTAGATGAGCTAAATCAAAAATTCGAATTTTTCCTCTAGGGAATCACATAAAAATGCTCTGTACCAAATTTCATGCAAATCAGTCTACCCGTTAAGGCTCTAGCTCAAATCACAGTGGACGCACCGACGCACCGATGCACGGACGCACAGACCGACGGATGGCATGACGAAACCCACTTTTTCGGAATTCTCGATTATCGTAGTGTTAGCTTTGATTATAACCTCGAACTTTTTTTTACACGAAACCAATACTTGCCTTGTAGAGCATGTAAAAATGACAATTGTCACCAATGGAAAAAAAAAACAAGCATTAACACAAACAAATCACAGTAGTCATAAAAATCACATAGTCATAAAAAATAATCTCAAATGTCACTTTTCCACACACACATAGTGCTAAAAAAAAATCTACTACAATTATCGATTTCGCTCATGGAGAACGAAATTTTTTGTTTATGATTTTGTTGTGTCATTTTTGTATGGGATTTTTCGTTTCACATCAGCAGCGTACTAGGCTTAGTACTTTAAACTTTTTTTTAGACTTTGATTTTTGAAAAAAAAAATACTAGCCTTTTTAGTCTAGTCTTCAGACATCCAATTTCTTACTCTGTTTTTCTTGTCCGCGCTAATTTTTTAATCTGATGGTTTTCCAGATAGATATTCGAAACGAAAAGTTCTAAAAAATAATAATAACAATAATTCTTCTGTTTTTGAACCTTTCCAATCCATTTATTCCTTTTTGAGAAATTTTAATTGAATTGTAACTCTTCGCCTGCCCTTCTTTAATACTCTGTAAACCGTCTATACTCCAAAATTTCTAAAATAACCATGCACGATTGGATCGAACTAACTTTCTCATGTGGGTCAACTGGCAGAATCAAACATTTTATATTACGCTGTATGTATTATATTTTATTTTATAAGCATCTACGTAATTAATAATAATAATAATTACTATACAGTCAACTCCCTCTAAGTCGAACTTCGTCTTAGATCGATTTCTCTCTAACTCAAATTTGTGTGGCCATATTTTTACATTCCATTCCTCTGAGTTGAAATCCCTCTAAGTCAGAGTTCCCTCTAACTTGAATACATTCTTTCGATTCTAAGCCTATATTTTGAATCCCTCACACTCGCATATTTTGACTCTCTTTCTTTTTCTTCCTCACATCGCGCGTACAAAACGGGCGAACACTGCACCTACTGTGATGACTCAAACAAAAATTGCCAATTCGTTTAAATAATTTAACTTTAACAATATAGTTATTTAGCCAAACATACAGAATTGCCGGAACCCAATTGGTCGTGTTCTGCTATCATCGTAATGTTTGTCAGGTTTGATTGATGTACATCGAATTTAAGATATGAAAGGAGGGATGATTTTTTATTACGTTTATAATAATTTTTTGAAAAACGATCTTGGTTAGACTTAGTACCAGAGAGATTATAATAAATCTGCATTTTTGGTTTCTTTTGAAAATTAATATTTTTGTATACCGGTCCATGCCTTAACCGATTGATTACAAATATTAAAAAACAAATATTTGTTTTTATTAATAAAACTAAAACAATAAAATAGAATTTTGGTCAAAGGTTTTTATACGCCCTTGAATGGGCACTCCTATAATTTATTACAAACGATAGCAGCACTTTAGCTTTATTTATTCTTCGATAAATTAATACAGAAATAAAATAAAAAAAAAAATAATTCTTAATACTATTACAAATTCAAATACTTACTTGAACACAATACTCACATTACCAAAACGCTTTAATCATAATTAGGAGAATATTGGAGATAAGGTGTATCAATTATATCATTACGAAAATAAAAAAAACATCTTCATTTATTATTATTAATTAGGTCGAAATTACAAAATCATCTTCTCCTCGCTTTACCATAAATATATAATATGGATAATGCAATATGATTTGTATTGGAAATCCATTACATCTGCAATCATCAAAAATGAAAATCGTTTCCATTAATTTTGAGCGTTTCAAACTAATCACATTTCCCTAGGGTATTCATATCAACATGTGGTTCTTCACTGATTCATATACATAGTTCTTTTAATGTTTCCATTCGATATAGAGTTTCCATTCTTTGCCTCAGTTACTCGTAGCCTCAACGCGAAACGCCCTATATCCGCACATTAAAAATTTTATTGTCTTCTTAAATTTTTGTTTTCTTTTATTCCAAAATCACATTCATCAAATCTTTGAATACCTATACGATGTTAAAGTTTTGTTCTCCGAAGTCATCACGTAGTTTTCAAAAAGTAAGTTATAAGCATTTGGAAAATCTATGAGCTACGAAGACGTGTCCGAACGCATATGTGTACTTCCATTAGTGAAAGTTATGATGAAAAACGTTTTCGTATTATAATTAAGAGCAACTTGTGCAAAACTGCAATATTGACAGTTGAATGAGCTGGTTTAAAATGTGTATTTCCAAAAATTTTAGTTCGACAAAAGTTTTTCGTACCACACGTGCTTGAATGAACTGCATGATGGCAAACTCCCGAAAAAAAAAGTTTTTTAATTAAAATTTTGAAAAGTTTTCGGTAACTTAAAAAAAAAAAAAACTCAAAAAATATAAATTAAATAAAACAGGGCAAACACAAAATCCCATTGGCACCACATCATAGTTCAACTGATTTTCTTATCTCCTAATATAAACCGAAAATCTAAGGAATACACTCGAAAAAAAAAAATATAGTTGTGAAAAATGAAATTATCGAAAAATTAAATAAAAGATACAAATTAATATAAATTTTATACAGAAATATTGTTTGTCCTCAAAAATAACCAAAACAATTTTAAAAATGGATAAGTGTGTGAGGCTGTGTATTTTGATCTAGTAAAGCTGAAAGGAGAATTAAGGGACAAAATAATGCTTGTTAAAAAGTGCTAAAGTGCAATTCGTCGGGAGCTACGATTTGCAGTGTTAACGCAGGCGAAATTATTTATGTGTCCCTCCGAATGAAAAATTTGTCCTTTTGAAAATAAATTCATAACATTTAAAAAATACGAATTTAAGTAGGTTCATAACAAATATATAATGTTTTTTATTGTTTTATAAAAGAAAAACTTAACAGAAAATTGAGAATAAAGTTAAAACATTTCAATGCATAACAATACTTAATGTAGGTAAAAGTCAGTCCTACGTTTCATAAAAAAAAAGTATATAAATATACTCATTTATTTGTTATTTGTTTTTAAGTAAAATGAAATTTGTTTGAGGTTAAAAATGATCGTGAAAAATATTTCCTTTTTATAAAAATGTGTCCCCGAGCCAAAAGAGTCCCCGGGGACACTTTAGTGCCACAGTGGTAACTCTGACGATTTGCCTGAAATTGTGTTCTAAAAATTATTATCCTGAACCAGCCAATAACTCAACGATAAATTCAAATTCAAAAACAAAATCAATAACAGCTTGATCCATATAAAATGTACATTAATATTCAGAAGAGGTCTCTGAATATTTATTTAGTTTGGTTTTTGTGTGCAGGTAATAAAAATGCCATTTTATTCAAATGCAATGGTCAAACAATAAAACCTACATTCTACACTGGGTTGGACCTGATAACGGTAGCGCAATGCGTAGTGCAAAGGCTCTGAAGATGTTTGGTCTATGTTCAAGTCCCAGCTGGGCAAAAAGTTTTTAAAATTAAAATTGAACGTAATAGACTAAGCACCACTGAAATGAGTCTGATGATCGGCCTGGAAGCCCTGAAATAGCTATATCTCCTGCCTATAATGAATGATGACTTGTTGGTAGCTCACTCAAGTGGTTGTTGTTTGATTCAAAACCATAAGATTTTTTATTATAACTATTATTTATATTTTACCATTTTGAAATCAGATGTTACTTTTCGTGTTTACCCCATTTCACGCTATAATTGCCAATTTTCTGGCCATCACTACAAAACACCAAAAGAATCTCTCAAATCGGACAATTTTGTGTGTTTTTACCCCATTTTACCCTACGAATGCTGAAATTTTGAAAAAAAAAATATACCTTAACCCATTTCCTAAGAAAAACCTTTCAAACAAAAAAAAAGAATTTCCTAAATCGGAGAGTTATTTTATTTTGACCCATTTCACCCTACAAATATAAAAATTGAAAAAGAATATCTCAAAAGCTATTTCCTAACCATCTGCAGCGCCACCTGTTGAACCGTACTTGAATTGAATTGAAAAACAAAATGTGCGCCTATAATGTCATCTGTTGAGAATTTTCCGAACTTTACTTTTTTCCTAAATCTTCGCGGAGCAATTATTAGGAACAAACCCACAGAAGGAAGTATCCAAATTGGTCCATTAGTTTTGAAGTTTTAAGCATCCGAACACACCAAGATCCATATTTATTGATATGTATGAATTTTATTTTTCTAATCTCCGATTAGTTTTTTCAAGATATCCCTTGAAAAGTTATACATTTCCCAGACATTTTTTTAAGTGTCTGAATTTGCGCTCAAATTATGATTAGAAATTTAATTAAACTTTTCTGAATATTATGCACATGGCAAAAATTTGATTATAAATATTCTTCTTGCATTCGCAGAGACTAGCCGAACGTCAGCCATCCATAGAGAATTTCTATCAGAAGGCTGAGGACGTAATTACACAACCGTTGGAGCTGGATGTGCGCCTGAAAAATAAATTAAGTGAACGTGAACTGTCTCAACTGTTGCAGTCGAAACAACCTCTCATTATCGCCTTAAGCAGGTGAGTTAGTAAAAGTTAATTTTTGCATCACTTTTTCATTATATACTTTTTGAGAGAAAAGAGAGAGAGTACAAAGTGGGTATGATTGCAGTTTATGTTTACCTTTTCCTACTCGTTTACCTTAACAACTTGATTAACTAAGTTTTAATAAACATGCATAGCATATGTGAAATTTTGATATTTTTTTTTAAATTTAAATCAAAAGTTACCAAGAACTGTATTCTAAGACACATTTTGGCATCAAGTGGATAAAAGAGTTGAATTGCAAAGGATATACATTAGGGTGTCCCTTATTTTCCAACAATTTTTTTTTCATACGCACACGGCATAATTTTTTTCGTTAGAGCTTATAACCGCTGCAAAAAAAATTTTCCATCATTTGAACTTCATTTACTATACCCGACTTTCAATCAAAGTATGCCATGCAACTTATGTAGGGAAATAGCGTATGTCCCGAAAGATTGTTGGTATATTGTCATTTTTAGATTCGATAACAAGTAGGTATATGTATTTAATTTTTAAAAGATGGCAATGCAAGTAAGAAGTGCTAAATTTATTTTTTTAGTGGGAAATATAAACCACCAAACAACAGGTGCTAAACTTCCTTCAAAACGGCAAGTTTTAGAAGTTTTATTTTTTAATATTCGGGAAGTTAAGCTTACTTAAAGTGACCAGATCCAAAAAGCAAAAATGTGGGACAAAGTAAAGAAATTCACCCGAAAATAATACACATATATATTTTCATTTTAAATGTGGGACAATTTCAATTTTATTAAAGTAGGTTGCAGAACATAAAAAAACACTTATTTTCTACGAAAAAAGAGGAACAGAATCTTACCTAATAACTATTAAAAAACGAAATTATTCAATAAATTCTCACAAAAAGTGAAAACATAACATGGCTTAACTTAAAATTACTAGGTTTTACTTCAATGCGCCCTCCAAAAATACTTTTTCTTAATTCCACTTGACTTATAATGCTCTAAGCTTAAATCTGCAAAAATGTGTGTGAGTTCTCTTGTCTTTTGGGGTGGGACGCCCATAAAGTTTCAAAACAGCCTAATGAAATGTTATCAAAAATCAGCAATGGAGTGAAAGATTATAACACATTCTTTTAATCTAGGAAAATTAATTTCAAAAAATTTTCCACTTTATTACATTGTGAAACTTTGGGGCGTGCACACACATATTTGCAGATTTAATTTATCGCAATTAATGATTCTTAAAATGCACATCAAAGTAAAAATTTGCAGAAAAAAAGCAAAAAATATATTCTATTATGTATTATGTGTGTAAAAATTAATAAATTATGCAGCCATTATTTCTGATGAATGAATTTTTTTCGATAAGTTATTATTTTTTGACACTTCCTCGCAGCTTGAATAGCTCGATCTCACAGCCAATATCGCTTTAATTTTTTTTCGACAGAGAGTTGTGACTTCTCACGCATTAGTCCCCGGCAAATAGAGGGTATAATCAACAAACTTTTTGGAGTTTTGGTAAGGAATATTGCAGTTTTTTAAATGTGAGAAAATTTCCACCCATCTTATATCAGCTGATATTTTTTCATCATTCCAGTTTTTTAATTTATTAGCAGTTGCATTCAGTCGTTATGTTCATGCATCTAATTTTTTGTAATGTTGGTAGCGTTCGGGGGGGTCATTCCGTAATTTTTAAAACGATAATCGTCTAAACAATAATCGTGCACGTTATCGTCATCAATTTGCTTCACGTAACACAATCACTATCGTCTCGTTAATCGTTTATTATAAATCACAGTTTGAGAAGGATTGACTTGTCAATCATTGTCATTAATGACAATTCAGTAATTTATTTAGGGGGGTTCACATTCAACGACATGTTCATCAACACGTGTCGTTATGTCAGATTTTTGTAATGTGAACACCAGTCGAACGACCGTTGATCGACTTACTGTGTAGTTCAATTTTTTTAATAATTTTCTCTGTCGGACGACCGCTGTTGTAAATGTGAACTCCAGTCGAACGACTGATGATTTCAATTTTCCATCTTTTTTTCTATTTTTGTATGCAATATTTGAAGAAAATAGTTGTACTCGAAGTAAACAAAAAAAAGAGAGCGGAAAGAAACAGAATTGATTGATTAGAATTGGTGAAAATAATGAAATTTGCAACATGTTCTCTCTTTGAAAATGTGTTTGAAAATGTTGTCGGTAAAACTGTCGTTGAATGTGAACGCTAGCAAAACGACTCGGGTCGAGCGACACGTCGTTTAATGTGAACCCCCCTGTGTGTTGTTTTATGTTTGGACCAATGAAAAAAACAAAAATGTAAGTTATTTATCCAATATTTATTTGTGAAATATTAAAAAAAATACATTAAACAATGGTTTAACCTATGTATATGTAGGTCACTACCGCCCAAAAAATGTCAATTTTTATTAAGAAGTGAAAAGAATGTGAAGCCAAAACTTGATGTCGCCTATAACCAAATCGGTTATCCATCTATCCAAAGCTACATAGAATTAATTAGAAACTGTCTAAAGGCACGTAGTTTCGCGTACACGAAATTAGTTCTCACACCTAAACAGTGAGGTATATATTTATAATGGGTGATTTTTTAAGAGGTTTAGAACTTTTAAAAAAAAAAAAACACAAAAAATTCGAAAAAATGAATGAAATATTTATTTGAATCGATAGTTTGAACCTTGCAATTTGATGTTTAAAGATAATTTCATGCAAATGTTGACCGCGGCTGCGTCTCAGGTAGCCCATCCGCTGAGTCCAATTTTGGCATACTCTTTCACACATATCGGCTGGTATCTCACGAATGAATGCATGGATGTTGGCTTCCAGTGCGTCAATCGAAGCGGGCTTGTCCCTATAGACATTGGGCTTGACATACCCCCACAAAAAATAATCTAATGGTGTCAAATCGCACGATCTAGGCGGCCAATTGAGCGGCCCGAAACGTGAAATTAACTGTTCACCAAACTCGCCTCGCAATTGCGCCATTGTTTCGCGTGCTGTGTGGCATGTGGCACCGTCTTGTTGAAACCACATATCATGCAAGTCAAGAACTTCCATTTCGGGCAAAAAAAAGTTTGTTATCATCGCTCGGTAGCGTTCACCATTGACAGTAACGCTGCGATTCGCATCATCTTTGAAGAAATAGGCCCAATAATGCCGCCGGCCCATAAACCGCACCAAACAGTGACTTTTTCGGGATGCATTGGTAGCTGTTGCAATGCTTCTGGCTGATCTTCACTCCAAATGCGGCAATTTTGCTTATTTACGTACCCATTCAACCAAAAATGAGCCTCACACAAGCAGCGCGCGATGAACATTTCGAACCGAGCACGAATTTTGATAGTAAAATTCAATAATTTGCAAGCGTTGTTCATTTGTAAGACGATCCATGGTTAAATTGCAAACCAAACTGAAGCTGTTTGACAGTGACACAAGGTACTAAACACACGTCAGCTGTCAAAACCAGTGTTGCCAAAACCAAACCAGCTAAAAAATCACCCGTTACAGTGAGGGTTGTTTAAATCCAAAAAAAATTGAATATAACCAACCTTGCACCTACCCCAAATCCAAATCTGTTGTTTATTATTCAGTTACTGATGCCAGATACTGGCTTACGCAGACGACATCGACATCATCGGAAGAACTGAGCAAGCTGTACATGATTCCTTCATCCAGATCGAGCAGGCGGCACAAAATCTGGGGCTGCACATTAGTGAAGGTAAAACAAAGTACATGGTGGCGTCGAATGCGAGAGGAACAGTTGGTCAAACAATCAAGGTAGCGGAGCACGAATTTGAAGTGGTGCAATCCTTTAAATACCTTGGGTCAATAGTAGCAGCCGATAACAATATAGAAGAAGAAATACGCGGGCGGCTTCTCAAATCCAACAGAGCCTACTATAGTCTGTCAAAGCTCTTCAAATCCAGAAATCTCACCATAACTTCAAAACTGCTGCTGTACAGGACCATGGTCCTGCCAGTACTCACATATGGATCCGAGACTTGGGTGCTTAGCAAAAGGCACTCCGACCTCTTAGCTGCGTTCGAGAGAAAAGTCTTAAGGAGAATTGTTGGCCCCATATGTGAGGAAGGACGATTCCGGAGACGGTACAATCATGAATTGTACGCAATCTACCTTGAAGCAGATATCGTGACAAAAATTAAGCTCGGTAGACTCCGGTGGGCAGGGCACCTAGCTCGCATGAGCGAAGAGGAACCTGCTCGGAAAGTTCTTTGTGGTACATTCTATGGTAGACGACAGCGTGGTAGACCATGCTTGCGCTGGAGAGATGGCGTAGACCAGGACGCCCGGAGCCTTGGGGTGCGCAACTGGATGGCGGCGGCTCGAGACCGGGATGGGTGGAGAGACTTGTTGAAGGAGGCCAGGACCGGACCCCGGTTGTCGAGCCGACGATGATGATGATGCCAAATCACCATGGCAAGTGACACGATTAAACAACACGTCCAAATGATAAGACTTTAATATAAAAATCTTTTAGGCAACGATACGTGCGTTGCGCCCATTTTACGGCTTACATGGTTGTCCGATTATCCAAAGTTTGGTGCCCAAATTTAACGATTTAACATCACGTTTTGACGATTTTTGATTTACGGAAAGCAAATTTTCGATCGTCAAGACGATATGTTTCAGTCGATAGTGGTTATTGTTTTGACGTGATGCAAGGCTGTCGTCAAAACGATATCGTGTGGCGATAATCGAATTACGGAATGACCCCCCAGTTAATTTATTATGATAAATTATAAATTAAACGATCGAAAAAATCAATTTCAATTTTGTGGGACAGCGTGGGACATCTTATAATTTTGTGGGACGTTTGTGGGACAATTTTCGATGTGGGATAGTTTGGGTAAATGTGGGACTGTCCCACGTAATGTGGGACGAATGGTCACTTTAAGCTTACTGTGAGTGAAAGTTCAAACCTCGTGATTCGTGAGTGATTAATATTTTGGGAAAAGGCAAGAATACCCACAAAGGCACTTCCTCATTGTATAAAAAAACTTGTGAAACTATATGAGCTTTGGAAAGACCTGCAAAAAAATTCCAAGAAAACTCAGGATATATTCAAACGAAGGGAAGAGGAATTTGAAAGTGATCTGGATAATCTGTTTGATTTAGCACATGCCGATGCCTTGATTAAAATCAAAATAGAAGAGGATAAAATGTTTTTGCTGCGTTAGAGGGAACCAGGAAGACCAGGTTGCCTAATTGGCGTCGACAAAAAATTAATGCAAAAGGAAGAAAGGTTAACAGAGAATATTAGGAGAGGAAAACAGATTACGTAAGTTGACAATACCATCTAGCTCTACGGGTTCAACAGGGTGTTTACTATACCAACAACTTGGCGATGATACCGATACGTCGTCCAAGAGTGCTGAAAGCCATGGAGAACATTTGCCAACAACAACGGAAACAGAAACAGTACAATCTGGAAGTTTGAAAAAACGAGGATGAAAAGAATTTCTCACTGCTAAGCTAGTATCGGTCCTAGAAAGATGTCAATTAAGCATTCGAGATTCTGTTTATATTCTTCAGGCTACAGTAGAAGCCATCGGACTAAGCTTTGAAGATTTTCCAATCAATAAATCTTCAATTCAACGTGTTCGGACACAGATTTTGGAAATGATGTTCCTGAAGTTGTGACTGTTCACTGGGATGGAAAATTACTACCTGGGCTAACCATAAGAAGTTGCAAAGAAGAACGACTTCCTATCGTTATAACGTTTGGTAGTAAGGAACAACTCCTTTCTGTGCCAAAGCTTGAAAATTCGTCCGGGAAAGAACAATCTGCTGCTGTTTTTAGAGCAATAAATGATTGGAACCTTGAAAGTAAGGTACAAATAATGTGCTGTGATACAACAGCATCAAATACCGGACGCTTCAATGGTGCGTGTGTGCTTTTAGAACAGAGACTTGAGAGGGATGTCATATTTTTAGGAGGAAATATGAACAGAGAATTAAAGATCCGACCACCAGGTGCAATGCATCAAGCGAGATGGATGGCAAGAGCAATTTATTCACTCAAAATATATTTATTGCAGTCCCAGCTTAAATTAAGCAAGCAGGAAAGGCAAGGACTTGAAGATATTTGTTTTTTTATTACCACCACTTACGTTAGACCATGGCTTTAGTGCAATTTGGCTGTAAAGGCACCATTTCAAGATTTGGATTTTATAAAAACCTTAAAAAACTACGAAGGTATCGATTCGCCAATTTCAATTGCAGCCTTAAATAAATTTTGTCATTATTTATACTATTTTACCGAAGAAACAGTAATTTTATCCCTTTTCGATGATATTGTTGATGTTGAAACGAAAACAAGGATGGTTAAAAATTTAACGAAAGATGGTTCTTTAGATAGCTTCAAACGATATATTCCTTCAAAGGATGAACTTCGATGTTCATTATACGGTAGTTTTTTAAAGTTTTGCATTTATGCCATTTTTTAAAACAAAATTTCAATTTTATTCTAGATAAAACCCTCGATCAATTTGTGACCGTCAAGAGTAAAAATTTGTTTTCTCGCTTAAAAATAAATGACTCTTTCCTTGAAGTGGATCCTTCTGAATGGGAGGAAAATAGTTCATACTTCATACTCACAGGCAAAACTAAAATTTCTACAACTCAGAGCTGTGAATGATACAGCAGAAAGAGCGGTTAAGCTGGTTCAAGATTTTCATGGACTAATTACAGCAGATGAAGAACAGAAGCAGTTCCTTTTACAATGTGTGCAGGAGCATAGGAAATTGTATTCTGACTGCAAAAAGGAAACATTAAAAAGGAAATATCCGCTTGAACTATAATATGGTTGATAAAGTTTAATTGAAAATTGATATTTATTTAATTGTATTGTCTTCAATTGAAAAAAAAAAATTAAAATAAAAAAAAAATTCAATGAACACTCAAAATTGGTCCATACTAATTTTCCCTCTTATCTTTTAAGTCAAGTCGGGTAATGTTCATATAGGCCTACGAAGCTAATATTTTGCGTATGAGAAGATCTAAGAGGTACAAAAAAAAAGGAGAGGGTGTGCGTTACAAATAAATAAAAAAAATAAAAAAAACATATAAGGGACACCCTAATATACATATGTAATAGTAAATATTAAATTAATGACAAGGTAGTTTTTGGGAATGGAGGGCGTCGCACTTTAAACCATTCCTGTGTGAGTACATAATGAGTTGTCAGGGGACCTACAAGTTTTTGTTCAATTCAAATGGTTAAAATGAGAGGCAATTTACCATGACAAGAGATTCTCATGGAGTATTTGTCACTTCCTCCCAAGATTTAGGTATAGTACTTCTGAAAAAAAAAAAATATGTAAGTGAAATAGTGTAAAAAAAACTTTTAATCTTGAAGTTGTTAAATATTTTCGGCTTTCTGTCAAAATCACATAATTCCAAAAATGACATTTAAATATATTTCAGATAAGAAAAAATCGCTGAATTAAAATACGAATGCCTCGATAATGCATTATGATCCCTTTTGAAATTCTCATCGTTTTTTTTTGTATCCTGAAATTTTTTACATTTTCGACTAAGGTATACAGAGTGTCCCGGACCTGGTTTGAAGTATTTTATGGTGTGGTTCTTGGGTATGTTCCAAGAAAAAAATCGTTCTACATCATTAAAGGTCTATCTCCAATTTTGACATCATTTATCGTGTATTTAAGAAAACGCTTACTCTAGTGTACCCTGACCCATGTTAACAAAAATTGAAGTGGAAACTTCGTTTAGGACTATATTTTTAGCCTTTAAAACTGCGTTTAAATAAAGTTGATATCTTGTCTCAGTCTTAACGCCCGATTTCTTCACATCAAAAGTACTAAGCCAGCCTAGTCCCCAGTCCAGCTAGACCAGGTTCTAGCCCTTGTACTCGGTCCTAACGAAAAGTAAGTACCTAAGCATTTCTTCACATCACTAGTACCGGATCCAAATACAACCAGCGGTACTAGGACTTAAAACGTCTAAAACTGGTCTAATTCAATTTTTTACAATATTTTGGCATTACAAATTTTATTTTGATATTTATTTGACAGTGATTTTTATTTAATTTTCATTTCGAATGGACTATGTGTGTATTAACAAAATGAGGACATAATATCCATTCTAAGATGACTGTCTCTCCTGATAGCAGCATCAACTATGAAATTTGCCACTCGGAAGTGACTTCAACAATTTTCCAGTCTTTGATTTAAGCAGTTAATAGCAAAACGGTAGTCGTTGCTAAATAGAGAGTTGGAAGATGACGAATGCCAATGAAGTCCTACCGCTATTTACAGGAGTGATCCGTGGTGCTATGTTCTGAATCAGCTTCCAGATGAAGCGTTTGATTTAAGTCAAACATTGTGTGTTGTTTTTTTAGTGGAGTTTTGGACATTTTTCTGTGTAGGTATGTGTGTGACAGGCTTGGAGAAATTACCTTTATTATGTGCATTTTATGTTCGGTTCATGCAATGCATTTTAAAATTGCGACCACCAAAAATTAAATTCAGTATGTACCCACCACAAAAAAAAAAGAAAATGAAAAATCAGTAAAATCAATAAAGCCGAATTTATTACCTATTTAATAAAGAACAACCAAAAAAACTATCAAAAATCAGCAACGAATTTATTGAAGAAAATGAATGAAATTTCTCTGATTCAGGTATTAGCACCACTAGACTACCGATTTGAAAGTCCTAGCCAATACCGAGTCCTAAGTAGTACTCGGTACCAACTTGATAGAACTAGGGCTTAGTACTTATGTGAAGAAATCATTTGGTACCAATTTGAGTACTAACAACTGGTATGATAACCAGGTACTACCTGATTTTGAGGAGCCAGCTATAGTACCGAGTCCTAACTGATACTCGATATCAAATTGCCATAGGACCAGGGGATAGAACTTGTGTGAAGAAATGAGTTGATACCGATTTGAGTACTAATTTTAGGACTAGTACTATTACTAGCATCAGAACTCTGTGAAGAAATTGGCCGTTAGTATATCCAGTTTCTAGCCTATTCCATTTTTCCTGCCCATGCTAATTTTTGGTGGGTCAATTTTCTCCAGAAAATGCGTAATAAACATAACGTTTTACTATTTTTTTTTCTTCAAAACGTAACAATAATAAAAATAAAAATTAAAAACAAGATCGTTGAAAAACCCAAAGATTTTATAATACTATGGGGAAACCCTGCAGCAAATAAAACTAAACAAAAAAAGGGAAACTTTCGCCTATGCCTAATGGGATTCTATATATTTAGGTGGTTGAAAGGTCATGCTTTAGAATTATATACCACCATCACTGACACTCTGAATGTTCTTGCTATTAGCGGCAGGAGTCTTCAATGAGTTATTTGAAGGCGTAAAAAGATGAAAGGGCAATTTTAATAGGACATAGAGAAAAAAGATATATGAAAGGGTAAGGGGAAGTGCCATTTGGTTTCAGGACTCATCTGAAAAATAAGTCTCGTCAATCATTGACCATATATTCAGCTCTCAGTTCTGAAACGATGGTAAATGAGTTCAACTATAATAATGGGTCTTCCAGTATTGACTTTTCCTAACTTTGACAGTTGATAGCGGCCATATTGTTGAACGTCTGTCAAATTGGCTGTCATTTATTCAGTTTGTTTTGCCAAATCACATCTACAGATTGTTTTATCAAAATTGATGTTCTGTTCGGGCAACGTTCCATTTTGCATTTTGATCATTTACGGTCATCTTCAGTGATGAGGCCCATTTCTGGATGAATGGGTACGTCAACAAACAAAATTGTCGAATTTGGGAGGAAACCAATCCACATGAGATCCAAGAGCGTCCAATGCATCCCGAAAAAGTCACTGTGGGATGGCGGCGTCATCGGTCCATATATGATTACCAACTTATTTTTTGGCCTAAATTAGATGATATGTACACCAAATAGATGTGGTTTCAACAAGGTGGCAGCAGCTCACGCCACATTGATAGTTCTGCACGAGCGATTCGAGGGCATGGTCATCGCACGTATGGAAGTGATGTTAACTGCCCACCGAGATCGTGCGATTTGACCCCGTTAGACTTTTTCTTGTGTGGTTTTATGAAGTCGTAGGTCTACGCAAACAAGCCACAAACCACGTCGGCCCTCAAAGTCAACATAACCCATGCCATCGGTCAAATTCATCCGGATTTATGGGCCAGAGTCATGGAAAATTGGACATTTCCGATGTGCACCACCCAGAGAATTAAAGGGTTTTCCAATAAGAGGTGTTATTTTGATATTCAAAGAAAAATGGCATTTTTTGAGATAAATGATCAGATGTTTATTTCATTATAAAGAGGAAGGTATGCCGTTAATAATGGAACACAACATCAGCCAAATGGCTGCCACAACTATGCTTACAGGACCATATCCTTTTCATGAAATTTTCCATAACCAAATCGCAAAGTGGCTGCCCTATGTCCTCGATATAGCCTCACGAATTCCATCTTTGAGGTCTTGAATCGACGCTGGGCTGTTGGCGTAGACCTTATCTTTCACGTGGTCCCAAAGGAAGAAGTCGCAAGGTGTTATATCACAAGATCTCGGTTGTCAATTGTGATCACCTCTTCGAGAGATAACACTTTTCCCGTAAAAGATCGATGGTTTCATTGCTTGTGTGGCACGTAGCGCCGTCTTGTTGAAAGTAAACGTTGTCCAGATCAATACCATCCAATTCCGGCCATAAAAAATCATTAATCAACTGTTGCTCCAGCCTCATTTTCGAAAAAGTAAGGTCCAATGACCCCGCCGGACCATAAACCGCACCAAACAGTCACGCGTTGAGGATGGAGAGGCTTTTCAACAATAACTCTTGGGTTTTCCGAGCCCCAGATGCGACAGTTTTGCTTGTTGACGTAGCCTCCGAGGTGGAAATGGGCCTCATCAGTCAAGATGATTTTTCGACGAAATTCCGGATCATTTTCATGCATTTCAAGGACCCAATCAGCAAAGACACGCGCGACGTTGTTGATGATCAGCCGGCTTGAGTTCTTGTGTTAACTGAACTTTATAAGCCTTAAGACCCAAGTCTTTATGCAAAATACGGTGTAATGACGTTTGTGGAATGCCTAATTCCAAAGAACGACGAGGAATGGACAAACCTGGGGTTTCTTCAACACTTTGGGCTACAACAGCAATATTCTCAGTTGTTCTTGAGCGACGTGCACGGGTTTTATTCTTCACATCACTAACTTGTCCCAACAGCTCGAATTTGTCCACCAATTTCTGTATTGCGGTCCGACAAGATGCTTCACGACGACCCAAAAATGTTTTAGTTTTACGAACCGTCTCTGCCAAATTTTCACCATTTTTATAGTGAATTTTAATAATTTCAATGCGTTGTTGAAGCGTGTATCTTAAACGTCCACTTTCCTAGTTTCGACTTTAAAACGTTCATAAATCAGTGCTTAGACTTTCTTTTATCTAAAAATTCTTTTGAATACAAATTTAAAATATTTTCTGCCTCTCCCCGTTCCTTTCCCTTAAATCATTATGGCGGAAACCCTACAAGCGGTTGACTCTCCAGAACTCGGATTTAAACTTCCCACATCGTAATCTTACGATGGGAATAAAAATTCTTACCCGCAGTAAAATAATGAAATTCTCATGACTAACCCCACACTGGACTGGATATAATCTTTGAGGAAGTTTGATTTGAAGAATTAAAAGAACTTCAAAAAAGGAAACAAGAATAAATTTGAATTATCTTTTAATAAATAATAAGGATTCAATAGGATTTCATCCTCTTATCTCTCTATCAATTCACATCACAGATTAATCAAATTGAAAAGTTTCAGTTTTTTATTAAAAAAAAAAAATACACTCAAAGTAAATATAATTATATTTTTTTCATTTATTCATTTGGGCTGAAGGATAGATACTCCTTCAAGTCAAGCTCGTTCTTTGCATCCTTAGAGAGCATCACAAAATCTTTTCATCTTTGTGTTCTTCTATTTCATTTTATTTACAATAATTCTTGCTTTTCATAACATGTGTTCTATTTGTGGATATAATTTTTAAATTTATTTTTTTTTTCGTTTATTTTATTTTTGTTTGCAGTGGGATTTCCAACCAGACGAAGATCCAAGACTTCCAAATAAAGGATCCGACTAGTATCGGTGTTGGTGCAGGTATGTGTGAAATTTTTTTTTTTTTCTTTTTTTTTTGTATTTGCACATCCTCACTTCTCTTTATTGTATACCTACCAGCCAAAGTCTATAGAAAATAACGTCGCAGAAAAATTATTGTGTTTCAATTTTGTATACAATTTAGCTAGTTCTTCTTTTTAATGACAAAAAGACGTTTTCTAGGGAAATAAAAAGAAATAAGCAGCAACATGATGCTTTTTATTTGGCTCAATATAACTTCACTCCTTACAATTTGAAATTCACTCATATTATTTTGTTTACTTAATGTTTGGTGGTGGTAGAGGTTGCGTGTTATGTAATAATCACATTTCCACAAGCTTGAATTCCTTAGAATTTTTATTTATTTTTTTTTTAAAGAAGCTCAAACGAGAGAGAAGAGAAATAAAGTCGAAATTTATTAAAAGGAATTTGTTTAATAATATAATTTTGTTTGTGAGATAAAGAAGACATACAAAATAAATTGAAATAATTGAAAAAAAAACAACTTATACTCGTTTATTATGTTACGTAGTTTGTAGCTTTTTTAAAATAATTTGAAACGGTAGAATGCACGTGTGTAGTTTGTGAAGAGATTTTGATATTCAGTGGCTTCGAATTGAAAATTAAGGAGCAGATACATTCAAAATATATGTCGTCCTTAAATGCAAATATACTCAAAACTCAAAAATTAACTCATACATGATTTTAATATATTTCAAAAATTCATATTCTAATCAAGTTAAAAAAAAAAACAATGGACTGTATTACTTAAAATATTTATGTTTACAAGCCTTTGTATGGAATTTGGGTTCGAAAAAAAAATTTAAACTTAGTTAAAAAAATGATTCGCAAGGAAATGTAGTTTTGGTATTATAAGATTGGAAAATCTCGAAAATGCTCCTTTTGAAATGAGGCAATGAGAACCAAAGTGGCATAACTGATTTTTGCTTTTTTTTTAAACTAATATTTACAGTTAACAAAACAAACTTTTTTTTAAAGCAGTTATATGCTTCATCAATCTCTAGAATATATTGTTTCAAAATTCAAAATAAGCAGGGACCTATAACACAGAACAACAAGTAAACTAGTCAACAATTTCTTGTTCAACTATGTTTGTCCAACAAGTAAAGATTATTTCTGTAAAACAACAAAAACTGTAACGATTGTCAATAACGAAAATTTCCCTCGACTTGTTGAACCAGTTGAATAAGTAAGTCTTACATGATGAGTAGTAAAATTCCACAAGAAAAAACAAGTAAAAGTAACTATTCGGTGCTTTCTCTGAGTCATTGACCAAAACCAAATAAAGTGATAAATGGCGGGAGATAATTTTGTTGTCTAAGAGTTTGAACATAGTTCCCAAATGAAAAAGATTGGACCTTTTTAAGGGATATTTTTTGGCAAAATTGTTAGACATAAGCCATGGTAGGTATAAACTGAAAGAATATATTTCCAAAAAGTAAAAAAAATATTTGTGAAAGCCAAAAAAAAATCACTACAGCAAGGGGTAAATATACATCAGGAAACTTAACTCGTGTGATAATCTCGTATTTGATTTTATAAGTCAAGATCCAGATCCAAACCAATGCAAAGCTATTGAAATTTTCTTCTTTACATTCAATAAATTAACTTTAAACAAGCTACCCGACCCTTTTACTTGATAAACCCTAACTTGTTGACTTCGAACAAGTTTCCGATCCTCGGTTGAAATTTATAAACTATTCAACAAGGTTATTCTCTCTTTTTTAACTCTTGTTGTTTCCAGTTACAGAATTGGCGGATTTGTAAAATTTCCCACTTGTTGCAATGTGCCAAAACAACTGTTATAGTTCCCCGAGACTTGTTGTTACGTGTTACACAAATATTAAACAGTTGTTGAATTTCACTTGTTCAACAAACACTTTATATATTGTGTTATAGGCCCGATTTTTGGTACAATAAAGATAAGTTTTTGTCTTTTTAAAAACAAGTGTGAAAATTAGTTAGGCTACTCTGCTTCTCACGGCCTCAAATTATGTAGATACATGTCATTCTCTTATTCAGCGACTCAAAACTAATAAAAAAAAACCTTTTCTGATGAAATCTTATAGAAATCGGACACAAATTTGGAAATAAAATTTCACTCAAAATGTTTTTTTTAGTTCAATTTAATCACAGTAAAGTTAAACTTACTAAGGTCCAGTTTTTCAGTGCGAGATAAAAGTTAAACCCGAGTTAACTCATCAATTTTAGTGAGTTAACTCAGGTTTAACAAAACAGATGATTTTGATGTTTTGTCCAGCGATTGTCTTTAGTCTTTCCCCATGCGTTCTCCACCGAAAAACTGCTTCCTCAGTTCATTGTGGGTTAATTTACTTCTAGAGTTAGGTTTAACTATGACCACTGATAAACTAGGCCTAAGAAACTCAAAACAGAATTAGGGAAATTTCTGAATTGAAAAGCTATGAAGATTTAACTCAAAGAATACTTCTACTTACGCTGTGGTTAATTTCTTTTTGTGCATCAATTGTATGCCTTATGAATAGAAGATGGGACATATTTTTTCACGATGATATTTGTTCAATTTTAAACTTTTTTTCCCGTTTAGCCGACTGGGGCAATTTTCTAAACAAATTGACCTAAAACTAAAATAAAATTATTAAAAAAAAAAACGATGGTTACACTCACAATGCCATGATATTGATTTTTTTTAAAGCTAAAAAAAACTCTTCATTTACTTTTTTTATTTAAATAAAGCTGTTTTAGGGAATAGTTTTTGAAAAAATAATTTTCAAACACGAAAATTGAAAGAAAAAAAATCAAAAATTTTGTTCAAACTAATTTTGTTCCAAATTGTACGCTATTGGGAGTATTTTTGTTTTAAATAATTTATTGATCTGATTAATTTGTAGTCAAACGTCAAAAATCAAATGCTAAAATCTCTTCTAGTTCTTTAGAAAATTAAAAATAACAGAAATAAAATTCCCTTAAGTTGACGCCGATTTGTTGCTTAAGTTGCTCAAAAGATCCTATTTCCACTATGTAGGTAGTAAAGTAGATTTAGTTAATTTCAATTTTCTCAAAAAGTACAAGACATTTAAGCATCTGGTTATCTGTTTGTGTCTTAAAATTTTCGAGAGCATTCAATTTTGAGAAGAAAAATGGTACTTAATAACGTAAAATTTTGAAAAAAACTATAGTTTGAACTTTTTTCTTCAAAATTTTGAGTTTGAAATTTAATAATTCAAAAAATGTTTATTAATTTTTTTTTGAAAAAAACGAACAAACAAAAAGGTATAGTCCATCATTGTAAGTGTTGCCGTTGTTTTTTTAATTATTTTTTTTCCGTTTTACGTAAGTTTTTAGTAAATTGCTCCTCCTGGATAAACGTGGGTAAATAGACCCCCCACTCTCCCGCATGCGATTTTTTTCTTGTCTCGACCCAACCTACGTACTCTAGCTTTTTGTCACACTTCATGCAAATCACCCTGTATAACTTCTGCACTCATAGGCCTATAGTTGGAGTTTGACTTAAAAAGGTACATCCTATTTGAGAAGAATTTAGCTGGCTTATCAAATAAAAACTCTTTTTCTTCTTCGACCTCACTGTTGTTTTGATTTTCTTTTTCTTCTTAAAGTTATGGTTCATTACATCTATCGTCGTCCATCGTCGTTGTGAGAATTTGCCAAGAAGGGAATAAACTTCACTCAAAGGGAGCAAAATTAGGGCAAAAATATGTTGTTTTTTATTTTTTTCTTACCTATTTTGTATCGTTTCTGCATTCAGGCAAACGGAACGAATTGAAATAATGACAAGCTTGATATCATTATTTTATATTCTAAAATAAAAAAAAAAATGAATTAAATAAAAGAAAAAAATACGAACCGTTCAAAGTCGCAATACTTAACTTGAGATACTACCTATACTTGAGAGTGGGTGTTGTTTGAGTTTCAAGACAAAAAACTATTGCAGTTTTGTCGCGTTCACAAAAACGAAAAGTCTATGTGTATATCTCGGCTCGGCTCGGAATAAAATTTTTATATTATTTGAAAATAGAGAATTAGGAAAATAGGGATGGAAAATCTCTATACCTATAAGTAAAATGAAATTTCCAATTTTTTGTGCAGCATGTTCCGGAAATAATGCTCACCATGGAAAAGCGTTGTCCTCCTTGTCATCGTCGTTGTCTTCGTCGACAAGGACATCCTCGAATTCGAACACAAATCGAAAACACAAATGGATGGAATGTTTTAAAAGAATTTTTGTAAAATCACCTGCAACTGAAACATTATCTAGTAGGAGTGGTTGTGTTAGTGGTAGTGGTAGTGGTAGTGGAGTGAAATTGAAAACAATGCATTCGGTTAGACAAGCAAATAAATATCGTAATGCTAACATGGAGGGCAGAGGAAATAGAAGAAAAAGGCAATGTGTGCGTTTTTCTGAAAAGATATCAGAACGGAAAATGTCCAAGAATAATGGACAAGGACATGAAGGTAAGCTAGCTTAAAGGATGTTTTACATGGACAGCCATGTTCTCTTATATTTTCAAATTATCTTAGATATTGTATACAGAGGTGAAGTAGTTTTTTTTTATTGTGTTGGTTTCATCAGGTAAATATTTAAATTTTATTTTATTTTCATTCTTATACACTTATACAGATTCCAAGTATGTTTATGTAAATGCAGGGTCAGTATAAGAGCTCTGTATTTCTAAAGTTTTGTTCAGTATTATTATTTTACATGCCAAAAACTTGAAAGAATTTGTTTGTACATTGTGTTAAGAAGCTTTTCTTCTATATTATGTTTTTGAATGTTAAAATACCACGAACATTAATCTTAAAGTAATAAAAGAAGAAACATGTTCATTGCTTAAAATATTATTGTTATTTTTTATTATTTGCAAATGGACAAATATTGCTTAGAAATATTTAATTTTTGAATGTATATTGGGTTTGTTCTGCTTTTTTAGGTAGGTTTGAAGTATAATTTTGAAGAAAACGAAGATTTTGAAAATGAAAATATTTTGGAAGTGATTTTCACCTCATTCCATACAAATACAAACCAAATTTAAAATACCTTTTAATGGTGTTTGAACAGCCACAAAAATTGGAGTTTCATCTCAACGATCTCATTTGTAAAAATATCTAAAGTTAGTAAAATGGCTTTAAAAAAACGCCCTATACACGGTTAAAAATATTGGACTATTTTTCAGTAAAATCTGTATTGTATTTCGGAATACACCAAAATTTTATTAGAATTAAAAACATGCAACGGTTTTAAAACCTGGTCAATCCTTTTTTAATATTGAAATGTAATCACTATTATGAATACAAAAAATTCCCCAATAGCTGGAGAAATTGTTCCCTCAAAATAATACATTTTGTTTAAAATTTATCGATTTTATTTTTGCAATTGAATACAAATTATACAGAAATTCTATACTAATTTGTTGAGTTCTAATCTCGTTTGAATTATTATTTAATCTAATTTTAATAGAATTTAAGACAAATGCAAGCCGAATTGTTTTATTGGTATTGAATATAATACAAAAGCATATAACTTGTAATTTCATTGAATGAATTCTAAGCACATAAATAATTAAATGCAATTCTTCATTTCTGAGTTAAAATGCACAATATAATAGTTTATATTATCCCTGTATTGAATTTAAAAAAAATGTATAAGAATAATAATACAAATTTATTTTTATGCAATAAATTTAAACTAGATTAGTTTTAAATGAATCCATATATATATTATTTTACAAAAACATAATAATGAATGAATGTCAGAGTATTTATCTTATAAGTCAATCACTAAGTTATTATCTGAATTATAATGGTGACATTGTTTTCTTTATTGTTTTTCGCATAAGTGAACTAAAATATTATTGCGATTGAAATTTTATCTATCGATTTTCACATTTTACCTCGAGAAAATGCAAAGCGCCTTCAAAATAATGCATATTTAAAATTTTTAATTTCGATTTTTAATTAGAAATGGGGTTACCATGCTTTATGTTTTTAGATCATTTATTTTCTATTTTGATACAAAGCGAACAATTTTATACAAAAATGACACATAAACGAAAAATATCGTTCCCCTTTTTGTTTTGCAGTTCGACGTGCGAAATTGATAATTGTAGCAGATTATTTGGAGAAGAAATAGTTATAGTACAATCAAGTTTGGAACGCTAAGGTAGTAACATTTGAAATGCCAAATGAATTTTGTATAGTTAAACAATTCTGAATTGTGCAAGCCTTATACCAACACATGATTAACAACAGTGCATACAACTGAAGAGAAAAATTCTTAAAAAATAGTTAATTGAATCACTTATATATGTACATATATGCACATAACGATTGGTAGCCACATTTTTATGTAGGTAAATACTTTCTTTTTAAACTAGAAATAGTGTCATCTAATCAAAAATTAGAAGCAAAAAATATGAATTAAATATTAAACGTACAGATTTTTAAAGTCGTAGTCTCAATAGAAAAGGCATGTTAGTTATTTAGTCAAAATCATATTTTTTAAGTTATGGTAACCCTAAAATATACAGAAAACATTTTGTTTCATATTTAAATATGGCTGATTTTGCTTCCTTGCTTTTTTTATACAATTTGAATTGTATTTTAAAATTCTTGGATTAAAAAAAATTTAATCAAATACAAAAACTTAAAATTAAAAGCATTCTAATATTCCAGGATTATATTTGAATCCTTCGGATTACATTCTAGTCTTTTGAGTTATACATTCTAATCCTATGGATTACATTCTAGTCCTTTCATTGTTACAAATAATAATTTTAAAACAAAACTATTAGAATGTAATATAAAATTATTACACAAAATGTTTTATGGTTATGGAATATTAAAAAATAAAACTTTATATGTTACAAACTTCTGTAAAACGAAGAAGGTTAACAAAAAATATCCCAAAATGTTAAACGTTACATTTCTTTAACTGGGAGTGTAACACAATTTTTACTAATTTTGTTGTAGTATAACCCAAAATATGTATTATTAAATATCATTTTAGATTTAGTTTAATTTGTTGGCATGGAACAAATCGTTCCGTATTTAAATTTAAACCAATACTTGTATTGTTTTGAAAATATTTCTTCTTTTGAATACAGATTGGAATAAAATTTAAAATCAATAGAATTACTTTTGGGAAATTTATTTTCAAGTAATCCTGTCACTAATGCTTTTTATGAGACTTTATTTTCAGATATAACATCGATTTGTTGTATTTTATTCTTTGTTGTCATAAATCAGGGAAATATTAAGCATTCAATTCAAAATATATTACTTCTGTGAATATAAAGGGTGATTTTTTAGCTGGTTTGGTTTTGGCAACACTGGTTTTGACAGCTGACGTGTGTTTAGTACTTTGTGTCACTGTCAAACAGCTTCAGTTTGGTTTGCAATTTAACCATGGATCGTCTTACAAATGAACAACGCTTGCAAATTATTGAATTTTACTATCGAAATTCGTGCTCGGTTCGAAATGTTCATCGCGCGCTGCTTCCATTTTATGATCGGCATTCTCGACCTTCTGAGCAGTCTATTCGGAAGATTGTGACCAAATTTCGCACCAAATTTACTTTGTTGGACATTAAACCACCAGCACGTGTGACAGAAGACCGCGAAATGTCGATTCGGCGCCGTTCCCAGCAGTTAGGCCTTTGTTACAGCACTACGTGGAAAATTTTGCGGAAGGATTTGGGCGTAAAGCCTTTTAAGATACAGCTGGTGCAAGAACTAAAGCCAGCCGACCTACCACAACGCCGAATTTTTGGTGAATGGGCTCTTGGAAAGCTGGCCGAGGATCCGCTTTTTTATCGAAAAATTGTGTTCAGCGATGAGGCTCGTTTTTGGTTGAATGGGTACGTAAATAAGCAAAATTGCCGCATTTGGAGTGAAGATCAGCCAGAAGCATTGCAACAGCTACCAATGCATCCCGAAAAAGCCACTGTTTGGTGCGGTTTATGGGCCGGCGGCATTATTGGGCCTATTTCTTCAAAGATGATGCGAATCGCAGCGTTACTGTCAATGATGAACGCTACCGAGCGATGATAACAAACTTTTTTTTGCCCGAAATGGAAGTTCTTGACTTGCATGATATGTGGTTTCAACAAGACGGTGCCACATGCCACACAGCACGCGAAACAATGGCGCAATTGCGAGGCGAGTTTGGTGAACAGTTAATTTCACGTTTCGGGCCGGTCAATTGGCCGCCTAGATCGTGCGATTTGACACCATTAGATTATTTTGTGTGGGGGTATGTCAAGGCTAATGTCTATAGGGACAAGCCCGCTTCGATTGACGCACTGGAAGCCAACATCCATGCATTCATTCGTGAGATACCGGCCGATATGTGTGAAAGAGTATGCCAAAATTGGACTCAGCGGATGGGCTACCTGAGACGCAGCCGCGGTCAACATTTGCATGAAATTATCTTTAAACATTAAATTGCAAGGTTCAAACTATCGATTCAAATAAATATTTCATTCATTTTTTTGAATTTTTTATGTTTTTTTTTTTTTAAAAGTTCTAAACCTCTTAAAAAATCACCCATTACAATACAAAATGTATTAAAAAAATGTGTAATATTTTGGGAATTATTAAATCTAATACTGCTTGCATTGAAAATATGCTGTAATACTTTAGTACGACTTAAAAGTAGTCCAAGATTTTTAACCGTGTACCTGCACTACAACTGGACATAAAAATCTAAGCTTTTGAAAATAAATTTCTAGAAATTTGTATAGAGGTATTATCAATTTCATCCATATCAACAACAACAGCTATATGTATCTATGATATGCAATAAGAATAAAAAAAAAAATTTCATTACCTTACGATTTTTGCTACTGTTATAAATGTGTTGGACCTTTTAATAAAACAAATCATAAACAAGAGCACAGGTTTGAATGTATAAATGCAATTTATTTAACGAATTTTGCCACGTCATCTAAAATATTCTATTCCAGTGAATCAGGAAGGTAAAGGAATTTTTTTTCGATCAATCTAGTAAAATAAAACGCGCGAATGGGTCAAACGTAGTCGTTTCTACTTTAGGTTTAGGTTATGTAACAAAGTTATACTTTAAAAGCCAAAAACATAGTCAGGGTAGTTAATACTGACGGTGGGCGGCGCCGGCAGCGGGCGAAGTGTCGACAAGGTAAAGGGTCCGCCAAATAACTTCTTTTTTTTTTTTGAAAATGGCGCAAAACATCGAGTGTAGCTTCGGCTGTGTGGCACGTAGCGCCGTCCTGTTGAAACCAAATTAAAAATTAAAATTTTTGGTATGCAAATTCAATTTTTATATTAGAATTAATTACAAATAAAGAACAGTCCAAAATTCAATTTGGTTAGTGAAATATTTCAATTTTAGTGAGGCATTGAAAATACGTGATTGTTTGTTGTTTTAATTAATTCAGTTAATTCAATTCAACCAAATGTTCAGTTTGAACTACTTTAACTTGATATTTTTATTTAAAAACCACACAAAATAAACTAATTATAGTTAAAAAAAAAAGTGTGACTTATTTGGGAGTTAAACTTGCGAGTAAGTAATTAAATATTTATCTTAAAACTATTTTTTATAAGTGGCGTTCAAACAAAAATTCTTTATGCACATCACTTCTTCCTTTTTTAGTCAACATAATCGACTGATCGAAAGTGCAATTTGAAAAATGTTGTCGGTGGCAGGTCTTAATACAAATTGCATCCTCGTGTATGCTGTTCCATCAGAACTAGGCTCCTCCATTCTCTATCACATGTAGGACCTGAACGACTCCGCGCCCATATCGGGCTTGTCAGATTGTGCGAATTACCGCCTAACAGGCGATTTGAAATTTTATTTGGCGACAAGTAAATCGGTTTTGGGGATGTACCCCAAAAAAGGCGATTTTTTTTTTAGTTTTTGGCGATTAAAATTTTTTGAATGGAAATTCTAATATAATTTTGTCTAATTTTCACTTAAATTTAACATCTTTTTCATCGCTATTTGCGCCGAATGCTGCCATCAAAATAATAAATTCTGAACGCACCCATGAAATTCGATTTCATTCCCATCCCTTCAATAAATGACATACGCCAAACGTCAAATCAAACAACTCTAAATCTTATCAATCGAAACTACAAGTTGCGAAATTTTATTGCACTTATGAATTTGGTCATTTTGGGTTGAAAATTTTGAAACGTAGTGATTTTTTGGCGATTTTAAATTTAACGTTTCGAGATTCCGCTTATTCAAACCTGACAACCTGACAACTTTTTAGCTTGAAATAGGCATCACTAATTTTGCTTTAAATTTAAAAAAAAAAAAAATCACCAATTTTAACATTTTACGGATTTTTTCAAACTTACAATTTTCATAAAAATAAATTAAGGTTGACCTGTTTTGTGTTCAGTTTGTGCTGCCAATTTGTGACGAAGAGATCTATTTTACTACTTACGCAGCGAGTAATGCCCTTGAACCGAATTTTGGACGCACCGTTTAGTATAGAGAGTCTTTCCTTAGACGCAAGTCACGAATGTTGAATTCCATACCGACATAACTCTGTTTTTCCTTCAAATTTTAATATATAGACATCGAAATTCAAGACAAATGTATATCGATTTTCTTTACTTAATTCCCCCTCTATTTCCTTAAAAATCCTCGCAAAAAAATAACAAAGCAGTCATAACCATTTGAGTGCGTGCTAATTGATAAAAAAAAACTTGGTGGAAATAGGATTTTTGGAGCAACTAAACAACGGATTGAAGGAAAATGTAAGTATCTATAACTTACAGTTATCCATATGGTTTTAAGTGTTTGACTATAAAACTTCTTAATTCCAAAAATGATTAATGTTTTTCAGATCAAATAAATCATCGAATTTAACTGCTGATTTTATTTAAGTTAATACATTTATTTTGATTTAAAAAAAAAGAGTCATGTATTTTTTTCTAAGAAACCAATACTGGCCCTTTAAAATGTACAAAAATGAATCATGAATAGCTTTGAACTTAGATTGCATCTGTATAGAGCTATTTGATTTTTAGTTAAATCATTTTTGTGCATGATGGTTTGAAACTATTGCTAAGGCAAAATTCATAGTCGACTGCATGTAAAATCAATTAAGCTAGATTGGTGTGTATTTGATATTTTAGTTGTTATGATAAAATAACTACAGATTCCTCCAACAAAGTAACAATCTGTAAATGAGAACAAAAAATTTGATATTGGTATTACTAAAATAACTTGGTTTTCGATAGACGTTTTTTATTTCATTTTTTTTGAAAATACAGATTAATTTTATGAATTTTGTGTAAAAATATTTGTGCACTATTTCAGTTTTACCAAACTTGTAACATGACAAGTTGGTTTAATTTACATTTCATATTCACTTAATTTTATCAGAAGAACCCTCAGTTTTCTCGCCTCGAGTCCAATAGTCAATGGCTTTTCGGGAATGTCTGTTGCAGCACCAGCAGCAGCAGCAACATAATTATTATTAGCTGGGGTCATGAGTCCATAAACTTCACAGGACTTCAAAAAATTGAGAACCTCTTGCACGGCTGGATATTTCAAAATGATATTCTGCTTAGCCATTCCCGAAAGAAGACCCAATATACACCGCTTCACATGTAACCAAGTGTCTGCATACAATCTCGATCCAGAACCACCTTCCAGAGCATGGGCAATCCGCGAGAGGCCAAATTCATAATTAGACTTTGCACAATAAAGTGTCCCCACGACCAAATTGACAATGCACAAATGATGATACTGTTTGCCTTGGCTCTCCTTCTGCTCCTCGGCCTTTTCGACTTTCTTCATCAGCTCTTCGGCTTCGTCATTTTGAAAGGTCATAATGTAAGATGCACACAAGTTGGCCAAAACAGCTGCCGACACTGTCATTATATTGTCCGAATGCTGTCTGACTATTGGCTCGTAAAAAGCTGCTGCTTCCTTGTATTTGTCACCTTGCATGAATAGAACGTGTCCGGCATTTAGACGCCAAACTGGATTTTCCGAGCAAAATTCTGCACTAGAACGGAACTCACGTTCCGCACCCACAAAATCATCATCACGCCAAGAGAGCCACGCTCGAGACATCACCACTGGCAGATAGTATTCCAAGGAGCTCTCGTAGTCTTTCAATGCTTGTCGCAGGGCATTCTGGTCGGTTGTGGTCCGAACTTCTTGAACCTTAGCTGCAAGTCCTCTCAGCTTACCAGCCAAGCTCGAGGCAAGCGTTCCGAGTTTCTTTTCGGCAAGTTCAGGTGAAGTTTGTGCCGTTATCAAGGCATCCAATAGCTCGTATAAGTATTGCGACAGATACTTGTACGTAAGGTCTGTGTGTTCGGCCAAGATATCAGCCGCTGTGTCATACATCTCATGCTTGCAGCACAGCAACAAAATATTCGCAAACGTCTCTTTCGGGCATGCTGGCGGCCCGAGTTCGAGAAGAAACGCCAATTTCCTCAATCCAGCAACAGGCCCACTGGGGTCAGTCAAAGCCATGTTGTGCAAGGTCACCGGATCCAATTCACTCTCAACTCTCGGGGGTAGATCAAGGAGGGCCTCACGAGCCCCTTCGATATTTCCATCCTGATATTCAATGGCAGCCTTCAAATTGAGGGCTTGAGTTATTCCCGACAACGCCATAGTTATAGGATTGCCGACACTACGAGCATTTCCCTCGGCCTCCATTTGGGCGCCAATTCCCAACTCTGGATGATTCCGGATGCCACGTTCGATGATCTCTGCCGTATAGTCCAGTGACTGTGCCTTCTCCTTCTTGCGAAAGTGACACAAGGCTAAATTGTATGCCACCAAAGGATTGAATCCCCCAACCTGCAAGGCCGATACATATCTCTGCACTGCATTCTCATATTGGTCAGCTTGATACAGCAGGCAACCCTCATCATTGAGTGTTTCTGCATTGCCACTCAAACGCTGATTGAGTATGCCCTGTGCTCCGGCAAAGTCCTCACTTGAATACAAAATGGCACTTTGCAGCTGAAGGATCTGCTCCTTTAGTTCCTCATTGTCGATGATTTGCTTCAGGACCTTCAAAGCATCGGAAAATGTTCCAGCTTGGTACAGGGATTGGGCACAATAAAACTTATACTTAGCTTCTTTCGGGACGAGGACACACAATTGCTCGTAGCATGTTGCAGCTTCCTCGTATCTCTGAGAATGGTAGTAGCAATAGCCAAGTGTAGAGATTCCAGCTCTGGTTGTGGCAGCTTCACCGAAATTATTGATGCATTCAATTACATCGTCGAATCGCTTGTCTTTGATTAAATTATAGATTGTCCTTGTGACATGACCTTCACGCAGAATTATCCCCTGATGGAGCATTATTTTAAAGAACACAAAGCAAAATTTATAAAATGCAACTATTTTTAAACTTAATTTAAACTGAATTAAGGTGAAGACAATGATTGTTTGGGTTAGTTTGAGTTGTCAAGGACACCAGCCAAGGCACGTCATGCGCAAATGGGAAACACCATCAGAGCTCAACAACTACTTGTAGATGGATAACATCTATTAATTTATTTAATACTTCATTACAATATATTTAAAAACTACCCTCGGATTTATCAATTACATCAATACATACATTCATGTGGGAAGCCAAATTATTCTTTAAATTTTTCTTCATTTAAATAAAAAAATTGAAAAATATAAACATGGTACTATTTTTGGAAAATTGACAAAGCTAACAAAATGTGTCTCTATTTGTTAATTTTTTTTTTGTATTGAATTGGAAAAATGTCAAAATCAATTGAGAGGAAGTTATGGCCTTGCCATGTACAAACACCATCACGTTCATCGTGTTTTAGATAAACATTTGCTTTCATGATTTTATGTTGACTTTTTGGCTGAAAGTTGGATTTTTTGTTGTTGTTGTATGAACATAGACGATAGGGAAGAATGGGTATAGAAATGGGGAACAAAAGAAATGGGATGCTAGTCCCCTATTTAAATACTGGTATTGGGCAAAGTGGCGCCCGGGATAGAGAGGGTGAGTTTGTGTTTGTGGTGTTTTTTACGCAAATTGCGACCTTTGAACTTCTAAAAGTAAATTGTTTTTTTTTCGTTGATTTAATTGTAATTTATTAACATAAACGACAACTAATGAGCTTGAATTGTTTATTAAAAAAATATATTTTTTAGGTAAACTACTAGTAACAAGCTATAACAAACAGGAGGAGCAAACTGCTTTATACCAAGCTTCCACTGAATGGAATTTTAATTTTATCTACTGTTTTTATTTAAACATCTTCAGATTTGTCAAAATAAATTAATTTCTTTGGACTCCCAGCAAGTTTATATCATTTTGGAGAAGCTACAGATTGCAAAATTATAATAAAATCCGTCTTACCATGGAAAATATAAATACGAATAACCCAAGAAAAAAAAAATGTTGTCAAAAAACGTGTAGTTAATATTTCCGTTATGTGAATTTTTCGCCAAAAATCTGAAACACGGTTTTCTTACAATTACGAAGTTCAATAAAAATCGTTAAAGCCGTTTTTGAAAAAAAAATTAATTTTTGTATGGCAGCTAGCCGTTCTAGGTGAGCTTAAACAAATATTTGAATTTGACTTTTAGAGAATCACATAAAAATGCTCTTTACAAAATTTCATGCAAATCGGACCACCCATTAAGGCTCTAGGTCAAATAACACTGGACGCACCAACCGACGCACAGACAAACAGACGCACAGACCGACTGAAGGACGGCATGAAAAACCCACTTTTTCAAAATTCTCGATAATCGTAGTGTTAGTTTTGATTACAACCTCAATTTTTTTTTACACGAAACCAATACTTCCTTTATAAAGGGTGTATTTTTTGTACGTGTGGTTTTCTATCAGGCAATACTTTTTTTTGGAGTTGGTCTTTTTAACATCTGTCACTTGATTTATGCTCAGTTTGGTTTGCCATTTCATAATTAATAGACTTCCTCCTGAACAACGTTTGCAAATTTATTACCAAAATAATGGTTCGGTTCGCACGACGCATCGCACGCTGCGTCCAATATTCGGTCGACATAATCGCAAAATCGCATAAGTTCGAGCAACTATGGATCGGTTTTGCACCCCGTTTACTCTACTGGATATTGCGCATCCTCAGAGATGCCGTATAGTGCTCACCGAAGATGCTATTGCTGCTGTCCTGCTGTGGAGCAGAGTATCGAAGAAGACCCGAGTGAGTCCATTCGCCATAGCGCGCAACAATTCGAGCTGTCGAAAAATGGGCCTCTCGTCTGGAATTTATTCAAGCCAGCCGTGGCGGCCACTTGTTCGAAATTATTTTTAAACATAATGGCAAACCCTTATCTTTATAATTAAGCCAAATTCTTGGCCATAACAATAAATAATATACGTTTGATTTCTTCTTGAAAACCACACGTCCAAAAAAAACACCCTTTATATTATTTTGCGTTTAGGATATATCAAAAAACTTTTAAGTTTCATCTTTAAAAATGTATAAAATCATAGGAAAAATTCGCGCTAATTTTGTTGTTTCTACACTTAAATGGCAATTTCAAATAATTATGGACTTATGGCCCACCTATAACACCTAAGTGAGCCATGAGACCACAATCTGCGGGTCATTAGTCCACAAAGAAATTCTGTGGCCTTTTGACCTACTTGGGTGGTTTAAAGTTCACAATTTCTTTGAGGACTTGTAACTCATCCAAGTGAGTCAAAAGTCCATTGTGGATTTGTGACTTGTGGACTTTTGACACTGAACCTTTTTGCTGAAGTTGTCAAAACAGCTGTTAGATTAACGAAAATAGCATCAACCCAACGATTTGATTTTTTTAAGGATCCAAAACTTTCTAGTTTATTTACTGTGAGCAAACATTTTCAGTACAAAAGTTTTAATTCTGCAGTTTATTAGAATAATTTTCAATAATTTTGTAATGATACCTGAATATAGCTGTGATATTCTCTTCAGTCTTATATACAACATACATACCTAAGGAAGTTTCTTAGAATAAAAAAAAAAACTGAAATTAAGCTTCAATTTATTCCAACAGATCTGCAATAAGCACTGAGCGATTTCAAAGCTTAAATGAGTTGCTAAGTTCATGTTAAAGCCTTCTAGAAACCATATGTGCATATGATACCAATATTTTTTGCAGCAAATCAAAACTGGAAATTTTAATTGGATAGAAGTTCTTTTGAAAAAGTTCTATTCATTTCCACTTTCGCTTTTTTTTTTTTAATTTATTCTTTAAGTTGAAGTTTGCATCATTGTTCTGAATACTAAACTAACAATTTGTCTAATGACGCATAACGATCGTTTATTATTTATTTCGGGGTTGTATATAAACAATTTATTATATTCATTGCTCATTTATGCTTATTTAGAAAGATATTGAATTCTTTTTAATTTGAATTAAAACTAAACTCTTTTTGATTACTAACCCAATCCCCATTATTATGAAGTTTAATTGTTCTTCTGCATTAAACACTATAAAATATGTTCCGAATATACCTATCTGTGATGATTGCGATGCGATTGTGATTTAAAAAAGGTGTGTCCGCGCTCTTCCTCTAAAATGATGGGTGCAAGTTCTCGAGAAATTAAATGTATTTGAATTGTTTTGACTTGAGTGAAGAATTCATTTTGGTGGAAAATGATTTCATAACACGCAGCAATTAGAGATATAGATAATATAGCCTCATTTTCAAGAGGGGTGGGTTATTTAGATCAAGAACATTAATTTTAATCGCAAAATTATAACAGAAAATAATTTTTAAATATTTTTGAATCTTATGAATTTTATGGATTTATAAAAAAAATAAAAACAGATCATGAATGGGTTTTTTTCCAGAAAAATTAGTTTGCAACTGTAAATGTTCTCAAGTGGGTATATAGACCAACATTATAATTGTGTATAACATTTTGGAAATTGTACAGCGACACTTCCAGGAGATTATAAAAGTATTTAGGCCCAGTTTTTCAATGCGAGATTATCCTGGTCTCGGTGTTAAAAGCAAAATGATTAAGTTTGTATTAAAATAAATCTTTATTTAACAAAGATGACCATCACACGCACACGAACGACCAAGACAGAACTAATTTGAGAAGCTTCTTTGCTGGTGCATCATTGACACGAAACGTGCAGACGTCAGAGTGCATATTTTGTAATTATGTGTATTGTTTCTTGGAAATTTCAAATTATGTATATTATTTTGACTTGTGGGGTTATTGTTGATACTACAAATATAACTATTTAACCCGAGTTAACTCCTGAAACAAGTTTTTCATTCAATTTAGATCAACCAAATTGGTGAGTTAACTCTGGATTAGTTGAATAGGTATTACTGAAAAATGCATGTCAAAAATCTATTCAAATCGAGGTACGAGACTATAGAAAAGGGTGATTATCACAGTGGTGCCATCTCGAATTCGATAGCGAAACATTGATTTCTATATTTTTTTTTTTAAGCGATGTAAGCGATCTTTATTGTAGCATAATTGTTTTCCTTATTTTTTCACAATATGGCGTCATTGCACAATTTACATAGATATGGTTATATTCTACCTTACTAATGTCAATTATAAATTTTAGTTGTTGAAATAGTTAGGAATTAAAATTTTGTTCGAAGGAAAAACTACTTTTAAAAACCTTCATGCAAAATGAGAAGAAAAAAAAAAGGTGATAAGATGAGAGAAGGGGGGTGATGAACATCTTGATTTATTCAACTTCATTGCAAGTTAATCATTTACTAATATATATTTTATATTTATATATAACAAAATAAGATATAAATCAACAAAAACAAGATAAATAAATAATTAAATTATTATAACATTATTCTAACAAAATCAGTCTTAAACCAAATCAATAATATCACAGTTTGGATGTATCACTATAAAAAATAATAAATAAATAAATAAATACATAAATAGATAAATAAATAAATATTAAAAAATGAATAACAAATAATAAATAATAAATAAAAAATAAATAAATAAATAATTAAATAAATAAATGAATAAATAAATAGATAAATAAATAAATATATAAATCAACAAATAAACAAATTAGCAACTAAGTAAGTAAATAACTAAATAATTAAAAACATTATTAAACAAACAATTTAGCAGTTATAAATAAATAACAAATGATATAAATGATAACAAAAATATATAAAATCATAAATACGAGTTCATATTAACTTGCTATGAATACAAATTTGAAATCAATATATTATCTGATGATTCGCAAGAATGTTTGTATCTCTCTTTCAATTTCAGAATTCTAGATTTAGCATATTGGATTTTTGTTAAAGTGTGCAGTTCTTCTGTAGAAAAATGCCACGGTAATCTTAACATCATTTTTAAAATTTTATTTTGGCTTATTTGAAGCCTTCATATATGGGTTTTCGCATATTCCCCCCAAACTGGTGACCCGTAAAACATAAAAGCTTGAAATATTGATTTAAAGATAAGAAGTTTATTTTCAGTACTTAGTTTGGAACGTCGATTTATGAATGGATAAAGAATTTTTATTGTAACACTCACTTTTTTAATTATTTGTTGGATATGCAGTCCAAATGTAAGTTTAGCATCAAGATGTACTCCAAGATATTTAGCACTTGTATCCCAATTTACCCTAGAACCATCGATTTGAAGGCTGTTGCTTGGTAAGAGGCAAGCTTTCCTTTTACGCGTGAAAAATACAGCCTGCGTCTTAGAAGCATTCAATTTGATTTTCCAATCATTGAAATATGCTTGTACTGTATTTAAATCATATTGCAGGTTGGTTTCTATTACGGAACCAACTGAATCTGAAGTATAGATACAGGTATCATCTGCAAAAATGCCCTTTTCACAATACCTTAAGCTAGGGAAATCAGAAGTAAATAATATATATAATATCGGACCAAGAACCGATCCTTGAGGTACACCTGCTTCAATATTGAAAATTTCGGACAAACAATTGTTAACAGCACTTCGATTTCGGTAGATTTCTCACAACTAGGAGTTAAATTAAATTGTTAATTCTCCACTAAAAAACTGATTTTGAGTTAAATCGGGATTAAAGTATTTATAAGATTAATTAACTCTGATTCAACTTGGAGTTAACTCATGCACTAAAAAACTGGACCTTTATGTCCTATTCAGTAATATTGTGCTCTAAGCTCTTGAAAAACAATGGATAATGTAAAATATGAAACAGCCTCAGTGAAAAAGTGTCACTATTCCACTTCAAGAACTAAAGCAAGATGGTTTGTAAAGGAAAATTCAAGTCTGAAACTAGAGTTAAAATATCTGAAATGCATGATTGGATCGCATAAGGGTTGCTCTTGTGGTTCAAGGTTCGAATGTGGCTAAGCAGTGAAGAAATAACATCTTTAGTTTATCAATACAATTGCATTCTTTAAACGAATACAAAGATATTTTTTATAAAGCCATATATTTTTTCTAACTCAAAATGTGCCCGGTCCAACATTTGTTGTTGCATTTATAAAACTGCCACTATTTTTGAAGAACAGGGTTGTGTGTAAATTTTGGTGTTTTCACCTTTTTTTCTAAAGACTTTATTTGCGTAGAACAAGATATCAAAACTTCATAAGATTGTTTCTTTTTGAAACAAATATGTACATACATTGGCATATCTACGTACCGCTTTTTTAGTGCCTACTAGCTGACCCGCCCGGCTTCGCAAGGGCAGACAAACCTAAGCTTCACATGAAGATTACAAAAGAAATTATAATTAAGCTATATTTTGTAATTAAATACTACTTTATGGGTTTTAAGCCACTTCAGGTTATGAATGGTGAAGTTCGTAAAAAGATGATCATCTTAGTCCAACCTTTATTTCTTTCCCAACACAGAGAGAATTTTTATAAAAAAATCACTTTTTTTTCTGTTTATCCCTTTTCACTCTATAAAAATCGTATTTTTAAAAATTACCTTTCCAACACAAACAGAATTTTTTAAATAGGATATCCCGTTTTTGTTTTTTACCCCACTTCACCCTATAAAAATAAAAATTTTGGTAAAATTTCCCTAAAGCAATTTCCAAAGAAAAACTTTAAAAAAATTAAAAAAGAATTTCTTAAATAGAACAATTTTTTTTTAACTGAAAAACGAAATGTGCGCCTACAGCATCACCTGTTGAGAATTTTCCTATTTTTATTTTTCTTAAAAATAAATCTTATTTGTCTGTTGTTAACATAAGTTCAGGTGTTCAAAGAACACCTTTTTTTAATAACAAGCCTTTTATATATTTTTAGATGGTTCAATGTTTTGACTTGTTTTACTTCAGTTTAACCTGATTAATCCATTAACTATAATTAAAATATTGATTTAAAAATAAAAAATCGATATTTAACTTGATTTGTTTAAGTTGAAAACCTCACAACATGCACCGTCTATATCATTAGATCAATAATTTACCTTATCGCAAGTCGTTTGGTTTATTTTTTGTTCACTCAAGAAAAAAAAAAAACACTTTCCCAACATAACTTCAAACATATAAGAGCCATAATTTATAACCAATTTGTAGTAAGTCACTGTTTTTGCTGCTGCTGCTGTACCAATATACATAATTGAAATGCACACACGACCAACAACGATACAAATAAATCCATTCTACTAATCGCTTATTTCCACATAAGGTGGCAAGAATGCCCTCATATGGTCGGTTAAATTTATTTTATGCCCAATGCCCCAAACGCGATATGAATCGATTGAGCTTCTCATGTGTGTTGAACAACCTACAAGGTGTATAAGTACACCTCTGTATATGTTGCAGTAGAGAGACACATGGTAAAGTTGCAGTTGAGCACGTTCATACATCAAAGGTGCCGCTAAAATAGGTTAAAACCGCTGCTACCACAGCAACAGCATCAGCTAAACAGAAACAGAAGCGCATCAAGCATCAACATCAGCTACTATACTCGTAAGTAAACGAGAATTTTATAGCGTGCGGTCTATTAAAAGAATAAAACGGAAAGATGCTGCTGCATCAGTGAAGAGAAACTTGAATCCACCTTTGA
The DNA here is from genome assembly GCA_932273885.2 of Leucozona laternaria. NCBI lineage: Eukaryota > Metazoa > Arthropoda > Insecta > Diptera > Syrphidae > Leucozona > Leucozona laternaria. The sequence continues at coordinate 16,048,704 of OW026368.1, read as the reverse complement.
TATTGATCTACTATAGTGACGTAATAGCGATAATTTCGTGCATTTAGCTTCTGCTACAGCCAGAGTTACCTTGTTTTTTTTTTTGAAACCTATTTTTCAAAAAAGGTCAAAATAGTTTTCACAAAATTTGTTGTATTTTTGTTTCGGGGTGCCAGGCTGTTCAATGGCAAAAGTTGCCAGGTTCTACTACAAAAAAATGAGGATATTACAAATGTTACTTTAAGAAGAATTTAGGGAAACGAACTTTGAAGTTGTCTATAAACTTAAAAATAAAAATATGTTGTTTTATGTTTTGATCTAGAAAAACTGACAACTGCGAACTTAAGTGTCCTCCATCTTTTCGGGCACTAGGTATCTATAGAGAGTTTGAATTTTGACAAGGAATATGCTTAATTCTTCTTTGTCTTTGAAGAAAAAAAAACTTTAAAAAATCATTAAAAATCACTTAAGGATGACCAAACTGCTGTAATCAACCGACTTTTTAATATTATTTGCTAACCTTTCAGATTGTATAGTAGTTTTTGTCAATATCCCACAAATGAGGTTCTAATGATCTCTTAGACCTTGACAAATTTTAAAAATCATTAAAAAAATCTATTTTTTTTTTATTACGTTCAAAAAATACTTTAAAACTGCACTTCACTGAATCTAACTGACATTTTACTATAATTTTTTTGTTTGAATATCCCATAAATGAGGTGCTGAAATTGCACTTCAAAATAACTTAAACATTAAAAGTTCATAAAAGACCGCCTATGGATCCACAATTACTGAAACTTACTGACTTTTTCTGACCGATTACTTACATTTTACATGGTATACTTTCGAATATCCCACAAATGGTTTGAAAATCACTGTAAATCGCCTATGGCTCTCTAATTACTAAAACTAATTATTGACCTTTGACGAATATTTACTGACCTTTCAAATGGTGTAATTCTATTTTGAATATCCCACAAATTATCACATACTTTTTTTCAAATGACCCACAAATGAAGTGCTAATGATCTCTTAAACCTGGAAAAAAATTTAAAAATCAAATGCAACTGACTGACCTTGGTTGTCCAGTTAATGACATTTTAGATTGTATACTCTTTTTCGAATACCCCATTACATGAGGTTCTCATGCATCTTCTATTACGTTGAAAAAATCTTTTTTATTACACTTAAAATCGCCAACGGCTGACCAGTTACGGAATCTAACTGACATTTTAATATAATTTTTTTGTTCGAACGTCCCATAAATGAGGTGCTAACATTGCCCTTCAAAAAAACTTTAGCATTAAAAGTTCCCTAAAAAGTGCCTATGGCTCAACAATTACTAAAACTTCCTTACTTTTTCTGACCGATTATTTACATTTTACATGGTATACTTTCGAATATCCCACAAATGGTTTGAAAATCACTGTAAATCGCCTATGGCTCTCTAATTACTAAAACTAATTATTGACTTTTGACGAGTATTTACTGACCTTTCAGAATGTATGCTTTTATTTTGAATATCCCACAAATAATCTCATACTTTTTTTTTCAAATATCCCACAAATGAAGTGCTAATAATCTCTACTACTAGGAATAAATTTCATGCAGTTAAATTTCTCAGTTACTGACCTATAAGATTGTACCTATTCTTTTTTTCGAATATCCTAAATATAAGTTGCTCACATTATCTTCTATGACCTTGAAAAAAAAAACCATCTTAAAATTCATCAAAAAGCACCTATGACTGACCAATTACTGAAACTAACGGACATTTTACCACTTTTTACTGACCTTTAAGATGGTATACACATTTTTTTTCGAATATCCCACAAATTATATCATCCTTTTATTTCTAAATATCCCACAAATGAGGTAGGTACTATAACAATCTTCACGACCTCCAAAACTTGAAATTCATTAAAAATCACATATGACGGACCCATTACTTCAATAAAAATCCTTGTGGCTCCCCAATTAATAAGACTACTCAATAATTTTTTTTCGAATATCCCACATTATGAGGCTCCAAAGTCCTAAACCCACATATTTCTAATTTCAAAAGTAATTCCTTGCACTAGGCAACACAGTCTATATAGAAACTACAGTGTAGCAAATTAGTACAGATATCCAATATTTTCGAGGACCACTATCCTGTTAACTGTTTCTATAGTGATGGACGACATGATCCACACGATAGCAGGGTTAATATTATGTCAATGACTACAAGCAGTACACATGGTTTATTTGGTTTGTTTCAGCGGTCCCGATACGGTTAAGTAGCATCTAGGGATTTTGGGTGTAGGTTAGGTTTGGACAGTGGCACTGCCACACCCATTACAACCTCAATAATAATAAACATCCAAGAGCCATAGAGATATAGAAACTATGTACCTACATACTTCTCGGGGAAATGACTAGAATGACGATAAACAAGTTGAATGCTGAGCTGTTTTGAGAGCAGCACTATACCATGAGGTGCTGGTACGTTTTCGTGTCCAAATGTGAGGCACACACAACAATATCTACTATAATTGCAACCGATATGACAAAACCGGAAACATCAGTAATTCAAATCAGTCATGCGTTGAAATCACCGGAGTAGTGTAATTGGAAACACTAGCTAGCGTTTTGGGACTGTTTTTCTCTTGTTGTTGTTGTTGTTGTTTCTGTTGCCGCTACTGATGCCTTTCTGTTCACAATTGATCAATTGCTGTGATTGGGATGAGTTTTTGAGGAGAGTTTTGGCATTGAATTGGTAGTTGAAAGGTTTGTTTTTATTCTGTTAATGATTTTTTAAGCTGGATTTAGTTGGGCTAGGTTTTTTTTTCTTTTTTTTTAATTTGCTATTGATGGACACATTGAGAATAAGCCTTTTGGGTTTTTTTCCCAAGCAAGTTGGAATTGTTAATTCATAAAATAGATAGTTGATAGCTGGACTTCTGCTGAATGGAAGCAAGATAATCATTTAGATTTATAGGAGTGTCATCGCTGATTTGCTTATAACATGTTACAATGAAATTTTGAACGCAACTGAATTTGATTAAGGTACTCCTAATCAAACCCACCTATAAAAAAAATCATAGAAATCTAGAATGTATACAAAGTGTTGTAGCTTTTGTGTAGAAGCTTATAACAGCTTTCTGATGAATACTAAACGTAATTGACAGGGGAAGTAGGACAAACGTCCACGTTTTCGCCTTTTGGCATGATATTTTTTGGACTTCATTTTATGATTGGGGTGCAGTATAGTTCAAATGGCTTTTATACATTTTAACTCAAAAGAACTCTCCCAGGTAGTAAAAGGTATAGTTTTTGAATTAAAAATTATGCGATGGTTTAAACCAAATCGCAAGTTCTTAGTTTATAAGAAAATTGATTTTTTGTATGAATTTTTGTTTCTGTTCAAAATCTTTTTTGATTTTTTTAAATGCAATATTGTTTGAACTATTTATAAATACGAAATTTCAAAATTACAACAAGATCATTTTTATCATTAAAAAGATATACCTACGCGAATAACCCAAAAAAGAGACCAATATTTTCTCAAAAAACGTGTAATGACTACATCCGTTTTGTGGTTTTTTTTGTCAAAAACCTGAAACGCAGTTTTCTCACAATTACTTTAGTTATCACAAGAATGAAGTTTAATTAAAATCGTTGAATCCGTTTTCGAGAAAATTCAAAAATCTAAATTTTATCTAAACTATTGTATCGCAGCTACTCGTTCTAGATGACCTTAAACAAAAATTCCAATTTCCCCTTCAGGGATAAACATAAAAGTGGTCGTTACCAAATTTGAACCAAAATTTAGCCTACTCTAGCTTAAATTACAGTGGACGCACAAACAACTAAATTTTTGTTTTATACGCGAAACCAAAATCTGGCCTATAGAGCTAGTCAAAAATCAAATACACCACATAAAAAATATTTTTTGGCCCCTAGAAACTGACAATCAGTCCTACCACTTTTAAAGTTGAAATTTGTAGATCTCTAATTTAAGTTTCCTTTCTGGTCCTTCTTTTATCTTTCGTGTTAAATTAAATATTAAATTTTAACCTAGGTTAAACTTTGACGCTTTCACGTGTAAATTCACCTCATTAGTGTCAAAATTAAAATAAAAAATCAATATCGGCTTAACCGATTTTGATCAAATTTGTATTCAACCATTTTAGGGAAGAACAAAATATATATTTCAAACATCTTTATATTTATTTATTTCGTTTTAATAAGTGACTTTTATTTTAACAACAAAAATGTTACTTCTTGTGATCGTTCAAAAAAAAGTTCAACGGCAATACTATATACTTTACTACTAAAGGGTCCGCCAAATAACTTCTTTTTTTTTTTAATGGCGCAAAACATCGAGTGTAGCCTCGGCTGTGTGGCACGTAGCGCCGTCCTGTTGAAACCAAATGTTGCCAATATCCTCCTCTTCAATTTTTGTGAACAAAAATTCGTTCAACATGGCCCGATAACGATCGCCATTGACTGTAACGGCCACTCCCTGCTCATTTTCGAAAAATGGCCCAATTATGCCTCTGGACCAAAATCCGCACCAAACAGTGACTCGTTTTGGGTGTATCGGCTTTTCAATTTATGCGTGTGGGTTTTTCTGTGCCTCAAATTCGACAATTTTGCTTGTTTACTACCCGCAAAGATCAAAATGAGCTTCATCTGAAAAGATGATTTTTTTTTGGCAAAATCGGCATCTTCTCTAAGTCGATCGCAGGCCCACTTAGCGAAGCGTATACACAACCATATTCGTTCAGCGGAAGGATAAAACTAATTATCTGTCAAATCAGACATGAGCTAAGTGTTACCATTCATGAAATAAGCACTTGTTGAAAAAAAAACGTTAGATGGCGGACCCTTTATATTTTGAAGTGCTGGTGAATGTAAATTTTTTAACTGCACTTAAGTCAAACTTTCAGATTAAAACTTTAGATACCTAAATAGAAATTAAATACAAATTGCCTCAGGTTCGTATGCGAGGAAAACTTAAATCCGAGAGATATCAATAATTTATTTATCAAATAATAAAAGCTATTAACACTCAATTGGTGCTTTGCCTATCATTCAATTTTGGATAAATAATAATTTGCAGTATACGTATACACGATATTCTATAAGCACTGAGCAGAGCATTTTATAAACGTGATGACGTTATTTTGGCATTCAAATCCAGTGCGCTTGATGTTGATTTATTTACGTGCATGAATTCTATAATCCCGTTAAAAGGAATCTGTGTTCGTGTAGGCCAATTATTATTATTATTTGATCGACATCACATTATAAATATAGAGGTGTATGTAGGTATCTACAATGTACGGCAGATATGTACAGAATGTAGATATATGTGTATATTTTTGGAAAAAATAAACAATTATGTAGATATTTTTAATTTGATAATTACTATGTATATATTTTTTTTTTTTTGTTTGAAGGCCATCATCATCACTGAACCGTGGATGTGAGCAATAAAGGCAGAGATGTTTTGATATCAAAACAGTTATTCTATATTTAGTCACCTTGACATTCAGATTTAAGAATTTATTTTGTTTAAATTATAAAATTCCATAACATCAACAAAAATGCAGCGTGGATTAATTTTTGCAAGAGATACACAAAATAATACAAAAATAACAATTCAACTTATATTCTATACCTATTTGTAGGTATATTACAAAAATTTAATAGGATTAAATGGACGAATCATGTTTTAACTAAAATATTAAAATTTTGCAAACGTTTTGCGTCGGTGATATGAATAAGAATAATTTTGCAGGTGAAATCCGAAAAACAAGTATTTAATGCATCTTGTAAGACAAAATCTCCAAAAGAAGTTGATGTTTCACCAACTAGTTTCTATCTTTGGCCCAGTGTGTTGGCCTTTCCGTTGCCCGAAAATACTGGTAAGGTATACGTCCCTACAGTAGAAACCAGGTAAATTCACCAGACGAATGCTCTTTTAGTTATTTGCAAAAACAAGAAATACTGGTCTTCGTATTTTAAATTCTGTTTTCGGGACCGTTCCACAAAATTACAAGTGCTTGAATGATTGTTCACCAATACACATTGAGTCACAACACAAATTCATGCAAAAATTCAGAATAATGAGTATTTGACAGAGATAGTATACAGAGAGAGACAAATATTTATGAGAGATTGTCAGTTTTGAATGACATGATAATTATATGTGACGGGGTAGTGCACACTCATATATATTTTCAATAAACTGCACACATTCATTCAATGTATCCCAAGTCAAAATACTTAAAATATTGACTTTTAATTTGATATTATTTTATACCTATTTTCTTATAAAAAAAAAAACATTTTCAAAATTTTTAAATGCAATAATGTTAAACTTATTTAGAAGCATTAGATCGAACAATTATAGCAAAATCATTCAAGGCATTGAAAAGATATATGTATGTACACATGAATAATCAAAAAATAAATCAATTTTCTTATAAAACGTCAAAACTCTATTTCTATTATGCGAATTATTTACCTACCTAAAAACTGAATTCTAGTTTTCTTTTAACTGTTTACGAAGTTTAATTTCACCACAAGGGAAGGGAATCACAAAGAAATCCTCTGATTTACTCATTTAAGGTACGATTAGATGGTCAACGAAAATATACAATGCGTTGACTCTCTGACGTCGAAATGACGTCAAGTTACATCCCAAAGTTGTCTTGTCGTGTGATCGTCAACGCAGAATACTGTCCATGCGTTGACGGCTGCGTTGACACCTACGCATTGAATTTTTTCGTTGAACGTGTAATCACCCTGAGCAAATGTAAGGACACATTGACGCAAAGCATTGACCATAATCCCAACGTTGACATGGTATACTTTTCTGCCACGTCAACGTAGTCTGCGTTGACTTCCATGTGACATTGACGGGCTAGCGTCATTGTTGTATGATCGTCAATGTGTTATGCGTTGACATGGTCGACGTGGACGGTCCATTGGCAGTGTTTTGATGAATCTTTTAGTGACATTAGAGTCAATGCGTTGACCATTTACATTGACCGTCTAATCATAGCCTTAGACTCTAGCTCAAATTACAGTGGACGCACGGGAGCACAGATACATACCAACGGGTGACAATAGCTCAGTGGGTTTAGTGCTGGACTACTAACTTAGAAGTGTAGGTTTGAGCATTCTTTTCTATATACCCGTGGGATTTCATGACACAAACAAACATCACCTAACATGTATCTCAGTCCACTGTGGCAGCAAAAATTCTTTTCTATCGTTCTATTCCTCCTTACTATAGTGCCGGTCATTTCAGGTTGCATGTAAAAGGCCTAAAGTCTTAAGTAGTTATAATTATTGGCGCAAAATTTAAGACGATTTAGTATAAGATTTTAAAGCAGTTTTATCGTGATCCTAGATTAAGAAGAGGATTTTTCGAATTTTGTACGAGTTAGCATCGTATTTTCCTTTTAACATTTTATTTAAGTTAAAATCACCAAATGGCTATTTAACCCTTTTAGTATCATACTTACTTCATATGTCACTTTGACAGTAACATATGTAAAAAAAAGTTCCTATATATGCTCTTCTTGTTTCATATTCAAATCAGCTTGTATAAAGGAAATAAAAATGTTGTTTAGAAAAAACCCGAAAATTTGGCATTCAAGAACTTTGCACAGATAAATAATTGTTGAAAATATCTATTATCTATGTGTATGTAGGTATCTATTAATTTCTTAAAAAAAAACTCGACCCTAAGTTTTATTAATATTGGTGGAAATCAGCACTGGGGATACCTACCACTACCATTCGATATATATTTACCGTGCATGAAAATGTAATCAAAATTGTCAAAGGTGGTGGATTCAAGAGAGTGGAGCTGTGCCCTATCATAGTTATGTCACGTTTGATCAAAATCTTGATATCGAGTTCTTTCTACGAATGTAGGTACCTACTAAATATTTGTTATAAATTCTTTATTTTTGTGAAAGTGCGTTTAATGCCATTATGTATGAAACTCGATTTCTTTTGCATGGCCACCACTGGCACGCTTGCAGAAGTCCAGACGCTGAACCCAATTTTCGACGGTTTTCAAGCACAAATCGGCCGATACTGCTGCAATTTCACGTTCGATATTCGAACGAAGTTCATCAATCGTCGCTGGATTGTTGGCATAGACCATAGACTTGACGTAGCCCCCCAGGAAATAGTCTAACGGCGTCAAATCGCACGACCGAGGCGGCCAAGCGACTGGACCATTTCGTGAGATAACACGTTCTCCAAACTTGGTTTCCAATAAATTGATTGTGACATTCGCTGTGTGGCTTGTGGCGCCGCCGTCCTGTTGGAACATGTCTTCCAAGTCCATATCATCCAATTGGGGCCAAAAATATTCGGTTATCATTGAACGGTAGCGATCCCCATTCACAGTAACGTGCCGGTCTTGATCATCACGGAAAAAGTACGGCCCAATGACTCCGCCGGCCCATGAACCACACCAAACCGTAATTTTTTCGATGATGACTCATGGAGTACGTGTGGATTGCTGGCTGACCAATACCGCATATTTTGTTTATTGACGAAGCCATTCAGCCAGAAATGAGCCTCATCGCTGAAGATGATTTTACGATGTTGCTCAGCCCAATTCACGAACATACGACGCTTCTGATGGTCAAGCGGCTTCAGTTCTTGCGTCAATTTAATCTTGTAAGGATGTACCTAGGCCAAGATCTTTTCGCAAAATTCGCCACAACGAGGTCACATAGATGCACAACGCTTGAGAACGACGTGTGAGAGACACATTTGGGCTTTCTGCAACTGAAGCCTCAGCGGCAGCAATATTCTCGACACTATGGGCACTTCTTTGTCTCACTTGCACGGGAACATTTTGTACTGTGCCTGTGGATTCAAATTTTTCCACTAGACGCTCAATTGTTGATCTGCTAGGACGATTATGACGACCATAAATAGGACGTAGCGCTCTTAACGTTGAGGCTACTGACTCCGAATTTCAGTAGTTAATTTTAATAATTTCGACTCGTTGTTGGCTAGTATATCTTTAAATCATGAAATGACAAAGTTTACTGAAGAGAAATGTCAAAAGAGCGGCAAGAAATATGGCGTCGTTTGCTGTCCCTGTTGCTCTACTTTTATAGCGTCCTTGTTGAAAAACCCTTTATCTACAGTATGCGTATGTAGTTCCTATTTTGAAAAGTATAAACATATGGCGCGTCCTTCAGTCAAATTTTTAATCAATCTTAAGAGAAATAACATGATAGAGAATTAGAAACCAACGGCTTTTGTCATATGGGTATGTACCTTTAAGGTCACGCCACACTGACATTTGAGCTAGAGCCTATTTGATTCTATAATTTCATACAGAATTCGATTTTTTTTTTAGTTCGTATGCGCATTAAATTTTTTTTTTTAATTTTTTTAAGACCGGATTTGGTTAAATAGAATAAATACTACCATTGTAATCAAACTGCGTTTCAAAGTAAACGTGGGTGCTATGGAAAATCGGAATTTTAAAATTTAACGAAGTAATAAAATTTTAAAATGTTTTGGGCAAAATAAACATTAAACCCTTCAAGCTATAATATCAAGGAATAAGTTAAAGGCAGTCACATTATTTGTAAAAGAGATTTTAATTGGGTTGCAGGTTTTTTTTATATTTTGATTTATTTCTTCTTCTTCAAAGGAATGTTAAACTTGTTTTGTTTTAATACGTTAAACTCTAAAGTTACAATACATTATTTTCTTAAAAATAAATGATTTACAAACAAAACTTAAGTATTAATACTGTGCCAAAAAAAAACTATTTTTAAATTTATCAGATTTGATATTGTGATTAACAGAGTTGACAAGGAAGTTATTTTTATTAAAGACATTTATTAACTGGATTAACAGGACTATAAATGCCATAGTTAGATCTGCTAAAAACAGAAGGATCTAATAGAGTTCTTAAATTAACCCTACTTTCATTAAAATTCAATCGACTCAAAACCGAAGAAGAAGATATCGATCCACTTATAATACCAATAATAAAACATAATTTTAAAATATACTCTCTGTGAATTATTGTAAGTTATGGAAGATTTATAAGTTGAAGTCTATGGGATAGTACGGAGGCAAACTGAATCTGTCCGACGACGGGAGAAAACTAAGAGTAAATCTCAAGAACCTTCTTTGAACACTCTCGATTCTATTTATATGAACCGAGTAGTATGGGGCCCAAACTATACAACCGTATTCAAGAACTGATCTGACACACTATACATAAAGAGTTTTAATAACATAAGGATATGTTCCGAGCAATTTAAGATGTCATAGCACATTTATTTTTTAAAAATTTAGTATTAAAACACGTTCTTGATAATATCAGCACTGTTTCAATTTATGGAAAATTTTACTCTGAGTGTTTAATATAACCTTAAATTCACTGTTGATATCTACTATACACCTTATTTCCTTAAAACACCTATCTGAAGGTATATTTATTGAATTAAATGAACAAATAATACCAATATTGTATTTATCTATCTCAAATGTAATTAATTCAAAATAAAAATTGATATTTCCCCATTATTTGTTAAAACAAGTCTTACATAATACTTGAAGGGCCCTTAAATAATATCTTTACGCTATTAGTATGCTTTTCAACAACACATCATATTATCACGAAGACTTTTATTCTTCACCTCACTCCATAAAACAGCACAAAACAAAATCATTTTGACAGTTTGTTGTCACACCAAATAGAAGAAATCCAACTTTGACTTCAATAGCAAACACAATTCAATTTCATGCATAAACCGAAACCCAATGCAAATAAAAATCTGTCCTCCGTCTGTCCTATCCCAACAAAATAATAATAAATACATTTTACTCGCGCACTCATCAAATCCAAAATAGTACTTATAAATGCCGCACAAACGTAAAATAAGAAAAAGTATCTACATACGTCTATACAAGAGTATCTATAGCTAAACAAATAAAATCAATATTCCTCAGAAAATCATAAAAAAAAATCTTAAAAAGTCAATTACCTATTATCCCCTTGGCTTAGAGATATCACATTATTCGAATAAACATAAATACGAAAAAAATCGCTTCAGATCTTCATTTCTGTGAAGGCTTTCAAAACTGGGCTGCCGCAACCTCGCCACTTTAAACTGATTAATAACGCTCCATTACTTAGCAATTAAAGGTTTCAAGCAGAAACGGATTGCCCAGCGCTAAGTAATAATCGTTCTTTGCATAACTGATGATGGTCGATTCGCCGGCGGGACGGTATGGGAGAGATATGGGTAATTCTGCTGAGATAGAACAAGCAAAGTACAACGATGACGACAGACAACGACAACGATGCATCGGTAAGCTTGTCGAATTTCATGAAAAGCATATCAGACGAATTGATGGAATCTCCATCGGATTCCGCAACGATCAATGCTGCGTACGTAAAGCTTAAGCTTAAAGCCGATACACCATAGACCCCTTCAACGGGAACACGAAACAACAACAACTGCAACACTCCCACATAAATCTAAAGCAATCTTCAAAGGCTTTTCATTTCATCAAAAATCAATTTTATCTACAAGGCAGCGCGCTGCCGCGGCAGGGGATAGTTACTCGAACCGTGGAGCATTCCCAAATCACAATATTCCCAGTCTCAGAGCTCAAATAGCAACCCAATTGCATTCGCATTCACATCGCCATCAAATCAACAAGCAAAGCGCTCCGAACTGTGTGAGCTGCATTAGCCCACCCTCTTCCTATATATTCTCCCATTACAAGAACACTATGGGTGACTCTTTGAATACGTTTTCATGTGATGATGGGGATGGGGAATGGAACTCGTTTGTTCCCATTCAGCATTCACTTAACCCATTCATCCATTTCGTATTTCATTCTAAAATCCCCTCCACCGCGGCCGTCGCGCCGCTTGAAGATATCACAATAACACAAAATCCTGGCCAAGCCTTGATCGTTGTTGTCAATTTTGCACAATATGCGACAGTAATGCAATGATGATGAACAATGAGTGGATTTGGTGTGTTTGAAGTATTAGTATGAGGGAACAATCTAACAGGGCGGTGTCTGAAGGGTACAAGGAATAACTTCTCAAATGAAATAGCAGTCCAAAATGGTCCTACTTGGGTGTGTTATAAGTCAAAAAATAGAAATAAGACTTTTAACCCATCTTGATGAGTCCAAGAGTGAAGGACAAGAGTCCACATGAAATTATTGTGAAACTAGTACATTGGTTATGGATTTTTGACCTGCATATGTTGGTCAGAAAGGCGCAGGGTCATAAGTCCAAGTGGGAAAAAATTCAACAGTGGGCCTTATAACCCAAGCTAATGTGCCAAAAGTGCACAATGAAGTGTGTCAGAATGACGCAGGTTCATAAGGCCACAAGTCGAACATCCATAGAAGTGGGTTACAAGTCCACAAATAAAAAAATGTTGACTTATAACCCACCGTGATGGGTCAAAAGTCAACAATAAACAAGGTCAATATTCTCTTATTTAAGAAAGGAAGTGGGTCATAAGTCCATAATATAATTTTTACCCACTTAGGTAGGTTACAAGTCTACAAATCATCTCTGAACTTATAACCCACCCTGATGCGCTGAAAGTCCACAATAAAGTGGGTCAATATTCCCTAAATGACCCTTTTCGAAAGGAAAAGGGTCATAAATCCACAGCAATTTTTGTGAATTTCTTAAACCTAATTTTTAGATTTAAATATTCAAGAAGTTTGTACTAAATTTAAATTTCGTTTAAAAAAAAAACCACCTCATTTTTTTTTTAAATTACTTTTAGAAGATCCGTGAAAACAACTGTGGATTTATTACTCAATTCTTTTTCTTAAATTAGGAAATATGAAACCACTTGTGGACTTTTGGCCCATAAGGTTGATAGGTCCACAATTTATTCAATTGATTTGTGGAATTGTAAGTCACAGTTATGAATTTTTGGCCTGTGAACTTATGACCCTGCTCCTTTCTGACCCATTTTATTGTGAACTTTTGGTCTACTATAGTGGGTTACAAGTCTACTAATGATTTTTTGACTTGTTACTTACCATTAAGGATTGTTGGCACTTTTATGACCCACTTAAGTGAATTTTTGACCCATCAAGTTGAGTCAAAAGTCCACAGTTGATTTCTGGACTTGTAACTCCATCAAAGAGGGTCATAATACCATTTAAGACCTTTGAATTGTAGATTTAGTTAAAAGACCCGCGACATTAGAACTAAGTTCTCTCCTAATTATAGAATTTCTTTGCTTCCTTTTTTATTAAAATCCTGTGTAAAACTTAAGACAGGGGTAAAGGCAAAATTCTAAATTCAAAGTTGAGGAATATTTTTAGAATTTTTATAAACAAAATATCTCTATTACTACTGTAAGGTTGTTTCCAAATTATCCTGTTCTAGAATTATGTCATGTAATGAAGGTTCATCTTTAAATGCAAAAGGAGAGGAGCCATTGTCCCACCGTGAATGTGAATAATTCGTTTTCCACGTTCTTATTTTTCCTACTTTGAATCAGAAAAGTCATTGTATTTGACCCAATTGCCCTTAATCCGTTCTTTTTATAGAAGCTGCCTTTTGTTATCTAGGTACCTACCTACTTAATTTGGTTTTTGCGAAAACTATTTTTTTTACTATTTTTGAAAAAAGTTTTTACTAATATCTATTTTTAAATTCACCATTCTAATGCTTTTAATTCAAACAACAAAATACGCGCCTTACCTAAATTGTACCCATATAGCCCTACCCTGTTTGTGTGCCACTTCACCGCACTCCAGAAATGATACATTGTGTGTGTTGTTCTCCATTCAAATAAATAGCACACACAAAATTCGAACCACACACAACTTACAAGATACAAAAACTACTATGAGCATATAGGTACTCTCACTGTGCCTATTACTTTAAACTCAATCGAGTGCGAACCCCACCAAAAATAAGCTTCCTCTAGTTGCCCCTGCCACAAATAACAAATAATAATGTAAAATTAAAAAAAAAATAAAAATACACAAACTACAGAGTTGTAGTACACCGAGTTTATGTGTGCACCGCCACTGTCTCCGTAGAGCTTGACTAAATGAGTTGAACTCTGCCGCCGCCGCCACCGTTTGCGTTTGCGTTTGCGGGTCTCTTCTTGTGTTCGAACTCAAAAACTTATAACTCGAGTCCACTATATTATTTTATAGCCAAAGTAGCGAAAATAAGTTCGTGTTTTTTTTTTTTTTTTGTTGAAATTGAATTCGACATTCGACTTTTCAATCCCCAAATGTATTTTACCAAGTTTAGTTGAATTTTTGATTAGAATACGATCAGTTGAGAGCAAGATAACGCTCTAACAGTTAGACGCGCGCTCCATCACTAAATCCTATAACCTTCTACCGGTGCTCGTTTACTTGATTTTGAGTGCTGTCATAGTTAGATATATCAAGTAGATAGTTAGATACTTTTGCACTTCAAGTCTCATAACACAACATAGTGCGCTGTTAGAACGACTTGTGCGAGGTTTTTTTTTTAAAAGTGTGTTAACAGCTGACCCCAACGGCCTTACGTCAAAAACAGGTAGTTAAGTAACACCTTGATAAGACCTGGCGTCTGGTGGCGACTCCTTTGTGTGTGCTAAAAAGTATCTTTCTCAAATCGTGTTTGACACTTTAGATAGAACTCTGTGTCTATATATCTTTCGGGCGCTCTGTCTTGTGCTTTTTTTTTTGTTTCAACATTGTTGATGTTCTCATCGGCTATCAGTGTGTTCAGCTGATAACGGAAATCTAAGTGTCTAAGTTCTGGCGAGAGGGAGAAAAAGTAAACCGAGAGAGAGAGAGTGAGAGATAACAACAATCAAACTGCGTTTGATGTAGGTGTGTGTATAGCTGTATCTGTAGTATTTCTCAAAAGATAACGGTTGCAAAAAAAAAAGGTGGTAATTAATTAATCCCCAAGGAGTCTGATAATACTGTGCTGAAGGTTTTCCAACAACAGCAACAAAAAAAGTTAAAGTTTGTCAAACAACAGCCCCGTAAAGTGGAACGGAACAAAAAAAAAAACACACAATCGATAACAATCAGCCTGCGGAGAGTGCGAGGATTACTACAACAGGGGACACATTTTAGGTATGTACTTTTATCTCTGTCTATTTTACCGCACCGCCCTTACTTGACTGGGTGGGAGTATAGGTATTTGCCTTTCTACCCACAACAAACTTCATTTTAAATCATTACTAAATAGCACCCTTGGTTTGAATATTTAATTAATTCAGATGAAGTCCGACAGATAAATATCCACGAAACGAATTATTTTATTCGATACGAGAATACAAACAAAAACTATACGCGATATGACATAGATAGACAACAGAAGCATTTGCATAGTACCTACTATTTTACACGTTCCGATGTCGTATCTAGAAACGATTTCCGCTCCTCATTTGTTGAATCCCCTTTATAATGCAGGTGAATTTCACCAGAAAAAAAAATTCTTTCTCGGAATTTATTTATCTGGGTTTTATATGAAATTGTTAAGCAAGTGATAAAAATAATAATTAAGAAGTTAGAAATCACAATATGGCAATATTGAATAAAAATTATTAAAAATATTTATTAAGAATTGCCTTAGTGTAGGAACAAACAGTGGGAAAGTTTAAAGTTAGCTACTAGAGTACAGACGGAATTTTGCAAGGGGCTAAGAAAATGGCTTATCATTTAGAAAAAAAAATTAACCTTCTTCTAAATTATTAAATCAAAGAGAAAATGTTTGATTGTGAACGAAGTGGAATTTAATTCGGTTTAGGGATGGCTCCAATAGCCGAGTCAAAATGTATTTTATTGGGGAAAAATCAAATTGAAGATTTTTTGATATTACATAAGGAATACTCAGCCTTATTATGAGATTCGCCCGAAAAAAATATTTCACCTTAAAATTTTTTGTTCGCCCGGAATCTTAAAAACTATTGTGAGTTTGGCCCGAACGAAATTTCGTTCGCCTACAAAAAAGAAGTGAAAATGACATTTCTTTTCACCCGAAATAATTGGTCACAATTTAAGTGGAATTTTTCGATCATGAAAAATCGGGTGAAACTCACAATAGACGAAAAGTGAAATGTCAAATTTTCCAGGTGGAATGTTGTTCGGGTGAAACTCATAATAAGGCTGATTGTCTAAAAAGTCCCTTGTCAAATTATATTTGCATAAAAAGTAATTCAAGTTCAAAAGTCGTAAATATCGAATTTCCTCATGTAACTTGACCGTTTGACCATTTCTGAAATCGGAATATCTCGTAACTGATCGCTCGTATAGGAAAAAAGTCAAAGAATTTTTTGCAGGCAATATAATAATCTATGAAGTGAAAACTTCGCAAGGACAAAAAGACAGAATTTTGGTTTTTGGACGCAAATTGAATTTTTAAATGATCGATCTTACGTAAAAAATGTAAGTGTTAGTTAGTGAGAGGGTCACGAAAGTACAAACTAAGCATTAATATTTTTTTTTTTTTTAAACTAAACACGAAACCCCGATATGTTCGTCATTTTACGTACTATGTTTGACAGTCGGAGGAAGAAAAGTGTCTTAATGGCTTTTTTTTGGATAGAATTGTATAATCAACAAGTTTTCCATAAAGTACTTTTCGAAAGCGTTTAGCGTTTAAGAGTTATAAGCCAAGAACCGATAATTTTGACATTTGGCAATAAGAAACTATTTCTGAAAAAAAAACGATTTGGTAATGGACTTCGTAGACAGTAGATTCTATGGCAAAATACAGCTGATTCAATTTACAAATCTTAACGTAAATTTTCTCCGCAAGCAGTTGATGACGTCTTTTATTTATTTTTGAATTGTTCTTAACCTAAAAGTTTCATTTAATTGGCTTCTAAGGAACAAGAGATGTAAACTAAGTGAAATATTGTTTTTTTTTTTTTGTGTAAACATCTATGGTGGCGGTAGAGTGAACAAAAAACGTGAACGTTCGTGTGCAACGTTACGTCATGCAACGTTACGGTGTGCAACGTTACGGTGTGCAACGTTACGATCTGCATACTAGGATGGGTGCGTTCAGTGAAAACAATCTTAAGACCCCCGTCAAGCAAAACCAAGTACGTTATGGATCCGCGCACGTTGATGTTTACACATATTAACCGTGAGTCCGCTTCACACAATTTTTTTGTATGGTGTATTTCATTCCGAAAATTAATAAAAATTAGTTTTTGTTTAAATAAATGTTTAGTTTATTGTTGTCCATTTGATAACTTTGTATTTGTGAATAAAACACTTTACTGTTTCCACCCTCTGGTACACAGTGAACCATTTGACCTGATTCTTAAAAAAAAAACTCAAAATAAACAATTATCCATTATATATTTAAAAATATTTCTATAGAAATACAAAGTTAATAAACCAAATTTTAAGTGCATTTTAACCCTTTGAAATATTAACCATTAGTTTGAAAACAACACAAAGTTTAAAATAAACTGGTTAAGTGTTGAATAGTTTAACTTACATCACAAAAATTTGTTACATACTGTTCTACATCTACATCATACAAAATAATTGACATTTGAAAAAATGATTTCTTAAACATTATAGTTTTTGGATAGATCCAGTGTTGCCAAATGAAAAAAAACTGCCCGCTTTTAGAAACCTCCCAGATTCCCATATTTTAACAACAAAAATAACTCTAAATTTGTTTCATCTTCGTTTTTTCTGTTTGTTCATCAGCATTTGCTGAAGATAATAAATTATTTGCCTCTACGAAATTAATATTAAAAAAATATGTCGTCATCTTCTTTCTTAGTGAAATTCTTCTTGATTTTTTTTGGTATGATGTTGATGACAAACGATCACTGTTGAATTGTTTCTGTGACTAGATACATTCATAGATAGGTATTCCATGGAGAAAGGTCGACAATGATGACGAGCCCCATTATAACAGCGCTGTAATACTTCCAATAATTATGGTTACCACTTTAGTTAAATGATTTCTGCCAACAAACAGATAAAGATACATTTTTTTTTCATCTTGGTATGTACGTAATTGGTTGTTTTTTGTAAGTTAGATTTAAGAAGAACATGAAATCATTGAATAATATATGAATTTTATTTGGAGTTGAACAACTTTAACATATTTTTGTCCACCTTTGAAAGAATAAAACAAAAAGAAGTGCTAATGAACTGAGCATTTAAGTAGGTCCCATAACTTTATTCAGTTTTAGTGAAACGAAAAAATGGTGAATGGATAAAGAATTTAGATTTTTTTTGAAAATGCAATTTTGTCACTTTTTGAAAGCTAATTTTTTTATAACTAAATTTTCGAAAAGATATTTCTGCAAAGGTTATCCGAAAGGAACTGACACTAGACATTGCCAATTTAAAACAGTTTTGCTTATAAAACTACTGTTTATGCGGCCCCGGAAGGGCAGGGCCTTCTGCCGGTGGGAATACGTCGAACACCCAGAGTTTCTCTTCAAGGCACGCGAAGATCGTTGATGCACTTCTACTTTTAATATTGAAAAACTGTTATATCTGTTATATATTGGCATATCTCTAGTCTCGTCGTCCTATTTGAATACTTTTTTCAATTTAACTAAATTTAGTCTTTGAATCGGTCAAACGGCGCTGGCAACCATGGTTTCTATAGTCGTGTCAGATAATATCTCGATTCACCAGCGAATTCCCCTCCGGATGATTAGTTGATTTTAATTTGATATGCGTGGATAGAATTATAATAATTTGCATAGACAATTATGAGTGACGATCGTATGAATGGACAGAAAAATAAATGAATGAATAACGACCCAACCAACGAATGACTTTGCCTTATTTCAGAAGCGTATTTGTCTTAATTTGTTCCATTTAATATTTCAAAGAACCATGCAATCAAAAGATAGCTCGTCTTAAACCACCGACGACGACGACGTGACCATCCGCAGTTACACATTTTAGGTCAACATTGACGTTTTGCTACACTTTTGGTCCGAAGACGAAATTGGCAAGCAAGTCGGTATAGAGTCGCAAAGGAGAACATTAATCACAGGATGTCAAACATTTTGTAACGGTTTGTCTACGAGGTGGGATGGGTGACATTGCTGATTGCTGAATCAGAAAGAATAGAAGGAAAGTGGGAGCGGTTGTTGGCCAGATATGGAAATAAAATTATTGTTTTTTTTTTTGGATGAGGGTTTGGCGATTAGGTAAGCACCATCCGCAGAGTTTTATACTATCATCGGCAGCTTCGGAATTATTTGACATTGACATTGTAATTTGCATATCTCGAAGTATGTACCCACCTACCTATCGACTTATCTTAGATGGTGTGTTGTCATCAGAATTGCTATGCTCCTATTGCTTTGTTTTTGGTAAAATATTCAGCGGAAGTATAGCTACGTGGTGTTGAAGTGGATGAACATTATAAGTTTTTGAGTGGTGAATCGATGTAATCAGGTAAATATTAAGATATAAATTGTATTTTATGTGGATAACATAGATAAAGGAATTAAATGAATTTAAAGCTTTAGTTAAGGGTCGTTTAGTAACGGGTGATTTTTTAAGAGGTTTAGAATTAAAAAAAAAAAAAAAAAAAACACAAAAAATTCAAAAAAATTGATGAAATATTTATTTGAATCGATAGTTTGAACCTTGCAATTTAATGTTTAAAGATAATTTCATGCAAGTTGACCGCGGCTGCGTCTCAGGTAGCCCATCCGCTGAGTCCAATTTTGGCATACTCTTTCACACATATCGGCTGGTATCTCACGAATGAATGCATGGATGTTGGCTTCCAGTGCGTCAATCGAAGCGGGCTTGTCCCTATAGACATTAGCCTTGACATACCCCCACAAAAAATAATCTAATGGTGTCAAATCGCACGATCTAGGCGGCCAATTGACCGGCCCGAAACGTGAAATTAACTGTTCACCAAACTCGCCTCGCAATTGCGCCATTGTTTCGCGTGCTGTGTGGCATGTGGCACCGTCTTGTTGAAACCACATATCATGCAAATCAAGAACTTCCATTTCGGGCAAAAAAAAGTTTGTTATCATCGCTCGGTAGCGTTCACCATTGACAGTAACGCTGCGATTCGCATCATCTTTGAAGAAATAGGCCCAATAATGCCGCCGACCCATAAACCGCACCAAACAGTGGCTTTTTTGGGATGCATTGGTAGCTGTTGCAATGCTTCTGGCTGATCTTCACTCCAAATGCGTCAATTTTGCTTATTTACGTACCCATTCAACCAAAAATGAGCCTCATCGCTGAACACAAGCAGCGCGCGATGAACATTTCGAACCGAGCACGAATTTTGATAGTAAAATTCAATAATTTGCAAGCGTTGTTCATTTGTAAGACGATCCATGGTTAAATTGCAAACCAAACTGAAGCTGTTTGAC
This sequence comes from Leucozona laternaria, assembly GCA_932273885.2. Lineage (NCBI taxonomy): Eukaryota > Metazoa > Arthropoda > Insecta > Diptera > Syrphidae > Leucozona > Leucozona laternaria. The sequence continues at coordinate 16,028,320 of OW026368.1, read as the reverse complement.
AGTGACACAAGGTACTAAACATACGTCAGCTGTCAAAACCAGTGATGCCAAAACCAAACCAGCTTAAAAATCACCCTTTACTAAGCACCGTATTTTCTGTTCATACTCTCCGTTTGCCTTTGAGCTTGTAACTGAAATGGATGTTTATAAGAATAGAAATGAGTTATTAGTGGCTCTATAGTGAGTGTTGCTTTAAGTTCGATGCGATAAAAGTCAATTGCAGCGAAAAGTCAAACGCTCTACAATTTCTGTTCTGCAGAGCTGCGCAGGGCTATATGGAGCTGTATGTTGCTGTAATCGCTTGTGAAAATCGGATCTCATAAATTATCGTTGATCACATTTCGACAAAAGTCGTTTATCGATAAGTAAACGAGACTCGCAGTTAGGGTATTTATCTTTCCGTATTTATACATCAAGCTTACGGGTAGATTTATGAAATTCCTTGTTTTTGTATTCTAAATAATTTCTTGAAAGTTTGATATTTCAAAAACGGTTTGAAAAATAAATTTTTAAACTTTTCGTGGTGACCAAAATATTAAAAAAAAAAAAAACATGACTTGATCGCACGAACTTGCTCTTGGTGTTAAATACTGTGTGTAGCCCCACATTGAAGATGCATGATGTATATAATTTAATGAGAAAATATTAAAAATTCAAAAGAAAAAAGTCGGATGTACTAAAAAATCGATTTATTTTTTGTTTATATGTATATTATTTTTTTTTTAATTTTTAAATGCATTATTATTAAAAGTATTGAGAAGAATCAGACTGCAAAATTATAACAAAATCGGTTTAACCAAGGCAAAGATATACGCGAATAACCCAAAAATAAGACCATTTTCTCAAAAAAACGCGGAATAAATAACTCCGTTAGGTGAATTTTTTGAGAAAAACCTGAAATGCAGTTTTCTTACAATTGATTCGGTTATTACAGGAACGAAGTTTATTCAAAATCGTTAGAGCCGTTTTTGAGAAAATTTAAAGAAACCTAAATATTTGTATAGCAGCTACCCGTTCTAGGCAAGCTAACACAAAAACTGTAATGTTTACTCTGGAAAATGACATAGAAATGCTCTTTACCAAATTCACCCGTTTAGCCTCTAGCTTAAATTACAGTGGACGCACAGACGCACCGAAGCACAAACATACAGACCGACGGATGGCATGACGAAACCCACTTTTTTGAACTTCTCGATTATCGTAGTGTTAGTTTTGATTACAAGTTCAATTTTTTTTTTTCTACACGAAACCAATACTTGTCGTATGAGCAAGTAAAATCGACGTCAGGGCTTAGTAATTTACATTCTAAATGCAACAACAACTAATCCAATCCGGGGTTAACAAAGCGCATAGAATTCTCGGGGGTTAACTTAACCACGGAGAAAAACGGTTTTACTTGGGTGAATTACATACTTGTTATCGATAGTTTTTATGGAAATTCCATTTTTTTTTCTGTGATGGCGATGCTAATCTTCAATGTAGTTTTTTTTCAACCAAATTTCTCCGGGCTTGTAAAAATAACACAGCTAGTAATAGTTTTTTTGTTTTTTTTTTTTTTAAACCCTCTTACGGTTTTTAAAATTTTTAAGCTAATTTTTGTAATTGAATACTAACTTCTGGGTTCTAACCCACTTCACGTTATGAATGGCTAAATTCGTAAAAATATGATCATCTAAGTCCAACCTTTATTACATTCCCAACACAAATAGATTTTTTATAATCAAAACCCACTTTTTTGTCTTTATCCCATTTCACTCTATAAATATCAAATTTTAAAAATAACCTTTCCAACGTAAACAGAATTTTTAAAATCGGATAGCTATCCCTTTTTACCCTATAAATACCAATTTTTTGAAGAAAAAAATTCCTAGTCACCCCTTTGATATAAGAAAACAAGTTTTTGAAATCGAGTTCAACTCTTCGTTTTAACCCCATTTCACCCTATTAGTAACAAAAATAACCTTTCAAACATCAAAAGAATTTTTTAAATAGCACAATTTTTTTATTTTAACCCCATTTTTCCCTACAAATAGGAAAATTTGAAAAAGAATATCCCTAAAGCCAATTTTTAAAAAAATCTTTTCAAATACAGAAAAGATTTTTGAAATCGGATATAATATGTGGTTTCTGAGATTAGCCCGAACAAACAAAAAAAAAAACAAAGCAAGAGTTCAGCTTTATTAATATAGGTATAAATAGATGATGAATAGACATTTACTCTAGGCTTTACAACCACAGTGTGATCTTCCATGATAGCAAGTTTGTATGCAACCCAGCCATACAATTTGTTTGAATCACAGCGGCAAACAATCTAAAATGCTTCCCGAGCCTCAACTCTCCTTTTTAAAATTCTCCACAAGGGCGTTTTGTCCATTGAATGGTTGGTTGGAATGAGCGTCTCTTAGCTTATGTCAAAGGGATGCTTCTATACAACTTTAAATGTTTGAGAATTCCTGTCGTAATTATACCAGTTTGTCTGAAAATTCATCAGATTATCTTTCTGTCGAACGAAGGTGATATGATATAAATGTAAATTTGTACATGTCACAAATTACGATGAAATCTTCAGAAGAGACCACTTCATACACACAAATGCCTTCGAAATTCTCGATGTGTCCTTTGTGTTTGAGGACTTGTTGACGAGTGTAACATTGATCAATGAAAATCCTTCGTCCAATGCACTGTTAGGCTATAGGCGCGCACATGCATCTAAACAGCTTGGTTTAAATTTTGAGCACTATGGGATTATATAGGGTCCGCCATCTAACGTTTTTTTCTTCAACTAGTGCTTATTTCGTGAATGGTAACACTTAGCTCATGTCTGATTTGATAGATAATTAGTTTTTTTCTTCCGCTGAACGAATATGGTTGTGTATACGCTTCGCTAAGTGGGCCTGCGATCAACTTAGAGAAGATGCCGATTTTGCCAAAAAAAATCATCTTTTCAGATGAAGCTCATTTTGAACTTGGCCGGTAGTAAACAAGCAAAATTGTCACATTTGGGGCACAAAAAACCCGCACACATACATTGAAAAGCCGATACACCCAAAACGAGTCACTGTTTGGTGCGGATTTTGGTCCAGAGGCATAATTGGGCCATTTTTCGAAAATGAGCAAGGAGTGGCCATTACAGTCAATGGCGATCGTTATCGGGCCATGTTGAACGAATTTTTGTTCACAAAAATTGAAGAGGAGGATATTGGCATCATTTGGTTTCAACAGGACGGCGCTACGTGCCACACAGCCGAAGCTACACTCGATGTTTTGCGATATTTTCAAAAAAAAAAAAAAGTTATTTGGCGGACCCTTTATGAGAGTCCGCGCACAAAAACCGGGACGCACAGCCCAAAATGGAAACCAAACTGTTTAGTTGCAAGTGCGCGCCTGGCCTTATTTGAAATCGGAATTCTAACTTAAACTAAAGTTTTCCGAATTTCAAAAATAAAACTCAATTCCATTCCTGTTCTGTTTACATTTGTGCGTTTCAAAAAAAAAACTCATCAATTTACCAAAATTATTGCTATGTGAAATGTAAAAAGAAAACATTCAAAAGAATATTTAATCATAAAGAAAAATCCATCATAAAACATTTGTCTTCATTTTGCATTTTATTTTCAAACAATTTAAAAATCCAATAACAAGAATCAAAATATAATATTATGTCCAGTAGTACCTATACATCCTCCTCCATATTGCTTTTCAAACAAGACAAAAAAAAAATAACACAAAACTTTTGTTAGCAAAACGAAATAGCACTTGTAGTCCTCGATTAACTTTTCAAGTTCAATTGAAGTTATTCCTTTTCATCATTTTACTCAGAAGCATCAGCATCATCATACAGAAACCTATGAAACGAAACTTCTTAAGACCTCTTCAATTATTCAAAAGAGTTTTTCTTTTTTTTTTTTTTGTTTGTTGCCAAAACATTTATACTCGAGAAAATATATTTTGGAACGTCAAAGTTTTTTTTTTTTTTTTTTTTAAGTATAACCTGCTTAACTTCGATTGGACGATGATGTTACATTTCTGACTTGGTTTGTAAATATAACTTAGTAATGAAGTTTCATTTTGTGGAAATTCAAATTGAAGTAGAGAGGCCCTTTGGCATCAGCTTACTGATTACAGCACATCATCACTGACAAAAGTTAGCAATCAATTAAGACAATATTTTGGTGCTAATTAAATATTCAGTTTGATGAATGGTGGGTGAATGAACTTCAGTAGGTGGTATAGGTATATGGCCATGATTTTGATAAGCTGTTGGTTTGCTGTTGTGAGTTTGTGACTAGTGCGATGAGTGAATTATGAAATCCGTTTCGAGATGAGAAATAAGGTTTTTGAATATTTCATAGTGAAATTTGGTAAAACTCGAGTTAGCTTCTGGAGCATTTTTCAAAGGTTCCGAATCAAATTAGTTTAAAGTTAATTCTAAAATTCCACAGGGTAGTCATTTAGGCCCTATTCTTTTTATTTTATTTTTAAATGATTTACCATCTATATTGAAGCAATCCAAGTGTCTTTTTTATGCTGACGATGTTAAAATCTTCAAAAACATTTCAATTTCTTGAGATTGTGAAGAATTGCAATGTGACCTAAATTCCTTTTGGACTGTTGTGTTCGTAACTGTTTGCTTCCTAACATCGATAAATGTAAAACTATGAGTCTTACGAGAAAGCTTTCTGTAAATTCTTTTAATTATTTGTCTAACGGTGTATCATTATCTTATGTAAATAATATGTCTGTCCTTTCCTTTGATTGGAAACTTAAATTCATTCAACACATAAACTCCATAACCAATAAAGCCAACTAAAGTATTGGTTGGATTAACAGAGAGGCCAAACAATAGTCCGATCCTTTTGTTATAAAGCATTTTTGACCTATGTATTCTTCAATGCGCTTATCAAGCTTGGAGACCCAATTATACCTGGCATAAAGCCAGACTAGAACAAGTGCAAAAGAGGTTCCTGAGGTTTGCGCTTAAGGGGTTGGGTTGGGATAATCCCTACGATCTTGCAACTTACCACAACAGACTTAAACTTATCGATATGCATTGTCGTGAGAACAGACATTCTAATTTATGTTTTGTCTTCATTGTTAAATTACTCAATGGGAAAATTTACTGTTTGCTCTTTCTGTCTCATATTAACTGTGATATTCCCCAAAGAAACCTGATGAGGACCAAATACATAAATATTTTAAAATATACTGAAAAATTTGGTAATATTCGCAACTTTATAAATGCTCATCATTATCCGCGAGCCTAATTTCTTTAACCGCACAGCACGAATGTGCTCAATGTTTTCATCCCATTGCGCTACTTAAACATTCAACATGTACATATTTATCTCCTATTTTAACTCCTCTATCCTATCTCCACCACTCACACTGAGTTTAAATGTCTTAAGGATAGTCATAAACCCTTTAGTGCGAGATTTATATATATAAAGGTATGTAATATATACAAAAACCTATATCTTAATATATAAAATGAATCCCTATTTCCCTTGGTTACGCCATAACTTGAGAACGACTTTACCGATTTCGTTGATCTTTTTTTTTTAGTTTTATAAAAAGTTGTTGATGGTTCTCACAGAAAGAAAGATTAAGAAAATTGCGCGTGAAATTGGATAAGTTCAGAAAACTTAACGACTATTTTGACTTATGAATTTTTTAAATGAGAAGTGTTTGTTTAGGATGCTTGTTTGTAATTGCTTCGTCAAGATTTAGAAAAAAAGAAAAGCTGGAAATTTTGTTTTTCAGTTAAAAAAAATTGTCCGATTTAAGAAATTTTTTTTTTACAGATTTTTCTTTGGCAATGGCTTTAAGGAAATTGCTTTTCAAAATTTTAATATTTGTAGGGTGAAATAGAGTAAAAACATAAAAATGTCCGATTTTAGTAATTCTGTTGGAGTTTGAAAAGTCATTTGAAGTGAAAAGCTTTAGGTTAATTTTTTTCAAAAATTCGGTTGGTACCTACTACCTAGGGTAAAATGGGTTAAAACTACCTAGGGTAAAATGGGTTAAAAATTTAAAGTTGTATGCAATTTCAAAAATTACTTTTTGTATGTAAAAAGGTTCTTAACATATCAGCAAACCATGATTCAACAGAAAATTTAATTTAGCGGTTTTTAAAATTTGAATTAATTTCCTAAAAGCTCATTTAATAATTTTTTGACTAACAGCCTTTGGTAAGTCTTTAATTACATAATTAATTGAAAGACAAAAGTTGCAATGAATTTTTCGAAACTCATAATCCAAAAATATTTTAAGCAGATTTTAAAATTTCTTCACCGAACCGTTTTACTTATCATCATCATCAAAATGGAAAAAAAAAATCAAAAATCTTGACAACTTTTTTTCATAGTTTAGTAACAAACACTTATAATAAAGGGTCATTAATTTTTCGATTTCGAAAGTAAAGCTAAATAAAACACACACAGCGATACTTTTTTTGATGAAATTTTATTTCATTATAAAGTTTGGACTTTGGCATTAAGTGTGAAAAACAATTTCATTCAAATAGTCGCCACGGGAAGAATCGCAGAATGCGATTCTTTTGAGGTAATTTTTAACCATTTCTTTGCACATTTCCGGCGGTATCTCGGCCATAACTTGAGTAATATTCGTTCTTAATGCATCTATAGTTCGGGGATTATTTGCGTAAACACGGTGCTTTGATTAGCCCTACCGAAAAAAATCTAACGGTGTCAAATCGCATGATCTTGATGGCCAATTGACGTTGCCAAAACGAGAAATTATATGTAACCAGGAAACTTCTCACTTCTCCTTCTCAGCAACACTTGCACTTGCAGCAGCAATATTTTCGACTGAACATGCATTACGATGATGCACAGACATAACGACATCAGTAATGCTTCCACTCAATTCAAATTTCTTCACAATCTTATCGACGATTATGACGACCATAATCATCGCGTAATGTGCGAAAAGGGGCTACGTTAGAATCACCACTTTTGTAGTAAGTTATATAATAATTTTAACGCATTGTTCGATTGTTATAAGCGATCCACTATCGTAAATGGCAAACATTTAATTCATATTTTGACACTTCAAATAACAGCTGAGCTTGAAAGTTGTTGTCAAATACCAGCGCTTCCAACTTGAAACCACGAAATGAATGACCCTATACTTAAATACTTATAATTCAAATTTTTAAATATTTAAGTTTCGTTTGAGCAAATGGCCCTTAATGACCCAAAATTCGGGCATGATGCCATCGGAATGAACTTGTGGTTTCATTTAGTCTCAAATAAAATAATCCAAGTAGCTGTTTCGAATTATATAATCTCGGTGGACAATAGGCAAATCATTGTCATTAGATTATCCAATTACCAAACTAGTCCCTGAGAAAATTGAGCATAGAAACAGCTGTACGGCACCTTAGCTTCATCTTATATTGGTCATTGGAACCAATTCTCTTCAAAATCGATGTTCTCAAGTTCTGATCAGAGAAACTCCATTTAAATGGCACATTATCTGTCTCTAGTTTGATTTAGTCAAAAAATACACAACAACAAAAATTACACAATTCAATTTGCCTCGAAGCGGGTCATTAGATTGGTATTGTTATACCCTTCAACCACAAAACGGAGTATTTTGAATTAACAACCTTTTGTTGATTATTATGGCCAAAATCTCTTCTATGTGAGTTCATAGTAGATACAAAATCAACTCTTTATTTTATTAAAGTCCATTTTATTATTTAAAACTTAGAAAGCTATACTTTCTGAAGGCTATTCAATTGATTTCCGTTATTTGTTTAAATTATGTCACGTTAAGAATGACTCCTCTAAGTATAAAACACAAAATTAGGTGTGCCGCATGATTCGGCATACATCACTAAACATTTCCAATTTTTTTTTTGTTGAAATCTCTAAACTCCATTACAACAAAACAACAACAAAAAAAAAAACATTTATTCTTGTCCCCAATTCAGATAGACTTAGGTTATTTATATATATTCGACGTATATTCATGTTCAACAGTGCATAACGAAATTCAATTTCTGATAGCTCATTAATCGCTTATTGTGCGTATGGGAATATCGAAATCATTGCTAACTTAAGTACTTATGTGTATAATTGTATATATGTATCTGAAACTCTAGCAAAACTCACCAAATCCCCAAAGTATAAGTTTGTTAAAGTTTGCACAATCATTTAACAAAATCTCACTGTTCATAAAAAAATAAGGTCAACGTCAAAACGGAGAATTATGTATATAATTGGATGGATATTCCTGATTCCCAACCCCAAGTCAGAACATATAAAGCATCATTATACTTATACCGAGTTTTTTGTTTTGTATAAAAAGGGGTGTGTTTGCTAGACTTTAATTGCATATGGCAAAATGGGAAGTAACAATAACAACAACAACAACAACCATGCTTCGGAAACACATGTTTCGAATGACAAATGATGTGTAACATGTGTGTGAATTCGAATTGAATGCTCTTGCTCTACGTTTGATATGATTTGTGCTAAATAGATGGACATGGAAGCCACTGTTGAAAAAAAATTAATGAATATTCGAGGTTGCATTTACTTGCTTTTAGTTGAAGATAAAGTAAATGTTCATATGGGACTCAAAAAAATGGCGAATTGAGGTCTTATTTGGAACTAAGAACAGCAAATATTATAGTTTCATTTTTTGGAATTTGTGTACACAGAAGAAAATCATTAAAAAAAAGTAGGTATCCAAAAACAAGTCGAAAAGGTTAGCTTATAACATCTTGAGTGTTCCGCATTACTCAGATCGTCAGGATTCTAATATTTGTATTGAGGAAAAATGATTGAAAAGCATCAGTGAAATAAAAACGTGGACTTTCCTCTGTGCGACGTTACGAGGTGGTCACACTCTACGATGTAGCACGTCACGTTACGAAAATCTGCATAGTAGGATATTGGGAACGTTCCGTAACAAAAATCAAGATCCCCTTTAAGCATTAAACTAGTCCGTTTTGGATCCCTTCACGCCGTAGTCAAAAACGTATGGATGACTTTGCATACGGAACCAAATATGTATCCTCAAAACTGCGCTTAAACAATCGTTGATGTTTACACACATATTAACCGTGAGTTGCGGCACTCAGACAATTTTTTTTCTAAAACCCAATAATTTGCCTTAATGACTTTGAGATATATCTACAAATTATAGAACACAAAAACTGAACGAGGGGTGGATTGAGGATGGATAGTAAACTATAGCAAAATGGTCAACTATATACTGACGGTTACATATAATTAAATTATCTGAACTATACAGCCGCACATTGTGCGAGATGAGGTTTTAATTAGTTCTTCTGCTTTTTGCTATTTTTTCTTTTGTTAAATGAATGAAAATAAATACAAAAAATAGCTTATTAACTTCAAGCGCACACACAATGTCTAAGTTCCTATTGTTATTAAGCGGGGGCGTTTATTTTGTTGAATAAAGGCTCAAAAAAAAATTGAGAACTTGATAGATTCATTGAAGAAATTATGTCCAATGATGTTTATCTGCTTGACTGATATATCCTTACTCTATTGGACTTGACATGGCCTTTATGGTTTATTTGTTTGTTTTTTTTTTTCATTGTGGTTTTGCGCCCTTTTAATCTTTTATTGGGTTCATTTAATTGTGTCTATGTCGTGAGTAGATAATAATTAGGAAAACAAACACCGACGACAGTAATGATGATTTTATTGTATTGTCCTCATTAGTTTGTGGTTTTAGTGTATATTTGAAGAGAAACCACATTATTTGAGTTTGAAAATATAGACAGACGCCCGACACGCCGCCGCGCTGATGAGCACGATGGTTTTATTTTATTATGAAAATAGCAATGAACTGTTTGTGGGAAGTATACACTATACCTAATCAACTAAGACCTATTCCTATACAATATAATTTTATTGAAGTTAATATACATATTTGTACACTTTTTTGATTAACTGTTAATAGGATTAATTGACTTATGAGGTAGGTAGATGGTTTTTGAGATCAACCACAATCTTTACTTTAATTGAGAAGACCAATAATAACTGAATTATAATTAAATCTATCATTTGTAAACATTCAATATAATTACATATCAAGATGTATTGTTTGAAGAGTCTTATCAGATATTTTAGATATAACAATGTTTTAGGCCCAGTTTTTCAATAGTCATTTAAAAACATCAGATGGTACTTATTCTTCAGATAAAATAAAAATGTGTTCCTATTTATTTCTCTGCTAGTTAACTGAATGTTTAATTGATGATTGAAAAATCGGCTCTTAGACTAAATTATGTTCCAGCACTAAACGATTTGAAATTGGAAGTTCTGGTAAAAACAATAAGAAAGCTTTAAATACTGTATACAAAAATAACTGGTAAAAGTACCGCTTTTCAAAAAAATTAAGAATAGTGATTTCTTAGCCATTAAAGGAAACAAAACCGGGACTCACGGTTAAATATGTGTAAACATCAACGTTTGTCCAAGTGCCTAATTTTTGATACTGAACGTCATCAAAAGAAACATATTGAATAATTAACACTACATTACCTATCTGTAGACAGTGCTTAAAAAGCTTATTTAAAAAGCGTATTTTGTATGGAATAAACGTCATTTAAATATTTAAAAGCCTGTTAAACAGTTAAAAGGGCTTTATGAAATTGGCCATTAGTGTTGAAAGAACGGCAGCGAAATACCCAGTGGGGGAACCGCTGTAACGAAATTTCCAAGCACTATAAAAGGCTGAAGGTGAAGTTTCCAACGAACGCTAAAGGTTCGGTACTGAAAAGTCCTGCTTCGTAGTTCACTCTCAACTTTAAGATGACTTCACATTACACATGGTTATTGTTTATGGTAATCACTCTCTGAGCACCGACAAACAACAACTGTCAGCGGAGAGCACTAAACTCGTGGTTTCAATTAAATGACACCGTACCCAAATTCCAAAGGAACTTAATGGTTTGACTGACAGGGGCCAAATTAAAATATCCAGTTAGAACTGTCAAAGAACTTGCAACCCTTATGAAACTTTATCTTTCCATAGAGTAAAACTTACAATAAGTTCAATCTTAATTTAATACTGAACGAACCTCAAATGAATGTCACTATAAGATAGCCGGCGAATTATATATCTTGAGTTTTTAGAATATTTAGTTGCAGTTGTTGTCAGTGGAAATCACTAAAATCGCAATGTCAATCGATTGACGCCATCAATCGCCTATGGAATTGGACGCTGTGATTTTTAATGAATGTTAACTTTGTGCAAGTACAAAAGTAGCCGATAACTCTGCAATTTGTTCAACCTCAGCTATTTTGCATATCCCAGCCTCCTACGTCCCTCGCCTACGTGCCTAAAACTTGCAAGAAGAAATTGCATCGTTTAAAAGCAGTATAATGTAAGCGTAGAATTTAAGTTCAGATTTGTATCACTGAACGCACCCGATATCCTACCATACCTACAGCCATTGATCTACCATACCTACAGTCAATTGTCAATCCCTACAGCTGACTGTTATTATTTTTGTTTTGATTTTGTTTTCTTTTTAATTACTAGTGTCGCGTCCATTTTGTTCGGGGAATAATTAAAAATTAAAGAAAAAAATATAAAAATATAAGTGTTAAAATGATAAAATCGTCGGTCGCGCTAAAAACAATTTGCTTTCGTCGTTGGCAAAAACAATATAAATTAGTGGTCGCGATAGAGTATAATCTAATTGTCGGTCGCGTTAAAATCAAATTGTTTTGGTCGGCGCAAATCAGATTTCGTTACGTAACGTGCTACAACGTAAAGTGCATGACGTAACGTTGCACACGAACATTCACGTTTTTGTTCACTCTACCGCCAGCATAGATGTTTACACATCAAAAATAATGTTCTGTTGTCAACACTAATACTTGTTCGAAAGTTTAATTATGCAGAAAATTAAAAAAAAGAAATTTACTTTAAGCACAAAAGTCTCTTTTTATATTAAAATAAATTGAAATATATTTATATTAATATTTGAAAAGTTCGCCAATGTATACCACGTGATAAATTCGCAAATTAACCATATTTTTCAAATCCGACCAGGTTCAATTCGTTCGTGAAAACGAATTTTATTTTAAGGAATCCAACAAATAATATTCGTGATCGAATCAAAAATACAATTATTTTTTGAATGGTTTGCGAGAGATCGAATCGAATTATATCGCTCTCTGAACCTTGTTGTTGATTTGTCTTGTTTGCGTATACAAATTTGAATGAGCTGCCTTAACAGTTAACACTTTCACCCAAACAAGGCCTCACTTATTAAAAAAAAAAAGGATGTAATTTAAATAAAAAAATAAGAAAGCCAAAGAATACCTTAAAATTTCGTATAAGTACTTTTAAAAATTACGCAGCATTATTGAACCAAAAAAAAAATATACATTTCTGCTTTGGTGACCAGCTCTATAAAAGGCAACAAATCTAAAAACAATAACAAAAATTCAAAGACTGGCATGTATTGGCACTACTAGTGCCATTATAACTACTCCAACCGCAGCCCTTAGAACGTTTCTTTCACTTGCCGCACTCGATTAATTAACGAAGGAAGTGTCGGAAAACAGTGTTCTAAGACTTAATCAATGTAAAAGGCTACTTTGGGCACAAAACCATAATGAATTTCATTGACAAAGACATTCAAACAGACTTTATGGCACTGCACATATAGATTGCAATCCAGTGGCCTAACAGATATCCTCTTAAGAGACCTCTGAGCGCGGCAAACCGGGTCATAAATAGATATCATGTTTTGTTCCAAGACGGTTGAGGGGGTTGGGTCCAGTCATCTTCTCAGACAACCCAACATACTTCCAGATTTTTGGAGTGTTTTTCAAGCGGAAATGCTTGCAAAATTTACGAGGTGGCAAAAAGTCTTGCCACTTTTGAACTAGTAAATAGAAACATCGATATCTTCATTGGTAGTCAGGCAGCAGTTAAATCCACATTGCTTCAACTGTCACAAAGTCTTAACTGGTAGACTGTTGCCGTAACGAGTTAAAATTATTCCGTGTATCAAATACAGTTACCCTTCGACGGATCTCACGACATAGTGACATATATGGAAACGAAATGACGTATAAATTGGCCTAAGTAGGATCTTCTCTTGAAATAAGCCAAACTGAATCCTCCGTTTTTATACCACTAGAAAAAGAAAAAGGCGGAATACACAAATGTTTTCTCGAAGCCGCAAACGATGGATGATCATCACTTGATACTTGTCGGGTCTCGAGGAATCAAAGGCTAAACATCTCTTAGAAAATAAACAGACTTCCTCCTCGAACTAAGCAGAACTCAACTATCCCTCTTGGTTGGAATCCAAACACAACTCAATGGGAACCCACATGCCCAGTATGGGCATCAGCGCTCATTTGACTTATGTATAGGGCGTCAAGATAAAGAGGCAGAAGAGGGCTCTTATCACTTCCTTTGTAAATGCCATAGCTTAGTAAAAACTAGAAAAATAGCCCTAGGAGTCAGAGATAACTTCTTTGACTAACTGGAACGACATCTCGTTTTTGCCAGGCATCTCGTCTTGGGAGGCATCTCGTACCCACACCTAAGCTCCGCTAACTCCTTTTCTCCCCCATACTATTTTTTACCTCACCTATATCCTGGGGACCACAATGGATGCATTGAGATCCGAGTTCGATGATGCGGCTTGCCTTGCCGTATTATTACCCCTTCTAACCTAATCTAGACCAACAAAGTTAAAAAAAAGGACCTTTTAAAGCCTTAATTGTAATCCATGTACATATATAGCTGTGATAATTTTCTCTATTATCATCAAAACAATGCGTTTACTTTGAATTTTCAGTTTCTCACAAACAGCATCAGAAGGATCTCGTGCTATAAAACTAAATTCCTTAATTAACCCCGCTAATTTTAATGATCTTGCCATTTCATCCGTAAAGTTATCAATAGAAAACCGTACAAAAATCCGACACTACAAGTAAAAAAAAAAAAAAAAAAACAACAAAAAAACAAAAACATTATAATTCCCTTTGGTTTCTTAAAAGTAAATGGCACTGTTGATGTTGGCCTCACCGAGAACAAAACTATCAAAGTATAGAAAATTAACAAAGTTCTTTATGGCAAGAAGTCATTTGCTCTTCAAAGTAATCATTTAACATAATTAATAAACATAAAATAAAGACCCACACTACCACTGACTTGCAACATTATTCTCTAAAAAAAAAAAACAAAAGTTGACTTCCAAAATGAAAAAGAAGACAGAAAGTCTGCTTTGAATTGAGAAGATGCAACTGGAAGACGATTCCACTTCAAAATTCAAATGAAAAACTTGACGTTGACAGTTCATATAGTGCAATCGCCTGTCACTTTTTCATACATGTAGTAATGTAGATATATAGGTATAAATTTTGGTTTGAAGAGAACATGTCTGTCAGAATTTTTGTGTCTCTTGAATTCAGATGTACCTACGCACGTACTTGCACCAAAGAGGTTTGCAGAAAACCCAAGCCGGATATTAAGGAGTATTAGACCTGCACACTGTACACCACAAGACAGTGAGCGGTATTTTTATAATCCAATTTATTAAATATTCTCAAGTGGTACTTGGTTTTCCTATATACCTATACATATGTATGTATATACCAACATAAATTTTATATTTTTGTTTATTATGATAAGGTTGGGATACAACAGGGATACATCATTAATGTTTTATAAAGATTGTAAAATGTGTTCCACTTTTTAATGTAATTGAGGTTTTAAGACCTCTTATTCCCATGGAAAGACTAGTCTTAACTGCTAGTGGTCTATGAAGGTTAATCTGTGCAATATACTATACTGACTAACATCCTTTTTTTACCAATCCGCAGGTTGATGTCTTATAGACTATTCAAAATCCATGCAAGTTACAATGAAACCAAAAAAAAATGTTCACATAAATTCGAAATGGCGTTTTTATGAGTGTTTTTTTTTTTTATTGATTTTCAGCAAATTACGAAGCGATTTTTTAGCTGGTTTGGTTTTGGCAACACTGGTTTTGACAGCTGACGTGTGTTTAGTACTTTGTGTCACTGTCAAACAGCTTCAGTTTGGTTTGCAATTTAACCATGGATCGTTTTACAAATGAACAACGCTTGCAAATTATTGAATTTTACTATCAAAATTTGTGCTCGGTTCGAAATGTTCATCGCGCGCTGCTTGTGTTCAGCGATGAGGCTCATTTTTGGTTGAATGGGTACGTAAATAAGCAAAATAGCCGCATTTGGAGTGAAGATCAGCCAGAAGCATTGCAACAGCTACCAATGCATCCCGAAAAAGCCACTGTTTGGTGCGGTTTATGGGCCGGCGGCATTATTGGGCCTATTTCTTCAAAGATGATGCGAATCGCAGCGTTACTGTCAATGGTGAACGCTACCGAGCGATGATAACAAACTTTTTTTTGCCCGAAATGGAAGTTCTTGACTTGCATGATATGTGGTTTCAACAAGACGGTGCCACATGCCACACAGCACGCGAAACAATGGCGCAATTGCGAGGCGAGTTTGGTGAACAGTTAATTTCACGTTTCGGGCCGGTCAATTGGCCGCCTAGATCGTGTGATTTGACACCATTAGATTATTTTTTGTGGGGGTATGTCAAGGCTAATGTCTATAGGGACAAGCCCGCTTCGATTGACGCACTGGAAGCCAACATCCATGCATTCATTCGTGAGATACCGGCCGATATGTGTGAAAGAGTATGCCAAAATTGGACTCAGCGGATGGGCTACCTGAGACGCAGCCGCGGTCAACATTTGCATGAAATTATCTTTAAACATTAAATTGCAAGGTTCAAACTATCGATTCAAATAAATATTTCATTCATTTTTTCGAATTTTGTGTGTTTTTTTTTTTTTAAAAGTTCTAAACCTTTTAAAAAAATCACCCATTAGTTTTAATTATTTTTATATTTATTCAATGCTTAGTACAAGCAGAGCTCAAAAACTAGATAATAATAAAAATAAGGTTAACATTATATATGTAGGTATGTACCTACTAATATTTCCAAAATATAACAAAAACAGTAAAAGAAGAATAAGAATTCAAACACATTACTGTGGAAGGCTTGAGAGGGGGGTATTGCGAAGGACTGATTTGCATATGTTGAAATCAAAAACATTCGAAAAGTTGTTAGCATTACGAAGCATACGAGACATACGATTAAAAAGGGAATATTTTTGTGTTGTGGTAAGGGATGCGCAAAAAGGGGTAGTGTCCTTTAATTACGGGGGTTGGTGTTAATAGAGATAGTATTGAGTAAAGTTGAGCAGTCAATGTTACCAGAAAGTAAATCGTGAATAAAGTCGATGTCTGAGGTTTCGTGACATTTTTCTAAGGAATTTAGATTAATAAGCTGCAAACGATCAAGATATAGTAGAGGGAGATGATAACGCAGTGCAAAGCGAAAAAATCTACGCTGAACAGTTTCAATCCTTTTAATTTGGGTACTAGATGCGGTGAACAAATTTGAGAAGCATATTCGAGAATAGGTCTAACAAAGGTGATATAAAGTGCCTTAGACACATAAGGGTCCGGGAATTCTTTCGACCAACGTTTTACAAATCCAAGCATTGAGTTAGCCTTGTTGATGATATTGTCAATATGGGAGTGAAAGTTAAGCTCTCTATCGCATATGACCCCCAAGTGATGAGAGGAAGTAACATATGGCACTGGAAACCAATAAATAGGGTCGAAGTGGCACAGGTTGGCGCGTTTTCTGGAAAAAGTAATTGCATGACACTTGCTTACATTTAGTTCGAGAAGGTTTTTTTTGGCACCAAAGAGAAAATCTTTCAAGGTTGTCTTGCAGATACTTTTAAATATTTTCATATCATCCGCAAAAATCAAAAGATCACACTCCAAAATGTTGGCGACATCATTGATTGCTTAAATGAATAGCATTGGACCTAGATGACTGCCTTGTGGAACACCGGAAGGTGCCCTGAAGGGAAAAGAAAGGGATGATCTGAAGCGGACAATTTAATTTCTGTTAGACAAATAGGAGTCAATCCATGAGATGAAAAGTGAAAGAAAGCCGAGGTTTTTTAATTTGAAAGTAATCGCCCTAATTACGGTTGTTGTTTGACTATAACGACAGTTAAACGACATGGCTCTAGAAGGTACAACTGACTAGAAAATAAAACTAAAAATTCAGTGTTCTTACCGCTCTTCACCCTTCTCGCTTTTATAACAATATTTTTATTTTGCAACGCCAACTGGAACTTCTCGAGCCGAGTCGTTTTATTGTCGTCTTAGAAAAACGATAACCGTAATATGGGTAAATAATTTTGTGCGACATTTTGTCGAAGGCTGTGCTAAAATTAGTGGATATAACATCAACTTCGTCTTCTTTTTCCTTTCCATAGCGCACAGCCTATGAAACAAGGTTTGTTGATTGGCTGTAAAATGAATAGGGAAAAAAATGATTGCAATCTTTTTTTGATGAATAATGAATGGTGATTGAATGATTTAAAGTCGAAATCTCAATACGAAGTCAATGAATGCAATCTTATTGTTGAAAGTTTCCATTCACAAACGATTGCATTCTTTTTTTTTTGAACAAAAACTCATTTTTCATCATAACTGTTTATTTTAGTCGAATTTAAGGGTGTTTTATAATCCAAAAGAACGAAACTTGTATAAGCTCTAGAAAATTAATAAAATACAAAGATGTTTTGAGAACAACATTTTATGTCTTCAACCTTTTACACCAAAACTGCGAATATGATTACATAATTAAAAAGAAGAAATAATTAACTAAATTAATCAGTAAATTTCCAACTAAACACACCCTTCCCCCGTGAAACTCCATCATTAAATGCCACAAAACCAAATCAACTTTTAGCAAAAAACACACATCTGTCTGTTCTATAAATACCCACAATCATGTTATAATATGTTCCCTAGAATACGTCCCTTTGGTTTCTATAATTAAAACGATATTAATGGTATAAATATATGTAACCATTAGGTAATTAAATCGTAGTCTTTCAAACCACAATCACAACAACTATAAATGCCATTTTTAATCGAACGTGTCATTTTCTCGGAATTAGTTCAATCCGTTTCCATGATGGGCTCGTAGGTATAATAATATCGCTATAGCATGCCACAAAATGTGTTCCACATTTGTGTCCCAGTTTGATTTGGCCGCCATGCATCTAATCTCTGTGACAACATATATTCACCTGTCAAACATACACATAATCCGTTCGGAAAAAGAACCGCAAACACAAAACATGGAAATGTATCCATTTTTGTCAAATCCGTGAAGGGTTATTCCCAGCGCCACCGACCACCACACAAAACTATACAAATACACCCAAACAACAACGAGATTTCTAACTCTGTACCGCATGTCAACTTTCGGGACATGGGTTGTGGGGCTCGCAAAAAACATATATACATATAATGTGTGCTAAGGGATTATTTTCAATTGCAACATCGACATGTGTTCTCTCATACCTCTGCTCAACTTTGTTAGGTTGGTGTGGCTTAAAAACCTGCAAAATCTTTAGCAAAGCGAAAAACACACAGAAGAAACCACCAACTTAAGCAATATCCATATCCATACATGACGGCAAAGTGCGGCAGGTTGGCAAGCTGCAACTACTAGGTATATACGAAACCTCTAACGCACACGGCACAAGTCCACAAGGTCTTTATGTGCGGTCTACGTATGTTGACATGGAGTAATGAAATCCAAATGTGAAAAGCTTTAGCCTTACCGCTCTTTAATCTTTGGTCCACAATTTGGTTGTTCGTCCAAAGGGTGCAACACTGCATCAAATCCTTTCCCTCTACTTGTATTATAATAGAGTGTGGGGCGTATCTGAATCGTGGAGTGGGTATGGAGACACTCTTTTGTGTGTGTTAATGGCCGCTTAAACAAATTTCAAATTGAAATAGAATCCACCAACACCACCACCACCACTACCCATCAAGGCGGGTGTAGAAGAATCATCTTCATCATCTGATGCTAGATGAAGGTATTGTGAAGAACGAAGGACGAAAAACGATGAATAGGATTTAAACAATTTCATTTTAGGTTGCTTCGATGTTGTTCTTCATTTGGGATACTTTTATACTGTGCAAAATAAATTAAGGGATGCAAAATTTTTACACTTTTTAAAAATCACAAAAATTAATTCACTTTTAATAATTTTCAACAGAGATGCAATGGGAAGATTTCTGAATTTGATTTAACAGTACAGTGTTGCCACATTGTTTTTATTTTATTTGCAGAAAAATATTTTTTTTTCATTTTCTGAGGAAAAATGCCACAACCATAAGATTGAATTTGAGGCTCGTGTTTATTTCTAACTATAGTTGCCCCCCCCCCCCCCCCCCCCCCCGAATTATTTTCATTTTACCCCATTCCATCCTACAAATAGCAAAATGTTTAAAAATAATGTCCTTAAAGCCATTTCTTAAGAATAACCTTTTAACACAGGTAGAGTTTTTTCGATCGGATACGTCTTTTTGATGTTACCCCATTTCACCCTACAAAGAGATTTTTTCCGATATTATTGTTATTCTGCTACTCGGAGCGGAGATAAATCAAACAAACCAGAGATCAATAAAATCGATTGAGCCGTTCTTGAGTTTTAAATGTTGTAACTAAACCGACTTTTTTTGTATAAAATGACACGAACTTGTATATTGTATTTAAAAAAACTACTTCACAGCTACATATATGCCAAAGATTAAGAGTTTTCAAATAAACATCTACAAGCTTAATTTTAAAAAAATTCAAACCTTTTTCGAAATATCGAAACCCTCGACATTTCTCAAAATCATGGTTGCCATAGTGAAATTTTGAAATATTTTCAATGAGCTTTATTAAATTTTCTTTATCTTCTGGAATGAATATTTACTTTTTTGGTTACAGAAATGTTTGCTTTTGTTTGATTGAATGATTAAAAAAAAAAAAAACAACTTAAAGAACTTGAACAGTTAGCTAGTCATTCCACAGCATAAACGTCAAATTCGTTTTAAAGCGACAGTCACATTTATGTTGTGACAGCTCCTTTGTATCGAATATTTTTATAATATTTTCTCTAATCAATTACTATTAGTATATTTTTTTTTGAGAAGTATTAATCCTCTCAACTTCACTTAAAAGGATAAATTGATATCGAAATAGAAAAACAGAGAGAAGTTTCATCGACGATATAATAAATTTCTTTGAAGGACCAAAAGACCAACACCCATTGGTTTGCCTGATTCGAATAGAATTTCATATACATAGTTTGTATAGGTATTAGTTTATCATTGTGATGATGTTCACTTCTAGTGATAGATGATGAAACAGTAGACAGTGTATATATGCAGATAGAAAACTGCAAAATCCAAAAAAGATATACAAGAAGCACACCATTATCAAACGAAGCCAATTGCGCATATAAATCTCAAAGATTCCAGAGAGTAATTTGGCAAAATTGGTTTCGATTTGTTTTTTTTTTTAGGTATGTTAGGTTAGGTATATACAACTCGTGAGTATTAAGATTGAAGAATGGATTTGCCAGAGTATATACATTATACAGTCGAGTGATTCACTTTCTTTGTTGCTAAAGAAAAGACCGAAAGGGTAAAGAATAGATATTTGTGTTTTGGTATAGAAACAAAAACAAAACTTTTCTAATAGTTTAAACGGTAGCGTTGCATTTTTCCACATCGATTAACATTTTAATAATATTGATAGAAAATCTCGTCACCATGATTTTTTTTACCATTTTATATTGTATTTATTCTGAGGACTTTTTGAAACAAATTCAATTTTGTACACATTACCTCTGTTTCAGATGCTCATATTGTGAGATGCTTTTTGTCATAGGCTGAGGTATGCTCATCGTATCCAGGGCCTTACCAAAAGAAGCAACAAACTTTAGTGTATTCGAGGTTGTTTTTATTCACCAATCGCTGGTTCTTACAATTTCTATACAAGTCTTATTGTACTGTTATACAATTCAATATATATATATATATATATAGTTATGTACATTTATATAACTTAGATTTATACAATTCAAATGTTTTGGAGTATATCCTAAATAACAGTCTGAGATAGCAGACGCCAATGAATTACAGTAGTCTGAGATAGCAGACGCCACTTAATTACAGTCTGAGACAGCATACGTCACCTAATTAAAGTCTGAGATAGCAGACGTCACTAAATTACAGTCTGAGATAGCATACGTCACTTAATTACAGGCCGAGATAGCAGACGTCACTTAATTACAGTCTGATATAGCAGACGCCACTAAATTACAGTCTGAGATAGCATACGTCACTTAATTACAGTCCGAGATATCAGACGTCACTTAATTACAGTCCGAGATAGCAGACGTCACTTAATTACATTCCGAGATAGCAGACGTCACTAAATTATAGTCTGAGATAGCATACGTCACTTAATTACAGTCCGAGATAGCAGACGTCACCAAATTACAGTTTGAGATAGCAGACGTCACTAAATTACAGTCTGAGATAGCAGACGTCACTTAATTACAGTCCGAGATAGCAGACGTCACTAAATTACAGTCTGAGATGGCAGACGTCACTCTAAAGACTTAAAACCCAGACTTCCACTTTCGTTTCTGGAACCTAAGTTTTTCAAAATGGAGACTCACCAAGTACGCAAGATTGGTACTGATTTCTTCTGTGGCAGAGTTCGATTTTATGGTGCTCATGCACGGTCTCTTATATATATTTCGGTTTGAACCGAGTGTGAATTATAATTTCACAAACAAAAAGTATTATTAATATTTATTTCCTTATACTAATGATTGGCTCTTTCTAGAGTCGTTGTTAACGGTGATTCGGGATTGCTTTGTATGCAGTTTAATAAACGACCGCGGTGAAGAAGAGGGTGTAATGCGTCATTACAATTAGTATTATTATTGACTATTAAAGATTGTGGAACGCATTCATTTTACACACAATTTACTTACTGTGTACCAAATTATTCAAATAAAATGAGAAAAAGCAGCACTGATGAGAAAAAATACACACAAGTTGTGTGAAGGTAAATTCTTCATCTTGGGTTGCATTTTTTTTTTGTTTGGTTTTCTAATTTACAACTCCTGTAAGACCTAGTAACAAAAATATAATATAATATATAATTTATAAAAAAATGTAGTTATTAAAAAATCAATAAAAAGAAATTGTTTTTCTAGTTTGCAACTCTTCTTCTTGGACTATTAACAAAAGGCCAGATATAAATGAAAGCTCAGTGTATAATATATACTACATGGATATCTAGTTCTGTTGGGGCATAATTTAGAAGACAGCCCAGCTGAGGAAGAGTGATGATGAGCCAGTATTTGTAGCCTTCTGTTTGCTTGATTTCTTTATGGATGCAAAATTTCATCTAAGGCCCCCTACCTTCATAAAGTGTAGTGTGTGTCTGGAATGATTTGGGATTTATGATTTTTTAACAAGAATAGAAGACGGATACATTTTCAATATTTTGTTTAATCTGTGAAAATCAACATGTGTGTTGGTCATAAATTTACATAAAAGCAGACTTAATTGGTATGCCTTTACCTACTACATATACTTCTGAAGGAATACCTATAGAGACCTTCTATAGAGAAAATTGATAGAGATTTAGATCTAGAAATATAATTTCATTTTTAAAAGGATGCTTACAATATTATCTGTATAGGGATAAATATGTATGTTCTTTGTTCATTGATTGTACTGAAATAAATGGTTTGTTTTCCCAATTTGGAACAATTTAATTTGTTTGTTTGGATTGTATGTTATAACATCAATTCAAAAACCAGCACACAAATCTTCACTTAGAACGGAAATAAAGGGTTCTATTTTTGAATATAATATAGCAAGGGATAGAAAAAGATTGGACTAAATATCTCATTCTGATGAATATGATTTTGAAAAGACTAACTTAATTTTTTATAGATCTTTAGAGCATAAAACAAGATTGAAAATCAAACTTTACAATTTGATTAAGGAAAACTCTTTGTTGGTTGCTCTAAGAGTTTTTGTTCTGTAAATTTGTATCTCCCATTTCACTGCTATAACTTAACGAGAGTTAACGAAAACAAGTCTTCTTGTCAATTACTTATCAAATTGTGTCCATTTGAGAGGATGATATAATTCCAGCTGCTCTCAAAATCAGTCATATTATTCTATTGCCGAGAAGGTTAGACAGATATAGCCGAGAGTTAAACTTTACAGTTTCCTAGTAAAAGTACTCTTAAGTGAATATGGATACGCACTTTAACTAATTTGTCTTAAGTGTCCTTAGTTGAACTACATACAATGAGTTATTGCTAATGCCTTTCGACAAAAGAGCAGCTCTTTAAGTGTCATAATAATTGCATGGGCGGGATTGCTTAAAATTTTAAATACATATATTTTAAATCCGCTAATGACATTAGCATCGTTTGAGATGAGTGGCTTGAAATGAGTGTCTGATTTTGACACCCATTTAAATTCTTCAGCTATAATAATATGATAAACCTTGGGAACACCCATATGTTGACAAGAACTTTACCCAGATTTTCGATATGAACAACAAAATTGAGACAAGGAGTTGCGCCTTCTTGCAACTAGCTTAGTATCATTTTATATGATATTGTGCGTAACTTCCATCAGCAAGAAGGTGCTAGTCAAACCGCGCGTTCAGGAATATGAGATCTCAGATATTTCGTTTCGTCAAATAGTGAGCATGTGAATCCAATTTTTTTTTTTCTTTTTTCCTCAGTATTTTAGCAACAAAACTGGAGAAATTTAGCTGAGGAATCCTGTTCATGTAACTGAGATTGCTGAGGGCTTCAAGATCTCATTTTTCTGAACATGCCTAGTATTTTTCAAAATTAAAAAATATACCTCTCAGATGTTATGATTTAAATTGGAAATTTAGCTGTCACTGTCATTGAGTTTTCAAAAAAAGTCACCATTTTGGATAAATATTAGTAAATATCTCGAGAACAATTCATGGTACACAAAAATTGGCAAAATCTTTCTGATTTAAAATTTAATTATTTTTCTTATGTATTCACAATATATTTTTTATACTTATACTTTCAGAGTTAAAACGCCACCTACAGTCAAACAAATGGTTCCTTTAACCGAACAATAAATTGCATTTCACTTTTGAATAAAGGGTGTTTTTTTCGACGTGTGGTTTTGAAAAAGAAATAAAATGCGTATAATTTAATGTTATGGCCAAGAATTTAGCTTAATTATAAAGATAAAGGTTTGCAAGTGGCCGGCGCGGCGTGTTCAAATAAATTCTAGCCGAGAGGCCCAATTTTCGATCACTTTTTGCAGCAATTGGGTCCGTATGTCAGAAATAACCCGCCGAATATTCTCTTCCAAGTCGTCAATCGTCTTGGGCTTATCTGCGTAGACAACTGACTTCACATAACCCCAAAAAAAATAGTCCAGCGGTGTTAAATCGCACGATCTTGGAGGCCTCACGGCACAGGCCCACGACGCGAGATAATGCGCTCACTAAAAGTTCCCTTCAATATATTGATTGTTTCGTTGGCTGTATGGCATGTAGCGCCGTCTTGTTGCAACAAAAGGTCATCCACATCAACATACTCCAATTCAGGCACGAAAAAATCATTAATCATGGCGCACGATGGCGGATGGACTCATTCGGGTCTTCTTCGATACTCTGCTCCACAGCAGTAATAGCGTCTTTAGTGCGCACTTTACGGAGTCTTTGAGGATGCGCATTATTGACTAGAGTAAATGTAGTGCGAAACCGATCCATGGTTGCTCGAATTACCGACTCTGCTGATTGATTATATCGACCGAATATTGGACGCATCTCGCGAACCGAACTATTAATTTGGTAATAAATTTGCACGATTTGCAAACTTTGTTCAGGAATAAATCTAATAAATATGAAATAGCAAACCAAACTGAACATAAATCAAGTAACAGCTGTCAAAAAGACCAACTTCGAAAAAAGTATTGCCAGATTGAAAACCACACGTCTAAAAAAAAAGAAGAAAAAACGAAATCGAAAAATATTGTACTTTTCAGTCAAAATAGTATTTAAATCATAATGATGAAAGCTTTAAAGTCGAGTAAGCTTTTATAACTCTCACAGCCTCAGTTTTTGAGATATTGGCCGAGTTCAACGCACATCTGAATATTCAGAATTCTGAATTTTTGAAGCTCTTGATTGGCCAGCTGTCAGAAGTCATCTGAATTTTCAGAACTTTTTCTGACAGCTGGCCAATCAAGAGCTTCAAAAATTCAGAATTCTGAATATTCAGATGTGCCTTGAACTCGGCCATTCTTATCTTCAATTTTTTCTAAAAAAAATCGTTAGAATATCTGAAATCGATAATTTTCCTCTTCAAAATTTATTTAGAATTTTTCCAATACTTCCTTGACACTCAGAGAAATCCATAGTTGAGTGGAATGCACTATTGTTTGCACCTTTGTATTTCAATATCTCAAAAGTTCTAAGTTTTTGATTTCAATTCAAAAATCTTCAGCAATATCCATAACTACATATGTTTTGGAAACCTACAAAATATTGTGAAATACGTTGTACTGAACGGAAAAAACTCACACCTTTCAAAATTATTTTGTTGACCTCAACGCGTGCCTAATTAATTTCAAAGTATGTGATTCTATTTTTATATGAACCGCCCTCAACATGACATTATTGTTGACCTCAACGAGTGCCTAATTAATTTCAAAGTATGTGATTCTATTTTTATATGAACCGCCCTCAACATGACATTATTTAAAACCTCATTTTTATCAAAACTCATTTATCTTCTAATTCTTTTGACTTTGTAAAGTATAAGACTTTTTACAAATCAGCACACATATATCCCGTTAAAATTCCTTAGAAAGCGAAAAATTGTCAAATTTTCCAAAAAATTGTCAAATTTTCTGTGAAATAAAGAATAGCGTGAAAGAACAATATTATACATAACCAACTATTTTATAAAACATTACACAAACATTCAGAACCAACGAACTTTTTGTTAGATAACCCTCGTTTAACCAACTTCAAAACTTCACAGCACTAAGATTTTGTACGGAATCAGTGAACCGCAGAACTGTCATTTAAAACAAATTATGGATAATCCATAATCAAAGCCTATTTTCAATACGTAAAGGCCAAACTAAGATATAAACTAAAAATTCATCGGACACGAACCAAATCCTTCCCTGATAAACTTACTTAAACTTAATTATATTTTAACCACCGCCACTTGCCTCATTAAATTGTGTTACCAACTAAGACCCATTCATGTTTTCAAAAGCAAACAAACCTTCCCTATTTGGGTCGTGTCGTGTCGTTAGTTGGTTTTGTTATTTCAACCCTTTCAAAAATCGCACAAATTAACACAATTCATAAACTCAAAAGCCAAAGCGTAGAATGCATAACATTCATTGAAAAAATTTCTCTGCATTCTGCAAATGCCACCCCAATATACACTTATACAACAAAAATATAATGAAGGATCCCTCCAATCTAATGAAAGATGCACAATCATTAAATTATATGGGTCACTGGATTTTCTGTTCAGCACTTTGAATATACATATTTATAAGCAGAGATAGTGAGAAGATACAAAATGCAAAAATGGAGATTGCGGACGAGACCCCAAAACTACTTTTCTGTCTTTTAAATGAGTGCACCCCATTTGCATGAGTATTGAGCACGAGCAACCCTTTATATGCCATCACGAGTGCGTCTCTATTTGACGGCCACGACAGAACTTATGCGACGAGCCACGATGATGATTGGAACCCCTGACATCATCTTTCCTCATTGTGACAAATTGGCACGAAAATAATCAAAAGAGAAAAAGAAAAGTAGCGATATGTTCGTGGATGAACGGAGGTAGAAAAACGAAGTCAAAAACTAAAATGAGTTCCTATATGGGATTCCATCAACAATATTATTGTCATACCGAGACATCAGCCATTCAACTCAAGTCTGGGCGCTAAATCGGTCAAAACTCTCCTTCTATACCTACCTATGTACATATGTACATAAAATAAAAATGGCAATGTTTTTTTTTTTTTCTTTAAACCAAAGTCGAATGTGACAATGAGTCTAAAAAGTCTAATGACAACCACCACGCGAGGACGCCTTAAATAAGGGCACAAGTCGGTCGTTTGTTCTATTCAGACGGCCAACTACACTAACCAGCCAGAGACGTCCGGCCCAGGCCAGCCTGTCTGTCTGCCGCATAATAATTATAAATCTAGCATTTGCATGTAATTAATAAAACATCATTTGGGCTATGGTGATGGGGACGAATACAGTCCGACCTTCGTTGGATGGCCTGACGGTCTACTGAATATATGTGTGTATTTAAATTGAATGCATTCTTCCCCGCGCACCGCCCGCCAGCCATCATCATTGCAATACTGTGTCACTTGAAAAAGATTTTTTCCCCCATTAAGAGCAGCAGTTGGAGCTATCGGTGTTTGGATATGGCGGATGAAAAATAATATGGATGCTCTTGAAGAGCACATCAAACCTACAGGGTGTTGTACAGAATATCTAACAGGTTTATTTTATTAATTTTTTTTTTAAATACGCAGTTTGAGTGAAAACAAAATATTTATACAAAATCTTCAGCGTGAAGTTGTTAACTATATTGTAATGTTCTACCTAGGTTCGATAATAAAACTTATTTCCTTTAAATAATAACGTCCACTTATTTACTTTACAAAACACACACTTTATTTCACTTCAAATCTATTTTATTATTCTCCAATCACAATAGTATGCAATTTAAAATTCACTTCCGGATACACTTTTACTTCTTACTTTACGTTATCACATTCAAAGTTAAACGGTGTCTACTCGCTCGAAAACATCTCCTTTTATAGGGAAGTAAATAGTTCTAGTCGTCACTAGTATCCACTGGAATATTCTAGTATGGGTAATTCCTTCAA
Organism: Leucozona laternaria; assembly: GCA_932273885.2. Taxonomy (NCBI): domain Eukaryota; kingdom Metazoa; phylum Arthropoda; class Insecta; order Diptera; family Syrphidae; genus Leucozona; species Leucozona laternaria. The sequence goes on along the minus strand of OW026368.1, from coordinate 16,000,367 downwards.
GAAGTTTCCTTTCCAGTCGCTGACAGATGGAACATTGGAATTGATACTCAGCTGAATCACAAGATGGCGCTGTGAACGGTTGAAGGTTTGATGTTTAGTTTTTTCCGAGAGATGGCGCTGCAAACAGTTAGAGGATGTTCTCTTGTTTTAAATTCAAAGTAGTTGGGTAATTATTAAATCGTTACAATATATTCCACAGCTTTTAATACAATTGATTTTTAAAGTTAACAGTTGCTTACGCAGTGCATTACCTTCTTCACGTTTTGTTTGAGAAAATTGCAGTATTTCTGTATAATTCGGCTATATCTTTATAATGACAGAACCGATTTTATTAAAACTTGGCGATTCTATGTTTTATATATTTCAAATAATTCTGCATTTAAAAATTTTCAATAACTTTTTTACAAACAAAAAGAAATCAAACAATAATTTCTTTTCTTAATTGTACGCTTTCTTTTCCACCACACTGTTGTGTTCATTTCTTCTCATATATTTAATTTTTGTTTACTATATTTCACTCAACATCCTGGTGCTATCATTGTTAATGATGTCAGTTTTCTCAAGTTTTTGTAAATATTTACTTCTTTTCGCTTTCCATCAAAATAATATCATAAATACACTCTCATAGGAATTTATTTATGAAAATTGATTTTCATAAGTGACATAGTTCTGCAACATTATTTGCTGAATATGAAAATGAAAAAGATTTCGGTCTGTCGAACACAAAAGATTTTCGGATGAATACTGATGACAGTAAAAAATGCTCTCACGAATTGAGTGTTTTTGACACATTTCGTTTTTTTCTTTTCTCAACTTAACAATTTATTAAAATGACAGGTTTTAAAAATGCTTTCTATTTTTAAATAGAATAAATTTAATACAAACATGGTTGCCAGTTTTTTTTTTGTGGTAGTTTGTGGAGCAACACGTCCTTATCCCACCATCATACTTCTTTGCGTCTCGTTCAATCTTGAAATAACCGAGACATTTTGAAACCGCCTGGATTTTTATTTGAACACCTAATCAGGTGGTTTTTTTAAAGATTGAATAAAGAAACTATAAATATAAATATGAATTAAAATTAAAATTATGATAATATAAGAAAATATACAAAATAAATCAGTAACCCATGAATGATTTAATATTTTAGGTAAAATTATCTGGCAGTAAAAAAATTAACTTCAAATAGATAGTTTTGGCAACCGTGTTTTCAAATTGTTTCCATTTCCATTATATTTTCAAAATTTTTTTTTAAAGGAGGAGGCACTCACATTCACATTTATTTTAATAAATTATGATTGAAAATTCAGACATACTCGTAGTCCTGTGATAATTACTAGGTCATGGTGGCATGGATTTTCACAGATGGCATCATGAACAAAAAAAAAACCCCAAATACGCTGTTTTTTTTTCTCGATTGCTAATGCGAATGTAAGAACCACCTTGTTTATTCTACAAAAATGCACAAACAGCATGAGATCAGTCCTAATTATTATTCTGTTATCGTGCAAACTGAGCTAAGCAGCCCTGCTCCTCGTGCTGCAGATGAAAGGTACTCCAACAACATTATGAATGAAAAACAAAAAAAAAAAGATATTTAAATTTTAAATAATCCAATGGCAAACTAAATATTTATATTTTTTTCTCTGCAGACAAAAATGAAAAGTACCTACTTGGCAGACTTTGTAAGAGTATTTTTTTCTTTAAATCCAATTTTAAAGATGAGCACATAATACTCTCGTAATAATCTGTTATTTTTTTTCTTAAAAAAAAAAAAAATATTCTAAATGAAAATAAAAAAAAAAACACAATTCACGTTGATTTAAATATTGCATATTTAATGGAATTGTTATGAGATAGTCGTAGACATTTTTTGAAATAAGACTATAAACCGAGATAGTATAAAAATATAGAACGAATGTAAACAATTATAATTCTACTGTCCTTTAATTATATGGTAGAGGTAAAATTCCTTGATAAATTGCACTTGTGTATTTCGGTTTATGGTCCAAGGCCATAAAGTGGTTAAGCGCTGAAGATATAAGACATTAGTTTGGCATCATCATAATTATAAAACTACTTGAACTCTTGAACACAAGCACTTTCAGTACCTTTCTTCTACTTTTTCTACTTTATATTAAGCGGAGAAACAAACGTTTGAAAGAAAAGTGGATGACTTGGTCGTAGGTACCTGTTTTTATGAATTATATGACAAAGTGGTTTTCAAGCAGGAGTCAAGAGGCTTAAGAGCCTGAGTATAAACCCACCCATTCACATGACAGAAATAAGATAATAACGGCTTTTGGGATAATTTGTTTCCTCTATAACTAATGGTAGATAGTTCTGATGTAAGCAGGTAGGTATATAGGTAAAATGGCGGTTCTGAGAACACCTGTTCCCGAAGAACCCAATTAGCGCTGTTTTTGCCAAAAATCATCTTAGATTAAAATTAGATTTTGCTTGAAGGCTTTTGTAACAGGAAGATGCCGTTAGTTTTAGTGCTAAGAATTTTATTTAAGTCTTCTGTATTCTTAATTAATGAAAAGGGAAATGCTCAAAATCTTAAATCTTAGAAAGTTTTTCAGTGATTGTTTTCAAATACCGCAGCCTCCAAAGATACGATTTAAAATTGAGTTGATTTGTAGGGTGAAATGGGGTAATAACAAAAAATGGTATCCGATTTTATGAATTTATTTTTTATATGAAAGGTAGTACCTTTTTGAGAAAGTATAAAACATAATATTTAGAAAATGAACTTCGACGATCCCTTCAAAGAGAAAGGGTGAAATGGGGTGAAATCAAAAAAAAAGTACATATACATCTAGGGTTTTTCAACAAGGGCGGGTAGATGTTGAAATGAAACATTGTGGTGTTCCCTGATGTGTGGCACGAAGCCCCCTTCTATTGGAACCACATGTCGTACACATTCATATTTTCCAACCATAGTCCGAAAAATTTGTTTTTCATCGATCCGTAGCGCTATCCATTGATGCTGATATGAATAAAATCGTCGTTTTCAAATAAGAACTACGGACTATCACCGACAACGGCGATGTTTTCAGTTGATCTTGCGTTTCCTTGACGCAAGAGCGTTGGATGATTATTCAGTGATTTAGGCGACTTAAATTTGTCCACAAGACTTTTGATAATCGACTTGGAAGGAGAACCCTGTAAACCATAAAATTGGCGAAACACACGTATCGTTGCCCCAAAAGATTTTGATATTAAAGTTTTATCATTTGGACGTGTTGTTAAATCATGTAACTTAACATGATGATTTGGCATCAGTAACTGAATAATAAACAACAGTTTAGACAGATGTCACCAAACACTGAAATCTATAACACTGCCAAATTTGAAAACGCTATATAATGATGTCTATACTTTATTATAGCGCAGGGGGTGTGAGGGGACGAGGAAAGTGCGCGGCTAACAGCTAACAACATTTCGACTGAAGAATTAATATCGCCTGTCTGATATCACACAGTACATACTTTCATATTTTCTTTTGTAAATTCTATTACGAAACTAAGTTTTTTCTACCCATGAAAGCATCGCGGGCCAGCTAGTCTTCTATAAAAAAATGTGTGTTTTTAATCTTCGACAGCGTTTGACTGATAGATATGTGTAAGTTTTTCCGCCCACTGCCAAGCCCACTTTTTTGTATATATGAATTTGTTTTTATTAAACATCTCTAAAAAAAACCGAAATTTATTTATGTTGTTTAATTATTTTTTTTTGAAAAATCTGCCTACTGCCATGCCTTATTGTCTTTTATACTCTTTGCATTTTTTCCTTATTTCGTTTTTTTTTTAAACAAAAACAACTTTTTTCATAATATGAGTTTTTTTGGAAAGTTGGTAACGTCTGACCGTCTGACTAACTATAGAAAAAATATTACAGAAATCTCATTTTATTAAATTAAACGAAATACTGAAATGTAAAAATCTTATTTACTTTCGAAAAAAATTGTTATCATTTCTATTTTTGATTTGATTTATAATCCAACCATATAGGATACACAGGGTATCAGCTAGTACTTTCATTAAACGGCTATAGATGTTAATTTTCAGAAAAAAAAATAACCAAATGGTTTTCGAAATATTGAGTTTGCAAAAAAAATGTATTTAAAAAAAAAAAAAATAGTTTTGAACATTTTATTAAGTATAAGTACCTACAGTAAAATCAGCCAATAAAAGTGGCATGGCAATATTCCGAAAAAAGCTGAATTGCGGTGTTTTTTTCACGTCTTGACCATTTCCTTAAAAGTTCTTAGCCCATCAGGGCTTAAATTTAAGGAAGAGTAAAAAGGTTAAAAAAGATAAAGGTGGTAAAAGGGGATAAATTTTATTTTTTTTTTATATATCTTGAGAACTCTTTTCTTTTTGTGAAAAAATTGTAAAGAAAAAAATCTAGCTTATGTAATTATACAAAATAAGAGATTTTTTATCACTGTTTTTTATTTCACAGCAATATATTTCGATAAAAACTGGCGCAAACGTCACAAAACCATTTGCTTGTGTTTTAATGTAAAATTTTCCACACCACCGCGATGTAAAGTATTGGGCCTGTTTGCTTAAAGTTTTTTTTGTTTTAAATTTATTTCTGTTTCAAAAAAAGTGTATCTTATTTTGGGGACAAATTTTTGTAGGTTAAATTTTTGCCACCATATTATTTGGTTCCAAAAAAACGGAAAGTTTTTCGAACAATTTACAAAAATATGTAATTAAATTTTGGCCCAACATCTATACGACTTCAAATTTCTTAGTATTTCATATAATTTCTTAGTAAAACATCAATTATTCTAAATATCCAACAGTTTCGTTCTTATATAAAATTTTACAAACAAAATGACTTCCGTGGCGCGACATGCACTGTAACAACTTAACTGAGTTTCATGACATTTCTTCCAACTTCTCTATAAGAGCAGTAGAACTTCATAACTAAAGATATCTTTGTCCTTTTATTTTATAAAACTGAAACTACTTTGTCTCAAAATTATTATCCCAGCACGCGTGTTGAGAAACATCGTCTTACACGACTACAACACCTTGCCTCGAGTGGAAAACATACACAAACTCTAACAACATATTCCAAAGTGTCGTGTTCTGTATTTCTGTGTGTCCTTATATCATAACCCCCAAGGTAAACCTCTTAATAACTCATTAAATACAATCACGTTCGCATGTAGTGTTCACGAGGCATCATTTTCCTTTGCTAAATAAAACACCTTTTACCTTCTTGTAAATTACCGCTAAACTACGTGCTGAGAAAATCTAACAAATCTACGAGTATGTAAAGCATAAACATATTATTAATAGTTGACATGGATTTTGTCATATATAGCCATAAGGACAACATGTCGATATCGGATGGGCGCGTATACTTTTAGGAAAGCTCTAAAATTTAACTTCAAAATTGTTCTTGAAATTGAAAAAAATTGTACACAATCCATAAAGAAGGAATTTTCGTGTGACAAGGATATGAGAAAGAAAATCTGGAAATTCTTTTTGAAGATTTTCATCTCACCTTGACAATTTTCTGATGGTAGTTTTTGTCTGCGTGTATTCGTGGTAAACGAAAATTTGCCCTCCAGATGTGGCTTTCCGTGAAGTCCTCTGATGTCTTTCTATTCAAAACCCCAAGGATTTGGGTTTCTTAACGTTGTGTCACGCTTATATTTTCTGGTTATACTAGACCAATGTGGCAGCCAAACGTGCTTGTAGAACATTGCGACCGACGCTGTGCAACCAAGAAGAGTTTACTTTGCTACTCTGGCTATATCGGGTGAATTTCACTAGGTGAGCTTTGTTTGAAAACGAGTTACTCATTGAATGCATTTACTTTTGATGCTTCGGCTTGGTCCTTATGGTGTCACAGTGGTAGTTAAGTTACCAATATGGAAAATTAGGGTGCAATAACCTGAATTGTTGCAAATATTTTAGCTTATTTTCAGACCATGTAACGGGACTGTCGAGAAGAAATTTACTTACGATAAAAACAAAAAACCTCACTGGTGAACTTCTCCTTCACATCTTTTAGAAATCATAACCAAGTTATTGTGAACAAATTTGGTTATTTTGTTCGGTTAGATTTTTTAAAGTCTAAATTCAAACTTCTTTGTGTTTTTAGATTTGGTTAGTTTTCTTAAAGTCTAAATTCAAACTTCTGTTTGTTTTACGAACCAACACAATCAAGCTTGCTTATAAAACTTCTCCTGTGTCAATGGAATTAAAAGACATTGAGTACTTTGGTCTTGGTCTTAAGAGTGCAATATGAGTAAAGCTTCATGATAGTACATATCTGGAATTGAGTCCACAAGCTGACTCACTAATGGATGATTCATTTATCATGTCATGCATACATTGCTCATAGAGTAGCATCAGCATCAGTAGGTACAGTTCTATATAACTATCCGCACCTGCAATTGAAATGAATGTCAAGAAGTGCAGATGAAGTAGTGACTGACACTAAGAGCACGATGATGATAAACCAGCCAGTACCATCAGCAGTAATAGTCTTGTTGTTGTTGTTGTTGTTGTTGTTATTGTGGTCGTGGATCATCATCAGAGAGTGAAGATGTCTTCTGCGTCTGCTGTTTGGATAATTAATACTTCGACTAATGAAGTGGATCAGCTTTGTATAAATGTATAAGCGCATAGTATATGGATCAGAACGAAATAAGATGGATTTTTGTTTTTCTTTGTTCTTACAGTTTTTGTTTTTCAAAAGATTCTTTTTCAGGGCAGAGGATAATGAAGTAATAAGGAGAGTGGATGGGTTCTTTATAGTAGGTTTAGATAAGATAAGAAAAGGGTACTGATGGTTTGGATTAATTATCATGAAATCAAAATATAAAAGAAAAAAGTTTGAAATTTTAAAAGAATATCAAGTTAAAGGAAGTTTCAAGAAATAAAAAGTTGAAAGGTTTTTTTTTTTGTATATGCGGAAAGCTCTTACTGTGGCACAATTACTATATAGCTGATTAGGAGACACCGCTCAGCCCTGATAGACATAACAGGTTGATAAAGACAAATGGATGGTTTTTTTTTTTTGTAATTAGAAAAAAAAGTACCTACTCTATTTGGACTGATGAAGGACTTTGTAGGACTCCAGAAAAAAACATGGGAGGTCACTCATAGTCATAGAGTTGTTAACATAAGGGTTATTCTTATTTTTGTCCCTGAATTAATTCCAAATATAAATAAAAAAAATGTTTTTTTTTAGATTTTATGTGACTAAAGCTAAAATCATTGAATTTTTTTTGTCTGTAATATTCTACCCGGAAATTTTCGTAATCGTGTTTCATAATAAAAAAAGGTGCACAATGGTAGAAACAATAGCATTCATTTTGTGAGTCGTGAAAATACAACATAAAGCTCTAAAGATTTTGATAAAATGTCATGTCAATTTTTATTGTTAATTTGCTGTAAGAAAACTACGTTGGAGTTATTCTAAAACAAATCGCAAAACGGTAATAAGCTTTTGACATAACTTTTTAGGATTTCTCGTTTTTTTTTGTTAAGGTTTCCCGGTGACCACGCTCAATGTAATTTGTAGCGAAATGTTCGGGGTGAGTGCTGCTCAATATCAAATATTTATAACGCGTCTAATCCGAAAAACTAGACAATGTCATGCTTTTGATAGTTTTTGATGAACGGCTATATTCAAATAGTTTATTATTTTTTAATATATTTTTTTTTTTAGAAAATTAGATGTTTTGAAAATTTTGATTAATTATTAGGCATGTTCAGGAAAATGAGATCTTAGAGACCTCAACAATCTCAGTTACATGAACACGATTTTTCAGCAAAATTTCACAGTTTTGCTGTCAAAATCCCTAGGAAAAAAAAAATTGGATTCACTTGCTCATTTTTTGACGAGTACCTAAAATCTTTGAGATCTCATTTTCCTGAACGTGCCTATTTTTGAACTTTAGAGAAATATTATTAAAATTCTTCTTTTTTTTAAATAATATTAACTACAAGTAAAAAAAGCTTCAAATTATATTATAAATAGGTAGATCTGAGGACACAAATTCTATTACTGAGTAGCATTTAAGGAAAATTGACTTAAAGTTGAAGCATTTGAATCTAAAATCAGCAGCATTGAAGTATTATTTGTTTTCTAATCAATATTAACTTTTTCTAACGTAGTTTTTGTACTGACTTGTATCTGTTCCAATTAGTATACACGTACCTTTCTAACAAAATTTTCAACGTTTTTTTAATTGATGTAAAAAGGAACAAGAGCTCACAGCAGAGTCTTAATGTTAAAGGCTGCTCTCTGTGATATATCAGTGGTGGATCTATTTTAAATATTTGTATGGTTTTTGCAATGCCTTGACAAGTAGTTCTGCTAGTAACTTTTCGAGAAAAAGTTGATTAAGTGCAGGTACCATTTACAAAAATATGCACGACTGGGTCGCACGAAATTGCTCTTATGCGCGATCACATTGTGGTTCTATAGTCTGAAATAAATTAGCTATGGGAGTCTATATATTATCCATTTGCCAAATCTTAGTTTAGTTGCAGGTGGTATTATGTGAGTATATAAAAATTAACAATATAGCCTAGTGTTGCACATATGCAATATGCATAAGAGGAAATTATATTAATTAAACTGGTAAATTGTTTTAAATCAACAAAATTAGAAAGAAATTGATTAAAATACTTTGATGCCGTTTTAACCCAAGGCGATGTACACCATCTGATTTCTTATATAAATCTTTATTTATGAGAAAAAAAAATTGAAAATCGTAGGAGCGGTTTTAAAAATAATTAATTTTTTATATATAAAATTTCGTTAACATTTTTGAGAAAAATAATTGGTACGCCAATTTAAAGCATTTATTAATGTTGCGTTAAAAATTGAACTTCACAAAAAACTCTGCTACCAGTTTTCGAAATATCGAATTTTCAAAAAATAATTTTGATTTTTTTTTTTTAAATCCAAAAATCATTTTTTAGAAAATTTTGATACGCACTTTTATTTATATTTGTTACAAGCTTCTGTAAACAAAATCTAATTTTATTCGGTTGATCAGATGTTGAGATAGTCGAAAATCAAAGAAACCGTTCTATGAGAGGTACTGTTAATAAACGTAAAATATAAACCTTAAAAATTTTAAATGGTAGATCGTACTAATTTTAACACACAAAAAAACTTTTATGAAAATCGTAGAAGTCGTTTTTGAGAAACAAAATATTTTTCATAACGGTTTTTTTAACATTTGTATGGGAGGCACCGTTATTTTTGAGTATTAGAATAATTTTTGTCAAAAATCTTCTAGATAAAGTTAAAAAACTGTTATTTACCAAGTTTAATGAAAATCGACCAAGTCGTTTTTGAAATATTGAGTTTTCAAAAAAAAATATTAAAACTTTTTTTAAAAATCTAAAAAATATTTTTTTTGAAAATTTTGGTACACAATATTATTTAGAATGTGTCAATACTTCTTTATAAAAAAATTGATCAGAATCTGTTTAACCGTTTTCGAGAAAAGCGAAAATCAAAAAAATGGTTCTTTGGGAGGTACCATTAATAACCATTTTTCGGAACCATTTTTTTATTAAACAGCATTTTATAACTATTTAAATTTATGGAGTTCTTAAAAACAAATTCGGTAGCGCTGGATTTGAGAAAAATAAGTTTTTCCTTTTTGGCCAAGAAATTTTGTATGACAGCTACTGTTAATTTTGGTCCTAAAAAAAAAGAGAAAAAAACGGGTGGGGGGAATGTCCAAAAAACGCTAGGTACCAAGTTTAAAGAAAATCGACCCATCCGTTTAGGCTGTAGTCGAACCGACAGACAGACAGACAGACAGACAGACAGACGGACGTTTTTGCGAGACCCACTTTTTTTGACTTCTCTATCATCGTAATGTAAAGTTTGATCAAAATCTCGAGTTCGATTTTTTGTACGAATCCATAACTTCCCATATAGTACCTATATCGCAAGTAAAAATAGTGAGGATTTCTACAACACATCTTCAAAATAATAAAGAATCTATCTAGACTTATTTCATACATAAAATGCAGAGGTTATTTAGAATTTGGGATTTAGGTTAGATGAAGGATGAAGACTTCCACGCAATAAGCTATTGAGGCGATTCAAAGTCTAAAGCACTGTGGATACTAGGGCCCACTGTGCGCTACCGCCTGCTGGGAGTTTCTTTTATGTTCCGTTCGGGGTGGTATATATATATAACTAGGGGGTCTATTTTCGGGAGGAATGACCAACGCTTTCATATCAATTAAATGCGCCTTTGCTATATTGAAACTCTGATTTAATAGCTCAAACGGTCTTTTAATATATTCAAGTTTCCGCTAAAATGAGATTGAAGTAAGTTAAGTTTTTATTTTAAAATTCAACATTTTGTTAAAATAACACGCAGTTGCCGGAAAAAATGTAATAAAAAAGGCAATTTCAAACTTTCGATTCATAAAATTATTTTATTTCTGCAAAAAGTGTGCACTTTTAAATAATTGTAGTACTTTTTTGCATTTTATGACTTTTGAATGAATTTGTCACAATATTACAACTTCCTATAACTGACAATATCAATGTGACTGTAGAAGTTTTGAGTGACTCTAAAACACTGATAGATTACCATAACTCTCATAGATCACTTAAAACGTTTGTAATAATATTTATAGATATTCAATCTCAGGTTAAGGATAAACATACATTTAAAATGGTTACCTCAAAATCTTCACTCACTCAAAATTCACTCGAAACATATATAGGACTGTCAGGCTGAAGGTCTTGCAATCTAATAAAAATCTATGCCATCTGGTAAGTACTATACCTCTACCGAGGAATTGACAAAATCTCGATGAATATCTCTCTTCATAAAAAAGTGCATCTCACATTAACCGTTCGCAATCCGAAAAAAATTGTAAACCTCCTCAATTCCTGCTGACAAAACACACATCGCTAAGTCCAGGATTTTAACAAATTAATTTATTTACTTATACATATCATTCAGGCACATACATAATATTTCAAATAAAATCCACTCAAATTCGATATGGGGGAAAAATCTAATTTCAAGAACTTTGACAACTTCGCCGGCGTTCTTGCAAAACAAATTGACCAATAACATAGAAGCTTTTATAATATTTTTTTTTAATTTCTTCTTAAAGCGTAGTACTTAGTTCGAGTGGAAATGAAATGTCCATATAAAACTGACGGTTAGTTCACAACGGTGTAATTCCCAACAAGAAGTGTGTACCCAAATGTGAAAGCGGAATATGAACCGGTTCGTAATAAATTTCACATCATCATTTTCATTTTGTAGCGTACAACCACTAGGAAAATCTAATGAGACGTGGAAAAATTTGACATTTGTCAATTAATTTTAAAAAAGTGATATATGTACCTTAAAAATTATTCTTGGATGAAACCATTGTCTCCTTTTGGGAATTTATTGAAACCAACAGGCTAAAAACAACAAACAACAGGATCAAATCAATCTTGATTGGGATTTTTTCAAAGTTCTGTCAAAATAATAAATTATTCATTAATCAATCATTTTATTTTTTCATTCAAAGTTAGTAAAGGGTTTTCCAATAAGAGGTGTTATTTTGATATTCAAAGAAAAATGGCATTTTTTGAGATAAATCATAGGATGTTTATTTCATTATAAAGAAGAAGATATGCCGTTAATAATGGGTCACAACATCAGCCAAATGGCCGCCACGACCACGCTTACAGGACCATATCCTTTTCATGAAATTTTCCATAACCAAATCGCAAAGTGGCTGCCCTATGTCCTCGATATAGCCTCACGAATTCCATCTTTGAGGTCTTGAATCGACGCTGGGCTGTTGGCGTAGACCTTATCTTTCACGTGGTCCCAAAGGAAGAAGTCGCAAGGTGTTATATCACAAGATCTCGGTTGTCAATTGTGATCACCTCTTCGAGAGATAACACTTTTCCCGTAAAAGATCGATGGTTTCATTGCTTGTGTGGCACGTAGCGCCGTCTTGTTGAAAGTAAACGTTGTCCAGATCAATACCATCCAATTCCGGCCATAAAAAATCATTAATCATCTCTCGATAGCGCAATCCATTGACCGTAACTGTTGCTCCAGCCTCATTTTCGAAAAAAGTAAGGTCCAATGACCCCGCCGGACCATAAACCGCACCAAACAGTCACGCGTTGAGGATGGAGAGGCTTTTCAACAATAACTCTTGGGTTTTCCGAGCCCCAGATGCGACAGTTTTGCTTGTTGACGTAGCCTCCGAGGTGGAAATGGGCCTCATCAGTCAAGATGATTTTTCGATGAAATTCCGGATCATTTTCATGCATTTCAAGGACCCAATCAGCAAAGACACGACGTTGTTGATGATCAGCCGGCTTGAGTTCTTGTGTTAACTGAACTTTATAAGCCTTAAGACCCAAGTCTTTATGCAAAATACGGTGTAATGACGTTTGTGGAATGCCTAATTCCAAAGAACGACGAGGAATGGACAAACCTGGGTTTTCTTCAACACTTTGGGCTACAACAGCAATATTCTCAGTTATTCTTGAGCGACATGCTTCAAAAGTAACAGCTACCGAAATAGCGGGCTATTCAAAATAACACCTCTTATTGGAAAACCCTTTATTAAAAATTACAAACTGTGTATCGAAAATACACATGGAGATTTTTTTTATTTTTTTTTGATAATCATCATTCACGTGTATTTTGAAGCGGTTTTAATTTTCATATTTCACAAAGAGGTGAGTACTAGGCTAAAGCTGGAACTGGTATAGCCACCGCCAATTTGCGAAATATCTTATAAATATTCACTACACTTTGACATCCAATTTACTTACTTATTTTGAATTTATTTGACATGAATTCAACATTTTCATATATTTTTTTGAATATTCCGATAGAAAATAATCTAAATGTAAACTACAGATTTGTTCCGGGAACATGACGTAATCTCGATTCGCAATAGCCTCGAATGCAAACAAAAAAATTCTTTAAAAGAAAAAACAAATTTTTAATAACGAATGAAAAACAATAAAACAAATAACCACGATATCGTGGTAAAAAATAAACCTTAAAGAGAGAGTAAATTAAATATTTTTCTTGTGAATTTTATCCCCAACAAAGTTGTATAGGCAGTATTTTTAGTTCTGTATGTAATGTTGATTTGAATTCACATGTACATATATATACAGAACATACATGTAGCTAATTAACAAAAAAAAAGAAAAAATCTGTTAGTTAGGCTAGGAACGCACTTGTGATATTTTGTTACCGTCATGCAAAAAAGGGTATACAGTGAAAGCTCTAATAAGCGGAAGCCCATGGTCCCCAATTTTTCTCCAGTTATGGGAGCTGTCATGTTAAGGGAAAGAAATAGAAACACTTTTTTGTTAATTTCATATTAAATTTGTATTATTCACAAATGACATCACTCAAAATATTTCAATCTTAGAGGGAATCTTCTTCTTTTTTTTCCATCACGCAACCTTGGCATCACGAATGAAATAACTGCAAAAATATGATGAAATAGCAGAAGGAAAGGAAATGACATGTGCAATAATGGAATGCGATGAGAAAAGGGAAGGGAAAATAACACCAACTCGGGAAATATCCTAAAAATAAGCTTTCAACATAACATCACTCTGTTCGGTCGGTCTGGATAATAGAGCTTCGCCTCCGGTTATTAGAGATTTTCTATGGATTTGCTTACATAACAAAAATAAAACAGTAAAACATACTGAGAACGGACCTTCTGTTTTTTTTTTCTGTTTCATTTCTTGATACAAAAATATGTAATCCCTTCATAAAATTATTCGTCCGCGTATTGGAGGTTTTCTATCTTAAATGATCAACAAAAAGTGTCAACTTCCGTTTATGAGAGTGTCCGTTTATAGGAAAGTAATTTGTACGAGAAATTCGACAAAGAAGTTTATTCCCGAAAATGTGTCCGTTTAAGGACATTGTCCGCTTATTGGAGCTGTCTGCAAGTAGAGCTTTCACTGTAATTTAACTTCTTGGTTGTAGATACATTTATGTGCTTTCATTCAAATTTAAACTAGTGTGTTCTATTTTTTGCGACTAAGATTGGAAGTGAGTTGCTAGCCTTAGGGTTGCCAAAGTATTACTTTTATTTTGAATTTTGATTGGCTTGTAACTTTGGTGTTGGTTTAATTTATTTAACTATTTTCATAAAATTGTATACATGTTGCTTAGAAAAACTGTTTTGGTGTTTCACTAAAAATTAATAAAAGCATTGAATATTAAAAACAAAAATACTACCAAATTACGTAAAATTTTGAACAAAATATTTTCAATTTTTTTTTGAAATTTTGAGTTTGAAAATTAATTTTCCAAAAATTATTCTTTTATTTAAGACTTTAATTAAAGAAACAATAAAACAAGAGATTTCTGGCTTTACAAAAAAGTGTATCATGGACAGGGCCGTAGACAGGATTGTGTTTTTTTGGGGGGGGGGGGGGGGTGCTTGCTTCCAAGTCATACGATCAATTTTTTGAAAAAAAAAATATTAAACTATAACATATTCCAATTTATAGATTTTGAGTAGTTTTTAAATAAATGTATGTTAAGTAAAGTACCTATACTATTACCTACATATTAAATTTTTTGTTTATGTGCACATTTTTTACAGCAGAAAAAGTCTTGATTTTTTTATATATGAGACCTATGACCTCATCTGGATCGACATCAATATCCGAATAAACAGATATCATAGCAAGGGCGTTAAGTCTTGCATTGCTCATATGGCTTCGAGACACTGTTTTAATCGTTTTCATCGTTGAAAAGGTTCTTTCAAGACGCTGCTGTCACGGGAAGTGTGTCCAAAACCGTGAGAAAAAAGTTAATACCTCTAAAGTAAATTAAATATTTTTACATTTTGTTTTCCCTCTGGTGTGGTTTTTATGATATTTTGGAAAGTTATTTTGCAAGCAATTTCACAGTGTACATACCAAGCATTTGCATACTTTTTTCTAATCCTGCTTTGTAATCCACTTAAGTGACCTGCTGTATTGGCGGCTCCGCCAATTCCTTGGCCAATACAATTGCTCATATATATCAAGATGTAGTTCTTCACATATGATTTTGGTCAGGTTTCTAGAAGTTTGGTCATCAACGAGAACAAAACCTACAAAACTTCCCGAACCATGCAACTTTTTGGGTCTGTTAAACAATAAACAGTCGACATATTGAAGGTATATGGAAAGTTGTTCATCAGTGCCACAGAAACATGCATTTTGTATATTTCGGTTGTGGCAATATCAGAACATGACTCAAGGATTTCATTTTGTATAGCTGAGCTCAAATAGCTTGTGTTTTTAGAGCTGGTAATGACTTGATTCTTGAAATTGTTGTGCCCAGATTCAATTCTGAGCTGCAGGAGAGCCCTTAATTTTCCATCTTTCGTCGTCGCCTCTTGTTCTGCACAAAATAAAATAGGCTGAATAATAGGTCTTATTACAGCTCTATTTTCAGCTATTGCTTTTGCATTGGGTTTTCCAGTCACCCATAGTCATTATTTTTTATTCATTTGTGGTTTTTCTTATTCTGAGATCTTATAATTTTTGTTATTTTTATTTTGCAATATTTTGGCATCTTCTTCTTAATATAAACGAAGATAATAATTGAAGTCCTTAACTGATCCCAACTCAAATAAACTATACCTAGATATGGTCTTCATATTTTTATAAATTTGAATTGATATTAAAAACCTTTGGTTTTACTAAATTTGTTTAGATACAAATCATTTCGGGAGGGGCTTCAGTCCCTCAAGCAACCCCCCCCCCCCCCCCCCCACCACCCCCCCCTGCTATGTGCCTGATCATGGCATTGTATCTGTATCTGTTGTTTTTTTAATATTTCTTTTCTGTTTTAAGTCAATTTTTGTTTAGAAAATTTTCCTCCTGGCCAAATGGGGTAAATAGACCCCCCCCCCTCCCATTCCTTTTTTTCTTGTCTCTACGCAACCTACATGCTCTAGCTTTTTGTCACACCGTATGCGAATCACCCTGTAATATAGCCAAATATACTCTTTCTATCTGGCTTACTTGCCAATGATAACGTTCGTTTCTTTGAATTTATTTCATAAATTTTAATATTTTTTAATTTGGCAACACTCTATAATTATGTAAACATGTACATGATGTTTATAATTATATTTATTTTTTTTCTTGCAGACTTCTACGACCTTTATAATGCTTGATGTCATGTGAAGAATATTAAATTATCCATTTGCCAAATTAGTAGAATGGCGGAATTAAAAAAAATTATCTCCTCAAAGCAAAATTACTGAATTTTTTTTTCTCCTTCTTCGAGCACAACATATACGAATACAAACCATTGAACTCAATTATTTGCTAAGTGAGCAAAAATAATTAAGTTCATGGGTCACGTATAAAATATAAATGCCTCATTTGCCCCATTCCATCCAATTAACATCAACTAAAAATAAAAAAAAAAATTTGCTCTAATTTTCTGCACTTATCCTACACAAATAGTAAGATGAGAGACGAGTCATCCCCAAACAGTATATTCTATTGCAAATGGTGAGAAAGAAAGCTCACAGTGCAAAATCACACTTCGCACCACAAAATTATAGCCCATTACTCCATATAAGGCGTATAGTATTGCCAATAACAAAACACTCCTTGATGAAAACAGGTTAAAGTTCGTCTTAATACATATACATATGTATGTATATACTAAGATACTTTCAATCGACAACCAAGTGTTAATTTGCATCTAAACTCTACAAAGCGAATTGCGAATCACGGTAGCAAAGTAGCAAGTTTCCAAAGACATCAAACCGGCATGCATGGCATATATCTATCAATTGATCGCGTCTGGCTGCAAATTATGTACATCAAACCGCAGCATGGCACTCATTTATCTTTTTGAATATGAAACCTCCGCCGCCACAATCAGCAACCTGGAGATAGATGCATTTTTGCATCTTGATTTTTACATGACTGATGTAACCATTTTCTCATTACATCATGCATTTTGTATATGTGTCGATGGTAATTGCTCCAATTTGAAACTTAACTCGGTGTATTTCTCGGCGGGAATGGTTTTGAATTTCACTCGTACTTGTTTGCACTATAATAATAATAACTAGCCACAATATTGTGATGATGTCATTAAAAATCGATTACAGATACAGGTATAACCACAAAAAAGTCAAGTAGATGCCTAAGGTATGTGCATGTATCTGCTGAAATGATGACGTCACACTCGGGAAGTGTTGATTGAATATTATTTTATAAAATATCTTGAGTATACCTATCTCAGAATCATATACGTTGCTTTCTGTCTCGGCAGTTAACTCAAGTCGCAGATAATGTATCTTTACCGGTGACGAACGCCACCGCCGCTGGCAGTGCGACACACAGTGGGAGAAATGGAATACAAATTATGGATTAAAATTAATGACTCAGTATTTTGACATCTGACTTTTTTTTTATATTTTGTAGTGATAAAAAATATGTGTGAGTGCCCGTGACTCATAGTTAGGATGTGTGAACATCAACGTTCATCCGAGTGGAAGATTTTAAATGTACCTTATGAACACAATGCAACCGTATTAGGCGTAACGTGCTACACGGAATGTATTACACGTTAGTCCCACGTTTTTACTACACTACCGCCAGCTTAATAATTGTTTACATCGCGACCTTAGGACAAGAAGGTTCTAACTGCACACCTATCACTTTCCAGAAAACTAAGGTGGGATATTTGGTGTTGTATAACTTTTTTGCATTGATTTTAATCGAAAAGTGTTTATGTGTACCTACAGCTTATTTTTTTCTGATTTTTTTCGCAATCAAAAAATTTAAAATATAATAAGTAGATATTTAGTGATTTGAATTCAAAAAAATTGATAAAACTTTGTTGCTCATCGCTAAGGCACTTGGGCGTAGGACAAGAACATTCTATGTGCCTGATAGAACTTTGTGTCACAGTTTTCATACAAATTATACATCACACTTGATTCAAACAATGGGATACTTTGGAAGAAGAAGGAACTATCTACAACGAAAAAAGGTTCTATCTACGAAATATTTTTGTTTGCCTTGTAATGCAAGGTTCTATCTGGCTGGTTAGAACTTTGTGAACTTAAAATCGAACTTAATTATATGTAGATAAAACCCTGTTCCCTGATTTTTTTAATTATTTCCGAAACCGTAAGAGATAGAGAGATACGGATACCGGCAATCGAAAGAGCATAGCTTTTTCAGTACGATCCAATGTATAACTCAATTTTGGCAAAAATGTGAGTTAGAACCTTGTTGTCCTAAGTTCGCGACATATCAAAAAATATTCTATTAAAAATTATTGTGTTAACTAACAAAGTGCGTTTAACCCACCATTTTATGCAATCGCATTCTCCTATTATGAGAACTAATGAAAATCAGGTGTCTAAATCAATTCGTTTATTCCGCACTTAATATTTTAAAATAGATAAAATATTTTATTTTGTTTATGTCTTTTAATTAATTTTAAAATTAGTTCCAACTTTTTCGTATAATTTGTCCCACTGTTCGTCATTTATTACAATTGAAAATGTACTTTAAAATAAAATCTTCTATTATTATTGTCCAATCAAACAACCTGCGATAAGAGTCTCTCTGTTTACAAGCTTTTGTTGATACTTTTGACATCCGCCAATTGATAACAAAGTACAGAGACTACTTTAATTTAGCTTTTTTGCGTAATCATCGAAAGTGTTTGGTTAGTGGTACTGTGTTCTTTCTATTATTTTTTGGGTATTTTTTTGTGTTTTTATTTTAACACAAAAAAAATAAACTATTACTTTTATTTGCTAGTATTTTGCACTTTGGTGTATTGGTGGCGGATATATGTAGGTATAGCGTGATCGATTGTATAGTATATAGTCGGATTTCCCCCTTATTTGTGGTAACGATCAACTTCTTAGCTCATCACTATCAGTGTACGGTTAGCATTTGATACGATTTGTGGTGCTTTCTATTAATTTATTATATTATTTTTTTTTTTTTATTTAAAATTCATACAATTAACAGTGCTGTTTTCTAACAATGAAAGGAAAGATAAATAATAATAAAAATATACCTTTTTATCGACTGAGATCATATATCTAAAATCTACACAGAGACTTTGAGAAGAGTGACAGCAAAACAAGAAACAAAAAAAAAAAATAATAAAAAAAAAATATTGTGAAAAAGATACAAAATGTTTGATTAACTGTCTAAAGCACTTTTCGTGTACCAAGTTTTATCTTTAGATCGAAATTTTGGCTAATCAATAAAGTGAGACAGGAATTGTTATTTAATTTGATGAAGAAAGACAAAATTGAATTTTGTATTATTTTGATCATAAAACGTTTGACAGCTGATTCAAGCTCTTCTTTGACCTTGATTAGCTGAATACTAATTAGCAAGCTCTTTATAATCCGGTTCTATGTTTGTATTAGAGCCAACGGTTTTTTTTTTTTTTTTTTTTGTTTTTTGACAGTGAGTCATGATCTCCAAATTTATTGTTTAGGTGGGCTGGAGCTAAAGGTAACAGGCGCCAGACCTAAACATAAAAGACTTGATAATATACTTGTTTTTGTATTTTGGAAACATTAAGTTAGTTTATTTATGTTTTTGTTTTGATAAGAAATTTTGATAAGAAGTTTTTTTTAAAGTTTGTATAGTAGACATAATAAGTCTAGTAAGATTGGTGCTTAGATAGATTTGTTTCAATGTACTTTTTTTTGCCTTGATGGAGTAGATGCATTATTTTCTCAGCTCTCATGCATTTATTCAACTAATTATTTGTAAAAATATCAAGTTTTTTGGGGAAAAAAGAAGAGAAAAACTACTGTCATTTATTAATTTACTAAAACTAATTTGCATTTGTAAATAATATATCATGTTAAGCACGAACGTTAAGAGAAGTGTTTTTATCATTTCTATTTTTATATTTACCGAAGTAATGTTTTAATAGTTATGTCAGAGCCTGTCACAGTCTTGCTTGACAAATTTTTTTTTAATTAATTTTGTATGTCTTTCATTGAATGATTATCGACACATGAACATATACCTACATATATAGCTGAAATTATTTAACTTAAAACTATTATAAACAAAGAAAATGTATCTATTTCAATAATTTAATTCTTCCTAAAGTTTTGATCTTTACTGCACGTATGGGAAGAATGACACTAATAAAATCTGTGAAAGCTTTATTTGTACATTTCATGAAAAAATAACAACATTTAAGACTTGAACCAACCAAAATTAATTGTAATGTGAAAGTTTAAAACAGAGCTTATACGACATGAATATGAGAATCCTCGGCAGCCATTTCAATTTGCCTACAAGGTTCAGATGTCAGTTTGCAAATAAAAAATGAGAAAGTATATGTAAAAACGTCAATGTTGTAGCACTTCACATCCATTCATCGACATAGTAAAAACAACAATGTAAACAAATGCGTTTTTGAGGGTGAAACGTACGAAAAATGTCCATCTTTAAAATTGAGTATCTTTGGTTTAAAGGCTTTATACAAAACATACTAATAAATAAAATCGCCACAATTGACCATTTTTGCAGCAAAGTAGCTATAGATTTTCGAATTTAGTAGCCAAGTAATTTTTGTTTATTTTTAATTGTGGCTATATATTTTTTTTTTTGAGTAAAAAGTAGGTACATACATACAAATATGCAATTAAAGTTCAAATGTTAGACTTTAAAGCAGAATAGCTATGTACATTTTGATAAGCTATTTAGGAAATTTATTAATTTACATTTAAAAAAAAAAATCGTGAACTTAACAATCCAGGGGCTGAATTACCGCATCAGTTATCGAGTAATACGTGACGGAATTATGTGAGTTTGGCATTACCGCTCACGTTATGGAGCAATCATCCCCATAAGTTTTACTCGTTCATTTTATCTTGATCCAGTGATGGCACTCTATCAGTTAATAATGCGGTAATTTGGCCCCAGGTTTCGTAAAATGATCCATTTTCTAAAAGAAAATTTCATTTGAACAAATTATAGTAATACAATACACTAGCATTAGCGAGGAGGAGGAAGAGAAATGCATTAGGCACCGTACTGAGGTCCTTTTGGCGTTGACCCTCTCCATGTGTCTGGCTCTCTTCAAAACGCCGGCTGAGTTCTTAAGTGTTCAATCTCCAATTTTTCTGAAAATGGTATTATTATTGATTCTTAGGTTTTTGGGGACGCTTTTTCCATTGGTGCAATCAGAAATAGGCCATTTTTAATAAATTTGAAAATATCGTTGTTCAATTTTGTTCAATATGTATCCCAAAAAGACACGTTTTTTCCACCGATTAGTTCTAAAATGTTCAAAGTGCCACTTTTATGGCTAATTGAACAAAGAAAATTACAAAAGATCAAGCTTGGTATGAAGCATATGGATTAAAATTCCCACCTCCCTAACTCTCCTTACAAACTTCATTGATGGAACTGTAGGTATTGTTGACAATTTTTAGTGAAACTACAGCTTCTAACAGTGTTAGATATCTTATTTCAAAATTCTTAAATCGTTTTTACTTGTTCAATTTTACACGATTAAACTTGAGTTGCGTTCTCATATAACACAAAATTCTCCCATATATTTTTTTTTCTTACCGTTTCCCATTTTTTGTTTTTTTTTTTTTTGATGATTTCTGATTTCATTGAGTTGCAGTCTAAGCTCCATCAAATCTGAACGACTCAAGTGGTTTTGATGAGACGTGATTTGAGATAGTGTGAAAAATGATGGCAAAAACTGACACACCCCTTTCAAAAAATAACCACAGAAGATAGGACCGAATTTTATATTGAAAACTTTACGGTTTGGTGTATTCATATGGTATGGCTTTTGGAGGGGATGTTCAGCAAATAAATAAAGTTTTTTTTAATCAAAATATGACTGAGCAATTAACTTTGCCGATAATTGTGTCCACAAAACTAATTTTCACCCCTTCCCTAGATAATACTTCCTCGATCACAGTTCACAAATAATAATTGGGTCCAAGATCATTTGAAGGTGATTTTTCTGCTCTGCCACACTGCAAGACAATTTAAAAAGCCCAAAAGATTACAAATAGGATAAACCGATAAGTTTTTTCCTTAATGACCAAAAGATTTCAAAATTGTCTGCAGCTCAATTCATTTCAAAAAATGATAGATATACGTCTTTTTAAGTTAGCATGGCAGAGGCAGTATATGAATATATAAACCCAAAACAATTTTACTTTAAAAAAAATCAATAGTCTTCCGAAGTTATCTATCTCAAAAAACGTTTGATTTTAAATTAATACTGAAATAATCTTTACAAAATTGCAACCGGAAATAAGAACCAACTGAATAATCAACAAAATTTTGTTCAATATTTGAATTAATATTAATCATTTATCACAACTGGCAACACTTTCAACAACAAAAATGATCTCAGCTCTTATCAAATGATCAAATGTAGTCATCAAGTCATATAGCACACTTGTCTGTTTTCCATGTTTCTCTTCCTGTTCTCAAACCTCTGAAGAACCGACACAAATCTATATGCACATCATGCATACACTATAATTAGTAAAACCTCTATTTCAATTAATTTCATTGCATAATATTGTTTTCTGACATAAAAACAGCAACAAACATGTTGCTTCAGAAATCTTACTTTTTTTTTCTTGTGTATCCTAAAACAAAATAAATAAAAACACAAAAGAGAAGGGCCCTTCACATAAGATTGCAAAAAAAAAAAAAAAAAAAAAACAACTCAACACGTCAAAACAGAAAAAAAAGAGGTTACTCATACGCCACAGTGCTCGATTTAATCCAAACAAACTTCAGGCCCAAAGAATAACAGTACCCATTATTGTGAACTTAAAACTCAACAACAACACCAAAAAAAAAACTGTATTTTCACCATGATTTTCTTGTTGTTGTTTTTTTTTTTTTTTTTTTTTTTATACAGCGCTGAAGTGCGACTATTTGAAACGGAAGCGCAGTCGCAAAACAGCGTTTCCCTCTTTTTACTCGCACCAGGTTAATTGCAGGGTTGCGCGCTTTGAAAGCAGTCGTCCAAACGTATATCCTCCTGATTATAAAAAAACAAATTATTTTCGTTTCTGACTTTGACTTTTAATACAAATTTCAATCCATTTCTGGAAAATTTATCAAACGCGTGCTAAAATGCAAACAACACAAATTAATTAATATTTCCTCTCTCACTTAAAAATTCTATACATACGTGCATCTACTTAATTAGAAACAGAAATAAAAGAAACTAATTTGAATTAAAATTTAAAAAAATCCGTTTGAGTGTTTTTGTTCCTTTTTTTTTGTTTAGTTTTGTGTTCGCCTCCCTGTCACTCTCTCGCTCTCTCTGTTTGTGCTCAAATCATTATTTTGTGTATAATAAACAACCCTACCTAGTGTATCTATTCCACTCAAAATGCCTCACACAGTCACTTTACTCACTCAGGTGACAAGCAGCTGACATTGATCATCGTATCGTTCGGTACAAACAAAAAGATTCGTTTTTATCTTACGCAAAAAAGATGTTTGGATACAAAATTCATGCAAAACGCCGGTTGATGATGTGCATCTAATTTATTGTGTGTGTTTTTTTTTCTCGTTTATTTTGGCGGTCAAAAATTATAAGAATGTATCTTAAGCTTTGGATGAATTTCAGAAAATAATTTCATTCTCGAATAAAAATACACAAAAGTATCTTTTGGATACAGAAGTGTGCCCGCTGTTCGCCTGCTATTCGGTGATGGTGTATTTGTGTAGATTTATTTATAAATTTTTTCTTAATAAAAGAAGAATAGCTAATGTTTCTTTTTTTTTTCTTTAATAATAATTTATAGTTATTTTTGATTTTACGGATAGGAGAAAAAAAATTAAAAACATACAGAATAATTAAGAAATCCGCTCAAGAAATTCTCTTCGTCGTCGTTCTCTCCGTGTGAATTTCATGCTAGTGATTTTTTGGTGGGCAATAATTTTTTTTCGTTTGAATCGGGTCTAGTCTCAGTTCGGTCTAACACGTTATCGAGTTGAATAAAAAATTTACGAAAATTCCTACGAACGAACGCGAAAAAGATACATTTTAAATCGACGGTTAACAACGCGGTTTTCGGTTTAAATAAATATATTAAGATATACAAATATTTCAAAATGCCTAATTATCGTAAAAAGAATAATCAAAATAATCGTAATAAAAACAAAAATAAAAATAAAACCACGTCGTCGTCGTCGTCATCGGTAAAACAAGAAATTCAAGTTGTCGAATCAAAAACAACTGTAACACATACAACGCCAGGCATTGAGCCAAATTTACCGGCTGATGTTAGAAACTCATACACCGCCTCCGCAGAAAAGAGTGTTTTCGAAGAAAAAAATGTCGTCGTGGTTGTCAATGTTGATGAAGCCTCTACTATCTCACCATTGAGCAATGAGGAAATCGACGGAAATGCATGCAATTTTGACATAGATACTTTTAGTGGTATTAGTGATGAAGATACAATACAGAAACAATCTAATTATTCTTCTACTTTTTATTCTTCTTCTTCTTCTAAAAAATCTACAGAAATCGAAGATCGGCAATTAAATAGAGCTGTTTTCAACATAGGAGACAGTACGCTCGGGGACTCAGTGATAAGAGAAACATTTGTGAAACAAGCTAGTTCGGCTAAAAATAGCTTTAAAACGGGGTCAGCAAATACAAAGGATGCCGCAGTGTCGGCTGCCGAAAAACCGGCGGCAACAGCGACCCAATCGCTAGAAAGTACGAAAATTAATGAGTCGGTTTCGGAAAAAGTGCGCGATATTTCGGAACAAAGGTCAAAAAGTACGGAGAGTGCAACGGAAGTGATCGAGTCAAACAACCAATCAAGTCATTTCTTGTCGAAAGAAGATTATTCGTCAAAAGTGATCGTGCAAACGGGTGTTGCTAAAAATGGCTCAGATCAATCGATGACTCATTCACCGTCAGAAGAATCATCAAGAGTGATCGTGCATCAAGTGACAACCGGAGATCCATCAGCTATCCATCAGCCCAAATCGCAAGTGATCATACATCGTGAAGAACAATCTTCATCCGCATCTTCTAGTCATAGAGCATCAAAAAATGGAGGAGTTGACTTGTCGAAAAAGGTAATTTCTAAACAAGTTACAAAGAAAAAAGCTAAACGAACAAACACTTCTTCCCTGCAGACCTCAACCAAAGCAGCAGAGAGCTCTACAACTCAAACACTGTCATTTTCCAATGTCCGAGGGCAACCATCAAGGCAGATCATATATGAACCCAGAAAAGTGATCCTGGGTAATTTTTCAAGCGATCATGGTCCATCGAGAGCGATTATTCATCAAATCTCTAAAGATGCAGGGAGTGAAAATGTCAATGCAAATAACTCGAAGGTGATCGTGCATCAGATATCGAAAGAAGAAAATCAAAGAACTTCCACTTCAAATGATTTAGTAATAACGCCACACGCCTTACCACAAACAACCGATTATAAATTGATCCTTCATCAAATTTCACCATCATCAAGTGATCGTTCAAATGGCAAACAACAATCTTCGCCACGATCAGCTGAAAGCTTTGACGAATTAAGCAAAGTTATCGATAACTCGATCTTTCAACAGAGTTTTGCTGAAAATACTTCGAAAAGGATTAATATCGATCAACAAGATCGTTTCACACAAAATGTCTCTAAGAAAGATTTTCAAGAAGGTCATATAATTCCAAAACTAAATCAGGAAACACAGCTGGATCCACCATCAGATAAAAGCAAGAGAGTGATCTTGATACCAATTTTGCAGGAGAATTCAACACAAACATCACCATTGCCCTCTTTTAGTGAGAATCCTCTGCATTCAAATCTTCTCGAGATAATTAAAGATGAGAATATTGAAACAAAGGGATCAAACAAGTCTGAAATTTCCCGACAAACTTCATCGTCACCTTTGTCAAGATCACCAGTTATTTGTTTTGAAAATCTTTCAAAATCTTTTGAGCTTAACAAAACTCAACCTGAAGACCCATCCAAGGGAATTGATAGTCCTGAGGGATCCATACCAGAAAGTTCACCTAAATCAAGTACGGAAAATTCATCACCAAACATAATAGAATATCCTATTCTTCAAGAGGTATCAACTCAAAGTGATACCACACCAACAGTCTTGCAGTCCAGTCAAACATCGCCACAAAGAGCTGAGAACCTTCAACCACTTAAAATACCTGTTTTTCCTTTCACTCGAGCGACAAAGGTAATCATTCATCCAATCATCAATGAAGCATCAGTGAAACCAGCTTTTCCATTTTCTGAAAAGTCCTTGAAAACTATCAATACCTCGTCGAAGGAGATAGCAAACCAAATTCTAAAGGAAGTTTCGTCAGAGCTGAAATCTTCGTTTATTTCAGAAAGTAATAAGAAAGAAGTAGACAATGTCTATTCCGAACCCATAAGGACCTCTTTTCCAGTTTCTTTGAAAAATCACGCATCTTTTAGGCCAGGATTCTTCGAAACAAATATATTTGAAAAAGAAATCAATCCTTTAGACAGCGAATCAAAGGTGATCGTGCATCAAATTTCAACGAAAGGTCTAGAGTCTACTGAGTCAAAATCAGACAATCTTCCTTCTTCAAAACCATTGAAATCAAACACAAATAAGGTCGAAGAAAAAGTGATCGTTCATCAAATATCACAAGAAGAATCAAATACATCGCACCGCTCAGAGTCAAAGATAACAAATGATTCATCTAAGTCAACCAGCACGTCCCACCTAAACGAAGATAAATCACACTCTTCAAGTGCGCCGACTTCCTCTTCATTCCCAATTTCAGTGGAAAAAGAAACCCACGCTGCTCAGTATACTTATAAACCTGAAGATTCTCCACCAAGAACTATTGATCTTCAATCCTTGAGGGATACCGCAGAGTTTCGTCAATCCAGTTCAACAATGACTTCGACTTATGGTCTTACCGAAACTGCAAATAAGAAGGAAATAACTCACAAAATTTTGAAAGAAGGAAGCGATCTTCAAAAAGAAGCGATCGACCATCAAATTCTACCAGGAAAATCAAACATATCGCAATCAGAGTCAAAGGAATCTAGTAATTCATCTGGCTCCAAGCCCGACTTAAACAGAGACAAACCAAAAGTGATCCTCCACCAGATTTCAAAAGAAAATACATCAATAAGTCGATCGCCATCATTTCCCTTGGTGAATGAAGTAAACGAAGCAGCAGCATCTATTCAGAAAAATTCAGAAAATCCCAAAGAAGTATTTCCTCTGTGTTCTTTGAAAAATCATCACCCACAGCAAAACAACTCAAAGTCAACAGTTCTCGAGCAGAAAAATATCACTTTTGAAAGATTACGTGACGAATTCAAACTAATTCAGGCGAGTGCCTCACCATTTGCACAGACATTAATGCAAGAGAGTAAAGATCACAAGGTTTCACAATCACTTCAGTCTTCAGATTCTTCTTCTACTCCGTTCCCTATTTCAGCGGAAAAACAAAAGCAATCATCATTCACAAGCCAACCGGTCTTCAAAGATAAGTGCGAATCACCAGGTTTTCCTATTACTTCTTCATTTCCCATTTCAGTGGAAAAAGAAATACACGCTGCTCAGTACACTTCAAGACCTGAAGATACTCAACTAAAAACTATTGATCTTCAGTCCTTGAGAGATACAGCAGAGTTTCGTCAATCTAGTTCGACGATGACATCTACTTATGGTCTTACTGAAACTGAAAATAAGAAGGAAATCATTCACCAAATTTCGATAGAGACACCGTCAAGTGATCTTCAACAACAATCATTCGACCAATCAAGCTTACCAAATCTTCCTGGACTTTCGAAAGATAGCAAAATACCTTCCTCTCCAAATTCAAGATCTCAAGATCATGTTCAAAAAAGTATCGATCAACAAACCAACCGAGAGCCTTCTGAGATCCTGCAGTCAAGTTCAACAAAGAAATCAACAATTTGTCCAACAGAGATTGGAAGAACTAATAAAGATCAACCAAAAGAAATAATACATCCAATTTCGAGGGAAAGATCTGCAAGTGGTCTTCAACCACAGTCTCCCGATCAACAGATCCCTGCTACAAGAGAAAGTAACCAACCATCATTATTGCCAAAAGAAATCATACACCAAATTGTAAAAGAAGATTCATCAAGTGTTGTACACCCACAAACTTTGGATCATCAGACCTCACAAGACGAATCTATTTCCTCCTCAGAAGGAAGTGTCCTCACAGTTATTCAAAACGAATCCCCACGATCTATATCGCCTCCAACAGCTGAAGAACCCAAAACCAAAGTATCTTCAGATGAAAAAGCTCCCAAACGTTCGTTTTTCTTGGCTCCCATACAACTGCCACATAAAACTCAATCTGAGGCCGTTGAAGTAAAGCAGGAACTACAAATGATTTCACCTGAGTTTGTTAAAGTTTTTAACCATCCAATAGTACGACATATAGAGAAGCCCCTAGGTTATCGCGTAGAGTCACCCCAGCCCGACAAAATACCAATGATCGTCAAGAAGAGCAAAAGCTTTGATGACGATGATGTAGTTATACAGGAGATGAGTGACACCAGCTCCGCAGGGGATACAGACAACCCTCCGCTTATCTCCGAAGCTGAATCCGAAACAGACACCATTGAAGCAGTCGATGACTTGCCAGATACACCCACAAGTTCCTCGCTGCTGAGCATCCAAACACTCCCAATGGACCATGAAACTGACAGTATGTCTCCTAAATCATCTCAGGAATATAAATCACGTAGGCAACAGAATCGTGCAGCTCTGGAATCACACTTCCTCCCTCAGTTCCTCGCTCCAAACTTCCTGGACAGCATCAAAGAAGAGAACAGTGACCTAAGCGATTCAGATCGACGAAGTTCCTGCTCCGATCGTGTTGATGCTCCAGTGCATCATGGTGATCTTGACGATGACGTTTTTCTGGATCCACCTAAAAAAGCTAACGCAGTGTATCCCAAGAGCAACCTGGATTTTTCCAAGAAACATAAACACGTTCTTAACGTCCGTCCTCCAAAAACCAGTGTCATTCGAGAAGAATCCTCCCCACCCTCAGTTGTCGAGGCGAAGATCATCGACCAAGGTTCGATAGAAGAAAGTTGCTCCTCGTGGTCGACCGATCTCACTCCCGAATCTGAGGCAGCTGAAGTAGTGTATATCGATTCGGCATCCAGCAGTGTATCCGATCTACTCGAACTGGATTATTCTCAAGGCCAACCAGATGATTCCACTGACGTCCGCATTCAAACACCAACCATCGATCTTGAGAGTGTTAACGAAATGTTTGCAACCTGTCAACAGATTGAAAGTAATGATCGCAAAATATTTATTCCACCATCCGAAAAGCCACCTCCGCCACCACCTGTTAACGACGACGCCACCACCATCACCAACGCCACCATACAGGAAAATACAAACGAACACAATTTATTACCATCCCATAATAAAAATGATCTGCCAGATACAACAAAACTTAAATTAGAGAACGAGAAGTGCAAAATTCTCGATGAAATAATTTCCCAAAAAATAGAAACCATGTCAGAAACAGCAGGAGATACTCACACGATTTCTGATGATCTCTCTGCCTCCGCCACTTTGGTGAGTGCTGAAAATTCCATTGCGAACAATTTAAATAGTTGTGACAGCGCGATCGACCAGATCGTTACGAGCAATACATCGCCATCCGTTACCGCCGCCGCCACCGCCACCGCCGTAGTTGTTGTCGGTTCGATTAAAAATATGGAAAACATACGCGAGATTGTGAATACTTCGTCGGCTTCGTCAAAAAGTGAGTTAGACATCAAGATCACTGATCGTAGTATCGATCATGGATTTTCAAAACCAAATTTCATGATCGGTCAGCCATGTTCAGATCATACACTTAAATGTGACACAAAATCATCCTCATCATCGTCGTCTACGTCTTCCTCTACCACCACCAACACAATCACTACTACAACTACAAAAATCCTAACGTTGCATGATTTGAGTCAAACCCTTGAAAATACCAAACATTTGATTAATCCTCTTGTAAGTCCTAGTTCTTCAGTCCTTGATCGTCAAGAATCCCTCGACAGTCATGGCTCTGATCAGTCACACAGCACCAATCAGAGTCAATGTACGGCCATTAACCAAGGATCATTACCTCATTGTGATTGGAATGAATTCGATACAACAACGGATACCACTTATGTTTCAGAATCCGATACTGCAGCAGGACTTGCTTCATCTGAGGCATCATCACCTTTGACGACTAGGGGAGCAGAAACATCGGGCGACGAAACGGAGTCTCCACCGATTCGGAAACTTCGATCACTTTGCACGGAGGCGCTAGCTTCCATGCCATATGGTGAAGAAGTCCTTCAAGAATTGGCCACGGTTGCAGAGAACATTCGAGATATGCCTTACCCCCTTCCAGATCTACCACAGATTCAGGACATTCAGTTGTCTTTGGGAGCGATACCATCAGAGAAGACCTCAGTAATCACCCTTTCGCAAGTGCCACCCAGACTTGGAGCAGCACAGGTGGTGCAGAAACTCAAATCTCCTCCACCGCCGCCAGTTCCTGCACCACCAACAAAATATGATGCCTGGCTGGGTGTTCCTTCCGAGAGTGATCCGAATGTCCTGGTCTGTCTGTCACCCTCTCAGAGAAATGCCGTAAAAAGTGACTCCACAGCGGACAGTCTTCTGGACATGCACAAAAAGTTCGTCGAGCGTCGTGGCTACCATGAGTACACTACCAAACAGGTAAATGCCATAAATCAAGCCAACACCTCTGAGGCACCTAAACTCAGCAAATTCGATTCCCCACCACCACCACCGCTGCCGCCACGACCACCAACACAATTACCAAATCCCAACGGAAATACTGACATAAATGATGAGAATGATGATGAAGAAGACCAGAATAACCATCGACTGTTGGCAATTATCCGAGACACTCATCACAGCCAACAACAACAACATCAACAAAAATCATCCATGACATCGACGAGTGAAAATATTTCAAGGAGAACTGAGAGCGGAATTCATAATACTGTTAACACAAGTACAAGCAAAGACGGGGGAAGTTCTTGTCTTGAAAAAGAATTCACGAACACACCTTGTTCAGTTAACAAACAATCTCAGGAACGCAAGTTTATTAGCGAAAGTAATACATCTCACGCCGGAGAAATGCAACAAAGTGAATCGGAACATCCAACAAATATGGGTGGTGAATCGGTAATGGGTGTGAAATTCCCAACTAGTGAATATTTCGATAGTATTTTCGCTGGACAAAATAAACGCTTTTCGAATATAGAAACCGGTTCTAGGCCGGAATTCTGTTCGCAGATCCTTTCAACCCAACCCAAACGGTACTCCAATATCGAGACGTCCACTTTCGAAGCGAAAAAGTGCGTGGAAAACGGTAAAGTTCTGTACGATGTTTGCGATTCGAAACGGGAAAAAATCAGTGAAGGTGATCAGCCAGATTCACCGTCGGTGGCAGAAAGATCTGGATTCTTTCCAGAACTTTCCAAAACTAAAACAAACGGGCTGGAGGGTAGCTTTCCCTTTACGGCAACCGCAAATCGATCCGCTACTGACAATTCAAGACCACAGACCGGTGGCGACAGTGAAAATATTATGTCAGCATTTAAATTAAACACCACACAAACGACAGCGCCACCAGCAGCAGCATCAACAAATCGTGTAGAATCCTCACCCCCAGCCCCACCCGTTCCACCGCTACCATCAACATTAACCGCAGATACAACTGCAACTAGTTCGATGATATCAACAAAGTCCACTTCAAAATCAGAGAGTCATATAAATAGAACGTTCAATGCTAAAACGAGCGAAAAAACTTTCGATGATTTTGGGCAGCATGCCAAAGAGGCAGCCGCCACCACCACTAACAGCAAAAATGAGTCGTCGTCCACAACTAAAAAACCATCTGATGCTTTTCAACATGAGAAACTTTTCAAGGAATTCGATGAGCTCTCGAATTTGCTTAAAGATGAATTGGAATCGGGTAAGCGAAGGCCTCCGGCGACCTTGAATGGCAATGACATACCCTCGAGTGTGATTGATTACAATCGTGTGGCAAGGGAATCGAAAATACAGAACAGCCATGTGTCATCGACCACAAGCACTGAAACAAATCGTAAGGAGCAAATGAAGAAACTGGCTGATGAAATCGACCGCACATCCAAGCACAAGCTGCAACAACGGCGGGAGATGAGAATTCCCATCATTATTGAAAAATCCGCAGAAGGCGGACCAAGATCCGCTCCGGTACTGCCACAGGAACCAAGGTCATATGATATACCGGTCCGAGTAGAAAGCGGGCATAGTACCCGTCCAAGTCTCCAGCATCAGAGAAGCTATGAAATTCCCATCCGTGTGGAGCAGCCTTCAAACAGTGGTCGTCAAAGAACTTACTCCGAACACCAACCTCAGCCCAGAACACATGAGATCCCCATCCAAGTGGAGAAGCCTCAACCGGACCGTTTCCGACGTGCTGAGAGCATGTTCAATATTTCCGACTCAACCCCGAGCCGTAACCATCTCCATCATGACGATTGGATGAAATATGTTGGTGATCTTGGTTCCTCCGAGAATATCTGCAAGCCCTTCCAGCGCGAGGTCGAAATTTGCTATCTAGGACGACGCCCAAACATCCGTGCGCCACGTATGTCAGCTTCGACAAGTGATCTGTCCAGCATTCAAACCTTTGACACTCATGGGGCCTATGACGTCCGAAGAACAGCACAGACCCCTCGCCCCCAGCAGCCTCCCCCTCGAGCATA
The DNA here is from genome assembly GCA_932273885.2 of Leucozona laternaria. Lineage (NCBI taxonomy): Eukaryota > Metazoa > Arthropoda > Insecta > Diptera > Syrphidae > Leucozona > Leucozona laternaria. The sequence goes on along the minus strand of OW026368.1, from coordinate 15,967,533 downwards.
TCTTAGCACTCAGTCTCTGATTGACACAACTCCAATAACCCCATGTGTCAGTGCTCGACGCTCACCAGCTCCCGAAAGACGGTCCTCTCTTCCCCGGGAATTACATGACAAGCAATTGCAATATATCACGAGCAAGGAGCAGCAACTGAAGTATGAATTTGAGAGACTTGAAAACGAGCGCCGACACCTGATCGACGAAATGAACCGAGTCCAGATGAATCAAAGAATCAGCCGCGAAGCCTATCGTCAGCGACAGCTTCCCCCTCTGACAGAAGATGAAAGTTTCCGTCAGCAGATGGCCGAAGAGTGGCTGCACAAAGTTGCCGAGCGTGAAGAACGTCGTCTGCAGAAGATCATAAAAATCTCGAAAGTCCATCAGGAGGCCGGAGTCCCCGTTGCACCTCCCAGGCGACACTCCGCCGCTGATGACATCGGTGATGAATTCCTTCGGCGAGTCAAAGAACGTCGATCAAAACTCTGCATGCCCTCCGATAGTGATTGGGAGAGTGGCGCCGAATCCCACCCTCTACCCCGAACCGATGGTAGCCGAAGTGAAAATGACGAACCACCAGTTACAGTCTTCGAAGGTCAATCTACCACCAATATCAAAGAACTTCCGAAGCATTTACGTGAATTCGCCAAGCTTACGAGTCAAATGAAAGAAGAACATCGCCAAGAAATGACAGAGAACACTTCAACCAGTGCTTCCAAGATGACATCTCTAAAGACATCTGTCAAAATGACAGGCAACAATCACCACAGCATTCAAGAGTCTCAGTCAATGCAACAAGATGGTGAGTCTAATGTTGATGATCGTGATCATTCTTCATATCCTTCTTCTTCTTCTTCAAATAATAATAATAATATCGATGCTTTATCATTGGGTAGTAGTAAGCGTTTTGTTGTTGTAATGGCTGTTGTTGGTTTGTCCCTTGGTTGGACGGTTTTAAGGTCTTTCATTAACAAATAAAAATAAGCATTTATTTAATAAATATTTTCCATTCACAAAAATCATGTTCAAAAAAAAAAAATAAAATATTCCAAAATCAACAGTCACTCACAAAATTCACAGGACACAAATCAAAGTATATTCATTTTTTTTTGTGTTTAAATTTCGTTTTAGTTTTAATTTTTATTTTAATTCATATTTATATTTAATGCTAACATTTTGTTTTTGTTAAATAACATCAAGTGTCCATGATTTTTTGGGTGATTGTGTTTACAAATAAAAAAATATGTACACTTTGTCCTCGCTTTGTATCTGTCAAAAAAATGTCAATGTTTTAACACCAAAGTGATTTTGTTTTTAAAATTAATTTATTTGCTTGTTTTTGTAGAATTTGATTATAGGTTTACACAATTTCGAGAGGCATCATCATCATCATCATCTTTATTTTCGAGCTTTTTTGATGACTTTAATAAATTTGCCAATGACAATTTCTGGCAATTATAATATGTATAATCCAATTTAATTAAAACTAACAATATTAAATTAAATACAAAAATTAAAAAAAAAAAAGTACTAAATATACAAATTAAATGCGCTTGTAGCGCCATCTTTTATGTGATGTTTGTTTTAAGTCGAACGACGTTAATAATTATCAATTTTTAACGATTATATACACAATTGTCATGTCGTTTTCTTTTATTAAAAAAAAAAAATGTTTTATGTATAACAAAGAAATCGTGCTGTCAAATCTGAATGGAATATTTGTAATAAAATTTGTTTTGTTTTTGAAAAAAAAAGAAAAAGTTTTGAGTGGTTTTATTTTTATTTAACAAATAAATAATCTCATGGAACATAATATTGGTTTTGCTTTTATCCTTAAATAATATGCTTTAATATTGCTTTGGAATGATAAACACAAAAACACAACAGCAACCCTGCTATTCGGCTGGTATTTTTTAACAAAGTCCACAGTCCAAAAGAGGAGAATATTTTAAAATACACGTAAAACACAAGAGATAGCAGATATTTTGGGCTAAGCAACATAAAAGGACAACATTTTAAGTTTTGGGTCTTACTTCATACCTACTAGATATAATATATATTATATAAAATAAAATAATAAACTCATTTCTCATCATAAACACATATAAATGGGTCACACTTTTAAATAAAATTATTTATTACTAAGCTAACTTCTAAAGTAAGATACATGTACTTCAAATAACGTGTCGTACAGTGGCTCATTTGGCCAAAAGTGGTTGCCAAAATTAGTTTTTAAGTGAGTTTTTAATTCAAAACTTTTAAATTCACTGAATTCACAAATTTTAAGAGCTATCTTTGTCGAAAGAATTATTCGGTTTCACTATAATATGTACATACAGATATAGTAAAAGAGGATTAATTTTAAAGGTCTCAAAAAAACTATTTTGCTTAATTCTTTTGTTTAGTTTCGAGTGTTAAAACTAGGGAAAGTATTTCAGAAATATTTAATTTTCTCTATGTTATTTTTCAAATAAAAATAAAAACATATTTTTTGAATAATTGTTTTTAATTTTGAAATTTAATGTTTTTGACACCATTTTGAGCATTTGGAATTTTAATATTTGAGTTTTTAAAAAACTTCGTTAGTCCTCGACCTAAATTTAGCAGAAAAGAAATTCCTTTATATTCATTTAATTTAATTCAAAACTTGTACAGAGCTGCGTAAGGAGAGATTGTATTTGAAAAAATGTCATAAGATTATTTTTCTGAGCTTGTATTGATTTTTGAAAGATTCTTTTTTAGTTTTTACTCCACTGTTTAACTTGAAATATGTATGTTGGTATCTCTGAAAAAGTTGGAATGCATTCTATAATATCCTACAATAATAACGGGTGATTTTTTAGCTGGTTTGGTTTTGGCAACACTGGTTTTGACAGCTGACGTGTGTTTAGTACCTTGTGTCACTGTCAAACAGCTTCAGTTTGGTTTGCAATTTAACCATGGATCGTCTTACAAATGAACAACGCTTGCAAATTATTGAATTTTACTATCAAAATTCGTGCTCGGTTCGAAATGTTCATCGCGCGCTGCTTGTGTTCAGCGATGAGGCTCATTTTTGGTTGAATGGGTACGTAAATAAGCAAAATTGCCGCATTTGGAGTGAAGATCAGCCAGAAGCATTGCAACAGCTACCAATGCATCCCGAAAAAGCCACTGTTTGGTGCGGTTTATGGGCCGGCGGCATTATTGGGCCATATTTCTTCAAAGATGATGCGAATCGCTACCGAGCGATGATAACAAACTTTTTTTTGCCCGAAATGGAAGTTCTTGACTTGCATGATATGTGGTTTCAACAAGACGGTGCCACATGTCACACAGCACGCGAAACAATGGCGCAATTGCGAGGCGAGTTTGGTGAACAGTTAATTTCACGTTTCGGGCCGGTCAATTGGCCGCCTAGATCGTGCGATTTGACACCATTAGATTATTTTTTGTGGGGGTATGTCAAGGCTAATGTCTATAGGGACAAGCCCGCTTCGATTGACGCACTGGAAGCCAACATCCATGCATTCATTCGTGAGATACCGGCCGATATGTTTGAAGGAGTATACCAAAATTGGACTCAGCGGATGGGCTACCTGAGACGCAGCCGCGGTCAACATTTGCATGAAATTATCTTTAAACATTAAATTGCAAGGTTCAAACTATCGATTCAAATAAATATTTCATTCATTTTTTCGAATTTTTTGTACTTTTTTTTAAAAAAAAGTTCTAAACCTCTTAAAAAATCACCCATTATAAAAAAAGAATACATTTAAAAATTTAAAAAAAATTCTGAAATGTTTTTGTGAAATATTTGTAAGACACCATAAACTACTACAATAATGGTTTATTGAAACTTCTTATTCCTTGTAGTAAAAATGTTAATTCAGCAGAAAATTCTGAAACACCGTGTTAGTCTTACAGCCATGACAATTGAAGAATTAAAAAAAAAATAACAATTTTTTATTATTAATTTTTTATGTAATAAAGGGTCCGCCATCTAACGTTTTTTTTTCAACTAGTGCTTAATTCGTGAATGGTAACACTTAGCTCATGTCTGATTTGACAGATAATTAGTTTTATGCTTCCGCTGAACGAATATGGTTATGTATACGCTTCGCTAAGTGGGCCTGCGATCGACTTAGAGAAGATGCCGATTTTGCCAAAAAAAATCATCTTTTCAGATGAAGCTCATTTTGATCTTGGCGGGTAGTTAACAAGCAAAATTGTCGCATTTTGGGCACAGAAAACCCGCACGCATACATTGAAAAGCCGATACACCCAAAACGAGGCAGAGGCATAATTGGGCCATTTTTCGAAAATGAGCAGGGAGTGGCCGTTACAGTCAATGGCGATCGTTATCGGGCCATTTTTGTTCAAAAAAATTGAAGAGGAGGATATTGGCAACATTTGGTTTCAACAGGACGGCTTCGCTACGTGCCACACAGCCGAAGCTACACTCGATGTTCTGCGCCATTTTCAAAAAAAAAAAGTTATTTGGCGGACCCTTTATATTTTAGTGTTTTTTACACAAAATTCGTTTTTAAAAAACGTATGGGTTTTAAAATATGAACATGTATTATTAAATAGAATATTTCAAAAAAATAACATAAATTATTTAATTGGATTCCTCTTATGATTATAGGCTTTAAAAATAGTCAAAATTTTAAAGTTGTAAAATATTGGTTTTTAATATAATCTATAACATACTTCATATATTAAAGCTGGGTAAAGTGGGCCTTAGGCTTCAACCAGCCATTTCTTGAAGAAGGTCATGTACATAAATTCATAACTTTAATAATCGTACAAAGAGAGAGTAAAAAAATGCACTTTATAAACAAATTTATTCTTTAGAATTATGATCTTATTAGGGGCACAAGTTCATAATAACTTCAACTCCTTAAAATAGCTACCTGATTGCAATATTTGAAGAAGCCATTAATAAAATGACACCATAATGCATACTTCCCATTTTTTTTTCTAATCATTAAAGAAGTAGTTTTTTACAGCTGTTAAAAATGTATTTAAGCATTTTCACGACAATCTGTATTGTAAAACCTCACGAATAATTTATAGTTAATTCCGCTTATTTAACGCGCTAACTCGGTGAGCGCCCATTGATGGTCAGATATGGAATGCGATCTTAACTCAATCCATCTGCCACATTCACCGAGCTGCACAAGCAGGACCGACCCTAACAATAACACTACCATGAACAGAAGGGATTTTGCCTGCTGTTTTATAAAAACGTACTATATTAACACCTTAACTGTCCCCATACAAATTAGTTTAAAACCACCCACACGTCCATTATTATTTCAAAACATCAAAAATACGTCGTGTATCATATATGATACACAAAATTTGTTTTTTCTCGTGTCGCTTACCTCCATGTATCATTTTCGATACATGAACAGAACTCGGCTTCACTGTCCCCATACAAAATTATTTAAAAACATCAATACGTCCGGTACTTTTTTAAAGAAAAACCATTATTATTTAGTAAGATTGAACATAGAAGGGGTTGGTTGCATACATAAATTGGTCACTGCTGTTAAAAAAAAAGTTTAAGTTTTGTGGTCATTTTTGATACATGGACGTATGCTAACTATAATTTTGTGTATCAAATTTGGTACATGGGACGTATGGGTGATTATCAGTTTGTATTAGTCTGGGATTTACTACCAGATTTTGCAACTGCAAACCCATAAAAGTTTGCTTCAGTCTATAAGCTTCTCCGTATCTCCATATTCCTCTTGCAAAAGGGAAATGGCTCCACCATAACATGCATCGGAGGGAGTAAAACTTACTATGGTTTGGTGGTAAACTTTGAACTTAACTCATGGTCGGCTTTATATTGAAATAAAAATTCGGTTTTGATGTTCATATAAAGAGTTAGGTATTAAAAAGAGACGAATATAAAATCAAAATAAATTATGTTCCTAATAATTCAATTTAATAAGATAAGTGATGCGACTTTACACAATTAAGAAATATCGTATTTATTGTTTAAAAATATGTTCAAAAAAAAGTAAAGATTAACTTGTAAAATAAGTTTTTTTGATTAAACATTTTTCCAATTTTTTTTAACTTTCGTAAAGTATCAGGCGTTATCTATACACGTTTATAGAAATCATTTTTTTAATATTTGACGTAGAAATTGCATTAATTCATTATGAAAAGTAATTTTTTAGGCAATTTTGTTCATATAAAGATGATACATGATAATGTATCAAAAATGATACATGGACGTAGGCAGCAGGCGAAAAAAAATAATTTGTGTATCAAATATGATAGGTACATGGGACAGTTAAGGTGCATTTGCTTATTATTTATCGGGTAGGGACAATTTTTTTTAGTATTTCTCAATTTAAATTTTTTTTTAAATTTGCGGATGAGTTTTCATTGAACAATAAAGTCTTTGAAATTTCATTTTTATTTCGAAACTGAAGATTTTAGAAAATATCAAATAAAATGAATCTATTTCCACGGGTTCAACGCCCATGGCAATTTAAAATTTTCAAAAAATTACTCGAAATTTTAAACAAACCTGACCATGGAATGATAGTTAAGATGTATGAAATAAAATGCACAACTGCATTTACATTTTTTTTTTTTTTAATCCAAAAAAAAAACAATTTTTTTCTTTTTAAATTTATATACATAGAATAATATTTTGGCTTAGAGAAGGTGCTGTAAAAATGTTGATCCAAATCGATTAAATATAATTTTTGGCCCTTTTTCTCAAAGTCTTCGTGGCTTTGTCACTTAACCATTCTCTAAATGGCCCTGGCCCTTTTATTTTCGTACATGGAATGTTTTTTTATTTCCAAATAACCCAACACATTATGCAAATTCAGATAGAACTACGTTCCAGGACATTTTCAACTTACTTAAATGTTTTGTATTCCGAAAATGTTTATTTGAATGTTTCTATAGCCACTACGTCTGGTCTTGACAAACATGTATAAGTACAAGTTGGATATCGAAAACAAAAGCCACGCATATATAAAGTTAAAATAGGAACGTGACAGAGTTTGAGTTCTTGTGATGACAGAATAACGTCAAAATAATCTTCCAAAGATGTTGATCTTATACGCACTCTGCTCATATACTTTAATCATAGTCATTGAACCAAATGATTATGTCAACATTAAAATCCTCTCAAATTGTCACGGTTGGTAATAATTGTTGCACTCTGTTCCCGCACTATATCTATAAGCGAATTAAGTCACCCAAACACAATCATTGTGCAATTAATTAGCTCAATTAAATATTCAGCATATGGCTATGATGAGCTTACGATATACTTGCAAGAGTGTATATACAACATAATGTATGTATGAATGTGTCACCTACTATATGCTCGCATCAGCCGTACTAAATGCCACTTTAATTTGGATTAATAATTTAATATTATCGTGTGCTGCTTTCTGGTTCATTAAGTTACAATTATACTGGCACACTCGATTAGGGTTGGAGGAAAAACAAAAAAAAAACAAATTGAAATGCAATTTTTTTTTTAAACAAACGAACCGTTACTTTCAATCTCTCATGTCAATATTTTGCATTCCGCATATGCAAGCATCGAAACAATCAAATGCACTCACTTATAGTCCGAGAGATGGGGCTGCAAATAATGAAAATGCACTTAAAATTTTAAATAATAACGGTGTTACGGATCTGACAGAATTTCATGATTTTGTGTTTTCCTTAAAATTTGCCTGTAAATATTCAATTGGCACCGATTTGGAAATTGGAAAAAACAACCCTTAAAATAATGATGTTTAAATAAGAAGACATTGTCTATAGATCCCTGAATTTTATGTAAAGACACATTCTGAAAAGTGTTGGTGGAAACACATTTGTATCTTATTCCCACAGGAACCACACACTTTATAGGAAGCTTTAATCCGAGTGGATATTGACAAAAATATTAGGAAATATTTAAGACACCCATAGGAATAACATATCTTAGTTATTATACTCGACTTAAATTGGAATCATAAAGCAAAACAGTACCTAACCTACCCAACCTAAATTTTGGTACTAAAAAAAAAACTTAAAAAAGGACAACAAATTCAAGTTTATATTCTTTTAAGAATTAATCCTCATCAAAACTCCTATATATACTCAACATTTCACACTAACCTATACCTACTCTTTAAATTTTACACAAGATCCATTCAAACCTTAATCAAGGTATCTCGATGCAGCTGTAGACCGAAATACAATTTGTCCTTCTTGTCAACGCAAAGACTCCTCAAAAAAAAAAAAAAAAAAAATCAACTCCACCAACGCCATCTGTTTCGTTGAAACCCAAGTCACGATTCAAAAGCATGATGAAAGGTGCCTATAATTTACTATGCAGGTCATGTATCGAACACCAGGCTCTCGAACTTGCTCACGTAAATTCAAATCTATGATGGAAGTGATTCACAATGTGTGTGAATGTGGACAGGCAGGGAGGCAGGCAGGCAGTAGAAAATTAAAGCCCCCCCCCTAGGTTTTAATTTTCTAACGTTTGCCCATTTACGTGTATCTATTTTTTTGTATGTATTTTATTTTTATGGTGAAACCGTCATAAAACGTATTTTGGACGGAAGGTGATTAGGGATAGCTACTTTAGACAAAATTGGAGATGTAAACAACTTTAATCAACAAAATTGAGAATTAATATTTCTTTTGGGAGACGAAAACAGATAGATAAAGATAAAAATGAAAGTTAAATTATATTAAATAGTAAAGTTTGAATAAAAATGTCTTTGAAGAGTACCTTAAATGTAACCTTCACAAAAAATGTTTTTTTTCCCAGCTGAATTTAAGTTTTTATTTGTTGTTCAAAATTTAGAAGTTAAACAGCGTTGGCTATCGCTGTTAACACGTTACAATGCATAGTTAAGTTTTGGAAAGTTCATCCAGGTAATAAATGTGTAATTCGATTATCAAAATCAAATTGGATACAATTATTGTCTATTGAAAAGCTAAGAAAAAAGTACTTTACACGTTTACGTTTACAAGGTATTGCTCTGTTGAGTAGGAAACAAAGAAAAAAATATTTCACTCCCCAAAGATTTCAGCACCACTAAGTTCTATCGTGTGCTGTGTCAATTTTTTAATTTTTCAAAATTATTGAAATATAATTTTTAAGTTCTGATCGATAGAAAAAGTTTAGATTTATGGTTCATTGAACAAAAGAATTCTCTTCCAACTTGAAAACTTAAAGAGATATAACAAAATGGATTGAGCCAATTGACAGAGCATTTCAAAATTACGAAATCTGAATACCTAACTAAATTTCGTAAAGCCTCAATAAATCATTCTAAGAATAAAAGGGGTGAAAATGGGGTGAAGCTTTTGATTTTGAGACTTCACTGCATTGCTTCATTTTTTTTTCAAAATCTTTAATTCCCAAACAAAATTTTAATACTTTTTTTTAAAAATCTACTAAGAAGCCTTAGCATACAAAAATTGATCTTATACTGAAAAACAGTAAATTGAAAAAAATACACATTCCTACCGATATCTGGAAAAATAATTTACTACAAAAATAAGAACATATTTTCACTAATAAACACATAAGGGTTTTTTAATAAGAGGTGTTATTTTGATATTCAAAGAAAAATGGCATTTTTTGAGATAAATGATCGGATGTTTATTTCATTATAAAGAGGAAGGTATGCCGTTAATAATGGGTCACAACATCAGCCAAATGGCCGCCACGACCACGCTTACAGGACCATATCCTTTTGATGAAATTTTCCATAACCAAATCGCAAAGTGGCTGCCCTATGTCCTCGATAGCCTCACGAATTCCATCTTTGAGGTTTTGAATCGACGCTGGGCTGTTGGCGTAGACCTTATCTTTCACGTGGCCCCAAAGGAAGAAGTCGCAAGCTGATAAATCACAAGATCTCGGTGGCCAATTGTAATCACCTCTTCGAGAGCTAACATGGTCCGGAAACTTTTCCCGTAAAAGATCGATGGTTTCATTGCTTGTGTGGCACGTAGCGCCGTCTTTTTGAAAGCAAACGTTGTCCAGATCAATACCATCCAATTCCGGCCATAAAAAATCATTAATCATCTCTCGATAGCGCAATCCATTGACCGTAACTGTTGCTCCAGCCTCATTTTCGAAAAAGTAAGGTCCAATGACCCCGCCGGACCATAAACCGCACCAAACAGTCACGCGTTGAGGATGGAGAGGCTTTTCAACAATAACTCTTGGGTTTTCCGAGCCCCAGATGCGACAGTTTTCCTTGTTGACGTAGCCTCCGAGGTGGAAATGGGCCTCATAAGTCAAGATGATTTTTCGATGAAATTTCGGATCATTTTCATGCATTTCAAGGACCCAATCAGCAAAGACACGACGTTGTTGATGATCAGCCGGCTTGAGTTCTTGTGTTAACTGAACTTTATAAGCCTTAAGACCCAAGTCTCTATGCAAAATACGGTGTAATGACGTTTGTGGAATGCCTAATTCCAAAGAACGACGAGGAATGGACAAACCTGGGTTTTCTTCAACACTTTGGGCTACAACATCAATATTCTCAGTTGTTCTTGAGCGACGTGCACGGGTTTTATTCTTCACATCACTAACTTGTCCCAACAGCTCGAATTTTTCCACCAATTTCTGTATTGCGGTCCGACAAGGTGCTTCACGACGACCCAAAAATGTTTTAGTTTTACGAACCATCTCTGCCAAATTTTCACCATTTTTATAGTGAATTTTAATAATTTCAATGCATTGTTGAAGCGTGTATCGTTCCATTTTTATTAATGGCGTAGTTTCTACTTGTCAAATGTCAAAAAATGACAGCTTCAAAAGTGACAGCTACCGAAATAGTGGGCTATTCAAAATAACACCTCTTATTGGAAAACCCTTTACAATTTTTTATAAAAAAATTTCAAGTCATTTTGGAGAAATATAAGGCTCCCATATAACGAAATAGAAAAAGCTTAATATCACGGCTGTTCTAATTTCCATTCGAATTCTATATCCTCACGTTTTCGAATTTTCGCTGTTCCGAATTCCGTATTTAAAAACGTTTTGCGGATTCGGCAAAACGAACGGATCTACAATCCGCCAAATTTTCGTTTTAGATTCGGTTATCCTTTTTTTTGGCGGATTATAATTTCGTTTTTGACAGGTCTTCAATACATAACAGCTGATTTCGAAAATATTTTGTTGATCAAGTTGGTAAAACTTAAAAGTAAATCCGACTGGAAATCAGAACGATCGTTTTCAATCCGCACGGATTCAATTTTCCTTTCCGTTTTCAAATTCGACCGAATATCAGAGAAGCCGTATATTCCCGAAAATAGCTCTAAAATATTAATACATTCGTCTTTTGAACAATTTTAAAAAACACGGTCTTAGTCCAGTCATTTAAGACATTGACAACACCAAAATAAGAGGAAAGCTGAATTTTGATGTATACCTTTTTTTGAGGTTATTATCAGAGCGCAGCTAAGTATTCAATCAGGAGTTGAAAGGCCCCAAGAATAGTTTTTTGTGAATATTTCTCTATTGGTTGATTTTACACAAAAATGTACGATACTTATAAATGTAACCTAAAATTTTTCAAAAAAAAATATATGTAGGTAATGTTTTTAATAAAGGCAATCGCTGTCAAAATAACTTTGTTTAAAAATTTTTTACTCATGATTAACCTAAGTAAATTAATGCCAGTAGGTAATAACTATCTTTTTTATAACAGAGTTAGAATGGGATACACACAAATATCTTACTTTTACGAAAATGAATAATCAAAAGATCAAATATTAAAATGAAGAATAATGTTTTTAAAGGGGAGGAGAGGGAAGTCATTGTGTAATATTTGTTTTGAACTGCAAAGCATTAGTTAAAATAAATAAAAAGGAAACAAATTTTTAAGTCACAGTGGACTGAGAAGCAAAGTATATAAAGGGTGTTTTTTTTAAACGTTTGCTTTTCAGGAAGAAATAAAACGCATATAATTTAATGTTATGGCCAAGAATTTAGCTTAATTATATAAGGGATAAGGGTTTGCAAGTGGCCGCCACGGCGTGTTCAAATAAATTCTCTCCGAAAGGCCCAATTTTCGACCACTTTTTGCAGCAATTGGGGCCGTATGTCAGCCATAACGCGCCGAATATTCTCTTCCAAGGTGTCAATCGGCTCGGGCTTATCTACGTAGACAATCGATTTCACATAACCCCACAAAAAATAGTCCAGCGGTGTTAAATCACAAAAAATCTTGGAGACCACGCCACAGGCTCACGTCGCGAGATAAAAGTTCCCATCAATAAATTGATTGTTTCGTTGGCTGTATGGCATGTAGCGCCGTCTTGTTGGAACCAAAGGTCGTCCACATCAACATCCTCCAATTCAGGCACGAAAAAGTCATTAATCATGGCTCTATAGTGTTCCCCATTGACTGTAACATTATGGCCGGCTTCATTTTTGAAGAAATATGGACCAATGATTACCTCTGCCCGTAGAGCACACCAAACAGTGACTTTTTGAGGATGTAACGGCGCGGCCGGCGTCTCAACAATGGCTTGTGGATTATGATCACTCCAAATACGACAATTTTGCTCATTAACGTAACCATTAAACCTAAAATGAGCTTCATCGCTGAACAAAATTCGCTTATGAAAATTTGGATCAACTGCAATCTTGTTTTGGGCCCATTTGGGCACAATTTGGAAGCGTTGTTCAGGAGTTAGCCTAATAATTATGAAATGGCAAACCAAACTGAGCATAAATCAAGTGACAACAACTGTCAAAAAGTCCAACTTCAAAAAAAAAGTATTGCCAGATTAAAAACCACACGTCTAAAAAAAACACCCTGGAGTTACTCATAAATAGTTCTATTCTTATACCTTTTAATCTAGAAAATAGATTTTTTTTTAAATTATACGCTGTTTATAATGATCTGCATCTTAAGTCGCAAATGTTTTTGTTAAAATATATCGTAATCGAGTTAAACTATAGTAAAGTCAGAATTCAGGAAAATACACCGTAAGCCGATAAACTATAACAATTCTTAAGCCATAACTGCACTTTAGCAGCAGTTTTTAACAAGACACCAAGTTTCATCAATAAATGAAGCATAAATTAAGACCTGGTCAAAATTGGAGGTTTTTCTGAGTTACGAGGTATTAGAACTACAGCAACCATAAATCGAGCATTAAATTGATCATATTGCAGTCAAACTTCTTTATAACGAACCTTGAAGGAAATACAATTATGATCTGTTATAATGATTTTTCAGATGAAATTAGCTTTAAAGATTATTTTTAAGGTAACGGCAATCCGTAAATTAAGTTTCACAAATTTTCGTAGCAAAGAAACAAATTTTAAGTTGTATATCTTGATTGATATCACCGAACTTAGTTACTTTCAAGCTGCATTCAAACTTTTTTGCAAACTTAAAATTGTTCGTTCAAACTGTCAAAAACGTACTAAAAGAAATGTCACATAATGTCCTGGCAATTTCTTTTCTTCTTTGTTGCTAAAGGCATTTTGTTATACGGAAACAATTATGGGTCCCAAGAACTTCTTTATCAGTATTTCCAAGCTGCCTTTGTGGCACGATCGTGCTTTTTTGACTTGTCAATTTCCCCGTGTCACGGTGGCATGATAAAGTTCAATACGGCAAGCTTTTCTAATATCGTTATAATACTAAAACTAATGTTAATTTTGACGAAAATAGTATCAAATAGCATACAAATTTACAAAAACAATTGTTTTTTGATAAAAGATCAATATTGATTATGGTTAAATATTGAAAAAACATGTGATTTTTTACATATGGCACGGAGAACGCACGATGCTTTCAAAAAAATGTGGCACGTTTTATTTTTTGTTGGGTGGCAACACTGTTATAATAGATATTTGTTTAAGGAAAAGGGAAAAGAACGAAATTTCATAATAAACAGAATTTCGTTGTGAAGAAGTTCGCTATAAGAGAGTTTGACTGTATTTGTTTTAAGTTTTGAAAGTTAATTATTTCGATATTGCCATATAAAAAAATTTCTTGTACGATATTTCATAACCTCTAAATTTATAGTCATTTTTATTTTTATATACAAATAACCGTTAGAGAGAAAATACATGGAAAGCCGTTTTAGGGGTCAATAATTGATTTAAAATTTTTTTGATTAAAAAAAAAAATTACCAACACTTATACAAAATTTTCCAAACAGTGGTAAAATTATGTTTTCATATAAAAATATTTAACCAAAAATATTGAAAAAAAGATGATTTCAAAGAGCTAGACATGGTAGCTCGTTTTTTTGGGAAATAATTTATTGTCAAAACTTGTGACGCCTTCAATGATCTTCAATATTAATTTTAAATACAATATTAATCTAAATTTATTTTTTTTTTTAAAGTTCCCTAAGGGTGTGGTTATGTTGCAGTTTCGATAAACGATGTAATCATCGATTCTAGCAGAGAAAATCATTGCTTATATTTTCGAAGCTCTTAACGAGGATAGATTTTGAAAATTCAATAACGAAATTCAATAACTATACCAACAAAATTAATAATTTATTGTTTATTGAAGATCCACACCCTTAATTATAATTAATTATAGGACTCATTATAAACAGATATCTTTAAATTTTGAACATGACACCATCTTCTGGCACCAGGGCCGGCCCCAGCCAAACTTGTTCCCTGTGCAAGATTTGTAGAAAATGCCCATTCTGATGTTTGCATACATACATACATACACTGATACACATACATGAGACTTATCCACATTACCCAGGAGGTTGGCTTTCAATGCATAGGTCTAGAGGGATCTTTAGTTTTACGATATTTTGAGTTAAATTCTCCAACAATGAAAGTGAAGTTAGTTAGTGTGGAAGAAATAACTTAGCAAAGTTGTGATGGATGTTATTTTGGGATTATTTGAACATATTTTGTGGTTAAAATGCAAATGGCTGTACATATTTGTTTGCGCAAGGTCAGATTAAATTTTATCACTACTGGTAATGCACCCCCAGAATTTTGCGGTCCGTGCATTTGCACATCTTGCACATATGGTTGGTCCGGCCCTGCCTGGCACACACGCCTTTCCATTTCCTTGGAATGTGATTGTTGAAAAACAGGTAGTAAACTTAAGATTTAATATATTTTCTGCTTCTCTAACGGAAAAAACGTACTAAATAATTTTAAAAAAATTACGAAATAAATATTTTAATTGCCTACAGACTTTTATTTTTATTTTCTATTTTTTTAATTTTATCATGTTTTGTTGATATAATAGCTTACACGTCATCGTTAAAAAAATGATTTATTTATTGCTACACTAAATTTATCACAATCTTGAAAATAAATTTTATATTTAAAAAAAGTTGTTATTCATTCCATTTAATTTTTTTTTTTTGATATAGAATCCACTCTGCAGTGGAAACATGAACGAACAATATTAAGTTCATTTAATTTTAGAACACAACTTAAGGTCAACATCTTTTTTTTTTTTTTATTTATTTCAATTTCCTTCAACAATTTATCCAAATAAATTACATAAGCAAATAATTGCTCATATCATAACCAATCTGTCAGTTCACATTGTCCATTTTGATCCGGTTGAATTCACACACCATCCATTCACAAGTCCAAATTACAAATGAAACAAACAAAATTGCACGCCAATTTCTCGTCATGACCTTCGATATAATCACATCAATTTCTCGCATCTAAACGATTAAAATGCTATAAAAATAATTCTGCTCGCTCGTTGTTGTTTTTTTATTGTTGTTTGTTTGCGTTTTTGGTTTGCCTATTTTTTTTGATGATCGCATTGTTTTCTATTCCAGGGATGTGAATTTGCTACAATTTTTTAATACGATTTATATACATATTTAGGCACTATAAATGGCATGTTATGCATTGGTAAAAAAAATTGAAGTAGATATTTTTGATTAAACAATTAAATTTTGTATGTAGGCCTGTTTCGCTCCAGCCTTAACGAATAGGTTGGTTTCCTTCAACTTGGTACTGAGCGTTTTTTTTGACATCTCTCCATACAGACATTTTTTTTATTTTTGACTTTCTTGGGAACGGTTTAAATGATTTTGATAAAATTTTGTATGTAGACGCTCCTAAAAAATAGCATTTTCTTTTTTAAATTTTCAAACTAAATGTTTCTTAGATTAAAAAAAATCATATTTTGCTTTTAAAACTTAAAAGCTATGTATTTCGAAAACGGGGTTCTTAAATTTAGCACCTAGCGATAACATTTATCTAGAAAAAAAATGTGCTTGCAGCCAAAAATAACATACAACTGTAAAAAGTCTGCTAAAGACGATATTATTTTCTGCCAAAGGACTCATGTGATTTTGATAAAAAAAAACGTATGTGGCTAAGATCAGTACGGTCTACATTTAAGCAGGAACAAATTTTCGCTTACAAACGTAGATATTGTATCACTGCCGCTCGTCTTTAGAATTATTTTTTTTTTTAATACCGATTTCAAACAAATTTTGCTTAAAAAGAAGCTTCTCAAGAATTTCAATAATATTATACAGGGTGAGTCGCATAAGGTGTAACAAATAGCTAGAGCGTGTAGGTTGGGTTGAAACAAGAAAAAAATCGTATGGGAGGGGAGCCTATTTTATTTTTGTTATTTTCAATTTTCTAAAGAAATAGAAGCCATTTTAGCATCTGGTTCTTTTTTCTTTAATTTTTAGTTTGAAAACTAATTTTTCAAAAACTATTCACTAAAACACTAAACTTTATTTATAAATAAAATAAAATAAAATAAAATAAAATAAAATAAAATAAAATAAAATAAAATAAAATAAAATAAAATAAAATAAAATTAAATAAAATAAAATAAAATAAAATAAAATAAAATAAAAAAAAATAAAATAAAATAAAATAAAATAAAATAAAATAAAATAAAATAAAATAAAATAAAATAAAATAAAATAAAATAAAATAAAATAAAATTAAATAAAATAAAATAAAAAAAAATAAAGTAAAATAAAATAAAATAAAAAAACAATAAAATAATATAAAAGAGAAGATTTCTAGCTTTACAAAAAAGGAAAGCATGGCATTTTGTGTAACCGTTGCTTTTTAAAAATTTTTTTTCTGTTTTAAGTCAATTTTTTAATAAAATTAACCCCCCTGCCTAAACGGGCGAATAGACCCCCTTCTCCCATATGATTTTTCTCTTGGCACTACCCAATCTATCTTTTTGTCACACCTTATGCAAATCGCCTTGTTTACATAGATACACATAACAAGTTCATACAAAAAATTTTTTGAGATTTTTAGAAAAACTTTTAAAAATTCGATACTTCAAAAACAGGTTTATAGTTTCCTTTTTTAATTTGTTTTCTAAATGCCATTAATAAATACATATTTGAAATTGCCGTACAAAATTATTTTTTTCTTATATTCATTCCCGTTGAATTGTCAATTTTATTTGACACGGGTTCTAATGCATATACTCCTGCCTATCATAGTTAATAGCCATGGCACCCAGTGAAACATAAATGCTCTGCATATCAAATATTATAGCTTTGATAGTCAATGTATTTGGAGCAAAAGGAGTGAAAAAAGGAGTAATTTCGAATCTCCAATGGATAACAACATACTAAAGCAGATTTCTTTGTCATAACAAAAATGCAAATATTTTCAGTTTTTTTCAGATACAATAATTATAAAATCATAAAATTTCAAAAAAATAAGTCACATAACAGAAAATTTCATTAAACAATATCTTATGTCTACTTTTTTAATTTATTGTATTTATTCGAATTTGCTACTATCGTATTGAAAATGTACTTAATTTGTTTGCAAAAACATTGCCTTCACTGATTTATTCCCTTTTTCCTTCCCTGTAAGCTGAAATTGAAATGTAATTCCATTTTGCATGATGACTAACCCATAAATTTACCTGACACATCAACAAGCATTTTTTTTCAATTTTCTCTTAAAATTGAGCTTTGTTCTTTCTCATAGCCATTTTCTCTTATTTAGCTAGTAAAAGTAGAGACAAACTTTTGAATGAACTTGTGTGTTTTTTTTTTTTATTTCATTTTAACAAAGCTAT
Source organism: Leucozona laternaria (assembly GCA_932273885.2). NCBI lineage: Eukaryota > Metazoa > Arthropoda > Insecta > Diptera > Syrphidae > Leucozona > Leucozona laternaria. Next base: position 15,949,497 of record OW026368.1, on the reverse strand, counting down.
TTTCGATCGTCTAGCCTGACCGGCGGAAAGTATTTATGTTCAAACCAAATTGATGCATGCGATTTGCTTGCTTCAATGCTCCAAAAGAAACAATATATATCAATATAGGGCAAATCTATTTGACTATAGAGAATAAAATTTCTTCTCTTTAGATCAAGAGTAACAAAAATGGAATTTTGGAATTTAAAAATATTTTCATGTGTGCTTGTCATTTTGTGTATATATTTTTATCGCTCTCTCTCTCTCTCTCACTCATAACACTAACAAGCTAATTATTTTTAATTTAGCTGCGCACGTCCATGATTTAGAACAACAACTGTCACTGTCACACAGCGGCAAGCGACCTAAACTTGTCACAATTTTACGCCATAAGAAGCCATCAGCTGAGAGTAGTGGCAGTGGTGGCCCTATCAACTGCCAGCAATCCGGTAGCAGTACAGCTGCAAATTCAGCTATTAAGCGCAGGAAACAGACACGCTTTCTACTAACACCGAACCGTCGAAGTTGGTCCGAGAGTGATCTACTGCGCGAAATCGATAAAGATCTTGTGTTGGCGAAGGGCTTTCTCTATGCAAATGGTATGGGGTCTCATGTACATTGTGTGTGTGTGTTTGTTTGTTTTAATTTCGATGTTGTATATGTGTTACCCTGTATTATTATTATATGCTGCCTATTTTGTATATCAATATGCTTGTATATCTGTCCTGCTTTGTTGCTTTTTGTAATATCTATTTAGTTTAAAATTATGCCAAAAAGTATGCAACACTTATTACCTCTTGTATAAGGTTAAGCAACGAAGAGGGAAAACTAGAAAGCTTTTCATTATTGTTATTATAACGTAACGTAAGTATAGTTCTTAGAGTGTGAATCAGAAACAAGTTTATGGGACTATGCACCTATGGGGATGGAAAATATCACAAAGTGATCGTGGGAGTTTTATGATCAAATAGTTTTTATGTGGTCATTAATTTATTTTAATGTCATTATTTTTTTTTACATCTATCCCTGATTTTTGTGTTTGTTTGTGTAATCAGTGTCAACAATATATTAAGAGGGATCAAAATTATTTGGCATCGAATTGTTTTTAATGACAATGAGCTATTTTCTATGAGACGTGTTGATGGATTAGTTGGTAAAAACTATGAATTTATTCTACTGTGTAAGATTCTGCAAAAATTCTGTCGTCATAGATTTATGCTTTATATAAAATTCTAAGTTTCAACAAAAGATCCTTGGTTTACATTATTTTGACAATACAACATAAGTTTTATGCAGAATTAAAAAACAATTGTAGATAAGAATCAATTCACTAAAACTTAATTAGGTTGTTGCAAAAAAAATGTGGCTGTAGGTGACTATATTCTTTTTCATTCATGGGTTGGTACGACATTATTATTCGAAGATTCAGCGATAATAGTACTGCTGACTACTGTTTAAGTTATCAAGTAGATTTAAGCTACATTTGGCAGGTAGTTCCTGATGCAGGGACTTACAAATACTGAATTTAAAAGCGGATAGTCCTTTTTGTGCTTAATTTAAGAGTGTTTTTCTTTGTATTTGGCTCAATCAGTAAATACTAGAATTGCATATCTAACTAAGCTTTATAAAAGTTGTATGCGAGCTATAGTTTACCAAGTTATACAAATAAGAACTTATACAAGTTAAATAGAAAGTTGGGCAAGTATAGGTCTCTAATTTTTATATCAGGAATTTCTAAACATAAAAAAACTGAACCTTATGAAAATTCTAAAATTAAAAAAAATTGCACCTTGCTTCGACTTTATAAGAAGCTTGGTTAAGTGCAACTCAAAATCAAGTACTAACTTTAAGGACCAAAAACCCCAAGAAGGAGTTTTCGGTTGCCGGCATTTGTCTGATAAGAAAAAAGGGTGTTTTTTTAGACGTGTGGTTTTCAATCTGGCAATACTTTTTTTCGGAGTTGGTCTTTTTGGCAGCTGTTACTTGATTAATGCTCAGTTTGGTTTGCCATTTCATAATAAATAGACTTATTCCTGACCAAAGTTTGCAAATCGTGCAAATTTATTACCAAAATAATGGTTCGGTTCGCGCGACATATCGCGCGCTGCGTCCAATATTCGGTCGACATAATTGCAAAATCGCATAAATGCGAGCAACCATGCATCGGTTTGGCACCATGTTTGTTTGAGTCCATCCGCCATCGCGCGCAACTCCACTTTGTGGAAGATTTTGCGGAAGCATCTTGGTTTGCGAGCTTACAAAATCAAACTCGTGTAAGAATTGAAGCCGAACGACCATCAAGCGTGTCGCACGTTCGGTGAATGGGCAAAAAACGAGATAGCCACCGATCCCGATTTTCACAAGAAAATTTTGTTCAGCGATGAAGCTCATTTTTGGTTGAATGGGTAGGGGTACGTTAATAAGTAAAATTGTCGTATTTGGAGTGATCATAATACCCAAAGCTATTGTTGAGACGCCGCGCCGTTACATCCTCAAAAAGTCACTGTTTGGTGTGCTGTACGGGCAGAGGTAATCATTGGTCTATATTTCTTCAAAAATGAAGCCGGCTATAATGTTACAGTCAATGGGGAACACTATAGAGCCATGATTAATGTCTTTTTCGTGCCTTAATTGGAGGATGTTGATGTGGACGACCTTTCATTCCAAAAAGACGGCGCTACATGCCATACAGCCAACGAAACAATCAATTTATTGAAGGAAACTTTTGGTGAGCGCATCATCTCGCGTCGTGGGCCTGTGGCGTGGCCTCCAATATCGTGCGATTTAACACCGCTTGACTATTTTTTGTGGGGTTTGTGAAGTCGCTTGTCTACGCAGATAAGCCCGAGACGATTGACGCCTTGGAAGAGATTATTCGGTGAATTATTGTTGAGATACGGCCCCAATTGCTGCAAAAAGTGGTCGAAAATTGGGCCTCTCGGCTGGAATTTATTCGAGCTAGCTGCGGCAGCCAATTGCCCGAAATCATGTTTTATTTTTTCTTGAAAACCAAACGTCTAAAAAAACACCCTTTATATAAAGTCACTAAAAACAACTGTCACATGGATATAAAAACTTAGAGCCTCAGTATTTGTAAAAGATAATTGAAGGTAGTTATCCAAAAATCTTACATTGAAAAGTCGTGACTTTATCTGTCAACTGATGTTATAGTCAAATTCATACTAAGAGGGTCATCTGAGTTAGGTTTTAGCCAATAAAAGGTGGATATGATAAATTATAAAAAAAATAACAAACAAAAAACAACGACTTTGTTGGGTTTGGGGAACTTTTAAATATTTTCCGCAACCATCATTATAATCAAAAAATTGAGACCGGTGAAGTACTATGCATTTAAAGTGGCCGCTTTTACTAATACTACTGTCACAAAAAAATGCTAGGTAGTTTTGAAGCACTTTTACGCTTCCACTGCGTGTTGTCAGACGAACGTAAGTGTTCGAATTCACCGTTGCCTCAGAATAACTTGTTACATGTCTTCCTTTCAATATAAAAATCACACTTTAATCTGTTAGCAAAATGGTATGCAACACTTAACCTACTATATGGTGACTATATGGACACCGTGGCGTATACTTGATATTTTTAGTGTCATAACCTTATAACTTGGCCAATTTATGATTTAAAGAAATGTAATTTTCTTCAAAAGAAAGTCCCTGAAAACAGTTTGAGCTAAAATTATATATGTTGTTTTATATCCGTTTATGATATCCAGCGACAACACGACACGGTGGCCGACGCGACACAATATATAATATAATGTATTTACATGCATTATATATTGCATGAGATTTAACAAGAATTAATTAAAATAAATTTAATAGATGTGGCTTTCTTAAAAACATCAATTTGGAATAAAGGGATATTTTAAAAACGACGCTTTGTAAAAACATTCGCTAGTTAGAGGCTTATGTGTCTTGCAAAGCAAAAAAAAAAACACACAAGTTTACTCTATATTGGACCAAAAGTTTATCCAAAAGTTTCCTCGATTTTGCAAAGAATATTTTTGTTGTTAACAACATAAAATTCTATGAGACTATTTTGTATCTCACTCTTTGAAAAAGCTTATATTTTTCACTCAAAATCCCCTCACGCACAAAAAAAAAAAACTAAAATTGAGAACAAATTTCAACGAAACGAAAACTTTTGGGGCAAAATATAGAAAATGTTGCAAGAAATATCCAAATCTCTCAGCCAAAACAACAAAATTAAGTTTTTCACATTCGGACTGATGTTCTTCCTGGCTATAGAAAAAAATAATTTTAAACAAAAAAATCAGTCTCTGTTTTGTTCGGTTTATGAATTCAGTGGTTAAGAGCGCGTTCATCTTGCTCGTCATTTCAATTTCCATCACGATCGAGAATATTTAGAACTTTTTTTTTTGCCTATACTCAAATTTGTTTTACCTATATTTTTCGCGTTTTAGTCGAACGGATATGGGACAGGGTTAGTTAAAAATTGATCGCCGTGTGCCAAGAGAGATTTTATTATTTTTTTTTGTTTTATTCGTTTTTGATTTTTGTTTTTGAAAAATATATGTATTAGAGTACCTGCCTACACTTTTGTGGGAAAGCGATAAAATGTATTTATGTCATCCAGTGACCTAAAGTGAATTTTGAGAATTTGAAAATTGAAATTTATTCGAAATAAAAAAAAAAAAAAAAAAAAAGTTTTCAGTGCCATTGTGTGTTTGTTTTCATTGCAATCAATTTTGTTTTTGAATTGCAATATATAGAAAGACAAAATTTATTTTTACAGAATCCTTTGACATGTTTGCACCGAAATTCAAAGCAACAGCACCTCCGGGTTCAGGTACAAGCTAAATCAACAAAAACAACAACAAATCAATCATAAATATTTTTTTTGCTCATTTCGTTTATATATTCATAATTTTTCATTTTTTACATCATTATTTATTTGGACCATATGTATTTGCATTGACAGTTTAATGGACATGTGCTATAAGAAAGACAGAGAAAGAGAGAGAAAGACAGAGGGAGTTTAAAAAGTTGTGTGTATTTAACAACAGCCGGCTTATTTTTACCCGGTTATTTTTTTTTCAAAAACAAAAGCGACTGAAATTCAAAAGACAACTCAGCTATAAATTAAATTTTCATTTTCGATCATTTTTTTGTTTTATTTGGATCATAACACAATATGTACATACAAGTGTTTTGTTTACAAGATGATGGATTTTTATTAGCAATACGAGCGCAAAAGGGGCCTTTCGCGTTTTTTTTTTCTTCGTGTATATTTTGGAATTGAGTAATCGGGAGTAATAAAAATAGAATGTCAATGTTTTCAAAATGTTTTGAGTTGAGCGTATGAAAAATTATAAATACAAAAGTATTAATGAACCATATGATTTGAAGGAGACTTTTTGGCAGCTATTTTATGCTAAACTTTAAAACCTCATTGTGAATGGCAAAATGAGTTTGAAATATAGCGATCGTTTTTTTCATAGATATCTCTATGAAACATAAACATTCATCATTCAATTTATAAACGAGCTCTAATTCTTTTATTCAGTTATTTGTATATGTATAAAGTGAGAAAACTCGCTAGCGCCATTGTGTACTTTTACATACCTACTTATACCGTGCCAACCTATTTTTCAAATTTAAATTATTTGTTCTGAAATGTTGAAGCAAAATCGCAACAAATTTAATGTTATAGGGAGATAATTACTGCCCCTATTTTCTTAGAGAAAGGAATAAAAACTTTACGTATTAATTTTAAAGGTTACGGTGAAAAATTTTAGGGTTTTTCCTGAGATAGAAGGAATATTCAAACTCCCAAGCCTTTTTCGACCTCGACAAACATTTTGAAAGGTCTAAAGCTAATGATGGTGTACTTTTATACGATTTTGAACTGAGGAAAACATACGCAGGGATAGTGTAACTATATACAAAGAAACAATGAAGTAACAGCAGTCAATAGTTCGTGCCATACATAAACCTCTCAAACGTAATCTTTGGTATTTTCAGTATCCATATCTTCATCCAAATAAAAGCCATGTTAACTACCCATTTTTGTAACAATAATGCACTTACGCACGCGACGTATTAGTAATTTTTTGCAAACACTTATATCTGCTTTAGGAAAAAGACTACTTTTTTTGAAAAAAATATTCCAAAATATGGTTTTTACACCCAAAAAAATACATTGTTGATCAACTCCCTACTTTTCGAAAATCCAAATTATAAAAAATGTTTCAGATCGATCTTTAGTTAATTTGACAATTGCTGATACAAGATTTTGAAGCTCTTTGTTTGAAATTTAAGAAAATTAAATTCAAAAAATTTCTCGAATTCCGCAAAGAAAAATTGCTGTCTCTTTTCGAATTTTCCCTTTTTATATGATGGTTTTTATAATACAAATTTTATATACTACTGAAATATATCAGCCAAAAAGAAGGCATAGCGCTTTTTAATCAGACTTGTTGAATTATTGATTCAAAATAGCTTTAACCAGCCATTAGTCCATACAAATTGGTGTTTCGTCCCGGCGATCTCACTTGGACTCATCAGTTGACTAGTACGCGAGGGCGTTGTCAATGCGCAATTTTATTATGTTAAGTTCAACTTTCATGAACTTTTTGACAATTTTTGTTTTGTTTTAAAACAGTGCTTCAAGAAAACCAAAAATGTTAAAGATAACTAGAAAAAATTGGATCAGTTTTCATAATTTCGATTTTTGATAAAAAAAAAACAGGTGGTTAGGTGCTAGGTCAAAATTGCTTTTAGGTCATAAGCTCATAAGTCCAAATTGACGAATATTTGAATTATTTATTTCCAGACTTTGAGTTGAAAAATTTGGTTAAAGTCCTGGCTTGGCTGTGTTCATGTTCGCCTTATTAATTAGTTCAACTAATCTTAAGAAAGCATATCATGATATAACTATTTTGCATTTTATTGAATACAAAATATTTGTATTGTGTTTGTAACGGCCGTAATATTCACGCCGTTTAACATCGGTTTAAATTCAGTAGTCGGTTTAAAATTTTTAAACCGACTAATCGGTAATATTCACTCACTTAAACCGATCTTAACCAAAATTTTAATCCGAATGATCGGTTTAACTATACGATAAACCGACTCCAACTTAAACGAGGCATTTTCGTGTCGTTCAAACGATTCAAAATATTCAAAATTTTATTAGTTTATTCAGTCAGCGAAAAATATTAAGTCTAGCAGAAAGTAAGCGGAGCGTCACTTTCGTTGAAAGCTGCACCGTTCCAAAAACAGCATGACTGTTTGAACGAAGCCAAACATTATTTATTAGTCTTGTTGAAAAACGGCACCTGCACCGGTCTCCAAAACAGTAGCCATCAGATATTGATCGGTAAGTTTTTTAGATCTCTTTTTAGGTTGTTGCATTGTTCTCGCAATTAGAGATCCGTTCGTTGCTGATAGAGGAAGAAAAAAATAGAGAGAAAAGACAAATACAAGAATATACAACTCACTGGTGGTTCACTGCCACGTCTGGTGTTGCATTTGAAAATTCAGGAGATTTCCTCCCACCACCGTATGTGACCGTACGGTGTTATAGTATTGACGTCACTGGCCAAAATAAGGTCACACAACAAATCAGTTTTAAATTGAGGTAAAGCGTTTGGCCCGAGTTGAATTCTCTTTATATTCTTTTGGTAGCACTTCCTGTCCTTGCAAAATTTTAGATTTTTTGTTAATTTTGATTCAACACTAAAACACAACAAAGACTTCAATAAACTTGAAAAGATTGATAAAAAAAAAAACAGCAAACATGTGCTCAAAAGCCATACTCATACTTGCGATGCTATCCGACGTTCGGTTTAAATCACAAATTTGAACCGACATAAACCGAATGTCATTTTCTTCTTAAACGGGGTAAATATTACCAATTTAAACGAGATTTTGTCGGCGTGAATATTACAGCGGTTAGGGTACACTATTGTCCAATTGTTTGAACATCGTCAAACATAACCCTTTAATTTAAGAAGAGAAGTCGTATTTCGTATTCTCTAAAGTTTATTCAACTCTAAAACTCTCTTTATGTCAAAAATGGTTGAAGCTCTTTTTTTCCATTAAATCAGAAATGTGGTTATTATTCTCAAGGAAAATTGAATTCAAGATGCCAAAAATCATGAAAGTGTTTGTTGACCATCAACATTCAAATTTGAGCTTCCTGTACAGCTACCCTAACAAAGGCAAAAAATAATTCTTACCCAATGAAATGCAATACTAGGCGTGTTTTTTTGCAAGTCCATATGGATTTGTCGAAAAAAACGACATCGGGACTTAGGAACTTCTTACTTACAGTACGTAAGTCCCAATAATTATCTGGACTTAGCTAAGTCTATATGGATTTAAGTTGATGTTGTATTTACGTGTAAAACTATTAGTCCCGATGTCGTTTTTTTCGACAAATCCATATGGACTTGCAAAAAAAACACGGCTACTAAAACCTTATTATTTTGGACGAAAAAAATCACGTTGACCAACTTGATTATAAGACTCCTTTCATAATGATTCCTCTACTACATATATATACTTACTCTTACATATATTAGTGCTTTTAAAGCCGATTAACTACAACAAAAATAGTCTCAGAAAACCATAAGGACTAAGCATATATTTCGAATTTTGTATATGCAAAAAGAATATAAGAGAAATACTTCGTTTTTTAAAACCTTAATTTTTAAATCAAAAACATTTCTAGCAAACTCAAGAAGTTCCGATGACTGAAATTATACTTACATACCTCGAACTATTTCCGACAGCAGGAAATCCATCGCCCACTTGATTTTCTGACACAAAATCATCTCAATACCCTTCCCCTTTCCACATGATCGAATCCAAATGTGATGTATGAAAAAATTTAGGTATGAATGGATGGATATGCCAACTTATGATAATCCACTTAATGTTTACACTCGTAAAACTTGCTGTTATACCTATCCCAATAGAAATTACGTCAACCAAATTGAAAGAAAAACAAGAAAATCGACTGGATTCCTTCAAAATGATTTTCCGAGCTAAATAAACAAAATCATAATTCAACTTATGATCCGTGGCCACTGGCCAGGAAATATGAACTGTAAATGCTTCCAAAATGATTGATATATATTATATGAAAATAGCAACAAGCTAAATTACACTCTGCATCGCACTTGGAAAATTATCATTTTCATATCCAGAAAATATTTGTTTTTCATTTCCCTTATATACGATTACAAAGAAAGTATTCATGAATAATGAATAATGACTACGAATATACTCATGTTGGAAGGTTGCTTAGGCCCAGTTTCATAGTGCATGCAAACTTACCTCAAAATGAATATGTAGTAGTACGGCAGCTTAAGTGCAACATCATCAGACTATATGAAACTTTTTGTTTCACAAGATCTTTTCAGTATAGTTGTACTTCTGGCGTAATGGTTAGTAGTATGTTCAAATCGAACCTCTGTTTCACCCTTAAGCCTTTTCAGGAGAAAATAGGTACTTCTTCTTGTGAGATAAATTGTTTCAGATCTGTATGAAGACTGGGTAATTCCTTTAAGCGAAATATGATTTTTCATATTTAAATAAAAGCTTTCTCGCCGGCAGATTTCCCAAGAAACCAATTTAAAAAAAATACGGAATCGATCGAGTGATCCAGAATGTATATCAATCCATATGGATTAGTTCATCAAAATTGACCGTGAATTTTGGAATTTCCCTCTACCATCAAAATAAAATTCGAGTTCATTGAGAGCAAGTGGGTTGTTGTAAAATGTGAAAACAACAACAAAAAACAATTTTCAAGTTAAGTGCATTTTTGTTTGCCTGACACAAATCACTGACACTCATTTCAAAAGAATCCAATAACTAACTACTTACACCCGCTCTCATACAAAGGGAATGCTCGAAATTTGAAGGACAGTTCAAAGATAAAGTTCAGCCATCGCATCGCATCGGATGTAAAGGTGGGGAATGTTGAGAATAGTTCTTATATTCGCTGTCGGAAAGTAATCGAAATAAATGGTACTTGACTATATTGAAAATTCAGGGCAATGAAGATGTAAATTTAAGTAGGTATGTGGTTTTTTTTTTTGTGGGGTGGAGATGCAAGTATGTATAATACACAGACCAACACCTAGTGATGGTTATATTGAATGTGTCTGGTAGAGCAATTGCGAGTTCTAATTTCAGCATCCCATTGATTGATGAACTCACTACTAAATTATTCAATTGGCACCTGGCCCATCATCACCACGCCACGCCACGCCGGCCGCCTTAAGGATGTTGATTTGTCGCGCTTTGTGTGATTATTTGCACTGAATTCCATCATCGATTCGGTGTGAAACGCATTTAAATATTAATTGGATTATATTGTGAGGAGTGAGATGGAAATTTAATCTGACAGGCAGTTAAATTTGTATGGGAAAGTAATTACAATGGCATAAAATATTAAACAACCTGATGTTAATAAAGGGTCCGCCAAATAACTTTTTTTTTTTGAAAATGGCGCAAAACATCGAGTGAGCTTCGGCTGTGTGGCACGTAGCGCCGTCCTGTTGAAACCAAATGTTGCCAATATCCTCCTCTTCAATTTTTGTGAACAAAAATTCGTTCAACATGGCCCGATAACGATCGCCATTGACTGTAACGGCCACTCCTTGCTCATTTTCGAAAAATGGCCCAATTATGCCTCTGGACCAAAATACGCACCAAACAGTGACTCGTTTTGGGTGTATCGGCTTTTCAATGTATGCGTGTGGGTTTTTCTGTGCCCCAAATGCGACAATTTTGCTTGTTTACTACCCGCAAAGATCAAAATGAGCTTCATCTGAAAAGATGATTTTTTTTTTGGCAAAATCGGCATCTTCTTTGAGTCGATCGCAGGCCCACTTAGCGAAGCGTATACACAACCATATTCGTTCAGCGGAAGGATAAAACTAATTATCTGTCAAATCAGACATGAGCTAAGTGTTACCATTCACGAAATAAGCACTAGTTGCAAAAAAAACGTTAGATGGCGAACCCTTATATAATTTGCATAGACTCCATATTCTTCGTCTAATAACAAAACAAAAATAGTTCTTAATCATTGATTTATGAATATATCTTTTAAGTTTTTCATCAATTAACATGATTGATGGGATCAACTAAAAAAATATATTTCCAAGCTCATAATTAAGCAAAATTATAGCATGTTATATCAGAAAAAAATAAAAAAAAAAAAAATAAATAAAACTTTTATTCATCTTCAATACACACATCAGATCAGCCGCCAAAGACTGAATTTATTTTTAATATCATTATCTGGACCAGCGCGAGTATCCCCTGACGTAAAATTTCTTCCACCTACCGCATATAGACTCAAACAAAACTTATATTTCCCATTCAAAAAAACTTAAAAAAATAAAAAAAAACAACAACACAAAACTAAAATAAATAAAAAAAAATGTGTAGTTTATTAGAAAAAAGAATAAGAAAAACCCCATCCAAATGGCAGTGAAAACGAAATAAAAAAAATACGATTTTTTGGCATCATTTCAATTTGTTCAAAGATAATATATGTACACTTTACCGCCTTTCTCACACGATGCAAATGTATCTCATAGATCAACATGACTCATGCGGTGTGTTCTCTAAGACACACCTGTAGATATATAGAATAAAAGAAGATAATCATCATCATTGGATGTTCTTTTTTAAATTTATCAACAAAGAATCGACGACGCGCCACACTAAATTCTATAATTGAAAAAATCCTATTTTTAAATTCAATTTATGTCGCGACAGTGCACTTAAATTCATGAAAAGGTTTTTTTCTTCATCTGATGTAAATCTTTGACAGTAATTGCTAAAGAAGTAGTCAAAGATACAATTCTTGTTATACAAACTCATTACTCGGGGGAAATTTATAAAATTCAGAAATGGTATAGAATCCATTGAAAATAGGATTGTGGAATACTTAAAATAATTAATTTATGAGCAAAATTTAATTCATGCTTAATTTTTGGAGACTAAATTTAGGCACACACAGACTAATGGCTCCCACATTAGAGTTTTACGAGTAAAATGGGACACATTCAAAACAACTATGAAACTTATTAAAAACTTTTCAATTTAACACGAAAAGGTACATCTATGCCAGTGGTAGGGTAAACTACAAACGTGGGCTTTCCTCGGTATTACGTTACGAGGTCAAACTTTATAATGAAGCACATTACTTTAAGAAAATCTAAGGATATTTTGGGTACATTCAATGACAAAAATCTGAAGATCCTCTTCAAGCAAACTAGTCCGTTTTGGATCCGTGCAGGTAGTCAACAATGTATGGACAACTTCGCATACGGATCCAAGTAAGGATCCTCAAAACTGCGTTTGGTGGCTCAAATTAGTATGGAAATTAGAATCACCACGGAACACTTCTGCATGCATTGTGAGAAAGAGAGCTCACCATACTCAGTGAAAGCTGAAACCAAAACGGATCCAAATCGAATCAAAATAAAATTGATTTTCCAATTGATTTTAATATTACCTACAAATAAACAACAAAGTCTTTTTTTCATTTAAAGAAACTTTTATTGATCAATTATAAAAACAAAACATTTACAAACACATTTAGTCGCACTAGGAAAGAAGGAATGAACGACAAACATTAAAATTTGTATTATTAATCGAAAATTTCTCAAGATTTCATAAGAAACAAACTAAAAATAAAAAAAAGGTGTGGAAAAAAACAAAATGCCTTTAGACAAAAAAAAAATTGTGTGAGTGCCGGGACTCACGGTTAATATGTGTAAACATCAACGTGCGCGGATCCAAAACGGACTTGTTTTTGCTTGAAGGGGATCTTAAGATTTTTTTTCACTGAACGCACCCATCCTGGTATGCAGATCGTAACGTTGCACACCATAGCGTTGCACGACGTAACGTTGCACACGAAAGTTCACGTTTTTTTTTCACTCTACCGCCAGCATAGATGTTTACACATCAAAAATGTATGTAAGTGTGCGTGAGATACTACGTTTTGCATTGATCTAAGAAAGACCGACAAGGTAGGGTCGGATCAGTCAATTTGCTTGAGGGGTCGGAATTTTATTCTACGTTTACATACAAGACCGAAAGATCGAGGTGGAATAAGGCTCTCCAAAACGAATCCGAATACTTAGAAACGACAATGAAATTTTCGCCTGTCTAAATTTATTTACCTTGCTATTAATGAGCGTGCCCATACTGGCGTGATGCGAATTTTTGACCATTCTTCGGTCGTCGCACAATTTCTCCGTATGTTTCGCTCCGGTTTGAGAGAGATTTTAGTGTTGGAAGTTAGTTGACAGTTCGAACTATGTAAGTATTATAATGCTTCCCCTCTAGCTGTCAACTATTAAGTGTTAAATGCCATTGGAGGTTGGCTACCGTGTCAATGAATTACAACCGCGTTCTTAGTGATTTCCACTGACAATAAATTGCAACTAAATATTCTATAAACGTCAAAGTATATAATTCGCCGGCTATATTTCAAAATACAAAGTGACATTCATTGGAGGTTAGTTTAGTATGAAATTAAGACTGAAATTTGTGTAAGTTTTACTGGATGGAACAATAGTGTGGCATGTTGCATCCAATAGGGTGCACTACGTATTGTGTAATACGTAACTTAGACAAACGTTGATGTTTACTCATACTAAGCGTGAGTCCCGGCACTCACACCTTTTTTTTTAAAGGAATGGAGAGGGAAGCAACTATTGACAACTCTTAAACTAATACCAAAAGTTTTGCCTGCATAATCAAAGAAAATTTAAACAAAATCAAAAAATACACAGAAATTTAATAAATTCAAGTTCGGATGGAAATTTTAAAGAACAAATTTCAACCTATGGTATTCCCTGTTTGTATAGGTTATAGTATAATACCCTTCATGTATTCCATAATATTGTATATGTATCGTAAAACAACTTGAATCCAAAATGCAAATGCCTCTGTTGTCATCCACTCCAAGAGTAAAATAAAACGTTTTCCTTCTCTCTTGTCTTTCTCTTTTATAAAAAAAAAAAAAAAAAACTCCATTGTTAGATTATGCACCTCATTATTTTTCCTCATCAACTATCTGTCCAAAATATTTGATATATCACTTTTGCCATCACTCATTTCTTTCATTCTTCTTTTCATAAAACTAAAAATAAATACGAAATAAAACCAAAACAGGAGTCTGGACACCGAAAAACCAAACACCAACGTCCTCCAGAACCAATTTAAACGAATTGCAACCCCAACACATCAACAACAACAACAACAACAATAGCAGTAGCAGCACAAACTCATCTCCAGTGAAAGAAAGACGAAGTGAAAATCGATCATCATCGGCTTGTGGGCGTACTAACCAAAAAGGTATCCCAACACCACCACCACCTCCATTGTGGACGCCTCAGCCCGAACGAAAACAATTCCGTCCGGTGCATTTTGAGTCGCCAACGCTCCAAAGGAAATACGTACAACAGCAATCTTCGTCAAGCGAAGTACCATCGCCTCCGTGGTCCTGTACAAATTCACAGCCATTTCCAGGATATCAATCACAGAGTTGTACAAACCTCAGTCAAAAGGATACGGCAATTTCTTGGCCACCCCAAGCATCATCGCATCAGGTAGTCCATCAGCCAAAGAGAGTCATTGTTAATGAAGAAGTCGGGGACGACATAGTCGACGAAGGATTTCCACCGACCACAAGCATAGCGGAAAAAATCAGAAGTAATTTCCGGTGAATTAAAGCCCCGGTGCATCTTACTCCGCTGTGCCGCCGGAAGGGCTCTTTTCACTGTCCCATGCTCATTAATCTCATTTGTTTTTTTCTTATTTCTTTTTTTTTTTGTATCCTTACTTCGACGACGACTCACGGTAAATTGATTGTTTTTTTTGGGGTGTAAAAAAGGTTTTGAGAGATCAAATTCAAACAACGAGCTGTATCGGCCTTTGGTGCGGCTTAACCCACATGAAAAACCTGCCATTTTAAAGCCAAATGAAGTCAGTAAGTATGAATTGATTAAACAAAATTATTTTCAATGTCACTTATAATTTACCAACCAACCTTTCACCTGAGTGACTTTGTTTCAGCAACACAATACTTTTAAATACAAAAACCTTTAAGAACCAATTTATTTATTCACTGTAAGAAAATTCAAGTTTTATTTCTTGTAATTTAAAGAATTTAACTTAGTAAGTGTTGCATATTTTTTAGGCTTGATAATCATGTATTTATATATAAAACTATTTGGTATGAGAAATTTCACAATTCACGTTGAAGAATTTTAATCTTTTGATTGATTAAAATCCCTATAATAGTTATTCAACAAAATCTTTGCATATTTTTAGGCAATATTATTAGGAAATATTGTTTTACTATCTTAGTTTTAGTACAATTACTAGCATTTTTTATTTTAAACAGCTAAGCACAGTTAAAAAATATTGAGATTTTTTATTTAAATCTTTATTTGACACAAAGCGTTGCATATTTGTCGGTGACACACATTTTTAAAGTTATTTCATAGTTAAACATGATTAATATTAGATATTATACTTATTGATTTTCATTCCTTTTAAGAACGAATTAACTAAAAGTGTTGCATACTTTTAGGTGATATTAATGGGGATAATATTATTTAAATGTATCACTGTTATAATAATTCATCATTAGCATTATATGCTTCAATCTGTTAATATTAAAAAAAAAATCTTTTAATTACAATTTTTAGTTGGAATCATTGTTTATCAAAAACTGCTGCATATTTTGTCAGTGCCTACCTCATAAAATTATATTTTGTGTCATAGTTTTTTTTTTTTATAGCATAGCACTAATTTTCAGCTCACTTGCTTGAATAAGATTAGTGTAACAATAACACTCTTATGACAAATCTATCCAAATTAATTATGTTGCATACTTTTAGACATTTTAAGAAAAAAAATGATTAAAATAGCTTAAATAAATATAATTTATAAAAATATTATGTAGGTGTATCTAGTAACTATTTGCTTGTTTATTACACCAAGTGAAAAAATATGATAAATGTAATGTGTTTTTTGGAGAAAAAAATCAGTACAAACTACTTTTACATATTTACTTTTCAGCTTAAAGATATTCAGCTATGAATATATTTCGGAACCAAAGCCAAATAAAGTTGCAAACCTAATTAAATACAAAAATAATCAAAAACACAAAAAGAAACAGTTGCATACTTTTTGACTTAAAAATAATGTTAAATTCGGTATATGTTTAAATTAATGTCCAGGTAGATTTCATTATAAGCAGCACATTGAGCGTACAGAAAAGCATATTCACCAAACACAAACGTCCAAAAAACCAAAATACAATTTATTCAAAGTAAATTCTGCACCTTATCAACACTTAAAACAGATTAATTCATGTAAAATAAGATTTGTGCTTACAACAAACGTCTTTCATGCAATAATTGCATACTTTTAGGCTTAAAATTTCTGTAATTTACTGGGAAGTGCGCTTAATTAATTCATCAACACTTATCGTATGGCATGTTCCTTGAAAAAAAAACATAGTTGTTGTATTAGTTTTAGTTGCATCCATTTTTTAGACAAAAATCAAAGGACCAAATTTAATCATATTTTTAAATTTTATCAAAAAAAAAAAAAAAAAACATTGCATTTCAGTTTTTTCTCTTAAAAACGAGTATATGAGTGAACCGGAAACGGAATACGACAAACCTAAGAAAATGGCCCAATTAAGTCGACGGCAGTACGATGGTATTGGACCAACAACAAAACATGGAATGCCACTTGTCCTTAGATCGGTAATACAAAACAAAACAAAAATTATAAAAACTCAAAACAAGTGAATTATATGCAAACAAATTCTTCTCTTCTTCTTGTTTTCATTTTTGATAATATCATCGTTATCGTCGTCGTCGTCGTCATCGTTGTCGTTATAAATATTATCTACGTTTCACGCACACAGGAAGTCAAGGAGCCAAATCAACATGAATGGTATAAAAGGATATTCCAAACGATACACAAACAAAAGAATCCTGGTACGAAAATAAGTCGATGGCATTCTATTCGAAAATAATATACATATTCGATAATATAATGTTTCCTGCCTAGAAGCAAGCTATAGACATAAACAAAACATACCTAGGGAATTGTACAAGCTAAATATTATATTTTCTAAAAGATGAAAATTCACAAAACTAAAATAATGCACAGACGCAAGTTGAATAGATTCCATAATGCTTTTGATTCGGAGAAGAAAACATAGATGGATATAGAGAATATTGTTAAAAAAAAAAATGGATTGTATATTTTGATTATTATTTATATCTCTTCTGTTGGGCTCTGATGCTCTTATATTCTGTTCATTTTTGAAATTCCTTTTATCCTTGTTAAATCGGTTCGTTAGCCAAATTGCAGAGAAAGATACTATTTCGACTGAAAACTATAAAATGATATCCTTCTTCATAATTTAATTTTACTAATAATATAGGGTGTTTTTTTTTAGACGTGTGGTTTTCAAGAAAAAATGCACATTATTTAATGTTATGGCCAAGAATTTAGTTTTATTACAAAGATAAGGGTTTGCCATTATGTTTTAAAAATGATTTCTGGCAAGTGGCCGACACGCGGCTGGCTCGAATAAATTCCAACCGAGAGGCCCAATATTCGATCACTTTTTGCAGCAATTGGGGTCGTATGTCAGCAATAACGCGCCGAATTTTCTCTTACAAAGCGTCAATCGTCTCGGGCTTATCTGCGTAGACAAGCGACTTCATATAACCTCACAAAAAACAGTCCAGCGGTGTTAAATCGCACGATCTTGGCGGCCACGCCACAGTCCCACGACGCGAGATAATGCGCTCACCAAAAGTTTCCTTCAATAAATTGATTGTTTCATCAGCTGTATGGCATGTACCGCGCGCCGTCTTGTTGGAACCAAAGATTGTCCACATCAACATCCTCCAATTCGGGCACGAAAAAGTCCTTAATCATGGCTCAATAGAGTTCCCCATTGACTGTAACATTATGGCCGGCTTCATTTTTGAAAGAATTATGGACCAATGATTACTTCTGCCCATAGAGCACACCAAACAGTGACTTTTTGAGAATGTAGCGGCGTCTCAACAATGGCTTTGTGTATTATGATCACTCTAAATACGACAATTTTGCTTATTAACGTACCCATTCAACCAAAAATGAGCTTCATTGCTAAACAAAATTCGCTTATGAAAATTGGGATAAACGGCAATTATGTTTTGGGCCCATTTGGGCACGATTTGCAAAACGTTGTAAGTCTATTTAATATGAAATGGCAAACCAAACATAGCCTAAATCAAGCAACAGTTGTCAAAACGAACAACTCCGAAAAAAGAATTACCAATTTAAAAACCAAACGTCTAAAAAAACACCCTGTAAAACAGATTGAATAGAAAGTAGAAATTTCATATTTCAGTACAATTTAGAAAGGTACCTACAAATTTTGTTTTATTTGTTTTTTTTTTTTTAAAAGAGTATTGATGACTGAAAAGTTTTCTCAACCTAGCTATGGCTCAATCATGTAGGACGATCTTGTATTTTTAATTATTTTTTTTTTGTTTTAGTTTTCCTTGATTCGCAATAGTTTTCGTATTGATTTCAATTTCGCATTTTAAATCACAAATTTTCAAATTACATTTTTTGCAAATCACCTAGCCAAATAAATAATGAAAAGAGTGTGAGATTGAATATGCAAACTTTAATCTTGCTTTTCACTCCCAAAATCCAGAGAGAACAAAGTCCAGCGTTAAACTATTTGTACTAAACTTTCATTCTTAATCAACATAATTTCTAATGGGTGATTTTTTAAGAGGTTTACAACTTTTTAAAAAAAAAAAACACAAAAAATTCGAAAAAATGAATGAAATATTTATTTGAATCGATAGTTTGAACCTTGCAATTTAATGTTTAAAAATAATTTCATGCAAATGTTGACCGCGGCTGCGTCTCAGGTAGCCCATCCGCTGAGTCCAATTTTGGCATACTCTTTCACACATATCGGCCGGTATCTCACGAATGAATGCATGGATGTTGGCTTCCAGTGCGTCAATCGAAGCGGGCTTGTCCCTATAGACATTAGCCTTGACATACCCCCACAAAAAATAATCTAATGGTGTCAAATCGCACGATCTAGGCGGCCAATTGACCGGCCCGAAACGTGAAATTAACTGTTCACCAAACTCGCCTCGCAATTGCGCCATTGTTTCGCGTGCTGTGTGGCATGTGGCACCGTCTTGTTGAAACCACATATCATGCAAGTCAAGAACTTCCATTTCGGGCAAAAAAAAGTTTGTTATCATAGCTCGGTAGCGTTCACCATTGACAGTAACGCTGCGATTCGCATCATCTTTGAAGAAATAGGCCCAATAATGCCGCCGGCCCATAAACCGCACCAAACAGTGGCTTTTTCGGGATGCATTGGTAGCTGTTGCAATGCTTCTGGCTGATCTTCACTCCAAATGCGGCAATTTTGCTTATTTACGTACCCATTCAACCAAAAATGAGCCTCATCGCTGAACACAAGCAGCGCGCGATGAACATTTCGAACCGAGCACGAATTTTGATAGTAAAATTCAATAATTTGCAAGCGTTGTTCATTTGTAAGACGATCCATGGTTAAATTGCAAACCAAACTGAAGCTGTTTGACAGTGACACAAGGTACTAAACACACGTCAGCTGTCAAAACCAGTGTTGCCAAAACCAAACCAGCCAAAAAATCACCCGTTATATTATCATGATCAAATTTTTAAGAGATTTTGTCAAAAATAATTGTCTTTTAGGAAGAAACGAAATTCAGTTTCAACATTAAAAATACATAGCCCCCCACTGTCTAGTTCGTCCTCATTTCAATTGAAAATTCACACCATTTTATTCATTGAGTCTAAATATTTTGCGAAATAAATCATATAAATATACAAAAAAAAACATCATTTTGGAACAATACAAAACTATCCTTTGAATTTGAAGCTAAATTCTATATTAAATGTGGCAAACAGAATCCCCACACAGTGGGTATGTTTTTTTTGTTTTTGTAATCTTGAGGAAAATATAAAATACCAGAGCCCACATTCTTCTCAGATGAAAGCATTTTATAATTTACTATTCAACTTTCGTTTAGTGCTTAAAAGAAAAAAAAAAAAAAGAAAATAAATTTGCAACGTAACCACGCTCTGGAAAGTTTTAAAATAAGATGTTTGAAGCCACCAGTGTCCTTACAGTCGTGGGCTGGCTGATTACAAGAATGCAAAAAAAAAAAAAAAAAAAAAAACAGCGAATCCCTTCTCATCATCCTTATTTTTCTTTTCTTTGGTATTTTTATTTATTTATTTTTCTTTTTGCTTTGCTTTTATCCTTGTTATTGCAACTTTTCCGCAAATTAATTATGTTTGTGCGCTTCTGTGCGAACTTTTCATTTTGCTTCTACTTCATTTCTATCATTTTTTTTTTTTTTTATTCTTAAGTTGATTTTAAGATTGTTTTTTTTTTTTTTTACACTAAGAATGTTATCATTAGTATTTTCTGCTTCGAATCATTTTTATTTATTTCTTTTGCTGTTTTTTTTTTTTTTTTTTGTTTTCTTATTTTCATCGCCATTGCAATAATTTTTATTTTAAATTAAACAAACACAAAAGATAATTAATAATGAAGTTCCTGTTTTCCAAAATAAATAAAACCACAAGGAAGACTACATAAAGTTGTTGCAATGTATTGCAAGAAAAATATAAGAAAAAAAAAAAACAAACAAACAGAAATGTAATCAGAAAAAAAAAACACGGATGGTGGAACATTTATTTTTTTTATTTTGTTTATTCTTCGTTTGCATTTGAAGACAGAAATTAAATTAAAACAAAATATTGTTTTTTTTTGTCTGTTTTGCTTATTTCTCAACGCCCCCTCCTTGCAGATGATTACGTGACAATACGCTACAAATGTCCCAGAGGTGAATTATTTTTATATAAAAATATTTGTTTCCACAATCTCATATATTTCTCTCGAGGAGTAGTTAGTTTTTCATCTTATACCTTCATACATATACATAGATTAGAATTGCTTTCCTCCGAAAATATCACGCTGACATGACGCATGGATTTTTATTCATTCCAACATCGGTTTTCATTTGTTTTTTTTTTTTTTTTTTATTCATCTAATCAGGGAATGCCTTAATTGAAAAAAAAATCAGACTTTTATATTTCATTGCTGGAAAATGCTTTTGCTTTGCTTGCTTTTCATAGAATATTAAATGGTTTATTAAGCTTAATGTTGGGCTTATGATGCAGCACTTGCATGGAGTCATATATCTACGTTTAAGAAGGAAATAACATCATCTCATGATTAATACAAATTCATATGGATATTTAAATTATTTATTTTTTAATGAAATTACATTTTAAAGAATATTCATTTATTTCAAATAGCACTTGTTATAAGAACTGTATAGTTCTTATGCGTAGTTATTAACTAAATCAAATAAATATTGACATTCAGGTATCATTACAAAGTAATCCTTTAAATAGGACATTCTTTTGTATTTCAGATTCATGTTTACACTCTCTTTTAATTACATGCATATTTATTTTTTTAATCATATTGAAATTAAATATAAAAACACCAACACACATACATACATACTTACATAATGTATGAAAATATATTTGTGGGAATTTTGGAGAAATAAGATAACTCAAAAATGTATTTTTTCAGTAAAAACGAAGACCCAAAATCATAAAATAAATGCAAGAAATCATGTAGTCTGGCTTATTGTTTAAATGACGTCCAGGTACAACATACTAAAAGTCCACAACCTAGTCCCGCGAGCTTTAGACTGGAGGGAAGGGTAAAGGTCCTCTTTTGTAACTTCGTGAATATTTTGAAAACCAATGTTTACGTCCATAATATTCACTCCGTTTAAAATGGGTTTAAATTCAGTAGTCTGTTTATTTCATTTCATTACGATACGATAAACCAACTCCAACTTAAACGAGGCATTTTCGTGTCGTTTAGGTACGGTTTAAATGGTTTTAGCTAATATTCAACATTTTATTGGTTTATTCAGTCAGTGCAAAATATTCAGACTAGCAGTAAGTAAGCGGAGCGTCACTGTCGGGGAAGGACAAGCCAGTTGTTGAAAGAGTCACCGTTCCAAAAAAACAGCATGACAATTTGAACGAAATTTGTAACGGGTGATTTTTTAAGAGGTTTAGAACTTTTTTTTAAAAAAAAAACACAAAAAATTCGAAAAAATGAATGAAATATTTATTTGAATCGATAGTTTGAACCTTGCAATTTAATGTTTAAAGATAATTTCATGCAAATGTTGACCGCGGCTGCGTCTCAGGTAGCCCATCCGCTGAGTCCAATTTTGGCATACTCTTTCACACATATCGGCCGGTATCTCACGAATGAATGCATGGATGTTGGCTTCCAGTGCGTCAATCGAAGCGGGCTTGTCCCTATAGACATTAGCCTTGACATACCCCCACAAAAAATAATCTAATGGTGTCAAATCGCACGATCTAGGCGGCCAATTGACCGGCCCGAAACGTGAAATTAACTGTTCACCAAACTCGCCTCGCAATTGCGCCATTGTTTCGCGTGCTGTGTGGCATGTGGCACCGTCTTGTTGAAACCACATATCATGCAAGTCAAGAACTTCCATTTCGGGCAAAAAAAAGTTTGTTATCATCGCTCGGTAGCGTTCACCATTGACAGTAACGCTGCGATTCGCATCATCTTTGAAGAAATAGGCCCAATAATGCCGCCGGCCCATAAACCGCACCAAACAGTGGCTTTTTCGGGATGCATTGGTAGCTGTTGCAATGCTTCTGGCTGATCTTCACTCCAAATGCGGCAATTTTGCTTATTTACGTACCCATTCAACCGAAAATGAGCCTCATCGCTGAACACAAGCAGCGCGCGATGAACATTTCGAACCGAGCACGAATTTTGATAATAAAATTCAATAATTTGCAAGCGTTGTTCATTTGTAAGACGATCCATGGTTAAATTGCAAACCAAACTGAAGCTGTTTGACAGTGACACAAGGTACTAAACACACGTCAGCTGTCAAAACCAGTGTTGCCAAAACCAAACCAGCTTAAAAATCACCCGTTATAAATGTTTTGAGAAACGGCACCGCCACCGGTCTTCAAAACAGTAGCCA
Organism: Leucozona laternaria; assembly: GCA_932273885.2. Taxonomy (NCBI): domain Eukaryota; kingdom Metazoa; phylum Arthropoda; class Insecta; order Diptera; family Syrphidae; genus Leucozona; species Leucozona laternaria. Next base: position 15,926,318 of record OW026368.1, on the reverse strand, counting down.
TTAGATATTGATCGGCAAGTACTTTAAGTCTCTTTTTGTGTTAAAGCATCGTTCTCGCAATTCGAGATCCGTTCGTTGCTGATAGAAGATAGAGGGAAAGAAAAAAAAATAGAGAGAAAAGACTAATAGAAGAATATACAACTCACTGGTCTGGTCACTGTCACGTCTGGTGTTGCATTGAAAATTCGGGAGATTTCCTCCCACCAGCGTGTGCGACCGTTCGGTGTTATATATTTGACGTCGCTGGCCAACATAAGGTCACATAACAAATCAGTTTTAAATTGAGTAAAGCGTTTGGCCCGAGTTGAATTCTCTTTTTATTCTTTTCATCATCACCATCGTCGGCTCGACAACCGGGGTCCGGTCCTGGCTTCCTTCATCAAGTCTCTCCACCCATCCCGGTCTCGAGCCGCCGCCATCCAGTTGCGCACCCCAAGGATCCGGGCGTCCTGGTCTACGCCATCTCTCCAGCGCAAGCATGGTCTACCACGCTGTCGTCTACCATAGAATGTACCACAAAGAACTTTCCGAGCAGGTTCCTCTTCGCTCATGCGAGCTAGGTGCCCTGCCCACCGGAGTCTACCGAGCTTAATTTTTGTCACGATATCTGTTTCAAGGTAGATTGCGTACAATTCATGATTGTACCGTCTCCGGGATCGTCCTTCCTCACATATGGGGCCAACAATTCTCCTTAAGACTTTTCTCTCGAACGCGGCTAAAAGGTCGGAGTGCCTTTTGCTAAGCGCCCAAGTCTCGGATCCATATGTGAGTACTGGCAGGACCATGGTCCTGTACAGCAGCAGTTTTGAAGTTATGGTGAGATTTCTGTATTTGAAGAGCTTTGACAGACTATAATAGGCCCTGTTGGATTTGAGAAGCCGCCCGCGTATTTCTTCTTCTATATTGTTATCGGCTGCTACTATTGACCCAAGGTATTTAAAGGATTGCACCACTTCAAATTCGTGCTCCGCTACCTTGATTGTTTGACCAACTGTTCCTCTCGCATTCGACGCCACCATGTTCATATTTTGTTTTTATTCTTTTGGTGGCACTTAATTTGGATTCAACTCTAAAACACAACTAAGACTTCAATAAACTTCAATAAAAAGTTACCCCCCCCTCTAATTTAAAGTAAATTATAAAAAATTTTTTGACAGCTTTTTCACTTTCAAATGCTTTTTCTAAAAAAAAATATTTTTGAAGCTTATTGCAAACCCCACGAATATATTTTTTGCTTTAATAGGATGTGTGTGATTGATAGATAAATTTCATTATTTTAAAGAAAATGCCAGAATTTAAAATTTATTTTTTGAGTAAAATAATTCTAATTTTAAGCTATTTTTTGTTGTATGTTCTCTTTAAATAAATATTAAATTTACATTAATAATACTTATTTACCTACTTATTAACTAATACATTTTTTTTAATGTTGCTGCTGCTTAATCGTTAGTTTTTAGAGAATGCAGCTGTCAAGGTAATTGAATACAAATATCGATAATTATTTTAAATGTTTTACATTTATATTATGGAAGATCTTAAATATTTTAAAATTCAATTTAGTTCAAAACAACACTAAGATATTTTTTTTTTATTTTTTTCGGTTATGATTGATTTTCTGTTAAAATTTGGATTCAGAAAATCATCTACTCTAAGTTTAGCTTTACAAAATTCACCTTTTGAAATTTGAGAAAATATAAATTAAACAAAAAAAATTAAATTCTGTTTCTTAATACAGAAGAGACGTTTTATACTTCTTATTTACAGTAATCTTAAAATTAATTTTTCTATAAAAAAAAAGTAAGTCAGAAAATTTGGGATTACCATTTTAAGTATTGACGTAATGGTTGACTTGATAGTTTGACGTCAATCGCGGGACTTTTGCTCGCCCACAAAACTTGCTAACTAGAAAGTTTAATTATTCATTTTTCATTCATATGTATGCTTATGCAGGGTGTTTCCTAGTTCATGAACAATACTTTGGGAAATTATTTAGAGAAATCGTTTGAAAAGATAGTGTATCTCCTCCCGGTTGCTGTGTGGGAGAGGCAATTTTCAAAAACATTGACTTGAAATGAATAGAAAAATATTAGAAAAATTATACCTAGCTACTTCACCACTTACAGTACCATTCAATAGAATTTTTTAAGCCAAAAATTCATTCTTTTCGTTGTTTTAATAAAAAAAGTTGTTTTAATGAACAGTTTTTGCAAAAAAATATTTTAAAACACTAAATTTTGAAAAAACATATTTTATAAACGGATTTTTCTCTTAATGTACTTGTACATAATTAAGTTCCTTGTTTGTACTACAAATTTTTCTTTTGATTTTTAATGTTTTCATTGATTTTTACCCGAACACTAAGGGCCAGTTTCACATTCAAAAATTGACACTTAAATAGGGAATGTGAAAGATTAATTCCAAATATCACAGTGCACTGTTACCTGAATAACTGGCACTTAAGTCTCCGATGTTGGTGACTTAAGTTCCACTTACGCTGGCTATTAAATTTAGCTTAAATTCCTAATATGGGAAACTTAAGTGCCGCACTTATTCCGGTAAGTGTCGGCTGTGAAACTGGCCCTAAACCACCCACATTTTTTATCAACAAAATTTTGTACACGCCAAGTCTTGGAGTTTTTTGTTCCATAAAAATTTTTTAATTTCGTATCTCCTTCGCAACCGCTTACTCCTATTATGGCTTTGAAAAAAACTATTGGATTATATTATTAATTTTGCCGTAGTTGTTTTTATATTTATTTATTCGTTTTATGTCAATGTTTGAGAAAATATCACCTCCCTTTTAAACTAGGGGAAGTAGACACCCCTTCTAAATGATTTCCAAAGTATTGTTAATTAAACATGAAAAAGTTTGTATTTTTTTTATTTAAAAAAAACTTTGTTTTGGTCTCATTAGCAAGTACCATATATTTGTACCAAAATAAATATTTCGGTTTCATAAACTTCCAAACCTGCCATCCTCTTCCACTGCCCCTTCCTAATGGAAAGCGGCAACTATACAAAATGCCAATACGTGAATTTCTTGGGCTTGTTTTCACCGCTTAGTGTGTAAATGAATATCACAAATTGTTACAAAATGGTGATTTTAACAAAAAAAAAATTCAGTGCTCGTTAGCAGAATTCTGAAAAACAGAATTTTTACCAAACAGAATTTTGAAAACCATAATTTCGACCCCCGGTTCCGTTTACACTATATTATTTTGTTTGGTCTAACTTGTGAAGTTTCTACCAACGCAGCGTATCGATGGTAACATGAAAAGACTTCGTAAGCAGAGATATTGATATTATTTTTTATTCAAAATTATCATTGAAAAGCTTTTTCGAAATAACAATTATTGCATAAAAGATGTGGCACAATCATGGAAAAAATTGAATAATTCTATTCTAGTTTTCAATAATGTTTTACTAAAGGGTTTTCCAATAAGAGGTGTTATTTTGATATTCAAAGAAAAATGGCATTTTTTGAGATAAATGATCGGATGTTTATTTCATTATAAAGAAGAAGGTATGCCGTTAATAATGAAACACAACATCAGCCAAATGGCCGCCACGACCACGCTTACAGGACCATATCCTTTTCATGAAATTTTCCATTACCAAATCGCAAAGTGGCTGCCCTATGTCCTCGATAGCCTCACGAATTCCATCTTTGAGGTCTTAAACCGACGCTGGGCTGTTGGCGTAGACCTTATCTTTCACGTGGCCCCAAAGGAAGAAGTCGCAAGGTGTTAAATCGCAAGATCTCGGTGGCCAATTGTGATCACCTCTTCGAGAGATAACACGGTCCGGAAACTTTTCCCGTAAAACATCGATGGTTTCATTGCTTGTGTGGCACGTAGCGCCGTCTTGTTGAAAGTAAACGTTGACCAGATCAATACCATCCAATTCCGGCCATGAAAAATCATTAATCATCTCTCGATAGCGCAATCCAATGACCGTAACTGTTGCTCCAGCCTCATTTTCGAAAAAGTAAGGTCCAATGACCCCGCCGGACCATAAACCGCACCAAACAGTCACGCGTTGAGGATGGAAAGGCTTTTCAATAATAACTCTTGGGTTTTCCGAGCCCCAGATGCGACAGTTTTGCTTGTTGGTTGAAATGGGCCTCATCAGTCAAAATGATTTTTCGATGAAATTCCGGATCATTTTCATGCATTTCAAGGACCCAATGAGCAAAGACACGACGTTGTTGATGATCAGCCGGCTTGAGTTCTTGTGTAAACTGAACTTTATAAGCCGTAAGACCCAAGTCTTTATGCAAAATACGGTGTAATGACGTTTGTGGAATGCCTAATTCCAAAGAATGACGAGGAATGGAAAAACCTGGGTTTTCTTCAACAGTTTGGTCTACAACAGCAATATTCTCAGTTGTTCTTGAGCGACGTGCACGGCTTTTATTCTTCACATCACTTACTTGTCCCAACAGCTCGAATTTGTCCACCAATTCCTGTATTGCGGTCCGACAAGGTGCTTTACGACGACCCAAAAATGTTTTAGTTTTACGAACCGTCTCTGCCAAATTTTCACCATTTTTATAGTGAATTTTAATAATTTCAATGCGTTGTTGAAGCGTGTATCGTTCCATTTTTATTAATGGCGTAGTTTTTACTTGTCAAATGTCAAAAAAAGACAGCTTCAAAAGTGACAGCTACCGAAATAAAGGAAAACCCTTTATATGCATCACTTTTAAATGAACAAAACGGTGGATACTAAAATAATTCTGAGCATTTTAAGAGTTAATTTAGGTACTCGAAATAATCATCACCGATATCGATGAGTTAAATTCGTTGAACCCCACGTATCAATATTTGTACCTGAGAAATACCAAATTGCGAATGTAAAATTTAGCATCAGCGTTGTTCTGTAGATATTTTATTTTCATTCGAAATATCTAAAATGCTTCCCTAGCTGATTCGCTTAGGACTATGGCCTTTCTGGCTTATTACTAATCAATAATTGTAAGCCAATAAACATTTTGCTGCAAAAATTCATCAACATTATGCTTTAAGAGCGCTCTAGGGTTAATTTCAACAAGTAGGTTATATCAAACAAAAACTAGGTTATGTATGTATGTTTGTATATCAAAAAAAAGTTATATTTTAAAATAAATTATGAAAAGAAACTAATTTCCCTAAAATACCACACATTTGTAATAAATTATACTACAATAAAACAATAGCTCAGTATGAGTATGAGCTATATAATTCATCCCATAACTCTAAATACTGACCGCATTCCATTTATGAAAGGATCGCTCCCCCAACACAATTCCGTATTGAAATGCTAATCGCTGGTGTGTGTGTTGTCTTTGTTCATAGTTTCTGCGGTGTTGGTTTAACATTCATTTTGTGAATTCCCTTTAAACATTATGTGAATATTAAAAAAACAAAAAAAAAGTCTTTCATACCACCTACACAATACACTCCTATAGCCATTAGATATAACATTTGAATGATTTATCTCATTTATTATAGAAAATCTCTAACATTTGTGCATAAATTCTATAATAAACCACAATTTCAAGAGTATACCTACTGGATTTGGTGTTGGTGTTTACTAATGTGTATTAATTCTGCCGTCCTTATTCTGCATTCCAAGATATAATGCTTTAACTAAAATACCTACATATTGATATGTTCTGTCCACCGCACAATTACATAAATAACTTTTACTTTAATGCATGCACATCATTTCAATTGAATTCCTTACATACATTTGTACCTACATACATATATACGTACCCATTGCATTGTCAACATTATAAACCAAAATAGGATGAAAGAATAAATTATTAATGAATGTAATGAATTTTTCAGGGCGATATCCTTATAAGGCAAACGGGTATATGTCAGAGCCAGAACGGAACTACGACTCGGACTATTCAACAGTGAAATATCGAACTTTGGAACGAAGACGGCTTCAGTCAACGGGAGGCACAGAATCAAGAACATCAGCTGCTCCAACAGGAAACGAAAGTCAGGACGAAACGTAAGTACAAGACTTTCATGGAACATTTTCTTTTATATGAACACATTCTACATAATATTTAATTCCAACAAGAAGGGTTCTTCTATATCTGCATGATGTGTTGAATTAGAAATTTTACGATGAGAGATTATTGCAGCATCAGAAGGAAAAAGAGAAACCTAGAAAAAGTGGATCTTACAATTATGCCTGTCTTTGTGTATATATGTTTGTATACAATCTCTACAAACATGATTTATCTTACATCCCAATCCTAACGATTAGATCCATATTTTAAGGTTACAGAAAAAAACAAAAAATTGCAAAGAAGTAGAAGTCAGAATTTTAAGTCAGAAAAAAGTGTACAACACTACGCAGTGATTCAAGTTGTAAGGAGAGGTGGTCATAGGTTGATATAAAAACTTAACAACTCTCTCGAATTTGATGACATTTTCAGACAAGATAAACAAAATGATATACAAAATCACCAGATCGATCAAATTTCTGACCATTGACACGTCGAAAAAGGACATCTTATATCGCCATTATTTATAAAATAATTTGTTCAATTGTTCATAATCTGTCCAAAATTGTATGCAAACTCCAAACATTTTTTGTAACAAAAATATCTACTTACACAATACAGGGTGATTCGGATAGCTCAGAAAAAACTCACCAATAAAATCTAATCGGTGGGAAAAAATCGAAGTCTACATTTTTAAACGCAAGTATCTTTATTTTGGCTTAAGAAATACTCCCTTAAAAGTCCATATGCGGAAATTAGGTGCGCATAAAAGTTATTGAAAGTCAAAAAATGTCACAAGAATATCGATTTTTTTTCACAAATAACTGTTAATCTGTATATTTTATCGAACGAAATTTAATAAAAAAAAACTGTAGGTTTATCATGCAGTTTTATAAAAAAAAAGTTTGAGCACTATTTTTTCCCTCCAGCTGATAGTTTATTTCAAAAATTGTAAAATGAATAAAATTTCAGTTTTTCGCGTAAAACTCTTTAACAGTAACAGCCATATTATTGACTTTTTCAAAACTAGTTTTATGACAGAACTAGTTTAAAAGATATTTGGAAGTGGACAAATCGGTTTTATTCAAAAATATTTTGACACCTAAAACTCGAAAACTTAAAACTAGCTTTGAATAATATTCTAAATTCATAAAACCGTGCTAAATTTGAGACTATAAACTTCTATAAAACTAGTTTTGCTATTGAACTAGTTTTGAAACAAGTAAATAATATGGCTGTAAGTGTTATAAAAAAAAAAAACTCAAGGAAAAATGTGTACAATATGTGACCTTCTACAAGAAAAAAGCAACATTTTTTCTTTTAGAGTGGTGGTTTAAGAGATTTCATTATTTTAAAAATTTGGTTTAAAAACAAAAATATCGGTTTTTGGCACTTCACCCTTAAACGACTAAGTTTTCTGAAGATTATAATAGGTTATAATATTGTCAGTTACAACTTCCAAGTTATTGCTAGTCCAAGAAGGCGAAGTATTGAAAGAAGTTAGTAAAAGGCAAAAATATCCATTTGCTCTGCTTCGCCCTTAAATGACGAGGTTGTCAAAAAATAATTTATATCCAAAGGTTTGTTCAACGAGACTGTTCGGAACAGTGTTAAAATTAGCTGTTGTAATTATAGGTTATAATATTCTCTACAAAAAACACTATAACTTTTCAATACGAGCGATCAGTTACATGATACACAATATTTCGACTTTAAAAATGCCCAAATTGTAAAGTTATATGCGAAAACCGATATTTTCGACATTTTACCTTGAAAAACTTTTTATGCGCACACGATTATACATTAGGCTTTTAAGATTTCTTATGCTTAAATTATGGCAATTCTCTTTGAGAATTTTTGCATAGATTTTTTCCGCGGATTTACAATTTTTTTTGTTAATTTTTACTGGGATATAAGAACATTTAAAAAAAATATATTTTGTACCATTTTCAATGGTTTTTTGTACACAATCTTCTGACCATCAGGAAGGCAGGGCTATACCTATTTTATTTTGGTAAAAGAAGAAAAAAATCTATCAAAATCGTTGAAGCTATTTTCGAGAAGAATTAACATTCTGTTACCTTTAATTAGCTAAAGGTTAAATGGCAGGTACCTACCATAATTTTTGTGTCTAAAAATAGGTCAAAAATAATCTGGAGAATGTCCAAAAAAAACAAATAGGATCCCAACCTTATAGAAAATAGAACAAACCGTTTAAATCTACTGTATTAATCACACGGATATAATGTTTATAAAGGGTTTTTCAATTGTCGAGGGTAGATTTTAGCGGCCTGTTGTCAAATCTGTTGATTATTATTTAGTTACTGATGCAAAACACCATGGCAAGTTATACGATTGAACAACACGTCCAAATGATAAAATTTTAATATCAAAATCTCTTGTGGCAATGATGCGTGCGTTGCACCCATTTTACGGTTAACATGGTTGTCTTTCCGGTGTTAGGCAATAACGCCCAAAACGATTTGGAAATATCGGCCAAAAAAATTCTGAACAATTATTGTTGTTTTTTTTTTCTTGATTTGGGCGTTATTTCCATTTTTTTTTAAATTTTGGGAATTTCACTTTGGAAATATCGTCCAAAAATTTAGGAAAGAACGCCCAAATTGAAAAAAAAAAACATTTGGAAATATCCCCCAAAATTGAGGAAATTACTCCCAAATTTTACAACAACAATTTTCATTGAAGTCATTTGGGCTATGTTTCCAATTTTTTTTTTGGGCGATTCAAAAAATTTTTGGTGATATTTCCAAATCGACTTGGGCGTTATTTCTTTGGGCGTTATTGCCTAACTTCCGCCGTCCTTCCAAGTCGTATCCAATTGGATGACATGCGCATGTGACCGACATGTGCGGTTCCAAAAGCACGGTGTTACGTGCCACACAGTTAACACCACAATGGACGTTTTGCATGAACGATTTGAGGGTACTCGCGGAGTTGAGGTGAATTGGCCACCAAGATCGTGCAATTTTACCCCGTAAGATTTTTTTCTTGTAGGGTTTCCTGAAGTCGCAGGTCTATGCGAATAAACCACAATCGACCGAGCGACCCTTAATATGAACATAACAAAGGTCACTACTCAAATTCAGCCGGATCTATGCGTAAGAGTCATTGAATATTGGACCACTCGGATCCGTGTCACCGTAAGAAGCTAAGACGGGCATTTGAACGATGTCATATTCCATACATAATAGCATACATGACCCTTTAAAATAAAAAAAAGAATTTTGTTGATGCCTCACAGACCGCTTGTTTTATTGCATTTCAACATATACCCACACTTTTTGAAAAACCCTTTAGAAAGACAGACAAAATTGAGGCACCCGCACTTTTTGTCTGGTGTCATCGGTATAATAATTATATTAAATTTAGTTTTAAAACCGAGTTAGAATTTTTAGAAAATTTTAAGATCGGTATTAATTTTTATTCTTATCACTTTATGCAGTATTTAAAATATATTTCAAAATCTTCAATTTAGAAAAATTGGATATTCACCACAAGTGAGTGCAAATACGTGCGACTCAATCGTCCATTTTATTTTTCTCAATTTCTTTGCATTATTTGTCGATATAAATCATAATCCCTTTTTATTTTGGCAGAAAAAGCAAAAAAAAAAAAGGACAAAATGTACAGGTATTATTTTGTATTCATATTTACGAGTTTTGCAATTTTTTACTTTTTTTTTTCAAATGGATCTATACTATACCTATAAGTTTCTTTTCCAAATGTGATGATGGGGATTTGAGTTGGTATCCACTTAAGTGTTTTCGTGCATTTGGCATTTATAACTTCCTCATACTCGACATCCGGAGGCTAAGAGGCTGCTCCGTATAGGTATACCTACTTCTCATTCAACAAAAAAAAAATGTAGCTTTTAGTAGGTTGAAAATCCGTTGGGGGAAGTAAGTATTGAAATGATTTACATTTTATTATTTTTTTTTTCTTTTGCAACGAATGTTGTTTGGTTTTCCTCACACCATTCTGCATTTATATCCACCTTTATCATAAAATTTCCATTGAACTTTTATACATCTTTTTGAATATATCACGAAATTGGAAAGAAAAATTATTTTCTGAAAAAAAAAAAATGTGTACATATGTATGTATGTATATGTATTGGTAGAAATATACGACGTATTTATAGGTATAGGTATTGAAAAGGATATTCATTTTGAAATACTTTTACGAGGCAACATCCTTCAATGATGTGTATATAAATGAGCCGATGTAATCCGCTTGAAAATGCACACACAGGAACACTCACTCTCTTCTTGTTGGAGTTGGACGTTGGGTGGAGGGGAAGAGGGGGTTTGAGAGTCTAGGACTGGAGGATATAAAAACGATGCCTGTTTGCAGAAACACCTATACATGAGTAAAGACGATGATGCTTTAAAGAGGCACTTTATCGAAACATATTCGAAAACATTTTTGAAAAATGTAGATGATACAGCAGAAGCCGAAAGAAATTCCAGCATCGGGTTTTTCGAAAATTTTAAATTATTTGTGTGAATTTTACGATTGCGGTGGCAACGCGGTACATTGGATGAAGTGATTGGATGGTATATGGATCATGCAGGTGGGATGAGCTCGAGCCCCATTTGCAGCATTCTCTTATGAATACCCTTATAGCTTTATATCTGGATGCTAACGTTGAGATTTCATGAAAAAAAATACACTCTTTTTTCAATGCACTCGACGAATCTCTCAAAAAATCATTAAAGTGATTAAAAAAAATGTTTAAATATTTTTAAGAGAGAATGTTGGCCAATTTTAAGAAATTATTTATATGCTGTTAAAAATAAAAGACTCCTTAGCAAACATAAGTGAAATAAACCCCTTTACGGGGGCCAAGCCTTTTTGCGAAGTAACAGAAAACGTGAACAAAATCAAGATCAAAATAGAAGAGGGGGCCAAAAGATCCAAAATTTGGATAGAACTCTCTTAACTTTTTGCAAGGGAAGCTAAGACTTGGGAACTATAACCATCAAGAACGTTTATCATTCTGCATTAGACTTATAGCAGAAGGATAATGTCGTGACGAGAGACTTCGACACTACTATTTTTACTGATGGTTCCAAGATGGATTGTGGTGTTGGTTCAGGAATTTTTTCCGAATCCTTGAACATCTCTAAGGTCCTTTCGGCTACCTGACTTCGCAAGCGTATTTCAAGCTGAATTACTAGCAATCAGGGAAGCATGCAAGATACTCAAACAAGATCCCAACCAAAACCGGAACACTGCTATCCTGACAGACAGTCAAGCAGCTGTTAAAGCAATTGATTCGGCTATAACATCATCTAAATTGGTCCAGCAATGCCGAGATGAACTACTTAGCCTTAATGTCAACCTCAGGGTCACTGTTATCTGGGTTCCAGATCATTGTGGCATTGAGGGAAATGAGCGGGCTGACGAACTGGCCAGGCAAGAATCAGCCCTTCATAGCTCACTTGCGGAAAGAGTTAATATTCCGCTTGGAGTTATGAAGAGCAATTTATTCTCATTTTTTCTTATTGAATCCAATCGCAGGTGGGAAAGTTTAACAAACTGCATCATATCCAGAAAAATATGGCCCATCTATAATAAATCTAGAACAACTGATCTGATTCTTAGGCCCAGGCGAGACATAGCCAGGGTTGTTGCGACATGTTCTGGCCACTGGCCTATAGGAGAACATGCGGCGAAGCTGGGCATTCCGTACAATACTTTTTGTCGCAGTTGTGGGGGACCATCAGGAGAAGGAAACATAGTGGCCCACTTCATCTGTAAATGCCCTGCTTTGGCCAGATCGAGAGCGAAATCTTTTGGAAATGCTTTTCTTGAAGATCTACACTAACTTTCTGAGATAAAGATCAAAGATTTGATTGCTTTTCTCAACGCGACAAAATGGATCTTGGTCAAGCTTCGACTTTAATTCCTTCACCTCACCCTTCGAACTCCTTCAGACAGCGCGTAAGCTGAATAAGGTCGTTTTAAGGACCCGTAAGAGGGTATATGTGCAAACCCCTCCAATAATATTAAAAAAAAATTAAAAATAAAAATAAAACCGCTTTTCACCCAACAGGTCAATACGAGTTATGGTGTCAAAACGGCGCACTCTAGCGCTAATTGGGTCACGGAGCGAGTTTGCTCTGGGCCGCCATCTCTACCTACCTACCTACCTTTAGCAGAAATAACTTAAGAATAATAACGAGCCTCCTCTCTGAAGCATTTTAGGCATAGTGAACAGTGCAATATGCAGATTCTACTGAATTCATGCTTAAACACTGGCTAGAATAAATTCCAGCCAAGAGGCCCAATTTTCGACCACTTTTTGCAGCAATTGGCAATGCGATGCGATGCGCGAATCGAACCATTATTTTGGTAATAAATTTGCACAATTTTCAAATGTTGTTCAGGAGTAAGTCTATTTATTATTAAATGGCAAACCAAATTGAGCATAAATCAAGTGACATCTGTCATAAAGACCAACTCTGAAAAAAGTATTGCCAGATTAAAAACTACACATCTAAAAAAACAATCTTTACATAAATTACATAATTGTGATCCACTTGTGCACTAAAGGCATAGATATCTAGGATGTCATCAGATAGAAGGTAGAGAATTACACCCTCTGTAACCCATATACCTACTCGAATTTTTCAAAGTAACAAACTTGAAGAATAAGCTCACTCCATTATAGATTTAGGCATCAACTTTTAGGTCACAGTACACTTAATCCCAATTTGTGTTCATTCATGTAGGCTAAGATTACTCAGTAGGCAATAGGTAATGGACACATCTCCGTGGGAACTAAATGAGTTATATTAGCATATCTCTTATGAACTAAATCTAATCTCTCAAAACCGCCATTAGACATTAAATAAGAAGCGTAGTCCATTAAACCTACATTAGATCTTTTCTTGCTTACCCTACTGTCAACCTTTTACACCCCACTGACATGTGTATGCATGTCAACTTATAATAAATGTACTATATTTTCCTCTCTTCTCCTTTTATCTTGCAGGTTTTATGGTACTATGCCAAATCCTGTTAAATCAGGCCAAGGATCCTATAAAGTTCAACCTGGCAGAATTGAGAATTACATTACCGGTCATTCATCCGTATCCGAAAAGGAAAAGAAAGAGGTACGTATCTTCATGTTCTTAAGTGAAAATATAGAGTTTTCCATAAGTGTACTCTATCCACACACACTACCACCACCTTAAGATATATAAATACATATACGACGATAGGTATAGACGAGAGCATAAAATATGAGCACATTCAAATATAAACATCATATTCATTTATCTAAATCCTCCGACTCCTTTTCCTTCCTTCCTTCGTTTTTTTTTTTTTTTTTTGTTGATTCCCTCGATACTTTTCACTGTGATTTCATATTTATGAAATATTTATATTTACTTATTGCTCCTTTTTATTCCATACTGATACGACCGAGCACCGAGACCGACGACGCACGGCTACCTTTATTTATGTTGTGTGTGCTTGCTTACAGAACCCTTGAAAATATTCCTTCTTGCAATCTATCAATAAATATCTTCATTCTTTAATGTCCATTCGAGTCATTCATCCTGTCTTGTCCTGTGTCGTCCTTTTTCTTTTCTTTTTTTCGTCGAATTCAAATGCTTTTTTGTGTTTGTTGTTTCTCTTCTTAAAATACACATAATATAATATACTATAGTCAAGGAAAAATAAAAGAAACAAAAATTGAAATGTTGGAAACAAAATGGGAAAACTCTGAATTTTAATATCAAAGGTCGGAAGTTCTAACCGATCCAAAAGTGCCACTTAAAATTTTATGGGACAGTCAAAGATTATCTTAAATAGGTTTTTCGTTAATATTTTACTAACGTCCATTTAAAAAATATCATAGCTACCTACAAAGAACCCAGAAAATATATTTTGGGAGTCCATTAATAGATCAAGATGTTGTAACTCCTCCTTATAATAAAAAAACGAGTAGTTTTTATCTAATAAATTGTTTGCCATGCTCATAAATCTGATAACTTACACACTCTTGAAATGATAATTTGGCTGCCATCTTGAAATTTCAAATATTCCGCTAACAACAATATTTTGATTCATTTTAGGCTCAATTAGTTTTCAGTGCGAAATTTCCCAAGTTTTGGGGATAAATTCAAGTTAAGTCCTTGAAACATAATTTTCTAAGGAAATGTTAAGCTTGAGTTAACTTTGAGTTAATGCGAATAATTTGAAAAAAAAAAAAACAAACAGTGCAGAACTGGTAGATTTCAACAGATTTTACCAGTTAATGTTAAAACTTTGCAGTGATACCAAATTTAATCGTTTCTCAGGGAGTAAAAATTAATCATCCACTGAAAAACATCTTCTTGGCTGTAGATGTACCTTAACTTATATTCAGAGTTAAAAAGCTCTGGCTTAACTCGGTGTTAACTTAGCACTGAAACACCACCGATATGTTGAGTGGGTCTTAGACTTAATTATTTTTGAACCTTGATAAGACGTGCAAGGCTAAGTGTTAGGGAATATTCAAATTTGTTAAACAACTAAGTGGAAAGCCGAGTGAAATCTTAACAAGTCAGATATGCGTGTAACGTTTGAATTAAGTGTACTGAATTCTGACATAAACAAATAAGGCAAACAAAACTGCAGTATTCTAAACGAAGTAAAATCATTTTGTCATTCGAAAAGAATTTTAAAATTTTAACAAATAAAAAAATTAGAGAAAAATGACTGCAGTTTCTGTAAAACCGTACAACTTTAAAGTCATTCCTAAGAAATATCAAAAATTCAACAAACAAAAATTAGATGAATATTACTGCAGTCTCTTAAGTGTAGTTGAGGAAGTCAAATTTTTGGTCATAAGTAAAGAATATTAAAAATTCCGAAAATTAAAAACTAGACGGACATTACTTCAGGGTCCGAAAGGCAGTCAAATCTGTTAGTCATTCGTAAAAAATATTAAAAATTAAACAAACAAAAATTTAGAGAAAAAATGACTCTTATCCTAAAGGCAGTAAAATCTTTTTTGTCATTCGAAAAGAATTTTAAAATTTTAACAAATAAAAAATTAGAGAAAAATTACGGCAGTTTCTTTAAAACCGCAAAATGTTTAAGTCATTCGCAAAATATATCAAAAATTCAACAAACAAAATTTTGGACAAATATCAGAAACATCTTTTGGTGATTTGTAAGGAAAATTCAAAATTCCAGAAATTAAAAACTATAGTAGAAAATTACTTCAAGGACCTAAAGGCAGTAAAATCTATTCGTCATTCGTAAGAAATATTAAAAATTAAACAAACAAAAATTATTGCAGTGTCCTAACCGCAGTCAAACCTCATTTCATGTTAAATTTCAATTCCATTTATTTAGGTGGGGGCAAAAGCCCCACTTATTCGGCTTAATTCAAGCTTAATCTAACTTAAAACTAAGGACTTCATCTTACTTAAAAATTAAGAAGCTTAAAGCTGAGATATGGATGTATGGGGGGTAGGATTGAGTAAACGGAGCTTAAGACTGGAATTGTTTAGGTTAAAGTCGAAACAGTTTGCGTTCAAATTAACACTTCGCAACATTCGAGTTAAAGGCTCGTTGGATCCATATGACGTGTGGTGAGTAGGCAAGTAGAAGAGGTGAAGGTTTCTTAAATTTCGGCAATTAGTATTGAAAAAGATAGAATTCTAAAGAGTTTGGTTTCTTGACAAGGCGACCATGCTTGACAAGCGTATTCGAGAAGGGGTCGAACAAATGTTATCTACAACGACCTTGTCACATAGGGGTTGGAGAATTCTTTAGACCATCTTTTGACAAAGCCGAGAGTTGAGTTGGCTTTCAGAATTATGTCATCTATATGTGCAAGGAAATTAAGTTCCTGATCACATAGGAGGCCACGATCGCGAATGGACTCTATGATTGAGATGGGTTGGTTATGAAGGAAGTAGATACGAGGAGGAGATTTGATGCGTTTACGCGAAAAAGTAATTGATTGATATTTGTAAATGTTAAGCTCCAAGCCATTTTTGAGACACCAAACTGAAAAATTATCGAGGTCTTGTTGTAAATATAAGCGCAGTGTCACGTGACGATGAAATGGTCTTGAAAAACTTCGTGTCGTCGGCATAAAGTAAGATAAAGGAATGTTTGATCACCATTTCGATATCGTTAATAGTAAGAATAAAAAGAAGGGGACCCAAATGGCTGCCTTGGGGAATGCTGGAGATAGCAAGAAGAGGATTGGAAAGCAAAATGTGCTTTATTGAAATAGCTAGCTGCTGAATTCAGCCCCTTAGACAATTTCACCGAAAAAGGTAGTTGTTTCAGATTGATTGAAAACAGATATTCTTTCTTCAGCCGTACTACACGAATGTGAAATTCCGTAGTATCCACTGCTGTTTAAGTAAGAGGCTAAACAATAAATAGACCAATGCTTTTCAAATTTGTTACAGTGCATATTAATGTTAATTGTAAGGGCAATAGCGCTGCCATACAACGATTTTGCTTTTTTTCAAGTTTTCTCCAAAACAGCTAATCCGATTTTGTTATAATTTTGTAGTCCGATACTTCTAAAGAGATAAAACAATATTGTTCCTCTCTAACGATAAATAATAACATTTATGAACCATTACCAGAAGTATGCCCCATCCTGCCACATAGTATAGGTTTGAACCAAAAGAGTAAGTTTGTGCGATCCAGTCGTGCTTATTTTTAATTCCCTTGAAATATAACTAAACTTGGCTTAACTGCATGAAGGCAGTAAAAAGTTTTTGGCATTTTACTTAAAAAAATCAACTTTTGGTAAGAAAAATTTAGTAGGCTACCTTTTGCCAAGGTGCCTCAACTGGCAGACATTTACATACAACTTTTTTTAAGGACCCCTATTACCTCTTTTTCTTGTGGAACCCGATCGAATTGATTTTTACTTCTGTCTTTTTTTTTTATAAGAACCATAGTACCATAATTTTCATATTAAAATCTAAGCTTTCCTAATATATCCAAGAATATGTATATTTTTTTCCTGAACTACTCACAACCTGTGTTTATCCTATAAAGGAGAGTAAATTCTGTTGTGTTCTTGAAGTAGTAAAGTATCCTTTTAAATAATATAAACACTATAAACACTCTGATTCTGTGGGTAAGAAAAACATACTTGCACTCCTAGTCTGTGTCCCTTGTTGTTGTTGATATGTGTTTCTGTTCTTTGGTATTTTATGTCGAAGTCCTTTTTTAAGTGTATGTATGCATTGTACTCGTTTGTATATTGCTTGGTTGTGTAAATATATTCATATGCTGTTGTAAATCCTTAAAATATTTATTCATCCTTTCTGATACGCGATATCATAAATCATCTTCGTATCTTATAGTCGACCTCCCAAGAGGGAAATCAATTTATCCTTTTGCCCGGCCAGGGACCATCGACCAACAAAATATCCCACCCACATGGGTATACTATAGACACAAAATGAAAGGAAAGTAAAGGATGTATAGTAGGTACGTTCAACGAACAATGATGAAGGCGTTTCGTAGCGAAAATTGGAATTAAATTTTCGCAATTAAGAGAAAAATACTTAAACCCTTCTTTCTTTTCTTTTTTTTGAATGCTATTTTATATCGAACTTACATTTGCACCTTTTGAACAGTGCAAGTAGATTTGACTTAAAAATTAAAAGTAACAAAAAAAAAAATAGCACCACAGGAGCAACAAAGATGGCAAGAATAGGTGCATGTGTTTTTTTTTTTGTTGTTTTTTACCTACAAAAAGGATTATTTTTGTTCTCTTATTTTCGTACATTTTCCAATAAATGAAATGGAACTGCAATTAAGGAGAGAAAAAGGATTGTCATTGAATTATAGCTTCGGGGATTAAAATACTATGCTTTAAGTACTATTGCAGCTTTTCCAATCAAGATGAACGACTTTAAAGACTTCTTATTCTCATTATAGTGTGCTTGGAAGACTTATTATTATTTTCTTCCTTTTTCCTTTTTCGTTTTTTTTTTTTGTTCTTTCAAAAAAGGATTAAAGGTACTCAGTGTACTCTTAAGGATTACTGTACTGATGTAATTACATTTTGCTTTGTACACCTGAATAGCTTAAAGGGGCTCCGATTTTATAATTTTCTTTTTATGTGTGCGGGATTAGAAAGAAGAGATTTTAATAACAATGTTTTATCGAGGAAGATGAAAGGAATGTGGATTCATCATCATGATTGAAATGCTCACTCTGACTCTGTGATTTAATTATTTTTCATTAACGAGTTCATGAAGTGATGAATAAAGTGATCTAAAAAAAGGGTAAAGATTTGGGAAGGATTAACGTCTTCTTTTGAGCTGGTATGATTAGATAACAATATGTATATTTAGGGCCCAGTTTTTCAGTGGTGAGTTAAATTGGAGTAATCTAAGTAAGTAAATTAACCCACACTGAATTGGAGGAACGGGTTTTTCATTGGAGAATGTATGCCGAACGACTAAACAAACTGGGGGGGTAAAACATCTGTTCAGCTAATCCTGAGTTAACTCATCGAATTCGATGAGTTAACTCGGGTTTAACTTCCATCTCGCACTGAAAAACTGGACCTTAGTGAGCTAAATACAATTTTAGATTGGATAGTGAGAGTGTAAAGGGTGTTTTTTATAGACGTGTGGTTTTCAAGAAGAAATAAAACGCATATAATTTAAGGTTATGGCCAAGAATTTAGCTTTATTATAAAGATAAGGGTTTGCCATTATGTTTTAAGAATGACATTAGGCAAGTGGCCGCCATGGCTGGCTTGAATAAATTCCAGCCGAGAGGCCCAATTTTCTATATTCTATATTCTCTTCCAAGGCGTCAATCGTTTCGAGCTTATCTGATCTGCGTAGACAAGTGACTTCACATAACCCCACAAAACATAGTCCAGCGGTGTTAAATCGCACGATCTTGGAGGCCACGCCATGCCACAGTCCCACGACGCGAGATAATGCGCTCACTAAAAGTTCCCTTCAATAAATTGATTGTTTCGTTGGCTGTATGGCATGTAGCGCCATCTTGTTGGAATCAAAGATCGTCCACATCAACATCCTCCAATTCAGGCACGAAAAGGTTATTAATCATGACTCTATAGCGTTCCCCATTGACTGTAACATTATGGCCGGTTTAATTTTTGAAGAAATATGGACCAATGATTCCCTCTGCCCATAGGGCACACCAAATAGTGACTTTTTGAGGATGTAATGGTTCGGCCGGCGTCTCAACAATAGCTTGTAGATTATGATCACTCCAAATACGACAATTTCGCATATTAACGTACCCATTCAACTAAAAATGAGCTTCATCGCTTAACAAAACTCGCTTATGAAAATTGGGATCAATGGTAACCCTCATTTGGGCACGATTTGCAAACGTTGTTCAGGAGTAAGTCTATTCGTTCTAAAATGGCAAACCAAATTGAGAATAAATCAAGTGACAGCTGTCAAGATGACCAACTTCGAAAAAAGTATTGCCAGATTGGAAACCACACGTCTAAAAAAAGCATCCTTTATATCATATTGACATTTAAAAAAATATGGTTCGATTTTAACTAACGCCACTGTTAGCAATATGAATGTTTTAAAGCAAATAACTTTTAAATTAGTGGACGCAACTATGTACTACACCTAGCTTCATAATTTTAAATCACTCAGACAACACTATGAAACATGGGATTTTTCTACCTCACACCCACGACCCACTATGCGTCATGAAACCCATTTGCACCTCACAAATTAAAGACTTTTCATAAGTCTAAAAAATAAAATAAATAATAAAATTACTCGGCTTACAATGTGTTCCCTAAATGAGACAAAGCCATTTCAATTTATTCATTGCATACATTTAAGATGAAGTAATAAAGTTTGTTAGTGTAACTGGAATGCAGCTAACTTATACGAGCACCAATTTTTATTTCAAAAATATTCATACGTCAAAATCTTAGCTATTTTTATCATCACCCTTAAAGAAGCTAAGCAGCTTCCGTAAACTCTATGCTTGGAATGAATTATTTCGATTTTATTTTAAAGTTGAGTTTGCATGGAATATTTATCATTTAATTTTTCATCTCCCTGTTCATTAATTTTTTTAAATTAAATTTTAAACAATTATTGGATGTAGAAATACGAAATACAATGATGAAAACAAAATTTCGTCTCCAAATAAATTTGAAATTTAAACAAACATATTTTTCGCATTTTTTTAGTGGTGGGACGAAGTGATGGACATCTTTAACGGGGTATGATTAATATGAAGTTTTATTTTTTTTTTCTGTTTTTTTTTTTTTTTTTTAAATAAAATGTTAATCTAGCTATAAATAGTTAAATTATACCTATAGTTTAAACCTTTATTTTATTTTACCTTTGTTCTGCTTTTATTTTTTTAATATTGAAATTGCTAGTAGCTCATTAAAAGTACTTAATTAAAATTTTATAAAAATACTCGCTAATAATTATGTAGTAATCAGAACTTATCATATAAAAACGGAATTGTGTTACATGAAATTATAGAACAGATGTACAACTTTAATGCCATGATTTTAAAATAATATCGTTAAACGAAAAATTTAGCTGACAAAAAAATCATTTCTATCAGAATATATTATTCAGATCTTTTAAATATTCCTTTCATGAATAATAATTGAAGGCTGTTGTCCAATTTAATGAGCCTTAACATATGCAACATAATCTACTCAACCCTAATGGTATCGAAATCATTAAAATATTTAATTTATCAGAATTGAATTATTGAATAATTCAGCCACTGGAAAAATGATATTATGCTGGGAGTTTAAAAATAAATGAGAGTTTATTTCAAAAAAAAACATCCTTATACTCGTTAACACGAGTTTGTAGTATAAATGTGGATTTTCTGCCCTCCCAAATGTATGCAAAGAAAAATATTGAGTATAATTAATTTTCCATGATTCGATACGGTATGAATTGTTTTTCATTTTATTTTCAATAATGCATTTTATGTACATATACATACATAGACTGCCCGCCGGGGATTTTAGAAAAGCGTGGTTTCTCATTTGTGTATTTGGAAAATATCAAACAATAGTAAATAACAAAAATCGATTTAATTTTCCTTCAGTTCGTTGAATAATTGATTTCTATTTTAAGTCATTTAAAATTGCATTTAATTTGATTAATTATGATAATGACGAGGTAAATATAGGAGGCAGACTTTGCATATACTGTTTTCATTTAATTTTATATTTTATTTTTGTCCGATTAGTTTTATCATTAAAATTGAATAATTCTATTTGAATAAATTGTTTTTCTCTTTTTGGATTACAACTTTCTTAGTTTATTTTTAATTTTTAATTTTTGAATTTGTTATTTTATTTTATTTTAATTTTGCTTTTGTTTGATTTTTTCATTTTTTGTTTTAATTTTTGCATTCGAATTTTGTTTAACTTTATTTTTTTTTTTGCTTTTTTTAACAAAACATATTTTAAATTTTAACATATTGTTATGCAACACAAAATAAATCCCCATCCAAAAAAACACCTAGTGGCTTAAAGACAACCATGCATTGCCTCGTACATTCATCGATTTTGCTTATGAAGTTGAACAATTTGTAAGTTTGCTTATGGTAAAGAATTTTATAAATTTTTTATATTATTATGGTATGCATACTTTTTGTAATGTAAGGACTAAATTTGGATCAATGTTATTAATTAGAGGAATTTAAATAAGCATGAAAAAAACTGGTAACCTAAGTATCTTGCAAAGAAATTAAAAAAAAAAAATGTGTTAGGGCCGGGACTCACGGTTAAAATGTATAAACATTTATGTTGTTCTAAACAAAATAAACATAATGCAAACTATCGTAACATGAACGTTTGTCACATAAGGTGTAACGCGGAACGTAGCACACGTAAGGTTCATGTTTTTAGTTTACATATCAAAAAATTAAATATTATTTATTTTTAAAATTAAGATGGTTATTCAAAATAATTTAAATATTATGAACTAATAAATGTGCTTTATTTATGTTAATATGTTGTTTACAAGAAATCTAAATTTTGTTTACAAACTAAAGTACTATACAAGGAGTTACAGTTAATTAATTTTTGGATTTAAAGGATTATTTTTAATATGAATTCTAAACAAAATAATTTGGTTGTAATGTTTTAGGGCTAGGTATTTTACAATTTCTTTTGCGATATGGAAAGTTATGCATTAGTCAAAAATAAACTCGATATTTTGATCAAACATATCATACCAATTACGATGATATCGGAGATAAAAAGAATATTTTCTAATATTCTGTCTGTGTTCCTATATCAGTGAGGCTACAGCCTTAACAAATGGGTCGATTTTCCTTAAACTTAATAAGACTATAGAAAGCGTTTTTTTTTCAAATTCCCCCAACACGTTCTCTTTTGATTTTTTTTAGGACCAACAAATCAGTTAACTTGTATTGATATAGGCTTTTTGATATTTTTTTTAATACTTAGATATTAAAGCTATCTCCCATAAAACCATTTTTTCGATTTTCGATTTTCTCAAAAACGGCTCAGCTGATTTTGATTATAGATACAATTAATTAATAAAAAGTTTTGGATTGAAATAGACATTGTGTAGAAATATAGTCAATTTTACTGAAATTTCACACTGGTTCACAACCAAAAAAAAAATAAGAAAAAATGTGGAAAAAACTGTTAAGGAAATCTTATTTTAATCAAAAACAACTCCAACGATTTCCACAATTTTTTTTGTCATATATCTACCTTTGGTAAGAAACAATTTAAATTTAAGTCGTTAGTAACACTAAAATAATAATAGTAAAAAAAACTTCAAAATTAGATATTTTAAAAACGGGAAGATGGTTTTTTGAATTCATATTTAGTTTTGTTGTGTTGTAATGGACACATTTTTTCGTGTAACTTTTTCACTGTATTTTAAGGCTATTTTATTGTAGTTATATCTATTATTTATATTTTATTTTTTGTGTTTTTTGGAAAAATTTGGAAATAACGATTTTTAATTTTTTTTTTATTAAAATTTATTTTTATTGATGAAATAATAAAAAATGAAATTGAAATATTATGTTTTTAATAAAAGTTATTTATGAAGCTTATTTATCAATTAGCTTTTTACATTATTTTCTAAAACTCTAGTCTATGCTATTGAGTTTTACAAACATGATCTTTCCGGGGATTCTATTTTAAACACTATACAGAAATATGATACAACTAAACATAGCGCTTTCCTACATTATTTTGATTTCGTTCTGTTTTTAAATTTTGAAGATTAAGTTGAAAATCTGGGTTAGCAAATGAACTACATATCTTGTTTAGTTTTGTATCATGCTATGGAAGTATATTTAAACCAAGATCTATGTAAGCCATACATAAAACTAAATATTTGTATGTGTTTGGGTGCTATTGACCGCCTTTCAAAATGTGCACTTAAAAACCTCGAGTAACGAAATTTCGCATTGTAAAAATTTTGCACTATAAATATCTCCAAATAAAAAAATCTTGCAAATTCAAATATGCCAATATTAATATCGTGCCAGCTAAAGACTTTAAATATAGCTACTTTGTGTAACATCTAATAATTTAAATAGAAAAAAGCGAAACCCGAGATTTTCAAATGCGATATTTTGATAATGGAAAATTTCGATATTATCGGATTTATTTTAAGAAAATCGAGATTTCGTTTTGATAAAGATTTAACTTTGCATTCAATTGTACTGCTCCCATTTTTTCCTTATCTATATGTATACATATCTTAAGCTTATTTTACAGCGACAACTCTTACAGTTCAGCGGTTTTGTATAATGATATAATATGTAAGGTCAAACATTTTAATTTATTTCAAGTGGTTAAAATAGGAAAATTATTCAACCCTCAAATAAGTATTTTTTGTATTTGTATTTTAAATTTTTTTTTTTAATTTCTTTTTTCTGCGTTATTTAAAAATTATCTTTCAAATCCAAAAATTTTAGCTTTGACTTTTAAAAGGTAGTTACAAGGTACTTATCTCGATTTTATTTTAGTATTTATAATTTTATGTTTGGTGAGGTGAGGTGAGATAGACCTAATATTTATTTTTCTTATTTAATACGGAGATGAAAATTTATTAAAAAAAAAAAAAAGATTGAGGAGAGCAGTTAAGGAAATACATTTGAATATTAAAGCACAATTTTACAATGGCAACTCTTCTTTAAATATATGTCTGATGACATTTGGGACGATACCAACTTACAAGAAAAAATAAAAGTCTGTTTCACGGTACCCGTTGCCGTACCCGTATTTACTAACAAAACTAGCCTAATTGTTATATTTAATTGTTTTTTGATGCTATTAAACAATAATTTTACTTTTAAACATTGTTTAAAAAAATATTAACTTTTAAGTTTTGGTAGTCCTGTTGGATATTAGACAAGAAGTACATTTGGACACGTTCAAATCTATTCAGAGACTGAAAATTAAAAAAAAAATAAACTGTTTCTTTTGACTTGTTTTGAAAAAAATTATTTTTGTTTAATAAAGAACAAAACTACCAAAACTGCCTCCCTTGTTGGAATATGAGTGAATAAGTGTTCCAGGATGATTTCTTGTAAAAAGTGTCCTGAGGTGCCCCCTCACCCTACAATTACCAATATGCTTTACTTTTTTGTACATGTATATGTACATACATACATACATGGTAATACGCATAAGATAAAATGATCGTTTTGGAGTGGTGGTTTATTTCCCCCCCGTTTGAGTGGGATGCAAAATTAAAAAAACTCCTTAAAAACAAAAAAGCAGCAACATTCAAAATAAAGGGTGGTCAAACGAAAACGCACGATGTTAATTGTAAATAAAACAAAAAGTTTTCAGAGAATTATCATAATATTTTTTATTATGATAGAAGGATCTATGGAAATTATGTGTGAAACAAAATATCGGCCAAATGCTCGCCACGACATACCTCTATCCAATGGTCCATATTTTCAATGACTCTGAGACATAATTGCGGTTCAATGTCGTTAATTTGCCGAAGTATCTCATCCTTTAGCTCTTTAATTGTTCTTGGCTTATTGACGTACACTTTTTATTTTAAATATCCCCAAAGAAAGAAGTCCAAACGGTGTCAATTCACATGATCGTGGTGGCCAATTAACATCGCCACGACGTGAGATAACACAGTCATTGAATTTATCGCGCTAAAGAGCCATTGTTTCGTTGGCTGTGTGGTAAGTGGCACCATCCTGTTGGAAGCCCATATCGTCCAGGTCCATATGCTCAATTTCTGGCCACAAGAAGTCCGTTATCATCTCGCGATAGCAAACACCACAAGAAGTCCGTTATCATGTCGCGATAGCAAACACCATTCTCGGTAACTGATGCTTGGCCGACCTCATTTTCGAAGAAGTACGGCCCGATGACGCCGGCCGCCAGCCCATAAATCGTACCAAACAATCACTCTTTGTGGATGTATCGGTGTTTTCACATTTCCTACAGACCCAGTTTGCTGAAATTTTTGTCGCAATTCTACACACACATTTGGTCGATTATGCTGACCAAAAAAATCACGTAGTGCACGAAATACATTTTGATTTGAACGCCCATTTTCGTAAAAGGCTTCAACAATCTTATCGCGCTGCTCAATTGTGTACCTCTCCATGGTTGAATTTGTCAAACACTGAAACAAAGAAATGTCAAATTAAGTTGGACAAAAAACTTGACGTTAAGGTGTGACAATTAACATCGTGCTTTATGATTGGACCACCCTTTATAATGCTACAGCTTTTTAAAAAGCCATTTCTTCTTTCATTTTTTTTTTTTAATTCGAGTTGTTTTAATCTATAGTTTTTGAAAATTTAATTTTTTAAACTTAAAATTTTGAAAAAAAAACAATATATTAAACAAATTTGTTAAAACTGATTTTTTTCAAAATTTTACATTTTTAAGCACCTACAATTTTTTTTTTTTAATATTTAATGTAATTATCAGTTTTTAGTCAAACACTATTTTATCTTGATGGATCCTCATGATACAATATACCTGGGTATAAACAATTATTAAACATTTGTTTAAATGTATATAAATGTTTTGCTGTTCAACTTATCAAATAAGAAATACATTTAGCTTTTTTATTTATTATTGTTTTATTTTATTTTATTTTATTTTATTTTTTTTTATTTTATATTATTTTATTTTATTTTATTTTATTTTATTTTATTTTATTTTATTTTATTTTATTTTATTTTATTTTATTTTATTTTATTTTATTTTATTTTATTTTATTTTATTTTATTTCATTTTGTTTTGTCATATTTAAGTTTGAATTGTTTTAAAAATAGTTCTTATACAGTAAAAATAAATCTTTCTGTTCAAAAGTTTCTTGTAATAATTTCACGTGGCCTGCAGTGATATTACATGACCAAATCACACTTCAGTTTTAAATTGAAACACTAAAAAACATCTCGTTTCCTTTGCCCACTCAATTTTACAAACAAAAACGTGCTTTGCATATGTAAGGTAGTTAAACTAATTTTATTTAAAATTCATCTCACCTCATAAATTTAAATAGAAATTTAAATTAACATAAGTAAAGACTGCATAACAAGGAAAGTACCTTAATTCAAACCAAAAACTATCCACAAATGATTCAAAAATAAAAATTAAAAAAAAAAATAGTAGGTAACCTTTATTAAACTAACCTCAACTACTCACACATTCATTGCAATCCATTACAACAATAACACCAAGAACATTAAGGATTCTGCTCTCCCGCCTGCATTGACATAAGTTTCAATGTCCTTTCTCATATAAAACAACATAAACGTCCTCATCTGAACAACATACCAAACATTTTTCACATAAAAAATAACCAAAAACCATTTCCCATATCCTTAAACCATCTATCTATAAAACTCTCACATAAAAAACAAAAACTTTGTCGGGAGCTTGAGCTTCAAAGGGGGTGGCAAAGTGGTAATATGGTAACATAAACATAGAGGTGGATGGACCGGGCGGTGGGATTTTGAATGTTTGTGTGTATATTAGTACTTTGGTCTAACCCAAAACTAGTAGAGACCATAAAGTAGAAGTTCTTGTTGTTGCCGCATGCCATGTCCATATGGGAGACCACATTTTAGAAATTATATATTGGCCCTCTAAGGACGAAATAAGTGAACATTTTAATCTAATTTTTGCTCTTTTCTTTCTCCTTCCTTTTCTTTTTTCTTCATCACGGTGTGTTGCGTCCTCCTCCCCGGGGATATCTTTGCATGGATTTTCTATCTCAAAAACTCAACCAGCAATTGGACCAGCAAAAACTTTCTCCACACTACACCGAGGGAAATTTATCGAGGTATGTAAATGTTTTCAATTCTAGACACACTCACACACACACACACACACACAAATGTTTAAAGGTTCTATATCTGGTAAGGATATGTAAGTTTTGTAAAGATCTAAAGGCAAAATAAGGAAATTGCATTAAGTTGATCCTTGTATAAATTTATATCGAGTTTGAATTGAATGCAGTCAACATGGCTCCTCTGACGACGAATGGTTGTGGTCAAATGCAAATCAAAAGTCTTTCGTGTTTAAGTATATACATATAGTTCAGTTTATCAGTGTTGCGTTTTGCAGTGATTTTAAGTAATAATGTACTGAACTTTATGATGGAAATAAATCAATAAATAAATCATCCTCGGAAGCTGAAGAATGTGATTATAGAAACTTCTTGGAATAAAAAGGGCTTTAGCGTACGTTTACGAAATGTAAGGTTGTTCTGAGTTTTCAATATATTGTAAGGTGTGGTTGATTAAAGTTCATTTTTCCACAACACGTCAACGATTTGCAGGTAAGGTTAGGAAAACCACAGGAAATTTATATGTTTTTGAAGTTCATATAAAAAAAAAAGGACCGAAAACGGCTTAGGAAAGCAATAAACCAGAAGGATAGACTTTTCGTGGAACGAAATACACGAAGGATATTTCTTTTCATACACATGAAAAAGAGCCATTTTCGAGATGGTGTGGTCCTAGTGAAATCCGTCATTTTAAAACGCGAATTGAATTTACATCTTCAAAGCTATTAGTTTTAGCGGGAAAATGCCAAAACCAACATTGTAGGTAAGGATATTATATTTTATCTCCATGTAGTTATAACTTTTTTTCGCGCATCGATATTATTTATTTATTTTACATTTTCTTCATTCTGGAAAATGCTTACTTCCATTTTTCTCATTATAAAAATTTAAAATAATTATATAGGGCAGAAAATTTCCA
The DNA here is from genome assembly GCA_932273885.2 of Leucozona laternaria. Classification (NCBI taxonomy): domain Eukaryota; kingdom Metazoa; phylum Arthropoda; class Insecta; order Diptera; family Syrphidae; genus Leucozona; species Leucozona laternaria. The sequence continues at coordinate 15,898,054 of OW026368.1, read as the reverse complement.
ACATTTTGATATATCTTAGAAGATGATGCGATATTCATTTCCAAAGTTACAGCTCTGGAAAGTCCGCCACTTCACTTAGTTGAAATTCTTATAAAGGGTGTTTTTTTTTAGACGTGTGATTTTCAAAAAGAAATAAAACGCATATAATTTAATGTCATGGCCAAGAATTTAGTTTTATTACAAAGACAAGTGTTTGCCATTATGTTTTAAAAATGATTTCGGTCAAGTGGCCGACACGCGGCTGGATCGAATAAATTCCAGCAGAGAGGCCCAATTTTCTACCACTTTTTGCAGCAATTGGGGCAGCAATGTCAGCAATAACGAGCCGAATAATCTCTTCCAAGGCGTCAATCGTCTTGGGCTTATCTGCGTAGACAAGCGACTTCACATAACCCCACAAAAAATAGTCCAGTGGTGTTAAATCGTCCGATCTTGGAGACCACGCCACAGGCCCACGACGCGAGATAAAAGTTCCCATCAATAAATTGATTGTTTCGTTGGCTCTATGGCATGTAGCGCCGTCTCGTTGGAACCAAAGGTCGTCCATATCAACATCCTCCAATTCAGGCACGAAAAAGTCATTAATCATGGCCTTAAAGCCTCCCCCATTGACTCGTTTATGGAAATTGGGATCAACGGTAATCTTGTTTTGGGCCCATTTGAGCACGATTTGCAAACGTTGTTCAGGAGTAAGTCTATTAATTATGAAATGGTAAACCAAGGTGAGCAAGTGACAGATGTCAAAAAGACCAACCTTAAAAAAAGTATTGTCAGATAGAAAATAACACCTTTAAAAAAAACTCCCTGTATACAAATCCGATAATACATCAATCGTGTTGATAGGTATGGGTATGAAATTTGACGACACTTAAATTATTTTTTGGCGATAGTAACTCGATTGAGGGATTCGTACAATATTGTGGTTTTCCAAAAACACCCATATTGACGGTATTGATATAGCTTACTGTCAAATGCTGTCTACGTGTTGCCAACTTGTGCAATAAAACCAATACATGTACTTTCAGAATTCAAATACATATGGATCAATTTGTTTTTTTTTTTTTAAATGGCTTATTTCGCCAGTGTTAACGTCCTAAAACACTTTTAATAGCCCTTTGAAAAACTCACCCGGTCTGTGCCATAAAAAGGATATTTTTATTTACTTTCCTGTACTAGGTACACATAAAACTCGAAAACTAAGCCAAATTTAGCAATTTTATTTAAATTATTTTTTTCTAAAATTAAATTTTCTATCGAAAAAACAGTTAAAAATTTTAATGTAGGAAATAATTTCAAAAACAAATTTTAAAAATTAGAAATTTTAATTTTTGTACCTACTTTTATGTACTAAATTTCTAATAAAAAATGTCTGCCTAAAACAGGACTTGATAATGATTATAAGCAGATTCTTCCGGTAGGTTCGAAAAAGTTTCTTTATTTTTTCGATTCATAATTTACTGTCTTTGGTGTTTTTAACCTTGGTTGCCAAATTTTACTATCTAGCCTAGGAACTTTTTCATACACATTGACAAGGGCAATTTAAGACAGGTGGCCAATTGTTAATTGTTAAACCGATGATTTACTGACAAATTTCTGACGCCTAAATAATTTGACAAACATTTTGTAAGATTTAAAATTGAATGATGAATGATTCGTCAACAAACAAATTGCATATGACCAATTTGTCCAAATCTGACAGTATAAAAATTTGTCTAAATCTGATAATAACCAAATTTTATGAACAAATTTGTCACTATATTTGTTGGACAATTATGGCCATATTTTAATTGCGAAAAAAAACTTGTAAAATTGTCAATTTTCTATACCTATACAATATGTTAAAAATCCAGAACGATCTTAACTTAAAAAGATTCAAAACTCATTCCTTACCTCAAGTTCAAGCATAGACGCATATATAAATTAAATATCAAAATGAAACATAAGTTAAATAATTTGAAAATTTCAAAACTTTTGCAGCCGCGTCAAAAGCTTTTTGAGCATTATAGAGAGTGAGAGTGTTATTGTTGTAATCTCAGTCTCTCTTATGCTTTAAAAACTTTTGACTGTAACTCTCTACTATCTACATAATGAATTTGCTTTAAGTCCAAATATAATTAAATATTTAGATCACTTCTTAATTCAATCAATTTTACTTGCAATTTATGTTTTAAAATCACACAATCAAATCACGAGTTGGAAAAAAACATGCACTATTTAAACACGATTTTTTGTTATAAATTGATAAATTGATGAATGGAGTTTTTTTCCCAAGGTTGTCAAATTTTAATCTTAACTGGCACAGATCAAAAAAATAAAATTTTGGACAATGAGGAAGACATCCTATATAGATATTTAAATTTTCAACAAAAAAAAACACTTTTTAAGAATTAAGAACAAAAAAAAACCCAATTTTTTATATTTGACCAAATTTTTAAAAGTTTTTTTTTCATGAAAGGTCTTGGAAAAAAATAAATTCTTTTTGGTAGGAGCCAATTTGACATTTTTTAAAATAGCAATACTTCCTAAACGATTGCTCGAAGGAAAAAAGATGTCGGATAATTTGTGTAGTTAATCGTAAAACTAAGAATCTTTACGTGTAAATTGCTTGAAAGTCGCATTTACACGTTATATCGCCTTTTTCAAAATGGGGAACAACGCAGACATGGTTTTTGTTAGAACTTTTTACTTTAGATTCTTCTAGGGGAAAAAAATCGACCCAGTATTTTTTTTTAGATATTTCGAAACATTTGTGTTGATGTGTAAACATCTATGCTGGCGGTAGAGTGAAAACAAAAACGTGAACGTTCGTGTGCAACGTTACGTCGTGCAACGTTACGGTGTGCAACGTTACGATCTGCATACTAGGATGGGTGTGTTTAGTGAAACAAATCTTAAGATCCCCTTCAAGCAAAAACAAGTCCGTTTTGGATCCGCGCCCGTTGATGTTTACACATATTAACCGTGATTCCCGGCACGCACACAATTTTTTTTTTAATTTTACTAGACTAAAGGTGGAGCTACAATTTAGACTAGATCACTGCCTCAACCAACAGGCTTCTTTAAGCCAGTTTGGTCCTTAGCAAGCTGTCTCCAGTTTCGCATGCAAGTTAACCCTCAGGCGATGACCTTGTTTCATTTTCACTTAGTTCATGTTCGGAGTTAACTCCAGAAACACGTTTTTCCGCCAGTTAAGATCCCGAGTTAATACAGCAAATGCGATGAGTTAACCAGAGTTTAACTAAGTGAATGGGTATTCAGATTCATGTAAAAATCTAACCAAAACATCGATTTCTAGTTAAGTTAATACTCCACTAAAAAACTGATAATTGGAGCTTAATTTCTTCGCAGGAATAAGAAAATCTGGTTTAACTTAGAGTTAACTCAGCCCTGAGAAGTTAACTCAAATTTAACCCCGGAACACAGATATAAAGGGTGTTTTTTTAAGGGTATAGAACTTTGAAATGGAATAAAATAAAGATGATTTTTTAATTTGACATGAAATTTACTTTATTCAAAAGATAATCTTCTGGCATTATAATTTAAATATGATTTCTGGCATATGATCGCCACGCCACATAGTTTAATCTGGAGGTCCAATTTGCGATGACTTTTTCCAACATTTGTGGCCGTTTATCGGCATTAACGCTGCGAATGTTGTCCTCCAAGTGGTCAATCGTTTCGGGCTTATCGGCGTAGACTAGTGATTTCACATATCGCCGCAGAAAATAGTCAAGCCGCGTTAAATCGCACGATCTTGGAAGCCAATTTACGAGTCCGTAACGTGAAACTATGCGGTTACCAAACATTTCCTTCAATAAATCAAGGAGCACGAGCTCACATGTTGTGCCGTCTTGTTGAAACCACAGCTCCTGCACAACATGGTTGTTCAATTAATGAACAAAAAAGTCAGTAATCATTGACTGTAACGTTCTGGGCAGCATCGTTTTTAAAGAAGTACGGACAAATTATTCCACCAAACCATAAATCACATACCAAACAGTCAGTTCTTGTGGATGTAACGGTGGCTCAACATAAACTTGAGGATTATCATCACTCCAAATACGGTAGTTATGTTTATTGACGTAGCCATATTCAACCAAAAGTGAGCTTCATAGCTAACAAAATTCGCTTATGAAAATTGGGATTAACGGCAATCTTGTTTTGGGCCCATCTGGGTACAATTTGGAAGCGTTGTTCAGGCGTCAGTCTATTCATGTTGAAATGCCAAAACAAACTAAAAATAAATCACTTGACAGCTGACAAAATGGCCGCCAGTTAAAATAATGTTGCCAACTTAGAGTTCTATACATCTAAAAACACCCGTTTTAAAAAATCATGTTTGCTCTTTTAAATAAGAATTTATTGCATTTGTTTTAAATGTCGGTGATGTTGCAGTTGCTGATAAATTAATAAACAACGAAATTTCAGGGTAACTTGTATTAAGTCAGGTTTGCTTAAACTTAAATGCTTGTCCGAGCAAAAATTATCTGAACTCATGCAACATAATATCAGGGTGGATGAATTAATTTAAGAAAAAGGGTTTAGGGTTTGAATTGCTGATCTGATGAAGAAAATCCATTCATCAGTAAAAGACCGCTGTAAAATGAAAGCACAAAAACAAAAACTGACAACCGACAACCGACACGGATGGTATGTGAATCAAAATCATTTTTATGTTTTTTTTTTTAATAAAAAAAAGTTTTTGTATCTAACCCCTGTGAAACGCAACATTGATTTTCTTTCTCAACTTTAGCTATACGAACATTGTAAACTAATTCATCATTTTTATGTTAAATGTTATTTTTTTTTTTTTGTCTTGTTATGTTTCTATATTTATTCTTGTCTTTTGTTTCTCTATCCCTTTCCAACAAACACTGAACGACATATTTATAAATTGAATCAAAAAATCAAAACCAGAGCACTGCTAAAGGAACAGGGTTACACGAGTGATTCGAATTTAGTATTCCGGAAAAAGGATGTCCCCATTTTGCAGTCCCCATTGAGTCCAGTCGAACAGAAACAAGTCTACAAGAACGTCCAAGCAGGAGGCCAACCACCACTTTTGGGTTTCAGGAAACCAGCCCCAGAAAAACCAAAAGGTATGTAATTCACTATATAAAGTTGTCCTCTATACAATCTATCTATCTACTAATGTGAATATAAATGTGTGTTCTAAAAAATAGTTTTGTCTGAAAATCAGACAACGTTAAAGCAAACTAAAACCACTACTTCTCCCATCGCAAATATATAGGGATAGGCCACCTCTTGATGTGGCTTCATCCTTTTTTTGGGAGGAAAGTTATTTGTAAAACTTATTTCCTAACGCGGCACACAGCAATCTAAAAAAAACATGAATTTAAAAAAAAACACGTTATCTAACATTTTATAGAGTGCAGCATTCGCAATAATGAATTTTTTGGATGAAAAGGACTCAAAAAAAAAACAGAAGTCTTTAAGTTTTTGCGAAAGTTTGTGAAAGAGTGATGTGATGGTGGTGGTCTTGACTAAATATGATTTTCGGGTTCGTTGGAAGTTTAACAAAAAAGAAAAACTTTCTTGTTTGATTTACTTTTTCTCTCTCTTACTGAAGTAGCAATCTTTTTGATTTATATGTAATACCAACTTATTTTTCTCTCACTCACTTTTATAACTTGGCAATGGCAATGGCAATAACGATTAAAATTTTTCTGATGCTATGCACACACTATAAAGCTAACATTAATTGAGTTATATGAATCATTTCTAACCACTGGTTATGATGATGGGGTGGATTGAGGTATTATTATGGGGGAATGGGGGTAGTTACGAGTTGGCAAATTAATAAATCTACGCAAATGGAATGATAAACTTTTAATAAGCTGGGGCACCGGAGTTTTGATAAGTAGGTATGTTGGTATATACAAATGGTTGAGTTCTAAAAGTTTGTGTCTGTTTAAAGGAGGACTTAATTATTTCATGGAGATGAGTCAATAAAGAAATATGCAACAGACGCAGAAATATAAGAAGTTGTTAATATTTTAAAAGAACTCGCTTTCATTTTAAAATATGCTAATCGATCAGTCTGTAGAGGATTTTTCTTTCAAAACAATAGTTTCGAAATTTTATGCTTAAAATCGTAAGAGATTTGTTCTTCAGCGGACATTTAAAAATAGCTTTTTTTAACAAAACGACTCATTGTACGAAATAAAATGCCACCATCTTTTTCACACGAAATTTTAATTTCATTCAATTTTTCGTTGAATTTCCAGTTCTGGTTTTTCAATACGAAATAATCCTTGTTTCGTGGTTAAATCCGATTTATCTGCGAAAACAATTTTTACCAGTCAATTTAGCTATATCCCGATTACCTTCAACAAATTTGGTGAGTTTACTCTGGATTAACTGAATAGTGAATAGGAATTTCTGACAGATGTGTGTCAGAAATCTATTGAAATAGAGTTACCTATATACGACACTATAAAAAGGATTATTTTCAAAGTGGCGCCATCTCGATTTAAGTAATGAAAAATCGATTTCTATATATATGCGCACTTCAATTTCGAAAGAAATTTTTGACAAGTAGGAGCTTAAGAGACAGTTTCACAGTCGACACTTACAAGAATAGGTGGCATTTAAGTTTCCCATAATAGGACTTAAGCCAGCGTAAGTGGAACTTAAGTCACTAACATCGGAGACTTAAGTGCCACTTATTCAGCTAAATGTTTACTGAGATATTGCGCTTTAATCTTTCATATATCCCACTTAAGTGCCACTTTTCTGACTATGAAACTGGCTCAAGGTCTAGGTTTTAAGTGCATGAGTTAACTCCGAGTTATATCAGAGTTAGTGTTAATCCTGCAAATACTTTAATCCCGATGAGTTAACTCAAAAGTAGATTTTCTGTGGAGTATTAAATTTAAGTCCTAGTTGTCAAAAATCTATCGAAGTTCAAAAGTGTAGATATCAATCTTTCGCTATCGAATTCGAGATGGCGCCAATATTAAAATCACCCTTTCCATAGTCTCGTACTCTGACTTGAATAGATTTTTGACACGAATATACTTCAGAAATACCTAATCAGCTAATCCAGAGTTAACTCACCAAATTTGTTGAGTTAACTCGGGATCTAAATTGACTGAAAAACATGTTTCGGGAGTTAACTTGGGTTTAACCCCGAAAGTAGGATAATCTCTCACTTAAAAACTGGACCTAAGTTAATAAACCTCTGAAATAATGCTTCGGAACTAACTCGGGTTTCATTTATTTGCAGAGAATAGGTTGCCTAAAATCTCTGATACACTGATGAATACTTGAACCACGTTCTTACAACTGGCCCTAACTTACTCTGATTTAACTCATAGTAAACTCAGAACCGCAAAACTGGCGCTAAGAGGTAGAGGGTTTCGAGCAAAAATATCGCAAAGAGGTTGAGGGTTTCGAGCTAGGAAAAAATAGAAAACTCGAAAATTGTACTTTTGTACGATGAGCCGCTTTTGGGGGTTGAAGTAAAATGAAAACCAAAACTGATTCATTCCAAAATTAGACATCCCGTTAGTTTTTTTACTCTGCTGAGCACAAAAATTAACAGTTCGAGTCTAGAGCTGTGTAAATCGTTCATTTCAAATGATCGAATCGTTCAAGAATCGATTACCAAAATGATTCGATCATTTTAATCAATCGATCATTCGATCATTTTCATTCCACTCAATTCATTATTTCATACTGTTCCGATTCGATTTTTGAGTGAAATAAAAACGTGGACTTTCCTCTGTGCGACGTTACGATGTACAAAGTTACGCAGCGCGTATTCTCGGAAATGAATTGACATTTGGACACCTGTCAAATTCAAAGTGTTCTAAAGGACCTAGAGAACTGGCGCGACTTCAGGCAATTTCCACCTCCTGAATTGACGTACTCCGTTTTTCGATCCGCCGTAATAAACATTTTAGTATATTTTGACACTTGGCAAACTAAGTGTTCTAGTGGTCCCAGAACGTCGGCCATGAGACTAGGGTTATACCCACCTCCTAAATCGATTGGCGTACTCCGTTCTTCGATCCGCTCTAGCAAAAATGTTGGTATATTTTGACACTTGTCAAACTTTGTGTTCTAGTGGTCCCAGAACGTCGGCCGTGAGACTAGGGTTATACCCACCTCCTAAATCGATTGGCGTACTCCGTTTTTCGATCCGCCCTAACAAAAATTTTGGTATATTTTGACACTTGTCAAACTAAGTGTTCTAGTGGTCATCGGCTATGAGACTAGGGTTATACCCACCTCCTAAATCGATTGGCGTACTTCGTTTTTCGATCCGCTCTAACAAAAATTTTGGTATATTTTGACACTTGTCAAACTATGTGTTCTAGTGGTCCCAGAACGTCAGCCGTGAGACCAGGGTTATACCCACCTCCTTAATCGATTGGCGTACTCCGTTTTTCAATCCGCCGTACCAAAAATGTAGGCATATTTTGACACCTGTCAAACTAAGACAATTTTTTATTTCAGTTTCGATGAAATTCAATCTGCGAAGTTAAAGAATACTGTACCGATTTGATCGACCCCATTCTGACCAAATTTCTTTTCTCCGATTTTTGTACCGTAGGCTTACAAATTGTGTGTTCGTAGAATTTTGGCAGATTACTTTCTCTTTGAAATAACTGGGAATTTTGTCAATGAATTAGGCTGAAATCTTAAGGATACCAACTTGATATTTTTTTATACGCGTTAAACCCGAAAATAAGGGTACCTGGGCGCAAGAACTTTTCACTGTACGAATATTAATATTGCTCAAACTCAATTGTTAACATCGACATGACAATGAAAAAAAACATGCAGACACAGAATTTGGACAACAATGCTCGAAATTAACGAACGCAGAGCTGCTCAGCTCAGGTAAGGTGCCTTAACTTTCACGTCTTTATTTTTATTTCTAAAAGCCTTCTTTTCTACTATGACTTCAATTAATTTTAAAGAACTGTCACATAATAAACATTCACAATCTTATCACACCAAAAACACATTACACACACACTACACAACAATACAATAAATACGCAATTTTCAGATTTCACCAGAGTGTCAACAGCAAATTATTTAAAAAAAAAAAAAAAAACAAAATGATCCACAAATGATCCAGCACCGTGTGTTACACCGAGTTTCCAAAACCCAAAATCTCTAAAAAGAACATTGTCTGCCCTTAACAAAATTAAATTTTTTCCAGAAACCGAATTCGAATATCTACCAATAACTCCCACACTGACCAAGATTCGAGTGCATAGCAAAGAATTAGTTATGTCTAAGAATCATCGAACATCAGCTGAACGGGGAGAATTCATTTGCTATCCCATTTCGAATTTAGCACGTCCCATTGATGTGTTTGCTCCATTTCCGAAAAATGTGCCATCATTCATTCCATTGCATCAAGCTCCCATGCCTCCAAATCGTAAATCATCTCGAGTCCGTACGAATAGTATGGCTTTGAAAATTGCATCGTCACAAGTGCGACGGCCAACTTCGGCGAATTCAAGTCGCCATGAAGCATGTTTTCAAACGAAAGACGCTATATCACCACCTCAACCAAAACCAACCAACAAATACGGTACGATAACTTTGCGAAAAACCGTTAAGCGTACCGAACCTTTGATGAGGTCAAAATCAGCTGGAGCTGTTGTGAGTATACTTACATCAGCTGGAAAAGAGGAAAAGAATCGTGATGGAAGAGTATCGAGGAAGCAACAGTCGGTTCGCTTGAGCTCTTCTAGTCCCGTGAGAAGTGCATCAAGACTTTCGACCTTTCGGGCAACAAGTCGAAGCCCGGTGGCTTTTGGACGAAGTGTTTCGAAAGAGCGTTCGTTTGCCGAAGAGAAGAAGCGTATTGAAGAATCTTTGCCATCAGTTCGAACTGATTTCACTGCCAGCACGAACATTCTTCGAGATCCGAGACTTAAGTCTCCCGATCAAGTTAAGAGGGCTGTTCGTTCGTATGCATTCCCAATTGAGCGCAGTAAATCAGTTCCAAGAGTACTTCCACCCTTAAAACCACCCATGTCTTCGTACATCTCTACTTATGTGGTGCGACGCATTCCAAGCCCTCCGAGAAAAGATGCACCATCCAAACGGGGCCAATCTTCAATGTCTTCGTCTAAAAGAATTGTGATGAAGTCTCCTGCGGTGATTCGATCAAAATCTCAATCCGGCGGTAAGTTGCTTGATAAATTCAGCTCAAAGCCTTTAGCAAAAACAAGCTCAGCATTAAGCTTAGCCAGAACCAGCTCAACTTTCTCAGTTGATTCTATAGCCCCAAAGGTAAAGCCTTTACAAAAGAAACCACCTCTAACCATCTGTAAACCTACTTCGAAAATAGAATCTGAGAAATCCAAAAGAAAGCCAATCACAATATGCTCGAGCAAAAGTGACAGTAATGTCTTGAAAAAAATTAAGGAGAGCCCTGATATAAAGAAGAAAATCATCAAGGCCATTCCAATGCAACAGAAGATCGTCCGAACTAACCAATTCTTCCAGAATCTTTTAATGCGAGACAATTCGCCAAAACGGGATGAGCCAGTACGTCAAGCTTCGGTACATGAGAAGACGCGATACTGGAACACCATGTCACTTCCACCTAACCGGGCGATTTGTGACTCAAGAACTATTGCATATCGCAGCTTAAGTCCACCGGTAAGACCCCATTTGGTTGAAGAATATGAGGCCGTTGCGCATTTCCATAGCGACGATGAAGATTCGGAGTTTGGAGACCGTTCTGGGCGAACAGAAGACTTAGTTTGGCAGTATGAACAAAGAAGCCGCAGTGAGCCACGTCCAATAAAACCTATTAAGCCGATTTGTGACATTGCTAGACCAGCTTCGCCAGCCCATGCACCCTTAAGGGAGTTCTCCCCAACCCGTGAGATTCGTGTGCCTCAAACGAGGGAAATGCGTTCTCCGTCAAGACGTCGAATTCAGAACTTTCGTGAAAGTCAACGCAGTGAGACCGGGAAAGTCATTCGAGCAAGCAGTCTGAGCAGCGCTGATGACCGCTCAAAGAAAAGCCTTTACAACTGCGATGAATTCTCTCACAGTGCTAATTCGCTTGATTATATAGAACGCCATAGTCCCAGCTGCCGATTGAGTAACTCCGATCGATTTATAGACCTGAATCGTTTCTATAGCACGCTTGAAAGAGTCGGTCAATTGGAACGGGCAACATCAGCCAGTAGTCTCAAGCCGATTCGGAGAGAAGGAGAACCGCTGGATTTTGAAGAATGGCGTAAGATCCGTTCTCACGAACGCGCCGAGCGGGAACTAAGCTATTTGGTTGGAAAGCTTAAAGAAGACCAAAAACATAAGGATTTTCTCTTTCGACCAAAAGATATTGAGGACGTGAAGTGGATTGGCAACAGAGAGCTATCACTGAAGTCTAAAGAAAAGTCCGTTGAGGACTTAAGAGAGAATTTCGAAAAGAAAATCCATCAAGAATGGTTGGATGAGAATAAGCGGCTGGAGCTTGAATCCAAGAAAGACACATACACACCCTACTGGAGGGGAAGTTCCGTTGTTGATTTAGCCTCAAATATGGAGATCAAATTCAATGCTGAGAGCGGATCATTTGGAGTTCAAAAAACTAAATCAGAAGCTCCACCAGAGAAACCACTGTGTCTGAGTAAACGGCTCATAAGCACTCTGTCGAAAGACCAAGTTAGCAAAATCACACAACAGCTAAATGAAATCTATAATGCTTCTGAACCGAAGGCCAAACCCGATATAACCGAAGAGTTCGTGATCACAGTTGACAAACAGCAACTTTCTAATGCTCTGAAAGTGCGTTGCAACTCGTCGATATCAAAGGAAGAGCTGATTGGACCGGTTCTAAGGCGTAAAGAAGCCTCAGAAAAGGCCGCTCAAAGTAAGAAAATTGAAAAATTCTCGCGTGAGTTCAAGACTGAACTCACAGAAGCCGACAAGAAGAGGCTGTCACAAAACTTCAGTCGTGAAATTCAGGGAAAAGCTCGTTCAAGCTCACCGAATATAGTTGGTCGAGAAACCAGGGGTGCCATAGCAGCTGAAAATGCAAAACTTACCCCTCACGAAATTCCCCCAGCGCCTCCATTGCCAGCAATAAACTTGACCGAAATTAAGACACCAGCTCCCCCGAAGCCTAAGAGAAAATTAATAGAAGATCAGAAAACAAAAGTGGAAAAGCCATCGGAAGAACAAACTCCGGACTCAGAGCCTACGTCTTTAGAAGTGACAATTATTGATCAACCCGATGAAACCGTTTCGAAAAAAATCCAGTACTTTGAGGAACGCAAATTCGAAGAATCCCCAAAAACCATCTATCATGCTCGTGAAGATTCGTCACCCGATGAGGATGAGATTATGCGTGTCATTGAAGCCAACATCAAGGCTAGAGCTCAATCGGAAAAGTACCATCATCAAGAGATGAGTTCATCTGTGACGGACCTCAAGGACCTCTTTGGCGAAAAGGAGTCTTCGCGAATAAATTTTCCTTTACCTCGTCTTCCACCTCCTCCAGACGAGACAATCTATCACGAGACCACACTTGATCTTCGGGCATCTCGCCATCAGGGAAGTAATGAAGAGCTAGAAACACTTTTTCGATCTCGAAGTGCATCACCTCAATCTAAGGAAACATCCTATCTGCATCGTGTCAATACCGGAGAAGTCCGGAAGATCAAGGACAAATTTGAAAGCCTCGGCCGCCCAAAAAAGAAGAAGCATTTTTTTGCGTTGAGCCCGCTGCGGAAGGTGCGCAGCGATCCGGAACTCAGCAATGACGGATCAAAAGACACCTTTAGGACGATCGTCCGAGAACACGAGCTTGGTGATGTTTCTTGGATGGCGCATAAATTCGAAGTGCACCGCCAATCGTCTGGTCGTGGTCGAAGTCGTGTGCGAAAGCCTGGTTCACCTATCCAACGGATGCCTATACGGAAGGAGGACCGTTTAATGCCTCATATTGATGTCATCAGCAAAACGGCTTCATTGAAGAAAGAAATGATGAAATCTCGAAGTCCAAGTCCATCAGCACGTCCGCAGACTCCACACAAACATGCCACAGGTGGAGTCGAACGCATTCGTTCCTTTTTCGAGACATCACCGGATAGAACTTCACCAGTGGGCCAACCACGCCTAGGCACCTCATCGCCGGAACTTAGAGATATTTCACCCCATCTCACTGCCAGTTGGATAGCCCACAAATTCCCTAAACCAATTGATAACAATATTCGCTCTCCTCCACCGCCTCCTCCTACGCCGCCATTAAAACCCGAAAAGCTAGCTAAATCTGGTTCACTGCCAATTAAAGAAGCCAAACGCCATGAACGATGTTATCGGTCCCGTTCGACCACACCACCGTCAAAATTAAAACAAAAACAGCCAGTAATATCGATTTTAAAACCACGTTTTGACTTTTTTGCAAATCAAAAGTTTGATCCTTTAATGCATCGCCCCAAAGCAAGATACGTTCCTGATTCAGGTGACGATAATTTAAAGAAATCATCACAAAGTAGCGTGAAGAAGATGACAGCTGTCAAATTTAAAGGTGAAATAGTTTTGTATATTCAATTGCACAACGTGTGAAAGTTGCTTGCACTTTCGTAGTATTGTTGATTTTTTTTTTTTTTAGGTTCTACATGATGCGGCAAACATTTTGAACGTTCAGGATTCTCAAGGGTTAAAGACTTTTATAGGTTCTTAATTTGTACCTAGAAAGATTACAAAATATTGAAAATTTGACCCGTAGCATATGTGTATATTCTGATTCTTATTTAGTAAAATGTATTATATTAGTGTCAATAATGGTATTTTATTCGCAAAAAAAAATTTATGGGTTGACAGTTCGTGGAAAACCAAGGCTTAGAGTTGCTTTCCTTCCACGTACAAGTGCGTGTTGTTGTTGTTAGCCGGCATCAGGGATGGAAGATCCTACAATTTTGTGGGAAATCTGAACGTCTTCTAAGTTGAAAAGCTTTAGTCATGACCAGACATACTCTTTGAAGAGCTTTTACTATCTCGTAAGAGGCATTACGCCGAAAATAATATTTTTGGATTCCAATTCAACCCATAAAATAAGAATTTCACTTTGAAAAAATTACTACAAAGCTGAATTGGGTGGAGAGCTTTATTTCTATGAGTTAAGAATTCCCTAAAATGTGTTCTAATTTTGGACAGCGTCTTTTGATTTTTAGGGATGAAAGTGACAAAGTTTAGAATTATGGAATTTCTTCCAAAATCATCATTTTTTTTGGAAAAAATGTCAATGTTAAAATTTTAGCCTATAAAGTCTTCACAAGAAAATATTAAAACACTTTTTTTCATATGAGCAATAGATTTTGAGAAAAAAAAACCACTGATATGACATTTACTCAGGTTTTTTCTCAAAATCTAATACTCTTACGAATACAACGGTTATGTTTTTTTTTATAGAATTTAATAGGCTACAATTTTTGCTTCGAAAATTTTTCTATAAAGTTGGTAGTTTTTTTGAACAATTTCCTTAAAACTAAATTTTGCCTCTTTTATTCCACTTTAACTTGGCAATCTATAAGATTTTAAAGTTCTTTCAAGTAGCTTAGGTCTTGTTATGTGGGGTGTGTAATATGCTTCAAGTTCTGAAAGGCTATCTAATTTTTGCAGATGGATTTTTTTAGTAAAAGTGTTTTAAATTCTCTTCAAACTTAATAACGCTATCATCGTTTATAACGGAAGAACTAATGTACTTGTGCGGATATCAAACGTACAAACTCATCTTTATTAAATTACATTGCTTTCATGCTTCATTAAACATTATATTTATATGCTTTTGACTTACTTATATTTACTTATAAATTAATTAACCCACAATTTACCTATACAAATAAAATACTCAACATATCAAACGGTACTATACACATCCACATACTTTGCTGCTCCTTTATTTTAATTATAAATCGAGGGGTTAAAAGTTGGTTGAAAGTTCATATACTTACACATAACAAATTTACAAGCTAAGCAGAATTTGCTCCAATTTTTATTAAATAATGCTTTACATCGCCTGTGGCATCATACATATTATTTTGCTTGGTTTGGTTTAATTTATTGAATGCAAAATCTACATATACAAATTTCTTGGAATTTCTTTGTACTCAACAAGAACTCGTGACATGCAAAAATTATTATTACATATTCAGAAACATACATTTTACATATACATATTATTTTTCTGCTTTTTTTTGTTCTTTTGTTTTTTTTTTTTAATATTTATCCTGTACCGTACCCGGAATTCATTCAGACGACGATGATGTACCGACACCACCGGTGCCACCAACTAAGGGTGTACCTTTACCTTTAGATTCAAATGGATCTTACATTCTAGGTGAGTTGTTTGAGAAGATTTTGAAATTTGAATGCAAAAAGTTAGAAGATATTTTGGAGTTCTTCAGCACTAAAAATATTTTTTTTTGAAAAAAAAAAATGGAATTTAAAAGAATGACCCTCATCGCTACATTGATGAAACATTGTTCAAAGAAAATTTATGGCCATCAAATACAAAAACAACAACACTAACCGGTCTGAACGATTAAGTCATTATTTTTAGTTTTTTTTTTGTAAATAAATTAAGACCTTATCCTGCAAACCGAAGTGTAAGACTGGCGTTTTTCTACTTGATGAACATAAATATTTCTGTACCGATAGGACAGTCAGCTAATCTAGTGGAGAACGTTGTTTCGCCATAAATAGAAAGAACGCCTGATTAAAAAAAAAAATGTTGTATATGTATAAATGTAGTCCAAAAAGATTTCATTGCTACTTTCTATGAAAAAAAAACACGTTTAAAAAGCTTTTTCTTAAAATAAATTTGAAATTTTCCAAATTCAACTACAACTGCAAATGAAACTTTATAAAGAATTATTGTACACAGTTTGAACTCATTTTTGTACAGTGGTTTCGATGTCATGCGAGTACAAGTTATTTCATTTTTATAAAAAAAAAAAAAAACTTTCTGGAACACCAGGCTTCGCACGGGTATAGACAAATCAAAATTTCGCATAAAAATTACAAAAGAAAATATAGATAAATATTTCAGCCACTTTCTGTAACTGAACACTACTTTCTGGGTTTAAGCCCACTTCAAGTTATGAATGGCGAAATTCGTAAAAATATAATCATGTACATCCATTCTTCATTACTTTCCCAAAACAAAAAGAATTTTTGCAATCAAAAACCACTTTTTTGTGTTTCACCCATTTCACTCTATAAATATCGACTTTTCAAAAATAAACCTTTCCAACGCAAGCAGATTTTTAAAATCCGATATCCCTTTTTTTCGTTTTACCCCCCTTCACCCTATAAATATTATTTTTTTTTTAAATTCCTTAAGCCACCGCATAAAAAAACCTTTGATATACAAAAAGAATTTTTGAGACCGAATACAACTTTTCGTTCTTAGCCCATTTCACCCTATAAAGCCTAGTACGCAGATCAATCCCATTGTTTTCTCGAAACATCTACTTAAAGTCTAGCTTAATTTTGATATTAGCGCGTTATGAAGAATATGTCACAAAAACAGCTGTTCTCTGAGAAAAAATTAGAGAGAATTTGTTTGCATTATTTCAAAGTGAAATTAAATCATTTTCTTTAACTGATATGAGTCGTTTGTTTCAAAAAATTCCTCCATTTCAATTTTTATTCTCACAGAGCAAAATTCGCACAAAATTCAAGAATTATAGAATCTACACAAATTCAGCTAGTGAATAAATGTGACAGATAGTGATTAACAGTAAGAAATAAAAAATTGTTTTTTTTTTTTGCTGGAGCTGCGTACCACTGGCTAAATGCTTGATATTTAAGCTTGAATACATTTTGTAGAAAATTTTGTATGAAAACTAAAATTTAGCGCGATCAGGTACCAAATATAAAAACAAAAATCTAACAATTTTTTTTTTGTTTTTATCCCATTTCACCCTACAACTAAGAAAATTTGAAAATTAATATCCCTACAGCCATTTTCTTAGAAAAACTTCTTCTTAAATCAGACAATTTTTTCTACTGAAAACCGAAATGTGCACCTACAGCGCCACCTATTGAGAATTATTCAACTTTATTTTCTTAAACTCGCAGAAGGAAGTATCCAATTTGCTATAATCGTTTTCAAGTCTTAAGCATCCGAACACAGCACGACTGGTTTTTATATATATAGAAGAATATTTAAAACCAAAAAATGGCCGTTTTCGAAAACGACAAATCAAAGTCAATTTGACCGGCAATTGATCGTCATTTTTGAAGCAAAAGTGGCAATCGTCAAATATGCAGTGATCCTGCTTGTCTTTTGATGAACGTCAAATGATTTTTTTTTGCAAGCGCAGTTGACGTTTTCGACCAGAACCCAATTTCATCAGAATTTTTGGATTTAATTTTGCTCGTCATTTTCAGCCGCGACGTGTTTATCGTTTTATTGTCTCCCTGACTGTTATCCAAAAATTTTAAATAGCTAACAATCTCCCAAACCACCATGTCTGACTCTTTCGTTATCTCAATTCTTTAAATGTACAGCTGCAACGCAGATGATGTTTTCGAACACGTGACTTTAGCAAACTGCATTTTCGAACACAATGCTAATGCAGTAGAATTTGTATTTGCGTTTTCGAACAGAAGACGTTTGCATTTTTGACGCAGATGACGTTTTCGAAAATGGCCAATATCAAATTTCATGTTCGACGTTTAAAAAACTATAAACACATAGTTCCAATTTTGTTGGGCGTTAAATACCTTAGCAACAAAATAGAACAAAATATAAGAAAAGTTGGTGTGGCATAAGGCCAATTACACGTGTCATGCCTTATGCCTTTGAAACAAAACTTACAAAAAGAAAAAAACTAAAAAAAAACTGTAAAAAGTTGGTGTGGTAGTATATGAGTGATTTTTTTGAGAAATAAACTACATAGGTTTCTTGATACCATGTAAGAACTTTTGTTCCCCTTCTGATCTGGCTACAATTTATAAGGCATACATCCACCCAAAACTAGAGTATATCTCTCATATCTGGTCTTATGCCTCTAAGGTCCAGTTTTTCTGTGCGAGATTAAAGTTAAGCCTGAGCTAACTCATCGAAATTGGTGAGTTAACTCAAGATCAATTGAATAGATGCTTTCAATGTTTTATCCACCGAGTTGGTTTAGCCGTTCCACATGCATTCTCCACCGAAAAACTGTGTGCTCGGTTAACTGTGGGCTTATTTACTTCTAGAGTTAACTAACTCTGGTTTAACTCACTACTGAAAAACTGGGCCTAAAAGTCTGAAGCATCCCCGCACCTACTGGATTGAATCCAGCATAGAGCTTTAAAGCTGATAGGTGAAAGATCAATTTCCGAAACATTTGTTTCGTTGTTACATCGTCGAAAGGTCTCTTGTCTATCACTGTTTTATCATTATTTCTTTAAACAATGTTCTAGTGAAATATCCAGCTGCATTCTTCCCCTTAAATAATTTCCCCGTAATACTCGTTCTGTCAGGAATGCTCATCAGTATACTCTTGAGCCTTATTTTGGGCGTACTAACGGAACAGAGATTCTTTCTTTAGCCAAACGACACGAATGTAGAATTCCTTACCCAACTCTGTGTTTCCTCTCCATTTCAATAAACTGACATTCAAGACAAATGTACATCCTTTGCTCGTATTCAATTCTCCCTCTTTTTCCTAAACGCTCGCACTGTGTTAAAAATAACATTTAAAGGGTGGTCATAACCCCTTGAGCGCGTGTTTATTATATAAAAAAAAAAAAACTTTCAAAAATTTTAACTTTTTAGTCAAGTGAAAAAAGAAACTTAATTGTAAGAAAAGTGGGTGTAGCAGTAGGCGGACCCTTAATAAATATAAATATGTAAAGGGTCCGCCAAATAACTTTTTTTTTGAAAATGGCGCAAAACATCGAGTGTAGCTTCGGCTGTGTGGCACGTAGCGCCGTCCTGTTGAAACCAAATGTTGCCAATATCCTCCTCTTCAATTTTTGTGGACAAAATTTCGTTCAACATGGCCCGATAACGATCGCCATTGACTGTAACGGCCACTCCTTGCTCATTTTCGAAAAATGGCCCAATCATGCCTCTGGACCAAAATCCGCACCAAACAGTGACTCGTTTTGGGTGTATCGGCTTTTTAATGTATGCGTGCAGTTTTTCTGTGCCCCAAATGCGACAATTTTGCTTGTTTACTACCCGCCAAGATCAAAATGAGCTTCATCTGAAAAGATGATTTTTTTGGCAAAATCGGCATCTTCTCTAAGTCGATCGCAGGCAAACTTAGCGAAGCGTATACACAACCATATTCGTTCAGCGGAAAGATAAAACTAATTATCTGTCAAATAAGACATGAGCTAAGTGTTATAGTTTTTTAATTCACGAAATAAGCACTAGTTGAAAAAAAACGTTAGATGGTGGACCCTTTATATCATGGTTTGATGGACTTAAGAAAGCTATGTTAAAGGAGGATAAGATTCAGTCATATAATAGTGGGCGTGGTAGTAGGTGAATTTCCAAAAATATTACAAATGTCCTATTTTAAGTTCAACTGAGCTAAATTAGGATTTTTTTAAGTGGATATTAAACGAGTAGAAATTGTAAATATGAGAAGAAAAGTGGGCGTGGCAGTGGGCAGATTGAAAAAAAAAAGAAAATCCACGGGCACTGATGGATTAGATATACAAACTAATACATGTTTGTATAGATATCTAATCCAGTGCCCACAAATTTTCTTTTTTTTTCAATCTGCCCACTGCCACGCCCACTTGAAAAAGAGAATATTGTTATACATCTTTAAAATACCTATCTCGTTATTAAATCTAAATGCTATATTTTCATAATATTTTTATGGAATTCATCAAACTTTTCCACTTAGCCAATTATTTCAAACTTTTTTCAAAAACAACAAAACTTTACTTAACTGTGGAATTCCCAGCTAAACTAGAAAAGGAATTTCCATTCACAAAAAGTGTATAACCTACTTTAAACAAGTATGTAAAGTCCTACTTCAACAGCAACTAGGTACACAACAACACAAAAAAAAACTTTAAAACTGTGTCAATTTAATTCCCTTTTGCAACCCCTGCAATTTATATTATTGTATTTATGTATGCATAGGTACTATACACGTCATCATCACCTACTAAAATGCTCCACTTTACATTTTACTATATTCTCTGTGGTGGTCAGTATAAACAAAATTATGTCAACCATCGTCATTCGAGTAATTCGAAAAATCGCAATATAGCCTTTATTCAGGGCTTCCTTTATGATATGGTCATTAATTCCTCCTTTTTTAATACATGCAATTTCTTGAGTGAGTGAAACAAAATAAAAAAAAAAAAAAAAAAAAAAACAAAACAATTTCAGTTAATTTGTTCTATGGCAACTTGGTAACGATTTATAGAATCAAACAATCAAAAAAAAAACTTCATAATTCCAGTTAATCTATGTTATTATTTGCTGTTTTTTTTTATTTTTTTAGTTTCATAATAAAACTAAGAAACAAAATACGACATTAAGAAGACTCTCACTTACCACAAAAACTAGAGAAAAAATATTAAATAAAACCACCCCATCAGCCATACTTTTGCCGGTTACGATTTAATTTCCAAAACATAACAAAAACCCGTTACCATGACAAAAACACTGACTCTATAACAACTACTAAACTTTCTCTACCACAAACAACAATGAAACGACAAACACAATGGAACTTTCAACCCTTAATGCAGCCCTTGCAGAGGTCTCATAGTGTTGCCACCACATTAAAATAAGGAAACAAAAACTTCTGTGATTTTTTTTTTAATTTAGATGCGAAAGTTATTAAAATTATAGAAGTTTTTTTGTGTTGTAACAAAATTAATTTGTGAGAAACTGTTCTTAATATTTTTTTAAAACTTCGACAATTATTTGTTTTTTCAATTTTTTCAATTTCTTCAATATTTTGCAGAAAATTCTGAAATTCAAGATTGTATATGTTTTTTGTTTTTTTTTTTAACAAATTCAAATTTTGGCTCACACAGAATTTTGAACGCAAAAGCACAATTATGTTTCCAAATTGTATACTTTTTTTGCAGAATTAAAAGATTCAAGAATTGTAATTTTGTATCATATTAACAGAGTGACGCCATAATTCGTCTTTCGAAATTTCTATTTCGAACTTTTGTAAAACATACCAAAATTAATATTCTGTTATTGTAATTTTGACCTTTGAAATTTTAGAATCTACGAATATTTTTATTCTGAATCGGAATATAATCCAAATTGATTATTATTTTCGGAAATCTCGAAATATGTATAAAATTTATTCAAAATTTTCATTTCACTCTAGGAAAAAATTATCAAAGTTAAATTTAATATCTACAGAAAAGAACATTCTTCTCTTTTTTCTCAAAAATTTTGATTTTGATTTTTCCGAAATTCTGACCAAAATTAAAAAAAAAAATATTTTTTCCATCACTGCACTTATTTTCATTGTAAAATGATTTCTTCAATATTTATATATAGATTTTCGATTTTGATCAAAATTTTAACACACATAAATATTGTATTTCCAAAGCGAATTTTGGAACATATGAAATTTTGGACTAATGCAATGAGTTGATTTATAATTGTGTACGAATTTGAAAATTTCTTAGGAATGGTAACATTAAATCTATATAAATTTTTGTATCTAAGCATTTTAAAATAAATTTTCAAAATTCCAAATTTAATATTTTTTGTCTTAACATTTTTTTTTCATTCCGAACAGAAGGAATAAATAAATTAATTTACAAATTTTTATGAGTGTATACGAAAATTTTTGTCGCGCACAATAAAACGCAAAGTCACCTGTTACAAATCAATGCTATTTAACCCCATTTTTGTCTAGTTTAATTGTACTACTTGATCTTGGGCTCAAGTTTTAATAGTGGCTTACCATTGAATATGAAGATGTTACGATGTGAACGACAATGTGAAAAAATTTAAAAGATTTACAAAAATTAGTTTCTTTTTGATCTATTGGTAAAAAAAAAACAAGAAAATTTTTACAAAAACAAATTTGAATACCTACAAAATTTTGTTTTAAGAGTTTTTAGCCAAAAACATGAAACTCAGTTATATATATCACAATAATCTTGAAAATTACAGTTACAAATTTTTTATAAAAATTGTTTGAACAGTGGTAAATTGAACAAACTTCATAAGTACAAAATTAATTTGTTTTTCTATACAAAAAAGGTATCTGCTGTTTTCAAATTTAAGTAAAAAAGTCTCAAAAAACGTCAATAGTCTTATTTTTACTAGAACCTGAAACGCAAATGCAGTTCGTGTCCAAATATTTAAGATAATCCATATAAGAAGTTTTATCACAATTTATTGTAAAAGCGGATTTTGAAAAAAAAATCTAAATCTTTGGATGTGAGCTACCAAAGTGAGTATACAAAAGTACAGCGCGACAAATTCCCCAAAACGGCAACAATGGTGTTAACTGGGTTTGCATGCAACCTCCTTTGATATTGTGCCATTTAGAACTTTCACCACTTTTGCTAAGAACGAAACAATAACAGTTATTTCGAAACCTTTGTCCGTTACAGTCGTAATTTGAAACAAAAAAAATCCTTAATAAGTCGCAAAACATTACCAAACCAAAACCACCCCCTCGAAGAATCTCCATACCTACCTTTGAACTTGAATAAAAAACGAGGAATTTAAAGAAACAAAAAAAAAAACAACCCCTTTACCAATTATTGCGAAGAAAAAGGTTGGAGATTCGATAACAGTTTGTTGTTTTGTTTGGCTTGCATAAATAACAAAACAAAAAAAACTACGTGCTTGGAATTCAATATAGAGCCTTCCAGATTTAACGCCACCCGCCGCTGCCGTACCATAGCCAATAATCCAATTAGTTCCGAAATCGAATTCGCCCTAATTGGCTTAGTGAAGGGAGTCGCAACATATCAGTGCGGTCGTAAGTTAGTGATGGGCTCTGTAGTAGTGATTGTTTGTTTTGACGTGTAACTTATTATAATTTGTGCTGTGCTGGTGTAACTCTTTCATTCAATGCCGTTACCCGCAAAGCAAGTGCGGTATTAGTTACATCAAGACAATTGTCGCGGAAGAGCTAAGAACTTTGTCTTCAACAAAGCCATCGCACCAACATAACAACCGCAGGTGAAGAAATAAATAGAAAAAAAAAAAACAAAAAAATACAAACAGATGCAGAAGAAAAAAAAAAACATTGACGTTTGTTTTCGACTTTCATTCCATTCAAGCCGCGCTGCGACCAATCTGGGTTGAGAAATCAGTGCGGTCACATCGCGTTTTGTATTTTATAGTTGCGTTTCTAACTGATTCACAATTTATTATATTCGCGCCTCGAAGCGAAATAACCTTTCGCGAATTGTAAAAAAATTCAAAAATGTATCGAAAAAGTTTCCCAAACTCGGACTACATTCCGGCATCGTTCTACACCAATCCCAAGTCATACCAAGAGTACTACGACGAGGGGGGTGGCAGTAATGGTAGTAACGTCGAGAGTGGTATCGACATTGGCCACCAGAGTGCCACTATCGGGAGTAGCAGCAAAAACTACTGGCACGGAAAGCATCCACTGGATGCCAATAACAATACACAGATTTATCAAAATCGTAACGGAACCGTGAATGGTGCGGGCTCGATGAGCCACAGTCGCAGCATGGGCACATTGAATCGAAGGACCAATGTGGCACCCGATCAGGTGCATGCCGAGAATTCGATACCTCAAACCAAGCACCAGCATCACCATCATCATCGAAAAACACCAAAGCCGATGCATCATCGAAGTTGCAGCAATCTTTTAAGTGGCGCAAATGGCGATAGTGGCGGTAATGGTGGTGGCGGCCTCATAGGTGGCTCCTATAATAATAGTTACTCCAACAAAGGTGTCGGTGGAGCAGTAGTTGGTGGTGCAAATGAATATAATACGCCAACTACAGCAGCGGCAACAACAACACACCACCATCAGTGGAGACGCGACGGCAGTGGCTATGATTGTGATATTCGTAATTGTGGTAAAATTTTGTGGATCAGTCGTGACAACAACACACACAGTGGTGCGAGTGGTAGTTTTAGTGATAACGGTAGTGATGGTGTTGCCACAAAATATAATGGTGGTGCTAGTGGGGCCGGAGTGCCTCATAATAATTATATTATTCGGACGAATGCACACGGTTTGCCTTACACACCATTGCCAAATGAAAGGAATTCATATTTGGCTAATCAGCATGCAATCGAAGCGGCCATACCAATTGTTTGCGGAACAAGGAGATCAAGTTAGTACTTAATTAGATTTTGAATTAATTTATACCTACATATGTATGTAGGTTAGGCAGGTATATCGTATGTGGGCGGTTGGGTTGGATTATAATTAAAGGATTAAGGGATTAATTTTGGAGCTAAGAGGATTCCATGAGAAAATTCAAAGGTTGCATTTTGATAGAGATGGGTCTATATAAACGTAGTTTGCAGTGCTCTCGACAATTGAAAACAGATTAATCAAGAATCTGAACTTAAACCTCTGTAGGCTTTAAATATTGGCTCCTTTTTGGGTATACACGCTTACAGTTGACTTCGCTTAACTTTAAAGTCAATTCAAAGTGAAAGTTTAAAGAATTTCCCCTCGAAACGGAAAAATGGGGTGGAAGCGCTATGGAGGAAATACACCAATGTTTTTGGATTGTTTTAGACATGGAAGATTAATAAAATCCAAAATGGAGTTTGGCATGTCCTACTCAACGGTGATAACCAATTAGTGTCGATTTAATGACTTCAAAAACTAAGACTGCTGCTGAAGCTTCAAAAATGGCCTTAATTCATGAAAATTATACAAAATTAAATGTCCAATCTTCAAAAAAAAAAAAACCTTCAAACCCTTATTTTTGCATTTGTTTTGGCGGTACAATCATAAGTACCCTAAAAAGTACTCTAAATTTGGACCAATGCTTTTGAATTTTGTGTGAGGTTAAATAAGTAAAATTAATATTTAGAATCTTATAAAATTCAATTGTGATACTTTTTTTCGTAAAAGCAATTGATTTTGACACAATTGTGCGCAAACGAACGATACTTTATCAGTTTTTTGTTTAAATGTAGGTACTAAATATTTGCCGTTCACAACTTCTTCTGGACTAAACTTCTAGGGTGCATTTGAGTAGGTATTTTTTTTTTCAAAATCTTTGCTCTTACAAAATAGCTACACAGTCCTTTTTTTAGAATTCAATGAGCTACAATTTTTGCCATAACATTTTTCTTCAAAAATCTGATATGTATAGTTTTTTTTCAGATCTCAACAAAAAAAAAATAATATTTATCTCCTTTCACATCATAAAATCAAAAGCAGTGGATAAAGTTTAAAGTATTATATTAAGTATATATTTAAGACGTCAAAAATAAAGCTTTACACAAAAATCCAGCTTTATCGGATTTATTTCAAAGTCATGGATATTTTAATTATAAAAGACTTCCTTCACAAAGTCAGTCAAGCAATTAACGAGCAAGTCGAAAATCAAAAACACGGTTTTACGACAGGTCCTATTGTTAATAACAGTTCTTGTTTTTTTTAATAAAATGTGTATTTTACCTACATTAGTGCACAAAACTTTTTGTATCAAAATCGCTA
Source organism: Leucozona laternaria (assembly GCA_932273885.2). Lineage (NCBI taxonomy): Eukaryota > Metazoa > Arthropoda > Insecta > Diptera > Syrphidae > Leucozona > Leucozona laternaria. The sequence goes on along the minus strand of OW026368.1, from coordinate 15,872,417 downwards.
GAGCCGTTTTTGAGATAAATTATTTTTGTCATAAAAGTTGTGTGGTAGGTACCATTATTTAGGAGCTAAAAAAATCAGAAACTCCCCTACGAAATCACTTAGAAACCAGACAGACAGAATTGCGGGACCCACTTTTTTCGGGAAAATAGTCAAGTGGCGTTAAATCGCACGATCTTGGAGGCCAATTCACGGGTCCGTAACGTGAAACTATCCGGTTACCAAACGTTTCCTTAAATAAATCAATCAATTGTGGCATGAGCTGTGTGACATGTTGCACCGTCTTGTTGAAACCACAGCTTCTGCACATCAAGATTGTTCAATTGATGAACGAAAAATTTTGTAATCATATGGCTCTATAGCGGTCAACATTGACTGTAACGTTCTGGCCAGCATCGTTTTGGAAGAAGTAAAGACCAATTATTCCACCAAACCATAAAGCACACTAAACAGTCAGTTTTTATAGATGTAACGGTATCTCAACATACACTTGAGGATTATCATCACTCCAAATATGGCAGTTTTGTTTATTGACGTATTCATTCAACCAAAAGTGAGCTTCATGGCTAAACAAAATTCGCTTATGAAAATTGGGATCAACGGCAATATTTTTTTTCGGAAGCTTTGTTCAGGTGTCAGTTTATTCGTATTCATGTTTAAATGTCAAACAAAACTATAAAAAATTACTTGACAGCTGACAAAATGGCAGCCAGTTAAAAAAGTGTTGCCAACTTAAAGTTCTATACCTCTAAAAAAAAACACCCTTTACAAACGTTTTTACCGAAACGTCTCAAAAATAGAAAAATCGAGCTACCTATAGGGTTCTTGTAATTAGATGAAGACCTTCCAAAAAATGCATCTAAAATTATATTTCATTAATAGCTTGAAGACCTCGACTTAAGATTTTTTAAAAATCCCTTCTAACAAATCATTTTCCGGGTGTTTTTTTCTTGAATAACTTACCTGCACCAATAAATCATAATTGAAAACTTTTTTCAAAGATCCCAAAATGGCCTAGTGAACAAGTACAAATTGGTGAAGAACTACAAAGAAGTACTATCATTTTTAGTACTTAACTTTAGTAGAGTACCATCTGTAATAATTTAAATCTATATCAATCGATAAATAGAACTCCTAATTCTGAAATGATTTCATCAAAATAATTTCATTGGTTCTTAAGAAAAATCATATTTTATAATGACTGTTATTTTCAAAAATTTCTTCAGCAATTTTCATCATCACATATACAATTTCTCACAAGTTCAAGTCACATAATTACTCATACTCAGCTCCATAAATGGTACAAATTTAATAATTTCATAAATAAGCCAATTTAATCTTCTTCGTTTAACCAATTCTCATTATGCCCAAATCAACTTTCTCACCAAGTTCACATTCAATATGCTCGTTTTGGTTGGTAATAATGGTAACAAAAGAAGATAGAAAACGTGTACGAATCCCATCGACCATATCAAACGTGCTTGACCTTAACTCTCTATATTGGTCATGGTCATGATGAATCTTATTCTGACGAGTAGATTATGTATACATATATAGAAACAACAACCGCAACAACAATGATGATGATAATGTTAATTTCATCATGCAATTCACCCAATTCAATTGTGAATTCTTACTCGTTTCTCCCAGTTTAGTATCCTGTTTGCTGAGGAATACCGACCAACGACCAACTTTGCTTGCTTTTGTGCCTCATCGTCATCATGCTCATCTCATCACATTACACACGAATATGAATGACTATTTATGAATGTGTGGAATCGAGTGAAGGAGGAAATCCCTTTGGAAGCGGTATACAAATCCTATGATGGAGGTGATTCTCATGACAATTATTATAAGTGTATTTCTACATTTTCCAACATCCATACTTTATATCGACACAATGGAAAATTTAATCAAAGATATTTCAGACATCTGATATCCGATATCGATGGGAATGGGAATGGGAAGAAAGTCATGAGAAAGGGGACATTCATTCGATGATATATCTGTATGTATAGTGATGCTCTGTTCGAGCATGACTAGACTATATTCTTCGAGATGGAACACTACATACATATCTATCTACACATTCCTTTGATTCGGATTGGAATTGAAAAAAATATTCTTTTTATTACTTTTTTTGTTTGAATATTTGCAGAAAGTTAAACCCTAAACTGTTTGCATAATGAAATCTGAAGATCTGTGATTTACTCAAGTGGATGTCCTCTTGAACGTGATGTAGACAAAGAATTAAGTTTAACTAGACAGATAGCAGACACAAGGAATTGAGTGCTTCCGAGTATGTAACACTTTAGGAAGTTATAAAGTCAAGGGTTTTTGCATTAGTCTTTTCGGTGCAAGAAAGACAAGACATTTGAGAGGTTAAGATAAGATCCATTTGATTTCGAGAAAGATTTGTATTCAAGTTGAATTTTTGGTCTCTCCAAAGTTAAATGTATGGGAGGATACAAAATAAACAAATTGTTGATATTTAAATAAAAAAAAACTTTACTCAAACATATTTTACTATACTATACTATAGTTACTATATGGCAAGCTATGTATTCGTACAAAAATCGAACTCGAGAGATTTTGATCAAACTTGACGCTGATAGCGAAGATGAAAAAAGTGGGTCTCGCAAAAACGTCCGTCTGTCTGTCTGTCTGTCGGTTCAACTACAGCCTAAACGGAAGGGTCGATTTTCTTAAACTTGGTACCTAGCGTTTTTTTGACATTCCCCCCACCCTTTTTATTCTCTTTTTTTTTAGGACCAAAACTAACAGTAGCTGTCATACAAAATTTCTTGGCCAATAAGGAAAAACTTATTTTTCTCAAATCCAGCTCTACCGAATTTTTTTTTGTAAGAAGTCAATAAATTTAAATAGTTATAAGTTGCCGTTTAATAAAAAAAAAATGGTTCCGAAAAATGGTTATTAATGGTACCTCCCAAAGAACCATTTTTTTGATTTTCGCTTTTCTCGAAAACGGTTAAACTGATTCTGATCAATTTTTTTATGAAGAATTATTGACACATTCTAAATAATATTGTGTACCAACATTTTCAAAAAAAATATTTTTAAGATTTTTAAAAAAAGTTTAAAATTTTTTTTTGAAAACTCAAAATTTCAAAAACGTCTCTGTCGATTTTTTTAAACTTGATAAATAGCAGTTTTTTAACTTTATCTAGAAGATTTTTGACAAAAATTATTCTAATACCCAAAAATAACGGTGCCTCTAATACAAATGTTTGAAATCCGTTAAGAAAAATATTTTTTTCTCAAAGACAACTCCTACGATTTTGATAAAAGTTTTTTTGTGTGTTACAATTAGTACGATCTACCATTTAAAATTTTTAAATTATATATTTTACGCTTATTAACAGTAGGTACCTCTCATAGAACGGTTTCATTGATTTTCGACTATCTCAATATCTGATCAAGCGAATAAAATTAGATTTGTTATACAGAAGCTTGTAACAAATATAAATAAAATTGCGTAGCAAAATTTTCTAAGAAATAATTTTTGGATTTTTGAAAAAAAAAATTCATAATTAATTTTTGAAAATTCCATATTTCAAAAACGGGTAGCAGATTTTTAATGTAAAGTTCAATTTTTAACTTAAAATTAACAAATACTTAAAATTTGGGCACCAATTTTTTTTTCTCAAAAATGTTAACGAAATTTTATAATTATATAAAAAATTAATTATTTTTAAAACCGCTCGTACGATTTTTAAAATTTTTTTTTTTCTAAATTAAGATTTATATAAGAAATCAAATGGTGTACATCGCATTGGGTTTAAGCAGATTTAAGGTATTTTAATCAATTTCTTTCTAATTTTGTTGATTTAAAACAATTTACCAGTTTAATTAATATAATTTCCTTTTATGCATATTGCATATATTTGCAACACTAGGCTATATTGTTAATTTTTGTATACTCACATAATACCACCTGCAACTAAACTAAGATTTGGCAAATGGATAAAATATAGACTCCCATAGCTAATTTATTTCAGACTATAGAACCACAATGTGATCGTGCATAAGAGCAAGTTCGTGCGACCCAGTCGTTCATATTTTACCCTGGAAAATATTATGATGAGGGTAAATGTAAACAAATTTTTGGGGTAGGTAATTGTCAACATAATATTTTGGTAATTAAAATTGTTAAAAATTCAAGTGTGATATTTAAAATGATTCGTTGCGAAATACATTTCGTTTGGAAATATCCTTCAAAATTATTATTCATACTCATTGGATAACATTGCCAAACCAAACTAAACCAAGCAATGCTGAAAATAAAAAAATCATGACCTTCAAATCTTTTGCGTATCCTTTAACTATCATCGAATAGTTGGCCTTGAAATAAAGAAGATTTAAGTGTTGCGGAAGCCCAATACGTTGTTTATAATATCTTTTAGCCTCTGTTCCTAAACTTCAAAATGATTTACACAGATGTTTACATTTACCCCATAAATTAGAATAAAAATAAAAACAAAACTGGGTAAATATAAACATAATAATATTAACCGTTATTTTAAAATTTTTAAATTAATTTTTATAATCTTTAATACAAAAATATTGTATTTTCACGTTACCATTCATAGTTTTTCGTTGAATTTTCAATTACAGAAATTAAAAGAAATTTAACTCAAATGTTTCAAAAAAAAAAAAAAAAGGAATTGTTTACAATTACCCACATTGACCCTACATAACTCTTAAACGGTACATGTTATTAAAAAGAAGTTCATACAAAACTTAACTTCTTTTTCTCTGGATAATAATTTAAAAGGAAATATTTTTTTTAAATTGGTCAAATATGAAACCAGTATGATTTTGCTTTTGACTCAATTTTAATGCAGTTTTCACTGTATAACTTATACACACCTGTTTTTTTTTTTAGTTTGTATTCAATTATTGCTTTTTTATAAATAAATATCAAACGAATCCTTTTACACTCGATCTTTGCTTTGAAAAAACAATAATTAGGTCAACAAAGCCCAAAAAGTGGGAGTGCAAAAAAATGTTCTATGGGGGAATTTTTTAAAAGAATATTAAATTAAATTGTTTTGTAAAACACAACCCTGCTCTTTATCAATTTTGGCGATTATATTACTTTTTTTTTTTAAAGTGCGTGTGTTAGTTGGTCGATTTGGGAATATGCCTTCCGCCGTCTCTTATAATACCTAAAAATTTCATCAAATTCGATGGAGTGGTTCAGATTTGATCAATTAATGACCATCTCTCTCCAACAAATGAACCACTGTATTCTGCGCCTAGCTCTATTTTTTCGAACCCAAGAAAGAAGGGAAAAACGATTTTGAAAGTTCTGAACTCCAGTTCAAAAAAACTTAACACTAAATCTGTATTCAATCTTACTTAAGACTAATATAAAAATTTAATTTCATTTAACTCTTACAATTTGCTTATGACTTAAATAATTAATAAGTTATTTAATTTACGGGGACAGACGGTGGGATAAATTCCCTAGCCTAAAGCAAAGTAAAGGCGCGATATGGAGTCAGACAACTGGATAAATTCCCTAGCCTAAACCGAAGTAAGGGCACGCTACGGCGCGCGGTGTACAATGGGATAAATTCCCTAGCTTTACCCGAAGTAAAGGCATGGTACAGCAAGAGACGATGGGATAAATTTTTTAGCCCCAATTGATTCTGAGACAAAAATGTATACTGGTATTCTATTAACTCTTTAGCCTTATCGGAATCAGGGCGCACGAGGTTGAAGCAAAATAAAGGCAGGGGGGGCAATGATTTCACGGCAAAAAGCTTAAAACGGTTTATAAGCTTCTTACTGATGTACTACCCACCAACTTGCTTCGCGGTCTTTACTGTCAAATTTCTGACCGAGGAGAATGTCAGCTTTAATTTGTCTCATGACACTCATGAGTGTTTTACTCGTTAAATTAGTCGAAAAGGAGATATTGACAAAACACTGTTTTTGGGTGCCATTTTTTTTTCAAAATGGTGGAACGAGGCGCAGAGATACGAGGTGGTAAATTTAAAATTCGAAAATAAACATCAGACAAATCCCCTATAGAAAATTCCTAGTTTTCAAATCTTCCACAAAACTTTACAGGTAAAACTTCCAAAGGACTTGACTATCATCTACAAAATAGATTATAACGCACTTTCTTTTATACGAAACTTTTTAAGCCGCTCAATTAATGTTTTCCAAAGCTTAAATTTTATTATTCTTTTTCAAACAGTGGTCGGTATTGGTTTAACCAATAACCAACCTTTTTTCAACTTAACTTTGAATTGACCCCGTATTTTAGTTGGGAAAAGGCTTGGCCCTGGTCAGTCAAGTGTCTGGTCCCGCCTTGAAACTCATATCGGTTATAACAACCACATAAACTCATTTAAATATAAAAATAAAACAGAATTTCCACCATAAAAAAACATAAACCTACATACATTGCTCTGTCATATAAAAATTACATTCAACAACTTTCTCAGTTGCATTATTAGACAGGAAGACCAAAGGCCTCTGTTTAAAAACTCAAAATCCACTCCGCCCTATAGCGTTTTTTTTTTTTCAACGTTCATTCACATTGGACAATCTTCAAAAGAAACACTGCAATCTAAACAAACTAAACCCCCAGCTGTGTGTCGGCGCATTCACAACTTAGCGAGATACTTTTACTACGTTTATTTTTTTTTTTTTTTTTGAACCATCAACAACAACAACTGAATAAAAAAATGCACACTTGCGCACAATTATTTACATTTTAAAAACGATAAAAAGATAATTTCACCTGCCCGGTATAAACATACCATGCATAATAGTCTCACGTACCTATACTGAAACTGATCTCACTCATAGCGAGTCGCTATAGCCGCAGTTATAAGAGTAACCAGCTTAAGCTGAAAGATAAGCCCATATAAATAAAAATGTGTGAGAGTGCTTATGAGGTTAGTTTTGACTTGAATTGGGTACGGTCGTAGTTTATAACATATATCAGCTTCTGATGGTCAAAACGGATGGCAACGCACTTAATGTTTCCACTTTCCACGGAATTATGTGCGCAATTAAACAGTTAAGAATGAAAAGTCTCAAGTCAAGTCATCCGGCTGATTTGTGGGTTACAATTTTTTTTTTAACATCACATAACACAACAACAACACAAAAAAAGAAGCGGATAAGCCGCTGTGTCGGCCCAGGGAAGGATTTGAGGCTTCAATATAACTAAAGGGCTCGGTTAAATATTAGAACTTAGTGCTGCATTCTGACAGTAACTTGAATAAACCAAAGAACGTATGGAAGATCAAATTTATGAAAAATTAAGATTCAGTTAATTAGAAAGCACAGTTATGTCCAGTGGGACATAAGTCCATCAAGTGGCATAGTTGCAAATTTTCATATTTTACTACAATTACAGTCAAACTAGATGACATCATCGAAATGTTTACAATTCAGCAGAAAATTGTGCCCCCCCCCCCCCCCCCTTCCTACCGAGAATCAAAATGCACACAGGATTGGTTGAGAGTAATTGTTAGTTACTACAGGTCCTGGTTCTCGATGATCTGTCGCTGCACCAATTTATTATAATATTTTTGGGGGGCGAGAAAAAGTGTGCCTCAAGCTTAAAATATTCAGCTTAAAATTATAAAAAATGTCTCTCTCTGTAATTCGCGCTCAAAAATATATAAAGCGCCAAAATTTCAAAATATTATATTTTTTTTGAGGATTTTTTTTTTAGGTTTTTTTTTAGGATGTAGGATTAAAGCACTTTGTTGAGAACAAAACATGAAAAAAAAATGATTTTAGAAAATTTTTACACCCTCTATCTTTGTGAAAACTCACTAGAGTGATAGAAATGTTCCAAATTTCAAGTTCAAAATTATTTTCTTTGACACTTTTTTGTCGGACTGATATAATTTGAAATAAATCTATTTGAAAAATAATATGATGGGAAAGCGCTGTGCAAGGAATTTTGATTCACGCCGTTGTTATAAGGAAATAGAAAAGCCAAGATTCTGTATAGTCTCCACCAATTCAATGAATAGTTTGCAAAAACATAGCTGAAAAAAAAATCAATGGAGAGTTTTTCCAAATTCCAAAAAAACAAACAACAATAGAAAATTTAGACAAATTAGATATTTACTTCGAAAAAAATTCCAATAAATCTGAATTTTGCCACAGATTTGTATGTGCTTAAGCATCTGCCGAAAATTACTCTAAATTTGTACTTGGGGTTTTGATTTGAATTTTCGGTGAGCGGGGGGGGGGGGAGTCAAAGGGCCAAAATCTGTATTTTGTTTGTAAAATTGTAGCTAATAAAGATTATAACACATTTTTTCATAAGAGCAATACATTTTGAGAAAAACGTACGCAAACGTTTGAAGTACCTTACATTACGGTGATGTGGCAAAAAGTACATTAAAACAAACAACTGATATTACTAAGCTTGCGCACGTTTTTCTAAAAAGTGTCAGGATCAGTTTTTCAAAGAATTTTATATAAAACAATTTTTGTCTAAGAATTTCACCAGAAAATGGGAAAGTTTTCGAGATATTTATTAAAAATATTGCCGTCTGCATCACATAAAATCAAAAGCCATTGGTTCAAATTAAGGGTACTTTTTTTTATAATGTATTTAATTTTACAAAATAAAGCTCTGCGCCGAATACATCTTCGTTGAAGTTTTTTTTTTCAAAGTTTGGTCTCTTTTTAAGCCTAATTTTTGGTACAGTAAAACTAAAATGTAATTTTTCGGAACACATCATTAACTGTTTGCGCAAGAGTTTCTGTGGAGTGGAGACTTCTCCAAATTATCTTTTAAAGTAGAATATTATCAATTTTACTCATCGATCAACGTAATTAATAACGAAATTTTTCGATTCGCATCAGATTCAAAATCGTTTTTGGCTTAAAATTAAAAAAAACCGGAAGATTTGAGTTGTTTTTTTTTTTTTTTTTTTTTTTTTGAATTAAGGCATTTACCTGCTTATATGGATCAAAGTCATGAAGTGGTCTGAGGGTAAGTGAGTATTTGAAGAGTAATCAGGTTTTCGATCTAAATCCAAAGCTGTATTGAAATTAGCGAATTGACTTTTGTGAGCCAAACTAAATTAATTTTAACGAAAAATATACTAGGTATCCATTTTTATAAACTCTTTCACACCAAACCATTATGAACTTGTGGCTTCTTACTTAATGCGGCACTGGTTTCTCTTTATAGTCATTCATTGACAATTAGTTGGGATATCCCCTGCAAATTGTCAGAGAGGCGCAGATAGAGACCTCGTTCATTTTGCATCTAACCATAACCAAGAAAATAAAAATCCATCGAGCAGAAAGTGGGGACATAGCCTTATAATGGGTGATTTTTTAAGAGGTTTAGAACTTTTTTAAAAAAAAAAACACAAAACATTCGAAAAAATGAATGAAATATTTATTTGAATCGATAGTTTGAATCTTGCAATTTAATGTTTAAAGATAATTTTATGCAAATGTTGACCGCGGCTGCGTCTCAGGTAGCCCATCCGCTGAGTCCAATTTTGGCATACTCTTTCACACATATCGGCCGGTATCTCACGAATGAATGCATGGATGTTGGCTTCCAGTGCGTCAATCGAAGCGGGCTTGTCCCTATAGACATTAGTCTTGACATACCCCCACAAAAAATAATCTAATGGTGTCAAATCGCACGATCTAGGCGGCCAATTGACTGGCCCGAAACGTGAAATTAACTGTTCACCAAACTCGCCTCGCAATTGCGCCATTGTTTCGCGTGCTGTGTGGCATGTGGCACCGTCTTGTTGAAACCACATATCATGCAAGTCAAGAACTTCCATTTCGGGCAAAAAAAAGTTTGTTATCATCGCTCGGTAGCGTTCACCATTGACAGTAACGCTGCGATTCGCCCAATATAGCCCAATAATGCCGCCGGCCCATAAACCGCACCAAACAGTGGCTTTTTCGGGATGCATTGGTAGCTGTTGCAATGCTTCTGGCTGATCTTCACTCCGAATGCGGCAATTTTGCTTATTTACGTACCCATTCAACCAAAAATGAGCCTCATCGCTGAACACAAGCAGCGCGCGATGAACATTTCGAACCGAGCACGAATTTTGATAGTAAAATTCAATAATTTGCAAGCGTTGTTCATTTGTAAGACGATCCATGGTTAAATTGCAAACCAAACTGAAGCTGTTTGACAGTGACACAAGGTACTAAACACACGTCAGCTGTCAAAACCAGTGTTGCCAAAACCAAACCAGCTAAAAAATCACCCGTTAGTTAAGGAGGAAAGCCGATAGCAGACGATATCGCGCCAATTCACCGATGCCATCGAATATCTCATAGTCTCCGTTAAAGCATCTATCAGTTAGTTTCGTTAGTTAGTTAGTTGAAGTCTGCTTGCGCATGTTTTTGCCATTGCACTCATCAGTTTCACTTAGATAGTGTGCGGTTAGTGCGCGCAAGCTAAAAAGTGTTAACGACTTTGCATATCTACTTATACCTATAGGAGGTACAAAGATATTTCTAGGTAGGAAGATATATTATAAACGACAAAAAAAAAACAAGTGAAACTTGACGGACAGACAAGACGGACGGAACGGCCCAAGTTTCTATATGCAGTGAAAAGGGGCTGGGTATAGGGGTACCCACTGCCACCACTCGTACACACACGTTAAGTGAATTTGAATTTGTTTGCTTATTAATTTTTGTTTACATTTTGCTTTTGGCATACCAAAGTGATTAGGCAGACCGTGTTGTTGTGTCGGTAGCGGTCGTTGAGTTGCGTCGGTCGTGTCGACTTGTTGATTTTTATTTTTTTTTTTAGACTTGTTGGCGAATCTTATAATTTATTGTGATCATACAAGTTTTTTGTTGTGTTGTGTCTAATATATAGATACACTTTGGTATCTTCAACTCAGTTTCAGTTAAGATCGATAGCTGTTGTTGATCAGTTTATTATACCACGTCGGCGTCGCGTCGTCGAGTGTGAATTTTATGTAATTTTGTTACAAATTTCACGAAGATAGATAGAGATTGAGATAATAAATCTAAGTGAAAGTGATAAAAGTGTCAATAACTTTTCTTTTCACGCAGTGAGAAACTATAAATATATATAGTAAAAACAGTATAGAGCTCTCAAATAACAATGAATGGTAAATTTATGTTCAAGTGTAACTTTTTACAAATAATTTTGTGTTTTTTTTTTTGTTTGTTTGTCATAATATCTCGCTGCAAGTGACGTTTATTAGCTAGGTCTTGAGATTTTTAAGATTTGTGGTTATTTGGTGTTTTTTTTTTTGTATTTTGTGTGACAATCAAAGACATACATAAATAAATATCACGAGTATAATAGTCTGTGCAGTTTTGTTACAATTTGTAAAAAAAATAAAACGCTTTTTTCCATTCTGACAATATCGCAACCCTCTTAAATCCTTTACCAATTTTTTTGTTTTTGAAGACTTAAGTTTAGGAAATCGTTTGCCTTTAAAAACAGTAATTTTCTAGAAGCTTAAACAATTTTATTTTTAAGCAAAAAAGCTAGAAACAATTGAATCGTAAATGTTTTTAATTTTTAAGCGTAGCTAATGTATGGGTGACGTGACTTCAGACATCACCCCTTGAGACAATGGATTTCGGACAGAGTTATTTTTCTTTCTTAAACTTTACCGTTCAAAATTTATGATTGGAATTAATAGATGAGCCGCCTTTGGGTATTTAAAACAAAAAGTGGCGCAACGACTGTATGATGTTGTGCTTCAGCCTCATTTCATAAAAAGGGCATTTAAACCAATATCTCAAGAAAAAACTAATTGTACAACAATTTTTTTTATAATATTTCTAAATCAAAACAAATTAAATTATCATTCTTTCTTTAAGCAGGACATTTTTATACAGCGTTAGAGCTCCAAAAAATTTGTTTTTTTCTTTGAAAGTAACCGTAAGCACTTTTAATGACATTCATATAAAAACATATTTCCAACATAACCTCCCGAACTATATGTAAGCAGATTTATCATTAATTTTTCTTAGTAATTTATTAATTATTATTTCAATATTCCTTCTGTGCTTCCTTGGATGCATTATGTAAGATTTTACTCTCACGATTTGTATTCATAATTCAACACTTGTTGTGTTGCATTATTTTTTAATTTACAATATGCAAACAGTATCTAGGGCAGTTGGTTATAATTTAAAATTAAAAAAAAAAAAAAAAACAAACAAATAATGCAGTGCAGTGCTGCATACGATGGCACCACTCCTTGATAGCTGAATTCAAATTCAATTTGATTTCTATTTCTATTATGCTGATGCTGATGCTGTAGAGTTGCCTCTATATGTCCAGTTTATTAATTGATGCTTGTTTGTTTTGCGTTCAATTATTACAGTATCTAGACAGACTGTTTGAATTATGAAATTGTTTTGGAAATATGCAAATATTATTTTAAAATAGCTAAAACAAGAATCTGAAGTGAGGTTTTTTTTCAAATTAGCGTTTAGCTGTTGAAACGATGATTAAAATCTTAATCGGCTTAAAAATAATTTAAATGAAATTTGGTTCTATTAATAAAATTCTACCTTTTTTTAAAAAAAAAAGCTGCAGTAATATAATTATTATAATTTCAGCGCAGTTTAATTGATATTTAATGCGCATTTTGTATATTTTCAATAAACCAAAATTAAATACAATTGCGAACAGCTTCTGAATGAAAATGTCAAAATTTAGATGAGTATGAGTAAGTATGTGTAGGTATTTTATTTGATAATAGAAACGGAAAGAGAAAGCAATTAAATAAGCAAATCAACTGTCATACAAAATTAGAAAAATAAAGTTGCAAGCATTTTGGCCAGTTTTAAAATTTGTGTTCCTCAGTATTTGAGAATTTGATCAATTTTGTTGAGAAAATTGTTTATATTTTGAGATTGCTGTGATCTCATTTTTCTAAACAAGCCTTTATGTACATACATACATTTACGCAGGAATATGAAAATTGTTCTGAAAAGAAACAAATCTTTTTTTTAAGTACCTACTGATGTATATAGCTCTGAAGGTAGGTACAACTATAGATCTTTTTTACATAGTGCAAAGTACGTTACAAAAACGTGAGACACGATTCACGTGATTTTAAGAAGAACTAAGAGATTTTTTAAGTTTTCCCTATCGTACTGATGGAGGGTTTTGACTATACCAGTTTCCACAGTACATCAACAAGTATGAACTTACTTCTTTTCAGTCATTCAATTTTTCATATTTAATTAATTAATTAAAAAGCATTGGGAGTAAACTCGTTTGTGAGTTAGTTCATAAAGAACATAGTTCCACTCTTTGGAGTTAATTCATTATTATGAGACTTTAGCTGACTGACACCAAAGATTTTTTTAAACAAAAATGTATTGATCAGTTATGACTGTTGTCAAAAATTTATAGTTATGCAGGTTCGAGTTTTTTTTAAATCATGGAAGTTTTCTGAGATGAATCAAATTCCAAATTTATACGAAGTAAGTTAATTTACCTCCAATTATGTCCGAGTAAGTTTGGCCCCAAAAAAGGTTCTCACTATACAGTATATAAAGATGCTTCGGCTTAGCTGGAATTTGAATTGGCACCGTTGATTCCATCTAGAGAATCACTTCAAAAACTGTCTTTTCCAGAGTGCTCCTTGGTGGGAACAATCTTTTGTTGTGAGGTAATTTGTAGTGACATCCTTCACCACTTTGGCTTGTCAACCATAAGTGGCCTTTCTCCAAAAACCGAGTTCCAAAATCGAATAGGTTTCATCGTAATAGTCACCGTTAACCCACAGCAGAGGAAGACCTCACCTAAAGTAGTGGCACACACTTGTGGAAAAGGGGGCTCAGCCAACTTGGAATTCATATAACTGGAGGTAATAAGCTAAGTATCGGTCTACCTGGACAGGGTTGATGTTGGAAATCCAGGATTACCCCAACTGAACTTTTTCACACTTAAAAAAAAAAATAATTGAAAAGGGTTCCATATACTTAAGTATTTGTAATAACAAAAGAAATGCGTGGTACTCCAAGATGTAATGGTTTCTGTACAAGACTGTCAAGTTGGAGGTTTGAATTCAACTTCAGCCTATTTTAACAAAACAATGTCATGGTTGCTGCCTCTTTCTAGAGTTAATTTCTTCTCGTGATTAAGGGTCTCTCATATCTTAACCAATCCAATTCACCAAAAAATTGTAGGTCTCCTTCATTTCTGGTTTTACACGAGCTTCGATGTCATCAATTTATTGCAATGTTTTTTTCAGGGCTTCAGCTAGAAATGCAAATAAGGGAAATATTGTGTTCACGGTATTTGCCAAAATGAGGAATACCAAAAAAAGCCTTAAAGTGTTTTATTTTCATTAAAAACAAATCATTCATAATTTACAAAAATCAAACAAAAAAATTATTACAAATCGCTTGAAAATAAATAAACATATATTTAAGAAAAGCAATTTTTATTCCTTAAAACTGTTTATTCATTCAACAGTAGTTAGATATAAGTTGTTAAATAATATTACAAATACGAAAAATATATTATTTAAAAATTTGTACAACCCAGGACGGTTGTTATTCGAAAAAAAAAAACAAATTCAGTCTTTAATTCATGATGGCGGAAACCCTTTAAGGGGTTGAAAACTTGGATTAGAGAATAAAAACGCTACACAAAGAAATCTGTTTTTAAGTTTTTGAAGCTCGTATAGCAAGCACACTAACGTATGATACATCAAAATTACTTCTACTTCATCCATACTAATTGTTGTCCATCCAAACCCCAATTTAATACACACTAGCTCTCAAGGCTCACTAGCTGCTACCTGAAAATATAATAAATCCGAAATAAAAATTTCTGTCGTCCTTTAGAATTTTGAAATTTAAAAAAAAGATAAATATCGAAAACTAACAGAAATTGACATAAAAATTATGACAAAAATATTTCTCGTCAATTCATCTAACGTGTGTAAAATATTTTTCTTTATGCATTCCAACAACTTTAAAACTTACCACCTGATTTTTTATCAAATTTTTTCTTCAACGTCTATTTTCTCGTTTTTAAGTTTTAA
This sequence comes from Leucozona laternaria, assembly GCA_932273885.2. Lineage (NCBI taxonomy): Eukaryota > Metazoa > Arthropoda > Insecta > Diptera > Syrphidae > Leucozona > Leucozona laternaria. The sequence continues at coordinate 15,857,364 of OW026368.1, read as the reverse complement.
ACACATCCTGACTCTTAGATGTTTTAGAATTTTTAAATATATACGAAAATCAGCCAATCGAATTAGCAACACTATTTTTCTTCTTCTCCATTTAAAAAAAATAACGAGGAACAAGTTCACTTTTTAATAAATCGAGATAGCTTCAAACCTATTTACAAGGTGTTTATAGTCATGAATTTGAATTTAAGCGGGATAAACATTGTTCAAAAGCTTGTCATGCATGTGAGAGTGTTTTAGTAAAAATGAGACACGTAAACATTGTGTGTATGCTTGAAGCAAAATCAAAAAGTTTTGATTTTTGTTCAATCAAATAGCCAGAATTGAAATAATGTATATTTGAGAATGATTGCTTTATCAAGCATAGGCAGATTTTTACATAGAAATTTAATTAAAAATAAATGATTGAAGACTCATGCATGAAGTGTGTATATGCAACGTCAAAAAAAATTATTAATACACTCTCACATGCATGACAAGCATTTGAACAATGTATATCCCGCTTTACAATCAATCACAAATAAAACCCGCATAGCTCCGAATTTAACTTATTTTACTCTGTCTACGAGCATACTTTTGAAAATTCAGAAATTTTAAATAAAACTTAAACAAAATATTAAAATCGTTGGTTCCAAACGATTAACTCATTAAAAAATTTCAATGCCACTTATCAGAAATTCAATAATGATTTTAAGTACACCCCGCGTTTACACGTTCTCCTCTTCTATCATTATCATTTTGGTATTCATTTAATAATATAAAATCCAATTCTTCCTGGAATATCATATTTCTATATGAAAATTCAAAAATCTCTGCTCTCGCTGCTCAATGACTAGAAATCTACAATTAAATTTAAAATTCTTTTTTGCCTTTATTGAAGTCCATTAAAATTATAATTATTTAACAATTTATTTGTTTGGATAAGAACTTAGCTTTGTTATTAAAAATTCATGAGAAAAGAGTACATCAAACATTTGGAATTGAAATCAGTCGAATTCCTTCTTAATCTAAATTAATTTCACTGTGCGAATCAAAAACGCGTTTATATATCCTTTTAACTCATTACTTTTCCATCGTTTCATTAAAAAAAAAATTAAATGATTAAATTTCAACGCAAAGAAAAAACTTCACAGCTGAGCTGCAGTAAACATTTAGAGAGATGTTCGTTCTTCCTTTTTTTTTTTTATTTTCGTTTGCAAAACGTAAAAGGCCAAAATTGAAACCCAGAGATAAAAGCTCTGAAACATGATGCAAGAATTAAAACAACTACAAATGAAATGAAAAAAAAGTAATAATATTCATAAAAGGGTCGCATGAATTTGCTCTTGCTATGCTATCAGAGTCATATTTGGTCTTAAAACTTATTCCAGTCGGAATGTACAGTGACAAAAAATGAAGTTCATAAGGAGTCTAAGGGCACTTTTGCCTTTGCCACCATCTTGAATTTAAAGTAGATTGTTTTTTGTTAAATAAATCGCTCATTTTCAACTTTAGACGAAAAATACACATAAAAAAAGTTGTTCAAAATTAAATTGTCTGCAATATTTTTTGGCTAAATTCGGAAAATAAAATTAAACTTAGTATCACAAGTCGTGAATGAGCATTAACATTTTATCAGTCTACAATACAAAGTCATGACAGCTTTTTGACTAAGACTGCTTCTTTTCGATCTAAACGAAAGTAAATGCCTTTTAATTATAAGAAAATCAAATTTTCCTACTAAAAATAAAATACCCCAAAATTTCACTAACTTAAAATCTTTTAAGCCACTTTAGGAGCTGGAGCTATATTTTGCTTTAAGACAAAAATATATGGCAGGTAACAATAATTTGAAAACTTAAAACTTTGTTGGCCAGAGGCCAAATTAGACGATTTTACGAATTAGGTTTACTTATTAGCCGATAAACGGCCTAATAGAGCAGCAAAATTTCGAGGCTTAATTAATTGAAGGAATATTGTTGGCTGCGACCTTAAGATCTCTTGTGTCCCTCTTCTGAAGCTCGTTCTACAGCTCGTCCTCAAAATTAGTTACTTTATGGAACTCAAGAACTTATGGAGTATTTTCATCAGAGAGGAAAGTTTGCTCTCTTCTATTTGGTGGTTGCCCAGATGCCTATGTCTTTGAGTCATCACATTTACCCAATATGTGGTCCGGCCAAGAATGATCAGATGTCTTCTTAGCTTGCAATGGCCAGCAAAGAGACCCGTTGTTATTCTGAGTTTGTTCCTACTTAAGCTGAAGCAGGATAGAAAACGTTTCTGGTTATAGCTTCGAAGGAGGAGTTTGGCTTGTCTCAGCTTATTTATTTATTTTTATTTATTTATTTATTTATATTAACATCAATTAGAGTTAACAATCTCAAATAGACTATTGAAGTATAAACGTACATTGAACATCATACTATATTAACATTAGAATTAACATAAATTTAATTTGATAAAAAGTACAAATTTAACATATTTTTGAATGAGTTTTTACTCAAATGAAAATTAAAATCAAAGTTATTCGATACATTATTAATCTCCCTTACACTGCGAGTAATAGGTTCATTATACGCGTAATTTACTCTATGAATATTTTCTCGGAATAGAGTACGAATTCTCAGCTCTCGAGAAGGAGCGTACAAATCTAAAAGAGATAGCAGAAAAGCACAATAATCAATATGATATGATAAAATATCATTGATAAAAACTATAGCAAACATTTTACTACGGTTTTCTAATGTATGAATGCCAATGAGCTGACATCTTACATTGTATGAAGGCATTTCAATTTTCCAGTCTAGTTTCTTTACAACAAATCTTGTAAACTTTTTCTTAACTTTTTCTATTCTTGTAATATGAACATTGTACTGTGGGTTCCACACAACGCAGCAATATTCCAGGACCGATCTATAACATAAGCAAAGTAAAGGGCTCTAAGTGTGTAAGGGTCACTTAAACCAAAGGAATTGCGTGAAATAAAACCTAGCATTGAGTTGGCCTTATTCACCATGAATTCTATATGATGTATAAAGTTAAGCTTGGAATCAAAAATGACTCCAAGATCTTTTTTCACTGAAACCCTTTCAAGAATATGATTTTGAATGCTATAATCGTAAGCGACAGGTAACAAACGACGGGAGAACGAAAAACATTGACATTTAGTTATGTTGAGGGCTAATTGATTTGTTTTGCACCAATTGGTAAGATTGGTGATATCATTTTGGAGAAGCTTGCAGTCAGCTATATTTGTTATGCATCTAAAAAATTTCAGATCATCCGCAAACATAAGACGCATTGAATTTATAAGGACATCAGGAAGGTCATTTATAGATATAAAGAACAGAATTGGTCCTAAATGACTCCCTTGTGGAACGCCAGAAGTTACTTGAAACGGGTTAGAGATAATCGAATCTATAAAAACATGCCGATTACGTCCAGTTAGATAGGCCGTCAATCCTATGTTCTCTAATTTTTGTAGTAATATTTTATGATGGATCCTACCAAACGTCTTTGCAAAGTCTGTGTAGATAACATCCACTTGGTAACCCTTTTCTAATGTATTGAGAATACAATTCGTGGAAATGGTTAGGTTAGTGGAAGTTGATCTACCCGATACAAATCCGTGTTGATAAGGGGATATGGTTTCTTTTAGTAAGAACTTCAGTTTATCACAAACAATTTTTGAAAATACCTTAGGTATTGCAGACAACTTACTGATAGGGCGGTAGTTTGATATTTAATGTTTTGGACCACATTTGTGAATTGGAGTAACGAAGGACGTTTTCCATTCTGGTAGGAATGCACCATATGTTAGTGTGTGAACTATTGAAGACTAATCACAAAACTCTAGAGAGAGCGGTACAACAATTTTTTAGTACAATGGGCGGAGTTCCATCCGGACCAGAATTATTATCTTCACCTAAACCAGATAGTGCCATTTCAACTTCTATTAAAGTAATACTCAAGTGACCTATGTTTAAACTATTCACGGATTGACTAAATGAAGTGCTTGTGGAATTCATATCGGATTTTTAGTCCTTTTGTCTCCTTTTCTGCTTTGATTTTGTTCTTAATCACATTTTCTCCAAATCGCAGTAGGGTTCTGGCCTCATTGAGAGCGTTGTTGCTCCTGTTTTTGCCAAGGAGTCTGCCTCTTCATTGCTCTGAATGCCAATGTGGCCCGGTACCCTATGAATTGTTACATTATTATTCTTGCCCAGTTCGTTTCGAGGCTTAATTTTGTATTCTTTTTTCTCTTTGACTTATTTTTATTAAAATTAACATTTCAAATTTTGTTTTCCCAATCCATAAAATGCCCCTTAAACTATCTACATATATTGCAAGTTTAAAAAAAAAGTATAAATCCTGCTTCGCCCTAAATTAAACTCGCATTTCATCTACACGTCGAAATTTACATGGCGAAAAATTTAAATGGGAAACAAATAGCTTTGCTAAAATTTAGTTTCCGCCAACGGGGTAGGCTTTTTGACCCTTTTGCTTTCCCACCAAAAACAAAAACAAAACACAAACAAAAAACAAACTCCCCCCACAAGCAAAAAATAACATGAATAATACTTGGGCAAAAACCTTCGATACTAGTTTTCACGAAAATGAAAATCGATAAGCATCGGTCTCTGACGATATTTCGTTGACATTCCAACAAAAAAAAAAAAAATTAAAAAAATATACAACACCATCGTGCTGCAGAGATTTTTTGTGCAAGGGAAATTTCAATAGTTTGACAACGTACACAGAACCTATACCTACCTTTTGCGATATTTTAAACAAATAAATGTAGTTTTTTTTTATCTTTGTAAAAGATTACGGAATTTTATATCATAAGCTTGTCTACACACATTAATTTGTTGGCAACAAAAAAATAAAAAGAAATAATAATAACGAAAGCCCATCAGCGAATGAAAAATAGCATCACCGAGGGGATTAACGACGGATTACATAAAACTCTTCTCTTATATATATATAATAAGTCACACGTAAATTTGAATTGCATAACATTACTCATTTTTTTACGGGTAGAATATTTGGATAGCTTATTCGTACCAACTACATCTAGATACCCTGGCCAGGAAGGAAGGTAAATCTGCGACTACTTTGGAATGCCTAAACTAATAAGACACTTGTTCTACATACATATATTTACATATTTTATCGATTTGACAACACGCATGGTAGTTTGTTTTGTGGATTGTTTCTATCAATCAGACATACAAAAATATAGAGGGAAGAGCAAATTGTTGGCAATTTAGAGAAAAGAAGAAAAAGTGGCTTATTTACACGAAATATAGTTTAATGTGGGAAAAGATATTAAGATGAAAAAGTAGCAGTAATCATTTATCTTCAATTTTTCTAAGATTGATTATGAAAAACTTTAGTGTCCTTGAAAATAAATATTTTAACTTAACTTCAGACATTCTTACAGCAACCTTTTTCTTAACAACCTTCCAAGTTCTCAAACTAAAAAAGCTTTGAATTTAAGATACAATTACAAAAGATTTGCAATGAAAAAAAAAAATAACAATTGATAAATCCCCAAATAAAACTAATAATAATATGAGAGTTAAGAAAATGTTCCACATACGCCACAGTACACCGACAAAAGGATTTTCCTATGACTGCAGAATTTTGCCAAGTTATTAAAATTTATTTGAGAAGTGGACACGCCTTAAGAATACTGTCATTAGTACTGCCAACTCCATCTTAGGCAGCAGTCGTAGAAATCGGAACGACTGGTTTGATGATGAATGCAAGCTAGCGACTGAACGTAAGAATGTTGCGTACCGAGCAATGCAACAATCTCATAGAACGCGGGCACGCGAAGACGAATATAAAGAGCTCAGAAGAATTGAAAAATGGCTTCACAGACAGAAAAAACCAGCCTGGGAGAAGAAAATAATCTGTGAAATAGAGAAAAGCCGAGAGCGAGGTCCGCACCAGGCGCGGAAGTTCTACCAATCCGTCCGAAACATGACGCAGTACACACCACGCTGCACATACTGCAAGGACGGAGAGGGAAATCTGATCACCGATCCTCAAAGTATACTGGAGTGATGGGAAGTGTACTTCAATGAATTGCTAAATGGTCAGCTCACTGCAGAAGTGGAGGCTCCACTACTTCAAGAAGAATACCCTATGTTGCCGCCACCAAGCACAGAAGAGATTGAGAAGGCTATAGCCCGGCTAAAGAAAAACAAAGCCCCGGGAGCCGATGGTATACCAGCCGAACTATTTCAACACGGTGGGCCAGCTTTACGTCAAGCAATTCATGAGATTATAGTGCACGTGTGGGAGCATGAAGAAATTCCAGAAGACTGGCGAAAAGGTATAATTTGCCCCATACATAAGAAGGGAGATGTCACAACGTGCAGCAATTATAGAGGTATCACGTTGTTGAGTACCGCCTATAAGATACTCTCCTCTATCCTACAAGACCGAATAACCCCATACGCTAAAACCCTCATCGGACAATATCAGTGTGGTTTCATTCCAGGCAAATAAACAATCAAATGGAAAAATGTCTAGAATTTAACATCCCAACATACCACCTGTTTATAGACTTTAAGGCCGCCTACGATAGCAAAGCCAGGGTAGAACTTTACAAAGCCATGAGAGAATTCGGCATCCCAAATAAATTGACACGACTATGTAGGTTGACCATGACCAACGTAACAAGCCAAGTAAAAATAGCCGGATTGCTATCCAAGCCAATCAACATCTTTAATGGACTCCGACAATGGGATGGTTTGGCCTGCCTCCTCTTTAACCTGGCGTTGGAGAAAGCAATCCGTGACTCTGGCACGGCAACAAGAGGGACCATCGTCAACAGGTCCAGCCAGATACTGGCTTACGCAGACGACATCGACATCATCGGAAGAACCGAGCAAGCTGTACATGATTCCTTCATCCAGATTGAGCAGACGGCACAAAATCTGGGGCTGCACATTAGTGAAGGTAAAACAAAGTACATGGTGGCGTCGAATGCGAGAGGAACAGTTGGTCAAACAATCAAGGTAGCGGAGCACGAATTTGAAGTGGTTCAATCCTTTAAATACCTTGGGTCAATAGTAGCAGCCGATAACAATATAGAAGAAGAAATACGCGGGCGGCTTCTCAAATCCAACAGAGCCTACTATAGTCTGTCAAAGCTCTTCAAATCCAGAAATCTCACCATAACTTCAAAACTGCTGATGTACAGGACCATGGTCCTGCCAGTACTCACATATGGATCCGAGACTTGGGTGCTTAGCAAAAGGCACTCCGACCTTTTAGCCGCATTCGAGAGAAAAGTCTTAAGGAGAATTGTTGGCCCCATATGTGAGGAAGGACGATTCCGGAGACGGTACAATCATGAATTGTACGCAATCTACCTTGAAGCAGATATCGTGACAAAAATTAAGCTCGGTAGACTCCGGTGGGCAGGGCACCTAGCTGGCATGAGCCAAGAGGAACCTGCTCGGAAAGTTCTTTGTGGTACAATCTATGGTAGACGACAGCGTGGTAGACCATGCTTGCGCTGGAGAGATGGCGTAGACCAGGACGCCCGGAGCCTTGGGGTGCGCAACTGGATGGCGGCGGCTCGAGACCGTGATGGGTGGAGAGACTTGTTGAAGGAGGCCAGGACCGGACCCAGGTTGTCGAGCCGACGATGATGATTAAAATTTATTTATTATCTCGATTCAAAATATTAACGATTCATAATGCGTTTTTTTTTCAAACATTTTATGGGAATTTTTCTGTTAACTTCTAAAGAAAGTTTCGTCATATAATACTTTTAAGTTTATGCATCGATAAACCGCAACCGAATATTTTAACCCCATTACTCAAAACACCTATGTGTTGTGTTAATTTTCTTATCATTTTAAATATATCAACATCATCAGCTCAAAGTGTGTAAGAAAATTTAATGTTGATAGTAAATTTATACGAAACATTTGTGAATTATTAAAGTATAAATTTATACTCATTGTTAACACTCCGTGAAGGTAAACTTAAGCACCACGAATACGAATATGCCTGGATGCAAAATATTTCACTGTTTATTTTATTGTGCGTGCTTAAATCATTTAGTTTTCATAAACCCGCACCTACATATATGTAGGTAGGTATATAAAATCAGCCGTGTGTGTAAATTCTCAACATCTAATTAATTTCATTATCACCGGAATTAATTCCGAAACCTATATTTCCAGCTTCTTAAGCTTTTTGCACATATTTTTGTTTCATTGTTTGTTTATGTAATTAAACATCTCTGTATAATAATTTATATTAGTGATGTCGTCTCAGAGAGATGTGAAAATTTAATTTATTAATAACGTTTATTTAGTATATAGGTTTTGAGTGTTCAAATATATGCAAAGCCAATAATTTTTAATGAATTTTTGATTTGAAAAGTTAAAGTTCCAAAGTCAAAGTTCCATATGTTCATGAGAAATAAACAAATATTATATGAAGGTTTTATAATACAAATTCTATATACTACTGAAATACATCAGACAAGTAGAAGGCTTAGCACTATTTAATTGGACTTGTTAACATTAGATTTTTGTCAAAAAATGCTCTCACTAGTCATCTGATGAGTCCAAGTGAAATCGCCGTGACAAAACGCCAATTTTTATGGACTAATAGCCGTTAAAAAAAGGTATAACAGCTAAATAGCAAACACCAAATAACAGTTTTAAACATTTCTACATGAAACAACAACAATTTAAGTGCGCTCATCAGCTTATAGATATTAGGCTGGAATTATAGTTTTTTTTTTCACGGGAGACAATTCCGATCATATTAATACAAGGTGGTGCAAAATTAATCATCCAACTTTGTTTTTCAATTACCTTTTTACTAAAAACAAAATATGATTTTGAGTGATGAAAATCTTTATTTGGTCAATTTTTTCTGTTAAGTGGAAAAGATGATATTCGTCAAGTGGCTGCTGTAGCTAAAGTTGATACACATTTGTGCCCATTTTATCGCATTTTCCATGACTTTCCGCAATATTTCCGGTGATAACTATTCCTGTTGAATATTCTCCTTAAGAGCTACGATTGTCTGAGGTTTGTTGGCATAAGACCGCGACTTCAAGAAGCCCCACAGAAATAATACTGGGATGATTAAATTGGGAGATCTTGTTGGCTATCCCAAATCACCAAAACGGGAAATTACGCGACCAGTGAACGTTTCTTTCACAATATCCATTGTGGCATGAGTGCATTGCACTTATCCAATTCTGGCAGTAAAAAGTCGTTTATCATGTCCCTGCAGCGCTTGCAAGTAATAGTGACCGTATTGCCAATGGCGTCCTCAAAAAAAATCAGCCCAATTACTCCTCCCGTGTGAACGCCGTACCACACAGTGACTTTGAGTAGTTGTAATACCTCCTCGTGCATCACACGCGGATTTTCCGTGCTCCAGAAACGAATATTTTGCTTATTGACGTAACCGTTTAAGTGGAAATGCGCCTCGTTGCTCATGACGATTTTCGACACAAAATCCTCGTCTCCGTTCTTGATATTGAGGATGTCTTGACAGCAGAGTTAAGCTCTCCATTGCTTGTCTGTTTGTATACTGCAGCTGTCTAGTGCACGAATGTCAAATATGATTGACATACGACGCTATTTATAAAAATTATAACATCTTCCGATAGGGTGATTAATTTTGCGCCACCTTGTATATTCTGTTTTAATTGAAAAGAAACTGTTGTCCTTCACGATATTGATAAAAATCAAAAACTACCAAAAATTGATTTCGAAAAATGGTTCTACTCTTGAAAACCGCATAAATCAAGAATTCCTCAAATAAGAGTAAAATATTTTCTTATTACTTTCCAAAAATACAAAATTGTAACAACATCGGTGTTTGATTTTTAAACGTTAATATCCCAATTCTTAGATTTTTCTTTTATTCATTTATTTATTTATGTATTCATCAAGCAGAGACACAGCTCTAATAGACTACTTAAAAATAATTAAGAATTTAAGCAAAATATATCGAAATAAATACTAACCACCGTTATTAAGACTTAATAACAATCTTTTTTTAAAACAATCTCTGCTTAAGTTTAAATTAAAATCAATAAGAGTACATAACGAATTAGCATGTCTTTAACACCGAGTTAAGGGTTCATTGGTTCCATAATTAACTCTATGAAGAGGTACACAAAATAAACGATTACTTCGTAAGCCATGACTTGGAACATGATAACTAACCAACGAAAGCAAATGAGGGCAATTGATTTTGTAATTAATTAAATCGCTTACAAACATGACATCAAAATATCTTCGTCGTGTTTCCAAGGATTGAATGCCCAATAACAAACACCTTGTATTATATGATGGCATATCAATATTCCATCGTAAAATCCGAATTGCAGTTCTAGTGAAGCGTTTCTGTATTCTTTCAATTCTAATTGAATGGACAGCATACAAAGGATTCCAAATGGAGGAACAGTATTCTTAAGTTGACCATACGTAACAAAAATATAAAGATCTTAAGGTGAAAGGATCACAGAAGTCTTTAACATTCCTAGAAATAAATCCAAGCATAGAACTGGCCTTAGAAATGATGTAGTCAATGTGGTTAGAAAAAGAGAATTTTAAATCAAAGATCACGCCCAAATCTTTTTTTTCGGTAACTTTGGATAGAGAAGATCCTTGTATATCGTAGGAATACAATATTGGAGACACACCACGGTAAAACATCATACTATGACATTTAGAAACATTCAAATGCAGATCATTATTAGTACACCAAACAGATAAGTTATAAAGATCGTTTTGCAGGTTTATGCAATCCGAAATAGATTTTATACGTAAGAATAATTTAAGGTCGTCAGCATACATTAGACAAAGATTATTAATAAAAACACTCGGAATATCATTGATAAATAAGAGAAAAAGAAGGGGTCCTAAATGACTTCCTTGTGGAACCCCGGAAGTTACCACAACCGAGTTTGAAATAAAGTTGTTAATTCGGACGTGTTGAATTCTACCAGTAAGATAGGATTCAAACCATTTTAATAAGTTAGAATGAAAACCTAATTTATGAAGTTTGGCAATTAATAATGAGTGATCAACCCTGTCAAACGCTTTAGAGAAATCAGTGTATATAACATCACATTGATACCCTTGTTCAAGAGCACCTAACACATAATTGCTAAAAATCGCAAGATTGGTCGAGGTTGATCTGCCGATAAACCCATGCTGCAGAGGGGAGATTATTTCTTTCACTGAGAAAACAAGCTTATTATAAACAATTTTTTCAAATAGTTTGGGAATTACAGATATTTTACAAATGGGACGATAGTTTATAACTTCATTTTTAGATCCAGATTTAAAAACAGGGTAGACGTAAGAATATTTCCATTGCTTCAAGAAGTATCCATCTCGAAGAGAGCGATTGAAAATTATTTCAAGAGGGGTTACAAAAGAAAAAGCACATTTTTTTAAAATAAAGGGAACAATTTCATCAAATCCTGATTGCTTTTCATCTTTTAATTTTAATAATTCATCAAGGATGTCGCTTCTCTCCACATATAACTGACTAAAATTGAACAGTTCACTTGAAGACATAAAGGGGGGCATTGTTAGGTAACTTCTAGGTTTAAATACCGAACGAAAAAAGTCAGCAAAGAAATTACAGATGGTTAACGGGTCACTAGATGTTTGTCCCATATATCGGACTGAATTAGGAATTCCAGTAGAACATTTCTTGTTGTTAATAAACTTCCAAAAACATTTACTATTTTTTTTTCAGCTTAGATTCAATACTTAAAAGGAATTGATTATAAAGAAATTTGTTGAGAAAATTAAATTCTTGATTGCATCGAAGGTAGTTCATATACAAAACATTATTATCCCTGGAATCACGGTAAAGTTTAAAAGCTTTGTTTTTACGATTATTCAAATTTATTAGCTTTTTATTGAACCAACAAGGCTTAGATTGAGATTTCTTTGGAATTTTAGGAGTATTTAATTCAATATACAGAATTGAGAGTCTTTATTATAAGACGGTGGATAAGCAGGGAGACGTGTGGGTTGACAAGAGTTTATATCAATATTAATTATGTTATTGTTGTTTCCTCTTGGCGTTTTAAGTTTTTTGGAGATGGAATAAACAACTTCACACGCACAAATTCAGGCCATACAGAAGGCTTCAAAATAACATCGAGCTTGTCTTCAGGAACACTTAGCTTAAAATTGACAAAAGATAACTCACTTATAGCAGCGTCTTTTTTAGTTAATTTAAAGCATTTAAATAATTGATGATTAATTTTAGTGATATTGGATATATATTCAATAATTGAGGCAGGTTCAGTATCATTTGAGAAGCTTGACAAATGCACCCACTTATTATTATGTATCACATTAAGATTAGAGTCAGAATTTGTACCATTTATAGGAGCATTCGAGATGGGGCCGCGAGGGGGGTTTTTATTATTTTTCTTTTTATTAGCCTTCGCGAGAAGAGGTTTGTTTATGACATTTGAAGAGAGATTAGTTAAAGAGTTAGTCGCATTATTCATTTCGATTACGTCTTGATGTGCAATTGCAACACTTTCAACAACCGCTGCCGCGCTTTGGTTACAAACACTGGAAGTAGATGGACTTAAATTTTCGCGCGGGACATTATTTGATGGAATTAAAGAGTTTTTTGAAAGATCAGTAGTTTTTGAATTTAAGAGAAGTTTTACTAATAAACTTTGGGGATTATGTAAGAACTCGCGCAATGACAAGATTTCTCTTTTAAGTTCACTAACACACTGAGAAAGCTCCGTAAATCGGTTAAAAAAGTTGGAGAAGTTTATAAGAGAACAAGTGTCACATTGCCAATTAAAATTAGATTTTGATAAAATATTTGATTCTTCTGCGGAAATTCTAACGCAGTCTTTATGAAAATATTGGCCACAAAACAACCGACACACAATCATATCAGATCGCTTTAGTTTATCGTTGCACTTGGCACAAGATTTCGACATTTTAAGACAATAATTGAACTTAGAATTCGAGAAAAATAAATAAAATGGATTAGAGAAAAAAATGTAGGTGTTGGCTTCAACGACAGTCACTCAATATTTTGATTTAAGAAAACCATGATCCAGGTTTTTCCTCACTCACGTCACTCAAATTTTTTTCTCTTAAAATACAAATTTGCTTTATTCCGTTGTTCATCATATAAGAACTGTTTTAGATTCCCTAGAAAGGCTGCCACAGCTTTAAGTTAGACATAAAATCACCAACGGGCAAAATCAGTCACTTAGAGACTTTTAATGGTCCGTACATTATTATCGTCACGAAGATTTTTAAGGCAAATAAGATAAAAAACTGTTATTACATTTTTTAACAATATAAATGAATCGCCTAGCTAATGAATAACAAATTATATGTGTAGTGTACCTACATTTAACTAATAATAATTTAATCAGTGATCAGATCAGTTTGAATAATCATTCTCGTCACATATATGTCATCGGAGTCACTTTTAGTAAGCTATCCTTTGTTGACGGTACCTATTTTGTCTATATTTTTATTATTGTTAGTGAATTTTTTTTTATTTCATTTAGTATTCTTATTATAATGTGAAACAAATTGTTTAAAAATACAAATAATTAATGGCTCCTACACTTTGCATATTTTCATCAAATTTACACAATTGTCCACTATTAAAAATTTATTATTTTTTTTAATGGGATCAATATCTTTTTTTTTGCCATTTATTTCTTTGATTGCCGTATTTTGAATAATTTGAATTTTTTTTGTTGAATTTCGTGACGCGAATGACATCAATCCGTCACATTTATTATTTCAAAACTTTCACATATCTTCACTTCATATTTGTTTTCTATTTTCAAAACAACTTCACTACAATTTTTATCAGTTCTAGCATTCGTGACGATAGTGACATAAATAAGGAGTTTTTGTCATAATTTTATAACATAAATATTCCAAACTATTAATAAAACTCCTTATCTTAAACCAAAATTCATTTGTTCGATATTTGAGACGATTTATGTTCCAATACGTGAGATTTGTTTTTACAATTCATAATTGAAAATATATTTGCATAAAGAGACCATATTCCTATTACATATGTATGTAAATATTAAAGACGATATTACACTGTAATATATGTATGTCCCATTATGTCATAAAAAATATGACACAATATTATTTGTTGTATGACAAAGTAGTATTAGTCTCCATATATTTTTTGTCATATATAATCACACTTATATGACACTTCTGAGGCATATTTATTTGGCAAACTTGCCATATTCTTATGATAATTTAATAAATAAAAATTACATAGTAACCCCTTAGTTAATTTTAAAATTAGGAAATTTATTGTGTGGTGTTATTTGGCAGGTTATGTAAAATTTGAATTTACAGATCTTCCCTTAGGTTAGTTTCCGAACTTAAGGTTAATCCGTTCAATTTCGGGGTTCCCGCACTGTTATACTTCTATAAAATTGTTTATACACAAACAAATTAATTTATAATGGGTGATTTTTAAGCTGGTTTGGTTTTGGCAACACTGGTTTTGACAGCTGACGTGTGTTTAGTACCTTGTATCACTGTCAAACAGCTTCAGTTTGGTTTGCAATTTAACCATGGATCGTCTTACAAATGAACAACGCTTGCAAATTATTGAATTTTACTATCAAAATTCGTGCTCGGTTCGAAATGTTCATCGCGCGCTGCTTGTGTTCAGCGATGAGGCTCATTTTTGGTTGAATGGGTACGTAAATAAGCAAAATTGCCGCATTTGGAGTGAAGATCAGCCAGAAGCATTGCAACAGCTACCAATGCATCCCGAAAAAGCCACTGTTTGGTGCGGTTTATGGGCCGGCGGCATTATTGGGCCTATTTCTTCAAAGATGATGCGAATCGCAGCGTTACTGTCAATGGTGAACGCTACCGAGCGATGATAACAAACTTTTTTTGCCCGAAATGGAAGTTCTTGACTTGCATGATATGTGGTTTCAACAAGACGGTGCCACATGCCACACACCACGCAAAACAATGGCGCAATTGCGAGGCGAGTTTGGTGAACAGTTAATTTCACGTTTCGGGCCGGTCAATTGGCCGCCTAGATCGTGCGATTTGACACCATTAGATTATTTTTTGTGGGGGTATGTCAAGGCTAATGTCTATAGGGACAAGCCCGCTTCGATTGACGCACTGGAAGCCAACATCCATGCATTCATTCGTGAGATACCGGCCGATATGTGTGAAAGAGTATGCCAAAATTGGACTCAGCGGATGGGCTACCTGAGACGCAGCCGCGGTCAACATTTGCATAAAATTATCTTTAAACATTAAATTGCAAGGTTCAAACTATCGATTCAAATAAATATTTCATTCATTTTTTCGAATTTTTTGTGTTTTTTTTTAAAAAAAGTTCTAAACCTCTTAAAAAATCACCCGTTACAAAGACAATCAATCCAAAGAAGCCAACCAAATGTATTATTTTTGTTTAAATGCAGCATCAGCAACATTTATTTCAGGAAAACATATTTCGGTTCGTGTTAAAACAATAACCGACATTTGTGTCTAACTTTTTTACGTATATGCTAAATTGTAAGCACGTTTTTTTTTTGTCATCGACAATAAGTTAAGCTTTACAAATGATAACAATCTGGCAACCTTTATGCGTTAAGTTATTAATTGTGTTTCAATCACTTTCCGCCATCATGCTGTTGCTCGTTGTCGTTGAAAATAATTTGTAACGAGCTATCAATTATCAATCAATCCATATCCATTGCACTGATTGAATAAAAAAATATACACCCATTTCATTTCAAGCAAAAACTAGCTGAATAAGTTGGAAATCGAACAAAATCGATTAAAAAGAATTTACCCATATAGATAGTTATTTGGTGGAGTTTACGCGTGGGTTGGTATTTATAAATTAAAAATAAATACAAAAACAACAAAAACCAAAAATGGAAATGTTTCACATTCCTGTATTATAATCACCGTAATGTTGACTCATCAAATTTACAAGAAAATATACGATAACGTATCGTGTAGTGGCAACGACCGACGACACACAGTGGGACAAATTACTTAAAATCAACTTTTGTTTACAGGTAGAAAAATACAGGTATAAGATAGATCAAAGAATCTTTTTGAACTTGACAAAAATCTTTCATTTGTATACGAAGAATTTAAGATTCCATTTCTGAGGATCAGGGGAAGGGGAGTGAAAGCTCTCCTGTAAAATTTGTCAAAGTGGACTTATCAGTTTAACTCATTTGGCTGACGATATCATAAAGTATTTTTTTAATGCTCGGTCTAAAAGCAGCTTATACATATTTTAAAATTATATAACTTCTTCGTTGATCGAAACATAATAAATTGCACTTCCCCTTAAAAAAAAAAAACCGTTTCATCATAGATATTTAATTCCAGTTTTAAAACTATGCTGTCCCAATGTGTGGCGTTCTTTTATTGAAATCAAAAGTAGGCATTTAGATTAAATTAACTTGATGTATAAATATGGAAGACTTTAACTTCAAGCTTGAATTTTGTATTGTTGTTATTGGTTCTGGTGTAAATATTTTTGTTAAATTGTTTGTATTGCCTACCAAGGTCATTTTTATTATCATGCTTTAACAGAATATTTATATACTACTTCTGATTTGATGAAATTGCTTACGCACTTTTTTAACTGACTCAGTGAGAATATTCGAAGCAATCGGTTAAGATCAGATTCTTGAATTTGTATATTTTACTCGTGTTTAATATGAAAAAGAATTCAATTTGTTGTTGAAAAATATATTCAAGTGGTAATTTCTTTTTTAAATACATAAAGAGACTCATCTCCATCGAGTGTAAATATAATTCTCTGTCATTTTAAAAATGCAATTCTGACCTTCGGTAATTATTTAACCAAAAAATCAGATTTCTGATATCTCAGCAATCTCATAAATCTAAAAGCAAAATTTTTCTACACAATTCTTCATTTTTACTGCTCAATTATTTGTCGTTGATTTTGTTGACAAATTCATGAAAAAAGATAGAGAGTGCTTTTGGCTTCTTGCAGAAAACTTCTGTTCCAATTTTTTACTTTTCTTTGGTGAAATTGACGGAGCAAAATCTTTGGAAATTAAAAAAAAAAACTGAATCGTCTAGTTTAACCCTTCTGTGACTTGAATAACTGATTTCAAAGCAGTTTCAATAATAATTCTTTAAAAAGTTTCCAGTTAGCATTTATTTATTTATCTTAAGTTTTTGATTAATTTAGAAATGTTACCGCTGTGACATGTTTTTGTAACGGATGTGATATTTAACCAGCGGTCAGTGTTTGTTGAATTACTCAGTTATTAATTTTAAACGTAGCTTGGCCATACTTTAAATTAATTTAATTGTGATGAATTTCAGTTCAAGTTGAACCAAGTTCCCGTTCTTAAAAAGTGAAAAGTTTTTGAAATGACAATTGATGGCTTTTATTCATTTACTCACATACTCACATTTTACAGAACAGTGAATTTTCACTCTGCAAACATTTCTGAAACAGAAAATCACAGATAGGAGAAATTTTATACTTCTTAGGTTCAGTTTTTCAGTGAGAGATTAAATATAAATTAAATACCCGAGTTAACTCATTAAATTTGGTGAGTTAACTCACTATTAACTAAACAGATGCTTTTGATTTTTCATCCACCGATTTGGTTTAGTCGTTTCGCATGAATTCTCCACCAAAACTCTTCTCCTTCAGTTAAATATGGGTTAATTTACTTCTAGAGTTAACTTACTCTGGTTAAGCTAACCAGTGGCAAACTGGGACTTAGTGAGGGCTCTCTTAAAAAAACTACGATTTTTTTTCATACGGGAATTACTTTTTACTGAAATTCACACAAATGCACAGAAATTTGTACATTTGGAGTTAAAACACCGAACTGAAGTGGCTAGCTAAGGACCGATGAACTGGCTGGAGCAGCTTGTTGGTTGAGACTTAGATCCATATCGTAAGTAAGCTTACTTTCTAAAACTAACAAGCTTCTCTTGCCAGCTTCTCAGCCTTTAGCTAGCGGTTTTTTCTAATGCTCACCAAGTTGATTGGGTCCCTCTTTCACTTCCGGGCGCCATTTAACTCGTGATATTCCTCTCTATACTGCGCTCTCCTTCGTGAATGGATTGAAATATTTTCCAAGCCAAAACATTCACAATGGAAAAAGGGTCATAAAGTCTTTTTTGTTCTTGGGTACCCTGCGCTGCAGGCAAATCAAACAAGAATTTGCAATTCCACTTATAATATTTTTGTATTTTTTTTTTTTTATTAAACCTACCGTTACCCAATTTATATTTTATTTTTTTGTCCAAATATATAGAATCTCCGAATCGTTATTTCGAGAGTGACGTCAACATTCACTACAAAACACCAATACGCTATGAATACAAAGATCCCATACCCGAAGAAGAGCTAGCCATACGTCAAGCGGAAACAATGCAAAAACTGTACCAAGAAGAGAGACGACGAAAATATCTACAAGAATTACAAGACATGAATTCAAGACGTCACACTGATAATTTTACACCTTCACAAAAATCACCAATACCATTGAATCGTTATGATGATTTTAACTCGGATTTGGCGCCAAAATCACCAAACAGTACCAACTACCCAAGAACCGTTGCACGGGCATTGTATAACTTCCAAGGACAAACAGCAAGGTAAGTACCTTGTACCTATACCTACCTACCTAATGTTTGCTTACGTTTACACTTTACACTTATTCAAGGAGAATTGTTTATGTCGAGGTTTTTATACATGGTTTATAGTTTAATTATAGTAGTTGCAGGAATGAATAGTTTGACACAGTTATCGGGGTTCCTTATACCTTAAGCTTAAGTCGATTAAATTCATAACACCCTAATGGCTATGAAGGTGTTCGGAAGGTAAAGGCTGCATATGCAGTTTCAAGTTTTATGGTTTTCCTATGGTAAATTGATTATACTGACTGATGATGAATAGCAAGTTGCTATAAAAACCAAATCTTGATAAAAATGAACATTATAATCTCAGGGCGTTGATTAAAGCATAAATTTAAAAAATATCCACCTTAAAATTTTCACCTTCTAAATATAAATTAATAAACAAAAGGGTAGGTATACAAACAAACTCATTTACATTTTAATTGGGTCATATGAGCTGCTATAAATTGAGCCAAGTCGTTGACGAGTGTGTGTGTTAAACTGTCAGCCTAGAGTTTAGAACTCTTGTTGTATAATGCTCTGCTCTGATAGCAATTTAAAACATGAAAGGAAAAATGAAAACACTTAGTTCTCACTCATTTCCAAATAACCAAAGAATAAAAATAGTATACACATTTGAAGGCTTTCGTGTGGTGTAACCGCAAAGCATGCGTCTTAACAATAGCTCCTTTTAAATGACTTTTTGATGTGTTGTGAAATATGTTAAATAGAAGAAAGTGGTGGAGGTCGTTTCATTTGCAAAATAATGGTGACACAATTAAAATTGAATGAACTTTCACAGCATAATAATAAAATTAGAAAATACATTATTATTAAGGAAGAAAAATATCAAAAAATGATTTTTATCTCGCTTGGCGATAATAGAGGTCTTACACAGAAGTTTAATGGTGGAGTTACATTGATCTTCATGCTAGCTCTGCCAAAAACAGGAAAGTAAGGTATAAAAATTACATTTGTTGAATAGAGAGAGAAGAACAAAATGTTAAGTCTTCATAGATGAAGATTATAGGAAGTGCCATAATGCAGATATGAAGACGTACATGTTCATCTTCATGGTATACTCTTTCACTAATTCGTTTTTTGGCATAAATCCATTCCCCTCTACTTTTCTTCAAATTTGAAGATGTATATACATGTAAATCCATCATAAATCGTTGTCTATAAAAAATTATGGTTTGGCGCTTCTTTTGAAGCATTGAAGTTGCCAAAAATAATCTTGACGGCACCGTCTCGACTGTTCAAAATAACTCAAGTCAACGTATGCATGACGTATCTCTTTTCTATAATTCAAACTTTTTCTATAATTAAATTAAATTAAAGAACTTAAGTCAGCCTAAATTTAAAATGTTTTGAATTCAAATATAGAAAAACAGCCTAACTTAATATATGTATATATGATTTTTAAAGAACTAGACTCTGGTCTGGAAAAAGAACTTCAGTCGAGTTAAGTTAATCTACAAAAATAACATAATATGTATCTTTTCTCTTTTTCGGAATAACAGCCTAAGTTGACTTCTACAAACTGACTTGCGTCTTTAATCCAGTTTTGTTGTTTGCATTGTTCAGTGTTGATTTTTTTTTTCTTCTTTTAACATCTTCGACGCGACACTCAGACACAACAGACATATTCAATTATTCATTTGAATTTAAAAAAAAATATATTTACTTTGTGTTTCAATGATAAATTTCAATCGATACTTTGTTTTCAACAAATTATACACGCTGATACAACTTTCTACATAATTCGCTGAATGTGGATTACAAACAGCAATTCTAGCCAGCATTTGTTTTGATTTTGACAAAAATGCACAAAAATAATTTAATTTAGGATTTTCTCATTTAAAATATTGAAAATATCCTGGAACTTGAATAATAAATTGGCTAGTTGCAAATCTTGAAAAAAAAAATTGAATGAATAACTGAATAGCTGAATAGCATTTGCAATGAAGAAAAACTATAAATGAAAACAAAGCAGAAACAGCACAATAAATGTATGAAAACTGTCAGAAAAGTAGCTACATCTTTGTGTCTTATTGATGGGTTGACCGTTGCAATAATTTTCAAATTGAATCCGCACTTTGTTCACTTTATTTTGGACGAGACAAGAGAAATGCCAATTTATGACAGTTATGCTGGATTTACACGATTGAAAAATGGGCAGTATTATGTCAGTTAACTGTCAAAAAAACTGTCAGAAGAATGGACAAGTTCATTCTTTTAGCATTCTACTAACAAAAAAGAGCTAATTTGTCAGTCGTGTATAGATCCAGCATAATATCAGAATTAACGATCGAAGTCGAGCGACTTAAAAAATAAACTTTTTCTGGCCGAAGTATGCGGCGGCCTGGCCCTGTGGGGCCTCATAAACAGTACCTTCTTTTAATGGGTGATTTTTAAGCTGGTTTGGTTTTGGCAACACTGGTTTTGACAGCTGACGTGTGTTTAGTACCTTGTGTCACTGTCAAACAGCTTCAGTTTGGTTTGCAATTTAACCATGGATCGTCTTACAAATGAACAACGCTTGCAAATTATTGAATTTTATTATCAAAATTCGTGCTCGGTTCGAAATGTTCATCGCGCGCTGCTTGTGTTCAGCGATGAGGCTCATTTTTGGTTGAATGGGTACGTAAATAAGCAAAATTGCCGCATTTGGAGTGAAGATCAGCCAGAAGCATTGCAACAGCTACCAATGCATCCCGAAAAAGCCACTGTTTGGTGCGGTTTATGGGCCGGCGGCATTATTGGGCCTATTTCTTCAAAGATGATGCGAATTGCAGCGTTACTGTCAATGGTGAACGCTACCGAGCGATGATAACAAACTTTTTTTTGCCCGAAATGGAAGTTCTTGACTTGCATGATATGTGGTTTCAACAAGACGGTGCCACATGCCACACAGCACGCGAAACAATGGCGCAATTGCGAGGCGAGTTTGGTGAACAGTTAATTTCACGTTTCGGGCCGGTCAATTGGCCGCCTAGATCGTGCGATTTGACACCATTAGATTATTTTTTGTGGGGGTATATCAAGGCTAATGTCTATAGGGACAAGCCCGCTTCGATTGACGCACTGGAAGCCAACATCCATGCATTCATTCGTGAGATACCGGCCGATATGTGTGAAAGAGTATGCCAAAATTGGACTCAGCGGATGGGCTACCTGAGACGCAGCCGCGGTCAACATTTGCATGAAATTATCTTTAAACATTAAATTGCAAAGTTCAAACTATCGATTCAAATAAATATTTCATTCATTTTTTCGAATTTTTTGTGTTTTTTTTTTTAAAAAAGTTCTAAACCTCTTAAAAAATCACCCGTTATAAACAGAACTTGGCATGTCTAGAGTCACTTCCTATTATTTTATGTTCCATTTTTAATCTGAAAATCGAAGAAAAGTACTTCTTTCATAAATGCTAGTTTTTTATTTTGCCAAACATAGAAGTCAGCTGACGCTTTGCTATTTCTCATTCAATTGCTCTGCCTCAAAAACAGATGCGAAAATTGTTGTACTTAACTAGTGACAGAATATAGAACATTTTAGGGCAAGGTTTTTACTCATGAAACATACAATTCTGTTTTTTTTTTTTTTATATTTTGTATGTGCAGAATAGGTGCATTAAACACACCTAATTCTATTGATATCTGCGGAACAATTTTCTTTCGAAAAGGTAGATTTTGAATCGTTTTGTTCGAAATTTTCGAAGTGGTACAGAAATGTTAATTTTCGATTTATTTTAGTTTTTTTGTTTTAATTCACAAAATTAAATCTTGATTAACAGTTTTGTACTTGATTCACCCTAATTTCACGCTTTGCTATGAAGACAGGCACTTTTTGGACTTCTCGGTATCATTGATGTTATCTGATAATCGTATATTGGTTTATTTATCCAATGATTTAGATAAATTGTAGATCGCTTTAAATTTTTTTGACATAAATATGAACAATTGGTACCGACCGAAAAACCACAGATAAAAATTTCAAAAAACTTAATTCTATCTCTAATGTTAGTGGTGTGCTTTAACCATTATCTCGAGAATGGTTAACAGTACAAAAAGTCTTTAAGAATAAATTTAAATGGATTTTTTCTTTAAAGGGTCCGCCATTTAACGTTTTTTTCTCATCTAGTGCTTATTTCGTGAATGGTAACACTTAGCTCATGTCTGATTTGACAGATAATTAGTTTTATCCTTCCGCTGAACAAATATGGTTGTGTATACGCTTCGCTAAGTGGGCCTGCGATCGACTAAGAGAAGATGCCGATTTTGCCAAAAAAATCATCTTTTCAGATGAAGCTCATTTTGATCTTTGCGGGTAGTAAACAAGCAAAATTGTCGCATTTGGGGCACAGAAAACCCGCACGCATACATTGAAAGGCCGATACACCCAAAACGAGTCACTTTTTGGTGCGGATTTTGGTCCAGAGGCATAATTGGGCCATTTTTCGAAAATGAGCAAGGAGTGGCCGTTACACACAATGGCGATCATCATCGGGCCATGTTGAACGAATTTTTGTTCACAAAAATTGAAGAGGAGGATATTGGCAACATTTGGTTTCAACAGGACGGCGCTACGTGCCACACAGCCGAAGCTACACTCGATGTTTTGTTCCATTTTCAAAAAAAAAAAAGTTATTTGGCAGACCCACTTATATAATTTTTTCAAAATTCATAGTATTTAAATTATACAACCTTATTTTAGGTAGATCTTTTGAACTATCCCAAAACTATTTTTGACCAAGAGCTAAAAAGTTCTACTTTACAAAGTGACATTAGGTATACATACATACATACTTTGTACCTGACAGTAGACAGATAAAGATAACAAACAATTTGAAACAATTTTAATTTTCCTCATGTTTTAGTTCGTATCTTTTGTATCTTATTTAAATAAAGGCGTTCTTACCCGTCATCACTCAAATCCTCCTCTAACCAAAACTTTAAATTCATGTCCCAATACCCTCCCTTACATCCACCCTTCAAGTTCAAGTATAATATACGGTTTTTAACTTTCTTGAAGGAAACCATTTTAGCTTTCTAAAATTGTAACTTGTTAATTTATAGAACCGATATAAACAAAAAAAAGGTTAAAAATCAAAAGGAATCAGATTCTTGCGGTGACACTGATTATTTTGTTCGAAAATGTTTTTTTCCAAAAAAGAATCAACAATGGAAATCAACCTTTTTTGTTCAACACACTAATACCTACCTTCAAGTATTTATCCCAAGCCCCTAATGTCCCACGCCTCCACCTCACGTCGTCGAACAAAAACCTTTTCCAGCTCATTTCCATAATGCGATGATACTTTTCACTTTGAAAACAAGCATTGGAAAAAAAAATTATAGAAAAAACACACCGTGTGACCTCGCCAGGATGAATCCCTGTTTTATGAGATCCCACCCATCGCCATCAGTATCCTTGTTTAATGGAGTTTGGATCTTTTAATAATAAAGAGTTATATGCATCGCTCTTTTGTGCCTTCTATTTTTTGTGTAGGTATATACAACATAAAACATACATGTTGGAATGTTTTATACGTTATTTTCTTTCTATACATAGATACATTTATTAAACTTTAATGTGTCCTTATTTATTTATGCCTTATTTTTTTTTTTTTGTTTTTTTTTTTTTTCAGGGAGCTGACATTCAAAAAGGGTGACGTGATTTACATAAGACGCCAAATAGACAAAAACTGGTTTGAGGGCGAACACAATGCGATGATCGGACTCTTGCCATCAAATTATGTCGAGGTAAATGGACTGAATTTAATCGACTATTTTTCCGTTTTTCTTTAGTTCAAGGGATTTTTATTATATTTCTGCAGCCCATGCAGTTGTTTTTTTTTCTATGGGTTTTTTGTTCAACGATATGTCTTTGTCGTTTCGTGTCAGAGAACTTAGCTATTTAAACTTTTTTCGAGCCGAGGAAGAAATAAAAGCAATCGATGAACCGATGCGATGGACTCCTACGATAAAGAAAAACAATGGACAAATTTAGGAAATAAAAAATAAAAAATGTCCCTGAAATCCTTTAGCTCTTCTTTAGGTTCATCTTTGATGTTGGTATATTTGTTCTATTCTAAGAAATGGTATTGAGTGTTTTTTTTGTTCTACAGATTTTGTCGTAATTGTATTTTTGGGTTATTGTGCTTCCTTGCTATATGGAAGGTGCTGTTAATGTAGTTAATAAAACTAGACAGCCAATTTATTTGTTTAAATAAATTGGTTTTAACTTAGGCACAAAGGTTTCTACATTTTTAATTTATGTTAGAATTTAGTAAGTTATCTAAGAAAATATAGGAAGAAGGACTAAAAGAACAATAATTCTTGTCCAAGAGCGATTTCGATAGGTAATTTAAACAAAACTGTAAAAAGATACAACACTGGAAGATTTACTTACGGTATAATAGGGTAAGCCATCTGTTGGTTTCTTCTTGAATCAAATTAGGTGTGTTCTCGTTCTAGTCCAAAACTACCGATTTCTACCATTTTAAGTTCAATTTAATTTTTTTGTATATGAACTTTGACAGAACTTGGAACTAAAACTGGTAGAAAATGGCAGGTTTGGGAAGTAAACGAACAGGGACAGAGGTATTGTTTATTTTAATTCTGACAGCTCTTATGTGCTTCATAATATTGACAAAAACTCACTGGCAGAACACAATAGACGCAAGTTATATGGTGAGCGTCCGTGCTTGTCAAAGTTCAAATACATAAAAATTCGTTAAAGTGAATACAATGGAGACGCAGCTTCGAACGCGACTTTGGGATTAAAATAAGTTTCAATAATCACGCGCCACAGAATGCGCGTGCAAACGTGCGTCTATTGTGTTCAACGAGTCAGTTTAATATTTCCGCAATGCGAAATGTATCGATTTACGATTGATAACGTTGTGAAATATTAGGTCCGTTCGTTTACTTCCCAAAACTACCAACTTTATGCCAGTTTTATTTTTCTTTGAATTTTGACAGAACTTTTAACTATAATTGGTAGAAGTTGGAAGTTTTGAGAAGTAAAACGGTTTCTGGAATGACAGCATTTTTGCTCCAATATAAATTCGATTGAAGAATCGTTACAGTCAATGAATAGCGCTACCGAAGTATGATAACTGATTTTTGTTTAAGGCTAGAAATTGAGGACTTGGCCTTGAGTGAACTTTGTTTGTAATGAGATGGGGCTACGTGCCACACAAGCCGACTAACAATCGATTTATTGCACACAAGTTTGGTTCGGTAAAAAAGTAATCAGCCGCGCAGCAATTGTATGCCCTGTTGTAATTGTTTCTTGTGAGTTGAAATTAAAAATCGATGCAATGGGCACAATTCATAAACAATTCGGGCACTTAAGAAAAATATTGGTCAATTTATTCGTCAATTGGGAGTCGAAAATATCGAAAATGTATTTAAAATTGGATTGAAAAGATGGTGTATATTCAAATAAACTGATGCTTTCATTGGATGATGATTTTTTTTTGTCATAATTAATCGGAGGGCTTATTCTTTTCAATTAAGCAACAATCGTTGAAAAAAATTAAACAAAGTTTTTTGTTTAGCCTGTTTAAAATAGAAACCAATAGATTGCGCATCACCCTTTGTCAGATGTAGCCATATAAATGTTTCTTAACTTACTTCACGAATGTTCAATTGTTTTTCCATGGGAAAGTCAAAAACTTTTAAAATTTTTGGTTTTTTGAGCTGAAAACATTTCATAGACAATATGTATTTGCCGGACCCTTACAGTAACCTAAATTGATGAACGTTAGGTCCTGTTTATTTTGGAACTACGATTAATGATTTGAGAGGTAAGACTTAATAAACGGTGGCCCCTTCACGGAAATCATCCCTTGTCTCTTGAAACTCCTGTCGAGGGTAGACGTTGAATATATTTTAACAATAAAATTCAGCTTAGCCTCTATTAATGATGTTTTCAATTGGAAAAAAAACAGCACTAACGGTTACGAATCCCTGATAAAAGCATCTCATAAGATCACTGACTAAGACTCTTTCATGATATCGTTGCTCTAATCGCTGGCTGCGCTTATAGTTGACTCAAGCTGCAACACATATAAGCGCACTCTTAAATCATTTTGAATCCAAAGCATTAACGTTTTTCTAAAAATATTCGTTTCAATTTTATGGAATCCCAAGCTTAAAATATGCACTTATTCTAGACTTTATCATACTTGTACAATATTCTAGAAAAATTTGAACTATCAGCGTTTACTTTTCGATAATTCAAGCCGTGTGCAAGTCCCAATTGAACCTGTATTCTTCTGACTTTAAGCCAAAATATTCGGTTATCATTTTTCAACTTATTTTCTGCGAAAGCTATAGTCAATATTTTTATCACAATGTACATACCTATGTAGTCAATTTGTATTTATTTCAACTAATAACTTTTCCTTCTTTTTGCAGCTTTTAACCAAAGATGGAATCCGCCAACCACCAAAGAAACCCTCCGAGGGACAAGCACGTGCGAAATATAACTTCCAGGCCCAATCGGGCATCGAACTATCTCTGAATAAAGGCGAACATGTTATCCTTACCCGTCGGGTTGATGAAAATTGGTACGAAGGAAAAATTGCCAACCGCAAAGGAATCTTCCCAGTCTCCTATGTTGAGGTAGGTTTTACAAAAAAAAAAAATTAAATAATCCAGGATACAATTTCCCCACACGAAACCGCTTATTTTATTTTATTTCGATTTTATAAATTGTTGATTTTTTGGTTTGTCATGTTGTTGTTCCATCAGGTGCTTGTCGACATCGGTGCTGAAGATAAAGCAGGCCGACAACCAGCTACACAATCCATAATTACACAGTCATCATCATCGATGCTGCGACCATCGCTGGACACCCTTCGCACAAACATAAATAATGAATTTAATAGCCTCACTTCCAATGGCCAGCCCCCGAATGGCATCCTCAGGGAAACAAGGACTCTCCATAAAACCGAAGTACTTCACGTTGATACAAATACGGAGCCAGTTGCGTAAGTAGAATCTATTGATACAGTTTACGACTAACACTAACATACACGACTGGACTGTCGAGTCTATAGCTTTATATATGACCATCCCGCAGAAGCTGCAGGTCTGGACTTTGTGATTCGGTTCAGTTTGGTTTCTGGTTTCCCAGGGGACACAAACATACCTACAATACCATGCGAACGACAATCGACTATTAAACGATGCTTTAAGCCAAATAATTTGTTAAAGAATCCTTAGTCAAGATTGCTTGGTGAATGTAGTATTATGTTTAGGGTTGCTATTGCCTGGATAGTACTACTTCTTCGACCTCGAACAATGTTCGGGTATAATTGTGAGGCTGAAAGAGATAGTCGGTTTGCTGCTGACTTTGGGGTTTTTAAGTGATGACTACAATTGCATTAGTTGTAAACAATTCCACATTTAGTGTGGTCAAATGGAGCAATATCTATGTATGTATATAGAGTGAGACAAAGCTACATATATACACAATACACAGCTTATATAACAATGTTTATTGCTAGGTAATGGTCACAACTTTATGAGGTTTGATTGGATGAAATTTGTTATGGCAAATGGTGAAGTTATTTATGTATTTGGCATGGCATACCGGAAGGAAGGGAATGTTGATAGCGTATTTAAGACCCCCCAAGAGGCTATTACATATGGGGTGATATAAATATTCTATACTACTTGTGAGAATATTGTGGTTTTGTTGGGAAGGATTTTATTATAACTTATATGTAGTTTCAAGTTTATTCTAAGCATTTGTCAAAAAACCACTTAAGCCATATGAATGAGACCTCTCAGAAGGAAAAAATATTCAATTTGGAGTCCTTAACGAGGCGTTAGCCTGTCTTAGCTGAAATTTGTCGGTGGCAATAAAAATAACAACAACTTGATATTAATGTGTGTGTACTACCACCAAACAAATATTTATAATAGGTATTACATTTATGTGAACATTCTGCTAAAGATAAGATATTAATGGTTTTACTTGGAGGTTTAAGATATTAGGTACTTTTGAAAATTTCTGGTTTTACGCACTTTCTATGAATATCTTCATAGAAATTCATAGAAAGGGTAATTCTTACTTGTAATTTCTTACTTGTTCTATAACGGTGCGCTGACGTCTTTCGTAGTGACGAGATCTTGCGAACCTGAAAGTCAATTTTAGTGCCACTCTTATCTGGTTATCTAGTCACTGTGGAATTTAAGGAAATGAGCAGGCAGACGAACTAGCTATAGGCAATGAACAGCCGTTAATTGCTGAGCCGTTCATTGCTCACTATCAGAGTTATCTCACCGAATCCAATCGCAGGTGGAACCGTCTAAGCAACTATCGTGTTATATCTAAAAAGTTGTGGCCCACCTTCAATAAATTCCGAACAAAATATCTAACTTGCAGTCCAAGTCAAGACATCGCCAGGGAAGTGGCAACTTACACGGGGTACTAGCCAATAGAAGAGCATGCGGTGAAACTGGGTATTTCTTACAATACCCATTGTTGTAGTTGTGCAAACCAGCAGGAAGAGGAAAAATTAGTCCACTTACTCTATGTATGCCCTGCCCAAGCCCGTTTTAAGACACAATCATTGGAAAGGCTTTCTTTGACGACCTTGACGAAAACTTTCTGAACTGAAGAACAAAGACTTGATCTCTTTTCTATAAACGCGACAAAATGGCTCTGAGAAGAATTTCGGCATATATAGCTGCCTGACTCGGGGCTGTATCCCACAATAGGGTATTCCCACAAACCCATTCCTCATCCATAGGTTCAAACGAGTTATGGTATTGAAACGGCGCTTTTTTGCTCTAATTGTGTCAGCGCAGCTAGTCTGCTTGTTGGCCGCCATTTCTCCCTACCTACTTACCTATGAATTAAGAAATATGATATCGAAATTATATTATTTTGTGCTGCTTGTGTTTATTCATGATCAATTTTTGTTTGGGACCTCCGGCATGACAGTCCTACGCACTAACCATTAAGCCACCGGCGGCTACTACAATCATTATTCTAACGTCATATAAAGTCTAGCCACATTTGTTAAGATTTTGCTTATGACTATTCAAACATTATGCTGCCAGTTTATCATACTTAATAGCAACGATAAAATAGTGGTACACTCGGGCGTAGACGCACTTTTCTTATTTTATTGATTTTTGCTCCATTTTTTTGTGCAAATTTGTCATTTTCCCTC
This sequence comes from Leucozona laternaria, assembly GCA_932273885.2. Lineage (NCBI taxonomy): Eukaryota > Metazoa > Arthropoda > Insecta > Diptera > Syrphidae > Leucozona > Leucozona laternaria. Next base: position 15,827,472 of record OW026368.1, on the reverse strand, counting down.
TATTTAACTAACCTAGACATCTGTTAATGTGTGGGTAAATAAGATATTCTGTTGAATCAGGAATTTTGTTTGGAAATTCGCCTTTTGCTACGCCCAGTTTTCTTCTTATTAAAGTCCCTTCAGAATGTTAATATTTTTTCAGCTATACAAAATTAAAAAAAAAAAAACAAAATTTCATCACTTAATCACATTTTCTGACTAACACCCATAAAGCGTGTTTTTCGCAAGGTCAGAGGAAATTGATTGAAGAAAACTACTTTGGGGCTAAGCAATTTACATATTATGTTAAATGCAACAACAACTAATACCCTTCGAACTTAGCTAAGCGCAGAAAATTCTCCGGGCTTTTCTTAAGCACAGAAAACAACTGTGATATCGGTGTGAATTTCATATTCGTTATCGATAGTTTGTATGAAAACTAAATTTTTTCAGTAATGGCGTCGCTATTTTCCGATGTTGTTTTTTGTCAACCAAATTCCTCCAGGCTTCGAAAAAAAAAACACGGTTTTAATAAGGTTATATGTATTGTTGTACGCAACTTAAATTTGTTCACCCGTACAAAGCTGGGGCGGGCCAGCTAGTATTACTTTAAAAATTTACAAATTGATTCTGTCCATTTTGCAACACTGTGCGCTGGGGTTTTGTCTGCAAGTCTCTGCCTCTGTGCCTTTACTTAATGAACATTGACACAGAGCATTTTATGTGATTTTTGGGCCTAGAGGACCTGTTAGAAAAAAAAGTGTAAAAGATAATGGACTTTGCATTTTAATGTGCCCCAAAGTCTAAGGCTTAATCAAAATTGGTGTTTGGCCTATCTCAGAGCTTTCTTTTATGTATATACCCTTTAATTTTTTTCAAACAACTTCTGCTTCAGTTACATTTAAGTTATAGTCCACCAGTTACACTCCTAAGTAACGACTTTGAAAGGACAATCACGTAAACATTAATTTATCTATTTTATCTTGTTTTTTTTCGTAAAAACCGTACTAAGCTTGGCTTGATTAATCTTACATTCTGTTCGACCAATAAATTGTTCCGCTTTTGTACTTAAAAAAAAAAAATCATAGGTATTTTTAAAGAGAGTACGTATAGACGATATTGTAATTGAAGACTTTTCAGTAACTTAACGTATAAATACACTGTAAAAATGTAACCTAACGTAAACACTATTTTTTCAACTCACTCAATAAAATATTTATAAATTCTAATTATACTGTCAACTTAAATTAAATCAACAATTTGTCATTCCAGTTACCGTGCTCTTTACAAATACCGACCGCAAAATACTGACGAACTAGAACTCCAAGAGGGAGATATTGTCTTCGTGCTGGAAAAATGCGATGATGGTTGGTTTGTGGGGACATCACAACGTAGTGGATGTTTCGGTACCTTCCCAGGCAATTACGTCGAAAGAGTGTAAACCACGCCAAAAATAAATATGATATTTGAAAAATTTATAATAACAACATCAGTTATTAAAACAACAACAAAACAAAATGATAATGATTTTTAGAACTACATATATTTACTTAAAAGAGAAGTGTTTTTTTTTTGTTAACCGATATTAATTATATAATTTATGAAAAAAAAAAATAAAAAAATTGTTTTATAATTATCTAATTTATTTGTTGTTGATTTTTTATCATTATAATTATATTAATATGCTATTTTATTTATTTTTACTATTAATAATATATTAAAGAAAAAAAATGAAGATTAATGTTATTACGCGTATAAATCACATTATATATACATTATTGTAATTACTTACTTATTTTTCTCCCCTGTTAAAATCACCATTTAAATAATGCTAAAGTTAACCAAAATGTTTATTTTAATTTGACACTCGCACAAAAGAAATTTAACTTAAATAAAATAATATTAATTGTTAATTTTTTGAAAAGCAATTTGAAAAAAAAAAATATTATTAAAATATGGTAGCAAGCTATACGGTGTGGTGTTTAAAAGAAATAAAATTAATTTAAATATATTAAAGTTTGAAACTAATTACTAGTCATGATAAAATCCAAAAAGAAAAGAGGATAGCAATTACAACAACAACAAAAATATAACAGTGTATACTCCAAGAATATCCAAACAAAAAAAAAATATAATGCTAAATTAAAAATATTCTTGCCATCAATATAAAAAGAAAATATCAATTTTGTATCGTAGTAAACTCACTCTCACTCTATAGTGCCTTTGAAGATATTTTATATAGTAGTAGATTCTTAAAAGTACATAAAAAAATATAAGCAATGGAAGTAAACTTGCAATATTATCCTTTACTTTTATTACCAACTCTGAAAAATTGTTAAACATTTTGTTTTATACCTCTATAAGCAAACTATCATTACCTAAAGTCAAATGCTATAACGATTTATAATATTTTATTGTATGTACCTACTCCTCTAATAACTAATATCAATTTTAATTTGTGAACTTCTCGTTATTCTAGTTGAAATATAAAAAAAAAAAAATATATAATAAAATGTATGATTTTGTTGTAACACGCCATTCTGACAGCATATAAGTTCAATAAATAAATAAATTAATAATAAAATTGCAAATTAATAAAATGATGTTTACCTTATTATTCGTATGGTTGGAGTCTCCGTTTCGTTTGGATATCAATTGTAATGACTATTGGCCCACAAATAGTCATAAAATATATCTTGCTTAAGAACTAATTTATTTTAGATAACTATCGAAAGTAGACTATTGAAATAAATAAAACTGAGGATTCATCTGGAAGAATGGCAAGTTTTTGCCAAGTTTAGTCTAGGCCCTGGAAAGTTTTCAGTAGGAAATATCTAAACAAACAAGACTTATTGTTAAATAATTGTAAGGCCCTTGTTATAGGTGGAGTTTTTCTAATGGGACAGCAAAACTTGCCTAAAAGTTTTTACTAGCAAGGACCTAACCAGTATTCATCAAGTTGTCCTCGTCTCGATTTTCTCTACTGAAAACTTTCCAGTGTTGTGACTAAACTTGGAGAAAATTGCCATTTTTCTAGGTGGAGAAATAGCCCAGTGGTTATAGCGTATCCGGACGGATGGTAAGCTATTCTTTCCCTATAACATGCTGAAAAATCATTTTGGAACACTCCGTTTCTGCATAAGCAAGTTATTAATTCGTAAAGAAAATCGAACTCGAGATTTTCATCAAACCTGCCATATAACGCTGATAGGGAAGACGAAAAAAGTGCAGATCTCGCAATTCTGACTGGCCGCCTATATGTCAGTTCAAATTTAGTTTAAAAAGACAAAGGCTACCTTCAAGCAATTTCTTTTAAGGAAAATTGTAATTAAATTCCCACAAAACCATTTTTTCAACGCCGAAGCTTCTTAAAAGCTAGTACTGTACTTCAACTCGTATACCAAAATTTTGGACAGTGGGGCGCATTCATAGTCGTTTGCTAAACTCATGTTTTACTAAACTACAGGTTAAAATTAAATGGATCAACGAATACAGCTCCTATTTTAAACCGAATTACCTCCTATGTTGATTCAAATATAAGTTTATGGAATTATTCAACGTCAAATATTAAAATTCTAACCTATAGCAATAAAAATTTATCATAGAGAAAATACAATTAAACCCAGGTTTAACTTAGTAACAGTTTAAAAATGACTATGAATACGCTCCAATGTGTTGAATTTTAGACATGCTCAAGTGAAGACGGCTTTAAAGAAAACGCCTTGAACCGGTAGTAAAACGAAGTTTGATTTTTTTAATATTTATGTATATAACATTTTTTCAATTTGTAATAATGACAAATATCTTAGATTCAAAATGCACACTAAAGCCAGCATTAATCTTTTATTCAAGTAGTAAGCAATTTCCACAATTTACCACCGACATCGTTTTTTTTTTTGTTTTGTAATTAAAATATGAATTCGAAATTCGAAATACACAACGGTTCAATCTTTTTCAAACAAGATTTCCGTTTCAATTTCGCATACAGTAATTTCTACATTGTGTAATGTGTCTTCGCTATACAACTTTTGTGTGCGACATCTATTTTTCACAATTAGAAGGAATTTCTAATTACATTGAATAAATGTCAACCATATAATTAAATAAAAAAAGAGAAATCTCAATAGAATCCTCTTAACATAGAACTAACATTGATTAATTAATTATAATATTAATTTATTAATAAATAATGGAATTCCAAAGATAAACATCAATTCTATCACATTATTCAAAACAAAAAAATTAATTCGATGAAATTACTATGTTATCTTCGACACAAACCTACTAACAGTTCCAATCAAAATCACACTCCACGAACACATCCTATTTCCATCAAAACAAAACTAAATTTCCAGTTCGCTTTATCAGAAAAAAAATCACCTCCGCCGCTGCATTCTGCGGCGAACTTTGCTTCTTGGAAAGTTATTTATTACAACAAAAAAAAATGGCCACCCGAATGTCAGACGTCGTCGTCGGTTAATCAATCTTCCGAGCCCAAAACTCGAGTGCAAAACTTAAATTTTCTTGTTTTATTTAATAAAGAAAAATTCCAATTGAAAATTCAATTTAAAATGTGAGCAAATACACGAAGTGAATGTTGAACTGTCTAATGAAATCTTAAATATAACAAATTAGTGATTTTTCCCAAGTGAAATCAAAGGAAAGAAAGAAGAAAAAACCAGTGTTCAAAAGAAAAAAAAAAAAAAGAAAGAAGTTAAGAAAATTTTCATTTCCCCCGGAGTGCGGAGTTTGGTTTGTGATTTTTCTTGTTTTTCCTGTATGTCTGAATAAAAGCCAAAGGAAGAGGAATATTTTCGATTGAGAAATTAAAGGAAATTCCTCCCACAATGACGACGGGTAAGTGAAAAATTATCGACTAAAAAACTAAGAAAAAAAAAAGACGCAGCCAGGCAGAGGAGCAGGGTGTAGGTTGCGGATGGCGAGATGGCGAGATGATAACTTAAAAGTTCGTCAAACCTACTTTCTTGAACTGCCTGCGCTCTAGAAAATTAAGCAACTCCATCACTAATTAGATTTTTCATCATTTTTCCGGACTTCCAATAGAAAATGCCACAGTAAGCCGCAGCAGGCAAGGGTGCGTCTGCTGCTTCAGAAAACTGACAAAATTAAGTCTTCAACCCCTTCTTCACCTAACTTGATTAATCTTCAATGAAAAACACAAGCCAAGGTGTTTCCTCTTTTGTTGGTGCGAAGGTTATTCGACTTTGCGAGAGAACAGAACAGTTCGATAAAAAGTAAATTTACCTTGAGTCTGTGGACTCTGCGAAATTCATTGTTTTTTCTCTGTGCAAATTTGATGCACTCCGCAGAAAAAAATTACTCATCCTGTGTTCAAGACTGTCTATCGTAGTTCCAGCAGCCGCATATGCTGGCAATGTTGGTTATGGAGGAGGAGGAGGAGGCAGGAGGAGAATGCGATGCAGCTTCTCCCTAAATTCGCATTCGGTATCATTTTGTCATCATCATCACATACACATAATTTTCGAGAATTGAAGGACAATTTCTAATTCAAAGTTGTTGGCAGAATGCCTGCTGATACTGGCTGTTATTGGCCTTTCTTCCTACTTCAAATCGAAACCCCAAGCCCAAAACAAGCTGAATGTTGTCTGGAATCTGGATTGGGAGTTGGTCGGTTTCGGTTCGTTTATTTTACTGGTTTGTTTTTGTTGTCCTTTCCTTCGTCGAAGCAAGAAATTCCTTCGCTATGACGTTATACCTACTCGTATTCGTATTCCAACAAAGTTGTGTCCTTCGTTTTTGGTCTTTTCTCTGTTTTATTTTTCCTGTTGTTGTTTCTGGTTTTCTCGCTTCCATTGTGCATGCAATCTACTGCTCTTTTCGGTTGTGTGCTTGTGTTTTCCTCTTAGGTTCATGAATTTGTGGGATTTTTTTGGTTGTTATTGGATGTTGGAAGGTAGTTGTTGCTTTTGTTTTTTTTTTACTTAGATTCGAATTGGATTTTCGGGACAGATAGGTCATCAGAAGCTCGCAAGAGTCAATGTTATTGGAATTGGAATGCTTTCTTATCTCTTTGTGTATTGTTGGTGGAGATTATGTGGGACCAATCGCTTACTGAATGCGATAAGACCCATTTAAGAAATTATGTAGGAATGATGTAATTAATTTGTAAGTAGCTTGTCTTAGATGATATTGGCGCAGAAAAATATGTTAACATCATTTTATCACTTCATCTTTAATTTAAATATGTATGTACTCTGCTTGCTATCTGTTGACATTGTGCAACTAACGTTTTTATTTCTCCGTAATTGTTTGCCAAGCTGTGGTTTGAAGATTTTAAAAAATAACTGCATTGTTTTCATCTTTTTAACATTTTTCTTGGTCACAAAGTCCATCGTTAAATAGGTATCCAGCTTTATTTGACAATAAGCGATCATGCTTCGATCACATCAGCACCATGCGAATTATCAAGAATCAATAAAACCGGCGTCTCATAGTCGTGGATTTCGAAGAGAATTTCGATTATGTTAATTGCTTTAATTGATTCCGATCATGAAATGTGTTTTTGAGAAAATATTAAGTTACTCATTTAAATTGAACCAAACACCAAAGCACAATGGACAACTTCTCGCTCCAATTCAATTGCCACAAGGAGATTTTTTGTCAATTATGAACCTATTCTATTTAAACTGATGATTGATTTTGTGACTGCCACCTTAGGTTAAAGTTTAAGCCGTGATATACCTACAGTTGAAAGCTTCATAAGCTTGCCACATCGACCAGTCCGATAACATCCTTATCATGTTAAACAGTGTGGTTGGTTTAAATCAAAAAATTTCTGTTGCTGCAAGTGAATGGTTTAAGATTAAAGGAACTTTATTTTAAGCAATAACGTTGTTGTTAGTTACATGGGTAAATAATTAACCTACTTTCGTTTTTCCATTCTTTTTTTTTTTAAATATTGAGTTTGAAAATTAATTTTTCCAAAACCATAAATTAAAACAACTTGATGTAAAAGAAAGTAAAAGAGTGGATGTATGGCTTTAAAAAAAGCTTAATAATTATATTGTAAGTGTTGCCAAATAGTTTTTTCTTTATACCCATACGATTTGTTGTTGTCTCGAACCAATCTACACGCTCTATCTTTTCGTGGCTTCTTACGCAACTCACCCCACAGATTAGCAATATGAAGATGAGAATGTTTCGTACGTTTCACCCTCCAAAACCCATTTGTTTACATTGTTGTTTTTGTATTTTTTTCCCGCGTCGATGAATAGATGTGAATAACAACAATTTAACCAGGTGTGTCTATGAGTGAGATTTTTATACACACATTCTCATTTTTTATCTGATAACTGCCATTTCAAGCTTGTAGGCAAATTAAAATGGCTGCCGGGAATTCTCATCTTCATGTGGGTATTCTGTGACTCAGATAACCAACTTTTATTACACCTTTTTAAATGTTCTCCTTATTTAATGTCACAAAAAAGTTGGCATTTTGTTTATAAGAAGTCTGTTCCCGAGATTTTTCGCTCTAAATCTGGCTAAATGTAATATTTTAAGGAGTGGGGTTAAAATGCTCTTAGAGAGAAGAAAAACTGTCAAAATGTCGGGAACGGTTTGCGTACTACTTTGCACTAATTCGGACTAAACGTCACAATTATACTCGACTATAGTTGCTGTACGAATAAAGAATCTTGATTAACATTTTCAAGAATCACAACTCAAGAAAGTAAATGTTATGATATAAGAACAAAACACAAATTCTTTAATTATAAATTAAATAATGAAGCTCAGTGTGTTTTTTTCTTTAAAAAACACTACAATATACCTTCAAGAAATATGCAATATCCAATTCAAGATTTTATTCTTCAGAAACAGCAATAAACAAAATGCCCATCTACCAAAACATAAAAAAAATTAATACTTGTTCAACCTTGTTATTTACATTGGACCGACAAATGCTGTCATCTGGCATTTGACAACTAAATAGTAAGAAAGAAATATTCGCGGACTAAGGGCCAGTTTCACAGTCAGAAAAGTGACACTTAAGTGGGGAATGTGAAAGATTAATTCCCAATATCACAGTGCACTGTTACCTGAGTAAGTGGCACTTAAGTCTCCGATGTTGGTGACTTAAGTTCCACTTACGCTGACTATGAAATTTAGCTTAAATTCCTAATATAGGAAACTTAAGTGCCACTTATTCTGGTAAGTGTCGACTGTGAAACTGGCCCTAAAACTGCTAAGGAGAGGAAATGTTTTACTCTCACGTGAGCGCTCTCTTTAGCAAGAAATAGCACAATTTTGTATTTGTGAAACGCCTTCGAACTAAAAATTTACTAAATCTGTCGGTCCTGAAACTGTTTGAAACTGAAACGGAACACAGCTTAGATCTCTTGAACATCAATTTATTCTCAGAGAAAAATACTTTTTAACTTATTTTTCATAAAGCGTAACAAAACACACAGGGTGTCCGCTTTTTTGGTCAATAGACGCATGATTTGTAGTAGTACGATACAAGGCTCACCGCTTTCCTAGTAAATAAATAAATTAGTTGTCGCACATTCTGTGAAGAGCCGGGGCCTAGGAGGGTACCCATAGTTTTCTGCTTAATCCGAAAGGCTAGAGATACCTTGCGTTGCAGGATTTGTTACTTCCTCGAACAGTAGTACCCCTGATAAAACTTTAATCTTGAAATCGACTGAACTTGGATTCGGACACAGATCTCCTCCGATTAGGCTCAACTATTTCTGCTGACTTTAAATTTACAGCGACAGAAGATATTTGTATGCTCGGTATATTTAACCAATACACCAAATTGTAATTACCGATATAAGGCCACAAATGCTCAATAAAAAATATGCACGACTGGGTCGCACGAACTTGCTCTTATGCGCGATCACATTGTGGTTCTATAGTCTGAAATAAATTAGCTATAGGAGTATATATGTTATCCATTTTCCAAATCTTAGTTAAGTTGCAGGTGGTATTATGTGAGTATACAAAAATTAACAATATAGGCTAGTGTTGCACATATGCAATATGCATAAAAGGAAATTATACTATTTAAACTGGTAAATTGTTTTAAATCAACAAAATTAGAAAGAAATTGATTAAGATACTTTGAATCCGTTTTAACCCAACGCGATGTACACCATCTGATTTCTTGTATAAATCTTTATTTATGAGAAAAAAATTTTGAAAATCGTAGGAGCGGTTTTAAAAATAATTAATTTTTTATATATAAAATTTCGTTAACATTTTTGAGAAAAATAATTGGTACGCCAATTTAAAGCATTAATTAATGTTGCGTTAAAAAATGAACTTCACAAAAAAATCTGCTACCAGTTTTCGAAATATCGAATTTTCAAAAAATAATTTTGATTTATTTTTAAAAAATCCAAAAATCATTTTTTAGAAAATTTTGATACGCACTTTTATTTATATTTGTTACAAGCTTCTGTATACACAATCTAATTTTATTCGGTTGATCAGATGTTGAGATAGTCGAAATTCAAAGAAACCGTTCTATGAGAGGTACTGTTAATAAACGTAAAATATAAACTTTAAAAATTTTAAATGGTAGATCGTACTAATTTTAACACACAAAAAAACTTTTATGAACATCGTAGGAGTTGTTTTTGAGAAACAAAATATTTTTCATAACGGTTTTTTAACATTTGTATGGGAGGCACCGTTATTTTTGGGTATTAGAATAATTTTTGTCAAAAATCTTCTAGATAAAGTTAAAAACCTGTTATTTACCAAGTTTAATGAAAATCGACCAAGTCGTTTTTGAAATATTGAGTTTTCAAAAAAAAATATTAAAACTTTTTTAAAAATCTAAAAAATATTTTTTTTGAAAATTTTTGTACACAATATTATTTAGAATGTGTCAATACTTCTTCATAAAAAAATTGATCAGAATCTGTTTAACCGTTTTTGAGAAAAGCGAAAATCAAAAAAATGGTTCTTTGGGAGGTACCATTAATAACCATTTTTCGGAACCATTTTTTTTTATTAAACAGCAACTTATAACTATTTAAATTTATGGAGTTCTTAAAAACAAATTCTGTAGCGCTGGATTTGAGAAAAATAAGTTTTTCCTTTTTGGCCAAGAAATTTTGTATGACAGCTACTGTTAATTTTGGTCCTAAAAAAAAAGAGAAAAAAACGGGTGGGGGGAATGTCCAAAAAACGCTAGGTACCAAGTTTAAAGAAAATCGACCCATCCGTTTAAGCTGTAGTCGAACCGACAGACAGACAGACAGACAGACAGACAGACAGACGGACGTTTTTGCGAGACCCACTTTTTTTGACTTCTCTATCATCGTAATGTAAAGTTTGATCAAAATCTCGAGTTCGATTTTTTGTACGAATCCATAACTTCCCATATAGTACCTATATCGCAAGTAAAAAGAATTTGGGTGTGAATATTAAAAATTCGCGCAAGTAAAAATCAATTTCGTGCGAGTTTTTATTTAAGACACCATCAAATTGGTCGTCACTTTGTGAGAATTTTTTAATTTGAAAACCTAAATTGATTTTTCTTTGGGTCCACTTTTATTCTACTACGCTTCGCTTCTTTTAGAGGGAAATATAAGCTTGCTTATTTTATTGAAAAAAGATAAAACAATTTAAAAATTGGCTATATGTATGAATTTTACCAAGACCCACAAGAAGTGGGAATTCACACTTTTGAAACATCGATTTTAGAGGATGAGAATTTGTCTCAATGGACAACACAATTTCCAGTACCTGTTCTTTGTTTTGTTGTGAACAACTGACATTTAACGCTTGGTAAAAGTGATATAAAATTAATGATTGAATTCCAAATAACAGGTATTTGTTAAACAAATTTAAGAAATGAAATTCTAGATTTTGAAAATTATTTCTATAATAATTATTTTACTGCTAACATTATTCAAATCTCGTTGTTCAATTTTTTCTTTAGCATGCCAGCCATAAATACACACATCAGGACCAATAGAATACGCATATTCTCAAATATATTAAGCCTTCTTTGTACAAAAATAAATATACATAGAGTTTTAATTAAATTCTTTGGAGATTATAGCTTCGTTCGTTGAACTTTACCCAGGGTTGACCCAGGTTTTCTTGACAACCCCAAGAATTGTCAAAAAAACCTGGATTTTCCAGTTCTCAAAAAACGCTCAATGGCTGTTGATATTTAAAGGGAGAAAAAAAAATTCTGTGCTTTGATAATTAAAACTTAAAATTTGTTACAAATATGTCTTAAAAATGAATAAGAAACAACTTCTAACGTTCCCACATTCTATTTCTGTTTATTAGAATTAAATTTAATTCGTGTATTGTTTCAATTTATTCTTCAAAAATAAACAATAACCTTCAGCACATGAATCCGCAACAAAACATATGCTTAATAACTCATGTCACCTCAACTCGCCACAGCAAAATACCTAGTTCTACTTCAGGGCGAGTTCAGGGCGACCTCAGGTCTCAAAAAACACAGAATTGTTTCACCAGGGTGACTTCAGGTTCTTCAAAAAACGCTTTGGGGTGACCCCAGGGTGACTTCAGGGCTCAACGAACAAACCTATATCATTCAACTTGATGCCAAATCCTTCACACTAATTTATATTTTTTTTTTTTTTGATAGTTGAACGCACGAATTTTAAGAGTGTTAAAATCGATTAATTTTTGGAAAGACGATTGATGTACACAGGTGGCACAAGATGGCAGTAAGTTCGAAGGTTATTTGATACGCATGCATCCCGTAAAACAAGTAGCTTCGAGACTGAATTTATATGCAATTCATTTAACTCAGACAGTCAATTGAAATTCTGATTTGTCAGACAAAAGGCAAATCATAATTGACAATTCTTCTCACGTAGATAATGCTTCTCACTCCGTTACATTAGCTGGACAAGCTGGCGACGCACTTTTTGTACTTTTATAGAAGCATACCACGACGACACATGTGACATTACTCGTATTTGTATTCTCCTAGAATGACAAATTAATTCCAAAAAAAGCTACAACACGTGTTGAAGAATGAATTGCATGACCTGTGAAAGAATTTACAATGGTTTTTTTCGGCGCCCTTAAGTTCTTCCATCGTTTATTAAAGAATTTTTAGGGTGCGTTCTACGTGTCACTCTTTTTACTTGCTTTTGTGTGTCTATTTTTAGAATAACTACACACGCTTGTGTTGGATTTACATGCATCATTGAATCAGTGTCTCTTTGAAGTTACTCAACGATTATTGATATCAACATTTATATTGATACATATTATATATACACACATATGGTGGAGTATGAAGTGAAAGGAAGAAGAATAAAATAATATGGAAATGTTTTCTTAAAGTGAAGAGTGGTAGGTACTTTATTGGCATTTGCCATCACTTGCGTCATTCATTCGGAATGTGTTTAGTTCTTCTTGAGTGTGATGGAAATGCCATTGACCATTTAATCACCACAATCTATCCGAATATCTAGTTTTTTTTTTTTTTAGTTTCGGTTCACATCAAACATAACAGTCCATCGTGTTATTGTTATTCTTTAGAAACAAAGACAATCGAGTGTTGAAAGGAGTCGTGATAATAGCTGATATAATACTCGAAACGATAATGGATAAGCGGACTGGCTCTTTTGGTTTATTACCCTAGTTTTCTGTTATGTTTTAAGATTCTTATGATTTGACTAGTTCGAAGTTTTTGAACCATATTCCTATTCGAATGTATATTTTATGGAAGTTTAAATTTTTTTGGTTGAATGAACACATTTTGGAGGGGAATTAACATATTTGCGTTTTGAGATTAAGTGAGAGAGGTTATTGGGAATGATTAACTGGAGCATTATTGCGCATTCAGTATTTTCTACTGAATAAGTAAATGTGTCATCATGTGTACCTACTTATTTAAATTATGTTCACCAGCGTAAAAAGGAATATGGATTTAAAGCAAAAACAACTTTTTGGAAAATAATGAAACACCAACATTTGGTATCTCTACAATTTGAAGACAGCGAGCCTTGCGGAAATTAAATACCTAATTTGGATCAATTTTGAGCTTATAACTTTAAAGCATTTTCGTCCGTTATATCAGTTGTTATGTATGGTATAGCTGACGTTTGGATCTTATGAAATATTGGATAAATGCCATTATTTTATAAAAATGTTTAATATTTATGATTGGTTTACAGAGCAATCTGTGATATCATATGTTGAATCTAAGCTGATTTCATAACCCGTTTGCAAAGTCTTCTTCTGCAGTCCACTAAATAGAAGATTTAAGTTTCTTGGGTTTTGAACTTGAACCAGTTAAATAGAGCAGCTTCTATGTCGGTATGTTGAATGAACCGAACGTCTTTTTTTATTTTTAGATTGTATCCATCAATGTTTTTCTTAATTTTCTCTCTGTCTTTAACAGCTTTATTGAACCTGCCCTGAAATCTCAATGCTTAATTTTTTAAATACCTCGAAATTGCTGTTCAGGTATTTCTTGTAGCAAGTACTTAATTTTTTCCTCATTAACCTTAAGATCAACAATTTTGGCGTGTTCCTCAATCGCCATGAAGAACTGTAGTCTATAATGATACCTAAAGTGCCTTGCACATGAGACACGACCAGTAAACTGCGAATTGCGAATGGTTGTGAATTTTGACATTTCATTCACGTAAACAAGTTTAGGGTTATAATCGAACTAATTTTCTATTCGCCGGTTTGTGGAACACGTCCGAGTTTTGTGCATTGTGTTTAGTTGGTGCTTGTTGGTCTCGTAGAAAATACTAAACACAAAATTTGTCAATTCAAACTAATCATACTCAGTGTTTTCGAATATTTTTCAAAATTATAGCCCAAACGACTAATCAAGCGGATCAATTTGGCTACTTCCAAAGGTATCTATCCGAAGTTGCTCCTCTTTAAATTTATATGGTTTTATATTACAAAGTTCTCTGGTAGACAAGCAGAGTAAAGTATGCTACCGATTCAATTTGAAGAGTTCAGACATTATTAAAAGCTCACTTTGACGTGCAGGCAAATGTATGCCTCGCTGCTGAATGCACGACTGCGAAAAGATGCATGATATTTGATATTATAATTATATTATGCCTGTTTGTTAACTTGAAATGTTCCGAAAAAAATGTTTGTATATGGGTTTTGACAGCAAATTGTGAGAAAATTCACATTTCCAAACAGACTTCATTATAAAAGTGTTTTATTTGCACGGGACAAGCTTATACGAATTAATAGAAATTAACTTGTCTTAAGGTAACAAATACAATTAAATTTTTCTACAACAAAACCATTGAGGCGTGTAACCTAGAAATTCCTATTACAACCTTTACAAACTTTATACAATACACAAACAAAAATAATTCTTTTAATTAAATTGATTCGTAGCTACATATGTGCTTCTCAGATAATTTAGTTATGAAATAAATTTACAATCGTCCGTCGTTTAAATCAAACTGCGGAAATCATTCCCTCTCGCTTTCTCTCCCTTTATACAAAGATTCGATTCAATCATTCAAATGCATTTTGCATGAAATATCTATTGCGTTGAATAATAAAATGAACTTTCTGTTTTTAACCGGCCCGGCCAGACCCACAAAACAAAAACAGTATAATCTGGATTAAATATGATTCACCAAAATACGAGTCCAGCACACACACATCACAATTTATAGAGACTTCAAATCCGCTACACAATCACTATAGTACCTATTCTTAGAATTCTCAGTAAAAATTAAGCTCTTTTCGAGAAATTCTTTATACTGGACCAAAAAAATAATAATTAATTGTTATGTGGCTTCTCGTAAATTTAGAAATTATCGTTTTTCTTTTTCTCCATAAACAAAATCTCTCCCCTTGTACAAAATTAAAAAGAAAAACAAAATATTGTAAAAGACTCAATTCTTTTACCCTTTGAACTGCGCTGGAATCTGTGTCTGGTAAATTTCGAATTCAATTAAAATGTGGGAGGAAATGCATCTCATGTCCGTTGTTCACGGAAATAATTTCAGACGCAACAACCAACAACGTCTGTTGTGCTGAAAATGAAGAGGAAGACCATCAAAATATAACATTTGAAGAGCTTTTTTTTTTAAATAACCCACACACGGTTTTCTTGATTACCCATTACTGTCTTATGTTTTTTTTTGTCTTCGTTGTATTTTTGACGGGCTGTTCTTCATTCGGTATATACATAAGTGCTTCAGAGGAAAGTTATGGATTCGTGAAAAAATTCAAACTCAAAGCCATAAAAAAAGGTGGGTGCCAAGATTCTGTCTCAACATTTGATTACATATTTTTACAACATTTGACACTGCAACAAAATTAGAACACCCCAATTACGAACCTCAGTTTGCTTTCGAAATACCTTAATTTAGGATTCATCAAGCATTTAGGCAAGTTCATAAAACCAAGTCTTGCACTTTAATTTAATTCAAAACAGAGCACTACCCCTTTTCAAAGCTCTTGTCGTCGCCGTGTTGCCGCATTCAAGAAGTATGCAACAACAAAAGCAGCAACAACAACGCCAACCAAATATTCAGTGTTCAATATTTGTTGTTGTGGTTGTATCTGCTTTTCAATGAGAATGCATCATCCCCACACTAATTAAACTTCAAGCATTTGATTGCGGATAATTAATCAGCATCGAAGTAATGAGAGATTTACAATGTGGTAACCCCCCTGAGTAGTTTTCGTACTTAGATGGAAACAAATATAGAAGCTGCGGTACAGTGTGGCGCGGCGCGTTGCCACTCCAAAAATATATTCGAAGCAAAAGATTACGTTTAAATATGGCAATATAATTTTAGCTTCTTGGTAGCCCGCCTGGAAAAACAATCTAGTTTTTAATGAGGCCCTAGCAAGTTTAGCATAGATACTAACAAGGGGCTAGTCATCAGGGTTACTATCGAAATAATCTAGGCCTTCGCCAGTTATATGCCATTTTGCCTAGAGAAAAAAAAAAAACAAAAAATACAAATAAATGTTGGTTTATTTGAGATTCTAGCCTGGAACTATCCGCTTCAGGACTAAGTAGGCTTATTAGCAATACAGAAGTAAAATGTTTAAAATTAATAACTTTTTGGTTTAATTATTTATACAATTGTATGGTGATTAAGAGCAAAACCTGTCCTACAAGTTCTTACTAACAAGGGCCTTACGATTTCTTGAAAAGTTTCTTTATATAGAGGATGATTTGAATAAGATGCGATAAAAAGATATAGCCTGTAGGTTAAGTTTAGACAAGAAAAAAATTGTATGCGAGGGGTTGAGGTTTATTTTACCCCCTTTAAGCGGTATGGTCGAATTTCTAAGAAAAAATTGTATACAATAAAAAAAAAAATTATAAAAAACAAATCTGTATTATCTTTACAAATCGCATACATTTCTCAATAGTGTGGCAACGCTGTGTAGCCGCCAGTAACTTTGGGTTATGTACTCTAATTCAATTTGCAGATGGGTAAGCCTTTTGAGCTGCGACAGATGCAGAATTAATCGCAGAGCCATCAGAAACCTCTAGGCGAAGTGATGTGCTATTTAGATGATTACCTTTTTTATAAATAGAGATAGAGACACATATACCTATGCTTTTTACTTTTGCTCTTGCAGTATGGAATGCATCGACCTACAATCCTACAAAGTCGAGGAAATAACTATTTTTTTTTTTGTAATTCTTCTTCGGAACTCGGTGTGCTGTCGCTGTGCAACTCTGGGACATCTTTTTAATGAGACTGAATTCCAAACGATAACAATTCCCTAGTGACCCAGAAAGGAACCGAATGCAGAGAAGTTCATGGCCTGATATAAACAATTGTTTTTGTATTTATTTTTCCTCCTCGAGCCAGTCAAATCAAGGGCACTAAATAAATATAAAATTTGAACTTCAGATAAAATAAGGCCCACCATAGATAGGTACTTGGGTATGTAATGAAGTAGCTATATAAACAAAAGTAACGAGTACAAGGTCAGTATAGTTTATGTATCGTTGCTGATGTTTTCTTACTATAAAAATGAGGGAAATTAAAATAAAAGAAAAAAAAGCATTATTCTGTACAAGCACAAGCGTTTGCGTTAGATTAAAGAGCTCTTAGTTTAGTGTTGTGTATCATCACACACAATAAAGTCTATATTCTTGCATATAAGTATGTCCCGAAGAAAAAAGATTCAAGGGAAAACGTTAAATATTTACTTTTAGATAAGTTTATAAAGGGTGATTTTTTAGCTGGTTTGGTTTTGGCAACACTGGTTTAGACCGCTGACGTGTGTTTAGTACCTTGTGTCACTGTCAAACAGCTTCAGTTTGGTTTGCAATTTAACCATGGATCGTCTTACAAATGAACAACGCTTGCAAATTAATGAATTTTACTATCAAAATTCGTGCTCGGTTCGAAATGTTCATCGCGCGCTGCTTCCATTTTATGATCGGCGTTCTCGACCTTCTGAGCAGTCTATTCGGAAGATTGTGACCAAATTTCGCACCAAATTTACTTTGTTGGACATTAAACCACCAACACGTTTACGTACTGTGCGTAGTGAAGAAAATATTGCGGCCGTATCAGCTATTGTGACAGAAGACCGCGATGTCGATTCGGCGCCGTTCCCAGCAGTTAGGCCTTTGTTACAGCACTACGTGGAAAATTTTGCGGAAGGATTTGGGCGTAAAGCCTTTTAAGATACAGCTGGTGCAAGAACTAAAGCCAGCCGACCTACCACAACGCCGAATTTTTGGTGAATGGGCTCTTGGAAAGCTGGCCGGGGATCCGCTTTTTTATCGAAAAATTGTGTTCAGCGATGAGGCTCATTTTTGGTTGAATGGGTACGTAAATAAGCAAAATTGCCGCATTTGGAGTGAATATCAGCCAGAAGCATTGCAACAGCTACCAATGCATCCCGAAAAAGCCACTGTTTGGTGCGGTTTATGGGCCGGCGGCATTATTGGGCCATATTTCTTCAAAGATGATGCGAATCGCAGCGTTACTGTCAATGGTGAACGCTACCGAGCGATGATAACAAACTTTTTTTTGCCCGAAATGGAAGTTCTTGACTTGCATGATATGTGGTTTCAACAAGACGGTGCCACATGCCACACAGCACGCGAAACAATGGCGCAATTGCGAGGCGAGTTTGGTGAACAGTTAATTTCACGTTTCGGGCCGGTCAATTGGCCGCCTAGATCGTGCGATTTGACACCATTAGATTATTTTTTGTGGGGGTATGTCAAGGCTAATGTCTATAGGGACAAGCCCGCTTCGATTGACGCACTGGAAGCCAACATCCATGCATTCATTCGTGAGATACCGGCCGATATGTGTGAAAGAGTATGCCAAAATTGGACTCAGCGGATGGGCTACCTGAGACGCAGCCGCGGTCAACATTTGCATGAAATTATCTTTAAACATTAAATTGCAAGGTTCAAACTATCGATTCAAATAAATATTTCATTCATTTTTTCGAATTTTTTGTGTTTTTTTTTTTTTAAAAAGTTCTAAACCTCTTAAAAAATCACCCATTAGTAGTTTATACCTATGTATACCTACATATATGTGTGTACATAAAGTATAGGTATCAGAGAAATTGTTTATGCAACTGAATTTGAAAATTAATTTTTGCACAAAGGAATTTCTGTTTGTGGTATCGAATAGTCTTGTTTTGTTTTTTGTTTAAATGTTTACTTTATTATTTTTTTTTTTTTTAGAAATTCGTCAGGAATAGACAAAAATAGCAGAACTTCCTGCTTGCGAAGATTTATTTACTTTGAGTTTATCAAAAATGTGTTTATGCACATACACTCACTCATACATTATGAAACACATTTATAGTGACAAAATAAATTTGTAATAGAATTGTTGAGAGGTGTGGTTTTTTTCAAATTTTAAGAAAATCACGTTTTTGGATCTGATGCTGTATTTTGGACAAAAATAAGTTTATTTGAGGTATAAAATTATATGCTGGTGTAATTTATGTTGGAAATGACTCTTGACATGCCAATTTATAACAATTTTGTTTTTAAAAGTATTGTTAAACTTCGGGCACTCATAGTTTTTTTTTTTTTTTTTTAAATTATGTGCGAAGCTCATTGCAAGCCCACTTTTAATGGCGATAAACTGTTATAAATAAATAAATACAAAAACTGTGAAACCACCAGAACATTGGTTTTCCCTTTGGTCCTTGCTTTTCGGTCCCGATCGAAAAAGGGCTACTGAGCCGACTTGGCTTTGATTTGGTCTGAGAGAACGTTAGCTGAAGACATCGCTCTTGAATCGAAAAGTTATCTATCCTGTTGTCACTTTGTCAGTGTACATTTTTATCTTGATCATAGCAGAACCTATGTACACATAATTTCTTGTTACATACGCACTGATTTAGACAAATGCTACAACACTTTACTGCTATTTTACTCCTACAGTAGATCTCGCATAAGTTTTCTGTTAAACAAAAAAAGACTAGATCGCGATATAACTTTCGCTTGGATCGTAATATCATGCGTCCCACACATCCATATGCTTCTTTGTCCTATCTATCTAAGTGCATTTGGTTTTTACTCTAAATAATAAACAAAAAAAATCAAAAACCATTTGTTAACATTTTATTTTGTTCAGCGATGCAATCAATTATCAAGTTAACATTGGGTCTAACCATAACCGTGACGCCTTTCACTTCTTATGTGAACGCCTCCATTAAAATTATGTTAAGTCTCCATTGACAACTATTATGAGCTTGCATTTCGTGTATAATAGGTACCATATGTTTGACAGAGGCAAAAATTTTAACTGAAATGGAACCTTATATCAATCAATTTCCTAACTAAATTAAATTAAATTAAAATTCAAAGAGATCGGGATGAAATTTCTTTATGCTTAGCTTTCTAAAACAAACATGGGTACCTTTTATTTCCTTGTCATTTCGTAACCATTAGAGCAATTTTTTCTTACTTCTTAAATATTGGATGTAGGAGGGGACTTTTTTTTCTTTCAAAAGTAATTTGTTGAACAAAAAAGAACTCATGTACCTACTTCAATTACCTTGATAACTTGTGTTTTTTTTTTTTTTTGTGTGTTTCATCTTCATGAAGAATTTAATAAAATGCACCACTTCATCATATCAACTTTACCTAATTACAACATTTCTCCCTTCTGTGTTCCATCATGATAGTCTGCCAACCCATCCACCCATCTTCAAAAAGTTTTTTAAGTTTTTTTTTTTTTAAGAGTTTTTAAATTCAGTACGCATTTCCTTCTTCTTGCAGCATAAGCAGCAGTACCAGCGTATACGTAGGTATATATTTTAACTTTTTTCTGACTGTCTGTCGATGCATTTCTCCCCTCCTTATGTACAGTAAGGTGGAATGAAAATTTATTTAAAAACAATATTTGAATCTAAAAATTACAAAAAGCAGTACAGTGCTCATGTATAAAGTAGGCATGTTATCCAGAACAAAATAACCGACTCAATAGTTTTGTTTTCTTCCACCCTAACAGCTAAATTAACCTAAAGTCATTGAAGATGGACGGAATTTCTTGGAAAACTTCCGGATTGATATGTTTATAAAATTGAAAATTAAATTTTGTATTAATTTGCTAAAATTCCTTACTTTAATCCTTTATTAACTAACACCCCTATTAATAAACACTAATGAAACATGCTTTATCTTATAACACTGAGTTAGTGCGAAATCAAATAAATAAAACAAAATTGAAATTAATTAACTTATTATTATTATTTATTGTACTATTCATACTAGAATGTCAGTTTATTAGACTTGAGAAGAATAATAATAATAACTTAATAGTCTGGTCTGTTACCGATCTTCCAACCTCTCCCCCTTTGATACGTACTACGAATTGTAGTCTATCGAAATATGGTATGGAGAAAAATGGAGGCGCTTAGAAAAATGCTGATGCTACAAATGCATTTGATAAACAAAAAAAAACCATTTTCGATATGTGACGTCAGTGGTCTCAAGCGACGGATCTGATATCGTGGGTTCGATCCCTATTTTGGGCATGTAGAAAGTTTTTTATAATAAAATTGGATTAGAGCTCAGCACCACTAATAAAGAGGAGACTGATGATAGGCGGCTTGGCACCCCTTGAAACAGCTGTATCTCTAGCCAAATAAACGAATAATAAATTAATTCGTAAACAAATTGGTGGTAGCAACTTTAAGTTGTTGTTGTTCAAAAATTCAAATTAATTAATGTTATTTATCTAATACAATTCGACCCCATTCACGCAATCATATGCTACTTTTAAATTGGTAAAGCGGTGGTGTATGCTGCCTATGAAAGTACGAAGACATCTCCTGCTGTACGGCTCGAAGGCCATCTTCACCAGCAGCCTTCTACGTCTAAAGTTTGGATATCGCTAATCTTAAAACGTCTAAGCTGTACGTCTCACAATCTTCCGACGATATGACGAATTGTCCCTTCAAAAAATTGAATTAGCAAAACCTCAAGAATGAGGAATTTGGTTTGACAGATTAAAGATTTAGAAAAAAACAAACATTAGCTTTTTTCAACGCCAAAAAGTAAGATTAGAACAGAACAGCACAGATTCTTGAAAAATATCGGAATAAGTTAGAACAGAGCAGGCTACCTTAGCTGTGAGTGAAAGCTAAAAAAATATTTTCCGACAAATAAACGTTTTGAAAATAAAATTTCATTATTAAAAAGGAATTAAAGTTAATTATAACGCACTCTTAGAAAAGTTAGACACAGAGATTCAAAAAACAACAAACTATGTATTTTCATTGAAAAAATTACAACAGCTGAATGTGACAGTTCACAACCTGTTACAACTAACGGCAAGTGTAGAAAAAAAAGTTTCCAGACAGACTTATTGGCCACGTTCAGGATACACTAGGGGAAAGCCTTTCTTAGATAATCAATTATGCATGTTTCTGAACTACTAAAACCGTATAGGTTAAATTTGCTGCTCAAATCAGTTTTGTAGTCAGCTGTTCTTGACAATTCTCATCGGATAGATGAGTATACCAGAATTTTTACTATAGCTTGAGATTTCTTTTTTTGACAACAGCTGTTTTATCATCAGATGTGTTTTTACAAGGGATTACAACAACACTCATCTCATCTCAAAAATTTGTACTTTTCTGTTCTACACTGTTCCGAACAAACTCATTGGACAAACCTATTTTTACTAAAAGGAGATTTGGATAGATTTTGACAGTCCGTTTTACCTGTTGTTAATTTTTATGTTTTTTATTTTATTTTTCAGACACTTAAGAAAAATCAGAATGGCAAATTGTTACAGGGTCGAAATGATAAAACTTTATCGTCAAAATCTCTTGTGGCAACGATGTGCGTATAAGGGCCATTTTACGCTTAACGTGATCGTCGTTCCCAGTCGACTTTTCAACGTTTGCTGGTCAAATTTGAATCGACTGGTTTAGTGAACAATCAGCCAACACCCGTACGTCAATGGATCGCTATAGATCTGCTTAAAACATCGCCGCTGTATACTTCTAGGAAAATGACAATGCCTTTTGTCCCAAATTTGATGATAGGGATGTGAACGACATAATGTGTTTCCAACATGACGACATGACCACAATGAACGTTTTAGACGAGCGATTTGAGAGCATGGTTATCGCACGGAGATGCGACGATATCGTGATTTGACCCTGTTCGATTATTTCTGGGGGGGTTTCCTTAAGTCGCATGAATGATGTCAAAGATATCAAATTCTACACATTGTGTTAATTCTATGATATCATACACAACTTGTTCTATTGAATTTTAACAGAGACCCGTTCCTATGGGATATCAAACTTTTTAGTTAAGGAATAATATTTTAAACAAAATCTAGAGTTATAAAAAACGGAATAGTTTGTTATTTAAGTTTCAGAGCGCTTACTTGAGCAAGAGTTTCCTCAGTATTTGATAGCAAAACTGGAAACATTTTGATGGTTCGTCTGAGCCTTCAGAAATATAACCTGACTTGGTTTTATAACTGTCAAACATGGCTGTCATTATGTATGATAGTTTTGCTTATAAAATTATCCAGTTCAGGTTTCTGAGATTTCAGAAATCTCAGCAATCTGAACGCAATTGCTCTGCACAATTCGTCACTTTTCTTTAAAAAAGCTGAGGCTTTTTGGATTTGCTGTGAAGAAGATCCGCAAATTTATCGACTTGCAGTAATTGAGTCTTTGCCGGTTTATAACATATTTCAATTTGCGCCTAAGTATAATATTAAGTTGGTGGAAAAATTGAACCGTTGCGTTGGTTTTGGGACTCTTTAGACCAGTTTCATGTAGAAAATTATGTCCAGCCATGATCTTTATATCTGACTTAACATAATCTTCAAGAGGTCCTAAAGACCCAGACAAATCCTCCCCATACCCATGTTTGAAATAATAATACGCCTTCGTATTAGGATCTTTAAAAATAGCTTTCTTGTGTTGGGTCTTCCTATTCCTATAGCAGTAAACATAAATTTCTTCAAGTTCTTGACTTGTTTTTTTTTTTTTTAATTTCACAGATAAATAAATTTGTATGCGCTTTTTTTTGCAAAATAATATTTACAACGACAACCCTAGATATATTTACCTTACCTTGGACATCAAAATATCTAAACCCAAATAAATTCCGAAAACCACAAATCAAGACATTGTCAATTTATTTATTTTTTACACATCACTGTTTTTGGTGTATACGAGTGTGGGCTTTGCTGTTGTGTCCTCTACAAACAGCTCCCATTTCGAAAACAGCCAGCAAAAGCAATGCCCCAGATGTCATCCGGTGTTGTTGTTACTGTCGGAATACGGAGGAGATAGATACTCTATATACTCAAGCTAGGTATAGGTATAGGTATACACCGTTCACTATACTTCTCACTCAAAAAGGGTAATCGGAGATACATTCAGGTATCATATTTAAATCAACAGTCTGCCTGTCACTTCTGTGTTCTGTCTCTGTGCCAGTGCTAGGCCAGCCATCAGAGCTCCATACACTCGTATACATACATATTATAACTGGAGAACTGAAAATCACTGTCTAAGTTTCTCAGTACTTTGAGCAACAGTACCAGCATCACCCGCAGATGGTTAACATCGTCGTGGCGCGTCAATCTGAATTGGAAAAAAGGTCCATGTTATAATAAATTGTGGTCCATGTCGTGCCGTACTATCTGTGAGTTGTGTTTCGAGTTTTTTCCATGTTGTGCACCGAAAATCGTTATTGTTGTGACCAAGTAAACGGTGTGCGAAACTGCAAACTCTATACAGGGGGAGCGGAATTCCCTTCAACTTGCGCGGGTATACACTGTAGAGTGATTGTCATTAAGTGGGTGGTCTCTCATTTCAAAGAACAGTGAATATCTCTCTCACCGTTCTACCTGAGAATTTAGCCAGTGCAAAAGATAAAGTTTTTGAAACTACAAAAAGTTTTTAAAACAAATTTGAAACAACTATAATTTTAAACGCTAGTGTGGAATTTCTTTTGCAATTATATTAGTAAAAGTATTAGTATATGACATGGGATACATTGCATCTGTTTCGGACAAACTTTAGTCGGTTAGCAGCGGTCTGTAATCATTGTAAAGCATATTTCGGTACATCCGTTCACTTTACGTGATGAAAGACCTGCAGATTACGACTACTTTCGAAGAAAAACAATGTGCGATTTAGAATTATTATACTTTCTTTGATGGTTTTTAGATATTTAAGTTTCTGGTTTTGAATTTCTTATTACTATTTCAAGATTTTATGAGCTCATTTTCAAATTATATTCGTTGACTGCACCAACCACTTCCTAATTTTCAAAGACCCAAAAACTGCACATTCAAGTTAAGTGGAATTTTTTGGTTCAAAATTCAAATAATTGAAATATAGACATACATTTTAAGAGTCACAAAAATTTAAAAAAAGAACATATAAAATCGTTGATGTGGAATGCCAATAGGTCCACTTTTTTCCTAAGCTTTTCATATTTCCAGTTTTTGAAATTGAGGGCACTTGACTCTTTTTTCGTCTTAGGATTTGAACTTTAAATTTTCAAAGCACCAACAGATTATTTTAAACTTTACTTTGCAGTTCTATTTTTATTTGATTTGCTTTGATTGCGTCTACTATGCATTTGACAATTCGTATACTCTTAAAAATTGTGTTCAGGAACTGTTGAAAGAATTTTACTCACTCATGTTTTTTTCAAGTTTCTTTTTCACAAGATAATTAAAGAGAGTCTAAGCACCACTTACATAATGTTTCGTCGTCGTTCAGTGAAAATTGCCTTAGTCCGTTGTTCTCCGAGCTGCGATATTTCTCGAAAATTCGCGATACAAACCATAATATTCAAAAAATTCGCCATACAAACCATAATATTAAAATCTTATCCAAAAAAAATAATTATGAAACTCCTAAATTATTCAAACATATTCAAATTCTTTTTAGTAAAAAATCCTTAACAAGTGAAAAATTCAAACGAAAAAAGAAATAGACGTTAAGTGTGTTTTTTAATTGAATTTCGACAATTTTATGAATTAAAAAAAAAATCAAGTTGACTTTTTGTAAAATCATATACATAGCTGCTAGCAAAAAAATAGCAGTGCAAAGAAAAATAAGTTTAGACAAAAATGAAAAATCAAAAGAAGTTTGATTTTAAAAATCATGGGTTGGTATTCGAGACTTCTTTTTATGTCCGCCCAAAAATTTTCAATGGGATGGAGATCTGGAGACTGAACAGGCCACTCAACAGACCTCAAGCTTCTAGTCCTGAAACTATTGTTTAGCTGTTCTGCTGGATTGCTTTGGGTCATTATTTTGCTAAAAATCCCATTTAAGTGGCATTTTGAAGTATGCATATATGGTAGCATGATGTTCTGCGAAATTTCCGCCAACTCCATAGTATGAGAAGCATCCCCATACCATGATACGAGATCCTCCGTGTTTTATCGTTTTGGTGGTGTATCTAGGATCATATTCGGTATTTGGTGATCGTCTTACACACTGCCGAGATCCTTTACCACCATAAAGTACAACTTTAATCTCGTCAGTCCGAAGAATATTCCTCCATTTTTCTTTATTATTATTTAGCTTTATTCTTTTGGCTATGGGCGTTTTCTTCAGAAGTGGGACTTTTCTTGAACTGCGAGCATTCAATCTGTGATCCCTCAATCGTTTTCTTACAATATCGACACCGCATGGTAAATCAAGTTCACCCACAATCTGTGTAGATGCAGCAGTAGGATGCATTCTTTAAAACCGAACAACACGATTTATGTAAGATGGCGTAAGAACTTTTTTACGCCACCGTGTTTCCGCTTTTTCCTCAAATTTTATGTTATTTCTTACAAGTTCCTGAACTTCCTCATAGGTTTTGTCGTCCATAATTAGGATGTAAATGAGTTGGTGCCTTTGTGGTGTCCAGTGTTTAGCACCACCCACTTTATAAGAACAAATTATTAATTTTTTAAACAAATTCGATTGAAGTATAAAGTAAAAGAATAAGGCTTACTTTTTATAACATCCAAATCATGACGATAACACTGCTATTATTTTGCTCGCTTAAAATATGGAAAGACACCAGACAAAGTGGCATTTAACCAAAAAATTAAGAACGAATCGTTAAATATCGGATGTTTATTTCATTATAAAGAGGAAGGTATGCCGTTAATAATGGAACACAACATCAGCCAAATGGCCGCCACGACCACGCTTACAGGACCATATCCTTTTCATGAAATTTTCCATAACCAAATCGCAAAGTCGCTGCCCTATGTCCTCGATAGCCTCACGAATTCCATCTTTGAGGTCCTGAATCGACGCTGGGCTGTTGGCGTAGACCTTATCTTTCACGTGGCCCCAAAGGAAGAAGTCGCAAGGTGTTAAATCACAAGATCTCGGTGGCCAATTCTGATCACCTCTTCGAGAGATAACACGGTCCGGAAACTTTTCCCGTAAAAGATCGATGGTTTCATTGCTTGTGTGGCACGTAGAGCCGTCTTGTTGAAAGTAAACGTTGTCCAGATCAATACCATCCAATTCCGGCCATAAAAAATCATTAATCATCTCTCGATAGCGCAATCCATTGACCGTAACTGTTGCTCCAGCCTCATTTTCGAAAAAGTAAGGTCCAATGACCCCGCCGGACCATAAACCGCACCAAACAGTCACGCGTTGAGGATGGAGAGGCTTTTCAACAATAACTCTTGGGTTTTCCGAGCCCCAGATGCGACAGTTTTGCTTGTTGACGTAGCCTCCGAAGTGGAAATGGGCCTCATCAGTCAAGATGATTTTTCGATGAAATTCCGGATCATTTTCATGCATTTCAAGGACCCAATCAGCAAAGACACGACGTTGTTGATGATCAGCCGGCTTGAGTTCTTGTGTTAACTGAACTTTATAAGCCTTAAGACCCAAGTCTTTATGCAAAATACGGTGTAATGACGTTTGTGGAATGCCTAATTCCAAAGAACGACGAGGAATGGACAAACCTGGGTTTTCTTCAACACTTTGGGCTACAACAGCAATATTCTCAGTTGTCCTTGAGCGACGTGCACGGGTTTTATTCTTCACATCACTAACTTGTCCCAACAGCTCGAATTTGTCCTCCAATTTCTGTATTGCGGTCCGACAAGTTGCTTCAAGACGACCCAAAAATGTTTTAGTTTTACGAACCGCCTCTGCCAAATTTTCACCATTTTTATAGTGAATTTTAATAATTTCAATGCGTTGTTGAAGCGTGTATTGTTCCATTTTTATTAATGGCGTAGTTTCTACTTGTCAAATGTCAAATAATGACAGCTTCAAAAGTGACAGCTACCGAAATAGCGGGCTATTCAAAATAACACCTCTTATTGGAAAACCCTTTATGACTTCAAATGGTTAACTTAATATCCACGAGCACCACACAGCAGTAGAAGTTAGAAAAAGTGGCTGCATTATGAATATATGAAAAAGTACTGGCACTGTACATATTCATAAAATGGTCATGAATTTTTAAAAAAAAATTTTGAAAGTTATTAGAGGCATGAATAAACTTAAAAAAAAAAAAAAAAAAAACAAACACAAACATTATTTCATGTCTGGCCAATTACCTAAAACCAGTTGACCTCCTTAGACCACTTAATAACTTTTTAAGTTGTTTATCTACTTAATTTTTGTTTTATTCCACAATTGAGGTACTATGATCCTGTGAACTTAAACGCACATTTTTCTCCAAATCTATTGCTCTTACGAACAAAAATATTGTAACTATTTTTCTTTAGAATTTGTTGAGCCTTCGACCTTGAAAAATAACCTGAGTTTTCGAGATATTCGAAAAAAGACAGAATTTGTCTACTTTCACAAGAAAAGCAGTGGTTCAAACTTAGGTACTGGTTAAACACAGTAGACGCGCGTCCGGACGCCCGTGATTATTAAAACTTATTTAACTTTCACAGTCGCTCTCAAGGCTGCAGCTCCATTGTATTCACTTTAACGAGATTTTATATATTTTAAATTTGACAAGTAAGGGCGCTTGCCATGACTCGCGTCTATTGTGTTCAGCCAGTTAAGGACGTATTTCAGAGAGCAAAACAAAACTCTCCACTAAAATTCAGCTTGTCGGAAATTTTTCGGATTCGAAAAAAATTGTACATCAAAATATTTTTTCACAAAATCTATTAGTTACCTACTCCTACGAAAAAGATAATATAATTGCATAAGCTTCAATTGGTGTGTTAACGCACTTTTTCACAAAAGAGTTTCCTCGCCCCTAAAATAAAATCGTTCTTATCTTTTGGAATTATATTTCAGAAAAAAAAAATATTTAATAAGACCTATTCAATTTTCTGAAGGGAAGTCATTTAGGAATTCATGTATTTACCTACTATCTAGCTACGCAAGAGTCAATTAAATATTTTCTCCATTTCCTAAACTATATAAAGAACTTATTATGAAATCCACACTAGCTTCATAAAAAACTATATAGTTGTGGGTATACAAAAATTAGTTGTGCAAAATTCTCCTTTCATTTCCCTAACAGAGTAAGAAATTAATTATTTGACACTACGTGGCGCTGTAGAACTTCCGTTGATGGTTTTTTTTTTTTTTTTTTGAAGTTCGTTTGTTCGTGCTCACTTTTTTGTTTACCGTTACTGTATACCTTATATAGTATATGAAATAGTTTTGTTTGTTCATATCCTATAGTTGTCGTCATCTACTAACTTCCTGTCATGCAAAGTTGTTTTTTCTTGCTTTGCCCGGACTTAGCGTGATGGAAAAGTGAAAAAGACGTATACCTTTCTATAATAATACTCGCGTACAATCGTTTGTGTTTTAGTGTGTTAAAAAAAAATTAATGTTCGTATGTCTGGCTTCGGCAAAAGGACCATGCAGACAAAACTACTGCCAAATGAAAATCCCCCAGATGCCGGCGGTGTAGGGGGAAGTGGAGCAATTGTCAGCGGAAACTACAACGAAGAAGGTATGGAGCAGCGCATACTATAGGTTATGTATATCTACAATGACTTACTCTCTTTCTATCTTTCATTTGAATTCCATTGAAAAGAAAATCTTAAGATTTCGTTTTTTTTTTTTTGCTTCCGTTTTCCATTCTGAAGTGGTACAATGCTCTGGGGAGCTTCAATTGTCATCGACTTAGTCAGACCCAGCAGAGTGCAGGGGAATGACATTTTCATATTTAGAGATTCAGCAATATTGTCAAGTGATTTTCCAATTTCTTTTAACAAAAAGAAAAAAATAATACAAATATCTTAGGGCAAGTTAAGAGCTTTGAAAAATTTCAAACTTGTATAGATTTAATTTAACATGATATAACGATGAGACAAATATTAATATAAGTGGGCACTTTTGAGAGTGCAATAACATCCAAACTTGTCCAATCGGATTTGCATTTAAATTCACTCTTCGGAGTGCAATAAAACCCAAATAATACATCATGAAGTACTGGAGAACCAGGATCCTTCATCGGAGAGGAAAAAGGGCAATAAATTCCAAAATATTGGTTTTTGAAATGCTCTTCGATCTTTGGTTTAATGTTATTTTAATGAAAAATTATTTGAAAACTTCCACTGAGATACCTTATATTTTTAAAAAACCCATTAGTTCCCTTTATTTTGTAGCTGATAGGCCACTTAAATTTCCGATTTCAATTTTGACGGCTGCTGAAACAATGCAGCACTGTTTCTGTAGCTAATTTTAAACAGAAAACCCTTAAAAATCTAAACAAATCACAAACCGACAATGACATCGGATGTCTCCTTTTCCTACAAGATCAATGTCGGTAAAGGATGTGTCAATAGTATACCTTCTGTCTACACCATACTGACTTCAAAAGGATCAGGTGGTGCTGTTGGGTATAGAATGGAGTCCTTTTGACTATGACGATGCTGATGATGGTGGTAGGAGTATATTACATTTGACTAGTCATCACGACTGTTTACCATTTTGTTACTGGATCTGGAAATCGATGAAAATAAAAGTGGCTGACAATGAGGCACTCTTCTCCTCCTCAATTTGAGGAAACTGTCTATTTTAATATTTCGTATAATGTTTGAGTACGAGATGATAGGTTTTGGAGTGAAAGGAAACGGAGCGGCGACACGACGACCGACGCAAAGACGACAGACGAAGACACATGCCCCACAACAGAGATGAATAGAATTTTATTTTTAAATTTTATTATCATGTCATGTTTGGGGAGTGGATTTTTATTTGAGTGGTAATGGTAATGGAGTTTTCTTTGCATCTATAAAAAGACATACATCGATTTGATTATCTTGTCATTCTGATGTTCAATTTAACCTTGCAGTACCTATACTACATATGTATGTACATATATGAAAATTTGGATTCGTACACACAAATTTAAATGTAAGATAACATAAAGTCTTAAAAGCTTTGAATTTGTAGGTTAACCCTTTTAGTTTTGTAAGAATCCATTGATTTTTTACTCGCGGTTTTGAGTTATAGAAATTTTCATTATTCATTATAAAGCTTGTAAATTGAATTTTAAGTTTGATTTTTTAGCAGTTTTATCTTTACAGATAATTATTATTATTGATATTATAAATATTTTCAATACACCTTGTTAAACTCTATCGAATTAAAACCTTTTCATAGCATGAGTTTGGGTAGAGGCTAACCGTTTTCTTTTGTCAGTTTTTCTTCAAACTAAATTTTTAACCCTCTGTGGATGTTGTAAAAAAAAATTGCATACCAGCATTTGCATATTATATTAAATTCTGGAGAAGTCAACTTCATTATCCATATCCATTTCACCCTTACCCTTGTCTCCCCTACTTAAAATGTATATTTTATATAAATGTTCGTTGATTATTCAGATACAAGTCACCGATATTTCTATATATTTCCTTTAATTACATTTTGTAGGATTTTATTGCAGATTATTTTCTCAAGCTTACAAAAACTACAATTTTCAATATTTATATCTTTTTTGTATTTTTAGAACCTGGACAGATTGACCTGTATGAATTTCTGACTGAATCTGAGCTGCAACACTACTATAATTCGTTCAAGTTAGTTAATTGTTATTAAGATATTTAAAAAATAGCCCATTTCAATTCTCCATCTAATTTAACCCTTTTTCTTGTATAGAAATGAACTTAAAATTAAAAGCGCTTCCCAATTTAAATACGCAACCGATGAGGACCTCAAACAAATCGGACTGTCTCGTCCAGAAATACGTCGATTACGCAAATACTATGAGAAATACTATCCTCATGGATATCTTAGTAAAATCAAACGTCTCCTTCAAACACCCACCATAGTGAAACGGGACGATGGCACCGTAACTTATAATACACCATCGACTGACGGCAATGGCGCCAAATCGGGTACTTCGCCCAGTAAAGCACCAAACAATAAACACATTATCCCGGCCGATTCAATTTGTGTGAATAAGCAGTTGGGCACTGGGGAATTTGGTATTGTTCAACAAGGAGTTTGGACAAATGGCACAGAAAGGGTAAGTGATTGGTTTTCCGATATTTCATCATCATCAAATAAATAAAAGGATTTTTTTTTTATTCTTTCTTTTTTGTTTTGTTTTTTTTTTGTGTGTAGATTCAAGTGGCGATAAAATGTTTGTGCCGCGAACGAATGCAATCAAATCCCATGGAGTTCCTCAAAGAGGCTGCGATTATGCACTCAATCGAACATGAAAACATCGTTCGATTGTATGGCGTTGTACTTGCCACCGACTCTTTGATGTTGGTCACTGAGCTGGCACATTTACGTTCGCTATTAGAGTGCCTTAAGGATTCAGGTCTGCGTGTGAGCTTTCTAACCATACCGACCTTGTGTGAATTTGCTATGCAAATTTGCAATGGAATGAAATATTTGGAGAACAAACGACTTATTCATAGGTAATCCTTGGACAAAAACTCTCTTTTCTGTGCATTGATTTTGAGTCTTAAAATTATGTTTGGAAACATTTCAGAGATCTAGCTGCGAGGAATATTTTAGTTTTTAGTAAGAACAAAGTGAAAATCTCAGATTTTGGTCTGTCTCGAGCGCTGGGCGTTGGAAAAGACTACTACAAGACCAATTTTAATGTTAATCTTAAACTTCCCATTGCATGGTAAGTTCGCAAAAAAATAGAATCGTTAGTAAATTCTTATTCAACTATATTCCTAGGTGTGCTCCTGAATGTATCAACTATCTACGTTTCACCAATGCGTCGGATGTATGGGCTTATGGAGTGTGTTTGTGGGAAATGTTCTCTTATGGTTTCCAACCCTGGGCTGCACTGACTGGAATACAGATCCTTGAAGCTATCGATGAACCAAATTATCAAGTAAATTGATTCAAAATACTTTTTTTTTAAGAACTATAATATTTTGTTTTGTCTAATTGCAGCGCCTTGAGCAGCCAGACTGTTGTCCACGGGACTATTATAACCTCATGATGAAATGCTGGCAACATGATCCATCTAAAAGGCCTAGATTCTCAGATATCCACGAAATGTTGCCTGAACTGAAACCCGAACAACTAAAGACTATTGTTAATTCCTGTGAGCCGAAAAAGGATCACTTAATCTATCGGCAAGGTGAAATTATCACTGTTCTTGAGAAAAATACTAATACTCCATTCTGGAGAGGAGTTTTAAACTCAGGGAAAACGGGATTGTTTAACCCAGCAAACACTATTGCCTATACAGAAACACCGCCTGGCTCAAATCGGTGAGTGAATTAAAAATATTACATTTGAATCAGAAATGGAATCGAAGTTATTACAATTAATCATTATTGTTTTTAATATAGAGAATCATTCTATCGCAACAATGAACGCTGTAGTAAACGTAAACTGCGAACTGAAATGATTTCCAGGCCACAAAACGATTTTAAACATACCGGGCACATTGGTATCGATGGAGAATCATTCGGTGATGTTGCATTTCTTGGAAATTCTCAAAGTGTAAGTTATTTTTGATTTGTCCATTCTGTGTAGATTTAAAATGCTAATCATCCCATGTCTATTATCATTTGTAAAGTATAATCATTTGCCACGCCAAGTAGTCACACCATACAAACCATCTGAAGACATTGAACAAACGCCTCTATTACTACCACCAACACCAACTAGCCCAGACTCTTTACAAACTGCCAGCGGTTATTTTCCCGACGAACTGCGCACATCATCATCGACAAATCCGACGTTTATTAGTTCCAATGAAAACACACCCAATCATCATAACACGTTTGGCGCTCCATCCTTTGATTTCTCATCGACAACGTCAACAACGATGTCAAATGCCCAAAAAACGATGTTTCATTCATCTACAAATCCATTTGCTTTAGAATCAGCTACAGGGAATCATCATCCTAGAGCCACAGCTTCAAGTAGTAACAGCAGTAGTAATAGTACATTTGCATTGCAAAACAATAACTATGGTCTAGAGGCGAATGCTTTTACGAATGCCAATTTAGAAGATGACTCTCTTCAGGCATCGAGTGGTTCGAATATTGAAGATCAACATGAGTATCATGAGATATCTGACGATGAGATCACAGCTGACAAAGTCTTCGATATGGGTCCGTCGTTGTTGGATGAAATAAATTCCATGTTTGGAACAATCACTGCTGCAGCAGCTACTGGCACAACGGACAGCTTAACAATGTCCAAATCTCCCGACTTTGAGCATTCGCATAAACTTGCTGAATTGTCTTCCAAATTGAATAGAAAGAACAGCGGCGATTCGAACGGAAATAAGTCAAAAAAGAAGTCTGGAACTGGAACAATGAAGCCGATTTCGGTAAAGGATGAGAAAATTCTCAACCATGCCATTGAAATCGCGAATGAGTTTAGCGCGAGGTGACAATTGTATTTTGTTTGGTTTTGAATGTATTTAATGTTGCTTTTTGTTCAAGGTCAATGACGGATTTGGTGTCCGATCAAACACCCAATATTCAGAGT
Organism: Leucozona laternaria; assembly: GCA_932273885.2. Classification (NCBI taxonomy): domain Eukaryota; kingdom Metazoa; phylum Arthropoda; class Insecta; order Diptera; family Syrphidae; genus Leucozona; species Leucozona laternaria. The sequence continues at coordinate 15,793,116 of OW026368.1, read as the reverse complement.
CCTAAACGAAAATTTAGCTTCCGTTTTCCTCATTTATCACACCATCATGGTGGCAATGATAAACACAATGCAGGTCCATCCACAGGGCATAATGGTAATGCTGGTCCATTATCATCGTATTCAAAGGAGAAGAAGAATTTCACAGAGGAATTGAAGAGTATACCCGACTTACAGGTACATTAAATGCTTTGAATTGAATTTAGTTTTTAATATTGAAATTTATGACAAAGAATATGAAGTAGAATCATTTATAGAAGGAAGGTAGATCATTGCTTCAACTGTGGGTAGTTTCAAAAATAAGACATACAAAGAAGCTTATGATTCATTTGGAATTGTACGTTGCTTACGTTTAAACTACCCCTCAATCAAAGCAATTATATACCTTCTTAAAATTACAATTTATTATTTATTTAATTTAAGTATATGAATTGCATATTTATCTTTTTTATTTCACTTTTTTTCTTGTCTTACCTATCCCGCGATAATTTCTTACTAACAAAAAAAACATTTTTCTCTCGAAAACGAAAACCTTAATATTGGTCTCCAAACCTTTATTTTGTTGTGTATTTGGTTTTGTTTATGGTTTTTCTATTTTCGTTTTAATTCTGGTTTTTTTTTGTGTGTGGTTATGTTTCTATTTTAACTGTTATATCTGCTAAAAAATAACCAAAATCTCATTACATCATCAATTAAATTTATTTGTTTTGCAATTAGTTTGACGATTACATTAATCATTCCACTATCGATTTGTAGATTAGAATTAAAAAAAAAAAAAAAAAAAACAAAATAAAGTTATTGAAAAAAATCATTGTAAACTAACAAAAACATTTTCCTTTTCTTATTCACTTTTTCTCTATCTCACTCTCGTTCCCCAATCAATCGTTCATTATGTTTTCCTTTAAAAAAAATATCCCGGTTTATTTTTTTGTTTCGTTGTGTTTTTTTCTCTTCTATTGTTCCTTTTGTTTTAAATACACGCACAACAAAAACACCTCACACATAGCGCTTTCGCCCTAGCGATTTGGAACCGTTTCCTATTTCAGACATTCGAATACCGATTTTCGACAAAGAGGCTTCTGACTTCTTCTTTGAAAAATCTCGCGAAATCCTTAGTCGTCCGATTAACATTGACTTTCGAGAAGATATCGAAGTGAATGATAGCCGGACACCAAGAGATGTTATCGGCGAGAATCTTTTAGACATTGAAAATACTTTGAAAGCCCTGAATTTAGATTTTATCCAGACCTACAGTGAGCTGGATAAGAACGATTCAGCCGAAACATTGTTGAATGAAAAATTTGCCAACATAGTTTCATCTCTAGAGGGTGAGATTAGTAGCGCTAGCACTATTGCTGGAAGTCTAAAATCATCGGGAGTGTATGATTTCGGCGGTGGCGTTCACACAAAGTTCGACTTTAACTCGGCCACCAGTCATATTGATAAACACTTGCAGCACTATAATGACATCATTGATAAGATCGAAGACAAGCGATCGAGCACTCCAGACACAGGATTCGCTTCCAGAGAAACCAATCTCTCGCTCTCTCGCCGGAGTAGCCAGAAGAGCAGCTACTCCCCACAAGACAGCTATTTCAGTCCGAAGGATATTAGTTTCTCTGGGAGTTCCATGGAAGCGCGTGGGTATATGAGCGTGAAGAACGAATTGGCCACAAATAATTGCACAAAAATCCATCAGTCTTCATCACCAGTTAAGAACGTTAACGCTAGCAACACGTCCATTTACTCGCATTCTCAAATGCAGAACTCTCCATTAGGTGATTATTCGGGCAGTCGACAACGGTCCATGTCGTTTAATGATAATTATAATTTGAAATCTCCCGTTTTATCAGAGCCACAACACCGGACTGTGGGACAACAAAGCTTTTCCCACCGCAGTACCGGCTCCTTTCGCAGCAATCCCGTCGGCGGCGCGGGCAACAAGGTAATGCAATATAAACCGCGTAGCATCAAAGCGCGCACCTTACGGCGTCTGAGCTATAATCCAATTGTACTTGACTCTAGCTCTACATCAAGCGATGAGGAGAGCGACTTTGACCGAAGCATTGCCCACTCGGAGTGCGATATACGCACGCGTGTGTCTTCCAAACGGCGGCGGCAATATCTCAATAGGAAGGCATTCTCCGCCAGCAATGACGAATCAGCCCAGGACAAGCTCTATGGGTCGAATGCGAGCATAAAATCGGCTCCCCACTACAACAACTATGGCACAGAGCTGACCCAACGTCGGTATCGTGGTGGCAACGCCCATCAGCAGCACTTTTCCCATGATATCCATCAACCGCCGTCTCAACATGGATATGATGAGAAGATTTATGACTTTGGAGGACGTGGACCTGGCAACAATTATGCGATTAACATCAACCACGTCATCAAGCCACCACGAGCTTTTGCCGTAAATGGGTCAAGTTTTGTCAACAGCCGTAACTCAATGTTCCATGAATTTGATGTCTCCAAACTGACTGGTAAGAGTCCAACTTCCACAACTTACTACAATGCGGGACAGGAAGGAAAGAAAGTGATTGTAAAGCCGCAGAAAACTCCGCCTCCACCACCTCAACAACAACAACAGCTGCAGCAACCGCAACAGCAACAGCCGCCGCCACCACCACCTCCAGCCGTTCTGCAGAAGCAAGCTTCAATGCCACATCAAAGTCATCAAGGCAGCAACTTCCATTGGCCAGAGAAAATTCATGCGTCCACAGTGAAGCAGAATGATATACTGTGGCGACAACAACGCTCGCACAGCACATTCAGCAGCCTCAAAGTCAAACCGGCATTCTCGAGTGATAGTTCTTCGACAGACACCGAGGAGTTTGAATTTCGAAAGGACTTTTTGCCTCACATTCCACCCAGCCCGGCACCATAACTAAGAAAAATGCTTAAATATTTAATGAATTTACTGTTTGGAAGCGTTATGCCGCCAACGTCGTCGTCATCTGCGTCGACGGCGTCGCCGGCTGTCAAACGATCGTCGGCTCAATCAAGTTTAAAATATTGAATTGTTACGGTTTATATTATGTATATCTATACGAGTTGATAGTTGTTGTTATGTAGTGAGTTGTAAATGCTTGGTATATTAAGTATAAAGAAAATACATTGATATTTGGGAAAGGAACGAGGCAAAGATTAATGCTTCTGCGTAAATTAATTAAATCTTTTAAGCAATTGTGCAAAGTAAATTTCAATTCTTTTGTACGGGTGCCTTAATTTATTTCCAAAAGCATTTCCTCGTCCTGATAATATCATTGCCCTGCCCAAGTCATTTTCTGTCAATGGTTTTGAGGAGGAAAGGGATTTTTTGAGCCAATTTGGGATTTTTTCTCGGACATTAATACCTATATTCGGCCTGTTTTATAGGGAAATGTATAGCCAGTGAAGTAAAAAAAAATAGCTACCCACTTTATTGCTAGCTTATTCATCAACACTCTGGTTTGTTCTGTGCTAGCTTTAATACTTCCCAATAAAACGCGCCTATAGAGAAAGCGCATAAAACCATGAATTCTGATACAAAAATATAGTGATGATACTGTAAACCGCAAATTTAATAAATTTAAATTTTAATCCTTATTGGATCTATTGAGCTCTCCAGGATACAAAAGGAGACGACAAAAGGAGATATTGGGAAAAGGGAATATGACGGTAATTAGATGTAGGGACCCAATAAAATGTGACAGTAAACGATACCATACAATCGATCATGGCTGGGAGTTTTGACTGACAACTGATAGTGTTATATTCCGGATGATAGTTTTGCAGGCAAATGTGCATTATGTGAACATGAATGACATCAGTCAAAACTGTCAGCCATGATCGATATTATATACCATTCTTAAAGAGTGACTGACTATCCATCAAAAAACTTTGTGTTATTTGCGGAAATAGATTTTTAATTGCAGCCTGACTGTATATTATGATATCAAAATTGCCATACACTGTATAGTTCAAAAGTGAACTTCTAGCACTTCCGTTTGGAACAAGTTGTGTTAATATGTCAGTTACTTAATTTTAGTCATGGTTTAAATATTGATCGCCTTATATAGGCCTAGCCAGCAGACCAAACATGCGTAGGTGAATGACTGTGTACATCCAAAAAAAAGTTTTTTAGTCTGGGTTCCCATCTTTTAGCAAAAATTCTACTGCATGTAGTAAAGAATGTTTTTTTGAAGCTTGTTTTCTTTCGTTTAGTTAACGATCAAGTGTCAAAACAGAATAATTTTCCCAACCATAAACTTGAAGTGGTGTTCCATTAATGGCAAAAGGGTCTAGAATTGCAATCTTCACACGAGGAAACAAATCGAAAGAAATTTTTTGACGATTTCTTTTAAGATCTCTTGTACTTTTAGCATTAGGAAACAAATAGTAAGAGATTTTTGATGTTTTCTTTTTAAGTCTATTGGTATGAATTGTGAAATGAAATGTCAACAAAAAAATACTAGAATTTTTTTTCGCTCTTCCTCTTCTTCTGGCAAATACTGAAAGTAGCAGGAAAGAAACTTTCTGGTGTAAATTAGGTCTTTTGTTTTGTTGTAAGAAAAATTCAAAGTGGATTGACAGTTTAAGTCCGCAACTGCTGCATCAATTTTGTTCCTATGATGTGTGTGATTTTGTGAACACGCATTTTACATTTATAAGAAAGCTTTTGGACCTTACATGATAAAACGCTTAATAATTTGAAATTAAACCGCCAATAAAACTCAAAGTACAGGGTGATTCAGAAAAGTTACCCGTTTTAAATATTTGAACTAGAATTATTAGGTTATTGAAAACGAATAGCTCTATAATGAAGTAGGTGTTGACATAAAATTAATTGTATCAGCAGAACTCATGGTTTAAATTAAAATCAAAAAAAGTATTTATCGCTTTGAATATTCATATAATTTACTTTCATATTCCGTGATTTCAATTCAAACAACATTTTTGTTGTAGCATTTATAAATTATTAACACCTATAATTTATTAATTAACGGTTTTTTTTTCTGAATAACTCTGTTTCGACAGAAGAACTTTTAACTCTTTAAATAATTTCTTCATGTTTATATTAATTTATTTTAGTTTTTAACAGAACCTCTCTAAAAATTCATAGTCCTAAATAAAAATCTCATTAAAAACTCCATTGGCATTCACACTTGAATTTATGATTGAAACCATCTCAATAGAACCGCACAAAACCGTCTATGATTCGTTTTTAAAGCGAAAATTTAATTAAAAAAAAAAAAACTTTCAAATTTCAAATGCAGCACACAGTCAACAAAAATAATAAATGATTGACCGTTTATTTGGTAACAAAATATAATTACACTTTTCATAATTTTTTTTATACTCTCTCTATAATACACGACAATCTGTATTACTCAAAACAATTTTTCAATTAAAAAAAAAAAAAAAAAAAACACAAAAACAAAAACAAAATAATTAACACTTTTATTACAGAAAACGTATCTTTAAACAAAAGAAATTAAAATATCTAACTCAAAACTAAAAACAATTATTAACAACAAAAAAAAAATGTAATTTTTTTTAAATATAAAATAAATTATTGCAAAGTTGAGTTTATAAAAAAAATATATAAAAGGATAGAAAGCAATAATGTTCAAGGATCGTTTATCAAATTGGAATTACATAATAAATACTACACAACTAAAAATAAAACCTTTTAAAAAAATACCCAAAAAAAAATTGAATTTGTGAATAATATTCTATTACTGCTATTTACATAACACATAATATGTCGTTTATTTCAAAAAAAAAAATATAAAGTTTGAAAAAAATATATAAAAATTAATAGCATTTATAATCTAAATGAACTAAAATTATTTTATTGTAATTGTTTGATAATTACACAAGTGAATTTATAGAAAAAAAAAAAACAAGAGTAATAATACTATTTTCTTTATACGTAAAACATATGATATTATATTTATAACTATAAAATAATTAATCCCAAAATAACCATACAATTAAAAACCCAAAAACAAAAAAAAAGTGTTAAAACTTATGAATAAAAACAAAAACAAAAGAGAAAAGCGAATTATAAGAAAACAGTTTGTTGCATTTCTTGAAAAATAAATAAATAATACAAAATTAATTTCAAATTGGAGAAAATTTGTATCTAGATTTGAAAATTGGGGTTTAAATAAATTAAAAGACTAATCTATTTATTAATTTCACTGAGGTTTTTTTTTTTAAGTAGGAAAATTCTTTTTCATTTGTGGCCCATTTATTTATGCTGAAATTCTACTTCTTTTTAAATGGCCACATTTCGTCAGTTGTTGTTATCTTTGGGCAAATTCCTTAATGCAAAACTTGCGCAAATTATGCTAAGCAAACAGTTCCTAAATGCAAACATAAAGATCCCTGCAAAGCAGATTGTCCCAAAACGCAGTGGATTTTTTTTCTTGCGCAAATGTTAACGCATTTGTGCAGTTGTAAAAAATATCTTGCGCACTTAACTTGCATTTAAATTTGCTTGGCTCTGGCGTGTTAAATTTACTTTATTTGTTTTTTTGAAGCAAATGGGTGAACAAAATAAAGAAAAGTTAGTAAAATTTTTAAAGACTGGACACATCAGGAGGTGAAATTGTTGTTAACAATTCGATTAGCGCATGAGGAGGTTTTTTTACTGAGGTAAATGCAAAGATCAAGCGTAAAATCAAGAACTTTATGTATTTTGAACTAAAATTCATAAACATAAGTTTTTTGTTTTATGTTTGCATTATTTTTTTTTAAATTTGTGTTGTGGTGCAACAATTCACTAAGTTCTTTATTAAAATAATTTAATTGTGGCAGTCCATTATTCAATCAACAAATATAGTAGATGTCCGTTCCGAAACGTCATACGCATTAATTGCAGACATATGCTTTAGGCATTTCAACTTGCTTCTTGCATTTGCTTCGCATGTGTTTTGCTTTGCAAATCTTGCGTTCAGGAATTTGGCCTTTCTATGGTCGTTTTTCTATGACAAAAGATGCAAACATATGTCCGCTGTCATTAGGGGTGTTAAATTAATCTGAAGTGCACAGACGACAACATTTAGACCAGAAAAGTTTGAGACTAATAAATTCCTGGCGCCACAGCTCGTGGTGAACCGGAGCCTAGTGGCTACACTCTCAACCATTCTTGTGAGCGTATTGCTAATCGGCAGGAATAAAAGGGACTTCTGTCGAAATCGGGAATTTCGAGGGGAAATTTGTTTCCCTGGGAATGTTTTATTCGCTGGAAATTTGTTCTTCTATCGTCAAACATTCCCGGAATATATTTCCCTCGAACAAAAATCCAAAGTAGTGACAGCCAGATTCCCCTGGAAAATACCAATGAATTCCGAGGGAAACGTTTTGTTCATCATTCACGTTTCCAATGTTCGAAGGAAGGGACATTTTAAAGTTTTTATTCGAACTATGTTCTTTTCTTAAACAAGATTTTCGTTTACAGGCAACCGACTTTTTTGTCTTTATCTTCGGACTAACAAAGTCCACACAAGCTAGGGTAATGATAGTGTAAATTTAACGACTTTATGTGAAAACCAACAAAATTTTCTTTTATAAGCTCTGAGCCGTCTGAAAATTTGTTTTCATAAGAAGTTTTTTATAAATATGAATCAGCCAAGTAGAAGGCTTATCAAAGCTTAATTGGAGTAACTGATACCAAAGAGCTTTTAATGTCCTTCATTCCGTGTGATATCACTGCAATTGTTTGTTTGCTTAAAAAAATTAAAAATTAGTTCCTCATAGTTTTATAAATTAAATTAATGTATGTAGGTAACACTTGATAACATAAACTTACTTAACAACACTAGGCGTGTTTTGTTGAAAATTAAGGAAACCATCGCAACCGACTTTTGGTTGGAAAAAAACATAGCTAAGCTAGTCAGTAACTTTTTGATGATATGCGATGTCTTATCTAAAAACACGCCTACCAAATACTTAACATACTTACAATGGTGAAGAGTTAAACCCACAAAAAACTAATCCTAGAGGACTCACATTACTATCCATGGCTTTTTTTACTTCTTTTTTTTATTTGTGTCTAACGCTCCTTTTGTTTTTTTAATATTTCTCTTTGTTTAGATTTAAACCTTCAATTAATATTACTTTTTTGTTATTTTTCTATTGTTTTTCGTTTTATTTTTAAATAATTTTTTTGAATTTTCATTTTAACCCACGATACTCCTAATCCTAAAACAACGAACTACCTTTAACGCTTTGTTTTTCTCACTAACGCCATTCCTGCCCAACTACGAAATAAAAAAAAAAAAAAAAAAAAAAAAAACAAATAAACCTACACCACATCCTCAAAACAAAAACTCCCTCCAATCCACACATAAAATTTCATTCACAGAATACTATCACTGAAGAAGGACGTGAAGCCTACAATAGTCTAATTGAACGAAAGTCTTCGATGACATTCATAAGTAAACTGGACACCAATGAGTTTGAAATGACCACTGCTAAGACGCTACCGAGGAGATCTGTCCATTTAAAAAATGAAGTTGATGTACTTGCGATGGAGACAAGTTTGAGAAATCAGCAAGGGCAATTGACTGTTCCACTGCAGGAAGCTCCCCGGCCTATGACGCTTCCAAATCGTGGATTCAACGGAAAGCTGAGAAAAAGCGAACTCATCACGAATCCGAAATTCTTCCCTTTGAAACAGAGACCCAGAACTTTGGCGGGTGAAAATGATGAAAACTCTCCAGTTAACAGTAATAGTTGCAGCCAAGCAATAGCATGTGACAAGGAGTGTGAAAGTCCCAGTTATCTGACGAATACTTCTTATACCTTCCCGGACAAGAGTGGCGGAGAGAAGGGTACTTCATGCGCTGAGCAGGCAGACAATGCCAGCTCAAATGTTATTCCCCTGCCACCTAGAGATAGAAACAAAGTTATCAAAACCAATCCCAAACGCCATGTGCGCAAACATCCGCTTATAATTCCAGCCTACGGTGTTCAACGGACTCTTAACAAAGTCACCGAAATAACACCTGATGATGACCCTAAAATTCCCTTCCCTGGAACAACTGCTGATAGAAATAATTCTCTGTCGAGTGACGCACGCCGAAATTCGGGTATTAATCTGAGAAAATTCACCCATGAAGCAGTCAGCGCAGTAGTTCGTCCAACGAGTAGACACTCGGATTCTTTTGATAAGCCGAGTGACTCGAGAACCTACCAGAACTTGCAGGAAGTCCACAGAGACATGAATGAGAACAAAACTCATTCGGAGTCCATAAAATTTGAATCAATTATTGAAGATGGCTGTCAGAACTTGACATCGCCTGATGTTACGGATGGTTTCTATAATTTCTCCATCCAAAAGGAACAATACAACAAATCCAAGGAGGTCGATTTTGATAGTACAAAAATATCCGGACTTTATGTGAACGAAGATGAACTTCGCAATCTGGACATCGAAAAGAAAACAGTTGTCCCCTTTGTATCGCCGAAAAGTACAAGCACCAGCTGTGGAAGCAGTTCATCTTCGGTTGTTATCACAAAGCCCGTAGCAGTAGCAGTAGCAGCTGTAACGACTACTTCAAGTGGAAGTAGTGGCAATGAATTGGCAGGCCATGCACTTTTCAACAAAATCCGTGAGAGCGTTGACATGGCCATGAATAGGTCACAGACTAGTGACGGTAGTCGCCATAGCAGCCGTCCTGGAAGTAAGCAGGAAGGCGTTGTGATCGAAAATACAAATGAGATTGACCAGGAAGAAGATGCTTCACCTCAAGGAGCGTTAGTTAAAGACTCGAATTCCGTGAGTTGTGAGGATCTGCTGGAGTTTTCGGATAAGAAGCCTAAGGGCTGCGAACGTGGCGTTGACTCAGATGAAGTCAGAATAATGATGAAAGTTCTGGGAAAGGAGGTGAGTTATTGTTTTTTTGTTTTGTATTTACTTTTTGGTTATTTATCCTTGCAATATGAAGCTAAGTAAAAAAGTTCATTCAATGTTCTCTTATTTTCTCAGAGTACACCAACAAGATGCCTTCACGTGCTGGAATTCATCGAATGGGATGTGCACAAAGCAATAAAACTAATCAAACTACAAAATATCCTTTGTGGGATGGAATTAAGTTTAACAGAATCTGTTGAAGCTTTGCAAAAGTCCGACTGGGATCTTCAAATAACGGCCATGAAATTGAAAGGACATAAATGATAATTTGAGCTATCGCTTTTGTTTTCTTTTTTGTATTTGTACAGTCACAAACTCATCACGGCTACCATTAAGCATTTCTTTTGGAAGATATCGGTTCTTTCTTAAATGTATCTTTTAATGATTTAAAAAAACCTAAAAAACTTATATTTTGTTTCAATTACATGACAAATTTTCATTTCTATTCTATCGAAGTCTGAATCTCGATTAAGTACTTACTTAGCTGTATAAAGTATGTTAACATTTAATTTTTTTTATTAATATTTGAATACATAAGGAATATATTAATATTCAAAGGGAAGAGATTTTATATTATGTTTTAAAATTACAAAGAAAAATCGAACAAAAAAACTCTATTTACTTTTTTAAAATTTTCTTATTATGTTTAATCTTATTATATTGTTTGTTTTATTTTTTTTTTCATATTTTCGAATGAAAATTTCTATTGTTAAGAATATTGTAAAGTTAAAAAAAAAAATATTTTTATAAAATTTATTGACTTATTTAAGAACTAAATACAAACAACCCTACATTTATACCTTTTTTCCAAGAAATTTTAATAAAACTATTTTGATATTGATTAACATTGCCTTAATTGGTTTTAACTTGTTTTTGTGCTAATGAATGAAGGTGAATTAACAGATGAGTTGTTCAAACAATCAGGGTAGTGGAGCAACTACCTTGGGTCAATAGTAGCCCCCTATAACAAAATGGTAGTAGCCTGGTTAGTGCGTAGGACTGTAATGTCGGAGGTCGGGTTTCATTCCCAGCCTCATCCACCACCTGATCTGAAGAAAAAAAAAAAACAAAGGCTACTGCCTCTTGCGAGGAAGTGACAAATCCTGCAAGAGTATTTTTTGACATGAATTAGTGCCTCCCACCTTAACCGTTCGTCTTCGGAAGAAAATTGTAAGTCCATTCCTGCAAACGAATAACACGCATACAGGAATCGTTGAGAGTTGTAAGTAACTAGGCCCTGTCTCTCCACGAGTTACCAAATTTATTTATTTATAACAACATGGAATTTTAATAAATGTTGTTTACATTGTGCGCCGAAAAAGCAAAGAGTAAACCGAAATCCAGAACATCGAGTTTCATTTTCGAAATTCACTATAAGCATTTTGGTTGAATTGAAAACCCAATTTCAATCAGCCCTATCATGAATTCCATCGTAATCGGAAACTTGTTACGAATCCCGAAAAAAGTATCACAGAATCCGTCGTATCGGAAAATTTCATACAAATTGCCATTACGAACGGATTCTGTAATAGTTTTTTTTCGGGGTTCGGAAACATTCCGATTACGATGGAATTCATGATAGGGCTGAATATCATGGTGTTAATTCTCAGTTAATAGAATACAGAACATGGGCGTCAATATGACTTCCAAATCGGATTGAACAAAAAATAATATTAAAACTCAACAACAAGGGAAGTTAAGCTTTTAAGTTATTTTTTAGTCATTTTATTCTGACATTAGGGATATGAATTCAGTTGCATACTAGTATGCTGAATTCTGAATAAGATTGTACTGAAGGAAAGGAAAAAAATCAGAGGTAAGTCTAAAATAATATTTGTTTACACCCATAGGTGATGGTCTGAGAGAAAGCAAAAAATCACCCTCACTAATGAACACCTTAAATGTTACTTACTTTGAACAATCCTGTTGGGAACACTATGAAATCCACACTACTGTTTCCTTGTTTTTGGTTGAAATTATCTTTTAAAATAAAATCTGTTAAAAATTACCCAAAAAAGGTAGATTTTTCCAAAAAAAAAGTATATAGTTTCTGTATACAAGGTTTCTGCAAGGCACAAATATTCATAATAATTTTATTTTCTTGTAAAACAATTGACCAGCAGTTATTTTGCATGCGACAAAATGTACAGCCTTATTGTGAGTTTAATCCGAACAAGATTTCATCCGAAATGACTGACATTTCACTTTTCGTCTATTGTGAGTTTCACCCAAAAAAATGTTAAATTTTCGAAAAATAGCTCTTAATTACGGCTGTTCTAATTTCCTTTCGAATTCTATATCCTCACGTTTTCGAATTTTCGCTGTTCCGAATTTCGTATTAGAAAACGTATTGCGGATTCGGCAAAACGAACGGATCTACAATCCGCCATATTCACGTTTTAAATTCGGTGATTTCGAAAATGTTTTGTTGATCAAGTTGGTAAAACTTAAAAAAGTAAATCCGACTGGAAATAAGAACAATCGTTTTCAATCCGCACGGATTCAATTTTCGTTTCCGTTTTCAAAATCGACCGAATATCAGAACAGCCGTAAATGTGAGCAGTAATTTCGGACGAAAATTTAACGAAACTTATTTCAATTATTTTTTTTTAAGACGAACGGAAGCGGCATCATGTAGAAATAATCATCATCGCTCGGGTGAAACTGAAAGCCTTTAGAAGCTACGTTGAATCAAACTCACAATAGCTTTTAAAATTTCGAGCGAACAAAACCTTTAAAGTTAAATATTTTCGGTTGAAACTAACAATAGGCGAAAAAGTGAAATGTCAGTCAAAATCAGTAGTGAATACAAAAGTTATTTGCATGCACTATATATAAGGGCTAATTATGTCGAGGCAAACATTTTTGTCCTCAAATATTATGCACAATGAAATGAGTGGAAAATAATTTTTTATTTGGTTTCACATGCTTTAGGAAACTGTCCCAAAAAAAACAAAAATATATGCACTTCATTGCACGAACTTGCTCTTGTGGTTAACAACTGTGTGCAACCACACATTAAAGATGCATGATGTATGTATATACAAATTAAAAGAGTCAAAAGTACCCACTAAAAAATTGATTTTTTTTAAAAATTATTTTTTTTCAAATTTTTGTATTGTTTATACTATTGAGAAGCACCAAATTGCAAAATTTTAACAAAATCTGTCGAACCATCAGATATTCATATGTAGGTACTTGAATAACCCAAAAATAAAAAAGCATGAAATTAATTTATTTTAAATTTCTAAAACAACTCCTTAAATAGTTTGAGTCCCAAAAAAGCAATGCAGTCATATTTCTTGAATAAATATGATTTGATGCACAAATTTGTTTTAAAATTGTTGGTGATTTTCAAAAATTATAATTTAAAAAAAATAGTAAAAAAGAAAAATGTACATCAACAGATATAAATTAAATTTTCTAAAAAAAAGTTGAATTTACATTTTTTTTTTAAATCCAAACATTTTTTATTTGAATCTTTTGGTATTCAATGTAAGGCGCATTTAAAACTTGAAATCTATTTTTGGGTTCATTTTAGCAGAAAGAAAGCTTATCTTAGATTTGTTTCTATAGATTAGAAGAAGAACGAAATGTGAACATTTTCAGAAATTTCAGAATTAACTTGCATGGCCGCCTCGCCACTCCCTTTAAGCAAAAACTATAGACTATTGCGGGTTTGACATAAATGCTCACCTTCCAAGAATTTTTCCAATATAATCAGGTTGTGTCACCATCGATGTGTCTGTTTAATACTTAAGTTGTGCTTAAACGGTCCTGAGTGCACACCCAAAGAACCAATTCTTGTACTTAGAGTGTCTTATTATTGTTAAACAGAAAAAGCCAACTTTTTTACAAATCTAATTCTTTATTGCTAAACATTTTTTTTTATTAATATTTACAGTGTGGTTAATTTAAATAAATTTAAAATATGCTTTTGTTTTATTTTTTTTTTTTCATAATAATTCATTAAATTCATAAACTAAAAATTGTATTCATCGTAAATGCAACGTAAAAGAGGAAAAGAAAAAAAAGAATAGTTAAAGAAACCACTTAAAGTAATATTATACTACCTATGCTTGGGGTATAATTTATATTTATATATATATATCTATAATACATTAACAACTTTTTCAGGCGTATAAAAATTTATTCTAAACAGTTTTATTTGTTTCGAGGACTAATAATTGTTGGTGTAAAATGCCTTTTTACTGAAATTTTATTATTTTAGTTTCAACAACATGCGAAAAGAAAGGAAAAAAAAAAAACAAATTTGGATGCAGAAAAATTAAATAAACATATTAAATGTATATATCATTCAATCTAAAAGAGAAAAGTAAATATATGAAAAAAGTTTATAATTTAATAATAAATGAAATGAAAATCCTGAAAGGGCTTATGTGGTCGTCAAATGTTTCTTTTGCGCAGCATTGCCTTCGCAGCTGGTATGCGTGTAGTACTTCTTGCGATCCTAGACAGGGCCCTTGGTCTCTGCGTCGCAACTGATGACGAAGAATTACCCTGCTGCTGGTCTATTGCCTTGGATTGTGACGATTTTTTCTCCCATGATTTCTCTTCTGACTCTGTTTCTGATTCTATGTTCGATGAACTGGTTGATGCACTCATGCTCGTCACAGAATCAATCCTCAGAGATTTTGACTTGTTCAAATTCGCATTTGACCTATTTGAACGTAGGGCTATATTCACTGGAATTTTACTGGCCTTTGGTTGCGATACTGCAGTAGATGTGGCTTTTTTCTTAGATTTCGTTTTCGGTGATGGGAAGAAACTGGCCTTTGACTTCGGACTTCGAACACTTTCCAAAGACAAACGTTTGCGCGTCATTATCATGTTATTTTGGCGATATTTTCGTGCTGAATTTCTCGTATTGACGCGACTTGCTGAAGCCGAGATGTTAGTGCGACGGATATTAAGAGCTGGGTTCTTACTTTTTGTCAACCTCTTCTCGACAGATTTTGTTTCGACAAAATTCGATCTCCTCTTGTTTTTGGGTGTTTTTGAAGGAACTTCTTCCTCGTTATCACTATCACTGGATGACAATGACGACATATCACTTGATGTTACCGGTGCCACCAGCTTCGGACTCTTTGGTTCATTTTCTTTACTCGATGGACTGTTGTTTTTCTTTTGCGTCTTCCTGGTGCTCTTCTTTTGTTCGACTGGTTTTTCAGGAACATTGGAGTTCTTTGCCCGCAATTTATTTGCTATTGGTGTCTGTTGTTTTTCGTTGGTGTTGGTGTCGTTGTGGATGTCCGATGCTGTTGTTGTTGTTGTTGTGTTTTCTGAAAGATGAATACTCGTCTTTGATTGTTTGCGTAAAGGAGAGGCAAATTCTTTACCACCTTCATTTAAACTTTTAGGAGAGTTTGGTGAAATCGGTCGCTTTCTTGTATTTCGTGTGGCTGGTGCTGATGGTGTCTCTGAGTTCTATAAATTTTATAACAAAAAAAATATAATTTGCAATTGATAGGAGGGGAAAATATATTAATGGACTTACAGCACTGGGTGTGTTATTGCGATTGGATCGAGTTGCTTTTGAGGCAGGGGTATCGGGATATCGTCGTGACTGTAATAAGAAAATATATAAGTTCAAGTGATCACCATAAAGAATTCATGACTTTGTAAATCAAACACTTTTGGTTAACTTTTCGCTAAAACAAATCAAAATACAAACTTAATAAAATTAAAGTTGACACAGACAATTAAAAAAAAAAATACTACAAGAAATCTATTTTTAAGCGATGAAATTGTGAATGGGTTCGCACTCATGTCAGAACTGCTTTTACACTGTTTAAAAAAAAAGTCAGATATTAAAAAATCCGAAGGGAATTCAGTGAGAGTGATTCTGATGTAAGGCTTGATTTGTTTCAATTTTTTATATTTTTCGATACGTCCTAAATTTTCAAAACAACTTTTTATCAATTATTGAATAATGCCCGAGGCCAAAAATGTTTGACTTGGCGTCAGCAACCCGTGCTTTATTTATCCTTATCAAATTAATTGAATGGGTACTAATGAAAATAATTTTTTTTGTTGCATACAAATAACTTTTTGAGGTGAATATACTTTTTTTTCAGAAATTTTAACCGTTAAATGTTAATGTTTTAACATTGTTGCTAAAACGTGCAACACAATCATGCTAGTACGTGTAGCACAAACATTTCATTGTTTGCCAACTGTTAAACACTATTTACTTTATATAGCGCCTACAGTCCAGGATGGGCTACAGCATCAACCAACAAGCCTCTTCAGTAAGACCGGTCTCTAGCTATCTGCCTGCAGTAGGGGCAGATTTTAAGACTAATCGAGCTGCGGCGCGCGTCGTTTGACCATAAGCTCATCGTTTTCCAGCCATCTCAGCCGAAGTATTTGCAGCTTTTTAACAAGGACGTTTTTACCAACCAACCAGTCATACAAAAAATGCATTTTTTCACCTAATAATTTTGGGATTTGAATGGAATGGATGGGAACTTTAAACATGGCGTTAACAAACGGGAAATTGTCACAATTTGTGAATATTTTAAGAATATTCAAGTTTACAAATAGACCCACGATTTACGATTTCCATGGCCGCACAAATTACTTGCATAAACTAATAAGCTGTTTCATAAAGCCAACACACAACTACAATAAAAAAAAAAACATAGTTCAATAACAACAAACTACCAAAATTTTGTTTATTAACACTTACACGATTGCTCAAAAGTGTTATTGAAAATGATTTACTAGTATAAGAATTATTTACAACTTCAGGTGAATAAAGTGTTTTAAATTTGATATAAAAATGATTCGAAAAATACAAACAGTACAAAAAGATGTGATGGTGTTCTTGTTACTAAACGAAGTTTGTGCTTATAATTGAATACCTCTTCTCTTGGTACTCACTTTGATATTTTCAAAACGAAGGGCTCGATTAAATCTTCTAGTTGTTGAACCTCTCATTTCAGATGTTGCATCTGTAGCAGCCGACGATGTAGGTGATGGAGGAATCTCTTCAGATTCATCGCTCTAAAAAAAATCAAATCAAAAATATGAATAATCAAAAAATGATTGACATAATATATTTTTTAAATAAAAAACTTACATCTCCTGCTGGTGACGGTTCTTTTTCCTTTCGTTGCTGCCTCCTAGGCGTCTTACGAGTCGATGTTACTGTTGCCTTCTTTTTATTTTTAGCTGATTGTGTCCGCTTTCTTGTCGATTGTTCTTCATCTTCTGTTGCAGAATATGTTGGCAACGTGAAGGCTCGAAGTTTCTGCCTTGTCGTCCGTGTCATTGGAACTGGAGGAGTTTGCGCTTTTTGTGGTGAAACAATTGTATCAATGCGAGCCTCAATACGAATTTTAGGAGATGGCGCATCCTCAGGATGCGTGTTCTGACGCGCAGAATTCATTGATTTGCGTAAATATCTCAATCCTGTTGAGTTCTCTCGACCGAAGGTTGTTGGTGTCGTCATTTGACGAAAAGAATTAGCTGGCGTCATCATTGGAGGTTCGACTCTTACTGCAATCGGAGTTGACGGAGGAATCACTTCAATAATTGGGGCAGGAACTTGAGGAACAGGATTAACATGGACCGTGTGACTTGGTGTAGGTGGTGGTTCGGCTGATGGCTCTGGGTCCTTTTCTTTCTCAGCTTGTTTCGCTCTTCTCGTTTGTTTCCTTTGAGATTGAGCAGCCTTCTTTTCGGGAGTTTGGATTTTTTCAGGCGATTTTTTCTTCCCATCAGATTTTCGTTTCTCTGGTGATCTTTCCTTTTCTATGGTTTTCTCCTTTTCTACAGATTGTTCATCTTCTGCTAGAGCACTACTCATTTCTTCTGTGGAAATTTGCGGTTCAGCTTCGTCTTCTTCTTCCAAAACTGGTAGGAGGCGATTTGAAGCAGTTTCATTTGATGTAACTTTTTCAAATTCCTTCTCCGTTGTAACAGCGCTAGCGTTTTCATCATCCGATTTATCCTCCTAAATACATTTTTAAGTATTTTGCTCAGAAAAACAACAAACAAAAAAAAACTTACATCATCAGAACCATCGGGATTTGTTGGCAGTAAGGGAGGGTTAAATTTACCATCCAGCATGTCCTTAAAATCAATTATATTCTTCAAGGTTTTTGAATCAAATTCACACTAAAAAAATAAGAAATGGAATGAGATTTGTAAAAATTTGGAGAAAATTGAAAAATCCTAATCACATTTTAAGAAAGAAAATAGAAACTCACATTTATCAACTTCTCGGCTATGCCTTTAAGTTCATCTTTTAATGCTTGTTCATCCTGCACACACATTTCCAATGTCAACAGTTCTTTCGACAGAATCTTACACAGATCCTTGTTGGCGATGTTATTTTGCATTTCTTGCAAAAATGAAAGTGCCAATTTGTTGTGAATATTTGCAGCCGGTGCACAAAATTCAGGTCGTGTAGCATCAATGACAAAACGCATCACCGTTTCCGGTTTAATTTCATGGAGCGGACTTTCATAGGGAGCACTTATAACTTGTGAAACTGTTGGCAAAAGGCACGGATGGAGATATTCTTGTTTTTTACGTTGTATCAAATTCTCAAGGAATACTCCAAGAATTTGATTTATTTCAGCATCTATTAGAAGAGCACAAAAGTTGATAAATTTTTATTTTATTTTCAACGAATTCAATTTTACCTGTCGATGGATTAAAATAACGCAACAGTAACTTTTCCAGGATTTCTGAATTCTTTATATGATCATGGAGAACAAGACGACAGAAGCCATTTACAATTGCACTAATAATACAAACATCGTCGCAAGTGTCCAGAAAATGCGACATCATAAATATTATATCCACAGCTGAGGAACCAATATTAAGAAATGTTAGATAAGATGAAAGAGATGGAAGAAATTTTTTCTGATTTACCTTGCCCCGATGTCCACACACTGCTGTCATCGTCAGCATCGAGAAACTCCAGTGTGTTATACAGTTGCCTACCGTTCCGTTTGCTTTTACTTTGACGCTCTTCAACGTTAAAACTCGAACACCCATAGCTTCAAAAACAATAAACTTTTAGAATCTTTGTTAGAAATATTGTAAAAAAAAACTTTTACCGGTCAAGAAGTTCAAAAATACAAGTTATTGACGTTTTCCATATGCGAATGTTGTGATTCTTAAAAAACTGTGCATAAAGAACTTCATAGATTTCTTTAGCCAGAGCCTCATACAGCATACTATAGGCTGTCCCGCATTTCAGTGCCCAATCTCTGATGGCTATTTGATTGGAAGCAATGTGACGACCGATGAATTCCTGAAAGTTTTTTTTTTATTTATACATATAATATCATTTTATCTACATTCATTCGATTTTAAACTTACATTGTACAGCTTACAGACGTTTGGAGTCAAAGATCTTACATTCTTCGATACGACCATATAGAATGCTAGCTGAAGACTTTTAAGTATCGTTTCAGATGTAACTTTTTTATTTCGCTGAAAGCACGATGAGAGCTAAAAGAATAATGAATATTAGTTTCTGCCATTTACCAGTTTTCATTTCATAACCCACCGAACTCGATTGACCACTAGTATTCTCTGCAACTGTCGCTGAATGCTTCTCCAGCAATGGTTTCAATAGATTCGTATACTCCTCTGTGTATGCATTTTTCTCTTCAGTTATACGATGTGCTTGTACATAATCTTTCATTTCAACAAAATTCATCTCTTCCTCCTCGAGATCCAAGATTTTAACTTTCAATGAGGATAATTTCAACTTAAGATCCTTATCGGGATGTTTTTCAAGCAGTTCATCGATAAGAACACGATCATTCATAAGAGTATCATTTTTAAATGAACTCATGTGAGTGATTTCTTCGATTATTTCAACAAAGAACTTTAAAAAATAAATTAGTTATTATGGAAAAAAAAAGAAATCACATTTTTTTTTTTATAAAAGTTACCTGCAATCTAGAACTCTGATCGGTTATCAAATTTTCGGTACATTTAACGATAGTTTCAACTAACTTTTCCTCGAGATCATTCGATTTTAATATTGTAGTGATTAATTTTTTCAGATTTTCTCGACCAATTTCATCACCCAAATCGTAGAGATAAAGAATCTCTAACAAAGACAGTAGAACGTACTGAAATTCCATTTTCATAAATTTGTCTGTTGCCGATTTTTGAGCCTCGCAAAATCTAAATTAAATAAATAAATAGAAGATTTAAAGTTATAAATAATAAATTACTGCAGAAAAAACTAAGCGCTTGAAAATGACAAAGCCCTAGTTCTATATTTAGCAGAACTAGTGTGGTTTTTGTATTTTATGAGAAATTGACAGACGTTTTAATCCTCTACTTATTACTTACTTACTTACTTTTATTTACTTATTTTTATTTATTTTTTTTTTCAATCACTTACTTCAAAACATATGCACAAAAAGAGCTTAATTCAGGAATAATCGTATCCAATTCATCAGCCATTGTAGCTGATAAATGTTCAATAAGGCACTGCCAATACAATGTAACTTCGATTGAAAGTTTATCGTGTGGAACACACTTATGGAATTCACCATCCTCATCAAGAGGAATACAATTCACAAGGTCTTCTATTTTTTGTCTTCTGCAATACAAAATTAATAGAATCTTTGAAATAACGTTCTGATTTAAACTTACTTAAAGATTTCACGCAAAGCTACTTTAGTTATTTTCAGAAATCTCTCAACTTCAGCTTCGCTAGCATCAAGCTTCAAAGCGGAAACAAACAGAATGAAATTCTTGTTATAAGCCTCCAACCATTGGGGCAACATAATTGTTGTGACAACCTGAAAATACAATTAATTAATAAATAAAGAGTCAATATTCGAGAGTAAGCGATACTGATTCGCTCTCGTTGCGATAAAATATTCTTATACAAGAAACAACGACACAAGCGAGAATGAGGTCGATGGTGTGAATAACCCATTTTTTTTTTTGTTTAAGAATTTTTGTATCGTATCGAGATTGTATCAATATCGGTACGATAGTGTAAATCAAGCTTAAACTACACTTACTTTCTTAACCATTTCTGATCGATCGTTGAGACCCTGTTCGAGCAATTGCAAACGTTGCGATACCTTGTAAGCCTTAACCGGGTACCCACTCATATGCAGATAGGTGTGTCGACGCACTTTCTCATCAATGTCCCACAAACGATCCAAAATATATGGAATTGTATTGTAATTTCTTCCCATAGAAGTTACCACAGCCTGACGGACTCTCGGCGATGGATCTGAGCATAAATGAAATTGATAAACCCGAAGCACAACATCGTCTGGATTGTCTGGACATTGCAATCGTTGCAGTGCCAATATTGCTTGAACCCGTACATTGGGATTCATATCCCGCAGGCGTCTCAACATGTACTCCATGATGCCATCACAAATGGCGTCATCTAGAGCTGCTTCCACACCCAATGCGGTCAGAATCATATTTACGAACTGACACAAACGAAAGCGTATGTGGGGATTTTGGCTTATAGTCTGAAAAAAGAAGGACAACGATAGGATTAAGAAGGGAACTTTAGTTTATCTGTTTTTTTTTTTATCAGGGTTTAATGGTTTTAAAATCAGGAATAAAATATTTTCGATAAAGGCAAGAATTTTTCAATGAAACTGTGAGAAAATTCTTGGCATAATCGTATTATTATGCATATAATGTAAAACTTGATGCATAAACGATAGTAAAAAAGTGCAATCTAATGATTAACAGTTAAATCTCTACCTTTGGTAATTGATTTTTTTTCCAATAGAAGTTTGACTTCAACTACAAAAAGTTTTTAAAAATTACAAAATAAAATAATAATGATTGATAAATGAAAAACAAAAAGTTCTGAATTGTTACTCCTTAATGAACAAAATTTAGCTAATTCCGAAAGAACCTACCTCGTTCTTACATTAGCCGCCTTTTTTGAGAATTATAAACAGCATAGTAAAAGCTTTGCAACAAAACAATGGAGAACAAATTTTGTTATAAAGCTCTTTTTGTATGTGAGATACTTAGTTCCAAACTGTTCCAAACTTTTCATCGAAATTCACATTTGACTCGTGTAAAAACGTTATTGTAGTTTATTGTTGTTTCATTACGTGCTTAATTTTAACTAGATGGGTTGGGCTGTCTCTTTTTTTTACTTGCGATATATAGGTAGTATAGGGCAAGTTACGGATTCGAAATCGAAATTTTTATCATAGCATCGCGATGATAGGGAAATTCTGTCTTGTTTCTCTGTATCTATTCGGATACAGCCTAAACGGATAGTGATTTTCCTTTATACTTAGTACCTATCGTTTTTTTGGCATTCACCCGGCGGTAGCTATGCAGATTTGAAAGAATTTTTGAGTTTAAACTGTAAGTTCCATACATGTATGCGATGCTATATTGTTCACATTTTTGAACTCACGTTATACTAACTTCAAGTAAATTGTTTTCTTTTGGCAGGTGGCATACAATATAGGCTCCAATAACTAATTCCTTTTGTTTAAAATTAGATAAATAGGGAGACTTGGAATGGAATGCATCTCGACACGTCAGTCGCCAAAGTATGCATCTGGAGAGTATTTTTGAGTAACGCCCAAGTCAACAAAAACTCTATTTTTGTGATGATTTCTTTTTATTATTCTGTCTGTTAATTTTAAATTTTGTGTTTAGCTTTTTCAGTGTTTTGATTTTTGAGCTCGCAGCATATTTATGAAGTGAAAGGAAACCAAAACGATAAAGATCAAAGTTATTACTTTTCTTAAAAATATGTTACACCTATTATCATAATCAGGGATTGCTGGGCACTGGATTCGTTGCCCTAAATACCATTAAAAAAAAACAACCCCTTCCGCTCAAGATAATTGTGATGTTCTCTTTTTATTCGACATTGTTATGGTTGTTAAATGTAACGTCCTCACCAAGTAATAGATTTAAATAAATATAATTCAAAATTTAAAAAAAATATATAGGTAAATTGTCCAACCCCCAAAACTGAAATGACTACAATATCAAAGTTTTGTGTCTAGCACTCACAGATGGTTTAAAATGTTGCGCATTGTCTTAAAATAGGTCGATAACTATTACTCGGGGGAAGATAAAGCTAAAAGATAATTCTCTCAATGTTTTTAAAACCATCAAATAAACTTAAGGGTAAATCATGCAACATTCCAACACAGTATACCCTCAATAAACAAATGCGAAGGCCTCAACAGAAAACATGGAAGTCTGTGAAATTTGTTTGGGGTTGTTGCCTCCAACCCGCACGCCCACAGGTGGAGAAAATTCAAGGTAAAATATTTAAGTAAGAGCATTATTATGACCCAATTATTTTTCTGAAAAGATTATTTCATTTAAAAAAAAAAGATCAAAAATACTGTTCGCAATACTATTTCGTCGTTTTTATCCAACTATATAACTGTACTTTTTGTGATAAATTAGCTAGAGAAGGGACAGTCTGCTTACCGTCAATAACCACCGACAAGTATCCACCAAAATAGGATGTGTATCCTCGACATCGTAGGAAGCAATGAACTTTGAACAAAACAAAAGGGTTGTGTAGGCATATTCGTTAGTTTCTTCGCCTTCCATGGCAGACTTTACCATTTTGATGAATGTAAACATGAAAGCGTCATGGTCCATCTAAAATTAGAGCAATCAAATAAGCCATTATCGTCTAAACAAAGCGGAACAATCCCCCAACACCTACTTTTTCATACAGTTGACTCATCTCACGAATGTATTTCTTGTGAAAGGTCTCGTTGAGCTGGACATTGGACATAATAGTATAAATTGGACCATGGTGGATAGTTGTTGAATTCCTTGAAAGTTCAGTAAGATCGGATTCGTTTTCTTTTTCCTCTTCAATTACAGCAGGCACAGGCACTTTCCGTTTGCGAGGCATTTTCATTTGCGTCGCTGTGTTTTTCCACCACTGGGTCGCAATTCGTATTTTCTTCTTGTTTCCTTTTTCTCAGCGTTTTATTTCACTGTTCGCTTTCTATTTGAGCATTGGTGTATTTTATTATTAATTAGCTAAATTAAAAGGTGTCACGTATGTACTTAAAATAAAAAAGAAAATTTTTACGAAAAAGAAAAAAAACAAATTTGCTTGTTTGTCAAAACCTACAAGAAACAAAAAAAAATTAACTAGGCAAGAACAAGGTGACGCTTGAATTTTTTTTTTGATTTTGACGCGCTTGACAGAAAATTCCGTTGGTTGTTTATTTGAAGAAGGGTGGGTTCAGAAGGTAGGTGACCTTTGGGTGGAAGCACATGCTAAGACCCCTTTCAGATGAGGTAAAAGTTGCTCGAGATTTTTGATGATTTCTTTTAATTTCTTCTGAAATAAATACGTTTCACATGTGGAAAGAAAATAGTAGGGGTATTCATGCATAATGTCGTATTTGATTAGTAGACCTCGTAAACTGCATAAGTTTATCACCTCGTAAATCAAATGTCAAAATTTGTATGGAAAATTATATACGCCAACATTTGTATTTAAAATTATATACGCGAGCAACGTAATAAGAATATACACAAATTGCCTTATAGGTGCGTTCATGCAAAGTGAAGAATAGATTTAGGCAAATACGAAGTTAGTAAATATATCTCATTGCATGAATACCCCTAGTAAGGGTATTCATGCAACGAGTTATG
The DNA here is from genome assembly GCA_932273885.2 of Leucozona laternaria. NCBI lineage: Eukaryota > Metazoa > Arthropoda > Insecta > Diptera > Syrphidae > Leucozona > Leucozona laternaria. Next base: position 15,768,557 of record OW026368.1, on the reverse strand, counting down.
TTTACCAATTGTCCAAAAGATTGACTTATCCAAAAGATAAACTTATCTAGTGTTTTACGACATTGCATGAATCCCCTTAGTAAAGTGCCTTGCCCATGAACGGTTACCTGCGAGTTAATTTCTAGCGCAAATATAAACATTTTATTTGTTTTTATTTGTCGACAACTTAATAATTAATCCAATCAACAAATTTAAATACTAAATACTGCGTAAAATTAGTTTGAACTGGAAAAATGTCTTCTTATCCTCTGCGAACTATTAAAAGAAAATTCGCAATTCTCAAACATCTGGAAACATTCAGCAAACTGCAGAGTAGAAAATTCGCTCGAGTATAACCTCAAAAACTTATTTTACTTCTTTATTTTGTATGACAAGTCACAGTTTTCAGTGACTACTCATGTGAATGAAGTATCAATATTCGCGACCAAATGCTAGTCGCAGTTCGCAGGTCGTGTCTCATGTGCGAAGTACTTAAGAAAATGTTTGTGTAGTTTCCTTTCAAAATTTCTTTTCGCATTGCCTGTCAAATTCCTATCTGTATACAGAAATTGCCTTCACCGCTACTTCTACCTTTTTACTCACATTAAACACAGACCAGAAAAAACTCTCACATACGTGAAACGTCAAATCTCATGTGCCTAAACTTAGAACAGCGGTCATGTCGTGTTCAAAAAGTAGTTTTCTTCGACATAATGTTGGCTGATGCACGAACATGCATTTTTGTGCTTCATTGGTTTTTTTCTACACATGTTCATAAGCTGAGCATCGCTCATGAACAGGTGAAGCGGCATTTTAGCAACACTCCTTCAACTTTTAGTTGCTCCCGAATCAATTACTTTGGGTTATATTAGGTTTGTTTGGTAACGTGAAATTTTTCTCAAATTTTCGCAATTTTTCAGAAATTTTCACAATTTGCTGTCAAAACATAGAAAAAAAACCTAGTTTTGTGAAACTTGGTAAAAGTTTTACGCTGGATTTACAAGAGTTACAAATTGGCATTTGTTTTGTCACTATACTGCCGAAAGAATGAATTTTTCCATTGTTCTGTCATTTTTTTGACAGTAAAATGCCAGAATACTGCCAATTTGTCAGTCGTGTAAATGCAACATTAGCCGTATTTTGTTATCGCCGATGATCCATATATAGATCATCTCGTGAAAATAAAACAATACGGATCTTAGTGACAACTGTGTTGTATACCTGTCTCTTTTTTCCTCACGTTTATTTATTTTTCATTTATTGGTTTTCTTTTTTCTTTACACTATACAATTCAGAATTCCTAACAATTCGTAAAGCTGAGATGCAATAGCAAAAACTAAACTTTTGGTTCATGAAACGTGATCCCCATAGAGAGCAGGATTACGTGTTGTTGTTGTGATGCATGTATTTTGATGATCTATATGGATCATCTCTGATAATAAAAAACGGCTATTAGTTACCACCAGGCATATTATGTTAGAGCGCCTTAGAGGCAATTTAGTTGCCTATTGTAATTTAATTGTGAGCAAAAAAAAGTTGTGAACAATTAAATGTTGCTTACATGCCGCCTCCACTGGGCATCAACGATGTCCAACATCAGGTGTGTTCCTTTGGGCTCCAGTATCTACTGCCAAGTACTTCTGGCTGCAGTCAACTACTTCTACTCTGTGGTCGAAGTAGTTCAAAGTACTTCATTAATCTAGTAACAGAATGTTTCCAAACAAGAAAAAGACATCACCAATCAAAAGAAATTACGTAATAGATTATTGTTGTTGACATTTTTCTAATTTTAAAGTAAAATAAGAAAACAAAACCGAAATTAAATTGATATTGAGGTTAGATTTTGCTTTTGGCAAAATGAAAGCATTCCATTCATCATCTACTGGGAAGTACTAAAAAGTACTTTGCAAGGCCCAATGGAACACGGCTATCACAACCACAATCCAATCCACAATCTGACTTGTATGGATTATGTCACTACATGGCATGGATTTTTCTGCCTCCATTGGATTTTTTAAAGACATGTTCATAATCCGAGCATCGTTCATGCCCAGTGGAGGCGGCATGTTAGTGGACGCCAGGCATACTTACTTTCTTCGTGTAAAAGGGGTTGTTGCTACTGTGCGCACTAAACATACACGCAGCCTTATTCTTTCTGACAGAACAAAAGCCGCTGTATCATCAGCTGTCATATGCCATCTGACTGCCCAAACTAAATTCGCTATAATTTTTTTCCCTTTGCAATGAAGCAGGTTTTATTTATCTAAAAATTTTGTAATCAATTCTAGTTCTAGAGATTAATTCGAAAATGTTGTATCAAAGAGCATTTTGTACCTTGGCCAACACAAAACACACTTTGCCAGTTGTAAGTATAAATACATTTTAATGAATTTGAAAACCAGGAAGTGTGCAGTTCTAGTGTGCGTAAATGCGCATTGATTATTTGCGGTGCATATAAACTTACATAAACAACACTGTTGTCCACGGCATTCATATTTCAGATTTCACAATTCTCGCAATTAAACTCTTGTTCATTGGGAATCAAAGCCGGAGTCCAACTCAGATGCGGTCCATTAATGCAACTCACTCCTGCTGCCACATATGCCACCGATGTGTACCATGCCAAGGCCGACAATGAAGTGGGAATCCTGAAGAGAGTCCTCAAGAAAGTCGGATTCGCTCACAACTCTAAATCTGTAAGCATTTCTTAAGATAGAATCATACTACCTATAAGTTATTTAAATATTTACAATAGCGCCTGCGTGTGTGCAGTCACATTCTGTACGAAAGTGTCGCTGACAAAATCAATTATCTGAACTTCTTCGAGTACTTCAACCTACCGAACACTTTTCACTCATGGTTTCTGGTCACAGAGCTGCATGTATGGATGATATTAGTCCGCGCCATGGCTGAGGGCTCAGAATCCGGAGAGGATGGTCGGTTCCTGCGGAATTCAATCGTCGAAGCAATGTGGAGCGATGTAAACACCAGGGCTAAAAAGCTTGGGGTAGGTTTTTGCGTCACTGTATCCAAATTCTTAAAATCCCTGGTGGGGTCTTCTTTTTGTTTAGGCTCAAAACCCATCTCGAACTCGTGCACAAATCGAAACCATGTCCGAACAATTTCAAGCCGCACTGATAGGATATGATGAGGGTATCATGTCTGATGATCGTGTCTTGGCTGGAGCAATTTGGAGACGTTTCTTCGAAATGAAATGTGACGATTTTTGTAAACTAGAGGCGTTAGTGAAATATGTGAGACAACAAGTATACATGTTGGATAATCTTTCGAGGGATGAGTTTCTCGTGAAACCGAAAATTCCTTGGTTGGATCTGGAGAAGGACACTTTAAAGAAAAAAACTTAGTGAAACTGAGAATGAGAAGGGAGAGAGAAATGTAGTTTTTGTTTTTAATGCCATTTATCATTGTTTTTTTTTGCAAATGTTAAAGCTGCTTCTCCATCGTTGTTGGAAGAAATAAATTCTGTAAAAGTATGTTTTCGAAAGCAAATTTTTGAAGTTTATTCATTTGATCATCATAACTAAAAACATTCAATGTGTACAGAATAACTATAATTTTAACTTAAAATCTGTAGGTGATATTTTGCTTTCACATAAACTTGCGCTTACAGTTCAAGTGCTTATGTCTTATTTTATTATTTATTTAACTACGATATTGTATACATTATTTATGTATGTATACTTCTACAAATATGGTTAGCAAATTTTTGGATTATAAAAAAAAGAATTCGACATTTTAATAATAGTTGACATAACATTTAGCAAACATTTTGAAAATTTATTTGTCGTTTCTATTCCAATTTGAATTGAATTTTCTAACAACTTCTTTTTAAACTATGTTGCATTTCTAATGGTCACTTTGCAAAGAACTGGTGTAAAAGGTCTAATATTTAGATTCTCTAGAGGAGAAATATGTGCTTAATACTCGATTTTTTTTGGACTATATTTGTAGAAGGAAGTTAAAATTTCTGAACCACTGACCAATATTTAAACAACATGGTTCAATTTTGATCCGTGTTATCAATTTACAATCTCCGTTTTTGGCGGATAAACTCAGATAATTCGCCCAAATCGGTTAGTTAAAATCGCTAATGCATAACAAAAAATAAACAACAAAAATCTCCAAAAAAAAGCTGATAAGGTTCGCTTAAAGAGCTTATATCTAGAGTTCTATTAACCGGATCGTCAAAATAAAAGTCTTTACACTTAGGAAAAACTACAGTGCATCATTTGTCATTTAAAAAAAAAGAATTTAAGTGATAATTCTTCTGATAAAAAATTGTAAAAATCGCCATTTTCAAACCCTCACCCCCACCACCGGCGCCAAAAAAAAAAACCTACCAGACTTTTGTTTTCCATATTACGACACATACACCTACAAATCCTCGTACTGAATTTTTGGTTATATTATTTCCAAACCAAAAATATGCTGTCAGCTCTTAGACTATATTGTTCTGTAAGTTATTTTGTTTTTATTTTATTGATTTTTTTTTTTACAAAAATTAATTATTTATGTCGTAAAACGCTCGCTGCATTGTGAATTGGGCGAAAATTTTGTAACTAGAAAAAGATGACAGCGGTTCTCGTCACGCTCACGTCCAGTTTCCTCGTTGCATTGTGAATCAGGCATATGAGAGTATACCAGATAGTATACACAATAAAGCGTCACGCCGTGAGTTCGAAAAATTGATTTTCATTTTTGTCTAAGTTATTCATTTTTCAACAAAGACATGATCAATTGAAATGAACAAATAAAGTGATTGACAAATCTTTTGTTTTGTATAATAGAATATGAAGAATATTTGAAAGGAAAAAATCTTCTGTTTAGGTGAATTTTATTGTTTTGTATTTTATTTTGTTTATTTTCTTGATTTTATTGTTTAGAAAAATGAGTTCTTGTCGTAAAAAAGTTCCCCACATTGTAAATTTATAACGATAGAAATTTGGCAGCGTTTCTCGTAATGCTGACGTCTCGTTTTCTCGTCGCATTGTGAAACAGACTTGACACATCTTTTTGTAGTTTCAACGTTGATATCTACGAGGTTCATCGTGCGAAAGAGTCTAAGTTGAAACCTGAAAAAGTAAATGAACGGACCTTATATCTAAAACGTTGATACCCAAGAGTTATCAAATGAAACAAATCTTTCTTCCAGTTCGCCGTGACAAATTTCACACAAAAATAAACGTCAAAATATTTGCAAATGTGTAAAACAAAACAAAACCAAAACCCAATAAAATTTTGTTTTCTCAAAATCAACTCGTTTCTTCTCGAATAAATACAAAATTTTCTATTTTTATTTACAACCGAAATCCCCCCAAAATCATTTTAAATGAAAAAAGAAATGTCTACGAAAGATGGGGATCCTGCGACATCGGACAAAATCAACGGCAGCACTTACCTTAAACTCCAACAGTCTCAAATGATTCGTTCTAACATTCAAGGAATCTCACAACTTCTCAATACGGGTCTCAACCATGAAGGTCTAGATATTTGCATCAAACTAATCGAAGCAGGAGTCCATCCTCAAGCACTGGCCGAGGTCATAAATCAGATTCGAAGAGAAATGGCTTCAATCCAGGACGAACATTGATGGGAAGGCGCAACAATCAGCAATGAAAAGTTTTACACAAAATAAGTTTGTTCTTTTACTAAGTTATTCACATATTTTACTAAAATTAATTTATTGTTTCATCAAAAATTATTAGAAATAAATAAATAGTAAAAAAAATTGTTTTACATTATTTTCTACTTTGGCAATGTTTGGGAAGGGGATTCCGGAGATCTAGCATATCTCAATTCAGTTGATATGTTCCGCTCAAAAGGAGACCTAGGAATAAATAGTGTGTAAAAGAGATATCGAGTATCGTCGAGCCACTGCCACGTCCGATATTGCAGAGAGCCCTCTCACAGCACGATGTGCAGGCATATAGCTTTGTGCGTTCCCCAATGATTATGCAGCCCGCTTCGCAATTGACCGAACAACGTCGATCCAGTGACCACATCTTGGGATTACTTGTCATGTTCTCTGTGCTGGTGGTGTAGGAGAAGCGTTTTACCTACGGCAGTACCACAAGCATTTAATTAGCATTCTTTAAACTCTTATCATCATTATCCTTACCATGCATACAAACTCATCAGCTTTGCACTTCTTGATCAATGATGTTGAGGTGTTCTTTGCAAGCAAATCAGAGCAGGCTTCTCCATCGTCCATGGTATCACATTGATAACACCACAAGTCATTAACTCGCTCTGTAGCAGCTTGAGTACGATGAATACCGCTGGTTAGCGACTGGGCATTACCTATTAGGAACGGAGATTGATAAGTTTACTATTATTGATTTTTCCAAAAGCGCAAGTTGAAGAAAACCACCTAAATGGAGAATCGGTAAAAGGACACACGCAGAAAACAACAACATTTCTATTTAACATTAACTTGAACTGTTTGCAGTGATAGAGTGCAACTTTAGTATCTGAATTGAACGCAATTAACTACGGGGGATCTAAATCCTAGAGATAACGACTAAATAAATGTCACATACACTGAATGGTATCTACGTACACGAATCTTGCCGGAGATGAAATCGAAATGCAGGAGGCAGGAGACAGATTTTTTGTTTTGTTGAAGGTTAAAGAGAGATTTATGTTATTCAAGTTCCGAGATGAGAGAATCGTTTGTTCAAGCACAAACAGATGGCTCTCAGAGCTTCAGAGAGTGATTAGAGCTTTTATAACGGCAATTTGTATACAAAAATGGCGAATTCAGAGTTGAATGAAATGAAACCAGCCTTTAAATGAGCAATTTTTTTGTTTCGTATTTGAAAGATAAAAACTTTTTCAGAATGTGTAAGCTTATAAATTTTCAACTTTACTTTAAACCTTTGAGAAGATACAAATTTGAATCCTATAACAGTTTCTAATGGAGTCTTGTTTCCCAGTTAGAAGGTATTAGGAAGATTTTAAAAGACTGCCATTATCAATAAATTGTTATAAGTTCGCTTTTGCAAAGCATACAGTGCTTTATTTGGACTACACATACCGTTACAGAGGAAAAAATTAGAATCAACGGTTTTAAATATATACATTTTTTTCTGGGAAAATAGCTGAGGGAGGAGGACTTTAACTTTATCGATTTTTCGTTTATCTTTGTACTAGATATGTATGAGGTTTCCAATGAAAGATGACAAAGGCACCTACAGAAAATCGTTACAACTTTCCCTTCTGTCGGCGTCGTGCGTCTAATTGCTGGCACACATAATTTAAAAATCATTTATTATGTTGCATAGGGAATGTAATGTCTTCCATTGACCAAAAAAAAAACTGATTTACTTAAAACCCAATTTCTTAAAATTTATTGGACATCAGTACCTACCGTAATTAAATAATTAAATGTATCTAATGGTCAATGTTTTGTATAATCATATCCGCCCAACCGTACAACAAATTCCAGAAAGCAGCATCCTTTTTGTGCCTTGGTAATAAATTTAATTTTTATCTGTGTCTGCACAACAAAAAATTAAAGTCTACATAATATTATTTGGTCTATAGTTACAAATCAGTAAATGAAGACTGCCTGTCTACATTAGCATCAGAGTCTTCTGGAAAGAAATATTCATGAGATAGAATTGCTTTTCCTTGAATAAAATTTAACACAACTACCGTCAGGCGGCGAAGGAGGAAGCTTTTCTATCGTTTCAAGTTACAATAATTATTCACTGCAAAAATGTTAAATTCGTTCAATAGAATCAAAGAGGTTGGCAGAAACAAAAAGGAATTGTTGTTTTTGTTATAAAGTCTAAGTTCAAGTGTCTGGAGAGAAATACAAGTGCGTAATTAACTTTGCAATGAAGGAAGTCATAAAACCATTGGAGTTTAATTAGATAACGTAATTGAATTAGTTATGTACTTATTTGGTGTGGAAGTGATTTTTCCTGAGGTTTTATGGGCTTTGGAAGCTAGATATTTGTGAAATGTTTAATTTCGGTGGTTAATAACTAATTCCGTATAAAAATTCGATTAGAGAATAGGAATGGAGTTACGCTTTTTTCCTTTTGTTTCTATAGACGAGATTTACTACAACTCAGTTTTTTAAAGTGCCACACAAAAAAAAAGTGATAGCAAAGGATGTAAAAGAGATGAAACGCCTTATATATAATATTTAGATGTGTAGTACTTTAAAAAATACCGAAGGTATTAATCAGGAGATTGTCTCTTGAACCACAGTATTGGAAGATTAAATGATGTCGTGAGATGTGAGTGTAAAAGTTTGAAATTCATTTTGAAAAATGAGGTAATTTTATCTTCTTTTTGGATTCTTCAATATTAAGAGAGAAAAATGCAATCTAAATAGGTATATGAAAATGATTCCTCAGTAAAATTCCAAAGTTTCGGTTCAAGTAGGTATACCTATTTTGTAATCATGTACCTACGATTGGAAAAGTAAACATGCAAGTATAACACTTGCGTACCTACCTATATACAAAATTCATCTTCTGTTGATTTTGTTCATACAAAAAGTGGAAAAACTATAGATAGTATCGATTTTATCGATAGTTCTTACGAAAAACATCGATACGATCGATAGTTTAATCTTTCAATTATTCAACAAATAGAAATATTTTTTAATTTCTTATCGTGCGATAGCGAATATGATGTTTCTAATGCTGTTAGTTTAGCCGAAAATCAAATAAACAGATTTCACGTTTTCTCCTAACGTACAACTTCTTTACGGACATACAAATTTTTGAAGGTTTATTTTTTTTTTGGGTCTTTTCTGCTTTGGTTATCGCTCTGCTATTTTTATGTCGATTGCACACTTGGTTCAACCAGTTGATGTAACTAGATGGGCTTTTATGACTTGTACTCTTGTACCAAGGTACTTGTTTTTTTTTTTTTTTTTAATTTTAAATGAAGATACGGAATAAGGATGTAATAATATGAGAAATAATCAGTGACTTGGTTTTAATTAAGTCATAATTCATAAAGCTTTGATTTCTTTAAGTACCTACCAATCCTTTTTTAATCTATAAGTCGAATATCTCTCTGGCTTTAATATAACGAATACCTATCCTTTGCAAAAAAGTAAAAAAATAACTTAACCTTTAAAGCATGAATTTCTTTCAAAGAGATTTTCTTTGTATGCTCATTTTCTCTGGATATAAATTCATTATCAAATTTCATTCCCTAAGGATAATTCAAAAATCTGCGATCCTTAGACCACGAAACCAATTTTTTTTATCGTACGTACCTACCTATGCAGTATTTCATCTGTTCTCCAAAGGGGAGCAATAAAAAAAAGGAAATAACATAAAAATGTGTTTGATTCGTTAAGTTATCCCGGTCTGAATGTACAAATATTTGTGGGGATATTTTTATAGGGTAGAGAATCCAGGAAAAAGTAATGTGATGTGACGCCTGTTTGTCTGTCCCATAGAGTTCAATGTTGATGGTAGATGGGTCGTTTATCCAAGTTAACATCATATGACCCAAGGATTGCCAGACATGCCATATATAGGTATATCAGAATATAGTAAAGTCGCCTGGCCCTTAAATTTTAAAAATAACGTTTAATCAAAATGGCATCACAATAAACATTTCCATTTCCACTTGACAGAGTCATTTATATTTTTCTTTCAAGTCTTATGTCGAATTCCTTTCAACAAAGAAATCGATTTTTTCTAAACCAAATCGATTTGTTTCCGTCAGTTGAACGAAAATTCTTTTCGTGTGATTGTGTGTGTGTGACGAGACAGCTGCATTTCATTATTTTTGTAGTCATATTGACTGAAAAAGTTGCTGAATATTTTATTTAATTAGGAAGAATCAGTTGCAACAAAAAAAAAAAAAACAATTTGCCTAGAACTCCCCGACTTTCAATTTGACGTATTAGAAATGTCAAATCTTAAAAGTGTGTGTGCAAATTTGTGAGAAATTTTATGTTTGTTCGTTGAGCCCTGAAGTTGTCCTGGGGTCGCCCCAAAGCGTTTTTTGAAAAACCTGAAGTCACCCTGGTGAAAGAATTCTATGTTTTTTGAGACCTGTGGTCCGTTCTTTTTCTCTAAAAAGTAAACTATTGTTAACTATTGTTAACTTTGGTCGTTCCTAAATTCTCAAATTGTTACATTGTGTAACATTCTGACGTCTTCAAATCGTTCCTAAATTCAATGTTGAGCTGTCAGAATGTTACACTTTGTAACAATTTCCAACTCATCTCGACGATATGAATTGAAATGTTAATCTGTCAAAAGCAGCTGAATTTGGAAATGTTTTCATTTTGTGGTTATCTTTTGTTTACTTTTCGTTCTTTTGAGTTGAAACTATATATATTAATTTTTGGATTTCCTTTTTCAATTTAATAGATTTTTACTGTCGATTTCGATTTTTGAAACGAGTTCTGTTATTTTATGATGAATATTCTTTGTTTGATGTATTCTTTCGTTTATATTTCGGTAGAAATTTAACAAGTGAATTTGTGTCCATTTTGAATCAAGAAAAAATCTTATATTCCGCTGGAAGATTCGCTTTTTTTTCCAAAAATAAAGTTTATTTAATATATAATTAACAAACTGTAAACATTTTTTAAGTATTTTTTGAAATAAATTTGATGCAATTAAATGATTTCTTTGATTTATTCATTCTAAATGTATTTTCATTTTTTTCAACCCATTGCGTTTGACAGATCAACAATATTTTTAACATTGATCGTTCCTAAATGAAATGTTACACTGTGTAACATTTTTACCAATGGCACTTCAACATCTTTATTTGACACATTAACAATAGTTAACTATTGTATAGAAAAAGAACGCACCACTGGGGTCGCCCTGGACTCGCCCTGAAGTAGAACAAGGTATTTCGCTGTGGCGAGTTGAGGTAAAGCAGAAACATAAGCAAACAAGCATAAAGTTTTGCTGTTGGAAAACGAATTGAACGAATATACAAATTTAATTTAATGCTAATAAATAGCAATAAAAATGGAAACGGTAGAAGTTGTTTTTATCCATTTTTAAGACATAATTGAAACAAATTTTAAGTTTTAATTATCAAAGCACAAAACTTTTTTTTCTTGCTTTAATGTCAACAGCCTTTGAGCGTTTTTTGAGGTTGTCAAGAAAAGCTGGGTCAACCCTGGGTAAAGTTCAACGAACGAAGCTTTTGTTAAAAATGCAAGATTTTTTTTGACAGAAAACACAAACAATTTTGTTTAGAAAAAAATCGGAACAAAAGCGATTCTTTTGTTGAGAGGAATTCGACGTTAAACAACTTTAGTTTTTAAATTTTACTATTACTTTTACGAAGTTAGTATGCAATATAATATGTACGTGCACATATAAATGCATATGTTACTTTATTGAGCGTTTTTTGTTCGGTTTCACAAATAATTAACAGGCTTTTTAATTTTTTTGGAACAAACGTGTATTTTTTATGGAACAAACGTCATTTTAAGATTTAAAACCCTGTTAAATAGTTAAAAGAGCATTATGAAATCGGCCATAAGTCTGTAAAATCAAAAAAAAATTACCTTTCTTGTCGTCAACAATTCTTGGGAATTGATGGGTTAAAATAGCAAAAATCTATGCAAAAATATTCGAATAACTATAATCATATTTAAATAGAAATAGAAACTGATTTCTGTCATGAAATATCATAAGTCGTAACAAATATAACATTCAGTTTCATTGAAAGTTCAATAACGAGAAACAAGAATTTGTTAGAAGGACAAATCGAAAACAAAAAAGTTGCTGTAAATCTAACTGTCAAAACAATTTGTTTCCATGCAAAACAATTGGCTGGCGATTATTTTGCGTGCGAAAAAGTAATGTAAATATAGCAAACTTTATTTGCATCCAAATCCTGTTTTATTGCATCCAAAATTAATTGCGTAAATGAAGCACTTTAAGGGTTGCCTACGCTAGGGCAAATATTTTCCGCCTTGGATTTTAATTGGATTTTTGTTCGCATGGTAATAAGGCTTATGATGGGCCATGAAAATAAAGATGGTAACCCTAGATCTTTAATTCTTGTGTGAGTCAACGAATGATATAGTGGAGAAAATATTTTTGAAGAATATATAAATGTATGTATCCATACATATTATGTATATGCTTATCTATATGTCTGCACATACATACTACTAACGACTACTACGACTAATTTTGTATTGATTAAGAAGATTTATTAGAAATGTCAATGATTGGGTTGTGTTTAGCTTTCTTTTTCTTTTATCATTTTATAGATATTTTCTTAATCTGTATCCTAAGGAAGTTAATGAAAGCTTCAAATGAGTCCATCATTAATCTTTTGTTTTTTTTTTGAAATCTATTGACAGTTTACATAATTTACCGTTAAGACAAAAATTCAAAACATCATGACGAAACGTATTCTGGGAATTAAGTTTGGGACCAAACTTTGAGCATTTGGGGGTCTATCTTCGCCCCTAATAGCAAATACTTTACAATTCAAGTGGCGTCAAATTGGACGGAATCGGTGGCTAATACCCTTCTATACATTTCTCCATACACATTTGTTTTTATTTCATCAAGTCAATAGTCCCAACAGAATGGCACAGAGCACTATAATAGCATGTTAAACTCTACAAAAGTTAGACACTGAACATGATTCAAATGAGGCTCAGCTGCAAGCTATTCCAAAGCTCCTTCCGCAAACTACCGATGCCAGCTGGGTTAAAATATTAATATTACGTAACATTCTAGATGATTCCGTGAAATAGGGCCAAATGTGGAATTATTTCAAGAAGGCTATATACCACCATTTTACTCTATTTTACTAGGACAAGAAGTGATGATTTGTCAAAAAGTACCGAAAATAAATGTCAATATTAACAACATTTTAAAAAGTACTTAATCAGTTAAAATGCGTCGTTCCAACGATTTCATGTTCACTCGATCTCTGTTCTGAGCTTTAAAGTTTACCAAAATTAAAACCAACGAGGTGAGCTTGATCTCCCCAGGTATTTTCTGTTCGCGTGCGAAGTAAAAGAATTTCATTAAAAAATGTTCCAACGTAGTCAGCAATGTTTGCTGACTATACGCGTTGCACATTTTTTCTATCTGTCCCTACAGCCAAGCTACTAGGACTATAAAGGTGTTATGAAGTCTAAAGAAGTCTAAAAAAAAAAAAAACAAAACTTTCCCTGAACGAACGGAAATATTTTTATTTGAATTCCTTTTTTTAGAAATCTTAGGAGGAGGGTTTCAAAAGGTAAAACCTACGTTCTTAAGCCCCCGAATGTAAAAATGTATGCAGTTCACAAGAGCTAGTATCAAAGTGATGCACTTTAGCACGTACCAACTGCAAAATGTGCTCCTCAAGTGCACTATAAGCCTTGGAAACTCATTTGAATATAAATATGCTTATAGCATTTGGCGCCCGGGACTTGATGTTGTATGTCTAGATTTAGAGAAGTTGAACGACGCCTTTTCTCTTGTGGGATAAGGTGTTGTTGGGAAATGAAATAAAAAAAATATGTATTTGAAGAGACTGCAGTTGCCATATATCTTGGTTCCACTTGCTTCGACGGAATGTAAATAATTAAAGATACCTACTGGAATTGTTTTGAACAAGGAATTTCTAAAGCTATATGCACCTTAACCTAACCTTACCTATTTCTTTGAGTGAATTTAATATGTACTTACGAATAAACCTATTTAGGTGCTGCAGTCTTGTCACTCACTTGGGATTTTTTTCAGCAATTTAACTATTTTGTCTTAATAAAATAGCAATATGACATACTTCAGATATAAGTACATATGTAATTTCATCTGGGTTAGATATAAGGTTTGTTGGGGTACTTTCAGCACTAAAATTCACAGCTTGTCAAATATTTAGGAGTGGGGATGAAATTCTCTCAGAGCGAAGTAAAACTGCGAAATGGTACACGAACGCTTTGAACAAACAATTCTTCCCGGTTTCTTAACGTTTACAAATATTTGAAAAAATAAATTAAAAACCATCAACATTTGAAAAGCTTTCTTAAATAAAATAAAATTGAACCTTAATAAAAATTGAATTTAAAAAATAAATACATAAATTTATGTAGAAAGTGGAATCTGTAAATAAATAACAAATCAAATGCTGCGTATTTCTGGGTTCTGGTAAATTTCAAACTGACTTTTAACAGAACTCATATTTCTGCCCGAAGATATTCTTTGGGCTGAAATTCGCAGGAAGGGGAAATAATTTGCTCTCTCGTGAGCGCTCTCTTCTGCGAAAAAGTACAATTTTTTTACGTACAAGAACACAATTTTACTTAAATTTGTAGTTAGTTTTGGGGAGTACGCGAACGAACCTATTGTGTGTCAATTTGTTTCTTTTTCTTTTCTTGACCTTAAAATTTTGATGCAAAATTCAGTTGAAATGAATTAAAGATACTATAGAGAGAGAATATACATAGCTTGGTTGAACAAAATAGACATTGTACATAGCTGTAGCTGAAGTTAAAGTTGACTCTACTACACAATACATTTTAAGCCATTTTTGGGAAAATAAATATGACTAAATCAAGACACAGACACGAGAAATAAAAGGTACAAAGTGATCGACTCGAGGCATCACCAACTTCAGAAAGTGTCGTACAAAATAATGTTAATCTCCTCAAATGAAGATTTAAAAAAAAAAAAACACATTGAAAATCTACTTGCATGCAGTGGTTTGTTAAATAAAACATACCTACTTTATTTTGTGAAACGCACTCATTTAAACGTCCTTTTCTGAATTGAAAATCAAACAAACAAAAATCTGTCAACCTTTTTTTTTCAATTGCGATTGCACGCTGATAAGTAGTCCGAATTGCGTGGCCAATGAAAGTGTGCTTGTGAAATTGTAACTTTAATAAAAATAATGCATCTGGTGGTTGTACTTACCTTAACGAAGACTATTATTTCATATTTAAAAAAAAAAAATTCTTTTGATTTCGATACAAAAATGTAAAGGTTAGCACTTCTGCATAGACTGCTTTTAAACCATGCAATTTCTTCTTGCGATTTTTAAGCACGTGGGCGAGGGACGTATGTGGTGGCCGGGGTAGACGAAATTGCTGAGGTTGAACAAATTGCAGAGTTATCGCTCATTCTTCCTTGTGCTTTTCCTTATTGTTCGAATGTGTTTTATTTTCATTCGTCGTCCACTCAGATAACTTCGCTTAATCAAGTGGAGTAAAGAGTGCAGTGAGATGATACTTCTTCACTTGCACAAACTAAACTTTTCATTAAAAATCGCTGTCGTGTAAAAGGTATTTGCAATTAGAAGGAAACCAAAGGAGAAACGAAGATTAAAAATCGCTGTAATGTAAAAGCAGTCATAAAGGGTGGTTTTTTAAGAGGTTTAAAACTTTTAAAAAAAAAAAAACACAAAAAATTCGAAAAAATGAATGAAATATTTATTTGAATCGATAGTTTGAACCTTGCAATTTAATGTTTTAAGATAATTTCATGCAAATGTTGACCGCGGCTGCGTCTCAGGTAGCCCATCCGCTGAGTCCAATTTTGGCATACTCTTTCACACATATCGGCCGGTATCTCACGAATGAATGCATGGATGTTGGCTTCCAGTGCGTCAATCGAAGCGGGCTTGTCCCTATAGACATTAGCCTTGACATACCCCCACAAAAAATAATCTAATGGTGTCAAATCGCACGATCTAGGCGGCCAATTGACCGGCCCGAAACGTGAAATTAACTGTTCACCAAACTCGCCTCGCAATTGCGCCATTTTTTCGCGTGCTGTGTGGCATGTGGCACCGTCTTGTTAAAACCACATATCATGCAAGTCAAGAACTTCCATTTCGGGCAAAAAAAAGTTTGTTATCATCGCTCGGTAGCGATTCGCATCATCTTTGAAGAAATATGGCCCAATAATGCCGCCGGCCCATAAACCGCACCAAACAGTGGCTTTTTCGGGATGCATTGGTAGCTGTTGCAATGCTTCTGGCTGATCTTCACTCCAAATGCGGCAATTTTGCTTATTTACGTACCCATTCAACCAAAAATGAGCCTCATCGCTGAACACAAGCAGCGCGCGATGAACATTTCGAACCGAGCACGAATTTTGATAGTAAATTTCAATAATTTGCAAGCGTTGTTCATTTGTAAGACGATCCATGGTTAAATTGCAAACCAAACTGAAGCTGTTTGACAGTGACACAAGGTACTAAACACACGTCAGCTGTCAAAACCAGTGTTGCCAAAACCAAACCAGCTTAAAAATCACCCGTTAGAAATGAATTCCATTTTCCATATTGCCATTCAAAATATAACTTTACAAGCTAGTTTAAAATTAACTTTCTTAATATTAAAAGTACTAATATGTATTTTGCAGAACATTTCAACTTTTTTGAAGCAGAGACCATAAATTATACCCTTCTTAGGCCACATAACCCCACTAAATGTTTTATGTTCTTTTTTCAATGCCTATACATTCTCTTCGTATATAATGTATGCCTTTAGCTCACAATTGCCATTTGTATGAAATTATTACTGAAGAAGGGCTTCGCTACTCTATTCTATACTCAATTTATATTAGTCAGTGTTTTTATTGTTTCAAAATAACCCATAACCATTAACATTTATAACAATTTTGGGCAAACATTTTATATCTTTTTCCTCTGAGAAAAGGTCTACGTAAAAAAACAAACCGTTCGTATAGTTCCTCTTTCTACCCATCTTTATAGGTAGATATGTTTCTTTTCGCTTTCGTCAGCATTTTTGTTTCTCTATCGATTTAAAAGAACACTGACCATCATGACACATAACTGTTCCTACATATAGAATGTATTGTTCTGTTCCTGTCTTCGCTGTCAAGTAATGTTAAGCTGCCAAAGGGCGACTCCATCTTTTTGCCATATATATAGGAATCCGTGATGTATTTATTATTATTATTGTTTGAACAAAGAAGTTCTGTTTTTTCTTACTTTGTTTTCTTTAATATGATGTCTTTAATCTCTGATACTGTCTATTCCACTAATAAAACGCCCCCTATATGTATGTATGTATGTTCCAAAAACATGGGTAGGAATGAATGAATATTCATGGTAGTTTTCTAACAGAAACTGTGGGTCTCTATGCATGTAATATATTTTTCGTAGGTAAAGCAAAGGTATATGTTGGTACGTGATGCCATTCGACGACACATAAGGAAAGATCCCAAAGTACCTATTCTGAGTAAAGTGCATTCAGTGTTAAGCCACTAAAACATTAATACACATTTTATTCACGAGAAAAGACTCTATTATAGGTGTGTTTTTGTATACCTATAGCTTACTTGTTAATGACAGTACCTTGTATAGTTTTGGGATAAAACACACACACACACAGGGTGTTTCAAGAGCTTGAACAATACCCAATACTTCTTATGCCGTTATTAAATTATTTTTTTATCATGTCGTTGATAAAAAATAAAACTTTTCATTAAAGGTGGAAATGACATTGCCTACTTTAGAAGTGTCGAGCAAGGCAGACGCATTGGTTTTATTGGAATGAAACTGGAGTGCATTGAAACAGAATAATTATTTTTAGTTTACTCCATATTACACGAAATTGGGAAAATTTAATGGTCCTTTGAGCAACACGCTTTTTGAGTCGAAACCTACGTCATTGGGAAATGAGGCTATATCGTCGCCTTTTTCTTTAACCTCGCGGTGGGTGTGTTAAGGCAGTATTACATTATCATATAAATATGGCAAGTTTGACAAATAAATATGTCGCAAAAGTGTCATATAAGTATGATAGTCAAATTTATATGACACAAAGTACATGGAGCTTCATAAAACTTTGACATACAACATATATGTTGTCATATATTATATGGCATAATGGGACATATAATTATGACAGTGTAATATCGCCTTTAGCAAAGAGAATATGCGTTGTTGACGTCTTCATACTGTGAGAAGGTGGTGACAATAAATGGTGTCCACCCTAAAAATTAAGGATAAACGGCCCTTAATTTTTTGAAGAAAATGATCTACGGGTCACGATGACTCCAGCACGTTACCGAACTAAAATCTAGGATTTTCTTAGACTTCAAAAACAACTGCTCAAGTATGGCAGTCAAATTTCAATCTAATCATCTTTTTTAGGCATTCATATTTTGTATTTCTTTGGTTGAATTCATCTTAAGAACCATCGACTTATATCGGTTGTTCCAGAGCAGTTTCTAGTCTTTGTTCTAAAACTTTAAAAAGCACTAAGCTATAGCTTAGTTCAACAGACCTTATTCCAGAAATTAGGGTAAATACAAAACTTAAAAACTTCAGTGCAAAGCACATCATACATATCTGACGAGATTTTTCAAAATACCCTGTTTAATGATGACATATACCTAATACCTTATACATGATAAAGTAAGTGGGAATATGGATATAAGGCTTTCATGCAAAATAAATACGTTAGCAGAACATCATCAACAAACTATTTCTCTTCCAAAAGAAGAGATAACGATGATGGTGCTATATACAAACTACGGTTATACGGTATGGGACGATATGTTACGTTTTTCTATTTAGCACTTTATAGGGCTAATGTTTGAGCAGGTTATAAATATATTCAATTTGAAAACAATTTCCGGAAGAGGATTAGGTTAAGAATTATATAGACGAAAGGTATAGTTACTGGTATTATATGCCTATACTACCATGACAAACAGGAAAAGGGCTGTTGTCCTGCTGTGAAAATGGAAAGTCATGTGCGGAACTATATTTACGTTATGAATTCCGATTTCAGGGGTTTTAGGTTTTCATATGATGTAGTGGTAGTGGGTATAGGTAGAGAGGTATCTAGTGAATATACAAATATTTGAACTTAAAGATGGCAGTGAACCAACAGTTTTGACTTTCTATGAAGTAATTTTCAACGATAAAATATTTTCGTTCTTAGGAATTTTTATGTAAGGAAGACGCTGAAGACGTGAAGAATGAAATTAAATATCTTAAATAATTTTGTAAATATAAATTTGTGTATTCCTCAAAAACATGAAGTGAACGAATTTGAATAAGATGTGGGCTGGGGGTCACTGACCTCAATGAATAGGGTACCTACCAAATGGCAGCTAGATTGTCCTTGATCTTTACGAAACCAGTGTTCGGGCTGAAATTTGTTCGGTTTTTACTACGAATCGAATTTAAAAAAAAAAAAACAATACTTTCTCTTAAGGCTTTCGGCTTTCGGAACCACTTTTATAAAAAAAGATTTTTTTTTTTTTAATTTTGAGAAGGAACCCTATATATTTTTGAAATTAAGGGCCGCAGTTTCACAGTTGACATTTACCGGAATAATCGGCACTTAAGTTTCCCATATTAGGCCTTAAGGCTTACAGTTTCACAGTCAACACTAACTGGAATAAGAGGCACTTAAGGGCCGCAGTTTCACAGTTGACATTTACCGGAATAATCGGCACTTAAGTTTCCCATATTAAGACTTAAGGCTAACAGTTTCACAGTCGACACTTACTGGAATAAGAGGCACTTAAGTTTCCCATATTGGGATTTTATTCTAAATTTCATAGCCAGCGTAAGTGTGCACTGTGATATTGCGCCTTAACCTTCCACATTGCCCACTTAGGTGCCACTTTTCTGACTGTGAAACTGGCCCTAAATTTCGGAGACTTAAGTGCCCATTGTACCAGTAAGTCTGCACTGTGATATTGCGCCTTAATCTTTCAAATTGGCTACTTAAGTGCCACTTTCGTGACTGGAAAACTGGGCCTCAATGTAATCTATAAATCACTCCCTCCAAAGCCATCAACCTATCTGTAAATTATTGTTAAATCTGGTTTAGTAGTTTTGAAGATTACTTCGAACAAAAAAGCTGTTAAAGCAGGTAAAACCTCAAGAATAAATGTTGGATGGCCTGATAAGTTCGATAAACATTAACTTCACTTTAAACAACTTTACATTTAACAAATCAAAATAAAACAGACACCTGGTAACTATAAGTTTAATGCATTTCGAAGCATGTGCGCTTCATCATCAGCAATCAAACGGTCGCATCCACTTTTCTAAACAAAAAGAAAACAAACTTGAGCCGACTTAAGTGAAGTTAATGTAAGGTGTTTTTTAAATTATTCAAACTAAACAGATAAAAGCTATAGTTTTTAATAAATATTACCATGAATCCTATGTATATAGAATAAAATATAAAAAAATCCAACGCTGCGGACAGGATTCGAACCTGTGCGGGTAGAACCCAATGGATTTCAAGTCCATCTCCTTAACCACTCGGACACCGCAGCTCATGATCAAGTGAAGCCGGATAACATAAACATTGGATAGATAAAGATATAAAGATTTTCATAATTATTATATCTTGATTTCTATCTATGTAAGTAGGTATTAACTAAAAAAATTGCATTTCTATAGTTAATCACTTGAACATTGAACTTGTTTTCAAAGAAATTTATTTTTAATTTTAATTTTAAATATGAACTTAATTGCAATTGACATATTGAAACAAATAGATTTAAAACGAGACACTTGGGCGTATACGTATTAAAAATTAAATATTATTTTGTCTTCCATTTTCAATATAATATATATGGCAATATGTGAATGTGATAGTTTGGAATTGTGATTAATTATTATATAATAATAATTACTTATGAGACTTGTTAAAAACTTTTTTTTGTTAGCTTACCAAAAAAAAGGTTGAACAAACGGCTTAAGGAGGTTGTAAACTAACAGTCAAATTCATATTTTGAGCAAAGCAGGTAGTCAAAAATATCTATTGGTAATTTTTTCAAAACATTTGAAAAGCAATAAAAACTGTCCGAAGATTGCCGTCTCAGCTTCAATTCGATACTCCATTTCTCTGAGCTAAGTAACTTAAAAAAAAAAAAACAAGTTTAAAGCTTCGTAAATGCCCCCTTCAAGTTTCACAAAATTAAATAAATTTGTTATTACACTCTATGTACATATAGATAAATTCATTTTTTAATGTAATCAACAAAAAAGTCACCTAAATAAACTGTGTACCTATATATATATCGAAAGATAATTCCATTTACCTTAGTATTTTTCTTTCGACATTTAAAAATATAAATCAAATTGCCTGTTTTGATTATGATTATGCCACAAAATTCATCAAATCTCAATACCCAGCCACAATGAATTAATATTCGTTAGATAATAGTTTTTTTTTTCTTTCTTTGTTTGGCAGTTCTTAACCAATTCCCAAAATAAGTTTTTTTCATTTTGATAAATTACATTAAGACCAAAGTAATTTTTTTTCTGCGCTCTGGTTGATTTTGTGGATAGTGCTGCTATCGCAAATTTTGTCGTTTTTAGTTCTTGGACCATTAATCAAGAGACTCTTGTGAAAGGATAGGGAGGACTATATGCTCCATTTTTATTAACAGATGTATAGGGCAAGTATTGGTTTCGAGTAAATTAATTTTTAACATCACTAACTAACATGGAAAATAATTCAGAAAGGGTGATTGGGCTGAGGATAAATTCAAATTTTTGTTTTAGCTCACCTTAAACGATTACCTGCTATACAGCAATTTTTTTTTCAAATTTAATCAAAAACAGTTCCATCGATATTGATTAAACTTCGTATCGGTAATTTAGGAAACAATTATAATAATACTGCGTTTGGGGTTTTTGCAGAAACGTAAGAACGTGTGCATAACACAAATAGAGTTTTTACGAATATTTCGTTAATATCTTGATAAATTTTGTTATTGCTTTGTAATCTAGTATTTCTAAGCAATACAAAATATTAAATTTGTACAAGAGATTTTATTTTACACAAAAATAAATTGAAGAAAATATTATTTTTTTGTTGTACTTTTGACTTTTTTTTTACATTTTCTCTTTAAAAATAATATCATTATACTGAAAGTCGATTTTTATGCGATAACACACTCGCAGCTTAGGCTGCAAGGCTTAGGCACCATCATTCGTTATCATCGTTAATATCTAGCCATATTTTAGCTTTGTACCACAAAGCAAGTTAATGCGATCCAGTTGTGCCTATTATTTTAATTGCAGGGGAAGAACAAATGCAGAAAACATCTTACATATATTAAGCAAATCCTTGAAAGAAAACATCCGTATTTTACTCAAGGCTTAAGATTTCTCAGTCTTGAGTGAAAAAAAAACTTATGAGAAGAATCATTAATTTCACAAAAATATTTGTCGTAAATGATGAGTTCATAGCGATACTATATGGCTTGGGAGAGAAATGGTCAATGTACATTTATACCATTTTTTTTTTTTGGAAAAGGATGGATGGTAAGTTTTTTTTTAATACTTGCCATCTTTATTTAGTGTTGTGCATTAATTTTGATTGTTTGACATGATTAGCAGTACCTTTATATCCAGCTAACCCAGTTGAGTATTTTTATCGAGATTTCAAATTGTGATTTCATGCAAAACAACACTGCATGACACCTAATTTCACATCCATTACACTCCCTTTCAGCCGATTTGGGCTTTATTTAGTTTCTAAAGAAATAAAAAAATGTTTTTGTATTTTATGGCCATGCATATTTCGGTTACCAAATTTCCATCTTTGCTGAAATGCTGAAATGAGATGAGTAAATCAATCGCCAGAACTCTTGGTCTATTAGGGAAGACAAAAAATGGGGTTCTTGCAATTCTCTCTGTTCGGCTACAGCCTAAACGGATAGGTTGGATAATTATTTTCTTTAAGCTTAAAATATTCCGTCGAAACTTTTTTGGCTTATGGCCAAAAATAACGGTACCTCTCTGCCATACAAAATGTTTTTATCGTTGAGGAAATTTTAAAACCAAAGTTGGACAGATTTTTATAAAAACAAACATAGTAATTGATAAGACTTCCCATAGAACCATAAACTTTCATTTTTTATAAACAAGAAAGTCATAATTAAGTAAAAAATACCTCCTACAGATTTGAAAAAAATGTATTTGTCTGCTTATGATTTCCATTTACTTAGAAACAAATTTAACAAAAGCCATTATTGTCTGTTCTTCCCAGAGATACATTTTTGGTTTTCAATTTTTCATTTTCAAAACCAAAATAATTTAAACAAAATTTTGTATACAGAAGCACCTTAAAAGCTTACATAATATTGCATATCAAAATGTTCATTAATGCATGCATCCAGGCTGCAATTTCAAATTTTTTCAAATGCAATTTGTTTAAATTATTTCTTTGAATTTAATTTCAAAATTATAACAAGATTGGTCCAATTATTTAAAATATGTACGGAAAAAGCCAAAAATTAAACAATTTTCTCGAAAAACTTGGAATGCCTGTTTCCGCTATGTGATTCTTTAAGAATAAATTGAAACGCAAATCTTAAAATTTCTGTGATAATTAAAGGTACAAAGTTTGACCAAAATCGTTAGAGATGTTTTCGAGAAAGATGAGCTAAAAAAAAAATTGGAATTTTCCCCCTAGGGAATCACATAAACATGATCCGAACCAAATTTGAATTCGGCCAAGTCCTTCAAGCTCTCTAGCTTAAATTACAGTGGACGCATATACACACAGACGCATGGACGAATGGACGAATGGACGCTAATGGACGCATGGACACATGGACGCATGGACGCTAATGGACGCATTTACGCATGGACGCATGGACTAATGGACGCATATGGTCGCATGGACACATGGACGCGTGGACGTATGGACGCATTGACGCATGGATGCATGGACGCATGGACGCATGGACGCATGGACGTATGGACGCATGGACGCATGGACGCATATGGACGCATGGACGAATGGACGAATGGACGAATGGACGCATGGACACATGGACGCTAGACGAATGGACGCACAGAGCCACATACGCAAAGATGCGCAGAGATTTTTTGCTGTCCTCATCTTTTTCTTCTACAAATACATGGTACTTCTAATTTTATTTTTGAATAAATTAAACTTTACCTGAAATTCTTAATATCGAAATTTCAAGATAAAACTATCAAACTTAATATTTTGACTTACTTCCCTCTCTTCGCATTAAAGTTTTTCTCTCATTGCCTGATCAAAAACGGGTAATTTTAATAATCGGAAAAATCAACTTGCCCATAGTTTTCCCTCTTACAAACAATGATTATGTCTGGAGAGGAAAATAACAAAAAGATTTACCTAATTCAACTTTTCAAAATTCAATGCCAGAATTATCAACTTGACAAAAAAAAACTTCTGTAATAAAAGCGTTAACATTTAATTAAAAGTGTGCCATCCATGCATATATACAAGAAGAGTCGTACTACTTGTAGGCATATAGGTATGTATATCTTATTCACAAAAGACCAAACTTATTTATCATTTAATCAAAAATACTGGCGAAAGTAAAAGTTTGTCCGTCCGTAACTCCGTATATGAATCACAGCTGGATATTTTCCTTTTTTTACATCACAGCATTTTCACCCTCATGTTTTCTTACAATGAAACTTTTCTCATTATGATTTGTGCAATGATAGTTTCTTAGAAATTACAAAGGAGATTAAAAGAGTGCTATGGTATAGATGTTGGAGTTGTAGTTGTTGGTCAGAGAAAATAAAGCCTCTATATACCAAAGGCTTTATAGATAGAGTTAATCTCTCAAATTATAATGACATAAACAGACATAAGTGCAATTCTACCCTATTTTGTGTTCAAGGGGGAAAACTTTTGATACATACCAATCAAATACTTGTCAACCATCAAATAGAAACCCTGATGTTTAAGCTCAAATGGTTTCCTTCACATCCGGATGTGGGTAAAGTGAGTAATGGAAATGGCTTGTAGTTATATTCTTCTGAATGATGTTCCTTCCGGCTAAGGCAAACAATTCAAGTTATCAATAAATCATGAACTTTTAGCAAACAATGTAGCTATACATACTCTTGTCTACTTTCAGAAAGCACTATTTAGGAATTAACAATTCTATAGAATATGACAACGAAGAGAGATGTATTGTTGTGGCTTGATAGTCTGATGAGAGGAACATTTAAACAGCCATCACCATCACCATCACCATCAGCGTCAGCCATCTCTTGTTCAAGCTATAAAAGATTATAAAGCCATTTAGACTCAAGCACTCTAACCTTCTAAAACTGAGGAACTATACAACAACAAAAACTTTGTACGACAGTAATCTTTGAAATTCCATTTAAAATGACAGCTTAAATGATAATTGATTTAATGGGTGATTTTTTAAGAGGTTTAGAACTTTTTTTAAAAAACAAACACAAAAAATTCGAAAAAATGAATGAAATATTTATTTGAATCGATAGTTTGAACCTTGCAATTTAATGTTTAAAGATAATTTTATGCAAATGTTGACCGCGGCTGCGTCTCAGGTAGCCCATCCGCTGAGTCCAATTTTGGCATACTCTTTCACACATATCGGCCGGTATCTCACGAATGAATGCATGGATGTTGGCTTCCAGTGCGTCAATCGAAGCGGGCTTGTCCCTATAGACATTAGCCTTGACATACCTCCACAAAAAATAATCTAATGGTGTCAAATCGCACGATCTAGGCGGCCAATTGACCGGCCCGAAACGTGAAATTAACTGTTCACCAAACTCGCCTCGCAATTGCGCCATTGTTTCGCGTGCTGTGTGGCATGTGGCACCGTCTTGTTGAAACCAAATATCATGCAAGTCAAGAACTTCCATTTCGGGCAAAAAAAAGTTTGTTATCATCGCTCGGTAGCGTTCACCATTGACAGTAACGCTGCACTTCGCATCATCTTTGAAGAAATAGGCCCAATAATGCCGCCGGCCCATAAACCGCACCAAACAGTGGCTTTTTCGGGATGCATTGGTAGCTGTTGCAATGCTTCTGGCTGATCTTCACTCCAAATGCGGCAATTTTGCTTATTTACGTACCCATTCAACCAAAAATGAGCCTCATCGCTGAACACAAGCAGCGCGCGATGAACATTTCGAACCGAGCACGAATTTTGATAGTAAAATTCAATAATTTGCAAGCGTTGTTCATTTGTAAGACGATCCATGGTTAAATTGCAAACCAAACTGAAGCTGTTTGACAGTGACACAAGGTACTAAACACACGTCAGCTGTCAAAACCAGTGTTGCCAAAACCAAACCAGCTAAAAAATCACCCGTTAGTAAGATTTGTCTTGTGTGTAGTTCATAGAAAAGCTAAATTGTATAATAAAACCAAATATAATAGAAAAAAATCAAAGTCAATGTTTGTAGAACGATTTTAAAGATTTGTGTATGTGATATGAGCTTGGTGTGCTGATAACGTGATACCTACTAAGTTAAGAAGACGATTTTGCAAACTAAAATTTAGTTTATCATCAAACCCATCCTTAATATTTTATTCAGGCTGAAATTGTCGAATTCCTATTTTATCTATTTAGTATCGAACTTATTCCATATGCCACTTTGACATTTAAAAATCATAAAAAGGTGTGTTCGATTATTTTTTTGCAGGAACTGTCAATTTGTTTTTTTTGTTTTTTAATCGAGACTTTAATTTGCCAAATGACAATTTAATTACTTAATTTCTACTCAAAACGAGTTAAAGCAGTTAAATAATACTACGTCTTGCTTAAAAAAATTAAAACTTAAGGACTTTAAGGGCCAGTTTCACACTCAGAAAAGTGACACTTAAGTGGGGAATTTAAAAGATTAATTCCCAACATCACCGTTCACTGTTACCTGAATAAGTGGCACTTAAGTGTCCAATGTTGGTGACTTAAGTTCCACTTACACTAGCTATGAAATTTAGCTTAAATTCCTAATATGGGAAACTTAAGTGCCACTTATTTCGGTAAGTGTCGACTGTGAAACTGGCCCTAAAACTTTGCCCTCCTTCTGTCGTCTGATAAATTCTGTTTTCAATCATAGTTATAGTGATGTTCGGGTCTTTAATTAAAAATTTAATCTTCTGCATGATATCTTGTCTAGAATCGACCACACCTAACTATCAATTCCGGACTCAGGGAATGGGGTGCCCTAAACACTTTTGGACTTATGGGCTCCATCATTACTTGAAAACAACGTCTATTTTATTTTAAGAAGAAACTTACTATTTTTACCAAGCTAAATCAAAAGTAAAAAAAATCGTTACAGACGTTTTGTTAAGATTTCAGAGGTTTAGTTTTTCAGTGCGAAGTTAACCCATCAAATTTGGTAAGTTAACTCAGGATAAACTGAATAGATGCTCTTGATGTTTTATCCACCGAGTTTATTAAGTCGTCCAGCATGCATTCTCCACTGAAAAACTACTTCCTCAGTTAAGTGTGGGTTTTCTTTTAAAGTAAGGTAACTCTGGTTACACTCACAACTGAAAAACTGGGCATGAGAATGTCAGCGAAGAATTCTAATAGCTCTCGGAAATTACGCAAGGAAATATTTTTGCAAAAAACGTCAGACATTTTTCTTTTGCGAAATATTAGAATAAAAGCCAGAAATATTTTTGGAAAATAAGAAAGAAGAGCCCAGTTATACATATTATGGCTCTTTCTAGCAAAAAAGTTCTGGTGTAATTGCAACAGGCGTAATTTCCGGGAGCCCTCCGAAAACTAAACTAGCTACATATATTTTTCTTGAGAATTCGTGTTTATATTAATGAAATGTGGAACCTCCGAGAAACACTCTATTTTGTTGCTTTTGCTTCTCTCCTCTGATCATTTAATCCACCACTGACTAGTTCCTCTAGAAAATCATCAAGTACAAATATAAATCATCCCTTCCAATGCGTTTCTCTTTCTCTTTCTTGTATATACCAGCAAATTTCAATTTTATATTTTAACAGAAGAAGAAAATTCTAGGGAAATTGTGAACTACATTATATAAATCGATGATGAGCAGCTTTATTATTATTTGAAAAGTTCCAACACAACATATACACATATTGATGGTTTGAATTGTTGTTTTTCAATTCAATCAACCTATCTATGGGGATAAAATAAAATATCTACCCCAAGATGACTATCACGATGATGATGGTTGTTGAAGATGATGTGATGAAGAGCTTAAGAATTTAATCGCAAAATTTTCAATTTTATATGTTGGGTTGGTAGGTCGGTATAGGACAATAGATTGTTAGGTTGGCATTGGTATCCACAATCTAAATGCTTTCCAAACTTCAATAATATTTAATCTTTGAAGGGATTTGAAATATTTTGTCAAAGGGGTTTTCGTTTCCCTTTTACACATATTTTATCTGAAATGTATAATAAGGCGATGGAAATTGGAATTGATAAATACCAAATAATTTTGTTTAAATATATATTAATTCAACCGATATCTATATCTATCTTGATAACGCTAGGTATCTATAAAATCATAACAATATTTCAATTTTCGGAGAAATAGAAAAACAAAGAGATGAAGTTAAGATAACAACATAGCATCCGCACGGGGTTTTGATGATGATATTTTGGCCCAAAACAAACTCAAAACCCAAAAGTTGGTTAATAAAAATAATTTTCGAATTCTCGCATCATTTATCTAAAGGGTCCGCCAAATAACTTTTTTTTTGAAAATGGCGCAAAACATCGAGTGTAGCTTCGGCTGTATGGCACGTAGCGCCGTCGTCCTGTTGAAACCAAATGTTGCCAATATCCTCCTCTTCAATTTGTGTGAACAAAAATTCGTTCAACATGGCCCGATAACGATCGCCATTGACTGTAACGGCCACTCCTTGCTCATTTTCGAAAAATGGCCCAATTATGCCTCTGGACCAAAATCCGCACCAAACAGTGACTCGTTTTGGGTGTATCGGCTTTTCAATGTATGCGTGCGGGTTTTCTGTGCCCTAAATGCGACAATTTTGCTTGTTTACTACACGTCAAGATCAAAATGAGCTTCATCTGAAAAGATGATTTTTTTGGCAAAATCGACATCTTCTCTAAGTCGATTGCAGGCCCACTTAGCGAAGCGTATACACAACCATATTCGTTCAGCGGAAGGATAAAACTAATTATCTGTCAATATCAGACATGAGCTAAATAAGCACTAGTTGAAAAAAAAAAAGTTAGATGGCGGACCCTTTACTTGTTGAGAAGACCTGCAGAATATTGTTATATCAAACCGAAGTGCTTTGCACAAAAAATCCTTCAAAGCAAATTCTAGAGCAAATATAAAGTTTATTTTTGTTTTATTATTTCGACAAAGTGCATAAACGCTCCAATTAACCAATATAAATCAAAAACATTGTAAATAAGTTAAAATTTGGTATTTTTTTATTTTCTACTTGGCCAACAACTTATATGCTGTGAACTTTCAAACGTAAATTCGCAGTCTAGAACATCAGGAAGTAAATACTCATTTTACTTCATAATGTCTAATGAGAATTTGCAGTTTCAGCATCCACTCCAGTGAATAAAATGTCAAGATGAATTTTATAGAATACCTCGTTTGAGTAGTTCTGTCAAAAGTCACACACCTCCAACTCAGTGAAATCTGTCAAAAAAATTGTGTGAGTGCCGGGACTCACGGTTAATATTTGTAAACATCAACGTGCGCGGATCCAAAACGGACTTGTTTTTGCTTGAAGGGGATCTTAAAATTTTGTTCACTGAACGCACCCATCCTATTATGCAGACCGTAACTTTGCACACCGTAACGTAGCACGACGTAACGTTGCACACGAATGTTCACGTTTTTTTTTCACTCTACCGCCAGCATAGATGTTTACACATCAAAAAGGTGGAACAAGTTGTGGAAAGCAACAAATTCTTTTGATACTGTGCGAAATGCTTATAAAAACCACAGCGAAAAAATATCCTTTGAGTGTCGAAAATCGTAAAAAAATTAAAACAAATCACAGAAATCCATGCTGCAGTGAAAGAAACAACAAATAAAAACACGAATAAACTTCAAATGTCAATTTTCGGGAGATAAAATCGGACACTCCTGCAAATAATTCTGCTACAATTACCAATTTCGGTAGTCGAATGACTTTTACAAAAATAACATTAAGCATACGCAGCGTACTAAATCTTAAACAGTAAAATTAAAATTATTTATCTAAAAACTAACGAATAAAATTGTATTGCAGGTTCACAGGATCGCATATGCGCTTGCAAAACAAACAGGGTCAAGATTTCTGTTATTTTAATTGTTTTACGAACGTTTTGAACTCTACAAGAAGGAGGTTTAATCAAAATTTTCAAAATAGTTATTGAAATATTTTGGGGAAAAAACTGATTTTTTTTATAAGAAAACAAAACTTGTTTGACTTTTACCTTTTCAAAGACATAAATGAGTGTTCTCCTAATTTAGTAAACTATAAAGTTTATTGAGTTATTGTTTGTTGTGTATCTTATGCGAATCACCCTGTACCTCAAATAAATTCTATTTCTTCTGATGGCCATTAATATCCATTTTTTTATAGAAAAAAAAAAAAAAAACATAAATAATGCAGGATAAAATGAACGAAAGAAACGTGCATGCAGCCTTTCACACAGTGTCAACCTTTAAGTCATAGAAAACAGAAAAATTGCTCCCAAAAGTCACATTTTCCATTGCTTTCATAGCTCTCTACGGTGATGGTGTGCATGGTGGTGGGATCGTTCCGTTTTTTTTTTTACATTTTTCAATGACAACAAGAAAATTTAAACCCAAGGACAATTTTTGGACAGGAGCTCTGCACACCTTAGCTGTTGTCTTGTTATTCTTATAAATAGTCCTTGGTGCAAAAAAAAAAAAAAATAAATAAAACAGAGTGAAATCAAAACAATGAAGATAAATAATATTCCCAATGAAAATGGATTTAAAAAAAAAATAAAATACACAACTGAGTCGCACGTATTTGCTCTTTTACTGAATAAATATTCCTTTGGGATAAGAAATGTCTCAGATATGTATTTAAATATGAAGTTTAAAAAGAAATGTGAACGAAATATGACACTTTATTTAAATTAGATACTTTATTTCGAATGTTTAATGTCATAAATATTATATAACGTGAGAAAGCACGTACAATTATTTACTAACGTAGACTTGTGATTTCACTGCCCCTCCTAGGCCCTGAGTCTTTTAAAAAGTTGAGATGGAGGAGTCCAAAAAAGTTTTCGTCTATACGTCCTTCCCGTGGTGGCTCGGTCCTTGTGTGCGATCAAGTCAACGGCCAAATAAAGAGCCTCAGCAGATGGACGGATTTACTTCAAATTTAACTCAAGAGAAGAAATTCTAATTTCGGTTTTAGCTCATTTAGAACGGGTAGCTGCGCCATATGAGGATATCAGTTTTTCTAAATTTTCTTGAAAATAGCTATAAATAAATATTTTGATAAATCTTCGTACATGTAAGGTTGTGGTTCTGATGCTGATGTCTTAAGACAATTTTGGTAACGAACAACGGCCGACACGGTGCCTTGGTGGTCGTTCTGCGTGCCCTATACATACACACACAATACAAGAAAAAGTTGATGTCAACTCAATCAAACAGAATTTTATCTCTTTACCTCTTCCTACCCTACCAAAGGTATCTGAGATCTCAGAGAACAGCCGCTATCGATGCTTACAGCCATTGTTTGAGTTTTCTCGTGTTGAAAGTACTGACATAGTGAAAAGCCTGTTATCAATTAAATCCAATGCTGTAGGTATTGATGGAGTTCACCCAAAATGTCTAAAGATTATTTTACCGATTGTTTTACCTACTCTCACTCATATAAATATTTAATACCATCATTATGACGGGCTTATATCCAAAGCAGTGGAAATTCGCGAAAGTACTTCTTATCCCTAAAAGTGGTAATAACAGTGAGTTTAGACCTATCTCAGTGCTTCTATTTCTATCTAAGGTTTTCGAAAGAGAAATCCAAAAACAATTAAATGTTCACTTAATTTCTCGAAAAATCCTGTGAAATAATTAATTTGGCTTCCGTCAGAAGCACAGCTGCACCACTGCTGTTACAAACATTGTTGAAGACGTCAGACGAGCTATTGATGATGATCAAGTTACCTTTATAGTTCTACTTGACTTTTCCAAAGCGTTTGATACCGTTGATTATGACAATTTGTCATACTCTTAATCACCTACTGCAGTGACTCTTATTTCATCCTATCACCGTGACCGAAAGCAATGTGTGAGTGTTGGCAATCAAACATCTTGCTTTCTGCCAATTTCAAGAGGTGTACCCCAAGGCTCGATTTTAGGACCTTTAATTTTCTCATTATATATAAACGAACTACCTGACATAGTGACTAGATCATCGATTCAAATGTACGCCAACGATGTTGAACTCCATAAAAGTTGTGCTCTAGGCCTGATCGAGGACTGCGCATACATGATTAACAAAGACCTCGAAGAGATTTCAAACTCGTCAATACGTAATGGTCTCCATCTCAATCCCTTGAAATCCAAATGCCTTATAATAGCTATGAATGCCTTAAGCTTAGATTATTTTCCTTACCTATATCTTTACCACTCACCTATGTACCAAACGCTCGT
The DNA here is from genome assembly GCA_932273885.2 of Leucozona laternaria. Taxonomy (NCBI): domain Eukaryota; kingdom Metazoa; phylum Arthropoda; class Insecta; order Diptera; family Syrphidae; genus Leucozona; species Leucozona laternaria. Next base: position 15,736,187 of record OW026368.1, on the reverse strand, counting down.
AATCTTGGCATGCTGTTCAACAACAGATTATCCTGGGATACACACATCAACGCCAATGTTGGAAAAATGTATGGTGTTTTACGTACGCTCTGGCCTACCCAATGTTATACCCCTTTAAAAACACGTTTATTATTGGCTAAGACGCTGGTTTTACCTATACTTACATATGGTTGTGAAATATTCTGTAACTGTGATTCAATAAGCAACAACGTCGTGCGTTATATTTTTGGGCTACGCAGATTCGACCACGTTTCTAGTTACTCGGTTCAGGTTTACAAATTATCCTTTGATCAGTTTATGCGCTTTCGTACTCTCGTTTTGCTGTTTGTTCAATGTTATTCAATCGCAACAACCCTGTAGTTTATTTAATAGGATACAGTTTGCTTCCTCAAATCGAACTCATCAACTCATTCTGCCGCGTTGCTCCTGCTTAGCTTCGGAGAGACAATTCTTTATCAACGCTATTCGGTTGTGGAACGCTTTATCGAGTTGCAACTATTTCTTCAAAGCTAAATAAAATAAATTTTCGCTTTCTTTTCTTTCTGTCTTTTTTCCTATCTGTCTTTTATCTATCTCTTATATCTCTTCCTTCTGATTTGATATTTATCTATTATTCTTAAAAAAAATATAATAATAACACTATGTATCTCAATCCTTGTCTTTAAGAATATTCTGCCAAAATCATATATCGAATAGTTTTCTTCATTATAAAATTATGCTTATAGTCTTATAAAGCCTTATGCAAAATTATAAGAATTATCATTCTTAATATATAGGCATACAAATTAATTAAATAAATGTAAATAAAATTAGAATTTACCAATATACTATATGAGTTCCGTAGGGCGTAAAAGCTTTTTGTTTTCACCTTTCAAGGCTTGGGCACCATTCAAGCGACACTCCTCCAAGATAAGCACCTTGCGAACGATCTTGAGCTATATTTTAAGCAGGGATTAGCATTATTCTCATTTGGAAATGAATTCAGAAATTCAAATAGGGATCAAGTTGCTGATTTATCTATCCTGTACCCGCAGTTTTGACAATTTTCATGAAATCAATAAAAAGTTTTAAAAATCTACTATTTATTTTTGGCACACCCTGTATAAATTTTTTAACTATAGTGAAGAAAAAATGAATAAATATTTCCTAGTAGCCGAATACCGGTTTATGACTCGCCTCTGCAATTCTTCTTGTTCAATTTGGTGTTAGTTTCTTTCGTGACAGAAAGGACATTCAAGAATGCCAATCGAAGAAAGAAATACCTTCTCTTAAAAGTCCTGCAGTTGTACGTATGATTCCTTTATTTCATAGTTTGTTCTTCCATTTCAACAATCCTAGATACACCGACCATCAGTACCAGGAATTTTCCGAAATTATTTTTTTTCCTAAAATATTTAACTTTTTCTTTTCTTTATTTTGTATTCTTAGAATGAGGTTATATTGCAATTGGATTCCGACAAAAAAGACAAAATTCAATTTTTTGCTTGTAGTTATTTTTTTTCGCAATCACAAATTGAATATTCCTCAAAGCCTCGAATTCGACTATAGAGTAGAGCAGCTGGGATTTGGTTTTTTTTTTTTGTCCATCAAACGAAAGGTAACTTGAGTAGCTTCAAAGGATGTCTGAACAAAATTATATTATATTTTGCGTAAGGGGCACCAACAAAAGCGTCATGATAATCATAGAGTTCTTTTTTTTTGTATCTCTTTTTTTTTCCCCAAAGATGATGGATCAAATGGATATTTTTGGGGGTGAAAAATTTTTTGGATGTTATGGTTGTCACGAAATTGGGTATATTGAATTTTGGGGGAAAATCATTGAAGGTGGTGGCAAAATGTGTGCTAAAAATAACAAAATTTCAATAATCAAGTGAAGATATACTGTGACACTTTTTTGAATCATATTTTAGTACGTGCTTTATACTTTACTCTTTATAAAAATCAATGATGTATGGGGACCTAAAATGATGTGAGGCAGCTTTAAAATTTATGTAAGAATATTATTAAGTTATCTTAAGATGCGATGTTTATTTTTTACCTGCGCATTAGACAGCTGAAAAACAAAAGAACCTTATATATGCGCCAGAATCTTTGTTGTTGAAATGATTTAGTTCTCTGTCTACTAATAAATAATTTCATCATTAATGGTTGATGCAAAATTCGAAGTTCTTCATGAGGCATTCAAAATTTAACCGAACAAGCTTTGCTGGACCCCGCAACCCCATTGCGTTGTAGAAAGTATCAAAGAATGCATACTTCTTCCTAAATCAATTGATTCACCGACGCGACGATTATGCTAAATAGGTATAAAGGGTTTTCCAATAAGAGGTGTTATTTTGAATGGCCCGCTATTTCGGTAGCTGTCACTTTTGAAGCTGTCATTTTTTGACATTTGACAAGTAGAAACTACGCCATTAATAAAAATGGAACGATACACGCTTCAACAACCCATTGAAGTTATTAAAATTCACTATAAAAATGGTGAACATTTGGCAGAGACGGTTCGTAAAACTAAAACATTTTTGGGTCGTCGTGAAGCACCTTGTCGGACCGCAACACAGAAATTGGTGGACAAATTCGAGCTGTTGGGACAAGTTATAGTGATGTGAAGAATAAAACCCGTGCACGTCGCTCAAGAACAACTGAGAATATTGCTGTTGTAGCCCAAAGTGTTGAAGAAAACCCAGGTTTGTCCATTCCTCGTCGTTCTTTGGAATTAGGCATTCCACAAACGTCATTACACCGTATTTTGCATAAAGACTTGGGTCTTAAGGCTTATAAAGTTCAGTTAACACAAGAACTCAAGCCGGCTGATCATCAACAACGTCGTGTCTTTGCTGATTGGGTCCTTGAAATGCATGAAAATGATCCGGAATTTCATCGAAAAATCATCTTGACTGATGAGGCCCATTTCCACCTCGGAGGCTACGTCAACAAGCAAAACTGTCGCATCTGGGGCTCGGAAAACCCAAGAGTTATTGTTGAAAAGCCTCTCCATCCTCAACGCGTGACTGTTTGGTGTGGTTTATGGTCCGGCGGGGTCATTGAACCTTACTTTTTCGAAAATGAGGCTGGAGCAACAGTTACGGTCAATGAATTGCGCTATCGAGAGATGATTAATGATTTTTTATGGCCGGAATTGGATGGTATTGATCTGGACAACGTTTACTTTCAACAAGACGGCACTACGTGCCACACAAGCAATGAAACCATCGATCTTTTACGGGAAAAGTTTCCGGACCGTGTTATCTCTCGAAGAGGTGATCACAATTGGCCACCGAGATCTTGTGATTTAACACCTTGCGACTTCTTCCTTTGGGGCCACGTGAAAGATAAGGTCTACGCCAACAGCCCAGCGTCGATTCAAGACCCCAAAGATGGAATTCGTGAGGCTATCGAGGACATAGGGCAGCCACTTTGCGATTTGGTTATGGAAAATTTCATGAAAATAATATGGTCCTGTAAGCGTGGTCGTGGCGGCCATTTGGCTGATGTTGTGTTCCATTATTAACGGCATACCTTCCTCTTTATAATGAAATAAACATCCGATCATTTATCTCAAAAAATGCCTTTTTTCTTTGAATATCAAAATAACACCTCTTATTGGAAAACCCTTTATTAATAAATCTGGCTGGTTATTGTTAGAAAGAAATACAAATGAAAGAAATTACAAATGTTTGCTTAATTTTTATTTATTTATAAATTTTAGTAAAAAATTGTTACGTTTGTGACAGGGTAGCGTTACAGAAGTGACCAAGTATGGTTTTTACGTATTAAACGAATACAAGAAATGATATTATAAAGGGAAATAATTGTCATAGAAGTGTAATCATTTCTCACGCAAAGTGGGAAATATTTCTACTTGTGAAGTCACAAATTTATGAGAAAATTTCTCATTCCAATGGAAATTTATTTATTTTTCTTTGAATATGGGATTTAATATCTGTGGAATTGATTTTCTTATATAGAATTTTATTCCTCCAAACAAAACTCAATATGTGTTGAAAAATAGAAGGATTCAATTTTAAAATGTTACGAGTGTGAGACATGGACTGTTAACTATAAAATTGGGGTCAGTAGATATGAATTTCAAACTCAACAAAATTTTGATACAATATTTTTTACCTCCACAAATTATCAATTTGATAGCCATTTTGTTTTTGTAGTAATAAAACATAAACGTGCTTTTGTTACGGGTGTGACACTTGTCACTTTTTGAATCAAATGTAGTTTGTATTTATACTTATATGGATAGCCAAATTACATCAAAACGTACCTTAACCAAATAATGAAAAAACAATTAACGCGGTGCTCAAATAAACAAACAATATTAAATTGAAAAAACAGGGTCACGATCTTATGTTAACAAAAAATGACATTTGTAGCAAATTACTGCTTATTAATAGGAAATTAATTTAATGATATTTCCGCTATGGAAATGAATGATTTAAGCTGTTTTTATAATTTACCGCAATTTTATTTTTCAATTAAAAGTCATATTTTGTCATATTTTTTTTTTTAAATTTAACCACCCTGTATAAACATATAAGTTTAGCCCCTTGTGATCTATTATAAATTGTGATTCGAAATTCTTTATTCTAATAAATTTCTGTTTTATTGAAATTATATGCCAAATGTGTCTATTCCCAATCCTAAAAAACCTTAGAAAGCAACAAAAAAAAAACATACAAATTTGTTCGAACAAATTAAATTAAATCAAATCAACCAACTTCATAGCTTTAGATTAAACAAACAAAAAAAAAAAACTTGTAAACGTTCAATGTTTCAAAAACTTTTTCTTCTGAAAAGAAAAACTTTTTTATATCACCTTACACTTATCTTTATTTTTTTTTTTGTGAAAAGAATCCTCGGTTTATCCCCTATAAAAACGCACATAATATGATTCTCCCTTGTCATCTTCTAAACAAACTATATCTCTTTATACACCTATACTCTATCTTTATATAATGATTTATTAACGGTCGATTTGAAGTTTGTCTACGTTTCCACAACTACACGTATAAAACCCCATAGGTCATGTTTTGAATAGCAAAAAAAAAAAAAATAATAACACTGAATTAAAGCTCTTCATTTCAATCAAACTTGGGTGAAAGTTACCATGATTTTTCTCTGAAATACAAAAAAACATTGATCTAATATTCAAAACGAATGAAAATTACGTGCAAAAAAGAAAAACAACTCAAAACGAGTAGAGAAAGTTTTTGCCCAACATACCTACCTCTACAACATACAAAACCACCCTTGTTACAAATTTTGGCGCCAAAATTTAGGTGATGCAAAAAGCTTTCTCAATTCGCCACAATCAAACAGCTGATTCCGTGCGAATTCGCTTGGCTGTGATGTTTAACTATAGAAGACAAAAAGTTTGCCAACGCCGCCGCACGCCGGCCGTTGTCACGCGTTTGTTTGTCAGTTTCTTCTACACAAATGTGTAGATGATGCACAACCTGCTCCTCCGCTGTATCCAAATCCAAAAGATACTTTCCGTTTTGTGTGTACGGTTTTCCGTTTTTCCAAACTTCAGTTTGTTAGTTCAAATTGATTCTTGTGTGTCGGTCGGTTAGTTAGTTAGTCGGCGGATACGAATTTTTATTTATTTTTTGTATGATTCATGCACATTTCAAAATATAATCGTATATAATATAATTGCGCGTTCATATTTCTCCAGCAAGCTGCTATCCAACGGATTCTCTTTCAAATTTAAGGTTGTGCTTCGAATTATGAGTCAAAAAGTGTATTTCTTCGGCTTCGGACCGTTTATTTCCCCAAAGCTGTTTGCTTTTGCCGTCATCTTCATATCTACATCTACACCATTCTGTCAGCGATTCAAAAATGATTTCTAAATTTTTGTGTGTATACATTTTTGTATTTGTTTTCAAATCTGTCGGCTTTGGTAATAAATTTTGCAGCACTGTTTGATTGATGCAGTATAAATAAGAAAATCCATAAAAGTGAAGGCATTTGCAGCTGTGGTGATAAATAAAAATTGATAATTACAGTTCCTTCCCACCCAGTGTGTTTTTCACTCTTTGTAAATGATATATTTTAACAAAAAAAAAATTTATTCTCTATGCAGTTTAAGTTGGGCGCCATTTATCAAAAAAGGATTTTAGTAATGATTGTGCTATAGTGCTTGTGGGCGTTATTAATGTTTGGTGGAGGTCAATCCATGAGGACCACATTTTTATTCCGATTCAAGTCGCGGGTGATTTGGTTTTTCTTTCACCATATTTTAATTAATAGAACGCGGTAAGCCGTAAAGTATAAGTAAAGTATAAGTAAGTATATAGTTAGTGCGTGCGTGCGGGATTACAAAATGAAAGTGTTTCCGTGTACAAGAGTGATGACACGTGTCAATAAATAAATACAAATGAATTTCATTTTCAACCCTCTTGCTTAAAAGTCAAGTCATTGTTGTAATATTGTTGCAAATCGAATGTAATTAGTGTCCTCAAAAAAAAAACCATTGAAAATTTAGCTTATTGCACTTATTAAGTTTTCCCTTACACAATAATTATGGGTGGAATACGCGTGTTTTCTCAATAGCAAATGTGAGTATGCATGTTGTTTACTATTTGAGGTTGATAATTATATTATTTGTAAGTATAGAAACATAGATTTGTATCCTCTTCACATTCAATTAGACAAATTGATACTAACCGAAACCGAGATAAATATTTACACAGATTAATTGATTAATAAAAGAGAACTCAACTGACCTCTATGGAGATGTGATTTCTCAGTTAATATGGTTAATTATCAAACCTATTAAATAAAATCAAATTGAAAACGACTGCAAATTCTATTTACCGAGAGTGTTTTTTACTTTTATTCATAATTGAATGTCCGTCTCTTAAAAAAACTTTGATAGGTAGGTATTCGAAAATATAGGATAACTGTGGCGTTTACTTTGTTTATGATTGTAAAAATAATTCATTAAATTAAATTGTATGATATATTTCGAAATATAATGGAACAAAATGTGTTTAAAACACTCAATTGGAAATATTTAATTAAGTTTTTCAACAATTAATTTATAATATACTTAAATTATTTTTGAAAGTTACATGACTAATACTTTCGATCCAGTTACCTGTTTTACTTGCGAATATAGGTTCCTACTACATATATGGCAAAGTTATGAATTTTATATTTTACGTTTATTAACAGTACCTCTCATTAAACGGTTTCTTTGAATTTCGACTATCTCAATATCTGATCAACCGAATAAAATTAGATTTTGTATACAGAAGCTTGTAACAAATATAAATAAAAGTGCATAGCAAAATTTTCTAAACAATAATTTTTGGATTTAAAAAAAAATTCAAAATTATTTTTTGAAAATTCGATATTTTGAAAACGGGTGGCAGATTTTTTTGTGAAGTTCAATTTTTAACTTAACATTAACAAATAATTAAAATTCACGTACCAATTTTTTTTCTCAAAAATGTTAACGAAATTTTATAAAATTATAAAAAATTAATTTTTTTTAAAACCGCTCCTACGATTTTCAATTTTTTTTCTCATAAATTAAGAATTACATAACAAATTAGATGGTGTACATCGCGTTGGGTTAAAACAGATTTAAAGTATTTTAATCAATTTCTTTCTAATTTTGTTGATTTAAAAAAATTTACCAGTTTAAATAATATAATTTCCTTTTATGCATATTGCATATGTGCAACACTAGCCTATACTGTTAATTTTTGTATACTCACATAATACCACCTGAAACTAAACTAAGATTTGGCAAATGGATAAAATATATACTCCTATAGCTAATTTATTTCAGACTATAAAACCACAATGTGATCGCGCATAAGAGCCAGTTCGTGCGACCCAGTTGTGCATATTTTTTCTTAAGTTTTCTCGAAAAGAGAACCGACGATTTTGATTCAACTTTTTATATGTAATGATGAAAATGATTATAAGAAAACTGCGTTTCAGGTTTTTGACAAAAAATTCACACAATGAAAGTGAGCTTTCCACGTTTTTTGAGATATTCGGGTTAACATATATGTGAGCGTCAAAATTTGTTCAAAGCTCAAAAAAAAAGTATTAATAAAATTCCAAAAAAAAAATTAGATAAACGAGAGTTTCTTTTGCGCCCTATGTGAGGCCAAGACTACCCTACTTAATTTTAATATGTATCAAAAATGCAAATTAAGTAATTTATGTTAATTTTTTAACAAACTTAAATACGATTTTACTTAAAAAAAAAAAAAACAGTGGACTTCTAAAAAAATCCTTACCTTTATGATACTTTGCAAGAACGTTGCATTCTCCATAAGATTGAAGAATTAAAAAAGCCCATACATAATATTTAGAGCAGAATTGTGTTTTTTTAAGGGGGAAGAGGAGTTTTATTAAACTCAAACATTTATTTAGGTACAATCTTAGGGTATATGGCACATGGACTTAAGATATTTTTTTAATATTGTGTTGTGTCTACTAAAAAATCAAGACAAAACTACCATCCGTAAAAGTTTTTCAACAGTCACTCTGTTTTGCAAAAAATAATGAACTTTCTCTCTTTATCCATTTAGAAAATTTATTTATGACATTTGTCCAGATTTACCCCTATTTACCCTATAGTTAAAGTGTATTGACACTTTGACCTGCACCTATAACTGATATCAAATAATTTATGTGCCAAATAATTTATTATATGAAATTAACAAAATAAAATCATCAACATCATAAATGTTTCAGAAGACTTAGATTGCACAATGCATTGCACATATCACACTCTTCATCGACTCAACTATATGAGAAAATTTAAGTTAAATTGATTTTAAAAATATTCTTTTTTTCAGCAAGAGTGTTTTGAAATGACTTAAAGTGTCTATTTATAAAGCTTTTTCGAAATCTAAACGAAACAATATGCACGACTGGGTTGCACGAACTTGCTCTTATTCGCGATCACATTGTGGTTCTATAGTCTGAAATAAATTAGCTATGGGAGTGTATATTTTATCCATTTGCCAAAATTTAGTTTAGTTGCAGGTGGTATTATGTAAATATACAAGAATTAACAATATAGCCTAGTGTTGCACATATGCAATATGCATAAAAGGAAATTATATTATTTAAATTGGTAAATTTTTTTAAATCAACAAAATTAGAAAGAAATTGATTAAAATACTTTTAATCTGTTTTAACCCAACGCGATGTACACCATCTGATTTCTTATATAAATCTTTATTTATGAGAAAAAAAATTTGAAAATCGTAGGAGCGGTTTTAAAAATAATTAATTTTTTATATATAAAATTTCGTTAACATTTTTGAGAAAAATTATTGGTACGCCAATTTAAAGCATTTATTAATGTTGCGTTAAAAATTGAACTTCACAAAAAAATCTGCTACCAGTTTTCGAAATATCGTATTATCAAATCCAAAAATCATTTTTTAGAAAATTTTGATACGCACTTTTATTTATATTTGTTACAAGCTTCTGTATACAAAATCTAATTTTATTCGATTGATCAGATGTTGAGATAGGCAGACGGCAGAATTGCCATGTCCTTATTCTTTAAGCAACACATATTGTAAAATTTTAATAAGAAAAAATAAAGAATCTATCTATCTATCATCTAGTCGAAAATCAAAGAAACCGTTCTATGAGAGGTACTGTTAATAAACGTAAAATATAAACTTTAAAAATTTTAAATGGTAGATCGCACTAATTTTAGCACACAAAAAAACTTTTATGAAAATCGTAGGAGTCGTTTCTGAGAAACAAAATATTTTTCATAACGGTTTTTTAACATTTGTATGGGAGACACCGTTATTTTTGAGTATTAGAATAATTTTTGTCAAAAATCTTCTAGGTAAAGTTAAAAAACTGTTATTTACCAAGTTTAATGAAAATCGACAAAGTCGTTTTTGAAATATTGAGTTTTCAAAAAAAAAATATTAAAACTTTTTTTAAAAATCTAAAAAATATTTTTTTTGAAAATTTTGGTACACAATATTATTTAGAATGCGTCAATACTTCTTCATAAAAAAATTGATCAGAATCTGTTTAACCGTTTTCGAGAAAAGCGAAAATCAAAAAAATGGTTCTTTGGGAGGTACCATTAATAACCATTTTTCGGAACCATTTTTTTTATTAAACAGCAACTTATAACTATTTAAATTTATGGAGTTCTTAAAAACAAATTCGGTAGCGCTGGATTTGAGAAAAATAAGTTTTTCCTTTTTGGCCAAGAAATTTTGTATGACAGCTACTGTTAATTTTGGTCCTAAAAAAAAAGAGAAAAAAACGGGTGGGGGGAATGTCCAAAAAACGCTAGGTACCAAGTTTAAAGAAAATCGACCCATCCGTTAAGGCTGTAGTCGAACCGACAGACAGAAAGACAGACAGACGGACGTTTTTGCGAGACCCACTTTTTTTGACTTCTCTATCATCGTAATGTAAAGTTTGATCAAAATCTCGAGTTCGATTTTTTGTACGAATCCATAACTTCCCATATAGTACCTATATCGCAAGTAAAAAATATTGTATGGCAACACCCGTAGGTACTAGAAGATACATACAAATGTTCTGTTCTAAATTTAAAGCGAATCGGTTTATCAGGACGCATAGACCGATGGAGGGAATGACGAAACACACTTTTCTGGGCTTCTTGATTACCTCAGTGTTAGTTTTGATTATAACCTTGAAATTTGACTTGCCCTATGGAGAAAGATAAAAATATAATTTAAAAATACATATTTGCAAAATTTAGTTTTTAAGCAAAATTTACCTAATTATAATACAAATATATTTTTTTTTGTTGTTCAATAAAATTTTACAGCATTACAATCCAGTTTTTAAAATTTGTCAGCATTTTACACAAAATTTTGGATTTACAAAATTCGAAAATACAGAACTCTGAATTTACACCACCTTGAAATACAGAATATAAGAATTATAGAAATATGGAATACTGAACATTTTGGCTATGCCAAATACTGAATTACGACCTGTCCCGTTTTATTGGAAGAATTTTGAGCTTTATAAAAATATTCAAAAATTAGACAAAAAAAAAACAAATTTTAATACTTATTGGTGTGCCCCAGGGATCTGTCCTTGGGTCACTTTTATTATTAAATATTTTTCCATTCTAACAACTATAAAAGTTTTTGTTTTCCCTTGCACCTTTGAAAGTAAAAACTTTGATGAAAATATTCCATATTCATTCCATGGTAACAATCCACACAGAAACTCTGACTGGCATATAATTTACGCATTAGTAACCAAGCATTGGTTAATGTTCCGTTCGCTCATAGAACCAAATTTTCTCATCGCAAACCATATTTCAAACCTCTGTATATGACCCTGTCGTGTAAATAATAGCACAAGTTCACAACTTTCAAATTTGAAGTACAAGTATGTCATTGTGAATATCATTTCACTTTTTTAGTTCTATCAAATCAGCATACATCGATGTGTCTTTTCAATGCCAAATAAGACCAATTCACTGGCTTACTTCACCCACCATACACTTAATTATCATAATTCATGTAAGAAAAAAATAAATATTTAAACGGCAAAAATAAAAAAATTTCATTAAATCATGAGTTTCAATACAATGCGCTCCACCCTGCATTACCCTCAAATTTAATGAAAAATGTGTTACTATTGCACGCACGGAGCTGCGTATGCCGATAAAACTGCTTTAGAACTATTCTAAACTTATGAACAAAGTAAGAGCGAAAAATAAAGGGTGTTTTTTTAGACGTGTACTTTTCAAGAAAAAATAAAATGCATATAATTTAATGTTATGGCCAAGAATTTTGCTTAATTAAAGATGCTTTTAAATATGATTTCGGGCAAGTTGCCGCCGCGGCTGGCTCGAATAAATTCCAGCCTAGTGGCCCAATTTTCGACCAATTTTTGCAGCAATTGGGGCCGTATGTCAGCAATAACGCCCTGAATATACTCTTCTAAGGCGTCAATCGTCTCAACTTCACATCACCCCACAAAAAATAGTCCAGCGGTGTTAAATCGCATGATCTTTGAGGCCGCGCCACAGACCCACGACGCGAGATAATACGCTCACCAAAAGTTTCTTTCAATATATTGATTGTTTCGTTGGTTGTATGACATGTAGCATCGTCTTGTTGGAACCAAACGTCGTCCACATCAACGTCCTCCAATTCAGGCATTAAAAAGTCATTAAATATGGCCTTATAGCGTCCCCCATTGACTGTAACATTACGGCCGGGTTCACTTTTGAAGAAATATGGACCAATGATTCCCTCTGACCATAGAGCACACCAAACAGTGACTTTTTGAGGATGTAACGGCGTCTCAACAATGGCTTGTAGATTATGATCACTCTAAATATGACAATTTTGCTTATTAACATACCCATTCAACCAAAAATGAGCTTCATCGCTGAATAAAATTTTCTTGTGAAAATCGGGATCGGTGGCCATCTCGTTTTGGTAATAAATTTGTACGATATGCAAACGGTGTTCAGGAGCAAGTCTACTCATTATAAAATGGCAAACCAAATTGAGCATAAATCAAGTGACAGCTGTCAAAAAGACCAACTCCGAAAAAAGTATTGCCAGATTGAAAACCACACGTCTAAAAAAAAAAACACCCTTTATATCACCCGCTGAATATTTAAAAAGTATTACATATAAGCGGATAGCATTTTCACGCAATAGGAGTGCTTAATGCATTTCATTATAATAAACTTATCCTTTCCCGTTGACCACCATTAAGTGTACATAGACACGAAATGGAAACAACTGAAAATCCTTTTTACACCCGAGGCCGCAGCACAATCGGAAGCACTAATGTGGTCAATGCGGGTTCAGAGTTAAAATGTTGAGCAGATTATCCTTTTGACACTTTAAAGGCTGCAATGATAAATTGAATTTCATTCTATACTATGTGCTTCGCTTGTGAATTTTGACATTTTTTTTTATTTTTCATTAAAGGGGTTTTAAACTGAATACAGGGATAAAGTCTCAAAAAAAGAAACAATGATGATGGATTATTTAGCTCATTACTCGATAAAACTTTTATGCAGTCGCTATACTTATGTCAATTTAAGTGTGAATAATCCATTATTTTTAATAATGTTCGATTAACAAATGGAATTCGTTTCCAATCGAATAAAATGCCATTAATATAACATCAGTCGGACTTAACTGCGAGTGGCGTTTTTTGTATATCTACATCCATACGCGAGTACACAAAATAATAAATCAGGAGGAAAAATTAATTTCATTAAAATAAATCGTATCTTATTGTTCTTTTGATTGATTTGTGTGCCTTCTTCTGTATGCCAACCTTCATTTGTCAGCTTCTTCCGCTTTGATGTAAGCACGAACAAAAATAAATAGAATATTGCCGCCATTGCCAGTAGTTGCCACAAATTGAACACTTTACCAGCAGCCAATTCAGCGCCGTGCTTAATACTCCTGCATTTTTTTTTTTGTATTCCTTGAATTCTTTTGTGGGTTGGGGAAAATGCTTCTCTATCAAATTATTTAATTTGGAAAATCATCTCGCTCTCAAAACTGATCAGATCATCCCCACTAAGTGAATTGAATTGCGGGACGGACAGAGGCAAAGAAAAACTCGAGGGAATATGTTTTGGTTTTTATAATTTTTATTCTTTTTTTTTTATTTTACAACTCCCATCAGCACGTTAGCCACGGATTTTACTTTTTATTTTACTGCCACATCTTCGCAATGGTTACACCGGAAACGATACGTATTAACGGTTCTCCTTTTCTTCTCGGACTCCAGGGAATAATATCGTTTAAACGTTTTATTTCTTCCTGTTTGAAATTTTTCAAAGACATTAAAAGAAAGAAATTTCCATTGAGAGGAGAAAATCCTTTTTCTATAATATAATAATGAAGGGAGGTATATTATATGTATTATGATTGCGTGAAGACGTTAAAATCAACTTGAAAGGATAAAGTTATTCTTTTAGTAGATATAAAAAATCTATCGATTCTTTTCTTTTTTTTTTTTCTTTTGTTAGGTTGGATTTTTCTTTATTTCAGAAGCCGTCTATTGAAATGTATAGCTCTTAAAAGAAAAAGGATCATTAATTTGAAAAATAAGCTAGTAAAGGGCTTAATTTAAACCTAATTCTATTTGAGGTTATTCAATTAATTAAGGATTTTTTTTTGTTGTGTTAAAGGTTTCTCCTTTTTTCTTAAGTAGGTACCTATCATTAAATGAAACGTCAAACGGATGCGATCTATGAACTAAGTTTCTTTCAAGAGAATTTCTTAAAACAGAGGCAGAAGTTTAAAGAATCAAAGGATATCAACTTTTGGTAATTACACCACTGGGATTAAAAATAGAAGAGGGTATAGGTATCGATTTGTCGGGTTATTCGTGACAAGGTGCTCTACCATGCAGTAGCACCGGGATGATTAGTTTCTTATGTCTTCTTACTCCAAGTAAGAAGCGATTGTCAAAAGATATTTTTCGTTTGATATCAGCGCTGGTATTGTTGTTTGAGATGCTATAGGAGCCTAGGTAGACAAAATCCCTTCAAATACCCCAAAGTTATAAATGTCTATGGTACCGTTAGCTAAGGAGCTGGTGTTGGTTGCCATTCTTGTTGGGATAAATCCTTATTATCAACTGTTGATTCTAATATGGTGTTCCCTAGATTGTTTTTTGCAAGCTTCGATACATGCGGGAAATATGTCATGCGAGAAATATATCATGCGAGGAAAATATCATGCGAAAAATATATCGTGCGAGAAACATCTCATGCGAGAAATAATATGTCATGGGAGTAAAATATTATGAGGGAAATATATCATGCGAGAAAAAAATCATGTGAGAAATATTTATATCGTCCGAAAAAAATATCATGTGAGAAAAATATATCATGCGAGGAATATATCCTGGCCGAAAACTGTCAAGCGAGAAATATATCATGCTAGAAATTAATTCTGGGAGAAAAATATCATGCGAGGAATATATAATGCGAGAAAAACATCATGCGAGAAAAATACCATGCGAGAAAATTAACATGCGAGAAAAATATCATGCAAGAAGTAGATATATCGTGCGAAGAATATATCTTGCGAGAAAAATATCAAGCGAGCAAAAATCACTCTTAAAACAGCCTACACTTCTTACAAGGTCCATGCCTCTCTGCACCATATTGCTGGACTGAAATTATTTTTATAGTCTCATATGAGGGGACACTTCTTTGGTTGCTCGAGAAGGGGTTTGCTACTAAATTGCTTTCTTAACCGAAAAAAGTAGCGATGAGCAAGAGTTATTCTGCGTTTGATCTCAGTGCTGATGGTGTCACTGTCTGAATTTATAGCAGAGCCCTTGTAGACAAATCTACCATAGAGCTATGTATAGCTGTCAACGATAATGATGATCCTTTGATGAAAACATGTTCTTGTTCTTGCCTTCATTAACCCTTTGTTAAACCTTCCCCTCTTCGTCTCAATCCTGCATAAGTTAGTTAAATTTGTTCACTAAATCCCAAGAGAATATCTATATTACCTCTCTTACTTCGTCCATACATACTTCATATTATACAGACCAAAAGTTTCTATGTAAATTTCATAATCTGAATGTTATCCATAGGACATGAATAATAATAACTACAAGTACTTTAATAAGTTCCTACATGCTTACATTTTTGGAACTGAAAATTATCCTTCATCTCTTTACCACCAGGAACAAAAGAAATTCATCTATTTTCCTCTGTAAAGCCAGCAGGAACAGTGTGTCGGTATGATGCTATTATTAAATAGCTCACGTAAAAGTTTCCTCTTATTTTAATTGCACGTTTTTACCACAGGGCACATTACATCATCTCAACCTCAACACTCGACTAGAAAGAGAATGTACTACACTAATCTGTGTACCCTTGAGATAATAGGGGTTGAATATGAGCAAGCATAAAGCATCAATTTCCGCCGTCCTCATTTTTGTTTTTGAATATATGAAAAAGAAAAGCTTAAAACAATATTAACATAATAATAAAGAAGGTTCAAATTTTGTTTATATTATTCCGGCCTCTCTTAAGAGATCATCTGACATTAATAGCCTTGATGTACTCCTATCAGAAATCTACTACCTCCGAAAACCTATCAAGCTCAGAGGACGATCAGAAAAATAAAATAAATTAGAATGAAATTCGCAACTAATCTGGCATTGTAAATCATAAAAACAAACACAAGGTGTGTACTTAAGTCCTTCATAACTCTGCGGTCTGTATACATCCTCGAGCTCTGTATCGCATAATGAAGTAGCGTTACAACAAATTCTCGTGTCATAAGCAGGCACGTCGAGGTATGTACATGTAAAGGGTGCTTTTTTTAGAGGTATAGAACTTTGAAATGGAATAGAACAAAGATGATTTTTTTAAATTGACATGAAATTTACTTTATTCGAAGGATAATCTTCTGGAATTATAACTTAAATGTGATTTCTGGCATATGACTGTCACTACTAGCTCGGACGTAGTCTAATCTGGAGGTCCAAATTTCGATAACTTTTTCCCACATTTGTGGCCGTATATCGGCAATAACGAGGCGAATGTTGTCCTCCAAGTGGTCAATCGTTTCTGGCTTATCGGCGTAGACTAGCGACTTCACATATCCCCACAGAAAATAGTCAAGCGGCGTAAAATCGTACGATCTTGGAGGCCAATTCACGGGTCCGTTACGTGAAACTATGTGGTTACGATTATCAAACGTTTCCTTCAATAAATCAATTGTGGAACGAGCTGTGTGAAATGTTGCGTCGTCTTGTTGCAAACCACAGCTCCTACACATCATGGTTGTTCAATTGACGAACGAAAAAGTCAGTAATCATGGCTCTATAGCGGTCACCATTGACTGTAACGTTCTGGCCAGCATCGTTTTCAAAGAAGTACGGACCAATTATTCCACCAAACCATAAAGCAAATACCAAACATTCAATTTTTGTGGATGTAACGGTTTCTCAAAATACCCTTTAGGATTATGATCACTCCAAATAGGGCAGTTTTGTTTATTGACGTATCCATTCAACCAAAAGTAAGCTTCATCGCTAAACGAAATTCGTTTATGAAAATTGGGATTAACTGCAATCTTGTTTTGGGCCCGTTTGGGCACAATTTCGAAGGGTTGTCAGTCAGTCTATTCATGTTGAAATGCCAAACCAAACTAAAAATAAATCACTTACCATCTGACAAATTGGCCGCCAGTTAAAATAGTGTTGCCAACTTAAAGTTCTATACCTCTAAAAAAAATATGCACGACTGGGTCGCACGAACTTGCTCTTATGCGCGATCACATTGTGGTTCTACAGTCTGAAATAAATTAGCTATAGGAGTATATATGTTATCCATTTGCCAAATCTTAGTTTAGTTTCAGGTGGTATTATTTGAGTATACAAAAATTAACAATATATGCTTGTGTTGCACATATGCAATATGCATAAAAGGAAATTATACTATTTAAACTGGTAAATTGTTTTAAATCAACAAAATTAGAAAGAAATTGATTAAAATACTTTAAATCCGTTTTAACCCAATGCGATGTACACCATCTGATTTCTTATATAAATCTTTATTTATGAGAAAAAAAATTTGAAAATCGTAGGCGCGGTTTTAAAAATAATAAATTTTTTATATATAAAGTTTCGTTTACATTTTTGAGAAAAATAATTGGTACGCCAATTTAAAGCATTTATTAATGTTGCGTTTAAAATTGAACTTTACAAAAAAATCTGCTACCAGTTTTCGAAATATCGAATTTTCAAACAATAATTTTGATTTTTTTTAAAAAAATCCAAAAATCATTTTTTAGAAAATTTTGATACGCACTTTTATTTATATCTGTTACAAGCTTCTATATACAAAATCTAATTTTATTCGGTTGATCAGATATTGAGATAGTCGAAAATCAATGAAACCGTTCTATGAGAGATACTGTTAAAAAACGTAAAATATAAAATTTAAAAATTTTAAATGTTAGATCGTACTAATTTTAACACACAAAAAAACTTTTATGAAAATCGTAGAAGTCGTTTTTGAGAAACAAAATATTTTTCAAAACGGTTTTTTAACATTTGTATGGGAGGCACCGTTATTTTTGAGTATTAGAATAATTTTTGTCAAAAATCTTCTAGATAAAGTTAAAAAACTGTTATTTACCAAGTTTAATGAAAATCGACTAAGTCGTTTTTGAAATATTGAGTTTTCAAAAAAAAATATTAAAACTTTTTTAAAAATCTAAAAAATATTTTTTTTGAAAATTTTGGTACACAATATTATTTTGCATGTATCAATACTTCTTCATAAAAAAATTGATCAGAATCTGTTTAACCGTTTTCGAGAAAAGCGAAAATCAAAAAAATGGTTCTTTGGGAGGTACCATTAATAACCATTTTTCGGAACCATTTTTTTATTAAACAGCAACTTATAACTATTTAAATTTATGAAGTTCTTAAAAACAAATTCGGTAGCGCTGGATTTGAGAAAAATAAGTTTTTCCTTTTTGGCCAAGAAATTTTGTATGACAGCTACTGTTAATTTTGGTCCTAAAAAAAAAGAGAAAAAAACGGGTGGGGGGAATGTCCAAAAAACGCTAGGTACCAAGTTTAAAGAAAATCGACCCATCCGTTTAAGCTGTAGTCGAACCGACAGACAGACAGACAGACAGACAGACGGACGTTTTTGCGAGACCCACTTTTTTTGACTTCTCTATCATCGTAATGTAAAGTTTGATCAAAATCTCGAGTTCGATTTTTTGTACGAATCCATAACTTCCCATATAGTACCTATGTATATCGCAAGTAAAAAACACCCTTTACATACCTCAACCTTACCTCTAGGTACTTTGGTGTCTCTATCTCTTGTTTCATAAAGAAGACTCCCACTTCTTCATTTGAGTAGTAAAACCTTGGAAGAAACTATAACGAAAAAAGTTTGAATATCTGGTGTCACTGCTTAGGAAGCTCAGACAGCTCAAGAGCACATAATTGTGTTGGGTTGGTACGCATACGGAGGTGTAAACAGTGCGGTGTAAAAAAAATCGAAATCTAAGATTAAAATTCTAAGCTTGTTAGGCACTTGTGGTTGCAACTTTTTTACAATCTACTGTGTTTTCGTAGTAATCCTTGGGATAATCGTTCTAATAAACGGCTATTATGATTTTGATACTTTGAAAAAACATAGACAGGTTGTTATATTCTTGGCCACACTTCGAAACAAACTTTGAAAATTAATAAATCTGTAGAATTTACGGGGTAGGCTGTATTGAGGACGCATCACAGTGGAGTATGTGAAAAGTCTTATAAAATGCTGCTGGGAGTGCACAGCCACTCGGGCAGCAAAATAAAGTAATTTAAAAAAATTCACAACTGACATTTATTCACATCACTTGAACCCTCTATAGACCCTGATGCTCATATAGACCAAAATTACACGAATAAACACTTGTAAAAGCCTTCCCAAAACTTTAACTTTATAACAACAAAAATAAAAAAAAACTTTTTCTTTAGCACACTATAAAGAATGTAGCTATACATATATGTAATGTACATACTATATGTTATGATATATGTGATGAATTGTTATGTCTATCGGACCAGAGTGTTTTTTCGTAAAATAAGAAAACTTTTTAATTTGAAAACTTATTTGTTAGAGGATGTAGTTTGTGCAGCAACCGAAATACATACATATAACATGTACCAATGAAATTAAACTTTTGTACAGATTCATCTGGATAGAGTAATAATTGATAAAGGTGTTTATGATGTGGTGTGTGTTAATTTGAATGACTGG
Source organism: Leucozona laternaria (assembly GCA_932273885.2). Taxonomy (NCBI): domain Eukaryota; kingdom Metazoa; phylum Arthropoda; class Insecta; order Diptera; family Syrphidae; genus Leucozona; species Leucozona laternaria. Next base: position 15,716,389 of record OW026368.1, on the reverse strand, counting down.
AGGGATTTTTTGCAAGAACGTAAATAGATTATGAAGTTTGAATAGAATTTATCTGCATCTAAAGGGTTTTCCAACAGGAAAAGGTTATAGTGATATTAAAATTGGATAAAACAAGTTGTGTGTGAGATTTGAGATATCATCAGAGAATTTTGTGTTTATAATTTAAAGGCCATTATGTGTGGAATATGATTTTATTCAAATAGTCTTTGAGGTCACCGACTTATCGGCAGGGCCGGCCCCAGCTAAACTTGCACCCTGTGCAAGATTTGTTGAAAGCGCCCCTTTTTATATTTGATACATACATACATACACTGATACACATGTATTAGACCTTTCCACATTACCCAGAAGGTAGATTTTCATTGCGATATTTTGAGTAAAATTTTCCTTGAATGCAACAATGAAAGTGAAGTTCGTTAGTGCGCAAGAATCAACTTAGTACACTTGTGATGGATACTATTTTGGGATTATTTAAACAAGTTTTGTGGTTAAAATGCAAATGGCGGTACATATTTGTTTGCGCAAGTTCAGATTACATTTTCTTGCTCCTGGTAATGCGCTCCCAGAATGTTGCGCCCTGTGCATTTGCACATCTTGCACATATGGTTAGTCCGGCCCTGCTTATCGGAATAATTCTGTGACAAGAAAACCTCACAAAAAAAGTCACAAAAAGGCACGATGTCGGTGGCCGTATCACGTCACCTCTGCTTCAGATAACCATGTCCGCAAATCTCTAGTGGAGAATGTCTATAGTGACATCATCTGAACTACATATTGTCCATATCCCTATCATCAAAGTTCGGCCAAAAGAAATTATGGTTTATCATCCATCAGTATAGCGCTACAATTTGATGGCGATGAAAATGCCATCGTCTTTTTCGAAGAGGTGGAAATCTCACGGACAGCAGCGATGTTTTTCGCAGATCTTGCATCGCTTGAAAAACCTTTTATAAAAAACAACGAAAAAGCCTGACAAAGTAATAGACCTGAGTTGAGCTTGAAGCCTGACGTGCTAGGCTAAATCCCAACGTGATCACATTAAAACGAACAATACAGCGCCTTTTCGATTGGTAATCCGGGAGAACGATTTGATTGATGCGTGTGAATCCTTCTGGAACGATTCTGAAAAAAACCAGAAGCTAAATTTTCTTCTTTTCAGAAGAAAAACTGTCATTTTGACTCCAATCAAAAGGGCCATTAGTATCATATTAACTTCATTATGTCACTTTGACAATGAAAAATGTGAAAAAGGTATGTTTGTTTACTTTTTTGCACGAAATGTCACTGTTTTAGGTGCCGTTTATTAAGAAAACATGCATACTATGATACTAGTGAAAACTAAGAACATTTTAGTAAAGAGCTTTAATGTTAGTTAATTGTTAACATCATCATCATCCTAACACACCTTAATATCAGGCTGTTTAAAATTTTGCGCCAATGTGTTTTGCATATTTTTTTCGAAAATTTCTAAGAAAAATTAAGGAACGCCAATTTGAACCATGAATTAATGGGCAGTCAAAAATAAATATTCAAAAAAAAAATAATCAACCCGATTTGGGATATAAAATTTTCAAAAAAAATTTTGTAAGTTTTTTTTTTTTAAATCAAAAAAATAAATCCAAAAAAACAAATCAACAAAAAACAGTTAATCGAATAGTAATTAAGAGAAGTCCAAATATAAAAAAAAGAGATTCTATTTGAGGTACTGCTGATAACGGTTTAATTGAAAAATGTATTCTGTTGACTGTTCTAATTTAGGCATTCAGAAAAAAAGTTCATAAAAATTCTTGGAGCTATTTTCGATTAAAATAAGTATTTCGTTAAAGTTTTTTTAACCGATGTTAATTTAAATTCTAATATCAATATTTTGTTTAAATACTCCTGTTGTTAAAAAAACTCCGGAAAGTGTCAACTTTCAGAAAAATCAGTTTTCGAAAAAAAATTGTTTGAATAATTTTGGTTTATTTTAATTTGAATACTTTTTTTAAACTTCTTCAAAAATATGTTCAAAATCAGTCGGATCGTTTTCGAGAAAAGCAACATTCAAAAGAATAGTTCTATTCAAGGTACCATTAATAACAACTATTTTTCGGAATTTCGTAACGATAATTAACTTAATTATCATTTGTTATAAAAATCTCAGAAACAGTTTTTGAGAAAAAAGTCACATTTTCCTTAATTTTAAGATTGTCACTCCAAAAACGCTATTTGTTAAAAATCAATTTTAATAAAACCGAATTCATCTTTGTAGGCTGTAGCTGAACAGATATGTAGATATAATTGCAAAACCCACTTTTCTAATTTTATTAAGAAAAATTGACTTAAAACAAAGAAAAAAACTAATAGAAAGGAAAGCACTTTTAATGTAATAACTTTTTTTTTTAAAAACAAAAACCCATTTCTTAATTTTATTTTTAAAGAAAATTTATTTAATGAATTGGTTTTTGAAAACCAAATTTTTCCAAAAAAAAATTCAAACCGATTTTTTTTAAATTTTATATTACTATCCGCTAATTTTGTTTTAAATATTTGAATTTCACGAAAACAGTGAAGTTTTTTTTTTTTTAAAAATTGAAAATTACGAAAACTACATTTGTTCTTAAAACCGTGATTTTGTATTAAAAAAAAAACATAAAATACCCTATTGTGTCTCTTTTTAAAAAAAAATCTATTCAATTCGGTTCTTATTGGTGATAGCTAAATTTTTTAGACAGAATTAAAGTTTGATGTTGAAGCATTTATCGAAAACAATTTTTTTCAAAAACTATTCTTTAAATCAATTAAATTCAAATATAAAATTGAAGAATCTATTTGTTGCCTTTCAAAAATTATATTTTGATATTATTTGTGTTGCCGATGTTTTTAATATTTTCATTTTCTATCTTAAGTAAATTTTTACCAAATTTTCATTGCTGTCGATGTGGAGGAAAAAAAAAACACCTACCTCCCCCCTTACAATAGTTTTCTTCATTCAATCCAACTCTATCGCTTAAATGCATCTTATGCAATCCACCCTGTATATCGCAAATTAAAAAAAAAACCTTCATCTTCAATGTTCAACTTCTCATAACTTTGAACCATAAAATAAAGACCATTCGAGCCACTCTTGCATACAATTTTCATTTACCTATCTACATTGTGTTTGTTTTTTGTTACACTGAGAGGATAGCGAAAGTTTTTGCTGCGTGTCATTTGTGGATAGTCAACTTGTAGGTACTAAGTAAAAATTGCATCCATTCAACTGCCAGGACTATTAAAATCATTATTTTCTAATTTAAAAAGAAAAAAAAAACTCACAGTCTTATTTATATTCAGAAGAGATTATAAAAATGTAGGTACCTACTTACTTCGAAACTATACCTACCTTACAAACAAGTTTATTAAAAACCATTATAAAAATGAGAAATTACCCTTGCAATCTTATTTTTGCTGAAGAAAAGCCCGCTGCCTAGGATATTCATTTTCATTCATCTAACTTTTAAGCAGGAGGGGTTTGCTTTAGATGAATTTTCCAGGAACATGACAGCATCTTGTGTTGTGTTGTGTTTCTTTACAAAAGTTATATGAGTCAATATTGAGTGATCTGTAATAGGGTCAACTATCAACAGTACACGTAATGGAGCTAGTTGAAACCATGATGATGTTGATATAATGTAGATATGTTATGTAGACTTAGATTTTTGTCTTGACTTTTGCATGGAAAAGTTTTGTGAGGAGGTATTAGAAAATGTCCTGGTTTATTTTTAACCGAGATTAAAATTTGCCTTTTAAAATGACCATAGCTACCATTTTGTATTGAGGAGATGTTTAGAAAAAGATTTTTTAAATAATATTGAAAGTAAAAGTAGTCTGTAACCAGAGGAGGAACCGTAAGATAACCTATGTCAACACGGCTTTTGAAACAGATATGTACATAATATTAAGGCCAAACATTTACAAATGTTGACTTTTCGGATTTCATTGGTTCAGAAAATGGACATTTCCAGTCTCATAAGGGGTTTCAAATGACTATCCTCGTTACGATACCGCAATAATCGGACATTTGATGGTTGTTATAATGAGTTCGACGACATTTTCTTTTTTTTGTACTTTTAATACATCTTGAAAACTATCGAAAACGATATCAAATCTGAGATTCTTTTTTCTTTGTGAAATGTGGGCGTGTCAAAGAATTTTTAAGGGATGAACTGTTGAAAAGATCGATATCTATCAAATTCCTATATTTTCATCATTATTGGCAGCAAGATGACTTTTTCAAAGAAGGGGTGTGTCAGCTAGACAGTGGGTGAAAATTAACTGTGATAGTTACTGAATAACCTTCTTACTATTTCCTAGGTATTGGACAAGTTTTTGATTCGTAAAAAAAACGATCTCGAAGTTGGGATTTAAATCAAACGTGACATTAAGAGCAAAGTCGGACCTGCAATTCTATATATCTATCTGTATGTCTGTTTGTACCTCGACGTATAGCCTAAGCCACTTGAATTTTTTTAAGCAGCTTAGTTGAAATTTGATTGTTAGTTCTAATAATAACGGTACCTGGCCATAAACCAACTATGAAAGACGTTATTTATTTCGAAAATGTCTCAAACGATTTTAAAGCAATTTTTTGTGAGTATCATATCGTAAGTATTTTCTGCATTTTGGTAAAAACAAATTTACAAAAATCATTTATGAACGGGAGGTACCTGGCGTAACGTTACTTTCACGTTAACGGTTTAACAGATTTCTATCAAAATTTGTATATTTTGTTTGTATCCCACTTCACTTTATAAATAGCATTTTTTTTTTTAATATTCAAACACAAAAAGAATTTCTGAAACCAGATGCCACTTTTTGTTTTCACCCCATTTCACCCTAAAAATAACAAAAATTGAAAAAGAATATAACAAAATCCATTTCCTAACCGCCTACAGCTCTACCTATTGAACGTGCGGTAATTGAATTGAAATGAAAAACGAAATGTGCGCCTACAACGCCACCTGTTGAGAATTTTCCTTCTCTTATTTCTTTCTGAACCTTTGCGTAACTATTACGAACAAACCCACAGAAGGAAGTACCCAATTTGGTTCTGTCGTTTTCAAGTTTTAAGCATCCACACACACCAAGATCCATTTTTATATATATACCTACACTTAAAATGGCATCGGTATAATAAACAAAAATATTTTTTAAGAAAATCCCTTTTATTCTAATTTTTTTTAAAGTTTTAAGAATTTTCTTATGAAAACCGGTCTAACGTTTTTTTGAAATTTGTTTTCAATAAATTCAATTTTTTTTCAAAAATTCTACCGTCGCCTGCCTTCTTTATTTTAAGCTCAAAAGACTTTTTTTAAGGAATTGTTTTTAGCAATTTGAAAAATGAGTTTTACACTTTTTAACATTATCTCTAATTAATTCTGTTATTTAAAACTCGAAGCCGCTTGAACCACAAGAGCAAGTTCGTGATATCCAGCCTTGCATTTTATTTCTCAAAAGTATCAATAAAAAATAAGAGCAAGTAAGTGGGACCCGTAAGTGAATTTTAATACCTTTTTTAAACATTATATTGTTAATACCCCACTGTGTGACGTGTGCTCCAGATGGTATGTTCTTACATTCAATAAAATAAAAATCCAATTATAAAAACCAAGTTTACAGTCTACTTTCATGGATTTGCTTCTTTTTGTTTTTGTTTTTTCTGTTTCTGTTGCTATGTTCTATTCGTTCAATCACATATTTGTTTGCTCACATTTATAGACGTAGTAAAAACTTAAACAGCAATACACATTGGGTAGCTAGCAGTGCTCGTTAGCCATGCTGTTACCATTAAATTCAAATGCTCTTGACTTTGTATGGCCTGTAATACCTAAACTAGCAGCAAGCCACCAGCCTTGAAGAGCCAAGTAGAGCTCTTCATTGAATGGTAATGACCAGAACCGAACTGGGCGTCCCGCGACTTAGTTGGCGAAAGTGTTACATGGATGCAAAAATAAATTCCATTCGCACCGATATCGACATTCGATATAGATGGTAAAGTTGGTTGGTGTTTAAAGAATGTTGAACGCATTTTTATTTTTATTTATTTTTTTTACTCTCATTTTTTACCATAGTCATTTGCATTTTTTCCAATATCGCCAGTAATTTAGTTTAAATTTTGATAACCGAAAAGGGATTTTGAAAGGTCTTTGGCTTTTATGAGACATAGATTAGTGACACAGTGCTGCCATTTTTTTTTTTAAATTTATAAATGGAGTAATTTGTGTCTTAACTCTGAACAAAGTTCATAGCTTATGAAGTTTCTATAACTGGGTTGATACAAGGCTCTTTACGGGCGATAAAAAATTACCTAAATTGGTCTCGATCAATAGATCATAAATCTCGATAATTATTGAGACCTTGAATTACATAAGCGTAAAATGACATTTTAAATAACTTTTATTTAATATCTTGGTCTTAAAACTTTTACCAAGCTCGTTTGAGCCTTGTACACAAATATAAAAAATGAAAATGACTCCCTCGGGATTTTATCTGTTTTTTAATGTGTTTCAAAGAAGCACTTGCACATAATGATTTCTCAAGCTTCGGCATTAACTTTTCCAAAAAATAAAGACAGAATCTATTCAAAAATCATCATTCAAATTCTGTGTCTTCTTTTTTTGCAATTTGGCAACCCTGGTTATGGACAAGCAATTTTTATTAAATTCTCAATCGTTATATAATGTAGGTATATTCGGGTGTGCAAAATTATTTTTTTTTTATTCGCAATGGAGTGAACGGCGATAAAATAAAAGCATTTACAACGAAAGGAATGGCTTGAATATTAATTTGATTGAATTTTTCGAACAGAAATGTTCAGCACCCAAAGCAGTTTAATGAATTCTACAAAGTTATTTGACAAGTAGGAGGGTGGTAGTGTGTGTTGTGCAGGCATGGTATATATGTAAATTTAAATGTATATATGTATGTAATATGCATGTATGTAAGATGTGATAAATCTCTTCTATAGAGATATTGATGGAATACTATATAAATTCTTGTTGCAATACAGTAAAAGTTATTTGTATAGTGCTGATATATACATATGTATATGTATACCAATATAGTATTAATGCACATGTCAAGTAATGCACTCGTAAACGAAATTAAACTTCAATCAAATATCAAATATACAACGGTTGGGTTGATATTCTTTGAACTTGGCATCGCCTATACAAATACATGCTGTACAAGTGTACAACCGTATCCGTTGGATTGGAACCAACTTTTAAGGAAAGTGTTAAAAGCTACTTCAACATTAAAGCTCCATGTTCTTTGGAGGTGGCGAACTGCTTATGAGTAGATGCAAACGACAATCTAGTACCAGCAGTGCTGCCATATTGTTGGAAAAGATTTATCATACAATGAGCTAATTTGTATCATATACAAAGGACAAAATTATTTTACAAAAATAAAAATCTTTAGTTTCTATATGTGACAGTCAAAATGTCATTTTCTTTTGACGTAATATGATGATTGTTAGTGACGGAAACGTATGGTGGTTTGTGTTATTCACACAACCAGATGCATTTACAATCAATCTGACTTATAGCAGTTTGTACCATCCTCAAATTTGTTTTCTTTGAATTATTTATGAGTACTAGATTACAAAATTATAAAAAGATCGGTTCAATCATTAAAAAAAATATACGCGGAAAAGCCAAAAATGAGACCATTTCCCCAAAAAAAAAAAACGTAGAAGGTGAATTTAAAAAAAAAAAACATGAAACGTGGTTTTCTTAAAATTACTTTGGTAATTGCATTTCATAGAATCTTTCGAGCTACCTCTTCTAGACGTGGTAAACGAAAGATTCGAATCACATAAAAATGCTCTGCACCGAATTTGTAGCAAATCGGCCTACCTGCTTATGGTCTAACTCAAATAACAGTAGACGGATGGAAGCAAAGACGCACACACCGACGCGACGGAAGATATAACGAAATCCACCTATTCTGACTTCTCGATCAGTTTTCCAGGTTTTCAAAAAATCTAAGATCATATCTAAAAAATTCCCAGTTCGCCATTAGAAGCTTTTTCCTTTGCCTTATAAAGGGTTTTCCAATAAGAGGTGTTATTTTGAATAGCCCGCTATTTCGGTAGCTGTCACTTTTGAAGCTGTCATTTTTTGACATTTGACAAGTAGAAACTACGCCATTAATAAAACTGGAACAATACACGCTTCAACAACGCATTGAAATTATTAAAATTCACTATAAAAATGGTGAAAATTTGGCAGAGACGGTTCGTAAAACTAAAACATTTTTGGGTCATCGTGAAGCACCTTGTTGGACCGCAATACAGAAATTGGTGGACAAATTCGAGCTGTTCGGACAAGTTAGTGATGTGAAGAATAAAACCCGTGCACGTCACCCAAAGTGTTGAAGAAAACCCAGGTTTGTCCATTCCTCGTCGTTCTTTGGAATTAGGCATTCCACAAACGTCATTACACCGTATTTTGCATAAAGACTTGGGTCTTAAGGCTTATAAAGTTCAGTTAACACAAGAACTCAAGCCGGCTGATCATCAACAACGTCGTGTCTTTGCTGATTGGGTCCTTGAAATGCATGAAAATGATCCGGAATTCCATCGAAAAATCATCTTGACTGATGAGGCCCATTTCCACCTCGGAGGCTACGTCAACAAGCAAAACTGTCGCATCTGGGGCTCGGAAAACCCAAGAGTTATTGTTGAAAAGCCTCTCCATCCTCAACGCGTGACTGTTTGGTGCGGTTTATGGTCCGGCGGGGTCATTGGACCTTACTTTTTCGAAAATGAGGCTGGAGCAACAGTTACGGTCAATGGATTGCGCTATCGAGAGATGATTAATGATTTTTTATGGCCGGAATTGGATGGTATTGATCTGGACAACGTTTACTTTCAACAAGACGGCGCTACGTGCCACACAAGCAATGAAACCATCGATATTTTACGGGAAAAGTTTCCGGACCGTGTTATCTCTCGAAGAGGTGATCACAATTGGCCACCGAGATCTTGTGATTTAACACCTTGCGACTTCTTACTTTGGGGCCAGGTGAAAGATAAGGTCTACGCCAACAGCCCAGCGTCGATTCAAGACCTCAAAGATGGAATTCGTGAGGCTATCGAGGACATAGTGCAGCCACTTTGCGATTTGGTTATGGAAAATTTCATGAAAAGGATATGGTCCTGTAAGCGTGGTCGTGGCGGCCATTTGGCTGATGTTATGTTTCATTATTAACGGCATACCTTCTTCTTTATAATGAAATAAACATTTGATCATTTATCTCAAAAAATGGCATTTTACTTTGAATATCAAAATAACACCTCTTATTCAAGTTTCAAATTTTAGCCTAACTTAGTTTTTTTTAGCCTAACTTATTTTTCGGGACCTTTCGCTTTTGGTATGAAGAATAGTGAAATTACAGGGTGTGCCAAATAAGACATTCCTTTGTAAATGCAAACAGCTCTTAATGTACCCTCAACATTAGTCTCCTCAACATTAGTCTAGATCACCAGGATTGAGCTTTTGGATCAACTGGAATTTTGTTAGGCTATACAGGTGCAGAACTTTTTTCAAAATTTTGGGACGCTTTATAGCCAACTGTGTTGAATCGCATCGTTGCGCCGTGTTGATGTTTCAGGACCAACTGCACATACATATATCTGGCCGATCGTCTATAACAAGGTCTGCCCGTATACTTTTCACATATATAACATTCCCATATCGCTCAAATTTGGTCACCACAGGACGAATTTTCGCTGCTATTGGAACATTTGGAACAACATAAAATGTGTAAATTTGTGTAAATTATTCAGCAGCCATTTTACAAAAATAATTGGACAGTTTTTGTTGGCTGTGGGCTCATGTGGTATTCTATTATTAAAACTACCAATCTTTATGTATAAAACATAATAAAAATAATTCGAAAATATATCTATAAATAAAAAAGTTGTTCGTTTTTACCATTGGTGGTCTTATTCGGCCTACCCTGTATAAACTAAGCAGATCCACACAAACTTATTAACTAACAGAAACCATTGAACCTGAACGCATGTTCCATTTTTCCACTTTCACCAAAAATCCTAAATAAATTTTTTAAAAGCAGTACATCAATATATTTTGTAAATATATTGCTAAGACTAAACAGGAATATCCAGTACGAGGAAGTATGAGGTCACTAAGACCTTTCAGATGACATACTTTTTTGCATACTTTAATGCTAAGATCACGGAACTCATCATTTCGTTATCGTTTTGAATGTTCTTTTTTTTTTAAGTAGAAATATCGACCTAGAGCTTGAATCTAGAAGATGCCAACATTTTTTAAGGGACTATATTGTCATGACGTTATCTAGCTGTTGCGCCACCAAATTTATTTAATCTTAAAATACAAGTTTTCAATTTAAAATTTTATTTTTTGCCGAACCACCGAGGCCGTGAGAACCCCCTACACTACCACTGCGACCAACGAAAGTCTCAGAATTTTTTACTCCTAAAAGATACAGTTTCGTCCTAGTCTTGCTTCGAGTACTGTAGAGCTAGACGAGATGAAACTGAAATTCTTCTCTTATCATGTCCAGCTTCTACACAACGCTAAAGGCAGAAAAAAAAATATTTTTGCAATGAAAGTGAGCAAATGCCATATAAAACTTTGACTTCGTTTAATTAACTGCTGCCTCAACTCAACCAAAGCCTTTGAACTTCCATCAAAAATCCAATATTTTTTTCTCTTTTTAAACTTGTAATTTCTTTCACATGTTGTTTACACTTCAAATGCACTGCACAAGCACATCATGACTATGAACTGCACATTCTCTGTAATATTTCCATAGTGAAACTAGAAACTCTTTATAAAATCTTTGATTTTCATCTCAGCAAAGAGATATTTTTTTTTTTATTTTTTTATTTTTTCTTTTGATTAATTCAGGTGGTGTGCAATCATGTTCAATCTGTATGTGATGCAACTTTGATTGCAATAATTAAGTTATTTACAAACTTTCCTCTCATCGAATTTTCTGACATTTCTTTTATTTCTTTCGTTGAGCGAAAAGGATAATTACGGTTTAATTCCAGCAATAAATTTGTTTTGATACGCAATTAATATCTGGGTGAAAAGTTTGTAGAGATGGGCGAGGCTTAAATTGATTGTGACGAAGATGATAGATGATATCAAAAACAGGCTATTAAAAAAAATAGTTTTAAAATTGAAGTGATTCATTTCTTTTAAAAAAAATCGCGTTTAACTAATGAACCAACCAGTTGTCGCCTTAATTTATTGTTTAACTAAAGAAAGATACTTTAAACCTCAGGAAACCTTATAAGCGACTTTTATTAAACTTAAGCTCAAAGGCACTTAATTCTATCTGAAGTAATTATAAAAGTTGTAAACTTGCTATCGACTTACAGGAGCAACACAGAAAAAGAGTATGCAACTTAAGAGCCTCTCATATTTTTAAACTCTCCCCCTAATTATACCTCAATCCCCAAGGTATAATTAAATATTGCTTAAGAAGTTATTAAACTATACCATCTGCATCAAATAAATCTCCGGACAGAGAACTCATTTCGACCAAGAAAAGTAAACTCGAAAACAAACAAGCTGAAAATGCCGCTGTGTCGCGGCGCGGTAGACAACTGCTCACACAATGTCAATTGTAATCTGTTAACATCTTAAATAACACTTTTTGGAGTAGTAGATGTAGTCGTATAGGTGTTTTAAGAAACGTGATTTTCGAAATCTCATTTTTGTCGTCACTTGCGACACCAACAACGCAAAACTTTCATAATTACTTTCGAATTTAATTCCACCATCTTTAAGGTATAAGGTTTTAGGAAAGATAATCTAAGAGAGCAAATGTAACTGCTGCTGACCTCTTGCTCTTTCGGGTTCTTCATATTTCAAGCACTAGGGAATTTTACCCAGATATTCCCATTACTATTTCTTCAGTCTATACATCTTTAACTGAGATGAACTTTTCCAAAGAGGAAATTTAATCCCAAAAGATAAATACAATTCTTTTTGCAAGTTAAAGTTCAACTAAAGGAAATAACTTCAATTAGTCCTTGTTGACTTGGTAGTAGAGCCAGCGTTTACGATATCGAATGCCAAATAATGTGCAACTCTAAAATATCTCTATCTCGAATGAAAAATCAAGTAAAGGGATATCCGGTTATTTTTAAAAGCACATTGCAATTATCATCGTTGGTTTTCGTATATAAGGAAGGTGTGATGGGTTAAGTAAAAGGATGCCAAGCAGAGAGTGTCAGGTTAAACTTGAACTTTCAGACTTGGATAGAAGTCAATCAGGGATGGAAAAGTAATGAAAAACCATGCAATTATCTTTTCGAGAATTCGATAGTAAAGTTTTTGTTGGTCTTTCGATTTATCTGTCTTTCTGCTGAAAAAAAAAACCATTCAACTGATATTGTGAAGTATTTGTGGAATTGGATTTCTTTTCTTCTGAATTTTTGAAGGACAATCTATGATAAAAGTTCGCTCATGATGATAAATGTATTTTAAATTTTCACTAGTTCTAGAGCTTCCCGTATTCGCAAAAAGAACAAGAATAAAATTTGTGTTGTTTTTCAAATGAAAATTAATGTACTATCGATGTGCGTCAGTCACTTTCGAATAATCAAGATATAAATCGATTTTTGGTGGCAAATGGATTTTAAATAATAGAAGTACAATTTCTTTCAAATTGCATACGGAAATTTTGAAGCCAAGTAAAGGGTGTTTTTCAATCTGGCAATACTTTTTTCGGAGTTGGTCTTTCTGACAGCTGCCACTTGATGTATGCTCAATTATAATGAGTAGACGTACTCCTGAACAACGTTTGCAAATCGTGCAAATTTATTACCAAAACGAGATGGGCACCGATCCCGATTTTCACAAAAGAAATTCGTTCAGCGATGCAGCTCATTTTTGGTTGAATGGGTATGTTAATAAGCAAAATTGTCGTATTTGGAGTGACCATAATCCACAAGAAGCTATTGTTGCAACGCGCGCCGTTACATCTACAAAATATCACTGTTTGGTGTGCTCTATGAGCAGAGGGAGTCATTGGCCCATATTTCTTCAAAAGTGAAGCCGGCCATAATGTTACAGTCAATGAGGAACGCTATAGAGCCATGATTAATGACGTTTTCGTGCCTGAATTCGAGAATGTTGATGTGGACGACCTTTAGTTCCAACAAGACGGCGCTGCATGCCATACAGCCAACGAAACATTCAATTTATTGAAGGAAACTTTTGGTGAGTGCATTATCTAGCGTGGCCTCCTAGATCGGGCGATTTAACACCCCTAGACTATTTTTTATGGGGTAGGTACCTTACATTATTTTGTTTATAAAAATAGTCAACAGTTGGTAAAGCTTTACAATTGAAGCTATAAATAATCAACTAATAGACTGAGACACGTGAATCATATATTCAGTCTTTATTTATAAACCCTTTCCAAAGTTTATCTAATTTTGGACAGCTTTCTAACTCCAAACCTTTATTTATAAACATTTAACATCGATTGTCTGGCTAAGACACTGCAACCGAATCTATTATTAAGCGGATACGTTCAATATATACAAGGTAAGGCAAATTTCTAGTTACAAATACAAAAGTTTATCATCAATATATTCATTGTACGTTTCAAAAAGTTACAAAATTGACAGATTACAGGGATGTCAGTGAATATATTAGGACATATTTAGACAACTACTGTTAAAATGTGTTTATAAATATGAAGACGTCCAACTATTTAAATAATGGCTTTCTAGACAACTGTCTAAGACATTTCATACACAATTGAATTGCCAACTCCAGCTGTCAACTAAATTGATTCTATAGGCCGCACACTACATGAACTTAGTTTAAAGATTACTGACTGCTTCAACTGTCAAAAACATTGTTTGTCTAAAGAAGAACACTACTACAATTTGTTAATTTGCTCAGAAGATGAGTTAAAAAAAGCTTAATAAAAGGTGGTTAAATTTTAAGGGCCGATGTTGATTTTGAACGATGTTGATTTAAAACACAAATTATTTAGGAAATTATTGTCATTTATTTTTATTATGATAATATTGGTATGGTTCAATTATGTATGGAACAAAATATCGGCCAAATGGCCGACGCAATCTCGGCGGCACACCTCCATCCGATGGTCCAAATTTTCGATGACGCTGAGGCATAATTGAGGTTCTATGCCGTTAATGTGCCGAATTATCTCATCCTTAAGACCTTTAATTCTTGCTGGCTTATCGACGTACACATTTTCTTTCAAATAACCCCAAAGAAAGAAGTCCAACGGTGTCAAATCACATGATCTTGGCGGACAATTGACATCGCCACCACGTGAGATAACACGGCCATTGAATTTTGTCGCGCAAAAGAGCCATTGTCTCGTTAGCTGTGTGGCAAGTGGCACCATCCTGTTGAAACCACATATTGTCCACATCCATATCTTCCAATTCGGGCCATAAAAAGATCGTTATCATCTCAACACCATTCACAGTAACTGCCTGACCGGACTCCTTTTGGAAAAAATACGGCCCGATGATGCCGCCAGCCCATAAACCGTACCAAACAGTCACTCTTTGTCGGTGCATTGGTTTTTCGACAATCACTCTTGGATTATCATTCGTCCAAATGCGGCAATTCTGCTTATATTGACGAATCCACTGAGGTGAAAATGTGCCTCTTCACTGAAGATGATTTTCTTCGAAAATTGATCATCCACTGTTGCCATTTCTTGCCACCATTCTGACCATTGACGACACTTGAAATGGTCAAGAGGCTTTCCATGGTTCAAATTGAGTTAGTCTGAAATTGAGAAATGTCAAATGAAATGCAGAAAAAAACTTGACGTTTAGGTGTGGTTCACATTCAACATCGGCCCTTAAAATTTAACCACCCTTTATTAGAATTAATGATTATTGCAGTGTTTAGATGATGATGAAGGAATATAAATAAAAAAGAAAAAAATTTTGGATGAAAGAGTAGCTGAAGAATACAAAAAAATCAGGAGAATTATAAGTTTGAATTAGGGTTGAACTACGGCGCAGTGTCAAAAGTCCATAAGTCAAAAGTCCACAATGGATTTCTGACCCACTTGGATGAGTTACAAGTCCACAAATTAATTGTGAACTTTTTACCCACCCAAGTGGGTCAAGAGTCGATAACATTTCGAGTCGTAAATCCACAATATTGAGGAGAATGTGCGGGCCATACGTCCACAATAAATTATTGTAGTTACTTATATAGTCAAATATTTTCGAAATCTGTTTTATAAAAAATAAAAAAAATCCCCTCAGCAAAAAAATTATCATACTAAAAGTAATTTAATATAAATAAATTATCTACGTGAAATTCAACATAAACAATTCGAATAAAAAACAATTGGACAATATTCAAAACAAAATCTTTTACTTCAAAATAACAATTTGCTTGAAACAATGAGGTTTCCAGAATTCCAAAAAAAAAAAAATTGCATATAACCAACCTCGCACCTACTCCAAGTCCTATAGTGAAGCCCAGCAGGGGGGGTGCAGGGGGGCAGCACAATCCCACAATCAGCAGGTCAATAATCCACAAAGGAATTCTGTGGACTTCTGGCCCGATTGGATGGGTTAAAAGTTTACAATTGATTTTTGGACTTGTAACTCATCCATAAGTGGATTTGTGGATTTTTGACACTGCGCCTTGAACTACAGATCGACCTACCTGTCAATCTCGCATCGAGTTAAAATTTGTTTGGTTTGACAGTTCATCAAATGACTTCCCTACACACAGTTCAATTGAGTTGAAAACACATACGAGTTAGTTGAAAACACATACGAGTTGATTAGATCAGGCCAGCTCTGGCCAAGATTGAGGCTTTTCTTGACGATCTCGATGAACTTTCTAGGGTAATCTTTGGTTTTAACTCCTGTCTTATATCCGTTAGACTCCCTTAGGCCGCGAAAAAGCTGACTAAGGTTTTTTAAAGATGTATCCCTCTTAGATCCATCATTGGGTACATCCACAAATCCCTGTTTTAAAATCACCTTCCAGGTCAAAATGAGTTATGGTGTCAAAATGTCACGCGCTCTCCAGTGAAAATTGGGTCACTTATCTAGGTTGCTCTGGGCTGCCATTTCTACAACTAAATTGAATCATGCATAGTTTGTTTAAGGTTGTTTTTAGGAAATCAAATAAATTTTGATAATTGTAGGGGAGATGACACACCACTTCAAAATCATATTTTCAGACAGTCGATATTAGATATTCAAATACAAAATATTTACACAACAAAAAACTGCTAACTTTTGAAATATACATATAACTTCTATAGTAGTTGTTCTATTTTCAAGTAATAAGGGTTAAATGGAAGATGTCCCAGTAAGCAACAAATAGCCACAACTGACACTTCCGGTGACCGGTTTCTCGAAAAGTTCTTTTCCAAAACAGTTAAAAACTTTTCATCAAACAAAATAGGAATGCTTTCAAGACATTTCCCTCTCCATACTCCTGCCGACCCCTAAACTTTTACTTATTTCCAATTATTCCGCTCGGATGAATTTCTTGCAGTCGTCAAAGTTTAAAAAATTCTTCTTCAAAAGAAAAAAAAAAACAAAGACAATTACACTTAAGTTAAATAAATTGATTCTATTATATTATTTGCACAAAAGCAACAACAACGCTATATAAGGCAAACAAAAAAAGAAACAAAATAATTTCCATAACTTTTTCATCATTACACCAAAGCCCATCCAGACAGGCAGTTTCAGATTTTCACTCGAAATAAAGTCCTACTCGGATTCACTTGAGTGCCATTGCCAGGCACAAGAAGTTCGACAAGATGCCTGAGGTCGTTCGTGATGTCCTGTTATATGAGTATATTTGTATAGTACCTAACTATAAGGATAACAATGATTTGAGCTCAGCATGGATGTGCTTTGCTTAATCTGAATGGTTGCTCGATGGAGCATATGGTATTTAAAGAAGATCCATTAATCTTTTGCAAAATATGTAGGTAGGTTAGATACCTGCTCCTTGTACAGACAGGAATGTTTTACTTTTTTTTTTTTTTTGTTTCTGTTTTTTTTTACGGTCCTTAGCGGAGAAAGCTTTGAACGGGAACAGAATAAGTGGCATAAAGCGTTTAACCATTGAACCAATTATACGGAAACAAAAACCTTAACAACACAGCTGGAGTATTCCTTGAAACCTAATTGTATTCATCGGAGCAACTGATATCGTTTTAAGCAAAGAATGTTTTTTTTTCTCATTTTTTCTTAAACAAAAAAAGAAGAAATTGGACCTTTTTTCGATTTAATGGAATGTTAACAGAATATCCCTAAAGGTATAATATCCAATTTGACAAGGTGAGTGAGTTAACAGTTTAGCCAATAACCAAATTCCAACAGTATATAGCCAACCCAAATGTTGTATTATTATGTTGTTGAATGAAATTAGGGTAATGTGCTATTTTTGTACAGGGTTGTGCAAAAGTCACTTACATAATTTAAAAAGATTAAATTTATCCTTGCGGTAGGTAAAAAAAATATAGAATTTATAAAAAAAACGAGCTTGAGATTTTAATAACGCCTTAGGCTTCGGCTACGCAATGAGCGACGACTCGCTTAAAAAATCGCAAGTCACTCAGGGTTTATGTGGCCACCTCCATACGATTTCATGTGTTTTAATTTTCTTGCGTCGCTCAGCGACTTGTCGCTGAATCGCTCATCACTCAATCGCTCAATCACTCAATCGCTCAATCACTCAATCGCTCAATCGCTCGTCGCTCATTGCGTTACCGGCGACGCTTACGGTGGCCGAGCCCTGAGCAACAGGCGACAGAGTGACAAAATTCTGAGCGACTTAATTAAAACACTTTATTTCGAAAGTTATTTGAAGCCTTTCATATAAAAATTTTAACTAAAATCGATAAAGCTGTTAGCGAGAAAGTCGGAAAAGAATACTGAATGGACAGTTCGAAAAAAAGCTTGGTATCCAGTTCTATGTAAATTGACCGAATCGACGAAACTGTACAAAAATTAAAACAACAAAAAAAAAATGCTACGTTTGAATGGTTACACTTTAAACTTTCTGGGCAATTTAATAAAAAAATAAATACTTTTTTTTTTTATTGTATTTTTATTATTTGTTTTTGTTAAATCTTAAAATTTTTATAATTTTTTTAAAAACTCCATTTTGACAAAAAATTGAATTTTCTACAAAATATTTTCGAGTTATACGAAAAATATTGCAAATTGATCAGTGTGACTGTTCTCTCATAAGCACTCGGGTGAATTTAGTGGAATTTTGTGGCTTTAGGATGCTTGCCCCACACAAAAATAGTCAATAATAGAAACTTTTAAACGAAAATTGTTTCCTTCTTCTACTGATTATCCGGTTAGTTGAATATTAGGTGTTAGCAGTCTTGCATTTATTCCACTATGTTTGTCTGCATTAGTGTTTATTCAAACCAAGATGTCAAAGTATTTTATTTCACTTTTATTCGCCAGTATGGACATCAATGTGAAAAGCTCACAATTAATAGTTTCAATTCAATTCAATTCAATTCAATTTATTGCATACATAAGAAATATTTGTACATTAAGATTTAAAATCTTTTATAGTACTTAGATATAAATATAGATAGATACTAATTTAAAATTTTGATCAAACTTAAAATTAAATATAAATTTACAAAAATATTGATTACAAATAATGATAGCAAGATAGATAGAGAAGAGATAGGAAGGAGTTTTAAAGATAGAAAGAAGAAAAGAAAAGAGTTTAAGAAAGAATCGAGAAATGAAGAATAATGGCACTTTTAAAGCGATTGGCATTAAGAATTGATCTTATACTCATTGTTAGAGAATTCCATAATTTAACGGCATGAATAAAAAATAAACGCGAAGAGTTGAGAGTGAAAATGTGATGGTATTAGACTAAAAGTTCTAAGAGAACGAACAGAATTAAGTTTCTCATACAAATACAGCGGGGTCTTTACAGTAACAAGATTATGTAAGAAGATACAATTTCTGGCATCAATATATTGAGTCAAGGTAGTTCCTAAGAGGTTTTTTGCATGGTATGAGATATGATCATACCTTCGGAGCCCATGAATGTACCTAACCGAATCATTAAATGCTACTTGAATTAAGTTTACGTTGGGATAAAGAATCCACATTAAGGTATACGACTTCAGAGTAAGTAATCAGGGGTAGAATGAGACTTTTAACAAGTCTTTTTCTGGTTTCGGGAGGAGTAAAACTTGAAGCCATCCACAGCTTCCGAAGACATCCATATATTCTACCTATGACATAGTTGGTATGGTCATATCCTGATAGATCAGAGTTAATTACGAAGCCCAGACTCGTCACCGTTTGAACAATTTTCAGCTTATCAACCGAAAGTACAATTTCAGGGAAGGCGTTGAGTGCTAATTTCTTTTTAGAAATTGGGATAACTTGCGATTTCCTGGGATTCAGTAGCAATCCATTTGCCATTGACCAAGAGTATATGTTACAAAGGTCCTCATTTAAATTGTTAACGAGTTCTGCTATATTGTTAAGTGGACGAGCTATATACAGCTGTACATCGTCAGCATAGAGATGTACCGTGGTATGTTTGCAGACAGTTGGTAAGTCATTGATGAACATACAGAAAATGATTGGACCTAGGATTGATCCTTGAGGAATACCCTGTTTTACAGATAAAAGGGAATAAAAAGAATCATTGGTTACAACTCTCTGAAATCTATCAGATAAATAACTTTCAAGTAGTCTGATTGCAGAATTACCAAAGCCAAAAAGGTGTTTCAATTTCCAGGAAAGAAATTTGTGGTTTACTTTGTCCAAAGCCTTTGAAAAATCGAGGAGACAGAGGAGTGTAACACGTTCTTTATCATAGTTTGTGCCAGTTTTTGGTCATATCCCTTTAAGATACATTGATTTTTAAACTTCCAGAATATCGCTGATTATTATAATCGAAGTGACGCTGAAAAAGAATCCTGATGGCCTCGACTTTTGGAATTTGTATGTCTAGTCTATACGAACTGATTGTTTTAAGCTTTTTATGATCCCGTTTTTTTTTTTTTAATTATTTAAATGCTAGTGTAATTTTAAGTTTTAATCTTTAAATTCAATTATGTAGTGCAATCTGCAATCAGTGTAGTATATAAAATGTATATAAAAAAAACATTTCAAGTTAATTTGAACAAAATCAATTTGCGCATTTAAAAATGATGTTAAATACCTAGTTAAATCTCTTGTTCCTTGTCCAATTAGGTTAGTAAAAATTAGTACCCAATCCATGTAGAATTATCTCTCTTGAAATACCTTCACCTATAGAGTATCCTTGCTATTCGCATTTCCACTCGTAATTAAACGAATAGTTTTCCCAGAGCAATTTAAATTTAATGAAGGCTTAATTTTATGTCACACTGAATGAATGTATTATATTTTACTTTCTTCCTAGGAGCAAATAATTTTGTACAATAGTTGATTTATGCTCAAGTAAATTATTTTATCTAATTAAATATTAAAATTGTATATTTTGCAGTGCCGCTTTAAGGTTTGAGAGGGCCCTGATGCATCATACTTGTGTGAGCTCCTTATAGTTTTTTTTTTGTTTTAAACTGTTCCGACTTACAAGGTCGTAATGCAAAGGGTGTTTTTCTTAGAGGTAGAGAACATTGAAATGGAATAAAACAAAGATGATTTTTTTAAATTGACATGAAATTTACTTTATACGAAAGATAATCTTCTGTCATTATAGTTTAAATATGATTTCTGGCATATGACCGCCAATACATTTTTACAATACAAGCAAACAATAACAAATTTTCATATTAATTTTTTTTTTTAAGCGTAACAATAACAAAGTAAATATGTTACGATGAATTTTGTTGCTATATTGCTTGTGTGTACAAACTTGCTGAGTTGGCTATACACTTTTGAAGAAAACACGGGTATTATATTGATGTTTTTTTTAAGTAAACTTTTTTTTTAATTTTTAAAGTTCGCTTATTCGGGCGTGGGCCCTTATGCATGGCCCTGACTTGTCTCCATGCAAAAGCGGCACTGATATTTTTGAAGTTCTGCTATTGAATTTTTTTAAGTTGCATTCCAATTTGCTTTACTATAAGTTCAACATCAAATAACGTAAATCACGTTGCTGCCGCAGCTATAAATAAATAAAAGCGCTGTTTAAACGAACTTAACACA
Source organism: Leucozona laternaria (assembly GCA_932273885.2). Taxonomy (NCBI): domain Eukaryota; kingdom Metazoa; phylum Arthropoda; class Insecta; order Diptera; family Syrphidae; genus Leucozona; species Leucozona laternaria. The sequence goes on along the minus strand of OW026368.1, from coordinate 15,695,181 downwards.
AAAGGTGGTCATGAATATGAACTGTCGAATACGAATAAATTATTAATTCATAAATAATTTCGTTTTACTGTTGATTTAACTGTTTGAATGAGGAAAATTGATATTTATATACATACCACTGTAATTCAATGCAAAAACAAATTGTACGTTCCTTTTCCACATTATGTAAATAACTATACGCAGTGTTTATTCATTACAAGGACATGCATATTTGGTTAACAATTTTTTTTTTTTACTGAATGAAGTTGGTACCTGCATTTGCATTTAATTTTAAATAAAGCATTTTACTGGCTGGAATTAGTTGAGTGTGTGCATTGTTTGGGGATTTTTAAGGGATAATTGGAGTGTAGGGCTCTCAGACCTTTAGATAAAATAATGTAAAAATATATTTTTTCAGCTGGTTTGGTTCCACACTCGCCAATTTTCTACCGGAAAAAAATAATAATTATTCGGTTTCATAAAATTCATTGATTTTAATGTTTTTCTTTTGGTATTGTTTTGAGATGATTATATTTATATACCTACAGTTATTTTCTTTGAAGAAAGGTTGGATTCGAAACAATACCGAGTCTTGGAATTAATTTAAAATTAAAAGTTTAACTTTGGAAGTTATGGATATCTATACTTCATTTTTAGATTTTAATTTTTAACTGCAAATTAATAAATACAGTTGAGTCCCTACACTTTAGTCAAATTTTCAAAGGATATCAAAATTAGTTGGAATTTGAGGAATGCTTTTAAATAGTTTGAGAGGATTAAATTTTTTTTGTTTTAACGCGATTTATTGAATGAAAAATAAGGTTCCAAATGTTAAACAAAAAAAAATAAAGAGAGTATACAATTATGTCTACATTTGTTCCCTTGCATTTTTTCATGGAATATGTTATGTTTTAAGCCAGATGTAAAGGGGTTTTTTTTTAGAGGTATAAAACTTTAAGTTGGCAATACTATTTTAACTGGCTGCCATTCTGTCAGCTGTCAAGTGATTTATTTTTAGTTTGGTTTGGAATTTCAACATGAATGACACCTGAACAATGCTTCCCAATTGGGCCCAAAACAGGATTGACGTTGATCCCAATTTTCATAAGCGAATTTTGTTTAGCGATGAAGCTCACTTTTGGTTGAATGGATACGTCAAAAAAAAAAAAAACTTCCGTATTTGGAGTGATGATATTCCTCAAGTGTATGTTAAGACACCGTTACATCTACAAAAACTTTATGCTTTATGGTTTAGTAGAGTAATTAGTTCGTATTTCTTTAAAAAACGATGCTGGCCAGAACATTAAAATCAATGGTGACCACTATAGAGGCATGATTACTGACTTTTTCGTTCATCAAATGAAAATTCATGATGTGCAGGAGCTGTGGTTTCAAAAAGACGACTCAACATGTCACTCAGATCGTGCCACAATTGATTTATTGAAGGAAACCTTTGGTAACCGTAACCGCATAGATTCACGTAACGGACCCGTGAATTGGCCTCCAAGATCGTTTGATTTAACGCCGCTTGACTATTTTCTGTGGGGATATGTGGAGTCGCTATAGTCTACACCAATAAGCCCGAAACGATTGACCACTTCGAGGACAAAATTCGCCGCGTTATTGCCGATATACGGCCACAAATTTTGGAAAAAGTCATCATTGTTTTATTCCACTTCAAAGTTCTATACCTCTAAAAAATTACCCTTTAGATCAATAAGTATATAGCTGCCATATACAAAAGTTTTGGTTTTCTCGAATTTTCAAAATTTTCAAAAATGGCTCTAATAATTTTGATTAAACTTTCTAAGTATAATTTGACAAAAGAAGTGATTGTAAAAATACTGCGTTTCAATACAACAATATGGCATTGAAAAATTTCTAACTTTTTTTTTTCTAAACAAACAAAAATCAAACAATATTAATTTTTTTTTAAGTATACTTTTGGCTCTATGTATCTTCAATATTTGGCTTCATACAGTTGTAAACAATAAGAGCAAGTTCGTGCAATCCAGTCGTTTATAATTTTTTTTTCATATACATTTGCCAAGCTTCCTGAAAATCAATCCTACTGAGAATCAAATTTTTGTTGAAAATCAGACATAATTCAAAAAAAGTGCCTGCAGCCAGACGAACTTAATTATAAAGATGAATTTAAACAACGACGTTATCTCTATTGCTGGCAGTTGCTCTTCCTATATTTTTTTTTCTTTTAATTGAAATTCATTCAATCCATATACTCCCCTAAAATAAATAAACAAAAGCAACTAACAATGGTTGAGCTGTTATTCTGCATCACATGAAGTATTTTTTATTCATAAACATAATTTAAAGTTTTTATCACATCTGCGACGGACGGAATTTTATTTTAAATATCCTATTAATTAATTCTAAACAAAAAATTACGCATACGCCCCAGTGAACGGACGCATACATATTATTTTATATTGAAACACATTAATTTCACGTTATTTACTTTAAATCAGTTTAAAAACTATGTTGACAATAAAATCGATATTTTCTTTGAATTAGCCAAACATGTGTATAGTGTATATGTATGTATATATTTTCATTTATGATCGGGTGTATCGCATAAATAAATTAGGTAATCAAAATTAAACGACATTCACATGCAAAAAATTAGGGTGCTCACTGCAAATATGTTCATAAATGAAAAATATCTAGAATTGAAATAGTTTGTTATTTTTCAATTGAACATATACTCATACCTGGGGCTGAAATGTGAACATATTATGTAGATGTATTTTCCATGCAAGCTCAATGGAAGGGAAAATTTGCTGCCGAATAAAAAATGTATCCCTTTCAGGAAACATTTGATGCTCAAATAAAAGTAAAACAAACAAATAAAAACAAATTACACTAAAGTTTTTTTTTTTTTATTCAGCTTTGAGTTATAGAGATTAAAAAAAAAAAGAAACAAAAAACAAAAATATGAATTTATACTTAATTCATTATGAATTGCCTTTTAAGTGCTTCACTATTCCAGCTAGACAATACAAAGCTGAAAGCACAACAAAGTAACCACCAAAAGTCAGGAACTGCCCTCGGGGCTGCAAACTAAAACCACTCTCCGTAATGACTACCAATGTGAAAATGGACTGCGCTACAAGTGCAACGAGCGTATTGATGCCAAAGATTAATCCAAAGCTGTCCTCGAGTATGTTTTCAGCAACTATGGCGCTATGAATTAAATAAAAAAAAAATAAAAATAAACTGTGAGTACCAAAAAAAAAAATTGAAAAATAAAATGGACTAAAGTGGGTCGCACGAAATTGCTATAAGACTTCAAAGTTATTAAAAGTTATTAAATAATTGATAACATAATCTTCAAACTATAGAAAAAATGGAGACAGTAAATTTAACGCTGTAAACTATACCTACTGAAACTGATGATCTTTTCACAGCTTTTGAGGAAGATCTAATTTGTGTTGTTCCTTTTCTGTGAAATTTGTTTGTGCATTTTGACAAAAAAAAATGGATTTGCATGTTCACTTTTTGACCGAGGGAACTCTCCGATATTTCATTTTCCTAAACGCACCTAATATGAATAGATAAATTACAATTATCCAGTTCAAGTTTCTGAGCAAACTTCGTCAGTTTGACAGATAAAGAGGAGAAACTGAACAGGATTTCTCCGCAAGAAGTCAAAAGCACTCTCTATCTCTTTTAAAATATTTATCAAATGAGACAAAAAATAACCAAGTAAGCAAATTCAAAAATTATCAGTCTCAGCGTTTTGACCACAGATTAGCCACATGAAGATGAGAATGTTTCGTACGTTTTACCTTCCAAAAACCCATTTATTTACATTGTTGTTTTTGTAATTTCATCCCGTGTCGATGAATATAATATGTAGATGTGAATTGCAACAACAATTTAACGTAGTGTCTGAAGATCTCTACTGTCTATGTGTAAGGTTTTTATACACACATTCTCCTTTTTTATCTGCAATCTGACAGCTCAAGCTTGTAAAATTAAAATGGCTGCCGGGGATTCTCATCCTCATGTGGGCAATCTGTGGTTTTGACAATGAATGTGCGGAATCTCACTGAAGAATTGCGTTCAGATTTCTAAAATTGCTGGGATGCCTGAGATCCTGAAAAACCCGAACTGGCTAAATAATTCAAGGCAAGGCAAAAGTTATATCATTTTATGAATTAGCTGTCATTTTGTTAGAAAAAAAAAAAATTGGACTGTTTTCACGGAAAATTTATTTGAAAGTCTGAAATTGATAACATTAAGTTCACAAAATGATAAATAATCACCTTCTGAGTTAATTTCGTTTCTTATACTCGTTTTATGGCATTTTAAATTCTTGTTCACAAAACATCTGGCTCCGAAATAAAGGTGATTTCTTCTTTATATGTTGACTTTCAAGACTTGAAGTTTGTTTTTTTTTTTTTTTTTTTTTGTGGCAAACGTGAGATTTCAAAAACCTTCAAAGTAAGATGTCTGGTACCGTCAGAAATATGTTGATGATTATCTGGCTGGCCAGTTCAAATCACAAAAGCGCTAGATGACAAGGCACGGAAATTGGTGTTTCAAAATCTCCATCATTTCCCCAGCTGTGTGAGCGATTGCTCCGTCCTGCTGCAATCATTAATTCTTGAGAGGTTGAGACCCAAAAAACTAAATGTGTTGATTTAAAATAATCACAAAATGGAAACAACAGACTTCAAATTGATCAGATAAGCAGTGTTTCAGGTGTGTATCGCTCCATTTCTGGTCACCTACATTACTGAATGAACACAACACAACAGAATGCTGCAACTAGAACTGGAGCTGAAACAGCTGTAAAAAAATGTCGTACGTACCCGCTATGCAGCTGGACAGATTTGTGTGTATTTTAAGGAAAAAAAAAAAAAACAGAAGCTGGGGGTGCACAGGCTTAGTTATTCACATTTTTTAATTCCGATAATTTTTCTTTTGTAATTTTTTTGCGACACAAATTTTGCAAACGTTGATTTATTTTTCCCTTCTACCAAAGTTAAAAATTGATGAATTCATCGAGAACGGCTTCACCTCTGATTGCATATTATGTTCAATATTTTGACAGCTATTACGTTTCCAGTTCGAGTTGAAACTCCATCTCCATTGTGTTCAGGCAGTTATTCTCTATCTGTTTCTGTTTACAATATAAATGTGAAAGCACGATGATATTTGTCGCCATTTTCGAAAGTTATGGTGCATTAAATTCCCTTTCACATTTTCACATGAAGAAACAAATTACTGGGAATTGTTTGAGGTTTTTTTTTTTTAAATGCTTATAAAATTTCTTATACCATTCACACGAGGAAACAAATTCGTAATAGATTCTGTAGTTTCTTTATCAATTCTATTGGGTAGTGTGCATTACATGAAGTGTTAAAAGGAATGTCCAAAGAATCTCCTCAAATCGTTGACCGGGGATACATTGTTCACTCCATACACTTCGTACCATTTTTTCTACAAAGAGCTATGTATGAAAGTTGCTAGAAATTCCGTTTCCTCGTGCGAAAGGGGACTTTCATTAGGTCTGTTCGTGTCCTTCCCAAAAAATATTAATTTCTATTATTTTTAGTCCAGTTTCTTTTGTATATGAACTTTGACAGAACTTTAAACTAAAATTGGTAGAAAATTACAGTTATGCGAGGTAAGAGAGAATAGATGTGTTACGACATTACTTTTTACCCACTTTGCACGTATATCTGAAGTTTGTATTTTAAATATTTTGAAGTTTAACGCAAAAAGTGACCGTTCAGAGCTCAGTAGGGAAAAGTGAAACCACGATTCCATCCTATTTTTGAAAAATGCTTTCTTTTTTCGAATCATATTACAAACCACTTTCATAGCTACAGTACGTATTTGTTAACATTCTGATTTTTTTTTTATTTCGTAGGAGTAAAAGTGTAACTACAGTATAAATAAAAGTTGGAAATAACTCCCATTATTCTCGCTATTTTGCTTACCTAAAATTAAAGACTGAACAATGTTTTATTTGATAGACCAGTTGCCATGATCTAAGCTAGATTGAAAAAAAAAATTGTTGAAAAATTCATAAATTTTTAAAACAACTTTGAGTAAAAAGTTAAAAGTGTTATAAGTTTTATAGCGCTGTTATATTAGGAACCGATGTATCAAATAAAATATAATTTGTTCTCCCCATCGCATGAGACGCCTTCTTAAGCATTTGTCTTTTACATTCATTTAAAATGTAAGTATTCACAAAAGAGGGTGGAAAAGATTACAAAACAAAATCCTAAACTAATGTATTTTAAAAGCATTTTGCTAACCAAAGGCACTTTTTTGTTTCTTCTTAAAAATTTGACTCGTAGTGTATTCGAATGTATTTTTATAAGTGTTATGAATATGAGTTATGAACATTATTTTTTTCAGCTAAGCAAATATACCTACGTGATTGGTGGGTTTGTTGGTTGGAAAAGACTTTCAGGCATATTATAGGGACTCTGAGCTCTTTAGCATTTTATTTTATAACGTAAATTGTAAAATTCGGTAATTTGGTTAGCGTTGATGCTGATGGCCTTAAGAAATTGTAATGTCTAGTCCAATTTGTTTGAATTTCATTTAAAAATGATTATTTTATTTCTATCGCTTTCGGCTTTTCGTTTGAAAACAAACGTAAAAAAACGTGGATGGAAAACAATTAAGTTTTGAATTCAAATACATAACATTTAAATATTCAAGTCTAACATGACAAGTTGAGATTTTTGTGGGAAACAGAAGAAAAACAAAAAATTACTTTTTTCGATAAAGAAATAATTCTAATAATTTTAAATGAATTTTCCAAGTTGCTTATTTAGAATTTTAATCAGATGTTGTGAAACAAACCCTAAGGGTCAGTTTCACAGTCAACACTTACCAGAATAAGTGGCACTTAAGTTTCCCATATTAGTACTTTAGGCTAAGTTTCAAAGCCAGAGTAAGTGACACTTAACTTACCAACATCGGAGACTTAAGTGCCACTTATTTAGGTAAGTGTGCACTGGGATATTGCACATTAATCTTTCACATTTCCCACTTAAGTGCCACTTTTCTGACTTTGAAACTGGCCATAAAACTATTTTAACTATCAATTATTTTATTCAAACGAAAGTGCATCATGCCTACACTATGTATAGTACATTTCATTTCAACAAACGGTCCTAAGGCTATGATTTGACGGTCAACGCGAATTTTCAAAGCGATTCTCTGATGTCACTAACAAATTAAAGCTTAGTTAACTAAAATATTAACTATAACCCGAATGAAGTAAGTCCGTATTTCGTTGTGAATGTGACCGCAAAGTACGCAAATTGCTTTTTTTTTGGGCTTAAAATAAAATTTTAATCTTCGGGTTTCCTTTGACAGATAAAACACATTTTGAAAAATCCCGAAGATTGTCGTTTTTCTATTGCTCCAAAAAAATAGCAATTTAATAGCCTTTTCGATTGGTAATCCGGGAGAATGATTTGATACGTGTGAACTGTGAATCCTTCTGGAACGATTCTGACAAAAAAAAATCAGAAACACATTTCTCTTCTTTTCAGAAGAAGAACTGTCATTTTGACTCCAATCGAAAAGGCCATAAGTGCTTTGCGGTGACATTTGCAACAAAAACTATACAAACGTGAAAATATAGATCTTCTTCTATCCGTCATGTCTTAATCTGTCAAATTTCATGGAAGGATGACGATGGATTAAGAAACCTCTGAAAAATCTCACGTGTTATCAATTACTCTCTAAAATATCGACACTATATTCTTAAATATAGTTCAACATTTATCTGTCAAGACATAAACTGTCAAAATTCCATTGAAGGATGGCTATGATGTCAATGGATTAAAAAACTCATATGTCTGATCGCTCCAGATAAACATTATCTTTATACTTTTCTATGACTGTTCGGACTACAGGCGTTAACGGTTGGTCGCCAAAGCCAGAAGTCCCGTTTAGTTAATTTAAAAAGGTATAGAAAGTTTCTAGATGAGCAAATGAAAACGCCATAAATACCATTTTTACACAGACTTCAACACAACATTCAATAAAAGGGTCAACGGAGGCTATGTTGACGCAACAGAATATTAAACTGTTTACAGGACAAGGTGATTTACTGTCAACGAAAAATAATCAATGCGTTTACCTTTAAAGTACTGTCAATGCAGTGCCAGTGTTCTGCGTTGAAAACTTTGGGACACAATTTAACGTCATTTTGACGCCAGAAAGTCAACGCTTTGACCATTCATCGTAACTTAACTTTTAAAAAAATTGTATCGACGAGGACCTGATTTCGATATTCGATAAGTTAAATCGGATAAAATTAATTTTGGATGTATTTTTCGTAACTGGTTTTCAAATAACACAGAAATCTAAAAACAATTTTTAAATATACGCGTGTTAAAAATAAATAAGTGGAATCCATCTTTGTTTCATGAGTCAAATAAATCGTTTTATGAATAATAAACTCCAGTTTGATCATAAATTATACAAGCCTAAATGTTTCTTGTGTTTTGGAAATTGCAAAAAAAAAATTTAATAAAAGAACCATCAAAAATGCGCAAACCCGCAACTATGATGAAGTGTGAAATCTCTAAATTGACACCCACACCGTCTCATCTTATCATCCTCCAAAATCCAATTTATGTTCATATGTACGTCATACGAGTTACCTACCTACTATGCATTACATATGTATATAGACGTATTTATGTTTGAATGTACCTACCTTGCTTTTGTCACGACGAAAAAATAAACGATGTAGAAGACAATGTGAATGGCATATGCCACCCACACGGAATTCGTTGTGGCAGCCCAAAGGAGGAGTGCTCCTTCAAACAAGGAACAAATTGTCAAAATCCACAAATTCCATTTTTGATAGCGATGACTGTTAAAAAATCCAGCAGCAAGGGCTCCAGCCGCACCAAGTAGAGTGGCAATTGCGTCAGTGGCTCCATTATAAGCGCTTTGATGGTTTTCATCGATTTCCTTCCAAAGGAATTGTACATATGAAACAACCTGGATGTTTTTTTTTTTTTATTTGGAAAAATAAAAACAATAAAAAATCAGTATAGTGAATTTGGTGAATCATCTTGAATTTAATATTAAATAAGTTCGTATTATAAGGTGTACGACTGAGACGTATAGGCTGGTATTGATGCAGTGGCAGTTAAAAAAATCCCTTTTTGTTAAAAAATATCTTTTATTTTTTCCCCTTTATATTTACCACATAAAAAAAGAAGAGATTTAGGTAATTGGTGTTTTTTTTTAAGTTAATTAAATTCTCTGCTAAAAATAAAATATTTATTTTCGATTGAAAAATTAAGTTAAAATAATACATTGTGTAATTATTCAAGTCTTATAACATTTTCGAAACAATTCTGACATCAGATATTTTTGCTTTTTCCAATTATTATAAAACATTCGATTAGGTATACTTAATTACTTTTGATAATCTCTTGTTCCGTGTAAAATTTTATAAAAAAAAAACAATTTTTACAAAAAGAGGCGGTTTTCCCTTTGTCTCTCAATAGATCAAAATTCCCAGAGAAATGGATTTCTCCCATGATCCCCCAGCACTGTTCTAATGGTTCGAGTCCCTGTCTGCAATTTTGAATTTTATTTTTTGTTCCTTTGTTCCTTATTCTCTGCTAAGCAAATTTGTAGGTATTGAAGGAATGTGAAACAAAAAACAACTGTTTTAACAACCCTAAAAGAAAATCTTATTTTTCACAAAAACTTTTTACAAACCACAGTGTGATTGTTCATAAAAGCAAATAGGTGCAACCAAGTCGTGCACTTAATTTAATTTTATACTTATAATCATCATTTAACGAGGGAATATATTGTTTGAGTTTAGTGTTGGTAATTGAATTCCTAATTAAACTACATGCGGTATGATGGTACAATGAGCTTATTACGATAATGCTGATGTTTGCTGAAAATATCTAGTACCTACTTAAGGAAGATTTACACAGAATCAGAGAATCTAATCTCTCTAATGGGTGGATGGCAGGCGCGAATCTAGGATTTCAGTTTGGAGAGGGTCACGTTGCCCGAGGACAAATCACCGACAAAATGATATAAAATGCATATAATTCCTGGAGATGAGAAAAGTATCGGACTTACATTTAGATACCTATCGATAGTATCGTTGACCAAGGTGATGTTGGCAGAAAAGATACAAAATTAAAACCTTGCAATTTTTAATTATCAAATTGATTTTTTCTATGAATATACATACTAAGTAGTTTCTAGATTCAAACTCTGGTTTGATATTTCATCTACAAAAATACAAAAAATGCCCCAAGTCCAATACGATACCGAGACGAGAATAAGTTAACGAGACCGAGAAGAAATCTTAAAGTCGCCTAAATGAAATAACTACTTTTTTTGGTAAAAGTCAGTTCATTTTTAGTTTCATCAAAATTTCTTAGATAAGTAAAAATATTTGTTAATCAAGGTAGTTTAAGAGGACATAGTCAACAGAAGAAAGAAGATATCAGACCAGTGGGACTCATACAAAAAAATGGTTCTTATTATACCCGAAAAGCCGCTGTGACTAAAAAAAAACTACCCCACTAGAGTTAAGGGGTCTCTTATTAAACTTATTAAAACGACTTTTATTTACTAGACTCGTCCGTGATTCTATCGGTTTCAGCAGTTTATCATAGCTTACTCAAACCGCCGCGCGCCGTTTACCTACAAAGAGTATATCCGATGTACGGATTCATACTGTAATAACGAGAATTGGAAGAACGCACAAGACCCTTTCCTGATCCAGAGATACCAGATAATATCAAAATCTACCTGAGATAATAAAATTGTAAATTAAACAAGATTTTGATTAAAATAAACTTCGTTAGATCAAACCCAGATAGACCAGCGAGCAAAGTTGCAGACTTTGATAAAAATTACATCAAGTTCCCATAGATCTACAAAATAAGATACTTTGCGTTTGCATCTATCTGTACTTTTTTTTCTGAATATCTCGGACTACAGCTAATAAACCTATTTTTAAGTATGTCTAATTTTAGGCAGCTGCCCAACTCCGAAACCTTATTTATAAATATTTTATATTGCGTTTATAAATAAGGAGATGTCCAACTATTGACTAGTTGTTCAAAAGTTTTCTAAGGAAATCTAATAAATACGACTGTTTATTTTTTGCTCTGGGCTTCTGGTGGGGGTCATGACCCCTATGACCCCCCCCCCCCCCCCCTCTGGATCCGCCACCGGTGGATGGGTGCTTTTTCTCAGTTGAAGGACACAAAATGTTTGCTCGTACATGAGATTTAAATCGTGATTCTTATTTTCTGTAGCTGTGTTTGATATGAATTTATAAATTTATTTCTGTTATTCCATTTTCATCCAAATCCAGATATCCGGATTTAAAAGACCGTCAAATGCGAAAACAACACCAAGAGAATTCAAAATGTTGGTGCCTAATTTGTTTGCAATTTACAAACGCGTTTCATATACAGCGAGGATTGTTTCGATATTTCGAAATACATATCTACTAATAGCGCCGAATGAATATTTAAAAGGAGTCATATCCATGATTTGTTTGTTTGTTTGCCTCGCTTTCACATAACAGGACCCCAAAATAGGTGCGAACATTTGTTGTGTGCTGCCCACAATAAATCGGGGTAGTTAGTGTGTTTTGCTTTCGTTCATTTATGAAAACTGACAACAGAAGTTATAAGTATTGTCAGGGAATAATAAAATATTTTGGGGTGGTGGGTGAATCTAATATTTAGCTCATTCCGAAACTTTGTTTATGTATATGTTTTCTCGTTTATATCGAAAGCAAAAAAAGAACATAAAATTGTGTTTTATGTCACAGCAGATGATATCTTTGATTTATGTTTTTTTTTTTTTTTTTTTTTTTTCATTCTTTATAAATTCATGACGAGAAAAAATATCGTAATCGAATTTTTAATGTTTATGGGATTTTCGTAAATTGGTTATTTATTTTTGTAGAATAATAAATTTGGTTAAGTGGTTGGCTTAAGACAAAAGATGTTAATAGCATTTTATTTTGAAATAGTCTACAACGAGTTTTATAACAATTATTGCCGCCTTCAAGCTTGTTTCTTAAATCCAATGAATAAAAACTGTACAAAACATTCCATAGATTCTTTTTGGAGAAGGCGGTGTCTAAATAGTATGATTAGAAGTATTCTAAAGGGTCCGCCAAATAACTTTTTTTTTTTGAAAATGGCGCAAAACATCGAGTGTAACTTCGTCTGTGTAGCACGTAGCGCCATCCTGTTAAAACCAAATGTTGCCAATATCCTCCTCTTCAATTTTTGTCAACAAAAATTCATTCAACATGGCCCGATAACGATCGCCATTGACTGTAACGGCCACTCCTTGCTCATTTTCGAAAAATGGCCCAATTATGCCTCTGGACAAAAATCCGCACCAAACAGTGACTCGTTTTTTATCTGTCAAATCAGACATGAGTTAAAGTGTTACCATTCACGAAATAAGCACTAGTTGAAAAAAAAAACGTTAGATGGCGGACCCCTTATATTAAAGTGAAAAATAAATTAGTGTGGTGAAACAGCTCGAAGAGAGCCGGAGTCTATAGCCCCTATAGGTGTGGGGGACCTATACTAAAGGGTGTTTTTTTTTAAGACGTGTGGTTTTCTAAATTTTTATTTTATTACTATTAGCAGCACATAGCATGCGATTCATAGGTTCGTTACATCCGTATAGTTGGTGCTGTGAAAGTTTAGATCAAAGAGTGACGCCAATCTGAGACTTCTAGGGTTGGTGTAGAGTGAAATTCTTTGAAAAAGCGCAGGACAATCCATATTGCCAGCTAAAAGTTGATAGACAAAAACAATGTCTGCCACTTTCCTGCGTATATCAAGGGGTTGCAAGGCGATCAACATAGGGTGGGAGGTTAGACTTATCACTTATCAGGCCAAGGTAACACACGAAGAGCAAAACGAAGGAATCTACGTTGGACGGCTTCAATTCGAAGTGAATGGGAAGCATAAAAAGGAGACCAAACCTCACTAGAATATTCGAGATGGGGCTTAACAAATGTGAGGTAAAGGGATTTAGTGACATAGGGATCTGAAAAGTCTTTGGACCATATCGTTTAACGAAACCAAATGCGGAGTTGTCTCTATTAATAGAACTAATGATATGGGATGGGAAGTTCAGTTCCTTATCGCATAAAACTCTAAGCTCACGCAACGAATCAACTTGTATAACTGGCTCATTATTGACAAAATAAGTTCGAGGAGGGAGTGGGGTTTCGGGAATACGTTATCGCTTGACACTTGGTAACGTTTAGCTCGAGAAAGTTTTTCCGGGACCATTTAAAAAATCTGTCTACGTCGAGCTGAAGGAGGTCGGAATCAATAGAGGAGGATATACATCCTTATATTTTCTTACCGTTGGCATAAATATAGAAATGAAGGAGTCTTTGATGACGCAGTCAATATCATTGATTGTTAAGATGAAAATCAAAGGGCCGAGATGGCTTCCTTGTGGATGCTAAGATTGGGTCAAATTCTGAGTTTCTAAAAAATACCTTGTATTGAGGTTCATATAGATGAGTTTGAATCCATGCAATAAAAGAAGGTTGAAAACCTAGTGCTTTTAGTTTGAAGAGAATTAAATTGTAGGATATTTAATCGAAGGCTTTACTAAGGTCAGTTGCAATATCATCGATTTCTTTGCCACTTTCCATTGCACAAATTGATCCAGAGACAAAATCAACTAAAAGTTAGTTGTAGTTGATCTACAACTGAGGAACTCATGTTATAGCCAAGAATTTAGCTCTATTATGAAGATTTTATTAAAATGATTTGTGGCTCGAATAAATTCTAGCCGAGAGGCCAAATTTTTGACAGCTCCAGTTGTTGCGCGCGATGGCGGATGGATTCATTCGGTTCCTCTTCAATACTCTTCTGCACAGCATCAATAGCGTCTTCGGTGCTCACTGTACGGCGTCTCTGAGGATGCGCATTATCCACTAGAGTAAACGTGGCTCGAAACCGATCCATGGTTGCCCGAATTTATGCAAATTTGGGATTATGTCGACCGAATATTGGACGCAGCACGTGATGCGTCACGCGAACCGAACCATTATTTTGGTATTAAATTTGCACGATTTACAAACGTTTTTCAGGAATAAGTCCATTAATTATAAAATGGCAAACCAAACTGAGCATAAATCAAGTAACAACTGTCAAAAAAAAACAGTAACTCCAAAAAAAGTATTGCCAGTTTGAAAACCACACGTCTAAAAAAACCACCCTTTAGTAAACTTCCTTATTCTCTTCAAAATTTACTCCAGCATCGCATAATGCGTCAGCAGCCAGTGGGTATGCTTATGTTAGGCATTCAGAATAGGTCTTCAAGTTGAGATTATCAAAATTCGGTTGCAGTGTAATAACAACGACTGGATAAGTGGGTATATAAATAATCAATAAATTGCCACTGTTTTTGTGCCCTTTTCAACAAGGTTTCCAGTTTAAATTCTTATTCTTATCTTGAATACGACCCACATAATTTTCTTCGTGCAAAAATTTGTGTGGCATGACTTTGATAAAAAAAAACAGATTTTATATAGAATATTTTGTTTCTTGATGGAAAAGGGAACACATACAGTTTTGTGGGCGTTAATACCCAATCCCTATATGCTCGTAAGGTTTTTGCCCGATTTTAAGAAGTTGAAAAATATAAAAAAACCTTCACAAAAATTTAGTAAAAATTCGGAATATATATTTCTTCCTCACATAACATTTGTTTTAACTTCCCATAGGATTGTAAACTTCACCACGTCAAAGGTTAGTTTAAGACCAAACCAAAACCTCTTTTTGAAAACATTAGAAGGAATATATGTAGGTATGTGTTTCAAAAAAAAAAAAAAAAATTAACCAGCTAACATAAGATACAATCACGTATAACATTGCCACTCTGTCTTTGCCTAACAAGAGAACCTGATGCTCGCTCAACAATACATTTTTTCGATTACGTTCTTCTTTTAACTTTGGCTGCACCTGTATCTTTATGTCCTTTGTACCGCATTGTCAGGATATAAACAGCAGCTTCACAAGGACTGAGACTTTGATTTATATCAATCCCACGAAATCTCGGTTCTCACGAACTCACGTGCCGTGTAACCCAAAGTCCTTCATTTAACGAACCAAGTTTTATGACTCTTGAAGGAAATATCATCTCCTCCGTTCCGCAAAAAGGACGAACTATACAATGAACAAGTTTGCAGAGGATATAAATGTACACGAACGATTTTGGGACAGAGAATAGCTGATGCTCGCTTGTCTAGAAGAGCGCGCCTTTCATTTGTCCGTGTCGTCCTTGGATAGATGTAGGACATGCACAACTTAAAGGGATTACTTTACATCCCAATGGAGTCTTACTTATGGTGATGTTGACGTTGATGGTGATGGTGATGGTGACGTGGCGTGGCAGTGGGCGTGTATATGAATCAGCAGAGTAGAAAAGAAAGTGAACACTTCAATTAATCTCAATACATTTGTGATGAAATAAAAATGGTGGTGGTTCTATCTTATTATGAAATTATGGATGAAATATCCTCAAACTGAGACACTTACACTTTGTTATACAATATAATAATATGAGGTCATTGGAAGTCATGTAACATGAAGCAGATTATTTTTGGTTGTAAAGGACTTTACTCCTTGTACGTCCGCCATCATCAGAATAAGGAAACCGAGGCAGTGTTTCTCTGTCTTCAGTAAAGCTTATCCCCAACGACATAATAAATTTGCTTTTGATTACTATCGAGAGTATTCAAGATAAGCTATGAAGCATTGTATCGGAATTAGTAGAATGATGTATTAGAGCTTATAGTACCTATATAAAGTCAAAGTGTGGAACAATGACAATTACTTATGTTGGGTTAGTGAACATCATTAATGAAAAAATGTTGACAGTAAATTATGCGCTAAGTCATGCGGTGAGGAAGACTTTTGAATTTAAAATATTTACTTCTGCTGTCTGTGATTTAAACTATGTAAAATGAAGAAGATAAGAAGTATTTTAAACGTTATTTGGTAGAATTCTTCAAAGACAGTTTTTTTTTTGTTGAAAATAAAAATATCCAAGAATTTGCGGATGCGAGTTAGCAACTCGTAATGCCTGATTAATGGTTGAATAAATGATTGAAGTTGTTAACGAGAAGATATTGAAATATATCAAATGTATTAGAAAATGGATTTTTTGTTTGATTTTTGTTTTGTTTACATAAAATTGTTTAAAAAATTTTTAAATGCAATTTTATTCGAATTTTTTAGAAGCACCAGATTGTAAAATTATAACAAAATCGGACGAATCATTGAAAAGATATATGCGAATAACCCAAAAATACGACCATTTTTCTCTCGAATAGAATGAGCAACATCAATTTAGAGAAATTATACTGCTACCGATATATGTAGAAACAAACTGGTAAAAATACATAAAATCATTGAATTGCTCAATTTATCTCCCGAATAGCACAGACGGGTTTTCGTTTGGTAGATATAACTCCAGTAAAACAATCAAGTTGTTGTCCATTTATTTCAGAAACATATTCTGGTACAGTTGTGTAACCCAAATAGCCGCATTTCTCCTCTTATTTGCAACGAACTTATGGTAATTGGGTTCTATAGAAGATAAATTTTGTCGTTTCTTAGTTTTATAAGTGTTATTTGAACTAAGAAATGTTAAATGTAACTTAATCTTACAATTGTGCAACTTTGATTGAACTCTACGATGAGTTTACTAATATTGCAAAAATGTTTATGCAAGAATACTTTTTGTTTAAAACAAATTACAATAACTTGAATAAAGTTTCATCGAAGTTGCTATTACTATTACTTTAACTTTTTCTGTTCTATTTTGTTATAATATAATGAGAAATAATGTTTCCGAAAACATTATAAAAGTCTCTGTAAAGTTATTGCTCAAATTCTTTTTAAATGTATAATACCTTTGAGATGTTATAAAAAAGATAAACTTCAAAGTATTGAATAAATTCAAAACGTCTAATATTGTGATTAAAAATGCGATTTTCAGTTATTTATGAACGGAAAATCTAATACAAACCCCATTTTTATCATTAAGATTGAACTTTTACTTTCAGAAAATTCTCGGGCCACCTACAAAATTAAAATTGGGCGGAAATTTGAAAAATACAAAAATAATCATGTTTGTATTTAGGCATTCAAGTTGCAAAAGTATTTATAATTTACATTTTTAAACGAAACTTTCAGCCGTTTCCATTGAAATTTACTATGGAAAACGTGATACTAACTGGAAAAATTAGTTTAAAAATTTCGCATTTAACATCAAATTCTAGTAAAAAGTCATTAGATTGTGAACAATATGGCGCTTGTTGCGGGAAATATCAATAAAACATTGTCTCTTAAAACTAAAACTTACATGTTATTAAACCAAGGATACAATAAAGTAGAAACTTAAGGCAATTAAATTCTCATTTTAACCAATTTACACTGTTTGTAAAACAGAGAAATATTCTTCTTAATCATATTTTCAAATCCCCGTTACTGAAACTAGTATTCTA
Organism: Leucozona laternaria; assembly: GCA_932273885.2. NCBI lineage: Eukaryota > Metazoa > Arthropoda > Insecta > Diptera > Syrphidae > Leucozona > Leucozona laternaria. The sequence continues at coordinate 15,677,633 of OW026368.1, read as the reverse complement.
ATGTTAAAAAAACCATAATTTTTTCTAGGCGGAAAAAAAAATGAAGCAACAACTTGCATTTTACTTTGGTCTATGCCCACCAGAGTTGCCGCACTTCACTTTTTGTTTATATTTTTAAAACATATCAGATAAAACGTTAAATGTCAAAATATCAATTTTCTCTTTTTTCGAAACCCCATGGAATGTCAAATTAAAGAAAATAAATTTACATATCTATAATATAACGATAGATTAAAAAGAAACCCAAAAACATCAATTTCTGTGCCCTTTTCTTAATGCTTCATAAAATCTCGATTTCTAGGCAGCCTGTTGACATTCGGAACGAAATATTAATGAAACGTAAAAATGTGTTCATATGACAAGACATGCGATATAATTTTTCTATTTTTAGTTATGTGTGTTATGGTCATCTTAAAACAAATTGTTTAATCTGAATTGTGACAATTTTTCAATCCAGCAGCAACTCTGCCATGTTTAGTAACTCTTTTCATGTCTAAGCAATCATTTTTGTTTGTTTACTGTTCATGGTTGATTTGAATAAAGTATATAAAAATATACGATTAACATTTATAGAACATCTCTACTCAACTCAAACATCACTTGAATCTTAAGAAATGTTGAAGTTTTGTTTCAAATACAAACAAAATGTTTTTTTTTTCAATTCTAGTACTTTGGTTACCTATTTGTTTTATTGTCGTTTCAATCCTTGTTTCATGTTTACGAATAAGAAACCAAAATAACACAAAGTCTCCACCAATAAAAAGCACAAGCAGTTATGGTAGTTATGTTTCAACTCAGTTTCAACTAAGGAACGATGTGTATTCAAACATTTTGTTTGTTGCATTCGTGTTATTCCAAATTTAACGAAACGACAACACAACAAAACACATTTAGAGCTTCATCTTTGTTTTGACGTTGTTAATAGTAACAGGAAAATTGAAATGTAATTAAAAAAAAAAACAATGGTGGAGATTTATGCTTACTTCTTTAAAAAAAATAACCATTCGCTATTAAAGGAATGATGTATTTATTTCATTATAATATATACATTTTTTCGTATTGTGAATAGACAACACCGATTGACTTATTGTTATTTATATATAATTGTAAACTTGTTCATTGAAATTCTGTTAAAATAAACATTTTGAGAGGAAAAACGTTACAAAAATGTTTTTGTTAGTTGTTTCCCCCTTCTTAATTATAAATTATATTAAAGTTACCCAAATGATTTTACATATTGTCACAAGAAAGTTATTTTAACATTTAATTTAGAAGATAACGAAACAGAAATTCAATAGATGTAATAAAAACTTTTTATCAACTTTCAAATGTTGGACTTGCTTATAACCCTTTAAGAAAACAACTTCAGTTTTTCGGGAACAAGTTCAAACTTTTACGAAACCGATTTGTAGCATTTTAATTCACAAAGTTACCACTGTTTTTCGATGAACAATTGAGAAACTGAGTTGCAATAAATAATGTTGCAGATTACTTCAACAAAACACAAATACAACCAAATTCTAGTTATAAATCGAATTCTGTGCTATTCGGGCTGCAACTTCAACGTCATTTTCTAGAAAATAATTATTCATATCTTTAACCACCCTTCTTGTCATATACGTCAAAAAATTTGCCTGATTAGAATTGTTTTCTTCTTTTTCCCTTTTTTATTTAGGTACCTATCTGTTTTTTAAGAATTAAGAACCCTTCATTCAAAAGAGAAAAAAAAGATTAACAAAAATAATTTATTTTCTTTAGTTCAGTTTCACAAAGCCACAACAGGGAGAAACCTTATAAAATTTTAGTCGATTGTTTTTACCCTTACCGATTCTCAAAAGGATTAAAAAAAAAATATTTCCAATAATCTCCAAAGAACTCAATTGTTTTAAGGTTGCTTTAAGAGAAAAACCTCACTTAACTTGTGTTATACAAATACATATACATATACACTATCTGTTAGGGTGAGGTATTGCATTTAATAGTAATTAAGCTCTTATAAAAATTATGATGGGAAAGACAAATAAAAAGGTTTGTCTTTCTATTAATTTGAGAGCGTATACAAACTGCGATAGGCTCAATATCTAGTTTCGGGATATAAGTACCCCATATATGTGGGATATTCCAAAAAAAGTATGTCATCTAAAAAGTCAATAATTGGTTAAAAACGATCAACTGATTGCAGAAATTGGTCAACCATAGAATGTTTTTGATCGATAATTAAAGTTTTCAAGGTCATCATTAAAGAACCTCATCGTGGGATATTCGCGAAAAAGGTATACCATCAGAAAGGACGTAAAGACATCATATAGTGTCAACAAGATTTACTAATAAGTCGGCCATGGATTTTTTTTAATGGTTTTTCTAAGTTTTATGATCAAGGTCGTAGAGATATTTAGGATTTCATTTATGGGATATTCGGAAAAGAAATTTGTTTACAAATTTTTAAAGTTTTTTTCAAGGTCGTATAAATTGAAACCTTGAGAAAATGGTATGAAATTCATTACCTGATGATATATTTTTTTTTGAATATCCCACAAATGAGGCACTATAAATCTCTACGACCCCGAAAAAAACCATACAAAATAGTAAAAATAAAACGAATTGTCCACATTTTGCTGATAAGATCACACAGTCTTATTTGTGGGATATTCAAAAAAAAAAATATTATCCCTAAGGTAACTTACTTCTCATAGAAGGACAACTAGTTTCAGTAATTGGTCATCTATAGATTTTTTTCAAGGAATTCTTCAAAAGATTCTTGAGATTTATAGCACCCTAGTTGTGGGATATTCAAAAAAATATTCCATCTGAATGGTCGAAAATCACAGAAATGGGGTGTTTAAAATCTCTACGACTTTAAAAATTCTTTAAAAAATTATGACCTTTCGAAAGACATGTTTTTTTTCGAATATCCCACAAATGAGGTGCTAGGAAACTCTATTACCTCGAAAAAACTTTATTAAATTATTAAAAAAAGCCGATGATTCATCAATTTCTGAAATTGAAACTAGTTGAACTCTTATGAGAATTAAGTGAACTTTCGGGTTTCATATTTTTGTTGCGAATAACCCACGTATGAGTCACTGAAAATCTCTACGACGTTGAAAAAACCATTAAAAAATTATTAAAAAGAATGTATAACTGACCAATTTCTCAAACTATTTGACTTTTTTCGACCAATGTTGCATTCTTTTCTTGCGAATGTCCCACATGACATGGGATGCTAGCTGATGACCTTTAAAAACTTAAACCATTGATTAAACATTTCCTATGGCTTAGCAATTTCTGACACTAGTTAACCTAATTTGAAATATACTAACCTTTTAGGTGGCATAATTTTTTTTCGAATATCCTACATATGAGTTGATAAGATTCAACAGCTTCATTTGTGGGTTATTCGAAAAAAAAAACATATGAAAGGGCACTCAATCCTAATAGAAGGACTACTTTCACTGATTGGTCCGCTATTTGTGAGATATTCGAAAAAAAATGTACTTTCTGAAAGGTGGAATATCCCAAAAAATGAAGTACTTAATATCCCTATGATCTCTATTTTTAAACACAAATACAGAAAATGATTGTGTTACAAATGGTGATAAAATTCTTCATAAAATATCGTTCCTAACATTTCTACAGCACTTCTTTAAACCCCATCAGCAGGATCATACGACTTATCCATCTCTTTAACTAAGAACAACATCTGATTACCCATAGAGCAAAGAAAATACTATAAATAGATATATTTGAAAGTTTACTTATACTTTAAATCTAAAAGAACGCCCAGAAGCATTTCGAATGAATTCATCATAATTTTCAGTCTTTGATTATTTGATATCTAAATAATTCCATATCATAAGGGAAACCATCTTCAATGAATAAGTTAAGCTTTCATAAAACTAGCGGTTGGGAGATTTTTAATATAGAAAATCAACCCAAACAGCATAGTCTGTGTGATTACATCCGGTAGCGTTAAAAACCATCCCAAAAGGTTGTATCCTAAGCCGCCAGGCGTTTATTACTCGCACACTTTACTCCCTTAACCCCAAAAAAAAAAAAACAAACAAATGGCGGTAAGACCATCAGCGGAGGAAACACAAACAAAAATTATATATTTTACATTCATTGTTTTTGCCATTTTAGTATAGCTTATCGTATTCATCATCAGTTACATCCCCGGATGTATAGAAGAGGAGCCTTTAACAAAAGAGTTCACCATACAAAAATATGTTCACATAAAATTTTCATATTTCATTGTTCGCATTTTTCCCGCTGGCATTGGCTATGGCTGGCCATTTTTTTGCCAGTGAATTATTGAGGCATTGCGTAAAACCAATTTTACAATTTTCACCAAAAACATTAATAAATCTTATCTCGCATCCTTGGGGGGAGAGGAGAGAAAGAATAATCTCTCCATTGTCCTTACCTGCAATTGTCCGCATGTGGCCAAAGCCCACCAGATACTCCATTCCACTACAACAGGCTTTGAATAGGCGCTAATAACGTGCAGTCCCAATAAACGTGTCGCATTTTGCCACGAGAACTTCGGTTCCTATTTTTAAAACAAAAAAAAAAAAAATGCGAAAAATGAAAAAAAAAGGACGAAATTTCATTTTGTGTTCATGCAAATTAGGAGCACAGAGTTGGAGTTATATGGAGGTTTTGGTGAGGTTTCAAAAAGTCAAACCCATATCCGAATAGTAAATCGGGGGCATTTTACGATCCCCGTTTATCCTCTCTACGAAGATGTACCTATATTCAGCTCGCGGTGGGTTTGTTTTTTCCCTTCATCACCGTCCATCTCCAGCCAACCCATTCCCGTTTAAATCCTGCCACCATTGTTTTTTTTTTTTTTGTAAAACTAACCTCATTTTCATTTGCAGCAATTATTTTGTGGCCGGAGGTGTTCAACTCTATTCCACTCGTTATCTGTGGTTGGGCTGTTGTAGGCGGGGGTTGTTGTTGTACTTTTGGCGTATTTGTGGTTAAAGCTGTTTCAAGTTGCTGTACTTGCGGCAGCGGCTGCTGTTGCATAGATTGTTGCTTCAAGTCTTCGCTGGCATAGAAGTATATACTTTTCCGCACCGAAGGCAGTCCAATGGCAATGAAGAGGGAAACTATTTGAGCTAGCGAGAAGGAAATGTAAAATATATTTTTTTAGTTTTAAAGCTTTTTTGTTTAAGGTATTTTGCATAATAGCAGAATGTAAGGAGTTTATGGATCTTTTTCTTTAGATAAAGTAAATTGGAAGAAACACAATTTCTTAAATATCTTTAGAAGTTTTATCCATAGGAATTTAAAGGAACGCTGAAAATAGGGATATACAAGGTGATTCGCATAAGGCGTGACAAAAAGCTAGAGCGTGTAGTTTGGGTCGAAAAATTCAGTAATCATGGTTCTATAGCGGTCACCATTGAGTGTAACGTTCTGGCCAGCATCGTTTTTAAAGAAGTACGGACCAATTATTCCACCAAACCATAAAGAACACCATGCAAACAGTCAGTTTTTGTGGATGTAACGATGTCTCAACATACATTATCATCACTCCAAATATGACAGTTTTTGATGTGTAAACATCTATGCTGGCGGCAGAGTAAAAAAAAAACGTGAACGTTAGTGTGCAACGTTACGGTGTGCAACGTTACGATCTGCATGCTAGGATGGGTGCGTTCAGTGAAAAAAATCGTAAGATCCCCTTCAAGCAAAAATAAGTCCGTTTTGGATCCGCGCACGTTGATGTTTGCACATACTAACCGTGAGTCCCGGCACTCACACAATTTTTTTTTATTGACGTATTCATTCAACCAAAAGCAAGCTTCATCGCTAAACAAAATTCGCTTATGAAAATTGGGATCAACGGCAATCTTGTTTTGTTTGCCCATTTGGGCACAATTTGGAAGGGTTGTTCAGGTGTCAGTCTATTCATGTTGAAATGCCAAACCAAACTAAAAATAAATCACTTGACAGCTGACAAAATGGCCGCCAGTTAAAATAGTGGTGCCAAATTAAAGTTCTATACCTCTCAAAAAAAAACACATGTTATTAACTTTATAAATAGAAAATTAAGTAATATTTCCTGTTAAAGAACAAAATGTTAACTCTTCTTTAGTGGTCTTAAGGTCTTGTTTGTTACATTAAGAAAAAAATAAATAATATTTATTAACAATCAAGCTATTAAATTAAATACAAATCTTTTGAGTTTGTACTAAAATAATATTTGGTTTATATTTTCTAGATCAGTTCTCCAAAACAATCTTGCATTGATTGAAGGTGCAGTTATTTACAAAAAAAAAGAGCTACAATTAACAAAACCTTAAGGTGAGTAATTTTTTTTTTTGTTTACACAAGAACTTCTACTAGCAAATCAAGAAGCAAAATTTAGCATCAAAATGTTTTTTTAAATAATATATAGGTGGATATACTTACTTCCAAGACTTAGAAAATTTAAATCTCTATAGTTCATTAAATCTACAGATAGAAAAACTTGAGCTATAATTCCAGCTAGAAATTTTCCAGCCAACATCGCTGCTCGAGTATTTCCAGTGACCTTTTGATATTGATCCTTTTCAACTTTTGCATAAATATAAGTGTAATAGGCAACCTCACTTGCCATATAAAGTCCATAGAAAAATTGTCCAACCTAAAACGAAAATGCATAATATTTATTTTTCGTAAAGATAAAAAGTGTTTGTCATTTATAATGTTAAAAATATGTAATTTTTTCTTTTTCTTTAAATTAATGACACAGTCATTTGCATTTGAAAATTGAAATGTCTCAAGCTATTCATTGAATTTGCATTTGAAACTCATTTTAATTTGGATGAAATTTCTCAAATGCTAATTAATGCCAAAAACTTAAAAAAAAAAATAAAGTAGATACATTTTGAAATCTGCTACTCTGTTCTTTATTTTAAGGAAATAGTTCCTCGCGATAAAACGAATCAAAATGGAACCAAGAAATTTCTTCGTCGACATGTTTTGCATATTTCATGCGAGAATAAATAGGTTGTTTTAAGTAATTAGAAAATGTTTTTTTCCTTAAAAAAAAAAAAAAAAACAATATTATGAAAATCATTTAGGGAAATTTATGCACTTGTGAAAAATATCTTACCAGACATTTGAGTCATGCATACTAATATACCAGCTGATGCTCTTAAAATACAAAAGAGTTTGCTGATAAAATTCTTTCTTATCACATTCTTGGTTTGGCATATTCCTTAGATTTAAGTTAAAAAAAAACTTCTCGCCAAATAGTGCTTTTGCGATTTTAAATTATTAAGCACGTATGTAGGAACTTTGAAATTATAAAATGTTTTAAATGGTTTTGACAGCTGACGTGTGTTTAGTACCTTGTGTCACTGTCAAACAGCTTCAGTTTGGTTTGCAATTTAACCATGGATCGTCTTACAAATGAACAACGCTTGCAAATTATTGAATTTTACTATCAAAATTCGTGCTCGGTTCATTTTATGATCGGCATTCTCGACCTTCTGAGCAGTCTATTCGGAAGATTGTGACCAAATTTCGCACCAAATTTACTTTGTTGGACATTAAACCACCAACACGTTTACGTACTGTGCGTAGTGAAGAAAATATTGCGGCCGTATCAGCTAGTGTGACAGAAGACCGCGAAATGTCGATTCGGCGCCGTTCCCAGCAGTTAGGCCTTTGTTACAGCACTACGTGGAAAATTTTGCGGAAGGATTTGGGCGTAAAGCCTTTTAAGATACAGCTGGCTCTTGGAAAGCTGGCCGAGGATCCGCTTTTTTATCGAAAAATTGTGTTCAGCGATGAGGCTCATTTTTGGTTGAATGGGTGCGTAAATAAGCAAAATTGCCGCATTTGGAGTGAAGATCAGCCAGAAGCATTGCAACAGCTACCAATGCATCCCGAAAAAGCCACTGTTTGGTGCGGTTTATGGACCGGTGGCATTATTGGGCCTATTTCTTCAAAGATGATGCGAATCGCAGCGTTACTGTCAATGGTGAACGCTACCGAGCGATGATAACAAACTTTTTTTTGCCCGAAATGGAAGTTCTTGACTTGCATGATATGTGGTTTCAACAAGACGGTGCCACATGCCACACAGCACGCGAAACAATGGCGCAATTGCGAGGCGAGTTTGGTGAACAGTTAATTTCACGTTTCGGGCCGGTCAATTGGCCGCCTAGATCGTGCGATTTGACACCATTAGATTATTTTTTGTGGGGGTATGTCAAGGCTTATGTCTATAGGGACAAGCCCGCTTCGATTGACGCACTGGAAGCCAACATCCATGCATTCATTCGTGAGATACCGGCCGATATGTGTGAAAGAGTATGCCAAAATTGGACTCAGCGGATGGGCTACCTGAGACGCAGCCGCGGTCAACATTTGCATGAAATTATCTTTAAACATTAAATTGCAAGGTTCAAACTATCGATTCAAATAAATATTTCATTCAGTTTTTCGAATTTTTTGTGTTTTTTTTTTTAAAAAAGTTCTAAACCTCTTAAAAAATCACCCATTAGAAGGTGTGTGTCAAAGAATAAACGAACTTTTTTAATTACGTGTCTATAGATCGCCATATTATTATAATCTTTCGCGTAACTGATTTTTGTTTGAAAATTCTTTATATTTTGATTAGTTTTCGAGTGCTGATGCTATTTGAGTTGCGACGTGATTCAGTATTTCATGATGGCGATTTTGGGAATTACCGATTTAAAAAAAAGCGATGCAAGTTGAAATTTTGTTTGAAATTGTGAAATAACAGAGTTAAAAATACGATTATGAGACCAAAATCTAGTCATCACAATGGGTTGTCAAAGGATTTCAACACCCACAAAATTCCGACAGGTTTGATCCTCAGTGAAGGTTCTTTTTTTCGACTTATAAAGATTTTTGGATTTTGAATCTCGCTCCTATCCATTTTTACTTGCTCTATAGGGCAAGTATTGGTTTCGTGTAAACTAAATATTTCGAGGTTATAATCAAAACTAACACTACGATAATCGAGAAGTCGGAAAAAGTGAGTTTCGTCATGCCGTCCGTCGGTCTGTGCGTCGCACAGTGGTTTGGTTTGTATGGGAGAGTAGAAAAAAGTCTGTTTTATCTGAACTGTTCAACGGATTTAAATGAAATTTGGCAAACATGTTTAGATTAGTCTTATACATATTTGGCCAAAATTTGGTAGAAAAAAAATTAATTAGAAACAAAGTTATTGACATTTTTCTAAAATTTGAGGGTTTTGATGTTTGTTTGGGAGAGCGGAAAAAAAATCTGTAACATCTGAACTGTTTAACGGATTAAGATGAAATTTGATTCGATTTTTTAAAATTAATCTTATACACATTTTGTCAAAATTTGGCTAAGAAAAAATCATTAGTGAAAAAGTTATTGACTTTTTTTTCTAAAATTTGAGTGTTTTGATGTTTGTATGGGAGAGCGGAAAAAAGTCTGTAAAATCTGAATTATTAAACGAATTTTAATGAAATTTGACACACATGTTAAAATTAGTCTTATAAATGCTTGGTTAAAATTTGGTCAAGAAAAAATTATTAGAAAAAAAGTTATTGACATTTTTATAAAATTAAAGGGGTTTTGATGTTCTATTTAAAAAAAAGTTTTTTTTTTAAATAATAAATTAAAAACAATTATGATGTAGTAATTTTATAATGCTAAAATGAGGTTTTTAGCGTCTGCGCTGATTGGAAGTATATTCTTTTTTGCCTGTAGCCTTAAACCTGTTATTATTGGATCTGAGGATATGAGTATATGATGCATCACATCTTCATTCGTCGCAATTCGGCTGCATTTTCTCGACTGAAACCTGCGGTAGGCTTTTTAATCCTTATTTAGGCATTCTTGGGCTTCCTCTGAGAGCTATCCAACAGGAAATGCACAGCTTTTAATTATTTCTTCTATCAAAATCAAAACCTTATGTACGGTTGCTGGCATATTGTACCATTTATATTTCTCAACAAACAGTTCAGCAGTTTCCCACTTGTAAGCTGCATATTTTTTTAAATCTAATTTTTCATTCGACGTTATTACTTCAAGGATGACAGCAAACCGCCGAATTAGGGATTCACTAACTCCAGTGATTTCTGAAGTCATGGTTGGATTTGCAAAAAATCTTCTGGAGGTGTTGCCGTCATTACTTGTCCCCGTGCCTTGTTTTACAAGATCGACAATGATGCCCAGTTTTTCACGAAACTCCTGCTGAATTTTCTTCTTCTGAGCATCTCTAATATGGCGGGTCTCATTGTTGGTTCTCCATGCTTTAAATGGCAAATTGTAGGCAACATGGAGGATACACTCCATAAATTTTATCCGAGCGTGAAGAGGAGACATTCCTTACTTGTTTACAGCTTTGGTTCTTATATTTGTCAGGTTATTCATTCCAGAAGTTGTAGTTCCACATATGAAACAGGAAGAAGCTGCAGGAGTTTGTGTTACAGATTGGGCTGTCTTCCCGTCCAGCATTGTGAACATGAGTTCGTGTTTGATTTAAAATTGACGTTCGCCTATTTGAATTACCGTCTGAGTTAAATTACTGATTTTCGTATCTATTCTTTGTTTCTCGTTTCGTATGATTTCTGCAGTTTCTTTAACAAAAGAAAATTGGATGGCTCTGCAGTATCTTGTAGAGGATGGTCGATCGTTGTTCCACACAATAATATCCCTGTTATCCTCCATAGTCATTTGAATTGGTACCAATGATGTCATAAACATATTAGCGTCCGAAGTTTCTTCATTGTCAAATGTTTGACTGTATTGTGGTTGTACAGAGGCACCATCACATCCCCATTTAGTTTACATTGTTAAAGACTGTCCTTGAGTTGAAAGTTGAAAAATTTTCCAGGCAGAAATAAATGGTTTCGCAAAAATCGAAATTCTCAGACCTGGGTAAATGTATTAATTTTGTTTTATTTTTAAAATAAAGTTTGACATTTTTTCTTAAAATAATGGGCTTAACCAGTTCATTCTGACAATTAACACCGAAGAAATCAAACTTTTTGGTAAACACCATTGTCAAGACGGAGTTTTTTGAAATCCGATTAAGTGAAACATTTTTGAGCATAACTTCCACATCTGCTCGCATCTGCAGCTGATTTTAACATGAATGTATGGAGCATATGCTGGCATACTTACTTTCTTGGTATCTTTTGGCGCTTTTTTTTTTAAATTAAAAAGTTTTTTAAAAAAAAGCATTTTTTCATAGTCCTAAAGCTTCAGGCTACTTACAGAAGGTATCTTTTACAAATAATCAATATTTTTTTTATTTTTAGATAATCGAAAATATACCAATAATATGGTGCAAAGACTTAAAAAAATCAAGTACATACTTATGTTTATGTAGGATGATGCTACACGTTTGGGTATATTTTTGTTTTGTTACTTTAAGACTTAACTTAACTCATTTTGATCAAATGTTGTATGCAGAAGCCTTGCAAAAATTATAGTAAAATTGCATACCTATACGAACATTTTACAAACGAACAGTTTGGCTCCATTTTCTAACTCAAAAGTTCGACAGTTTTTCGATAGTAAATTTTAAGTGTTTGAAACAAAGTTCAAGAAAAATACTTTTATAACTACGAAATTAAACAAAAAATCAGAGCAGAGAAAATTCTATAAACGTGTTATAACACTTATTTTTTTCAAAATGGCCGACAATACATATTTTTAAAAAGACTTATTCAGCCTGATTTATGCTCCAGAGTAATGGAAAATTGGACATTTGATGCGCGCCACCCAGAGAATTACGATGATATCTCACACACACTTTGTTTTATTTAAATTTAAAGATAAGAAGCTCTTGATGAAAGACCCTGTATAAATGTAAATTTTTTTTTATAATCAAATTTAAAGTTTATGTGAAGAAGTCTATGCTCCCTGATTTTATCCCGCAGACAAAGCACATTAAACGTAATGAACCATTCATTTATTGCGAATGTAAACAAAATGGCTGTGGTCTTTTTTGGTATTTCGAGAAAATCGATTTTTTTTTGGGTGAAAACTTTATACAAAACATTCTCTTAAATTTTGATGTTCTTATGATAATGATTATTTATTAACATAAATTATCATGTCGATTATGGAACTCGCTATTCGCAATAATAAATTCTCTGTCTAACAAATATGTTACTTTTATTTTACTGTATTTTGTGTACATCCTCTTTTTTTGGAGAAATGAAGATACATTATTATGTTAATCCAGCAGAAGCGGGAGAAAAGAGAATGTGATATAATTAGGGAGTTTGGTGTGCACAATTTTGAAACAATTGTGACCGGGGGTAGTGAGAATTTGTTTTTTTATTCACATAAGACCGAGTTGAAATTTTAACGTTGTATGTATTTAAAAAATGACATCCTTTATAGGTATAAGTATACATTTTCATACAGTTCTTATCATCATAATTAAAATTTCGGCATATTGAAATAGATGATTATTTTTCGCAGCGAATAAAGCTCTACTTAAGTGGCGTAACAAGGATTTTGCTCTGGGGGGGGGGGCAGGCAATTTTTTTTAAATGGAACAAAATATAGGACAAAACATTATATAGGGTAATTCGCATAAGGTGTAACAAAATGCTAGAGCGTGTAGGTTGGGTAGAGACAAGAAAAAAATCGCATAGGAGGGAGGTCTTTCAGCGCTTAGTCAGGAGGGGCAATTTTCTAAAAAGAATTGAAAACAAAAAATTATTAAAAAACAACGGTAATACTTACAATACCATGCTATGCCTTTTTGTAAAGCTAGAAATCTCCTCTTGTATTTTATTTTTAAATAATGTTTATTTAGTAAACATAGTTTTCAAATTAAAAAATTTGAAAAAAAAAATTTAATTTTGTTCAAAATTTTGCGTTTAAATAATCAATGCTCTTTTTAATTTTTAGTCAACTGCCAAAAACAAGATGCTAAAATCTCTTCTTGTTCTTTAGAAAATTGAAAAGAACAGAAATAAAATTCCCTTCCCTTTACCTAAGTTGCTTTAAAGATCATATTTCCACTACGTAGGTAGAGTAGATTTAGATATTTTCAATTTTCTCAAAAAGTACAACACATTTCAGCATCCGGTTTTTTTGTTTCTAACTAAAAATTAATAAAAACATTGAATTTTAAAAACAAAAATGGTAATAAATTACGTAAAATTTAAAAAAAAAATAGTTTGAAATTTTTTTTTTGATCAAAATTTTGGTTTTGGAAATTAATTTTTCAAAAACTACTCACTTAAACAACTTTATTTAAAAAGAAAAGACAGAAAGAGTTTTCAGTGTTTGGTTTTAAATTGATAACAGCATTGAATATTTAAAACGGAGGTAATACTTAATATAGGGACATTTTGAATAAAAATCGGATTAAAAATAAAATTAATTTCACAAAATGATTTGATTTAAAAAGAACGTTAATAAATGGAATTTTATTTTTAAAAAAAATTATAACGGAATATAGTAAGTTTATAGTGGCTCTTGTTTTTGAATCTAGTTGTTTTTTTCTATTTTAAGACTCTTTTTCATAAAATTGACTCCCTCCACCATACGATTACTTTTCTTTTTTTTTCTCGAATCAGCCCACATACTAAAGTTTTTTGAAGTATCTTATGCAAATCTTATACGTACATACCTACAAAAAAACATTCTTGAAGGATCAAAGAGAAAAGCAGGACGGTAAATGGGTACAGGCTAGTTATTTGGTATAATGAAGGAGTTTATGATAAAGTGGTGTCTTATCTGCAGCTCTGTTCTTTTAAAATGTTCATTTAGAATTATTTCTCAAAATGAGTTGTAAATACGGCACTGCGTGGGCTTTACTTTTAAAGGTTCAGGTAAATTTAATAAAGGGTGTTTTTTTTTAAATGTGTGGTTTTCAAAAAAAAAATAAAACGCATATAATTTAATGTTATGGCCAAGAATTCAGCTTCATTATAAAGATAAGGGTTTGCCATTATGTTTTAAAAATGATTTCGGGAAAGTGGCCGCCACGCCTGGCTCGAATAAATTCCAGCCGAGAGTCCCAATTTAGACCGCTTTTTGCACTAATTGGGGCCGTATGTCAGCAATAACTCGCCGAATATTCTCTTCCCAGGGGTCAATCGTATCGGGCTTATCTGCGTAGACAAGCGACTTCAAATTACCTAACAAAAAATAGTCCAGCGGTGTTAAATCGCACGATCTTGGAGGCCACGCCACAGGCCCACGACGCGAGATAATGCGCCCACCGAAAGTTTCCTTTAATAAATTGATTGTTTCGTTGGCTGTATGACATGTAGCGCCGTCTTGTTGGAACCAAAGGTGGTTCACATCAACATCCTCCAATTCAGTCACGAAAAAGTCATTAATCATGGCGCGCGATGGCGGATGAACTCATTCGGGTCTTCTCCGATACTCTGCTCCAGAGCAGCAATAGCGTCTTCGGTGCGCACTGTACGGCGTCCTTGAGGATGCGCATTATCCACTAGAGTACACGTGCTGCAAAACCGATCCATAGTTGCTCGAATTACCGACTCTTCTGGGCCGACCGAATATTGGACGCAGCGTGCGATGCGTCGCGCGAACCGAACCATTATTTTGGTAATAAATTTGCTCAATATGCAAACGTTGTACAGAAGTAAGTCTATTCATTATAAAATGGCAAACCAAACGGAGCATAAGTGAAGTGACAGCTGTGAAAAAAAACAACTCCGAAAAAAGTATTGCCAGATTGAAAACCACACGTCTATTTTATAATTATTAATATTATTTATTGTACTATTCATACTAGAATGTCAGTTTATTAGACTTGACCATTCTTTATTCCGTCAATTTTATTGAATTTTATAATTATATTTAATTTGTTTGTGCAATCCAACAATACGGAAAATCTACATTTAAATTTCCCCCAAAGCTTTAAAAGAAACCAATCAATGACGGCCTTAAACAATTCTCAATTTTCGAAACAATTTTGCTGTCAGCAGATTCTCGAACTGCCACAAACTCATCACTTCTATTCATTTCTCCACGTGATGTGGTCGAATTGATTGGTGCAATTGCAATATTTATGTGAAAATCACCAAATGTCATTTATTAATGTCGATATTTGACTTTGCAATCTGTTTTTGCTGAAATCAATTTATTTTAAATACGAAGAAATATTCTGATTTCGCCTAGAGATACTGTGTGGCTGAGTTGAAGAGAGGAAAAGACCTGAGGATGATTTCCGACGCAGGGTAAATTATTTGTACTGCTGTTGGATTCCTTTTCCCAAAGATTTGCATCCAAACTACATTCGAAAGACCATACTGTTCCATTTTCTCCCATAAATAAATAAACAACAAAGTCATCTCGGACAAAACCGAAACCATAAAATGAAAACTTCACAAGGCAACGCAACGGCTGGCAATACTAAATGTGCTTGCAAAGCTCAATTCTAAGAAAGAATATTAATGGTTGTATTGGTTGATGTGTGTTCAATATGTGTGCATACCTGCAATTCCCAAAGTGATTCGGTCCACAAAAGGATACTCCATAGAATAATCCCCGCAACTGCTGATGTGATTATTATCGGTTTGTATCTGTAATTGTGAAAACGTGGGAAAACTGAGAAAATACAATTTTAAGCTAGCTGGTGCTGCAGTCCTGATGAATCAAGATCAGGATATGGTTTAATTTTTTTTTTTGTAATTTGTTCCTTACCTCAGCATGTCGGTGACTAGGAGCACAATGACCAGCCACCCTACATTCAAATAAATCCCCAAAGGATACAACTCCTTGTTCACCTGTTCGGACGTTATATCGTGCCATTCACCCGACAGGAATTCGGTAGCAAAGGAGTCAGACGGTCGTAGCTCCCGAAGGAAACCAAAGCTACAAAGGAGCATGGATATCTTAAGCCAGGACTTCATATTGTGGCGTTGTCCGGTTGTATTTGTTGGGTTTTTGTTGCTTTGGTTGTCGTCGTCGATGGAAATCTTCTCCTTCGTGCTTTTGTTGATGTTTCCTGGAAATACATTGAAAAATGAAAAAAAAAAGAGATAGGGCTGTAAAATTGATTTCAAATTTCAATTCATATATGACGATGTTTGCGGATTCATTGCCTGTGCGTGAGGACACATATTGTTAAAAAGGATGACAAGCTTTATGCAATCGATATACGGATTGCTGCGGAGCAAAGTATAAAGAGGCATGGATTGAATCGGTTACATACATATATGTATGTTGAGTATGAAGGGACTCCATTGGGATTTTCCAATGTGTCGCTATCTCTGCGTCATCCATATACATGTATATGAGGAAATATATATACGTAGAATTGAAAACTCTAAACTAAAGGGATATTCGTTACGACACAACTGTGTTTATGATAAAAGCATTTCAGATGCCATACTACTATACTATTTCGCATTTACCTGATCAGAATGCTAATGCGTATAAGGCTTGTGGGTTTCTGTGTCCGGATTTCAATTGAAATAGCTATACTACACAAATTTTCTAAAACGCTTTTCACACTTCTATGTTGTACTGCGACTACAATGTTAAGACCGACTCGCGCCGAATAGCTTGGATGTTCAATATTGATAGTCCGGATGTAATACAAAGAGCTAAAAGTGTGATAATGCGTCTTTCGTGAGGTGTTTTAGGTGAATATGTGGATGACAAAGTGTTTATGGGTTCATTTGGGAGAGCAGGTCCATGTAAGCACCAACAACAGAAAAAACTTGATTTTGTATTGATTTTTTTTAAAGATGTAAATTTAAATATTTAGAATTAAATTCAGTGTTTCCTGCAAAGTGACGGATATCTGACATGGTACACACATTGATTTGAAATATTTTTAAAAAGATTCTAACGCCTTATCTTAACTATCCCCCAGTGATGCTATTTACTATAGTCAGTCAGTAGTAGTTTTTAATATAAATCTTAAAGCCAAATTATTTTCGCTTTTACACTTAGCGCACGTCTTGCTTAGGAGTTCAAATTGCGTTTATTATAAAAATAATCCCATTTGAAAGAACTCAACCTTACACGATGAACTATAAGCGCAAATAAAATAAAATATATATTCCTGATGTTGGGTTGCCAACTTGAACACCATTTACCTATCGCACGATAAGAAAACGCAAGACGAACGCAATTTTTACTTAACAAAAAGCTTCAAATTAACTTTTAAATGAAATAGTCGTTATCTATAGGAACTTTGATCTTTTCATAGATGTATCGCATGGTACAAATAAAGGGTCATTCATTTTTCGGTTTCGAAAATAAAGCTAAATGAAACACACACAGCGATACATTTTTTATGAAAATATTATTTCATTATAAAGTTTGGACTTTGCCTTTAAGTGTGAGAAAAAATATAATTCAAATGGCCGCCTCGGGATGATTCCCAGTATGACTTAATTTTTAAACACTTTTTCGCACATCGGGCAGTATCTCGGCCATAACTTGAGTAATGTTGTTTTTTAGTACGTCTTGAGTTCGGGGATTATTCGCGTAGACACGGCCCTACAGAAAAAAAATGTCAAATCGCATGATCTTGGTGGCCAATTTACTTTGCCAAAACGTGAAATAACGCAACCAGGAAATTTCTCACGCAATAAAGCCATAACTGGTCGTGTTGTGTGGCTTGTTGCCCCTTCTTGTTGGAGTCACATATCGTCCAAGTCATGATCTTCAATTACAAAAAAATCGGTTATCCTTCGACCATATCGCTCCGAATTGACTGTAACACTCTGCCCACTGTCATCTTCGAAGAAATAGGGACCAATGACAACTTTCGACCATAAGGCATACCAAACAGTCACTTTGTCTGGATACAACGGCACCTCTTCGATCACTTGTGGGTTTTCTGTAATTTTGTTTGTTTACATACTCACGGAGTTAGAAATGTGCCTGAAGAAAATGTTGTTTGAAAAATCAGCGTTCTTTGTCTGTCAACACCCAAGAAGCGTATCTACGGCGGCGTTGTGAATGGTCAGCAGGCTTCAATTGTTGCGTAATTTGAACTTAATATAAGGATGGGGATGCAAATCCAAGTGCAAAATATACGACATAGTGAGGTGTAAGTAACGTTCAATTACTGCGAACGCCCGGAAATCGATAAATTCGGATAATCAGCAACAATTGCAGTTGGAGCAGCAATATTTTCGACTGATTGTGCATTACGATGATGCACAGGCCTTTCGACATCAATAACGCTTACACTCTCTTCAAATTTCTTCACAATTTTACCGATGTTTTGGCGTAGCTGGTCGATTATGACGACCGTTATCATTGCGTAGTGCGCAAAAAGTGGTTACGTTTGAATCACCACTTTTGTAGAAAGTTATAATAATTTTAACGCGTTGTTCGATTGTTTAGCGATGCATTATCGTAAATGGCAAAAATTTAACTGATATTATGACACAGCTGAGTTTGACAGGTGTCAAATGCCAGCAATGTTCGATTGTTAAGCGATGCATTATCGTAAATGGCAAAAATTTAACTGATATTATGACACTTCATATGACAGCTGAGTTTGAGAGGTGTCAAATGCCAGCACTACCTTCAAAATATCTATTTTTTTAATCCGTAAATGAGTTGTAGGTTTGTCACAAGCGTAAAATCAATGTTCTTGACTTGAACTAAGATTCTCAAGGTTTGTTGTTGTGAAACACACCCTTACGGCCAATTTCTTCACAGAGTCCTAACGCTAGTACCATCAGTACTAGTCCTAAAATTACTACTCAAATCGGTATCAACTCATTTCTTCACACAAGTTCTAGTCCCTAGTCCTTTCAATTTGGTACCGAGTACTCCTTAGGACTCGGTATTAGCTGGGACTTTAAAATCGGCAGTCTAGTGGCGCTAATACCTGAATCAGAGTAATTTCTTTCATTTTTTCAATTAATTCGTTGCTGATTTTCGATAGTTTTTTTGGTTGCTGTTTATTAAAAAGGCAATAAACTCGGCTTTTATTGTTTTTTTTTGGATTTTTCATTTTCTTTTTTTATAGTACCTAGGTACATATATAATGTATGTATTTCGTAATGGCCTTATAAGTGTAGGGACTGAATCTAATTTTTGTTGGTCGCAATTTAAAATTTTTGTTTTGCAAGCTGACTTTGTACTGACCACACCTTTATTTTAGTACTTTTTAATCCACACCAACTGCAACTTTACGTCCCACTGCACAGTGAAGAATAAGTGTTCCATTTACATATATACGTAGGATGATATAATGAGAACGAATATATGTATTGTACTGCGTGGACGTTAATGCAGTCGTAAAAGTACATATTGCAACGATTGCATTATATCGAGAAACAACGTCATATCTAAAACGATTAATAGTGTTGTAGACAACCACAAAACCTATCCTGATAGCTCTGGATATTTCCCCGAACACGACCAATGCATTGCATGAACCGAACATGAAATGGACACAATAAAGGACGTTACTCCAAGCCTGTCAAACACATACGTACACAGAAAATTATCAAAAACTCCACGCAAAAACTAACACACATCATCATCAAGTGCTTCATCTGGAAGCTGATTCACCACTGATCACTCCTGTAAATGCTGGCAGGATTTCATTGCAATTCTGCATTTTCCCACTCTCTATACTACTATAAAATTGACACAATTCATTCGAAAATAATTTAAAATTAAAATCGCTCAGTCAAAATAAACATCAAAATAATATTTGAAATGCCAAAATATTGTCAGAATCAGAATTAGAACAGTTTTAGACGTATTACGTCCTAGTACCGCTTGGTGAATTTAGATCCGGTACTAGTGATGTGAAGAAATGTATAGGTACTAACTTTTCGTTAGGACCGAGTACCAGAGCTAGTACCTGGTCTAGCTGGACTGGGTACTAGGCTGGCTTAGTACTTCTGTGAAGAAATTGGGCGTTAGTGACTTAAAAAAAACATTTTCTTGATCTGAAAACTGCCACCCCGAATACTTTGTATCTGATGATACAAACCGAAATTTTCGAAAAATCGATTTTTTGACCCTAGCGATTTGGTTGGTAGGTACAGCCCCTATTACATGCTTTTTAACATTTCAATAGGAGTATTTGTTTGTTTTCAACATTTCATTGACTTGAAAATAATACAATTTCTTAGTAATAAATTGAAATTTGGAGAATTTTGAATCAGAAGTGTATATATGATATGACGCATCTCAAGACTTGGACTTATAGAATGCCCATCCGGTGGAATTCTGGAGCCTAACATTTAATTGGAATTTGTAACATATATTAATTTCTATCAATAAATTCCCTTTATTGGAATTGTTGTTTTTGTTTTGTGTTCGTTTTAATTTTCCCTTTCAATAAATAAAGGCTTTGAACTTTAATCTTTTCAATTTTACCTTCAATAATAGTAAATATACATAATTCTCCTTCGATAGCCACTTAAAAAGAATTTGTATCTATCCTGATCAGAAATTAAGTAGGGAATCGAAAAAGGTCCAAAAACCAATAAAATATACTCTTATCTTAGTGTCTTCGTCGAATAGAATAAAAATAAAAATACATAATCAAAACCCTGCTTATTTATTAGGTAGACGACCGTATATAGAAAATCTGTGGTGATATAAAAGTTTTGCCTCTTACTAATTTCGTATACCTACCTAGAACTACGTTCAGCAATATAATGGTCAACCAAGGATTTCCGAACATAAAGAGTCCTTGATATTTGAAATCGACAAAGAAGGAAAAATTCTCTCCCAAAGACGTTATAATATAAACATTCATCTGCTTCTTGTGTTTCAGTCAGAGTTAGTTCCGGTACATAACCTTATCTCATCAATTATATCCATTTATTCATTTATTGATTGCTTTTCTTGACACATCAAAATTACATAATTTATAAGCTCGGTTGACAAAGTACCTCTCTGCGTGGGTCTTTTGTTTTAAATTTGGCAGATTTGGGTTGTAAAATTTATTGCACCCAATTGGCAGATCAGAGCTTTAATATAAATTAGTCAATTTATACTTCTTGATTTAAATTAAATTCTTCTCTTCTCTTTTATTTAATTTTTTTCATTTGATCTCTCAATGTTGCGCGAAGGATGAACATAAAAACCATGATAATCATGCAAAAAAAAAACAAATTAATTTCCAGATTATTCGGGGTTATAAAATTAACTTGAAAAAAAAAAACAAACTCAATTTGTTTCACTCGAATGGCTAAGTAAGTTGTTGTTAACCCACAGGACATACCCAAAGCAATAACAAAAAATAAATAAAAGGAAAGTTTAAGCCAACCAAAAGTAATGATAATGAGTATTTCACACGTCTTCCCTACAATCTCTTTATTTTGTTTCGGATTTTATTTTCTTATTTAAATTTTTTTGTTGAGGAAGAATGTTAACTTTGTTGTTTTTTCAGAAAAAAAAACGAAAAAAATGGAGAATTATTAACGACATGATATATTTGTTTTTGAAACAATATTGAAGATAAATCCTTTATGTAAAATTGGAAGCAATATATTTTGGTAGATAGTGGAAGAATTATTTTTTTCTTTTTAAATTAATTTATAGACATTCCAAATGCCACCCTTCCAGTAGCCCGTGTGGCATAATGGTTAGTGCTTATGGCTGTTACGCCGCCGGTAGTGTGGGTTCGATTCCCAGCTTCGTCTACCTAAAAAAAATAAACTGTCTATTTCATGGCTACTGCCTCTTGCGAGGAAGTGACGAATCTCTTGTTATAAATTAGTGCTTCGCCTTTGCCGTTCGGATTCGGTAGAAAATTGAAGGTCCCCTTTATTTCTGCAAACAAACAAACGTCTACAGGAAAGGTTGAGAGTTGTAAGCAGTGTTGCCAGATGAAAAAAAATCTCACCAGAAAAATTTGGAAACCCCCTAGATTACCACATTTATCAATAAAAAACCCTAAATTTTGTTCAACTTTTTATTTTTATTCACAGCTCCTAAATTTGTTTTTAATTTTAAATTTAATTAATTCACACAGCTGTAGTAAAAAAAAGAAAACATTTGTTAAAGAAGTTATAAAATAAATATAGTTTTGACTGAAGAAAAATAATTAATAATATATAAATTGCCAAGTAAATCATGATTTAAAAACAAATGCATCTGCTGCTCTTCACACTATTGGCAGGTACATTAAAAAATATGCACGACTGCACCGCACGAATTTGCTCTTGCTATTAAAAACTGTAATGTTGCCAAACATTGAAGATGCATGTTAATTGTTTAGTAATGTAATCACATCTTTTACAATAAAATGTTTAAAAAAATTCTAAAGTACTAAAATATGGTTTATTTGTTTTATTTTTTATTTTGGTATATTGTTTTTTGCTTTTATAATTTTGAAATGCAATATTGTTTTTAATTTTTATAACTACCAAATTGCTAAATAATAATAAAATCTGTCTTACCTTTGAAAAGATATACGCGAATGACCGGAAAATATAAATTTTTTTTTTTCAAAAAAAACGTCGATTGCCTTTTCCCGTTATCTGAATTTTTTCGGAAAATTTGAAACGCAGTCTTCTCAAAATCACTCTGTTCAATACGAAGTTTAATTAAAATCATTAAAGTCCTTTTCGAGAAAGTTTTTAAAGAAACCAAAATTATTGTATTGAGTTTTGCAATTGGCGCGGGTGGCCTGTCGCGGCCAAGTTGTTCTGGTGACATATGCCAAATCTGTTGTCTATTATTCAGTTATAATGATGCCAAATCACCATGGCAAGTTACTCGATTGAACTATTTTGGGGCAACAATAGGTGCGTTGCACCAATTTTACGGTTTACATGGTTCTCCTTCCAAGTCGATTATCCAAAGATTAGTGGCCAAATTTGAGTCGACCGATTCAGTGAATAATCAGCCAACGTCCTTGCGTCAGCGAAAACATCGTTGCTGTCTGTGAGAGTCCGTATAGTTCTTCGAAAACTACGATGGCAATACCATCAGCGCTTCCGATCGATGAAAACCAATTTTCGCTGGCTTCAATTGGATAATATGGATATGTGAACGACATGTTGGTGAAACAGAACGGCGCTACGTGCCACACAGCAAATGCCACAATGTTCCATTTCAGCATCTACCCGTCCTTTTAATTATTGAAAAGATCTATAAGGGGTGATACGCATAAGGTGCTACAAAAAGATAGATCATGTAAGATGGTTCGAGACAAGAAAAAAATCGTATAGGAAAGAGGGTCTATTTCCCCCGTTTAGCCGGGAGGAGCAATAAAATGTTGAACAAAGTTAATTTGAACAACATTTTTCAAATTTTTTTTTTCAAAATTTTGAGCTTGGAAATTAATTTTTTGAAAACTATTCCTTAAGCCAGCTTAATTTAAAAACAAAAGAAAAGATTTTTGGCGGTACAAAAATGTATATCCTGGCATTTTGAGTGTAACCGTTGTTTTTTAATATTTTTTTTCTGTTTTAAATAATGTTTTTTTTAGAAAATTGCACCTGCTACCTAAATGGGGGGAATAGACTACCCTCTACTTTACGATATTTTTCTTGTCTCGACCCAACCTACATGCTCTAGCTATGACCCTGTATATGGCAGTTCCTGATGAGCTACAAAAAAAATTGATCTGTGCAAATCGGCCTACCTGTTTAGGGGCTACATGAAATTTGGCCCCAAAGAAAAATGGTCCCAAACAAAAAATGAAAAATAGCCATACATTTCATGTAGCCCTGTTAAGGCTCTAGCTCAAATTACAGTGGATATGCATAGATGCACAGACCGACGTACGCGATGGGAGGCATGATGAAACTCACTTTTTCGGACGTCTTACAATCATCGCAGTGTTATATTTCATTCACACGAAACAGATAAATAAAGGGTTTTCCAATAAGAGGTGTTATTTTGATATTCAAAGAAAAATGGCATTTTTGAGATAAATGATCGGATGTTTATTTCATTATAAAGAGGAAGGTATGCCGTTAATAATGGAACACAACATCAGCCAAATGGCTGCCACGACCACGCTTACAGGACCATATCCTTTTCAAGAAATTTTCCATAACCAAATCGCAAAGTGGCTGCCCTATGTCCTCGATAGCCTCACGAATTCCATCTTTGAGGTCTTGAATCGACGCTGGGCTGTTGGCGTAGACCTTATCTTTCACGTGGCCCCAAAGGAAGAAGTCGCAAGGTGTTAAATCACAAGATCTCGGTGGCCAATTGTGATCACCTCTTCGAGAGATAACACGGTCCGGAAACTTTTCCCGTAAAAGATCGATGGTTTCATTGCTTGTGTGGCACGTAGCGCCGTCTTGTTGAAAGTAAACGTTGTCCAGATCAATACCATTCAATTCCGGCCATAAAAACTCATTAATCATCTCTCGATTGATTGACCGTAACTGTTGCTCCAGCCTCATTTTCGAAAAAGTAAGGTCCAATGACCCCGCCGGACCATAAACCGCACCAAACAGTCACGCGTTGAGGATGGAGAGGCTTTTCAACAATAATTCTTGGGTTTTCCGAGCCCCAGATGCGACAGTTTTGCTTGTTGACGTAGCCTCCGAGGTGGAAATGGGCCTCATCAGTCAAGATGATTTTTCGATGAAATTCCGGATCATTTTCATGCATTTCAAGGACCCAATTAGCAAAGACACGACGTTGTTGATGATCAGCCGGCTTGAGTTCTTGTGTTAACTGAACTTTATAAGCCTTAAGACACAAGTCTTTATGCAAAATACGGTGTAATGACGTTTGTGGAATGCCTAATTCCAAAGAACGACGAGGAATGGACAAACCTGGGTTTCCTTCAACACTTTGGGCTACAACAGATATATTCTCAGTTGTTCTTGAGCGACGTGCACGGGTTTTATTCTTCACATCACTAACTTGTCCCAACAGCTCGAATTTGTCCACCAATTTCTGTATTGCGGTCCGACAAGGTGCTTCACGACGACCCAAAAATGTTTTAGTTTTACGAACCGTCTCTGCCAAATTTTCACCATTTTATAGTGAGTTTTAATAATTTCAATGCGTTGTTGAAGCGCGTATCGTTCCATTTTTATTAATGGCGTAGTTTCTACTTGTCAAATGTCAAAAAATGACAGCTTCAAAAGTGACAGCTACCGAAATAGCGGGCTATTCAAAATGACACCTCTTATTGGAAAACCCTTTACTTAACCTCTTTAGGTAGAGCAAGTCAAAATACACTTCATACCGTCTACAAAGTTATATTTTCTATCCCCCTCCATTTCGGCAAACTCCTGTTAAATTTATTTGGACTCGAACCCAATTTTTTGTAAAAATGCTTATATTTTCTTGAAGTTAACATAGTATTTCCAATGCGAAAAGAAAAAGCATTGACATATTCAACTTGGATGAAAATAAAAAAACTTACACCAAATAAAGGGACTAGCACTCCAAAAACATACAAATGAAGGTCACTAACTTTCAGCTCATATTTTTTAAAGTTTACCTATCTGAACCAAAAAAAATATGTTTCAAGTTTTCCTTCATAAACTGCAAACTCGAAAACGTTCTTTTGTGCAGAACTGAAACAAAAACTTTTTTACACTCCATTTTTTTTATCAAGCGATCTATCCGAATCTGAAAAAGTTCTTTCTGTAAATATGTATATTTCAT
The DNA here is from genome assembly GCA_932273885.2 of Leucozona laternaria. Classification (NCBI taxonomy): domain Eukaryota; kingdom Metazoa; phylum Arthropoda; class Insecta; order Diptera; family Syrphidae; genus Leucozona; species Leucozona laternaria. The sequence continues at coordinate 15,652,100 of OW026368.1, read as the reverse complement.
TCGTGTGGAAAAAAACTTTCCTCTAAGTCCTGAATAATGTTCCTATAACCTATGTAGGTACACTCGTATAAATAACATGATTTAAAATACTTCAATCATAACCTCTGCTGCTATTGACATATTAATTGAGGTGGAATGCATTTTCAATAAGGAAAGATCCTTGGAGTCCTTAGGGTATAGAATTCTATATGTAATAAATTTACTGCTCTTGATGTAATTCTTATTCTACTGTTGTTGCCAATTTATACATGCTCAAGCTCATCTGTGTTATAGGTATAGGGCCCGGCTGAATAAAAATTGCATTTTTTATATTTGCAAATCAAATGAGTGGGAAAAGTAGGTTCCTATACTTCCTATACCTATGCTCTTAGCGAGTAAATTTATTCAAAAATGATTTCATCAAATTATTCAAAAAAAAAAAAAAAAAAAACATGAGTGCATATATTTTTTTTTTTCTTTGAATAAAGTATCTTCTTAACCCAAAGGAGAATTTTATATAAACGACTTTGTTTTCATTATCATGAAAAAGAAGAAAAAGAAGAAGAAGAAGTGATGGAAAACTTTAACACACATGATTACGAAAAGTCTGATGGTTAAAGTCAATAAAAAAGTTTGCTCATAAATGAATTACATGTACATTACTCCTATTGAAGTTTAATTTCTTCTCTAAATAATATGGAAGTGTGTATAGGAACATGTACCTACACATTCAAATCTCTGAGTATGAAAGTATAGCGGCATATAAATATACTAGAGGGTGTTGAATATAAGTTGATGAAAGGCATTATGAAATTAAAATTTAATTACGTTTAATGAATTAAATGGTGAACGACAGCGGAATATTTCAAAATTTAGGTCTTCAAGTTGATGAATGTAATGAAACACTAATTAAAATGTTAAAAGAATCACATGATTTATTCTTTTTGATATAAATTGAAAGAATAATTCGCACTTTATTAATGGATGACAGACTTTGTAAAAGAGATGAAAAGCATTAAACTAAATAATGAAAATGGAACTCTATTAAAATGCGAAATGTTTTCTTGTGAAAATGTGTTCAATTAGGAAAATTTAAAAAAAAAAATTAAAAAACGCTTTAAAAAAAATCCTTTAGCTGAAATAATTTGAAAAAGAAAATCCCATTACCCGACTTGATAAATTAAAAAAAAAAATTCTAATTAGTCAAAAGTATACAAAATTATTTCCTTTTTTAAAAAATGGTTATTCAAAATCTGAAATCTTAATAAATTGCCGTGTCCTAGAAACTTTGACAATGCTAAAATTGTTGTGGCTCTTGGAAAATAAATCGGAAGAAATTAAATATGTTGTACAGGTACATTGTGATAAAAAAAGGAAAAGAACTTTTGAAAAAATGCCAGAGTTCTAAAGCAAATTCTATCGAAAATTCGTTATATCGAATACGTTTTTTTCTTTTAAATCTTTAGATAAGAAGTTAAGTTGGAAGCCCAACATACAAGAAAGAATCAAAAAGGCAACTGTTGCACTCTTTTCATGCAAAAAAGCCGTAGGAAACAAATGGGGTCTTAAACCCAGCATTACTCATTGGCTATACACCTCGGTTGTTAGACCGATTCTTACATACGGTGTGACAGTATGGTGGACCGCATTAGTTAAAACGACGAACAACGAAAAACTAAGCAAGGTCCAACGGTCAGCCTCCCTTTGCATGGGCGGTGAACTTCGTACAACCCCTTCTGCTGTATTAGATATTATGTTCTATTTAGCACCTCCCGATATATATGCTTAACAAACAGCTGCAAGCACAGCCATTCGTCTTAAAGCCTCCTCACACTGGACAAATAATGATATTGGTCAGACCATCATACTGAACTCATTCGGAACAATTCCAAGTAACATTGACTACACCATCCCCCAGTGACAGTTCGATAAAAACTTCCAGGTCACCATACTCTCCAGATCTATCTGGGAGGATCTGGCATTTCTGGAAGATGAATCAATCCACATCTATACGGACGGATCGAAAAGAGAAGTGTCCGTCCTTTTTTATATACCTACGCTTTTATGTTCATACTACAAATTTGTGTGTAGATTTTTTGTTCATGTTTTCTTCGAATTTGAAGACCGTTTTAAGCTACATACATTTTGTATTTTGAAATTTTGAAATTTTGTTTCTATCTTTCAATTTTAATGTCCTTTTTATGCTGATCGAATGAACTATCATTAAAATCGGTAAGAAATTGTATAAGCTATGATTTTTTTTAAGATCTCGAGTAAATACAAAGAAGTCTGTCCTTTTGGACAATGCTAAATTCCACCGTGTGACCATTGCTTGCTGTTATGAATAGATATTTGAATGGGAAGGTTTTTTTTCTTTAAAAAAAGAGAACAATTAATCGTGTCCATGCTATATTTTCTAGAGATAGGGTCCGAAAAGTCGCAAGACTTTTAAAAAGGGTTAAAAAGCCAGTTATTAAAAAAGTCGTCGCATATGAGGCGTAAAAAGGGGTCAAAATGTGACTATAGTCGCACAACAGCAACCGTGAGTTTCATAGCCTTTAACTCGGCTTTAATGACAACCCGAGGTATAGAAGTGATTCAGTCGTTAGTTTTGACCACCACGTGCCGCCCTGTAAGGGTTTACATGAAATGTATGCAATTGTTGCTTGGGACTTACACTGAAGAAATACATTAAATAAGAGACCTTATCATCGAGATAACCATTCCGCAGGAAGCCCAAGAGCATTGAAAATCATAGATCATAGATCATAGTTCATAGATCATAGATCATAGATCATAGATCATAGATCATAGATCATAGATCATAGATCATAGATCATAGATCATAGATCATAGATCATAGATCATAGATCATAGATCATAGATCATAGAGCATAGATCATAGATCATAGATCATAGATCATAGATCATAGATCATAGATCATAGATCATAGATCATAGATCATAGATCATAGATCATAGATCATAGATCATAGATCATAGATCATAGATCATAGATCATAGATCATAGATCATAGATCATAGATCATAGATCATAGATCATAGATCATAGATCATAGATCATAGATCATAGATCATAGATCATAGATCATAGATCATAGATCATAGATCATAGATCATAGATCATAGATCATAGATCATAGATCATAGATCAAGCTCTCTTATCGAAAATGCGTGCATTTGGTATTGATGAATCTCTTCTTCGTTGGATAATAAATTACCTTTCGGACCGATCAATACAAGTTGTATTGGACGGTTTCAAGTCTGATATCTACAATATAAATGCTGGTGTGCCCCAGGGCTCCGTTTTGTCTCCGACCCTCTTCCTAATATTCATAAATGATCTGTTATCTGAAACTTCTAATCCATTAAACTGTTTTGCTGACGACAGTACTCTCAGCTTTTCATATTCGTTTCTAGATTCACATCCATGTTCTTGAGATGTGGAACTTCAACGGCAGCGTATGATAAGCTCATTAAATTCTGATCTCGACAGCATTGTCCAATGGGGAATCAAAAACCGTGTAGAATTTAATGCTTCTAAGACTCAATGCTGTCTCCTGTCGTTAAAGCGGAACCCGCCCCCATGCCGCTATCCATGAGCGGTACTTGCATAGAGGAAACTGAACAGCTTTCAGTACTCGGTATGTGTGTCACAGACCACCTTTTGTGGAACGACCACATATTTGACATAGCCAAAAACGCTGCTAAGTGTTTAGGTTTTCTCCGTCGATGCAAGAAATTTTTCTCCCCTTCTGATCTGGCTGTGATCTACAAAGCCTTTATTCGTCCAAAACTTGAGTACAACTCCCATATTTGTGCAGGTGCACCAAAAACTCACTTGAGCCTATTGGATAGAATACAAAAGAGAGCTCTGAAAATGATAGGTGAAAGAACTATAACGGAAACATTTACATCTCTTGAGCACCGTCGCAATGTTTCATGTCTATCATTATTTTACCGCTATTTCTTTAAACAGTGTTCTAGTGAAATAGCCAGTTGCATTCCTCCCCTTAAACAATTCAACCCTAATACTCGCGCTTCTAGGAATGCCCATCAGTTTACCCTTGAGCCCAACTTCGGACGTACTGTTAAGTACAGAGATTCTTCCCTTAGTCGCACTACACGAATGTGGAATGCTCTACCCAGCCCGATTTTCCCCTCCCATTGTGATCTTGAGACATTTAAAACCAATGTGCATCGGTATCTCCTTTTCAATCCCCTCCAATCTACCTAATCGCTCGTGCTGTGTATATCATATTAAGGGTAGTCACAACCCCTTTAGTGCGCGCTAAATTAAAAAAAAAAAAAAAAAAAAAAGAATAGATCATAGATCATAGATCATAGATCATAGATCATAGATCATAGATCATAAATCATAGATCATATATGCAATTTAAAAATATTTATTTTAACTGCTACTAATTTATACATACCTAAGCAATAAATGACTTAAGACAATTGTGATAATGACCTACTGAATAATTCTTGATATGTATATATATTTTGCGGGCCAAAAATATAAAAATAGAAAATTAAATGCAGGGAAATAAATGACATCAAAGAATTTGATGATGCAAAAAGCTGTATATTTTTCTGCGTTATATAATTAAAGAACTTCATTAAAAGTTCGTTTTCAATCTTTTATCGTTAAAAAAGTGCCTTCCTTCATTAAAACATAGTAGATAATGTACCTTTCTACTTTCATGCTTCATAAACTCGTTTAAATTGCTTTCCTGTTATGTTTTAACTGCAAAATACTTCAAATTAATTTGGCGAAGTCCTGAATTTACCATCAAAATGTCATAAATATGATAATTTTCTAATGTTCCATAAGATTTAACACAATTTTAATATCGAGCTAAGCATCGTTTAATGTTTAGAAGAAGAAAATATTAAAATGGGTGTGTATCATAATCATCAATTTAAGATATCAAAAAATTTAATAGGCGATAGAAATGAAGATCTGAAGTCACTTAAGAAGTTAATCTTTGAAGCGAAAAAAATGTCATGATATATTATTTTAATATGGGTACACAAAATAACTTGACAACTAAACAATATATATTTCTTTTAATTCATTTCCCATCATGTTAGTCTAAGAGCCAACAAAATAAGTACCTATAAGGGTTTGTATGTAGTGGTACATAGGTCATCGAGATATTAAATACAAAAGTTAGAGGCAATATTTTTCTCTTAGATATTGATGGTGGTGGGGGTTAAAATTAACGAATTCTCAAATTTTCATGTCAGGGATATAACCACTTCAATTCATTTATTAAAAATGATGACCTGTTTTGTTTTTCTGAGTTCGTAGACTTTAATCTTGACAATTCAATTAATACAAATCAAGATATAAACATTTTAAACGAAAGAGATTTTATAAAAGTCGATAAAGAATATGTTGCTTATTTCCTGAGTTCTTTATCAATCAGATCATCAAAAGTAGAGTCTTGACATACAGAGTATCATTTTTAATTTTTAATAAATGAATTGAAGTGGTTATATCCCTGACATAAAAATTGGAAAAAATCGCAACTTTGGTAGCCTCTAAACTCCACTCCAAATTGCCAGACTTGTATTCGATATCATGACAACATATAAACGCTCGAAAATTAAATGGCGGCGCTTGGTCTGTATATTTTCAATGCGTAACGGCTTAGCTATACTTCTATAGCTAAAGACCATAAGAGGAATCACATGCGATTCAGTTTCAGTCGATCATTTTATTACGTCTCTATAGGGCAAGTATTAGTTTCGTATAGGCAAACACCTGTCGAGGTTTAAATCATACTTAACATTAGAACGATATGGATAAAGCCATTAAAATTGTATTCACCACACCGTCATTCATCTGCGTCTTTTCGACCAATATTGAGCTTGTGCCTTAACAGTTTCACGAATTTGCTTCAAACTTGGAACAGATTAACTTTATGGAAATAACTCCCTAGAGAACAAATTCGAATTTTTATTTAAACTCATCAAGAACAGGCAGCTGGCAAATAATGATATTTTGGGTTTTTCAAATGATATCGGAAACGGATACAATAATTAAAACGATATGGGTTTAAAGTGATTGGAATAAAACTGAAATTTAAGTTCTTGCAAAATATTTCACATAACGGAAATTGGGTTATGAATGACGAAATTCTTAAAAATATGATCATCTTAGTCCAACATTTATTACTTTCCCTACATAGAAAGAATTTTTATAGTAAAAAAAAAACACTTTTTGTATTTATCCCATTTCACTCTATACATATATATCAATTTTTTTAAAAATAACCTTTCAAACACAATCAGAAATTTTAAAATCTTTTGTTTTTACCCCACATCACCCTACAAATTTCAATTTCGAAAAAAAAATTCCTTAAGTCATCGCCTAGAAAAAAACATTTCATATACCTACCTAAAAATAGAATTTTTGAAATCGAATAATATATTTCATTTTTACCCCATTACACACAATAACTACCAATTTTTTGAAATATAACCTTTCAACCACCAAAATACGGTCTAAAATCAAACAATTTTCTATTTTTACCTCATTTATCCCTTCAAGTAACTAAGTTTCAAACAAGAAAAGAATTTCATAAATCGGAACATTTTTATTTTTACCCCATTTCACCCTACAATTATTAAAATTTTGAAAAAGAATATTGCGCCATTTTCAAAGAAAAATATTTCAAACCAAAGAAGAATTTCTTGAATTGGATAATTTTTTATTTTTACCACATTTCATCCTACAAATTGCAATTAAAAAAAAATATCCTTCAACCCATTTCCTGAGAAAAACCCTTCAAACGCAGGTAGATTTTTTTTAATCGGATAAGTGTTCTTCACTCTACCCCATTTCACCCTACACAGTGAAATTTTCCGATATTTTTTATAGTTATTCTGCTATTCAGGACGTAGAAAAATCCAAAAATATCAAAGATTATTAAAATCGATCCAGCCATTCCTGAGTTATAAGTGTTGTTACTAAACCAACTTTGATATATATTAAGAAGAAGAAAATTTCAGTTCTGGAAAAAAAAATTATTTAAAATTCTAAATTTTGAAAAAAGTACCTTTGATGATTTTTTCGCAACTGTGTATGTATGAACTAATTTGGGTTAAATATTAAATGCTCTTACCAATTTTTAGTGTTAAAGTTTTTGAAAAAATACAAAAAAATACCAAAAAAGTTAAAAAAAAAAACATTTTTGTGTTGGTTTTTACATTCAAATCATAATTTTCGAAAGCACAAACCAGATTGTGTTATCGCAATAAAATAGAAAAAAAACACATTTTTCTTTTTTCTGTCCCATAAAGCCTTGACAATGAGCATTATGAAAAATGTCCATTTGTTTCGCATACTCTCATATTGCTTCGAATGTTCAAATAAATGGACAACACCATTTAAATTTGATCCCACATCTTCGGCACTATTATTATTGAGATGAATGCCCAATTTTGCCTCATGCTCTCCTATTAGCCGTTTTCTTGTACAAAAATTCAACTGCAGTGGCTAACTATGACATTTCCAGTTTGAAAAGCTTCAGTTCATGTCTGTATATTTTGCAAAAAAACAAAACACAATTTTCCTCACCGACAAATTTAAGAACAAACAATAACGCGGCATGGGTTGTTTTTTGACACTTTACCTACAATCATATTTTGAATTCTCTCTCTCTACAAGAATATGCGGTGTCGTTCAAAAACAATGTAAGCTAAACAATAAAATATTTTCAAACGCTTTCTAAATTCTGCTGAACTATGCAGTATACTAAGAATCACCAATTTACATACACGCATAATACTCGTTTACTATACTTCAAAAAGTGTCTGCAACAAGCGCAACTCGCATAACAATGCAAACAAAAACTTATTTAAAACTTTTAACCAAAAACTCTAACAATGTACGAATAACAATGCTTTCTATAACAAAAACATACACATATGTATGTCCCACACCTTCGTTTGCACAAAATGAAGAAACTTTCCCAGAAGTCTGCCGTCTGCGTGATGTGCATTCGAGAACCTAATTATTTGTGTTTTACTTTCATCTGAAATGCGCTTTCCCATCAGCAGCGCAGAAAAAAAAACAGAAACAAAATGTAATCACCATCCAGCTTACATGCAAATATATTCATAGACGTTCATCTATAGTGTCTCCTATAAAAATGGCGCCCAACGTTGGATTTTGATTTCAAGAAAAAAAGCTGTATACATATATGGCTCTATTGAGAGTTCTTTACTCAACTGAAATTTAAATGCAACAAAAGAAACCAAATTGCTCACCAAACGCAGGATCAAAGGTATGAAAGAAAGTAGACAAAATAAAATTATGTGGCTGCAAAAGAAAAATGTGGCGACTGAGAGAGCTTCTTTCAAATTCCATCATCATGTCGACGACAAAATTTTAATATGAAAACTAATTTTCCGTAAAACTTCCTTCATATAACCGTGTATAGTAAACTTTTAAACCAATTCGTGTCCTAAATTAAAATTGGCACGCTGCGCTTTGGTTTTTTTTTTTTTTTGCTTTCCTCCCTATTCCAAGGCAATTTTACTTTGGTTTCAACCAACACGCAAGTTGTTATGTTTGTTTGTTTTTTGTATGCATTAGGGTGACCTGGAAAAAATTCATTCTGTATACACAAGTTTAATAATTAACTCCCACCAACATCATCGTCATCTGAATAGAGTCCTTGTAGAATGTTTATAAAACTTTCCCTATAGGTACTAATGCAAGGAACGTGCAGGTTCAGTTATAGTATATGAATCGGCGACCCCATGTAAAGTAGATGAAAATCGCTTTTTAGAAATGTGAAGTCATTTTCTCCCCGGATAATAGTCACATCAAAATAATTGAATGGCATGCAATCTTTAGAAAAATAAAATCAACGAGTTAAATTGCAGTGACAAACCTAGACATCGGTCATGTTTTATGTCCTTACTCAAAACAAAAAAACAAAAATAAATTGGCATATTTTAGACAAACTGGTTGGCCACAATGCGAGAACGGTCTCTGTATTTTCTCAGTATAATGAGTATTTAAATAGTGCCTTTGCAACTTTCCCAAAAACGGTAAACAGATTTTAATCAATTTTTATGCAGAATCGTCTAGGAAGTATCTATTAACAGTTTTGTATACTAAAATATTTTCTGGATTTTTACAAAACTCAATTCACATTTCAAATTTGGTCAGTCGTTTTTTTGTTAATTTGTGAGCTAGCAGCTTTTAAACTGTCTCGAAGATTTCAAAAAAAATGTTCTTTAAACTAAAATTAGTGGTACCAAAGTTTTTCGCCAAAACATTCACAAGTTTTACCAAATCTTTCGGCTCTAGTTTTATATTTTAGTTCACTTTTGCACTCAACAATTTACTGTGGGCTAACTTAGAACTTTTTTTTTGAAGAAAATCCCATGATTTTTTAAACGATTTATACTCTAAGATTTAAATCACGGCAAATTGTGGTTCCCTTCAGTTTTTCTGCCATTTTAGAAGTCCTCTAGGAAATAAGTATTAGTTTTAAACCATTATTTAACTAGTGTTCAATTTTTAATTACCATAGCTATTTTCCTAATAGGCTCCAGCTGAACACTCCTAAAACACTGACATGTCGTGCCAAAAAGTAATCAAACATAACTTTTTGCGCATTTTTGAATGCCAAACTTCGGTTCAGTTCAGTTTAAAGTTGAGGTTGCGTATTAATTTCATTTTTTGTTAACAATCATACAATGACTAAAAGTCGTCTGCCTGAGTGAACAAAATTTGAATAAAAGTTAAACACAAGTTTAAGTAAATTTAATGAAAATTTTTGGATATAATAAAAATTGAAAATCAAAAGTTATTAAAAGTTAATTCACTATTTTATTGCAATAGCTGAGAAGTTCCTTACAAATTTCGAAGAATTTCAACCAATGTTTCCAGTTTAATGGATTTAATACTTCGTTCCTAGTGATTTCCCGTAAAACTGCACATTCACCTAGAAAATGGATGGCATTTTCTCTCGCTCCCGCGTTGCAGAGGTTACAAATAAGCGGAAAGTCCTCGTTGTTAGTTCACTCTTAGTAGTTCACCCCCTTGCTCAAAAAATAGTTGAGATATATTCTGTGTTAAAATTGTTCTTAAAGTAAGAATATTCTCCTAGTAAGTAGTTCAGCACTGAATACATTTCTCTATGCACAGATTGTTTTAGCCTTTTCTACACATATCTTCATTATATATCTTCATTAAGTGCCGCAATAATATCATTTCCAATACTTAATTATACAAAAGTCTTCCCCCACTGCATCGCTAGGTCTTTCCATTTCTTGTACCACAGTTTTTCTTTGGAAATTGCAACTTGTGTAATGATTTTTGGTAGTCCATCTTCTTCCATCCCTGCTGTTCTACAGATTTAGTCTGCATGGAGCTTCAATGTTTGTATGTACATCAGTGAAAGCCCAGTTTCGAGATGTAGTAAATATGAGGTTGGCGTCATCGGGAGTTTAAAAGTGCTTTTGAGGTAGTACCCTAACAGTTTTTCAACAGTTTCCAGTTTCATGTAGCCGCAGTATTGTGCACCGTAGAATAGGGCATAATGGTAGTCACCTCGAAAATCACTGCATTTGGTACTGCGTTGTTGATAAAGCAGTTCTTTCACGTCAAGTTTATGGCTGTCTTGGCTTTCACTAGTTTATTCTCGAGACGTTTCTTCAAATTAAGAGCAGGAGTGATAATAAAGCCTAGGTAGATGTACTCTTTTACCACCTCCATGTTTTCTCCACCAAAGTGCCAACACTCATTCCTCACACTCTCCTGTCCTCACCTTTTTTAAAGATCATGACTTTTGATTTGGCTAGATTGACTGCCAAGTTCCATAGTTCGCAGTAGTCCCGAAGACGATTTATCATGAGTTGTAATGTTTCTGTAGACTCTCCTAATAAAACTAAATCAGCAGGTTGAATCAAGACTTTCGTTGAAGTGAATACCACCAGGTAAAACATTTTTGGTAAGTCCCATCAATGTAAAGTGAAAACAACGTGGGACTTAATGCGCACCCTTGTTTTAGGCCAAGTTAAGTTTTGAAGAACCCTGACATCACTTTTCCGTCCTAATGATGGCTGCACTTCGCTTTGTATATATAGATTCGAAAAATATTTGAGCTACTTGAGAGAAATTCCTTTGTTAGCTAGCTTGAGCAGCAATGAGCTGACTTCAATTAAATAAAACGCTGCCTTTAGGTCTACAAAAACGTCAAAGTGACGTATGGATTTAGCAAGATACTTATAGTAAGATTTTTTAAGAGGCTTAGAACTTTTTTTAAAAAAAAAACACAAAAAATTCGAAAAAATGAATGAAATAGTTATTTGAATCGATAGTTTGAACCCTGCAATTTAATGTTTAAAGATAATTTCATGCAAATGTTGACCGCGGCTGCGTCTCAGGTAGCCCATCCGCTGAGTTCAATTTTGGCATACTCTTTCACACATATCGGCCGGTATCTCACGAATGAATGCATGAATGTTGGCTTCCAGTGCGTCAATCGAAGCGGGCTTGTCCCTATAGACATTAGCCTTGACATACCCCCACAAAAAATAATCTAATGGTGTCAAATCGCACGATCTAGGCAGCCAATTGACCGGCCCGAAACGTGAAATTAACTGTTCACCAAACTCGCCTCGCAATTGCGCCATTGTTTCGCGTGCTGTGTGGCATGTGGCACCGTCTTGTTGAAACCACATATCATGCAAGTCAAGAACTTCCATTTCGGGCAAAAAAAAGTTTGTTATCATCGCTCGGTAGCGTTCACCATTGACAGTAACGCTGCGATTCGCATCATCTTTGAAGAAATAGGCCCAATAATGCCGCCGGCCCATAAACCGCACCAAACAGTGGCTTTTTCGGGATGCATTGGTAGCTGTTGCAATGCTTCTGGCTGATCTTCACTCCAAATACGGCAATTTTGCTTATTTACGTACCCATTCAACCAAAAATGAGCCTCATCGCTGAACACAATTTTTCGATAAAAAAGCGGATCCTCGGCCAGCTTTCCAAGAGCCCATTCACCAAAAATTCGGCGTTGTGGTAGGTCGGCTGGCTTTAGTTCTTGCACCAGCTGTATCTTAAAAGGCTTTACGCCCAAATCCTTCCGCAAATTTTTCCACGTAGTGCTGTAACAAAGGCCTAACTGCTGGGAACGGCGCCGAATCGACATTTCGCGGTCTTCTGTCACACTAGCTGATACGGCCGCAATATTTTCTTCACTACGCACAGTACGTAAACGTGTTGGTGGTTTAATGTCCAACAAAGTAAATTTGGTGCGAAATTTGGTCACAATCTTCCGAATAGACTGCTCAGAAGGTCGAGAATGCCGATCATAAAATGGAAGCAGCGCGCGATGAACATTTCGAACCGAGCACGAATTTTGATAGTAAAATTCAATAATTTGCAAGCGTTGTTCATTTGTAAGACGATCCATGGTTAAATTGCAAACCAAACTGAAGCTGTTTGACAGTGACACAAGGTACTAAACACACGTCAGCTGTCAAAACCAGTGTTGCCAAAACCAAACCAGCTAAAAAATCTTTTACTTAATAGATAAAATAGACACTTGGTGATTTTAGCTTTAATAAACTGTTAGAAAGTTTTTTTTTTTCAAAGTAGTGGTTGAAGCAAAACATTTGCATGCCTTGATCTCAACTTCGAACGTATGAAGTACAGAAATTCTTTCTTCAGCCGGACTTCACGAATGTCGAATATGCTTAACCCGGCTCAATATTCTCTTTTTTTTTTTTTGCTATACTCAGACATTAAAAACCAATGTGGATTGATATCTCCTTTTAAATCATAGATATCCCATTTTCCAAATTGCTTGCACTGTGTTCCAACATTTTAGGGAAAAATCCATTTAGCACCAATTTGTTTACGAACGACTTACCTATCAATTCCAATCACAAAATAAAATCGGCAATATTTTGGAAGAAAAAAAAAATAATTAAACAAAATATCTGAAATTCGTCTATTCAAGCTGTTTTTCGGAGGACAAATACCTCATTATTAATGACTGAATTAATTGGTCCCAAACCTTATTTGTAATAGTTTATAGTTCGAAGGTAAAGTTTAAGAATACTCATTTATAACTAACAAGTCATTGGTTTGCCTTAAGTTCCCATTCTTCATTTATTAAACCAAATACAAATACCATGCTGTTGTCTATACCCTGGACCCTCTAAGCGTTATTACAAAAGTCATTCATGTGGACCACTACTCTTTTTTTTTGTGGTTAATATGCTTTTCATCGCATGAGTCAAATATGTTTGTCCCATTAGTTGCATACATTCAATTAGTGTAAGTAAGGAAGCACTTCAAGGAAGTACCTACACCTACTCGTAGAAGAATTAAGGCAATTTGAATTTCTATTAAGGACGTGGAATAAATTTGAATACATCAAGAAAATATTCGGCTGCAGTAATTTTTATTTAGCTAGAAAATTTTACTCTAACAATGTAAATAAAACACTCACCTCATTTGTCCTTGTTTGACAATACAAACATATATTTTTCTTAACATTCCCTCTGACATTTTTGTTTATTTTTTTTTTTTTCAAGAAAATCTAACAAATGGACTCCTTATAGCAAAAATTCTTTTGTGCTTTGTTGGAATTATTCTGTAAACGTTTGCAGAGTGTGGAATTTATGAGTCGCCATTCCGACGCATAAATACCAATTACACCCCATCTCAATTGATATAGGCTGTATTTTTTCTTACAACAATTTTTGAAGTTTATTAACATAAAACTACAAACTGAATGATAGTTATATACTTTACAGCTCATTAACGCTGAAATAAAAGATTAATTTATATGAGTATTCCATGTTTTTTTTTTTTTTGAGGCCAATTTTTTGAGTTTATTATCAAAGGAAATAGGAAAGAAAGGACCAGAAAATTGTCTCTGCCATGTTGTGTGAACGACTTTAACAATTCGTCAAAAACCTCTGTATCAGGAGTGTGATAGCTTTAGGATGTGTTTATGTTGGACCTTCGATAAACAATTCGATATCAAAGCTGAGAAATCTTTAGCTAGCCATAACCCGCCTTGTATTTGCCACACCCAAGTTCTTCTAATTTTTTTGGACGGAGTAAAGCCAAAGACAAAGTTACATGGGCAATTTTGATAATTAGGACATATGTCCCAAAATTTAACGAAACAGGAAACATTTTCAAAATTTCAATTTGGATTTCATCAAAATATACTCAATCATGTGATTCGGAGTGTATGTATCTCTAGCTATCGTCCACCTATCATAAACCTTCTGAATAGTTTCGATGTTGCGAATTATTTCCTTCTTTGACTGAAAATAGCCCGGAAATTGCGACACTTGCATAATATATTTTTTCTTTTTTTTGCAGAAAATAAAAGAAATATTCTTTTATTCGTAGATTAACTTCGTATAGTTTGTCAACCTGGAAGATTCATTCATCTGTCAATACAGAAAAGCAAAGTTGCACACAGTATCATCGTGCCGACCACTACCAACTCATTAAAGAAAATCGGGTTTATTGACACACATAGTATAATGTCGGCACGAATGGGTGTTGTAAATCTGAAAGAGTGATGCGCCACATCTCTTATCAAATTATAAATGGATCAGCAATCCAAAACTTTGAAAGTATACAAGGATTAGTCGTTAATGTTTTCAATTACGTCAAATATTATACAATGAAGAAACTGCTGCGATAAGTGGGAAAAACTCTAGCAAAAGTATCTTTTTAGAATAGAAAAGTGGCTTTGAGTTTGTCTTTGCAATCTTTATATGGTATAGAGTTTAATATAGATGGCATGAACTACTTTATATTATATTGACTTCGGTCGTGTCCTATAGTCGTTGTCGTCTTTTCTGAATGATATTCTGTGAGCTGTGACTGTGGTAATTTATTCGCTTGAAGTAAAGTGAATACAATTTCTGTTTCTTACTTTTATTCATGCACATATATAGTGCTTGAGATGAATGTTGTATCTGGCAAAAGGAAAAAGATAGAATATGCTGCTAAGGATTCTGAAACAGATTTTCATTATGCAAGGAAATTGACTTAATTTTGTTGCCAACTTATAAGGATTTATTTTAACGAGCATCATTATACTTGACTTACTGTCTTTATCTAACCACAGATTGTATTGTTTTGAAATTCACCACAAATCACAATTATTATTAAAACACGTACCTATACTAAAAAAAAAACATAAAATGCACGACTTGGTTACATCCGTCTAGGAAGTCGATTTTTAATGAGGCCCCAGAAAGCTTAACATAGATAGATTGTTTCATTTTAACAATTAAATGTAGTGAAAATAACCAAATGCCCATTTTATATGTTTATTATCATTCTAACCCCATCAGTCACTTTGACAATTACAAATGTGAAGAAGGTATGTTTGATTACTTTTTTGCACGAACTGTCACTGTTTTAGGGGTGTTCAGCTGGAGTTTATTAAGAAAACCTATTTTCTAGTAAAAAAAAGTTTAAAACTAAGAACATTTTAGTAAAGAGCTTTAAAGTTAGAACATTTTTAAATAGTATCTTGTTAATACCTTAACATAAGGCTTTTAAATATTTTCTACCAACGAGCTATTATAAGCCGACTGATGAATGGATTCAAGGTCACCAATAATGCAACTTATATGCCATCCTCTATACTAAATTAAGAGACCTGGCTACTGATAGTTGAGCCTTATCGACGTTTAAATCAAGCTCACTGTAAGTTTGACAACTTAAAAAATCAATTTTACATACATGCCAAAGAGCAAATGGCCAAATACATATTTATCCTTGTGGGATATCACTGGACGAAGAGATGAGAAAACTACACATTGGCTTATTCCGAAAAGGTGGCTTTAAATAAACTTATAGCAGCTTGGTGTGAAAGTTTGAATTTTTTTTTCAAAAGTGTTCGATACAAAATTGTATGACTCTTAGGCCCAGTTTTTCAGTGGTGAGTTAAACCAGAGTTAGCTAACTCTAGAAGTAAATTAATCCACCGGTAACTAATGATGCAGTTTTTCGGTGAATAATGCATGCGGAGCGACTAAACAAAATCGGTGGATGAAATATGAAAGCCATCTGTTCAGTTAATGCTGAGTAAACTCACAAAATTTGATGAGTTAACTCGGGTTTAGCTTTAATCGCACACTGAAAAACTGGACCTTAGGCTCAGGTTTTGCAGTGGTGAGTTAAACCAGAGTTAGTTATCTCTAGAAGTCAATTAACCCTTAGTTAACTTAGGAAGAAGTTTTTTTTGTGGAGAATGCATGCCGAACGACAAAAACTCATTGGATAAAACATAAAAATTATCTATTCAGTTAATCCTGAGTTAACTTAACAAATTTGATGAGTTAACTCGGGTTTAAATTTAATCTTGCACTGTGACTACCCTTAAAACGATATACACAGTACCAGAACGAGCGATTAGATAGATTGGAGGGGATTGAAAGGAGATACCGATGCACATTGGTTTTAATTGTCTGAAGATCACAATAGGAAGGGAAAACTGGGCTGGGTAGAGCATTACACATTCGTGTAGTGCGACTAAGGAAAGAAACTCTGTACTTAACAGTACGTCCGAAGTTGTTCTCAAGGGTAAAATGATGAGCATTCCTAGAAGCGGGAGTATTACGGTTGAATTGTTTAAGGGGAGGAATGCAACTGGCTATTTCCCTATAACACTGTTTAAAGAAATAGCGGTAAAATAATGATAGACATGAAAGATTGCGACGGTGATCAAGAGATGTAAATGTTTCCGTTAAAGTTCTTTCACCTGTCATTTTTAGTGCTCTCTTTTGTATTCTATCCAATAGACTCAAGTGAGTTTTTGGAGCACCTGCCCAAATATGGGAATTGTACTCAAGTTTCGGACGAATAAATGCTTTGTAGATCACAGCCAGATCAGAGAGGGAGAAAAATTTCTTGCATCGACGGAGAGAACCTAAACACTTAGCAATGTTTTTGGCGATGTCAAATATGTAGTCGTTCCACAAAAGGTGGTCTGTGACACACATACCGAGTACTGAAAGCTGTTAAGTTTCCTCTATGCCAGTGTCACTCATGGGGTGGTTTTCGCTTTAATTCCGCTTTAAATTCTACACGGTTTTTGATTCCCCATTGAACTATGCTGTCGAGATCAGAATTAAATGAGCTTATAATACGCTGCCATTGAAGTTCCACATCTGAAGAACATGGATGTGAATCTAGAAACGAATATGAAAAGCTGAGAGTACTGTCGTCAGCAAAACAGTTTAATGGATTAGAAGTTTCAGATAACAGATAATTTTTGAATATTAGGAAGAGAGTCCGAGACAAAATGGAGCCCTGGGGCACACCAGCATTTATTTTGTAGATCTCAGCTTTGAAACCGTCTAATACAACTTGTATTGATCGGTCCGAAAGGTAATTTCTAATCCAACGAAGAAGAGATACCAAATGCACGCATTTTCGATAAGAGAGCTTGATGTCAAAATCTATCAAATGCTTTTGAAATATCAAGTGCAATAATCTTACTTTCGCCAAAACGATGCAAAGATTTGTTCCACTGTTCAGTGAGATATACCATCAGATCACCAGTGGACCTATTAGACAAATGCTGTTTTCCATTAAATCAGAAAGAGACAAGTAGAGTAGGACAGATGGAAAAGCTTACGCAGTGGTTTTGCCAGCGTTGAAGAATACCTCTTCAGAACAATGGGAGGGTTACTATCCTTATTGAATCAAATCAAGCAATACAAGCAAATTAAGCTTCATTTCTTCTACAAAGATCTATGGGGCATATTCATAGTCACTTTTAAACTCCAGTATATCTTAGACCTGGGTTTATCCTATCTAAATAACATTGAATAAACTCCAGTCTAAGATAAACTGTAGTTTAAAAGTGACTATGAATTTGCCCCTATTTGTTTTATATAAATAGATGACCAATCGCCATAAATGTTAAAATTGCAGTCAGTTGGCGACTCTGCAGTTAATTGACTAAAAAGACATTTTTTATAAGTCTTTTTACTTACTAAACGACTTTAACTTTAAAAAAACAGTCAACTGCCGTTTTGACTATACTAACTTAGAACTTAACTAAAGCAGTCAACTTTGTTAGCCATTAATTGACTGCAATTCTTTTTTCTGTTTGCAGTCTATAAATCACATAAAAGTCATCTTTAAGTTGTAGTCGTTTTAAGCAGTCATTAATTCATTTGACTGCAGTATTTTAACAGTAAGCCATTTTATTTATTTTTACTCTTTTGAATACAACTGTTAATTTTCATGAAGAACAAAATTAATTTAAATACCTTTATCATTATCTATTTTGAACCAAGATTCACGCCAAAATATTAGCGCCCAATACTGTCTATTGGCATACACTAAAAAGATTGCAGTCAAAAGACCTACTGATTGCCAAACTTGTCTTTGATTTAAAGCCAACTTTTATGTCATTAAAAGACTAAAAACAGTAAAAAAAAATACTGCATTCAATTAACTGCTCGTTGTTCACTGCCCTAGTACCTATACTGCAAAGTCAGAACTCTAAAATTAACTGCTGACTCTAGTTTTAAAGTTACAGTATACTAAGGGCCAGTTTTACAGTCATAAAAGTGACACTTAAGTGTTGAATGTGAAAGATTAATTCCAAATATCACCGTTCAGTGTTACCTGAATAAGTGGCACTTAAGTCTCCGATTTTGGTGACTTAAGTTCCACTTACGCTAGCTATGAAATTTAGCTTAAATTCTTAATATGTGAAACTTAAGTGCCACTTATTTCGGTAAGTGTCGACTGTGAAACTGGCCCTAAGTCAAACTTTAAACCATTATTCAAAAGTTTGAGTTAATATAGACTGTGACATTTTTGACTGCAGTTTTCAATTGACTGCAGTCTTAACAATTTTGTTTTCCTTAAAATTTTGGTTTTTCGAAAACTTTTGAAAAGAGCAAGACGCTTATTGGACGAAATTACTGCGTATAAGAGTTCCCAATTTTAGTGAACCTAAAACTTTTGACCGCATCCGCACTTCCGATGCCCGGTACTGGAGTGAAATAATTCCTAGTAAACTTCATCGAAAAGCCCCTCTTATTGGACAGGGTCACTGCAGAATAAAAATCAAATGCCTCTACATTTTTAAAGAGAACGTTCGTCTTGTATCCCTGGTTTGGTAGGAATATACACACTACTGTAAACATGAATTTGATATGTCTATGCTTTACTCCTAAGCATATAACATTTTAATGCTGGTCCTCGAAGCTACGAAACTAGAGGCCATAGCCATTTTCTTCGATTTTTTTTAGAATAGCCGATCATAAAAAATAAATTAAGCTATTCCTAAACAACCAACCAAACCAAACCAAAACAAAAAAAAAAAAAAATTTGTTAAGAAAGCTTCACCTACATCTCATATATATAACTTTTTTGCTGTATGAAATCATTCAATAAAAAAAAAATCGTAAAATCTTAAGAAAACTACTTCCAAGCCATCACAAAAAAAGGCAAAGGGTTTATTTTATGAAATTTATCGCTCAAGATAAACTGACTTAATACGACCATGCTTAGCACTCAAACCATCATTGATATTATTGAACACACACTTCGGCACCATAAAAGTGCTCGTACAATTTCTTAAGTTCAAACGCAGGACTTTTTCAAAGATGTATACAATATAAAATCTACCCTTTTTTGAGGACGCGCTGACAAAAAACGTGATGTTAAACTCAAATTCGCCACATTTCATATACATCATTGCGATGGTATTTTTTCTTTATTTCAGCGTTGACCGAAGCGCCATGAATGAGACTTTTTTTATTAGCTCGGTAATAACATTGAGACTGATTGTTCTAAAGATGTCTGGAAATGAAAACGCATTACATAAGTCACGTTCCGCATTTTGATATCCTTCCACATTTATTTTACTCAAACCGCACAGATTGAAATTGAAAGTATATGTAGTTGTTCCTATCTGATGTTAAGTTTCTTAAAGGGGATATTACGCATTCGAGAATCCCAGACGGGATGGCTTTTTTGGATTGTTCTGGTGACAGCCTTTAACCACCATTGAAATTTCCATAGCCTCCAATTTAACGCAAGTCTCTATTTGACTAGACTGTAGTGAAAAAAAAAATGTAATAAAAGGTGTTTTTTTTTAAACATCTAATTTTCAAGAAGAAATAAAACGCATATAATTTAATGTTATGGCCAAGAATTTAGCTTTATTATAAAGATAAGGGTTTGCCATTATGTTTTAAAAATGATTTCGGGCAAGTGGCCGCTGCGGCTGGCTCGAATAAATTCCAGCCGAGAAGCCCAATTTTCGACTGCTAGAATTGTTGAGCGCGATGGCGGATGGACTCATTCGGGTCTCCTTCGATACTCCGCTCCACACCAGCAATAGCGTCTTCGGTGCGCACTGTACGGCGTCTCTGAGGATGCGCATTATCCACTAGAGTAAACGTGGTGAGAAACCGATCCATGGTTGCTCGAATTTATGCGCTTTTGCGATTATGTCGACCGAATATTGGACGCAGTGCGCAATGCGTCGCGCGAACCGAACCATTATTTTGGTAATAAATTTGCACGATTTGCAAACGTTGTTCAGAAGTAACTCTATTAATTACGAAATGGCAAACCAAATTGTGCATAAATCAAGTGACAGCTTTCAAAAAGACCAACTCCGAAAAAAGTATTGCCAGATTTAAAACCACACGTTTAAAAAAAAACACCCTTTACAATTAAAAATAAAATAAAAACCCTATCACACAAAAACTTCATCAAATGTTCAATGGTAGTTGCCAAATTTTATTTATTTTTTAGTCTCAAGAAAACTCTGATGACAAACTAATGCGTCTATATGGTATTTACCTTAAAGGTTATAAAAGGTTTTTTGAGTTCTATACATGATTCATTGAATAAAATATGTACATTAAAATCATTCCAATATTGTATACAAGTCACAACAACTCAGGCAGGATAAATGTTGAAGAAATGAGTACCTATTTTGATAATTTCTCAATGTACAACTTCAGTAAATAATATTTTGTATCAATAAATTGATTTGCAAACAAACTTTTCCAAAGATTCTCTCTTTGAAATTCACATTTTTGAACCTGAATATTAATATGCCCCTCGGTAAGTATTTTATTCAATCCAATCATATCGTGATTGCCTCTTGATTTCAAAACCAAAACCAGAAAACTAATCGACCAATTTATTAAATCAGCCCGCATGCGGCCAAGACTGGGCAGACCAGGCCAGACCAGTTCGTATAATACTCTTACCAAATGTAATTAAGTATTGAAAGTGAAACCCAAATAGACCTAAAGCCTTATTCGTAATTAAAGACAAACTGAACATGGCAGAGATCCAATATAGAGCTTCTCACAACCATTTCATAAAGCTTTTTGTATACATAGTTAATAAATATATTATGGGGAAATATAGTAAGACAGAGAGACAGGGGGGAGTTGTGCAAATTCTGAATTCACAATCAATACCAACCTATAATGGCTTGATTTCAGTCCCTCTGCTTTTGAAAGGATGTATAGGCATAGAGGAAGGATAGCAAGTTATTATTATTAGTCAGATTGTTAATTTATTTTTTTTTTATTGAAGAAACATACACGCAAATTGCAATTATTGCTATTTTATAGTTTGGCAGATGTTAGAGAGAGATTTTATCATTAATTTCTCATTAAAACGGTAATAATTTCTAATTTAAATCCCACCTCATATGTATCTTAATATTGACACCTACATATATAAACACCCTCTGCATGGCGCCCAACATAAAATATCAAAATAAAATGAAGTTCTTTTTCAGAATTCAATTTTGATTGTGTTGAAAATTTTAATCAATCATTTTTACCATTTACCCTAGTTGAACAAAGAGAATTATATATTTAGTTAGGCTTTAAGCAATTTTGATGGTTTCACTAGGTTAATGATGACTTGCAAGATTATTTTTTATAATGGGAAGTTTTAATTTGTGACATTTCGCATTCGCATATATAGCCATTCCCGGAATTATGATGATTTAGCACTGGTATAACTGTGCCTTATGAAAGGTTTTCTAATACCCAAGAAACATTTTTAGCTGCTTAATTGCTCTAATGGCGCTTCCAGAGCAAATGTTAGAGCTTGATTATTTGAGAAGGAGCTCTAGATGCACCCTTAGAGCAAGTGTAGGGCTTGCATACAGCTAATTCATTGAGTTTGAGAGCACATTTTTGCTCGTAACCAGCTTTTTATCAGTGACGAGTGGCTTTGAAGCTCTTTAATATATTCATATGAAATCCTAAAAGGGGCACTTTTGACAGATTTTTGTTTGTATTAGTTTTTGAGATCCAAATGATAAATAAATATGAAAGTAGCACAACAAAATTCATGTGTGTAATGGTAGGAAGAGTAAACTTCATTTATTGCGATGTCAACAAGCTAGTTATTTTATTGATTCCTAGAGAAATAATGTATCTAATTAATTTTTTCTTGCATTAACGTCAATGAATTTTAAGTGCGCGCTTAGTTTTTTCATAAATGTTTTGGAGGTACTTCGCAAAATTACAACGCGCCTTCCAAATTATGTATTTTAAGCTGTGAAATGTGAAAAAAAATTAAATTGAACAATGTAAAAATTGGTTAAATAAATTTATCGAAGCACGAAATAAAATGCTTTGTTTACATTGCAATCAATATTGTGTTTTATATTTGAAGTGAAGGATTTAAATGTTTTTAAATGAATGAAAACAAATAAATCAAATAATTTTCATTTGTGTCGCCATGTTTTGTATTATGGACAATATGTCTCTTTAATAGAGCTGCAATATCGCTTTGACAGCAATGTTACAGTTTTGCATTCAGGGCTTTGTAGAAAATAGGGTGTTTTGAAAATTGAAAGCTAAGTTAAGTGAATACATAATTCTAAATTGTAGAAATAATTTTGAATTCAAAGAGTACCTACTTGCCATTGAAGTGAATAAAGTTTTATAAGCACCTTAAATTACTAAAGGAAGTACTTGTGCGACTAAGTCGTAGATTTGATTTTTTTTAGGGAACTGCATAGTTAATATATTTTAATAAAAAAAATTGTCAGTTCCGTGCTTAATTCGAATCTTAAGATTTCCCTTATAAATTGAAAGGAATTTATTTATTTTCCACTGTTTTAAGTTTTCTAGTTGAAATAATTTTTGTTTTTTGTTTTAGTTTATAACACCCTATAATATGATTGGGGGAATTGTCTTGAATGAGAATAAGTATTTATTCAGCTCTATATGTGCATTATTGGAGCTCTATTGAAGGATTTTTTTTGACATCAAATTTTGTGTGAGAATATTAGTAATTGAACTCTACAGCCGCTTTCAGTGTAGCTCTGTTAATGCAATTTTTTGACATTTCGAAAGATTATGCATTAGTATTGTGCGCATGTGTTGTTAGCAGCTCTACAATGCCTCTATCTATGCTGATGTTTAGAGTTTGCTCGTTGCAAGATCTCATGAACTGTGTTAAGGAGCATGTTTTCAAATCTGGAAGCGTTGTAAAGTTAATAGAGCTAAAAGTGTTCTAAAACTGCGTATATAGAACATTATTTTGAAATATAATGTAGAGAGCTTTTAAATAATCTCTAACAGAGCTGTAGCTTTGGATTTCACTATCTAGGAGCTGTAGAAGAACAGTTTTGCTTCTATTAGCTCCAACGATGTTACTTGGGTAGGAACTTTGACAGTTGATAGCGGCCATATTGTTGAAGCTACATCTGTCAAATTGGCTGTCATTTGCCCATTTTATGGTCACCATAATCGCCCTACCGAGAGAACTATTCTCAGTGGGCGTTTTTATTTTTTTTAGTTCAGAGTAGAGCTCTGAACAGAGTCTGAACACTCCGAACATACTCTGAGCGATCTCTGAGCTGAGCGTGCTCTGATCTGAGAGTTCAGATTTATTTAAAGAAACACGCTTCCCCAGTTGTCATTTTTTCATTTGCCATTTTCTTTACGACAAAAAAAAAGCAAACAACAAGTAACAAGTAATTAAAAATTAAAGTTTATCAACATTTCTGTCATACCAGAGGTCCATTTCAAGCCTATAATAAATGTAAACGATTGAAAGCAATATTTTGGGCTGGGTTTCTTTACCCGACTTCAACGGTGAGCTGAAAGAAAATTCAATTAGAAAATAGAGGAGAAGCCTAACAAAAAAGTAGGGGTTCTAAAACTCAAAAGTTGTATCTTCTGATGGTAAACAGTTCCCATTCCCACCCAATAGCGTGTCTCGGATTTGCTGATTAATTTACTCCATTCCAGCATAAATAAATTGGCTCCCTTTGCTATTCTCCTTTAGTACATTTGATTGGTATAGACAACAATAGACAACAATTTTGTTTCGGTAATTAACACTTTCTCATATCGTATTTGCTGTTAGCAGTAATTGTTAACTAATAAAACGATAACGAAAGAGAATGCAAAACAAAAACATAGTAAGGGTATTCATGCATCGACAGAAAACCATCGTAAACATCGTAATCGACAGAAATTTTACGATGTCTTAAACGAACTGTCAAAATTTTTATGGTATATCTTTTCCAACAAATCGTAAACTTCCCCACAAGAATTTGTGTCGTAAACGTAGAAATGGGATTTTAAATGGGATTATGACATTGGCTGAATCAGCTGATTGGTTTACCACATCATTTACGCACATGAAACACATGCTTGGGAAACTACGAATTTACGACATTAGAAAGTTTCCGGCGTTACATGAACACCCTTAGGGACAGTTTCACAGTCAGAAGAGTGGCACTTGAGTGAGAAATGCGATAGATTAAGGCGCAATATCACTGTGCACACTAACCTGAATAAGTGGCACTTAAGTCTTCGATGTTTGTGACTTAAGTTCCACTTACGCTGGGTATGAAACTTAGCCTTAAGTCGTAATATGGGAAACTTAAGTACCACTTATTCCGCTAAGTGTCGAGTGTGAAACTGGCCCTTAGTATCTACATGATGTACGTATGAATTTTCGTGGTATACTTACAATCACTCGTGGAGAAACAAAGTTAATTATATTTTGTTGCCTACTTTGGGGAGTCGCACTTACTTCGCTATAGACTGACTAACACCGGCATACTGCCTTTTCGGTTATTTAGTTGTTCAACGGGAGTGTTAAACGTGTAACGTTTCTTAACATCGCTTAGGAAAAAAATTATTATAAAAGCTTTTTTGTGTAGAATATTATAAGCTACAATTTGCCATGACATTTCTCCGAAAAATAACTCATACTTTTCGAACCATTCACAAGATACAGAAATTTGCAAAATCAAATCTAGGGTACTTTTTCGAAAATGCTAATATAGGTACATACAAATATAGCTTTTCACCAAAATTCAACTTTTAAAGATTTGTTTGAAGCGAAAGTATAATTTAACTGGGCTTATAGACACAATAAAGACTCTATTTTTCCAAAGACTGTAACAAATTCCCCTAGAGCCCAAATTATGAGAAGTTCTTTGCAAAACAAACCTCTCAATTCCTATACATAACTGCAATAGATATTCATAACTCATGTCATGACCATGTCTCATTTTTTTCAAACTCATGATGTTTGTATGAAATAACAACAGCTATACTGAATTTTTAAAAGAGAATAATAGCTTTTTCTAGCTACTCTGTAATATGGATTTATGATGCCTTGCCATCCCCATCATTATATATAAAGATGTCAGATGTCAGGCTTTGGACCCTTTTTTATTTTTCAAAAAAAAAAAATAGAAAGGATTCCAAATCGCGTGTATTGCATTCATAAGATATCCCTCAAAAACGAAACTTGCTAACAGCATCGCAAACATTGATTTTCTCCTCGATAACCATTATGCAGTATCATCACTATATCGTTTCCAAATCCAAACCCCCCCTCTCTCCCATTGCCGCCGGATTTGATGCATTTTGCCACATATCTTTGAATTTTTGCGAGAAAATATTTATCTTTTTTTTTCGTCAAAAGTCAAACAAAATAAACATCAGAGATTTGATTTATTGCATCACATAAATATATATGAACCCATACAAACATGCATTTCTCCTGAGAGAGAGATAGAAAAATAAAAAAAAGACAAAAACAGCTTTAGCTGTACGAAAATCCAAGAGGTTATAGCCAGAGGGATATCCTTCCTCGAAGATAAATGATGAGATTTCTTAGAAAAATAAAATGCAAGAAAAAGATAAAGATTGGTTGAAACTGAGGCTGCTGTGTCGGGCTCGGGCTCGGGACTGACAAGATTCGAAGGCCAGTTTAAACAGATTTTTCCTTTTTATGCCAATTTTATTCGAGATAGCGTGTTTGTGGAAGTCATCATCACACAAAAGTAATGGTGTTTGTTAAAGAAATAATAATAATAATTGGTAAGGGAATTCCTGATATGAAATAAGGGAAAATATTCCACAAATTGAGTAATGAAAGCCCTTGGAGTTCTATATAAAACGATGAATAAAACTTTCTGGTTTGTTAGCTTTTATAAAAGTCTCTAAGCAAGTATAAGGATTTATACACACCACTCAACTCAGTGTTTAAACGTACGTAATTGCGGCGCGCCGATGAACAATTGAAGATAAAGAAAATGAAACACATAATTGTGGAGTATAAACATTTATCACGGATGGTCCGCAAATTGTAAGGACTTATGTAAGGACTTTGATGGGCTTAATGGCAATTAGGAGTACCTATAAGTGATGCGGAAAATTATTCCTCGAATTAGGCAAGTTCTAGAGTTTATCAGTAGGTACTCAGTTAACTATGAGTTAAATCGTCAAATCAAAGTTACTACCAGGCTACCACGGTCTTTCATTAAGCTCTTCCAGTGTGTGTGAGATATCATAGAAATTTTGTATTCGTTTGAAAGGCCTATCGATGCCATTATGTATGGAATATAACATCGTTGAAATGTCAGCCACGGCTTCTCTGGGTGGCGCGCATCTGAAATGTCCAATTTTCTATATGACTCTGGCGCATAAATCAGGCTGAATTTGAGTGTGGTTTGTGGCTGATTCGCATACACCTGTGACTTCAGAAAACCCTACAAGAAAAAGTCTAACGCGGTCAAATCGCACGATCTCAGTTGCAAGTTCACAACGTCTCCACGTGAGATTACTATGCCCTCGAATCGCTCGTATGCATCAGTATTTCCAATGTGTGGCATGTAGTTCCGTCCTGTTGAAACTACATATCGTTGATATCCATGTCAACCCATTCAGGCAAAAAGAATGTCGTAATCATCGACCTATAGTTGACAGTGATGGCCAAAAGTCAGTTCTCAAATAAATATGGACCGATGACGTCACCAGCCCAAAGTCCACACCAAAAAGTGACTTTTTCGAGATGCATATTGGACGCTCTTGGATCTCATGTAGATTGGTATTGTCCTAAATTCGACAGTTTTGTTTCTTGATGTACCCATTCACCCAGAAATGGGCCTCATCGCTGAAAATGACCGTAAATGGGCGAAGCGTGCGCAAAGTGGAACGAACAGAACACAATTTTATCATTTGCACGTGTTGTTGAACGCAATATCCGCCCATGTTGGTTTGGCAAAACAGACTACTGAATAAGTGACAGCCAGTTTGACAGATGTAGTTCAACAAGATGGCTGCTATCAACTGTCAAAGTTCGGAAGTCCCTATTGGAAGACCCTGTATAATTTTTGGCTTAATATAAAAAAAACGGATCCTTTCGATACATTTACAACAAAAATCCATACAAATTTTAGTCGGTCAGCTTTGTCAAAATTTCGTTTGAACTTTGGCATTTTTTAGTTTTTTTGGATTTTTTAGTTTTAACTATTATTTTGTACTTACAAAACTCTTAATATAATGTTTTTTTTTTTTTTTTATTTATAAATCTAAACAATTTATAATCTGTTACTTAAAAGTGAAGGCTTGAGGGTAACAAGATAATTTGGAGAAATGACAAACATCAAATTTCTTGAAATTAATATATCGCTATGGACTGAAATATTTCTTTTAGAAAAATTGTACACATATATATAAAAATTTAAGTAATCCCATATAGACATTTGTATACAATACCACTTGCAAATTTATTACAGGAAACCACATTCATTTGTTGCAACTCAATTCTATTGCGGGTAACCAATAACACGATGTATGTATAGTTTCTTTTGTGTAACACTAGATCCCGCAAAATATATGCTTTATCCTTTATTTGTTATTCGGTAGTTCTAGATTATTTGAATTATACATATAGATACAACAATTCCCGAATGGAGTCTACGAATCTACTAAAATATTCCCGAAAGGAATAAACTTCTATTTCTATCCATCCATTCAACTGTGACAG
The DNA here is from genome assembly GCA_932273885.2 of Leucozona laternaria. Lineage (NCBI taxonomy): Eukaryota > Metazoa > Arthropoda > Insecta > Diptera > Syrphidae > Leucozona > Leucozona laternaria. The sequence continues at coordinate 15,623,758 of OW026368.1, read as the reverse complement.
GACACTAGAGACATTTATTTGAAATTCTTCATTTTGTCTCAATACAGTCAGTCAGTGATGGCGGAAAGAGCGGTGCCATCGATGGCACACATAATATATAGTTCAAATCCCACACGTTATCCAAAAGATCTAAACCCTTTTCACTATAGACATACGGTATAGCAAAGGTATGTTTCATTCAAATTCGCTCTCCTTGTAATGGAAGAAATGTATAGTGTAACCACTTATCTTGTATAGATTTCTATTGAATACCTACTTTCCTTCTAGAGATACAGATATTTTATTCTATACCGTTTGGCACAAGGACACACGGAACCTATAGAGAGACATGCCACAAATGTCGTCCCCCGCCGACAGTCGCATAGACAAAGTTCATATATATGCATATCCAATTTATAGAGAAGCTACGTGAACTTTTATTTTTTCTCTTTGGTCCTTTTTCGATATCAATATAGGTAGATACATTCCCACATCTGAACATTTAATATAAGAAAATACATTAAAAATTATCATCGATTTCAAGAAAAATAATTTTGTTTAGAAATTGCTACACCTATACAAAAAATATTTCCTTCCAAGGAGGCAAGGATATCCGGATCCGGATCCCGAGGTATAATGTATAAATTCATCCTTGAGGATTTGAAAATAGGTCAAGATACGGTAATCAGGTATTATAAACACGCACCCATAACACATGAGACAACTACTGTAATGAATAATATACGACGAGTCATAGAATTATGGCAAAACGTGGGCATTGCTGATATAAACGAGGTTCCTGGTGTAAAATGATATCCATCAAAGCACCTGGGTATCGTCTGATGGACCCACACGTAACAAGATATACCACGTGTTGTTAGTTATGAATGTGTTAAAGTATCAGCAGCGGATTTGAACCAGTATACCTAATAATGTTGTATTTGGAGAGATCATAATCCACAAGCCATTGTTGAGACGCCGTTACATCCTCAAAAAGTCACTGTTTGGTGTACTCTATGGGCAGAGAGAATCATTGGTCCATATTTCTTCAAAAATGAAGCCGGCCATAATGTTACAGTCAATGGGGAACGCTATAGAGCCATGATTAATGACTTTTTCGTACTTGAATTGGAGAATGTTGATGCGGACGACTTTTGGTTACAAAAAGACGGCGGCGGGGGTACATGCCATACAGCCAAGAAAATAATCAATTTATTAAAGGAAACTTTTGGTGAGCGCATTAACTCGCGTCGATGGACCTGTAGCGTGGCCTCCAAGATCGTGTGATTTAACACCGCTGGACTATTTTTTGTGGGACGTTTGACGCCTCGGAAGAGAATATTCGGCGAGTTATTGCTGACATACGGCCCCAATTGCTGCAAAAATTGGTTGAAAATTGGGCCTCTCGTCTGGAATTTATTCAAGCCAGCCGCGGCGGTCACTTATGCATGAAATCATTTTTAAAACATAATGACCAACCCTTATCTTTATAACAAAGCTAAATTCTTGTCCATAACATTAAATTATATGCGTTTAATTTCTTCTTGAAAACCTAGCGTCTAAAAAAACACCCTTTACAAGAGCGAGACTACTCCGAGACGATTCTGAGACGACAATGACATTTTTCAATTTTATCAAGCCAAAAGTCTCATCTTGTCTCGTCTCGTGGCCAGCCTTTACTTTAAACTGTAAGACCATGTATTTATGGATACCTATACATATACATATATTCAACATGTTACTAAATAAGTTCACGGGTTTTAGATTCTTTTTTTTTAAATTTAAACACAAATTTTAGTTCTGACCGATGTGATGCGATGCTATTGTCTTTAATAATTGTTAAATATTTTCCATAATTTTAATTAGATTATCAAATGCAATTTAATTATATGTAGTTTGAAAATCACGTATTTTGGTATCGGTTTCTGTTTCGGTGCTATACTCTCCAACTTTGAAGTCTATAATTATGCAATAATAAAATTTAAACTTAATTTGTAGGATAAAGTTAAAACTTGGAGCAAACAATTGAAGTTACAACATTCAACAAACTTCCTTCCTAGTTGTTGAAGAAAATAACCCATTGTTAAAGACAACTTAAAACATTCAAAAGCACGTGTCTGTATTAATTTGCAGAAACATTCTGTCAAAAATAAATCCTTTTTCTATCTATATAAAAATAAATTATATGGAAAACAAAGGATGTTGTTGCCCATAAAACAAGACCCAACAAAAAACCCTTTCATTGAAATGTCACCTATGGCAAAAGATGTTGATCCCTTAAAAATTGTAATATGATTGAAGATTAAATTATTATTTTCTTAAAGTCCAATACTAAGTTTTAAGTAATTGCTCTTTAAGCTTACGATTTTCTTAAATCAATTGAGTCGCTTAGTAAAAATGTTTGCTTGTTAAAGCCGAGTACACTGCAGATGCGAAATGAAATTTTTTTGGTGGTCTACAACCTACAGAGAAATGCTTACGGGACCACAGTGTCATTTTTCAATTGAAAAAAAAGAAAAACAAACACAAACGCAAACAAATCACAAAAAGCCATGCTGTAATGAAACCATAACAACTCAACGCACTTTTGGTAAGCGTATACTTACCATCTCAAGACTCTTATGGTAAACTGGAATTTGGAAGGTTAGACTGCCATTTGGGAGCTTCTGTGCAGGTAGACTGGCATTTGGCAGCTTCTGTGCGGGTATCCTGGTATCTGCACTCTCTTTATTAGGGCTCTTTGGGTTAGCCTGCTTTCTAAGCCCTCTATTGTTTAGCCAGCCATATACTAGTCTGACAGATCTGTCGGAAGATGTCAAATCATGGTAAGACTAACATCTCACGGCTTTTCTGTGGAAAGCTCGCTTTCTCAGCTGTCTCTTTGCAAGTCTACGCTCTAAGCTCGACATTTCAGAGCCCACCACCTCAATGATTTTTTAGTTAACCATAATATTCTGTGCTGAGCCTGTCATCTCAGTACTGTTTGATTGATCTGCCTTCTCAATGCTCCAATCTCACCACTTTTATTTTGTGAGGATGCATTCCGCGCTTCTTGTTATTAATCTGCAAAGTTTTTCCATCACCTCACTCATGTTGTTGGAAGTCTTCGATTGTAATGCTCTATGGTTAGCCCACTATCTCACACCTCGTCATGTTAATCTTTGAACGCAAGGCTTTTGGTCTTGTATAGAACTTTAACGTCACGGTTCTTGATATTAATGTGGACGTGCAAAAATGTTGTCGTAGACCTACCATTTTCAAGCTCTCAATCCCATCACAATTAAATGGAATACAATCTCTTATGATTTATAGGATTTTGAAATTCAAAAGTTTGCGAACGCAAATTGAATTAGCTGAATGATAAGTGTTTAAAACATAATGTATAGCGATTAAACTTAGAAAATTTATCATTTCAACTTTTATTTTACGGCAGCATAATGTGCCCTTAGAAACGAAGAATTTCCGGTAAGCCATCAAAAATACTCTGTGGCTGGCAAAATTATTATCCCAGCTGTGATGGTATGGGGGCACACAAACAAATAAATCCTTTCTCCGAGCACCGACCTCAAAATGTGACGATTTCTAGTATTTCAAAAAATATGTTAAAACCCTGAAATAGGACTCTTTTTTTTTTAATAATGGTAGTATAGGGTGATAATAATCTATAACGAGGGTTAGATACGAATTTATGCGGCCGTTTAAAGCATTCGTGGGGTATTTTTTTTTTTTTTTTTTAGAGGCAATTTAACCTTTGCTTTTCAAAGCCAAAGCACTCCCCAGAGGGATAATACAAAATCTAATTTTGTGTAAAATGTAGATTTTATTTTACTCGAAAGTGCGGTGGTGACTTCTGGTGTCCCCCAAACCCAAACACTGAACCTTCTCACAAAAAAAAAAAAATATAAATCAAATTGAAGTCGTTAAAAGCTTCTTGAAACAAAAAGCAAAACAAATGGTTTGATTTTTATAAAAATAAAAATGGAAAGGAATACAAACATTTTGAGTAGGTATGTCTGCGATTTCAAAGTTGTCAGTTCTTGATTGACTTGGCTCTTTTGTTTGCTTTTTGTGACGCGAATTCTGAGTGAAAAGGAGAAAAAAAAGATACAAATCGATATTCACACTTCACTTTGATTATGTACCTATTTGTTCTTGAAATCATCCTTTTCAAAAACCGATGTGGGTGAAGGTACTTTCTTTTTCAACTTTAAAACCTCTTAAAGATTTAATGGCTGAGGAGACCAAACAAAAATAACAGGAAAACATGGGAAAAGATAAGAAGATAAGAAATATATATGTAAAAAGGATATATTGGATAAAGGATGGAGAAATGGATCCGGAGATTAAGTTTTATTGGCTCTGAAATGACTGGCGATTATACTCTGGCTTGTATGGGTTCAATATATGGCCTAATCGAAGGTTTATACCATTGTCAAAAGTTTAGAGAAGTTTACAGAAAATTGGGGTTTTTGGTTTTTTTTTTTAAGCAATGTTTGTTTTGCGTAGTCGATAAATCACTGATATTAGATTAGGATTATGATCTTTGATGGAAAAGTTCAAATATTTAGAGAGAAATGCCTTCATCAAAAACAAGGGATATTATAGGTTTATTAATTATTATTTATGAATATGACTGACAAACAAACTACATGTTAAAGGTGTGTTCAGTAACATCGATGATTCGAACTTTGAGATTCAAGGAAATGCTGTTTAAATTTTAAGCTGAACATACATACATAATTTCTGGAAAGTATTTTTGGAAAAGTTCAGGTTGCAAAGTTATAACAAGATCGGTTCAATCATAAAAAATATAAACGCAAATAAGCCAAATATGGGACATTTTTTTCAAAAAATGTTTAAAGACTACTGCCTTTTTTTTTTACCAAAAAAACTGAATCACAATTTTCTTACAGATACTTTGGTCACTACAGGAACGAAGTTTAGTTAAAATCGTTCAAGTTGTTTTTGAGAAAATGGTAACAAACCAAAATTGTTCTTTGACAGCTACCCGTTATAATGGGTGGTTTTCAATCTGGCAATACTTTTTTCTGAGTTGGTCTTTTTGACAGCTGTCACTTGATTTATACTCAGTTTGGTTTGCCATTTCATAATAAATTGACTGACGCATGAACAACGCTTCCAAATTGTGCCCAAATGGGCTCAACACAATATTGCCGTTGACCTCAATTTTCATAAGCGAATTTTGTTTGGCGATGAAGCTCACTTTTGGTTGAATGGATACGTCGATAAACAAAACTGCCGTATTTGGAGTGATGATAATTCTCAAGTGTATGTTGAGACAACGTTACATCCTCAAAAAGTCACTTTTTGATGTGCTCTATGGGCAGAGCAGTCAATGGGGAACGCTATAGAGCCATTAGATTAGAGCCTGAATTAGAGGATGTTGATGTGGACGAACTTTGGTTCCAAAAAGACGGCACTACATGCCATACAGCAGCACTTTTGGTGAGCGCATTATCTCGCATCGTGGGGCTATGGCGTGGTCTCCAAGATCGTCCAGCGATTTAACACCGCTGGACTATTTTTTGTGGGGTTATGTGAAGTTGATTGTCTACGCAGATAAGCCCGACACGATTGACGCCTCGGAAGAGAATATTAGGCGCGTTATTGCTGACATACGGCCCCAATTGCTGCAAAAAGTGGTCGAAAATTGGGCCTCTCGGCTGGAATTTATACGAGCCAGCAGTGGCGGCCACTTGGCTGACACCATTTTTAAAACATAATAAAGCTAAATTCTTCTTGAAAACAACACGTCTAAAATAAACACCCTTTAGTTTATCTAAAACAAATATTCGAATTTTCCTCAAAGGGAATTACATAAAAATGCTGTGTACTAAATTTGAAGCAAATCGGTTCACCCGATTAGGCTCTAGGTCCAATTATATAGTTTCGATCACAACCGAAAATTCAATTTTTCTTACACGAAACCAATGTCCTATAGACATAGATCAAGTTAAAATATAAAAGGGCAAAAAAAGCGGTAGAGTGAAATAAAATGTGGACTTTCCTCTGTGCGACGTTACGAAGTCACACTTTACGATGTAGTACGTTACCTTACGAAAATCAGCATAGTAGGATATTTGGTAGGTTCAGTGACAAAAATCTGATGATCCCCTTCAAGAAAACTAGTTCGTTTTCGATTTGTGCGTAACAAACGTTTGGACGACTTCGCATACCTCGCAAGTTCATATCTTAAGTCGTATTCAACGCACAGAAAAGCTTAATATATACAAATGTATAGGTGATCTACAAGAATCATTATAATCGTTTTTCCAGTCAGATCAACGAAAGACGAGATAAACGGAAAAAAACCGTTTTCAAGTATAAAAATTTGACTTGACAATATTTTGGTATTTAAAATAGTTGTCAAAAATATTTAAAACAAAAGATTAAGAGAATATGTTATTCTACAAATCTATATAAAAATATCCGTTATAATATTAATAGGGGACGCGAAAATCATATAAACGACTTTTTAAAATGGCGGCCCTTCCACACGTTTTTCAATCCCGCAAAATAAGATCAAGTTTAGTCTCGATATACCCCACAATATTTAATTTGAATTTCAAATTCTTTCAAAAAATTTTGATGATTTGTCCCTATTGACAGTACCTACTACTTGTTTAAAATTTACAAGAGTTGGATTTATGTTTGTCAAACACAAGCTTACCTAGAAATCAATTCTAAAATAAAATTAAGCTGCAGAAAACCTAACACTGAGAAAAGTTTTCCAGAATCCAAGCAGCTCCTAAACTGAAATAATACCTATATATAATAACTTTTGTATAATATTTCAGTTAATGTTTATTCCTGGAGTTTCTACAAATCCATAGAATCACCTTGGGATTATAAAAACACATCCACAAGAAACTCCAATCATTTATTTACTCACAATCCTCTTAATCGTGCGAAAAAAAGAATATTCACTTTTCAACTGATTTTCTTTACCGTTTTCTCAATTCAAAGAAAAAAAGAAAACGTTTATAAAATGTTTTTCAATTTTAATGAAATGATGATCCAGAATAAGGCGCTCATTAGAATACCTTAAGATTCCAATTCAAAATCACGAAATCATTTCAAGGTGAAATTACATTGAATTCCCATTAAATCCCAAAAAGCTAAAAAACTTAAGCCAAAATAATTTATGATAACACCCGGACGAGACTTTTGAGGAGAACATTGCCAAAACAGATTCAGCCTCACAATAAAATGTGAATTATTATGTGTGATTATGATATTGATTTTCAATTTTCACTTTTTCACTGGAATAAATCAAAATAAATTTTCAATTGAAATTTTATCTTTATTTTTGCTTTCGTATAAGAAAATAAATACAATCACACAATAATTTTCAGAATCATATATTTTTACGACACTGAAAGACTATAAGGATGTGTTGGGAGGTACACTGTTTGCCATATTTTCACTCGACTGTGAAATTTAAAGATTTGAAAATGGAGGAGGTGAATGAAAAATCATTTAATACAGGACTTACCAAATTTTTTTGATAAATGTTCCTTTTTGTCGGGGTTATTTGAGTGTATAACAACTGTAAAAGTGCATTGTGCATGTCCCATATAATTTAAAATAATATTTTTCTTTCATTATTGTCTGCTTTGATCTCAAAAGGTGTTTTTTTTTTGTGTTTTCTAATGGAGGGACGAGAAGTAAAATTAAAATTAATAAAGTAAAAATGTCTTTATGAAAAACAAAATTATACTGTGATAGAAAAATCTAGTAGCAGCAGAACGAAAAATTTGTAATAGTATGAGAGTTCCTTGCTAATTTGCAACTGTTGCTTTTCTCACTATCCAAAAGGGTTATTAAAGTATCCTTCCTATATAGATAGTACCTATATATCTCAGGTATGCCTTCCAACTGATGCCTATATATACAAACTTTTTCCCTCTGCCAAGCCCCCCAGCAGTCTAATGAGTATCCTATCGAAAGAGAACGTAAGTCAAACACAAAGCAAGAAAGAATCTCTTGAACTCCTTTTTAAAACAGAATTGCATAAATTAATTTCTCTGGATGTTCGTTCCAGGCATTTGCCCCAACGAAAACCGAAAAGACCAATGCCAAGGGGAGACTGGCACCGGAGAGTGGCAAATACACGCAACTTCAATTTTGGTGCTATGGTTAGAAACAGTTTTGTACAATTTTTGGTAGGTATCCAATATTACTAAAACTATTTGTAAGTACCAACCACTTACAAAACTTGAACCATGTAGCTATATAAAGGGTTTTCCAATAAGAGGTGTTATTTTGATATTCAAAGAAAAATGGCATTTTTTGAGATAAATGATCGGATGTTTATTTCATTATAAAGAGGAAGGTATGCCGTTAATAATGGAACACAACATCAGCCAAATGGCCGCCACGACCACGCTTACAGGACCATATCCTTTTCATGAAATTTTCCATAACCAAATCGCAAAGTGGCTGCCCTATGTCCTCGATAGCCTCACGAATTCCATCTTTGAGGTCTTGCATCGACGCTGGGCTGTTGGCGTAGACCTTATCTTTCACGTGGCCCCAAAGGAAGAAGTCGCAAGGTGTTAAATCACAAGATCTCGGTGGCCAATTGTGATCACCTCTTCGAGAGATAACACGGTCCGGAAACTTTTCCCGTAAAAGATCGATGGTTTCATTGCTTGTGTGGCACGTAGCTCCACTTGTTGAAAGTAAACGTTGTCCAGATCAATACCATCCAATTCCGGCCATAAAAAATCATTAATCATCTCTCGATTGATTGACCGTAACTGTTGCTCCAGCCTCATTTTCGAAAAAGTAAGGTCCAATGACCCCGCCGGACCATAAACCGCACCAAAGAGTCACGCGTTGAGGATGGAGAGGCTTTTCAACAATAACTCTTGGGTTTTCCGAGCCCCAGATGCGACAGTTTTGCTTGTTGACGTAGCCTCCGAGGTGGAAATGGGCCTCATCAGTCAAGATGATTTTTCGATGAAATTCCGGATCATTTTCATGCATTTCAAGGACCCAATCAGCAAAGACACGACGTTGTTGATGATCAGCCGGCTTGAGTTCTTGTGTTAACTGAACTTTATAAGCCTTAAGACCCAAGTCTTTATGCAAAATACGGTGTAATGAGGTTTGTGGAATGCCTAATTCCAAAGAACGACGAGGAATTGACAAACCTGGGTTTTCTTCAACACTTTGGGCTACAACAGGAATATTCTCAGTTGTTCTTGAGTGACGTGCACGGGTTTTATTCTTCACATCACTAACTTGTCCCAACAGCTCGAATTTGTCCACCAATTTCTGTATTGCGGTCCGACAAGGTTCTTCACGACGACCCAAAAATGTTTTAGTTTTACGAACCGTCTCTGCCAAATTTTCACCATTTGTATAGTGAGTTTTAATAATTTCAATGCGTTGGTGAAGCGTGTATCGTTCCATTTTTATTAATGGCGTAGTTTCTACTTGTCAAATGTTAAAAAATGACAACTTCAAAAGTGACAGCTACCGAAATAGCGGGCTATTCAAAATAACACCTCTTATTGGAAAACCCTTTATATCCAATAATGAGAGAAATAAGGTAAAACAAAAAAATATAACAAAATAAAATAAAATGCAAAATAAAATAAAACGCTCGGCTGGGTCTCACGAGCTTGTAATTATGTGTGATCACACGGCGTTATAGGCAATAAGGCACAAGGAAATAACGCCCAAATCGATTTGGAAATATCGCCCAAGAAAACTCTGATCAATTGTTGTTGTTTTTTTCTCGATTTGGGCGTTATTTTCAATTTTTCTAATTTATTTTTAAGGGAAAGAAAGCCCAAAATAAAAATTTTGAAAGTCAAATGGGAAATAACGCCCAAAATTGTAGATGTCGCCCAAAAAAAAAATCCAGAAAAAGGAAATAACTCCCAAATCTTAGGAAATAACTCCCAAATGCTAGGAAAAAACGTCCAAATCAAAATCTTGTCCATACAATCATTTACAATATGGATTTTTGAAAATTAAAACGCGTATAAACTATAATGCTACCCCCCTTCAACCCCCCTGCTTGGGCAGGCACTCTATAGGATTTGGGGTAGATGCGAGGCTGGGTGTATGCAAAGTTTCTTTGAATTCATATTCTTTAAATGCAAAAGAGACTTTGCATACACCCCGCCTCGCACCTACCCCAAAGAATTTGCACAACTAAGCAACACTTTGGACCTTGAGCACTGTTTTTTTTTTATGTGACCCACGGCTTCCAATTCCTTGAACAAGCCTTCTTGATTGCCATGATTATGCTCAGAGCTTTTTGCTTGTGAACAGGTTTCGCCCAAAATTAAGGAAAGAACGCCCAAATGAAAAGTTTTGTTTGGAAATATCGCCCATAATTGAGGAGGTAACGCCAAAATTTTACAAAAAAAAATTACATTGAAAATATTTGGGCGATATTTCCAACTTGAGATCTGGAAAAATATAAATTTGGGCGATATTTGCAATTTTTTTGGTTTTGGGCGATAAAACAAAGTTTGGGCGATATTTTTGAAATCGAATTGGGAGATATTTCCTTGGGTGTTATTGCCTAACGCCGTGATCACACTGTGGTTCTAAAGTCTGATTCTTTTGAACCTATGTACTTTTTAGCTGGTTTGGTTTTGGCAACACTGGTTTTGACAGCTGACGTGTGTTTAGTACCTTGTGTCACTGTCAAACAGCTTCAGTTTGGTTTGCAATTTAACCATGGATCGTCTTACAAATGAACAACGCTTGCAAATTATTGAATTTTACTATCAAAATTCGTGCTCGGTTCGAAATGTTCATCGCGCGCTGCTTCCATTTTATGATCGGCATTCTCGACCTTCTGAGCAGTCTATTCGGAAGATTGTGACCAAATTTCGCACCAAATTTACTTTGTTGGACATTAAACCACCAACACGTTTACGTACTGTGCGTAGTGAAGAAAATATTGCGGCCGTATCAGCTAGTGTGACAGAAGACCGCGAAATGTCGATTCGGCGCCGTTCCCAGCAGTTAGGCCTTTGTTACAGCACTACGTGGAAAATTTTGCGGAAGGATTTGGGCGTAAAGCCTTTTAAGATACAGCTGGTGCAAGAACTAAAGCCAGCCGACCTACCACAACGCCGAATTTTTGGTGAATGGGCTCTTGGAAAGCTGGCCGAGGATCCGCTTTTTTATCGAAAAATTGTGTTCAGCGATGAGGCTCATTTTTGGTTGAATGGGTACGTAAATAAGCAAAATTGCCGCATTTGGAGTGAAGATCAGCCAGAAGCATTGCAACAGCTACCAATGCATCCCGAAAAAGCCACTGTTTGGTGCGGTTTATGGGCCGGCGGCATTATTGGGCCTATTTCTTCAAAGATGATGCGAATTGCAGCGTTACTGTCAATGGTGAACGCTACCGAGCGATGATAACAAACTTTTTTTTGCCCGAAATGGAAGTTCTTGACTTGCATGATATGTGGTTTCAACAAGACGGTGCCACATGCCACACAGCACGCGAAACAATGGCGCAATTGCGAGGCGAGTTTGGTGAACAGTTAATTTCACGTTTCGGGCCGGTCAATTGGCCGCCTAGATCGTGCGATTTGACACCATTAGATTATTTTTTGTGGGGGTATGTCAAGGCTAATGTCTATAGGGACAAGCCCGCTTCGATTGACGCACTGGAAGCCAACATCCATGCATTCATTCTTGAGATACCGGCCGATATGTGTGAAAGAGTATGCCAAAATTGGACTCAGCGGATGGGCTACCTGAGACGCAGCCGCGGTCCACATTTGCATGAAATTATCTTTAAACATTAAATTGCAAGGTTCAACCTATCGATTCAAATAAATATTTCATTCATTTTTTCGAATTTTTTGTGTTTTTTTTTTTAAAAAAGTTCTAAACCTCTTAAAAAATCACCCATTATAAGTATTTATTTAGTTTTTGAATTAAAGACTGATTCATGTTATACTATCTATTTAAATATCCTTAATTTTGTAAAAGCTAATTTGAATAGGCTATTGTAAAATTTTGTGTTTCAGCCAACCCTCCTCCTTTTTTTTTTTGTTTAAATCCAAAAATAAATTTTATACTTATGAATCACAAACTTCTGTACAAAAAAATTCAATGTGAATCGGTTTATCGGATAATGAGATAGTCGAAAGAAAAAGAAAAAAAGTTGCATGAGAGCTACTGTACCTTATAAGTGGCAAAAAGTTAAATTTAATATTGCTTGATAGCAGATCGTACTAATTTTGATACAGAAAATTGTATTCATCAAAATCGTGTAAGTCGTTTTTGAGCAAAATAAGATTTTTCTTAACGATATATGTATACTTGAATACTTTTATATGGGAGGATTTTAATAATAATATTTTTTTATTTAAAATCATCTAGAAAATGTTAAGAAACTGCTTTTTGACAAGTTTAATAAAAATTGACAGAGTGGTTCTTCGAAATATTGAGTTTTCAAAAAAAAGTCAAATTTTTTTTTTAATCCAGGGAATATTTCTTTTTTTTTTAAATATTGTGTAAAACACTCAATGGTTACGTATTAATTCCGCTTATTAATCGCGCTAACTCGGTGAGTGCCCTTTGATGGTCAGATATGGAATGCGATGTTAACTCAATCCATCTGCCACACTCACCGAGCTGCACAGGCAGGACCTACCCTAACACTAACACTACCATGAACAGAAGGGATTTTGCCTGCTCATATTCCTAATTTCATCGATGCACCGTTTAACTGTTAACAATTGGTACACAATATTAATAAAAATATATCGATTATTCTACATAAAAACCACCTTTTTTTTATTGACAGGCGCCTATATATCTACCTATTAAATTTTACAGAATTTTTCTTAAGAGAATTTGTGGAGCCGATACTGAGAAAAATAAGGTTTTCCTTGTGGTAAAAAATTTTGTATGAGAGGTACTGTTATTTTTGATACTAAGAAAGTGAATAAAACGTCTCGGGGAAACGTCCAAAATACACTAGGTATCAAGTTAAGAAAATCGACCATCCGTTTAGGCTATAGCCAACTACTAGTGTTAGAGCAAATGGCAATAGCGCAGTGGGTGTAGTGCTTGACTGCTAACTTAGAGGTGTGGGTTCGAGCCCCACTCTAGGCAGCATTCTTTTCTATATATTCCCCCAGTTATACAACTGGACGCTACCCGTGGGATTCCATGAGACAATCAATAGCTTAATTCTCAGTCCATTGTGCCAACAAAAATTCTTTCCTATCCTTCTATTCCTTCTAACTATAGTGTCGTGCAATTCAGGTTGCATTTAAAAAGACCTTAGGTCTTACAGGCGTATAGTTAAAAATTATTATAATTATTATAAACTTAGCGACGGAGTTATTTAGTATGATCTGCAAGGAACTTTACTCCTCAGTTGAGCTTTGTTCCCACATGTATACAGGGTGTCCTGTAAATAATTGAAAACCTTGCAATTTGGTAAAGCTGATGGCCTTAAGACCTGTTTAGCCTATAATAGTTATGATGTTCGTTCATTTTTTTTTTTTTTTTTAAGAATTACGACTTTAGTCGAATTTCTGAATTCTGTGACCGCACGAGTGAAGGATTCTTATTGTTTATTTTTATTCTTATAATAGGTACTCAAGAATATCTGTACCTACTAGTAAGTTGTATTTTTTTTTAATTTCAATTTTTAAAATTAATTCTTCAATACAAAAATGATTAAATATTTATTTTCTTCAAAGTTTGACCATCTTAAAAAAAAACTCAATTTTTTAAAAATGTTTTTTAAATATTTTTTTCTGAAACGTCTTAAGGCCAGCTTTAGCAATTTGCAAGGTTATCAATTATTTACAGTACACCCTGTATATCGCAAGAACAAATGTCGACACCACATTATATATCCGTTATGTGATATTAAGTTTGGGCATTAGAGTATGAATGGAAAATTTATTTGTTAGAAACATTTTTGAGAAAACTTGAAAAAAAAGTGTTAATCACCCCAAATGTGATATTTGGTCAACTATTTTCAAGAATTGTTGAGCAACAGATTTTTTTTATAATTTGTAAGTTTTTTTCTCAAGGTCGTAGATATTTTTAGCACCTCATACATGGGATGTTCGCACGAAATAGTCTGTCTGATGAGGTTTCGGTATACCTACACATTTAAAAGGACTTTGCAGTTATCCACAAGTATAGGTACTTAATGTAAAACAGATTTTCAATTTTTAAATGCAAGCTTAATATCATTTAACCCGTTCATTTTTATGCATCATAAATATCCCTAAAGACACGTTGACACCTTTTCCTTCATATAAAATACTATATACGAAATAAAATTCGGTGAGAAAAAAGGTGTAATAAGAATATTTCTTTGCTTCCTTTCGAAATCTCATTTCGAAAGTATTTAAAACCTTGTGATTCTGTATAGTAGATTCCCTTAAATAAATATGTATGTAGGTACCTACATATGTGAAAATAGAAGATGCACATACGAAAATGTTTTGATAACACATAAACCGCAATTGAAGTGCAATTTGTGGAACCACTTTAATTTCACTTCATATTTTTTCACCCGCCATTGTCGTACGAGAAAACCGGCATAAAGGGAGAGAATGACAACAAAAAAAAACCTGCAATATGGCATGACATTGCCCAAGGGTTTAAAATGCTTCCTTTGGCTTGGATTTGTAGGTATATGACACTTAAATCGGAGCAACGTTTGTCGACTTCTTCTTCTCATAACTCTCCCTATTCAAAATCTAACAATAACAACAACAACAACAACAACAGAAACACGTAAACTAGCAGTAGCTAGAGCTTTGAATTTTTCTCTATTTTTATCATACCAACCATCATCAGCATCAAGGCATGTTGTCATCTTGTATTTTTTTCCCTGAGTATCCTTTCGACGAACAGTTAAAAAAGAAAAAAAAAAAAAAAACCAGAAGTGATTTCCTACTTCCATCCTCAACCCACACCAAATGCCACACCCCCCGATGTGTATATGAGATTTCCTTTGTGAATTCACAAGGATATTATTCCCTAGGTGGATACAGGCACTCCTAGCCGCATCTTTAAAGAAAAGTACAAGGATGGAAATATAAAACTAATATTATCCTGAGGTGATTCGGTTTTTCTTTGAATCAATTGGGTAAAAACTTGCAACCTGCTGTAGAGAACAAAACGGATAAACTTGACATCCTTCCTTGCTGCTCATAAGACTTAAGAGTATGGAGTTGTTGGCTCCTAGATTCATTTTATAAAAACACTATATAATTTGTCATCTTTGCCACTGTTTTCTTCTATTTTGGTACTCATATGGATTTTTTTGTATTTATATTGTTGAAGAACAACAAGATGTTGATGAGTTTGTTGAAAGGGAAAAGGAGGAGGATTTGATCTAATTAAGAAAAGTACGCATTGTTTTAGCTTAAGGTCTTGACTTTAAATTGCTAAACCTTAACAGATTTTATTAAATATGTTCTCCCTTTTAACGGACACCTTTAAAATATCTGGGTATCGTCAAAGTCCATTTATAAGAGACTTCACTGTAATTCAAATTTAAAAATATTTATGCATAATTTTTTGGTGATTTAGGTGATTTTTAGGCTGCAGAAATAAAAATTATTGTCACTAAATACATAAAGTTTACTTACATATAATTAAATTAATTTAAGTTTCTTTAAGACGATAAAAAAATTAACAGTAAGGTCGTCCAAAATTAAGGAAAATCATAATTTCGAAAATACAAACATTTCGATTAAATTGCAAAAAATTAAATGACTAAAGTTTGAATTTCTCCCGAACTCAAAACTGGCTTCATATTTAGTTCGGATATTAAACAAGTTAAAATACTGCTGATTTCCAGTGCTATGAGTTTTAGGGCCATTTTATTCAAAGTGGATTAAATCTGATCTATAGCGTTCACATTATTCTAATTAAATGGCGTTAATCAACCAAAATTAGGATTTCCTTTGGTTTACATGCACATTGAAGGATTTTCCAGTTCAATTAAAGATGATCAGTTCTGAACAAAGCGGCCCTTACTCTAAACAAATCAATTTTTTAGCATCATACATTGCTCTGAATTAAAATTTCTTCTTAAAAATTAACTATGCAAACAAAATATCTGTCTGAAAAAATTTGGTGAAGATACGAAATCATTTGTGTAGAAAATATGTTCTTCTGGCCCCAGGTCGGATTTAGGAATATTCTAGTATCCCTGTTTGCGTTGGAATTTCATCATTTTGTATATCAGCTTCAACACACGCGAGTGGAGGATCTAAAACAACATTAAATGAGAGTATATCCTTTGGCAAAATAACCAAACCAACAAAATAACTTAATCAACTAGGTTTATTTATGCATACAATATAATCGATATGAATTTTTTTGTACCACTTCTTTTGTAGCAACCCTTAAATATTTTTGTTTTTCAATTTGTATGGCATTAGCATACGAAGCGTTGTATTTTAATAAAAAGTATCCTTATACCTACTTACTAATAGTCTGAGAAGATGTGTTACACATTATTTTATTGGAAAAACCCAGTAAATATACTCTCGAAAACGACTTTAGCGATTTTTATAAAGGTTCTTATTTTACAAAAAATACTTCTGAAACTGTTTTAAATCGAACGCGATGTACCCAATCTGATTTCTTATATAAATCTTAATTTATGAGAAAAAAAAATTTGAAAATCTTTGGAGCGGTTGTAAAAATAATAAATTTTTTATATATAAAATTTCGTTTAAAAATAATATAAAAAATTTCGCTAACATTTTTAAGAAAAACGAATGGTGGAGTTGAGAACTTAATTTTCAAAAAAAAAACTACCATCCGTTTTCGAAATATCGAATTTTCAAAAACTACTTTCGAAATTTTATTTTAAAAATCCGAAACTTAATTTTTTCAAAATTTTGATATGCAATATAATTTCAACTTATTAAAATCTTCTGTTTTAAAAATAAAGTTTCAATCGGTAAATCATATAATGAGATAGTCGGAAATCAATAAAAGCGTTCTATGGGAGGTGCTGTTATTAATTGTTCAATATGAAATTTGATAATTTTAATTTTTACTAATTACGCCACAGACATTTTTTTTTATCAAATTTGTAGAAGTCGTTTTTGAGAAAAAAAAAAGTTTTCCTTAACGGTTTTTAAACATTTGTATGGGGGATACCATTATTTTTAATTATAGGAATAATTTTTGTCTAAAATCATTTAGAAAGTTTTACAAAAAATATTTTTGCCAAGTTTGATAAAAATCGACGAAATCGTTTTTAAAATATCGAGTTTTCGAACAAAAATTTCAAACTTTTTTTTTAAAAATTCAAACAATATTTTTTTGAAAATTTCGGTACACAATTTTATTTAAAATGTATTAGTTCTTTTTTATAAATAAATTCATTAAGATCTGTTGAACAGTTTTCGAGAAAAGTCAAAATAAAAAAAAAAATTTTATTTAACGCCAACTTATAACTACATATTTAAATTTGTTGAGTTTTAAAAAAAAATTCTTTGTAGCCAATTTTGAGAAAAATAAGTTTTTCCTTTTTGGCCAAACAAAAATTGTATGACAGCTACTGTTAGTTTTGGTCCTAAAAAAAAAGAAAAAAACGGGTGGGTGGAATGTCCAAAAACGCTAGATACCAAGTTTTAAGAAAATCGACCCATCCGTTTAGTCTGTAGTCGAACAGACAGACAGACGAATGTTTTCGCGAGACCCACCTTTTTTCGACTTCTCTATCATCGTAATGTCAAGTTTGATCAAAATCTCTAGTTCGACTTTTTATACGAATCTATAACTTCCCATATAGTAGGTACCTATGTTCTCAAGTAAAATGTAAGGATTTTTCTGATAGGAAATTAAATTATCTTGGTTAGAGGGTGTTTCCTAATTAAAGAAAATTACATTGCCAGGTGGTTTTCGGCTTTTCTTAAAAAAATTTTTTTTAAAGGGGCAAAAAAGAGTTATGAATTTGACAAGAAGAAATTCTAACATGGGGTGTGGTAAAAAAATTTCAACAAAAGTCGTCGTTTTAATCTATCTACTAATTACCACCTTAGAAAAAAGCTATTTTCATTTTTCTCAATTGCTAAAAGATGTAGCTAACACCATCTCTTGCGTAATTTTTTGCGAAAAATCCGGATATATGTAAATTGTTTTTCAAATTTTGTATGTCAACATTTGAAGTTTAGAAATATGTTTTTCAAAAATTGTTCATTAAAACATCTATATTAAAAAATAAAATAAAATAAAATAAAATAAAATAAAATAAAATAAAATAAAATAAAATAAAATAAAATAAAAATAAGATACAATTTCTGGCTTCAAAAGTAGAAATAGGGAAAAATAAAACTTCTCACTCAAAAGATTTTTTTTTATAGAATGCCCAAGAATTTTTTACCAAAGTTTTGTTCATTAATTCGGAAACACACTGTATACAACATTTTTGTAAGGGATTCAAAAAAAAGACAGTGGGGCGCATGCAATAGATACTATTAAGGAGCATGCAACCCACGTGTTTTCTGTTTAATGCATGGGGCAAGCAGAAATTATTGTAACTATACTTTTTATTTTATTTTAAAATCGTCTTGTACCAAGAATAATTTTTTGTATTCAATTAATTATTCGTATTCAATAATTTAAACAAAAGTTTTGTAAAAATAGCTTTTATAGGCCTTAAGTCCATACAAATTGGCGTCTATTTGGCTGATGTTTTGCAGTAATAGCATTTTTATTATAAAAACCCCTATATCCAGTTCTGAGGTATGTTCAGAATTTCTCAAGGAGAATATGTACCTACTCGTAAGTTTGTTAGAAATCGATTTAAAAATTTGTACCCAACAAACAAACAGACCGAAAGGGATTCAAAATTTCAAATCTCTATAGATTATTGAAAAGTTAGAATAAAATCGATTGCAAAATTTGAACCGAACAGAAATACAGAAAAGAAAAACATGCTGAACAAAAATTGTCGCTTATCAATTCTACAAAAAAAAAAATTCAAACATTTTTTTTCGTAAAAGCAATAGACTTTAAGAAAAACTGTTTTCAAAATCCTAAAAAAAATGTTATTTTAATATCTTTTGAGTAAGATTTTTTTATAGGCTACAATTTTGACTTGACATTTCTTCCAAACTTTATAATTACAAACAAACTTAACTTTGTCCCTTTCACCGCATAAAATCAAAAGCTCTATTCCAAATTAAGATTTCTTTTTCGGAATTACTAAGTAGGTACATAAAAAAAAACTTCACTAAAATTCATCTTTGTCAGAATATTTTCCAAGTATAAAATACAATTTTTCTCGGCCAAAAATAAAATTTTGATTTGCAACCCTACGTCCCTGACTTTAGAATTGTGTTTGAATAAAAAAAAAAAACATAAAACCCTTAAAGCTCAAATTAGTTTTTTTTTATTCCATGATACATTTTTTTATTTATTATTTTACATCTCCAATAATAAAATAAAAAAACAAAAAATAACATCACAGTTACCCCCAAAACTAAAAGTTTGCTTTTCAAAGTTATATAGGACCACAAAATATATCCACAAAACTTCTGGATTGTTAATGGGGTAGAAAATCAACTTGAAGCTAAATTTAATAAAAAAAAAACGTCTACAAAGGCCCATGTTCATATTTGTAGAGAAAATACCTAGAAGAAAAAATAAAAATACATAAAACGGAAAGTGTGCTGTGTAGGTCGCAAGTACTGACTCTTACTGTTAAAGTAATATAGTTTTAGCTTTGTGTATGTTTAAAAAATAGACATTTGAATAAAACATGCCTAAAGGATAAGAAGTATAAGTGGTGTCTTTGGCTCGTACTTATTAATAAGTAATTTTCTATTTTATCGGAAAAAATATAGATACTGAAAAGTCAATATAAATATTTCCAAACAAATGCTTAGGTCCAGTTTTTCAATTGTGAGTTAAACCAGAGTTAGCTAACTCTAGAAGTTATTTAACCCACAGTTAACTAAAGAAGTAGTTTTTTTGGTGGAGGATGCATGGGGAACGACTAAAAAACTCGGTGGATAAAACCTCAAACACTTAATGTTCAGTTAATCATCAAATTTGATGAGTTAACTCGGTTAACAGAAGCTCAAGCATACAAAACTTGATTAAAATCGGTTAAGAGAAATTCAAAACTGACGATTTTTAGAAAAAATTGGATTACAACAAAACGCAGTATGTACTTTCCAGAGGACATCGAAGTAAAATCGTAACAACAGTTTTAGACAATGTTAACTTAACCAGTAAAAATCATGTTTCCATGAGCGTGCTTTAGACAGAGGTGTGACGTTAGAAAAAAGGACAATTAAACAAAGAACTAATATTGCAATGTTTGCGCAGGTACATTTTTCTCAAAATCTATTGATCTTATGAAAAAGTGTCACAATTTTTTTTATGTAGAATTCTATAAGCTAAAGGGTGTTTTCTAAGACGTGTGATTTTCAAAAAGAAATAAAACCCATATAATTTAATGTTATGGCAAAGAATCTAGCTTTATTATAAAGAAAAGAGTTTGCCATTACGTTTTTAAAATGATTTCGGGAAAGTGGCCACGGCTGGCTCAAATAAATTCCAGCCGAGAGGCCCAATTTTCAACAGCTCCAATTGTTGCGCGCGATGGCGGATGGACTCATTCGGGTCTTCGTCGATACTCTGCTCCACAGCAGCAATAGCGTCTTCGGTGTGCACTGTACGGCTGGCGGCGTCTCTGAGGATGCGCATTATCCACTAGAGTAAACGTGGTGCGAATATGCTGGGCGATTCTGTCGACCTAACGCAGCGCGCAATGCGTCGCGAGAACCAAACCATTATTTTGGTAATAATTTTGCACGATTTGCAAACGTTGTTTAGGAGTAATTCTATTAATTATAAAATGGCAAACCAAATTGAGCATAAATCAAGTGACAACTGTCAAAAAGACCAACTCCTAAAAAAGTATTACCAGATTAAAAACCACACGTTTAAGAAAACACTTTTAACAATTCTTAGCTTGACATTTCTTCAAAAAATCTAATAGTTCTTGTGATATTCACCGTTTACCGCTCTAACAACTTAAGCTTAGAGGGTACTTTGCAGAAAATGCTTTAAGATATTAAAATAAAACTTTCCACCAAAATACAGATTTGTCAGAATTAATTTTAAATTTAAGCCTTTTTGTCTACTTTTCTTGAGCTAAACGGTTTTATTGATTGTATGGACCTATTTCTAGAGCTAGAATTCAATTTGTTTCTGGGGTTCCTATATATAACTGAAAGCTCTTACGTATCTTATTTCATTGGACTCGACTGTAGGCGGACCAATTTTTGTTCGTCTTCTCTATCTCGATTTTTTTACGAATGCAAAACATACCTTGTAGTGATGAGGGAAGATAAAAAATGATCCCCTGCTATTCCAACATATAATGATGTCCTCGGAAATTTTCTATGTCATTTGATAATCCCGAAAAAGTGCGCCCTTAATTCGAAGTCTTTGTCATCGTTGTTCGTAGTTCGCAGTTTTGTTCCACAATTATGTGCTATATCCTTGTTCAACCGGAAGTCGTCAGAATCGAGATAAAAATTCAAGATATAAAGATGATGAAGTGAAAAAGTTTTGCGACACAAAATTGGATAACAAAAAAAAAAAAAAAAGAAGAAAGCAAAACAAAAAACCGTTCATATAAATAAATTACTGTTAACGGCCATCCTGGCGATTAATATTTACTGACGTTTTTCTTGTTATGGTTTAAGTAGCTTGCTGTTGTTTAGTATATTAAATCAAAAGTTAATTAAATACAATCCAGGACGTTAAAAATGTTGACGCATAATTTAATCCAATAAAATTATGCAAATACGTGGTTGATGTTTAATTTCTTAATGTCTTTTCGATGACTTTGATGTTTTTAATGATCTGATGAGAGATGTACTAAAAACATTGGACTCCTATTAAACGACGCACGGGGGGTGGTTACGATGTTTAACAAAGTTTTAGAGCCGTATATGGACTTTTTTTCTTGTACATAGTTTTTGAGATTTAAGACGAATATGTGTGACGCCAGTATAGAAAATGGGCTCCAAAATATCTAGTCTACTAGGCTAGGCAGGCGAAGTCGTGATGGATATTTTATTGAATTTTACAAGTTTTGCTTATATTCATACATATGTATGTATATGTATATGTATATGTATATGTGAAAAGGAAAAGTTAGTGTTTATGAGTTTTTCACTCCTTATGCTTTATAAGGTCAATTTAAATACATTACGATTATCTTCGATCTACTCAGTCGTTTGCACATCCTCCTATGGTTAAGGCCTAGGTGTTGTATACACTGCAAATTGTAAAGTACAAATTTATAACCTTAAAAAAAATTAAATAATACTTATTAAAAAAAAAAAACTAGTCAAAAGTTGGTTGAACTATCTTAAAACGTACTGGAATCTATAAGAGAACACCAACTTCAGTTAAGGTTAGTACGCAAAAAATAATAATAATTATTTTAGTGCAACAGCCCCGGTCTCTAATTTTCCCTTTTTCTATACAAAAATGTTTTTTATTTCGATTCTCATTATACTTGAAGAAAAAGATGTGTGAAGCTTTAAATTCTGATTTTTTTTTTCTCAAGTCAAAAACTCCATTATTTCTTGCCCCTAAGGATAGAGGGCAGCAAAGTTTTCCGTTTTTTGAATTTTATTTTAGGTAAAACCTGGTTTTTGAAAACTTTACTGATACTCCCTATATCTTTTTCAGCACTAATTGCAGAGAGTTTGATATCAGGCTGAATAATGCAGTATGGTTTAACCTATTTTTTCAAAATTCAAAATGGGGGCTTCTTAACTTAGGTCAAAATATGGTACGAAATTTCAAAATTCATAAAAAAACTTTTTCAAAATCTTACATTGAATCAAATTTATATGTGAAATGCCACAAAAATTGTGCTTGAATGTGAAAATTTTATATGAAAGTGCTTTCACTGTGCATAAATGTACCTAATTTAGAAAAGGAAATCCTATATACATAATGTTGTGCAATATTTCCGATAGAGATAAGCACTGATTTGTGTGCTATTTCTTTGACATTCTTTTATTGAAAATGGTTTCTAGACAAATTTGATTGATTCTGATTTAAACATGACAATTTTAACAGCTTAAAGTTGCTGAATAAATTTAAAGTCATCGAATCAAGGAATCGAAATAATTTAAAATAATAGATACTTTCAAAAATGTTCTTATTTTTGTTACAGCTGTATTATTTAAATCTAAAGTCAGACAAAAATTATGACAGCTGAAAGTTGATATCAGTTCAAGAGCGCATCCTTAGTCAAAATGACAAAATCATACTTTTGAGTTGTATATAGATTCCCTAAAGATACACAATCGGAGATATATTACATTTATCGAAATGCAACCTTTGTGAAATTGTATTTCATTCGGTTCTCAAAATACGTAGAATGTTTATTTTCGCTATGTGAATATTATTCCAATAACTTGAAATACAGTTTTCTTACAATTTTTTTGGGACCCATCGTAAGTAGGGTTGCCATGTCTTGAACTAGTTCGATAGCCCAAATTAAAAATTTTTGTAGCCCAAATAAAGGGTTTTCCAATAAGAGGTGTTATTTTGATATTCAAAGAAAAATAGCATTTTTTGAGATAAATGATCGGATGTTTATTTTATTATAAAGAGGAAGGTATGCCGCTAATAATGGAACACAACATCAGCCAAATGGCCGCCACGACCACGCTTACAGGACCATATCCTTTTCATGAAATTTTCCATAACCAAATCGCAAAGTGGCCAAGGTCCAATGACCCGGCCGGACCATAAACCGCACCAAACAGTCACGCGTTGATGATGGAGAGGCTTTTCAACAATAACTCTTGGGTTTTCCGAGCCCCAGATGCGACAGTTTTGCTTGTTGACGTAGCCTCCGAGGTGGAAATGGGCCTCATCAGTCAAGATGATTTTTCGATGAAATTTCGGATCATTTTCATGCATTTCAAATACCCAATCAGCAAAGACACGACGTTGTTGATGATCAGCCGGCTTGAGTTCTTGTGTGAACTGAACTTTATTAGCCTTAAGACCCAAGTCTTTATGCAAAATATGGTGTAATGACGTTTGTGGAATGCCTAATTCCAAAGAACGACGAGGAATGGACAAACCTGGGTTTTCTTCAACACTTTGGGCTACAACAGCAATATTCTCAGTTGTTCTTGAGCGACGTGCACGGGTTTTATTCTTCACATCACTAACTTGTCCCAACTTTGTCCACCAATTTCTGTATTGCGGTCCGACAAGGTGCTTCACGACGAACCAAAAATGTTTTAGTTTTACGAACCGTCTCTGCCAAATTTTCACCATTTGTATAGTGAATTTTAATAATTTCAATGCGTTGTTGAAGCGTGTATCGTTCCATTTTTATTAATGTCGTAGTTTCTACTTGTCAAATGTCAAAAAATGACAGCTTCAAAAGTAACAGCTACCGAAATAGCGGGCTATTCAAAATAACACCTCTTATTGGAAAACCCTTTAGTAGCCCAATACCAATAAAAAAAATGTTCGATAACTGCAATCACAATTTATTTAAAAAAAAAACAACGAAAAATAAAATACATTTTTTGTTCATAAAAAAAACGAAGAGTTAACAATATTATCATATTTAACTGCTTTGAAAATCAGTCTTATAAGTGTGATATACTCATCAAAATCATCGTCAATGTTGTAGTGGTCATTGTTATCACATTGGTACATTGGTTAGTTAAATTTTGGTACTTGTCATTTGAAATGAGGGTGAAAAGTTTATACAGCAAATTTCTTAACCGTGGACTGCGTTAGGGGTATGTTTAGGGGGAGAAAAGTATTTTAATATTTCTTTTTTCCTGACCTTAAGCCCACTTTAGACTACTTGAAAAGGGTTTTATTTATTTGATTTATTTGTACGAGAAAAATATCGCCCATTATTAGATTTGGGCTACTTATAACCCAATTACGATTGGGCTGTCAGTCATACTGAAATTATTGTCGGCAAATTTGGAAAAAGATAGCCCAACCTGGCAAGCATGATTCATTTTTGAGAGCATTTTTAAAAAAAAAACACTAAAATAATTGTTGTATGGCATCTACCCGTTCTGGGTGAGCTACAACAAAAATTCGAAGTTTTCTTCGAGGGAATCACATACATATGTACAAGTTATCTGTACCAAATATCAAGCAAATTGGCCAACCCGATTAGGCTATAGCTCAAATTACAGTGGACGCACGGATGCACAGACCCACAGACCGACGCGACGGACAGTATGATGAATCCCACTTTTTCAGACATCTTGATCATCGTATTGGAATTTTTTGAAGTTTTGATTACAATTCGAGTTATTGTCTACTCAGTAGGTACCCTATATAGCAAGTAAAAATTTCCGCTTGATACA
Source organism: Leucozona laternaria (assembly GCA_932273885.2). Classification (NCBI taxonomy): domain Eukaryota; kingdom Metazoa; phylum Arthropoda; class Insecta; order Diptera; family Syrphidae; genus Leucozona; species Leucozona laternaria. The sequence continues at coordinate 15,598,370 of OW026368.1, read as the reverse complement.
TTACAATGTTGTGCTCCAGGTCTACAGTTGTGATTGTCTCGTTATTTACTTCCAAAATTTTACATGAAGTCAAATTAGTTGGATTTTCAAGAAAGATGTCTTAAATACGTGGAGAAAAAAGAGCTTCAAGTTAGCATAACATTTTCAGAATTAAAAAATAAAAAAACATACTAAAAAGGTATAACCCCAAACCCCCCTTAAAATATTCATGCCGACTATGGAATTCGCAATAATGGATTCGCGGTGATTCGCAGTGCTGTGTTCTCTTTCCTTTTCATGGCAAATGAGTAAAGAATAGCGAGTTCCATAATCAGCATGATTGTCTAATGACAGGGCCAGTACAATACAACCTGTCAAAACGGTGTATTTTTCTATTTAAAAATAAAACACACACAACACATGTGTAGATATTTATGTATTTGCAATCAAAAATTATGTTGAAAAACATGAAAACCATAGCAGCCTAACAAAAAAAGAAATAAATTCGATAATATTTAAAAATTCTATACATTTATTTGTTAAAGTTACACGCGAATAGAATGATCTCAAATGTGTGTAAAAATACTTTTTTAATTTATTATAAAACTAGGATTTTTTCGACCAACCACCAATTTGAATTTGAATTTGAAATAATTTACTGTGATTTTATTATACTTCTACCGAAAAGCTCACTCTTTAAAATTACATAGAAATATCCTGTATAACAGTTTGAAAGTTAGGTAATGGTATAAAGCTTTTGGTTTTCGAATTATGGTTGCAATATTTGCTTTGATTCATAAGCAACGGAAAAGCTTTAACTTATAGTTTGATATGCTGTGGTTGTTTTTTTTTTGAATTTAAATTCAAAACCAATTCGGTTTAAAGTAATGGACATTTAAATGTATCATGTTCTCAACTTACTATTACTCATACTTATGCATGATACCATTTGCTTTCAAACATTCATATTCTTTACGAACAAAAATGTATACTGTGTTTCAAACAAAAGTTCTTTTTTTTAAGATCACAAGGGTTTTTTTTTTAAACAATTTCCGAAAGGCTTGGACAGAATTTGAAATTTTTGTAACTTTGCTAATTCAGAAAAATCATTAGTAGAATCCATTAGCAAATGGAAATTTCATAGGATTTCCAGTAGAAATAGATTCTGCGAAAATATTCTTTGTTGTTTAAAAATTTTAAAGTGCCATTTGAATAACGATAGACTCTGTAGTCTGTATCCTGTTTATTGTTTATAAAGTTCAATAATAATCGGTTCACCGGAATGCTAAATGTCAATAAAAATAGATATGTATGTATTGTCGTTTTCCATTGGACGTCCGGAAGCATCCGGAATCATAAAGAACTCTTCTGAAACCATTCCATTGGCAAAAATAACTGTCAACCGAGGCTTCTGAGAAGAGAATTTCGCTTCTCGATTTGAAATCAGAATCCACTCAAGAAGCACGAATACATTTCAGCTCTAACGTCAGAATTAGAACCAACTCACTCAAAATAACTATTCACCATTCCAATTACTCAACTTCATAAATCTATTCTCAAAAGCTTCAAATCCTAAAAGTTCCATAGTAAAATTCAAAGAAAAAGCTCTTGAATTTGCTTACAATTGAGAAAGGTAACTCTGTTTGGATGAGCACAATTTCAATACACACATCGTAGATGACGACGACGAAGACGATGCACGATCGTTCATCGTCAGTATCACAGATTAGCCACATGAAGATGAGAATCCCCGGCAGCCATTTTAATTTGCCAACAAGCTTGAACTGGCAGTTATCAGATAAAAAATGAGAATGTGTGTATAAAAATCTCACACATAGACACTAGGGATCTTCACACACCTGGTTAAATTGTTGTTGCAATTCACATCTATTCATCGACGCGGGAAAAAATTACAAACACAACAATGTAAACAAAAGGGTTTGGAGGGCGAAACGTACGAAACATTCTCATCTTCATATGGCTAATCTGTGGTTCCATTGCATTTCAGAATGAGTGAATCCCCGAGTGAAACCAATGGAAAACGACATATTATGTATCTATGTATTAAAATGCTAATATACCTACTGAGTATTTAGATTGAGTTTGTTTTTATAAAAATTTATTTTCCCTATACGTTAAAAGTCAACAGTTAAAACAGATGGAAAGAATAAAAACAAGAATCATGGTTTTCGGAACCAACACTATTTAAAGCTTCACCTTTTATCACAATAAATGGTTTAAGGTAAATTGCCTCCAGGGTTCCAGGTGTTGATGTATGTTCAGTTCAGGGAACATATGAATCTGTGTTCATCTGTACCTACTATACCTGCAAACAATAAATAAATAATTATATACCATATTACTTCCTGTCACCCAACCATACCATACCACCAACATACATATTGGCATTGGTTTGTATACCGAAGATCTAACATTCATGCGAAGCATTAAATTGGAGGTTGAGTAAATATTTTTACTTCCTGGTTGACTTCAACATCCTTCGGCTTTGGGGGCGGCATCGGCATGGCACAGCACGGCGTTAGGCATTTTTTTTTTCATAAAGAAAAATCTACCTTTGGGTAAAATGGATGACGGAAAAATAAATCTAACTAAATGCCGTATTTATTTTCTTGTTCTTTATAAATAAATAAATACACTGATTCCAGTTTTAGCATCAGGTTCTATAAATGTATGGTTGAAGAGATTTACAATGTAGATAGATACACATATACAATAAGCTTTACATATACATATGTCTCCGAAACGAGACTTCCTCTTTTATTACAGCCAGCGTCTTAAATTAGAGCATTATTTTGATAAATTTAATGTGTCTTTAAAAATCCATAATTTTAAAAGGGATAGGTTTTAATAATAATTATTTATTGGCATGATATAAATTGGGTTCCTGCCGGTATACTCGAGGTAATTTGGCTGCCAAAACTAGGGAGACAAAACATTTATAAGTATGTGTGTTTATATGATGGCCCTTTTAGCCAAATAGAACATAAAGGGTTTTCCAATAAGAGGTGTTATTTTGAATAGCCCGCTATTTCGGTAGCTGTCACTTTTGAAGCTGTCATTTTTTGACATTTGACAAGTAGATACTACGCCATTAATAAAAACACGCTTTAACAACGCATTGAAATTATTAAAATTCACTATAAAATGGTGAAAATTTGGCAGAGACGGTTCGTAAAACTAAAACATTTTTGGGTCGTCGTGAAGCACCTTGTCGGACCGCAATACAGAAATTGGTGGACAAATTCGAGCTGTTGGGACAAGTTAGTGATGTGAAGAATAAAACCCGTGCACGTCGCTCAAGAACAACTGAGAATATTGCTGTTGTAGCCCAAAGTGTTGAAGAAAACCCAGGTTTGTCTATTCCTCGTCGTTCTTTGGAATTAGGCATTCCACAAACGTCATTACACCGTATTTTGCATAAAGACTTGGGTCTTAAGGCTTATAAAGTTCAGTTAACACAAGAACTCAAGCCGGCTGATCATCAACAACGTCGTGTCTTTGCTGATTGGGTCCTTGAAATGCATGAAAATGATCCGGAATTTCATCGAAAAATCATCTTGACTGATGAGGCCCATTTCCACCTCGGAGGCTACGTCAACAAGCAAAACTGTCACATCTGGGTCTCGGAAAACCCAAGAGTTATTGTTGAAAAGCCTCTCCATCCTCAACGCGTGACTGTTTGGTGCGGTTTATGGTCCGGCGGGGTCATTGGACCTTTTTTCGAAAATGAGGCTGGAGCAACAGTTACGGAATTGGATGGTATTGATCTGGACAACGTTTACTTTCAACAAGACGGCGCTACGTGCCACACAAGCAATGAAACCATCGATCTTTTACGGGAAAAGTTTCCGGACCGTGTTATCTCTCGAAGAGGTGATCACAATTGGCCACCGAGATCTTGTGATTTAATACCTTGCGACTTCTTCCTTTGGGGCCACGTGAAAGATAAGGTCTACGCCAACAGCCCAGCGTCGATTCAAGACCTCAAAGATGGAATTCGTGAGGCTATCGAAGACATAGGGCAGCCACTTTGCGATTTGGTTATGGAAAATTTCATGAAAAGGATATGGTCCTGTAAGCGTGGTCGTGGCGGCCATTTGGCTGATGTTGTGTTCCATTATTAACGGCATATCTTCTTCTTTATAATGAAATAAACATCCGATCATTTATCTCAAAAAATGACATTTTTCTTTGAATATCAAAATAACACCTCTTATTGGAAAACCCTTATAATGAACTGAAAGATAAATGTGAAGTAAAATTTTAGGGGCATTAAAGGTGTCAAAAATAATTTTATTTGAAAAAGAGATCGAAAAATAAAATGGAGCTTAATATTTTCCAGAGAATGAATTTTGATAGAAAAAAAAAATACAATTTGTTCTGTGAAAACAAATTTGGGTTTAGTTACACCATGTATAAATCTAGAACGACTGGATCCCTTTTTATAATCTACGATTTTTTGGGTTCGTAACCGCCCCAAATAGCAGAATAACTACTATAATCTATAAAGTAATTCATAATTATGTACTCCCCATATAACATAATATTCGAATGAATAAAGGAATGAATAATTGGAAAAATTCACTTTGTTGGGTGAATGGGGTAAAATTAAAAAGACGTATCCGATTAAAAAACTCTACTTGCGTTCAAAAGGTTATTCTAAAGATTTTTTTTTTTTTTTAAATTTTGCCATTTGTAGGGTAGAGTGGGGTAAAAATAAAAAACTGTCTGATTTAAGAAATTCTTTTGTTGTTTGAAAGATTTTCTTAGGAAATGGCTTTAGGGAAATAATTTTTCAAATTTTGTTGTTATTTATAGGGTGAAATTGGGAAAAAAATAGAAAAAGTGACCGCTATAAGACATTTTTTTTTTGTTTTATTTTGAGTGGATGGCTTTTGGAGTATTTTTTCCAAAAATTGGTACCTATAGGGTGAAATGGGGTAAAAACAAAAAAAATGATATGTAGGTATTTGTTTTTAAAATTCTTTTTGTATATGAAAGGATGCTTTAAGAGATATTTTTTTTAATTGTTTTTTTTTTTTTAGGTGAAGTGGTGTAATAATTAGAAAGAAGTATCCGATTTCAAAAATTAATTTTGTGTTTAAAAGGGTTTTTTTTTAGTGGATGGCTTTAGAGAAATTATTTTTTCCAAAAATGGATATTTATAGGTTGAAGTGGGGTAAACACAAGGAGGAAATATCTGGTTTCAAAAGTTCTGTTTATGTTTGAAAGGTTATTTAAAAAATAATCGAATATAAAAATTCTTTCAGTGTTGCAAAAGTAATAAAGTTTTAACTTAGAGGATCATATTTTTGAAAATTTAGTTAACTTGAAGTAAGTTTGTTGTTCACTTTTACTATTTGCTCGAATGTCATGCCATTATTCAGTAAGCGGACATTTGTTGCTTAATAATTTAACAAGTCCAATTAAGTAGTGCTAAGTTTTCTACTTGGCTGAAGAATTTAAGTAGTATATATGTAGAATTTTTATTATAAAAACCTTCATAAAAGTGAAGGATGTTCGTGAAATTATTACTCCATCATTATCCGATTTGTTAGACATGACATATCAATTTTCTTATCTGGATTAATGTCTAATTTCCAGCTAACAATTATTGCATTGCCCATAACTCGCTAACTGTATTATTGGAAGTGTGGACAAAATCTAAAGCAAGTATAGCTAATACCTCTATAGGAAGTCTTGTCACCATATTGCATCCTAACCGCCATTTTACCGTAATCGAAAAAAAATGTAAATTAAACAGAAATAAGACTATTTAATTTTTTTCAAACAAAATATCGGAAAAAAACCCGTTTATTGAGTACTTTTCACATTTTCAAAAAAAAATTTGAAAAAAAGCAGCTGGAATTGCCATATTCTAAGAGAAAATAATCTAATGGCGTCACATCACACGAACGAGGTGGCCAGCTTACATTTATTCGTGAAAATAATCGTTCATTAAAGTATTTCTTTCAGCAAACTAACTGTATCACGTGTTGTGTGATATGTGGCACCGTCTTGCTAAAGCCACATGTCTGCAACTCTAATGGCTTGCAATTAAGCTATAAGAAAAAGTTAGTTATCACGTCTCTGAACCACTCTCTGAAAACAACCGAAAACTGTCAAATTAGCTGTCAGAGAACACAGCAGGGTTGCCAATTTAAAATTTTCTTAAAAAAGCATCTCTTTTTAAAGCTTTTGCTTCCTTCCTTTTTATTCCTTCGTCACGCATTATCGATTTTTACTAGGACCAAAATAACATTGCCTGCCATACAAAATATATTTTAAAAAATTATTCCACAGATTTAAAAAGAATCAGTGGATCTTAATAAACTTTTAGTTGTTATTGGTGCATCTCATTTCTGATTTTCGAAAACGCTTTGAAGTGATTTTGAACATATTTTATGCAGAAGCTTCATATACCTAAGTATGAATAGAATTGGATATAAGGATTTTCAAAACAAAAAAAATCCGATTTTTTAGAAAATTACAAGTTTTTTTTTTCCCAAATCTGATGTTTAGAAATCGGTTAATAATATGTTTTAATTTATTTTTTAAGAGCACATTAAAAAAATCTTAGGTACCAAATGTGCAAAATTATTTTTTTGAAAACCACGCGCAAAATTATGACGGTAAATTTAAGACGATTTAGTACGATATTAAGGCATTTCTAGTATGATATGAGGTTAAAAATATCTTTTTAGTATCATACTTACATTATGATATAAGTATGGCAACTTTGCCGAATAAATATGTCTCAAAAGTGTCATATAAGTGTGATAGTCAAATTTATATGACACAAAATACATGGAGCCTAATACTACTTTGACATACAACGAATATGTTCTCATTTATTATATGTGATAATGGGACTGCCTCAACTCCATATTATGTTAATTAAAAATGTAAAAAAGGTTTGTTTGCTTACTTTTTTGCACGAACTGTCACTGTTTAAGGCGTGTTTAGCTGATGTTTATTAAGAAAATAGGTTTAGTATGTTTGTAGCTAAAAATTATTTAAAACAAAGAGCATTTTAGAGTTTAAAGGTTTGAAAATTGTTAAGCAGTGTCATGCTACCACCAGGGCCGGCCCCAGCCAAACTTGCGCCCTGTGCAAGATTTGTAGAAAGCGCCCCCTTTTTATATCTGCGTACATACACTGATACAAATGCATAAGACTTTTCCACATTACCCAAGAGGTAGGCTTTAAATGCGTATGTCTAGTGGGATTTTCAATTTTACGATTTTTTGAGTTAAATTCTCCAACAATGAAAGTGAAGTTAGTTAGTGTGCAACAAATAACTCACAGTTGTGATAGATGTTATTTTGGGATTATTTGAACAAGATTTTTGGTTAAAATGCAAATGGCAGTGCTCCTTGTAATGCGCCCCTAGAATTTTGCGCCTTGCGCATTTGCACATCTTGCACGTATGGTTGGTCCGGCCCTGGCTACCACCTAAAGCTGAGACTGCATTCCTGAAATGGATTCCATAACAAATTTGTGATTCTTTTGAATTGCAATATGGATAGCTTTATACTGCGGCTTTAAATCCATAGTGTGATCGTACATAAGAGCAAGTGGGAGGGACTCAGTCATGCACTCAATTTTAAAATGTCTCAATCGATTTTAAAACAATATTTTTTTCTTTTGTAGGTATGGTCTATTCTCTTGTCAAAACATAGGTATACTTAAAATACCTTTGTAATGAATAGCTTATCTATCCTTAGGCAATTTTTGTTCTGTATAGAATTCGTTGTATGCTCCTCTATTTAATTCAAAACCATAAATCATTCTATACACCAGATATATGTAGAACGGATAGGTATGTTTCTTCTTTGAATGTTTTGCGACTAACTCATATCATCATCAGTATAAAATCTTCTATTGAAAAGCATGTATAATAAATCGATTCATCCTTAGAGAGAGCATAATATTCTATCACGATTCTGATATCGAAAATCCATTACCACCTACAAAAAAAAAAAAAAAAATACAACTAACAAGAAAACACTATATAGGATATCATCATGGCGATTGGCGATGGCAATGTGATTGCGAACGTGAATAGCCAAATCATGTAATTGCACCAGTTAACCATGAAACATCACCAATTTAGCTTTTACGTCATGAACATGGAGCCTTAATGAATGTTGATGCTTGATTAGCCATTTTCGTAAATCTGTCCACCGCACCGGTTTTGATCCGTTTAAGCAACACTGAGCGAGCGAATGAGGGAGCGAGCGAACGGTGCGGTGAGGGTCGGCAATTCTTTTATTCGAAGGACACATCATCATCATCATCACCATTACCATCACGATGGTGGTCCTTAGTTGAACATGTGATTGCACTCATAGAAGCATCGAACCAAACCATTCGATTCGAATACCCTGTGTGTGGTGAGACTTATCTATCCAACAATCCCCCTTGTCCTAAAGCACGTAAGCCTGATGCTTAGAGTTGGATGATTTCTAATTTTATTTAGAACACACAACATGAATCGTCTATTTGGGTGTTATACTTGTTATGTGTGCCTTTAAAGAGTGGATTTCTCTGAGGTTTTTATGGTTCTAGTTCAGGTTGAGTTCATTTAATTTTTTGTGTGTTCCAGATTAAGTAAATAAGTTTGATTTTAGTGAAATATTTACTATGAGTGATTATGAGCGGTTTAATGATATGCTGCACTTTTGTAATACAGAATGAGAAAGAGTTCCCTTTTTTACATAGATAAAACAAACAATGTGCTTGCGGCTTTTAAAATAGGAAGTGACTCTATACATGCCTATTATAACAGTTTTGGTTTATAAAAGTACTGCTTATGCGGCCCCGCAGGGCCAGGGCCCACCGCCAGTGGGCATACTTCAGACATCCAGAGTTTTTTTCAAGTCGCGCGAAGCGCGTTAACGCACACCTACTTTTAATGGCGAACAACTGTTATAACTGTTATAAATTGGCATGTCTCTATACTCTGTCCAACAAAAATTGTCATTGTAGGCCAGATAGGACGTTTGCCTCTCATTCTGGCTACAATGGATTGCATAAATCTGTTATTCATTAAAGCTTTCACAGGGTTGTCGTAGCGTACACGATAACACTCATCATTAAAAGCTTTTTCTTAAAGCTCGAATATCAAAAGCACGTTAACAGAATCTCAAGGAAAAAAAGCTGAACGAACTACCAAAAATTTAGTATGGTGCAAAAATATGGCACACTACTGATTTTGAAAAAGCTTTCCTATAAGACGTGTACTGCCTATTTTTGTTGGACAGAGTATAGTCTCGTACTTTAAAAAAATGTATACTTTGGGAAATAATTTCTGATATTTTGTATGGAAATAAGATCTCCGATTGGATCACAAGAACCTGCTATACCCGTTTAAGATAAGCATAAGGATGCATTCGAATTTCTCATCTAGGGATGTAAATATGTATGTAGGTATATAAAATTTATATGCACCAAATTTAAAATCCTTAAGACTTTAGTTCGAAGTTACATAAATTGGCCAATAAAATAGGTATAGTTAGTTACCTGCTGTAAAAAATAAAGCTAACATCAGAAACATGGCATTAACCATTTATAACTTAAGAACGTCTGGACCGATTTTAATGATCTCTGATTTGTTGGATTTGTCTCCGCCCCAAATAGCAGAATAACTATTAAAATATCGGAAAAAATCACTTTGTAGGGTGAAATAAAAAAGGCGTATCCGATTTGAAAAAACTCTGCCTGCGTTTAAAAGGTTAATTTAAGGAGGTGGCTTCAAGGATTTTTGTTTGCTATTTGTAGGGTGAAATGGGGTAAACAAAATTGTCCGATTTAAGAAATTCCTCTTTTGTTTGAATGGTTATTCTTAAGAAATGGCTCTAGGGATTTTGTAATTGGTAGGGTGAAATAGGGTAAAAATAAAAAATGTCCTCTTTAAGAATTTGTATTTGAAAAGTTATTTTGAGTGGATGGTTAAAGATAGGTTAAAGGGGGTAAACACGAAATGTAGTATCCAATTTCAAAAACTCTGTTTGTGTTTGAAAAGTATAAAAATAAAACACTGGTTTTCGAATACAAAAATTCTTTCTGTGGTGGAAAAGCAATAAAAGTTGGAGGATCATATTTTAAAAATTTAGTCCCAGAAAGAAATATTCGATTACAAAAAGTCAAAAAATAATATTTTCTTTTGTAATTTTTACGGTAAGCATAGGTTTGTCTACACTTGCGAAGCCGGGTGGACCAACTATTAATATGCAATATCATGTCATAAAAATGGTTTAAAATTTGAGCAAAACGTAGCGGACACTTTTTGGCGGAATCAACAAATTTTGATAACTGAATAGTGAATATGTTGCTTTTTAAATGCTTATTTGTTGTTAAAAAATTAATAAATTAAATGTGTAGTCTTTATGGATCTTCTTTATCTTCATTTAAAGTTTTTAAAAAGACAAAATCTAAAAAAAAATGAGTTTGCCACTAACTTGGGTTTAATAAAAATTGTTACTTTTTAATTGCTAATTTTTTGTTGCAGAATCTTTAAGAAAAATTCGTTTTTATAATATTATTAATATTAATGCAACATATAGTTTTTTTTTTCTCCTCTAAAATTTTGTCAAAGAAGTCTTATGAGTTTTACACGTTCAATTTTCTAAAAAAATAAAAGACCTAATATGAAGAACCACCTGTTTTCTAGCGTTTGACTACAAATTAATCAGAGTAATGACCATGTCAGTTTTCTACCTCAAATCAAGTTTTGGAAAAAAAATTAATACTAAAACAAATTAAAATTAACATACATACATCGCAATCTACTTGGGCCATGAACGTTCTAACTGCACACACGTAACTTTCGAGAATACTAAGGTGCAATATTTTGTGTCATTCATCAAATTTAGTTGAATCGTGGATATGTGTAACTAAAGTTTATTTTTTTCAGATTATTTCTCAATTATTAAATTTAAAATAAATTAAGGATGTAGTTATTTATAAAATTAAATTCAAAAAATCGATAGATCTTTGTTGCTCAACGCTAAGGCAATTCGGAGTAGGACAAGAAAGTTCTAAATGCCCGCTAGACTTTTGTGTCACCGTTTTAATATAAATTAAACACCACGCTAGATTCTAACAATGGGATGCCTTAGAGCAAGATAGAACATCTACGACGTAAAAAGGTTCTAAGGATGCCTTAGAGCAAGATAGAACATCTACGACGTAAAAAGGTTCTATCTAGGAAATATTTTTGTTTCCTTGTTTTCCTTGTGACGCAAGGTTCTATCTAGCTGGTTAGAACTTTATGAACTTGAGATCACATTTAATATATGTGTAGATAGAGCCCAGATTTCTGATGTTTTTTTCTTAGAGATAGATAGATACGGATAGCGGCAATCGAAAGAGCATATCTTTTTTAGTACGAAGTATGTATTACTCAATTTTGTCAAAAATTTGGGTTAGAGCCTTGTTGTCCTAATATTGCAACATATCGGCGGCTTACAAGCAAAACTGACTAACTGCAAATATAGAAAAATTGACTATCAGAAGTCGGGCAAGTCTTCCTAAATTTGGTGTTGTACTTGAAGGCAGATAGTAAACTAACAATTTTGACTACATTGCATATTTCTAGGCAAATATCAGAAAGTTCTAACATAATTGTTTACTTAATTTTTTATCAAACTTGACATCATTAATATAAATAAAATGTTTGACTGTTGGTCAGTTTGCCTGTAAGCCGACGAAATGTATAAAATACATACAAATTTTGTTTTTTTTTTTTTTTTAATATTTATAGGACCAAAAACAAAGGTCCTTGACGCACAATATGTTTTAATCTTTAGTTAAAATTTTTCTCAAAAAAGGAAAGGGCACTCCAGATTTTATTTAAAACATCAGCAATAATTTACTACTAGTGACCGTGTAGATGTTATAATATTTTTTCGATGATTTTTGCTAAGATCCTGGAGCCCCTAGATGTATTAAAAATGCACAGGAGAGTTGAAAAATGTTACCTTCTAATAAAGGGTTTTCCAATAAGAGGTGTTATTTTTATATTCAAAGAAAAATGGCATTTTTTGAGATAAATGATCAGATGTTTATTTCATTATAAAGAGGAAGGTATGCCGTTAATAATGAAACACAACATCAGCCAAATGGCCGCCACGACCACGCTTGCAGGACCATATCCTTTTCATGAAATTTTCCATAACCAAATCGCAAAGTGGCTGCCCTATGTCTTCGATAGCCTCACGAATTTCATCTTTGAGGTCTTGAATCGACGCTGGGCTGTTGGCGTAGACCTTATCTTTCACGTGGCTCCAAAGGAAGAAGTCGCAAGGTGTTAAATCACAAGATCTCGGTGGCCAATTGTGATCACCTCTTCGAGAGATAACACGGTCCGGAAACTTTTCCCGTAAAAGATTGCTTGTGTGGCACGTAGCGCCGTCTTGTTGAAAGTAAACGTTTTCCAGATCAATACCATCGAATTCCGGCCATAAAAAATCATTAATCATCTCTCGATAGCGCAATCCATTGACCGTAACTGTTGCTCCAGCCTCATTTTCGAAAAAGTAAGGTCCGATGACCCCGCCGGACCATAAACCGCACCAAACAGTCACGCGTTGAGGATGGAGAGGCTTTTCAACAATAACTCTTGGGTTTTCCGAGCCCCAGATGCGACAGTTTTGCTTGTTGACGTAGCCTCCGAGGTGGAAATGGGCCTCATCAGTCAAGATGATTTTTCGATTAAATTCCGGATCATTTTCATGCATTTCAAGGACCCAATCAGCAAAGACACGACGTTGTTGATGATCAGTCGGCTTGAGTTCTTGTGTTAACTGAACTTTATAAGCCTTAAGACCCAAGTCTTTATGCAAAATACGGTGTAATGACGTTTGTGGAATGCCTAATTCCAAAGAACGACGAGGAATGGACAAACCTGGGTTTTCTTCAACACTTTAAGCTACAACAGCAATATTCTCAGTGCACGGGTTTTATTCTTCACATCACTAACTTGTCCCAACAGCTCTAATTTGTCCACCAATTTCTGTATTGCGGTCCGACAAGGTGCTTCACGACGACCCAAAAATGTTTTAGTTTTACGAACCGTCTCTGCCAAATTTTCACCATTTTTATAGTGAATTTTAATAATTTCAATGCATTGTTGAAGCGTGTATCGTTCCGTTTTTACTAATGGCGTAGTTTCTACTTGTCAAATGTCAAAAAATGACAGCTTCAAAAGTGACAGCTACCGAAATAGCGGGCTATTCAAAATAACACCTCTTATTGGAAAACCCTTTATTAATTCCTTGATCAAAATGAGTATAGATCTAGCTTTTTAGTTTGTAACTATTTCTAGAGCTCTCAAAAACCGACTTTCCTTGATATATGAATTTTGAGTTTGGAGTTTAAAATATCAAACTACTTGTGTATAACACGAAACTACTGTGGAAACTTGGATTCCCTGTGTAATTTGATTTTCTTTAATTTACTAGGAGCCAATCAATAATATGGCCATAGCAGAATTGTGGTTCAGAACAATGATTTTACATACAAAATTGATCAATCCTTGTCGTATAACGTGAAAAAGAATTAATGATATTATAATATGATACCTTTCATCCGATGGATAAGCCTGTGTGACTTGCCATATGTGTGTGGCACTTAATATTCAAATATCATCTCACTTGAAATAACCTCAACTACTTCAGAGCTACTTAAAAGTTTTCTTTAATATAAAATTCACGTTCCAATGAGTAAAATCCTTCAGAAAAATTCTTCCTCTTCTTCGTGGTGACCTTTTCAACTTTAATGTAAAATAAAATAACAAGCATAAAATCCCAAACTGCAAAATACCTTTTAAAAGAGCACACCAATGCGGAATTGCACATAACCATATACCTTACCTACCTTACATATATCTTCTTCTAAAAAGCAACGGAAGTTCCTAAAAAAAATATGTATATATATAAATATAGGTTTACTTATATATAATTGCCTGCAATTAAATTGGACACTTATTGCAAAAGTAAAATATTGAACGAAAGCGTTCCCAGGGAATTTTCTTGTAAAAGTTCTTTTCCGTCATTGCGGAAAACCTATTGTTCTCATTCCCCACGAGTAACGTCTTTCGTCGACACAGTGTGTTGTAGTCGGATGCGCGGAATTGCGGAGTGGCAGCAGCGTTACCATCACCCTTAACTATACAACCCACAAACACGACCCCAACCGCATCCGCAGCCGGCCGTTGGTTTTTTATTTTTTTATTTTATTTTATTCCTCTAGCTGTTTGACAAGAAAATCCGCCAATTTGTTTTCCACTCACTTGAACTTTCCTTTCAGCCATTCTGCGCGTTAACTTTTGGGTGTTGAAATGTTGGTGGTTTATTTCATTTTCTATATAATATTAAAGGTTGAGCAACTTAATAGCATAATATTTCGTGGCACAGAAACTTAAAAAAAAATAATAGTATTTCAACTGCAAGGACTGTGACTGCGAACAAAAAAAGGAACAAAAAAAAACCCCAACTTATTTCGCGGTAAAGTTCAGCTTTCTAATTTTATAGCAAAGAAACCGTCAGAGGAAACTGCATTTGAGCTATATTTGGGCCCGAGTTTGTGCGCCTTGAAAAAAACCTTACAATGGAGGTATCGGCCAGCGCAATATTGCCAGTGTCTTATGCCATCAGTTTAGTATATATGTAGGTGGAAAAAAAAGAAAACAAAATAACAATGTCAATCAAAGCGTTTTTCCTTTTTGTTTTTCTTTTCCTTGATGTTGTGTTGATGTCCTTTAAGAAAGCGCAGCAAAATGGCCAGAATGCCAAGGCTTATACAGTCTAAGTTGGCCATTAAGTTTGATTTAGGTGTTGGTATAGTTTTTTTTTTTTTTTATTTTTCTTTATTTCTTCATTTTGCCGCAGCGTGTCCTGATGGTGGTTGGTTTTCTCAATTTCTTGGTGTTAAAAACTATGACAGTGGATAAATTGTATGCGGCGACGAGGAGGGTCAAGAATATTATATACCTATAGGCTTTCAAGTAACACAACCTAGGTATATAGTTATACAATTTTCACAATAATGTTTGTGAGATTGTGAGGTAGGTGATTGTCCTTTGGGGGCAGTTATAATAAAGTGAAAGGACTGAGTTGAGTATATGGAGGAGGCTCTATAGGAAATGTGGGTCAATTGCAGACACACCCGGGTGCGGTGGTGGTGGTTCCGTTTAGTGCGGTAATGATTAGGAGGAAAATTAAGGAATGTTACTCAGCTTGATGGTAAATAGTTAAAAGGCTTACTCAGAAAACGTATCAAGACAGATGGGAGAAGAGTTACTTATATACCATATCAGAAGAATGAAAATGTCGAAGAAAGGTAAACAGAAGGAGTTAAAGCGCAATTTTATAAACTTAGGTACCATTGTGATATTGTTAGCCAAGGTTCCTTTAAACTTTCAGGGAATAATTTAGCATATCAGGAAAAATGTAGGTACCTACCTACCAAAAACAAAAGACCAATCTACAAATACAAAAAAAACCTGGTGAAGATTTCTCACTGCACTTATTTTTACTTTTGGCATCAGACATACTCTCTTAAAAGTCCACTGTCAAAGCGTGTGCGAAGAAGAGCATATATCAAGGTCTAATGTAGAAAACATCAGTTATTCATATAAAACTTTGAGATCTTCTTCAAAAAAGTTGTCCATACCTATCTACCTATAGAGAGTATCGTTTAGGTGCTACAATTGGACAATTTAGCTTAAAATTTGTATGTAAATTATTTCGAAGAAGGTTAACCTATTTCTTCTTTTTAATTTATTTTGAATATTAAATTCTTGTCAATTATATTATTGTTGAGTACTGTGGCAGGACATGGTACGGCAAGGCAGCTATAGCCTTATAATATTCCAACAAGGATAACAAGAAACCACTTTCATGGGGACAAAGTAGGTCTTTTATATTGTTATACACGAACATATTGTGTGTGTGTTTGATTTTTACTGCAATTGTTATCTTAACATGTTTTCCATACCCTTTCCCATCATACCATAGCAATGTTCTTTTTAAGTCATGAAACAACGTTTCAAATTATGTATATTTATTAAAGCAATTGTGTGTGTCACAATAAACGGTCATTGTTTGCGCGAGTAAGCTGTTGAGGAATGTACAACTAATGGTGTATACCTATATTACCGCCAATGGTGGTATTTTGTGGACATTTTATATTTTCTTTTAATATTTTATACTTAAGCGTTTTTTGTTCCTCTTTCAACTAAGGCTATATATGTAGCTAGGCACTTTACTAAAATCAATAGGTATTAGATATGTACCTGTGACAAAATGAAAAAAAAAGTAATACCTTGTCGTTGGAAAACTTTATTAAATTGTCTATCGGTTTCCAGTTTGTACATATTTATAGAAATAAATAAAACAGAATTCACTACACTAAATATTATGATAATAGCGAATTGTTTTGTCATAAATATTTTAATAATTTATAATTTAATAATTAAGCTTATTTAGGATCCGGGATGTTAGCGCACTTCATATATGGGATATTCGAAAAAGTATGCAATTTAAAAGGTCAGTAATTGGTCAAAAAAGGTTAACTGGTTTCAGAAATTGGGTTTTCCTGAATTCGAAAAAAAGCTTTTTGTAAATAATTTCTTCAAAAACTTGATTTCAGTTTACCTGCAAACAGTGCTCGATTTAGGCTTAGGCCCGTGAGGCCCAGGCCTAGGGCGGCAAAATCTTTGGGGGCGCAGAAAAATAATTGATTCTCAAAGTGAGCGATGATGCCTGTGGGCGCTAGTGGGCCACAAGGGAGGCAGCGACAGACCTGAGAATATTTTGTAGTCAAAAAGTAGTTTAGTAGGACGATGGATAATGGAGTTTTTTTTTTTAACAAAAATCGCAAAAGGCATGTACGTAGGGATTTTTGGTAAAACTCGAATTTTCTATGAAAGCGTAGGAACTTTTCGAATTGTATTACTAAATTCCCAAAAAATATATTTTCTAAATATCTAATCACATTCCTTAATTAAAATTTAATTTCAAATAAAATATTAATTTTTTTTTAAAGCAAGATATGTTTGAATAAAATATGCATTTTTGCTATCCAAAAAATTATTGAATTAAATTTGCTTTTTTTTAATGCATATCTACAAATTTCGAGTAGCGTACTCAGCCGGGCCTAGGGCGGCAGAAAACTTAAATCCGCCACTGCCTCCAAAATTTATCAAAATCGAAAGAATATCGACTTGCGGTCGTTTCCCGATTGCCACCTTCAATTGTGACATTCTCGTTTTCGGTATTCAAAATCTTCAGAACGGAATCCGAATTCCAAAATCCCGAAAACTCAAACTCCCGAAAACCCAAAGCCCAGAAAATCTAAAAACCCAAATTCAGAAAACCTATAATCCAGAAAACCCAAAACTCTCCAAAAACTTTTCTCAAAATCGGAATCCTGAAAATTATATAAAATGCAAAATTTGGGCTTTTGGGGTTTTGGCTTTTTGGGACTTTGTACTTTGGGTTTTCTAGATTTTGGATTTGCTGGATTTGCTGGGTATTCGGGATGTTAGGTTTTCGGGAGTTTGGGTTTTCTAGATTTCGGATTTTGGGGATTCTGACAGACTCTCCTGCAGTAAAAAGTCCATAAAATTATGTTTTATTTTTTGTTTATAATATACGGGCACTCAATGGGTTATGTACGACTACCCTTAACATGTAAGCACACAGTATGGAAAATACGATGGGGTTTAATTGGAGATAACGAAGCACATTGCTTTTGAATTGCTGGATATTTTAATGAGAGGGAAATATAGAGTAAGGTAAAGCATTCCACATTCGTGAAGTACGGTTTTCGAAAGAATCTCTGTACGTCCGAAATTGGGCTCTAGAGTGAACTGATGATGGACATTCCTGGAAGCGAAATTATTACGGTTAAATTGTTACAAGTAAGGAATGAATGCAGCTACATATTTTATTGCAGGAACACTTTCTGTAGAAGTAGCAATACAATATGGAAAGACATCTAACATTACGTATTGGACAAAGCTGTCAAGATTAGAATTTAACGAGCTTGTCATACGCTGAAATTGAAGTTCCACATCCGAAGAGCCGGGATGTATGGTTCTAGAAACGAATATGAAAAGCCGAAGGTACTGTCGTCTGCAAAACAGTTTAATGGGTTTTAGAAGTTTCAGACAAAAAATCATTGATAAATATGAGAAAGAGAGTTGGAGACAAAACAGAGCCCTGGGGCACACCAGCATTTATTGTATAACTTTCAGACTTGAAAACGTCCAATACAACTTGTATTGATCGTTCCGAAGGGTAATTTCTTCATCGATACCAAATGCACGCATTTTCGATAAGATATCTTGAATACAAACGAAGCCGGTGATTTCATTCATTTCACATTTCTTTTTTTCAATACCAAATCGAATATTATCTATGAAGGGATAATCTTAATCAACCAGTGTTTCCGTTACTGATGATGGCAATGTTGTTTTTTGCCTCTTTAAAAGTTAAAAGGTGCTAAAGTAATGGCTTAATATTTTTTGAAGAAATTATAAACATCAATAAATCATTATTTTTCGATAAGATTAGTTAAAATAAATTAACAAATAGGAACTTGAGTTTGTAATCTTCGCAAGGATTTGATTGTAATGTGATAATAAGGTTAATGTGAAAACCTATACAGATTATACGCATAGGGACAGATTTGAAAATCAGTTCAATGTCATTCGACTGAGGCTGTATTTATTTTGGAGCTGCAAAACAACGTTGCATACACCCCGTTTTCCAAGATTGCAACCAAATGTAAGGCTTTAAACCCCGAAAAAAGTTTTGCATACTCACATTCACCCTCCACCCCCTCCATTCCAAACATGTCAAAAATGTATCCCGCGTAAAATGAAAGGTTCGGCAATAGTGGCGTTTTTGCTTAAAGGGAAAAATGTATGCATAATCAAAAACATTTAAGTTGAAGAATGTGTTCGGCTAAGGAAGCCAACTTGAGCATTGATGATTTTGTTTTGTGTCTAAAAGTAACAACATATTTATACCTTAAAGAATTTTTCGGGGCATTGTGACCTCCAGTCACTTTTTTTTTTTTGTTTGAATATCAATTCTTTCTGCCAATCATGTTTCCTTGTCTTACATAAAAAAACTACATCTAATTAATTCAATTTAATACAATTTCCTTTTATCTCTCTTGCAGGCAACAACAATCCTCTTAACCGTCTGTGTTTGCAGTTTAAAACAACAACAAAAATAAAACAACACGATATAATCTTGCCGTCAAATTGCTTCCCAACCACCATCCAACGATTTTAATTAATCCATCTGTGATGGGTATTCTCTGACACAGAGTGGAGCCACCACAACCGATATTCCTTCGCATTAGAATAGCAATCAAAATGAGCGATCCAATGAAAACTCCAAGACTCTGCATCGGAACTGGTGGGGTTATAGCCCCCGAGAACAATGACAACAATCTGGTGGTGGCTGTGACCGATTCGAAGAAGACGACAAGCAACAGTTCTGGACGCAAAGAGGTTGTACGCTTCGATACAACCAAGGATGCGCTCTACGATGAAGACGACGACGAGATGAGGGATAAAATTCGCGAGGAAATTAGAAGGTAAGAGAGTGAGAGAGTGATTTAAATGGATTTAATTATTTTGGTCTTGTTAAAGCAAAGGGACATAGGTACCATTGTTCGCATTGTTTGCTGAATGAAGAAACACATAGATGATTTGTTAGCAAGAACGGTATTCTATATGTATTTAGGTCATATCGAATCATTAAGTTTAAACAATGTGTTATGAACAAGAGACACAGATTTAATTTTAAGAGAAATAATAAGAGAAAACACTGAAATTAAATAGAAGATTATGTGGGCATTTTTAAAGCATGTATACGAGCTTATCGGTGCTTCGAACATGTTGCAGAAAAAAAAATCACTCTATCCATAGTAAATGCAGATTTACTCAAGGTGCAGTCCTGCATGTAGTGATGCATGGATTTTAATTATGCTTCAATTTCAGGTTCTGAGGCAGGCTTTTTCCTGGCTTTGGTTTGATTTGTCATCCACAGGAAACAACAAAAAGTTACAGTAGTCACAAATCAATAGGAAAATAGAACTCTCACTAGTCAACCAAGTGAGACTCAAGGCCATTTTTGTGGACTAAAGGCCTTTAAAAAGCTACTTAAATTAAAATAAAACCTCACGTGACACAAATGCATTGTAATTTTTTTTAGAAGTATAGAACTTTTAAATGGAATAAAACAAAGATGATTTGTTTAAATTAACATAAAATTTACTTTATTCGAAAGATAATCTTCTGACATTATATTTTAAATATGATTTTTGGCATATGACCGCCACAGCTGACTCGGACGTTGTCAAATCTGGGGGTCCAATTTTCGATGACTTTTCTAACATTTGTGGCCATATATCGGCAATAACGCGGCGAATGTTGTCCTCCAAGTGGTCAATCATTTCGGGCTTATCGGTGTAGACTAGCGACTTCACATATCCCCACAGAAAATAGTCAAGCGGCGTTAAATCGAACGATCTTGGAGGACAATTCACGGGTCCGTTACGTGAAACTAAGCGGTTACGGTTACCAAAAGTTTCCGTCAATCAATCAATTGTGGCGCGAGCTGTGTGACATGTTGCGCCGTCTTGTTGAAACCACAACTGCTGCACATCATGGTTGTTCAACTGATGAATAAAAAAGTCAGTAATCATGGCACTATAGCGGTCACCATTGACTGCTGTAACGTTCTGGCCAGCATCGTTTTTAAAGCAGTACGGACCAATTATTCCACCAAACCATAAAGCACCCCAAACAGTCAGTTTTTGTGGATGTAACGGTGTCTCAACATACACTTGAGGATTATCATCACTACAAATACGGCAGTTTTGTTTATTGACGTATCCATTTAACCAAAAGTGAGCTTCATCGCTAAACAAAATTCACTTATGGAAATTGGGATCAACGGCAATATTTTTGTTTGGCCCCGTTTGGGCACAATTTGGAAGGGTTGTTCAGGCACCAGTCTATTCATGTTAAAATGCCAAAAGCCAAACCAAACTAAAAATAAATCACTTTGACAAGTGACAAAATGGCTGCCATTTCAAATAGTGTTACCACCTTAAAGTTCTATACCTCTACAAAAATACCCTTTACATTTTTTGCACTCCAGACGACTACACTACTCGCTAAACTGCACGAGCCTTAACAGCAGTGCCTCGAAAGAGCTAGAACTTTTTTTCTTGGAACTTGTTCACAGCTCAAGCTGCAGTTAGGCGAAAGTGCGTTTCCATATCGCTGTGCACTTTTGTGAGGTGTTTTTTCTCTGACTGGTATTTTTTTTGAATGTAGGCAAATAAAATTCTTTAATATCTCTTAATTTAGCCTTGATTAAATCAAAACGCAAACATTTCTTTTTTCACACGAAACCAAAACTTGGTCTTGCTATTTTATACAAAAAAAAAATAATCCAGTGCTGTATCTCCATCTTTTCACAAACAAAAAAAAAAAACTGAAGAAGCTTTATTAAAAACTTCATGCGTCTTCGACTAGCGGCGGCTTCAAAAAAGAAATAAAAGTGGATCACAATAAGAACAACTTATAATCGTAAAAAAAAAACGTATACCCTTTTTTATAGGACAAAGTTTACTTTTCGACTCAGAGATGAAAGAAGAAAGTTGTTTTGGGTGGAATGTTAATGGTCGACAACCTCCGGCTGATGATGCTTAGATTGTAAACCTTTTCTGAATTTTTACCCCGAGTGATGGAGAAGATTCTTTTTTTTCTTGAATCCTTCAACGACAATGACGACCATCGTCGTCGTGTTGTCGGTAACCAACCACGACTCCAATGGGTTATATTATTGATATTATTATCATCATCATCATCATCCCTGAAACTCAACCATCGCAGGACCAGAGTCAAAGTCAGAGTCATACCATAGTCTATATGCCAAACGAGAGATACTTTGCAAAAAGGACGAGCAAAATACTCAAGGACTTTTTAACTCCTTGCAAAGTGTTTGGCATAAAAATACCTTTCGTGGCAAAAAGGTTACCATAGGATAACAATTTGTATATAGAAAGTCGTTTTTGTTTTTTTTTTTCTCTTTGCATTTTTTAAGGCTGAATGATGTTTTCTCTCTTCTCGTCATAAAATTCAAAAGAAATAAAATTGGACTGAGAGGACTCTCTGTTACTTTGGATGGAGGAGTCTTTATGCTAAAAGCCTCAGCTAGGATTTGTCCTTCGAGGGATATGAAATATAAATTTTTATTTTTGCAAAGACAAGCGATTTGTCATTTGACCACAAAAAAAAAAAAAAACAATTTTCTTCATGGTAGGTCATGACAAGTTGTTGCCATTTAGGCTACTTTTAGGAATTTTGACTAAAATAGAAGTTAAAATGTTCATTAATGCATAGAAATGTTTTTTTTTTTTTAAATTAATATTTTTGTTTTTTTTTTTTTTTATATTTATATTATTTACAGTTTATATAAGTACGACTCTGTATACAGGTTTTCCAACAAGTAATGGTCAAAATTAAAATTCGTGAAAAGCTAGATCATGGAAATCTCAGACTTTGGTACCTAAACGAAAACATAACGGCTGTGTTTTTGGAATGTTGATTTTCTGTTGATTTTCTGTTGATTTTTATTGAAATTGCTTTCTAATTTTTTATTAATTTTGAAAAACACTATTTTAAAGCTAAATTAATTTTGGTTCAGAAAATATTTTAAGCTATCTTCAAGGCCAAAAAAAAAAAATAGACAAGGAAAGGTCAAACTTGTCGCCTTTTGGCGGAATCAAATAATTTTGATATCTGAATTTGTAGCTAGTTAAAATATAACTTGTTAAAATCTAATTTTGTAGCTTAATCGGTTTTTATAATGTACACATTTTCGCTGAGCTGCCAAAATTAACAAAATAGTGAGAAAACATTTTTTCCACACTTTTCAGCTTCCCCAGTTTAAATTGATAGCATAAACTTCGATTTTCTAGCTCACATAATTTTTTTGTATGTTCAAATTTCCGCTATGCTCACCATACGCGCTTCTTACGCAGCAAATAAGCATTTTTAAAGCCAAACCAAAATATTATTTTTTAAAGCAAAATCTTAAATTAGAATAAACAAAAATTGTACCATAATTTTTCTAGTTTGCGCAACTTATAAGCACTGCCCCCAAAAAGTGTCCAGCAAAAAATCCTAAAATCCAAAATTCACAAAACTAAAATCCACGAAACCAAAATCGATATTCACTTTGTTTAAAAAATCAAAGTAGCACATTTATTTGTCTTTAATAACAATTAATGATAAATAATTTTGTGGAATTCATATTCCACAACATGGAACATGTTTTCAGCCTTCCCTTAGAGCAATAAAATATATTTTTTTTATATTTTCCTTGCGTTATTTCGTCTAATTGCGCTGATGCGTCATTATAAAGGGGATATGCTCTTAAGTGGGTTCTACTGTTTGCAACATAGAAACAATTTGGTCTTATCAAATTTTCTCGAAAACATCTCCAACGAGTTTGATAAAATTTCGTACCTGTTATAACCATAACCAAGTCAATTTTAAGAAAACTGATTATCAGATTTTTCTCAAAAAATTCACACAACGGAATTAAGTATTCCACGTTTTTCGAGAAAATGGTCTTATTTTTGGATTATTCACGTATATTTTTGGGATGGTTAGACCGATTTTTCATAATCTGATGCTTCTGAATAGTTTAAACAATAATGCATTTAAAAATTTTTAAAAACAAAATCAAAACAAAAAATCAACTTTTTAGTACTTTTGACTATTTTAATATTTTCTCGTTAAACATATACATCATGCATCTTCAATGCGTGAGCACACACACAGTTGTTAACCACAAGAGCAAGTTCATGCGACCAAGTTGTGCATATTTTTTTTTATTCGATAGAGGTAAACTAAATAGGATGAATCCCATTCAATGTTTTCTGGCATCTCGGGAAACAAGCCGCACTGACGGAATATACACTTCATATCAAATTCTCAGAAATGCCATAAAAAATTGCAGTAAAATTAAGTTTCACATTATGACCGGTTGCACTTTTGTAGGTAGGTATATACTTTCATATATCACACAAAATTTTAACTCAATTTCTTCTCTTTCTACTCGTTATTATAAATTTCCCTCCCAAAAACAATCATTTGTATTTAAAGCAAAACTTGTAAGTAAAAAGCCATAAGTCAGACGGCTTTTCGAACCAACAACTGACAACTAATCCACTAATCCCAAATTAAACTCACTCAAATAAAGTAAACATAGACAACACACTTAATCGTTTACAAAGAAAAAAAAAAAAAACATTCATCAACACTAAACTCACCTCTTCACACTATCTTCACCAGGTGATTATTGCGATTGAATTTTTAACATGACACGCTGAATTTGACATTTATGATCGAAAAATAGACTTGTCACTTTTACGTCACTCGAAAAAATTACTTTGCACTCATTGCACATTAACTCAACACAATCTATCAACAAAATCACACAAACCTTAATAATAATAATCCAAGCGAATACAACAACTTGGGTAAAGTAGATCAAGTTTGATGATCATGAATATCGCATCTTTTGTTTTTATATTAATTTATTTTTATTTATAAACACACGATCACCGCACCGGCTACACGATTACTGTCTCTCTTTCACTCTCGCCTTTTACTCGGCATGGGATGTAATGAGAATTTTAAGAAGAGTGTCCACACCGGTTCAGCGAGTGAAGGTGGTGTGACAAGACAGACTGAGACTCCTCTAATTAATAAAAAATAGAAAGCAAATAAGTTGCAGACGAAGAAGATATAAATACTCTCACTCTCACAGGAATTAGAGAGTTATTTTTATCATCATCAACATGTGGTGGCAGTGGCTGATCGTATAGATAAGTTGCATATTATCTCAAAACAATCTACTTCACTCAATAAAAAAAATTGATCAACACTACCACACTCAATTAAAGAGAACTGATTACGATTAAGATTACGATTTGTCTAGGTATTTGGTTTTTAATTGCTATTAATTGACTTATTTATACGTAATAGCTTGTTCATAATTTTAAGCTAAAAATGAAAACATACACCTCTAAGTGCTGTTCTTTGACAAGCTATTAGGAGAGTTAATGAGCTTAGACTGATTTTCGAACAAATCACTCTGAGGTTTTGTGTGAATAGAGTGTTTTATCTGTCTGATTATAAATAAAATCGATGACTGATGAGTCGCACATTCTTGTTTTCATGGTTTGAAACTGTAAGGTATGGGCAGTAATTATTGAAATTTGATTTGTAATGAATTCACTAAGAAGGTTGTGTGAAAAAGAAGAAAGTACTCAAAAATAAATTTATATATTTTTTTTTTTTGAATTTTGAGTTGGAAAATTTTAACAAGTAATATTTCTTCGACTACTAATGCCCATGTTCTGCATTTCACTTATTGTGAATTCACATATAACGGAAGTGAATTCGGGTGTTCCACAATAATTCGTTTCCACAATTTCAGTTTTGAAAATGAAATTTAGTGTTTTTCATTTTGGTTCATTCCGTTTTTTTGAAAGTATTCAATTCACTTTTGTCTTTTTCGTTTGGTTTTCGGAACTGTTCCATTCCTATCGAAAAATTGGAGTAAAAGTAGTGAAAAAAGAGTAGTAACGTCTACTCGAAATTGATATTTTGTTAAATGATTTGTGAATTATTGTGGAATTGACACAGTTGCAGTTAATTCCATTATTGGTTGGCTCCATTTCCCTTAAATCATATTATAAGAACGCATATTTGCTCAATCTGAAACTACCTTTAAGACTTTCAAAAAAAGGAATAAACAAATTCACCAGAACAATACTTCATAGTAGGTTACTCACGTTATGTCAGGCAAACCTAATATTATGTTAGATTTCTCTCACAAAATTGTTTGTCTAATTCTTTCTCTAGAGTTCCGCCAACATTTTTTCCTTAAAAGTGCCGATAATATTCATTCCATTTTCATCCACAGTGTAATGTCACTTCATAAAACAATTAAAAATGGATGCACCTTCAAATTTGACAGTTCGAAGTACATAATTACGAAATTTTCGAAAACGAACGAATTGTAGAATATGGAAGTTCATGGAAATCGATTTCAATTCGATTTTGTCCGAAATGTAGAACATATGTGAAAATATTAAGATTTGCGGATATTTCGATTAAAACAATTGGACTAAAACTATTCGACTAAAAAACAATTCGACAAAAAAAAAAAAAAAATTAATTTAGTCGAAAAATTAGCTTTTATCAAAATTTGAAAAAAAAATATTAGTCAAGTTAACGAGAAATACAAAAACACAAAGAATTTTATGATTTTGGCAAAAACCATCAGCATTATATTTATTTCTACAAAGTAAATTTTTGGCCGAAAATCTAAAGCGCACATTTTGTACAAGCACTTTATAATTACAAGAGTATAGATTTCAATACATATTTTTTTACAGCTGTTCTCGAGGAAATTTGAACGATGATAGAAGAGCTACAAAAAAGGTTGAATTTTTCCTTTGGGAAATTATAATCCTGAAAAATGCTATATATACCTACCTACTTAATTTTAAGCCTATTCGTAATTCTTTATTTGTCTTTAGATAGATAAATAGATAAACATACATAGATAAATACATCTACGTCAACTTACGGTACGACCCAAAACCAACTCTTTTGAACTTCTTAATTTGTTAAATTTTGTTACAATCTCGAATTTTGATTTTCATGCATGAAACCAATACTTACTCAAGAGTCATTCATAATTTGATAAAATTCGAACAGTTTTATTATAAAAAAAAAACTTTAATCGAAGCTAATCAAAAAGAAAAAGATTAAAAGAATTCATAGAATGACGTTGATGTACCTATGCATTTAAACTCGTTAAGGTGTTTGTTTATTTTGAGTGGAAAATTTAGGTATGTATCTGAAAGACATTTAAGTTTTTTTTTGAAAATAAAATAAATTGAGGTTAATAAACTTAAGCTATTAAGATAGAGTTGAGATATGAACATAATTTAGGTGCATCAAGTTTGGAGGACGCTTTTCATAATTCAGAATAAAAAGTATGTTATAATAAGCTGCTATTTAGTAGCTAATTAGTTACGCAAAAAAAAAAAATTAATCGCTCTGTTGGATTCCTAGAAATTGGGTGTCCTACTTGACGTCAACTTAGCAGGGCACCCAATTTTTCGGAATCCTAAACTGCGATTAATTTTTTTTTGCGTATCTAATTAGCAACTAAATAGCAGCTAATTACTACATACTTTTTATTCTGAATTATGAAAAGTGTCCTGCTAACTTGATGCACCTACAGAATTTATCGTTTGTGTTTGTTTTGATTTGCTTAGATATCGCAAAATTTAAATAGAAAATTATTATTCTGAACAATAAACACATACTCCGTTATTAATAAATGACGAACAACAGCGTGATAATATAAGTAAAAGATATGTTAAGGAGCGGATAGTGTTTGTTTTTTTTTTTTTTATAAATTGAGCTGATATAGGGAATAAGTAATATGAATTTCATTTAAATCAGGATTTTAAGCGATTTAAAATGTGTATATTTTTTTTATTGTTGCCCCTGAAGATGTAAGAGAGTGAACGCAGACTATGGGTTAGCGTTAAATGTACTGTCTTTTTAACAAAGTTTCTTAAGTTGAATTAAATTATAAAACCAGTTTTTATTTTTTAGTGATGCTTTCACTCAAAACAAATTTCGCTGTAAATTTTACAAAATGGGGCATTCAAATTTACAATTACATACTTTCAAATTTTTGTATTTAACAGCAACTACGATCACATTCACAATTAATTGCAAGACTTACTGCGTTTGGTGTAAATTTCACAATAAAATTGTTCAAATGATCACAATTGCTTGTGTTAAATTGACAGAGTATTGCGAATTTTGATTGTTAAATGTACAAATATGATTTGTAAGATTCGCAGTATGAAACTGTCAAATTAACAACAACAGAATTTACAACAGGCTGTAAAAACTACAGAAAGTTCTGTATGTCTAACAATCAACAAAACTCATTTTTCATAACCCACTCGCTCAACCACAACATTTTCATGGGGAAAAGAAATTTATGAAAAAAATTAATGTAGTGTCTGGAGAAGCTATAGGGTCCGTCACGGCCTTCGCGTTTAATAAATCAAAATTTTCTGGTTTTAAAAACAGGTTCAATTTAAAGCTCTTCAGTCAACTCTTTTGTTGTTAAAATGGTGCTTTTAAACTTAGTTTTTCTAAAGGGTGTTTTTTTAGACGTGTGGTTTTCAAAAAGAAATAAGACGCATATAATTTAATTTTATGACCAAAAATTTAGCTTTATTATAAGGATAAGGGTTTGCCATTATGTTCTAAAAATGATTTCGGGCCGCCGCGGCTGGCTCAAATAAATTCCAGCCAAGAGGTCCAATTTTCGACAGAAGCCTTATGAGAACAGTTTTCACAGTTTCAGTGGCCAAAGTAATTTAAGCATCATGAATGGCACTAATTTGTTATAGGGACTGCCTTAACACTGTTTTTCGTTGCTTCCCAATGTATGTCACGGAGTTTCTTTAAAATAGATAATCCTTCGTTTTCGGTCAAATTTTTCCATCTAGAAAGAGTTTGACGTCAAAGTTTGCTTCGATCAACAAAGTGCCACCCATCATGCAGCTCTTTGTTTCACTCGTATGAGCAGACAGAAATTCAGGGGCGCCTGTGACGCCCCTTTATATCTATAGCGATCTAGGCCTTGGCCCAACCGTGCCCTGACCTAACGCCATTACTGCCCATTACCACACCCACTTTTGTATATTACAATTTTATCCTTTTAAAACATCCTCAGAAGTCTGAACATTTATAACAAATTTCTGACACGATTGTGTATCGATTTTGAATATCCACCTACCAGTTACTGCCATGCCCACTTTAAAGTAGAGATTTTATAGTTTACATCTCTTGAGCATGAAGCATGATAAGTGTAAATTTTTTTAAAGTTCCTTTACTCCCACGGCGTTTTTTAAATATTTGAATTCTTTTCTTACAAATAAGTTTTCTTTGAAATTTTGTAGTTTTAAAATATCCAATAGGTGGCTCTGCAAAGCGCGGCAGAGTTCAGTTAATATACTGTATAAATTTATGAAATGAAATTATATTTCAATTCATTTACATATACTATTTCGGTTATTCCTACAAACATTTTTTCTCTTACTTTTGTGGTACATACCCAACAAAAAAAAAAACAAATTAATTTTCAAACAAAAGAATAGGTAGCTTTCAAAATAAAACAAAAAAATATGCTGAACAGTAAATAACCAACAAGTGTCATGACAAACAAGTAATCACCTTACTTTATGTACTTTGAACACCTTCTAAGGACCTTTCACTATCAAAACTTAGTGCCATGCCAAGTGCTTTAAATTTCAACAAGGACCAAATGACACCACCCACTTTACCTCTATACCTATGTATTGTATACGAATATAAATCTATATATAGTGAAACTTTTACCAACGGGCTTACAAAAGGACATTTTCCAACAAATGGAAACTTTTATACCTGTTGCAATCCTTTAAATTCTAGTTTTTTTTTTGCTTTTGTTTGGTGTCGTTGTTCGTGTGAACGAAGTCATTTTTTTTTTTTTTTTGGTGTGAAGTGTTTCTTGAGAGAAAAAGACCAGTCGGTCCATTGATAAGTGTCTCAAATAAAATGGCCCTTATGTTACTTTGTGACGTGAACTAAGCACT
Organism: Leucozona laternaria; assembly: GCA_932273885.2. Taxonomy (NCBI): domain Eukaryota; kingdom Metazoa; phylum Arthropoda; class Insecta; order Diptera; family Syrphidae; genus Leucozona; species Leucozona laternaria. The sequence continues at coordinate 15,568,577 of OW026368.1, read as the reverse complement.
AAGAGGACTCATATGCCAAAACATGTGCAAAAAAGTGGTCACGTTTTAAGGGTGTGCCAATAGTTTTAACTTTCGGTTTAAAGTTGGTGATAGCTCGAAGGACATTACTTAATGTAACTTCAGCTAAGACAGCAACAAAATATGGATTTCGATGAAATAAAAGATTCAAATAGTTTTATGAAATAGATAAAACATCTTAAAACAGGTTCTGGGCTTGGGAGTCAAAACAAAAAAAAAAAACTGAACGAGATGGAAGTAAATTTACATCATATAAATATAAATTACTCAATAGAAAAAATTGTCTCCTTGATCCTGTAGCAAGGACGAAAATTAATGCTGAGAGTCCCATTATTTATAACTATCGTTATGGTTGGTTTACGAAGCTAATAATGTTACTTGAGTTCTATAACGGTCAGATCTTCAAAATTAAGATTTTTTAAAGAAAGGTCGAATGATTTATGCTTTTGTATAAACATTTCAGACAACGAAAACCTAGAAAGTCAACATACAGGGTGGTTGATGAATATTGCTACATTAAGAAACTCAAATAATTTTCTTTCAGTGTATGGAATTCATTTTAAAGCTCATTCAATTTTACTAAATAAAGCATAATTAGTTTTAAAATTAATGGATTTTAAATGCCGCCCCCCGTTGCTCGTTGATGCAAGTACCAAAAAGTTGTTCATTACTGCTTGGAGAGTTGAGATAGGAATAGCCGCAATTGTTTCTCGAATGGATTGCTTTAGTTCATTCAAATTTGTTGGTTTTGCTTTGTAGACTTCCTGTTTGCAATAACCCTACAAGAAAAAGTCAGGTAGAGTCAGGTCAGGCGACCTGGAGGGTCAACGGAATGTGGAGTTTATTGGGAAATTTTCGTCGCTATGTGAGGAGCTTCACCATCTTGCTGAAACCACACAGTGTTAAAAGAAATTATCATTCGGAGTAATTCTGGATAGAAAAATTCTCTCAACATGCTCAAGTAACTGTCTCCAGTAACCGTAAAGGTGTGACAGTTTTCTACGAAGAAGTAGGGCCCGACAATGAAGCGTGATGAAACTGCACACCACACTGTGATACGAAGTGGATGCAATTCCGTCTCATGGAGTATCTGTGGGTGGGAAGCACTTTATATTCGACAATTTTGTTTGTTTATGTTGCCGTTTTAATCGAAATGGGCCTCGTCAGACATAAAACGACAGTTCAACATGTTTCCGTCCTCTTCCACCATTTGAAGCATCTTCTGGCAAAATTAAAAGCAAATCGGCAAGTCTGCTGCGTTGAGTTTATTGGCCAAGTCCAAATCATTGTGCATAATTGACTGCAATAACTGTCAGCTTATACCAATTTGAGCAGATAAGCTTTTTGTAGAAACAATTGGATTGTTTTGTACGTCAGCAGCTAAAGCTATGATTGTTTCCTCCATCTGAACTGAAGGGTTTCGATGGTAAGGTCTTCTTTCGACTGTCCCGTGCTCGGCAAAGTTGTTAACAAGTCTCATTATGGTCCATCTGATCGGAGGATTGCCGCCAAATGTGCGCCTATACTCTCTTTGAACCGATCCTACGGACTGCAGTGCGTGATAGCGGAGGTCAATCCAAATTCTTGTTTCAGTGTTTCAGTTATCCATTTTTGTTAAATCTAAAAATCAATCTTCAAAATAAAAAAAAGTTAAATAGATTAAGAAAAAAAAAAGTTATTAAATTTTTTTTTGGTAGCAGCTTTCATCAGCCAACCTGTACATAAGAAATAAAAAGTTTTTGAAATGTGTCTGATTTTATTGGATTTCATACAAATTAATAACAGCTCATATAACTGGACCCAATAGATGAAGGTGATAAGCAGGCGTTCAGTCGAATTGTTTGCTTTAAATTGCAGAGAAAATGTTAACAGTACGCATATCTTTGGAGAAGATTCCATTCCAATATTTTGTCTGTTTACTTTTTTTCATCAATGTTTGACTTGAAATTTATTACTCCGGCAGCTTATTATATGTATTTTAATGTGCTACAAAATAAAAACCTTTTAATTTGATGGTTCGTTTAGTTTATCCTTCACTGTTTCACTTTTATCACACACCTTACTGTTTATTCATATATTACATGTAATAAACTTATTTCAGCAGAAGATTCTGAATTACCTGTAAGACATTATTAAAAACACCAACTTAACACGTGTTTTTGTATTCCCTCCAAAATCGACTTTTGGGTTACGAGGTATTTGAACTAAAGCGACGATATAACAAAATGATTAGATACTTTAACTGGCCACTGTACTGCCGTGTTAACTGAAAAAGACGTGTTTAACACCCGTGGTTTTTTGGAGTCAGAGCCAAGTTTGAAACATTCGGGATAGTTTTTAATAACAACAAAAGATCTAAATCGCTTTTTAAAGGGTTAAACCTTCAAAACACTTCTTTTTCCAATAAAAAATAGTATTATTGCTATTAAAAAATGTCAAAACTAACCCTTAAAACAGTCACGCGTTGAGGATGGAGAGGTTTTTCAACAATAACTCTTGGGTTTTCGGAGCCCCAGATGCGACAGTTTTGCTTGTTGACGTAGCCTCCGAGGTGGAAATGGGCCTCATCAGTCAAGATGATTTTTCGATGAAATTCCGGATCATTTTCATGCATTTCAAGGACCCAATCAGCAAAGACACGACGTTGTTGATGATCAGCCGGCTTGAGTTCTTGTGTTAACTGAACTTTATAAGCCTTAAGACCCAAGTCTTTATGCAAAATACGGTGTAATGACGTTTGTGGAATGCCTAATTCCAAAGAACGACGAGGAATGGACAAACCTGGGTTTTCTTCAACACTTTGGGCTACAACAGCAATATTCACAGTTGTTACTGAGCGACGTGCACGGGTTTTATTCTTCACATCACTAACTTGTCCCAACAGCTCGAATTTGTCCACCAATTTCTGTATTGCGGTCCGACAAGGTGCTTCACGACGACCCAAAAATGTTTTAGTTTTACGAACCGTCTCTGCCAAATTTTCACCATTTTTAAAGTGAATTTTAACAATTTCAATGCGTTGTTGAAGCGTGTATCGTTCCATTTTTATTAATGGCGTAGTTTCTACTTGTCAAATGTCAAAAAATGACAGCTTCAAAAGTGACAGCTACCGAAATAGCGGGCTATTCAAAATAACACCTCTTATTGGAAAACCCTTTAGATACGTAGAATTTTTGGTTAACATGGCAGTGTAAAACTCAGATAATCACTTACACAATTTCTACAATTATTAAGACTTTTTGCATATGTCAAATTTAATTTTTTCTGTTCAATTTGCAATGTAAGAAGGTTTTAAGAACGTCTGATTTGAGCAGAAAATTATGGAATACCCTCTAAGGCATTTTTCCTTAAATTTAGCATTTTAATAGTCCTTGAAAATTTCCTTTTAGCAGAAAATAAATTGTCACGATTATATTTATTCGTTTAAGAGTAAAAAAAAGTCAATACGAGCCACTGTGGTGCCCCTTGATGCATTTGTTAAACAAATATTTTTACTGCAGAGAGCTTATACTACTGTAGAGCTTATACACATTAAAGTTACCTGAATAAATATTATTCAAGCTCATAAAGTATTAAATTGGTTAAGAGCCGAATTTTCAATTATCAATTAAATACTCAGTTAACTGTCACAGAAAAAAATAAGAACACATTTGGGACTTATTTAAAGAATACCTACCTACATAACTGCTATCTTATGTTTTGCTGACTATTGAAAAATCGGCACTTAGCGTAATAAGTACACTGTGGCGTATACGTAACATTTAAAAAATATTTTATTTTTATTATTTTTTTTATAAAATTTCTGATGCACATACAAATATAGTTCTGTATTTATTTATCTGGATTTTTAATTATATTCATTTTTAAGTTAATTATTTTCATTTAAACTGGTTGAATTTAACAATTGTAAATTATTTTCTCTTTTAATTATTATTACCTCAACGGATATTACATTTTGAAAAATAAAAGATGTACATACATAGGTACTTTTTTACAAAGTATAATGACGTATTTTCCTGTACCTACAATAAGAAAATTCACCACCCGCTGCCTGAACACTAAAACTACATTAGAAAACTCTCCGTTATACTTTGCTAGAACAATACAACACCATCCATAATTAACCTCATTCAATAATCAAAATCTATTGTAGGTACATGGTACGTACATAACATCCTAGACAAAAAATCACACTGAGAAGAATGACCATGGTTTCCGATACATATACTCTTCCACCCCCTCTCCCAACAGTTAAGGTATAGGTAATTCCCTTTCTTTTCTCAACATACAACAAAAAAAAAGACCGCTACAGCCCTACCCTAAAGCCATCTACCTACTCTCTCTAAAAATAAGATACAAAAATCCATCCAGCAGCAAGAACAACCACCCGTTGACACTGTTGCATTTTCCGATGATGGTGCACATCCAGACAACAGTTTGCTTTGCGTACACTTTCAAGCGATTTGTTTATATTCTCTCCTAAGAGTTATATCCATCATATACCCCGAAGCCCGAACACCCACAACTTCCAATTGCTCCCCAAAAGAGCACATTCTCTCGATTGCCACAGCTGAATCCATGGCTGACAAACCCCAACAGAGACAACAAATCAGCTGTTATCACAACTCTCTCCATTGCCACTGGGCTGCCATTTGCCACGCGCATGCAAACTGAGCGAAAATCGAATAACAAAAAAAAAAAAAAGAAAAAACTTTTCGCACGCAAAGCCCAACGAAAATTCCTCAGCACCTTCTCAGACTTTTGATAGTGAACTGATGCCAAACAACAGATGTGCCATTCGGTTCGGTGAACGGTATCTTCACCCATATTTATATTTTTTTCCCAACAACAAACTCCGTTGTTGTTTCGAACGGGGTGAGTGTGTCAAGAGTTTTTCCCTTGTAAAGGTAAATACCGTTGAATTTTTGTTCTGCTTTGTTGTTTGTTATAAGATTCTTAAAGTGCTATATAAAAGATACAAATTAACGGTGAATAAAATATCTACAAAAAAAAAAAAAATAAATAAATACAATGTATCGTTATGATGCTATCGCCTACGCACACAATCCGGACGGTTTGTTTTTATCAGAAGTATCTATAAACGCGGTTAGATACTTTATTTAGCGACGGTATTTGTTGGATCGAGATGTCAATATAGTGTATGATTTGTGAGTGAGGGATCTGAGTGTTGTGAGATCTGATTTTTTGAATTATTATCTTCATCAAGTGTTTATCCAAAAATATAAATATATACATATTTAATTGTAAAAAATCGTAAACCACGTCCAATCAGCTTTGTTGCACCCTTATCGTTTCCGTTGCGTTGCGTTGTGTTTTAAAATATTCCTAAATCATGCAATTTGCTCCAAAAATATATAAGTAGATATTTAAAGCAGTTTTTTTTTTAATAAGGGTGATTGAGATATAAATATAATGGCGTAGTTAAATGCCCAAAAAAAATATATTAAAAAAAAAATTAACTTTAATTACAAACCAAGAAAAAAATGAGTGATTTTTTGTTTTTACCTTGAGGTTTTATATCTTTTTTTGTGAAATTCAAAACACAGTGCGTCGTGGTACAATTTTCCCGTAATTTTATTTGTATCGCACCTTCTTAGTTTTGTATTGTTTTATAAATCGCATGACGAACTAATACAACTGTGCTTTTTAAGGTTTTGTGGTGAAAATTATTGGCCCCAATTAAACATGAGTCAAAAGTCATCAAGGACTGATGGGAAATACCTAAAATTATGGTTGTTCTTTTCCTTCCCTCCTATTTATTTTTCTTCATATAATTAAACCAAATTATCGGCCAAGTGTTATTTGTGTCCTTGTCGTGTGTCAAGGTGTTGTTAAAATATTCTTGAACACTCCCCTCACAAAAATGTGTAATTTCTTCTCATGTGTGATGATTTATAATAATTTATTGCTGATGCGGCAATGAGTGTTAATAATTGACGTGTTTTAGTTTGTAGAAGTTAAATTTTGGGGAATTTCATAGAAATCAGCAGAATTATAGTATCCAGTCTAACATTAAAGGTACAATTTTCTATTCTTATAAAAAAGAATGACTTCTGCAGCCTGATGCATCCCAGCACCCTAGTTAATTTACAACATCAAAATTTAAGGATTTCTAACAAATAAGGTAGCCTTGAGATTGTCAGACTGACTGAGTCAAATAAAGTATTAAAAGATATGAAAGGTCGCGTTTTTATATTTACATTAAATGCAGGAGCACCTCAATTTCTCAGAAAAAAAACACAAATTCTTTTATTAAATTAGGTAATTAAAAGAACAATTTGAAAATGATAAGTGGGTTGTAGGCTGTAGGTCTTACCTCTGTAGGTGACCTACAGCCAACTAATCATTTTGAAATTGTTAAGAATTGTTCAAGGTCACAAAAATAATTATTTAGTCATTAAAAGAAATTAAACCTTTTATATAGGTATTTAGTTGTTTTATAAGAGAGCAAAAAACATTTGTAGTCCTTTTAATACAAAAACGTTTAACCAACCTCTAAATTCCCTGAGTTTCTTAAAACCATGGAATAGGAGTTAACTGGCGAGTCAAAATTTCAGACAAAAATTCAATTCGACAAATTTACCATCGCTACATCACCCTCTTCGGTGAATAAGTTTACTGGCTGTTAGTTAACGTTAGTTAGCAGACAGTTTGTTAACACGATTATGCTCTTAATGCATGACTTTAAGATAACTCACTTTTATTAATAGGGCTGTTGATGCTTAGAAGAGTTGTATGGACAAAAGTCTTTTCAGTACTGCCTGATAATGGAACATAGTCAAAGGAGTAAATATAGAAGCAAATGTTTGATTTATCTGAAGAATGTGATTTTTAACTGAGTATTGAAAAAAAAAACTGGCCTTTAGTGTTTTAACTTGAAAAAACGTCTTACTGTAAACCAGCAATCAGTGACCGTGAGTCCGCCACTTACATTTTCTGTTTGGAAGTGACTCTAGACATGCCAATTATAACAGTTTTCGTTTATAAAAGTACTTTTTATGTGGCCCCGCAGGGCCAGGGCCCTCCGCCCGCCGGTGGGCATACTTCAGGCACCCAGAGTTTTTTTTTGTCAAGTCGCGCGAAGCACTTTTAATGCCGAAAAACTGTTATAACTGTTATAAATTGGCATGTCTCGAGTCTTGTCGCTTCTGTGTATGTAGTAAAATGCGTTATATTTGTTGTAATTATTATTTTTAATGTTCTGAGGTACGGGTTAAGGGTTCTCAGTATTATTTTTTTTTATATCCTGTAGATATTATATTTCTTAAAGAGCATTAAAAACCGAAATATAAACTTAATTGGAAAAGTTTTTTTTGTTATCATGTAACTAAACCGTTAACCTATGTGTGTATACATGCACTCCAAAAAGCAAAATTCAATAGTTTAACTTTCTAACTGAAAAAGAAACGAAAAAATCGATTCCCTCAGTTGTAAATCATATCAATAAAAGGTGTTTCAGATTAATAGTAGTTATGTATGTTACAATTCATAAGTCTAGTTTAAGTCAAATAATTTAAGCGTTAAATTATTAGCCCCGATTAAGACGATGCTTAATATGAGCCTTATTATCGATTTACTATCGATAATTTGTATGGAAACAGAAACGTATTTTCGTGTTATCGAAATAAATTGTATCTTATTTAGTTCGTTTGAATGTATATACCCAAGTAGATTATAGACCGCAGACTTGAGTTTATATATGAGAATTTTATATGGAACAATTATAGGAATATGTGCTGAAATATGTGACTTGAAACTGTCATTAATGACCTATAATGTGTGCTATGGTACACCCTGTTTATAACAATAAGGATAACCTGTGATACAATCAGTGGCTAAATAGCCAACTTTGCTGTGGGGGAGTATAAAAAAAAATGTAGAATAACAAACGTAATCCCTTCGTCAATGTTGTTGAAATCTTGCCATATTGCTATTCTCTTTCGAATCCATTAAAAACCATGGCTATTTTTATTTGTTTCACAGAAAGATTCCTATCGTTTTGTCAACGAGGTATTTTAATATTTCACCCCCATAAAAAAAAAGAATTCAATTTTGTTGCCCTTTTTTTCTGGTTACATGGCATCCTAACATGGGTGGTTTTTCTTTCATATATAGTACCTATCTCATGTGAAAGTTTTTTTTTTATGAATTCATCTATTTTTTTTTAAATTGCTATTTAATTTCCGTGAAAAAAAAAAAAATATTTCTATTTTAAGGTTTAATTTTGTAGGTTTTTTCTTACATTTCACTAATTCAAAATCTGTAGAAACTGAATCTATATGTAATGTAATCAAAAACATTAAGCAAGAATCAATAAATTCATAGAAAATCTTCAAGGCAAATTTTCGTACAAAAATGTAAATTTTATGATATCTGGTAAACCAAAACATCTGTATGACTTGAAATTCAAATTGTATTGACTACAAGTTTTACTACCAACAATTCTTTATGAACACGTGTTTTTTTCAAATTTTTGCCATTAAAAAGAAATTCATATTACGACACTATTCGACATACAAAAAAAATCTATGTACATATGTATGTACAAATGATTTCAAAGTCGACAGATAAAAAACAGTGTTAAAGCAATAATGGTTGTTCGTTAGTATAATAATGTATCTGTATCTATATATTCAAATATCTGAAAACAAAACTCTTTAAACTTTAAACAAAACAAATATACACAGACACACAGTATTGTTTGTTTCCCTAGACCCCGTACATGTTCACACTTTTAACACCAAATAGACCAAATAGAAAATTAAAAAAAAAAAAAACGATAAAAATTCGGATATCCCAGTTTATTTATTATTTTTGTTATTACATAAGAGAAAAACGGAACCATACACAGACAGAAAACAAAAATAAGAACAACTGTGTTTCATGAATATATGTTAATACAAAAATAAGCACAACTGAATGGCACGAACTTGTTCTTGTGGTTAACAATTGGGCGTAACCACAGATAGGTATATCTTTAGCGAAAGAGTCAAAAGTACATTCTAAGAAATGGATTTTTCGTTTTGCTTACAAATATTATTAGAACTTTTGAGAAGCACCCGATTGCAAAATTTAACAAAATCAACCATCAAAAAGTTATAGGCTTATACGATACCCCAAAAGTAAGACCAATTTCTTTAAAAAAAAAAACGTGGAATGAGTATTTCAGTTATGCGATTGGTTTGCCAAAAACCTGAAATGCAGACTTTTCACAAACAATTTGGTTATAACAGGTACGAAATTCAATCAAAATCGTTACATTTTTTTTCTAGAAAATTTAGAAAAATCAAAACTGTTGTATGGCAGCTAATCGTTCTAGCTGAGCTAAAACAAAAATTCGAATTCTCCCGCTAGGGAATCGCATAAAGATGCTTTGTACCAAATTTGAAGCAAATCGGCCTAATAATTTAGGCTCTAGCTTAAGTTATATACATTGGAATTACAGATGCACGCATACGGACCTATAGACGCACAAACCGAACCGACAACATGATGAAACCCACTTTTTCGGACTTCTCGATCATGGTGGTGTTAGTTTTGATTACAGTTTCGAATTTATTTTCTTGAACGAAACCAATACTTGCCCTATAGAGCAAGTAAAAATAATGAAACCGCAATTAAAATGTTATATTTTTCTTAGCTACATTATATTTTCTAAGCTTCAAAGTATCTAAGAAATATGTACATTGTACCTCATTTTTCTACTTATGACACACACCCATTTAAAGTTAAAATGAAGCAAATTGGTTTGTCTCATTAGAAATATGAAATTTAGCTACTTGAGGATTTTAGAAAAGACCGAAAATAAATCGAAAATGTTCAATTAAAATAATCTAAAGTAGGAACTTTCGGTCAAAATTCAAGATGAGCGTTTCATCATAAAAGAAACATAAAGCCAAACGTTGATATTTATATGTCATTTCACTCATATTATATAAAGGATCCGCCATCTAAAGTTTTTTTTTTCAAGTAGTGCTTATTTCGTGAATGGTAACACTTAGTTCATGTCTGATTTGACAGATAATTATAGTTTTATCCTTCCGCTGAACGAATATGGTTGTGTATACGCTTCGATAAGTGGGCCTGCGATCGACTTAGAGAAGATGCCGATTTTGCCGAAAAAAATCATCTTTTCAGATGAAGCTCATTTTGATCTCGGCGGGTAGTAAACAAGCAAAATTGTCGCATTTGGGGCACAGAAAACCCGCACGCATACATTGAAAATCCGATACACCCAAAACGAGTCACTGTTTGGTGCGGATTTTGGTCCAGAGACATAATTGGGCCATTTTTCGAAAATGAGCAAGAAGTGGCCATTACAGTCAATGGCGATCGTTATCGGGGCATGTTCAACGAATTTTTGTTCATAAAAATTGAAGAGGAGGATATTGGCAACATTTGGTTTCAACAGGACGGCGATACGTGCCACACAGCCGAAGCTACACTCGATGTTTTGCGCCATTTTCAAAAAAAAAAAGTTATTTGGCGGACCCTTTACAAATTAAACGTAAAGTATATACAAATAAAGAAAATTAGTTTGCGGGTCTTGCAACTTATAGAGAACCAGGGTGGAGTGACTTACAAATCTATGCCATTCATGTCTGCGTTTAATCGGCAGGAATTTATAAAACATAAAAGGAAAATATAAAACATCAACGTTTGTCCAAGCGCAGTTTTGAGAATTCATATTTGGATCCGTATGCGAAGTCGTACATTCGTTGTTGACTGCGTGCACGGATCCAAAACGGACTAGGAACTAGGTTTCTTAAAGGGGATCTTCAGATTTTTGTCACTGAACGTACCCAATATCCTACTATGCAGATTTTCGTAACGTAACGTGCTACATCGTAAAGTGTAACCTCGTTACGTCACACAGAGGAAAGTTCACGTTTTTATTTCACTCTACCGCCGCCGCCGCTATAGATGTTTACACATCAAAAATTTGTCCAGATCCGAAAAAACAACCTTCAAAAATATGTTCATTTTGAAGATCAATACTTGCCGAGGAACCGGGTAGTTGTTAATTTTCAATATTGGCTCAAAATTTTAAAATGCCTGATGTTAAAGTGTTAGCATGACACTGCTGAACAATTTTCAAACTTTTCAACTCTAAAATGCTCTTAGTTTAAAAAACTTTTTAACTAGTATTATACTAAGGGCCAGTTTCACAGTCGACACTTACCGAAATAAGTGGCACTTAAGTTTCACATGTGTTTAAGCTTAATTTCATAGCTAGCGTAAGTGGAACTTAAGTCACCAAAATCGGAGACTTAAGTAACACTTATTCAGGTAACAGTGAACGGTGATATTGGGAATTAATCTTTCACATTCCCCACTTAAGTGTCACTTTTCTGACTGTGAAACTGGCCCTAAACCTATTTTCTTTTGAAACTCAAGCTGAACACACCTAAAACAGTGACATTTCGTGCAAAAAAAGTAGGCAAACAGACCTTTTTTCACATTAATTTGTCATTGTCAAAGTGATATTATGGGGTTAGTTTGATATTAAAAAGATAAAATTGCCATAGTAAAATGTTAAAAAGATAATACGATGCTAACTCATTTAAAATTTGTAAAATTGTCTTTTTAACATATCATCATACTAAAAATGCTTTAACACGATACTAAATTGTCTTAAATTTTGCGCCATTGTTTTCATTTTTCTAATGTTTTCTTTTTCATAGCTTTTGTCACTGAGATCTAAAACTTTTTTTATAAAATTAAATGCTGTGTTCACGTTTTGTTCAATTGTGTGGTTGGAATGAAAAATGAATCAATCGTCCTGATGAGGTTGGTTTGGAATACCAATTGTATACAATTTGTTGTTCTCACTATGAAGTAGTACATAAGTCTAAATATGGAAGAGTATTATTGTTTTCGTTTTCTATTCTAAATTATATCATCGACGTATTTGGCTATGAATTTGATGTGTATGTCCGTTTTGTGAAGTTGTTCTATGGTTGTCTAAATTTTCGTCTGCAACTGTAGGAGAAAGAGGATTTCCCATTGGCTTTCCAAATATTTGCAAATAAAATTTGTCGTCCAAATTGGAAATAATTGTTTTGTCTTAAACAAAATTCTATGAGATTTAGAAATTTCTGTTTTGGTATTTTTGAGTTGCTTTTTAATATGTTCCATTGTTTTAAGATGTTTTTTATTACTAAATAAGAGGGAATGTTGGTAAACAACGGGACGACATCAAAACGGAACCATAAAGTCATTAGATTTTGTTAATTGTCATTTCTTTTTATTTATTTGACTTGCTTAGTTTAAGCACAGCAGTAAAATGACTCATTTCCTGTAAAAATTGACGTTCAAATGACTAAAATACTGGAAAAAGTCAAAAAGTACTTGCAGTCAGTTATGCTGTTTGTCAATTGACTGCCTTTTTAAGGAAATAAGAATTGACTGCTAACTCTAGGTTCTATGTCAAAGTACTAAGTTAAAGTTTAAAATATTATAATAAAAGGTATTTTATCAATTTACTGCGTCTTCACTTATTTAAAAAAAAACATTTATGTTTCGAATGTCTAGAAGAGAAGGTACAGGTCAATGTCAATGATCATTATTATTTTGACTGCAAGATTTTACAAAAATTATTTTTTTTTTATAGAAATAAAAGTCCAAATTCTAAACAAATTCTTAAGAATTTCTAAAAAAGTGCCTTTAATTGGAGCAAGGGTAAACTTTTTAGGTGGCGTGAAAGGAAACAAAATTCAGTGTTTGTTTAAATGACTCGAAAACATTCAGTTGTTTTTTTAAGACATCTCAAAAACTTTATTTTTCTTGGAAAAACAAACAAAACAAAATTGTACAGAAAACAAACAAAACACTTAGGAGCAATAGATTTTGTGAAAAACTTGAGTTTCTTTTGTTTCAAATATTGGTACTTTATATTTTATTCACATCACCGCGGTGTAAAGCAGGTACTGTTGGCATTAAAATTTAAAAAAAAAAAAATTATATTTTTTGAGATATCTCCAAAACAACTAAAAGTTTTTGAGGTACATGAGAATGTTCACATTGTACTCACTCCGCGCGACTCATATTGACATTTCATTGTTTTATCTCACTCCAACTCATGATGAGAAAGAGAGAGTCTAGTGAGGCAGGATTTTTCAAAAAAAAAAAATCAAAAATCCTGCCTCACTTTCTTATATAGTTGTGTAGAGTGAGATAAAAGAAAAAGATGTCAAAATGAGTTGCGCGGAGTGAGTCCAATGTGAACATCGTCCATATTTACAAAACATTGAATTTTACTAGTGTCAGCCTCAGCCCAAAAATTAAGCACTTTGGTTTAAATTTAGAGTACTTTTTAGAAGATGTTTAAATCGTCAAAACTGTTGTTCCTTATTATTTTTCTTGAAAATTTCTTTCGGGGGTAACCGTTAGTGACTTAGACAGTTTCAAAGTTTACGAGTACTTACGGAAATTGTGTGGGAAAAACAAAATTACGATAATAGATTTTAAAATGTTAAAATGCATGCACCATATTTTTAGATTTTCGAGGAGAAAAAAAAAGAACTTGGATTTTATCTGATCCACTCTGTTGTGTAAGCCTGTAGATACATTCCTTTACAAAATCTGATTTCCCAAAAAGAATACAAAAAAAAAGAAAAAAAAATCTTTATTATTGTTTGAAAATGAGAAACAATATTTGTATTCATGATTTGCATTTTTTTGCGCTCATATACCCCAAGTACAGTTATATAATATGTACCTATACCAATTCCACAATCCAGGGATTATCATATTCAAAATAATTTTCATATAGAATAATGCTCTATTTATCTCCGTCCAAAAATGTTCCCAACAAAACATCAGTTTGTTTTTTTTTTCCTTCTCTTTCATTTATTTGGTGGAAGATTGTTTTATTATATTAAATATTTTCCTACCTCAACAAAAACACGGCAAACGATAAGAAAAGCAAAGCTAGAGACCCAACATTACAAAGATGATTAAATAATTTCTACAAAAATAATTAAATTTCATCTCCGAAAGTCGTCGAATCTTGAATCTCGAATCCCAACCTGTGGATGACGACTGCGACGACATACATCGACGACGTCGACAATGATGCACGTCGCGCCATTGAAACGCCTGCCGCCAGCCGCCAGCCGCAGTTCACTTGCTGATGTTACCGCTTCCAGTTTTCAGATACCACCCCAACCCAGACCCTCCCTCCACACCGCCATCACCATTCGCCACCGTGCCAGATGAAAATGTTAATGTTTACCAAGCAATTAATACAAAAGTAATTTGTTCTGCTTGTTTCATTCGTTCGGACTCCTTGGTGTGTATAAAATATTCGTTAATGTTTATTTTGAATCAGTGTAAATCGGCGTATCTCACCCAAAATTCAAAATCCCAAAGAAAAAAATACATAATTATAATAATAATAACGAAGATACATTTGTTTATTGGTTTGGCAGTCGTTTATTGTGTGAACGAACGGTCTTTGTCCTCCCCCAGGAGATAATCTATCTACAAATTCTCCGCCGCCATGGCCGCCTCCGCTTCTCAAAATATATTATATTCTTTTTTAATTTCAAAAATATGTAAAATTAATGAATTAATTATAATTTATATTTCGTCTACCTACAGTGATAAAAGCAAAATCTACCTACAAAATGTGCGTGTGTCTATAGAATCGTTTAAAACGTCCATTCAGCAAAAAAAAAAAGAAAATATAAAATTGTCACGAATTTGCTTAAAAAAAAAAAACTAAAAATAAATAAAAAAAAAATATTTTCTGTTTATTTTTAATCTTTTTTTTCTTGTCAAATAGCATCATAACTCTTTTTTCTCTCTCGCTCGTTGTTAATTCCTCTTTTTTCTTCATAGTGTTAGTGTGTGCTTTTAATTATTTTAAAATAATATAAATAATAAAATAAATATTTATAATTTGATGTGATACCTGAATTATCTGTGTGTTTGTGCGTGTGTGTGTGTGTGCAAAGTGCAAAGTAGCGCCCTCTATATCGACACAACACATCCGATGTCGTTTATCATTTTATTTGATTTGACTGACAACACACGGCTGCCGGGTGATTTGTCTATCGAGAGTGCAACAACAACAACAAATAAATAGTTGAGTGTGCATATGTAAGCGCAACACACTATGCATCAGCAGCAACAACAGCAACAAGCATCACAAGATCAGGATATTTGTCATCTTCAGCCATCGTCGTTAGCAACATCCTCGCATTTGTACTACTATCGACATTTAAGTCATCATTTGTATAAGCAACAACATCACCATCAGCAGCAGCAGCAGAAACAGCTAGACAACAATAAGCAGTCTCTTCTTCAGCTTCCGCGTAATCTATCTCTTCGGTTAATTCTCTTTTGTTAGCGTGGAAATAATTTAAAATAAATCAACAAAAAAGTAAAGGTGTGCATTGATACTCCTGTGGTCGGCCATCGTTCGTTTGAAGAGTTGAAAGAGTGTTTCCCTAGCCGCCAAGCAGCAGCATCAAAGAATCAGAAACAATTCTGATTCCCTCTAGGACTATCCGTATTGAAGGTTGGTATTAAATCATCTTTTTTGCAAATATGACGTCACAAGAAAATATATTTTTAAAAACAAACTTCCCAGAGTGCATTGCGAGTCAAATGTAAACATAATGGTTTTTGAGAAAAATCAAAAAATATTATTAAGTTATTTTCATTTCAGCAAACATAAATATCTAATGCAGTTTTCTGTTGTGTGATTATTTTTATTATCTTTTATTTTTTTTTTTTTTTTTATTTTTAATGCGGGAGAAAAGCCTTGGAAAATTTATTAACTGCTAGACAAGATTTGTGACGCACGAAATTGAATATGAATTAAATAAATTGGTGCTTTAGATAATTTGGTAAACTTTAAATAAAAAAAAAAACTATATTTCATTTTGTGTATGACATGGATGATGATGGGGGTATTATTAGAAGGGTTGAACACATTTTGTATAGTTTATTTAAGTTTGTAAAAAAAATTGTAAATTTTAGTAGAGGTGATGTTATTATAAAAATGGTGTGATTGATGACTTTTTTAAGCTCTGTGTGTCAGAAATTACTATGTTTATTACGTAGGTGCTGTATTTTTGAATTATTTAAAACCAAATTTCGAACTAAAAAATCATCTCATGACTTTCTCATTTTTACTCATTATGTGAAGAAATTTATTCAAGTTCAAGTTTTAAAGACATAGCTAATAGTTCTTAGATATCGCTGTTTGTAAACTTGTAGTTTTTTAGATGTTTTTATAGGAAATTGATGTCATTTTGATTTTTAAAATATGTAGTTGCAGCGCAAATTTGTTCGCAAATAATTTTTAAAACATTTTTAAGCAATTACAGAAGTAACATTATGACCAAAAAGATCGATGTTCATTACTCACGTTTTAAGTTTAGAAAATTTGCAACGAATATATTCATGGATTCTGGTTCCTACGGGAAAAATCATTAAAGAAATACAATATGTAATTCAATTGAGAGCATTGAAAATTATTTTAAGAATTGTAAAAGCCATTTCTGCAAAATATACAGTATATAATTACATGTCTAAAACAACGATGAAAAAAATCAATAAATTAATTTTTCATCGCCGACTTCAATGTGAATGTAACCTAGTATGTTAGTCCTTCTCTCAGTAACAGCGCAAGCCAGTGTTGCAAAACAACTTACAATGTACTTTTTTTGATACAATTGATTTTAAAAAAATACGGAAGTATAACACTTTTCATGTCAGTACATTCCTTCGAATAAATTTTGCTTGGCAAAATACATAGTTGCCATCCTTTTGAATCTAGTACAATAATGATGTACAATAATCTTTAGTCAAATCATCTTCCTTTACAAGATAAATATATTGTGGCACAGCCAGTCGCATAATAATAATGAAAAAGATTTTTTTGAATTTAAATTAAATGCAAAAAAATTTTGCGTCGGTTTTTGTGAAGACCTCAGTAAAAGGATAGACGCTGACGATGAATGTTTAAATTTTAAAATTTTTCCCCAAATTCTATTTTATCGCCGGGTGAAACAAATCTTATTACAAGCTTGATAATAAAATTTTTTCTTGATGAAAAAAAATTGAAAATTGATACCATCAACACTGAATTTCGGGCACTAGCCGATTAAAAAAAAAACAAAAATATATCTATATCTGCATTTCGGACTCAGATTTATTTAAAAAAAAATGAAAACAAAGAGTAAATGCTTAGGAATATACATCGAATAGCTCAAGGTTTGCTTTCTAAACCGACCGCACTCATCGGTATTTGTGGATTGAATTTTCTCTTATCAAAACATTATAAAAACAAAGTGCCGCAATTGCCTACAAATTGAAACATGTTCCTCTTTAGTTCAAACTAAAAACATATTAAGAAATACATCTTGTCATTGTTTTGTTATATAAAGAGTCCGCCATCTAACTTTTTTTTTTTTAACTAGTGCTTATTTCGTGAATGGTAACACTTAGCTCATGTCTGATTTGACAGATAATTGGTTTTATCCTTCCGCTGAACGAATATGGTTGTGTATACGCTTCGCTAAGTGGGCCTGCGATCGACTTAGAGAAGATGGCGAATTTTCCAAAAAAATCATCTTTTCAGATGAAGCTCATTTTGATCTCGGCGGGTAGTAAACAAGCAAAATTGTCGCATTTGGGGCACAGAAAACCCGCACGCATGCATTGAAAAGCCGATACACCCAAAACGAGTCACTGTTTGGTGCGGATTTTGGTCCAGAGGCATGATGGAGTGGCCGTTACAGTCAATGGCGATCGTTATCGGGCCATGTTGAACGATTTTTTGTTCACAAAAATTGAAGAGGAGGATATTGGCAACATTTGGTTTCAACAGGACGGCAGCGGTGCTACGTGCCACACAGCCGAAGCTACACTCGATGTCTTGCGCCATTTTCAAAAAAAAAAAGAAGTTATTTGGCGGACCCTTTACAATTGATCCCATTTTAGTACAATTTTTTTGAGTTTTCAGTACTATCAAAAAAAGTCATTTTTCACCTCTGGCCCAAGCTGGGAATACGTATTTTATGTATAAGGCTTAAAATTATCAGTATGTCATATTTCCATCATACAAACTTCACAATGAAGTAAGCGTTGTTTTATGAATATTTGTATACGAACTTAAAAATAAAAAGAAATCAAAGCTAATTTGGGGCCTTATTTCAAATTGACAGCTTGCCATCTTTGTTGAAAAAAAAAAAATAATTTTCTGTATCATCTTCCATAGAGCATGCGGATCACTGCTGTCGAAAGTACTACAAAAACAATACATGTATTGCTTTCGGGGAGTGCGTACTGCCGTACTGCAGCTCACCTCTGTTTTGTATTGCATTTTGCTCTCTGTATTATTGCCCTTTTTGTATTGCTTTTTGTAATTCGTTGTTTACAATTAAATTTTCACAAATAAATCTATCGGCAAAAAAAAAGCAGTAGTAGTGGCATCACTTTTCATATTATTCATATAGGCATTTAAGGCACAACCATACACATGGATGGTAGGAGAGTTTCCTTCCACGATCTCTAAACCCGATTGATTTTTCCAATGCAAATTGCTTTTTAGACTCAAAAGAAATCTACCTTGTGACACAAGCTTACACTTTGGTAAGTAATGGGGGATTATGAGCTGACGTTCGTGAAAACGTAAAAGCAGTGTGTAGAGATTGTAGATTAATCAGAAAAAGGATTAAGTTTCAAGAAAAAGTCTTAGAAGTCATACAAATCATAGATCCACAAAATAGATCGCCAAGCCTTAGAACACTCATACAACTGATCCCAAATTTAATTAATATATAACTTTTCGATGAGCTAGATGACGAATGCAGAGCTGTCGCAAATCATAATATTATAAGCAAGAATTTGAAATTTGAATATTTTTGGAGCAACATATTTAATTTAAATAAAACGCTTTAAATACTCCAATGTTTCCCCACTTAAATACATTTTCTATTTCATGCTTTTTGCATATCAATGCGAGTTTCGTGTGCCAAGCGCATATTTTCACAAGTTTCTTAAATAAAAGAAAAGAAACTCGCACTGACATCCACAGATAATTAAATTTTAATGGCAAAAGAATTAATAAGGCATAGCAGTGCCATTGAATGGATTCCTTCCAGTTAGTGTTATCAAAATACAAATAATCTAAAAAGGCGATAAATATTTTGATTATCCAAAATGTGTTTTGTTACCTTTAATGTAAAAAAAATACATTTAGCTTTCATCCACTAAAACATATTCATATTAAATATGTGTTCAAATGGTAAATAATATAAATATTTGTACTCATTGATGATTAATTTATTAAATTGATGTACCTACCTAAGTTCAATGAATATCTGCATAATGAAACAAAACGCCTTTAAGTTTTTGGCAATTATGTTATAATTTTGCTGTAGTTAAACGTTTTTCTTAAAAAAATTAAATTTAAAATTTTTCTGCGTATTGCTTTTGCTCTTAAATTATGTATTGCTCTGGCCATTTCTAAAACGACAGCGCTGACGCAGATATGGCGGAATAGAATAGAGGATGGTGAATTTGTAGTAGCAAATGTTGGTATTATTACTCCGCGACACACGTGACGGTAAGGCAAAATAAATAATGGGTGATTTTTTAAGAGGTTTAGAACTTTTTTTAAAAAAAAAACACAAAAATTCGAAAAAATGAATGAAATATTTATTTGAATCGATAGTTTGAACCTTGCAATTTATTGTTTAAAGATAATTTCATGCAAATGTTGACCGCGGCTGCGTCTCAGGTAGCCCATCCGCTGAGTCCAATTTTGGCATACTCTTTCACACATATCGGCCGGTATATCACGAATGAATGCATGGATGTTGGCTTCCAGTGCGTCAATCGAAGCGAGCTTGTCCCTTTAGACATTAGCTTTGACATTCCCCCACAAAAAATAATCTAATGGTGTCAAATCGCACGATCTAGGCGGCCAATTGACCGGCCCGAAACGTGAAATTAACTGTTCACCAAACTCGCCTCGCAATTGCGCCATTGTTTCGCGTGCTGTGTGGCATGTGGCACCGTCTTGTTGAAACCACATATCATGCAAATCAAGAACTTCCATTTCGGGCAAAAAAAAGTTTGTTATCATCGCTCGGTAGCGTTCACCATTGACAGTAACGCTGCGATTCGCATCATCTTTGAAGAAATAGGCCCAATAATGCCGCCGGCCCATAAACCGCACAATACAGTGGCTTTTTCGGGATGCATTGGTAGCTGTTGCAATGCTTCTGGCTGATCTTCACTCCAAATGCGGCAATTTTGCTTATTTACGTACCCATTCAACCGAAAATGAGCCTCATCGCTGAACACAAGCAGCGCGCGATGAACATTTCGAACCGAGCACGAATTTTGATAGTAAAATTCAATAATTTGCAAGCGTTGTTCATTTGTAAGACGATCCATGGTTAAATTGCAAACCAAACTGAAGCTGTTTGACAGTGACACAAGGTACTAAACACACGTCAGCTGTCAAAACCAGTGTTGCCAAAACCAAACCAGCCAAAAAATCACCCGTTATAACGAAAATAACTTTTTTTTTAATACATAAAGGGTTTTTCAACAGGGACGCTACAAAAGTAGAGCAACAGTGACAGCAAAATACGCCACATTTCTTGCCCTTCTTTTTATGATGGAAAGATATACGAGCCAACAACAAATCGAAATTATTAAAATTTACTACCGAAATTCGGAGTCAGTGGTCTCAACGATAACAGCGCTACGTCCAATTTATGGTCGTCATAATCGTCCTAGCAGATCAACAATTGAGCGTCTAGTGGAAAAATTTGAATCCACAGGCACAGCAAAAAATGTTCCCGTGCCAGTGAGACAAGGAAGTGCCCGTAGTGTCGAGAATATTGCTGCCGCTGAGGCTTCAGTTGCAGAAAGCCCAAATGTGTCTCTCACACGTCGTTCTCAAGCGTTGGGCATCTCTGTGACGTCGTTGTGGCGAATTTTGCGAAAAGATCTTGGTCTACATCCTTACAAGATTAAATTGACGCAAGAACTGAAGCCGCTTGACCACCAGAAGCGTCGTATGTTCGTGAATTGGGCTGAGCAACAACTTGAAAATGATTCGGCTTTTCATCGAAAAATCATCTTCAGCGATGATGCTCATTTCTGGCTGAATGGCTTCGTCAATAAACAAAATATGCGGTATTGGTCAGACAGCAATCCACACGTACTCCATGAGTCATCATTGCATCCAGAAAAAAATACGGTTTGGTGTGGTTTATGGGCCGGCGGCGTCATTGTAAAGCGAATATTTTTGGCCCCAATTGGATGATATGGACTTGGAGGAAATGTGGTTCCAATAGGACGGCTGGCGCCACAAGCCACACAGCGAATGTCACAATCAATTTATTGGAAACCAAGTTTGGAGAACGTGTTATCTCACGAAATGGTCCAGTCGCTTGGCCGCCTCGGTCGTGCGATTTGACGCCGTTAGACTATTTCCTGTGGGGCTACGTCAAGTCTATGGTCTATGCCAACAAGCCAGCGACGATTGATGAACTTCGTACGAATATCGAACGTGAAATTGCAGCAGTATCGGCCGATTTATGCTTGAAAACCGTCGAAAATTGGGTTCAGCGTCTGGACTTATGCAAGCGTGCCCGTGGTGGCAATGCAAAAGAAATCGAGCTCCATACTTAATGGCATCGAACGTGCTTTCACAGAAATAAAGAATTTCATTGATATCTGAAACCTTTTTTGTTTTATTTAAAAAAAACTTTTGTAGCGCTCTTATTGAAAAATCCTTTACTTCATAAACTTATTGCAAGTTTTTATCGAAACCTTCATTAATTTTTACATAAGGAGCTGATAATTATACGTACATAAATTTGTCTCATAGAGCAAGCAAAAAGTGTGGAAAGACAAATATTATTTTCATTAAACCTATTTAATACTGAACCAGCTGATATACTTAGCCTTGGAGTAAAATTAATGATATTTAAATTGCACTCAAATGTTTTCGAAGTTGTTATTATTCAGCGCTTCAGACTTCAGAGTGTGCAATTAAATATTTCTCCATTGAATTTTCCATAAAATTTTAACGTATATAGTCTCACCATGGCACACTTCTCTCACTACTATACCTTCACAAGTTCTTATACTTCAGATTGAAAGTATCATTTTTTGTACAATTTTCCAACATCACCTACTCACTTCCATAAATAATAAAAATAATCGATTAAATCAAAATGTTAATTAAGTGTGTAGTCATAAATTGAAAAGTGGTGGCAGAAGTAACAAGTCAGAATTAAATTCATTCACTGCAGCATCATCTGACTTAATATACTTAAATAATCACCAAACCATAATTATTCAATATGAGTGCAGATGTTGAAGTTAATTTTGTGCCTTGTCAGACCAGACTACAAAATAATATAAAAATAAATATGCTATAGAAGTGCTTGATTTATCTACTAATAATGTCTTGGTCATAGCCAGAGGGCTTTAAACAAGGTTCCCAGTTCCCACCAACAGTCATGCACAAAAATTGATTTTTTTTTTTTGGAGACTGCAATACATTAGATGGAGAAATCAGATTAGAAAGGAGGTAAATAAATTGAAGTCAGTTCAGTTCAGGTCCAGTTCCATTTTCATTTTCGTTAAGGTTCAAAGCAAAACCTACATACATCATTTATCTCAATCTTTTTTGGTATATGTATGTCTTTGTAGTCCTATTTGGTTTGGTTTGGTTTGGTTTGTGAGGTCGCCTGGTTTTATAAATACAAGAAAGACTCCTTTTATGATGTCACTCCGATGAGATATCATAAGATTAATCCCCATTCGCTTTTTATTCGATGTCAGCTGCTAGCAGCTCTCTTTTCTCTTCGGATCAGATATACCTAGTCTATAGACAAATCTTGAATATTAAATTATATGAACCAGGAGCTGGGAATCTTGCTGCAGCAAAATGGAGATGTTTGTCCAAAAAAAAAAAAAAAATGAAGTAGTAGAAATCCTTTATGCCCAGACACTCACAGCTGTGGTGAACAAAGCACAGTGTTTGATATATTGCATTGCCGTTGCAGGACTTGCAGGAGATTGCAAGTTGAAAGGTTTTAAGACTCTCATATGTGAGGAGTATCTTTCTCTAGAGATTTAACTCCGTGCATATGGGGAAGTTTGATGAATGCTGTGCTTTGGGTGTCTGTGCCTGCATAGATAAATGGAAACTAGAGAGCAGGTGTTTTGGACACAAAATGCGTTCGTTCTGGGGGTTACTGCAATAATGTGTATTGGAGTAGTTTAATTTATGAAGCATTTTTTTCGACGATAATAAATTGTCCTGTATTACAATACTTTTTTTTTTATTAAGAGTCTGTTCCTTGAAAATACATCATTTTTTATTTTATACATGAAGCAATATTATAGTCTAAGAGTATGTAGATGTACAAGTAAAAATATATATCCAAAACCTGATTACGATGGCTTCAAGGTGCGTGATGATATCGAATAAGAAAGTTTGTCAGGTTTATTTCTCAGCTTTTGGTGGGAGTGGGGATAGGAATCTAATCGGATTTCCGCTTGCAAATTGAAAAAAAAAGTAACAAAGATGAACACAGAATCGGGAAGATGTTTTTCAGTATCGGATGCACATATCCCATAAGGTTTATATAAAGAGTGTCCCAAAATTCATGCCAAATTTGAATTTCGCGCCAACGAAAAAAAAAAAACACAGTATGACAGCTGACATTTGAGGATTA
Organism: Leucozona laternaria; assembly: GCA_932273885.2. NCBI lineage: Eukaryota > Metazoa > Arthropoda > Insecta > Diptera > Syrphidae > Leucozona > Leucozona laternaria. Next base: position 15,544,809 of record OW026368.1, on the reverse strand, counting down.
TATGTTCAAAATGGAGTGCTACACCAAAAAAAAGCATTTTAATTGTTTTAATAGGCAACATTTTAAAAGTAGTGAAAGCTTTTGGCGGTTATTTTTGCAATGCCTAAACTTTTTGAAAAAATTGTCTACAATAAGTTATCTTTTCAACTAAGAAGCCCTGTATCCCTGTATAAATCAACACGGTTTTGTTTCCGGAAAATGATAAATTATATCATTAATAATTTTGAAGACCATACCTATGCAAACTGATGTTATATTCACTGATTTCGCAAAAGCATTTGATCGTATTAACCATAAAGTGCTTGTACATAAATTGTCTTCGCTTGGATTTCACTCTAAGCTTCTGTGTCGGCTAAAATCTTACCTCATTAACAGGATTCAAATTGTTAAAATAGAAGACTGCTATTCTAATAATATATATGTCCCATCTGGCATCCCTCAAGGTAGTCATCTAGGGCCATTATCCTTCCTTTTATTTATTAATGATATTCCTTCAATCTTCACCATGTCTACTAATTGCAGATAATCTCAAGTTGTATCGTAGTATAAAGAGTTATTCAGATTGTCATTTACTTTTAGAGGATGTACTTAGATTGAGTGTAATTTTCTTCATTTTAATTAAATGTTAAATGTCAGGTTATGTCGTATTACAGACATACTACCTCTATTTTGTTCAATTATGAACTAAATAATGTTATTTTAGAACGCGTTGAACGGAAAAAAGATCTTGGAGTTATTTTAGATCCAAAACTCTCGTTTCTGCCACATATTGAATATAATGCTCGGATTCCTAAAGAGAATCACCAGGGAATTCAAAGATCCTTATTCAATTAAGTCACTTTTTAATTCTGTGGTAAGATCTGTTTTGGAGTACTCAAGTATTGTTTGGAATCCTTTCTATAAAAACTCTTATAACAGTACTGAGAAGGTTCAAAAAAGATTTGCTAGATATTTAATCTATAAGTTATACTGGCGAATTGAAATGCCAAATTACAATTCTAAGTGCTTATTATTTGGCATTAAAACTCTTGAAAGTCGACGTATCTGCTCTCTTGTCTCTGTTATGTTCATCAGAGATATTTTAACGTATCACATAAAATGCCCTCATTTATTAAATCTTATTAATATTCGTATTCCTCAAAGAAATGTTCACGAATCAAATCTGTTACATGAATATTTTCATCGGACAAATTATGGCCTAAATGAGCCAATCTCACGTTGCATCAGGGAAACTAATGCTGTTTGTTATAGAATTGACATTTTTAGAAGCTGTTTAAGAGATACCATCGAAACATATGTTTTAAATTTTGTTATTTATTTTATAAGTAATTAATGTATTCAGGGCCAGCCCCAGCCAAACTTGTGCCCTGTGCAAAATTTGTAGAAAGCGCCCCTTTTTTTTTGCATATACATACATACACTGATACACATGCATCAGACTTTTCCACATTGCCCAGGAGGTAGACTTTCAATGTGTAAGTCTAGCAGAATCTTTAATTTAAGATATTTTGATTTAAATTCTTCTCGAATGCAACAACGAAAGTGGTGCTACTTAGTGTGCAAGAAATAACTTAGCACAGTTGTGATGGATTTTATTTTTTGATTTGAACAAGTTTTGTGGTTAAAATGCAAATGGTACATATTTGTTTGCTCAAAATCAGATTACATTTTCTTGTTCCTGGTAATGCACCCCCAGTATTTTGCGCCCTGTGCCTTTGCACATCTTGTACATATTTTTGGTCCGGCCCTGAATATATTATACCTAATTATATTTAGTCTATAAGAGTAAATTACCTCTGCTTGTTGAATGAATAAATAAATAAATTTTAATAATCGCTTGTTAAATGGGCTTTAGGTCAAATGAAACAAGTTATAGCCATGGACGAAACGTCGTAACATAAAAATAACTTGTTTCATTTGACCTAAAGCCCATTTAACAAACAATTATAATCAAGTAAAAGTTCACCAAATCATATACATACTAAATTAATTTTCCAAACGAACAAAATTTTCAGCGATTAGGCTTATTTTCAACTTGATGGCTTTTGTTAATCATCAAAATTGTCGTATTTCGGGTTCAGAAAATTGACGAGGGATTACTGAGAAATAATGGCATCCACAATATTTCACTGCTTGGTGTGGACTTTAAGAATCAAAAAATTCTTCATTAAAAACCCATGTTTTCTATCTACATTACTTCTTGTCTTGTGTGTATTTTGGGACACTCTTAAGCTATCATTTCCATGTGAATAAAAACGGGTTACACTGTAATTGATTTTGTTTGGAAATTATTTAAAATTAACAAACGTTCAAATAAATTCGCCAAGTCACCATAACAAATTCTCATTCTCTTGTTGGAAACAGAGTTACAACAATGCTTTAAAATTACGACTAATAACACAACAAAAAACACCTCTCTGAACTTCCTTCCCTATATTATAAATATTTGCCCGCTATGAAACAAAGATTTTACAACAATGCAAATAATACAACAACTGTCAAGTTAGAGCTTCTAACAATAGCTCCTCGTTTGTAAGTGCTTATTGTTCTTCCAAACAAAACGGTAGGTATAATATATTATTGCTCGCCATAACAAGCTAATAAATATCACGGAAGCAAATTGTCAGCACACAACAAATTTTTACTTTTGACTGACAAAATCTAAATTGTAGCCCAAATATTCTTTTTTGCACAATTTTTTTTATTTATTAGACCAAAACCCATTTGTTATAAGAACGTTTTTACTTAAAAAGTTATATTGCCTTTGTTAGTGGTGACAGGGGTGGGGAATTGTATGGCATAATATTTCTCAATTTAATTTTTTTTCTTCCTTCTCTTTGCTGTAAGGCCTTCATGGCGGAATATAAAAATAATTTTTTTACCGAAAGATATTTCATTATTTTATGACTGCCAACACAAACGTGCTTATCACTCAATCATCCAATTATGAAATCCTTAAAATAAATCCAAAGTATGAACAATGAAAAACTCTGTTTTTATGTCATAAAAATCAAAATAGCTAGCTCTCTTTTTGGCGAACATAAAATTTATTTTGAGGTTCTTTCTCTCAATGGAGTTTTTTTTAACCTAATATGGGTTTTAAGGGAGGAGATTTTATGGAGATTGTTGTACTGCATTGTGGTCATTTTCTGTAGGTACAGATAATTGTAGTTATATGGAGAATCGTATAAGTCTGATGTACAGTACATAATCCATAAACCTATTTTTAGAAAATTGATTTCCGGTAAGCAGCAGGAACAGCTTTAGGGTAATATAGGTATGTTTTTTTTTCTAGGAGTTGAAAACACGTTTCCAGCCTCTGAGACTCTACTTTGAAAAGACAATTTAAAGTTTAAGGACAAAGGCAAGTCAATATTTATTATAAATCTTACATAAGAAGTGAAGAAATTTTCTTAATAAACAACCATATCATCCGAAAATACTCAACGCCAGGGTTGCCAGTTTAGGGGTTTTCACCCTAGATTTAGTGGCTTTTTTGTCGTTGGGGGGTTATCTGGGGGGACGAGATGTTTGGGGGGAAATCTGGGGTGATTTATTCAGAGCTAAAAGGTTGAGAGATTAGCCACGTTCAGGATTCACTAGGATAGCCTATCTAAGATACTCTAGTATCCATGTATGTTTCTGAATGCCCAAAACCGGATAGGTTAAATTTGCTGCTCAAATCAGTCTTGTAGACAGCTGTTTATGACAATTCTCATTGGATGGATGAGCATACCAGAATTTTTAGGATAGCTTGAGATTTCTTTTATTGGCAACAGCTGTTTTATCATCAGATATGTTTTTACAGGGGATTACAACAACACAAAGCTATCCAGATCGCTTTGGATACAAATCTGAACGCGTCCATTGTATAAGTATTGAAACAGCTGACAGTATTCTACGAGTAAGATACTCCTTACATTCTGGGTGTCAGAATTTTACACTAACAGAAGAAATGTTGAAAATTTTCATAAGTGAGAAAATGTATCAAACCGACAGCCAAAACTAAGATGACGATAATGTATTAGAATTTTTTTAAAGGAGTGCAAAACAAAAATTGTAATTCAATTATATTTTTATTTTCATATTTATTTCTGGTGAGTTAAACCAGAGTTAGCTATCTCTAGAACTAAATTAACCCACAGTGAACTGAGAAAGAAGTTTTTCGGTGGAGAATGTATGCATCTGTTCAGTTAATCCTGAGTTAATTCACCAAATATGATGATTTAACTCAGGTTCAACTTTAATCGCGCACTGAAAAACTGGACCGAAGGGCTTGTTTCACAATGTCTAATTAAAGTTCTAAATAAGCAATTGTGAACTTTTTAGTCAATTATAAACGTCCCTTATGTTTCACAATATCTGAATAGTATAACTTATAATTAAGGTTCAAAGTATTTTAATGGCCCGATTAGGTGTCGATTAGGATTAGCAAATTTATGTACTTGGCAATTTAAATGTTATTAATATTTTTTTCCAGTTTTTATCAGTCAAAACTATTTGTTTGGAAAACTGGAACATCTAATTACCACATACATTTATTATTTCGAGAAAAATGTGAAACGCTAAGTTTTTTTACTAGGAGGATTTAATTTTCGGATAATTTAAATGTCGAGTAAATAATCAGAACTTTACTCAGACAATGTGAAGAAAACCCTAAAGAAATTTTCTTTTATTACTTAGTAAATTTTTTTTTTTATTGTAGCAGTGTGAATTAATTACGTTTAAAAACAAATTAAGGAGCTGTGAAAAAGTTGAAAAAAAATGTATGGGTTTTTGTTGATAAAATGTGGTAATCTGGGGGGTTTCAAAATTTTTCTGGGGGGAGATTTTTTTTTCATCTGGCAACACTGTTCAACACATACGAGTTGAAATTATTAGAAACACAATTCGATGTAAAGAAAGTTTAAAAGAAATATGTTAAGGCTCATTTCTATATGTGGTTTTTAAAATAAAAAAATATGCACGAATGGATCACAAGAATGTTTCGTACAACAACTGTGATGCAGAAAAGCCGTGAAGATTAATGGTTAATTGGTGTGTTTTTTAGTGCATGTACATATACCCGATTAAAAATTAATTTCCATGTAAAATACAACAACAATTCCGCTTAGTTAATGCCGATAAATCTCTCCGCTTATGAGCTACAAGATCATATAAAAATAGAATAATAAATTATTATAACTATTAAACATGGCGTGTTTTGTGCACTTTTATACAAGTCAGTACACAAAAAAAAAAAAATACTTCTTATGATGTTGTTTTTTAGAGATATAGAACTTTAAGTTGGCAACACTATTTTAACTGGCGGCCATATTGTCAGCTGTATAGTGATTTATTTTTAGTTTAGTTTGGCATTTCAACACGAATAGACTGACGCCTGAACAACGCTTCCAAATTGTGCCCAAATGGGCAAACAAAACAAGATTGCCGTTGATCCCAATTTTCACAAGCGATTTTTTTTTGAGCGATGAAGCCCACTTTTGGTTCAATGGATACGTCAATAAACAAAACTGCCGTATTTGGAGTGATGATAATCCTAAAATGTATGTTGAGACACCGTTACATCCACAAAAACTGATTGTTTGCATGGTGTGCTTTATGGTTTGGTGAAATAATTGGTCCGTACTTCTTTCAAAACGATGCTGGCCAAAACGTTACAGTCAATGGTGACCGCTATAAAGCCATGATTACTGACTGATGTGCAGGAGCTGTGGTTTCAACAAGACGGCGCAACATGTCACACAGCTCGTGCCACAATTGATTTATTGAAGGAAACCTTTTGTAACCGACAATAGTTTTACGTTACGGACCCGTGAATTGGCCTTCAAGATAGTGCTATTTAACGCCGCTTGACTATTTTCTGTGGGGACATGTGAAGTTTGCTAGTCTACGTCGGTGAGCCCGAAATGATTGACCACTTGGATTACATTATTCGCCGCGTTATTGCCGATATATGGCCACAAATGTTGGAAAAAGTCATCGAAAAGTGGACCTCCAGATTAAACTACATCCAAGCCAGCCATGGCGGTCATATGCCAAAAAGCATATTTAAATTATAATGCCAGAAAATTATCTTTCGAACAGAGTAAATTTCCTGTCAATTTAAAAAAAATCCTCTTTGTTTTATTCCATTTCAAAGTTCTATACCTCTTAAGAAAACAGCCTTTGAGAAATTGCTTTAAAGTGAAAAGTAATATTAGTAATTTCGTTTGATTTTTTTTTCAATTTTTTTAATCACAATATTGTTTTAACTATTATGGATCACCAGATTGCATAAATATAACTAAATCGGTCAAACCATGGAAAAGACATACGAGAATAACTCGAAAATAAGATCATTTTCTCAAAAAACCTGTACCTCTATAATGCCTATTTCGGTTATTTGAATTTTTTGTCAATAACGTGAAATACATTTTTCTTAGAATTCTTTGGTCATTCCAGGTATGAAGTCTAATCAAAATCGTTAAAGACGTTTTTGAGAAAATTAAAAAAAAATTTATTTTCTAAATGAGCTGAAACAAAAATTCGAATTTCTGCTCTACGGAATCACATAAACAAGCTCTGTTCAAAATGTCATGCAATTTGGGTCACGTGTTTAGGCTCTAGCTCAAATTACAGTCGATGCACAGACCCATAGACACCTGGACGTACAGATGCACTAAGCGACTAACGAAATGTTATTTCATCGTATCTGGCAAAATTTCATAATTCCATATTGAAATTCTCAGAAATCCATATGGATATTTCCAAGTTCGGTTATCAAGGCCAACACCGCTAAAGGAAAAACAGAGCTTATAAGTGAATTTGTGTTTTATTATGATTAAATGCCACCCACTTAATACTCCTTCATTTTTTCCATGTTTAACAAGAAAAATAAGGACATCCAAGCAAGTTTAAGGTTAAATAAAATAGAAAGCTATCAAAACTTCATGAGCGCCCATAAAATGATTACTATATAATTCTACTACTATTCCATATGTTTTGTTGTTGTAGGGAGTTTCAAAGAGTCCTTCATAAACCAAGGTTTCCTGCTACATAAGAAGCTATATTATTATTAACCTGACAACATAAAAAATAAAAATAATAACGTCGTTTGATATTTAATTACAGACCCATTACAACCAACAAACATAACCAACAACAATCCTTACCACAACCACAAATAAAACCACAATTCATTAATCGATTTATACAAATCATGCTGTTATAATTATATACGAATCCACCATGTGATGTCATGAAATTAATCCTTTCTATCCAAACAACAGGTTATTTCACCTTCTGGTCAATTCCTGTCACCAAACATATATCTAACCCTCAATCTGATAGATATAGATATGTACATACATAGTTTTGTTTCAGCCTCTCTCTCTCTCAGTCTCTCACTCTCTATAAAATTTCACTTTAACACCACCATCCGCATTATTAATTCCCTCAAAATGTCTAACATTTGTGTCAATAAATCGATCATTTATATCAATTTTGTGACATTTTGGTATCCTACACATTAATACGCCCTAATAATAATTACTTCGACATTCGACCTCTTTAGTTGTTTTGAACTTAAATAAAATGATACCAATCGACCTGGATAAGACAAAACGAGTCGCCCTAGATTCAAAGGTCACTGTCGATAATAAACCCTAACATAAATGCCCTACAGATTGAACAAAAAAAATAACTTATCACCTATAAACCTATATACCTACCGCAAATAACAAAACATTACAAAAAGGATCGATAAAAATATTGAAAAAAAATATATCTAAAAAACTGTGAAGCTATATGTAGAAGAGTCCTTAGGTCAGAATGATATGAGACGGACTAACTGCGTGGGAGAGACAAAGAAGATTAATTTAATTAATGCCACTTGTTGAAAGTTACGTCGGAACGCACTTTGGATGCATTCAGGAAATTGGGGAGTGTCAGTGGACACGACCGGGACAGGACATTAGGACGACAATGACCAGACCAACCATCATACCTATACATAACACGAATGGGTGTGTTTTGTATTAACGTCCTGCAAATATGCGGTTTCTGCAGTGACCTAACCCACGTCGAACTATGTTTGTTAAGTGTTTTATAATGAAGTGCATTTGCTGGTTTTTATTTTCGAAAATTTTTAATTTACAAAAAGTGGGTTTTAAGTTTTTTTTTAAACTTAACGTTTTCCAATAAGAGGTGTTATTTTAAATAGCCCACTATTTCGGTAGCTGTTACTTTTGAAGCTGTCATTTTTTGACATTTGACAAGAAGATACTACGCCATTAATAAAAATTGAACGATAGATACACGCTTCAACAACACATTGAAATTATTAAAATTCACTATAAAAATGGTGAAAATTTGGCAGAGACGGTTCGTAAAACTAAAACATTTTTGGGTCGTCGTGAAGCACCTTGTCGGACCGCAATACAGAAATTGGTGGACAAATTCGAGCTGTTGGGACAAGTTAGTGATGTGAAGAATAAAACCCGTGCACGTCGCTCAAGAACAACTGAGAATATTGCTGTTGTAGCCCAAAGTGTTGAAGAAAACCCAGGTTTGTCCATTCCTCGTCGTTCTTTGGAATTAGGTATTCCACAAACGTCATTACACCGTATTTTGCATAAAGACTTGGGTCTTAAGGCTTATAAAATTCAGTTAACACAAGAACTCAAGCCGGCTGATCATCAACAACGTCGTGTCTTTGCTGATTGGGTCCTTGAAATGCATGAAAATGATCCGGAATTTCATCGAAAAATCATTTTGACTGATGAGGCCCATTTCCACCTCGGAGGCTACGTCAACAAGCAAAACTGTCGCATCTGGGGCTCGGAAAACCCAAGAGTTATTGTTGAAAAACCTCTCCATCCTCAACGCGTGACTGTTTGGTGTGGTTTATGGTCCGGCCGGGTCATTGGACCTTACTTTTTCGAAAATGAGGCTGGAGCAACAGTTACGGTCAATGGATTGCGCTATATCGAGAGATGATTAATGATTTTTTATGGCCGGAATTGGATGGTATTGATCTGGACAACGTTTACTTTCAACAAGACGGCGCTACGTGCCACACAAGCAATGAAACCATCGATATTTTACGGGAAAAGTTTCCGGACCGTGTTATCTCTCGAAGAGGTGATCACAATTGGCCACCGAGATCTTGTGATTTAACACCTTGCGACTCCTTCCTTTAGGGCCACGTAAGGTCTACGTCAACAGCCCAGCGTCGATTCAAGACCTCAAAGATGGAATTCGTGAGGCTATCGAGGACATAGGGCAGCCACTTTGCGATTTGGTTATGGATATGGTCCTGTAAGCGTGGTCGTGGCAGCCATTTGGCTGATGTTGTGTTTCATTATTAACGGCATACCTTCCTCTTTATAATGAAATAAACATCCGATCATTTATCTCAAAACATGCCATTTTTTTTTGAATATCAAAATAACACCTCTTATTTGAAAACCCTTTATTTAACTGTTTTTATATAAATATGAAAGTTTTCTGTTGCAATTTTTTTTGTAGAGAAATCATCTTTCTTATAATAAAATTAATAAATTTCGTTCTTCTTCTCTTCGAATGACAAACGGTAGACAATTTAAATTTTGGAATACATAATTTTTGATCAAAAACGCTTTAGCACTTCGCCTGTTTTTCCATTTATATTTCTTCTCTTAATGTATTTTCCTAAGAATTTTATAAAAGGAAAAACTCGATTTACATAATATATTGATGACATCCGGTTTGGGGTGGGGACCCCTTGCTCTTATAGACCTTCCATTATAATGTATTAAATTACTAAAGTCTTAGTCTCAAGAACCTCTCCCATTTCAAATTCTGTATACAGCCGAAACACTACAAAGAGAATTCATTTCACACTTTTCAACATCTCACACAGTTCTTCGTTTCTTAGTTTAAAAGTAAACCGACTCTTTTCCTTTACCTTCTGGAAATAAATTTAAAACCTCTTATTTTAACTGAACCCGAACAAAAATCAATATACCATCCGACCTAGGAATATATGTATATATAGAGAAAGGGTGATACAGTGCAGACAGGTATAGGTACCTTCTTTGTATAGAATAACTCAAACCCTTCCACACCTTGATGGCCGGGTAGCTGGGATTTCTCAATCAATAGGTTCTGCTAATTTAACTACATTAAATAGGAGGAAATCAGTCAAGTGATAGACTCTATGGTATAGGAAGTAAGACTGCACCCACACCTACACCTATACACCGGCATGGCATGGCACCGGAAGCCATGCAGATGATGATGATGATGATGATGGCGATGAGTCGTCGATGATGGTAGGGGTAATGTGTAAACAAAATAAAAAAAAAATTCTTACCTAAAGCCATCACCGGATATACCCTCATTTCTATTTCCTTTCCATCCTTTTACTCGAAAAAGGAAACAGAAAAAAACAAAAACAAAGATGAAAAAATGTGTTTCTCTTTCAATCTTGAATGTGGTGAGCGAGCACTAACAAAGGACATTTATCAAGCTTTTGTAGATGAAATCGGAATGGAAATTATACATAGAAAGAGAAACGAAAGAAAAATCTCTGCTGTCATTTTATTTTACTTTGCGTGTGTTTTTTTCTTTTTTTCGTTTTACCTCTTCTTTTCTCTATGTATTCAATGAATATTGTTAAATCTTATTGAAAATTATCTATGTTATGCTACGAGCTATTGTTTATTTAAAAAATTCACTTAAACCAATCATGATTACTTCGAACTTTTCCAAAGTGAGTGAGGATAATTTAAGTTCACAAAACGAGTGATGTCCTTGCATTATGATACATATATTTAGTCAAGACATGGCTACATTTACGTATATCCCACTAGCCCTCATACCATCGCAATAGGGAACTTTCTGTGGCAGTTTTTATTTTTTTTTGTTACAAGTTTCACAGTTATGATAGAATTGGTAATGAATGAAAAAATAAATATTAGGATTATTACACTGCGACCTAAAGATCTATTGTGCCCCCACATATAGAGCTAAATGAGGTTCCTCCTTTACAGATCTTCCTCCAATCCTATTTCTCTAAGATATTTGAGTATTAGAGGTATCTTTGGAGACGATTAGTTGCTTTCTTTTACCTGGAAGTATGAGTATCCCAGGTGTTTTTTTCCTTTGGTGCATAAGTGCATCACAATTATCGAGTATGTGGTCCGGTATTTCCTCGTAAATATTGCAGAATCTACACGTGGCACTGTCCACTAGACAGACCAAGTATAGTTAGATGTCTTCTAAGCTTATAGTGGCCAATTAGAAGTACCGTCGTTATTCTGAGGTTTTTCCTGCTTAAGCTGACACAGTTTGCAAAGCGTTCTTGTTTGGAGTTCCCAAGAAGGAGTTTGGCCTGTCTCTTTGATGGGAGTTCTTTCCAATTGTTTGATCTTTTGGCCTCCTCTTCTTATTTTTATTTTGTTTTTAATCACTTTTTCTGTTACACCACAATAGGGCTCCTAGGGCCTGTTAAGGGCCTTGATGCTCCTATTTTTGCTAGAGACCATTTTGCCCTGGACATTACAACTTGGCCAGTGGCCTATTTCACCAAATTACAATTACAATCACAAACTTGTACTTGTAATCTGCAATTAAAAATTTGTAAACTAAATTTCTGTTTCGCAAACAACAAACATAATTACAACAAATTTGTAAAAAAGAGTAAGAAAAGTAGAGGAAATTGTACTTGTGATTTACAAATAATAAAAAATCGGTTTCACCACTTTTTTGCCAGACTTGTAAAAAACAATTGTTTCTCACAAATTTGTGAGAGTCTGCTGAGTAGGTATGAAGCGTTAAGTGCAATATATAGCCTTCAATATTTTCCAAAAATACATCAACGATTGCACAAACACGATGGACACATCTGAACACCGTGTAGATTTATGCCGAATTCCTTTCAACAAAAGAATCGATTCTGTTCAAATTTTTTTCTAAACAAAATCGATTCTTTTCTGTCAAAACAAATCTTGGCGTTTTTAGCAAAAAAAAAAAATAATACATTTCGCGATTGAAAGACGTTATAAAAACTCTCAGTGCAAGTGAAATCTTTTCAATAACAATTTTCCTTAAAAATATATGTGCAAGTAGAAGTTCAAACAAATAAAATGCACCAACAAACTGTCCCGGTATTATTAAAGTTATTAATTTAATTCTATTGCTAAAACATTGTTCTCACAACAAAAACAAACAAATTTAATAGTTTTGTGAAAAATTTCTTGACGTTTTGCGCCAGTTGCAGCGTCAAGTAACACAAACACAATCACACAAAAAAAAAACGATTCTTTTACGAAATTCGAATTCCTTTCAATTGACAGAAAAAGTTCGATTCTGTTTAGAAGAAAATTGATTTCTTTGTTGAAAGGAATTCGCCATTAGATATACCGTGCTTGTCGGAGAGCTCATTATAAAATATCAACATTTCCATTTTATGTTAATAAAAACATTTTTTCAGACTCATTACCAATCGTGTTTCAATTATTCTTATTATTTAATCTACCCTTATACGGTGTATGCAAAACTTTTCATTAAAAGCAAATGAATCTGCAAATATGCGACCAATAGATTCTTAAGCTTTTTATCGCAAAATATTCACTTGTATTAATATCGGTATATTACTATGCCTTCGCCATAAATACATTTTTAAGTTCGGAAAGATATTTTTATTGAAAAATTACAAATTGTTAATAAAATTACACATGAACTTTTTTCTGTAAGAATTTTTCTACAAATTAACAAATTTGTAAATTTTTTTTATTTGGTGAAACAGAAACTTATAAAAAAACTTGAATTTTCACAAATTTGTACTTGTAAACTACAAACAAAAATTACTCTTGGTGAAACGAAAATAAAGATATTCCCACAAATTTCCCTTTGTAAATCACAACTACAATTTTGTAATACAAATATTTTGTGAAACAGAATAAATCGATTTCTTAACAAAATTTGTAAGAAATCGCTTGTAAATTACAATTTGTAAGTTGGTGAAATAGGCCACAGGTACCCATTGAAGTGTGACATTGTTGTTTTTACCAAGTTCATTTAGCTTGCCAACCACAATCCCATACTATTTTAGAAAAATTGGTAATAGGGTAAATTTATAAGACAACAAAACTTTCAGCAGTATTTTCACATGATCTTTTACCTGTAGAATTTTTTCACAAACTAAAATGAATTTGTGATCGTTATTAATGTGGCGCAGCAACAGAAACTTGCAAAAAAAGAACAATTTTCATCAGTTTTTGATATGAATAATTTTCATATAATATTAGCTTGTTTTAGTGCAACTAAAAATCGCATTTATTTGTCAACAAATTTGTAATACAATCGCATAATTTATATCACTAATTCACGAATGTATAATTATCAACTTTGTAGTATATAGCGCATTAGACTACTCAGCTCCATTATAATTACCTACTGAATATGGAATTCTTGTATTTTTCGTGCACGCAAATATGCTAGCTTATTCGCTATACGTCTAAGCCAGTTCTGAGGGGTATTTTTATGAGAAATCCCTTCAGCCAATCGTAAAATTCCCTTTTTCCCACAAATCTATTATTGTTTCCCTTTATATTTCCCACAGAATAAAAAGAAGATATTAACGTAATTGGCGGGGCCAATACGAGAGCATGCAGTGAAGCTGGGCATTCCCTATACTCATATAGTCGTAGTTGTGAGGATCAGGAGGAATAGGAAACAGTCGTTCATTTCGAGAGCGCAATCATTTGGAAATGGTTTTCTTGAAGACCTGAACGAACTTTCTGAGATAAAGATCAAAGTTGATCAAGGATTAATTTCGATTTTTATTCCTATACTGCATCCGTTGAAAAAATTGACTGAGTGAAAGCGAACTAAGGTTTTCTAAGGATATATCCTCTTTTAGATCCGTAAAGGGGTATACCCACAATTCCCCCTAAAAAAATCACCTTCGATCCATATAGGTCAATACGAGTTATGGTAACAAAACGGCGCACTGAGCGAGCTTGATCTGGCCCGCCATTCTTACCTACCTATGCAGACGATTTTAAACAATTTGGAATGTCATTGACAACAAAATTGAAAAGGAGAGGCCCCAAATGACTACCTTGAGGTAGGCCTGGCAAGACCTCAATAAATAAAGACTGACCATCTTCGATTTTTACAATCTGTTTTCGATTCGACAAATATGATTCCAAACATTTAAGAAAGTCTAGTTTGACCGCCATATTCTCTCAAACTTTCTTAATTATAAGAAGTCTATGGTAGACTCTATCGAAAGCTTTCACGAAATACGTATATAAAACATCGACTTGCATTTTCTTTTCCAAAGAAGATACACAAAAAATTGTAAAAAGACACAAATTAGTTGTTGTGGAGCGACCACTACTATTGAAAACCAACTTTTCAAAAAGTTTCGGAATCGCCGAGAGCTTTGAGGCTTTATAATTCTTAATCAAGTCCTCTAGACCACTTTTATAAATAGGGCTTATCGAAGATATTTTTCACTTTTCCAAAAAGACGTATTTGGAGTTTTTTGTGAGAAAATTAAATTCCTTGTTAAAAAATAAATATGATTCAATTTTACCCCAGAAGCCTTCGATATTATTAAACTTTAGAAAGTTAAGTTTTCGCTATTATTTATCTTTCAGTTGAATTAAAGATTTCTTTGAGGGTTCTTTGGGAGGGAATCAATTTCTTCGTTCATTAAAAAAAAATATACCCATTTACAAATATATTTTTGAATCGGCTATTTTTCGTCTCATTAATAATTGAATGGTCTTCAAATAATTCTTAAAATATTTGTCTTAAATATTATTAAGTATGTTATGTATATCTTGTACAAATACATTCGTTAATACTATATTCACCTTCTTAGATTATATTGTGTTATATGTCAGGGTTTATAAAATTTTGTAAAAAAAATATTTCTTTGTCCTTTTTTCGACTTATATTCAATAATTCTAAAGGATGTTTTTTATTAACGTCTCTTTTTTTTAAGTTAAAGTTTAGAAACAAAGAATTCCCACAAAACTAATAGATTTAGAGATTAAATATCCCAGGGAAAAGGAATTTTTCCCCTGATCCCCCAGCACTGATTTTAAACCGAAATCGCTGAATTCTTATTCACTTGACTTATATATGTAAGAGACATATGAATTCTTGTTGAATTCACAATATTATGAAAACCTTGACCATGAAACTACCCTCTTGTCTTAAAGACATTCAAGCTATACCCGGTTAAACACACTTCAGAAAAAAAAAAAGAAAAAACCCTTAACTTGTAACAATTTTTAAATAAACCTAAAAAAAAGAACAAAGTTTGAACTTGTATGGACTCTTAACAATAATGAAAAGCATATTGACACTATATTAGTTGCACTTCAATGCAAACTACCATTTGTTTGTTTGTGATCCGATAATAGCATGAAAGTGGGGATGTTTGTTTTGTTCAATATTGACATTCGATAACATTATTATGATATCTGCTTGTGTTCGTTCATTCAGAAACATAAGCAGGAGACTTTGTTCGAATTTTGTCAATAATTCTACTCAAACATATTGATAATAATGAGGAAAAATATTGATAGAAATGATAATACAATCGTTAAAGTAGAAATGTAAATGTGAATGGACTTAATTGAATCGTTTGAACTTTAAACAAAAAAAAAAAAGGTTTTTGTTGCTCGTTGTCAGGAATGGAGACAACCTTCAATTCGTTGCCGAATTCAAACGGCTAAGATGAGGGGAGATACTGTTGAAGGACTTTTTCACTTCTTCGCAAATGGCAGTAGCTTATCATCATCATCGTCGGCTCGACAACCGGGGTCCGGTCCTGGCCTCCTTCTACAAGTCTCTCCACTCATCCCGGTCTCGAGCCGCCGCCATCCAGTTGCGCACCCCAAGGCTCCGGGCGTCCTGGTCTACGCCATCTCTCCAGCGCAAGCATGGTCTACCACGCTGTCGTCTACCATAGAATGTACCACAAAGAACTTTCCGAGCAGGTTCCTCTTCGCTCATGTGAGCTAGGTGCCCTGCCCACCGGAGTCTACCGAGCTTAATTTTCGTCACGATATCTGCTTCAAGGTAGATTGCGTACAATTCATGATTGTACCGTCTCCGGAATCGTCCTTCCTCACATATGGGGCCAACAATTCTCCTTAAGACTTTTCTCTCGAACGCGGCTAAGAGGTCGGAGTGCCTTTTGCTAAGCACCCAAGTCTCGGATCCATATGTGAGTACTGGCAAGACCATGGTCCTGTACAGCAGCAGTTTTGAAGTTATGGTGAGATTTCTGGATTTGAAGAGCTTTGACAGACTATAGTAGGCTCTGTTGGATTTGAGAAGCCGCCCGCGTATTTCTTCTTCTATATTGTTATCGGCTGCTACTATTGACCCAAGGTATTTAAAGGATTGCACCACTTCAAATTCGTGCTCCGCTACCTTGATTGTTTGACCAACTGTTCCTCTCGCATTCGACACCCCCATGTACTTTGTTTTACCTTCACTTATGTGCAGCCCCAGATTTTGTGCCGCCTGCTCGATCTGGATGAAGGAATCATGTACAGCTTGCTCGGTTATTCCGATGATTTCGATGTCGTCTGCGTAAGCAAGTATCTGGCTGGACCTGTTAACGATGGTCCCTCTTGTTGCCGTGCCAGAGTCATGGATTGCTTTCTCCAACGCCAGGTTAAAGAGGAGGCAGGCCAAACCATCCCCTTGTCGGAGTCCATTAAAGATGATGATTGGTTTGGATAGCAATCCGGCTATTTTTACTTGGCTTGTTACGTTGGTCATGGTCAACCTACATAGTCGTGTCAATTTATTTGGGATGCCGAATTCTCTCATGACTTTGTAAAGTTCTACCCTGGCTATGCTATCGTAGGCAGCCTTAAAGTCTATAAACAGATGGTATGTTGGGATGTTAAATTCTAGACATTTTTCCATCGCCTGCCTAAGGGTAAAGATCTGATCAGTTGTTGATTTGCCTGATAATGAAACCACACTGATATTGTCCAATGATGGTTTTAGCGTATGGGGTTATCCGGTCTTGTAGGATAGAGGAGAGTATCTTATAGGCGGTACTCAACAACGTGATACCTCTATAATTGCTGCACGTTGTGACATCTTCCTTCTTATGTATGGGGCAAATTATACCTTTTCGCCAGTCTTCTGGAACTTCTTCATGCTCCCACACGTGCACTATAATCTCATGAATTGCTTGACGTAAAGCTAGCCCACCGTTTTGAAATAGTTCGGCTGGTATACCATCGGCTCCCGGGGCTTTGTTTTTCTTTAGCCGGCCTATAGCCTTCTCAACCTCTTCTATGCTTGGTGGCGGCAACATAGGGTACTCTTCTTGAAGTAGTGGAGCCTCCAATTCTGCAGTGAGCTGACCATTTAGCAATTCATTGAAGTACACGCGGTACCTTATACCTACCCCTTAAACAAAAATATTTGTGTTTTTAGGCGAAATAGGCAGGAATTCTACCGCCAGACTTCCAGTGGGATGACGAACGCTACAGGGTACTACGTCTAAGCAAAATAGTTTTATTCCATTTGGGTTTTAGTTACTCTTAAACTTATTTAAATTACATGGGCGTTAAGAAGAAAGAAATAAATATTTGTTTTATTTATATCAGCTCAGAACTAACCATGACGATTATGGGGTCTGCAAAATTTTACTCCCGGAGACTCAAGCACTTTTTAAGATGCTTTCATTTCATAATTATTAATGCATGGTTTTTGATCCAAGAAAAACTACTTTAAGTGCGAATATGAAACGAAAATAACTATTCTATACATAGTGAAATTGAAAGTTAATTTAACTCTCACCGACGGAATCGGTGATTGGGTGTGAATAAGTGGATTTTAAACAAGAATTACTTTTCAGTAGAAATTACAAGACTTTTCATTTAATAATTCTTTCGCTTAGTAATAGTAGTTACCTCTTTTACATACCCAGCTTAATTATTTTGTAAAGAGTACCTACCTACCTACTTACCTACAGACTTTCAGGGTGGGCCAAGTAAGTAGTTCTTTGGCTAAGGAAACTGTGTTGTAGAAATTGGCAGTATTGCGACGAAAGTCAATGGGTGGAATGTATAAAACGGAGCTCATGCTTTGAGCAGATGCTCTATAAGAAAACTGAGCAGATGCTTATGTTAAAATGCTGGTGATTGTGAATTTTATTTATAGCACCTCTGCTTCTAGTCAGAAAAGCATGTTTTTGAGTAGAAGTTCCACTTTATTTATACCGCTCAAAATGTCAATTTTTTAGAAAATGATTCCCAATATTTACGAGTAAAATGATAGTTGCAGACGTTCAATCGCTATGATTTATAAATATGTAATACTTTTTTGTAAGAACAATAAGTTTTGAGAAAACACGTACGCAAACATGCTCAGTGACCTTCCAATTCGGTTATGTAGAAATAAATACATTAAAACAACGAAATGATTATAATGTTAACGTTTGTTCACAAAATATATATTGCTCTTACAGAAAATGTGTCTTGATGTTTTGTGTGTAAAATTTGATTACCGATAAATTTTTATTCTTCATGAAACGATTTTTGTTTGTATAAATCGCAGGAAAAATAACCCTTACAACAATTATTGCCAAACATTCTTGTATAAGCAATTTTTCCGGAAATATAACTCAGGTATGAGTATTTTTTTTCATAACTGTAATTAAACCAATTTTTCTTCCAAGCCCTACAGAATCTTCAAAGGAATATCCACAGCCCCTTTATCTTAACAAATTCTTTTTGAAGACGTTGTTCACTTTAGAAGAGTCGGTAAGAAACAGATGTGATTATAAGGGCCACTTTCATAGTCAATACTTACCGGAATAAATGGCACTTAAGTATCCCATATTATGACTTTAGTAGGTTTAGTTTCATAGCCAGTTTAGGTGGAATTGAAGTCACCAACATCGGAGACTTAAGTGCCACTTATTCAAGTAAGTGTGCACTGTAATATTACGACTTAATCTTTCACATTGCCCACTTAATTGCCACTTTTATTTCACAGTGAAACTGGCCCTAAAAGTAAGACGAGTGATATAGTGTCCCTCATTCATCATTCTTTTTAAGCTACACAAAAGTCGGTGTTCCTCATTTCTTTACTTTTAATTTAGTCTTACTAAGTTCACCATTAGTTTCAAGTAATTTTCAGAACCTATTCTCGAATTTTCTGGAGTACCTCAGGGAAGCCATTTAGGGCCTTTTATCTTTGTTCTGACTATGAATTATGTTTAGCAAATTTTTTTTTTTCAATCTGATTTAGAAATCTACGCATGAGGATCTTTAATAACCCATTTCATAGCCTGAAGATGTTCTTCTGCTGCAATAAGTTATTGAATTTGTTTCGAACTACAGACCGATAGAATTAAATTTTATGCATTCTCTATCATGCGCACAAAGTGGCTCAAAACTTCCTCTATACAGAGTGTTTTCGCAGTCAAATCGTACAAAATGAAGATAATTTATAATTTACCCTCATAGAGTTATTTCAGGAAACCTCGTCATTGCCATTTCAATGAGCGCAATCGAAATAAATGGTTTCATTAAAGCCCAATTCCAGAAGACTCATTCTTTTCACGTATTGAAATTTGAATTGATGTCTTCCCCCCAGCGTGTGGCGCGACAGCAATGTTTTATTTTTAATAGTCAATTACATCTTCCTGCACATTTTCCTATCGCAGGGAAAATTGTTAAAATTTCAAAACATATCTTCCCTAAAAGCTTTTACTTATAGATATATGACACAAAGAAATACATGCTTAGCTTTAAAACCCTCTAGTTTACTGCTGATTAAAATAAAAAAAAAGAAGAAAACCTTAGTAAAACTTTTAACGTCCTTGTTTAAAGATTCCTCATCCTCTCCCATCATCTGCACCACCTACCTATCTATATCTTTTTCCAATTCAACCATCCCTGGCTAGGGTGCCATTGTGCTCTTTTATAAACTGTAACGTCACTCCTGTTATACTATAACACCTTTTTCATGCCCCATTTTCTGCGGCAGACAAGACAAGATTAGGCTTGTGTGTGTTTGCACTTACTCTGATGCTTAAGGTGATTTTGATATCGAAGGTATATGGTTGTGCTTTTACACTTCCTACTTCGTCTAAACCTCTAAACCATATATCAAAAAGAACCGCCTCCTCTTTTTATTTCGGAGGGATTTAGCTATAGATATAAATACATATATACTTTGAAAACCATCACAGTTGTAAGGGGTTTTTTTTTTATGAGCGAAATATTATTATCGGTTTCTGTTTACAATGTAAATTGTCAATATTTACGGTGGTTTTTTTTATTTTTTTTTTGAGAAGAGGGAAGCTGGCAATTTTGTAAAACAGATATCGATTACTGCGATGAACATGAAATTTCAATCAATTTAACCAGAGAGAGTTTTCCAAAAAATCGTACAAGCAATCGAAATCAATAAACAATATGATAAATTTTTCTATTTCAACATCTGGCAATCATCGTAAAATAGACAAAAAAAAAAAACTCAAAGACTGACATAACAGACAACCCATAAATAAACACAACGTCTAGCAACACAAAGACGTGTCTTTTAAGAAAAACAAATATTTTAGCTAGACCTGCTGAATCAGTTCATCAACTCAGTAGAAAGTTTAAAAATATATACTTTATTGACAAAAGCTCCATGGAAGGAAACATATCAATCATTTTTATTTTCACCTCAAAAATCTAAGGAAAGAAAAAAAAAAAAACTAAACCTCAAGTTCAAATAAATCTTCAACCTGTGTGCGGCACATTAAGTTACCAAAAAATCGGTATCACCTTCGGCATCAAAGTTGCCCGCCAAGTTAGCAGGTTAGTGCGGGTTGTCTAATGCGTGCTTGCTTCCTTTTCAATTATGTATAGCCTCTCTAAGTCCTAAATCCCTTTTTCTGTTTGGTTTGTGTGTGTGGAGAGTTTGTTGAAAGCGTTTCCACCACAGAACTGCGATTGTTTACAAAAAAAAAAAAAAAAGAAAAAAAAAATTCTCCTGTCAAGTTCGAGACCAAAGATTAAGCCCTACGCACCTGCTGCGAATCACAAAAGTTCACGTGCCAATGTACAATTATTGAGCCTTTAACCTCTTTCCATGAATCCTTCCTTGCATGCAGAAGGGGAACTTATGGCGAAAGGAAATTTATTACACGTCCTTCGTTAAGATCAATATTATTGATTTTAAGGTACGAGTATAACAACAGTATATACTTTGGAAGTCCTTGGAGGACGAATAATAATGACAACAAAACGTAATGGACAGAATTAAAATTTATTGCCAAAGTTTTGTTTTTTTTTGTTTTTTTTTTGTATCCAATTTCCAATCAAAAGAAAAAGCATTACTTTCGGAATCCTTGTTCGATCTCCCAATCGAAAATTCAAGTCCGTCCCGTCGAGAATCCAATAAAATAGAATATTATAAATTTGTTTTCGTTTGTCTGACAAAGCAGGCATTACATACTTCGATACTCCTTCTCTGAATTGTTGGATTATCCTGGATGATAAGAGATATACTATACGCCCCCTGGTATACACTCGTCGGCGTAGTCGTCGTCGTGTCGAAGAAGAACGGCGCGCGGTATCATTGTATAACAAAGTTGTTGTAGGTAGGTTGGTTGGTATTGGTAGCAACAATGCCAGCTAGACTTTGAAGTTTGAACCCCATTTTTATTGACTACAACCGAAATCGAGAAGAAGAAACTTTGGTGCGTATAATTTAACCATAATCTGGTGCCTTGACTGGTTTTTATAGCGTGATGGTGCGGCACTCACAATATTCGCCAATGCTAATGCTTTAAGCGACGCCACACTGCCAACTGCCACTATCAACGAATGCTCTCGCTCAATAAATTTTTTTTTTGTTCATGTCCTTTGTCAACAGAATTAGAATTCTTAGCAATGTTTTATTTTTTTGTGTAAAGCATTACATTATTTTCAATATTTGTAGAACAGGGTTGTTATACATTTTTTGCTTTGGCAAAGTTTACCATCAGTTACCTGAGCGCTTTTAGTACTAATGCAAAACTTATGTATGGTAAACTCTTGAAAACTAACCTGGATATTTTTTGGTAAAAATTACCTTAAAAAAAATTCAAGCAACTTGGGAACAACGATAGGCACAGTGGTGCAATTTGTATAGTAGAGCGGAAAAAAATCCATAAAAAACTAAACAACTTAAACAATGTTGATGAAATTTTTAGACATGAAAGTAGAAGAGATGGACAAACTGCCACGCCCACTTTAAAAAAAAATGTAAAATTGATAAAAATCTAATTTGTTTTTAAAGTAAACATTTTAGATAATGCATTTTTAAAAAAAAATTGACTGTTTTTCCGGTCCCATATTTTAGGCGTATTTTTTTTAAATTATTTTCAAGTTGTTTTTAAGTGGAGGCATTCTAAGCTCGATAAAATCTGAACCACCCAACGGATTTTAATGAAACATTCAATGATTATAAAAGGTAGTATGTATACATGAAAAAGACTTCAGCTGGCGGTATTGCACTTTTAGGCATCTTACAAGGAAACAATAATTTTCTTCGATTTTTCACCTCTCATTGAAGCAACACTCTGACCCTCTATTTAGAAGGTTTTACTTGAGTTTAGGATCAAATTCAGGTAATTAATGAAATCTCTCAGTTTTCGAAATTTCGCATTTCGAAATCTGGCTTTTTAAAATCACGGAATTAAAAAATTCTGCTTTTTACAATTTCGCAATTATACAAAAAACCCGAAAACTGAAATGTCAAAATTTTAAATATCACGTTATAAGAACGTAGTCGGTGGCGTAATGGTTTGTGCATATGATTGTCATGCGTGAGGTCTGGGTTCGATTCCCAGCCTCGACCACCTCTTGCTATAGGAAGTCACAAATCTACAAACAAAACCATATGTCATGAATAAGTGCCTCAAAACTTAGCCGTTCGGTTTCCACAGAACATTTTAGGTATTTGTATTACAAATAAAATTATATTCATTAAATATGAAGTAAGTAGGTTGCTTAAAGTTGAGCTTTATTGTACATTTAAGAGCCAGCTAGACACCTGTTTGTCAGCAGAATTTTCTTGAACGATGCCAGGCGAGATCTTAATTTGCGAGATTTTGGTTGATATTTGCGAGATTTTTGGTGCGAGATATAAATGCGAAATGGATAAAAACGGGATTTTGTAACTGCGAGATAATGAAAAGCGGGATTTTTATTTTGCGAGATTTCATATTTTGAGATTTAAAAAAAAATGTGTGAGTGCCGGAACGCACGGTTAATACCTATGTGTAAACATCAACGTTTGTCCAAGCGCAGTTTTGAGGATCCATTTGTGGATCCGTATGCGAAGTCGTCCATACTTTTTTGACTACGTGGACCGACCCAAAACGGACTAGTTTGCTTAAAGGGGATCTTCAAATTTTTGGCATTGAACGTATGTACCTACCGAATATCCTACTATGCAGATTTTCGTAACGTAACGTGCTTCATCACAAAGTTTGACCTCGTAACGTCGCACAGAGGAAAGTAAAAGTTTTTATTTCATTCTATCGCACACCGGCTTAGATGTTAGCACATAAAAAACATGCAATAATTAATTCGGGAATTTGGTTTGTGTAATATCATACTGCTTCCCTCAAATCTTTTCTTCCTTCCACCAAATTCTCAGATAGTAAAAAATCAACTGACATTCTCACCAGCCTAGAACTATTTTCCACCGTGAGAATTCCCTGTGAATGCATCTTGTTTTATAGAATGGGTGCCTTACTATAGTAATTAAAGGTAACTTAAGTCCCAGTTTCGACCATCAACAACTTGCAGATTGATAAAAACTAAATTCACATCTATATAACAACCCTGATGCTTGCGATAACTATTGAATAAGTATAGGATGGTATTCGATCTAAATATTTGCCAGTTGGCTGTCAAAATTACTTCACTCCCGAAATTATTTCACGCTTGGGGCTTTGCTGTCTGGCCTTAGTTTAGCTTTTCCTCCTTATAAGTTATGCTGATGGTGATTATATTGAAATACAAAAAAAAAAGCCCCTGCCTACTTAGAGATAAAAGTTTGTTTTTTTGCTTTCTCAGCAATGAGATTTCAATTTGGCGCATGTTATAAGTAGTTAAGCACATTCCAAAAAACAAACACGTCAGATAGAGAACAAAAGTGTTTTGAATGCGCCCCCACCCCCCTCCCCCACGCCTATTTGCCAAATGGTTTGGGTTTCAATTTCGATTGCCTAAGGTTTGAAGATGGGATAGGTTAAAATCATGGCTAGAATGCTAATGACCTCATTTTAATATCTCAGACTAAAATATATACGTATAAACGCAGAAATTTTGAACTTCAAAAGAAGAACCAATTTATGTTTTTTTTTTTTGGTTTGTTTGTTTTTTTTTTTTTCTATCTTCTTTTTCTTTTGGCAAAAGTGATTTTCATTTAATTTTCTATTCAATAACTTCTTAGGCAAATGAGTTTCTTTTCATCCTTCGTATTTTGTGTGTGTGTGTGTAAATATTTCAATGGAAAATCAAGTAAATTTAAGGAAAAATACAAGAAAACACAAGACGCTGGCTGGTGCTGTGCTGATACCCGCACTGTGAAAAGATAAAGAGGGTGAGTTTATGGGAGTAAGTCCTTATTTAGCTACCTTAAATTAAGTATAGCTATACGAATTTAAATAGATAGTGATATTGTTTTAAAGATTCTTTCTGAGCGGGAGTACGTGTTCTGCAACCACTGTACATTTTTGATTATTTAGTCTTTCAAATTTAAACTTCGAATTTATGAAAATCCATAACACTCAACTTGGTTTTAGCACACTTTGCTGTTGAGTCATGCAGAATGCTAAGCCTATACCTCATATGTTATCCTTATCACACAGTAACCCCCTTTCAGAGTGGAAAGCAATTAACCCTCATTTAAGTGCTGAATATAGTTACGTCGCGTCGGTTGTTAAACCAAATTCGACAAAACACTACTTTTTAAATTATCATTTGATCAAATTTTCCAAAAGACAAAAATCAATTACCTACACTTTTGTAGTAGTAATCCTGCTCCCCCACCACTTTGGTAATTCTCCACTCTTTTATTTCAAACTCATGTAGTCACTCCTTGCATGATAAATTTTGTAGAGTTCGCATGTGAAAATTATTATATCTACTGTTCTCGCACTAACTCATATTGTATGCTGGTTTAATTCCACCGCAAACATACACATAACTTCCTTCGCAGTTAGTTTTTGGCCATCAAAGCAGTGTCGTTCATAAAATAAATAATTAAATAGGCCATCAACGAGAGAGAGAGAGAGAGAGAGATAGAGCTTCAACAATAAAGGAAGAAAAAAAGATATTAACAGCAAATGAAAACCATACTTTTGCCATTCACATTCTGCGCAGCGCCATCTGCCTTTCATATAAGTATAGTAGGTGTATAATCTTACTTTGATGGCAATCATTAAAAAGGAACTGTTTTTTTTTTTTTAATGGTCACGTTTCAAACCCCACATCTAATTTCGCCTTATTATACCCAAGGGTATTATTTACGGCATAATCAAAAGTGTTGCACCAATTACAAGTAGTAGGAATGTCGTTATCAACTTTAAGGTGACCATGTTTCTTCATGGAGAGACTTCACGATAGCCCAAAGTAAGGAATTCAAGTGGGTTGAGAAATCAAAAGGATTGAAATTAATCTGAAACATTTTAAAAAATTTATGACGTGGAAGGATGGGATGGATAAGGCTGAAAATTTACCGGGCCATTAAAATTGTGTTGTCTTATGAATAAATGGATTTTTTCTTTGCACCAAAACACACCAAACAGACGAAACAAAAAAACATGTTTTTGTTTTTTTGACTGGTTGTCTCAAATGAATGGCTATACAGCCAAACGCATACCGAATGAAAAAAATTTGTCGTAAACCAGCGCCATTGTCGATTATTACACCACATCTTCTTATGACGCAACCCACACTGCATACGAAAAAAAAAAAAAAACAAAACAAAAAACAAAAACTAAACAGAAAAACATGTCTCGTTGACGATGACGGCTGATGGAACTTTGTTTTACAAAAACAAAATTTCTTTGTTCTTGTTTGTTTGCCACTGGAAGTTTTTGTTAAAAATTTTGTTTTATCTGAACACAGACCAAAGGAAACAGAAAAGTGAAATGATTTTGTTTGCTTCATTGTGTTTCGTTTGGTGTCTGTTAAAACGAATTACGTTTTCTTGATCCATTGGATACGTTGTTTCAACGAATTAGAATTATTTTCATTAATAAAAAATCACAGTTAAAATGTCTATAATCACCTTTACATTTTATTTTACACAAAACCGCAGATACAAAATATAAAAAAAAAACATAAAACTGCAACTTCAAGTGATATCAACGTAACTGCGGGAGAAAAATTTTGTGTCTACTTTCCGTTGCGTCCGTGCGTCGCATGCGTTGCCTACTGTTTGCTTCTAAGAACGTATGTAAATATAATAGAGCTGTCAGTGAGGTGTCAGTTTAGTAACTCAACGCAACGGATGCAACGTGTTATATGGGTTAGCCCCTTTAGTTATGCGCTCAACAAATTCGACAGAGACTTACATTGGTGTTTATTAGATTTTTTTTAGAATACGCTTAGACAGTTGTCCAGCTAGTCGTTGGCCAAATATTTTAGCCATCTCCCTATTTATAAACGGATTCCATAAGTTGTCTAACTATCCAGGGTTGTTATCGAAATACGCCCTCACATATTCTCTGACATCTCTGTAATATTTCAATCTGAAATGAACTAATGAATTTGAGTGAAATTTTTAAAACAGCTGTTTCAACTATTACAAACATTTTCAATTGAAGCATCCAAATCAAAAATAAAAATGCAAAATCAATTAAAGAGAAACAGGTCTGGGAATTGGAATAACCATTATAAGGTGTGAGGTGGGAAATTAAACGAATTTATCAATTGCAGCAACAGACATTTTTAATTTGGAAGTTTTTTTTAGTTTTTTAAATCCAAACAACTGATAGATAAGAACAATTGTCAATCAAATGTCACTGGGTACGTTCAACACACATTACATTAATTTCGGATTGACTTAGTATAGACATTGAACATTCCCAATTTAGAATAGGTTTAGAAAACCAATTTCGGTGTCTAAGATGAACAAATGAAATTGTCTATAAATAAGATCTTGGAGTTGAATGGTGTGCTAAAGCTAACAACGCTTTAGAATGCGATTATAAATACCACTGTTAGTAGATACTTGTTATTATATTTCTACTTAGTATACGAAATTGATTGAATTACGATTCAACAACGTTGGGAAATATTCCATATCCAGTTCAATGCATTCTGAACCTGTGAGTCTTTGGCATTATTGGCTAATTTTTCTTCTAAGACTGCTATGGAAAAAACTTTACAGTCAATGAAAAGCGCTACCAACCCATGACAAGAAATTGAGGATTTGGACTTCGACAATCAAGTTGAAGCAATCCGTTCAAAAATCAATAGTCGAGATATTACTTGGCCTTCAGAGATCTGCAATTTGCCGTTGGATTTTTTCGGTGCAGTCTAACATAAAATTGATGATATCTATACGAACAATACACAGACTATTCAGGCATTAAAAAAACAATATTCGTCGAGAAATAGGGACCGAATCCCTCGAAAATGTATAGAGAAACTGGCGGGTCAATTGAATGAAGCGCCGCCATTAATTTTTTAGGTAGATACCATGGCTCGCGTCAACTAATGCACTCGGAAAAAAAATATTGTGAACTCGAGATTTTGATAAAACTTGACGATAAGGGAGGTGATAAATTGGGTCTCACAATTCTGTCTGTCTAAACAGTTAAGTCGCTTTCCTCCAAAATTGGCAATTAGTGTATTTTTTTTTTGATAGTCTACATATCGCAAGTTGAATACAATAATGTCAACAATTTTAAAATAAGATACTTTCCGGGCTTACCCTTACCCATGGCCAAGACAAGTGTAACCCTGTGGAAACATCGATCTCAATGATCAAAAAAATAAAATTTAAATCGTGGTAAGTCTGGAAAGTATCTTAATGAAAAATGTCTCAAAACCGCGATAAACAAAGTCTTAAATCAACAATATTCGAATTCACAAGGTTCAGATCTATATTCTTTCAAATCTCGGCAAATCTGTATCTGCAAAAATCACCATACTTGAGAGCAGGAGTTCCGTTTTTACATTTTTTATCTTGTTTTGTCTTAAATCTCTCATGATCTGGGTCTTTTTTGAATTCTTGGTGAACATTTTTTATGAGTCCATGATTATAAAAAAAAAACATAAGCCAAATATTACTTAACCCTATTTTCTAAAAAAACTAGAGGGAGAATTTATAGTCTAATGTTCGGTTTCACAAATATTTAACAGGCTTTAAATTTTTAAATGAGGTATTTTGTATGGAACAAACGTCATTTTAAGATTTAAAAACATGTTAAATAGTTAAAAGGGTTTTATGAAATCAGCCATAAGAGTTAGCAAAGTTTCGGAGAAAGAATTTTAATAGTTTCTGGTTTGAACGCGCAATGGTTGGTGCGATATGTTACGTTTTCCTAGGCGTGTAATTTTTGTAACGGTAAAATACTGATTTTTAAAGTCATTTTAACAGTCTTATGGCCGATTTCATAAAGCCCTTTCAAATATTTAACAGACTTTTAAAGCTTAAAATGACGTTTGTTCCATAAAAAATACGTCATTTAAAAATTTAAAAACCTGTTAAATATTTGTGAAACCGAACATTATAATCTTGTTTTCCCTCGGATTTTACAAACTTTTTCCATCATGAATTTACAAGTCTAGAATGTTGCTGAAGTTGCAAAAAGCGTGTTAGTTGCATTTTTAAAATTTCATTAAAATTTCTAATTTTTTTTTAAATTTTGCACAAGTTATGTAATTTTTTGGTATCCAAATCAGAACAAAGCTCCATACATAAACATTGAAGGTTGCCTAGCACTTTTCTGTAAAATATAACATAAATGGTCACCATAAATATATACGAAATCCACTTCTATCGTTCAAATGTGTCATTTAGCTAAAATGTTCCAAGGATATTATTTATTCTATTAAAACTATTCCGAACATCCTCTCTTCATATATTACTCCTTGAAGTCATTTATAATATGTACATAACTACCTACTTAATTAATGAAACATGAGATGAACAACTTTTCGACTCGTCATTTATTTCTCCTTCCAATTTATTTATTTGCATAAGGTGGTTTCTAGTTTTTTTTTTTTTTATTCAATATTTCAGCAAACAATTTTAAATATTTATTAAATATCCAAGAATACTTCAAATAACTTCTGGATTGGTAGACGTAAGGTGTATGAATGTGCTCAAGTGGGAGTATGGCTTATCGACGTACGTACGTTTTCCGAGACGCCCACCGCTGCCAAGCGTAACGATTGACGTGTTCTCTAAAACAGCCGTGTATACGTGTATAGGTTGTTGTAGCATAATAAGGAAAGGACTTGTTGATAGTCCGCATTTCATAGCTATCCGCAAAAGGGAGAATTAATTTGAATGTATTAACTTTAATTTTGTCTTCTTATAAAACAGGAAAACATTTTTCATGGTGTACTAGTATTTGGGTATATGTCTTATGCATACATAAATAATAAACACAATTTTATAAAAGCGTCAGGAAGAAGAGGATTTTATAATCATCCATTTGTGTACCTATATAGTTTCAGGTTTATGGTAACTTATAAAGGTTTATTAATGAAGCCTCAGCGAGAACACTGTGTGTTTGATGGAAGGTTTAACAACCCTTAATCGGAAGTCACAAAAAAATAGAACTATAGACGTCGCACTGCTACGCCCCGTTAAAATACATTTTTGGTTGATGATTTCACCATTATAATCATGTGATTTAAGCTTTAATTTGGGCTCCAAGATCTTGAAAACTTATTTGTTGCATTAATAACAAAAAAAAAACAAATTACAGTGAAATCTCTCATTACAGACAGCTCCCTTAGGCGGACAAATTTTCAAATTTTCTTAACCAAAGTTTTATATGTTTCACATATTGCATATCTTTATGGTACCTTCCCTTAAGCTGGCTTAGCATGTCACAATGTTCTTGCTATTCGTTGTGATTCAATCTCGTTAGAACCTAAACTTAACACGCAGTCAGGGTAAGAGTGTGCAGGCATTTGTGTAAGAGTGTGTACAGTTTTCGTATCCTTATCTTAATGAAGCCTTTTGTGCCTTCAAAGATTTATGGAAATTCTTTTTATTGGTTGAATAAATGGCATATTGTGTACTCTTACCCACTGTGGGCAATTTTACCCCAAATTACTCTATAACAGGTAACCTCATTGTCCGTTTACACGTTTGTTATTTTACTACCCAATCTATGCATTAGCACATCAATAGATATTTTTTTTTTTCATTTATGTGTTCAATTAAACTTAATATTTACTGCACATAAATGAACAAAAATACCCTTTCATTGGTCCTTTTTTGCTTCAAAGTAAAACATTCTTTTGCAAAAGCACACATCAGACACAATGGTGTATTTCTAACTAAAAGCCAATTAAAACCTTTGTTTTTTAGTTTTTTTTTTTTTTCTAAATAAATTTCAAAAACTAAGTTTTATTAAAATGTCAAAACAAATATTTTACTTATGTAATTAAAAGTTGAATAAAAACTTTTAAAATTTAAATGTTAATTGAGAGGAAACAGAGTTTTCATAAAAGCCCCACCATATACCAACGGACGCGACGACGACCGACATGTTGTTATGTTTACACAAATCGCATTCAGCGGATGCAAAAACCACTTTATTTTCGGTTGGTTTTGTTTTCGTTTGGGTGCAAACCAAAACAACACAAAAAAACTAGCTTGTGTTCTGAACCGAAAACAACAACAAAAAGAAAAAGATGTCAGAAAAAACAATAGCAATGCTGGTTGCAAAAAACATTATTTTGATTTCACTGTCACTGCCAGAACCTCACATGCTCGCCGTATGTACCCCACATCCGGGCTGGCCCAACCTAACTTTGACACAAATTCCTTTTTTCGCCATTTTGTCAAACAGAAAGAAGGTTGCGGCTATGCGGTGTTGCCTGTTTTGCTTCTCCCTTTTTTTTTTTTGTTCATCAATTGTTGACGTATACTTTATTATTTTGTTAGTATTTTATTTTTAAACCACTGCAATGTTAGTAGTTGTATCTCGTATAGTTTGTAGTTTCGATTCGTGTTGGGAGCCTATGAGGGAAGGGGAGGGTTTGAAGTTAGAAAAATACTAAGGGATGGCTGGGGTATTGTGGATTTGCAATTGAAGGCATGGGAGACAACGTATGGTGTAGCAACTGGAAAGGACTATAATTTTGATGACTATAAGTCCTTATGTGATGGATATGCAACTATGGGTATGGTTTGGGTAAAAATGTTGGTTTCTGTTTAAAATGCTTGTTGGACACTCAGACATGGAAAATTGTGTATTCCTGAGTTATTAGCAGAATACATAATGATAATAAAGAGAACTGGAAATTTTTATTTGATTAGTGTTTTAAATTAGTAAATTAATCAATTACACAAGATATCCTAGATTATTTTTAAAAATTACTTATTTCACTCTCTGAATAAGTGCCCCAAAAAGAGGCCATTAAAGCTTTAAACATCTATGAAATTATCAATAATTGAAATTGTGTACCTACATCTATTAAAATAGTGGAAATGGGGGAAAAGCTTTACGATGGAGAGTTCTTGAGGAACCTGCAAAAATTTGACTTTAGGTCTACAATTTTTAAATTTGAGATTCATTGCTTTAAAGTTATTATTTTTTGATGTCACAACATTAAAAAACGGAAAGTAATAATATTCCTCTTCTATAAGACTTCTATAAGGCTTCGGGATCAGAGAACCCTATTGAGAGGCATCCGCACAAAAAGTATGCCACCTAAAATGTCAGTACTTGGTCAAAAAAGGTCAACTAGTTTCAAAAATTGGTCAGCCATAGTAAAGTTTTAATCAATGGTTAAAGTTTGTCAAGGTCATTAGAGATCTGAAAAGTCACTAAGAATTTGAAAAACTTCACAAATCTAATCCGTATTCCTATGTTGACTTATAAGTCCATGAAATTATGTATGGAGCATTATAAATTTGGTATACAAACTAACACAATTAATAAAATACGAATAAA
Source organism: Leucozona laternaria (assembly GCA_932273885.2). Classification (NCBI taxonomy): domain Eukaryota; kingdom Metazoa; phylum Arthropoda; class Insecta; order Diptera; family Syrphidae; genus Leucozona; species Leucozona laternaria. Next base: position 15,512,642 of record OW026368.1, on the reverse strand, counting down.
TTTATTATTATTGTTAAATGAAAGGCATAAACAAAATCATGAACGAACGAATACCCAATCAAATCTTAAGCTGATTATAAGTTGTTTGTTTTTCAAGGCGTACGTGGTGTGTCCTGATTCCTGAATATTGACCATCAGCAGTGTGTGTTGTGTATGCCGCAAAAAGATATACTTATACCCAGAAAGTTTAATCCTTCTGAATAATTTCATTGTTCGGTCAATATTATATTATTGTGGTTGATTGAATATACCTTCGGATCAAATATATACAACATATGATGGTAATGGAATCTGCTGATATCAGGATTTCCAGCTTTTCTCACAGAAAGGATGACATCTGGGTTGACTGGATGAAGAAACATCACGTGCAAGATAATTATATGGATATAGAAGTTCGAGTAGGATGTGTTTGTTCTGTTTTAACTGTGAAACCGTAATCATATTTTGACGAAAATTCGTTTTCGTTGAAAATTGATTTGAGAAAATCATTGAATAAATTGGCACTAATTGTTTAGCAATAAGAGGCAGATTTTTGTCAATTTTAAAATACGAGTTGAATTTAAAAAAATATGCACGACGTGATCATACGAACTTACTCTTTTGGTTAAATACTAAAAACACACAAAATATGAATTTAAATTTGAAAAAAGCAATAAAGCTTCATTTTTCAATGTTTTATTTCAAAAGCGTTGCTATGTATATTGCTCCAGAGGTCAATTTTCTTTAGCATGCGTTGAAAAACTTGCTTTTCGAATTTTATTGTTTGACAATTGTGACGCTTTTAACAAAAAATTGTATGTATATTGTATTTTTTGTATTTGTACATAACCAAAATTTGTGTGAAACTGTTGATGTTGGGAAGTAGGAAGTGAACTATCGCTTGTCGAAAATTCATTGCATTTAAAATGTATGCTTTTCCAGAATTTATAGTCCAAAGTCACTGTTGTGTCACACCCGTAACAATTTGCCATTTTATAAAATTTCAACTCATTTTGAGTTATGTTATTTCTAGACACAGCATTTAAGATGCAGGGGTATAATCCTAGAGAAATCTACTCTACACGGGATTGTAATACAATTTTTGTTACTTAAAGAAAAGAAACAAAAATGTGATCTGAGTGAGAAATGTATAAACATTTATAGAAAAAAAGCTTCACTATACAAGAAGAAGTCTATTTCACTTCATGTAAAAATTAAACTATCGTTAATTATATTTTTTTGTATGCGTAAAAATTAAAATCATACTTGGTCACAACCGTAACGAAGGTAACCTGTCACAATCGTAACAATTTAAAAATAAAATTTGTATGTCTTACAGATGACTCAACTTTTAGTTTATTAACTTAGAACATTATGTTCATGAGGTAAGGCCTTCGTTCAATATACACCTAAACGCAAGATCGATTGACAGACGGCAAGCTGAAAACTACTCTTGTGATGAACTTTTCCATCATTTTAATGTTTCTTCTGATTTAAACCTTGAATTTTATTTTGATAGAAACTTCTAGATGAATTATTTTTCTTTTCAATGTGAAATTTAGCCAAGGCTACATCCTAACTAGCATCCCAATTGCGATTGTAAATTATCAATTGTTATTTGATAAATATTGAAATGTAGTATACCTACATTGAAACGCAATTTATTAAAAAACTGAACAACTATTTGATGACGATAATTCCCAACGGCCTGCGCCGCCGTTTTCATTGATCAAAACTTTAATCAATTATAGGTTGGTAAATATCGATTTTCAATATTTATCAACTATCAATTGATTATTGACAATCTTAATAGGGCTTTATTTCTTTGTTGATTACTCCTGGCTGGTATAAACATGATTGTCAGTGATGCAAGCGTGATTTTGTTTGCACATGTCAAGCACCTAGTGAAAAGTAGACAAACAATGAAAAAGTAGATTTTTTACCTATACATATGCGGATTGGTATAAACTGGTCTAAATGACAAATTGAACGCAAATGGTATGTATTTTCAAAAATTCTTATCACTTTAAGTATGCAATTGTAGTCTTATAACTATTCGTTATATGCTTTAGACTAGTTTATACCAATAGGCTGATAAATTGATACAAAATTATTCTTAAGTATTGGTCTAAGCTTTTCACTTAGGTAATAAATAAAGCTTTGATAAAAGTAGTAGGACTTAAAACAAGTTAATCAATTTTGTAACCTCATTATACCAGTCGGTTGGCCATAGTTCTATATAATTTAATTATTTCTAATATAATACTAAATATTCTTGGAATTAAATTATTTGTCTTCTTTTATTTTCAGGTATGTAAAGGCTTCATTTCACAGCAATTGATTCTATCCGACATTTTTGTTATTGCCGTTCTTCACATCCATCAATTTTCTGGTAAAAAAAATTCAATTATAAATATATTGCATTTTAGTACCTACACATATAACACTTAGGTATACGCATTTAATTCATTCATTAAAATATTAAACGGGATTATTCAATCAATTGAGTATCCCGTGACATACATAATTAAGTCTTTCAATGCAAAGCAAAAAAAAAAAAAAATTAAATTACGGATATATTAGTAAATTTAATTAAAATTATATTTTTGTTGTTTAATCTTTATGACACATGAACACATGAACACATAACACATAACACAAGGGGTCATACTGACAACAATTTATTAATTGAATTTTATTGTTTTATACCATTTAAATGATTTTATGTTTTTATTTAAGTGTCACAGAGTATTAAAACATTTTCCACCCAAATTTAATGGTTTTATTTAATTTTTATGTTCATTACAACGAACTCTATGACACATAGGAGGAAGACAACAAAAAAAAACAGGATTTCAAACTGGAAGCATAAATTCACAGATGATGTATCCATCCATCTCGATTTATTATTATTGGCTAAGGGTGTGTGTAGGGTATGCTTACATATGTTTTTTTTTATAAAAAGGTACTTCATCTACAGATGTACCGATCATGATGGGACTATAAAACAATTGGGTATTGATTTTGTTCTTTTTGCGTGACAGCATCTGGTTTAATGTTAAACCAGTTCTTGGAAGAGAAAAAAAAAAGAAAGTTGATTGAAACCTTCTCTTCTGATTGATAAATTTATAGGGAGTGGGAGGATGTGCCCGCACCATAATGGAGCCACTCTTCGATGTAATGGAATGTTTCATAAATACATATGTACATACATTCCATACAAACATATATAAGGCATAGTGTTTTATAGAAACATGGAAATGAAAGTTGTTGTTTGCCATTTGTATATGTGCGATGGTAGGTATAATAAGCTTTGTGGCAAAGGAAAAAAAAGGTCCTTTTACTCGTAAACATATAAATAAAAGTTGTTTTTTTTTTTTTTTCTTCTTTTAATGACTTTTTATAGCGAAAGATTACGGGATAGTAGCTTATTTCTTGTGTTTTATGAACTCATGTATGTTTTTAGGACATAACTTTGTCTTTTCGTATAGAAAATGCTCTCTATAACATTCCTTGGTGAGAATGTTTACGACTTAAATGAGAGTGTTCGCTTGGTTTTTGAGCACAATAAATGATAAGACTTAAAAAAGGTCATTATTTATATGTATTCTTTTAGCAAATGTCATCACTTTCATTAAAACACTCATTTCTTATCAGTGGAAGGAGATTGTCTGCACGTACGTTTATAATAAAATGGAATTCACAAAAAACTAATACATTAATAAATTTATCTACCTAAGAATGTTGAAACCTGAAAAAAAGACTGAAAGTTGAATGCGATCTGAGAATCTTAAAAAGCTAAATGAAGAGCAATTCAAGTTTCTAATTTAAGAGTCGACAGAAGTATAACTCGTCAAACTATAGATGGAATTTTATCTCTTTAACCTTTTGCTGTCTGATGGTTACAGCATAAAACCACAAAATCATCAGTTTTCTCCTAACAGTGGTCTTAAAACCTTTTGAACCAGTGCTGGGGGGCATTTTTAAAATAAATCCCTTCAATCAGTGCGAAAATACCGTTTTCATCCTTTTTTTTATTGAGAAAAAATGACATTGTGACATGTAATTGAAGTTATTTTTCTAAAAAAAAATAAATTTCTTTCATAAATGAATACGATTAAATAAAAAACAATGGCGCAAAATTTTTGAACAGCCTTATGTTAAGGTTTTAGCATGATACTAGTTAACACTTTACTAACTTTAAAGCTCTTTTCTAAAATTTTCTTAGTTTTAACACTTTTTAACTGGTATCACACTAAACCTATTTTCTTACGAAACTCAAGCTGAACGCGTCTAAAACAGTGACATTTTGTGCAAAAAAGGAAGCAACCATATTTTTTTAAAGTTTTTCTATGTCAAAGTGACATATGCATTTAGTAATATGTTAAAAACATAAAACAGCAATCTCGCGATTTCAACTTTAGTAAAATGTTAAATTCGTTTAAAATTAGTAAAATCCTCTTTTTAACCTAGTATCATATTAAAAATGATTTAACACTTTACTAAATCGTCTAAAATTATGCGCCATTGAATCTTAAATTTAAATTTTATTCCAAATTATTACAATCGAAATATTTGTTCTTTAAAAAAAGACTTTTAAGATAACTGCAAGATTTTTTAAATAAGAGATTTTACTAAATTATAAACTAAATTGACTTGAGATTTGAATTAAACCAGAGTTTAATAAGTAAAATTTGGTGAGTTAACTCAGTTTTAACTAAACAGATGCTTTTGATGTTTCATTTACCGAGTTTCTTAAGTCGTTTTGCGTTAAAACTCTTTAATAAAAAACTGCCCCCTCAGTTAAATTGGGGTTAATTTACTTCTAGAGTTAACTAACTCTGGTTTACTCACCACTAAAAAAAATTGTTGTTTTTGTCAGTTTTTAATGACAAATATATTGGAAGATTTCAGATAATATTAATAATGAAAAAGCGTTATATTTTGTGCCACTCTATATCCAATTTTTGTCATAAAAGCACGATAGTGACAATAATCGGAAAAAATATGTTATGAATGATCGCATTTTGTGAATTGTATAAAAACATACTTTAGTGATTTTTGCATCTAAAAAAATATTAATGGTAACCCTTTTTCTTATTATAATTAATAGCAAAATATTTTAAATATGCATAATTTTGGAAGTGCGTTGTTATTTTTCAAAGCAAAATGTTTAAATTAGTAGATGCAATTTTAATTGCACCAAGAATTTAGCCTACATATGCCATGATTTTTACAAATAAATATAATACGTCCATTAACTTGTGAGATAAATACTCGCACCAAAAAACACATTATTTTTTAACATGAGATAATCACGAACATACATAAAAACTATTCGCCTATCTTCTTCTAAAAGAAATTAAAAATGCGAAAGATATATGTTTTTTTTAAGTTTACACACACTCGTTCTCTTCTCAACAACTTCTGTAGGAACAGACACACTCCCATAGGAAGAGTTCAGAGAGCTTTACTAGATTTACAAAGCGGCGTCTACAATCGCATTAGAAGAATAAAACTCTTCCTATAGGATCAAAAGGCTCCCATAACCAGGCTATTTAAGGCTTTTAACAATCTTATAAGAATCTAGAAGAACTCCTTAAGAGTGCATTTGGCTCCCTTAAATAAGTCTTGTTGCGCTTTCGGAGCATCTTATGAGAGGAAAAATGTTACTTGGGCTAGCACTGCTTTGAAGATTTTCTATTCAGTTGTTGTTTTCTACTTCAAACCATTAAAGCTATTTATTCCTTCATAAACTCTAAAATAAGTTCTACGCAGTGTGTGAAATGTTGATGAAAAAATAATCTTTTGTGAACTAAGTAATTTTAACTTATTTAATATGTTATACACAGCTATATATATCCGGCCATGCGAACCATAGTATGGCGTAACATGATTTTATACCAATTTTTAAAATATCGAAAACTTGTATTTATACAAACAAAAATCAGCTTATTTTTGATCAGTAATTTACTACATCAATCAACAGGTATAAGGTCTTTAAAAGTGCATACTTTTGTTATAAAAAATTTGAGTTCTCCTTATTTTTTACAAATAGATGCAAAATTCTTTTATGCCACTCTGCTTCTCATGGCTTCACATGTATAGGTACCTACTTATAAGTAATAATACCTGCTCCGATATTATGCTCCGTTTGCATTTCAAAACAAATATCTAACTTTGTAGAGTCAATATTGAAAATTCTACAACACTTTTTACCGTTAGAATAAATAAAAAGCAAAAATAAAAACAAAAACTGAAGTATTTTGTTGTTTCTTCTGAAGTAGCTAAAACGTATGTAATTTCACTCATGGGAAACGTTTTAATTCAAATTTTCAGCAGTGTAGCGTTTTTATTATTTTTTTTTTTTTAATAAAAATTGTTGACGTAAATGTATCTCATGTTTTCCCATCTCAAACGTTTCGGTTGGAATTTAAATGTATTTTTTTTCTCTCTTGTATACTCAATCCTTTATAGAGTTATGGTTAGGTACCTATTTACATTTTAACCTTCATCCTATGTCATCGTTTGTTGGGTTGTTGAAAAGTTGTGTTGTACATAAGTTAGGTGAAACGTAGATACTGTGAAGCGTAGCCATACTACACATTTTCAAATTTAAATTATTGCTTTACTTGTGTGTTTTTATTAGGTATGTTGATGGTTAAAGATAAAGGAGTGGATTTGACAGGTAAAAAATACAGGGGCTTATTTGAACAATAGGGGGCCTAAAGTTGAAGTTTTTGATTTTATTACTTCCATAATTGTTTTCTTCTTCTGCTTATAATTTCAATTTTGTTGCTTTAAATTTCAACTTTTTCATTCGTGCTCAACTTTTCCCTTTTGATACCACGAAAAGGATTGTGCGAGGTGCGTTCTTGTTTCAATTCACCATCACCAGAGGTAAATTCTAAACTAGAAGGAATTCACGAATTGATATTTTTATAGAAAAAGAAAATTAAAATTTATTAAATTTGATAAATCGAAAATTCAAAAAAAAAAAAAAAAAATAAAAAAGCCTTGAAGCAAAACCTTTATTAGGTAAGTGTTTTGAGTTTTTAGTTACGACCATGCATTAGGGAGATTGAATAATATCCACCATACCCCAGGGTAAGAAATATGTAAGTATAGAGTGTAGACAGACTACAGACACACTACTGTTATCCTGTTAACACACAGCATATTACAGTAACAACTACCTGGCCTAACAATCTATCTTTCCGTGATTTTTTAAGAGGCTTAGAACTTTTTTTAAAAAAAAAACACAAAAAATTCGAAAAAATGAATGAAATATTTATTTGAATCGATAGTTTGAACCTTGCAATTAAATGTTTACAGATAATTTCATGCAAATGTTGACCGCGGCTGCGTCTCAGGTAGCCCATCCGCTGAGTCCAAATTTGGCATACTCTTTCACACATATCGGCCGGTATGTCACGAATGAATGCATGGATGTTGGCTTCCAGTGCGTCAATCGAAGCGGGCTTGTCCCTGTAGACATTAGCCTTGACATACCCCCACAAAAAATAATCTAATGGTGTCAAATCGCACGATCTAGGCGGCCAATTGACCGGCCCGAAACGTGAAATTAACTGTTCACCAAACTCGCCTCGCAATTGCGCCATTGTTTCGCGTGCTGTGTGGCATGTGGCACCGTCTTGTTGAAACCACATATCATGCAAGTCAAGAACTTCCATTTCGGGCAAAAAAAAGTTTGTTATCATCGCTCGGTAGCGTTCACCATTGACAGTAACGCTGCGATTCGCCCAATATGGCCCAATAATGCCGCCGGCCCATAAACCGCACCAAACAGTGGCTTTTTCGGGATGCATTGGTAGCTGTTGCAATGCTTCTGGCTGATCTTCACTCCAAATGCGGCAATTTTGCTTATTTACGTACCCATTCAACCAAAAATGAGCCTCATCGCTGAACACAATTTTTCGATAAAAAAGCGGATCCTCGGCCAGCTTTCCAAGAGTCCATTCACCAAAAATTCGGCGTTGTGGTAGGTCGGCTGGCTTTAGTTCTTGCATCAGCTGTATCTTAAAAGGCTTTACGCCCAAATCCTTCCGCAAAATTTTCCACGTAGTGCTGTAACAAAGGCCTAACTGCTGGGAACGGCGCCGAATCGACATTTCGCGGTCTTCTGTCACACTAGCTGATACGGCCGCAATATTTTCTTCGCTACGCACAGTACGTAAACGTGTTGGTGGTTTAATGTCCAACAAAGTAAATTTGGTGCGAAATTTGGTCACAATCTTCCGAATAGACTGCTCAGAAGGTCGAGAATGCCGATCATAAAATGGAAGCAGCGCGCGATGAACATTTCGAACCGAGCACGAATTTTGATAGTAAAATTCAATAATTTGCAAGCGTTGTTCATTTGTAAGACGATCCATGGTTAAATTGCAAACCAAACTGAAGCTGTTTGACAGTGACACAAGGTACTAAACACACGTCAGCTGTCAAAACCAGTGTTGCCAAAACCAAACCAGCTAAAAAATCACCGCATTCATAAAATAGATGCAAAGAAAAAGTCAAACCGCACTCACCCCATTGGACCCACCATCAACATAATTATATGGTAGATAAGTTTTTGGTGAGAATAGTTTGAGTTTAAATTAAATTAAATGAATAAACGACAAGGAAGAACTGGTATGCGATGAGACGAGTGAGACCATCCTTTTTCTCGTCACCGAAAATCCTTTTTTATTTTTTTTTTTGTACAAAACTCAGCCATACACACGTGGATTCAGATAATGTTTTGAGTTAACTTGACACACAATCGCATTTTTTGTTTTTATTTTTTTATTCAATGACACAGGGAAGAAATGTATTTTAATAAAAATGAATTTCGCTTAAAGGATGTTTAGAGAATGATAATAATTGAAGGAAATGTTAACAAAGTTTTTTTTTTTTTTATTTGATAGCAAAGCTTTTATGAAAAGTTTTTTGTTGTCAAGCTGTTTTAAAATGTATTTTCCTTGAAACTTTTATTTGTTGAAAGTTTATGCATAAGTTTTTTTCTTTTAAGTAAATAAAGTCAAACTTATTATTTTTTTTTTCTGGAATGCAAAATTAGGAAGAGAGAATAAATAATACGTATGATTTAAAATCAAGTATAGATATACGTTCTAGATATTGCATTTTGCAAGTTACGGATAGGTATATCCAAAAACCAAAGTTACTTTTGTTGAGTTATGTAAATTTGGGAAGAGCATCAACATTTTTGTCGATTTTAGTATATACACATTTGGAAAGAATGAATATATTTCATAGTTACTCAACTTTACGCATATACAAATTAATTCAAAACAATTTTGAAAAACTGTCATATTTTTGTTATTTTTTGCCTTGGTTTGTGTTTGGAATTCATTAATTACATTTCTCAAACTCACCTCTACTTGTGTCTCTTGCCTTTAAATCAGCTTTAATAACACGCCTGATATAAAAAAAAACAATCTCAAATATTTATTGCACATTTTTCTTTTAGCTTGATAGCCGATATAGCTTTCCGTTCATAACTGGCCTATAGGTTATTTCAAAAACGGGGTGTATTTTGAACATAAGATCTATTTTGTATTTTAAAACAAATAAATAAATTTTAAACTTGTATTAAATTTACTCAAAAATGGGATTTAGTTAAACTTAATAAATACAAGGCAATGAATTTATCGCACTTGGTTTAGGTAAATCTGTAGCAAAAAATTTTTGAACGTACCCCCCTCTTTCCTTCCTCCTATAGAACATTTTTTCACATTTTTGACTTTCTCAATATCGGCTTTATCAATTTGAATTAGTTTCTGATTTGTATACATCTATGCCGGAGCGGCACGGAGTGAAATAAAAACGTGGACTTTCCTCTGTGCGACGTTACGAGGGCACACTTAACGGTGTATAGTACATTACGTTAAGGAAGTTAGCATAATAGGATATTGGGTTCGTTCAGTGACAAAAATCTGAAGATCCCCTTTAAGCAAACTAGTCCGTTTTGGATCGGTGCACGTAGTCAACAACCATACGACTTCGCATACGGATCCAAATATGTATCTTCAGAACCGTGAGTCCCGGCGCTCACACATTGTTATACAGAATATTTAAAGAACTTTAAGTATTAAAACTTTAGTAATAATAATTAATTTTGTAAATTCGATATTTCAAAAACCAACTGATTATTCTTTTTTAAAACTTAACTTTTAGGTTACTGTAATTAAATAAATACTTAAAATTTTTGTAGGTACCAAAATGTTTTTGTAGAATATTTTTAAAAAATTGAACACCCAAAGCCATAGGACTCTGACATCCTACCTAAAGCATCTTGATTATGCGGACGACGTATGTTTGCTCTCTCATAGGATCATGGATCTCCATCAAATGGCAACAAGGGTGGAGAGAGAAGCAGAAATCGTGGGGCTAAACATCAACATCGGCAAAACAAAAATGATGAGCCTCGGAACCCAGACATCCTCTCTTATAAATATCTCCCAGCAGCCGGTAGAGAAAGTTCAGAACTTCCAATATCTTGGAAGTATCATCTCTACCGAAGGCGGTACCGAACAAGACATCAGCAGCCGTATCGGGAAAGCAAAGGCTGCTTTCGGTATGTTAAAAAATATATGGATGAATAACTCTCTCAGTTTGAGGACCAAGCTACGACTGTTCCGCTCCAATGTAGAATCCGTACTGCTTTATGGATGCAGCACCTGGAAGGTTACAGCAGCTGTCACTAAGAAGCTGCAAACGTTCGTTAATAGATGTCTACGAAACATACTTAGGATTTTCTGGCCCAATCGTATTTCCAACGAAGAGCTCCTTAGGAGAACGGGCCAGGAACCTATCGACTCTATTATACGACGTCGAAAGTGGCAGTGGATTGGACATACGCTTCGAAAAGGCAACGACTGTATTGCAACGCAAGCAATGCAGTGGAATCCGCTCACACAAGAAGGACGAAGAGCTGGGCGGCCGAGAAGCATATGGCGTAGAACAGTCGAGGAGGAATCAGCGCAACTAGGCAAGAGTTGGAGGGAGCTGAAACACATCTCTGGAAACCGCACACGATGGCGCGTAGGCGTAGTCGAGGCCCTATGCCCCACTAGGGGTCCCCCACGGACTTAACAGGTCTGAGGACCTAAGTAAGTAAGTAAAGTAAAGCCATAGGTAGGGCCGCACCAACCATTTGTGCAAAATGTGCAAATGCACGGGGCGCAGAATTCTGGGGCTCATTACCAGGAGCATGAAAATGTAATCTACTCTTGCTCAATCAAATATGTAGTGCCATTTGCATTTTAACCACAAACCTTGTTCAAATAATCCCAAAATAACATCCATCACAACTGTGCTAAGTTATTTCTTGCACACTAACTAACTTTCATAGTTGGAAAATTTAAATTAAAATATCGTAAAATTAAAGATCCCACTAGACCTACGCAAAAGTCTTACACATGTGTATCAGTGTATGTATGTATGTATGTATGCATATATGTACAAATGTAAATATAAAAAAGGGCGTTTTCTACAAATCTTGCACAGGGCACAAGTTTGGCTGGGGCCGGCTCTGGCCAGTTGAAACGACAGTAAATTTTGCATCCCCTAAGACAAAAAAAAATCAGATTTTTTTAATAAATCTTATTTGATGAGAAAAAAAAATTAAAAAAAGTTGCAACAATTTCAAAAAATTATTTTTATTTTCTTATAAAATTTTATAAGCATTTTTAATACAAAAATTTGGGAAGTTTTTGTTTTATTTGATTGTTAATGTGGAGTTAAAAATTGAAATTAAAAAAAAAAAAACATCTATACTCGTTTTTAAAGTATCAAATTTTCAAAAAGTCATTTTGAAATTTCTTTTTTTTTTTTAAAGATCTGATATGCAATAACAATTAAACATATTAGAAGTTTCTCTATACAAAATAAGTTAACTTAAATCTGTTAATCAGATATACCGTTATTTTTAGATAGAAGAATCTAATAAAAATCCGTTTTTTCCTTAGTTTAGAAAAATTCGACCAAATCGTAAAAAAAACAAAATGGTTCTTTGGAAGATATGTACCATTAAAAACCATTTTTTGGAACCATTTTTAAAAATAAAATTCGACCAAATAGTTTTAGAAAGAGTTTTCCAAAAAAAACATTTTAAACTTAAAAAAAAAAAACCAAAAAAGCGAGAAAAGCATAAACAATAATTAAAATGGTTTTGAGGTGCTATTAATAACCATTTTGTGGGACCTTTTTTCTACTAAAACGCAGTGCATAAATAAATAAATAAATTTGGTCACACGACAGCTCGTGTAGATTCATGGCCCAGGTATAGGTGACTTACAACTTTCTATAAATACCATTACTCTGTGCTTGTTGTTTGGATTTTGGCCCTGCAATTTACTGCCGAATCCAAAAGGCTAAAATGAGAGGCACTTTTTCATGACAAGATATACTCTTAGAGGAATTGTCATTTCCTAGGTGGAAGAGGCTGAAAATGAAACCTAGACCTTCGGCATTTCGCACTATGTCACGGGCTGTTTATGCTATTACAATTAACTGAATTTTTTGTTTTAAATCTGTGGAGCCGATTTTGAGGTCAAAAAATATTTTTTTATTTTTGGCCACAGGTTGTATTACAGGTACCTACCTTAGATTTTGGATATAATCAATAAGAACCTTTCGGGGGAATGTCCAAAAAACGCTAGAAAAGGCAGAACCATGGAAAAGATATCGATGTACTCCCTGAAGATGTGATGGAACTTCTTAAAATTTCATTCGTTTGTGTCTTTTGAAAATTCATATTAAAAACGAGTTGTTGTGAAACATGTTATATACGAGTAAGAGTCAATATTAGGACAAACACCCTCGTTCCATTTACAATAAATGACTTACGGCACTGGTGTCATACTGTAAGCTTACGGGCTGCGTCACTGGAAAATCTGTAAAATGTACAATGTACATAGATGTACATTTTTGGTTATCAAAAAAATTTCACAATTTTTCGAACTTTTCTTATGCATTTAGAAAAATTATGATAAAATACTTTCTCATACTCAAATTATTTTTGTATGAATGAGGAAAACTATCAAACATATTCTGAATTTTCGGACAGTAAATTTCCATCATGCAGGTATCAAAAAAATAAATTATTTCTTGGCTGAGCCTCAATCAATTGAAAAAACAATTATTTACGAAAGTAACAAAAACCATTGTTGTGAAAACGTACAAATACACATACCATTCATCATCGAAAAATAATCAAAAAAAAAAAATCCAATCATTTGAAGTTGGTCGAATGTAAATGGCTAAAAGCTCTATATAGCTAAAAGTACTTTACTCAAAAAGGCCCAATTAAGTTAACAACAAATCTCTAACCAAAAAAAATTCTGTATGTACACTTGTACAGATACAGACGTATCAGCTAGACTAAGTAAAGAACAATGTTGAAAGTTGAACATTTGATGAGAGACAAAAAAAAGGGGCACTCCATCCATTGCAGCAGACCATCAAGAATCGTTTCCACTTTGTTATGTTGTAAACCATGTGAAGGAATTTCCTCCGAGAACAAAGCCCCTCCTTTGCCCGCCACCCAACGTGCCAACACCAATGCAACAGAGAGATTCCTTTGGACCAAAACACAGTATCGATGGCGTTCTGTTTCAGCATTATATTATTATGTCTATGTGTATAGGTATACATACTGTCGAAACATCATCCTTCAAAACAACGGAAACAGAATTGTTCGAGAAGAAACTTTTTTAATAATCCCAAAGCAACTCGAACAAAACTGAACGTACAAATGTGGGTAAAAGCCTAATAGATCCACCCATCAGAAGAGCTCTCTCGAAGTTCTTGTTACGGTCTTTAGAGGCAAGCAGATACAGCTAGCATCATGTGCATCGCATATAAGCTCTTTATTATGAAGGTAGGTATAGTGTACTCTCACCCACTCTATAGAGGACTTTATATCTAGGTGTGTGGTGTATTTTATCGGACGGACGAAGTTTGATGTTTCACTTTGAGTTTCCAGGACTGCTTTATTTCCGGAGTCGATGAAGGTGCACTTTTTTACTCGGTTCACTTGGTTGTAGATAAATGAACTCAACGTATGAAAAAATAGGTTATTTTTTTGGAAACCGATTTGCCACAGGATGTTATCGTATTTATGTATTTTTATTTTTGTTCTTCTTATACCAAAAATTTAGATTTTTGCTTCGGAAAAAGATATTGAGATATTGAGAAAGGGTATAGGTGGATCTAAATTTCTGAAACAAAATGTAAGTACATGATCTGCATAAAGCTGAAATGGATTTTAACAAAGGTTCTTTTAGAATATTAAGGCTAATTTCCGCTTCGTTACTCTTCAACTTGGTGGTAAATTAATCTTCTGAGTTTTGAAATTCATAAATAAATTTACAACCTTGCATGTATTTTAATAATTTTCGAACAAACCAAAATGATCCTTATTCCAGTTATACCAACCATAAACGCTTCCGGGAAATATATTAAATTAATTGTCGTAGGCGTGTCAAAATATCATAAATCCCTTCAAAGTATGTATGTTTTTTTTCGTTTGTGTTTATTCATGTTAAAAGCAACTCAAGAAAGTGTGAAGCTTAATTTTATTAATTTTGAAACAATATTTACGAGACAACAAAAGTAGGTATATTAAGTGCTCCAATTAACTTTAGCCCCTCGACAATATTTTCACACGTGATGAAATCTAGGCAAAGAAATGGGATTCCTATATTTGATTAAGAACTTTTAAAAGGAAGAACAATGTAAATGAAAAGCAATAATTGCAAAGAGACTTTTGGGTTCTTGCCAGGGCCGGACCAACCTTATGTGCAAGATGTGCAAATGCACAGGGCGCATTACCAGGAGCAAGAAAATGTAATCTGTTATTGCGCAGACAAATATGTACTGCCATTTGCATGTTAACCACAAAATATGTTCAAATAATCCAAAAATAACATCCATCTGTGCTAAGTTATTTCTTGCACACTAACTAACATCACTTTCATTGTTGCATTCAATTAGAATTTAGCTCAAATTTAGCTCGTAAAATTAAAAATCCCATTAGAATGACGCATTGAAAGTCTACCTCCTGGGCAATGTGGAAAGGTCTTATGCATGTGTATCAGTGTTTGTATTTATGGATGCAGATATAAAAAGGGGCGCTTTCTAAAAATCTTGCACAGGGCGCAAGTTGGGCTGGGGCCGGCCCTTGTTCTTGCTGCACACTCAAGTTTGAAGGTCTTATTGTTTGAGCACTTTCTACCAAACCTTGAATAGGAATTGTTTATTTTTTAATCTTGGAATAATATATATTGTGTGTTTGTGCAAAATAAGGAATTCTATTATTTGTTCCTTAAGTTGTAGAAGATGATTTTCTTAGTAAATAATTAATTAGAGTTTTTGAGCGCAACCATTTTGTTTCTTGAATGTAAATCAGTTTATTTCAAAAATGGTGGCTCATAAGAAAAAAAAAAAACATTTTTACTTTTTGTTTGTGGGTTTTTATGTGCAAAATTTTGCTTAGAATGTGAATAATTCTCTAAAAACTCACATAAAGTTGCCTTTTTCAGAACCTCCTCAAAAAATCAATTTAAAATAATAAAAAAAGTTTTAAAACCAGAAGAAAAACGCAGTCAATCCGGTTGCATGAAATCCATTTTTGTTACAATCGATTTCAATTATTTTACCAGCGCGTTTTGTACTTTAGTATAGGTATTTAGTTGGACAATCTATACAGCACATTATAAAGGGTTTTCCAATAAGAGGTGTTATTTTGATATTCAAATAAAATGGCATTTTTTGAGATAAATGATCAAATGCTCATTTCATTATAAAGAAAAAGGTATGCCGTTAATAATAGAACACAACATCAGCCAAATGGCCGCCACGACCCCGCTTAAAGGACCATATCCTTTTCATGAAATTTTTCATAACCAAATCGCAAAGTGGCTGCCCTATGTCCTCGATAGCCTCACGAATTCCATCTTTGAGGTCTTGAATCGACGCTGGGCTGTTGGCATAGACCTTATCCTTCTCGTGGCCTCAAAGGAAGAAGTCGCAAGGTGTTAAATCACAAGATCTCGGTGGCCAATTGTGATCACCTCTTCGAGAGATAACACGGTCCGGAAACTTTTCCCGTAAAAGATCGATGGTTTCATTGCTTGTGTGGCACGTAGCGCCGTCTTGTTGAAAGTAAACGTTGTCCAGATCAATACCATCCAATTCCGGCCATAAAAAATCATTAATCATCTCTCGATAGCGCAATCCATTGACCGTAACTGTTGCTCCAGCCTCATTTTCGAAAAAGTAAGGTCCAATGACCCCGCCGGACCATAAACCGCACCAAACAGTCACGCGTTGAGGATGGAGAGGCTTTTCAACAATAACTCTTGGGTTTTCCGAGCCCCAGATGCGACAGTTTTGCTTGTTGACGTAGCCTCCGAGGTGGAAATGAGCCTCATCAGTCAAGATGATTTTTCGATGAAATTCCGGACCCAATCAGCAAAGACACGACGTTGTTGATGATCAGCCGGCTTGAGTTCTTGTGTTAACTGAACTTTATAAGCCTTAAGACCCAAGTCTTTATGCAAAATACGGTGTAATGACGTTTCTGGAATGCCTAATTCCAAAGAACGACGAAGAATGGACAAACATAGGTTTTCTTCAACACTTTGGGCCACAACAGCAATATTCTCAGTTGTTCTTGAGCTACGTGCACAGGTTTTATTCTTCTTCTTGCGGTCCGACAAGGTGCTTCACGACGACCCAAAAATGTTTTAGTTTTACGAACCGTCTCTGCCTAATTTTCACCATTTTTATAGTGAATTTTAATAATTTCAATGGGTTGTTGAAGCGTGTATCGTTCCATTTTTATTAATGGCGTAGTTTCTACTTGTCAAATGTTAAAAAATGACAGCTTCAAAAGTGACAGAAATAGCGGGCTATTCAAAATAACACTTCTTATTGGAAAACTCTTTATACAAGTACCACGGATGTGATTGGTATCTCATTCAAAGCGGCAGAAAAATGCCCTCTCTTTAACATATTTACCATAAAAATAGTCCGAAAATCTTCGATTCCGTCATGCCACCAAAGAAAGAGCAATGTTACCCCTATATAAGTCGAAATCTGCCACATAAACAGCAGCCAGACTCCAGACAGGTAAACTATGTACGGGAATTTCCACAAGGGCGATCAACTTATGGTTATTTTTTTGTCATTTACAAGGAAAAATCATATAGTAGGGGGATCTATTTCCCCCCTTTTAAGTGAGAGGGGAAATTATCTAAGAAGTTAACATGAAATAGAGAAAAAATGTATTAAAAAAAAGGCAACTCTTGCATAATGTCATCCTATACCTTCTTTTAAAGCCAAAATTCCATACTTTAATTATTTTGTTCTTAAATCAAATTGTTTTAACGAATAGATTTTGAAAAAAAAATATTTTCCAAACTCAAAATTTTGACAAAAAAAATGAAAAACAATTTTGTTCAAACTATTTTTTTTTTTTTTTTTTCAAAATTTAACGTCACTTAGGCCTGGTTTTTCAATAGTGAGTTAAACCAGATTTAAGATAACTCTGCAAATAAATGTACCTATCTACAAATAATACAAGAAGCATATTTTTAAGGAAGCATATGTATGCGGAAGAGCTTAACAAACTCAGAGGACAAAACAACAAAATAATTTGTTCAAATAATCCAGAGTTAACTCACCAAATTTGGTAGGTTAATCCGGGTTAAACTTTAATCTCGAACTGAAAAACAAGGCCTGAGTAGCATTTTTGTTATTAATATTCAATTTGTTCTTATTAATTTTAAGTCAAACACTAAAACCCAGATGCTTTAATGTCTACTACACTATATCGATGATAGAAACCAACTTTTTAGCTATGTATGCAATAAATTCTATCATTTTAACACCCCACCACAATCATATCAACACTATTACTCACTTGATACACTTTATTAAATAAAAGAATTAAAGTTCACATTCCAACTCTATTTCATCATCCTCAGCCAAAACAATTGTATTCTGTCGGCCTCGAAATGCCAAAAATTTCTTGTCGAAGATTTGAGTGAATATAAAATTTTTATAGTCAACGTTACATAAAAAAATATACATTCCACGAAATTATTGAAAAAGTATACTTACTCAACAAAAAATCCTGAGAATATAGGTACCTACCATTGACATAATATTATTTACCTATCAAATTATTAGCCTCGTAAAATTTCAACCCCAAAGATAATAAAGCGTTTTGTTGCCTAAAATACTTTCGTATATTTTTAACCATCACACCTTGTAGGTTTAATGTAGGTACTTACTTCATTCACTCAACAGAAGAATATATACCTATTTCGTCCTTCCAATAAATAAAATAATATTCCAACAAAAATAAGGAACATACACTGGGACATTCTCTGAAAATCGATACTATAAATCTATCATGATCTAACGAACATATAAAAAGTATTCCATAAAACATACAAAAATAATAATACGAAAAAAAACTCACATTAACCCACAACCCACAAGGGACAGTGTTTTCTTTTTCTCCTATCAATTTATGTCCTTTCATGTTCTATATATTCATGGTCCCATACACCTATAGTTACATCACATACAAAATAAACACATGTCAGTTTGACACATATAAAAGAAAAAACAACAAGAAAAACGAATTTCGCTGCAGTAAACATTTGACAAACTGTTCCTCAATATTTGAGCTGACACTTTGAGGTGATAGTACACTTTAAAAGTATGTTGTGGAGGAATTCTTGCAACAAGCCGAACAACACAGAAACAACCAGAGAAACAGATCGGTACAGTTACAGTGACACAGAAAATTTAACAAATGTCCTGCGTCATTGATTTGCATAGCACAATAAGTTTCCCATCACACTTCATCCGGCCACTCCATCACTCACACCTTTTCGACGATTACTTTTGCTTGTTATCCTTTTTATCCTTTCGCCCGCCACCGTGCACCGTCGGTCGCCTTGCCACCATCAACCTCTTCTGCAGCAAAAAAGAAACAACATACAAATCAAGCTCCTGAGTCGTGATTTCAGTGAGACTAGCATGCCAACCAAAACGAAAAAGGACTTTTCATTTTACTTATCAAACAGAATATGTCTCGTTTCAAATACCAAATACAGATTGGAGTTTGTATCGCTTGGAAACATATTTTTGAGATATGAAAATCCGAATTCCGACTGTACATATGTATGTATATGTATATGTGTATTGGAATAAAACGAAATACCACATTCTTTCGAGTGGAAATGAAAAAGGAAGTGGAATTTTGTTTGGCAGTGGCGCCCAACGCGAGGGTGGAGAAAAATAAGCCTTCGCTACATAACATAAGTAGATGGATAAAATACCAGAATGCAATATGCAATGAAAACTTGAATGGATGTATTTTCATTTCCTTTAGCATACATCAGTACTTTTGGATATACTCTTCTACTCTACTACCCAACCCATGGCCATGATAGTTGGGTATTTTTTTTTTTTTGTTCCTTCCTCCTCTTGGAGTTTTGTTGTCAAACAATATGGAAGCATACAAGACGATGGATATGAAAGAAGAACTATCTGCAACACTTGAGGAAGTTTTTTTTTTTTAAATTTTATTGTTGTTATTTTGTGTGCATGACAATGCATTTTTGAAATATTCATAAATAATACTAACACAACCCAGGCCAGGATCAAGTTAAATCGCATAAAGCCTTCATATTTTCCATTAGGAGAGTAAGATTTTAATTTATAAAGAAAATGTGTTGTGCTGTGTATATGAATGGCTGTCTTGTGTCAGGCTTCATATAGTTATCATTTTATCATGACAGTTTTGAAATAAACTTCATCCTTGTGTCCCGCAAAATAAAATCGTGTTCAATTAGTGTGGAGAATTTTATAGAGAAATTATAAAACAATAGTAGGTACCTTGGGGTTTTTTTTTCTCTCATCAAGATGCCAGAACGGAGGAAAGAAGATTTTATATCAAGTTTATATATTATGATGCCCGCATTCGTAGAGATCATCTTTATTTAACTTTTAAGATTCATCCTGTAGGTATAGCTTGAGAAGTTTGCGTTTTTGTCTTCTTCTTCTTCTTCTTTAGCTAGTTCTTGTAACTTTCTTTGTAAAGTATGTATATAAATACAGCATATCATTATATATGTTAAGAAATAAATTAAACTGCAAACTGCACTTAACTTTTTTAATTGATATCTGATGAACATTAGGATCAGAGTAGAAAAGGCTTTTATTTTTATTAGGATTCTTTGGCAACTTTTAAGCGGATGCAGCAAAGTGTCTAATTTCTTATAAATGATGGAATAAATAATTAGCATAATAGACTCAGTGAACAAATTGTTTCTTAAAAGGTGTGCGATCAAATGAAAGTTAAAGTTTTCCTTTTTTTTTAATGAAAAGCAAATTAATAGTTGTTGGTTTTGGGAGATTTCATAGTTGTGTATTTTAACCTAATGGATTTACAATAAAGTGTTTTCCAATAAGAGGTGTTATTTTGAATAGCCCGCTATTTCGGTAGCTGTCAATTTTGAAGCTGTCATTTTTTGACATTTGACAAGTAGAAACTACGCCATTAATAAAAATCGAGCGATACACGCTTCAACAACGCATTGAAATTATTAAAATTCACTATAAAAATGGTGAAAATTTGGCAGAGACGGTTCGTAAAACTAAAACATTTTTGGGTCGTCGTGAAGCACCTTGTCGGACCGCAATACAGAAATTGGTGGACAAATTCGAGCTGTTGGGACAAGTTAGTGATGTGAAGAATAAAACCCGTGCACGTCGCTCAAGAACAACTGAGAATATTGCTGTTGTAGCCCAAAGTGTTGAAGAAAACCCAGGTTTGTCTATTCCTCGTCGTTCTTTGGAATTAGGCATTCCACAAACGTCATTACACCGTATTTTGCATAAAGACTTGGGTCTTAAGGCTTCTAAAGTTCAGTTAACACAAGAACTCAAGCCGACTGATCATCAACAACGTCGTGTCTTTGCTGATTGGGTCCTTGAAATGCATGAAAATGATCCGGAATTTCATCGAAAAATCATCTTGACTGATGAGGCCCATTTCCACCTGGGAGGCTACGTCAACAAGCAAAACTGTCGCATCTGGGGCTCGGAAAACCCAAGAGTTATTGTTGAAAAGCCTCTCCATCCTCAACGCGTGACTGTTTGGTGCGGTTTATGGTCCGGCGGGGTCATTGGACCTTACTTTTTCGAAAATGAGGCTGGAGCAACAGTTACGGTCAATGGATTGCGCTATCGAGAGATGATTAATGATTTTTTGTGGCCGGAATTGGATGGTATTGATCAGGACAACGTTTACTTTCAACAAGACGGCGCTACGTGCCACACAAGCAATGAAACCATCGATCTTTTACGGGAAAAGTTTCCGGACCGTGTTATCTCTCGAAGAGGTGATCACAATTGGCCACCGAGATCTTGTGATTTAACACCTTGCGACTTCTTCCTTTGGGGCCACGTGAAAGATAAGGTCTACGCCAACAGCCCAGCGTCGATTCAAGACCTCAAAGATGGAATTCGTGAGGCTATCGAGGACATAGGGCAGCCACTTTGCGATTTGGTTATGGAAAATTTCATGAAAAGGATATGGTCCTGTAAGCGTGGTCGTGGCGGCCATTTGGCTGATGTTGTGTTCCATTATTAACGGCATACCTTCCTCTTTATAATGAAATAAACATCCGATCATTTATCTCAAAAAATGCCATTTTTCTTTGAATATCAAAATAACACCTCTTATTGGAAAACCCTTTAAATATTACCTTAATATATATAAAACAAACTCAAGAACGGCTGGACGGATTTTAATGATCTCTGATTTGTTGGATTCGTCTCCGCCCAGCAGAATAACCTTTAAAATATCGAAAAAATTCACTTTGTAGGGTGAAATGAGGTGAAATGCTTTTAAAAAGTTTATTTTTAGGTAACGGCTCCCAGGCATCTCGGCATCCCTGCCAAACTCGTCCGCTTGTGCAGGATGACGATGGAGAAATCTCGCTGCTCCGTTAAAGTCGGTAAGAATACTACCGAACCCTTTGAAGTCGAGAAAGGTTTGAGGCAAGGCGACGCGTTATCATGCAACCTGTTTAACATCGTTCTTGGAGCAATTGTACGTAACTCGCAAGTCAACAACAGAGGTACAATTTTTCAGAAGTCCGTTCAACTACTTTCTTATGCGGATGATATTGACATCATTGGGAGAACGAAGCGAGCTGTTACCGGCGCGTTTGCAAGTATTGAATCGGAGGCGGCAGAAATGGGTTTGGATGTTAATGAGGACAAAACGAAGTATATGCTATCATCGAGAAAGGAATCTCAACATCGTCGACTCGGGCAAAATGTCAGGATGGATAGGTACAACTTCGAAGTCATCAAGGACTTTGTCTACCTGGGCTCCACTATTACATCGCAAAATGACATCAGTGCAGAGATCAAACGAAGAATTACACTTGCCAATCGCTGTTTCTTCGGGCTAAGAAGGCATTTGAGTAGTAAATCCCTCTCTCAAAGAACCAAGGAGACCCTATATATAAGACCTTAATCATCCCGGTCCTGCTATATGGGGCAGAAGCATGGACCCTATCAAAAATGGATGAGAACCTGCTTGGGTGCTTTGAGAGGAAGATTCTTCGGGTGATCTTCGGTCCAGTCTGTATCGATGGAGTATGGAGGAGAAGATTCAACAACAAGCTGTAGGGGCTTTACAGCGACGTCGACCTGGTCAAAAAGCTGAAAATACAGCGGCTGAGATGGTTGGGACACGTGGAGCGTATAGACACCAACGCACCAGCGCGACGAGTCTTCGAATCTACCCCTGATGGTCTGCGCAGCAGAGGAAGACCCCAAGGCGCACACAAGTGGAGAACGACCTGAGCCAACTCTGAGTGCGAAACTGGAGGCAGCTAGCTAGAGACCGAGCTGGCTGAAGGGGCTTGTTGGTTGAGGCCGTAGTCCATCCTGGACTGTAAGCGCCATCAAAAGTAAAGTAAGTAAGTAAGGCTCCAAGGATATTTTTTTAATTTTGCTATTGGTAGGGTGAAATGGGGTAAAATAAAAAAAAATTGTGGATGGCTTTAGTAATATTTTTTTTTCTCAAAAGTTCGGTATTTATAGGGTGAAAGGGGGTAAAAACGAAAAGTGATAGGTATCCGATTTAACAGTTCTGTTTGTGTTTGAAAGGCTATTTTAAATGCTATTCATAGAGTGGAATGGGATAAAAATAAAATAGTAATTTTGGAATACAAAAATTCTTTCTGTGTTGGGAAAGCAATATACTTTGGGCTTAGAGGGAAGTGGGTTCGAACCCAGAAAATATTATTCGATTACAAAAAAGTTAAAAAAATAATATTTTATTTTGTAATTTTTATTCAAATCTTAGGTTTGTCTACCCGTGCGAAGCCGGGCGGGGCTAAATAGTAATTTATAATTAAAGACACCAATTTATGTTTTCTGGAGTGTTGTATTCCTTTGTTGCATTTTAATTCCATAGCAACATAAAGCTTGAATTTGTCTAATTGCATAAGAGTAAGATATAGAATACTGTGTTCATGGGACACAAACTTTCATGATTACATTGTTTTTAATGCGGAAAAAAAACTCGAAAAGTTTTGCAAGATATTGAAAAAAAAAATAAAATTAACTGTGCAACTCAAACTGAACGAACAATATTTAATGGGAAAGATTTGTTTTTCTTTGTGGTAGTAAATTTTCGAAGAGAAAAAGTAAAAAATTGAGGACAAAGTTCCTGCATTGAAGGCCATCAGTGACTGGCGCCACAAAAGAGTATTTTCAGGCAAAACACGGAAGAAATAGATTTAGCTTGATTATACAAATATGTTCTACATACTTCCTTTACGTATACTAAAAATATAAATTATTTAATTTTTGAAAAAAAGAAAATTTAAACTTTATTTTAAGAGAAATTGTAAAGAAGTTAATTTAATTAACACAGAAACGAAGTTTAATTATAGACCTCGAAACCGTTATTCGTAAAAAAATAAAATGTACAACTATAACTCACGAACTTGCTCCTGTGATTCATGTTGTTATTTTATACAGTAATATCTAAATTTAAAAGGAATTCCTGAGAAACATTTTTCATAGAAATCCATCAAAGCGTTAACGAGAAAGCCTAGGGAGCACAGCTGTTCGAAATTCTGCTTTCAACATTCTGCTTGTTCTGGGCTTAAATAACTTTGTTTTATTAAAGTAAAAAAAATACTTTTTCCTTAATTTCTGAATAAATATGAATTTAAGTGAAATTCACATAGTAAAAAGTTAAACCGAACATAAAACAGAATTCTAAATAGCATATACAGGGCGATTTGCATAAGGTGTGAAAAAAAAGGTTCGACTTAGACAAGAAAAAAATCGTGTAAGAGGGGGGTCTATTTCCCACCGTTTAGGCGGGAGTTTTCTGAAAAATTGACTTGAAACAGAAAAAAATTGTTAAAAAATAACGGTAATACTATAGCATGGAGTCATGGTATAGCATTTTGAAGATCCAGAAATTGATTCTTTAATTTTAATTTTAAATAAATTCGTTCGAGCGTCTATTTTTTGAAAAATTAATTTTCAAAGTCAAAATTTTGAAAAAAAAAAAATTATTTATTTTTTTTAATATTTTTTTTTCTTCAAAATTTTACACTATTAAGTATTATTTTTTTGTCCAACATTCAATGCACTTATATTAATTTTTGATCATATACGAAAAACCAGATGTCGTAATATTTTCCAGTTTTTGAGAAAATCAAAAATCACTTTTTTCTAAGAAAAAACCTTTTATTTTAGTTTTTACGTGGTAGACACCGTCGCCAAGCCGACCCCACAGTAATAAAAAAAAAAAAGTGAGTGCCGGGACTCACGGTTAAATATGTGTAAACATCAACGTTTGTCCAAGTGCCTTATTTTTGTTACTGAACGTCATCAAAAGAAACATATTGAATAATTAACACTACATTACCTATCTGTAGGCAGTGCTTAAAAAGCTTTGCGTTGAATGAACGGCAGCGAAATACCCACTGGGGGAACCGCTGTAACGAAATTTCCAAGCACTAAAAGGCTGGTGGTGAAGTGTCCAACGAACGGTGAAGGTTCGGTACTGAAAGGTCCTGCTTCGTAGTTCACTCTCAACTTTAAGATGACTTCACATTACGCATGGTTATTGTTTACGGTAATCACTCTCTGAGCAGCGACAAACAACAACTGTCAGCGGAGAGCACTAAAATCGTGGTTTCAATTAAATGACACCGTACCAAAACTCCAAAGGAACTTAATGGTTTGACTGACAGGGGCCGAATTAAAGTATCCAGTTAGAACTGTCAACGAACTTGCAACCCTTATGAAACTCCATCTTTCCATCGAGTAAAACTTACAAAAAGTTCAGTCTTAATTTTATACTGAACGAACCTCAAATGAATGTCACTATGAGATAGCCGGCGAATTATATATCTTGAGTTTTTAAAATATTTAGTTGCAGTTGTTGTCAGTGGAAATCACTAAAATCGCAGTTTCAATCGATTGAAACCATCAATCGCCTATGGAATTGGACGCTGTGATTTTTAATGAATGTTAACTTTGTGCAAGTACAAAAGTAGCCGATAACTCTGCAATTTGTTCAACCTCAGCTATTTTGTATTTCCCAGCCACCTACGTCCCTCGCCTACGTGCCAAAAAATGCAAGAAGAAATTGCATCGTTTAAAAGCAGTATGATGTAAACGTAGAATTTAAGCTCAGATTTGTATCACTGAACGCACCCGATATCCTACCATACCTACAGCCATTGACCTAATAAAATACGATTTTTTTGGCCCTTACAAAATGGTATAGCATGGCATTGTAAGTGTTATCGTTGTTTTTAATATTTTTTTTTGTTTTGCACCTTCTGGGTAGATGGGGGGAAATAGACCCCAGGACTATTAAAATAATTCCTTAAAGAAAAAGTGTCCAGCTATTAGACTACATTAATGGGTGATTTTTAAGCTGGTTTGGTTTTGGCAACACTGGTTTTGACAGCTGACGTGTGTTTAGTACCTTGTGTCACTGTCAAACAGCTTCAGTTTGGTTTGCAATTTAACCATGGATCGTCTTACAAATGAACAACGCTTGCAAATTATTGAATTTTACTATCAAAATTCGTGCTCGGTTCGAAATGTTCATCGCGCGCTGCTTGTGTTCAGCGATGAGGCTCATTTTTGGTTGAATGGGTACGTAAATAAGCAAAATTGCCGCATTTGGAGTGAAGATCAGCCAGAAGCATTGCAACAGCTACCAATGCATCCCGAAAAAGCCACTGTTTGGTGCGGTTTATGGGCCGGCGGTATTATTGGGCAATATTTCTTCAAAGATGATGCGAATCGCAGCGTTACTGTCAATGGTGAACGCTACCGAGCGATGATAACAAACTTTTTTTTACCCGAAATGGAAGTTCTTGACTTGCATGATAAGTGGTTTCAACAAGACGGTGCCACATGCCACACAGCACGCGAAACAATGGCGCAATTGCGAGGCGAGTTTGGTGAACAGTTAATTTCACGTTTCGGGCCGGTCAATTGGCCGCCTAGATCGTGCGATTTGACACCATTAGATTATTTTTTGTGGGGGTATGTCAAGGCTTATGTCTATAGGGACAAGCCCGCTTCGATTGACGCACTGGAAGCCAACATCCATGCATTCATTCGTGAGATACCGGCCGATATGTGTGAAAGAGTAGGCCAAAATTGGACTCAGCGGATGGGCTACCTGAGACGCAGCCGCGGTCAACATTTGCATGAAATTATCTTTAAACATTAAATTGCAAGGTTCAATCTATCGATTCAAATAAATATTTCATTCATTTTTTCGAATTTTTTGTGTTTTTTTTTTAAAAAAGTTTTAAACCTCTTAAAAAATCACATCATTATTATTTACGAAACTTTTGGGTAGCATTTTACCTTAAATTTTAAGAAATCAATTAGTGATTAATTTTCCTTACGTAAATATGTATATATATGTACAAAAATAGGTATTACAAAAAAGACTTTGAAATGTCCACTTTCCACTTCGATTAAGGATCCTTATCTGCATCACCAGGTACCTTAATACATGCTTCATAAGTTTCGGCCTTTTAAGCCCACATTATAATTAACTGTCGTATCTTCTTCTTTGATTTAAACTTTGCTTCTTTGACATTATTTTTGTGTCTATAAATCAAAAAAATATAAAACATTTACCTACTTGAAGGACATCTAGGTACAATAAAAGGTTTTTATTGTTCTCACTCACATTTAATTTCCTTCAACAGAACAACATACTTGTCAGTAAAAATCAATACCATCAGCATTTAGCTATAACACATGAGCCTTTACACAAAAAAATCAAAACAAAAAATCAATTCTTGCTTAAAGTAATACTTTTACACCAATACATAAATACAATATACTGGAGGATGACGCGTGGCATGTAGAAGTAGGTAGGACATGTATTCACAGTTAAAGAAAATCGATACGATATCCTTTCTTATTCTTCTTTGTCATATACAAAACTGCACATCAGGCACACACACAAAATTTATATTAACATCAAAACTAATTCCAAATTTATGCCATTGTTAATGAAATCCTTAACTTACATCCGGATGCTTTGACATTTTATTGTTTTCGTCACACATCCAGACTCCAGAGTTTCAGCACTGATGAAGATTTATGTCACTTGCCAAAAAATGATATTCAATCATAATTTTTGTAGAATAAACAGAAGAAGGATATATTGTACTCAAACAATGGGAATTAAGCCACTTAAGTAATCAATTTCTAGATGTCTCTAGCAGAGCACTAACGGATTATTTCCCTCCACAGAAACAAAATTTCAAAGAAGAGAATACAATTTTCAGTCATTTGTTCTGTGATTGTGTTTTATGAGTAAGAATATATACTTCCTCACAACAAGGACACTACCGATAGTAAATAGTTTTGATTGTTATCCTGCGGTAAACGAACTTTTAAAGAACACACATCAACAATTTCGTGAACTTTGTCTTCCTGTGAAGGTTGCGATTCGGAAATTGATACCTTTCGCTGCTGAGAGAGTTTTTTTTTATAAATAGTTTTTGTTTATTTTAATAAAAATTATATAAGTAAGTTAAGACAATACAAGTAGAATAAATTCACTTAAAATAAAGTGCAAACATGAAGCGGAAATACTTGTCCTTATGGACACCGGACAGCTTACAGGTGAGCCATTAATTTCAAAAAGAATGAATTTTTTTTTCGCAGAATGATAGATGACCATTTAATACAAGCAAATTTGTGAGTATCGCGTCTTACAGTTAAGATGGGAAAATATTAACGTTCGCCCAAGCACCGGATTTTTTTATAACTGAACGTAACCAATTTAAAGATTGATTTTTTTAGACGAGTGGTTTCCAATCTGGCAATACTTTTTTCGGAGTTGGTCTTTTTGACAGCTGTCACTTGATTTATACTCAGTTTGGTTTGTTTTGGCTGAATGGGCCCCAAACGAGATGGCCACCGATCCCGATTTTCACAAGAAAATTTTGTTTAATGATGAAGCTTATTTTTGGTTATCGTATTTGGAGTGATCATAATCCACAAGCCATTGTTGAGACGCAGCGCGCGGCACAGTGGCCGGTATTGACTTTTTTGGTTGCAAAAATCATATCTCTTAAACTAATAATGATATCGCCAAAATTTCTATAAGGCTATATAGACTATAAAGCTTGTGAATTTTAAGAAAAAATCTGCTGCTGAAATATGCTGAAATATGAAGTTTAAGTTAAGGTGGTTAACAGAATTGGTATTTAATTCTAAAAAGGTCGAAAGTCAATTAATGAAAAAGTGAAACACTGGGGAAAGAAGAAAACAAACCAATTTGAGTGAAACAGTGGGGCAAAAAAAATCTGTTTTTGTTTTTTTTTTATTAATAGATTTTCAATTTTTTTTTTAGAAGAGAGTACATTTATAAAGTATTTTATTGATAGATTAGAATCCAAAAAGAAGTAACAAAAATATACATACAAACATTAAATTTCTTAGAAACTATCATCTAGGTCCGGGGTAATGCGTAATAAACTTATAATTTCCGGTGAGTATTGTGCTTTCAGATCTTTTTGGTTTCTAACATGCGTTAAGGAAGAAATAAGTGGATTGGATGAGATTGCTAGCGCATGTTAAATAGGTCTTCATTCTGTCAAATTCTTGAAACTTTGCACGTATTTTGATATCTGTATTTCTTGTAGTCTTTATTTTTGGGCTCCTGGGCTTTTTTCTGACAATTTTCCAAGTGGTAATGATTGGTGTTCGATGATATTTTGAGTATGAACCAAAATTTTATGAAGAGTAGGTGTGAGTTTTTTTTCAGGGTACTTTTGTTTTAATAACTCTGCGTTTTTTGGTGTATCCACTATCCAAATTTAACTGTAATCACTACTTCCCTGCTATTCAAAACATTAAGTATTATATTGATCCTGGTTATAAGCTCTTCATTGACTCCAGTTATTCGAGTGGTTGCCTCAGATTGTTCAAAAATCTCCTTGAAGTGTTTCAATCATTGCTATTTATAAATCCATGCTCATTTGGCCGGTTTTGATATAGAGAGATGAAGAAAGCCATTCCTCATTTTTGTTTATAAATTTTAATCTTGATCTATGGGCTGCAACCCATTTCTTATTGATTCTCTTTAATTTTGCTTCATTTTCCGATAAATTTTCACCGGATAGTTGATATTCACTTATTATACTATTGCAAAAAAGAACTCTTCAACACTTTCAACTTTGACAAAAAGTTCAAACAAAATATTGTATGGTATATCCATTTTAAATAATTATTTCCTTATACAACATGCTCGATCGCTCGTTCAAGTTTTCAATGATAATTTTATCCCAATGTTTTATCTATTTACACCATAAAACTAAATACTTCCACTAAAAATATTCAATTTTATGACATCCTGATAAGGTAATCTGTTAACCTATAAGATTTAAATCTTAAAAAAAAAAAATTCTAATCCAGTTAAAAACTCTCAACCATCAAACTAGGTACCTGACAATAATTAATCATAAACGAAATCAAAAAAATTCATACTTAAAATAAGGGGTCACAAGAAATAAGCTATAAAACCATTTTAAAAAAATTAGGTAGGTTTTTCCTTCCAAATTACAAAACCATTTTATTTCAAACAAACACTCATACCTGCGAAACGGAGAAAAAATATTTTCCATGCTTTTTTTTCAGCACCTGACAAAAAAAAAATCAGAACAAATTACTGAATTCATTAAAACAAATCGCTCTAGCTCAGCTCTATGCAGCTGAATTTTTGGTTTTATATGATTGGCTGGATTATGCTTGAACCTTTTTTTTTCTACTCAGTGTAAAGTCGAAAAAGCGTGCAAAAATGGGTGTTTCAAAAAACATTAAATTTAGCAGTTTAAAAAGATTTAACATCTTTTTTTTTCATTTCTGATTATAGCAATTTACAAATATATCAAGTAAAAATAGCTAACAAAAAAAAGTTTTATTTTCACCTTTTTCCTAGTTTTTACACTCAAAATTAATTTTTTTTTTTTAAAAACAATTGTTTTTTTCTAACCATAAAAATTTGTCAACTTTGACTCGCTCTACAAGTAATAATAAAATATAATTTTTTCGATAACTATAGCTCCAAACATTTGTTAATTCAAAAAAATGTAAAAGTTTTGCATTATAAACCCACCCGAAAAATGAATTTCGCAAGCACTTTTGCCTAAACGGGCCACTGTGCGCAGTAACATCCTCAAAAAGTCACTGTTTGGGGTGCTCTATGGGCAGAGGGAATCATTGGTCCATATTTCTTCAAAAATGAAGCCGGCCATAATGTTACAGTCAATGGGGAACGCTATAGAAACCATGATTAATGACTTTTTCGTGCCTGTGAATTGGAGGATGTTGATGTGGACAACCTTTGGTTGTTGACCCAACAAGACGGCACTACATGCCATACAATTTATTGAAGGAAACTTTTGGTGAGCGTATTATCTCGCGTCGTGGGTCTGTGGCTTGGCATCCAAGATCGTGCGTTTTAACACCGCTGGACTATTTTTTGTGCGGGGTTATGTGAAATCGCGGATCTATGCAGATAAGCCCGAGAGGATTGACGCCTTGGAAGAGAATATTCGGCGCGTTATTGCTGACATACGGCTCCAATTGCTACAAAAAGTGGTCGAAAATTGAGCCTCCCGGCTGGAATTTATTCGAGCAAGGCGGAGCGGCCATTTTCCCAAAATCCTTTTTGAAAACATAATGGCAAATTCTTATCTTTATAAATAAGCTAAATTCTTGGCCATAACATTAAATGATATGCGTTTTATTTCCTCTTGAAAACCACACCACTAAAAAAACCACCCTTTATATGGATTTGAACGATATGTGTTTCCAACAGAAGGGCCGGCGGCGCTACGTGCCACACAGCGAACGCCACAATGTTATCCATTTTAACAACTACCTGTCCTTATTTAAAAATCCTTTACAATCAGGTTCAGCCGATTAGGACTTTATTAATTGAAAATTGATCGATCATATAGTACAACCGGGGTGTACGGACTGCGCTTGTGAAATTTAAACTATTCAGACCACCACTAATCCTCTTCTGTGTAAAATGAAAGTTCAACATTTTTGTTCTCGTTTTAAGTTCAAAACCATTTTTTCTGGAAAAAAAAAAATGTAGCGATCCCCTTGTTGAGTTTTTACGTAATTTAAAATATGTCATTACTGCGCTTTTTTTTTACATTAACCTATAATCGTGAATGAACCTTTAGGAATAAAAAAAAATACAAAAATATTTCATTGCGAGTGCAAGCTACTACATCAGTTTATGTCGACCCTCTCCCCTCCCCCCCCGGCCCCACCTCCTGGTGGTTGCTTTCATTTTTCAAACACAATTGGGAAAGGCACGTCAGGAAAATTAATTATTCAAAATGACATACCAAACGGACTCCGCATGCATGGAAGCTTCTATATAGTGTCTCTTGCACTGAGCATTTGAGACACAATATCCTGCCGCATATGACAGTATAAAAGCTTTATAAGGCAACAACTTCAGCTCTACTGCGTGTGTGCACTTCCCTGGCGATGTGCAATGTGCATTACCCTTTCCTCCGGTTTATGGAATCATTTAAAATGCATATGCGATATGTCAGGCTAACTAGCAGTTAGTATCCTTTTCTTCTTTTAGCACACTAACCCTCCCCCCTTTCCACATTCTCCCATCTACCGCAAACCTCCTGATGGGAGGCGATCTGTTTTAACAGAGAGGACATGCTGCGTTTAAAGTCCAATTTACAATTGGCAACAAAAAAAGCTGATTTATAATTCCCACCACTCTGTTGCTCGAAATATGGAGGTCGGCATATCCCAGGCTGTTGGGGTTTTTTTGCTAGGGGCATATAGTAGCGGTCGATGTGGTCGGTACTGGGCGGAGTTGGGAGTAGAAATCGATGACAATGCACAAAGATTTATGTGTGATAGTAAAAATTTAGCTATAAAGGACCTTTCACAGGCACATATAGCTGCTCGTCCTGGCTGATCGATTGTAATCCTGGTTTCGCCTGGTTAATAATTAATTATATTTATTATTATTTTTTTTTTTGCTTCGTTTCTTATGCGGTAAATAATCAATGCAGATTATTGTAGTTGGTCGGATAACGTGACATAAAAACAAGTAAGAAAAAAAAATGGAAAAGGTGGAAAAAAGCGTCATTATACTCATTAATATATTCCGCAATGGTGTATTATCCTTGGGGATTGGTAAATATTTTTTGTTTGTATGTATATATATTTTCTTTGTTTGCTATGGTCTACGTTGAGTTTGTTTAAAACAAAACTGGTAGTTTTTTTTTTTTTTTAATTTTATTGTTGCGTAGCTAAGTCCTTACTCCCAGGGGCAATTTAATTTACATCGATGGACTGGAGGCAGCGTCGGTGCTGGTGGGTGACATAAAAATAAAGGATAATGCGCTGACGATTGCCTTCGATTGGATATGCTGGTATGTACATATGTATAGGTAGATTATACTGGATATTGTATGAAATTGTAATGTGACTCATATAAATAAATATGAAATTGATTGGGGATGGCTGGAGGTGATTTTAATTACCTGTCTGATGGTGGGTTAAAAATAAACTTTAAATTATATTTCGATTGCAACACTGGTGTTATGATAATAAAAATAATAATTGACGTGACCTGATGCATGTTGTGTTGATGTGGAATTATGTAAATGTATGTAACGGGTGATTTTTTAGCTGGTTTGGTTTTGGCAACACTGGTTTTGACAGCTGACGTGTGTTTAGTACCTTGTGTCACTGTCAAACAGCTTCAGTTTGGTTTGCAATTTAACCATGGATCGTCTTACAAATGAACAACGCTTGCAAATTATTGAATTTTACTATCAAAATTCGTGCTCGGTTCGAAATGTTCATCGCGCGCTGCTTGTGTTCAGCGATGAGGCTCATTTTTGGTTGAATGGGTACGTAAATAAGCAAAATTGCCGCATTTGGAGTGAAGATCAGGCAGAAGCATTGCAACAGCTACCAATGCATCCCGAAAAAGCCACTGTTTGGTGCGGTTTATGGGCCGGCGGCATTATTGGGCCTATTTCTTCAAAGATGATGCGAATCGCAGCGTTACTGTCAATGGTGAACGCTACCGAGCGATGATAACAAACTTTTTTTTGCCCGAAATGGAAGTTCTTGACTTGCATGATAAGTGGTTTCAACAAGACGGTGCCACATGCCACACAGCACGCGAAACAATGGCGCAATTGCGAGGCGAGTTTGGTGAACAGTTAATTTCACGTTTCGGGCCGGTCAATTGGCCGCCTAGATCGTGCGATTTGACACCATTAGATTGTTTTTTGTGGGGGTATGTCAAAGTTAATGTCTATAGGGACAAGCCCGCTTCGATTGACGCACTGGAAGCCAACATCCATGCATTCATTCGTGAGATACCGGCCGATATGTGTGAAAGAGTATGCCAAAATTGGACTCAGCGGATGGGCTACCTGAGACGCAGCCGCGGTCAACATTTGCATGAAATTATCTTTAAACATTAAATTGCAAGGTTCAAACTATCGATTCAAATAAATATTTCATTCATTTTTTTGAATTTTTTGTGTTTTTTTTTAAAAAAAAGTTCTAAACCTCTTAAAAAATCACCCATTATATAAGAAAAATTGAGTTTTAGGAATTTGTGAAATTAAAGTGTACTTAAATTATAAAGCAAGGGTAACTATATTGTGAATATGACAACTTTATAATTCTGAAGAAAATTAGCATTTTGTAGTTTTTAGCATTTCTTGATATTTGTATTTACAAATATTCCATTTAAATCTTGTTTCATTCACTTCGCATGTGAGAGGGACACAATGTATTTTTTTTTTTTTTTTTTTTTTTAATCCAGGGATGTGATGAAAACTCAATTTTTTACTATAATTAACCTAAAATTTCCTTTTCACTTTGTTGAAACTGAAATATTTTAATTATCTGATATATTTTAGAAGTTATTGAAATTGGCCATTAGAATAAGTTTTTATTTCATTTAAAATGCATCTTAAGGTAAGTTTCAGATAGGCAAAACTTAAGATGTTGTGTTTTTTTGCAACTTTAACTGGAAATGGAAATTCTTATCAAACCGATGGATTTCTTTAAAATTAAAGATATATTTTATAAATTATATAAAAAGAAGGTTGAAAAATGAGGTCAATTCTTATACTAAGAGCCGATTTTTTAATCATTAATTATAAACATCCAGTTAACTATCAGAGGAATAAATAGGAACAAATTTTTGTTTTATCTGAAGAATAAGTTTGAGTTCATGCTTACAGCTTAAAAATTGGGTTTCGGCATGCCGTCTGTTGGTCGATGCGTCTGTACGTCTGTGTACCTTTGAGATACAATAAAAACAATTTTTGATTTGAAACATGTTAAGCAGTGAGTAAATTTGTTTGAAATGGGATGTCCCTCGCAACGTTGGTTGGTTATAGAATATGAACACAGCTAATTTCTTTGACAGATTATGATAACACACACATGCACCATAAAGTAAACAGAGCGGTATAAAAATCTTTCGGATTTGACAAAAGGTGAAAGAAGTGATATTGTATTTTATTATAAATGTAAGTCTATACATATACGTATAAATACAAATATAAAAATATGAGATTTCTCTCTGTCTCTAGTATAGGAATAGGAACATAATACATTACTCTCAATTTCTACCACACTCCACTTATGCACACCAGCTGTCTCCGGTTTGCTTATAAAAGCTGAATAAACAGCTGACTTGACGATACTCTCGCTCTACAACCCTATATAGCCATATTTAAATTATATAAAATACAATATACTTATGCCATAACCAAGAAAAAAAAAGAATAAAAAGTTTCCTAATTTACAAAAGAAGATGGCTAAAGAACTTAAGAAATCATCTAACTCTTTTTGAAATGAGAAACAATGAGGCGCGAGTATATTCGTTTGAATGGATGTCGCAATCATAAGATTAAAATAATAAATAAATAATTTAATAAAGCTGATGATTTGATTGTTCAAACTCCTATTGCAGCTCCTCCAAACATACGTTTATTTATAAGCTGGTTTATGCACCCTAAATTTTATCACACACAAAAAGATTCCACTTGAAAAATAAAAACAAACTGAAGGTATACTGAATGCATTTATATCTGTATTTTATATATGTATACATAAAATAGAGGGGACGCATACTTAAAGCATCGATCATTGCACAATTTAATAAATTTGCTTGTAAAACTAAAATAAAGCTAAAACATCCAATAAACAACTTTTAGGTAGAATTAAAATTAAGTCAACAATATTGAGCCATAATTTATTTCTTTACAGTGATGGTACATGTAGTAAAATATTCCTAACTCATAGGGAATTTTCGCAACTGGCACTGTAGGAAAAAATATTAGTATATAGCGTTTTGTTTTTTAATTAGTTTATTAACTGTCTCATTTTTGTCTTTGTGTGGAAATTAATATTATTCTTAACTTTGCTAATTTAAAAAAAAAAAAAACAATATTTGCATAGGTACGTAAATTTGTAAAGAGATGTGTTACTGAAAAACTTTTTTATAACGTAATCATTTAATTATTTAACCTAATAAAATTGAATTTACAAAAATATTCACCAAATGTTCATAACGTTAGTGTAGGGAAAAATGGGAATTTTTCCAAATGGCACAGGTAATTTTTTTGATTTGATGTATACCATCACTATTTTTTTACAAGTACTCAAAACGATTTGTTGTAAGACAGCTGATTTCGAAATTGAGAGTGAGTACGAGGAATGAGCCAAAGGCAATACCTTTTTCGATTCCATTCGGATTCTGTGAAGACAATTTTTCGTGATTCGTAGTGTAAAAAAAACCGTTAGGAGATTTGTTATGGTGGATTCTGTGATAGGGCTGATTACGTAGATTCACGTGATAGCGAAAGGAAACAAAATTAATATAATTCATGGAATTCTTAGTTTATAATTTAAGATATTCCAAAAACTACTGCATAGCTTTTGATTCAGTCCTTTTCTAAAATATTGTCAGCGAGTGTAAAACCTTAGAAAATATTTGCACATTTATTTATTTTTCAAATCTCTGTCAGGCACCCTAACACGACCGACGCGACGACGCACGGCTCACTTTGTATTTGATAACTCAGATTCTGCTCTGAACTATATAAGCGAGAGAAAAACCCCTTTTGTTAATTTATTGGCATGGGTGGATTACTTTTATGACCTTCATACACCTAAGCTTCATGGATTTAACAAGAAGATTTGTTGTGGTTTTTCACTTAATTCTGAGGTGAACAAAAAAAATCACCTGCCAACATGATGATGAATAGTTATTGCTAAGAAAACAACACTACACTATAAAATGACCATTAGCATTCACTTCTGCGTCTGTCTACTGAAATAACTTTCAATAATAAAAATGTTTCATTCATCCCGCTGTTTTATTACACTCTCCGAATTCATTTCGTAGTAGGTAAGGTACATACATACAGGGTGGGCCAAATACAAGTTTCTTTTTTAAAAATGCAATAAAATGACCAAAATTAAATTTTTCCCATGTAATATGGTTTTATTAGTAAGAGCAAACATTTCCATTAATTATGGAACACAACGTCGTTCAAGTAGCTGCCTCGGCTGGCTTCGCAGTAGCGCATTTTTTCAATCCAATTTTCCAGGATCTTGTTGATGGTTTCGGGCTGTAGATCACGAATGGCTTGGATGGTATTGGCCTTGAGTGCTTGGCATAACATCGGTCCTTCACGGTAACATACAACATACAAAAAAAAAAAAGTCCAAAGGGCTCAAATCGCAGGTCCGAAGTGGCCAATTGACATCGCCAAGACGGCTGATAACACAATTTGGGAATTTGGTGAGCAAAAGATTGATTGTGGCATGGGCTGTGTGGCATGGCGTGCCATCCTGCATGAACCAGAGGTCGTCTAAATCCATGAGGTATGATACCGACTTTCTGTCAAGATTTCGAGCAGGAAACAGCTGTTACTGTCAAATAACCTATGATTTAAAAATAAACCACTAGATGGCCCACCCGTTATATAGTTACTCAATAAAAAGTTTATCTAGAAAGATATGGCCCATCTATAGTAGGTCCCGAACAACTGACCTGAAAGCTAGGCCCAGGCGAGACATAGCCAGGGTTGTTGCGACATGTTCTGGTCACTGGCCAGTAAGAGAACATGCGGCGAAGCTGGGCATTCCATACAATTCCTTTTGTCGTAGTTGTGGGGACTATCAGGAGAAGGACAGTAGTTCACTTCCTCTGTAAATGCCCTGCTCAGGCCAGATTGAGAGCAAGATCATTTGGAAAAGCATTTCTTGAAAACCTAAACGAACTTTCTGTGATAAAGATCAAAGATTTGATAGCTTTCCTCAACGCAACGAAGTGGTTCTAAGTTTAACTTTGACTTAACTTCTTTACCGTATCCGGTAGACTCCTTAGACAGCACGTGAGCTGAAAAAGGGTGCCTACTTTCAGAATATAACCACAAACCCCTCCAATAAAACCACTTTCAACCCACAGGTCAATACAAGTTTATGGTATCAAAACGGCGCCCTCCGACGCTAATTGGGCCCGCGGAGCTAGTTCGGGCCCTTGTTCCGCCATTTTTACCTACCTACCTACCTACCTACTCAATAAATTCCCCATTAAACTCACAATTTCTACTCAGCACACAAAACCACTATTCTGCTGGATTACAAATTTGAAAAAAAAAAAAAAATTGGTATTGCATGTTGTGTATCTTGAAAACACTGCGAGAACATTGGAATGAGTCAATAAAATTCAAATAGCGTCTGATACAATTACTAACGCCAAACATAAACCGCGTTAATTGATTTTTGATACATTTTATTGCGTTTTCATTTGTTTTTTTTTTTTTTTTGTGTGTAAACAACACTCAAACCATACCCCTCATCCTAACTTTACCACAAAACTGTTTTTTGTATATATATTTCTTGCATAGCTGCTATCAGGGGTTTTGAACTATGCGGTTTCGGATCGCCTCGGTTGTATGTATAATTGAAAGAAAAAAATAATTTTTAAGTGCGGTTCGATTGACACCTTTATTATTGTTCGGGTTTTTTTTTGTGTTCGTGTTGTTGTGGTTGGGAGTTTAATTGAGACGTTTACACCCGAAATGTGGTTAAGTTGCGAAAAATTAAACTTTTTCATTTCACGCACTTTCTAAGGGTTTCTCTCTGTCCGAAGAGAAAAGGGAGGCTTTTTTGTGAATAAATTAACCCTTTTCCGAAGTTTCCAAAACACTCGTCCGTGAGAGGAAACAC
This sequence comes from Leucozona laternaria, assembly GCA_932273885.2. Taxonomy (NCBI): domain Eukaryota; kingdom Metazoa; phylum Arthropoda; class Insecta; order Diptera; family Syrphidae; genus Leucozona; species Leucozona laternaria. The sequence continues at coordinate 15,473,750 of OW026368.1, read as the reverse complement.
TTTTGTCAAAGATAAACGACGACGTGACTTAGAAGTTCAATCAAGTATTTTCAGAACATTCGTGAGTCGTGACACAAAGCATTGTGTCCTAATCACAAATGGGTTCCTTTACCTTTGTTCTACTTAAATTTATTATTCTCTAACAATAAGTCTAAGTCGTAAATATAATTCCAAAAGGTTTTTTCCGATTGATTAGGTTTTTTTTTTGTTTTGTCCAACAATAATTCAGTATTGACAATGGGTGGGCGGGGTCTTTTGTACTCAAAGGAATTTTAGATTCAAAGCTATTTAAAATAGGCTTGTAATACAAGACTGTTAGTGAAGAATTTCTTAATATTGGAGATATCGTTGTTGGTAATTTAGGGGACATTTTGCAGTTTTCCAACTTACAACACGCACAGGAATGGTTAAGAATGTAAGTCGTTAGGCCTTTTAGCGAAGCAGCGCAAGAACAAAATACCCGTGTTTTTTTTTGCAAGCCCCGAAAGATTTGGTTGAAAAGAAAATGACATCGGGAATAAGCGACGCCATTACAGAAACAACATGGAGTTTCCATACAAACTATCGATAGCAAGTATGTAGTTCCCGCCGATAACACAGTTTTTCTCCGTGCTTAAGTTAAGCCCCGAAAATTCTCTGCGCTTAGTTAAGCCCGAAGGGGATTAGTTGTTGTTGCATTTAATATGTAAATTGCTTAAATCCATAACCTTGTGGTTTTTTTGATCAATTTCCATGCTTGCGACATGCCTAACCCTTTACCGCGTGAATTATTGTTTAAAGAGGAAAAAAATAAAAAAACGCTTAAAATTACTTCTTTGGGTTGTTTTAAGACGTCTTTTATTAAAAACCAAAACAAATTTTTTTTTTTTAAATAAAAATTTATACTTAATTTGTATATTTTTAATATCAGTTTGCTACATGCTAAGGTTTTTTAGTAAAGGGTGTTTTTTTTTAGACGTGTGGTTTTCAATCTAGCAATACTTTCTTCGGAGTTATTCTTTTTGACAGCTGTCACTTGATTTATGCTCAATTTGGTTTGCCATTTCATAATTATTAACAACGGTTGCAACAACATAATTGCAAAATCGCATAAATTCGATCAACGATGGATCGGTTTCGCACCATTCTTACTCTATAGTGGATGATGCGAATCCTCAGAGACGCCGTACAGTGCGCACCAAAGACGCTATTGCTGATGCTGTGATGGAGCAGAGTATCGAAGAAGACCCGAATGAGTCCTTCCGCCATCGCACGCAACAATAAGAGCTGTGCCCATCCATGATTAATGACTTTTTCGTGCCTGAATTGGAGGATGTTGATGTGGACGACCTTTTTTTTTCAAAAAGACAGCGCTACATGCCATACATCCAACAAAAGAATCAATTTATTGAAGGAAACTTTTGGTGAGCGCATTATCTCGCGTCAGAGTCGTGGGCCTGTGGCGTGGCCTTCAAGATAGTGCGATTTAACACCGCTGGACTATTTTTATTTTGGTTATGTGAAGTCGCTTGTCTACGCAGATAAATCCGAGACTATTGACGCTTTGGAAGAGAATATTCGGCGCATTATTGCTGACATATTAATATACAATTGGGCCTCTCGGCTGGAATTTATTCGAGCAAGCCGCTGCGGTCACTTGCCCGAAATCATTTTTAAAACATAATGGCAAATTCTTATCTGTATAATAAAGCTAAACATTAAATTATATGCGTTTTATTTCTTTCTGCAAATCACACGTCTAACAAAAACATTCGAAAATAGGTATCAACTTTTCAGTTTTTTTTATAATTATTTTTTTTTTTTTCAAAAATTACGAATATATTAAATAAACAGTAAGATGTCTTCGTATAACTATTTTTTTTTAATTAACTCATAATTTATAAAATTCTTGTAGTAATTCCACCGCGTGTCTTCTTACGTTTACATAATTTACAATTTATTCTTTTACAGTTAATAATATTTCACAAATTAGGTATACGAAACCCTATTAAAAATAAATAAATTCCTTTCTCTTAAATTTGATACGAAATTGTTTCCGACGAACCAACAAAATTTTAAAGATCATTTAAAATACAGGCCTTAAAGATTTAATTGGAAATATATATATATCTACGTACTAACATACTCAGCAATAAATAAAACAAAACCTTTATGAAAAACTAAAATAATTCCACTAACTGAATAAAAAAAAGGTCCTTTAAAATAAGTATACGCCGCTAGCTCCTCGCCGTTCACCCAACAACCCGTCATATTTGTACAATGTACGTACATACATAAATACACACATACATACACAGATACACACATATATTTGGAATTTCAATTTTCTCCAATCGAAAAGTGCTTCAACGGGTAACCTCGGTTACGAGTACATTATTATTCTCTGGCAATAAAAAAATACACCACCACCACTCAAATCCACTCATAAAATTGCTATAACTTTAATTTTCAAGAAAAGAGTCCTTAAAAAAAGGAAGAAAAAAAAATTGGTATATAAAATTGGGAAAAATAAAAAAAAAATAATTTTACAACACGTAGGTAGATATCTATGGGTCTTCTAATGGAACTCAAATATTTATACGACAAAATCATAAACAAAACGAAAAAAACAACCGAAAGTCCTTCAAAGGACTTTGTATATGTATGTACATCAGGAAGAGTAAGTAGAATTATATAGTATAGCATCAATAATGAGCAGCAAAATTAAATCCATCAAATATCCTGTGGCATTTCAAAATGAAGATGGAAAAAAGTTAATTGGAAAAAATCTCCCCAAAACATTATAACAAACATGAGATAGACTCAGTGAAACCCTCATAATTCCCCAACCTATATTCCAGCACGCTATGTGTTTTGTTTCCCTTAAAAAGAAGAACAAGAAGAATAAGAAGGGAGAACATTTTATCTTTTTACATAATTAACAGGACCATTAGGTTTTGCTATAAAGAAAAGAAGGGATAGGCTGGTTGTAATAGAAAATTCTGAGTCTATTCTTAGAAAATTCAAAAAGGGACATCATAGAGGCGAACCCATATTTGTATAACACAGATTTGATGGTCGATTAATCTCAGACTACTGAAGGGATGTAAACAATTATTGAGTGAGTGTTTTGTCCATAGCCTTAACCCTTATTTTGAACTGACAGTAGTTTTTTTTTTTTTTTGAGTGGGTGGGAAAGTGTGTGTGTGGGGGGGGGGGGTAAAATGTCGCCACAGTAACTATGTGATCCTTTAGCTCTGATACTACTTAATGGTCTTGAACATTATTTATGAGAAGACTATGAAATGGAACAGAGTATTATGGAAGCCTTCTTTAAAATTGTTGTGGGACAGATAATGAAAAAATGTGTATCTAATAATTACTGAAATTTGTCAGTCGTTTTTCTTTGGTTTTAGAAATATATGAAACAGGCAAGATCAATACTGATTGATTGATTTTTATCGAATAAATTCAAAAGTGACAAGATTCATGTAGTAACCTACATACCACAATTTTCGTTTTTCCTAAAAACACAAGTTTGTTGCTGTTTTTGATTTATTGAGAAAGTGACTCTTAACATGCCAATTATCCCCGCAGAACACTTTCGCTGGTGGGTAGACTTCGGGCTCTCATATAGTTTTTATTTCAAGCCGCGTGAAGCCATATCTGCATTAAATTTGTTTTATTTTAATTTTTTTTTCGAAAATGGCTCTAACTATTTTTATTAAAATTCGTATTTTCAATGACCAAATTGATTGTAAGAGAGCTGTCCCAGGGTACTAGTGATTGGCAAAGGGAGAGGAAACGGGAAAGCGTGTTTGTGGAGGTAGGAGCCTCCATGCTAAATTATACGAATGGCCTTAAGATGTTCCTTAGTCGCTTGATCGAAACATGCCCCAATTTGGCGAAAAAATATTCTCGGAGCTCTGGTTTTCTAGTTTCAGCTAGGCTCGAGAATTCAGACATGAAATTATATAAACCTCCTTCCAGGTCTTCGTCTAAACACCCTTACAAAATACCTAAAGCTTATTGACTGTTTTCTACTTATAAGTAATAAAAATTTAATATGAGATCATCTGTAGGGTTTTACAGCTTTGTAAGACACTTCTATAAGACTTACGTAAGTTGTAAGTAATAAGTAAATAAATGTGTAACACCTTCCTTAGGACTCGGCCATGCATTTATCGACAAGCGAGAAGCGAGAATGTGATTGAGCGGAGAGCGACATTTCCGAGTGACGGGGCTTTCAAATTTATTCAATCCTTAGCAAAAAGTACCCACCTTCTATATGTATATCTTCGGAGCGATAACAATGTTTTAGAATGTAACTTAGCAACGGAATTTTCACAACTACTATAGCTCTCAAGAGAATTATCGCTCAATAAATGGCCAGTTGTCGCTTGAATTTAACTTATTCTTTAGTCACATATTGCGCACTGAGTAGAGAAGCCCTTAAAAGATCCAGCCATAAACTTCTGGAAAGTCGGGAAATCTAACCATTTGTCGTTTGCGGCTTCGATGATACTCTAGTGACTTCTACTCTTTTCGTTGTACTGGTACTGAGCCAAGAGTGTTTCCCGCGTTATTGCCTAAAAGCAATAAAATCCTGCAACAGGTTCTGGAGCTGTACGTGCCTACAATGCACCCGTACAGCTTTTTTGTATTTGTGAAAGAAAAAAAAAAATGAAAAATGGGGTTGCGCGGGCTAAGGTAAAATGGCGGTTCTGAGAACACCTGTTCCCGAACCCAATCAGCGCTGTTATGCAAATGAATGCTCATCAGTTTACCCTTGAGCCCAACTTCGGACGTACTGTTAAGTACAGAGATTCTTTCCTTAGTCGCACTACACGAATGTGGAATGCTCTACCCAGCCCAGTTGTCCCCTCCCTTGTGATCTTCAGACATTTAAAACCAATGTGAATCGGTATCTCCTTTTCAATTCCCTCCAATCTACCTAATCTCTCGTGCTGTGTATATCATTTTAAGGGTAGTCACAACCCCTTCAGTGAGCACTAAATATAAAAAAAAAAAATGAAACACGAGCAGTATGAACAAATATAAGCATAATCTATTCATTTTTGTATTTTTGTGTCTGATTTAAGTTCGACATTTAGTTCGTCATATTTTTGTCCATTCATTGACACTTTCAATAAGGTGTTCTGCAATTTAATTAAAGCTTTGTTGATATAATTTTTCTTAATGCTTGTATTGCCGTGCTTTCATCAAATGTAATATTCATATCTCGTGAAATTAAAAGAAACACAATAGGACCCAGAACACTTCCTTGTGGAATGCCAACGTCTATTTCTTTGAAATCTGAATCCATGTCTTACACAAAAAATTCCATTCTCTAGAATTGTATAAAGTCCGCCATCAGACAGAACTTCTCTAAATTTGAATTTGAGGCCTTCATTCTACAACTCTGTTAAAGGCACATCCAAAAACACTGGAGAAGAAATTGTTTTTTTTTTCCAGGGCTTTATGAATGATTTTTGGTCAACCTTCTACATCCTTATACTGATGTCTAGTTATTAGGCATTTTACATCTCTTATTGTTATTCATCAGCCAAGGTAATTGATTAATGTTCCTACAGACAAACAGAAAATAGGCCTTCTCTTAGTTCGTATATGCTATCACTACTGTACTCAATCCAAAACTAGTCCTCACAGTCCTTAATCGAAAGCAAAAAAAAAAGTATAAAGCCCCTTTCCCTTAAAGACCCATATGGCACACTTTTTCTCTCTCGCATTAAACCTTAGGTATATTTTCGAAAATTAAGTTGTCTAACTTTCTACAAACAATTTATATCCCTTATCTTTATCCATTTAAGTCCACATCACGTACCTATACTTCTTGTCACAATAAACGTGCTCCCTTTAGGGAATAAGTTTTTTTTGATTCATTGATCAAATAATCATTTAGGTTGGATAAACCTTTTGGTCAATATAAGTTTCAATTCCCAATTGTGTGTGCCCCTGTGCCTGTGGCAATCAATGTTTTAATCAAAATTCAAACATTGACCAAATGACCACACATAATCTAAACTTTAATGCCGCAAGTACTATAGTATCTCAAAATAAATGTCAACTCTGTTTATAATTAAGTTTCCAGCACAATTCAATCAAGCGTTTCTATTGATATTCCTGCAATGTCTTATAAATATAACGTAGTTGTTGTGGGTAAGAGTATATTCTCTAGACGATACACACGCAATGACCAATGACTATGATAAATTCACAAGGATATTTTTGGATTTTCATAAGTTGGGCAATTTTAATGGAGCTTGACGAAGATTAAAATTTAATTGTTTCTTAAAAAAGGGTTTTACAACAAGGACGCTACAAAAGTAGAGAAACAGGGACAACAAACGACGCCATATTTATTGCCGCTCTTTTGACATCTCTCTTCAGTAAAATTTGGAAAGATATACGAGCCAACAACGAGTCGAAATTATTAAAATTTACTACTGAAATCCGGAGTCAGTGGCCTCAACGTTAAGAGCGCTACGTCCAATTTATGGTCGTCATAATCGTCCTAGCAGATCAACAATTGAGCGTCTAGTGGAAAAATTTGAATCCACAAGCACAGTACAAAATGTTTCCACGCCAGTGAGACAAAGAAGTGCCCGTAGTGTCGAGAATATTGCTGCCGCTGAGGCTTCAGTTGTAGAAAGCCCAAATGTGTCTCTCACACGTCGTTCTCAAGCGTTGGGCATCTCTGTGACGTCGTTGTGGCGAATTTTGCGAAAATATCTTGGTCTACATCCTTACAAGATTAAATTGACGCAAGAACTGACGCCGCTTGACCACCAGAAGCGTCGTATGTTCGTGAATTGGGCTGAGCAACAACTTGAAAATGATTCGGATTTTCATCGAAAAATCATCTTCAGCGATGAGGCTCATTTCTGGCTGAATGGCTTCGTCAATAAACAAAATATGCGGTATTGGTCAGGCAGCAATCCACACGTGCTCCATGAGTCATCATTGCATCCCGAAAAAATTACGGATTGGTGTGGTTTATGGGCCGGCTGCGTCATTGGGCCGTACTTCTTCCGTGATGATCAAGACCGGCACGTTACTGTGAATGGGGATCGCTACCGTTCAATGATAACCGAATATTTTTGACCCCAATTGGATGATATGGACTTGGAGGACATGTGGTTCCAACAGGACGGCCGGCGCCACAAGCCACAGCGAATGTCACAATCAATTTATTGGAAACCAAGTTTGGAGAACGTGTTATCTCACGAAACCAAAGTTTGGAGAACGTGTTATCTCACGAAATGGTCCAGTCGCTTGGCCGCCTCGGTCGTGCGATTTGACGCCGTTAGACTATTTCCTGTGGGGTTACGTCAAGTCTATGGTCTATGCCAACAAGCCATCGATGATTGATGAACTTCGTACGAATATCGAACGTGAAATTGCAGCAGCATCGGCCGATTTATGCTTGAAAACCGTCGAAAATTGGGTTCAGCGTCTGGACTTCTGCAAGCGTGCCCGTGGTGGCCATGGAAATGAAGTCGAGTTTCATACAAAATGGCATCAAACATACTTTCACAAGTATAAAAAATTTTATTGATATCAAAAACCGTTTTTGTTTTATTAAAAAAAACTTTTGTAACGCTCTTATTGAAAAACCCGATATTTCAATATATATTCAACTGTGTGTACCTTGCACATATACCCATATTACATAATCAGGGCAAGTGAACTCTGAACTCCAAAAAGTATTGAAGTCTTTGAGGGCTATGTGTTGTATTATGACACGAATTTTGGTGTGATAAAGGTTGGGAGTTGGGAATAGAAATAGGATATTATTGATTTTTTTTGTTATCTTTGTTGAAACCTATATACCTAAATCTAAAACTCAAATAAAGCCTCCGAAGTGTTGAAATGTTGATTCTGCCCAAAAGTAATGTAGAAGTATACACTTCAAATTTCAATAAAACATGATAAGGGATCTCAATCGACAAGCAAAACAAAAAATGTTTCTAAACCTCTAACCTAACTGACTAAATTACAATCATCCTATATATTGGGCTTCATTTTATTATAATTGCCTTATTAACACGAAACTAAGGGTTTATACTTCGTCGGATTTTAAAAACAGTGCCCAATTCTGCCCTTAAGTAAAATAATCTTCTCTATATCTCTCATCAATTCCATGAGCTTATATTTTCATAAAGCAATATCCTTCCTTCCGTTCAGACAAAAAAAAATTGTTTACACATTTATGTATTTTTTTCTTCTTACTTTCAATTTTCTTTACAAAACCATCAGGAGTGTGGTGCTAGCTAATTCGCGATTTAGCAGGGCGGAGATTAAATATAAAGTAACGATAAGATGGCAAAAGGAAAATGCACATGCACAACCCTCTTTCTGACTGACGGACTGTCTGATGACATTTAAAATTACGTCAAATTCTGACACAAACCTGTCAAGGACTTGACGGTTGCGTTGACACTTGCACTTTTAGGGTTGATTAATTTAGTTGAAAGTGAAAAAATCCTATCAAAGAAGTAAGAATATACGTTGACAGGTGAGTAGACTTTGTTGCAACGCAGAATTTGTTACGTCAAGGTATAGCCTCTGCGTTGCCTTCCTGTTGATTTACATAAAGTGAAATTTGAGGTGAATACTACTATGATGATCTTCGCACTTGACTCTCTGACATTATAGATTACTTCAAATTCTGACACATAGAAGTCGAGTCGTGTGATCGTTTTTTTTCTTAAATAATTTTTGGCATAATCATCAATTGATACCACTGACTCTATTATATTTGTTGATATCATAAACTATTAAATTATGTGGATCGATCTGTGCCTTCACTGAGCACTAGACGCGTTCCTTTTTTTTTTATGTGTAAACATATGTCGACTGGAGAGTGAAAAAAAAATTGAGTGAGTGCCGGGACTCACGGTTAATATGTGTAAACATCAACGTGCGCGGATCCAAAACGGACTTGTTTTTGCTTGAAGGGGATCTTAAGATTTTTTTCACTGAACGCATCCATCCAAGTATGCAGATCGTAAAGTTGCACACCGTAACGTTGCACGACTTAACGTTGCACACGAACGTTCACGTTTTTTTTTTTCACTCTACCGCCAGCATGGATGCTTACACATCAATAAAAACGTGGACTTTCCTCTGTGCTACGTTACGATAGGTCACACTTTATTATGTTGCACGTTACGTTACGAAAATGTGCATAGTAGGATATTGGGTACGTTCAGTGAAAAAAAAAAATCTGAAGATCCCCTTCAAGCAAAACTAGTCCGTTTTGGATCCGTGCAGACAGTCAACAACGTAAGGATAACTTCGCATACGAATCAAAATACGGATCTTCAAAACTGCGCTAGAACAAACGTTAAGGTATATACATATTAGTTAGTCCCGGCACTCACACAATTTTTTCCTTGATTTTTTCGTTCATGGGCTTGAATTTGTCCGTCCCAGGCTCGATTTCCTTATCAACGGCCATTAAATCTAAACCAATTGAGTTTCATAAACACTTAATTAATATAAAAACGTTTCCATATCGGGATATGGGAAAGATAACGATTTTGAGAGTTCGGTATTTTTTAAAGAAAAAAAGGCCGTCTAATTTACTAAGGTCAATTTTTGCCATACGAGTAACGGTGAAAAGGAATGCAGAAGAATGGAATGGACTTCAAAGGAGGATGGCTTGTGTTTTCTTTAAATTAATTTTATCAAGTAGACCTGAACTGGCAATGCCTGCAGTCAATAAAGTTGGTGAATAAAAAGTATGTAAGCATTTACCACGACGCATGTCTACTTTTAAGGGATTTGAATTTATTAATTTCAGAAGGTTTTCTTTAGGAGGTAGATTATATTTATCATCCTAGATAATGGTCGCCCCCAAACAAATTAGATAAACTTACGTTAAGCGGTGTCCTTAAACGGTATCTGGACATCAGGATGGCAAGGCAACTATCAGGCACTCTTGGCTGATTTTTCACTTAATTGAAAGAAATAGTACCTTCCTCCTCCCGAAAAAAAAAAATCACTTTTGTTGTTCGAATACGTTTGGAATCGATCCCAATTTGGGATGATAAATAATATTAGTATCGACGTTTTTCTACTTTTTTAACTTACTTTAATAAGAATGAGTACGAAAATTGAGTCGAACATCACACATAGCAGCAATTAGCCCCCAATACTGGTTCAATATTTATTAATTATTAACGGTGTGTGGCAAGGGAAAGTGTATCCTGCCCGAAAGTGAGAGTAATGGCCTTACACCTATTCCCATCTAGCTCACGAAAATTGTCTTGGCATCTATTAAAGAAAATTTGTAGGTCAGTTTGATGTAATTTAGCCTCGGCCATGCATGTATTGTGTTTTTTAAATACGCTTATCATCTGCGGAAGACCAAAAGTTTGGATAGATAACTTTTGAAATTTCAGTTTTAAATAATCACCATATATTTACCCGGAGTAAAATTCTGCAGATGTCACAATCATTTACACAATCATATATGTAGAGCTTAGGTCACTTTGTAGCTAAATCTTGGCCTTAATTCACAAGCTAGTTAGTGACTTATGAATTAAATTTTACCACCCTTTATTAATAAATTGATACATAAATTGGCACAATCTTTGTTAAAGGATATTATAAAATGTATTTCACTTGAATTCTTTCGAAATGTTCATTTGAATGAATTAATTGAGCGAATGTGTTATCTTTATTTAAGAATAGGTGAAAAAATAATCAAAATAAATAAAATAACTGAATAATTTTTTTTCTGCTTTCAGGTACGTATTTCATTTGTCTATTTCTTCAAACTCAGTCTGAGACCCCACTAAGAACGAACCTCTTACCTTTACGTAAGTATAATCTATAAATTAGACATCCGTAATCATAAAAAAAACATTTGACTATAAAATAAGAATTTATTCAAATCTGTTGCCACTTCATGGCTCCGCATAATTCGTTCAACGAGCTTTTATCGCATTTTTCTTTCTTATGTAGAAATTGTCGACAAAAAGAAGAAGAAGAACAACAATTTCGAAAGAAATTGTTCATTTTTATCAATATTACTCACGCGACGCTTAAATAAAGCCATTTCCACACGTCGATCACATTCTTAATAAACTATCAGAAACAAATAAACTTTATTCAAACTTTCTTTTTGGTATCGTTAATACCTATAGTATGCTTACCCTCCTACTTTTACTAACTTTTGTTTGTAGTCTTGAAATGCTAAATTGCTTCGTTTAAATGGTAGAAGCCTCCTTTGCAAACACCTACTGTGCCTAATATTTTTTTTATTTATTTCGCTGTACAGTGAGTTATTATACCAAAAAAAATTGCTTTAAAAAAAAAAAAATTATTTCTGTTTTTAAGGATAGTTAGTGGCACCATGATAGCTGGCAACCAATTTGGACACTGAAGTATGGTATTTGTGACTAAGATCATCTTCTTTATACATATAATCGGATGGAAAATATACTTTGTTAAATTATCGTTAAAATTATATTTGACTCGTCTAGTTTGTTTTAATCAAGTGAACAATAACACAAGAAAAATAAAATATGTGATTGGTATAAAAAAAGTCTGATTGTTATAATGATGAAATTAGACTACTTTTGTTTACGTATTATTTGACCGAAGATGATATCTATCGAAAATAGCTTACGAAAACAAAACTCTTCATTTTGTTTTTATCCGGTAATTGGTATAAACTGGTATTTCATACATAGACATATTTTTTTCTTAAAATATGTAAATAATTAAATATTTAATCGATGAAAAAAATATTTATAAAGCTGAAATGAACGAAATGATTTATTTTTAAATCACTGTGAATTAGACCATTAGAACTCATTAAATGCATAAATATTAATAAAAATATATTTATAATATTTTATTAGACGTTTTTAATGATGTGTGCTACTTGGCAAAGCTATTCAAATAATCAAATTGTCTGTGCAAAAAGCTATTTATTTTTGATACCAATTGAACTTTACTCCAATGGTAGTAGATCTGCTCCGATTTGAAGAAAAGAGACAAATATTCTCCGACACTATGCTTTTTCAAGATTTACCCCATACACATTATGTTAGTTGATGCATTTTTTTGGTGTTCCCGCTTTAATTTCCATCAGGTACTTCTTGTTTGAGTTTTGAACTATTTATACCAATCAGGTTCGATTGGTGTAGCTTGTGTATTCTGTTTATATTAATGAATTCAGCAAGAATATGGAGAGCAAAAAATAAGCTTCACGTCCTTGAAAATTTAAACATCATTAATTTTTGATTCCTAATTTTCTATTTTTATTTTGTCATGCCAAATTAGATGTACAAATATACCACTGTACCTCTGTATAGGTAAGCAACTATGCTGTAAGAATTATTGCTCTGAAACAATGAAAAGGGGACTTATAGACGGCTGGGGAATGAGCATGCGAATGAAGCAACAGCTCACGAGTCACGACATACTCTGATGTGAGTGATGTGTGTCAAACAAAAGGTGTTTGGTAAATCAGATGCTTAACTACCCGTTAAATCTGACATGAGAGGGACTTCTTTTGTTTTTTCCAGATAGCCATGATACCATTTCGATTGTAACATCATCCCTGTTGTATATCGTGTGTATCAATCTCAATATGGTCTGATGGGGCATGTTTATTTGTGGTGGAAAGGACATCAACTTGACAAGCTCATTGGGCAATATAAATGTATGTTAACTCACAGTTCTATCAAAGATATCCATTACGAAAGCCATTTGCTTAATCAACTGAAATGGAAGTACCTATGTACCTATATGATATAGATAGACATTGAAGGATAGTGAGGGCTGAGAGAGTAATTGAGTTGAAAAACAAGCACCTTAACCGAAAAGCTTAGAAGACTATGATCATTTATCATTGTTGATAGGTACCACCTTTCCGCTTTAGATTTTCAACAGATTACATGCGAATGGATTTTTTTTCAATTTGTTTGAAATACTCTTAATTCAATAAGTAGTGCTGATTTAGCAATTTCATTTCTGAAAGCAAAAATAAAAAAATAAAATTTGTATTAAATTTTTTTGAAGATATTATAGAGGGTGTTTTTCTTAGACGTGTGCTTTTCAATCTGGCAATACTTTTTTCGGAGTTCGGTCTTTTTGACAGCTGTCACTTGGCTTATACTCAGTTTGGTTTGCCATTTTATAATCAATAGGCTTACTCCTGAACAACTTTGCAAATTGTGCAAATTTATTACCAAAATAATGGTTCGGTTGCATCCAGTATTCGGTCGACATAATCGCAAAATCGCATAAATTCGAGCAACGATGGATCGGTGTCGTACCACGTTTACTCTAGTGGATAATACGCATATTCAGAGACGCCGTACATTGCGCACCGAAGACGCTGATGCTGTGGAGCAGAGTATCGAAGAAGACCCGAATGAGTCCATCCGCCATCGCGCGCAACAATTAAAGCTGTCGAAAATTGGGCCTCTCGGCTGGAGTTTATTCGAGCCCACCGCGGCGGCCACTTGCCCGAAATCATTTTTAAAACATAATGGAAAATTCTTATCTTTATAAAAAAGCTACATTTTTGGCCATAACATTAAATTATATGCGTTTTATTTCTTCTTGAAAACCACACGTCTAAAAAAAACAACCTTTACATAAGACTTCCTGAATTAAAAAAAAAAGTCTACAAAAACCTTAAGTGTAAAAATTTGACCCAAAAAATTGTTATCGAAGCTGTTAGCGTAAGTACCTAGACCTAGAGCTCCCCTTAAAACCTATTAAACATCATATTTTATGTTTACTGACATGTTTAATGATGTGAATGACATTTTCGGAAATGAGTTTCAAAAACTACGAGATATTAAAGCTTTACAAAAGTTTCATCTTATAAAATTTGGTTAAAAAGTTTGTTGAAGGCTTCGCTGGAGAAACCTTAAAGGGAAACATTTTCACAAATCAAATAAGCCTTGTCAACGAAAGGCTTATGAAAGTTTGTCTTTTTGCCCATTTTGCCATTCGTTAGAATGGCCCAAATCAATAAATTTGTTAGGATGAAAAAAGCTTAAATGTTGTTGTTTTTAGAAAGCCTGTGATGGAGAAACCAATTTTAATTGCTGAGAGTTAATTTTCTTATTTAAATAATCCCCACCATCTACATCATTAACGTATTTTCACTGATTTGTGAACAAAAATAATCTTTGAGAAACTTCAGAGCAACAGAGATTGGAGGTGACATTGAGCTCAAACAATCCCACTCCCACCTGCCTTATTGTGTGTGATTGAGTAAAATTAAACCAAAAACAACAAAAAACAACTGAAATGCAAAAATGACAATAAATCTTAAAGGAAACACTCGCCGATGCCTCGGTTCATCTGTTCCTATAGCCTGTTCAACAGAAAACGTTTCGCCATCCTCCATTAATCTGCCAGTGCCATCGCCATACCTATCTACTCTTTGTTGATGCCCAAGCAAGAGTGCCAGATGGCAAAGTCATCAGAGAATGATGAAATCAATATCCTCCTCATATCCTTTTGTGTTCAATCACTGTCACTGACACCGGAACACGGATAAGTTTGGTGCGTTATCGCACACTCAACGATAATCCTTTATCCTTCAACATCGCACTATGATGTGAAGTGAACTTAAGCTCGTCGTTGTCGGCGCTCGGCGGCGGCGTCGACTGCCTCTGTTCTGTTGGTCGATTTTTGATTTTTGTGATGATGAATTGATTTCTGAATCGTGCTGAGGTAAAAACTACTCCGCTTTCAAGGTAAACGAACATAAGCACGTTTTGAAGACATATCGAGATCTCGTAATAAAGTTTCAGACTTTTGAACCACGCATCATCATAATCCAGAGGTAATTGGAATATGCTGTGAGAAAATTCAAGGAACAATGCCAGATATGAAACTGTATTGAATATTTTACGGTTCTAAAAAAAAGGTTTGGGATTTAAGGTAAAGGCTATAAGTGTGAATGAAGTTGAAACTGGAGAACATTCAACTGAATTCGTTAACCTTCATGAAACTATGGAAGGAAAATTTCAAAGAAAAAGCATTTCTATGGTGAAAATTCATTTAGTAATTAATAAAAAAAAATTTCCTGGAACTCTTCAATTTGAGTAAAAAAAAACTTTCAAACTTGCTGCACCACCAAACCATCGTCCATCAATTTCATTTGAAATTCCTGAATCCAACTGATATTTTCTGTCAGCAATCAATACCTGAAAAGTTGTATTTTTTCGTGCCAAAATGAAAACAATATTATTCAAGTCAATATTTTTTTTTTTTTTATAAATAATTTCATGACCCAAAACATCCAATCACCAATCGGTGCATTCCAGGCAAAATAATAATTTACACTGCCAGTCAAATTGTCAATCAGGAAACAGTAAACTCCTCGAATTTATAAGTGATGAGTGTATAAATAAAAACATTATACATACCAACATTTTTATAAATATTCTTTTTTAACACGAATTTTACTTTTTGAAAGGTGAAATTCAACAAATAAAAAAAAAAAAAGACGAACGAAAAATCAAGTTG
Organism: Leucozona laternaria; assembly: GCA_932273885.2. Lineage (NCBI taxonomy): Eukaryota > Metazoa > Arthropoda > Insecta > Diptera > Syrphidae > Leucozona > Leucozona laternaria. Next base: position 15,458,237 of record OW026368.1, on the reverse strand, counting down.
ATGTCAAAAGAATAAATTAAAAAGGCTGTCAAAAAATATTTAGGTAAATCTAAAATATTCTGCCTTTACTGTTTTGACTTTTGATTAAATTTTTATGAAAGTAGAACAAAATTAAATTTTAATGTTTATTTATTTATTTATTGATCAATGGATTGATCTGCTGATTACATTTAATAAAATAAATAAACTTACAATAAAAATATGTACATAGATTTTTCTAGCGGTAATTATTATTTAGACTTTTGAAGTATTTTTGATTTTTTAAGAGGTTTAGAACTTTTTTAAAAAAAAAAACACAAAAAATTCGAAAAAATGAATGAAATATTTATTTGAATCGATAGTTTGAACCTTGCAATTTAATGTTTAAAGATAATTTCATGCAAATGTTGACCGCGGCTGCGTCTCAGGTAGCCCATCCGCTGAGTCCAATTTTGGCATACTCTTTCACACATATCGGCCGGTATCTCACGAATGAATGCATGGATGTTGGCTTCCAGTACGTCAATCGAAGCGGGCTTGTCCCTATAGACATTAGCCTTGACATACCCCCACAAAAAATAATCTAATGGTGTCAAATCGCACGATCTAGGCGGCCAATTGACCGGCCCGAAACGTGATATTAACTGTTCACCAAACTCGCCTCGCAATTGCGCCATTGTTTCGCGTGCTGTGTGGCATGTGGCACGTCGCCGAATCGACATTTCGCGGTCTTCTGTCACACTAGCTGATACGGCCGCAATATTTTCTTCACTACGCACAGTACGTAAACGTGTTGGTGGTTTAATGTCCAACAAAGTAAATTTGGTGCGAAATTTGGTCACAATCTTCCGAATAGACTGCTCAGAAGGTCGAGAATGCCGATCATAAAATGGAAGCAGCGCGCGATGAACATTTCGAACCGAGCACGAATTTTGATAGTAAAATTCAATAATTTGCAAGCGTTGTTCATTTGTAAGACGATCCATGGTTAAATTGCAAACCAAACTGAAGCTGTTTGACAGTGACACAAGGTACTAAACACACGTCAGCTGTCAAAACCAGTGTTGCCAAAACCAAACCAGCTAAAAAATCACCCTTTACATACATTTACATATGAACAGTAAAAACTCTAATACTCGACTTTTAAATTGATCCCTACTCATAAAAATGTCGACTTCACTGCAAACGGAGTTAAACAATGTTAAGGACCGTGATATGGGTTCATTTAAACCATAGTTAGTTCTGTGATTAGATACATAGAAAAGTACACGTCTATTCCGAAGTAGTCTTTCCGGGACATAAAACGTAATAAAATTTAATAATTCTATTGAATCTATACGATTGCAAAGAATATCTTTAATAAAAATTATGCTTTTAGCATTTCTTCTTACTTCAACCGTTTTCAAATCAATTAGGGCACCTCTTGAAAAATAGTTCGGCATATCACCAGTCCAGTTCAAATTTCGAAGAGCGAATCTAGTAAATCTTTTTTGAATTCGCTCGATTCTTTGTATCCCATTCGCATAAAACGGACTCCAAATTATAGAACAGTATTCAAGATAAGGAAGTACTAATGAATTAAATAAGGTTTTAAGTGTATACACATCTTTAAATTCTTTTGAGTTTCTTCTTATAAAACCAAACATTGAATTACCTTTGGAGACTATAAAATCGATGTGCGCCTTGAAATCTATAATTTCGAGTCCACGAGCACACCAAGATCCTGCACCAAATTTATAATAAATAATTTATATAAATAATTTATAGCATTTATAGATCTAGTTGCACTACTAATCTTACATTTGGAAAAATTTAACTCTAAGTGATTATATTCGCACCAATCTAGGAAAAGATTTATTTCCGTTTGAAAACTAACACAATCATTTAACGAACGAATGGAATAAAACATTTTAACGTTATCAGCATACATTAAACATATCGATTTGTGAAAGGTCGAAGGTAAGTCATTAATAAAAAGGAGGAAGAGCAATGGACCAAGGTGACTACCCTGAGGAAGACCTACTGATATCAACAATTTGTCTTCTATCAGATAGGTATGGCTCTAACCATAAAAGAAAGCGACTATCACAACCTAACATCTTTAATTTATGAAGTAGTAAACCATGATGGACTCTGTCAAAGGCTTTAATAAAATCCGTATAGAGAAGATCAACTTGGAATCCCTTTTCAATTTCATTCAAACAAAAATTTGTGAAGAGACAGAGATTAGTTACCGAGGAGCGGCCTTTCATGAAACCATGTTCACTCAACGATAGTAATTGTTTCAAAGATAAATATAATTTATCAGTAATAATCTTTTCCAAAAGTTTTGGTATAGCTGAAAGCTTCGAAACTGGCCTATAATTATTAATTAATTGCTTGGGACCACTTTTATAGATAGGGTTAATATATGATATTTTCCACTCATCCATAAACTCCCCTGACAAAAGAGATTTACTTTAGAGGATTGTGAGAGGAAAACAAATAGATGAAGAACATTTTGATAATAGAAGAGGCGGAATTTTATCGTAGCCTGCTTTTTTGGAAATATCGAGTTCACATAAAGCTTCAAAAACTTCATTTACAGATACGTTCGAAAGCTTTAAATTAATGTCAGAATTAAAATTTGAGTACATAGACCTTATATCTTCGATCGTATCAGTATTGTAAGATGATTTAAAAAATTTTGCAAAAAGGTTGGCAGAAGATTGTAGATCGTCAGATTTTTCATCTTCATATTCCATCGTTTGTGGAAACTGAGATGCATTATTACGTTTTGAGTTTATAAAGATCCGGAATGATTTACTATTTTGCTTTATGTTTGACTCAGTGGAACTAATGTATTGCTTATATAGAAACCGATTAAGAAAATCAAATTCTCTTCTTAGTTGAAGGAACCGAATTCTATCAACGTTGAGTGCAGTTAATTTGAAACGCTTGAAAGCTTTATTTTTGACATTTTCCATATTTTTTAGCCTTCTGTTATGCCATGGCAGCTTAAATGATTTTTTCTTTTTAGCAATTGGAACGAAAAGTTCTATACCTTCGAAGAGAATACTTTTGAAATTTGTGTACATATCATTAAGAGAACCACGTTGACAAATATTTCCCCAATCTACTGTATTATAATAGTTATTCAGTGCATTGAAGTCAGCATTTGCAAAGTTAAATTTTCTCTCTAAAATAATTGTAATAATTGCAAATTCATAAAATTCGAGATTTAACTCGAATGCAATATGATGAACAGAGTTATTTAATAATGGAAATTGAACAGTGTCTATACAATATTTTAAATCATTATTAATAAAAACAAGATCAAGAATTCTACCTAAGCAATTTTTATTAAATTTAATTTGTAATAAATCAAGTGAAGATAATGAATCAACGACTAAGCTTTCGATTTCTTTATTTGTATTAAATAGAACTAATCTTTGTTCATATTCTATGAAGCACCAGTCGATTTCACCAAGATTGAAATCGCCTAATACACAAGGAAATTGATCAGTCGTCAATTCATTAATTATATAAATAATATTTGAAATATGACTATAATACAATTCTGATGGGCTACGTGGTCTTATATAACTTACAACAAAATAAAAATCCTTAGAACAAAAACCTTTAGAGCTAACACATACACAGATTTGCTCAATATCGTCGAAATCATTTAACAATTTACATTCCTTACTGCTGAAGTTCGAACTTACAGCTAACAACACATCTCCACCTCGGTCCATACCTGTAGAGCTAGGTCGGTCTTTCCGGTAAACTTGGTAAGAACTGTCAAAGAATTCATTTGAAAGAAAGTGAGGATGCAGCCAAGTCTCCACAATAACGATAACATCAAACTCATGAAGTGATGACGAAGTAAATAATTGATGAGATTTTGTTCTTCTTCTGTTAAACTTTACTGCAAATAAAATACTAATTGAATCATATCGTTCGTTCATATAGAGTTCATGGAGAGGAATTTATATTTTCTGGGTTAAATAAACCTATAAATGTAGCTCAGCTGTTCTGACCGAAATTTAAATTATATTTATGTATATTAATTTGAAATATGTATTCAATTTTGATGGACTTTATGATAATCTTCGTGTGAGGAAGAAAGAAGAAGAGAAACGAAATTGTTTATGGGCCAAAATCCACTACGAATCAAAGGGGTTGTGTGTGTTAAATCTGAGCTTTAACCTTATCCACGTTGCGCATTGGACCAGTTTATACCAATTACAAATAGAAATTATATCTTTTCATTCAGTATTTTTTCGCTTTAATTGTATAAGATTGTATAAGTAGTATACCACTTGACGTGTTTAAGATAGAATGGGCAATAAAGTATTTATTTTCAATACTTCTTGCTGCGTAAGTATATAGTCAGTTTTTTTTTATACCAATCAGGTGATTAAGCCAATAACTTACATAACATGCTGCAAAATCTACCAATAGAGCCTAAAAACATAAAAATTTATATATGTATATGAGGTATTATTTTGTGGCCATGTCCCTGGTGAAATCTGCCATTTTGAAACAAAAACTCAAGTTGATCTGTAGGTACCTACCTCCCCAAAACCCCAACTATTACTAGTTATAGCGAGAAAATTATCTTTTTCATTTCATTTTCATTTTTTCAATTATTTATTCAAGTAGCCTTAAGACTAGAATCTTATTTCTGGCTTAAAATTAACAATAATTAAATAATTCAAATATAATATAAAGGGTTTTCCAATAAGAGGTGTTATTTTGATATTCAAAGAAAAATGGCATTTTTTGAGATAGATGATCGGATGTTTATTTCATTATAAAGATGAAGGTATGCCGTTAATAATGGAACACAACATCAGCCAAATGGCCGCCACGACCACGCTTACAGGACCATATCCTTTTCATGAAATTTTCCATAACCAAATCGCAAAGTGGCTGCCCTATGTCCTCGATAGCCTCACGAATTCCATCTTTGAGGTCTTGAATCGACGCTGGGCTGTTGGCGTAGACCTTATCTTTCACGTGGCCCCAAAAGAAGAAGTCGCAAGGTATGTTAAATCACAAGATCTCGGTGGCCAATTGTGATCACCTCTTCGAGAGATAACACGGTCCGGAAACTTTTCCCGTAAAAGATCCAGATCAATACCATCCAATTCCGGCCATAAAAAATCATTAATCATCTCTCGATAGCGCAATCCATCGACCGTAACTGTTGCTCCAGCCTCATTTTCGAAAAAGTAAGGTCCAATGACCCCGCCGGACCATAAACCGCACCAAACAGTCACGCGTTGAGGATGGAAAGGCTTTCTAACAATAACTCTTGGGTTTTCCGAGCCCCAGATGCGACAGTTTTGCTTGTTGACGTAGCCTCCGAGGTGGAAATGGGCCTCATCAGTCAAGATGATTTTTCGATGAAATTCCGGATCATTTTCATGCATTTCAAGGACCCAATCAGCAAAGACACGACGTTGTTGATGATCAGCCGGCTTGAGTTCTTGTGTTAACTGAACTTTATAAGCCTTAAGACCCAAGTTTTTATGCAAAATACGGTGTAATGACGTTTGTGGAATGCCTAATTCCAAAGAACGACGAGGAATGGACAAACCTGGGTTTTCTTCAACACTTTGGGCTACAACAGCAATATTCTCAGTTGTTCTTGAGCGACGTGCACGGGTTTTATTCTTCACATCACTAACTTGTCCCAACAGCTCGAATTTGTCCACCAATTTCTGTATTGCGGTCCGACAAGGTGCTTCACGACGACCCAAAAATGTTTTAGTTTTACGAACCGTCTCTGCCAAATTTTCACCATTTTTATAGTGAATTTTAATAATTTCAATGCGTTGTTGAAGCGTGTATCGTTCCATTTTTATTAATGGCGTAGTTTCTACTTGTCAAATGTCAAAAAATGACAGCTTCAAAAGTGACAGCTACCGAAATAGCGGGCTATTTAAAATAACACCTCTTATTGAAAAACCCTTTAGTAGTTAGAATAATTAAATTACAAAGTAATAAAAGAAAAACAGCAACAAAAGTTTAAAATAAAAATTTACTTTAAAAGAAAAAAAATATAAGAAAAATGAATTAATGTTAGTAAGAACTAGTCAACAAAAATTGAATGGAAACGTAAAGCAATGGCTGGGTTTCGTAGGTGGGAGGTGATGGAAGCAATAAATTGATTCAAATTCGACATGTTTTTAAATTCAACTGGCCATACATTCCAAATTTTAGCAGCTAAAACAAAAAAAGGATCTTCGAGTTTTCTGGGGATATTTAAGTTTAAAGTGCGAGGCTACAATGAAAACTGTAGCTTATCGAAATAGATAGGTTGGCTTATGTGAACGAATTAAATTGAATACAAATTTGCAAATTTCAAGAATTAAGTACGACATAAGTGGCATATTAAAGACACAGTTAGACAGGTGAGATACATGGTCAAATTTCCTAAGAGCATATACAAAGCGCACGCATGAGTTGAAAGCAACATTTAATTTTTGCTTGCTTGTAGAGTCCATTCCAGCATAGAGAGGTAAACCGTAAAGATTTCACTAGCAATAGTCTACTTGATTGAGGTATGAAGTACGAGATCCTCCACAATGGTCTGAGGCATCCATAAATAGCACCGATGATTTTATTGACATGATTGTTCCAGGTTAGAGTTTTATTGAATATGAAACCCAAATTCAATACAGATGACTTGTTAGGAATAATGTGACCATTAAGAAGAATTTGGGGAAAATATGACTCATCTAGCCTTTTTTTGTAAATAATAATTGATTGAGATTTGCTCGGGTTAATATTTAAATTGTTTTCCGAAGACCACTGATAGATGCTCTTCAAATCCTCATTTAAGTTATAGACTCCATCTTCCAGCAGTCTTAAATGAAAATGTAAATAGATTTGAAGATCATCCGCATGTAAATGGCAGGAACTAAATTTGATTACATCGACAATATCATTAATAAACATGCTGAAAAGAATAGGGCCTAATAATGAACCTTTGGGGATTCCACGAAATACCTGAACGGGATGAGACACAGTGGAGCCTATGAAGACTACTTGTTGACGACTGCTTAAAAAAAACTTTTTATCAATTCGGTAGAACATGAAGAAAAATCGTATTTATGTTTTAATTTTTCAAGAAGAATATTGTGATGAAGAGATCCAAATGCATTGGAAAAGTCTAATAAGCTTAAAATTGTAACTTTATCTTAGTCCATTGCTATTTTTGTATCATCTATGATTTTTCCGAAAACCGGATTGAAACGGAGATAGCAAATTATTTGACTCAAGTTAGTATGTAATTTGGCTTAACATTAATTTCTCTAATCCCTTGGAAAGGAAAGGTAGAACAACCTTAGGGTAGTACAACCTTTTTTTGGAATAGGAATAACTTTCGCAAGTTTCCAAGCACTTGGAAAAATAGATTTTATTAAACACTCATTATAAATGTTACAGATTTAAGGCATGGCAACTGGAAGAAGCAATCGGATAAACTTCGGAGATATTTCATCAAACGCCAAAGTGTTAGATTTAATTGAGAGCAAAGCAAAAGTACAGTCTGATTCAGAGACGGTATTAAAATAAAAAGTTCCTTCATAGCTTTGAGGTCCTTGAGAAACATGTGGTAAAGTTACAGGTGGCGGAGCAAAGAAATTATTTAATTTGTTCGCAAAATCGAGATCAGCATTACAAGTTATAGTTTGACGTACTAGTTGCACCTAGCTTTTTTAAATTGCTCCAAATTATTTTAGTTGAATTATTGGTGACATCTAGAAGATTGAAAAACAAACGTTTTTTTGCGTCCCTGATTGCTTTAGCTAAGAGATTTCTACAAGCCTTATACCTGTTCCAATCTATAATTGATCGCGAACGCTTAAAAATAATATACAAAAAGTTGAGCTCACAAATAAGATTTTCAGTGCGTGTTGACATCCAAGGACAATTATCGTTTTTACGTTTTCTCTTGACCGGAATATATTTATCATATAAATACTTGATGATATTATTAAGAAAGTAATCTTAAAATCAACCGATGAAGAAGATCGAAAAGGAAGCTTATCAATACTTGAGAATTCATTCAATAGATCATTTATATTTACGTTTTTAAGATCTCGATAGAAAAGGAAATCATTGCTCTGAACTGGGTTTACTTCAACATCGTATATGAGAAAAATGAGATCATGATCTGCGACAACAGCTATCTCGACCAAAGTTGTAGGCTATAACATAATGTTTTATCTATATGTATATTTTCTAGGTTCTATGTATAGGTACCTACCTAAATTTTTTTTGTTTCTACCCCATACCACCCTACAAAAAACAAAATTTGTTATACAATATCCCTTAATCCATTTCCTCAGAAAGAATTTCTTAGATCAGAAACTCTTTTGTTTTTACCACATTTCACCCTACAACAAAAAAAACCTAAAAAATATAACCCTAAAGTCATTTGATGAGAAAAACTTCTTAAAAAAAAGAATTTCTGAGATGGAACAAGTTTTTTTTTTACCACATTTCACAATATACATATTAAATCTACAAATATTAAAATTTAAAAAAAGAATAGAGCCATTTCCTAAGAAAAATCTTACAATCAAAAAAAGAATTTCGAAAATCAGACAATCTTTTTTATATTAACCGCCATCTAACGTTTTTTTTTCAACTAGTGCTTATTTCGTGAATGGTAACACTTAGCTCATGTCTGATTTGACAGATAATTAGTTTTATCCTTCCGGTTGTGTATACGCTTCGCTAAGTGGGCCTGCGATCGACTTAGAGAAGATGCCGATTTTGCAAAAAAAATCATCTTTTCAGATGAAGCTCATTTTGATCTTGGCGGGTAGTAAACAAGCAAAATTGTCGCATTTGGGGCACAGAAAACCAGCACGCATACATTGAAAAGCCGATACACCCAAAACGAGTCACTGTTTGGTGCGGATTTTGGTCCAGAGACATAATTGGGCCATTTTTTGAAAATGAGCAAGGAGTGGCCGTTACAGTCAATGGCGATCGTTATCGGGCCATGTTGAGCGAATTTTTACTCACAAAAATTGAAGAGGAGGATATTGGCAACATTTCGTTTCAACAGGACGGCGCTACGTGCCACACAGCCGAAGCTACACTCGATGTGTTGCGCCATTTTCAAAAAAAAAGAAGTTATTTGGCGGACCCTTTATAAAGAAAAATATCTCTGAAGCCATTTCCTGAGAATAAACTTTTAAGCGCAGGTAAAGTTTTTTCAATCGGATACGTCATTTCCATTTTACCCCATTACACCCTAGAAAGTGATTTTTTCGATATTTTAATAGTTATTCGGAAGCTATTTAGGGCGGAGACGAATCCAAAAAATCAGAGATCATTAAAATCTTGAGATTCTCTGAAACTCTAATCCACTTGAACTACAAGACCAAGTTCATGCGACCTAGTTGTGTATTTAATTTAATTTCGAGTTCGATTTTTCATTGCCTAAATGCATGAATCCTTGTTGTACCATTTTCCAATAAGGTGTCTACAGATTTTGGAAATTATTCTACCAACACAAAACATTGCATGTCACAAACAGATATCTCAATAAAAAAAAAAAAAAAAAACACAGGTTCGACAGCAACCCGACAATCGGGTGCCAGAACTTCTTTACTTTAACGTCACCCTCCAGAAAACAAAACAAAACAAAATTCTCCTGACTAATAGAACGGAAACGCCTGAAACACATTTACTGTTCTCTGGATCTCTACGTCAAGTTGCTAATTCTTCAGCCGGAAATACAAATAAAAATGCCACACATCCAGCTTCCCATCATGGATAGAATAGAATACAAGTTGATTACACATCAAAAAGCTTAAAGTATATGCGAGGGCTTTTCGAAAAGGGCTTATAATATTTTCCACAGAACAATATAAAACATAACAAGGCTCTTTATCTACATATACGTTGTTTCATAATCTAATTTGCCGCTCTGAAATCCTTAAAGGATTTCCGAAACAAATACACATCGCACATTCATAATAAGTTGGAAAGAGCAGAAGATAGGTATGCGTGTACCAAACATTTACATGCATACATAGGTACACAGAAATAAAACGATGTAAAAAAAAAGGGAATTTAATATTGTGTACTTAAGGACTCGTGCTCTATAATTTAAAATCATTTCTTGGTTTCTTACGGATTCAAGGATACAATAATGTATTCCATGAAATATGTTTTTTAGTATTAACTCAATTGCATGCAATACACATCAACTGAACTAGCGCATTACATTTTCAAATTTGTGTCACTTGCAGAAGAATTCCAATTCACTGCTATAAGATGACGTGTTTGGGGAAAGTGTTTTCAAAAATGCAACCCAGTTTACTTCACATAGAAAGTCAGAATAAAAGGGTTTTCTTTTGGAAGAACGTGATTCACTTAAAATTAAAAAAAAAAAAAAAAAAAACAAAACTTTTATGAAATTCTTTTACGAAATATGCGGACGAAATTACAGAAACAGCACAGGAAACACCCCGCCGCCGCTCCACTATAACTAATAGTTTGTCGGACAAAAAAAAAACTTTTTTTTTTGGAAAACCAATGCACTGCCACGTACATAGTTTACGTAGTGGACTTTTGTACAGGACGAGTATATACACGCAGTGCACACTAACACGCTAGACACGTTTTCAATCGGAAAAACAGATTGTTCGACTTTGTTGTTCCGAAGAGAGTTTTTTGTATTTTGAAACTTTCGACGCAGTGAAAACTGGGTGCTAAAAGTTTCGCCACGCGATATTATTTAGCAGCACAAATAAAAGTTGTCAATGCGTGAACGATTAAAATTTTGTTCATTCCTATTTGTTTTTATAATAAGAAAAGTAAAAAAACTTTAATCCTTTTATATTTCATTGACTAAATATACTAACTGTGGAAACTGCATATGAATAACGGGGGCACGAAGGAGGGGTCTACGCCACAAGCAGGGCTGGAAATTAGTCTCAATCTTCCAATCCTGGACGAGTACATAAGATGCACAGCAGCCAAAAGTGCTGTGCACACCACCTTTGGTCATGGGTCTATCTTGCAAAGGTATGACACAGTGGGCGGACTTGATGTGACGACTGACTACGTACCAACTGTAATAGATTTTTAACAAAAACTTCTCTATTTTAAAACCCGAAAGGCATGGATGGGAACCCAACTCACTAATCAGTGAGCAGGGTATCCCCATCTAGACGGATGGGTCAAAAATGGAAGAAGGAACAGGAGCTGGGGTGTTCTGTGAAGCTCTTAGTATAAGAGAATCATATAAACTCCCAGATGAGTGAAGTGTCTTTCAAGCTGAGATTTACGCTATTGAAAAAGCAGTTGAAATAGTTACAAACTGTTTCGTGGAGAGCCAAGCTGCCATCAAAGCATATTATACAGTGAGACTATAAGATCCAAAGGCAGCAGCAAAATGCAGAGGCATACTTAACAATATTTGCAACATCCACTAAGTCAAACTCTGCTGGGTTCCTGGCCATAGCAATATACAAGAAGGGAATGATATAGCAGATGAACTGCCAAGAAAGGGGTCAGTATCAAATAGGGAAAACAGTAGTCAAAAAGATAGGGGACCAGACGTCCCTATTGGAATGATTAAAAGGAAGATAGACATAACAACGAAAGAGCAAATCAATAACTCCTGGATTGGATGTCCAGGAACGATTGCGTTATTTCTAGAAGCTTATGGCCTAGAATTAATGACAAGAAAACTTAGTATATTATATCGCTGAGTAAAAAGAATATTAGAACATTGATAGTTGTACTAACGGGACACTGTGCCATTGCACAATTGCATCTTAAATGGATCACAATGGACCAACAGGCTCCCGTAAATGCAACAGCCTCCGGACTGTGCACGCCACTCCTAACCTAACCTAACCTAACCTATCATAACTGTAGAAATATTTAGTTTGAAGGCATCAGGCAACTCCAGAGAAGATGTTATTATTATATTCAAATAAAAAAAAAGATAAGAAAACGGGGTAAATTGAGTTTCTATAATTTACCTATATAGGGTAGCCCCAAAAAATTAAGACTTTCACTTCGAAAAAAAACTCCAACAAAGCTGTTTCAGTTTGTTTTGATTTAAGTATCATGATATTAAATAACAACCCACAGAAGACCCTTTGAGGAGCAGAATACTTACACAGTAAACTAAAGACACCTTACTTACATTTGATTATTTATCATCATCATCATCGTCGGCTCGACAACCGGGGTCCGGTCCTAGCCTCCTTCAACAAGTCTCTCCACCCATCCCGGTCTCGAGCCGCCGCCATCCAGTTGCGCACCCCAAGGCTCCGGGCGTCCTGGTCTACGCCATCTCTCCAGCGCAAGCATGGTCTACCACGCTGTCGTCTACCATAGAATGTACCACAAAGAACTTTCCGAGCAGGTTCCTCTTCGCTCATGCGAGCTAGGTGCCCTGCCCACCGGAGTCTACCGAGCTTAATTTTTGTCACGATATCTGCTTCAAGGTAGATTGCGTACAATTCATGATTGTACCGTCTCCGGAATCGTCCTTCCTCACATATGGGGCCAACAATTCTCCTTAAGACTTTTCTCTCGAACGCGGCTAAGAGGTCGGAGTGCCTTTTGCTAAGCACCCAAGTCTCGGATCCATATGTGAGTACTGGCAGGACCATGGTCCTGTACAGCAGCAGTTTGGAAGTTATGGTGAGATTTCTGGATTTGAAGAGCTTTGACAGACTATAATGATTATTGATTATTTATATGAAGCTTATTAATGCTCGAACACTTTTTATAGGAAGGTGCTGTTCTTTCAATCTGGAATTTCCTAAAAGGGTAAGGGTAAGGGTTGGTTGATAAGTTCAAATACACTTTTAACTACTTCGAATCAATCAAACAGAGCATTTGGCTTTATGTATTTAGTAAACTGTCACAGGCATGAGCTCCTTTAAAGTTTTCCCAAAGAAAAAAGGATATTCGCACGGGAATTATTTTATTTACGAGTATATGTAGGTAAACATGTTTTTTTTTCAACCAATTCCCTAATTCCCAACTTGAGATATCTTTCAGCATCTTCTTGTTGATTCTTTATAAAAAGAGCAATTTTTTGTTGTTGTTGAGGAAAGTAAAGAAATATCCTTGATGATGAATATACCTACAGTCGTCTGGGAATATCGAGATTCTGATGAGCATTTGACACCACCTGTGGATGGAAGATGATTATATTTCTTCAGATTTCTCAGGAAAATATAATAAAAATTCAAATCCATCGAACTGAAAAGAGAAAACCTTTTCAGTAAATTAATCCAAGAATAAAAGTATATTATATAAGAAAGTCTATTGAGTAAAGTTTTATTTTTCTATTTTTTTTTTTCACCGTTGCTCGTTGTTGTTTCCTTCTGATATAGGTATAGGTACACCTAGGAGTGTTCACTTGTGTTGAATTGAATTTCTAGTTAATGAAAGTCCTTGAAGAAAAAGTATCTTTTTTAAAGTAACTCTTACTATACTTATTCCATTTTCCTACTTAGGCGGAAGCATCATGTGGTTTAAATATACAAATTATTGCTACTGTACCGGCTGCGACTGTATAGAAAAGAATTTCCCTTTTTATAAAACTTTTCCATGGTATAAATACTCTTTAGCACCTTCTGTGTTTCTTAAACTATGACTACCATTACTATATAGCCATATACATAGATACAAATAAATTAAAGTGTGGTTAAGAAAAAAAATCTGTCGACATAGTTTTCAAAAAGGGCACACGGATGCAGGTATAGAATTAAATCCTTGTTACTATAAGTATAAATACACTTAAAAAAATCCACTGAATGGCAGTAAGTTTGTAAGTGTAAAATTAACCAGAGAGTTTTAAAATGTTCCTTTTTGCAAATACAAAAAGGAGGAAATAAAATTATGCCAACCTTTAAGAGTTGGGCGTTATTCATTATTAATTTTGCTGTTTTTTTGTTTTTTATTTGAAAAACTTTTTAGAATTAATAATTTTGTTACATACATATACTATACATTGAATTTGAATAAAATTATTTACAAAAAAAAAATCTTAAAGGCTGTGGACAATAAAAAAATATGTACGACTGGATCACACAAACTTGATCTTGTGGTTAATATCTCTAATCTAGTTAAACTTTAAAGATGCATGTTAATAGTGCAGTAATTTTAGGACATCTTTAACGTGAAATTGTAAAAAAAAAATGTTTTTTTTCTTTTTTTTTCATTTTTTTTTCAAAATTTTTAAACTTAATATTATTAAAAATATTTAGAAGCACCTGACTGTGAAATTATAACAAAATCCGTTCAACTATTGAAAAGAATTACTGGAATAACCCAAAAATAAGAGCATTTTCTCAAAATCAATGTGCAATATGCCTATTTCCGTTTATGTGTATTTTTGCTAAAAACCTGAAACGCATTATTTTAGAAATTACTTCGATCATTACAGGTATGAAGTTTAATCAAAATCGTTAAATCCGGTCCCCAATAGGGAATCTCATAAGAATTATGTGTAACAAATTTGATGCAAATCTCTCCACTCATTTAGGCTCTAGCTTTAATTACAGTGGATACACAGACGCACAGCCCAAAGCGATAGACGGTATGACGAAACCAACTTTTTCAGACCTTTCGATCATAATAGCCTTGGTTTTTATTACAACCTCAATTTGTACACCAAACCAATATTTGCCCCAGAGCAAGTAAAAGACTTGCAAAGAATTTTTTTGTTCTTATGGCTTGAACTTGCGTTTCCAGCGAAAAGTTACCTGAAGCTGTGTACCTATGTATGTATTTTGAGAGGACGTTACTGACTAACTTAACCAATTAGCTCCACTGCAAAGGGAAGCTGGTGGTTATGAATAATATCTAAATCTTTCGCAAGCCAAATCAATGTGACGTCGAATTTTTTGTATTCTTCTCTTCCGGTGACGGATATCTCGAATATAGTTTGCACCTCCGACGAAGTTGTAAGTTGCAGATACTAATTATCCGCTCTGAGCGACCGACAGTAGGGACGAATAAGGCGCAAGTTGCGTTCTTGGTTGATAGTTTGTATGTCCGGGTAAGTCTCAGAAACCACAGGCTTGATTAGTTTTTGAAAAGTTATGACTACATAATATGTAAAGGGTCCGCCAAATAACTTCTTTTTTTTCGAAAATGGCGCAAAACATCGAGTGTAGCTTCGGCTGTGTGGCACGTAGCGCCGTCCTGTTGAAACCAAATGTTGCCAATATCCTCCTCTTCAATTTTTGTGAGTAAAAATTCGCCCAACATGGCCCGATAACAATCGCCATTGACTGTAACGGCCACTCCTTGCTCATTTTCGAAAAATGGCCCAATTATACCTCTGGACCAAAATCCGCACCAAACAGTGACTCGTTTTGGGTGTATCGGCTTTTCAATGTATGCGTGCGGGTCTTATGTGCCCCAAATGCGACAATTTTGCTTGTTTACTACCTGCCACGATCAAAATGAGCTTCATCTGAAAAGATGATTTTTTTGGCAAAATCGGCATCTTCTCTAAGTCGATCGCAGGCCCACTTAGCGAAGCGTATACACAACCATATTCGTTCAGCGGAAGGATAAAACTAATTATCTGTCGAATCAGAGATGAGCCAAGTGTTACCATTCACGAAATAAACATTAGTTGAAGAAAAACGTTAGATGGCGGACCCTTTATATCTGTTTATAGGGTGAAATGGGGGTAAAACAAAAACAAGGTACCCTACTTTAAATGTTTGTCTCAATTTAAAAGTTTTTTGTATAGCATGCCCAGCAAGCACCACTTCAGGGCTAGATATTTTTCATATTTATATACATAGGTACTTATTTATAGGGTGACATTGGGTATGAAGAAAAAAATTCAAGTAGGTACATTATTTTAGTCTTTACAAATTTAGATTCAGGGGAAAACTCAAAAGCTTATACTTTTTTTCAAAATAATTCCATTTAAATATAGGGTGAAACAGGGTAAACGAACAAAATGGTTGGGATTGGAAAATACATATTTAAAAAAATCTGTTTTTGTTTGAAATATGACATTAAGAATATGAATTTTTAGGCTTTCTTTAGGTCTGAATATTTTTTTTCAATAAAATTCGTATTTGTAGGGTGAATTGTTGTAAAAAACAAATAATATTTGTACTGTTAAATTAATTTTGTTTAAGGAAATTAAAAGTAACAACCCGCAAAGAAAATTATATCGTACAAACTGTTTAATAAAGTGATTTATAGCTCACAAGTGAATAAGAGAAGAACACTCGAAAATGCTATTTTTGATCTCAAAACTTTTATTTCCCAAGTCCACAAGCTTAAATTAACTATTTAAATCCCATTGTTTGCTAATATTTTTTTCTTTGGCAAAATGCATGTAGGTAGATATTACACTTCTTGATGTCTGCTTTTACTTTGCTTATAGGAAGAGTTTCAACGCTGTTACAGCTTTCTACCAAATGACAAAGTTTTTGCGCGATCCAGTTGTTCATTTTATTAAAAAAAAAAAAATCCAAAACTGTTACTAGAAGTAAAGTGTGTTTTTTTAGACGTGTGGTTTTCAAGAAAAGATATAAAACGCATATAACTTAATATTATGGTCAAGAATTTAGCTTTATTATAAAGATATAAGGGTTTGCCATTATGTTTTAAAAATAATTTCGGGCAAGTGGCTGCCGCGGCTGGCTCGAATAAATTCCAGCCGAGAGGTCCAATTTTCGACAGCTGCAATTGTTGCGCGCGATGGCGGATGGACTCATTCGGGTCTTCTTCGATACTCTGCTCCAATATTGTCTTCTGTGCGCACTGTATGGCGTCTCTGAGGATGCGCATTATCCACTAAAGTAAACGTGGTTCACTGTACAATGTGGTGGCGTAATGGTTACTGCGTAGGACTCTAATCGCGGAGGTCTGAGTTTGATTCCCCGCCTCAACCACCTAAATACAAAAAAAAAAAACCGTTCTTCCTCTTGCGAGGAAGTGACATATCCTCCCAGGGTATCTCTTTTAATGAATCTGTTTGGATTTGGCAAAAAATTATAGGTACCCCTATTCCTACAAACAAACAACAAGCACACAGAAATGACATTGAGAATTGGTAGTCACTAGGCCTGGCTCTCCACGAGCTGTCGTGCCACCAAATCTATTTATTTACTAATGGTCAAGTAGGTAATCGAGCATTTAACACAGTTACCTATAACTTGATTCTGAACTTGAAGATAATTACATCACTACAAGTTAAAATTTGTATCTCTTGAACTCATACAAAAGCATTCAATTTATGTTATAATACGTACCTATATAGATGAGTTGGATAGGTACCTATCGCTGGCCCTCTTAAACCGCAATCCTCATATCCAATACCCCAATAAAATTCTCCCAATACATACATCATATATACCTACCTACGCCACATGAAGTTCAAAGGCAATTCAATAAATTTCAATTACAATCCAATTAAGAACTTTGAAAAGGCGCACTCATAAATTTCACACTCCCTTGCTTTAAGCTTCAATCAATCAATTTTATCGATTGTAAGGCTGCAAATTCTCCTTTTGTTGTTATGTATATCTTCATATAAAATAAAACCTCAAATACTTTATTTTTTGCAGAATAAAAACAACATAGTAGAAAAACCGCCACCCCCGTCGCGTCACCGTTACCGCAAAAAAAAAAATTGAAATAAGTCTTTATCGACTTTGCACGAAGGGGAGCCTTCGATTCTAACCTGAAAACAAATTACTTCCATTTCATCAATAAATTGAAAAAAAAAAAAAAAAAATATAAGAACAGTTTAATACACGTTCTTTATTTTTCGATAAAATAAAAAATAAAAAGATAGATAAGTCGAACCAAAACGTCTTTATTTGTTTTTTTTTTCCATTTTTCTTCTTGCATAAAATTTTCGTTCTCAAAAAACAGTAAGGAAACCAAAAAAAAAAAAAAAAAAAAAAACGAAATGAAAACAGTAATTGGAAAAAAGTAAAAATGAAAACACAGAGAATAATTTATTTTCCTCTTGACTTCTATTCAATTTGAGACGCATTTTTTCCACTTTTTAGTTTAACCAAGCATAATGACGTGACAGCAGATACTTTGCACAAAGGACATTAAGGACATTATGAAAAGAATGAGCAACAAAAAATCATTGTATGGTAGCGGTAGGGTGCAGAAGATTTGACATATTTTTTTTTGCAGATTCCGTAAAATTCTGTTTTAATTTTTCAACCCTGGGCCCACACGAGCGAGTAGTTTTATATTTTGATTAAAAAAGAATGTCTTATTGTTTAGACTATGCAATATTCTTAAGACTTTTGAGAAACACAAGATTGCCAAATTATATCAAAATCGGTCTAACCATCAAAAAGATATACCTGAATAACCCAAAAATAAGACCGTTTTCTCAAAAAACCTGGAATACCTAATTCCGTTATGTGAATTTTTTAACAAAAAACTGAAACGCAGTTTTCTTACAATTGACTTGGTTTTTACAGGTATCAAGTTCAATCAAAATCGTTTGAGCTATTTTCGATAACATTTAAAATTAAATTAAATTTTTCTAGATAAACTAAAACAAAAATTTCCCCTCTAGGGAATCACATAAAAATGCTCTGTACCAAATTTCATGCCAATCGGTCCGTCCGTTTAGGCTCTAGCTCAATGACGGTAGACGCACAGATGCACCGACGACGCCGACGATGGACGGCATGACGAATCCCACTTCTTCGGACTTCTCGATCATCGTTGTGTTAGTTTTGATTATAACCTCGAAATTTTATTTTTTCACACGAAACCAATATACTCGCCCTATAGAGAAAGTAAAAAAATCTTTGGCATACCAATTATTACTGAAACTTCTTCACCTTTTATGAGGATTTAGTGACTTTTCAGAAGGTTTATTTTTTTCGAATATCCCACAAATGAGATGCTAGAAATCCCCGATGACCTTGAAAAACTTTAATCATTGATTCAAAATTTTCTATTTTTGACCAATTTCTGAAACTAACTTACTATTTTTGACCAATTTCTGATCTTATTGATAGCATACCTTTTTTTTGCGAATATCCCACATAATAGATCCCCGAACCCTAATTTTTCTGGTAGTTGTACTTAAATCTGAAGTTAGGCAAAAACTCTGACAGTTGACAGATGGTGGGTATCGAATTGAAATTCCTTCGACCTTTGAAAGATCCCTCTTGCTGTGTGTGTGTGCGAGATCCTATTGTTTTAACAACAATATTAAAAGTCGCCGCAAGACAGCTCTTCAACTTTTCTAAAACCATTTTGACATCAAAGATATCTATGATGGGGTCTTTATTGTGATTGTATTTTAGTTACGGAGCTGGTGGCAGTGTGAGTATATAAAATATTTTCGTTTTTCTGTGAAAATTTTAGAACAAGAATTTGACTACTTTTGAAGAAAAATCGTGTTCGTGTTCATAATAATTCTTCATAATTTCTAGTCCAGCATTGAATTTTAGTTCACTATTTTAAGCCTGATATTTTGTAGTTAAAAGCGCAAACAGTTTTGAGGGCTGAAATATTGACATAAATATTCTCTCAATGATGGCGGGTACTAGCTGCACCTTGAATTGCTTTTAATTGTTGAAATTGTCAATAACGCAGTACTTATGTACAAGGTGGGGCAAAAATTGTTACCCGGGGCAAAAGTAAAACACCACCGACGAATTATTATTCCCGCCAAAAAATTGCAACATTTATTTCGTGTTATTTAGGAGTATAGTGATTCTTGTCTTGTTTTTGCGGATAAATTCGTCTATGGTGTTCAACTTTTACCCCACCTTGTAGGTATATACTACTTAAGTTATACTCGATTATAACTTAATTCCAGTACTCACATATGGATCCGAGACTTGGGTGCTTAGCAAAAGGCACTCCGACCTCTTAGCCGCGTTCGAGAGAAAAGTCTTAAGGAGAATTGTTGGCCCCATATGTGAGGAAGGACGATTCCGGAGACGGTACAATCATGAATTGTATGCAATCTACCTTGAAGTAGATATCGTGACAAAAATTAAGCTCGGTAGACTCCGGTGGGCAGGGCACCTAGCTCGCATGAGCGAAGAGGAACCTGCTCGGAAAGTTCTTTGTGGTACATTCTATGGTAGACGACAGCGTGGTAGACCATGCTTGCGCTGGAGAGATGGCGTAGACCAGGACG
Organism: Leucozona laternaria; assembly: GCA_932273885.2. Lineage (NCBI taxonomy): Eukaryota > Metazoa > Arthropoda > Insecta > Diptera > Syrphidae > Leucozona > Leucozona laternaria. The sequence continues at coordinate 15,438,100 of OW026368.1, read as the reverse complement.
CCCGGAGCCTTGGGGTGCGCAACTGGATGGCGGCGGCTCGAGACCGGGATGGGTGGAGAGACTTGTTGAAGGAGGCCAGGACCGGACCGCGGTTGTCGAGCCGACGATGATGATAACTTAATTCCTATTCGCTTTCTCTCGCCTAATAGTTTTGTGCAGTGAAGAGTAAAAAATTAAACAATGTTCTTCCACCAGCTCCTTACAGCAATAATAATCGTATAGTCTTCCTGAAAACAACAAGTACGGACAACACAAATTCATAACCCACGGTTATGCCCCACTATTCCGACAGTCCGTATCCCGCATATCCAAATGAAAATTCACATTGCTTCATTTTCATAAAAATAAACAAAAAAAACACAAAAAGAACGAATAATAACAAAAAAGTAACCAAAGTTTGTGCCATGATGATCAACATGAAGTAAATTTTGCAGGTGCACACAAGTATAAATATGTATGTATTGTGTATGTTGAGCCCGCAGGGAGGTTGGGAAGGGTTTTATTCCAGCACAAGGGTTTAACCATCCATCCATCACCTAGAGATACTTACATACAACTTGGTGGGAATTTGTAATAAATTTTTGGACAGCGACGAAGCTGCTTCAGCTTTGCTCTCATTTTAAACTCAGTCAAGCGAAATATACCCATATACTACCCCATAGTACCTACCTACCAACAAGTAACAACCAAATAATAATAAAATGCAAATGTATGAAGACATACACTTATATTCACAATAAAACCAGCTGCAGAAAGAACACGAGAGATAGGTATACAGATATACTTCAGTTAAGATAGACACGAATATGGAATTGTTTTGGGACGTGGGACCACAGCATAACTACAGAAAATGATGATGATGAGGCTGGTGGTGAGGGTTTTGATGCAAATCTCTTCCACAAAACTAACACACACAAAACCAGTAGCAAAAAGAATAGAAGCAGAATAGTTACATATATTATACAGGACTCATGATGATTACACAGAACCAATTTCGCACATCCCGTTATTTTCTTTCAATCTACCAACTATCAACCAACATTCTGCTGTCAGGATTTATGTAAAATAAAAACCATTTTCCCCGCACTTAACCCACAATCTGTAATAATTGATTTCTAGGTTGGAGATGAGAATTTGTGTGTTGAGATATGGGTGATTGATACACAGGACTAAAATTCCAATAAATAACTAAAATAAAAACAAAATAAATTTATACCAATTTCATTCTGTTGAATGCAACGCCCACCGGCTCTCGAAGGGTGTGGTTGTCTCCTTAGTGCTTCAAAAACGAATAATAATGCGCATATTTCTCTTTGGCAAACAAAGCAAGAGCCGTGTGCTCTCAGGTTTCCACACTGCGGTGCACGTGCTGGGCCCTATAGCTCTGACTGCATCCACAAATCCATATGCACAGTGCTTGCAATAAAAAGACTTTGATGTAACATCTATTTTTTCTTATTTTGATCTATAATAGTTATGAGGACCAACTTTTAGCAATTCCTTTACTTTCCTTTGGATAAGTGCAGTCGTCTCACTTTCATTTGTTTTGTTTTTTTTTTTTGGAAATTAGGACGATGAAATTTTTACTTTTTTTTCTGAAATTTTTCCAACGATATCTGGGGTTTAATTTCCAATTTTCTAGCTTCATTTTATTTAAAAAAAAAAAAACATTTTCCAGGGTAATTTTTGAGAGTTTTTGAATACCTGTTAGGATCGCTTCCCCATTTAAGTATGATTATGTAGTGAAATCCCGAAATCCCGAAAACCCAAAAATCCATAAAAACCAAGATCCAGAAAACCCAACATCCCGAAAAGTTATATAAAATACAATTTCTCAAATTTTCATTTTTTGGGATTTCAGCAAAAGTTTTTCGGAATAAGGGGTTTTTGGTTTTCTGGATTTTAATTCCGAAAACCCAAAATCCAAATATGATGAAAAACTTTTCTCGAAATCGGGATATAATGAGTTTAGGGATTTTGAGTGGACTTCGAGTTTTCTGGATTTCAAGCTTTCTGGATAATGATTTTCCATGGTTTTGAACTTTCGGGTTTTTCGGAACTTTGTGTTTTCTGGATTTTGTTTTTTTTTTTGGATTTTCAGATTTTTGGCTTTCTGGATTTTTGTTTTATGGATAATAGATGTTCAGGATCTTCGGTTTTCAGGATTTTGTGGATTTCGGGTTTTCTGAATTTCGGGAACAAGTCCCGAAAACTTGTTGTGCACGGGATTTCAATGCTAAAATGAGAAATCAAAGCAACTTTGGTGAATAAGTTTATAGTGAGCTATATAAGCTTGCACGAAAGGACAACGGATAACTGCTTCTGATTAATTGACTAAATTTCACATCCCTTTCACCCCCTCCTAAGAACTGTAGCTCCGGTCTAATTTTGTGGTGTATATGTACATATGCTAAAAACAAAATTCTTAAGACGTACAAAAAAGCTCTCCTCTATCCTAGACCAAAAGTCAGCTTTGTTAACATTTTTTTGATGTTTGGCCTTTTTTGTCTAATTTCTTTGGACTTGACGACCTATTTGATGCAAAATTCTGAGCTGAAGGTCTGGCTTAAAAATTGCTATGACAATAAATGCTATTCAGATATGTACCGTGAAAAAATGGGTACAGTACGTGTTAAAATGCTGCGGCTCAAAACATTCAAGTTTGTCTTATTTGGCATTATTTGTGCCAGACTCATCACACCTTCTATGGTTAATCCGGAGATGGTTCCAAACGGTACATAACATTAAAACGTATCCATATGATTAATCATTTTGATCCAAATTACAAATTTACATATACAATATCACTATATCGATAAGTTAACAAATAAACATAAATTCCTGTTAACAACTTTCGTATAAGAACTCAATAAATACATTTTACTTTGGCACTCGAAGTAGATTTCAATTAAGAAAACATACACAAAAGTGGTGTATAGAAAATCATGTACAATATAATGGAAATGAATTAAACAGTGAATGAACAACATTGTTTACCCAGTGGGGAAGCCCATCAAGCAGCAGCATAATATTCCCAGTTTCTCGTCATTTCAATTAAATTCGTCACACTTTCTGTTTTTTTCTTTTCTTTTTGTCTTGGTTTTCAGTTGCCAGTTGTTGCTGTTATTTGACAAGTAAAAGAATGGCAGCATTTTGTTCATAAAAACTCTGTTGTTGACAGAAATTCACTTTACCCGAACACAACAACCTACTATACCCACTTCTTACACAAGTTGCATGTGTGTTTCACTTTATTCGCATGGCTATTAAATTCTATCTTCACACAATAACAACAACAACAAAAAATAACCTAGGGTATTCAATGTATGGTTATAGAATATTGATCCTTACGTCAAAATAATAATAAAATTTGATTGAAAAGCGTTCAGCGACAGTTTAAGATTTTCTTACATTGAAGGAGGATTTTCTTATAAACTTTTACCTATACACCCGTAGTAACCACTTACCTCCTTGCTTTAATGGAAAAATGCTTCATGATGGGAGTTAATATAGGGGAGGGGAGTGCCTTTTCAATATGCGGCTTCTTTTATGGTCTAATGGTTACTGCCATATTCTTTGTTACATTAAAACCGCCATCAAAGCGAAAGGTAGGTAAGGTATTATTAAGTTAAGAAAATTGACAGTTTCTGCAAAGGTAGTAATTTTAAAGAGAAATTTAACGAACTGAAAACCCACCAGAACCGAACCGCTTATTCTCGTGCTTGCTTCTTGGAACTCTTTGTCATTTTGTTTTTCGATTAAAAATTATATGAAGTACTTGTGAAGTTTTTTTTTTTAAGGTGATTGGAAACTTCAAGATGTTCAAAGTTTTAATCGTATTGTATATAAGACATTCTGATAAAAGTCGAGAAAAATGTTTCAAATTATTGATCAATATGGCTTGATAAATGCGTAACCTGTTTTATAAAACTGCAAGTTTTTAGTAGATAACCAAACTGAATTTACTTTTCACCAAAACTTGCCCCATAAAGCAAGTTAAATGGGTCTTAAGCGAATTCCAAAAGCTGTTATTTGGTTTTTTTGCAAAGCACATTTTCTGTAGTTTCAATAGAGACATTCGAGTAAATATATACCCAAAAAGATTGAATCTCAGAAGTTGAAATGAAATCCATAAGTTTCCAATCTATGAACAAAAACGCTTAGTGGTCTCAAATGGATACAACATAACATCCATAAGCCAATATTTGTAAACATTTCTTCTAAAAAAAAAAAAACAAAAATCATGCAAATTTACCAAAATACTCATGTCATCCATATGTCAAATATTTTCCATAATGATTGCAAATGATATCAGATTGGCTTAAATGATTGAAACCTGCCGTATCCACCACACAACAGCAACAACAACAGACAAAAAAAAAAACACACTCACGCACAATGTTTCATCCTTTCTGACATATTGAAATGGCACGAACAATAACACACATTTGAAATACATGCGTGTTATGCAATATTAGATTTCCTTTCTTTGATTTCCGTTTGTCTTTCCTGTCATTGTCAATTTATTATAGCATATAGAGATACCTATATATCAAGAAGTGAGCCTTTTCAATCCTATAGTAGCAGCTATCTGCACGTGTACACTGAAAAGGAACTTCAGTAGGAAATAGAAGGAAGCTAAAGGAGAAAAAGAAATAAAAAAAAAAATAAACTGATTCGCACAGCGGGTAGAGTGTACAAAATTAGATTTTGATAAAGATGTTCATGAAAGGATATGGAATGAGTGGATAATATCCCTGAAAAGGCAATCCATGAGGACTGGGTTTTGGCTGGGATATGGGTGTTCTCTGTGATATGATGAGAGAATATGCGTTTACAATCAAATAAGATAAGTGACATGTGGCATCTTAAAACTGTGAATCTCTCAACTTCATTTTACATAGGTATTTATGTGTAGGTATAAATATTGAATCTCGAAAGGGTTTGTCGTTGATATGACCTCTATTTCAATATGATTATAGTAAAATGATTGTTAAAAATATAAAAACTGAAAAAGATGTCATGGTTTGATAAAATTTGAAATTGCATTCCAAAATTTGCCTCACGTTGGGCGCCATTTTATTAAATTAAAACATAGTAAATGTATGCCTGGTTTCAAACCATTCAAAAAGAAAATTTGTAAAATATCCCATCTTTTGAGAAGCTTTGAAATTGCATTAAATATGCTTCACGTTGGGCGCCATTTAAATTCATTTAAACTTAGTAAATATCGGCGTGGTTTTAAAACATAAAGATTTATTTAAATGCAAAAGTATATTTTTATTATTTGATACCAAATCAGAGCTTATTTTGCTTGAATATCTAACAGGCTATGAATGTAAATCTTAGTTTGATGTATCTCTGTCATGGAAAATATTTTAACTTTATGTTGTTATGAAAGATTAATTATTTATGCCTTTCATAAAAAACACTCTTGGTATGTCAGTATTTTGAACATGGAATAAATGTCTAGATATGTTTGTAGTTGTCTGTTCTGTAGCAGATTTCGAATTAAATCCTTGCTTTTCTTTGGTGGCATGATGCTATTTCACGATTTTAAAGAGCTGCTGCTTGGAAAATTTTCAGAGTAGGGCCTGCACGTCCGTGGAACTTGTATAACACTTAACTAACAACTTCTAATTAAATCATATTTGCCAAAAAAAAAATATGGAAAATATAAAATCTTCGTTTGCCTCATAATTCATAGTAAAACTACTCAAGACAATCACAGCAGAAATTAATTTTTTGTCCTTCCACGTTCTCGTTTGGCTGTTTTAAGTCCAGAAAGATTAGACATTCAACATAAAGAAAATACGATACAAGCTTCTGATTTCAGCGTTGCTTGATTTCGGTGTTATAAATATTTATCGCATTTTATAAACATTTAAATTATGAAAAGTCTACTGCCGGTCTTCGAGAAGCATTCATCATTCGAGTTAATTTTACTAAGCTTTTCCATGACATAGAAGAGAAAGATGAAATTTCAGTGAAATCAGTTGATAGTTTAAGGGCCAGTTTTACAATCGGCACTTACCGGAATAAGTGGCACTTAAGTTTCCCATATTAGGAATTTAAGCTACATTTCATAGCCATGCGTAAGTGGAACTTAAGTCACCAACATCGGAGACTTAAGTGCCACTTATTCAGGTACAGTGCACTCTGATATTGGGAATTCATCTTTCACATTCCCCACTTAAGTGTCACTTTTCTGACTGTGAAACTGGCCCTAAGTGTCACGATGTAGCAAGTTTATTAGAGACATGTTACAGAAGATGACGGAGTACTTTTTGTATTTTTCACAGTGGTGTGGCTTAGTGAGTTCTGGCTCAAATAAGCTTCACTGGTTCTAATACAATTTTAAACAGCCCCGACCCAGTTAAAATATGGTATTTAACAGCCGATGTAAGATTCCTGTTTAAAAAAAAAATTTCTTGACCATTTTTAACTGATATCAATCAATCGATGCCTGAGCAAGTAAAAACCTGTTTTGTGGGAAGTGGGTATTTAAGGTGAACAAGGGGTCTTGTTTGAAGAGGCACAAGGGATTCTTTTGTACTTATGCTTTTTTATAACTTGCATGGCACGGCGAAGCATTTCCCCCTTACTTCGGGTAGAGATGCCGCACTTTTTGTGAGGTAAGATGCCGCATACTAAAAATACCATCTATATAGTTTTTTTTTTTAATTGAAAATGCCAAGAAAACCATTAGGACGACGTTAGACTAGAAAGCATGCAAGAAAACAACTTTTGTTGATGGCAGTTGTTCATCTAGAATCTTGCGATTCTTGGCCTTCAATCCACAATCAGTTCTAGAACACTTTTTCGCGTAATCAGACTGTTCTGTGGAAACGAACCAATTTACTTCTCCATTTGTATATCCATAGGTACCACATCCTGACTTTCCCTTTTGTACTGACTGTGAACGTGACGAAGAACGTAAAAATGATGCTTCTTAGATAAAATAAATCTTTTTTTTGCAGTGTTCTCACACTACGGCATCTCTCCCTCACTTTTGGGATAGGGACGCCAAAGTCAGTATAGTTTATTTTTTGATAAATTTGTATTTAAACAATTAATTTTTTTTGAGTCAAGTCGTTTTTTATGGTTCATAACATATCCATTGTTAAGTTTCATAAAAAAAAATAAAATGAGTTTTGTTTATAACAAAGCGTAAAATTTAATTTAAAAAAAGCGCGGCATCTCTCCCGCAATTACCCTTTTTCTCAATTAATAGAACATTGTAACAATACTGTTTTTTAGTGTTAAACTTTAAATTTAGAAAAACATTGAATATTAAAACCAAATAAGCTACTTAATTCTAAAATTTTTGAGAAAAATCCAAATAAAAATTTTCTTGAAAATATTTTTTTTTTTTAAATATTGATTTTGAAAATATTTTATTTCAAAAATGTTCGACAAAAAAAAAACATTTTAAAAATAATAAAAGAATGAATTTCTAGCTTTAAAATGAACTATTGCATGATAATGTAGGAGGAAAATATCCCTCCCTCTGTATTTTCTTAAAACGTGCTGATGAATTATTTCCCAAAGCATAGGACTGTTATGCTGGCTTCAATTCCACGCCTCATCCTTCTAAATAAAAATAAACTGCTACTGCCCCTTGCGAGGAAGCAACAAATCCTCCAAGAGTTCCTTTTTCTTGTCATGATTCATGAATAAGTGACTTTCAACCTGCCCGTTTGGCACAAAGTTGCAGGTTCCCTCACAGGAACAAAATGTATTGATATTTGATTTATTCATATCTATGAGAGCTGACAAAATTCAGTTTGAGAGCTCATTAAATGTTTAATTTGAATTCATCCTTAATCTTGTCATTAGTTGTTTTCTGTTTTTATACATCGAACTGTGACATTCCCATAGGAAATCTTTTTGAAATAGATACATCTATTCGTGGAAATTTACTTGTAATGACTTAATTTCGAACTTAAATTTGAATGGGACATGAGACGATTTGAAATCGAATATTGAGGAATTTTCAGCTAAATTACATTATTTGTATTAATGACATAAGCTTTAAATTCCTCAATCATTCTTCAATTTCTTAGTTTATAGGGGAAGTATTTGTTTCGTGTAGAAAAACACTTCAAGCTTTAATCACATAGTACATATTTAAATATTTGTTTTCCTTTAAAACCCTTCACTATTTAGCGAATCATCAAAAAGTTTACAGTCAACTCCGCTTATTTGCAAACAAAAAATGCAGAAAATTTGTTGTAATTAAACGAAGTTTTCATATAATCGAACTTTGGAAATATGCAACTTTGCTGCATCTAACCAAACTTCGTATAACTGTAACTTTATTTCCCCTTTAAACGAATGTGATGTGAAATATTTCCAAAGATAGAAAAATAAAACATACAAATGACCTCAAACAACAAACAAAACAACTTTTAATAATTGTGACAGTTGAAACGATGTGAATGGAATGAAACTTAAAATTTCATTTTTTAGATGTGTTCCACCTTCAAAAAATTTAGGGATGCGTTCAGTGTTTCACTTAAGCGGAGTTGTTTCAGAACAAAATAATTATTTGGGGAAAAGAAAAATATTTCAATTAAAGGGAGTTTTCAAATAATCGGAGTGCAGTTATCCGTACTAATTTGTGTGAAACAGCCCTGAAAAAAAAAAAACGTGATAAATTTCTTGTTGTATATAAGCGAAAGTTTCATTTAAGCGGAGTAGATTATACATAGATAAGAACATTTACCATAATTTTTGTTCTTTTATGTAATGATAAATATTGGTCTAACACTTAGCAAAAACTTTGAATAGAATATTCAGAAGAAATAAATCAATAAACACTTTGTAAAATTAGTATATGTGTTTTTCTAGAATAACTCTATGATATTTCCATTGCCATGAGCATACAAAATATCCTATGTAGATAGGAAATTTTTCCAAGGTAATGCCCTTGTGATTCTTATATTCCATTGAAATGTCATTAAATATTTTTGTGACAACCCAATTCTACTCGAAGATACTTTAATCTCAACTACAATCTAGTATAAATGTACGTACATCCTTTTAAGAATTATTAAGAACACGCTTCATTAGATTTCACTTAGCTATAATAAATTCCCTCGTTTATGTCCTCCTGCCTGAGCATTTCTATAACATCGTTAGTCAAAATAATCGACTAAATCGTTCGTTTTCTTGACAGAATCAATTAGGTGAATCTTTTTATTTGATTTGCCTTCAAAGGATGTGAAAGTCGTATAGTTTATTCACACGAGCATGTGTCTATATGCATGCATAACCTAAATCCTATCTTATCTCTCCTTAAATTTGTCATCCTATTCCTTTTTGTCATTTCCTTCATTCATTATACTATAGATAACCTTCACACACACACACACTGCACACATATACACACAAACAAATATGTTTTGAAGATTATCCCAAGAATTTTGTAGAATTAAAGCCTTCATCTTCAGATTTCATCACGTATACCTATCTATCTATATATTCATAGTTGTATAGATGCTTTCATTGGAGGGTTTTTACGGTTTTATGTATAGGCACACACGTACTTCGAATAAAGAGTCAAAATGTCCTCATTCCCATCGACGTCATCTTTTGAATATTTTCGAAGTGGGATCATAATGTCGAAGAGGCTAAAAGACCCTTATGAACAACTATCAAGACATAATGATATTTTATCCATTTAAGTCTGCATAAGGCATAAGTTATAAGGATAACGCCACACACGGAAAAGGAACGGTGTAGGTGTATCCCGTGTAACTTGATTTATCTTTCAGTAATAGATTCATTGAAAATCGAATGCAATTTATAGCTTGACTTGGTTATAACGGTGGTTTGGTTTTGTATGTTAATGGCACAATATGGTGTATACCAATGAATAGAAGGACTTTGTGCAGGAACGAACAGTGCAAACAGATCAAGGAGCGCAATGAGCATCTCCATTCATCTGAAAATAATCTGCGTTTCTTTTACAATATTACATAGGTATAAGTTACAGAGATAGGGATTATATCTATATGTAATAGTTAACACAACTCAAGCAAGAAAATGTAATAATTTAAAGGACTAATCGATGTAGTTTTCAATTTATGTCTTGTAAAATATATATTTCTATTTTAATTGACAATTTAGGTATCGATATCGAATTGAATAAATTGTAATCGAGCTTGAAGCTATTAAGGGGGCGGATTAATAAATTGTCGAATGTATTAAAGTTGGGGAAAACACATAAGTTAAATTAAATAGGCAATTTATCTGATGGCAATAAAATGATATTGATTTTTTTTTTTTTAACATATTGTGGAGTAGGAATTATTATACTTGTGATAATTTAACCAATGTATGATGACATAAAGATTAAAGATAAAATGCATGATGATATAATTACATAATGATTAAAGATAAAAGATAAAATGCATAAAAGCGACGCACTTAACGTGAATTTTAAGTGGTAATAAGTTGTCAAGTAGAAAATTTAAAATGTCGAAGACACTAACAAACTAATTTTGTATCTAACATAATTCCCCTGATTACTGAATCCGGTGGAGGGATATGGATTTACTTGCACCATATTCACGACTTCAAAAAGATACTGTGGAACGAAGGACACTCCCATATGCGCATATATATTTTCCTTTTAATATCCGTACCTGTTGTGCAACCCATTAATTTAGTGAACAAGTATCTTAAAACAAATTTAAAAAATCCCCAATACACCGGAAGTTAAATGTTAATTTTAAAGTAGTCCATAAAAAAAAAACTTTCACTTCAAATGAATTTTTTAAGAGGTTTAGAACTTTTTTTAAAAAAAAAACACAAAAAATTCAAAGAAATGAATGAAATATTTATTTGAATCGATAGTTTGAACCTTGCAATTTAATGTTTAAAGTTAATTTCATGCAAATGTTGACCGCGGCTGCGTCTCAGGTAGCCCATCCGCTGAGTCCAATTTTGGCATACTCTTTCACACATATCGGCCGGTATCTCACGAATGAATGCATGGATGTTGGCTTCCAGTGCGTCAATCGAAGCAGGCTTGTCCCTATAGACATTAGCCTTGACATACCCCCACAAAAAATAATCTAATGGTGTCAAATCGCACGATCTAGGCGGCCAATTGACCGGCCCGAAACGTGAAATTAACTGTTCACCAAACTCGCCTCGCAATTGCGCCATTGTTTCGCGTGCTGTGTGGCATGTGGCACAGTCTTGTTGAAACCACATATCATGCAAGTCAAGAACTTCCATTTCGGGCAAAAAAAAGTTTGTTATCATCGCTCGGTAGCGTTCACCATTGACAGTAACGCTGCGATTCGCATCATCTTTGAAGAAATAGGCCCAATAATGCCGCCGGCCCATAATCCGCACCAAACAGTGGCTTTTTCGGGATGCATTGGTAGCTGTTGCAATGCTTCTGGCTGATCTTCACTCCAAATGCGGCAATTTTGCTTATTTACGTACCCATTCAACCAAAAATGAGCCTCATCGCTGAACACAAGCAGCGCGCGATGAACATTTCGAACCGAGCACGAATTTTGATAGTAAAATTCAACTTCGACCTGGACATCAAGGCTGAGGGTTTGCTAGTTAAGTCCAAGGCTTTACCAAAGAAGCATCAAACTTTAATATATTCGAGGTTATTTTAATTCACCATAATCACTGGTTCTTTATAATTTCTGTACAATTTTCATATTTTCTTATTCTAATTTTGTACAATCCAAAATTTATATATTCTTATAGCTAAGTTTATATAACTCAAATGTATGAATGAGATAGCAGACGCCTCTTAATTAAAGTATGAAATAGCACAGGTCACTAAATGAAAGTCTTGAATAGCAAACGTCACTAAATTACAGTCTGAGATAGGAAACGTCAGATAATTAGAGTCTCAGATAGCAGACATCACCCAATCACACTTTGAAATAGTCGACGTGACTAAATCACAGTTTGAGATAGAATAAGTTACTAAATCACAGCCTGAGATACCACACTTCACTTAATTATAGTCTGAGATAGCAGACGTCACTAGATTCCAGTCTGATATAGCAGTAATCACTAAATAACAGTCTGAGATAGCAGAGGTGACTTAATCACAGTCTGAGATAGCAGCATTTACTAAGTCACAGGCTGAGATACCAGACGTCACTAAATTATAGTTTGAGATAGCAGACGTCACTAAATTACAGTCTAAGACAGCAGACGTCACTAACTACCTTAAAACTAGGATTCCATTGGCACTTCTGGAACCTAAGTCTTTCAGAAGGGAGACTCACCATAAGTAGGTACTATCTTGATTGGCACTATTCTTATTCTGGCAGAGCTCGATTTTTTTTGTGTTCGTAAACGGTTACTTATATTTATTTCGATTCAAACTGAGTGTGAATTATAATTTTACAGAGAAACTAATATTTATATATTCAGTCGTATGATGTTGGTTGATAGTGTTGACGTGTTTTTGTTCTGGGCTCTTTTTTAGAGTCATTTCTGTAGCGGTCATTGAGGATTGCTTTGAATCGAACTTTATAAAAGGCGGCGCGCGGCGGAGCCGAAAGCGACGAAGTGCAATTCATCAATGCTAACTCGAACGAATAAGATGACAGATGACAATTCTTGAGGAGATACTCTTGGAGTTCTTTTACTTCCTCGCTTGAGGTAGTTCCTATAGGTACCACTGACAAAAAAAAAAAACACTTTTTTTAAGTTGGCATGACAGTCTAACCCATTTACGCAATGCACCCGGTGATTAGCTCAAAAAATCTATTTTTACTAGTTTCCAGAAAACTACTTCCGTCTCCTGCATCGGCTTGTCAATATTTTCAAAACAAAATACCTAATTGATTGTGATTCAATTATAAAATTGCCATTGAAAATTATCTATGATTTATTGCCCACCTCAAAACACTTAACTTAAGTTTTTTGTTCTCTTCTAATCTGTTGCTTAATTAAACATCAAACTGATAGCTATCAACTAAGTACTCGAATCGTTAGTGAGAGTTTGTTTGTGTATGGACGAGCATCAAAGAAGGAAAAACTTTGAGCCATAAAGGATGCTTGCTATACAAACGTATAATGAAGACTTACAATAGAGATAGAACAGCAGGATAACAACTACTATACAAGAACTTGTTGCGCATAGAGAAGATGAGATGACACCCTCGGCACCTTTTTTATGACTATAGTACACAAAAAAGGGTACAACCAGAAGCAACTCTATTGTACATCGATTTCCTTTTTTTTTTCCTTTTTTCCTTTTGGAACACTTTCGCGGCATACCCTTCCACTTGTGTCGTGGTGGTGGTTCTGTAACAAAAAAAAAAAAAAAAAACTTTTTAATTAATCTCCTCAAGGTCCTTCGGTTCGATGATGGAATACTGGTGCCAGCTGGATTGGGGGAGCTAACATATCCATCCGCATCCTCCAGAGTTAGCCACCACATTCCGTCTGCCTTCGTCCTTAATCAAATCACAAATAAATTGGACGTTGATCATGATGGATTAAAGTAATGAGATAAAGTTTCTCTCGCTTCCGCATAAACACTACTAACCAAAGGACATAGGACATTATTTATCTCTGATTTTCGATGATTTTCAGGACGATGACGAAGTCAAATTTTGCAAAGATGACTGCAGGACTAATAAATTGCCGCAGGTAAAGCGAACCGAACGAGCCAGAGAAAATTAATTGCCAGAGAATTTTCGTTTTTTTTTTATTTTTCATTTTCATTTTCACAATATTATTGACCTTGAATTTCATCGATGGAATTTGAGCTAAAGCTATTAATTTGTGAAGTCATCCGAAATTGTATCAGTTTCAGTGTAAGAGGTTGTGTGGGTGGATAATTTTTTTTTTTTAATTTCTCAAAATGAGATTATTTAAAGAGGAATTGTTTTACGATGTAGAAATATAATGACCGGAGGGCACAACGATAAAAGGAACATTAAAATCACTTCACATTATTTCTGATGCGAGAATAAGTGAAGAAAATAAGTAATTTGAGGGCTAATTTGAGATATTATTGAAGTTTCTTCATTTTCACATTTTTATTTTGTTTGGTCTTTTCTTTTATAATTAATTGAATCAAAGCCATGGCGTTAAGTGACACGAGATGTGTTAATGAAATTAGTGGACAGGATGTTGATGTTTTTTTTTTTTCATCTTTTACTTTGATGAAAATAAAAAAATATATCTACGCTTAATTAATTTTAGGTAATTGGATTTGGTTTTGATGCAATTAACTTCATTTAGCTTAAGCTAGCATCAGGGCTTTTCTTTTAAATTTAACGAAAAGAATCAAGAGGAATAGAAGGTATGGTATAAAGTCTGTTGAGGAAAAAGTTCTTTGAGATGGTTATGATGGGACAGGAGTATAGAGCCCATGGACAGCGAAGCACCAGCCTGACGAGTTTTCGAATCGGCCAGCAGGACTAGGCAGCAGAGAAAGACCCCACTTGAGGTGGTGCGCAGATATAGCGAACCTACAATCAGCTAGCTAAGAACCAGACTGGCTGGAAGGGCTTATTGGCTGAGGCCGCATTCCATCCAGGAAAGTATCTAAACACCGTTTAAAGTAAATTAATTAAGAATAATCCCAATCCCAAAAATTACTTTTCAAATTAAGCGTTTATTTAAGTCGGCAAAATTCTGAAAGATGAAAAATTCCCTCATTGTTAGCTCTTATCAATTACGTATATATTCTTCCTCTACAAGAATCTTGGCCTTGAAAAATTTCTTCATATTTTGCATTAGCTACTTTTTTTTTAATTTTTTTGTTTGTTTTATACAACTTTTTGAATTTTAACGAGTTTTTTAGCATAAAATAAAACGTGACTCTCGTTCCTTTATTCTCTTTACCTTTACAACACTTTCATCATACATGCATCCAGGCTACCTTGGAACATATTTTCTTTTTTTTTATTTTATTTTTTTTTTGAAAATCGCATGTGTTGTAAGGAAACTTTTAAAAAGTATTTTGAGGTTTTCTGTTTTCGAACTTCCTTCTTCACATTCGACTTCAAAAGAACAAGGTGGTTTACCTTAAATCTGTGTAAAATAGGCACAAATATAGCGCTATAGCTACACCATTCACAGTCATGTAGGTACCTTTTAATTCATGTTTACAGTTAAAATGGAAATTAAAAACAAAATAAGATTCAAGCATAACTCATGTACAGGAAACAAAATTAATTCGTTTCATATAGGAAATGTATATCTTTTTCTTTACTTTTTAAGGATAATTTACCTTTTACTCATGAAAAATTAAACTTCCAACAACAAACAGACATGTACCTTAGTACCTACTGTGAATTTGCGGGTTCATTGATTTTTCGAAGGGGTTGTGTTTTTGATGCTAGGACGATTATTTCGGCAGAAAACTGTGGAAAAGTCAATTTTTTTTTAAATATATACGAAAATGCTATTTTTTTTTGTTTACAAAAACGAGTTACAGTCACCTATATGCACACCGCTTAAATGAAACTTTCGGCTATATGCACCAAGAAATTTATCACATTTTTTTTTCAGGGCTTTTTCACACGGATAACTGTACTCCGCTTATTTGAAAAGTCCTTTTAATTGAAACAATTTTCTTTACCCCAAATAATTATTTTTTTTCTGAAACAACTTCGCTTAAGTGAAACACTGAATGCATCCATACATTTTTGAAGTTTGAACACACCTAAAAAATTACATTTTAAGTTTCATTCCATTTTTATTGTTCCACCTTTTAACTGTCACAATTATTAAAAGTTGTTTTGTTAATCGCAACAAATATTCTGCATTTTTTGTGTTGCAAATAAGCGGAGTCGACTGTATATGATTTCGCACTCGCCACAAACCTACAGCTTCTTAAAGGGCCAACAAATCCGATATTTTACTTTGATGGAATTGTGACATTTTCAAGATCACGGCTATGCCATTGTTAGGTCGCTAAGGACACTTGGTTGGTCAGACTTAATCGCTGTTAAGATGAAAAAGTCGAGCTTTTAAAGTATTCGTTTTTTTTTTTGTCATCCGATAGGCTATGGGTTAGGATGATTTGACAAGTTAATACACTTTTAAAAATACATAGTTTCGGTAATTTTTTTTTAAATGCAGTTGAGAGGAGTTAACTTACTTACTTATGTTTCAAAAATTTCCTAATATCTCTTAATTGCTTGTACTGTGTATATTTAGTTGTTTTTTGTTCAACTCGCAAAGCTCAACAATTGAGCATCTTATTTTTTTGATTAATTAAAAATCGAAAGGAATCAAGAAAAAGCAAGAACAAAGTCCTCAAATTTATTTGAACTCGTTGAAATAAGTGTTGATGATTTTAGCCTCAACGAAGCCTATAACTTCAGTTTTAATCATCGGACCTTCAAGGTTAAGGTCTTCAAATGAAGTTAAAATTTCTATCTGTATTTAAAATTATTAAGAAAAAAACATGAAAACTCATATCAAAGTGTACAGTAGGGTGGAGTGTTCTTTTAAAATGTTGTCAAATTACTGGAGTGTAACTCTTGGCTAACCTATGAGTAATGGACTGCTGAATCTCCTTTATTTTGAATCACCTATGCGAATAAAATTGGAAAGCCACAGTCACAAAAATTGTTATATAAATTTTGAATTCGAAAATGAGTATGATAACTTCGATGGTGCAAGACAATTAAATCTATAATTGAAAGCCTTGCCAATCGTTGGTTGTCTTGCCAAATTAATTAACTTACCTGTGTTTTATATTCGTGGTATATATAAAATTTATTTCTTAAAAAAAGTTTTTATGATTCCAAGTTAAATCAAAAAAATAAAAGAAAATCTTATCAAACATTTCAAAAGGCTTCCTTACAAAAGAAAGATATAAAAATCATAAAATTAAATCCTTAAAATCCATCAAAATTGATAAAACAAGGATCTCTTGAAAACAAAAAAAAAAAAAAGAACAAGTTCCCAAATTCAGATTTCTTTTATTGGTTTTTTTTTTCTCATTTTTATTGAACAAAAATATTCCTTAGAGTGAAAAAAAAACCTCTGATGGTATGCGGTTACAAACTTATTTTTTCTACTTTTGTAATCAAAAGGGTTTGAAACTAAATACGCACCATCAGCTCGTGGATTTCAACATAAAATTGAGTAGGAATAAAACCCAACGAACACCGCCACAACCCAATAATTCGCTTGACAGCACTTAAGTTTCATGAATAACATTATAGCCTCAAAGACCTGCCGTCGCCGTCATCGTCGGCAGGGTGGATCCATATCTTCTATAAAAAAGACACATGACAGGAAGACAATATTTTTATGTTTATCCTTAAAGAAACACTCACTCTATCACTCTCTCTCACTTTCTCTGGTGCATGTCAGATTCTTTCAATTTTATTTTGAACTCACTCCTTGCACATCAGAGAAACAAGAGTGAGTGAATTAAACCACGATATGCCCTTAACGCTTAACGACTCCGAGATGTTCACACAATATTTTATGTTCCGTGTAATCGTAGAAGTAATAAACACGATGTAATATTACGACCATTAAAATAGGTACTCGACTCGTAGAATATGGATTTGCTTCTTTAGCCTCCCATATGTTAGTGTGTCATCTTGTAACGGAGCGCGGACGGTGCACAGGAATGCTTATAGGTACTCGTTGTTGAACACCAAAGGCATCCTTATGGTGACTCCTCGTTGCACTTGTTCGAGAGGTGCAAAGTCGATATAAATCAGCCAACTCTGCAACGTTTAATCTAAAAATAATTCCATTTTACATTCACGCCCAGTGTGCTGGTGCACAAGGCTGTAAAATTTGTAAAATAAGACGAAATTGCTTCCCAACACTATAACAGAAAAGCAAAAGGATGGTGACGACGATGACGGTTAGGAGAAGGTACCTACTCTAGTTACTGTGAGGGTAGTAGGTAGAGGTATACCCACGAGTACAGATAGAACCAAACGAACTCTCGATTTTAAGTGCAGCAAACACCAACTCACGATGGGGGTGGGTGTTGCACTAAGTATTTCGCTTATAACGTTTTCTATTTAAAAGTAGTTGGGTTGGGTTAGGTTGGTCTTGACTGTGCGTTTTATGAATGCTTGAAAACTGAAACGTTTTGCCTTTTGCAATGAATCGAAATTGAAATTTGAAATTGCACACAATTGACTATTTGGTGGACAGAAAATATACGTACAAATTTGAATCAATTTGTATACACATGAGTTCGTAAGGTATACCTCTAGGACGCTGGCCAATTTAAAAGGGAATAGCTAGTCGTATATTGCTCATTAATTTGCTGCAGAAAATCAAGTCGTTTATAGCCAAAAATCTTCAAACTTTTCGTATTCAAATTATTTCTACCATGAAGCACACTCTCAAATTTAGAAATTATTTCTACTTTGAAGTGTTTAAATTTTCCGACCTATATTATAAATATATTACAATATAAATATGCACGACTTGATCGCACGAACTTGCTCTTGTGGTTAAATATTGTGTATAACCCCACATTGAAGATGCATGATGTACCTATATATTTAACGAGAAAATATTGAGAGAGTCAAAAGGACTAAAAAATTGATTTTTTGTTTGATTTTGTTTTTGTTTCTAAGAAAATGTTTTTAAAAATTTTTAAATGCATAATTGCTTAAACTCTTGAGAAGTATCAAATTGAAAAATTATTACAAAATCGGTCTAAGCATGGCAAATATATACGCTAATAACCCAATAATAAGACCATTTCCTCAAAAAACCTGGAATTCCTAATTCCGTAATGAGGAATTATTGAAAAAAACCTGAAATGCAGTTTTTTTTACAATTGATTACAGGTACGAAGTTTAATCAAAATCGTTGGAGCCGTTTTTAAGTAAATTTGAAAAACAAAATATTTGTATAGCAGCTACCCGTTATAGATGAGCTAAAAACAAAAATTCGAATTTCCCTTCTAGGGAATAACATAAAAATGCTCTGTACCAAATTTCATGCAAATCGGTCTACCCGTTTAGGATCTAGCTCAAATTACAGTGGACGCACCGACGACGCACGGACGCAAAGACGCACAGACCCACAGACGCACAGACCCACAGACGCGCAGACCCACAGACGCACAGACCCACAGACGCACAGACCCACAGACGCACAGACCCACAGACGCACAGACCCACAGACGCACAGACCGACCTACGGCATGACGAAACCCACTTCTTCGGACTTCTCGATTTTCGTAGTGTTAGTTTTGATTATAACCTCGACATTTTTTTTTAAACGAAACCAATACTTGCCCTATAGAGCAAGTAAATGAAAAAAAAAAAAACAATACCCGCTCTTTGATACACGTGTTAGTAAACACGCGGATAGAGAACTTGGCAGCTTGATATATATTTTATTAATAATAAACATAATTTTTGAAGGTTTGAATGAAAAATATTTTTGCTTTAAAATATCGTTCCATTCTTTATAACTGCAAGCACGGCAACACTGCATCCAAATCCAATAATTTATGAAAACTATGATTGCAGTGGTAAACGATTCTATTAATTAACAAGGTATCTATCCCTTAACCGCGAAATTAAAGTCGAGTTAAAGTTATGCGCTCGCTATCACATGCCATTCCACATTTTAATAAGTTGACAAATGTTTAATTTCAATCACGTCATTATTCGCCGTTTATTAATACGGAGATAAACATATAAGAATGCAAAAAAGTACCTATACTTTTCATATAGTCTAAAAAAATTCTAATAAACTGTCCTCCTAGCCAAAAATCAAACCATGTACCTACTTTATTATAGATAAGACTACTTTGTCATTAAAAGCATGTCCTTCAGTAGTCAGTCTCAAGAACACATTCAAGCTTTCTTTTTATTTTTCGTCGTTATTATTGTCGTTGTCAAAAAAAAACAAAAAAAACAACTTTTACATTTTACATTCTTTTCTTCAACACCCATACGAAGCCTCTAACAAAAGATATTTTTCTGTTGTCATGTTTTGAGGGCAAAATATTGGTTTTCACTAAACAAAAACAAAAACTTTTCACTTAAAGTCTGATGAGGCTTTCATAGTATACTACCTATACCTATTTTGTTTTCAAGTCATGTAAAGAATGGTTGTTTTTTTGTATCTTCTTCTTTTCAATCTCTTATCCTGGATGCACTTATTTCTATATGTGTATCTACGCTTGGTGAAAGGGACTCAACTTTATGAGACTATAGAAAGTTTTATTATTCAGTTAAAAAATTTGTTTTTGGTTTTTCCTCTTTCTTTTGAAAATTAATACTATTTTAAAACAATAAACTGAAGAAAGTTAGTTGGAAGAAAAAAAAAGAAATATTTAAACAAACAATGGAAATGCCTTTAATAAGAGTAAAATTTAAGGAGCAAATAGAATTTATTCATAAAATGCTGTATTTTTGCTAGAAGCCTAGAAGTGCATTAGGTTTCGAAATAAACAAATATGTCTTTTTGATAATTTTGGGAAAACAAATTTCGATGGAAATATTATATTTTGTCGATCGAAGGACAATTGAAAAATTTAAAGTTCTTAAAATTTAAAGTAAATTGTAACAGGCTGGGAACTAAACGAAATATTGACATATTACCAACTCACTCCCAGCCCCAGCGCTTCCAAAACTTTTCGAAATTCTAACTTTTTAATTCGATTTTCATTGAATTAGGCCGCATTTTCAGCAGTTAATACCCAAGAAGATTAAGACTAAAAAAACACACCGAATGACACGAAACATTTCAGTTACACAAGGCAAGAAAACGTATTTAATTTTAACACAATAAAGCAAACGAAATCAATTCACTTTTCTGTTTCGTTTGGTGTGTGTTGAGATAAAACAAGACAAATTTTTCAACGAGCACTTCCAAAAACATAAAACGCCAGTGGCAAACAAACACCAACAAAAAAAAAAAACAAACGAATCATATTTTATTGTTTCTCCTTTGTTTTTTTTTTTTTTTTTTTGTTTTATCTTGTGCGGTGTGAGTTGAACCCCAAACATTTAATAATCATTTAGTGTAAGTTGGCCATCTACAAAGCCATGAAAGTCATGTATTTTCAAAAACGATGGTCATAAAAGCATTAAAACAAAAACATGTTTTTTGTTTCACTTCGTTTGTGTGTTTTGTTTCATAAGAATCAATGAATTCTTGTTTCATAAGACAGAAAAACACGTTTTCACTGATCCGATGTCTTTTCAGCCTTAAAGTTGAAAAGTTTTAAAAAATCTGCTTTCATGTTTTGACCTAAATTAAAAAATGAAGATTTTTATAATATAAATTCTATTATACTACTAAAATAATTACAACAGCCAATTAGAAGACTTAGCCCTTTTATTTACTTAGACTTGTTAAATTATTGATTCAATATAGCTTTTAACGGCCTTTTGGCATTTCGTCCCGGTGATCTCAGTTAGACTCATCAGTTGACTTGTGAGGGCCTTGTCAATACGCAATTTTTATTAAGTTCAGTTCAAAATACATGAATTTTTTGACAAAAAACCAATCTGAACTATATCCAACAAGATTAAAATTCTTAATCATTAAGCTAGAAATGTTTGCCAAGTGTGATCCCTGGGATGAAACGCCAATTTTTATGTACTTATATTTATTAATATGCGCCGAGTAAGTAATCAGAAATTTACTCAGACATTGTGAGAGAGGGCCTTAATCGATTAATTATTATTATTTGAATTTTCTAAAAAAAACTTCATGCCTTATTATCGTAAAATACATAAATTAAATTACATAAAATCATTTAGTTATGCGAAACAATTGGCGTTTTTCTTTTTTGGCTCTGAGCAAAGCTCTGAGCAGAGGCTGAGCGATCAGAGCAGAGCTCTGAGCAGATATGACCAGAGTCCTCAGATATAATTATGAAACACACTTGAGCCCTGAACTGTCATTTCATATGGAATCCACTTTTAATTTTTAGTTATGTGTGAAGTTCGGGATCGTGATTTAGAATATAATATTTTTCTGGATTTCTGGACCTGGACAAAGGTGGTTCTGGACCTGGACAGAGATGGAAATTTTTTTTTTTTTGAAAAAAATATTTAAAAAAAAATTAACTTTTCTCTTGGAAAATGGTTTTATTTCCCAAAAAAAAAAAATTTCCTTTGTTCAAGTTCCAGACCCACCTCCAGAATTTATTTTTAAATTGTAAAAAAGTTGTTTCCAAAAACAAAAAAAATTGTCCTTTGTCCAAGTTCCAGAGTCACCTTCAGAACTTTTGTCAAAGTTCCAGATCCACCTCCAGAACCTTACCAAAATATCTGGCAAAAACGCAATTTTCTTAAAGTTGTAAATTAATAAAAAAAGTTGTTTCCAAAAAAATAATTGTCCTTTGTCCAAGTTCCAGACCCACCTCCAGAATTTTTTCTTTTAAATTGTAAAAAAGTTGTTTCCAAAAACAAAAAAAAATTGTCCTTTGTCCAAGTTCTAGAGTCACCTCCAGAACTTTTGTCCCGGTTGCAGATTCACTTCCAGAACTTTTGTCCTAGTTCCAGATCCATCTCCAGAACCTTACATAAATATCTGGCAAAAAAGCAATTTTTTTAAATTTGTAAATAAATAAAAAAAAGTTGTTTCAAAAAAAAAAATTTTTTTTCCTGTCCAAGTTCCAGACCCACCTCTAGAATTTTTTTTTAAATTGTAAAAAAAGTTTTTTTCAAAAACAAAAAAATGTGTCCTTTGTCCAAGGTCCAGAGCCACATCCAGAACTTTTATCCCGGTTCCAGATCCACCTCAAGAACCTTGTTTCAAAAAAAAAATGTATCCTTTGTCCAAGTTGCAGATGCGGGATTTCGTGATACCGGATTTTGTGATGCGGGATTTCATTCATTTTATTCTGAGCTAATTGAACAAGCTCTGAGCTAACTCCGATGGAAAAAAGAAACACACTTTTTATGCTCTGATATGCCTGAGCTAAAAAAAAAACATAAATTTTTGTTTTGACAGTTCCGTGATCTGCTCAGAGTTAAAAAAGAAAAACGCCAAATACATGTAAAAACAAATAATTTCAATCGCATTGATTCACTGAACATAGACATGGACGTAAGACAAGCTGCAGCTGATGGTGATGCCGATGATTATTTAACTTATTTTGTAAATCTTGAATTGAAATCTTTTTAATTAAATTCAGGATATAACATCCAAGCAGCTAACTTATATAGTCGATATATACAGTTTCTGAGTTTGCTGTTGGATCTGATGTTGCTGTTGCTTTCTCGGTTAAATTTATTTAAGGATTTCTTGCAGCAATAAGACCGTCTTGTGTTTCTGTTTGGGGATTGATTTATAGATTCAACGTTATTTTCTCTCTCTGATGGTATAAGTTTTTTTTTTCACACAAATTGCAAAGGATATTCTATCCTTTTACCAATCACAATTCTCCCTCTGGTGCAATAAGAAACGAAAATTTACGAAATCTATTTAAATAAAATGATTTCGATAAATTCCTCTGATGCAGCAATTTGTGATTTCATTAAGTTGTGATTTTATGTTTTGGGGAGTTTGTTGCAGTAAAACTGTATATAAATACTTGGTTTAAATTTTATATCTCTGCAATATGCTTATAGAATTGCATAGAGAATCTTATGACTCGTAAATTGACCAACAGAAAACAGTATGAAACCGATAATGTATACAAAAAACAACCAGTATCTAGCTAGTCGAAATGCAATGGTAAAACTTAAATATGGATGGACCTGGATCACGTGACTTCGGTAGCTATTTTTTAGCTGGTTTGGTTTTGGTAACACTGGTTTTGACAGCTGACGTGTGTTTAGTACCTTGTGTCACTGTCAAACAGCTTCAGTTTGGTTTGCAATTTAACCATGGATCGTCTTACAAATGAACAACGCTTGCAAATTATTGAATTTTACTATCAAAATTCGTGCTCGGTTCGAAATGTTCATCGCGCGCTGCTTGTGTTCAGCGATGAGGCTCATTTTTGGTTGAATGGGTACGTAAATAAGCAAAATTGCCGCATTTGGAGTGAAGATCAGCCAGAAGCATTGCAACAGCTACCAATGCATCCCGAAAAAGCCACTGTTTGGTGCGGTTTATGGGCCGGCGGCATTATTGGGCCTATTTCTTCAAAGATGATGCGAATCGCAGCGTTACTGTCAATGGTGAACGCTACCGAGCGATGATAACAAACTTTTTTTTGCCCGAAATGGAAGTTCTTGACTTGCATGATATGTGGTTTCAACAAGACTGTGCCACATGCCACACAGCACGCGAAACAATGGCGCAATTGCGAGGCGAGTTTGGTGAACAGTTAATTTCACGTTTCGGGCCGGTCAATTGGCCGCCTAGATCGTGCGATTTGACACCATTAGATTATTTTTTGTGGGGGTATGTCAAGGCTAATGTCTATAGGGACAAGCCTGCTTCGATTGACGCACTGGAAGCCAACATCCATTTATTCATTCGTGAGATACCGGCCGATATGTGTGAAAGAGTATGCCAAAATTGGACTCAGCGGATGGGCTACCTGAGACGCAGCCGCGGTCAACATTTCCATGAAATTATCTTTAAACATTAAATTGCAAGGTTCAAACTATCGATTCAAATAAATATTTCATTCATTTTTTCGAATTTTTTGTGTTTTTTTTTTAAAAAAAAGTTCTAAACCTCTTAAAAAATCACCCATTACAATTTGAACTTCGTTAAGAAGACAATAATTTTTATGTAAGACAATCTTTAGACAAATTAAAATCAATGATATTATAAAAACAGTTAAAATGTTTACACATTACATTAACAGGTTCATTTAAACCATAATTAGATGTAGCAAACGATGTATACAAAAAATCAGGATCGCGGGTTGATCTAGGTCGAGATTTTATATTCAGCACACTCAGGATGTGGGCAGAATTAATTGGTTCAGATAGAAGTTGAATGAGGAAACGGCATCTATTAACTTCTCTTCTTTTCTTAAGCGTTGATAGACTAAGTAAGTTCAAACGATGTTCATAAGGTGGAAGATATTCATTTGGGTTCCATGGCAGATGACGAAGGACGAACAATAAAAAATGTTTTTGTACACTTTCCAATTTATTTATGGAAACAGTATACGCAGGACACCATACACAGCTACAATATTCCAGGATAGGACGGACCAGTGAACAATAGAGGATTTTTGAAATATGAGTATAATTAAATTCCTTAGAAAACTGCTTAATTAGTTCAAGGCGGCTTCTAGCCTTGCTTATTATAACGTCGATGTGGGAGTTAAATGACAGTTTGACGTCAAACAAAACTCCTAAGTCGTTGAATGAATCTACACGATCAACTAGGCTTTCGTCAATGAAGTAAAAAGATAAAAAGGGTTTTCTCTTTCTAGAGTATATGTCATCACTTTGCATTTATTTATATTGAGATCCATTCCATTTGAAATGTACCATTCGGAGGCTCTGTAAATATCATTTTGTAGAAATAAGTGTCCACTTGGAGTCATGTAGCCATAAAAAAGCGTAAAATCATCGGCAAAGATTAATATATTTGAGTAAAGAATTTCCATGCCAATGTCATTAATAAAAAGTAAGAATAAAAGCGGTCCAATATGACTACCTTGAGGAACTCCAGACAGCACATAAATAATTTTGGACAGGCAATTTTTAAAGTTAACAAACTGCGTTCGGTTATCTAGATATGATTTAATCCAAGTTAGAATCCACTCTGGAAACTCATATTTTTCAAGTTTTAGTAAAAGAATGCCTTACTTAGATCAGCGTAAAAAACATCCGTTTGAAGTCCATTTTGCATATTCACATTCAACTGGTTTGTAAATTCCAGAAGATTCGTTGTTGTAGACTTATGCAAGCAAAAACCATGTTGTTCAGGAACAATGATTGATTTGCAAAAGAATTGAATGTGATTGGTGACTATGTTTTCATACATGAAAGTTTTGCAATTCCTCGGTAATTCTCAGCATTGTTCTTATTCCCACTCTTGTGAAGGAAATAATAAACGAAGACTTCCACAAGTCAGGAAAAACACCAGACGACAGCGAACAGTTAAATATATAAGTAATTGCAGAACATATGTACGATTTACAAGTTTTAACAAATATAGACGGAATGTTGTCAGGACCATACGAACATATGTACTCTTTAAGTCGTCTATATATTGCACTTCTTCCGCTTCAGTCAGTCTTGAAAAAGGTATATCACAGTTTAATCGATTTCTTAAAGAATTATCAAAGTATTTTGGGTTGCACGCAGTGTACGTTTGTTGGAAAAAATCTGCAAATATGTTACTTATTTCTATATCACATATGTATTATTATATTGCACGAATGGTGGAAAACTTGAGGCTTTCCTTTTAGAGTTTATAAACTGCCAAAAAATTTTAGGATTTTTTGAAAAATTGCACTTTATTTGATTTATGTAGCTGTTATATGTTGTCCTCAATGAATTTTTAAAAAGTTTCCGATAGCAGGAGTACTGATTATACTGATGGATAACATGTGTTTTTTTTTCCATTTTTTGAAGATTACATTTTTAAGATTTCGTATACGTCTTAAATCCTTAGAAAGCCACTGAACTGACGACAAAACATTCTTTTAACAGGCACACAATAATTCAGACAGTTATTCAAAACAGCATAGTATGTGTAGTATGTGTATGATTCTTGTTGATATGATTTGTGGCTAGCAATTATTTCAGCTCTAAGGACTTTTTTTTTAAATTTCAATCAATATCAAATTTATAAAAAAAAAACACAAAATTATTTCATCAAAAAACCGTTAATTAAATTAAACACAACTAAAATATTGATTTTGTTTCTTCTTTTTCCAGGTATGTGATTTCAATTTGTTTGCTGGTAAGTTGATATCAAAACAGGACTATGAACTTTCTCATTTTCTCAAAAGCAAATAATGCAAAATGAAAACATCTGATGCCATAGAGAAAAATCTTGAATGCACAAATAAATTTATTTGCAGAAAACTTTTTTCTCAAAACAAAACCACATTATTCAATTTGAAATGATTCACAATCATCATCATCGTATCCTTATCCAATTTATAAAGAACAAAAATTACAAAATTGACAAGCTCCTTCCGGTTGAAGAAATCCTTTATAATATCAATTTCTATTGATGAACCTATAGCCGATGTATTTTGAAATCTCTTTTGAATGCATATAAGCATAATTTGACGTTATGCTATACAAAAGATGATACAGTTGAATGCAATTTTGAAATTTTGAAATATTCAGTTTTTCATTATCTGGGGAATGATATTCATATAATAAAGGGTGTTTTTTTTTGACGTGTGGTTTTTAAGAAGAAATAAAATGCAAATAATTGTATGTTATGGCCAAGAATTTAGCTTTATTATAAAGATAAAAGTTTGCAATTATGTTTTAAAAATTATTTTGGGCAAGTAGCCACCGCGGCTGGCTCGAATAAATTCCAGCCGAGAGGTTCAATTTTCGACCACTTTTTGCAGCAATTGGGTCCGTATGTCAGCAATAACGCACCGAATATTTTCTTCCAAGGCGTCAATCATCTCGGGCTTATCTGCGTAGACAACCGACTTCACATAATCCCACAAAAAACAGTCAAGCAGTGTTAAATCGCACGATCTTGGAGGCCACGCCACAGGCCCAGAACGCGAGATAATGCTGCGCTCACCAAAAGTTTTGTTCAATAAATTGATTGTTCCGTTGGCTATATAGCATGTAGCGCCATCTTCTTGGAACCAAAGGTCGACCACATCAACATCCTCCAATTCAGGCACGAAAAAGTCATTAATCATGGCTCTATAGCGTTCCCCATTGACTGTAACATTATGGCCGGCTCCAATTATTCCCTCTGTTCATAGATCTAACCAAACAGTGACTTTTTGAGGATGTAACGGTGTCTCAAAATACACTTGAGGATTATGATCACTCCAAATACGGCAGTTTTGTTCATTGACGTATCCATTCAATAAAAAGTGAGCTTCATCTCTAAACAAAATTCGCTTATGAAAATTGGGATCAACGGCAATCTTTTGGACACAATTTGCACCATTTGCAAGCGTTGTTCACGAGTAAGTCTATTCATTATGAAATGGCAAACCAAACTGAGCATAAACCAAGTGACAACTGTCAAAAAGATTAACTCCGCAAAAAAGTATTGCCAGATTGAAAATTACACGTCTAAAAAAAAACACCCGTTGTATAAATTATACATACATACACCTTTATGCTTTATTCTGATTCATGATTTGTGAACTTGTTTTGATTCGTATCCCTATGACTCTGATGACACAAAGGATTTATCGACCTTTTTCTTCACATTTTCTCTTCACAATGACTAAGTTACTATACAAACAGAAATATTGAAAATACCTTTGTTCAAATTCAAATAAACTTAATGTAATACTTACTCAACTTCTTCATTATTTCTAGCTCTATATCTTTTAATAAATTTGTAATTCTTTTGAAACTTTATTGTTTTTGTTCTTATAAAGGTAAAATTGTTATTTTCCAAAAATCTCTTTCAAAAATATTTTTTGAATCGTTAGCCATTATGTGGAATTTTAGTTTAGTAACATTTTGTTAATTTAGTAAAAATTTAAATTAATTAAGACAGCTTTGAAATTAAGATATTATGAATATTGATTTTTCGAGAGCAATGTGTTGCATATTAAAAAATATATACGACTTGATCGCACGAACTTGCTCCTGTGTTAAAATACTGTGTGTAACCCCACATTGAAAATGCATGATGTAGATATATCAATCGAACATAAAATAAAATTTACAAAAAAAAACAAAAAATTGAGTGTGGCTGCTACCCGTTCTATATGAGCTAATTAATAAATTCGAATTTTCCTCTCTATTGAATCCCATAAAAATGCTCTGAACCAAATTTGAAGTAAATCAGTCCACCGGTTAAGACTCCAACCGAGATAACACTAAACGTACAGACGCACAGGCCGACGGACGGTATTACGAAACCCATATTTTTGAACTTCTCAATCATCGTAGTATTAATTTTGATGACAGCGTCAAAATCTTTTTGTACACGAAGCCAATACTTGCCATGTGTATCAAGTTAGCATTACCACTTTAAAATTTTAGAAATCTAATAATTGGATTAATTGTCGTGAATTTGTCGTAAATTAGTAGTAAAAGAAAAAAATTTGTCGCGACAGTTTTTTTTTTTTTAATCCCAAAAAACCTTAAAATTGCATTTTTCAGGGAATCCAGCACTACCACAACTTTGATTTGCTATATTTTTTTTCCTGAGTAGTTTCTTGATAGGGAATTTGTTTAAACAATTGTCGCTCGATGTCCTTAAATAAGTTGTACCATCAAATAATTTGTCGCGCCCTTTTTTCTAAAACAAATCCAATAAATATGAAAATACCTCAAAGAGGCATTTTTCAATGAATCCAGCATTACCACAACTTTGATTTGCTATATTTTTTTCCCTGAGTAAATTTTTGATAGGAAATTTGTTTAAACAATTGTCGCTCGATGTCCTTAAATAAGTTATACTATCAAATAATTTGTCGCGCCCTTTTTTCTAAAAAAAATCCAATAAATATGAAAATACCTCAAAAAGGCATTTTTCAATGAATCCAGCATTACCACAACTTTGATTTGCTATATTTTTTTTCCTGAGTGGTTTTTTGATAGGGAATTTGTTTAAACAATTGTCGCTCGATGTCCTTAAATAAGTTGTACCATCAAATAATTTGTCGCGCCCTTTTTTCTAAAAAAAATCCAATAAATATGAAAATACCTCAAAAAGGTATTTTTCAATGAATCCAGCATTACCACAACTTTAATTTGCTATATTTTTTTCCCTGAGTGAATTTTTGATAGGAAATTTGTTTAAACAATTGTCGCTCGATGTCCTTAAATAAGTTGTACCATCAAATAATTTGTCGCGCCCTTTTTTCTAAAAAAAATCCAATAAATATGAAAATACCTCAAAAAGGCATTTTTCAATGAATCCAGCATTACCACAACTTTGATTTGCTATATTTTTTTCCCTGAGTGAATTTTTGATAGGGAATTTGTTTAAACAATTGTCGCTCGATGTTTTTTAATAATTTATACCATTAAAAAATTTGTCGCACCCTTTTTTCTAAAAAAAATTCATATAAATATGAAAATACCTCAAAAGGCATTTTTCAATGAAAAATCAAACCCAAACTTTGATTTGATAAATTTTTTTCCTGAGTGGATTTTTTGATTTTTGACGTCAAGTTAGCATTACCAGGGGTTATTTTTTAAAAAAGAGGCGCGACAAAATTTTTGATAATATAAATTATTTAAAGACATCGAGCGACAATTGTTTAAACAAATTCCCTATGAAAAGTCTACTCAGGAAAAAAAATATAGCAAATCAAAGTTGTGGTAATGCTGGATTCCCTGAAAAATGCAATTTTAAGGTTTTTTGGGATTAAAAAAAAAAAAACTGCCGCGACAAATTTTTTTCTTTTACTACTAATTTACGACAAATTCACGACAATTAATGGCATACTTATTTTTTTTTTTTGAGTTCATTTTACCCATTTTGGAGGGGTGGTAATGCTAACTTGACTGTCAAGTTAGCATTACCAGGGGTTATTTTTAAAAAAACAAGCGCGACAAATTTTTTTTTTTTCACTACTAATTCACGACAATTAATCCAATTATTAGATTTCTAAAATTTTGAAGTGGTAATGCTAACTTGACACACATATACTTGCCCTGCCTTAAAATAGGAGAAGTAAAAATTTTCAACAAAAATTGAAGCGGTTTTCTTAAAAAATATTTTTTTATTTTTTTTATTTTTTAAAACAAAATTTTGGCTGTCATTTTAAAGTTTTATACGACCAAAATACTGAAATGGGTTTTTTTTGTTTAAATTTCTGATTTATGGTTTTCAATTTTTTTAAATTTTTACGCGTGTACTGTAATTATTTTTTGTACCTACATAGATTGACTTCATATTCATATCATAAAATCTCTGAGGAGATTAAATAAGCTTACATTATATTAAATGTAACTGAATTCGAATGTATTTCTATTTAATTGAATATATTCGTAGCCATAAGGATTAGGTTGAGCAAATTGTGCAATTGTATGCTGGTTTAGCACATCCATTAGCATAAGGTAAGATTAAGTCAATGGCTTTGCTTGGCAGCCAAGAGTCCTGCCACATCACCTATGCCTCACATATATGTGATTATGGCATCAGGACAAGGTATAATATATCTATATCGTGATGGAGTATAGTGTAGAGATATAATACCTAAAAGGGAGGAATGAAAGTCTGCTCTCTGTTAAGCATCAGAAATAGCATCCTACCTATACACATATACACATAATAAACATGATTTGCATTTGCGATGTGGTTGCGGCAGTTTCGAGATTAATTTGTCGACATTAAATGCATTTCACACAAGCCGGGACCACACACAGCAGATAAGGTATAGGATTTCACAAATTATGTCTGTCTTTAAGTTTCCCCACACAAACACATAGGTAATATATAGATCTGAAAAATATTCTTCAAAATACACACAGAAGGAGCTGAAGAGAGACAGATGATGGCAGAATTATGATTAGTAACTCAATAAGGAATTTCTCTAAGGATCTAAAACCAACATAGTATCAGTTCATTGAGTGGGGGTGCTAATGAGATTGTTCTGCGAGATATAAATGTATCTATTTAGTAAATATCGTCGTATAATGCTGATGCTTGCTTTTGACATAATAAATTCGTATAAAATATGAATCTGGGATGAATTCTATATCCCACATCATATGATGCATCCTACCGGTCGTCCCTATTTTAATTCCGTTGTGGAAGTGTTTAATTTCCAAAACAAGCCCAATTATGCATGTGGAGTGTTTTTGTGTGTCATCTAAAAGTTAATGCATTTAAGGTAATAAATATTTGAAAGTCTATATAAATTAAAATCGCTGAATCAGTTTAATTATTTTGTTTTTTTTTTTTTTTAATCCAATGAAATGAGGTAGATAAATATGTTTTTTAATAGAAACATAAAAAATGCTTACCTTGACAACAGACATCACTAATTATTCATTACAAAGCCTAATAATTGCAATTTAATTAACCGCGGTACTATAGCATATGAGTAAATCTATTGCCATAGCAATTTAAGGAATGCTTTGGCAAAAAAAAGTTGATGATATGATTTTCATCGAATTTTTTGTTAGAAGATTTTTTTTCTTATAAACAAAACAGAAATATTAAATGTGCTTTTGCTACATGATGCTTTGACCAAGTTCATATCCAGAATTATTGATTGAAGTTTGGGCAAATCTTCATTTTATTCCAAAAATATGTGTTGACACCCTATACTCTTCGATATTAAGTTAATATTTTCATAGAACAATTTTAAATTAGGTGGAATTTACTGAAGTAATGGGTGATTTTTTAAGAGGTTTAGAACTTTTTTAAAAAAAAAAACACAAAAAATTCGAAAAAATTAATGAAATATTTATTTGAATCGATAGTTTGAACCTTGCAATTTAATGTTTAAAGATAATTTCATGCAAATGTTGACCGCGGCTACGTCTCAGGTAGCCCATTCGTTGAGTCCAATTTTGGCATACTCTTTCACACATATCGGCCGGTATCTCACGAATGAATGCATGGATGTTGGCTTCCAGTGCGTCAATCGAAGCGGGCTTGTCCCTATAGACATTAGCCTTGACATACCCCCACAAAAAACAATCTAATGGTGTCAAATCGCACGACCTAGGCGGCCAATTGACCGGCCCGAAACGTGAAATTAACTGTTCACCAAACTCGCCTCGCAATTGCGCCATTGTTTCGCGTGCTGTGTGGCATGTGGCACCGTCTTGTTGAAACCACATATCATGCAAGTCAAGAACTTCCATTTCGGGCAAAAAAAAGTTTGTTATCATCGCTCGGTAGCGTTCACCATTGACAGTAACGCTGCGATTCGCATCATCTTTGAAGAAATAGGCCCAATAATGCCGCCGGCCCATAATCCGCACCAAACAGTGGCTTTTTCGGGATGCATTGGTAGCTGTTGCAATGCTTCTGGCTGATCTTCACTCCAAATGCGGCAATTTTGCTTATTTACGTACCCATTCAACCAAAAATGAGCCTCATCGCTGAACACAAGCAGCGCGCGATGAACATTTCGAACCGAGCACGAATTTTGATAGTAAAATTCAATAATTTGCAAGCGTTGTTCATTTGTAAGACGATCCATGGTTAAATTGCAAACCAAACTGAAGCTGTTTGACAGTGACACAAGGTACTAAACATACGTCAGCTGTCAAAACCAGTGTTGCCAAAACCAAACCAGCTAAAAAATCACCCGTTAGGTATGCAAAAATTATTTGAAAACTATTTCCAACTGAACTATTTGTACGTGAATGTTTGTAATTATTGAT
This sequence comes from Leucozona laternaria, assembly GCA_932273885.2. Taxonomy (NCBI): domain Eukaryota; kingdom Metazoa; phylum Arthropoda; class Insecta; order Diptera; family Syrphidae; genus Leucozona; species Leucozona laternaria. The sequence goes on along the minus strand of OW026368.1, from coordinate 15,404,738 downwards.
GTGTAAACATCTATGTCGGCGGTAGAGTTAAATAAAAACGTTACGAGGTCACACTTTACGATGTAGCACGTTACGTTACAAAAATCTGCATAGTAGGATATTGGGTAAGTTTAGTGAAAAAATCTGAAAGATCCTCTTCAAGCAAACTAGTCCGTAGTCCGTTTTGGATCCGTGCACGTAGTGAACAACCTATGGACGACTTCGCATACGGATCCAAATAAAGAGTGGTCCAACGAAAACGCACGATGTTAATTTTAAATAAAACAAAAAGTTTTCAGAGAATTTTTATTATGATAGAAGGATCTATGACAATTATGTGTGAAAGAAAACGTCCGCCAAATGCTCGTTACGGCTTCGATGGCATACCTCTATCCGGTGGTCCATATTTTCAATGACTCTGAGACATAATTGAGGTTCAATGTCGTTAATTTGCCGAATTATCTAATCTTTTAGCTCTTGAACTGTTCTTGGCTTATTGACGTACACTTTTTCTTTTAAATATCCCCAAAGAAAGAAGTCCAACGGTTTCAAATCATATAATTGTGGCGCCCAATTAACATCGCCACGACGTGAGATAACATGGATATTGAATTTCTCGCGCAAAAGATTCATTGTTGCGTTGGCTGTGTGGCAAGTGGCACCATCCTGTTGGAAATACATATCGTCCAGGTCCTTATGCTCAATTTCTGGCCACAAGAAATCCGTTATCATCTCGTGATAGCGAACACCATTCACGGTAACTGGCTTAGCCGACCTCATTTTCGAAAAAGTACGGCCCGATGACGCCGCCAGCCTATAAACCACACACCCAACAGTCAACTTTTGTGGATGCATCGGCTTTTCAACAATCACTCGTGGATTTTCATTTGCCCGGTTTGCTGATATTCGCGCACATTTCTACCGATTATGGACACCCATTTTCGTAAAAGGCTTCAACAATCTTAACGCGCTGCTCAATTGTGCACCACTCAATGGTTGAATTTGTCAAACACTGAAACAAAGAAATGTCAAATTAAATTGGGCAAAAAACTTGACGTTAAGGCTTAGAGGATAAATAATATGGAGTGCTTGTTTTTATTCGAATGCGTACCTTTCATAGGGGTCGCTGTTTAAAGTTTCGGTCTGAGTTTTCTGCACATTGGAGAAAAAAACTAAAGAAGAAGTTATTGAAATCTTTAAAATAATAAACAAACACTTATTAATTTCAAGAACTACTTCAAATTAGAACAATTTAGAGAGAAAATAAGCAAATTATGACTTTGATAGCAGCTGTATGATATTCTAAGACTTTATTTAAACCGAAATAGCGCCCCCTATCAAGGACCTAGGCGTTACAATGCATTAGGGATAGAAACGAGCACCCCATATTATATATCCTAAGGTGTGGCTCAAAATTAAGATCGTGAATTATGGGTGGACCACCCTTTATATGGATCCTCGAAACTGCGTCCTTGGACAAATGTTGATATTTACACACATTAAACGTGAGTCCCAGCACTCACAAAATTTAGTTTCCTCTCACTTTCTGTTTGAAGTCTTCATTTAATGTCTGATAACAATTTATATCATGCTTGTGCATTTAAAAGTAAGGCAATTGTTAAAAATTCACACATTTCAAATGATTGAGTTATAAAAGGGAGAATAAGTCCATTCGCATCAATTATTTCTGAATTTTCCTCCTATTTTCCATTTCCACAACTAGTTTCTAGGATAAAGGATGGTGTGTATAGTGCCAATTGGAAATGCAAACAAGTTGAGTTAGCTATAGAGGTACTCAATTAAATTATTCAGTAAGGAAATTCGCTCAGTGGTTTATCTACACAATCTACATCCTTTCGTCACTGATGGGGCTTCAAGTGTATCTACACTAATCCTTTTCTTTTGTGTGTGTTCCCATGCCATCCATAGATTTACCATGAACATCCCTTGTGATTTTGGGACATGGTAATCATCTACATCGACATCCATTTGGAGTTGAAAACCCCATCATCATCATCATAGAGCATCGCCACCACTTTTCTCCATCATCTAACCGCACGCAGCCCTCAACAAACCAACGATATCAGAATCTGTTGCTAATGAAAATTTTCTCACTGATTTGGAGCAGCGGATCAGAGGTGATTTCAAAAGGTGCGGTTGCTCCAAGCTTACACCTCTAAACAAGAACAACCCACAAGGAGTGTTGCGGTAGTCCTTGAAGTCTTTAACAGGAAAAAAAGAAGTCGAAAGGATATTTCCCTCAATTGCATTGCATCAACGCCGCCCGCACCACCACGCTGCAACAATACAATAGTCGCATGGTACAGCAGTGCTAAACGAAATTTTTATTTTTATTTCAACTCAACTACATTATACCGCTCCATGATTGCCTCTTCTCTCCACGCCCCTCTCTTAAAATTGCATAAAAGAAAGAAAATTCGTTTGTAAAATTACAACCCCTTATGGCGTGAAGCTCTTTTTTATATTTTTTATTTTCTTCCAAATCTCAAGAGACAAAAAGAGGTTGGTATCGCAGCGCAGGGTTCGACTGGTGATTCGAAACTGGGGGAATGGTTGCAGGCAAAAGCAAGGACGAAGACTGTACCTACTTGGGAATCGCTTTGGGCGGGTTTCTCTTCTGATGTGAGTTCTTTTCAACTTTACTTTCTTAAATCTTATAGAATTTCAAATTCAAATACATCACGCCCAGTAACCACGCCAACTCAATTAACTTTTTGTTTTTAGTTCTTAAACTTGTAGTTAAAACGTTGGTTCCATTTCTTGGTTAAATGCGTTGTGTGAGTTTATGACAAGACGATCAACAGCAAAAACAGAAAGGCATGGCTTAAGATGTTGACAGAGAAAAGTGTATTCCTGTGGATCGTGAAGATTCTAACAAGACTTCTTTTTTTTATAATTTGCGCACGCTTAAAGGATTAGGCTACCCTTTGATGTCTGTGGACACAGCGCGAGCTTAGGAAAAAAGGAGTGGGTTTAAGAGGAGATTCCGATGCACATTGGTTTTAAACCTTTGAACATCATAATGGGAAGGGAACACAGAGTTAGGCAAAAGATTCCACATTCGAGTTGTACGGCTGAAGAACGAATCTCTGTACTTGACTGTACGACCGAAATTGGGCTCAAGGGTAAATTGGTGGGCATTCCTGGAAGCACGAGTATTACGGTGAAACTGTTTAAAGGGAGGAATGCAACTGGCTATTTCTCTAGAACATTGGCCGTAGAAAAAAACGGTAGAAAAGAGAGAGACATGAAACATTCCATCGATGTTCAAGTGACGTAAATGTTCTGATGATGATATCATCTTTGAATACCATCCAAAAAGACTCAAGTGAGTTAATGGAGCACAAGCCCGTTGATATGGGATTTATATTCTAGTCTTGGAGGGATATATGATTTGTAGATAGTAGCCAGATGAGAAGGGGAAAAGAATTTCTTACATCTTCTGACGAAGCCCAAACATGTTGCGGCATTTTTGGCAACATCATAAATATGGTCGTTCCACAAGAGGTGATTGGTGACGATCATACCGAGAATTTCAAGATGATCAGCTTCTATAATGTAAGTGCTACTCATGGATAATGGCAAGGGTGGTGTATTTCGCTTTAGAGACAGAACACAGTATTGTGTTTTAGACGCATTAAATTCTACACGATTTCTTATTTACCATTTGATGATGCTGTCCAGATCAGAATTTAATGAGCTTATCAAACGTTGCCGTTGAAGGTCTACATCCGAAAAGCACGGGTGTGTGAATCCAAAAATGAATATGAAAAGCTGAGAGTACTGTCATCAGCGAAGCAGTTTAGTGGATCTGAAGTTTCATTAATAAAAATGAGAAATAGAGTCGGAGATAGAACGCAGCCCTGGGGCACACCAGCATTTATTTTGAAGATATCGGATTTGAACCCATCCAATACAACTTGTATTCAACGGTCCGAAAGGTAATTTCTAATCCAGCGAAGTAGAGTAACATCGAACCCGAAAGCATGCATTTTCGATAAAAGAGCCTAGTGCCAGACTCTATCAAATGCTTTCGAAATATCGAGTGCAATAATCTTACTTTCTCCGAAACGATGTAGAGATTTATTCCACTGTTCGGTGAGATAAACCATCATATCACCAGTGGACCTATTGCTGCGAAAGCCATACTGTCGTTCATTTAGAAGCTTTCGTTCCTCAAGATATTTCTTGATTTTGTTATTAATAACTAATAAGTGTTTTCATGACCTTGGAAAGAAGGGACGTTAGTGCAATCGGTCGGTAGTTTACGGGGGAGGATGATTCGCCTTTCTTAGGTATAGGCTGGACAAAAGCTGTTTTCCATTTGCTCGGAGCGAGGCCTGAAGAGTAAGAAAGATAGAACAGCTCGAGGACGAAGAACTATTCCTCATATTTTTAACAAAAGACCAAAAAGTTTTACTACCTTTGGGACATTGTAGTATTTTTTGCCTTAATTCCTGATCGTGTACAAATTTGGTTTGTCGAATAATGGCGTTACAGGCATTCCTGGCTTGTTTGAACTTTATCCGGTTATCCTCAGTTGGGATGTCTTTATAGCATCGGAAACATACCTCCTTGACACTGATAGCCTCTTTACAGCTTGTATTTAACCATGAGTTTTCTTTGGGTCTGATACTTTTAACCCTATTAGGAATGAAAGTTTTCATCCCCGAAAGAATGAGATTGAGATGAGACCATATCTGCACTTGAGTCAACGTCACTACCATCAAGGAAGCAAAGTGACCAGTTAAAGATCCTGAAGAAATTGTTGAAACCGTCCCAGTTGGCTTTATCGTACTGCCAAACGGTTCTCTTGGGAGCTCTTTCTTGCTGCAAAGTAATTTTAAGAGCTCCTAGACTACTACAAAACCGATAAATTACTTTTCTAAAGGAATTGTGACGACATTAGTCAAGCAATTTTTCACTTAACCAAGTGTCCAATTTACCTAAAAATGGCAGAGCGATGATGTAGAAGCTGTCCCCTTTATTTTTAGGTATCGATCTTTAGTGGTCCGATTTTGTATGTCCGTAAAGAAGCTGTACGTTTGTTGCAAACGTGGAATCTGCTTATTAGTTGGATTAACTCACAGAAGATCAAATCTAGAAAATTGAAAATATATTTAATCTCTTAAATTGAACGGACTTTGGGAAAATTGTGTATCTCTAAGAATAAAGATAAACAACCTCAATATGGAAGTCCGATAGTGATAATATAGTCAGTCCTCCATAATAACGTCGGACTCGAATTGATTGTAATACCTTGATTTGGTTTGCTTAACGAAATAGAACCAAAGTATTCCCAATGGGTTTTAGTGCATGTTCTTGTTTATTTCCATTTGTCCATGACAACAAGGACGAAGGATACCTGAGTCAAGGAATGAAATGATTATAAACGTACCTTAATGTAGGTATGGGTACCAACAAGCTACAACCAATCCCAAAGGATGATGACACGAGGACAAGAAGCCACTGTGCCACGATTTACGTATACTCTGAAACCTAGAAACTATGCAATTTTGAAATCTTATACCCCAGGTTCGCCTGCAGAACAATTTTATGTAAATCATGACAGAGCTAAAGAAACTTTTCATTAGCGTTAACGACAACAAAAAAAAAAAAAAACATCTAAGAAAAATGTATCACAAGGTTCCTGGCATGAATTACTATACTTTTGTGCAACATAAGACTTGTTGTGGGTACAATATCGTTGCTCAGATGACTTTAGCGTCCCTCTTTTGATTGTGCTTGTTTTCTTTTTTTTCTGAAAATTCTGTAGGTATAGTTGCATGCAGCTTGAGGGCGTCTTCTTAAGTTTTATGTCATAACTTGTTTTGAGTGCTTAATATATTTTTAAGACTTTATTTACTTTTTTTTCTTATTATAGAAAAATGTAAGTCGGCAAGATGGCGGATGAATTTTAGGATTCTTCTATTATTTTTACAACACGACTCGTTCTGCGGGGCAGAAATGAGTGATCATTTTAGCTAACAAAGAAAAGGGACATTATTTTCCATGAATTGTGTGTAATTTGAGATTATGCAAGAAAAAGTAGTTACATACCTTTGCATTATTTAATCCTGGAGATTGTAATAGTGGAGAAATACGCTGAGTTAATTTATTTTCCAGGGCGGACAGATGGAAAAATAGGAATTGTACTTTTATTAGGTAGGTATGTATGTATATACATTTGTATGTCAGGTAGGTACTTTTTAAGAAACTATAGTCTTTTGTGCCTTTGGTATGTTAAGACCATTTTTACCAACGAGATTTGTAGACTATAATGACTTAAAGAACGTATTTTTGTCAATTTAGACATACATTCGCTAAAAAATGAGAAAAGTGATGTAGTTTAGAGTTAAGGTACGAAAAATAAGTAACAAATTTTTGGGGTACGTATTAAAAATATACACTGAATTCAGTATAGAAAGCACAAAATTGTTCTAAGATGGTCCGAATCAACGTATACACCTCAACAAATAAACCAGACAGTTTTGCGTTCCTTACATAAACGGACACTAAAATATTTTGGCTGAGTCAAAACATTTTGATGTTTGTAGCATCACGAATAATTTCTTAGTCTTTAAAGTTTCTGCTAAGATGAGTCTTAACTTCGTGAAAGAAAATAAAAGAAATATGCACAACTGGGTCGCATGAACTTGCTATTATGCGCGATCACATAGTGGTTCTATAGTCTGAAATAAATTAGCTATGGCAGTCTATATTTTATCCATTTGCCAAAACTTAGTTTAGTTTCAGGTGGTATTATGTGAGTATACAAAAATTAACAATATAGCCTAGTGTTGCACATATGCAATATGCATAAAAGAAAATTATATTATTTAAACTGGTAAATTGTTTTAAATCAACAAAATTAGAAAGAAATCGATTAAAATAATTCGAATCCGTTTTAACCCAACGCGATGTACACCATCTGATTTCTTATATAAATCTTTATTTGTGAGAAAAAAATTTTGAAAATCGTAGGAGCGGTTTGAAAAATAATTAATTTCTTATATATAAAATTTCGTTAACATTTTTGAGAAAAATAATTGGTACGCCAATTTACAGCATTTATTAATGTTGCGTTAAAAATTGAACTTCACAATATTTCTGCTACCAGTTTTCGAAATATCGAATTTTCAAAGAATAATTTTGATTTTTTTTTTTTAAATTCAAAAATCATTTTTTAGAAAATTTTGATACGCACTTTTATTTATATTTGTTACAAGCTTCTGTATAAGAAATCTAATTTTATTCGGTTGATCAGATGTTGAGATAGTCGAAAATCAAAGAAACCATTCTATGAGAGATACTGTTAATAAACGTAAAATATAAACTTTAAAAATTTTAAATGATAGATCGTACTAATTTAAACACACAAAAAAACTTTTATGAAAATCGTAGGAGTCGTTTTTGAGAAACAAAATATTTTTCTTAACGGTTTTTAAACATTTGTATTGGAGGCACCGTTATTTTTGGGTATAAGAATAATTTTTGTCAAAAATCTTCTAGATAAAAATAAAAAACTGCTATTTATCAAGTTTAATAAAAATCGACAGAGTCGTTTTTGAAATATTGAGTTTTCAAAAAAAAAAAAATTAAAACTTTTTTTAAAAATCTAAAAAATATGTTTTTTGAAAATTTTGGTATACAATATTATGTAGAATGTGTCAATAATTCGTCATAAAAAAATTGATCAGAATCAGTTCAACTGTTTTCGAGAAAAGTGAAAATCAAAAAAATGGTTCTTTGGGAGGTACCATTAATTACCATTTTTCGGAACCATTTTTTTTATTAAACGGCAACTTATAACTATTTAAATTTATTGAGTTCTTAAAAACAAATTCGGTAGCGCTGGATTTGAGAAAAATAAGTTTTTCCTTTTTGGCCAAGAAATTTTGTATCACAGCTACTGTTAATTTTGGTCCTAAGAAAAAAGAGAAAAAAACGGGTGGGGGGAATGTCCAAAAAACGCTAAATACCAAGTTTAAAGAAAATCTACCAATCCGTTTAGGCTGTAGTCGAACCGACAGACAGACAGACAGACGGACGTTTTTGCGAGGTTTGATCAAAACCTCGAGTTCGATTTTTGTACGAATATCTACATATGTAACTTGCCATATACAGTCAAACTTCTTTATAACGTAATTCTATCTATAGCGAAATTCATTTTGTTCCCCTTGCAGTATTTGAAAACAAAATAATTTCTATATAAGGAATTTTGTATAAAGCTTCTATAACGAAGCAATTTTGTGTTCCCTTGTAGGTTCGTTATAAAGAAGTTTGACTGTAGTACCTTTATTCGCAAGTAAAAATAATAATTGTCTTGGTATATAAAGTTTTAGCATTTTTAATGCTTATTTCTTTGCAATAATTAATTTTTTTTTTTTTATATCAAATTCAAGTATAAACAACGAATTTCCGGTCCATTGAAATAAAATAGAAACCGTTTTGGATATCAATAAAATTTTTTGTTTCTGTGAAAGCACGTTCGATGCCATAATGTATGGAATTTGATTTATTTTGCATGACCATCACGGGCACGCTTGCAGAAGTCCAGACGCTGAACCCAATTTTCGACGGTTTTCAAGCATAAATCGGCCGATACTGCTGCAATTTCACGTTCGATATTCGTACGAAGTTCATCAATCGTCGCTGGCTTGTTGGCATAGACCATAGACTTGACGTAGCCCTACAGGAAATAGTCTAACGGCGTCAAATCGCACGACGAATCGGCGGCCAAGCGACTGGACCATTTCGTGAGATAACACGTTCTCCAAACTTGGTTTCCAATAAATTGATTGTGACATTCGCTGTGTGGCTTATGGCGCCGGCCGTCCTGTTGGAACCACATGTCCTCCAAGTCCATATCATCCAATTGGGGCCAAAAATATTTGGTTATCATTGAACGGTAGCGATCCCCATTCACAGTAACGTGCCGGTCTTGATTATCACGGAAGAAGTACGGCCCAATGACGACGCCGGCACATAAACCACACCAAACCGTATTTTTTTCGGGATGCAATGATGACTTATGGAGTATGTGTGGATTGCTGCCTGACAAATACCGCATATTTTGTTTATTGACGAAGCCATTCAGCCAGAAATGAGCCTCATCGCTGAAGATGATTTTTCGATGAAAATCCGAATCATTTTCAAGTTGTTGCTCAGCCCAATTCACGAACATACGACGCTTCTGGTGATCAAGCGGCTTCAGTTCTTGAGTCAATTTAATCTTTTAAGGATGTAAGCCAAGATCTTTTCGCAAAATTCGCCACAACGACGTCACAGAGATGCCCAACGTTTGAGAACGACGTGTGAGAGACACATTTGGGCTTTCTGCAACTGAAGCCTCAGCGGCAGAAATATTCTTGACACTACGGGCACTTCTTTGTCTCACTGGCACGGGAACATTTTGTACTGTGCCTGTGGCTTCAAATTTTTCCACTAGATGCTCAATTGTTGATCTGCTAGGACGATTATGACGACCATAAATTGGACGTAGCGCTCTTAACGTTGAGGCCACTGACTCCGAATTTCGGTAGTAAATTTTAATAATTTTGACTAATTGTTGGCTTGTATATCTTTCCATCATGAAATGGCAAACCTTACTGAAGAAAAATGTTTAAAGAGAGGTAAGAAATATGGCGTCATTTGCTGTCCCTGTTGCTCTACTTTTGTAACGTTCCCTTTACTATTTTTTTTAAAAATATTGTAAGCAATATGAAAAAAGTGCTTTTGGCAAAGTTTAATCAAAATTATATGAGTCGTTTTTAAAATACTGAGTTTTCAAAAAAAAAAAAAAAAATCAACTTTTTCTTAAATCAAAAAAAAAATTTTTCTTCAAAATTTATCAATCATTTTTCAGAAAAAAATTGATCAAAATCCGTTACACCATTTTCTATAGAAGGTGCCGTATAATTTTTTTTTTTTTATTATTATTTTTTTATGTCGGACTTAACTTTAAATGAATATCTTTTAGATAATCAACTAATAACAATTTTTCCTACTAAAAGGCAGTCCTAAAACTTTTTTTTTGTTTAATTTTTGGAGCTAATTTTAAGAAAAGTAGGTAATATTTTCCGTTTTGACTAAGCAAAATTGTATGAAAGGTAGGTACCGTTATTTTTGGTCCTAAACAAGTTAATTTAAAAAAACGTGTTGGGAGAATGACCAAAAAACACTATATGAACCAAAGTTTTAACAAAATCCACTTATTTGTGTAAGCTGTTGTCGATCAGACACACATTAGAATTGACATCCTCTTTTTTCGTCTTCCCATTATCTCAATGACACTACAAGTTTGAAGAAAATCTGGAGTTCGATTTTTTCTTATTAATCCATTAATATCCAAACAGTGAGTAGATATACCTATATTTCAGTTTTTTTTTTTTTTATAAAGAATGTAGGTACAATATGCAACATGATTATTCGTATTTGTTTAAACAACGGGCGTGTTTTTTTTTCCAATTCTGGAGCTAATTTTTTAAATAAAAAAACCCAATCAGGGATTGACGACACCATCACAGGAAATATTTGACGTTTCCATACAAATTATTTATAACACGTATGTAATTCACGTCGTTAACACAGTTTTTCTCCGCGTGTCAAAAGTTAAGTAAACTGTTTAGAACTGACATGTTTTTTTTCATCCAGTTCTCTCGCGATTTAAAAAAAAACACAGCTAATATTATTTATGTTATAGTTTTTTTAAAGATACATAGATGTCTATTATTTTTTTTAATTTTCTATTTAGGTTAATCAAGTTTTAGTGACAAATTTTAAAACAATTTATTTTCATTCATATTTAATAACATATCCAAGAAAATCCTTCGGTTAAATTTTTATCACAGCCAACTCAACAGATTCTTATTATTTCACCTATCTACATCTATATAATTTAAGTACATTACCACACTGCCCAAATGCTCAAAAGTGAATAAATCTTTAAAACAGAAATCGAACTCTATAGCTATTGTTGTTATGCAAAAAATTTAAAAACATTGTAATCTTCGATTTATCTATTCAACAATATTATATCGTTTCTAAAAATATACGGACCTGTTCTATATTTGAAATTTTACTTTTTATTTTTTATTTCATTTTTGGTTGTGTTAGCTATCAAAACCATCATTAATTTCCTCTGGCCGTCCTTGACATTGATTAGGGTTCATTTGTCAATAAGCTTTTACCTGTCAGAAGTGTTTTATACAGTGGCAGATATCATTCGACAACGAACGTTGAAAAAATATTCTCAAATAAATTGTATATTTTTTATTTCCATTAAGTATTTTTATTTTTTTTTCAAACACACAACTCTTTTATCTAAACATCATAATATCAGCCAAAAAGTCTGCATCCGTCACCTTCTCTCAACAGCAGTGCATACGAGATCAAATCAAACTGATGACGTCAAATATACATATAGGTACCTATATTATTTCTCATTTTCTTATGATAGATTATTTTTTTTTTTTCATTTTGACAGAGACAAAATAAAATTTGAAATAAATGAGCCATGAATTTTTCCAATCACCAGACAGGCTAAAAAGACCAGAATTGCCATCGCACCTGTAACTTTTCTCTTAATTTAGGAAATTTAAAAAAATTGATGTCGATTTTGAGTATTAAATTCTTTTTACATGCGCAAGCAATATAGAGTAGCTACTGGAATTAGGTTTCTTTACCCTTTTGCAGAAGCCCTATTTATTTAGTTTTCGAGTGAACGTTCGTAGCTACTCAGTTTTCACTCCTTTTACTCCAAATTTTCGATTTTTAATAGGAATGGAACACTTCCGGAATCTAACCGCAAACGATCTTATATTTCATACTATAGCCGTGTTCCTTTGGAGATGGCTAAGTAATTATATGAGTACTTTGCTAGCCATTTTCAATGGAACGCACAGAACTGATTTTGCTAAAATCTCATCCATATACTCGCCATGAAATCATACAAGTAGTTGGTAGTACTAGATTATCTACTCATAAGTAGTATACCCCCCCCCCCCCCCCCCCCCCCCCAAAGGAATACGGCTACTGTCACTTGCGATCTTTCTTTCTCGAACCGTAAAAGAAAAGAATTATGAAGAATTTTCTAAGTCCCCTTTTTTTACGTAACGAAACGAGTTGTTGGAGATTTTTCGACGTTTTCGTTTGATTACTTCTTAAATTTCTTCTATTTTTCAAATGAGGAAACATAATCATTAAAGAAATTTTGATGTTATATTTTAATGTCTCTTGGTTGAAAAATGGCACATACATTTCTTATAATTATTTTTATTATTTAATATTCGCGCCTGGTAACATTGGAACTGTTAAAAGATTTTCCAAACACACAAATTTTATTGTAAATATAAGGTGCGAGGAAATTCCTATATCAACAAAAAAATTAAATTGATAAACAGTCTCACTAGTAGATGATATCTTATGGCTGAATTAATAAAATTAACAAGCACTATAGATATCAGACTGTTAAAAACAGGAAATTTTGTTTGAAAAAAAAAAAAAATAAATAAAAATAAAACAAACCTAAAATAAGAAACAACTTTATTTTTTTATTTCGAATTTGATTTTCCAAATGTCAGCAGGAAAAACCATAGAATAAGAGACAACAGCCAACAGCCAACAACCAGCGAGTTCGGTTCGGATTGATTAATAAAAACTATATCCCATCCCTGCTAGAGAACCTGAACTGAAAAAAAAACATTCAGTCCGGATGCTGGATACCATAGAAACGGAACGTGTATCTTTCGTGTTTTAATATTCACGTCCTCTGAAGAGGTATTTAACGGTTGGCGCGCGTTAATTGCCCGGGGAAATATCACAGAGATAATATCTCGAAAATACACTCGATTTAAAAAAAAAAAATAAATAAAAAATAATAGAAAAAATAAAGTGCATAAACTTGTATATGAGTTTTTTTTTTTTTTTTTGAATTTACATTTTCACACTTGTTTTTAATTGAACTTCTTACAGTATTATATTTTTTGTAGTATTTATCGATTAAATTATGGAAAACAGTTAATATGTTTTTTGCTTGTGTTTGTTTATAAATTAACATAACTTATGTAGTTTATTCAATTTTATTGAAAGATACTTTCTCAGATACAAAAGTGAGTGATAAGAATTATGAATCAAAAAAATGCATTTTGTTGGTGTAAAAATGTGAATGATTTAAAGTTTTGATTACAAACATGTATTTGTTTAACCCTCCGCTCTTATTTTTTGCATGCTTTTTAATTTAATTCCAGTTGTTCCAGTTTTTATTTTTATAATGGTCCTTACATAAAAAAAAATCCAGTGTGAATTAAACCGTTTTATTTTTTTAATTTATATTTTTAACGAAGCCAGTTATGTTTAGAATGAAAATCAGTAAAAAAAAAATGTATTGATTTTTTTAAATTTGTTCTTCATTTTGTTTTGAATAATTGATTAGGTTTTTCAGTTAGAAAATTATATTAGTCAAATAAATTTCCTCAATCTAATCTATCAAGGGGAGATGTTTTTTTTTTTTTTGATTTTGAGATATTTTTAGTTGTGATTTATTAAATGAGATTTTTGTTTTTGTGACAGTTTTTGGGTTAGATAATATTGTTTGATGTATTTGTCGAATATTTTGTTCGAAAAGAAATAATTTTAATTAACTAAGATTTACCTTGAGAACAGCTAGATAAATTAGTTTAGGGAAAAAACATGTCCTATGACATTGTTGTGAGAGGTGAAAGTTGTGAGCTTCGATGTAAATTTTTCCAGTTTATGATACTTTTTACGTGCTTTTTTAGGGCAAGGTTGATGAATGGCTGACAAAAAAAAAATTGTGTGAGTGCCGGTACTCACGGTTAATATGTGTAAACATCAACGTGCGTGGATCCAAAACGGACTTGTTTTTCCTTGAAGGGGATCTTAAGATTTTTTTCACTGAACGCACCCATCCTAGTATGCAGATCGTAACGTAACACACCGTAACATTGCACGACGTAACGTTGCACACGAACGTTCACGTTTTTTTTCACTCTACCTCCAGCATAGATGTTTACACATCAATAAAAGAAAAATAAAAAAGGATCAAATGTATCGGTATATACATGATAGTTAATAATTATAAACAAGTGATCGCGATAAAATATAATTTAATCGTCGGTCGGGTTAAAAACAATTTGTTTCGGTCGGGGCTAAGCAGATTTCGAAACGTAACGTGCTACAATGTAATTTGCACGACGTGACGTTGCACAAAAAAGTTCACGTTTTTTAAACACCCTACCGCCAGCATAGATGTTTACACATCAAAAATCCACCAAAGTTCGTCTTCACACTATTTCAGGGGCACAAAAAGGCCATAAACACATCCATCTATAAAGAGAAAAAAAAAACCCTTGACACATACTTTCAAAAAAATTATCCATATCAATCACAGAATCTATATATTTTTATTGATATTGAATCCATTCATGTTTTCTATTCGAATGGTGTGCCAAAATAATGAATCTATCGACGCGTCCAGAATATTCCAATCTCCAACTCCTATAGCACCAATATAAATTTTTGTCTCAAGAGCTTACTTTTGCAGATTATGCACAGCACATCACCCAACCACCTAAAGCCTGCTCAGCGTTTTCCTTTTACTATAATTTTGTGTGTAAAAAAAAAATTGTAGGTATAAAAATGTATGAAGCTGTATAGTGAATTTTCCTCAGCATATTCATGTACTCATAGTAATTGTTACACCCTGCATCGATTGATTACGTTCGCAATTTGTTTCTTTTTTTTTTATGTGTAAACATCTGTGCCGGGGCGCGGTAGAGTGAAATAAAAACCTGGACTTTCCTCTGTGCGACGTTACGAAATCACACTTTACGATGTAGCACGTTACGTTTACATATATTAACCGTGAGACCCGGCACTCACACAATTTTTGTTGGTAATAATTTAACTATGGGTTTAACTGTTCACAACCATGGAAATAATTTGTTTCTACGACTTGCAGCCGTTGGTTTATAGAATTTCTTTTTCTCGGTACCAAGGTTTCATTCAGAGTTTATCCAGGTAAAGATGAGAATCCTCGAAAGTCATTTCAATTTGCCTAGAAGCTTTAATTGCCACTTTGAAAATAAAAACTAGAGTGTATGTATAAAAACCTTACATGTAGACAAAAGGTTCATCGAGACGATGAATGTAAACAAATATGGTTTTGGAAGGTTAAACGTGCAAAACATTCTCATCTTTATATTGAGTATCTTTGGTTTCGGTGATCTGCTCTTTTTTATCGTTCGTTGTTTTCATATTCGTGAGCGATTGACTCTGCAGGTATACGAATCAATTCGTATTTTCGCTCGTTGACTTCTCCTGGATCCGGAAAGTGACGATGATTTGTCATCGTAGTCAAGTTTTTGTTTTTTGTTTTTAGTAGCTTGTGTACTTGTGGACCTTTTTTTTTTAAGATTAAGACTCTGCGACTGATGTTCTCGCTCTTTTTTGTGTTGATTTTTTTCTTGAACATACTTTCAAATAAATTATTTTCAGTAAAAGAAAATTCCTAAAACACAAAACTTCAACTGCTTCAATGAAGAACTTAACAGGGGGAATGTGTTAAATTTCGTCAGTAGTTGGAAATTCGAACTTTTCAATCTCCTTCTTTTAAATTTAACTCGAATCATTTTTAATCTTCCTAAGAGTTTTTTTTTTATTTAAACTAAGAAAGACAAATCCATAAAACCAAGGCAGCAGGTAGACTTTTTTTAAGAATTTTAATACCACAGTCCTTACTGTCAACCGAAGCAAAATTCATGTCTTGTCTGACAAATTCTAATGTCAGAATTCAATAAGAAATTTTGATTTTTTTTTTCACACAAAACTATTAAAAATATAAGCTCAACCAAATGATGCGGAGTGTGCGAGTATAGTTAACTACGAACAACTTGCTTTTTTGGGCCTTTCAAAAAAAAAAATAACAAAAAAAAATGTGTCTCACGACTCTGGAACATCAAACAAGATGTCTTTTGTACTGGATAAAGAATATATCCTTTACGTGATCCTATAAAACTCATATATGCCAAGAGTCCTGACAAAAGAAGATTGAATTAATGTGAATGGTGCCAAAAGTATATTATTATGTCCCCTGACAAAAGCTAACTGCGTGCTGCGTAATGAGCAGTAAATGTGACAATATTTGCTCGTCATGTCGCCTCGCGTCGAGGGGGAGTCCTTTTTCTTTTCTCTTTCCCTCTTTTCGATGTGTTGGTTTTTGTCGTTTGTGGGGAGGATTTTCTCCAGATATGTGCCTGTAAATGATTTATCATTGAGATTCTTTACTAATTAAAGCGAGGGAGTGTAGAATGCACACAAACAGTTGTATTTTTTCAAATGTATTATAAATAATGGCGCAATAGAGGGTAACCAAAAGCGTATAATCTTTGTGGTATGATTTATGTTATGGAACGTTACAGACTTTGTGGAAAAGACAAAAAAAATAGGTCGGTTTAAGTATGTTGCCTGGGATTCAGAGGTCCATTAAATGTCTAACAACTGACTTTGGACATTTGTGAACAACAAGACATTGGATAAACACACACCATCCCCATTATCTCAAAACCTTGGTTTATTGGTTTATTAATAAGGCCATGCAATAATCTTAGATTTTCTGTTTTTGTGAAAGATACGTAGAACGGTTTCGTATTGTATCTGACAAAACAGAGCAGGCATGTTTTAGGCTGTGGAATATAATTGGAATTATGAGGCGAATTAAGCTTGTTGTTGTTTTTCTGTTTCAAAAAAAATGGTTCCTTTATGAGTTAAGATTTAAGATTTATGGACTTTGTACACTTAAAGTATTTTTTATGGAATTATTATATTTAACTCGATTGATCAACGTGGTCATTTTAACGTCACTAAAGAGTTTCATTTAATTTCAAAGCTTATAGCTCGCTTAAAGTAGTTATTAATCACATGTGGTTGGTTATAGAAACTTAAGTGAGGTTTCTAGGTTGTCTTGTTTATGTTGACCAACCAATCGATTTATTGAAGTGAAACTTCTTAACACAGGCTCTGGGTTGGGAAGTGAAACACAGGAAAACCAAGGAGACAGAAGAATATAATAACACTGAAGGAGGGGCAGAGTTTGGGTGTAAAAAA
Source organism: Leucozona laternaria (assembly GCA_932273885.2). Classification (NCBI taxonomy): domain Eukaryota; kingdom Metazoa; phylum Arthropoda; class Insecta; order Diptera; family Syrphidae; genus Leucozona; species Leucozona laternaria. Next base: position 15,387,611 of record OW026368.1, on the reverse strand, counting down.
GAAAATTGTAAAAAATGTTTTGCTTGATAGTTTGCCAACGACAAGTTTCAGTGAAGATATCGCGTTATGTATGCAATGTCCCCGAAAACTACCGACATGGTTGCCTTAAGAATCCTATAACTTCAGTTCTAATAATCCGAATTTCAAGGATTAACTTTTAAAATAACGATAAAATGTAGAAACTAAATTTGTGAATAAAATTTTAAGTCTCTAAAATATCAGAGGTATATTATGACTACATTTGAACCACAATTATTTTAATTTCACATTATAAAATGGAAAAGTTGAATAAACATTTTCAGGAATTTGAAAAATAACATTTTATAAGGGTGTTAAGCTTTGATTAGACGTTCAATATAAATGATCAACGCATTGATTCTCTGACGTCATCAAAAAAGTCATCAACACACTGCCAATGGATCGTCAACGTTGACCATGTCAACTCATAACACATTTACGATCACACTAATGACAATAGTCCATCAATGTCAAACGGAAGTCAACGCAGACTACATCGACGTGGCAGAAAACTATGCCATATCAACGTTGGGATTATGGTCAGCTCGTCAATGTGTCCTAACATTTGCTCAGGGTGATAAGACGTTCAACGAAAAAAGTCAATGCGTTGAAGGTGAAAACAATGTCAACGTCGTCGTTGTTGGTGTCGGTGTCAACGCAGCCATCAATGAATGGACAGTATTCTGCGTTGACAATCACATGACAAGACAACTTTGAGACGCAATTTGACGTCATTCTGACGTCAGAGAATCAACACGTTGACCATTTTCTTTGACGGTCTAATAGCTAGCTAATAGCTTTACTTTAATCCTTTTATAAATATACAAAACTGTTTGTTGTTGTTAGAAGAGGTGCTATAGGCACTTCAAACTGATTTCTTTACAACAAAATCGATTTTAGTTTAAAAAAAAAATGAAAATCCTGGTAAAACGTCTTTGTGTTCCTGCCTTCTTTGAAAAAATCCCGCCATAATACTCACCAATCTATGAAAGTTTAAAATGAACAGTTTAATATAGAGATTTTGTTCTTAAAGCGTACAACACGAATGTGATGGAATACTTTTGTTTTACTCGATTTTTGTCCCGTTTATATGTAAGTTAAGGGTTTTCCAATAAGAGGTGTTATTTTGATATTCAAAGAAAAATGGCATTTTTTGAGATAAATGATCAGATGTTTATTTCATTATAAAGAGGAAGGTATACCGTTAATAATGCAACACAACATCAGCCAAATGGCCGCCACGACCACGCTTACAGGACCATATCCTTTTCATGAAATTTTCCATAACAAAATCGCAAAGTGGCTGCCCTATGTCCTCGATAGCCTCACGAATTCCATCTTTGAGGTCTTGAATCGACGCTGGGCTGTTGGCGTAGACCTTATCTTTCACGTGGCCCCAAAGGAAGAAGTCGCAAGGTGTTAAATCACAAGATCTCGGTGGCCAATCGTGATCACCTCTTCGAGACATAACACGGTCCGGAAACTTTTCCCGTAAAAGATCGATGGTTTCATTGCTTGTGTGGCACGTAGCGCCGTCTTGTTGAAAGTAAACGTTGTCCAGATCAATACCATCCAATTCCGGCCATAAAAAATCATTTACATCTCTCGATAGCGCAATCCATTGACCGTAACTGTTGCTCCAGCCTCATTTTCGAAAAAGTAAGGTCCAATGACCCCGCCGGACCATAAACCGCACGAAACAGTCACGCGTTGACGATGGAGAGGCTTTTCAACAATAACTCTTTGGTTTTCCGAGCCCCAGATGCGACAGTTTTGCTTGTTGACGTAGCCTCCGAGGTGGAAATGGGCCTCATCAGTCAAGATGATTTTTCGATGAAATTCCGGATCATTTTCATGCATTTCAAGGACCCAATCAGCAAAGACACGACGTTGTTGATGATCAGCCGGCTTGAGTTCTTGTGTTAACTGAACTTTATAAGCCTTAAAACCCAAGTCTTTATGCAAAATACGGTGTAATGACGTTTGTGGAATGCCTAATTCCAAAGAACGACGAGGAATGGACAAACCTGGGTTTTCTTCAACACTTTGGGCTACAACAGCAATATTCTCAGTTGTTCTTGAGCGACGTGCACGGGTTTTATTCTTCACATCACTAACTTGTCCCAACAGCTCGAATTTGTCCACCAATTTCTGTATTGCGGTCCGACACGGTGCTTCACGACGACCCAAAAATGTTTTAGTTTTACGAACCGTCTCTGCCAAATTTTCACCATTTTTATAGTGAATTTTAATAATTTCAATGCGTTGTTGAAGCGTGTATCGTTAAATTTTTATTAATGGCGTAGTTTCTACTTGTCAAATGTCAAAAAATGACAGCTTCAAAAGTGACAGCTACCGAAATAGCGGGCTATTCAAAATAACACCTCTTATTGGAAAACCCTTTACATTGATGTTTATCGTAAAATCATTCGAAACAACTAAAATATACTTCGGCCATTTCCATATAATTCCCCCCCTTCCCTCTCGTTCCTTAAATATTCGAACTGTATCAAAAAATAAGTGTAGTCAGAGCTCATAAAAGAAGATTACGATCTCTTTTAAATTTTAATTATTTTCTTTTTGAATTTTTCATTTATTCTAGTCAGCAAAATGCTGCTTAAACTTTTGAACCAAGATCAATCAGAATCAATCAAAAACATTAGTAAAGGCTGCAATAATAAACAAGGTTCATGTTTTCCTTGTAAATAATAAATTTCACTAGCAGTTTAGGTACCTAAATAAATTAAAACCAAATTCTTTCTAGTTGATTTTCGTAAGCTTTACTGCGTAATTGTTCAATTTTATATAAAAAGAGACACAATTTTTCATTTCGTTCCCAAATACTTTTATTTTTAAAACCGAAAAATGCCAACAAAATAAACAAAATTGGCTATAGTCGTAACCAAACCACCACGTTTAATCTTGAATAGACAGACTGTCAGAAGGAGGTCGGTCGTCACTGTCTTTCGGCTGAATTAAGACTATTGGTATTGGTTTGTGGCATTGGTATAGGTTTAGACAAACTAATTATATATTTCACATTAGAAATTCTCTTTGGTTTGTGAAAATTTTAAACCGCAATCAATCAGTTCTCCGGAACCGTTATTACTTCCCATTCCCAACTTCAAGATATACTATATTCAAACTTTACAGTCAATCATATTTTCTAAAAACTCAGCCTTAAGCTTCTGAAAGCCTATTTAAGCCTTCACAGAACATCAACTTCTCTCTTTCCGACAATTTAAACCACAAACAGCAGAGCATACGGATTAAGAATGTAAACTTTTTGCTTCCGGTATAGTACCTCTCTAAACTTGCAATATACAATAAAGTTGATGACGAACGCCTGTTTTACAAGATCTATATATCAACTTATATTTGTATACAGAAGGAACCCTATAGTCCTTCTATAAAAGGAATAACCAATTCCAAGTATTTACGTTTATCATCGAAGATATTATAATGATACGAGAAGATAGTTACGGATTGATGGACAGACATCAGGTATAATACCGTAAGGTATATATTGGGATTCTAAGGAAATACTGAAAATCCTTCTATTTTGATGATTTATCCCACTCGGCCGCCTAGGGATTAAGGCTAGAAGAGAAAAGGCAATAACTCTCTTATTGTGAATTTGGAAAGGAAGGTATACGAGTATTTCGATGGTTTACGGCTTCTTACAACAATCAGTATTGCCAATTTACATTTTATTAGATTTTTAGCTTATTCTGAAATAAAAATAAGATATTGCATTAATTTTTCTACTGTTGGAAAATTCAAAAATTAAAATTTTATAGCATGACCAGAATTCTTTATTCGTCAATGATGTACCTAACTTAATTATTCGGTAAATTCCCAAACATAATTCAGCCGTATTTGGCTTTAATTTATTTGCAATATTCCAGTTTGGTTTTAATATAGGAGGTTATTCCTGTTACACATCACGCGACTCGACTACAGGAAAAGGTATTCAAATATAACTGCGTTGTGTTGTGTTCGATACGAACAGGACAAATGGAAAAAATGTTTTTTTTTTGTAAACAAAATTTAAATTGTTATTAAAACGTTTAAAAAATTCTATTAGAAAAACTGAAAAAAATTCATTTAAATTCAAGTGAACATACATATCTACCATATTTTAAGCAAATCGGTCCACCCTTTAAGACTTAAGCTCGTTGTTCAGTGGCCTTAAAGAAGCCATTTTTATTTTTTGAAATTATTCTGCTTATAACAAGCACCACAGCAAAATAATGTGAGGAGAGTGGGAAATACTTTCAGTTTGTACATCATTTTATAATCATTTAAATTAAAGCGAAGCAACGCAAGCACGGGTCTTCTAGTAAACTATTACAATTTTATAATAAAAGGTGATACAAAAATCTGGCTTCGGATTATATTTTTTTTCTCTAAGTCAATTTCTGATTAACGTGATGTTTACCCACGCTCAACTATTTTTGGGTTTGTGGACAATTTATTTCTTTTCATTGACTTTTAGTCTGGCCACAAGTTGCACAGAATTACTTATAGAAGTATTTAAGAATTATAAAGCGGTGCCTGCATTCTTTTTTAAAACGCATTTAAATTCGTATAAAGTATGTAGATATATGGCGCCAGTGGAGAAGGAATTAAGAAGCTAAATTGATTCTTAAAATCTTCTTAATTCGGAATTTCATTTGTCTTAAATACTTCCTTATACCTTCTTAACTTTATGTTAAATTTTCTTTCCCCTCAAAAAGCCTTCTTTAATACTTCTTTACTCCTTCTTTAAGATAAATAGCATTTCCTCTGAAAAAAAAAAATCATTTTTTTTTTCTTTTATTTTTATTTATTTTGTATTATTACTTATTTGTTTTTGTCTTTCATATTTGTACTTTTATTTTCTATTTTCAACTATACGTATACGTATACTACAGGTATACGCACTAATAATTACGCCACCAGCTGCTACTCGTATCAAGTGGTGAAAATTAATAATCCTATTTTTAGAAGACTTATAGAAGTATTAAAGAATTACAAAAATGTCGATTTAATTTCTTACAAAAAAAAATGATTTTAAGAAGGATTAAAGAAATAAAAAAACACCGATTTAAGATATGCAAATTGAAAGAAGTATTTAAGAATGCTTTAAGCAGAAGTGAACATATCCATTTAAGTTCTTAAAGAAAATATCTAATTACGAAGAAAAAAATGTGTGCTACTTGTGGCTCCGTAATCAAGCAACTCTCAGAGTTCGAGAGTTACATACGCATGTTGTACGTACAAACTGACGAAGTATTTTGAAGTCAAACTCAAATTTTTTTTTTTTTAACCAATCCATAATACTGTACTAATTTCCTTGGAGTGGCAACGCTGATCACTGATGGATCTCTAAGTATGTTGATGTCGTCTTCGTTATATTACATCGACGTATCTTTATCTCTCATCGAGTTGCTAATAGTATAAGTATAGATTACATATAGGTATGAAGGATGAGTGTGGATGTATGTAAGAACGTCAGAAGATTCACCTGGAATTATTTCCATCTCGTTTTTATCACATAAGAACATTTTGAATGAATTTTCTTACATGTTATAGTACCTCTAGATTTTTTTTTTTTTAAGTTGATGAAAAGTGGGTGGAAATTGTGATGTTAACGGAGCTTGTAGCTTCTAAAGAATTTGTATTTAATTTTTTTTTTTTTTCTGAAATGGATGGAATAGGTAACTGTGAGTATATTTCATCAAGATGAAAAGTAGAAAGAATGCAAAATTGAACATTATTAAAATGTAAGCCAATAAAAATGAGTGCATTTGCACTAATACGGGATATGAGTTTTGTATTTTTCTTATTTTATTCTATTTTTATTTTAAAAGAATATTTCAAAGTGCGAAGAAAATCAAGTTGCTTTTTCACAATTTTTAAAAACCACACTTCATTATTATTTTCATTTTTGTCTTATATTTTTGTTTGTGTAATTAAATTTTAATTTGCCGAAACGAAATTTAAATAGTTTAAGCCGAGAAAAAAGTAGAACATAAAAGTTTAAACTGAACATAAATATTTAAGTTTCTTGGCAGCAAATGGCTCTAAGGTCCAGTTTTTCAGAGCAAGATTAATGTTAAACCCCGTTTAAAGGGAATGCCTATTTTACTATTGAGATTTGGCCCAGAGTGTATACAAACGAGTTTGATATTAAATGAAAGGTGACGTGAAGCCCGACACATAAGTAAAATATTTTCAAAATCGTTCATGGGAAAGTCGTGATATTTGGGCTTAAAGTTACCAATTACAAAATAATGATTTTAGTTTTTGTTCCAAATAATTGTTCATAACGGCGGGAATAATTAAAGTAGAAAAACGATATTGATATCAAATTAAAGGTATTTTGATATGTTTAACACATTTTGCAGTATTGAGTTTTAACTTCTACAAAAGCCACTTTCTTTGCGTGGTCTTTACCTCACCGATATTTCCAAAAAATTCAGTGATGACTTAAACTTTTTTTTAGCTCTAGTGAAAAGCTTATTTTATTATTTTTTTTAAGACAACAAAAATATCTTTTATTTGATATGAATATCATTTGTTTAGAATTTAATTAATTATTTCGCCAGTTATAGACAATTATTTTGAACAAAAACTGAAATGATTATTTTGCAATCGGTAACTTGTCAAGCCCAAATATCTCGACTTTTCCATTTACGATTTTGATAGTATTTGACTTATGTATGCTTCACGTCACCTTTCATTTAATACCAAACCCGTTCGTGTACACTCTGGGTCAGAAATGGGCAATTCCCTTTGGTGACTGAACAGATGCTTTAGATGTTTTATATCCACCGAGTTTTAGTCGTTCTGGATGCATTCCTCACCAAAAAACTGCTTCTTCAGTTAATTGTGGGTTAATTTACTTCTAGATTAGCTAACTTTGGTTTAACTCAACTCTAGAAAACTGGGGCTAAGAGGCTTTCTTTTATTCTGCACATAATATTGTTTTATTAATCAATGATGTGAATATGACATTATTAACTGATTAATTGCATCTTAAATAAGCGGAAGATTAGTGTTTTTTTTTTTGTTAAATTACAAAGCAACACATTTTAATTTTTCTGACTATTGATTTTTAAGATTAAAATCTAGAAGAAAGATACGAAATTGAAGTTTTGCTTAACTAGCTTTTAAAATTGACATTAAATTCTTCATAATGCCATGTAAAATGGGTTCGTGTCTGCCAAGTAAACGGTTGCTAGCAACTTTTTGTTGCTCACTGGTTGATTGTATATTTTCAAATGGAAGCAGTTTGTTACCGGTAACTCTTCTCAAATATTTTTATAGCTTGAATATGACGAACAGAATTCAAGCAAATAATTTATTGTCTTGGTCAATCTTAGTAAATTTGTTGCTAGCAACTTTTCTCATTCAACTTGAACGTATGCAACCAAAATCGAACCATATTGAATAAACACTCGGTGGGTGCACATCTGCATGTAAAACTTTTATTAGGAAAACTTTGAAAATCAAACCTGTAATTATTATTATCGGAGCAGTATACCTACGGGTAATTAATTAAATTGAAGGCAAAAACCAAACCACCCTATAGACATCGCTAACAGGCAAATATTTACACACATTTCATAATTCATTACATCAATTTACATTCAGCTATTTTATTAAGCTTCAACTATATAGTACGCTATTATACCAAATGCGTGTATAAAATATTATTTGTCTACTATTTGCCACAAGCCACATGGAAATAAACTTCGTGGGAAATGTTTCAGGCAATGTTAGCATGGGGCATATACGGCATTTCCATTATACCTACTTCCTCTCTGAACAAAACACCACCTGCAAAGTTTAATTACCTAATGCATTCGCTATGAATTATATGGAGATGGATGTCCTAGTTCGAGCCCAAACCCAAACCCAATTGCAAACCAAAAGTCGGAATTCACAACAAAACTCTCGCCTCAACGAACAATGCGTGTGGTACTATTTACACAGCGTTTTATTAGCATAAAGCTTTCAACAATTTCTGCAATCTTTCGGCTTTTCAAATTGATATCCCCTAGTCCAATTCCAACAGATGGACAGGACATGGATAAGCAACGGACGCGGACGCGGACACGGACACGAACACACGGCTATTTGGTCGGTCAGAGGGTTGGAAGGCTTGTGGAATTTTAAAGTATGCTAAACTTTTCAATAAGCGTACCAGAAGCAGAGATTCCTCATGAATGAATTAATATTTTCCTTTTGGATGGTTTGAGTTTTAAATTCTAAGATTTTCAACAAGACCCTCAGTAATATAGAATGGGTATGTAGGACTGACTAACTTTAGGAACTGTAGGTGCCTTAAATTTTTTTATGGTATATGGAAGCGAAGTAAAGGGTAGTTTTTTAAGAGGCTTAGAACTTTAAAAAAAAAAAAAAACACAAAAAATTCGAAAAAATGAATGAAATATTTATTTGAATCGATAGTTTGAACCTTGCAATTTAATGTTTAAAGATAATTTCATGCAAATGTTGACCGCGGCTGCGTCTCAGGTAGCCCATCCGTTGAGTCCAATTTTGGCATACTCTTTCACACATATCGGCCGGTATCTCACGAATGAATGCATGGATGTTGGCTTCCAGTGCGTCAATCGAAGCGGGCTTGTCCCTATAGACATTAGCCTTGACATACCCCCACAAAAAATAATCTAATGGTGTCAAATCGCACGATCTAGGCGGCCAATTGACCGGCCCGAAACGTGAAATTAACTGTTCACCAAACTCGCCTCGCAATTGCGCCATTGTTTCGCGTGCTGTGTGGCATGTGGCACCGTCTTGTTGAAACCACATATCATGCAAGTCAAGAACTTCCATTTCGGGCAAAAAAAAAGTTTGTTATCATCGCTCGGTAGCGTTCACCATTGACAGTAACGCTGCGATTTGCCCAATATGGCCCAATAATGCCGCCGGCCCATAAACCGCACCAAACAGTGGCTTTTTCGGGATGCATTGGTAGCTGTTGCAATGCTTCTGGCTGATCTTCACTCTAAATGCGGCAATTTGACTTATTTACGTACCCATTCAACCAAAAATGAGCCTCATCGCTGAACACAAGCAGCGCGCGATGAACATTTCGAACCGAGCACGAATTTTGATAGTAAAATTCAATAATTTGCAAGCGTTGTTCATTTGTAAGACGATCCATGGTTAAATTGCAAACCAAACTGAAGCTGTTTGACAGTGACACAAGGTACTAAACATACGTCAGCTGTCAAAACCAGTGTTGCCAAAACCAAACCAGCTTAAAAATCACCCTTTAGAAGCGCAACTCTAATTTGGAAAGTTTCCCGACTTGATGCCTGATGGAGAACTCAAACGAATCAAAATATTTGCTTACATATTTTACGAGCAATTTGGTTTCTGACCCTCGCACCCTTGGGTACAAAAAATTAAATTAAATTTAATTTTTTTTAACTGCTGAATTTTATTTCAGGTATTATTTTTTGTTTTTAAGGGAAAACCATTTTATTCCTTTTCTTCATCTGATGCCTTCTTTATACTTTAGGTACAATAAATTAGAATTCGAGTTCGAGAAGGATTTTTCGACATCTTTAGGTCATGATACGAGCATTGCCTTGCAGACAATAATTGAATGCAAATTTTATGCGAATCATTGTATTTTTAATGATTATTGGTTTGTTTTTTTTTTGAAAATAAATAAATGCGAATACAGAATTAAAAACAGAAACCTAATTTTAACGACATCATTATTTGTAAAGTATTTGTATTCTGTGATAAGAGTCTTGCAATGCTATTAAATTTCTTCCCTTATAAATCTGTATATATTTTATTCATTTAAGAGCAAGTAGGTACTCAACTCTTAACAGTAGGTACTCGAAAGCGAAATAGTAATCCAATTATATTCTAAGTGGGCATAGGTACCTTCTTTTTACTTTCTCTGTAGGGGAAGTATTGATTTCGTGTAAAAAAAAAATTCGAGGTTTTAATCAAAACTAACACTACGATAATCGAGAAGTCCGAAAAAGTGGGTTTCGTCATGCCGTCCGTCGGTATGTGCGTCTGTGCGTCTCGGTGTGTCCACTGTAATTTGAGCTAGAGCCTAAACGGGTTAACCGATTTACATGAAATTCGGTATATAGCATTTGTATGTGATTCCCTAGAGAGAAAAATTCGAATTTTTATTTTAGCTCATCTAGAACGGGTAGCTGCCACACTAATATTTTGGTTTCTTCAAATTTTAACGAAAAAGGCTCTAACGATTTTGATTAAACTTCGTACCTGTAATAACCATATCAATTGTAAGAAAACTGAATTTCAGGTTTTTCTTAAAAAATTCACATTACGGAATTAGGTATTGCACGTTTTTTTGAGAAAATGGTCTTACTTAAATGGTTAAACCGATTTTGTTATAATTTTGCAATCTGATGCTTCTCAATATTATAAACAATAATGCATTTAAAAATTTTTAAAAATATTTTTTTATAAACAAAAAAAAATCAAACAAAGTGAGTTGCTTTGTAATTATTATGTTTTTTATTTCCAGCTAAAATCAAGAATTTCTTTTCGAAAATATTTACATATAAGGCGGTCATTAGCAACACAAAATTAAGCCACCCTAAAAATTACTGATTTTTTTTGGCAGATTTGCATCAGTGGAACTTCCATAAGTCGAATCCTCAAAATGAAAGAAAAGAAATTCGAGTTATAGAAACTTTGATTTATAGAAATGAGACTTTAGATTTACTGTTTTATTTTAGTAAATGGAATATTAAAAAGAAGAATATGAATTTTGATTAATAGAAATCTTAAAAAGAATCACTAGCTAATCATTCGTTGATGATTTATTTTTTTTTTTTCATTATATGATTTATAAAAAAAATCCATCTAGTGAATTACATCGAAAAACGATCCAGCGTGCGTTTTATGAACAATGTCATTTCTAATTGACAAAAAAAATATCGTACATGCAAATTTTGTATGCTTTATAATTGTCCCTAAAATGGAGAAGTTTTTATTCCTGGCTTCGGTAAACCATTCGGAGACTGCCTTGCCAAGACTCAAATTTAAGAGTTTTTTTTGTCTCATTTTGTAATACTTATTCTGTTGTTCAATATAGTGAAAAGTGTACTTTGAGTTAAAATATATTTTAAGGCCTTCAAAATTCGTGAATTCATCCTTTTCCCACAAAAAAAAATGAAACATAACTAGGAAATTCTGGGCATGAAAAATGTTTAACCCGTTCAAAACCGAAGTTCAAATAAACAAATAACATACAAACTCTGAACACAGCCATCCCTTATCCCCAAAAAAACTTTCGAAATTCATCACAGTTATAGACTCAAGTACTTTTCAAAAAATTGATTTCGCTTATTAGAGAAAAAGTTCGAGTAAAAGAGACTTTTTGACATCAAATGCTATCTAAGAAAATTGAAAAATAGAGAAATTCGATTTACAGAAGTTCGAATTATGGAAGGCAAAATTCATGAAAATAAAGTTGAAAATGCAAAGTTCTCAATAAAACTTTGTGTAGTAGAGGAATTCGACTCAGGGAAGTTCGACTGTATATCTATCTACTCTCCGCCCTGTTTCAATGAGAAGTGCTGGTTAACTTCTTTTGGGTCGATTTTTTTAAAACTTGGTACCTAGCGTATTTTAGACATTCCCCGCCGACACGTTTTTTTCATTTTCTTTTTAGGACCAAAAATAACGTTACCTGCGAAACAAAAATTTTGGGCCAAAAAGGAAAATCATATTTTTCTCAAAAATTCAATAAATTTTAATAGGTAGATAGATATAAGATGCCTTTCAATAAAAAAAAATGGTTCCGAAAAATGGTTATTAATGGCAACTCATACAGAAACATTTTTTGATTTTTGGTTTTCTTAAAAATCTGTTCAAAATGTATGTTTGTTTTTATAAATAATATTGCGTATCAAAATTTTCCAAAAAAAATTTCTTGGATTTTTAAAAAAAGTTAAATTTTTTTTTTTTTTGAAAACTAAATATTTCAAAAATGACTAAGTCGATTTTTATTAAATTTGGCAAAAAGTAGGTTTCCAGAGAAGATCTTTAGAATTTCTTTAACAAAAATTATTCTTATTACCAAAAATAACGCTACCTACAATACAAATATTTGAAAACCTTTAAGGAAAATCTTATTATTGCTTAGAAACGACTTTCTAATAGAAATTAGTAGGATCTGCCATTGGAAATTATTAAATTTAACATTTTACTTTTATGAAAAGTACCTCTCATTGAACGGTTTTCCTGATTTAAGACAATCTCACTATCGCATTTACTAATAAAATCTACATTTTGTTTATACAGAAGCTTATTATGAGTTTAAATAATTTTGCATATCAAAATTTTCAAATAAATTATTTGTAAATTTAAAAAAAAAAAATAAAATATTTTTTTAAAAATTCTGAAAGATTTTTTTGCAAAATTCAATTTTTTACTCCACATTAATAATTACTTAAAATGTTACTTAAACTTGTTACAAAATTTTATAAATAAAAAAATAATTAATTTTGAAACTACCAAACCAAGAAGTTTTATTTTTTTTTCCCTACAAATTAAGTCTTATTATATAAATCAGAAGTATTTTAAATTTCTAATTTTGATGATTTTAAATAATTTTTTAGTTAAAATAATATACATAATTTCCATGCATGCATATGCATAAGTAAAACACGGTGCTATATTGTTAATTTTTGTATACTCACATAATACTAACTTCAACTAAACTATGGTTTTGGCAAATGGGTACAATATAGGCTCCCATTAGAAATTTAATTCAAACTTTAGAACCACTATAAATGTTTAATTATCAAGAACAGTTGGACCGATTTTAATGATCTCTGATTTGTTGGATTCGTCTTCGCCCCGAATAGCAGAACAACTATTGAAATTTTGCTATTTATAGGGAGAAATGGGATACACATAACAAAATTGCCCGATTTAAAAAATTTGTTTGTGTTGTAAAGGTTGTTTTGAGTGGATGGCTGAAGGAATTTTTTGTTTCAGAAATTTGTTTTTATAGGGTGAAGTGGAGTAAAAACGAAATGTGGTATCCGATTTCAAAAATTCTTTTTGTGTTTAAAAGGCTATTTTTAGTCTCTAACTTAAGGAACATTTTTTTTCAAAAAATTGATATTTATAGGGTGAAGTGGGGTAACACACAAAAAAGAGATATCTGATTTCAAAAATTCATATTCTGTTAGAAAGGTTATTTTAAAAAATTACTATTTATAGTAGTGAAATAGGATAACAATATAACTGTGGTTTTCGAATACAAAATTTCTTTCTGTGTTGTTGGGTTTTTATTTTCTTTTATTATTTATATGAGACGCTTAGGTTTAGCTATTCGTGCGAAGCCGGGTGGTACGGTTTTTAATAAATTTCAAATATGCAATCCGAAATTGGCTTTCCAAGGATGTAGGTGAATTAAAAATTAATTTAAAATCTCAATTTTAATACTTTTCTTGGCAGACTATAAGAATAAAAATTTCAATGAAAAAGAATAGATTTACGAAGCAGTTTGAAAAACCATTTTTTAAAGAAACAACTAGAAATCTATATATTGTGGTCTTGGAAAAGTGTGGTAATTTTCAATTTAAATTCATTAAATCATACATTTTTTTTATCATTAGAATACAAATTGGTAGGAGAATTAAATATTAAAAAAATAGAGTTTTATGACGTCATTTTTAATTTAAAATTTATTGTTTGAAAATTTATATTTAAATATCAATTCGTTGAAATAACTTGATTTAAAAACAAGATTAAAGAATACAAGTGGTATTTAAAATCGCATTCTAAATTCGTTTAATTTTCCACTTCATACCTTATAATAGTTATTCCAATTCTCAGACCTTTTGCTCTTTGATTTATTTTGCATTTTTATTTTTGATTTTGATGCTTCAATTGAAAATGTTTGTAATAGTTGAAACAGCTGTTTTACAAAGTTCACTCAAATTCATTAGTTCATTCCAGATTGACATATTACAGATATGTCAGAGAATATGTGAGGACGTATTTCGATAACAACCCTGGATAGTTAGACAACTTATGGAATCCGTTTATAAATAGGGAAATAGCTAAAATATTTAGTCAATGACTAGCTGGACAACTGTCTAAGCGTGTTCTAAAAAAATCTAATAAATACGACTGGTCATTTCTGGTTTTAAAAAAAGTAAGAGTAGGCACAGTATTGTAGGTGTTACCGAATTTTTGTTTCTGTTTGAAATACTGGCATTGAGTGCAAAACACTCAGCAAACACACTGTTTTAACATTTAAAAAAAATATTAAAGTGTCATAATTGGTATCAAATAGTTTACATTTTTAGATAAATCTAGATGGAGATCTACAAAATCATATTTTCAGCCAAATTACAAACTAATTACTAAAATAGTTTTAAGATCGTTTAATTCGACTAACATTTTTTGTTGCCAATGAATCTTAATGATTCATTAATTTGACTTATTTCCCCATGTAGTAAAAACTTTAATGTGCCTACAAAGCTTTATGAGACTATTTAAATAGCTTTTATAGCCGATACAACCGTTTTGTATTTTTTTTTTGTCCGCAAATGTCTCCAAATTAAAAATAACCAACGAAATTCATTTAACAACATTTTTCTTAATGAATAAAATTTCTGCATGAGATGATGTGTGGTATAAAAAATGTGTATACTAAGCATAAGATAAAAAAAAAAAAAACTAAAATATGTTAAAAATATTATTTTACAATGCGCTTGTGCTAAAAATTAATTTTAGACCAAAATATTCTTAAATAAACATTTATTGTGCATAAATTATAATTTTCTTTTATTTTGAAAATTTAAATATCTGCAGATTTAATGAAAAAGCAAACACAAAAACAAAAAAAAAACATAACCTAAGTTTACACACGAGAACAAATCTATCAGATGACAAACGACGTTAAACCAGCAACACCATCACCAACACACGATCGATCACATCTTCGAAGGAAATTAGCAGTGAATGGCCGTGTGAGACCAGCAGCGCCGCCACCGCAGCCGCCGCCATCTATTAAACGAAATCGTTCGGTGGTCGTGCCAGATATCGCTATCGTAATCGAAGACTACGATAAGATACAAGGCAAGGAAAATCCGATCGAATCGAAAATAATAATCGACCAATTGAGAAGAGAAACTCGTGACAAAGTGGCGTACGGGAGATATTGGAAAAATCATGATAAATACGATTATGGTGAAGGCGATGATGAACGCCATGATGATGATGGTTTGGATGTTTATGATTTCGATGATGACGATTTTGGATATTTTTATGATGACGAATCGAGTGTAGATTCAGACGAAAGTTGGACTTCTAGGTATGGTTTTTTTTTTTTTTTTTTTAATTTATTGAGTGTACTCGTATAAATGCCCAGACGTGAAGTGAAATAAAATAAACAGATGCCATGAGGTGGACACTGATGGGAATAGGGGGCTTCGTAAGTAGTCTTCATTATGACTCTCAAAAAAATCGAACGATTTTTATAAATACAAAAATAACTCATTGTATTATAATTTTCTTTCAAATCTGAATTTGTACGTCCTTTACTTTGGCGTACACTTGAGGTCTATTCAGATGAGAGCGAATAACGAATGATCGAATGTTTGTCCATTTTGACATTTATTTCTCATGACTTTGCACCAAGAAAACAAAAAAAACAAAAGTGATTTCGATTGGTTCGTCGTTGAAGTGTGGATCGTATGTGGAACGCAAATAGAGTTTGACAGTTCGTAACAATCAATTGCAATTCACATGAGACACGACCTGCGAACTGTGAATTGCAATTGGTCGCGAATTTTGATATTTCATTCACATGAGTAGTCGCTGACAACTGCTAATTGTCATAAAACATAAAGAAGTAAAATGAGTGGTTGAGGTTAAACTCGATCGAATTTTGTGATATGCCAGTTTGTGATATGCGTCCAGATCTTGTGGATTGTGAATTTTCTTTTGACAGTTCGCAGAAGTTAAGTTTTTCGTCGCGGAGAAAACATTAAAATAAATAATTTTCAAGTTTAAACTTATTTTACGCAGTGTTAAGTATTTAAATTTGTTTAATTGGATTTATTATTAAGTTGTAGAAAAGTTAAATTAAAAAAAAAAATATTTGTATTTGCTCTAGAAATTGATTTAAAAGATTTATTCGTATTCGCAGGTCACCGTTCATGAGCACTTCAGATTGCAATTCACTACGACCAATTTTATTTCTAAAATTTATCTTATTTAACAATTAAACCAAAAATTTTCGTTTAACGATTATAATATTTACAATTTGTGAAAAAGTTAGGTTTATAAATTGTTTTAAATCACACTTATTCGTTCATTCATCTGTCGTTGGTCGCTCTCATATAAAAAAAAAAGTCCATTATTTGAGGAATAGAAAAACTTTTACATCTGATGAATTTGTAGCTAATTAAATGCTATAGTTTGTTCCTAGAGCATTTGAGTTGTGAAAATCTTGATTTGAGTTGCGAAAACCTTGATTTTGTAGCTCAAGTAGTTTATTATAAATGTTCATGTTTCCGCTAAAGTAAGTCTGAAGTCAGCACAAGAAAATAATAATTCTCTTCATGTCCAAAATTGTAGCTTTTTAAATGCTAATTTCCGATAATTTGTATAGCTCTAACGATTATTTTGATATTCAAGTTTAACGTAAGATCAAAACTGAGCTGCAAAAATCTAAGAAATATGCACGACTGGGTCTCACGAACTTACTCTTGTGGACAAGAAACACCGTGAAAGTATAAATGTTAATGGTTCAATGATATGTGTGCCTTATAGTGCATGTATACCCGCTAAAACAATAATTGTATGTAAAATAAAACAACAACTTCTCTAAGTTAATGGCGATGAACCTCTCCGCTTATGAACTACGAGCATATATAAAAACCGAATATATAATAAATATTAAAACTGCTATAAATAACGTGCTTGTGTGCATTTTAATTTAAATCAAACAAGTGAGTACAAAAAAACACAAACACCTAATATTATGATACTTATCTTTAACGAGAAAATGTTAAAAAGTCAAAAGTAACGAAAAAATGGATTTTTTTTGTTTGATTTTATTTCATCTTGAATTTTTCGTATAAACATTTTTAAACGCAATATTATTTAAACTATTGAAAAGCACCAGTTAGCAAAATTATAACAAAATCGGTCCAACCACGGAAAAGATAAACGCGAATTACCGAACAATAAGACCAATAAGACAGGCCAAAAACCTGAAACGCCGTTTTCTTAGAATAACTTTAGTCATTCTAGGTACGAAATTTCATCAAAATCGTAAGAGCTGTTCTTGAGAAAATTTGAAGAAGATAAAATGTTCGTATGACAGCTACCCGTTCTAGAAGAGTTAAAACGAAAATTCGAATTTCTCCTCTAGGGAATCACATAAAAATTCTCTGTACCAAATTTGAAGCAAATCGGTCCAGCCGTTTAGGCTCTAGCTCAAATTACAGTGGAACGCACAGACCAACAGATGCACTGACTCACGGAAGCACGGACCGACGACGGACGGTATGATTAAACCCACTTTATTGGCTTGTCGATTATCGTAGTATTAGTTTTGATAACCACCACTTTTCCTATAAGGTACAAAATGAGAGAATCCGATTTTTTTTGCACGAATTTGAAGTTACCGTGAACTTAGTTAAACGCGCAAACCCCGAATTTGTAATTCGATTATTTTATTTTTCTTATAAAAGATTCAACTAAAATAAGACGTTATACCCATTATGTAACGGTCAAAATTTTCAAAAAAATAAATTGCAGAAAATTTTTTTCCCAGAAATTTACCTTCTTTTGAAGAAAACACGGCTATTAAAATATTAAAAAAAGACTATTCCTTTTTTTTTAATTAAGCTCAGATTAACGCAACCCTCACTTATTAAAAAGCGATTTTTGTGGAAGATAAACTACGAACCCAGCAAAGTTTTTAGGTTTCCTTCGATGATGCAAGAAATATGCCTCAGCATTTTCATCACTGTCTGCAATTCTTAAGGCTTGAATACAATTTCTGTATACCTACTTACGTCTGGTGCATCAAAAAAATAAACAATCAAACGAAATGAGTAGATAATATTATCGTTAAATAAAATTAATTACGCATATAAAATGCAAGAACAAGAAATAAACATTAAAACAATTTCCATTATACTTAATTCTATAAGTCATGACGTACTCGTATTCACCCAGTTATTTTTAATTATACATGCACAAATAAACTATCCAAATTACAATAAACAAGAATGTTAACAATACAGTGCGGTCTACTTGATTGAACGATGAACGGATTAATTGATTTTGTTCAAGAGTAATAAATTGGCTATAGATAAGAACAGAAGTGATTCAAGTTACATTTTAAGCAAATGTAAAATAAGGAACTTTTACATAAAATTGCAATAGTAATTAATATTTTTAACAAAATACAATATTTTTTTAAATGCTACTTGAATCATTTATGTTCTTAAATAGCCATAGATTACCTATATCTACCAAAGTTCTGAATTTTTTAAATATGTAGTTGGAACTTGAAATGGTTTTCAAAAAAATATATATGTAAGTACATAAAATGTTTTAAAAATTAGTACGACCATTTATTGATATATTTGTTATCTACTTTTTTTCAACATTTAAAAAAAAAATTGTGTTCAAATTTATAAAAATATCTTTATTAAAGTTTTGTATTTATGGCATAAATAATTGACCTTGGATATTTTATTTCTCTTCTCTTTTAATCCTACTGAAAATTCTACTTTTAACCCTTTCAAAGTCTTGGCAAATTTAAACCTGAAAAAAGAAGTTATTACTGTGTCTAACCAAGAGAACCGGACTGTGTTAACCACCCGTACCATCTGCCACGCTGACAACTGTTGTAGATGTTAAATTCAATTATTCGAAAGTCCGGGGAAAATTTACAAAAACCAAAGCGAAAAGCACACTAAAAAAAAAAAGAAAAAAAAACAATTTTCATTTTTCACAGTTGTTCCCGAGAATGAACACCAGAGGGCAAAATGCCACAACCACCAGTGGAAGACCAAATTAAAAATAAAAAAAAAATCGAAAACAGAAAACAGAAAACAGAAAACCTTCTGCGTTTGTGTTCCTTATCACAAGTCTTACAACGATGAAGTTGAGGCAATATGGGATGGGGGATAGGAAGGAGCGATGGGGATATGGCATTGGTTTTTATTCGAAGCCATTTCCAGCCAGGAAGCGCGTTACACTGGTTGAAGCTCATTGAAAATGTCAACAATTTCCTTATGCTGCACCAGAAATAGGACCGAACGAGGACCGGATCGATTGTGGAATGCAGTATCAGGAGACTCGGAGAGGGGAGGTGATATATATCTATATCGGATCGGAACTCTTCTTGCCCGATGGCATCAGCCACGTCGTCGGCAGCACCGGTATAGCAGCGCTGGCTTGTGTCCAAATTCTTGACTGCTTGCTCTTCCCACGCATAGCGCTAGCGTAGAGGAGATGTAAATTTATCCAGAAAATGGAATTTAACTATAAGCGTTATCAAGAGGGGGAATGAAGAAGGTATTTAGAACATTGCAAGTGGTTCTTTGGTTTTGGTTCGTGTAATTGCTTTATCTCTAGCTCTAGGCTCTGGGGGAAGTATTTCGATATTTTTTTTTGTTTTTTACTTCAAAGTAGGTAAGGTAGCAGCCGTCTGAGAATCGAGGATGTGAAATGAGTTCAAACAGGAAGGAGGAATTTTAGATTTTACCTACTCATGTTTTTTTATCGCGTTTCTTCTTACTTTTAGGAATATTATGAGGTCGCATGATTATGGAAGCGATTATTCTGCTAATTTTTAAAAAAGTATTTTTGGATAATCTCATAAAATGCAAGCGCTTCGGGTAAAAGTATCTCTACCTCGGTGTATTTTTGTATCGTAGCACTATAAACTCGTAAAGTGTATGTTACTAATACAATTTGTATCACACCATAAGAAAATGGACAAACGAATTCAAATAAAAATTGGCAATATTTAAAAATGTAAATGCATTGTGGATGGCAATTTGGCGATTGGTTAAATAATGTGTGTAACCCCATATTGAAGATGCATGATGTATACATTTAACTAGAAAATATATATTAATACAGTCAAAAGCATTAAAAATTTGATTTTTTGTATGATTTTTTTTTGTTTACAAAAAGTTTTTTTTTTAAATTTTTAAACGCATTATTGTTTAAACTATTGAGAAGCATCAGACCGCAAAATTATAACAAAATTGGTTTAACCATGGCAAAGATATACGCGAATAACCCAAAAATAAGACCATTTTCTCAAAAAACGTGGAATACCTAATTCCGTTATGTGAATTTTTTGAGAAAAACTTGAAATGCAGTTGTCTTACAATTGATATGGTTATTACAGGTACGAAGTTTAATCAAAATCGTTAAAGCTGTTTTCGGTAAAATTTGAAGAAACCAAAATATTTTTATGTCAGCTACCCTTTCTAGATGAGCTAAAACAAAAATTCGAATTTTTCTCTCAAGGGAATCACATACAAATGCTTTGTACCAAATTTCATGAAAATCTGTCTACCCGTTTAGTTTAGGCTCTCAAATAACAGTGCACACCGACGCGACGCACAGACGTACAGACGCACAGACCGACGGACGGCATGACGAAACCCACTTTTTCGGACTTCTTAGTAGTTTTAGTTTTGATTATAACCTCGAATTTTTTTTTTACACGAAACCAATACTTGCCCTATAGAGCAAGTAAAACTCTAAAATGTCTACTTCCGTTATTTGAATTTTTTGGCGAAAATCTGAAACGAATTTTTTTCTTAAATGGAACCAATACTTGCCCCATAGTGCAAGTACAAATTAAATTGATTATAAAAACCTTCAAGGGCTTGATACACTTATTATTTATAAACCCATTCCAAATTATGTCTAACTTTTAACAGCTGCTTCACCCTTAAGCCTCATCTACAAAAATTTTCCATCGATTTTGTAACTTAGACACTGCAATTGGCTGTCCAAACCTATTATAAAGTGGTTACGTTCAACGAACAATGTAAGACAAGTTTCTAGTTATAAATTGAAAATTTACTTTAAAATATAATGAAATGTTCATTAAACATATCCAAAAGTTCACGAAATTGACATATTGCAGGGATTTCCGTGAATATATAAGAAAATGCTTACACAACTGTTTGAATTAGTTTCTAAATAAGGAGATGTCCAACTATTTAGGCCATATGCCATGACCGACAATGTCTAACAAAGCTTTGAATAATACACTCACCGGCACAATTATTCGCCCACCTAAGTTTATTGCCACCATGTTTGTTTACATAAGGTTACGGTTATTCCGATGAATGTTTTTTGTCAAGTGAGTATGTGAACCATAAAATAAACAGTTAGTAAATGTGTGCACTTTCTTATTTGTGTATTAAATGCATTTTTGGTGATCCAGTCGAATTTGACGTTCTTGTCAGTTTAATTGTTGTGACTTTAATTCCGGTTTTCTTTTATTCTGGATATTCAAAAATGTGTTATTAGAATTTGTGACTCTCTACCACTCGAAATCACAAAAGAAAATGCCACTAGACGCGACCGGAGTAGCTAGGGCTTTGGCATTAGCAGATGCTGGGTACAGCCAACGTTGGATTTCTCGAAGGCTTGACGTGCCTCGAACAACTGTCCGGGATGCCATAAGACGATTTCGGGAGACTGGTTCCTACACTAGGAGGCCAGGTCAAGGCAGACATCGATGCACTTCCGCCCGTGCTGAGAGATCGCCTTAGTACAGCTACTGAAGCTCGTACTCGTATCTTTGAAGTGAGAAATGTAAGTGTTAGTGAACGAACTTTAAGAAGAAGGCTGGCAGAAGGGAATCTAAGATCATTTCGACCAGCCCGGGCCCCTGAACTCCTCACACAGCATCGTATAGCTAGACTTCGTTTTGCCCGAGAATATGCTTATTGGACGACTGATCAGTGGAAGAACGTACTGTTCTCAGATGAAAGAAGAGTAGCCTTAAGAGGACCAGATGGTCGTCAGCGTGTATACAGACGACGAAATGAGAGGTTTGCTCCATGTGCAATGGTGAACACAGTGGGCTATCAGGGAGGCTCGATAATAGTATGGGGAGGCATCAGTTACGAGGCTCGTACCGATCTCGTGGTCTTCGATAGAGGAAGTGTGACTGCTCAGATATATGTGGAAGAAGTTCTCCAAGATCACGTCGTTGTGTTTGCGCCATTTATTGGTAACAATTTCATCTTAATGCAAGATAACGCCCGATGCCATGTCACCAGATCTGTCACTGAATATCTTGACGAGGTCGGTATTCAAACTTTACCATGGCCAGCTCGCAGTCCTGATCTGAATCCTATAGAGCACATATGGGACAATCTTAAACGACGGGTTCGGGCAAGGATACCAGCGCCCATCACTATAGGGGACCTCAAGATAGCTGTGGTAGAGGAATGGGACAATATCCCTCAGTCGGATATTCAAAACATAATCGATGGAATACCAAATAGGCTCCAGGAAGTCATTAGAGCTAGAGGAGGAAATACTCATTATTAACAAAAAAATGTGATTAAATAAAGACCAAAATTAAAAAAAAAAGAAAAAAAGTTTACATCATCAAAAGTTAGAAAATACCATTTTTTAGTGACAAACATGATTAAATCCATGTTTTGAAAATTATAGAGGGCTATTTTTATTACTAAAGCATTGTTCACAATATACCCCATGTACAATTTCCTTATTATTTAACAAAATCTGCGGTAATAATAAAAAACGGGTGGCCGGATAATTGTGCCGGTGAGTGTATAAATCTACATTTCTTGTTATATTTTTTCACATCAATTATTACAAAAGATTTAAGCATAATTATTTTGGAGAATAAATCAGAAGTTTTCACTTTTAAAGATTTTAAATCACTCAAAAATTGAAGAAACAAATATTTATTTTTTAATCTGTTTGATTATTTAATCTCTAAATAAATGTTTTAGCGCTAATTTTAAGGTAGAGTAATTATTTCTTCTGAAAAATTCTTATGAATGGCACCTCTCACAGAACCAATTTTTTGATTTTCGGTCTTCGATTTTTATCAAATTTTGTACCTACATTTTTTTTTTAAACTGTATGTATAGGTGTGGGTGAAGGCAAGTCAAGAATTAAACAGAGAACACATAGTTTGAATTCTTCACACACAAACAATTGTAATGAGGTAGAACTTTTGTTGTATTCCCGACAAACAAAAAATTAAAAAAATAAACGCCAAGTAATTTATGAAAACGGATATAGGTATCTATGAAGGTGTAAACCATTCATGACAAAACTTTAATATAACATTCCTCAAACATTATAAATTGATTTGCATTTAATATCAAAGACCTAATCGACACGCAGAATTCATGCCAAACCATTATCATGTATGTATATGGACTCATGCATAAAATTGATAAGCAGATTTCATTTTCCGCTCAACATATGCTTACGCACCAACTCACAAGCTCCACCACTTCACACACCCATTGTGTCCTACTATCCTTTCATACGTACTGATTGTGCGTGTGTTCGTTGGTTCATTCGTCAGCCATCCGCCTTGCCTGTTGTGTGTGTTTACTTGGTATTAAAATATCCTGTTGAGCCTCAAAATCGATTAACCAAACCTAATAAGCATTAAAACGGATTTATGATTCCGAAAATTATCAAATCCTTGCTCTTGAATGCCTTTTTCGAGTTCAACTTGGTGTTGTTGTGGGTTTTATGTGTTGCTATACTAACACTTAACACATCACTCTTACCCACTTAACTCTACGTTGAGATTGAAATTGTTGTTATTGTAAGTGAAGTCAAAAGGAAACTTTGGGAAACGATAAACCCGTTTAAGGTTACGTTTTATAATATTCAGACTTTTGTGAGCCCTTAAAGCTTTAAAAAGAACTAAACAACATCAACCTGAAATCTCCTGTCGACTTTTTGCAGGCCAGAAAAATCCAATTTTCATTTCAACTTGACTGAGCTGTCATCATATCGAACAAATTATATTTTTATTGTTTAATAAGTGACAACCATCATATTAACATATATACGCATACCTATCTGTATCATTGTACCTGTTTCTATTTATTTAATGTGTGTATGAATTTCCAAATTCATTACACTGGCAAATCCTATTAAAATGATTTGCACGTTCGTATTATTCAGTGCCAGTGGCACGTTTTGTCGTCAAATCGAAATAATGCCTCTTGCCTTCTCATGTACCAGCAGCAACAGCAGCAGTCTCTTCCTAATACCTTCTGATCCGAGGAGAATAATCTTTGCTCTCAGGATATCTCCTAAGGCTCACACATTTTTGTTGAAGGGTCTGTCTAGTAAATAGGGTGTGATGGTAGCTTCAACACTCATAAGGGATTGTAATACGAAGTTGAAAGGTTTGTCTTCTCTGAAAAATTTAATTATGGCTTTAACTAATTTGATAAGGGTTTCCTATCCATTGGGGCCAAAGTTGAATGTTCTACATACAGGGTGATTTAGTACAAAATCTAAAAATCTGAATTCTAAATTTAGAATAAAAATTAACATTCACAAATTTTTAAACAAAATTTCTTTTATGATGTTCAAGCAGTTTCTAAAAAAAATCTATAAAGCTTAATTTGGTGAGAAATTTTTAATTACTATGAAAATAAAGAATCAAAATAAGTTTATACAAACATCTAGGAGGGAAAAACATTTCTAAAGTTGGGACAGGGTTGTTGTATTAAAGTAGGCACCCTGTGGCGTAATTAAAAAATATTCTTAGACAAAATCTAATCAAACTTGATGACAATTTTAACATTTAAACATTGACAACCATATTTTAGATCATATCTACTAAAAAATTCAAAATAATCTAAAAACTAATTTCAAAAATATGTTGTTTATTTTTCCGGTTGATGTCTTTGAAAGTGTTACCAATGGACTCACTCCATGCGAATCATTTTGACATCTCTTTCTTTTTTCTCACTCGACCTAACGATGAGAAAGATGTTTAGTAAAGTGAGGCAGAATTTTTTAATTTTTTTTTGAAAAAATCGTTCCTCACTAGACTATCTCTTTCTCATCATGAGGTGGAGTGAGGTAAAACAAAAATAAAATAATGTCAATATGAGTCGCACAGAGTGAGTCCAATGTGGACACCGTCTTTGAATCTGATGTCAAAATAAGAATTCTGACAGTTGATATTATGTAAAGTAACCGTTAAATTATGAAAATTAAGTAAACAATTGCCTCCTCCTCCAAGAGCATCTTTTGTCTCATCTTAGACGTTCGGATTTGTCAGAAAATTGTTGGTCCCTTTTATTCCTGACGATTTTAAATACGCTTACAGGAATGGTTGAGATTTGTAATGCTCTGGATCCCAGGATATACACGACTTGGCAGTATTTCTGTCAGAAAACTGCTGTGCCTTTTGGACTTTGTGTATAAGTCCAGCATATAAGTAAGTCATTTATTCGACTACTAAATTGTCCAAATACTCATTTAAAATGTTTTTAGGGGAAGTACGTACAAAATGACATATATGAACAAAATGACATACCGATTATTTCTTGAAATCTGCTATATTTGGGTCCGCCAAATAACTTTTTTTTTTTTAAAATGGCGCAAATCATCGAGTGTAGCTTCGGCTGTGTGGCACGTAGCGCCGGCCGTCCTGTTGAAACCAAATGTTGCCAATATCCTCCTCTTCAATTTGTGTGAACAAAAATTCGTTCAACATGGCCCGATAACGATCGCCATTGACTGTAACGGCCGCTCCTTGCTCATTTTCGAAAAATGGCCCAATTATGCCTCTGGACCAAAATCCGCACCAAACAGTGACTCGTTTTGGGTGTATCGGCTTTTCAATTTATGCGTGCGGGTTTTCTGTGCCCCAAATGCGACAATTTTGCTTGTTTACTACCCGCCGAGATCAAAATGAGCTTCATCTGAAAAGATGATTTTTTTTGGCAAAATCGGCATCTTCTCTAAGTCGATCGCAGGCCCACTTAGTGAAGCGTATACACAACCATATTCGTTCAGCGGAAGGATAAAACTAATTATCTGTCAAATCAGACATTAGCTAAGTGTTACCATTCACGAAATAAGCACTAGTTGACAAAAAAAACGTTAGATGGCGGACTAACAGTTTTTTATAACTATTTTTTTAATATAATATATTTATATTTTAAACTCAAAAAGTACTGGTAAATGTGTGCAATGAATTGAAAAAAGGCATAATAAACATTACACTTGGATAAATACTCTATATAATTTGTGTTAATAAAAAAAGCTAACAGTATATCATTTTAGACGTACTTCCCCTATTAATTCGTTAAATCGGATTCTTCCTTCGAGTTAGGGAAAAAGTATTGCCGTTTATATTATTTTTTTTTTTTTATTAAAAATCGTTAAAAATAATAATTTTTTTTTTGTTGGAGAATCACCAACACCAATTGTTTTTTTTTTTTTCAAAAAATAAAATATGTCATAAACAGAATGACTAAATCTACAGACGTGATGTTTGTTTTTTTTACTGTAAAGGTTGTTTACTATGATATCTGACAAAAAAATTTTAACAAAACTTTATACCTACCCTTAAAACTTGGAGCTGAGAACTTATTAAAAAAAAAACAAAATATTGTAGGCAAAATAAGTTGGAAGATGTTGGAAAATTAAGTCTTCTCATATATTTAATATTTAGGGAGTCTCTAGTCCATCGAAATTTTGCAGTGGTGTTCAACAACAACCAAATAAAATAGATACTCCAAAAAAAAAACGCGTACTGTATTGTGTAAATTGTAAATAAAGAAAGCGTGTATGTGTATGTGTTCATTAGGAACTAACAAGTTACCCGGAGGCCACACAAGCGAGTACTCGCTAGTGATCTGGCTACCTGTCAAATTCCTATTTGTATTTGACTCACTCGCTGTTCTACTCGCTTTGGAAAAGGCAAGCTAGTAGTTGACGAGCGAGTAGCTAGGGAGTTGAGAAATGCCTGTGTATTAGTACACGGTAGGCAATATTTGGTGTATTGGAACTTTCCAGAGAGTACTCGCTCGTATGGCCTCTGGGTACTGTCAGAATGTTTTAGTGAGCATAGTGCAACGATAGAACTCATGCAAACATTTTCTTTAATTAAAGGTATATAAAGTACTTTGCCATTCAGGTAGCATTATAAATATCTTAAGTCTTATAGACAAACGTATATTATGTACATAATTAAAATTCGTATAATTATTTCTTACTAATTTTCTTATATTAATAAAAATTTTGTAGGCAACAATTATGTGAATCACCCTGTTTATCAATTTCACCACAAACTTAATGGTGTGTGATTTGTCCGCGTCAAATAAGTGAGAATGAGATCTCATGCTAAAGGGTATAGGTAAAGGGTAAGGTTGATGTATGCACAAAATAGAATTAAGAACATGTGTGTCAAACCCTTGTTGGTTTAACACATTTTTGTGGGAAATTAGTCAAAGTAATGTTTTTGTGGGTTAAGTACATTGAAAATGTAGAAGTAGAAGGAAAATCGTTATACTGATGTAGTAAAACTTCTCTGTAACTATAAGCCTTTCTATTTTATGTAAAATTTCAACTCATTTAAAGTTTGACAGTTTTCACGTTTGTGGTTTTAATCATATTATAAAGGTTATATGTTAATCGTTATAGATTTTTGTTGTACCTATTTAATTTTTAATTAAGGAACTTTAAGTAAATTCAGTTAGTGGCAGGATCGATCCCTTGAAATTTTGTGTTATATAAGTTTGGTGTTTAAAAAAAAAAAAAATCTTGTTTATTGCTTAAGGCTGTTGGTTTCAATATACATAGTTATAATCTTATTAACTTTTAAATTATGTGTTAAATGAGTGAGTGCTTCTCATTTTGATTTTAATATAATTAATTTTAATTAATTTAATTAATTTTCATATAAAACAAAGTAAACATAGAGAGAGGGAGTTAAAATAAAATTC
Source organism: Leucozona laternaria (assembly GCA_932273885.2). NCBI lineage: Eukaryota > Metazoa > Arthropoda > Insecta > Diptera > Syrphidae > Leucozona > Leucozona laternaria. The sequence goes on along the minus strand of OW026368.1, from coordinate 15,359,577 downwards.
TTTATGTCCCTACCCACCTTCTCTCTCCACTCAAACTAACATTTGACAATAATTGTAAAGATACATCAGAATGAAGACTATCATTTTGTATTGATTTTAATTTTTTAACTTTGAAGATCCTATGTTTAAAGTTCCAGTTAACGGCTTCAAAAGAGAACTTTATTTCGAGGATTTCAATATATTTTAATTCAAACCAAGAATTCTCACTTAAAGCAACTGAATGTGGTTTGAATAGATTAAATTGACTCAAAAAGTTGGCGAAGAGTAATATTTTTTTACTAAAATTGAATATCTTAAACTTAGTTTTTGTATAGTGGGTCCTAAACATACAATATATTATATACCAACAGCAATATTCTGCAGCTATTAATTGGGTAAAAAGGTACACTTTCGATTTTTAAACTATTTTAAAATATTTTTTTGTTTGTATTGTCATATAATATCGAATGATTTTGTTAGTATATATGTAGTTGCCTTGCTATTCGACAATTACTAACCGTTATGACATATAAAAATATTTTTAAATTAATTTCAAAAATAATAATTAATCTGCTCTTATCTGCAATCTCAAATTTTCCAGGCCAATAAGCTTTTCACTTTCGCGTGAAAAAAAAAACACTCATACGCCATACACCATTTTGTAGAGAAATAATAATGATTTGAAAATAATTCGGAGTCAAACATGTGTATGTATAATTTATTAAGCTCATTGATTGAAAATATGTCATTTCACAAACGATCAACGACGCAAGGGCCTATATTGAATCTGAACAAGGAGGGGGGGGGGTATTGGGGGTAGCTTTCGTTTCGTATGAAAAAAAATCCACAACACAATCTCAATTTTCAAAAAAAAGCGAACAAAAATTAAATTGAAATTTAGATTTCTATTAATTTGTTCAAATATCAAAACCAGAAAAAAAAACTGTGTTAGTTTCAAATATTGTAGTATGGCGTTTTATTTTTTCACCGTTTAGTTGTTTGCTCTTTAAATTTTGAAATTCATTTCAAAAACTTCATGGAATTGCATAGTTTTGTGGCAAGACCGAAAACTGACCCGTTTTTCACCTCCTTTAACAGTGTTTTTCTGTTTAAAAAAAAAAAACCTAAGAATGGCACAGACGGTATATATGATACATCAATGTATCGCTAAATACTATAATACAACCTTTAGAAAATCCGATTTTTTGGTTTGAGCTGTGTTGGTTTTTTTTTGGAAGCTACGATATAAGGTTATAGAAATGGGAAAGTGGCTGAGGAAAGTGAAGTCTGATTTTCTGAAAAAAAAAACTCAATAAATTCTAAGGTTTTTTTTTTACTAAATACCTGTAGCCCTATTTATAAGATTTTTAACTTTTTAGACAGTGTTTTAATACAATTCGAAATAGTTGAAAATGTTCTTTATTTAATTAAATAAAATGACACATTAGATATTCAAGATTTAGACAACCAGTTCCGTTGTCTAGGTGAGAAACGTTTTTAACAACAATTAAAAAATATATATTTTTAACTTGGACAGGTGTTTGTTTAAAGTTGGACAAAGTTTATAAATACAACTGCTAACATATATACGAACTATGACTCATTAATTTTTCTTTTATTAACAATCTTCTTAGATAACTTGTAAAATTGGCTCCAACAGTTGTTTCCGCTTATCTGGCTTGATTCAGTCAACCTTTGCTCTCCCATAGTGCCCAATTTTTCAGTGGTGAGTTAAACCAGAGTTAGCTTACTCTAGAATCAAATTAACCCACCGTGAACTGAGGAAACAGATTTTCGATGGAGAATGCTTTGCGGAACGAACAAACAAACTCGGAGGATAAAACATGAAAAGCATCTGTTCGCAGTTAATACTGAGCGAACTTACCAAATTTAATGAGTTATCTCAGGTTTAACTTTAATCTCGCACTTAACTCTTTTTTAAAGTGCATACTGAAGGATCGTTCTACGGCTGCGGTAGTGCAAAATATAGTACTGAAAATTGAGAGTGTCCGGAAAAAGATTTTGGCTTCGTTAATAAAAGTCAACGAGTTCTATTTGTGTCAACGACTTCTATATCTTTTGATTTAACTTCAGATAAAATCATCTTCATCCATAAATTATGACAAAAGCATACAATTCTCCGGTACATCCAAATCTTTTTATATTTTTAAATAAATAAATTCTTGCTAATGTAACTTTAGTCAGTATGGTTAAGTATGAAAGATGAAATCTTGTCAAAGCAAAAGCTGTTGTATTTTCATGGAATAAACTAATATTTAAGGACGAGAAAGGCGAATAAAAATACAGTATCACTAATGAACGTTGCCGCCAGTATATTTATTGTCAATGTCTGATGGATGATGATTGCTCTTGTCTATTTTCTTTTAAGCAACACGTGGTATAGACATTTCTTTATCCGATTCCATTCAAATTTCTTAAACTTTTTAGAGTATCTGAACGGTTGCTGAAATGTGGTCCCCACCGCGATAACTCCATGGTACTTGCTCTCAGCCGAGTATTTCCCTAAATATTGCAAAGCTCAACATGAACAACGGTTTTGAAATAGGTGAATGTAACTAATATGCAGATTTCCTTGTTGTATAATTTTCAGCACTGGTGGATAATTTTTATTAAAGCTTTCCCGAGCCTTAAGAAATTTTGAGAATAATTTATATCTAAAACTATTTCATTTTACACATTTGTAATAGATCGGGAAGCAGTTTCTTCGAGTATTCGATTACCTAAAACATGTGCTAGATGAGGAGAAAAAGTTACCTGTGGTAATACAAATATTTATTTTGTCAAATCTTAAACTCAAACATATTAAGAAAGTTATTGGTTTGATTTATTCTTGAAGTCAAAACATGAAAATACACATTTTTGGAAATTTCTCAATTTTCGAAAAACTTCAACCCGTTTTTGAAATATTGAATTTTTTTGAAATTGAAAATATGTATTTTTTTGAAAATTTTTCTAAGAACCGAGTTAATGTTTCTTTACTCAAACTTCACAACCTTTTTTACTCAAATATCTACCAACATTTGTACTGAAAACTAAACAAACATTTTTTTGGTATCTGCTTGGTCATATTCAAACATTTAAGGAGCAGTGTTGTATTTCAGACGGGTTGAATACTAAAAATACGAAGGACTAACTTTCAATCGCCTCTTTTATTTATTTCCACCTTTAAATTTGAACTTCAAAGCGCTCAAAAATTTTATACAAAATTTTCCGCATTTTTAAGTTATACAGGGTGATTGGTATATGTTGCACCAAAAAGTAAGAGCGAAAGACAAGAAAAAAAACGTTCAAGAGGGGGGGGGGGGTCTCTTTCCCACCGTTCTGTATCTCTACAAAATTGAATTAAAACAGAAAAAAATTATTTAAAAACAACGGTTACACTTACAATGCCATCATATACCTTTTTGTAAAGGCAGAAATCTCCTTTTTTATTGTATTTTTGAATTATGTTGTTTTAGAAAATACTTTTTGAAAAATAAATTTTCAAACTCAAAATTTTGAAAAAATAATGAAAAACAAAAATTTAAAACTATTTTTTTTCAAAATTTTACTTAATTAAAGAATAATCTTGTTTTCAAAATTCAATGTTCTTATTAGTTTTTGAAAATAACTACATCTACTTTACCAGCTACGTAGTGGAAATAAGATCTTTAGAGCAACTTAAGCAACGGATTGGAGTCAAATTAATTAAGTTTTATTTATGTTATTTTCAATTTTCTAAAGAACTAGAAGAGATTTTAGCATCCGGTTTTTAGTATTTGACTAAAAATTAATAAGAGCATTGAATACTAAAAAAAAATTACTACTTAATGACGTAAAATTTTGAAAAAAATTAGTTTAAACAAATTTATTTCAATTTTTTTTTCAAAATTCAAGGTTTGAAAATTATTGTTTCGAGAACGGTTTTCTAAAAACAACTTTAAAAAAAGAAGAGATTTTTGGCTTTCCAAAAAGGTATAACATGGCATTTTAAGATTTACCGTTGTTTTTAAATATTTTTTTTTCTGTTTTAAATCATTTTTTTTTTCGAAAACTGCCCCTTCCAACTTAACCCGGGGGAAATAGACCCCCCCCTCCTATACAATTTTTTTCTTGTCTTACCCCAACCTACTCGCTCTAGCTTTTTGGTGAACCTTATACCGATCACCCTATATATTTGCATGATTGATTCAAAATTCTACTAGCATCCTTCAGTTTATTTGAATATGGCAAATTAAGGACTATACGGGCCACTTAAGCCAAGGCAAATTAAAAACTATGCTTAAAGTGTCTTATGTCCTTCTTAAATATGTTGAAATCTCTCAAAATCAAATCAAAAACAAACAAATGATTAAGAGAGCCCGCACATAACCATCTTCCTGTATTCAAACAAATTACCATTATCCTTCACTCTGTTTAGTTTAGTGTTTACCCAGACTTCCTGTTAAACATATACACACACACATCCTTTGACAAAAATAGAAAACTTTACTATGTGAAAAGATGCACCCATATGAGTAGTGAGTATAGGTATGTATGTGTAGGTATTGACATTGTACAATATGTTGCACTTTCACATTCACGCAAGATTGCCTTTCCGTTTCCCTACAAATTCGAGAAGCTCAATTGCGTCTCATAAATAACCCAAGTAGGTATTTGCTCTGGGATTCTGGAATGGAAGCCTTTTGTGTGCACAACACAACATCACACCAGAACCAGAGCTGTATGGTGTCATGTTGGAGGAATAAAGGAGCGCATCATCCCTTTCACATCCAAGCTAATGCGTCGTCCAACCATCTGCCAGCACCGCACCGCATCGCACCGTCTCGGCCAAGAATAGAAACTAGATCTAACCTGTTGATTCCGTTAAAGTGATAAATGAGCAAAGTGCAAATATAAGTTTCCGACCCTCTGAGGTCTGAGGTCGAAGCTATAGCTATCGTCGTCGTCGTCGTCGTCGTTGGTGTCGTAGCGAGTTCTATTTTACGGATTCTCGAATGAAAAGGCATCAGTTGGTGTTGTTTTGCCAGATTCGAAATCGGAACTCTAAGCAGCATGCATTGGGGTGTGAAATAGCTTTTGTAGTTTGTAAAAAGGACACTCGGCAGGACAATGAGATTTAAGCAAAAAGAAAACTAATTTTTTACAAACCAGTCAGTATGTTTCTAACTCTAATGCAACAGAGTGCAATATAGCTTCAGGGGCTGCATCAGCTTATGCAGTCGTGGTTGCCAACGAAGGTACATTCTGTAGAAGCTGAGAAAATTCAACGAACACATAGAGAGGTGTTTTACAGGATTTTAGAATGCACAAAAGCAACACTGGTTCCAGTGCTCAGATACACTCCAAAGGACCAGAACTTTGTAACACACCTAGAGGGGCTTATAAATAAATTCCTAGAGTGTTCCGAAAATCTACCTGTTGATCTGGATTCAGATTATTTATGCCAAACGCACACTGACACACATACAAGAATAACACGTTCAAGCAACTACGTATACATATGAACAATTTTACATATATATGAGTGTGGAATTTGTGTTGCCTGGGGTATGTTTTATTTGTGAGTGAATTGCAAATTCCTTGAGCATAGAGGCAGCTGGAGTTGGAGCAAATGGTTTTCCTTTAAGTCCTGTGCTGTGATGGCTCTGCAGTGACATACCCACATTTATATCCTGAAGAATTGAAACGTAATTTGTATTCAAACAGAGACAGAAATACCATATATGTATTTGAAATTCCTTCAGACACGTTTGATATATATTTTGCTTGTGCTGATGCTGGCTGATGGCTGAGTATAAGTCTCAAAGTTATCGAGAAGTACCTAGATGTTGTGTTGTTTGCACTTTGGAATTTATCTTAAGTCATGCGGAAGCATATTCCTTCAATTTTTTATTGGTACACCTACCCATGTTGGATGAATTTAACACGTCCGAAATTTGTGTCAGTCAATTGATCAATCAGGTAGAAAATGTATTGCAGTTGTCGGGGAAAATATTGCTGTTATTTGTCAATATGTTGATGCAATATTTTTTGTATATTTTTTGAAGAAATTGTCTTGGTTCAGATTCAAAATCTGATGGATATTTAAACCCGCTCAATACAATTGTTGCTATCAGAGCACGCAGGATTATGTTTATGTGAATTTTGTTTTTATTTAGAAAAAAAATTTGAGACAAAAATATGAATTTCTGTTTTCAATATAAATAACAATTGAATTTTTTTTTTAATTTCATTGCAGTGCGTGCAAGCTTGGTGATAGAGATCGAGCCGATAGGCTTGCACGACCACGAATGTCACTACTGGGGAAACCATTGAACTATAATCGTGGCTCACGACGTGATGCCCGTTATAGAAGGCTACAAAGCCGCATCTATAACTTTTTAGAACGCCCCAGAGGAGTACCTGCCATTTTATATCACGTTATGGTGTAAGTATATATTTTATATTTTTGAATTATTCAAAATTTTAATAAGATTTTAATTGAAAAAAAAAATAATTATATTCAATTTTATGTTTATTAAAAAAAAATGTTATTTACAAAAAAATAATGATGGTAAAATATATTCCTTAATGACATCTCTGGAATCATTAGTTAAATTCATCACCAGACTCTGCCTCTAAGAACAGAATAGAAAAGAAATACAAAAAAGAAAAACAACATTGATTTTTAATTTTTTGTAACTTCTTGTTCATTTACAGTTAGCAAGATTTAAAGACAAAAAGGGAAGATATAATGCCATCTGAACTTTTGCACAAATTTTTAATGAAAGTTCCTCTGATGGTGAATAATATTAATGTTGGCCTGTCACTGCTTCTGTTTTCAACTTAATTATAAGTTAATTGAAATCTGTCTCTCTCTTCTAGGTTAAATGAAAACAATTTAAATTTCCTTCATTCTACGTTCAGTTCAGCACAAAAAGATTATTTATTATTAATAGGATTAGGTTGTCAGTCTCACATTGGTGGTGCATTTTCTGGGGCGGATAATTTCGCGAAGTTGAACAAAAATGGCAAAGAAATTGGGAAAACGATACAAAATTTTGATATTTAATATTGGCCATTATAAAGGGTGTTTTTTTTAGAATTATAGAACTTTAAAATGGAATAAGACAAAGATGATTTTTTAAATTGACGTGAAATTTACTTTATTCGAAAGATAATCTTTTGGCATTATAATTTAAATATGATTTCTGGCATATATGATCGCCACGGCTGGCTCGGACGTAGTCTAATCTGGAGGTCCAATTTTCGATGACTTTTTCCAACATTTGTGGCCGTATATCGGCATTATCGCTGCGAATGTTGTCCTCCAAGTGGTCAATCGTATCGGGCTTATCGGCGTAGACTAGCAAATTCACATATCCCCACAGAAAATTGTCAAGCGGTGTTAAATCGCACGATTTTGGAGGCCAAATCACGGGTCCGTAACGTGAAATTATGCGGTTACCAAACGTTTCCTTCAATAAATCAATTGTGACACGAGCTGTCTGACATGTTGCGCCGTCTTGTTGAAACCACAGCTCCTGCACATCATGGTAGTTCAATTGATGAACGAAAAAGTCAGTAATCATGGCTCTATAGCGGTCACCATTGACTGTAACGTTCTGGCCAGCATCATTTTTAAAGAAGTACGGACCAATTATTTTACCAAACCATATAGCACACGAAACAGCCAGTTTTTGTGGATGTAACGGTGTCTCAACATACACTTGAGGATTATCATCACTCCAAATACGGCAGTTTTGTTTATTGACGTATCCATTCAACCGAAAGTGATTTTAATCGCTGAACACAATTTTCTTGTGAAAATCGGAATAAACAGCAATCTCGTTGCAAGTCCTTTCATAGAATGTACGCTGCCACGCCGGCCGTGCCCGATGGTTGTCGCCGATGCATGATGAAATGCCAAACCAAACTAAAAGTAAATCACTCAACAGCTGACAAAATGGCCGCCAGTTAAAATAGTGTTGCCAACTTAAAGTTCTATACCTCTAAAAAAAACACCCTTTATTTATTAAGGAAGTGACTTATGCTTATTTATAACAGTTTTGTTTATACACCCAGCAGGTAGAGAGCCCTCCGCCACACAGTGGCTCAAATTAAATTTTTGTATTGCAAAAATACAAACTTTTTAATGAATAAACATACCTATAGTGAAAATGTAAATGTATGTATTTAATTTTTGTTTTCTTAAAGGAAATTTTCAAGGCTTTAAGATTTGTGAGTTTTCAGAGAAAAAATATTTACAGGGTGTTTCAGAATCTTCAGGTGAAATAAGACTTCCCTACCACCCTACCACCCTACCATAGATAATATACAAAATATTTTAAGTTAAAAATTCTTAAAAGTTCATAACTAAAGTAATAAAAAGTTGACTTGCAGTAAAACAAAGCTTATTCAAGTGACACAGTGGTGAATTAAAGCAAACGAACAACAACCATTTTTAAAAAAAAGTTTTTTATTTTTATTTTCTGGTCCCCAGAGGGCAAATCAAAAATTTCAGTGATACATTTCAAGTCAAGCTGTGTAGAAAAGATGTAATATGGCTTACAGAAAATTCTAATGTAACTAAATTCATACATTTAAGAAAAATGTTTTACAGCGTGTTTCGGAATCTTCTGCACAAGAAGCATTTCTATCCAAAAAGGGTAGAAATAGTGTTTTTCTTAAAAAAACGTTAATGAATGAAGTAACAGTAGAGTTTTTTTTGGAACTTATTCGAATGAAACAGTGGAGGAAAAAGTAATACAACCATTTTTTTTATTTTTTTTTTTTGTTCGGTGTATTAAATAGATTTTATTTATATTAGCTGGCACTTTAGAGTACATAATAAACTATTTCAATAATATATTTCAAGTTAAACAGTATAGAAAAAAGTAAACAGACCAAAAATTTCAATTTTAAAAACTATAATTTTTGGAAACATTTTTCTAAGTCTAGGGTAATTTCTATTAAACTAATCATCTCTAGAGTGTATGGAGTTTTGAAATATTTTTCACTCCTGGTATGCCATAGAGAAGAAATTAGTGGGTCCGATGAAGCTGCAATCATGTTGCATAATTCCTCATTTCTACCGAATCTTTAAAACCTTGCATGTGTTCTAATATCTATTTCTTGTAGTCTTTATTTTTAGAATCCAGAGCTTCTTCTGACAATTCCCCAAGTGGTTATATTTGATATTTAAATATTTTAGCGGAAATTTTACAAACAAAGAAACTATGCTAGCTTAAAATTTTTAGCTTTCGGAAAAAAACATATCAAATATCAACATTTTGTTATTGCGCAAAAAATGTTCACCATAGTAAAGAGAATCACCCTTTACAACATTGCCAATTACCTAGAGTTATTCTATTTAAACCAATTTAATATATTTTTTAATTCACTTAAATACTTTTTCCGAATCAAAACCCTGTCACTCTCTCTCTCTCTGCGACTTAAATTTATTTTTCCATCCTCTTTACATAAAATGATATTCGTTTTACTCAAAAAAAAAAAAGCAAATGACCACCATAAACAAACCAAATCCCTAGAGCTGTTCCAAAATAATTCCGCACTAAATGCCAGCACTACTGAACTTAATTGGAACCGCTAATCCTATTCCGTTTGTGGATAATGGCATTCCGTCCTTTTAAATGAACGTTGATAATGCCAGAATCCCGTTAAATTGGCTAAAGTAAAAACTAACAAAAGCTATGATGGCATATACCTACTATAATGCGGTTATGGCATTTGGGCCCCGCTGTCCGCTGTGTGTTATTTCTATATTGAGGCTACTTTTAATTGATTCGACAGGAAGACCAAAAAATGTCGTCCTCACTATTGTTGTGTTATGAATTTTAATATGTCGTCTCAATACACGTCATTCGTAGAGGTATACGCACTTTACCTATACAATGACGACCACCACATGAAAATAAAATTAAAAAGGAAAACTTAATACAGAAAAACTTACTTTTCCCTTAGGGTACGTACCCAGCACCAGTATACCCGCTTAAATATATTCCATATATTCTTTTCATCATGCTGAACAACAAAACAATTAAATGAGGACACTACACCCCCACTCTACCATCTCCCCATTGAATATACTTTCCGTCACCTTTTGCAAAAATGGCGGCAGGCGTTACTGCCAACGATAGGTAGATATATGTATACAATACATGAAATGGACATTTTGTGGACATTCCATTTTCATTACGCTGCATATTATACATCCTTATTTAGGTTTGTTGGTTGTAGAAAATTGCTGAGGACATTGTAATGTCCCCACAGGATTATTGTTGTCTGGTCAAAGTTACCATATAAATTGAACTGGACAATAATTAAGGACATTTTGTTTTAATGTTGGCTAAATTAGTTCCATGGCAGAAGAAGAATACCAATGGGAGATGTTTTAAGCCAGAACCCCACTATCGTGCACATTACGAATAACTGCACAATTCGTGGTTAATTTCAAGTGTACCTACCACTACCTTCTATAAAATATCATGAGTTACAGTAGTTAAGGATGCTTCATTAGTATAGAGTATGTCTTTTGGGATCAAAAGAAGGAAGCCCTTTAATGGTTAACATCATTAATAAATTTTTGGGCAACGTTTTTTGCTAATTTAGGTAAATAAAAAAACACAAAAATCGCTTTGGGAGACTGAGTGATTATTTTACCTATGCTTAAATCATTAAGACATTAAATCGAGTAATCGAGGAAATGTATAGGGGAAAATAGGGTCTGGTGTGGCCTGTGTCCTCCAGAACATGTTAAAAGGCTCAAGATTCAATCAAAAGCGTAAAATATTTTTGTACATGATACTGTTGGGAATGAATGTCAAATAATGGACGGGTAATATTTTTTAATTAAATTTAAATTTCATGGCTCCGAGATCTTAGCACCTCATAATGTGGGATATTCACACAATATGAATGTCATCTGCAAAGTTCAGTAATTGGTGAAAAAAGATTAATGTGTTTCAGTAATTAGCCCAGCCATAGGTTTTTTCTGCGAATTTTTAAAGTTTTTTTCAAGGTTTTATGTAGATTTTGATTTTTGTGCGAATATCCCACAAATGAGGTTATTTAAATAGCTGACGACCTTGAAAAACATTAACCATTGAATACCAATTTTCTATGGCTAACCAATTCCTGAAACTAGTTGATATTTCAGATGGCATACTTTTTTATGCGAATATCCCACATGAAAGTGACTCTAAGGCCATGCTAATTATAACAGTTTTGGTTTATAAAAGCACTGTTTATGCGGGCTCGCAGGGCCAGGACCCTCTTCGGATGGGAATACTTTGGAAACCCAGAGTTTTCTTTTAAGTCACGCGAAGAAGTAAACGAACCCCCACTTTAAATGCCAATAAATTGTTATAACTGTTATATAAAATGACATTTCTGTCGTCTCTTACATCCAAGATATCAGGAGCTATATGATCGCAGAGCCAAATTTCCTATACTTCTTTAGATTTAATTCATATGAAACAGACAGAGAAATTTCAGAATATTTTGTATAGGTAACTACAGGGTGTTTCCTAATTAATGCAAAATACTTTGAGAAATGATTTTTAGACATGTTCTTGGAAAAATATCATTTGTTTTCCCCCGTTTATGTGGTGCCCCTACCAAAAATTAATAGAAAAATATTAATTAATGATGACAACACAAAATTGTTAAAGCCGAAAATGAATTCTTTTATTTTTACTTGCTCTTAAGCAAAGGGAAAGAACATTGGTGTCTGTGCATCTGTGCGTCCACTGTAATTTGAGCTAGAGCCTAAACGGATGGACTGATTTGCTTCAAATTTGGCACAGAGCATTTTAATGTGATTCCCTAGAGGAGAAATACGAATTTTTTGTTTTAGCTTATCTAAAACGGGTATAGCTGCGATACAAATATTTTGGTTTTTTTTTCAAATGTTCTCAAAAACGGCTCTAAGGATTTTGATTAAATTTCGTACCTGCAATAACCAAGTCAATTATAAGAACACTGCGTTTCAGATTTTTCTCAAAAAATTCACATAAAAAACAATTTTTTAGAAAATGGTCTTATTATTGGCTTATTCGCGTATAATTTTGCAATGGTTAGACAGATTTTGTTATAGTTTTGCAATCTGATGCTTCTCAATAGTTTAAACAATAATGCATTTAAAAAATTTTAAAACAAAAAAAAATAAACAAAAAATCCGTTTTTAGTGCTTTTGGATCTCTTAATATTTTCTTGTTAAATATATATGTACATCATGTATATTTAATGTGGGATAACAAACAGTATTTAACCACAAGAACAAATTCGTGCGATCAAGTCGTGCATTATTTTTACTTGCGATATAGGTACTATATGGGAAGTTATGGATTCGTACAAAAAATCGAACTCGAGATTTTGATCAAACTTTACATTACGATGATAGAGAAGTCAAAAAAAGTGGGTCTCGCAAAAACGTCCGTCTGTCTGTCTGTCTGTCTGTCTGTCTGTCGGTTCGACTACAGCCTAAACGGATGGGTCGATTTTCTTTAAACTTGGTTTCTAGCGTTTTTTGGACATTCCCCCCACCCGTTTTTTTCTCTTTTTTTTTAGGACCAAAATTAACAGTAGCTGTCATACAAAATTTCTTGGCCAAAAAGGAAAAACATATTTTTCTCAAATCCAGCGCTACCGAATTTGTTTTTAACAACTCAATAAATTTAAATAGTTATAAGTTGCTGTTTAATAAAAAAAATGGTTCCGAAAAATGGTTATTAATGGTACCTCCCAAAGAACCATTTTTTTGATTTTTGCTTTTCTCGAAAACGGTTAAACAGATTCTGATCAATTTTTTTATGAAGAAGTATTGACACTTTCTAAATAATATTGTGTACCAAAATTTTCAAAAAAATATTTATTAGATTTTTAAAAAAAGTTTTAATATTTTTTTTTGAAAACTCAATATTTCAAAAACGATTTGGCCGATTTTTATTAAACTTGTTAAATAGCAGTTTTTTAACTTTATCTAGAAGATTTTTGAAAAAAATTATTCTAATACCCAAAAATAACGGTGCCTCCCATACAAATGTTAAAAAACCGTTAAGAAAAATATTTTGTTTCTCAAAAACGACTCCTACGATTTTCATAAAAGTTTTTTTGTGTGTTAAAATTAGTACGATCAACCATTTAAAATTTTTAAAGTTTATATTTTACGTTTATTAACAGTACCTCTCATAGAACGGTTTCTTTGATTTTCGACTATCTCAACATCTGATCAACCGAATAAAATTAGATTTTTTATACAGAAGGTTGTAACAAATATAAATAAAAGTGCGTATCAAAATTTTCTAAAAAATGATTTTTGGATTTAAAAAAAAAAAATCAAAATTATTTTTTGAAAATTCGATATTTCGAAAACTGGTAGCAGATTTTTTTGTGAAGTTCAATTTTTAACGCAACATTAATAAATGCTTTAAATTGGCGTACCAATTATTTTTCTCAAAAATGTTAAAGAAATTTTATATATAAAAAATTAATTATTTTTAAAACCGCTCCTACGATTTTCAAAATTTTTTTCTCATAAATTAAGATTTATATAAGAAATGAGATGGTGTACATCGCGTTGGGTTAAAACGGATTTAAAGTATTTTAATCAATTTCTTTCTAATTTTGTTGATTTAAAACAATTTACCAGTTTAAATAATGTAATTTCCTTTTATGCATATTGCATATGTGCAACACTAGGCTATATTGTTAATTTTTGTATAATCACATAATACCACCTGAAACTAAACTTAGATTTGGCAAATGGATAAAATATATACTCCTATAGCAAATTTATTTCAGACTATAGAACCACAATGTGATCGCGCATAAGAGCAAGTTCGTGCGACCCAGTCGTGCATATTTTTTCATAAAGTTTAAATGAACAATTTTGAAAAAAAAAAAAATGTATGTCCCAAAATTAAAAAAAAAAATTCGCAAGTAAAAAGAAAGTGTTAGGTATACACAAATTTGTATTCGGATTTTTCTCAAAAATTAACGTTATTACTAATTAAGTACTTATTTGAATTTTAATACATATTCATTGTTTTTACTAATTTTTAGTTGAACTCCTAAGACCAGACGGTGTCTTTCTAGTAATTGGGAAAATCTAAAATTGTAAAAACTCCTTTTTTCTTTAAAAAAAAGATATTTGTTTGGGGTATTATGTACCTACACTGAAACTACCATGTTTTATGGGCGAAATTTTCAACACACCGAGTTTTGGAGTTTTTCGTTCCTAAAGCTTACTATACAGTTCTTTTGGAAAGAAATTTTTTTTCCCGAAGAAAAACTTTCGTGGTATGAAAACTAGAGAAAAAATCGTGGTGAGTATAATTTTTTTTTTACAGGTATAAATTCACAGTTCGATAAAAATATGTTCAGCAAAAAATTTTGTTTTTTGGCAAAAATCGCTCCCATAAAAATTGCATGTTGTTTTTTTTTTTCCATGAAAAACTGTATACTTAGCTTAAAGGTGTAAAGTTGCAAAATCTTTTTTGTGTATCCCCTACCCCGAATGTTAACACATATTTTCCTTTTTATAAAAAATCAGGATATTTCGATTCTTCATACCCTGACATTCGAACATTGATCCAAAAAAATACACCAAACGAATTGCAGGATGTCAAGACCCCATGCCGCCCTTATTTTCTTCCCAATGTCAAATTCTGTCTAAAATAAAAAATTATCTAACACAAACTTTAAGACAATAAAATTATACATTCATGAACTTTTTTTTGACATCACAATTTTCAACCTCAACGGACACGGACACCCTGTTTCAGATGTTCCCCACCTAATAATGTGGAACGTAACATCGTATGGACGACCCCTTATACCTTATAAGTATATCTACAACCCACAAAAATCAAAAAAAAAAATATTATGCATATCTACATATTTTAATTGGTTTTTATCTCAAAGAATAAATGTTGTTCAAAATCCAATTATCGCATGCATTGAAAATATAACCATAAATTATCCACAAATCTTTATACTGCCAACAGGCAGAATGTAAAACTCCTAATAATCGGATTAGAGCCACATAACCAAACATCATTTAATAATATTCAGTGAATTATTTATGTTTAGCCAAACCAAAGAAACAAAATTTTCGGTAAACAATTCAATCAAAATTCAAAAATCCGAAATATTTCCATAAACAAAATTGTAATTGCATTCATCAATGTATTTGTAAAATTAGAAGGGTATCTCGATATAAGCGGCATAAAATATCTCGTGAAACAAATATTGATGTAAAATAGTGTCTCTCATCCTATCCCAAATTTAAGAGATTAGATCAGTTATTGGGAAATCATTATTGAATCAAACAAGCTCGTCATCTATCCTCTGCTAGGTATATGTCTCTGTGTGGTCGATGGTCGTCCTTTTTGCACACATTTCTATCCTATAGTCCTATCACGTGCTTGAAAACTAGTGTATATTTTATATTCTCTGAAAAACACATTTGCCACAAAACCAACTGAAGTGGACATCGATACCAAAAACCAAAAACCAAATGGACGACGAGGACGAAACAACAACATAACATCAAGGACGAGACGGACGAGTACGAGTGAGAAACATGAAAATGGCGAGAGTGCATTTGAAAGCATAAAATTGTATTTCATTTCTATATTCGACCGACGACCGTCCGTTCGACGTGAACCCCTGAATCCATTTTAAAATTTTATCGAAATCCTTTTTTGCTTTGTGCAATAGAAACGTTTTACTTCCGGATATGCTTACAGAGTACTTCCTACATAGTAAAATAATTCCCTTTTCGTCGTTTTCAACCAACTGCTGTCCATGACCGACTCTTTGGATTGAAAACACTCTCTTTCAGTGTATCGGTTGATTTAGAAAATGGTTTCGGATACGGATGTTGTTATTTAAATAGATATAATTTCCGGACTTGTAACGTAAGAAACACCCTCTATACAACAGAGGTGCACTTCTGGTTTTTCTTGTTTGTGCTTTTGCAACTTGTGCCTAGGGTGCTTATTTTAAGGGGCGATAAAATATTTAATTTTAAAAAAAATGTAAAATAAGCAATATAAATATAAATATAAATATAAATATAAATATAAATATAAATATAAATATAAATATAAATATAAATATAAATATAAATATAAATATAAATATAAATATAAATATAAATATAAATATAAATATAAATAT
Organism: Leucozona laternaria; assembly: GCA_932273885.2. NCBI lineage: Eukaryota > Metazoa > Arthropoda > Insecta > Diptera > Syrphidae > Leucozona > Leucozona laternaria. The sequence goes on along the minus strand of OW026368.1, from coordinate 15,343,410 downwards.
AAATATAAATATAAATATAAATATAAATATAAATATAAATATAAATATAAATATAAATATAAATATAAATATAAATATAAATATAAATATAAATATAAATATAAATATAAATATAAATATAAATATAAATATAAATATAAATATAAATATAAATATAAATATAAATATAAATATAAATATAAATATAAATATAAATATAAATATAAATATAAATATAAATATAAATATAAATATAAATATAAATATAAATATAAATATAAATATAAATATAAATATAAATATAAATATAAATATAAATATAAATATAAATATAAATATAAATATAAATATAAATATAAATATAAATATAAATATAAATATAAATATAAATATAAATATAAATATAAATATAAATATAAATATAAATATAAATATAAATATAAATATAAATATAAATATAAATATAAATATAAATATAAATATAAATATAAATATAAATATAAATATAAATATAAATATAAATATAAATATAAATATAAATATAAATATAAATATAAATATAAATATAAATATAAATATAAATATAAATATAAATATAAATATAAATATAAATATAAATATAAATATAAATACCACTTTTTTTAACTTTTCAAATATCGATCGTTATGTTAATGCTGATTAAAACCCTGAGCGCCCTATCACCAAAATGAAACCACCCATTTACTCGTATCCCCATGGAAAAATACCTCAAAATAACCATTCAACTGAAATGAATACTCAATGTGGGGTTATGGTTTGGGCTGTTGGCCAAGCCGCCAAGCGACAATAGTCCTCTGCGCCTGACGTCCTTCCCCACTCCTGATGGCAATCAAGCAGAGCAACAACCGTTTGACCAAAAATATTTGAAATGCATTGCAAGAGGTTTTTTTTACATCAAATGAATGTGAATTTTAAAGCAATTTTTGTTTTTTTTTAATTTTTTCTCTTCTTGAACTCTTTGATCTGATGGTATGGTATGGAATGGTATGGCATAGCATGGACATTGAATGTCAGCGCAATTTGCTTCTGACTGACCAAGGGAACCTATTTAAAGGATTTGGCTTATACTAGTGTACTGTCAGTCATTGTGTGTACAAAATGTTGTCCTTTATTTCTCAATTTTTTTTGTGTCCTTTTTTTTGGTTTGAACAGTGAATCAGTGTGTCTGTTTTGTTTTGTTTGTTTGTTTTTTTTTTCTTATCTGTCATGTCTCCTTTATTGAGTTGAGTCGATTTCTATAGCCCAAAGGCAAAGGAGGAAGTTTAATTTTTATTGGAATTGTTCCAATGCATGAGTTTGAGCATTGAGTTTCAACGACAACGACAACGATGACGGTTCATCAGGGCTTTTAAAAACAATTTTTATCACTTTTCCAGTTTGATGGGCTTTCGATGAGTTTATGTGTTATTGAGAATTCAAAGGATTCATAGGACTCCAATCAAAAGTGACTGCAAGTACCTGATGTGGAAAATAAATTGAGAAAAAGAAAATAAATTTTTAAAAAAGAAATTTTAAGCAAATCACAGAGGTTTATGGTGGTCTTGTGTGAGGTTTGATTGGCGGCATTAAAAGGAGCAAATGAAAAATGCACAACTGGATTGTAAGAAGTTACTCTTCGGGCTCTGAAGCTATTTTCAGATTAATTAGGTTTTTGAGGTACTTACCAGATGGGTTAAATATCCCAGAAATGAGGTGCTCAAAATCTCTGATGACCGTGGAAAACTTAAACAAAAAAGTTCCAATATCTGAAGCTATAGTTGTTATTTTTGGACCAATTATATACTGACCTCTTAGATGGCATACTTTTTTGCGAATATCCCACATTTGAGACTCTAAGATCTGGGAGCTCTTTGCCTCTCGAGATTTTGGCAAAAAATTCATATAGTCGAAAGATTGTGTGTTGACATTTAAAAAAAAAAAAAATACAATTTTAAGTAAAGTTCGGTATAAACTTTAATAATTTTCTAGAATACTTTTCATCATTTACATCATTGTTATGATTTGCATGATTTTTCTGCCCAACCATTTTATTCATAGTTAAGTCAATAAAATTCACGATAAATGGACAATTGTGTACGTTGAAAATTTGCATAAAGGATATTGCGTTTAGCACATCGTTCTATAATAGTCCCGGAAGCTATGTTGATTTTGAATATGTGCTACAAACATTTTTGTCATGTTTTTATGTTTGCATTTCAAAACCTCGGATATCGAAATGTCTCAATATTAAAACATTCCATATTAAAATTTTGAAATTTCTAATATTGCATTTAAATAGAATAAATATTTATTTAAGTCCAGTTTTTTAATGTTGAACCCGAGTCAATTCACCAAATTTGGTAAGCTAACTCTGGATTTACTGAACAGATACTTTTGATGCTGTATCCTTCGATTTTGTTAGGTTGTTCCAGATGCATTTTCTTCAGATAAAATGCTGCTTGAGTTTACACTAGATTAATTAACATCCAGAGTTAACTAACTCTGGTTTAACGCACCGGTGAAAAACTGGGCCTTAAAGGGAGTTCTTCAAAAAACAAAAAAATGCAAAAGTGCAATTTTATCGGGTAACAATGAATCAAGTATAAAAAAACCTAAAACACATCAATATGTCTACTTATAGCCCAAACATTTTCAGAAAGATAATAATTTTCAACTCTACCTGCCCGACTATATAAAATTGTCTATAAATCTCTCGAGTGCCAACTACCTATGTTCTCGATATTGTTGTCGGCCTGTTGTTGTCCAGATCTAGAGTGTGTGCTTGTAAGTTGAGTTTATATACAACAAGCTACGACAATGACAACAATAACCCGGACACATTATAAGGACATCGATGATTACCATTCAAACAATAAACCGTGATGTTGGGCCAAAATTATACACCGTCGCCGTCGTTCGTCGCCACTGCTATACATTATATGATTGAGAATAGCTAGCTCAACAGAAAATGATGTAGCGAGGAAATTAATTTCCAGAGCTTTTGCACATAAATCACTTTTAATTGGAAAACCATAGTCGAGTCAATATTATAAAGGGGCCTGCAATGAAAACAGGAGTCTCTTTTTGGAGCCCGGTCTGTGTGTGATAATAATTTTAACAAGCTTCTATATGTAACAAGGACGATGTATGGGTTGTCTGGTCGTTTGCTTTGTATTTTATTTTTTTTTTTTTTGTTGACAAAGGAAACACTTAAAATTAGCAGTCAATTGTTTCAAGACGTGCAATGACAAATAATGCGCCAAAGTTCTCTGTCGGGGAGGGGTGAGGGGACAACATCATCTCCGAAAATTAACCTCAGCTCTGTAGGGTTCCGAGAACTTATCCGCTTCGACTTCCGGTAATCACATAAATAACACAGTTTGCTTTGGCTTTTGATGGCAGCACAGCCGAGCAAATCGAAGAAGCCGAGAAGGAAGAAATTATTCTAAAGAAAACTTTTTCTTCCTTTCTTCTATTATTTGCCTAAGAATCCTGTTTTTTTTTTTTCTTCTTTTTGATCCTTGGAGTTTTCGGTTTTGTAAGTGGTTGCAAGTTTTGGTTATTTCTATGGCATTTTTGATTTTTTTTTCCTGTTCACCTCCTGTGTGGGGTGTGTGTTTTTTTTCCCAACCAAAAAACCACTAAGTTGCTTAAAGGTCGTCTGCGTCGTCGGTTGAGGAGTTAGCTATTAAAAAGTTTTCAATTTACTTTATTCGGTCCTTTAGATGAGAATGCAAGAGAACGACGAAGAATCTGCGAACAGTGAACACCGTGAGCAGCTCACATCTTACATCTACTGCTTTGCCTTGCCATAATGCTCCTGAAGCCAAAGGACTCAAGGGATAATTATGTAAGAAATAAATGGGGTGCTTGAGAGTTGATTTACTTTGTATTTATTGGATAAATAATTTAATGAATCGTTGTGTAGGTCTAGTGGAAAAAGTTTTTTTTTTTTTTTGTTTTAATATGGTTTAACGGAAGATTGCTCAAGGCTCACAGGTATCTCTCTGGCCAGGAAGTTTTATTTGGTTCTGGATGTTTGAATAATAACAGTAAATTTGTTAAGGGACATATACCTTTCTATATAAAGTTTATGTTTTACCCTGAGGCTGAGATATGTTTTTTTAATAAATATATCAAAGTTTTCTTTTGGACTATTTTTCAAATTATTAAAGCCATATTTTGGAAATGGCGAATGTATACATTTTATAAGGAGAAAAACAATGAAGTTAGTTTGACTGATTAATAGTTTCTGTACTTTGATTTATGTTGGAGTTGAGCTAAATAATTTGGGTTAAATAAAATTACATTAAAGGCTTTTAATTATTTGAGCTGGCTTAAGATCTTGATACGAGGAAAAATCTTATTTGTATCGGGTTTTTCAATAAGAGCGCTACAAAAGTTTTTTTTTAATTAATCAAAAACCGTTTTGAATATCAATGAAATTTTTTATTTTTGTGAAATTAAGTATGATGCCATTATGTATGGAACTCGATTTCTTTTGCATGGCCACCACGGGCACGCTTGCAGAAGTCCAGACGATGAACCCAATTTTCGTGGGTTTTCAAGCATAAATCGGCCGAAACTGCTGCAATTTCACGTTCGATATTCGTACAAAGTTCATCAGTCGTCGCTGGCTTGTTGGCAAAGACCATAGACTTGACATAGCCCTACAGGAAATAGTCTAACGGCGTCAAATCTCACGACGAATCGGCGGCCAAGCGACTGGACCATTTCGTGAGATAACACGTTCTCCAAACTTGGTTTCCAATAAATTGATTGTGACATTCGCTGTGTGGCTTGTGGCGCCGGCCGTCCTGATGGAACCAGATGCCCTCCAAGTCTATATCATCCAATTGGGGTCAAAAATATTCGGTAATCATTGAACGGTAGCGATCCCCATTCACACTAACGTGCCGGTCTTGATCATCACGGAAGAAGTACGGCCCAATGACGCCGCCGCGCCGCCGGCCCATAAACCACACCAAACAGTAATTTTTTCGGGATGCAATGATGACTCATGGAGTACGTGTGGATTGCTGCCTGACCAATACCGCATATTTTGTTTATTGACGAAGCCATTCAGCCAGAAATGAGCCTCATCGCTGAAGATGATTTTTCGATGAAAATCCGAATCATTTTCAAGTTGTTGCTCAGCCCAATTCACGAACATACGACACTTCTGGTGATCAAGCGGCTTCAGTTCTTGCGTCAATTTAATCTTGTAAGTATAAAGGCCAAGATCTTTTCGCAAAATTCGCCACAACTAAGTCACAGAGATGCCCAACGCTTGAGAACGACGTGTGAGAGACACATTTGGGCTTTCTGCAACTGAAGCCTCAGCGGCAGCAATGTTCTCTACACTACGGGCACTTCTTTGTCTCACGGGCACGGGAACATTTTGTACTGTGCCTGTGGATTAAAATTTTTCCACTAGATGCTCAATTGTTGATCTGCTAGGACGATTATGACGACCATAAATTGGAAGTAGCGCTCATAACGTTGAGGCCACTGACTCCGAATTTCGGTAGTAATTTTTTATAATTTCGATTCGTTTTTGGCTCGTATATCTTTCCATCATGAAATGGCAAACCTTACTGAAGATAAATATTGAAAGAACGGCAAGAAATATGTCGTCGTTTGCTGTCCCTGTTGCTCTACTTTTGTAGCGTCCTTAATGAAAAACCCTTTACATTTGGCACTTAAAAGTAAAAAAAATATACACAAAATCAGGGTTTTTTTGTAGCTTTTATTTTTATTTTATTGCATTTTGTGAATGCTTAGTAACTGTACGATACAATATCTTATTATCTAGTCATAAGCTAACATTTAAATTTACAAATTTTCTGTTTAGTATTTTTTAAATCCTTTTTAATACTTCTTGTGTGTTGAATTTCTTTAATACGTCGTGGTTATGAATTCCACAGACGGACTGAATTAACAAAAAAACTGACGTCAAGAATGAACATCAGGGATGACTTATCTCAAATCTTATTTTTTCGAAACAGTATTGAGGTTGGCGTTTGAGCAATATATTGAAAAATAACCTTATTTATTAATTTCGTAACTTTAGATAATTTTCTTTTACTTTTTCACGTTTTCTTTTTTTACATATTTAACTCTTATATTAATAAGCTGCGACTAACTACTACTAACTATAGTAGCTGGTGGCGTAATGGTTAGTGCGGGTGTCGCTGGAGGTCCAGCTTCGTACACTTTAAAATAAAATAAAACCGACTACTGTTGCCTCTCGCGAGGAAGTAAGACATCCTCAAAAAGTTTCCCCTGAAATGAATAAGTGCTTCTCCCCTTGCCCTTAGCCTGTCGAATTTGGCAGAAAATTGTAGGTCCCCTCCATTCCATCCTTGGCTCTTCAAGAGCTGAAGCTTTACCAATTTTATTTTTTTTTTTAATCTTTGTGAAGTCATAATGGAAATCATAGACATAGTTTTTCGAATTCAATTTTTGTTGTCAAAAGTTTCAAAAGATCTGAGTTTTTTTAAATCTTCAATAGAAATACAAAACAAAAATACAAAAACTAATAAACTTAAGTTCATTAATCATCGTCATAGCAACACTAACATCTTCTCCACTATACACATCATTAGGTCCACATAATGGGAGTATATAAACGTTGCAGTACATGTCTAACAGATGAAATACTAAAAATAATGAAAAATGATAAAATACAAGCTTAGACACTACACTGTAGACAAACACACGCACACATAGACGTCATTAACCATAAAATATGTTGCAATAGCTTATTCAGTTCGTTTCAATATAATTGGTATCTACATTTTTGTTTTCTATATATTTCCTATTCATTAGTATAGTCGGTCGTCTTCAGTCGTCCCTCCCTTTCAATGGGCAATCAATCAAAATTCCTAACAATGAAAAATGTTCTCATCCTGATTTTCAACCTTTTATTTGTGCAATAAAAAAAATTCGAAATATTTCAAGCGAGTTAAATGAACTGCAGATAGAAATGGAAGGACACACAGAACTTTTTCTAAAAACATGCAAAGTAAAATTTCTAACTGCGGCGTATGCATTGGCTCTTACAATTGAAAGTAATAAATAATGTAGATATTGAAGGTTTGAATGTTATCCTTATCATACAAACACATACTTTTATATATATAAGTCCAAAAGGAGCTTAAATACAAATGACCTGAATAAAACCCGATAAAAATCGAAAATATAAAATATAAAATATAAAATATAAAATTTAAAACATAAAATATAAAATATAAAAATTTAAAATATAAAATATAAAATATAAAATTAAATTCACAACTTCTAATTGGTGTTCTAATGGACCTAGAGAGCTGGGCTGACATAAGGTAGTTTCCAACTCCTAAATCGATTGGCGTACTCCGTTTCTCGATCCACCGTACCAATAATTTTTGCACATTTTGACACCTGTCAAACTAAAAGTGTTCTAGTGAAGCCAGAACGACAGGCGTGAGTGACATTAGGTAATATCGACCTCCTAAATCGATTAGTGTACTCTGTTTCTCTACCAGCCGCACTAAAATTCTGGACAGTGCAAATTTTCAGGTTTCCACTGGAGCTAGAGGGCTGACCGTGACCGTAGGTAAAAACAAACGTTGATGTTTACACATATAAACCATGAGTCAAAGTTTTTAAGTCGTCTTTTTTTCAATTAAAAGGAAATTGTAGTAGATTATCGCTGATTGGGAAATTGTAGTAGAATTGTAATAGAATATACCTTAGACCTGTTTCTAATTAAACTGAGCTGCCGAATTCTCTATATGATTAGCAGCTGTGTCTAACCAGGGTGTTTATTTTAGACTCGAGCTTATAATATGAATATGAATATGCCCCAATTTTTACAAATGAGAAAACTTAGATATATATATTTTTTTTAACTAAATTGCTAGAAATGTATTTTTCATATTTCTGAATATGTTTACTCCATCGGTATTTCATTTAAGGAACACTTGAATTTGTCTGGAATATCATTAATTAATAAAAAATAATAAGGGAACGATGTGGCTACCTTGGGATACCCAAGATGACTTTAATAAATATAGAAACACATCTTTCTATCCTCTCACAAATCAGTGAGATAAAATCATGTAGGTTAATTTCAAGAATATTGAATGTTGTTCTTTTGAAAATTTTTATTTTAAGGTTTCAAAAAGGTTGGTTTTAATGTTGGAAAAGTCTTTCAAAATGATGTTGGTCTGGAAACCACTTTCAAATCCTCCCATAACTCAATCGCATACAAAAGTAGTATTTGTAAATAATTTCCTTTCATTGTTTAAAAAAAAAAACTAAATTAAGTTGTACCTTCAAATTCCAAAAGTAAATTTTTCCCACAAATACCTTACTTACCCCTAGGGTTTTACCTTTGTCGCAAATAACAAATTTCAAAAATAAAAATGAAAGAGAAAATCAATTTCTCCAATGAAGCGTATTATAATTTGCATGGATTTGCATCCAACTCGTTGAATGATTTTGATTGTCAATGAAATGATTATAATCCGCACAGTAACTGGAACCGCTAACTGTTCATAAAATTCAATTGATAAAATTGAAAAAAAAAAAAATTACGAGTCTGGGTTTTTATACACGTTAAAGTAAATAGAAAAATATTTAAAATTCTTTAAAAGAATAAAAATATCGTTTTTTATCTATTGTCGGAGGAATGGAATTCTATTGACTTAGTTTGGATATAATGCGGATTTAAGGTATTTTTAGAATATTTTCAAAGGAATTTTTGTGTTGTGAATATTAAATATTGAATTGATAAACCTGAATACCTGTGTCAATCTTAATATATGTATATGAATAATTCGATTCATAAAGGGTGATTTTTCTTACCACATTTGGATTGGATTATCGAATGGTGACCGCGATCCACTAAAGTGATAGCACCTTAGAGAGTAGGATCAATTGAATTACTTAAAGTTCAAACGAGTTAATTTCTTACTGAATTCTGATGTACGTCTATTGAGAAAAAACTAGAAAATTGTACTCGTATAAACTAAGCACCTATACTTAAAACTTCTAGATACTGTTTTAAGTATGCATTTACTTTCTTTTTAATACGTGTGTTGGTAGGTACATTAATTGCCCATATTAGAATAATCTTCAGTTTTAAGTTAAAGTGTGACATATTAGCATTTGAATTAAATCTATTGGCGTTTTTCTTTTTTGGCTCTGAGCAAAGCTAAAGCTCTGAGCGGAGGCTGAGCGATCAGAGCAGAGTTCTGAGCAGGTTATGATCAGAGTCCTCAGATTTAATTATGAAGCACACTTGAGCACTGAACTGTCATTTCATATAGGGAATCCATTCAGCGATGCCAGATCGTGGGATTTATCCCTTTTTGTGGGAATTTCACGTCTATAATTAGCTAAAAGGGATAAAGGGATTTTTTGAACTTCGTAGTACAAAAAAAAAAGGGATTTTGCGTTAAGCTCAATTAATTTCCTATATTTCTTTCTTAAAAAAAAAATGTTTTCAATTATGATCAAATAACACATTTGCAAGCACAGGAATAACTCATTCTAAATGTCTGAATGCGTTCATTTTCATTTTTACAATTGCTTACTTTCACTGATTCATAATTAGCGAATGTCACCAAAACGGCATACACAAAAACTATGATGGAAATAAAATGAAACGTCAAATGAAAAGCAAGAATTCAACACTTGCTGTCGTGATTTTATGTGTGAAGTTTGTTTTGATATAAGGCGGTAAATTATTTTGCTTTATTTGAAAAATTATTATTTACTTTTTAAACTATTTGTTCCAGAATAATGTCAGAAAAAGGGAATACTAAAAAAATTCCAGACAAGATGGCTGGATGAACCAAAGTTTGCTGCTTGGTTGAGGCCAATTACTATACCGACGACCACAAAGCCTTCTGCAAAGTTTGTGGGACAACAATCAAATGTGGAAAACCCGAAATCCTGCGACATAGTCAACTTTTGGTCAACTTGAAAAGTGTACGCCAAACAGCTTCTGTGAGTGGAATATTTTTAAAACAAAATCAAGCTAAAGATAAAATAAAAACGGCCGAAATAAAATTAATGGTTTTTTTTTGCTGAGCATAATGTTGCTTATGAGGTTGTTGAGCACCTCCTTCCTTTGCTGAAAGACATCTTCCCTGACTCAGAGGTATTATCAGGAGTCACTCTTGGAAAAACAAAGTGCTCCCAAATAAAAAAAAAACGTGCTTGCTGCAGTGGAGGAAAAAGAAGTAGTGAGCTTTCTCCAAAACAATAAATTTTCCATACTAGTGGATGAAAGCACGGTCATTAGTAACACAAAATATATGTGCTGCTTGGTTAGATTTGTACATCCAGAAGATGGAAACGTAACGACACAACTTTTGGAAATGATTAATATTAACGCAGTAGATTCAGGCGCAGATGCATTATATTTATGATAAATTTTCCAAGATGATGGCTGAAAAAAAGATTCCATTAGATAACATCGTAGGTATGGTTTCGTATAACGCATCAGTTATGATAGATAAGCACTCTTCTTTCTATACTAGATTGAAGCAAGCAAGTCCGTAAACATTCCTAATGAAGTGTTTGTGTCATTCTTCAGCATTAGTTGCTTCATATCCTTGTAGGCAACTACCTAAAGTTTTGGAAGATCTGAGAGACATTTCCACTTACATTTCTGAGAGTGCAAAAAGTTCATCGGAATTTGTTGAGTTCCAGGAATACTTTGGTGGTGAAGTACGCAAAATTTTAAAACCAGCCAAAACTCGTTGGTTGTCCTATGCATCCGTGTGTGGTGAGGCTTATCGAAAATTGGGATGCTTTAAATTTTTTTTTTCGACTGGTTTCGTTTGAAGACAAACGAAAAAAAGTAAGAAAAATTTACGAAGATATGCAAGAAAACAAAAATAAAACTTATTTTTATTTTTTCAAACATGTACTTGCTTTATTTAATCAGTTCAACGCACTCTTTCAAAATAGAAAAGTTTTAGTTCACTGCATTGTGCAGGAGAGCAGGATTTAAGTTTTGAAAATGTGTCGTTTTTTTTTAAAAGCTGATTTCTTCATGCTTCAATGGGATGCCCAACTTAAAATTTTGAGAGACCCCAACACACATTTTATGGATGATTTAGACAGTTTGTTTTTGGGTGAAGAATGTCACCCAAAAGTAGCATTTGATGCAGCAAGAAGTAGAAGTTTTTCGATTCCCGAAATTTTAAAGAAATTTGATGCCAAAACGTCAAACGAAGCAACCGAAGAATTTATGAATCTTGCTATTCTTCTCAGCAACGACCAAAAGAGCTCACTATCCAAAAACTGCCCATGGATGAAATGTGGTTCGAGATTTGTCAGATGAAAAATTTTGATGATATACTATTGTTTCCTAATTTAGGAAAATTAGTAAAAATAGCATTGACTCTTCCCCACTCGAATGCGGAGGCGGAAAGAATATTTTCTATTGTAACCGATGTTCGAAAATCGAAAAAAAGAAACAGGTTGGGAAAGGATATGATAAATTCAATTTGTTTGTTGAGGTCCTCCTTTCAATCAAAAGGTATTACTTGCTTCAATTTAGTTGTGAAACAAGAGCACACGAGAGCCTGCATAATTCCAAAAATGTATATAATTAATTAGAATTAAATGACAGGTATTTATTTAAATTATAAAGCAATGTGTGGAATATATTTTTTTTAATAATTAAGTATGTATGTATTTATTTGTTTACGTTATAAAAATATATAGGATGTACATATATGTAAATTATATCTATATTATGTGTTATATACATAGGTATGCAATATATGTATAATTACTTAATAAAATGAAAAGACTGGATTACAATGAAATATATAATGATATTTTAATTTATTATTTCGTGGGATAATCGTGGGATTTTCATAACAAGAGCGTGGGATAAAAGGGATTTTTTAGGTTCTAATGTGGAAAATTGGCTACCAAAGTCTGGCATTTTAATTTTTAATTATGTGTGAAGTTGGCTTCGTTTAGCGTTTCGCTTGATTTGCTCGGTCATTTTATTCTGAGCTAATTGAGCAAGCTCGGAGCTAGATCCGATTAAAAAAAAACACACACTTTTTATTCTCTACTATGTCTGAGCTAAAAAAAAAAAACATAGATTTTTTTTTTTGACAGTTCCGTGATCAGCTCTTAGTTAAAAAAGGAAAACACCATAATAAGTGAGTGAAAAATTCAAATTTGGTAAGGCTCAAACTGAGAGTAGTTTGAAAAAGTTTTTTTTATTTTTTGATATTTTGATTTTTCAAATTTATTTCTCTTCAGATTTTTTTACAAAACAATAATAAAATTTAAGGAAATTTTAGAGTTTAAATTTAATTAAATTTAATAAATTTCGAAATAATTTTCATTTCAGTTTTTTAATGGTGTTCACGTGCCTGGCCTTAAGCGTGTTTTCCACAATCGAAGAATACGAAAAGGAAGCATTATACATACTATTTAGGATGGAGATATTAGTAGTTATTTGGTTTACAGTGGAATTCTTTTTCCGGTAAGTAGCTAGATCCATTTTTTTTTGCTTGTTTTTTTTACAATATCCTTTTTTCTTAATTATTTTATTATATTAATGTTAAAAAAAGCCTCCTTTACCAAATTGTGCTTGTTTGTTGATTTTGTTTGCATACTCGTACGTACAAATTGTCAGAAAGTAAAAAATACAACACATAACACACTATAAATATTATTGGTATATAGACTCACGCACCTAACACACGTTTATGTTAATAAATCCTGTGCACAGGAAATGTACCATTTTGCATATTTCACTCTTTTATTTATGTACACAAGGAAAATATAGTCAATCAACAAAAAGGACAACTACAGTAACTCTATCCTTATAAATTTAATGTTAGCATTCTATTTGAAAATATTTTTCATTTTCCATTTTAAATACCCATTACCTCACGTCCCCAACAATCTTGAAAAGTATAGGGCTTTGTTGTAAATTAAAGTCGGTCGGTAGGTTAAGGGTTGCGATGCAAGTTAAATTTTATAGTTTGCGTGACCGGAACCAAAATTGAACAAAAAATCGAATTAAGGAGTAAAAATAATTATTATTGAATGTGATGTCACGCGATAGAAGTTTTGACTTTATAATTGCCGGTGAAGCGGCCACATAATAACTTCCTTACTGCGGTGAAACATGGAGCAATTTTCAAAAAAAAAAAAAAAAAAAAACTGCAACACAGCACTTGAAACAGCAAAATGAAGGTATTGCATGTGTAATGGAGTTATGTTTCGAAAATACAAAATAAAGAAGGACGCTCCCAGGGAATGGTTTCTTTAAACTGCGCCTCTCGTTGTTAATGTTAGGGGCTACTGAACTTTAAGTATTGTGGTTTGGTTTTGTAGATTGGAGCAAGAGATTTTGGTGGTTAAGATTGCAATTATGCGGCAGAAACTGCAGATGGTTAAGTTTTTATTGCCAAAAATAACACGAGGTATTTAAAATTAAAAACGGATTTTTTTTGGAATGTTTTAGTTAGGGACTTATAAAATCAATACATAAATAAACTGTCTTTAAAAAATCAAATAGAGTTGTTCGGGCAATGGATTTACATAGGAAAATGCAAGGATCAATTATGTTGTTAGTCAAACTCAGGAATAGGATTGAAAAAAGTAAAACAAAATCTAAACTTTGATTGTGCTTTATTCCAAGTGATATTCTTTGTCCTTTTAAAAATATAATTTATATTGAAAACTGCACGAAGTTGCTATTATGGTCCAAGGCTACATGTTGGACTAGCATTAAGAATCTATAAGGTAATTGGTAAAGGCGAGGTGTGAAAAATCTTAAAACTATGTTTCTTATCTTAAATACCTAAAGCTTATTTGCTGAAACTTTAAGCTTTAAACATTTAAGTTCAACATAAGAGCTTATGTGAGACTTTACGCTGAGGAATAAGTAGAAAATAAGCGTTTAAGTAGAACATAATTGTTTGAATTTCGTATCAGCAAACAGCTCTAATCGATTTTTACGATTATTTTTTGAAAACTTTAGTCAAAACAATATATCTTGGATTAATTGGAACATTACGGCTAGGTACTTATTTATAAAATTTAAACAAAATATATCCAGACATTTATAAAAAAAAAAAAATCACGAATAAAAATGTGATTTTTGCCAAAAAAAAAGACACTTGGAGATTTTTCAAGTGACGTTGACTGTAGTAAAAATGGTCATTGAAGTTATTTTTCACTCTCAAAATTAACTCACAATTACACCTAAAAATCTACTTTCCTGGGAAGTGTTGTGTACTGAGTTATCTTAAACTAAAACACACATACTAGTACTGATCACATCTATACCTAAGTTATGCCTCCCTCAGCCAAGAATAAGTCCTTAAGTAATAAAGTTCAATACGAAAATATATCTTGACCTCTCATTCTAGATGCATATATATTAGGAAGAAGCGCTCCGATACAAAAACTATTGTACCTTAGGCCGGAAAAAAGCTCCTCATGGGAAGAATAATATTGAAACAAATTTATTTTAATAAGGACGCGAAAGACTGAATGAATGTTTGACTATAGGTAGCTTCTTCTGATTTCTTTATTTTGACGAAATTTTGTTTTTTTTTTTGGATTTTTTTTTTGCGAATCTTTGTTCGAAATTTCTTAAGAAAATAAAAGTATGGGATTGGTATTACGAAAAAATCCTTTGTGTCATTAATCAATTTTTTTTTCGAATATGTTAAGGTTTTGACCTACTGCACACGAAGCTTCTGGGTAACAACCGACGGTTTGCGATGTGTGTGCAGCTTTTCTATAGCTCATATATTTGATTCAATAGACAACTGCACACGAGGGATAAGTTGCATATATTCTTCGCACAAGGCACAAATTGCCATGAAGCAGTGTCCGTCGTTATCGCCATGAGGAGTACTTTATTGAAAATTCTGGTAAAATGTCATTGGCATTGCAAAAATATGTGAAAATGGGAGGTTTTGTCTTTGACTTACTGGACACCCCTGGCTTTGCACAGGTAAACAAATCTAAGCTTCGAAAAAAAAAAATGCAGAAGGAAATGTAAATAAATATATTTTTGTATAGCTGCCACTCACGCTTTTTGATGGGCCCCCGCAACCCCCCTTTCTACCACAAACTAAGATATAACTGTTTCAAAAAACTTTTTAATTGTTCTTTTGTCCATACTTTGCTAAAGTATGTAAGATATTTTCAAGAAAAATAACCAAAGAAGTAAAATTTTATTTCAATTTCACCAAGTGTCAAGTGTCAAATACACAATATGGTAGATATTATTTTTTAAAACAATTTTAAGCCCTATTGTGAAACTTCGAAACTATCAAGATTTAAAGAGCAATCCTGAAAGTCAAATATAAAAAAAAAACTTTAAAATGGAATAGTCATCAGCTACTATTTTTTTCTTTTTTCTACATTTTACCTTTAAACAGCTTATTAAAAAAAAAAACACATTTTATGTACATACATAAACCCAACATCTAAGTATAGTTTTTCAAACTGAAAAAGAATTTTTAAGTCGGATAGCATTTTTTGCCCTTACCCTATTTCACCCTAAAAAACACCTAGCTTAGTTTTGAAAAATAAGTGTCTTGCTCTTAATCGGTCTTCTGAGTCCATCCTCCTAATACAACTTTTTAAACAAAAACTGAATTTCTAAAATCGGCTACCTTCTCTTTTGTTTTTGACCGATTTCACCCTAAAAAAACTACATTAAAATCAAATATTTAGCCCTTAAGCCATTCTCTAAGTATAATCTATCAAACTGAACAATTTTTTGTAAGTGGGATAGCATATTGTTTTAATTTTGTCCCATTTCACCCTTAAGGTTCATAGCTAAAGTTCAAAAGCACACAGCTCTTGAGTGATCCACCAAGTCCAACCTATAGAAGTTACTTTTCAAAGACAAAAAAAAAAAAATTTACTAAATCGGATACCACTATTTTGGGTTCACCCCATTTCACCCTCTAAGTAGACATAATTTTTGAAATCGGATATGTGGTTTCTGAGATTAGCCCAAAAAACAAAAAAAAAAAAAGTAAGAATTCGGCTTTACAAATGACTTCAAAAATCGCTGTAAGAAAATTAGCGAACAAAAATTCATAAGCTGCCCCATCCCTACCGCCCCTACCCTGTCTGAGTCTGGTTACATCAGGCCTTATTTATGAGTAAGAAAAGTGCATTGATTTAAAAATTAATATTAAACAGAATTATTTCACCAATGATTTTGTTTGGGTGAATGTAAAAAGAGAACTGGGAGGGGCAGTAAAACTAACAACTTATTTTGTTTAATTTTACTAGATCCATTTTTAGTTTGACATGCTATAACTTAAAGATGATAATTTCTCATTTTATTCTTGAATAGTTTCTCTTTAGTAATTTTGTCTCAAAATGAAAAATGCGAATGAGTTATTTAATGGAAACTTTTTAAAAAATGCTTAAGACTTAAAAATAAAGCTCTCTTTCAAAATTCGGCTTTTTATGAATTTTATTTCGGAGTGGAAGTCTTATTTTGCTGTAATTTTTTTAAATTCAAGACAATTTACAATAAAACTAGCTTTAAGAGCTTTTACTCTACAGAAATGTGTCCCTCGTTCATAAACCGAACGCGATAGCTCGTCTGACATGAAACTTAAATTACACCACCCACGCAACAACTTTTATTTGCACCGCACATAACATTCTTTTCACTGTTTATCAACCTTATTAATAACCACCTATATTTTCCTGTCAGCCTTGTTTTAACTGTTGTAGATACATATTATGTATGTGCATTTGTTTATACCCCATTACCACTTATGACATAGAAAAGATAGTCAACCCGTCGTCATAATCACAGATTAATAATAGATATCTGCTAATAAAACAATAAACAAAAATAATAATTCTCATGCCAAGGTTGGTGTATGTTATCGCATGTAAGAGAATTGCATTTAAAGGACCTTTCACTCTGAAATATGCAAACTGGAAAAAAATAAAACAACAAATAAAACCAATAAAAACGGATACACATAGCTAAAACAACCACCAACAACTAATATCGCCATCGCCATTTACAAACTATCTTTCTTTCGTAAGCTTTTTATTTTACAACAAATTTCACGCTAACATGCAACCCATACCGGCATCCCATCTACAGAAATAGAAGTCATTTTTGTTATGAGTACCATAGGAATATGCTTACACCATCAACGTGGAACCCTTTACAGAGCATAACAAAGAAAAACAAAATATAACAGAAGTGTACCTATGGAGCAGGATATTTTACGTCATTGTCCGTCTGTCCGTCCAAATACCAGTCACCAGTCATCCACCCACTTACAGTTTGCATATGGCATCCGTTTCTGCCGGATGTAGATTCAATTTACTTCAAGGTAGTAGGTATTTCTACTATTTCTCTATTTCTTTTTTGTTTAGTTTTACTGTTGGCTCTTAATCCTTTGGCTATATGGAGTTCCGGGGCTTTATTTCATTGCTGTGCTGTTCTTCGTCCTTTCTACAATATTCGCCGAGTGCAAAATTCGGGTTAAATTCAATTTTTAGTTTGCTCTTATATTGTTTCTGTGTGTGTATGTGTGTGTTTTAACGCTGTAGCTGCTCCTGATGTACCTGATGCAACCGTTACCTTGTGCAGTTTTAAATAGAAGTTTTTCTGTGCACATAGTCGTTCTCGAGGTTGTCTTTGATAGTGAAAAGAGTGAGCTGTCTTCTTTTTTGCTTTTTGTCGAGCAGCTTTCAGTTTTGGCTTAATCGGATTATAAGCACCAAAGGTGCCTTCGTATATCTTCTCGTGAAATTCAGCATCCGCAACGGCTCCATTCGCTATATAGTTCCACACAATATTGTTTTTTGAATTTTGAATAAACTAATAAAATATTCATAAGAGAGTGGCCAGAAAAAAAATCACAAAAAATTGTGGTTTGCGGTGGATGTGAGGTAGACAGCGTAGATCTCACGAACACACCTAACAAAGCAACTGAATTTTAGTCAAGGTTAGTTTTGACTTTTTTGTTTTGTTTTTCAGTTGTAAAAGTTTTTTTTTGTTGGTGTTTTTAGCGGTTTGTATGGTTTTGTTTGTAGAGAGATTTTAAGAAGATTTAAATAGATTTACATTATCCGGAAAGGTAATAACTAACACAGGGAACCGGATTAACCGGGGAGCTTCTTGTTGAACGCAATTTTATTTATTATCGAACTGAGATCGGTTCTGAACATCCTGGTTTTATTGAAAATAGTTGAAGAGCATTTTAACACAAATATATAAACTTTTGATTGATGAAAAACAGAAATGAAAGAAAAGCACAAGACTTTAAAACAAAAAAATTGTAGTAAAAATGCTTAATAAATTCTAAAATGTAGAAGACAACTATTTTCTTACTTCTAGCAGACAAATTAAATCAAATTTCTCTAAGTCTAGAAGTAAGAAAATAGCAGTTTTGAAATCTTTCCTATGCACTTTTTATAATATTTTTTTTAACATTTTTATAATTTTTTTTCCAAATTGTAAGAAAGTAGATAGGTACACCAAAAGTTATATTTAAAAAAAAAAACACTTAGATCCCATTTATATAAAACTTCCATCGTCTTGGAGGCCACTTCAAACCCTAAAATGTATAATTTTTTTTTTTTTTATTTGGAAGAAATTAAGTGGGCAGTTTGATATACACATATGTACATACATATATGTTAATGTATGGCGAGTTTGGCCTCCATAAAAACACTAGAGATTTTGATGAAACTTGACATCTACCCCATCTTGAGTATGCCTCACAAATTTGGACTCCTCTCTATGAAGTTCATAAAAGCCGTATAGAATCAATACAGCATAAATTCATTCGCTTTGCTCTGAAAGGCCTTCCTTGATTGATTCCTTCAACCTGCCACCATACGAACATCGGATCCAGCTTCTGCAGATTCAAACTTTATACCAAAGACGTGTTAATAATGATTTAGTATTTCTTCACCAACTTTTTTATGGCTAATTGACGCTACCAATTTCTTAGCCTGTATTGGCATCAACTACCGTGGAGGATCTCACCACTTGTGAAGATTCGAACTTTTAAATGTGGATTTTTATTGAACTAATTATGGCATATATGAGCCTCTTAACCGTATGTGCAAACTTTTTAATTTAAATGCCTCATCAGCTGATTTTAACACGTGTAAAATGGGATTACAAAAATTGTTTCAAACCAGTGCTCCACGATCGTGATTTTTTTTTATTTGTATTTTTTTTTTGTTTTGTTTGTTAATTCTTGACAATAGCAACTTGAATGTTTTATGTATAATTTTGTATTATTGTTTAATTTATTATTATGCATGTGTTAGTTTACAGTATTTGCTAATCTACTAACCACTTACACATGCACTTATGAGGAGGCTCTGATTGTAGGTTGCAGCTTGCTCTAAATTCACTACAACAAAGAATCTGAAGTGTTAAAAAAATTACTGAGAAGAAAAAAATGCGTCTCGATCCGTTCAGCTATAGAGAAATTTTTATTTTAGAATTTCTCGAAAACAATGTAGCTGATTTTCAATAAAATAAAGTATCGAATAGCATTAATAAAAGCATGAAAAGCACCTAATTGTGCTGTGTAACAGAATTTTCAAAAAAATATTTTGTAATGTTTCTAGGTACATGGTTATACTAATATGTATTTCAAAAATAACTAAATCGATTTTTTTAAACTTTACACTTGGAACACTTGAAAAAAAAAATGTTCTTAGACCCAATAAGTATCTACCATACACAAAATAACGTTAAGGAAAATCTTATTTGTCTCGAAAACTAGTATTCGAATAGAACTTTTTTTGTATGGAATTGACTCTAGATATGCCAATTAACAGTTTTGGTGTTTATGTGGTCCTGGAGCCCGGAGGCACAAGGCCTTCCACCTTCGGCCACACAGACTTGTTTTTTTGCAAGTCGCGCGAACATACGCCCATTAATATTCGCCCAATTTTAATAACGATAAACTATTAAATATAACTGTTATAAATTGGTATTTCTCTAGCCTAGTCCTTTTTGTATATATGTATGTATATGACTAGTCAAGATGCCCGTATCAGTTGCTTCGTTGTATATTAATACAGGATGTAGCTTGAAATTTTACCTACATTTTAAGACCTCAAACTTACTTCTTATTTCTAAATGCGCGCACCATCGATCTGCATTTTAAGTTTCACTACCTTTACCTTACATATGTACATACATATATGTACTTTTAAACGACATACATTATATATGTCCAACCGCGAGCAGAACCTTCTCGTTAAATTTGACTAACCAATTTGATATTTCTGTCGGTTTTTTTTTTCTATTTTGGGTGAAATTATGTCATTTGCAATTAATGAAATTGATTGTGAAAAAACAGTGAATCACGTTCTTAGTGTGAAATTTTGGGCACCTTCGCATTAATTTTGATGCACGATTCATTGTAGCCTGTCATTGAAATTAAATTTTAGTCAAATGCCTAAATATTGGTAATCCGATAATTAGAACCAAAGTTATAGGCTTTTAAGTTCAGTTTATTGACTGTATTTAGGATTATGTCATATATCACTGCCCAAAATTGGCTTTAAAGAATGTGTTTTTTTTTTTTGGAAAAATCAATAAGGATGTGGAAAAATAAGGAATTCAAAATGTTTTTTTTTGGGAAAAGACACAAATTTTCTTCATTTTGGTGTTGACCCTCACAAATCCATACAATGAGAAGGCAGAATATTTTCTAAGGGTTAAATTCTCGAATTTATAAATGAACTAGCTGACCCGCCCGGCTTCGCACGGGTAGACAAACCTAAGCTTCACATAAAATTAAAAATTTTGTAATTGAATACTACTTATACTGAGTTTTGACCCACTTCACGTTATGAATGGCGAAATTCGTCCAACCTTTATTACTTTCCCAACGCAGAAAGAATTTTTGTAATCAAAAACCTTTTTTTTTGTGCGTTTATTCCATTTCACTCTATAAATATACAATTTTCAAAAATAACCTTTCCAAAACAAACAGAATTTTTTAAATCAGATGCCTCTTTTCGTTTCTACCCCATTTCACTCTATAAATTCTGAAAAAATCCCTGAGGCAATCCACTAATAAAGAACCTTTCAATTACAAAAGGAATTTCTTAAACCCGATTTTCCCTTTCAAACAAAAAAGAATTTATTTTTTAATATTTTTAAGTGAAATTTTTGAAAAAGTTGAATGTAAGATAACCACACCGGCTTTGTTGGTCGTTATGATGATAAAATGAAAGATTAATTCATTCACTTTTTCCCAACGTTTCGACGGTGGTTGCCGTCTTCTTCAGTGGATTTTTATTTATAAAAAAAGAAGCAATTGCATAAAAGTGTAAACGTTTGTAGGGCGGACATGATATACACTTACATAAACTTGAACAATAGTCCAATAAGTACATTCAAGTTTTGGATCTACTGTTGGAAACTAAGGAGCAGAACACCGCAGAGATGTTCTGTATGTCTTGTTTACGGTTCATGTTGTTCTTGTTATTGATTTATGTGTAGTGTTTCTAACGTGTAGCGTTTGCAAGTGTGTTTCTCCATTGCCAAGATCTCCACACCATCAAAGTCCAGTTAGTGGCTCCTTTCAACGCTGTGGTAAGCCAGTGCCATCTTTTCAGAATTTTTCGAACGAATGTCCGATTTGTGACCCGACCAACAAACCCAATGAGGATCATCTTTAATTATTCTCAGATACAAATCAAAAAAGAATTTCTCGAAACGCACAATTTTTTATTTTAACCCCATTTCATCCCACAAATAATAAAATTTGAAACAAAATATCCCTCAAACCACTTCCTAAGAAAAACTACTCAAACAAATACGAATTTGTTCAAACGGAAACTTTTTATGTTTACCCCATTTCACCCTATAAAGAAAAAAATGTCCTTAAAGCCATTTCCTAGGAAAAATCTTTCAAAAACAAAAAAGAATTTCTTAAATCGGACAATCATTTTAATTTTACCCCATTTCACCCTACAAATAAGAAGATGTTGAAGAAGAATATCCCAAAACGCCATTTCCCAACCGCTTACAGCGCCACCTGTTGACCCTTTTTCGACTTTTTCTTTTTTCCTAAACCTTCGTGGTACAATTAGGAACAAACCCGTAGACGGAAGTACCCGATTTGGTGCAGTCGTTCTCAAGTTTTAAGCATCCGAACCCACCACGATTCATTTTTATATATATAGATTTATAAACATATAAGGAAATACTCAAAATGTTGAAATACTAATATTTATGGACCCTCGAAATATTAAAATGAACCTAATCATCAAAAATGAAATTAATCAGTCATTAAATTTTGAACATAATTAACCGAAATTACTCAGCTAAACCTTATCTTCAAATAAAATTTCAACACACCAAATCGAACAACACGATATACAACTTATTTTTGATTTTGATTGATATCGTTTGTTCCTTTGAAAATCAAATATGCAAACCAAATCATTTTTAAATTCAAATTCACATATTTCATGCATTATCCTTATGTAAGTAACTGGATTCAATAAGTTAAAGACATTCCAAATTAAAAGCGAATCAAAAAAAAATTAAAATCTTTAAAATTGTTTGCGTGTTCTTAAACCTTAAAGGTAAGTTAAAATAATATACCTCAACCTTCTTTAAAATGGGGAGACGAATGATGACATAGATAAATGCTTTTGAATCCTTATTAAATTATCTCAAAAGCTTTGAAAATAAAAAAAATAAAAATCAAATCTCTTAATTGAATGATGCTTTTATGTAAAATTGGCATATTAGCATGATAGAGCCCTCTTAAATACGTACCTAAAAACTGTTGCACTACAATTTTATTAAAAGATATATAAATGTAAAATGTATATCAAATTTAGTAAGAAATTTCGTCTAATTATGTTTTTGAATATATATCTTGATTAAAATGCTTTCACTAATTTGTTCCTTGCTTAATCTAATATAATGGTCCCTCTAGCTTTTATCACACTTCTTTGTAAATAAATACAAATACATATTATCTACATTTTGGAAGACTTCAACATAGCTTTTTAATGTCATTTTAACCTACTTCCATAATATATCGTATGTATATATGTAACTCCGTTGGGAATTATTCTATTTTGCAAAACAATGTAATATGGTTGCCAACTAGGACTTTTTATCTTCGTTTTGTTTTCTATTTTTTTTTTTTGTTTCTTTAGAATTTATGAAACAAATTAAAGAAATTCCTATAGTTTGTCGTCAATCAAGCTTTAGATCGGCTTTGAAATGTCCAAAAGTACCTGAAAAATTCCAATCAGACAAACCTTGATTTCAGTTTATCGTAAATCTTCATGGAAGTCTCTTCCTTAAAACCAACTATACAAAATTATAATTTTGCCGTTTTGTTTTTTATTAGCCTCTAAATGTCTTTATGGCTAAGAAACAATTTTAAGTGAACTTTGGTAAAAAGGGCTTTAAAAATGTTGAAAATAACTTTCGGTTTAGGTCTTTAATTTATAAAAAAAAAGTCTGGCAAGTCTGTTTTGCTCGCCTCAGAATTAAATTGAAATTGAATTACCCGTCCTGTTTTTTTTTCTTCGAACATTTAACAAAAAAACGTTCCATTTTATTATTCTCAGGGATATTGTTAAATCTGTGTGCCATATATACAAACGATTCTTCGTTGTTGTGTATAAGGGAATTGCTTTTTTATTTATTTAGGATTTTAAGGATTTCAAAGTGTCGACTGTTGTGCATTATCCTTGTTGTCAGTTGGGAAAGAAATTTGTTAGAATTCATTTTTGTATACTTTTAAATGCTCGAAGTTTGAGTTTATATAAAGGGTCCGCCATCTAACGTTTTTTTTTTTCAACTAGTGCTTATTTCGTGAATGGTAACACTTTTAGCTCATGTCTGATTTGACAGATAATTAGTTTTATCCTTCCGCTGAACGAATACGGTTGTGTATACGCTTCGCTAAGTTGGCCTGCGATCGACTTAGAGAAGATGCCGATTTTGCAAAAAAAAATCATCTTTTCAGATGAAGCTCCTTTTGATCTTGGCGTGTAGTAAACAAGCAAAATTGTCGCACTTGGGGCACAGAAAACCCGCACGCATACATTGAAAAGCCGATACACCCAAAACGAGTCACTGTTTGGTGCGGATTTTGTCCAGAGGCATAATTGGGTCATTTTTTCGAAAATGAGCTAGGAGTGGCCGTTACAGTCAATGGCGATCGTTATCGGGCCATGTTGAACGAATTTTTGTTCACAAAAATTGAAGAGGAGGATATTGGCAACATTTGGTTTCAACAGGACGGCGCTACGTGCAACACAGCCGAAGCTACACTCGATGTTTTGCGCCATTTTCAAAAAAAAAAAAGTTATTTGGCGGACCCTTTATGATACAAAATATGGTTAAACAAAAATATAGGTTCCAATTGAAAAGTTAAAATCAATAAATAAGAAGCTTATCTATTAGTTTTTTGATAAATCTGTAAAGAAGATGACCTTAAACGTTTATCATGTACTATATATGTCAAAGCTGTGTATGATCACAGTTCCTTAAAATACTGCCAGTAGGAGCACTGGCGTCCATCCGCTCTACATGACGCAGCTACATTGTTGGACTTTTAATTTTTAAGCAGGTTGGTAGGCAGATACAGCCCGTAGAGTTTGTTGTTTCATCTTCATCTCCTGAATAACAAACCTCTCCAAATAGCCTAAAGCATTTTCATGCATCTTTGACAAAGTCTATGGCTCTGTACCATTATGGACAGATTAGGATTATCAGTAACATACTTATTTTTAATCAAATGTCAGAATTGGATGATAATACATACACACGTTTGAAGTTTCAATTCTCTAGCTTATCGAAAAATTGGCTTAAAATCGACTTCAAAATTTATACCAAACAGAAAAAATAAATCTGTAATTGGCCTGAAATCGGTAATAATATCATCAAGATGTATACAATTTATTACAAAATTTCAAACACACAACACTAAAAAGCATAAAATAGTTATTTTTTTATAAATATATTTTTTTTTTTATTTTAACAGGTTTATAAGGTTTCCTATTTAAACGAGAAATGTTGGGTGCATACATGCCACTCTTCACAATACTTTCTTTTCTATAGCATGCGCCCCACGTTTTTTGTTTTAAATTTATGGGGCTAAGTGAAATGAGTTAATACTTTTAAAGTTTATTTTAAATAAGAAACGATTTAAATTTGAAATTAAAAAACAAATTAAATATAATAATTTTTCAATTTTGTCAGTATGACCTTATTCGGTAAAAAAATTATGTATCATAACGCAAGAAATCAAAAAATTGTTAAATCACAGTAAAAATCCACAATTCGCCTCGTTTTGAAACAAAAATTAGAAAGTGCCTAAAATGTTGGTTAATATGACAGTTCTAGGAGTAGGAATTTTGTCTCTAATAACCAGTGCCGGACCAACCATGTGTGCTAGATGTGCAAATGCAGAGGGCGCAAAATTCTGGGTGTTCATTACCAGCAGCAAGAAAATGTAATATGAACTTGCGCAAGCAAATATGTACTGCCATTTGCATTTTAACCACAACAAATGACATCACTGTGCTAAGTTATTTCTAGCCCACTAACTAACTTCACTTTCATTGTTGCATTCAAGGAGAATTTAACTCAAAATATCGTAAAACTAAAGATTCCACTGGACCTACGCATTGAAAGTCTACCTCCTGGGTAATGAGGAAAAGTTTTATGCATGTGTATCAGTGTATGTATGTATCAAATATAAAAAGGGGCGCTTTATACAAATCTTGCACAGGGCGCAAGTTTGGCTGGGGATATATTTCCACTACGGATCATGAGTAATGTGAAAAGAAACAAAATTATATGGAGTTCATGCAGGGGAGTCTTTAGACATTTGGGGGCCCTCCAAGGTATGGGGGCCCCTTAACGAAATTTTTGTATACAAATTTTGTTTTATTAAATTTTTTTTTTTTAGCTTACTACTTGATAAGTTGTTGGAGCAAAAGTCCACATTTAAAAGCAATATTCAATTTTTTTTCTGAATATGCTGTTGTGCTGAAAATATTGGAAAAGTACGAGTAAAAATTATTATTTTAAACAAGAGGAACTTTTAATCACAAGAATGTTGCACATAGAGGTATTTAAAACTAAATCTTAAAACATATAATATAACAAGGTCAGTTTAGATACAAGAACGGCTGGACGGATTTTAATGAACTTTGTATTATTGGACTCTTCTCCACCCCGAATAGCAGAATAACTATACAAATAGCGGAAAAATTCACTTTGAATGTTGAAATGGAGTAAAATGAAAAATACGTATCTGATTAAAAAAAGCTCTACCTGCATTTGACAGGTTTTTCTTTTGAAATGGCTTCGAGGATTTTTTTTTTAATTTTTAGATTTGTAGGGTGAAATGGGGTTAACATAAAAAATTGTCCGATTTCCGAAATTCCTTTTTGTTTAAAAGGGTTTTTTTTAGGAAATGGCTCTAGGGATATTCCTTTTTGAATTTTATATTTGTAGGGTGAATTAGGGTAAAAATTAAACAAAAATCAAATTTAAAAAATTCTTTTCGTATTTGAAAGAAGGGGTATTTTTTTTTAATTTGGTATTTATAGAGTGCAGTGGAGTTTAAACGGAAAGTGGTATCCGATTTCAAAAATTCTTTGCATAAGATAGGTTATTTTAAAAAAAATGCTATTTACGGAGTGAAATATAATAAAAATAAAAGTGATTTTCGAATAAGAAAGTTCTTTCTGTGTTGGACTTAGAGGATCATACTTTTTAATTTAGCCATTCATAACGTGAAGTGGATTACAACACAGAAAGTAGTATTCGATTACAAAAAGAAGTTTAAATAAAGAAATACACTAAAACAACGATATTTGTTGTTATTTTTAGTGGGGTAAATATTGTTCAAAAATTGAAATAATTTTTTGTATACTCCTTTTGATACTTAATGTATTTACCAAGTAACATAAACTTTCACACTTTTACCGAAATTTTGATTGAGAAATCTCCATATATTTTGTATTGGAAATTTCAAGTGCTTGCCGGCACGTGTTAAAGTTAACCTTGCTATCTATTAGGGGGATGGGGTCGAAACAAATTCAAAAATTTCAAAAATAAGCGCCACCCTAATACATATTATGTACGTTTTTTCTATCCAAAATTAATAAAAAAATATAATGCTATCGACTCCAATACAATATATAATATCCACTTTTATATTATTTAATCATGGATGTTATCTCTTATTTTAGTCTTGTATCCTCTTGTTTAACGTTAAAGTGAGTGGCCCTGCCTAAGACGATTAAAAATACAATAATTACAATTATTGTGATAATCGATCATCTCCTGCATTTCGGACTAAATCGAATTGAAATCGATTTTAAATTTTGCGTGAAATGCAATTTCATGTTCTATGTACATATCGTTCGTTTTCGAAAATTTCGTAATTACTTCGAACTCTCAAAATTGAAGTTGCATCCATTTTTAATTGTTTTATGAAGTGAAATTACACTTTGAATGAAAATGGATTCAATATTATTGGCACTTTTAGGGGAAAAAAGGAGGCGAAAATCTAGAAAAAAAATAGACGAACAGTTTTCGAAAGAAAACGAAAACATTAGATTTGCCTGACATATCGTGGGTAACTTACTATGAAGTATTTTTGTGATGAATTTTTTATACATTTTTGTTGAAAGTCTTAAAGATGCGTTCTTATATGTTTTAAGGAAATCGTACCAACCAATCATGGAAATAACTGGGAATGTTCATAAAACAGAATGAACCGAAATGCAGAACACCAATTTTCATTTTCGAAATTCAAATTCAAAATTAGATTTTCCAACGAATTGTGGAACACGCGAATTTACTTTATCATGTGAATTCACAATGAGTGAAATGCAGAACATGGGCACAAAATTATGCACTCGTGCATAAATTATGTAGGTTTTTACACATTTATTATAATTGCAATGTTTACAATTTGAAATAAATGAATAAATTAAATCGCAAATTGAACTGTATTGGTTTGGGGCCCACAAAAGTCTGGGGCCCTGGGCCCTGGCTCACCGGTCCCATGCCTAAAGAGGTTACTGAGTTCATGTTACTGTTCCAAATCTACTCCGAAGTGTAATTTTCGATCACTTTATCAAGGCAGAAATCATCTGTCAGATTCTAAATTCACTGTCATTAGAAACAATGTTCCCAATTTAATGAATAAACCGCCATTAAATACCGTTTTTAAGAGTTGATATCGACTTCTAAATGAGAAAGAGAATACTAAGAATATTATGCACAATTTGTCAGGGTTGGTCTATGAAGGTAAATATATTATTGGTACTTTGTAAATTTTTGATCATTTTGACATAACTCAAATTGACCCAAAAATTAAATATGTCCCAAAAACAAATTCAAAAGAATATTTTTGGTCTTTTTCTCAATAAAGATCTCATCTTTTACATTTTCTAAAAAAAAAAATATAATTTTTTAATGGTTTTACCCTTTTTTTTAATTTTTGAATTGTGGTCCTAATGCCAAAAGTCGTTTCAGAAATCGAAAATCCGGTGTTCTAGTTCAATTATTTTGTCATTAAATTCTTATAGAAATCTTCAAATCTTCTTATAAGGATCACAGCAACCAAATTGATTTAAAAAAAAAAACTCTTCAAATTAAGACAGTTTTGCCCAAGAGTAAACAAGATACAAATAAATCGCAGCTATAAAATATTTTTTTAGGAGGAAATATAGCGTAGTGTTAATTTTTCTAATAATTTGTAAAATTAACTTTAAATGTATATGTCACACCCTATAAGTAAAATATTTTTTACAAAAAAATAGAACTTTAACAACGCTGGTGTTTAAAATTATACAAATAATTTCAAAGTAGCTTTTGAACGAAAAGAAAATTATCTTTCTTCTCCCACACAATTTACTATTTCTTTTAATTGCCACATGTTTTAATGTTCATTGCGATTATACAACATTAAAGAACCCTTCCTTTTTCCATAAAACCATCACTTTTAATAAGCAATCCCACAAATGTTATTATTATAAGAATAATTAAAAATAAATAAAACACTATTTATTATTCAAATACGTTTTTTATGACACAACACCTCCATTTCTCTTACCTGTTTTTGTTTTTGCTTCATAATTATGTTTCCTTTCTCATTTCGAACTGTTCAAAATGAATTTCTCTCCAATAAAAAAAAAAAAAACAAACCATATTCAATTAAATTTCTGTTTTAGCGAGGACGAAAAACTCAAAATATATAGCTACCTATACCTTCTCATAAGATTCTTATTATTTGCTTGACCTGAAAACCTTTCTGCGCCAAAACAAATTTATTTCACCTGTTTTTTTTTTTCTATACTTCGGAGAGAGAGAGAGTAGCACCCAAAAAACCTGAATTAAATCCCTATCCTTTGTTTATATTTTTCCATCCTGCGCTATTAAATCTTTCATAGCTCACCAAAAAAAAAAAGAAGAAAATAAATAAAAACTTTTCCTTAAAATAATGAATTTACCTGTGATAGCCATTGTCCCGGGGTTTGGACTGCAAAACAATGGCATGCCAGCTATGCTAGTCCCAAAATGTTGTGGCGACCATCAAAGTCCTCGTCATCATCGCCATGAAACAATACCGAATTCCTTACCAACAAGCCAACCATATACACCAACACAATCATAACAACCGGATGTTAGTCCATTGTAATCCTTATGATCCAAAAAAAATTGTTATGAACTCGAGGAGAGGTGCAACCTTTTCATCATCCATATACCGGGGTGGGTGTTGTTCTGTGGAAGGCACTTGAGCCTACTCAACTGAGAACGACACAAGACCACTTCAAACACCAAAACCCACCCCCAGCCCCACAGCCAACCCTCCTTCTTTCAATTGCAGCATTTCAGCATTTCAGCATTCCGCATGTCACGTATAAGGTTCTTTGTTTTGAATCGATTGTGTTTGGGAAACGAATTTGGATTCGGCATTTACATTCCGCAACGGAAGGATGCAGCTTGTGAAATTTTTCACAACACATCCGGGCGCCTTGATTTTTCTCCTCACTTCCGGTTCGACGCGCGACTAATTTCAAATAATTTCTCTGCACCGCACATGTCGGTTGTTGCCTATAGTGTCAGGATTCTAGCTCGCGGTTTAGTTTTAACTTTAACTTTTTTTTGAGAACAACAACAAATCTGCTCTATACACTTTGTGCATGTGAATTTAAAATAACTGCATTTTTTTGATCCTGTTTTATATTTTATTTCATTTTTTAACTAATTGCAATTTCGTGTTTGTGCATAATTTTTTTCGCGCGCTTATTTTCACTCAGCTAAGTTTGAACTTGCTTTTATATAAAAACACCGTTGCCGGTTAGTTAATTTTAATAAAAAAAGAGTTTTTTTTTTTTTTTATTTAAAAATAGCAACACAAGCATTTCTAATAAATGTTGATTTTATATTTTTCTTCTATGTCATTTTTTATTTTAGACTGTGGTCGTCAGGATGTCGGTCACGATATCAAGGCTCTGTTGGTCGGTTAAAGTTTTTAAAACGACCATTTTGTATTATAGGTAAGTTTTTTTTTTTTTTTTTTATTTTTAGTTTTTATATTAAAAAAAAAAAATAAATAAACTATTTTTAACAGATGTAGTAACAATAGCAGCATCACTAGTAGTATTAGGTATGGGAACATCCGGTCAAGTGTTTGCAACAAGTGCGTTACGTGGCCTTAGATTTTTCCAAATATTAAGAATGGTTCGAATGGATCGACGTGGTGGCACGTGGAAATTATTGGGAAGTGTCGTCTATGCACATAGACAAGTGAGTATTTAAACAAAAAAAAAAAATATAATTTTTGAAATAAAAATATTTTAAAAATAAATAAAATGCAAGAAACTTGTTCGTGTAGTTCAACGCTTTAAAATAACATGGGTAATTATATTCAAGACATAAAGATAGTAAAATGAAAGTTATAATTTAATAATAATAGTTTTTGTCTTATTTCTTTAATTTTGATTTAAATCGATTTTGTATTTACTTAAAGGTAGACTTTACCTGCCTGTCAATGTATGTAGGTATACGAAAATTTGTTATTAAAGTTGTTCGACCAGTTTTTAGAAATCAAAGCCTTTTGCTAACGTTTATTTGGCAGATATTATTTCTCTCTAGGGAAAATACAAATTTAATTTCATGAAAAGTAAAATCATACAATTTTAATAAAACTAAACAAAAGAATGGAGATGCAACAGAAAAAAAGTGTCTTTGCTAACTTTGCCAGATAACCCGCATATCTATCGGCAACAAACTAACCTGTACTCATGGGCCAATCTTTTTTTACGGGAAGTCACCCATTCATAAAAAATTGTGTGAGTGCCGGGTCTCACGGTTAATATGTGTAAACATCAACGTGCACGGATCCAAAACGGACTTGTTTTTGCTTGAAGGGGATCTTAAGATTTTTTTCACTGAACTCACCCATCCTAGTATGCAGATCGTAACGTTGCACACCGTAACGTTGCACGACGTAACGTTGCACACGAACGTTCACGTTTTTTTTTTCACTCTAACGCCAGCATAGATGTTTACACATCAAAAATGTTATAGATAGAATTAATTTATCTTTTGTAAACAAATTAACTCGATACTTCAAATAACTATATTAGGCGCGAAATAATTAATTCTCGCAATTCAGACCATCTGGCCCGATGCAGCTTGCACAGCTGATACGATTTTCTTTAAGCATGGGATCCATTACGTTTTTTTTTTATATTTTTAATTTAAAACATTTCTACTTGCGACATTAGTACTTTAGGGAAGTTTTGTGTTAGTTAAAAATCAAAATTGATATTTCAATCAAACATAAAATTTCGTATAAAGTGAATCCCCAACGCCATCTGTCGCTGTTTGCATACTGGATGTGTCTATATATCTGTATGTACTGGAACTAGTTTTTAGTTAGCGCTAAAAATACCTTTTTAATGACGACTTTCTCGTTGACGAATTAATCGATTTCAATCAAAATTTTAAGTTTTTTTTGAAAAATTCAAGTTAGAAACTTTTTAATTTTTGTAATTGAAATTTTATCGAAAAACTATGAATAATAACGTGAAAATACATATTTCTGTATATTATAAAAATTACTTTAAAATATTTTAAATAGCGGTTGATATTATTATGTTCTATTTTTTATTTTATTCTAATTTATGGGGTAAATGTAAACAGCAATGTAAATTATCTTAAAGTTTTTGAAGTTGTAATAAACAACGTATTGGGCTTTCAATACTCGTAAATTTTCTTTATTTAAGAGGCAACGATTCGATGATAGTTAAAGGATACGCATAAGATTTGAAGGTCATGATTTTGTTATTCTCAGCATTGTTTATGGTTTAACAACGTCATCCAATGAGTATAAATAGTAATTTCGAAGAAAATGTATTTCGCAACAAATCATTTAAAATAACACACTCAAATTTTTACCAATTTTAATTTTCTACCAAAATATTATGTTTACAATTACCCTAAAAATCTGTTTACATTTACCTTCATCATAATATTTTCTAGGGTAAATTTAAACAAGAAAAAAAAAGATAAATCACTTCGAGATTTTGGAATTTTTTTTTCTTTTATTTTAATGTCAATTAAATTTTTTTAATTTAAAAGTGTATTAAAAAAACATAAATCTGATTTTTGTTTAAAAAATATTAATATTTTTCGAAGCCTTCAGACTTGTAAAACACTTTTAAATTGAACATTTCATAAAAAAACACCTGCTAACTCAAAACTGTAAGCACACGAATCAGTGACATATATGTGACAGATAATGAATGCGTCCGAAGGTTTATTCAGTGGGTGTGTTCATGAATGCATTATTTGTGTGCAATATGAGCTCTATTTACATTTCTTTCTGTTTACATTTGCCCACATTGACCTATTACATCTATAAAATTTTCAAAAAAATATGTCTTTTTAGCCAATATTTTGAAAACGGGTTAGTGATTTTTTTTTGAAATTACGAGCCGTTAAGTAAATTATAGTCAACCCCTGGATTAGTACATATTTGAGCGCTGAAAAAATTATATTCAAATCAGGAGCTTTTGTGATAGTTCAGTGTTCTGGGTAGTTTTTCTCGAAATAAGCTTTCAAAATTTTGATACAAAATTTAATATTGGTTCTAGTGAAAGAATTTTTTTTTTTTTTATTTTTTTTTTGTTTTTGGAAACGATTTTTGCAAAAATAATCGCTACACCTAATCAAAACATACTTTTTAATTTTGAATTTAAAATTTTTGTTTAAAAAGTTTTACAAGATGGGGCAAAAATTGTCACCCGATGTTCTTTGGCTTTTTTATGAATGAACTTTGATTCTGCTTTTGGGTTAGTAAATTATGACATCAAAGAACAATAATCCAAAAGCAGAACCAAAGTTGATCTACAAAAAATTAAAGCAAAAGAACATCGGGTTAAAAATAAAATGGATTGTATGCTTTATTTACCTGAGACCTTAGCATATTAGAAATGTTTATCTTTTAAATGAATTTAACTTGAATTAAGTACAGCATAACTAACTCTAGGTTTATTGTATGTTTAGGCAAAGAAAATGTCATTGATGTTTCCCCAAGCGGTTTCACTGATTTCCATTTAAAAGCTCTTTTAAAAGCTCTCTTAAATTTTAAGTAGAAGGTATTGCATTTTAACGTATCATTTAT
The DNA here is from genome assembly GCA_932273885.2 of Leucozona laternaria. NCBI lineage: Eukaryota > Metazoa > Arthropoda > Insecta > Diptera > Syrphidae > Leucozona > Leucozona laternaria. Next base: position 15,309,694 of record OW026368.1, on the reverse strand, counting down.
CTGTAGTATTTAAAGTTGTCTACAAAATTTTATTTTTTTAATTATTTAAAATTGACATACCGAGCTTTTTAGAAAAAAAATTTAAACAAATTTTGTGTATACATACTTATGTTAATTCCTACGTTTATTTTTTTTTATTAATCAGCCGTAACGTTTTAAAAAAAATCGCATAATCTCTGTCACAATTGGCAGAACTCGAAGACGTCCTATAGTTTGATTTTATTTATGTATAATTTTTAACTTTATAATTTGTTCTAAGCAAAAAACAACAAATTTTAATATTCGAAGTTGGTTTTTGTGTGATAACACACTCGCAATCAAGCTAACGCACCATCATATATTAATATTGAAGGTTTGAATGAAACAACAACGAAATAATGTTAATAGGGGGTTTAAAGGAGGATAACTCTGTTCGAAAATCCATACAAACGTCCTAAAATCTGTTTTAGATCATTTTGAGCTCAAAGAAAATTTTGTAAGCTTGAAGTACATACAGTATATACATATGTACATAATATAAATACACAAAAAAAAATGTAATTGTTTTTTTTTTTTCAAGGAAATCCATGAACGCTATAGCTCTTTTGTTTGCGTATTCAATGCTCAACATTTTTACCATCGGTCCTCGGTGGCAGACGACTCATAGTCTGCAATCATTTCATTTAGATTTTGTCAAGAAATGAAAATAGCAGTCACATATGTACATATGTATGTATGTATGTATAATTTCTCGTGCTTAGGACGTTTTTTGTTTACAAACTAAACAACGGCGACTGAGACTGTGATGACAGGATATTTTCGACAGTATAATTTTAATCAAATAAAAAATCTTCTCGTGTACTCGGAACTTGGATTGCAGTGTCGGACTGTTTAAAGAAAAAGTTGAGCTAGCTACTGAGGCCTGTGAGATGTTTATTTGCATCATATTTCCTTCTGACTTTGATTTGGTTGAAATATTGAAATAATTTAAATACTGCTGAAAATTACATTTTAAACTAGCTTACGAAGATTTACTTTAACTTGATTTCTTCAGCTGAAGTGGTTACCTATAGACTTTTGTTACATTTCAACAGCTTACAGTTCTCCTTGTGACTGAATGCGACCCTGATACTCAGAGAAGTGACCCAAATTCATGTCAAATTTAAGGATACCGTCATACAATAATCAGTTGGCTCTTTTTTCCTGATAATCATCTTGTCTCATCATAAATTCTAACTTTATTTTTATTTCTTAATTTTTTTTTTTTTTTTGTTCTAGGAACTGATAACAACTATGTACATAGGATTCTTAGGCCTTATATTTGCATCTTTTCTCGTTTATCTCATGGAAAAAGATGTCAATGATAAATTTAGTAATTTCGCTCAAGCTCTCTGGTGGGGTGTGGTAAGTTTACATAACAAAACTTCTTTTTTGTTTGTTTATTTTATAAAATCAATTTTAAAAATTACATAAAACTACATTCATTGCTTTAAAATATTCTTTTTCGTCTTTATTTAGATAACTCTATGTACGGTAGGGTACGGCGATATGGTACCCGAAACGTGGCAAGGCAAACTTATAGCATCGTTTTGTGCCCTACTAGGTATATCGTTTTTTGCACTTCCGGCGGTAAGTAAAATTTGTTTTAATAGTTTTTGTTAATTTTAATTTATTTTTTGACATAAAATATATGAGACTTTGTTTAGTGTTGCTTTAATGAAATAAACTAATTTAAGTTTGAAGTTCGGTGAGTGAAAGTTGTGAATGATGTGTTATGCAAGCCCGCAGCGAGAAGCAGACATTTTCAAATTTTTTATCTGGCAGGCATACATGGCGTATAAGTGCTATTTTTTTTTTTATGTTTAGAAAATTTTGTTAATTTTCTATAGAAGTTAGGTAAAATAGAGTAGAATTATAACATATCTTAAATCATTTAAGGTATAGATGTATTTTTAAGCGCATCTAAGTTCTAGGCATTCTATAGAAGTAGTAAATCTCGTAAAAACGTTTATATGGAAATATATCAGTGTAATTTTCGTGCTCAGAGAAACAAAATTAGTCTAGAAAGTATTTTTGTTTTGCTTTCGAAACAAGATCTGGATAATTTTAGGTGACTAAATACTGTTTTTATTAGACAAATGTAATCCATAAAATAATATGTAAACAAAAATGAACCCTTTTAAAAAAAAATTCCAGCAAACTAAATTAGTAAAATTTCTTAGTTTTCCCAAGTTTAAATGTATCTATGGTTAAAATGATGCATAAATGTGTTATAAAATGTGTTCATCTATTTTCATCCATCATCATCATCAGCATGACCCATTCAAGACTCATATATAACCTTAAGACACCGACAAACGCATCCATCCAATTAAGTAATCCTTAATTGCATACAGCATACTCTACTCGACTTATCTAATTTATCTGACAACAAAGCCTTACTTGAATTCTCTTCTAACCAACATATACATATCTACACACACCATTATTCTGCTCGTATAGTAGAACAACTACAAGGAGTACCTTACCTATCCACGTCTTACACCCTCGCCAAAATGCTAAACAAAGAGTTACCCTGTCATATTGTCATCGTCATCATTAACATCTTCATGAATATATCCTTCGTTATTCGTCACTCGAATGAAGCACATTTTTTAAAAAAAATTCATAAACAAACTTATACATATGCACATTAGATACCTACCCACATATAATTGTCCTGATATACATACATGATGAATCTAAGTTAGAGTTTTATAGTGGCACTCTACCACCACCACATCATCATCATAAGCTTTTTGGTCCAAAGTGTAAACAATTCAACTGCACTTTGTACACACAAAGAAGACACAGAAATAATCCTTTTAAGAGGACTCCTGTTGAGTGCGAGTATGCTGGTATATCTCTACCTACAGAGAGAGTACATAGTCTTCGTGCCAACTATCATTATCCTTGTTAGAAGAAAAACAACAAGAAGAAAAAAAACTTAGATCTCTTGGAATGAAGGATGCTTAGATTATATCATCCTTTTCTCCAAATGATGGGCATGAACATGCATTGCATATATCCCTCCATCAGGAGACAGAGTGTGTAACGAAAATAATCCCACTAGATGGCACTGCTACTATAGCCAAGCCAAGCCAAGCCAAGCCAAACCAACCACAGTTAACCACCACTACAACTGGTGAATGTGTGTCTTTGCGTTGGCTATGATGGTGATGGCAAAAAGGAAGCAGGAAGGATTATTATAAATACCGCATTTGTCTAGCCCCTAGTCATTTATCAAGGACTAATTCCTCGAGTCATCGTTTTAATTAAAATAACTTTCGCATTGTGGCTGCGTTTTTGTTTTCTTTTTTTTTTATTTTTTTTTTTTTTTTGTTTGTCAATTTCAACCATTCTGTGGCGAGCAACCTACATAAATGTAGATTTTTTTTTAACTTTGAAATCAGTTAGAAAAAAATAGTCGCCTGCTGTTTAGTAAAACGGATTGGGTCGAGTCGAGACTCGAGATTAACAAAAGGCAATAAAAATGGATGTCAACTAAGAATAGTAATACATAGGAGATAGTTATATAGACAGCCTTGCCTTTGCCACAAGCAATGCGCTACCTGGGTCTGTTACATGTCACAGGGTTGCCATTAATAATTTTCAAATAAATAAAAAATAAATAATATAACTTATTATTATGCAAGGCATAACCTCTATTTTGGCATGAAAATAATGAGTGGCTAAGGTGCAGTGTTTCAGTGTGAGATTAAAGTTAAACCCGAGTTAACTCATAAAATTTGGTGAGTTTACTCAGAATTAACTGAACAGGTGCGTTTGATGTTTTATCCACGTTCCGCATGCATTCTCTATCGAAAAAACTGCTTCCTCAGTTCACTGTGGGTTAATTTACTTCAGATAACTAACTCTGGTTTAACTCAAAACTTTTAAACTAGGATTAAGCCTCCAAAAATTTGAATTTAAAATTTCTATGATGAGTTAAAACAAAAAGAAATGTTCTTAAATGGTATAAAATTCGAAAAAAAAACATTTTTCTCTCTAACCACAATAATATAGCGTAGGTGTACTTGCCCCAGTAATTTTCTTCTACATTCAATCCTCTTTTTATTCCTTTAAATGTGCAATTTACGCAACATAAACATTGTTATCTCTGAATAAAATTCTAAAAAAAAGTAGGTATAATAGTTTATATCCGAATAAATCAAAATGCAGCAAGAATCACATAACGGCAACCGGAATCTTACCTTAAGCTATCATCAGCATCACAAAAACATACTCGTATACGATTAACCGACTTATGAAATATCCTTCCGTAAAAGTTAAGCAGGTGCTTTGTTGAGATTATGTTCTCCTTTGGATGGAAGGGTTGCATCCTAGCCAGAAGATGCATTCTAATAGCCCTTCTCGTTTATAACTTACGGTTGAATGAATATTTCTCTGGTTTAGGAGTTTGTCTCCGTCCGTCTTCACTCCACTCCGTGTATTAAAAAGGAGTTTTTGATTTTATATAGTTGTGTGTGTGTGTGTTCGTTTATAGTTGTCATATTCCTTCTTTGTTTGTTATTCCTCAGAACACTCTTAGCCCACCTCCAAGCCAATAGTGTGTCTCGTCTCTTACTGTTCCCGACACACACTATATGGTTAACCTAGATTATAACCACGGTGTCGTCCACAGAGTATACATGCGGCAGGACCTCTGGGGGATTATATTGTTTGGCAACTTGGAAGTTTTACATCGAAAAATGAAATTTATCTTCTCGTTTAAACGAATGAATGGGGATGAAAATTCAAATATCCCCCATCGTTTTAGAATCACATAACACACACATAAACACAAGCCATCCAGAGCTATCCGTTCCTAGAGGGTTTGAGTTTATGAAACCATAACACAGAAATTGCAAATGACAACATACATATACGTACATAAAATGATATAAACTGGCCTTTGTATATGAGAATCTGTGTATAGGAGGTTGAACGATTTAACAAATTTCAAACATCATCGTCCTGTCTGATCATTGATATTGCGGGGGCATATATATGTACATACATAGATTTTAATGTACAACCCGTTTCTGCAATCAGACATTTCTAAAGAAATTATTGATTTGAAAATTTTCTGTTGCAAGGGAAATTAATTTGAAACAAATATGAAATGAAATAATTTGAATATTTATGATTTTATCCGATTGCCGTTTCAATTAATTATTAAGAAGTGTGTTTTGTTTTTCTGTTTGAATTGAAGAGCATAAACATTCTAATTATTGATGAAATAATAAGCTAATTTTATGCCGAATTCGTTTAGATAGATTATTTAGAGAGAAAGTGTGAGGGACAGAAAGAGAGAAGTTGTTTTTGACTAAAACCAATTTATATACAGTGAACTCCCTCATTAGCGGACACTGACGGTACCCAGATATTTGTCCACTTATGTGAGGAAAAAAGACCAAATTGAGAACCTTTAAAAAACGCAATAGCATAATGCATATTCTCGAATTTTTGGTATTCATAGGGTGAAATGGGGTAAAAACTAAAAGTGGCTTCCGATTACAAAAATTCTTTCTTATTGGGAAAGTAATAAGGATTGGACTTAAAAAAACATATTTTCAAAAATTTACCCATTCATAACGTGAATTAGGTTAAAGCTCAAAAAAATCTAGTACTGAATTACAAAAAGTGTCTTAAATATTTATTTATGATTTCTTTTGTAATTTGTAATGCGAAGTTTAGATTTGTCTTCCCGTGCGAAGCCGGGCGGGCTAGCTAGTATTATATAAAAATAAATGTTTGTCTATATGCTTATAGACTCGAAAACTGGTGAACCGACTTGACTTAAATTTTAAAGAGTTCTTCCCATCAGCAGCGAATAAGCTTGAAAAGTGGTTTGAGTAAAATCCAAACACCAACCACTTTTATGATATTTTATAGTTTTCTGCTTATTGAAGGTCCTTAAAACGTTACAAAATTTGTTATTAAGCTTTCTTCAATCTAAAACATGAAATTTGTTATTTGTCCCTCTCACCACCACGCCAACTTTTCTTACATCTTAGACTTCTCCATACTTAACATCTCTAGAAAGTTAAAATTTTGTAATTTAAATCTTTTAAACCCAAAGCATCACATGTCGACCGTTTTCGAGAAAGTCATCTGCGTCAAAAAATGCGTTTGCAGAATGTTCTTAAACGCAAACTGCAAAAATCTTCTGTTCGAAAACACAAATACAAATTCTACTGCATTAGCATTGTGCTCGATAATGCAGTTTGCTAAAGTCAAGTGTTGGAAAACATCATCTGCGTTGCAGCTGTGCAGTAAAAACAAAATGGAGGTTATGAAAGTGACAGACATGGTGGTTTGAGAGATTGTTAGCTATTTAAATTTTTTGTATATCAGTCAGCGAGTCAATAAAACGATAAACACGTCACGGCTGACAATGACGAGCGAAAGTGAATCTGAAAATTCTGATGAAATTGGCTTCTGTTCGAAAACGTCAACTGCGCTTGCAAAAAAATCATTTGACGTTCATTCATGTGTTCAGACATGTGTGCAAGCAGGACGATTGCATATTTGACGATTGCAACTTTTGCGTCAGAAATAACGATCAATTGCCGGTCAAATTGACTTTGATTTGACGTTTTAAAAAACGGCTGTTATTTTTTTTTAAGCCCACCACCACCTACTCCCACAGCCACTTTTCTTATGATTGAGTTTTTTTTCCTTACACATACATATTTTGGCGAATTCATAGTCATTTTAGAAACTGTTACTTAGTTAAATGCTGCAATTGTATCTTCTAACTGGAATCCTTACTGGTCCCAACTCAATGGGAACCCAAATGAGCAGAATGGGCATTAGCACATTTCACGTATGTAGAGGCTGTCAGGACAAGGAGAGGCGGAAAAGGGCTCATCCCATTTTCTTTGTGAATGCCCCCAGCCTTGCCAGAATTAGGAAATTTGCTCTTGGAGAATACTTTTTCGAAGAACTGGGTGACATCTCAACTCTGCCACTAGGAAACATCCTGAAATTCATACAGAATTTGGGATTGTTTAGTTAGACACTGCAAAACTCCTAACTCCTTTCCCTATCCATCCACATACCTTCCTTACATCTTGGAGAGCGCAATGGATCCATTAAGATCCGAGTGTGAGGTTGCGGCTTGGCGTATCATCGCCCATTCTAACCTAACCTAACCTAAGTTAAATGTTTTCTATTCTATTATTAAACTCGTTTCATACACTTTCAATAAACTTATATTTTAATCATTTAGGAGGTAATTCAGTTGTTTTCGTTGATCTATTCAACTTTAATATCTAGATAAGTATAACTAAAATTTTGTAGGGTTCAGCTATTTTATACTTACATAAAATTATGAAAACAAATTTTCATTCTAAAAATGGCAGTTTTTGAAATGAATCAAAATTTTGTTGCACAATTGAATTGTTATATAGACCTCAGCAATTCAAAAGCTGAACTAAAGGGTGTTTTTTTTAGAAGTATAGAACTTTAAGTTGGCAACACTATTTTAACTGGCGGCCATTTTGTCAGCTGTCAAGTGATTTATTTTTAGTTTGGTTTGGCATTTTAACATGAATAGCCTGACGCCTGAACTACGTTCCCAAATTGTGCCCAAATAGGCACAAAACAAGATTGCCGTTGATCCCAATTTTAATAGGCGAATTTTGTTTATCGATGAAGCTCACTTTTGGTTGAATTGATGCGTCAATAAACAAAACTGCCGTATTTGGAGTGATGATAATCCTCAAGTGTATGTTGAGACACCGTTACATCCACAAAAACTGACTGTTTGCATCGTGTGCTTTATGGTTTGGTGGAATAATTGGTCCGTACTTCTTTAAAAACGATGCTGGCCAGAACGTTACAGTCAATGGTGACCGCTATAGAGCCATGATTACTTACTTTTTCGTTCATCAATTGAACTACCATGATGTGCAGGAGCTGTGGTTTCAACAAGACGGCGCAACATGTCACACAGTTCGTGCAACAATTGATTTATTGAAGGAAACGTTTGGTAACCGCATAATTTCACGTTACGGACCCGTGATTTGGACTCCAAGATCGTGCGATTTAACGCCACTTGACTGACTATTTTCTGTGGGGATATGTGAATTTGATAGTCTACGCCGATAAGGCCAAAACGATTGACCACTTGGAAGACAACATTCGCCGCGTTATTGCCGATATACGGCCACAAATGTTGTAAAAAGTCATCGAAAATTTGACCTCCAGATTAGACTACGTCTGAGCCAGCCATGGCGGTCATATGCCAGAAATAATATTGAAATTATAATGTCAGAAGATATCTTTCGAATAACGTAAATTTCATGTCAGTTGAAAAAAAAACTAATCTTTGTTTTATTCTATTTCAAAGTTCTATACCTCTAAAAAAAACTCCCTTTATAAACAGAAGCAATCTAAAATTCAGATCTTAAAAAGATTCCTCTTGATAAACCTTTAATATATATTTTAATTTCCTCCAAAAACACCAAATTATGTAAAACTTAAACAAGAAGCCATTAAAATCTCTATATATTTTATCAAATTAACAACCTAATAACTAGGCTCGAGTATATGTCTGTATAAATTAAATTAATAAACTCCCAAAGCATCTTAACTGCATTTAAAGACATGATTTCACAACATTATAAAACTTCCCTTAATTCAAATTATTCATCGTCCGCAACCCTCAATTTTAACTCTCGCTGTAGATCTATATTGACTTGTGGGAAATGTTGAATATAATTCCCGACTTGTTATGGGCAACCCTCTTCCATTCCAACTCTGCCTTTGCCGAATGAAGAACAAATTCTAATTAAATCTGGATACCATGAATAAATTATTATTTCATGAATATTGTGTGAACCTTATAGTTAAGCTAGTTTTATATATGTATGTCTGTACCTTCTGAAGCAAATATACGAAAAATTTGATTATCAGCCACATTTACTCATGAATTTTGTATTTTTGCTTAACTATTCATATATCTATATATGGTTGATTGTATAGGAATATTTCCTTATTCCACCCGCAGGGTATCCTTGGCAGCGGTTTTGCGCTCAAAGTTCAGCAGCAACAGCGCCAAAAGCACATGATACGACGGCGCCAGCCTGCAGCCACGTTAATACAATCCCTATGGAGATGCTATGCTGCGGACGAACATTCCGTATCTGTGGCAACGTGGAAGATCCATCAAGTGCCATTGCCAAGTCCGCCTCCATCGTAAGTATTTGATTTTCTATTTCCATTTTATTTCAAAAATAGATTTAATATGTATATCCGTATCCGTATCCGTATCCGTTTTCGTGTTTTGAAATTAAAAAAAAAAAAATATTTTGTTCTCTATCGGTTTTGTCCCTATATTTATGTATGTCCTTTTTTTAATAATAAGGACGAACAAAAAAAAGTATATGACAGGGGTTTCTGTTTATTGGTTGTTTGTGGTTTGTTTTTTTTTTTGTTTTCGTTGTATTAATTTTAATCAATTTCCATCGTGCGCTCAAAAGCGATTAAGATTTATTTTGAAAAATAATTGAAAATAAATTTTCTATAAAATAAATTTAATTTTCTAATAATTATAAAAATAATGAAAACAAAAAATGTTGTGCGTAATAAATGTTTCTTCATATCTAATTATAACTTGGTTATTTAACAAGTTTTGTTGTTTTTTTTTGTAGCATAAACATTTTTAAATATTAAAAATAAATGTAAATATTTATACCAAAAAAAAAACTAATTTTAACAAAAAAAAAAAAAAAAATATCAAAATAAAGGATTTTTTCTTCTTGAAATTTAATTTAATTGACGTGTTTGTATATGTGTCTTCTTTTAGTTCTGAGTACTGGGATAGATTGTTAAAAAATTTAAGTGAATATAGGTAAATGAGGGTAACATTTTTTTCAACTTTTTTTTTCAATTTAATTTTTCTTATATATTTATTTTTTTTTTTTTACTAATTTTACTTTCTTTATTTTTTTTAAGTTGGTATTTCTTTGAATTTGAATTTTTTTTTATAAAAAAAAAAAAAATAAGTTTGGTTAGTATCCCGTTTTCACCAACAAAAAATGTTTTCCATTGTCTTTTCTCTTTCTTATAAACAAAAAAATGCTCTCTCCATGTACAACTTTTGTATGCTAAAAATTAAAAAAAAAAATATTCTTTATTTTTTTTAATACTAGAAATTGTGTTGATTTCTTGCCCCTTGTTGTTTATCACCCCCTCGAGTTTTGTATTGTTGATTTGTGTTTGATAAATTTATATATATATAGCTGCTATAGCTTAAATGCTATAAATGTATTACAATGGCAGTTATGTTCTGTTGCGCATTTAACAAAAAAAAAAAAATTATATACACTTTTGCTAGTTTTATTTGATATCTATCTATATATTTGTATAGTAAAATACGATTGAAGATAATCAATATTGCAGTTTGCTTTTTGAACAGTGCAATGTCTTTTATTGTGTATTGATTTGTCAAACAAAAAAAAAAAAAGGTTAGAAGGTAAATTTGATTTAACAAAAGAGAAATGAACTTGAACGATTGGCAACCCGAAAATGAAAGTATATTTCACTTTTTGAAAGTATGAGTGTAGGAAACTCACCATTCAGGAAGAGAATATATATTTTTACTGAGGCCTACGGTAGACTCCTAGTAAAATAATTGTATTTATTCAACCACATAAAGGAATTTTAATTTGCACTGCCTTCTTTAACTAATAGTTAGTTTGGTTTAAAACCGGTTTAAGCTAAAGCTACAAAATATTATTTTTAAGAGAGATTTTTAGCTCCAATGGAGGTAATTTTTGAATAGAATTTTTAGATTTAAAGAACCAATTTGGATGATGTGCATCAAAAACATTTGGTAAAGCTTAGTCCGTTTTTCCAAGAAAAGGCAGTTCAAAACAATATCGGCATTTGTTTTGCATATTCGGATTTTTTTATTACAAATAAAATAAACAGAAAAAAATTGCTATAAACGATAATTGAGAGTAGATAAGTAGACGCTCCATTAAACCGAAATTTGGACTTAAATGATGATTGGTAAAATGAGTCACAAAAAAAAAAAATCCATTCGATGTTTTTTTTTTAAATGCTATAATTTAAAGGTTCCATTAAAAGCGAGTTAATTAGTAGACATTTTAATGGAGTGTTCTGAATAACACCATTAACTTAAACGAGGGTTTTAGTCAAATCGACAAAAATCAGTTTTAAATGTAGTGTGAATAAATTTGGCCTTATCTAGTTTATGTTTCTAAGACTCTTAAATCTCTTAATTTTCTTTGTATTTGGTTGCTCAAATATTGAAACATTTTAAAAGATCTCAGACCAATAAAATAAGCTCGCTATTTTGAGCCAGTTGACAACAAACATAAGAGGTTGTGGCTTAGTGATGATGACTTAACAGCTATCAACCAAAAAAAAAGTGAGCGTTGTTATAAGTAGTTTTGCAGAAATGGATGGTACCTTATTTTTTCTGCTACATGAAAATAAGAGGCACTTTATCATAACAAGGGATACTCTTACAGAATTTGACGTTTCCTAGCAAGGGACAGAGTTCGTTCTGAAAAGTCAAATCAGTTTGCCAAATTTACATAATTCGAATTTCGAGTCATCGGATCTACAACTGGGATTCAGTCTCGTTAAACAAGTTTCTCCACTTATCCACGTAGGACATAATATTGGGTTTCACCAATCTTCCATGTGCCATCGTAAGCAAGGACTGCCATACTCTCGTTTCCCTAAAAAAAAATGTGCAGCCGGTTGGTCCTTGTTCAAACCGGGCTTTATATTTATGTCGCTGTTTCTTCTTTGATGCAGATCGGGTACAGTTTGTGGTTGTGCTGTCTGACTGTCGCCATAATCCCCATTTCTCACATATGAGCTCAATAATTTCCGTAAGATTTGTCTCTCAAACGTGGCTGTAGGTTCAAGAATGGAAGTACTGCGAGCATTGCGCCTCCTATACTCCAAAATGGTTTCAGAATTGCTTGATCATATTTATTTCCCCTTCCGTTAGATATCTGAAGCGTAGTGTGTGTTGCAACATATTTGAAAGGATTGGTAGAATTTTCGCTGTTAGTGTGGACCTAAATCTCTTTTTCCTTTTTTTATTATACAGGCTGCATTTTTCTGTTCTTCCGAGCTCATTGTACTCTTCCCCTAGTGTGCCCAGGTAGCGTGTTCTATGAGATTGCTGCATTGCTCGATATGCAACATTCTTACTTTCCATCACTTGGTTACATTCATTTTGATCTCTGCAACGGATTTGCGGATAATTCGACTAAAAAACAATTCGAATAAAAAACAATTCGAATAAATTAAATTGAAACTTATAATAGAAAAATATAACTTCCGGCCTCACAAATTCTATATTTAAACAAGAATATAAAGTTTACGGCATAGAAACAGTGATGCAGGTCCATCGAATTGTTTTAGACGAATTGTTATTAGTCGTAATGTTTTTAGTCGAATTGTTTAAGTCGAATTTTCGGTAGACACTGCAATGTCTACCTGTCTGACTCAGTGGAGTCAGCAATACTAATTGCAGTGTTTTCATCTCACCGTGTTCTACACCTGGCAAGTTCATTCACCATTCCTAACAAGCAATTTGTCCGAGGAAGATGTTGGCACCACAGTACGTTCGAGTAAGTGCTGGGGGATCATGGAAAAAATCCCTTTTCTTCTTAATTTCGACCTCAAAATGGACAAAGGGAAAACCAACTCAATATTATCTATTCGAAAAATAACTAATGGACATTGGACACCTGTTCATGAAACTGCTTAACCCAAATGAAAAAAAAAATTCTCCCAAATACCCTTGACTTAAAGAATTATTTTCTAATTTAAATAAGTCTTCAATTTAATAAAAATAATAGATAATTGAACAAATTTAAGTAAAACTCTTTATATAGAAAATTTTGCAGTTAATTTTAAAGTCTTTTTGTCTTTCTTAATGAGTTTCTTTCATTAGAATAGAATATAGAAAAATTCTGGAATAAAATTTAAATTTAAGTTTTGTTGTTTTTTTTATTGAATAGCATTTTTTTATGTAAGACTTTTATTTTTGTTTAGAAAAATGACTCCAATTACATAATGCTGCACTTAATGAAAATATTTTTTCGAGGGAAATAAAAAGGGAAAAGCGAAAAAAAAAATGGGTCGAAAAGGGAATTTTCGCACTTGTTGAAGGGATTTCACATGAAAATCCAATTTCCAATGACGAAATACTATAGGCTTGTGGTTTATCTGGGTATCATATAATAGAAATTATTTATCAATCACCCATGATATTATGTTTGTTAGTTTGCCTCGAACCTGATGAACACATGCCCTGCCATTTTTAGCGTTGAAGCCGATAATTGTAGATTTCTGTCTTGGGCTTGGATGTCCTGGGGCTTTTTGGCGCTTAAGCTAAAAAGTTTAAGCTTGTAGGTAATATTTATTCATTTTAAATAAAACCCACCCTTGATATAGACATTACTGAAAAACCAAGATTAGTTTGTGAGATAATTTACCTTTAGACAACAATTCAACTCAAAACCAAAGAAAAAATAGTTAATGAATAGAAAATTAATAAGTTCCACATTTTTTGATAAATCAAAAGTACGTTCTACCTTTTTTCTATTAATATACATATAATCGTTATAAGTCTTTAAGCCCACTCTTAAAATATTAATGCATAATTTTACAGTTACTGCTATTTTATTTATTTTGTTTAAGGGACAAAAGCAATCGTTATAGTTATTTCTTAATATTAAAACAAATTTATATGACAAGAAAAAATTGAATATTCATAAAAATAATAAGACAATCGAAAGGAATCTTTTTTTGCATTGTATTTTTTGGTATAATAATATTTTATATATTTTTTTTTTAAATTTTAATTTATCTATATTTTTAATTCTTTACTTAAGGCGGGACTTTTTTTACTGGTAAGGATCATAAGGTTAGGTTGTTAAACTTTCTTTTTTCCTTAAAAAAAAAAAAACTTTAAAGCAAACAAATAAAATTCTATCCAACTATGCAGCAAAGTATAATATTTAAGCTTTTGCAGTTTATTTAAATATTTCTAATTTTTTATTAAAAAAAAAAAATGCGCCAGTAAAAAGTTGTGTTTTTCTATATTATTGCCTTCTCTATAGATTATTTTTGAAAATTTGTATTATCTATGTCAACCAATAATATTTTTCTAAATTTTTTGTATTTTATTTTAAATGAAATTTTGATTGTGAATTCCACAAGACTCAACAACCAGGAGTATCCCTGCTTTGGTTTGGTGTCTTGACAGTCTAGATATGATACAGGCTTAAACTAATAGTACTTATACTCAATATAGCTTCTTTGAAAGAGGTTAAACGTTTTTTTGAATTTATTTGCAAGAAACTCGTCCTGAGCTTGCAATGTCGATTTTTCGGTACTTGAAGGTAGAAAAGGTTTGGTATAAAGGTGATGGTATTTTTAATAGTTCTGTACATACTATTCATGTTTAATCTTGTTAAGACCTCTTGTTTACTCTCAGCTAAAATATATTAGAACAATTATTGTGAGTTTTAAATGCTAGTTCCGGATTACAAGACTGACAAATGGCCATCATTTTAAGTCCAAACTTTACAGAAGCCAAACATATTAGGACGAAATTATAAGGTTTTAACAAAACTGTCAAAATTTTGGAATTCGACTTGCTTCAAGTTGAGAGATTCCTATTCTATTTTATAAAATAATTCTTCCATTCGGAAAAATTACGAAATTAATAATATTTTGATATTAAAATAAAATTAAAAAAATAAAAGATAGATTAAACCAAATTTTGTTGATTTGACTATAATGGATTTCATATTTTCAAAATTATTTTCAACACGCAGAAAATATTTCAAAACTCCTCCAGTAAAAATTGTTTAAATTATTTTCTTATTTTTTTTTTTGGTAAAAAAACATTTTTTTATTTATACTTTCTTAGTTCTTCTATCTAAATTCTATAATCACAAAATAATCCCGCAAAGCGTTTGCTTAGAAAAAAATTGTGTATGCATTTTATTTTGCAAAACCAAAAAAAAAAAAAAACAATTTTTTGTTTAAATTGAAAATTTCACTTAAAATTTTTTTCAAACAGTCTCAAGAATTTTTTGTCTCACCCAGTATAACACATAACAAGTACACACCTATGCAATGTCATCCTTTTTTTAATTTTCTCAAACTCTTTTTTATCAAACTCAAAGGGTGCCTATCGGTATTTGTTTTTTTTTTTTCTTTCTTAAATTCACTTAAATTTTAAGAAATTGATAAAATAGCAAATTCTATTTTTCTGACTCTATCTCTTTCTCTCTCTCTCTATATCACTCACTATATTTATCTCAAATTCTCACTTTTCATTACTTTCTATTTTGCTACATTGAAACTTTTTCTATTAAAAAAAAAAAGAAAACCAAATAAAAACAAAATAGAAAAATGAAATGGTTTAAAATGTATAGTTTTATTTAATTTTATTGTAAAAATATTTATAATACGTCATCAAGTCAATTTTTCTATTTGTTCATAAACATTTAAGCTTTCGGGGCCAAAAGATATACCTTCTGGCTCGGCGGTATCCATCCGGTACCGAAAGGTTGGTTTTTTTAATTCTGCTCTTATAGCCCATTTTGTTATAATACAAAGAACAATACAATTTTTAATTATTTTTTTTTTTTTCAATTTTTATTTTAATCAACTTAATTTTAACACAGTTTTGTATTTTTTTTATAAAAATTATAGATTAATATAGATTTTTTTTTTTGTCAATTGATTTTAGAGCAAAATGAGATTTAGAAAAAAATTCTGAGACAAATTATTTTTCGAATGCTCTCTCTCTTTCTCTTCGTTTAACCTCACCACCCCCTTTGTTTTGTATAATTCTCTACGTTGTGTTAAAGTACTTATGTTGTACTGATGCTCGATGGTTAAAATTTTATGTACCTTATAATATATGAAATATAAAAATATAATAAATAAATATAAATTATATAAAATAATAAATTAACAAAAATAAATGGATGTTGCTAATGGGGTTTTATATATACAAAAATTATATTACACTCAAAATGAATGGTATATAAGTATTGTGTGTGGTAATTGTTTTTTGATAGATTTTACTGTAAAAATATAAATATTTTTTGTTGTTGCTAAACGTATTTTTTTTATAATTTTTTATAAGAAATTTTAAACAAGAGATTAATATAAATTATTTAAATGTATTAAATGTTAAGTTAAAAAGTAACTCGAAATGCTACATACAAGATTTGCAAATCACAGGCAAAACGTTTTCTTCCCAAATTTGCTAATTTTATTTTTCGCTCATTAAATTTTGAATTTGAATTGGCCGTTAACGCTTGTTTTCCGTTGTAAAATGAAATGATTTGGAATCGAATTTAAAAATGTTCACTGAAATTACCTCATTTGAGGTAAAGTGAAGTTAGTTTAAGCACAAAATAAGCAAAGGAAGTAGAATAAAAAAAAAAGTTGAAGCAAAATGAAAGCATTCAAATCAGTGCTGGGGGATCATGGGAAAAATCCCTTTCTATGGGAATTTAAATCTTTAAAGGGGAAAAAGGAAAAACGACTCATTTTGTGGAAATTAATTGTTTTTAAAATTTTACCCAGAAATAGAGATTATGAAAAAAATATAATCGATTATTTTCGAATTATTGGACAAAAGTGAAATATCAGTTTTATTTTTTTTTATAAAATTTATAGTACCTGACAAATAACAAAATATAATTAAAGAAGGTGAATATAGTACAAATATTATTACTTAGCTAGGAATTTAATTTACTTAAATCAAAATAAGTAAATACCTACTAAATAGGAATGTATTCCTTTTTTCTGTGGGAAATAAAAAGGGAAAAGAAAGGGGAATTTTCCAACTGTCTGAAGAGATTTCTATACAAAATTCCTCCAGCACTGGTTAAAATAAATAAATGAATACTTACTAAATCTACAAAAAAAATCGATATCAGGACAGGGTTCAAATGTCCTCCCAAAATCGGGATGTCCGGCAGGCTTATTTTTACCCATACAAGCATCTTAAAAAACGAAACATACAAATTCTTGAAGTTATTATGATTTTAATTATTGAAACTAAATTAAAAATTCAATTTTATAACAAATAATCTCTTGTTTAAATATTATCTTTGATTTCTCCCCAAAAGTATGTGCTAAAATGTTTGTATATATTTTTTAGTTGATATACAAAATTTTAAAAAAAATCTACACAAAATACATTCCACTATTTTCCAACATAGCTTTTTTCTACAACATTAATAAATAATATTTTATTTAATATATTTTAAGTATAAAATAAAAACTTTTCAAATACACATCGCTTTTTGAAATTCGATAATTTATTTTTAATTAGTTTTTACTTCAAAAATTAAAGTATCTAAATTTTACAATCTTTCTTTCTCCAAACATCATAAATAAAATTAAAATCCATGCACATTCCCTTAAAATGTTAAAAAAAATTCCTTAAATGTTGATTGTTGAACATTTATTAATAATTTTTTTCTTAAAATCATTCATAATAGGTAATAATTTTCATGTTACATTTAAAAAAAAAAAATTAATATATTTAATTTCAATATGAAGTCAAGTAATTTATGTCAATTTTAATTTTTAATTATTTTTGTTTTCATTGATTTTTATTTCAATTATATTTTTAAATAAAAAAAAATAATTATTTACTTATCATTAACGAGTACAAAAACTGATTGAAAATATTTTCTCTTTCTTGTTTTCTCCTTTGTATATTTTTTTTAAACGTACGATTCTCCCTATTTTTGCTGATTTATTTGCCTACTATACAACTGAAAATTTAAAAAATAAAACTAAAAACAAATAAAAAAAATTAAACTACACAAATACACTCTCGAACTGAAAAATAAAAATGAAATTAATAAATCTGCACGCTTAAAACAATATGGCTTGTAACACCACCAAAAAAATAAACAATTTGAATAAAAACTACAATGGTTCGTAACGAAAACAAAAATATACATTTTTGAACAAATTGAATTGAAAAAAAAAAAAAATCAAACTATACACACACATACATAAACTCTATGTAGTTCAAAATTGGAACCACCAGAGAAGATAGCATCAACCTCGAGTGCAATGTAAGTTCTTCTTTTGCGATGCTGTTTAAGAATTTTTAATTTGAATGGTTAATGCAGAAAATAAAATACATTAACTAGAATTTTTAATTTTTACAATCTCTTAAAGATTTTTCAAAAAAAAAAAAAAAAAAAGTGCATTTTTAAGAAAATAAAAAAAACTGCATATAGAATATTACAGCTACGTTATAAGCTTTTTGCTTGTTAGAGATTAAATTAAATTTCCCACTGTTTATAGTATTCCGTTGAAGTTAATTTTTGTTAATTAATTTTATGTTCCGCTTGTATATTTTTGTTTCAAAAATTCCATTTTATTGGACAATAATTCGTTGAAAGTTCAAAAAAAAAATATACTTAAAACAAAACATTCTAATTATTTGTTAACTGTTTTCGAATGAAAATCCAATTTCGTTGAAGTTCTACTGTTGAAATTATTATTAAATATTGTAATTTTTATAATCAATTTTTTTTCTAAATTTTTATTTACAAAAGACTCACAATTATTTTTATTTATCAAACGATTCGGTCGAAATAGTTTTTTGTAAGATATAACAACCCTGCTTATGAATCCCATGTTCTTTTATGTATTTCCAAATTAGGCCATTGTCTTATTGCCTCGACAACTAGATTTGAATCGAAGAGTATTGGGGTTAGTTTGGAAATAATTGTTCAGAGAA
Source organism: Leucozona laternaria (assembly GCA_932273885.2). Classification (NCBI taxonomy): domain Eukaryota; kingdom Metazoa; phylum Arthropoda; class Insecta; order Diptera; family Syrphidae; genus Leucozona; species Leucozona laternaria. Next base: position 15,290,874 of record OW026368.1, on the reverse strand, counting down.
TAATAGGACACTTAGGTCCAGTTTTTCAGTGCATGAGTTAACTCCGTGTTAAATCAGAGTTAGTTAATACTGCAAATACTTTAATCCCGATCTAACTCACAAGTAGTTTTTTTAGTGGAGAACTAAATTTAACTCCTAGTTTTCAAATATCTATGGAAATCAAGTGCAACAGTATAGAAATCAATGTTTCGATATCGAATTCAAGATGGCGCCACTATGAAAATCACTTTTTCTATAGTGTTGTATCTCAATTTGAATAGATTTTTGACACGCATCTTACAGAAATTCGTATTCAGCTAATACAGAGTTAACACGTCAAATTTGTTGAGTAAAAACTAGGGATCTAAATTCACTGAAAAACATGTTTCACGAGTTAACTCGGGCTTAACCCCGAAACTAGGATAATCTAAAAACGGGGCCTTAAAGAATGTCATTTAAAGACAATACCAGCTCCTTTACACCTCTTTCCAAGGGATTAGGTGTCAACAAGCCTTAGAAGTTGTAACCTACCGTCCGCTTGTACCTGCCTGCCATTCCAATGATATTTGCGGATGGGAAAACTAACTAATATAAAGGGTTTTCCAATAAGAGGTGTTATTTTGAATAGCCCGCTATTTCGGTAGCTGTCATTTTTGAAGCATTTTTTGACATTTGACAAGTAGAAACTACGCCATTAATAAAAATGGAACAATACACGCTTCAACAACGCATTGAAATTATTAAAATTCACTATAAAAATGGTGAAAATTTGGCAGAGACGGTTCGTAAAACTAAAACATTTTTGTGTCGTCGTGAAGCACCTTGTCGGACCGCAATACAGAAATTGGTGGACAAATTCGAGCTGTTGGGAGAAGTTAGTGATGTGAAGAATAAAACCCATGCACGTCGCTCAAGAGCAACTGAGAATATTGCTGTTGTAGCCCAAAGTGTTGAAGAAAACCCAGGTTTGTCCATTCCTCGTCGTTCTTTGGAATTAGGCATTCCACAAACACTTGGGTCTTAAGGCTTATAAAGTTCAGTTAACACAAGAACTCAAGCCGGCTGATCATCAACAACGTCGTGTCTTTGCTGATTGGGTCCTTGAAACGCATGAAAATGATCCGGAATTTCATCGAAAAATCATCTTGACTGATGAGGCCCATTTCCACCTCGGAGGCTACGTCAACAAGCAAAACTGTCGCATCTGGGGCTCGGAAAACCCAAGAGTTATTGTTGAAAAGCCTCTCCATCCTCAACGCGTGACTGTTTGGTGCGGTTTATGGTCCGGCGGGGTCATCGGACCTTACTTTTTCGAAAATGAGGCTGGAGCAACAGTTACGGTCAATGGATTGCGCTATCGAGAGATGATTAATGATTTTTTATGGCCGGAATTGGATGGTATTGATCTGGACAACGTTTACCTTCAACAAGACGGCGCTACGTGCCACACAAGCAATAAAACCATCGATCTTTTACGGGAAAAGTTTCCGGACCGTGTTATCTCTCGAAGAGGTGATCACAATTGGCCACCGAGATCTTGTGATTTAACACCTTGCGACTTCTTCCTTTGGGGCCACGTGAAAGATAAGGTCTACGCCAACAGCCCAGCGTCGATTCAAGACCTCAAAAATGGAATTCGTGAGGCTATCGAGGACATAGCGCAGCCACTTTGCGATTTGGTTATGGAAAATTTCATGAAAAGGATATGGTCCTGTAAGCGTGGTCGTGGCGGCCATTTGGCTGATGTTGTGTTCCATTATTAACGGCATACCTTCCTCTTTATAATGAAATAAACATCCGATCATTTATCTCAAAAAATGACATTTTTCTTTGAATATCAAAATAACACCTCTTATTGCAAAACCCTTTACGTTCAACAGCTTTAATGCAGTGGAAGGGCAAAAGACTTGGCTACCACATTCGACCAGGGTTGTTACAATGGTTTTATTGAGAGATTTTAGGATACATAGATCGGAGAATTCTTTAGACCAACGTTTAACAAATCCAAGTTAACTCTTTTGACTAACGAATCTACATTGTAACGAAAATTCAGTTCTTTATCGCTTCTTAAATAGTTTATTGTTTAAGATAAGTTCTAGCACGAAGCGAAGGAACTCATTTTTGGGAGTAATACTCTTTGACATTTAAGTTCAAGAAAATTCTTAAAGATCGTTTCGTTAAAGATCTTCTTCGTCATCAGAATATATTAATTTCAAGAAATCTCTTTTTATCCAATTAACTTAATTGATTGTCAAAATAAAAAGTAATGGACCAAGATGGCTTCCTTATGGAACACCAAAGGTTGATTGGTTGTTCGTTTTAAATTATTATTAACTCTCACACTGTATCAGAATAAGCTCTTGAAAAAGTGTAAAAAATAAACCAAAACTAAATAATTTTTCATTTCATCAAAACTTGGACCACGGTAGGTAGAAATGGGGGCCTATGAGACGACTAGCTCGTTGACCCAATTAGCCCAAAAAGGGCCGTTTTGATATTCAGTTTTTCGGACCACGGTTTCCGTGGAGGATTCTGGGAACTGAATTTTTCCGAAGTTTTGATCGCTACTCCTTGAAAGTCCCAATTTTTATAATAATTATTGACAAATTTTATGCTAAGTCTAAAAAAAACGAAAAACAAATTAAAAGAGGGTGCTTTCAAAACCGCTAGGTAGATATTTCAAAAACTTTTTAATACAAATCTTTGCAACTCATGTGGAAAAACAAAGAGCTTCTTAGGAGTACTTCGGGACTAAAAATAATATTTAAAAAAAAAAAGCCAACAGTAAAAATTCAAAAACATAAAAATATTTATTGCTTAAACCAAAATAATTAAAAAAAATATTTAATTTTAGTAAATTACACCTATTGCGCATGCATTGTTTGCTTGAAGTATTATGAATTGCAATATATGCACGTTATAACTGCACTCATTCTTAATTATTATTAAATCTTTTCAAAAGCGTTTTTTTCTTCCAATTTGTTTTTTTTTTTTAACATTTATAGTTAAATTTTAAACAAAACAATAATTTCATATTTTACATTAAGAAAACTTTTATATATTTTAAAACACCAAATATACTTATTTCAGCGCAGAAAACTATCAAGCTATCATTTAACACTTTTTCATCTTAAAATAAACTTCTCAACACTACCACTTTCTTTTATTTTTGCACATTTATTTTTAATTATTTTATTTAATTTTTGTTTTATTTAAACTTTAAGGAATTATCTCTTAAAAAAAAAAAACATTTTAAATTAGTTTAGTGCAAAAAAAAACAAACAGATTTATAAGTTAAATAAAATTTATATTTATTTTCGTGTTTTAATCTTAAGTTTGTATGTATAAAATTTTATTTTATTTTATTTAACAAAATTTTAAATAATATTCTTTTTTTTTATTTCTTGCCTTTTTCTTTTGCTTTTTTCGCTTTTTATGCGTTTTATACAATAAAAACAAACACCCGTTCTTTTTTTTTTGAAATATGATTCATATAAACAAACAAAACTTAATTGTTAAATATTGAATGATTGGTGTAATGTTGTAAATAACAAACAAAAATTAAAACAAAAACTTCATAAACTTGAAAAATTAATGTCACTTAACTATAAATTACAAAAAATCAAATAATTCAATTACTTTGAAACATACACAAACACCATTGCTCCCTAAATATACTCGTACATATACAATTTTTTTTTATATATATTTCCACATTAAATTTAAATCTATAACTATATATACAATATCGTAAATGAACAAATCATAATTATGAAGTTATCGTACAAATCGTATATCGCTGATTAGGCGGGCGTCTTCTAGTTTTAAACACAATGCATCCTTTGTGGCGAGACTACCAACAATAAGGCGGCACAAAAGCCAATCTCTGCACTCTCCTGGCAATGCCAATAAACCACCAGGACCGACAAGGCCTCAGCGATGTCCAAGGACAATGGGCGAAATCAATGCATCGGCGGAAAACTTAGGTGAGTTAAAGTTTTACAAAAAAAAAAAAAAAAAAAAAAAAAAAAACAAAAAATAGTTTTAAATTTATTTTAAATTTAAGATTTGTTTGTTTTGAATGTGAAATTTTTGTTCTATATAGTGTTGTTTTATTTTATATTTTTGTTTATTTTTGATCTTAAGAACATTTTTTTCATGGAGTTGGAATTGAATTTGTTGGTTTTCCTTGTTTCTTTCTGTTTGTTTATTATTTAATTTTGTGCATAAAGTGCCAGTGGAAGAATTTTAAACAAAAAAATCCCTGTCATTAAAATAACTAATATACAGGGTGATTCGCAGAAAGTGTGTTAAAAAGCTAAAGTGTGTAGTTTGGATTTTGTAGAGTGGGTCTATTCCCCCCGTTTAGCCAGGAGAGGCAATTTTCTAAAAAAAATGACTAAAAACAAAAAAAAAATATTAAAAAAACGGTTACCCTCACAATGCCATGCTATACCTTTTTGTAAGGCCAGAAATTTCTTCTTTTATTTTATTCTTCATTATTCTTTATTCAATCTTGAAATAAAGTTGTTTTTGTGAACAGTTTTTGAAAAATTAAAAACTCAAAATTTTTAAAAATAATATTCAAAAAAAGTTGTTCAAACTGATTTTTTTGCAAAATTTTACGTTGCAATATTATTTTTGTTTTCATTATTCAACGCTCATCCATACGTTGTTGACTACGTGCACGGATCCAAAACGGACTAGTTTGATTCAAGGGTTTTGGATCCGTTCACGTAGTAGTCAAAATCGTATTCGACGACTTCGCATACGGATCCAAATATGCATCCTCAAAACTGCGTTTGGTGGCTCAAACTAGTATAGAATTTAGAATCACCACGGACCTACTTGTGCATGTATTGTGAGAAAGCGAGCTCACCATACTCCTGGTAATTAGGGGAAAAAACTACCACATCACGATTTATGGTAATCGTATTTCACAAACAACCAAAGCCAAAAATTCGTGATGTCGGTCTTCTCAAAGTAAACCCTATTTTACCATATTATGTAAATGCCAAACCCCGTTGTGTATACCAAATCAATTGGGAAAAATTATTTATTTTCGATAATTGAAAATTGATTCTTGGAAATGTTATTTTTCAATTAGGTATAAGTACAGATTAAAATAAAAACGAAATTAAAATTGGTGGAAATTCTGCCCTAGGGAGTATCAATTTGCACTGTCGATGTCGAAATTAAAAATTCCCGCAAATTGTTCAACAATAAAATTATAACTTCTAACTGAAATTAATTAATTTTGCTGCGTTAAGGGAACTTTTTTTTATTGATAATAGGTTTCTACATCACAACAAATGAAAATTGAAAATAGGAATAATTTATAATTTAAAAAACAAAAACAATCAATAATTGATTTGCTTTTATTTAGCTTATAAAATGACAAGAAAATTGGGTAGAATGATCACGAAAAAAAAAACATGGTTACCAATGATTATAAAATACTTCAAATATTTCACTGGCACAAAATGTTTATTAAACTATAATTTTTAATTTATTTAATTCAGAAAATAAATATTATTTGCTATTGTTTATTTATTTCACAGCATTTCTTTTGACATTTATTACATTTAATTCATTTGTTTTTTTTTTTTTTTTTTGTAATTTAATCTGGTGTTTGAAATTAAATTTTGTGTTACGTTTGTTAAAATTAAACTAAATAATAAGTATATATTTATATGTTTATATTTTTAGTAGATAATTGTGATGAGCAACTTGCATTATTTGTTACATATCTGTTGTGTTTGAATTTAAACCAAAGAACAAGCCCCGTTATGCAGTTAAATTGAGTTCTTTGATATCGTTCATTGAATTTTAAAGAATTAAATCAAAGAAAAATTGAAAATGGTAAATTTTTTGTTAAAAATATTTTTTATTTTTTTTTTTTTTCATAAATTTGATGCTAAGAAAAAAATTCAAAAATTTTAGTTCAACTATTCGCTCGCTCGATGTTGTAAAACTGTTTTTTTTTTTCGTTTTCGTTATTAAAGATTATAATAATGTTTCATTGAGTTTGAAATTGTTTAAGGTTAAAAAATTATGTTTTTTGTTTTAAATTTTTGTTCGTAAAGTAAATGGAAAAATAAATAAAAAAAAAAATGAGATAAAAATGTTAACTTAAAATAATTTTTTTTCTTTGGGAATGTCATCTCTGTTTTTACTTTTATATTTATTTTTTTTTTTCTCTCTGGACTTCCCTACACTCTTTTTCTTTTGTTTTCGACAAAATTCATACATTACAGAAGTCACAAATAATGGAAGACCTTTAAATCCAAGTTTAAGTGAAGATTCTGTTGCAGAAACGGCTATATCGAAGAAGAACTCTGATGGTAAGTGGATGTCATTCTCTATTATCACATCGATGTTGTTATCTGTGCGCTGAGTAAGAGTTTTAATTTTATTTTATAACAAAAGAAAAATATTTTAAAATAAATATATGTATTAGTTTTGAAATTTTTCAATACTTCAATACAAACAAAATTGATTGCAGTGCATGAAAATTAACTAAAAACTAACATAAATTGTACTTAAGAGCAAAATAGTTCGCATGTCGTGTATGGGCCTTGAAATTTACATTTTATACAAATTTTCATTTAAAAAAACCTCAAAAAGGAACAATGATTAAATTACAAAAAAAAACAAAGCGCTGAAAACTGGCTCCTAGTAACCAACCTTGCTTTTTTGAAACTATACAGACTTTTAAAAACAAAAGTTTTCACTGTTGAAATGCTACAAAAAAAAAGTTTATAAAGACAGGATCTCACACTTTCTTGCCACATTTCTTTTCGAAACATTTTTAAGCAGGCACACCACATGCGAAGCACTGAATAAAAACTTTCGTAGTTCCATACCATTTCTTACTAACTTACAATTTTTTTCGTCTACTAAAATTTCAACTCTTAATATACAATATCACTCTCATATTCATTCATCTCAACAAACATCCAGGAACCAACAAAAATCACTTTCATACATTTTTTTTTTCATCGCTTTCGCAAAGTCACGATCGTAGATTTAATAAATTTTATACCAGAATCGCTCTCACAATCACCAAAAGGATCAAGTCGCAAGCAAAGTGCAGTAAGTGACATCTCTGATCGAAGTGATATAAGTGGCATCACTAGTAACAATGGTGGCATATTAGCAGCTAGTGGTGCGTCAGCATTGCCAGTAATGCTCTGTGGATTGCTGCAGGGAGATTATCTTTCACCATCAAACAATTGGGCTAACGCCAGAAAATTGTACCAACGATCACAGTACAATATGAATTCATCAAATGGCAGTAAAGCGGGCAGTGCGTAACATATAACTAAAAAAAAAAAAAAAAAAAAAAAAAAAAAACAACTAAAAACACTATAGATATATTTTACACAAAAAGCATTTTTTTGTATTACTATTGTTATTGTAATTTTTGTGCTAAATATTTGTTAGTTTTTTTTTTTTCTAGAAAAACTTCTGGCAGAATAGATAGGATGTAATAGACAGATTAGCAATTTTGAGCTTGGTGAATTTATGATTAATGTGTTTTTTACACCGAAAGAAAATCTGTGATTTCACCAAATCAAGAAAATTTTCTGTTTTCATAAACTTGTAGATTATGATAAAACATTCTCCAAAATCCTCTTCAAAATAGTCAAGTCAAATCACTTTGTGGAATAACTTTAACATTATTTGTAGCTTTAAAATTATAAATTAGTCGTAGAACAATAATAAATCTAGAAAATGTTTTGGGGTTACCTTTTTTCTAAATTGGTTTTGTGGAAAAACCTTTAAAAAAAAATTCTTTCAATAAAGTTGTTAGGTAATCAACAATCTGATTTAGATTTAGTATTTTCAATGTTTTTGTTGCCTTAGAAATGTTCAATTCAAGTGAATTTGAACAGTTCAAAAGTCGGATACTCACAAAACAAATGCTTGAGGGCCCCATGCCATGACCCTATTTCGACCTTAGAATCTTGAATATAAAATTTATTAACTATACAGTTCCGGTTTTGATAATTTTTTTTGCTAAAGTTTTTTTTTATTGTACTGGTATTATTCATATTAAAAAATGTCATGGAAAAGAATTGCAAATAGAAGTTTTCAAATTAAATTTTGGTAAAATGGGGTTATGTTGCACCAGGGCAAAAGCAGGTTTTTAAACTTGCTTTATATTAAATCGCTGTTATGATGATAAAAAAAATTATTATTGTTATCATTGCTCAAAATCTGTTACCAAGTCTATTCTGCCAGTTCCGTTTAAATAACAATTTTTTGTAATTACACTGTAGTAAAAAGTTTTTTTAAGATCAGAAATTTTTGTTTGTCAAAGTAAAAGATAAACACCGGCATTTTGGAATTATTTAAAGTTAAAATAATTTTAAGTGTATTTATACAAAAAATCCAAAGATATTTTTACCATCAAATTAAAGGGTGATCGCTTGAAAAGTTTAAGTACTTCTTTTTTTTTTAAATTATATTGAAACCTATGTAAGTTAATTTTGTAGGAGTTTATATACGATGTCAGAAACAGGTCCTTTGTTGTTTATTTCCGTTTTTATGACACAAATGAGAATTTTTAACATATATTTCTCGTTACATTTTCAAATATTTCAACTGCTATTTCAATAATTTCTCCCAACTCTCCAAAGGATTTTTAAAGTCTAATGAGGCAGTCTAACCTAGAGGCCACACGAGCAAGTACTGGCAAGCAAGTTGGGTTCATACATTGCCTGCCAAATTCGTATCTATGTACTGGCTGTGACGTAGGTGGCACTCCACTTGCCAAGCAAGTTGCTTGCAAGTAGGTCGTTCTTTTTCTCTACTATAGTAAACAATTTTGGTTGATCTTTCAAAAAAAATGGATTGAAAAAATCAAAATACATTTGGAAAGAATATTAAAGAAAAATGCAAAAATGGTTAACAAACTTTAATAATTGAAATTATGGACAACGAAACATATACAACATATACTTTAACTAAAATTCATGTAACAAATAAAAAAACTACAGATGTCAAAAAAAATTTTGTTAGCTATCTGTCTGTTAAGCACAAAACTTTCAAATTCCATTGAAGGTTGTATACGATGTCAATGGATAAAAGAACCTCTAAAAATCCGAATTTTTTTCCATTTTATTTTTCGCTCCGGAAAAATGGATGTTTAGGGCAATCGGTTGACATTTGGAACGATATATATTCTCGATAGGATCAAATATATTTTGTCCCCTATCTGTCAAGCCACAAACTTTCAAATTCCATTCAAGGATGTCAATGGATAAAAAAAACCTCTAAAAATCCGAATTTTTTTCCATTTTATTTTCTGCTCCGGAAAAATGGATTTTTAGGGCAATCGGTTGACATTTGGAACGAAATATTCTCGATAGGATCAAATATAATTTGTCCCCTATCTGTCAAGCCATAAACTTTCAAATTCCATTAAAGGATGTCTACGATGTCAATGGATTAAAAAACCTCTAAATATCCGAATAATTTGAAATTTTATTTTTTTGAAAAGGGCAATTTTAGAGCTTTTTGGTTTTTTGTAACGAAATATTCCCAAATGTCAAATATTCTGTCAAGCAATGTCAAGTTTCGTACGAAAGTGAATTTTAACATTTTTAAAATGCAATCAAATTCGACACTAAATTTATTTTAACTTATTTTTTGCACAAAATCTAATTGATTCAGAAATTTAGATAAAAGGAACGATGATTGTTGACTATAGTGTAAAAAATGAACGCCCTACTTGCTTCTCTACTGGCTGCTCAACTGGCTTCGAAAAAGGCAAGCCAGTTGACGAGCAAGTTGCTTGGGTTTATATGTGTTAGTGAAAAAATGTGAATGTATTGCAACTTGCTTGCCAGTACTGGCTCGTGTGGCCTCCGGGTAAGTGTTACACACAATAGGGCATATTCATAGTCACATTTTAAACCCAAGTCTAACTGAACCGGAGTCTGAATTTAATACCCAGGTTAGACACAGCTGCTATTCATAAAGAATTTGGCAGCTCTGTTTAGTTAGAAGCAGGTCTTAGGATATTCTATTACAATTTTCCTTGAATCTGTCACAAAAACCACTGCCCGTGAAATTCTAAGCAGCTGTTTTCTTGTAATTTTTTTTATTTTTGTACAGATTTGAAGAAAAATCTGATGTTTGTTGCACTCAGTGTTGCCAAGTAGAAATTTTCAGAAATCTGCAATGCAGATTCCTGATAAAAAAACTTTATTTTATAAATAAATAAATATTTTTTTTTTATTAAAAAAACAAGAAAAATAACTTCAAAATTCAATAAATAGAAATTTAAATTATAATTACAATTTTGCATTATTAATATTTAAATCATTATGATAATAATTTTTTTTTTTTGAAAAAACGAAATCTTATTTTGACAGATGACTGCGTTCACTCAATTTGATTTCATGATTAAAATAGAACTGAATGCTAACAAAAATGACAGCATACAGTACCTATGAATTGTTGTAAAAAGAACAAAAGAAGAACGAAATATTTTTGTAGGCACATTATGCAGACAAAATCTGCAGTGCAGATTTGGAGATTTCAAAAGTCTGGGAATGGGTGGAAAATCTGCCAAATGCAGATAAATCTGCACTATCGGCAACGCTGGTTGGACTACGTGGCTTGTGGATGGAAAAGATATAAAATTTGTTTGTTGAAGAGCCAATTTAGTTGAAATATTTGTATTAATTATTCTGTTGACTGTTCATTTCGAAATGAAATGAAGGATATAAATAGTTTGTTTATTTTAAATGTTTGATAGAGTTAAACATACCTTCTGTCGTGTTTATTATTAGACTCCAGGTTATCGTTTAAAAATGTTTTTTTTGTATTGTCTATGAATTACATAAACTGAAGTTTAGTTTATAGCAAAGACAAAGTCCGAACTTATCGAAAAACTATGAATATTGAATATGCCTCAATTGGGGAAAAAATTTAATTTATTTACTACCTAGAAATCTGTAAAAGTGTCTTATAAGACTTTGCGCCAATGTTAATTATTTCGAGAGAAGATGAAAAAACTAGGCCTTGCAATTATGTTTGTCTGTCTGTCTAGTTTTCTTAGTACCTTTTTTTTCAATAACAACTTCACAGATTTAAAAAAAAAATCACTTTTTTATATTTTTATAATAGGTATCTACCTATGGGATATCTTTAGGTACAAAATTTCCGAAAAGTGGTTACTTATGCCCTTTTTTTATTTTCGTTTTTCTCAAAAACTGTTCGACATATAAGTGGAAATATGTTTGTGCGTTGCAGTCGTGGGCTTTTTAGTGGTTCTAGTGGTTTACAGCTGCAATAGTTTTTTAATCGTTACTGGCAATGAATTCCATAGTTTGGTTGCATAAATAATAAAGAGGCGCGATGAGTTTTAGTAATTGTACGAGTTCGCTGTAAGAGTTTTGACAGATTGGATAAATTTAAGTTTTTTAATTCAGTCATAATAATTTCACGTTTTTATTTCACGTTTCTATCTAATGAACAGCCAAAATGTTTGCCAAAAATGTAGTTCTTTTAATTAAAAAGATTTAAAATAATTCCAAAATGTACAAATTTTAATTAAATTTACTAACATATCAAAACTACAAATAAATTGATTTCATAATAGTTTACAAAATTGTACCTAAATGTAATGTATTTTAAGGAAAAAAAGTAAGCTATAACTAGTATGCAGATTGAAATTCATTATTATTTAAATTTTACCTTTATTTAACATGTTTCATAATTATGTTTCCAATATCACCTTAAAATAAAAAGTTTCAATTTTCAATTAGGAACCATTTTGGGATTTCATTGCCTATCTATTGTTCACATGGAAAATATATATTAAATATATTGCACAATCTATATACCACCCTAACTTTTTTCCTATAGTTAAACTTTTACTAATTTTCAGTAATTGTGTGCTTCATTGTTATAGTTATCTTAGAAATATACCTTAAATGCATGCTCATTCATCGGAATATTTTAGTTATAAATAAATATTTCGTTACTTCTGCTAGATAAGTTCTTAACATAACGACTAGTAGTGCTTTGTTTCAATTTCTGCATAAACAAATTATTTTTTTAATTTTAAACAGATGAAGATGATGAGCCACGCTGTGTTCAATTAACAAATCAACATAAAACTGCGATACGTTTCATTAGGAAAGTAAGTAACATTTTTTGTATTAAATATTAGTTTAATATTTGCTTTATTTATATCTTTTCTTAATTAAAAAAAAAAAAAAACTATCTTCAAATAAAAAAAAAAAATAAGAAAAATCCTTAAAGAATGAATCGATGTCAACAAAATAAAATAAATAAAAAAATACCTAAATAAGTTAAATTAAATTAAATACGAATTTAAATAAATTTTGTTTTAAATCAATCCTTAAATTTAATATGAATTTTTATATAAGGCTTTCTTAATATATCTTTATAAATATCATATTGATTTACATTTAAAGTATAATATTAAATAAATATATAATTCTAAAAAAATAAATATCTACTGTTTAAAATTAATAATAAATTGACAACGATTCATAATTCAATTTTTGGTTCTTATTTTATATTTTACGTTAATTTAAATTTCTATTTAAAATCAAAATTGATAATTGGATAATATTCACCACAAAAAAAAAATAAAAAAAAAAGAAGACCAAAACCAAAAACATTGATATTAATTTTCAAATATTTTAAACAGATGAAGTATTTTGTAGCACGACGTAAATTTAAGGAGGCACTTAAACCATACGATGTTAAAGATGTTATGGAACAATATGCAGCCGGGCATGTTGATTTACTCGGCCGAGTGAAAAATGTTCAAACTAGGTACACACATTTTCCAAAAAATCAAAAAAAAAAAATCATCAACAAGTATTTTTCAAAAAAAAAACAAAAACGTAGAAAAAACTAAACAAAAAAAATCAAATTAAATTCGTATTTTCATAACTTTTAAACGTTTAACTCTTACATCTTTCAAAATTTACTAAAATTTTTTTTCTAACAAGAAACTAACAAAATATCAAAAAAAAAAAAAAAAAAAACATTTTAGATCCTACTTTAACACTCGTATATGTTTGAATCTTTTATCTACTCGTACAACATTGTGCATCATCAGAATCAAAAATCACTTCAAAAATTAATATCAAAAAAAAAAATCAAAAAACAAATCTCTTACTTTTTTTCCTACTTTGCTACCATCAGCATATTGTGTATGTATATGTGTTTTGTTGGATAAATTAACCACCACATACATATCTACATGCATTCCCCTTTGTCTCTTCCTGAAGTACAATTTATTTGGAACATTTTTTTTTAATTTTAAATTATTTCTTTTGATACTTACCTGAACTAAAATTGCTTATATCCCAAATCTAGTTTTTTTTATTTCAAAATAAATACTTTCCCCAGCTTTGTTGAATGAAATTAGAACAAAAATATAAATTCATTTAAAAATATTATTTTTTTTTTTTCAATATGCCAAAAAACTTTTAAATAAAATTTGATAAGAAAAATTGATATTATTTTAAGTTATGACATTGGAAGCTCCCTGTTCTACTTTAATTTGCAGTTTTCTTAAAAATAATACAAAAGATATTAGAAATATTGTAAAATAACATAGATTTTAGTGCATTCATATACCTACATATATAATTATTTATATAGAAAGAGTGTTAAATTAATTAATTAACTTTTTAACAATTATAATTGAATGATGAGTAAAGTCAGAACATCCCTACCGCATATTTTATACTATATGATTCAAATTTTCATGTTCGATATTTCATATAGATTTAAAATAAAAAAAGAAAGTATTTTCTTGCATAATGTAAGAGAAAAGCTATATTTTCATTTCACTTTCATTTTACATTCATAAAATCAGCAAATGAAATTATAACCGATTCATTAATTTTTTTGTTTTTATAATTAGCGAGCACAAAAGGAATTTTGACTACCCTTAAAATGTGTTAACACAGTGCGAGCATTAGGAAAATAAGGACGGATTTACATGGAAATACCGATGCACACTTTTATCACACATTAGGGGGGTTCACATTCAACGACATGTTCATCAACACGTGTCGTTATGTCAGATTTTTGTAATGTGAACACCAGCCGAACGACCCTTGATCGACTTACTGTGTAGTTCATTTTTTTTTAATAATTCTCTCTGTTACTTTTTTTTCCTATTTTTTATAAGATTTGAAGAAAATAGTTTGAATTAGAAGTAAACAACAAAAAGAGAGCAGAAAAAAATAATATTGAGTCATTAGCATTGGTGAAAATAATAAAATTCGCAACATGTTCTCTCTTTGAAAATTTGCTTGAAAATGAAGTCGGTAAAATTGTCGTTGAGTGTGAACGCTAGCAAAACGGCTAGGTTCGAGCGCCACGTAGTTCAATTTAAACCCCCCTATTGAGTATAGTGTTAGTTTTCTAAATTTTCGTAATAAATCAATGAGTATAGAAGAAAAATATACTTAAACTTAAATATTTTGACAGTTTTGAATACTTTCAACACTAATTTTACTTTTATTTTCAAACACAAATATTCTCAAATATATTTGAATATAGAATGTAACTATGAGTTATATCATTGATCCTGAATAAAAGTGACATATACATATAACTCAATAGATTTCATTTTTTACATGAGGTAAAATCAAATTAAATAAAACGTTGAAGTTCTATTAATCTGTCAAAACATCAAAGGAGCTGTAAGTTCTGAATCTAAGTTAACCACAAAAACTAAGTAAAAAAATTGATAGTCTTTAAAAATAAAAAGGGGAGACATTTTTAGGGCAATTATAGTACAGAATTACAGAAAATTTTATTATAACGGGTATTTTTTTTAGAGGTATAGAACCACAGATTAGCCATATGAAGATGAGAATGTTTCGTACGTTTCACCCTCCAAAACCCATTTGTTTACATTGTTGTATTTGTAATTGCATCCCGCGTCGATGAATAGATGTGAATTGCAACAACAATTTAACCAGGTGTGTGAAGATCCCTACTGTCTATGTGTGAGGTTTTTTTACACACATTCTCATTTTTTATCTGATAACTGCCAGTTCAAGCTTGTAGGCAAATTAAAATGGCTGCCGGGGATTCTCATCTTCATGTGGCTAATCTGTGTATAGAACTCAAAGTTGGCAACACTATTTTAACAGGCGGCCATTTTGTCAGCTGTCAAGTGATTTATTTTTAGTTTGGTTTCGCATTTCAACATGAATAGACTGACGCCTGAACAACGCTTCCAAATTGTGCCCAAATGAGCCCAAAACAAGATTCCCATTGATCAAAATTTTCATAAGCGAATTTTGTTTAGCGATGAAGCTCATTTTAAGTTGAATAGATACGTCAATAAACAAATCTGCCGTAATTGTTGAGACACCGTTAAATCCAAAAAAAAACTGATTGTTTGGTGGAATAATTGGTCCGTACTTCTTTAAAAACGATGCTGGCCAGAACGTTACAGTTAATGATGACCGCTATAAAGCCATGATTAGTGACTGATGTGCAGGAGCTGTGGTTTCAACAAGACGACATAACATGTCACACAGCTCATGCCACAATTGATTTTTTGAAGGAAACGTTTGGTAACCGCATAGTTTCACGTTACGGACCCGTGAATTGGCCTCCAAGATGGTGCGATTTAACGCCGCTTGACTATTTTCTGTGGGGATATGTGAAGTCGCTAGTCTACGCTGATAAGCCCAAAACGATTGACCACTACTTGGAGGACAATATTTGCCGCGTTATTGCCAAATACGGCCACAAATGTTGTAAAAAGTCATCGAAAATTGGACCTCCTGATTATACTACGTCTAAACCAGCCGTGACGATTATATGCCAGAAGTTTATCATTCGAATAAAGTAAATTTCAAGTCAATTGAAAAAAATCATATTTCATCTAAATAATCACCTCTAAAAAAAAAACACGCTTTATAATATAAATTAATCAAAAAGTATCTTAAAAGCAGAGGTCTGAGAACTGAGCCTTGTGGAACAACCCTTTTTAAGTTTAGAAACGATTATAGTCTGTCTATATTGAAGACACCATATGTAGGCTATGGTTCAGGTATGAATAAATATAAGTTGAGTTGAGTTGCACTTCATGAAATTGGATAGCTCGGAGAGATTTCTCCACAATATTACTGATTGATAAATATTTTAATTTGGATACTGGCGATGATTTCAAACACTTTAGATAAGGAAAATTAGATTTTTTATCCAACTTATAAAATTACGCCATGAATGATAAGTCATAAAAAAGAAAGTGCTTTCTGCCATACATTTCGTCGTTCTGTGCGTCTGTACGTTCACTGTACATCGAACTTGAGCCTAAATCAGGCTACACACACGATTTTTATGTTTATGCATTGACCATACAAACATCGGAGGTTAGTGTGACAAGTCGACCGATTTTGATCATCAAAATGTACTTTTAGAATGAAAAATCATTGCATAATTTATCGGGTTCTGCCGTTAGTCGCTGCCTGTTCCAATTTTATTGACGGGATTAAATATCAACCACGAGTAAGAACATCGTGTGTGTGCAGTAAGCTTAACCGGTCGAACCGATTTGCTTCAAATCTAGTACAGAGCATTTTTAGGAAATTCCTTAGAAGAGAAAATTTTAATATTTATTTTAAGTCATCTAGAACGGGTAGCTGCGCTGTAGAATTATTTTGGTTTTTCTCAAATTTTCTCGAAATCTGCTCTAACGATTTTGATTAAACATCGTACAAATTATGTTTAAAGTGAACAGGTTCAGGTTATTTCCAATAGACGGAAATGGGAATTTAGTATTTTTTAAGTTATTGATGTAGATCTCGTTGATGGCTTAACCGATTTATATTATTATATTATAATTAAAAATCTATTATTTTTGTATGAACAAAAAAAATTAGAGGCTGATACCTGAATACATTTTAATGTGAGTTGTCTGCGCTGAATGGGACGAAGTTAATAATTAGAATTTATTTGAGCGTGAGCTTTTTGTGAATTGTGACAAATTGTCCATATTAATTTTTCATAAAGTTAGATTGCCCAAAATTTTAGGAGAAATAGATTTTTTTAAATTTTTGAGTTAATTTGTCTTATGTCGATTTGAAATGACTTCATACGTTTTTAACTGAATTTTTCTTAATCATAATAAGTTAATTCGAAATTTGTCAATTGGTTCTTGACATCGCAATAAATAGTGTATAGTGTATTTTGAATATCTGTATTTATTTTAAATAATTCAGTTTGTATAGAGAGGGGTAATTTTATAGGATTTTTTTTCTCTTAAAATACATCAACAGCGTCTTTTAATTCGAATTTGTTGGTGGATTGAAGTTGAGTACCTTCCAAAATACATACATATATCATTCATTTTCAATTAATTTTTGTTCGATTTATCGATTGATTAAAAATTAAGATTGTGTTGCTTGTAGAGTACATAGAGTATTGTGTGATATATCAAAATAATTGTTACTTTATTCACTTATGCATTAAGGAAGAACCCAATCAACGCATGGAAACACCAAAGTTTTAATAACTGATTACTGTAAGCGTTGTGAAACTGTGATTTTATCCGAATAACGTAAATTAATTTTTCACTAAAAAATATAAATCAATAAAAACCATCATCAAATTAAAATTTCAAGCTTCTAAGCGCATCCCTAAAAAAGATAAAAATCCAAAAACCAATCCGTGTATTAATAATTAAGATCCGTGTACTTATGATCCAGATACACGGATAATAAGTAAGTAAATACTCTTAATACATGAGTACGGATTTTAATTTGGGGTGCAATAACTGCACGGATTCCGTGTATGCATGTTTTATAAATACACGTACCGAATCGTAGGCTCTACTAAATGTATTTTCAAACACTTAACATTTAATAAATCCCAACAAAATTAACTGAATAAATAAATATTGAAAGGAAGGTTAATTTAAATAATTAATATTTCGGCAGACATTTTTAATTTGAACATCTATAAAAGAAAATGCAATGAAATGAAATGAAATGAAATGAAATGAAATGAAATGAAATGAAATGAAATGAAAAGAATTTGTATTAGGTAACTTCTATCTCATGTGTAAACTATTTATAATTTAATTTAATCTGAAATATCGAACAATTGAAAATTTAATATGAAAAAAAATAACATCTAGAATGGAAAGAGTTTTAACAATATTAATAAAAACCTTTCAATGTAGCTTATTTTTCTATTTGAAATGCATTTTTAATACAAAAAAAAATAAAATATATCCAATAATTTTGCCTTTGAACTAACTTATCACAACTTTTGCTCTTTTGATCACTTTCGATACAAAAAATTTTACTTTTCAATGCCAAACACTCTTTAACTTTAGTTTACTGCCATTTTTTTTTTTTTTTTCAAAAAATATAAAATCACTTGAGAAACAAAACAATTTTCACAAAATCTTGATTCTTTAATAAAAGTATAAATTCTGCCTCAGGAATTTCACAATATTCGCTGCAAAGTATTTCGTCGATGTATCAAAGATATTGAAACCAAAAAAAAAAAAAAACAAAAAAAAATGGCTAAATTGAAAATTTTATAAAAAAATTTGATTTCTTTGTGAAATTTTCTGTTTATTCCATTTTTATAAAAAAAAAAAAAAAACAATCACTATACAGAATACATTATATGTTTTAATTTTAAAGCTCAAATACTTTGTGGCACGTAAGCAATTTCGTGAGGCATTAAAACCATACGATGTTAAAGACGTTATAGAACAATATTCTTCTGGTCATGCGGATCTCCTTAATCGTGTCAGGAATTTGCAATTTAGGTGAGATAAGGATGCTTCCTGTACCAATAATTTTGTTTAACAGTTAATACCAAAAAAAAAAAAAAAAACAAAAATATGCATACATTATACTAAGAACTGTTAAAATAATAAATAATCGTACCTACATATATTTTTTTTTTTTGAGTTAATCCAATGTGATAAATGCATAATTAAAACAATTGTTACATTTGTGTCTATACATATTTTAAATAAAATCACTTGATTTTAATTTTGCAAAATTAAAACAAAAATTACTTAATATATATAAATAATGTTGAATGTTGTACGCTTTTTTGATTATTGAACGCGTTACATAGTTTGTTGTTTATATATTTTTAAAAATATAATTACCTAAGGCAAAAGAATTTTTTTTTTTTTAAAATCCATTTATGGACAAAATAAGTGATATAGGTTTTTCTTTTTGGAAGAACCTTATTTTTTCTATTTTTGGAGACTAACAAAAATTATTTTAGAAATAATAATAAATTAAATTCAATGAAGATGTTTCCTAATTTAACATTTTTATTTTCATCTGAAAATTACAAAAGTTGAGATGAAAGAATTTTTAAAGAAATATCCTCATAACCAACGAGAAAGTTCGTATCATTTTTGAAAATCTTACAATATTTTATTTAAATTTGAGAATTTAATTTTTGAATACCCCTATGTAGGTTAGTTTGTGGTATAGTTACTCCAAATTCAAATATGAAGTAGAAAAGCGATTTTATACGAGCAATTGATAAGAAGAATATTTTCGGCATGTGCGTGATTTCTGTCTTTGAGGGTGATGCGAGATTTTTTTAATTGCAAGATTTCGATAATGCTATATATTTCGACTCTGCGATATTTCGTTATATGGGATTTTTTTTAAAAAAATCAAATTTTTATTTATCAGAGATTTTAGTTTGCTGTCAATCGTATGCCACTTCCTTTCGATATGCTATTGCCTTCGTTTATCCTGACCTTCATGCCTTTGAATGGGCCAAATTTTTCCTTTATATTGTGACAAAGGCTGTAGCTTCCAGTAGTCAACTTTTTCCTTTTCTGATCATTTCCTGATTCTCCTCGGAGCCCCTCACAATAGTCCGTTTTTTTTTTAAATTTGGCGCCAAAAATTATGCCAATCCTTAACGAAAATGAATGAAAATCAAAGATTTAAGGAAATTGAATTCCTTTTTATCTGTATTTGAGGGATTCACAATTTAGATCAGAATTCATAAAAAGCTTTGTCCAAGTGAGGAATTTAAATTGATGTTTGAAATAGCTTAAAATATGTGCTTAATTGTGTACTTTAACATACAAATGATTTCAATACAGATATCTATGTACCAAATTTAATAAAGCAAGTCCAATATTTTGAGCAACGAATTATAATTAATGTTTGTTATATTTCTCTAATTAGCTATTTTCTATTGAAAATATTTTTTTAACCAAATTTTATCAAATTTGACAAGGTTGTCAGTTAACAACCAAATTTTATAAGTCATCCCACTCACAAACTCCAATTAATCTAAAATACTATACTCTGTCCAACAAAAATTGGCAGTGTAGGCAAGATGGGACGTTTGCCTCTCATTCTGGCTACAGTTGATTGCATTAATCTTTTCTTCATTAAAGCTTTCACAGGGTTGTCGCAGTGTACACGATAACACTAATCATTAAAAGCTTTTTCTTAAAGCTCGAAAATCAAAAGCACCTTAACAGAAACTCAAGGAAAAAAAGCTGAACGAATTACTAAATGGACGAGGGTAACTCTGAATGCGCAGCAAGCTGCAGCCAATCGCCATTCGCCACAGCAGTTCAGTGCACACCACACTCAGATGTTCTTTGAATAGGACGTTCGGTCTGTGTCAGATCCTATTGGAAATTCACGGGCGGACAAAAACTTTTCATGGAGGAGTTATTTCAATTTAATATGGTGCAAAAATATGGCACGCTAATGATTTTGAAAAAGCTTTCCCATAAGATGTGTACTGCCTATTTTTGTTGGACAGAGTATAGTTTTATTAATTTTTGTGGTTGGTGTATTTGAGTCTGACGTCATAATAAGAATTCTGACACTTTACAGTTGTAAAATTGTAATTTACCATTATTAAATAAACAAGTGGAATATCTAATCAGCAAACAGTAATTTTAGAATTAGCGTCCCAAAATCTTCCAAATTTCAATCGTTTCCGTTAAAAATTGGCGTGGGATATGATATTTGTTTCCAAAATTCTACAAACGGACCACTGTGCCATATACATTTCGATTGAGATACCAAAATTTCGATGAGCAAGTGCTAATATCTTACGGAGCTTTTCTTGAGGTTCCCAGCAACTAATTTTATTACTTAACAAAATTTGATAGTTAGATTCTATTCACCACCCTAATTTACAGTCAACTGCGCTTATTTAAACTATCGAACTGAAAAAGAAAATGATTAAATCAAACATATAATTTAGGGCACATCATTTTTTTCACAATATTGAATTACTTCGCTTAACTGAAACCTGTGTAGCTGAAAATACCGCCTTTCTAATAAAAAGTTTCGATAAAATCCTCAGCTTGTCATACATAAATGTCAGTTTTGAAGTTCAATAAATCAATTTTCAGATTCCTATCCATATTCTGATGGTAAATTTTATAAAATTTTCTTATATTTTGGATAAATACAATTTAATTTTGCTTTATTGCTACGCTTAAGCAAATATACTTTATTCACATAATCTGAAGTTTGCCATCGGCTAAGTGAATCTTTTTTTCTCAAATTCATACTTAAGCGGAGTCGATTGTACATAGTTTTTATTTTACCTGATTACTGTTCGTGTTCTGTTTTGCTTTCTAAATTTTAAATATTTATAGTCTATGCAAATAGATGTATTTCGATCAATAGGCATTTAAAATATTTTTAGAATTTCAAAAACGTTGCATAAGTTTAGGATCGAACTTTAAGCTTCTGGGGCTAAATAAGTAATAGATACAATATGATTAAATTGGCAAGTTGTTTCTCAAAACTTGTTGATTAATTTGGGACAATAGGATAGTAGAAATTGGATTTGTTGATCGTCTTAAGAAGAAGAAATACAAAATTAAATATATATAAATTTTGATTAATCACCTGAAACTAGGCAATTTTCAGTCGAATTTAAATATCTTAAAATTCGATATGGATAACATCTTTAATTTTAAAATATTTAAATACAATAATGAAAATAGTAAAAGTACCTAAATGTCTTGAGTCAAGACAAACGTATACAGTACCTTCCTTCTCTTACATACTTTCATTTTGGAACCACATTTTAACTAATTTCAAGCCTTAAGACTATTCTAAACAGTAAACACAAATGAATTCACTAAGGTTTCTGGCAAACCACTTTCCTTTTATTCACAATATTATATAGAAATACTCGAATTCTATTGCTTATTTCAAAAGCTTGTAACCGCACCGATTTCCTTAAAACTAATAAATAAACCGCCTTACCCCAATGCAATGCACTTTTCTTGATTGATTTTTGATTTATTTGTTAATGTTAATATAACCCACTGCTTTAAGCATAAAATTATAATTATGGCTATTTTTATGTACACTCAATTATATCATAATGTTTAAACTAACTATACACAACACAGTACATCACATTTTTTGATAAAAACAAAAAAAACTAAAAATATTGCATGGCTGAAGAATAAATAAATAATAATCACTGCATAATTTTATTCATCAATATATATATATATATCAATCATGAATCAAATTAACTTGTTAGTTTTTGTTTTGAATAAATAGAAATAAAATAATTATTCATACAAATAATCAGTGACCATTGTTGTTTTTTTTTTTTTTTTTTTTCTTTCGTTATTTTGTATATTTATTTGTAATCTCTTCTAGACTTGACCAGATACTAGGAAAACAAGGATCAAAAGCAAAAGACGTTTATGCGTCAAAAATTAGTTTAGCATCTCGTGTAGTTAAGGTCGAAAGACAAGTAAGATCAATTAAATACGAAACAAAAATACATGATTTTATCCAAAAGTATGCAACAATTTATTTCAAAAATCAAAATCTTTCTATGATATACCACAGGGTTCTGTTTTCAAGCCACTACTCTTCATTTTAAAATTTATTATAAAAAACAATGCATACTTTTGGGGGCAGTAAATGATTTGTGTTTTTATAAAAATGTTGTAACTTAATTTACCCTCCAGGTAGCCGATATAGAAGAAAAATTAGATATTTTAATTAAAGCCTATATGCAAGACCGCGAACGGTTCTTAGCTCTTCCATTAGTTTCTCAAGTTCAACATTCCAATAGCTCTAATCAAAAACCTCCCGGTGGCGGTGGTGGTGGCGGCGATGGTAGTGGTGGTCCTGGCACCGGGGGTACTGATGGTGATATCGGCCACTCCACTGCTAGCGCAGGTATGGCCAGTGGGACCACCATAACTGGTGCAACAAATGTGCACTCCGCAACCATAACGCACGGTGGAGGGCTTAAGGTAAGTCAAAAATTGTATCTATGCAGTAGAATGCATTAGCCTTTGTTATTATCCTATACCTAATCCAATTTATTAGCTTAAACCAATTCTGATTGAAAAACAGTTCTCAGAACCAAGCTCACCAATAGCCTCGCAATATGAGCAAGGAGTTCCGCGCAGACCGCCAATGCATCGGGGATACTCCGATTTAACAAGTCGTATTAAGAAACGTGTTACTTTAAGGTAAGATTGAAAGGCGCCAGTGTTTAAAATTTAACTTGGTAATGCATAAAAAAAAAGGGATCACTCGTTTTTCAGTTCCATACCACCTCAGTATGTTGACCCGAGTTCGATACAACCCGGTGTTAGCGATGATGTCGTGATAGTTGTACCCGAATTAGATGCAGATCCTCTGGAGTCCGTTTTGGTCGCTCGTTTACCATCAGACCATGATGTATGCCTTGAAGAGGACGCTGATTTGGAACCAAGTAGTCCGAAAACTATAACCGAAAGTTCAAGTAAGTTCATACAAACTATATGTTCGAAATAGATTTGATTTCTATTTTTTTGTGGCTCACGAATAGTTCTTTAATATTATTTTCCTTTTTTTGCAAAATAAAAAATAAGAAACTACACAATAATTTTAAATAATTAAAACGCTTTTTTGCGCAAAATGGTTTTCGATTATTATTTTTATTTTTTTTTTTTTTCAAACACAAAATGTTTTTTCTCACCTAGGAAAAAAAAAACAAATTCAATTAAAAAGAAAACATAGAACATGAACATATACATAATACACTAAATCTTATTATACATATAATAAAAATTAAAATTTCTATGTATATTTAATTTAAGTTCTTTTTTTGGTTAATAACACACGCCTTCTTGAATTTTACTAACTTAATTACAGCATCATATGATGGATACTCGTCGACAACTTCCTTATAGCAACGAAAGGACATTCAATGCAGCCACAATTATGTATCCATATGGGATGGTTCAAATTATCAAGCGTATCACTATGAAGATGATCAAACTACACTTATATGAAATACAAACAAAAATTTCGATCAAAACAAAAAAAAATTCTTAAAGTTAATTTTATGCATTTTTTGTTTTGTTTGGTCAGAGCAAATTACAAATTAATTAAATATAAAAATATTTTTAACCAACGAAAATGATGCAATGAATTTAATTTTTGCTTTCATTTGGCTGCATTGAATGAATATAAAGGTCCTTTAGTGCAATTATAGAAAATCCGTCCTAAAAAAAATTAAGAAAAAAAAGACATATAGTGAGTTTTCTGCTGTTTTACTGTGCAATTTTTTTTTTTTTTATTAAATATCATATTCAGCAAAATTTTTTTTTATAAAAAGCGAATTATGCCAGTTTGTGATATCTTTATGTTAATAAGTGTTAAGTTAAAATAAAAATAAATTAAATTATTGTCCTTTTATGGAACATGATTATTGTATAACTCCTGCCCATCATTTATATTCTGGACGGGAGTAGAGAAATGCCAAATTATAATAGTTACATATAACAATATTTCGCCATTCGAAATTTATGAGACATTCAAGCCTCTTACGGGGTTTAAAACTATACTATGAACGGCCGACATATGCCCACACATAAGGCCTCTTGCCGTCCCACATATATGTACAGTAAATATATAAACCAAACTCTTATTAATTGGCATGTCTTTACTCACTTCCTATTACATATTTTATTCGAAATATTTTTTTTTTTATATATATATTGATGCTCTTATTTTTTTTCATTTTATTGAATTTGTAAATTAAAAAAAAATAATGTTGGTGTGGTCGGTTTTTATAATGAAGAGATATTTAAATTTTATAAGATTATACGTACCTAACCTATATTTAGTGAAGATGCCTATGGGAATTGAATATTTCAGTGGGGAAGACATTTTTATATAGAGTACTTTACAGAAAGCTTAAATCTTAGTTTTCGACCATCAAGTCATTGCAGGGTTGCCACCATATTTATTTAAAAACTATACTCGGTTTTCTCTATTTTCCAAAGGGGAAGAGCTAGAAAAATATATTTTTTTGTAATCGATAGGTTTTTGAATCAGGCGCAAGAAAAAAATCGGAAAAAAATCTAAGAATTGAGATGAAAACGTTTAAAAATTTAAAACGGGAAATTATGGGTTAAAGTAATATAATTTGCAACACAAATCAAGATTATTGATCGTAGTGAATTTTATATTTATTGAAATTTAATAGAAAAGTTTGAAGAATTTTTATATTTATAAGTTTTCTATATATTTGTCGGTAAAATTTTTTTGAAAAAAAAAACACATTTTTCTTGACCAATTTCTAATAATTTTTCGTTTTTACCTTTTTTAGGGGATAGGTTTGGAAATCTGATATTTTAAGATATATGCTTGAAATTATCTATTCGGATTTTAATGGGTAAAATTTGCCCTCACTCCGTTAAAAAACTTACCTAAAATAAAAAAAAAAAAAAAATTATATTCAACGGCAACACTTGTAATATAAATATTTTCATTTTTATTAAAAAAAAAAAAAAAAGAGAAGACATATTTTAACATACGGTTTTAAGTGACTGACTTAAAATTGATAAAAGCATTGAATATTAAAAACAATAACAGTATATAGGTACTTAATAATGTAAAATAAAAAAAAAAAAACAAATATTTAAAAAAAAAATTTTTCAAAATTTTCAATTTGAAAACTAATTTTTCAAAAACAATCAATTAAAAAACTTAAGTTAAAAATAAAATGAAAGAATATATTTCTGACTTTAAAATAAAGCTATAACATTATAGCGTAAGTGCTGCCGTTGTATTTTAATATTTTTTTTGTTTTGAAGTCAATTTTTTTTACCAAATTGCCCCTTCCTCATTTCTAAACGATTTTTTTCTCATTTCCACTTAAACAACATGCTCTAGCTCTATAGCATCATAATTATGTGAATGACCCATATATTATACGAAACTGCACTTGCTTCACAAACTTAAATAAAATTTATAGTTCAGTATTATATATTTCATAATGTTTGTAGCCATCGTTTCAATTACTATAAAGAGGATTCAAATCCAAATTTTGCAATCACCAAGGTCTTATAGGGTTGCCGCTATATTGTTTTAAAGAGTTAACTTGCCTTTTATTTTTTTCAAGGAATTTGGGTTTCACAATTTTATAAATATTGTATTTTTTCATATTTTGAATATTTATAAAGTCATAACCAATTATTTAAAAAAAAAAAATAGGATTGATATTTAGTTGGTCAAATATTCGTAAAAATTGTAATTCGTTATACTTATAACTCATAAAGGGTTTTTCAATAGGGGCTTCCGAACTTTGACAGTTGATAGCGGACATATTTTTGAAGCTTCATCTGTAAAATTGGCTGTCATCACGATGGGCGGATATAGCCTTCAACAACACGTACAAATGATAAAATTGTTTTATCAAAATGGGTGGTCTGTTCGGGCAACGTTCTGCTTGCTTCGCCCATTTTACGATCGCCACCTACCGAGAGGATTATTCGCAGTGTGGTGGATAAATTTGAATCCACTGGTTCAGTAAACGATCAGCCAACACCCGCACGTCGACGAAATACAAGATCTTTCAAAAAAACATCCCCGCTGTCCGTGAGAGTGTGCCGGCGAGTCCGAGGCAGTCGATTTCGCGTCGCTCAAAAGAACTCGGCTTTTCGCAGACCACAACTTGGCGAATTTTGTGTCGTGACTTTGCACCCGCACAAAATTCAACTGACCCAGAAGCTGAAAGTAAACGACCATAGAAAACGACGTGTGTTGGCTGAATGGGCTCTGGAGCATTTGGAAACTGACCCTAATTTTCATCGAAAAATCACGTAAAGCGATGAGGCCCATTTCAACAGACAAAATTGTCGAATTTGGGATTTTCTGAAGTCGCAGGTCTCTGCGAATAAGCCACCGGGCCCTTAAAGCCAACAAAACCCATCGGTCAAATTTAGATTGATTTAGGCGCTAGAGTCATGGAAAATTGGACATTTCCAATGCGTGCCATCCAAAGAAGCCGAGGCAGTTATTTGACCGATGTTATATTCCATACATAATGGCATCGATAGGCCTTTCAAACGAATACAAAATGTCAACGATATCTCACACACACTTTGTTTTATTTAAATTTAAAGATAGGAAGCGCCTAATGAAATACCCTGTTCATACAATTTGAAATAAAACATAATATCTTCTTCGTCTCAAAAATAGTCAAGATTATTTTTTCGATAAAATCAAAAATTCGGATGTTTTTTATAATAATTATTTGTAAAAAAAAACGAACCTACATTCAATTGAGGAAAGTGGCAACCCTGCATATGGTTATTCGCCTCAAATGAGGATTAAGTTTCCTGAAAATGTCTTTCCCAATGAAATTTAAAAAAATAACTTCAATATAAATACGGGACTATAATTTGTTTGGAACTTAAAAAAAAATCAGTTAGTGCATTAAACACAACCGACCACATAGTTATTATTAAATTTAATATTTTTGATTTCATTTTAATTTATTTATTTGAGTTGCCTATGTTGAATGATAACATCAATATAATATATGTATGTACCCACATCGGTTCCTTAAACTTACTCTTAAATAAAACCATCATCACATAAATAATAAACAAAATCCAATATAAACAATTTAAACAGAATCATTTTTAAAATAAAAAAGAACCACATTTGAATTGAAATTATTTACCTTAAATATCACTTCTACTGTATGATGTACAATGTTATACCGCTAAATGCAAAATGAAAACTGTTTTATTATTTTTATTTTTTTTTTAATATTTATGTTGTAAAAGAAACATTATACCTAACTACTGATATCTTTATGTTGTGGTGTTTTTTTTTTTTTTAATTAAAATGAAAAGATACTCCCATCAATATGGATGTTGCTGCGGAATGACAACTACTGTGAACTCGTTGTTGATGTTGTTTAATATATTGTTTAACCCAAAATATTATATCCAAATATTGGTGTTTTATGCATAATTTGTTTTTTTTTTTTTTTTCTTGAAAATCTAGATAAATTTTATAAATTTTCAAACTCATTACAGTTATCCTTATGGATGAAGAGGTCGAAGATCTTGAAGAAGAGGATCTTGATTGTGAAGGTGAAATGGATCCAGAATCGCCCCCGTGGGATGTTTATGGTGAGGGTGATCTTGATGTCGATGGAGATGGAGATGGTGATGTGGATGAATCCACTGAAGATACTGCCTTATTACGAGTAGCAGCTAGAACTGCAATTATAGTTACTCCAATTAGTCCGGTAAGATATTCAAAATAAAACAAAACAAAAACTACAACAGTGTTGTGTATTTTTTTTTTAATTTTCGCAGGTCAGTTCTGCCCATGACTTGGCACGTCTCGAAATCGACGGTAGAAATGGTAATATGTCCTGTGATAATGGTAGTGGTAGATCGTCGAAATCAATGGATCTATTGCGTCCAGATTCAAGTTCGCCAACAACAAGACTGCTTCCATCTTCGAGTAATTCTGTGGATATCTGAGAATGGTTTTTTATTCAGCCATCTGCAATTGGATTTAGTTTTTGTTGTTACCTAATTTAAAATCTATAAATTATAAGAAAATATTATTAAAACAAAACTCTAACTACATAAACTAAAATCCTAATTATAATTACAAAAAAAAAAATAAATAAATAAAAACACACACAACAAATACAAAATCCATGAAATGGCTGAATATTATAACCCTAAACAAAATTCTACCTATATATAAGTTAAATATGTAACGCAATTACTTTAAGTAGCAAAAAGCTTCATATGACAAAAATTATAAGTTTTACTCTACAAACTTATGTGTAAATACGTTTTTTTTACATGAATACAATATAAGTACTTTGAGTGATTTAATTATATTTATAGACTAAATTTTAGAAATATTCTTTTTTAAAATTTCAACTTTACATTAAAAAAAAATATTAAAGACCAAAATACAGAATAAATCAAAAAAAAAATAATTATTACCTACAAGCTTCAGTTATGTTTTAGTCAAATAGAAAATGCACAATTTTATTAAATTCAGTAAATATATAATTAGGTACCTTCTTTATCTGTATAGAATAAAACAAACAATGTTATTATATCAAAAGTTAAAATATATTTTCTATTTATATTGTTAAGTTTCAAAATTCTATTTAAATAAATAAATGAAAATTTTTTTTAAATAAAATTCTTTTGTGAAATGATACTATGTGTTAAGTGTAAATAACATAATTTTAGTTTTAAATAATTTAATAGATGAATTTATTATTAAATTTAACACAATAAATTACAGATTTCAGTTTTAGATTTAATTGTAAATAATGTAATAAGTAATATATATATTGGTACATACATAAATAACTAACATTTTAAATACATACAAGCATACTATAGTAAAATTTCGAAATTCGCATAGTCACGCATTATTATAGTAACACATAAATCTGACAATAAGAAATACGTCTAAAATTGTATATTTACAAATTTGTGCTTATTTTTTTTTTTCTTATTTTATTCTTAATTGTGTGACCCAAATTCCTAAGCTTCAAAACAGATTCTTATAGTATTCAATTTTTGTGTTTAATTTAATTTGGTTTTTTGCGTCTTTTTTCTGTCTTATGAAACAAGAACCCATTGATTCTTATGAAACAAAAACACATCAACCACAACCAGGCGAAATAATAAAAACATGTTTTTGTTTTTATGACTGGCTGTCGAATACATGGATTTGTGTACGGCCAACGTTCCCCGAATGCAAATAGCATCGTTGTCGATTATTTCACACGTCACACGTCTTTATGGCACAACCCACACCGCACAAACGAATCATAAAAAAACGTGTGTGTTAAAACAAAACACGTTTCTTGCCCTATGAAACTAAAACGTTTTTACTGATTCAGTGTGTTTTTCACAGCTTAACTGATTCACTAATTCTGCACTATTTTGGATGATCACTAGTTAGACTCAAAAACAATACATGGAATACCTACATTATGTACTTGGACGTTGTTTATGTTCATATCGACTTTTACTAGCCGTGTTCCTTTGGAGGTGGCGAAGTGATCGTGAGTACTTTGCTAGCCATTTTGAATGGACCGCACAAAATTGGTTCTCCTACAAACCTCATCTACTCGCCATGAGAGCACGAGCAGTTGGTAATACTAGACTAGATTATTGTGCGCATCTACTCATGAGTAGTTCGCCTCCTCCAAAGGAACACGGCTATTGACGCTCCCGTACTTTATCTCATTTTGATGATAATGATAAGAAAGAGATGGCCAAGTGAGGCAGGATTTCCTCTATTTTTTACTGTCTGTCCTTTTTTTGGCACTCTAATACAACAGAATCCAATTTTTTTCATTTGGAAACAATGGCAACTATCACACGCCACGAACTACTGCATCGATTAATAGTGTCGATAAGATTTTTTGGTCGTGTGAAACGAAAGTGTGTTGGCACTTTAGTTCGAACTCTGAACTCGAAGCAGTGTGCCGACGTTGTGTGTAAAAAAGGAACGAACTAGTTCACTGATTCATTTTTGTATGTTTCTATTGTTTCTTGTTGTCAACTTGTGGCCATTCATCACCTTATTTTTTAAATTCATATGATATTTTATTAAAGGAAGTAAAATACTAATATAAAAATGACAAATAGACCACAAAAGTTTGGGTGGGTTCATTCTAAAATAGTAGTTTTACTCGAAATAATAAAGAATTGACAAATATTCGTTTTGACAGCTGGTTATGACATAGAATTATACGTCGATATGGTAGATCGATTATGGCTTGTAAGAGGGGTAATATTTATTTAATTAAATCTCCATTCCAAGTATTCCTTCAAATACTCTGGAAAACGTTTATAAAAATTTTGATAAAACTTCGTACACGAAATTTAGCGAGCAAATGAAAAATACCGGATTTCAGGTTTCTGTAAAAAAAAAAAAAACCGGAATCGTTATGAGAAAATTGGTCGAAAAAAACGACGTTCTGTCATGCAATTTACATGTTAAATGCAATAACAACTAATCCCATTCGGGCTTAGCTAAGCACGGAGAAAAACTGAGTTACCGGCGTGAATTGCATACTTGTTATCGATAGTTTGTATGGAAACTATATTTTGTTTCTGTAATGGCGTCGCTTATCCCCGATATCGTTATTTTTTTCAACCAAATCCCTCCGTGATTGCAAAAAAACACGGCTAATATTGCATTTTAATTTCGTTCAAGCATTTTTTTTTAAACAAAACAAATTTTTTTAGACTTTTTAAGTATTATGCCGAAAAGAATTATGATGCTATAAGTTAAAAAAAGGATTTTCAATATTTTAAACGAGTAATGCTGGATTTACAGGACTGACAAATTGTCAGTTTTTATACTGCCAAAAGAATGAATTTTTCCATTGTTCTGTCAGTTATTTGACAGTTAACTGCCAGACTACTGCCCATTTGTCAGCCGTGTAAATGCCAGCATAAGCATCGTATATCGTATCTACTTATCTGTTTAACATTTTATTAAAACAAATCACCAAATAACTATGTCATCAGAAAAACTGTGTTACCGACGTGAAATTCATACTTGCAAGCATTGACTTATTATATATATATATATTATTATATATTATATATATATATATATATATATAATAAGTCTATGCTTGCAAGGTTCAAAACTAAAGTTTTGGTTCATGACACGTAATCCCGATAGAGAGCATGATCTCGTGTTGTTGTTTTAATGTATATTTTTGAATGATCTATATGGAACATTTCTGATAGTAAAAAGCGGCTAAAGCATCTTTACTATTAACATTTACTACAACCACCCTCCCCCACTCTACCATATTTCTGAAATTTTCAATTTTCTTGTTAATTATTTTTTTTACTTTGTAATATAAAAGGCAATTTAAATAAGTTATAATATAATACATAATTTAAAAAATAAATGAAACCAATATTTTTTTTTATTTTCTTGACATTTACGTTTTTGATTTTTTGTTTTTATAATTATTGCTAAACTATAAAAAGCAAAAGGTTAAAACTTATTTTATAAACAAGAAAAATTGTAAAAATAAAATGTAAATACGAAATCTGTACAAAATTTGCATTGTATAATTAAGTATATATATACATTTAAAACAATAACTCTAAATAGCTAATAGAATAATATTAAAAACGGCAAATTAAATTCAAAGATATTTTTTAAATAAGTCGATTAAGTAAATAAATAAATTTGCTTGTAACAAAAAATAAAGTCATGAGCATTAAATTAAAAAAAAATAATTCTAATTAGATAATTATTTTCAACCTTTATTTTGTTTTATTAATCATTTTTTACTTTCCCAATGTTTTATACTTACAATTTAAATTCAAAAGACATTAATTTAAGAGTATATTTTATTTTTGGTTTATATTCTTAGTTTTTTTATTTAGTTAATTTTTTTCATTAATAAATGGCATAATTATATTTGCTTATTATTTGTTTCTTTTTGTTTGTAATAGTGGCCAATATGGGTATGACTCGAATGTAGAAACTTATTTTGACGGATATGAGGTTAATAAATTATGAGTTTTTATTTTGGTTTTTGCATTTAAATAGCTGATTTTGAAATCACATATAAGGAAAATTACAATTAGGTATAGTGACAACAGTGTTGTACACCTATCTCTTTTTACTAATGTTTGTGTGTTTTCATGAATTGTTTGTCTTTTTCCTTTACATTTCATTTTACACTACCTTAACATGTTCAAAACTGAAAAGCCATCTACCCGCAAGATTAAAAACTAATTTTCGGATTATGTGGGCAGTGCACTTAACTAAGTCCGTACGAAATTGTTGTATTTAACATGCAAATTGCTAAGCCCCGACGTGGCTTTTGTAAAAAAACATGCTTATAGATCCAGATAGAGGGAGCTAGGGGATTCCAAGTTGTTGTTTATAGCCGTGTTTTATTATCTACGGATCTGGATCAGGATCATCCCATGAAAATAAAACGATACGGATCCTAGTGACAATTGTGTTGTATACCTATCTCTATTTTCCTTTCGTTGTTTTATTTTTCATGTATTTGTTGTCTTTTTTCTATACACTACATTTCACACTACCTTACCATGAGAAGCCATCTACCCGCAAAAGTAGGAACCATTTATCGGATCTTTAAAACAGATCCAGATAGAGAGCAGGATCCCAAGTTGTTGTTGTATTACGTGTTAAAAAATGATCCTGATCCAGATCCGTAGATAATAAAACACTGCTATTATGTGTTAAAAAATGATCCTGATCCGTAGATAATAAACGCGGCTGACTGATTATTATCAGCTGACACAGCACACTAGTGTCAGCACAATATTTAAACGATGCCAGTTGGGCTTTTCAGTTTTTTTTGTGAAGAAAATACTGGGAAGTTTTAGACCATTTTCACGGTGAAATTATTAAGGGTATAAGATGGAAGAAATTATGACAACTTGTCAATCTTGAAAATCTTGAAAATCTGGCAGTAGTAAAATACATGATGATGATGAGATATTTCACGAAGACAAGTCTGCAATGCATAACCAGATTTGACAACGTTTTCCGTTGCAGATCACACGACTTCACAACTTTGGACGTTATTCACATTGGATTCACGCCTCCGATTTTTTTATTTATTTTCTGTGTTTTCTATCGCCCACATCATAGTGAGAAAGAGATGACCAGGATGAGGAAAGGCAGGTCTTTTAAATTTTTTTTTTTTAACCTATGGATAGACGTTTTCTTTTGTGACATTTGTTTTCTCCGTCCGTCCTTTTTCTTTGGCTTATAAATACTACAGAAAGGGTACGTTCGGGTAACTATTCACAGCTATCCATATTGGTTTGTGTTTTCGTAATACCATTGAAAAATTCAGCTGATGAATCAAATACCTAAATGTCTTAAAATTTGTTATACTTAACGATACATTGAAATTTTGACGAATAGCTGATTGTAGCTTATCATAGCTGACTACACCTACAGCTGACTATTCATTTTGCTTCGAGGTGATAAAAATATAAAAATAAAAATACGGTTTAAAATGTATACCAGTATCATATGGAACGTTGCTGGATACATAATTGACGATACAAGAGATTTGCAATACAATTTAAATGAAATCGTCGCGTTAAAAACTCAATTGCCCCCGCTTTTGTTAACTACTGTTCTGGCTTTTGATAGCAAAAATGTTACCTATCCGGTTTTAGTCGTTCACAAACGCATTGGATACAAATGTGTCTCAGATAGCCTATCCATCTACCATACCGCCTAAACGCGGCCAATCCAATTTTTTTTTTATCTAGAAACATATTTATGTACATATTTTTGTAAAATACAAATTTTATTTTGTAAATACCTACAAAATGTGTGTTTTGTTTTAACAACTACCCGCTGAACGTCAGAGTAAGTCGGTTGTGTTCACATTAAAATAGTAGTTGGAGTCACGTCAAAAATAACTCAGAGGAGTGAGTTCAGAATTTGATTTAATTTTGATCGCGGAGACAATGGTTGCCACACACCCCACCTTCGCTACGCCCCTGAACCCCTCCCTCCAAAACACTAAAACAAAAGTAGAAAAAACAAGTCACAGAGCAATGAAATTCAGCTTGCTGTTTAGTGATAAAGTATAATCAGCTGATATTTTGACACATATACCCTTGACATGAAATGAAGGGAGATATTTTGATTCAAAATAGATTTTATCGGCATTTAATCTATAAAAATTGGCGTTTTGTCCCGGCGATCGCACTTGGACTCAACAGTTGACTAGTGAGGGCCTTGTCAATTCGCATTTTTTATTAATAAAGGGAGGTATTTTCGTTGACTAGCTTTCCAGTTACTTTCCAATAAAGGATATCCTAATGGGAAGGCACTTTTTTTTGACAGCTGGCCAATCAGAGACGAGAAACTTGCCTTACCTTCAAGTCCCTCATGTCTTCTAAACGTAGCCAATTCTAAGCTTATCTGATGACCTAATAAAATTTTGGGAAACTTTCATGAGTTTATAAATTGGCGAATAATTGTAAGGTAGCTTAATAAAATGTTCCTTGGACTTTGTGACACGAGAATTAAGTTAGCTCATTCTTAATTATTTTCCATTATCACCTATCTAGAATTTTAAGTTACCTACAGCAAAAGATTTAAGGTCGATACAAATTAATTAATGAGAATGACTATAAGGTGGGTAGATAAACATCTGTTGGGAAATGTGATGAGATCATACTTGATTTCTGTATCAGTTTTTATGTAAATAAATAAGTACCTACTAAGTAATGTCAATTGTAGTAGTATTATGTTAAACTTTACTCTAGAGTTATGTAGGTGCTTTAGTTTTTGTTTAAACAATTAATGTAGCTATGCCATTTCTATTAGTTGTCAATTTTATTTGGTATTTCTCAATGTAAAAGGATTTTATTTTAATTCTTTGTTCCACCCTATTATATCTACCTTTTCAAAAGTAAAAATAAAAACTTGAAGCGAATTTCGTTTTTAAAAAACATTATAAATAGTTTCTACTAAGCAGAAACGCATCATAATTATATGTAATAATCAAATAATATATTAAATATAAATACACATATACCCTTCTAATTTGAAAAAAAAGGATAAATCAATATAATATGCTTATGCTTATATGTATAGAAAAAACAAAATAATAATTAGCGTCCAACATTGATTTAATATAATTTGATTGTAATTTTCATAAATTTTTTTTGTTAAATATCGAAATAAAAATGTTGATTTAAATTTTCAAAAAAAAAAAACTAATAATTATAATTATGAAAATGATAACCTTCAAGGGATCACAAAATGGTACAAGAGCTTTACAAAGAATAAATATAATATATTAAACAACACTATATATACATAACAATATATATATAATTTAAAATTAAAAAAAAAACTCACTTTAACCTATGTACAGTAGATTTAAAATACTTTATAAGATTTTTAAATTATAGAAAATAAAAAACAAAACACGTGACTAATCTAAGCAAACGTATATTATATTAACTTACTTTCAAATTGTAAAATAAATTTAATAAATAAGTAGTTAAATAAATTTAGTATTAAAAACTATAATAGGGAATTTTTCATGAATTTAGCGTTTTCTTATTTCTTATTCGCATTTTCTTTAATTCATAGTCAAAACATTATGTCTTCCACCACCAATTTATTATTGTTTATTTGCTTTTATATGTACCCAACAAAAACACTTTCTTTTGATTATTTCCATTAGACTAAGTTTAAATTTAAAATGATTAAATTTAAAATAAAACTAAATCGTTCCTTCAACACATCTTGGGTACAAACAAATTCTTAACTGATAAAAAGTCATTAGATAAAAAGTACTTATAGCAAAAAGGAATCGTTTATAAAAGAAATTAAAAAAAAAACACACACACACACAAACATTTATGCTGGCAATGGAGTATTATTATAACTCGTCTAGCCAATAATATTGCTTGTAACCTGCCACGCATTTAAGCCTTATTTAATAAAATGGATTAGAAAGTATCACTTCGAAAACAGAAATTTGAATTTTAATAATGCTGTTCTGATTAAGTATTATTATATTAAAAAAAAAAAAACATTAAAAATTGATGCTACATATATGAGAATTAAACTCATTAAATTTAATTAAATTATATTATATTTGCCAATTGTTTCTAATTAAAAACAGAATTTATTTTGTATAGATTACCTATTTTAAAATAAGAAAAAAATATAGTGAACGCGTTATCGAATTTTTAACATTAGTAAAAATTGTTATGCTTAAGATTATTGAAAAAAATAAATTTCAACGCTGTACATTAAATACGTTTAATTAGTTGCTTCAAGGAAAAAAAGAAAATAATGTAAGGTTTTATTATTATTACATAGAAGAAAAAATGATATTATAGAAAAAAATTTATTAATAAAAAATGACATTTTTAATAAAAAAAAAAATGAATTCATTCTGTTTTATTTCTTTAAAATGGTAGATATGTACATATATATTGTTTGTGCGAAGTAGATATTCCTATATTTACTGACAATAAGACAAGTTGAATATTAAAACTAAGCACAAACAAATAAAATAAGTTCCAGCTTTTGAAAAAATTATTCGAAATACTTGTCTCAAAAATTGTTTTTATTACTCTGCCGAATTTAGACGTTGGCATTGCACTGCTAATTTATTAAGAAGGTTCAAATAACAAGGACCGATGTAACGTTGTGTGTAAGTATGAGAGGATATAAATAAGTTACGTTATTATCAACAAATAAAATAAAAGAATTTTAAATTTTGTGTTATGTTTTTATTTAAAAACTTTTTCGTAAAAATTTAAGTCGATTTAAAAGCTTATTTAGCGTGGTCCAAGTTAAAAAGTCGGGTTTGCTAATTATAATCGAGTTTACCATATTTTTAGTACCGTACTATCTCCATTTATGACACTTTGACATTTATAAATGTCAAAAGGGGTATTTGCATATGGTGAATTCCTTTCAACGAAGGAATCGATTTTTTTCTAAACAGAATCGATTTTTTTCTAAACCGGAACGATTTGTTTCTGTCAATTGAAAGGAATTCGTAAAAGGATCGATCGACTGAAAATATTGTTTAATATTTTCTTTAATTATGTAGAGTACTTTGCAACAAACACAAAAAAAATTTGGCCTCCCAAAGCTCCCCAATAAATTGGACGTATTAGAAATGTGAAATCTTTATTTTTTTTAGACAAAATTCTGAACAGAATAGATTTGGAACTTCCATCAGACTTCAGAGCCAAACTAGCAAAAAAAAGATCAATAGTTTGACAGAAAAATGTGTAGGGAAAACAAAAAACATGTGATTGGGTAGGTTCAGAAGACGTAGGGACTTGAAGGCAAGGGAAGTTTCTCGTCTTTGATTGGGCAGCTGTCATAAAATTGCTTTCCAACTAAGGCAACTTTTATTGGAAAATGACTGGAAAGCTAGTCAAGAAATATCTCCCTTCATTTC
Source organism: Leucozona laternaria (assembly GCA_932273885.2). Classification (NCBI taxonomy): domain Eukaryota; kingdom Metazoa; phylum Arthropoda; class Insecta; order Diptera; family Syrphidae; genus Leucozona; species Leucozona laternaria. The sequence goes on along the minus strand of OW026368.1, from coordinate 15,252,591 downwards.
AAGTCAAGTGCATTTATGTCAAAATATCAGCTGATTATATTTTGTCATTAAACAGCAAGCTGAACTTCATTGTTCAGTGACTTCTTTTTTCAACGTTTGTTTATAGAAAAGATTTAATGAAAAAATGCATCATTAGTAAGAAGTATTGAAAAATTATAATTTACAATTCGTAATTGATTTGTGTGAGGTGTTTTTCAGATCAAAATTTTATTATAAAAACTATCTGCACTATAAACGGAAGGTAAAGGTTGGAACTAAAGTTCCAATTTTGGTATGAAAGACATCTCAAAAAATAACTAGATTCCTTTGTAAAATTTGCGTTCAATGAATGCACTTGACTACATATGTAGTCCCTTGTGTCTGCTGAACGTACCCATTGTGATTGGTCATTTTTGTTTGTTTTCCCTACATATTTTTATGTCAAAATTAGAAAGAGAAAAGACAAAGATAGTTTCTGGAAAAGCCTAATTCTTTTGTTGAAAGGAATTCGACAATAGTTTTGCACCAAATGTCATTGTTTTAGACGTGTTCCGCTGTTAATGATCATATTATCATGCTAATTAGACGGCTATTTATGGTTCAATCCAAAACAAGCTAGTATTAGGTTATATTTTTGATTTGTATGCATTTCATAAACATCATTAAACGTCGTTCATTGCAATGTAAAAGAACTTCTCTCAAAACGAGAATTCCTTTTTTAAATACAACATACCAGCAATGAAATATTTCATCTTTGGCAATACAAATAAACTAAATTAATTAATTGCTAATTTTAAGACGTTTAGAAAGTAAAATCAGTTATTATTTTGATGCCAAAATAAAGCTGATGGTTGTATATTATTATTTTATTAAACAAAAATATTATATGATAGCGATTTTTTTGAATATTTCAATTATTGAACTACCTTATCTATGATAATTGAAAATTATACCAGTTTGGTAACAAACAGTTCTTCTTCAATAGGTCTGTTTGGTATCTTTTTTCAGCAAAATGTGTGAAACCTATCAAAACACCAAAGAGAGAACGAATTTCTCAAAAATGGAGAAACTTACAAGAAAGTTAACAAACGCATTGGACCACTTTTGTGTACAAAACATCTGAATTTTACTCCTCACATCAACAATCACATGCCAAAAGTCTGGTTCTGTTAACAATTTGTGTTTTAATTTAAACAAAAATTACATGAATTATAAATTTCCCAAGTTATTTATTATTTATAAAGTTAATTTTCACATACCTATCAGAAACCACAATTTCAAATTAAAAGCAAAAAATGCCTTCCAGCTGGGTGTTTTGACAGTCTTTACACTTCTTGCACACAGAAATTTATGTAGCACAAATTCGCAAGTTATCCAATGGAGGGGAAATTTTGTTCTCTCTCGATGTGCTCTCTCGTTGCAACTTTTTCGGAGTTAACAAACAGGAATTTGTGAAAATTTGTGCAAATTCGCAAGAAATTTCACGTTACCAAACAGACCTAATGTAGTAGAATTTTTTAAAGATTTGGTACCAACGTGAATTTATTGGACGCCAGTTTATAACAGTTTTTCGCCATTAAAAGTGGGTGTACGTTAACGTGCTTCGCGCGACTTGAAAAAAAACTCTGGGTGCCTAAAGTATGCCCACCGGCGGAGGGCCCTGGCCCTGCGGGGCCGCATAAACAGTACTTTTATAAACCAAAACTGTTATAATTGGCATGTTTAGAGTCACTTATTTTTATTTTATTATTAGACATTTTAATGCTTGAATTATTTTCTTATTCTTATCAGGTTTTAATTAATTTGTGAATAAGAAAATAATATTATTAATCATACAAATATGAACAACAGGCGCTGAAAAGACATTCTAAAATTAATTCAGAATGGTCAAGCGAGGCATTTCATTACTAATTTCCCTCTTATACTTGTCGCTTAACACACCTTTTTGTTAGTATCGTAGAATTTAAATAATAAATAAGGACCCTATCGGGAATCTCGAAATGTATTTCGTTTCCACCGAAATTTGTTTGCTATCACGAATTTCCCTAGAAATATATATGTATGTATGTATGTAGGTATCCCATGAACCAAATGAGATGACGTTATGGAAAATGTATTCCCGGAACCAATCAATTCTAAGGGAAACTTTCGAGCATGATTCACTTTGCCAATTATTTTCGTAGGCATTTGTCACATCACCGAGCAACTGATTTTCATTAGTTTTGTTCTAGTTTTGTTTTTTGTTCATTTCATTCTGGATACTCTAAATAAACCTTTATTCTTTTCCATATTTTCTATTCCCTATCCGGAATAAATAAGGAAACACACTTATCCTGTGCTCGTTTGTAAAAATATAAGACAGGAATAATAGATACAGCCCTATTCTGCTATCCGATTCGATCGAAACTTTCAACTCACGTGAATGTTTCATTCAAAATTCACTTTGCCTCAAATTCTTTATTTAAAACTTATGCTTTTCCAATGCAAATCTTGACCCAGTAGCAAAATGCATTTGTTTACATGAACGTTTAGCAGAATATTGCTGATAGTTTCTGCAATACTTACCCAATTCTTGTTAAAATTCCTTCATTTTTTTTTAGTAGAAATGCGTTCAAATTAAGCACTTTTATTTAATTTTTCTAACAAATTTGTTTATATTCGATTGTCATCCAACACAGATATTTTTTACATCAACATTAACATTACAATGTACGGCATATGTGAATTTTCCTTTAAATAATATAAAACTGATCTTCATGTTCATTTAAAATTATCTCTTAATTTTTCCATTATAAAAAAAGGCTGCCATCTCATGGAAATTGAAACTGCTGAAGTTTCTCACCGACTTAGTATTTAAGATCAATAAAATTGTATCAACATTTTCCATCTTCAAAGGCATTCGTGGCTTCGATTCCTCAATGATACATTAAAGAGAACATCCTAGAACGATTGAAGAGTTAGTTAAACCAAAAAGAAAATGCAATCACATTTATATACTATGCAAATGTATATCTATATACTCAACCATTTGAAAAACTTACAAAATTTTTCCAAAATTTCATATTCCACTTTGCTATTCTAAGACAAATCCAACTCAACAAGAAATCTCAATACAACTAGGTATGTGTATACGTATAATTGAAAAACGATGAACCAAAATTCAAACAAAAAAAAACAACTCATCAATGTGTATATAAACAAAACTTATGTGTATTTCTTCATTTAACTGAGATACAATCCAAAAAACATTTACAATCGTAATAATAATAATAATTAATAAACCTACACAGATAAAGAAAGAAAGAATAAGACAAACTTGTGTGAAAACTATAAAATAAATGGATTTTAAGAGTTAACTAAATTTGTTGCTTTGCTCGAACTAAACAAATATAATATAAAATTGAAAAATAAAATAAAATAAAAACACTATAACTCATTTTTTTTTTATATTTTCGTTTTCTTTTTGTTTTTAAGTTCTTAATGAAAAAAATTACAATTACAAGTTAATTAGTTAACAATATATATAATAATTACAAGCTTAGTCGAATATATAATATATATTTATACCAAAAACATTATTTTAATTATCTTCTTTTAATTTTACATTTGTTTTTAATTTGTATTTATTTTATTTTCAATAAAGTTAATCTCTAAATTCTAGTAACAGAACAAAAAAATCAAAGGAAAAAATAAGAATAAGACAAGAAACAATTATTTTATTTAAAATATTTTGCTGGATACAATTAATGAGTTAATTAATTTATTAATTAAATTAATTACATGTAAAGAGAATGTGTTTGTGTGTAGAGAGAGAATGTACAAAAAATGTGGAAGAAAAAGAAAAAATAAAAAAAGATTGCAATTAATGTTAGCCATCGCGCTTGGAAAATATTTTGAAAAAAATTTACATAATTGGATCCGGTCCTTGACCGTCCAGATCTGAGACCTGACTCTGGTAGTGCAGTGCATCTTGGTAGGCCTTCTTGACGGCTTTCCGCTCGGCCGGTTTTCGCGACTCGACCAATTTGTTCTGGTCAAGTTGTTTATCAATGCCGAGAATTTCTAGCTTCGCTTCGGGTAGCCATTGCCATGTTCGTTTCGCGTCGAAGAAGAGTACCAGAAACACTTCTTCGGTGTGGTTTTTGCGCAGCGCTAGAACCTCGGCGGGCGGAGCGGGCAGCGGCACACCATTATACACAAAGCCTTTCGGAGTTTTTGGATCGAGAATGAGGGCTGGATACCAAGGATAACCGCGACACTTTGCCCATACCAATTGCAATGGCTCCAGCGGTGGCTTGATCGGTTCTATTGGAACCTGTGGAACCGGAGTGGGAATTCGGCGCAGGAGTGAGGAGTTCTTGGACGGTAGCAGACTTTCATTCATTGGAAGATGATTATGGTGGTTGGTGTGGCTGTGGGAATTTGATTCCGATTCATTTACGCTAGCCATCTCTTCGTCTTCGTCGTCATCTTCGGACGTGGAATCATATTCCGAGCCGGATCCACTAACTCCGAAGCCTGAGCAGCTGCTGCAAGGGCTGCCGGAAATATCACTTAGGTCGCTTTCGTCGCTCTCAGAGTTGTCGCCGCCCGCGTTTGCTCGGTACACCCGAAAGCTGTCCGGCATGTTTTCCAGCAAATTTTCTCGGGGGGCAGTGATCTTGGCGGGACTTATGGACATACTGCGCAGGCGATCGTTTGATAGGCGTTTATTCTTTATAATCCGCTTTGGTGACTTGATGCCATCGATCATCATGGGCAGGTCGTTAGATTCCTCCTTGAGTGAAGAGATTTCTGGACGTTTCATTGCGGCTTGTGCCTTCCGTGTGAACAGGACAGCAGTTCTTTAAAGAAAAATATATTTTTAAAAATCCTATTGACAAATCTTTATAAATTACTTACCTTCTATTGACTCCAGCAGGTGAAGCGCTATTAGTGACTGCCTTGAGCGGACTGCAAGGCGGTGTCTGAAGCGGTAGTTGACCTTTGGTGCTCTCGACTTCAGGCTCATCTTCATCCATTTGTTCGCAGTCTTCTCGAGAATGATTGATTCCCATGGAGTTTCTCTAAAAGGATACAAAGGAAAAAAGATTTAAAAGTCAGAAAAAAAAACTTTTTGAAAAAAGAAAATAAACTGATTCCTACCACAGCTGCTTTAGCCTTAGCCATCGCTTTACGCATTCGACCAATCTCCACGCGAATTTGTTTGATTTTCTTAGTTCGATGCTGAGGATTCTTCAGCACCTGTGATTTGTCAGCAAGGATTAACATTTTTTGGATGACATCCTCCGTTGGATTTATCTTTAGCAGAACCTTCAGTTCTTCTTCCACTTCGATGGCAACACAATCGTCATTCTTAATGGTCTCGACAATTCCCTCCCTTTGCAATTCTTCTCGAGTGTTCCGGAATAAGGGTGCACCTTGATCACGCATTCGAATGCCAGCACGATAAAACACTGTATCTTTATTATTGTAAGCCAGGCAATTCTTGACCATCAAATCGAAATCAGATTCCATCTGATCCAAGGACGTGTATTGACCGGTGTAGAGCTTTTGATGCATAGTTCCCAAATCCATGGGCTCCTGGACAATGTCCAGATAGTCGGGTACTTCGTCTGTATCAACTGGCTCTCGAAAGATATCCGCTGTATCTTTCGATTCTAGAGTCTCGAGAATTTTGCGCATTGCAGTTTCTAGTGGATTTATCTGAAGCATTACCACCTGTTCGCATATTTTGACGTATTGGGCTTTTAGCTTCTCACGCTTGCGTACTAATTCACACAGGAGACGCGCTCGTTCGAGATCTTGGCGAAGGCACTGCCAGTATTTTAGTTGTTTGTAAAGTTCAGCTGTATTAGGAGAACCTGAAATAAGAAGATAGAGGTGAAGTAGAAGTAGGTTGTCGAATTTGTCGTTGGACAGTTTGTCCTCCAAAAAAGAACAAGAACTTACCTTCAATACCATTCCTTGTCAAACTATGACTCTGCCCCTGGCTCTGCAGACGCCTCAGCAAAGGAACTCCATTTCTATATTGCCTCTTAAGTGTCCAGTAAGCAATCAATTTATCAATGAACTGCGACTTCTTTTGCATTGTCACCAAACTGGAAATCTCTTGAATCCGATCGGGCGGAATAGTTGGAATCAAAACGACAGGCGCAGAGGAACGTTTTTTCGCTAGCACCTTCCGAGCCTCTTTCATCTTGTGACGCGTGTCTTCCTCCTCGTTTTCCCTCAACTTGGCATCGGGTGGCGTGTGGGCGTGACAGTAGGCGTACTTTTGTACTGTAACGGGAACAGCATCATTACTGCCATCCTTCACCGTGTCCATGTGCATATAGAGACCAGCCTGCTGGGCACATGTGACATGAAAGGCAGCATAACAACTATTTCTTTGACACTGAATGCACGCACCAATGCCTTTCTCCTTGCAAACATAACATGTGAGTCGCCAACGAGCTTGTGGAATTGTTTCTATTGAATCTGAAAAGAGCGCATTGAAGTTAGGAAAAAAACCGAAGAAATAAGTATGTAATAGACTTACCAATGGGTTCCAAAAAGACGGTGTTAGCAAAACGAACTTCTGGGATCCAGAGCGCACACACTACGTGCGCCCACATACCCTGATCTGTTTGTTTAAATGCTCCCCCTGTGTTCGGACAGAGAACACACCTAACTGGTGTACTGGGAGACTGCAAACACCGCCGACACAACCACTGACCCTCCGGAATGTACGGCACCCCATAGCAGTCCTGATGAACCGCTAGGTTGCACATGTCGCAGAAGAGAATCACGTTTGTATTTTGGCATTCGCCGTCCATGCATATGCAACAAACTGCATCGTCATCCACCTCGATTCCTGGTGTTCCATTAGCTGCAGCCTAGAAGAATAGAGCAGTGAGCGTGATTAAGATGTGATTTCCAAGAATAAAATTGATAAATTGGTTTATGTTTCATAGATTCAATTGAGGGTAAATAACATCTACTACATTATTGGAAGGACAATCCTCTGAACAAGCATTCCTACAACCACGTTGCGTCAATAAAAGCAGCCAATAACAAGATAGGAGAAGAAATACGCGAGAAACGCGAACGACCCAAACGCCGTCTACGATATTCTGTCAAACCTCTTTAAATCCAGAAACCTTATCATAATTTCTTTGCCTCTGCTGTACAAGATTATGGTCTTACCATTACTCCAAAAAAATTCTAGGAAATAAAATATTCCGGAGGAAACAGAATTTTCCCTCGAGATTCCCAATATAACCTAATGAGTTTAAAGTATTTGTATTTAATTACAATAAAGGTCTCATAGCTCTCGGCAGAAATTGATGATTCCCGAAAAACAACAACAACACAAGATAAGTAAGCCGCAAAGCATTCAGCGCTTAGTAATTTATTCGTCATCTTTTAAATTAAACTTCCGATTACGCAGAATTTTGGCTTCTTTTCATCTCAACCATCGCATACCCCATTTCGACTGTGATCTTTTCACTATCGCAATAATCTTTTTCAGTTTACATCTTTGTGCATTTTAGGTATGATGGGATTGGGAGTAAGTCTGTCAGACAAAACTTTTGAACCAACTGCGAAATAGATTCGTGTGTAATGCAAGCTGTGATTTTGACTCGTTCACATTTACTATGCCAGCTTTGTTGACAGTGTCAAATTTTCCCAATGATCATGCAATGTGTTTCAAAGTTTACGATTGTCCCTGGTTGCATCTGAAGACTGAGTCTCATTTGAAGTCATATTTTCACGCCCTTTTTTTAATAGAAACACGTAATAGGTATATGTACCTACATTAAAACAAGAGCTCTATTTTTCCCCAACTGCAAATGCCGTAACGCATCACTTTTTTAAGCGTTTGTAATCATAAGATATGTATAAGCATATTTTCATTTTTATATAGAAACAAGTTTGAAGAAGAAGATGATAGATATTTCTATACATAACTTGTTTCGTCAAGTTCAAGCGCGTTACATCAACCAATTGAAAACAAAACCGGTTTTGGTCAGAAGAAAACGAATCATTCCAACCCTTGATCCCACCATTAAGCGAATATACCTCAAGTTACAGATAGTAGTAATAGGTCTACGCACGTGTGTTCTGATGGTCAGCATTAGAATCAGACAGTTCGGTCAAAAAAATGTGACAAACATTCAAACAGACTAAATTTCATGGCCGTCCCAAATATCCCAACTAGATAATTGTGGAAGAGAAAGTGGCTCATAAACGCAAATCGGGGTCTTTCAAGACGGGCGATGTGGTAGGGTCAGACATCTTCTCAAATAAATCGCCTTTGAATAGATCAATAATCCTTTCTGATTTCAGAAGTATATATAAAGTACCTACTAGTCTTTGCAGTTGGTGAGGCTGCAAAAAATCCTGCAACATGGAAATGTAACGGAACAAAATCGGACCTCCTCGGATGAGTCCCAGGGCAATTTGATATTAACGGGAACAAAAGAACAGATGAACTGACCAAACACGGTTAGGCTCTCCACCCTTGTCACATCAAACCCTCGGTACTGATGCCAATAAGGCAAAAAAAGCCAAGAATACTCCAGAGATTTCTCAAAGTCACGAAGAATAGGTGGTCAACAAATTGTCTTCTTATTCTATTCTCATAACTCTTCTTTTGCCTTCCATTATTGTATCTTGGGTAACGCAATGGATCCCAATGGATCATCTGTTCCTCACTAAACCCACCTATCTTAGTTGCTTTCGTGGTCAAAACTCGACAAAATCACATGAACATGAGAAACCCGATATTGATATCTCAAAAATAACAACCTACCTGAAAGTAAGACTCCTTCTCAAGTCGATCCATTAGTAGCTCCAGTGTGTCTATGTGCACTGGATTTAAATTAGTCTCCTCTCGCTCCTCATTGATCATAGACAGCCACGTTGTGTCCTCCTCGTCCACGTCATACTCGACTTCGCCGTCCAGTTCTTCGGCGGACTTCTCAATGAAGCGAATGTAGGCATTCGGTCGCGGGGGAGCATCCAAGATGCTGTAATTCTCGATCTTCTTGAACGTAGCATCGGGTAGTTTGACAATAGGTTCGATAATATCCGGAGTTGCGATGATGCATCCGGTGCTGAGAAGATTTTCGAATTCTTCATCGGTTATGATCGGCAATGGCTCATCCACTGAAACTTTAATGCTCTTGTCGTCGATGTTATATTGGACACAGTTCTCGGTCTCCAGGAAGATAACTCCCTCCTTGGGCGCCGCAGCCGTATCCTTCGGAGTTTGAGGTGAAGCTTGAAATCGACTGCGGCCACGTTTCTTATTGGGCGCCGCTACCGGTGTGATGGGCTGTTGGGGATTGTCATGATCGTAATTTATCAGATGGTACTGCAAGCCCACCACAGATTTGTAGGATTTGTCACATTTGTCCACGGGACAGGCGAACGGCGGATTCGGTTGCGTTTGTTTGATATTCTTGCAATATTCTTGAGCATCGAAGTCTAGACCCATTTTGTGTGTTCCGATTGCTGGACCAAAGCACAGTTTTGATTTAAAGCATAATATTTTTGTTGTTTAATTGATAAATAATAAACTATTCCTTATAACACACAGATAAATTGATAAATTTTCTTTTTCTTTTTTTTTAAATTTTTTGTAAACGAAAAATCAGAGTGGAAATAAATGGCGCAAATATGACAGCTGTTGCTCGTTTTGTCGCTTTTTCGGCTGTCATATATGACAAATGACAATGGTAAGGCAGTGTGAAATCAACGGTACAGCGGATGTTTTCTGTTTAAATGCTGTTTAAGTCGAAAAATGGATTAAGCCATGTGCACATAACAGTTGTGCATACCAAGTAGGACTATAAATTCACAACAGTAGCCGTGTTTTTTTTACAAGCACGAGGAGTTTTGGTTGAAAAAAACTACATCAGGGATTAGCGACGCCATAACAGAAACAAAATGGAGTTTCCATACAAACTATCGATAACTAGTATGCAATTCACGCCGGTAACACAGTTTTTCTCAGTGCTTAAGTTAAGCCCCGAGAATTCTTCGCACTTAGCTAAGCCCGAAGGGGATTAGTTGTTGTTGCATTTAACATGTAAATTGCAGGACAGGACGTCGTTTTTTTCGACCAATTTCCTTGGGGCTTGCAAAAAAACACGGCTATTGAAAATTTAAATTTTTAATTTTGAGGCACTTTGTTTTCACCGAAGGTTTATCTCAATTAAAATAAATATATCTACATATATGTAGTATTCTTCTTCAAATTTCGAAGATTTATATACAAATTTATTTCGTAAATCTAGTAAGATATTGTTAAATCTTCATAGGGCTAATAGTTTAGTAAATAGAATAAATCTATTGTATCTCGCACTGACTGCAATCATTGGAAAATCCAACCTTGTTTGCATATGTTTGTCATAAATAATCCAAAAATCCAAAAGCATAGCTGGAACTTGTGTTGTTTTTGTAATACGTGTATTTTTATATGAAAAATATCAAATCCAATCCAGATCAGTGTCTACGTTCTGTAACTCTAACATAGCTAAAATCGGTGGAGAAACGATGAAAAATGGAACAAAACTCATACCGCCATATTATTCACTAGATACATCCAGATTAAAACTTAAATCCAGATGTATTTACATTGAATTTGATTGCTTTACATCTGGATTTAAATTTTTAATCTGGATGAATCGAGTGAATAATATGTCCGATACGATTTGTTTCAATTTGCATCGTTTCTCGACTGATTTTATCGATGCGAAAGTTACAGAACGTAGGTACAGATCTGGGAGAAAATAAAATATGGCGATAATAAGTTGTTGTTGTAAATTACTTAACCCCGATGTCATTTTTGCATCCAATCTTATTCGGTATTAGAAATAAACACGCCTATTGATTCCCAATATCGGTTTTAGTCCAAATTTTTTCGAAACTTCAAAAAAACATACCTAAAACAGCATTTATGAACACAGACTTAGCTGAAGTCGGTAGGGTAGTGTTTGTAAAAGGCTCGATCATTTTTCAACTCAGAACGGATAGAAGCAGTATTTCTTTCTCATACAGTATAGGCATAATACAACTAGTTTAGTTGTATCATGTACATATATGTATGTACAGTAGGCGTGTTTTTTGCTAGTGTAGTGGGTTTCGTTCGGTTTGTGCGTCCTACAGTCAAGCACTCACCTCATTCTGAAATGAAAAATAAAACCGTTTCAAAATACACGTAAATGATGATTATGAAAACATAATAAATTCTCCATGTGTATTTTCGGTACTCAGTTTTTAATTTTTAAGGCTCACTTTGAATGAAAAAAGAAAATGATTGATTAATGAATAATTATTTTGACAGAACCTCGGAGAAATCCCAACGAAGATGCAAACAGCATCCCGCTGTTTGTAGTTTTTAGAATGTTGGAAGCAATAAATTCGCAAAATGTGACGATGATTTCATCCCAGAATAATTTTTAAGATACATATAGCTATGTCTTTTATATTTTTCAGAACTTTTTTCAAATTAATTGACAAATGTCTCACTTTTCCACATCTCTTTAGATTTTCCTAATGGTTTTACGATACGGAATGAAAATTATGGTGTGAAATTTTTTACGAATTTGTTCATTTTCTGCTTTCACATTTGATTACTCACTTCTTGTTGAAAATTTCATCGTTTTGAACTAACCGTCAGTTTTATATCGAAATTTCATTTCCACTCGAACTGAGTACTAATGTCGTTTTCGTTTGGATTTCGGAACTGTTCCATTCCTATCGAAAATGGAAAATTTGGAGTAAAAGGAGTGAAAAAAGAGTAGCTCCGAACGTCCACTCGAAAACGACATAAGCTTTCGACGGTAATTTTGAACTAGAACCTAAGCGGTTCCTAGCGGGAAAAATTGAATTTTTTTTTTAGCTCACCTAGAACGCGTAGCTTACATATTTACAACGATTTTGGATTTTTCAAATTTTCTTGAAAAGAGCTTTAACGATTTTTATTAAACTTTGGTACAAAAAATAATTTTTCAGTAAATAATTATATACCTAGGTACTTTTGACTTTTTTATGATTTTATCGTTAAAAATATCATTACATAGGTACCTATAGTTGAACTATATTAACATGCATCTTCAAACTGTTGTTATAATTCAGTTATGTTAATGGGCGTGTTCAAAAGTTCTGAAAATTTAGATGAAATCTAACTTTTTATGACAGCTGGCCAATCAGAAGCTCCAATAATTCAGAATTCTGAAAATTCAGATATGCGTTGAACACGCACAATCACAAGAGAAAGTTTGAGCGATCTCGTCGTGATGCATATTTGGCTTTATTTTATCTAGGTATCGGAACCAATTATGCATCGCGACAGAGTAGAAAACTTTGAATTATCTTTCTTTTAAAATACAACATTTTTATAAGAATAAGACTTTGTGAGTAAGACCGGTGAAAAAAAATGTGTTTTTTTTTAGATTTTGCCTCACAACTCTCTGATTGTTAATCAGTTACAACAACAACGAAACTGAAAAATAGAAAGCATACCTTTCGGCGTTTTAACTACTTAAGTCTTAGCTTAGGTATAGATCTCTTATCATTGGAGCTTTTCAAAATTGCATACCAAAAAGCTGGAAGTACTGAATTGCTTTATTTCACCCAGAACTTAACTCCATCTTATATACATTTTCTCGATAATTGCTTTATTAAAACATAAAATAATAGCTAATTAAAAAAAAAAAAACAACATTTTCCTCTCTTCGTACTCTAGTTAATTTAGTTGTTGTTGTTTAAATTGTTGTTTTTGGTTATTGGGAATCAGCTATCACCCCTACAATTTGTTATCACACGCTCGCAATTCAAAATAAGAACTTTGCTATTTCCATTTCATTGTATTTATACAAAAAATTATAACCTGAACATGATGCTTAGTTGTCTCTTTTGGTAAGATTGCGTTTTTCTGTATTAAATCTAAAGGTTATCACAAATAAAATAATAAAATTATGAGCAACAGAAGTAAATAAGCTAATCGAAAATCAAGCATCCAAGCTGCTGCTGGCTAATGATTCCAATATTCCATATAATTTGAGTTTTGAGAGATATGAATTTTTGGCTTAATTTATAAAGGAAAATTTTCGCGTCGTATTTTCAAGAGAAAATTATAAGGTTGATTTAAAATTAAAAACAAAATCTATGGGTTATTTTTGTATTTAATTCATAATATATGTAGATACCTACGAATAGGCAAGTGATATATTTTTTAATTTGAATTTTGTATTAATAAATACTTACCTACCTTTTTGATAATTCCGAACAAAATACTTATTATTATTAGGGATAAGGAATTATGTTTTGAGCTATAGGTACACACCTACTTGGTGAATGATAAGCTCATAAAGTACATAGGAATGTGAAACATCTTCCATTAGCAACGGTTCAGTATTAATGTGAGCAAATTAAAAAAAAAAAAAAACAATTTACTGATAAAACAGTGTGGTATAGAAAAGTTCCCCAAACAAAATTGATAGCAAAATATTTTAGGTAAAACTATAAAACATATAATTGAAAGCTAATTCAAACTTATTTCATAAATTAACCATGAATGTACGTACTAAGTAAATGGAAGTACTTCTATATGTCTCTTTTTACTTGCAACACGTGGTATCATTATGTATATTATGATCTCAAGATTTTAAGATTTTGATCAAATCTAAATTTGGATACTTTTTTTTGGAGATTCCTTACCTTCATTTTTAAAAGATTTTTTTTTCGGAACCAAAAATATCGTGACTACTGATGACATGCAGCTTTTAACAGCCGTTAAGGAAAATCCGATACTCCGATGATTTTTATATGTAAAAGGTGTTATAATTTAATGTCATGGCCAAGAATTTAGATTTATTATAAAGAATTGCCATTATGTTTTAAAAATGATTTCCGGCAAGTGGACGCCGCTGCTGGCTCGAATAAATTCCAGCCGAGAGGCTCAATTTTCGACCACTTTTTGCAGCAACTGGGGCTATATGTCAGCAATAACGCACCGAATATTCTCTTCCAAGGCGTCAATCGTTTCGGGCTTATCTTCGTAGACATCAAGCGACTTCACATAACCCCACAAAAAATAGTCTAGCGGTGTTAAATCGCACGATCTTGGAACTTGGAGGCCACGCCACAGGTCCACGACGCGAGATAATGCGCGCTCACCAAAAGTTTCCTTCAATAAATTGATTGTTTCGTTGGCTGTATGGTATGTAGCGCCGTCTTGTTGGAAATGTCGTCCACATCAACATCCTCCAATTCAGGCACGAAAAAGTCAATAATCATGGCGTTCCGCATTGACTGTAACATTATGGCCGGCTTAATTTTTGAAGAAATATGGACCAATGATTCCCTCGCTGCCCATAGAGTACACCATAAACAGTGACTTTTTGAGGATGTAACGGCGGCGCGGCGTCTCAACAATGGCTTGTAGATTATGATCACTCCAAATATGACAATTTTGCTTATTAACGTACCCATTCAACCAAAAATGAGCTTTATCGCTGAACAAAATTCGCTTATGAAAATTGGGATCAACGGCAATCTTGTTTTGGGCTCATTTGGACACAATTTGGTAGCGTTGTTCAAGAGTAAGTCTAGTATTCATTATGAAATGGCAAACCAATCTGAGCATAAATCAAGTGACGACTTTAAAAAGACCAACTCCGAAAAAAGTATTGCCAGATTGAAAAACACACGTCTAAAAAAAAACACCCTGTACATAAAAAAATATTTTACTATTTTCTTAAAAATCAAAAAAAAAACCTCTGGCGTTATCTCGCATAGGTAAGGTACCCATAATTTTTTACTTGCGATATAGGTACTATATGGGAAGTTATGGATTCGTACAAAAAATCGAACTCGAGATTTTGATCAAACTTTACATTACGATGATAGAGAAGTCAAAAAAAGTGGGTCTCGCAAAAACGTCCGTCTGTCTGTCTGTCTGTCTGTCTGTCTGTCTGTCTGTCGGTTCGACTACAGCCTAAACGGATGGGTCGATTTTCTTTAAACTTGGTACCTAGCGTTTTTTGGACATTCCCCCCACCCGTTTTTTTCTCTTTTTTTTTAGGACCAAAATTAACAGTAGCTGTCATACAAAATTTCTTGGACAAAAAGGAAAAACTTATTTTTCTCAAATCCAGCGCTACCGAATTTGTTTTTAAGAACTCCATAAATTTAAATAGTTATAAGTTGCTGTTTAGTAAAAAAAATGGTTCCGAAAAATGGTTATTAATGGTACCTCCCAAAGAACCATTTTTTTGATTTTCGCTTTTCTCGAAAACGGTTAAACAGATTCTGATCAATTTTTTTATGAAGAAGTATTGACAGATTCTAAATAATATTGTGTACCAAAATTTTCAAAAAAAATATTTTTTAGATTTTTAAAAAAAGTTTTAATATTTTTTTTTGAAAACTCAATATTTCAAAAACGACTTGGTCGATTTTCATTAAACTTGGTAAATCACAGTTTTTTAACTTTATCTAGAAGATTTTTGACAAAAATTATTCTAATACTCAAAAATAACGGTGCCTCCCATACAAATGTTAAAAAACCGTTATGAAAAATATTTTGTTTCTCAAAAACGACTCCTACGATTTTCATAAAAGTTTTCTTGTGTGTTAAAATTAGTACGATCTACCATTTAAAATTTTTAAAGTTTATGTTTTAGGTTTATTAACAGTACCTCTCATAGAACGGTTTCTTTGATTTTCGACTATCTCAACATCTGATCAACCGAATAAAATTAGATATTGTATACAGAAGCTTGTAACAAATATAAATAAAAGTGCGTATCAAAATTTTCTAAAAAATGATTTTTGGATTTTTAAAAAAAAAATCAAAATTATTTTTTGAAAATTCGATATTTCGAAAACTGGTAGCAGATTTTTTTATGAAGTTCAATTTTTAACGCAACATTAATAAATGCTTTAAATTGGCGTACCAATTATTTTTCCCAAAAATGTTAACGAAATTTTATATATAAAAAATTAATTATTTTTAAAACCGCTCCTACGATATTCAAAATTTTTTTCTCATAAATAAAGATTTATATAAGAAATCAGATGGTGTACATCGCGTTGGGTTAAAACGGATTCAAAGTATTTTAATCAATTTCTTTCTAATTTTGCTGATTTAAAACAATTTACCAGTATAAATAGTATAATTTCCTTTTATGCATATTGCAAATGTGCATCACTAGGCTATATTGTTAATTTTTGTATACTCACATAATACCACCTGAAACTAAACTAAGATTTGGCAAATGGATAACATATATACTCCTATAGTTAATTTATTTCAGACTATAGAACCACAATGTGATCGCGCATAAGAGCAAGTTCGTGCGACCCAGTCGTGCATATTTTTTATTTTTGACTTTATCATACTGACAAATGCAAATACAGCTGTTTCTCACTCACAATCCTCATCGTCATGGTGGGCGTACTCAAAAGTTGGTCGATTGGTGTTTGTTTCGTATAAAATCGTTCCTAAGGAGCGTTCAAATTGTTCTTCTGGATTAACAATCGAAAAGGCTATAGATAAAACGTTTCTCAATTGTTTAATTCTTCGTTAAGCTCGTAGTTTCCAAGTAGATGTCTTGTAAATGTCCAGTTTTTTTTTAAATATTAATTTTTCTTTTCAAAACTAAATTGACTATACGAAATACTTAAAATTGTTTTGTTTGAAATATTTTTTTTATAAATTAAGTCTTAAGCTTTTAGACTGCACCTTAACTAACGGGTGATTTTTTAAGAGGTTTAGAACTTTTTTTAAAAAAAAAAACACAAAAAATTCGAAAAAATGAATGAAATATTTATTTGAATCGATAGTTTGAATCTTGCAATTTAATGTTTAAAGATAATTTCATGCAAATGTTGACCGCGGCTGCGTCTCAGGTAGCCCATCCGCTGAGTCCAATTTTGGCATACTCTTTCACACATATCGGCCGGTATCTCACGAATGAATGCATGGATGTTGGCTTCCAGTGCGTCAATCGAAGCGGGCTTGTCCCTATAGACATTAGCCTTGACATACCCCCACAAAAAATAATCTAATGGTGTCAAATCGCACGATCTAGGCGGCCAATTGACCGGCCCGAAACGTGAAATTAACTGTTCACCAAACTCGCCTCGCAATTGCGCCATTGTTTCGCGTGCTGTGTGGCATGTGGCACCGTCTTGTTGAAACCACATATCATGCAAGTCAAGAACTTCCATTTCGGCCAAAAAAGAGTTTGTTATCATCGCTCGGTAGCGTTCACCATTGACAGTAACGCTGCGATTCGCATCATCTTTGAAGAAATATGGCCCAATAATGCCGCCGGCCCATAAACCGCACCAAACAGTGGCTTTTTCGGGATGCATTGGTAGCTGTTGCAATGCTTCTGGCTGATCTTCACTCCAAATGCGGCAATTTTGCTTATTTACGTACCCATTCAACCAAAAATGAGCCTCATCGCTGAACACAAGCAGCGCGCGATGAACATTTCGAACCGAGCACGAATTTTGATAGTAAAATTCAATAATTTGAAAGCGTTGTTCATTTGTAAGACGATCCATGGTTAAATTGCAAATCAAACTGAAGCTGTTTGACAGTGACACAAGGTACTAAACACACGTCAGCTGTCAAAACCAGTGTTGCCAAAACCAAACCAGCTTAAAAATCACCCGTTATATCTCTTACATCTATAAAAGTACCTAGCATTCGACTTATTCGAGCTCAGGAATATTAGGCGTGTTTTTTTGCAAGTCCATATGGATTTGTCGAAAAAAACGACATCGGGACTTAGGAACTTCTTACTTACAGTACGTAAGTCCCGATAATTATCTGGACTTAGCTAAGTCCATATGGATTTAAGTTGTTGTTGTATTTACGTGTAAAACTACTAGTCCCGATGTCGTTTTTTTCGACAAATCCATATGGACTTGCAAAAAAAACACGGCTATTATTTTATTATACCTCCACTCCTATTTCTGTAAACAAAAAGCTAAATCAAGGTCTCTCAACGTGTGTTTCAGTTGTATGTTAAGTTCCTCCCTTCTACATACGTCTGAGAGATGTGAACAAATGTAAACAAACCACAAAGAAACCGGTTGTGTTTGTATCTATTTCTCTGTTATTGTTTGTACATAGTTTATCACAATCTCAATCCCAATCAAAAACAAAAGCTCCAAAATATAAATATCAACAACAATACACCGTTAAGATATACATATTCAAGAGATACACAAAAGATAACAAAACTCCTCGTCCACCAGTCATAATAAAATACTCAAAACAAAAGAAATTCAAAAGAGTATCTACGATTTTATTTTAACATATCTAAATATTAATGAACCCATCAGATAAAGTAACTATACATACCTACACTACATGTTGTATCTTTTGCCAAGGGTTCGGACTTCATAAATGATGCATCGTAGTAAATTAATTAAAGTATCATAGTAAATAACCGGCCGGCGCGGCGCCTTAATTTAATCTAACGATTGCATATGGCAAACACTTTTACAAGCTGTAACTGTCTATTAGAGCTTTTGACATAAAAATCTTAAATTTTTTCTCCCACTTTATTAAATCTATTTAAATACAGTGATTACTCCGAGATTAAATCTTGTTCAGCTTTCTTCCTCCGGTCTCTAAGATCTCAGATACGTCAACTACTTGAATAAATAGGCCATCTAACCTATGAAAATATATTTTCAGATAGCTTTGGTTTGTTGTTGCATATGCATAAGCCTTAATCAGCTGTTTTGTATCAAAAGATTGGATCAACACAAACCTATGAGGATAGCTTTGTTTAGTTACCCGAACCCATTCATCTAAATACAAGTTTCTATGGTTTGAGTTTAAAAACAAGTATAAAGCTTAACTACTATCGGTTTAGCTTTGATTGGAGTTTAGTCCGATGCCTAGTTAGCGCCCCCTATAATAAATCAATCGATCCGATATATTGGCCAACTCGTTCACCAGCCACTCTGTCCTGTCCTGTTATCTTTACAACGCGCAATTAAATTCAAAAACTGCGAAAAGCATCTCAATCAAATGATCTCAAAGCAACAGAGCCTTCGACATCAGCAAACAAAATCGATTGCAATATTTCGACGAGCTTAAAGTATTCCTATCCTATACAAAAAAATAACTGATAATGCGTTGATCTTTTCTTATGTAAAACAAACAACAACAAAAACACATCGTAGCTGAAGTTGCTCTACTCTTTTCATCTCTCTTTTAAATTTACGCTCTGTCTCTCAATAAATAAACAATAATAAAATTATTAACAAATCAAAAATGATAACAAGTACTAGCACCACATAATGTATACATAGGCTGTGTTGTAGTATCTGACAGTTTTGTGCGATCGGCTGCGAATCGACCAGACCAAAACGAGGTCTCTGCATTCTATCCCGAGTCCACAACAGTCAGTTATAGGTTGGACCCTGGTTTGGTTTGACGGGATTACAAAATCAAGCAAGTAGTATATCTGAGTCGGAAAAAAAGTATCTTTTAAATCGAATCCAATTGCAGGAACAACAAAGATACTTCTTGTTGGACCAAAACAAAAACACCTTCGGATCGGGACAAACAAAATACTGTTTATATACGCGATTTCATCTGAAGTAATCGTTGGCGTCTTGGCGAACGGACGATCGAACAAAGAGTCTTGACTTGATCTTGGAAGAATCTTGGTTCCCCCCTTTGTGGTGACCATGTAATCAAAGTGTTTACTGTTTACATTTCGTTTTGATAAAACCTGTTTCATAATGTTTCGTGCGAAAGTATCTTGTATCTGAAAGATCAAGTAGTGCGCGTTTTGTGGTTCGACTCTCAAATAAATAAAATCAAAAAATATCTCTTTGTTTTGAAATTTTTTGAGAACAGGAAACTCAAATTTAAGTCAAGGTGGGCTGTTTATGCATCAGTGAGCGAGTTAGGGCTAGAGCTAGAGTTGTTAAAAGTGAAAAAAAAGTATCCATTTCAAAAAAAAAAAAAGAAAATGGCAAAGAAAGTGGACTTACCTCAACCATCTGAATGTGTAAATAATTCAAATGGAGACGGAGAGTCAGAATCTGCGACAACAATCGAGTGCGGAGCTATGTCCAGCATGGCTGATGCTCAGAAGGAACCTCAGAAGTTTATGGAACCTGTTTATAAATTTGTCGGGATAAAGAAACAACCAACGACCAAAGAACTAGGAACTTTAATATGTAAGTAAAAGAAAACAAAATTATTTAGGTATTGGTACATCAACAACATCAACTTTTTTATTATTTTTTTAAATTTTTCTACCTCAATTTAAAACATCACGTAACGGTTTCACAAAAATTTAACAGGCTTTAAAATGTTTGAATGACGTATTTTGTAGGGAACAAACGTCACTTTAAGATTTAAAACCTGTTAAGTAATTAAAAGGGCTTTATGAAATCGGCCATAATAGTTTTATTTTCTTAATATGTATGCTAACGAGTACCTACCTAAATAAATAAATGAATTCCTACAATAATAATAAATTATACCCTTCGGATGTTATTATCAATTTTAAAGTTTTCTGAGATGACGGTGGAAATTTCATTCATACATAGGTATTTGAAAATAATACCTAGTTCAATAAGTTTTGAACTTTCAATCTATCGAGATCAGTGTTAAAAAAGATAAGGTTGTTTCCTGCTGACGAAAATCACTTGTGTAATGTTGATTCTGTACCTATAGCTAGACCTATATACGAATGAGTTAATTACGCGTTTTAGATTCACCATTGATTAATATAAGTTCAAGGTTGATAGATTTTTTTACTCAGGTTTTGCTTTAACAAAACCGATCTACATGTGGCTGTATTGAATTAAAATTTGGAAAATTTGCTGCTGGCAGAAATTTCTCTTTTAATAATTTCACAGTTGCGCTTCAGGTGTGCGAAATTATTGGTGGGCATATTTCGGGCACAAAGACTTTATACTAAATCTGCATTTCTCTAGTCTTGTCCTTAGTTAATAGCTGAATAACTGGCTAAGGGATGGGACCAATTGCAGTGCACAAAAACGCTTACCGTTAAGAACTCTACTTTTTAAAAATATTCTTGAAATTGCCTTCGGCTTACGTTGTTTGTTACAATCCCGAACGTATGGAACTCGATGAGAAAAATGAAATAGGGAATTAGCAACGCCAGCGCCATCCATACAATCTTTCCAAAGCAAATATGTAATTCGCGCCGGTAATACAGTTTTCCCAGGGATAAGAGGTAGCCCCAAATATGATCCGGGCTTAGCTATAAGCCTGTGAGAGATTGTAAGTAAGTTGACGCCCTCATCCCAAGGATATCACCTGAAATCTTAAGTTCTAATTCCAAGCTTGAAAAAAATCACTTCAGTTGCTTAGACTGTAGACAACAACTAATCCCCTTCGGGATTAGCTAAGCCCAGAGAATTCTCGGGGCTTTACTTAAGCTCGCTATCGAGATCACGTTTCATGAACCTAAAATTTATTTTTTACTCTTGATGCATTTCCCAAAATAATAATTTACAAAGTCACATAAATGTAGGTACCTAGATATTTAAAAATAATATATTTCAACGTAAGAATAGATTTAAATAACAGCAGGTACCTACACTCTCCCGCCACTAAATTATCAAGATATATAAAAACACTTATCACAAAACACATATTTTTTTGAGAAAAGATAACAAAAAAAAGTACTAAAGGTATAAGAAGTCGATGACTTTGATTTAATGTCAAGGCCAAATGTGTTAACAAATTGAATGAAAAGCTACAGTTCTAAGAAATAAATCATTAAAAAACAAAAATAATTTTTGTATTTTAAAAGTTCAATTGTTGTTTGTTGAAAGCAAAAACAAATGTACCTATCTAATATTCGCAAGTTAAAGTTTATCGTTCCATGGAAATTAAAAAACCGTTCGGACAAAAGTTCACTAAACATTTTTTTAAATTTAAAAATCACTTATTAGAATCACTCTTAATTGCGAAGTAAGTTGCCGGTTGCGGACCGGCTGCGGATACTATCACATTTGAATGGACCCACTTATCTTCGGTTCTGCAGTCGGTATTGTAGACTTGTGGCAATGGATCTCTGCCACCTAATGTCATAAGTGTCAGTGTGAAATTAAAAAAAAAAAAAAAAAAAAAACAATCTGACAGCACTCCCTGGTTGGAAAACAAAACCAAATGCCGAAGGCACGAATGCGAGCCAAAAAAGTCGTGTGTTTAATAATAGTGATTAATACGTAATAAAATTATTTTTTTTTGTATCAAACACTTTAAAAAAGGTTCACTAAAATGTTTAAACACTAATAGATACGTAATTCAATCGCAAATTTAAGTTTTCAGTTCAAAATACAAAAAAATAATCAAATGACCTGATTTTTAACACTGCCAAGAGCATGTAAATATTTTCTAACCAGGGACTTTTTTTTGTTGTTGTTTTTAGATGTCAAATTAGAAAGAGAAAAGACAAAGACAAATATTGGAAGACCTCTATCGAATTAAAGTGACGCGATTATACAGAAACAAAATGGAGTTTCCATACAAACTATCGATAATAAGTTTGTTTGTTAACGTGAAATTTTTCACAATAGAAAAAACTCAAGTTTGCCAAACTTGGTGAAAATTTTAATTTCAATTTACCAAACGGCAAAGTATCAGTATGCAATTCATGCCGGTAACACAGTTTTCTCCGTGCTTAAAAGTTAAGCTCCTTGAGATCTCTGGGCCTAACTAAGCCCGAAGGGGTTTAGATGTTGTATTTTTAACATGTAAATTGCTTAGCTCCGGCGTGGTATTTGATCAATTTCGTCCGAGATTCAGATTCATTTATTGAGACTAATAAAAGATACAATTACATTTAAAATCTATTGAAATACGACATATTTTTTACTTAGGTTAGGGTATTGAATATAGATATTATATTATAGGAAGCTATAATGTATGGCTCTCGCTTATGATAGAATGTGGAATTGCCAACATGGCTACAGATATTGATTTTTTTTTGTTTGTTATGAAAGCTCTTCCTCGTAAAGCTGTGTTACAATTTCTTTTCGACGCGCATGGTCGTTTAGCTTGCAAGAAAAAAAAAAACACGCGTAATGACATTAACCATGTCGGTAACATAGGTTGTTTTTCACTCAAGAAAGGGGATGTGTTCTATGATATTTGTAATTTAAAAATACCAAAGCGCGTCCTCCAAGTCATTAAAATATTAACCTACCTACGGCGATAAAATAAAATTCACCTGATTATGTACATATCTTTTGGGAGGTGCGGAAAAAAAATGAATTCGTGTGAACGCATCGACACGGACACGCTAAGCGCGGGTGCCTAGTTGAATGCATGGATTGTCTGGCTCTCCTTGGTTGTAAAGAACACATTTTTGAAGTGAAGTTTCGCATCACAGATTAGCCACATAAAGATGATAATCTTTCTTACGTTTCACCCTCCAAACCCCATTTGTTTACATTGTTGTATTTGTAATTTCATCCCGCGTCGATGAATAGTATGAATTGCAACAACAATTTAACCAGGAGTGTGAAGATCCCTACTGTATATGTGTCAGGTATTTATACACACATTCTCATTTTTTATCTGATATCTGACAGGACAAGCTTGTAGGGAAATTAAAATGGCTGCGGGGATTCTCATCTTCATGTGACTAATCTGTGCTTCGCAGGCTCTGAGATAGGCAGAAAAACCGACCAAGACGGAAGTGGATACTGATCACGGAAGTATATTCACACAATATCAAGCATCCTACAAGATGAGTTAAAAAAAGAAAGCAAACAAACAAAATCGAAAACAATAAATTGTGTGTTTGATCGTTTGCCAACAACGAGTAACGAGAAAATTTATTCAGTGTAGAGAGCCTGTTCTTAAACAAATTAACATTAAGATCCCTTCGGGGTATATGCTAAGCTTTTTCTTTTAATTTTAAATACATATATTCAAATAGCCTGATCTGCAACACGCGTCTCTTAAACCATCGATTTAAGCTGATAATAAAAATCACACATCAGCACTGCTGAAATGGAATTTTTTTAAGGAAGTAAGAGAGATAGTCAAATGTCAATCAATTTGCACTTTCAGTAGATTATCCCATATCGGAATAAAAATCAAAACTTAATACAATTATTGAAAATAACATGCGCAAATAATAATATAGGTACATACATCGTTAGTTGTCGGTTACTGAAAATATCAGCCTCATCATGAAAGGTCAACAGCCTTGAAACATTGAATCTCCTTTATGTAGGTATGTAGGTACTTATAAACTTATACATTTGCTCATTCATTAATTGACTTAGAAACAAAAAAAAATAAATTAATTTAAATACATATATGTACATACATGAATACATACTTACATTATCTAATGCAGGTCCATATAGGAGGCAATCGTCTAACCCTTAGTACAGAGAAGTTTCATTTTGCTAGATTTTTCCAATAGGTAGCATGTTGTTATCAGTTTCTTTTGCCTCATATTGTACTATTTTTATGTCGAGCAGACAACAACCGCGATTATGCTTATCGTCTTGGCGAACTCAATGAAGCCTGTCTATAAAAAAGCCTCATGGTTTTAATTTTGATTGGACTTTTTCCTTTGGAAATAATTAAAAAAATTATGTGTGATTAAATCAAATTAGTCAAATTCTGAACATTGTAAGTAGAATACTTCTTTATTCGGCTGTTGAGTTTTTGGCATGGCTATAATTAGAGTATAGGTACCTTACGTAGGTATAATAATGTTAAAGAAAGTCTTATCTTTATCTTCTTAAGAGGTCGCTATCAATCTAAATCCAGTTGATTACATTTGAACACCGTGTACATAAGTTTACCTATAATATCTACACAAGAATAATAAAACGCAATGTAGTTTTTAGCCTATGTAAAGGAATTAAAATGTTTATACATAGTTAATTTAGTACATATATGTAATTACATTTATATATAGCTTCAAAAGAGCAATTGAAGGATTTGAACAAACATTTGGGATAGTAATATGCCTTCGAGTTACATAAATTATTGAGGAAGTGGTTAATCAAATTGAACTTAAATACTCGCGTGGACAAAATATAAATATTTCCATTGATCTCACCGCACAGTCATGAATGAGGTATAGAGGTACCATAAATTTTCCGAAAGAGAAGTTCAGAGATGATTATCTTACTTAAAAAATATGCCGACTTATAAATTATTTTAAGTGGGTTGGTTGGGTTTAAACAGTGTATTCTTAAGTTTGAGATGTCTAAAAACATGCTTACTTAGTAGCCGTGTTTTTTGCAAGCCACGAGGAAATTGGACGTCTGGGCTTAGCAATTAATTTGTTTAATGCAACAACAACTAACCCCCCTGGGGCTTAGTTTAGCCCAGAGAATTCTCAGTGCTTAATTAAGAGCGGAGAAAAACTGTGTTACCGGCGTGAATTACATACTTGTTATCGAAACTGTATTTTTTTCTGTAATGGAGTCGCTAATCCCCGATTTCATTTTTTTAACCGAATCCCTCCGATCCGGGGTTTGAAAAAAAAAACAAAAAAAATCAATAGTTTGACAGTAAAATATGCAGGAAAAAAACATATGATTGTGATTGGTCGTTTGTTTGTTTTCCCTGCATTTTTGTATGTCAAAGTCTTTTTTTTTCTTGCAAACTGTCAAGCCTGATTCAAAATGCGGCGAGGAAACGAGACGTGAGCGTGACGAGAACTCGTTGTAGTTTGTCAAACCAATTTCAAACAATGAAATCATACCTGGATATACACAAAGCGGCGTTTCTCGTCGTCACGTCACGCCAAGAATTCGAAACATTGAAAAAAAGACGCGATGTGACGACGATTTTCATTTTTCATAAGTAATTAACAGGTTTTTGACAAGAGATGTAATCAAATTGTGTCTAACAAATAAAGTTATTGATAAATCTATTGTTTTGTAAGTTATTTTGTTTATATTTTTGTATGGATTTTTGTCGTAAAAACGCTCGCTGCATTGTGAATTGGGCGACGATTTTGTAACTAGAAACAGATGACAGCGGTTCTCGTCAAGCTCACGTCCCGTTTCCTCGTCGGATTGTGAATCACCCATCAAAATTAGAAAGAGAAAAGACAAAGATAGTTTCTGGAAAAGTCTAATGGATCTCTGCCACCAAATGTCAGAAGTGTCAGTGTGAAATTAAACAAAAAAAAAACAATCTGACAGCACTCCCTGGTTGGAAAACAAAACCAAATGCCGAAGGCACGAAGGCGAGCAAAAAAAGTCGTGTGTTTAATAATAGTGATTAATATGTAATAAAATTAGTTTTTTGATGTGTAAACATCTATGCGGGCGGTAGAGTGAAGAATAAACGTGAACGTTCGTGTGCAACGTTACGTCGTGCAACGTTACGATCTGCATACTTGGATGGGTCCGTTCAGTGAAAAAAAATCGTAAGATCCCCTTCAAGCAAAATAAGTCCGTTTTCGATCCGCGCAAGTTGATGTTTACACATTTTAACCGTGAGTCCCGGTACTCACACAATTTTTTTTTGTATCAAACGATCGCAAATTTAAGTTTTCAGTTCCAAATACAAAAAATAATCAAATGACCGGATTTTTAACACTGCCAAGAGCATGTAAATATTTTCCAACCAGGGACTTTTTTTGTTGTTGTTTTTAGATGTCAAATTAGAAAGAGAAAAGACAAAGACAAATCTTGGAAGACCTTTATCAATGGTTTTTAACAGCGCCATCTTCATGATCAATAATTTCAACACTCTGCCCACTTTTATATTCACTAATTTGCTGGCTTATTTATCAGCACTTTTGGTTTATGTTATTGTTTACCAAAAGCAATTTTACTGCGCTATAGCTATAAAATTACCAATACAACACGCATTTATTAAATTAGCAGGGTGATAATCTAGATACTCTTAACATCGCATAATTTCTTGCATCATAATGAATTAGCATTGAACAGAACCAAACCACTTGAAAAACTGTAGCTAGCTTCCTAAATGCCGTATATCTCGTTAATGGCTAGACTGATTTTATTTAAATTTTGTATTAAGGCACTTCTTGTTCTTAGTAATATAAATAACATAACATTTGTATAAACAAAAGAAATGAAAGAAAAAATCTTTATTTTTGTAAAATTTTTTTCAAACGTCATCTTTTATTATTATTTTTCATTTTATTTTTTTTTTTAAATTCTTAGTTCTATCGCAATTTTCAATTTTCGTGAAATCATCTTGTTTTAAGCGTCCGATTAAAATGTCAATTTAAAAAAATTAATACAAAACGTAAAGTCTCATTGTTCTCTGAGTCAAGTTGATTAACTATACTTCAGAATAATGAGAATTGTTCTTTCCCTCTAAATTTGTATATGAATCACTCTTTAAGCAACAGACATACTGCTTAATTTAATAATTTGTGTCATAAATTTTAATACCCATTATACAAAATTGATGTAGGTACACACTTGTTTTTTTTTTTTTGTTTGGTCGAACACAACAAAGTCTGCGCTAAAAATAAAAGATTTCACTTTTCTTTTAGTTGGTGGCGTCTACATCTTAAATCTCATAACCTGTGCTTTTAACGATTATATGTCAAATGTCTAACGTTCAGAAATTTGATTCAGACAGCTCTAATCCACTGCGCACCGGAATTCAGAAATATAGTCCATCATCTGTGTAATGAGTTTAATAATGAAATCTGCGGGTCAAGCGCCGAAAGGAAGTTTCTTTCCAGAAATAAAATTAAAATCATAACGTTGGAACGTGAAAGAGACATCATAATTATGTGTTGTGGTCGTTCTGATTTATCATTTGAAGTCACCTCTCTATATTTACCACCTTATACGATAGAACAGTGACGCGCGCCGCCGTAGGCCAAGATTCTTTTCATTTAGTTATATTTTTTGATGTGTAAACATCTAAGCTCTCAGTATCGGGTAATTGTAACGGCAGTAGCAACGCATATTACAGAAACAAAACTGAAACAATATTTTCACTTTAGAACGCAATTGGTTATCGTTTTTTAACGAATGTTTACACATCTTCTCAGCGAGTCCCAGTTACTCAGTTTTTACTTGCGATATAGGTACTATATTGGAAGTTATGGATTCGTACAAAAAATCGAACTGGAGATTTTGATCAAACTTTACATTACGATGATAGAGAAGTCAAAAAAAGTGGGTCTCGCAAAAACGTCCGTCTGTCTGTCTGTCGGACCTAAACGGATTGGTCGATTTTCTTTAAACTTGGTACCTAGCGTTTTTTGGACATTCCCCCCACCCGTTTTTCTCTCCTTTTTTTTAGGACCAAAATAAACAGTAGCTGTCATACACAATTTCTTGGCCAAAAAGGAAAAACTTATTTTTCTCAAATCCAGCGCTACCGAATTTGTTTTTAAGAACTCAATAAATTAAAATAGTTATAAGTTGCCGTTTAGTAAAAAAATGGTTCCGAAATATGGTTATTAATGGTACCTCCCACAGAACCATTTTTTTGATTTTCGCTTTTCTCTAAAACGGTTAAACTGATTCTGATCAATTTTTTTATGAAGAAGTATTGACACATTCTGAATAATATTGTGTACCAAAATTTTCAAAAAAAATATTTTTTAGATTTTTAAAAAAAGTTTTAATATTTTTTTTTGAAAACTCAATATTTCAAAAACGACTTTTTCGATTTTTATTAAACTTGGTAAATAGCAGTTTTTTAACTTTATCCAAGAAGATTTTTGACAAAAATTATTTAATACCCAAAAATAACGGTGCCTCCCATACAAATGTTAAAACACCGTTAAGAAAAATATTTTGTTTCTCAAAAACGACTTCTACGATTTTCATAAAAGTTATTTTGTGTGTTAAAATTAGTACGATCTACCATTTAAAATTTTTAAAGTTTATATTTTACGTTTATTAACAGTACCTCTCATAGAACGGTTTCTTTGATTTTCGACTATCTCAACATCTGATCAACCGAATAAAATTAGATTTTTTATACAGAAGCTTGTAACAAATATAAATAAAAGTGCGTATCAAAATTTTCTAAAAAATTATTTTTGGATTTAAAAAAAAAAATCAAAATTATTTTTTGAAAATTCGATATTTCGAAAACTGGTAGCAGATTTTTTTATGAAGTTCAATTTTTAACGCAACATAAATAAATGCTTTAAATTGGCGTACCAATTATTTTTCTCAAAAATGTTAACGAAATTTTATATATAAAAAATTAAATATTTTTAAAACCGCTCCTACGATTTTCAAAATTTATTTCTCATAAATAAAGATTTAAATAAGAAATCAGATGGTGTACATCGCGTTGGGTTAAAACGGATTCAAAGTATTTTAATCAATTTCTTTCTAATTTTGTTGATTTAAAACAATTTACCAGTTTAAATAGTATAATTTCCTTTTACGCATATTGCATATTTGCAACACTAGGCTATATTGTTAATTTTTGTATACTCACATAATACCACCTGCAACTTAACTTAGTTTTTTTCAAATGGATAAAATATAGACTCCCATCGCTAATTTATTTCAGACTATAGAACCACAATGTGATCGCGCAAAAGAGCAAGTTCGTGCGACCCAGTCGTGCATATTTTTTTTAATTTAATGCAAACTCCTTAGAATTGTCCTAAGGTAACATGGTAATTAAAAACGATGATAATGGTCATTACATTATATTCATTACAAGTTTATACGATTACTTTTGCTCCTATAGTGTATAGTGAATATACAAAAATGGGTCACATTTAAGATAAGAACAAGTGATATATGTAAGTCAAATAATTAATATTTATTCAAATATCTTGATGATATTAAAATGTAGTATTTTTATGTAAGCCCCTTAAAATAGCTAATCAAAAAATCTTGTGATTTATAGGAGTTGAGATAATTAATAAGTTCAAGTGACAGTCCTATCCCCAACGCTACCTCGCTGACTATATGTACGCTTATCATTTAAATTAAACTTTTTGAATCCAAACAAATACACCTAAACTTTTGAACTGATATGATACGTTGACGTCTATGCTTTGGTGATTTTTCTTTGTGTATACAAACTTAAAGATACTCGTAGGTACAGTATGTACTTCCATTTACTTGGGAAAATCCCGTAAAAGGGAAATCCGGGTTCTTGCCATTTTCCACATAGAATTTTCGTAATAAAAGCCGCAATGCTTCTATACTTTGAAGTTAGTCTCTTATTTATTAACCAGCTTGAATAATCGAATATTGAAAATGCACTTTTGTCTTCCGATTCTCTTGGTTTTCGGCGCATTATACGCCTTTACTTCTGCCTCTCTCGTTCAGGATAGACGTCTTAGCGGATCAACCGTGCCCGTGCTGGATGAAGTGGAACCATTGCAATATCCCAAAGCTACGATGATTTTTACTCGTCAAAAACGTTCTTCTTGTAATATAGCGAATTCTTTCAATATTCGTTGTAATCCTTGTCTATGCACAGCTCATTGTTTGGCTTTAAGAAAAAAACATGGTTATTGTGATTCAAGACAATTATTATGTGCTTGTAAATAAATTACATTAAATTATGTTTTCCGTTTTTTTTTTTTTTAAATTTGGTGTGCTTTTTTTTGCTATTAATTGTTGATGATGAAATTAATTTTTCAAATACTATCAATCAAAACAACTTCATTTAAAAATAAAATAAATAAAAGAAAATAGTAAGTGTTGCCGTTTGTTATTATTTTTTTTTTTAAATTTAAATCAGTGCTTTAGAAAATAGTCGTTCTAGCATAAACGGAAAAAATACCGCCCCTCCCATACAATGGTTTTCTTTTCTTGACCCAACCTACACACGCTATATAGCCTTTTTTTTTGCATCTTATGCGAATCACCCTGTATGCATTCCTCATCCCTAACTTTGAGTTAAGCCAGAGTTAGTTATTCCTGCAAATAAATTTAATCCGAGTTAACTCAGAAGTAGTTTTTCAAGCGCTCTCACTATCGAAACAGAGAGAGTGACATTATACTGCGTCGCCCTCTATGTTTCGATAGCGTTTTAACATGCATCTGTCACAAATATCTATTCAGTTAATAAAGAGATAACTCAAAAAATTCGTTGAGTTGAAAATAAAAAAAAAAACACCTGAAAGTTAACTCGGGCTTAAATCAAATGCTGGGATGATCTCACACTGAAAAACTAGGCCTATAGGAAATCTCCGTGCTATCAGAGATATAAACACGAATTCTCAGCATCACTTCTAAACCGATTTTACTATGGTATTACAGAACAGACAGACTTTTTCGCCGCCTTTGTTGCCCAATATCTTTAAGGGTAATATAAATACAAAGATTTTATCCTGACTCAAGAAATGTTCAAAATTTCAAGTTGAAAATTTTTTGCCTACTCACTTTTTCTTTCCGACTAATAGCTATAGGCATCGAAATAATGTAAATCGAATATTATTTAAACTTTGTAAATAGGATTAAAAGGGGAAAGTGTTGGCTGGGCGAATTCGCTTATATATATATTACTTGCAATATACATAAAAAAAGGAAGTTATGCATTCATACAAAAAGTCGAACTCAAGATTTTGATCAAATATGACATTATAATGAAAGAGAAGACGAACAAATTCGGTATCGCAATACTGTATGTTTGCCTGTTCGGAAAGAGTGCAGCCAAAAAATCATAGAAAACATCGCACGACAAAATTTAAATTATCACAACTAATGAACGGCAAACTACTTTGAATCCACACGAGGTAGTCCTCGCTAGGGAATAGCAACAACTCGATTTTGTATACTAATACACAGACACTTTAGTAGCTCCCTCCTGAACTCGCTAACTTCTCGCTCGTCAACTAGCTTTGCCTTTTTTGAAGCCAATTGAGGAGCGAGTATAGAGCAACCAGTGGGGCAAATACAAATAGGAACTTGACACATAATATTCCTGTTTGGTAAGGTGAAATTTTCGACAATTTTCCCAAACTTGGGTTTTTTCTCCTATATTTTCTGACAGCTAATTGTGAAAATTTACAAGAAATTTCACGTTAACAAACACACCTAATGTATGTAGCCAACTCGCTATTGCGGGTACTCGCTCGTGTGGCCACAGGAGCAATTCGCCGTTCGTTAGTTGGGGTGATATGGTGCGATGTTTTTTATGATTTTTGTTGTTTTTTGTCTTACTAAATTTATGAAATGCTTATAGCTAACTTATAATTAATAATAATATTGAATATGAAAAATTTCAAAAAAAAATTGTTTTTCTGTCAAAATAAAAATTGCAAAATTATTTTTGAAAATTCTATGTTTAAAAAACTGATTGATGATTATTTTGCACTTTGATTAGGTATAACTTAAAATTGGCAACTATCTGTCTGTACATTTTTTGTAACGAAAATTGCCGCATTAATAAAAGGTCATGAAGAAATGAAATACAGTTATTTAATAAAATGTTTTATCCAATTTTTGAAACGACACTGCCGGATAGATTAAAGGTCATGAACAACAACACAACTTGAAAGTTAATTTCAAAATACTCATTTCAATGGTAATTCCAAAGTAACCTATTTCTAAAATAACAACAGATCGATTTATGAATATAAATGGTAAACATATTGACCAACTCCCATCATTATTATTTTGTTATTTAAAAAAAAAAAGAAGCAAAAGTGACGATAACAAAACAATCTCATATATATAAGCTATACATACATACATAATGTGTTTTCTTTCTTTTGCTTGATAATACATCACAGTCATCATTTATTTTTCCTTTTGCAGTTGCATTGTGTTTAAATTGTAAAAACCAAAGTTCAATAAAACTGTCTGACGACGAATTCAAGAAAACAAATAATATTGATACAAAAAATTGTTTACAATTTCTTCGATGTTTGGTATATGTACTTATTTTTCTTATCACGAGCTATTAAAAATTGTATATAAAAAGACATAAAATACAAATAACAATTTTAATAATTATAATAAATTTAATTATTATTAACTAACTACCTTTTTCGCGCAAAAAACTATAGGTACTTAAAAATGTTTGGTTTGAGTAAGAGGGATTTTTAAGTTCGCAAGGTTCAGATCTATAGATTTGAGTAAAACGGCTGTAGCGGTGTGCCTCTATAGTAGGTATTCAAAACTTTCCACCGGAGGGCAAAAGTTTAAATTTTAAAATTTCAGTTTCACTTTAGAGAGTTCTTGGTGGAAATTTAATTCAAATTTTGAATTTTTTTATCTAAGTGAAATAGAAAAAAGGCCCATATTATGATTTATCGATAAAGGGCTTTTGTCGAAAGTCTGTCGACAAACATCAAAGATATCTCAAGTCGGTTTTTGCCCTAGATGTCATAAGCTAAATTTTCACAAGAGAGTATTAGGGCCAGTTTCACAGTCGACACTTACCGGAATAAGTGTCACTTAAGTTTCCCATATTAGGAATTTAAGCTAAATTTCATAGCCAGCTTAAGTGGAACTTAAGTCACCAACATCGGAGACTTAAGTGCCACTTACTCAGGTAGCAGTGCACTGTGATATTGGGAATTAATCTTTCACATTCCCCACTTAAGTGTCACTTTTCTGACTGTGAAACTGGCCCTTAAGCTATCCAGATAGTTTTGGATACAATTTTTAAGGCATCGAACCTCGAAAGACATTCGACAGACTAAATTTAAATTTTCTGAATTTATTCTTTTGCTTCCCCTTTATAAAAATCATAACGTGTGACATAAATGTATGGAACGGAAACTTGTCTGGAATTTAGTTTCTCCATAATGTCGAGTTTCCGGTTGTCGAGCCAACGATGATGATGATGATAATGTCGAGTGTATGCACGGAGTATTATGGAAGCAACCGCAACAAATGATGGCTTACATTTCCCAGATAATCACATACCTAATTGTTGTATCGTCAAGGCGAAATATGTTTGGTTTGAAATTTAATGTTCCACACAATGGGAGATGATCTGAAAAATTTGAAAGCGAAAGTGGGGTTACCCAAGGCTGCATCATATCACCGATATTATTTTAATGAGAGAGAAGTGATTTTTTTCTAGTCAGATGGCTGGAAACGGAGAAGATCAACTCCAACCTATTACAATTATAATAAAAAATGTTTATCAGGGTTGTTGCCTCTGGCGAGGAAGGTACAGATTCTCCTAGAGTATTTTTGTTTTTGTATAAAAAAATTGCCTGAAATCTTACCCGTTCTGATTCTGCTGACAATACACACACAGGAATGGTTGAGAGTTATAAGCTATTAGCCATTTGTTTCTCCTTTTCCACGAGCTGTCGCACCACGAATTTATTTATATTCCGAATTTCTATCACGCGGAAAAATCAATCTTGTTTTTCATGAAGCTGTAGTAAGTTTTATATAGGTACCTACTAATAAAGGGCTAACAAAGGCTTGAATTGAAATTAGATAAGCCCTTGCCAGTTATTGCCTTAGGAGACAAACAAAAACAAAAAAAGTTAGTTTATTTGAAATTCGACCCTTACCAGTCCCAGTCCGGAAAGCTATCCACCAAGCTGGTTAGCAATACAAAAGTATAATTTTGAAAATTAAGACTTTTATACCTATACTACTGACATATACTTTAATTTTCCATACCAATATATGGTGATAGCAAAGCTTTTCTAACAATTTTCCTATACCAGCAAGAAACTTACAAGTATTTGACAAGTTATCCTCGTCAAGATTTTCCCTACAGAAAACTTATTTCCAGGACATTGACTTAACTTGCCGTTTTTTCCAGGCAGGTTTTTATTTGTATTAAATAAACTTTAAGTTATCACTTAAATTTAAATTAAAAAAAAAAAAACAAATTTAAACTAAACAGTAAATTATTTTTTTTTTTTACATTTTTAGTATTGGGTATCATGCTGCTCTTGTTTATGATAAGTGTAACGGGATTCTTTGTTATGTGGTTCACGCAATACTATGATAATTCATACACATCTGTAAGTTTCACAATGACAAAGTTATCATGAAAGTAAATTATTAAAATTAACATTATTTCCAGAAATTAGTTTTAGCCAATAACTCAGATGCTGCCAAATACTGGGTCAATCCACCAGTCGATACTTATCTCAAAGTTCACATCTTCAACTACACCAACATCGATCGGTATCTATCGGGAGAAGATTTAAAAATTAAAGTCGAAGATGTAGGACCATTCACTTATCAGGAGCATTCGACCAAAACGAATGTTAAATTTAATTTAAACAACACAGTTACCTATAATGTAAGTTCAATACAAACAAAAAAAAAAATTGTGCATAGGACTGTTTTGTTTTTTTTTTTTACTAAAGGATCACCATTCATATACATTCCTTCCGGACAAATCATCAGATGATAGGTTTAAAAGTATCACTGTTCCAAATATTCCACTTTTGTCAGCTTCCGTTTCGGTAGATGAGATGTCATACTTCATGAAAATGACAGCATCAGCTGCAATCGGTAGCCTTAATTTAGATCCGTTTCTGGAAGTGCCAGTCGATGATTTCATTTGGGGCTATTCGGATAGATTGATAAACGTCCTCAGGAATTTCATGCCTGAGCTACCGAAAAAGTTTGGAATGCTTATGAATGTAAGTGGTATTATTGTGTGATGCTGATGATGATTAAAAATATCTCCTCAATTTATGTATTTAATTTTCTTGCATCAGCGTAATGGCACAAGTCCTGATACACTCCAAATTCACACGGGAGTTGATGATGTCCGCAAGCTAGGAGTTATTAGCCAATTCAATGGAATGGACCAACTGGACTTTTGGCGCGATGACGAATGTAACCGAATCGATGGTTCCGATGGATCTCAGTTTCCACCATATCTCATGGAATCCAGACAGCCACTGCATGTGTTCACTCAAGCCCTGTGCCGAAAGCTCCCTCTGCATTTTGAAGAGGAAGTTACTATTTTAGATGATATCGATGTCTGGAGATATCGTACCCCAATGAATGTCTTCGCCAATCCAGATGATAATCCAGAAAATGCATGCTACTGTGACTCGAGTGTGTTGAAGTGTCTGCCAAGTGGAGTCTTTAACGGAACTCAGTGCTACAGAGCACCAATCTATCCATCCTTTCCTCACTTCTTCTCTGGTGACCCAGTGTTGTTCAAGGAATTCGAAGGCATCGAACCAAATGCTGAGAAACATCGAACATTTGCCGACATCCACCCGCGGCTGGCATTTCCCGTCGATGGAGCATCACGGATTCAAATAAATGTAGCTGTTCATAAGGGAGATCTTCTTGAAGGTATATATTAGGCTGAACTGAATAAACTCGTATTTATTTTTGTCTCATTTAATTTCTAGACAAACTTCAAGCAATGCCCGACGGTCTCATGCTTCCGGTTCTGTGGATCGAAATAACTTCCGGAGAACTAAAAGAAGAAATCAGATCGTTGCTCTACCATAGTACATACAGTGCAAATGTCATTCAGTCTATCTTAAAATATGGAACCTTACTTACCTGTGTAACATCGTTTGCTCTCATTGTCCTTGCCTTTTACTACCTAGGTCAGATGCGACAGGAGAAACTAAAAGCTGCTGACTCCAAGGATAAAGCAGAACTGGAAGAATTGAATAAAGACTAAGAGATAGAAATGTGCCTGAATAAGCACATAACTCATTTTTTTGCTTTTCTTAACGATTTTTTTAAACTAGGGAATACAATCATGCAATAAATTGAAAATTCTGTTAAATGAACAAGATAAAAGGATTCATAGCCTTTTTACGTTTGGAAATTTAATTTATATAACAAGTCCATTCCAATAAGTACATTTATTAAAAAAAAAAAAAAAACAAAAAAAAAATATGCCAAAATCAAAATGTCAACTTAAAAGGATATTCAAAAATTAATTATAAGTCTGAATGCAACAAAAAAGACAACTTATCGCATTTTATCAGTGCCCCTTCCTAGATGTAAGCCCCCCTGAATCTTTTTCTTGACTTAACAATGTCAGTTAGTTAAAATAAATATACAATATTTAATCTTTTAGATGAAATATACATGCATAACATTTTTTTTATACAGAGTTGTACTAGTTAGGTATGTATATTTAATATTATTTAGCTTAAAAATGTTTAGTGTTAAATTTATGTAAATAAAAAGAAATACAATTTTACTGTAATTATTTGTTATACATATTCACATACATTAAATATTAAGCCCTTATAGTTTGTTAAATATATAAAAATCAATATCTAATAATTGTTATAACAACAAAATCGTATGTTACCTGTGAGATTATATGAGTTTCGCTTTTTATGCATTTATTTATGAGAAAACGAACAATGTACATAGATATTAGAAACAAATTAAAAAATAATGCATTCATTTGTATTCCTATACTATTTTAATATTTTTCTTTCTTGATTTCAGATAGGTAATTTAGATACGTATAGATACCGAATAAAACACATCATCAGTAACATTTTTTAACACGTAATACAACAATAACGTGGGATCTTGCTCTCTATCTGATTCTATTCTACAGATCCGAAAATTAGTTCTTCGTCTTGCGGGTAGATGCCTTCTCGTGGTAAGGTAGTGTGAACAGTAGAAAAAAGACAACATATACATGAAAAACAAACAAACATAAGGAACAACGAAATGGAAATAAAGGGTTTTTGGATACAGACGGGTAGATGTTGAAATGGTAAAACTCAGTTAGAAATCTTCACCAATTAGGCTTTTCCAGAAACAATTAGGCTTTTCCAGAAACAATCTTTGTCTTTCTAATTTTGAAATAAAAAAATGTAGGGAAAACAAACAAACAACCAATCATAATCATTTGTTTTCCCTACATATTTTACTGTCAAATTATTGATTTTTGTTTGCTTGTTTGACACTGACGTCTGGTGGAAGTGCCAAATAGCTGCATTTTCTTTAACTCCAGTTTTCACTACCTTACCATTTGTTAAAGTTGAAATCCATCTACCTGTCACAATAAAAGCTAAATGTTTGGTTTTTGAAACGTAATCCGAACAGAGGGGTGCTCCGGTTTATGATCCCGTTTCATGATTTCATTTTATGGTCGAGTTTGATCTTCTCCTCGAATAAAGCTAAAAAATGGTAATACGATTTAAAAATATTTTAACTTTTGTCATATCTTTCTACATTATTCAATATTCAAGGAAAGTTTACCGATATAACATATAACTGACTTTTAAACTTAACATAAGGTATCAGAAGGAAGTTAGTTGACAGTTTATCAGCCATCAGCTTTATTGTGAGTTTCACCCGAACAACATTCCGCCCGGAAAATTAGACATTTCAGATTTCACTTTTCGTCTATTGTGAATTTCACTCGAAATTTCATGATCGAAAAATTTCCCTTATTGTGAACATTCATTTCGGGCGGAATGTAATGTCAAGTTGACTTCTTTTTTGTAGGTGAATGAAATTTCGTTCGGGCGAAACTCGCAATAGCTTTTAAGATTCCGGGCAAATAAAAAATTTAAAGGTGAAATATTTTTCGGGTTAAACTCACAATAAGGGTGCATATGAAGTTCTATGAAGCTTGGCGTTAGCATTGTTTAGTAAATTTAAATTGACGGTTGAAAAATCAACTTTTAAATAGTTAAAGCGTTGAATAACTACCTATATACTTGCTCTTATAACTAGTAATTCAAGGGTTAAAGATAAATCAAATTTCAAATCACCAATAAAATAATTTTAAATCAAAGTGTATATAGAAACAAACACTCAAAAGAAGATTTTCAAAAAGCTCATCGCTAAGATCTGTTTGATTGAGTACAAATGTTTGCATACTTTCAGGATGTCATAACAAAAAAGAAAATATAAAGACACAAACCATGAGCATAATTTTTATTTCGCAAACTCATGTTTTTTTCATCAAACCAAAAGTTTATTTGAAGAAAACAATGATTGGCTTATGCTGGATTTCCTCGACTAACAAATTGGTCAGTATTATGGCAGTTAACTGTAAAAAAACTGCCAGAACAATGACAAAATTCATTCTTTTGGCTGTATACTGACAAAAAACTGCCAATTTGTCAGTCGTGTAAATCCTGCATTACGCCTTACGTCTCCCATATAAAGTTGTATGGTATTTTTGCACTTTTTACCCTTTTTTTTGTCGATTTTTGTTGAGAATTATATGTAAGTCAGAACCTGGTTGCCCATGAGGTGTTGGTCGTGTCACCAACTTCATTTATTTTAATAGATATGGCATGTTCAGGAAAATGAGATCTCGGAGACCTCTCAGCAATCTGAGTTAAATGAACAGGATTCCTCAGCAAAATTTTGCAAAATCAAATTACTAAGGAAACACATAAAATTTGGATTGGTTTGCTCACGTTTTGACGGAGCAAATCTCATTTTCCTGTGCGCGACTTATTTAAAAAAAACACGCTCCCAATACTTTACCCCAAGCTGTGGTGTTGAAAATAGTACGTGCATTAAAACAAAAAATTGGTATGTAATGTTTGCGTACTTTTTTTCAAAATCTAGCAAATTTTGTTCGTGTAGAAGTTTAAAAGCTTACAGTTTTTGAAATGTCTTCTGACACTGATATATTTCTCTTTAAGGGCCAGTTTCACAGTCAACACTTACCGGAATAAATGGCACTTAAGTTTCCCATATTAGGACCTTAGGCTAAGTTTGTGGAACTTAAGTCCCCAACATATTCAGAGACTTAAGTGCCACTTATTTAGGTAAGTATGCACTACGATATTGAACCTTAGGGCCAGTTTCACAGTCTACACTATCCGGAATAAGTGGTACTTAAGTTTCCCATATAAGGAATCTAAGCTAAATTTCATAGCCAGCGTAAGTGGAACTTAAGTCACCAACATCGGAGACTTAAGTGCCACTTATTTAGATAACAGTGATATTGGGAATTAATCTTTCACATTCCCCACTTAAGTGTCACTTTTCTGACTGTGAAACTGACCCTTAGTCTATAAAATCGTAAGAAACTGTGGTTTAAACTTAAGATAGTTCTTAGGATTCATTTGAGACGTCAGAACAAAGCTCTCCACCAAGTGTCAGTTTTTTAACGTAATTTTTTAGAAGTGAAATTCAAAATCTAATCTTGCTGGGTTATATCTATAGAGGCTGAGTTGAAGGTTCCACACTATGGTGTTTTTTATATGGTCAAAAAAAATACTTAAAATATACATAAAATAAAGCTCTCCACAAAAATGTTACCTAGTCGGATTTTTGTATGTTAGGCCTTTTATTTGTTGTCTAATTTTCCTGGGATATTTTCGAAAAAGTTCTTTTGGTCTTAAAAAGACTATTATTGGTATGGTTCATTATTTAGAATCCACTTAAATATTTAAATCATCTCTTAATTTTGTTATTGGTAAGGTTTTTTACTGACGAAGTTTGATCGAAATCGTTAAAGAAGTTCTCGAGTTCTCAACAAAATTTCGAATTTCTCCTGTATAAAGAATCACAATAGTGCCCCGTCCATTAACCATTAGGCTCAAAGTCGATGCAAACCTGGACGCACGGATGAACGCAGAATACCGTCCGACCGACCGCGACGGACGGATATTTTGTTTTATACAAAACCAATACTTGTCCTAGAGAGTAAGTTAGAAGTAGCTGATATTTCGACCTATTTACACTTAGATACTTCCATTTAAATAATTGTTTATTAGTAGAGAAGTCTTTAAATTAAATGCAGAACTATAAGGCATGACATGGTTGCACAAAAATTCAAATCAAACCTTATACAACATAACCTTGCGATCTTAAGCTCAAATTATATTTTAAAATATTTTTTACTAAATTCATTTTACAAAATTCAACAAAATCGAAAAAAAAATAATATAATTTAAAACCTTTGAAAAAATCACGCAAGCAAGCTCATTATTTTTAATTTTAAATAAAGGTTCACGGGTGTCTTAAGCAATTTTTACCATTCCAAAAGATCACACAAAAATGCAATCAAAAATCTTTTTTAATTTTTTTTTATTGTACTTTTTAAATAGGTTCACTATAAAGGTCAAGTTTGCAATTCATAAGGGTGACAAACTGAATCTTCAATGTCATCTTTATAAATACAAAAACGCGAGCTTCTAATTACCCCCCCAAAAAAAAAAAAACAAACAAAAATTAGAGTAGGTAACCTGCACACAACGAGACTAGGTACCTACTTAATGTGGTTCAATTATAAAATTGGTTGCAAAATCTTGCAAGTTTGTATTAATAGATACAAACAACAAGAATGTGTGTGGAACATTGATGAAAATGATACAAATTACACAGCTCAACTATCAACTTAGCCCAAAGTTTTGTATACATAGCGTAGTACTGATCGGGAAGAGCTTTTTTTTAATTTTAAATAAACAGGGTGTCCCATGGTAGAAAGGAATCTTATATTAGCTGTGTTTTTTTTTTCGAAAGTCCTACACCCATTGAGAGAATACTATTTTTGGACTTCTCCATCATCGTTAGGTTTGATCAATTTATATTGCTTCCGGTTGGATTTCGGAACTGTTCCTTTCCTATCGAAAATGGAAAATTTGGAGTAAAAGTTTCGAACATTTATTCTACGTGCCTGCTAATACTCATATTAATTAAACAGTTTGAATTGCTCTCTTTTAAGCCTAATTTTGGAGAAAACGCTCTACAAAATTTCGACTTTCAGACCAACCCTATCGTATGGTGATCATATGAAAGTTTTATGTCGTTCATCATAGGCTACAAAGAAGTTTTTAATTATACATTATTTATTCACCGGGGTTTCCCTACCATTTGTGTTGCGACCAAAAAAAAAACATTTCAGAATCTTTAAGAAAAAAAAAAAAAAAAAAAAAACAATTCTGAAAAGTTTAATTTAATTTGCAGTTTAGAACTAGGAAACAAGGTGATAGGAAGGTGAAAATAGCTGTCTACTTACTCTTAACAAAATTGTTCCCAATTTACAATGTTGCGAGTTTCTTGGTGGAAAGCTTAATTTTTATGTTTTAAGAATTTCCGAAAAAGTATCTACCCTTAATTTGGATACGGGCTTTTCATTATGTAGGGTGCAAGGGGCAAAATTAATTTGTTTCGTAGGT
This sequence comes from Leucozona laternaria, assembly GCA_932273885.2. NCBI lineage: Eukaryota > Metazoa > Arthropoda > Insecta > Diptera > Syrphidae > Leucozona > Leucozona laternaria. The sequence goes on along the minus strand of OW026368.1, from coordinate 15,210,604 downwards.
ATTTTTCCCGAAAGATAAACATTTTTCGGGAGAAATTTTAAGGAAAAAAAAAATGGATAGGAAAAAGATTAAAATACTTTTTTCGTTAGAGCAATAAATTTTGAGAAATACCTGTGCAATCGGTCCAAGTACCTTACATCGTAACGTTTTTCTCAAAAACTATTGATCTGAAGAAAAAAAATTGTTAGAATTTTTGTGTGTAGGGCTTAAAAGCTACAATTTTTTCCTTGACATTTTTCCAAAATAATTTCCCAGATAATTTAAAAAGTAACTGAATTTCGTATTTTTACTTTGCAAGGATTAATAATAAAGGTTTTTTTTTTTAGACGTCTGGTTTTCAATCTGGCAATACTTTTTTCGGAGTTTGTCTTTTTGACAGCTGTCACTTCATTTATGGTCAGTTTGGTTTGCCATTTCATAATTAATAGACTAACTTGTGCACAACGTTTGCAAATCGTGCAAATTTAATCCCAAAATAATGGTTCGGTTCGCTCGAAGCATCGCGCGCTGCGTCCAATATTCGGTCGACATAATCGCAAAGTCGCATAAATTTGAGCAACCATGAATCGGTTTTGCACCACGTATACTCTAGTCGATAATTCGCATCCTCAGAGATGCCGTACAGTGCGCACCGAAGACACTATTGCTGCTGTGGAGCAGATTATCGAAGAAGAACCGAATGAGTCCATCCGCCATCGCGTGCAACAATTGGAGCTGTCGCATATTGGGCCTCTTGGCTGCAATTTATTCGAGCCAGCCGCGGCACCCACTTGCCCGAAATCATTTTTAAAACATTATGGAAAACCCTTATTTTTATAATAAAGCTAAATTCTTGGCCATAACATTAAATTATATGCGTTTTATTTCTTCTTGAAAACCACACGTCTAAAAAAAAATCACCCTTTACATATATGCACAACTAAAATCAGCCAAATAAAAGACTTATTGCAAATTTCATAAACATACACAAAAATAGCTTTTATCTAAAGTCGATTTAGTTCAAATGGTCGTTTAAAATCATTTTACATATAAAATCATTTGGTGAATCCAAAAGACTTCAGTTTAAGATATACTAAAACCAGATTTATTAAATCCGGATTAACTAAATACGGATTTATTAAATCTATGTTCATATTATTCTTGTCCTAATAATACACCTGGATTTAAGTACTTAAACTGGTCTAATGAGAGCAGTTTAAGTTTAATTGGATTTAAAAATGTGGATTTACCGAGGGAATAATATGGAATCGGATTAAGTGTTTGAATTCAAATTAATTTAAATCTAGATCAAAATTTTAATCTGGATTGAGCAAGTGCATAAATAATAATAGGGGCATTAGTGAAATTTCAAATATTTAAAAGGGCTTTATGAAATCAGCCATTAGCCCTATTTAATAAGGCATATTCTTGATATCTATCATATTAACGTCACTATTGATTAAAATACCTAGTTTTTGGGAATCACAATCTTGCCAATTGTCAAAACTTGTATAATATACAGGAATTTAATTCAAGTAGTAAAAATTTTGTCTTTGGCTTGCCCACACAAAAATGTCTGCTTATCACTAACTATATACTGGTTATCAGAATGAGGCCGGTTTTTAGCATTGGGTTTCCGCGTGACACCCTGTTAATACATCAACAAACATAGATAGATAGAGAGAAGCTTAAAATTCATTAAAAATATTTTATTCGAACGTGGTTAAACTACCAGACTTTTTTAACCATCACTTGAACTTACTGTATATCTTTTATGATTTTTTTTTATTGTTTTCTTCAAAAAGGTGGTTGTATGTTTTTTTTTCGCATAGATATATTATAAAATTTTTCCTACTTCGGCACACTCTAATCGTCTCGAACCGAATCGAAATCGAGGCTTGTGCTGCAGTCTTCGCTTGATGCCGGTCGCAGTCTTGATCGCTTTTACAATCCGAACGGTTGGTTGATTTCTTACTTTTGTATCTGAATCGTATAGATATTGTATCTTTTTATTATTCTTCATTCACAGCACCGAAATAAGGCAGAAAAGAAAATTTAATAATTTTTTTTGATTCTGTGAGTTCGTTCGTTTATTCGGTCGTATTTCTGGGTTGCAATTGACTTTCCGTTGTAACGTGCATCGGTTTTACTGTCGTCGATCTTCGTACTGGATATTTAAGTATCTAAGATATTGTTTCGTCATAGGAGATCAAAAAAGATTTGTTTGTATTTTAATTATATACCCCCGAGGGCAATTTGTTTAAATATCTTCATTTTTGTATTTCCAAAAGGTTTGTAGATATAGTCTTTTCGAATACGCGTGATCAACCTGTTTTAACAAAAAATTTGAAAGTAGTTCACGTTGTGATTGTTTTTTTGTATCTTTTTTTACGGCTTACGGCCAAAAGTGATAAAGTTAACTGAGCTTAATCTTAATTGTTTTGATTTGGTCCAATTTTGTTTCTTTCTATTTCTGCGTTCAGTTATAGTAATTGAAGTGATATTGGATTTCACAAATAAAAAAGAAATATTTTCTGGAATTTTTAATTGTTTGAGGTAAGTTGAATGAACTTTAAGATTATTTAATGATTAAAAAGAAATAAGAAATTGAAGAAAATCAATAAAAGAAAACATAACATCTTATCAAGAATTCATACAAATAAATAAAAAAAAACTAATGCAATTAGCTTTCTCTTATAAAAAATCATCGGAATTTATTATATGTGCTTATTATTTTGTACTAATTTTTCACTCGAAATAAATTAAAAAAAAAAAAATGTTTTTTGTTGAACAACGTCATAATTTTACATTTTTTGATGTTTTTTTGGTATTTCGTTTTGTTTATTTTTTTTTGATTCATTTTATTTTGACGTTTGCGCGAGGATGTGAGGGATTTTATAGTTTTATTTTTGCTTTTTTTTTTTTTCTTCTAACCACAACCATTTATTTATTTGCATAAAAAAAAACTTCTTCTCTCTTGTCTTTTACGGTTCTCTTGCGTGACCTTAATGCATTTTCGTGGAGATATTAAAACTTAATTAAGAAGACATTATTGATACCGCAATCTGGGATTTGTCAATTAAATAATTTATTTTTATACCTAAATACATATACACGAACATATATTTTTGAGACTACATACACATATGTACGAATATTATTTAAATCGTAGACACACATCATGTATAGGTAAGTATGGCAGCCGTGTAGAGGTTTACTGATTAAAAAGTTAGATTGCAAAGGTCAGAAATGTTAAGTGCACTTGCATGCTTGTAATTTGTTTATCAATGCAAGTAATTACTTAACGATGTTATTTTATTTGAAAGTTGAAAGAAGAAATGACAGAAAATACAATTTAACAAAATGATAGAAAAATTGGAGATTCTTAAATTAGTGCTGAGATATAGTTATAATATCGTTCATAAGTCGTTTGGACAACTATAAACTAGTAAAAATAAGCTATATTAATAAAGGGGAAATATTAAGAATGCAGCCCTGTAGTGCCAAAGCATCTTTCTGGAGAATTTTTCACATACAAGCTTCATTCACTGATTTATCAAAAGTTAAGGCAAAAAATACACCAATTCTCAAAGGTAATACAAATTGTAGGTAATTTTTTTTTTTTAAAACATTCGAAATACTACTTCGTCTTCGGTTCCAACGCTGGTCTTCAACGACAAACCTTTTCCTCAGCTCACTAGATGAAGCCAATATGCAGTTTGCTGTTAATTCCACGCTGTCAGAATGCGATATGACTGTACTTGGGAACGTAAGCGATTTCACTGGACCAATTATCTTTCGTACTCGTACAGTATCAAGAATTCTAAAATACCTCGATATATACAAATCTGCTGACCCTGGTATTATCCCTCCAATTGTTCTTAAGAGGTGTTCTTCTAGGCTGGAAAAACAAATGCGTAAGCTTTTCATCTGTTCTACTCTGCTGGTTTCTTTCTGAGTGCATGGAAACATGATTTGTCCAGCCTGTCTTTAAAAAGGCCTGTCCCCTCTTTCTATTGTCCAATTGTAGTTAATTTCCTTCTTTACAAGGTCATGTAAACGCTGATAATCATTAGCTTAAGAAATATCTTCAGGACCGAAAGCTTCTTGATGACCGGCAGTAGCAATACTGATCTGTCAATAGTGAACTGGTGATCTGATGGCATTTGATAGAGTTTGGCATCAAGCTATAGTATCGATGAATCTCTTCTTCGCTGGATTAGAAATTATCTTGAGGGCCGATCAATACAGGTTGTATTAGGTGGTCTTGAGCCTGATACTCATCAAATTAACGCTGGTGTGCCTCAGGGCTCCATTTTATCTCCGACTCTCTTCATAATATTTATTAATGATCTCATGTGTGAAACTTCAAATCCATTAACTGTCTTGCTGACGAAAGTACCCTCAGCTTTTCATATTCGTTTCTAGATTCACATCCTTGTTCTTTGGATGTAGAACTTCAACGGCAGCGTATGATAAGCTTATTATATTCTGATCTCGACAGCATTGTTCAATGGGAAACTAGAAATCGCGTGGAATTTAATGATTCAAAAACACAATGCTGCTTTCTGTCGTTAAAGCGGAACCCACCCCCAATACCACTATCTATGAGCGGCACTTCCATCAAGGAAGCTGAACGGCTTTCAGTTTTTGGTATGTGCATCAAATTTCCACATATTCGAAGTCGCCAAAAACGCTAAGTATTTAGGTTTTCTCCGACGCAACGTCAATGCAAAAAATTTGTCTCCCTTTTATATGTTCAAAACTTTTGGGCAGGTGCTCCAATAACCCATTTGAATTTATTGGATAGAATTAAAAAAATAGGTTTAAAAATGATATATGATAGAACTGACGGGTGGTTTTTTTAGAGGTATAGAACTTTAAGTTGGCAATGCTATTTTAACTGGCGGCCATTTTGTAAGCTGTTATAAGTTATTTATTTTAAGTGTGGTTTGGCATTTCAACATGAATAGACTGACGCCTGAACAAGGCTTCCAAATTGTGCCCAAATGGGCCCAAAACAAGATTGCCGTTGATCGAAATTTTCATAAGCGAATTTTGTTTAGCGATGAAGCTCACTTTTAGTTGAATAGATACGTCAATAAACAAATCTGCCGTATTTGTTGAGACACCGTTAAATCCAAAAAAACTGATTGTTTGGTGTGCATTATGGTTTGATGGAATAATTGGTCCGTACTTCTTTAAAAACGATGCTGGCCAGAACGTTACAGTTAATCCTGACCGCTATAAAGCCATGATTACTGACTGATGTGCAGGAGCTGTGGTTTCAACAAGACGGAGCAACATGTCACACAGCTCGTGCCACAATTGATTTATTGAAGGAAACGTTTGGTAACCGCATAGTTTCACGTTACGGAACCGTGAATTGGCCTCCAAGATCGTGCGATTTAACGCCGCTTGACTATTTTCTGTGGGGATGTGTGAAGTCGCGAACGATTGACCACTTGGAGGACAACATTCGCCGCGTTATTGCCGATAAACGGCCACAAATGTTGGAAACAATCATCGAAAGTTGGTCCTCCAGATTAGACTACGTCCGAACCAGCCGTGGTGATTATATGCCAGAAGGTTATCATTCGAATAAAGTAAATTCCATGTCAATTGAAAAAAAATCATCTTTGTTTTATTCGATTTCAAAGTTTTATACCTCTAAAAAAACACCCTTTATAACGGAAGCATTTGCATCTCTCGAATACCGCCGCAATGTTTCATGTCTTTCAATATTTTTCGCTATTTTTGTAAGCAGTGTTCTAGCGAAACATTAAGTTGCATTCCTCTCCTAAAACAATTCAACCGTAATGCTCATATTTCAAGGAGTGCGCATCAGTTCACTTTTGAGCTCATTTTGGGACGTACTGTTAAGTTTTAAGATTCTTTTTTCAGTCGTGCTGAACAAATTTGGAATGTTTTACCCGCCTCAATTGTTTTTAAAACCAATGTGGATCGGTATCTCCTTTTAAATCCCCTCCAATTTTCCCAAACGCTTGCACTCCGTTTTATCATGATAAGGGTAGTCGGAACCGTTAGGTGTGCGTAAAATATAAAAAAAAAAATAATATGAAGAAAATTTTCGAGCTCTTAGATGTGCTCTTTCTGCCCAATCTGAAAACAAAATTAAAATTGAAAAAATTAAAAGTCTAAAGCAAAACTTATTTACAATAATTTTTATTTTTTTATTATATTATTTCTATATCAATCAGACAGACGGCACAGCCATATGATGCACTAATGATTTTTTTTCATTTTGTAATTATAATTTTATTTAAATTATTGAGGAAAAATAAATTTAATCTAATTTCTTTAATGTGTGCCCTTTAAACTCATTACTAATTAAGTACAAATATAAAGTGTTTCGTAGAGGTGGATGTGAATCTTGAGTCATGTGAATCGGTAAAACAGGAACAAAACGTTATTTAATTGAACTTGTTGAATTATTGATTAGCCTTTTGCGGTCTTTTATAGTTAGTCAGTATTTCACGGAATTGATTCATTTTTATGATTCATTTATTTTCTAATAATATTTAATTGAAAAAAAAAACATAAATAAATCCATTTATTTTAAGGGAATTAATTAATTTTTATCAAATATACGACTAGACACCACTGGCTAAAGTCCCAGTGCAAATTTAAAAACCTTCTCACGTAAAATTGTATCTTATTCTTGTGGAAAACGAACTTAGAATTTCCTTCTTATTATTAATTCTGCCAATGCTTACTATAGTGGCATTATAAGAGGATCTTTATAAAGTGGAATAACCAAGAAAAACCAGGGGTGCCCACATAAATTCATGACTGAGAATTTTGTCTAAATAAAATTCTTATCAGAATTTAATCAAAAACCAGGAGATGATTAATGAAACAAATACATTTTTATTTTCATTTAAATTTCAAGAGGAGTCGGTACAGTTTTTTTTATTGTGATTTCGATGAATAAAATAGAAACAAACTTTAAGGCCGAAAACCATTGCTTTGTGGCATTGATAATAATAAGGTGCAATTATTCCAACAAGATACGTGTTATTAATATCAATGTTTTGTTGTTGCTGTTATACCTATGTGTATAGTTCATTTCTGCCGTTTGTATATGGGTGAATATTTTTAAGGAGGGCTATATAGTTTGCCCTCAACTATACACACATACCAATGACCCCTTGCGAAAGAATTAGATGATATTTCATTTGAATGGTTATTAATGTGATAAATTCACAAAAGTAATTACGTGAACAGTAATTGGGGAGGTTAACTCTTTGTCATAAGCTCTAGCATGCACGATTTATTTTATAAATTCTTCACCATGGTACGTAACTATAGAAATTATTTAAAGAGTATAAATACTTTGATAATACAGTCTTTAAAAAATATTTATTAATTCATTATTTTTATGGGAAGTAATTCAACTAATTCGTATTCAACAGCGATAATTTTATGTTGATCCACCAAAAATAGATTTTCACAGTACATGGATGAGTTGGTAAAGTGGTAAAGTGGTTCTTAAATATTCCTACATACTTACAAATTCAAACACGATCCAAGTGCTGTTAACATGGTTTTTGAGGGTTTAACAGTTCCAAAAAAAAAAAAATTCTTCATTAACATCTTCACAACGGTTAATTCTACTACAGGAATAAAATGTACAGCTGGAAATTTTAAAGAATTTATACTATTCACATATTATGTACAATAAATAAAAAAAAAATTGTAGAAAAAAAGTTTTTGGTACATTTAGCCTAAGAACTACCTATAAAAGACATTCAGGCATCTGATTTTGATTATTTAATTAAAAATTGATACAAGCATTTAAAATTAAAAACAAGAATATTACTTAAAAACTCATAATTCGAGATAAAAATCAATTTGAACAAATAAAAAACAAAATTCTTTACAAAATTTTTAGTTTTTGTTTTAATTTTTTTAAATTAATTATTCAAATATCAATTAAAACAACTTTATTTAAGAAGAAAAAGGCATTACCTATATTGTTTGTATTGCCATTGTTTTTTTTAATATTTAATTTAAAGACAGTGTTCGAGAAAATTGCCCCACCCACGTAAAGCGGGGGATAAAGACCCCTTCGAATAGGATTTTTTCTTGTCTCAACCAGGGAAACCACTTTACTTCTTTTTTTTTCAGGTGTTGCTCTTTGGCACCACTTTTCGAAATTCATAAAAAATTGGTTCTTTTTTAGATTTCCGTACTCTTTTTCAGGATAATATATTTACTATAATTTTTTAATTTTCCTCTAAGTAAACAACTCATTGAAATTTTCCTCTGGGTAAAAAATTCTTTGACATTTTACCTCTCAGTAAAAAATTCTTTGAAATCTGAACGCGTTCATTTTCTTTAAAAAATCAATTTCTTACCTTTTCGCCCTCTAATATCTTGAACGTATGAATGAAAGAATGATATGAATATATTGTGCCATATTTCGGATTTAATTTTCAAATGTTTCAGCTGTTGTGTATTTATATTTTTTTACAACTGTTTTTAATTGCGAATATAGGTACTACATATATGGCAAGTTATGAATTCTTACAAAAAATCGAACTCGAGATTTTGATCAAACTTGACATTACGATGATAGCGAAGACGAAAAAAGTGGGTCTCGCAAATACGTCCGTCTGTCTGTCTATCTGTCTGTCAGTCTGCTGATGGGTCGATTTTCTGTAAACTTGGTACCTAACGTTTTTTGGACATTCCCAACACCCGTTTTTGTTTTCTTTTTTTTAGGACCAGAACTTACAGTAGCTGTCATACAAAATTTCTTGGCCAAAAAAGAAAAACTTATTTTTCTCAAAATCGGCGATACAGAATTTTTTTGAAGAACTCAATAAATTTAAATAGTAATAAGTTGCTGTTTAATAAAAAAAATGGTTCCGAAAAATGGTTATTAAAGGTAACTCCCAAAGAACCATTTTTTTGGTTTTCGCTTTTCTCGAAAATGGTTCAACTGATTCTGATAAATTTTTTTATGAAGAATTATTGACCCATTCTAAATAATAAAGTGTAGCAAAATTTTCAAAAATTTTTTTTTGGATTTTTAAAAAAAGCTTACATTTTTTTTTTTGCAAACTCAATATTTCAAAAACGAATGTGTCATATGGCACAGCCATATGATGCACTAATGATTTTTTTTCATTTTGTAATTATAATTTTATTTAAATTATTGAGGAAAAATAAATTTAATCTAATTTCTTTAATGTGTGCCCTTTAAACTCATTACTAATTAAGTACAAATATAAAGTGTTTCGTAGAGGTGGATGTGAATCTTGAGTCATGTGAATCGGTAAAACAGGAACAAAACGTTATTTAATTGAACTTGTTGAATTATTGATTAGCCTTTTGCGGTCTTTTATAGTTAGTCAGTATTTCACGGAATTGATTCATTTTTATGATTCATTTATTTTCTAATAATATTTAATTGAAAAAAAAAACATAAATAAATCCATTTATTTTAAGGGAATTAATTAATTTTTATCAAATATACGACTAGACACCACTGGCTAAAGTCCCAGTGCAAATTTAAAAACCTTCTCACGTAAAATTGTATCTTATTCTTGTGGAAAACGAACTTAGAATTTCCTTCTTATTATTAATTCTGCCAATGCTTACTATAGTGGCATTATAAGAGGATCTTTATAAAGTGGAATAACCAAGAAAAACCAGGGGTGCCCACATAAATTCATGACTGAGAATTTTGTCTAAATAAAATTCTTATCAGAATTTAATCAAAAACCAGGAGATGATTAATGAAACAAATACATTTTTATTTTCATTTAAATTTCAAGAGGAGTCGGTACAGTTTTTTTTATTGTGATTTCGATGAATAAAATAGAAACAAACTTTAAGGCCGAAAACCATTGCTTTGTGGCATTGATAATAATAAGGTGCAATTATTCCAACAAGATACGTGTTATTAATATCAATGTTTTGTTGTTGCTGTTATACCTATGTGTATAGTTCATTTCTGCCGTTTGTATATGGGTGAATATTTTTAAGGAGGGCTATATAGTTTGCCCTCAACTATACACACATACCAATGACCCCTTGCGAAAGAATTAGATGATATTTCATTTGAATGGTTATTAATGTGATAAATTCACAAAAGTAATTACGTGAACAGTAATTGGGGAGGTTAACTCTTTGTCATAAGCTCTAGCATGCACGATTTATTTTATAAATTCTTCACCATGGTACGTAACTATAGAAATTATTTAAAGAGTATAAATACTTTGATAATACAGTCTTTAAAAAATATTTATTAATTCATTATTTTTATGGGAAGTAATTCAACTAATTCGTATTCAACAGCGATAATTTTATGTTGATCCACCAAAAATAGATTTTCACAGTACATGGATGAGTTGGTAAAGTGGTAAAGTGGTTCTTAAATATTCCTACATACTTACAAATTCAAACACGATCCAAGTGCTGTTAACATGGTTTTTGAGGGTTTAACAGTTCCAAAAAAAAAAAAATTCTTCATTAACATCTTCACAACGGTTAATTCTACTACAGGAATAAAATGTACAGCTGGAAATTTTAAAGAATTTATACTATTCACATATTATGTACAATAAATAAAAAAAAAATTGTAGAAAAAAAGTTTTTGGTACATTTAGCCTAAGAACTACCTATAAAAGACATTCAGGCATCTGATTTTGATTATTTAATTAAAAATTGATACAAGCATTTAAAATTAAAAACAAGAATATTACTTAAAAACTCATAATTCGAGATAAAAATCAATTTGAACAAATAAAAAACAAAATTCTTTACAAAATTTTTAGTTTTTGTTTTAATTTTTTTAAATTAATTATTCAAATATCAATTAAAACAACTTTATTTAAGAAGAAAAAGGCATTACCTATATTGTTTGTATTGCCATTGTTTTTTTTAATATTTAATTTAAAGACAGTGTTCGAGAAAATTGCCCCACCCACGTAAAGCGGGGGATAAAGACCCCTTCGAATAGGATTTTTTCTTGTCTCAACCAGGGAAACCACTTTACTTCTTTTTTTTTCAGGTGTTGCTCTTTGGCACCACTTTTCGAAATTCATAAAAAATTGGTTCTTTTTTAGATTTCCGTACTCTTTTTCAGGATAATATATTTACTATAATTTTTTAATTTTCCTCTAAGTAAACAACTCATTGAAATTTTCCTCTGGGTAAAAAATTCTTTGACATTTTACCTCTCAGTAAAAAATTCTTTGAAATCTGAACGCGTTCATTTTCTTTAAAAAATCAATTTCTTACCTTTTCGCCCTCTAATATCTTGAACGTATGAATGAAAGAATGATATGAATATATTGTGCCATATTTCGGATTTAATTTTCAAATGTTTCAGCTGTTGTGTATTTATATTTTTTTACAACTGTTTTTAATTGCGAATATAGGTACTACATATATGGCAAGTTATGAATTCTTACAAAAAATCGAACTCGAGATTTTGATCAAACTTGACATTACGATGATAGCGAAGACGAAAAAAGTGGGTCTCGCAAATACGTCCGTCTGTCTGTCTATCTGTCTGTCAGTCTGCTGATGGGTCGATTTTCTGTAAACTTGGTACCTAACGTTTTTTGGACATTCCCAACACCCGTTTTTGTTTTCTTTTTTTTAGGACCAGAACTTACAGTAGCTGTCATACAAAATTTCTTGGCCAAAAAAGAAAAACTTATTTTTCTCAAAATCGGCGATACAGAATTTTTTTGAAGAACTCAATAAATTTAAATAGTAATAAGTTGCTGTTTAATAAAAAAAATGGTTCCGAAAAATGGTTATTAAAGGTAACTCCCAAAGAACCATTTTTTTGGTTTTCGCTTTTCTCGAAAATGGTTCAACTGATTCTGATAAATTTTTTTATGAAGAATTATTGACCCATTCTAAATAATAAAGTGTAGCAAAATTTTCAAAAATTTTTTTTTGGATTTTTAAAAAAAGCTTACATTTTTTTTTTTGCAAACTCAATATTTCAAAAACGAATGTGTCGATTTTTATTAAACTTGGTAAAAAGAAGTTTTTTAACATTATCTAGAAGATTTTTGACAAAAATTATTCTAATACCTAAAAATAACGGTGCCTCCCATAGAAATGTTTAAAAACCGTTAAGAAAATATTTTTTTTTTTTTTAAACAACTCCTACGATTTTGATAAAAGTTTTGTGTGTATTAAAATTAGTACGATCTACTATTTAAATTTTTTAAATTTTATCATCATCATCGTCGGCTCGACAACCGGGGTCCGGTCCTGGCCTCCTTCAACAAGTCTCTCCACCCATCCCGGTCTCGAGCCGCCGCCATCCAGTTGCGCACCCCAAGGCTCCGGGCGTCCTGGTCTACGCCATCTCTCCAGCGCAAGCATGGTCTACCACGCTGTCGTCTACCATAGAATGTACCACAAAGAACTTTCCGAGCAGGTTCCTCTTCGCTCATGCGAGCTAGGTGCCCTGCCCACCGGAGTCTACCGAGCTTAATTTTTGTCACGATATCTGCTTCAAGGTAGATTGCGTACAATTCATGATTGTACCGTCTCCGGAATCGTCCTTCCTCACATATGGGGCCAACAATTCTCCTTAAGACTTTTCTCTCGAACGCGGCTAAGAGGTCGGAGTGCCTTTTGCTAAGCACCCAAGTCTCGGATCCATATGTGAGTACTGGCAGCACCATGGTCCTGTACAGCAGCAGTTTTGAAGTTATGGTGAGATTTCTGGATTTGAAGAGCTTTGACAGACTATAGTAGGCTCTGTTGGATTTGAGAAGCCGCCCGCGTATTTCTTCTTCTATATTGTTATCGGCTGCTACTATTGACCCAAGGTATTTAAAGGATTGCACCACTTCAAATTCGTGCTCCGCTACCTTGATTGTTTGACCAACTGTTCCTCTCGCATTCGACGCCACCATGTACTTTGTTTTACCTTCACTAATGTGCAGCCCCAGATTTTGTGCCGCCTGCTCGATCTGGATGAAGGAATCATGTACAGCTTGCTCAGTTCTTCCGATGATGTCGATGTCGTCTGCGTAAGCCAGTATCTGGCTGGACCTGTTGACGATGGTCCCTCTTGTTGCCGTGCCAGAGTCACGGATTGCTTTCTCCAACGCCAGGTTGAAGAGGAGGCAGGCCAAACCATCCCCTTGTCGGAGTCCATTAAAGATGTTGATTGGTTTGGATAGCAATCCGGCTATTTTTACTTGGCTTGTTACGTTGGTCATGGTCAACCTACATAGTCGTGTCAATTTATTTGGGATGCCGAATTCTCTCATGGCTTTGTAAAGTTCTACCCTGGCTATGCTATCGTAGGCGGCCTTAAAGTCTATAAACAGGTGGTATGTTGGGATGTTAAATTCTAGACATTTTTCCATCGCCTGCCTAAGGGTAAAGATCTGATCAGTTGTTGATTTGCCTGGAATGAAACCGCACTGATATTGTCCGATGATGGTTTTAGCGTATGGGGTTATCCGGTCTTGGAGGATAGAGGAGAGTATCTTATAGGCGGTACTCAACAACGTGATACCTCTATAATTGCTGCACGTTGTGACATCTCCCTTCTTATGTATGGGGCAAATGATACCTTTTCGCCAGTCTTCTGGAATTTCTTCATGCTCCCACACGTGCACTATAATCTCATGAATTGCTTGACGTAAAGCTGGCCCACCGTGTTGAAATAGTTCGGCTGGTATACCATCGGCTCCCGGGGCTTTGTTTTTCTTTAGCTGGCCTATAGCCTTCTCAACCTCTTCTATGCTTGGTGGCGGCAACATAGGGTACTCTTCTTGAAGTGTTGGAGCCTCCACTTCTGCAGTGAGCTGACCATTTAGCAATTCATTGAAGTACACTTCCCATCGCTCCAGTATGCTTTGAGGATCGGTGATCAGATTTCCCTCTCCGTCCTTGCAGTATGTGCAGCGTGGTGTGTACTGCGTCATGTTTCGGACGGATTGGTAGAACTTCCGCGCCTGGTGCGGACCTCGCTCTCGGCTTTTCTCTATTTCACAGATTATGTTCTTCTCCCAGGCTGATTTTTTCTGTCTGTGAAGCCGTTTTTCAATTCTTCTGAGCTCTTTATATTCGTCTTCGCGTGCCCGCGTTCTATGAGATTGTTGCATTGCTCGGTACGCAACATTCTTACGTTCAGTCGCTAGCTTGCATTCATCATCAAACCAGTCGTTCCGATTTCTACGACTGCTGCCTAAGATGGAGTTGGCAGTGCTAATGACAGTATTCTTAAGGCGTGTCCACTTCTCATCTACGCCCAGCAAACTGGCTCCAGGACTTACTCTACCCAGTTCTAGGGCGAGTCCTAACGCATTACCAAAGGTGTTACTGGTGTTTTCATTGCGCAGAGCAGCCGTGTTGATTCGAACCTGATCGGCGGATGCAATACGTCTTCGCAAGGCAATCCGCCCTCGGAAAACCATACCAACAAGATAGTGATCCGAGTCGATATTGGCACCTCGGTACGTTCGTACCGTCATCAAGTTCGAGTAGTGGCGACGGTCTATCAACACGTGGTCAATTTGGTTACGAGTGACTCCATCAGGTGATACCCAGGTGGCTTTGTAGATATCTTTACGCGGGAACCTGGTACTCGCAACGACCATGTTTTTCGATGCTGCCAATTCTAAGACTCGAAGTCCATTGTCATTAGTGTTCTCATGCAAACTATGGGTGCCTGCGTAATGCCTGAATACCGGCTCCCGACCTATTTTTGCATTCAAATCCCCAAGGATGATTTTTACGTCATACCTTGGGCAGGCATTGAGGGCCCTCTCGACTTGTTCGTAGTAAGTCTCTTTTTCTTCGTCTGAGGACTCCTCCGTAGGTCCGTGAACGTTAATGAGGCTGATGTTCTTAAATTTGCCTCGCACGCGAAGGGTGCATAGCCTTTCGCTTATAGCGTTAAAGCCGATGATGGCAGACTTCATTTTTTCGCCGACTAGGAAGCCTACCCCGAGCACATGGTGTTTTGTATGACAGCTGTAGTATAAGTCATAATCTTTCTTCTGTAGAACACCATTCCCTGTCCATCTTATTTCTTGAAGTGCTGTTATGTCAGCTTTATATTTTGACAGGGCATCGGCTAGCTGCTGAGCAGCTCGAGCTCTATAGAGCGATCGTACGTTCCATAAGAAAATTCGTAAATCGTTATTCCGTTTTCTTAAATTATTAAATTAATTTTAAATTTTATATTTACGTTTATTAACAGTACCTCTCATAGAACGGTTTCTTTGATCTTCGGCTTTGTCAATACATCAACCGAATAAAATTAAATTTTTTATACAGAAGCTTGTAACAAATATATATTAAAGTGCGTAGCGAAATTTTCTAAAAAATGATTTTTGGATTTAAACAAAAAAAAATCAACATTATTTTTTGAAAATTAGATATTTCGAAAACGGTTAGCAGATTTTTTTGTAAAGTTCAATTTTTAACTTAACATTAACAAATACTTAAAATTGACGTACCAATTTTTTTTCTCAAAAATGTTAACGAAATTTTATATAAATATAAAAACTTAATTATTTTTAAAAGCGCTCCTAGGATTTTCAAAATTTTTTTCTCATAAATTAAAATTTATGTAAGAAATCAGATGGTGTGCATCGCGTTTGGTTAAAACAGATTTAAAGTATTTTAATCAATTTCTTTCTAATTTTGTTGATTTAAAACAATTTACCAGTATAAATAATGTAATTTCCTTTCATACATATTGCATAATGTGCAACATTGGGGTATATTGTTAATTTTTGTAAACTCACATAACACCACTTGCAACTAAACTAAGTTTTTTTCAAATGGATAAAGTATAAACTCCCATAGCTAATTTATTTCAGACTATAGAACCACAATGTGATCGCGCATAAGAGCAAGTTCGTGCGACCCAGTAGTGCATATTTTTTATTTTGGGGACGTTTTCAGCGGTGGGACTTTTTTTTTGAAATACTCTTTTTATTGGCTCTTTCTCACAATCTAGAAAGGTAGCCCTGGTCTCAAGCCAACTCAATTCATCTTATATACGAATCACCCTTATGTACTTATGGTATGGTCTTCATTTCGGTAAAAAAAAAATACCAAAATCAGTAAACCAACTTTCTCGGTTTACAGATTTCGATAAAAATTTGTACACAGAGAAACTTTTAAGTCAAAGTTACCTTGCATGCAAAATTTTTCAAATTAATATTTTTGGAAATACAAATTATGAATGAAACGTCTCGAAATTTCAAAAACACCTGCTTGTTTGTGAATAGGGCGCATGTTTAGGATATTGGTCAATATAGTTAGTAGTTCGAGCTTTGCTCGATATTTTCTGGACTTATGATAATCCTCTCTGCGGTATACTCTTCTAATAATTGAAAGATTTCCTATCCCTATTTAACCATCATACTTAAAAAAATTCATATGAATGAAAATTGGTACATTCACAATGAATCATCGACATAAGCAGACCCGAAAATAAATCCGACATGAGCATTACAAGTTATCCAAGGTGAAATGTCGAAAAAAGTTTCTTTTTTTTTTTGTTATAACACTAAATGCAATGGAAAAGTTGTTCGTTCATGTGATTTTCTATAAAAAGTTTTAAACTGTTTTTATATGAAAGAGCATTCAGAAGTTATTGCAGTTTAAAAAAAAATGTCAAATGTTTAAAATATCGTTTTTTTTGTATCGAAAAGTAGGTACTGCAGGTAATGTGAGTTGATTGTGAGTTCCTCCATTATAAATTGTTATACAAAGATATTTTGAAAAAAATTGGCATATTTTGCGCCAGATTACCATCACTTCGATGGCCATATATTAAATTAAATAATAAATTAAATATAAAATTAACATGCTTATCATTTCGGTAGAAAGCCTATGAATGAATTCGAAAAAAAAAAAATAAATTCCCACAAAAATTAGTCGCAAATTCATGAAAACCCATATATGGGGTTTTTGGAAAAAGTGTAAACAAAAAATAACCAGATATATCATAAAAACATGAACTAAATGGCGTTTTTCATTTTTTGCTCTGATCAAAGCTCTGAGCAGAGGGTGAGTCATCAAAAAGATCAAGATTATGATCAGAATCCTCAGATTTAATTATGAAACACACTTGAGCACTGAACTGTCATTTCATAGGGAATTCATTTTTAATTTTTAATTATTTCTGAAGTTGGCTTCGATCAGGGTTTCACTCGATTTGCTCGGTCATTTTATTCTGAGCTGATTGATCAAGCTCCGAGCTAATTCCGATGGATAAAAGAAACACACTTTTTATGCTCTGATATGAGCAAAAAAAAACATAGAATTTTTATCTGACAGTTCCGTGATCAGCTCGGAGTTAAAAAAGAAAAAAAGTTAACAAATGTAAAAAAAATAACATATACGTATGAAATTATTTTTTATTTGGATGAAACTAACCTGTTTATAATGGGTGAGTTTTTAAGAGGTTTAGAACTTTTTTTAAAAAAAAAACACAAAAAATTCGGAAAAATGAATGAAATATTTATTTGAATCGATAGTTTAAACCTTGCAATTTAATGTGTAAAGATAATTTTATGCAAATGTTGACCGCGGCTGCGTCTCAGGTAGCCCATCCGCTGAGTCCAATTTTGGCATACTCTTTCAAAAATATCGGCCGGTATCTCACGAATGAATGAATGGATGTTGGCTTCCAGTGCGTCAATCGAAGCGGGCTTGTCCCTATAGACATTAGCCTTGACATATCCCCACAAAAAATAATCTAATGGTGTCAAATCGCACGATCTAGGCGGCCAATTGACCGGCCCGAAACGTGAAATTAACTGTTCACCAAACTCGCCTCGCAATTGCGCCATTGTTTCGCGTGCTGTGTGGCATGTGGCACCGTCTTGTTGAAACCACATATCATGCAAGTCAAGAACTTCCATTTCGGGCAAAAAAAATTTTGTTATCATCGCTCGGTAGCGTTCACCATTGACAGTAACGCTGCGATTCGCATCATCTTTGAAGAAATAGGCCCAATAATGCCGCCGGCCCATAAACCGCACCAAACAGTGGCTTTTTCGGGATGCATTGGTAGCTGTTGCAATGCTTCTGGCTGATCTTCACTCCAAATGCGGCAATTTTGCTTATTTACGTACCCATTCAACCAAAAATGAGCCTCATCGCTGAACACAAGCAGCGCGCGATGAACATTTCGAACCGAGCACGAATTTTGATAGTAAAATTCAATAATTTGCAAGCGTTGTTCATTTGTAAGACGATCCATGGTTAAATTGCAAACCAAACTGAAGTTGTTTGACAGTGACACAAGGTACTAAACACACGTCAGCTGTCAAAACCAGTGTTGCCAAAACCAAACCAGCTTAAAAATCACCCTTTATAAAAAAACACACTTTTATTTAATAAGCTTTACCTGAAACTTGCTTTAGAAACAATGAGTTTATTTGGGAATCGCTATTCTCTTACTGATAACAAAAACCGTTTTATTATAAAAAAAAACATAGTTCCATTGTAGATTGCATTATTGGCCTTGAATATCTTGTTGAATATGGTAAACCATATATGGGTTGGTATGCGGTAGAGGGTTAAATGGTCAAATGCCGAAAGTATAGTTTTTTTTTCAAATTCAACTATTAGGTCCAGTTTTTCAGTGTGGGATTAAAGTTAAACCCTAGTTACCTCATCAAATTTGGTGCTTTTTTAGTCGTTCCGCAAACATTCTCCATCAAAAAACTGCCTCCTCAGTTATCTGTGGATTAATTTACTTCTATAGTAAACTAACTATATGGTTTAACTCACCACTGAAAAACTGGGCCTTAAACTGTTAATTTTATAGGAAGGTTTTTCATACAAACAGTTTCTATAAATTAATATGTTCCAGCCGCTTTCTACAAAAAATTAAAAGACAAAAAGACAAGGGTTAGAAGACAAAAATTACGTTTTTTTTATAACTTCGTTTAAATGGCGAAATTGTCGAAAAATAATTAATGTAAAAGTTTATGAATGGCAGCTGTAAATTCTATTGAGTACACCTGAATGGAAAACCTTGTATATAACAACTATAATCACCCACATCCCAAATACCGCAAGTTCATGCACCAGGTCATAAACTTGATTTGAATTTAAAAGTTCTTCCGACTTTAAGAAAATATTTTAAAATTGCATCGACTTCATATACAAACATAGTTCCAAGCATAACAGATGTCACGGTGCAAATAATTTCCCCTTACATAATTTGCTATGTCAATGTAAACAACAACGAAAATGACGTTAATAAACAATAATCCAATGTAAAACTAAATTCTTACCTTGTAATAGCAAAAATTCTACCTACGACTCACATTGCTAATAGTGTCTCTGTCTCGAAAAGTGGTGCAGTGGTGAAAATTTGACAGAGACGTTTCAAGTTTGATATTTCACCGTCAATACGGCACAACAACCTCAACCTTTACTCATCCATAAAAGAAGAACAAAATTAAGCATGATTCCAATGACTATAAACAGATATGGTTACCAATTGATAGAAGTTAATGAATGGCTTGGTTCTATAGCTGACTAACAATAGAAAGTTGATACGTATCAACGTAAAGTTGAATTTCGAATATTTATTTAACGATTCAATCGAAATGGGGTTGTGTGTCCGAATTAAATAAAATTCGGCCAACTAAAATTTTGCCACAAATGTACCGCTTCATAAAAAAAAATATAAATACAAGATTGTATGTAGAAAGAGAGCTAGAAGAGACATTGAATGATGTTAGTTATAATGATTCGCCAAGCTTGCGAGTATAACACGTGCGTTTGTTAATGATAAGTTTTTCATTGAAGTTCTAAGGTAACCTAGAATTTTAAGTCAAATGTAAGTAGATATACGCATAGATAGAAAAAAATTACACTCTGACTCATTTAATTGAGACTTCAAACCAAAAAAGAATTCGGCACAATTATTTTTTCAAGTTAAATCTCTTTCATTAAGGCAAGAATAGCATCACATAATCCCACAAAAAATAGTCCAGCGGTGTTAAATCGCACGATCTTGAAGGCTACGCCACAGGCCCACGACGCGAGATAATGCGAGCTCACCAAAAGTTTCCATCAATAAATAGATTTTTTCGTTGGTTGCATGGCATGTAGCGTCGTCTTGTTTGAACAAAAGGTTGTCCACATCAACATCCTCCAATTCAGACACGAAAAAGTCATTAATCATGGTTTCTATAGCGTTCCCCGTTTACTGTAACATTATGGTCGGCTTCATTTTTGAAGAAATATGGACCAATGATTCCCTCTGCCCATAGAGCACACCAAACAGTGCCTTTTTGAGAATATTATTACTCCAAATACGACAATTTTTCTTATTAACGTACCCATGCAACCTAAAATGAGCTTCATCGATGACCAAAATTTTCTTGCGATGCGTCGCGTGAACCGAACCATTATTTTGGTAATAAATTTGCACGATTTGCAGTCGTTGTTCAGGAGTAAAATCAAGTGACAGCTGTCAAAGAGACCAATTCCGAAAAAATATTGCCAGATTGAAAACCACACGTCTAAAAAAAACACCAGTTATATTGTAAAAATTGTCATGGAGTATGGAAATCTTTGCGAAATTCAATACTGCATATAGAAATAGCTGATGTACTGATTGTCTAATGGTTTTGTTAGTGACGTCCCCAATGTAAATTTTTGACATGATTTTAAGTCTTCTGAAACATTTGTATTTCCTTTCATATCTCACTAATTGTAAAATAAATCGACAATTGAGTGTGAATGCAATAATAGACATACCTGTTTCTAAATGAGTAAAAATAATTTATTTGCGTAAAATTTTTAGTTTATTTGCCAAACTATACATACATATGTACAAATGTACATAACTAAATGTAGTTACAATAAAT
This sequence comes from Leucozona laternaria, assembly GCA_932273885.2. Taxonomy (NCBI): domain Eukaryota; kingdom Metazoa; phylum Arthropoda; class Insecta; order Diptera; family Syrphidae; genus Leucozona; species Leucozona laternaria. The sequence continues at coordinate 15,189,752 of OW026368.1, read as the reverse complement.
CTCAAGACTTTAAGCACTGACTACTTAACTATCATAGTTAAAAAAAAGGGAGTTATAAAAAAAGAAAATGCGACTTAAATTATCTGACGTAGAGTGTATACATTTTGAGTTTTATGAGGCATGGCAAACCAGTTGAATGCGATTAGTTGCATTTTTATTTAAAGTGAAAGGAGAGGACCGCTAAAATACAAAAATTTGAAAAGGTTAAAAGCATTTATTTTTATATAAGCGTTGATTAGGTGATTTTGTGAAAAAAAAAAAATTCCAGCGGTTTCGCCCGCTCGTTAAATTAACATTTATTAGAAAAGATTTACGTTCTAAATTTTATTTGTGTTTTTTTTTTTTATAATAAAGAACCGTTGAGTAAAAAATTATAAACAAAAAATACTCTTCCTATGAATGCATTCTGTTTAAATATGAGGGTCATTTGGATCAGGTTGTTAACAAAAAAAAAATTTAAATCAATTTTTTTGTTTGTTATGTTTCACAATTATAGCCGAATTAATTGATTTTCAATCAGTAATTTTTTTGAATATAATTTAATCGAAATGTTTTAATTTTATGGTTTAACCTTGTGCAGTGCGAAAAGTAAAAAAAAAAAAACTAACTGAGGAGTTGTATAATTTAAGCTCGAGGAAGATTGTCAAGTTAAATATTTAAAATTATAGTTGAAAAAACAAATACCTATAGAGTTATAAATTATCTTCAATAAGAAATAAATTGAAAATAATTTGGGATTTGTCAAAGTTTTCTTTAATACAAAAAAGTAATAATTTTATTTTTTTTTTTTTTTTAATACATTTTATCGTTTGATTGATCGTTTGCTTGGAGCAGTTTTTATAAATAGAGTTTTAATGAAATAACTAGTTTCGTTTCTCCCCAAAAACTATAATTCAACCATAATAGTGGAAGTGGGAGCAAAAACCGCATATTTAGTGTTTTCCCGTTTTTAAAACTATTAAAACAAGTTATTTATAGAAAAACAAGCCTTTATTTTGCAAGTTGGTTTATTCGATAAGCAATATTATTAATAAATAAATTATTGAAAAAAAGTTTGATAACTTAAAAAAAAAAGTTCACAAAAAAACGCTTTTGCCCCTATTATACTCTACTACATTATACTGGGGCAAAACCGTTTTTTCCTCAAATATGAACTTAGACACAGAAGTCACAAACATATGCGATGACCTCATTGACTCTAATTCCTACACAAGCTTCATGAACCCATTCAGGACATACATAAATTATATGTAATTATATTTAGAAAAAAATAAATAATTTAGGCCCCAGTTATAGCTATCATTGAAAACCTTAATGATTGGTTTTGAGGGACTTAAAAAGCAAAATCAGTGCATATTTGTGACTAAATGATTAATTTTTCCCAAAAAAAAAAAATCGTTTTGGCCCAACCGTCCACTTTTTAAATGACTTTTATCATTTCAGTGATTGAACTACCTTACCAATGATCATTGAAAAATTAAACTTAATTTTATCACCAAGTTTCGGATCGAATTAAATTTTTTTTTTTTTTTACTAAAGTAATAATTCAATCCATCAGCTTTATTTTTGCATCAAAAGAATTACTGATTTTACTTTCTAAACGTCTCAAATTCAGTCATTAAAGTTTTCAATGATAGCTATAACTGGGGCCTTAGCAACATATATTTATAATTTGGGGTGCAACCGCCCAGTCTACGGTTTTACCCCATACGAATCTTATCTACATTCTAGAAGTTTTTTTCTGTAAAATTGGTATTGTTGTCTATTTTTTTAGGTTATATTACATTTCATCATCCATACCTTGCTAATATAAATTTGTTTGAATAGTTTACTTTGTTAAACCACTATTTAGTTTTCACACGAGGGATGACATCTTTACCAAAATCCACAAAAAATACTGTGGCTCTTTGACGTCTTCAAAAAACTGCATTATCTTCATAGACATGATGCGTCATTTACGTATTAACATTAAAAGTGTTGCCATTGAATTATTTTGATACAAAATAGTACAAAAACGGTTTTGCTGCCATGTGCAGTTTCGCAAAACACTTCCCCTACTTTCGCTTTTATGAATGCTCATCAGTTTGCTCTTGAGCCGAACCTCTGACATCTCTGTCCAGTACAGAGATTCTGATTTAGCTGCACAAATATTTTACCAGAACCTATAATTTATAAAACCAACGTGCATCGCTATCTCCGTTTAAATTCTCACATATTTTCTTAACACTACTACTATTGTTTAATCGTTTTAGGGTAGTCAAACCCCCATTCATATTCCTAAATAAAAAATCATAACAAAAAGCATTACAATTTAAAAATGTTTCTTCACAACTGGCAGGACACCCTGTCTGGCATGCAGCTGCATTAAAAACCTTGTAATATGTCTAGACAAACAACAGTTAATTAGTCCCTAATATCGCATGCAAAACTAACAAGAGAAAAACGAGAAATATAAAAACTTTTACAAAAGAAATTCACATTTCGGGAGTTCACATTATCCAGGGACTACTCTATAAACTTTATTCGTAACGTTCATTCATCAAATGCAATTCTGATATTTTTGCATAATTTTAATTGAAATTCAATAATTAATATACATATGTGCCAACATTTTACTAAAATCAGATCACAATTAACATTAACACGTATCACCCTGTTTTGTCTATGAACAATTAATCAAACAAACTGGTTATTCATTTATGTATTTTGTTGTTTTATTAATTTTGTTTTAATTATTTTAAAGACCAATAATACATTTTAGGAGCGAATTAACTCTTTGGCGCTACCAAGCTAACTTTGGCAAACTTATTGCTTCAAATTCTCTTAAAGAAGTAAAGTAAATATTTTTCCTCCAAAATTGGTATTAAAAATTATTTAAATACAAATTTGGTCATCATAACAGCTTCGATTGTAAGACAAACTTCAAACAAAATGAGCTTTGAACTCATTTTATCTTTGAAAAAACTATAAATTTACTATTTCAATGAACGTGTCGTAATAGTTTTTTTATAATTTCTCATCAAATTCAAACTTTATTTTAAAATCTGGGTTAAAGAAAATATTTGAACTCTTTTGCAAAAAAAAATGTTCGAGGTTTTAAATTAAACCTAATATGTATATAACGATGATAGAGAAGGCGAATAAAGTTGTTTATGCAGTGTGTGATTTCTGTATACATTGAGCTAGAGCGTAACCAAATGGGTTATGATCAAGCGTTTAGAAAAACTGTATAGGAATTACAAGAAGACAAATTGATATTTGGGAAATATTTAACCAGGTAGGGCATTCTAAATTCGTGTAGAATATCCTCTCTTCCTAACAATGCGCTGATAAGCTAGGGATTTGTATATTTTTAGGTTGGACGGTATATATTATTGATAGATCAGTAGATGAAAAATATTCTAAGGAAATCTTAGCTGGGTATTTGCGATATAAAAATGTGCTATAGCTATAGGGCAAGTTTAAGTGTTTTTCAAAAAAAATCAAAGTCGATATTTTGATAAAACTTGACTTGATGACAAGGTCGAGAAAAAATTGGGGCTGATAGCTTAAACTGATGGGTCAATTTTAATTAAACTTGGTACCTCTTGAACATTTTTGGACATCCCAAACTGGTTTTACAATTTTTGAACTTATGTAACAAAAAAACTCCAAAAACCGATGTGTTAAAATTGTTACTAAATATCCCAAAAATTTATTCTTTAAAAAGACGTATAAAGCTTTCATAATTTTCGATCTATTCAAAAACTAGAAGATGTAACACCGTCATTTCACCAGAAAAAAAATTTAATTTTCATATACATTTCTACTTTTGTTTTTGAAATAATATATTCTCACGATATTTATACCCACATTTATGAGAAGAGCTAGACCCAAAGGCGCCGTTTCCTGAGACTTAGTTATTTTTAGTTTCAGGTAAAGTTGACGTGCTAGTTTCTCTTCATAATCTTTTTTGCTAAAAATTGGGAAAAAGTGTGAAGATATAAAAATTAGTGTTTTCCTGGTGTGAACGTAGGTTCCTCCTAAACCTCGATGACTGTAGAAAGATTTGGCTAACCCTTTATTTACCTCACAGAGAGCTCTATTTGTAGGCAAGGGACTAACTTCTGAGAATAAGAAGGTTCCAATTAAGAAATCGGCCAGAAACACGGACGGAAGCCCCCACGTGGGCGGACTTCAAAACCTTATAACATCACTCCACACTGCATCCAAATCTGAAGGTGTTTTTTTTTTTTTGTATTGTCGTTATAAAACATCTTAAGTGTTGTTTTTTTTTTTTTTCATTTTAATATATGTATTTGCCTATTTTTACTTGCTCTAGAGGGCAAGTATTGGTTTCGTTTAAAAAAAAATCAAGGTTATAATCAAAACTAACACTACGATAATCGAGAAGTCCAAAAAAGTGGGTTTCGTCATGCCTTCCGTCGGTCTGTGCGTCGCGTCGGTGCGTCCACTGTAACTTGAGCTAGAGCATAAACTAAACGGGTAAACCGATTTGCATGAAATTTGATTCAAAGCATTTGTATGTGATTCCCTAGAGGAGAAATTCGAATATCTGTTTTAGCTCATCTAGAACGGGTAGCTGCCATACAAATATTTTGGTTTCTTTAAATTTTCTCAAAAACGGGTCTACCGATTTTGATTAAACTTCGTGCCTGTAATAACCATGTCAATTGTAAGAAAACTGCATTTCAGGTTTTTCTCAAAAAGTTCACATGACGGAATTAGGTATTCCACGTTTTTTGAGAAAAAGGTTTTATTTTTGGGTTATTCGCTTATATCTCTGCCATGGTAAGACCGAGTTTTTGTAATTTTGCAATCTGATGCTTCTCAATAGTTTAAACAATAATGCATTTAAAAATTAAAAAAAAAAAAAACATTTTTATAAACAAAAAATAAATCAAACAAAAAATCATTTTTTAGTAATTTTGACTCTTTTAATATTTTCTCGTTAAATATACCTATAATATACATCATGCATCTTCAATGTGGAGTTACACGCAGTTTTTAACCACAAGAACAAGTTCGTGCGATCAAGTCGTGAATATTTTTTCTTCTTCTTCTGACAGGTATTCATGTCAGTAAGAATTTTAATACCGAAAAGTTTTTTTAACAGATTAATTGGTCAATTTTTTACTCTTTAAGGCTCCCGCTAGGTGTTAAATTCGAGTTGTTACAAGATATTGTCTTTTTCTAAGCTTCAAAGAAATTCAATGGTTGGGTTAATAGATTTTCAGGGGGTGCGGTAAGGCTGGCTAAAGCCCTTTGGTAACGACGACGTCAGTATGGCTCGACAACAGCTATTAATCCTGTTTATTAGACATTCCTTTCTTTCCCGTTTCCGTCTTACTTTCAGTTTGTATCTATTCCTGCCTTATACACTACCTGACCTCATACAATTTTTCTCTCAAATCCTCTCCATTTGCCAACAACAAAATGGCTGATCGTACCTACATTTATTTACATACACGTGGTTATAAAATACACTTAATGGGACTTTTTTGAAATGTAATTTTTAGCAAGCTTGACTTTATTTATAACATAATATGTACAATAAAATCATTTCACGTTTTTGAGGTGACAGAGATTTTTTGACTGAGTAGTAGGAATGAACAAAATTTCTCCACAAAAAGACCTCAAAACACTCACAATTTGTTGTTTAATAATAATAACTGTGATCAACTACGACAAAAAATAACTGATCAAGTGAATTCAAAAAATGTCAGCCTCATATTTTGAACAGTAAAAGTGAGGAATTTTTCTGAGAACTTCTTATTTTAGAACTGTGAAATCTTAAAAACTTGAACCTTGAACTCGCTTAGTATGTCGATCATATAAAATTCTAAATAACTTCAATTAGCTTTGAAACTTAACGAGAAATATTTCAAACACCCCGAACTTGAATAAATTGAGAGCATGTTCGAGTACCAATCTTAAATATAACATTAAACTGACGCTCAATTATAGGCTGCGCTCAATCCTTATTGAAATTTATTAAATCATGATCCATGAAGTTTTGTTAGAATTCTATATTATTACGCCTGCCGACCTGAATAAATAAATTATATACCAACCCTCGTTGCTATTGAAATGGTACAAAGCACATACTATAACCATTAAGTAAGTATGCTTATTGAAAACGAATTCTTTTATCGCAGTGCGGCAAAGCATAAGTTCAATAAAAATTAAAAAAAAAAATCAGTTTTCAGTTCCGCGAAATTCAAATAAATAGTAACATCTGGAATGACACATATGAACAATTACAGTACATACTATATAAGATCACAAACCTTCCAATTTGAAACAAGTTATATGTAAGTATTAAAAAGAAAAAAGTATGTGTACGATTTAAACGAAATCACATTACAATTTATTGTAGTATGTATCTAAATTTAATGAACCATGACACTACGAAGTAACGAAACAAAAAAAAAAAACATAAAAACTAAAGAGAAAAATAATAAACCTGCAGAATTACTCTGAAGTTTCTTCAGACGCAAACATAGTACCTTGACAAAGTTTCTATGAAACTGCATTAAACATGCCTTCAAACTGGAACAAGACAAAAAGTGTTGCATAAAAAAAAAATAAAAAAAAAAAATAATGCACATAAGCACTGTGGTTATTTTTATGCCAATGCAGCACTTTAGTGATGATAAACTAGCGAAAGTGACAGGAAATAAGTTAGGCTTGAATATAAAAAAAAAAAAAAAAAAAAACAAAAACCTATTAACTATGACTGAACATACTAATTGTCAGTCTAAGAAGCTTTAATTTGCAATAAATATAAAATTTTGGTTTGTTGACATACTTCTGAGATATTGTAGAAAATAGAAAACATGAAATAGAAGTTTATTAATCTGCTGAAGGGAGTGACATGACAGCGTTTTTTATAGATTGAATAGTTACAGCTAATTTAATTCAACAATACAACTACTCTTAACTTGAAATCTGGGGAGTAAACTTATTCCCCCTTAGGGCCACCAATTTTCTTCAAAAAAAAAGAAAGAAAATCAAAAAAAAAGAATCAAATAGCCGAAAATCCATTGTTAAAAGTTGAACAGCAAAAAATTCACACCACAGCGAAAGTATTTTAAATTTATTATTTTTGATTAAAAAAAGTCTTTCCCGTGGGTCATTGTTTGTATCTATGGCATTGTTGTCATAAAAAACAATTGAATTTAGTCAAATTATTGAGTAAAAGAAGTCGCTACTGTTAAAATTATACATTTAACCATAATTCTCTCGCTATTCTTCAGTTTTTCTCAAATATTTTTGGTGGTGTGGTGATGATGACGGACAGGTGGAAAGTGAAATTGCTATAAGAACAATGAACACTTAAAATGAATTTTGACCAAATAATAATAATAATAATTTAACAATGAGATTGCTAAGGTTGTGGTTTAGTTTTGATCATCATCAATCATTGAATGATCGTAGAAACCGATACCTTACTAAATATATGAATTGTAATCCCGCACTATTTTTTGTTGGTTGTTTGTTTTGTAACATTATCACTGAAACTTTAATTAATCTTTGGTTTGCGTAATATTTTTTTTTTTTTTTTTTTTTTTAAGTGTTAAAGGTAATCTATCATTTTTGATTTTTATGAACTGTGCACAATAATTATAAATAATGTGCAAACACATTTTATTTTTGGTTTGAGAGAAGGTTAAAGTGCCTTCGTTAAAAATGATTTTGCAAAATAGTTTGTTACATGTAATACATGGAGTTAATGGTTGTTTTGTTTTCGTTCGGGAGAAAAATATTTGAAAAAAACATGCTAACAAGGGATTTGACATTTGAATATGTTATACTAACTTTTAACTTTGAAATGGAATAAAACAAAGATGATTTTTTTTAAATTGACATGAAATTTACTTTATTTGAAAGATAATATTTTGGCATTATAATTTAAATATGATTTTTGACATATGACCGCCACGGCTGGCTCGGACGTAGTCTAATCTGGAGGTCCAATTTTCGATGACTTTTTCCAATGTTTGTGGCTGTATATCGGCACTAATGCGGCGAATCTTGTCCTCCAAGTGGTCAATGGTTTCAGCCTTATTGGCGTAGACTAGCGACTTTACATATCAAATTCACTGGTCCGTAACGTGAAAATATGCGTCTACCAAACGTTTCCGTCAATAAATCAATATTGTGACACGAGCTGTGTGAAATGTTTCGCCGTCTTGTTGAACCCACACCTCTTGCACATCATGGTTGTTCAATTGATGAACGAAAAAGTCAGTAATCATGGCTCTATAGCGGTCACCATTGATTGCAGAAACGTTCTGGCCAGCATCGTTTTTAAAGAAGTACGGACGAATTATTCCACCAAACCATAAAGCACACCAAACAGTCAGTTTTTGTGGATGTAACAGTGTGTCAACATACACTTGAAGATTATCATTACTCCAAACACGGCAGTTTTGTTTATTGACCAAAAGTGAGCTTCATCGCTAAACAAAATTCGCTTATGAAAATTGGGGTTAACGGCAAACTTTTTCTGGGCCCATTTGGGCACAATTTGGGAACGTTATTCAGGGGTCACTCTATTCATGTTAAAATGCCAAACCAAACTAAAAATAAATCACTTGACAGCTGACAGAATGGCCTCCAGTTAAAAAAGTGTTGCCAACTTAAAGTTCTATACCTCTAAAAAAAAAACACCCTGTATATGTCTTAAGAGGAACGAATAATATAATAAATATAACATAAAGGAGATACAAATTGTGAGAACTTTTTTCATTTTACTTTCTTAAGTTAAGTGATTTTTAGTTACAACTTTATTAAAAAAAAAAACATATTTATAAAATAGAGGTCACTTAAGTTCGGTTTTTCAGTGCGAGAGTAAAGTCTTACCCGAGTTAACTCATCAAATTTTGGTAGTTAACTCAGGATTAAATGAACAAGTGCTTATGATGTTTTATCCACCGAGTTTTTTTAGTCGTTTGGCATTCATTGTCCACCGAAAAACTGTGGGAGAATTAACTTCCACAGTTAACTAACTCTGGTTTAACTAACCACTGAAAAACTGGGCCTAAAATAATAAAAGAACTAAACTGATAAAATCTTGATTAAATACGAAAAGAAAATCAAGTTCGAAATGTGTCGTACTATACTTTTAATTCCAAAGCTTTTTTTTTAAACTTTACAAACTTTTTCCGTAATTAAGTTAGGATCACCAATATTCTAGCCATAAAAGGCTACTCTGAAGTGTAGAAGCAAACATTATTTAAACTACACTATTATGTTGTATCTGAAACGAGGTTAAGCTGGTAAGAGAATTTAGGTGGTCAAGAATTACTCAGTTCTGTTGATGGCAGCGAAAGAAAGAAGATAGGTGTGTCATAATATGATAAATGCTATTCAGAATAATAATGATCCAAGACAATAGGAATTTTAAGCAGGAAGTAGTGCAAGTTTATATTTTTTATGTTTGTTGTGACAGGTAATGAAATAAATGTCAAAGTGCGTTTCTTTGCCTGTTTGTTTCTTTTTTTTCGGATTACTTGTTAATGTGATAAATGCTCGAAGAAACCATTTGGGACCACTGCAAAATGTCTGATAGGTGTGTGTGCAAATTTGAAAAGATAAATTTTCATATTGTTTTAGTTTTTGAAGTCAAAATGGAGTAAAAACTTAGGAATAACAAAAGGAATACAACAATGTGCTCAGTACTTTGAGTTGCAAAAGAATAAATTTAGAGGGTGTTAAAATTTGGGGTATCTGTTTAAATTTTAAATAAAAGGCATAAATTGTGTAAAATCTTCATTTATTTTTTATTGGAAATTAAAGAAAATTGGTTCCGTGGTTGGTAATGAAAAAGAATTTCGTTCAAGTGACTTTTGAGTGAAATTATTCGATTATTAACGAAGGTAGATAGAAAATGGCGGCCCAGAGTAAACTAGCTCAGAGACCCAATAAGCGCTGGAGTGTGCTGTTTTGATACCATAACTCGTATTGACCTGTGGATGGAAAATGATTTTATTAGAGGAGGTAAATCCTTACAAAAGGAGTGTATCCTTAGAAAAGCTTATACCGATTCGCGGGCTCTTAGAAGTTCAATGTATACAGTATAGAAGTTAAAACCAAAGTTTGTTCTAGAAAAACTTCGTCACTTTGTGGAAAGAAACAAATCTTTGATCTTCAGCTTAGGAAATTCGTTGAGGACATTAAGAGAAGTCTTTTCAATTGATTTTTTCTCTTATTCTGGGTACAGCGAGGCATTTACAGAGGAAATGAACTACTGCTTTCTGTTCCCACTGATGGTCCCCACAAAACTACGACAATGAGTATTGTAATTTGATTATAAAACTTTTCTTTCAAAAGATCAAGTGATTCCGTTGCTGTGTGGTATGTGGCAACGTTCTGCTCTAACCACATATTCTGCACATATACCTATTTCAATTGACTCCACAACAATGTCAAGGTTGTAATCAATTCCTTAGAAAGGGAAATTCGAATTTTTGTTTTAGCTCACCTAGAAAGTTTTGTTTATTTTTTTCAAATTTTCTCACAAACAGCACTCACTTCTGCACCGGTAGTAAAACAAAATTAACAAATAGAATAGAAGAATTACCAATGCTGAACCTATTTTCTTATCAATGATACTGCAGTGAGAAATATAAACATATACGTCACGTATTCATCCGCAAAGTGCAGATATTTGAAGTTTGATTACAGCTTCCATCATCAGTTGTCAAAAACTATACATCACCTATCAGTTACCTATCAAAAACAAAACCTTGGTGAAAGTATATACAGTTTTGTTTCTTTTAACATTGTAAGAGAATGAAATCTTTAATGAATGCAATCTTTAATGATCATAAAAAAAAATTATTGCATTCGTTGGACTTCACTTTGAGACTATGACTTACAATAATGCAATTACCATCCATTAAAAAGATTCCAATACTTCCCCCCTCCCCTCCCCCATTTGTTTTACAGCAATCAATTGAATAAAATCTTTTGGGAATTCATGCATTCTCTTGCATTTCATTCTGTTCTTTTGCATTCGTTTGCAGTCTTTTCATTGTTTCCGCCCTACGTAAACCTTATGCGCTGTGGCCTTTTTACACTTTTTCCCCAGTTATACGACAACATCTCAAATACGCCTAGTATTCCAAACAAATATGCAAAAGAATGTAAAATAATGCAAGGAATGTAAAGAAATACAAACAATTCTAAATTTTGCAAAGAATATACAAACATTTCCAAAAGATTGCGTTCAATAAACTGCTGTAAAATCAATGAAAATTTAAATGATTGCAATTTGTTCAATGTCAATAAATAGTGATTGCTTAATTTCAAGTTGAAGTCTCAAAGTGAAGTCAATGAATCCAATATTTTGGGGAATTGGCTTCCTTAGAAAGGAATGCGTTCGAAAAGAAAACTCTTTTGTTCTTTTTAAAACTTAGCGGTGTATTGGGAACTGAAGAGAGAGTCAATTGATCAATAAAAAAAATCCTCTTAAAATTTCTCTCACAAATATTTTGTCTAAACAAAAAATCAAAATTTATCTGCCTTTCATTTTAGATGTTCTCTTCTCCTTTTTGATTTAACCATTCTGAGCTAACCGTCAGCTTTTCGTTAGAATAAAGTAGGTAATTAATCTTTATGGCCATAATAATTTTTTTTTTTGAAGGAGATTATTTAGTTCAATGAAAACTTGCAACACTGACAAAATAGAGTTCATGGCGGAATATAAAAAATAGAATTCAATTATCCAAATGGTTTATTTAAACTTAAAGAATTTCTTATCAAACAAGATGAGCAAATTTTCGAATTATGGGATCATATTTTATTATAAATCACGTAAGAGGATTTGACTTAAGCTTAATCTCTTCCCTACTAGGTATTCCCATAGTTTTTATTATTTCGAAATTGTTCAGGAATTTTGTCAAACCAACTAAGCTTCTAATTTAAAAATTGCAAAACTAATTGCAGATTAACACACATTTAACTATCCAATAGCGTACGAAGTTCTGACATTCAAGCCGTTACTAAATATAATTAAAATACATATACATTAAACTCTCTATCACAAATGATAAACAATCTAAAATAGAAGCTTAAAACCAATTGAAACCAATCGAAAAAAAAAATGAAACGTCTTTGCCTCTACAACAGCACGCGGCGGTAATGATGATTTGCGTCAAGTTTTTGTATTGCTTTTGAATTTAAATCGCTGGTTTAATCAAATCGAATCCATCTTGGTTTTCTATTATTTCCAAATAAATTTATTAATGTTGGCATTTCAAAAAAAAAAACAATCACTCAACTTGTGTCATTGAGCAACAAAAAAAAAAAAAAAAAAAATAAGAAGTTTGATTGGCAAATTAGAATCAAGAAAAAATATATAAATTACATACAAAATATTAAGTAGATATATGTATCTTCTCTACAGAAATTATTAAAAAAATTGATATTTGTTTTGAAGCTTTTGTACATTGTCAAACGTTTTAAAGCGGAAGCTCATTTAATGCAAAATATAGTGACAGTGATTTCTTTTGCAAATCGTTTAGTTTTTTTTTTTTTTTCTAATTTTAACTCGTTTGTAATACAGGGTGTTTTTTTAGACGTGTGGTTTTCAATCTGGCAACACTTTTTTCGGAGTTGGTCTTTTTGACAGTTGTCACTTGATTTATGCTCTGTTTGGTTTGCCATTTCAATAAATTTACTCCTAAAGAACGTTTGCAAAGCGTGCCCAAATGGGCACAAAACAATGGGGAACGTTATAGAGCCATGATTAATGACTTTTTCGTGCCTGAATTGGAGGATGTTGATGTGGACTACCTTTGGTTACAACAAGACGGCGCTACATGCAATACAGCCAATGAAACAATCAATTTAATGAACGAAACTTTTGGTGAGCGCATTATCTCGCGTCGTGGGCCTGTGGTGTGGCCTCCAAGATCGTGCGATTTAACACCGCTGGACTATTTTTTGTGGAGTTATGTGAAGTCGCTTGTCTACGCAGAGACGATTGACGCCTTGGAAGAGAATATTCGGCGCGTTATTGCTGACATACGGCCCCAATTGCTGCAACTTTTTTTTCGAAAATTGGGCCTCTCGGCTGGAATTTATTCGAGCCAGCTGCTTGTCTTCCTAATCAAGCTAAATTCTTGGCCATAACATTAAATACTTTGCGTTTTATTTCTTCTTGAAAACCACACATCTAAAAAAAACTATAAACTAAACAAAAAAACTATTTCTTTGTCTTTATAATATATTCAATGAATAAATTAGGTACGTTTTCAATTTCTAAGATTTTTTTTTTTTGTATATTTGCAATCACGACTTGCAATCATATATTGAAATTTAAATATATTATTGAATTAATTTTATATGTGTTTGGTTTTTTTTTCACTTGCCAAGGACTATTTTTTGCATTTATTTTTTATTTAATTTGATGTTAAAGAAATATGAAACCATATGACGATAAGCAACGTCAAAGAATAACACACACATTGGAGAACGTGGGGTGAATGCATCCTCTTGTCTTGTCATTCTATGACTTCGGTATGTGGTATTTTGTATTTACGAAATTTTGTTGTTTTAAAATATCAGAGTCTTTTGATTTATTTGATTTTTTCTTAAAATACATAATTTAACAACAACGCGTGGTTGTTTTTTTCATTCCTTACTCGTTTTAATGAATTTGCATATCTTTAAAATCTATGTAGGATTAATTGAATTTACGGAATTCCAATAACTTGGCCGAGCCCCAACAAAATTCAGGTAGTCATATGCCAAGCTGTGGCTCTGACTTGATTTGTAACTTAATTTTTTTTTGCGATTCAAGTATTACGCAAGACCAAAAATTACACCAAACACTATATCCATTGAGCACAAAAAAGCTTTAAAATAAATTTGACGTAAATTGGACCGCTTCGTTCGTCCAACGATCGACCCAAGCCGCACCGACAACGTGACGTTTGAAAAGTGGCCAGTTCCTGGCACAATTTCAATTACAGATTCAAATTCTCACATAAATAAACATATGTATGTACATATGTAGGTATATTTTCATTTTTATTTTTTAAGCAAACAAAAACTAAAAAAAAAAAAAAAAGAAACTTGTTTCACAGTCTCTAGGAGATCATTTCGCTGAGTGGCTTATACACTATCGCTTATTAACTAATCAAAACAGGGGTCTTAGTTTAGCTGAAAGCAAGAGTTATAAAATGTGCAATCTACGTATAGCTGGCAAGTTGTTGAACGGGTCCTGCATGAGTTCAACTTCATTTATGTTGCAGCGTAAAGGGGCATTATAGACTTATACCTAAATATATAGTTCAGTAATTTTGCCTTATCTATGCAAACAAGATTTTCTAGGGGAAATATAAACAAATCGAAAACCTGGTTTAATAATAATTCCTTGGGATTTTTTTTTTTTTTAATGTTATGAATCACTGTAGGTATAGTGTTTTTTTTTTTTCTACTCATCTTATGGAAACAACTTGTTGTGGATTTTTACAACTTCATGCTTGGACTGGTAATAAAGTGTTAAATTAAAGATGTTAACCTGTTGTTCCTATTGCGTATACATGAGAAGTGCTTGGCTCTTAAAAGTTTTCATTCGTGCACCATGGCGTATGAGTTATATTTTTTTTGTTGGTTTTCTTTTAATGAAAGATTGTGAACGTAGTTATATTTGTGTAGGATTGAGTTTTTGATTTTAATTTCAATAAGCATTTATGCGTGCGTTAGTGTATTCAAACATACTTTGATCTTTAAAGCAAATAAATTAAATTATTTGCCAATTGAAATTAATTTATGTATAAAATAATTTGTATTCGTATTAAGCAATCTTTTGAGCAGATCGAAGTCACCCTACAGTACATACAACTTGTTTCTATACAGAACGATATTTTCAAAACTAAAGAGACAAAGACAGCGTCTACAGACAAATATTAGCTTTGGTTTAAGGTAAAGGCCTACATCTTCACCCCACTGATAAAGGAGGGTTGAAATAAAGAGCTAATCAACTCGTTAGAGGAACAGGTAACGCATCTTGAAAATACTTATCTAATTTCTAAAACTCATATTCACATGTTATATTATTTATATATAAACCATGTACGCTGTATTATATAGAGGTTGCGATTTATTAAGTTCTGTTTTTGTTTCAAATAATGTAGCTGAAAATAAGCGTTATAAAAGTAACCACGAATATAACCTCAGTAGCAGAAGAACTATTAAATTAGCATAAAGCTGTTTTTTCTCATAGCTACCACGTTATTAGCTCAGCCTTACGAACTCACTCCCAAAAGAATCAACTCACACCAGCCATATTAAACGAACTTCCACCAAGTTTGTCAGTTGGACTTTGTTGATTAATTTGGGAGTTAGTTTATAGTTTGGACTTAGTGCCAACGAGAAAAAGAGGAATTGCTTCATTCTAATTTTTCCGGCGAAGCGATAAATTAGGTTAAAATGAGGGTTAGTTCATTTTTAAATTGTTTGTAAATGTGGCGGAGTTAAGATGCGAGCCAGAGATAAAAAAAAACCATTGGCAGATGTCTTAAAATAAATCTTTACTCTGTAACAGCAGTAGTTGTGCCACTACCCTACAGTTTTATTAAAAAAGAAATAGAAGTAAATTCTTTTTGAACTTAGCATAGTTACATAATGAACTAATTCCCACACTTGGCATTCAGATCATTTTCACTTTGGGAGGGAGTGATTTTTACGTTTAAGTTGAGTTTAAACAAACAAATTGGAATTAGTTCATATAAACCAAGTCTCAATTTTGGTAGGAGTAAGTTCGTTGGGAGTTAACTTATTATTTTGGGGTAAGATCATAGAAATTTCTTTCTGAACCATTCAACAATTATCCACTGAAGTCCCTTTCGAATAAACTCTAGTTCAGAGGACTAAGAATTTCCGTTAATTAGATCAAAGCAAATTTCACCTTGTGATTGGTTCATCATCAGCAGATGCTATTGCACTTAACTCTTGTAAATATTTCGCCAACAAAAAAACCATGCTCAAAAAAATCGAATTCAAATGTTGAACAATCTTGAAATTACGATGGTAAGACAGATAAATTCAGTGGGATTCCGCTATTCTGTCTGTCTGTTGCTATGGCTACAGCCTTAGCGGCTGAATAGATTTTCTATCTTCATCTATCGTGTTGTAGGAAAATTTTACCCAGATATTTCTTTTTTTCTTAGGATTAAAAATAACGGTACTCGCCATATATTTTTTAACAATTAAAAAAACATTAAGATTTTCTTGAAAATGCTTTCAATCTTATCCTACGAAAACATTTAAACACCTCCCCTTACAGCATCGGCTTTCCCATTTAACGGCAAAACAGTTCAAAATTATTCTGTTTTTTTATAGAAATTCTAAAAAAGTCTCAGTAAAATTGTATATGAATATTTATGTTTCAAATTAAAAAAAAAATCAAAAGAAATTTTTGAAAATTTAATGTTCTTAAAATGGTTTAGGCATTTTTTATTTTTTTTTTTGAAACTCAATTTGTATCTAAACTTTAATAAAGACTTAAATTTGATGTTCCAAAATTGGTTTTTAAAATTTTTTTAAAGAGCTTATACATAAAAAATATATTTAAAAATATAATTTTGTCATACAAATCAGAAAGCACTTTTTTTGTGCGTTTTTCCAGAATTTTGAGAAGCAGAATCTTGTTCAGCAGCGGATGCCAATATTGGAGTGGAGGTAGTGCTTGACTGCTAACTTAGAGGTGTAGGTTCGAGCCTCACTGGACAACTGGAATCCACCCGTGGGATTCCATGAGATAATCAATAACTTATTTCTAAGTCTACTGTGTCTGCAAAAATTCTTTCCTATCCTTCTAACTAGTGTCGTGCAGTTTAGCTGAAACTTTATTTTCTTGTTATCAAAGTACTTATATGTATATGGTACGTGATATTATTTATTATTTTTCAATGTTTAATGCAAAATGAATGTTCACAAGAACAGGTTAATTATTTCCCACTCATAAGACGCACTTCCACGATAAACATTTAAATGAACTCTATTGGTCATTTTTACTTGATCTATAGGGCAAGTATTGATTTCGTGTAAAAAAAAATATCGAAGTTATAATCAAAACTAACACTACGATAATCAAGAAGTCCGAAAAAGTGGGTTTCGTCATGCCGTCCGTTGGTCTGTGCGTCTGTATGTTTGTGCGTCGGTGCGTCCACTACAATTTGAGCTAGAGCCTAAACGGGTGGACCGATTTGCATGAAATTTGGTACAGAGCATTTTTATGTGATTCCCTAGAAGAGAAATTCGAATTTTTCTTTTAGCTCATCTAGAACGGGTAGCTGCCATACAAATATTTTGGTTTCTTTAAATTTTCTCGAAAATGGCTCTAACAATTTTGATTAAACTTCGTACCTTTAATAACCAAGTCAATTTTAAGAAAACTGAATTTCAGGTTTTTCTCAAAAAATTCACATTACGGAATTAAGTATTGCACGTTTTTTGAGAAAATGGTCTTATTTTTGGGTTATTTGCGAATATCTTTGCCACGGTTAAACCGATTTTGTTATAAGCAATCTGATTCTTCTCAATATTATAAACAATAATGCATTTAAAATTTTGTAAAAACATTATTTTATAAGCAAAAAAAAAATCAAACGAAAAATCAATTTTTTAGTGCTTTTGACTCTTTTAATATTAACTCGTTAAATATTTATACATCATGCAACTTCAATGTTTGGTTACATACAGTATTTAACCACAGAACAAGTTCGTGCGATCAAGTCGTGCATATTTTTTCTCATGATAATCAAAATTTGTTTACTAAGTCTTATATTAAAATGTATAAAACAAAACCTTAATGTCAACATATTAAAAACAAAAATAGCGAGAGGTCAGAAAAACAATTACTTTATTAAAACCTTTATTTTTATTTATTTTTCAGGAACTAAAAGCAAATTCTCATTATGAATATCAACCTCAAAGGCCAAGGACTCCGTTTATGTAAGTACCTAAACTTTTTATTACTTTCATTTTCATTAACATGTGTGTTAT
Organism: Leucozona laternaria; assembly: GCA_932273885.2. NCBI lineage: Eukaryota > Metazoa > Arthropoda > Insecta > Diptera > Syrphidae > Leucozona > Leucozona laternaria. The sequence goes on along the minus strand of OW026368.1, from coordinate 15,171,728 downwards.
TATAAATTCTAATTCAATTTGCAATGAACTTTATATTATGGCAACACATTAAAGCACCATTTCAAAGTTCATTTTAACAAAAATTAAAAACACTTGACAACATTAAATTTTGTCAAGTTAGTGTTGTTTTGTGTTGTTGTACTGTCCAACAAAATAAAATAATTTTTGTATGGATATTCATACTTGAGTAATAAATATTTTTTATTCGCTTATTAAAGCGATAAATTCAATTATCAATGTAAAGAAAATTTGGACGCAGACAAGACATAAAGAATTCTCTTTATTGGTGCACAAAATTTGATAAATTTCTGAAACCTCTGAAAAATAACAACACTCAGATGAAAGTGTCCATAAATATATTTGAATCACGATTTAAAAAACTTTAAATTTGTTGTTGACAGCAAGATTTTAGACCCAGCATATAAGAAGTGAAAACAATGACTGCATCTCACCATTAATTTCAATTGGATTTAAACTACTGATAAGCTACGTACGTGCAAATTTCGTAACATTTTTTTTATTTATTCATTTCTGTATTCAAACTTTTGGTTAATTAACTATTTATGTTCGTCTTGATGAAAAGAAGACAAGACAGCAAATTGATTTCATGAAGTTTAAGTAAATTTAGTGTGAGAAGGTTTCTCGTTAAAATGCGTGCCATTTACAAATGAAAGTTTCATTAAAAATACTGATGATTAAGATCAAAAACAATGATACGAGATGACTCAAAAAAAAGCTTAATCTCGTATTTGTGTTGGTTTTTATGTACATTGAAACATACATATGGCTTACACCTAAGCTTAATGGATGTTTCCAATTTGATTTTATGTTCAACCATAACCTTAAAAAAATGCAATAATTGGGCGTGCTTGGTTGTTTGTGTTGTAGATGTTATTGCGTGTATAGCTGGTGCAAGAACAACCCAAGTTATCTAAAAAATTTAATGATAATCATGAAAAAAGTAAAATATATGTAAAAAAAAAATGGATCCTTTTTATTTTTTTTATTTTTAAATTCATAAGATTTTACTATTAACTTGAAGCACCGGACTAAAAACTGTGCAAAAATTGATCATTCCATTAGAGAGTTATTTATGGAATAAGGAAGTTTTATAAAAATAACGTCGGCTTTGCTAATTTTTTCGGCAAAACCATCAGATGGTGGTATCAGATCATCACCATGCTTGTATCTTAATCTCTTTCTGTGATGTTCAGTTCGTCTGGAAACTTCGAGAATACAAAATAAAGGGTGTTTTTTTAGTTTAGACGTGTGGTTTTCAATCTGGCAATCCTTTTTTTCAAGTTGATCTTTTTGACAGCTATTACTTGATTTATGCTCAATTTGGTTTGCCATTTCATAATGAATAGACTTTCTCCTGAAAAACGTTTGCAAATCGTGCAGATTTACTACCAAAATAATGGTTCGGTTCGCGCCACGGTCGACATAATCGCAAAATCGCATAAATTCGAGCAACTATGGATCGGTTTCGCAACACGTTTACTCTAGTGGATAATGCGCGTCCTCAGAGACGCCGTACAGTGCGCATCGAAGACGCTATTGCTGCTGTGGAGCAGAGTATCGAAGAAAACCCGAATGAGTCCATCCGCCATCGCGTGCAACAATTGGAGCAGTCGAAAATTACGCCTCTCGGCTGGAATTTATTTGAGCCAGCCGCGGCGGCCACTTTCCCGAAATCATTTTTAAAACAAAATGGCAAACCCTTACCTTTATAATCAAGCTAAATTCGTAGCCATAACATTAAATTATATGCATTTTATTTCTTCTTTAAGACCACACGTCTAAAAAAAACACCCTTTACAAGATTGTATAGTCTCATATAGCTGTTTTTTATTGGTTCAGGACTTAAAACTTAAAGGGCTTTTGCTCAAAACTACATAAAACTATTTATAATTTTGTTACACCAGACATCGAAATACCTAATCTGTATATAAGTTGTCCCAAAAATGAGCTGTGACTCAAATTCAAAATTTGTTTTTTTTTTTTAAGAAAGTAAAATATCTTTTACGTTACAACCACAATTATATTATGATTTATTCAATAATTATTGATGGATATTACTCACCTATAACTATTGTTTACTTCACGGTTATTATACAAAAAAATTACTATAATAGAAAGGTAATTAATGTGTCACAAATTTGATGCTAAAATATGTTTATTGAACTTGAATAATGACCTTTTGAAACTTATTGTAAAAAATGTTGGTTTAAAAGTTACATTATATGCAGGGTGATTCACATGAGGTGTGACGAAAAACTAGAGCGTATAAGTTGTGTCAAGACAAGACAAAAATAATATAGGAGGGGGGCTCTTTTTTACTTGTGTTGCCGGTAGGGGCAATTTTCTACAAAAAAATACTTGGTTTTTTTTTTGTATTAATTTTAAGTTAAAAACAGAAAACCGGATGCTAAAATCTCTCATCGTTTCTTAAAAAATTGACAATGACAGAAATAAAACTCCCTTAGTTTGACTCCAATCCATTGCTTAAGTTGCTCTTTAAATCCTATTTCCATAACGTTGGTATAGTAAAGTAGATTGAGTTATTTTAAATTTTCTCCTAAAGTACAAGACATTTATTTATCAGGTTTTCTGTTATTGACTAAAAATTAAAACGAGCATTGAATTTTGAAAACAAAAATAGTACTTTATTACGAAAATTTTGAAAAAAAAATTGGTTTGAATTTTTTTTTTTTCAAAATTTTTCAAAAACTATTTACTAAAACAATTTTATTTAAAAAGAAAATAAAAGAAAAGATTTCCGGGTTTTTCAAAAAGGTATATTGTAAGTGTTACCGTGTTTTATAAATGTTTTTGTTTAGGGGGACAGAAGCCCCTCCCGTACGATTTTTTTCTTGTCTTGACTCAACATACACGCTGTGGCTTTTTGTCACACCTCATGCGATTCACCCTGTATAACTACTGTTTGAATCGATTAAATGTTCATCAATCACTTTCAACACTGATCTTTGAACTGAATAACTTAAAAGCGATAAAACTGGGCTGGCGATGAGATGTGTAGGTAATTTAACTGCAGTAGTTCCCCTTGTTATTTTCATTCATTACCATTTAGTTTCAACTTACTTATAATAACACAGAACTTGATGATTTGTAAATAGGTACATCTTAAGATAAAGAACTAAAAACTTATTTTTATCAAAATAAAATATAGTATTTTCTTACTCAGTGTTCACTGTCGTATTTTATTAGTGAAAGAATTTTGATCATCGGTTCAGTATCCAGTTCCAGAGAATTAATCACTACATACATACAAATAAACAAAAATACATCAATAATATTGGTATAATAATTTTGCGAAAAAAAAAAACAATAAAAAAAAATACAATTCTTTTTTAGTCTACGAATATGGTAGATTAACAACGTGACATAATTTTTAAAACACTACAATTAATATAAAAACTTCAAATCAGTAGGTTTATAACAACAAATGTTGTTTGTAAGGAATATTTGATTTCCATGAATTTTAATTAATTTTATACTAAAGAAGGGGCAAACGTCTCAATAAGCACAACGGATATAATTATTAAATACAAAATTAAAAAAAAAAACTTGAAACTTAACATTACTTCTATTGAATTTTTGTATTACCTATATTTCTGAAGCTCGTAAAATAAAAGTAGGTGAGCTCAATTTTATTTGAACTTACCTTTTAATTGAATTTATTTGGTGATAGGACATTAAAAACTCTTAACGCCATATTAGATATTATTGATAAAAATCATTTGAGTCTCTTTTCTGGTAAATGGAATCATAAAAAAAAATTAAAGGGTTACTTAAAACACTCAATGCATTTTTAGAAAAGCTCATCAGTTTAAATGCTACAGAGTTCTGAAATTAAAAAGTATTGTTCGAAATTTGGGTGGTATTCGATTAAAGAGCTCTTTTAATTATATGTACCTACTCATTAATATTCCAGTATTACGATGCTGTAGGCGGGTTACTCTGTGTCGTTTTTAACCAATACTACAGCAGCTATACCAGTTCCAGTTAAGCTAGAACCTTAAAACATGAAATATCATAACTCCGTTAATTAAGAGGAAACCTGAAAACAAAAATTGGAAGAGTTTCAAGTTTCCTGAAAAAATCACGTTGCATTTTCTCAACGTTCGCCAAAAGACTTATAGAAAATCTTGAAGTCAGTCAGTCAATCAGTTGCTGGTTCTCGGTCTATAAAAAGAAAATCGATATTTCAGATTTTTGTTCTTCTTAAGGTAATCTGAACAATCTTATCAGCCTATCTCTGAAGGTTGAAAAAAGCTATATTTAATTAGATTTTGCCTCAAAATCAGAATATTCAAGTCAGAACTTTACTTTAATCTCACCTTTTTTTCAAATAAACTCCCAGACTCATCAGTATTTCAGTAATTGAAATTTACCATCAGACAACTTGACTTAGTTAAGAAACAATTTCGCGACGCTGAAATGAAAACTAGTCTGTATTGTTATTTAAAATATAAAAAACAACAAATGAACACTCTGCAGTAGCAGGTGACGTATTGGCTAGTGCCTTGGACTGTCATGTCGGAGGTTCGGGTTCGATTCGCAGCCTCGTCCACCTTATTAAAAACAAAAAAACGGCTACTGCCTCTTGCAAGGAAGTGACACATCCTCCAAGAATATCTCTGGTCATAAATAAGTACCTCTCACCTAAGCCGTTTAGATTCAGTAGAAAAATTAAAGGTCCCCTCCAGCCCATTCCTGCATGCAAACAGAATCGTTGAGAGTTGTAAAGTCACATGGCCCTGGCTCTCCACCAGCTGTTGCGCCGCCAATTTTTTTTTATTTTATAAATCAACATGAACACCCTATTGTTTTCATGATGTTGAGCTTTTAAATTGAATAGGTTTGAAAATTGTAAACCGATGCATACTTTTATGATTTAACCTTTTCTTTTCAATTTTCGTATCAATTAATAAAAATTGTAAATCATTGCATATTTGTAGGAGATCTGCAAAACAAAAGTTAAATCACAATCGCTGTAAGCTTTTCAAAGCTCTTTCGTGACTCTTCTGTTTGTTTACATTTGAATGAATTACGATGCTATAGATGAGCTATTTTTTTCCATTTTTAAATAAAAAGAATCTTATTTTTGATAGTAAGTTGTAAACGAATGTGAGCAAACAAAAAATTAAAAATCTTTTGTTTTTATTACTTAACTTCGTTTACAATTTACATATTTTTTTTTGAGTTAAGACATAATGTATAAGTTGTGTAAATGAGTAATTGAAAGTATGGCTGAGGTCCGAAAAATCAATGCATGCGCATATTACCCGCATGTTTTGTATTTTTTTTAATTAAAATTAAACTACAAAACAAACAAGCTAAATTTATATTGAGGTTAGATTTAATTTTTGGCAAAATGAAAGCGTTCCATTCATCATCTAATTAGAAGTACTAAAAAGTGCTTTGCAAGTTCCAATGGAACACACCTATTTTACTTTGCAACAGTTTGAATTTTCTGAACGCATTTCATGCAGCTTAAAATGAAGGAGAGAAGAGAAAGGTTAGATGTCGTTTGATGATCAATTGTTTCGTTAAATGCCGTTAAAACTCACAGAAACCATTGTCAAAAATTATTATGTCAAACTTTGAATTGAAACTGATTTTAAATGGATCGCCTGAATACAGTCATGACAAACTCCACTGATGTTTCCAGCAGCTCTATTAATGTATCGATGATGATGTTGTTTCTTCGCCACTTGTATTATTCCGATGAATTTTTTGTTGATTTCTCCCTAAGAAAATGGAAATTGAGGGTTTATTTCCTGAGTTCCTTGCAGCACCCTTTGCCACAGAACATTTGATTTGCTCTGATAAATTCTTTTTCCATTTCCAATCTGCAATTCATTAGCAGCATTTGTAGCTCGTGATTCCAATATTTTTCAACGAAAATATTCACAAAAGAAATTAAGAAATTTCCTCATAGTCTAAGAGCTGACACTAACTTTTGGGTTTGGAAATATATATATAACCAAAAATTGAGTACGAGGGTTTGTAGGTTAATACATATATGCGTATCGTGATATCGAAAAAAAAGTCCGGAAGGTTTTTTTGTCGCCAGTGGTGGTCGATTTTCCCAATTTTTTTTTTTTTAGAAGCATTATCAGTTAAATTTTTTTTTAAAAAACAGAAAATGATGATCTTTCATTTTCTCTAAGTGTAAAGACTTTTATAGTGACGATCCGATAAATAAAACTCCAGATATAAGCTTTCTAAGCGAACTTTATCGGCTTTTTTTGGAGATTTTATGCATAACAAAAAAATCAAGAGTAGTTAGTTCTACATATAAGAATCATTGAAGAAATACATGAATCTATTTAGAATGAGAACTTGATGCATATATGAGTGCACTAACGACGTTTAGACCCAGAGACATATAGACTGGTGGACGGTATACCAAAAATGACTATTTTGGTTTTTCTCCATTATCATTATATATTAGCTTTGATAAAAACACCATATTTTTTTTCTACACGAAACCACGAAACATGTATGTTCAACCTGTCTAATAGTATTGTTGTTGAATAAATCAGATAGAAAACTTCATTTTGAGCTCAAAAGTGTACACAGTTCTAGAGATTTCTCGCACTCTATTTTAATATTCTATGTTGACTTTAAATTAGAAATCAATTTGAATTCACTGCACAGTGAAAAGAATCCGGTAAGCTACTCCATGACAAATACCAGTATAAAAATTACATTTTGCGTCACTTGCGTGTGTAGCCGCATAATATAACCAGTCACCATTATACTCAAAATAAATCTTTAGCAATACATATGTACCTATATATGTATGTTTATGTTTATATAAATTTTATCACCTTTTCATTCAATGGCTCGTGGTGTGTGCATAAGCTTTCTTTGTGGTCGGATAAACAAAAAAAAAAACAGTGATAATTCGTATTTTACGCACGTCCCTTCGATCAAAAGTGCTATTCAAAAGAACCTCACAAACAAATAACCATTATAGTAATAATGTGCGATAGCGGTCGAGGGAGACAATGTGAAGGACCTTTATGAAGGATTCCATTGAGTTAAGTCATCAGAATTTCCTTTTTTCATTTTACAAAAACCACTATAAAATATTTTTACTTGCATTTCAATGTCAGAAAAATTACATTTGTTGACGAACAATGAGTATTTACAATTGATGTTGGTGATGATCTTTTATTTGCATGAAAACAAAAGAGTTGAACAGCAAACTTCCGTATTTATTACAATACCCCAGTTGGGTAGTTTATTTATATTTTAAGATTTATCACTATGTGGCGCCATGGGAAAAGTGAAAATAAAAAACTAAATCAAAAATTGAAGGTAATTGAATTGTGTTTTGTTTAAATATTGGGATATTTTTGCTCCCATGATTTTCAAATGGAATGCTAGACATTTTATTTTGTTGAGATTCTTTGTTTCAAGAAATTAATGATTTAATTGAATTTTTAACTATCTTTTATAAGCCCTTGTAAATAAAGTAAAAATCATTATTTTGTATATATTTCAATGCCATAATTAAGCAAATTCATAATTGCCATCAGGCATTTTCTATACAAATATAAATACAAAAATTTTAATCACAAAAAAAAATATAATTTTTTAATTGCTTACTGAACACTTGCCTTTTGTGAAACAAACATGCGTTGAAAATGTACTCACGTTTTGAAGGTATTTTTTTTTTTTGTTTTTAATTTTCTTAACTTGATGCTAAGCAATTTAATTTTTGTGGTAAAGGCTGTGGCTTTTTTGTGTTGTTGTTAATTGGCAAAAATTAATTACTAATATATGGGTATACTTGTTTGTTAAAGAAGGAAAATATTTTTTTATTGAATATACACATTATTTTTGCTTAAACGTTAAGTATTTGTCACATCATATCATTTTTAATACTCATCATTTTTATTTTTTACTTAACCTTGGAAAATTTCGACATTAATCATTGAGAAATCAACCTTTAAGATTTAAAGAAGTAATCGTGGCATTTAAATTGCACTTACATATGAGTATATACATAGGTACTTACATATGTAGTTCAATTCGAATGTTTTAAAATATTGCTTAGTCAAATGTTCGCAAACAATTTTGTTAAATTGAACCTCCACTATAATTAAACAAACATTCGTGTATCGTATAAAATTATAGGCATTTTATTTCTTCTTGAAAACCCCAAGTTTAAAAAAATACCCTTTACTATGTTGACATGAATATGGTTTGACTGGTTTAAATATGCTCAGATAAAATTAGAAAAAATGTATTTCCTGTACAATTTAAATTTTGAAGTTTACGATAAAATAGCGGTTAAGCTTTTATATACGTTCCAACAAAAAATACCACCAAACACTCCAAATAACTAAGGGTTACTTAAGGTATTATAAATAACATTTTTTCACACCTCCAGTACAACAATATTTGTGTTCAATTTATTTTACACAAATTGTTATGTTTCAGAGGTAAATATTATTTACTTTATAACTGTCAACACATTGAAAGAAACCTAATTCGATTAGCATAACTTTTGGAAGATCTACAAAAAAAATATAAAATATGAATATTGTAAACAGCTGATTTGGAGTCAATTGTGTTCCTTTTAAGAAATTTATTTTCAAACAAATAGCAATAAATAAAATCATTACCTATACTTACCACTCTAGCATACAAATTAGTGAATTCCCAATCCGCTAATATAAGATACGTACAACAGAAAAAAAATCGATTTGTTGTTATCTTTTTTTTTTCTAAATAAATTGTATAACTCGTATAAGAAACATAAAAAGTATTTTGGAATAAAATTATAGCTGTGTCATAGAACAAAAACAAAATAAAAATAAATTACGCAGCTTCATGAGTATCTATATAATATTCAAGCAAACCGCGATGATTTAAATGAAAAGTAAACAAGCTAATGGCTTTTAAATAAAAAATATTTATCAACTTAGTCAGATAAGATAATTAGAAATTTTTTTGAAAATTCTTATGTCCTGGGAAGAGAATGATTCTTCTTAAGAAAAAATTGTCTACGTGACAAAATACACGAATCGAAATCGAACAGTTGTGAAATATATACAATTATTAAATATCAATTTTGTATTCATAAAACGGATTTTTCCGATTAAAATTGATTAACTAAAAACGATGCAATGAATAGTTGAAAGTTTAAACTTTTTTTTATTGATTACTAGCGGGCCCACCCCAGCTTTGCATGGATAGACAAATTTAAGCTTCGCGAAAGAAATTATAAAAAATAATTATATAAATATAACATTATCTATTATTTATTAATAATTATTTTATTTTGTATAGCTGTTACCCGTGCGATTCTCCTAGCCCATGCAACTTCCCTGCGTTGAATAAATTTTGAGATTCAACCTATAGTCCGTCGATTGAAGAACAAACATCATATTATACTTTGACAATTATGTATAATATAAGGTAGGATTAGTTGGAAAAGGATTTGTTTGGACAGAAATTTAAAGTTAAAAGTGCAAGAAACTGACAGATTGACAATGTGATAGTTTTCACACTTCTTATCAACAGAACTAGAGAAATATTAGGTTTTATATTAAGTTTTTATTTCAAGAAGGTTTTTGTTTTTTTTAGAGGCAGAGAACATTAAGTTGGCAACACCTTTGTTTCTGTGACAGCCGATTTGACAGCTTCGGTTGTTTTGAGATTAGTTCGGTTTGGCAATTCATCGTGAATTGACTCACACCGCGCGTAGAAGCAATGTTTTGCAAATTGTTCAAATATATTTTGAAACATGTTTCAATTCGAGGAGATTCATCAGGAATTACGTGCATTTTATATGATCTTCGTAATTATTCACACATTTGGTTAAATGGCTATGTAAATAAGTATTGTTGCCTTTGGAACGATGATAATCTACAAGCCATAGTCGAACTACCACTTACATCCAGAAAAAGTCACCGTTTGGTCCGCTGGTATTCAAAAATAAGTATGGTCAGAATGCTATAGTCAACAATGAATGGTTTTAATTTCAAACCTTAATTGGAAGGCATTAGTGTTGTTGAAGACATGTGGTTTCACACAGCGCGCGATACAATTAATTTTCTGAAAGAAACATTTGACGAACGATTAATTTCACAAAACTGTTAATTGGCCACATCGTTTGTGCGATTTGTTGCCATTATAGAATATTTTTTTTCTAGAGATAGCTAAAGTCGCATGTCTACAATTTAAAATCAGAAACAATTGAGCACTAAAAATTTCTGAAATTGGTAGCGTTATTTCCTAAATAAAGCTGGATTTACTGAGAAGAGTGTGTGAAAATTGGTCCACCAGCCACGGTGGTCACATGCCTGAATTTCATAAAGCCAATTTCAGGAATATTAAAAATATTTAACTGTGTTCTATTCCATTTAAAAGTTTCTCAACACTATTTCACTGGATTTATTCAAAATAGCTTCCAATTCAACTGATATTTCAAAATAGCCTATCTAACCTTTTACCACTCTGTTCTACAAAAAATATACAAATTTAAAAACTCGATTAAGGAGTCAACACTACACTAACTATTCGTCCAACCTTGTGCCCCTTTTGCTTTTGAAAGTAAAATGAGCTACCGATGTTGGTTTAATGTGTAAAGAGAACTTCCAAAAAAGAGACTAAAGCTTTAGTATTGCCAAAGTCAATAAAATTGTATTTTTTTTTGTTCGATACATTCCACTTTGCTAAAGTAAACAACATATTTTCGAAAGAAATGGAATTTTATTTCAATTTCACTGAACCTACCTATACTAATTTTGTGTTAATTCAATAATATAATGTATGATATTTTTGTCGTGAACAGTTATAATGGAACCCAATCTAAATTTTAAAAAATATGTAATCTTGAAGTGGTCCTTGAAGTACATTCTTAATCTGATATAATATTTTTGTTTTTACCCCATTTCACCCTATAAACATCTAAATTCTGAAAAAATGTTAAGCCTTCAAACCATTTTTCTATTATAAAACTTCTTAAATACAAATAAAAAAAATTAAATCGGATATATGGATTCCTAGATTATCCTGAACGTACACAGACAATTGAACAAACAAATCAACTTTTTGATTTCTTAATAAAAATGTGTGCAATTTAGTATTTTATAAGCAAATGCTCCAATCATTTACTATATTTTCTGTGTAGACAGGGCTAGCCCCAGCCAAACTTGCGCCCTATGCAAGATTTGCATCCATACATACATACACTGATATGCATAAGACTTTTCCACATTACCCAGAAGATAGACTTTTAATGCGTAGTTCTAGTGTGATCTTTAATTTAACGATATTTTGAGATAAATTTCCCTTGAATGCAACAATGAAAGTGATGTTAGAAAGTGTGCAAGAAATAACTTAGCACAGGCATTATTTGAACAATTTTGTGGTTAAAATGCAAATGGCAGTACATTTTTGTTTGTGCAGATTACATTTTCTTGCTCCTGGTAAAGCGCCCCCAGAATTTCGCGCCCTGTGCATTATATGCACATATGGTTGATCCGGCCCTGTGTGTAGACAAAAGAAAATCAAAACAAAAATCAAAACTCGTAGCATTGTAGAAACCATTAAGCAATGCAGCGTTTCGTGACATATTTTGTTACATGAATAAAATTTACTTTTCGTGGTACATTTAAATATATTTAATATTTCAATTTAAATGTACCAATTTTTACCCCCACCCTCTTATTGGATTAAGCGTTTAGGTTTATGTTACAAACATTAAAAAAAAAAATTCAAAAATTTAGTATGCATCACTTTGCTTTGTTTTGAAACTTTTTTTAATAATTTGTCTCCAACAATGGAAGTACAGAAATATTAAATTTTCTCCAATCGCAAATTGTTACCCTTATAAGAAATTAATGTAGTTTTTTAATATTATGAATGAACAAAACTCCAGTTACCATAATTTTGTATTTGTATGTAGAAAGAGTTCAATAAAAAATAACCGCAATAGCCCATTTTTTTTAAACGCTTTTAGTAGCTTCCAAGAAAAACAATTAAGCTTAAATTTTGTTTTTTTTTTTTTTTTTTTTTGTGTACAACTTATAATGAAGCTAAAATGATTTGCATACCAATTTATATATTTGCAATCCATTAACTCAAGTTAATAGTAAAGCTATGATTTTTCTCACTGCGGATGATTTAATCTTTCGCTGTTACTTATATTTACATATATATTTTGTATACAATTGGTACAGAAATACAATTTTCTGGCTTTTAATTTTGTTGTATCAGTAAAATGAGTTCGAAATTTTATCCCGAAAGTGCACAAGCTTAAATTATAAAACTAAGCTAAAGGAGAATGCCCACAAATGTATGGGCGAAAAACCCAGAGTGGATTAAAATAAAAAATAATGTGGGTTGAAAGGGCATTAATTGCAGATATCAAATATGAAATTACTTTTTTAAAAAGTTATCCCCGGAGCTGACTATAACAACATTTTTATTTTCATTAACAAAGTGTTTCTTCTATAAAGAAAGTATTGTTTATCATCATCGTCGGCTCGACAACCGGGGTCCGGTCCTGGCCTCCTTCAACAAGTCTCTCCACCCATCCCGGTCTCGAGCCGCCGCCATCCAGTTGCGCACCCCAAGGCTCCGGGCGTTCTGGTCTACGCCATCTCTCCAGCGCAAGCATGGTCTACCACCCTGTCGTCTACCATAGAATGTACCACAAAGAACTTTCCGAGCACGTTCATCTTCGCTCATGCGAGCTAGGTGCCCTGCCCACCGGAGTCTACCGAGCTTAATTTTTGTCACGATATCCGCTTCAAGGTAGATTGCGTACAATTCCTGATTGTACCGTCTCCGGAATCGTCCTTCCTCACATATGGGGCCAACAACAATCCTCCTTAAGACTTTTCTCTCGAACGCGGCTAAGAGGTCGGAGTGCCTTTTGCTAAGCACCCAAGTCTCGGATCCATATGTGAGTACTGGCAGGACCATGGTCCTGTACAGCAGCAGTTTTGAAGTTATGGTGAGATTTCTGGATTTGAAGAGCTTTGACAGACTATAGTAGGCTCTGTTGGATTTGAGAAGCCGCCCGCGTATTTCTTCTTCTATATTGTTATCGGCTGCTACTATTGACCCAAGGTATTTAAAGGATTGCACCACTTCAAATTCGTGCTCCGCTACCTTGATTGTTTGACCAACTGTTCCTCTCGCATTCGACGCCACCATGTACTTTGTTTTACCTTCACTAATGTGCAGCCCCAGATTTTGTGCCGCCTGCTCGATCTGGATGAAGGAATCATGTACAGCTTGCTCAGTTCTTCCGATGATGTCGATGTCGTCTGCGTAAGCCAGTATCTGGCTGGACCTGTTGACGATGGTCCCTCTTGTTGCCGTGCCAGAGTCACGGATTGCTTTCTCCAACGCCAGGTTGAAGAGGAGGCAGGCCAAACCATCCCCTTGTCGGAGTCCATTAAAGATGTTGATTGGTTTGGATAGCAATCCGGCTATTTTTACTTGGCTTGTTACGTTGGTCATGGTCAACCTACATAGTCGTGTCAATTTATTTGGGATGCCGAATTCTCTCATGGCTTTGTAAAGTTCTACCCTGGCTATGCTATCGTAGGCGGCCTTAAAGTCTATAAACAGGTGGTATGTTGGGATGTTAAATTCTAGACATTTTTCCATCGCCTGCCTAAGGGTAAAGATCTGATCAGTTGTTGATTTGCCTGGAATGAAACCACACTGATATTGTCCGATGATGGTTTTAGCGTATGGGGTTATCCGGTCTTGTAGGATAGAGGAGAGTATCTTATAGGCGGTACTCTACAAAGTGATACCTCTATAATTGCTGCACGTTGTGACATCTCCCTTCTTATGTATGGGGCAAATTATACCTTTTCGCCAGTCTTCTGGAATTTCTTCATGCTCCCACACGTGCACTATAATCTCATGAATTGCTTGACGTAAAGCTGGCCCACCGTGTTGAAATAGTTCGGCTGGTATACCATCGGCTCCCGGGGCTTTGTTTTTCTTTAGCCGGCCTATAGCCTCCTCAACCTCTTCTATGCTTGGTGGCGGCAACATAGGGTACTCTTCTTGAAGTAGTGGAGCCTCCACTTCTGCAGTGAGCTGACCATTTAGCAATTCATTGAAGTACACTTCCCATCGCTCCAGTATGCTTTGAGGATCGGTGATCAGATTTTGTTTATGCTACTAGATAATTGCGCATAGCTTCAAAGTAGGCCTCAAATATGACATTGATTTCTCACAAAATATTTCTAATAAACGTCACCGAGGTCAATAAGCAGCAACATTTCAATTGTCATTAGGAAACACTTTGTTAATAAAAATAAAAACTCTTATAGCTAGCTCCGGGGATAACTTTTAAAGAAAGTAATTTCATATTTGATATCTACAATTAATGCCCTTTCAATCCATATACATAGATTTTTTTTTAATCCGTTCTGGGTATTTTTTGGGCATTCTCCTTTGACTTTTTTAGTGATAGAAACCAGACTTTACTTTTGCGATGGTTTTTCACATGCCAAACTCGAATCATTTCTAAGGTTAGGTTTTCAAAGTTTACTTTTTTGAAAATGAAAAAAAATTTCGATTCGTGAAGGCTTGAAGCAATTTAAATTGATAAAAAATTAATAAAAAAATTCCCATTTAGGATACCAACACGTTAAGTTTACCTCCCCTTTCTCTCTCAAAAATATTTCAACCAAGATGTACACATATACATAAGTAAATAGTTTTCTTCCAAATTTTCGGATATTAACCTTAAAAATCTTGTTAGCAGAACTCAATTTATGGTCAATGTAGGGTTGTGTTTCGTTAAGGCCCAGTTTTTCAGGGATGAGTTAAATTAGAGTCTGATGCTAACTCTAGAAGTAATTTAACAGTTTTTCGGTCGAGAATGCATGCGGAGCATGTGATGAATAAAACATTGAAAGCATCTGTTCAGTTAATCTTAATCCTGAGTTAACTCGCACTGAAAAACTGGACCAAAGAGTAATAAATAGTAGATTTTATTCTTTCATTGAAATTATTTATTTAAAATACTTTTTCTTTGATATTCATCTAAGAAATCACTATCGATTTTGGTTGCCTTAAGAAAGTTATAACTTGAGTTCTCATTCTAGAATCTTTAAGAATAAGGTATTTAAATGAAGGTCACATCTAGGGAGATGTCAACAAATTTAGTATTAGAGGTATTATTCGATTCAAAAGCTTCTAAATTCCAAATTTAAAGAATCAATTTAAAATTTTTAAAAATAATATATCTACTACACTTACACAATAATTGCTCGATGTAATAGTTCTTGTGTTGAGTGATGACAGATTTTCTAACATCTGCCAATCCCAGAAATCAAATCAATTAATTAAGCAAACTCATTATTCATTAAATTGACAATAAAAAACAATAAAAAAAAAAAAACAGAACAACGAACGATCTAATTTCATTTACAATGAGTCCAATGATGCGGATAGATCGCAACAAGTTTTGTTACATTTTTTTTTTTGTATTTGTTATAAACAAAACAAAATCTTCATCTCTTCCTGGCATATAGAGAGAAATAAAAGAAAAAAAAAAAAAACACATCTAACACAACAACCAACAAACCAGCTGCATGCAGTTGTAGTTTTTGTTTTATTTGATTTCTATTTTCATTCAACAACAGGGCCACAGAGTTGCAAATGTTGCGCAACATAAAAATGATCGCGCAACAGAGTAGACATTTTTAGATTGCACACGAAATTCAACGCTACACAACTGCCTTCACTATCTCCTTACCCGCCGATATACACAGTGGTATCGAATAATGAAAAAAAAAACTGGAGTCAAGTAAAAAAGCAATACACTTTTCAGAAAAGTCCATCAAATTTTGGTATGATATTCAAGCTAACTCCTGAAACATATTTTTTTTGTAACTAAATTTAAATCTAGAGTTAACTCGGAGTTAATCCTCCAAATAAGATGAATTCATCCCCCAAATTATATAATTCGATGAACCAGCTGTGGAGGGAGACATACTTAATTCTACTATTTAGTATTTTTCGTAAAAATGTAAAAATTTAGTCTGACTACCTCCGCAGCTCATTCATTGGATTTTGTAGTCAGCTTATAGTTCTAAAGTATTATTACCGCCCAAAAAAGAAAGCAGATTAGCCTTGACTGTTAAATTCTTATGAAGCTTAAAAATATCTAAATAATTGATTGCAGCTCTTAAACAATACAGCCTTAGTCTCAATTTGATAAATTAAATTTGGCAGATGTATTTTAAAACAGCTCAAATTTAGGTGAAGCTGAAAGCAGGAGTTAGGGATTTATCGATTTTACTAAACAATGAAACAAGCTACTACTACTACTACTACTCTTATACGTACTTTTCAACAATTTTTTGAAATTATTCCAACTATGCCATAATAGCTGCCCCACTGTATTCTGCTGTATGCTGCTATATATCTCAAGTCGCGAGTTCACTGCTTAGCTTGCAACTTCATACTAGTTGCTGCGCAAGATATTGAAGTTGATTTTCAGGTTTTTCTTGGATTTTCATTCTTTTATAGCACTCTAGGTCCGCATGTTGGTAGGTAACCTAAGTTTTAAGATGCAGCATAGCAAAAATGAGGCACAAACCACAAATTTTCAACATGCATAAAAATCAGAAGCAATATAAAGTCCCATTCAACATACAACGTGCTCAGCTGCTCACTAGAAAAATAAATATATGTATATATCTAGATCTATAGGTACACATGCTCATATATGATGGCGTTAACACTTAATGAGTTTGTAATTTTTGTGTGTGTGAAGATTTGTATTGTAAGTTGAATGTCTTCATATGCTTGGGGGGGACCAAAATTGAATGATTTTGTAAACCATCATTTAAGAAAATTAACTGAAAACATGGGAAAATGACTTGATTACTTCTGAGCTAGTTTGGAAATATTAAGCTCGGATCATACTTTAATTTGAAGAAATCTGAAAAAAATTAACTGTTAGCGCTCCAGGAAAATTTTGTACCCACTGTGTCTGAAAGTAATCAAAATGAGCCATCAATTATGTATAAGCTCAAGTCGAGTATGTTAATTTGAATTTTTAATAAGACATTGTGTCAAAAACTCGAGAATGTGGAGCAAGTCCAGAAAGTGGTTTTGTGCCCCCGCCTGTACCTCAACACATAGCCTAAACCGAAAGCTGTTCTCGGTTCAAGTTTATGTACAATGAACTAATCTCATTCCTCATTCGAAAATGGCGCCCAACGTTTATAAAATGTATTTATAACAGAAGAAATTCAGATGAAAAAGGTATATAACTGTAAATGTTTTTTCTCATTTCCATGAAAGGAAGCTAAAATGATTTCGACTAAATGTCGTATCTATATGAAGGTTTTTATAATACAAATTCTATATACTACTGAAATACATCAGCCAAGTAGAAGACTTAGCACTATTTAATTGGACTTGTTGAATTATTGATTCAAAATAGCTTTTATCGGCCTTTAGTCCATAAAAATTGGCGTTTCGTCCCGGCGATCTCACTTGGACTCGTATTGACAAGGCACTCACTAGTCAACTGATGAGTCCAAGTGAGATCGCCGGGACGAAACGCCAATTTTTATGGACTAAAGGCCGATAAAAGCTATTTTGAATAAATGTCGTATCTTCAATTTTCAAAGCATTTTGAAGTAAAATTTGGATTTTTTATTTTTCTATATTTATTTTACGCTTTTTCCAAAATTAATATTGTTCATACATTTTTATTTTCCCATTCCCACTTTAAAGCTCGCAAGTCTTAAGTAGATACAAATTCCAACTTACTATTTCTTAACAATTTTTGTACACTTTCTCTTAAGCCAATATTCAATTCTAAACATTTTATATGATTTTGTGACTAAAATTAAAACCTCCAATGACTTTGAGATTAACTTTAGTATAGGTACTAACATTTTGTCATAAGGTCATGTAGTTCCCAACCCAATCAACATTGTATTAATGTATGGTGGGGTCAAATAGGAAATGATGCCGAACAATCAAATTGACCCAGTAAAACAGCTTGAGTTAATGCGAGTATCTGACGAACTGAAAATGACATTGACGGGGCCATGGCAGTGGCCCAATTAATCATTGAAAATGAAAAAAAAAAAGAAACTCATAAAAGAAACGAAACGAAAAAAAAATAATAAACAATTACACAAAACGTAAATAATAATTATTATTTGTCTGCTCCAACAATTTTTTGGTTGGCATAAAAAAAAATATAAATATTTGTAGTTTTAATTGTATTTTGTGACGCTCTGCTTCGTAGAGAAGCGAAAAATAGTTGAAAAGGTAGGAGAGTAATCTTCATTCTTTGACCTTGACTCACAGGTGCTTTGACATTTTTATTTTAAATTTTTTTTGAAAAAAAATATATGAAATTTATAACCAATGAGTGGTTTTGAATTGCGAAAGTTATATGAGATTGCATAAATATTTCGTATACATTTTACAAAAAAAAAAAAAATATATCTATAATTAGGTATCTATCATTCACTAAGCTTTTGTACCCATGAACTTGAAAATGGTCAAACAGAAAATTAATAATGATAAGTTTGCAAATTCAAAAAAAAACAACGAAAGCAAAAAAAAATCACTATAAAGAAACATTTGATAGTAAAAATTATTGTACATTCGTTTTTTTTAGTATTTTCGGAAATGGCTTTTACGATTTTGATTCAACTTAATTATGTGACTTGATATATATGACCCGTAAACCTTTATGATCGACAATTGTCCCTGAAAGTTAAATTATGAATATTACACGGTAGTTTTAACAAACAAATATTTTGTAGGTAATTAAATTTTAAGCTTCTTGCTTCATACACTCAAAGGAAAAAATTAAACAAGTCATACTCGTATACGATAGGTATACGGTTTTTTTGGTACTCAAATATGACGTTGATCTGTTTTCAATTTTGTCGGTTGTACGTGAACGGATGAGATAGATAAGGGTGATCTAATGAATACGTTATTTTGACTGATTGGTATTGTAATGTTCTACCTAGGTTCGATAATAAAACTTATTTCCTTTAAAATAATAACGTCAACTTATTTACTTTACAAAACACACACTTTATTTCCGTTTAAATCTATTTTATTATTCTCCAATCACAATAGTATACAATTTAAAATTCACTTCCGGATACACTTATACTTCTTACTTTACGTTTTCACATTCAAAATTAAACTGTGTCCACTCGCTTGAAAACATCCCCTTATATAGGGAATTAAATGGTTCTAGTCTGAACTAGTACCCACTAGAATATTCGAGCATCGCCTTCAAGCAATTTTCCTTTCCAATCGCCGACTGGAACCGATATTCTGCTGAATGCTGAATGCTAAATGCTGAAGGTATGGTGTCTAGCTTTTCAAACAGATGGCGCTGGGAACAGTTAGAGGATTTCCCTTTTGTTTCAAATTCAAAGTAGTTGGGTAATTATTAAATCTTTACAGTATTATTATCATTGATAAAAATCGGCAAACAATTATACTTACTTATATTTTATTTTATAATATTGTAATGTTCTACCAGGGTTCTATAATAAAACTTATTTCCTTTAAATGATAACGTCCACTTATTTACTTTACAAAATAAACACACTTTATTTCACTATAAATCGTTTTTATTATCTCAATAGTATGCAATTTAAAGTTCACTTCCGGATACACTTTTACTTCTAACTTTACGCTATCACATTCAAAATTAAACTGTGTCTACTCGTTCGAAAACATCCCCTTATATAGGGAATTAAATGGTTCTAGTCTTCACTTGTATTCACTAGGATATTCTAGAATATCACCTTCTAGTAGTTTCCATTCCAGTTGTTGACAGATGGGCTACTGGAATTAATATTTAGCTGAATCACAAGATGGCGCTGTAAACGGTTGATTACGGTTGGTGTTTATTTTTTTTTAAGAAAGATGGCGCTGTAAACAGTTAGAGGATTTTCCTTTGTTTCAAATTCAAAGTAGTTGGGTAATTATTAAAACGTTACAATATTTTTTTATTTTATTTTATTATTGTCACGAACATCAAATTATTGGCAGCAGATCTGACGGAAAGGCAATTAAAAGTTCAGGTACTTTTTCCGTTGCTTTCGTCGCATGCGTCACCTATATGCTTTGCTTCTCATAAAAAACGTGTGTATTAAATCAAGCTCGTATTCAACTCAATTTTAACCAAACAAATTTTTCCTCAAAAACCAGAGCAACGCAAAATTGTCGGTCCATCAATATTTTTCCTTTTCTCTCCAAAATGGTTGAAAGATTTGGGCATAAACAGATTTTCACACATTCTTAATACAAAATATCATTTATTTCCCAAGTTATTTGGGTCTCAATCACACTGCTCTCTTTTGAATTCATTGCACAGGTAAGGGAAAGCCTTAGATGATGACAAAGTCATGTTCTTGGGTCTGCTCGATTAATTACAAAAATTTGATACCACTGATTATGATATAATAATTAGAAAACTTTCATATCTTTTTAATTTCTCTTTTTAGGCACTAAAACTCATTCTTTCTTACCTCTCTGGGAGAAGCCAAGCAATAGTTTCAGGAAATCGGACTTTCAAATTACTCAGTTATGGTGTACCTCAGGGGTATATTTTGGGACCGCTTCTTATTTCACATGCAGTAAAATATTGCCAGATACGAATGTATGTTGATGATGGGCAGCTTCTTACAACTTGTACCCTGGACCTATGTATAGATACAATCTTTAAATGGTCTAATAAATGTTTTCTTGTTATTAATCCAACTAATATAAGACCCTGACTTGCAACGAATTAATCAGTGTTTTGGCTCGGGAAGCTTATACGGTTTCTTATAAGGATCAGCTTTTTAAAAAATCACACCACTGGCTACATGACAAATGCTGGCGATACCCCTCATCGTCTATATTTTGACATTATGGGTGTGAAATAATAATCTTCTTCAACTCCGATGTTGTGAGTCAGAGGCGGCTTAATGTTGTGTTTAACAACGTTATACTCGTTATGTTTATGGCCTTAGAAGATATTGCCACATCTCTTGTTAATATTCAAAAAGTTGATTTGGTGTATACGAAAAAACTTCTTGATCTTGACCTGTACAATGACATCCAATTCACGAATTTAAGTCGAACAAATTTAATTTCAACTCCTCGGTTTACTTGTCTCAAATCCGAGGGACAATTTTTAATCTTAAAATAAAGTTAAGTTGTAGTAAAAATAAATAAGTAAAAAATAAATTATTTCTGAGTTTTTGAAAAAAAAAAAATTGTACCGATTATAGTTTTGTAAAATATTGACCTTTTGAAATAAAAACCACCTTATATTCTCTTGTATCTCTGCATGTAAATTTATTTGTATGCACTTAAGGAGACTTGAGAGTCTGAATTAAACGCTGCTCATCCTATACTTCATTTGAAAAATGTTTCACGTTTTCGAAATGAAATCCATCACCGGTACGACCTTGTAAAAGTTTTATTTCAGTCCACACTTATGTATATCACCATCACCACCCAATAATCAAAATTCTCCACCTGTTTTTACCTCACCCACAATGAAATCAAATCCGCCTTCATCCGGCTTCAAAACAAAATAAGATACATTTATAAATACAAAACAATTAATCTTCTGCCAACGCCGCCGCCGCTACTGCGTGTTGTGTCGTCAATAGCACTTAAACAATCTTCTAAGCCCATCAGACATTACTCAAATACCTTGGCTTCTAAACTGTTTGCGCAGCCATGCCCTCACTTTTGTTGATTAGACGGTTCATACAACAATCCAAATTCACGTGTATATTCAAATTTAGAAATCTCATATAACTGAACAAAGATACACAAAAAAGCATTGATTTAATAAAACCTACCAAAAATATAGAGTAGCAAGCTCTAACAGAGATTATAGAAAATGAAAATTACAAAAACAACAACAACAACAACAACAAGCTCAAAAAAAGAGAGTGATAAGAATTAATATCATAGGATGATGATGATGATGATGATGAAAAAAACAAAAGATATGAGTATGAGTATTCAACAACTGGTTGCTGCTCTGGTTGCAATTGTGGCCTTAATACCTTACCTTCTTCATACTGAAACTGACTGACCAACCGCAATATGAGCAACAATCCAATCCGTCCGTCCGGTCTGCAGCAATGAGAGAGAGATACATCAGACCAACGACAACAACGACGACGAAGCGACGTGTTTTTTTTTTGTTTGTATGATTATGTTAAAGCAAGGCATTCAAAAGTATCTGTACAAGTCAGAAAAGTATCTACGAGCCACAGAAAGAGTATCTCAATCCGGTGATTAAAGATTTCTTCAACTTCAGTTTAGTTACACCGAGAGTCGTCGTCGTGATCGTTTCAATTTCAAGACCGAAGAAGCAACATTTTTTCCTTCGTCTTTTTCATATTTTTGTTGCGGCGCGCCGATCATAGTAAACGAATGTCTTTTATTAACTTCAGTTTTTTTTTTTGAAATTTCGGGCGAACTAAACTAGATTTAAGAAAAATCTTTAATTTTACATGTTTTATGAAAATTCTTCGGGAATTCTAGTGAAGCTAAAGTGAAAAAGTGGATTTTGTTAAAAAAAAAAAAAGATACAAAAAAAATCTAGGTATAGTGTTCTTGGCAAAAGTATATCTCTGAGTGCATCTTCACTTCACTTTCATTTTCGCTACGAAATTTAAATAAAGCAACACAAATTAAAAAAAGAAATATATTTTAAAAGTTATGTCAACTATAAGCTCACATGCACACACACACAAGAAGTGTTTTCAATTTATTACTCTCGAACTTGAAAGAATCATAAAAGTGAAATTTTTCCGGTTAACTTGGTTTTATTCTGAATTTGTGTCAAAAAATTTAATTTTCATTTCAAAATAAATATCAAAAGTAACAAACAAGCAGACAGAATGAGTTCAAAATGCATGCAGATTTTTAAACTGACAAAAAGAATTACCATATCACATCAAAACGATGCGATGATGGGTTTGGTTTGGTTGAGAAGATGATGAAAAGTGTACTTATCAAAAATGAAAGAAGTTTTTGAGAAAGTTTTTTTTTTTTTTTTTTTTTGTTTAAGGAGAAATTTGTTTGTTTTTGTTCTTTTTTTAAAAAGTTTTTCTGGGTGTTTTTTTTGTTGTTGTTGTTGTAATATTTTAAATGCGGAAAAGCATGCTCGAATGAGATGCACCATGGATTTGTTGCTACCTACATTACCTTTACCTCCTTATACTTTTGCTTTAGTTAAGCGAGTCCCAATGAGTAGGTAGATAAATGTGATACGTGATCAGCATTTTTTGAAAGCTGGAAATGATAGTGAAGTTATAAGATATGTTTATAGCTTGTTGTCTAGTTCGATTTGTGTTCCGCATTTTTTGCATTTTTATATCTATTTATGGTAAAATCAGGTGAAGGAAATTGTTGTGATGATGTTATTTATATACATATGTACGTAGTTTATGTATTCAGGTAAATGTCGAACAAAATAGTTTTGGCTATTTATTTTGAAATTCAAAATATTAGAATGATACATTTTTATAACGGCTCCCTCCTGGATGGCAGATTTGTCATTTTGACTTCGAAATCGAAAAAAATCCGACAAAGCTAAATTTTGGTGAAGAGCTTAATTTTTATCTGAAAAGGACTTTTTTTCAAAAGCAAAATAAATTTGTAAATTGCACGAAAATGATCAATTTTTTTGGGAAGAAATTTGGGGACAAAAATTTAAGGATATGCTTGAGACGGTTCGAAGTCAAAATCACTCAAAATTTCTCAATAAGGTTAATCGTGTACACAATGAGTTGGAATATCTGAATTTTTGTTTTTTGAATATTTTCCAGTATGGATTAGGCCTTCTTAAGCGCCCATTGGTGGTGGTGTGGAAGGTACATTTAAAAACATACAAAACAAGTATTTTTGCGTTTACGCCAGTTTCTCTAAAAATATATTGCTCCTACTAAAAAAAAATTATGTGATGTTTTTTGGTTAGAATTGCATAGACTAAAATTTTATACTTCAAACTTTTCAAAAAAATTGTTTTTTTTTTTAGGTTACAGTTTAACTATTGAAGTCTCAAAGAATTGCTCAAATATAAAGTGACAATTATTTGGATCTTTAAGACACTACTTTAGGGATGTGATAGATAAACAAACACAACAATCTTCATTGTAAATCAATCTCGAGAAATAGCATAATATCAAAATTGTCTTCATGGTCGACAAGTCCAACTATCATCCATCAGTCAGAGAATCTCATTGGGCCATCACACACTGGCTCAATTCAAACTGGGGAAATCGTAGTTTTAAGGCAAGGAAGGTGAAGTGTTTGGAATGAAACGAACAAAATGTTCTTCTTTGATTCGAGTGGAATAACAAAGTTTAACTATACTACATACAAGTATTTATTTTTGTAAAAGCAAAGAATTTTTTGTTGTTGGTATTCTCAAATTGGAAGAAAAAATACTCATACAATCAAATCTGTTTAAATTTAAATTTTCCCACATATTTTTTAATTCCGTGTGCGATTGAAGCAAAACTTAGGAAGGACTAAGTCACGATCAAAATTGAACCAGTGTGGGATGGCCCATTAGTTTTTGCGAAAATTAAAACAACAATCGTTATATGTATTTAGCTTATACGGAGCTACCATAGACGGATCTTCATAAGGTTCGGGTCTTAAGGCTTAACTTAATTCAAGACTTTTTATGCAAAAAGTGGTAAAATGAAAAATAAAATCATGCACTAGAGATGCCTGTGTGCGAAAATTATGTGTTTAATCTATCATTTCAGATTGATTTTACAGATCAGACAAAGTTTTTTTTTCGCAAAAAGATTTATTCTTAAAAATAAATCAATCAAATTTTAGGTATTAAAAAAAAATATCGTGGACGCTAACAAATTTCCATCTAGAGTGGTGTATTTGGATCCACAAACAATTTTATTTTTACTTTTTAAACCTTTAGAGTTGATAAGAAATATATGGATTTCGAAAAATAATATTCTACAAGCGCTTCCTATCTTTAAATTTAAATAAAACAAAGTGTGTGTGAGATATCATTGGAATTTTGTATTCGTTTGAAAGGCCTACCGATACCATCAGGTTTGGAATATAACATCGTTCATATGTCCACCGCGGTTTCTCTGGGTGCCGCGCATCCAAAATGTCCAATTTTCCATGACTCTAGCGCATAAATCAGGCTGAATTTTACCGATGGCAGGGGTAATGTTGGCTTTGAGGGCCGCTGTGGTTTATTCGTTGATCTGCAGCTTCAAAAAATTCAACGGGGTCAAATCGCACGATCTCGGTGGCCAGTTCACAGCACCTCCACGTGAGATGACCTCGAATCGCTCCTACATAACGTTCGCCGTTGATGGTGATGGCCTGGCCAACGTCGTTCTCGCAAAGGAATATGGACCGATGACGTCACAAGCTCAAAATCCACACCAAACAGTGACTTTTTCGAGATGCATTGTGGGCGCTCTTGGATCTCATTTCGACAATTTTGTTTGTTGACGTACCCATATTCATCCAGAAATGGGCCTCATCGCTGAAGATGACCGTAAATGGGAACAGAACTTTGCCCAAACATAACACAATTTTATCATTTGCGCGTGTTGTTGAACGCGTCCATTGTGAGATTTGGCAAAACAGACTTAATAAATGACAGCCAATTTGACAGATGTAGCTTAAACAATATGGCCGCTATCAACTGTCAGAATTCAAAATTCCCTTCACAACATTATTAATTCCACCTTTTTCTACAAAATTGACGACGATCTTACGGTGGTTAATGCAACAGATGAGGTGATAGGGGATCTTCATTTAAAATTTCACAAAAAAATGTCATTAAGTCAAAACACAACATATTGAAAAGCCGTCTGTTTGGTTAGTAAAAGAGTTTTATAACTTTAAATCTCTATCCTCCAAAATTCGGTTTAGTATTCTTTAAATGAATATTAAATATCAGGATTTATTTAATTTTAAAAATTATTACCAAAAGTCAAAAAACATCTTTACCAATTTAATTTTAAAAAGTATAAAGAATGTTGGAAATGCAATTTGTAAATAATTCAAAATTTAATAGGTACCTAAATATTTTGAAAACGCGATCCATAAGGGGTGGCCGCCATCTTGAATTTGGTGCATTTTAAGTGTTAATGCAATTATCTCAGCAAATATTAGTTCAAGAAAAAAAAAAAAAACTAAAGCAAAAAATATTCGAAATAAGATTTGCAATAATTTATGTCAAATATTTTTCTCCAAATCTTGCATATTTTTTAAGACATAATCCTCTAAAAACTTTAATTTTTTTCGCCATATTCATAGTTTCATCACAAAATCGAAAAAATAGATTAAACTTCCAAAATTTAAGTTTTTAACAGCTTATATCTAAAAAAATATGCAAGATTTGGAAAAAAGGATTTAACATAAATTGTTGTAAATCTTATTTTAAATATTTATGGTATTCACTTTTTTTTTCTCTTAAGCTAATATTTACCAAGATAATGGTATTAACACTTAAAATGCACCAAATTCAAGATGGCGGTCACCCTTTATGGAAAATGAGGGAGGAAACTGAGTGGGAGTATTCTGGTGGTACCCCCTACCTACAGTTAAAATTTCATTGGACTCCGATTCAACGCAAACCTACCCTTTTTTCCGACGATTTGATTGGATTATAAAGCTGAAAATCACAAAATTGTCTTTATTTTGTTTTTATTGAAAACAAGATCTTCAACGGTAATGTGTTATACAATTATTAATCTTATTAATGTTATATAATTATTAAATACGCACGTACCTTTTTTAAACAGAAATTATTATCACTTATCGTGTGCCAAATTAACAAATATCTACAAATATCTGATACAATTTTTAATTATCATAATTGAATTATTGATAAATTATTTACCTTAACATCATTCCACATTCTTTCAAAAACTTGTTTGTTCATTTATTGTGTTATTCAATTTAAGACTTCCGGGTACAAGAAGAATAACTCAGTCATTGTTATTTATTCTAAAGGATTAAACAAACTTGTTATATTTTAAATTAATATTCTCAGTTCAGAAAATGCATTTTATATAGATGCCTATGTAGATTTCGTTTTGAAATGAGTCAAATTGAATTTAATTTTAATTTCGATTTAAAATCCTTAATTATGGTAAAAGTTGAGATTGTTCGATGAAACTGAATGATTTTATTTATTTATGTATGTATTAATGTTGGTAAATATTAATTTGTCTGTGACATAATATTCTATAGATATCTATTGACTTTTTTTATTTAAAAAAAGGGCAACAAAATGGAAATTTAACCTTTTTGAAAATAATTTAAATAAATACAAATTTCATAATAATACCAGTTTTTATTAAAATAACCTGAAAGATTTATAAACAAAAACAAACATCAACCAGTTGAGAAATTGTATTCAAAATGATTATTTACATTATTTTTTAGACCCGCTTCTCAAGCAATATTATCAAAATAAAAGATTAGTTAAAATATCTAAAACTAATCTAAGATTAACCTTTAGCTATATTCTAGAAACAAATAACTTGATTGAGAGAAAACAAAAACCTGTCCTCTTCTTGAAACAAAAAAGTTGCGCATATAAAGCTAATTTTTGTGTCAAAACATACTAACTAGTTCCTTTAATATTTAGTAGTAGATATTAGTAAAATGTTCTTAATTTTTAACTTAAGAAATACGTTACATATGTACCTACTAGTTAAACTTGAAATGAAAAAAGAAAATAGACAATTTTTAAAAACAATAAAATGTCATCTCTTAATTATGGTTTGTACAATTTTGATAATTTTTGATTTTAGAATTTGAAAATTTAGAGTACGATAATCTATCAAACCACAAATCAAGATAAGTCTGGCAGTCAAAATAATCAGAGGAATGAGATATTCACTAAAAACCCTAAAAAGTCCATTGTTGTGTTTGTGTTTGTTTAAATTGAGAAGGTTTAAAAAATTCCTTTAGATTTCATTCAATTTTTCAAAACTGTCCATACATTTTCTGTTGTATAATTAGAAGCTTAGATAATGGTGTTGAAAAACAAAAGTATCTTTTTTTCATGCATTCAAAGTCAGATATGAAAATACAAAAATGAATGAAAAACACTTTTTTATGAGTAAATATTTTTGTTTGGTTCTTGATTTTAATTATTATTTTAAAAATATACTTAAGAATCCAAAACAAACAAAAAATATTTACAATTTAAAAATGTGTTTCTCATTCATTTTTTTTGATTGCAAAATTTTGTTACACAGCGATGTTATAAATAAACAGTGCAAATGTTGTGTTTCACACAATAAAGAATTTTGAAATATTTCAATGCTTCCTTTCCCACTCCCACGTTTATAAGGCTGATATCGAAGATTCGTATACCTGACTTAATCCAATTTTAATCTTAAATTCCCCAAATATTTCAATTAAACCCGAACCCCTAAGAGGCTTTAGATATCATACATGTTTATGTAACACTTTATTTTTGGGTTCTAGCGAAAATTGTTCAAGGTTTTGTCAATTTTTGATGATTAAATGAACATTCGTTACCAAAAATCATGTCTGTAGTCAAAAAAAATCAAACCCCATTTGTCATGAAACAAAACAAATTCCTCAATAATCTACGTAAAAATGGGCGAAGATGATCCCACACCTCCGATCTTGACATTGATGCTAAATCATCAATTCTATAATCTTTGAAAACAATACACCTTTAGCTAATAAATTTTAATGCCGCTCCCAAACAGTTCTCAGAATTGTTTACAGAGATACATAATATTTATCTATTCACATAAATGTATAGTTACGAGTGTTTCGAATAGGAAAATAATTAAACATATACCCAGGTATAATATAAACAGATTAAAGAAAACCCTTTAGATCATCATAGAATTTTAGTATTAATCTCAGGTTAAGCTAGTTCAAAGATCTTAACAAAGAAGGTACGTACAGCCAGAAAGAAGAAGTTCATTAATCCTAAACCAGTTTAAAACGCACATATATATAGATTGGGCTAAGTTCTTGAGAAAACGAAGAAGTAGTTTAAAGCTATGGTAATCTTCTGCAGCAAGAAGAATATAGCAAAGATCTGCCTACAGAATTTTCTTCCTCTTGCTTAATAACTAGATATGTTTGTAAAGGTATACCTATCCAATCCATACGATTGAACGAAGTGGGATAGCTATATGACCTTGGCTTGTGTTGTTGAGACTTGCATATATAGACTCAACAAAAACAGGATTTTTACTTACTCCTTCTCCTAGTAAGGGTCCATCATTGGTTTGAAAATAAAAACAGAAATTATCATGACAGAATTAATATCTTCTTAAAGAATTATTTTCTTTCAAGTTTAAAAAATACAGCAACCCCCTTTCCCCTCATAGATCCGCGTATTGCAAAGTCGAATTTATTTTTACATTCCACATCCATAGTCCACAGAAGTGGTTAAAAGGACAGTTGCCACATTCTCAACTCCACTGGAAGATTCAACTATACCCATTCAATTCATACAAATGATTATTCAATTTGCATGAAATACTTAAAGACAAAATGTGAAAAACATTTTCTAATATTTTAAACAACATTAACCAAATATTTTTCAAATTATCTTAAATTTTTTTATTTAGGTTCAAATACTAAGAAATTGAAAATAATCACTAAGAAGTTTGTGGAACGCAATATATTTTCACTTCACATAAGAATAATACTAGAGTTTGATGAGTGCAAATGTAAAAGTTAGGACGTGAATTTAAATTCTATACATTACAAAGATGCCTATTCACAACAGTTCGGTAAAATTTTATCATTTCACTCTGATTTTGTGTAGTAAGGAATGAAAAGGGTTGTGGAACGTATTTATTTTTTTATAATATAACGTCTTTTAAGTACCTTGCACATGAGATATAACCTGTCAAATGACTTTAATTAATGAATAAATGAATAAACGTTTACATCAGAATATACGTTTTTTGTCAGGTGAACATAATTAAAATACTACACTTGCCAAAGAGTTAAAACAAAAATAAACTTGATATTTGCTCTAGAAATTGCTTTAAGAGATTTATATGCAGATTGGAGCTTATGTGCATTTGCGCAAAGCAAAGTCGGAGTCCAACTCAGCTTCGTATTTACTTTCTGTGAAAAGAAAAGTGCGTACGTTTTACAATATTTTTCAGGCAATTCTTTGAATTTTACTCCGTGTAACCACAACAGAAAAGCCTTAAAGATATTGAAAATATTTCATTTTAAATTGAACAAAGTTCAATTTATGTTTCGAAAAATAAGCATTGGAATATGTAGAGTGAAAAAAAACGTAGAATTTCCTCTTTGCGAAAATACGAGGTCACACTGTACTATATCTTTACGTTACGTTACGAAAATCTGCATAGTAGGATATTGGATACGTTCAGTGACAAAAATCTGAAGATTTCCTTCAACAAAACTAGTCCGTATTGGATCCGTGGACGACTTACCATACTTATACAAATATGTATCCTCAAGACTGCGCTTGGACAAACGTTGATGTTTGCACATATTAACCGTAAGTCCCGACACCCTCAGAATTTTTTTTCAACTTGGAGGTGACACAAAATTGTCCTCATGGAAATTGAAATTTTTGTTCTTCTAAAAAAAAAATCAAGTAAAGTGTGCCGTGTTTAAAAAAAAATTCACTAGGGACATATGTTTAAGATGGCAACCCTTTTTATTTTCAAAAAAAAAAGTTCTGCCCTGTGCAGTAAATATTATAAAATAGAAATTTAAGGATATCATTTTTTTAGGTTTCGATTTTATTTTAATAAAAAAAAAAAACAATTTGCCCTGTTTTTCTGACTAGTTTGTACTACTCTGTGCCGAAGAATTGAAAAAATAGTATATTTTCAACTTTTACGATCGATTTTTTTTTTTAAATTCATCCGTAACAATTTGCGATTATTATAATTTTTTTTAATAATTACAGCCATAGCAGCACAACTTTTTTTTATTTAAAAATCAAAAATGGAATTGCACTTCGCAAAACTTATTTTTGCCGTTTTTTTTTTAAGAGAATCAAAAATGGTGGTGCTGACTGCACGCACATATACCTAGACAAAGATTTAACTAGATTGTGAAGCGTATTAATTTTTCATTTCACGAGAGTTGGATTGTATCCTGGTTCCACCTAAAGTTCGTATGAGAGAAAAAGGCCCGACTTGCAGTCTTCTTTGAAGTTAATTCTATAGCAGACGGGAAGAGGGCAGAAACAGATACTAATTGTTTAGGCAATGCCAAGATTATTATGATGATGAAGATGATGAAGATGATAGACAACATAAATATAAGTATTTAAAATTAAATTAAATATCCCATGCGACCAGTTCTTGCCCTTAATTTAATAGAACTTAAACCTTAACAGGTTGTCATTTGCAAATGTTTCATTCTTGCGGTTGGTTATCATTTTGTTGTCATTTGCTGTCTATACAACTTGAATGCCTGAATATTCTTTCCTATAAGTTTAATCAGGTATAGATAGGCAAAACTATATCTGACAGAGTTTCTGGTAATATACAAAATCCCTTTCTTACACAGATAGTACCTATAAAAAAAAACAAAACCAGTTAATTTTTATTTGCCAATTAGGTACATTCCGAAAAGAATTCCAATTAGTGAATGTACATAACTATAAAATAAGTAAAAGGTTCTGAGGCTAAAAGGTTTATCTTCCACTGTGTACTTTTTTGTATAAACATATTCAAACCGAAAAGTTGATCTTGAACTTTTATGTAAACGATACGAGTTCATTTTTAAGGCCTCTCAATGACATGTTTTATACCTATGAATAAAGGTTTTGCTTAGCTGCTATTATAAATTTATGTAAAGGGTTTTTCAACAGGGACGCTACAGAAGTAGAGCAACAGGGACAGCAAACGACGCTATATTTCTTGCCGCTCTTTTGACATTTCTCTTTAGAAAGGTTTGCCATTTTATGATGGAAAGATATACGACAAAATAAAGAGTCGAAATTATTAAAATTTACTACCGAAATTCGGAGTCAGTGGCCTCAACGTTAAGAGCGCTACGTCCAATTTATGGTCGTCATAATCGTCCTAGCAGATTAACAAATTAGCGTCTAGTGGAAAAATTTGAATCCACAGGCACAGTACAAAATGTTCCCGTCCCAGTGAGACAAAGAAGTGCGCGTAGTGTCGAGAATATTGCTGCCGCTGAGGCTTCAGTTGCAGAAAGCCCAAAAGTGTCTCTCACACGTCGTTCTCAAGCGTTGGGCATCTCTGTGACGTCGTTGTGGCGAATTTGGCGAAAAGATCTTTGCCTACATCCTTACAAGATTAAAGAAATGAAGCCGCTTGACCACCAGAAGCGTCGTATGTTCGTGAATTGGGCTGAGCAACAACTTGAAAATGATTCGGATTTTCATTGAAAAATCATCTTCAGCGATGAGGCTCATTTCTGGCTGAATGGCTTCGTCAATAAACAAAATATGCGGTATTTGTCAGGCAGCAATCCACACGTACTCCTGAGTCATCATTGCATCCCGAAAAAATTACGGTTTGGTGTGGTTTATGGGCCGGCGGCGTCATTGGGCCGTACTTCTTCCGTGATGATCAAGACCGGCACGTTACTGTGAATGGGGATCGCTAACGTTCAACGATAACCGAGTATTTTTGACCCCAATTGGATGATATATAATCTTTTCAATTATTCCTAGGTCCCAAGATTTTGAAAGACAATTTTTACTGAATGACTAATCAATAATAATGACGTGCAAGCATTGTGTCATTCTTCAATTTTGGTCAAAAACAACAAAATTTGAAATAATGACTTTTTAATGAACTTTCAAAAGGTTAAATAGATTTGTTTAAACATTTTGTAAAGAAACATCAAAAACCTAAGTATGTCTGGTTACAAAGTAAGGGCTTAAGAGTTATTGTATAGCTATTTCAAGAGTGCCACTTCGATCATCAAGCTCATTTTAGTCTAATAAATTTTTTTTCGGTTTTAATATTGCTATTCAAAAACTCGAGGAAAAAAAAAAAAAACAATTTAAAAACCTCCAAAAGTGATTTGGAAAAAAAATGTCAGTTTGCCAAACTGTTGACCTTGATTTATGAAATCGTATATAACAATGAGTCATTGAAGATAAAGAGTTTGCTATGTTAAGAATTCATCACCCCACTTCAGGGCTATAATTGTCATTTTATAAATATGTATTGTTTGTAGCTTATAACCTTTGAACAAATGGCTTAACTTTGAAGTTACAAATCATATTACTTCATTTTCATTCTCTGAAACTGATTAAAGTTCAACACTCAACTACCAATTTCCTCATTACTCTTAAGGGCAAGGTAAACTCCTCAGTATATAAATATATAATTAAACATACGCAACTACTGATGTCATATATTTTGTGTAACGAATATTATTATGACAAACTTTTTATCTTTTTTAAATGCCTGGCTAATTGTTTTCGTCTTGAAAAGTAAAAAATTAAAAAAAAAAAAAAACTAAATAATTAACTCGTCAAACTTCTGCTATATTAGTGAAGGTTTTGTTTTATTTTTTTTTTTGCAGCTCAAGGTTTGCAAAAAGTCTATAGATATGATGCGGAGACAAACATTACCACTATCGCTTAATTTATGTGCATGAATTAATTATGAAATCAAAATAACTTGTTTATAAATGAAAAAAATTCCGTTAAAAATAAACAATTTCAAAAACTAAAAAAAAAAAAAACCCCGAATTCCCATTCATCAAAATAATATTATCTGTTGGCAAAGATAACCATGAGGTTGGTTATGTTTTGCAATTTTCAATATAAAATGCACAAATTTTGATTAAAAACTACAATCAATTTTGAATCACACAAATTTGGACATCAAGCTTAATTTTGAATAAATTTTAAATTCAAGTATTGATTATTAATGAGATTAGATCTTGAAGTAATTAATAAAAAAAAAACTGATGGCTTTAATATTTGACGTACGACGGGCATTGTGTAGTTTGATTGGGGTTTCTAAGAAAGAAAAAAATAAATAGTTGACAAAACATTGATTTTTAGAAATCTACCATCATAGTGAAATAATTATTTTAATAAGCACCGAGGCTCACGTCGACAATCACAGTTCTTTGTTTGATAATTTTTGTTTGTAACTAAATTTGACAAAATTTAAACAACCTTCTGGTGGTAAAACAGAATATACTTTTCCGGATATTTTATGATGTAGATACTCTGATTCCAAATCCAACCTAGAATAATCGTTCCATAATTTATAACGTATGGTTTTTGAGATATGCAATTTTGATTAGAATTCCTCAAAAACTCTACAAGATGGAGGAGTTCTTTTTTTCAAAGTCCGATTGGGATTCAGTGCAACAACCAAATTTGGAAAATTTTAGCTTGTTATTCAAAAAATGGATTACTGTTAGAATTTAAAGGCTTTTGTTTTGCATATTCTCACGTTGAGATTACAATAAAAATTAGCAAACAAAAATGACTGTAAACCTTGATTTTGAGTCAATAAATCGACGTTCCATGAAACTTAGGGCTTGAATGATAGGCTATTAGTCAGGCAATAACGCCCAAATCGATTTGGAAATATCACCCAAATTTTGCTTATCGCCCAAAAAGAAAAAAACAAATAAATTGGAGATATCGCCCAAATGATTTCAATGTAAATTGTTGATGTTGCAAAATTTGGGCGTTATTTCCTCAATTTTGGGTGATATTTCCAAACATTTTTTTTAATTTGGTCGTTCTCTCCTAAATTCTGGAAGATAATTCCAAAGTGAAATTTCAATGCAACTTTCGGCGCATAAACAGTGAGGTATGTATGGGGGGGGGCATGTTGCCTCTTATAGGATTTGGGGTAGGTGCAAGGCATCCCATGCAAAGTCTCTTTTGCATTTAAAGAATCTGGATTTAAAGAAACTTCGCATACACCCAGCCTCGCACCTAGTCAGGGGTTGCAGGGGGGGTACTATACCCCCCCCCCCTCTTCCATACAAACCTGACTATTTATTTTATTAAAGTCAAATAAAATTGATTTGATCTAAAACGCAGTTGTTTCAAAACAATTATTGGCAAGATTTTGATTTGGGTGTATTTTCCTAGCATTTGGGCGTTATTTCCTTTTTCTATATTTTTGGGATGATATTTCCAATTTTGGACTATATTTCCCATTTAACTTTTAAAATTTATATTTTTTGCCTTTTTTTTTCCTTTAAAAAAAAAAACTAAAAAAAAGGAAATAACTCCCAAATCGAGAAAAAAAAAACAACAACAATTGCTCAGAATTTTTTTGGGCGATATTTCCAAATCGATTTGGGCGTTATTGCCTAACGCCTATTCATCACAATAGGGAAAAAAGTCTTGGGATTTTTCTTAAAAAGCATTTAAATTTAAAAGTGCCATTAAAAGCCAGCCATTACTTTTTAATTAAGTGTGAATAAAATAGCCTTAAAATAAGTACAAAATTTGTATTTAAAATGAGATAGATATTTATTTGTGATGTCGGTTTTCATACGCACCAACGACAACGATTTTGTAGAAATTCTGAATACAATGTTTCTCTATATTTCATCTCTTAACATAATATTTATTTTCTATTTTTAAAAAAAGCATCAGGGGTTTTCCAGTTAAATAAAATCTGCCAGTTAATATTAGCTTATGTTTGCACAGCAAAAAAAACTTAAGAAAAGGTATGGGTTCCTAATGCTTGCAAGCTGTTTAATCAAAAAAAAATATTGTTATATTGAAATTGTTAATCGATACTTAGCTGTGTAAATTTTAATAATAAGAAGCTAGACCCTGGAGTGTTTACTAAATTTATATTTATGTGAGTACAATTTCGTTGTTTGGTTTTTAATCATTCAATTGCTATTCAACTGACACAGTAATTATTGTCAAATGGTTGAGGAATTGAGGACGCATGGTGATTCACTATTCGCACTGTAGTCTTTTTTTTATGGAACAAATGCTATGACAACTTGTTGACTATTGACATCACCACCTATAGGATGTAGCTAGCGATATAATAATAAATTAAAGCAAACCTTTTATGGAGCAAGTATTGTAGTAACTGCTACTTCGGTTCTAAGCTGCGTTAATGGCTTTGCATATTAAATGTAACGAAAAGGTGTTTTAAGTGTTTGAAATGTGAACTACTTACTTAAGTTGATAAGTATATTCAGTTGGGGAGCGCGACTTAGAAAAAATTTGTTGACGGATTCTAATTGCCAGTAGCTTTTTCCAATTTTAATACACGTGAATTGGAGCTCCAGAATTTTTTAGCATCCCTAAATTTGCCCAAAACATTTGCAAATGAGAATTTGGCGCCAAAAATATAAAAAATATTCAAAATTAGGTAATTTTGCAATCTGAAGCCAATATTTTCCACTGCATGTTGATCTTGGTCTTCTTGTGGTGAAATCTTGGTTGTGAATTTACTCTATTATAAATTTAATCATTGACAAAACATGGGAGAGCTCATGTTTTAAAGGTTCCGTTGGCAAAAATCTACGCTATAGCACTGATTCTATCGAAGAAACTAAAGGGTGTTTTATTTAGACGTGGTGTTCTCAAGAAGAAATAGAATGGCCAATAACATGGCCGCCGCTGCTGGCTCGAATAAATTCCAGCCGAGAGGCCCAATTTTCGACAGCTCCAATTGTTGCACGCGATGGCGGATGGACTCATTCCGGTCTTCTTCGATAATCTGCTCCACAACAGCAATAGCGTATTCGGTGCGCACAGTTACGGCGGCGTCTCTGAGGATGAGCATTATCCACTAGAGTAAACGTGGTGCGAAACCGATACATCTTTGCTCGAATTTATACGATTTTGCGATTATGTCGACTGAATATTGGACGCAGCGCGCGATGCGTTGCGCGAACCCAATCATTATTTTGGTAATAAATTTGCACGATTTGCAAACGTTGTTCAGGAGTAAGTCTATTAATTATGAAATGGCGAACCAAACTGAGCAAAGATCAAGTGACAACTTTCAAAAAGACCAACTCCAGCAAAAGTATTGCAAGATTGAAAACCACACGTCTAAAAAAAACACAATTTACAAGATCACGTTGTGCATGTTTTTTTTTTTATTTCAAAACATTCCTTATAGTCCATGTTCATCAAAGCCTTCAAAGAAATTAATCACTAAGCAATGCCGTTGTACAAATAAATTGTAGAGTACATTGTTCAAGTAATTAATTCTTTTTAATAAAAAACAATTAAAATCATGTATCATTCTTTTATATCGTAATTTGTCCCATCGATTAAAGTTATATACCTAGACTTAAATACAAGGAGTTACTTTTAAATAATACATATAAGTTCAATTAAATACCGTTTAAATTACTGATTACAGCTACTGAAAGAATGTTACATGACACACAGCGTGAGTGAATTATATTTCTTAGAAAAATTATAAACCTGACTATAATGAATAACTACATATGAATATTGTTATTATATTAAACAATATAAAAATATATTTGTAAAAATTCCAAAAATCTTATATCCTGTTGCAATTAAAATTAAAAAATAAAAAATATTTTCATGAGCATAAAGGGGATATGACTTACTTTTTAAAATAAAACAATTCCGCGAGTTTTGGGAAGAGGAGATGTTGAGGAATTCCAGCAAAACCACGGAATACAAAAACAAATTTTTTGAATGTAGTCTTATTTAACTTGAAGAATTCAAAAGCTCATACAGCTAAAATGACTGCATCACCCCTATGATTCAAGGCTATAAAATGACAATAAGATTGAAGATGAAGGTATTGATTTTTGAATACAATTATCTATATAAGAAGATACCTATATAGTTAAGAAGAAGCTTTTGATGGCTTTCTCCAAAATCGTTATTGTGTCGCACATTGTTGCTCTTCTGGATCAACTAAGTTTTAAGAAAATCCTTGTCGAGGTATTGAGTTTTCCAAAAAAATAACATTTTAAAGATTTTTTTTTTAATCCGAAAAATATTTTTTGGAAATTTTCATAAATTTATAGGAATCAGTTGAACTGTTATCGCGCAAAACTAAAATAAAAAAAAATTTTCTATGGTAGACGCCATTATAAGTGGCGCTGGTAGATTTTGGCGGCCTGTGGCGGCCATGTTGTTTTGGTGACATATGTCAAATCTGTTGTTTATTATTCTCTTACCTATACTGATCTTAAGCCTGTTGACTTATTTGTACAAGAATCAGCAGCTAAGAGTGCACTACGACTAAGCCAGACGAAAGTCTGAAAATACAGTCAAGTAGGCGAAGCTCAGATTCTAAACAAATATATAGGTAGTAATGTGTGCACAGACTACATTATCCCCCACTTAGATTTCTATAGACCATTCACCTCTAAAATTTCTATTAGACAGGAATGGGATGTCACCCATCCACACATCAGTGACCCGACAGTAGCAGTCTTCACCGATGGGTCAAGAATGGAATGCGGAGTTGGAGCGGGATTCTTTTCGGAAACCCTTGACTTAGCCAGCTCATTTAGACTCTCTGACAGCAGTAGTGTCTTTCAAGCTGAAGTTTTGGCAACCAAGGGTTTTGGTAAGCAAAGCAGCTGAACGGATGTCAATGTTAACGGTATACCAACAACCGATTTTACCTTCTTCATTGACAGCCAAGCAGCCATAAAGGCACTCTAGACGTGTACGCACCTTCCTGCACCTTCAAACAGAATGTGGCAAGGAGAATTCTTGAGAAAACAAATGAAAAATGGACCCTACTTGACTCCTGTGCGAATACCAAGAAAATTTGGCCATGTTTTGACAAGGGAAGGACTGACAGGGTCTTGAAACTAAATAAGAAAGCAATGAACTCTCTAGTAGGTATCGTTACTGGACACAATCTGCTAAAGTACCACAAGAGAAAACTGAAGCTCAACACAGATGATTTATGCAGAGGTTGTGGCGATGAAGAGGTACATCAGGACTCTTCTCACTTCTTATGTCACTGCCCACCACTCTCTCAACTTAGATATAAACTCTTGGGAAGCTACTTCTTTGATAACCTAGAAGACCTCTCCAACTTTTCCGGGGTAAAACTGTCGAATTTTATCAAAGCCTCCAAATGGCTTGACAATCCATGAAAACTTTTATAGGTTAACTTATTTTGAGCGTTCAATCTTCCAGGGTATCACAAGGGATCTACATTGATCTAAGTCTGATAGGAATACGATCCACTATCAGCCCAAAAACCTAACCTAACCTAACCTAGACCTACACTGATGAAAAATCACCATTGCAAAGTTACACGATTGAACAGCACGTCCAACGATACAAGGGCAACGATACGATTTTCCAAAGTTTGCTAGCCAAATTTGAGTCGAACGATTCAGCGAACAATAAGCCAACACCCGTACGTCAACGATTAGCAAGATCTACCGAAAACATCGCCACTGTCCTTGAGAGGACAGAGGACGTCTTATAGAAGACGACGATGTCATTGCCATCACCATCAACAAATTTCTTTTGGGCCAAACTGAGTGAAATGGATGTGAACAATAGTGGATCCAACAAAACGGCGCTAATACTTATACCACACAGGGAACGCAACAATGGAAACTCAGCATGAAAGATTTGTGGGAAGAGTTTCTTCGCGTAGAGGTGGCATGAATTGCCTACAAAGATCGTACGATTTTATCCGGTTAGACTTTTTCTTGTGTTTTCTGAAGTCTTTGGTCTTATAGGTCCGCGTGAGCCCCAATCGACCGAAGCCCTCAAAGTTAACATAACCCTGGCCATCACTCAAATCCAGCCGGATCTATACGAAAGAGTCATTGAAAATTGGACCACTCGGATCTATGCCACCGTAAGAGGCTGAGGCGGTCATTTCAAAAATGGCATATTCCATACATAATGGCATACATAGGCCTTTTTAATAAAAAAAAAAAGTTTTGTTAAAACCTCACACACAGCTTGTTTTTATTCCATTTCAACATTCACTCACCCTTATTGTAAAACCCTTTAGTAACCATGTTTCTAAATTTTTTAATATCCTTTAACTATTACAATTATTTTTTAACCCTGGATTCATGAGGAAACATTCTTGAGAAAGAATAGGATTTTCCTTAACAGCTAAAAAAAATGAATGTAGCAAGTAAAGGTACAGCTATTTTGGCTTCTGTGTTGAAAGCGATTGATATATCGTGACAAAAATTAAGCTCGGTAGACTCCGGTGGGCAGGGCACCTAGCTCGCATGAGCGAAGAGGAACCTGCTCGGAAAGTTCTTTGTGGTACATTCTATGGTAGACGACAGCTTGGTAGACCATGCTTGCGCTGGAGAGATGGCTAAGACCAGGACGCCCGGAGCCTTGGGGTGCGCAACTAGATGGCGGCGGCTCGAGACCGGGATGGGTGGAGAGACTTGTTGAAGGAGGCCAGGACCGGACCCCGGTT
This sequence comes from Leucozona laternaria, assembly GCA_932273885.2. Classification (NCBI taxonomy): domain Eukaryota; kingdom Metazoa; phylum Arthropoda; class Insecta; order Diptera; family Syrphidae; genus Leucozona; species Leucozona laternaria. The sequence goes on along the minus strand of OW026368.1, from coordinate 15,131,271 downwards.
GTCGAGCCGACGATGATGATGTTGAAAGCGATATTAAAACTAGTCATATTGTGAAATTGCATACAACCGAATGGTTTGATTACAACGAACAATTTCTTATGGGCCACAGCTCCAAACTTTACAAGTTTGCACCACCTGACGGCATTACACCTTTAGAATTAAAAATGACTTAATTTTCATAGAGAATCGATTTCAGGAGCGAGCTATATATAGAGAGAGGTTTACATAAACTTATATCCGCTGAATTAAGCGTAAAACTTGAATGTTACAACCGAACCACCGATACTTTTGTACTCATTCTCTCCTAAAGAGCGGACGGAGTATTGAAAGGTCACATCGAAATATGAGACTGGACGATACCCCGAAGGGATGTTTGTCATTGAATCAACCTACAAATAAACTAGCTTTGTATACTGACACCGTTGACAATCTTAACGACGATCCGCTTAGGTGTATAGCTGCTTACCACATCCTAGGTATATATATATTTTAAATTCCATTTCATAACAGATCAAAAGATCTAGGTTACTCGTGGCCTTCATTCCTATATAAACCTAACCTTCCCGACATACTAGCTGTAAGTGACAAATACAGAATAATTTATTATTTGAAAATGTTGCTATAAGTTCCACCAACAAAAGGGTGTTACAAATATGGCTAGCCGCGCCAGGAAAAAAACAAATTAAAAAAAAATGCAATTTAATGTATGACAAGAGCTCTACCTATGTAAATCAGGTATTTTCTTAATTCATTCTCAAAATCCAAATCCTATATGATGTACTTAAAAATCCATTAATAAAGGTCACCCATAATAGTCCAAACAATATAAACTCCTCAAAAGATGTATAGGTAGTTAAGATACAGGTATATACTTTCTCTCTAATTTCTCTTCAATTATGACTTCCTTTTAACTACCTATGTATTTATAAAATAATTTTCTACTTCATTAAACTTCACTTCTAATCGAAATACATTAAACGTCTCATTCTGTGTACCTACACCTGTACATATATATACACAAATAACTTTATCTGAGAAATTGGTACAATCTTAATCTATATTTGTATGTAATATGTAACTATACCCTACCTTTCCACCTATGTAGTTACAAATGCATTAATACACATTCAATCGGGTAATCATCGCCAACATCATTAATAAAAGACTTCTCTATCTCACTTTAATTGGTGACTTCTATAAGTATTCCAGTTCAAAGTCAGTGTGACAATATAACTATGTCACTAGAATGAAAAGAAAAATCACAACTTTACAACAATAAAGTAATAATAATAAATCATAAATAAACAAACCCGCATTTTTGTGGAAAGAAAATACCACAAGCACAACATTGTGCAATGAGGTCGGTGCGTTTTCCACTGATTCATTGCTGCTAAACCACCGCTCGCTTCCACCACGCACCGCTGCAATGTCACTTTGCTCACTCAGCTTAGGCTTAAAGTATCTTACAGGGTGATTAGAAAATAACTCTGTTTTAAATATTGGGAAAGACATCAGCTGCAAGCTATGTTGTGTTGCTCTTCTTAAATATGCCTTTTGTATATTTCAACAGGCTATAAGCACAGAATAATGAGATATCAGCAATCTCAAAAATATGAACAAGCTTCTCTCATAAGCTGAAAATTATTGAAGAACATTTTGAGGGGACAAAAATTGTAATAATACAAAATTGTACTAATAATAATGTGAACTGCAGTTTATTCCTTGCGAAATTTTGAAAATAGAATATCAAACCAAAAATTTTCGCACAAAAAAAAAATTTAATATATTTTTCTGGATCACCCTGTAAATGCGAAATTTAAGATTTATATAACTAAAACTAAATGCCTGAAAATTTGTTCTGTTTGTTAATTTATTTATAGGTACCTATTTTATTTTGTTAAGCCTAAGTTTAAATTATTATTTAGAGAATCATTAGACCGCTTACCATAGAGAAAATTCAAACACGCTATCAAAGCAATTACTACATATCTAGGTATATACATTTAGATGCTTGGAGATGCTTACTGCAAGTTGTAAGATTTTGTTCGTTTATTTTTTGTTGTTTTATTGAATCGTGTGATCGGTCATTTGTCCGTCACGCTTGGTTGGAGATTCAAAATGTGGGATTAATGCTCTTTTTTTAAATTCATAGGTAGTCAGAGAGTGAGATTTTATTTTTGTTTTTTTTTTTATCTTTTTCTGTTTTAGTAATTTAAAAATTCAATTTCACATAGACCTACCCATGTTTTAATTTTATTGAAGGTAAAAGTGCAAATTGTATTTGGATTTGAAAAATACCAGAAACAGGAAAATGTACAATTATAATAATTTAAAATTAATGAGTGATTAAGATTGATCTGTGGAAACAGTTTAAATTACCTCTATCGAATCGGAGGTATTTAAAGTCGAGAGAAAAGCCTGGAAAATTGTTTATGAGTAATAATAATAACTATAACAATGTATATGCCTGTCAGACCTAAGGTCTTTTAACAACCTGAATTGCACGGCACTAATAAGAAGGAATAGAAGGACAGGAAATAATTTTTGCTGGAACAGTGGACTGAGAAAAATAAGGTATTGATTATTTCATGGAATCCGAAGGGTGGCGTCCAGTTTCAATTGGGGGAATATAGAAAAAATGCTGCATAGAGTGAGGCTCGACCCCAACATATCTGATTTAGCTGTCAAGAACTACATCCACTGCGCCATTAGGCGTTTTTTTAAGTTCAGAATAGAGCTCTGAACAGAGTCCGAGCATGTCGAGCATGTTCTGAACGTTCTCTGAATGAAGCGTGTTCTGAGCACTCTGAACTATTTTTGAAACACACCTAAAGCTTTTTTTTTGACAGTTCAGGTTCTGCTGCAAGGAAAATAAAATTATAAAAAAAGTTTGACTTGGTAAAAAATTTGGTAATTTTATTTTGAATTTGTCAATTTATGGTATTTATTGTTGAAACTTATAGCATTACACAATAATGGAGTCCAAAGTGGCGCTTTCGTTACACCGTACGTGCTGCGTGTGCATTTACCTACGTCTACATCTATAAAAATAACGTTTTTTTTCAACTAGTGCTTATTTCGTGAATGGTAACACTTAGCTCATGTCTGATTTGACAGATAATTAGTTTTATCCTTCCGCTGAACGAATATGGTTGTGTATACGCTTCACTAATTAGGCCTGAGATTGACTTAGAGAAGATGCCGATTTTACATCATCTTTTCAGATGAAGCTCATTTTGATCTTGGCGGGTAGTAAACAAGCAAAATTATCGCATTTGGGGCACAGAAAACCCACACGCATACATTGAAAAGCCGATACACCTAAAACGATTCACTGTTTGGTGCGGATTTTGGTCCAGAGGCATAATTGGGCCATTTTTCGAAAATGAGCAAGGAGTGGCCGTTACAGTCAATGGCGATCGTTATCGGGCCATGTTGAACGAGTTTTTCTTCACAAAAATTGAAGAGGAGGATATTGGCAACATTTGGTTTCAACAGGACGGCGCTACGTGCCACACAGCCGATGCTACACTCGATGTTTTGCGCCATTTTCAAAATAAAAAAAGTTATTTATGGACCCTTTATATGTAATGAAGTTGGTTACTTTGAAAGCTTCGTTTATTATAGACTTCGAAACTAAGTCTAAACGCCCCCTTTCCACTTTCAAAACGATATTTTCATCGTTATCGTATATTTCAATTCAAAATTTAAGTAAATCGGAACAAATATTAAAAAAAAAAAAACCATTAATGCATTTTTGCTTAAATAATTAGGTAGTTATCATTTAAAAATTTGTTGAATGTCTCAAAAATAAACTTCATACGAGCTCTGCGACCTTAAATTTACACTTGCAGCTTTTTTTTCCATTCAATCGATTCAATGTCATAAATCGCGAAGGTGATAAAAATACCTGAAAGTTGAATTCAATTTACTTATGAAGTATATTTATACCTAGGTACTTGCATGTCTTTGCAGTTGTTTTTTTTTCTGAATGTCTGCGGTTATTCTTCAACTGACTGTACTGCCTTGATACTCGTAATAAATCAAGTATTGCAACAATTTAAATATATGTAAGTAACTTACGCTTGAACTTAATGATGATGAACTAAAGGGCAATTTATGTACTCTCGTAATAAATATTGAACTCAACATTTCGATCAAATATGATAAAATATTCGATAAGAAAAAAAAAATGAAGAGAAACTAATACAATTGTGTCTGTGTCTGTTCGTAAGACTATGTACCTATTATAATGTAAAGTTCTCTTACCAATGATCAGATTTTTTTGTTCAAAAGGTTTTATTTCTGTGGTAGATACTCTATATTGAAGTGCTCGGGAGGCATTTTAAAAAGAAATCCCTTAATTCAACAGGAAAATTTCCTTTTTTCCCATCACAACTGTAATTTTTTTCCTTTTTTATTTCCCATAAAATAAAGCAAATACATTGCGATGAAGTATTTACGTAATTGGATTTTTTTTATTAAGTGCCTTGTTAAGAGATTAATATGATTCAAGTTTGTCCCAAAAGTGTTCGATATTATTGAAAGAATATTTTGCTTCTCAGTAGATATCACTCATAGTTGAGTTTTTGGTATTATTTATTCTTTCAGTTTATTAAAAGACTTCTTCTAGGGATCTTTGAGAAGGAATCATTTTTTTTTTTCATTTCGTTAAAAACTGTTTCATTAAAATGTTTGCATCATTTATTTTTCATCTCGATAATAATTGAATTATTGTCTTCAAATAATTCTTTAATTATTGGCCTTAAATTATATCGATTTTCGTACAAAATATTGTGTTATTGGTCAGGTTTTATTAAACCGCATCAGGTTTCGAGTAATACGAGACTGAATTATGTGAGTTTGGCATTACAGCTCACATATTATCGAGCAATCGAGTACCATAATTTTACATTTTCTCAACAGTTATCGAACGTAATTTCATTCGATAAATGGACAGCCGACTGACAGTGTGTAAAGGATGCGAATTCTGAAGGAAAAATGAAAGAACTATTGTTTTCTATTATTTTTTTCATTTTATTTTTACTCGTTCATTCGATCACTTATGGCACTCACTCACTCAGTCACTGAAGCGGTAATTTGGCCGCCGATGTTTCTTTTTAGCCTTTTTTCGGATCTTGGAAGATCTTGTAAACAATGAATTCCTACAATATGAGTAAGTTTTCACTTTGTCCCTTAAGAGGTGAAAATTCCCAGACAAGGGGATTTTTCTCACGATCTCCCAGCACTGCGTCCTTAGGCGAACAATTAAAATCACCTTGTATGTCTTTAAAAGCAATGGCGGAAAATTTTAAACAACCTCATGGGTTTAAGCATTGTTTAAAAATGTTCTTATTTCTAAACACTTTTTAACTATTATCGTACTTAACCTATTTTTTTACGAAACTCAACCTAAACGCGTCTAAAACAGTGACATTTCGTGCAAAAAAGTAAGCAAACATACCTTTTTAAAGTTTTTCTATGTCAAAGTGACATATGAATTTAGTAATATCTTAAAAAGATAAAACAACAATCTGGCGATTTTAACTTTAGTAAAATGTTAAGAGATAGTATCAAGTTAAACTCGTTTAAAATTAGCTAAATCCTGGTATCATATTAAAAATGATTTAATACTTTGCTAAATCTTCTAAAATTTTGCACCAATGCTATTCATAGACTAAACTTCTTATACTACTCCATTATTTATGGAAACTTCGTTCGAATGGTTTTAAAAAAAAAATAATTTTATATAAATAGTTACATTTTTTTTAAGAAAAAAAAATAAAAAAACGTTTTTAAAATATATTTTTAATTTTTTTACGAAGTTCAAAACATAATTTTTTTTTTAAATTTGTCTATACAATATTATTTAAGCTTTTAATCAGTATACAAATTTTATTTTAAATCAGTTAAGCCAAAAGTTATAGAAAGTTGCAAAAAAAGGTAGTAGGGCTCTAAAGACAAGGCAGTACGGCTCTAAAGACAAAATTCGTTTTCAAGAAAAATAAGAGTTTTTCTTTTTGGTTCCGTTATTTTTAGCTCAAAGATCAATTTCTAAATGTTCTAGATTGTGTACCGTTTTTTTTCAACAATTCAAAATAAATAGTTTTTTTTATTAATTTATATTTAAAATTTTATACAAAATTTAAAAGATTATCCATATAAAAAATCATCGAAATCAGCTAAACCATTTTTGAAAAAAGTTAAAATTAAAAACAAAATGTTTAATGGGAGGTGCATTTTTCACAGCAATATAAAAAAAAAACCTGTCGGGAGAATGTCAAAATAACGCTAAGTAAAAAGTTTAAAGAAAATCAAACCATCAGGCAGACGGACGGATGGCCGGAATTGCAAGCCCTCCTTTTTTCGTCTTCCCTATCATCGTTATATCAAGTTCGATCAAAATTTCGAGTTCAAATTTTTTACTTGTTATCAAAGGATTTTTTCTTTAGCCCCACTGCACGAATGTGGAATGTAAAGGGTTTTCCAATAAGAGGTGTTATTTTGATATTCAAAGAAAAATGGCATTTTTTGAGATAAATGATCGGATGTTTATTTCATTATAAAGATGAAGGTATGCCGTTAATAATGAAACACAACATCAGCCAAGTGGCCGCCACGACCACGCTTACAGGACCATATCCTTTTCATGAAATTTTCCATAACCAAATCGCAAAGTGGCTGCCCTATGTCCTCGATAGCCTCACGAATTCCATCTTTGAGGTCTTGAATCGACGCTGGGCTGTTGACGTAGACCTTATCTTTCACGTGGCCCCAAAGGAAGAAGTCGCAAGGTGTTAAATCACAAGATCTCGGTGGCCAATTGTGATCACCTCTTCGAGAGATAACACGGTCCGGAAACTTTTCCCGTAAAAGATCGATGGTTTCATTGCTTGTGTGGCACGTAGCGCCGTCTTGTTGAAAGTAAACGTTGTCCAGATCAATACCATCCAATTCCGGCCATAAAAAATCATTAATCATCTCTCGATAGCGCAATCCATTGACCGTAACTGTTGCTCCAGCCTCATTTTCGAAAAAGTAAGGTCCAATGACCCCGCCAGACCATAAACCGCGAGAGGCTTTTCAACAATAACTCTTGGGTTTTCCGAGCCCCAGATGCGACAGTTTTGCTTGTTGACGTAGCCTCCGAGGTGGAAATGGGCCTCATCAGTCAAGATGATTTTTCGATGAAATTCCGGATCATTTTCATGCATTTCAAGGACCCAATCAGCAAAGACACGACGTTGTTGATGATCAGCCGGCTTGAGTTCTTGTGTTAACTGAACTTTATAAGCCTTAAGACCCAAGTCTTTATGCAAAATACGGTGTAATGACGTTTGTGGAATGCCTAATTCCAAAGAACGACGAGGAATGGACAAACCTGGGTTTTCTTCAACACTTTGGGCTACAACAGCAATATTCTCAGTTGTTCTTGAGCGACGTTTACGGGTTTTATTCTTCACATCACTAACTTCTCCCAACAGCTCGAATTTGTCCACCAATTTCTGTATTGCGGTCCGAAAAGGTGCTTCACGACGACCCAAAAATGTTTTAGTTTTACGAACCGTCTCTGCCAAATTTTCACCATTTTTAAAGTGAATTTTAATAATTTCAATGCGTTGTTGAAGCGTGTATCGTTCCATTTTTATTAATGGCGTAGTTTCTACTTGTCAAATGTCAAAAAATGACAGCTTCAAAAGTGACAGCTACCGAAATAGCGGGCTATCCCTTTATTATCCACCTCTTTTTTTCCTCCAATTTTATCATTTAGAAATTCAATGTTGCTTGGTATATCTCCTTCTAAATCCATCTTATTTTCTTAATGCCTTCCCTAACTGTGTTAACCCTAACATTAGGTAAAAACAACTTATTGTACATATTAAAATTCGTGACGTGAAATAAGGCCGAATGAAATTATTTTTATTTTTTTTATTATCTTTTTCAATATGAAAATGTCGCTGAATTTTCAATTTGGCTTTATTGCCCAAAAAATTAATTGTATTACTTAAAATCTTAGAAGCTGGAGTTATAGGTACATATTTCACAGGGGCCAACCCGATGACCAGAGAAATTGTTTTTTTGGGACTCAGCCTTGCATTAAACTAAACCAAGCTCATAGAAGCTAGAAAAACCCACACATCAAGCCACGCTTTTGAAGCCCCATGATTATCTCCATCACATTGTTTAAGTTCTAAAGTATACCTTTGTCTATGTATATCATGCACTTTTTATGCGCGAAAATCCTTATCAGCCTTTTTAAACGTTTTTTTTTTTCTAACCTTTTGCTAAGCTTATTTATCTTCATTTAAACTTCTAAAATACATAAGATAGCTTTATTTTGTCAACATCAATGTCACATGTATGACATCGTCGGATCGGAATAAATACACAAGTAAACTAGGCGAGAAGAGTTCATTTCGGATTCGTATACTTAGTTAAGCCAACAGCAAATAGACTTAATTCAATGGCATATATGTATTTTGTACGCAAATATTCATGTATGTACATACATATATTATTTAAAATGTAAGCAAATATATTTATGTATGTTTAGCAGAAGATCAAATTTATTTAAACATTGGATTAAATTTATTTGCTGTTGGTTTAACTATGAATGAGTGCCAATTCTTATCGTTTAATACTTTTATTGTTCCGATTCTATAGCATGGATATTATCTTGATGTGCCATGACACCGGTGCAGTATTTACTTAATGACAGTTTTAAGATTAAACTAATATACTTGATGCTAGGTTAGTGGTACCAAGGGAATCTCCGATATACCAAAACAATCATTTTATTTATCTTTGCTCCTAAATTAAGTATTTTGACGTTTTCCAAACATTCTAATTAGTATTTGTGCTTACTCTGGTTTGTATTGAAAACTGCTCTTTCTTCAAAATTTGGTTAGGATCTATCTTAGAAATGAGATTAACCCACAAGTTTTACCTAAACTTTCAAAAAATTAATCTTAGGTATTTGAAATATAAACTGTTATTTCTGTTTTCCAAAATCCAAAAAGATGACGGGCATGGAGGACATTGGGTTTTAAATGAATTTGTCATAGTTAACATTGCAACTTTCTACTCGTTTAATAATCCTTTTCAACTTAAAGGCGCCCCACTCTGCCCCACTGTTAGTATATTTGTCGTCTTCGTCTTCGATTTAAAATTCTATCGCATGTCTATAACTTAATCGATCAGAAACCATATTTGTCTCAATTACCTACATGTGGTTTTCTACTTAGAATTGGCGTGCTCTTAATCATAGATTGATAAAATATTTATCAAAAATGATGATTGCTGTAATATTTCATGTTATTTATTGCATTGCATTTGCAATTTAAAAAGTCACATTGAACTTGTTGTTTTTTTTTTTTTCTTACTTTTAATTGAATGTGCCCTTAGTACCTTCAGGTACTATCAAGGTTGCCATAAAGAGCTATATCATAACTCATTTTATTTAGATTCTTTGTGTTTTTTTTTTGCTGAATATAAATAGTAGATATATAGCCAGTTCCGCTTGAAGGGTAAATTAGCATAAAATTACTTTTTTTTTGTTTATTAATTACAACAAAAACAAAATCTGTTACGCGGTTTGAATTTAATTTCGATTATAAAAAATTTTAATCATTGATTCACCAACAACATGGTTGCAGCATACTCGAGCGCATGCAGCATGTCTTTTATGTATTTGGATTTCTTATTAAAATTTTATTATATATGAATATCAGAAAAAGCGAAAGTGAAAGTGAAGTGATTGTTGTTGTTGTTTCTGACTAAAGAAGCAATACTTTAATTGAAATTAATATTGTGTATCTATGCATATTGATGTGGGTTTTTATTTATAAATAGGTGATTTTGGTTATAAAATTTAACCAAATTTTAAATATAAGGAAACAAGTTTGTTTTTTTTTTTCAAACAAAAAACTCACACACACACAAACACATATATACAATGCATGGCCAAAGGAATAAATTGTGTACAAAATTATCCAGCACATTCCTGCGAAAATGGTGTAAGTATTTTTTTTTTTTTTAATTTTGTTTATTTGAATATTTTTTTTGTTTGCCGCGTTCTTGTCTAATAGCAATGAATCACTCTACCTCAACCAGGAAACTCGAGACAAAATAAAATTATAAATATTTCCTTTCATATAACTAATTTTTCGACTTTTCACTTTAAAATATTCCAATTTCTAAAATAAACCAGGATTCAAAATGGTTTGTCGTTTAAACTTATAATTTCAACATAAAAATGTCTACAAAAAAAAAAACGTTTGTAAAGCTAAAACTGAAATATTGGTGTGGCAGTAAGTGGACTTTTCTTCATATTGAACGTCCTGAGTATAAGCTGACAAAAGCATTACATGTTTTGATATGTGTCCCGCCCACTACCACACCCACTTTATCTATACGGAGTTTTTCAATAAGCGCGCATCCGAAATGTCCAATTTTCCATGACTCTGGCGCATATGTATGCGTAAATCAGGCTGAATTTGACCGATGGCATTCGTTATGTTGGCTTTGAGGGCCGCTGTTTTTCATTATTCGCATAGATCTGCAACTTCAGAAAACCTTACAAGAAAAAGTCTAACGGGATTAAATCAAACGATCTCGTTGGCCAGTTCACATCACCATGCCCTTGAATCGCTCCTACAGAATTTCCAATGTGGTGACAGCTATGTGGCACATACATAGGTGTCCATATCATCCAATTCAGGCCAAAAGAAGTTGGTAATCATCGACCTATAGCGCTCGCCGTTGACGGTGATGGCCTGGCCAAAGTTTTTCTCAAAGGAATATGGACCGATGACGTTGAAAGTCTAAAATCCACAACAAACAGTGACTTTTTCAGAATGCATTGGACGTCTTGGATCTCGTGTCGATTGGTACCGTCCCAAATTCGACAATTTTGTTTGTTGACGTACCCATTCATCCAGAAATGGGCCTCATCGCTGATGATAACCGTAAATGGGCGAACCGCTTGGAACGTTGCTTCAATTTTATCATTTGCATCAGGTGTTGTTGAACGCTTTATCCGTCCATGGTGATTTAGCAAAGAAAGACTGAATAAATGACAGCTAATTTGACAGATATATAGCTTCAACAATATGGCAACTATCAACTGTCAAAGTTCAGAAGTCCCCATTAGAGGGGTTCACATTCAACGACGTGTCGTTCGACCTAAGTCGTTTTGCTAGCATTCACATTCAACGACTATCTTACCGACATCATTTTCAAGAAAACTTTTAGAGAGCCAACATGCTGCGAATTTCGTTATTTGCACCAATTCTACCGCATCCATTTTATTTTTTTCCGCTTTCTTTTTGTTATTTACTTCGATAGTAAACCATTTTCTTCAAATCTTATTTAAAAAATAGAAAAAAAGATATAAAATTGAAATCATCGGTCGTTCGTCTAGAGTTCACATTTACTACAGCGGTCGTCTGACAGAGGAAATTATCAAAAAAATTCAACTTCACAGTAATGCTGGATTTACACGACTGACAAATTGGCATTTTTTTGTCATTATACTGCCAAAAGAATGAATTTTTCCATTGTTCAGTCCTTTTTTTTGACAGTTAAATGCCAGAATACTGCCAATTTGTCAGTCGTGTAAATCCAGCATAAGTCGATCGACTGGTGTTCACATTACAAAAATCTGACATAACGACACGTGTTGATGAACATGTCGTTGAATGTGAACTCCCCTATTGGAAGACCCTATATAAGAATTATTGTATCCATATAAAAGTGCTGCCACTTTCCTTACATTTGAGTTTTTTTCTTACATATAGAGTTTTCTTCGAAAATTAAAATTTTGCAGTTTGATAAATGTTCAAAAGGTGGCGCTGTTGGTTCAATTATAAAATAAAACGAGAGAACACAAAATTGATTTATATTAAAAATTAAATATTATCATTCAATAAGTAGATAAACTGTTTCATCAACACTCCCAAAGAGAATCACCATCATAAGGTGAATGAATAATTCAAGTTTAGGACTTATAATGACGTAAGCAATTATACTAGCAAATCTCGTTTCTAGTGTTTAGTTTTGTCTGTTTTGTTTTTAGTTAAGAGTCCAACATTACCACAGTTTCTCTATTATGCCATTTATGCTAAGTTATATTTTATTGCCTAATCTGAATATCGTCTACCACTATCACTCAATATTATAACACAGCTACTACCAACCACCATCATCGTCATCCTCATCATCACCGGCAATCATAACACGCGTGTTGTTGTTCGTATAGAGATTCTCATAAATATATCAATTTAAATGTTCGCGCGCAGAGTAATTTCCTCTCAAATTGTTGAAGTGTGACATAATAAGTCCACTGCTAAACCGCTTAGCCGCTATATCCAATTATTTGCGCAAGACAATGAGATGGCGGTTTGTATATATGAAAATGTTGACAAGAATTGGATTAATGGGAATAATTAACCGTGATGGTAAAAAAGAAGCAAAAAAACGTCGGAAAGCAGTTTGACACCGTTTCTCTGTTGTATGAAGTATTTTATGTTTATGGGATTTTTTCAACATTTTTTGTAAGGGTGCGTGATGGAGCTTAATTTAAAGGCATAATTTAATTCGTAATATTCTATCCCATCGGTCAATGTGTGCTAAAGATCTTGAAGCATGAGTCTTTTTTTTTATATTAAGAGGAAGTGAATTACTATTTGTTTATTTTTCCCAGAAATATTCAAGGTTAAAAACGTGGAAACTGTTTTAATTTTGCAACACGAGCCAAGTAGCTGAAAATTGAGGAATCAATATAACAAGTCAGTCGCTAAATCATGAGAAAGTTGTGAAGGTCAATTGGATCAAGAAATATAAATATTCGTTTGCACTGTAGATTCTCTGATATTAGTCACATACCTACTTATATTTTTAGATTTATGAATTTATTATTGTAATTCTCTGCATGAGTACGATAACTAAGGCGGTGAAAATTGATAACTTTTTTTTTTGAGGGGTAAGAAAAAAGCATTTTTTAATATGTTATAGGGGCTATCTCCCCCCGTTAAGGCAGGAGGTGAATTTTCTACTCCGTTGCTCCGCTTAATGTATATGTTCAGTCGCCAGGGAGGCACCAATGCCTACAATTTCTCTGGAAAACACAACTTGCGTAACTTCGTGGGTTCAAAGGATTCATTAATTCTATAACTTTACGTATAACCAAAAAAATCAATATCTAATAAGAAAGTAGATTTCGTTTTCCAATTTTCTCGAAAACCAATACACATAGAGATAAATAATCATCTGGTTTTCATTAAAAATTCAATAATAAAATTTAGTACCTATCTGATTTCAAAATTTCAAAAAAATCACATTTTTTGTAATTTTGAGCATTTTTTTGAAAATTGCCCACCCCGCAGAAATGGGCCGAGATAGACCCCCCTAGTTAAAAATGCTTATTCTTCTACAAGAATCAAGAATATCGTGCGTTAAAATTATTTTGGCTAGATCACACGCACATAACTATTACTGGCTCTTTATATTATATCTGCGTAATGTATAGATACACCCCTTCGTCGTTTTGCCCCTTTTTCGAGTTTTCGATTCGTAGATTTTCCACTTTGTATTGATTGTCCTTACTTCGTGATGACAGAATAATATGCCTGGTCTCATTGGTCATTAAAAAAAAAATAAATGAGTTCAATATGAGGTGAACCACAAGGTAGCCATTTAGAAACTCATATATTTATTTTACCAATAAATGATGTCGAATGAATATTTTTAATCTGATCTTAATTGTTTTTAGTACGTTATCAATACCAATGACCGATTTTATTCTTAAGTTCCTGAATAATCTGTGGATTGTTCACATAGCATCAATCTTCAATAACACTCTACAAAAAAAAAGTCCAACGGCTCGCGTCAAATTGAAGCTTCGTGGTGGCCAAGCAACTTCATCAAAATGAATGATTTTTTAACAATCAATTATATTTTGGACGGCTTTTGAAGCTCGTAGCGCCATCTTGAGGAAGCAAAGACCCCAAAGCAAAATCCTTAATTTTTTGCCATCAAAAATAGATTATATCATGTCTCCTTAGCGCTCTTCATTGACTGCAACGTTTCGTCCACCGTTCATGGTTCGCCGTCTTAGAAGAAATATTGCCAATAATACCACCACTCCAAAACCTACACCAGCTATGCAATATTGTTCGTTGAGTACACATACGAGGAATACGAGATTATCTTCGGTTATCAATCAGCAAACTATCACGAACTTTCTTCATAAACTTCCGTACATCAGCTGCAGTATATATTTAGACCGGAATTTCATATTCAAAATTCGCACTGCTTCGGAAACGCAGCCATCCTCTTGGGAAGTAACTTTGCATTATTTCCCAACGTTGCGTTGGTCTCGCGAAAATCCCTCTATTCGCACACAAGAATTTGACAGCTAATTGTTCAGATGTGTTTCAAAAATAGTTCAGAGTGCGCAGAAGTCAGAACACGCTTAGTTCAGAGGACGTTTAGAACATGCTCGACATGCTTGGACTCTGTTCAGAGCTCTATTCTGAACTAAAAAGAAAAACGCCTAATGAGTATTTTTTGAGAGCATTTAGAGCTGTCAGTGTCAAAATGACATAAACATGATTAAAAAAGAAACCAATACATCCGATACTTTTTCCTCCGCACTCAAATGAGAAATAAAATTAAATTGAAAAATAAACTTTAGTATGAGTAAACATACATACAGGTCACATGATTGTGATGTGTATGATAAATCTCAAATCATTTATGACACTTCAGCACAAAAAACCTACTGTCAATTTGTTTAACAAAACGCAGAACAAACGACAAACAATTTTACAATACAAAGAGAGCAACACTATAATTAACATAAACAATATGAAAAAAGATTCCTATCTTCAATTAAAAATTTGTACCTATCTCAGCAATAACTATTATTTTGTTTAAAATACAAAACCCTGTTAGCAATTTGAGCACTATAAAATACAAAAGTGTCAAAAGTCATAACCAGCCTATATAAGTGTTACAATAGGGACGTCAGCAAGGCCAATTATTATTAAAAAAAAAAAAAACAAACCTTTACAATGTAAGAGAAGAATTATTACGGGTATAGGTATACATATAGTGACATTTTTCATTTAATTGTTTTTTTATTTACCTCTGATTTCATAGCTGACGCACCATTTTAGAATTTTAATTACCGGACGTGTTGAACATACCAAAGTCATTTTTACACAATGCAATTTGAAGAAAATTTCAAACAATACGCATAGTGTGAACACCACTTCAATTTTATTATCATTCAAACCCAATGCCATCGCAGAATTTTGTTTTCATTGAAAAGTTTTATCTTTTTTTTTAATAATAAATCAAAATAAAATTAAAAAAAAAAATCTTAAACAAATATTTTTCCTTTATGTTTTGCTTGCAGGGATCACAATAGCATTTGCAGTTTGCTTAATCATTCTTGGTATTCTAGTCGCCTGTGGCTTTTCCGCACTCATCAGACACATCATTGACCACCAGGTGGCGCTGAGGCAAGGTGGCCAAACATACGGTTGGTGGTCGAAGCCACCAGTTGAACCAAGAATGTCAGTTTATGTCTACAATGTCACAAATGCCGACGAATTCCTCAATAATGGTTCAAAGCCGGTTCTAAATGAATTGGGTCCATATGTCTACACGTAAGTAAAGAATCATTTAAAACTTCAAGAATATCAAATCAATCAAAAGAATTGCACATGCACTTCTAAATTTGATAAATTTACTTTAATCAATGTGTCAATACTATAGATATTTATATGGAAAAGGAAATATGTAATTAATTAATATTTGAATTAAAAAAAAAAAAAGGAAATGATAAATTAACTTAAAAATCTGAAAACGATCATCAAGCTGTCAAATCAAATTTAATTTAACACTCGCTCTCGCAGTACACTCAGTTCGTGATGATGTGAAAAATAATATCAAGGTGTTTATTTAATTGCAATAAAAGTTTCATGTCTAAAATTTTGTTAAAGTGCATTGTGCATCACACACAAAGTGCAAACAAAAGTGGAGACGCTTTTTCTTCTACTATGTGTGTAAGATAGAAGATAACGACTATTTTCTATTTGTTCGTGTTTAACGCTTAGTGAATTTGTGTTCAGAAGTGGAAAATAGGACAATCTTGTACTACTTCTCAATCGTAGATATGCCAACATTACTTTGTATGTGCTTCGTTTTATTCGATTAGGTACTAGAAAATTTTATAAAAATTATTTTTGTTTAACATTGGCGATTTTTATATTTGTGATAAGAATCGGGTCGGTTTAATATCATTGTAAAAGTGTAAAAATTTCCTGATTAAAATCTTACAGGACTTTTGCACTTTAACTGTACCTTAACACTATTGCAACCAAATTATACGATGGTTTAAAAATTGGATCGCTCCGGTATTTGATAGCACTCCAAACGTTGCGATATACTATACGATCTTCTAAAAAACCATTAAATTTCGCAACCTTACACCAGGCCATCAATAGCTGAATTTTAAAACTGCGCAACCTTACACCAGATCGTGAATAGCCGAATTTTCATTGTTAGATGCGAAGAAATTAAAATCTCTTTTGCACAGTGTTTTAAACGAGGGAATTTTTTCAGTGACATTAAAGTTGCATACCTATTTGAAAAATCATTAATAAATAGTGATTGAAATAAATCTTTTAGAAGTCATTAGATAAAATATTAATTCTAAAGAAATTTATTTTGCAAAACAAGTTCGTTTCTAATATTTACTAATCAGTCATTCGTGTAATAACCTTTGCGGTAAAAGTTCAGCAGTTTAAGTTCATATTTAATTATTTATTCAACGTTTCAATTAAAACTTAGTTGGACTTGATAAGTTAGTTTTATAATAATTATTATTGTAATATTAATAACTCTGTTACGTAAATAGATTTGCAGAGTAATTCGCAGACCACCTGAGTTACTTATAATTGATAACTTGATATACAATCAATTCTAAGGCAAATATGTTAATAGTGGATTCGTATAAGTTAATATAATTTTGAAATATTACTATTCAGAAGTTTTTCTTCAAAATCGAAAAAGATAGACTTGGAATTATTTCTGCACAAGCATCTTCACCGTTAACATGTGATTTTGATTTTCTGCATCTTCAAATTTGAATGTAAATATAGAGAAAAGAAGAGTACCATTATCAAGATGAACATGTTCGTCTGGTGTTCCACAGGGTACCCATCTAGGGCCAGTGATTTTTATTTTAAATAAAGGATTACGTAGACTTAAGAATTAAAAGCTCTTTGATGCCGATGAACTACAAAATAAATCTTTTGCAGATGTGCAGTGTTTTAGCGGTCAAATTGGCGAAATTCACTTTATACAACTTAGTTGTGTGTTTTTCAAAATGAAACACTTAGGCCCATGTGCTGAAAGAAAACAAAAATATTTCAATTCAACATAGGCGCTTATGTTTACCTCAGTGTAAACTATGTTGAAAATAAAAATTACACATGATTTTAAGTATTTTCTTAATCTTGGAGTTAAACTGAAAACGTGAAATTGTATTTCTTTTTAATTGAAGTGGTAAAAAAATTCAATATACAATTTTTATAATCAAATATATTCGAACATGAGGTAGTGTTAAAGCAAAGCAAATTGTGTGTTAATTGAAAAGAAAATTACATTAAATCTCGTGATGCTTTTCACACATTTTGAATAATATCAGTTGAGTAAATATAACTATTTGAATAGAATTATTATTGTTCGTTTCTGTACTCATCAGACTATTTGATTTAAATTCAATTCAAATTTTTCCTAATACACAAATTTTCATGAGTAAATTATAAAAAAAAATTAGCTATTGTGTATCTGCTGATGATACTTAAATTAATTTGAATTCTATTTCATAAAAGTTTACCAAAATTAGGTTTTTAATTCCCAATAACTCATAAATTCAAAATAAATTCGAACTTGCTCTTTTGGCTCAAGTTTCTTGGAATTTCGAAGACCTCTGCATATTATACAAATACATATATGTGTAATTAAAAATATGTACTATTTTTTTTATATAAAAGAAAATGGAAAAGAAGCAAGAAACTCGTTCTTTAAATTGCTAAAACAACTCTTAAAAGTGTTTTAATCTCAAAATGAAGATTAACGTCTCAATTATTAAAAAAAAAAATTATTTAACAGAAAAAAAATCGTTGTAGCGGTTTTCTTAAAAAAAATAATTTTGTATATAAAATTTCTTGATGAATGAAAAACTGGTATGCCATTTTTAAATGTTCAATAACATACAACTAAACAAGTCATTTCGAAAAAAAATATTTAACATATTTTCAAAAAAAATTTATTGAAAGTTTTTGTATGCAATATTATATTAAATTAAAAGGAGACTTCCTGTGCATACATGTTGATAAAAATTGGCTCAAGCCGTTAACGATAAAGTCTAAAATCATCAAAAAAAAACTAAAAATAATAATTTTTGAACAAAAAAAAATTTTGCAGATAGTAAAATTTTAATTAGTATACTAGTAATTATCTTAATTTTCTCCTTGAATTTCTAGTACCTATGTCCTACACATATGTAGGTATTCAAATGTTCTGCTTGCACTCACATACAAGCCACCAATATGTTATCTAAATTTGTCTCAATAATTTTGCCTAATATACATAGGTTGATTAAGTCAAGGCCTTCAATAGTATTTTACAATATAATCTACAGAACTATTTGAAAATTGCTTTAAATATTTTAATTTTACACACTAACTTTAATTTATACCTACTTAAGACGCCAAACAATGCTCAACTCCGAATTTAAGCTTTGTCGCAATGTTTAACGGCTATTTTTACGACACCAAATATTTAAGATGACAGAATAAGCCTGCCACAAACCTCCTCTTATTTATTTCTTTTAGGTACAGTTTTCAGTCCGATATTAAACCCGAGTTAACTCATCAAATTTGGTGAGTTAACTCAGGATTAACTCAACAGATGATTTTGATGTTTTATCCACCGAGTTTCTTACATCGTTCTTCATGCATTCTCCACCGAAAAACTGCTTCCTCAGTTCAGTGTTGGTTAAGTTACTTCTAGAGTTAGCTAACTCTAGTTTAACAAAATTGGGCCTAAGAGCAGTTTGCTGATACGAAACATAAGTATTTATGTTCTACTTAAGCGCTTATGTTCTACTTTTTCCTACGCATAAACTGTAACATAAGCTCGAATGTTAAACTTTAATTTTTAAGTTTCGTTTCAGCAAATGGGCCTTAGAGTCCTTGTTGCTTATTATCAATTAAATCAAACAAACACAAATGAGTGAAAAATAATAAAGAAGAAGAGACTCCACCAAAACTCATTCTTGTTAAAATTTTTTATAAAATTAAAAAAGTGACTTGTCAAAAGTGGTCAATATCAAACAAAAATATAGTTCAATCTTTGAATCAATATACGGTAACAAGAACCCTGTAAGAATTTGAAGATTGATAACTCGGGTTCAAGCTTGCTATTGTTTGCCCTAACGTTCCGGAGAGCAAACAATTAATGACCAAATTATTTGCAATAATAAAGCCGAATATATGAATATACATATGTACATGAATATCACTCTCCTTCAAGCTATAAACTTACAACTTAATCCATGAAACCAGTGAACCCATCACGCACCACAAAATGTGTGACAACTTATTTGAAGTGGTTTAGTTGTAAGCCTCTGCTATGTTTCTCAACATCAACAAAAGAAAGAAAGACAAGTGTCATTGCTTAATAGCTCAGTGACACAAATTGAGACAAAACTAAAATTCAACTTCAAATCGGAACAACGTGTCCGTCCGGTTTTCGCCAACTTCCGAAAGTGATCCATAATGTGATGTGACATCGAATTAAGTTTTGATCACGATTTTTTTTAACTGTCCACCGCCATACCGTTTACATTTCAAACACCTACGAGTATATGAATGCCAAAAGGCGCTCCACTGTAAGCTCATTTCTATAATCGATGATTAATAATACCTACAACTTTTTCAATTCGACACATTCTATTACCTAAACATTTTTGCAGAAACTTTGTTTGGTATATGATTGATTAATGAGGGTTGAATCATTGATCTAGCTAGATCAATTCGGTACACTTAGGCCCAGTTTTTCAGTTGTAAATCAAACCAGAGTAAGCTAACTCTAGAAGTAAAAATTATCCCACAGATAACTTTTTCGGTGGAGAATACATGCGGAACTCAGTGGATAAAACATCAAAGGCATCCTGTTCAGTAAATCTTGAGTTAACTCACCAAACTCGATGAGTTAACTCGGGTTTAACTTTAATCTCGCACTGAAAACTGGACTGTGAGCAAGTTTGCTCACAGTGAGTTAAATCTGTAAAACTATTTTCATAGATTCTCTTAAAGTGACGCTTGTGAGACACACAAATATCCCATATCGCACATCGAAACTATTATTTATGCGCAGTTTAGACGATGCGATCCACAAAATGTCACTACTCCTGCCATATTGAAGCCTTTTATTAGTATATTCGGGCTCCCACATGTATATGGCGGTTAATGAGTAAAAAATGGCCAAAAATATGGAAATCTGTCACATTTGTAGTTACATTTTAATATTACATTATCGATCATGATTGACAGCTTTGACTGATGTCAGTCAAATTTGCTTTACAAACTATCATTGAGGATGCAATTTTCATTAGTTGTCAGTGAAAACTGTCAGTCATGATTCATGATGGGCATTCAAAAGAGTTGTAAAGTGTTAATATGACAATTACGGCTGTTCTGATATTCGGTCGAATTTAAAAGCGGAAACGAAAATTGAATCCGTGCGGATTGAAAACGATTGTTCTGATTTCCAGTCGGATTTACTTTTAAGTTTCACCAACTTGATCAACAAAATATTTTCGAAATCAGCTGTTATGTATATGCAAGACCTGTCGAAAACGAAATTGTAATCCGCCAACAAAAGGATAACCGAATTTAAAACGTCAATTTGGAGGATTGTAGATCCGTTCGTTTTGCCGAATCCGCAAAACGTTTTCGAAAACGGAATTCGGAACAGCGAAAATTCGAAAACGTGAGGATATAGAATTCGAACGGAAATTATAACAGCCGTGAATGTGTCAATTGCCTACAATAAATGATAAAACATTTGAGTTGCATAACTCCTCAGCCAACATAGTTCCCTCCATTTCGGAAATATTGTCTAACAAAAGAAGTGTTTGCATATTTCTATTGAATCTTATAACCGTCTTAATAGTCTGGATGACAATGCTTCCTTAAGACATTTTGTATGAACCAATACTGTTTGCCGTCTTACAAAGTTATTATTATTGTCACCAATTTTTTTCTTACAAATTGTGTGATGTGAATATTCCACTTCTTGTCGTTGGTCTGTAATGCCGCCACCGCGCCGAGCTACCGACGGACAGTGCTTCGTATATATGACAAAAGCTTTGCGCTAAATACCTAAGCGCACAGGTTGTGATAAACTTGTTTAACTGACTCATGATGCATGAGTGTTGATGTAATGAGTGACTTTCTCTTGGCCAAGCTATAAAGCTGGCACTAAATTGGCACAACAACAAGTTTACACACAACCGATAGCATATAAATGTTGTATATGAGGTAGACGAACGACAGAAAAAAAAACAGATATCAGAGAGGAAGTTAGACAAGTCAGAGACAATCACTTATACTTACTTTTTCTTAAAATAAAAAGAGCAATGTTATATGTAAATGATTATGTTGCAGGCATTTTGTGACCTGAAGACAAAGGGGACTGGTGTGAATTGTGAGCTTTATAGTGTGATATAAAATATTCATAGCGGATTATTGGATTACAGGAAAAACTGTTATCACACTATGACTATACTTTATGAAAGCGGGGGTTTATTTTCTGTTTGCTCAAGATTTATGCAACAATCATAGTTGGCCGGGAAATATAAATGTGCTGAAAGTTTCCTCTTAAAAATTAGGCTTTTTGTTTTTGACAGTTATGAAAAGCCATGAGGTACAAGTTTATATAGTATTCTTGTGACACATATATTTATTAAATTAATTAAATTGGTGTGTTTGGTAACTTGAAATTTGTGCCATTTTTTTTAAACAAACTGAACTGGGTCTTAAGATAACAATTTGTGAAAATTTGTAGACATTTCCAAGTAACCAAACTGACCTAATTTTGGGTTTGATTTGCTCATATTAATTGAAGGCCATATAATAAATGATGACCTTTCACTATTGAATGCCGTACTCTTTGTCATTTGATGCATTCGCTTCTACTGACTACGTCAATAAATTGGAAGGAAATATTGACGTAAAATATTTCTCATTTTTTTCGGTTCTTCTATTACGTAAGAAAAATATTAAGCTTAAGGCTCGACTACGCAGCGAGTATCAAGCGACTGAGCAAAAATTTAAAAACACAGCTCGCCATTTAGTTAGCGACAAGTCTCTAAAAAAGCAGCTTGTTGTGAAAATTTCATTCATTATGTCCCCTTTTATATGAGGAAACTGAGTTTCCAGCAACATTCACTTTGTAGGAAAGAAGGGCACTGCGTAAGTGGGGTGGAACGAAATCTACCCGGTCAACAATTGAGGAGATTTTTTTGACATTCCTTTTCACACTTAAGGTAGTGTCCATTCAACCAACAGATTTTATATGGAAGCTTCAGAAAATCTCTTACGATTTTGTTTCTTCGTGTGAAAGGAACAAGAGATTTTAGTAGAAATTAAAAGAAAATGTCAAAAAAATCTTCAGCAACTTGTTTCTTCGTGTGAAAGGCGACTATCCAGAGGAATAGTACAATGCTGCGCAGGATTCAATTAAAAATAGCGCAAAATTTAATGCCGAGCGACGATGCACGTCACCTTGTCGCTCATAAATGTCGCTTGTCACTCAATGACTACGTGGCCGCAACTTTACAATCTCAAATGCTTATTTTTAGTTAGTTTATTTAAATAAATATTTTTTTTTTCTCTCGAAAAAAGTTTTCTAATGGACCTTGAGAGCAGGGCGTGACTTTAGATAATTTCCACCTCCTAATTCGATTGGCGTACCTACTTCGTTTTTCGATCTGCCATACAAAAATTCTGGACAGTCCAAATTTTTGGCGATATGGTGTACTTCACCTTCGACCTTGTCTACAGAAATACCCTGTTCTACGAGCTATTCCAACTTGGCATATCTTCTAAATTCATAAAGGTGATCAAAGAAATGTACACGCATACCAATGCAGCAGTCTGGAATGGTACCTCTTATTCAAAATGGTTTGGAACAAACACAGGTGTGAAACAAGGCTGTCTTCTCAGTGCGCTGTTGTTTTCTTTGTTTATAAACGACATAGTAGATGATCTTCCAGGAGGAGTAAGAATTGCAAATACCACAATCAAAGTTTTACTGTATGCAGATGATCTCGTAATACTTTCTGAATCTCCGGAGCATATGCAAGTGTTGATCAATCGTTTGGCATGTTATTGTAAGAGATGGGGATTGACAATAATCAATACAGAGAAGTCGAAATTTATGGTTTTTGCACGATCTTCAAGAATTTACCATGAAAGGCAATGGAACTACAATGGACACCTTCTTGAAACAGTTAAAGAGGTCAAATACTTGGGAGTTAAATTGACTCCAAATCTGAATTTCAAAACACATCTGACAGAAAAAGCAAAATGTTCTCAAAGCTTACTTAACCTTTCGTAGAAAAATGTATTTTACAATAAAAAAAATCGCTCTATCTGCAAAATATAAGATATTCAAATCAGTCATTAAGACAACTCTCTGCTATGCCTCTCAAGTTTGGGGGGAAACATACCGAAGGAACTTCATTAAAAACTGTTCAAACTACCCCTAAATACACCTAGTTACGCTATATACTTAGAAACCGGATTACCAAAACTATTAACAGACACACTCTAGCCACAAGCTGACTTCATAATTAAGACATGCAGTCATGACGATTCAAGAATTGCAAGGAAAATGCTTCTATACGAGCTAAGGAATGCAGACTGGTGGAATTCAAGGTGGCAATGCATTAGTAACGCTTGTGGTGTAACTTTGCATATCGACATGGACAACCTTCCTAATTTGAAAGACCAACTTTACCGCATTATTCAAATAAAAGAAAACAACACTCGAAATGCGTTCATATTAAAAGGTCGAGAGTCCCAAAGTAGGATATTATACAGTCAACTAAATTATGACTTGAACGAAAGAAACTACTTTGATGACTTGTTAAGCTACGAAGAAATATCACTGATATTCAAAGCAAGGTGTGAAGTCCTTTCCTTACATGGCAGCCCTTATAGTGGAAAATTTAACCAATTCTGTACGCTCTGTAACCTGAACGCGAAAGATGACTGCTTTCATTTCTTAAGTATATGCCCAATATTAAGACCACAAAGCATAACCTTCTTTTCAAAACAGACATTATCAATACTCGAAACCTTACAAATTTTAAACGAATGTGACTGGAAAATCCTAAGGAATTTTTTAAAAACCATTTATAAATATAGAATGCGTGGTAGAGGGCTTCGTTTTGAAACCCCGCCTCTGGCTATTATATACTGATGATGAAGATGATGGAATGTCAGTAATAGATTGTCTTGCTTTTTTACTTTAGCTCCTGATTTGTAGAATAATATAAGTTTATTTATATATGTATTTATTTCAACTACAGACAGTTTGATTTAACAATTTGTTTACATAATAATCATTAGAAAGATACAATCATATTTAATTTTACTGTCTTCAAGACAAAATAAGTTTCAAACAAGTTCCTGATTTATTGAAATCAATTAAACTATAAAATTTGCCTCGACTCATAACATTATGAGGTTCGTTTAAACCATAATTATTGACCCTTGAGCTATATGTAGAGAAAAACGCTAGATTTCTAGTCGATCTTGGACAGGTGTTGATGTTGCGTTGAAAAGATAAGTCCGATAGTTTGATAGTGTGATTTTGCTCTGCTTCCAGATTAGAAAAATCACAAATAAAGAGTTAATTTAAAGAGAGCTGTTATTCAACTCATAAAGACTTTATTAAAAAAATACTTTAACAACTTATTTGGAGAGCATTTTGAAGTTCTTTGATGTCACTATATTCTTCCAGACCACTCTTTCCTTATCATATCGGCGGCTTTTTCTCCAATCATGAACGATGCAGCATTGGTATGAGCCGTTGGGGGAAATGGTATAATTCCTGTGTCCGCAACTCTCAACTTCCTTATATCGTGCACTTTCAATTGAGAATTAACAACTGACGTCGGGTCATCGTAAGTGCCCATTTTGCAAGTGGCCACTTGGTGATACAGTGTATGAGATAGAATCCTAATCGAACACCTCCAATAGTCATCTGATGCAAATTCAATATGTTCACATCCTGGCGTTGGAATCGAATGTAAAGTTGCATTGATCTTTTGCATAGCAGGAGTCTTAGTTATTCGAATTGCTTCCTTGATGCCTTCAAGAATGAACTCAATATCTTCCTCGTCATCAAAATATTTCGGATCGATAATTGGTGGATTTTTCGGGTCATTGGTCTCCAAACGTACGTGACCAACCGATTTGGGATGGAATTGCATAACAAGAAATGCAAAATGATCTTTACCAACAAGTGGCTTAAAAAGCTTAGTGTATATCTCATCACGGATATTTACGGCCTTTTTCAGTCCCGTTCCAAAATCACCAGCAAAGCTTGTCGAAGCCAGAATCAATTCAACATCTGGTACATCAGCTGGTTGCTTTGAATTGGGGGTTTTGATGAAGATCAATGATTCCACACCACCTATAGTCGAATATATTGTTGAAGGATCACCAGTTTTGAACTTAAAAAAATCGACGGGGCCTAAACGGTTGGCAAAAAGTGTTTGCTTCGTTGTGTTCACCGTAATTACCGGACCGATGAAACTTACATGATCGAACAAAACTTTGCCAACAGGAAGTTCTTTGACAATAGGTATCCCAATGGGTGTAAGCACCTCTTTAGGACCTATTCCAGAAAGCATAAGCAACTGTGGTGAATTGAAGACACCTGCTGAAAGAATAACCTCTTTTTTCGCTCGAATGGTGTACTTTTTGTCTCTGCGAAGAAATTCAACTCCATAAGCCGAATTGGTTTGAGGATCGATAAGGACCTTGGTTACAATTGCGAAAGTCAGAATGTGAAGATTCTTTCGATTACTCTTAATTGGATCCAAATAGGCCTTCGCAGCAGAGTGTCTGTGACCTTTTAATGTATTTGCTTGAACATACGATACTCCAAGTTGTGATTCTCGATTATAGTCGTTCAGTTTATGGCCAGCTTCTTGAGCCCCTCTCACCAAAGCATGAACTATTTCAGTTCGGTAGGAAACATCTTCCACACTGAGAGGCCCAGTTGTATTGTGATACGGCGAATTTTCCAAACCCTTCAAGTTTGCCATTTCAGAACGTTTAAAAAGTGGTAAAACTTCTTCGTAGGACCATCCTTTGTTTCCTGCTTTAGCCCAACGATCAAAATCTATAGGATTTCCACGATTATAGATCATAAAGTTAATTCCGCTCGAACCGCTTAGAACTTTGCCCCTAGGAAGAGGGCACTCGTTGTTGTTCATCCCTTGACAAGATTTTTTTTGTGGAACAGATTTATACCCCCAGTTGGATTTTGTCAATTGGAGAAGAGAAACTATAGCTGGCATATCATGAGCAAAATTTTCTTTTCCTCCAGCTTCTAAAAGATAAACCGTCCAATTAGGATTTTCAGAAAGTCGATTTGCTAGAACACAACCAGCTGGTCCAGCTCCCACAATAATGAAGTCGTAAATACCATTTTGCGGTGGCACTTAATTTGAAACAAAAAAAAAACATTTTATAATTTATTTATTTTTTTAAAAGAAGGCTATTTTTGTACTTACAGTCAGCTGGAAGAAGTTTCTCAGAAACAAAATCACTAGCATCCAATCCAAAAGTAAATAAATCCACAAGGAAACTGTAAAATTGAACCTTACTAACAATGACAGAGAGTACAACTGCCACGACGGGAATGCTTAGTAGAAATTTGTTTATACACAGCATGTCGGAGTCGAACTATGCTGAGGCTAACAGCTACACAGCTACTGAAATATTTACTAGGCCTCATCATTTTTCCGCTAAAAAACATCAGCATGATGCTTTGTCGATTACTTATGCTTTAGATAAATAAGAACAGAGGGTAAATAAATTCTTTTCTTAAAGGGGAAAGCTTCGTTATTTACTTATTTGAACGGCTGAATAACTTGCATGGATCTGGGGAAACAAATTTATACAGATTGATTTACGTTTAATTTGCCAGATAGGTTAGGTTAGGAGGAAGTGGTTGTCGACAGAGAGTGGACTCACTTAGGCCAAATGAAGGCCCGTTATGATACCACATGGATCTAGGAAATCTTTTCCCTACTCGTTAAACTATTTTGAGCTTCTTATGAAGCGTGTAAGACATCTTATATTAGTATTTGCCAGATCACTTGGATCGTTGTAGTTGAAGTCACCTATATGAATTCTACGTCTTTGGGATAGAACAGGACATATACAGAGTAGGTGAGGAATTGCTGCTTCTTCCTCTTCATCCGTACAGCTTATGCAGAAGTCATTAGAGTAGACGGCAAGTAGTTTCCTAATTTGCCAGTAAGAAATTCGAAATCGCACTCAAAGATGGCGTTAGAGATGCTTTTTCACGTAAAATGAGTCATCCTCGAGATAGTTTTGTTTTAATTCTGGCTTTAGTTTATCTTACTTAAAATTCCAATATTGACAAGCGGAAAAAAATGTGCATATAAAATTATTCTTTTAGAAAATTAATGTTTCTAGAGATATCTGCGTTATTTCGCCAACAAATATCAATCTTACAAAATCTGTAAATTTTCAAAATTGTTTTACTAATAATTTCGTGTGTCAAAACTACATTTAATTATTATCTTCTCTGCATATAAAAGTATATTCTTTGGGATTCGTTAGGTTTTGTTGAAAGTCTTTAAAAGTGTGTTGGCTAGATATTTCATATGTGTGCGTACTAACCCTAATTTTAGAATTCGGAAAAACAACATTGTATTTAATCAACTGAAGAATGAATGACGTAAATTATTTGTTAAACATGCTGAAAAACTAAACAATTATATCTGAACACTTTAAAGAGGTTGTTGAATTTGATACCATGTGTCAGTACTAGTGAAGGTAGAAGGTTGCGTTGGTAGAAATATGTTGGTGAGAACAGGGCCGTAGCTGTCCTGGTACAAAGCTGAGAAGGGCAGTAGGCCTCGGTGTATTGGGGGTTCTTAGCCGTGGCCCCTACATAAGCAAATCGATCAAATTTTGTAGCTCATTTCAAGATTTTTGAACGCAAATAACTTTATTTTGCCATAAAAAATAATGTCTTAAAAGTTTATTCTGAATTTGTGTGCTCATTAAAGGTTAATCAGGGTTTCATTGTTATAAAAAAAATAAAAATAAAAGTATAAACAATAACAACTTTGTACTTTTTTATTGGTTTTTTGTGTTTTTTGTGTCCAGTTTATTTACTGCCTCGAGGCCCTATTCGATCTAGCTACGCTACTGGATATTATTTTTATGAAAAATAAAGTGAATAAATATCGGATTATAGCACTGTTAGGGAAAAACAAATTCTACCTGAACTCTAATTGAGTTTAGAAGCAGTTTCGTTCCCTTGACTTAATAAATTTATAATTATTATTGGAAATTCAATATGGAGCTGGATTTTGTATCGCTTAGATTCATTTACAGGGTGATTATTAGATAAACGAGATGCTATGGTACTGGAAGTTAGTTAGGTGCCAGTGTAGAGGGTGTTTTTTTTTTAGACGTGTGGTTTTCAAAATGAAATAAAACGCATAAAATTTAATGTTGTGGCAAAGAATTTAGATTTATTATAAATATAAGGGTTTGCTATTATGTTTTTAAAATGATTTTGGGCAAGTTGCCGCCGTGGCTGCCTCGAATAAATTCCAGCCGAGAGGTCGATCACTTTTTGCAGCAATTGGGGCCGTATGTCATCAATAACGCGCCGAATATTCTCTTCCAAGGCGCCAATCGTCTGGGGTTTATCTGCGTAGACAAGCGACTTCACATAATCCCACAAAAAATAGTCCAACGGTGTTAAATCGCACGATCTTGGAGGCCCCGCTACCGGCCCACGACGCGAGATAATGCGCGCTCATCAAAAGTTTCCTTCAATAAATTGATTGTTTCGTTGGTTGTATGGCATGTAGCGCCGTCTTGTTTGAACAAAAGGTCGTCCACATCAATATCCTCCAATTCAGGGACGAATAAGTCATTAATCATGGTTTCTAACATTATGTAACATTATGGCCGGCCTCATTTTTGAAGAAATATGGACCAATGATTCTCTCTGCCCATAGAGCACATCAAACAGTGACTTTTTGAAGGTGTAATGGCGTCTAAACAATGGCTTTGTAGTTTATGATCACTCCAAATACGAAAATCTTGCTTATTAACGTACCCATTCAACCAAAAATGAGCTTCATCGAATATTGGACGCAGCGTGCAATGCGTCGCGTGAACCAACCGAACCATTATTTTGGTAATAAATTTACACGATTTGCAAACGTTGTTCAGGAGTAAGTCTATTTATTATGAAATCGCAAACCAAACTGAGTATAATTCAAGTGACAGCTGTCAAAAAGACCAACTCCGAAAAAATTATTGCCAGATTGAAAACCACATGTCTAAAAAAAACACCCTTTACAATAAAAGAATTGTATGGAAGAGGCATCGGGAGGTCTATTTCCTCCTGTTTAGACGGAGGGGAGCGATTTGGTATAAGATGACTTAAAATGGGAAGCAAACTTGGTATTGAAAAAAAAACGCCATCTTTAATAATGTAGATTAACAATTTACCTTCATTTTCAGACGTCAACCTTGCAGATCAAACTATTAAAACAGAAGTTTTTGCTTAATGGAAGAACCATCTACTATTTTGGATTTCAGTTTTTGTACGAGTACATAATTATACTTTTTAAATAGTTTTTTTTTTTTTTAGTGTAACCGTTTTCACTATTAGAACGCGCCCCACCGCCATCATGACTGAATATTTTCTCGCTCCAACTAATACATTATGTTTTTCTTGGTTGATATTTAGATCTGTCCATTTTTTTGTTCTTGTATTTTTAGTTGTTTCTATCATCATTTTTGTGTGAAAAAACGTCATTTGCTGTGATTGTAAAAAAAAAACCTCATTTACATTTTTAGTATGAATTTGTGTAGCTTTGCTCAACAAATTTGTCGCACAACTGTAGTATAAAATTTCAACTTTAATTAGAAGACTTCATACTGATAATCCTGTAATTACAACCAAAGTTATAGGCCATATTGACATTTTTTAGGATGTCGCACAAGACAAATCATTCTCCAATGAAGCTCGTCGATTGACGATGAATAATCAAATATTACCCAAAGTAAAGGTAATAACAAACAAGCAATCAAGCACAAATTGAATTTGTGAAACGGGTAGAATTCTGTGTACCCTCCAAACGCTTTACCATCCTTACCAACAGGGTGTTGCACAGTTTTGAAAATTCTGTGTTAATTTTTAGAGTTGTATAGACACATTTGTTATCTTTATTTAAAACAAAAATTATACTTAATTTTAAAAAATAATTTTTAAATGGATCAATTTTACTTTATTTTCTTGACCACTCTTGCCTTATCATATCGGAAGCTTTCTCTCCAATCATGAACGATGCAGCATTGGTATGAGCCGTTGGAGGAATTGGTATAATTCCTGTGTCCGCAACTCTCAACTTCCTAATATCGTGCACCTTCAATTGAGAATTCACAACTGAAGTAGGGTCATCGTAAGTACCCATTTTGCAAGTGGCCACTTGGTGATGCAGTGTATAAGATAGAACCCTAATCGAACACCTCCAATAATCATCAGATGCAAATTCAATATGTTCACATCCTGGCGTTGGAATCGAGTGCATAGTTGCATTGATCTTTTGCATAGCAGGAGTTTCAGTTATTCGAATTGCTTCCTTGATGCCTTCAAGAAGAAATTCAACATCTTCCTCGACTTCAAAATATTTCGGATCGATAATTGGCGATTTTCTGGGATCACTGTCCTGCAGGGTTAAATAACCAACCGATTTGGGATGGAATTGTAAAATAAGGAATGTAAAATGATCTTTACCAACAAGTGGCTCAAACTGTTTTTTGTAAAGATCATCTCGGATATTTGCACCTTCTTTCAATCCCGTTCCGAAATCACCAGCAAAGCTTGTCGAAGCCGCAATTAACTCTATATCTGGTAAATCAGCTGGTTGTTTGGAATTGGGGGTTTTTATGAAGACCAATGATTCCACACCGCCTATGGTCGAAAATATTGTTGAAGGATCACCGATTTCGAACTTTAAAAAATCCAATGGCCCCAAACGGTCCGCAAAAAGTGTTTGTTTCGTTGTGTTTGTCAAAAATACCGGACCGATGAAACTCATATGATCAAACATAAGTTTGCCAACAGGAAGTTCTTTGACAATTGGTATTCCAATACGTGTTAGCTCCTCCTTAGGACCAATTCCAGAAAGCATAAGCAACTGTGGCGAATTGAAGGTACCTGCTGAAAGAATAACCTCCTTCCTAGCTCGAATGGTGTACTTTTTGTTCTTGTACAGAAATTCAACTCCATATGCTGATTTCGTTTCGGGATCTATAAGTACCTTAGTTACAATTGCGAAAGTCAGAATGTGAAGATTCTTTCGTTTATTCTTTATTGGGTCTAAATAGGCCTTCGCAGCAGAGTGTCTGTGACCTTTTAATGTAGTTGCTTGAACATAGGATACTCCAAGTTGTGATTCTCCATTATAGTCGTTCAGTTTATGGCCAGCTTCTTGAGCTCCTTTAACAAAAGCATGAACTATATCAGTTCGATAAGAAACATCTTCCACACTGAGTGGCCCAGTTGTATTGTGATACGGCGAATTTTCCAAACCCTGCAAGTTCGCCATTTCAGAACGCTTAAATAGCGGTAAAACGTCTTCGTAGGACCATCCTTTGTTTCCTGCTTCAGCCCAACGATCAAAATCCCAATGATTACCACGATTATAGATCATAAAATTCAGGACACTGGTACCACCTAGAGCTTTGCCTCTAGGAAGAGCGCACACGTTGTCGTTCATCCCTTGACAAGAATTTTTTTGTGGAACCGACTTGTACCCCCAGTTGGAGTTAGTCTTTTGGAGAACAGAAACCATAGCTGGGATGTCATGAGCTAAATTCTCTTTTCCTCCAGCTTCCAAAAGATACACCGTCCAATTAGGATTTTCGGAAAGTCGATTAGCTAAAACACAACCCGCTGGGCCAGCTCCGACAATGATGAAATCGTAAGATCCATTTTGGGGTGGCACTAAATTTAGAACAAAAAATATATAGTTTTATATTTATTATTTCTATTTATTTTATTTTTTGATTTGATGAATTTATTTTTATATTATTTGGATTTTGTACTTACATTTAACTGGAAAAAGTTCCTGAGTAACGAAATCAGTAGCATCCAATGCCAAAGTTGCTAGATCCACAAGCGCATTGGCAATTTGAGCCTCTCCAACAGTGATGGATAATAAAACTGTTGCAAGAAAGATAAAGCGAAATTTGTCTGTATTCAGCATATCGGTAGAATAATTTTTGCCCTCATCAACCAATGAGTGTAACTGAATTAATAAATAGCTTCATAATTTGGTGGCCTTTTAAATAAATACAATGTGACTATTTGATTGATTTATATAATTTTGCAGACAGCTTTAATTTCAGTCTTTTTTTTTAAGCTATTCAAACAATTGTGTTTGAAACAAAGCAATAAAATAGGTTAAAACCGTATTTTATAAGTAGATATTAGTGTTTAACATGCAAAAAAAAAAACAAAAAAATATCGCTCGTTAGAATTAAAAAACCATATTAGAAATATAAACGTTGCCAGAAACTGCATATGCGCCTGTTAACCAAATAATTTATGAATTCGAAAACAAAAACAACATCGTATTGAATCAAGTGGAAAATGATTGCAATGAATCAGTTGCCTTACAATGGTACACAATTTAAAAAAAAAAATCGACACTAACTTGTTGATATTTTTGAGCCATACATACATACATATATGTCAGCATTAAAGTGGCATCAACAATAATATGGTGGTAGATTGCGAGGGTTAATATAAAATATTGATTAATATTGACTAACAGCTCTATTCTGCTATTCATCGGGGGGAATTTTTCTAGAATTTTCACTAATCACTATTCTGCTATTCATTCGAAGTGAATCTGGGTTAAAGTAGGTAAAGTCGGTATAATACTCCGCGGTATTCACTTATTCATGTGAACGTATTCACTCTATACAAATACAGATCCGCATATGAAATGTTGCGAATTTTTTTCATTTTTATTGGATTTCCTGGGAAGTGATTAGTAAAATATAAGTAAAATTTAGTTTATTTCCTAATTTAGAATATTTGTCTGTAAATGATAGCGCTTATTATCATTGTTCGGGGTAGAACAACAAATAGAGATCAATTCATCACTCAATTTTCTGCAATGAAATTAAATCCAGTTTTTCAAAAAACAAGTGCTCTGTTTGTTGATTTCCTTATTCCTCTGTTTGGATGTGGAAAAAAAGTTTAATAACTGTTTATATTTGTTGTTTTTTTTTTAACTTAAAATGATTAACGAAAACAATTTACCCAAATTTCCCAAGAGTTTCACATGAACAGCTGTTTACGTGAATGTCAAATTGGTTTGGGATAATGAAGTTCACCGACGGATAGCAGAATGGAAAGGTAGAGCGAAAGGGAATCGAATGGGTGAATCGAAAGTGCGCTTCACTTGAATAGCAGAATAGGGCTGTAAGTTAGGGAAAAACCAAATAAATACAGATACACCATTCAATTCGCTGGCCTTGACTTTTTAATTTTTGAATAATGCCTGGATATTCATACTAACTATAATTGCTAACACAAAAAGTTGAAAATACTTTATAAAATTAAACAAATTATTTAAGTTCGAACTTATCTTATAAAATCAAAATTTGTAGTAAGAAACCATCAATATCACTCCTTAACTCAACAAATGCTTAGTAGTAGCTCACCCGTATCTAAGGGTCAATCCTATTACATTTAATTATTCAGGATGAGTGGTTAGAGTAGGGATTACTCGCGATTTAGATTACCTTAGCAGGGCTGTCAAAGTACTGCAATTGCAGTTTTTGCACTGCTTTTAGAAACCCCGTACTGCCGTACTGCCAACACAGCAAAAGTACTGTTTTTTTTTTCCTGAAATAATTTTCAATACAAAAACTTCAAATCAATCTTTTTCATTGTTTCTACTGCTCTTTGAAAGCAGTTCTTCTCTCATAGCGCAAAAAAGCCAACAGATTAAAAAAAAAAAAACAAAAATCAGCAATATTTCGATGTGAAAAATCATAAAATTTTAAAACTTTCTTCACAATATGGCTGCCTCTTGAAGGCGTTCTCAAATGTTATCAAACTGGAATATTTAACGGAGCCTAATGCTCATGACATCGATCCAAATGTCGGCCGTCTCCAATTACGTATTGAAGATATCTACATCGGTCCTTAAGCATTAATGAAAGCAGAAAAGCAGACACAATTAATCGAAATAAAATCAATTTGTCTTAGGTTTATTACAAAACAACATGGCAAGCTTTAAAAACGATTTGATTTTCCTGAGAAAACATTTGCATTTCCAAATGCAAAAACTAAAACCAAGAAATTCGGGTAAATGTTTAATAATACTCATATCCATATTTCCAAACATTAGGTATACATTTATCTTGTAATACTGCTTTCTCAAAATATGAAACGACAGCCCTGTCCCTTAGTAATAAAAGCAAACGACTCTTTTTCCGTTGCATCTCGTATTATGTCGTCGAATTAAATAAATTTCAACTCGTTTATAGTGTTTCTACCAGACTTCAACTCTGCGTAATAAAAATCTTTTCTGTCAAAGCTTTCTGTCACAATAGGTGTGTTTTGTACCAATCCCCGAGAGAATTGAGCTCAACTAACAGTATAAATATAATAACAACTAAATCCCCTACAGATTTTGCTACGCCAAGAGAATATTTGAAGATTAGCTCTTTTCCCGGAGAAAACTGTTGTACCGACGCCGACGGACGCACGGAAGTTACCTATTTGGTATCGATATAGTTTTTATGGAAACGTGAAAATTTCCCTGGGAGGGCGAAGCTTATTTACGATGTTTTTTTTTTATGAAACGACCTTCATTATTGGAAAAAGCACACCTAGTAACAAAATTATACAAAGTATGTTTTTTTTTTGTCAATCCCAAAGGAGTTGGTTGAATGAACCTCTGGAGAATATGACAAATGGCAGGAAACACAACAATTTATATATTCTGTGGACGAGACTAGATAAATGCCAATTTATGAGAGTTATAACAATTTATCGCTATATGAAAAAAAAAAACTCTGTGTGCCCGAAGTATGCCCACCGGCGGCGGCGGAGGGCCCTCCTGTTTTAACTGACGTGGTTAGAGTCACTTCCATATTTTATCTACTTAATAACATTGTAAAGAAATAAATGAGTTGAAGCTAATGCCAAATCAAACAACACATGATTCGCTTCGATATCCAATGTAAAATACAACTTACGCTTCCCAAGGTCTCATTCAAAACAAACAAGTAGTATTCGTAAAGAAAAGTTTGTATCAGCAAGAATTTTTATTAATTAAATTTACACTTTAACCGTCAGTACCTATAGGTACTCACAATTTTCCCATTCCCTCTTGATCATATCGGCTGCTTTCTCACCAATCATAAACGACGCAGCATTAGTGTGTGCAGATATGGGCGTTGGCAGAATGCCAGTATCGACAACTCTCAGCTTCCTCAAACCAAAGACTTTCAACTCCGGACTAACAACTGCAGTTGGATCGTCAGAAGTTCCCATTTTGCATGAAGCCACTTGGTGATGCAACGTGTAAGACAGCACTTTAATCGAACACCTCCAGTAATTATCAGTGCCAAATTTGTAGCCCTCACAACCGGGAACGTTTGTTGTGTGCATAGTTGCATTGATACTCTTCATGGCAGGTGTTTCAGCTATACGAATTGCCTCCTTAATTCCCGCTAGCATAACTTCGATATCATCATCTTCAGCAAAGTAATTTGGTTCGATAACTGGCGGAGTAAAAGGATTGCTGTCCTGCAGCCAAAGCTTTCCAGTTGACTTTGGATGGAGTGGAATTACAATCAAGGTAAAATGTTCAATACCCTCTAGAGGCTTAAAGACAGTAGAATATATATCGTCTTTAAAATTTCCGGCAACCTTTAGACCCTTGCCATAATCACTGGCTAAACTACCCGACAGAATAACCAACTCGATATCAGGACGATCACCATTGAAAGGTGAATTTTGCAATTTAATGTATGTCAAGGCTTCCGTGCCACCTGCGCTAGATATCCGTGTAGCAGGATCACCGTCTTGGAATCTTTGAACATCATCATTGGTTATACGATCGGCAAACAACGTAGCTCCCTTGGTGTTTGTTGTGTATGTTGGACCAAAGTGAGACATGTGCTCGTACATTAACTTGCCAACAGGGAGATCGACCAATTGTCTAATACCAACTGGATCAAGCACATCTTTTGGGCCGATACCCGAAAGCAAAAGTAACTGCGGCGAATTGAATGTTCCCGCAGACAAAATCACTTCCTTTCTAGCTTTGATGGTGTAGCTCTTGCGTCTATGGACAAATTCCACTCCATATGCTGATAAAGAAGTCTCATCAATGAGGATTTTAGTGACGGTGGCAAAAGGCAAAACATGCAAGTTCTTCCTTTCTTTCATGATTGGCAAGACGAATGCCTTGGCGGCAGTATGTCTGTGCCCATTAAGAAGTGTCGCCTGTAGATATGATGTTCCATATTGAGATTCTCCATTATAGTCAACTTCTGGATATCCCAAGTAGATAGATCCTTCGACAAAAGCATCAGCAATAGCACTTCGATACAGAATATCTTCAACACCCAATAAACCAGAGGTATTGTGATATGGAGAATTATTCAGGCCCATCAAATTAGCTTTTTCCGAACGCAAGAAATATGGCAAAACTTCTTCGTATGACCAACCGACATTGCCTGCTTCTGCCATTCGATCAAAATCCTCGCGATTTCCACGAGTGTAGATCATAAAATTAATGCCACTTGATCCGCCGAGCATTTTTCCCCGAGGAAGGGCACACTTGTTGTCCTTCATTCCCAAACAAGCCTTTTTCTGAGGTGTTGACATATATTTCCAGTTGGCATCCGTCAGCTGCAGATTGGCTGCCAGGACTGGCATGTCATTCACAATATTCTCTGGGCCACCAGCTTCAATCAGAAAAACGGTCCAGTTGGGATTTTCGGAGAGTCTATTGGCCAGGACGCAACCTGCTGGTCCAGCTCCAACAATAATAAAATCGTAAATGGCATTTTGTGATGGTACTGCAATCGAAAAATAAGTATGTATACACAAAATTAATGCTGAAACGAGCAAGTTTGGATTTTAATTACATTTCACTGGTTTTCTTTTTTCCTGTTTGTAGGCATCTCGGCCCATTCGCAAGATATCTTCAACAATTTGGCTGCTTGCACCCAAGTCAGTTATACAAAAAAGCATAAAAGCCACCAAAAGGTGTTTTCTTCCTGTACTATTCATGATAGTTTATCTAGATAACTGATATCTTAGCACAATTTCAATTTCAGTTAAACCAAATTAAAAACTTAAAACAAGTGACTGAAGTAATGGAAACTTTAATAAAATCCAATAACTCAGAGGTAATTAAGTAAAAACAAAAACCAATAAAACAATAATTGGAAAAACTTGCCTCTGAAAATATAAGGGTCTGTTTACACGAATGATGTGTGACGAAATATTTTTTTTGTTTTATAGAATTCATACATATTTTAACTAGCTGAGCAGGGAATTAATTGGGTATAATGGCTGAGGTGTGCTCGTCAAATTCCAGCATCTAACTTAAGAAGGTATACGCTAACAGCCCTAGCAATAAATGCGAATTATCTTATCGCATTAATAAAATGTCTGCTAACTGACGTTTACTAACTGCCAGTGAGCTAATTCGCCGAAGAGGGTGGTGTAGCGAAGGCAAATTTGTCAAACAAATTTTTTTTATGAAATTTGAACTTCCGAGTCAACACTCCATGGTTTTGTAAACTCACAGAATAGAGATTAATTAAGCGTTTTTTTTTTTATTAATAAAGCTGTAAGTCTTTCGTTTGAAGATCTTTCTTCGTAGATATCCAATTATTAGTTACTTCAAAAAATCATCAAGTTATATTCTACAAGTGGGGCAAGTTATGTCATGATGTTAATGTGCCATAATTGTTGCAAATGGCGGCAAATATTTCTGTTTACATTAATGTTGTTGACGGATAGAGAATAAGTTGACAACAAACAATGGAACGATACACATATTGTTACTGCTAATTTAACCAATTTTGGATCTGTTGTTGCAGGGTGCACCATGCACGCGAACAATTATAGGGGCTTGGTCGAGCATCTCCTGCAAACTGGGTCCACAAAAGATGTCACATTTTGGTGGTTTGAACGCATTTATCATAAAAAAAGACCAAATTATAGTCTTTTAATTCTTTAAAGCCAAAAATTAATCACCGATTTGGAGATATTTTGCAAGAAACAATTCAAAATGCCCCAAAACGGCCACAAAACGTGGATCAATTCAGGAGCTATAGTCACTTGAACGATATCATTTTCTTAACTTAATTTTAGCCGTGTTTTTTTTTTTGCAAGCTCGGACGGATTTGGTGGAGAAAAAAACGATATTGGAGATTAGAGATGCCATCAATGGAGTTTCCGTACAAACTATCGATAATAATTATGTAATTCACGCCAGTAACACAGTTTTTCTCCGTGCTTAAGTTAAGCC
Organism: Leucozona laternaria; assembly: GCA_932273885.2. NCBI lineage: Eukaryota > Metazoa > Arthropoda > Insecta > Diptera > Syrphidae > Leucozona > Leucozona laternaria. The sequence goes on along the minus strand of OW026368.1, from coordinate 15,092,306 downwards.
CGAGAATTCTGTGCGCTTAGCTAAGCCTCGTTGATGCATTGAACATGTAAATTACTTATGCCCGAAGCCGACGTCGTCTTTTTCGACCAATTCCCTCCGGGCTTGCAAGAAAAATGCCTGTGGTCAATTTTATTCTTTCTTCTTTATTCAAATAAACTTTCCGTGAAAATAGAGCACAATTTTTTTGCTTTCTAACAAAACGGTAACCGCATCAAGACACATTATGACATTATACTTTTGCCCGACCTTGTACATTTACATTTGTTGACGACCTCAAGACGGATAGTTCAGGTTTAACTGATTTACGGCTCTTCACGTTGCTAGTCTCAATCTGCAGGTCTGAGTCTGTTCTGATTCCTTACGCTTCACAGTATTCAAGTTATGCCTTTCTGGTCATCAGTTAGTGCTTTTGTAGTTTATCATCGGCTTTTAACTGGTTTATCAACAACTCTTAACCGGTTCATCAACAGTGCTCTGACTATTAACGAGTAACGACCCTTAACCATCTTATCAACGGCTATAAGTCGGCTAATCAGCAGTGTTTTCACTGGTTATCAACGGCTCTTAGCTGGCTTATCAACAACTCTTAACCGGTTCATCAACAGTGCTCCCACTGGCTATTAACTGGCTATCAGTTTCTATTGGCTTATCAGCGGATTTCAACTGGTTTATCAGCTCTTAATCAACTGGTGGGGGAAAGTCATACTCTAAGATCGACTTGCTTACTTATCATTTGTATGGTCAAACTTATAATAATTTTAAAAAGTTTATAGATTTTAGTTGAAATCTCTGAAAAGATTGTAAGAATTTCTCTTCATTGTTAAACTTACACATCTTTTGCTATTTTGGCTATAATTTTAATTTCCCCTTTTTTTTTATATGTATATCTTTTTAGCCAAACGTGGGAAAAAGTCAACATCGTACAAAATCGCAACGGAACTCTTAGTTACAACTTAAAGAAGGTCTACATCTTCCGTGATGATTTATCAGAGGGATCTGAAGATGATGTTGTTATTGTGCCAAATATTCCCATGTTAAGTGCAACATCACAAAGTAAACATGCGGCAAGGTAAGATCACACATCGCACACACACATATACTTCGAGTGACTCTTCAAGATGACAGTTTTTTTTTAATATATATCTAAATAATTAAAATTCAAAGATTCTTGAGATTGGCCATGGCAAGTATAATGGATATCTTGAAAATCAAACCGTTCGTTGAAGTGTCTGTGGGACAGCTTCTATGGGGCTATGAGGATCCTCTTCTTAAATTGGCCAAGGATGTTGTGCCCAAGGAACAAAAACTGCCATACGAAGAATTTGGTTTGATGTATGGAAAGAATAGCACATCAACTGTAAGCAAATCTTTGAAAAACACCTCTATGGTTATATCATTTTAGTTTTTTTACTAATCATTAGGATCGTATCACAATTTTCTCTGGTGTCAAGGACATCACAAAATTCGGCATAATTGATAAGTACAATGGTCATTCATACCTACCCCATTGGGTTGGTGATGACTGCAACCGACTGAACGGAACCGATGGATCCATTTTCCCACCTCATCTTACGCACAACCGAACATTGCACATTTACGATAAGGATCTATGTCGTCTTCTGCCCTTGGTATTCCAAAAGGAGGTCACAACTAAGGGCGGTGTCAAGGGATACCGTTTCACACCGCCAGAGACTGTCTTCGCCGATGCCGAAACGCATCCCGAAAACATGTGCTTCTGCCCAGCTGGTGAGGGTTCGTGTGCTCCAAATGGATTATTCAATGTTTCATTGTGTCAATATGGTAAGTTTTAAATCGCGATGATAAGTTTATTAATATTTCTCACCAACTGATAAATTCATTCCAGATTCTCCAATCATGCTAAGTTTCCCACATTTCTACCTCGCTGACGACAGCCTACGAACAGCCGTCGAAGGTATTTCCCCACCTGAAAAGGAGAAACATCAGCTCTTCCTTGATGTCCAACCAGTAAGATTCCTTGCATTTACAAATAAATCAGTAAATCTCTCACTTTCAATTGCCTATTTTCTTCCAGGACATGGGAACAACACTCCGTGCACGTGCTAGAATTCAAATCAACTTGGCTGTTAGTCAAGTGGTTGACATCAAGCAAGTAGCCAACTTCCCCGACATCATTTTCCCAATTATGTGGTTCGAAGATGGAGTCGATGGTCTTCCCGATGAGATAACAGACTTAATGAATTTCGCTTCTACTGTCCCGCCAATGGCCAAGCAGATCCTAATGATCGCACTCTTCCTGCTCGGTGTTGTACTTCTTGTCTTAGCAGTATTCTGCCTTATACGTGGCTCAAACCGACAGAGTACTCTACACCTGGAAAATTCAAATTACCTCGCAACGGCGCAAGTCGATTTGGCCAAAAAGAAAGCCAAAGAAAACAAGCAATAGACAGAAAATGTTAAATGCTGTTAAGGTTGGATAGACTTAATTTATACATATACTCCTTTCTTTTTTCTAATTGTTCACCTTTCTCAAAAACAAAAGAGATGAATTAAAAAAAAAATACAAAGGCTTTAAAAATAATCTTCCAAGTGGCTTTATATCCAACGACATAAATTTTAAAAAGCGCCACCTGTCATCAATTTGATTAAATAATTTATATATTATTATAAATAGACGATATATTCTCAATAAAAACCATCACAAGCGGAAGCGGTGTGCTTCCAAAAATCCGTCCAATTTTTGAAACGGCTTACTCAATCCCTTCCAATACCTCATGAGTCTCAAAATATATGAAATTTTGTTGAAAATAGAAAAGTAGAAACTCAATTTGGTCTTAAAAAAAAAATGCAAAATTTATGTTTAAGTTTAAAACCGAACAATTTAATGTTTAAGTGGTTGTATATAAAGAAGAATAAAATGTTGGAAAAAATAAAACATTTTTGTTTATACGATATTGAAAAAAAAAATATATACTATAAATATTTATACAGAATAACAATTTTTTTGGTTTAGTTTGACTTTTTTTTTATATAATTATTATTACTTTTTTAAAACGAAAATGCATATTTGTTTTTATTTATAATTTAAGTTAGCGGGTTTTTAACTAAAGAAAATTAAATCAAATTAATTTTGTATATGGAAATAAAAGTTCGATTTTTCTATTAATTATTTACAAAAATATAAAGAGTCGCACATATGAATGAATGTTGTAGTAAACAAATGATATCTAACTGTGTATATTTGGAAATAAAATATATGTTTCTTTTTTTTTTTAATTTTTTTGAAATAAGATTTTGTATAAAATTCTTGTTCAGTTGAAGTTCTCAAGAGAATAACGCAATGACTGAAGGCCCCGACCCATTGAATTCGTTAAATGAGTTGCGGCAACGGATCCGTTGGCGTGGACGGATAAGCGTGACCCAAAATGCACAAACAAATGCCTATAGCTACATTTATATTTTTTTTAAAGGTATTTGAAAACAGCAACACTATAAACCGCACAAAAAAAATAACAAAAACACAAAAGGACAGAAAAGTTAAAAGTTCAGCTACTTTTCCTTTGCGTCCATCGCGTCGCATGCGTTGCCTATGACGGATTTCACATTGGACTCTGGACTGACTTCTCTGATTTTTTTTTACGTGAATCCATCTTGCTTTGTTCAAACACACACTTATATGAACAGATCCGACTCACTTTGACGTTCAGCAGTCGTTAAAACAAAACAAAATAAAAATCCATGCTCTTTGAAGGATTAATTAGAAATTTTAATCTTCTTAAATAAATATGTTTCCAATTGAAAAAAAAAATGGATTCTGTAGGATTTATGTGCCAAAGATAAATCACAGAAAGTGAAAGAAAAGAACGTCAAAAAAAAATCAACTGATTTTTACAAAAATTAAAAAATCCTGCCTTTCCTGGCCATCTCTTTCTGGGAGTGGAAGTGAGCAAAAGCATAGAGACGTCAAACAAAAATCGGAGGAGACAGTCCAATGTGAACACCGTCTATGGATCGCTTGTCATAAGAACCCACAGTACACAAATCTAAGGTAATATATTGCGCAGGTTGTCAGTCAGAAATTAAACATGGCGGCTCGAGTGTCCACGAAAACTGCACATGGCATTACTAGAAACAACAATATGTATGTACCTATAATAAGATAAGAACCAACGTGTCTATTTCATCGAACTGTCAGTTGTTTACGTCGACGCAACACATGCAAAGTTTTGAATGTTTCGAAATGTTCCTGGAATGTTTTTCTTTTTTCCGCTCTACGAAATTTTATTTGCTCATTTTAGAGCATAGGTTTTATTGGAATGTTTTCGTTTTAAGGCTCATAAGGTGCGCTATGTAAATATTTACACTTCTGCATTTTTAGTTCAATTTCGTCTGTCTGCTCAGTTATTTTTTTCTGAGCCCATAGAGCGTACTCTGAACACGCTCAGAACACATTCAGAACGAAAAAAGAAACACAAATTTGAAGCTCTGAACCACAGATTAGCCACATGAAGATGAGAATCCCCAGCAGCTATTTCAATTTGCCTACAAGCTTGAACTGTCAGATTGCAGATAAAAAATGAGAATGTGTGTTTAAAAACCTCACACATAGATAGAAGGGATCTTCACACCCCTGGTTAAATTGTTGTTGCAATTCACATCTGTTCATAGACACGGGGTGAAATTACAAAAACAACAATGTAAACAAATGGGTTTTAAAGGGAGAAACGTACGAAAGATTCTCATCTTCATATGGCTAATCTGTTCTCTAACACTATCGGAGCGAAAAAAGAAAGACAATTTTTTTTTTGACAGTTCAGGCTCTGCTCCGAACTAAAAAAGAAAAACGCCTAATAAAATGCGGATATTATCTGTGCGTCTATATTGCGTGTGTAGGTATTCGTAGTATATGGAAATGGAAGTCATTTGAGTTATGGTTTACTATATTTATTCATTGAACTTGATCATTGTGTTGATTTTGGTACCAGTGATGGCAGACCGTCGCCAAAAATCCATTGTGCAGTGTAGAAATATTATTTTTATTTGTGATGTTACTCTTGGAAAATTAATTTAAAAAACTCCCCTAAATAGGCAACATACGATATTTAACTCAGCTGGTAGTTGGGTTGCATAATACGAATAATTTATTTGATTGTCTAAAAGTCGAGAGCAATTAAGTTGAGCTGTTGTCCATAAAATGTACATAAGTAAAGAACACCATTTACTGATTCAAAATAGCTTTTAACGGCCTTAAGTCCATAAAAATTTTCGTTTCGGCCGTTAAAAGCTATTTTGAATCAATAATTCAACAAGTCCAATTAAATAGTGTTAAGTCTTCTACTTGGCTGATGTATTTCAGTAGTATATAGAATTTGTATTATAAAACCTTCGTATAAAAGAACACCATTTACGCCATCTGCTTCGTTGGTGAATCGTATGCAAAGATATTCGGTTTGTCAAAGAAACCAACATTTCTTTAAAAAAAAGTAGATTTTTAGGTGTTCTGACTTTTAAAGTACACAAACATTTTTCTGAATAGCTACAAGCAACTGGTGCCTGCTGGTCACAGTACACAAATCTAAGGTGATATATTGCGAATGTTGTCAAAATTGAAAGTGTCAGAAATTAAACATGACGACTCTACTAGAAAAAACAACAAATATTAGCATTTTGACAAGTAAAAGAGACACTTGATCCGCCATTTTCACAGATGCGCAGAACTGAACAAAAATAAAAACGCTTATGATATTACCTTTAATAGGTGTAATTAGCCTGCTGGTCACTACATAATAACCATACTCAACCGTGGCTTGTTCGGTTAGGTGAAACAAATGGGTTCAAAGGTCCTTACTCAAGTTATGAAGAGAGCGAAAGCATAAACAGAGGAAAAGATACTTCCATCAATTCTATTAACTATGGTATCAAGATGAAGAAGTAGGTTCAAAGCCAACACTGACTTGTCCACACCCAATGCCTGAATGGCAGCCAAAAAAAGCTGTGTGTTCCGAATCCCAGAGTCTTGGGAAAGACTCACTATAACGGGCTAAGTAAGGATAAGTAAACAAAGTAATACATACATATTTGCAAATATTGCATTTAAATAATATTTTATTTCAAACGAAAAAAAAAACAAATCTATAAACCTCTAATTTGAAATATGCATGTGTATTTCAATTTATTTCGCTGCCCATTCGGTCTTTATCATATCGGAAGCTTTTTCTCCAATCATAAACGAGGCAGCATTAATATGACCCGATATAGTTAGTGGTATAATTCCTGTGTCCGCAACTCTCAACTTCCTTATATCGTGCACCTTCAATTGAGAATTAACAACTGACGTCGGGTCATCGTAAGTGCCCATTTTGCAAGTGCCAACTTGGTGATGCAGTGTATAAGATAGAACCTTAATCGAACACCTCCAATAATCATCAGATGCAAATTCAATATGTTCACATCCTGGCGTTGGAATCGAATGCAGAGTTGAATTGATCTTTTGCATAGCCGGAGTCTTAGATATTCGAATTGTTTCCTTAATGCCTTCAAGAAGGAACTCAATATCTTCCTCGTTGTCGAAATAGTTTGGATCGATAATTGGTGGATTTCTGGGATCACTGTTTTGCAGAGTTACGGACCCAGATGATTTGGGATGGTAATGCATTTGAAGAGATGACCAATGTTCTATTTTAAAATCAGCAAGTGGCTTGAACATCTTTTCGTAAATAACATCACGGAAATTTGCTCCTCTTTTAAATCCTGTTCCAAAATCTCCGGCCATACTTACGGAAGCCATAATTATTTCTACATCTGGTCTGGAGGCTGGTTGCTTGGAATTGGGGGTTTTGATGAAGACCAATGATTCCACACCGCCTATGCTCGAAAATCTTGTTGAAGGATCACCGATTTCGAACTTTAAAAAATCCAATGGCCCCAAACGGTCCGCAAAAAGTGTTTGTTTCGTTGTATTTGTCAAAAATACCGGACCGAAAAAACTCATATGATCAAACATAAGTTTGCCAACAGGAAGTTCTTTGATAATAGGTATCCCGATACGTGTTAGCTCCTCCTTAGGACCTATTCCAGAAAGCATAAGCAACTGTGGTGAATTGAAGGTACCTGCTGAAAGAATAACCTCCTTCCTAGCTCGAATGGTGTACTTTTTGTCTCTGCGAAGAAATTCAACTCCATATGCTGATTTCGTTTCGGAATCTATAAGTACCTTAGTTACAGTTGCGAAAGTCAATATGTGAAGATTCTTTCGTTTATTCTTTATTGGGTCCAAATAGGCCTTCGCAGCAGAGTGTCTGTGACCTTTTAATGTATTTGCTTGAACATAGGATACTCCGATCTGTGATTCTCCATTATAATCGGTCAGTTTATGGCCAGCTTCTTAAGCTCCTTTAACAAAAGCATGAACTATATCAGTTCGATAAGAAACATATTCCACACTGAGAGGCCCAGTTGTATTGGGATACGGCGAATTTTCCAAACCCCTCAAGTTCGCCATTTCAGAACGCTTAAAAAACGGTAAAACTTCTTCATAGGACCATCCTTTGTTTCCTGCTTTAGCCCAAAGATCATAATCTTCAGGATTTCCACGTATATAGATCATAAAATTTAGGACACTGGTACCGCCTAGAGCTTTGCCTCTAGGAAGAGCGCATATGTTGCCGTTCATTCCTTTACACGAATTTTTTTGTGGCACAGATTGGTATTGCCAATTAGAGTCAGTCAATGGAAGAATTGAAATTACAACTGGAATATCATGAGCTAAATTCTATTTTCCTCCAGCTTCCAACAAATAAACCGTCCAATTAGGGTTTTCTGAAAGTCGATTAGCTAGAACACAACCCGCTGGGCCAGCTCCGACAATGATGAAATCGTAAATTCCATTTTGAGGTGGCACTAAATTTTGAGCAAAAATAAAGATTCACATTTTTTATCAACATTGTGACTATTCTATTTTGAATACTTACAATCAGCTGGAAGAAGTTCTTCAGAAAGGAACTCACTAGCATCCAGGCCAAAAGTGAAAACATCCACAAGGCTATTGGCAATATCAGCCTTTCCAACGCTGACACATAGTAAAACTGCCACGAGTAGAAAGCTAAGTCGAAATTCTTCCATATTCAGCATATCAGTTTGATAAACTAACGAGTATTACTTAAGTAATGAAGTCTTTCCCATTTCTGCGGCCTTTTAAATTAGGCCAAAAGCATCTTTCAACATAATTAGTTACTATGTCGGAAATCTAGCTTAAGATAATGAAGAGAATTTTTTTTTATTGTTCTCTTTTTTTTAAGCGCCCTGCATACGGGGAAAGTCTCCTTATCCACTTACCTGTTCGAACGATTGAGTATTTTTCAAACCAACAAAACAAATGGCTTAATGGATCCGGTCGAACATTTCTACTGAAAGGTTTACATTTAATTTAATAGCATCATTGCCGTTTTAGTCGAATTTAGGTAAGTTGAAGCAGCTCTTTATATTGAAACCTTATGTGTTGTTAAAAATGCCACATGTGTGTATTAACCATAACATTGAAATAGGAATGCAAAAAAACGTCTTATCTTATCCACAATGGAGTAAATTAATTTCAACTTAAACTAAAATAAATAGTGAAGATAATGGAGATGTTGATGCTGAAATTTAACTAGTGATTTACAGTACCTTCATGTAGACATGGGACGTACCGAAAATATTTTGTTTCATGAAGGAATTAAACAAACATTTAAAGATAAGATTAAATAAGTCTAGAAAAAGTTCAATGTCTCTAACTTAATATGTTTCCTACTTGACGTTTTTGTTACCTATTAAGGCAACGAGATAAATTTCCGCCAGACATTTACATGAACACCCTTTAGAAATACTTGTGAAAATGTAAAATCAAACACATCACAAATGTCATTTCTAATGCCGAATTCCTTTCAACAAAAGAATCGATTCTGTTCAGAAGTAGAAGTAACACAAACACAATCACACAAAAAAATATCGATTCTTTTACGAAATACGAATTCCTTTCAATTGACAGAAAAAATTCGATTCTGCTTAGAAAAAATTCGATTCTGTTTAGAAAAAATTCGATTTCTGTTTTGAAAGGAATTCGCTATAAGAGTATCAGGTTTATCTTTACTCTTTCCGCATCAAAGGGAATTGCCCATTTCTGGCCCAGAGTCTACACGAACGAGTTTGGTATCAAATGAAAGGTGACGTAAGGCCCAATATATGAGTGAAATATTTTTTTTAAATCGATCATGGGAAAGTCGAGATATTCGGGTTTGAAGTTGCCGATTGCGAAGTAAGGATTTTAGATTTTGTTCCAAATAATTGTCCATAACGGGCAAAATAATTGACGTAGAAAAATCATATTGATATCAAATGAAATGTATATTTCTTGTCTTTGAAATTATTCTGCTGTGTTAAATAACATTTTGAGATATTGAGTTTTGACTTCTAGAAAAGCCACTTTTTTGCGCTGTCTTTGCCACACCGATATTTCAAAATATTCAGTGATGACATATGCTTTTTTTCACTCTAGTAAAAAGCTTATTTTACTACCTGAAATTTTATATTCAATGAATTGTACTTAATCACATAAATACCAACTAATTAACAAAAAAATATTCTAAAGGAATAAAATATTTTTAGTGCAAAATTAAGACGAAAGGTGAAAAATTGAGGACGTTTTCACCCATTTCTCAGAAAGAAGCCTTTCTATCGCAAACTTTAACGAATTCTGGAGTACCAATGCAGCTTGAGTGTCCCAAGTTCTAATGTTCCTCACTGAAATAGATTTTTTTCAAAATAACATAACGTACATTAATTTTAAAATGTAAATAAAAACAATATAACTTGCCTTGAGTTCAAACATTATTTAAAAGAGATTAAAAGAGTTTTTTTATTAATTTTGGATTTCACTCCTAAAAATATGTCCATCGTGGTCCTATTGAGCAAGTTGTAAAAACTAACGCATATTAGTTTTTTTAATAATTTATTTTATTTAAGAAAAAACTACATTTTAAAATAGTGGACTGTATACGGTCTATGATGAACTTGAAGTGCCAACTCCAAAGATGATGGTCCGTCATAACGAAAGAGTTGAAAATACGGCACAATTGTATTTTTCTTCCTTGAGTGGAGGGATGCACATATTTTGTTGTTGCTCGTTCGGTCGGTCCGGGACAGAGTATATCTACTTACAATGAGTAGGGACACTCTACGCACACATTAAACACATACTATTTCAAGAAAAACCTGAAAAAAAAAACCTGCCCTTAGTGGAAACAGGCAAACAACATTGATCTTAACCCTTCGGTGCGATCACTTTTGAAAGAAAGGGTACAGATCAAATTATGCCTGCACTATCACATGCGCCTACCTGCATGGGTACGATATATAAATGTGAATTTCCCATATACCCAGTAGGAAATTTCTAAAAATTCAGTGGTGAATAACCTGCTTTTTCCTTGAGGAAATTAAGCTGCACCCGCCACTTTTCTGCTATATTCTCTGATGAATTTAACATGGGCATGTCATTGGCGGTAAGCACATGCCACTTTCTCGATGAAAATTCAACAACGAAATCACTAAGTCGTTGGAAGTTGCTTTTTCACCACCTGGACTTCGATGAAAAATATGATGAATATTAAACAGTGAAATCACTCAATAAATTTAATATCCTTATTCATCAGCTCATTATTAACGATGAATAATGTGATGAAAACTCAACAGTGAAATCACCAGGTAATTGGGAGTTGTTTATTCATCATCATCATCATCGGCTCGACAACCGGGGTCCGGTCCTGGCCTCCTTCAACAAGTCTCTCCACCCATTTCACTACCTTATTAATGGCCGATGAAAAATATGAGGAAAATTCAACATTGAAATCATTACTTGGGTGCAGCTCATTATTCTTTGATGAAAAATTGTATCACTCAAATCCTCATATTCGAACTTAAACAAAAAATATTCAAGAACAAAAGAGGTAGCAGGTACCTATAATAATTTATCCTAAATGTTCAGCAGGCAAAAAAAACTACAGCACGCGCCACCAAAAAATAGTTAATTAGGCAATAAAAGAAAATCCAGAAGATCGCATGATCTCGATTTATTGAAAGGGTATACATATTCGCTTCATTGAAATCCTCATGTTTATGGTGTCAGGGAAAAGAAAGGGTTTTATAATGAGTTGTTCTCGGAATGAAGGCTATGCAAAGCAGACGACCCAAGTAATTTTTTTCTATCTCGTTACGTTTGAAAAAGTGGATTCGAATTCCACATAGCATTCAGTAACATTTGTGGTCGGAAGAAAAAGAATGTTATATTAAAAACTTTTTCTTTCTCTCGGATACGATACAAGGCAGAGGCGACTCTATTCAAATTCCGAACTGATGAATGTATGCATTACTTTTCGGCAATGGACGTCTGCCACCAAATGCCAGAAGTGTCAGTGTAAAAAAAAAAAATAACAATCTGACAGCACTCCCTGGTTGGAAAACCAAACCAAATATCAAAGGTACAAAGGCGAGCCAAGAAAAATGTGTGATTAATAGGCGTGTTTTTCGCAAGTTCATATGGATTTGTCGAAAAAAACGACATCGGGACTTAGGAACTTCTTACTTACAGTACGTAAGTTCCGATAATTATCTGGACTTAGCTAAGTGTTTATGGATTTAAGTTGTTGTTGTATTTACGTGTAAAACTATCAGTCCCGATGTCGTTTTTTTTCGACAAATCCATATGGACTTGCAAAAAAAACTAAAATTAGTTTTCTTTTGTCAAATTCTTGGAAAAATTTTCACTAAAGTGTTTAGACTTTAGTTAATAGGTAATTCAATCGCAAATTTAAGTTTTCACTTCCAAATACAAAAAACAATCAAATGACGGGATTTTTAGTACTGCCAAGGGCATGTAAATATTTTCCTACCAGGGACTTTTTTTGTTGTTGTTTTTAGATGTCAAATTAGAAAGAGAAAAGACAAAGACAAATCTTTGAAGACCTCTATTGAATATTCGTATGATTTTTCCTATTAAAATAAACATTTATAAGTAAGCATTGAATTCATTTTAATTTATTGAACCAAGTAAAACAATAGGTTGTTTTGAGATATTCCTTTTCTGCCTCTCGTCTCGGTGTGAAAATCATTAATTGATGAAAAGATGTATTATTTTTCATCACTTACATCCTCACTTTGCACGTGTCCGGTAAAAGAAAAGATAGTTTTATAAATTTGTAACTATTTATACCTTTTCTCCGAACGAAGTGATTAGGATTTATGTGCGAAGTAAAAAAAAGAGGATTTTTCGAGAGTTTTAATTTGTCTTGCTCTCGAAAAAATCTTTTACAAAGCAGACGAGTGGATTAAGACAACGAACTTATGAACTTATGCATTACTTTTCGTCAATTGAATCATTGCATAATTTTCTTTCTTAAAATAGCAACTTTCAATTCAGCATTGAACTCAGTTGAATTTTTTTTATCCCAAGTAAAAGAAAGGGTTGTTTTGAAATGTTTCCCTAGCGCAAAGCAATTTCCTACTGGGATACTGCTTTTTTAGTAGCGGGCCGGAGATTTTTTCATTGTAGTAGTGTTCTCTCAGAGCCAACATAGGTATTATGTGACCAGCTTTGCCTTACTTACATCTTCAACCCTTTTTAATGTGTTTAATTTTAGAGTAGATGGTCATACTAGCTGCTATGAAAAGAGAACACAGGTTTGTGGACGTTTTTTTTACACGTATTTTTAAAATCTGGCCGGAGTAGCATAGCTCTCAGTTGTTTTTTTGCATTCATTTGAGAAAAAAAGGGTGACAAATCAGTGAAGCGAATTATAAAAAATAAAGAAAACGTGGAAGTGTTTTGAAACAAAGTTAATAATGGGAAAACATTATTTTAAGTGTTTGGCGTGTGGACGAGAAGAGAAAGAAAATGCTGGTTCGAAATTTTTTAAAATACCAGAAAATAGTGGGAGGTAAGCCAACAAAAATATTTAATCACTTTAAAAAATAATAACACTTGTGTGACAAAATTTAAGTGTTCGTGTATGAAAAATTGTGTAAAATATTTTTTCCACTAAAGTTTTAACCAAATAAAATTTGTTTAGCTTAAATATTGAATGTATTAACATAGTCATAGGATTTAACACTTTTCAGTAAAATATAAATATATTTTTGAAAATAATTGAAGTTATTTGTAGTTGTTAATTCTAATTAAAAATTTCTAATTTAAACTATTTAACATGCGCAGTGCGCATACGGAATAAATTCTTTCGGGTGTAAAACCGGTTCCATACTTTTCTTCAAGCGTGCAGCGTGCACTCGTTGAAAAAATGTAGTTGACTTTGGGGTTGCAAATGCGTTTTATTACTTTGCAGGTTATATTTTGAAGAAATATCGTCAAAACCACGGATGTTGTTGCATCGGTTATAACAGAATTTAAAGAGAATAAAGATGCAAAATTGATGCGCCCTCCTCAAAAATTTTTAAATTCAGTAGAAAATCTTGAAGATAAATTTAAACAAACGTTTTCTAACATGTATTTTCTAAATTATTTTGAATTTAAAATTTTTAACAGTTTGAAAAATGAATTTCACTGTAATTGTTGCGATAAGCAAAATAAAGACTTTCTCATAAAATTTTATATCAGGGTACGAGTTTACCACATTCTGAAGCAATTTAATAAAGATAATAAGAAAGCTAAAAATAAACAAAAATACTTAAGCGTATCACACATGTAATTTTATGTTAATATAAAATGTTAAATAAAAAATGAATGAAAAATTGATTTGTTCCTTATTTTACGAAGCACCCTTTGCCATAGTTCTCTCTTTCTTCTGCCTCTTTTAAACTCTATCGCTTCTTATTGTCGTCTATTTCTCATGTCCGTGTGACATAGCGGTACTCAAAAATGTAAACAAAAATTAACCACGTGGAGAGTGTCCCTACTCATTGTAAGTAGATGTGCTGGCTCTGGTCTGGGATGCAGCTGGTAGTATGTGAGAAATGATTTTCTCGCGCCGCTGCCAGTTACCGCTATTTGCAACCAAAAAAATAGTATAGCTCTGGTAAGTGGTGTCGATGATGATGTTCATCATCGTCGCTCCTTTGCTTGTTGTTGTTCCACATACATAACCCTTTTATAGGTAGCGCTCGTAGCTCGTTCACTTGCCTTCGGTCCGATAAAATGTGTTTGTTGTTGTATTCTTCGGATCGAAACGATGGAGATGTTGATCGTTGCCGGTTCGCCCTGCAGCCGGTGGTTGTTGTTTTCTACTTGTAGATCTCGGTCCGCTTCATGTACAGCTATGAAGAAGTTAGCACGTCAGGGTTACCAGATTGAGGGGAAAAGCACCATTTTTGCCGATTTTACAAAGCAGAAGGGAATAAAAAGGGACAAGCCGAAAAAAGGGGAAACAAATCCAAAAAGGGGGAAAATGTAAGTTCTGTTCTTTCAAGAATCAGCTGTACTATATTTAAGAAACAAAAACAGGTGAACAGCCTTTTAGGAAATACAAGTGTAAATCATGTTAAAAAATACGCCTATGTAAAACGTCACTTATGATTTTTGAGTATCTGAATGCTTTTATTCTTTCCACATTTATCGGAATTCTTGGAAGCCTGATTAACAATGCCACAAGGACGAGACGCGAGCGCGACGAAAACTCTTTGTAGCAATTAAAGTATACCAGAGTATACATACATAATAAAGCGTTTCTCGTCGTCACGCCGTGAGTTCGAAAAATTGAAAAAAAGACGCGACGCCACTAGACGACGATTTTCATTTTTAAAACTAATTGACAGATTGAAATCTATTGCTATTCTAGAATACCGAAGCATATCAATTTCAGTTATTTCATTCAATTCTTTTTTTGTTGATTTTCAATCAGTTATGTTATGTAATTAATATAGGTACTTTATGTAAGTATACATATATTTACCTGGATGTTATAAAAAATATTTAAAAAAAATATGATTTAAAATTTTTTTTTAACAAATTTATAAGTAGTTTACATATTGGAAAAAAAGGATTTTTTTTGGAAAATTAGGGGAAAAAAAACATATTGGTGCAAAATAAAGGGGAAAAATGTTTTGGGAACATGGGAACCCTGTAGCACGTTGGTAACGACAGTGAGTTTTATCATCATCGCTCTGGTTTGTTTTTTTTTTATTTTTCTTGTGCGCTTTTGCACATTTAATTATCATAAGGGCTCTGCACTTGCCTGATGCTCTCGCTCTTATTCTTTGTTCTATATAGTTATTCTGCTATGTTTTTGAACACAAGTCAAATTATATTTCAAAACGCAAAAATAACTAATTTAAAGATTTACACTGATAAAGAGAAGTTTTTATGACAGTTGATAAATTTACGGAAATTATCATAGGTAGAAGATAAAAATATAAGATTATAACTTAAAGGAAGCTGTCTCCAGAATACTAAAATCCTAAGCAAAACTAAGTTAGATACCATCTTGTTTGTATGGTTTTGAACGCAAGGTGACTTGAATTCATATATAGCATTTGCTTTTATAACTTTTAATCAAAATAAGAACATACAAAACTATAAACCAATATTTACATTTCAATTATTTTAACTAATTTCTTTGTTTTTCACCAACGTCTAGCAAAATATTTACAAAGATTCAACTCCCAGCAATAACTCAACTATAAAAGGCACTTCTTTATTCAGATTTTACTCAAGTTGGTTTTGAATTCACACGAAAGCGGAACTCACAAGAAATTAAAAATGAACCCTTTCTTGAAATTATCATTGATCTGCCTTTTGTTAGCTCTTTTTTCTGTAAATGAAGGACTTGCCCAAGAAACACCAACATATATTAAAGAACTTTTGGCAGATGCCAACAAGACTAGTTCATTTCCATACAAAGGTAAGTGGGTGTTAAGAAAACAAGACTAATTTTATTATATTTCGACTTTTTGTCTCGTTCTATAGAGCCAGATCAGAATTCAATCTATGACTATATAATTGTTGGGGCAGGAGCAGCCGGATGTGCCTTAGCCAATAGACTGTCTGTCAACCCAAACATATCCGTTTATTTACTTGAAGCTGGAGGCCCTGAGAGAATGGCACATGCAATGCCAGTATTGGCTAATGGTCTGCTGGGAACAAAAACCAACTATGGCTATAAAACAGTTCCACAAAAATATTCCTGCTTCGGAATGAACGATAAAAGGTGTGATGCTGCACAGGGAAAGTCTCTCGGTGGTTCATCTTCTTTCAGTAACATGATAATCAATCGAGGAGATCGTAAGACTTTCGATAATTGGGCTGCAGCTGGTAACCCGGGTTGGTCGTTCGATGAGGTTCTGCCATATTTTCTCCGTGCCGAGAACTCTAGTTTATTTAATTATCGAAACTCTCCCTACCACAACTATTCTGGTAGTTTCATAAGCTCTGAAGATGTCAAGTATAAAACGCCTATATCATCAGCCTTTGTCCAGGCATGCGATGAAGCTGGACTTAATTATATCGATTACAACAATCCCGATACCAAAATCGGTTATTCATATCTCCAAGCTTCATCACTCAATGGACGCAGACACAGTGCCTTCAAGGCTTACATTGAACCAGTTCAAGCAGACCGACCAAACCTTCATGTTCTACCATATTCTTTGGTAACAGAGGTCCTCATTGATCCTGAAACAAACACAGCCTATGGAGTTGACTTCGAACATTTTGGAAAGAAGTTCTCAATATTTGCCAACAAAGAAGTAATTCTGTCAGCTGGGCCCTTTCATTCGGCACAACTTCTTATCGTATCAGGTATTGGGCCTTCAGAAACCCTCAACGAAATTGGAGTTCCCGAAGTCGTCAACCTGCCCGTTGGTGAGACTCTCTATGATCACGTAGGTTTCTTTGGACCTGTTTTCAGGATCAACACCACAATGGCCACCCTATTTATAGATCGCATTTCACAATATGATATTGCCAGATTCCGCGATGGAGATCCTTCAACAAAAGTTTCCGCAATAAGTGGTTTTGAGGCGTCGGCATTTATCAAAACTAAGTTTTCCAAAGAAGATGGACCTTACCCTGATATTGAACTCATGATGCTAGCTTCCAGCTTCGCTGTTGATTTCGGAACCACATACAAGACAGCTCTCAATATGCGTGACGATGTTTACAATAAGACTTTCAAATCAAACGAGGGTAAGGAGCATTTTGGAATCATCATTACGCCATATTATCCCAAATCCAGGGGCTGTCTGAGCGTTGTGAGCAGTGATATTAGAGTTCCCCCAACAATCAATCCTAACTACTATTCCAGAAAAATAGACGTCGAATTAATCCTGGAAGGTATCAAGGTAGTTCTTGAAATTGCATCATTACCTGGTATGCAAGCAATCAATGCAACTTTGGTAACAAGCAAAGTTCCCGGATGTGATCATTTGGAATTCGGCATTGATGACTACTGGAGGTGTGCGATCAGGGTTGTAACTCTTCCTAGGCATCATTATACAGCTACTTGTAAGATGGGGCCAGTTTCTGATAGCACTGCGGTTGTAGACTCAGATCTAAAGGTTTATGGTGTCGAAGGATTGAGAGTCGTTGATACTAGTGTGATTCCTTTTGCTATAGCCGCTCACACAGAAACAGTTGCTTATATGATTGGCGAGAAGGCCAGTGATATAATAATTGATACTTGGAATGCTTAAGTTAAGTTGCAGTTTTTTTTTAAATTATATTTCGATAAAGCTGTTTTTTTGTGTAAAGGTTTTAATTTTGGTGTAAATGATAATTTAGGTGTTTAATTGATTCTCAGACTTAATAGCTGCTTGATAATTTAGTTGAAAAGTTAAAATGCCAGAATCACGGTGTGTTGTGGAGAGGCATGATGCATCGCTGAGTCCGGACTGTGAATGTTAACAAAGTGTGCTGTGTTGCACTGTAATTTTTCTTCTGTTTTCTCTTTTCCCCACATAACCGAAACAACAACACCACTCTCCATCACACCACTCGAGGCAAATGTGGTTCCGGCTTAAGAAAGGGATGGTTTACAAATTGAATTAATGAGATACGTTACCATATGTCAGTGTGAGCGTGAAACAAATTAAACCATCGCCAGCATCGTCAACAGAAAGCAGCACACTTACCAGAATATATTTTTGAAACACATTGCCAACAGCACCTTCATTTCATTTCTAATTAATTAAGCCAAAAATGAACAATCAAAACAAACAACAATCAAGAACAATAAGAAATGACAACAAGTTCCATTCATATTTTTAGTTTATTTTTTGCAATGTGGTGCCCCTGAATATAATAGTGGAAAAGTTTTCAGGAATCCCACGGCAACAGCGAATTTAACACTTTGTCCTTACTCCTAACGACGCTGTTGACGTTGCTGGTGCTGGGCTAATATGTGTGAATTGTGAAACGATCGAAATACATTGGTTCTAAAATAACGGTGGCCGCTATTGCCTGTTTAATCTGTTTCACACATAACAACAAATTTGAACGAATACTGGAACCAGGGCTACCTTCGTGGCTCTAAGGCGCCAGTTATAGCTTTCATTGAAACTCATAATTGAAAATTTTAATGATTGGTTTTGAGGTACTTAAAAAGCAAAAGCAGTGCATATTTTGATGCCAGTATGAAGGCGGTGACTCAAATATTAATTCTTGTCGTTTTGGCCCAACCGTCCACATAAAATGGCTTTTATTATTTCAAGGATTGAACTACCTTAGCAATGATCATTGAAAAATTAAACTTCATTTTATGGCGAAGTTGGGGCCCGAATCATTTTTTTTTTTCAAAAAAAATATAATTTAAGCCATTAGCCTTATTTTTGCATCAAAATAATTTCTGGATTCACTTCCTAAACGTCTAAAAATGAGTCATTAAAATTTTCAATGATGGTTTTCAATGAAACCTATAGTTAGCACCTAAAGAGCCACTTTGGCTCTTTTTTTTCAGGTGTGGCTCTTTGGCTCCACTTTTCTAAAATCATCCAAAATTGGCTCTTTTTGAGATTTTTTCGTGATGGCTTTTTTCACTCTTTTTCAGAATAATATAATATGATCTCCTTAAATTTCCTTTTTCATATTTTTTCAATTTTCCTCTAATTAAGAAACTCTTTGAAATTTTCCTTTGAGTACAAAATTCTTTGAAATCTGACCGCGTTAATTTTCATTAAAAAAATCAATTTCTTATCACCTTTTAGCTTTTCGCCTATAATATTTCCTGAAATTAGCAATGAGTAAGAATGGGATGAATATAGTGTTCCATATTTCGGGTTTTATTTTCCAAATGTTTCAGCTGTTGTCTGTTGTTTATTTATTTTTTTTTTGCAACTGTTTTTTTAAGTTTTTGTTATTTTTTCAGATGAATAAATATTTGTGAATTGTAATTTGGATTTTTTTTTATTTTGGGAACGTTTTCAGCGGTGGCTCTTTTTTCTTAAATACTCTTTTTATTGCCTCTTTCTCAAAATCCAGAAAGGTAGCTCTGACAGGAACGACGCACGGATGCTACCAAAAGCAATATAAAGTGAAAGGAACGTTAGCGTCGATTATATAGTATTTCAATTTTACATAGTAGTAAAAAGGTTTCAACTCAACTCCGCTGAGCGAGCGCAATCCAACCAATAAACCCATTTCAAGCGGTTGAAACGTAGTTCAATCTCGGTTTAACTCTGCATATACCTAACCTGCTCTATCCGGATATTGGAGTTTCGGGGTTATGTTCGACTAACTTTTTTTTTTAATTTAATTAAGAAAACGTGTTCAAAAAGTTTGCCATTTAATTATGATAATGAGTTTGAAGAACTCGCTTTTGTCGTCAAGATAGATAACAGCTGAGATAAAAATTATAAAGATATGCACTAATAAACACAATTGCTTATGAGGTGTGAAAATTTATGAGAGATACTAAGTATAACAACTATTAAAAATATAATTAATCAACTTAAGAATAACAGGTATCTCACCTCACACTCTGCCAAATTGCTAAGCGAAAATTTGATGCTTGTTAACATTATGTATAACTAACTATACAAGGTTAAAGAAGGCAACAAAAGTAGATTAAAAGTTAGGTTTGAGATTCAAACTTTTATAACATATCTTTTATAAAAATAAGATTAGTAGATAACGAGAACATCCAATATTTACTTTTAAAAAGCAATCTGAAAAATTGAGACTAATAAGTTAGCTGGTTATCAACATGCCTTCCAAGATTCTTTAAAATATATGACTTCTAAGCGTAATTATTTTAACTATAAAAGGCACTTTGAATTTAGATCTCACTCAAGTTACTTTAGGACTTCACACGAAAGCGAAACTCACCTTAAAATGGAGCGTTTCGTAAAATTTTCGACTATATGCTGCGTTCTGGTAATACTTTTCTCTGTCAAAGAAGGGCGTGCATATACAACTCCAGAATTCATTCAAGAACTTTTGGCGAATGCAGGCAAGAATATTTCGTTTCCATACGATGGTAAGTCAAGTTAATATTCTATATTTTGTTTGTCCTTGCTCAATAATTGTCGTCTCTTTCTAGCACCAATTCAGAATTCATACTATGACTATATTATTGTTGGAGCTGGAGCATCAGGCTGTGTTTTAGCAAATAGACTGTCTGCCAACCCAAACATATCAGTTTATTTACTCGAAGCAGGAGGCCCTGAGACTGTGGTTAATGAAATGCCTGTGTTTACTATTGCCCTGCAAGCAACCCCCTACAACTATGGCTACACAACAGTTCCACAAGAACACTCCTGCTTCGGAATGAACAATAATAGTTGTGGAGTACCACAAGGAAGGGGTCTCGGTGGGTCATCTTTACTTGATTACTCGATTTACAATCGAGGGCATCCTGAGAATTTCGACGATTGGGCTACAGATGGTAACCCGGGTTGGTCGTTCGATGAGGTTCTGCCATATTTTCTCCGTGCCGAGAACTCTAGTTTATTTAATTATCGAAACTCTCCCTACCACAACTATTCTGGTAGTTTCATAAGCTCTGAAGATGTCAAGTATAAAACGCCTATATCATCAGCCTTTGTCCAGGCATGCGATGAAGCTGGACTTAATTATATCGATTACAACAATCCCAACACCAAAAAAGGCTGTTCATATACTCAAGCCACAACACGAAATGGACGCAGACACAGTGCGTATAAGGCTTACATTGAACCAGTTCAAGCAGACCGACCAAATCTTCATGTACTTCCATTTTCTCTGGTCACTAAGATCCTCATTGATGCTGAAACAAATACAGCCTATGGAGTTGAATTCGAACACTTCGGAATAAAGCGCACAATCAAGGCCACCAAAGAAGTAATTCTGTCAGCTGGGCCCTTTCATTCGCCACAACTTCTTATCGTATCAGGTATTGGGCCTTCAGAAACCCTCAAAGAAATTGGAGTTCCCGAAATCGTAGACTTACCAGTTGGAAAGAATCTTCACGATGACCCAAGTTTCATTGGGCCAATTGCCACCGTCAACACCACAATGGCCACACTGTTTGTGGATCGCGTTACGCCACTTGATATTATCAGCTTCACAGCTGGAGATCCTTCAACAAGAGTTTCCTCAATAAGTGCTATTGAAGCATCGGCATATATCGAAGATTTCATTGAACTAATATTGGTATCTGCCACTATTGCGGTTGACTTCGGAACAATATTCCGTTCATCCATCAATATGCGTACCGATGTTTACGATAATTACTTTAAAGATTTAGAAGGTGTGGAGCATTTTGGATTCCTCACCGATCTATGTGAACCTAAATCCGTAGGCAGCCTTTTAGTTGTGAGCAGTGATGTTAAAGTTCCACCCAAGATCAATCCTAACTACTTTTCTGAACCAGAAGATGTGGAAAGAATCTTGAAGGGTATCAAGAAGGCTCTTGAAATCATAGCATTGCCTGGTATGCAAGCAATCAATGCAACTTTGGTAACAACCAAAGTTGCCGGGTGTCAAGATTTCGAATTCGGAATTGATGATTATTGGAGATGTGCGATCAGAGTTTTCACTTTTCCACTGCATCATCACACTGGTACCTGCAAAATGGGACCTGCTTCTGACAAAACTTCGGTTGTAGACTCACATCTGAGGGTTCATTATGTGAAGGGATTGAGGGTCGTTGATACGAGTGTGATTCCTTCGCCTGTTTGCGGGCATACACATGCATCTGCTTACATGATTGGCGAGAAGGCTGCTGCTGATATCATTGCTGATTTAAGTGCATAAGTTTGTTGGCAATTTGCTTATGCTTTGGTTCTAATAAAATTGTATGTGTTTCGAGCATTTTAAAAATAGTTTTTTTTTTTAATTTTTCACAAAGCCTTTATTAAAAAACTGATAAATAAGTTTAATCAAATACAAGATATTATTTATTGAGTTTAAGCTAATAAAAACCAACGAATTTATTTTTTTGACGAAGAAGATTAATTCCGATGAACATGCACACAGCACACAAGTTTGTAAGTCTAAGACACCTTGGTCTCCACCAGTTGTCACCTTTCACGCCATCAAATTATTTTTATTTATTTACATATTCTCCACTAAATTCTAATTTTACCGAATTCTACAAAAAAACCAATGCTACAAAATCTTGGTCCTTAAGTAAATCACATATCTACCACCACTCCACACTCTGCCAATTCTGACAGTTTGATAAGTGTGTATGTATAATGTATAATATGTACATCATAATTTGAAAATCACCCGCCGAAAATCCTGCAACAATTTTTGAATTATTTTCTAAAAAATAATATTGCCTACTCTTAGCATTGTATACAAACATTATGTTTATACACAATGCTCTTGTTTATGGTTTATTGCAATATGTTGCGAACTATACCATCTACATTTATAATATCTTAAAATTAACCTTGAATTGATAGATATTATTATTATTTACCCACAAAAAAGGAATATCATAAACAGGGTACAAACATTGATAAAAGCTGACAACTGGCTAGCCAAGCACATGCCTTCTGCTATAATCTAATCTTAATAATGATTATTTCACTTAATTGTAGGCAGTAGCGGATTTAGGATTTGGCTGTGGGGGGGGGGGGCTGGAGTTTGAGGCAAACATTTTAAATGACTAAATACTTTTGTGCTTAAATTCATTGTTTTTTTTTTCTTAATATTAATAACGCTTCAATCACATCGATTTTTGATAAAATATTTGTAAAATTACAAAATAAATGAAATCACTTAGAGCCGTTTGCTCATACGAAACATAAATATTTATGTTCTACTTAAACGCTTATGTTCTACTTTTTCCTCAGCGTAAACTGTCACATAATTTCTTATGCAGAACATAAACTCTTAAGTTTCGTTTCAGCAAAATTATAATTCATTTTTTCCATTCCAATACGTATTTTTATTAATTACAAAAAGAAACAAACTTGAACTAGGTATATATTATACATACACAGGTACACTGATGAAATAAATACCGTTGTTTTTGTGTAGTTATTGTTATTTTTAACGGGTTCAATTAAACATATATAATGTATAAGAAGTTTAAAGTGCTTGGTGACACGTGTTAAGTGTGTGTTAAGTCAAATTTAAATAAATTTTTAAAATTTTTAAAAGAAAACCCGAACGCATTGAAAAGCCGATACACCCAAAACGAGTCACTGTTTGGTGCGGATTTCGGTCCAGAGTCATAATTGGTCCATTTTTCGAAAATGAGCAAGGAGTGGCCGTTACAGTCAATGGCGATCGTTATCGGGCCATGTTGAACGAATTTTTGCTCACAAAAATTGAAGAGGAGGATATTGGCAACATTTGGTTTCAACAGGACGGCCGGCGCTACGTGCCACACAGCCGAAGCTACACTCGATGTTTTGCGCCATTTTCAAAGAAAAAAAAAAGTTATTTGGCGGACCCTTTATAACTGAGAAGAACTCCTCGGAATAAAACAAAAAAAAAAACATATGAATTGAATCTTAACAATCCTCTTCTGCCAAGTTCAATGTTTCAAGTCACCGAGGTTGAAACTTGCAAAAAGTTTTTACTACTTAATCTTCTGAAACTTCAATCTCTCTATGAACGTTGCCCAATGCTAAACCATTGAGTCTTGGTTCAGACATATTAACGCGTGAATAGGTTTTCAACCTTTTTAGAAGAGAGAAAGTGCGCTCAGCTGGTACAGACATGACAGGGTGTTGCTGCCAAAATTTGAAAAAGTATTTCAATATTTGGAAAGAAAAAAAATTGCCTTTAGATTAGATGATCTGCATAGTGCAGTTTCGGCTTTTTCTAACTCATTTTTCCTGCAATACTTTTGCCACATAATTATTTCTTGTCTAAGCTCACTTTTAGTACAACGTTTGGGCAGATTCAATGATTGTGTCTAACTCATGTTTTGTGGAATAAAGTGGAATCAAACTCAGATAGGTTTGTATAACTTTTAAATAATTCCATTTCACAATGCTGCTGGAGTATTTTTTATTCACAATTCTGCATTTTCTCTAAATGAAACGGATTGATAGGGAAGACTTCTCTTCATTTGAACAAAGTTAATAGTTCTGTTTGGTAACTTAAAATGTCTTAAAAAAATTTTCAGTTTCCTGGCAAAATCTTTTGGAAAAAATGGGTTTTGTGAAAAGCTACCCGTCATTAAAAGTACAGCATTTTAAAAAATGGAAATAAATTAAAAGGGACACAAATGTTAAGTACAATTATTAGAATGACTGAAAAGAATAATTAACAATTGAGAATCATTTTTTAAAAGTAGTGGGGGGGATGGGAAAAAGGCTGTGGAAGGCTGTGGGGGACGGGGGCCTTAGCCCATATAGCCACCCCCTCTGGATCCGCTACTGATTGTAGGTATATTGTCACCAAAAAATAATAATTGATTGTCCCCCTCCTAAGACTTCCTCAAATAAACACCAGATAGATAGATTAGAATTAGTTATCTTTATGTTTTTATGATTATGTCAAAAATGCGTCTCAAAAATTTGCAGATTTCTAAATCAAGGTTGTATTATGTTTCATTTATTTTCTATATACAAAAAAAAATAAAAATATTTATTCTATCTCTTATCAGCAGGTATATGTAGCTCGAAGTTGCTGTCGAGAAAACAATATTTTTTTTTCATGAATTCATAAGAAGCTTGGAGATTATTGTTTGATCGATTTAGTTGTGAAAAAAGTTACCAACCTAACCGACACACGAGCTTATGGAAAAACATTATATTTTTATTCAAGTTCAGGGACTTATACCTAAAAAAAAATATGTAAAAAAGCTTTTCTTTTGTAGGTAAATTAATAAGAATTATCTACTCTACCGCGCGTGTTGTGTCATCATGTGGATGTCATGAGATTAATGGTTTCTATAAAATACAAGAATTTAAAATTTAATTTAATTCAGTTAAAAAATTGTGCATTGAAAACCGTCTATAAATTTAGCAAAATAAAACACTGAATTCTATGTTAAATATCATTATTTCCTTTATACATATAGTGATAACAATTTGTTATACAAACTCAAAGTGTAGTTCATTGAACCTGCCGTGGTATGTATACCTTATATGCATATTTAAAACATGTGAATCTATACCTACTTTTTATTATTTTGTATTTAATTTTGTTTGAACTTTAATCAATTATCAATTAAAATTTTTGATAAGACAAGAGATAACCTCATCCTTCCTAATTGCTTTTTGTATTTATTTAAATTGTTGACTGCGTGTATGTTGTTATCTTAAGTTTATTTTTGTATCTTTGATCCTTGATTGATTTATTGCTATTGTTGAGAAACAATCTACAAATAGAAATAGCAGTGGATCTTCCTTAAATAAATACTGCTGCTGCGTCCTTTGGAGGTGGATCTTAAGACTCATTGCACTCGTGTTGTCACACTGCACGCGTGTATCGCAGCCGTCTTATCTCAGCATCAGCAGTTAATTTTAGCTTGTGGTTGGTAGCTTTTGAATCTTCTTCGCTACACTCCATCGTCCGATGAAAACTGGATGGAATATCATTCAAAAGTTTTTGAAAAATCTTTGATCTCTGAAAAATAAAAAAAAAAATCGAAAACTCTAAAACTCGAACTTCTTACCTTTGAAAAAAAAAACCGAAACCAATTGAGATTGAGTTCTTAATTCTTCGGATCTTCAAGGGAAAAATATCAAAATCAAGAAAAATATCAAAAACAATAATAATGTTCTGTGAGCCTTAAGATCTGTTCGTTTACTTCCCGAAATTGCCAATTTCTACCAATTTTAGTCCAAAGTTCATATCAAAAAAATATGCACGACTGGATGGCACAAAATTGCTCTTGTGGTAAACAACTGTATGCAAAAACACATTGTAAATGCATGAAGCATGATGTTATGATATTTTCAACGAGAAAAGATTAAAAGATTCAAAAGTACTAAAAAAAAAATATTTTTTGTTAATTTTTTTATTTAAAAAAAAAATGTTTTTCAAAATTTATTAATGCAATATTATTTAAAATAATAAGAATCACCAGATTGCCAATCACCAATTTCAATAAAATCGGTCTTAATATGGAAAAGATATACGTGAATAATAAGATCGCCTATTTCCGTTATGAGATTTTGTTTTGCCAAAAACTTGAGACGCAGTTTTCTTACAATTACTTTGGTCATTACGAAGTTTAATCAAAACCATTGGAGCAATTTTTGAGAAAATAAAAGAAAAATATGCACGACTTGATCACACAAACTTGCTCTTGTGGTTAAATACTGTGTGCAACCCCACATTGAAGATGCATGATGTACATATATTTATATTTAACGAGAAAATATTAAAAGAGCCAAAATTACTAAAAAAAATGATTTTTTGTTTGATTTTTCTTTTTGTTTATAAAGAATGTTTTTTAAAATTTTTAAATGCATTATTGTTTATAATATTGAGAAGCATCAGATTGCAAAATTATAACAAAATCGGTTTAACCGTGGCAAAGATATACACAAATAACCCAAAAATAAGACCATTTTCCCATTTTCTCAAAAAACGTGCAATACCTAATTCCGTAATGTCAATTTTTTGAGAAAAACCTGAAATGCAGTTTTCTCAAAATTGACTTAATTATTACAGGTACGAAGTTTAATCAAAATCGTTAGAGCCATTTTCGAGAAAATTTGAAAAAACCAAAATATTTGTATGGCAGCTACCCGTTCTAGATTAGCTAAAACAAAAATTCGAATTTCCCCTCTAGGGAATCACATAAAAATGCTTTATACCAAATTTCATGCCAATCGGTCCACCCTAGTTCAATTTACAGTGGACGCACCGACTCACCCACAGACGCACAGACCGACGGACGCCATGATGAAACCCACTTTTTCGGACTTCTCGATTATCGTAGTGTTAGTTTTGATTATAAACTCGATTTTTTTTTTAAAACGAAACCAATACTTGCCCTATATAGATCAAGTAAAAAAACTGGAAAAGGAAAAAAACCCAAAAAATGTAAACAAAGCCCCAAAAAACAACAAATTAAAAATGCTTAGTAAATTGCATTCATTTGTGGGATATTCGAAAAAAATATGCCATCGGAAAGGTTACTAAAACCTCATATAAAGTCAACCTCAACAACCTTTGGCTGACCAATTTCTGGAACTATAGTTGACCTTTTTTAATTAATTACCTACTAGTTTTTCAGTGCGAGATTAGAAGGCATACTTTTTTTGCGAATATCCCACAAATGAAGTGCTAAAAATCGCTGATCACCATAAAAAACTACATATTTACTAAACATTTTTTTATGGCTGACCAATCGCTGAAACTAGTTGACCTTTTTTGACCAACTACTGACCTTTAAGTTGGCATACTTTTTCCCGAATATCCCACATATGGGGTGCTTATATCCCGAACCCGTTTTTCGGCTAGGGTATACAGCCAGCTCAGCAAATTTTGTATACGCAAACCAAAAACAAATCACATTTTGTTTTATGTATACAATTTCGATTCAAATGTCAAATTTAATTTGTTTACTCAATATTTATGATGTAAAATGCAATACGACGTAACATGACAAATTACATGTCAATTGATATCAAAATGATTTTTATTTAAATTTAAACAAGTGCGCTGACAGAATTGCCCGATTATAATTAATAATGTTTGACATCTTGTCTAAGATAAGCGTTCTAAACTAATTATTATTTTTAATCAGAGTAAACCTATGTCTCCTTTGGGCTTTCATGCTGAAAGTCTCCTTTTATTGTACTCAGTAATTTCCTTTCATTTTTTTTTTTAATAGATATTGTTTACGTCAATAAAATTTATTACCTTTATATTAAAATAAGGTTTTTTTTAATTTTTTTAAGGTTAATAGTTTATGTACCTGTTTGTAACTAAACATCATGCCATTTTATTATCTCCTTATGAAGCCCATCAACACTAACTAGGCTGGCGCATTTAATTGTTTCAAAGTCTATTAGATTGTATAGCAACAACAACCATATTTGTATGTATGTACTTCGAGTGGGAACTTTTGTTATATGAGTTTTTGTTGTTTAAATCTTAAGTCTGTATTTATCACACAATTTATTCAATTTTAATTTTTATTCAATAGTACTTAAATTAAAAAAAAAAAATATGCACGAGTGCGGGATCGCACAAACTTGCACACAAAAATGGATTTTTGTTTTTCTTTCTTTTTTTCAGTTTGATTTTTTTTTTTTTTTTTAATTTTTAAACGCAATATTATTTGAACAATTAAGAATCACCATATTGCAAAATTGTAACAAAATCGGTTTAACCATGGAAATGATATACGCGAATAACCCAAAAATATGACCATTTTCTCAAAAAACTTGTGAGGCCTAATTCCGTCATGTGAATTTTTCATCAAAAACCTGAAACACAGTTTCTTATAGTTACTTTGTTCAAGTAAGAAGTTTCATCGAAATCGTTGGAGTGGTTTTTGAAAAAAATTGAAAAACCCAAAATTTTTGTATGGCAGTTCAGTTACTCCTTCTAGGTGAGCTTAAACAAAAATTCGAATTTTTCGTCTAGGGAATCACATACAAATGCTCTGTACCAAATTTCATACAATTCAGACCACACTTTTAAGCTCTAGCTGAAACTACAGTGGAAGCACAGACATCATTACGAAACCCACTTTTCCGAACTTTTCGATCGTCGCAGTGTCAATTTTGATTACAACCTCTAAATTTTTTTCTACACGAAACCAATACTTGCCCTATAGAGCAAGGAAAAAATAAGAGCAATAATTAAAAAAAAAAAACATGCGTTCGGAATTAATTAACTATACAGTAACTCCTCTAATAACTAATTAGATTGGCATCTACATAAACAATAAATAAAATGATATTGTGATTACTGGTGACATTTTAGACTTGTTAAAGATATTAATAGGTCATCCTTAATACGACGACAATGATTATTTGTTGAGTATTAGCATCTAATGGGGATTGAAAGTTTTCCAGCTTAATATCTTAATTAATCTAAATTTATATGAAAGTTTATAGTCCAAAGACTTATTGGCAAACATTGCAATAAGGAAATTTATTAATTGGTTTGTAAATAAAAATATTATAGAAACAATTTGAATTAGTGCGTTAGAAACAAATATACTTGGGGTAACTATTAATTATATTAATTACATATGTGTAGAAGTATATTAATATTCTTATATATTTATATTAAATAAAAAATTTAAAACTATTTTTTTATTTAATAATTAATATAAATTGTACATTGGGCTGTGGATTATCGTTATAAAGCCAGTTTGACCTTTCAGTAATAGTTTTGTCAACTTTTTCGATATCAATTCAACCGAATTCCATCAAATTTTGTATACAGAAGCTACGAAGAAGTTGAAAAAAATATTTCGTAACAAATATTTAGCACAATTATGAAGTTATGTACCTCAACTCTACATAGGTAGTTTTTTTTTTTTGTTTACATTTTAAGTGACACAGAGCCTCTTTCACTATAGTAATCTTGTCTCACTTAAAACACACGTTACATTGACGTTTTTTATATCCAAAAGTCTAAAAATGTGAAAGAAGTCTCCACTTTTGAGACGTCTGTTGAGGCTGTACTAAAATAACATCCCAATAAAATAAATCCCACCGTACAACGTTAAACAAACTGTTGAATGAAGTTAAAGAATACTTTCCCGAAAAACTTAATGTTTTATCGATGTTAAGAAATAAATAATTACGAACAGACCATATTAGTCAGAAAACGAACTAAGGTCACACTGGTGAAAATCTTCACAATCGCGAGTAAATGCAAAAATTTTGTTGATACAACATCGCATCATCCACATAAATAGTTGAAATTAACATAGACGATAAGTATATATAAATAATTTAAATAAAATAAAAAAACAGGCCCTAAATGATTACCTTGTGATTTTCCAAAACTAATTTTGTAATTACTTGATTAGCAGCCATTGGAAGATCTATCAAATAAATACGACTGAAGCCACAAACGAAATTATCTTCCCTAAATCCGAAAATTTGATTTTTTTGTTTATTGTAGTAGATTTTCGAAAATATTAGGTACTAAACGCGAATAAGCATTTTTTTTAACTTGCTCTTGGTAAGCATTGGTTTCGTGTAGAGAAAAATTCCGGGGTTGTAATTATAACTCAAAACTTAACTATCATCGTAGTGATCGAGAAGTCCCAAAAAGTACAATTCGACATACTGTCCTTTGGTGTTTGCGTGTGTGCATCTGTGCGTCTATGCGTCTGTACGTCTCTGCGATCACTATAATTTGAGCTAGAGTCTAAATGGGTGGACCGATTTGCTACAGGGCATTTCTATGCGATTCTCCAGAGGGGGAAATTCGGATTTTTGTTTTAGCTCATCTAGACCGAGTATAGCTGCTCACTTTTTAAGAAAATGATCTTATTTCTTGCGTTAATAACGTATAACTATTCATTGCTTGAACCGACTTTTTAAAATTTTGCAATCTGGTCCTGCTTAATAATTCAAACAAAAATGCACTTAAAATGTAAAACTAAAAAATCAAGCAACAAAATAACTTTTTATTACTTTTTCTCTTAAAAGATACGTATCATTACAGTATTGAAACTTTAACATGCATCTTCAATGTGTTTCTACATTCCAGTTTATGTTAACAACAAGAACAAGTTCTTGCGATTCAGTCGTGCATTTAATTTCAAATATTTTTTTCCAGTACAATTCTAAGGCCCCAGTTTCACAGTGCAAACAAACCGGAATAAGTGGCACTTAAATCTCTTATTTTGTTGTTTTAAGTGCCACGTACTAATATTTAAACTGTGAAACCGATTTTAAGAATTACTTATAAAAACAAACATTGGAAAAAAAACTCACCCATCCGTTTGCTAAATATTAAAAATGAAAATAAAATGTTTAAATATTTAAAAAAAAAAAAGAGAAATAGAAATAGAAATAAAAGTTTCAGTATAATTAAATTTGATTGATTAATTAATTACAAATTAATCAATTAAGTCCGTAAAAAGAAATTCTGTAAAAGAAAGAAAACACAAAATATGAAATCATAATTAGACCTTGAGGTAGTTCGTCATTATTTGCTATATTTTATTTAAAATTTTCCCCGACAAAGTATAGTATTCGAAAGTTTTTATTTTGTCTATTCTTAAAGTTAGTTAAAATTGAACTTTTAATAGATACATAAACTATTTATAAAAATAATAAATAATTTAATTGGACTACATTTTATTCACTTTCAACCAATTTGCACAAATCCCCACACTTAAAAGGACCCAAAGAGCTTTTGGTAAATATTGGAATTTTTTCATTTGTCGCAAAACTGAGAATGTGTTCATGTGGAAGGTGTTAATGATGGTCTACTCCAGGAATAAATACTGCTTTGACTATATCCGTATGCGATTCACAAACATTTTATCAAGCTCATTATAATGCATAGGTAGCGCATTTAATAACCAAATTACACCTTTAACCCATGCAACCAGAACACAGGGGTAGATTTTCCAGTCCAATTACGAGTAAGTATATTTTCTAAGTCTTTTTGTAAGCTTAACCTCAGCTATTAGAGCAGATAAATTGGTGCTAACGTTGTCAGCTCAATGCAATTAACAGTTCTAGCTAGAAAACCATTATTTTGTTTATATTTTTTTTTTTGTCTTTCTATCAAGAACATGTTTTGTATCTTAAAGATCTTCTAGTTCAAAATACCCACTATATCTATACAGAATGCCACTTGTCAGGCAGATGCTGGAAATTGCTGCCAAGCCGACGACCGACACCACAGCGCGCTGGCCTTTCGTAGTCGTATTGTAAGAGCAGCTCGTTTTTCTTTTACATCACATCGATCAATTGCAAATTCAGCTTGAACGCTCGCGGTTATCAATCGGATTGGCAGTCAGTTTAAAATCTATAAATTCGTTCTACTTTGTTAATATCATTCCATTATTGTGATTTTCTTTTTCTCAATATTTATATAGTGTACTTAAAACTCTTATCTCTGTTCGGATTGCTTTGATAAGATTAGAAAAGAAAACGAAACAAAACGCCACTTCTGAAATTTTGTATACTTAATATTTGTTTTTTTTTTTATTTTATTAAGTTTTATTGTCAGCGAGAATCAATAGTGATAACGTTGCGTGTGTGTTTTGTTTCATCCGCTTATACGGTGATTGAATAAAGTAAAGAATAAATTCAAAGTTTTTAACGGCGAAAAAGAATAAAAAAGACACACGCAGGACTAATTGGAATAATTTCTTGGAAAATTTTTAAATTGTAAGTGAATTTATTATTGTAAAATGTTTTAAGGAAAATGGATAAATGTAAAAAATTATATTTATGGTAGATATGGATATTTATTACCAGAAAATCAAGTCTAGGGTCTATTTCATTTCAAATCAACCTCAAACAATATCCATGCTCTAAAATATAGACTACATATTTTATCCTCTTATGAGTCCAGTAAGGATATTCATTCCAAATGTTGAGGGTTTTTCTTGAAGTTTTCTTATCGTCACTGAGTTATAACAACATGACAGTTGTTAAGTACAACAGCAAATTCGTGCTTCACCAAACACACAAGCTTAATGGAAAAAATGAATTAGAACTCAAACTAACCATCAAGTCAAATAGGAGCTTTATCGCTAAAAAATATCAAAATTTTGAGAAAGCGTTCTTGAAGCTGTGAGAACCGACTAAAAATTTGGGTAGCCATTTTAAATAATTTCTAAATGTTGCTTCGTGAATTCATCATGAAAAAATATAGGTGAACCTTTAATGAAGTTTTGACATTGACAGATCAAAAGAAAGGTTTAAGGGTGCGTTTGTATTAAGATACAAAATTGGTACGTCCTTATTTAAAAACTCGAATTCAAACTTATCGCGTTTTTTTTTTTTAATTTATATTCATTATTATTGGCAGTAGGTAGTGGGAAGAGGGAAATAGTTAATAGTTAATAGTTGTGCATCAGTGCCAAACTGATAAAGTGTAAAGTAATAAGGTGATAAAGTTAATTTTTAATGCGTTTGTAAATGCGAGCGGGTTTTTATTTAATATGGATAGTTAGGGTGCCAACTGCTGCTATTTCAAATTAATGTCAGGAGAACTCTTGTGTGACTTATGACGATAATTTAATGATATAATTGGAGCTTGTTGGCTTTACTAAATGACTAAGAACGTACCTATAACGACTTACACGCGTATTTGGGTACCTACACACAACTTTTTTTTTAATTATTTATTATCCCTCATTAGGTACTAGAGCTGTGTAAATCGTTCATTTCAAATGATCGATTTGTTCAAAAATCGATTACCAAAATGATTCGATCACTTTAACCAATCGATCATTTTCATTTCACTCAGTTCATTATTTCATACTGTTCCGATTCG
Organism: Leucozona laternaria; assembly: GCA_932273885.2. Lineage (NCBI taxonomy): Eukaryota > Metazoa > Arthropoda > Insecta > Diptera > Syrphidae > Leucozona > Leucozona laternaria. Next base: position 15,058,519 of record OW026368.1, on the reverse strand, counting down.
ATTTTTGATGTGTAAACATATCTATGTCGGCTGTAGCGTTAAATAAAAACGTTATGGTTTAACACGTTAAGTAGATCGTATTTACTGAAGTGATTTGACATTTTGACACCTGTCAAATTAAAAGTATTCTAATGGACCTAGAGAGCTGGGCGTGACATTAAGTAATTTCCACCTCCATAATCGATTGGCGTACTCCGTTTTCCGTTTTTCGATCCACCGTACAAGTAATGTTGGCATATTTTGACACCTGTCAAACTAAGTGTTCTGGTGGACCCAGAACGTCGGCCGTGACACTAAGGTAATATCCAATTTTTACTTGCGATATAGGTACTATATGGGAAGTTATGGATTCGTACAAAAAATCGAACTCCATATTTTGATCAAAGTTTACATTACGATGATAGAGAAGTCAAAAAAAGTGGGTCTCGTAAAAACGTCCGTCTGTCTGTCTCTAGGTTCGACTACAGCCTAAACGGATGGGACGATTTTCTTTAAACTTGGTACCTAGCGTTTTTTGGACTTTCCCTTTTTTTTTAGGACCAAAATTAACAGTAGCTGTCATACAAAATTTCTTGGCCAAAAAGGAAAAACTTATTTTTCTCAAATCCAGCGCTACCGAATTTGTTTTTAAGAACTCAATAAATTTAAATAGTTATAAGTTGCCGTTTAATAAAAAACATGGTTCCGAAAAATGGTTATTAATGGTACCTCCCAAAGAACCATTTTTTTGATTTTCGCTTTTCTCGAAAACGGTTAAACTGATACTGATCAATTTTTTTATGAAGAAGTATTAACACATTCTTAATAATATTGTGTAAATTTTCAAAAAAAGTATTTTTTAGATTTTTAAAAAAAGTTTTAATATTTTTTTTTGAAAACTCAATATTTCAAAAACGACTTGGTCGATTTTTATTAAACTTGGTAAATAGCAGTTTTTTTTAACTTTATCTAGAAGATTTTTGACAAAAATTATTCTAATACCCAAAAATAACGGTGCCTCCCATACAAATGTTAAAAAACCTCAAAAAGGACTCCTACAATTTTTTTTGTGTGTTAAAACAAGTACGATCTACCATTTAAAGTTTTTAAAGTTTATATTTTACGTTTATTAACAGTACCTCTCATAGAACGGTTTCTTTAATTTTCGAATATCTCAACATCTGATCAACCGAATAAAATTAGATTTTTTATACAGAAGCTTGTAACAAATATAAATAAAAGTGCCTATCAAAATTTTCTAAAAAATGATTTTTAGATTTAAAAAAAAAAAAATCAAAATTATTTTTTGAAAATTCGATATTTCGAAAACTGGTAGCAGATTTTTTTGTGAAGTTCAATTTTTAACGCAACATTAATAAATGCTTTAAATTGGCGTACCAATTATTTTTCTAAAAAATGTTAACGAAATTTTATATATAAAAAATTAATTATTTTTAAAACCGCTCCTACGATTTTCAAAATTTTTTTCTCAAAAATAAAGATTTATATAAGAAATCAGATGGTGTACATCGCGTTGGGTTAAAACGGATTCAAAGTGTTTTAATCAATTTCTTTGTAATTTTGTTGATTTAAAACAATTCACCAGTTTAAATAGTATAATTTCCTTTTATGCATATTGCATATGTGCAACACTAGCCTATATTGTTAATTTTTGTATACTCACATTATACCACCTGCAACTAAACTAAGATTTGGCAAATGGATAAGATATATACTCCTATAGCTAATTTATTTCAGACTATAGAACCACAATGTGATCGAGCATAAGAGCAAGTTCGTGCGACCCAGTCGTGCATATTTTTTATTTGGTATCTTGGTTTTATTATTGAAGATAAGAGTAGAATTTCCAAAATTAATGTAGGTTGTTTTCTGAAACTCTTTCAGTCTTTTCCCAAGAAAAACATTTGAGATATTTCTTTTCAGTTTTTTGTTTAGAACATTATGTACAACTTTTTGATTTATTAAGGCTATACAAATAAAAGGGGGCCCCAATAATTTGTATACCATAATGTCATAATACACATATTAAAGGTAATGGCGGAAAATTTTAAACAGCTTGGTGTTAAGATGTTACCATGATACTATAGTTAACAATTTACTAACTTTAAAGCTTTTTACTAAAATTTTCTAAATTTTAAACTATTTTTAACTAGTGACGTACTGAGCCTGTTTTCTTAATAAACACCAGCTGATAACGTCTAAAACAATGACATTTCGTGCAAAAAAGTAAACAAACAAACTTTTTTCACATTTTGTATTGTATGATACTAAAAAATAAAATTGTCATTTGGTGATTATAACTAGGTGTACTTAATCGTCTAAATAATAGCGGATCCAGTGCCTCTTCACTTGTCAAAATGTTAATAATTATGTTGTTGTTTCTACGAATGAATGACATGTGCAGTTTTTGGGGGCACTCGAGTAGCCATGTTTATTTTCTGACACTTTCAATTTTGACAACCTGCGCAATATGATTCCTTAGATTTGTGTACTGAGTAAAAATGTAGCCTATGATTATTTTTTTTCGGTTTTAGCAACTTAACATTGAAGATCAATTTCTTCAATTACTTATAGTTTTCATAAAAGAACGACCTAGCAGACATTTCTTTCTGTTTTGATTGATTTTTTTAACTCCCATAAATGTTATATGGAATATGCTTATTTAAAACAGTTTAGTATATAAAAGTTCTGTTTATGCCTTTTGCCGATGGGCATACTTTGGGCACCCAGAGTTTTTTCCAAGTTGCGTGAAGCACGTTTATGCACACCCTACTATCAATGGCGAGCCGAAAATCTGTTATTAAAACTGTTATAAATTTTAATTTCTTTCTCGTCTATGTGGTATAGATGTCACACGTCACTTTTGTCAATTTACCTTTTTCTTTGCATTTCAAAGATTGATAAAGAACTCCGCTCTTTCCTATACATATAATTTTTTTTTTTTCAAATCAGGTAGCTGATTTCAAACACAAAAGTTTGATAATGTATCAAAGTGCACATATTAGGTACTTGTATGAAAAATTTATTGTACCTAATCAATTAAATGATTATATCATTTAACAGAAATTTTAATAATTAACTTTGAGGTCAAGATGGTATAGAGGAACATTGCAATTGTGTGTTGTAATTTTTAATGATTAGGTATATTAACTTAACCCACAATAAAACTAAACTAATGATTACAGGTTAAACAATATCATCAGTAATTTATTACAAACAATAAATAAAGCAATTTGAAATAATACTTAATTAAGTTAGCTTTATATATCTATGAACATATAAAGATTGATTGTTTCGCAGAAGAATAAACAAACTTTGGTTGTAGAAAATTATTATTATTTTTTATTGCAGTAAGTTTGAACTGTTGACCTTTTTTTCTTACCCACGCATCAGCGAGAGTCACAGAAACATGCTTAACACTACGTTTCAAAGATAAAGATGACGAGTGATAAGTGGCAGTTTAAAAACATCAATTAATTATGAATGTGAAAGATGATGTCGATGTCAAATTTAACAACTACAATTTTGTGGAATTTAAGTCTTCACACCTAGATAATTATCACCAGGAACTCTGAATCTACTTCAACAAAATTATAAGTTGTTGTTGTCGTTGTGCGAGTAAAGTTTAATAATAGTGATCATTTTAACTGCAATATTTCTGTCAGAAATGTTAAAACTGCAGTCAATTGACTAAAAAGACTTGGTGTTTTATAAGTTGTTTGTCTTACTTTAAAATTAATGTCAACAGTGATTTTTAAAAGTCCTGATGACCTGAATGTAAACTATAGTGCAGGCAATTGATTAGCAGTAAGTTAACTGCAGTACTTTTTGACTGCTTCCAGTCTTTAAATCACCTGAAAGCTGAAAGTCATCTTAATAGCCTTTTCACACCAAACACAAAACCCGGTTTTAGCGAAAAAATCGGTTTTGGCGTCATACCTACATCGAAAACACAAGTTTTCCCACATTTTTGTAAACCACAAGTTTTCGTAAACTACAGGTTTTATATAAAACCTGTCGAACATTAGTTAAAATTCAGAGTTGATCTAAACAAACTCACCTTTCGATACATTCAACGCTCAATCTAACGTCAAAATGAAAGCCGATACACAGTAGACGCAATGGGACGGGCGTCCTTAATACTATACGTAGCAGTTTGCCTACGAATTAAATTAAGGAAGGTAGGGTTTCTACCTTCAGTTATTTGCTTACGACACGAACAAATCTTGTCAAAAATGGTGAAACAAGCAAATATTCGTATGCAACAAAAGGGAATAAAAAGAATTGTATTGTGAGCCAAACATCGGAAGATGTAAATGTTTAATGCGAAACTGAAAGAGAATATGAATATGAATTCTGACGGCAATGAAACACGAGGCTATAGTTGCTTACGCTTTCGTTTAATTGCTAGAAATGTATGATGTCTTGTTTTTAGCATTTTTAATTATATTTAATAAAATTATGTAATATATTTGATTTTATAAAAAAATTGCTTTAACAATGTTAATTTTTAACCGATTTTATATGATTTATTAATTTATTTTTTTATATATTATGGGCTTAGCTTCACTGCTCTACGCTGCTTTAGCTAAAATTTATTCACTCCAACCACACTTAAACGAGTTTGTTTAGTTTATTTTATTTTAACTTTTGCTGCTTTTCAAAGTATCGCGGTACGCGGCCCTTGTCGCGTCCATTGTGTTGATTAGAAAACAATTGAAATGTCAAATGGAAACGGGTACCTAATTGTTCGGTGTGAACGTATTATGAGTTTTCGTAAACTTTTTGCCGAAAACCTCGTTTCGGGTTTGCTGTGAAAAGGATATTAAAGTTAATTGACCGCATTGGCTTACTGTAAAACCAGAATAATTTAATGGATTGGATTGCTAACTCCCAGGTTTAAGGTGAAGGTACTTAGTCAAGGTTTAAACTATTATTCAAAGGTTTGAGTTAATTGACGGCAACTTTACTGACTGCAGTCTTTACAACTCTCATACAGCCTCTCGTTATATATTTTACACGCAACCTGAATGTTACAACTAACAATACAAGAAGGTAACACAAACATTGGCCAGAAATTAGGTTTTTCCTTACTTGGGGAATATAACTGTTGATGAACTATAGGGTACTATCAAGTCCTTGAGTATGTATGTATTTTGTCATCATATTCGATTATTTACTGGCATTTAAGAAAATATTTAATGAACACGGTTGTTTTGACGTGTACCTACCTATTACCAATACCTACCCGTGGCATTAAATTCCATATAACAGTTAAGTAACTCTTTGTTTGCAATGCAATGCAGTTTTACCTTGAACCTACTAAACACACATTTCCTGGGATCTCCATATAGAAAAATCTTTGCAGTATATGCAGTGTCAGCATAACTAATAAAAAAAAATTCAAACTTTGTTCAAGTTAGAGAGTTAGCAAATATTTTTATTGTTCAACTTATAGAGTATAGGTACCTACATATACCTTCCTTCCTAATAGAATATTTCAAATTATCACGCCTTAAAAACAGTTTGTTCGACTTATAGGCTAGGTACCTATCTATATATTTAGTATAATGCGTAGAGGGAACAAACATAATTTCTATTTTTAGAAGCACATCAATTTAAATTCTAATTAACTAAGGTAAACTGATTTATTAAATTACACAAATAATAATATGGTTCTCATAAAGAAAAACATATGTTTGGGTATAGGTACTCACTCGCAGTAATAACAATAATTTAGTGATAAAAAACAGTAGATGTAGTAGAAAAAACTAGAATTGATTTGACTCATCAGTTCTGATGGGGTGTGTGAGGCCTGAGAATTATGATCGTTTTGATTACACCTCAAACATTACAAAAAAAAAAAAAACACGTAAAACAATATAATTAATCTCTTAATCTCGAATCAACACTTATGGCATTTGATTTAAATTCAATTCACACATTTAACAACATAAACAAAAGTGTAAACAACTATACATCGCTACTCAGCAACATGCTGTTTTAATAAATGTTCTTAAATATGAAATCGAAAGAATATAAACATGTTTGTATACAAATAGAGAAATTTTAAATTTGTATTCGCCTGAAAGTATGCAATGGAATTTCTTAGTAGCTCTTTCAGACAATAATTATTGGTTTCCTTGAAAAAAAAACCTAAACATTTTGGGAGCTGCATATTTTTCATCTCGACTTTAACTTTTTAAGTATCCAACCATGAAGGTAACTTGAATTCCTTAGTCCCCTTTCACACGAGGAAACAAGTTGCTGGAGATTTTTTTGACGTTTTCTTTTAATTTCCTCAATTATCTCCTGTTCCTTTCACACGAAGAAACAAAATCATGGAAACTTTCTGTAGTTTCCTTTTAAAATACCTTCGTTGAACACACTCTACTGGGTGTGTGAAGAGGAATGTCAAAAAAATCTCCTCGAATCGTTGACCGGGGAGATTTCATTTTCCCCTCTTACTTCTTTCCCTTCTCACCAACAAAATGAATGTTGCTGGCAACTCAGTTTCCTCGTGTGAAAGGGGACTTATAAATATGTGTGTTGTTTTTTTTAGAGAATTGACTAATCAATCATTCTGTTTAATAAGCGAATTTGGTTCAAATTTCATACAGTGAATTTATAAATATGTGTGTGGCTTCTAAAATAGAAATTCGAACTTTTTTGATCTATGCTGGCGGTAGAGTGAAAAAAAAACGTGAACGTTCGTGTGCAACATTACGTCGTGCAACGTTACGTTGTGCAACGTTACGATCTGCATACTAGGACGGGTGCGTTCAGTGAAAAAAATCTTAAGATCCCCTTCAAGCAAAAACAAGTCCGTTTTGGATCCGCGCACGTTGATGTTTACACATATTAACCGTGACTCCCGGCACTCACACAATTTTTTTTTTAAAGCTTATCTAAAATGGGTAGATTCCTCATAAAATCATTTTTTAAATACAATTTTTTTAATAATATTTGTCTAATTAGCTATTTTTTAAATTTTTTTTTTTTTAGAACTTTGAAGTCTTGTAATGATCCTTTGAGATCCTCTGCATAGAAATTAAAAAAAAAAAAAAACTTACCAAAATGCAAAACTTAAAGATGTTGGAAATGAATTTCGATAGCGAAAATTGCAACTACAATAATGGAAAAAGCGATCCCAAAGAAGATATGTTTGCTGAACTTTTAAGAAAAACATCTGTCGAAGGTGATCAACAAGAAAAAGATGACATTTATTCAAATGCCAAGAGGAAAACATGCTCGCAGATGTGTTTTAACATAAGTAAGTGCATAATTATGATGTATTATAATTTAAGACTTATTTTTTTAATTAAATATTTGATAAATAATGCTGGATTTACACGTCGGAAGTATATCTGTCAACTAATGACATGTAAATGATCCAAAACCTGCCATTATTTTTATCAAAAACGTAATGCCCAAGTGAAAGTGACATTTAATTTTACCACTATACTCACTCGTGTAAATACGTTCTGACATCATTTCAAAAATAATGAAAACTAATGGATCTGGATCTACCCCACTGACAAATTATCAGTATTCTGGCAGTTAACTTTTAAAAAACTGACAGAACAATGGAAAAATAAATTTTTTTGGCAGTATACTGACAGAAAACTGCAAAACTGTCAGTCGTGTAAATCCAGCATTACAATGAAAAATGAACCTGCTCTTTCTTGCCGTTATAATGCCACAGCTGTAGAGAACCATTATTTGAGTCCGTTTGGATAGTTTAAGTTATCGGATGATCAAATTAACGAAAGCCCGCACTGTATTATTTTTCGGAGGAGTTTTATAGCCTGGTGCTGCGTAGTGGCTTTTTTAGTCCTCTAACTTTTTTTTTATTTTATTAATGTTCGGTTTCACAAATATTTAACAGGCTTTTAAATTTTCAAATGACGTATTTTGTATGGAACAAACTTCATTTTAAGATTTGAAAGCCTGTTAAATAGTTAAAAGGGCTTTATGAAATCGGCCATAAACGAGGTTAATTTTACAAATTACAATTTTTAAATAGGGAGCAATTAGCACTGCTTATAAGAAAAAAAGTAATTGAATTAAAGAGAATTGAATCGCGAATGAATAATTTTCATTTCGTTCCAATAAACTTCAAACTTGGGATTTGTTTAAAAACTCTTTTGAATGGAAGCGTTCATTAGCTTTATAGCGTGTTTTTTGCAAGCCCGTTGAAAAAAAAAACAATATTGGGGTTTAGCGATAAACTATTTATAACAAGTAAGTAATTCACGCCGGTAACAAGGTATTTCTCCGTGCTTAAGTTAAACCCCGAGAATTATCTGCGAATATAAAGGGTGTTTTTTTTAAAAACGAACCCAATCATTATTTTGGTAATAAATTTGCACGATTTGCAAACGTTGTTCAGGAGTAAGTCTATTAATTATAAAATGGCAAACCAAACCAAGCATAAATCAAGTGACAGCTGTGAAAAAAACCAACTCCTAAAAAAAGTATTGCCAGATTGAAAACCACACGTCAAAAAAAAAACACCCTTCATAAGCCCGAAGGGAAAAAGCTGTTGTTCCATTTCACGTGTAAATATACTCTTCAAAGCGTTTATCGTCGTCTTTTCAAGTCAATTATACAAAAAATCAAAAACTGACGCGACCGACGCGACTACGAGAAACTCTTTTGTTTTATGACAAATAAAAATTTATTGTTTATGTATTTCCATTTCAGATACCTACCTGCAGGTTGTTTTCGGAACCTTCTTCACATTATTAGCTCTTTTGCTTTTTAAATGGTCCCTTTTTGATATTTTAACTACGAGTCGATTGCTAATGACCCCAAACTTGCCCCCATACGAGTTATGGGCCAAACCCGAACCAATAATCTATTGCAGAGTTTACTTATTTACAGCTCTCAATGGAGAGGCTTTCCTCAATGGCACAGATAAGAAATTAAAAATGAAAGAAATCGGACCGATAGTGTTTCGGGAACAACTCGAACACAATGATATTGTTCGTCATGAAAATTCAACTTTATCCTATACAGCTAGAAGGTATTTGCAGTTCTTGCCAGATTTGAACGAGCCAGGCATCCTTGATCGATATATCATAGTGCCGAATATTATTTTGCTTGCAATGGTTGAAAAGCTGGCTGACTCGATGTTTACCACAAAGATTCCATTCAATATGATTAGCCGAAGTGACAAGTTGTTTGTCAATATGACAATAAATGATTATTTTTGGAATTTTACGACACCCGCATTGCTGACTGTGGACAAGTACTTGCCGTTCCTACTTCCAACGGATAATGGCGGAACATTGCACATGGTAAAGTTGGTATAGCATAATTACACTTTGAAAATCAGAAATTAATTTGTTGTTTTCTTTAGGTCTATAAAGATTTTACGGATCGTGTCAATGTCAGAATTGGACCGAAGTATAACGCCCAGGAGTTCTTCACTATAAACACATTTAGTTATCAGAAAACTGCTCCTAATTATCGACCTGAACGTGGTGACTGCTATGCCGACCTTATGAATTCGACAGAGGGCGCCATATATCCGAATCAAGTGTCTAAAGATGTGATATTGTGGTACTGGCGTAAATCAGTGTGTCGTCCAGTGCCACTTTACTTCCAAAAAGAAATGCAGATCGGAGAGCTCAAAGCCTACAAGTACATCACTCACGTGGACTGGTATGATCGGGAGAAAAACCTTACTGCTGATTGCTATAAGGGATTTGGGAGAACACCACTTCCCGACGGTCTTTCTGATGTGTCGAAGTGTTACAATGGTAAGGTAGCTCCTTAAGCAACCTATAGACTTATCTGATGAATTATCATCTTTCTTAGGTCTTCCAATTGCTGTTTCATCGCCGCACTTTTATGGACGGTCTGGCATCTGGGAGGACAAGCTCGAAGGATTCCACCCAAACTACGATTCTCATGGGTCTTATGCCATAATTGAACCAATAAATGGAGTTCCACTCGATCAGAAGGCACGATCACAAAGTAACTTAGTTCTTCCCCAACTAAGTGGATTTAGCCGAGAAGTCAATAGGTTCAGTGAGATGATAATTCCAATTATTTGGTGTGAATATGTAAGTTTCGAAAAATCCTTCCAATTGGTTTGAACATTTCTTATTCATTTTTCTTTTTTAGCATTTACCAAAAGTGACACCTGAGATTACAGCCCTATTGATCTTCGTATCGAATATCTTGCCAAGGTTGCGTTATATTGTACCTGTGATATTTTTAGCTATAGGCTTAGTTTTAATTTACTTTGTGATAAAACGGTTGAACGATGACATAAGTTTAAGTGGCTATTCAAGGGTGAAATTATTGTGGCGGCGAGAAAAGAATCAATACTTACGACGTAAGTCTAGGGGATAAATTAGAATTAAGTTAGAGTTAGTTAGCGAATGTGGTGCCAAAAAAGGGTTAAGTATGTTTTAATAAAAAATTAAGATTTAAATAAATAATAATAATGCAAGTGGGTTTAATTAAGTTCATAAATTGGATAACAAATTTGCTAGTTGAATAAATGCTCCACTATTACAACTATAAGGTAATTTTAAATTGCAGCACAAAACTAAATTTGTAAATAAAAATGACAAGTATTAGCTCTTGTGGTTACAAATAAAAGGGTCAAGTATGGTCTAGTAATGTAATGAAAATGAAAATGAAGTTTTTAACGAGAAAATGGAAAGAAAATTCAAAAGTTGCTACGATGAAAATTTGTTTTTTTCTATGATTTTGTATTTGAACTTTTTGGTAAGAAGCACCAAACTTATAAATAACAACAAAATTGATCAAGCCACGAACGAGATATTCGGGAATAATACAAAAGATAAGTATTATTCCAATTGATTTCTGCATTACAGGAACGAAATTTTATCAAAATCGTCAATGCCGATTAGAGATTCGTTGAGACACGTTGGTGAAAGCCAAAATACCGAACACGCCAAAAAATATGAATTCCAAAATTCCGAATGTTTATATCCCGAATGTCATAATCCCGAATGACATAAGATCCCGAATGGCATACAACTTTCTTTTGTATTAAAAACCGTTTTAAAAAAGTACTAAGCTAAGCTACAATAAGATTCTAGGCTTTAAAATGTACTTTTTTCATTGTTGATGTTTGTTTTTGTACTTACTTGTAGATATTTGTTAATTTTAATAAATATTTAAAATGCGTTGAAGAAGTTCGTGCCTAAAGACTCTAATTATTTGTTCATCATATATTTTTTCCGTTCGGAAATTTGTCCGTTTGGGATTTTGACATTCAAGATTCTCATTTTCTGGCAATCGGGATTTTGGGATTTAGAATTATGTCCCCTCTCGTTGTCCAAAATGTAAGCTTAAATGGAACCTTATATAGATTAGAAATACTTTATCATTTTGATTTTTTTTTATCTGTTTGTATCGATTACTTTGTGACCTGATGACGGGAAAGTGTGGGGGGTGGTTCCGTTTGTCAATCTATTTTGACGTCCTAGGATCAGTTTTGGGACTTCTAACACTTAAGTGCTATTTCTACCACTTTTTGCTGTTCATGAAAACCTACCACCTAAAAATCCAATTCTACCACTTTTTGCAACTCACCTTTAATCTATCTTTTCACTTTACTATAAACCATACGACCCAACCACCCCTCAAATTTTTAACTAAATCGGTATGATTTCACCAAAGTTCTTTATTACCTCAGTTCTCTTTCTTTGTGTCTGTGTTGGTGGTCTGTGATCTTTACAAGGAAGCATTGGCCGAGTTCAACGCACATCTGAATATTCAGAATTCTGAATTTTTGAAGCTCTTGATTGGCCAGCTGTCAGAAAAAGTTCTGAAAATTCAGATGACTTCTGACAGCTGGCCAATCAAGAGCTTCAAAAATATCTATTTTTATGTTTAAAGAGATCAGACAACTAAGATAATGGCCGAGTTCAACGCACATCTGAATATTCAGAATTCTGAATTTTTGAAGCTCTTGATTGGCCAGCTGTCAGAAAAAGTTCTGAAAATTCAGATGACTTCTGACAGCTGGCCAATCAAGAGCTTCAAAAATTCAGAATTCTGAATATTCAGATGTGCGTTGAACTCGGCCATTATCTTAGTTGTCTGATCTCTTTAAACATAAAAATAGATTGTTAACTTTTGCCATAGAGTATTAATAATGAAGAAGTTTCATTTAACTTTTCATGTATGTATAATCTATTCATTAATTATCTTTTGAGTTTAAATGTTTTGGATTTTGGGTTTGGCTTTTGGCTAGGGTATAACAAAAATTGTATAAACATGCGTACATATTTTGATTCCAAAGCCAATAACGTAAGTACAGCCAATTGCCAATCTTTAATGCATGCCTATTGCTTTGTTTATCTATTCCTCGTTTATTAAAGTGAAAATATTAGAAATCAGTTTTAGGTCTGACGAGACATTTTTCACCAAATATAACGAACCTAGAATTGCTTAATAATGAGTGGAGAAAACTAATTGGAGAAAATCACTAACTCCAAATTTTTAAAACTGATGACATTTTTTCACAATGACGTTTGATAAAAAATTTAAAAGATGATATGGACAATTTATTGTTTGAAAACATTTCTTCATATGCCTATGTTGGAGCTTTGTTGCTTTCCGCATAGCAGTGCTGCTGCGGAACGTAAATTTTCCGATTTTAAAAATATAAACAATGAAAAAAGAAATAAATTGGAAACAACAACTGTTCACAACATTTTAACTGCAAATGAAATTTTATTCAATGATCAAAATTTTAATCCTCCAGAAGTATTAGTAAAATATTCTTCAAGATTTAAATTTTCTGACAGTTTATATAAAAAAAATGAATTGGAACGAGTCTAAAATGAAATTGTATATGTATGTATGTACAGTACATGACTTGCTTCCAGATATAATGTGATCTTTGAAACATAAAGAACTGAAATGTTATTTATTTTATTTTCATTTTTGTATTTGATTTATTTTCAATGGGGCATATTCATAGTCACTTTTAAACTCCAGTTTATCTTAGACCTGGGCTTATCCTTATCTAAATAACATTGAATAAACCCCAGTCTAAGATAAACTGGAGTTTAAAAGTGACTATGAATATGCCCCAATAAAGTAATTGAATATACAATTTGTTAAATAAAAATGGCTTTTCATTTCTACCATTTTTCTACCACTTTTTGACAAACTTTCTACCACTCTTTGGCTTGTACGAGGTCCCAACACTGCCTAGGATTGTATCTCTCATCCCTCGATGGAGAGAAGTAGTCGCTAGATCAGTGGTTTACCGACTCAGAGAGACTCGTGGTCCACTGAGTTGACTTCAAAATGGCCGCGGTAACTGTTTGGGAATCGTCGGAGGAAGAAATACTGAAGAAATCTACAGAATTTTAATCTTGAACTTAATGAAATGAACAAAGCGCTTTGGAACTTTGGAAATAAGACCATTTTGCAAGGTATTGACTAAAAAAATATTCGTAGAAACGGTTATAAGCAAATGGTAAGGAAAGCTGCGAGTAAATCTAAACTCTTTCATGAAAAAGTTTGCCACAGTTTGCATGTCTAAAATTTCGGAGTGAAAAAATTTTTCCTTCGTGCGATATAAACATATTCGGTAATACATCTCGCTTGAAGCTCCATCGCCACTCCAAGGCTATAATTAAGACAACTTCTAAACTCATCAAATCAATGAATTAGAAACAAACTACCGGCTTATCTGATTTAGATGCTTCTAATAATAGCAGAATTAAGAAAACTTGATAAAATATCAAGTTCAAAGAATCAATAAAGATCATTTTTAATGTCACATAATAATAATAAGTGTAAGTACTCTATCTCGTTGGCGTCAAACTCGACCACTAAATCAAAAAATTTTGACACTGAGAAAGCCAGACAGATTGATAAAAACATTGAAAACATTTAATAAAATTGTTTACGAACCAATTATTATCGTTTATATTTGAACAAACAATATATTTATTTGAGTATATATAAGTTAATACACCCTCAACCAAAAAACATAAAATTACAGATTAAGTATAGCCAGACAGACAATTAAGAAAATTTGTTATTTTGTGTACTAAAAAAAAATAAATTACCTTTAATTTAGTCGAATTAATGATTAAAGTATTAGACATCTCATGACCCTTGCCATTTCCTTATCGTTTTCCAACGAAAAAATAATTCACGTACGTTTATGATTTTCACCAAAAAAACTAACATTTTTTTTAAAAAACAGCATAAATGTACAGAAAAATACGATTGCAGATACTTATATCACTGAAATGTTAAATGATTATATAGGTATATTTAGACCGTTCAGATCAAGGTTAATTTAATATTTTCCAAAATTTTAAAAATGAAAAAAAAACCATCTTTCGAGGTACATATATATCTACTTTAAAGATTAAGAAGTTTAGATGAATCCAGTTCTTACTGGTCGACATTTTGTTTTTCAAGGCTAAGAAATATCATCAAAAGACCCCCAATCGATATGGCTTTATTTTTTGTTGTCCAACTTAGCAACAAAAAGGAACTAATAGTTTACTATTTTAGTCTATTACCTGATTTTATTTTTTTTGAATAACTTATAATAATTTTCGGGGATTAACTTAAGCGCCGAGAAAAACTCTGATACAGGCGTGGCGTGATTTTTTTCCTGTGATAGCGTCGCTAATTATAGATGTCGTTTTTCTCATTCACCCTTATTCCGTAAGGCGTTGACCGCCACATCGACGAAAAACGACATTGAGAACTTGGCATTACTTAAAGCGTTCAAGGCCAATTTGGCAAAAACGTCTGTATTTACGCCAATTTCTGTCGTCGAAAAATTTGTTAACGACAATAACGAAAATATGATGAAAAATGTTAGACTTTTCCACTAGTTTTTGTTTATGTAATTTTGTAACAAGTCAACGACAAATGAAAAGACTTGTTTAGCTCATGGAGCAAGATGAGCGCCTGGCAAAAAAAAAATTACAGAAGAGATGTCTCTTCAACCGCGAGTAGAAATGCTGAATGGGTAGATTTTAAATCTGAATAAAATTATGATTAAACGAAATACAAAACCATTTTTCAATGTAATTTTAATTATAATATATTACGTACTTTGAGTCTAGTAAATCTAATGGATTTTCTTTGGATCGAATCCCTCTCCTCTGCAGTAATAAGTCTTTCTTTCTGTTTTCTTCCTCTTCGTCGTCACTGTTGCTCCATGAAAAATAACTTGCTACACTATGCATTTCTCTGTGTTGTCTCTATTTTGAAAAAAATTCACCCAAAGAAAAACAAAAAATTCAAAGCAAATCTTTTTTCAATTGAAATTTGAATTACTATGATTTGTCAAATGACAGCTGTTTTCGTGGATTACAGACGCACAGACGCACAGACCGACGGACGGCATGACGAAACCCACTTTTTCGGACTTCGCGATTATCGTAGTGTTAGTTTTGATTATAACCTCGAATTTTTTTTTTTACACGAAACCAATACTTGCCCTATAGAGCAAGTAAAAATGGATGCACTAATTTTGACAGATCGAAGTAATTGCGAAATTTTCGAAAACGAACGATTTTTAGAACATTGAATTACATTTTACGTGAAATTGAAAATCGATTTCAATTCGATTTAGTACGAAATGCAGAACATGGATTTTAGCACCGATAAAAACTGTTTTACCAGCACGAAGTTATCAATATTTTCTTTGAAAATGTCAAATACACCACTGGCCTTTTCGATTGGTAATCCGGGAGAACGATTTGATACGTGTGAATCCTTCTGGAACGATTCTGAAGCAAATTTCTCTTCTTTTCAGAAGAAGAACTGTCATTCTGACTCCAATCGAAAAGGCCATGAGTTATGGTTATGGAACCAAATCTTTATTTTATTAAACAAAATTACCGAAAGTATCTTGGAATTGAATTTGTTTTATTTTATTGACATGGGCAGCATTTCAGAGCCTTAACTTTGGACTGCGAGTATAAGATGGGTTGGTTGGCTATAATTTATGTTTGAAAATTTTTCCAAAGTGACGGATTTCAGCACAACAAACAGACATCTTTTATAGCTGATAAAATCAGCTGTTCATCGTATAACGAACATGTTTATAAGATTTCGTTAAATTTTTTAATAACTTTTTGAAGCTTAATAGACTCGTCTGATATATTTTTACCAAAACTGATCCATGCTCATATTTCAATAATTATTTAGTTTTAGGTTTCCGATTACCTAACTATTTCTGAGGTCCGTGGAAATCAAACTCTAAAATACTACAAAATCATCGATGTCAATAAAACTAAGTTTATAAAGTACTTATACATATTTTAAATTAGGACAATAAGTCTGTTGAGTATATTCAATGTTCATATAATGCTGTCAAATGGAATCTTGTCTAGTATAGAATCTATGTCTCTAAATATAAAAAATATACCCTCTTCACTTCAATTATACTATTATGACAGATAAGGAATAAGGCTGTCTGGTCTTTACTCAAGGATTATCAGCACATTTATGAATCGTAATTGTCTGCTTCTCCCGACACAGTATAGATACAGTTTATGTTTCAAAACATAGATAAGAAAATTATACGAATCGGTCAGCTTAAAACTTAGACTAGGTATATAAATAATATAGGAACTGTTTGTGACAATAATGTAAACAAAACTGGCCTTATCAGTGCAATGGTTTTCAGGAACACGTGCAATATTGCTATTTGATGGAGGTTATCACAGATAAATTTCTTTAAATTTTTTAAACCATAGCAACTCATATGTGTGACTTCGGTTAAAGGGTAAATTAACACTGATGGTGTTCCATGGGATCACCCCCATTATTTAGATACAATCCGACTTGCAAAATTATGCAGGATCTGTTCATGGAAAAATATGAAAAGCTGTTGGTTCTAAATAATTCTAAAAATAGAATCAGAAGTGTGCCTGATGATCGATTATAAACTCTGTGATTAAGGGAACGCATCAAGATTGAGTTGCAAACAAACCTACACCAAAACTTATAGATGCAATATCAATATGTCTGAAAGGTGCATCGTACCCACTTAGCTATCTCAATAAAAAGCAAATAATCTATATAATTATTGTCGTTAAATCGAATTTAATTGTTAAACGTCTGGACTTGGTTGTTGATTTAATGTGTTTTTTTTTAATGCCAGTTTAACTTGACCCTTCTGAGTTTCGAAATTCAGGTTTCAAGGAAATGTATGCATGAATCATGGAAAAAGCTTGAACACAATTAACAGTTTCATAGAATTGCTGCTGAAGGTATGCGATGATAGAGCTCTTTACTAAATAGCAGAAACGTCAAAACCATCACATTGTATGGCAACTGACAATTGTATATACATATATTTGGCCTTGTATGCGGTAAATAAATATTTGTAAATAGCACGATTATTGAAATAAAAATTATTTTTAAATCTCAAAATTCAGCAGAAATTTCCCTAAAAAATAAAAGCCGGCATGAAATTTTGTATCTGTCAAGTGCCACAAAATTATCAATGATGGCTGTCACTTTTGGCTTTGACAGTTTCGGAAATTTCCCTATGGATCTCTGCCACCAAATGTCAGAAGTGTCAGTGTGAAATTAAAAAAAAAAACAATCTGACAGCACTCCCTGGTTGGAAAACAAAACCAAATGCCGAAGGCACGAAGGCGAGCCAAAAAAAGTCGTGTGTTTAATAATAGTGATTAATATGTAATAAAATTAGTATTTTTTTGTATCAAACACTTGAAAAAATGTTCACTTAAATGTTTAAACACTAATTAATACGTAATTCGATCGCAAATTTAAGTTTTCAGTTCCAAATACAAAAAATAATCAAATGACCGGATTTTTAACACTGCCAAGAGCATGTAAATATTTTCCAACCAGGGACTTTTTTTGTTGTTGTTTTTAGATGTCAAATTAGAAGGAGAAAAGACAAAGACAAATCTTGGAAGACCTCTATTCCATCGTTTATGGTCATGGTCATACAACCAATGGTAAGTGTTGCACAGACCACAGATTAGCCATATGAAGATGAGAATGTTTCGTACGTTTCAACCTCCAAAACCCATTTGTTTACATAGTTGTATTTGTAATTTCATCCCGCGTCGATGAATAGATGTGAATTGCAACAACAATTTAACCAGGTGTGTGAAGATCCCTACTGTCTATGTGTGAGATTTTTATACACACATTCTCATTTTTTATCTGATAACTGCCAGTTCAAGCTTGTAGGCAAATTAAAATGGCTACCGGGGATTCTCATATTCATGTGGCTAATCTGTGGCACAGACTATGTGGACACTGCGACAAAATAAATGCGCCAGTCGGCTAAACCCGTTGTATTGTATATAGTCCGCTTGCACCGACTGATTGGACAACTTTTTTTTTTAACCCAACGCAAATCGTTACAGCGGTTATATCGTGTATTCACCGCTTTAAAAACAATCCCAATGTAAAACATAACTCTTGCACAAAATTAAATTTGTTTCAATGATGGACATGTTTTGACGAACTCGTGTGGCTTCTGAAGAGTAAAACGCGTGCACTTTAATCAATTTCATAGGAGCCTAGAGGTACAATTTACATGTTAAATGCATAAACAACTTATCCCCTTCGAGCTTAACCAAGCACGGAGAATTCTCGGGGCTTAACTTAATCACGGAGAAAAACTGTGTTACCGGCGTGAATTGCATACTTGTTATCGATAGTTTGTATGCAAACTCTATTTTGTTTCTGTGATGGCGTCGCTAATCCCGTATGTCGTTTTTTCACTCAAATCCTTTCGGGCTTGCAAGAAAACACGGCTTATAAAAAGGTTATTTTTTAGCTGGTTTGGTTTTGGCAACACAGGTTTTGACAGCTGACGTGTGTTTAGTACCTTGTGTCACTGTCAAACAGCTTCATTTTGGTTTGCAATTTAACCATGGATCGTCTTACAAATGAACAACGCTTGCAAATTATTGAATTTTACTATCAAAATTCGTGCTCGGTTCGAAATGTTCATCGCGCGCTGCTTCCATTTTATGATCGGCATTCTCGACCTTCTGAGCAGTCTATTCGGAAGATTGTGACCAAATTTCGCACCAAATTTACTTTGTTGGACATTAAACCACCGACACGTTTACGTACTGTGCGTAGTGAAGAAAATATTGCGGCCGTATCAGCTAGTGTGACAGAAGACCGCAAAATGTCGATTCGGCGCCGTTCCCAGCAGTTAGGCCTTTGTTACAGCACTACGTGGAAAATTTTGCGGAAGGATTTGGGCGTAAAGCCTTTTAAGATACAGCTGGTGCAAGAACTAAAGCCAGCCGACCTACCACAACGCCGAATTTTTGGTGAATGGGCTCTTGGAAAGCTGGCCGAGGATCCGCTTTTTTATCGAAAAATTGTGTTCAGCGATGAGGCTCATTTTTGGTTGAATGGGTACGTAAATAAGCAAAATTGCCGCATTTGGAGTGAAGATCAGCCAGAAGCATTGCAACAGCTACCAATGCATCCCGAGCATGATAACAAACTTTTTTTGCCCGAAATGGAAGTTCTTGACTTGCATGATATGTGGTTTCAACAAGACGGTGTCACATGCCACACAGCACGCGAAACAATGGCGCAATTGCGAGGCGAGTTTGGTGAACAGTTAATTTCACGTTTCGGGCCGGTCAATTGGCCGCCTAGATCGTGCGATTTGACACCATTAGATTATTTTTTGTGGGGGTATGTCAAGGCTAATGTCTATAGGGACAAGCCCGCTTCGATTGACGCACTGGAAGCCAACATCCATGCATTCATTCGTGAGATACCGGCCGATATGTGTGAAAGAGTATGCCAAAATTGGACTCAGCGGATGGGCTACCTGAGACGCAGCCGCGGTCAACATTTGCATGAAATTTTCTTTAAACATTAAATTGCAAGGTTCAAACTATCGATTCAAATAAATATTTTATTCATTTTTTCGAATTTTTTGTGTTTTTTTTTTTTTAAAGTTCTAAACCTCTTAAAAAATCACCCATTATAATCTTTACTTTGGGTAAATCAGAGTTTGTTAACCGTGACATAAATTATTAATCTAGTCAAACGATACATGGAGGTTTGCGTTAAATCAGAGTCTATTAAAATTTTTGTGAGCACCATGCAGATAATCCAACTAAGTTTATGGTTTTGCGGAAGGATTGGCCGTTATCTTGGATTTATGAATTTTAGAGTTGAAGTCAATTCTCTCAGTGAATATTAGCGCAACATTTTAGACGAATTAGTAAGATGTTGAAGCATTTTTAGTACGAAGATAATTTAGAAAAAAAAAAATTATTGTCAAATTTAAAGCAAGTTAGCATACACAAGTGTGCAGAAACACTCTTCTTGCATGAGTAGGATATCAAGTTTGTGACAAACTATTTGTCATTATTCTTCCAAAGCAACTGGAAACTATTTCAAGTCAAACTTCAGGTTTTTTCTATCCCCAAACTACCAGCGAAAATTAAGGTACGAGGTCTAAACATATAATACATTTTTAGTCCATTAAAATGGACCATCAATGTAACTACCCTGTGACATAAAAGGGACTAAAGGGAGTGGTCACCATCTTAGATTTTAGTGATAAACTATATCCATATCGGTTCACATTGGTTTACATGAAAAAATAATTTGTAGCGCCCTCTTTAGCCGTACCAAAAATCATTTAAAATAATTGGTACATGAAACCTGTGTAGAGAATTATACGAGCTACAACATTTATAAAAGTTTTTGTAAGCTTAGAAATTTTTGAATGCTCAAAATTCTGAAATATGGTGTCAGATAAAATTTGTTGAAAATATTGTCGGGAACAGTTATTTTGTCGTCATTTCTGAGATAATTAAAATTGAATGGGGAGGAGTGGTTCAACTCCCATTTATAGTAATTTCAAAAAAGAATGTATTTAAATATTACAAAATTTTTTGAATACAAATATGTAGATATTGTTATTTTTGATAAAATTAATAAATTATCTAAACCAATAATATTGAAGAACCCACACTGTTGTGTACGAACGTTTTGTTAAAGTTAAATAAACAAGTGAATTCCTTTAGCCTTCTTGGACACATAATATCATTACAAAAAGTTATAAAATACAAAAAATTATGTAAATATAATTTGTCGTATATTTCGATTTCGATGGTATAAACTTATGAAAATAAGATAAAGAGCTATTTAGTTATCGAAAGCCATGCCCATGCCACTCTTTATAGACCTTCGATATGGGAAACACCTTAATGTTTGTCTTTTCCATCAGATCGATATGTCGCTCCATAGAACGCGGCGCATAACTTGTCAATCAATATAATATTATTATCAACTTCAACAAACTGTAACATCTTCTCTTATCTGCTTGCTATGCAGACGCAAACGTAACATTATTACCCGGCTTTTGGCTTGGCTTGGCTAGAAATTTCAAGGCATGCTCCATAAGTAGGTACTATATTTTTTTTTTTTTTTTATATTTGTCTTATGTCTGTAGATTAGCCATTAAATGCTTGCCGGCTGCCTTTATCATTTCTTGGTCTTTGATCTCTAGGGAGGATTGTTTTTTTTTTTTACTTTAGAAAATGATTCAATAGCTATATAATACATAAGATTCGGTATTGATCACGCTAGATTTGTTTAGTTTAAAAAAGACTCTGGTGGTGAACTGAATGTGTCAATGATTTAAAAAAAAAAGTGTAAACTAAGAAGAAAACTAAGAAGGAATATAATACACCTACTTAAGGATATGAGAACTGTGATATTGTGGCGAGTTTTAAGCTTCTAAAGAAAATTGACGCATAATTGTTATTAAAGGAAAAAATTAACATCACAAAAATTTAATTAAAAATATATTTAATGAAATTATAGTTTCGTTTGTTAGCAAAACAAATAAGTTTCTCAAAATCAAGTGCTCAATTCGCGGTAAAGTTTATAAACAAAAATATAATTTTAAAGTCAAGCCTGCAAGAAGGATACAAGCGAATTCAAGGTAAGTCGAGTCGAGGTATAATTCGGGTATTGATATACTCCTGAAATTCTGCAATTAATTTTGACAGAAAAAAATCACGAAACTAAGACGACTATACTAACAAACTAAAAAGAAAAATTGAAATTTTGTCCCGCCTGGCCCGTCGATCTCACTTGGATTCATCAGTTGACTATAATAGTGAAGGCCGAACTTTTGTTGTTCATTTCAACTTAAATGGATTTTTTTGACAAAATTCCAATGTGAAACTATGTAATGGGTGATTTTTTAAGAGGTTTAGAACTTTTAAAAAAAAAAAAAACAAAAAAATTCGAAAAAATGAATAAAATATTTATTTGAATCGATAGTTTGAACCTTGCAATTTAATGTTTAAAGATAATTTCATACAAATGTTGACCGCGGCTGCGTCTCAGGTAGCCCATCCGCTGAGTCCAATTTTGGCATACTCTTTCACACATATCGGCCGGTATCTCACGAATGAATGCATGGATGTTGGCTTCCAGTGCGTCAATCGAAGCGGGCTTGTCCCTATAGATATTAGCCTTGACATACCCCCACAAAAAATAATCTAATGGTGTCAAATCGCACGATCTAGGCGGCCAATTGACCGGCCCGAAACGTGAAATTAACTGTTCACCAAACTCGCCTCGCAATTGCGCCATTGTTTCGCGTGCTGTGTGGCATGTGGCACCGTCTTGTTGAAACCACATATCATGCAAGTCAAGAACTTCCATTTCGGGCAAAAAAAAGTTTGTTATCATCGCTCGGTAGCGTTCACCATTGACAGTAACGCTGCGATTCGCATCATCTTTGAAGAAATAGGCCCAATAATGCCGCCGGCCCATAAACCGCACCAAACAGTGGCTTTTTCGGGATGCATTGGTAGCTGTTGCAATGCTTCTGGCTGATCTTCACTCCAAATGTGGCAATTTTGCTTATTTACGTACCCATTCAACCAGAAATGAGCCTCATCGCTGAACACAAGCAGCGCGCGATGAACATTTCGAACCGAGCACGAATTTTGATAGTAAAATTCAATAACTTGCAAGCGTTGTTCATTTGTAAGACGATCCATGGTTAAATTGCAAACCAAACTGAAGCTGTTTGACAGTGACACAAGGTACTAAACACACGTCAGCTGTCAAAACCAGTGTTGCCAAAACCAAACCAGCTTAAAAATCACCCTTTATATTCAAAAAGATTGGAATTCTTAATCATTAAAGCTGGACATTTTTTTGTTGCTCAGGACCCAAGTGCGATTGCCGTGAGGAAAAGCCCATTTTTGTTGACTTAAGGCCGTTTAAGGTTATTTTGAAAACAGCTAAATTATTTTTTTTTTAATTGATTTAAATGACGATTCATTTTATAATTTAGTTTTTAATGATTTTTAAAAATAATCAAATTTAAATAGCTTCCACGCTGATCTTATCAAAATATTATTCATCAATGGTTCCTGGGGGAGAGTTGAGGAGGGAATTTGTATCAATTCTTTGTTATTCGAATGCATTGCTTTTAAAATCGTTAAAATTTGATGGTTTTGTTTTGTAAACTTCCTGTTTACTACATATATTACCACACAAGAAGATTTCAGTTGTCGTTAGATCCGGAGACCTTGGGTATAAACGGGGAATTTTTGTTGCAATTCTATGACAACTGGTGAGGTTTGAACTACCGCGCATATTGTATAGAGACCACACAGAAGCAGATGGCGTATTTTTGGGAAGTTAAATTACTTTAACATTATATTTGAATAACGGTCTCCACACAGAAAAGAGGTGAAGTTTTGAGAGCAAAAATTCCATTAAAATTTTTGAATAATGGTCTCCATTGACCGTTACAGATAGTGCAACCGTTTTTATCAACAAAATATGTCCCGACAATGCAGCTTGAAGAAACTGCTCACCATAAACTGTGATTCAAGATCAACGCGTTCTACATATCTGATGGCATGATTTTCTAGTCGCCTTTTAAAAATATTTTCGACCAGCTCAATTTTCTGTATAGATGAATCAGCAACAATTTCATTGAATATCCTTTGATTGATTATAGTCCTTTTTTATTCCAATCGAATAAGAAAACATCGACTTCTCTAATGTACACACACGCACACACACTACTGAATATCGCCATTGAACAAAATGGCTTCTTCAAGCATTTAACACTTTTGACAAGTAATCATCAGATGAAAAACTTTATATGCACCTACCTACCTATGTGTGTGTTCTTCGTTTACTTTTTTTTATAAAATTGGGAATAGAAAAACACTCCAAAATCGATACTCGCGGAACAGCCAATCGAAGGCTTTTAGAGTAGTTGTATAGTGGAAATGGAGTGCAAAAGCAGTACTCCAAAATGTCCAAGCAAAAATGACATTAATAAAGAATAAAACAATTTCAAAATTATAATTTAAAATACTTTAGACGCATTTAAGAAGAACAAATTGTTTGGACGGCAAACAACTATATAATTGTCAAATTTTTGAAAACAGCTGACGTTTAAATGAGAAGAATCGAAGTAAAAATGGGAGTGGTCTGGATATATGTTTTTGGCATTTACATATATGAAAACTGGAAAAATCGCTTTCGCCCTCGTTTGCTCTTGGGAATAACACAAAGTGAATTTGGTGAGAATAGAAATGTAGCTTACAATACTTACCCCGTGCTTTCTGGAATATGTCAACATAGCTTGCCACTATAACGTGGTCACCGACAAATTTTTTTCACTTCAGTTTTTCGGACCATTTGAAAATTGAAAGTCTTGCGAATGCCGCAATTGCTGGTGATATACTTCTTTAGCTAACCTCGCAGTTCTTCACCATTTCGGAAGATTTCTACTCGACTCTTCACTGACTGCACAAAGTCGAGCTTTCTCGGTCGTTTAAATGATTTCTTATTTTCTCTTGTCAATTGACACCTCTTCGAAAACACTGTTTTAATTTTTTTTTTTTGTAATAATGTCTATTGGTTCGCGTATTCAAAAAACAGGCCAGAAAAATCCAGCCTCCATATAGCACCCTTGATTAAATTCCGAATACTATTTTTGATTTTTCAATTTTACTGTTAGTATAGAGGTCAGTTACTACCCCAGTATCAGTAGTGGCAAACTGACAATAGCGCAAAATTTCAAACAATTTATGTAGTAGGTACGATGTAAAAGCGTTTTTAACATGATGCTAGTTTAAGAACAGGATTTTCCAAATTTTAAGCGAGTTAGCATTGTACTATCTTTTTTTAACATTTTACTGAAGGTAAAATTACCAAGTGTCTATTTCATCTTTTTAGTATCAAGCCTGATTCACACTGCGGCGAGGAAATGAGGCGTGAGCGTGACGAGAACTCCTTGTAGTTGTCAAACCGATTTCAAACAATGAAAGCATACCTGGTTATACACAATGCGGCGTTTCTCGTCGTCACGTCACGCCAAGAATTCGAAAAATTGAAAAAAAGACGCGACGTGACGACGATTTTCATTTTTCCCAAGTAATTTACAGATTTTTCACAAGAGATGTAATCAAATTGTGTCTAACAAATAAAGTTATTTATAAATCTATTGTTTTGTAAGTTATTTTGTTTATATTTTATTGATTATTTTTTTTACAAAAATGAATTTTTGTCGTAAAAACGCTCGCCGACAGCGATTCTCGTCACGCTCACGTCCCGTTTCATACTAACCTCATATATCACTTTAACAATAACAAATGCGAAAAAGGTATGTTCGATTACTTTTTTTCGAATGAAATGTCACTGGCCACGTTCAGGATTCACTAGGATAGCCTATCTTCGATACTCAAGTATCCATGTATAATTCTGAACGAACAAGACTGGATAGGTTAAATTTGCTGCTGAAATCAGTTCTGTAGTCAGCTGTTCTTGACAATTGCCCTAGGATAGATAAGTATCCCAGAATTTTTAGGATAGCTTGAGATTTCTTTTTTGGCAAAAGCTGTTTCATAATCAGATGTGTTTTTACAAGTGATTACAACAACAGAAAGCTACCCAGATCGCTTTGGATACAAATCTGAACGCGGCCATTGTTTAAGGTTTGTTCAGCTGGAGTTTATTAAAAAAATCGACTTAGTATGATACTATTTAGTTAAAAAAATTTTAAAACTTAGAACATTTTAGTAAAGACCGTTAAAGCTACAAAATTGTCAAGTTATAACTTATAAGTAGTATCACACTACCTTAACATCAATGTGTCAATATTTTCAAGAAATTATTGAAGTTATCTTAACTTTTCTCAACTATTGGCAAGATATACATTCCTTATTACTGGAATTCATCAGTTCGTTTTACGGCCATTTTGATTTACAAAAATTGATCTACAATCCAATGAACTCCATTTCTTTTTCCCCTTTGCTGTAGTAATTTATTCCAATGTTTATAATAAATTAAATTTCCCCGCAGGTTAATTTTATTGAATGATCATTGATGGACTTTCAAAAGGACACACCAGTAAAACGTAAGTCTTGAATTCCATAAAAAAAAAATGTGTACAGCCACGAAATTTATTATATTTATGATTCTTTTCTACAGGTCAAATACTATGCCCCCTTATTTGGGCCATCATAAGCACCTCGCTGTTTCTAGTATCACTAATTACAGACTTCCAGCATGAAGTAATAAAAGAACACGTTCGCTTCCGTAAAGGCTTTCCATCTCGCAGTGCATGGGAAAATCCACCAGATGGTACGCTTAGATGCTACCTCTTCAATGTAACCAATACCGAAGCCTTCCTCAATGGCACCGACAAAAAACTTCATCTTCAACAAATCGGACCCATAGTCTATCGGATAAAAATTGGAAATACCGATTTAATTGATGACGAAACTAATTCCACATTGACATATCGCAAACTTCGACGAAGGGAACTTGTATTTGATGAAGAGAACAATATACCGGGAATAATGGATCAAAAAATCTATATTCCAAATGTAGTTCTATTGAGTATGGCTGCGAAATTCCATAATTGGAACACAATAATAAGAAACATATTTAATTTATACGCCATAAGCGAACCCATTTTCGTTCATCATACTGTCAATGAAATTTTATGGAATTATACTACACCACTGATTGTCAGTTTAAAACCATGGATGCCAGATTTGGTGGAAAATGTCGGTACGCTTTACAATGTATGCATTTTATTTTTTTATTTTCTTATATTTTTATTTTGTATCGCATTATATTTTTTTAGTACTAAGATTAAAATGCTCGTCTTCAAAATTAAGGTAGTGAAAAAAGAGGATGAATTACGTCTAATCTTTCTTCTGATATTTATTGGTATTCCTTAGATCTCCTTTTAGTCTGTTTAGGTATACATATGTAATTTTTGACATCTTTCCAATTTAACTCATCGCGTTCCAGTCCGTTTCCAACTAAGGCAAACATTTCTGAAACGTCAAACAATCGACCAATAACACTTACATCGCTTATTTCAAAGGTCATGGAAACTGTTGATAATAATTAGGGTTAGGGGTAGGGAAACTGCGTAGAACTGGGGTAGAATCCCTGTCAATGGTTGCTTAAAAACAAAATAATTTTTTCACGGATACTACCTCGTGACACTTCCTCCATGCATTGTCATTATTCGAGGTTCTTATTTGTTGAAATTCGAACAAATCCTTTGATTACTGCAGAATAATTTTGGGAGGGGCACTTAAGTGCTCGTACTTAAACAAGCGAATACAAGAAGATAATATGACCTACCCATAATTGCGGATTGCTAATTTTCGTCTAGTTTCATTCACTTAACACTTAACTTACGTGAAAATGTCAATTGGGTGACTTCTCCTTTTGACGATTCCGAAAACTACTTTTCGTTGGTTTATGACGTGAGTTATTTAAGTGACCTTCCGACAATTATAGTTCCGACAGAAATGAAACAACCATATTTTATAGTGGAACATATATAAAACCACGTGTAACAACCTTCTTGGTTAAGTTCTTTCACAAGACAACTCTCTCTTATTCCTAGATATTTACATTCATTCGCCATTTTCTTTCGTTAAGTTCACATTTTATCTCAATACATCGACAACACAGTGCAAATAATACTCATGCAGCTCGATACAATTTCTTTAATAATTTCTTTGTTTTTTTTTTTTTTTTGTTTAACTTCAGGCTTTTAAAGAATCAGAAGAAATTTACACAGTTAATATTGGTCTTCAAAATGGTCTTGAGAATTTCTTTAAAATTCGTACACTTAACAATTTAACAGTCTTCGGAAAGCAACTTAACAAAAAGAAATTGAATCCTGAAACTTGTCCCGTTCATGTTGCTAATGCATTCGACAATACAATATTTCCACCTTATATGAAGCGTGAAGATCGATTTTCTATAATTGCTGGAGATTCATGTCGTATACTGCCCCTGGTATATGAAAGCGATATCAACGAGATGGGATTAAGTGGTTACAAGTTTGTTGTGGACAAAGATATTAAATTAAGTTGTCTAACAGACGCCATGGATATTCCACTTCCAGAGGGAATATTTGATGTTTCCAGTTGTCGTGATGGTAATTTCTAACACTTATTTATAATTTCGTATTGAGAAATTTTGTTCACATTAAATTATTATATATTTCAGCGGATGTCCCTTCGTCCTACTCAAAACCTCACTTCTTCGGATCGTCATACAAGTTTGAGGAACACTTTGAAGGCCTATCCCCAAATGCAGATGACCATGAGACTTTCATATGGATCGAGCCCAAAACTGGAATTCCATTCGAAGAAAAATACAGATTTCAGCAGAGTATACCAATTCCATATATCAACGATGCGTTCAGGGAAGAAATCAAACATTTCAACGGAATGATCGTACCGATCTTTTGGTATGAATACGTAAGTTCATAGATAACAACTAATAATTCTTAAGAAAATCCAATCAAGAAAAATATACAT
This sequence comes from Leucozona laternaria, assembly GCA_932273885.2. Taxonomy (NCBI): domain Eukaryota; kingdom Metazoa; phylum Arthropoda; class Insecta; order Diptera; family Syrphidae; genus Leucozona; species Leucozona laternaria. The sequence goes on along the minus strand of OW026368.1, from coordinate 15,029,657 downwards.
ACTTTTAGGATCTTGATGACTTGCCATTCCACTCGGCCTTTATGCTCAAGACGGCAGCTTTCTACATGCCATATTTCCAAAAACTTTGCATAGTAATTTTCTTACTTGCAACTGTTGTAAGTCTTACAACAGTAATTTGTCGAAAATATGGAATAAATCCTAAGAAAGCCCTCTGGTTGGGTCAACGTGAAATGCAGCAAACCATTTCAGAAGTGCCAACCAATGGAAAATACAACGCCGATGACTCAAAGTCATTTCTACCAAAGAATGTCGTCAAAGTGTAATTTAGGTATTTTATAAGTTCCTCAAATGTGTTTCAATAGTTGATAGTGTTGTGATGGTTTCGATTTTGTAGAAACCATTTAACAAAAACAAAAGTCTATGTGTATTAAGTATAGCGTTTTTGTGTTAAATTTGTTATTTAAGTTTTCAAAAACAGCTTTAAGTTTTTTATTTTTAAGTTTTTTTAAGTTTGTTAATGTTTTTCGAAGAATTTTAAGAATTTTTGTATTTAATATAAAAAAAAAGTTTTTTATTTAAAAACTTACCAATTACTCATAAAAATGATATTACTTATTTATTGGAAATGACATCAAAAAAATGCAAACTTTTTCGAAATCTTCGATATTTGTTCGTCTTTGCAATTTGTTGGGTTACTCTTTTTTACTACAACATGAAGCACGTATCAGGAATCATATCATATCATATCGCTGTTGTTCAATGTAAATTCTCTAAGTTTATTTAAATTCAGCTAGGCCAAGTTTTTCAGTGGTGAGTTAAACCAGAGTTAGCTAACTCTTTTTCGATGGAGAATGCATGCAGAACGACTAACCAAACTTGATGGATAAAACATCAAAAGCATCTGTTGAGATAATTCTGAGTTAACTCACCAAACTTGTTGAGTTATCTCGAGTTTAACTTTAATCTCGCACTTAAATACTGGACCTAGTTCTTGTTTAGTTTAGAAATAGAGAAACATATAACTTATAGGGACAGTTTCACAATGCATATCACTTACCAAATAAATTGGGAGACTTATTAAGTGCTACTTGTTCAAGTAAGAGGCCAGTGTGATATATGTAGTTACCTAATCTTCCATACTGTCCCCTTAAGTGCCATTTTCTTCGACTGCGAAACTGGGCCTTAAAGTATCTACGGGTGTATTTACGAGGGGTACCTAAGCTTCGAAACAAAAATTAAACGAGCGAGTCTTAAAGATCATCAGTGACTTTTTTGAAGTTTATAATTATATCGTTTTTTTTAATTATTAGCTGTCAAGCTATGAAAATCGAGCTTTCAATGTGGAAATCGAGATAATCGCATTTTCCAAAGAGTCGTATAAGAAATATCTGTTCAACTAATTTAGAATTAATTCACCAAATTTGTTAGTTAATTTTGAATTGACTCAGGATTTGAATTGACTGGAAAATATGTCTCAGGATTTAACTCGGTTTTAACCAAGAAACTAAAATTATGTATTGGTTTTTCTGTATGTGCTTATGGCAGTTATAAAGTCGTAACAAAAATTGAATTCGAGACTTTGATCAGAGGTGACATTAGGATGATATTAAAGCATTGAACCCAGTTAACACCTCCCGGGCGAACAAAAATTTAAATTTTGAAAACAATTTTCTACCTTTTATGCAAAACAGTTGCGGGTCAACAAATCCTTGTTTATTGTTATTAAATGTTCAACATCCTAGAAAATGTTATCTTTTTGAAACATTTTGTTTTTGTGTGATCTGATAATACACTCGCAGTTTAAGATGCAAAGCTTACGCACCATCATATTAATATTGAAGGTTCGAATGAAACCACAACCACTAGAGTGAGCTATCACCAAGTCATTATTGGCTGAAGTTACAGCTATTTCACTGCTGCAAGGCCGATCATCCGATTCCTTTTAGTAAATCTTACGTTGATTTTTAATTTGAAAATCTTTTTGCCCAGCTAGAAGCACTACGCATTGCGCTACCGAAGTCACGTGATCAAGTCCAACCCAATGTAGGTTTTATTGTTTGACCATTGCATTTGAATCAACTAGCATTTTTATTAGATTTTCTGGTTGTCCTCTACAGTGCAGCTGAATGTCATATTTGTTATGACATTTCATGACAGGTAATTTGTATTTTTTGCATGAAACAGTAAATGAAAACTTTGACAAGCGAACAGATTTGTATAGATTAAATTTCGTTTTTAGCTGAAACCCAAACGGCATGGTCAATTTTCTTCAACCTTGTCACCAAATGTTTTGTGGACATCTCCCACACAGCTTTTTTCAATTTTTAATAAAAAGTATTGTGTTACATTTACCTTGTTTATACTATTTTTTTAAAGTTCAATTGGTAACTTGAGATCGTATTTTCTGTCTAACAAAAATTGGCAGTGTAGGCAAGATAGGACGTTTGCCTCTCATTCTGGCTACAGTTGTTTGCATAAATCTGTCCTTCATTAAAGCTTTCACATAGGGTTGTCGTAGTGTACACGATAACACTCATCATTAAAAGCTTTTTCTTAAAGCTCGAAAATCCAAAGCACCTAAACAGAAACTCAAGGAAAAAAAGCTGAACGAATTACAAAACGGACACGGGTAACTCTGAATGCACATCAAGCAGCAGCCAATCGCCATTGGCCATAGTAATTCAGGCACACTCAGATGTGCTTTGAATAGGACGTTGGGTCTGTTTCAGATGCTATTGGAAATTCACGGGCGGGCAAACACTTTTTGTGGAGGAATTATTTCAATTTAATATGGTGCAAAAATATGGCATGCTACTGATTTTGAAAAAGCTTTCCCATAAGACCTGTACTGCCTATTTTTGTTGGACAGAGTATAGCATCTTCAGTAGGCGTTTTTCTTTTTTGGCTCCGAGTGGGGCGTGAGCGAATAGAGCTTGCTCCGAACCGGGCGTGATCTGAGCGCTCCGATTTATTTAAGAAACACTATTGAGCACTAAACTGTTATTGTATATATTTTTTTAATAAAACGTCAAAATTGTCAGCTTTTTTTGTGAAATTGGTGGTTTTATTTTCAAGTTTTGTTTCTTTTTAATTAGTTTCTAGTTAATACAAAATGGAAAAAGCAATTATTCCACAAAAACTTAATGAACTTAGCTGCGCTCTGCTTTTCACTCCATGTGCTCGGTAATTTTTTTTTCCGAGCTCATCGAGCGAGCCCCGTTCGAGCTCTGAGTTAAAAATGAAATACAACTTGAGAGCTCGGAGCGCTCCGAGTTAAAAAAGTAACATAGTTCTTTTTTGGACAGCTCAGTGCCCCGCTCGGGGCTAAAAAAGAAAAACGGCTATTGTTGAAAAAAGTTAAAGTTGTCACTTAATCCCTTCTTCATCTGAACACTTCATTTCTATTCTGACAGATTGCCCAGAGTGCCTCAGAGCGCCATTATTATAGGTCTGTTTGGTAACATGAAATTTTTTCAAATAATTTTGCAGTTTTTCACAATTTGCTGTCAAAGCCCATGGGAAAACAAACTTGCTAAAAGTTTTAGTCACAGATTAGCCACATGAAGATGAGAATGTTTCGTACGTTTCGCCCTCCAAAACCCATTTGTTTACATTGTTGTATTTGTAATTTTATCCCGCGTCAATGAATAGATGTGAATTGCAACAACAATTTAACCAGGTGTGTGAAGATCCCAACTGTCTATGTGTGAGGTTTTTATACACAAATTCTCATTTTGTATCTGATATCTGACAGTTCAAGCTTGTATACAAATTAAAATGGCTGCCGGGGATTCTCATCTTCATGTGCCTAATCTGTGGTTTTAGTTATCAAACAGGCATATTATTTAACCTGTTATAAATGCATTTAGGTTCCAATTTCCTAAATGCATTACCTACATAATTATTGTATCTATTTGTTTCTAATTCTATGACAGTTGTGTTAATCCGGTATATTTAGTTGGACTATACTTTTTATATGAATTCTTCCGCATCAGACAAACTACATACATTTATGTAAGTAGTTCTCTGCTGCTGTCCACATTTTAACTATGTATATTAGATTAGTACGGTACGAGGCGCATTGATAATATGTCAATTCTTTGAAAATAGCTTAATCTTTTAACATTAGTTATTTATTGAATTAAAAAAAAAAAAAATTATTCAAACAAACCAACCTCGCATCGGAGATTTCGATTATCTTTAATTTTGGATTTGAACTCATACCCTATATGATCTTTTATCAGTACACTTTGTCATTGATAAATAACAACTCATGTTTGTTGTTTGCTTTTAAAAGAATATTGTGCCCATAATATAAAAAGAACAACATTGAGAAAGATATTATTTCTTGAGGTGATGTATAGGGGAGAGGTGGACATTATGGACAATCGTTGACACACTAAAACAACTTTAAATGTTAAGCTACAAAAATAAGAATAAAAGTACAGTTCAAGATATTCTTTAGGCTATGACAAAAAAATATACAAACCTGAATAGTACATATTTTAAATTGAAATAAAAAATATTTGAATGTTATCTGAGTCTTCTTTAACTATTTATGTTCTTAACGAAAATCCACTCTCCCCTAACCTGAACTTCGTTTTTGGAATTAAATAAAGTAAGTGCTCAGAGATAACTTATCAATCACAGTTCACAGTCGATACATACCCTTATCTTTATGTTGTGCAACCTGTATAGGGTAGCTGCATCTTTGTGAGTCAAGTGGTTTTGGAGAATTATAAAAACAGCGTAATACTACGTTTTCACTGAGCACTAAATCGCGATTTAAGTGGATTTAGCATAAATCCTCTTCAAATCTCCAAGATTTACCATACAAATTGAAATCTCCTCAAAAGAAGATTTAAAATAAATCTCATTGAAATCTTCTTGCAAGAAGGAGATTGTCAAATCAAACAATCCTAATTTTGTAGAACGCACCCTTTTAAACGTCAGTTTTTCCATTGAAATAAAAAAAAAATTATAAAATATTTTTGCGCGTTGGCTGTAGGAATAAAAATGCAAGTATTTACAATGTATTTCATATATTTATAATAATATTTTGCTAAACAATACAAATTCCAGATAATGCAACAACCAAAACACACAAAAAACAACGGACAACCTAGACACTGGAGGATGGGGAGCTTCTCATTGAAGAGTGCGCCGAAAAATTGTGTTTTTATTTCTGTAATTATGGATTGTCCTATACTCTAATGTTATTTTGAAGAATAAAATAGTGTGATAACAATAGATTTAGGTTACTAGACTCATTTTTAATAAATAGTTTATTCAAAATTAATTGTTTTACTGCTCAAAAATTGTTTTTTCCGTTCGCTATACGTTTGCCGATTATATTTCTTTTACTCTCGTCAAATTGAGTTGACAATTGAATGGCAATTCAGACTGAAAACGTCAATTTAATCTCCTTTTTTGTGGTGAAAACACTTCAAGATTAATTTTAAATCTCCTACCTTAAATCCCGGATTATCTCTTGGTGAAAACGTAGTATAATGCTGAGTTACACGACTGATAAATCACCATAATTTGTTCCCAGTATTTGTCAACAGGGGCGTACGCATGGGGGGCAGTCAATAAGTTTGTTAATCAATATTACATATTTATACATAAAATAAACATAATACAAATTTATCAGTTTTTGATGTGTAAACATCTATGCTGGCGGTAGAGTGAAAAAAAACGTGAACGTTCGAGTGCAACGTTACGTCGTGCAACGTTACGGTGTGCAGCGTTACGATCTGCATACTAGGATGGGTGCGTTCAGTGAAAAAAATCTTAAGATCCCCTTCAAGCAAAAACAAGTCCGTTTTGGATCCGCGCACGTTGATGTTTACACATATTAACCGTGAGCCCCGGCACTCACACAATTTTTTTTGATCGTACGCTCATAACTCGGCTGAACATCATCCGATTTGCATACGATTTTTTTATTGAATTCGTTTGAACCATGTTAACACACTAGAGAGCCGAAAGTTGGAAATTTTAGCCGGAAAAGACGTGGTAGTACATTTTGTTTTTAATCGATTACAATATTATGCAGCAAAAAGCCCAAACTTTTTCGCAAGTTCTTTCTTTTGGAAAAAACAAAAACCTAATAACTTTATGCTGAAATCCACACAAATGAACAGAAATCTACAGAACGGGAACGGACCTTATATTTGATTGCAAACAGTTTTCAAATTATGTAAAAAAAGCGAACATCACAAGAATTTAAATGTCAAAATAACTCTGATCAATTTATTGTCATTGGACCCACTACGCGCGACTCATTTTGAAGCAGTTTTTTTATATAATTTAAAAGTCCTGCCTCATATTCAATTGACTGGGTATCTCTTTCTCACTATAACGTGGGAGTGAGATATAATAAAGAGACGTCAAAATGAGTATAATATTTAATTACTTCAAATATATGTCTCTTTGGGACAGTTTAAGTGCTGAGTTAAACTAGAGTTAGGTAATCCTGTAAATACATTAAATCCGAGTTAACTATAATAAACAGTTTTTCAGTGGAGTATTAGTCGTGTTTTACTATCTTCTATCGGGATCCGGATCTGGATCTGGATTTACATTTAACACGTTATACACAAACAAAATACTGGGAAATATTCAAAATTGTTTTTGTAACACGTGTTAAAAGTTAATCCAGATCCAGATCTGGATCCCGATAGAAGATAATAAAACACGGCTATTAACTCCTTAAGCTGTAAAAAATTTTATCGAAATCCAAGTGGGTCACTATAAAAATCAACGTTTCACTACCGAAATCAAGATGGCGCCATTATGAAAATCGTCTTTTCCATAGTGACGTATACCTGCCTCGATTTCAATTGATTTTTGACACCCGGCTATCTCTTAGGCCTGGCGCCCACAAGACAACTTAGTTGCCTACCGGCATCATTTAGTTTCTGTGTGTTGCCGGCAACTCCGAGCAACTGCTTGCCCTCGCCCACTAGGCAACTTCCGAGCAACTTCCGAGCAACTTTTGAGAATTAATATTTGTGTTTTTTTGTATTTAATTTTCTATAAAAACTTGCTACACCTAAAACTATCTCAATTTGACCTGTCTAAAATACAAAATCAATGTTACATTTCAATGGATTGCAAATAAAAACGTTACATTTTCAAAAGTTGCTGAAATTCGCTCGGAAATTGTTAAGTGGGGGGGGGGGGGGGGCTCAGTAACTAAAAGTTGGCCGGAGTTGCCGGCAACTTAGTTCCGCGGGCAACTTAAAGTTGCCGGCAACTAAGTTGCTCAGTGGGTGCTCTCCAATGTAATTGGATCGGGAGCAATTCAAAGTTCCTGATGTGAGCAACTAGAAGTTGCCTATTGGGCGGAAGGTCTTAGAGATACCTAAACAGTTAATCACCAAATTTGCTGAGGTAACTCGGGATCAAGGTTGATTAAAAACGTGTTTAACCCCGTAAGTACAGAATGATCTCGTACGAAAAACTGTGGCTAAAGTTTTAAAATAAAACCAAAGCAGTTATTTATATTGAACTTTGAAGTGATTACTTGAAAGTTAAAGCAACTGAAAATATTCTTTGTTGCAAAGAGAAGTAAAATTTTACATAAATCATTAAAATTTATTTGTTTCTGTTGAAGAACATTCTCGATTGTAAGAAATTTAATAAATGTCCACTGATTTACTTTGAGTGCTTATACAAATGCATAGCATACATTTATGAGGATCATCTTTCCGATAAGGTCTACTCTACTCTCAATAAAAACTTACATTTTTTTAGTATCAGACCCCGCACTTAAATTGATAACTCAAATTGATAAGCTTCATATAGATTATGTTTCGTAAGCTTATTATTGTGTATTAAGTAAAAACTTTCCTCCAAATCACTTCCCAATTCACTTCCGATTTGATTGATAAGATGTCATGTTTTTTAATAAATTCGAGATTATAAATTGGATTCCATCACCCTTTCGAAAAATCAAACAAATCATTTCGAATTTAAATTTCGTTCGAGTTGGATTCGAAATCGGATGATCAAGAATTCTTGTTTTGTAATTTTGAAAAATTATTTTTAATTAAAAATTTCAAAAAAAAAAAAAACCAGAATAAAAATAACTCACAAGGATTACAAATTAAAAACACATAAACGATTTATTGAAGTCTCAGCTGTCATTTTTTCGCATCAGACAGTTATTATTGATAATGCAAAATATTTTTTTTTTTTTCCAACGAAAATTGTTAATGAAAATTTTAATAAATAACTTCTGCCTGTCATCGGTGATAACCTTCTGGTTGGGCAGATGCACTTAAAATAATTTTGTTTCTTATTTTATTTCTTGTTAATTAAGTGGAATTCTAATCATACACATAATCGCGTGCACCTAAGCTTAAAGTGAATGTGGAAACATTTTATAAACAAAACAAACATTTTGTAAAAAAATAATTCAACTTAAATGCAAGGCGACGAGATGTCGCTGTTATTCTAAAAAATGTGTCTATGTGATAACAAAGTTTTCGTATGAGATTTTGCAACGAATTTATATTTTGGAATCGTATGATCGTCTGACTGTAACAATTTCAGCCTGTGAGTACTTACAATAATTCAATTGCATAAAACCAGTAATTTTTTTCATTCGAATTACTTTCACTTACAATTCGACACGAAAATACATTTCATATAATAATTCTAATTATCGTTATTTTTATCAGCTTTAGTGTAATTTCTTTCTTAAAATGTAGGCCATGGGATCGTAATTCAAATCAAAAAAAATTGTAAAGTTAAGTTTCAAAAATTTCGTTGAGGGTGAGGGGTGGCGCAGAGTGTTTCAAAAGAGTAAAAACCAATGTAAAAGAATTTTCCCACCACCGTTCAAAGGAATTTTTGACTATGCATGCAGCCTGATTTTGAATCAAATAGAGTTTTTACGGCCTGGATTTTTTCGCCATTCAAAGGGAAAAATTTTGCGTATTCCCCTTCCCTTGGCACTTTTGAAAAATTTTATAACTGTTTATTTAGGTATATTTTGTTCGAAGAAAAAATTATGTGTAGAGACAAATTTATCCCGAACAATATTTGGCATACCTTGAGGTCCAACTTTATTTAGTTAGTTCCTTAAATGGTAGGTTTAAGCTATCTACTCCTGAGCGATTCGTTCCTTGTATTTGTTGGCCCATAAAAGGTTGTTCCAAGTGGGCTCAGAGGTTTTTATTATCAAGTTGAGACTAAATGTCAATATGGATCAATTTTCGGACAAGATTTACTCTAGCAAACAATTATTACGTGTTGCCCTAACAACACTTGAAATCGACTTTTGGGAATAACCAGTAACGTGTGTCATTAAAATTTAAGATCTAATAAATATTACTTAAGGTGGAGTTGTTACTGTCCGGTGGTGAACCTAGCTTCTTCTAGCCTGTTCGGTCCCTTCCCCTTGGCAAAACAGGCTCCAGTTTCGCTCACGAAGTAGGTTGAGGTCCTTTTCCACTTCCGTGCGTCACCTGAGTCTTGAACTTCCATACTGCAACATCGTTTCCAGTGCTGGATTTAGGCTAGGGCCCGTGAGGCACAGGCCTAGGGCGGCAAAATCTTGGGGGGTGCAGAAAAATAATTGATTCTCAAAGTGAGCGATGATGCCTGTGGGCGCTAGTGGGCCACATGGGAGGCGGCGACAGACCTGAGAATATTTTGTAGTCAAAAAGTAGTTTAGGAGGACGATGGATAATGGATTTTTTTTTTAACAAAAATCGCAAAAGTTATATACGTAGGGATTTTTGGTAGAACTAGAATTTTCTATGAAACCGTAGGGACTTTTAGAAACATAATACTAAATTCCCAAAAAATATTTTTTCTAAATATCTAATCACATTCCTTAATTAAAATTTAATTTCAAATATAATATACATTTTTTTAATGCAAAATTTGTTTGAATAAAATATGCATTTTTGTCATCCAAAAAAATTATTGAATTAAATTTGCATTTTTTTAATGCATATCTACAAATTTCGAGTTAAATTTACATTTTTTTAATGCGAGAAATTTCGAATAAAATTTGCATTTTTTTTATGAAAAAAAAAATGTTGTTTTTTAATGCAAAGAATTTTCGAATAAAGTTTGCAGTTTTTTTTAAGCAAGAAATGTTCTTGCATTTTTTTTCAATTCAAAAAAACTTCGAATTAAATTTGAATTTTGTGCGGGTGTAGGGAAAATGAAGATATTTTTTGTCTATGCTGTAGGTACTTCTTTTGTTTTCATGTGACATCACTGCTTTTAAGTTCGGTTCTCTATTAGAGCTTTAGATTTTTAAAAGTATAATTTATTTTTAAGTCTTTTAAATAAACATGTTGCCATATAATGTATGGGGGTATCTGACCCCACATTCCCTCCCATATTGTAGGTCAACCTAATAAAAGCGTGTTAAAAGTGTTCGGGAGTTTTCTGGCAGCACAGAAAAAAGGCTGTGCAAGAACGATTAAGAATAAAGGCAGTTAAAATAATTTAGTTACAAAAAATTAGGAGGGGGTGGCGTACTCAACCGGGCCTGGGGCGGCTGAAAACCTAAATCCGCCACTGATCGTTTCTCGGGGGTGGGCTCAACAATTTCGTAGCTATTTTTTGCTTTTACTCACGATACATTTCAGTCTCTTATAATTATATATAGGTTCCTAATTATCTATATATAACAAATCCAAAAGTACTAATGCCCAGTTTCATAAAAATGCCATTGGTTTTTGATAAAAGGGTATTTAAAGTTATCGGCATGATAATTTAATCAGAATCCCATGAGTACTTTGTACATTTTCAATGGAACTCACAAAATTGATTTCTCTACATATCTCATCTTGTTTCTTGCACATGAGTGCATGAGTAGTTGGTAGTACTAGATTATTGTTTGCTATAAAAACCGGTGGTCAGCCAAAGACATGAATACAATAAGCTATCCAAAGAAGTAAAGCGGGTGTTTTATTTAGACTTGTGGTTTTCAAGCAGAAAAAAAACGCATTTAATTTAATGTTATGGCCAAGAATTTAGCTTTATTATAAATATAAGGGTTTGCCATTATGTCTTAAAAAGGATTTCGGGCAAGTGGCCGCCGCGGCTGGCTCGAATAAATTCCAGCCGAGAGGCCCAATTTTCGACAGCTCCAATTGTTGCGCGGATGGACTCATTTGAGTCTTCTTCGATACTCTGCTCCACAGCAGCAATAGCGTTTTTGGTGCGCACTGTACGGTGTCTCTGAAGATGCGCATTATCCACTAGAGTAAACGTGGTACGAAACCGATCCACGGTTGCTCGAATTTATGCGATTTTGCGATTATGTCGATCGAATATTGGACGCAGCGCGCGATGCGTCGTGCGAACCGAACCATTATTTTGGTAATACTTTGGTAATAAATTTGCACGATTTGCAAACGTTGTTTTCTATTACTGCGCAGAAATCAAAGTGACAACTGTCAAAAAGACCAACTCCGAAAAAAGAGAAACCACCATTTAAATGCACAAAAAAAGAAACAAAAAAACGTAAACTAAAACGGAGTCTCGTTTCATTTCATTTACGATAGACTGTATACAGTTTCTTCTCTTTCTTGCTGTGAGTTTTTTATTTCATTGTATGTTTTCATAAGCTCTCAAAAAATAGCAAAAATGGATGAAATGTAGTAAAAATTCATTAATAGCCGTGTTCCATTGGGACTTGCAAAGTACTTTTTAGTACTTCCCAGTAGATGATGAATGGAATGCTTTCATTTTGCCAAAAGTAAAACCTAACCTCAATATCAATTTAATTTCGGTTTTGTTTTCTTATTTTACTTTAAAATTAGAAAAATGTCAACAACAATAACCTATTACGTAATTTCTTTTGATTGGTGATGTCTTTTTTTGTTTGGAAACATTCTGTTACTAGATTAATGATATACTTTGAACTACTTCGACCACAGAGTAGAAGTAGTTGACTGCAGCCAGAAGTACTTGGCAGTAGATACTGGAGCCCAAAGGAACACACCTAATATAATTTGTTCCAGATTTTTTAATTTTCTTACGTTACGTTACACAACAATAATTTAGTTAACGTTGTTTAAACACAACTTAATTTTTTTATGTTTTCCGAAAAACAAAGCATTTTTAAGTTTGAATATCTCTTAAACCTGACTTTATAGAGCAAATCTGAGATCGGATTCCAATTTAGTGCATCAAAAACCTTCGGAAATAAATAGCCTTTTTTTCGTCAAGAAAATGAAGATTTTCTATAGCCGTATTTATTTTTTAGCTCTGAGCTGAGCACTAAGCAGAGCGTGCGGAAACCAAGTTAGTTCTGACCAGAGTACGATCAGAGCTCTCTGATTTATGCCGAATTCCTTTCAACAAATTAATCGATATTTTTCTATACGAAAGGAATTTGTAAGAGAATCGATTTTTTGCGTAAAATGCAAGATTTGTTTTGACAGAAAAGAATCGATTTCTTTTAGAAAAAAATTCAGAACAAAATCGATTCTTTTGTTGAAAGGAATTCGACATTAATTATGAGAAGCGTTTGAGCACTGAATGTCATTTGATTAATAATCTGTCAAACTAGATGAACATTTTATGAATTTACTTTTACTCAGCTTTTTGCTCCGTTTTTCTCCGTCATTTTATTTTTGAAAAAAAAAAACACAAATTTAGTGCTCTTAGTCTTATGTGTCTAGTCCGAGCTAAAAAAGAAACACAGATTTTTTTGACAGTTCAGTGCTTTGCTCTGGCTTAAATTTAATTTTTACTCGAAATGTTTACTATAACGATTTTAAGGAGAAACTATATTTTTCCGTCAGATCCAAAAAAAAAAAAAAAACATTGTATAAGTAGGTTTTGTAGGTAATACTATATTGCACTTTTATGATAACAAAAATCAAGACCAAAGTCATTGCCATTTCTGTCAGCAAAAAAAAATAAGATTATACTCGTGTATTGAATTTCAATCAATTTAGAGGAGCAATGATGTGACGTAAAGCAAGCTTATCTATCTCTATATATAAGCATTTATAACTACAATATTAATTAATCTACGAGTATATAAGATATGATGTCCACCAGCGAATTCAATTCATAAACAAAAAAACAACAACGCGTGATTTTAGGGAGTGTCTTGCCAAATTTTCTGACGTCAATTCGAACAAAAAAAAATTGAAAATGTTTTGCTCTATACAATGATAAGGTTTACCGAGTTCTAAAATTTGACTCCTTAATTAACTAAATTAAACATTATGAACACCCAATTAATAGTTGTTGTTACGTTTTTTAACTGAGCAGTGTGTATATTTCTAAATTTGGTACACAGGAATGGGTACTTGTTCGTCGACAACCAACGAGCTATAGTTGAGAAAAGTTCCGTCAGCCTTCAAATCAGATCTTCAAACTTTAAATTTTAAGGAAATGTAAAATGCAAGGCAACAAATTTATAATAAAGGGCAGTCCATGTGTCATAAATATTAAGGAGAGTGTGCATGCACATGTGTTTCGAATGGGAGCTTGCGAATAAAAAAGTGAAAGCTTATATTGGAAGAAGCTTAAGCTTACTAGCCATAGATTTTACTAGTAGCAAAAGCTTAGGCTTTGTTTTATGTGATTACGAGAAAGTTTAGAAAAAAGCAAAAACTTTTTTTAAAGGAAGCTAAAGCCAACTAGTCATAGCTTTTACTAGCAGCTGAAGCTAGACAGTTCTAGCTTAGGCCTTATTTCATGTGAATACAAAAATGATAACGCTTAATAGATTGAGCTGGAAAAAACTAGCTTTAGCTTCGTTATTTAAGATCTCGGTTTTTTATTCACATGTTTTGAATTAGATAGCTTTAGCTAGAAATGTTTTTATATAGACCGAATTAAAAGGAAGGTTGTTTTGCATTTTGTTTTGCCATAACTTTTTATCTGTTCTATAGGGCAAGCATTTGTTGCGGGTAAAAAATCTTTTTATCATTTTGTCCGTCAGTCTTTGTTGGAGCTATTTAATTTCTGCGCTGCTGCCCTCGTCTACGAATCTTTATTTCGCTTGAATTGTTATTATCATCAATTTGGTCTTCATCTAGTAGTTGTTTTTGTTATATGTCTGGTCTATCTGGCAAGGAAGAAGCTTGAAGATCGTGTTGCCAGATTGTGGTGCACGCAGCAACAAATGACAAGGGGGGAACCATGCTTGTTGCAACATTCATTTTGTATTGCAGACATGAAAACCTCTGCCTCACTTGGCCTAAACATCTCTCTATTATAACGCGCTGTCGCGTCGGCAGAATACTTCATTGTATTTTTTCCTGCATCTGTTTGAGGATTTTTGTAAGGTATTTGAAGCCAAGTTGTAATTCCGTACCGAGCATCTCCAAGAATTATAGCATTTACGTAAAAATTCTCGTTCATAGATGCATAAATTGATGATTTTTTCAAGATCCATGTGATCGTGAATTGACCCTGGCCACACTTGTGAATTCTTCGGCTGGATTGCATGTGGCTTGTACATTAAGGTTGTGGAAGCCTTTCCGATTAATGTATTCATCAGAAAATCTTGGGAGTTTGGAGATAATAGCAATATGGGTGCAGTCTATTGGCCCAAAAGCTCCGGGAAACGTTTATTTTTCCGCCCATTTGGCCTTTTCTGTTTCGATTTCTCTGTGACTCGACGGAAATCTAATATAAATGTGAGCCTTTTCCATAACTTAGTGGCCACGTGCTTAACAGTCTTGCATACAGAAGAGCATTCAACTCCAAGATCTTGTCCTACACCGCACTGAAATCCAAGTTCACACAGATATCTCAAAAATATCTGCATTCTCTGCTCAGAGGTCAGTGCCCTGTTGAATCTCCTTAAAAGTAATCAGAAAGCCACTGAACATTTTCTTTTGAAAACTACAAAAATCCTCATCACTAATTTCCAACCGTTTCTTATACTCGGCCATATTCGCACTATAACTGATCACAAAAAATAAAAATAAGAGCTAGTCAAAGGTTTCTAGACAAGTAAAAAAAAGCTATTTTTCTATTCACACAAATTGAAGCTTAGGCTGGAAGAACAAGTTAAAACAAAATGAATTTAGCGTTGGTTATTTTAAAATAGCTACAACTAAAAGACATCTTTAACTAGCTAGTTAAAGCTTATTTTTATTCACCAAACACCTAGCTTTTACTTAAAAATCCAAGTTTTACCTTTTTTTTTATTCACAAGACCCAGTATATACAAAAATTCTATCTAAAGATTCATATTTTAAGCTTTTGTTTGTTCAAGGACTTAAGGAATAGTTAAATTAAGAGTTGTAAGACACTGAGCCCTGATGGTGCCCCACGAATCAGTCACCCCACCAATTCATTATTTATTTTTCTATATACAAGCTTGATTACCCAGGAGTCCCCTTAAACATATCTAAATTTTGTTCTTATATAGCTTGTCTATAGTAGTTTCCCTGTTTACTAATTATATATGTTTCTTTTTTATAGATCTCCATAATCAAAGGTCAAAACGTCAAAATAACCAACATGAGTCTAACAACATCACAAAAACATCTCCAAATAGAATCTAATGGTCCTCTTCAAAGTGGCCAAAAAAGGAAAATCGGTTGTAAGTAACCAAATACCTTGTTTATAATAAAATCAAGATCCGTCAATTTCAAATCCGATATCTTAAATTTTCTAAAAATAGGTGCAATCTCCTACTTCATCCTCGCATTCATCACTCTTTCCCTTAGTGTCGTTTCCATTCGATATGACTTTTTAGAACTGGCATTAAATGAACGAATCAAACTCCGTCCAGGCTTGCCGCCTTACGAAAAATGGAGAAATCCTTCCAATATCAATATTGCCGTTAAACTTTATCTATTTGCTGTTGAAAATCCAACTGAATTCCTTGCCAATAAAGATGCTAAACTAAAACTCAAAGAAATCGGTCCAATTTACTATAAGAAAATCATGCACCAAGAAGATATCATCTTCCACGATGAAGACTCAACCATGTCGTATTCAACGGTCTATCGATTGGAATATGTTGAAGAAATGAACGAACCTGGAATTCTAAATAAAACTATTACAATCATAAATCCAGTCATTTTGGGTTTGGCTGCTATGATACATGATCAATTTTTGGCAAAGGTTGCTTTTGATTTTCTAGCTGACAAAGATCATGTATTTATGAACAGGACCGTTTATGAAGCTCTGTGGAATAGTACGTCACCGATGCTGGAAATTGTTAAGCAAATTCCTTTTGCTGCACCAAGGCCTAATGCTGGGATTATGTTCAATGTAAGTCTTGAAGAAATTTAAATTGTGTCATCCTTAAAACTTAAATTGTTTAAACAGTTGTGAGCTCTAGTGGCAGTGATGTGAATCAAGTAGTTATTTCGTTTTTTCTTTTTAATCTGTGAACTGTTAGTCTCACGTAAGTGAATCCGGTAAACAAAATTGAACTTATAGAATAGGAATTAGAAATGATGCTGAACATTTGTTCGTATCTTCAATGGTTAAAGACTTATTTGGCACCGAAAATAGGACATCATTTTAAACTGCAATCGGAACAAATGAGCAAAGCTATTCTTCAACTAATATTAAATTTATGAACAAATTAGTTGCTTTCATTTTGTACTCAATAAAAGCCTTTTTTCCGAGGACTAAACTATAAAAGCGAACAAGGCTTGAGCCTGCTGCAAGAATTCACAATCCATTGTTACTTTTCAATAATTCATCTTCACACTATAAGAATCCTTTAGCTATTTTAGCCCTCCGTTGACTGAAAAAAAAAAGCAATCTTCCATTCCATCAACCCTTGCACTTGCACGAAATACTTTTTTAACTGTTTTTATATTTGCAGTCTTTCTACCCAACACCTACCCGGTACAATGTAAATATTGGCCCTAAACATGGATATGAGAATTTCTTCAAGATCAACACCCTCAACGGCTTGTCGAGAATTAATGTTTACACAAAGAATTTCCCCGAACATTGTCCATTTTCTTTGAAGGGTGCAAGCGAAGGAACAGGACTTCCACCGCGATTAACAAAGAAAACGGTTATACAAGCTTTTACAAATAACCTTTGTCGAACCTACCCGATGGTCTACAATCAAACAGTTAAGGTTGGAGCATTGGATACTTATGAGTTCATTTTTGATTCGGACATCTACAAAAGAACAAAAGATCCTGGGAAAGATTGCTTAAGGCAGACTGGTGGTGTCATTTTACCCGATGGACTTATCGATTCGTCAAAATGTGCTTTTGGTATGGTTCCTTGACTATTTCTTCTATACAGAAGTTTAATTTTAACGTTTGCGCGATTTAGGAACTCCGGTAGCACTTTCAAACCCTCACTTCTGGGGATTTCACGGCGAATGGGAGAACTATATTGACGGACTTGAACCGAGCCAGGAAAAACATTCATCGCATATTCTAGTTGAACCAACATCGGGAATTCAATTAGAAGCAATCGCACGAGTTCAATCGAACATTCCTCTTCCCTCGTTGGACTACTATCCGCCAGATGTTAAGAGATTCAGTAAAATGATTTTGCCACAATTTTGGATGGAATATGTAAGAAAAATCTACACACATATTAATTTTCATTAACAAAAAAATGATTGATTGATTTCTTTCTCACTCTCAGAGCGCTATCAATAATGATGGAATTATTCGAGCAATGATTGTCTTTTTTATTAATATGCCAGTGATACAACCAATTATTGTGATATTCCTATTAACTTTAAGTTTATTTGCGGTGTATAAGACTGTTAAGCTAATGATGACCCTTAATGTTAAAAGATCGTGGAATCCAGTGAAAAAACATAAAGTAAATGATTCTGACACATCCGATCATTATATTAGTGCTTTTAGTGATGATTCATTAGATAGAACTGCACTGTAAGAAAATATATTTCTATAGAACTTTAACTATCATTAAGTTTTAGATGTTAAGGTCATAATGTTTTGTGATTATTGATTAAGTATGTAGATATGTATGCATGTATAGTTTAGTGAATATAGGGAATTAATAATGAAAACTTTCCATTTTGAATAATTTTATATTTATATTTGGATGACATTAGGCATCTTCAGGAAAATGAGATCTCAGCAATACCTATCAGTTACATGAACATGATTCCTCAGCAAAATGTATCTGTTTTGCTTTCAAATTACTGAGGGAAGAAATATTGGATTTGCTTGGTCGCTTTTTGACAGAA
Source organism: Leucozona laternaria (assembly GCA_932273885.2). Classification (NCBI taxonomy): domain Eukaryota; kingdom Metazoa; phylum Arthropoda; class Insecta; order Diptera; family Syrphidae; genus Leucozona; species Leucozona laternaria. The sequence continues at coordinate 15,011,539 of OW026368.1, read as the reverse complement.
ACAAATCTCTGAAATCTCATTTTCCTGAACGCGCCTATTTTTGGCATATTGACAAACTCAGGGTTTTAATCAAACCTGACATTACGATTATAAAGAACACAAACGAAATGGGAATTCTGATTGTATCTATGTATGTATTTTGATCTACTATGTATACAACATAAGCCGATGAATTTTCTTCAACTTTCTTTGTTGTTCTGATGGTTCACGGCAATATTCAGGACCAAACAAATGGGTTTTAGAGGGTGAAACATCCGGAGGATTAAAATCTTCATATGAAGTATCTATTATGTATATGAATTTTCAGGTAGCTGTCAGTTCACTAACGCGAAGAGTGCTCTTCACTTCCAAAAGCAAAAGTTAACGAACACTTGACGACAAGTAGCAAACCACAAATTATAATGGGCACGTCATTGAATTTTTGCTCAAGTTCATACAACCATTAGCGTCGCGCTCCGACTGTGATAATATAGATCTACCTTTAGAAATAATATGAAATCACACCGGTACCTGCCGAGACGGTATTGAAATGTTTTCAATTTTAACGACACTGAGATGAGACGCCTTGTTATATTTTAATATTTTCTGTAAAGGCTTAAATTTTGTTTACACCAGACAAATCTTATACGATCAGCAGGGTGTAACCTCTGATCTCTATAATATATCTTCTGGATAATGTATTCCCTATAATTAACAACAGTTCGTGTGAGGTGTGATTCCAATTGAAGATGACATAAGGTGTACTAGCGCATGTTTTGACGTTTATCTGAGACAAGAAAAAAATTAATTTGAAGTAAATTCCTTGCAATGTTTTTTATTATCAGAGATGATCCATATAGATCATAACAACACGAGATCCTGCTATCTATCGGGATCACGTTTCATGAACCAAAAATTTAGTTTTCACTCTTGCGGGTAGATGGCTTCTCAAGGTAAGGTAGTGTGAATTGTAGTTTAAAGAAAAAAGACAACGATTACGTTCAACGCACTACGTTTTACATCTGAATATTTGGAGCTTCTGATTGGCCAGCTGCCATAAAAAGTTAAATGACTTTTAGTGACTTTTAGTTACGTTTGCTTACGTTTCATCTGAATTTTCAGCCAAAAATTCTCATCTGAAAATTCAGAATAAAGTGATAGTGGTGGGGAAAATGTTGAAGTACTATACATAGAAGTTGAACTTTATAATTTTCCCTCTGGTTAATGGTAGATTTGTGATGATTAATTTTCGTGAACAAATTAATACTTTTTTTACATAGAAGAACTAATTGTTTATTGATAAGTGAGTTTTTAAATCAAAAGATTGACTATTCTTAGAAAAATTTTCCCAGAATTCTCTATCGCAATATTGTGGAATAATTTTTTCATTGAACCTTACATAGTCTTGCTGTATTTTGTGGCTGATTTAGTTACATATATCATCACCAGAACTACTGACGCTTAATTTTTAGTTTAAGAATATAATTAAAGTTCTATTTTATTTCGTTTTAATGTAAATCATTTAGGTAAATGCTAGCATTTGACATAACAACTTTCAACTGAAAATTCAGATTTTTGTGCGTTCAACAACATAAATTCAGATTTGAATTTTCAGATTTTGTGATTGAACGTGTCCAACGAATAATTGAGAAATAAACAAACGTAAGGAAAATAGAGATAGGTATACAAGACAATTGTCAATTGTCACTAAGATCCGTATTGTTTTATTTTCATGAGATGATTTATGTGTATGGATCGTCGGTGATAATAAAATATGGCTATTTTTTAACTCCCAGAGACTCGGCTTTAACGAGATCATTGGGCGTAACGTCATCCTTCAAAAATCAATTTCGTTTTTAAATTTAACGCAATTTCGGCAGCATTTAACTTTCAACTTAAGCCATGTTCCTTTGGTGGTGGTTTCCTTATGAAAAGATGCCAAATGATGGTTTAGTACGAGAACCTCTACTACCAAGTACTCGTGATTTCATGGTGAGTAGATGAGATTTGTAGGGAAATCAATTCTGTGCGTTCTATTGAAGTTGAAAACAAATAAAAATCATTAGTAGAGCTGTGTTTTCCCCAAGAAACAATCGATTGTTTAAAGCCTACACTACACTAATTCAAAATTGGATAATTTTAAAATCTCGGTTCTGCTAGCAATTTAACAATTTTAAAAGCATCAACGCGTTCCCCAAATCTCATTTCAACTTCCTCTTTAGGGGAAAAACAGCTTCGAAATAATCTCGAATAAAAGATTTTATTATTATTGAACCCCCATAAATCTGTCAATCGCATCGCTAAAGACTTAACCAAGTGTGTTGAGAGCCGCAAAACCGACTTGCTTCCACAACTACAACACATATTTTTTTCTTTAATTTATTGTGCATCAATTTTAAATAGAATCATTTCAAATTATTGCGGAACACCAATCAGTGTCAACTTTAAGTAGGTACTATGCTTAGACTAGTTTCGTAGAGGAAGCTGACGGAAATGAGGTTTATTCAAAAATTTAAATATAGTTTATATTTAGCTTGTGTTTAACTTGATGACCACTGTAATTAACATTTGCTGATTTTAAATGTATCTATAGTCTAAAATTCAGCATTCGAAACTCATTTAAGCTATAAATATATACACACTCTTTCGTTTGTTTTTTTTTTTTTTTTCCTTTTGAATCGGTCAACCAAAACAAGATCTAAGTCCGACTTAAGGGAAGGAGTTACTTTTAGACAGCTTTAAGTATTTCATCACCTTACGTAACCAGTGCATATTTGCTTATTTAATTTAGAGTGCAAATCTGTTTGAAACATAAAGCTTCTTTTTTATCGAAGGTCACTTTGATTTGTTTTTCTTTTTTATCAAAAATGCAAAAGCTATAAAAACAAGTTTCTAATCAGTTCATAACAAAGATATTCCTAATTAATCGAATTTCATATATCAACAAAAAATAATGATTCAATTTTTATCGAATTATATTATTGAAATATCGACAGATACTGCAAGATATCGTAGCTTCGTGGGAACGAATTTGGATAAGTAAAAGCAATTCACCAAAAATAAAACGGTCGCGGCCGAACAGATAAGAAGCGTTTGGGAAAGTGTCGAGTGTGTACGAAACGAAGCTAACATAAAAATAGCACCGCTCTCGTTTATTTATTTTTTTTCTTTTAAATAAATTTAAGAAAATTTCTGTGAATTTAGATCTGTTGACTTTTTAGTGCAATTCTAAAGAATTAAGGCGGAGTGTTTTGTTAGCTAGTGGTGTTTTTGGAATAAAATAATATTGACAACATACCTACACAAAATACTAAATTCTGTAAGTAATTCTTTCCAGTTTTTCTATAGTGAACCAATAATAATTATGGAATTAATTAGTTTTCGGGGTGACATCGCTTGTCGAAAGTTTCATTTCTCACATTTTTAAACAAAGTTGTGCGTAAGTGCGAAGCTCAAAGATAATGCTAGAAAAATAAACCGCATGGCTATGTCGCAGGGAATTGATCATGGCGCTTATTATTAATATAATAAGGGCCATGTCTGTCTTTTCTCATTTTGCTAATGAATTTTGTTCCTATTCCTGAGATTGCTGCATACCTTGAGAGCTCATTTTTCTGAATTTGTCTATTTCTTTCCTTTTTTGACAGTACTGATAGCTAATGACATTTAAGCTGTCCACGCAGTTAAACAAAAATTATAAATTGTGGAGAACTTAGAGCCTTTTGTATAAAAGTTTTCTGACATCATTTGCTTTTGAGAAATTATTGGGCGCTATCTGACTGAATTTAAGCAAATCACGTTGCAACAAAACATTTTTCATGTCTATATCTATGTGCGTTTGAAAAGATATCGTTCTATAGATTATTATTCAACCCTTTTGCATCAGAATTCGGCGAATGGGCTATAGAGAGGCAGTTTGACTCATTTTCGAAAAATTTGCTATAAGTGAATTCTTCGATAGAAAATTCAACGAATGTCGGTAACTTGACCTGCAGCAGGGACATATTTTTCAATTAATTTGGTATTACTGAAATCGCAAATTATGCGCACTCCATAGACTGCTTTTAAACCATGCAATTTCTTCTTGCGATTTTTAAGCACGTTGGCGAGGGACGTATGTGGTGGCCGGGGTAGACGAAATTGCTGAGGTTGAACAAATTGCAGAGTTATCGCTCATTCTTCTTTGTGCCTTTCCTAATTGTTCGAATGTGTTTTATTTTCATTCGTCGTCCACTCAGATAACTTCGCTTAATCAAGTGGAGTAAAGAGTGCAGTGAGATGATACTTCTTCATTTGCACAAAGTAAACTTTTCATTAAAAATCGCTGTTGTGTAAAAGGTATTTGCAATTAGAAGGAAACCAAAGGAGAAACGAAGATTAAAAATCGCTGTAATGTAAAAGCAGTCATAGACTGTTTTTACACTAGACACTACAGCGATTTTTTATCTTCGTTTCTCCTTTACACTAGACACTACAGCGATTTTTTATCTTCGTTTCTCCTTTGGTTTCCTTCAATACCTTTTACACGACAGTGATTTTTAATGAAAAGTTTACTTTGTGCAAGTGAAGAAGTATCATCTCACTGCACTCTTTACTCCACTTGATTAAGCGAAGTTATCTGAGTGGATGACGAATGAAAATAAAACACATTCGAACAATAAGAAAAAACACAAAGAAGAATGAATGCAATTTGTTCAACCTCAGCAATTTCGTCTACCCCGGCCACCACATACGTCCCTCGCCTACATATGTGTTTAAAAATCGCAAGAAGAAATTGCATCGTTTAAAAGAAGTCATACAAGTTCTGTTTTTTCTCATCCGCGACTATTTTGTCACTAATCTGCAAGTTATACCTACTTTTTTGTTTATACAAAAATAAAATGGATAGTATAAAAATGTTAGCTAAGATTAATAATGTTGAAGGTTTAAGTGCTTATTTAACATTTTTTGAAGAGCAATGACAACTAATTGCAAACAGTTCAAAGAAATGCACGCGTGGATGAAGGAGCTTATGCAGCGCATCAGATATATAGAAAAGAATGCTTTGTACCTTATCTCCTTGTGGGTTTTCCTCTAAGGATGTTCTCGCAATATTCTTAAATCCAATATTATATCCATTCTCGTTCATATTTAAATTTTTTCTTAATGACGTTTAAGTGTCAACAAATGGCAGTGCTGAAAAGTTCGGAAAATGGTAAGGAAGTTCAGGTAGCAATATAAGGTCTGTTTGGTAACGTGAAATTTCTTGCGAATTTGCACAAATTTTCACTAAATTGCACAATTTGTCACAAATTCCTGTTTGATTTACTCCAAAAAGTTGCAACGAGAGAGCACATCGAGAGAGAAAAAAATAAATGTCTGTGTGCAAGAAGAGTAAAAACTGTCAAAACACCCAGCTGTTAGAATCTTTTGCTTTTAATTTGAAATTGTTGTTTCTGAAATGTGAAAATTAACTTGATAAGTAATAAATATCTTGGGAAATTTATAATTAATGTAATTTTTTTTTTAATTAAACGCAAGTTGTTAACAAAACCAGACTTTTGGCATGTGATTGTTGATGCTAGGAGTAAAATTCTGACGTTTTGTACACATAAGTGGTTCATAGCGTTTATTAACATTCTTGTAAGTTTCTCCATTTTTGAGAAATTCGTTCTCACTTTAGTATATTGACAGGCTTAACACATTTTTCTGAAAAAAGATACCAAACAGACCTATTATCAAATCTCTGTATAGTGGTTGGTGGGAACGTAGTATAACACTGTTATATAATATGGCGGTGATGGTGTTGATTGTTGTGCTCTTTTATTTTAAGCGAAGAAGACAACATACAAACAAAAATATTAAGCACATTAATGCTTGCATACTTTTAAATGCAGACAAAACTGTTATTACACCTTTTATATTTGTTATAAATTGTTATACAGCTATAAACTGTTTTAAATGCTTTATTTTGAAGTTTCTGCAGTCTCATCCTTTTGTTAATTCTGAGAGTAGGTATGTTTCTTTGGGCTCCAAATATTTACTGCCAAGTACATACTTTTGGCTGCAATAAAGTAATTCTATATGCTCCGTGGTCGAATAGTTCATTATCGTAATAATATACTACATACATACATATATATATCTACACAAGACGTATTAAATTATTTTTGTTGACGAATCTATCTCTTATCGAAAATAAAATACAAAATCAAACAACCGCATAATCTGTTTGGTAACACTAAACTTCAGTTTTGCGAAACTTGGTGAAAATTAAAGATATACTATAAGGTCCAGTTTTGTAATGGGAGGTTAAGGTTAAGCCCAACTTAACTCATTAAATTAGGTGAGTAAACCTAGGATTAACTAAACAGATGCTTTTGGTGTTTTATCCACCGAGTTTGTTTAGTCGTTCCGCATGCACTCTCCACCAAGGAACTGCTTCCTCAGTTAACTGTGAGTTATTTTACTTCTATAGCTAACTAACTAACTCTGGTGAGTTACACCACTGAAAAACTGGCCCTAACGTTCTTTTAGCATCATATTCTGGGAAGTAATAAAAAGTACTTTGCAGTGCCCAATGGAACACACTGAGTGGCAGTGGGTTATTGCTCTCAGTCTTTTAGTCACCCTGATGGGCTCGCCCAAAAGCTCAACTTGCTGAACAAACTCTGTGTTTTGTGTTTTAATCAGGGTACGGAAACGCTCGCACACGCGTGTCCATCAAACACGAGCGACTACAGAACTTTTTATTTCCTGATGTCAACAGCCAGTCGGTGTATTTTTGACAACCGAAAAACCCATTTTTGTTGACAACTCTTGGGGTCGACGCTGAGTAAAGTTCAACGAACAAAGCTATTGCTTTCATAAATCCTGTCAGTAAGTCACTGCTCTCTTAAATATGGGCCATTGTATATGTACATATATGTATATGTACGTGTACGTGTACACATATGTAAATATCAAACTAATCTTCGCGGAACGTTTTGTTTATTATCATTTTTGCATATTACATCACTCAAATTTTTGTTAATCCATTTTGGGTAATTTTGCAATTTTATAATTTTAAGCGGGTTTATTCAAAAATCTGAAAATCCCACAACTCATTGACGTTAATCATTTGATTTTTTGATGTAAAATTTGGAAATTTTTATATTACGTGTTTTCAGGTATATCAGTTAATAACAATTCCATGATACTGCATGCATACATTACACATTATTATACCTTTTGTTTTTTTTTCGCATTATTATATGACAATAATTTTGATACAAATTACACATGTTCGTGCTGTACAAGCTTCACAAATTTGATCGCAGTAAAGCTGAATAATCAATCAAAATCGGTCGTTTACCTATCGTTATCTTTATTCAAAATCATTGTAACAAACAGTTCCTTTTCAAATATGGCCTATAACTGGAGTTGTAATCATCGGATCTTCAAGGTTGAAATTGAAAAATATAAAAGGCTTACATTTTGCGTGGTTCTACTTTTTTTAAAAAGTAGGTAGGTATACATATACTTCCTATGGTTTTCTTATTCTTTCTGGAACAAAACGTGGCAATGATCTCAATGACTCAGACTGTTCGCTTATGGTTAAAATGTCAAAATTGAGTCTGACACCCTGCGTGACTAATTCATCGAAATAAATAATTCTCAACCACCTGAAAACAGCAGGTACGCACGATCAATTTTTGCATTTTAATTTTTAACGTGAATTAGCCTTCATACGTACAGTTAATAACCAGAATATTAAAAGATAATCCACTCAAGTCATTCAACTATAATCAAATGACACAGAGTGTATGCAAGCCTTAGGAAATCAATCACCGAAACTATATTTACACTGTAGTATTTATATAATGTACCACATGCTTCAAATAATAATTATAAGCACGAATAGCATACATTTGATTTTTTTAATTATAAACTAAGCATCTTTTCAGATGATTAAAATTAATAAGAAAATAAATGATGGTTTTTTTTTTATTTTGTTGTAAATGAAATTTTAGATAAATAAAAAATTATCAAATTTAAATAACAATATAAATCATATGCTTACGTTTTATTACTTTTCAATGAAGGTTATTTTTAAAATTAAAAATAAATAGGGTTATTGGCATAAGAGAGTTGCAACAAACAAATAACTACAGGAGACGAGGTGAATTGGTTAAGAGATTAAACCTCTTGTCAGAGTTTCACCAGGTTGTATCGCAAGATTTAAATAAAAGAAAATATTAATCTTTTTTTTTAACAAAAGCAGACTCTTTGTTCGAAAATTTACCATTCATGAATCTCTTGTTATTAATTGAATAAACAAAAATATTTTAAAGTCTATGGAGCGAAATGTTAAATCCAATACAAAATTACATAATGAAATCAGTAACGAAAAACTTTACTTAACATTGTTCGACGAACGAAATTGATAGTTTTGAGAAAAAGGCAATTTCGACTCATTTTTTGAGAATTCCTTGTTGCCACAAAAAAAAGATTGAATACAAACAAAATTTATAACCAATTTTCTGGACTACTTTCTTGGAATACAACAAATACAATCATGAATAAAACTCAAATAGAGACTTCTCCAATTAATCTGGTACAATTTTCAATTTCACTCATCGAGAGACATAAGTAACACTTAACTATGGGGACGTAAAGATGTTACTTTCGTCCACAAAAAGTAAATTTTTATCTGAAAGTTATATTTTTTGTATTAAGAATACTGATATAAGAAGAACTAATCGGGCAACGACTGACACTTCTCCTTAAAAAAACAGACAACCGAGGAAGTTCAAAAGAAGAACAAGAGTGTTAGGGTTGAGAATTAATTCACGAATGATGCACGGTAAATTATTAAGCAATAAACCATTCAATAATATAACTTCATATGAATTTAGCAAATAAGGAGAAAAGAACATAGAAAACATCGCATGACAATATTGACATTGTCACAACTAATTCACGACTGATGAACGACAATATGTATTATTAAACAATAAACCATTCAATATGAGAAGCTTTTTGCCGTTCTTTGAGGGGGTGCTTCGCTAACTTCAAATAAATTCATAAAATGAGAAGAAAAACATAGAAAACATCGCAAGACACCGTTGAAACTTTCACAACTAATTCACGACTGATGAATGGCAAATATACAGCCCTATCACAGAATCCATCGTAACAAATCTCCGAACAGACTTCTACGCTACGAATCAAGGATAATTGTCTTCACAGAATCCGAATGGAATCGAAAAAAGCATTGCCTCATTCATCGTTCTCACTCTCAATTTCGAAATCAGCTGTCCTACGTCAAATCATTGAGAAAAGTGCACAAAAATTGATAGTATACATCAATCGAAAAAAATTTAATGGGCTATTTGAAAAAATCCCATTTTTTCCGTATACTATAGAAATGAACACATGTTAAGAAGAGAATTTTTGATAATATGTGAATATTTTCTTAGGTTAGGGGTTGTTTATAGCGACTAGGAGAACGCATTAGGAGAAAATTTCATTTGGATACTTTAACGTGCTAACTTACTACTTACGGGTTATGAGTTAAGCAAATAAGCACAAAAAAACATAGAAAACATCACACGACAAAATTGAAATTCTCATTTTACTTTCGAGGAAAGGAACCAGGAAAGCGTCTTGGAAAAATGTACACAGCTATGCAAGTGTATAATTTTATTGAAACTTAAATTCATCGGTTTCTAGATCAATAACCCATCTTTCAGATAACATATTTCATTTTCTATTATTCCAACAAACGAAAAAGCAGGAACCCCAAAAATTCAATTCAAAAATTCCACACAAAATAAACCGTTAAATCTATTTGAAAACATAGGTTTTAATTAATAATAAATAATAATAAAACTTGAACAACCACAAATAAAAAAAAAAAAAAAAAAAAAAACGCCCCCTCCAGATCGATCGCTGATTAGCCATTTAAATCATTAAGCACACATAATAAGTATAAACTTCACACCAACAGACAATTATTGTTTAATTCATAAAGTGGTATTCTTTCTTTTTTTCGTTTAAATTATTCTCACAAAGTATTGTCTCTCTCAGTACTAATTCAACCTGTGATTATTGTAGTTTAAAATTCAAAAGTGAATCAACCACCAGCACCACCGAACGATCGGTCGTGTTTTAATTTTATTTTCGTTTTAAGTAAAATCAAAAAAGAATTATTATTGATAACGATAAGGTATGATAAATAGGCTAAGGACATTCGCGTTTGTGCATTTTGATTGAATTTTATGTTAATGCAGTGCTTATTCCATTGAGTGAATGTATATGTATGTTTGTGTGTTAAAAACAGAAGCCGGTAACATAAATATAACTGGTAAATAAAAATAAAGCTTATCTTAATGTTATTTTTCAACTGAGCCAAAAATGTTTTAAAAGAAATGTTTACAATAATTTTGTTTAATGGCTTTCGTCAATATACGTTGAGCAAAAATAATTCCGCCTTGGGTGTTTTTTTTTATGTCAAATTGGATTTTAACTTTGAAAAAACTCTGACAAAGCTGAATTTTTGTGGAGAGTCCTATACTTTTATGTTTTAAGCATTTTCTATATTCAGAAAAATACCATCAATTTGTGGAACAGTAGTGTTTTGTATTCTGGAAAAAAATGTCAAACCAAAAATTGTAACTTACAATTTCTTCCAAAAAAAAATTATAATAGTTTTTCGTGAGATTTTGAATGCAATTAAAACAGACAAAAATGGGAAAAAAGCCTCAGTTGCCAAACTTAGAGGACATATATAATGTTTAGCTGAATTAAATGTGCTTAGTATATTATTTCAATATGAAATTTATTTCTAGACGTTAATATAATGCAAAAATATATTTTTTTCCACATAAATAATATGCATATGTATCTACATATATATATCTAGCTGTATCTTTATGTATCTAGCTGATCCAACCGGCTTAGCACTGGATAGACAAACCTAAGCTTCGCATATACCTACAAATTGCAAAAGAAAATATAAATAAATATTTAAACTATACTTTTTCTAATAGAATACTTCTTTCTGGGTTTTGACCCACTTTACGTTATGAATAGCGAAATTCCCAACATGGAAAGAATTTTTGTAATCAAAAACCACTTTTTTGTGGTTATCCCATTTCACTCTAAAAATATCAAATTTTTAAAAATAACCTTTCCAACACTACCAGAATTTTGAAATCGGATATTTTTTTTTTGTTTTTACGCCACTTCACACTTTAAATATTAATATTTTCTGAAAAAAAAAACCTAAAGCCATTACCTTAAAAAAAACTTTTGATAAACAAAAAGAATTTTTGAAATCGAATACAACTTTTCATTTGCACCCCATTTCACCCTATAAGTACCAAATTAAAAATAGCCATCCACTAAAAATGACCTCTCAAACACCAAAAGAATTTCTGAAATCGGACATTTTTTTTAATTTTACCCACTTTCACCCTAAAAACAACAAAATTTAAAAAAAGAATATTCCTAAGAAAGACCTTGTAAACAATAAAAAGAATTAAATCGGACACTTTCGTATTTTAACCCTATTTCACGCTACAAATAATAAAACTTAAAAAAAAAACACTAAAGCCATTTCCTTAGAAAAACCTTTCAAACTAAAGAAGAATTTCATTCCACCGAAGTGCATTGTTCCGATATTTTGTAACTAACCCGAACTTTTTTCATATACATATTTACAAGATTAACGGCATTTTTAACCAACAAATCAAGTACAAAAATAATGCAAACTGTTTCCAAAAAACCGCATTCGATCGTTGAAAAATGTAAAAACAAAACACCAAATTTGGTGAGTTAACTCTGGATTAACTAAATAAATACTTTTGATTGTTTATCCTCCGAGTTTGTTAAGTCGATGCACATGATTTTTTCACGGAAGAACTGCTTCAAACAAAAATTTAATAACTTTGTTGAGACACATTTGGATTAGCTACACAAAAAAAAGTACGCATACGCCCAGGTGTACGCTTAAATTCTTGAATATAAATATATTTAAAGTAAAATGAATGACTTGTTCGCATGAGCTTGATCTTGTGGTTCAACGTGACTTATGAGTATTTTAGAAGTATATATATATTTTTGTATATAATGATGGTTTATAAACTAATAAAATATTTGTAGGTAAAGAGTCTATGAACAAAATTGAAAAGTACTACACAAAATTGCATTTAAAAATCCTGTTTCAGTTAAGCGAATTTATATGCAATATCATTGAATCTCACATTTTTTTGTCACTTAAGATACTATACCAACGAAATTGAATCAAAACCAACAATAATTATAGAAGTTTACGTATATGAAAACTTTAAGCTATTAAAAAACAAGAAATAGAATTATAGAAGTGGCATGATCTAGTGAATACAAGTCTCGATTTCGGATCTTAATTCCTGAATTATCGGTCATTGTGACTGCTATAAAGCTTATAATTATCGATTCTCTTGTTTAAGCAAAAATAAACAATAAAATTATTATTGAGAGAGCAGTTTAAGCTTTAGGACAAAAGAATAACTCCAGTCACGGCCACCAGTCAGAGATAAAATTGAGAACGAATGGAAAAAGAATGAATCGAACATACCAGTCGAACCGAGCATTGAACTGAATCGTTAGGGTGCGTTCCGAGAGAACCGATTTTATTGATTCACACTGCGGGCATATGCACGGTAGTGTGTATGTATGTAGTGTGATTTGTCTACACTGCGCGGCTGTATTAACTTTCATTGCTTGTTTATTTTATTTAATTTTTTTGAAATGGTTTCGCGTTTTAGTCAATAAGCGCGATGACATACCTTCTTCCGAGAAGCAGCACAGGCTCTACAATCTTAGGCTCTACAATCTTTCTGAACTTGAATCCACAATAGTTCGCGTTCATTGCGTGAATACTTTCGATATTAGGTATACATATTAAGTAGGTATTGATCGCAGCCCCTTTAGAATAGTTTCTTTTTTTTATTTTGTTGTCAACTGCACCTTAAGTGGGCTTCATTATCTACAGTTAATTTAATCCAAAAAATACAATTATAGGCACATAGTTAATTCCCCTCATGTTAATGTTGCTTTTCTTTTTAGATCATTTCTGGACTGATTTGTTGGATAAAGTTACTATTATGTACATAATTCAAAATAAGGATATCGGATGTAAGTTGTTACCAGGATTATTCGTATACATTTACATATGTAAATACTTAATTTCACTTCTGATAACACTAATTTATTTTTCTATTTTCCTAGATGCCATATCGTACCTTTTGTTAGGACTCACATCATTCATTCTTGGAATTCTTTCCATATTCTATGATTACCAAGATATTGCCCTTTATGAACGCATTAGAGTTCGGCCATGGCTACCAGCTTATGAAATGTGGAGACATCCCTCTGAGTCAGGTGTGGATATTGGGATCAAAATATATCTTTTTGCAGCGCAGAATCCCTATCAATTCCTCTTGGACTCAAGTGCAAAATTGAAGCTGAAAGAAATAGGTCCCATAGTATACAAGAAGATCCTGCGTCAAGAGGATATTAAATTTCACAATGAAAATTCAACAATGACCTACTCATCGGTTTTCGATATGGTATTCGATGAGGAACGAACGGAACCTGGAATTTTGAATCAAACGATAACAGTGGTGAATCCTATGTTATTGGGATTAGCTTCAATGGCTAATGATATGTTCCTGGCTAGATTGGCATTTAAAATGATCGCTCAGGATGATGATGTCTTTCTCAATCGAACTGTATATGAATTGCTCTGGAATAATTCATCACCAATTTTTGATTTTGTTAAGAAAATTCCCTTTGCAACTGCACGAGAAAATGCAGGAATCATGTTTAATGTAAGAATTTGTTATATAGTTTGTCTTTTTCAAGGAACTTTTTGTATGTGAATTCTTTATTTTAGGCCTTTTATCCATCTGACAATATATACAATGTTAACATCGGATCGAAACACGGATTCAAAGATTTCTTTAAAATTAACACATTCAATGGATTGTCCAGAATCGATGTTTATGGCGAGGACTTTCCAAAACATTGTCCAGTGTCATTGATCGGTGCCACTGAAGGAACTGGTCTACCACCTCATATTGGAAAGGACGATATAATACACGCATATATGAAAAACCTTTGTAGGACTTATCCCATGGTCTATAATAAAACAGTACAGGTAAATGGAGTTGAAGCATATAAATATGTACCGGCTGACGATATTTACAAAAGATTGAAGAATCCCAATTTGGATTGTTTCAAACAGACTGGAGATGTGGAATTACCTGATGGACTTAGTGATGCATCGAAGTGTGCTTTTGGTAATTGAATATATATTAAACTGATAAATTTACATAAATGGCGCCCAACTTAAATCACCTTATGCTTGGATTTTTCAATGAATCTTCTAGCCTCTTAGATGGCTTTATGTCATCAAAAGTATTACATTTTTTGATTTAAATGAACTAGAATAATACAGATTTTCAATGCCAATCAACAGAACTTAGGGCTCTTAGTGTAAATATTAAAATAAATTTATACTTAAATGGCGCCCAACATAAATGGCTCTAAGCATCGACTTTTAGAATATCATTCGTGCCGCTAATCTTATAGATTCAAAAAGTTAACGTTCAAAGGTTAAAATGTAGTAATTAAATCTGTTCAATCTATCTGACCTTGAGATCCCAAATATATTTGTTTACTTTAGGCCCAATTTCACAGTGCAAACTTACCTGAATAAGTGACACTGATGGAGTCTCCCATATTTGCCACGACTTACTCAGACAGTAAAAGTATTAGCCTAAAGTGCCAATATGAGGACTTTGAGTGCCACTTATTCTGCTATGTGTGCAATGCACTGCCTTAGTAAAAAAAAAATTTAATTTGATGGCGCGACAGCTTGTGGATTTGTCACGTGCTCGCTAGAGGAAGGAGCTGTTTGTGTATATTTATTAAGGTGGACGAATCTGGGAACCCAACCAAGAACTCTAGCATGACAGTCCATTATGCCACCGGCTACTACGAACCTCTTAAAATCCGACATCGTAATACCTAGACTATACAAAAAATCGGTCTCTTTTTATCAAATCCGTTTATGAAATTTAGTTTGATTTGAATATGATCGGCGCTTGATTGGCTTATCTGCGATAGTCCTACATACATATATGATACACCCTTACATCTTTAAATGTAAAGACATAAAGTCCATAGCGTCTAAATCACCATGAACTAAAAATTTCATTTAATTGTTAATTTATAACGATTTTTTTATTAATGGGCTTTTTTGATCGTTCTAGTTAGTATGCGAATTAAAACAATTCCATAATTTCACCCTACGTTTCGTTGAAAATTCTTAACTTCTTCAGGGGTCAGAATTTGATCAAAAAAATATAGAAAAGGTTAATTTATTGTTTAAAATTTAATTTCATTTCAAATTTTAGGACTTCCTGTGGCTGTCTCGCCTCCTCACTTTTGGGAATTCCATGGCGAATGGGAGAACTACATAGAAGGTCTTGCTCCAAGTGAAGCAAAGCACGCCTCTTATGTCACAGTTGAACCAACATCTGGTGTTCAATTGGAAGGTATAGCAAGGCTTCAATCTAACATGCCATTGCCATCTTTAGATGAATATTCACCCAACATTAGACGATTCAGCAACATGATAGTGCCACAGTTTTGGATGGAATACGTAAGTTATAAATAATTTAATATACCTCATTTGTATAATTTTTAAAAAATTATATTTCACCTATTTTATTTTTGCAGTTTGTCATTAACAAGAGCCCCATCATTTATGGACTAATTAAAACGTTTCTGTTTCTGCCTGTGATCCAGTCGATTTGTGTAATAATTTTATTAGCTTTAAGTGTATTGGGATTTTATAAAAGTATTAGGCTAACTTGCTATAACAAGGACTGCGCTAGTTTATTAATACAACCAGAGCTAGTGATCTTGCAACAACCACTTTTTTCAGAACTAAATAGTAAGCAACTTTAAATATTTAACTAATGTACATAATATTATTATTAATTAGGTAGATACATACATAATATCCACCTTTGAGTTAATAAAAACGTCTGTGATATAGAATATTAAATACAGTTTTTTTATTTTAATGAGGCCGACCAGTGGTGGATTACTGCTTAAGATATGCTTATCGAGTGTCGAATTCGATTTTCAACATTTCTTTATCGGTAAACGTATTTTTTTTTCATTTGATAGATTCTAGACAGTAGCACGAAAATGGTGGAAAAAAAAATTTTTTCTTTATACACATATTTTTTATAAAGTATTAATTGAAATTGTTTGAGGAAAATTTTTAATAAAATTCAGTCCATAGAAAAATATCCTTGCCGATCTTATAGCACAGCACTAAGATTTGGCAGCACATAAAGGCATTCGCAATATACATAATGGACATATTCTTCAGAAAATTGAATAACGATAAAATCACCAAAATATACATTCTTAAAATAATAAATTATAAATTAATTTCCTTACTCAAACCCTAAACAAAATATAAGCAACAGCTGTGACAAACAGACAAATTACGGGTGGGGTGATGAAATGACGTTTTCAAATAAATTTACTAGAGTTATCCTAGTACCATTGTTGGTCAAATAATCAAGGTAGCGGAGCACGAATTTGAAGTGGTGCAATCCTTTAAATACCTTGGGTCAATAGTAGCAGCCGATAACAATATAATGGGTGATTTTTTAAGAGGTTTAGAACTTTTTTTTAAAAAAAAACACAAAAAATTCGAAAAAATGAATGAAATATTTATTTGAATCGATAGTTTGAACCTTGCAATTTAATGTTTAAAGATAATTTCATGCAAATGTTGACCGCGGCTGCGTCTCAGGTAGCCCATCCGCTGAGTCCAATTTTGGCATACTCTTTCACACATATCGGCCGGTATCTCACGAATGAATGCATGGATGTTGGCTTCCAGTGCGTCAATCGAAGCGGGCTTGTCCCTATAGACATTAGCCTTGACATACCCCCACACAAAATAATCTAATGGTGTCAAATCGCACGATCTAGGCGGCCAATTGACCGGCCCGAAACGTGAAATTAACTGTTCACCAAACTCGCCTCGCAATTGCGCCATTGTTTCGCGTGCTGTGTGGCATGTGGCACCGTCTTGTTGAAACCACATATCATGCAAGTCAAGAACTTCCATTTCGGGCAAAAAAAAGTTTGTTATCATCGCTCGGTAGCGTTCACCATTGACAGTAACGCTGCGATTCGCATCATCTTTGAAGAAATAGGCCCAATAATGCCGCCGGCCCATAAACCGCACCAAACAGTGGCTTTTTCGGGATGCATTGGTAGCTGTTGCAATGCTTCTGGCTGATCTTCACTCCAAATGCGGCAAGTTTGCTTATTTACGTACCCATTCAACCAAAAATGAGCCTCATCGCTGAACACAAGCAGCGCGCGATGAACATTTCGAACCGAGCACGAATTTTGATAGTAAAATTCAATAATTTGCAAGCGTTGTTCATTTGTAAGACGATCCATGGTTAAATTGCAAACCAAACTGAAGCTGTTTGACAGTGACACAAGGTACTAAACACACGTCAGCTGTCAAAACCAGTGTTGCCAAAACCAAACCAGCTAAAAAATCACCCTTTAGAAGAAGAAATACGCGGGCGGCTTCTCAAATCCAACAGAGCCTACTATAGTCTGTCAAAGCTCTTCAAATCCAGAAATCTCACCATAACTTCAAAACTGCTGCTGTACAGGACCATGGTCCTGCCAGTACTCACATATGGATCCGAGACTTGGGTGCTTAGCAAAAGGCACTCCGACCTCTTAGCCGCGTTCGAGAGAAAAGTCTTAAGGAGGATTGTTGTTGGCCCCATATGTGAGGAAGGACGATTCCGGAGACTGTACAATCAGGAATTGTACGCAATCTACCTTGAAGCGGATATCGTGACAAAAATTAAGCTCGGTAGACTCCGGTGGGCAGGGCACCTAGCTCGCATGAGCGAAGATGAACCTGCTCGGAAAGTTCTTTGTGGTACATTCTATGGTAGACGACAGGGTGGTAGACCATGCTTGCGCTGGAGAGATGGCGTAGACCAGAACGCCCGGAGCCTTGGGGTGCGCAACTGGATGGCGGCGGCTCGAGACCGGGATGGGTAGAGAGACTTGTTGAAGGAGGCCAGGACCGGACCCCGGTTGTCGAGCCGATGATGATGATGATGATGATCCTAGTACCATAAGAATTGAATTCGATACTTGATACTTCATGTTACATCATCCCAATCAGTTTATTCGATAACATACAACAGTAGCCGCGTTCTTTTGGAGGTGGCGAACTTTTGATGAGAAGATGTAAATAATAATATAGTATTACCAAATACTCGTGCTTTGATGGGGACGGAGAGTAGAGATGAGATTTACAGGGAAATCAATTTTGTGCGTTTCATTGAAAAGAGTACCTTCAACACGGATCACGGCTAATAATGGATTCTTCCTTAACCAAACTACACGAATATAGAACGCTTTTCCTAGCTATTTTTCTCCCCAATGTAGTGTTCAGAAATTCAAAACCAATGTGAATCTGCGTCTCCTATTATTAAACAATTTCCTAATCCTAATAACTGTTTCTGTGTTAATCATTTAAAAAGAAGTTAAAACCCGAGTGCATCATGTTTATTATGAAATAAAAAAAGATAGACGAATTTAATCTGTTTCAAGGCAAAACACCAAAATGTTTTAAGATTTATATCAATTTTTTATTTGAATGCAAATGTGTACCCATTTTAGATTTAAAATAATATATTAGTAATTATGATTTGTTTTTTTTTTTTTACATTTTAATCCTAATTTATATTAATATTTATTATTATTATACTTATATTCATTTTTCTTTTTTTATTTTATTATAAGTTTCTAATACTAAGCGTACATAGTCTCTTACAAAACTAATTTAAAATAATTCTAAAAATTTCTTGAAATATATCTATTTATGCATTTAATATACAAGATTTTGTTTTAGTATTTACATTTTATGCATTTTAATATATTTTGTTTTTTACCTCTTATTTAATTTATGTTACTCAGGTATTTTTTTAATCAAACAAAAACCAACAAAAAATAAATATCAAAATGGTTGATCTGTTTCAGTGTTTTGATTTTCTTTTATTCAATTAAACATAATTCACCAGAAAATACATTAATAGCAATAAAATGATTGAATTAAAAAAAAGAAGAATATTTACGATAAAAACAAATTCAAAAACAATAGTTTATAATAAGAAGAAAAAAAAGGACTATAAAATTTTGCACCAAAGCTAAAAAGGACTTCAGAAAACAACAAAGGAAGACCTTATAAATGAATAGTTTTTTTTTTTCTTATTTTGTTTTAATTCAACTATTTATGAAGAATCACAATAATTTGGTTATAGTCAAAAGATACATAATTATATAAAAAACGAAAACAAATTCTAAACAACTGAAGAATTTAAAGTAACGTTTTCTTTTTTGTTGCTGTTTCGTATTTAATTAGATTTGTGTCTCACGGATGTTTTATTTTTTTTTGTTTAATAATTTTTGAACACAGATTTTTTGCTTGCAGCAATAGGTATATGCTGTAGCTGAAAGTTTTATCCTCAATACATTTTTGAGTGATAAATCGTATTGTTTTTTTGTGTTTTAGAAACTAGCACAATCTGGTAGTTTCGTCAACTTTGGTAACTTTTGGTTGTCATCGTTGCGACTGGCCGAAGCTCGACGAAGAGATCCTATATGTAGCTTTGGGTTGGGGCATTGTTGTGGTTGATTTGTAGCAGCATCATCACAAAATCGACTGCGGTAGATTTTCTCACGATGTTCTGGTGTCAGTACAGGATTTAAATAGACAGATGTTCTTTCGATGCGTTGTTGAAAACGCGTCCGATCACGAGCGACTTCATCCCAATTGCCCTTTCTTGCGGCGCGATATGCGAAACTCCAAGCATGCATTACATGCACCACAGGATGTGGATCGAATGTGACCTAAAATGAAAAGAATAAATAACTTATTATAATGTACCTAGTAAATTAGGTTATGTTAAAAATAATATATGTATGTACATAAATGTGCGCCAATCTCTGAACAAGACTTTATTGTCTCTTTGCTTATGAGTTATGAAAAGAAATGAAGAGAATTAAACGGAATAAAAAAACAGCATACTTTTAGGGGCAAAATGTCATTTTGTGCAGCGCAGTTCTGTTCGTTTACTTCTCGAAACTAACAATTTCTACCACTTTTAGTCCAATTAAATTTTTTTTAAATGAATTTTGACAGAACTTTGCACTAAAATTTGTAGAAATTGGCAGTTTAAGGAAGTTAACGAAGAGGGGTTTTGGTAAACGATAAAACCTACATTTGGACGCGCCTGATAACGTGGCTTCGGAAGCGTGATGTGTAATGGGTCGGCTTCTAAATTCGCTTGGTCTATTTTTGTATTCCCAGTGACGTTAATTATTGAATTTTAATTAAAATAATCACAAGAGCGTCGTTCAATGAATAAACGAAAAAATATTGCTGGCGGGGCGGGTGTACAAAACGTGAATCCTTCTGATTACAGAATTTTATTATGATTCAGCTTCGTCGATTAAAATACATCTTCGGTTGTTTTCTGGAGAGTGACGATCAACTATTAGAATGAAAATTAGTATATAAATGGGCCCACATATATATTTTGTTCAAAAGAACAATTCTCGATTTTGAGAGCAGGTCCATTAAATTGGCTGTGTTCCGCACCTAGTTTCAAACCGCCAGATGTGTTGCACACATTAAACATTCACGTGAGAGTAAAACATTTCCTCTCTTTGCCAGTTTTAGTCCGAGACATTTCTTCTGGCTATTTCTAGCTGATTGACAAATGTCAGGTTCACGTATGCCAGATAACAGGATTAGGATATGCGTCGGTTGAATTCAAATTACCGCCATATTATTCACTAGATACATCCAGATTAAAACTTTAATCCAGATGTATTTGCATTGCATTTATATGCTTTACATCTGGATTTAAATTTTTAATCTGGATGAATCGAGTGAATAATATGACCGTTAAGGTTGTCCAAGGGCTAATTTTATTTAAGTTTTAGTTTTGGTAGATGGACATATTTTTTTTTAATTATTATTTTAATAATATTTTTAAATAATTAAATAATTTTTCTAAAATGTATGTCATTTAGCAAAACTGTTTCTACAGAATAAAATGTAAAATTGGCTTAATTGGTATACACGCACTGGGCAACATAAGCTTCGTTCTTTCAACTTTATACAGGGTTGACCCAGGTATTCTTGACAAACCGAAGAATTGTCAACAAAAAAAGGTTTTCGGTTTTCAGAAAACGCCCGAGAGCTCTTGACATTGACTTTGACAGCTTTCCTAAACGCATTTCATTCCCACTCTTCAAAATTTGACATTTTGCCAGATTTAGTTTGAAAAACCTAGGCAATGAAAAATGACATTACTTTCCTATAGAAGTCCCTTTCATTTGCTGATAACTTTTTGACAGATGGCCATTCAGAGATAAGAAACTTGAGTTATGTGCTTTCAAGTCACTTATGTTCAATGCTTTCAATAGTTGTAAGTATACAAAAAATTTCACAAGGTAAACGTCAAAAATAATAAGCTAAGACCAAAGTTTGTTGCATTCGTTTGCTTTATTTGCTTGTAGCTGATCAATTAAAAAAAAATAGATTGAGAGTGATTTTGACTTCTTGCGGTGAAATCTTGTTCGGTTTTCTTCCTCCTCCTTCAAATTGATGGAGCGAAATCTATGAGATCTCTGAAACGTGAATTGGCTGACATCAATTAGTAAAATTCAATTGTTGCCATCCAAAATATCATTTCTTTGTCTTCCAGCACCAGGTGATAGTGTTGGGTAAACATCGATTGTATATCGATAGTTTTTTACCATCGATACTATTGCCGATAGTTTAAAACAATCGATACTATCGAAAAAATAAGCCTTTAATGCATTTTCTTTGAAAACAAACCAGTCTCATTTACTTTTCCCTCTTTTAAAATCAGAATACATAGATTTTTATAAATTTTACTTTTTCATCGGAAAAATTATTATGTATTTAGTTTTTAAGACGTTTGTTTATTTTTAAATTTTTTTTGTTTTGATTAATTTCTTACATAAAAAATTTTACTTCACTTTAAAAACCTACACTAGGCCCATTCACACGTGGATTGAAATTAAATTGCAGTGAGAGATTGTAATAGAACTGTTAGTTTCTGTTTCTAGTTCAGCAGATAAGTGCAAATATTATGTATGCATGTAGGGCTGTTTTTTTTTTTTTTGTTGATTTTCGTAATAAAGTAGAACATTTTCGAACTGAAAAGAAATAATTCTCATTATTAAAACTATTGGGGGCTATCGTGAATAAAATTTCCCTGGGAATGTTTCCCTGCTTCGAAAATTTTGAAACGCTAATATCTTTCCACTACACTACGTAATAGCGAATTTGGCTTATCGAAAAGATGGCCAAACTTCCCTGCAAAATTAATTCCTGTAATCATTGAATTCCGATGGAAAGTTTCGACCATTATGCATAGGTATTCTAAATTTTCGAAGGAGGGAAACAGTTCCAGGGAAATTTTGTTCACGATAGCCCCCGTTAAGGATGCTGCTATCACTATCATATTGCCTTATGGTTATATTTCACTTATTCAAACAAGCAAACAGAGGTACTTTTTGGAAGGAAATGCGACTCGATTTTGTAAGGATACTATTTTTAACCAATTGTTCATTTTTCTCAGAAATATAATATTAAAAAACTATCGATAATATCGATATTATCGATAGTTTTTGCGAAAAACATCGATTCTATCGATAGTGAAATTTTGTATCCAACATTTGTTTATCCAACACTACCAGGTGATGCTTCCAATCAAGTCGTAGTTCCAACTTGTCTTATTAAGTGGTAGGTATGTATGTATATTCGCAAAATATTAATTCTCTACAAATTACGCATTCTTGATTTACTCATTTCATATTATGATAAGCCATTCCCGATTAGTTGTGGTTATGCCAACTAAACGAGTTCACATATGCAACTAGATTATACAAAGCCACTCATTGTCAATAGCGCACAGCTCTCTATCTACATGTGTATATGCATGGATTATAATTAGTTTGAACCTACTTTGGTTTTACTATGTAAGTCTAAAATTCAAATTCAAAATGAAGTCATTTAATTGATTTTAAGGTCACATTTATTATCAGTATAGAAAGTCATGTGTGGACAGAAAAAAAAAAAACAAGCTTGTCACGATCAAGTGAGCAAATTTTCCCATCTGACTGAGTTTCCTCACATAATCTGCTTAAAAAAAAAAAATCTTAACTTACTCCAGAAGTTTAAGTTGAATTTCTGCATCATTTTATCCATCTACCTACTTGTCAATGAGTAAATGCAATAATTAAGCAAGTGATAATAATTTCCCACTTATTCTCATTTCTCAACCAATATCAGTGAAACATTTCATCAGATGATTGTCGTTCACAAAGGGAACAAAAACAAAACATGCACATTGCAACTATCTCGAAGTTGATATTTTTAACATGATAGGGTAGTACATTATTGGGGTCATTAAAAAAAAAATTGCAATCTAACTTTGCGGTGGCTTTTGCGCATGATTGGTGGTGTTATTTTGCATTTGTTGTCTTTTGATTTGTGTTCCACATTTATGAGGAATTTCTCATAAATTGAATAAATTAAAAATGTAAATCAATTACGATGAAACAAATATTTTTGTTTTGATAGCCGTTTGTGTAAACAAGGTGAAATGGAGTCAAACAAAATTAGATTTTAAAACATCAAAATTTGATTGTTGTAGTGCTGTTTTGTTTTGTTTATTTTTGATTTACTTACAAAACAATAGCCGTATTATAATAATCTGATTGTACGTGGATTTGTAAATTTCGAACTTTTTTAAAATTAAACACTGAAATACAGAAATAAAATAGGTATGTATTTATATTATTTGTCATTCTCATTTTAATGTCTTTTAATTGCTCAATTTCGAGGAAATTTTGACTGAAGCAAATTTCGCATATATGTACGATCTAGTTTTTACTGAGGCCCTAGAAAGATTTAATGACAACTACATACAAGTATGTACACTTTTGCCTCGAGACAAAAAAAAACAATTGGTTCATCTGAGATTCGATACTGGGACCTTCCGCGTAACAAGTCCGATACGCAATACAGTACAATACAATTTTAAGATGTTGAAAATAAATAGGTTAATACTATAATATTGCATGCCATGGTTATAAAGTTTTTGTTTTTCTTGGATTGTTTTTGAGGCCTAACAAGCTTTTATTAGCAAGGGCCACGCGAGTTATTGACATGTTTTACTTGTCTAGATTCCTCTAGTGAAAACTTTCCAGAGCCTCAACTATACCCTTGGCAAAAACTTGCAATTTCTTCAAGGATGTCCCATAAAACCGTATTTTTTAATTAGTTGAAATCCAAGGATATATATTATGTCATAAGGCAATAACTAAGAGCAAGTAAAAATCAACGAAATTAGGTCTGTTTGTTATCTTTTTTTCAGCAAAATGTGTAAAACCTATCAAAACACATAAAACAGGGAACGAATTTCTCAAAAATTTAAAAACTTACGAGAAAGTTAACAAACGCATTGAACCACTTTTGTGTACAAAATGTCAGAATTTCACTCCTCACATCAACAACCAAGTGCCAAAAGTCTGGTTTTGTTAACAACTTGCGTTTAATTTAAAAACAAAAATCACATAAATTATAAATTTATCAAGTTATTTATTATTTATAAAGTTATTTTCACATATCAGAAACCACAATATCAAAGCAAAAGATGCTAACAGTTAGGTGTTTTGACGGACTTTACTCTTCTTGCACACAGAAATTTATAGCTGTGTTTCAAGTAGTTTCAGACCGCAAGATTAATGTCGTTTTCGTTTGGATTTCGGAACTGTTCCATTCCTATTGAAGATGGAAAATTTGGAGTAAAAAGAGTGAAAAGGGAGTAGCTCCGAACGTCCACTCGAAAACTACATTAGTCATTTTTAGTCCGAAGCTGTTACACACATCAAAAATTGTGCTATTTCTTGCTAAAGAGAGCGCTCAAATGAGAGTAAAACATTTCCCCTCCTTACCAGTTTTAGTCCGAGAAATTTCTTCTGGCTATTTTTAACTGGGTATTTCTAACCAGGTTGACGTATGTCAGATGACAACATTTTGTCGGTTGAGTTCAAATAACAAGGTTGCCCAAGTGTTATTTTTATTTTAGTTTTAGTGTTGGAAGATGGGCATGTTTTTTATTATTTTACTAATCTTTTAACTGACAAAATAATTCTTATAAAATATAAATTATTTAGCAAAACTGTTTCTTAGGAATAAAATATAAAATTAAAAATTACATTATTTCTTGTAAAGGGTTTTCCAATAATTATTTTGAATAGCCCGCTATTTCGGTAGCTGTCACTTTTGAAGCTGTCATTTTTTGACATTTGACAAGTAGAAACTACGCCATTAATAAAAATGGAACGATACACGCTTCAACAACGCATTGATATTATTAAAATTCACTATAAAAATGGTGTAAATTTGGCAGAGACGGTTCGTAAAACTAAAACATTTTTGGGTCATCGTGAAGCACCTTGTCGGACCGCAATACAGAAATTGGTGGACAAATTCGAGCTGATGGGACAAGTTAGTGATGTGAAGAATAAAACCCGTGCACGTCGCTCAAGAAAAACTGAGAATATTGCTGTTGTAGCCCAAAGTGTTGAAGAAAACCCAGGTTTGTCCATTCCTCGTCGTTCTTTGGAATTAGGCATTCCACAAACGTCATTACACCGTATTTTGCATAGAGACTTGGGTCTCTTAAGGCTTATAAAGTTCAGTTAACACAAGAACTCAAGCCGGCTGATCATCAACAACGTCGTGTCTTTGCTGATTGGGTCCTTGAAATGCATGAAAATGATCCGGAATTTCATCGAAAAATCATCTTGACTGATGAGGCCCATTTCCACCTCGGAGGCTACGTCAACAAGCAAATCTGTCGCATCTGGGGATCGGAAAACCCAAGAGTTATTGTTGAAAAGCCTCTCCATCCTCAACGCGTGACTGTTTGGTGCGGTGTATGGTCCGGCGGGGTCATTGGACCTTACTTTTTCGAAAATGAGGCTGGAGCAACAGTTACGGTCAATGGATTGCGCTATCGAGAGATGATTAATGATTTTTTATGGCCGGAATTGGATGGTATTGATCAGGACAACGTTTACTTTCAACAAGACGACGCTACGTGCCACACAAGCAATGAAACCATCGATCTTTTACAGGAAAAGTTTCCGGACCGTGTTATCTATCGAAGAGGTGATCACAATTGGCCACCGAGATCTTGTGATTTAACACCTTGCGACTTCTTCCTTTGGGGCCACGTGAAAGATAAGGTTTACGCCAACAGCCCAGCGTCGATTCAAGACCTCAAAGATGGAATTCGTGAGGCTATCGAGGACATAGGGCAGCCACTTTGCGATTTGTCTATGGAAAATTTCATGAAAAGGATATGGTCCTGTAACCGTGGTCGTGGCGGCCATTTGGCTGATGTTGTGTTCCATTATTAACGGCATACCTTCCTCTTTATAATGAAAAAATGAAAATTTTTTTCTCTCTCGATGTGCTCTCTCGTTGCAACTTTTTCGAGTTAACAAACAGGAATTTTTAACAAATTGTGCAATTTTGTGAAAATTTGTGAAAATTCGCAAGAAATTTCACGTAACCAAACAGACCGATTAATTAAACTTCTTAACTGTAACTGACCAATACCAATACATTACTTGCTTTTGCTTAACCACTCATAGCCTTGAACCATATACATATATGTATATGTATGAATATAAAACTCCACACACAAAATAAATCTTATTTTATTTTCTTCCCAACAGCAAGCAATCAAACAAATATGCACCTTTATATTTGCTTCAAGCAAATACTTACGTCAAGTCTGGAGAACAAAATCGTCAACAGAAATATTAGGTTTGTTCGTTGAGCCCTGAAGTCACCCTAGGGTCGCCCCAAAGCGTTTTTTGAAAAACCTGAAGTCAGGGTGAGGGTGAACAAATTCTGTGTTTTTTGAGAGCTGAGGTCGCCCTGAACTCGCCCTGAAGTAGAACTAGGTATTTTGCTGTGGCGAGTTGAGGTAAAGAATAAACTGCCAAAGTGACATGAGTTATTAAACATATGTTTTGTTGCGGATTCATGTGCCGAAGGTTATTGTTTATTTTTGAAGAATAAATTGAAACAATACACTAATTAAATTTAATGCTAATAAACAGAAATAGAAAGTGGAAACGTTAGAAGTTGTTTCTTATTTAATTTTAAGACATATTTGTAACAAATTTTAAGTTTTAATTATCAAAACACATAACTTTTTTTTCTCCCTTTAAATGTGAACAGCCATTGAGCGTTTTTTGAGAACTGGAACCCTCAGGTTTTTTGACAGTTCTTGGGGTTGTCAAGAAAACCTGGGTCAACCCTGGGTAAAGTTCAACGAACGAAGCTATTGCTAGGTACGAAAATATCTAAGCAAATAAATTTTAGACACAATTATTTAAAATTTGACTTAAGTCAAATGTGAAATCTCAAAATGCTATTTGTACATGGTGTTCGTTTGGAAGGTTTACTAATTAATTTTTGTTTAAATTTATTAAAAATTAAAATAACAACATAGCTAGTTTTATGCCTTAAAATGTTTAATGAAATTTTGAAAATTACATACTTCACTTCAACAGTGCTGCCAAATATGGAGTTCCAAAATATACCTATACATGTTTAACAAAATATTCTGTTTTACTTCTGTTGAGATAGATAAAAAAAAAAGTAAACAAACCTGAGGATTGTGCCTACAAAGCTGCTATTGTTTATCTGATGTGATAACAAAAAAAAAAAAAACTTTTTCGAGAAATTTCGCGATAGCAGCGAATCTATTATTAAGGTTTATTGTGAAAAAATACACATTGGAAATATTTTTCAACTCATTATCTTGCCTCACAATAGTCTGTCTTATCAATATTTGATAAGTTTCCTTTTATTTATTTAATCTTTAGTTACACTGACTTGGAAAAAATTCAAACATACAAGAAATAACAGATAATCTTCGATCCCCTGTAATTCCAATTTGCCTACAAGCTGATAATCAGCTGTTTTCTCGTAAGAAATGAGGAAGTATTTACAAAAAAAAAAAAAAACACTTTCATACATACATATGTATGTATGTAGATATTTTTCACGATTCGACTTTCTCGTCGCACTCGTTATGTGTTTTGGTTTGGGAGGGTGATAATCTGTTTGAAAATGCGACTATAAAACGGGACGTCATCGTGACGAGAAACGCAGCTAACTTTTTCTCGTTAGAAAATCGTTCTCCAATTCAAAATGCGGTAAGCGTTTTTACGACAAAAAAAAATCATTTTTGTAAAAAAAAAAAATCATTAATATATGAAGAAAATAACATACAAAACAATAGATTTATCAATAAATTTGATTGTTAATTTCAATTCATCATGTTTTTCCTTTAAAAATCTGGAAATTACTTAGCAAAAAAATGAAAATCGTCGTCACGTCGCGTCTTTTTCTTCAATTTTTCAAACTCACGGCGCGCCGTGACGTGACGACGACAAACGCTTAATCATGTATACTCTGGTATACTCTCATT
This sequence comes from Leucozona laternaria, assembly GCA_932273885.2. Classification (NCBI taxonomy): domain Eukaryota; kingdom Metazoa; phylum Arthropoda; class Insecta; order Diptera; family Syrphidae; genus Leucozona; species Leucozona laternaria. The sequence continues at coordinate 14,982,857 of OW026368.1, read as the reverse complement.
GCTTGAAATTGCTTTGACAACTGCAACGTCAAACGTCTCACGTCTCATTTCCTCCTCGTATTGTGAATCGGGCATGAAACGTACAAAGGTTTGGAATCGTAATTATCTTTTCCAGAAATGTCTAAAAATTCGTACACAAAAGTGAGACAACGTTAATTTTATTTTCTTATTTTGGTAAACAAGTTTTGATTATCAGAATGCGATGTTCACTCAAGTAGCATTTAAATTTAATTTATGTATTGTTGTTGCATGGAATATTTTTGTTTAACACAACTCTTTAAATAGATTAAAATTCTTGTGTTTTATTTAAAGCAGACATAACAAAAAGATTAAAATAATCAATTCAGAACGACCTAATCGAACGCTAGCTAAGGAACCATGCCTGACAACAAATAGCATACAGAAATAAAAATTTAATTTCTTTTACAAATAGCCAATTCAGTCAGTCCAGTCAAAGTGATGACATCACTGAATATACAATAACATTATCCCAAATTTCTACGCAATTGCCTTATGGCATGTGATGAGAATCTCGATACCGACCGGATGAATGAATCACCAACAGTGCTAGCCAGCCTGATTACATATGTACATACATTCTATAGAAAGTATGAATCAAATGGAAACTAACTTGTGTCGTCATTGTTTTTGAAAATAATTTTTTTTAATTTTTTTATTAATTATTCTTCTAGCTGTGCCGAAAATGTATTTATAATTTCATGGGGTGTGTGTGTGCTGCGCATGATGGTGATTAAGAAATCTCTAGGTGCGAGTTCTGTGCACTCTTCACACTCACGATCATTTAACAAGAGAACAACAAACAGCTGGGATCGTCCAACGACCTTGTTGTTCTTCTTTCGAAGACAACTAATTTAAATTCACAATGAGATATCATTAATTAGATTGTTTCATGACCTGTTGCTATGTCAGTATATAACAAGGACATTTTTTTTTGTATTATTATTGAGGAAGTTCGAAATGAAGCCTAGGAGGGACATGTGTACGTAGTAGGTTTTTTTTTTTTTTGCGAGCTACTTTCTTCGACAAAGACAAAATTGTGTCTATCTTTGTGTGTTAAATATGAAACGCACCACAATTTTATTCAATCCTTAAAGAAGTTGTGAAATGGTATGAACAAAGGTTGGCCTACGTGCTGTTTTGGTTAAGCAAAATATGTAATTTCACAAGTTAATTGCTTTGTGGAACATCTATGTGTTTTTATGGTTTCTACAGAAGTAGGTATAGAGGAGTGTGAGTTGTTGTGGTTTTTTCTTAATCACTGATTGTCCACATGAACAACATTGCCTTCATATCAAAATGAGAGTATGAGCCGTTTTATATTAATATTTTGCTGTTTTTATCGTATTAAAAATTGTATGACTGGTCATTGATTTAGAACCTATCAGACAATAAGACAAACAAATTTAATTATATCAATACAAATCTTTTTATCAATTAATAAGGTCACGAGAAATAACTTAGCAGCAATGTGGATGATTGCAATGGGATGACTTTGAAATCAAATTAGGAGTTTTTGATAAAATAAACAGATATTTTACCTCCAAAAAAAATTAATTGATTTAGATAGAAAAGTTTGACCGGAAGATTAAAAAAAAAAAGATTATGAAACGAACAAAATTATGTGTTTGTAGTCAAATAGTAGCATACAGAAAAGAAAAAAATTGTATAGAATCGTTTATGATTCAAATCTTTAAGGTTTCTCATTAGAAAATTTCGATTAACGTTTTGAAAGTCTTGTTAATTTACTCGTAACTTTGAATCATTTATTTTTGAAGTAAACATTTTTAATGTATAATGCTTGAATGGCATGGCAACAGTAGGGAATGACGACTCCAGGACAGCCCATTCCAGTCCCACTTTGTAAATATCTAAGTTCAATAAATCGCATTAAGTTTTAAGAAACTATGGCGCAAAATTTTAAACAGCCTGATGTAAAGGTATCAGTATGAGACTACTTAACAATTATTTTTTTTCAAACTCTTTACTAAAATGTTCTTAGTTTTAAATAATTTTTAACTAGAGTCATATTAAACCAATATTCAACATCATACTCAAGCTGAACACGCCTAAAACAGTGACATTTCGTGCAAAAATGTAAGCAAACATATCTTTTTCATATTTGTCGTTGTCAAAGTGACATATGTGATTTCGATCAAATTTTGTATACAAGAGGTCGTTTTAAGTTGAAAATAATAAATTGCATAGACATTGAAAAAAATATGTATTTATTTTTGGATGAATCAAATCATATTTGAAGAGGGTTACAGAATTTTGTTTGGGTCTCACAAAAACGTCCGTCTATTCGGCTACAGCCTAAACGGATGGGTCGATTTGCTGTAAACTTGGTACCTAGCGTTTTTTGTACACTCCTACGACACGTTTTTTTTTGTTAGGTTTTTTAAAAGAACTTTGAATATTTTTTTTTTGAAAAGTCAATATTTCAGAAACAACTCCGACGATATATAACTTTGCAAAAAGCATTTTTTTTTTAATATTATCTAGCAGATTTTAATCAAAAATTATTATTTTAACCAAAAATAGCTGTTTCACCAACACAAATGTTTAAAAACCGTTAAGAAAATTCTTATTTTGCTTAAAAACGACTACTAAAATTTTAATAAAAATTTGTCTGTGTGACAAAAATATTAAATTTTACATTTATATATGTCGCAAACAAAATTGTCAACAACTTAACATTAACATAAACAGCACTATAATAAATAATGTTAGTAATTTAAGTATTTAAGGTATGATATTAAACTGTAAATATTCTTGGAAAGAACATTGTTTAGAACTTAAGAAATCCCTAGCTGCACGAACTAATATAGTAAGATATTTAGCATCAAACAAAAGCAATGTACATATTAACACCCTTTCATACATAACCAAAACTTTAGTTCTAAGCAAAATTGATTATGGGTTGTGTATTTATGGTCATTGCCGGAAGTATGTTTTAAACATCATAAAACCCATCTACCATACAGCAGCTAGAAGAAGCATAAACGCCTTTCCAAAAACTCCAACGAAAAATATCCTTGCTGAAGCAGGTCTCCCCAGCATCGAAGAACGAAGAGACACACTAACATTAAGAATGCTTGCAAAACTTGTATTCTCCAAAAACTCAATAATCGACAGCGACATCAAAAAAACAACAAATCAAAAACTAACAAAACGAGTTCCATCAGCCATCGCTACAATTCTTAAAGAATCAAGGCTTAACAATCTGCCAACCAAAAGAGAACGGCTCATCGCCCCCCGCTACCCACCATGGTTCATCAAACCTGAATCGCTGATTTTGGATCTAACCAAATACAAAAAATCAAAAACAACAAACAGCACATATCGTCAACTATACTCAGGTATCGCCTCTGAATTAAGATCTGACGGATGGAGATTTATCTTCACCGATGGCTCTAAAACTCCAGACACCACATCTTATGCGGTGACAGATGAAAACGGATCAACCATAAGCATTGGTATTCTTCCAGATTTTGCCTCGGTCTTTACAGCAGAAGCATTTGCCATACCCCAAGCGACCAAAGCTGCAGCCAATCTTTCCGAAAAATGTATTATATGCTCCGACAGCATCTCAGTAATCAATGGAATTCAAAACGCAAACAATAACACCGAGATCATATCAGTAATTAGATATCAACTCATAAAATCGAAAAACATTAAACTAATGTGGACTCCTGGCCATGTTGGAATATGCGGAAATGAATATGCCGACAGTGCAGCGAACTCAGCCAAAAACGCACCTGTATTCACCTTCAACATCTTCACCAAAATTGATCTCCTCAAGCATACCGGAAAGATATCTTTTGCAAAAAATAGCCACGACTGGAGCCTATATCACCATCACTACAAGGATATAAACCCCTTAAAATCTACGCCGATGTACCCTACTAACTGTTCGAAACAAAAAATTACTAACTTCGCTAGACTTCGACTTGGACACACCGCTGCATCCCATCAACACCTCCTCAACAAAAACGACACCCCAACCTGCTCCACTTGCAACATCCGCCTTGACCTAAAACATATTTTGGAACATTGTCCGTTGTCGCAGCCCATAATTAACAAAATTTTCAAAAACAATTCCATATATGATATCCTCAAGAATCTCAGCATAACAAATATAAATAATATCACTGAATTTCTCAAAAAAGCAAAAATTGTAACATGAAATCCTAAGCAAAAAGCCAATAGTCTCTGCAGCTAGGCTTGTTAAATTTTATATTAGCTTGTAATTTTAATTGCTTGTTAATAAATATTAATAATAATAATAAATTTCACATTTAACCATTACTAACAGTAGGTACCTCTCATAAAGCGTTTTTTTTTCATTTTCGGCTCTCATTATCCGATTAAAATAAAATATCTTAAAGCTTGTAATAAGTTTACATAATTTAAAAAAAAAAAAATATTTCTGGATTTAAAAAAAAATTAAAACTAGTTTTTTTTTAAATTCGATGTTTCAAAAACGGATGGATGATTGTTTTTTTTTTTTAAATTAAATTTTTAACTCCAAAGTAGTAAATACTAATTACAGTAAATACTTTTTAAATTCAATTTTAAACTCCAAATCAATAAACACTCAAAATTGACTAAGAAATGTTTACAAAATTGTAGTATTAAAAATTAATTATTTTTAAAACCGCTACTACGATTTTGAAAATGTTGTTCTCATAAATTAATATTTACTAGCAAGTTCGTGCGACCCATTCGTGCATTTTATTTTTTATTGAAAACAAAGTATCGTCCAATAGGTTCAACGTATTTCTCAATTTCAGTTCTATGATTTATTGTTGTTAACCTAGCATTGAGCAATTTTGAAGAGCTTTATTTAACTTTTATGACATTTTTTTCATATAATTCGACACTGTCCTTTCTTTGAAAAATTGAAGAAAAAAAATCCAAAATGTCCCTTCAAATCAAATTGCCTGTAGTTCACTCTTATAGTAACTCAATTACCGCTGGAGTGCCCGTTTAAAAAGAGTAGATACCCCCAAGGCTGTACAAATAAGTGTACCTCATTATCCGACAATTTTCTCGAGAGCCGGATGAGATTGTCAGATGGCTAGATGAGGTTCATCTAACATTTGCTTTCTTTTTATAACAAAGTTCTCCCAACTTGTTCCTGCAATTGTGTGTCTATCTACAACAAGATTGTTAGATATAACAAGTGCATGAGTTTGTATATGCAGTAAGAAAAGAGAAAGAGAAAGCGAAAAAATAAAGAAATACATTATTATGAGCCGAATAACCATACAAATCAAACTTCTTACTACAACTAGAATTAGATACATATTTGTATATTAAATACATAATATATACATTATATGTACATAATGTACGTACATTGTTTCTTGTGATACTTTAAAGAACTGAGGCAAACTTCATATAAAATAATATCAACTGACTGGGAAATAAAACTACATACATACTTATAAACTGACTTTTCGCTCAAGACTATCTGATTCTATGACATCGGTCACGTATACACCTGAATTCTGCTTTAAGCACGAGACTGATGCAATACTTAATTATTAAGTTTATTATTTTCTTTCTATTCGTGTGCTCCCTAGCTTTACATTATCTAACCCAAAACAAAAACTCTGTTCAGATAGAAAAACAAAATTTCAATTTTTTTTAAATAGAAAAAAACCACCTTACAATTTTTTTGTCATCTTATCGGGTTTTAGCTATCAACAAAATGTAATCAAAAATATATGATAAGATGAAGAAATGTGAAAGAAAATCAAAGCGCCAATAACTATGAAATAGAATTGAATAAAATATTTACCTTATCTTTATTCAATTGGAAGTTAAATAAATTACCAGGAATGTGATTTTTTGTATTGCTTACACAGAAAATGGTTCTTTTCACTTTCCAGTTGTACAGTTGTTTTATTCGAAATTCATAGCGCCGGGGTACCTACTGAGCTCATTTGAATCAAAGCTTTCCGTTAGTGTTAACTTTTTCAATAGGCGCGATAAGATTTTTTGTCATAAATGACATTTTACACAAATAGAGGAATGGTTGAGAGTGTTTCACTGGGCCCTGGTTCTCCACGAGCTGTCATGCCACTTATTCCAATGACACATCATTATATGTTATTAGAATACAAAACATATAAATAAATTTCAAAAGGTTCCGGTTTAACTTTTAACTAAATATATATATTCTCCTATTGACAAAAATAAAAAATTCAATAAATAAATACAAAATCATCACATATGCGAAGGGTTTAACCCGATAAGGTATAAACAAAACTACAAATCATATTGTACCCTCTCCAATTGTCGTCACAATTATTGATATCACAGACTATTTAATCAAGGTCGAAACGTATTTGAAAATTGGATGATTTGTCAATCACTTGTTCGTTGTGTACTTATCACAATTGTTCAATGAAGATTGAATGAGTGAAAAAACAAACTTAACTAATTTGCATATACATTTCTATGTATGTATATGTAACTATAAGTAAGAAGGTAAATACGTTGATATATTTTTGTATATCAAAAATTGAAACAGAAAACAAAAAGCGGCAGAGTTAATTCAATGTCTGGTAACAATGGTTTTAAACTCTTGTATTTAAGCATTATCAATTGGAATCTTAACAATAACAGCAAGTAAACATTTTCTTCATAGATACTCAAGACGATCTTAACACGGATTACTAAGCATTTTTTTTTTTTTTTGCAAAAATAATCAGCTTTATCATGAATTCCATCGTAATTGGAAACTTGTTACGATTCCCGAAAAAAAGTATCACAGAATCCATCGTATCGGAAAATCTCATAAAATTGCCATTACAAGCGGATTCTGTGATAGTTTTTCTTCGGGATTCGGAAAAATTACGATTACGAGGGCTGAATAATAATATTGAGAAACCACTCAACTTCATAGCATATTTTCATTTCAACTAAATTTGTTTCCATTTTCTATGTCTCGTCTCGACCATTCAATAATCTACACAGGAAGTGTAACTGCAATTTGAAACTTTTGTATTCTGTCAGACAACGTACGATTGAATAAGACTTTTTGTCTTATTTTATTTAAATAGTTTTGTTGGAACAAATGTTCGCATTGTTCCAACAGATTTTTATTTAAATGCTGTTTTTAATTATGAACAAATACATATATAGGGTGTTTTCTTCATGTCTAATATTGATTTAGGTATTATTTTGAAACCAAACATTTACGTAAGTAGGATTTACTTTATAGTAAGGAAACAGTTTGTAGGTAACAGTTAAAAATTTTCCTTTTTTTCTCTCTTCGATTACAATGTAGGTAATATTTTCCCTTCAAAATGGACTGAAACAAAATTATACTTTAGGAAACAAAATGCGACTTTTTAAATAAGTGGGTATCAGCAATAAAAGAAAAAAAAATAACAAGAAGAGTAAGTACATACATACATAGGTAGTTACCTAGTTTCTTTTTAATTTCTCTTGGCTCTGTCTGGAAAGATTGCATTCCAGGCTCATTTTGAGTATTGTTCGACAATACGATTATTGGGAACTGAATTAATGATAAATATACTACAGATTTTAGAAAATAAGGAAATGAAATCTTTGTTATGTTGTAATCCAAATTTATGTACGTACATCTTAAAGAAATTTGTTAGATAACAATTTAAAAATTGATACTATTTAAGTTAGATTTAAGCACTCTAATATAAATTTGTTAAAAACAAATATTTACATAGATATGTATATATACCTACATAGGTATGTATGTATGTTTGTAAGATTGTATGTATGTAGGTATATGTTTTACACGTTTAAAATTGCAAATATTCATGCTAAATAAAATACTTCCTAAAGTTAGGTATTAAATTCTTTATTTTGCAGATTATTCTCGATACCAATTTTCCCAGAATTGGAAAGAAGCTTGGGAAAATGTACTTTGCGATAAGGTTAAGATCACAGATTAGCCACATGAAGATGAGAATCCCCGGCAGCCATTTTAATTTGCCTACAAGCTTGAACTGGCAGTTATCAGATAAAAAATGAGAATGTGTGTATAAAAATCTCACACATAGACAGTAGGGATCTTCACACACCTGGTTAAATTGTTGTTGCAATTCACATCTATTCATCGACGCGGAAAAAAAATTACAAATACAACAATGTAGACAAATGGGTTTTGGAGGGTGAAACGTACGAAACATTCTCATCTTCATATGGCTAATCTGTGGTTAAGATCAGAATGATTCACTACACAGACATATCAAAAATCTCTTTCTTGCTTCAAAAAAATCATCATTACGATTTTGAAATAAAATCGAGACTTGTGAAATACTTTAACAATCAAAACATTGCAACTCATTGTCATGCTACTGAGCATTAAGTCATTGGTAAAGGTCAGTTGATAAAATTATCATCAGACTAAAGAATTACTACTTTTACTAGGTATTGAGTATTCAATCGCTAGATATATTGAAACTCACCTTTTTCTCATCAAAACCGGAATCAAATTGTTTATGTTCCCTCGGAACAGCTCCATCACATGGAATTTGCTGCGAACAGAGCAATGCTGTTGTACTTGCAATGTCGCATTTATTTGTATCAGTCTTATTATGTCTGCCCAAAAAGCTAGAATCCACAACATCAATGCCATCATTTTCATCTTCACTATCCGAGCTATCCTCTTCTTCTGAGCTGGTTTCGTCATCCGAATCCTCATCGTCATCGAAGTCCTCTTCATCATCATCATCGTCGGTTTCACATTGTAAATCATCCAAACATTCAGCATCTTCAGTAAAAAACACAACAAAACTGTCATCACTGCATTCAGATAATTGTCTTTGCCTTGGAGGTCTGCTAAATGATGTAAACATACACTCTCCAGATTTATCATTATTCGAGAAGATCACAAAACTATCTTCTTCAATATCACAGTCGTTATTGGTTGTACAGGTTGATTCTTGACGACTTGGGCAAGATCGAGGAGATTTATTCAATGAAAATGGTGGTGGCACAACTTTGAGTCTGCCCCCAAATGTTGGCCTCCTGCCACTGGGCACGTTCGTACACATAATCTCAAAGAAGGTTGCTTTAGGCGGAGGATGTTTACGAGAAGGTGCTTCTTTCTCCTTGTCATCCTCGCATGGTTTTGGAGGAGTTATTTCAGTCTTAGCAGAAGTCGACGAACGACTTCTTCGAGGCGCTGGCAACTCTGGAAAATCCTCTGAATTGAATATCGCAACAACTTCAGGGGTGTTTTTAGTACACTCTTGAGATTGAGGGGGTTCTTTGTCTTCGATCTTAGTCGTTGGTGTATTCATCCCCAAACCAACCATCACCGACTTGACATGACACTCTGGTTTAGGTTGGTGTGATGGCTTGTAGGACATGTTCTCGGCCTTAATGTCCTGCATATAGTTGTTTCTATATTTAGGATTATAGTACTTGTGATGGTCGCTGTAGAAATCACAATTTAATGGATTAATAATTCCTTTTACCATGTTTTTAATGCCGTTTATGAATCCAGACGTTGGTTCGTTGTGGCTGGCAGCTGGCGGTGGAGCGATATACTGCTGTGGAACGTATTGTGGTTGTGGGTGGTGTTGTTGCTGTTGATGGTGTATGACTTGGGGTTGCTGATAGAGATGATGCTGATGGAATATTTGCCCTCGATTAGCGGGATATCCAAAACTATTGCCAAATCCCTGTTGCATATTGCACTGAACGGCAGTCGGATGAGATCCCATTCCTCCTAGACTCGGCATCATTGAGAAACCACGAGACATTTGAGGAAAAGTTCTAACACTTCCTCCAGCCATGAACAACAAGTGGGGATGTTGTTGTTGCTGCTGGATAAAGGCTTGTTGGTTATATCTCTGGGCACCGCCTGGTGGTCCCATCGCGTTATATTGCGGACTACGATTACAATTTCCAGAAATCATATTAACAAAGTGTTAAGCTTACTTGGAAATATTTGCAAATTTAAATATAGTTCACGAGAGCTATGCCCACGTGTCCAACTAACGAAAGCGTTATCGTTGGTTTCTGTTGGTGTTGGATATGAAAGGTTCTTAGTAAAAACAGTTCTCTTACGACACTTCACGGCGACAATTCTATTGTTGCACTTTGTTAAATTGTCCCCAATCGGATTTGCTAGGGAATCTACTTCAAATGATCGATTCCCAAAAGACTTGGCTCCGCGGCATGAAATAACAATAAATGAAAATTTGTCGTCAATTCGGTCGGCAGCAGAAATACTTTTTTTAGAGATTGTTTTGTTGCACAATGACATGACGTCACAAACGAGTAAAAGTTTCCACGTATTTTTCGTTGGTACGGTTATTTTTTTTGTTAATTTTTTTTCTCGAGTTGTTCAAGGTGAACAAAAGCAAATTATTTAAGCATTTGGTTATTAAGAGCACACGTTTTAGTTAAGTTTTAATTTTCTTTTTAACAAAATTCACAAATTCCGTGACGGATAATCACAAGATTATTTCCTTTATTCTTTAATTCGATTCACTTGATTTTTTAATTCGTTCGTATCGTCGACACAAAATTATTAACAAAATTCTTTTGCAATAAAATACAGTCTAGCATGTTCAATTGTTCGAAAAGAAATGAATAAAATTAAAATGCAAATTGGGAACCGAGAATTAAATTAAATTGAGAAGCGAATGAAAAATGACAAATGGCCGTCCAGGTGATTTCGAAAAATTAATCAAGCGCGCGCGTAGTCGAAGACGAAGTTCGAAAATGGGGGTTTTTCTTGTTTGACGTTTCTCTTCTAGTTTCTTCTTTATCACAATATTTTCTTTGTTTTCTTTTTTTTTCAAAGTTTACAAGATAAAAAAAAAACTATTCAAAAATAATTGAATTAATTTTGGATTTTGGAAATTCCGAAAATGTGATTAAAATTCTCACGTTTTAAAGAAAACGATTTGATGTTTTTACAGAATTCCCTAGACTCGCTTTGTTCTAGGTATTTAATTTCCACTTTTACTTTTCGTGGCAATTTTATATTCTTGATTCTCACAAATGAAAACTTGTTTTTTTGTTTTCTTATTGATTTTATTCACTTTCAGTGATACAATTAAATGTTTTATAATATTTTTCACACATTATAGCGATTTATTCAGAATAAGTGCACTTCAATTGATCACGGAAATAATACAATAATTTATTAATCAACCTCGAATTTTCACGATAGATATTTTTATATTACTTTAGACTCGAGGAACTTTTCGATAAAAAAAATTCTGATTGTTTTTGTAGGGTTTTTCATATTCAGGATTGCATCAGACAATTTGTTCGAAAAATATAAATTCATGTGAAGTAATAGATGGCGCTGATTAAGTGGCAGTTATTTAAATTGTTTATACGAATATCTTTTGTTATAATAATCAAATCCACGGAAAAAACGTTAAGGTATATAAACTTAGAACTATAATATTGTACCTTAAGGTTAAGGTGGTCCTATACATAAATGTAGAACTACAAACTCTGTGGTAAGGCAAACACAGATTAGTAACAAAAATGTATTTTTCGTTTTTGGTCCAGGATTCAAGTAAAGAATTCTGCTAAATTCTTTCTTTTGGTGTATTCCGACAATTCTAATGAGCTTCTGTCTGATAAATTTTGTCAATGAAAAATTCTTGTTCAGAATATTTCATTTCAATATTTTTGTTTCCTTTTTATAAAATTCTTAGTTATACAATCCATGCCTATAAAGCTGCGTCCAGATCAATACAAATTTAAGTTGTGCGCCTTGAATTTTTTATGCGCCGCAAATCTTTGCGCCTTAAATTTAAACAAAAATAGTTAAGAGTACCGGGCGCCAGTGCCCAGTTCTCGTGAAAATGATTTTAATAAGCGCGAAGAAGAACAAAATCAAAAACCACAGAAATGCATTGTTTTTAGTTTAGTAGACAGTAATGAATTAAATTCAATTGATAGTTTTTTTGAGACCTTTAGTCCAAATGCGTTTCGCCCAGGTACGACAGTTGGACTCATCAGTTAGATGTTGTCGTTAGATGGGCGAAAATCATTTGGACTAAAAGTCGCAAAAAAAACTTTCGATTTTAATAAACTTCATTCAAAAACTTTGTCCAAATCTAAACTTTGCGCCGCAAATTTTTTTTTGTTGCGCTGAATGTGACACACAAATTTGTGCGCGTCAGGACGTCTACGCAATGACGATTTTTTTTGGGTTTACACAAATATTTGCACAGTGCAAATTTTTATTGATCTGGACGCGGCTTAAGGATGAAATGTATCTTTTCAACTCAACTGAAATCATTTGGGTCTGGGAATCTCCTAATTTATATTAATTATAAAAAATCCAACCTTATTTAAATTTCACTCTACTCACACAAATATTGTAAACGTTCCGCTTAAATTTACTCTTAACGCTTTTCAAAAATAAAGCGGATTTTTAATCGGTTGACATGTTGATATAATTTGAACTAGATTCGAGTCAAAATATTGAAAGTAATATTTTTGGCACAAATTGAAACCAAAAATAAAGTTTTTTTGTCATTTGTTTCGACAATTTAAATTTGAAAAAAATGACAACTACTAATTTGTCATGTCCATAGAATGAGACATCTTTCAAAAATTAGACTGAGGAAATATTTTGTATGTACTACACCGCAGAAATCTCGAAAGAAAGTCAAGGCCCTTATTGCCAGTGTCGTTTGTTTATCGATAAACAACTTTTGTCGAAGTCTATCATTGAAATTCTAAGATTTTTTAAGTTTTTGTTATCATGTGATGCCATCAGATGTGTTTTCACAAGGGATTGCAACAGCTGTTCACATAGCATTGGATACAAATTTTAACGGATCCAATTTTGTTTACGAATATTTTCTACTGTTAAGCGTGGTAAAATCACGAGGAAAAAAGTTGAGCAAGAGTGGACAAATTTTGACGTTTGTGATTTCGTTCGCCGTCGAATCCTGTTGAAAGTTTATACTAAAATTACCCGCTTGACTATCATTACTGTTTACAACTAGCATTAAATGAAATAAATAAAAACACAGTCGCCGATCAAATTAATTTTTATCATTTACACATTTTTTTTTAAGTTGTACAGAATTCATAATTATTTTGCTCGACGACTGCTTGCCAGAAAATGGATTTTGATTATATGTATATTTGATGAAAAAATTAATTAAAAAATAAAATGTAACAAGATGAATGATGTATGCTAGCTGTACTCTATTCGGCCTTCTTTTTTTTGATTTTTCCATTTTGGACTAATCTCTCTTTGGCCTTTGATGTTGGCCTTTTATTTGTTTTTTCAACTACCTTCTTCTTGATCTTCTTTTTGCCCTTTGCAACGATTTCATCGAAATCAACTACATCATCATCATCTTCGTCGCCATATTTCTCAATCAATTTGTCCATTAATGATGTGAAGCTATTCTGTCGACTTTCTTGCCGTTTCATTATTTGTTGTTCCAGAGACATGTTTGAGGATTGTTTGATTTTTTTCTTTAATTCGTCTGATTCTACTTTTTCGCGGGCATATTTTTGATGGCGACGTTTACGTTTTGCGGCCGGTTCGTTGGTGAAAATTTTAAACTCAGGAACTTCTTCTGAGTCCATCATTTCTACAAGAAAAATATGCATACATATAAAACAATAAAATTAATTTAATATTTAATTAATCAATAATGGAGTTTTATTGTCAGAACGCGTCATAAGGGTGTGATTATGTTGGAGCTTCGATAAACGATTTGAGCATATTTGAGAAAAATTTTACATTGATTGTTGTTGTTTGATGCTCGAATCGATGCTAGAGTCGTGCATCGAGCCTTAGAGACTATACACAAAGTGGACAATCGTTTTATTAAAAAAAAAAAAAAAACAAATATTCTATTATTTAAATAAATCTTGTATCTAGAGTATAACATTTTTTATCAGCCATGCATTTGTTTGGCCATTCTCAATTTAACCTTGATCTTTACACAGATTTAACAACTCAGTCTACCCACTACTAAGCTAACTTGAGGTGACATCAAAGATAGATCCTAAAAGCTCTTGGACAAGACATTGGGGTCAGTACCCTAGCTATTATTCTAAAATTGTGCTTGGCGATATTAATCCCAACCAGATTGTTCATACGAGTTATACAATGCAGAGCGACGACCCACAGGATGAGTCTTGAAGAAGTAGACAAATAATTATGCCCACAGACCTCCACGAAGTAAAGATAACTGTTGTACTTTGACTACATTATATAGCTATCAGAGGGAATCATCGTTCGGTGAATTCAAAACATTGCAATTATTTTGTGCAAATCTGTTGCCCCAATGGAATCATCTTACGAACCAATTGTGTATAAAATTGGCGCATCCGTTAGGACATAATAGGCCTGTAGGTATACACTGAGTGTTTAGTTTTGAGAGGAAAATTCTTGGGATGATTTTAGGGTCCGTCTACAAAAAGGGTGAGTGCATAACTACGACTGAAATGGCTATGTCATGTAGGGCGGATGGACATCAAGCTTCTGATCCGGAGTGTACCCGAATCCCCCCAAAAGTTGACGCATTAGGAAATTAAATCCCAGAGGCAAATGCAAGGAGACCCAAACCAACTTATTGCGCCATCTAAGGCAGCCAGCTTCAGACATTTGTTTTGTGTGCAAAAATGAAAACCTTACCTTGAACAATTTCTTTCAATCGTGGCTCGTCCTCAACAGCAATAAATGGAACCGAATTGATGATGTGGTTAATACATCCTTTTCCACCAAGATATGCTTTCTTAATATCGGCTCTTTCCAGTTCGGAGCCTAAAAATCAATAAAAGCATCAGCTACTGTTTTTGCCCAAGTTACCGAATCAATTATTTTCACTTATTCTCACCAACATACTCCTTTTCGTAATTCTCAATGTCTTCTGTTGTTATGGGCTTAAATATCTTCTTCCACAGTTCCAGCCAAGTCGAAAGGCTACCTTCCTCATCGTCATCTTCGATGACACCTTGTTCATCGTACAAAGCTTTTTTGTTTTTATCCGTAAGAACTTGATGGACCTTTGCTAAAACTTTGAATTTCTCTGTAGCAATTTTTTTATCTTCTTCGGGCACCCGGTCGGGATGGACTTTCAGTGATATTTTATAGTAAGCTTTTTTAACTTTAGCAAATAAATAAATAATTTTAAAAACAGTAGCATAGGAATCGCACAATTTCAACAACTTACTATCTTTTTCGAGTGATTCTTTGGGAATCTCCAAAAGTTCATAAAGATTACGCGTACTGAAATACTCTTCACAGGAATCTAGCAGGCTCGGCATCTTGTTTGAGTCTAATTATATGCTTTATTTTAAAGTATGCTTAAGTCTTTTTAGTTTAGAAAATATAAAATTTATTTTTTTTTTGTTAAATTTGTTTTGTTTAACTTTTTGGCAACCGGACTACCGGACTCAAATCTCAAACAAATGCGCCAGTTTTCTATCAGTTCACTCACAATTTTTTAATTAATGTTCAGTGCTGCCAAAACTCTCTAATGTGATATAGTACTTTTAAATACGTTTTCAAATTGTGTGTTGTCTCCAACAAAACAAATTTGCAATCGAAACAGTAAAAAATCACGGAAAAAAAAAACTATTAAACTGGCTATTCGAATTTGGAAACGTTCCGTGTATAGTGTAAATAAATGATAACATTTTGCACAAAAAATAAAAAAGAGATGGGTATATAACGTGCTGTGTTGTCACTCTGATTGTTATATTTTTATGAGATGAATTTATGTTGATCATAAGCGACAGTAAAATTCGGTTAGTAGCTAAAATTTTGTCTGAACAAAAGCAGGATTCTCGCCGTACAGCACTAACAATGAAGGCATGTGTTCAGGTAGACAGATCCGGTTTGTCCGTAAATTCCCACCTGACTTATGTATTCTCTTTTGTGCTAAATTGTTTGGTATTTTCAAATGAAATTTAAAAACTAAATCTAGAAATGAGGAGTAATCGTGCATTGATGATCGGAATGTAGTAATCCATGCATATACGAGTGAATGGTGAACTTTGACTTTTATTCACATGAATAATTTTTGTTCGTCGCTGACAGCTGTGAATTATCTTAAATATTATACGGTAAAACAAGTGCCTGCAGCTCAATTCGTCGTTTTGAGGAATGCGTGCTGTGTGGAGACGAGATTTAACTATTTCGGACAGTAAAGTGAGACTAGCTTTCCCCATCTCACTGGTGGATTTCGAATTGACGTATGAATTGTTATTTTTTGTTGGTCACGAACAAAGTTTTAAAATTATTGTAATTCAAAATGACGAGTCTTTTATATTTAAATTTATAGATGGAATCATTTTTGTCGATAGTTTAAGCAAAAAGAAGTTGATATTTGCTCAAGAACATGATTTCAAAGATATATTCACATTTGCTGGTTGCAGCGCATGCGCAAGGCACCTACTTTTATTCTGTTTTGTCTGCTTTTTTCGATTTCTCCCAAAAAATTAGTCACCAATACACTTTACTAAATACCCCAACGGCATCACTTAAATTATACTCCCTCGTTCTATTTTTTAAAATGAGCAACAAACAACTACTATTTGGAACTTCCACCAGACTTCAGTGCCAAACAAGCAAAAAAAAAATCAATAGTTTGACAGAAAAATATGTAGGGAAAACAAAAACATGTGATTGTGATTGGTCGTTTGTTTGTTTTCCCTACATATTTTTACGTCAAAATTAGAAAGAGAAAAGACAAAGATAGTTTCTGGAAAAGCCTAATTGCAAAAAATAGTCGAGTCCGAAATCCAACTGTCATTTCTGTCAAAACTCTTGACTGTGTGCCAATGAATGGTGTGCGAAGCAACGAGCCAATATCCACCACTACCCTCAAATTGAGTTCCCCAGTTTTCATTTTTTCATATTTTGCTCGTTTTGCTCATACTTGGCCACACATTTTTCTTATTTATTTACTTTTGTTTCTTTTTTTGGATCAAAAATCGAAGTGCGGATTGATTCGTGGAAACAAAAACAAATAACTAGAAGCCATACTGTTGATGCTTTAGTAGTAATTTGTTTATTTTTCTTTTAAAAAAAAGTTCAGAGGTTGAGGCGATTGAAGAAATTATCGGGCTTTAGCAACGACGACGACGACAAACAGCAACAACAATATCAACGGCAGCAAGGCAATTCAATTAATTAATTTATATTCTATTTGTAGCTCTCCCTCGTACTCGTTTACCTCATTGTCCACTATTCCATTTGCAAGTCGAGCAATGGTGCGTTCGGTTCGAGTTCTGGTTTGGTTTTAGTTTGTAGTGCAAAACAAGTTCACAAGGAATAAGCTTATAGCTGGGATTAACCTCTATCGACTCCCGTGTTCTGTCGTGCAAATGCCAAATTCTTTCCCAACATAATCGTGTGTGTTTCATTTTAGAGTTTTATATAATCACAATTAACAGTGCGTAAGTTAGTGGAAATCTAAATATATCTATCACCCTACGTTTTAGAAGTGAAAAAAGAGTCTGTATTTAGGAAGCTCTAAGGCTATCCCAGTGAATCAGCTCTTGAAATGCTCACAATTCGGTCGCGGTTGAGTGATTTTCGCCATTTCCTTCCTCTTTGTTGTGTTTCTTGTAGTGGCATCCTGTTTGGAAGGCAACCGACAAGCAAAAACAATGTCCTGCCAACCACCTGTTTGCGGTCGAGTCAGCGCAATAAAGTCACAATTTGAAAACCTAAGCGGTGCAACACCAACTCCATCGTCAAGTAGTCATAGTAAGAATCTCTTCCAACGGACATCCACCTCACTGGATATTCCAGAGAAGCCAAAGAACTTGAAATGCATCACCGTCGTGCCAAAGTCTTGCACAAACACTCGAATTCCCACTCAGCTATCTCGAGCCACACAATTTAAACAAGTCAAGTCCGCCTCGCTGGATTCCGAGGTGAGACTGACGCGTCACACCAGTGATCCGGTCAAAAGGAGTAGTATCAAGCGTAGTCCGGCGTTCCGTGTCGGTGACAAACACAATAAGGCTGTGTTTGTGAAGCAGAACTCCTTGGAACCCAAGGAACTTCCCGAGAAGCCCGCCCGGCTTGAGAGTTTCTTGGTTAAAAAATGTGCCAGTGATATCGACCGGCTGCAACAGCCCGGTTTATCAGATTCAATACGAGCAGCTCTGCGGAGGCCACTGCCCAGTGGTCCTCCACCTCGAAAGCCACCACGCGTGGTCAGTTGTGGCATTCCCACTACTAGCACTCCTAAAGAGCGCGAAATTCACGAGAGACTCTCACTTTTAGAGAATCATTTAGCTTTAAAGAAGAAGTCTAAGGAAGAGGAACAAGAGCAGCTACTACCTGGCAAACATAAACAGAACAATTTTTTACAAAAAGCCAAAACCGAACTGGTCCTCCATACAAGGACTTCGTCAAATCTCTTAGACTGTTTGTCGTGCCACAAGAGCGTCGCAAATATTTACGATTCTGTTGCGCCCGATGAACGCAAACCCCTGACCCAAAATAACTCGAACTCAAATTCGAATGTGATCAAGAGATTTTCCAATTCTGTATGGCCATCAGTGCAGCAAGAAGAGCCCATTTACATGGAACCATTTGCACATTTAAAGAAGAAAGTCGTCGATAAAAACTTAACATCGGTGGATAATCGATGCACGAAAATCGATGAAGTAGAGGAACGGTTACACAAAGCTACCAATGGAGATGTGGATGCCGTCTCAACGGCAACCGAAGACAGCAGTGTGAGTGATGAATCTCTGCAGAGTCGTGGCAGGCAGTGTGCATGTACGGAACATCATTGCAATGGCGGAGATAGCGATATGCATTATATGGTAAGTACATTCGACACAATATACCTATTGATTTTATTTTTGTTGCAAGTTAACTAGGCATAGCAAAAAGGCTCTCGGTCTTGTCTTGGGGTTTTATATAATTGATAGTTGTTGACTCTGGAATGACTGATGGGTTGATGGTGTCCGCCAGCTCTCAGTTATTTAAGGGAATATTGTGGTCACGTAGAAATGTAAAGTGTGATTACTTGGTCTATATCGTGTATTATGATTGTTGTTTTTGCTACCGAGTCTAGATAGCTACTGTCTTGTTTTGCTTTATGGGGGCTTCTCTTTTTTTGCTTTATATTAAGTGTACCCTTTTAATTAATCTTGTTAGCTCGGTCTGAGTCATTTGAAAAAGCTAAAACTCATTTGACTGGGTTAATTAAGCCTTTGTTTTTCTTTTTTTTGCGTTCTACATTATTTATTTGTTTATTTTATTGTCTTGTCATTTGTTTTCTAGTTGGTAATGCATAATTATTTTGTAAAGAAAAGTTGATAGTGGTCCTTATCAAAGTTTTGCTAATAATATCATCACAGATTAAACTCAGATTCATAGAAAACAACAAATGGAATCAAAGTACCTGTATTATTATTCGAGTTTGACATTTATTTGAAAAAAAACACCTACGATGGAGTCTTCACGATGTATTTTTGTTGAAAACTACCTGCACCTAAAAATAATTATGTACATAACTGCTTTACAATTTAAAAACTATTTAGTCCATTTATTTTTAGATTTTTCATATAGGTAGTGTTTTTGAAAACTACCCAATATTTTGTTTAATATTTTTTAATCGGAACCAAAAATAACGGTAAACAAATAATAATAATTCTGTTACGAAATTTCCTTTTGCTATAATTGAAGGAAGTGACTTGAGTTTTGGATTATAAAAGTACTGTTTATGCCAAGGCCCTCCACCATTGGACATACTTCGGGCACTCAGACGTTGAACAAATCAGAAACTTCCAAAAAACTTCACAAACTTTGAAGTAATAAATCAGAAACTTCAAATTGAAAAACACCCTAAAAACCCCTATCACCTAAGCGCTTGATGATTCATAAATCAAACTAAACTAATATAACGTTCTTTTATACCAACCCTCAAAAGAAAACAATACTTGAGCACGTCTCGCGAAAGAAAGATGCCGCTTCATTATTTAAAATTATATTTCCAACGGAAATTACGTCATTATATGTCGCCGCTCCGATACACTTGTTTCCCGTGGACGGTGGACCGACTTACAAGCAACAAAAAAAAAACATCACTTTAGTCAGTTTTATTTTATGTAATCTAACTTCAACCAACCTGTTCCCTAAACTTGTTTTCGTTTTCCACTCAAATCAGCGGAGCCTTAATTTTTAGCCCATGCGAGAATGCTATTTTCAGTTCTTTTTTTTTTGTCCAAGACTCAGACTTGGCTACACAAACTAAAGAATACAAAACAAGCAATGCAAAAAAATAAAATAAAATAAAATAAAATAAAATAAAATAAACATTCATATTTAGTATTCCATGTCCATGCGTGAGAGTTGAGTTGAGTTGTAGAAAGTCTCACTATAGTCACTTTATTTTCTGTGTAACGTGCTTGAGGTCTTCAATTTTTATATTTAAATAAAGGCAATAAGCTCTATTATGTTAAGTTCCATAGTTCATTCATAAAAAAAAAAAAGAAACAAAACAAAGATAAGAAACTGATGAGATTTTCAATTGGATTAAGATCCATTTGGTTGTATTTTCACTATTAGAAAGTATTTGGTTCAATACAATATAGAATGATTGCTTCAATATTCGAAATCAGTCGAAAATTCAACATCGTTGAAGTGATTTTTGTTCTCGATCGAATGGGTTTTCCTCACTCTCATAATGTAATTTTATTCGATTTTGACAGCAAATTGTGAAAATTTGTCAAAAATATCACTTTACCAAAAAGACTTTAAATACCTACGTGTGAACACTACTTTAGGTCTGTTTGGTTACGTGAAATTACTTGCGAATGTGCACAAATTGTCGCGAATTCCTGTTTGTTAACTCGAAAAAGTTGCATACACAGATTAGCTACATGAAGATGAGAATCCCCGGCAGCCCTTTTAATTTGCCTACAAGCTTGAACTGTCAGATATAAGATAAAAAATGAGAATGTGTGTATAAAAACCTCACACATAGACAGTAGGGATCTTCACACACCTGGTTAAATTGTTGTTGCAATCCACATCTATTCATCGACGCAGGATGAAATAACAAATAGAACAATGTAAACAAATGGGTTTTGGAGGGTGACGCGTACGGAACGATTTCATCTTCATGTGGCTAATCTGTGGTTGCACTCTTACTCTTCGAAGCAAAAATTAACGAACACTGCAAAAATGAAAATGTAGAAAAACTGAATTATGGGCTCGTCGCAAAGACACTCCATAATAGTTTTACCTTCAACCATGTCCCATAAAAAAACCTCACTGAGAAATTAATCCAAACATTTGTCTGTTCGTAGAGTGAATATTTGTTGGATTTTGGAACTGTTCCATTCCTATCGAAAATAGAAAATTTGGAGTGAAATAGGAGTAGCTCCAAACATCCACTCGAAAACGACATTATAGTGTCTGGACATATTGACGGAAGATCGCAATGCTTCACTGCACACTCTGGGGTCACACACAAAAATAAAATTGCTTGGTGATGCAAGAAAATCGACAGCAGGGACAGCTGGAAATTAAAACACAACAGATACCTTTGAAGTAAGGTCGTGCTTGTTCAAACATATGCCTATCCGAACTTTAAGAGAAACGAAATAGTAACACAACTGCAAATACGAGCGAATTTTTTTAACCTACCAGCTCGGCGATAAAATGAAAATGTAATTATCTTTCTGTCAAACCGAAACGATATTAGAATGCAACTTGCAGCAATGCACAGAGTTTTATAAAATTTTATGAGATTCGTGCAGATTTTTGATTTTGTATCCCATTTCTTTTACTCTTATTAAAAATCATTGCCTCTCTTTTACATGTTCATGCAAGTTTGTCCGCATTTAAATTGCCCGATTTTTGCAATGCCGAATTTTCTTTGCTGTTGTAATCGTGAGAAAGTAGATGAATAATTTTAATGACCAATGAGTTTCATTTCATACCAGTTTTAAGTAGATTGGAATCAATTATTTGATTAGTTACAAGTCTCAACTCTAAACGTAGCTCAATAACCCGAAAAAATGCCATACATTATCCTTCTAAACCGAACTTTGTTTTTAAAACAATACATTTTTAGATAGTTTGTGTCATGGAAGATTTTGTTAGTTTGTTGGCTTTTAGTTTTTAAGCTTGTGCACAACCCACATTAAAAAGATTAAAATTTAATTTTAGATTTACATAGCGATGAGTTTTTTCCTCATCTTCTATTTGTTGAAAACTATAAAAACACTTTTAGTTCACCCTAAAGTTATAATAGGTTTATATGGAACTTAATGACCACGTCCCACTCTTAAACAAGTCTTCGAGGTGGACCAGTCTAACACTTTTCGTTTCGTCGAAGGTCAACACAAAAATCTTTTTTTTTGAAAAAAGTAAGCGGCTTGTGCTAATTTTCAAAACACGACAAGTGGCTTGCAATTACTTGGTCTAAGAATCTGGAGACCTTTGCTCTTTTTTTCTGCTTAATAACATAGTTACACGGAACAATCACTTAGTTAAGTGAGTTTTTCTTGATTATTCAATTAAGCTTGCTCCAATATAGATTCAGTAACTTCAGATCGATGCTGGATGATGGAGCAGCCGAAGCTGATCAAGATCGTAAACCTACTTGTATGTAGGTATGAAGAGAGAGAGAGAGAAAAAAGAAATAAATTTGCATAAAGCTAATAACAGCTCATTAATATTGTAAATGAAAATAAAATTTATTAGTTTCTCCGAAGCAGTCAATGGCCAGAAGCTAATAATAAGCTAAGAAAATGTGGCGATGATTATGATGATGGAAGTGTTTTGGCTACTTGGAGTACTTTTGCTCATCTCTGGCGCCATTGTTTGTTTGAAAACCACACATCAGAAACTAAACACTGTGAATAAAGCTGAAGCTGCTGACCGCTTTTCTGAACACGAAACGGAGCAGTGGAGAAGTGCTGAAGTATTCATAAATTCTAATTTATACTTGGCAATTAATCAACAAGACATCAATGTGAATGGGGGTTCCAAGTATACGCGAAGTGAAAAATAGGGAGTGGGAAAGCAAATAGAGGACATTTGCATAGAATATAGGGAACGAACATGCGCCCCACGTTTCGCCGGTAGAGTTTTTTTTTTTTTTTGAGAACATCTGCTCAAGCCTCAAATATCAGGTTCAACTGTGAATCTGTGATGGGTGTTTCTGTACGGTGAGTCAAATCTTTAATGGAATTTTATAATAATTAAACTTGTTTGTTTTTCTTAGTATATAGGTATGGACTCTGAGTGTTATGGAATATGGAGTCTTGAGTAGGTACTACTAATTTGTTGTCTTTGATGTTTGTGATCAATTAGTATTGTTATTCCTCGTGATTGTGAAGCCAGATAACGTCTGCTAATGGAAACATGCTTGCCGCAAGGTGATATATCAACTAATCCTGATTTGACCCTGTGCAAGTTTTTCCTGTGATGTCTATTATTGTTTTTAAAAATTACCCCAGGACCGTGAAAGCATTCAAAAATAATATCCGGACCGAAATTCCGTTCTCAATGCCGGAAACTGGAATGAGTTGTACGGTTACTTCGACCGACACTATATTTAAAACCATGTAAGCTGGGTACAATATGTACCTACCTACTTACATATATATTTTTTTTTTAATGCCAACCTTTGACCGTTTTTGAAATATCGAACTTTCAATAAATACCTATAACTTATTTTTTAAATCCAAAATAAGATAATTTGTAGGAAAATTTTGATACCTTTGCAATATTACTCAACACACCAGCGAATCAAGGGTATTTTGTCGCTACTTGTATGAGATATCATGTTCATGTTTATTGACGGCCACCACATATAATAGCAACAAATACAATTTTTTAATCAGTTTTTAATGAATATGAACTAGTCAATTGGGCAACACCGCTTTCTTCTGATATCAAAAATGAATCAATTTTGTTTAAATTTGTGTCTTTTTATTTTCGCATCATTTTGCAACAAAGCTTGCACAATAAACGATCGACACTGATACATGTGATCTTTGTATATACAAAGATGTGATACAAATTATTTTTTTTTTTTAAAGTTTAATGATGATAACTGATAACAAGAAAGATTGTATGTCATATAAGTAAATTGATGCGTGTTTTGAATGTACTCAATACAAAAAATTAACACAAATTCACATGACAACTCTGTTTGTTTTATATATTATCAATTAACACCTTTTAACCCATAGAGCACTTTTCCATTTGCCGTTGGCCCAGTTATACAAGCTAACTTAACTTATAAGATGCGTTATGGCAAGACTTATACAAACAAACATATATAATTTGAAGAACTCTCATAAAAAAGAAAGTTAAATTTATTATATTATGCACAAATTATTATTATACATATGTATATCAGGCTTAGTTATGAATTATGATGCGCGCATAAAATTAACCAGCCATGTTTGGCGGCGGCGCTTCATAAAACGGCTTAACCTTGAACTGTTCCTCATAGTTTACGGCTACGTAAACTAACAACTTGCAATAATGGTCTCCCATAAACCTAAAAAAATAAGTTATGTGAAATTCGAAAAAAACAATTTCAGTAGTGAATTTAACAAAAATATGTTACAAATATCCGCCCCTAACGATGAAGTAAATAACTGTGCATTATCTTATGAAAGTGCTATTATGAATACATTAAATTTTTTTAAAAAAACAATTGTAATAAATAGTAAATTTGCAGAGTGGTACGACCAAAATTTGGAAATCCTAAAACGTGAAAAAATTAATTATTTTAATAGAGCTTCACATACGAATACTCTAGATTATTGGAATAGGTATAAAATATCCAGAAACGTATATAAAATTGAGTGCACTAAAACCAAAAACAGTTATATTGAATCAAAAATAAATGAAAAGGCTGGTGACCAAATCGGTCTTTGGAAAACTTTAAAAAATCAAATTCTGAAAGTAGAAAAAAGTGATTTTAGCAACGTTAAAATAATAAACGGTACTGAAGTGAAATCAGACTTAGAAATTGCAAACGAATTTAATAAATTTTTTATTGAAAGTGTAACGATGATAAATAATAACATTCCAATAGTTTCTTACTCTGATAATATACAAATGAATGAAAGAGAATTTAATTTTCAGTTAATTGATATAACAACCTTAGAAGAAACAATCAAATTAATGAATACAAAAATGACTGTTACGGGTTTAATTGTAAAATGTTGCTTGAGTGTAGAGATGTAATTCTACCCCCTTTGTTAAAGATAATAAACTTATCCTTAACTACAGGTATATTTCCTGAAAGCTGGAAAAATTCCGATGTAATACCGGTTGAAAAGGTTAAGAATGCAAAGAATCCAGAGCAATGGAGGCCCATCAACATGCTGCCTACATATGAAAAGATATTGGAGGTGATAGTCTACAATCAACTTATTAGTTTTGTTGAGGATGAGAAGCTACTTTGTGTAGAACAATCCGGATTTAGGCATGGTCACTCTTGTGAGACTTCTATGAGTTGGGTCATGAACGAATGGAAAAAGGAACTGGATACGGGAAACATTATCTTGGCAATTTTCTTGGACCTGCAACGAGCGTTTGAAACTATAGACAGAGCAATCCTAGTTAAGAAATTGCACAAATATGGTATAAGAAACAAGGAAATACAATGGTTTAAAAGCTACCTGTCAAACAGAACTCAAAGAGTCAAGATAAATGAAACGTTCTCCAGTCCACTGGACATTCATATTGGTGTGCCCCAAGGGTCGGTACTGGGAGTTTTACTGTTCCTGCTGTATATAAATGATTGTGGTAAAGCACTATCAACCTGCAAGATCTGTCTTTTTGCAGATGATACTCTTATTTATCTCAGTGGGAAGGACGTTCCTATTCTCGAATCACTACTTCAAAGAGATGTGGATTCAATATATATATGGCTATGCAAAAATAAATTAAAACTTAATACTTCAAAGACAAAATGTATGTGTGTCAATGGTAACGATTTAAACGTAAATATAACAATTAATGGCAATTTGATTGAATGTGTTAAGGAAATAAAATATCTTGGTGTTTACATCGACAGTAAAATAAAGTTTGACTTCCATCTTAATAAATTGAGTGCTAAAATATCGAAAAAGTTAGGTTTTCTTAGAAGAATTCGAAATTGCATTTCTTTGAGTTGTGCACTGACAATTTATAACACAACAGTACTCCCTCATTTCAATTATTGTTCCTCTATAATTTATATGTGCACAGTTGAAAATCAATCTAAGCTGCAAGTCCTACAAAACAGAGCTATGCGGATTATATTAAAATGTAACAGGTATACTCAGATAGCTGACATGTTACGTTCTCTGGGTTGGTTAAGTGTAATCCAACGTTTAAAATATAACGCATTAATCATGATTTTTAAAATAAAACATAATTTATATCCTGTTTACTTACAGAACAACGTAGAATATATAACAAATGAGAGATATGCACTAAGGAATGTTGGAGACTTTAGGTTACCACTTTATAGGAGAGCACAAACACAAAACCATCTTCTTTTTAAAGGCCTTCAATTGTTCAACCGTCTTCCAATGAATGTCAAAAACTTATTGAATTTGAATTTATTTAAAATGAAAATCAACTTTTTATTAAAAAACAATATTTTGTAAAAATTGTGAAACTAGCATTAAGAGTTTTAAAACTAATAAAAACAATTAAAAAAAAAAAAAAAAAAAAATAATAACACATAAAAAAATTATGTTCCGACGCCTAGTTTTCTTTTTTATTTTTATATTTGGTCAAGTAGATATAAATTAAGTTGCGTCAGTGACCAACTGGCAAACAAAAATTAATAGAAAAACATTTGATAGACGTGCCATCATTCAAGGCAATTTCTAATATCGAAGAGCAATCTTAAATTCTCCAAATAAACAACATGTTAATTTTGGGGGCTATGTATATTTATAGGTGGTGTTTTTCGAATGACGTGTGATGATGATCTTAACAAAAATCGAGTGCAAGTCGAATTTTTGGAAAAATCTGGAAAAAAATTTTAACCTTCATAATGTTCCTGTGCCTCTGCGCAACGGGTACCTACCTATACCTTTAAAGTTTGTATAAAAGTTTGCCGAGTTCTGTTTGTTTTGAGGTTGACTTAAACCTTTTTGTAACATTAAAAACTTAAAATTATAAAAATAAATACATCCATTTAGTACGATTAAGCATTTTAAGTATGATAGTAGGTACAAAATAGGATTTTGGAAATTTTAAACGAGCATCGCCAATTCTTTTCGACACTTTATTATAAAGCTAAAATCACCATATAACTATTTTATGTTTTTGATCATAATACAAAAATTGTTAGTGGTAATTTTGAGACTTTAAAAAAAGTTATATCAGTAATTATTTTAATGCCAAAATAAAGCTTACGACTTGAATTGCTATCTTACTAAAAAAAAAAAAAAATTATTCCGGCCAAAACTTTGCCATAAAATGACCATCAATGATCAATGGTAGGGTAGTTCAATTATTGAAATTTTTTGTGGACGGTTGGGCGAAAACGATTTATTTTTTTTTGATAGGAATTAAAAGTTAAGTCACCACCTCCGTATTGGCATAAAAATATACACTGATTTTGCTTTTTAAGGGGGGTTTCCATTGGTAAATACAGATTTGAATTAAAAAATTGATTTTTTTCGTGGCGAATGGAACACTTCTTCAAATTGATTTATTTTTGTCATTGTATTCGTGTAGTTTTGTTTCTGTGTTAATATTTCAAAAAAAACTTCATTGGCCCTTGATGCACTCTTAGAAGATAAAGAAGAGCTTGATGAAGTATAACTGATTAATTTTAAACTGGGTCCATTTGTTATCTCTGTTTATTAACTTGCAACTTCTTGCTACTTTTGGCTACTTGTCAAAAATGTGTATGGGATTTGACAGCAAGTTGTCCTTCATCGTACGACGTTTTTAATTACCACCCAGACATAAATTATGAGCGAATATTTCTCACATATGTATTTTGAATAAAATTTTCACTTCTGTAATAAATTAATCAATTCGAAAAACACATTTGCAAACTCACAGCTGAAAATTATATTGGTGTTGGTTACAGGGAGGGGTAAATCTGCCGAAAAACAGTGGGAATGAATATTGCACAAACGAGGATTGTTACTGTTAAAAAGTCGAAATACTTTACTAAAAAATGTCTACCACTTTTTAAACGTCAAAATGAAAGATTTAGCATATAAATTAAAACTTGAGCAAACTATCAGGTACATGAAACATGATATCTTTTAAACAAATTCGTTTAATGAAATTTAAAATATTATAAGTTAATTTTTAGTTGTGTTACGGGTGTGACCGTAGAAAATTTGTGATTTGTTCATGTGGTGTAACGTTTTTGTTTTTAATTTGAAAATGCTTCAAAACCCCACCGAGGTCAAGAGACCAAAGACCACTATAAGTATACAATATGTACAATTACTCTATACAAATTACTCTTATATGTAGGTACCTAATATTAAACTTTACTTTTTAATTCAAGTTTTCTTTTAGATACCTACGTTCAATAAGAGAAAACCAAGTTATATTTTATATACATATGTACATACATGTATGTATACGTAGTTAGAATTCTTGGCAAACATTTAACCTACTGAAGAATGTAATTATAATAAAACCTAGCCAGTTAAATGTTTATATGGTAAAAGATGTCACATGCTTTTGCTGTCTATGCAAATATAAAACCAGTTTAGTCACGCCTCCAAAACGTTTCTTGTTTATATATTTGGGTTAGAACAAGTAAAAGTCAATAACCGTCGATTTCATCGACATTAATGTGTGATTTAATTTTCAAATGAGTTTAGATTTAAACACCCACTCAATATTGTATGCATAATAATGATGAGTCTTGCATCGAGATAAATATAAAATGTGATGACGATTTGAACAGAATATCAAGGAAATGTAAGCAATGTTGGTACATAACCTTTGGGACCATAACTTAGTCATAAAGTTAATGGGGGGGTCTATAAAATAATAAACACAGACAAAAATTCTTTTCATCTACATTTCATGTATGTACATACATATGTACATTCACGTGACGTGACTAATTCTTAATTTATTATGAAAAAGGGAAGTTTTAAATGAGTACAGTGAATCAAATAAATACATTTTGGAAAAAAATTGTTTTTCATTGATTTTTATTTTTCTTTCCTTCTACCCTAAAATAAAGTCGGCACTAGAAAAATTGAGCAATATAAATCCGGACTTGAATGCTTTTAAAAGAAGAGAATATTAATCTTTGCTTATACTTTGGTTTCTTTTCGGCTGCAAAGGCTCTTATACGCTGCGATTTTTAATAAATGTTACACTTTTTACCTCGAATTGAAAATAAAACTCACCCGAACAATAAGGAAAAACTGAAAAAAAACAGCGGTAACTCTGCAGCTCTGAAATAGTAGATATATCGTTTAAAAGCAGTCTCAAAATCAGTATTGTGAACAAATATATTACGTAATTAAATTAAGAGAGAATACAGTTGTTAAATGCACAAATATATAATTGCTACACATACTGCATAGTTTAAATTATTTTGAGTTCTTAACTATTCAAAGTTCAAAAACTAACGTCTTTAGCCGCCTTCAGAGGTCATCCTTGCCATTAGGGGGTTTACCATAATGAAACAGGATGTTTGACAACATGGCTTTGATGGAAAAAATAATTGTCGTGTTACAGATGTTGTCACTTTAATTGAGTTCTTCATAAAAGAGACAGATGGATAATGGCGGAATTAATGTTCGCTCCGTAATCATAATTGAAGAAGGGAGGGAGAAGTTTTATTTTTTTAATTTTTAAAATTTATTTGTTTTTTAGTTTTTACATTGGCATTGAGATGTTTTTTCTAGGACTGCTACTCATTTAAAGGCCATATCTACAAAATGCCCCACTTTAATTTTTTTTAAGCATATTCAGAGCTAGGGCATTGTCTCCAATTTTCGTGTGTGTATTTTTAAACGATATATCAGCAAATAAGGCCGTATCGTCGAAAAAATGCCGTAGCTCGAAATGGACTAAAAAAGAAATTAGTGGCAGAGCAAACTTTCATGAGCCTTTGATTTTAAATTACCTCGAGTAGTGTTTATAAAACTAAAAAAAAACTTGCCAAAAAACTTATTGTTATCGCCATTTCGAAACTCCTTTTTTTCTGTGATGCCGTCTCTAATCCCCAATGTTTTTTTTTTTAACCAAAACCCTCCGGGCTTGCAATAAGACACGGCTACTAAAGGCCTCTTTACACGAAAATAGAAGTTATACGATCTGGGCCCTATTGCACCAACAACTTATCACTAATTACTTAGCAAATAGGTATCATGAATTTTGATACGGTTTTCTTGCGGTGCGATGACATTCTTCTTCTTCCAGCAACAACAGATAGAAAGGCCTTAAATTTGGGCAAAATCGTATTGCATCGTGTAAGGATGACCCATTTTCAAGCAATTATACCTGTCTGGCCATTTTTCGAAATACCCACACACCTAATCACATAAGTCAAAAAAAAAAAAAAAAAAAAAAATGATCCATAACTTATTACAACAGAATTGTAATAACAAAGGCACAAATCCATCTTGTTAAAATTGTTTTCATTGTTTAATCTCTGGTGGCAACACTAGTTTAAAAATTCAAACGCGTATAGGTATAACAACTCAACAACAACTGTCTTTCAAACGTAGGTATTTAACTCGTTTTGGAAGACTTTCATTGAGTAATTCTTTTACTATCCAATAGAACAATGCAATCCAATCCACATTTCACCTAACATCACATTCGCCGGAAAATAAAATAAAATGCAATAACAAACAGGAAAATAAACCAAAACCAAAAGAGAAAGGCGAATCAAAGAAAATCCAAACGAATGAATGAATGAATTTAGATCTCAAGGTGCAAGGTTCACCGAGTGCAATTATCATCCCTTTAACCCTCCCGCTTCTTTACCTGTAAAAACAACTAAATACCAGCTGCTTACTGCCTTTTAATAAGTCCCTTTTTCTATCTCTGTCACCCTTGTAATACCACCGGTTGGCGGTCATGCGCCATTACATTTCAGTTTTCCAAGTTTTCCCATTGTCTATGTCTGGTATCTGGTTGACTCTCAGTTAGGTACATGCTTACCACTGTGTTGGATGTTTATCTCATTGGATTTTTCTAATTTTCATTATAAGGTAGGTAGTATTTTTACATCATGTTTTGCATTATAAGGTTACCAGATTATAAAATGAGAAAAGGGGGATTTTGTGAAAGTTTTAGATGGACAGATGCGTTTTAAGGGCGACAATAAATTTAAATGTTAACTAAACTTATTTTTCACTTTAAGACATTTGCGTCCTCTTCCGCATTTTCAGTTTTGGGGAAATAACAGTATTTGAGATGAAAAGGGGGGCTGTCCCTCCAAAAGGGGTGCATATGGTAACCCTATTATCATATTTAACGAGTAATAACTACGTAGGTAGGTACATGCCTTATTGAAATTATCGCGATAGGTCTAAAGAATAAATAGGTACCTACCTACCTATCTGAAAAACAAATATTTCTACAATAATTCTTAGTTAGTGAAATACGAAATAGGTACCCATAAGAATAGTCATATTTTTAAAATGTTTGTCTGCCTGCATTTGTGACAGTTATTTCGAAATTTTCTAAAACTATCGAAATACCAAACGTAACGTACGAGTATACGTCTCATCTTTCATCCATCATATCTAAATAGACCAATGAAGTACTAGCTTCGACGCTTATTGATTCTTTTATAAATTGTAGATTCAAAATTTCCTGTTAATTTCGTCTATGGATAACGGGAATAACTACGCACCTGAATCTGATACATTTTTCAACTCAACCCAAAATTTGTTATTCACTTTTTCCAAGTGGCAACCGTGATTGTGTGTTTACATCCCCCAAAAAGACAACAAAAATAACCAATAACAATAGCAAAAAGGGGAAAAAAGAAAATAATTATTGTGATGATGCTTCTCCATCTCCCGCATCAGAATACAAGAGAAAAACCTGACAAATGAAAAATGAATTTTTAGTTTGATTCGCAGATACGGTCGCATCGCATCTTTTCCATCTGAATCCGTGCAAGAGTCCATTTACATTCCATTGCAATAAGGGTTTCATTTTTACTGTCGAGATACCAGACAACATATAGTAAAATTTATTTTCTTCACTCCATCCACCATCATCAATCGTATATAAATTATTATCGATGAACCAAACCTAAACCCCCAACCAAAACAATAGAAATAAATTGTTACGTTGTGTGTGGAACGTGAAAAAAATCCCAAAAAAGGGAAATTATTTCTTCTCTTGGATAATTTTATTTTTTTCTTCTTGGATCGTATCGTATCGGTCTCGCTGAAAAAACGGCAGCAGTTGAAATCGAAAAACGAGAAAAATAAAAATAAATTAAATGGCGACAGCCTCGGCCTCGGCTTCTACTTCCAGCGCCGAAGAAGAGGTAACAAAAAATCCCACAAAATGAATAATAAAGTAGCATTTATCTGGCAATGGCAATAGACATTTTTTGCAAAATCTAAACAATTTTTTTAATCATTTCTTTTCATTATTCCTTCTCCTCTTCATTTGTTTTATTTTTTTTTTTTTCCCTTAACTTCTACTGTTTCTGTAGTTCTTTTGTTCTTCATTTCGTTAGTTTCTGCTTCGATTCTCACTATTCACTCTCCTGTCTCCTCGGACTTGGTTTTCTTCGCTCGAATCGAATCCCATGATTCCATATCCATATTCCAATGGAGTGAGAAGCAAACGCAGTGTCAGCGAGTTTTTAATAAAAATTGTACTATGTAGTCGCTTCGTTGTCGTTGAGAGAGGTTGATTTAAGTTGGTGATTTTTTTTTTTTTGTTGTTTCCATCCAGAGTGATAAAATAGTAAATATATAATATATACAGTGCATACCATGTGAATAGTATATAATGGACCATCATCTCTAATATTGCGAAAAAATCGTTTAACCCTCTGCTTGACCTAAACTATTGTTGTTAATTTTGACATAAGTGAATGTGGATCTTGTTTGAAAAAAAAAATCTATTTTTTAATATTTCTTATTGAAATTGCATATCAAAACCCTTGTTCTCCAAAATAGAAATTTATATTCAAAGAAATAAAAAAAAAATATCCCCGAACCCAGACCCAGTGCCTAGAAGTGCTTGTACGTTGTGAATTGAGATTGATTTTCCCCACGTAGCTCCTCGTATATATAGTAGAAAAGTGAATTGTGGATCATATAACAAGAAAACGAAAACGAACTGTCATTACATGCCGATTGCATACCGGAAGGGGCGATCGTGAAGGGATTTCTTAAGTGAAAATTTATATATATTTTCTAAAAAAATGCTATATCATTTTTTTCATAATTTTGGATAATAAATCGAAGTTTAAATACAAAGGTATGAATGGGTAATGGGTTGTATATATATGTACATATTTTTCATTTATTATCACAACACGATAAGAATAATGAAAAAAACACTTTGTTTTTTGTATTAAATTCTAAAAACAAAAAACTAAGGAGTTTAGCTGTATACTGATTAAAGATAAGTGCATAGGAAGAGATTATCACTACACTTCTAGAAATCTATTTTGATTTAACCTACTTTAGATGGAACCCAGTTGTACCCAATGGACCTACGATACAGTTTATTTGTATATTGTATACACAGTACGAGAACATGAACTATAAATAGAGAAAGACTTGCAAAAAAATAAATAAATTGGGATAGGC
Source organism: Leucozona laternaria (assembly GCA_932273885.2). Lineage (NCBI taxonomy): Eukaryota > Metazoa > Arthropoda > Insecta > Diptera > Syrphidae > Leucozona > Leucozona laternaria. The sequence goes on along the minus strand of OW026368.1, from coordinate 14,949,095 downwards.
AAAGGAGGATGGAAATAGGAACCAACATGACATTAAAGTATGTATTGGTAGGATTGCCGGGGCTTTATAGGTAGGTACCGGCACTTTGTATGGGGTGCATCTCTATTAAAATTACGTATTTAATTCGGATAGCATAGTTAATAATTATTTTCCAAATCATTAGGTGTATTAATGTATTTGAAATTTTCCACAACAATTAAAAATCTTAAAGTTATCAAGACATGGTATGGAGTTAGCCAGTAAGAAATTTCAAAGGCATTTCCTTGAGGAATGGAAGCAGCATCCGCCACTTTTCTGCTGAATTATTCGATAAATTTTACATGGGCATATCATTGGCGGTGATGTTAATCAAATTCAATAGTGAAATCACTAGACAGGTGCCCGCTAGCTTTTATTTCCCTGAAAATATGAGAAATAATCAACAGTGAAATCAATAGTTCCTTATTGATCATTCAATAATCATTTTTCTTGTGATGAATATTCAACAGTGAAATCACTACGTACCTACCTAACCTATATACGAACTACGAGAAAAACTATTTCACCTAAAAGTAATCTATGAACATTTGAACATAAGTATATGAAAGAAATGATTGATTTTGCTCTCCAAACAATGAAATAAAAAAAATAATATTTATCTAAATACAACGCACGATATTATAACGAAAAATAAAAAAAATACGTTAAAACCGTACTTTTCACATTCAAAGTATAAACAACCGCTTTCAAAGCACAACGGACTTAAATAAAATATCTAGAACATAATTACATACAGTATAATTTATCCAAAATGTTCAATAGGCAAACAAAATTGCAGATGATCACGTCTATTGAAAGGATACATATTTGTGAAATCCTCATATTCATCGTGCTAGGTAAAAGAAAGGTCAGTTTCATAAATTTGCATCTTTTCTTTTTCTCGTGAAGGCGCACACCTGATCAAAATTATTATTAATATGTCCGTTTATTATTAGGAGTTCAACACCGCGCTATATAGAGACTTGACCTGACCTGACCTGAGAAGACATTGACAAGAGGCAGAAGTGACAGAGTGATGATCGGTTTTTAAAAATGAAAGATTTGAGAATGCAAATTGTTAGAAGCACAGAGAAGTGAGAACTGATAAAAATGTGTAAAAATAGTCTGCCAGCTTTTTCGAGAGTCTAGATTATCTATAAACATTTTCCGTCGATTGTCTAAATCAATTGTTTGACTAAACCTATTCTAAAGGTACTGAGTACATTCAAAATAGCTTTTAACGGATTTTAGTCCATACAAATTGGCGTTTCGTCCCGGCGGCGATCTCAATTGGACTCATCAGTTGACTTGTGGGGGCCTTGTCAATAAGAAATTTGTATTAAGTTCAGTTCAACTTACAACAAGATTAAAATTCTTAATCATTAAGCTGTGCATTTTTGCCCAGGTCCCGGCTTTGTTTTTATATGAAGGTTTTATAATACAAATTCTACATCAGCCAAGTAGAAGACATAGCACTATTTAATTGGACATGTTGAATTATTGATTCAAAATAGCTTTAAACGGCCTGAATACACAAAAGGCAAGTTTCTGGTTACGAATTGAAAAGTTATTCATTGAACGTATCCAAAAGTTCATTCAATACTCAAATTAATTAATTCGTTCGAATAATTGACAAATTACAAAAGAGCAGTTTTTGATTTTTTTTTAATTTTATTTTAATTATTAGACAACCTGTAAATCATCAAAAATGAAATTGCGGATGGTTGAACTTTGTTTGTTTCTATTTTTCCGTCAAACCAAGCAATATGGTCGATTCCTAGTCCCTAGTAAATTGCAATAATATTAATAGAAATCTGACTAACTAAACTGAAATATAAGAAGAAATACAAATAGGTCTCATGTTTCTACCTTTTTGAAGTAAAAATGTACATCACTGCTCAAGAATACTACTTGCTGGATCTTATCTGCCTATTATTTGTTTTTGTAATAACTTTACTGATTTATTATGATCTATATAATGCAGTTAAGTTTTATTTGTAGCTAAAAATAACGTCATCTAATGATTTATCACAAGCCGACGGCGATGTTTCATGAATCATCAACCTGAATCTGGGCTCAAAGAAACATGAAGCGTAACATAACCAACAATACATATATATACTAACACACAAGAAAGAAAATAAACTTTGGATTGCGAATTATTATCTTAAAAAATGTACTCAATAAAGATTCAATTTTGCAGAAAATAAAAAGAAAACAACTTGACTTGAGTTAAGTTGCGGTTTGCCACTTCGTCTGTTTTTGTATTTTTGTTTTGTATTTTCAAACCACTTACCAATCAAAGTTGAAACTATCCGGTTTTGTACGTCATTTACCCAGCTTCGCTGGCTGTAGCTATCAGCTTTCAATAATAATTGTCACGTAGAGTAGATATTTGTTTCTTTTAAAAGAAGTTATACAAATCCAACACAACAGAAATAAAAACACAAAAAACTACTTGGGTTTTAAAGACAAACCAACGAGATCCAAAGCTTGATTAAAAAAAAAGAAGTGTGGATTGTAAATCAGTGACAAGCATATAAACAAGCTGCAGACAGAATAAAGAATAGGCTTTAAAGCTTGTTGCGCAAAAGCACGGTTGGTGATAATAATATTTTTTAAACAAATTGAATGTAGGTCAGTAAAACATTTGCACGTGGACACGTTCGAGTTTAATCTGTGTTTGCCTGGCTTGAGCTTGGTTGGAAATGAATCCAATTTATGTACGTTGGTTAAATTTTTTTTTATAAACAAATTTGAATCAAACAGGTGCATTTTTTGATTGGGATTGCTGCAGTATGTACTTTTAGAGCTATGAGGAAGAAATTTAAAGTAGATATTCTTAAGCTTCAGCCGCTGGCTTCCAAGAATCAAAAATATTCTTATTCTACAATTTGTACGTGCTCCAAAGGGTATGGTATTATTTGTGTGCAGACAAAATCCTGGTAAAAAAAATTGGTTTTCATCATTTTGTCCGTCGCTCACGTTGCCCTCGCGGGTATGCTCAATAAGAAATATCCGACAGTTGGACACGAGCGTTGATGTTTACACATCTTACCTAGAAACTTGGCTACATATACATTTACTGTCAACTTCCTATTTGAATTTGGCTCACTCGATGCTCTACTCGCTTCGAAAAAGGCAAATCAGTTGACGAGCGAGCAGCTAACGAGTTGTGAAGCGAGTTTCTTAGGTTTCTGTGTAATAGTACAAAAAATGGAGTTTATTGCAACTCCTCGCTTGCGAGTACTTAGTCGTGTGGCCCCAGAGTTAATCGTGACATAAATTTACATTATGTAGAAATATCAATCCGCAGTCTTTCAAGTTTTTTGTCGAAAAAATCGATTTTTAGAAATGCTAGCGTCTAACCTGGGCTTCCGGCAGTATTACATTATCATATAAACATGGCAAGTTTGCCAAATAAATATGTCTAAAAAGTGTCATATATATGTAAGTGTGATAGTCAAATTTATATGACAAAAAATACATGGAGCCTAATACAATTTTGTCATAGAACAAATATTGAGTTATATTTTATATGGCATAATGGAACATTTAAATAAAGGGTGGTTGAATTTTAAGTTCCGACGTTGATTTTGAATAAAACACAAATTATTTAGGAAATTCTTGTCATTTCTTTTTATTATGATAAAATTGGTATGGTTTAATTATGTATGGAACAAAATATCAACCAAATGGCCGCCGCGACCTCGGCGGCACACCTCCATCCGATGGTCCAAATTTCCGATGACGCTGAGGCATAATTGAGGTTAATGTGCCGAATTATCTCATCCTTTAGCTCTTGAATTGTTGCTGGCTTATCGACGTACACCTTTTCTTTCAAATAACTCCAAAGAAAGAAGTCCAACGGTGTCAAATCACATGATCTTGGCGGCCAATTGACATCGCCACCACGTGAGATAACACGGCTATTGAATTTGTCTCTCAAAAAAGCCATTGTTTCGTTAGCTGTGTGGCAAGTGGCACCGTCCTGTTGAAGTCACATATCGTCCACATCCATATCTTCCAATTCGGGCCATAAAAAGTTCGTTATCATATCACGATAGCGAACACCATTCACAGTAACTGCCTGACCGGCCTCATTTTGGAAAAAATACGGCCCGATGATGCCGCTAGCCCATAAACCGCACCAAACACAATCAATCACTCTTGGATTATCATTCGCCCAAATGCGGCAATTCTGATTATTGACGAATCCACTGAGGTGAAAATGTGCCTCATCACTGAAGATGATTTTCTTCGAAAATTGATCATCCACTGTTGCCATTTCTTATAACAAGCCTGAATAATTTTAACGCGTGCTCGATTGTGTATCTTTCCATGGTTCAAATTGAGTTAGTCTGAAATTAATAAATGTCAAATGAAGTGACATTCAACATCGGCCCTTAAAATTTAACCACCCTTTATATGACAGTGCAATATCGCCACACATGCGCATCTTTGAGATTCTCAGAGACCCTAAAACAAAAAGTCTCGTTGTATCAGTTAATGTTATTTTTTTAATCTCGATGAATTCATAAATCAATAATTAATTCCAGTTGGGACAAAGAATAATTCGTCGCCGGAACAATTGCAATTCACAGACTTCATCACGCAATCTAAACTGATTCATCGCTACTTTTTTTTTTAATATAACGAATCATATATTACAAAAAAATAGTAAATGAAAAAAATGTGCTCCACATTTTTTTTTTTCTTATTTTGTTTTGTTTTTTATCAAAACACCCAGTGTTAATGTCAAGAATGTTCAGTGAGTACATTAATTCATGGATGAGATGGTCTTGGAAATTCTAATTCAAAGAAACCATCTGAAAGCCTTTGATGATAAAAACAATTTTATCATCATCACTGAGCATATTCTATCGGGGGTTTTATTTTTTTCAATTCAACAAAGACAAAAGTTGTTTACTGCTTCAAAGTCGTCGTCGTTGGGTTGACTGCCTTTCATTGACTTTGATAACTATATACTATATACAGTACACATTATAAAAATGGATCGATCGATTTTCTATAAACAAAAGTAAGCTCTCATGCATTGCATTGAAAACATGTAATTCCAAGATTAGTGCTTTCAAAAATTGATAAGAGATTTTAAATACGAAAATATCTTTAGCTATTCGTTAAATAATATAATATGTAGTTCCAAAATCCACCTACTTTTAATGAGTCTTATCACAATTAGCATTATCGACATATATCATTGTTTATTTGATCTACATTTATTGTTGTATTAGTGTTTTGTGATTAAATTTTTTCGAATTGCGTATTGTGCTGTTGATCACATTGTGTGGCTGGCTAAATGTTTTTTGATGCAGCGAAAGCTTAGTGACAAAAATTCAACGGGGATTAGTCATCATTTACTTTATGGTTTGTTTATAATAATGAATAAATGCCACAACGCCGATAAAGCGATTAGAGTCACTGTCTGAACCCAATGTGGTAATCAACGAACATGGATAATCTGAATCTTAACTACTTACAAATGCACATCACTGCCTGCACTGCAGAACCGAAAAACATTGAAAACATTGATTTAGTACGGTGTTAAACCAGCCTTTATTTTTTAAGTTGAAATCACCAAATGACTATTTTATCGTTTTAGTATAATACTAATTCCATATATAACTTTGACACTACCTCTATTCGTTTACTTCCCAAAACTGACATTTTCTCCCAATTTAATGGCGAATTCCTTTCAACAAAGAAATCGATTTTTTTTCTAAACAGCGTAAATCTTTTTCTAAACCGAATCGATTTGTTTCTGTCAATTGAAAGGAATTCGTAAAAGAATCGAAATTTTTTTCCTGTGATTGTATGTGTTACTAGACAGCTGCAATTAACAATTCGGTGTGAAATCTTGCAAAAAACGCAAGATTTGTTTCGACAGAAAAGAATCAATTACGTTTTTGTACAAGAACCGCGCCAACGTAGTACGTGTACAGAGTTCAACTGACAGGTTATTAACATTAATCTCAGAAAATTGAATTGAGCTTAAGGTAGAACTAGAATAGCCGGAAGGCCACACAAGATCGCACGAAACCGAGCGAATACAAAGAATTCATATCTTGTGCCCATAATTGCGATTTGGTACTGTTCGTCTAGTTTTCGTTAACTTTTGCCGTCGGACGTGAAGAGCGCTTATCGACCGCACATTCGTAAGTGGATGGATGCAAAAATCAAAATGGTGAAAGCAAACTGAAAAGAATTCGGCGTTTGGTGCTTAGATTTCGACTTTTTTCTGATTTATGAATGAGTGAAGTAAAATTTTAAGTTTTCTTTTAATTAATTTATATCACATCGAATTTTAGTGGTTTCGCAAAGTAAATAATTAAAAGCCTCTCTGCTATGAAAATTGACATTGAACAAACAATTATTTAATTTGTTTTTTCTTTCAACCATTTAAGTGCATTATGGGTTACTTGTGAAATTGACGTTTCGCAAAGCTACTTTTCGGTCGGTTTTGACATAAGTTTCCGACAGCTCCCGCCTTTACTAATAGCAATAGTTTAAAAATGTCTGTGAATAAACCCCAAAATGGTAACTTTGCAGAGCATTTTCCTCCCTTCTTTTTATTGCAGTATCATTACAGGTTATATTTAAACTTAAAAGTTTCGATTATAAGTCTTTTGTTTTTGACGTTCTTCTTGTTGCATTACCTCTGTTCGTTTACTTTCCAAACCTGCCAGTTTTAGTCAGAAGTTCTGTCAAAGTCCATATAAAAAAAATTAAATTGGACTAAAAATGGGTAGTTTCGGACTAGTACGTGAACACATCTATTATGTTGATAAATATTTTGACACTATACTATCGAAATTAGGAGATTGAAAGCAATGGATGCGTTATGGCGAATTCCTTTCAACAAAAAAATCGATTTTTTTCTAAACCGAATTTATTTGTTTCTGTCAATTGAAATCGAATTTTTTTTGCGTGTGATTGTGTGTGTTACTAGACAGCTGTAAATAATTATTTTTGCAGGTATATTGACTGAAAATATTTTTAAATATTTTGTTTATTTATGTAGAATATGTTGCAACAAAAAAAAAAACAATTTGCTTTCCCTTAATTCCCCGACTTTCACTTTGACGTATTAGAAATGTGCAATCTTTATAGTGTGTGTGCAAATCGGTGTGAAATGCTAAAAATGCAAGCTTTGTTTTGACAGAAAAGAATCGATTTTGTTTAGAAAAAAATCGGAATATAATCCATTCTTTTGTTGAAAGGAATTCGGCATTAGACTACATTCCCACTGTGCACTAAACTGTTACTTTATTTGATTAACCGTTAATCTTCTTTAAATCTCTTAGGTAGGTCGAATCAGAAAAATATGTCCTTTTCGATTGTATTTTCGGACTCTCCTACGCCTTCTTGATTACAATACAATCGAATAAGAAAACATAGACTTCACAAATTTACACACACACACTACCGAATGTCGAATTTAAAAAAAAAAATTGTGTGAGTACCGCGAGAAGAACTGTATTCGTATCTTCGTCTGGGTTTCCTTTACAATTGATTTTTTTAAATCAGTCTAAGGTCCAGTTTTTCAGTGCGAGATTAAATTTAAACCCGAGTTAACTCATCAATTTTAGTGAGTTTACTCAGGATTAACTGAACAGATGCTTTTGATGTTTTATCCACCAAGTTTGTTTAGTTGTTCCACATGTATTGTTTACCGAAAAACTGATTCCTCGGGTCACTGTGGGTTAATTTACTTCTGGACTTAGTTAACTCTGGTTTAACTCAGCACTGAAAAACTGGGCCTAAATGTTCCATTTTTGAAATTAGTGTAAAGTTGTCATGTTGAAATTATTAAATTCTTTCTTACTCAAAAGAAATATCCGAATTACACGATTACTGAGAATTTTGTTTACAATTTTTGGAAGACATATACAAAAAGCTTTAAGTATCATGTAGGCAAGTTTGTGTTCCGTCATTTGACCATGGAATTCCCCTGTCGATAAAGAACACGGTGAAGAACATTGCCTTTGGCGTTTTCATGCAAAAATATAGGGTTCTTCATACCAAGGTGCCACCTAGGAATACTAAAAAAATCATTCGAAATCATCAGCTGAACAATCAAACCCAAAATTGCATTTAAAGAAAAAAGCAAACAAATACAAAATTTATTAAGAAAATCTTTATAATATTGATTTTAAAATGCAGATATATTTATTATCACACACCGTGTCGGGAGAGAAAAGTCTTGTACATATTGGCATAGTATAAATTATGCAAATAATTGAAGAAAACCCCGCTTCAGATTAGTTATATTAACATACAAAATTTAATTTACCAAGAATGCAGTTGAATTAAAAAAAAATTAGTTCCTTTTGATATTGTAATAAATGAATATGAAGGTTTCTGCATTCCACGAAATAACAAATATTTATGGGCTTGTTGTTATCACCAGCTACTACAGAAAATGACGTGTACTCGTATAAACGCAACTTACGGTGACCATCAGATTCTACGTAGTTATACAAAACAGTTACATAATTGCCTTATTTGAAAACAAATATAAAACTGTAAATCTCTTATTCTATATTTTGAAACCGTTGAAAAATGTGTTTAGTCTACGATCACACCTACGCTCATTGGCGATCGGACAATAAACTCTAGTCAGTCAATGTCCCCTTTCACACGAGAAAACAAGTTGCTGGAGATTTTTTTGTTGTTTTCTTTTAATTTCCTTAAAAATCTCCTGTTCCTTTGACAAGAGGAAATAAAATCGTGGAAACTTTCTTTAGTTTCCTTTTAAAATAGCTCTAAACTCTACTGTGTGTGTGAAGTGGAATGTAAAAAAAAATCTCCTCGAATCGTTGATCGGGGAGATTTCATTTTCCCCCCTTAATTCTTGCCCTTCTCACCAACAAACTGAATGTTGCTGGCAACCGGGTTCCTCGTGTGAAAGGGGACAGTGTTGTCCCAAAATACGCTGACGTTTAATGTGTCAAGACGATTTTTACTCTTCATGTGAAACATTTATAATCACACGACTATGGCATACCCGAACATGTTGAAATAAACCAAACACACCATCGAAAGCCATGCTGTAATGAAAGAAGTAACAAAAAAAATATGTGAGTGCCGGGACTCACGGTTAAATATGTGTAAACATCAACGTTTGTCCAAGTGCCTGGTTTTTGTTACTGAACGTCATCAAAAGAAACATATTGAATAATTAACACTACATTACCTATCTGTAGGCAGTACTTAAAAAGCTTAGTGTTGAAAGAACGGCAGCGAAATACCCAGTGGGGGAACCGCTGTAACGAAATTTCCAAGCACTAAAAGGCTGGTGCTGAAGTGTCCAACGAACGGTGAAAGTTCGGTACTGAAAGTTCCTGCTTCGTAGTTCACTCTCAACTTTAAGATGACTTCACATTACACATGGTTATTGTTTATGGTAATCACTCTCTGAGCATCGACAAAAAACAACTGTCAGCGGAGAGCACTAAAATCGTGGTTTCAATTAAATGACACCGTACTCAAATTCCGAAGGAACTTAATGGTTTGACTGACACGGGCCGAATTAAAATATCCAGTTAGAACTGTCAACGAACTTGCAACCCTTATAAAACTCCATCTTTCCATCGAGTAAAACTTACAAAAAGTTCAATTTTAATTTTATACTGAACGAACCTCAAATGAATGTCACTAATTATATATCTTGAGTTTTTAGAATATTTAGTTGCAGTTGTTGTCAGTGGAAATCACTAAAATCGCAGTTTCAATCGATTGACACCATCAATCGCCTATGGAATTGGACGTTGTGATTTTTAATGAATGTTAACTTTGTGCAAGTACAAAGGTAGCCGAAGCTGCGTGAAGCCAAAACCCCGAACTCAAAATTTTTGGGAGGGGTTAATCGGGTTCGTTTGTCCATCGTTTGTCCACGTTTGTCCAGGAAAAAAAATCGTTTGTCCACCCTCAGGTAAAAAGTTATTAAGCTTTTTTGTTTTTATAGGAAACCCCAAAAATCAAAACACTTGTCCAAAAACCGAAATTTATAATTTAGGGGGATGGGACAAAGTGCATTCGTTTGTCCACCCAATCAAACCAATTGCATTCGTTTGTCCACCGTTTGTCCAGGCTAGTCCAGCAAGAAAAATAAATTTCCGACCTTTGGTTCAAAAATTATTCAACATTTCTTTTTTATAGCAACTTTCGCAAAACAAAACATATGTCCAAAAACCGCAATTTATAACTTAGGAGGATGAGATAAAGTGCATTCGTTTGTCCACCCGCCAATTATGACTGTCCAACAAAAAAATTCGTTCCACCCTCAGAAAAAAAAATATTCAACTTTTCAATTTTATAGCACCGATCACCGAAAGACAAATCCTCCGCAGCCTTTAATAACCATTGTCTCGGCTTGCTGTCAATTAATTCTTCCCCAATCTCTTGACGATATGCTCCCGTGATATAACGTTTTCGGGTATGTGCAATACCACTTGTGTGCACCGTATGAACCCGTAAACTTATTCCCTGTTCAGGAGGTGGTGCGTTGAGGCAATGAGCTCGCAAAACTGAACCGCATTCATTGCAGGAGCCGCGAATATATAAATACACCTTGCTTTCTGGGGAGGAATATACTTTAGCGGATGAAAAACTAAAAGCGCAGGTAACTTTACATTTCAAATAAATGGCTTTTGCTATCATATGTGTCCATCCGATTTGAAGAACCGTGTATGTTCTCCCTTTAGTTCCCTTTTCTTTATAAAATTTTGATACCGGTCGAATCTTACACCACTCCTCCTTGGATAAATCTAAATTGAAAAAAATTTTCGGGCAGTCCATATTTACAACCGGTTTCAAATTGAAGGGTAAGTATTCTGAACTTTCCAAGCTCTGCTCCGGAGTATACACCTTATTTACATTGCATTCAGGTAAACCAAAATGCTTTTTAAGTTTGCTTTTCAACTCCCAGCGATTGTTTCTTACAAAAAAATTTAAAGTGTCACCACTGTATACGGTCTTCAAGTCATTGGATGCATTTTTCCACACAACATCTGACCTCGGTTTTAAATTCCCATCTTTATCGAAAATTTCATAACATTTTAAAACTTCGACTATAAAATCTGGATTTGCTTTTGTCTGGGCAGGCATTTTCTTAAATAAATTGATGTAATAATAATATAAATATAAAAATAAATAATTACAACAACTAGGCACACAAAATGACAATAAAATTGAAATATTTAATGACTTTGGTAAATCACGAAACAAAAAACAACTTAATCAACGAAATAACAAAAGTCAATAGACAAAAATATTCTACGCAGCCAAATTGATCGATTCTCGAACAGTAATGATTTCAGTTGAAAATATTAAAATATTTATTAAATTGTGTTAAATACAATTTAATTTATTTTATTTTATTTTATTTTTTTTTTATTTTACTTTATTTTATTTTATTTTATTTTATTTTATTTTATTTTATTTTATTATATTTTATTATATATTTGATTTGACTTTTATTTGAAAACATAATACATATAATATAAACATTTTTTTCCTGGACAAAATTTCCTGAAAAAATTTCGTGTTTTAGTACTTTAATATTATATTACACTCATTTCAATACTATTAATATTTAAATTTTGATGTATGTTTTGTTAACATTGTAATAAATATTAAATAAATAAATAAACGAATGCACGTTGACTCATCCTCCTAAGTTATGAATTGCTGTTTTTGGACATATGTTTTGTTTTGCGAAAGTTGCTATAAAAAAGAAATGTTGAATAATTTTTGAACCGAGGGTCGGAAAATTTGTTTTCTTGCTGGACTAGCCTGGACAAACGGTAGACAAACGAATGCAATTGGTTTGATTTTGCTAAGTAAATTTTGAAATTTTTTCGTTTGGTGCTATAAAATTGAAAAGTTGAATATTTTTTTTTCTGAGGGTGGACAAACGAATTTTTTTGTTGGACAATCATAATTGGCGGGTGGACAAACGAATGCACTTTGTCCCATCCTCCTAAGTTATAAATTGCGGTTTTTGGACATATGTTTTGTTTTGCGAAAGTTGCTATAAAAAAGAAATGTTGAATAATTTTTGAACCAAGGGTCGGAAAATTTTTTTTCTTGCTGGACTAGCCTGGACAAACGGTGGACAAACGAATGCAATTGGTTTGATTTTGCTAAGTAAATTTTGAAATTTTTTCGTTTGGTGCTATAAAATTGAAAAGTTGAATATTTTTTTTTCTGAGGGTGGACAAACGAATTTTTTTGTTGGACAATCATAATTGGCGGGTGGACAAACGAATGCACTTTGACTCATCCTCCTAAGTTATAAATTGCGGTTTTTGGACATATGTTTTGTTTTGCGAAAGTTGCTATAAAAAAGAAATGTTGAATAATTTTTGAACCAAAGGTCGGAAATTTATTTTTCTTGCTGGACTAGCCTGGACAAACGGTGGACAAACGAATGCAATTGGTTTGATTTTGCTAAGTAAATTTTGAAATTTTTTCGTTTGGTGCTATAAAATTGAAAAGTTGAATATTTTTTTTTCTGAGGGTGGACAAACGAATTTTTTTGTTGGACAATCATAATTGGCGGGTGGACAAACGAATGCACTTTGTCCCATCCTCCTAAGTTATAAATTGCGGTTTTTGGACATATGTTTTGTTTTGCGAAAGTTGCTATAAAAAAGAAATGTTGAATAATTTTTGAACCAAGGGTCGGAAATTTATTTTTCTTGCTGGACTAGCCTGGACAAACGGTGGACAAACGAATGCAATTGGTTTGATTTTGCTAAGTAAATTTTGAAATTTTTTCGTTTGGTGCTATAAAATTGAAAAGTTGAATATTTTTTTTTCTGAGGGTGGACAAACGAATTTTTTTGTTGGACAATCATAATTGGCGGGTGGACAAACGAATGCACTTTGTCCCATCCCCCTAAATTATAAATTGCGGTTTTTGGACAAGTGTTTTGATTTTTGGGGTTTCCTATAAAAACAAAAAAGCTTAATAACTTTTTAGCTGAGGGTGGACAAACGATTTTTTTTCCTGGACAAACGTGGACAAACGATGGACAAACGAACCCGATTAACCCCTCCCAAAAATTTTGAGTTCGGGGTTTTGGCTTCACGCAGCTGGTAGCCGATAACTCTGCAATTTGTTCAACCTCAGCTATTTTGTATATCACAGCCTACAAATTGCAAGAAGAAATTGCATCGTTTAAAAGCAGTATAATGTAAACGTAGAATTTAAGTTCAGATTTATATCACTGAACGCACCCGATATCCTACCATACCTACAGCCATTGACCTACCATACCTACAGTCAATTGTCAATCCCTACAGCTGACTATTATTATTTTTGTTTTGATTTTGTTTTCTTTTTAATTACTAGTGTCTCTTCCATTTTGTTCGGGGAATAATTAAAAATTAAAGAAAAAAATATAAAAATATAAGTGTTAAAATGATAAAATCGTCGGTCGCGCTAAAAACAATTTGCTTTCGTCGTTCGCAAAAACAATATAAATGAGTGGTCGCGATAAAGTATTTATAATCTAACTGTCGGTCGCGTTAAAATCAATTTGTTTTGGTCGGGGCAAATCAGATTTCGTAACGTAACGTGCTACAACGTAAAGTGCACGACGTAACGTTGCACACGAACGTTCACGTTTTTTTTTCACTCTACCGCCACCATAGATGTTTACACATCAAAAATTGTGAGTGCCGGGACTCACGGTTAATATGTGTAAACATCAACGTGCGCGGATCCAAAACGGACTTGTTTTTGCTTGAAGGGGATCTTAAGATTTTTTTCACTGAACAGACCCATCCTAGTATGCAGATCGTAACGTTGCACACCGTAACGTTGCACGACGTAACGTTGCACACGAACGTTCACGTTTTTTTTCACTCTACCGCCAGCATAGATGTTTACACATCAACAAAAAGTTCTGTGCGTAAAAATATGTGGATATTTATTCTCAGAACAACCTGCTACAATTATGGGTTTCGCTCATTGAACAGCATTCTGCTGTCACAGGACTTGACGTTGACAGCTTTGGGACATAATAATGTGGTTTACCAAACAACCGAAAAAATTGATTTTTATGGGGGTCAACTTGATCTTTTTCAGATCTTACGTTCCTAACAACCAAAAAAATTGATTTTTTTCGTGGTCTGTTTTTTTTCTCGATTGATCTTTCAAATCTCGATTTATTGGCAGATTTACACATACTTTCACACACACTTGCACACAAACCAAATTGACATTTCTAAACGTCGTCCTCTCCTCGTCAGTTTAAATTCGTTTTGGCCTTTCGCTAGCTTTGTTTACTTTTGATAAGGCATTTGTTTAGTAAAATAAATACAAGTAATGAAGTTTAATTAGTGACATTTTTGTCTTTATTGTCCTCATTACCGTTAACCATTGACTTCTTGAGTTCGGAGTCAATTAGTGATTAAATTGGATAAATGTTTCATATGGAATGAAAGGCATTGTGGAAACATGTGGGTTAGTCCATTGTTTTTTGTGAAAATAAAATTATTTTTGTTAAAATTCCATAGTAATCCTTATGTAGTGACCTTGCTTCATGTTCATTGTCTTCTTCCTCACCATCGACCGATAGCTTCTCCTTTGATTTGGATTTTGGATGGACGGGATTCCTGTGGATATATGGGTCCGACCGATGGCCAAATCATGTTATAAAGCAGTGATAGTATACCAAAAAAATAAAATTCCTGCTAGGGAACAAAAAATTCCCTAATTTGTACAAAATAATGTACAATATCACATTCATTTACATGAAGTCAAGAAAAGAATGCGTAAATCTTTTCTTTCTTATATTTTGTCATAATTTCAAAATGGCCTCAGGATATTAATAATTTCAAGATTAAAAGTCAGTCCCACTTTTGAGTTTTTTCTTATGAAACAAATCAATAAAGGCTCCCAAACCGGCGCTAAACCTTCGCGCGAATATGCGACGACTGAAGAATGTTGAAAGATTTGCATAGCGCCAGTGTGGGTTCTCTCATTAATCTCCTCTTCAATAAATTAAGACAGGTGAAAGTATTCACGTAGTTGAAATTAATTATAATTTAAACACAAAAATGTTCTTTTATAATTTAAAAAAAAAAACGTTTTGTAAGAATTTTTTCTTACGCATTTTTTCACCGGTTTCATCAAGAAAATAAAGCCAAATATATAATATTTTGGTATTAAAGAAAAAACTGTTCCCTAGGAAAAAAATACTTGTGGGAATTTTTCCCTACATGTACTATCACTACTTATATCAGTAATCACAGACAAATCACCTACACCTTTACAAAAAAAAGGATCAATCGCGATTCGTTCTAGTTACCACGATTGATCTGGATTCTGACCCCCAAATCTGAAATGGTTGACTGGAAAACCACATTAGTCTGTTCGCGTACTACCTAGTCCTAAACCACCCAAAACTACTTGATTTTACCAGATTTGGTCCAATCCTGTTCGCGTACTTCCATTTCGTGTCATTTTGGGCAGAAAAGAGTGCTCGCAAGAGAGAAAACTATTTCCCCTTCTTGCCAATTTTTACCCGAGAAATTTCTTCGGGCAGAATCTGGTAAGTTCTGTTTTCTGTCAAAAGCCAGTTAAAGAACAACAAAAAAATGCAAAATGGCTGATGTTTACTTTTATTTACTTTAAGTTTTATTTTCAAGTGTTGAAGTGAATTTTGTTTAAAATTAGTGTAATAATTCCCAAAAAAATGTATTTAATAAAGAATATCTACTCAAAACCTGGTATTTATTGTGTAATGTGCAGTACTTTTGTGTTTACAAAAAAAAACATTGAAAATTAAAGAAATTTTGCTTTGGTGTAATTTAAATGAGTGCTTTAATTGTGGTTAAATCACGATTTTTCAAAAATTAAATTGAATGGCTTTTACTTCTGTTGTTTTCTTCATTATAAAATTCAATAAAAAAAAGTAAAATTACAAAAGTAATTCCAATCCAGATTGCCATTTTTGGTCCGGAAAGTACCCGAACAAACCTAATTTGAAACGTCCGACAGATTTCGCTGCAGCAAAAAGTGAGCATGCGAATCCAAAATTTTTGTTCCATACCTAGTATATATTTTGACAGCAAAATTGAGAAATTTAGCTGAAGAATTCTGTTCATGTAATTGAGATTGCTGACAAGTTCCAAGATCTCATTTTCCAAAACATGCCTAATGAGTTTACCATTTGCCTTGACCGACTAATCGTAGCTTTATTGTGTTAATTTTGCATTACCAAGCAATACATTTGGAAGAAATATGAAAAAATAGACCTAGTTTGTTTTTATTGCAGAAATATTAGAAAACAAAGTTAAACAAGACTTATGAAATTAATGAAACCAATATATGAAGTTTGAAAGTAGAAATAGAATTTAATGCAATCATTTTTAATGGATATTACTGTCCCGTACATATAGTACCTACTATCTCCTCAAATACAATCTGCCTGTGTAAACATAGTAACCAAAATTATGATGAATCTTTTACAAATGGAATGGGCCAACAAAACATCCAAACACCCCAGGCATTGCAAAATGTTTAGTCATTAAAGTATTACTGATCGGAATTTCTGCATATTGACTATAAATGTGTATTCGCGATTTTATTTGTTAAAACCTCGGCCTTACCATAATATTATTGATTGAAATATTAAAAACATGTACCTCAGTATGTGATGGAGGTTGTTACGAGTGTATGAGAGGAAAAAAAATTACGTGTTTTGAAATTATGTGAAGGGAATGAATGTTTAAAAGCTTTCACTTTTATTTTTAGGGTATTTATTTGAATGAATAAAATCAACTACTGCTAAACAATTACTAATAATCATTATCAGTTATCCCTCTCCTACTAAATACATGTCTCCAAATAAAATTTCAAATTTTCTTAGAATATGTACATACATATGTATACATATGTATATTTGTAAGTGACAAATATTTATTAAAATGAATGGAATGTTACCAAACAACGGTATATGGTAACGTGAAATTTTCAAAAATTTTCTGTCAAAACTCAGGAAAAAAACCCCGTTACTATATTTGGACTAGAATTTGTTAAAATGTTATGTCTGTTTGTTAACTCTTGCAACTTGCTTGCTCCTTTCGGCTACTTGTCAAACATTTGTATTGGATTTGACAGTTAGTTTAGCTACGTCGTATGACGTTTCTAGTTACCAAACAGACGTTTTATCTAATCCTCAGATCGGAAACAAACCTCGTTGGGAAGATATTTTGAATTGAAACTCATTACCCTTAAGACGCATTGTGCCGCTCTTCGGTGACGTGTATTCTAACTTGGTTTTCCAATGGTAAATTCAGATTTCAATTTAAAAATTGATTTTTTTCGTGGCGATGCAACACGATTTCAAATTGATTTAATTTTGTCATTGCATTTGGGTAGTTTCGTTTTTCTGACACTATTTTAGAAGAGAAAGATGATCTTGATGAAGTAATTGATTAATTTTAAACTTTTCCATTTATAATCGAATATTTCTCACATACATATCTTCGACACAAATTGCATTCCTGAAATACCTAAATTAATCTAATCAAACAACATATTGGCCAACTGACAGCTGTAAATTATGTTGGTGTTAGTACAGGGAGGGGTAAATCTGCCGAAAAATTTAGATCTGCAAAATTGATTTTAAATCAAAAATAAATCAATTTATTTTTCCAATGGAACGCAAAAATGGTGAAAAACGGCTTTTTGACAGATCCAAATCAAACATTAATTGATTTATTTTACCACAGGAAAACCCCATAAATGTATGGTGATAACAAGGAAGCCTCCATTAGTTTTCACAAAAAAATAGGACAAGTAAAAAAAAAGAGTACATGTTGTTGAAATTGTTGAATTACCTATTTAATCTTTTTAAGTAAGTTTAAGTTATTTAAAAAATAAGAAATTCCCTTCTCACCTGTTAGTTTGTCATTTACAGTTTAGTTTAGTTTAGTTAATTTGATTTATGTCATTCAGGCAAACGTGACATTATGATCAAATGTCTGTGCGTATTTTTTGGTTTGCTAATTTAATATCATAGAGGCGCAAAACTTAGTGATAAAATAGTCTTATTCGACAAAAAATGTTTACCCATATTATTTGTTCATTAAATATATTTATACATTAACATTACATATGTATGTATGTCAATGTAAATTGCCAAGAACTTAACTATTTACCCATTGTCATTTCAAGCGAAATATGATAACACATTTTTATAGCGATTACAGTTCGACGACTTCAATATAAAGCTATAAATAAATACTTCAGTGTCTGTCGCTTGAGAGAATAAAACAAAAATACAAAAACAAAAACGTTCACACACAGCACACCCTGCAGCATGCACTAAGTATAAAACCATACACAATGCGATTATTTAATAACATGTTTTGAATAATAACAAAATAATATAGTGTAATTGGTAAAGGCATATACAAAATTAAAATGTCCGAAAGCGTCGCATAAGCTTGCTTCTTGTTTTTATTTGTGGTCCTTATTGGAGGATCACACTGTATCAAAAATGTTTGAACTTAAAACCTCATAGAATCACTGTCGCAAAATTAAAAACAGCCTGATGTTAAGGTGTTAGCATTTAACAATTTAGCAGTCAACAATTTATCTTCTAACTTTAAAACTCTTTGCTAAAATGTTCTTAGTTTAAAACTCTTTTTATCTAGTATCATAATAAGTCCGTTTTCTCAATAAACTCGAGCTAAAACAGTGACAGTTCTTGCAAAAAAGTAAGCAAACCTACCTTTTTCACATTTTGTATTGTCAAAATGACATATGGAGTAAGTATGATAAAAGATAAAATTTCCATTAGCTAATTTACTCAAGTTGGTGGAATAACTGATTTAAAATCGTAACGAAGCTTAAACATTTAAGTTCAACATAAGCGCTCCTGCTACTTTTCTAATTTTTCTTCTGTGTAAATTATCACTCTTGTAAATTATAGCTTGAATTTTGAACTTAAATATTTAAGTTTCGTTTCAGCGCCATTTGCGGCTTTGTTTTGGTGATAAGAACTCTAAAAATAGAAAAACAAATGAAATACAATTAACTTGTTCTCTTCTAACAGAAGCATATTTTGCGACGTCACTTATCCAATGTATCTGTTTATCGTGTGTTCAGTGATATGTCATAACATTCAAACAAACATTTTTGTTTTGCGTTATTATTTATTTTTATTCAAGTGCAAAATAAGTCTAAAATTAAAATTACATTAAATGCATCATTTAACTGTTGCGTGGTGGGACCTTTAACTGCTGTTGTTCAATAAATAACTCGAATCTGTCATAAGTGAGAATAGAAACTTAAACTTTACTGAACGCAGCCAATATTTCTTCTATTCCAACATCCATCCACTCACATGGGATGAACAGAATGGAAAAACATAAAAATTAAATTAAAAATAATAGTTAATCCGGAAGATTCGCTTGACTAATTTTGAATGTCTCTTTATTTTATGTATCTCCCACCATATGGTGAGAAAGAGATAGTCAAATTAGGCAGGATTTTTTTAAAAGGTGTGTTTGTTAATATGAAATTTCTTGCAAATTTTCACAATTTGTTGTCAGAGGAGAAAAAACCCAAGTTTGGGCAACTTGGTGAAAATTTCACGTTACTAAACAGGCATAATTTTATGACTTTTTTAAATTTTATTAGAAAATCCTGCCTCACTTTACTATATCTTTCTCACCATGAGGTGAAATCAGATGAAACAAAAAGATGTCAAAATGAGTCGCGTGGAGTGAGTCCAATGTGAACACCGTCAAAACTTTTTCGGCCGATTACTTTTACTTCACAGTGTTCACATTGGACTCACTCCGCGCGACTCATTTTGATATCTTTTTGTTTGACGTAAATCCAACTTTTGTTGTTCAGACACAAACTAATGAGAACACATCCGATTCACTTTGACGTTCAGCAGTTGTTAAAACAAAACAACCAAATATTTCACATACAAAATGTAATTCATATTAATGGGGTTTTCCATTGGTAAAATAAATCAATTTATTTTTGATTTGGATCTGTCAAAAAGGCGATTTTGACAATTTTTGCGTTCCATTGGGCAAAATGAATTGATTTATTTTTGATTTAGTATCAATTTTGCAGATCTAAGTTTTTCGATAGATTTACCCCTCCCTGTACTAACACCAACATAAGTTACAGCTGTCAGTTTGCAATTGTATTTTTTATTTGTTTAATTTATTGGGTGTGTGCAAATTATGTTCAAAATATGTGAGAAATCATTGTTTATAGAAAAAAAGCAGTTCAAAATGAATCGGTAAATTCATCATCAAGCCCATCAGAAGAGATTCTTAAAGTGCATCAATGGATGAAATTTTGTTTGAAATATTGACACAGAAACGAGACTACACAAATACAATAACAAAAATAAATCAATTTTAAAAAGTGTTCCATTCGCCACGAAAAAAATCAATTTTAAAATTGAAATCTGAATTTATCAATGGAAAACCCCATAAGTAAATATGTTTCCAATTGAACAAAATTGAATTCTGTAGGATAAAAGTACCAAAGATAAATCACAGACAGAGAATACAATAGGTACACTTGCATAGAAAACGTCAAAAAAATCCAGTAGCTTTTAAAAAAATTAAATTTCTTTCTCATCATGAATGGGAGTGAGCAAAAGCACAGAGACGTAAAAAAAGTCTGAGGAGTCAGTCCAGGTTGAACACCGTCCTTCTCAAAAGTAATGAATTCTCTATGAAGTCATCTTAAAAATATGGGAAGTTGATGCTTTGTACAATTATGAAGATTAAATATGACAATTGTTGATGTTTTCAAATGGAGCAGAACAGTCAAAAATGAAATAGGTATATAATTCCCTAGCGGGTAATTTGAATTTTTCTTTTCTAAAAAAAAAACTGTTCTAAAGATTTTGATTACGATGAGTTCACATAACAGAAATACGTTTTTTTTTTGTTTTTTTTTTTTGAAAATTTGTCTTACTTTTGGATTGTGATATTTTGATATCAACATTACTTTTTTTTTAAGTAGGTACCAACTTGTGTATGTATAAGAGCGTATAAAGTTTTTATGTTGGGCAATCAAGTCTTCATTGACATCTTATGCCAGTTTGGTAACTAAACTAGTCTTTTTTTTCCTATGGGGTTTTGATAGAAAATTTTTGAAAAATTGCGAAAATTTGTGAAAAATTTCACGTTACCAAACAGACCTCTTATTATGCTATCATGAAAACATCTTTTGCTGACTTTTTTTGTCAACAACTTGAGAGACATAAACTTTACGTCCTATTTTGCTTATTTTTTTAAAGATCTGGTTCCTTTTTTCTTTTTCATTTTAGTTATTTGAGATAGCATTTAGAATATCTAGGCTTTTGCTTTTCAAAAAGGTGATATACAAGTTTTTAAGTACTTACATACATAAATGTATAATGTATGTATATACTTAGTACTTACATACATATGTATACAAACTGTATACATACCTACTATCTATACATATGTATTTTGTTTTATATCGATTTTAAACCAAGCAAAATTCTAGGTAAGACCTTTGTATATATAAAGGTAAGACCACTTCTGCACTCACAGCCCCAACTGTGCCTACGATAATAACAAATAAACAAGCTCAGTTTAAATTTTAAACTTAAAATTAATTTTCAATGTACTTTTTTTTTGCCTTGGAAGATAAAAAACAAGTTTGTTATTATTTAAAAACATGCACAGTTATCCATTATTATTTTACTTTCGTTTTTTTTTTGTGTTGATAGAATTATCAACATTTTGTTGCTATGTGAGTTAAATGGGAAACACAAACATATAATCACTGAGCTGTGAACGAAGAAGCATTCGTTAAGCATTGGTTCTCCTTTCTCCCACTTGAATCCAATCTGAAAATAGTAGGTCATATTATTATACACAAATAAATTTACATTCAAGAAAACTGTTGAAGATAAATTACTAATGCGATCGATTTTGTCATTGTGCAATAATAATTACGATTTTAATGAATTATTTCTAGTTTAACATGAGAAGAAATTTGCAATATTTTATGTGTATTTAGCGAATGAATCACACCAAAAAGTAGGTAATATATAAGATACATGCATGTACATATGTACCTACATAGTTAGTTATTTAAACGTATTATTCGATAGTTCTTATTACTCTCGTTTGGTTAAACAATACAAAATTAAACACGAATTACGAGTCTATACCCTGTATAAACTGTGACTGATCACTATACGCAATGAAGATGATTTTGTTGGCGAGATTGGTGAGGGGAACAGAGGTTCTTACAGATGGATTAGTGAGCAATCACAGTCTAAACAGGGTCTAAATAACTAAGATGAGATATGTTAATCTCTTTTGATGACAAAATATGGTGTTCCAAGTGTAACAATTACTATTTTTATCACCCCTACATTACCACAGTAAGCATTGGGTCAACAACTTTGGCCGACCTAAATATCAAGCTATTGAACAAAGTAGTTATGTTTACAAGAAAACTAACCCTAAACTGTAGCTATAGCAGTTCTATTTTATATCCGCTTAGCTCATAAGCGTAGATCTTAACCTAATACGGAAATCAATTCCGTTCTTTCCATTGAAAATGGCTAACAAAGCTCTAGTCCTGCGGGGCCGCATAAACAGTATTTTTGTAAACAAAACTGTTAAATAAATTGGCTGGTCTAGAGTCACTTCCTTAGTAAATATATTTACTTCAGCATCTCTTTAATCAAAACTTAAAGCATTTTCAGCTTCTATCATGGAACAAATATACCTTTATACATTTTTAATTTGTATTGTTATCTAAATAACCTTCAACACACAGCCAAAAATTAATGCCGATTTCGAACACAAACCATCGTCATGTCGCAGTGAAAAGTCACAATCTAATCTATCAAAGTGCACATGTGAGCCGATTTGTTTACAAAACAACTCAATCTTATTTTGCTTTTGGTCAACTACAGAGATTTAAAAAAAAATGATAATGGCATTTGTACCAATTGTAAACGATAAAGGAGAATTTACATTGCCAAAAATTATTAATGGTAATATTTTCAATAAAAGTTGTGTTTTTTTCTTCGTTATACATTTTGAAAATTTTAGATGAAGTTTAATTTTCAAAAATATTCGTTTGACAATCTCATCTACATACATATCTATAAAATAAGACGCATTTTATTATCCACCCGATAAGATCTGAAAAAATTTGTCACCCAGTGACCCTTACAGATAACCGAAACAAAAATTCTGGAATCAAAATCGGGTCTTAAACGTAAATTAGGTTCGGTTTTTACTGACGGTTCGGGTGTTGAGACATGTTAACTGAACTAAGCAAATGTTTAATTCGACATAAAATTACTCAAAGAAGTAATATCATTGGACACCAAAAGTTACCTATCCAAAGCTATCCAGTTTATGTTATTGAAATCTGTTATGATAAAACAACTGATGCATCGACAAAACAAAGGAATCTGAAAAAAATTGTGTAGCCAGATAGCCTAGCCGATAGCTACTCTAACGCGGGTTTTATTTTCCATCGTCCTTTTGTTTCTTTTTATACATAGGTAGGTAGGTAGGAGTTCTTATAATTATTAGAAACTAATTTCTAAATTGATTTTTTTCTAAATATAGCCTCGGACTTTTTAAAATCTCTTTCCAGCTGAATTAAATCTGACATCTCAAACCCTTACCTTCATTCATGTAAATACATACATACACCTAAAAATCAATATTCCTAATTTCTAAATATGTACATAATTATACATGGCACATGTGTTTTAGAGATAAACCTATTAATAATATTTACCAACATCACTCTACATAAACCATTAGATTTAAGTTCCCTTATTAACTTATTTCCTCAAAATAAGCTGTCAAAGCTATAATAAAAAAAAAAAACAATTCAATTTTTCCAACGTTCTTTCACCTTTGAATGACAAACCACATAATTTCAATCGATATTTTCCTTCTAATGCCATCACCATGAAATTTGATGTCCTCCCCTAGAAACATTCAACTTTATATTGTATGCTACTACCCCAACGAATATCAACACTCTTTTTCCAATACCAATACCCAAAACCGTATAAACCTCGTCGACCTAGTTACTAATTTACCAATTTCTTTTTTACATACACAGTGCACAGCTATCGACGACAGCATTGAGGACTCCGAAGGTTCCACTACCGACGGCACTACTACATCCCTTGGAAAATCCTACGATGAGGTAATTTGGATATTTTTATAGAACCCAGTTCCTTATTTAATACTCACACGTCATATTTTTTTTTTTTCGATTTCATTGTTCTAGATAACAATCCTTGTCGATGCGGCTTTTCAAAACAAAATCAAGGCTAAGCAAAAAATGGGCAATCGCAGTACTGACTCTGATGGTAAATCTTCAGTCAGGCTGTCACGAACATTAACCGAAAAACGAAAGGATTACGTGAGAAGGATATCAGAAATTCCAGATAGTTTTTCATCAATATCGAAATACGGAACATTGCATCGAACTTTGAAGGCGCCAGTGTTAAGCTCTTTCAAATTAGAAGGTGAAGACGACGATGAGCAATCCAGTGATTCTAGTAGTGAAGACGACGACGACGAGCCTTCAATGATACCACCATTACCAGCGGCGGCTAGTCAACGAATCCAGCAATTTAATAAATTCATCGAGGAAAGTAAGGCACCCATTACAACGATGACGACGACGACAAATAATAATAACATCAAAATGCGACACAAACGATCTACAGATAGTCCTCAAATTATAAAACCACCTGGAGAAGATCTGGTAGATTCAGCTGAGGCCGCAAAAAAAGCCGCTGAAGCAGCAGCTGCGGCAGCCGAAAAAGAGAAAGAAGCAGCCGAGTCGCAGAGTCCAAAACTTTTTCAAGTCTGTATGCTAGTTGGTTATAATATGAGCACGAATACTGCATATTTGAAATCGAAATACCCGCCAAACGAAGCCGTTCCCGATAATGTTGAACAGTTGGTTTTCCCCCATATTGATCTCGTGCGAACGGGGAAGGAAAATCAAGAATACTGTCTAATTCTGACCGACGATCAAAACTATAAGGTCTACGGCTATTGTAGGCGTGTTTTGCCCGAAAATTCAGATACATGTCTTCCATTATGTTATTGTATTATAAGCGAATGTAAAGCTCTGGGATTCTACCAGAAATTATTGAAGGAAGTGGAGTCCCGGCATGGACAGACAGAGACTGAAATGAATGTGCTATTCAGCAATCTGCAAAGAGCTGATATACCAGCCGCTGGGAAGTGCTTACACATTAAGATTCCACTTTTCTCAAGACCTGTGATGTTTTACTCGACGAAGCATATGAGTTTGGGACCCAATTCCAAGGGTCTTAGGGAGTCCTTAATGGTTACAAAGGAAACTCTGTCAGAGGGTTCATCGGCAACACTCACTCACGACAGTAGAAGAACTTTAGTCCTCAGTGGTGAGAACCTAGCACAGCCATTTGAGCCCTTGGTTAGTCGCAGTCTAATGAGGGATCCTCGCTATGATGAGATATTTATCCAGCGACCGACTGATTTGCGTCTGGAAAATACAGAATTAAGTGAGCTGCTTATTTGTCTTGGCCCCGAGCTGCTAATTGACGTCTTTTCGAACCTGTTACTTGAGCGCAAAGTTATCTTACAGAGCTCTAATATTTCCCTCCTGTCTAAAGCCATACTGGCCCTGCAGACAATGCTGTATCCGTTTCAGTGGCCGTACCCTATTGTGACCATACTACCATCGCATTTGTTGGAGATTTGTCAAGCGCCATTTCCTGCGCTAGCTGGCATTCTAGATCCTCTACCTTTTGAAATTGAAGACGGTGCTGTTGTTAATTTGGACACAAAGCGAATAATCCAAACATGTGGTGACGAGGGTACCATCATTCCGCCATCATTGAGAAAATCCCTCAAAGTCTCCCTAGCCATGGTCGAACTAATAGACAAAGAAAAGAAGCTTTCCTCAGTGTTGATCAGTGAAGCATTCCTGCGTTTTTTCATTGAATTATTCGGAAACTATCGACTTGCATACTTTGACAAGGAGCAGTTCATCCAATCGCACAAATCCCAAAATACAAAACTATTCCTAGAATGGTTTGTGGAAACCTCTATGTTTCGGGGCTATGTGAATAATCGATACAAAACGGAACTGGGTGACGTTGTATGTGATACTAGTACAGAGTTTTATAATACATTCGATGCCAGGTTAATGGAGAAAAGCGAGAGTAATCTTAAGACAAGGAATATGGAATCTATTCTGAAGGGCTCGAACATTTTCAAAAAGAGTAAAAGCAAAAGCTTTAAGAAAAGATTAAAAGAATTTTTTGAATAAAATTTTCTTATAAAGCCAAGTGATCAGAAAAATTTAAAAACTAAATAATTGGTCCTGACTCCAAAAGTGAGCGGTGCATAGCCTGTGCGATGTTAAGTTGGTTATATTTTAAAAGCTACGTTTCTAGAACTTTCAAGGAATGGCACGTGGAATTTGGAGCTTTAGCCTAGCAGAAAGTGATGGGGATTTACTTGCAAAACATTAAATTTCTTCACTTTTTCTCAAAAGCTCATTGAGAACGCCCTAAATTGAATAAAACATTTCAGAGAAAAGGCTTAAAAACCTTACCTGTTTGTAAAATTGTAACCACTTCTCATCAAAGCTTTCAACATTATAAGCATAAATAGGGAGAAAATATTTAAATATGTTTGTTATTGATAAATTTTTCTTTGGTAACCTGAAGATGGGGTTTTCAATAAAGCTGTTTTAGTAGCTCTTCAATCCCAATCACTTCTCTCAACATATGATTCATAATGGCAATATCCAAACTATTAAGCTTTAAAAAGCTTTAAAGAAATACCACTGCCATTGCAAAGTTTTCTGGACCGCAGCAACTGGAAGCGAAGCATCTCACTTTCTATTTATTTGTTTAAAAAACAAAAAGAAAGAAAAACATAATTAACTTATGAAAATATTCACAATTGGTCATACAAAATTAAATAAAATATTTAAAAAAAAAATGGAACTGAGTGACTGATAGCGACATAATTATTATAGAAAAATCATATCATATTTTTTGTTGTTATTCCTCCTCAATCACTGTGTTGCAATTACCATCACGAATTTTGTTATTTACTTATACCAATATTTTGTAAATTGCGCTTAATCACATTCAAACAAACAAAACACACAAAAATATTATTTTCTTTATTTTGTAAGAGAATATTTATGTAAATATATAAAAAACAAAGAAACAAATTATTTGAAAATAATTATTATTTAACAGAGAAATGTAAAATTTCTACTTTTTGTATTTTTTTTCTTTTGTACGGAAATAAAATTTATATAAAATACACAATTTACATAGCCAGCCTGAATGTATTTGAAGAAAAAAAAATAAGATTTTAAATTATTTATGTATAAGTGTATTCATAATATAAAATACAATAAATAATCACACATTACCACATGACACTCTGTATAAAATAAATTTAATTTTTAAGTTTGATCTTCTGTTTTATTTTTATTTTCATAAATAAAACTTTATGATTTTTATTTAAAAAAAAAAAATAATAATTACATGTCTTGTTTAAGTTTTTGTATAGAGAAGAATGATAAATAAATGAAAAGTGTATTAAATGTAAAGGTAAACGCTATTGTTGACAAAAAACTATGTTTGATTTTTTTTACAAACTAAGGTCAAGTGAGTATCTTTTCCCCCGTTGAGGTAAGAATTTTATAAAAATGGAACTTAAATTATATGCAAAAAAAAAATGTGTGAGTGTCGAAACTCACGGTTAAGATGCGTAAATAATTATGTTTGTCCAAGTGCCGGAGTTTTGTTATTGAACGTACCCATTTAGTAGTAGTAAGCTTATTGAGATTTTAGGTGTGTTTTATTATCTACGGATCTGGATCAGGATCATTTTTTAACACGTAATACAACAACAACTTGGGATCCTGCTCTCTACCTGGATCTTTTTTAAAGATCCGAAAATTAATTCTCACTCTTGCGGGTAGATGGCTTTTGATGGTAAGGTAGTGTGAAATGTTGTGTAAGGAAAAAAGACAAAAAATACATGAAAATAAACCAACGCAAGGAAAATAGAGACAGGTATACAACACAATTGTCACTAAGATCCGTTTCGTTTTATTTTCATGCGATGATCTTGATCCAGATCCGTAGATAATAAAACAGGGCTTGTTTCCTTAGTAGTTGCTCTTCAATTTAAGGATTATAAATGTGTACACTCAAAAGGAACACGCTGATTACAACGTGAACTTGTGACATGTAATGTGTGACACAGAACGTAGGCATAACACGTAGTAAGGCTTACGTTTTTAGTTAACCTTTTATTGTTAAGGCCCAGTTTCACAGTCGAAACTTACCGGAATAAGTGGCACTTAAGTTTCCCATATTAGGACTCAAGGCAAAGTTTCATAGCCAGCGTATGTGGAACTTAAGTCACCAACTGTGAACAGTATACGTATCTCTTTTTTTCTTACGTTTGTGTATTTTTCATGTAGTTGTCATCTTTTTTCTTTGCACTACACAATACACTACCTTACCAAGAGAAGCCATCTACCCGGTAGAGTAAATACTACATTTTTTGGTGCATGAAACGTGATCCCGATAGAGAGCAGGGCTGGAATCGGCTAAGTCCCCTTTCACACTAGGAAACTATGAGTTGCCAACAACATTCAGTTTGTGGGTGAGAAGGGCAAGAAGTAAGAGGAGAAAATGAAATCTCCCCGGTGAACGATTCAAGGAGATTTTTTTGACATTCCTCTTCACACACACAGTAGAGGGTGTTCAACCAAGCTATTTTAAAAGGAAACTACAGAAAGTTTCCACGATTTTGTTTCTTCGTGTGAAAGGTACAGGAGATTTTTAAGGAAATTAAAAGAAAACGCCAAAAAATCTCCAGCAACATGTTTCCTCGTGTGAAAGGGGACTAAGGTGGTAGTTCGTTGTCAAGTTTTTGACTGTCGTTTTGACGATAGTTGTCTCTATCTTACCTATAGTGAAAAATAGAGGAAGCACTCGTCAAAACGACAATCAATTAATCAAGCGATTGCTTTATGGCGAATTCCTTTCAACAAAGAAATCGAATTTTTGCTAAACAGAATCGAATTTTTCACACTGATTTGTACACACACTATGAAGACTTGACATTTCTAATACGTCAAATTGAAAGTCGCGGAATTTTTGGAAGACGAGTTGTTTATTTTTTGATTGCAACGAATTCTACATAATTTAACAAAATATTCAACAATATATTCAGTCAAAATAGCTATAAAACTAATTTATTGTGCGTTGTTCATTATCAAACACAAATTTGACAACAAAAAATAACTTTCGCGAGTGAAAGACGTGTTAAAAACTTTCAGTGCAAGTGAAAACTTTTCAATAAAAATTTTCTTTAAAAATGTATGTGCAAATAGAAGTTCAAACAAATAAAATGCACCAGCAAATTGGCACCGTATAAACTGGCTAATATCTTTTATTTATTAATTTAATGCTATTGGTAAAATATTTTTCTCACAACAAAAACAAACAACCTTAAGTTTTGTGAATAATTTCTTGACGTTTTGCGTCAATTGCAGCTATAAAGTAACACAAACACAATCACACCAAAAAAAAATACGAATGTTTAGAAAAAAATCGATTTCTTTTTTGAAAGGAAGTCGACATTAGTCTTAAGCGATACACGCCCAGGACCACGGTTGTTGTTGTAATGCATGTTTTTTGATGATCTATATGGATCATTTCTGATAATAAAAAACGGCTTATGACAGAATATCGTCACTTTCTATTTTAGTCGGCGTTTCTTTTCGTTCTACTGAAATGCAGAACGTTCAACGATGTTTAACATTTGAAAACGACACTAAAACGAGAGTGAACTCTTTCACCTGTCAAAATTAATTTTAAAAATAAAATAAACGATGTTTAACATTTGAAAACGACACTAAAACGAGAGTGAACTCTTTCACCTGTCAAAATTAATTTTAAAAATAAAATAATAGATGTCTGGCTTAAATAACAGATATAGCATAGCATCGTGTGTTGTCGCTGTTTAATAATTATAACTATATATTTCCCTTCATTCATCTTGATAATATATTCAATAATAATACATGAACTCATACTTTTATACACAAACTGCTGTCAAACCGAACCCAATATTTCCAATTTAACGCTGGTTGCAAGGTTTCTTAAAAATTCTGATATACCCAGATAACATATATGATAATCACCACAACGCTTTGTTTGTCACTTTAAATAAACATTTTTGTATAGCAATATAGCTATAGGTAAATTTAATGTTCAAAACTTATCTTATTACTCAATTGGCCAATTGGGGGGCTACCCCAGATCAATTCAAACCAACACTATGTTTTGAACACACCCATTTTAGCAGCGGATTCGCAAACCATCGAAACTAGCTGAATGCATCCATTCTATAAAATAGCTGTCAAAAATCATCTGTTCGACTATCTGTCATATTGCTCTTTGTGTTGGTAATTTTTTTACAAGAAAAACACTAAAAATTCGTCTTGTTTCTTGTAGCTTTGTAAGTATGCATCATTCGTGTGCATTGTTTGTGCGATGTCGAGATTCGAGAAGAAGAATAACATTAATTTTTAATTAATTAACTTAACATTTTTGCGTGCGTGAAATCGTCTCTCATCCAAAACGAGTGTGGATTTGTTCTCTTTTACAATCCGTAAAGTTTCGAAACGCAATCTCAAAACCAAATAATTCACCGAAAAGAGAAAAATTATACTGAGTGAGAAAAATCAATCGGGGGGAAAAAAGAAAAGAATTTTTGTTGGAAAAATTAGATACGAAAAAAGAACCATTTCGCTTGTTTTTCCCGCAGAGCAGAATCGGACTCAGTGCTGCTGAAGCTGACGATACAGAGAGAAGACAAAAAATAATGCAATCGGCAAAACTTGCACTGCGTGAAGAGGACGTGGTTAGGCTAACGCTCGAATTTCTAGACAATCGTGAATTACATATAAGCCAGCTTTCTCTCGAGCGCGAAACTGGTGTCATTAATGGACAGTACTCGGATGATGTGTTGTTTTTACGTCAACTCATACTTGATGGCCAATGGGATGATGTTGTTGAATTCATTCAACCTCTAGAAGCTTTGTCACAATTTAACATTAAGAAATTCTGCTATACCATCCTCAGGCATAAGTACATCGAATTGCTATGCATCAAATCGGAAGCAGGTGGCTCCCACACGGCAGCCGGGCAAGGAGTCAACTCTATGGAAGGTGCTGTCGAGGAGGTGGTCCAGCTATTGGAGCAATTAGAAAAACTAGCCCCCACCAAGGAGGAATACTCTAATTTATGCCTGCTTCTCACTTTTCCACGCTTGGCTGATCACCTTCAATTCAGAGACTGGAATCCCAGTAAAGCTAGAGTTCAATGCTTCCGTGAGATTTTCCCCTTGGTTGAGAAATTCCTACCACACGATTCAAAGCTCAATGTTGCACCATGGGCCAAGAACGATCGACTAATTCAGTTGATCATAAAAGGCGTGCTCTACGAATCGTGTGTCAGTTATTGCCAAGCGAAGGCGACTGGTTCTACGGAGGCGTTCAATCAAGACTTGATATTCTCGAAGTTGCTTGATGGGTCGGTGGGTTTTTCGGATTCAGATTTGTCGTTGCTCAGTTGGTTGCAAAGCATCCCCTCGGAAATATTCTCGGTTCCATTCGAACAGAAGACGTTGAACGTGAATGTTGAGTGTTTGGAGAGACCATCGTTGGAGACATCGTGGACAGAGCATATGCTAGTGACACCCATCAAACCCAAAACGTTTCCCCATTCGGTGATGCCCTTTACTCGGCCACGCAGTGCTGCCGATATTATGACAAGATCATTGGTCTCTAATCTAGAAGCTTTACCCTTCGGAATGAATGCAGCCAAGCTCTCGGATACAATTGAAAAATCATCAATGTCAAGGTCAAGCTTTGCCAGCTTCCATCTTACAGGCATCAAATCAATGAACAGAAACGTCATGGCCAACAGTGTGGATCGACTTTTTTCAAATGACTTTTCTGCGGGCAATGGAAATGCAAATCACGGTGAATTTGAGAGTCTTCCATCGATTCAGGAGATTCGGGACATAAACAGTTCACAAGAAACACAGGGTTCTGAGAAGGCACAACATGACAGGAGTAGTGGCCGGGAGAGTCCCAATACGGCTACTTCGACCGCAAAGAGTTCAAGGAGAGACTCGCTGAGTGAATCACAAACGATTCCTGCACACATGAAGATCGTAAAACAGACAGCAGCTGCAGCAAGGTAGTTATAAATAGATTTTTATTTATTATTCAAGTGCTCTAATTGCAATATTAACTCAAAGTTTCTTGCATTTGTTGTTGTTATCGCTTCAAATATACCTTCATACAAATTATATGGATATTTTAGTCCCATTATTAAGAATTTATTTGTTATATTGCTTTGTGCAAAATAACGAAGTACTGGATTCTAGTGCGGTGGTGATGACAAGTTTGTTTTCTATTTATCATGATTCGCGATTTATGTACATACATATATGCATATTAAAGTCGTGCAATTTATGTTCCCTTTAACCCATTTCAAATAGGTACAAATAAAAAAGGTTTGTATTTGAAAGTGAAATACAAAAAACTTTAAATTTTATACAGTGCGATTGAATAATAAATATTGATGCGGTCAGCTCCCACTCCCACTCAGAATCAGAGAGACGAATCCATTGGAAATCGGTGCATTTAAAATGATAACTCTCACTTATTCTATTTTCGGAAAAATATTATACTTTTGATGAACTTTCTCTTTGTTACGCGTCTTCACCAGGACTACCTGTAAAATTAATTAATATCTATTTATTTATTATTATGTGACACTCTTTCAATAACTATCTAGCAATTTACAATTTCAGTACCTACATTATTTTGCAATAAATTCAGCATTTTGTTGTTTTTAATTTTAATCAACTTTTTTTTATAGATTTTTTAAATAAATGAATGGTCGATGTTAAAAAAATATGTTAAGCTTTTTGCAAACAGTTCAAATAAACTACAAGTAAACCCTTTGTATATTTGACCATTTTGAAATCGTAATATCTTGTAAACTGAAGCTCGTTAGGAAACTAAATAGTATCCAAACTATTTTGAAGCGAATATTAATGAAATAACGATATCTTAATGGTCTACATGGTAGCGTAGGAAAAAATATCTTTGGCAATAATGTTATTATTATTATTATTATTATTATTTATTAACAGGTAATTAAAATAACATGATAATATAAAATTTTAAAACGAACCTAGCTGCGGAGACTATTGGCTCTAAAGTTACTTAGTAATTAAATGCTAATATCTATATTGTTTAAGAATTCAGCAATCAGTTCAATATTTGTAGAGTTAGGGTTTTTGAGTATATCGTAGATAGAAATGTTTTTACATATATTTTTAATAATAGGTGTTGATACGGAGCAATTTTCTAGAATATGTGTTAAGTTAAGAATAGTGTTGCAGGAGTCGCAGATTGGTGGGCTGTTTTTCGTAAGAAGGTGTTGATGAGAGGCTGAAGTATGACCAAGTCTTAGACGGACGAAGTTTGATATTTTATGTTTGGAAATATTTGTGGGATAAACAGGTTTGAGTCTATCAGGATTAACTTTTTTGTAGTGGTGATGGTACAGGTTCCAATCGTGTTTTATATTTGTTGTTGTGATGTGTTGTATATATTTTATTAGGTCCAATTTTGTGAAGATATCAAATCTATACACATGGGCATTATTTGCATAGTTAGCAGCAAAGTCCGCGTTTTCATTTCCAAGGATGCCGACGTGTCCAGGAGTCCACATTAATTTCATAGTTTTAGGTGATTTGGTAAGTTGGTATCGGATATCGGATATGAGCTCAGTATTATTGTTAGGATTCTGTATTGCCTTCAGTACCGAGATACTATCTGAGCATATCACATGCTTACCTCGCTGGTTAGTGACAATTTTTATGGCTTGGAGAATGGAAAAGGCTTCTGCTGTAAATATTGATGCGATGTCTGGGAGATTCCCGATGGAGGCTATAGCTCCATCTTCGAGTGATACTGCAAATGATGTTATGTGTGATGTCTTTGATCCATCCGTGAAAACAAGATTCCACCCTTTTGATTTCAAATCTGAAGAGATACATGGTAGCGCAGGAAAAAATATCTTTGGCAATAATGTAATTTCGATAATTAGTATAAAATCATCTTAAAATGTTCACTTTGTCTTTTTTTTTGTAATAAAAGAGTAAAGTCTTCCTGATTTTAAAATCATTAAATCCATACATCCAACTAACCTTAAATGGATCAAAACAGAAAAAAAAATTGTCATCAGTTTAAAGTCGAGATAGAGTTGTTTGTCTCAGATTTTAAAATAATTTGTGCATTATCAGCAATTAAAGGAGTTTGGATAGAATTCGTTTTTGGTCTAACCAAGTCAACCGCACTGTACATGCACTGCGATATAATATTTGTATTCACACAGGCTTCACCATTTAAATATTTATTTAAAAAACAATAAAATTCAATTAAGAATTTACAAATATGTAGTAAGAAAATTTATTTATATTAATGAGAAAATGAGAGCAAAAGTGGTAGAACCCATATTGAGTAATAGTAAAGTGTCTGGAGGTTTCAACCTCGAAACCTAGACCTACAGCAGATTTTTTTCTTATTTATGTAAATTATTTTCCTCATTTCTGAATTCTGAAAGCAAAAAGTTATTTGTTTTTCATATTTCATTGCAAACTTGTCACCGACTTATTTTGTCGATGAAATAATTATCTTCTTATTTCACAGCAATGAAATAATTTATTTACAATTAAAGTAAATTTTGCGTCAGTGTTCGTTTGAACCCACAGCCATCTAGGTAAGCGTATCTCAATCTATTTCGTTAAGCTGTGATCTGTGATAGTAAAAGGTATTTTATTTATTTTGAGTACGAGTGCTTTATTGTATTCTATAATGAAATTCTAAACCTGAAAAAATTGCTTGCAGCAATAAGTCAAATCAGTTTTCTATGTAAATACATAAATCTCTTCTATAGATTTGATTTTCTGGGACCGACAAAATTTATGTATTTCTTCGTTGAATCAATTTGCTATAACATTAGAAACTTAAATATAATTACTATTAATTTCATAACTCATATGCAATCATATTTTCCAGGGCTGTTTCGCCGCCACAGAGTGCACCTGCTCCAAGCGTTCCAGATGAATCATATATTTCACCAAAAGCAAGCCTTAATTTTTCGACCCGGATGAAAGGTGAACTTTTTGAAAAATTCCACAATCAAAAGTTGAAAAAGGAAGAGGAAATTACGAGTTCCATCATGGCAGACAGTCATGATGCAACAGCAGACCCCATGAGTTCGTCCTTTTTAAATAAGGATACCGGACGGCCACATTTTGTGGCTGTTACTTCGTTGGAAGATGTGCAGGCTGTGCGCTGTGCTGAATTCCACCCAAGTGGAAGAATCTATGCGGTGGGCTCTAATTCGAAGACATTTCGAATTTGCGAATATCCATCGCTGTTGGAGGTGCAGGAGCAACATACCACGTACCAACCAACGGTGTTGTTTAAGAGAACAAAGCATCATAAGGGATCGATTTATTGCATGGGATGGGCTCCCGATGGGGAGCTTGTGGCCACTGGGTCGAATGACAAGACCATTAAGCTAATGCGATACAATGAGGTGAGTAAGCAGCTAGAGGGCGGCGAGATAGAACTGACAGTTCATGACGGTACCGTGAGGGATTTGTGCTTCCTGGAGGACTCGACAAACAAAGCAAGTCTTCTTATCTCTGGCGGCGCTGGGGACTGTAAGATCTATGTCACCGACTGTGCGACTGCCACCCCATTCCAGGCATTTAGTGGTCATGGTGGACACATACTGTCGCTCTTTAACTGGGGATGCGCCGTCTTTGCTTCCGGTTCCCATGACAAAACTGTAAGATTCTGGGATCTACGCACACGAGGGTGTGTGAATACTATAACCCCAGCTACAAATCCGAGCTCTCGGCAGGGATCTCCAGTGGCGGCAGTGTGTGTCGACCCATCGGGCAGACTTCTTGTCTCCGGCCATGAGGATAGCTCATGTGTACTGTATGATATTCGTGGTAATAGACCGATTCAGTGCTTTAAGCCGCACGCGGCTGATGTCAGATCGATTCGCTTCTCCCCTTCGGCATATTATTTACTCACATCTGGCTATGACAACAAACTTGTGCTGACCGATCTACAAGCTGATCTGACACTCCCACTGCCATCGGTGGTGGTGGCGCAGCACGCCGACAAAGTAATCTCTGGACGCTGGCATCCCACAGACTTCTCATTCTTGTCAACGTCTGCTGACAAAACAGCCACCCTGTGGGCGTTGCCGCCGTTGTAATCGAAAACCTTTTAAGGCTATTTCTTCTGTTTTTTTTTTATATAATTATTATTATTAATAATGCTTAGACATAAAAATATTGTGTATTCATACAAACTCAGTGCAATACAAATTAATTTTTTTTTCTAATAAATCATGCATAATTCATTGTATTTAAGGCACAGTCGACTAATAGACTTTGTCATATTTAAATTCATTATTTTCCGTAATTTTATTAACTGATTTTGTTTGTTTTAAACTAATTATTATTTATTTTACTTTGGTTTTTGCCGCATCATGACCTTATTAACCATGTCTATAAAAAAAAAACAATGCAATGTGGGTTTGTTTTTATTATATTTTTTTAAATTCAAAAATAAAAAAGTATTCATAATTTTCTAATAGAAAACACAAACTGCGATGATTCGTTGTAATTAATTTAATTGATTTTTTTTTTAGAAACAATTGAGATTATTTGTTTTGTGTAATTTGATATGCTCTCGAATTTTTTTGCTACAAACTTATTTGGTTAAAAAATTATTTATATGCCAAGTGCGCCTATATATTGAAATTTATTATTAAAATAAAATATATAATATTTATATTTCATAAACACATAAGTAAAACAACAATTTTATCTCTTTAAATATGAGATGTTAAACAAAAATAACAACAAATAATTTATATTTAATAGAATTTTAATGAATTCAAAATTTAATTACATATTATATTAATTATTATTCTCTTATTAGACTTTAATGTGTGTTTTTTTATACGTTTAATTTTAATCAAAAAAAAAAAGAAAAAGTAGAATATATTTTTTTTAATAGAATTTTGTTCATTTATTTGAAAAAAAAAAATAAACTTTACAGAAATTTACTAAAAATAAATGTAACAAAATAAATAACTAAACAAAATGAACGAAAATAAATGAATAAACAAAAAGTATTAAGAACAAGTTGTTATTGTTTTTCTACTTTGCGTGAGAAGTATTTGATTTGATTTAGTAAAGGAGTCACGCTTTGAATCGTCATCATCATCTTATAAGGAGCTAACCGGGTTCGTCGTGAGATGACATTGATTTTTTATTCGTCGAAGCGTTTGTCGGTAGTTTTTTTTTTATTTGATTTGTGATTTATAGTGCATTTTATAGTTCTTTCTCTACTGATGGCTGAAGAGTATTATATTCATTATTTTTTTTTTTAATTTTTGTACACAGTTTGAACAGTTTGAATATTCAAGGTGACCTCATTTGTGATTTGCTTTTTGATGCGAATGAGGTAATTTATTTTGTGTCAAAATTTGCGTGTTTGGATATTTTTCTCATCTGACATACCTACATATATTGGTTTCTGTGTGTAAAGGGGTTTGATGAAATATGATACACTTTTTTTTAGATATATAGAATAACCATACGTTTATTAGTTATTTTGAAAGTTATGGAGCTTGCTGATAAAATATTATGTGTGGTAATAAAAATATTAAGTAGAGAGTAGGGAAGACAGATAGTGTGCGACGAAAAAAAAGTCTGCATCACAACCAATCCACAGTTTAATTAAATTTCGCAAATTAATGTTAATAAGGTGCCAATTATATTTTTTTCATTAAAAACCATTATTAAAAATTGTTATGTCTAATTTTGAGACGTTTAGAAAAAAAAATGAATAATTATTTTGATGCAAAAATAAAGCCGATGGCTTCGGCCCCAAACAAAGTCAATCATTGAAAAAATAAAAGTCATTTTATGTGGACTTTTGGGCCACCACCGTCATATTTGAATCAAAATATACACTGGTTTTGCTTTTTAAGTGCCTCAAAAATAAAAATTACTAAAAAAAATGTTCATTGACCAATCAATAAAAGCTATAACTGGCACCTAACTCAAAAGAAAGATGTACGTATTACATTACTTACGTAAAACGAAAACGATTGAGTACTGACAAACTTATATACATGTATAGGTACTCTATGAGCCACATAGTGAGTACTGACAAGCACATTTATAGCTTTTATGATCTAAACTGGAGGCATACTGCATATACATAAATAACGGAGATCTGTAACAAGCAGAGCCGAACACAAAAGAAAAGAGGTACCTAAGCGTTCTTTACAAAATTTTAACAAAATCCGGTCGAGCCAATTACGAGATATACGGGAATATAGCAATTATTTTGGTCATTTTACCGAACAAAAAATGTTAAATTTGAAATGAAATTTTGTTGCATACTTTTTTCAAGAAAATATGAGGTATAAAACAGGAATACCTATTTTCTATGAATTTTTTCCTACGTGTACCATCACTGTATAGAATCAAATTATGGCTAATTGTTGTTGACTTACAATCAGTTCTACAGAAATTGTTTATTGGTTTATTGTTTGTGCAATTATTGATGCTTCAATATTGCATCTGCTCCTTTTTATATATATGTTTACAAATACAACAGATAGAAATGCATATGATCCTTCAATTTGTTATTATTTTCAAGTGGAATCTTTTTGTGTTTGATAAAATATAGAGTGCAAATATGTTCGGAGGAGCTGGAATAGGAGTTTGAACTATCAAATCATCAACTTTATTAAATTATTTATTTATTTTGAGTGTAAATCCTTGAAAAATAACTTCTTTTTGGTGTTAATAACCAATTCCACTCTGACTATGAAATGAATAAAGTATCGTAGAGAAGGATGACATAATTTTCGTTTCATTCGGATTCAGTGATATGAAATTCCACGAATTTCGAAATTCGTAGGAGATTTTCCACTACGAATGGAATATGTGATAGATATTTTTCCATTCGTAGAAAATTTTCGATTTCGATGGATTCTGTGATAGGGCTGAATGCTCAATATACAGATCCAAAAACGGACGTTTTTTATTATCTGTCATCGTAATGGTAGGCTTCATAAAATTCTCAAACAAAAGAAGATATTTACTACTTGCTTTATTTTAAGGAGCAAAACCCAGAATAAAATCATTATAACAACGCAAACAGCAAAAAAAAAACACAACTCTTGTATTAAGTTATTTTAGTAAATTATTTACTGGAGAGAGAAAATAATTGCTTGGAGTGAAAAAAAAATAAACAACAAGGATATCTGTAGGAAACACGTTTTAGTTTGTCTTTTATTTTAAATAATTTTTAAATTTCAGACAACTTTAGGGGAAGTGATGTAAAATATATAATAATTTTTATAATATAAAACATATGTAATTACTTCAGTTGCTATTCAGGGTTCACAAACTAGATTGTAAAATCGTGAAATTCAATTTAAATAGATAAACTTTATAACTGATTAAACTATTATAAATTGGAATCTCTCTATCTTGTCTCTCAAAAAAAATTGTTAAAACAATTTGTATTATTTAATTTAAATGCCACTAGCTTCTTAGGTTGGCAACTCTTTCACATTCCATAACAATCTACTACTATTTTTCTTTCATGGTTTTCTACTACCTTTACATTGACGGTGAAAATTTTTTAGTACACCCCGACGAAACATTTTCGCTATCGTCTGCATTGAATCTTCGGTTCGCAAAAATTAACAAATTTCTTCATAAATTTATTATTAGCAAAGTGCAAATTATTAATTTGAATAACTAATTGAATAAGCGATGCAGTTAGTGTGAAAGTTTTTTTTTTTCATATTGGTCGAATTAAGCTTTCAATTATTATCGTCTCCTTATAAAAAGAGGCAACCGAAAAAACTCATTATTTTCCGTGAATATAGAAGAAGTGCTCGTTTAAGTATTATTA
Source organism: Leucozona laternaria (assembly GCA_932273885.2). Lineage (NCBI taxonomy): Eukaryota > Metazoa > Arthropoda > Insecta > Diptera > Syrphidae > Leucozona > Leucozona laternaria. Next base: position 14,908,867 of record OW026368.1, on the reverse strand, counting down.
ACTGTTTTTGTTAACTTTTTTGACCCATTTTTTGTTCCTGAAATTTGTCTTGCATTGAAAATCCCGTACGTGGTTGGATAATTTTTTCATTCTTTTCGCCGACGGCCGGAGGTGGAAAAATTGATTAATATTTTTTTTTATTTTTTCCCTCAAGGAAAAGAGAATAAATAAAAGTTTTTTTATTCTATCCATCCACCCATATCTTGTTTAAGTGTGTAGAAACGAGACAAGTACATAAGTTGCAGTAATTATCGGATAACAATGCAGTGCGCATAGGTGCAATAGAAACAGTTTGTGTGCTCCAGTTAGTACTTAATTAATGGCAAAGAGCCGGCAAATGGGTGGTGGTGTTGGCATGTAGTGCGAATGAGACAAACCTATTTTGCGTTAATTGGCAAAGGAAGGTGGATGAAGGAATACAACACCTCGTGCACTACTCTTGAGTTCTAAATTTCACCCTGCAGAGACGACGGACGGTCAAGTGTTGTTTGTTTTTTTTTTTTCATTCGTCGATTTCCTTTAAAAATCAACTTGAACGAGGAAGAAAACAACGAGTACGAGGACAAAACAGGAAGGAATCCCTCGTGTGAACTGTCAGACAAAAGGGATTTCGAAAAATTCCAAATAAACTTGATTAATATTTTTGTTCCAAAAATAACATTGTTTTGTGTATTGTTTTTCTTTTGAACAAATTCAAATTTAATTGTTGTGGTTTTTTTGTTGTAAAGAAAAAATTTAAAGATGATCGATCCGGCAGATTTGCAAACGTTTTTGTCGAAAGTCGAAGGGGGTGCGGTTGGTGTTGATCTTTTCAAAATTGGACAAAAGCATCATGATGAACATGCACGTAAGTATTCACCAAAAATGTGGTTAATTACGAGAAAAAAAAAATAAAGAACGGTGGGGTAACAGCTTTAATTTTTTTCCTGCAACAATAAATGTTTAAAAGCATCTTTAAGGTCCTTAAAAGCCTTCCATGCACATAAACCGAACTCAAATCTCAGTACATAGTTAAATTAATTTTGTCACAGACTGGTAGGATAGATACCTTTACATATATACATACATACACAGTGTGAATTATGAAAACTGGAAAATTTAAGTATGTCAAGCGAGCATACACCCGGTTTATTTGCATTTATTCAATAAAAATTCAAATTCATACAAATGATGGTCACGCAGAATTTTAAAACTGTAAATTCTTCATCGAGGAGGAGTGAAAAATCAATAGGTAGGTATGCGGTGTGGCGTTGGCTATTGCTGAAGGTCTTTTATAATAATTGCGAATGAAGGTTCTTAAGTGTTACATACGGTATCCTATTGAGAGCAGCATAAGAACTTAGGTTAAGCATTTAAATGAACGCGAATTACCTACCTCAACTTTTGAGTTGGTAAAAATTATAGGTAGGTCTAAGACGTACCTATCTAGGTATGTAATTGGAGTAAATCAGGTTATTCCGTTATCGAATAGGTACATTATTCTGTAATTTGAGTAATAATTATAAATATCTACATCATAGGTACATATATGTACACACATAGCTGCATAAGTATTTGATTTTCTATGTAGAAAAAAGAAATTGAACTGATTTTTTCTACAACGATGAGCACATCTCACAGGGTAGGTCCAAGGAAAATAGCCTCTAGAAGGACCTATCATCTCACCGAACACCTTTTGTTGAATTCAAGGTCATTACGTGTACCCATGTATTGTACCTACATAGGTATATCAATTTGTACTGACATATTTTCTTTGATAACTATCTTTTAAACACATCCGTGTGTCCAGAAAAAAACATCTGTTTAACATTGTTTTCGAGCTCAGAAATCAGAGGTTTTGAGACATACATATGTATGTATGTAACTTAAGATTTTTGACAAAATTGCAGGTTGACGCAACTTACTTGAGTACATATACACTACCTACTCATAAAAAGTTAGGGAAACACTTTTTTAGTGTTTTTTCTTTGATCACCCATCACTCAGCAATTAATGGCACATAAAATTGAAGAACCGTGTTGAAAACTTAGACAAACAAACAAATAATCTGACCAACACATTAGTTTAACAAAAAAAAAATTCAGTAAAATTAACTTACAACCATTATTCAAAATTTGAAGTTTCAAAAATCCCGCGTTTAATTTATGTAGTTATTTCATTAAAAAAATCCAAACCTTTTTGATTTTTCCATTTCAGCAACTGGCAAAAGCAACAAGCATAATGGAAATTTCCGTGTTGCCTTGGACATTGAAGACTGTTTGGACAGATTCTATGGAGGCTACTATTCTGGTAAAAAAAAAACTAAAACATTTCAACTTGGTTTAAATCTAAATCAATATTTCCATTTATAGATTGGGCCTGTGGTGGCCAGTGGAACAGGGCTTACCAGTTTGTACAACTCTTAGCCAGTGCCTTTAAACATTCGCATGTAGAGGTGATTGCATTTTTCGATGGAACGCTTAAGAAAAACAAAAAATGCTCTGCCGAATGTAATGATTTTCGCCAGAAAACTATTTCGGTAAATATATTTAACGGACAGCTAAGTTTAAGTTGTTAATTGTATGATTTTTTTTTTTTTTCAAAGGTTTTGAAACACATTCGAATGATTGGAACACCACCACCAAAAATCTGGTGGCTTCCTCCCTCTGGCATTAAGACAGTATTACGGAATGCCTTAAGGAGTGTACACATTCAAATTGTAAGATCAACAATAAGTAAAGGGTAAAACTTTTAAATTTTATTGTTATCATTTCAAGGTACAAACGGTTAACGACCATACCATGGAAGTAATTGAATATTTTCATGAACAAAAACTCGATGGCATTTTAGGCCTTCATCCCGATTATATTATAGCGAATACGACGCGCTACTTCAGCTCCCATGACCTGCGATTATCCTACAAGGGAGCCCTTGAAACCAAGGAGTTTATGATATCGAAGCTTTTGGCTTCGCTAAGCCTTACCGCCGATCATTTGCCTTTTGTTGCTGTCTTCTTGGGTGGTTATATCCTAATCGACGAAGCCAAATGGAAAGTCATTTATGAACGATTAAAAATCGATGCTAGTTTAGACTTTGAGGGCCGAATTCGTAAAATTGCCGAAATAGTTCGTAACTCACCTACAACAGATATTGATGAATTTATTAAGCATTTGAGTTTGGCTGATTATGAGAAAGAAATCAAGGAGTCACTGGAATACTATCAGAGAAAGGGTAAATTCTCAGCGAAGAAATACCAGGGTTCCAAGAAGCGCAATGAACTCATTAAGCCAGTAGCTGTGACAGATCCACCAATGCCATTTGCCTCAGAAACGGCCGAGAATGACGAAGCCGCTAAGAAGATTCTAAGTGATGTTGTTGCTAAAGACGAGGAAGTCATCGAAGAAGCATCTGCATCTGCATCTGGTGATAAGGTGAAGACCGAAGAAAAGGAGAAACCAGCTCCTACAGCAGCAGCTACACCAGCTGCAGCGTCTTCAACAAATGGAGCAAAATCTTTACAGCCTTTTGTGTATACTCTACCAGCTGAAGTGCTAAAAACCTCGCTTAATCGTCACCAAAGGGGCATAATGGATGCAAGGATATATCAACTGCTAATTAAAAAGGAGATTATCCTTCCTCAAGTGCTGGAAGATGAGCAATATCGTGAGATTCCTTCTGTGCATTTGTTCTATAGGCCAGCTCGTCAGATGATATACGCGATTTTGTTTAACTTGTACCACCAAAAGTACCTGTGTTCAAAGAGGAACGGCAATAATAATGACTCATCCGAAAAATCAAATAAAAAAGAGAATAAGAAGGACAAAAAGGATGCTGCAGCGGCTGCGGCCAGTCAAAAACCACCAGAAATTCAAGTAGCCGAATGGATTTGGTCTCCTCAGAATGAATATAAGAAGCCAGCGCTTGTGAGTGCCACGCCACTTCCATGGGCCGTTCCGACAATTCAGCGTTTGTGGTTTGGCATGGCTTTCGACGATAAACAACGCCGCATGCGGGCTTTTTTGACAATCATGCGGTCAGACTCTCCGCTGATGCTTAATCGTGGCTATGTCCCCCAACATATGCTAGTCATGGCCTGTGTGCTAAGATATATTGTGACCAGTCCCGATAGGAATATCCTGACTCGTCAGGAACTCGATGCATTCCTTGCGACAGCATTTTCTCAGCAGTTGCCAATGGTTGAGAATACCCAAGAATTAGTGGTAAATATAAGAATATTGTATAATGCTAAGGATTTATTCAATGATATCTGTGTGTGTGTTTTTTTGCTGTTATTCTAGTTACCTGGTGTGCATTTGCGTGGAGTTTATCTTGCAACATTATTCATGCAAGGTGTTGAGACTGCATCTTTGGCCAACGATGCCTGTGGAGTGCCTCTACCATGGACTATGATCAATCCGTGGCTATTCTTCGATGGCAAACTTTTCCATCTAAAGTTGAAGATGTCAACTTATGTGTCGACAATAAGAGAGCTCTGTGATGATCATATTGAAATAGTATTAAAAATCGAACGATTCCGCAAAGCAATATTGGAGGACGTGGAACACTTTTTACTGCCTGCAGCTCATATGGGTTAGTTGAGTTTGATGTATTTATAAATAATTTCCTTTTTTTTATGCATATCAATCTATTTGAGCTCGGCCTCAACTTAAAATTTTCTAGTCGATTTTTAATCGGGTGCAATGAAAATATCGCTGGTCAATAGTGCATCTCGCATTTGGGTGCACTAAAATGTTGGACTGAATTGGAAGAATCAGTTAAGAAAATGAAAAAAAAAAGAAAAATTCGCCCAATTGTATTCAATAAATTAGGGTCGTTTGATGAATTTGATGATGAAGGGTTTTTTTTTCATTAAATATGAAATAATTTTTGTTTTTTTGTTAAATTTTAGATCCGATGTACAGGCCAGGTTTATTGCCCCAAAGAGCGCTATCACAACGTGCTCTTTCAATTCAGCAATTCAGTAAGAATTGTGTTGCAGCAGCGGCAGCCTCGCAATATCACCCATTAACTGCCGCGGCCAATGCCAATAATGCGATCCTCTACAATACACAATCACCATATTTTGCTCTCTCGTCTGCCCTTTTGGGTCGCGAGGCAGTAACTGGAGTAAATCCACCACCCAACAACGGAGGACGTAACCGCAATCAAATGGGCAATCGTAATGGTCAAAATCGCAAAGGCTATCAACTCAAAGTCGGAGGTTAGTATAACTAAAGAGCAAAGAAAATCAAAACTCAATCGAATTAGTTTATTGTAATTTTTTTTTTCTTAATTTTGCATTAAGCGTAGCATTTTGGTTTTGTATTATTTATTGTTAAAATATTCATTTTTATAATTTTAAACCCAGAGACTTTTTGTTTTGTTGCACACCCCTTTTTTAATTCAGCCTTTCACAAAAAAAAAAAATAAGTAAAAAAAAAAATACATTTTCCCAAGCATTTCCGACAAATAAAAATCATCCCAAAATCATTCTGAAAAGATTTGAATACAAAACAAAAAACCTCGAAACTGTTTGTTTGATTAATTTTGCGAATTGTAGGAATAGTTACAGGTTCATGGGCCGGTAACAATGCAGCCGCTGCAGCAGCTGCATCACGTTCTTTGTTTGGACCATTCGGTGGCAATGGCGGCGGTGGCAATCGCATAGTAGGCGGTGGTGGAAATCGTGTAAACAACAATTTGGCTGCCCGCATTGGCATGGGAAATCGTGGAAAATTAAGTTTAAATGCACGTCTTAATCGAAATGCTAATGTTGGCGGAGGCACTGTGGCAGCTGCCAATATAGCCAATCGCAGCTTGTCACGTACATTTGCTAACAAAGTGAATGCACGTAATCGCAATCGCAACAAGCGAAAGGACAATCGCGTCAAAAACCAAGCCAAAAATAAGAAATCCGATGAGGTAGAAAAGAATGAAGCCGACAAGGAGGGATCTGAGAAAGAAACAACAACAACAACAACAACATCTAAAGGAACTGAATCCAATGGTTCTTCTTCCCCAGAAACCACCACATCCGAAGAAAAACCAGCTGTTGTTGTGGCCGTAGCTACAAAAACTCGCTCTCCAATCACAATTAAAACCAAGAGTACCAGCAGTACGGCCAATTCCACATCTACCACCCCTACGACCACCAAATCCTCATCATCTTCATCTTCATTGCCATTAACACCCGCAGAGACCGCTACAGTTGCTAAAGTAGACAAAGTCATAAAGATTGAGCCTCCATCATCGCCACCATCATCCACTGTGACCAAAACAAACAAAACCGCCACCGTCGCCAAGCTAAAACCATCGGCCCAGGAGGATAATACCATTGAAGCTGTATTGGATCAAATTGGTTCTCTAACTATGACTGAGCCTGAACTCAAAAACGAACTAGTCGCATAAGACAAATAAGTCCAAGAAGCTTATATAAAATCAAAAACAAAAAACGATAAAAGAATAAAAGTTGATTTACTTTTGCTCGCGCTGATAAGTTTTGTTAAGTTGAATGTGTTTTGTGACAAAAAAAAAATAATATAATTAATACAAACATAAAAGAAGATCGCGCAGTTCCCAATCCTTCATCATGAGAAAAGCTTTTCAACACACATACACATGTAAACACCTCATTGTTATTTTTATTATATTAATTTTTGCACATAAAGTGAAATTTAGTTCTTTAGTTTTTCCTTTGCGATGCCAATTTTTTGAAAACTAGTGCCCCAACCTTTGTTTAATTTTGTTCAATAAAAAAAAAAGCACAAACGAAATCCACACAATCCATGTATACACTTCTCTCTCCCCTTAACCCAGAACGTAGAACTTTTAAAAAAAATTAAAATTATAAAAAAAAAAATTTTCCATTTAATCTGCCGACATCAACTGTTAAAGTTCGACCTTCCTGCCCCAATCGGATATAGCTAATTCAATGTGAGATCTAAATAAATCTACAATTAACATCAACCTAAAAAGTCTAAAATAAAACAACATCTCCACAAAGCTTTTATTATTTCAAATCTTACAAAAATATCTTTGCATGCAATTTACCACTTAATAAAATAATAACGGATGAAAGAAGGAATGGAAGGAATAGTGGCGATACGAATATTGGTCGGTGGGATGGTGAGGACTGTTAAAGTGACATTGTATGACTTAGTATCAGCTTAAGCTTTAAATATTGAAAAAGCTTTATATGCACTGAGAGAGCTTTAACTAAGTAAGTGCAAGAGAGAGCAATAAAAAGAAAACTTAAAAAAAATATAATGTGCATGTTAAATTAAATTTATCAAAAAAAAAAAAAAAATTGAGGCAACTGTTCATGATTATTTAATAAATTCATCGAAAAAAAAATCCGATGAATTTCAAATCAAATTTAAAGTTCGGTGTTTCCAAGGCTTATAAAGCCTAAAAATGCAAATTATTAGTTCGTATTGTTTAAAGTGAGTATTATTGTAAGATCTTATTTAAAAAAAAAAAACTAAGCGAAAGTTGATATAATTTATGTTTAATTTTAAAAATAATGTGAAAAAGGATTATTTCTTTTTTGTTAAATGTAAGAATAGTGTTTCAAAAATTTTGTAATCTCATTAAAATTAATAACAAAATTAAGAAAAACAAAAAAAAGGTTTTCTCAACAAAACACACACACGAAAAATATATGAAAACAAAACAAAAGAAAAATAGATAAAATCCGTCGTGGGATACGAATTTATTGAAAACAAAAAAATACAAAAATAAAATAGACAATGTATTTTAGTATTTCGCCTTATTTTGTGATAAAAATAAAACTATTTAAATTAAATATGCAAATTGTAAAGCAAAAAAAAACTAAGCTAAAGTGAAAGATATACGAATGAAAATAAAGCGAAATTTGTGGCATTAAAGAAAGCAGAAATGACAAACAAATTAATAAATATGTAATTCTTTAAATACAAACAAAAAAACACTTCGATCGTTTCGAATTTTTGATTCTAAAACCGGACTTACTCTTAAAAATTATAAATCAACAATACAAATCAGTTGAACGATTGACCCAGATTTGACGTCTCATTATGGATGGTAAGTTTCTTTTGTGTGTTTTAAATCTTTAAAAAAGTTAAATTTAATAATTAACAGAAAAAATATACTTACATATGTAATTACATATTTAGAGCTTTTGAAAACATAACAATCAGAAGGAATATAACCAAATTACTGACTTGGGGAAAGATTATTTTATTATTATTATTATTATTATTATATATTTAATAAACATGTAATGTATTACAGGATAATAATAAATTAACGACCTCTAGCTGCAAGGGCCTACCGCTCTATGATACTTAATTTAATTTTTAATATTGCTTTATGCATTTATGTCTGTTTTCAATAGTATTTCATTAATTTTGTTTATATTGTTTATGTTTGGGCATTTAAATACTTCTATTATATCGTTTCCGTTCAATATGTTGTTGATGATTGGTCTGAGTCTGCTGCAATCGTAGAGTAGGTGTTGTGGATTAGAAGTAGTGTGGCTGGTAGGTCAAGTAGGAGGGGGATCTTTTTTGAGGATGTGAAGGTGGGTTGCATAGGTATGGCCAAGACGAATCGGATGAAGTTGGAGATCTTTGATATCGGTATGTTCGTGGGGTAGATAGGGGCTGACTTTGTTGGGTTTATTTTTGTATAGTGGTGTTCGTATAAACCCCATTTCATTTGTTCGGTGTTAATTAGTTTTCTTGTTTGATTTTTAATGAGGTCGCTTTTGGTATAGACATTATACAAGTAGATTGGAGATTTGCTTGCAAAGCTGGCATTCCCACGGATGCCAACATGGCCAGGAGTCCACATTTTTTTTACACGCTGATTTGAGGTGATTAATAGGGAGCGGATGTTGTTGATGATGTTGTTGTTGTTATTAGTGTTTCTAATAGCTTTGATGGTAGAGAGGCTGTCTGTACAAATAACTTGGTTTTAGCCTAAATATGAAATTCCAGTTTTTGGCCTTGAGCTCATATGAGATGCTTAGGAAATGCTTGCGATATATTTCATCGTTTGTTATGGTTTTTTTCTACGAAGCTAGGTTCATTATAAAAGATCTTGAGTCTATGAACCAAGGGGGTTCCGCAGCAATTGAGTTGTTTAGTTTTAATATGTCTCGTTTTGGGAATTCCATAATACTTGACTGGAGGATATTAAAGATGGCCGACGGGATCTTATATCTCCTTTTTCTATTCAGCGTTAGGTTGACTTGTTTATCTATTAGCGTTATACACACACGTTAGGATACGGTTGCATTATGTACATATATTGGGTACGTTCAATCACAAAAATCCGTTAACCTTACCATGTTCCTTTTCATAACAAAGAATTAGTAAGGGTATTCATGCAACGGTGGAAACCCCGGATAAACCTCAGAAACTAGATAGTTTTATCTCCGCAGAAACGATCTGTCAAAATTTGTATGGGAATATTTTTCTGCAGATCTGATAAATTTATCTCATCAATTTGATGCGGAAAGCGTACAGATAAACCTGATAAATTTAGAAATGACATTTGTGGTGTGTTTGGTGTGACATTTCACAAGTATTTCTAAGGGGTGTTCATACAAACGTCCTGCGTAAAGTTATATTTTTCTGCAAAGCGGTAATTTATGTCGTTGCATGAATACCCTTAGTAAATACATTTCTGTAAAAGTCTCACAGAAAGAACAGAGACGGTTTATTTGAAGTTGAAGGGAAGAAGGATTTGTATTGGTCTTGCCTCATGGTACCCTGAACGATATGCAAGCGTCCTACAACTCTTGTGCTGATGACGGACCACACCATAATCTTCACAGGATGTTTACTCTATCGACGATGCATTCAGGGTGATATTTCTCGCCTGGCCGCCGCCAAACAAAGCTGCTCTTGTCAGCCAAAAACAGTCATGTGACGAAGATCTCGAGCCCAAGACAAACGCTTTATTTTCATGGCTTCTGTGAGACGTGGTTTCTTGGCTGGACGACACGACGGGCAGTCATGTGTTCTTCTTCCAAACGTCGCTGCAATGTTCTCTTTGAAACCATAATTCCGGAATCTTGCACCAGTTTTGTAAGAGTCGATATGCTTTTTTGCGGTTTTCAAGAAAAATATCTCTGAATTTTCTGTCTGTCCGGAGTGTTGTTATGCGTTTTCCTCCGCATTTACCTCTTTTTTTTTTGTGGTGAAATTGGAATATTCTGGTCCAAGTTTAACTTAAATCTGCTGACAACGGACTAAAAAAATACCTGAAACGTCTGCAATTTTTCTTTGTGAAAGGCTGGAATGCATCAACAACGTTTTTATGTCATTTTTTTTCTAGTATCACATCCTCGGCCCATTCTGCAATCGTTGAAGTATTCAAAATAATTGTAAAACTAATTATTATTACTCACAAAATCAAAATAATGAGCTGAGACTGAACTATACTTACCTTAGAATTGGTAATTTCCTGTTCCAAACAAACAAAATCTTATTTTAAATAAAATATAATTTTTTTCCAATCGCCCTTATTTTTTCTTCACTGCACTGCCTGCTATAAAATTAATTTTATTGTCGTTTGACATTTTCAAACCACCTTTAAGTTAGCAGGCTGTGAAAAGCAAATCAATTTATGTACCCTTAGAACCAAACAAACTCTTGAACGACACTCAAACTCAAAAATTAGCAAAAAATTTGCACTGTCCCTATTATTTTGGCAACCCACTGTACATAGTAGGTATGTATAAGAAATAATTTATAATAAAACTGCTCTAATAGTGTTTCGAATTATCTTTCCGTCAATTCAGATGACATTTTTTTAGCTCAAATTATTTTAGGATTTGTTTTAGCAATAAAAGAATGTTTCATGCTTTCGAAAATAATCCTCTAATTAAATGTTTTATATAAATATTTTAAAACTGCAGGCCTTTTAAATAAATTGTAGAAGTTTAAATACATTTGTAATGCTCACATTAATATTTACAGGCTTTTGTTAGCTGCTCCTGCAATATTTCACTACCATCAAAGCAAACACATAATGTGCCCTACTCAACAATTACGAAAACAAAAATAAACAGCTTCAACACGTATGTAATTCCCACATTAAATAGCAGTAAAACAACAAAAAACAACAGCAGTGGTGAGAAAATACACAATAAATACATTTATTAATTATGTACTTGTATTATCAACAACAAAAAAAAAACATTTTTTATTTACATTTTTATAAATAAAAAATGCAAATCGTGTGAAAATTATTATAAAACCGAAAAAAAATATTAAAAGAAAATCTTTTTTATGATCTGTGATGTTATAAATGTATTTTTATATATATTTGTTAATTATATTGTTAAACAAAAAAAAAAAATGAATCATATATATACCGCTATACTTATAAATTTGGAAATAACAAAACAACAGCCGACAACAACAACAACAACGTTATTTTCAAATAAAAAAATAAAAAAATTATACAAAAAGTTAAACAACAGCGTAACGATACAACAATTACATTAAATGTGATTGAACGATTAAAGTTTATATATAAAATAAAAAATTTAAATGTTATTTAACTATTTTATTAATATATAAAAAAGAAATCTAATAAGAGAATTAAGATCTGAAAGAAAAATAAATAATATATTTATATATAAAATAAATAATAAAAACAAATACAAATATTAATATTTATTATATATTCTTTATATAGAAATATATAGAGAACAAAATAACGAGAAGAATGAAGTAAATTATCTTATATTCAAGCATAGTAGATAAATAAAACAACAAAAAAAGGTGAATTTAATTCAAGAAAAACAGCAAAAAAAAACAAGGAATCAAAGAAAGTTTGTTAGGAAACATAAGATCGAATCTTAACATGTATGACTGCATCTGCCCAAAAATAAATACAAATAAAAAACATCAAGTTTAAGTAAAATGGAAACAAAAATATGGTACATGTATTTTATGAAGTGAATCGAAAGAATTTCACATCTAAAATCATACAAAATATATAAAATGTCGAAACAAAAGCCATATATTTCACAAAAAAATAAATAAAATCAAACAACAAAACAAACAGAAAGCAACCGCTAAACTAAATAGCAACTGCTAATCCAAATATTAATGTTAAAGGATTGAATTCAAAAGAAAAACAAAATTAAAAAAAAAAAAAAACGAAGAACAAAATGTGTAAAAGATTTTAGTTTAAATACAAAAAATTCAATGAAAAATTTAAAAACAAAAATAAAAACAAACCTTTTCTCTCTCCAGACAAAAAAAATATCAAGTTTTGAAAGTAAAACCGTGTAATAGAATCACTAATAACGTTTTTTTTCAAAAGCGAATATTGAAACACTTATATTATATTATCTATAAATGCAAAACTTTAAACAAAAATACTTAATATTAACGTAAAAATAAGTTTTTAATTTTATTTACATTTATTTCAACAAAGCAGCACACACAGAACTAAAAAAAAAAAAAATGTTATAACAAATCGCCCCTTAAAATCGAAATAAGATACTTACTCGCGTATTGAGGTTAGAAAAAAGCCTGTAGTTACACAATTTTAAAATAACAAAAGTATATTATATACCTATAGGATTTATAGGTTCAGAGTAAACTGGCAAAAGAAAAAAAGAAACACGTTTGTGTCAATATGCTAAATGCTATTTTGTGCTATTTTATATTTAATCTTCTAATATCCAATTCAAAGGATTTTTTTTTATTTAAATCTTTTTTGTCTTTTGTTTTTGTTTCAGATTTAATATTAAAGTTTAATATAAAAATATAGACATTTAGTAAAATGTTTATCTTACAATAATATTTTGTAAAACCTTTGACACAACAGGCTTGCAAAAGAACTTCTCAAATAATCATATAATTATTAGAATATACAAATATCTATTACAAAAAAAAAAAACAAAATGATTCTTGACGGCCACTTTATAAAACAAGCATTGAACTTAAACGATTATTTTTTGGTTTTTCAAACTAAAGATTTGTATATACATTTTTAATATTCCCAAGCAAAGGGAATATATTTTGTCTTAATTTAAGTGCATGCAATAATTAATATTGTTGGAAATTTTATCGAGAAAAAAATCACAATGAGGGAATTTATCTTTAATTTTTGTTTTCAATGTAAAAGTTAACAACTTTAAAAGAATTAAAAAAAAAAATGATTTATAAAGAAAAACCCAAAGTGTAACAAATTTAAAATATTAAAAATTATTTTCAATAGATTTATTGGTTAAACATAAAAAAATAAAAACAAATTTAGAAACATTAACTTGCTGAGAAATATTCGAAATTAATTAGGTACATAATGTACATATATGAAAATCCAAAGCTATGTATGTTCACAATTTACTCACTCCGTAGACTTTTTTTAACGTCTGAATTGCTCCTACCATACGGTTAAAAAGAGACGACAATGTTTAAAATACTTTTTTGTAGTTATTTTGGTAAAATCTGTGGAACAAAATTTTAGACGATTAAGTATCGTGTTAAAGCATTTTAAGTATGATGCTAAGTTAAAAAGACGATTTTTCAAATTTTAAATGAGTTAGCATCGTACTATCTTTTTAACATTTTACTAAAGTTATAAACACCAAATTTGTTGATATGTATCATACTAACTTCAAATGTCATTCTAACAATACAAAATGTAAAAAAGGTTTGTTTGCTTACTATTTTGCACGAACTGTCACTGTTTTATGTAGGTTTGTTCAGGTGGAGTTTATTAAGAAAACAGGCTTAGTATGATACTAGTTAAACATTGTTTAAAACTAAGATCATTTTAGTAAAGAGCTTCAAAGTTAGTAAATTGTTAACTAGTATCATGCTTACACCTTAATACCAGGCTGATTAAAATGTTTCGCCTTTGAATTTATATTGTGAAATCCCAGTTACATATTTAACTAACTTTGCCGGAATACAAAATAAATTCCCAGTTTATTTAAAAGTCTTGAAATTCGATCCTATACAATCTTTAATGTATTGAAATATTTTAACGGCTTTGAAGTCTTTGTATTGATTGCAGATTTTTGTACAGCTTGCATTCTTCTTACAGTTTAAAATCTTTGAATTGCTTTGCATTTAAACTTTTCACCAAATACAAAGCAATCGCTAAGATTTAAAGCAGTCAAGAGAATTCAAGTTAAAAAAACTTTAAAGCTGTAAAAAGACTTTAAATCCTTTAAAAGTCTTCGTCAAAAGAATTCAATACTTTCAACACACACTTAAAAAAAAAAAAAACAGGAATGCGAAGAATATAAAAGATTTGAAGAGAATCCAAGCAATGCTAAGTATTGCATTCTTTTGAATGTTTTAGATGAATAATGCCCATTTGTTGAGACAAAACTTAAGAATTTATGTCCAACTTACGATCAAATGTGACAGTTTATGCAGAGAAAAAAGGAGAACATAAATATTTAAGTTTCGTATCAGCAAACGGCTCTAAAACATATGAATTTATTTTTTGAACTTAAAGTAAAAAAGTGTGGATAAAAAACTTAAAAATACAGCAATACTGTATACTTTTTTATGTCTCTACTCTCTGTAAACTGTGAATTAATTTTATTTTGCGGTTTCAAAGTGAAAATGTTTAAGAGAACGATATTGAATTAATTCCATTCACATGAGAATGAATAAAAAACGACCAAATGAGATTTAAAATGATAAATAAAGGTATACATACTTGTTTTAATAAAACGAAAGTATTCTAACCTTTTGTTGAGTATCTTATATTATATTAGGCGTGTTTTTTTTTTAAAGTGATCTCAGCTTAGACAAAAAATTTATTAACAAAGAACAACATTAGCTGAGTCTATAATGAACTTGTTCATTTTGATCAATCAAGGCTTATGTTCTTAACTTGAAATGTAAAGGAAATAAGACCTGATAAACATCCTGACTAACGATAAGATGTATAGTTTTGTTGCTATGGTTTTTTATTAGTTATTTTGCTTTAAATTGACTGGAGAATACATTCAATATTCGTAGTTCAGCTAATGTTGTTTTATATTATTGAACTGTTTCCTAAGACTATAAGGCCCCAGTTATAGCTATCATTGAAAACCATCATTGAAAACTTTAATGATTGGTTTTGAGACATTTAGGAAGTGAAGTCCGAAATGATTTTGATACAAAAATAAGGCTGATGGCTTAAATTATAATTTTTGTGAAAAAAAAATTTATTCGGGCCCAAACTTCGCCATAAAATGAAGTTTAATTTTTCAATGATCATTGGTAAGGTAGTTCATACATTGAAATAATAAAAGTCATTTTATGTGGATGGTTGGGCAAAAACAATTTTTTTTTTTGGCAAAAATTAGTAATTAAGTCACCGCTTTCATATTGGCATCAAAATATGCACTGATTTAGCTTTTTAAGTCCCTCAAAACCAATCATTAAAGTTTTCAATGATGGTTTTCAATGATAGCTATAACTGGGGCCTAAAGATTAGGAAAACAAATACGCCTATTATACATGTTTGTATTATGAATTATATTACAATTAATGCACCTAATCAGCCATATTCTGAGTCTCATGCGAACAACATTCCACCCGGAATGACTGACATTTTACTTTTCGCCTATTGCGAGTTTCACCCGAAAAATGTTAAATGTTCCGAAAATTTGTTCGTATTGTCAGTCATTTCGCACGAAATTTAACGCCACTAAGTGCTCAAATGTTCAATTATTTTTGGAGGCGAACTGAAGCTGTAGAAACCATCATCGTTCGAGCGAAACTCCACTCCCAATTGCTTTTAAAATTCCTGGCGAACAAAACATTTTAAGGTGAAATATTTTTCGGATGAAACTCACAAGCACAGATTAGCCATATGAAGATGAGAATGTTTCGTACGTTTCACCCTCCAAAACCCATTTGTTTACATTGTTGTATTTGTAATTTTGTCCCGCGTCGATGAATAGATGTGAATTGCAACAACAATTTAACCAGGTGTCTGAAGATCCCTACTGTCTATGTGTTAGATTTTTATTCACACATTCTCATTTTTTATCTGATAACTGCCAGTTCAAGTTTGTAGGCAAATTAAAATGGCTGCCGGGGATTCTCATCTTCATGTGGCTTATCTGTGCTCACAAGGCTGATATGATTCGTGACTCCCAAGAAAAATTTGGCTTTGTAACATTTACCTGAAATATGAAATAATTCTACGATTCGCAAATCATAGTAGGCCGTAGTATTAAATTTCATTTGGTCGTTGATTCCCCCATTCATTGGTTGCTCCCTTGCAAATCCATAAAAAGCTTTAACATAATACCAATGGCGCAAAATTTCGAATAGTGGGATACCCTTATTATTTAATATATTTATAAAGTTTCAATAAAATTCAATTAAACTAATAAAATGTCAAAAAGACAGTACGATAGTATGATGATAACCTCGTTTCGATTTCCATATATGTAAGTGCCGTTTTTTTTTTACCAGAGCCTTCAGAAACTTACCACTTTTCCAAACGGTCACTTAAATGAAGAATCTTATCGCATTGAAGAAATCGATTTAAACCTTCTTATTTCCGCTTATTCAAAAAATACATGATACTTGCTTTTTAGAATTAAAATTCTTTAAAAACTAAACAATTTCAATTTAACAGAAACTTCCTATTATCTTTACTCAAATACATCGAACCTTACTCACCCGGTTACCAAATACGGCGACGGGAGTCAGACTCACTTTTACAATAGACGCCTAAATGCTAAATAGTTAAATATTTTCTCTACTGAACTGAAATTTTGTAGTCGTCATCCATATTGTAAACAATATTTGATTGCCTTAAAGTTGAATTGAATACAACTGGGTAAATTATAAACTCATTAATAGAGTATTGATTGATTGATTTGAAAAGGCTCGCAATTAGAATTTTAACAAAGTTATTATTAACTTATTGAAAACCTAAATTGCCAAGCCGTACAAAATAGAAGTATACACAAATCATAGACCACTGTATATTATAAATATTTAATATTCTTCACAAAGATTTAAAAATAAACAAATTGAAACGTTAAATAAAAAAAATTTTGAGTTAAAATTTAAACTTTAGGAACGAAAAGAAATATTTTGTGTCGGCGTTGTATTAATTTCACCGGTTTGAGCGAAACATAAGCTAAATTTATTCCTCTAAAATATACCTTAGCAAGTTACACATTATGTAAGTAAAGTTTAATAAATAAAAAAAAAACATAAATGCCTTCAGTGAGTTCCCTCATTTTCAGTTATTTTGTAAATGTATAATCAAATTTAAATTACAAAAAAAAATGTCTTTACTAAAATGTACTGTGGTAAGAAATGAGTGGTGTATGAAAGAAAACAAAAAATTAAAAATATAAAATGTAATTATATTTTTTTAAAATATTTTTAAACATTTATAATTTGTTCGTTTAAAATTTTAAACTTGTTTGATATAAATATTAAATACAATACATTTTCAATATATATTTACTACTTTTAAGCTTACATTTAATCAAATTTTAACTGTATAGTGTGCTGTTGAAAGACGAAATATGTATTTTCAATAAAGTTACAAACAAAACATATTTCAGCCCATCATAAGATGAGGCTTAAGAATAAAACTAAAAAAAAAAAACAAAAACAAAAATCGTTAAGGGGCGGATAAATGAAAAAAATTTAAAATATAACAAAATTAAAAGTTTTAAATATTAAAATATTATAAAGGAAATAGCTAGCTTACAACAAGCACATTATATGCTTACATTTTCGCAAACAAAAAAGTAAAAAAAAAAACATTATAAAAAGGAAAAAAAAGTGACATAAATAGAATGTGACACGCAATTTTATTTTGTTCGTTAATATTAATGTGAATTAACAGAAACGCATGCAAATTGTAATCGAACTTAAATGAAAGAAATTAAACATATTCACTAGTAGTGTACTCTTTTATTTGAATTGCAATGCTAAAATATTTAATAAATAAATTTATGAAAACAACAAAAAAAAAATATTCATATTAACCCTTAAATATAGATAAATCCCCTTTACCATGTTGGAATTAGTAAAGAAAAGAAAAGCAAGCAGTTAAATTTGTTTTGTTTTTTTTTTTTCGTTTAATAATAATTTTAAAAATATATTCTTTTTGTTTTACCTATTATCATGATTTATATAAAAAAATATATAATTATCTATAAATATATCACAAGCAAATGTATTGTATATGCTATTAACGTTATAATCATTTTTTTTATTTTCCAATTTTAGTAATAACATTTTAACACCCTCATTATATACCAATCAAAATCAATTTAAAAAATAAAAAATATTTTAAAGTTAGGTTTAAAAATATACATGCACATTTTGTGTCAGTTAAAAACAAATTAAACAAAAAAAATAATATACAAATTTTCGCCACAATACAGATCATTGCTTAAGTCTTTGTGGAATGTTTTTTTTTTTTTTTAAATAACATATTCAGTTTCAATATAAAAAATATAAAATTTTACCTATTTCATAATTTAGAGAAGAATAAAAAATAAAAAAAATAAGAATAAAAAAACACTCACCAAATTGTATGAACTTGAAAAGTTTTGAAAACAAAAAAAAATATTAATTAAACACACATTTAACTTTACATAATATTATTCTATATATATATATAAAAATATATTATACATACATTTAATGGGCAGTCAGAAAAAATGTAAAGATTTGTCTAAATCATTTATTTAAATTTAACAAAAACAAGAACGAGTTTTTTTTGTTTTGAAAAAAAAAAAAATAGAAGAAACCCTAATGTGTCAACCATGGGAAACGAAAACAACGCTTAAAAACTGCAAAACAAAAACTTCAACATATTTGTGACATTTATGTAATTTTTTTCGGATGTTATTTAGAAGAAAAAGGAAAAAAAGATAAATTATTATTCCAAGAATGCGAATTTAAATAAATTGAATGGAAGAAAATGTTTGGACAAATTAATTATTGAGTGTTGTGTTTTATTTGTGGGTCTTGGATAGGAATGCAAGTGAATACTAATTCAAGAGTATTTGAACAATGTCCCTGGGTTTTGTTGAATTTTTTAGGACATCGCTCGTTTGCGGATTATTGACATATACATGCGACTTCAGAAAACCCTACAAGACGGGTCAAATCACACGATATTAGTGGCCAGTTAAAGTCACCCTCGCGAGACTTAACCCTTACCTCATACCAGGTCTATTGGGTAACGTGAAAAAAACCCAGTTTTGGGAAACTTGGTGGAAGGCTTACCGTTCACACGTATAGAATGTCCATTGTGGCGTTCTATTGGGACCACGTGTCGTTCACATTCATATCATCCAATTTGTGCCAATAGAAATTGGTTACCATCGATCGGTAGCGATAAATGGTGATGGCAATAAAAAAGTAATTTTCGAAGACCTCCCTGATCAACCCTCTTTTTTAAGCAAATTCATTTAATAATGGGAAGCGTACCATTATTCGGGAGAAAATAATTGAGTGGTACAAAATGTTTAGCTTATAATTCTGGACTAGCTATAAGGACTTTCAGTCCTACCGAGGAATCCGTTAGACAGCGTTTGAGCTTGAGGTATCCGTTTCGGAACAAAATAAATGAAACATACAATCGCGTTCATTTCACTGATGTTTGGATCAGCTACTTTGGTTCTTAAGTAAAATTCTTACTAATAAATGTTTTAATATTTATAAATATGTTACCACCAATCGGACTTGTTTAGCCCTCGCCATTATTTTTTTTGTGAAATAAACAATTAAAGAGTGCCAGCACGTAATTTGCTACAATCGAGTTTACTCGATACAATCGAGCATAGGCAGTTCCGTATTTGGTTCGCTCGAATCAAAAACAATCGGCTGAGCCAAATAATGAACTGCCTATACTCGATTGTATCGGCAGAACTCGATTGTAACAAAATACGTGCTAGGCCCCTGTTGTGTGCTTTTATAAACATTTAAGGCATGACATTTGCCATTACTAATTACAGATTTCAATTTAAAAACTTATTATTTCGTGGCGAATTATATAGAATTTCAAGTTGTTTTTTTTTTGCCCATTGGATGCAAAAATGACAAAATCTGCATTTTTACATATTTAAATCTTCCTTTTTTAATATATAAAACAAAGTCGTTTTAGTTACAACACTTATAACTCAAGAACGGCTGGACCAATTTTAATGATCTTTGATTTGTCTCCGCCCCGAATAGCAGAATAAAAATCACTTTGCAAGGTGAAATGGGGCAAAATGAAAAAGATGTATCTGATTAAAAAAACTCAACTTGTGTTTGAAAGGTTATTCTTAGGAAATGGCTTCAAGGCTTTTTTTTTAATTTTCAATTTCTAGGGTGAAATGGGGTAAAAATAAGAAAAAATATTCCAATTTAAGAAAGGCTTTTTTTATTTGAAAGTTTTTTTAGGAAATGGCTTTTATTTGAAGGGTAAAATGGGGTAAAAAAAAAATACATAACGGCCATGGGGAACAGGTCGGACCTACAAAATTGAACTTGAAAAGGTAAAGGTAGCCCACCACGACTTCTATAGCTTAAAAAAAAAAATCTTGGAAAGCATCTTTGGAAACTCTATTGAAATATCTCCTACCTTATTATTATTTTGTGTATTTAAGTACGTAATGATAGTTATAAAGCTATCAACACATCTTAACATATTACGATGTGTTAATAAACTTAAGTGTCTGATTTACAAGCTATGCTACAGAGACATAAAGAATGATATATATTTGCCAAAAATGTGTGCAACTATATAAAAAAGCCCATACATACCCACATACATAGATATGTATAACTCTATGTTAAACATTGTGAAACATTTTATTGGTCCATTAATAAAAAAATATTATATGTACCTACGTTATCTGAACTCACATTAGTTTTATGACCTCCAAACTGAACAAACTAACAAATCGATAAAACACAATTTGTGTCATCTCCTGACTTTAACGTGTTTTCCCTCCTCCCAACCAAACATCCGCCTCTAATTGCCTGCCGAGTCATGCCACATGGATTAATAATCCTGTGTATATAGCCCCTAAATTCCGGGGATGAGCCCCCCTTTTAGTTGTTGTCTGTGACTTCAGCCGAATAAGCACTCTATACCTATACACGATGATGAGGATGACGACGACAACGCAGAACAAAAAAGGACACAGTACCGCACCAACAAACAAGAAGTCCATTTCCTCATTTATCATTATGATGAATGAATTTTCCTCCAAGGATTTTTCAATTAATAACAACAAAAACAAAATTAAAAAAAAAAGAATGAGAATTTAGATGTTGTTCACGTTCCTGAAACCAATTTATCAAAAATCCAAACCAGAAAAAAAATTGTTGCAAACAAAATAAAAATTCTGCTAAAACCCAGTTTAAAATTTCATTCGTGGGACCAAGGAACAATGAGGGAGATATCGCCAACTTGCTATCATCAGCAAAATCTCTCATTTGTGAGTGCTGCTTTCTAGGATTTAGGAAAAAAAGCTTCTATTTAGGTTTTTTTTTTTTTTTTTTAGAAATGTCAAGCCAATAGACGAAGTTAAGATAAGAAGACCTTATACCTCATGTAGAGATAAACAACAAAATAAAACTGCCTCTCTATAATTCCTTACATCACAGAGGAAAGGAAATAAGGATTCGCTAGATCTTTGTTTTCTTTTCGACTCGATTCGATTCGATTCGAATCTGATTTTATTTTGTTTTGTTTTTTTTTTTTGGCAGAGAGAATCAAACATTCGCCTTCGCTGATAAAGTTCAATATCTGGATTGTTTGGCTGTTGGCTCCATGTTTCCTTTAAATTGCTGGTTAGGCACGAATTTATACAAAAAGAAAAGGAAGAAAATGAAACAGACAAAGCCAAGGAGCAATGTTCTTAATCGTGCTCGTTGTCGGTCGGTCGGTTGGGCTATGAATCGATATGATTTTATGTGAATCGCGCCAAAAGAACATTCAGTAAACACGTTTGTAGGGAAATTGTAATGCCAATTAAGGTTGCACGAGATTGCTGTGTACTTAAAAAGTCATGAAAAAAGGAATACTATTGCTCTTGATTGTTACCTACAGGGCCGGGTTGTAGATATCTTTAAAAAGCGTCATTGCAGCCCTGGAAGTATAATGAAGAAAGTTTAACATATAGATACTGACAAGGAGCTATCAAGGGTGAAATTTTTCTCTCTCTTCTCAATTCGAAATTGGTTATTTTAAGAAGATAGCTAAACTTCCCCAAATATTTTTTATTAGAAAGGGCCTCACGAATATTTGACATCATATTTTCATCGTCTAAAATTTCCATTATACAAAATTTCTAGGGTGATTTTGAGAGTTGAATTAGTGCCCTTTACGAAATATGACCATATTGTGCCCTTACTTTCATATCAATGCCAATTGAGCCAAATACAGTCGACTCCGCTTATTTGCAACGTAGAAAATGCAGAAAATTTATTGCAATTAAGCGAAGTTTTCAAATAAATGAACTTCGGATATATGCAACTTTGTTGCACTTAACCAAGCTTCGTATAACTGAAACTTTATTTCCCCTTTAAACGATGTGATCTGATGTGATCTGAGATATTTCCAAAGATAGAAACATAAAACATAAATAACATCGAACAACAAACAAAACAACTTTTAATAATTGTGACAGTTGAAAGGACTGGAACGATGAGAATGGAATGAAACTTAAAGGGCGTTTTTCTTTTTTAGTTCAGAGTAGAGCTCTGAACAGAGTCTGAATACTCCGAGAGTTCTTCCTTCCTTCTTTTTCCACCTGTCAAATTTGTGTTCAGCTAGTCAACTCCGTCTCCTCTATCAATTTATTTTTGAGCTCATAGACCGCGCTCTGAACCTGTTCTGAACATGCTCAGAGCGAAAAAAAGAAACATAAATTGGAGCTCTGAATGCTCTAAGCTAAAAGAGAAACACGATTTTTTATTTGACAGTTCAGGCTCTGCTCTGAACTAAAAAAGAAAAACGCCCAAAATGTGATTTTTTAGGTTTGTTCAAACTTCAAAAATTTATGGATGCGTTCAGTGTTTCACTTAAGCGAAGTTGTTTCAGAACAAAATAGCTATATGGGTCAAAGAAAAATTTTACAACTAAAGGGATAGTTTTCAAATTTGTGTGAAAAAGCAATAAAAAAAAAACCGTGATAAGTTTCTACTTGCATATAACCGAAAGTTTCATTTAAGCGGAGTGCATATAGGCGGAGTCGACTGTACTCGATTATTTTACTTTTTTGGAATTTTTTGAAAACTTTCTCCTTTCTCAATTGCAAACTGATTAAAAGAATAATGAAGCTTAAGAACTTTTTAAATAAAAAAACTACCAGGCAAAGAGCACTTCGCATTCCACCCTTCACATTAAACACATCGCACTCCACACTTCCCATTCCGCATTTCGCATTCCGTTCTTTGGATTCCGCACTTCGTACACTTCTTACATTGCGGACTGTTTTTTTTTTCATGTTACACAACATGGGATAAAACTTAGACCCTAAATACCCTTAGGTCCTATTTTTCAGTGGTGAGTTAAACCAGAGTTAGCTAACTGTAGAAGTAAATCGACCGACAGTGAACTGAGGAAGCAGTTTTTTGGTTGAGAATGCATGCGAATAAACTAAACAAACTCGGTGGATAAAACATAAAAAGCATATGTTCAGTTCATCATCACCATCGGCTCGAAAACCGGGGTCCGGTCCTGGCCTCCTTCAACAAGTCTCTCCACCCATCCCGGTCTCGAGCCGCCGCCATCCAGTTGCGTCCAGTTGTTCAGTTAGTCCTGAGTTAACTCACAAAATTTGATGAGTTAACTCAGGTTTAACTTTAATCTCGAACTGAAAAACTGGACCTTGAGAGTTCATAACGCAAAAGAACTTCTTTCAACAGAAACAATTGTAAATACTTCTTAAATATTCCAGCAATCCAATATTCCCCCTTTAGTTTGGAAAACCTAAAAAAAAAGACACATTCAACTGAAAAAGAAGAACACAACAAAGCCATTGTTAGGATTGGCACATATTTATATTCCGTTCAGAGACCCTCTTTAATCTCGGTCCCCCTTGAAAAGCCCATTTTGGTTGCGGAGCCAGTACCTATATCTATAGCCATCGCATCCCCGCTATCATTTCTCGCACAAAGATACCAACCACACCAATACCATTTGGATCGCTGATTGTGGTCGAAGAAGAGCTCTATTGCTGTTCCGAAATGGAGATCTGAAGAATGAAAAGGATATTAGCAATTACCATAGAGGGTGGACCTATAGTGTAGTGTAACGTGATGGTGTTCTTCACTTCGCAGATTCTATGCGTTGCGTCTACGTAAATTGTGGAATATACCTATACCTACCCTAAATCTTTCAAAGAGAAAAGCATAACCTACATACAAATAGGAATTGATTTTTGCCATTTTCCTTTTTGTTGCGGTTAGTGGGTGAAATGGGTTTCATGTTTATTGGTTTGGAAACATTCTCATACTTAAAGGTATGAGTGAGTGTTCCACAATCAACTTTGCATTAACGAACGCATCCTTTTCTTTGTGCTGATAATACGGCAAGTTCTATTTTTATGACAGACTCGCTTGTTGTCGTTGCTCCCTTTAAGCACCGCCGAGCCGATGTCATTTTTAAATAGCGCTCTAGAAACTCCCGAGTGTTGATGTTTGTACCTTATTACAGAGGAATAATTCAATGACAATAATATATTGTTGTTGATGCTTTTTTATAATCATCAGGATGTGCTTGTGCTTGCTGATGATGGTGATGTTGAATCTGCTTCTACTTCAGTTGTTTCGAAAACAATAAAGGGATTTGTCAGGGTTTTTTTTTTTAAATCTTTCTAACGGTGAGTGACTGAATTAGTTATTTAAACGTATAGTGTTTTTCACTTTTCAAAAAAAAAAAAAAAAACAATAATAAAAACAAGGTAGAGGGTTATTGTTGTCAATGAAAGGCACATGCCATTTCACGATGCACTCGACTGAATGACATCACTTTAAACACTGAGTGGATTTCTTTCTTCAATGTCAATTCTCAGGGTTTTAAAACAATAAAATATACTTTGCCCTTGAACTTAAACTATGCTAGAAGAAGAAAAAAAATATTATTTTCTGAAGAGATTTTTGTTGTTGTATTGTTTGATTGACAATAAGGATGCACTGATGCATAGTCAAACAATGCTTGTGAGAAAGCCCTTCGGATATGATTTCTCAAATAGCTTGTAAAATCACTTTTAAAGTAATTGGGTAAATTTAAAGAAGTGGAACGGTAATTGACTTGAACTGAAAAATGAAATGTGCGCATACAGCGTTTTCGAGTTTTAGATATAGATTATTCCATCACTAGCGATGAAACAATATCCATCAAAAAGAGAAGTTAAAGTTTTAAAATATAAAAAGGACGTATACGCCAGAGTGTCCTGAAGCGCAAAGTATTTTTATTATTGTCATTGATATAAAAGATGTTGATGTGAGGTACATCTGGATGGAAAGTAAGTCTCATGGATGAAACTGCCAGGTTGGGCAGTTAATTCAAACAAAACTGAGTCGATCCAATTAAACAAAAGAATTTTTCTTTTCAAATTTTGTTAATATTCTATTGAAACTGAGTTAGTTAGTTTGCCTTTTAAAACGTAAATTAAAATCTAGCATTTCACCAGAACAAAATAAAACTGTAAAGACGCGATTTTTCTTTGATTGTTTCAGAGTCTTATAAACAGAATTCTTAAATTCTGTTCAAGGGTAAATTGAAGGGGATTCCCATCAGCGACCGCATCGGCAGGAAATGCAACTAACTATTTCAAGAATGTGATTTGTGAAATTATCGATAAAATAAAGAGAAACATTGGGTTACCTATATTTCGGAAAAATTCATTCCATATTTCGTTTTCGGTTGGATATTGGAACTTTTACATTCCTATCGGAAATGTAAAATTTGCGGATCAGAAGAAGTGAAACAGGAGTAACTTCGAACGTTCACTCGAAAACGACATTAGATTTATCGTGCATGCTTTACTTCGAACGTCCAAGCGAAAACGACATAACTCTCGCATCTATAAAGTCAGTCGAGAAACGTTATAAAAAATGGAACGTACCTAATCATATTGGGCGCATTCAACGCATTACATCTCTTACATCTGATTTTTCAGAATTCTATTTTTTTTAAGCTTCTAATTAGCCAGAGCTGTCATAGAAAGTAAGATGACTTTTAGTTACGTTTGGTTACGTTTCATCTGAACTTTCAGATGAGAATTTTTGTCTAATAATAAAACGATTGTAGTGATGGAAATGTGGAAGTACTATAGAAGCTGAGCTTTATGATTTTCGCTCTTGACACAGTTGCAGTTTGATTGGTTGGTTCAATTTCCTCAAAAACATATAAGAACGCATCTTTGCTCTATCTGAAACTACCTTTAAGATTTTCAACAATACAAAAAAATAAACAATTCATCAAAACATTACTTTTTAGTAAGGTACTCATGCTATGTCTCTAGAGTTCCGCTTCCTTTTTTCGCTTAAAAGTGCCAATAATATTGAATCCATTTTCATCCACAGTGTAATTTTACTTCATAAAACAATTCAAAATGGAGGCACTTAAAATTGTGACAGTTCGAAGTAATTGCGAAGTTTTTGAAAACAAACAAATTTTAGAACATGGAATTTCATTTCATTTCATTTCATTTCATTTCGATTTAGTCCGAAATGCAGAACATGGGCGAAAATGTGTGAAAAAGTGGAACAGAAATATAAGAGAGCTTGTAGCCAAAGACTATCAAATGCTTGTGAAATATTGGTTCCACAGCTCGGTGAGGTCCTTGGAGCTTAGTTTTTCAGTGCGTAATCCTACTAGTTTCCTACAGTTAAACCCGAGTTAACTCCTGAAACATGTTTTTTGATGTGTAAACATCTATGCTGGCGGTAGAGTGAAAAAAAAACGTGATCTTTCGTGTGCAACGTTACGTCGTGCAACGTTACGGTGTGCAACGTTACGGTCTGCATACTAGGATGGGTGCGTTCAGTGAAAAAAAAAAAATCTTAAGATCCCCTTCAAGCAAAAACAAGTCCGTTTTGGATCCGCGCACGTTGATGTTTACACATATTAACCGTGAGTCCCGGCACTCACACAATTTTTTTTCATTTAGTACTTAGTTTAGATCCAGATAGTTAACTCCGAACTCAACGAATTTGGTGAGTTAACTCTGTATATATTAAATAAATATTTCTAACAGATACGTGTCAAAATACTATCGAAATAGTGTCTCCTCTATGTGTCGATGGTGAAAGCAAATTTACATAGTGTCGCACTCTGATTGTGTTAGATTTTTGACAACTGAAAATACTGAAACTGAACAAATTAAAATTAATCCGAAAAATACTGAAAAACTGCTTCTAAGTTAACTCGGTTTAGGTATTAGGTTGACAACTAAATTAGTTTCCGAATAAACCATTTTGTCTTAACTTTAAAATTATTATAAGATCTCGAAAATCTGAAGTGAAAGTACAATTCTGAAGCCGGATTAGAATTAATTAAGCGCATTAAAAAGCCTTCGGAAAGTTTTTTTTTAGTTTGCTAGGTATTTCATTTGACCATTTACACAACCGTGGTAACGGAAAAATCACTCAACGATTGGAAGGTACATATCTATCCACTAAGGTCCAGTTTTTCAGTGCGAGATTATAGTTAAATCCGAGTTAACTCATCAAATTTGGTGAGTTAACTCAGGCCTAACTGAACAATTGCTTTCGATGTTTTATCCACCGAGTTTGTTTAGTCGTTCCGCATGCATTCTTCACCGAAAAACTGCTTCCTCAGTTCACTGTGGGTTAATTTACTTCTAAAGTTAGCTAACTGGTTTAACTCACCACTGAAAAACTGGGCCTAAAAGTCCTAAAAATTTCCGAGGATTTAAAAATCATTAAAAAAAGTTTAATTCCCATGCATATACATAATGTCATTGAACCTGATGCCCACACTATTTCTAGATATTCTGGACAAGTGTAGGTATATAAAAATATAATAGTCCTAGCTCCTAGGTCCTATAGCGCTCTAAATATTACATCTGTCAAAAATTCATAGCCTACTCATAAATCAAATGATAATTTCTCTCGGAAGAAGCTTTGTTGACTAAACATTTATGTGTGTCCTTATCATACAGTAGGAATTGGAAATAAAGGACAAAATATGTAATGGTTTCCCATTATCAGCGGTCATTGTCCTGTGGCTAGATTTTTTTCTGGAAGTCCTTTTAAAATTAAAAAAAAAAAAAAAGAAGAAAATGAAGTCAGAATCGCCATAATAAAATGCGGTGAGATACTATCACCATCACGATATCACCTCCACCGCAACCTCTCCCACACTTGAGACACAAATTGCAAAAAAATGTCAACGTTACAATGTGGGCATAGTGCCACCATTATGGCTCTGTGACAACCAGACAAAACGATAGGTATTCCAGAGATAACCACACACAAATGAAGAAGTCCTCTGCTTTATATTATTTTTTTTTCTTTAGCTTTTTGTTATTCTTCCAGCAATCACAAGGATATGTCTCCACTTTGCTCACACTTTGCCATCCTATCATCGGAGCTATAACACCCCCCCAAGGGGACACTCCAACTTATTCTTCTAATATTGGCGATAAAAATAGTCACTACTATCGCAAACAATGTTAAATGAGGGAAAAAAAGTAAAAAATAACATAAAGATAAAGATAAAGAAAACAACGTAGGTTAGGTACCTATACATATTATAAGAATGGCAAAATAAAATAATAGAAAAGCTGAGGGATATAGAAAATTATAATGCTCCTCTTTATGCACCCGTAAGATGAATTCAAGGATCTTTTGAGATTCGTGTCGGGAAAGGGGGAACTATGAAATAAACTTTAATTGGATGCGATGTCCTCTCTTATCACGTATAGATCGAACTTTTCTCCTTAGAGTCTGTCAGTCGAGAAGAAAACACGACGATGACGATAATGATGTACAGTGGTTCAAGTTATATGGAGAATCTATAAATTCTCAGCCACAATACAACTTTAAGACATGAATAACAAAAGTAGCAGAAATTATGACAGCGCACCATCCACCAACTGGAACGGCCACTTATTGGGGTGATTTCTCCAAAAATTGGTGTTTTTATGGAATATAAACAAAAGTAATTACAAAATTCTGACTTAAAAAAGCTCTAGATGAGAGGCATTCCGTAAAAAGGTTCAGTTATTGAGTATTTTTTTTTTTTTAGACGAGAAGTTCTAATATTATTGTTTCTTTAATAAACTCCGTTAACTGTTTAAAATGTTTTTTTTAATGTTCATACTCAAGCCAAATTTCTTCCTTGAATGGATGCAAAAAGAACTAAATTTGTGTTCAATACTGAACCACTGTATGACCGACAACGACACGGGTTTAATGTTTTCTTATTCAAAGCAAACGATGAATTAAGGACCTCAACGAAGGATATAAACTTCTGTGGCTTTCGACTTTGTGTTATGTAAATAAATTGTAAATTGTGCATATAAATCTATCTCCACCTATACACATACATACACCACTATGTAGGTATATGAAGGTATATATTCTGTCTAAAAGGATTTAAATCTGCTGCTGTTCCTGCTGCGTTTGCATAAATCGACTAAACGGATATTGCACATAATGGCTCATCAATATATAAAGCATCAGAGGACAAAATGCCCTTTAAGTCTTTCCTCCACAAGTTCACAGGGTTAAAGATGATAATATTTCTTCGTTTGGTACATTTATATTGTTGTGTGTCTTCTAAGGTATATTATGCTGGCTATCTGGGCTATTTAACCATACTTTCGATGATTCTGTCATTGAAGAGAAATTTCAAAAATTTATTGCTGAATATTTTGGTAGGCTTTTATTGTCTAGGAGGCATATTAAATTAGATACATTATTGCGGGTGGTTTTGCTACGTGCATTTTGAATTTTATGACTCATTGTCATTGCCATTCAATATTTATGCAGTAAAATTTGTAGATAGAATCTCATTTGTTTATGATAAATGGGTCGTGTCCTTGAGGTAAAATGATAGAAATGTTTTGGAAACAATATGACTGGAATAAATAAAGCTTCGGAGCAGTAAATCAATTTAATTTATGCTTTGAGAAATGTTTGAAATAATTGCATAATTTATTACGCACAGATTTTTTGAAATAAAGAGATGGGCAGTTAACACAGAAAACCCGTAAATCTCGGAAGTTAATTCATATCATAAATACATACAGCATATAAGAGCAGTTGAAAAAACTCCGAAACCAAAAATTATCTGCTTGGTTTTTGCCAGACAATATTTTATATGGATGTGGTTTCATTTCGATACTTAATATATGTGTGGGATCTTCAAGGTAAAGATGTTATTAATTGGGTGTTGAATCATTATAGTGTACTTTTCGATTGTATTAATACGTCATTATAAATTTGATTATGCAGACTTTAAACGACTTTTATCGAGTTTGAATATGATTCCAAAGTCAATTACCCTTCAAGAAAACTATTCCGTTTTGGATCCGTGCACATCCGTTCAAGCAAACGTATGGACGACTTCGCATACGGATCCAATTATGGATCTTCAAAACTGAGTTTGGCGGCTCAAATTATTGTTGAAATTAGAATCACCACGGACCCACATGTGCATGTATTGTGAGAAAGAGAGATCACCTTACTCAGTGAAAGCTGAAACCGAAACGGATCCAAATCGAATCAAAAAATAGTTACTTCTCCAATCGAGTTTTACATTACCTACAAAAAAAAAACTACGCCTTTTTTATTAAAAAAAACTTTTACTGATCAATTATAAAAACAAAATATTTACAGACACATTTTTTCGCACCACCAGGAAAGTTGAAATGAACAACAAACATTAAAATTTGTATTTAATAGAACATTTTTCAAGTTTTCTTAAGAAACAAACTAAAGAAAATTCTCACTTCCCGTACGCATTCACATTTCGAAATGAGGTAATTTCAACTAAATTTGGTAAGAAATTACCAAAGTGGAATCCATTCAAAGTGGAAAATATTAAAAATGTCAAAATTCGATGTATAATCGATTAGCGAACTATAAGTTGGGAATGGTCGCAAATTTTAATATTTCATTTACATGTGGATGTGGTGAATTATAATAACACATACACAAGTAAAGCGAGTGTTTGAGGTTATATTCGAATGAATTTTTTTTTCATCGGTCTGTGGAATGCGTGGATTGCGAGTTTATGCTTGACAGTTGGCAGAAGTTTAGTTGTTGGTCGCGTAGAAAATATTAAAATACAATTTTTTAGAAAAAAGAAAATACAAAGTGCATAGCTTAAATATTCAGGTAGATTATTGCTGGAGGTGAAATGAAATAAAGGTCAAAAGCTTTGGAATTCTCGTCGTAGAAAAATATAAAAACCATGTCTTTTATAGATTTGGGATACTGCTCAGGATCCAGCGGGAGAATGAAGAAAAAAATATTATAATAAGCTTGTTTTTTGCAAATCCAACATTAGATCTGTTTGGGTACGTGAAATTTTTTCCACAAATTTTTACAGAGTTTCGCAATTTCTCACAAATTTTTGCAATTTTTTCATGAATTTTCGCAATTTTTCACAAATTTTGCCACTTTTTCACAAATTTTCACAATTCGCTGTCAAAACCCATAGGGAAACAAACCCAGTTTTGGGAAACTTGGTTAGAATTTTCGTTACCAAACAGGAATATTAGTTGTGTTTTTTCCAATACCCGAGGGAAGTGTCACAAAAAAAAACAAATCAGTGCTAAACATTTAACATTTTAAATGTTTTAAATGCATCTATAACTAATCCGCTGTGAGCTGAGCCCAGATAATTTTCGGGGCTTAAATTAAGCTCGTAGAAAAACTATGTTCTGGCTTGAAGTTCATATTTCCTATCGATAGTTTTTATGAAAACGTAAAACTTTACCTCTAATGACGGCATTAATACTCGATGCGGTTTTTTCAACCAGTTAACTCCGAGATTGGAAAAAACACACCTATTATCGACGCCATGAAAGAAAAAAAAATCGACGTTTCCATACAAACTATCGATAACTAAAAATGTAATTCGTGCTGGTAATGCAGTTTTCTCCGAAGTATGAGCTAAGCCCGCGTTGCAAATTGTTCTTGTTGCATTGAGTAGGTATGTACATTTTTTAGCAGCAACTTCGTTTTTTCGGCTAATTTTCTTCGGGCTTTGAAAAAAAAAAACAAACCTAATGTCAATTTCAACTACTTAACGGTTACTTGTAATAATGTAATGTAAACAATATTTGCTGACATTATACTTAAATGCCAAAACCAATATCTTGAATTATTTCAACAAATCCTAAAATATGTACATACCTTATGTATAGGTTACAAGCCAATGAAACCTCCATCAAACTGAAAAACAAAAACAAGACACTTCATTCACTTAATTTATTTGGACACTCATGTCTTGCCCTTTCGCCGCAAGCATACATTTCATTTTAACGAGAAAAATGTAAAACCTCTGAGCTCTGACAGATTCATAGAAGGTGAATGGCGAAGAGAAAAAAGATGTATTTTGTCCTGTTTCAACTACACAGACAAAGTACGTTTAAAGTACAAGGACCTTTTGACAGAGGATGTGTTGCAAAGTTAGTAAATTTGCCTGAATTCATTTATTTGGAGAGGAGGTATAACATTTATGAGGATATTCGATACGAAATCTCGTACGTACATACAATGAAGGTACGTACATGAGCTTTGTGTTATCCTGCTGAAATTGGTTAACTTTGCGATTGGTTTGGCAAGCTCATGACACTTCAATACAAAGCAAGTATAATATTGGTTTATATAAACTTGTGTTGCTGTTTCTTAAGAAGAGTTAAAGGTATATTACCAACAATAGATATATGCATGTAGGTACCTATACATATATTGGAATTGGAATTCCATCAAGTCTTTTGTCTTTTAACTGATTCAATCAATTCTATTGCTCAAGTCTTGTGAAATTCAGCTCTGTTAGATGCATAGAAAGCCACATAATTGCGTAAATAAGATAAAATGTAATAAAGAGAAAAATGAATGGAAGATAGAAACTCAAACCTCAAGACAAGATCTGCCCTCTATAACCCTTTAAGCCTTAGGCTTTTTCAAATCTATTTTTGTTTGTTTTATTTTGTATCGAACATCCATTGGGGTCAATTTCGCAGGACGTTTTTATGGACGGATTATTTGTATTTCATGGAATAACCTTAACCAGACCTTTTTTTCTTGTAAGACAAGTCAATCGTTGCTTATTTTGACTTCAAATTATTTGATAGATATCCAGCTATAGAATTAATGCGCAGAAAATCTTTTCTGGCTCAAGAGGCTTAGACTTGGATGTTTCAATAGATTATTTGTTGATATTTATTTTTTTAAATGTTTATATTAAAGAACGGAAAAGGTTCAACATTTCTTGTGAAACTTTATGTCAGTTTATTGTGTTTTAAACCATTAAAAAAAAAAAAATTGTTAAAAATCAACATAAGGCGGTTTGACATTTTTTGATGCATCGAAAAAAAGTGACATATATGTGAAATTGGTGTAACGTAAAACAAGAGGAGCAGGGGAAGAATATTGAGTAGAGAATATTTTAGATAGTGATGCTTATAAACTGGTATAGGTGCCAACTCTCAAACTGCTACATAAGTTGTTGCAATTTGATCAAAATTAGTTAAAACCTTCTCAAGCTGGTATAAATTTAAAAGAAAAAAAAAAATACGCAAAGGTAGCATAATCTTAAAGAATTGATCGATTCTTTAAATATAAATTTAACGATTTATGAGAAGTATAGGTAGGTTTTTCTTTTTAGAGTTTGCGAAAATTGCCTTATTGTGAGTTTCACCCGAACAACATTCCATCCGGAAAATTTGACATTTCACTTTTCGTCTATTGTGAGTTTCCCCAGAAATTCTATAATCGAAAAATTCCCCTTATTGTGAACATTCATTTCGGGCGGAATGTAATGTCATTTTCATTTCTTTTTTGTAGGCGAACAAAATTTCGTTCGGGCGAAAATCACAATAGCTTTTAAAATTTCGGGCGAACAAAAAATTTAAAGGTTAAATATTTTTCGGGTGAAACTCACAATAAGGCTGATTATGTTTTAAAAAGAACTTTTTGGGAGAAGTGTCTTAAAAGCGGTAGAAGCCATTTAAAGTCAATCGATCAACTGTTAAGGATTCAGTCAAACCGAAAGAACTTCATTAAGTTTTGTCTGTAGCCGTTCCGTTATAACGAAAAATTCTACTTATTGGGGTCTTTTAATTTCCATGCAGTGGATAAATGAATAAATGAATGAATGAATATTGTTGGATAAATTTTACACTATGCGACCTTAAGATCTATTGTGCTTCCTTTCTAGAGCTGGATGAGATCGCTCATTCTACAGCTCGTTCTCCAAATTAATCTCTTTAAGAAAGTTGAGGATTTGAAGTGTTTTTAGAGAGGATAATTTGCTTTCTTCTATATGGTGATTATGCCCAGATGCCTATGTCTATGTACGGCGCGCGCGGCGTCTCCTTATGGGTGTTGAAGAATCTGCACGTGGAACTGTGTTTAAAATCCCAAAAATGTTAAGATATCTTCTTAGCTTGCAGTGGCCAGTCGGGAGACACGTTTTTATTCTGAGTTTGTTAATACTTAAACTGATGCAGGACAGAAAGCGTTCCTGATTATAGCTTCCAAGCAGGGGTTTGGCTTGTGTCAGCCTGTTTTGATTTTGTTTTAAATCACCAACTAAAAGCCAACGTGACCCGGTACCCAATGAAGCGTGACATTATTATTCTTGCCCATTTCGTTAAGCCTGCCCACACTCCCATACCATTTTGGAACTGATGACGTATGAGTGTAGTGCTTTGACTGCAGCCCAGGCTATCTGACATGATGGCAATCAAAGATTAGCCATATGAAGATGAGAATGTTTCGTACGTTTCACCCTCCAAAAACCATTTGTTTACATTGTTGTATTTGTAATTTTTTCCCGCGTCGATGAATAGATGTGAATTGCAACAACAATTTAACCCGGTGTGTGAAGATCCCTACTGTCTATGTGTGAGATTTTTATACACACATTCTCATTTTTTATCTGATAACTGCCAGTTCAAGCTTGTAGGCAAGTTAAAATGGCTGCCGGGGATTCTCATCTTCATGTGGCTAATCTGTGATGGCAATGTTCTGGTTTTGTAATTTCTTTCGAGGATGCGTTCAGCACACTTTACAATAGGCGTTTTTCTTTTTGCGTTCGGAAATCCAAACAGAGTCTGAAATGTCAACAAAAATATTGTGTTTCCTTTTTTGCGCAGTGCGTTCAGAGCCTCAGGGTTGTGTATCTTTTTTCGTTCACAGAATGATCAGATAACTACGAGCTCAGAAAAAATCCGCTGAGCATTATGAGTAAAAAGAGGAAAAAAAACAAATGTGGAAATAAATTAAAATGGCGGATGAAGCGGGCAGCAACCATGCAGAAAGTAAGTTTTATTAATAAATTACACAGAAATATGTATTTTATTTTTTAATTCATAAAAACTTATTTAAGTGTTCAAATGGACCAAGCCGATGATTTTGTTTTTGAATTTTTGACTTGCATTTTCTTTCTTTTTTGCTTTGTGGAGTTTGACATCTTAAACTTGAAAAATGTCACTTGTTGACAGCTTGGTTCTTAAATGTGTTTCAAAAATATATAACACTTTCACTGCACGAGCTCTGTTAGGAGCTTTCTTCTGAAAGAAAAAAGAAAAAAGCCTAATGGCATTTACTTCTGACTGGAAAAAGCTAGCAGACTGTCTCATCATCAAGGAGAGTTTGGTTCTAGGCCCAAAAACTCCTGCCCACGTCCCTTCGCTTGTTCTCGATCCATCAGTGATCAGTGTACCACTTGATGGCGTTTGCTTTAAGAGTGTAGTTCATACCGTTACACCTACCTACTCTTTCTTGTCACTTAACTCAGTTTGAAAATTCATTTATTACATTCAAAGTTAATTTTTTTAGTCATTCCATCTCTTGGAATGTCAAGAAGGTTTGTTTTTGTGGACCAGCAAATCGAGTCTTTTTCTCTATAACCAATAATTTTACCCGTCCCAGTATCCTCCTTTGAAAATCCCAAGATGGCTCCTTTAGCAGCATTTTCTATAGCCAAGTGTTGCGGGGTTTAGTGAAGGATAACCTCCATTGGTGCTGTATAGGGCAGGTTCTTATTGCTCCAGTAATGCATATGCATTAGAGCCTTTGTAATTTTTCTAGTGATTTCCTAGCTGTGCCATGTAATTGTAATTGGTCTTACCACCATGGTATACATCCATCCGAGGATGTTTGGTTTGCAGCCCCATGTTTTACCTGCAAGTCTCTTGAGAATGGATGAGAATAAAAATAAAAATGAATTTGACTCTTGTAAAGTTATAAGACGATGGAAATGAATAAAAACTGGGGTCGTCGCTTTCAAAAGGTGAGTCAGTATCATCCATCGGTTTAAAAAAAATCAGCTGGTCAAAATGACCAAACAATTTGTAGTGTTAACTCCCGAAGAAATTTACGAGGTCAAATGTGAATTTCATGAAAATTGTTGGAAAAGTTCACTCCTTGCGGGATTCTCTACTCTAAATCACAACGATAAACCCAGTATCCATTCAACGCCCGCCATAGTTGTTATGTAGGTACAGTAAAGTAACGTTTTCCTTATAAACCAGGAATGCATTTTTGTTCGTCCTTAAAACCGATTCCTTTGCCAGCTGCAGGACTTGTTATAAATTGTTTTACTAAATCCAAATAAAATTCAATTATTTTGTATCTTATGATATCACATGTACCTGTACCCACCACCGCCACAACAAAATTTCATTAAAAATGATTTATTGACTGGGAAGCATGAACATTTTTAAAAATCACTGTGTGCTGCTAGCAGCTCGGCAGAAGTCACAAATTCAACACGTTACTTTAAATCGATTAATTTAATTTAACGATTCTACTTATTTCACTTTTTTTCAGCCCGGTCCCAGGTTTTTCTCGAAGCCAAAGATATACATTTTGCACAATCTTGGTGTTGGAACAACTTTCAGTATAGGGTAAAACAACTACCGACCGATGCGACGCAGGTCCTCAAATGTGCCAAAGTACTTCTATATGATATAGCGATTTTAATTGAAACTTAATGGAGTAGAAAAGTGCATTTCAGACAAGGAAAGGCTAATGTTCATATTTTTTTGTCTTCATCATAGGATCAGAGAAAAAAATACAAAAAACAAGCGAATTTCGTTTGAGGATGTGAACAAAAAAAAAAAAAAAAAAAATAGAAATGAGAAAAATGCTAGCAATCTAGGTATCATAAGCTCATGCTCATGATATCCTTAACATACTAAGTGAAAGTTTAAACAGCATCAATAAAAAAGATATAAAAAAAAAAATTCGGTACACTCGGTTGCTTTTTGGGTGCAAAAACAATATCCACACGGGTAAGTTCTGTTCTTTTAACGGGCTCGCTTGCAATGGAAAAAGTTTTCCTGCTGCAATAAATTTTGAATTCATGCATTTCGGATTAAAGTTAGAAGTTTAATATTATTCCTTTGAAATTTAACTCATAAATAGTGTCGTGGAATGAGAAAAATTGAAATATAATTTCACTTTGTTCAAAATCAAGAAGACTAAAAGGCAATCAAAGCTCAGGTAGTTTTGAATTTAGAATGTAATAACATATAAGTTGAGGTATTTAGGGTTGGTTTTTTTTTCGAACAACTTTCAGTGAAAATCAATTTTGAAAATTTGTGTAAGTATGTAGGTAAAGTATGACTTTTTGGTGTGGATAGAGCACTAAAAAACGCTCATCATTAAAATTATTTGGCAGCACTGACATCGAAATGACTTCTTGATGACATTTTCTCTGTCAGCTTGTTGTGATAACAAAAAAAAAATTGTGTGAGTGCCGGATCTCACGGTTAATATGTGTAAACATCAACGTTTGGCCAAGCGCAGTCTTGATGATCCATATTTGGATCCGTATGCGAATTCGTCCATACGTTGTTGACTTCGTGCACGGATCCAAAACGGACTATAGTTTGCTTGAAGGGCATCTTCAGTTTTTGATGTGTAAACATCTATGCTGGCGGTAGAGTGAAAAAAAACGTGAACGTTCGTGTGCAACGTTACGGTGTGCAACGTTACGGTGTGCAACGTTACGGTGTGCTGTTCAGTGAAAAAATCTTAAGATCCCCTTCAAGCAAAAACAAGTCCGTTTTGGATCCGCGCACGTTGACCAATATCCTGGTATGCAGGTTTTCGTAACGTAAGTGCTACATCGTAAATTTTGATCTCGTAACGTCGCACAAAGGAAGTAGAAATACTTCCATGCATTAAATTTATTTTATTCGAGAATTTAAAAAATGACATATTCGAATTCCTTACCGACACAAATGCCTAAATAAGGCAAATGTACCTTCATTTAATACTCCAGAGATACTAACATATTACAAAGGAATTTGATAGACCATTAACCAGGCGGGAGCCTCTCTTCACCTGACAAAGCGTTGTCCTTGCCGGTGTTGTAGATTACGAGCATTTAATTACATCTACTTTATATGGAAACTCACATCCTTAAGCTAAAACCTATAGTTTCTCCTATACCTATATAGGTATTTGTATGGTGCTATATATTTAAAGCTTTGGCGTGGTGAAATATATATGAGGATAGCGGTTGATAAATGTGAGTTGGTATAACTGGTATTAGCGAACGAACCCTTTTTGGCTCACATGGGGGTATAGATAAGGCCAATAATTACCAGGCAGTTGCTTTATGGCAGGATATATTATAACTGCTAAATACCTAGTGGTGAAATCACATGTGAACGTAATAGGCCGAACTTGGTGGCTGTATTTGTACGTGCAGACAGGAAGACGAAAATTATATAGGCGGTGCGGCGCGCGGGTGGATATCAATTATTATCAAAACCATCTTGGCTGCTGTCCTAGATACTCGGAACCTCTACCTTTCTTTCCCACTCCCATCCCATCAGCTACTCTGTCTTGATTAAGTTTAACAAGCCGCAGAAAGTCTATTACCTAATGGGTGTAAATCGAAAAAGTTTCATAAAAGTTAAGTCAGTTGTGATATTACGATGTATATACATATGTATGTAATGCAATATCGAAAAGGATACGAACAAAAGTTCGAATGAATCAATGAATGTCATGTTCAATCAATTAGGAAAATTATCTTCTAATCATTGAAAGGATTAATACAGTTCGATTGGCTAGAGAAAGTTGGTTAGCTTTAACTAGAGGTTGATATATATGTCAAAGATTCCAGATGACTGTGAGCAATATTTTTATATTTCGATTGGATTTTAACTTTTTAAGATCGGGAACGGTCTAAAAGGAAAATTCCAATAGATTTTGCTAAGAAACATTTTGTCTTCAAATCGACTCTATAA
Organism: Leucozona laternaria; assembly: GCA_932273885.2. NCBI lineage: Eukaryota > Metazoa > Arthropoda > Insecta > Diptera > Syrphidae > Leucozona > Leucozona laternaria. The sequence continues at coordinate 14,869,461 of OW026368.1, read as the reverse complement.
AAATTCAAAATACATAAACTGTTCTATAAGTTCTATAATAGCAGTAAATTCATAATATGCGCAATCGCAAACTTCCCAAAAGTGTCAGTTTTTACCAATTTTAGTCCAGAGTTCTGTCAAAGTACCTATATAAAAAAAAAATTTTACCAAAATTGGCTGTTTTGGGAAGCAAACGAACAGGCCCAATATATCAGATGAAGTTGAGCATTGCCTCTGCCATGTTGTCTTGAAAAACTGTCTCTTATGTTAGCCGACGTCCTCATTTATTCCAATACTTTCATGTTTTGTAGTGATTGAATCTTTTAAGACACTTAAGGGTTCGGTGGCTGAATATCGTCCAGCCATTGATCTCTGCCACCAAATGTCAGAAGTGTCAGTGTGAAATTAAAAAAAAAAAAAAACAATCTGACAGCACTCCCTGGTTGGAAAACAAAACCAAAGGCAGAAGGCACGAAGGCGAGCCAAAAAAGTCGTGTGTTTAATAATAGTGAATAATATGTAATAAAATTAGTTTTTTTGTATCAAACACTTGAAAAAATGTTCACTAAAATGTTTAAACACTAATTAATACGTAATTCCATCGCAAATTTAAGTTTTCAGTTCCAAATACAAAAAAATATCAAATGACCGGATTTTTAACACTGCCAAGAGCATGTAAATATTTTTGTTGTTGTTTTTAGATGTCAAATTAGAAAGAGAAAAGACAAAGACAAATCTTGGAAGACCTCTATTGTGTATATTTTCACGAATTTCAGTCCTCTAACTGCTAGTTTTTCACAGAAAACAGCATTCGCAAGAGAGTATACAAAATTTCACTTATCTGTCAGTTTCTATCAAAAATGGCAGATATATCAGTTGACTGACTGAACTCTGTTTGTCTTTCATGGATCCTTTCAAAATGGAGTGTCTCAGTGACACCTACGCAAATTCTATGTGACTACACGCCTACAGGCAGTTTGATTTTCTCCCCACTTGCTTACTTTAGAGCCTGTTTAGATTAGGAAGATTGAGTACGGACTGGTTAGTCTCATCGTGTTTACATTAGAAACTTTAAGGGTCCTCAAAATACATTGAAAAAAAAAATCAATTTCAACATTTCGCACATTGAAACAACAACAAATGACACTCATTAGTCCGGTTTTTATGTGTTCTTCGTGCCTCACGAGATCCCTCACCCCACATTTCTCTTGCCTGCAAACTGCCGTGATAACGGACTCAATCATCCCAATCTTAACAGCGTCTTGGTTAATTTTTGTGAGTGGAGTAGGTAAAACCCCTATGAAACTACATTTTTTTCTATATTTTAAGCACATTAAATCATGTTTTTTTTAAGAAAAGAAAAGCATCTGTCTCTGTCTGGCAAAAAAATAATATGAATAGCAAAATAATTTTATAATAGAAGCTAGAATATTTCTTCTTCAAATGCTGCTATAGTTATTTAATTTATCCCAACGGCATCGGCACACAAAATAAGATCCGAATCTATGTATTTTGTCAAAAATTAATTTCGGTTATAGCAAAGGGTGGGTGATACTAATTTCCATATACATACCTACTAGTCAGGCAACTGTCAAACGGAGTTTTTGGATCCAAATGAGAAGTTGTCCATAGGTCTGTTTCTTTACTTTTGTGAAAAGTTTGGGAAAAAGTTCGGGAAAAAGTTTGGGCTGGAGCTTTTTGATGTTGTTGTTGTAATTTTTGACCAGAAATAAAAAGTAAAGAAACGCATTTGGGATGTTTCTGATTTGCACTTACCATTTTGGGCTCTTTCAAAGGAACCAGGAGAAATATTTATTGTTATATTTGTTACCATTGCTTCATTTAATAAATTTATTTTTTTTTGTTTTAATTTTATTTATGTAGACACTACTTGACAAGTTAATTTTCAAATTTTCCGATCAGCTGATTTCTTGTTTGACAAGCAAGTTCGGGTAGATTCTTGCTGGAGGGGAAATGAATTAAATAACAAAAAATTCAAAAGCTCTGGCATTTTCGTGCCAGAAAAAAGTAAAGAAACACGTTTCGGGTAGATTTGGGATACCACGGGATCCCGCGGGCGAGTAAAGAAACAGACCTCATATGTTGTTGACTGCGTTTGTGGATCCAAAACGGACTCGTAAGCTTGAAGCGCTGCCAAACGTCAGTGGGATGGAATATGTCATTCACTTAAGGTCATTCATATAAGGCCTGTTAAAAATGTCAAAGAACGGAGCTACAACTAGCATTTAGAGTTTTTAAATTTAGGGATATTTTAACAAGAATAAATGCAGCTATCTGATGATACACAAATTTGTATCATATCGAATTGTGAAAGTCAATAGAGATTCTGATCTGACTAGTATATGCTTTTGGGCGGTGTTTAGAAGTCGCTATAAAAGCTTAAAGCTCACTATACGCCTTTCAGAAATTCAATTAAAACTATACCCTCAGCGAAACAATCATGTAAATATAAACAGAAACTAACCAGTAATCAGGTTGTTGTTTTTAAACACATTATCTTAAGTAAGTAATAATGTTAAACTAACAAGACAATTTAGATAAATTAACTTGGTCTTCTATGTAGCTGATAATAGTTGTCTCTGTAATCTGCATTACTTAATTTTTATTCAACCCAGTAATCTTTCTAACGCTTGTATAGGAAAAATGATGAATTAACATCGAACAATGTAACTTTAACAATGTCCACATCTGTATATTTAACGTGATATCACGTCAAATCAAAACTGTGGAAATTTTGTGATTGGACTGAAACGACAAAAGACAAACAGACTTCACTATACTAGGTATATAAACAATTTTCACCTGTGTAGTTTACATAACCCGCGGTTGTCATCTTAAGCCTATGGCAATATATTACTCAATATCCTAACAAGTAGGAATTAACATGACAGCTTAGTGAAATCTTAACTCATTTCTGAAACCTACTTAATCTCTAATAACATCTAGACAATTGAATCGCTACTTTGACACAAGATCGTTTTAAATTCATCAAGTTAAAAATTTTAAAATAACTATACGAAAAGTTAGGCCAAAGAGATATATATTAAAATTGAAATTCGCGAGAGACAATGTTAAAATAACGCATGCTTGGTCAAAGATTTACACTTTTGTCATGTTAAATTGTCCCCAATTTCGTTATTTAAAAAAAATAACATGACGTCTTCTTCAACAAATTAAACATAAAATGATGACAAACATGCTAACATGTTAAATTAACATTGAATTATAATGTTATTGAGATCGTGTATTTTTTTAAGGTTGCTACATAATTTTATATGTGAAAGTGCACCTTGTAAATTTAACAAAAGACATGTTAATTTTCAGTATGACGTTTTTTACCCAGTGTGAAGTACATAGATACTCGGAATATAAACAATTAAAATTCAAAATTCATTCAGGCCATTAGTAGACATAATTTGTTTATCTACATATAAATAAACTTATTTGCCTAACAAAACATTCAGCATGACATCTCAAAATCCATTCCCATCATACAAAGTAATTAATATTTACAGACACGACCTGATGAAGTGAATTTCAGTATCATTTAGAATTGTATTTCTTCAGAAAATAAATATTATCCATTCGACTTCTCTTTTTATGTAGACATATAAATATGTATAATTTAGGTATATGTAGATATCTCCCTCAGGGAAATATCCTTTAAAAATTGGTTAACAAAATGGAGATTAGAAGTGTTGACAACTTAAGTCCAAGGATACAAATTCAAACCCTTCACAAAGACGAATTCAAATTGTTTGTATTTTGACTAACAACAAGACAAGCAGACAAATGGCTCACTTCAGAAGCCCTCTGGTGCTGGTCTGTAGCTTTCATTGTAGGTAGAGTATAGCTATATAGCCGCCTCAGGAAGTTCCAGAACGTGGTCAATGTCCCATTGTTTAAAAGTGAGATTTACCTGACCCTAAGTGTGTGTGTTTGTATAGGAGTTTTTTTTGGGTTGAACTCACCGGCACAAGAAGATTTGTGTATAAATCCGTTCAGGTATTTTTGTCGTCGTGTCTGTCTGTGAAGGGCTTTTGCAACGTAAAGGCTTGCCAATGGCCACTTACGATGGACGTCCACCTCGGGTTTATATTAAAAAGACATCAAACAACGGACAACACAAAAAAAAGATGGTAGGTACCTACCTACAATAATGAAGTCTCCAGAATGATGACTATTAATTTAGTTAAGGAACTTGCAGAAAGTGAGCTATTTTTGTGTCGGCAAGCCGCTTGATGGATTTAATACCGAATAATCCAACTCCGACGGACAAGTTTAATCTTCATCATCATTCAGATCATGTTCACTGGCAAGTCAATGGCCATCATTTTTCTCGCCAATGTTTCAGGAGTCACTCACTCATCAGAAGATAGATATACATATAAATGTAGGTGTAGGCATAGTGAATTGGTTGAATATTATAGCAGTAACGGTTAGGTTGAATGATTTTCTGTGGCACTGGTCGGAGGTAGATAACAGAGTAGAATTTTGGTCTTTCTTGAATGAGAATATAATATAAATAATAACAAACCAGATGCTTTAGGCGAAAAACGTGATGAAAAGCAGCCATAAATGTGTGTCATTCGAAATGGGTTTCGTTCTTATTACTATCAGAGTGCTAGGAGTGTAGCTATTTTTTTTCGTTTTTATAAAAATTTCAGGACAAGATATAATAGCCTTGTTTTAGATATTGGGAGTCTTATATGTGTGTGTTGATTATAGACAATACTGTGCGTGAAATATGAATGATGGATGAAAGGTCAAAACACTTAAGCGGATGATTTGTTACAGCGTAGAATAACTGAGCTTGATTTCGAATGAACGAAATATAGAAATGAAGATATGGCGCGAAATTTTAAACATTTAAAACCTACTCTAAATCATTTTTAAATTGGACGCCGACTCTAAAAATGAGTTTTAGAATGAGAGTCGACTCTTTGATAATTTTAAACGATATAAAGTATACTTTAACGCTAAAGCACTCGTCTAACTTTAAAAGCAGCAAAATGCTTCTCTATCTTTTTTAAAGTATACTTTATCCATTCAACGTTTGTAATTTCATAAGAAAAATTTAAAGAAAAATGTTTGATGAAGATTTAAGCATGTAAATCAACAATCAAGAAAACTGTCTTAGATTTAATTTGTGGTGCATGCACCCAGTAACCATTACCACGACAAAACAACACCATCTCCACCCCCCCGATTCAATAGACTACAACACCAAACAATATACAATACAAACTTGTATTCGGTCGACCGCCCCAACAAAAACAAAAAAAAATGTGGTACATAGTGTTGGACTACCATATCGCGGAAAATCATTTTCTGCTGATAAAATCGCAAGTCATCTTAGCTCAAAAGGTGAAATAGCTAAAGGGGAGTTAAAAAAAGGAAAAAATTACAAAAACAAATTAATTTTCAAAGGGTACACCCGGATTTGAACCAGGGACCTCTCAATCTGCAGTCGAATGCTCTACGACAAATCATAAAAAAAACCTTAAAAATGCGCTAAAAACCCTACAAATGCGCTAAAAACCCTACAAATGCGCTTAAAACCCTATAAATGCTCTTAAAACACATCATTAGTTAGAAGAGCTGTTTAAAGTGTTTAAAATTAAGAAAAGGTTAGACAAGGGCTCGCAACTAAACGACTGCGTTTACTAGAGTCGGTTTAATTCCTTAAACGAGGACTGTTTAAAAATTTGCGCCATGTTTTCATTTTTCATTAAGGCAATCCAATGTAGATACAGCTAGTTGACACAATACTTTCGAAGTAGAAGAGCTTCAATAAAGTAAAGGAACTTGTGCAGCCTTCAAAGACTACTTTTACAAATTGATAAATCCTTCGATGTCACCTTATGTACATAAATGTATACCGCAGACTCATATCGTAAATGAAAAAAATCTGAGCTGATAAAAATGACTTCTTCTGCCTAAAAACGGAAAAAATAGACCCCTTTCCCCCTTCTCTAAGTTGGCAGTAGTTTATTGCGTATTTTTTTGACTTCTTTAACCCAAAGATTCTCTAAAAGATTTATAAAATTCCCATCAATTTAGTTAATTTCCGACCAAACAAATCTCTTCCCACTTTCACAAATAATAATCTTAAAATGCGAATGATCAAATAGGTATTTATATAGCCCTGTATGTAGACATGTGGTCCTGTACACAAATTTTTCCTCTCTTGTTGTTTTCAATGTAAGCGCAATATGTCTTCAATGTCAAAATAAAAACTTACACACAAAACATTCAGCCAGATAAAAGAAAAAGATATGAATATTAGATCTTATGTAAGAAACAAAGTACAGTGGGGCGTAATAGTTGATATTGTGACTTAAGATTTAACAACTTAAAAATTGTGTAAACTTACCTATAGTCCAGTAAAACGTGCAATAATGCCCAGTTTTCCAAACCTGATACATTCATTCTTGCACATATGTATTTTAATAGGTGTTTTTTTTTTTTTTAAATACTAAAGGAATTTGGTTGGTAAAAACGACATTGGGGATTAAAAAATTAAGCTTCCACAGAAACTATATCGATAACAAGCATGTAATTCACTCCGGTAGCAAAGTTTTTCTCCACGCTTTGGTTAAGCGCCGAAAATTCGTTGCGCCAAGGTAAGTCCGAAAAAGATTAGTTAAAAAATTATTTTTTTTTTATTATTCCTCTTTTGCGATTAAGACGCCCCACTGTACTAATCTCACTCATTCACGAGCAAAACAAAAAATAATGATTTTCATTCAGTGGAACCAAATCGAAACAAAACTGATGACAATTCGTATTGTACAACACGGTGACGAAGGACATCAGGATAGGTTTTTTTTTTTCTTATCCTTGATCAATTTACGGGCCAGCCAGTTTTTACAGAATTGTCCATTTCAGCCATTTTGCCGATTATGAAGACTTAAAAGAAAGCGTATATAACGTGCGTCTGTGAACTTGAATAATAGCGCCTCGCATTTAATGAAGGATAAAGAATGATTTCTTATGGGAGTCCTTTAGCCATAAAGATACACCGGACAAAGCAGAAAAATAAGTCAATAGTTCTGTTAGCCAACATCCAACAATAATGAATGCGATGTTGGGCGATAGGGATTTCTCCCTATTCAGCCATTGTGAATTGATTTTCTCCTGCCTTTTTTATTAGTATTTTTTTTTTTTTTGTCTATATGTAATCCTCTCGTTCCAATAAACAGAAGCTTTGCCTAGAGAGATAGTTCAAGGATTCCACCACCAGTGAGCTTAGAATAACTTATTACAATATATGCAAGCAAAATTGGGACGACTATAACAGCGGCGGCAGCGGCGGCGGGCGCACCAGTATTGTTGAAGATAAAAGTGCTCTTCGTGTATCCCCTAAGGATTCAGTGGGGCATGAGGTGAGATTTCCTTCTCGCTTTTACGATCGAGGCAAGAGGTTAATGGAATTTTGCATAAATAAATGGGTTTACCCATCTTGAATGATAAAGAGAGACTGCTGTGTTGTTGGAAGTGACATGAATTCAACTACATATATACATACACATACGTATTACTATGTGCATACGTATGTAAGGATAAAGGGATATGTGGATATTTAAATGTTTATGACTTTCGGAATATAGGTTTTCAGGCTTATTTGGTGTCTGATTGACCGAGAAATAAGAAAGTTCCATATAAATAAATCCATATTAAACACTTACCTATAAAAATCCATCAATTTTTTAATATTTTTTTAGAGAGTTTTACTTTTTTTTTTTTTTAGAAAATTCAAGTCTACCATCAACTATTCAATTACGCCAATGGGCGTAATGGGTAGTGTGTTGAACTATCACCCCAGAGATTTGGGATCGTTGCAAAAACAATAAAGTTACTGCATTGTGATTTAACCTTTACAAAATTTTCGTTAAAATTTCAATCGAACATACCTAGCTTAGTAAAACGTCATTTTTCAAAACTGACAGCTTTCATTTAAAATGGTTAAAATATCATTAGGCGTGTTTTTTCCCAATCCCAGAGCTGACTTTATGAATAAAACGACATTGGGGAATAGAGACGCCATCACTGAAAAAAAATTGATGGTTTCGATACTAACTATAGATAACAAGTATGTAATTAACGTCGGTAACACAGCTTTTCTACGTGCATAAGTTAAACCCCTAGAATTCAGTGTGCTTAGCTGAGTACGGAGGGGATTAGTTGTTGTTAATCTGTAAAAATGACGAAAAAAGAAAACGTGTAATAAGCCTTTTAAACAGTAGGTATGTATGTCTGTTTGGTATAACGAAAAAATTTTCACCAAGTTTCCCTCCTATGGTTTCTGACAGAAAATTGTGAAAATTTGCAAGAAATTTCAAGTTAACAAACACACCTACAACTTTGTTCACATTAGCTTTGTTCATGTACTTTTTGGACTAAAAATTTCAATATTTCAAATTTGAAGGAGTGGGGATGAAATTCTCTCAAAGAGAGAAGTACTGAGTAACTAATACTACGTTTTCACTAAGCACTAAACCGCGATTTAAATGGTTTTTCCATAAATCCTCTTCAAATCTCGAAGATTTACCATACAAATTTAAATCTCCTCAAATGAAGATTTAAAATAAATCTGATTGGCCGAGTTCAACTCACATCTGAATATTCAGAATTCTGAATTTTTGAAGCTCTTGATTGGCCAGCTGTCAGAAGTCATCTGAATTTTCAGAACTTTTTCTGACAGCTGGCCAATCAAGAGCTTCAAAAATTCAGAATTCTGAATATTCAGATGTGCGTTGAACTCGGCCATTGAAATTTTCTTGCAAGCAGGAGATTTTCAAATCAAACAATCCTAATTTTGTGGAACGGATCCATTTAAATGTCAGTTTTTCCATTGATAATCAAAAAAAAAAAAAAAAATTGTCAAACATTTTTGCGCGTTGGCTGTAGGAATAAAAATGTAAGTATTACAATATATTTTATATATATTTATTATAATACTTTAGTATTATTCCTCTCATCAGAGAGAGAAGTACAGATTACCTAAAAGTAGGTACACGAACGACTTGAACCAAAAATGTTTGTACAGTGGACAATTTTATTTTGCTTCGTGGTGTCGAATCCATTGTTGTCACTTCCAATTTAAAAAAAAGTAGTAGATTAAGCTTGAAAATAGTGGTAGAATCAGATTTTTTGAGCTAGAATATAATTAAAAAAAAGTGAAAACTATTTTTTTAGTTTTTATTTTAGCGCTAAGAAAGAAGAAGAAAGAAATAATTAACCTTATAAATCAATCAAAAAAGGAAAACTCTTGCTGCACCAGCTTATAAATAAATAATCGGCTAAGTATAGACAGATTTTAAGAAGAAATTGTGTCTTTCAAAATTTTTATCAACAAAAGAAGTAAGGTTAATCTGGCCGAAGGATCCACACGAGAACCCAAATACGACGCTAAAATAAAAACCAAAAGACCAAAAAAACCCATCTCAAAAAAAACGCCTAAATGTCTATTCGGCGCGTTGTTATCTTCCTTTTGTATTCGTTTAATCATTTCACAAGGATAATCATCCTTTTTTTTTATCTGTGTGGAGTATCTATCCCATCGCATCATGACTTTAAAGTTTAAACACGATAATCGTCCTTTATTTAAGCTGCGAGCACACCTTTTAAAGCCATAACATTTTAACAATGATGAATCCATTTGCCTTTGCTCCTTTTTTCATTTTTTTTATCCTCCTTTGGGAGTTCTACTTGGTACCCTTTTTTTTTTTTTTTAATAAAACCCAATTCAGGTGATGTATGATGCCGATGCACATGACGATGACGGTGTGTTGGTGCTGGTGTTGGAGCTGATATGCTATTGCTAAAGCTAATGTTAATTCTGATGCTAATGCTGACTTCCTCCCTTCAATATCACTTTCATTGGAAAATAGAAATGATAATAATAGATCCAGGCCCGGCACATTGTGCCACTATACTGTGCTTGTATGTCACAACTCACAATCCTTTTTGTAGTGTTTCTTGTTTGGCTTCATTTCTTTTCATCTTCTACCTTGTGTTTGTGTGGGTAAGTGACAAAAGCTTTTAGGGCAATCAACTTGGAAATGAAGTGAAATTATGCTTTAACTCGAGTAGGGCGCCTCCAAAGGAAACAAAAATAGGTATAGATGGGATTGCTTGATGGATGTGTTGTCGTTCTATAAAATTGTAAAAATGGAAAAAGGAGGTTCTTCATTTTTCATATCTAACAATGTACATAGTAAAGGAAAAGAAATGTATTATTTTTTTTTTGTGCGAAAGTTGAGCGCCAATACCTATAGAAGAAAAGATGGTAAGGTATAGGTTCCTCCGAGATGACAGGAAGGCAAAAGGTAAATGAACAAAAAAAAAGTGATCTGTTCTCCGACGATGTTATATGGAGCTGAATCGCTATACCCGTAGTCCTTGAGTTTCTTTGCAAAAACCTTATACAATTTTTTTTTATAAAATTTAAGAACCAAGTTAATTGGATAATCTTTTTTATTTTTTTTATTGCTAACCATCAGACTGATGGCATCAGTAAAGTACTGTGGTAAAGATATAAGTTAAATCGTTTTGCGGATTCTTGTCTGCATGAATTAGAGGTTTTTCAAAAGAATTTGGGGAGAATACGGATAGGGAACTTTCCTGCTTGATAATTTTTGTTATCAGTAATCATATTTTTTATTTTATGATATCTTTTCAGTCTTTATAACTGGAACCATAGCAAAATTTCATCAAAATGAAAACTTACCGCTGCTAAGAAGTTATTCGTCTCTTAACTTAAACGCCACATTTGGCGAGTTAAAGTTATCCACCCGCTTTCACATGTCACAAACCATTCCACTTTCAACATTTATCTAGGTATATACAAGCTGGCCCGCCTGGCTTCGAACGGGTAGACAAAGCTAAGCTTAGGTACCATAAAAATTACAAAAAAAAAATATATAGGTATAGATAAAAATATTGAAGCTACTTTTTGTAACTGAATACTACTTTCTGGGTTTTACCCCACTTCACGTTATGAACAGCGAAATTCGTAAAAATATGATCATCTACAGAAGTCAATACATAATTACTTTCCCAACACAGAAAGAATTTTTGCAGTCAAAAACCACTTGTTTGTGTTTATCTCATTTCGCTATATACATACATACCACATTTTTAAGATTAATCTTTCAAACACAAACAGAATTTTTAAAATAAAATATCCTTTTTTTGTTTTTACCCCACTTCACCCTATAAATATCAATTATTTTGAACAAAAAAATCCAAAAGCCATTCTTTAGAAAAATCCTTTGATATACAAAACGAATTTTTGAAATCGAAATCAACTTTTCATTTTTACCCCAACACTATAACTAGGTACCAATTTTATGAAAAAAATGCCCCTAAGGCCATCCACTAATAATGACCTCTTTCAAACACCAAATTAATTTCTTAAATCGGTCATTTTCTTATTTTTACCCCATTTCACCCTACAAATAACAAAATTCAAACAAAAAAATAAAAAAAAATTATTAAATCTGAATTTTTTTTTTTACCCTATTTCAGTCAAAAAATAACAAAATTTGAGAAAGAATATCGTTAGAGCTATTTCCTAAGAAAAACTTTTCAACCAAAAAAAGAATTTCTTAAATCGGACATTTTTTTATATTTACTCCATTTCACCCTACAAATAGGAAAATTTAAAGAAAATATATCCTTGAAGCCATTCCCTTAAAATAACATTTTCATCTCAGGTAAAGTTTTTTTTCAATTGGATACGTCTTTTTCATTTTACCCCATTTCACCCTACAAAGTGATTTGTTCCGATATTTGAATAGTTATGCTGCTATTCGGGGCGAAGACAGGCGAATGAAGAACATTAAAACGGTTCAGACGTTCTTGAGGTATAAATGGTGTCACTAAACCGACTTTATTTTATGTATTAAGATATCATCTGACTAAAAAAATGGGCTACAAAAACTTCAGCTGGACGGCTTTCAATTTTCATTTTCATACTTCAATTCCTTCTAACAAAAGTACTGTGCAATCCAATTTGTATTTAAAAACCATTTTAAAATTCTGGAAACCTTTTAAACTTTTTTAAGAGAACTTAGAGGAGCTTATACTTTTAAACTGTTAATGGATCATTTAGTTTAATTGGTATCTGGTCACTCTTTAAGAATATCCTACTTAGAAGCAAATCATAATCCTTCTCGAACTTCGAGTCTCTCAATTCTCTAAAGTCCTCATAATAGACATTTCGTCTTTACCTACATACATACATATAAGTTTTATTAAATTGTGTATATTAACTCAAGTAGAATGACGCACATCTTCATCAATCGAAGATAACTTGATTAAGCCTTTAATACTCAATCAATTGACTTAAGGACAATTTACCACCCGAAGACAGGAAGATGCTACAATGTGGCTATAGCAAAATGCTTATAGACCGGATTAGAAAAAAATCCAAAAGATTTTATGTGGCTCTCTCTTTGTCTTCTAACCCTATAATACCCTTAACTATATAATACGGTTTCATAATGAAAAACTTTATGACTTCTGTGGTGCACTTCGGTCGCAGAAGCTCTCCCCTTAGGAGCTTATAAAGTCTGAATGGTGTTTCTAAATCCGAACAGGGATATGAGATAAATGGCTGTGCATTGGGTATGACACAATATGCAGTAATGCAAATGAAAACTTTAAGTCGGCTACCCTCCGCTACCGCTTACGCTACCCCCTAGCCATCCCCTTGTGACATATTAAGTGTACGAGAAACATGAGTCTAAGCAGAACAAATTGAGTCGAAAATTTTCTATTCTCTTTAACCTGTGCAGTGTGCATATATGTAGGTATAGGACTATAGGTACGAATGTATATTTTATTTGTATATCTTGGGGATGAGAACATGAAAAGTTGATCCTTTTGTTGAAAAATGAAACTATGTAGAAAGAAGTTGTTCCCTACCAGCTATAGCTAAGCTACCCATGCCATGTGTGTGGCTGACGGGGCAGAATTTTAATTCCATTAAACGAGCTATGCTTAGTTGGCTTAAATATTATTATGCGGTTGCTGTGTCCGGATTCCGGGATGGAAGTGATTTTTGCTGTTGAATGAAAATCAAAGAATCTTCTGAAATGTGTGTGTTTTATTTTGCGAATAAAAGTGATTAAGTTGGTTAACAAATTAAATAAAAAACATTTAGGGCTAGTTATTGTACAAACGTGGTTCCAATTTTTCATCCGGCATGGTTCAAGATCTTAACTCACCGATGTCTGCGGATTAATTGAGTTTCAACGAGGATTCAGCATGCAATTGGCTATTAGGTGTGTTTGTTTTTCAAACTTCAGAACTAACTGGTTGCTAAAAACGACATCGGGGATTAGCGACGCCATCACAGAAAAAGTTTCACGTTTTCATACAAACTATCGATGACAAATATGCAATTCATGAGGGTAACACAGTTTTTCTCCACGTTTAAGTTAATGTTTTCATCATGTATATATAAACTGTTTCGTCCAGTTCGTTCGGAGATTGCAAGAACTTTAAATATTTCTGAACCCTGAACCATATATTTAGTTGAACCTCAGTAAATCTGCCGAAATCGGAAAGTTCAAATTGTTGAATTGTTGAAGTAAAGAATATGGGTAGGTACATATAAATTTATTGAAATATTCAACCACGATTACTAAAAAAATAATAAAGTCACGACATTGACATCATGATCCTTATTTTTCAGCGTTGAATAGAAAAAATCATTGGAAGGAAATAATAAGGTTAAGATCGAACACACAAGTGTGTGGTGGTGAGGCGATTCACTGCGCAAGATGTATAACTATCACCGCTTCACCAAACCAAAGTCGTTTGCATATACATATTACCTATTCCATCACCAACAAAAAAATACGAAATCAGTTAAAAAGTTGCAGCATATGTATCTTCGTTTTCGTACTCGACCAATCAAAAAATTTTGTCAGCAATTATTGTCAAATATTTATAATTATGACATCTGACAATTTCCTAATCGGCTGACCATAATAGATATTGTTTGTTCAGACGTTTCCATCAGACGATTGTCATAGTGACAATTTCAATGTCAGATGATCATCTGAAATTGACGTTTCGTACAATATTGTATGTTCGCTTGACGGTGTTCACATTGGACTCACTCCGCGCCACTCATTTTGTCATTTCTTTGTTTTATCTCACTCCACCTCATGAGGAGAAAGAGATAGTCTAGTGAGGCAAGATTTTTTCAAAAAAATCAAAAAATCCTGCCTCACTTTCTCATATAGTGAGTTGGAGTGAGATAAATGAAAGATATGTCAAAATGAGTCGCGCGGAGTGAGTCCAATGTGAACACCGTCCATGCCTGTAAGATATTTGGAGAATTTGTTTTTCTGACAGATCTTACATTCGTCTGTACTAAGCTTTAGTATCTTAATTTAACGATCTTTGTTTTGTATAGGATTTTTACTTTCAGCGCTAAAACTACAAAAATTAAAATTAATAAGGTTGTAAGTGAAAAAGCGTACTTTTTGGGTCAGAGAAGACCCACTTACCATGAATTCCATTCCTACTGGCCTATTTCACAAAAAGAGAACAATTTGACGAAATTAGTGTCATCTCATCACTCAAATTAAATCTATTTCACTTACCATATTTTCTGTTCACACTGTGCTTTAGCAGGAATTCCGAAAGAGTAGAACTCATTTTTGTGCTAAAAACTAATATTCTTTTATTAAAATTGATTATTAGAACAAATCTGATCAATTCTGATAGAAATTTGACATTTTAGATCATTGATTTAAACAATTGTAATAATAAATAAGCAAAATTTAAAGTGTCTTTAATTTTTTCTGGTTGCTGTATTTAAATTTGAAGTCAGATACAACAGTTGACATCAGTTATAAAACAACTTTTAATTCAAAATCTATTGGATATTTAAAATAATTATTAAACCCTTGGAAATATAGCGCTACATTTTGGACTTTCTTTTGTAAATTTGGTACATATCTGCATTGTAATCATTTTCATATGAACATACCCATTCAAGCACCAGTTTTAAACGTATGCACATAAATTTGCTTAAATTCCAGACTTTGAGGAGGGTTTTTTTTAAATTTTGAAATTTCGTACAGTATTCTGACTTAAATTGTGGAGCTGCCATTTTGAATACACAAAAAAATAAGCATTACAACTGAGCATCCCCCAATCATAAAGTGTACCTACTAAAATTTATTATTTTTAATAAAAAATTTCGCCGCTAAAATTCAACAAACGTACCACTGTGTGCTAGCCGTTATTACTATAACGAAAAAACAGGCACAGGTGCCCAAAGTCAAAGTCAATTTCGTGTTTATTCCTTTGTATCCACTTTAGAACACAACTTTACCGACTTTTTTTTAAAATAGCTTTCAACGGCGCTTAGTCCATAAAAATTGGCGTTTTATCCCGGCATTCTCACTTTGACTCATCAGTTGACTATAATAGTTACCTTTTTTTTTTATAAAATTATGTATCATCCATATGTTTCCAAAGAATGTAAAAAAAAACATTTGTACTATTTTCAAATAAATTTATTTAAAATCTTCGGTTTCTAATTTTGTTTCTTTTCAAAATATTTACATTTTCTTTCTTTTTAAATGTTGTTTTTTGTTTATATCTTTTAAATTTTACAGTAAATATTTTTTAATTTATTTTTTTTTTAATTTAATTTAATTTAATTTGTTTATGTACAAAGTGAAGGTTCAAATTTATGGCTGATCCTCGGAAAATCTCTTCACATTTACCAACATTTTCTTGTTAATTTTTTTTGTTTTTTTAACTTTATAATTTTATTTATTATTTATTATATTTTATCCGAGAAATGTTGTACAAAAATTATAACTTATATTCTAATTTTAGTTTTATTTTAATATTAATTTTTAATCATAAGTTGCGTTTGTATTTTGTTAATTTTTCACTTTAATACGTCATCGTTTTTTTTTTTTTTTTCTAAATATTCATATTCATTTAAATTGCATTATACAATTATTAAAATATATAATTTTTACTTTCCATATTTTTGTTTAAGTATAATATTACTCTTCCCCTTAATTTAATATTTTTTGTGTTTAAAATTATTTTTTTTTTAATTCTGTATTGGTGTTTTATTATTATTGAATTTTTGTTTATTTTAAATGTTAATTTTATTTTGTTTCATTGCAGAAATAGAAGAAAAATGTTAACTATTTAGTAGCTCTTGGAAAATTAAATAAAAAACTTAAAAGTTCTTTTTAATAAAAAGAAACAATTTTTTTTGTTAAAATAACTATTTTAAATAAAAAAAAATTATTTAAATTTATTTTTGTGTGTGTATAATATATTGAAGGCATTTATAATAATTTCAACTAAAAAACTTATTTAATTCTAGTCTTAAATTTAATATTTAATAATATTGTTTGATATACTTAATCAATAATAATTGTGCGATAAAGTGATAGGTAGTTGAACTTACTTACATAAGGTATAATTTAAGACCGCTAGTATTTTTTTTGCTTTCAATTTATACATGTTTTAAGATTTTTTTGTTGTGGTTTTCTTTTTTTTTTTGTATTATTAAGTAACAAAGATGATTGAAAAATTTTACAAATGTTAACACAATTTTTCAATTGGCACTTTTGAATTTTATAATTTTGATTTGGATTCTTTACTATAAAGTAACAAGAGCATGATTTTAGTTGAAAATAAAAAATAAGTGAAGTGAAGCATACAATTTAAGTGGCAGTGTTTTTTTTTTTTAATTTTTAAGCTTTGGTCCACTTTTAAGCCCAATTAAAAAAAATTAAAATTTGACATTTAGGTTCAAGCTAACCTGTTTGATTTGTATTTAAGGCTTTGATTATTGATAAAAATTGTTGGGTCTATTTCAAGAGTTTCGAGAAAAATATAGGTTCAAATAAATCCTGTTTTTGTTGGATAATAAAGCCAGGTGTACACCAATTATTTTTTTAATTATTTTTGTATAAACCAGGTGGCGCTGGTAAGACTCAAGAATTTTCTAACATTTTTTTATTCTTTTCATCACAACTGTTTTGTAAAAGTCGATGAATTTTTAAAAATTACAAAATGTTGTAAATTTTTTTCACAATAAAGTGATTGGTAATCTTTGTTTTGTTTTTAAACGAAATTCATTTTTACAACTTTGGAGCCTGTGCAAAGTTCTAGTTTTCTTTTCAAATTGTCTGCAAAGTTCTCACACCCAACCAAAAGTGGTGTCAAAATAAAGTTAATTTTGTTTAAACTTGACGAATCGGCGAACCAAAATTGAGCCAAGAAACTTCAACTATACTTCTAATGGGCCCGTTCAGAAATTAATAATATTTAGCGTTCTGAAGTTCTGATATTGAGAATGGTAAATAAACAAAAATAAATGAATGATATACACATACAGACACACACAGCACCATCTATCAGACATCAGGGGCCAAATTACAGCATTAGTGACTGATCGACTGAGTGCCATCAAACAAATGAGCGGTAATGCCAAACTCACATAATTCAGTCACATATTACTCGATAACTGATGCTGTAATCCAGCCGCAGTATTCAGTAGTTCCATATCACATTTTTGATGATGAATAAATAAGAGTAATGCCAAAGTGATTGAAAAATTGATCATTTTAGTTTGCCAAACAAATTTTAAATCGACACAGGTGAATAAAAATGACAAATAATAACGAAAACATTTGATTCTTAATAGGGAACTTAACGAATCTGTCGAAGTCAAAAGTGACAGCCATTACTTTCACAAATCTAATTTAGATTTTCAAAGTACTTACATAGACTTATAATTTTATTTGGTATGTTTAGGAAAAATGAGATCTCGCGGAGACATCAGCGATTTCATAGTGACATAAACAGGATTCCTCTGTAAATTTTTTTCAGTTTCGCTGTCAAAATCCAGGTGAAAATTAATTTGGGATT
Source organism: Leucozona laternaria (assembly GCA_932273885.2). Lineage (NCBI taxonomy): Eukaryota > Metazoa > Arthropoda > Insecta > Diptera > Syrphidae > Leucozona > Leucozona laternaria. The sequence continues at coordinate 14,851,524 of OW026368.1, read as the reverse complement.
CGCTTTTGCCTCACCTTTGGACGGAGCAAAATCACTGAGATCTCATTTTCCTGAACGCGCTTATTTACAAAATAATTTCTTTTCATAAAAACATGTCAGTATTTGTTTTAAAAAATAGATGAGCTAATGTCAGTTTCATCGAAATAAAAATTTTGACACTTACGTTCTCTTTTTTAGACCGTAGAGGATTGAAGAAAAAAGGTAGAAACCCGACAACAGCTAATTCCTCATTGGCGCAATCCAACAAAATAATAGACTTAATTATCATTTTAGTTTTTATCGATAAATCGAAAGCTTTGGAAACTTCAAAGTATCTTAGTAATGGTGTTCGTTTGTAAGCCCGGAGGAAATTGGTCGAAAACAAAGTCGTCAGGGCTAAACAATTTACATGTTTAACAACTTCATTCTTAGCTATATAATTGCAAATAATTCTCGGAGGTTAACTTGTTATCGATATAATATGCTATCGATATTATGCAAACTCCTTTATTTATTTTTTTTTGTGATGGCGTCGCTAATCCACGATAGTGTTCTTTCAACCAAATCCCTTCGCGATGGAAGTTATCATAATTGCAGGTAATTTGTTATTTAATTCATACAAAATTTTAAGAATACATTGCTGAGCACTGACAAGAGTTTCTTTTGATTTTCATGTGCTAAGTGTTTTTTTTTTTTGGTTGTGTATCACAAAGAAAGTTTTAAGTTCACCTGGCAATCAGATTCTACTTATAATTTAATGTTGAGCAGGGTTGCCACCTTTTGAAAAAAAATTTCCGAAGTAGATTTGCAAAAAAAAAATGCAGTAGAATCAATGTTTTTGCAGTAGATTTATATTTTTAGGAAAAAAAATTTGATTGGTTAGGTATTGAAAGTTCTTGAGCCTCAGTGTCGTCGACACTGTTATTAAAAAAACGCTTAGTTTCAAAAATCTAACCAGGAAAATCTGCCTGCTTATTACAATGTTAAAAGTAGGTACATACTTAAAAATATAAACTTACAAACTTCTGCTGGGACCAGCAACTTGATCAACATATTTATTTTCCTTTTCAGCAACCAGTTTGTTTTTGTGAATCACTGCCAAAAAAAAAAATAAATACAAATAAATTTTACCTATTTGTATCAATTTTCAACCATTTTACCTTTTGCGTGCAGATTTAATTAAAAATTTAAATTTTACCCTTTTTTCACAATCAAAACAAAAAACAATCTCAAATAAATAAAAACGTTGAGTTGACAGATTTTGTCCTCAAAACAAAGACGACAGCCGAAAGCTGTGAGCAGTAAACATACATTAAAGGGTGGCTTTCATAAAAAATGAGAATGACTGCATTCAATTGAAAAATTGTTTTATGGATTATTTATTGAAGGATTTTTTTTTCTAAAACCAAAAGCGCAGTAGATTTCATTTAAAGGCAGTAGATTTATTTTTCGAAAAAAAGTGCAGTAGATCTAGTGCAACTGCAGCAAAGTGACAACCCTGATGTTGTGCCAGCCCGCTTAGTCACATCCATGTGTGTTGGACAATGGGCACCACAACACGTTTCCATTACGTTTGTTATTTTATCTTTTTGCTGAATGCCATCTGACGTTTCTTTCTGACATCTCTTTTGTGTAGCCCATTCGTATGCAGAGTTTGAAGAGAGGTATTTAAAACATCCAAATCACCTTCAAAATCTGTTTTAAATTGAGTTGTAGGGTTGCCAGGTCTCAAAGCACTTCAAGAATCCAAATTCAGAATTTTTTGTATCCCAAAATCGATGCCCTAAATGTAGCCCCAATATCCCTTAAAAATATTAAATATTAATTTTTTCCTTTTTTAAATATTTGTCGTAAATTTAGAAAACGAAAATCAGATTTGAAACACATATTTATGTACTCAAAACTGGCAACCCTTTACTGGGTTGCAGAAAAAAATAACTTTTTACGAAGTACAATAGAGCTCTTAGCTAAATACCAATGTATTCCTCTTTCGCTTATTCATATAGACGTAAAAATCATCACTTTGTGAAAACTGACATTTGTCCAGCTATTTTTGAAAGTAAATACTGGCAATTTGTGCTATATATAATAAAATATACGTCAAGGTTATTGTTGTTAAAATTACACTTTAATTATCCAAATTGAGCAAAAACTTCTTTGAAGTTAAAATAATGTCTTTTTCGCTTTGTGTGTTAAAACGTCAAAATATGAATAAGGAAAGACAGAGATATGTAGTTTCTTGAGTAGACCCATTCTTAGTTTTTTTTTTCATTCCAGAAACATAAACATGATGTGTGTTTGAGTTTCTGAATAGTAAGATTTCGAATCAACTGCATTTACAACCAAATCCATTTTAACACTAAACAGTTATACAAACGTTTTGAAGGGCAGTTCAATCTTGCTTCAACTATTAAACTCTTTTTTTTTTTATAATTTATGTCTATATATACTTAAAAAAATCTAAAAGGAGTTTGGTAATGCACATCTCATCGGTGAAAACTTTTCTCTTAAACAATTAGAAATTTTTTTTGACTTAAGTTTGAAATAATCTACATTTATATTGGGCTTCAGGTTTCATGTTATGAGTCATACCCATAATCTAAGAGTTAAAATAATATTATAGGCCACCATTTAGACGAAACATTAGTCTGATCAAAAGACACATTTTTCTGAATAAATAGGTTTTTATACAACCAAGACGGCTATTTGGATTAAACTTGAAATTTTCCTAATTCTCTAAAGGAACAAAATAAATCAGACAAAAATTAGCAAACATTTTCAAAAAATAAAAACTTGTTCAAAGGCATATGTTTGTAGCTTGAAGAAAAAAAGCTATCTGTGAGAAATTCTTAGACGAAAAAAAAAAAAAAAAAAAAATACTATAATCATGCATCCTCAATTTAATTTCCATCTTTGTATATAAAGCCTTGTTTATACACAATGGTTTCATTCAATTCATAACTAATCTATGTGTACTATGTAGTAGATAACAAATTTATACAATGTGACGGCAATCATAACTTTGCAGCAATGGGAATTTTTTAAATCTGCATGAACTACCGTCGTCCAATTTTTTTTTTTTTTTTTTTATTTATGTACCCATTAATATTTTGCTGTGTGATTTAATTAAAAATTTAATTTAGAATTCTACTTTACTTGTTTTTATATTCACCCGTTGTTGTAAATTTATTTATATTTTTTTTTTTCATCTAATTATAATTGTTTTTTTTTGTTTGTATTATATTTTCTATTAATTAATTGATTTATTCTATATTTTCTAAATGGTCGTTGAATTTTTCATGTATAATTTTATATTTGTGTAACCAATTTAATTTTAATTTAAACTTAACAAATAATTCTAAGATCTAATAGATATATGAACAGAGATGTTATATAAAAACAGGGGAAAGGTTAATATAGATAGATATATATATATATATTATTTTTTTCATTTGAAAGTCGTATAGATAATAATGATGGAATTTTCATTCCGTTTACTTAAAGAGTTTCCTAAAGCTTTTTTTTATGTTTTTTTAAGTTTAAGTTTAATGTTTAATTTTTTTTTCTTAAAAACTTTTTTATTAAGATTTTTTTTTTGGTTTTTAAGTAAGGGGTTAGTTTAAAACTTTTATTTATTTTTTATTTTAATTTCCAAAAAAAGCTTGAACACGTTCCTTTATCGTTCGTTAACTGATTAAATTTTAAAAAAAGATAACATTTGTTTTACAATTTAATTTCCTTAAGTTGTATCCCTGTTTGAGGAAATTAATTTGTAATTCAAAGGAAATTTTTCTTAATTCCCGCACCTGGTGCAGACAATTTTTAATTTTACTCCATGGTGCCCGTGTAAATGGTCACCTATGTATATCTTTCGTACCACCCATCGGTTTTGACGCGGCTACCATATACACCTCAAAGGATTTACAAATTACAATACAATAATGTACAAAGTATTCCAGCCAATGATCAGTGGTTTCAAGGCGGCTCTAGTGACCGTTCTATTGCTGGTTTACTTAGATAATCATGAATTTCGGACTCTGTGCTCTCGCTTAGTCGAAGCAAGTCTTCGCGACTAAGGCGCTCAAGGGAAACCTCTCGAAGGTTGGATCGTGAGATACTTACCTGATGGGTGTCAGTATCGACCGATATTCTTGGAGGCGAGGGCATCTTTGGCCGTTGTTCTAGGCCATCTAGGCTCCGTTGACGATGCCGCATAAGAGTCAACGGTGGAGAGCGGTTTGAAGATCGAAAGCTGGTTCTTTGACTCGAAGTTTGAGGGGGGCTGGAGTCTTCTATTGGTATAATGACTTCGTACTCACATTCGCCATATTTTGTGATGAGTTCTTCGTGCATGCGTTCACGGAGGAGGGCCTGCGCACGATCCTCCTGACAGACTGGTGATACTAGACCCTCTCGCAGAACCGGCAGCAGTTGAACTGTTGGACTATCTGTTGAATTGCTGCTGCTCTCGCCAGAAGTTTCCTTCCCCATGGGTTTGAAAGTCTCCGAGTTCAATGGAGCCCGTCTGTTTTGATGTTTCTTCATCGGCACTGTCAGCTCCTTGGCACTGTATGTGTCGAATTTGGTTTCCTCTATTTTATCGGTGGAAAGATCCTTCGCAGAGTAGGTCTCGAATTTCACAGTGCTGCCAGAGCCCGTATTTGTGGCACTTAAGGTATCAAAACGTCGACCGAAATCCGGTGGAGAATTGGTTAGATCACGACTTAAACGTCGCCCGATTGTGTCCAATCGATCACTTAGAATGCTATCGTTGCTGAAGCGACGCACATTTAGAGTTGATGAATTCGATCGGGAACGTTTGTGGCGACTGGAGAAAAGTTTTGATCTAGGACTTGAACGTGGTTTTGGTGATCGCGAATGAGGTGTTATTATTTCGGGAATTTGAATTGTCGAATGACTTTCGGCTTCGGCTTGTTCTTTAAGGACTTCAAGTTTGGTTTTCATTTTCTCAGCTTGTTGGACTCTAATGAAAGGAATTTAAATAGAATTCAAACTTAAAGAATACAAAAAAGTGGTCTATTTTTGTACAGATGAAATCAAGAGTTCGTGCAAATTTAAGTGAAATTTTAAGTGAAAGCTTCAAAACCTAAAGCAACATAAATCAAATTGACAGCTGCTTTCCTTCAGAACTCCTCTTTTCAAATTTTAGATTTTTATGTGAACAAGAAAATCTGTTAAACTGTTTTTAACGTAGTAGAAGAAATTGTACTTATATTTCATGTGCCCTAAACTCTACAATGCGTTCTTTCCAAGGACTACAGTGAGCTCATCAGTTAGATGCTGTTGTACGCTCCTAAATTTTGATCGATTTACCGGCTCTTATAAAATTTGTGTGATTGCCAGGACTCATAGGTCACGGTTAGGATGTGTTTACATCAACTTAAGTCTCAGTGACAGAGTTTGGTTATATTTACCTACATAATGTAAACTATCGGAACGTTAACGTGTGAAACGTTATGTGTAACACTGAATGTATTGTATGTATTACACGTAAGGCCTACATACATATTTAGTTTACCCTACCGTCGGCATAAATGTTTACACGCATCAAAAATCATCGCACATCGGCGAAAATGTGCGTCTAAGAAGGATATAACAGATCGTTGTACTGATCACGATGAAGAAAAACCCTTTGAGTTCAATCCCTTCCTTATTTAAAGCTATTAAATCCGTATACACCTCACGCACACAATATAAAGTCGTTCATCTTTAATCTAATAAAGGGTTTTTCAATAAGAGGTGTTATTTTGATATTCAAAGAAAAATGACATTTTTTGAGATAAATGATCGGATGTTTATTTCATTATAAAGAAAAAGGTATGCCGTTAATAATGGAACACAACATCAGCCAAATGGCCGCCACGACCACGCTTACAGGACCATATCCTTTTCATGAAATTTTCCATAACCAAATCGCAAAGTGGCTGCCCTATGTCCTCGATAGCCTCACGAATTCCATCTTTGAGGTCTTGAATCGACGCTGGGCTGTTGGCTCAGACCTTATCTTTCACGTGGCCCCAAAGGAAGAAGTCGCAAGGTGTTAAATCACAAGATATCGGTGGCCAATTGTGATCACCTCTTCGAGAGATAACACAGTCCGGAAACTTTTCCCGTAAAAGATCGATGGTTTCATTGCTTGTGTGGCACGTAGCGCCGTCTTGTTGAAAGTAAACGTTGTCCAGATCAATACCATCCAATTCCGGCCATAAAAAATCATTAATCATCTCTCGATAGCGCAATCCATTGACCGTAACTGTTGCTCCAGCCTCATTTTCGAAAAAGTAAGGTCCAATGACCCCGCCGGACCATAAACCGCACCAAACAGTCACGCGTTGAGGATGGAGAGGCTTTTCAACAATAACTCTTGGGTTTTCCGAGCCCCAGATGCGACAGTTTTGCTTGTTGACGTAGCCTCCGAGGTGGAAATGGGCCTCATCAGTCAAGCTGATTTTCGATGAAATTCCGGATCATTTTCATGCATTTTAAGGACCCAATCAGCAAAGACACGACGTTGTTGATGATCAGCCGGCTTGAGTTCTTGTGTTAATAAGCCTTAAGACCCAAGTCTTTATGCAAAATACGGTGTAATGACGTTTGTGGAATGCCTAATTCCAAAGAACGACGAGGAATGGACAAACCTGGGTTTTCTTCAACACTTTGGGCTACAACAGCAATATTCTCAGTTGTTCTTGAGCAACGTGCACGGGTTTTATTCTTCACATCACTAACTTGTCCCAACAGCTCGAATTTGTCCACCAATTTCTGTATTGCGGTCCGACAAGGTGCTTCACGACGACCCAAAAATGTTTTAGTTTTACGAACCGTCTCTGCCAAATTTTCACCATTTTTTTAGTGAATTTTAATAATTTCAATGCGTTGTTGAAGCGTGTATCGTTCCATTTTTATTAATGGCGTAGTTTCTACTTGTCAAATGTCAAAAAATGACAGCTTCAAAAGTGACAACTACCGAAATAGCGGGCTATTCAAAATAACACCTCTTATTGGAAAAGCTTTTATTATTTGAAACTGGCGCTAGCTAGCCGACAAGCTCACTCTGTCTTATCTAAATGCTTTCATCGCATAGCTCTTCCAGTATTTACTCATTTATTTATTAGCTATAAGACTTATAAATATAAAAAGCATCACGAACTCTATTTCTAAATATTTATGTGAATCTAAATTTTCTTACCTCCTTATTTCTTGAATCATTTCAAAGAATTGGGCCTTGCTCTTCCGCCGTCGCCGCTGCTCATCTTCCTTCTAGAACAAAGTTGGTTATTCGAGAAAAAAGAGAAACGAAAGACAAAAACAGAAGAAGAAAAAAACAAAGAAAAAACGGATACACCATATAAATGTCACTGGAACTACAACAAAAAAATATTTTTTTTTTATATCTATACAATGGGTGTTTTTTTTTTTTTATTATGCAGTGAAGTTTATCCTATTTTTTATTCAAAACTCGAAGCATAGAATCCAAAGCAGAATTCAGCAGCAGTAGAAGAAGAAGTGTGTGTTCAGCAGAAAAAAGTTTTAAGAAAAGAAAATGTGCATTGTAATTGTTAGAATGAAAAAAAAAAAAAAAAAAAACTAAAACTAAAACTAAAACACGCATAGGACATTAAGCATTTTAAAACAAAAAAATACAAAGAACGAAAAAAATCATATTTGAACAACAGAAAGTGACGAAACAGATCTTGAAATGGAATCGAACTACGAACCCTTTTTATGCTCTTCTGGAACAAACTAGCGATTTGGCCCTGCCGAAGGGTATGAACTAGTTCTCTGGCAGCATGATGGGGCGAAACTAGCTCCACGCAGTTGATGAATCGATAGAGCTTCTGGCTGAAGAACATGATATTGCGAGAACGCCAAACGGTGCCCTTGGGCTTGTGCCGGAGCTTGGGTAGCATGAACTTATAGAACCAGTGTTCGAAAATGAGAATCACAACTCCGACCGTGATGCCAAGTCCAAGAAGAAGGAAGACTCCAGCTACAGCAGCAACCCCTTTTTGATATACATGTATGTTTGTTGATTTTATTTCACTAAATTCATTTTAAAAACAGTCTCGAGTGCAGTAAATTAAACATACCTAAGGGTCGGGGCATGATGATATCACTGTCCAATTTGAAGCATGGCAGTCCACCATACCATTTTTCAGCGAGTATATCCAAATAGCCATTGCTTGAGTATTTCGCAATCAATGCTGATATGGAGTCTTTGAGTGGAAAGCTGTTTGCGGAGGATTTAATTATAGAAAATGGCAAAAGTTTTTCAAGTATGCAGCACCATAGTGGGTTTATGGATGTTTGTTTGTCTTGAGAAGTAATTGCGGACTTACCCCTTTTTCATGCCAATGGCATAGGTATCTTCGACGTATGTTTCGCCAACTCTAAGTAAATTACAGCCATGGTCGATGGCTCGATAATAATCGAGAATCGGAGTGTCGCCGAGGAGGAGATCCAGTGAACCGTTTCTGGAAAAAAGAAGTCAATATAAAGGGTTTTTTCAATAAGGGTAGATGATAAAATGGAATAAAACAAGCTGTGCCTGAGGTATTAACGAAATTCTTTTTTTATTTGAAAGGCCCATGATGTATGCCATTAAGTATGGAATATGACATTCAAATTCCAGCCTCGGCTTCTTACGGTGGTACGGATCCGAGTGGTCCAATTTTTAATGGCTCTTTCCCATATATTCGGCTGAATTTGAGCGATGACCTGTGTTATGTTCAACTTTTGGGCATTGGTCGATTGTGGTTTATTCGATTTCAGGTTAAATATGTGTAAACATCAACGTTTGTTACTGGTTTTTTTGTGCCAAATTCCAAATATTTAGAATATTAAGTTGCAGTTGTCAGTGGAAATCACTAAAATCGCAGTTTCAATCGATTGACATCACAGCCAATCGCCTATGGCATTGGGCGCTGTGATTTTTAATGAATGTTAACTTTGTACAAGTGCAAAAGTAGCCGATAATTCTGCAATTTGTTCAACCTCAGCAATTTTATGTATCCCAGCCATCTACGTCCCTAGCCTAAGTGCTTAAAAATTGCAAGAAGAAATTGCATCGTTTAAAAGCAGTATATGTAAACGTAGAATTAAAGTTCATATTTTTATCACTGAACGCACCCGATATCCTACCATACCTACAGCCATTGACCTAGCATACCTACAGTCAATTGTCAATCCCTACAGCTGACTATTATTACTTTTTTTTTTTGATTTTGTTTGCTTTCTAGTTTCTAGTGTCGCGTTTATTTTGTTCAATAATATTCAATATTTTGGGCAATAATTAAAAATAAAAAAATAAAATATAAAAATATAATTGTTAAAAAGATAAAACATTAATCTAATCGTCGGTCGCGTTAAGAACAATTTGTTTCGGTGGGTGCAAGGCAGATTTCGTAACGTAACGTGCTACAACGTAACGTGCTACAACGTAACGTGCTACGAACGTTGCACAGGAAAGATCAGGTTTTTTTTTCACTCTACTGCCAGCATAGATGTTTACACATAAAAAATTAACGTGACCTCCGCCAGAGTTGGCCTTATTACTTTCACATCGTTCAACGTTTCATGAAGTGGCGTTTGCTTTGCGACACGTAGCACATTTTTGTTGGAACCACATGTCGTTCACATGCATGTCATTCAATTTGGGCTAAAATAAATTGTTTGTCATCCATCGGTAGTGTTCTCACTTGATGGTGATGGCAATACCATAGTCGTTTTGGAAGATGTCCGGACCATCACGAAAATTGGCGATGTTTTTGATAGATCTTGCGTTTCATTGACGTATGGGTGTTGGCTGATTGTACACTGAATCGGTTGACTCAATTTTGGCCAAATATATATAAACAGTAAAATGGGCGCAACGCACGCATCGTTGCCACAAGAGATTTTGATAATAAAGCTTTATCATTTGGACGTGCTGTTCAATCGTGTTACTTTGCCATTGTGATTTGGCATCAGTAACTGAATAATAAACAATAAATTTGACAGATGTCACTTAAACAACATGGCCGCCAAAGGCCGCAAAAATCTACCCGCGCCAATTGAAAATCCCTTTAGATTGGTTAAGCTGTAGTTTGGGTCAGTGTGTATTTATTTCTAAACATTGTTAATATTGCCGTAAAAGCTTTTAATCATCAGAATCCTTCAATAGGGTCTTTATAGAGGTAATTAACTAGCGGAACCTGGCGAACGTTGTATCGCCTACTATTTACATATGAATTATGCCTGTTTTAATAAATATGTCTGAAGACCAAAAAACCGATACCCTGTGTCTGAGGGCACTTTCTGCTAAATTAAAAATCCAATTAAATTAGATTTAACAGTTATACACCCCTATCATAGTATCCGTTCGGAACAGAATTTTCTCCGATTCATACACAAATTATTTTGTAAAAGTGAAATGTTTCATTTCGTCATACGATTAAAACTTTTCTATATTATTACTTGTAACTTACTAGCACTCGGCTACCTACAAAGGTAAAAGATTAGCCAATAAAAAAACTACTACGCCTTTTTTGGAGAAAATTCCGTTCCGATCGGATACCACGATAGGGGCCATACTTTTGTAAAATTATTTTTTTTATTCAAAGAAAACAAGCTTATTTTCTTAAATGATTTTACCAAAACTTTACCTTATCTCATTGGAGTAGGACGTAGGAGTAATATCAAACAACACCCTATTCCCCTAAAAAAAAAATAATAAAATTACCTCCGTCACGAATTAAAACACAAATCCCATAAATAAGGTTACCAGAGGATTAAAACATTATACAAAACTCCCAGAGAAAAGGAAGAAGTTTTGTGTGTATCATTTATAATTATTATATTATCTGGAGATCCTTATGCTAAACATGTACATATTACACAATCCACTAACACCCTCAGCCTCTCTCCTTCTTCTTCTTCTTCATGACAAAATATAAAACAAACATTCATTACTCACTTGAGTCCTCGGATCCCATCTTCAATATTCATAAGCGTGTACTTCTTGATATGCTCCCATTCGTGAGGACGATGTTGTTTCATAAACGATTCTGTGGATGATGATACTGGTGCTCCAACGCGTTGCTTAAATAACTGCAAGGATATTAAAAATAACAACAAGAACAACAACTAAACATTAAGATCAAAAAAAAAAAGAACTTTTTAATGAAAATTTATTCAATTGAAAGAGCAAGCACCAGCAGAAGGGCCTGGAAATTATAACATTTTGAATATGAGGACAAACAATATCATAAGGCGAGAGCATCAGCACGGGATGCACAGCATCCTGTGGATAATAATAATTCAATAATTATTACCACTTAGGGATTGAAACATCCTTAAACACAAGGGCATCAACCCTGATGGATTTATTTGTGTTTTTTTTTTTTTTTTTTTTTGGTCAATTGACTATGAAATCGGTGTTTTTTTTTGTTCCTTTCAAGGACATGCTCTGGTCCTGGCTGATGATGATGGTGGTGAGGAAAAATATTGCCGCACGTCGGTCGGTCGGTCGGTCGTGTCTGGAGCGGATTACAGTGTCTCCTTGATTTTCGGGAATCCTTATTTTTTTTCTTCCTTTCGGGTAAATTGCTTAATGTTTGGCTTACATAGCAATGCCAGAGAAAAGAATTAATAATCTTTTATGTCCGTTTGGTTTCTATACCATTTTGTTTTGTTGAAAAAAGCATTCTCAAGAATTGTTTTTGCCATTGATTTTCATATAGGCTTTGCAAAAGATAGAAATTGCCTGTCAATAAATCACAAGGCTTTAACAATATTCATTTGGATAAATGGATGACAAAATGGCTATTTATCTTCCATGACATTCGATTGTATTTATATATGTATATATGGTTAAAAGATATTCGAGCTTTTACTTAATTTCCTGACACGCACACAATATCTACATATAACAAGGGTTGGATGGATTTTTTGATTTAAGGTGATTTTATAATATTTGAATTTAGACTTACCTACATAGATTGGGGGCTTTAGAGAATTAATGTGTGGGGATTTAAGGTTCTCTTTTTTCAAATTTAATATATTTTTATTTACAAATTTGACTGAACTGGCATTTCGGACGTAGGGGATAGGTACGGGACCCTTATGCCAGCTCTGAGAGTTTTTTTTTTTCTTTTTCAGAGGGACGTTCTTTTGCTAGAGAGTATCAATGTTTTCTCGTGGATAAAGTGGCCTTTCAGAAAACTGTATAGGTTCTCTCCATTTTTGCAAAATAACAAAATTGCCTACGGAAAGGGTTGTGCCTTGTGTAAGTCACTAGGCCCTGACCGTTTTCTATGAGTTGTTGTGCCGCTTATTTATATATTAAAATGTGTCTATTTTTCGATAAAGCCATTTAGGTACTCATTTTCCGTAAATTGTTTTTTTTTTCTCAAACTTATGTTTTTAAAAGTCTCCAAACTCATGTGAGATGAGAAAATAAATTATTAATTAGCACGAAAATCGATTTTCGGAAGAAAAGCAAAAAAAAAATACATAAATGAAATAATCCATCAAATCTGCCAAAATTAAAGCTAAAAAGCATAACTCCATAAAATAGAATTATTAGCAAACAGCTAATTCAACCTCAGGCTGCCTTCTGTATTATTCTATACAGAAAACAGAAACACCCAAAATCACAAAGTAATAAATGTCAAACCTTATATTAATGGTTATGGTTCCTGAGTCAATATATTGAGGGTTGTATATGTACATGGTTGTTGTACTAAAGGTATATTGCAGGGTAGTACATATTTTTATAATAGAAATGTGTAGGTATATCTACTACCTACATAACGTATGTTGAGGTAATGAAATTGCTAATCCAAATAAATCTAGGTATATAAAATTGTTTCCATTGAATATTGGAAAAATATCACAGAAATTATGTAACTTCATGTAGGTATAGACATTCAAATTCTATAGGATAAGCCATTTCCAATAAAAGCAAAACATTTTAGAAAAAAAAAATATAGTTTAAATACATATTTGTGGCATTATGAAAGTAGTATAGGTTGTGTAAGAGTTGTGTGGTTTTCGTGTTTTGAGAAAGGTTATCTGCTGCTATCTAAATAGAACTTTATAAATGCGTGCTAATGTCCCATCCTATATTGGTAGTTCAATGAAACTCTATGGAAAACGAATCTTAACTTAAAAAAAAAAAAAACATTTTACTATTATAGTGGAAAATTTGCTTTATTTTCACAATTATCGACTGTTCTTGGCCGAATCTATTCTATCCAGTGATGCCACATGAAAACAAAAGAAGTACCTATAGCGTAGACAAAAAAAGTCCCTACATTTTCCCTACTTTTAATTCGATTTTTTTTGCATTAATAAAAATGCCAGTTTTATTGGAAAAATTTTTGCATTAAAAAAACAACATTTTTTGCATTACAAAAAAACGCAAATTTTATTCGAAATATTTTTGCATTAAAAAAATGTAAATTTAACTCGAAATTTGTGTTCATTAAATAAATGCAAATTTAATTCAATAATTTTTTGGATTACAAAATTTTATATTTTATTCAAACATATCTTGCATTAAAAAAAAAATTTTATTTTATTTGAACATTTAATTTTAATTAAGGATTATGATAAGATATTTAGAGAAAATATTTTTTGGGAATTTAGTAATTCTAAAAGTCCCTACGCTTTCAAAGGAAAATCTAATATTTCAAAATCCGTCCTTTTTTCCCTACGGTCTAGTTATCAAATCAAAATCCCTACGTGTGGCATCACTGATTCTATCACTGCCAATTACCTGATTGCCATTCTTTTACATGATCTCTTTCTGCCTTATTTCTTATTACTCCTAGCTATAATTTTATTATAGGAAAATCTCAACTCAAACATCGACTGCAGAGTTGCCAGACTCATGCAGGTCGATATACACAGCCCATATATCCGTTGAATGTGTTGCTGCAATGAATCCACAGACCTCTGTGACGGATGTGACGGTTAAAAGTTAACCAATGAATATGTTGTTTTGACAGATTCGAATTATTTTTATAAATCAAAATTATCACATAAATCTTTATATTTTAATTTATTTTTACCTCGAACAAAAAAAAAATAACAAAAACACAAAAGTGCAAATTACCATTGACAGCACTGATGCCAAAAGTTCAGCGACTTTTTCGGTTGCGGCCGTCATATGCGTTGCGTATGGATCACTTTTGATAAAAAAAACATGTGTATTTAATGGCACTGTCAGTTGTATACGTTAACGCAACGCAGGCAACGGATTGTTAGTGATCATTAAAGATTTGTTCTTAGGTATCAAGAGGTCTGTTAATACTATGTTTCCACCGAACACTAAACCGCGATTTGATAAGATTTGCCATTATCTTCTTCAAATCTCGAAGATTTACCACACAAATTTATTTCGTAAATCTAGAAGATTTCAAATAAATCTTGTTAAATCTTCATAGGGCAAATAGTTATTTACAACTCGAATCAAACCAATTTATGTCGCGCTGAACGCATTCACTGGAAAATCCAACCCTTCTTGCTTCTTTTGCCAAACATGCAACTTTTTGTCTCACTTCAACTTCATACGAACAAATGAAACAACATTTGCATTTTGAGAGGTACTGTCAAAGTTAATCTATTTTTTAATCTTTTTGTGTGGTGGAAACACTACATAGATTTACATATGTAATCTAAATTGAAATAAACCTTCGGTGGAAACATAGTATAAGTGTGAGATTTAACTTTAAAACGCTGTGTTTCGACAATATATAAAAAAGACAAAGTAGGACATGGTTCAGAGGACCTGCACATATTAAAAGTAATATCATATATCATAAGCGTCCTCTTTTTTGATTAGTTCTATGCATCTGTCAAAATCGAAAGAAAATGGCGGATTCAGTGCCCCTTCATAAATGTCAAATATCAATATATTTTGTTTTTGTTATTAATAATGCAGTGTGGAATTTGAGGGGGCAAAATCCAGTTTTAATTTCTGACAATTTCATTTTGACAATCTGCGTACTGTATTAAATAAGATTTGTGTACTGTGGACACGGGTAGCGTTTAATTTTGAAAAATCGATTTAAGAAACGAAAACTTTGACTAGACAGTCAACGATCAAATGGTTCGGTCAACGTACTGATTTTCTGACGTCGAATTTTGTCTTAATATAGTCATATTAACGGAACGCATTAGAATACTGTAAATGCTTTGACTCTTGCGTTGACACGAATTTTGGGGTCAAAATGTTCATCATTTTGTGTGACCGTGTAATGCCGTTGTAAATGCAGCCAGAAAACATTAACAGACTACTCGCTAGCCAGTTAACTGTGTCCCAACGTTGACACAGCAGTGTCAACACTTTGCATGCCTTGACCTTCATCTCAGTTTCATATTCGAAATTTACTGAGTTTTTAGAAGTTTTTTAATGCACCGCCATAGTAGCCATCCTTCAAGAAAAATATGACAACTCAAGGCAGATGGGTATTAAATTTTTTGATCCTAATGTCATCATGCCTCAAAATCACCTTTTTCCAGACCAAAAAATAAAATCTCAAAAATTTCAATCCATCAACATCGTAGCCATCCTTAGTGGGAAATTAACAGTTTATATTAGCTTGACAGTATATATTAACCCTAATAAAATTGTCACATTGACTGAGCATCTAAACTTCTAATCTTGAATGACAACTCGAATCAACGTTCAAAGTGTTCGGATGTCGGATGTGGTCAAGTGGTGCCATAGTCATAGTATAAAGTTTCAACTCGTTGACAACAAATGTTAAAAAAATGTAAAAGTTGTTTCACACAAAACAAAAAGAAAATGGTCTGAAAACATCTAAAACCCTTCATTATACACATAAATATTATTTAACTGAAGCATACAAAAGAATTTGTTTACATTTTACTGTTCCGATTGTTAAAAAAAAAAATAAACAATGTCTGTTTGTTTATTGTTGAAATGAGTCTATACAAGCCCTAGAGCCCCATAAACACATCACTTGAAAATTGCTTAAACCAAAATTTTCTTTTCTGGAAAACAAAAGATTTATGGGTTGGGTGGATATGTAAAAAGGGAAACTTGGTGATGTTTCAACAAAATTATGAAGCACCCTGCAGCTAAAATGTTGAAAATATTTTATCACAGTGAAAAACTACTGTGAAAGCTTAAAGAATAAACAGAGAGATAAAATTGACAAATCCTTATTTAAATTAACAAGCTATCATGTAAATGAAACTAGACAAAAAAGATTCTTATACAAAAATCTTACCTTAAGCTTTGCTTAAATTGCTTTAATACGGCTTTCTTAGGTCTAGTTTTTTAGTGCGGGATTAAAGTTAAGCCCAAGTTAACTCATCAAATTTGGTGAGTTAACTCAGGATTAACTGAACAGATGCTTTTGATGTTTTATCCACCTAGTTTATTTAGTCATTCCGCAAGCATTTTCCACCGAAAAACTGCTTCTTCAGTTAACTGTGGGTAAATTTACTTCTAGATGAGTTAGCTAACTTTGGTTTAACTCACCACTGAAAAACTGGGCCTTAGAGAGCTTTTACCTTTACTTAAAAGATTGTGGATTTTTCCCATGATCCCGCAGCACTGAATTGGAGTAAGGCATTATTGATATTTTTCACCTTTAACTCAAACTAATTTATAGCTTGACTTATTTTAAATCACATAATAATGCCGTTTATACTTGTAGACGAAAGAGGATCAAGTTGGAAAGTTAAGCTTAAGCTTGTGGGTACATTTTCTGATATGTAAATAATTGTTAGATGGCCATATCCTTGCTTCACAAAACAAGCTTTAAGCTTATTATCCAAGAGTAATATTTAAGTAATCTTAAGTATAGAGATACTTTCTTTGGCCGCACTACACGAATGCCAAATCAATAAGAAAGCTTTACTCTGCTCAGTATTTCTCTTTAATTGTGACATTAAGATTATATGGTATATCACCATCTCCTTTTCTTAATAATCTTCGGTTAAATTTATTTCTGTAGTAACCCGTGGCGTAATTGTAAATGTGTCGGATTGTTACGCCAGAGGCCTGGGGATCAAATCACAGCCTATTCCAACTATATATAAACCAAAAAATAGATTTTTGGGGGAACTGCCTCTTGTGCTGAGAAAGTTGTTTTTCATGCAAGACCCTGATTGTCAATGAGCTGTCATGCCACCAATTTATTTAAATATTTATTTGACATTTGGACCCCTTGAATGCTCGGAAACTAAATAAAAGAAAAAAAAAGAAAAAAATAATATTATTTGCTTATTCATAGGATCCAAATCATCGCTGACGAAACTGATTCGCAAACTGAGAGCATACACCCTATTATGTTTCGCTTCAAAATGAAATGAACAAAAAAAAAGCATCCTTTTCATCAGGGTCACGAGACCTAAATACATTCCTTTTGTTTCATAGAAGCTTTCCATTAAAAAATTAACCACCACTCGGAAGTCAGAATAAATAAATTCCACTCGCATCCTACGCCATCATCATCCTCGCTAGCGACCATCCGGAATGCCACACCAAGCTGGGTAGCAATACGGGAGTCTTTGAATAAGAATCCCCCTACGAGGTGGAGGCATGTGTGTGTGTGTGTGGATGTGAATAAGGATGAATGAGGTGGTATGAAATTTCAATCGCTACCCTAAAAGCCAAGTGCAGCAGCAGAAGCATAGTAGCATCACCAGCAGCCCCCCTTCTAATGGGAGTGCTCCTGCATGTAATCCATGTTCCGGACATGACGACGATGACATTATTTTGTCTTTCTGTTCGTGACGACAACGCCGAGAACTATAGGACGTGAAGGATCATGTGTGTGTGTGTTCTTGTCTTGTGCTCCTCTGTGGCATTGTTGTTTATAATATGTCCATAGTCAGCGAAAGCAACAAAAACAACAGCAACAGCATCAGCGATAATGATAGAGAGTATATGCACATGAGCTGGGAACTGGATCAGCAGTTAAATTACGAGCTTGAAGCAACTCAAGCATCAGTTGTGCAACAATGGCTTATTCTTTTTCCTCTTCGGGGCTAACAATAAGGACCCGATAAAATCATATACATACATTTTATACATATACATATGTAGGTACACAGATATTTAGAGAAGAAGAGCTCTCAAAAGAAGGAGGTAATGTGTGCTATCATCGTCATATAGCCATCATCGCTAAAGGTCCTTGAATTATCCTTGTAAAGTCTCATCGGCGAGGGGGCGTGGCGGCGGCGGCTGAGGTGGTCTATAAATGAAGTTCATGAGATCGATTTGTCTTCGTGTTATCCACTCCTGGTTTGGAATTGTCGGTTAGTGATGGATGAATGGTGCTGATATGTTCCTGACACACACTTGTATATACATATACAAGGATGATCGAACTTTTTCTCTCCCGAAAAGCTATGCTACTGCATCTCCGGCTACTTATTCTTGTATAATGAGATTCGAAATTGGATTTCGATCTAATGAACGAAAACACGAAAAAAAAAACAAAATCAGGACTTCATTGAGGAGTAAGTATATCAGTGGTAGCTTGGTTTTTTGTTTAAAAAGTTTCCAAGTTTTCTTGATTGGCTTTTAAGGGAAACAGATGTTTGAACTAAATTCAATTTTTGTTAAGATATTGAGTTTTAAATTTTGGAAAATGGATTTTCTTTTTTCTGGGAAAAATATATTCGATGTGCTGTTGATGACATTCAGATTTTGATTTACTGTTTTTAAATTTTTCAATAAATATTTTTTCATGTACAAAATTGCATCAAAATTGGTAGAGCCGGTAGTGAGAAAATCAGAAATTGGTGAATGAATTTTTACGTATGCGAAACTCACCACAAAGGATCAAAATACACTGCGAGTAAAAAAGAGGATTACGGTAGAAAACTGGAAAAGAAAAATGGATAGGTACGTTCGAATTGGTATATCTCCGCCAATCTATCTTCTATATAAAGGGTTTTCCAATAAGAGGTGTTATTTTGAATAGCCCGCTATTTCGGTATCTGTCACTTTTGAAGCTGTTATTTTTTGACATTTGACAAGTAGAAACTACGCCATTAGTAAAAATGGAACGATACACGCTTCAACAACGCATTCAAATTATTAAAATTCACTATAAAAATGGTGAAAATTTGGCAGAGACGGTTCGTAAAACTAAAACATTTTTGGGTCGTCGTGAAGCACCTTGTCGGACCGCAATACAGAAATTGGTGGACAAATTCGAGCTGTTGGGACAAGTAAGTGATGTGAAGAATAAAACCCGTGCACGTCGCTCAAGAACAACTGAGAATATTGCTGTTGTAGCCCAAAGTGTTGAAGAAAACCCAGGTTTGTCCATTCCTCGTCGTTCTTTGGAATTAGGCATTCCACAAACGTCATTACACCGTATTTGACTTGGGTCTTAAGGCTTATAAAGTTCAGTTAACACAAGAACACAAGCCGGCTGATCATCAACAACGTCGTGTCTTTGCTGATTGAATATTTGTTGTTTACTTTAACGGCAAGACGTAAAGGGTCTTCGAAAAGGGACTTCCGAACTTTGACAGTTAGTAGAGGCCATATTGTTTAAGCTGCATCTGTCAAATTGGCTGTCATTTATTAAGTCTATTTTGTCAAATCACCATGGATGGATATAGCGTTCAACACAACACGCGTGCAAATGATAAAATTGTTTTACCAAAATTGATGTTCTGTTCTTCGCACATTTACGGTCATCTTCAGCGATAAGGCTCATTTCTGGATGAATGGGTACGTCAAAAAACAAAATTGTTGAATTTGGGTAGATACCAATCCACATGATATCGAAGAGTGTCCAATGCAAAAGTCACTTTTTTGTGTGTATTTCTTTAAGAACGACATCGGCCAGGTAAGTCTATGAATACCAACTATACTTTTGGATGAATTTGATGATATGGACACCAAGGACATGTGGCTTACACAGGACGAGGCTATACGTGCCACACAGCTCACGCCATAGTGGAAATTCTGCACGAGCGATATGATGTGAACTAGCCACCGAGATCGTGCAATTTGACCCCGTAAGACTTTTTCTTGTGGGGTTTTCTGAAGTCCCGCATGTCTATGCGTATAAGCCACAAACCACATCGTCCTGCAAAGCCAACATATCCCATGCCATCGGTCAAATTCAACCTGATTTATGAGTCAGAGATTTAAAGATAGGAAGCGCCTAATGAAACACCCTGTAACTTGTCGTTCAACACTGTAATCAGCCTGAACGAAATTGTTATAATAATAAACTTCATTTTTAAAGACATAAAGTTAACAAGGAAGTTACATGGCCCCGCCCTACCCTATAATAAATTCACTCAAAGAGAAAGATATCGTTCTGGATGTTTGTTTTGCTAAAAAACACTTCCTCGATCGATTTTGGCACCTGATGTGCTGTGTTAAGCTGCTTCTGAAAGAAAACAAAAATAAACTGCAAAATCGTAGACAAGATACTTTTGGTTGCTACGAGTAAATTAATACAGTTTGACTACAACCTACCTTTTAATTTTTAAATAAAACTCAAGTCAAGAAAATGAAGCCAGAAATGCCATAACCAAAAACACTTGGCGTCTGTGGAAGTGTTTTTTTTTTTAATTTTAAACAAGTTGGTACCTATACTACTCACCTCGCACTTCAAATGTCCTGTATAAGAGAGCGCGATGAAAAGAGGTCCTTGATTCTTAAAGCTGGCAAAATTAAATTTTTCACCCATCATAATATATGCTGTAGGCTAAAGATGTGGCAAAGCATACCCTCCTTTTATTGGACATCTCTCGTGCGTATGTGCAATTTTATTTTATACATTCGCCTCACAGAAAGGAGAGGCAAACAGAATTATATAACATTTT
Organism: Leucozona laternaria; assembly: GCA_932273885.2. Lineage (NCBI taxonomy): Eukaryota > Metazoa > Arthropoda > Insecta > Diptera > Syrphidae > Leucozona > Leucozona laternaria. Next base: position 14,830,704 of record OW026368.1, on the reverse strand, counting down.
CTATTTTGTGCGAGTGTAACGTTAAAGTAATCGGGGTGAGTTCTTTTCTGTTTTTTTTTTTTTTTTTTTTTTAATTAAATGTTGTTGAGGGAAAGTCATTCATGGAAAAAGTTTCGCTATGTTCACAGCTCTTTTACGGCCGTTGAAAACATCCTGGAAATGAGGTCAGGGCATCTTCATCCCCATATAACCAAAGCCAGAACCGCACTCAGAGTCAAAGCCACACAGATCCCTCTAACACTGCCACTGCTACAGCCACCCCCACCACGGAAGCGTGCCACCACAGTCAGTATATTCAGTAGAATACTAAACAGTCGGGGCTAATTTGGTTCTATGCAGTTAGCGTTAATTTAAAAGGATTTCGTTCGCAGAGGGTATAAGCATTGTTTATGTTTTGGCTGTTTTTCTTGTTATTTTTGTTGGTCCTATGGCATGCTTCAGTCAACACTTTTTTTTTTGTCAGAAATTAGAAGAATGCTTGGTGCGAACAGAAAATACCAAACATATCTGGATAAGGTGTTTGTGTAAAAAATTGATTTTTAAGGTAGTAATTAGGTAGATTAGGAAAGTGTGTGTGTAGATTTTTAGTTTTAATGATATCGAAATGAAAACAACGTTTGACTGTGGTCGTCCGGAAAACCTGGCGAAATTTAATTTTAATTAATAGGAACCTTTATTAAATAACGATTAAAAAAAAAAAAACTTGGAAATAAGAGGACTGATGTGTTTCTCTTAAGCTAGTACCATTTTTATTCAACTTTTCTTCATGAGCTTTTTATTTAGACCTGGGGTAAGCTAGTTGAATTTAAAGAGCTCTCAAAGTTTCGTTGTCCATACACGCAATAAAGGATTACCTATAACATATATTTCAGCTTCGATACAGTTTTATAGAATAATTTCTAATTTCTTTAAGGCTTTTGTAAAATTTAGTTAACCATCAAGAGATGAATATTAAAGAAGAATTTTGTAGCTTTATATACTCACATCTTCAAGTGATTTGAGGGTAAACAAGAGAACTGCAAGTGAGATTAATCAAAGTGACAGGTCTTTTTGAGGGATAGGCTAAAGGCGATATTACACTGTCATACATATATGTCCCATTATGACACAAAATATGTTGTATGACAAAGTAGAATTAGACTCCATGTACCTATATTTTGTCATATAAATTTGACTATCACACTTTTGAGACATATGTTTGTTCGCATATTGTCCAAACCTACTAATTTTTGTCCAAAATCCTTCAAAGTTAAATATAGAAATTAGTAGGTTTGGGACAGTACGCGAACAAACAAGATTTGATACTGCCTTAAGAATCTTAAAATTTTAAGACTCTTGAGGGGATGAATTACAGTATGATCACCATCAACCATAACTATAACCATTAACCAGTGTGAGAATACCGTTATTTTATCCAACAGCTTCTAAATCTTGAATATATGAAGCTTGTAACTTTAGTTCTAATAAGCAGATCTTCGAATTAAGATTGTCAAATAAAGTTCAAATGTCAGGTTAAATTTTGTGAATTCTCCAAATTATTATTGGTGAATGTCAAAAAAAGGTGCATAGGGAGTCTTAAGTCACCAATAATCTGATTTTCGCTTTTCAAAATGCAAAAATTGATGAAAATTTCAGAATTTGGAAAAAAAAATACACTATACCCTAAACCTATGTAAGTATATGTATATGTAGGTACCAACTAAACTATGTGCGTGCAGTTAGCACCGCCATTTTTGATTTTCGTAAAAATAAAAACGTGCTGTAATGTGTTTAACTTGTGCCGCAAATATTTTTCAAAAATTCGCAAATTTTCAAAATTTTACGGATGAATTTTTTGTTCAATGTTACGATTTAAAAAAAAAAATTGTGCTTTGTTTTGTGCTAAGTTGTGTCATGGAACGAAAAGATACAAAAATTCGCATTTTTGCAACTTTTAAGGCAAACAATTAATTTTGCGAAGCGTGAAGTTGGCATCGACATTTTTGATTTTCGTTAAAGAAATGTTGTGCTGCCATATGTCCCCAACTTCTGCTGCCGAATTGTGGTCTATAATATGCTCAACTTGTGCTGCCATAAGTTAAAAAAAAAAAATCTTTTCTTTTTCGCAAAGATTATTTTCTCCATAAAAGTTGCATACATATGATGTTTTTTTGTCTCTTCGGCTCTTAGGGCCACAAACTGAGCACAAAACAGCAAAACTTTAATTTTTTTTTTTGAAATAGTAATTTTGAAAAAATAACATTCGTAAAATTTGCAAATTTGCGAATTATAAAAAGAGGATTTTAAGGAGTCATCTTCACAAATTAAAAAATTCCAACCCTATAATGAAATTAAAATTAATAAACCGTACATTAAAATTTATCGAAAGTGCATAATAACTGTGCATATTTGAAGACCTCCTTTTTGAAGATCCCTTGGCTACAGGTTGATGAGTGGACTAAAACCGATTTCTTATTTGAAAGAATCCTTAAAAACTATCATAGCGCCACTCTTGTTGAACTAATCCTGCAGCTTATTTGTAATAATTAAGATTTAGAAGATAGGGGGGATAGGGCTTAGGAAGTTAGCACCGCCATTTTTGATTTTCGTAAAAATAAAAACGTGCTGTAATGTGTTTAACTTGTGCCGAAAATATTTTTCAAAAATTCGCAAATTTTCAAAATTTTACGGATGAATTTTTTGTTCAATGTTACGATTTAATAAAAAAAAAAATTGTGCTTTGTTTTGTGCTAAGTTGTGTCATGGAACGAAAAGATACAAAAATTCGCATTTTTGCAACTTTTAAGGCAAACAATTAATTTTGCGAAGCGTGAAGTTGGCATCGACATTTTTGATTTTCGTTAAAGAAATGTTGTGCTGCCATATGTCCCCAACTTCTGCTGCCGAATTGTGGTCTATAATATGCTCAACTTGTGCTGCCATAAGTTAAAAAAAAAAAATCTTTTCTTTTTCGCAAAGATTATTTTCTCCATAAAAGTTGCATATATATGATGTTTTTTTGTCTCTTCGGCTCTTAGGGCCACAAACTGAGCACAAAACAGCAAAACTTTAATTTTTTTTTTTTCGAAATAGTAATTTTGAAAAAATAACATTCGTAAAATTTGCAAATTTGTGAATTATAAAAAGAGGGATTTAAGGAGTCATCTTCACAAATTAAAAAATTCCAACCCTATAATGAAATTAAAATTAATAAACCGTACATTAAAATTTATCGAAAGTGCATAATAACTGTGCATATTTGAAGACCTCCTTTTTGAAGATCCCTTGGCTACAGGTTGATGAGTGGACTAAAACCGATTTCTTATATGAAAAACTCCTTAAAAACTATCAGAGCGTCACTCTTGTTGAACTAATCCTGCAGCTTATTTGCAATAATTAAGATTTAGAGGATAGGGGAGATAGGGCTAAGGAAGTTTAAAAAAATGTGCTGCTGTCAAAAGAAAAAGTCCCAAATCTTTAAATCAGGCGAGTGTGATGGACACGCCACATCACCTCAAAGAGAGTCCAGATAATCCAGAAACATTTGCCTCAATACCGCAAGTGAAATTCGAAATCAGTAGGCTGTGGTATCGTCTTGTCGGAATCAGGTGTTCTCTAGGTTCTGCTCTTCAGCTAATTCCCGAAATATTGGCTGTAGGTAGACTTGGCATATTTTCGGGAGTTATGGATGCTCCTAAAAGTAAACTAACAGTTTGTTTCAAACTTCTCAATCCAATACTAACTTGGTTGTGTTAGGAGGGGTCTAAGACGAGTATGAGGAAAGTTTAAGCACTGCTAGCACGTTTTGTGGCGACAACAGAACAGATGATTTCGAAAATATTTGTATAGCGCAATTTTGAAGTGAACTTTGGATAATTTCGGCTGAAAACTAGAAGACACTTTACAAAAAAAAAAAAAATGAGACCACCTATCTAGCTTCCTCTCAGCTCAAGAGTGACGAATTTGAAGCTCGGTAGTTCTCTCCGATCCAACCTTTTTGAAGGTAAATGGATTTTAAAACTTCTAGTTCAGTCTAGTCCATTTAAACGCAATTTCAATACCTGCTAAAAGATCACATAATAACTTAAGCTTTTAACTAAGATTATCCCTTCTTCCACTTTGAATGTTAATTAAAATAAAAGCTTATACACGCAAACTTTAAGCTTTATGACCAAATTCAATTTTTATCATCGTTTAAAATTGAAAAGTTTGCATGTATTAATAATCTCTTTGTTTTAATTTATAGTTGAAAATTATTTTAATCCTTTTCAACAAAGCATTATGATAACTATGAAATAAATCAAGAACTAAAAAAAAAAAAAAATATACTCTTCCTTTAAATTCCCATATAAATCTTAATTCCTCTCCTTCATCATTCATCCTCAAAAATGTACAAAAAAAAAACAATTTAGTCCTTCTGTCAGCTTTAATAATGTCCTTATCATTTTTTGTCTCTCCTCCATCAACTGTACTCCCATAGAATTCTCTTCAGCTAAAAATATTTCATTTTATTTCCAAGCGATGAGAATGGATTTCTGCTGCTGCTGCTGTGAGCTTCTTAGATCATCTCAAGGATGTGCGGAAATGAAAGTAATCCGCCATCTAAAGAGGGACATTTTACAAGAATATATATATATATATAATAAGTTTCTATGTATTTGTATATGTTTATGAATGTGAACTGCTTTTATTCCAATTCAATTGACTATTATTGCAGTGTATCTATGGTATATTCCATTTGAAGTGTCCATTATTCTTGAAGGTCCTTGAGCTCTCTCACACTTTCCCTCTGCAGACAGCATCAGCTGGGGGGTTGTGAAAGTTGAATGGGCAAGATAAATCAAAATGAATTAACACGTCCTTTGTGAATTAGTTAAAAGATATGACAAACAACAAGGACTCTACTCAATAAGGATATCAACTCGCCGTCGCTCTTCGTTCCCTTTATATTATAGGGTCGATTAACTGAGTTCGGGTTACTGACTTTATTTTTGGAGGAGATTTGAATGAATTAATGAAGTATTTGTAATCCTTTCAATTTCAATTGGTTTTAATCAGCCTAGAAATAATCTTATTATCAACACCATATTTCCCAGAGAACGGACTAATTAGCTTATAGTCCTGATAAGCCAACACCGATTAAATATTTTTTTTTGTATTTTGAAAAAAAAAAAAAATAAATGTACATATATTAAAAATAAACATGCAAAGCGATTTAAAAACTCAAAATATACACGTGATGGTAATTCATTGTTTTTGCATTATTTCCACTCAAATTCAGGACTTCAGTTCCCCATATGAAAATATTTAAAATGAAAAAAAAAAGAATACTGATTTAATTAACATGACAGGATACGGCTGAAATGAAATTGCAAAATTAAAAAAAAAAAAAAAAACTAGTTTGCTTGATAAAACAGCGGAATTGTCATCAACAGTTGGATGGGAGACTGCAGGGGTTTTTTTTTGTACAGAGCTCTGCACTGAAACCTCCTTTGGGGATGAGTTTACTTTTTTTGTCAAACAAAAGATCGGATTTGATTTGAATAGTTTTGTATGGATCTACAGATAGAGCAAACAAAAAATGCCTGGCTTCAGGACATACAAACATGCATTTGAATATATGTATGTTATTGGGGAAAATGCAATTTGACAGATCAAGTTAATCTCTTTCGACATCTGGTTTAGAAGGCTTGATGTTATTCGCACGCTATTTTTTGTTCAATATTGTCAGATAAATTAAGAAAAAAAAAACGAATTAAATCAGCATAAATGGCAATTTTATGCATAGGAATGTAAATATAAATAAGAATTGTAATCAAAAACCATAATCAAAACAGTTTTGTTGCTGAATGATTCCAATCAAATAATTGATACAAAAACTGAAAAAAAAAATATGCACGACTGGGTCGCACGAACTTGCTCTTATACGCGATCACATTGTGGTTCTATAGTCTGAAATAAATTAGCTATAGGAGTATATATTTTATCCATTTGCCAAATCTTAGTTTAGTTTCAGGTGGTATTATGTGAGTTTACAAAAATTAACAATATAGCCTAGTGTTGCACATATGCAATATGCATAAAAGGAAATTATACTATTTAAACTGGTAAATTGTTTTAAATCAACAAAACTAGAAAGAAATTGATTAAAATACTTTGAATCCGTTTTAACCCAACGCGATGTATACCATCTGATTTCTTATATAAATTATTTATGAGAAAAAAAAAAATTGAAAATCGTAGGAGCGGTTTTAAAAATAATTAATTTTTTATATATAACATTTCGTTAACATTTTTGAGAAAAATAATTGGTACGCCAATTTAAAGAATTTATTAATGTTGCGTTAAAAATTGAACTTCACAAAAAAATCTGCTACCAGTTTTCGAAATATCGAATTTTCAAAAAATAATTTTGATTTTTTTTTTTTAAATGCAAAAATCATTTTTTAGAAAATTTTGATACGCACTTTTATTTATATTTGTTACAAGCTTCTGTATAAAAAATCTAATTTTATTCGGTTGATCAAATGTTGAGATAGTCGAAAATCAAAGAAACCGTTCTATGAGAGGTACGTAAAATATAAACTTTAAAAATTTTAAATGGTAGATCGTACTAATTTTAACACACGAAAAAACTTTTATGAAAATCGTAGGAGTCGTTTTTGAGAAACAAAATATTTTTCTTAACGGTTTTTTAACATTTGTATGGGAGGCACCGTTATTTTTGAGTATTAGAATAATTTTTGTCAAAAATCTTCTAGATAAAGTTAAAAAACTGTTATATACCAAGTTTAATAAAAATCGACCAAGTGGTTTTTGAAATATTGAGTTTTCAAAAAAAAATATTAAAACTTTTTTTAAAAATCGAAAAAATATTTTTTTTTGAAAATTTTGGTTCACAATATTATTTAGAATGTGTCCATACTAATCTTGATATTTCTGTTTGGTTATTTTATTTTCTCCTTTTTGTGTAAAATTACGTTATTTGCCGTGAATGAAATTGATTGTAAAAAAACACTTAATAACGTTTTTGGTGTGAATTTTTTTTAAATTTTGCCAATAATTTTGATGCACAATTGTAACCTGTCATTTTACCACTAATTAAAAGAATCAATATTGATAATCCGATAATTAACACCAACGTTATTGGCTATTAAATGCACTCATATCGACTGTTTTTAAGATATTTTACAAAACTAACCATTGCAAGGCCCGAGGAAATTGGTTGAAAAAAATGCAAAAGTGTTAAATGCAACAACTAATTCCCTTCGGGCTTAGCTAAGCGCGGAGAATTCTCGGGGCTTAACTTAAGCACGAAGAAAAACTGTGTTACCGGCGTGAATTCCATACTTGTTATCGATAGTTTGTATGGATACTCCATTTTGTTTCTGTAATGGCGTCGCTAATCCCCGATGTCGTTTTTTTTTGCAACCAAAACTCCTCGTGCTTGCAAAAAAACACGGCTGTCTACTCACTGAAGCTCTTTGGTAGTTAAATAATAACAAACAAGCAGTCAAGAACAAATTGAGTCCGCAAATTGGATGGAATTCTACCCCTTTACTCTACACGCTTCATAGTCATGTTGTTTCACATTTTTAGAAATTCTTAGAATTTTATATGTGCTGAAGTTTGGATGAGACAGCTTTTAGTGTACCTAACAATTAATTTTACCGTCGTTATTGACAGAACCACTTTACTAAATTTTGACTTTTACATTGTCAGCTTAACCAATTTTTATTCATTTTTGTATGTAAAGATGCTTTTTGAAAAAAATCAAACATGTTTAAGAAAAGTGGGCCTGGCAGCAGGTCGACTTGAAAAATTATAATAATACTTTCAAAAATTAAAAAAAAATTCAAAGTTCTAGTGATATCAAATAACGAGAAAAATCAGATGTAAAAAAGGGGCGTGGTATTAGACGGCTTTCCGCAAAAGATACACATGTCATATCATGGGTCAATAATGCGAACCTGCTTAGTGATTTCCAATATGGATTTAGACAAAATCATTCAACAATTGATCAGATTTTCACGCTAATGAATTTAGCACAATCGTATCAGGATCAGCACAAAAAGCTATATACTTTTTACGTAGATTTTGAAACCAGCATTTGATTCTATCGATAGAAGATCCCTATTTTACAAATTGTAACTGCTAGGAATGTCAACAAAAATGCCAAATATTCCTGAAATCTTGTACATGGGCACAGAATCAGCGGTATGGAATGGCAAGATTCTATCGGATTCTATCGCTCTGTGGCGGAATCTTTTTCATTTATTTATTTTATTTTGACTAAAACAGTAAGATATGATATCTTATAAACTAGTTTTAGCTTAAAAATTTTTGCGAAAAGCAGAAAGACTACACTTTCTTGTGGGCTGGAAGGAGGATAAGAGTGCTTATGTATGCTGATGATATAGTCCTCACCTCAAGAACTTACTCGCATTATTCTGGTCCTTGAACATTAATGTGCAAAATGGAATCTCACTGTAAACTTGAACAAGTCCAAAATAATGATTTTTAGAAAGGCCGGTGAATGCTATGCTCGAAACGAAAAATTGAAATTTGCTGGAGAAGATATTGAAGTCGTTAAAAAGTATGAGTATCTTGGAATGAAAATCTCGTCAAAAACTTAACAGTCATCTTTTCAAAAAGCTTCAGTGAGCAAAAACAGCTCTAAATTGTACATGGAAATCCTGTATTAGTACAAGTGCTCTCAGTTTTAGTACAAAGCATAAACTTGTACTCTAAATCACTCTTGTTTTATGCTGCACAAGCTTGGGGTTACGAACAGAGCGAAGAAGTTGAAAAATTACTTACACTTTTTCTGAAAAGATTATTTAAACTGCCGTTTAACGCGCCAAACTATATGCTTTTGTTAGAAACGGCAATGTCACCGCTATTGATTTCAACTTTGAAGTTATACATTTTGATTATGTTATTAAAGCAATGTCCCATTCATCGAACCGGCTGACGAAGGTTATTGTTACACATGCTCCTTTTCGAAATCCTTATTTTACAAAAAGTGGGACCTTTTGGCAAGGAGATACAATCTGCATCTCAACGTTTCGATTGGAAATGTGGATGAGTGGAAAGAAAATCTGTATACTTTCATAAGAAGAGTGTTAGTCCAGTCAACGAAGATCTTAAATCATAAAATAAATGCAAAAAATCATGTAGTCTGGGTTATTGTTTTAAAGGGTAGGGGTGACCCCCAGGTACAACATACCAAAAGTCCCCAGCCCAGGCCCGCGAGCTTTAGCCAGGAGGGGGGTTAAAGGTCCCCTTTTCTTGTATTTCGCGAATATTTTGAAAACCAAGGGTATTAGCGGAAAAGTATACACTACAAAATGAAAGTATATTAAATTCTCTACAAAAAAAGCCCTGGTCATATGTTCGCTAGGAGCAATAGTAAGGGAGATGCGGGGGGTATAAATGTCAATAAATCTGAAAAATTATGATATTACGTTACAAATTTAATCTTTATTGATCAATCGACCCAAAAATATTAGAAAAAGTAAATGCATGTTCATTCACGATAATTTCAATAACGTGATGAGATAGATGGTATGTAGTAAAAGAAGGTGGTGGGGGTTAAAATATCGGTATTTAATTTATTTGATACAGTGTTTTTTGTCAAATGAAAAACACTGTATTTTCAAAGGTAAGAACCTTACAGCTTATTTCCAAGTTATTGACCAATACTATGTGAAATGATTTTGGGGGTTATTCGAACAAAAAAATCATTTAGGGGAGGGGGGCCTATTTGCCCCCGTTTATAAGGGAGAGATCATTTTCTAAAACATTGGTTTAAACTGCATATGCAATCATTTAGAAACAACGGCAACAGTTACAATACTATACTATAGCTTTTTGAAAATCTAAAAACCTATTCTATTATTTTATTGTTGAATTAAGTTATCTCAGTCAACAGTTTAAAAAAAAAATGGTTTTGAATTAAAAATTTTGAAAAAAAAAAAAAAATTTTGTGTTTGTATTGATTTTTTTCAATTTTTTTTGTTATAAGGTACTAAATTTTTATTTGATTTTTGATGCTCTCATTAATCTTAAGTCAAACGCTGAAAACCACAGAGTTGTAGGCCTTTTAGTTTCTGAGAAAAATTAAGATTATAAAAACTACTACTTTCTTAAAAAAATTCATTCTTTTCAGTAAGTTCTATAGTAAATTCAAACCGTCAATTTTCTAACGAAAGAAAAATAAAAGCAAAAAATCATGTAGTCTGGGTTATTGTTTAAAACGGTAGGGGTAATCCTCAGGTACAACATACTAAAAGTCCCCAGCCCAGGCCCGCGAGCTTTAGTCAAGAGGGGGGGGGGGGGGGGGGTCAAAGGTCCCCTTTTGTAGTGTTTCGTGAATATTTTGAAAACCAAGCGTATTAGCGGAAAAATCTGCACTACAAAATGAAAGTAAATTAAATTTTCTACCGAAAATGTTTTATTCATATTTTCGCTAAAAGCGATATTAAGGGAGATGCGGGGTGAAGAAGTGTCAAAAAATATAAAAATCGCCAATTACCTTACAAATTTAGTGTTTACTGATCAATTTACTAAGAAAAAATGGAAAAAGTAAAAATAAATTTTTTATTCAACGGTTATTCTGAAACAAGGCAAAGGGGGTTACTGCTGCCTTATATCTTTTTTTAATATCAATTACTAATTGCACAATAAAATAAAAACTCACAAACAACTTATTTCATGCAGCTACTTTAGTATAACAAAGCTTTAGATTTTCGCGCAGTTGACCGTTGCCCATTTGTTTTTTTTTTCTGTCATTTAAATTTCGTTTGCAATCAATTATTTATAGTTTTTAGCACGATTTCAGAAATAATTAGTGCGTGTAAATTGATCAGTAAACACTAACTGACTAGGGCTTTTTTTGTAGAGAATTTAATATACTTTCATTTTGTAGTGTATACTTTTCCGCTAATACCCTTGGTTTTCAAAATATTCGCGAAATACAAGAAAAGGGGACCTTTACCCCCCCTCCTGGCTAAAGCTCGCGGGCCTGGGCTGGGGACTTTTGGTATGTTGTACCTGGGGGTCACCCCTACCCTTTAAAATAATAACCCAGACTACACGATTTTTTGCATTTATTTTTCCTTCGTTGACTGGACTATGTATGAGAAATTAAGGGAGGAGTTTAAAGAGCAAGCTAAGTCATCTCTTTACAGGCAGTTTTACGGCACACTGAACTATGACTTAACTGAATTAAATTATTTCCGGAATGAAAACAATACTATTGAAAAATCAACGATCTTAAGAGCCATAGGGGAGGGATGATCTTCCGTTATTTTGCACTTTATGTAACCATGGGGTTCGGGAAGATGTATTCCATTTTATCCCAATATAGCTTACACTGGAGAGAACAACAAATATATTGAACGGAATTGAAGGCTGGGAGAGTCTCACCGAATTCTGCAAAGAAGCTGCCAGCTACAGAGCTAAAATTATAAATGAAGAGATTTAACTTTGTAATATAAAAATTCTAACCCATGTTTTGAAATTGTAATTAAAAAAAATGTCTTTCTTTAAAAAAAAGCGTATTATTAAATAAAGTTTTGAAATTATTATTTTACTTGCCATCTGAGGTGACGGCCTAGGCCGTACCTTAAATAAGATTGTATGTTAAACAAATTTTGTTACACTTTTTAATCATTATAACTTTTAAAGAAATAAAGCAATCTATCTAATCTAAATCTAATCTACACATGTCATGGTTTGTGAAAACATTCCTTTGACTTATAAGGAGAAAACTTAAATATGATTCAATTGGGGGTGGCAGAGTGCATGGTGCAAGCTATTTTCCCGCTGCTCATATAGGAAGAAGTTTAAAAAGATTTAAACAAAATCTGTTGAGTTGTTTTCGAGTCTATAAGCTTCATACAGACAAACATCCAGTTTTATGTACATAGATATAAAATGTAAATAGATGATGTATGTTTCAAAACAAATAAATTTGGTGCCACGATAGATCGTGGAGAGCCTGATTGGCCTAGTGACTTATAACTCTCAACTATTCCCCTGTGCCTGAATGGTGATTTATGTTTAGATTATTTTTTTATAGATCCAAATATTTTGAAAAATTATTCCCTCGAGAAATTTAAATTTCTATTTCTCTGATATCCAATCTGGTTTTCCAATTAGTATTTCTCTGACACCCAATCTGTATGAGCCGAGGTATATATTTTCTTGTTTAACTATTTGTATTTATAAATCTTACAGAAATCCACATTAAATACGTTATCATTTCCTAAAAATTCTCAAACATAGCATTTAAGAAACCGAATCTACGAAAACATGCTAAATTATTTGTATCCATTTATCAAGGAGCTTAGTAGATGTCTTAAAAGTCAAACAAAAAGAACCCTATTATAGTCTTCTGTAAATCTGTTTATTCCGTCACGAAGTCTCACTCTTGGGAAGAAAAAACAAAATCCCATAAAACCACGCATACATCCTTGTTAGTATGTGTTTTTATTTTACCTAGTAAGACAAACCACCTCTCCCAATAGAGCAATACAAACAAAAATGTTCCACATACGCCACAGTGACTGGGAACATTTTTACTATTCATGTTTCATTCTCAAGAACTTTTCTATATGTAGCTTCCTCCCTTGAGAGAAACCCTCGACTAAATCCAATTCAAGTGTATTTTTTTTTTCTATTAAAAACAACACAAAAAGAAAGGAAAGGATGCTGTTGACAAAGAGAGTATTATGTAAAGTACTTACCGACACTTCGGGTGTATTCCCAGAATTGTGGAAAAACAACCCGGCAATAAGCGCTGCTATGTTAGCTGTGTACGAGGCAATGAATATCACACTGAAACCACCCCAAACATTGATTAAGAATTTATTCGGCCACGATTTGGGGGCCTTAAAAGCCACCAGATGCCCACACAGCAATCCCCACATAACCCAAAGTGCTGCAAAGAAATAAAATGGAAAAAAGCAATAATAAAAATATTTCACCATGATACGATCCACATAACATCCACATGGAAGAACTTAATGTTTATTGGGGTGAAAGTTCGTTTTGGTGGTGGTAAATATTAGTTATGCACTTACCTGATGACATACTGAAGTTTTTACTCCTCTGCCGACCCCAAGGGTTAAGCCCAAACGGACTTAACCACTCATATATAGCTACAGCAATGGCTGTCACGTTGAGTGACGTGAAAATGGCAATCCACAGCTCGGGAGAGAATGGCAGCAGGAAGGCCAGCAATGGAATTTCAGACTTCCTCTTTGGCGCAGCCAACAAGGATACACCTCCATGAAAATACGGGGCACTGAAGTCAATTACCTCGGCACGAGCCCTATAAAATAAAAACGGAAATACACGTTCATACATTGGAATGTGTTATGAAATGGGGATGGTTTTTTGGAATTATATAGCATAATACCATAAGCACTAAGCACACACACCTTTATTCAGAGTTCATTTAAAATAAAGAAAAATAAAATAATTTTCTCTCTCGTCCTTGTGAATTTAATTTTGTGAGGGAAATTCTTAAATTGTGTCAATTAAGGATATAAGCAAGGAGTGAATGTTATTTCCTTTTTGTTGCAAATTCAAAGACATAAACTGCTTGGCGTAGAGTTTAAGGATATACGAGTAAGAAAGAACGGTAAAGAATGTGTTGTTTTTTTTTTTTGTTGTCAAGCGATGTTTTTTCTCTTTTCTTAAGATTTGATATGCAAATCCTATTGAGTGAGAACAAATTGGAAATGACAGATTGGTGATTGTGGTTGCGGTTGAATTTATACTTCGGTTATTTTATTTATTTTTTGTTGCACAATTGCTTACTCTGGGAGTCACGGACTATCATTTTTTTTTGCAGGAATTTGATTATCCTTGTGGTTTATTTTCTTCTGTTTTCATTTTCAAGGCATGCTGGTTTCACTATTAACCACACACTACTTGAGTGATTTTAAATAAAGTCACAACTACTTTTGTTGGCAAAATTTTATATGTATGCATGAATGCATTTCTGATCGGATTTGAATAAGAGAAAATATTTAAGTCGTCTATCTCTGTTGTGTTTATACATACAAATGATAGAAAAATGAAATAATTTGAAACTTGTGCATTGAAATAATTTATTTATTTGTTTTATGTCTTTCAAAGATCTACACGAAATAGAAAAGGTTGTGAAAAAGTATTAAAGCTGTAATGAAATAGTATCAGAATATACTCAAAGAAGTTGATAGGTACTAAACATAAAACGTAATATGGATGCCTTTTCTGTATTTTATGGTTTTTTATACGATATAGAAAAAAGTAGTGAAAAAGTATCAAAACTGTAGTGAATTAGTATCAGTATAGTACTTAAAAGCGTAGTTCTTATTATAATCATGGTACTAAAGGCCTGCTTTACTGCTTTCGAAGTGCAGACTCTATTAAAAAAACATTTAAACCAGTTTTTGAGTGCGAGATTAAAGTTAAACATGAGTTAACTCATCAAATTTGTTGAGTTAACTCAAGATTAACTGAACAGATGTTTTTTATGTTTTATCCACTGAGTTTGTGTAGTCGTTCCACATTAATTCTCCACCGAAAAATTGTTTCCTCGGTTATATGGGCTAATTTACTTGTAGAGTTAGCTAACCCTGCTTTAACTCACCACTGAAAAACAGGGCCTTGGTCCTTTATCGATTATCGGACAAAAAGCTAAAAAAAGAAAATCTGGTACTGAGTTTTTTTCCAAAGAAAAGTTCTTTGATGGATAGTTGGTCCTGTGTGCAAAGCAAGTCGAAAAGTGGAGAAGATACCACCCCCCTCAAACTCTATGACCTCCACAAATATGAGGATGATGTACAGTCCAAGAAGTCAAACACACATCGACTTATAATGGGTGATTTTTAAAAAAAAAAACACAAAAAATTCGAAAAAATTAATGAAATATTTATTTGAATCGATAGTTTGAACCTTGCAATTTTATGTTTAAAGATAATTTCATGCAAATGTTGACCGCGGCTGCGTCTCAGGTAGCCCATCCGCTGAGTCCAATTTTGGCATACTCTTTCACACATATCGGCCGGTATCTCACGAATGAATGCATGGATGTTGGCTTCCAGTGCGTCAATCGAAGCGGGCTTGTCCGTATAGACATTAGCCTTGACATACCCCCACAAAAAATAATCTAATGGTGTCAAATCGCACGATCTAGGCGGCCAATTGACCGGCCCGAAACGTGAAATTAACTGTTCACCAAACTCGCCTCGCAATTGCGCCATTGTTTCGCGTGCTGGGTGGCATGTGGCACCGTCTTGTTGAAACCACATATCATGCAAGTCAAGAACTTCCATTTCGGGCAAAACAAAGTTTGTTATCATCGCTCGGTAGCGATTCGCATCATCTTTGAAGAAATATGGCCCAATAATGCCGCCGGCCCATAAACCGCACCAAACAGTGGCTTTTTCGGGATGCATTGGTAGCTGTTGCAATGCTTCTGGCTGATCTTCACTCCAAATGCGCCAAATTTTGCTTATTTACGTACCCATTCAACCAAAAATGAGCTTCATCGCTGAACACAAGCAGCGCGCGATGAACATTTTGAACCGAGCACGAATTTTGATAGTAAAATTCAATAATTTGCAAGCGTTGTTCATTTGTAAGACGATCCATGGTTAAATTGCAAACCAAACTGAAGCTGTTTGACAGTGACACAAGGTACTAAACACACGTCAGCTGTCAAAACCAGTGTTGCCAAAACCAAACCAGCCAAAAAATCACCCGTTAGTTTGACAAGGAGTGAAAAGACTATTCACCACATGGTCAAGCTGAATTAAGTAATTCAGAATATTTACTGATGCATTCATGTTTACTTAAATTGTCATTTCCTCTTCAAATATATCCATTAAAAAAATCTCTAAAGTACATCTTTATTCTATACCTATCTGCGCATTTCCACAGATGTCAGTTTCTCAATACAAAACTGAAGCTCCTGTCAAAGCCATAAGCTGCTACTTACAAAATCCTTCAACATTCGTTTTTGAATAAAAAAACATATGTACATGCAATTTACAAAGTGCTCCTCTCTTGTGCATCGATTAAAATCAAAATAAGTTGCAACGTGGTGGTTCCGCTGTGTGCATACAAATGCAACAGTTCAATATATGAATATCCCTCGACAGCTATACTTGACACAATATGGCTTTCCAATTCGAGAATGTTCCTCGCTATTGACACACACTTGAATCTTCAACTGCAGCGCAAATCCCTATAGTGCAACAGTCATCAGACACAGTGAGACAGAGATGGTACTTACCTTGAGACTGTTAGAGGTGCAAATGACATGTCTGCTGATCCGGATATTAAATCACCAATTATTCCATTCCACTGAACTGCAATGAAATATGACAGATGGGGATTAATTCTAACCATCAAAAGATACTTATTAAACAATGGCAAATTAAAATTATTGACGAAAAGTATGCAACAAAAAAAAAAACAAGGGCAATCGTCTCGTACTTCGCTTTCCATTCGCTGGTGGTTCCCATTTGGCATCCTCGTTGATTGCACTTGCTTCCTCTTGATCATCAATGTAATCATTCAGCACGACCCATTCATTTAGTGATACATCCTCGACCACATCCTTGGGTGCCTTGTTGGCGTCAAAGTCGTTGCTAACCTCGACATTGGTTTGAAAATAGTCGTCGTTGGTGGCAGTGGTAGTGGCAGTGGCAGCGGCATCGTTGTACATTTCACTCGAAATGCCTGTCGCCTGACGTTGATGTCTTTTAAGGATTCGGTGTTGTTGCTTGACACCCATATTTACCGAGGACGACACCTTCTTCGAGTTGAATTCATTGCTATTCAAGCTGTTTTCACGCTCTAAGCTGGCTGAACAAAAAGGGATCTTAATTGAACTCCTTTAGACAGGATATAGGCAAGTAGCCACACACCCACACACCCACGCACACACACTTAAATACTCACTAATTTACACACTTTCATGAACATACTCATTTGATTAGTTCGAACACTTACCGCTGCTAGAAGAAGAATGACGTCGAGTGCGAGTTCGTCCTTCGGGTGAGTGATATCGACGTTGTTGTTGTTGGTGTTGCTGCTTCTGCTGGTTAGTACCGTCTGAATTGGCAGGATATTGATCGTTCACGTCGTCCATCGTTGTAGAATCTTTCGATTTGTGATGCTCTTGCTCCTTGACTCCTGATGGTGGTCCTGATGCTTGTCGATTGTTGTTAGTATCATGATTGCTGCCTGCTCCTGCTCCTCCTTTTCCACCACCCTTCGAAGAGGCTCTTCTGGGCATGAAATCATTCAGTGTCGAGAATTTAGCACCAAATAATTCATCATGAACAATGTACAAATGAAATTCGAATTCCAATTCTGTAGCAATGTTGTCGAGCAGATCCATGGAAAGGCCATAACAGCACTTTGTTCTGTAATTAAAATTAAGAGCATAGAAAAAGTTGTTGTTGTTGTTGTTCATGTACTTATTTTTTGGGTTTTAGGGTAGTTGATTGTTTGCCAATGAGGATATAACAACTATACTGCTATGTAAGTAATTTTGACAAAATGGAGTAGCAAAGAAGAAGAACAGAGTCAACAGTGTGTTAGGGAAAGTGAGGAAACACACAATTTTGTAAGCTATTCAAATCTTTAGGAGTAAAACTAAGTTTTTTTTTTTAATATTTTATGACCTGATCGAATGGACTGCCATTACATGAAAGCCTTCCAAACTCCTTCCACAAACTGATCGTTTAGAAGAGGTATCCCTATTTAGAAAAAGCTTAAATGACAAAAATTTGAGTTTTTAACGTACAAATCCTAAACGGTATAAGGGTTGTAAAAAAATACCTGAAATAAAATTTTTACATTATAAAGGGTGTTTTTTTTTAGACTTGTGGTTTTCAATCTAGCAATACTTTTTTCGGAGTTGGTCTTTTTGACAGCTGTCACTTGATTTATGCTCAGTTTAGTTTGCCATTTTATAATTATTAGACTTACTCCTGAGCAACGTTTGCAAATAGTGCAAATTTATCACCAAAATAATGGTTCGGTTCGCGTGACGCATCGCGTGCTGCGTCCAATATTCGGTCGACATAGTCGCAAAATCGTATAAATTCGAGCAACCATGGATCGGTTTTGCACTACGCTTACTCTAGTGGATAATGCTCATCCTCAGAGATGCCGTACAGTGCGCACCGAAGACGCTATTGCTGCTGTGGAGCAGAGTATCGAAGAAGAAGACCCGAATGAGTCCATCCGCCATCGCGCGCACCAATTGGAGCTCTCGAAAATTGGGCCTCTCGGCTGCAATTTATTCGAGCTAGCCGTGGCGGCCACTTGTAAAAATTTGTTAGTCAATTCGACTTTGTAGTGTTGACATATTTTTTCTACTAGCTAAAATTTGCAAGACTGTATAATGTATTTTTAAAAATTGGGCAATGTCAAAAATACTGGTTTTTTGTTCTTCCCGAATGTGGCGACTGTTTCAAAAAATAATTAATTCTCATATAGGGTTTTTAACAAAAAATATTATATATTTACTTCAGCGGTAATATTTATGGTATTCCTATAAGCTGCTCATGGCCGCTATACTTGCATACTAACCTTTCAAATGCTTTCCTCAAATGTGTCACTAAGATCAATGTGGAAATGGGTCTAGTCGTTCAAAACTATTTTGAATAACATTTTAACGTTTCTTGTTTTAAATTATCACAACAATTTCAATAGTAATGTGTTCCTTAAGTCATATTTATTGCTGTCACTGTCAGTTGTGAAAATTATTGATTGACAGTTCAATCAATTGAGGGTGTTCACATTCGCGTATCTGCTCTGACTTTTTTTTTGACTTTTCTGTACCTCTATCTCGTTTTCACTGATCAGTGGAGATCGGAGGATGAATGAATGAATGTAAGCACATTTATTCAATTCGTGACGCTCGCCGGTCTTGTTATTTTATTTTGTTTGATTGGATTCAGCAATTCATAAGTTCGCGTCCTAAAGTCGACTTTGAGATAAAATAATTTCTCATGTCTCAAATATGACAGCTGATATTTTGACAGATGACAAAAAAAAAAACACTAAATTCAAAATGGCGGCTATTAATCAACAACGCAGACAGATATTTTTTTAAAAATGTTTTACCGAAGGCGTTTTTCTTTTTTAGTTCAGAGCAGAGCATGAACTGTCAAACACAAAATTGTGTTTCTTTTTTAGCTCAGAGCATTCAGAGCTCCAATTTTGTGTTTTTTTTTTGCTCTGAGCATGTTCAGAGCATGTTCAGAGCGCGCTCTATGAGCTGAGTATAAAATAACTGAGCAGACAAAGTTAAATGCTGAACACAAGCATTTGACAGCTTTGACAGTTCAGGTGTGTTTCAAAAATAGTTCAGAGTGCTCAGAGTCAGAACACGCTTCGTTCAGAAGGCGTTCAGAACATGCTCGGCATACTCGGACTCTGTTCAGAGCTCTATTCTGAACTAAAAAAGAAAAAAGTCTCGAACCGAAACTATTCTTTCTAACCCTACTTTATTGTTAACCTAACAAGATGGATCATATTGTCAAGCTGATATTTTCCTCTGGTTCAAGCAAAACTCCAAACCAAGTATTCAAAGGAATTTAAATTGCTCCCTCATGCTCATCGTCATCATATAGTTTGTAAACTTTTGTTTTAAGTATAGTTTGTGAAGTTTCTGATAAATATTTGAAATTTCAACAAACTTACCATCATCGACTTGAAACTACTTACTGAACATGCCACATAATTCTCAAGAGGAAAACGTTTAATTTCTATAGGAAAATGTTGATTGGTATTCTGTGAACAAACCCCACCTAACCCCTCTCTGCTTTTCACAATCAGGAAACTCAAAGTAATTTTAAGGAATTTCCTTTGCGATTTGAAGAAAAAGTCTAATTTAGAAATGGTAACAATCGAAGAAGAAGGGTAAACTGGTACATGTTGTTGCTATTCGAAGATTCTTTAAGTTCTGACAACTGTGTGTTTGAAAAAAGCACCGTTGGAGAAGAAATTCATGTTTAGAAGTCAAAACTAGCATCATCTGGTTGAGTTAAAGGAGTCGCAATTTCGCTAATTAGAGTGTAGTTTGATTAGAAGAACACGAATAAATTGCTTATTCAAGGAATGGAAATTTCTAAAACTTAGGAGGTTCAAATAATATTTACAAAAAAGGGAGTAAACTTAGGAATTTCTTGGAAAGAATTCGAATAAGCTTTTACAATAATATCGAATTAAGAATTATAAAAAAAATTCCACACTTACTCAAACATGGGATTTGAAAAATTATCCGTCTCATCGGAAGGCACTTTGCCGCCATGATCCAATACATCCTGCGTAAAACGTTGCTGAGTCTCAATATTATTAAACATAATCGTTAGATTATGTTTACGATTCGGCAGCAATCGATGGCACGGCAATCCACGCAAACACAATCCATCTTCATCCAGTTCGGAGGCCATTACAAATGGCGGCGCTAAGGCAGTGACAACACGAAACACCGTTCGTGATTTCGCCGACAGGCCTATCGAAGATGCAACGCTGTAGAGGGCCAATCTAATGTTAGACTTACGACGTTGTTCTTTACCTGAGACAACAATGTCTCCTCCTGGCCAAACTATCGTATCCAGATGAACGTTCCTGCCTGCAATTAGACCAACTCGTCGCCACTTGGTCGATTGGTAGCGCGGTCTTCTTCGTTGCTGAGATCGATGACGGACTATCGCTAATTCGTCTTCGAACAGTTGCATCTGGCGTCCAGTGGTGTCGGGGACCAGGTTGAGGATTTCGAATTTTGTTATTAACGGATGTTCCCGCTGACCACCTTCAAGGGTGAGATCTCCGGACATTGCCTGCGATGTTGTTGTCTTGAGAGCTCTGGAAATAAAAAGTTTTATACGAAACAGATAAAAATGTTTGTCCGTTTATAGTGTTTAAAATTTTAATTTGCGTAAAATCTGTTTGTCGTTGTTTGGGAGGCGAAATCAGCCTCAGCACTCAACCAGGCACGGATCGCACGAATTTGCTATCGGTAGTTCAAAACTAGCTGCTTTTTTCTCCAATCCCCGAGGCCATTCGACGAAAAAAACAGGTCACAAATAAACAATTTACATGTTAAATGCAACAATAAATAATCTACTACGGGGTGAATAAAGCCTAGATAATTTTTGGAGCTTAACGTAAGGGCTGAGAAAAAACTGTGTTACCGGCATGAATTGCGTAGCTACTTGTTATCGATAGTTTGTATGAAAGCGTCAAATTATTTTTGTTATGGTGTCGCTAATCTCCGAATTCGTTTATCGTTTTCATCACCCAGTTAGCTCCTGGATTGGAAAAACCCGGTCAAAACTCTTTTTCTTTATGTGAATTTTTGGCATTAACCTGAAACGCAGTTCTTAATGAGCGAAAACATGGGATTTTTTAAAATTAAATGCCAAAAAGGACTGTATAAAAATACCCGCGAGATTGGACCAAGATGCGTATTATTGTTAAGGGTTATTTGTAGATTTTTAGTTTATAAAGGGTGGTTTTTCAAACGTGTGGTTTTCAATCTGGCAATACTTTTTCAGAGTTGGTCTTTTTGACAGCTGTCACTTGATTTATGCTCAGTTTGATTTGCCATTTCATAATAAATAGATTTATTCCTGAACAACGTTTGAAAATCATGAAAATTTTTTACCAAAATAATGGTCCAATATTCGGTCGACATAATGGCAAAATCGCATAAATTCGAGCAACCACGTTTACTCTAATGCGCATCCTCAGAGTCCATCCGCCATCGCACGCAACAATTCTAGCTGTCGAAAATTGGGCCTCTCGGCTGGAATTTATTCGACCCAGCTGCGGCGGCCACTTGCCCGAAATCATTTTTAAAACATAATGGGAAACCCTTATCTGTATAATAAAGCTAAATTCTTGGCCATAACATTAAATTATATGCGTTTTATTTACCCTTTACTTGAATTTACGTCAAAATTTTATTTTTGCTTCTCTTAGGGCCAGTTTTTCAGTGGTGAGTTAAACCAGATTTAGTTAATTCTAGAAATAAATTAACCACCAGTTAACTGATAAGGAACCAGCTTTTTGGTGGAGAATGGATGCGGAACGACTAATAAACTCGGTGGTTAAAACTTCAAAAGCATCTGTTCAGTTAATCCTGAGTTAACTCACCATATTTTTGATGAGTTAACTCTGGTTTTACTTTAATCACGCACTGAAAAACTGGCTCTTAGATGCCTATAATAATGAAATAAAATGGTCAAATACTGTTAAACAAATTTGAACTCGTTACAGTAGTACAATTTAAAATATTAGTCGACAGAAAGCGGATATTTTGTGAATATAGTACATACAAACTATCCGCTTTTCTCCAGGATGAGGAAGGTTTCTTCTCGCTGATAAGACATGTTAAAGAATACCGAAATTGAATCTATTTTACATATTTATACATATATCTACACATAATGATTCCTTTTATACGAAGGTCCCACCAAGGTCAAAGGGAAAAACATAAACTATGCGGGTATACAAATTCTTACGACAGTGGCTCACTTAGATATCAAAAAAAAAAAAAAATAACAAAACAAAACACAATAAAAACACAAAACAAGTGGCTAAAATACCACAGATCCCTCAAAACACATAAAAGGATATAATTTTTGTTTTCTATGTAAATATCCACAAAATCCTTTTTACACTTCTCGTACATGGCTCAGTATCAGCCAGAGCAAGAGAAATAGCAGAAAAATAAAATGTTATTTTGATTTTCCTGCTGTGTGTGAATGATGCCAGGATACGCCAACACAGCCAACCCATAAAAAAGGACAATCCAATAAAGTGGTCAACTCCTACAAAAACCGGTAGCGAAAAAACACCCATAAACATTCACACTTTATGGGTGTCCTGCAATGTATCTTTACTGAAATATAATGTACCTACACATAAAAAAGAGCTTCTATAGGTATAGCTGATGCTGTTTCTTGTTCTTCTTCTGTTTCTTTTCTGGATTCAATTTCAAAATGAAATATCTTTTTGTCATTACTCGGTTCTCGGTATATAATATTCTTCTTAAAAAAAAAAAAACAAAGGAGGGTTAAATGTGCTATTGTGAGTTTTAAATTGTTTTAACAGTTTATAAGCAAGAAAAAGGATTCTATTCGGTCGGTGCTTGGTGGGGGAGTGAAGTGCATTTTGCAGAATATAGAGGATCCTTTGATTCGTCTTTGGTTACACAATGACATTGATGGAGATAATGATGATGAAAGAAGATGTCAAACGAAAATGAGTATCAGGATTTTCATTCGTTTGCCAAGACCAGTGCTATACAACTACGAGTTTAGAGTCGATTTCAATTGAACAAACATCGGGAAAGGGATATTAGGAAATGAGAGTAATGTGAAAATGTGATGTATGTGTTGGTACAGGACTAGTTGGCAATTCAATTTATTTCTTCCAAGCGACAGAAAAGGGTATTCTTTTTGTTTTTATTGTGATTCACTTGGTGTTAACTGAAAAACAGAAAAATGTTCTTTACAAGCACACAAAAGAGATACTAATTCAATTGATAATTTGAAATTGGTTTCGTATCATTGAAAATTGTTAGAAAAGGTCCATCGGTCTTCTGTAGGTATCATCACAGTTGTATATTAATATATGGCTAGAGTAATTTTCACTTGCATTGAAATGACACACATATGTAGGTGGTAAACCATGGACTATGTTCCACGCATATAGAGGATACTTTTGATGAACTTAATAAATCGGTTATTTGCATAACTCCCCGACTCCACAGGGCATACAGATGGCCAAAATCACAACCACAATCCAATCAACAATTTTTGTGCCTCGATTAGTTTTTTTCTAGACATGTTCATAATCCGTGCATCGCTCTTCCCCAGTGGCATAGAGTAGGTACCTAGTCCACTCAACAATCCGAGTCAAACGCACTAAATGAAATTTCAGAACTGTCACTTAACTGTCACTTTTCATGTGTCATAACAAAAACATACCAACTTTTTGAGCAAATGCCGGGATTTTGTTTTTGTATCTACGATCTACCATGCACATGGTAGGTCTGTTTGGTACAAGGTACATATCGGGTTTTTCAATAAGAGCGCTACAAAAGTATTTTTAAATAAAACAAAAACGGTTTTGGATATCAATAAAATCCTTCATTCCTGTACAAGAACGTTTGATGCCATTATGTATGGAACTCGATTTCTTTTGGATGGCCTCCACGGGCACGCTTGCAGAAGTCCAAACGCTGAACCCAATTTCCGAGGGTTTTCAAGCATAAATCGGCCGATACTGCTGCAATTTCACATTCGATATTCGTACGAAGTTCATCAATCGTCGCTGGCTTGTTGGGATAGACCATAGACTTGACGTAGCCCTAAAGGAAATAGTCTAACGGCGTCAAATCGCACGACCGAGGCGGCTAAGCGACTGGACCATTTCGTGAGATAATACGTTCTCCAAACTTGGTTTCCAATAAATTGATTGTGACATTCGCTGTGTGGCTTGTGGCGCCGTCCTGTTGGAACTACATGTCCTCCAAGTCCATATCATCCAATTGGGGCCAAAAATATTCGGTTATCATTGAACGGTAGCGATCTCAATTCACAGTAACGTGCCGGTCTTGGTCATCACGGAAGACGTTACGTCCGAATGACGCCGCCGGCCCATAAACCACAAAAAACCGTAATTTTTTTCGGGATGCAATGATGACTCATGGAGTACGTGTGGATTGCTGCATGACCAATACCGCATGTTTTGTTTATTGACGAAGCCATTCAGCCAGAAATGAGCCTCATCCCTGAAGATGATTTTTCGAGTCACTTTACTTGTCAAAATGCCGCCATGCTGACACTCGAGCCGCCACGTTTAATTTCTGACTGACAACCTGCGCAATATATTACCTTAGATTTGTGTACTGTGTGTTTGGTAACGTGAAATTTCTAGCGAATTTGCACAAAATTGCACGATTTGTCACAAATTCCTGTTTGTTACCTCGAAAAAGTTGCAACGAGAGAGAACATCGAGAGAGAAAAAAATTTCCCCTACATTGGATAACTTGCAGAATTGTGCTACATAAATTACTGTGTGCAAGAAGAGTAAAGACTGTCAAAGCACCCAGCTGTTAGCATCTTTTGCTTTTAATTTGAAATTGTGGTTTCTGATACATGAAAATTAAGTAATGGGTGATTTTTTAAGAGGTTTAGAACTTTTTTTAAAAAAAAAACACAAAAAATTCGAAAAAATGAATGAAATATTTACTTGAATCAATAGTTTGAATCTTGCAATTTAATGTTTAAAGATAATTTCATGCAAATGTTGACCGCGGCTGCGTCTCAGGTAGCCCATCCGCTGAGTCCAATTTTGGCATACTCTTTCACACATATCGGCCGGTATCTCACGAATGAATGCATGGATGTTGGCTTCCAGTGCGTCAATCGAAGCGGGCTTGTCCCTATAGACATTAGCCTTGACATACCCCCACAAAAAATAATCTAATGGTGTCAAATCGCACGATCTAGGCGGCCAATTGACCGGCCCGAAACGTGAAATTAACTGTTCACCAAACTCGCCTCGCAATTGCGCCATTGTTTCGCGTGTTGTGTGGCATGTGGCACCGTCTTGTTGAAACCACATATCATGCAAGTCAAGAACTTCCATTTCGGGCAAAAAAAAGTTTGTTATCATCGCTCGGTAGCGTTCACCATTGACAGTAACGCTGCGATTCGCATCATCTTTGAAGAAATAGGCCCAATAATGCCGCCGGCCCATAAACCGCACCAAACAGTGACTTTTTCGGGATGCATTGGTAGCTGTTGCAATGCTTCTGGCTGATCTTCACTCCAAATGCGGCAATTTTGCTTATTTACGTACCCATTCAACCAAAAATGAGCCTCATCGCTGAACACAATTTTTCGATAAAAAAGCGGATCCTCGGCCAGCTTTCCAAGAGCCCATTCACCAAAAATTCGGCGTTGTGGTAGGTCGGCTGGCTTTAGTTCTTGCACCAGCTGTATCTTAAAAGGCTTTACGCCCAAATCCTTCCGCAAAATTTTCCACGTAGTGCTGTAACAAAGGCCTAACTGCTGGGAACGGCGCCGAATCGACATTTCGCGGTCTTCTGTCACACTAGCTGATACGGCCGCAATATTTTCTTCACTACGCACAGTACGTAAACGTGTTGGTGGTTTAATGTCCAACAAAGTAAATTTGGTAAATTTGGTCACAATCTTCCGAATAGACTGCTCAGAAGGTCGAGAATGCCGATCATAAAATGGAAGCAGCGCGCGATGAACATTTCGAACCGAGCACGAATTTTGATAGTAAAATTCAATAATTTGCAAGCGTTGTTCATTTGTAAGACGATCCATGATTAAATTGCAAACCAAACTGAAGCTGTTTGACAGTGACACAAGGTACTAAACACACGTCAGCTGTCAAAACCAGTGTTGCCAAAACCAAACCAGCTAAAAAATCAAATAAATAATAAATAACTTGAGAAATTTATAATTTATGTAACTTTTTTTTTTAAATTAAACGCAAACTATTAACAAAGCCAGACTTTTGGCATGTGATTGTTGATGTGAGGAGTAAGATTCTGATTTTTTGTACACAAAAGTTGTTCAATGCGTTTGTTAACTTTCTTGTAAGTTTCTTCATTTTTGAGAACTTCGTTCTCTCTTTGGTGTTTTGACAGGTTTTACAAATTTTGCTGAAAAAAGATACCAAATAGGCCTGATGGTTACTCACACGAATAGGGAAAAAAGAGTAAAATAAGAGAGTTTCTGTTGACACAGAGGACTGGGAAATAAGGTATTGATTGTCTCATGTAATCCCACGGGTGGCGTCCAGTTGTAGAACTGGGGAAATATAGAAAAGAATGCTGCCT
Organism: Leucozona laternaria; assembly: GCA_932273885.2. Classification (NCBI taxonomy): domain Eukaryota; kingdom Metazoa; phylum Arthropoda; class Insecta; order Diptera; family Syrphidae; genus Leucozona; species Leucozona laternaria. The sequence goes on along the minus strand of OW026368.1, from coordinate 14,803,811 downwards.
AGAGTGTGACTCGAACGTCGAACCCACACCTCTAAGTTAGCAGTCAAGCACTACATCCACTGCGCCATTGTCACCCGCTAATATTTACGATGCATATGCACTAGATAAATGTTAGGCGTTTATCTCAGTCTAATTGTAATTTGTAAAGACCGCACAGGCATGCCTGCATGCACGCACAAAAACGCGAATTCCATTGTTCCAGCGACGAAGTCAAAAAAATTACTGAAGTTTTTGGTATTTTTCTGTGAAAAAAAAATTTATTTATTTTAATTTCCGTGAATTTTCAATTTTTTCACAACTCAAATTGATTTTTCCCTTGGGATAATTTTTCCTCCCTTAAACGGGTTGACTGATTTGCTGTAAATGTGGTAAAATTTACATAGAAATGTTATTCCTTAGAGGAGTAATTCGAATGTTTGTACTTAGTAGCTGCCAAAGAATGATTTTTTTTTTCAATTTTTTTGTTCAAATTTTCTCAAAAACGGATTTATTAATTCTGATGAATTTTTGTATCTATAATGCTTGAAATGATTGCAATAAAACAGCGTTTCAGGTTTTTGACAAAAAATTCAAATAACGAAAATAATCACCCCAATTATGAAACTCGTATTTAGCAAAAATATATGACTTTTCTCGAACATCCTTATTATGAAAGTCACTTTGATTCATCTTCCTTACATTTAGTCGAAGTAAATAAAGTCATGATTTTGAAATTAGGAGAACGCATTTCATCGCATACCCGTGACAGTTTTTAGCCGTTGACAGCCTATGCTCGATAGCGAACTGGCTGCACCCTCGAGTTTGAACAACTTTTCACATGATTTAGACAGACGAACAGCTTTACAACTAAACTATGGGTCCACAGTTAATTTTTTTGATGACAAAAAAAAAACACAAAATACTTCCCACTAGGAATCCTCCAAGCTCATGGGATCAGAGTTATCTCTAATCGATCTTCAAATGCAATACGATAGGAATACTTTTTGAGACACGATACGAAGTTCGAATTTCATAATTGGGGTGAATGTCTCATAGCGTTTTTTTTTGTTTAAGGAATTGATGTTAATGTCTGGATTGATTTAATTAAAATTGCAATTCAGTTCTTCTAAGTAATATAAAATTGTATAATAAACAGTTTTATTTTAAAAACAAAAAAAAATCAATTTTCGTTAGTACATTTGACTTTATCTAACATTCTATTTAATTATATTTCAAAACACTTTTAAATGTTTTTAAAATATCTAATCACACTAAAGTGTCACACAGAAGCAATTTCGTGTGATCCAGTTATGCATTTAATTTTTGGAGAGCCTTTTTTCAGAAAAAAAAGTACTAACAAAACAACTATAATTATTGTCTCGACGGCACTGGTATCCAATAGAGTTCGCATTGCAGAGTTGACATACAATTTTTTTTTAAAATGCAAAAAAAGTGGTCAAAACTAACCTTGACGGCACTGGTATAAAATAAAGCCCTCATTGCAAGATTGTCATCATAATTTTGCAATAAAGTTGTTAAAATTATTCACAAGGATGGCTTTCGTAAATATTTACTACCTACTAGTAATCCAGAGGCTTGATTTGGGCTATGTGACATTCTATAGATCAATAGGTGTGTGTGATTGAATTTAAGGCCAAAAATGCAAAATATTTGAGAAAAAAAAAAAATGACAAAGCCTCTGAATTTTGTAAAATACTTTTAAAAGGTTGAAATTTCGAGGACACATTTATTAAGAAAATATTTTCTGGTTGTTTGGCTGATTTCGAATCGCCCACAGGTAATTTACTGCAAGGTTATACAATTTGAATAAAATAGATTGATTAATCAATGAGATACACTTACAGGAATATCTTAATTTTGACAAAATTTGTCAGTCAGAAAATAAATCAAAATTCTGATTGAAAAAAAATTGGTGGCAACCTTGAAACTACTGAAATCCTGCTAGATTTTAATTTCTTGAAATATTTAGTCACGAATGAAGTACATATATGAGAACCTCATCATCATCATCATCGTCGGCTCGACAACCGGGGTCCGGTCCTGGCCTCCTTCAACAAGTCTCTCCACCCATCCCGGTCTCGAGCCGCCGCCATCCAGTTGCGCACCCCAAGGCTCCGGGCGTCCTGGTCTACGCCATCTCTCCAGCGCAAGCATGGTCTACCATGCTGTCGTCTACCATAGAATGTACCACAAAGAACTTTCCGAGCAGGTTCCTCTTCGCTCATGCGAGCTAGGTGACCTGCCCACCGGAGTCTACCGAGCTTAATTTTTGTCACGATATCTGCTTCAAGGTAGATTGCGTACAATTCATGATTGTACCGTCTCCGGAATCGTCCTACGTCCTATGAGAACCTACTATCATATAAATACAAGGTGGCGCAAAAGTTGACCACCACCGATGAATTATTCCGCAAAAAAATCGAAAAAAAAATTACTCCGCGTTCTTTAGGAGTAGGTATATAGTGATTCATGTCTTGTTGACAAAATGTTACAAATTTGTACCAAACGAACTTTATTTATAGCTTCTTAGTTGTTTTTTTGATGTGTAAACATCTATGCTGGCGGTAGAGTGAAAAAAACGTGAACGTTCGTGTGCAACGTTACGATCTGCATACTAGGAAGGGTGCGTTCAGTGAAAAAAATCTTAAGATCACCTTCAAGCAAAAACAAGTCTGTTTTGGATCCGCGCACGTTGATGTTTACACATATTAACCGTGAGTCCCAGTGAGCACTCACACAATTTTTTTTTTTTATAGTCGACATAAAAAAACAATTTTTATTTGGTGACAGGGAAAACAACCCCATCAGCTCATGGATATCGACCGACTCAAAAGTCTATTATAACCGTATATGTACAACCATACCATGCAGTGATTACCGAATTAATTAGTAGTAGAGTGGCAGCGGTGATTTTGAAGGACCACCTGCCATGATGAACACAGCGCATTAATCAAGTTTTCGCAAACGCGCACCTTTCTTCCATTCTCAAATTAAACAAAAAAAAAAAAATAAATAAAAATCAGTTTACCCGAAATGCTGGACAAATTAAAAACAAGCCCCCAAATTCATTTGACCCCGATTGAAAGCAATTCGCACCTCGGGAACTGAATCTGCACATCATGCTCTTGAAGTATACATTTATATAGACTCAGAGTGCTGCTGTACAACGATACGATGATCACCTCTTCCGATTGCCATCCGCACTTTGCAAATGAAAATACCTATATCCTGTCAATGGAAAAACCCGGTATATATAGGAGAGGGTGAAAGCAGCCCCCTAACTGAAGCCCCTCATAACCAAACTCACATGAATTGCATTTGTTTGCTCGTGATGTAGCAAAAAAAAATAGAACTCGAGGCATCGAATTGTAGCACTCACTCTGAACAATAATTTCCCACCGTCCGGACCCAAAGAGTGTATCCTTTTTCAGTCCTTTGTGGTCAACCCTCCTATATATCTCCTATCTCACAGCTCACACACTTCCCTTCCTTCCTTCTATTCATATTGATGTGCATCGGTATCGGCATCTCCATCGAAATTAATTAATTTCACTATTTTCCCAGTCATGTGTGTGTGGTGTCTAGGGGCTGGAGAAGGAGGTCTAGGAAGGCAGAGGTCGCCACACACTCGATGTTCAATTACCGCTTGTGCTCCACCAAATTAAAGTTCCATTGAGAAAAATTGTACACGATTTGTTAACCTATATATCTCTCCTGCTCTCTCTCTCTCCCTCTGAGTTATATGTATAGCTTCTATCACAGTCAGTTTAAATGGCAATGGTATTATCTTAAGCTCGACACCTATTCAGAGCGAATGGCGGCGAATTGAAATGAGGAAATGGAAATACACAATTGTATGGCGAGAATTGTGCGAACCTGAAAGTAATTTGTTTCCGGTTAGATTGTGCAATGTGAATATTATACTGGAAATTGCTGGCGGGCGGCGATCGATGGTTTTGCTTTGACTTGCATTTTAACGTGTTGACAAATGTTTCAAGGATTTTTTTTAAATTTAATTTTGTGGTTTTTAATTTTTTTTTTTCAATTTTCTTGGTGTAAAGCTTTAAAAATGAAAGAGATAAATAATTTAATTTTTCGTTTGGAAAAGGTTTCAAACTGGGTTAAGTTTTTCGTTTGGAATTATACGATGGAAAATGGAAAAAACTTTTTTGATTTGTTATGCAAATTTTTGTGTTGTATATTATTTTTCCAAAGTTCGCAACTGGGTCAAAAAATTTTAAGATAAAACACTTTAAAAGATAAGATTTTTAAAGTAGTTTTCTCTGTCAAGCTTATACATAGTTTGACAGGTCCATTTGTACATATGTATATGTAAAAGTTTAGGATAGAAGTAGTGTCCAGTGTCTTCCGATAGTAAGTTTTTTACATAAATCTGCGTGGATATTATTATAAAGGGTGTTTTTTTTAGACGTGTGGTTTTCAATCTGGCAATACTTTTTTTCGGAGTTGGTCTCTTTGACAGATGTCACTTGATTTATGTATGCACAATTCGGTTTGCCATTTGATAATGAATAGACTTACTCCTTAACAACGCTTCCAAATTGTTCCCAAATGGACCCAAAACAAGATTGCCGTTGATCCCAATTTTCATAAGCAAATTTTGTTTAGTGATGAAGCTCACTTTTGGTTGAATGGATACGCGTCATTAAACAAAACTGCCATATTTGGAGTCATGATAATCCTCAAGCCTATGTTGAGACACCGTTACATCCTCAAAAGGACACTGTTTGGTGTGCTCTATGGGCAGAGGGAATCATTGGTTTATATTTCTTCAAAAATGAAGCCGGCCGCATATAATGTTACAGTCAATGGGGAACGCTATAGAGCCATGATTAATGACATTTTCGTGCCTGAATTAGAGGATGTTGATGTGGACGACCTTTGGTTCCAACAAGACGGCGCTACATGCCATATAGCCAACGAAACAATCAATTTATTGAAGGAAACTTTTCGTGAGTGCATTATCACGCGTGCGTCATGGGCCTGTGCCGTGGCCTCCGAGGTCGTGCGATTTAACACCGCTGGACTATTTTTTGTGGGGTTATGTGAAGGCGCTTGTCTACGCAGATAAGCCAGAGACGATTGACGCCTTGGAAGAGAATATTCGGCGCGTTAATGCTGACATACGGCCCCAATTGCTGCAAAAAGTGGTCGAAAATTGGGCCTCTCGGCTCTGGACGGGGCCACTTGCACGAAATCATTTTTAAAACATAATGCCAAACGCTTATCTTTATAATATAGCTAAATTCTTTTCCAAATATATGCGTTTTATTTCTTTTTGAAAACCACACGTCTAAAAAAAACACCCTTTACTTAAAATAAGTCAAATTAAATCACATAGTGCAGCATTTCCAACAGATTAAGTTGGGGCACCTTCAGCAGGTTATATTTACACACAAAATATTTCAGCACTGACTCATCCTTCGAAGAAATGTGGATGCTTTTTTTGACAACAAAAGTCAGAAAGTCTTTGCTGGAGGTTGAAATGTATGCCTTTATTTAACGGTCTATAATCATTTTATCCGTTACTGTAGGTGTATCGTAAGAATGAAGAACGCCCAACATGATGGGGCAACTTCACACATAAGCAGGCCTTTTGTAGCAGAGTTGCAACGAAAATTTCACAGTAAGATAATTTATAGAAACTCAATATTTTGTTTCACCTTTTTTTCCCCTAACAGGTGACCTAAATGCACCTGATTTATTCTTGTCCGTGGTTATAGCAAATATGAAGTTTACAAAATTAAACCAAAAAATTGTAATAATTCCATCAAAAATGAAGGCAATTCGCACTTCAAATCTTCAGGCAGTCATGAACAATTTTTTGTGTAAGAAGTAAGATTTTAAAAAAATCATTAAAAAAAATATGCACGACTTGATCGCATGAACTTGCTCTTGTGGTTAAATACTGTATGTAACCCAACATTGAAGATGCATGATGTAAATATATATTTAACGAGTAAATATTAAAAGAGTCAAAAGCACTAAAAAATTGATTTTTCGTTTGATTTGTTTTTTGTTTATATAAAATAATGTTTTCAAAAATTTTTAAATGCATTATTGTTTAAATTATTGAGAAGCATCAGATTGCAAAATTATAAGAAAATCGATTTAAATATGGCAAATATATACGAGAATAACCCAAAAATAAGACCATTTTCTCAAAAAACGTTGAATACCTAATTCCGTAATGTGATTTTTTTTTTTAGAAAAACCTGAAACGCAGTTTTCTTAAAATTGATTTATTTATTATAGGTACGAAGTTTGATCAAAATCGTTATAGCCGTTTTTGATAAAATTTGAAGAAACCAAAATATTTGTATGGCAGCTACCCGTTATAGATGAGCTAAAACAAAAATTCGAATTTTCCCTCTAGGAAATCACATAGAAATGCTCTGTACTAAATTTTATGCAAATCGGTCCACCTGTTTAGGCTCTAGCTCAAATAACAGTGGACTCACCGACGCACAGACGCACAGACGCACAGACGCACAGACGTACAGACGCACAGACGCACAGACCGACGGAAGGCTTGACGAAACCCACTTTTTCGGACTTCTCGATTATCGTAGTGTTAGTTTTGATTATAACCTCGAATTTGTTTTTTTTTTACACGAAACCAATACTTGCCATATAGAGCAAGTAAAAATGTAACTATCTAATGAATGCAATAAAAAGAAATAAATAATTATATGAACCACAAAATAATTATACGAGTTTCTTGGGGCCTATTTTACAATGTCTAAGTAAAGTTCTAATTAGTTAATCGACACATACATACAGGCACAGAGGGTCATACATAACTCCACGAAGAAACAAATCAAAGTTGTCATTTGAGCCACCAAAAAAGGTTATAAATGGAAAAATAATTTATTTTGTGGACTTATAACCATTTACCATAGTGTGTCAAGAAACTCAACCTCAGGGTCACCCTTATCTGGGTTCCAGGTCATTGTGGCATTGAGGGAAACGAGCGGGGGCTGACGAACTGGCCATTCAAGGATCAGCCCTTCATAGCTCACTTGCGGAAAGAGTTAATATTCCGCTTGGAGTTATGAAGGGCAATTTATTCTCAATTTTTCTTATTGAATCCAATCGCAGATGGGAAAGTTTTAACAAACTGCGTCATATCCAGAAAGATATGGCCCATCTATAATAAATCTCGAACAATTGATCTGATATTTAGGCCCAGGCGAGACATAGCCAGGGTTGTTGCGACGTGTTCTGGCCACTGGCCTGTAGGAGAATATGCGGCGAAGCTGGGAATTCCGTACAATACTTTATTTTTCGTGGTTGTGGGGACCATCAGGAGAAGGAAACAGTGGCCCACTTCCTCTGTAAATGCCCTGCTCTAGTCAGATCGAGAGCGAAATCTTTTGGAAAGGCTTTTCTTGAAAATCTACACGAACTTTCTGAGATAAAGACCAAAGATTTGATTGCTTTTCTCAAAGCGACAAAATGGATCTAGGTCTAGTTTCGACCTTAATTCCTTCACCTCACCCTTTGGACTCCTTTAGACAGCGCGTAAGCTGAATAAGGGCGTTTTAAGGACCCGTAAGAGGGTATATGTGCAAACCCCTCCAATAATATTCAAAACAAAAATAAAACCACTTTCACCCAACAGTTCAATCCGAGTTATGGTATCAAAACGGCGCACTCTAGCGCTAATTGGGTCACGGAGCGAGTTTGCTCTGGGCCGCCATCTCTATACCTACCTATATGTGTCAAGAAACTAATCAGAACTTTAAATAGACATTGTGAAACGGGCCCTTAATGTAGCAATATATCTTCCATCATTTAGTTTTGATTTAATAATATCTGGATCGAGAGCCACTGTATGGCACGCACATATAGATATGCTTTATTGGTTCCTTATTAAGAAATAAGGATATGGATGTTTTTTGTTTCCAAAAATAAATAAGCAAATGAATCCAATATAACTCTGCCCAGATATTGTACCGATATTTAAACTCTTATTATGTTCAAGACCTTCAGAATCCAATCTAAAAAAATTATTTTGTTTGCCTTTCAAACTGAAATTCTCTTAAATAAACATTTTTATATATTTTTTCTCCTTTCTTTATTTTCTTTCTGACATTTTATTTCTTATTGTTAGCAAAATACCTACCACTCAACACTTCCTTCCGTTTAAGTCGAAGTTCAGGAAAAAAAAAACGAAAAGGTATATCGCATAAAAAAGTAAATGAATCAAATCGACTTTACCCTTTATATTCTTTTCATTCCTATGTACATAAAGATAGAGGTAGGTTTTTCATGCGAGTGCTTATACTTGCTTCTCAATTGGTTGTAGTTATATATATAATGTGCACATGCCCCAGCTTTTTGAATTTTGTTGCCAAAAGTTTTATTACAATTTGCCCGAAGGCTCACCATTCACATTGAACCAATAAAAGGATCTATCTCAAGGCCATCAACAATATAAAATTGAGATTAGGTTTGATCCTTGTACCCAATCTAGTCCGATTGTCAAAGTAAGTCTAATGGTAAGATTTAAATTGTAAGTGCTTATGTAAATGATCAGAAATTAAAATGAACTTGATGCTACTAAATATTTATTTATTGAAACAATAATACAATTAGCTACTCTCTGCCGTTATCCGGATGTATAAAATAAAATAAAATAAAATAAAATAAAATAAAATAAAATAAAATAAAATAAAATAAAATAAAATAAAATAAAATAAAATAAAATAAAATAAAATAAAATAAAATAAAATAAAATAAAATAAAGTCATCTTCTTCCTGATCCGCAGTAACTAAAGGAAGCCACAGACCAAAACTAAGTCTAAATATCTCCCATTATATAAATCTAACCAACCCACCGCATGTCGTTAAATAATTATCAACCACAACCGCCTGATGAAATCTACACATATATGTATTGGGATATTCCACGCGCAAACACATCCACCCACACACACTGATCCAGAATCCTTTTTGAATTTCAGACAAACAGATTATCAAACCAAAATACCCTTGTAATACAATACGACATAATTCAGCTGAAATTCCCGGTGAATTACATATGTACATGCTTAGCAGGGAAATAATAATTTGGCATAAGTGGTGGGAGCTGGGAGAGCGGCAGAATGTCGGATCTGCTAATAGAGCTGGAGCACAACAACGAACATCAGCGCGTCAGCAAACAGGCTTAAGCCCATTATTATCATCAAAAGGAAACACAATGTGATTTGCTCGAGTATTTCTTAAATTAGCTGCATTTGATGGAGGAAACGGAACCGGAAGCACGTTTACACGCTTAACTTTAAATTAGCCTTTTGAATCTGAAAATTATTGTTTCGCGTGGAAATCATTCAACATTAATTTTATTCTTATTCGAAAGGAATAATTTATTATTCAATATTAATGAAAGGCATTGTTAAGCGAAGGATTTTTATCAGAGGGTATGCTTTATCCTTGCTTGTTGATAGTTTGTTAATCCTTGCTAGGCTCTATATAGGTAAGCTATACAGGGTGTTTTGTATAAGATGTGAAAAAAGCCTATAGGGATTGTAGGTTGAGTCAAGATAGGAACAAAAATCGTTGAAGGTAGGGGGTCTTTTTCCCCCTGTTTAGGCGGGAGGGCCAATTTTCTAAAAAAAATCAATAGCAATAGGCACTTATAAGGTAATACCTTTTCTTAAAGCCATTTTTTAATTCCGTTTTTTGAATCAAATTGTTTTTATGTTCGGTTTCACAAATATTTAACAGGCTTTTAAATTTTTAAATAAAGTATTTTGTATGGAATAAACGTCATTTAAATATTTAAAAGCCTTTTAAATAGTTTAAAGAGCTTTATGAAATCGGCCATTAGTGTATAGATTTTGAAAATTTCAGTTTTTTTAGTGTTTGACTAAAAATTGATAAGAGCTTTGAATATTGAAAACAAAAATACTACTTAATAACGTCAAATATTGAACAAAATTAATATGATAATACAATATGAAGAAAATTTGAAAAGGAAAATTCTTCTGTTTAAGTGGAGCGACTGAATAAAATTCAAGTTAACAGCTCACTTGAAATTTTAATTTTCACTTTTATTTTTCAGAATTTCAAATACTATTTTCAAATTAAAAAAAAGTGATTGGCAAAAGTTGTAATTCCGTTAACAAAAAAAAAATTCGTAAATTTGACTATACTTAAAAAAAATTCTATTTTGGTCTCAATTTAAAAAAAAAATACTTTAACAAAAATTCAAATTTGTAGAAAATACTTAATTAAACAAAATTTGCGCAAAGTTCATTTCTTTAAAAATTTCGAAAAAAACTCTCCCATTCCGTTTTTACAAAACAAAAAGTTAAATGAACTACCGAATTATCTTTTACAAGTTATTTTATTTTTTTTTTTGAAATAAGAGCTTGAATTTTTTTAAAAATTTTTAAAAGCAGTGTTTGTTTTTTTAAATTCAGTCATTGAATTCGATTCAGTAGAGCTTTACAAAATTATTATTTGCTAATTTAAGAATCTCACCTAAAGAATTTTGTATCTTGAAAATTTTATTATTAAAAATCAATGATTTTTTTCATTTCATTGGAACTTTTGTAAAAATTGAAATTTTGATTTCAATTTTAAATTTAATTTATACATTTGTATGTACAATTATACATACATAAGTAGGTAAATACTTCCAAAATTTAATTTGAAAAAAAAAAATGAAAATTTTACATTTTTAAAAATTTAATTTGTAAATTAATCAAAAATTCAGTTTATTTTTAAATTAATTTATACAATTAAAAAAAAAAAAAAACAACAAATTCTTTACGTGAAATTAAAAAAATATAAAAAAATGATATTGGAAAATTCAAATTTAGTTGGATTTTTAACATTATTAACAGTACCTCTTATAGAACAGTGTTTTTGATTTTTGACTTATTCACTATCCGCTTAACTAATTTAAATAATTTTTTTATAAACAGAATTCTCTAATAAACAGAAATAATATTTCATTCCAAAAATTTGTTTCAACATTATTTACTTTGAAATTGAATTTAAAAATGAACAGCAATAAATATGTGAAATTTCCGTACCAAAATTATTGTCTCAAAAATCATACATATACAACATTTTTAAATGTTTTACTTGCTCTATAGGGCAAGGCTATTGGTTTCTTATGGAGAAAAAGAATTCGAGATTGTAATCAAAACTAACACTACGATGATCGAGAAGTTCGAAAAAGTGGGTTTCGTCATGCCGTTTTACAGTTTGTGTTACTGTGCGTCCACTGTAATTTAAGCTAGAGCATAGAGCCTAAACGGGTGGTCCAATTTACTTCAAATTTGGTACTGAGCATTCATATGTGATTCCCTAGAGGAAAAATTCGAATTTTTAATTTAGCTCATCTAGAACGCTGTATTTACCATGCAACAGTTTTGATTTTATCAAGTTTTCTCAAAAACGGCTTTATCGATTTTGATTTAACTTCGTACCTGTAACGACCAAAATGATTTTGAGAAAACTGCGTTTCTCTTTCGCAATAGGTATTTCACGTTTTTTGAGTAAATGGTCTTATTTTTGGGTTATTCGCATGGTTTGACTGATTTTGTTATAATTTTGCAGTCTGGTGCTTCTTTGTAGTTTAAAAGCAATATCGCATTTAAATATTTTGAAAAAAAACATTTTTTTAAACAAAACAAAATCAAAAAAAAAAAAAAACAAAAAAATAATCAATTTTTTAGCATATCATAATATCATATGCACCTTAAAGACCTGGGGCCGAATTACCGCATCAGTTATCGATTAATACGTGACTGAATTATGTGAGTTTGGTATTACCGCTCACGTTATGGTGTCATCATCCCCATAGGTTTTACTCGTTCATTCGATCACTGATGGCACTAACTCGATCAGTCACTGATGCGGTAATTTGGACCCTGATCAAGATCAAGTTCGTGCGATCCAGTTGTGTATATTTTTTCTCATAAATTATGTTTTTTTTCATACAAATATGATGTTGTATACCAACGCGGTGGTTTCGAAACAGTTTCAGTACTTTTTTAATAAATTTTCTTTAAATATGATTATGCTGGTTTTTAACAATTTTGCAATTTAAACTATGGGAGCAGGTGCTACATTTGGTATGAGTAAAACACTTGAGAAAGTGTTCAAGGATTGAGCATCTACGTGTTTGATGAGCACCTCTTCAATATTAGCACCTGCTCCATTAAAAGGTATGAACAAAGCAAAGCACGTACTCCATCGAGAGGAGAACCTGCTCCGATTTGTGAGTTAGTTCATTTGATTGCTCGACGTTGAAGTAAATAGCTCTTTATATTTTTGTCCATAAATGGGGAGTTCAAGCCAAATTTTAAATCGCAAGGTCAAATTTTATAGAAGGAGAAGAAGAGAAGGATTTTTAAATGATTATCGCGTTCTATGCAGATTCAACAAACGAAATGTGGATATCTTGGTGAATCATTTTCGTGGGAATAGTTCAGAAACAAGGGGTGTTGCCTTAACAAGGATTGAAAAAATACGAATTTTCCTTCTCTTCATAGGTGATCCAGGTTTTCAAAGTGGAGTTAGAGAAGACATTTAAGTATAGACCAGTCCATGGTCTCTAAGTTCCCTGACGAACTGCAGAATGCAAAACACGAATGGCAAGAAAAATACAACTTTCCATCAGCTATTTAATTGTACTCATGTTCCTTTCATCAAGCCAATTGTCGATGGGGACGATTACAAATTACAATAACATCACAAAAGGATTCTACAGCACTAATGATCTGGAAACATGCAATTCCAGAGATAAATTTACGAGTATTGACCTTTCATGGCCAGGATCAGTGCATGATTCAAGAATTTGGAGAAATTCTCGGGTATTTAAAATCATGCAATGGAATGAAGCTAGTGCCATTTTAATTTTTTATTAATCATAGAAATGAGTTGCAAATACAAAAAAAAAACACAATTGAATTTGACTCGGGGTATGAGAGCACCTACTCCGTGTCAAGGAGGAGGTGCTCACTGGTTGGAATATAATTATATTCATACGAAACAAGAGCAGGTACTTTTTTTTTAGCATCTTCTCTGATTTTTATGGAGCACCTGCTCTGAGTTCATGATTCGTTTTATTCATATCACCTAAGACCCATCCTTGCATGCATGCATAACGCATACTGTTCATTTTTTACTACTATACCTTAAAATAAAGTTTGCAGGTGACATAAAATATAGGCTCCCCCTACTTATGTTTTTTTCTTAATCAGATGATCAATTAGATTAACTCCCAGACTTTAAAACCAAAATGTCTGCATTGTCGAGCTTTTTGAAAAAGACGTTGTAACTCGTAAATGCGATTTTCTCGACCCCCACTTTTCGTAGAGAATTTTTGTAACCCATCATTGTTTATGTGATTTTATTTTCTAAAATTTTTGCTGCAGACATTTTTGACAACTATACGTCCACTAAAAACTATTGTCGAAAAATTGTTAAACTTTGGGATACAAAAATTGTTTTTGACTACTTTGTTTTTCAAAAATTACTGTCAACATAAGCTAATAGTTTGGTTTTTATAAAAGTATACAACTTACCATAAAAAGTCTTAAATCAAAAGTTATAAAACTATTTTAAATCAATCAGAAATAATTCCAAATTGAATTAAACAAAAAAAGAGAATTTTGCTCAAATAAAAATTATATTATATCTTCTTCTTTATTATGTACATATATATGTGGGATCACCCTGTTGGTGATCTATTACTTCATCCACAAACTCACCTCACTTGTCAAGCAAAATGTCACCAGAAAGAGAGATGAGGACGCACTCTCATTCTACATAGACTGGAACACAATCGGACTTTCTTTTAATAATTATCTACCTACCGATACTTTCTTTATTAGCTAAATTAATGCTTTACTATTTTCTCAAATTAAATAAAACTTAAATATTATTGTTAAAACTTAAATTGAAATAAAAACATTGGAATACAATCCTATATACCTATATTATTATATTTTACCACCCTTCCGGTAAAGGTTCAGGTTCAGGATAATCGGGATCAGAGTTACCCTCAGGAGATGCACCACCAATTTCACCATTAAAATCGTCACAATCACCACCATCGAGATCAATATCAGGAACGGCAACACTAGCAGCAATAATCATCAACTTGAATGCGTACATTTTTTTAAAAATTCTTAGTAGATAATAATAATCCTTCTAATGTAAAATTGGAACTAATTGTTTTGAAGAAATATCTCAAGTTTTTATACCTAGCTATACGGGAAAAAAAATTGACAAATTATCGAAATGGAACAACGCAAAAAAGGCTTACAGCTGAATTGGGTATAAATTAATAATATTTTGGAATTTTTGATAAAACAGCACATGGGTCAATACCAAACCAAAACGCAATTTATTGCATGAAAATGTAATTGCTCATAAACAAATAAAGATACAACAAATACTTTAAACACCTGTACTTGTTTTTACAAAATTACAAAATTAAATTGAGATAAACAGTTAGATAAATTCATGAGTTGTACATACATTTTCAAATTGCGTGACAAGCGTCTCCAAGTGCAGTCGCAAATTTGTTTTGCTCCCCAAATTCTACCTTTTTAACTACCTTCAATTTGTTGCCTTTTACTGTCTTTTCTAGCACAACGCGTGTGTCTATAATATATACATATATATATATAGAATATAAATAACTGACCCCATATTGTGTCTCAGTCCCCATATTATTCAATAACATTTGTGATTACCCCTGCAGTTTTTGGTTGCAGCGCATTTTATTTAAATCGATTTATTAACTGACCCCTCTCAATTTTTGTGATTTTTTTGTGCTGTGTAATAACTATGTCAGTAAAGTGTGGAAACATTAATTGCACAATTTCTTGTGTTGCTGCAGATCTTATTAAATGTAACGGAATCTGCAATCTGGGTTTTCATCCCCATTGCATAGGCTCGAGTAGAAACATTAAACCATATATTCCGGAAATTATTGTTAAGTTCTGTTTCTTCTGTGATGAGTGTAAGTCTTTTTTGCGCCTGCTCATATATTGCGGGCAGTTAAGTGCAATAACGACCAGCTTAAATTGATTACTGACTCTTTATCTGAACTGAAGTTAGAAGTTCGCCACAACAATCTCAGATGTATCACAACGTTTAACGATAATCTTGATCCAATTAATGCTTCACTGGACAAGTTAGAAAATAAAATTAATAACTTAAAACCACGCCAAGACCTCACGCCAGTTCATTCAGATGTCAATAAAGAGCTACACAAAATGTTTGATTTGCTCTTACAGATCGATTCGAAACTTGAACCCCAACATCAAATACCCAACCAAAATAAAAACGATTTGGATAACGTGAAATCATACCTAGCCCAAGGCTCGATGGCTCGATGGTCAAATTTGACCAACGTATGGACGAATTACTCAACGGAATGGAATGCATAAAAAAACAATCGGATGGATCAAAGGAGTCGATTAATGTTGTTGCGGATGAAATACGTTATCTCTACAGCAAAATCGATAGTAATGTTGAAACGTCCAAAAACAAATCTATTCTCGATTAGATACTTGCCATCAATAATGAACCCACTTTAGCTCCTGATTTAACTGTTCCCGAAACAATCTCGTTCTCAACACCTGAACCGATGTTTATTGATAATATTCCTTCCACTCAATCATCTTCATCTTCGATTAACGCCTCGGTCCCTCCTGTCTCATCAATTTCAACTACAACGACTTCTTCACCACCCAGATCTTCTTCTTCAACTGATGCTCTTACTGCTTCCGTGATCATATCCGCTTCAACAGCTCATCCTGCCTCAACAACGCAACCTGCTTCTGCGTCATCCTTATCATCATCTCGTGAACTTCATGCTACCGTAGCCAGTTCGAATGGTTTTCCTAAACCAACAATAGCTCCTGTTTCATCAGCTACTGCTTCTTCTTCCAGCTTTCCTGGACCACCTACCGACAGAGCAACAGTTAAGTATCTCATCAAAGGCTTACCCAAAAGTACCGATGTACATTGGCTCTCTAACTGGTTCGCTTTTCATTACAAAATCAATAATGCGCGTTTTAAAAGGATTTTCCAATCGGACCGTTATAATAATTCTACGTTTATCGCATACATGCCAATAAAATATGACTGAATGTTCTTCTCCCCTGGATCTAATGTTACTGCATACAAAAATACTGATCCTGCTCAGAAATCAAAAATATCCTTTAACCGTCCCCATAGACCTGAACCCAACTGGCAGTTTAAATTTGGTAGATGTCCCAACTTTAACAATATTCATCCTTTCGTTCCTATAACACTTTTGATGCTACCCATAACTTCCGCCCCCCTAATTACCCCCTTCTTACTACTCCTGCTTGAAAAACTGCTCCTATTTCCTCAACTAAAATAAACTCTCAATCCTTCCAGGCTCCACAAATGTCCTTAAGACATACTAATAGACGTGTTTCTTTTGACTTGTCAAATTCCAATGCTAAAAGTAACTCCCTTAACCCTCACTCCTCCGTAGCCTCCTCTACGAGTTACCCTAACTTTATTCGATCCCACATCCTTAATCCAACACCATCTTCTTCGCATTGTAAAACCTCTTCATTCAATCCAACCTCACAGTCCTACTGCCTCCCTAGCACTCTAACATCTACACTTACTCCCACTCATCACGTATCACAGCCTTACTCCAATTCCATCACCTCAAACACCCCATGCAATGATCCTCAATTATCATCATCCCCTTTCATTGACCCTCTCACCCCTCCAGTAGCTAAATTAACTAAACGATTCGTAGACCTCAACGATGATGGTCGTTACGTTCTCTCACGCCTTCGAGATCGTAGAATTTACGCTTATATTAGCCTTTATCTTGCCTACCTCCACGATAAACACGACTCCGTTTGTGTAGATGGTGTTACCAGAACAAATCTTATAGTTTCCATTGAACAAGAAGGAATCCCTACCAACCCAGAATTACTCAGATCAATTTACGTCCGTTACCGTGAAGCGTATAATCCGATGTTGCAAACGATCTTGCGACTTTTGCCTCTCACGTCAACTCAAATCGAATTTCACATCTTCAAAGAAGTCGGTCCAATTTTAATAGTTTTTTTCTTCCAAAATGCTTGTCGCTCTACTACCAAAATGTCAGAGGGCTTCGTACTAAAACCTCGTCTGTTTATCTAAATTCGTCTAGTCTATACCTTATGATATGTTTGCATTAACTGAAACTAATCTTTTACCTAGTATTAATGATAATGAACTCTTTAACCCCGACTTCAATGTTTTTCGTGCTGATGGTTCTCTGGATAACGATGTGTCCTTTGGTCGCGGTGTTCTTTTAGCAATTCATAATCGCTTCGACTCATCACTCTTCAAAATCTCTGACTCCTCTTCTTTTGAATTTGTCTGTGTCAAATCAAAGGTTGAAAAAATTACCCTTTATATAGTCTGCTGTTACATACGGCCTTGTCAGCCTATTCAATCTTACCAGGTCGCAGTTGATGCTCTTGATTCAATAAGAAGAGATAAAAGAAGAGATTTCTGGCCTTACAAAAAGGTGTATCATGGTATTGTATGTGTAACTGTTGTTTTTTAATATTTTTTGTTCTGTTTTAAGTAATTTTTTTACAAAACTGATCTTCGCAGCTAAACGGGAGGGAATAGATCTCCCTCCCATACGATTTTTTTTCTTGTCTCAACCAACACGCTCTAGCTTTTTGTCACACCGTTTGCGAATCACCCTGCATATTTATTACAATTTTGATATAAACTCATTCTTTCTTAATGTTATTTTAAAATTATGTAAATTAAAACTTCAAAATCACGTCTCGTGCATGTGCATGTGAAATAATTGATGATCTAGAAATAAGAGAATGTCATACTATATGCTTTATGCAATGCATCAATTATCCTGCATTTTCACACAAGAAATAATGCCTCACACCAAATCGATTGGGAAATTATTAATAATTCCAAAATCAATTTCACTTGTTCGAATTCTCTGACACTGATATTTTCATAAAAAAAAACCGTTCAGAAACAGAGACACACATCACCTACACGTGCATAAATAATTTGAATCTATTTCACACGTTTTATTCCACCAAAGTGCTGCACTTACTGAGTCTACCCATCTTTGCACTGAACTAATAAACCACCATAATATAAACCCTCTCTCACGTATGTACGTATATATACCTACCTATAGAACTTAAATTTCTTGGGTTGATTCCAAAAATTTAGACAGAATTTATAGCTAACAGTTGAACTGGGTTTGAATAGGAATAGATTAGGTACACTGAGAGAAAAAAAAAAATCGGGAGCGCCAAAATACATATATAATATTCGGAATTTTTGAATGCCTCATAAAATCACTAAAACTCGAGCCCCGACAAAAAATAATACCAAATTTTATTCTACTACTTTTTAAGTACTATTTACTACCTTTCAATACCTTCTTTTTGAATTGATTAATTTCGGTTCTTTTGATGAATTCATTTGGAATATATGATTAAACCGTCATTTGAATTTCGAAAATAAACTACAAAAAGAATAATGCTCTAATCTATCTTTTAAGCACTTATAGTGCTGCCAGGGCCGGACCAATTATGTGTGTAATATGTGCAAATGCACAGGGCGAAAAATTATGGGGGCGCATTATCAGGGGCAAGAAAATCTGATCTTGCGCAAACAAATAGGTACTGCCATTTGCATTTGACAAAAAAAAACTTGTTCAAATAATCCCTGTGCTAATTTATTTCTTGCACACTATCTAACATCACATACATTGTTGCATTCAAGGAGAATTTAGCTGAACATATCATAAAATTAAAGATCACACTAGAACAACGCATTGAAAGTCTACCTCCTGGGCAATGTGGAAAAGTCTTATGCATGTGTATCAGTGTATGTATGTATGGATGAAAATATAAAAAGGGGCGCTTTCTACAAATCTTGCATAGGGCGCAAGTTTGGCTGGGGCCTGCCCTGAGTGCTGCCCATTTTAAGAGAACCAAACATCAGAAATACTTTAGCACACGAATTTTGTTTCAGTGTTTATGTGCTGTATTTGTTTTGCATAGTGTAAATTGTTGATCCCTTTGGATGGCAGCAAGTTTTTATTCTTCTGAAAATAAAACCAAAAAAACATCTTCCAATGGCAATGGTCTCGTTCTTCTTTTTTTTCTATTTTGTTGGATTTTTCAATTGCATTTACCTACCTTGAATGGAAATCAATTTGAAAGTTCATACATAGCTATACTGTTTTTTTTCAAGAATTTGGCAAAAACGAAGTTAAAAGCCACTTAGACGAAGGAGGAATCTATTTTTGAAAGTGAAGTTTTTTAATGGAAAGCTTCTGTATAGAGGAATCATGGCAAATAATGCTGAGAGGTATTTCAATGTTTCCCTTTCGTTTGAGATTGAATACAGAAATTAAACAAAATCTTTTATTTTTAAATCAACCACTAGAAATATTTTAACCACACAACACACCCAAGCTTAACTAAACTTTAGATTCTCGTAGGTTGGATTTTCGAAGGCAAATAAAGTAAGTCACCGGTGCTTTGCCGTCGGCTTACATTATTCACAGTCAAATCGAATATTTGTAGATTGGTTTGTTTGAACATTTGGAATTCTATTTTCAAAACAAAAAAGGAGTATACTTTTTGACAGTGAGCTTATTATACTACTGAGCTGGAATTTTGATATTATTTTTTGATTTTATTTAATTTTGTTGAAACAAAAACGAAAAAATAACTAAACCAAAATTCTTTCAACAAAATGAAAATGCGAACGTGCCCTAATTTACTGAATGCAAAGTTGAAACTATGTAATCTATTTTGATTACAAAATTTAAGTATGAAATGATCTGTTTAAAGAGTTTAGAGAATATTTAAAATAAATACCTGATTAAATTAAACAAATCTACACCTACTCCAGGAAAGTATTCAAATATGTAAACAAATAAATGTTACTTGCATTAGATCTAGAGTTGGGAAATAATGATTACAAAAATAAATCAATTACAATTATACTTGTAATTGAAATGTCCAAACACATTTTTAATTACTTTCGAATTTAATTGAAGAACTTCAATAACTTATTACATGTTATTAAAGAATTTTAATTACTAATTACATGTAATTGAAAATCGTCAAAAAAGCATTGATGTAATTAATTTTTTTTTTTGTCAATATCGTCTCATATCGCTAAGAAACCTGTTAGTGCATCAGACTCGTTGAAGGTCATTTTTTCTTCTGCCGGAATTGTAGCTATTCCTCGACAACAAAACCTCAACGACACTAACTTTGACATGTTATTGCTGTTGTAGGTTAACCAACTGTTATACTAATAGTACTGTCAAATTATGTTTTATAGCAAAAAAAAATCTTTAACAAGGTTTACTTTCCATTTATAAAGAAGTTCAAAATGAGTTTAGTTTATTAATTTAAATGCCTTTTATTTAACTTCATTGTTATTTTTTTATTTATTGTAATTAATAAAAACATGTAATCAATTTTAATCCAAGAAATCAATTACCTTAAATGTAATTAACACAGTGCTTTCCTTCAAGCACACTTGCAAAAACCCATTACTATTTACAATTACCTACTAACATGTAATTTGTAATTGAATTTTTTCGATAACAAGTAATGTAACGGGTGATTTTTTAAGAGGTTTAGAACTTTTTTAAAAAAAAAAACACAAAAAATTCGAAAAAATGAATGAAATATTTATTTGAATCGATAGTTTGAACCTTGCAATTTAATGTTTAAAGATAATTTCATGCAAATGTTGACCGCGGCTGCGTCTCAGGTAGCCCATCCGCTGAGTCCAATTTTGGCATACTCTTTCACACATATCGGCCGGTATCTCACGAATGAATGCATTGATGTTGGCTTCCAGTGCGTCAATCGAAGCGGGCTTGTCCCTATAGACATTAGCCTTGACATACCCCCACAAAAAATAATCTAATGGTGTCAAATCGCACGATATAGGCGGCCAATTGACCGGCCCGAAACGTGAAATTAACTGTTCACCAAACTCGCCTCGCAATTGCGCCATTGTTTCGCGTGCTGTGTGGCATGTGGCACCGTCTTGTTGAAACCACATATCATGCAAGTCAAGAACTTCCATTTCGGGCAAAAAAAAGTTTGTTATCATCGCTCGGTACTAATTACAAAAATATTTTGTTTCTCAAAAACGACTCCTACGATTTTCATAAAAGTTTTTTTGTGTGTTAAAATTAGTACGATCTACCATTTAAAATTTTTAAAGTTTATATTTTAGGTTTATTAATAGTACCTCTCATAGAACGGTTTCTTTGATTTTCGACTATCTCAACATCTGATCAACCGACTAAAATTAGATTTTTTATACAGAAGCTTGTAACAAATATAAATAAAAGTGCGTATCAAAATTTTCTAAAAAATGATTTTTGCATTTAAAAAAAAAATCAAAATTATTTTTTGAAAATTCGATATTTCGAAAACTGGTAGCAGATTTTTTTGTGAAGTTCAATTTTTAACGCAACATTAATAAATTCTTTAAATTGGCGTACCAATTATTTTTCTCAAAAATGTTAACGAAATTTAATATATACAAAAATTAATTATTTTTAAAACCGCTCCTACGATTTTCAAAATTTTTTTCTCATAAATAAATATTTATATAAGAAATCAGATGGTGTACATCGCGTTGGGTTAAAACGAATTCAAAGTATTTTAATCAATTTCTTTCTAGTTTTGTTGATTTAAAACAATTTACCAGTTTAAATAGTATAATTTCCTTTTATGCATATTACATAATGTGCAACACTAGGCTATATTGTTAATTTGTGTATACTCACATAATACCACCTGAAACTAAACTAAGATTTGGCAAATGGATAAAATATATACTCCTATAGCTAATTTATTTCAGACTATAGAACCACAATGTGATCGCGTATAAGAGCAAGTTCGTGCGACCCAGTCGTGCATATTTTTTTATTGAGTTATTCTTTAAAAATAAAAAAAAAAAAAATATTATTAAAAACAGGGTTTAATTTTTGTTTCTTTTTGTTCATTATTTGGAATTTAAAATATGGTCACCGTACTTATGACGTACTTCAGTTCTATAGATTTACCGGATCCTCTAGGTACATAAGTACTTCTACGTTGTACCTACTACTACCCCAATCATCAATATTTGATTCAATAGACAACTATAATTCAACAAATTTCATTTTCCCTTGCAAATAACAAACAAGATAACTTCAAGAACAACTTATCATATTTGTTTTCTCCAAAAAAATTCAACATAATTCCAGAAAGCTTCGCTCTTCATAATTGAACCAAGACTCTGAATCATTTTTTGTTGCCGTCACCGTTATAGTTGTTTTTGTAAAATCAAATAAATCAACTCGCCATAATTCTTGCCACGACAGATTGTCAAACCAAAAAAAAATACCGATTTACTCCATCTTTACCGTTTACCTATCATCGCACGTGAAAATGAAAAACTCCATTCTAACAACATTTTTGCCCAAACGAGAAAGACATCAAATTCAAAATTCCACAAACGTTCTGTGTTACCTAACTGCCGTATATTTTCCTTTGGTTACATCCATTTTCGTATCGAATGTGACCTCGTGGAAAAGTGACAATGCCACGCCATGCTGCACCGGAAATGGCTGTTGCTGCTTCCATTACTTCTGTTCTAAAAAGCATACATATAGCTATCTACCTTCCAAAATTTATCGTTGCATAGAGAGAGACAGAGAGGACAGGACATGGTGCATGAAATCATCCCAACTAGGTACTAGGAGTAAATACAACATGGCAGATGGCACACACCGACCGTGAGGTGAATGTTGATACATTAATCTTCCGCAGGTGCAGAATTGCAGTGCAGTGGATACTGCAACCGAACTCATTCCGAAATTCGAATGGAAACAGCTTAACGAATAACTAGAAAATGTGTTGGAAGTTTACAACACCACATGATGGCTAATATACGAAGAAACACCCCTATTTTTGGCTAAAGGTAAACATTACGGTATGAAAATCTCTGAACAGTGGGGTAGAGCAAGAAAACTTACATTCGTTTGGATCGAAACCAATATTTCGGAGTAAAAACACATTTTTGAAAAAGAAAAAAAAAACAGTTAGAGATTTAAGTGTTGTGTATAATTTAGTTCTTGCATCAATTTCATTTAGGACGTGTGTATATTGCAGGTTAAACGTAAGTGGAATCGTCAAAAATTAAACTATAGGTAGGGATCAACTTGAATTCAAATTTTGACGCCTGACACCCGACAACTTGCCTAATATTTTATTTAAATTTGTTGGTGGGAGTTAATAGTTCAGTAGCTCCCTTGAAAGCTGTAGTTAGTGTATCTGACGTCACACCAGAGGTCTGGGATGGAATCTGCCCAATTCCACTTAGTGTTTTTTTTTTTTTCAGGGGTAGGTACAGCCTCTTGTGAGGAATTGAAAAATCCCCCAAGAGTACCTTTATGTTAGGATGAGAAAGTGCCTCTCGTATTAAGTGTTTGCCTCTTGTATTAAGTGTTTGTATGGGGTAGAAAATTGAAAGTCCCCTCTATTTCAGCCTAATAAAAACACGAAGATGCAGAGGAATTCTTTGAGAGTTGTGGGTAACAAGGACCTGGTTTTCCATGAGCTATCGCGCGATTTTTGTGTTTTCATCTGTTTAGGTGAATATGGCTGGGATTCGATTGTAACACGTCTTGCATCACAGTAAAACGCACTAACTATTTGCCCGGGGGTAATGCTACTAAAACCAAGCCATGTAATTTTATTTTTTTTGTTTGTCAAGATTTAATATTTGTACCACCAATTTTTCTTTGTCATCAAAAAATTTTAAGACGAGGTCCAATGTTCTACACCAATATAGAGTTTAATATTTGACCACGAATCCCTCGCTTGTCACTTTATGATTAGTTTTAAAATTGATTTAGAAAATTAAAAAAATTAATTTTGTTCTTGCACCACATACTGTAGGAACAATAAATGTTTTTTTTTTTTAAATTCAACTAAAAACTCACGTGGAAAATAATTCAGCTCTCTGCACATCCGACCGGCTGGCACTTCCGAAACATCCGCCCGTGAAAAATGGTGTTGCCGGTTTGCGATACCGATTTTCTTCGTCCACGTCATCATTGTTGTCCGGTGTCCGCCTGCTGCCCTTATTCTTGGAATCGTTGCCATCACCTACTAAATCACCGTCTACCGGCCTACGTCTGCTCGAACTCGATCCTCTTCTACTCACACTATCCACCCCCTTTTTGCTGTTCCAAGAGGATGAAGCTCTCTTCACTTTGCCCCCTGCAGGAGAACTTTCGTGTTCGTTTTTCTTGTCAACGAAGTTGTCGGCACTTTGCTTGTTGTAGGTATTGCTTTGATTGTAGAATCTTGGTATTTCCCAAGACGATTTATCATCTTCTTCTTTTTCTATTCTAATTTGTTCGTCTTGTTTGTTTTGATTGGTTAAGCCACTTAAATTTTGATTATAACTACTATTTCTACTACCCCTGCTACTAATATTACTATTACTTTTACTGCTACTATTACTGCTGATGCTGTGACTGCCGAAGTTTCTGTCACTCGAGTTGTTGTTGTTTGGTTTTGTTGTGTTCTCTTTGTTGTTGTTTTTGTGTATATAAAAACTAGAATTCAATTTGTTACTATCACCGCTACGATTGATATTAATATTACTGTTGTTACTACTATTTCTACTACTATCCGCTACTTTTTTACTACGAAATGTCTTACTACTATTACTAATTTGATTTTGTATTCTATGCTCTGAATTTTGTTTCGACTGATTACTGTTAACTATATCGAGTTCATTGTCATCGATAAATCGACGTCTTCGCCTCCGTCGACCTCTTCGGCGTCGCCGTTTCGCTCGGGCACTCTGGTCCCGATCTTCGGGCGACCAACCCAAGCTGTCCCCATACGGGTTGATACTGACACGTTGTCGTGTCTTCTCCAGATCACGGGCTGCGTTTATTTGTACCTGCGCCCAGGTTGAGGCAAACAATCTTATCGTCGATCGAATGAAGTTCTGATCGACCGCCATCTTAATCGGTCTCAGCGCGAGGAGACCCACCGGGAAGTCCTTATAGTGATGAAATAGGACATGCGAAGATGCTGATGAGGCATTGATGCCATAGTGCAGGGATGAGGTACGTTTGGGTTTCGGACTTTGATGATTTGACGAGTCACTGATGTTTGAAACGCTACTACTCAGAACATTGTAGTATGAGTTGAGATTTTTATTGTCAAACTTTGTAGCCTCGAAGAATTTTCTAAAGCCCGGCTGTTCGGCTGCGTCATCATCTTCTTCGTCACTATACTCCTCTGATTCCATGTGATTTGCTTTGGTTGTGGCATAGCTCTTCTCAGCACTCTCATAAGAACTTTCATGAACATCGACTAAATATCTTCCCTCTGCACTGGCAACACTCGGCTGGCGTTTATCTATCGTCTCAAAGTTTGCATCGGCCGCCGCCGAACCTCGCTTATGTGGATCAACGGTATTATGAAAAGGATTCCAGCTTGTGTCGAAACCACCTCGCTGATGGAATCCAGCTGGTGGCGAATTATGACGGTGTTGCGGTACTTTTCCACTTCCACTTCCACCACCACCGGGATTCGATTTCCCAGCAGCATTCACATTTTCATCGACACCACCACCATTGGTTTTGGTAAATTGCTTCACATTCTTGGGATAGTTGAGAAGATTCACCTCCTCATCTACTGAACCATCACCATCACCACCGTTATGTTCCTGATGGGTATCTGGGCCGTTGGGACTTTTATTAACATCGAAGAACTCAGCGGTGCTACTTGTGTCGGCCCACAGCCAAATAAAATGTCCTCCAGCCATATTAAGACGTTTTGCTTCTGACATAACATTTCGTGCTGATACAAGGTTGCACAGCAGAAGGACGATACCTCGTGTAGAACGAGATATCTCTGCTAGTTGCCTGTGGAGTAAGAGATAAAAAATGAATTATTATTATGCTGTTTTCTTTTTAATTTATTACAAGAATCGCATTGAATTTATTGTAAGGAAATTTGATTTTCTATGTTAAAATGCGGTTGTATGTGTAAGGCTGAGAAAAGTAAATATATGTATGCACATAGAAAATTGAAAAGAAACATTGCTATGAATAAAGCTAATAAAGATGCGTCCTGAATAACCGACTACTTTTGTTTTGTTGTACGTTTGAACATAATGGTATCTGAAAAATATTATAAATGGCGCCCAACAATGGCCCAGGAAAATCAGACAAAAAAGGCCAAGTTAAAATAAATTGTGACACAGCTAATTTTCGGCTTAGGTCTTATTTGTTTTGATGTCTTGAGAATTTCCTTAAAACAACCCTAAATTTTAATCACCGTTGCTTATGATTTTGTGGAATGGAAGAGGAAAATTCTGTTCTGAAAACTATAAAGTAAGCCCTTACTTTTTAATTAAAATTTTAGCTCCAGACATTTTCAAAATATACGCCAAGTGTTGATTGATCTAGCGTTTTCAGCAGTTGGGAATTTCAAGGTGGCCTTGCAAGGAATTTTACGTTGGAGAACAATTTAGAACTGTGCGGTTCCAAAAAAGACGGCGTAACAAGCCCGTCAAACTAGTAAAAAGCGATCAAAATAATCGCAATTTTTAAATTTCAACTGTCCCGTTTTCGATTTTTTTTTTCTTTGGGGCTACCTTAAGGGTATACAACAGTTTAAAGCCAATACTCGAGAAGAACCGAGGGAATTGGGACCTGATAAATTCCAACAACCTGAAATTCTAACAAGCGAAAGTGGCAATATCTTCTAACGGATATGGAAAAAAATGTTAAAATATTTTTTGTAGAAAATATTATAATCTGTAAAATGAGCTTAAATTATTTTTCACTTACTTCGCTATTTAAGAGAAAGGATTGAAAATCCAGTATTTTTTTTTTACTGTTGACCAATTTTTCAAAATTAATATGCATATATCTCTTAAATGATCGATATTTGGTAAAAATGTTAATGTTTTAGAGAGTCTCATAATGTAAAATTTCGTGAATATGTCTTGAAACCACTAATCGTTTAGGGGCCTTACGTGAAAAATAAATATTTAAAAATAAAAAAAAAAAACAATTTTGTCTGCTTACCCCATTGCACCCTATAAAAACTATTTAAAAATATCTAATCCTTTAATGGTCCTCAAGATATATGTTCTGCATATTACCCTACCTAGAAATAAACCTCCAAACATTACCTTTTAAACATGGAATACCTTCGATATTTATCTTTTTACCCCATTTTACCCTATGAATAACGAAAATCTAAAAAATATATTGCGCTGAAAGAATCTTCTAAGTACATACTCTAAATATTACCTTTAAAACACATACAGATTTTTTTTAAATTGGATACCCCATTTCACCCTATAAATAGCTAAATTTCGATTTGAAATTATCCTCACAGTTCACCTCTAAATATTAAAGACCTTCAAAACACTAAATGAATTTATAAAATTAGAAATCTTTATGTTTTTACCCCATTTCACCCTATAGACACCCTATACAACATAGAAAATACATCTTTCTTTATTAACATCATACAAAATACCTCGAAAATTCATCAAACATGGGTTAAGGTAGCAAAAGTAATTCAAAAAGTCTCTTATTATTTTTCTTCCTTATCCTCATCGTAGGTTAATTTTTACAAACGTTTTTCAAAATCTTTTAATAATGCCAATTTTGAGTTTTGAAAAGCACCTTTTTAAAATGAGGACATTTTCATGTTTATTAATTAGAGCAAATATGCTATGGTATGGCCCCATTTTATGCGAGTGCCTTTGGTAGATTAACATTAAGATGAAATATTTTATAGCAAATCGATTGGTTTTGGTGAACGTGCTTTTTTTTCTAAATTTCTCTCTATACCTTCAAAGTTCAAAGTAAAATATACATATTATATATTTGGCTTCAAGCTTTTTTCCAAGTTGTTCCAATTTTTTTAACATTAATTTAAATGTGCTTTTTTTTATGTCTCACTATTCGGTATTTTTTTTTTATTTTAATGGTCAGGTTAGACATTTCTATGATCAAGACAAATTGGCGCCCAACTGAAAAAAATATAAAGCTGCGGGCTAGAAAGTTCTTACTTCCTTCCTCTCTTTGAATTTTTTTTTATGTATTTTCTGATTTAAATTTATAGCCACCAGAATCACGATGACCCATCGACCATTATATTGGAAATCATGAGAAACCATTTTGAAAAAAAAAAAAAAAAAATTATCAGCAAATTATAATAACTGTTTGTGTCCGCCGCCATCGCCGCCGAGCACCGTTGGTGTTTTGGCCTCTTTGTAACAATTTATTTGAAGTCCTTTTTCATTATGCCTCGAGGCCAAGTCAATTTTAATAGGATACGAGCTTGTTATAATACTTTCTCGCTTATCTCTCTCCCTGTTTATTCCCTTTATTACACTACACTACACACACACTTATACCTATTATAGATATCCACCTATATGAGAATTTGAATTTCATTGGGGGTTTCCTTCCGAATGCGCTGCCGGAAGGAATTCCATTCCAAGGATGTTGTATCCTCTGTGTGTCTGTATGTTTGTATTTGCCATTTTGGGGATACAATTTAATGCGCTCGTATATCATGCGATACTGACTTGGATGGGTAATAACTAATGGAACAGAAGTAGAAGTAACCTTCTTGAGATAAAATTGGGTTGAGTTGAATGATTATAAAGGAGGGAATGTGGGGTGAAGTGCGGAATTTGTATTTAGTTAATTATAAGACGGTGGATAGATGAATATCTATGTCTGCATATACCTACACAAATGCATTTGAAGATATTTATTATGAAATTGTTGTGTTTTGTCTCCTTATGTGGTTTAGTTACATAAATGCAAAGACCCTCAGAGTATTTAAGAAGTTTATATAGTTTTGCTAAACTTTGGCAAACGAGTTACATTTGTGTTACTAATTTTGTGTAACTTGATTGCAATAAGGGTTTTCATGAAATATCAAATGATAACCGACACTCGCATAAGTTGAAGGTGTTTCATATAATAAACATGATTTTGGCAGTTGTTTTAATTGCATTTATTTATGCATCAAGAGTATATAGTGTTAAAATAGAAATGTTATGTGCATCAAATTACGTTATAAATGGAGGGTTTTAAGATTTAATTCGCTTTATTTAGGAAATATAATTAGAACATTTAAGTTAATTGCAATGAATTGGCATTGATGAAATATCAAATTCAAATTTGAATCTTAAAGCTGCTAAACATTATGGTATAAGTACATTGAGAAATTCAACTTTATAATTTAAAAAAAAAAACAACAATTTTCGGAAATCGGATAGAATTCCGAAACCCAAAATCGAGAAAAACGGAAATCCGAAAAACTCAAGAACCAGGAAACCCAAAATAAATAAATCCCCAAATCCGAAAATTCAGAAAACCCAAAATCTAGAAAGTACATTCTTATTTCAGAATCCCGAAAAACAAAATCCAGAAAATCCGAAAAAGCCAAGAATCAGAAAACCAAAAATACAGAAAACCCAAAATAAAGAACCAGAAAAGCAAAACAGCATAAATCTGAAAATCCAGGAACCTCAAAATCCCGAAAAGCCAGAAAACTAAAAATCTAGAAAACTCGTAATTCAGAATCCCTAAAACCAAAATCCAGGAAAGCCGAAACCTGGAAAACCCAAGAAACAGAAAACCCTAAATAGAGAAAAACCGAAAAATGAAACCAGAAATCTCAAAATGCAGAAAATCGAAAATCCCAAAACGACAAAATCTACAAATCCCGTAATTCAGAGTCCAGAAAACCCTTAAAACAGAAAACCCAAAATCTAGAAAGTACATTCTTATTTCAGAATCCCGAAAAACAAAATCCAGAAAATCCGAAAAAGCCAAGAACCAGAAAACCCAAAATAAAAAACCAGAAAAGCAAAACAGCATAAATCCAGAAACCTCAAAATCCCGAAAATCCAGAAAACTAAAAATCTAGAAAACTCGTAATTCAGAATCCCGAAAACCAAAATCCAGGAAACCCGAAATCTGGAAAACCCAAGAAACAGAAAACCCTAAATAGAGAAAAACGGAAAAATGAAACCAGAAATCTCAAAATCCAGAAAATCGAAAATCCCAAAAAGCCAAAATCTACAAAGCCCGTAATATAGAATCCAGAAAACGCTTAAAATAGAAAACCAAAAATCTATAAAAGCCTGAAAAGCCAAACCCAAAATCTAGAAAACCAAAGTCCAGAAAACAAAAGAAAGAAAACCTGATGAACCAAAATCCAGAAAACCCAAACAAAATCTAGAAAACCGCCTTAATTCAGAATCTCGAACACGAATATCAAGAAACCCCAAAATCCGAAATAGCCAAGAACTATAGAAAACCTAAAATCCAGAAAATCTCAAAAAAGAAACAGAAAAGCTTAGATCCGAAAATCCTGAAAAGTCCAAAAACTAAAAATCTAGAAAACCCAAGAAACGGAAAACCGAAATTCCAGGAAAAACCACAAAAGAAAACAAGAAAAACTAAATCCAGAAAACTAAAAATCTAGAAAACTCGTAATTCAGAATCCCGAAAACCAATATCCAGGAAACCCGAAGTCTGGAAAACCAAAGAAACAGAAAACCCTAAATGGAGAAAAACGGAAAAATGAAACCAGAAATCTCAAAATCCAGAAAATCGAAAATCCCAAAAAGACAAAATCTACAAATCCCGTAATTCAGAATCCAGAAAACCCTTAAAACAGAAAACCAAAAATCTAGAAAGTACATTCTTATTTCAGAATCCCGAAAAACAAAATCCAGAAAATCCGAAAAAGCCAAGAACCAGTAAAACCCAAAATAAAAAACCAGAAAAGCAAAACAGCATAAATCTGAAAATCCAGAAACCTCAAAATCCCGAAAAGCCAGAAAACTAAAAATCTAGAAAACTCGTAATTCAGAATCCCGAAAACCAAAATCCAGGAAACCCGAAATCTGGAAAACCCAAGAAACAGAAAACCCTAAATGGAGAAAAACGGAAAAATGAAACCAGAAATCTCAAAAGCCAAAATCTACAAAGCCCGTAATTCAGAATACAGAAAACCCTTAAAATAGAAAACCAAAAATCTAGAAAGTACATTCTTATTTTAGAATCCCGAAAAACAGAATTCAGAAAATCCGAAAAAGCCAAGAACCAGAAAACCCAAAATAAAGAACCAGAAAAGCAAAATAGTCTAAATCTGAAAATCCAGAAACCCCAAAATCCAAAAAAAAACAGAAAACTAAAAATCTAGAAAACTCGTAATTCAGAATCCCGAAAACCAAAATCCAGGAAACCCGAAATCTGGAAAATCCAAGAAACAGAAAACCCTAAATAGAGAAAAACAGAAAAATGAAACCAGAAATCTCAAAATCCAGAAAATCGAAAATCCCAAAAAGCCAAAATCTACAAAGCCCGTAATTCAGAATCCAGAAAGCCCTTAAAATAGAAAACCAAAAATCTATTAAAGCCTGAAAAGTCAAACCCAAAATCTAGAAAACCAAAGTCCAGAAAACAAAAGAAAGAAAACCTGATGAACCAAAATCCAGAAAACCCAAAAAAATCTATATAGAAAACCCGTAATTCAGAATCTCGAACACGAATATCCAGAAACCCCAAAATCCGAAATAGCCAAGAACTATGGAAAATCTAAAATCCAGAAAACCCAAAAAAATAAACAGAAAAGCTTAGATCCAAAAATCATGAAAAGTCCAAAAACTAAAAATCTAGAAAACCCAAGAAACAGAAAACCGAAATTCCAGAAAAACCACAAAAGAAAACAAGAAAAACTAAATCCGGACAACCCAAAATCTAGAAAATCATTAATTCAGAACCGAGAAAACCCATACAAACGAAAACCCAAAAATCCATACGAGCCAATATCTAAAACCCAAAACCCAAAATATTAAAAAAAATCTAAAAAATTTGGCATTCCAATTTCGAGCGATTTTTTTTGGGATAATATGATTGCGAAATTTTGTTTTTTTTTCGATATTGGGTATTCTGGATTATCGGGATTGTGGATTTTCTGGATTTAATTTTTCGGACTTCTGACCCCATTTCATTTTAAATATTTTCTGCCGAGATCCCATAGTCGGTTAAATGCATTTCAACATTGCGAGAGTCGTAATATTTTTTTAGTTTCGTGTCCGTTCTCCCACTGAGATAATTCCCGTCTCGTAATGGAAATTTAGTTTTTCAAGTAAGGCGCTGAATTAATTTGCATACCTAAGCCTCTCCTGGAACTTTTTCAGAAGATAAATCTGTGCCCTGCAAATAAGTCTGGACAAATGCAAGTGGAATATCCAAAGTCGAATACAATTTAGTGTAGGGTTCTTATGTAAAAGCTTAGTAGTATCCTTGTGCTCATTTCTATGTATGTAGTAGGCTAGAGATGTACTACAATTGTACATATAGGTACATCATTATCTCAGTATATTTTTTTTCACCGCGATATAGGGATGGAATGAGATTGCAACGCAATAAACATGTGGCTACCATTAATTTGTACTCATTTACCGCAACCTATTTACACTCATACGAGTATAACCTTAGCTACATACATATATAGGTATACTCATTCAGAATACAGGATCTGAATTTATAATTAAAGGGGTCCCAATTGAACTGCAACCATAAGAGTTTTTTTGTTGTTATAGGTACTCCTAGTTTCATTTAAATTGTATGAAGGTTTCTCGGATCGCTATCTATACCTTTATCTTTGTACCTACTTAACCATAGGACTTTTATATCTCGGTTTTCTCTTTATTCTGTTAAAAAGAATTTTTTTGTTTTGCTAAATTTCTGAATTGGTCTTTGCCGTCTAGGTATATAACTTACTATGTTTTTGTTTATAAAAGTAAAACCAGACTGAAAGTCAACAAAAAGAATAATGTAAATTGATAGTGGTAGTGATGGTGATGGTATAGTGGTAGTATCATGGTTACTCGCCATTAAATGCTTCTATTCCATATTCATATTGTAATCTTTTTGTAAGAATCCTATATACATAAATTTTGTATATCACCGGCATTCATAATATTATCTTGCTCGGCAGGGTAGGAAAGTCTTCTTTTTTTTTATTGTATTTTTGTCGAAGCATTTAAGTGAAATGTGATAGTCTGATCTGAACTCTTAAGTCTTTTGTGGTTGAATTTTGATTTTTGAAATTTTTTAAAGACTTTATACTCCGTGTCCATACAGTGGGTCCCAAATGGGTTAGAGAAAAGGAATTAAATTTCAATTTTATTTCAAGTGACGTTAATATTGGTTTTGGTCTTCGGCTGAAATCCACGCTCAAATCTGCTGTGGAGATAAGATTTTATCTTATGCAACCTTTTTGTCATCCTGTGCAAATGCAAATTTTGCACATATACCAAGCACGGCACTGCTAACAAGCTGAATTCTGCAAACAAAATTGCAAGCGAAAACTTTATTTAAATGAAATGGTAACCAAAATTAAGAATGCGAAAACGATTTCCTTGACGACCTACGATTGATCGCTTGATTACGAATGTCGTAGATATGATTTTTATAATTGTCCCGGAACAACTTTAAGATTAAATCAGACAGAAAATAGTCATAGAAAATACCAGAGGTTAAAAAACTAATAGTTTTCGTGACGAATACCTATTTATTTGAAGCTTTATGTGGTGAAGTATAGGCCCAAGCAGATTACCTCAGAGAGCCAATTACCACACTTGTACTGAGCTATTTTGAAACTATATCAGATGAAATAAAAGAGAATTTCTTAGTAGACTAATATTCATAAGCCCATGTTTAAAAGTTTGTCAATAACTTGTTTGTTTTAGGTACTATGGCTGAATTCTTTAGCATGCTTTAAAGTTCTTCGGCAGGCGGATGAGCTTAATATATTGATTGGATCAACCATAGGTTAGTTCGTTAGTCTATTTGGGGCCTCATCACATAAAACAAGAACTATCAGACGTTATCGTTTCCACCATTGCTATCTTTATCATTATCTATAGAGAAAAATGAAGGCAGCAGTTTACGTTGTTCAATATAAACTTACGAAATCCATTTCTTTGATTTGGGTTTTGCATTTGTAAGTTATTTTTATTCATAAGAGTTACAATTTTTTTTTAAATTTATAAAATTAGAAATTTAAAATAGAGCACTACATTTAGCTTATCGGCATCGTTCAATGGAAACTCTCTAAGTCCATTTGTATTTAGTTTTGCATTTGTTAGCGATCGACAGATCAAAATTATTTGAGTTGAAGATTTAGAAATTTAGAAATAGATTAATTATTATAGGACTAAGAAGGTTTTGCAGAGCTTAAATTTTGATATTTTGTAAAAAAAAGCGTTTTTAGAATAGGTATCTCAGCTTCGAAAAAAAGACTTAAGGAGTTTTCATTGAACGACAACGATATTATGTAATTAACACAAAAAATAGGTAAGTACGATTAGTTAAGCTTTAGTCAAATTGAGTACGGAGTTGACTTTAAGTTAAACCATAGTTAGTTAATCCTGCAAATAAATGAAATCCTAGTTTACTCAGAAGAAGTTTTTCAGTGGGATATTAAATTTGCCACCTAGTTGTCAAAAATCTATCAAAATGGAAATGTGACACTATAGTTATCATCGTTTCACGACCGGAATCGCGATGGCGCTACTATGAAACTAGCCTTTTCCATAGTGGGATCTTAGGCGCAATTCACACAGAAGTGGCTTATGATGCTGGGGTGGTTATAGTCAGCTACGGGCGTGGAGTGGGCGCGATGACCTTTATTCACACAGAAGCGACAATAAACGAAAAACTGAATTATTAAAAAAAACTTTGACGTGGAAAGTCGATAGATTTGATGAGAGTGTTCCCCTACAGTGGTCGTGACCACTCATAACTTTCATTAGCGCTCATAAATTTTCACTATTATTGCTTGATGAATGCGTCTATGAGCCTATGAATGAGAGATTTCATTGTGGCTTGACGTTTACGTAGGCCACTGAGGTTTTCAATATGGCGTGGCGATGGCAGGTGACACCATACCCTAACCTCGTCATCTGTGTGTGTATTATCCCATAAGAGAACATGTAAATTCCACAACGTGGAATATATATGCATCACGCCAGAACCACACCAAAACCTCAAGCCAGTTCTATGTGAATTGGGCCTTAGAGGATATATAATATGGAGTGCTTGTTTTTATTCGAATGCGAAGCTTTCATAGGGGTCGCTGTTCAAGTTTCGGTAAGTTAAAGGCACTGAGTTTTCAGCACATTGGAGTAAAAAACTAAAAAAAGAACATTTCAATATCTTTAAAATAATAAACAAATAATAATTAGTTTTAAGAATTACTTCAAAATAGAAAATAAGCAAATTATGACAATTGATAGCAGCTGTAGGATAACCTCTAAGACTTTATCTTGCCGAAAGTGAAAAAGCGCCTCCTATCTAGGCTCCAGGCATAGCAATGTATTAGGGAGGGAAATTTGCGCAATTAATTTTCATGACGCTGCGATAATGACCGTTTTCAAGATTTAAAAAAAATTTAATTTTTTCTTTTGTTTTTCCTATTTTTTATATAAACGTAAAAAAATCTAAATACATACAATTTAATTTGAATGGCCGCACAGTGTAACACACTACACTCATACACATACAAATTTCGCAGCTTTT
Organism: Leucozona laternaria; assembly: GCA_932273885.2. Lineage (NCBI taxonomy): Eukaryota > Metazoa > Arthropoda > Insecta > Diptera > Syrphidae > Leucozona > Leucozona laternaria. The sequence goes on along the minus strand of OW026368.1, from coordinate 14,768,086 downwards.
GTCCGTTTTCTTTCTCCAACCACCCTTTGGGACTTGGGGTTGGGGATATAATATCAGAGGAGTGAATTGCTGCGAATGTGTTAGACAAGATTATATAAAACAGCGTTAAGGGCAGAACAAGCAAAAGGAAAAGACGAAGAATAAGAAGAACAGGATTAATATTTATAATATGACTGACTTGACTATATATCTTGTATGGCGCTCGCTATTCAGCAGTTTTATTCAGCGGATGCCATTAGTAGGCCATGCAAAGAGATCCAAGGACGATATTCCATTCTAGACGTTCTTGGTGTTCGTGTTGTTGTTGTTTCGCCTTGACCTTGAATCCTTGAATGTGCTTAGCCAGATAGAAAAAATGATGGCTGGAGTCAGCCAATCCTAATGGGGTTAGTGAATTGATGTTGATGTCAGAAATTTTCCTTTTATTCATTTCGGATGGAGATGGAGAATAAGAAACGGGGTGCGTTTTAATTCTGGTAAAAGTTTTACTCTTTATTTTTTGTTGAATGAGATTCAAAAAGTCGTATAAGAGGACGACTTAACATAAATAAATATTTGTGGGCTTGGGCATCCCTATCTTTAGCTTGCGATCTAATGTACATCGCCATCTTACCGTGACATGGGGGATTTAATAGATTCGTTTATTGACGCGCAAAGAAGGATAACATAAGACACATTTAAGGAGATATTTGCTGGTGAGATTTATGTCGTCAGTGTTGATGTTTTGTATACCGAACACGTTGTATATAGTTTAATGGGCGATGTGTTCTTTTATGAAGTAGATTTTGTATAGTAAAAGGGTGGCGGTTGCTTAGATTCATTGCAGATTTATGTATATGAACGTTAGGGATATTGCCAGAATGTAGCTAGTCTAGATTCCACTAGAGGTGTGTTTATTTTAGTCGGAATATGCTTGTGGGTGGTGAGATTCGGTTGTAAAATTATATGAATCGTAAAATGCTCCAAAAATTTGCCAAACAATCGTTTTTGTAACCAAATTTTTTTCTTTAATGTAAATTTACAAGTGAGTGTAGGTATTTATATATTTCCTTCTCTATACTCAAAGACAGATGAGCGTCTTCATTTTTTGATAAAAGTCATACCAAACCGATACAAACCTCTCAAGCTTAATAAAACCTTCCAACCACACGACGCAATCACTTTTTGAATTTGCAAATTAGCTTTTAGCACTAATCATCTTGTCAATTTGTATTCCGCTGTAAAATTACTTGGGTAACCATGCGCAAAAAAAATTCAATACTGAATCTTTTGGAGCTTGAGCTTTTAATTTAATTTCTTTTTTTTAACAAAGAAAAAATGATTTCATAACCAAAACCGCATATTCAACCGGAAGAGTAGTTCGGCTTGCAAGAGGATACCGGGTATAGAAAATAGAACCTGTTATAATTAGTTTTGTTCACATTTTCTCTTTCCCCTTCCTCACAAACTTCCGTTTCCGGGAAATTGTGGTGCGGCGGCGGTAAACCCCTATATTTTGTAGTGTTACTCACCTGAATACATTTCCGTCCGTTGGTGGTAGCGGAAGAATTGTTGGCTTCAGAGGTGGCTGCTTAAGTGGAAGACCCTCAGTTCCGGCGAGCACCATGGTTGCATCCACATCCGACAGCACAAAGAACGAATGCCAGTGAGTCTAGTAAACGTTTATTTTTTTTTACAGAAGATGAATAGATATAAGACAAAAAAAAAAAAAAAAAAAAAAAAATAATAAAATCATTTTTATTTATTTATCTGTTAGAAGCTTGATTTGACTATAGAAAGCATCAATCCTTACAAAACTTACCTGCAGGAAAAGTGCCCGAATAGCTTCCAGAATTTCCCTTGCTGATGGTTGCAATATTGATTGAAGAGTCGCATGGTACTTTGGAAAAAAAATAAAAAAAAAACGAAACAAAAAATTCAGAAATAAGTCAAGAGAACCATGAAGCCAATGAGATGAAATGGAGGAAAATAAATGAGTAGCTGATGGAAATTCAAAGCTCAGGTGGAGTTCTGTATACAAATTTGAGAATTTTTTAAATACATTATGGAAAAATTAAAATAAAAATGAATGCAAAAAAAAAAAATTATAGAATTGAACGAAGAAGAAACAATCTTAAATTATTTTTTTTTTTTTTTTTTTAAGAACATTCTGGTATTCAAATTTTACCATGAAGCCTCATTTTATAAAAGGGTTTTAGTGGAATTATAAGTTTTGTTTTTAAGAAGAAACAAAGAAAGGAGATTTCATAAATGAATATACGAAACATAAACTTTTCTATATTTATCTACCTACAAGTTTGAATTTAACTTTATGAACAAGACTTTTGAAAGAAATAAGAAAACAAGAGTGTTGTGTTCAACCTATTTTATAACTTGATTTCTTTTCAGATGAAAAGAAGACTTGAAGTAGTTTTCCAGTACTTATTTGACTCTGAGTTAATCCAGCAAAACAGTGCAGACGAATTTTCTCACAAGCTGTTTTTCAATAGATGATTAACTTAAATCCGTATAGTTCCTAGTCAATGATCTATCGAAATATAGATGGCGCGACTATGGAAATCGCCTTTTCCGTAGTTTCGTTCCTCGATTTCGATAAAAATCTGTCAGAAATACCTATAATCACTTAATCAATAGTTAACTCACTAAGACCCAGTTTTTTAGTGGTGAGTTAAACCAGAGTTAACTAACTGTAAATGTAAATTTACCCACAGTTAACTCAGGAAGTAGTTTTTTGGTGGAGAATGCATGCGGAACGACTAAACAACCTTGGTGGATAAAACATCAAAAGCATATCTGTTCAGTTAGTCTTGAGTTAACTCACAAAATTTGATGAGTAAACTCGGGTTTAACTTTAATCTCGCACTGAAAAACTGGACCCAAGAGTAATAAATTGTTCCAGTAATGAGTTACCTCAGAGATAAACCAAAGTTAGTTAATCCTGCAAAAAATCCTGCACACGAGTTTACTCAGAAGCCAGCATTTTAATAGAGGAATAACTTAAATCCGTAGTTCCTTGTCAATAATCTATCGAAATCGAGATGGCGCTACTTTGCCCTTTTCGTAGTTACGTACCTCGATTTCAATAAATGTTGTACACATACAAACATATCTACGTATGCACTTCATAGTTAACTCACTATGAGAAATTTGTTCAGTGCTGAGTTAACTCTGAGTTAAATCAGAGTTAGATAATCCTCATGCAAATAAATTGCCCCGACTTTACTCTGAAGCAGTTTTTCAGGAATCGATTAATAAATTTAACTTTCAGCTGTCAAAAATCCATCAAAATTTAAGTACGACACTATGGAAATACACTTTCGCTATAGTAGGATAATGTTTAGATGTCTTCAGCATATTCTAAAAATGACTTTAATTTTGAAGTGCTACTTTTGATTTTTGCAGTGATGGAGGGGGTAAGAGATATATCAGATTAGAATTATTATTTAATTTCAAGTTATAATAATTCATAAAATTTTAAAAAAATTTTAAAATTTTCTTATTCCATAAAAATTAAAGGGACAGTTACAGTGTGAAATGATAATTCATGCTGTTTGGCTCGCAGGCGTAACGATAAGGCTACTCAATTAGTTTAAAATATTGAGATACAAATGCTTTAAGATTAATAGGAAACCAAGTTAATTCATCTAGATTGCCATGTAAATTTAACTACTCTTTCAAAGTAGCTTAGAGCTCAGAAGGAGCCATTTTTGCAGACTTATGTCAGTTAAGCAAGACGTAAAAATCTTTTTAAATTTTTAACAAAAGCATCAACCATGTTCAAAAATAACAGCAATTGATTGTTCATTTCTGTTTAATTTTACATGATATAGGATTGACGACGGGATAATACAAATCCCATATAAAGGTAATGTTTTCTCTCATCATTTGCATGGAATTTACAAGTTTACATTTGCTAAAAGCAATTCAAAATGATTATTCACAAAAAAAAAAAAAAAACAAAAAAATAAAAAAACAAACAAACAATCAAATCAAATCAATCCTCCACCATTATAACACTGAAAATCTACATAAAAAAAAAACATACAAATAAATTATGAATAATAAATACCTCACTGTGCGTACTGTGAATATTTGCTGTTCCTCCTCTGGCCCAAAGAACTGGTATCTGCATTGAATGTCCTGACAAAGCAATCGCACGTGCTGATTGTCCATCGCCAATGACAACAACTCCAGCCAATGGCACTCCGTCAGTTTGTTGGCAGAACGATGTCAAAACTTTAACCGAAAATCTATAAAATAAAAATGAAGACATAATAAAAAAAAGAAAACAGAAAATATGTATGCAAATGTGTACCACATAATAAACATAACAATCATGAATAAATTGAATTCATTAAAATTTTAGATTAACCCCACAACGTAAGCCGACAACCGAACCCCGCACACAAAATGATATCCCTACACACATCCATAAAACTAATCACTAACATTTTGTGTATCAATTTTGTTTGTGTAAATTTTTGTATCTATCTAATAATAATTAGCTTCTATTGAAAAAGCTCCGAGGGGTTCAGTCAGTGAGATTAAAGAATTGGATCGTTATTTATTTATTTTTAAGGTTAATTTAAGTTGATTCATAAAATTGTATTATATTCCCGCAATAAAACACGGGCAATTTTTTATCAAAAATGTTAGTCGAGTTTCTGAAAAAAAACACGATTTTTTCTAAACGGTTCTTTGGCCTTATCGTTAGATTAAAAAAAATTCCACACCCAAATTAAGTGAATTGAAAATAAAAATCTTAGAAAACCCTAAATTTAAAAGTAATTTTCATTTTTCACTTTTAATATTAATAGAAGATAATCTCATCATCCATCATTTATAGCCTTTCCCCTTTTTTTTTTCTGAAGCAGTTTGGTGTCCTTTTGTTTACAAATATGTCAACTTTGTTAGCTTGAGATTTTAAAATGTGCTCCCATATATTAAAAAAAAAACAAGACGGGCGCATTGTATACCTATACTCTGTTTATCCTAGACACACATTCTATACAGAAACCCGCACAAAGTTCAATCTTTTCTGGCACCAATTTCTGGATAAATAATGAAACTAAATATGGGACATTTTGTGTCTCTTAGCGGTTATGGTGTGGAATATCTTTCCATCTATAGCAATACCCAATACATATGAAGCTTTGGAGCTGTATAGGTATTTTTTTGTGAGCTTGTTTGCATAATACTCAGACAAACAAGAAAAGCATAAATAAGGCCAGCCCAGGACATGGAATCTAAATTGGAATTCCTTCGGCGCCACTTCGCAAACACATCAACCAAACAGAAGCTGTTTTTTTTCATTCAAATAGATTAATTTATATATAGGAATATCTTAATAGAACAAGGACTTTGACGCTACATACAAAAGGAATACTCGTACAAAAAATAAAAAAAAAATATTTTTTTTTTTAAATGCCCAATTTGATATTTTCTCCTCTATTGATTCGGAAATAAAATTTATTTTTATTTTTTTTGAATATCGAGACATAATATGTAGCTACATTGTACATCGATTGAAGTAAATCTTGTGAAATTTGTTCACTTCATCACCGAGATCATGAGAATTTACCTGGTTTGGTATCTATTTTATTGTTGTTGTTGTATTTGTATATCTATCATTGACATGATGGAGTCACTCGTAACCAAATTGACCACGTGTTGATAGACCGTCGCCACTACTCGAACTTGATGACGGTACAAACGTACCGACTCGGATCACTATCTTGTTGGTACGGTTTTCCGAGGGCGGATTGCCTTGCGAAGACGTATTGCATCCGCCGATCAGGTTCGAATCAACACGGCTGCTCTGCGCAATGAAAACACCAGTAACACCTTTGGTAATGCGTTAGGACTCGCCCTAGAACTGGGTAGAGTAAGTCCTGGAGCCCGTATGCTGGGCGTAGATGAGAAGTGGACACGCCTTAAGAATACTATCATTAGTACTGCCAACTCCATCTTAGGCAGCAGTCGTAGAAATCGGAACGACTGGTTTGATGATGAATGCAAGCTAGCGACTGAACGTAAGAATGTTGCGTACCGAGCAATGCAACAATCTCATAGAACGCGGGCACGCGAAGACGAATATAAAGAGCTCAGAAGAATTGAAAAACGGCTTCACAGACAGAAAAAATCAGCCTGGGAGAAGAACATAATCTGTGAAATAGAGAAAAGCCGAGAGTGAGGTCCGCACCAGGCGCGGAAGTTCTACCAATCCGTCCGAAACATGACGCAGTACACACCACGCTGCACATACTGCAAGGACGGAGAGGGAAATCTGATCACCGATCCTCAAAGCATACTGGAGCGATGGGAAGTGTACTTCAATGAATTGCTAAATGGTCAGCTCACTGCAGAAGTGGAGGCTCCACTACTTCAAGAAGAGTACCCTATGTTGCCGCCACCAAGCATAGAAGAGGTTGAGAAGGCTATAGGCCGGCTAAAGAAAAACAAAGCCCCGGGAGCCGATGGTATACCAGCCGAACTATTTCAACACGGTGGGCCAGCTTTACGTCAAGCAATTCATGAGATTATAGTGCACGTGTGGGAGCATGAAGAAATTCCAGAAGACTGGCGAAAAGGTATCATTTGCCCCATACATAAGAAGGGGGATGTCACAACGTGCAGCAATTATAGAGGTATCACGTTGTTGAGTACCGCCTATAAGATACTCTCCTCTATCCTACAAGACCGGATAACCCCATACGCTAAAACCATCATCGGACAATATCAGTGTGGTTTCATTCCAGGCAAATCAACAACTGATCAGATCTTTACCCTTAGGCAGGCGATGGAAAAATGTCTAGAATTTAACATCCCAACATACCACCTGTTTATAGACTTTAAGGCCACCTACGATAGCATAGCCAGGGTAGAACTTTACAAAGCCATGAGAGAATTCGGCATCCCAAATAAATTGACACGACTATGTAGGTTGACCATGACCAACGTAACAAGCCAAGTAAAAATAGCCGGATTGCTATCCAAACCAATCAACATCTTTAATGGACTCCGACAAGGGGATGGTTTGGCCTGCCTCCTCTTCAACCTGGCGTTGGAGAAAGCAATCCGTGACTCTGGCACGGCAACAAGAGGGACCATCGTCAACAGGTCCAGCCAGATACTGGCTTACGCAGACGACATCGACATCATCAGAAGAACTGAGCAAGCTGTACATGATTCCTTCATCCAGATCGAGAAGGCGGCACAAAATCTGGGGCTGCACATTAGTGAAGGTAAAACAAAGTACATGGTGGCGTCGAATGCGAGAGGAACAGTTGGTCAAACAATCAAGGTAGCGGAGCACGAATTTGAAGTGGTGCAATCCTTTAAATACCTTGGGTCAATAGTAGCAGCCGATAACAATATAGAAGAAGAAATACGCGGGCGGCTTCTCAAATCCAACAGAGCCTTTTATAGTCTGTCAAAGCTCTTCAAATCCAGAAATCTCACCATAACTTCAAAACTGCTGCTGTACAGGACCATGGTCCTGCCAGTACTCACATATGGATCCGAGACTTGGGTGCTTAGCAAAAGGCACTCTGACCTCTTAGCCGCATTCGAGAGAAAAGTCTTAAGGAGAATTGTTGGCCCCATATGTGAGGAAGGACGATTCCGGAGACGGTACAATCATGAATTGTACGCAATCTACCTTGAAGCAGATATCGTGACAAAAATACGTTATAATAAAAGAGAGATTGTGTGTGGTTTATTTTTTGTTTTCTTTTAGCTTTCATTTAGGGATATCAACAGTCAAACATCTTTGATTTGGGTTCAAAGTGATGGTTGCGAAGATGAAATGATATGACTTTGAAATCATTTTTTATACTTCTTTTTTTTTTAATTTAATTTAATTTATTTTTCTTAATTTTTTTTTTTAAACTCCTTGGGTCTTGGGAATAAAAAAGCAAATAGTTTTTTTTGAGGAAGATAAAGGTATAGCTATCTCTGTCCAACAAAAATTGGCAGTGTAGGCAAGATAGGACGTTTGCCTCTCATTCTGGCTTCAGTGGATTGTATAAATTCTGTCCTTCATTAAAGCTTTCACAGGGTTGTCGTAGTGTACATGATAACACTCATCATTAAAAGCTTTTTCTTAAAGCTCGAAAATCAAAAGCACCTCAACAGAAACTCAAGGAAAAAAAGCTTAACGAATTACCAAAAGGACACGGGTAACTCTGAATGTACATCAAGCAGCAGCCAATCGCCATTGGCCACAGAAATTCAGTGCACACTCTGAGAGCTGTGTAAAACGTTAATTTCAAATGATCGAATCGTTCAAGAATCGATTACCAAAATGATTCGATCATTTTAATCAATTGATCATTCGATCATTTTCATTCCACTCAATTCATTATTTCATACTGTTCCGATTCGATTTTTGATGTGTAAACATCTATATGTCGGCGGTACAAAGTTATACGTAGCGCGTATTCTCGGAAATGAATTGACATTTGGGACCTAGAGAACTGTCGTGACTTCAGGTAATTTCCACCTCCTAAATTGACGTACTCCGTTTTTCGATCCGCCGTAATAAAAATTTCAGTATATTTTGACACTTGTCAAACTAAGGGTTCTAGTGGTCCCAGAACGTCGGCCGTTAGACTAGGGTTATACCCACCTTCTAAATCGATTGGCGTACTCCGTTTTTCGATCCGCCACCGCCGTACCAAAAATGTCGGCATATTTTGACACCTGTCAAACTAAGACAGTTTTTTTATTTCGGTTTCGATGAAATTCAATCTCCGAAGTTAACGAATACTGTACCGATTTGATCGACCCTATTCTGACCCATTATTTCTTTTCTCCGATAAAATATATTTATAATTCAAAAGATATTGATATCGAAAATCGAGATTCATTGAAATGATTGAGATTGGGATTGAAAATCGAGAATCATCGAAACGATTGAGATTGAAATCGATTGAAACGAAAATTTGTGATTTCAATCATCAATACTTTTCGATGATCGGATCAGAAAAATCGAATCGTTCGTGATTGACACAACCCTAGCACACTCAGATGTGAATTGAATAGGACGTTGGGTCTGTGTCCGATGCTATTGGAAATTCACGGGGGGGGGGGGGCAAACACTTTATGTAGAGGAGTAATTTCAATTTAATATTGTGCAAAAATATGGCACGCTACTGATTTTTAAAAAGCTTTCCCATAAGACGTGTAATGGCTATTTTTGCTGGACAGAGTAAAGTCATAGATTGTACTCAACCTAGACACTTACAGCTGCTTTTAAAAAAATATACACGACTGAATCCTACGCACTTGCTCTTGTGGTTAAAAACTCTATGCTGCATGAAGATGCATGATGTTATGATAATTTATTATAGTTATAACTTTTGAAAAATTGATTTGAAGATGTTTAAACTATTGAAAATCATCACATTGCAAAATTATAACAAAATCGGTGTAACCGTTAAAAAGATATATAAGCGCATAAGCTAAAAATAAGACCACTTTCTTGGAATGGCAATTTCCGTTTTGTGAATTTTTTGCCACAAATCTGAAACCATCTGTTGAGCGATTACATGTTCAAAATTTTATATAAATCGTTAGAATTGTTGATAAACTTTTGAAGAAATAAAATGTATTGTTTCTGGCATCTATACCATCTAGCCACTCTAGATGAGCTTAAATAAATATTGCTCTGTACCCAATTTGAAGCAAATCTGCTTGCACTCGAGCTCAAAGTACAGTGGACACACGGACAGACCGAAATCATCATTGCGCATCACAATTTTTCATTATTTCGCAATATATTAGGTACATTACTATATGCTTATTTTTATTTCGCATTTCATTATTTAGCATTAAATTACATGCATCGCAAATTAAAATTTCATTTTTATATTTTTTCGCAAATATTTTTACTATAATTATTTCGTATGGTATCCGTATTATTTAACTTTGCGTTTTTCGCCTTTCGATACATACAAAAATATGGTAAGCTTGAAACATTTTAAAACGTATCAATACTTCGCGAAATAATAAAATGCGAAAGATATTTTATTTCCAAATAAAAGAAAAGTTATGAACGATTTTATACCGACCGATAAAGAAGTTGATTTTAAATAAATAATAAGGGTGGGTTTTTGGTTGGAGTTGGAAAACTTTAAGTTGGCAACACTGTTTTCTGTGACAACCGTTTTGATAGTTCTCGATCCATACAAATGTCTTCAAAAATGATCATGGTCAGAAGGTTACAGTGAACCGTGAACAATGAGCGGTAAAGAGACATTTTAGCTCAATTTGAAGGCAATAATGTGGTAGGCATGAGGTTTCAGCAAAATGATGGTGCCTCATGCCACACAGTAGAATTAATTTACATTTGATGAACGGTGATTTTCATGATCTGGGCCTGTTAACTGCGATGGCCACCTCGTTCATGCGACTTGAAGCCATTAGATTATTTTCTCTAGGGACATGTATTCTCCAAAAAACCAGAGACAAGTGTACAATTGGAAGCCAAAAATGTATGCGTTATTGCTAAAATACAGGCTGATTTACTGTGTGTTAGAGTGTGTTAAAATTGGACCTTAAGTTTATCAACAAAATATCAATTTTTTTTTTTAATCGATATCAATATTCTCAAAAAAACAACTCTAGCATATCTATTCTTTTGAACTTAGTCTAAAACGTATATTTTCTGTCCACAAAACATATTAGAAGATCAATGTTAAGACTGTTTTTTTCAAAGTTCTGAATTTCTTTTTCAACTTTCCCATTAATAATTATAAAAATCGAAATAATTTTAAACGCAAACACCTGTTTAGTCTTCAGTTTTCTCGATACTCTGCAAAAGTTATAAAGCACACAATGACATTTTGTCCTCATTCCCTTGAACTTGAAGATCTGATTGTTAAAATTCAGTCAAAAGCATTCTTAGACAAGAAAATTGACATTTTTTAACATTGTGAATCTTGAATAGATCGAAAGCAGTAACAAACAAGGCATCAAAATAATTGTTGTGTTACTGAATGAATATAACTTGTAAACTAGACTGTAACTTGCTATACGTATAGCTATAATTTAGAAATTTTTTCTTCAAAAAATTAAAATCGATAATAACCATCATACTTCAAGGTTTCAAATTTAGGAAATTTATCCTTAAAAGGATAAACATTAAAAAAAAAAAACACCGTTCGGTAGATTTTAATTATTTGTGAAATATTCCATTTTTTCGTAATATGTTTTCTATGTTTTTTTTTTGTCTGCTAAGTTTTCAACTAGTTGTGATAGCTTCAATTTGTTGTGCGATGTTTTATATGTTTTTTTTTCTTTTTCAAAATTCATATGAATTAAACAAAAAACAACAAAAGCCAGAAAACATCGCAAGAAAAAATTGATATTTTCACAACAACTTAACGGCGTATAATGTATAAATAAGCAACAAAACATTCAACATAACAAGTTTTTACCATTTTTTTAGGGGGTGCTTCGCTAACTTCATATGAATACAAAAACAAAAAAAATATAGAAAACATCGCACAATACAATTTCCACAACTAATTTACAACTGATACACGCCAAATTATTAAGTAATAAATAATTGAATATAAGAAGTTTTACCCCTTTTTGAGAGGGTGCTTTGCTAAGTTGAGCCAAGTTAGCAAAACATAAAAACATAGAAAATATATAGCACGAAAAAATTGAAATTATTAAGTAGAGAACCATTCAATTCAAGAAGTCTTACCCCTTTTTGAGAGGGGGTGCTTAAAAAAAAAAAAAAAAAACATAGAAAACATGGAACGACAAATTCGAAATTATCACAACTAATTAAAGACTATAATGAACGGCAAATTATCCACCTAACTACTTTTCCATCAGTGAATTTTGCTTCGCTAAGTTGACACTCATTGCAAAACTGCCTGTAGGGTGAATTACCTCATTGACATTACATTACTTGTCGCAGTATTAAATATACATACGTATATGACGCTGAGAATTCAAATGAAACATTTTACCCTTAACACGCGTAGAGAAGTGAAACTTCAAAGAGCAATGGACAGTTTCATTAAAAACCTGGAGTAATGCCAAAACCAAAATTGTCCTCACCTTAAAATAGCCAATGACTAAGCATCATTATTTTTCTAATTCTGTCAAAATTCAGTAAACAGAGAAAAATGTATTAGACTTTAAAATCCACTGATTATATAAATATCTATGTGAATATTTTCTCCACCCTGAATGTCAACTTTTTGAACGAAATAAAAGCCATTGAGCTTCATGTTGGTAGTTTATCGAAATCATTCGATTTCTCCCCACCCTCTTTTCCCTCAAAACAAACAAAAATACTGTAAAAATCTGTCTGAAATTATAACCACGTACTAAAATCAAAATTCATAGAACACACCGTGACCACAATAATTTTAGATTTTGCTAAAGCCCCACAACGTGAAGGTTCCTGTCCACCAAATTCACATAAACTACACCAAAAGACCACTCACTATTTTGTAATCCCAGTCGCAGAATGTGACTGGATTTTATGCGGGCCTCACGTCTGCCCTTAAATTATAAAACGAAATTTTAAAATTCCCAAACTAACAAACCCTTTTGAATAAGTTAAGCACTTACTTTCCATTAGCTGGTAAATCGACATACAACGGTCGCAGGGGTGGGCCTAGGGGACTCCCAAATGGTGGCCCCATCTCCATCAGGGACCTCGCCAGAGTGCGGCTCCAAACTTTGGCACCGCCAATCACAGCAACAACAAAATAAACTGCATCGCTGCGCTCTGGGAAGACCGGAAGTGGGCCGCCTAGCAGGCCATCTGTTGCCGCCACTACCGGAGCTCGACGGTGACTCGATGAGTGATGGTGATAGCCGCCGCCAGATGACGTTGCTGTTGCAGAATTACTCGTCCCAAATAGAGCCATCGGTTGCGGAAGTTCCTCAATAGCCCCTTGGGAGAGTTCAATCCGGAATCCTGTTGCAGCGTCATCCATGGGGGGAGTGGCGGCGGCCAGGACTCCGTCGGCGTCGTGTTCATCGGGCACAGACTTTTCGCGTCGTCGATTTGATTTCGTGTGATTATTTTTAAGTAGATTCGCGTCCACATCCGGTTTGTCGTCGGCCATAAATGAAGCTCTCTCCTTGTCTACCTCGTTGTTGCTGCTGTTGGTTTTGGTTAATAGGTCTTCGGCGGCGGCGGTAGTCGAGAGTGTGGCATTTTGTGAAATATTTGTGCGGCGAATGGTTGCTGTCTCGGCTGAAATTAGATGCAGCTGTACCGAAACGATGAATAAGTAAACAAAAAAGTTTCCATTCGAGAACATTTTTCATGTGGCTCTGTGGATTTGAGTTGGCTCGATGTGCGGTATCGTTCGTCCTGGGAAATGAGGAAGCCTATTTCCTGTCCAAAAAAACTTTTTTTATGTTGATGGGCTTCTTGTTGATGTTATGGCGGTGGTGACGGGAGCGAACGAACACGACGAAGACTTTGGGGAGCCTCTTCAAAATGCCGTCACCTTGATGTGGGTGGTGGATAGTTCGGTCCCTTCATCGCTCCACGTTATTCCTGCTGCACGCTGATTGACTGACTCCACCTAGTTGCAAAAACTTTAGGTTTACAGAGAGGCAAAGTATAAGGCAGAGAGAGAGAGAGAGAGAGATATAGAGAGCGTGGTGAGAAATATAGAAATTTATTGTTATTTTGCCGAAAGTTTTTTGGGGGTAATTTATCAGGACATCCTTTGGCCAGAATATTTTGTATTTTTCATGCAACTTCTCAAGGACTTGTAATTAATTTTAGTTCCGACAGTTGCTTAAGCAGCTTACTCCACAGGAATTGCCAGCACTGATGGTGGAAGTGTTTCTGCTGCTGCGGCAATACATCTCTGGCATGTTACACGGCGACGATGAAGCTTTTCGTGAATTTTTTTGTTTTTGATTAATTAAAGAGATTTTGATTTATTTTTTTGTGGTTTAGCAAGGTTCTCGATTTTATTTTATTTTTTTTTTCGTTAAAATATGATGTTTGTTTCTGAATATTTTATTTTTGTTGTTAACTTTGACTTCTTCTGGTTAAATACCCCAGAGACATTTCCTTTGATTTGATGTTTTGAATTTTTAATGAGAATTTATTGCTGATGGATCGGGAGTTTTCTATTTTATATAAAATCTTGTATCGCTTTTGTCTTGTTTTTTTTTTTTTTTTGTTGTTGTTTGTGAAGCAGATAGAAGGATTAACCCTTTTCTTTTAGAGAAGTCGACATATTATTCTAATTTTTGTGGTGGTTTTGTTGAAATAGTTATAGTTGAGTTGGTGATGGCAAAGAGATGATGTGACATCTGAAAGCAAAAAAAAAAAAAAATGGTTTTGATTAAAACGAGACCTATTATTCTGATTTGAAAAGAATTGCTACTTAGTAAGTTTCGATTCTTTAAATAGATTTTAAGAAAATATTTAAAAAATGCTAAAAAAAAAACACAAACATTTTGGGGAATTTAAGTAAGACTGACCTAAAACAACAAAATATTAAAGATCATTTGCAAATCATGGGTCAAATTGATCACAGTTATTTAAAGTAGTGAGTATAGTGCTAGCTAGTAATCACCCCGATTATCGTATCCAATGGCAGGATTTAGAATAACATTTGCCACATTCACGACCACAGAATCTGTTAATCCCAGGACCAATTCGCTGTGTACAATGTTTTTTCTTTTCAAATTAACACCAAATGTGTTGTGGATGAAAAATAATCCATTAATTTTATACGCAGTGTCTTAAAAAAATTGTGTGAGTACCGGGACTAACGGTTAATAATTATGTGTAAGCATCAACGTTTGTCAAAGCGCAGTTTTGGGGAGCCATTATTTGAATCCGCATGTGAAGTCGTCCATACGTGCACGGATCCAAAACGGACTAGTTATTGCTTGAAGGGGATCTTAAGACTTTTGTCACTGAACACACCCAATATCCTAAAGGGCGCTTTTTTTAGATGTGTGGATTTCAAGAAGAAATAAAACGCATATTATTTAATGTTATGGCCAAAAATTTAGCTTTATTATAAATATAAGGGTTTGCCATTATGTTTTAAAAATGACTTCGGGCAAGTGGCCGCCGCTACTGGCTGGAATAGATTCCAGCCGAGAGGCCCAATTTTCGACAGCAACAATTGTTGCGCGCGATGGCGGATGGACGTCTTCGCTACGCACTCTGTACTGCCGGCGTCTCTGAGGATGTGCATTATCCACTAGAGTAAACGTGGTGCAAAACCGATCCATAGTTGCTCGAATTTAAGCGATTTTGCGATTATGTCGACCGAATATTGGACGCAGCGCGCGATGCGTGCGTCGCTCGAACCGAACCATTATTTTGGTAATAAATTTGCACGATTTGCAAACGTTGTTCAGGAGTAAGTCTATTAATTATGAAATGGCAAATCAAACCAAACTGAGCATAAATCAAGTGACAGCTGTCAAAAAGACCAACTCCAAAAAGTCTTGCCAGATTGAAAACCACACGTCCAAAATCTATAAAAAAAACAGCCTTTAGTATGCAGTTTTTTGTGACGTAACGTGCTACATCATAAAGTGTGACCTCGTAACGTCGCACAGATTAAAATCCACGTTTTTATTTCACTCTACTGCGTGCCGGCATAGATGCTTACACATCAACAGATTTGAAAGTTCCCTGACTCCCCGGGTGTAAGATGTCGTGGATTACATAATCGACATAAATATTTTGTATTATTTTGTTTTATCTGCTGTTAGTTTAAGGTTCTGTAAAATTAAATACATAACGCCTACAGACTTAGCAAACTATATACATATCATTATACAATATGTATAAACCAAGAAGTATTTATTCAAGTGCGACAGCCGACAGGAATAAAAATCTTCCAGATGTGGAAAATAACAAAGTGTGACGCCATTCAAATAATGAAACGTAAGAACACCGAATCTTCTCTGACCTTGTTGCTTGGGCATGAGTTTATTTTCAATTTTAAAACTTTGACAGTCACTAAAAAATATTCCACCCGTTTTTGAAATATGTATCGAATTTTCAAAATTAATATTTTGAAATTATTTTAAAAATCCAAAAATAATATTTTAGAAAATTTTGATATGCAATATTAATTAAATTTATTACAAGGTTCTGTATACAAAATTTAGATTAAATCGCTTGGGCAGATAATGAGATAGTCGAAAATAAGAAAAAAAAACCTTCTATGAGAGAAAGGTACTGTTAATAATAAATAGTAAAACGTTAAATTGAATAATTTTAAATTGTAGATAGTACTGATTTCGATATACAATAAAATTTACATCAAAATCGTACTAATCGTTTTCACCAAAAAAGTGATTTTCCTTAACGGTTTTTCAAACATTTTGTATGGGAGGTACCGTTATTTTTGGCTATAAGACCTTTTTTCAATTAAAAATATTCTAGATAGTATTAAATAACTGGTTTTTGCCAATTTTAATAAAAATCGACTATGTCGTTTTTGAAATATTTAGTTTTCAAAAAAAAAATTTAAATCTAAAAATATTTTTTTGAATCATCAATGAAAAAAATCAGAAAAAAAACAGTTTTCGAGAAAAGCGAAAATCAAAAAAATGCTACTTTCTGAGGTGCCAATAATAAACATTTTTCGGAACCATATTTTTTTTTACTGATAGGCAGCATATTTCTATTAGATTTTAATAATTTTAAAAATCTGTGTAGCCGATTTTAAGAAAAATGAGTTTTTCCTTTTTGGGCCAAAAATTTTCTATGATAGGTAACGTTATTTTGGTCGGGGGAATTGTCCGAAAAACCCTAGGTATACCAAGTTTAATCAAAATCGACTAATCCGTTTAGGCTGTAGCCGAATAGATAAAAAAGACAGACGGACATTTTTGCGAGACCCACTTTTTTCGTCTTAGCTATCATCGTAATGTCAAGTTTGATCAAAATATTGAGTTCGATTAACGAATCCATAACTTGCTATAAAAAGCATATATGTATGTTTTATATCACAAGTAAAAAATATAGAAAAAGTTGGAATTGTTTACCCGCCTGAACAATGTTTACAATATTTATACATGAAGATTATTATCTAGTGTAGCTATTTCTCAAAGCTTGTTTGTTTCTCCGAATTATTATTTTCCTTATTGTGTATTGTCTTTATTTGCTTACCTAAGCAGCTCTTAGATCAGTTTTCTGATCCGAAACTTTAAAATATTTATGTTAATTTAAATTTTGAATGCTTATGTTCCACTTTTTCCTCAGCGTTAACTGTCACATAAACTCTTATGTTGAACTTAAATATTTTAGGAAGTTTTTTTTTTTTTTTTTGCGATTTAATTCATTACAGTCCACTTAAACAAAAACAAAAATAATATAAGTTTTTTTCTATTGTTTTCGTTCTTCTTCTTTCTTAAATATTTTAGTTTTTTTTTTTTTTTCAGAAAATGGGTTAGTGTTTTTGAATGTTTATAATTTGGTAAATTTTTGAATGTTGTTATTTCTTCTATTATAATCCCCAAATCCCCATTGGCGACTTATTTTAATACAAAACATTTATAAAAATGTTCGCATTCAAGTAGACGTTCATTATGGCATTTTTGACGTTTTTGGGGAAAATTTTCAGCTGGTATTGAAAATATACCTGCCTCAGCCTCAGGTGACATTGTCATGACAGTATAAAGTTCACAGTTCTCCAAAATTTATCCAAATACTCTATAGCTTTTATCATCAATGGTAGGAATAGGTACGAAATATTTTAAAATTATTCGCAGTAAAATAAACAGGGCTCGGAAGAATTATCTAAAACGGAAGTTCTCTGAAAACCGTGAAATGTTTAAGTCCCTTTTTGAAGAGTTTAAAAAAAACCTTTTCAATAATTTATATACACCGACTACTCGTATAATATGGAAATTTTACTTAAGCTTGAAGCTTAAAGTTTTTTGAAATTTAATTATTTAAAAAAGAAATCTTATGGATATCCAGTCAGCTTTAATTTTAAAGACGTTTGCAAATAGCTTCCGTCAAATTTTCATTAATTCAGCAGTTAATATTCACGTGGATTACTTCTATTACTTAGATAATTATTATTCAAAAACTACCTTCAATAATGTTCATTTGGATATTGACAATGTTCTTCACTTTCTTACTATACTTCATGATGACTATTCACACGGACCAGATGGTATTCCATCAATAGTTTTGAAGAAGTGCAAATCAATCGTAGCTCCTTCTCTTAATTTTCTACATTTTTCGCTTTTCATTATTTCAGGTTAATTCCAAGTAGGTATATGGAAGAGAGCAGTTTATAAACACCAATTTTTAAAAAGATGACAAAGAGTGAAATTACTTACTACAGGCCAATTCGTTAGCTGTCTTATACTCAAGAGCTTTTCAAATAGGTGGTTTGCGATAGTTTAAAAATTAAAGTGTTTCATGCAGAAGCGATCGACGGTAACGAACTTACTTGTTTTCATGCAAAAGTGCTGAACCTCATTATAACGTAGACAAGAGCCTGACTGAATCTATACGGATTATTCTAAGGGTTTTGATCAGCTCTCTCAAGAAATCATCTTTTTTTAATAAAAAGTTTTTGGGTTCCATTCTGAACTCATCACTTGGATTTCATCCTATCTATAAAATAAATCCTACCAGGCCAAATTCAGAGTCTCAATCTCTAACTCTCTCATTACCGAGTCGAGGGAATTGCTCAGAGAAGTCACGCAGGACCTTTTCTTTATAAATTACATATTCGTAATAGCTATATTTTTACTTTCGCAGATGATTATGAACATTTGTAAATTGATTTCCTTGAAATTTTGTTTGTAATATTTGTTTTTTTTTATAAAAATGCTTAGTAGTATGTTATGACTTGATTAATTTGTTCTTTAAATTAGATAAATAATTTTTTTTGAAATTTGGTGTCCAATTTGACCACGTCGACCCGCATATTCAATTAGACTTTTAACCTGTTAATTATTAAAATTAAAGTCAAAAGTTGTACGCAAATTTTAAGCCCTAAATCTGTTCTTAATTAAAAATACATACAAGCTGAGGAATAAATTTATGCGCAAATTTTAATATTATTAACTTTTAATTCGATTTAATCGCAATTACTGGGTTGCTGTTTTGTTTCATTTCATTATCATTCCGAAATTTTTGGGTTTTCTCTGCCTAATACATATACATATGTCTATTTTTTTTAATTTCACTCAAATTATCTCTGTTTCACTTAATTGTTGGCGATTTTTACTTGAGTGTCATTAATATTTATAGGACCCTTATTGGTAAGGGCAATTAATGAATTCGTAATAAAATCTAACGGGAAATAACTATCACACATGAGATAACTGTGATTAAGAACACAAAATAGTACTGATTTTTACTAAAGTGTTTAATATTTTTTACGCTTCATTTTTATACTGAATTCATGCATAATTTGAGTGTACCTAAGCGACAACACTCGAATAAAAAATGCGCTTGAGTTCAAGGATGTAGATATAGAGAAGAAATATTAATTAAAAAGTAAGAAGCATCGCATTAAGCAATTCCCTACAGGCCCAGAAGTTATTGTATTTATTTATTTATTGGACAACATATTTTTTAAGACTTCTTCGATTAGTAATACAAAAACATGTCATAATAACTCTGCATTTGGTTTTCAAAATTAAAACAGTTCAATTCAATTCAATTCAATTATTAATGACTTTTATTAAACAAATTTTTTTATTCATAGTTTGTATAACAATTCATTTTATAACATGGCTTTACGCCGTCTGCCAGAGTGACAACTTAAGTTTGCTTTTAAATTTAAATAATAAAGTACAATAAATAATAATAAAAACGTTTAATCATATTCTAAAACAATTCATCAATAATTTTTTTTCTATAATATATGGCTCGAGTGATGTAGTTGTAAAGGTCTGTCCATTCTTCGCCATCTAGTATGTTATGCATTTCGTTGTTTGTTAAATAGTTTTTGCCGTATACATCCCTTCTAATTTCCATCAGGATGGGGCATCTACCAAGGAAGTGCAGCACGTCCTCTTGCTCTCTCATGTTGCATAGCCCACAAAGATTTGGGAGATCCATCCTATTTGGAACAAAATTGAGTGGAAGTATCTCTGCTCTTGTTTTTAAAACTGTAGTAATCAAAGCTGTTTGATAGGTGGGACTGAAATAATTGTTGTTGCACAGGTTTTGGTTAAGCTTTGCGGCGTAGATGAGTCTTTGACTCGATTCTCTTGATTTAACTTCTAATTCCTCTCTCTTTTTTGCTTCGACTGCATTTATGAGGCCGTATAGTTTAGCTTTCCATGAGCCCAAATCGTTAACTTGAAGGCCAAGTGATAAGTTGCAATAATTTGCTAAGCGTTTCCATTCTACCATCCATGAGTTTTGTTTCCTTATTACCATCATACTAATTATCTTTGGTAACCTGTTATCATTGAGCATAAGCGTTTTTAGAACATAGTCTACTTGCAACTTGAGTGTAGAGATAAACAGCGGAGAAAGTCCAGTTTCTAATAAAAGTATGTGGTTTGGCGTTGTGTTTGGTAACTTTAAAGTCCTCTTCAGAAAATATCGCAAAAGTTGTTCGACCTCATCAAACTCTTTATGGCCCCATATTTGCGCAGAATAGAACATAATTGCTTGTGAGGTTGCTTGAAACACTCTATACTTCACAGCCGGATCCACATGCTTATGTACCATAACACTCCTCCAGGTTGCGTTTAAGGCATTTTTCGATTTTGCTAGTTTTAAAGCAATATGTTTTCTCATGTTTAGGTTTCTGGTAATAACCATTCCTAAGTAGTTATATTCGTTTACAACCTCAATATCCTGACTTGATAA
This sequence comes from Leucozona laternaria, assembly GCA_932273885.2. Lineage (NCBI taxonomy): Eukaryota > Metazoa > Arthropoda > Insecta > Diptera > Syrphidae > Leucozona > Leucozona laternaria. The sequence goes on along the minus strand of OW026368.1, from coordinate 14,747,259 downwards.
GTTCCATTTTTCGTTTCGACAATTTCTCCCTCCTGCTTGTCGAAAGATCATAACTTTTGACTTTGTAAGATTAATCTGCAACCTCCACCTCTCACAATAGTCAGCCAGCCTGTTTATCATTAATTGAAGTGCTTGTGGTGTCTCTGCAAGTGCTACGATATCATCCGCAAACATGAGATGGGTTATTCTCACCGTGTCGGTTTTTTTTTTTTTTTTTATATTTGCGCGCACTCAAGGGGTTATGACTACCCTTATAATGATAAACATAGTGCGAGCGTTTAGGAAAATAAGGTAGGGTTTAATAGGAGATACCGATGCACATTGGTTTTGAATTTCTGGATATTACAATGGGAGGGAAAAATAGAGCTAAGCAAAGCATTCCACATTCTAGTTGTGCGGCTAAAGAAAGAATCTCTATACTTGACTGTACGTCCGAAATTGGGCTCAAGGGTAAGCTTATGTGCATTCCTAGAAGCGCGAGTATTACGGTGGAATTGTTTTAGGGGAGGAATGCAACTGGCTATTTCGCTAGAACACTGTTTGTAAAAATAGCGATAGAACAAAGATAGACATGAAACACTACGGCGGTGTTCCAGAGTTGTAATTGTATCTGTTATATTTCTATCACCTATCATTTTTAAAGCTCTATTTTGAATTCTGTCCAAGAGATTCAAGTGAGTTATAGGAGCACCTGCCCAGATGTGGGAGTTATACTCAAGCTTAAGACGGATAAAGGCTTTGTAGATTATAGCCAGATCAGAAGGAGAGAAAAATTTGTTGCATCGCCGAAGAAAGCCTAAACACATCGCAGCGTTTTTGGCAACGTTAAATATGTGGTCATTCCACAAGAGGTGGTCTGTGATGTACATTCCCAGAACTGAAAGCTGTTTAGTTTCTTCAATACAAGTACCGCTCATGGATAGCGGCATGGAGGGTGGGTTTCGCTTCAACGATAGGAGACAGCATTGAGTTTTTGAAGCATTAAATTCTACGGTTACGTTTATCCCTCCAGTACGAAAAATGTCTTCGATGTCATCTATATACAGAGCGAACAGCAAGGGGCTGAGATTGCAACCCTGTCTTAGGCCGATTTCTACTTCATAGTCTTCAGATAGTTCATTTCCGTTTAAAATAGCTGAGGTTGTGTGGGTATACAGGTTTTCGATTGCTTTCCCAAATTCCATAGACATTCCTTTGTTATATAGTTTTAGCATCAAAGCTCGACGATCTATCGTATCAAAGGCTGCCCTAAAATCTATAAAAAATGCGTATAATTTTTGTTTTTTATTCATACAAGTTTCCACGAGATTGGTAAGCGTATAGATTTGGTCGACTGTTGAATAATCTTTACGAAATCCTGCCTGACTTTCACTTAAAAGGTTATTGCTTTGAACCCAGCTATATAATCTGTTATAGAGTACTTTTGTAAGAACTTTCATTGATACATTAAGAAGTGAAATTCCTCTGTAGTTAACGGGATCGGTAACATCTTTCTTCTTATGAATGGGTTTTAATATTGCCCTGTTGAAGAATTCCGGAACTGATCCTCAGTCTAAGATACAGTTGAATGAAGCTGCAAGTTGTTCAATGAACTCAGGGGAGCTAAACTTATAAAATTCCATTGAAATCCCATCCGAAACCGGTGCTTTGTTATTTTTCGACGCTTGTAATGCCAATTTAATCTCAGAAGCTGTACATCGCGAGTCCAGTATTTCATTTTGAAAGAATGGGGCGGCGAACTGGAATGAGTTAGCTTGATGGTTTGTGGTCATTTCTTGAAAATATTTCTTCAGATCTCTTAGCTCTATGGGAATTGTTAAATTTTGGGTGTCCTTCTTATTAATTTCTCTCACTAACTTCCAGAATTCCGACGTCTTTCTGAAACCAGAGATACTGTTTGCAATGTTTTCTGCGTCTGTTTTACGCTTGGTTTTGGCTAAGTCTTTGTAATCTTTGTTTAATTGAATGTATTTTCGCCTGAGGAAATCGTTGTGTGGGTTCTTTCGCAAAATCTTTAACCAGACAAAGGACTTCTTTCTTGCTTGGGTCAGTTCCTCATCGCACCATTTTTCCCTAAACTTCAAACTGCTACAATTGTTTGTTTGATTGCATATGGCAGGTATTGATTTTATCACAACTTCATTTAAATCTTCTACTTTAGGCGGGTTATTGCTGCCAAGAATTTGAGAATTCAAATTGAAACAGTAAAACAATAATTCGACTTAACCTTAAATATATAATAACATAGTCCTTCCAGGAATGTTTGATGCCTTTTCTTAAATTTATACAAAAACCCCAAAGCATTTATCTGGGACAAAATGCAAGCAAAAATATTTCTCTTTATTTTGCCTAAACGTTGAAAATAAATTCATCGACATTCAAAGGATTATCCGGTTCCTTTGAATTGTAATTTGTTTCCTTTAAAGCAAATATAAGATACGAGCAAATTTACTTTGAAGGTGATACCGGATATCAAGATACAGGACACTTTACCTTTTACCAAATAGCTTTTGACCCTTTTCTTGTTCTTTGTTTTTAATATCGGTAACTACATCATGTGAAAATTCTTTGCGACTTTCATCACAAGTCATAGCCTTATAAATAAATAACCTAATACTTTAAGTGTATTTTTTATCTCTGGCGCTTCCTGAAGAACATGTTAAGCTTTTGAGTTTTGAGTTTTTTGTTTTTTTTTTTTTTTTTTAATTTCATGATGAAGATCATAAATTTTTCAAGTAACGACGAGACATGATTTATATTCTTGCCTCTTAAAGTGTACAAAATTATTTTAAAGTCTAAGTTTTCCTTAAGAGTAAAACCATATAATTTATTACGTCTTTCTTCTTACTCAAACCTCGAGAGAAAACTTTGTGAAAGTACGAGTATGTTGCGGAGTATGAAGAGGGAGTCGGAGTACTTTTGAAAAATAGATTCTGTGTTGTGTTTGTGCTAAGTACTCTTGACGTTGGTTTTTCATTCTTCGTTAAGTTTTTTTTTTTTTTTTTTTTTTTTAAATCCTTTTTTGAGTATTATATGTCTAGTGGATATATAGCTCCAAGTTGCAGTTTGCCTTGGGATATTAATTAAATCTTATTATTTCCAAGGAGCTGACTCTGATGCTGCCAAAGGATGAATTCAATTGTATCAACTTGAATTGTGGTGGCTCCTCTGTCTTTGTCTGTGAGGGGTCGGTCATCATCATCCTTCTTTATAAATAATAGATTGAATTGGCCAGAAGAAGTGTGGACATGGAATTTTACTTTGATTGGATTTACTTTGTATGTGTGATGTGGATTTTGTTTTTGTAAAAAAAAGAAATTAATTGCCAACAAAATTCTTGCAAGTTCAAGATAGTGAAATTAATTTTTTCAGATAAAATTTGGTACTAAAATCTTTTTTTTTTTTTTTACAAAGATAGGTTTAATGCCTGAAGGAGTCTGTCGAACATATCTTTATACCTTGGTATAGTTATTGTTAGTTTACATTTTTTTTAAAGATTTATTATGTCATCATTAAAGGCACTTAGTAGATAGGTACTATTTAGGTAACCAAAAATACAATTCGATCCCTAAAGAACTTTTGATAACAAATATTAAATAAATTTTGCAACTTTACCAATTATCGGGAAATGGTTAAAACCTACTTTCATGTTAACTAAAAAATATTTTTGGTCTTAAATGCCTTAAAAATAATTAAAAAAAAATAAAACGAAACAGTTTTTTGGCACCGGGATCTTAGCATCCCAATTGTGGGATAATCGCAAAAGAAAGTCAGTTGTTGATCAAAAAAGGTCAACTAATATCAGAAATTGGTCAGTCATAGAATATTTTTAGTCAATGGTTAAAGTTTTTCAGTTTTTTTTTTCAAAACAAAATCGACAAATTTGAGGTAGAGACAGATAGAATTAGGGGACCCACTTTGTTGGTGATGGAGAAGTGTTAAAAATCCATTTTCGTTATGCCGTCATGCCGTCGGCGTCATCGTCGGTTATATATAACGATTGCCCGCCATACAAAAAATTCGGATTCTTAAAATTTTCTCGTAAAAGGCTTTAAAGATTTTGATTAAACTTTATTGCTGTGATTTTGAGATTCAAAATTCCTGCATATAAGGTTTATTTTTTTTATAAAGGGTTTTCCAATAAGAGGTGTTATTTTGATATTCAAAGAAAAATGGCATTTTTTGAGATAAATGATCGGATATTTATTTCATTATAAAGAGGAAGGTATGCCGTTAATAATGGAACACAAAATCAGCCAAATGCCCGCCACGACCACGCTTACAGGACCATATCCTTTTCATGAAATTTTCCATAACCAAATCGCAAAGTGGCTGCCCTATGTCCTCGATAGCCTCACGAATTCCATCTTTGAGGTCTTGAATCGACGCTGGGCTGTTGGCGTAGACCTTATCTTTCACGTGGCCCCAAAGGAAGAAGTCGCAAGGTGTTAAATCACAAGATCTCGGTGGCCAATTGTGATCACCTCTTCGAGAGATAACACGGTCCGGAAACTTTTCCCGTAAAAGATCGATGGTTTCATTGCCTGTGTGGCACGTAGCGCCGTCTTGTTGAAAGTAAATGTTGTCCAGATCAATACCATCCGATTCCGGCCATAAAAAATCATTAATCATCTCTCGATAGCGCAATCCATTGACCGTAACTGTTGCTCCAGCCTCATTTTCGAAAAAGTAAGGTCCAATGACCCCGCCGGACCATAAACCGCACCAAACAGTCACGCGTTGAGGATGGAGAGGCTTTTCAACAATAACTCTTGGGTTTTCCGAGCCCCAGATGCGACAGTTTTGCTTGTTGACGTAGCCTCCGAGGTGGAAATGGGCCTCATCAGTCAAGATGATTTTTCGATGAAATTCCGGATCATTTTCATGCATTTCAAGGACCCAATCAGCAAAGACACGACGTTGTTGATGATCAGCCAGCTTGAGTTCCTGTGTTAACTGAACTTTATAAGCCTTAAGACCCAAGTCTTTATGCAAAATACGGTGTAATGACGTTTGTGGAATGCCTAATTCCAAAGAACGACGAGGAATGGACAAACCTGGGTTTTCTTTAACACTTTGGGCTACAACAGCAATATTCTCAGTTATTCTTGAGCGACGTGCACGGGTTTTATTCTTCACATCACTAACTTGTCCCAACAGCTCGAATTTGTCCACCAATTTCTGTATTGCGGTGCGACAAGGTGCTTCACGACGACCCAAAAATGTTTTAGTTTTACGAACCGTCTCTGCCAAATTTTCACCATTTTTATAGTGAATTTTAATAATTTCAATGCGTTGTTGAAGCGTGTATCGTTCCATTTTTATTAATGGCGTAGTTTCTACTTGTCAAATGTCAAAAAATGACAGCTTCAAAAGTGACAGCTAGCCAAATAGCGGTCTATTCAAAATAACACCTCTTATTGGAAAACCCTTTATTTCGATAAGGTCTAATCTATTTAGTCGTTACTCTTAAGAGAATTTAATTAATGGAAATGGGAAAGCCATTTTTTTTACCATCGAGAGGCTACCTTATATCGTCAGCTTTAATGCAAGTTTTCTTTATTTTTGAAAAACACATACTTTTCGTGTTCTATTTTTAATACTTTTTTATTTTTATCATTTTAGTGAATACGTTTAAACATCTTATATTTTAAAGGATGATGGAAATAATATTTTTTGTATTATGAGTGATTAAGCAACACCCCACTTGAGGGTTACCACCACTTTGAATTAAAGAGTACAAAATATTATTGATTTTAACCATAAAAATAAAGTTCCCATACAATCTGGAAAGATGATATTGATTCATATATTGGATATTTGACGAGTCCAAGATTGAATTTTGTATCGTCAAATATTTCCTATTCTTAGCAAAATCACATTGATTGAAATTGATTATTACTTGTTAAATACGCAAAATATGAGAAAATATCATTAATACAATTAGCACATTGTTCTTGCCAAAAATTCAGACTGTTTTACTATTTAATCAACAAAACAAATGTTATTCGAGAAAAACGAACTGAACATCAATTCTAGATGGCGGCAACCCTAAAGAAATTGATGGTCTAAACATTGGATTTAAGTTTCATATATGGTAGACTTAAATTTGTTTTTTGCAAATTGTCCATAAAGCTGCATTTACACGACTGATGACAAATTGGCAGATTTCTGTCAATTGTTGTGTCAGTTTTTTGACAGCTAACTGCCAGAATAATGCCAATTTGTCAATCGTGTAAATCCAGCATAACTTCAAGACGAAGAAATAAACGCACACACAGATACATATACAATTATACACATAAAGGTGACCTAACTTAGTAAAAAAAAAAAACATTATGTGATACAAAAGGCCTTTACACTCCTACCGCTCCGTTTGCGTTTCTTCTGATGGGGTTTACTTTCAATTAATTAATTTGTCATTCTTATCGCTCTCGCTCATATTATACCAGCTACCGAATATACCTTTATGTGCGCTGGTGCCTATATTAACAAAACTGTCACCATCAATCGAGAAATCCTGGTGGCGGCACAGTCCTTTGAATAGACTTCATGCCTATAACACCTACCAACAAGAGTGTTTCTTCATTTGCCCGAAATGCCATTGACTCATCTTACCACCCTCCTCCCCTTCACTTTCAAGGAAGATATGAATATAAAAATTATACCACAACAGGATTTAACTTATATTGATTGATGATTATTCATCAGAAATCAATTAAGGGCATCACAACTTGCAAATTATACTTCCTTTTATAAATACCTTTTGAACGCGCTTGATTGCAAGTTATGTTTCTGTGGGATGATGGGTTGGGTATTCTAGCACAAAAAATAAAATTAATATTTAAGATTTCTTGCGGGCGTTTGACTGCAGATTGATATGTAGGTATGTAATGGGTGATTTTTTAAGAGGCTTAGAACTTTTTTTAAAAAAAAAACACAAAAAATTCGAAAAAATGAATAAAATATTTATTTGAATCGATAGTTTGAACCTTGCAATTTAATGTTTAAGGATAATTTCATGCAAATGTTGACCGCGGCTGCGTCTCAGGTAGCCCATCCGCTGAGTCCAATTTTGGCATACTCTTTCACACATATCGGCCGGTATCTCACGAATGAATGCATGGATGTTGGCTTCCAGTGCGTCAATCGAGAGGGCTTGTCCCTATAGACATTAGCCTTGACATACCCCCACAAAAAATAATCTAATGGTGTCAAATCACACGATCTAGGCGGCCAATTGACCGGCCCGAAACGTGAAATTAACTGTTCACCAAACTCGCCTCGCAATTGCGCCATTGTTTCACGTGCTGTGTGGCATGTGGCACCGTCTTGTTGAAACCACATATCATACAAGTCAAGAACTTCCATTTCGGGCAAAAAAAAGTTTGTTATCATCGCTCGGTAGCGTTCACCATTGACAGTAACGCTGCGATTCGCATCATCTTTGAAGAAATAGGCCCAATAATGCCGCCGGCCCATAAACCGCACCAAACAGTGGCTTTTTCGGGATGCATTGGTAGCTGTTGCAATGCTTCTGGCTGATCTTCACTCCAAATGCGGCAATTTTGCTTATTTACGTACCCATTCAACCAAAAATGAGCCTCATCGCTGAACACAAGCAGCGCGCGATGAACATTTCGAACCGAGCACGAATTTTGATAGTAAATTTCAATAATTTGCAAGCGTTGTTCATTTGTAAGACGATCCATGGTTAAATTTCAAACCAAACTGACTCTGTTTGACAGTGACACAAGGTACTAAACATACGTCAGCTGTCAAAACCAGTGTTGCCAAAACCAAACCAGCTAAAAAATCACCCGTTATATAAATTTTGAACAAGCTGTCATCATCGGTTTTTTCGGTTCAATATTTATTATTTTGGAACCAAGTGTTATGGGGTTGTATAAGAAAATAAAGTTTTGTATGAGCCATCGCCATCGGCATTGGCATTGGCATCCGCATCGACACCGCCATAGCACGTCACAACGAAAACGAATATCTTTTAATTACTTTTTAAGGAAAAAAAAAACTTTCTTTTGTTGTTGTTTCTCCTTGAATAACAATTTAATCTGAATAAATTGCGGACACGTGTCCTGAAAGTGGAAGAACTTTTTGTGACGACCGTAAAATATTAAAACATTATTCCAACATGTTGTCGCTCACAATCGAAAGTTTTAGCTATTCTTCGTTCGGAAATAAAAGTTTCTTTATATTTTTACAATGGGCCTGGACATTTTTTTCCTGATTTTTTTTTTTTTTTTTTTCTGTAAGGCTTAATTAATTTTTGGTGTTAGGCCGTTTAACTTCCTGTTTTGAGGACATTTTTTTTGTTGAAATTGTGAAAGGATGCAGGAAAAAGAAACGAAAGAAATAACAAATTTTAAATGAGGTATTGATGGTTATAAAAAATCTTATCAAGAAGTTTTATCCGTAAAGTTATAGCAGAATGTGAATGTAATTCATAATTAGTTTTTATTTTTACTATCGCTGAATAAATGAATCCCCTAAAGAATGGCCAATGATTACCAAGTGAAATACGAATAACACTGCGAGAAGTGCGAGGCAGTGCAATATTATATTAAAATTAATATATATGTATATGTAGATATAGAAGGAAATATTCTTCGTTAAGCTATGAAATTCCATATATTAACTAACTTTTCATTGAACCAACAAACAAATCATTAGGCCAATGAAAATTTGTTTTTGTAATATTTGTTGTTTAATGAAGGTGCCACTCAATAACAAATTTCATTGTACCTACAGTGAAAATTATTGATTTTTAATAAAAAGCTTTATTGTAGAATTGTAGTCTATCGAAACAAGGTATGGTGAATAATGGAGGCGGAAAAAGACAGCATACTTAAAGGCGCTTAGAAAAAATGCTGATGCTCCAAATGCATTTGATAAACCATAACATCCCATTTTCGATATGTGACGTCAGTGGTCTCAGGCGGCGGAATGTGTAGTGCATACGGCTTCTAAGACTGAGCAAATCTGATATCGTGGGTTCGATCCCTATGATGGGCATGTAGAAAGTTTTTCATAATAAAATTGGATTAAAGCTCAGCACCACTAATAAGAGAGGAGACTGATGATAGGTGGCTTGGCACCCCTTGAAACAGCTGTATCTCTAGCCAAAATAAACGAATTATAAATTAATTCGGAAGCAATTGGTGGTAGCACCTTTAAGTTGTTGTTGTTGTTCAAAAATTCAAAGCTTTATTATTATTTTTTTTTTATCAATTCTCCATCAACTGTTTACTTCACAGCTATTTACTTTGGACACCTTTTCTTGCAACCAACTTTATTAATTTCAAATTTTTATATTGTTCCAATATTGTTATTCTGGTAAAGGGTCCGCCAAATACCTTTTTTTTTTTTGAAAACGGCGCAAAACATCGAGTGAAGCTTCGGCAGTGTGACACGTAGCGCCACCGTCCTGTTGAAACCAATATCCTCCTCTTCAATTTTTGTGAACAAAAATTCGTTCAACATGGCCCGATAACGATCGCCACTGACTGCAACGGCCACTCCTTGCTCATTTTCTAAAAATGTCCCAATTATGCCTCTGGACCAAAATCCGCACCAAACAGTGACTCGTTTTGGGTGTATCGGCTTTTCAATGTATGCGTGCGGGTTTTCTGTGCCCCAAATGCTACAATTTTGCTTGTTTACTACCCGTCAAGATCAAAATGAGCTTCATCTGAAAAGATGATTTTTTGGCAAGATCGGCATCTTCTCTAAGTCGATCGCAGGCCCACTTAGCGAAGCGTATACACAACCATATTCGTTCAGCGGAAGGAGAAAACTAATTATCTGTCAAATCAGTCATGAGCCAAGTCTTACCATTCACGAAATAAGCACTGGTTGAAAAAAAAACGTTATATGGCGGACCCTTTATTTAGTAAATTTGTGGTATCTATTATCTGTCAGCTACCCGCTAAACGCGGGGGTGGGGGAATAGACCCCTCACCTACATGAGTTGAATCACCCTGCATAATAATGAATTGGTTCTTTTGTTTGTAAATATAATACGCGCATAACTCGGCTGAATGTCTTCCGATTTACATGGGATGCAAATGGTATTGAACCAGGAAATTTCGACTTAAAAAAAAGGAAAACCGTGAAAAACCAAAATTTCATTCTTCATTCAGGGGTGGATGGTGGCGGCAACCGAAAATTCTATTTCGTATGGGAAAAGGAAATATTGATTCTAAGGAATAACAAACAAAACGTAATTGAAAATCGGCTAGTTTAACTCCTGACAAAAACTGGATATGCAACAGATGGCGTTACGCTCTCAGTCTAGCGTTTGACAGCTGAGTAGTAAAGGGTTTTTCAACAGGGAAGCTACAAAAGTAGAGCAACAGGGACAGGAAACGACGCCATATTTCTTGCCGCTCTTTTGACATTTCTCTTCAGTAAAGTTTGCCATTTCGTGATGGAAAGATATACGAGCCAACAACGAGTCGAAACTATTAAAATTTACTACCGAAAATCGGAGTCAGTGGCCTCAACGTTAAGAGCGACGGCGCCACAAGCCACACAGCGAATGTCACAATCAATTTATTGGAAACCAAGTTTGGAGAACGTGTTATCTCACGAAATGGTCCAGTCGCTTGGCCGCCTCGGTCGTGCGATTTGACGGCGTTAGACTATTTCCTGTGGGGATACGTCAAGTCTATGGTCTATGCCAACAAGCCAGCGACTATTGATGAACTTCGTACGAATATCGAACGTGAAATTGGACCAGTATCGGCCGATTTATTGTTGAAAACCGTCGAAAATTGGGTTCAGCGTCTGGACTTCTGCAAGCGTGCCCGTGGTGACCATGCAAAAGAAATCGACTTTCATACATAATGGCATCAAACGTACTTTTACAGGAATAAAGAATTTCATTGATATTCAAAACCGTTTTTGTTTTATTTAAAAATACTTTTGTAGCGCTCTTATTGAAAAATATTCAATCTTTTCGAATTGACGATTGATACGAAGCGGTTGCGTCTCGTATTTAATTCTGTGATCAACGATGTGAATAAATGTATGTTGAATTTTATGCTTTTTCCCAGAAAATTGTGGCTTCCAAATGTAAGGTTATCGAGTCTGTAGTTGCATCAACACAAATTCTCTTTATTCATTCCCTGGTTTTTCTGCGATTTGATATTTTAAATTATTCATTCATACGAGACGGATGTCAAATCTTTTTGCGATTGAAGTTTTCGTGTTGCGGTAACCCGTCTGCATTGTTTGTTTACGTACCGGACAAAAAAAAAAAAAACAACATTGATTGTCACAGTGCAGTAACCTAATGTTTAAAATCTATTTTACATGTAAATAAAATACAGGGTTGGCCGAAATATCACTTTTTCGAGTAAAGAACTACATTTTTTGTTACGTCTGCTATACGTAGTTTATGTGGTTAAACGTAGTAAAATCTTAGAGGATATATATTATGGTGTGCTCGTTTCTATCCCTAAAGCCCGAACCACTATACTCTCCTGTGGTGTGTTGTGGAGTAGTGTGTCGCTGTCATTCCAATTTTTCGTCACACGAAAATTCTACACCAAAAACTTCTGTTGATTATCGGAAAACTGAAAGCTTTTGAATTTACTGAAACTTGAATAGCAACCCCTATGAAAGCTTCACATTGGGAATAAGAATGGGCACTCCATATTATAGATATATATCGTCTAAGAGTAAAATGTATAGAAATCAAATTGTAGCAGAAGTAGTTTCAATTGCCAAATGATCTGTCAGCTGTCACTTTGAAGTTCGAATTTGTAGCTCTATTTGCATCGAAGCGAAGTGAAAATGTCGAAGGTAAATGAGACGGAAAAAGTTGTCAGAGCTCCAATATTGTGTTTCTTTTTTCGCTCTGAGCATGTTCAGAGCATCAGGTTCAGAGCACGCTCTATGAGCTCAGAATACATTGATAGAGCAGACGGAGTTGAATAGCTGAACACAAATTCGACAAGTGGAAAAAGAAGGAAGGAAGAACTCTCAGAGCAGAGCACGCTCAGAGTATGTTCGGAGTATTCAGACTCTGTTCAGAGCTCTACTCTGAACTAAAAAAGAAAAACGCCCAGTTGAATTTCAAATTTGAAATTCAAGTTTCATTATTTCAACAGAGAATCGACTTTCCACAAAGACATTAATAATAATTTCATCAATTTTAGGCGGAACGAAGTTTGAAGGGACAGCTAGTTTAATAATAAATTAAAAACAATTGTGTTTATTATTTGCAACAATGTTGTTTTTCTTTATATTTATAATAGATCTGTGGTAACCCTATTTGATTCTTGTTTGACGTTTTAAAAGTCCAGAAATTTTTGCCCAGAGATTATAGTTTTCTTCTCTCTGATAGAATTTCATATCCATTACTAAAAATTTAACAGACTGCCAATTTCTGCCCGAAAATGTCTGAAACAAACTAATTTCTTTATTTTGATGTTTTGTTTATTTTAATTGGTTGATGATGAAGTCTTTAAATTAAGAGCTGAGACGAGTGCGTCGCCTGTCTCCTTATTTGAAAGAAAGGAGCCTAAACATGTAGCTGTTAAAATAAGACTGAAATAAAAAGAACATAACGGCAAGCCTGTTTTTTTTTTATTCATTACAACAATGAATAAAATTCTTTTGCAGCCCTAGCGCCACCTCCACTCCGCAGCTCCCGCAGTAGAAATCTCCAATTAAAACCTTCTTAACGAGACGACCAGCAACCAATTCAATAAAAAAAATAAAATCCACTTATTAAGGACATTTCACTATTTGCGGCTTTATTTTTTTCATAATAATGTTGGTTGGACAAATTGTTTACATTGTACGCGACACACGGACCCATACTGCGCGTATAAATTGTGTATTTTTCACTCTCATTAAGAAAGTTATAGGTATCTTTGTACTCGTATTTATTTATTGACATTAAATTAAAGCACCCACTGTGTGTGTGTGTGTGTGATTGTGAGTGACTATGAGTTGAGTGTATATGTTGGTTTATATAGCTTGCGTGATGTATCCTATAGGTTGGGTTTGGGGTTCATTAGGTTCGTTTTCTGGTTTTAATTTTCTTCTTATATTCTCTTATTTGATTAAGCATTCTGATATCTCTTTTAATTCAGTCAATTAATGTTAAGTGTATATTCATAGACGAGCATTTGTTTACATTATGTTTCAGTTTTGGTTATAGAGTGAAGCGCCTGCAGGGGCAGGGAAAAGCTAGAGAAGCAAATGGGTGGTAATCCACATGACAAAGAGTAGCGACGCGACGCAAGTGTTGTTTTATGAAAATTTTCCCATGAATAAAGGATGTTATTTATTTATTTATTTTTTGGCAGACAATCATTCTACATAAACTTGTGTATGGAAAATTAATTGTATTTATTTATGTATCTTTTGTTCATGGACAAAATTGCTAGAGATCATCAAAATTCTGTCGTAATTAATCTTATCATTTGTCGTTAACGACAAACTGCCCAAATAAATCATTCGTTTGTCGCCCAATTTTAAGAGGTTTTATTTTTTTTGAAGAAAAACACTCAAGACAAATTGAAATTTGTTAAGGTTAATTTTAAGATTTCTATAAATAATGACAGACATAAGCCTAGACGTATATGAAGACGCGTCAGATGCGTGTGACATGACACAAGCAAAGCACGATTTTTTTGTAAAAATATAAAAATACATTATTGGACAGCGCATATTAATAAAGCGAGCGGACGGCGCATTGACACGGCCTACACGCAGTAACGTAGCTAGCATGGGTGGCACCCGGGGCGGCAACTATGGTGTCACCCCCAGAATGAAAAGCAGTAAAATACCTTAATGAAATTCCACTATTCCATATATACATAGGTATTATAGCTAGATAAAAGAAACCATCAAAAACCAGAACTTTCCAACCAACAAAAAAAAAATAAAAAAAACAAAAACAAAAAAACGAGTAAGTCAATCGTTGAAGGCGACATCCGACATGACGATGGACTTTATTTATAAAAGAAAAAAACAGAGGCTAACCGATAATATTCTTTTGTGCAAATAGAAACTGGTAGGTAGGTAGGTTAGGTATTGTCGCAATTTTTTTTGATGTGTAAACATCTATGCTGGGGGTATAGAGTGAAAAAAAAACGTGAAGGTTTGTGTGCAACGTTACGTCGTGCAACGTTACGGTGTGCAACGTTACGATCTGCATACTAGGATGTGTGCGTTCAGTGAAAAGAATCTTAAGATCCCCTTCAAGCAAGAACAAGTCCGTTTTGGATCCGCGCACGTTGATGTTTACACATATTAACCGTGAGTCCCGGGACTCACACAATTTTTTTTAATGATCTGCGAGATCTCTAAGGCTCATATTATATACATACTTCTTGGTAGCTTTCGGGTGTTATCCCAAATTTTGCTACGCCACTGCCTACACGGCGGCGGCGTGCACATGATGTTTTGTTTATTTTTTGTTTAAACTTTATTTCTATTAAAAAGAAATGATTCTTCTATGAAACTTTGTATCCAAATCGGTCTAACTGCTAGCGAGAAAGTCGAAAATCAAAAAAAAAAACTGTTCTCTGAGAGGAACCGTTAATATCAATATTTGGTAATATTATTTGTTCTACAAAAGTGCGTACAAAGTTTTGTATCAAAATCGTTAGAACCGTTTATGAGATAGATACATAACTTCTTTCAAACCGGTTGGATGGCGACTACCGTTCTTTTTGAAGCAAATTAAAAAAAAAATCAATTTACCTTCCAGGGATTTACAAGAAACCTTTAAGTTCAAAATGAAAACCGCTTCTGTTGTTTAGGCTCTAGGACAATGCGCGTGAAATAAGCACCGCCATTTTGGATTTTCAAAAAAAAACAAAATGTTATGCTGTAATGTGCTCAACTGTGCTGCCTTGTGCTGTAAATATTTTTGCGAAATTCGCATCTTTGCAATTTTTACGGATGAAATTTTTTGTTCTAAGAATCGAAAAGAAAAAAAAAAACTCGCATATTTGCAACTTTAATGGCCGAAACTAAATTTTGCGAAGCCTCATAGCGTGTATCCATAAAATTTCAAATTAACGAATTTTGCAAACATTTTTACGGTGGTAGTTATTTATTTATTTCAACTACAACAATCATGTCAACGTTGTTTAAAATGTTCTACAGTTATTTGAACAATTTTTTATTAAATACAAAGATACAATCATATATAATTTTATTGTCTTGAAAACAAAATAAGTTTCAAACTTCACGCTATAGCACTTCGGAAAATCTAGTTTCGGCTTCAAAAGTTGCAAATATGCGAATTTTCTTTTTATCGTTTTGGTTCTAAGGACGAACAGAAAACATTACAATTTAGATTTTTAGGAAAATCGTAATTCGCAAAAACTTTGCAAAAATGTTTACGGCAAATGGCAGCACGAGTTGAGCAAATTACAGCCCTTTTTTTATATGGTGGTGTTAACTTCACACTTCGCTAAATTATTTTTTTGCCGTAAAAAGCAGCACAAAATATTTGCAAAGATCCGAATTTTGCACAAGTTAAGCACAATTTTTTTTTTGAAAATTCAAAATGGTGGTGCTAACTTTACGCACATTCTAGGACAGGGATACAGACAGACAGAATTTGTCCTCTTCACTATCATTGTAAATTGAAATTTCAGATTTAATTTTTACGAATCATACACTTACCTTTATGTATATCGCAAGTAAAAATTAGTCTTACACACAGAGAAAGTGAAGAATTGTATTCAGATTTCTGGAAATGGGAAGATAAGTATTACTTACATACAATTATATAAACCATAGTGTTAGTGACTAGATACGTTTAATATGGACGTAACATAAAACTCATATTTCTTGTTAGTGATCTTCTCTTTTACCGTCTTATGTTTTCTCATATAAATTCACTATATACGTATAATTTAAAATTCTTTTTTTAAATCAATTTTTACAACATAATTTTGTAGTCGGTAAAATTTAAAAATCCAAAGGACTTTAATTCAGTTCCGAGTTCATAGAATTTGATGGTATTTGAGGGAACTTTAAATCACTTGACTTCAGAAACTACTGGTTACGTACAAACAAGCATTACGTCCCTGCAACCAAGTCCACACGTACGCTGTTCATTTACTACTACATATAGACAAATATTGTTCAATGAGAATCCTTTTATCATGATAAACTCGCGGCAGCGTTGCCGTCGAAGTCTAAAACAAAATGAAGTTCTCATCTTAAACACTATATACCAGAGTGTGGGTATAATATTGATGCTAAAGTTGTCGAACACTATGATCGACTGGTTGTATGCCATAAACTCAACTTTGACATCCACATAATGTCATGTTAAACACTCAATGCCTTTCTTCTTGGTATTTTTTTTTTTTTTGTGATTAAACACTCAGAGCCAATCGTGCAATGTTCAGAATCCTTAGCGCCATCATAAACAAGGACGATAGATGGTAAAACAAAGCAAAAAATCATCCTAACAAGGACCGGCTGTAAGCAGTTTGCAAAGCCTTCAGAGCTCTGAACCCTTCTCGAAAAAAAAAAACCAACGATATGGGATTGTGTTTCCACTTGAATCACTGCCAATATGCTTATGCATCTCAGCTGAGTCTTAGCAAGCACAGAATGGAGGAAGAACCAAACCCCTGAAACAGAAACACGGGTCTATATGGTTTGAACCTCCTCATACTATAGAGATGTAGGTAGGTATACGTACATTGAATACCTCACTGAATCCCTTAATAAACTGTTTCTGAACTTGAGAGCCTGTTTTAATGGTCCTTGTGCTTCATTTTATTATGCTTACAGTTACAGAGTGTCTTTGGTCTCTGTGTTCTGGGGTGTAACAACGTATAGGTAGAGAGAGATACAACAAGGCTCTTGACAGCGCGTGCTGCTAGACAAAACAATGAAAATAGTTTCTTTTCTCTGCGCATATATATACGCCATTAGTAGGCTTTATCCTTTCGAACTTTCAAGGAAGGATATTTCCAGGATGTTAAGAGAAGAAGTATTTATATTGCTTTGCATTTCTTTCTTTTACAGTTCTTGACTTGTTCTATGGGGAAAGTATTGGTTTTGTGTGAAAAAAAAAACAATTTTAATTGAATGGCCGAGTTCAACGCACATCTGAATATTCAGAATTCTGAATTTTTGAAGCTCTTGATTGGCCAGCTGTCAGAAGTCATCTGAATTTTCAGAACTTTTTCTGACAGCTGGCCAATCAAGAGCTTCGAAAATTCAGAATTCTGAATATTCAGATGTGCGTTGAAGTCGGCCAATGTTCTCAAAAATAGTGCTCTGCTTGCTTTTGCTTCCCATGTGTTACATGAAGCTAAAGCCTAAAGTCTAAAGAGCTTAACACTTTGAGAGTCTCATAAATTTATTAAAGTTCATAACTATATTAAAAAATGTTTTGTGGCGCCAGGACCTTTATTGACTTACTACCTGGGCTACCTTTCTAGATTTTGAGAAAGAGTCAATAAAAAAAGTATTTAAAAAAAACGAGCCACCGCTGAAAACTTCCTGAAAATAAAAAAAATGCCAAAATATAATTCACAAATATTTATTTATTTGAAAAAATAACAAAAACATAAAAAAAACAGTTGCAAACAAAATAAATACACAACAGACAACAGTTGAAATATTTGAAAATTAAATCCGAAATATGGCACAATATATTCATCTCATTCCTTCTCATTGCTTCGTTCAGGAAATATTGAGGCGAGAAGGTAAAAAATTGCTTTTTTAATGAAAATGAACGCGCTTAGATTTCAAAGAATTTTTTACTCAGAGAAAAATTTCAAACAGTTTTTTACTTAGAGGAAAATTGAAAAATTATGAAAAATTAAATTTAAGTATAGATAATATTCTGAAAAAGAGTAAAAGACCCACGAAAATCTCAAAAAGAGCCCAAGTGGAGCAGAAGTGCCTCCTTAGAGCCACGAAGGTTGCCCTAATCCAAAAGCATAATACCATCTATCAGGTTTTTTCATTACGGAAGTAGGTTTTAAACGTTTGAGAATATATCCCAATTTTTGAGTTATTTTGTTTATTTTAAAAATAATTTTTGTTTTGTCAAATCAAAGAAAATAAAAACATTTTGTTTGTACTTTTCATTTTTTTTTTTTACATTTTCTCATTAAATATAATTATCATTATATTATTGAACCATTACCATTTATCTTGAAATACTAACCTTGTTATATAGCTTTGAACCACCAGCAAGAGCAAATTCGTGCGATGCAGTCTTGGATTTTTATACATATGTAAGTTTATTTTTAATGACTTGAATTTTTTTGTTCAAAGCCTTTTCAATGGAATAAGGTGAATTTCATTTTAATAAAAGTTTTTTTTTAAATTTAAATAAAACACAGGCCGATGAAGATGAAGACTCTATCAAGAAGGAGTTGTATATGACCTCCCGGAAATATGTCAAAGGTGGCTCAGGGATTTCAATGCTAAAATCAGAAAATCAAACAACTTCAGCGTATTATTTCGTTTCCATACTATACGACAACACAAAAAAAAAACGGCTTCCGACTAATAGACTTTTCAGAAGCTCATTGTCTTGATCTTCTATGCGAGAAGAAAGGTAAAGCCGCAAAGTCTAATATAAAATAGAGCATCTGCTTAAATTCTGCTTTTCGGAGCAGGAGCTTCTTTCGGTATAAATAAAACTATTGCATTTTAAAGAGAATATATACTCAACTTCTTATGCGAAGCACCTGCTCTGAGCACTTGCTCAATTCTTATTTTTATCACTCTATGAGTTGTTTTTTGAAGTGGATGTAGTCTTAAACGTCTTGGCACTCCCACATCGAGCGAATGGACAGCTATATTCTGCAACTAAGTGTACACACAGAGTGGAGTGAAGAGCAAAGCTGGGAAATTCATAAGAGAAAAGAGCAAAGAGCTTGAGAGGGGAGCAGGGATGAAGTCTAGCCAGAATGAGAAGCAAGGAGCAAGAGCAAAGTAGAAGTAAACAAGCAAGAGTTCATTGTTTTCTATTTAAATATTCTTCTTTTGCGAATAAAAATGCACGTCTAGTTAAAAACTCGCAGCGATGAGAGCGGAGAAATCAAACATGTTTGAAATTACCGCTTTGCTCCCTTTGTTGACTCTTTGCTCCATCTTCGAACGACGATGCACTCCGAATTCCAGCTTCCAATCCCCAAGGAAGATCTAACCTCCGGTTAAATAGCCATCACGGATGACATAAAGGACTGGGTCTAGGTGACGCGGTATCGCGCAGAAAAGAAAGCTATAGTTGCCGAGTCTTAGACTCTCCATAGATAGTGAGCGCACTATAGGTAAGTAAGTTTGTTTTTAACAAACAACAAGTAAAAACCTTTAAAAAGTAGGTCTCAGAGTAATTTGGGACACAGTTTTGACAACAGCTAATAAATTCAAAATAATGTTTAAATAATGAAATGCATGAACGTTGGTGAATTTTCTTAAACAACAAATCATCAAATAGTGACACACCAGACATGTCAATTTATTACAGTTTTATTTCTTAAAATTACTGCGCTAAGCGGCCCCGCAGGCCAAGGTTTCTCCACCCCACAGTGGTCTCTTTGTTGAATTTTGGCAACGAAAATCATTTTTTTGTTTTCAAATCAAGATCAGAAAATAGTAGGTATACCAAATTTCTATAACAGTGTATGCTTAAAATATATTTAAATTTGTGCTTTCATGGGTTCCTTTTATATAAAAGTGGTTCCAAGGCAGACATTATGTTTGTACCAAATTTACAAAATAAAGTCAAAAATGTTGCATAGAGGTTTGATATTTTTTTGTTATTGAAATACATTTTTATTTTGACTTCAGATTTTTTTAAAAACAGCAACAAAAAAAAAAATTAAGATTTTCAAAACTAATAATAATATCTTAGGCTAATTCGAGTCGATGACTAAATATTCGGTGGGCCACACATTTAACAGCAACCATTTTTAATTTTTTTTATCGGATTTGGTTTAAAAATCATTTTTTCAATAACATAATTAAACAGAAAAAAACATGACGTAACATTTTGGACTTGCTTTTCCAAAATTCGGTGCATATCTCTACATTGGAATCACTTTTATATAAAAGTTCAAGCAGTAATTTTAAGACTTTCAATTACAAATTTGACTTATTTATAATTTTGAAATTTCGTCAGAATACTTACCTAAAGAATTGTGAAGCCCCTATATTACATGTATATAAAGCAATAGGCAGTATCAGTTAATTCAGATACCCCAAATCAATAAAACGACCAAATATTATTGAGGTTCGTGAAAAATTAGTGTGTGAAGTGATTTTTGTTGCCAATGTTCAACAATCGGACCACTGTGCGCTGCGCTGGTGAGAATACTTTGCGGGTCTAAATTTTTATAAGCAGCAGTCACATGAAGCACATAAAAAACGCACTCACTTTTAATTGCTATAAACTGTTATAAATTGAAATTTCACTAGTCTCGTTCTAAAAAAATAAATAAATCAATTTAAAGCGTAGACATAGCAGCTCAGAGGGAACTATAGGGCCTAGTATGTTACTCATCTCGGTAGGAATGGAGAAGGCCTACAATTTTCTCCCGAGTCCAAACTGTTAAAATGATAGGACGAAATTAGAGGAATTCTATTTTATAACAGCTTGTCGCTTCAGGGTTTCCAATTACCATATTTTTACTTGCGATATAGGTACTATATTGGAAGTTATGGATTCGTACAAAAAATCGAACTCGAGAATTTGCATTACGATGATAGAGAAGTCAAAAAAAGTGGATCTCGCAAAAACGTCCGTCTGTCTGTCTGTCGGTTCGACTACAGCCTAAACGGATGGGTCGATTTTCTTTAAACTTAGTACCTAGCGTTTTTTGGACATTCCCCCCACCCGTTTTTTTCTCTTTTTTTTTAGGACCAAAATTAACAGTAGCTGTCATACAAAATTTCATGGCCAAAAAGGAAAAACTTATTTTACTCAAATCCAGCGCTACCGAATTTTTTTTTAAGAACTCAATAAATTTAAATAGTTATAAGTTGCCGTTTAATAGAAAAAATGGTTCCGAAAAATGGTTATTAATGGTACCTCCCAAAGGAGCATTTCTCGAAAACGGTTAAAGTGATTCTGATCAATTTTTTTATGAAGAAGTATTGACATATTGTAAATAATATTGTGTACCAAAATTTTCAAAAAAATATTTTTAAAAAGTTTTTAATATTTTTTTTTTTGAAAAATCAATATTTCAAAAACGACTTGGTCGATTTTTATTAAACTTGGAAAATAGCAGTTATTTAACTTTATCTAGAAGATTTTTGACAAAAATTATTCTAATACCCAAAAATAACGGTGCCTCCCATACAAATGTTAAAAAACCGTTAAGAAAAATATTTTGTTTCTCAAAAACGACTCCTACGATTTTCATAAAAGTTTTTTTGTGTGTTAAAATTAGTACGATCTACCATTTAAAATTTTTAAAGTTTATATTTTACGTACCTCTCATAGAACGGTTTCTTTGATTTTCGACTATCTCAACATCTGATCAACCGAATAAAATTAGATTTTTTATACAGCAGCTTGTAACAAATATAAATAAAAGTGCGTATCAAATTTTTCTAAAGAATGATTTTTGCATTTTAAAAAAAAAATCAAAATTATTTTTTTGAAAATTCGATATTTCGAAAACTGGTAGCAGATTTTTTTGTGAAATTCAATTTTTAACGCAACATTAATAAATTCTTTAAATTGGCGTACCAATTATTTTTCTCAAAAATGTTAACGAAATTTTATATATAAAAAATTAATTATTTTTGAAACCGCTCCTACGATTTTCAATTTTTTTTTCTCATAAATAAAAATTTATATAAGAAATCAGATGGTGTACATCGCGTTGGGTTAAAACGGATTCAAAGTATTTTAATCAATTTCTTTCTAGTTTTGTTGATTTAAACCAATTTACCAGTTTAAATAGTATAATTTCCTTTTATGCATATTGCATATGTGCAACACTAGGCTATATTGTTAATTTTTGTAAACTCACATAATACCACCTGAAACTAAACTAAGATTTGGCAAATGGATAAAATATATACTCCTATAGCTTATTTATTTCAGACTATAGAACCACAATGTGATCGCGCATAAGAGCAAGTTCGTTCGACCCAGTCGTGCATATTTTTTTAAATAATTTTAAAAAGATTTTTATTCTCACTCTTTTTGTATGTTCTCAGAAAAATTATGATATTTTTGCATAATAATTCACGATAACGAAGCCCATATTTAAAGCAGTTAGACAAACGTGTTTGTTTTCAACTTGACTCTACTCTTTAATACTTGTTACTTAAAAATCGTTTGGTTTTCTTTTAGGCTAAAAATTATGTTTGAAAAAAAAAATAAAAATATTCATTATGATTACCGAATCTAAAGGATTCTGAGGAAAAAGTAAGTCTGGATGACTCCTCATTCAGACTTTCTTTTGCCATATTCAAGATAACCGGAACCTGTGAATCTACTTCAGAGTTAAAAATATATAAATATTTCATACCCGCACCAAAAGTTTTGTTGTTCAAAAATAAAACATTTTATTGTTTAGCAAGTATCTCAAAATAATGTCCCTATGGAAGTAAAACGCTGCCGATTCCATAATTAATTTAAAACAACTGGCGAAATCAATCTCATATATGTGTAATTGTCTGTCACACTGACACACGATATCATTTTTTTTCCAGAGAAATCCACAAATAGGTACTATGGTAACACACAATAGGCACACATCACAAATAATAATTCCAACCTTGAAAATCACATTGCACTTTAATATGAACGAGTATGTACCTACTCGTAAATACCCGCTAAGTGGCTGAGTTCTATCATTTTCAACACCAACCAAAGTGATGTGGCATTGAATAGTTTTTTTTTTTTTCTGAGCGCAGCTTTAAGAAAAATTACATCGCTGGGCGTTTCCTCGGATTTATTGATTTTTATATTGTCTCGAAGGATCTGTTCTTATCCTTACGCGCACTCACTCTCACACTCGAATATTTTAAATAACATTCACGTTTTCACATTTCCTGTTAAATGGTATGTAAATTCGATGGTTATTTAAGGCACAGCAGTCATTATAGGAATGGCAATGATGTCGTGGAAGCTGTGAGGCTTTAAGACGACGACCGAAAAGAGTAGGTACTTTTGAATTTCTCGGTGCTTAAGAGTTAAGTTGGTTAAGCTATTCACGACATTAATTAGGACTAAATTTATATTCGAGGATGATTTCTTTATTTTGCTATTTCGACGGGCATAAATTATCATGTCGTCATCTACTTATTAGATTTAAAGGCGCTTTTTTTTTTGTTAAGGCTTAAAGCTTAGAACAATTCACAGAGGTTCACTTTTAAGAAACTTAGAATTTATTGTTTTGTGTTTGTTTTTGCTTTTAAACATATCGCCCTCTATACAAGAATGAGCTCAGATCCATATCATATCCATATCTGTGCTCCTTCTTGGATGAAAGGCGGTACATTTTTTTTGTCTGATTTATCCTTGAAGGTTATAGTTATCCTTGTTAATCCAATTTTGTTTGCGCGAATGTACTCGTATGCGTATAGTGTAGTTTGAGATGATTTCATTTAAATCCCGAATATATTTTATGACTTTATAGATGAACTCTGACGATTTATTTTGGTTTTAATTTATGATTCTGAAATGTAGTTTTTGATGCTGAAATTGTTAAGAGAATAATTCAAACGTGACGAAAATTTCCAGCGAAAGATAATTGTCTGGCGATAAAAATTTATCATATGGATGGAAAATTTTCATGTTGGCGTCAAATCACTTAGAAAATTATGATACTAATTTTATATGTTCAATATGAATTACAAAGTTAACAAAAAATATTTATGAATGACTGAAAAACTGAAAGATCAATATTTATTATTTGTACTTTAAGTCCAAGAGAAAACCAAAAGATATTAACCTTTCAATCACCTGACAGAGTCAAATAAATAAAATCCTTTTTTAAGCTTTTTTAGAATTAAAGGTTACTATACTTGCACTTGGTTGCAATCCAGCGCCAAAATTGGACAGAAGTTTCAGAACTCTGAAGGTAACCAGTTCACATTGTATCACAATCAAAAAGTCTTGACTCTCTGGTATATCGATAAAATTGCTAGCAGATTTTTTTATTGGAGTTTTAAGAGAACCACTTGAAATGAATTTCAAATCAAGTGAAAGGTTTTTAGCTCTTTGATAGATGCACAGCAATGGTGAGGCGAAAAACCCCACCCCCCATGAAATTGGAAAATTGTTTTGTTCTGCACTCCGGCATTGAAATGGTTTTAAATAAAATGCACGGCTGGATCACATCAACTTGGTTTTGTGGTTAAAATTGCTTTGATTTTTAAATATTTAATGCTTACAAAAATTCTTAAAATTAATACAAAAGCATAAAACACATGCTAAAAATTGAAAAACTTCCTCGAAAAAAATAAATGCACCTATGTAAATAAAATTTCTAAAATCCTCTTTAAATTTTTGTATGGAACTGATATCTTTCAAAAACGTCGATTTGATAGAAAACAGTTTAGTGGAAAAAGAAGATCACACGTCACACAAAACATGTTCAAAAACTTACATATAAGGTTTTTGATGTGTAAACATCTATGCTGGCGGCAGAGTGAAAAAAAAACGTGAACGTTTGTGTGCAACGTTACGTCGTGCAACGTTACGGTGTGCAACGTTACGATCTGCATACGTTACGATCTGCATACTAGGATGGGTGCGTTCAGTGAAAAAAATCTTAAGATCCCCTTCAAGCAAAAACAAGTCCGTTTTGGATCCGCGCACGTTGATGTTTACACATATTAACCGTGAGTCCCGGCACTCACACAATTTTTTTTTCTTTTCAAGTCAGTCTCTAACCAGTTTTCACTTAAAATGATGGTTACAAGAATTTAGTAAGTTTTTTATTCCAGTGGACATATTCTCAGGTTGTGATGGGATAGCAGATAGTGTCGATTATTGGGTAGAAAAAAAGTTACTCAGAAACGCTCTTGCGATTCATCATATCTGTCATTTTGTTGGGAAAGTTCATCATATTGATCTTAGGTGATCTTATGTCAATAAACTTCTTGTTAATACTCCACTTATCGCAAATTCTTGATGCATCTTCCATCAGCAATTAATAAAACCGACTTCTCGACCTTTTCATATTTTTGACAATCCATTTTATAGCCGATCATACGCCAGGAGCAGATCGATATTTTCTAAACAAAAGTTATCGACTTGAAAGACTTCATCTTAAAAAAAAAAAACACGAACACGAAATAAAATCTCTCAATTTTTTTCCGAAAGACTTGTACGCAGCTTGCACTAAATTTTAGCACCTGTTTTTCAGTCTAAACATCAGCTTAATTCTTAGCTAAATTTTGAAAAAATACCGTTGTGGAGAATATGTCAAAGAATTTGTTTTCATCATTTATTATTCATGGAAATTCAATGAAATAAAATAAGTTTTTTCTTAATCTGAGATAAATAATTTGTTCCCAAATATTCCCCCATTTCAATTATTAATTTATTAATTATTTTCACAAAGCAGAGTCCACTCAAACTATAAAAATTACTGAATTTCTCAAAATTTAGCTCAATAAATTAATGGAAATGAGAATTAAAGTGGCAAACAAACATAGTTTTTGCACTTAATTTATGTACCCTCCACAGTTTAGTTGAAATTAATTTTTCAAAATTGTTTCCGAAACCCATCGAGATTTATACATCTAAAGAAAGCTCTTTTTTAACATTTTTTTTAACTTTTTTGAATCCGGTGCCATAGTCGATGGCTCAACTCAAGTTAAAACAACCAATGTGTATCTGGCCATAAGAAGTAGAGCTTTATGCCTGGATTCGAATGAAATCAATTTATTGTTCGTGTTCAACATCTTTCAAACAATGCTACCAAAACTTGTGTCAAACTCAATTGTATCTACTTACTTGTCTATTAACACAATCTACACGCGAGGATATCTTGTTCGAGTTTTTCTATTCTTTTCCTCTAACTATATAACAAAACTTTACAACAATTATAACTTTATTTTTCAATTCAACTTGGTCCCCTTAGTCCTTGTCGATAAAAAGGACTATCTTAGTATCTTTATTTTTTTATTTATATATCACAACACAATCCAGCACAAAACAACTTTAATAAAGTTTGAATTTTATAATCGT
The DNA here is from genome assembly GCA_932273885.2 of Leucozona laternaria. Lineage (NCBI taxonomy): Eukaryota > Metazoa > Arthropoda > Insecta > Diptera > Syrphidae > Leucozona > Leucozona laternaria. The sequence goes on along the minus strand of OW026368.1, from coordinate 14,721,065 downwards.
CTTAAAAATAAAATAAAATGAAATAAAATAAAGAAAAGAAGGAAAAACATTTTAAAATTTCCACTAGAATAACGATATCTTGTCTCGTAAAAATATACTACTCTAGCTACTGTACTTTTGTAGTTTTAAGTTTTTTATTCTTTATTTTTTTTTTGTAAACACAACATTTCTTCCAGATTCATACTATTCAGAGTGTCCCTTTCAAAAATTCTCTCGCATAAAAGGGAAATGTTCTTCTCGTGAAATAGTTAAACTCATTCATTTGAATGGGTTTTGTTACGATTTTTTATCCGCACTATCTAAAATGTTTTTTGTTTTGTTTCTTTTTTTTTTACTTTTTTTTATCTTGAGGGACCAGACACTCTAGTAGGGTAGGTACTCTGCCCATATTTGGAGAAATCTTTGGAGATTATACGAAATAATCCTTATTCGCTGGCATTACCCTTGAATTCTTATTTTATAATGGGTGATTTTTTAAGAGGTTTAGAACTTTAAAAAAAAAAAAAACACAAAAAATTCGAAAAAATGAATGAAATATTTATTTGAGTCGATAGTTTGAATCTTGCAATTTAATGTTTAAAGATAATTTCATGCAAATGTTGACCGCGGCTGCGTCTCAGGTAGCCCATCCGCTGAGTCCAATTTTGGCATACTCTTTCACACATATCGGCCGGTATCTCACGAATGAATGCATGGATGTTGGCTTCCAGTGCGTCAATCGAAGCGGGTTTGTCCCTATAGACATTAACCTTGACATACCCCCACAAAAAATAATCTAATGGTGTCAAATCGCATGATCTAGGCGGCCAATTGACCGGCCCGAAACGTGAAATTAACTGTTCACCAAACTCGCCTCGCAATTGCGCCATTGTTTCGCGTGCTGTGTGGCATGTGGCACCGTCTTGTTGAAACCACATATCATGCAAGTCAAGAACTTCCATTTCGGGCAAAAAAAAGTTTGTTATCATCGCTCGGTAGCGTTCACCATTGACAGTAACGCTGCGATTCGCATCATCTTTGAAGAAATAGGCCCAATAATGCCGCCGGCCCATAAACCGCACCAAACAGTGGCTTTTTCGGGATGCATTGGTAGCTGTTGCAATGCTTCTGGCTGATCTTCACTCCAAATGCGGCAATTTCGCTTATTAACGTACCCATTCAACCAAAAATGAGCCTCATCGCTGAACACAAGCAGCGCGCGATGAACATTTCGAACCGAGCACGAATTTTGATAGTAAAATTCAATAATTTGCAAGCGTTGTTCATTTGTAAGACGATCCATGGTTAAATTGCAAACCAAACTGAAGCCGTTTGACAGTGACACAAGGTACTAAACACACGTCAGCTGTCAAAACCAGTGTTGCCAAAACCAAACCAGCTAAAAAATCACCCGTTATTTATATCTCAAACAGAAGTAGTTTGTAAGTTTTTAAAAAGTGGACCTTCATTTCGGATTAAGGATGGCATTTTTTAGCATCCTGACTGCGACAGATGTTTCTGATTAAAAATTTAAAATTAACAAAATAAATAAGTACTTTCGTTAAACTGATGGAAAATCAGATGCAAGACAAAAGGAAATTTTTTGATTAAATTTAAATTGTAATAAATTTAATTATAAATAATTTGTTAAATTGAAATGGAAAACTTGCTTCTTTTTTTTTCAATATTTTAAATTTTATATCTACCTAATAGTTGATTCACTTGGTTTACTGATGATGGGTATTGACTGTGTTGTGGGTTATGGATATGTAATTTAATGTTTAATTAATTAGATTTGATTGAATAAATATCGATTAAACATTATAGGTACGTAATAATATTATGAAAATGAAATGATTATAAATAATTGATTAAAACATCATTTTAAAAGCTAAAATACCTCTTGGTGTTTTATATACTAAGCGCTGATGACGGAATGTTCTGTTCCCTCAGACGCAATTAATTATTTCTACGAATCTGAAATGTTTTGAAGAGCATATCACAATGGAAATGATATCTGTTCTAAGTACCTACCATTGGGTGAACGGTAGATGCTAGCGATTGCAATCTATAAACACTTCCGATTATTATCCACATTTGAATTTCCAATATCTGCTCTAAGTGCTTATAATTAATTTCACATCAAGTATCAAATAGATGCTATGAACAGATTTGTGTTATTAAGCTTAGACATTATAGTACAATAAAAGAGGTTATTATTTTGTAAATTGAGGAAATGGTTGAAGCTCAATGGTGGTAATGATTAATCGTTCAATTATTGGCTCTTTGACGATGCTCGTCTTCCCCCATTAATAAAGCGTTTTCCAATAAGAGGTGTTATTTTGATATTCAAAGAAAAATGGCATTTTTTGAGATAAATGATCGCATGTTTATTTCATTATAAAGAGGAAGGTATGCCGTTAATAACGGAACACAACATCAGCCAAATGGCCGCCACGACCACGCTTACAGGACCATATCCTTTTCATGAAATTTTCGCAAAGTGGCTGCCCTATGTCCTCGATAGCCTTACGAATTCCATCTTTGAGGTCTTGAATCGACGCTGGGCTGTTGGCGTAGACCTTATCTTTCACGTGGCCCCAAAGGAAGAAGTCGCAAAGTGTTAAATCACAAGATATCGGTGGCCAATTGTGATCACCTCTCCGAGAGATAACACGGTCCGGAAACTTTTCCCGTAAAAGATCGATGGTTTCATTGCTTGTGTGGCACGTAGCGCCGTCTTGTTGAAAGTAAACGTTGTCCAGATCAATACCATCCGATTCCGGCCATAAAAAATCATTAATCATCTCTCGATAGCGCAATCCATTGACCTTAACTGTTGCTCCAGCCTCATTTTCGAAAAAGTAAGGTCCAATGACCCCGCCGGACCATAAACCGCACCAAACAGTCACGCGTTGAGGATGGAGAGGCTTTTCAAAAATAACTCTTTGGTTTTCCGAGCCCCAGATGCGACAGTTTTGCTTGTTGACGTAGCCTCCGAGGTGGAAATGGGCCTCATCAGTCAAGATGATTTTTCGATGAAATTCCGGATCATTTTCATGCATTTCAAGGACCCAATCAGCAAAGACACGACGTTGTTGATGATCAGCCGGCTTGAGTTCTTGTGTTAACTGAACTTTATAAGCCTTAAGACCCAAGTCTTTATGCAAAATACGGTGTAATGACGTTTGTGGAATGCCTAATTCCAAAGAACGACGAGGAATTGACAAACCTGGGTTTTCTTCAACACTTTGGGCTACAACAGCAATATTCTCAGTTGTTCTTGAGCGACGTGCACGGGTTTTATTCTTCACATCACTAACTTGTCCCAACAGCTCGAATTTGTCCACCAATTTCTGTATTGCGGTCCGACAAGGTGCTTCACGACGACCCGAAAATGTTTTAGTTTTACGAACCGTCTCTGCCAAATTTTCACCATTTTTATAGTGAATTTTAATAATTTCAATGCGTTGTTGAAGCGTGTATCGTTCCATTAATGGCGTAGTTTCTACTTGTCAAATGTCAAAACATGACAGCTTCAAAAGTGACAGCTACCGAAATAGCGGGCTATTCAAAATAACACCTCTTATTGGAAAACCCTTTATAATGCATACCATGTACTAGAGGTTCTTTCACCCGCAAAATTATAGAATAACGCAACATCTCTTCAACATATTTTGGATTGACCCTTGGTAGTTACAGAATGTGTACCGAGTATCGTCTTAATAATGGTATTCATGCAATGGCGGAAAACCCGAAAAGACCTCAGAAACCAGATAATTTTATAATTGCAGAAATGAACTGTCAAAATTTGTATGGGAATATTTTTCTGCAAATCTGGTATCAAATGAAAGTTGAAGCCCAATACATGAGCAAATTATTTTCAAAATCGTTCATGGGAAAGTCGAGGATTTTAGATTTTGTTCCAAATAATTGTCCATAACGGGCGAAATAATCGACGTAGAAAAATTATATTGATATTAAATGATAGATATTTTTCTTGTCTTTAAAATAGTACTGAAGTAAAGGTATTTATTTAATAAAGTGCATTTCATTTTATATAAAATTAAAGGTAATAAGATAAGCTTTTCACTAGAACTAAAAAAGTATACATATGTCATCCCTGAATTTCTTGAAATATCGGTGTGGCAAAGACCGAGGAAAAAAAGTGGCTTTTCTAGTAGTTAAAACTCAATATCTAAAAAATGTGTTTAACATATCAAAATAACTTTAGTAATATTTAAAATACAAAACAAATACCTTTCATTTTATATCAATATCATTTTTCTACTGCAATTATTTCGCCCGTCATGGAAAATTATTTGGAATAAAATCTGAAATCCTTATTTTGAAATCGTCAACTTCAAGCCCAAATATCTCAACTTTCCAATGAAAATATTTTACTCATGCATCGGGCTTCCCTTCACCTTTCATTTTGATACCAAACTCTCGTTCGTGTACACTCTGGGCCAAAACTCCATAGTAAAATGGGCATTCCTTTTAGAAATCAAATTTGTGATGTGTTTGAAGTGACATTTCACAAGTAATTTTGAGGGGTGTTCATGCAATCGTCTGGCGGAAGTTATATTTTTCTACAAAACGGAAATTTATCTCGTTGCATGAATACCCTTAATGACTTGAATTCAATCAAATTTTACTGGGTTCATAGAGAGTCACTGATAATGATTTTGGAATGAATGTCGCGCTGAACGAAACAAATAGAAATTACCACGAAACTTAGTTTAGTTTTTTAGTAATAACCAACAACAAATAACATAATTTTGGAGCGGAGTTTCATTTGGATATGTAGAGTAAGGGCCAGTTTCACAGTCAGAAAAGTGGCACTTAAGTAGAAAGATTAATGCGAAAGATTAATGCGCAATATCACAGTGCATACTTACCCGAACAAGTGGCACTTAAGTCTCCGATTACGGTGACTTAAGTTCCACTTACGCTGACTATGAAACTTAGCCTAAAGTATGTAAAAATGGGAAACTTAAGTCACACTTATTCCGGTAAGTGTCGACTGTGAAACTGGCCCTAAGTGTCGCAAATATGGCACACCCTTAACTTTTTTGTAAATAAAACAGTCAGTTTTTCGGTAATTGTCTTGTTTCTTTTTTTTAATACTTAAAGAAATTATTTTATAATCACCCTTCATAACAAAAAACTTAAAAAACAACTTTACTAAAAATATATAAATAAAAAACTAAAAAAACTCATTTTAACATTTTTCAAAAAACTGCTGCTTAAAGGACCGCCTTGTCTTAAATATGGACCAGGATGGTGTATATGGTGCATAAGGTGGGCCATATTACCCGCATATAGCCCTTTCGTTGTACTTTTAATTTTAACCAACTTTAAAAAATGTTTTTAAAATTTTGGTTTCACATAATGAAATATAATTCTAAGCACCACAAAGTTTAAAAAAAATATTAAAATATTTGCGCAAAATTTAGCATAAAAAAACTTAAAAAAATTTACCAAAAAATTATATGACCAATGTTAAAAAAATTCAAACTTCAAATTCCGCGCACATTTCCTGCTCCTGAGTCTTTACTTTTTAATATATTGTTATGTACTGTAGGTACAGAAAAAGACTTGTCAGGCTGATGGGTAACACATGACTAACTTTTATACATATAATTGTTAATGATCATTAATGATAGTTATATAAATTTGAGATGTTGCCAAATTAATAAAATACTTAACATATATCAAAACCACTAAAATTATCTTCGATATAAATGCACAGCGGGTAAACTACGCTCTTCGAGTAGGGAAATATTACGGTGGGCCATATTACCAACATGGGCCATATTTGCAGCACTTCCTCTATTCATTTAATTAAAAGAAGGTATACCTTTAATTTGAGCTTTGAGGTTTTGTGGGGTAAAAGGTGCAACAGCATTTATCTACTTTCTTGTAACTTGTTCGAAAAGTATTAGTTTTTTTTTTTTGTCAATTGACATGTCAAGAACAAAAACTGTAGGTGTATATTCTATCATATTACATAAACAAAAATTGTATGATACTATTTTTCGAAAAAGCAAAAATTGGAGTTTGAGAAACTCTCCTAATCAGAGCCAGCACTATAGGGAGCTTTGACTTCAAAAATGTGTATCTACTCTTTAAGTATTGAATAAAGAGTATAAAATATACATTAGTTTATTATAACAGTTAAAATCTGAAAGAAAAAAAAGTGAAAGAAAATAGGTACCTAACCTCTAATATTTGTAATTCAATTTTGTTTATACAGAAATAATTCAAATATAAACGAATTTTCTCAAAACACGTGTAAAATCTATTCTCTTTTTGTGAATTTTAAGATTAAAACCTGAGATACAGCTACGAAATACAAGTACAAAATTTAATCAAAATCGTTTAAGTCGTTATCGAGAACTCGTTTTAAATCAATAAATAAGTGGCGCTACAGTTAATGGAGAAAAAGCTCATTACATTGTATATCACTGTCAATCAATTGTCTGCATGTTGTTATAGTCGAAATAGATGAGCTCCTAAAATTAAAATGTCACCCGATGTGTAAACATCTATGCTGGCAGTAGAGTGAAAAAAAACGTGAACGTTCGTGTGCAACGTTACGTCGTGCAACGCTACTGTGTGCAACGTTACGATCTGCATACTAGGATGGGTGCGTTCAGTGAAAAAAATCTTAAGATCCCCTTCAAGCTAAAACAAGTCCGTTTTGAATCCGCGCACGTTGATGTTTACACATATTAACCGGGAGTCCCAGCACTCACACAATTTTTTTTACGAAAGAAAAACTTTAGTTCAGCTTTTTAAATATGTTTATTTGATATTTTAATTTTTTTTTGTTTCTATTTACTTCCCAAATGTCAAAGTATATAACTGACATTTTCAGCCAATTGCAAAAACTATAGCACCTTCCCATAGAGTGATGACTTTTGCTCCATTTTTATACAAAATTCAAATTCTTTACAAAATTCAAAAATTCCAAATTTTTGTTTTCGAAAACAGGTAAGTGATTTTTTTTTTAAATAAGGTTTTTAGATGTTTATTAGAAAATACTTAAAATTGACATAGCAAATATTTTTTTTTTAAATATGAAGCAAATTTTATATAGGCATACAGGGTCTCTCATTAAGCGCTTCTTATATTTAAATTTAAACAAAACAAAGTGTATGTGATATATTGTCTAAAATTTTGTATTCGTTTGAAAAGCCTTTCAATGCCATTATGTGTGAAATATAACATTGTTCAAAAATCCGCCGCGGCTTCTTTGTATGGCGTGCATCTGAAATGTCCAATTTTCCATTACTCTGGGGCATAAATCAGGCTGCCGTTAACGGTGATGGACTGCGCAACGTCGCTCTCAAAGAGAATTGAGAAATCCACACAGTGACATTTTTGGGATGAATTTTTGTCCCAAATTCGAAAATTTTGTTTTTTGACGCACCCATTCATCCAGAAATGGACCTGATTGTTGAAGATGCCAGTAATGGGTGCGAAGCGGGCGCAACCTTGCCCGAACAGAAACCCCATTTTGATAAAACAATTTTATCATTTGCAGGTGTTGTTGATTGCTATATCCGGCCATGGATATTTGGCAAAAAAGACTGAATAAATGAGAGCCAATTTGACAGTTTTAGCTTCAACAATATGGCCGCTATCAACTGTCAAAGTTCGGAAGTCCCTATTACAATCCCAATACTCCAAAAGCCTTACACTGAGGGGTTCTTCTTCTTTTTGTTGGAATACTTGCAGGGTTGCCGTGTTGGAGAATTTGTTGAAATTTCCGGTTAGTTAACGACATACATTTTTTACATGCCGCTAGATTATTTTTATAATAGAGGCTTTTGCTAGCTACTTCTAATGCAAGTATTTGCGAAATAAAAGATATTTTAAATTTAAAATGGTATTAAAATCGATCGATGTAATTAAAATTGTGTTCAATTACGATTTAGTAAAGTGTTAAACCATTTTTAGTATGATACTATAGGTTAAAAAGAGGATTTTGCTTATTTTAAACGAGTTTAACATGATACTATCTCTTAACATTTTACTAAAGTTAAAATTGCCAGATTGCTGTTTTTTTTCATTTAAACACATTACTAAATCCATATGTCACTTTGAAATAGAAATTTTTTAAAAAGGTATGTTTGCTTCCTTTTTTGTACGAAATGTCACTGTTTTAGGCGTGTTTAGCTTGACTTTCAAAATAGGTTTAGTATGAAACTAGTTAAAAACTGTTTAAAACTAAGAACATTTAAGTAAAGAGCTTTAAAATTAGTAAAGTGTTAACTAGTATCATACTAAAATCTTAACGTGATTCTGTTTAAAATTTTTGCGCTAGTGTTTTTACATTTTTATAACAAATTTTAATTGCCAAACATTTAAGTATCAGCAAACATTTATAATCATTTATCATATGATAATAAATTGGTTCATCTGAAGACAACCTTTTCATACATCTTCAAACACTAGTGCTGCTTATTTATAGTAAAAAACGTGTGTAGGATTTTTCCAATTTGTATTTGCATTGTTCCATTTTTCATTCAATAAATTCAATGTAAACATCAGTTTTAAACTTAGCACGTGTAGAATTGAAGCCACATGATATTTGTGTGGCAGTTTAAATGCTATGCACAGTAGCAATCTATAATTAATTTGAATTAATTTAATTCGCATCAACTTTTGCGATCTATTCGTTTGTTTTTATTTCGAAAATCGAACAAAGACCATCACCGGAACAATTGGACCGATTTTTAAACAATAACAAAATTTGACTTCCACACCGATAATTTTGAATGAAACATTCAATGTGTAAACAGATTATACATTTATAAAGTCCACGATAAATAAAACTCTCTCCTTTTCGGTTTGAAAATTTAAAATGAATTAAATTAAGTATGAAACGGAAAGCCGGACGGATACATATATCACGGTGGTGATGGTGTTGCGGACGGAAACGCACGAACTAATGCAAATGCAATTAAAATGAGATTAATTGAGAGAATGTATCTACATATACGTAAATTTTGTGGGTTTATTCTGAAAAATAAGACATGCATACGTTATTGATTTATTTAAATAGTGTGGATGAACATGTGGCAAACACTTTATGATGTCAGAACAAAAGAGCTGAGTGCAGACAGAGCCCAAATTCAAGCCCATTGATGTTTCACAATTATATTTTGACATATGAACTTAATTTGAATAATAAATATTTTAATTTTTGTGAAATATTTATTCTGCTGACTGAAGTGCTTGGACAATATGGACACATGTTTTATTTTACCAAAACAGCACTGATTTATTTATTGAATTAAACATGAAGCAGGGATAAATATGTCTGGAAAACTATGACGTCTCGTCTGTGTATTGAAGGAATATAAAGGATCTATCAGACCATACATTAAACTTTTCCATCTCAAAGCCGATAAAAACTATTTTTTTATTTCCATTTGAATATTATGTAAATCGGCTTTGAGTAAACTTTTCAGACAAATCACAGACTTATCACAGACAAATTTACGACAACTGTAGGTACCTATAACTGCTATTATTGTAGCGCAGAAGATGTGTCTACAAAAGTTCGCTTATTTTACTTTGTTGATTTTTCTTCATTCACTTAAACTCAAACTGCTAAAAATCAATCGGCATTTATTGTGTGGAAGAAAAAAAAAATCAAAACTAGCATTTTGAAAAGTTTTATGTGTGATGGATATACATAGAAGATTCCACTGACACAGACACAGTGGCAGTAGAGGATATGTAGGATTACATTACAACCACCCTGTTTCAGTTTTATCGAATAAAGAGATAACAATGCCTCCCTTTTAATTCAACAACAACAACATCCCCCCCCCCACCCTCCTGTCCAAACGACGCCGTTGACGTCATTTGTGACAGGCTTTTCCACTGTCCATCTTTGTAATCTATGTCTATAAACAGGCTGTAAGGATATGTGTGCCTGAAATCCTTACAAATAGACTGCGTGGATTGGAGCATCATAAAAAAGATTAAAAAAAACATGTTTAATATTATGTTATGTGAAATTTCTTAAATAAATGCGAATGTGATACAAGAAATCCCTTTAGGGGAGAAAACTATCAAAAAGTTAGCTCATATATGCCATCAGGGCCCAAGGAATAAGGGAAGGGGGAGGGGGGGTTGTAGGGGTTGTTTACACTCCTCCCTCTGGTTTTTATTGCAAAGATTAAGGCAAATTACTTTTTCTCGTCGTCGTCATCGTCGTCATCGTCGTCGGTAGGAGTAAATAAAAATCCAAAATGGAATGAGATTTAACCAGAAGACAAAATAAACACTCAGGAATGAAAATAATATTTTGTTTTTTTTTTTTTTTTTTTTTTATGGGAAAAGTTAATGTTTACACATACGATACATACTACACTACACATCAATTGATTAAGCTCATATTTCTTAAAGGTTTTGCTTAGCCATGCATCCGCTGTACTTTCTTATTGGCTCTATAGGGTAAGCATTGCTATCGTGTGAACAAAAAAAAAACTAGGCTGTCATCTAAACTAACACTACGATGATCGAAAAGTCAAAAAAGTGTGTTTTATCATAGCGCCCGTGCGTTGGTCTGTGCGACTGTGCTTCTACTGTAATTTGAGCTAGAGTCTAAGCATGTGGACCGATTTGCTTCAAATTTGGTACAGAGTATTTTTATGTGATTTTCCAGAGCGAGATATTCGAATTTTTGATTTAGGTCAGCTAGAACGCGGTAGCTGCCATAAAACAATTTTGTTTTTTTTTTTTTACATTTTTTCGAAAATGGATTTAACGATTTTCATTAAACTTCGTACCTGTCATGATTAAAGTAATTCTATGAAAACTGGGTTTCAAGTTTTTGGAAAAAAAAGTTCACATAACGGAAATAGCCATTCCACTTTTTTCATGAAAATGGTGTAATGTTTAGCTTATTTCAGAAATCTTTTCCATGATTGGTGATCTTCTTATAATTTTTCAATTTGATGGTATTTATAAATAGTTCAAAAAATACTGTACCTATTTGAAAACTTTGAAAAACAAATAATTTCAAACGAAAAAAATCAAATAAAAAATCAATTTTCGTACAAAAAGGTGTTTTCTCGGGACGTGTGGTTTTCAATCTGGCAATACTTTTTTAGGATTTGGTCTTTTTGACAGCTGTCACTTGATTTTTCAAATTGTGCAAATTTATTACCAAAATAATGGTTCAGTTCGCGGGACGCATGGCTCGCTGCGCCCAATATTGCTGCTCTGGAGCAGAATATCGAAGGAGAAACGAATGAATCATCCACCATCGCGAGCAACAAGTGAAGCTGTCGAAAATTAGGCCTCTCGGCTGGAATTTATTGGAGCCAGCCGCTGCGGCCACTTGCTTGAATTCATTTTTAAAACATAATGTAAAACCCTTATATTTATAATAAAGCTAAGTTCTTGGCCATAAAATTAAATTATATGCGTTTTATTTCTTCTTGAAAACAACACGTCTAAAAAACACCCTTTATTTTTGACATTTTTAAAATTTGAAATATATTTTTTATACTATGTTTTAATGACTCAAAATTTACATAACCAAATCGACCTTAATTAAGTGAGCCGGAGTGTATTTACCTATGTTGTTATTTCGAATTTCAATGATGTAATAATATTATTTTTCAGTATTTCTGAAATGCGGATGGAATTGAAGCTGAGGCAATAAAATGAAAAGAAGTTCCTCCGATGAAAGATAAATAAAATATTTACAGTTTATTACTTCCTTTTGAAAGGAGAGATGTGTAGTGTATGGGTATGAATGTTTATTGTTTACCCACAGGAGAAGATATAAATAATATTGAAAAGTTATTATTTACAATGATATACTCGTCTACTTAAGTGATTTTATTCGTTATTCGTTATTTTTTGAAATTAAACTGTCGGTTAAATGGAATTTATCCTTTATTAAAATATTTGTGATATTGCATTTTTGAATGATTTTTAAATATGCAGTGCGCTTTAGAAGAAAAATTCTTCGTTTCCAATTATCAATAAGTTACTTTGATCTGTAAAATTTTACTCTTTAAATTTTATTATTGAAAACTTACTTTCAGTATGCCAATGGCAAATTCACAAATTTAAAATTTACAAAAAAAAAAATCATACGTCAGATGATTTTAAGTGCACCCTTCACTCATCCTTGTCATCATATTCATACCAAAATCATCTCTTTCAAAAAAAAAAAAGAAAAAAACACAGCTATGTGTATTGATAATTTGCCAGGAAGAAGAAATTTTTCTTTGAAAGCATTAAGTCAAATCAATAATACAAAAAAAAAAAAAATCAACTCGTTTATCTTTCCATGGCACAAAAGAAGGCCAACACTTAATGTATTCTCAATTGACGCACACTCGAATAATATTTGAAAAAAAGTGAATAAATCTGATAGATCCTTAACTTTATTTTGTTTGAAAACGTTGAAACAAAAAAAATCATATCCGAAGTGCTGGAGGAGCGAAAAAAGAGCAAGTCAATCTGGAAATTCAAATATTCTCCTAGCGTAGAAAAAAAAAAAAAACATTTGAGTATGAGAGAACTAAATTGAAGCGAAAATACATTTTCAAACCAAATTACACCCATCTTCTATCATTTCGAAGAAAGTTCTTCACCCACCTTAGATCCTGCTAAAAATAATACGAAAGAAGAATATTTTGTAAGAATAAGAAAAGTAAAGTGCCCGACTGGGTTGCTCATACTTGCTCTTATGAAAGGCGATCATGGTGTGTGGGATAAGAAATGCATTAAATTAATAAATGGGAGTATTAACTTATCACCACCAACCATGCACTTGACGTGCCAACACACAAATGAACAATACCTACACATGTAGTTTAAATTAAAAAAATTGTCACAAACATCATACAATATTTATTTAGAAATAAATAAAGTCCAGTCATTTGTCTGCAAAGTTTTTGGGGAGTTTTTAAAGTTGATTTTTAATAGATTTTGAGGTACCGTACCTACTCTTCTCGAATTTTTACATTGCCACATCGAATGGATAAAATGGCGCCCAACAATAGTTTTTCGCAAATATCTGCTAATTTAACGATGAAAACAGCCAAGAGATAAATTAAAGCTGCGAAAATTTCCTACATTTTAAGTCTTTGGTTAGTAATGAGTATATTTGTGTTTATACATGTGTATATATATGTTGAATAATAATAATAATAATTATGTTTATGTGTACATGTAAAAATAATGTTTAAAATAATAAAAAATATAAAATTAAGTAAAAAGATAATTTTAAGAAAAAATAATTTAGTGCTGAAAAGTAAGTACAAATCTTCTTAATAAATATTGCTGGTGAGGAAATTCTTTGCAATTCAAAAAGGAGACTATTCCCTATTCCGTTCAGCAATGATATGCATAAAACTTGGCAGAATCAGTCGAAGTCCTCTTTCAGACTGTGCAAATTGAAGAATTTCGCCCAAATACTGTGGACACTTTCCGTGGATTATATTGTGAAGAAAAATTGCATTACGAAACATTAAATATTTCCCTAAGCTCAGTTCCATCAAAGAAGAATGTATATCGTTTATACACTTTCATATCTAGGTAACACATAGTTCACGTTTACACTCACAGTCAAGACTAGGATATAACAGCGCAGTTAAAAGTAAAAAAACGGGAGAATAAGACTTTTTATTAAATGTTTTTTTTTTTTTTTATAGTAGGGTCCAACAAATGTTAAGAAGCCCTTAAAGAGCGTATACCAAGGTAAATTTGCCTTATTGATTTTGATATTGCATCACAACAGCTCAATCTGGAAAAATAGGTACTTATAACTTTGTGAACATATTCAATTATTTGTGCATTTAAAACAATTTTTTATAGATCCACTGTATTAACTTCTGTTCTTGAAGTAACCATACTTAGCGTTTTCGACGGATTCAGTTGTAGTTTGTTTGAGTCAGCCCATTTTTGAATGTTAAGTAGATCTTCAGTGATCTGAACCACACAATCTTCCATCAAACCCAATTCACGAAAAATGTATAACAAAACATTATTTGCATACATAAATGTATGAAGCAACTAAGAACCACGTTTGGAAACGTCGTTTATAAAAAGCGAAAAAAGGAGTGGACCGAGAACAGCTCCTTGCGGAACACCGCAAAATTTGGTGATCAATACCGTCAAAAGCTTTTGATAAACCTAAAAGGACCATAATTCCCAACTGGTTTCTATCAAGAGCAGCGTGAAAATCTGACATAACCTTAACAACAGCGGACTCACAATTGTGTTTGTTGCGACTGCCACTTAGATAGCTTGTTACTTGTTTGAATATAGTATAGAATTTGATCGGCCATTAGTGGTACATAAATTCATAAAATCTGAACCAAGATACTGAATTTGACGAATACATAATATTTAACAGCGTGTTTGACTATATCGAATACCTGGTCATTCCACAAAAGGTGGCCTGTGATGCGCATAACTAGAACTGAAAGCATAAGTTCACATTTCAAAAAATATTTTTTTTTTAATTTATAACCTATTCAGCTGGGTCCGAGACAACTGTGGTTTTTTCTCTTGTGGACATATGACCCTGTGTCAATATTTAAGTGTCGAGTAACTAATTAGAAGCTAACTTATACATTGTGAAACATACCCTAAAAGTTTCAGACAAAAGATCATTTATGAATGAATGAAGGAAGAGAATAGGAGACAAAATAGAGCCCTGTGGAAGACCAGCATCTATTTGATGAATTTCGGACTTAAAACCGTTCAAAACATTGACATTGTAAAAAAAACAAGTACCTACACTAGTAAGTTTTACAAAAGTTTAAAAAAAATTTGAACATTTTTCAAAGTCCAAAACGTATTTCATTGAAAATTGTTTTAAAAATTATTTATAAAAAATTGATCAAAATCAGTTGCTTCGTTTTTGAAAAAAATACGAAAATCAAACAAGTGGTTGCATATGGACAGGTGCAACGAATAAACATTTTTCGGAAACTTTTTTTTTAATTTATAAGGTAGCGGATAGCTATTTTAATTAACAAATTTTTTATTCTCGTGGGCATGTTTTTATGAAAACAAATTGTATTATTAATATGTAGGTACAAAATTTTGTACGGTAGGTACCGTTATTTTATCGTGTTGAAAAAATTCAAACAAAATGTTTTTGAATCTCCAAAAAAGGAAAGAAAGAGGAAAAATATGAGTAATAATTGGTTGTAGAAATGGGAAATTGGTTGTTTTATGATTTACACCTTAAAGAACAAAAAAACTTCGGAATCCGTAGATGTAACCCCATCTTATTTGTAGGTTTTAGAGCTTTGAATATTAAAAAAAAAAGACAAATTAGTAAAGATAACATTACATTATAACAATTATATATGGCTCAAAAGTATCAAAAACTACATGGAGTCTAATACAACTTTGTCATACAATAAATATTGTGTCATATTTTATATGGCATAATGGGACATATTTATTTATGACAGTGTAATATGGCTTTAAGTACAAAAATACTTTATTACGTTAATATTTTGACAGAAATCGGAAAACAAATTTTTTCCAAATTATTGAATTTGGAAATATTTTTTTTTTCAAAAAACTGTTGATTAAAACAAATTAATTTGAAAATAAAATAAAAAGAAAGGATTTATATTTAAAAAAATCTTTAACTTGATAAGTGTTGCCATTGTTGTTTTTTTTAATAATATTAAATTAATTTTAAGTCAAAGTTTCTCTCCCGCATTATTAAATTTCCCTAAGTATTGCCATTTAACTTCAGAACACCCTGAATAATGGTTTTTTGTCTTCTTTAGACGAGTGTTTTTTTTTTTATTAATTTGGACATAAAGTGTACCTACAAAACTGCCAAACACATTTCTAAGACGTTAAAGGAAATCTTTTTCTTCTCAAAAATTGTTTCACAGATTTAATAAAAACTAGTTAGTTATTATTGATATAGGCCACCTTTTACCAAAAACAAAATTCTTAAAAAAACGGTTATTAATGGTACCTACCATAAAACCATTTTGCTGATTTTCTATTTTATCGAAACGGTTTAACTGAGTTTGATCAACTTTTGTATACAGAACTTTTAAGGTAGGTACTATAAATTGTAGATAAATATTACTGAACCTTAAAAAAATTAATTGTTTTGAAAAATCATAAATTTTATTTTATACTAGATTTTTCCAAAATTTGACACTTAGCAAATTTTGTAAACTATGTTACACTTTATAAGAAAAAAAATCCTGAAAATCAGAAGTATCCGCAACAAATAACCATACTACCATACAGCTGTTAAAAAAACCGTTAGCTTAAATCTTATAACATTTTTCAAACAAAATTTTACTAAAACCATTAGTGACCGTATTTTCTTTTAATGGTTTTTTTCTTCAGAATTTTTAAATGCAATATTGTTCGAATTATTGAGAATTATCAGATTGATCAATTATAACAAAATCGGTCTTCCCATGGCGAATAACCCAAAAATAAGACCGCATTTTCTCAAAAACCGTGTAATGCACCAAGAAACTGAAACTCGGTTTTCTTACAATAGTTTTGATCATTCCAGGTAGGAAGTTTTATCAAAATCGTAAGGTCCGTTTTCGAGAAAATTTGAAAAATACTAAAATTTTTGTATGGCAGTTACCCGTTCTACGTGAGCTAAAACAAAAATTCGAATTTTCCCTCTGGGGAATCAGATAAAAGTGTTCTGTACCAAAATGAATGCAAATCGGACCAAACAAAACCAATAATTGGCTTATTGAGCAAGGAAAAATTGTGATAGTAGTAATAGGTACCTATAATCATGAATGGAAATTAGAATACTCCTTTCACTCTGTGTGATTCAGGCGTGCGTTTTGTTTTTTTTTATACGAATCCATAACTGACCCTAATACAAAGTACATTCGCATGGAAAAATATTTTTGTCAAGGCGTTTCTCATCGCAGGAAAGGCAGAGTTCTCTGGGAGGACATGATTTATGTTATACGTTTTACATTTATGGAAAATGTTTAGCTGAGACTAGGAAGAGCTCTCTACAGCTTTCTTCATCATCTAGGAAATGTTTATCTATAAGCAAAATCTTTTAGATTTGTCATACAAAAGAACGACATACATAAACAAAAAAAAAAAAAAAAAAACACAAAAATATCAGACAAAGCGAGAGTTCTGCGAGACCGAATTCAAATAAAAGAAATTTCCAAGAAATTTCCAAGACCTTTTATTAGTTTTTTTTCTCTTGCGTCTTCAAAAAAAAAACTTGGCGCCATCATTCGCCTAAATGTGATGAATAATGTGCGTAGCGTACAACCTTGAGGGGTTGGTTATATTATGGTTGTATCTTGTATCACGCCATTAAAATACAAGTTTATTATATCTCTCAGGATTTCATTGCTCATCTTCCAGGGACATAAAAAAAAAACAGCGCACGTTGGTTTTGTCAGGTGAAAAGTGACACTCTTAACAGAAAAACAAAATAATGACGACTTCGATCAATTTTGATAAGGCCTGAGCAATTTTAGATGTTTTATGACTTCTCTTTCTTCATCTGCAGAATTCTGTGAGAAATGTATAGTTGTAGGCTATTTTTGACAAGTTTTTTTTTGTTTTGTATCTTTGTTGACTTCTCGCCTTAGATAAATGGTTACAGCAGGCTGAGAAAAATAATGTTGCTTAGGAGGGAGCTCACATCCACACAAACGAATTTGTCTAAAAAAAAACCCAATTATATAATTTAAGAAATAGCTATGTTGATATGTATCACGTCTCATGCTCAAGGACGGCATAACGAACGTGCGGTGTGGCAGAGTGATGCAGCCGATGGATGTAGCAGTTATCACCAAAGTGAAGTACCTACTTTCCCGGAAAAGAGAAACACTTTACCTGAAAGCCAAATCAAATTAACCTGACGCCAAGAAGAAAATGGAAAAGCGAGAAAGCAACTGAAGTAGGTAGTATTATAGCTTGTAACATACCTATTCCTTCTTGTCGACTGTATAACAAAAGTAACAACATTTATTATTTATATAACATTATGTTCACCTAGAGTCACGTGCCGAGTTATATATATTTTTTTTTTTTTCATTTTAAATTGAAAATTTCTGATCAAATTTTATTATTTATTACTTTTTTTTCAGATTTAAAATGTTGGAATACGGAATTAGGTGAGAATAATAAGCTGGCAGCTGTTGCCAGTAAGTAAATCAATGATTTAACTTAAGTTATTATAAATTCGGTTTGTTTTTTGCAATCTCGATAAAACACAGACCTTATTTTAAAAGTTTAAATTTGCAATCTCTGTTTCTTTTAGAAATGTGAATAAAATTCCATGCTTCTCAGGGTGAGATTTTTGTTTCCTCAAAATGTTTACCAATATAAAACACCAATCAAAAGTTTTGAAGAATTAATATTATTTGACTTTTGAAGAACATGGGTGTGCATTACTGGGGGTAGTTGGCTAGCTACAGAACTGGTTGGTTGGAGGGGCCTGTTGGTGAGATCCACTTTGGATACAAAGTAATTTCTTTGAACACCTTTAAAACCCTATTTCCGTTAACATTAAAAAAAAATTAAACAGGGTTTTATTGCAATTAGTTTCAATATTCTAATTACAAAGTTTAATCAAAATCGTTGAAATAGTTTTTGAGAAAAGTAGAAAAAATCAACTACCTGTTTCAGATGAGCTAGATTGTACCCGTTAACTTTCTAGATGTGCTTACAGAAGACGTGCAGACGTACAGATTCACAGATTCGTTTTTACTCTGTCAAGTTATGTCCATATTTTTAGAAATAACAAATTAAGAACACCGTTTTTTGTAGCTTTGTTTGTATTAAAGTAGTTGTGGAAAAGAAAACATTCTGAAGATTTTTTTGGTTAAGTTTTTTTTTAATCAGCGCAGGAAGTGCTAAGTTAATTTTTCGAGTTCAGGCATTAAGCTATGATTAGACGGTCAATGTAAAAGGTCAACGCATTGACTCTCTGACGTCACCAAAAAAGTCATCAACACTCTGCCAATGGACAGTCAAGGTTGACCATGTCAACGCTTAACACATTGACTATCACACGAATGACGCTTGTCTGTCAATGTCACACGGAAGTCAATGCAGACTACGTTGACGTGGCAGAAAAGTATGCCATGTCAACGTTGGGATTATGGTCAACGCTCTGCGTCAATGTGTCCTAACATTTGCTCAGGGTGATCACACGTTCAACGAAAAAAGCCAATGCGTCGAAGGTAAAAACAATGTCAACGTCGATGTCAACGCAGCCGTCAACGCAGCCGTCAACGCAGCCGTCAACGAAGTTGTCAACGCATGGGCTGTATTCAGCTTTGTCGATCATACGACAAGACAACTTTGAGACGGAATTTGAAGTCAGAGAGCCAACGCGTTGACCATTTTCGTTGACTGTCTAATCTTAGCTTTAGAAAAGCAAATTCGTAAATTTCGGTATTAATTGTAATTTCTTTTTGTAAATTCTAAAAAATTTGTTGACACTATATCAACTACCTTCCCAATTTTGTTGAAACTTAGCTAATTTTTTTTTTGAATTTGTTTCTTTCTACAAATAAATAATTTACAACAAAAACACTACAAATAATGTTGATTTTATTTTCTTATATTTTCCGAAAGTGTAGTGCTAAATTGTTTTTCCACAACTATATATAATTTAGGTACTATTAACTGCACTTAGTTTGTTTTGTTTCTAAAATTGGAGTGCTAGAAGTACTTCTAATTCATCGTAATGTTAAGTTTTATTAAAACCGCACGACATTTCGTTTGCATAATACAAATCCCAATTATCCAAAATTTTAGTTTGATTTTGTTACGTGTGAGAGATGTTAATGTTACCACTGTGACCAAGTATGATCTAAGCCCATAAAGAGATTGTGCTTTTATGAAATTCTAATGAGAAATCTTAAGCATCATTTCTCAACTAAAGGGTATTTTTTTTTAGAGGTATAGAACTTTAAGTTGCCAACACTATTTTAACTGGCGGCCATTTTGTCAGCTGTCAAGTGATTTATTTTAAGTTTGGTTTGGTATTTCAACATGAATAAGCTGACGCCTGAACAACGCTTCCAAATTGTGCCCAGATGGGCCCAAATCAAGATTGCCGTTGATCCCAATTTTCATAAGCGAATTTTGTTTAGCGGTGAAGCTCACTTTTGGTTGAATTAGTACGTCAATGAACAAAACTGCCGTATTTGGAGTGATGATAATCCATGATAATCCTCAAGTGTATGTTGCGACACCGTTACATCCACAAAAACTGACTGTTTGGTGTGCTTTATGATTTGGTGGAATAATTGGTCCGTACTTCTTTAAAAACGATAGAGCCATGATTATTGACTTTTTCGTTCATAAATTGAACAATAATAATGTGCAGGAGCTGTGGTTTCAACAAAACAGCGCAACATGTTCGTGCTTTATTGATTTATTGAAGAAAACGTTTGGTAACCTTATTGTCTTACGTTAAGGACCCGTGAATTGGCCTCCAAGATCGTACGATTCAACGCCGCTTGACTATTTTCTGTGGGGATATGTGAAGTCGCTAGTCTACGCCGATAAGCCCGAAACGATTGACCATTTGGAAGACAACATTCGGTGCGTTATTACCGATATATGGCCAAAAATGTTGGAAAAAGTCATCGAAAATTGGACCTCCAGATTAGACTGCGTCGGACCCATCCGTGGCGGTCATATGCCAGAAATCATATTTAAATTATAATGCCAGAAGATTATCTTTCGAATAAACTAAATTTCGTGTCAATTTAAAAAAATAATCTTTGTTTTATTCCATTTCAAGGCTCTATACCTCTAAAAAAAACACCCTTTATAAGTTAAGTTTCTCACACTTAAAATAAATTGAAAAAAATTGTCTGTCCAAAGGGAATTTGTTTTAATCTGGGAAGTGAAATGAAGTCTTTATTATATGTGCAGCAGAATATTTCCCTAGAATTAAATCTCTAGGCCATACAATACTTATCATGAAATAGAATGAAGTATAAAAACAAAAATATACAAAATTTTGAAAAGCAAATATAATGTTACCGGTGTGACATCGACTTTAAGATATAAATTCAGGCTCAGCATGTATTTTAAATTCTTCTTAATTTCCCAAATTATCAGTTCAACATAAGTTTTTTTTTTGTACAAATGAAACATTTGCATAAGTATGTACCTACATAATTTTGTTACGGATGTGACACAAACCACTTTATTAATCAATAAAGAAACTCAGTTTGATATAACTTCTTTAACAAAACATTTTTCGGGCTAAGATGATGGAAAACACTTAACGGCTCTACAATTGACTACTTTTTATACAAAATTGCAAATACAGGGTTTCTAACTTATGATAACAAAAAATAAAGGAACCTAGAACAATTAAACTACGGTTACCTACTGCGACATAAGCAACACAAAATAATTTTATTTTATTTTCGCGCTAAAATAGAAATATTAAAGCTGTCTGCTGAAGCGAAACTTAAATATTTAAGTTCCAAACAAGCATTTAAGTTGAAGTTAAATATCGTATCGGCAAATAATATTTTAACAATTTATAGTTATTTATTCAATTTAAATTCATATTTCAGTTTAAGGCCGGTATAATAGTATCACAAAAATATTTACAAATTTCAATATGTCAGTATTGTCAGTAACAATTTAATAGATATACATAAAATCAAATACAAAAAATTTAAAACAATTTTGAATATAGCTATTACCTTAAATAAAAAAAGTCTCGTCCAATTTGTGTCAGAATCAGAACAAATTTAAAATGACAGCACAGACCTGCACCATCAAGGACACAAATTGTGAGATTTTTATTTTTATTTTTTGTTCACCATAAAACTTTGGTTAATATCATTTCCACCAAAAAGTCATAACAATTCCCTTTGTGGTTAAATGCATCGTCAACATTCATTAAATCATCAACCCTTTTGATGAATTATATTGTGGAAGGGAAAGAATTTTTTCTGATGGTATATACCTATACGATTGACGGTATGCGTGGAGTTAGTTAAATTTATTTTAATGATGTGTTGGTTTGTAAAATAATAATCAACTGTAAATAATAATTATGAACGTGATGGTTTTTTTTTTTTAATTTAAATAAAATTTGTATTTTTTTTTAATTAATTTTTTTAATTCAAACAAAAAATCTGATGGGAATCATTGCCAAGTTTTTATTTTGTGTAATGAAATAATTATGTTTCAAGTATCTACCTACCTATAGAAAAAAAAGTAAATATATTTTTCATTTACATATCTAGTATATAAATATAAAATATATAAATTAACGCTTTATCTGACTCGTAAAAAATTGGAATAAGAATAAAAGAATTTTTATATTAAATGCAAATACAGAGGAAAAAACATATATTACAGAAATGGTAAACCTTTTCTCAATAATGAAAAACGCCTG
The DNA here is from genome assembly GCA_932273885.2 of Leucozona laternaria. Lineage (NCBI taxonomy): Eukaryota > Metazoa > Arthropoda > Insecta > Diptera > Syrphidae > Leucozona > Leucozona laternaria. Next base: position 14,698,663 of record OW026368.1, on the reverse strand, counting down.
CGTAGAGAAATCGAATAATCAAGGTGCAAACAAATTTAAGTAATTCAAAAATATTGGTTTAACAATGCATTGAATTTTGAAAATTTTGTTTTACAGGTAAAAAGTTTTCTCTGTCAACGTAAGGCACCTTCTTTGCCTATAATTTTATCGATGATTGATTTGGAGATTGTTTTTTGAGAAAGAAGCAGCACAGAACTATGAAAACTCTATGAAAATGCAGATTGAGCTCCTTTTACCATATGGATAATATTTTTGGTATTAAAAATGGTTTTTTTAAAGTCTAGTTAAACTATTTAGAATAAATAAATATATATAAATGGATTGTGGTGGGTTCGGATGCTTAAAACTTGAAAACGACTGGACCAATTTGGATACTTCCTTCTGCGGGTTTGTTCGTAATTGCTTCGCAAAGGTTTAGGAAAAAAGAAAAGTCGGGAAATTCTCGACCGGTAGCGTTATAGGCGCACATTTCGTTTTTCAGTTCAATTCAATAACCGTTCAGTAGGTGGCTCTGTAGACGATTAGGAAATGGCTTTGGGATATTCTGTTATCAGATTTTGGTATTTGTAGGGTGAAATGAGGTAGAATAAAAAATGATCCGATATAAGGAATTCTTTCGGTGTTTGAAAGGTTATATTTTAGTGAATGGCCTTAGAAATTTTTTTCAGAAAATTGAGATTTATTGGATGAAATGGACGAAAAGTAGCATCTGATATCAAAATTTCTTTTTGTGTGTGAAAGGTTATGTGATAAAAACAAACAAGTGTTTTTTTTTATTACAAAAATTCTCCTTGTGTTGACAAAGTTATAAAGGTTGGACTTAGAGGATCATGTTTTCACTTAATTAGCCATTCATAAGGTGAAGTGGGTTAAAACCCATAAAGTATAGTATTCGATTACAAAAATCAGCTCAAATATATATTTATATTTGCTTTTGTAATTTTTATGCGAAGGTTAGGTTTGTCCACCCGTGCGAAGCTGAAAAATGTTTAGTTTTGACTGTAACAATTCAATTCAACTAAGATCTGCAATAACATTATGTTAATCAACTTGATTAACTTTGAACTTGAACCATGGAAAAAGTTTGTGTATTTTTCAGACGAGTATTTCATTAAATTTTATTTTCATAATAAAATTTGATAAAATCGAAAATTTAATAAAAATAAAAACCTATGAGAAATCTTCCATTGAAAATAAATTCTTTTGAATAAAAAACGTTTGGGACCTGTTTCACAAGTTTTCACTAAATTTCTGATTAGTTATCTCATAAATAAATATTGGCACAGTGTTATAATTTCACAGTGCAGTAAAAATAAGTTTTTGGATTTATAACCCATTCGGGTGGGTCAAAAGACAATTATTGTGAATTTGTCTCCTTTGGAATTATGACCCTGTGCAAATATTTATGTTTCGGATTACTAATTAGAACAACAAAAGAAATGTGCAGATAAGTTTAGTTGCTAATGAATATTAATTTGGCACAAAATCAAGTTTTTTTTTTATGAATTTCAATTTGAAGATGCTACATTTATTAACAATTATGTTCTCTTCTGACGAAAAACAACAATATTTGAGTATTTTTAAAAAATAGTTTCTGAAAAAAAAGTTCAAATCTTTGTATGCCCGTAAACAATGGTGCGTTCTTTCTGCCAAACTAGCCACTGGAGAGCAGAAGTTTTGGTATTTTGTACTGGCACACTATAGTTTTTGAAAATTGTTATGTAATCATTAACATAATGGTTACAAAATGTAATAGTTGTAATTGTTTTACGATACAATATACGTAAGTACAAAAAAGTTGATATTTCAATTGATTTTTTTTTGTATTTAACTATTAAGAAGCACCAGATTGAAAAACTAAAACGCAATTTTCTTACAATTAAATTAAATTATAAAAAAGATAGTCACATTAAAATGCTCTTTTCCACATTTGAAGCAAATCGGCCCTACCATTTATGCTCCCGCTCAATTTACAGTGGACGAACAGAGGCAAACAAAAAAAATACAAATTGTAGCTTAAAAATCTAGGTTCTAGCCTAATGAGCTTTTAAAATAATCCTACAAATTTTAAAAACAATTTTAGTACTCCAATTTAAAATATCTATTAATGTGCGGTATGAATTAAATTTCAAAAAATATATTTCACATGTTTTTAAAATATCGAATTTTGAAATTTTTTTAAATTCAAAAACATTTTTGATTTGCATTTTTTTAAATTTTATTATAAGCTTTTATATGAAGATTTTATTTAAATCAGTTAATTAGTTAATGAGGTAGCCAAAAGGAAAAAAAAAAACAGTTCTCTGAGAGGAGCTGTTGGTATAATGGCTGCTTTCTGTAGTTAAAGTGGAACAACCTTCAATGCCGTTATCCATGATCGGCATTTGCATCGAGAGGACTGAACTGCTTTTAGTTCTTTAGTTCTTTAGTCTTCTCCGCCGATGCAAGAAATTTGTCTCCCCCTCTGATCTGGGTGTAATCTATAATTCCTTTATTCGTCCAAAAATAGAATACAATTCTCATATTTGTGCATAAGTCCATTAGATAGAATACATATTTTAAGAGAGCTTTAAAATGAAAGACGATAGAACTATAACGGAAGCAATAGGAATACTCGAACATACAAAATTTAATCAAAATCGGTTTCAATTTTTTCGATAAAAGGGAAAACAAAACAAAAGTGGTTGAATCGAAGAACTGTCATTTATAACCATTTTCTAAGAAAAAAAAATTAACAAAAAATTGTCTTAACCTATATAAATTTCGTTTGTTTGTTCTGGATCAAAGAAAATAAAAAAAATGGAGAAGCTCCAGCAAAATAGAGCAATTTATTAGAATGCAAACATACCAACAATTACTAACAAGTGCGATTTTTCCAGAAGATCACGAAGAACAACACGACTTGAAAGTTATTTTATGAATGACGAAAATCTTGATTGACTTTGATGAAGTGTTGTGATTCTTCAAAGATTAAAAAAATATTTAATTTCAATTAAAAGTCTAGTTTTCCCACACCCTTTCCCACAGATAGTGTGGGAAAAAAAAGCAAGTATCTTGATTGACAAACTATAACGTTGTTGAAAGTAGTAAAACAATATATTAAACAAAAAGTACGTATACGCCAGAGTGTACATTTATTCTTTAAAGTAGATAGTCGTTACACCTCGTTAGCTAGAAGATGATTTAAGGAAACAAAAAAAAAATGTTTTAACAGTACTTAGGGCATTAGAAATTGACCAGTTCTTAACCAAAGATTCTATTACTCATGATTTTTGGTAGCTTATTACTAAATACAAGCTAAAAGTGTAGTTTCAAATACAAATTTCCTTTGTTACGATGAATAAGATTTCTGTTTTTGCTTAATTGTGCCTTCAGAAAAATTGGAATTCATCGGCTTACGACTTATTTTTCTTGGTTACGGAATATTTCACCAATATAATTTTCCCTGGGATATAGTGGTTGGCGGATTCTTTGCATGCTAAGTTTTGTTGAATTACGACGTGAGCAAAATCCTTGGTAACTAATTGGCTGATGAAAGTTTTAAGGGTCTTGGTAAACGAAGAAATTATGCAGACATGCTTAAAGTCTATAAAAGTATTGGTATATATCTTGTTGAACGTACGACTACACACTTTTAAGAAAAAAAGAGGAGAAAATAGGCAATATGGGAAATATAAAAATAAATTAGTTTTAAATTGGAAAAAAAACACTCTTTTATACAAATTTGGATTAAAATTATTGGATATTTGGTGGAGAGTTGATGAAAATTGGCATACGACGTGGTTTTATGACTTTTTTTTACTGATACTTCTTCTTGCAGAAAACCCACTCACTTTTGAATTGATAATCAGCTAATAATTTTTCCAAGTAGATCAGATTTATTTAACATTTATTTTATTAATGTATTTAAATTCTCCGTAAAACCCCACAATACTTTAAATAAAATTCCCATTTCATTAAATAATCCTGTTTTTTTTTATGACTTCGCAATTATAAAGTTCGACATAATTCAATAAAATAATCTCGTTATAAAGAAAGTTCCTCCCAGTTGAACAGGTATTATGCGTTCGTATTGAATTTAATTAACTTATCCACGATATCTATTTCAAGAAAAAAAAAAAAAAAAAAAAAAACTGAACCCTCCACTTGATGCTTTTTTCTATTACCATAGCCATCAGAGCCTCTGGCAAACTAATTAACCATAACACAACAATTATTATGTCCATCTATGCTTCTACTTAAGAACACAATTATTTCTGCTCAACTTAATTTTCTCTAAGTAAATTTTCCCCGACAATTTCAACATTTCACCGTCATCTTATAGTCGCACCATCTAACAATGTCTTCCTTTATATATGTACATATATATATTTTTTTTTTTGTTGCCGTAGTAATTTCCACTCGCTACGATTACTGTTTTAGGACTAATATCAACTTGAGTGGATACTTAACCAAACTGTGACACCCCAATTTATTTACATAAAAGGCCAACATCACCCATGGCCATTACACATACACACAAATACAAACACACTCCCATATGCAAAGCTGTCCTTCCCAGGGCAAAAGGAAAACTTCTCCTCAAACTAAAATAAAGAAAAAAATTAAATAAATAAAGAAACTTTTTTTTATATCCTTTACTTGAGCTGTATAAGCTTTATCTTTAACAATCCTCTCAGCCCATCCTAGCCCAAGTGGTTAAGTTATCTCAATCCCCATTCCCCGATTGGAGCTTCAATAAGCGACGGGGATACTTTGAGACAAAATAATGGGAAATAAACAGAAGACTTGTTTTGTTTTTCTGTACCGACCCAACCCATCCCCAACCCGACTCCAACACCGACATCACCCGCACCGGTCCGTTTCGTTCTTGTGTGTTGTTTGGATTTAGCCCTCATAGCAGTCACACTTTTCTCTGCTTAACTAGTGTGATGGTTCAACTACTGGACACAAGGAGGTGCTCAGTACTCGTTTATTGTTCCTTTTTCTATATTTCTATTTCTAACTGAAAATACAAGTTTGCTTTTGAAAATGTCACATGCAGAAAATGTCTGTTTATGGAAGGAAAAGGATTTTTTAGTCCTTTTGCTCTTCTGTGTGACGTTGGCTTTTAAGTGCTCCATTCATCTATCCAGCCATTCCATATCTCGTCCAGCTGTGTATTTGAGTTAGGACAGGGGCTAACTTTGTGGCCGAGATGGGGTATTATTGTTGTTGTGGGGGAAAAGGATCAAAGTAAATGGCAAAAAACAACAACCATAAAAATTGTCGTCCTTCTTTCTTTGAAGTAGCTGGTGCTGGTACCTAGATGCCTGCCTTGTTGTTATTGTGTGTTTTAATGAAGTTAATCCTTATGCAAGTTCCTAATGAGAACATCGCCGTGCACTTTTTCTTAATTCGACCTAAATTCAATTTTCATCAAGTCCAATGTAGGTATACCTATGTGTTGTTAGTTGTTAGTTGGTTGTTGTTGTTTTTGTCAGGAATGTGAGAGTCCTCCGTCTGCTTCTCTTGAGGCATCACAGTTACGGAGATCATCAGTACCCAACCTATACAAATGTGATGAAAGTCACGTCAAAACATTCTCCAAGCTCACATCAGTGTAGGTAAAATTCTAGTGGGTAGGTTAGTTAGGCAGGTACTTAGGCTATCTTTTATTGCAAAGCCATCCAGGGTACACGGTATAGTGTAATTAATTAACTGAGTTGTTGACATAAGAGTTTTAATGTTAAATTTAATTACATGTATTTGTATCTCTAACCCCAGGTTCCCAACTAAAGAGAGAGGACTTGGAGATTATGATGGCAGCAAAAAGGATCTCAGTGGTTTTGTAAATATTTAAAAAGGGTTAAGGGATGTGGCAAATGTACATATAACAGGAATGAATGTTATGTGTGACATCTATTTGCCTATATTGACTAGATTTTCTATTTAAATGGTCTTAAAAGCCTTAGTTGGGTTAAGGATGTCTTATGGAATTAGTAGAATCTGGGCTTATATAGGTACTTATTTTAAATCGAAGGGTTAGGAATCTACAGAAAAGTAAGTACAGGGTTGTGAAGAAATTTGTACAATTTCTAATTGATTCAAAATTAGAAGTTGGAATTGGATTTGAAACTGTTAGTTTTTGAGCAATTAACAAACAAACCGATTTTTCCTCTCCCTCCTCGCAACCTAATAAAAAAACTTAAGCTGCTATTAAAATTAAGAGTAGTTTGTATGATATGCTTGTGACTAGGCATAGGATTTTCATGGAAATGAATATTTTTTTGACATAAAAAAAAGATCAAATTATCTTTGCAATTCATGAATTTTCCTTTAAAATGGTATTCAATCGTTATTTTTTTTATTTAACTATTATACTATAAATCCGTCTTTTGCATATTTTCATTATTAATGCATATATTCGAATTTCGTGCGTATTTAAACAAAAAATTAAAAAAAAAATCGGTTTAAAAAAAAATGCACACTCTTCATGTGTCTATTGAAATTTATTAAAATTTTAGCCAAACCTTTCATTTTATACAGGTCAAGGTCTTTTTTTTAATGCGTAGGGTGGTGCGAGTATACCAAATTATTTTCGGGATTGAGAGGCCCTCATTTGGTCAACATCTTGGCAAAGATGGTGTCAAATGTTTTTTTTTCGCGATATCTTGAGAGCTATTGGCCTTATAGGATCGCACTTAATACATACCGTTATCCAAAAGAAACCAGAAGAGTTTTTTTTTTTTTTTTATATTTGGGCGCACTCAAGGGGTTATGACTACCCTTATAATGATAAACATAGTGCGAGCGTTTAGGAAAATAAGGTAGGGTTTAATAGGAGATACCGGTGCACATTGGTTTTGAATTTCTGGATATTACAATGGGAGGGAAAAATAGAGCTAGGCAAAGCATTCCACATTCGAGTTGTGCGGCTAAAGAAAGAATCTCTGTACTTGACTGTACGTCCGAAATTGGGCTCAAGGGTAAGCTTATGTGCATTCCTAGAAGCGCGAGTATTACGGTGGAATTGTTTTAGGGGAGGAATGCAACTGAATATTTCGCTAGAACACTGTTTGTAAAAATAGCGATAGAACAAAGATAGACATGAAACACTGCGGCGGTGTTCCAGAGTTGTAATTGTATCTGTTATATTTCTGTCACCTATCATTTTTAAAGCTCTATTTTGAATTCTGTTCAAGAGATTCAAGTGAGTTATAGGAGCACCTGCCCAGATGTGGGAGTTATACTCAAGCTTAGGACGGATAAAGGCTTTGTAGATTATAGCCAGATCAGAAGGAGAGAAAAATTTCTTGCATCGCCGAAGAAAGCCTAAACACTTCGCAGCGTTTTTGGCAACGTTAAATATGTGGTCATTCCACAAGAGGTGGTCTGTGATGTACATTCCCAGAACTGAAAGCTGTTTAGTTTCTTCAATACAAGTACCGCTCATGGATAGCGGCATGGAGGGTGGGTTTCGCTTCAACGACAGGAGACAGCATTGAGTTTTTGAAGCATTAAATTCTACGTGGTTTTTGATTCCCCATTGGACAATGCTATCAAGATCAGAATTTAATGAGCTTATCATACGCTGCCGCTCTAGTTCCACATCCGAAGGACAAGGATGTGAATCTAGAAACGAATATGAAAAGCTGAGGGTACTGTCGTCAGCAAAACAATTTAATGGATTAGAAGTTTCAGACAGAAGATCATTGATGAAAATGAGAAAGAGAATCGGAGAAAAAACACCAGCATTTATGTTATGAATATCAGACTTAAACCCATCTTTATTAATATAGCTTCATATATTGTATACAAAATTATAAGTATATCGCAGAGGGCGAGTTGCGGACACAGAGACATGCAAAATAATAAAGAATTCAGTGAAGGGTTGCACATTTTATATCGATATATCGAAAACATCGATGTTTTCTTATTCGATATATTGTTAAACATCGATATAACGTTTCGATGCAATACATTGAATAAAACATCGATATATTTTTTCTATGGACACCCTAATTCAGTGCAGGTGTTTTTGATCTGCCGATTTATTTAGAGTCAGATAATTGATGGCTGAGTTTAGCCTATGTCTGTGTTGCTACATTCTCACAAAAAAATGTATTTTTTTTTTAGAAAATTAAATTTAAATGTATGGGGGTCAGATAAGTGATAGTTTTAAAAAACTAAAGCTCTAATAGAGAACCGAACTAAAAAGCATTGATATAACATGAAAACAAAAGAAGTAGGTACTTACAGCATAGACAAAAAATCCCTACATTTTACACCAGCACAAAATACATACATTTTATTCTTAATTTTATTTATTTTTGTTTATTTTATTTATATGTAGTTTTATATTTATTTTCAAATAAATAATAATAAAGTTAAAATATAATCAATAGTATTTAAAAAAAAATGTAAAAATGTATTTTTTTAAGTTATTGAAAATATAATTTTTTTTTTAAATTTAATGCAAGTTGAAAATTATTTGCATTTAAACAATTTGAATGCAAGTTGAAAACTATTTGCATTAAAAAAAAGTAAATTTAATTCGAAATTTTTTTTGCATTAAAAAAATGCAAGTTTGATTCGAAAATTGCTTGCATTTAAAAAAAAACAACATTTTTTGAATTAAGAACATGCAAATTTTATTCGAAATTTTTGCATTAAAAAAAATGTAAATTTAACTTGAAATTTGTATGCATTAAAAAAATGCAAATTTAATTCATAACGCTAAGAGATGGAAGTTGCAAAGGAAAAAATATAAAGGGTCCGCCATCTAACGTTTTTTTTTTCAACTAGTGCTTATTTCGTGAATGGTAACACTTAGCTCATTTCTGATTTGACAGATAATTAGTTTTATCCTTCCGCTGAACGCTTCGCTAAGTGGGCCAGCGATCGACTTAGAGAAGATGCCGATTTTGCCAAAAAAATAATCTCAAATAAGCTCATTTTCATCTTGGCGGGTAGTAAGCAAGCAAAATTGTCGCATTTGGGGCACAGAAAACCCGCACGCATACATTTAAAAGCCGATACACCCAAAACGAGTCACTGTTTGGTGCGGATTTTGGTCCAGAGGCATAATGGGGCCATTTTTTCGAAAATGAGCAAGGAGTGGCCGTTACAGTCAATGGCGATCGTTATCGGGCCATGTTGAACGAATTTTTGTTCACAAAAATTGAAGAGGAGGATATTGGCAACATTTGGTTTCAACAGGACGTCAGGCGCTACGTGCCACACAGCGGCATTTTCAAAAAAAAAGTTATTTGGCGGACCCTTTATAATCTGGGATGGTGTTTTAAGTGGTAGAGGTGACCACCAGGTACAACATACTAAAACTCCCCAGCCTAAGCCATAAGCTTGAGGGAGGATTCAGACAACCTTACTCTCTAAAAGTGTTGTTCTTAATGAAAATATGATTTAAACTTTTTTGGTAGGAAATATAATTTATTTTCATTTTGTAGTGTAGATAGACTCTTCCGCTAATACACTTAGTTTTCAAAATGTTAATCGAAAACTACTAAAGGGGAAATTTTACCGTTCCTTCTTTTTACAGCATCTTGGCTCTGGACCGTGAACTTTGAGTAAGTTATAGGTACTTGGGAGTCAGCCCTACCACTTAAATTTATAATCCACACTACATGATTTTTTGCATTTATTTAGGGTCGGGGTAGACTGGACTACTTTAAAACGAAAAAAGGGTACCTCAATTCCTTCTGTCTGTCTATCTATCTATTTGGATACAGCCAGAGCAAAATAATTTATTTTCCTTTAAACATGGTGCGCATTTTTTGGAAATTTAAATGTTGCAAGCAAAAATGGAAATCATAATTTTCTCAAAAAGTATTTTGTAAATTTAAATATGTTAAAAATATTGTAAAAAAAAAAAAACTAATTATTGATGCCATAATACATATCTTTTTATTTGTTTATTTTTGCTTTTCTCGAAAACCGTTCAACTTATTTCGATAATATTATATTTGCAGAAGCTTCTAAAAAATATAAATAGAATTGCTTAGTAAAATTTTTAAAAAAATAGTTTTTGGGCTTATACAAAAAAATTAATTCTTTTTTGAAACCTCAATATTAAAAAAAAAAAAATACTTTTTTATTTAACTTGCTTACAAGCAATTCATTTACATTATCGTTCGTTCGTTTACATTATCTCGAAGATTTAAAAAAATTATTCTGAAAAGCAAAAATAACGGTACCATACAAATGTTTATGGTCCGTTGAGGAAAATCTCCTTTTGCTCGAAAGCGGCTACGATTGTGATAAAAATTTGTATGTGTATGAGATGAAATTAAATTCAATTTCACATTGATCCACTATTTTTGACTATCTCATTTTCTACTTAACCGATTTGAATAAAAACAGAAGCTGTTCTAATAACCGTTAACAACATTGAATAACGTTATTTTCCAAAAAAAATTTGTTTTACATTAAAAAAAAAAAAGAATAAAGATTAATATTCGAAAATTCGATATTTCAAAAATATGTTACTAATTTTTTTTCGAAATTGAATTTTTAACTCGAAATTAATAAAAACTTTAATAAGAATACCGTTTTTTCACATATATTTAATATAGTTTAGGTACTATTGACGTCAAATACCAAAAGTGTCTACTCTTTGAGCGACGTTGTGCCTATACCGAAGCAAGCCGACAGTGTACGATGTTTGTATCGTTGAGACTCGAGACGCCACACCATCGCAATGCCTGACACCGTACTGTGGTCCAAAATGACTTTTTTTCGTTACAATAATCAAAACTTTTGAACGCATGAAAAAATCGGTACAATTTTTTTTTCTTCTTAAAGAAAATTTGTAAGGTTATAAAAAGTGATTTTTTAAGAAAATTACTTCACAGGGTGTTTTTAAATAACAGGCTGATGTAAGATTTTCTTAGAAAAAGGAATTAACAAAGAAGGGATTTAAGGCAAAACTTTAAAAACAGTCAAAAAAAAACTTGTAAAATTTAAAAAAAAAAGTTCTGCAACTATATAATTGTTCACAGGGTGTTCCAAAATAAATTTAATCATATTTTATAATATCATATTTGGATGCATAAAATTAACGAAATAACTTTTGATCTTTTTAGCAAGTATTAAAACAGTATTTTTCTTTTCATTTTGTGGCTCTTCGACATATCTTATAAACCATTTCAGTGACACCATTTTTATGTGAAACAGTGGAGGAAAAACTGAACGGATCAAAATTTTCATATTTTTTTTTTATAAAATAAAATTGAATACATAATACCTACCTACGTCTTTTAAAATTAATTATAGACATCAATTTTCAGAAAAAAAAAAATCATTTTCAAAATTTCAAAGACTTCATAGATCTTCTACTTTTGACAGGTTACAAAAACAAAAAGGATTCAGAGTTAAAATTTTCTTCCTAGTCACTTTTCATTCGTAATTTATTCAATTTGCTTTTTTCTTTAATTTGAAATTTTAATTTACATAGAAATAAAACATCCACATTATATTAAATAAAAGTAAGAATTTTTATGGAAAATGCCATAATTGAAAAAAAATTAATAAATTAGTTTTTTGTTATTTTGTTTACCTTAGAACAAAATTCCCGAAGTTTGAAAAGCTTTGTAAGCCAAAATTTTTACCTAAAAATCATTTTGTTTGCTGTTTTTGAACTTCTGTTTATATTTCCATTTGAAATAAAAAAACAAAACAATAAAAAGAAACATCGAATTTTGGATTTTTGCCACGACGTGTGCCTTTTTGCTCCACAGAGCGAACATCATAAGAAAGATGTTCAATGCAAAGATGGGCCTCTATAAAAATCTGACTATTCTCCTATGTTGTGTATATTTAAAGTTTGAATTTATATTTTTAGATACATAGCAGAATCCAAAATATCTGTCAATTTGAAAAAAAAAATATATTGAATAGCTATTCAAACAGCGAAAAACCAACCAAAAAAAAACAAGCAAAATAATACCTACCAAGCCGAACTCCATATTCAAAAATAATAATTTCGTCTATCATTTTAATAAATCAATTTATATCAATTATCCTAACTCAAAGGAAGCAAATTCAGTCATCAATCATTACAATCTTAATCTAATTACCTTCAGGCCTTATCTCCCTCTATCGCTATACAATTAACCTTAAAAGACATCCAAAGAAGGACGGACGTTCCCAAAATGCATTCCAATTTCAAACACACGTATCATCTAAATAATTCATTTTCAAAACCCTCCAAAAGTCACCCGCACACTGTCCGATTAATCATTTCCAGTTTTGTACTCGCGTAAGACATAAAAGAGGATTTCATTATTTACATTTCTTTGCAAAAAGGGCAAGCCTTACACACCACACCTTTTTAATGAAAAACAAAATTAATCAAGAAAAAAAAGGTTTTTAGAAAAAAAAAAAAATAAAAATCCAGATACCTGGAAAATCTTTAATTGGTTATCCTTTCATTAATAGTAACCCCAAAAAGTGTCCTTTTAAAATGGTTTGAAAGTCCTTTCTTTGTGTATCTGTGAAAGTTTATCACAAACCGATGCTCATTTAACCCGAAAAAAGGGGCCAATAAAACCAAAACAATATCTCAAGTCTTAGAAAGTATGAACAAAATTTATATTTAAAGCCTGTTCATTGTTTTAAGTGACTGCACACACCCATTCTACATCAATGGATTACATAATCATTTCGCTCGTCCTTCTTCGTCCTTTGCCTTGCCTTTATCCCTCATTTTTCCGGAAGAAAGCACTTGCGAAGGATACACGTTAACTGGACTTATAAATTATAATATCAAATTGAGCGTGTCCCTTCTCGCAAGGGCCCATCAGCATCATGACCCCTTAAACGCACGCACATAAACAAACCAAATCATCCCTATCTCCAATGTTCAATCCCCAAAGGACGATCGTCTAAAGTTATAGAAGGTATTTTGAGGAGATCAAAAAAAAAAAAAAGAAGAAAAGTTAATGTCGACGCCAAAGCCAAAACTTACCCCAAAAACTAAAGATGACAAGATGACTAGGGATGGGAAGAATTTAATTTATGCTCTCTCCAAGGGGTGGCCGATGGTAATCCGTTTTGTATCCTTAACAGTTAATCCTTCAGTTATTAGTTTCAAAATGTATTCATTTAATACTTTTGGTAATCCTTGTTTTGTGCTTTAACTGCCACTTGGAATTTTCCACTTATTTCGAATAGAAAGATACTTTTTACGTGATAACCAAAAAAAAGTATCTCACAGATACACTTTTTTCAAAAACAACCTGGAGCACTTGCCGTGATTACATAAATCTTTCAAAAATATTCTAATCCGATGAAGAATCTACACCAACCATACACACAACGAGAGAGATACAATTTGACACAGAAATGAGGATGAATAACCAACAAAAAAGCAAAAAAAAAATCATAAAACTTTTATACACCACGAACGAACTTTGGAAATGTATCTTCTTGTCTAAACGAACCGTTAAAGGGAGCGTATATTTTGTTTAATATTTTCAAAAGTTAAAAACTATCCGTTTTTCTCATGCGGCCAATGTCATATCTTTAAATTTTTTTTTTTTATATTACATAAATAATGTTAAGTTAGATATCCTTTCATCTCTGTGTATCCTTTGAGATTTGTGTTTTTATTTTTTTTTTTTTTTTTGAAATTATTTGTTTGTATCCGTATCCGTATATCAGAACCGAAAATCCCGAACTTCTCGAAAAGGCAACCGTCACAAGACTGTTCTTCGTCTCCATAGAGGTAGAAACATAGCGAAAAGTTCTGTATTTTATGTAGCGTATTTTTTTTTTGGGGGAATATGGACTTTCACCTTGTGTGAATATGGATGCGGATTGGATATTGAGGAAGAGGCTGTGTAAAAAGAGCTTTTTTCGTTTTGATTCATCCTTGAAATACATTTTTTTGTTTGGGGCGAAGGAAACAAAAATTGGAGTATGATAAGATACATTGCCATAGGGATTCCGCACATAGATTCATTCTGTGTGTCATCGTGGCGCTGTGAATCAATGCGTTTTTGACTCGTTTTGAGATTGAAAGTGAATCGGAGTGAGTCTGAAGCTTTTGAATGTAGATTGAGTGGAAGAGAGCAAAGCTACATAATGTTAGCAGCAGTTACTCAAAGAGGGAAAGTGTCTGTTGTTGGAACAATTAATATCAAAAATCCCCTCGTATATTATAAATGGTCCGCCATCTTACGTTTTTTTTTTGAACTAGTGATTATTTCGTGAATGGTAACACTTAGCTCATGTCTGATTTGACAGATAATTAGTTTTATTCTTCCGCTGAACGAATATGGTTGTGTATACGCTTTGATAAGTGGGCCTGCGATAGACTTAGAGAAGATGCCGATTTTGCCAAAAAAAATCATCTTTTCAGATGAAGCTCATTTTGATGTTGGCGGGTAGTAAACAAGCAAAATTGTCGCATTTGGGGCACAGAAAACCCGCACGCATACATTGAAAAGCCGATACACCCAAAACGAGTCACTGTTTGGTGCGGACTTGTCCAGAGGCATAATTGGGCCATTTTTCGAAAATGAGCAAGGAGTGGCCGTTACAGTCAATGGCGATCGTTATCGGGCCATGTTGAACGAATTTTTGTTCACAAAACTTGAAGAGGAGGATATTGGCAACATTTGGTTTCAACAGGACAGCCGGCGCTACGTGCCATACAGCCGAAGCTACACTCGATGTTTTGTGCCATTTTCAAAAAAAAAAGTTATTTGGCGGACCCTTTATACAAAAGCTATAAACAACTATACCAACCCAGACACCAAACACAATTGCAAATTCTATTACTCTGGTTCGCCTACTTACTGGCCATCTGATCTTAGCAAAATGCCACCTCTCATTGACTTTTTCGTATAGCTTTATAGATGTTATCCGAAATAATAAGAGTGTCGAAGGTAACTATGACTTTCTGTGAGTACATACTTCAGTCATTGATTGAAGTAAAGGGTGTTTTTTTAGACGTGTGATTGTCAAGAAGAAATAAAACGAATTTAATTTAATGTTATGGGCAAGAATTTAGCTTTAATATAAAGATAAGGGCATGCCATTATATTTTAAACATGATTTCGGGCAAGTGGCTACCGCGGCTGGCTCAAATAAATTCCAGCCGAGAGGACCAATTTTCGACAGCTCCAATTGTTGCGCGCGATGGCGGATGGACTCATTCGGGTCTTCTTCGATACTCTGCTCCACAGCAGCAATAGCGTCTTCGGTGCGCATTATTTACTAGAGTAAACGTGGTGCGAAACCGATCCATGGCTGCTCGAATTTATGTGATTTTGCGATTATGTCGACCTAATATTGGACGCACCGCGCGATGCGTATCGCGAACCGAACCAATATTTTGGTAATAAATTTGCACGATTTGCAAACGTTGTTCAGGAGTTAGTCTATTAATTATAAAATGGCGAACAAAACTGAGCGCATAAATAAAGTAACAGCTGTCAAAAAAACCAACTCCGAAAAAAGTATTGCCAGATTGAAAACCACATGCCTAAAAAAAAACACCCCTTCAGAAATCTGAGAAAATACCAAAGCTCGTAAATAAAAGGACAAACTAAAACGAATTCCGATAAAAAATTTCAAGTTTTATAAACCATACTAAAGGTTCTATATAGAAAATTATAGAATGAAATAAAGTATACTGAAATGAATAGCAGCCAAGCAACTTAAAAGACGTAGGCTAGATATACACAAACCGACACTAAAATCGCAAGACGTAAAATTAATCAAAAACCTGAAACAGATAGTTCATTTTTTTTTTGCAAATGAAATCCACTGTTATCAAATTAATGAATCAGCTACAAAAAACTAATATTTTGTTGATAAAATTGACAAATTTGAAATTCAAACAACAAAAGTTAGCAAACAAAAAATTAAATGTTTCTAGCTAAATTATTTGGAATATAAGAAAATTAAAGCGGTGTACCACAAGGAAGTGTCTCAGGTACAAGTCTCTTTTTGTTATATTATAAAGATATTTCAGTGGCCAACAATGCTATCATGGTAGCCTATGCAGATAATACTATGCCATTACTCTATTAAGTACAGATTGATTTGAAAGGATATTTCTAAAAAAGGCATCGATTGACATCTTGATACATTCAGAAAAAGATTGTTGTGTGATAGAAATATGTACATAAGTCATTTAGAAGAGATACAAAATCAGACTAGTTCCGGATTTAATTTTGAATAGCTTCAAATCCTCAGCGTATATATAAGAACCCTGCATGATTTTACCATCAAAACAACATCATTGATAAAAACTATAAGGAGTAGTGAACTTAGGTGACTATACCTTGAGGTACACTAGAGTCTTATTTTATTGAATTAGAAATGATCTTTCTAAAAAGATAAAAGATAATGTCCTCCACTTTGACCAGATCCATTGAACAAAAGCTAAAGAGAAACCAGGAGATCAAAGTTTGAATAGAAGAGACAATTTGTCAAAAAGGCTTTACTGAAGTCTGTGTCTATAAATTAAACAGTCAACTTGATGGTCTTTCTCAATAATTTATTTGTAAAAGACGTGAATTCAAGAAGTTTAGTTATAGTCAATTTTTTTGTTGTATACATTATGTTGCTGGCTCACAGCAAAAAGGTCTCAAATAATTTAGGTAATTATGAAAGTTTGGCCGTTGGGTTATAATAACAAATATCACTCTGATTTTTGATTTTGTGGATAGGGTTATTGAACGAATTTTTCCAAATGTTAGAGGAAATTGCATGATTTAAAGAATTTTGGAATAAAAATTGCAACAGTTGTTCAGAACATAAGGTTTAATTCCATCAGGCCCACTGAAGTAGTTGTTTTCAGATCTCTTAGGATGTGTTTTACGTCTTCAACTGTTGTAACTATATTATTCATTGAGATTTGGGAAAAAAACGCTCTACTTAAATAGTGTTGTCGTATTTGCTCGCAAATTCAATCGTTTTATGTTAAAGCTAGTCAATTTTATCCAATAAATTTGGATACAATTAATTAACATACAATTAGTATATTTGTAGGTATTAAAGATATTATGGTATGATGGACACTATTATCACATTTAATGATATTCAAAAATATTCCAACAGCTGCGACAATTCGTCCTAAAACATCGACACCATGAAGTTCACCACAGTTACCACAAAATACCAGTTGGTCCAAAAGCTCAACCCTTTTTTTTCTATTTATTTATTTTTGATCAATTGCAGACTTATGTCCACAAAGTTGTTAAAGAATAGCTATACATTATTGAATATTAAACAAATAAATTAGAAAAAATTTAAGTAAGTACATTAAAAGAGAAATACAAGATAAAATACAATTTGAGATTTGTTAAGAAGACAATAATTTTATTTTGAAGACAATCTTTAGACAAATTAAAATCGATGTTATTATAAAAATAATTAAAATGTTTGCTTACACATTACATTAATAGATTCATTTAATCCATAACTAGATGTAGCAAACGATGTATACAAAAAATCAGGATCGCGGATGTATCTAGGTCAAGAGTTTGTATTCAGCCAGCTCAGGATGTGGACAGAATAAATTGATCCAGATGAAATTTGAAAGATTTTTTTTCATTTAGGTTCCATGGCAGATGACGAAGGACGAATAACAAGAACTGTTTTTGTATACACTTTCCAATTTATTTATGAAAACAGCATAGGCAGGGAACCATACAAAGCTACAATATTCCAGGATAGGATGGACTAGTGAACAATAGAGGATTTTTGAAATAAAAGGATCGTTAAATTCCTTAGAAAACCGTTTAATTAATCCAAGGTAGCTTCTAGCCTTGCTTATTATAACGTCGATGTGGGAGTTAAATGACAATTTGACATCAAACAAAACTCCTAAGTCATTGAATGAATCTAAGCAATCAACAAGGCTTTCATCAATAAAATAAGAAGATAAAAAGATATTTCTCCTTCTTGAGTATGTCATCACTTTGCATTTTCTTCCATTCGGAGGCTTTGTCAATATCATTTTACAGAAATAAGTATCCACTTGGAGTCGTGTAGCTATAAAAAAGCTTAAAATCATCGGAAAAGTTTAAGATATTTGAATAAAGAATGTCCATGCCAATGTCATTAATAAAAAGTAAGAATAAAAGTGGTCCAATATGACTACCTTGAGAAACTCCCGACAGCACATAAATAATTTTGGATCCATAACAACGTTTAGGATATTTAAGAACTGTTACTATTTACTTAGGAAGGTCTTATTTGGCCCACCCTGTATAACATGACATAAATTTAAAAATGTTTGATTTATTTTATGATTAAATTTTGAAAATTTATCTACAACATAAATCAGTTTATTTTTTCGAAAGAATTTGTATGCTATAAATTCAAATTGGTCTACTTTGTCAGGATTTTGAGATATTTCAACTTTAAATAAGTAAATATCGTTGGATTATAAGATTAAGACTACATTACCCCCCACTTAGATTTCTATAGACCATTCACTTCTAGAATTCCGAGCAGACAAGAATGGGATGCCGCCCATCTACACATTAATGACCCAACGGTAGCAGTCTTCACTGATGGGTCAAAAATGGAGTGTGGAGTTGGAGCGGGATTCTTTTCGGAAACTCTTGACTTAGCCAGCTCATATAGACTCCCTGACAACAGCAGTGTCTTCCAAGCTGAGGTTTTGGCCATAGCCAAAGCAGCTGAACGGCTGTCAATGTTAGCGGTACCACTATCTGGTATAACCTTCTTTATTGACAGCCAATCAGCCATAAAGGCACACTTTGCCATCGAAATAAAGTCAAAACTCGTTTCCTGTTGCCGCGAAGAGCTCAAGATTCTAGGCTCGCAGCACAATGTGACGCTCTGCTAGGTTCCTGGCCATATAGGAATTCCAGGTAACGAGAAAGCAGACGAACTGGCACGTATTGGATCATCAGCTGATGCTAGCCAGGTAGTGCCAAACGTGAACGCACCCATCTGTTCCTTTAAACAGAAGTTGGAAAAGAAGATTCATGAAAAAACAAATGAAAGATATGGACCCTACTTGACTCTTGTGCGAATACCAAGAACCTTTGGCCGCTTTTTGACAAGGGTAAAACGGATAAGCTCCTAAAACTAAACAAGAAAACACTGTACTCTCTTGTGGGTATCGTTACCGGACACAATCTGCTGAAGTACCACAAGAAAAAACTGAGGCTCAGGACAGATGATTTATGCAGAGGTTGTGGCGATGAAGAAGCACATGAAGACACTTCTCACTTCTTATGTCACTGCCCAGCACTCTTGCAACTAAGACACAAACATTTAGGAAGATATTTCTTTAACGATCTGGAAGAGCTCTCCAACTTTTCCGGTGTTAAACTGTCGAAATTCATCAAAGCCTCCGGATGGCTTGATTGTCCATGAAATAATTTTATAGGTTAACTTATATGGAGTGTTCAATCCTCCGGGGTATCACAAGGGATCTACATTGATCTAAGTGTGATGGAAATTAGATCCTCTATCAGCCCAAAAACCTAACCTAACCCAACCTAAGATTAATCAAAAATATTCCACCTACATAACAAAACTCATGGAATTCTTAGATATCGTTTGAACAATTTCTTGCGAAAAAAGTCGAAAATGAAATAACTTTCCAAAACACTGCATCACCTAAACCAAAAGAACAATTTCCGAAATTTAAATAGATATCCATTCTTCTATTTAAATTTATGATTATTTTGTCTCAAGGCCTCGTCTGTCAGCCTTAAATGTATTCTTCAAAAAAAAAAATAAAAAAAAAAAACATCACATTCAAAAAATCTCCAAATCAGGACTTTTTGCATTAGAAATATTTGCCACCCCCCCCCACCCCCCCTACACACTTCATGAATTTATATTAAAAATAAAAAAAAAATCTCTTTTCGATTTAAAAAAAAAATAATATTATTAAATTTTTAAATGCAAATTTCTGAATATCTTTTCTATGAGTGACAAAGCAATTTTCCATGCCGATACAATAGACAAAAAATTCTCCATTTCCATTTAATGCGTTTTCTTGGATAATTTTTTCAAACAATTCTCTTATCGCATTTCTCTTTTCTTCTTCTTTTATTTTTTTTTTTTTCTTCCAACTTCAAGGACCTACAATTTAATTAATTCAAGACAAATTTTCCCCATACAAAACTCAAGAAAAAATATAAGGCAATTGGGAGGGCAAAAAAAAAAAAGAAAGAAACAATTCTGCCTTTTTTTTAACGATTTAATATTTATAAGGCAACAAATTTTATTTCCCAATCAAATCAGTGACTTCCTTTTTTTTTTTAAGACATCAAGAACAATATGCACAGACGAAAGAAAAAAATGTTATTTAAAACATGGCACTCACGTAGAACGATTGAAAACACATAATTTTTACCCGCAAAATTCTCCCGAAAAATATATTTTATTTGGTAATTCTTAAATCATTGGGGCATCATAAATAATATAAAATTAACAACTGGGTCGCGCGTATTTGCTTTCAAAACCGAGCATAGAAGATGAACGCAGTTTAGTTTGATGATTTTAATTTGGTTGCGTGACATTTCGTGAGGAGCAGGGTCCTAGTGACTTATGTCGTTTTCGAGTGGACGTTCGGAGCTACTCCTTTTTCACTCCTTTTACTCCAAATTTCCCGTTTTCGATAGGAACGGAACAGTTCCGAAATCCAAACGAAAACGACATTACCAACCATTCCTGTGCGCGAGCTGTTTTTTTAAGAGGAATGGATGGGACCAACAATTTTCTGCCGAATACGAACAGCTAAGGTGAGAGGCATTTATTCACGACAAGAGATGCATAAGTATACAGATACTTTTGGAGGATTTGTCACTTTTTGAAAGAGGCAGAGGTTTGGGTTCGATTCATAGCATAGAGCTCTGAATCGAACCCAAACCTACGCCCTAACCATTATGCCAACAAAACTCTCCACCAAAATGCAGCTAGCTTTATCGAAACTTATTCGAAGATCCACAATTTGCATCTAATTTTCTTGTTTTTCGAATCCTATCTCGAAGCAATAACTTGCCTTTATATTCAAAGAACAAAAAAATTGTTCCCATAAAAGTCTTAAGCCCATTCGACGTTGCGCATTTTGAATAATTCAATGTATCTTATGTGTAATTTATGGAGCGAAAAACAAATAAGCTGTGTAATCTTCGAAATTGTGTGTTAGAATTTATTTCGAAATCAACGGAGTAGAAAACAAGGATTAAATTTTGAAATTTAACCGAAATGGGATTTTTTTTTCAATCCACCAAAAATCATATATGCTTGAAGGGATTTTTATTGAAATTAATTATTAGACCTCGCAACCAATTTGAGTATGTTGTATAGTACTAAAAATAATATCTATAAGTGTTTTTGTCAAAAATTTAATCAAATTCAACCTTGATTCAATAAAAAATCGATAAAAGAAAATCTAATTATCGATATTGCTACGAGTAAGTACAATTTTGTTTATCGATCAAATAAATTTCTTCATTTCAGCAGCTTATTATCCCCTGAATTTTGAGCAAAGTCAAAGAGATATTACATAAATGTGGCTTAACCTAATCATTCTGAAGTTTTTCTTTTTTTTGTTTTTTGTTGTTTTTTTTACAGCTCATATCCTAAAAGATACATTTTAGTTACATGCAGATAGTAGCGCAGTAAAAAAATTATACGACCATTTTCATAAAAGTATCTAACTATTACCATATCCTTTGTGGGTGACATGCTGCTGAGAGGATATATGTGTGTGTGTACATAGAAGCATCTGCGAGGATAGCTGGGACCTGTTTCATCGTAAAATATCTCAGGATTGTTTTTTTTTTTTTTGCTTTTTAACATTCTTCTAGGGGAAACCCCTTTGTGATGGCGTTATTACCGGAATATAACTTTTTTGAAAGTTTTTCCTCTCATAAAAGGATTCAAGCAAAGAGTTAGTCATATAATTTTGCCCTATTTAGTATTTTTTTTTCTATTTATACTCTTAACTCTTTCCGCATCCCTTCGAAAAACGTATGCAAAGAATTATGATATTATGAATCGATTTCTGGTTGCAGTAAAAAGCAGAACAAAAATGCTAATGATTTACAAAGTGTTTGCCACTTAACTTTTGATGTCGCTGGAATTTTGAGAAAGTCAATTCATTAAACGACACCGAAGGACGAGCGACCTTGATTTTTTTGCAGATTTAGGGTCATCGATTAAAATTTAATTGAATAAAAATAGATGAGATGGTATCCTGTAGGCAAAATTAATAAATAGAAATTGGTTTCTCTCCTCAGTGATGGAGCCATGGATTAGATATAAGTTTCTTTTGTTTGACCTGAGCTTTTATGGAAAGAAGGCAGGTAGATAAGATAACTACTCGCTTAATGAGGATACAAAATTTGAAATTAAATTATTAGAAATTAATTAAATTATTTTAATGCTTTGTGGTTGTTGGGGGGACAAAATATAAGCCCACCAAATAAATGGGGTAAATGTAATAGGGGTTTATGATTAGGGGTTTGCATTATGTTCCTGTCTTTTATTGTTTAAATTCCAAGGACATATTTAATTTAATTGGTTTAAGATTGAATGATGTTTATCGTTTATCGTTTGTAGTTTTTTAAGTTTTTTTTTTAATTTGTTGGCGCGACAGCTCGTGGAGAGCCAAGGGCTAGCGACTTATAACTCTCATTCATATGTACGTGTTGTTTGTTTGCAGGAGTGGAAGGGACCTACAATTTTCTGCCGAATCCCAACAGCTAATGTGAGAAGCACTTATTCATGACAAGAGTTACTCTTGATGGATTTGTCACTTCCTTGCAAGAGGTGGACGAGGCTGGAATTTGAACCCAGACCTCCAGCATGCCAGTCCTACGCACTAACCATAACGCCACTGGCTATAATTTTTGAAATTACTTAAATTAAAATTTAAACGGTGCTCATGTAGAATCAAAGACAACTTTAAAGTCAAAAAGACAATGGTTATCCGGGACAACTCATTCAGAGTTTAAGACATCTAAAGATGCAGAAAGTTGTCTATAAAAGTATGGTTCATGTTCTCAAACTTGCTGAAAGCTTCATAAAGAAATTGTTCCTTCGAAAACAGAAAATTCTTGATGGTATAAGTCTGGAAGAAGAGCTATAGAATAAGCAAGATCATCTAGCTATTGATGTTGAGTGATAAGAATGAGCAAGATCATCTAGCTATAGATGGAGGCAGAATAGAACTTTATGACACAGTGCAATTACCCTTCAATATTATTTATTCATTAATTCACACAGAAAATACTCAAATCGCATATAAGTGCAGGCAACACTCTCGCACCTCTCTTCAGCCACCCCAAAGTTAAACCCGAAAAATAAAAGAGTACCGATGTAGTCTATACAATCAATTGTCTGGGAAACAAAGATGAAAAGTGTGACCTTTCTAATCCAAATACTATATAGATAGATAGATAAATTCTTTTAATTTGGTACAAAAATTGCAATTAAGAATACGTCCAAGATAATCTGCCGTTAACAAAATGATTTGAAGAAGTATATGTACATATACCTACATATTGCGTGTATACAAAAATTAAAACTGTAGGTTAGCTTTAATGGGAAGGAGATGATTCATTTTTTTTTCTTTTGCAAATTTAATGAATTGCCACATACAAAATAACACTTTCTAATGAATTGAAACATAAAAGAAGAATCCAGTAAATGACAGCTGACAACTATTAGTAAACTCAAACGTTGGAAAAAAAATAATTCTTTTCAAAAGCTACTCGGATAAGTTAAAGCGTTTTTTCAGATCTTAAATAAATTGAACCATCCTCGGGTGCCATTTAATATTTTATATAGTCTATTGAGCGAAAAAAAAACTTTCTTGGAAATATTAGCGTCGAATTTCTTGTAAAATTTGGCAAACTACAATGAAGTGGCAAATATATATCTTCATATTCTCTACTGTTGCACAAATTTCAAGTTCAAGTTGTTGAAGGTCGGCTCTGTGTGGGAAATAGTTTAGATTGTCAATTTCTACCCTCGCTCTGAAAATGGTATAATTAAAAGCTTTTTTCACTAAGAATTTGATGGCAAAGATTTCTGTAGAATATTTTTGAAGCTGAGGTTTAATAAGTGCTGGTCATATATTTTTTCATCAGTTTTAGCACTAAATGTTGGAAATATATATCCTGCGCCATTCATAAACGTTCCTTTCTGTAAAGAAAGGTCATGGGATAAGGCCAATAAATGGTGTTTTTTTTAGATGTATAGAACTTTGAAATGGAATAAAACAAAAATGATTTTTTTTAATTGACATGAAACTTACTTTATTCTGGCATATGACCGCCACGGCTGGCTCGGACATAGTCTAATCTAGGGATCCAATTTTCTATGACTTTTTCCAACATTTGTGGCCGCATATCGGCAATAACACGGCGAATGTTGTCCTCCAAGTGGTCAATCGTTTCGGGCTTATCGGTGTAGACTAGCGACTTCACATATCCCCATCGAAAATAGTCAAGCGGCGTTAAATCACACGATCATGGAGGCCAATTCACGGGTCCGTAAAGTGAAACTAAGCGGTTACCAAACGTTTCCTTCAGTAAATCAATTGTGTCACGAGCTGTGTGACATGTTCCGCCGTCTTGTTGAAACCACAGCTCCTGCACATTATGGTTGTTCAATTGATGAACGAAAAAGTCAGTAATCATGGCTCTATAGCGGTCATTATTGATTGTGACGTTCTGGCCAGCTTCGGTTTTAAAGAAGTACGGACCAATTATTACAACAAACCATAAAGCACACCAAACAGTCAGTTTTTGTGGACGTAACGGTGTCTCAACATACACTTGAGGATAATCACCACTCCAAATATGAAAGTTTTGTTCTTTGACGTACTAATTCAACCAAAAGTGAGCTTCATCGCTTAACGAAAATCGCTTATGAAAATTGGGATCAACGGCAATCTTGTTTCGGCCCCATTTGGGCACAATTTGGAAGCGTTTTTCAGGCGTTGGTCTATTCATGTTGAAATGCCAAAAAAAAAACTGAAAATAAAGCACTTAACAGCTGACAAAATTGCAGCCAGTTATAATAGTGTTCCCAACATAAAGTTCTATACCTCTAAAAAAAAACACCGGTTACTACAAAATTATTTTTAAAGCAAAGAATGACAAATTATAAATCGGATTTAAACTGAAAGAAATCTAAAAAAAAATAGCACTTGCTAAACATAGTATTGAGAAAGACCATAAATCAAACTTCTATGGATTACAAATTTTACTGAAGGAAAGCCACTCTTTAAAACGTTACACCCTAGAAACCCTCCACATTATGAACAGAGAGCCAACACAATAAATAGAAAATAATACGCCCAAAATATATCGGTCGTTGACTGCTCTCTCACTTCCTCAAAAAACTACAAATTATAAATCTATTTGACAATACATACTTTGATATCAGAAGTGCTTTTTCGTTACTTTTTTTATAAAAATTTCTTTCAATAAAATTTTCTTCTCATTTTCACAATTTTTCAAGTAATTTATTTTAACGTAAGTTTTTGACATACAAATTGTTTCATATTTACTTGTACATACACAAATCTTCTCACAAATTGTTATTTTAACATAAGGATCCCCTGAAGAGGACAGTAGTCCCTGTCGAAACGGTGGGTAAAATCAATATAACTTTGTTTCATTGCAAACTAAAAGTGAAGGCAGAAAAATATCTAATCCATCAACTAATTATTAAATTCAATTAGGCAAATAAATTCTTTCCTTTGAGATATCTAAAAAGCCAAACCAAAATCTAGTAAATCTTTAAGTATCCCATCAATGAAATAAATTTAAATTAACTCTTCTAAAGTATCAACCAAAAACCCAAGACTAGGGTATTGAAAAATTTTAGAAAATTTAATAAAAATTTCGTACAAACAAATCATATCGGCGAGCGTTAAAACTCCCAAGGACATAAAATTCCATGAATAAAATTAATTTCCAAATTAGATATCTAAAGGGTGTTTTTTTTAGACGTGTGGTTTTCAATCTGGCAATACTTTTTTCGCAGTTGTTCTTTTTGACAGTTGTCACTTGATTTATGCTCAGTTTGGTTTGCCATTTAATAATAATTAATAGACTTACTCTTGAACAACGTTTGCAAATCGTGCAAATTTATTACCAAAATAATGATTTGGTTCGCGTGAAGCATAGCGCGCTGCGTCCAATATTCGGTCGAAATAATCGCAAAATCACATAAATTCGAGCAACCATCTTGGATCGGTTTCGCACCACGTTTACTCTAGTAGATAGTGCGCAAATTGGGCCTCTCAGCTTGAATTTATTCGAGCCAGCCGCGGCGGCCACTTGCTCGAAATCATTTAGAAAACATAATGGCAAACCCTTATCTTTATAATAAAGCTAAATTCTTGGCCATAACATTAAATAACATACGTTTTATTTCTTCTTTAAAACCACATGTCTAAAAAAAAAACACCTTTTAGTTAATCTACATTTCAATATGGAATTCTCATAGTGACTGTTTTTTAATTAAATTTAAGGGATAACAAAAAATCACCCAACATTTTTTTTTGCTTAAATTTGACTTAGAGAAAGAAGTTTGCCATAAATCAGTTTTTTTTTTTTTTAGGTGAATGCGACAAAAATAGGTATGCAAGTCAATTTTACGTTCTTGTGTGAATAGGTAATTTTATTTTTGCTTCTTCTTCTTCTTCTTGTGCTTTAGAATTTTATTTTTATTGTAACTGATCGGATATTGAAATCTGCTCCAAAATGACGTCAGAATGTCCTTCACCGGCAAAAATATATATCATAACGACATTCGATAATAATTCTTGTCTGGTGAAACCCTACGGCATTTGGAATTGAAAATGACAAAAAAAAAAAAAATTAATAAAAGAAGAAACTTTTCAAAACATATCGATATCCTTCAAAAGGGATTTTTTTATTTTTTAACTTTCATTCCGATTCGATTTTCTTGGTGCAAAAATAGTTTTCAACAAATCAAACAAAACTAAAGAAAAAGAAGAAGCACATTACAAATCTTTGGGGAATTTTAACAAAAAAAAAAACCAATACACTAGAAAATAGTAATATGGGAGGTAGGTAGATAAATAAGTAAAGATAAAAAAAAAACTTCGTCCTTTTTGTATTAGATATTTATTTTATTTTGAACTTTTCCGGCAAAAATAGCAAACATATCCACGTCCTTCTTATTTTTCTCTCTATAAGGACTTAAATCAGGAAAAACACGTATAAATAATATGAATTCCTCTATATCATGGCTGACATATCCTGTGAAAATTGGCGATGGTCCTGTGCTCGGGATGTTGTCTTGTGGTGAAGATGTCCTGAGTTATGGGATTCTTCGAAATTCAAACGACAAATGAAATTATATGCACGAAGTTTATTGTGATGCTATTGAAATAGAAATTCGTATTCCGCAGTAAGAATTCTATTTTCTGTGGGGGGGGGGGGGGTTGGTGGAATCTGTTATATAGTCATCCTTATGAAGTCGCCTTGGTACGCAACATCATACCACCAGCATAATAGCTACAGCTATCAGCGCGAAAAAAATATCTGTAATATCGAAAAGTGGATAGCATCGGAGTTTGATGTGACCGAGCCGGAACAAACCCAGATGGCTATTGTCATCGTGTAATATGATTGCTTCCGGCATTGAGTGCAAAGATAAATACATTGTGTAATGGGAGTACAGAGAATCGGCACATGGGGGAGAAGAAAATAAAACGTTTTTTTTGGCGAATTCTTTTGGAATCAGCAGAAATAGGGCTTGGTTGTTGCTTTTTTTGGTTGGTTGGTTGGTTGGTTATGGATGGCCTTGGACGGACAAGACATCTGTGATATCACACGTTTGCTGGTTGGAGAGGAAGTAAAATGTTTTATTTTCCCTCGCTCGTCCTTGGAATATATGTATGCGTATTGTGTAGTCCTTCGATAAGTGAAGTATATGCATGCAACAAAAGATATTCTTTATGGATCTGGGTTGATTTTTGCTTTGTTATAGAATATAAATCGTTTAGTGATAGTGATAAAGTTTTACGATGGGGTGGAGTTTGCTTCAAAAAGCGCCTTAAAAGCTATACCTTAGGCCAGGAATAAAAATGACAGATTTACTTGCAGAAGGTTTGAACCCAATTACTTCACCGAATTTCCAGAACGGTAATTTTTGACTGCAAAAAATATAATATATATCAACATTTTGGAAATACTATGTTTAATAATAAATGGAAAGAGAAAAAGGCGAAAATGTTAAAAAATAAGAAAATAAAAAAATACGGCCTGAGCAGAAAATTTTTTTATATATAAAATATAATTAATTTTGGTTTTGAAGACTTTCCCATTAAAATTTCTTTTGTTTTCAAAAATGGTGGATTTTAACAGGATCATCATCGATGGCACTCCGAAAACCTCGAGTTAAGCTTTTTTATAATAGCCCCCTTCCAGAAACGGAAAAAAGTCGGTATTCAACTAATTTGTTCCACAAACCAGGTGTGTTCTGACTCACTGCACTATTATTTCAAGGAGGAACATTTAAAGAAGCGCCGTGGGGTGAAATATGAATCAAGGTCTCAAAACGGGATTTTGGATTTTCGGGAATTCAGGTTTTCTGGATTTTTAGGGTTTAAAGATTTCTGGGCTTTGGACCGTTTTCCCAGCTTTCTTCTCAATACTCAGAAAAGTGCCCCAATGCCATCACGATATAACATCACGCTCAGGGCAAGTTAAGAATCAGCCTCAGGATTTTATTGTTACGTGGCATTACGATACTATAGAAATTGAAAAAAAAAAAAATGGGTACGGCAATTCTGTATATTTCTGCCTGTCTCTCTCGCCCTGTCCCTCTCGCCCTACAGGCTTAACAACAGAAGCGATTGTTCTAAAAATTTTGAACTTAAGCATTTTAAATGATTCCATGAACCGGAAATTGAAATTTTCTTAACGTCCCAAGTTATCAATTAACAACAAAATACACATATACAATAAAACTTGCACTCCACATTGCCTTATAGCGTTACCTTGTACCACCATCAGTTCGATTGAAAGGACCTTTATTTCCTTCAGAAGAGCCAAATCCTGTCTTGGTTCAACCATGATTGAAAATGATTGAAATGATAATTTAAAAGCCAACAAAAAAATAGGCCGAAAATAAGTGATTGAATGTTTAAATTTACAGGATTATGTATGCTGTGCTGAGTGTTCACAGGAAAACGGTTATGAAAAATGAGAAGGAAATAAAAAAAGAAGCATTGGAAAAATTCACTGAAGATCCACGCCGTTTGACCTTAATTTAAATGGAACATTTGCGTAACATAGACGTCTAATTATAAACGCAAATTAGTTTAAGAAATTAAACTAAAAAATTACGTTTAACGAAACTGAAACTAAAGGGTGTTTTTTTTAGACGTGTGGTTTTCAAAAAGAAATAAAACGCATATAATTTAATGTTATCACCAAGAATTAAGTTTCATTATAAAGATAAGGCTATGCCATTATGTTTTAAAAATGATTTCGGGCAAGTGGCTCCAATAAATTCCAGCCGAGAGGCCCAATTTTCGAGAGCTCCAATTGTTGCGCGCGATGGCGAATGGACTCATTCAGGTCTTCTTCGATACTCTGCTCCACAGCAGCATTAGCGTCTTCGGTGCGCACTGTACGGTATCTCTGAGGATGCGCATTATCCACTTGAGTAAACGTGGTGCGGAACCGATCCATGATGGTTGCTCGAATTTATGCGATTTTGCGATTATGTCGACCGAATATTGGACACAGTTGTGCAATAGTAAGTCTATTAATTATGAAATGGCAAACCAAACTGAGCATAAATCAAGTGACAGTTGTCAAAAAGAACAACTTCGAAAAAAGTATTGCCAGATTGAAAAACCACAATCTATGTTTAGGTTTATATTTTAACACGTTTGAAGGTTTGATACATAGATATCAAAATCAACAATTTCATAACAAACTCAGTTAATGTAGTTTTTGTTTGGAAATCTTCCTGCGTTTGAAAGAATATTTTTTGTTTTTGAATTTGCAATTTTTAAGGTGAAATGGGGTAGAAAAAAAATAAATTGTTCGATTTAAGAATTTAATTTTAATGCGAAGCTTAGGTTTGTCTACCCGTGTGAAGCCAGGCGGACCAACTAGTTATTAATACAGTCTAACAAAAGTTATCATAAATTAATATATAATATAATATGTATGTAACATTTTTTGAAACTCAAATAAAATTGAACCACAAGAGAAAGTTCGTGCGTACCAGTCATGTATTTTACTCAGAAAAAACAGAAAGCTTTCTTTTTATCAAACTAAATATTTATGAAATTGTTGTTAAGCAATGTTAAGAATGAATTCCATGCTATTGAATATTTTTCTCTAATAACCTCTATCAGATTCCTACAATTTTTAAAATTCTAACCCACTTTAAAATTCTCACATAAGACCAATCAGGTGTATTTTATTTGTGTTCTATTTGAAACTGGTGTGAAGGTAACAGCAGTTAAGTACTACAAAATATAATTTCATTTTTTTTTTCAAAAATCTACACATAATTGAAAACATCAATAAATAAAAAAACTGACAAAATATTTGCAGAACATCCCATCACGGAAGTGTTACTTTACATTTCCTTCTTCAGCACAACGCTCCTGGTTTGTATAATAAATACTAATTCAATGGTATCTTACATTTCATTATTTTATGTCAAACATAAATTTTTCTTGTGATGTGTGTTGTGTTTCTTCTTCTTTGGTAGTTGCGTCATGTTACATAACAACCATTTATTTCAGCCATTTGGAGGGATAACCAAGTCCCATTCAAGCCCCATCCTTTTAAAACACATCTACCCGAAACCGTTCTTTTGGATGAATCCGATATTTTAGTTTTTTGTAAGAAGGGATTGTTCATATTCGTGTTGTATGGAAGATTTCAAAAAGAACAAAGACGTGATAGCAAAAACAAACACAAAAAAAAGACAACTACGATATGCAACGATAGTTTGTATTGATTTACTATCCATGTTTTCGTATATTCATTGAGATTCAGTGTAGCAGATGGATGTGGATAAGGATTCACACAGATACAGAACAGAATTCTCTTTTTTTTTGTCTATATGTTTACTTTGTAACTATTGAATGCCATGTGCTTAACAAACACAAATATGATATCGGGGAAAGCGAGTTTGATGGTTGGTATAAGCG
This sequence comes from Leucozona laternaria, assembly GCA_932273885.2. Taxonomy (NCBI): domain Eukaryota; kingdom Metazoa; phylum Arthropoda; class Insecta; order Diptera; family Syrphidae; genus Leucozona; species Leucozona laternaria. The sequence continues at coordinate 14,667,483 of OW026368.1, read as the reverse complement.
CTGCGTATATGACTCGTTGACAAAATGACTAGCAGATGACATGACAGTTGTTGATGTGGTTTGTGTTTGGAATATTCCATTGTGATAGTAAAATTATGTTAACACAAAAATGGCAATCGTGTTTGCTTTGGAGGATGGATGCTATTTTTTTTTCTCCGTTCGTGGAATTTATCATTTTTTTTTTTTTTTTTTTTTGTTAAACCAGAACATTTGGACTTTACAAACAAGCCAATTTTCTTTAAGCTTTTGATAATTGTTGTTGTGAAAAAAAAGTCTTAATTACAATTTAATGACTTACAGTGTGGTTAAAATCTACTTAGGTACCCATTCCAAAGTGAATTTATGAGAACATATTCAGACAACAGTTGGAATGCGTTCAGACAAAGATTAGTGTTTCGTAGAGGCATCCACTGTTAATCATATACCTGCACTGCATACATCAGAATGCGGTAATGTCCGAAAGTGGAGCGATGCAGTAAATGATTATGAGTGTGGATATGATTTATAACTTCAAAATCTAGCTCTACTTAAAATACTGAGTAGTTTTCCTGTTATTTGATATTCATGTCAATCAATTATTATTATTATTCGTTAAATAAAACTGATAAGTTTCTTTTCTTTTGGAACTGGATTTCGATGAACTCCTTAAGAACACAAAAGGTAAATGGGTAAAGATGCTTTTACTGTCCATATTTTTTCTCTGCTAGCTGAACTATCGACAATTAGCTTGGACAACACTGTGCAAGAGTGTTCTAAAAAAATATAATAAAAACGACTATTAATGTTTAGATTCGATTAACAGAGACCTACGAATCAGTCATCCAATTTATTAGTTTAATAATGAAATTCTTGAGATTTTAACATTTATCTTTTAAACAAAAAGCGTATATTTTTTTTTAATTTTGTTCAGCTAGAGAAAACATTGATTAAAAAATTGGATTTATAAAATTTAAATTACATACCTACTATACAAAAATAATTGTTCTGTATTATTGCGTACTTTTGGAAAAGTGTACTGTGGCGTATACTTAACTTTTCTTTGTTCTTGAATTATTATTTACCATATAAGAAATACCTGCTTTATAAAATGGAATTTCAATTTCAAATTGAACCCGATTTCATATATAAATAGTATACATATAATCTTACAGACTACAGGTACTAATTTATTATTGAAAATAAAATACTAAATAAAACAGTAGAAAAAAAATATAAACTTCGCTCAAAAATTAACTTAAACCACCAAATTATGAATTTAATATGGACAAGATGAGTTTTTTAAAGGAATCTCGGATTTGTTGGGAAAAAAAATCAACATGAATACAAATCATATTGGCTTCTCTAATAGATCGAGTTGAAGATTCATTGATGAGTTTCATTAAAAAAGGAAACGGAAACGTGACAGCATACACACTTACCAGGGACAAAAGTAAAGAGCAATTTTTTACGGTATGTGATAATATCACGCAAAAATATTATACCAAAATATTTACGACGAACAACAAGAAATTGCAGGCCAAGAAGTTAACACCTTGTTTTACAATTTGGGATACGGATATTCCAGTTTTCACGACACACTACAATTCGAGAAAATTTCTTTGTGTGTTTTCAATCCTCTTAGAATATTCTTGATAAAATGATCCTAAATTACACAGCAATATTCTAACGATTACCTGACATACGCAAAGAAAAGAGATCAAAAAGTAAAAGGATTCGTAAACTCCTTAGAGATACGATTAATGAATCCTAATGTAGAGTTAGCTTTTGCAACCACAAAGTCTATTTGTGACTTGAAGCAGAGTCTCGAATCAAAGATCGAAAAAGATACAGATTGGCACTTTGATTCGTTTAAGAAGAGGTGGTTATCTGAACACCATTCCGACAAACACTGGAAGTCGCTTTGAATTAAATGACAATCATTAAGTTATTTAATATTACAACGGAATATTTTAATGTCATCCGCAAACATCAAACAAGAAGCATTATTTAAGAAATCATACAGGGATATCGTTGATCACCAGCGAGAATAGAAACGGTCCCAAATGACTTCCTGGCGGTACTCCTGAGGTGACCTCACTTACATCTGGCAGCACTTCATTTATACGCACAAACTGTTTTCTGCCATTCAGGTAGGATTTAAAGCTCTTTAAAATATTTGAGTGGAAGCCAATGGATTCCAGTGATTAAACATCAATAGAAATAAAAAATATAGGTGCGGCTAATATCTGTCTTCAAAATTTCATTCTACGCACACAAGATTGATACAATTTTATAGGTCGTTATCTATGAACCTTACAGTTGTTGTTCTTAATTCTTTACCTTCATTACTATGGTAATTATATCTAGCAAGCGTAGTGGTGGTGAATTATTGTTATAGCTAATGAAATTTAGTAAAAGGGTTTAAATATATTACAGTGAAATCCTTTTTAAATCACGTTTTTGAAAATCTTTTAAAACTTTATCGATATCAATTAGAATATGCCTATTAAGATAGGAGCATAAGAGAAAGACCAATGAGGATTATGTTCAGTCATATGCTTTTTGATCTAACTGTATATTTTATCAATTTATTTTTATATTTAAACTAGCTGACCCACCCAGCCTTGGACAGGTAGACAAACCTAAGCTTCGCATTAAAATTACAAATGAAAATATAGATAAATATTTAAGCTTCTTTTTTTAATTGAATCCTACATACTGAGTTTTGACCCACTTCACGTTATGAATGGCGAAACTCGTAAAAATATAATCTGAGTCTAACCTATATTACTTTCCCATAAGTAGAAAGAATTTTTGTAATCAAAAACCACTTTTTTGTGTTTATCCCATTTCACTCTATAAATATCAAATTTTTAAAAATAACCTATTCAACACAAACAGAATTTTTGATGTCGGATAGCACTTTTCGTTTTTACCCTTTTACCCCCTTTCACTCTATTAATACCAATTTTTTGAGTAAAAAATATTGCTATGGGCATCATCATCAAAATAAACTTTCAAACACAAAAAAAAAACTTTCTTTGATCGGACATTTTTTTATTTTCAGCCCATTTCTCCCTACAAATTGAAAATTAAAAAAAAAATACACTTGAAGACATTTCCTAAGAATAACCTTTAAAAAGCAAGTTGAGTTTTTTTAATCGGATACGTCTTTCTCATTTACCCCATTTCACCCTACGAAGTGAATTTTTCAAAAAAAAAATTATAGTTGTTCTGCTATTCGGGGTGAAGACGAATCAAACAAATCAAAAATCATTTAAATCGGTCTAGCCGTTCTTGAGTTATAACTGTTGTAAGTCCAACTAAAGATTTGATCTAAAGTGATCTGACAAAATCTAAAAAAAATTGGCATCTTCGGGAAAAAGAGATCTTGGAGACTTCAGCAATCTCAGTTACAAGAACAGGATTCCTCAGCAAAATTCCTTAACTTTGCTGTCAAAATCATAATATTTTGTTTGCACGAATTTGCCATGTTGAACGAATTTTTGTTGACAAAAATTGAAGAGGACGATATTGGCAACATTGGGTTTCAACAGGACGGCGCTACGTGCCACACAGCCGAAGCTACACTCGATGTTTTGCGCCATTTCAAAAAAAAAAAAAATTATTTGGCGGACCCTTTATTTTTAAAATGAAAAGATAAACGATTATTCAAAGTTTTTTTATTTTTGATTCTTAATCCACAAAAAGAAAACTGCTACTGTTGTATGGTAGTAATAAGCAGATTCTTTATTCAAGGTACAAGTCGAGCCTTCAACTTATGTAGCTTCAGTAAAAACTCAGAACATAACTAACGAAATAGTCTGTAAATCTACCATTTATACTTACATAATAGTGTATTATGGTAGTGGTAGTTTTATGAGAGTTGTTAAATAATTTGCCGAGATATTTTTGTCACATTTCCTGTGTCGCATTCCTTTCCTTATTCGAATGGCAAAAACCATTTCCTCATTCTAAATGAGCTGCGAATGCTCGATAATTAGTTGAAATGGTTGCGCAACTTTTTGTTTTGTGACGACGCACATTCCTCGCTCTCCACTTTCAGTCTAACTTAAATACATTTCTCTCCATTAAATAAGCAATTACACTGCCTTTTACATACACACATACACACATGGATGCAAAACAAAGTTGAACATTCCAACAAGACATTCCAGGACATATATGTATAGGTATTCACAGAAAGAGGAAAAAAAAATGTTTAACTTATATTGTGTCTCTATTTCCGTTTCCTTCTCCTGGGTATAGGCCAGCTGCCACAGCTTGATGAGATGGCGGGTGTCGAGAGATTCTGCTATAGAAAAAGGGTTATAATGCTGTATATTATGAAAATATTTAACTGTTATTTGAGTAATTATTATGAGTCCTTGAAAATGTTTTATCCCAAAAGTGTAATTCTCCTTTTTTTCTCTTATTCTATTCCTTAATTCATAGAAACCTTGTGTGGGAATTTGTGTATAAAGTATGAAGAAGGTATATTTGTATTAAAGAATCATTACGGAGGCTTTATACTGACAAAGAAAAAACACAGTTAATATCCTTTTTCTTAGAGTGTTCCTATTTTTATTTCTTCTTCTGCCTTAAAAGGGATAAGTGTAGAGGCTTAAATTTTGTATGAAAAGATAACAACCTTAAGAATATTTTTAAGCTTTTTTTCTTTTTTGTTTTTTGTTGCGTTTGATTCTGTAAGACGATTATTTGAGGATGAAAAGAATTGTAGAAGATTTTTTTCCAGAAAATAAAATTCAATTGAATTTAAGTCGTAAGAGATTTTCGGTTATATAGAATTAGATAAGGGAAATTAAGTTTGCAATAGAACTGTTAGCTTTATTGATAAATCCCTTAAACGTGTGTTGAATTTTTTTTTTTTAAATGCTTGCGGGTAAAAGTACTACAGAAAGGAGCTATTTATCAAGCCAATAGCTATATAGATTAAGTTGAAGATGAAAATGGCTGGAAATAAATCTGTGTCACATGCAAGCTTAATGTATTAATTTATTTTTCAGAAGAAAAAAAGGACGTTCCAGTTTAAAAAAAAATATTTCAAGGCTTGAAGGGTCAAGCTTGAATATTTGCATAGAATGTTTAAATTAGAAATAAATCACGTCAAGCTTATCAATCTTTAAATTATTCCTTAAGTAAATAAATTCTTGTGGGATAAAAAAATTGTAGTGCGAAAATGATGTTATAAATTATATTTATTCATTTAAAAAGGTGAAGGTAAGACTTATAATTTTTGGTCTCTAATTGCTATAGGGCTCTGCACTGTGCAAAATTAATTAATGTATCGGCCAAAACGAAGATCCAGTGAATCCAACAATATATTGTAAAGGGTGTTTATTTTAGACGTGTAGTTTTCAATCTGGCAATACTTTTTTCGAAGTTGGTCTTTTTGACAGCTGTCACTTGACTTATGCTCAGTTTTGTTTGCCATTCTATTTATAATTAAAATGTCCAAATTTATTACCAAAATAATGGTTCGGATCTCGCGACGCATCGCGCGGTGCGTCCAATATTCGGTTGACATAATTGCCCAGCTGAGTCGGTTATTCCAGCAACCATGAACCGGTTTCATACCACGTTTACTCTAGTGGATAATGCGCATCCTCAGAGACACCGTACAGTGCGCACCGAAGACGCTGTTGCTACTGTGGAGCAGAGTATTGAAGAAGGCCCGAATGAATCCATCCGCCACCGCCACCGCCATGATTAAAGACTTTTTTGTGCCTGAATTGGAGGATGTTGATGTAGACGACCTTTGGTTCCAACAAGACGCCGCTACATGCCATACAGCCAACGAAACAATCAATTTATTTAAGGACACTTTTGGTGAACGCATTATCTCGCGTCATGGGCCTGTGGCGTGGCCTCCAAGATCGTGCGCTTGTCTACGCAGATAAGCCCGAGACGATTGACGCCTTGGAAGAGAATTTTCGGCGTGTTATTGCTGACATACGGCCCAATTGTTGCAAAAAGTGGTCGACAACTCGGCTGGTATTTATTCAAGCCAGCCGCGGCGGCCACTTGCCCGAAATCATTTTTAAAACATAATGAAAAACCCTTATCTTTATAATAAAGCTAAAGTCTTGGCCATAACATTAAATTATATGCGTCTAAGAAAACACCCTTTATTACTCCTTTTGGCACCACCGTACGTGTGTACCTGTCGTAAGTCTAGGCACAATGGATTCATTGAAATCCGAATGAGTTGCTGTGGCTTGCCGTATCATCACCCTTCTAACCTTACCTAAGATATGTCTGTTAAGATGAGAGTTACTTTTTCATTACAAGAGATGCTGTGCAAGTAGTAATATTATGTAACTTCCTCGCAGTACCCCTGAAAATGATTTTTTTTTTGTTAGGTGGAATAAATTGGGGTTTGATCATCCTCAGACCTCTCAAATGACAGACCTACACTTTAACCAAAACGTCACAGGCAGGAGAGTGAATATTATGTAAATTTGTGCTAAGGACAAACAATAAAATTTAGTTTTAAGTGATATCGGCATTTCTCTTTTTGTGCGTGTATTTTTTTTTATTTCAATTGTTCTGCTTCAATCTTTGCCTTTACGAAATAAATACTCAAATCTCTGTTAAGTTTCATTGCGTCTTCTTTATGATGATGGAAAATTTAAAAAAAAAAATACTTTCCAGGTGTCATTGGATATGACATTTATCGGTTCAACAAACACTTAATTTTTAGAAATTTATACCATTCACACACTTAAGTAAATATTACACTTTCGGTTTCGGTGTCCCATAAAAACAAAAAAAAAACAAACTCCCAGCAACACGGAAGACAAGTTCCATTATAGAAAAAAATCCTGTACCTATAAAATGAAACCATATAATAAAGAAAAGGCACCCTTCAATGATCCTGGCCACTTATTTCAATAACTTTTTCAAGGATAAAAAAAAACACTATGCCTATACCTAACCTCTATAAATACACCCACAGTGAAAAGTTCTTAAAAAAATATAATATTCTTATATTCTATACCATCGAGGAAGGTTTCGATAGAATTATATAAAAAAAAAACAGCTCACATGGGATTACAAAAAAAAAAAAAAAAAAAAAATTTTTCTTCTTTCGAAGAATGAAACTTTCCAATGGAAGTTGAAAAAAAAAAATGAAAAAAAAATCTCAAACGGTGTGGTAATAACCAGGATTTTTGGGTTCTCTCTTTCCTTTCTTTTCTTGGATTTTCTTATTTTCTCGTACCGCAGTTAAAGGTGTTAAACGTTGTGTGAAATAAAATCACCCAAAATGACTTGATTTATCGTAAATATTTACAACATTAAAGTTTAGATTGTATCTGAAAGTTTGAATTTGTTCTTATTTAATTTTTTTTTTTTCATATTTTGAAAGCTTTAATATCAGAAGGTACATAATGTATCGTTTTTTGGGGCCTTTGAAGAAAATCACAGTCGTATTTTATAAGAATTCACAATGTTTATATTAAAACTCATATCTTCCAAATAAACAGCATGTTTTTTTTTTTTAAGTTTATAATGGTCTGAAAAAAGTAAAATATCCAAAAACGAAATTTTAATTTTTCAAAGTTATATCCAAAAAATCTAAAAGAACAGTTTTATTGCAAATAATCCAAAGAAATTTTTAAATTTAGTGCAAATACAAATTTTAATTTTTCAAAACTAATTTTTGATATCTCATAAACGTAGGTTTAGTTCAAGAGATACAAAATTCAGGAAGTACAGTAAGTTCTTAAAACGTTGTCGGACTTGAAAATAAAAGTGCAGAAGTGGGTCATTTTGAACAATTTTTGTAAATCAAATCCGAAATAATTTGGTCAAAGCGCCAACTACAATCAAAATTAAAATGAAAATATGTAAATAAAATAGCTGTTATTAAAAAAAGAGGTTTATTTTTTAATTGTTTTAGAAACCTGTCTGATTGAGTTGACATTGTTATAACTTTCATTCTAAAGCTAGTTTTGGTAAGTATTATACCTTTTATAAGAAATCGTTTTTGTTATTTTGACTACATTTGCGTGGTTTTAAGCCAAAGAAATTTTTAATAAAAATAAACTAAATTAAATAAAATAAAAACATTGTGTTTTTTTTTAACGTGTGATTTTAAATCTGGCAATACTATTTTCGGAGTTATTGTTTTTGACAATTGTCACTTAATTTAAGCTCAATTTGGTTTGCTATTTTTAAATGAATAAAGACTTACTCCTGAACAATGTTTGCAAATCGTGTACAAATGGGCCCAAGACAAGATTGGCGTTGATCCCAATTTTCATAAGCGAATTCTGTTTAGCGATGAAGGCCATTTTTGGTTGAATGGGAACGTTAATAAGCAAAATTGAGGCAGTGAGAACCATAGTGGCCTAACTGATTTTTGCACTTCTTTTAGAAATGGCGAAAACTAATATTTACAAAAAAAACTTTTTTTGAAGCAGTTATATGCTTCATCAATCTATGTTTGTTATTGTTTCATTATTGGTGCAATAATTATAAGTTTTCGTCTTTTTAAAAACAAGTGCAATTTTCGTATTTGGAGTTATCATAATCCACAAGCCATTCTTGAGACGCCGTTACATCCTCAAAAAGTCACTGTTTGGTGTGCTCTATGGGCAGAGGGAATCATTGGTCCATATTTCTACAAAAATGAAGCCGGCCATTATGTTACAGTCAATGGGGAACATTATAGAGCCATGATTAATGACTTTTTCGTGCTTGAATTAGAGAATGTTGATGTGGACGACCTTTGGTTCCAACAACACGGCGGCGCTACATGCCATGCAGCCATAGATACAAAATTTTGTTGATCGCACTTCTTTACCCCGCATCTCCCTTAATATCGCTTTTAGCGAAAATATGAATAAAACTTTTTCGGTAGAAAATTTAATTTCCTTTCATTTTGTGATGCAGATTTTTCCGCTAATACGCTTGGTTTTCAAAATATTCGTGAAATTCTACAAAAGGGGACCTTTAACCCCCCCTCTTGACTAAAGTTCGCGGGCCTGGGCTGGGGACTTTTGGTATCTTGTACCTTGGGATTACCCCTACCGTTTTAAACAACAACCCAGACTACATAATTTTTTGCTTGCATTTTTCTTTAGTTAGAAAATTGACGGTTTGAATTTACTACAGAATTTAATGAAAAAAAAGAATTTTTTTAGAAAGTAGTATAGTTTTCATAATCTTAATTTTTCTCAATAACTAAAAGACCTACAACCCTCTGGTTTTTAGCGTTTGAATTAAGACAAATGGGAGCATCAAATACTAAATAAAAATTTAGTACCTTATAACACAAAAATTTGAAAAAAAATCAGTATAAATTAAATATTTTTTTTTATTTTTTTTCAAAATTTTTAATTCAAAATAATTTTTTTTTCAAACTGTTGACTAAGATAACTTTGTTTAACAATAAAATGATAGACTAGGGTTTTGGATTTTCAAAAAACATAAAGTATAGTATTGTAATTGTTTCCGTTGTTTTTAAATGATTGCATATGCACTTTAAACCAATGTTTTAGAAAATGATCTCTCCCTTATAAACGGGGCAAGAAGGCCCCCTCTACTAAGTGATTCTTTTCTCAGAATAACCCCCCAAAACTATTTTACATAGTATTGGTCAATAACTTGGAAATAAGCTGTAAGGTTTTCTTACCCTTGAAAATACAGTGTTTTTCATTTGACAAAAAACACTATATCAAATAAATTAAATAAGGATATTTTAACCCCCACCACCTTCTTTTACTAAATACCATCTCTTTCATAACGTTAATGGAATTATCATGAATGAACATGCATTTAATTTTTCTAATATTTCTGGGTCGATTGATCAATAAAGACTTAATTTGTAACGCAATAACATGATTTTTTCATATTTATTGATATTTCTACCCCTGCATCTCCCTTAGTATTGCTCCTAGCGAAAATATGAATAAGACTTTTTTTGTAGCTTATTTAATATACTATTATTTTGTAGCGTATACTTTTCCGCTAATACTAGAAAAGGGGAGCTTTATCCCTCCCTCATGTCTGAAGCTCGCGGCCCTGGGCTGGGGACTTTTGGTATGTTGTACCTGGGGGTAACCCCTACCCTTTAAAATAATTACCCAGACTACATGATTTTTCGCATTTATTTTTCCTTCGTTGACTGGACTAATAGCCAGCTAAATCGATGTTAGCTTTTGACTCAAGCGATTCCAGCAACAACACCAATTCTTCCCTTTCCAAAAAATAAACCATTTAAAAGATTAATGATGCCAACGATGGTGCGTTCAACATAAGCACCACTTATACCATCACTTAAATGTAAACCGCCAGTTTGACCATTTAAAACATTATTGGTACTACCAGTGCCTGCAACATTTGTCTCAGTTGTACCGTCACCAGGAAGTTTACCTCCAGTTTACCTCCAGTTTACCTCCAGTTTACCTCCAGTTTGACCGCCAGTTTGATCATTAGAAACCTTATTGTTAATATCAGCGGCTGCAACAACTGGGACAACTCTAGAAATAATTCCACTGTCAGCAGTAGAAAGAGCAAGGACTGCCAATAAACCAATGCACATCAGCCTGAATGCGAACATTTTAATAACTTTTTAATTAATCTTCCTTTAGTAATTAACCTTCTTATGGAATGTAGAAAAGGAACTACTGATGACAATCAATTAAACTCTCGGGTTTATACTGCAAAAATTTTCAAAATTATCAACTTCCAAAAACCCATAAACGCTATATGCTCGGCGTAGGATAATAAATTATCACATAAAGTTTATTATACGTATCTACATATATGAGATTGATAAAAGGAAACATAACTAATTGTAACATGACAAAAAAAGATAAAACAAATGATATACACATGGATTACCAATCTAAAATTGTCTTAAGTTTTTATCTTGGATAAATATTATTTTTTGTGGAATATTTTGTAGTTTTTTATCACATGACATAGTGTGACGCAATTTCATCTACCTGTTTGTGCAGACTGCTGAATCTTTACTTTAATTTTGTGAAGATTTTAAATGCGCTTAATCCAATGAGATCTCAACTCTGCCCTTTAAGGACCATAGACAGGGGTCAGGAACGGTACAAATCCCCACTTACAGAATCCCGAATGGCTCCTGAAATTTTGAGCGTAATCGATATTACGGTTTCGGAGTCCATTAAATATACTAAAGGGTTTTCCAATAAGAGGTGTTATGTTGATATTCAAAGAAAAATGGCATTTTTTGAGATAAATGATCGGATGTTTATTTCATTATAAAGAGGAAGGTATGCCGTTAATAATGGAACACAAAATCAGCCAAATGGCCGCCACGACCACGCTTACAGGACCATATCATTTTCATAAAATTTTCCATAACCAAATCGCAAAGTGGCTGCCCTATGTCCCCGATAGCCTCACGAATTCCATCTTTGAGGTCTTGAATCGACGCTGGGCTGTTGGCGTAGACCTTATCTTTCACGTGGCCCCAAAGGAAAAAGTCGCAAGGTGTTAAATTACAAGATCTCGGTGGCCAATTGTGATCACCTCTTCGAGAGATAAAACGGTCCGGAAACTTTTCCCGTAAAAGATCGATGGTTTCATTGCTTGTGTGACACGTAGCGCCGTCTTGTTGAAAGTAAACGTTGTCCAGATCAATACCATCCAATTCCGGCCATAAAAAATAATTAATCATCTCTCGATAGCGCAATCCATTGACCGTAACTGTTGCTCCAGCCTCATTGTCGAAAATGTAAGGTCCAATGACCCCGCCGGACCATAAACCGCACCAAAAAGTCACGCGTTGAGGATGGAGAGGCTTTTGAACAATAACTCTTGGGTTTTCCGAGCCCCAGATGCGACAGTTTTGCTTGTTGACGTAGCCTCCGAGGTGGAAATGGGCCTCATCAGTCAAGATGATTTTTTGATGAAATTCCGGATCATTTTCATGCATTTCAAGGACCCAATCAGCAAAGACACGACGTTGTTGATGATCAGCCGGCTTGAGTTCTTGTGTTAACTGAACTTTATAAGCTATAAGACCCAAGTCTTTATGCAAAATACGGTGTAATGACTATTGTGGAATGCCTAATTCCGACGAGGAATGGACAAACCTGGGTTTTCTTCAACACTTTGGGCTACAACAGCAATATTCTCAGTTGTTCTTGAGCGACGTGCACGGGTTTTATTCTTCACATCACTAACTTGTCCCAACAGCTCGAATTTGTCCACCAATTTCTGTATTGTGGTCCGACAAGGTGCTTCACGACGACCCAAAAATGTTTTAGTTTTACGAACCGTCTCTGCCAAATTTTCACCATTTTTATAGTGAATTTTAATAATTTCAATGCGTTGTTGAAGCGTGTATCGTTCCATTTTTATCAATGGCGTAGTTTCTACTTGTCAAATGTCAAAAAATGACAGCTTCAAAAGTGACAGCTACCGAAATAGCGGGCTATTCAAAATAACACCTCTGATTGGAAAACCCTTTATATTAACATAGGTCCTTAAAAGTAATAAGTGCGTACTAGATCTTTGTTTGGTACTAAAGGTCAGTGGTGTAAAAAGTTCTGAATTTTGTTCGGGATTCTGCAACTCGGGTTGTGTAATGCAGGTAGCTGAAATATTCGAGATTTGTGGTCATTCGAGATCTTTTAGTGATCTCCTAAAAAAATCCCTTACAACTTTTTCAAATAACACTCACATCCATAAGGAAAATCTACTTTAATTATTAAATAAATCCACGCATTTACACTACGATGCACCATACAAATGAATATATACAAGAACCTTGAAGCATTATACAGATGTAGTTAAATACTTCATGTGCAATCTTATTCGGGAACACTATAAAATAATTTTAATTTTATTTTTATCCTTATCCCAAAAAAATTATATAGTTGGGCCAAACCGCATTTATACGTATTTATATACCTAGTCTATGTGAGTTTAAGCTCTCTCAGCTCATATCCTTATTGCTTGCACATGCTATCCTTTTAGCTGGCCACACTTCCGCTTCCGCTGCTATAGCCGACGACGACGATGATGATGATGATGATGATGACGATTGCGATGGCGATGACGACAGAGAAGAAGTGTAAACAAAAGAACAATTAATCTGGTAATGGTCATGAAAAATGAAGTCATCATCGAAGACGGGTAAACTGTTAACACCAAGTTTATACATCCCCCATTGTCCTCCTCTTCTGGGCCATCAAAAAATTTAAAATCGTTTCATCTGTAGGTAGTGTGAATTACACAGTTAAAACTTGAAAAATGGTTGCCAGCTCGGTTGATATCATAAAATGTATAAAAGTCTCAAAATCCATAATATTTCATAGTTTATGGAGAACTGTCAATTTAAGACCAGATCATACTAAGCCTGTTTTCTTAATAAACTCCAGGTAATCACACATAAAACAGTGACAGTTCATGCGAAAAAGTAAGTTAGCATACCTTTTTCACATTTTTTTTTTTATTGTCAAAGTGACATTTGGAGTTAGCGTGATTCTGAAAAGATAAAATTTATATTTGGTGATTCTCATTTAACATTTGGAAAATCGTCATTTTATAATAGTATCATACTTAAAATGCTTTAACACGATACCTACTAAATCGTCTTAAATTTTTCACCAATATTTTCATCACACTATGTACCTTTTAGACAAAAATTAATTAATTTAGACATTCTTAACTGTTGAGTTGAAGCTCCCTGCCCTTTTTTGTGCAAAAATAATAATGGTACAATTTCTATCTCCTAAATTTTCCTTCCACAAATTAAACTTTATATTTTTAATACTAGTAGCCCCGTGCTTGCGTTGCTTCGCTTTATTTTCTGAGTAAACATATTTTTTAAAAAAATGTGGATTTGTGGTGAAAAATCGTTTTAGAAGAAATTTTATTGACTTTATGACTGATAAATGTGAATACAACATTTAATCAATTTCACAAAATATGTGGCCCAGTTTCATAGGTTGCTTAAGTGACACATAAATAGTCAAAATGGCTGTCCAATTAGAATGCTATTTATACACTTAAGTGAGCTCTGTTAAACTGAGCCTTATCCTATATTATGCACGGCTCTACAGAAAGAGAAGTTTTATGACCTTTTGCACATGCACCTACGGGCCATGTCTGGAATAGGATGCCAAAGTTGTGCTCTATGTATTAGGAAAAGTGGATAAGCAGACTCCACTCAACGACAAGTACAGATAATGGGTACCAGCCAAACTCTTAAACGTCTATCATACATAACCATACTGAAATTCATATAGTCGAGCAGGTCGGTATGTGACGAAGTGGTTGCCTTGCTTGTTCTTTTTTCAGAAAAATTATCGTTCTTGTGGAATACACAAATCTCTTGTTATGTATAAGGATTATTTTTTTTTATTATTTTAACGACAAATGTTGTTTTCTCCCTTTTGAAGATGATTAAAAACAACCTGGCAATACTGTTCTTCTTCTATAGCAATAGCATCTACCATTTTTGATCATCTTATGAAAAAGTACTAAAATGTATTATGTATTCCCACTTTCACAGCTTGAAAAGGTATGACGAAAGGGAGGCATTTTGGTGCCAGCGGAAGGGAAGAACAATTAAAATGATTGAAAACATAATAAAAGTAGAAACTAATTTCACATGCCGCCACCATATCGTCGTCGCTGATGGCGGAGTTTCTACCAAGCCGCGCGCCGATGGTGCTGCTCTTGGCTGGTGTGATAGGGTAACGACTCCTTAATTGTTGCGGGTATGAGGACACAGTATGTGTGCTGTTGCTGTATGAGTCTGTGTGGGGGGTTAGCTCGTTCCTACAAATTAAATGCTATGATACGGTTACATATGTAGGTATATCCTTATGACATGCATACATCATAACGATAAGCATCAGTGCGCGGCGTGCGGGAGTAACTGAGACAAGTATATTCTTAATTAAATGCAGCACATTTTGAATTTTAATGACAATCGAGGTTAAATTTTAATTTTACACTTTTTAAATTTAACCCTTCTGCACTCGCTCTCGGATCACACCCATCCAACTATCTCATCACTCGTCCAAAACTTCCCATCCACATCACAGGATGTAGAGGAGGACCAGGACAGGAGGACATCGTCATCACAAGGCAGGAGTGATTTCATATTATTAAAATAGTGTCAGTTGGCGCAAGGTGCAATGTAAATTTACATTGAACGTGACAGAGCGCAAGGATATAGCTTTGTGTGATGATTCATTGGTTTTTAATGAAAATTTAATATAACGGCAATCAGTTGAGAGGTCACAGACATTATATCGATGAATGGTGTATATGGATGAAAGTTTAAAAGGTGTTCCTATATCTACCTATTTTATAGAAATGCTAATAATGGATTTTTATGTGGGTATAAAGCAAACGGAGAGTGTTCGGTGTGTCATTCAAATGTTTTCAGAGACTCATTTTTTTAGAACTTTTTTTTTACTAGCTGTTATCCGCCCGCTTCGCTGGGCGAAAGTTTAACTTTAGCTATACTTTCTTTTGTATGATTTAAAAATTTAGTTTAAAAATTTTGTAGTCAATATTTAATTGTGATTTGGTATAATTTCATTTCCATCCAATTCATTTCTGCCTGAACGCAAGGGTTGATTTTTTAGTGGGTTCCTGGCTTTGTGCATTCCCCGGATACGTTTTTTGTAGGACAATACCTACCATATACAATTTTGTTAAGCCTTACTCAAAAAATCATTGTTTTACACAGAAAAGAGTCCTCTCGAGATACTTAAAAATTTCCCCCATATGTGGTTTTCTGTTCAAACTATTTCTGAGACACACAGAAATCCACAGTTCAGCAAAATGTCATTCTGAGAGTAAAAGAAGAACCCAAATATAGTGCCAAGCTTGTAAATGAGATAAGATTACATGGAATCGTTGCTGTTCTGTCTGTGAGTTTCGATGCAAAAAGTAAAGGATCGGGCCTATGCACAACTCATAGGCTGAAATTTCAAGGAAGAATTCGAAGAAAAGCCACGACGAAAAAGTAGTCGTGTAATGGGGTTTTCCATTCGTAAATTTAGATTTCAATTTAAAAATTGAGTTTTTTGCGTGCCGAATGGAATACTATCCTGTGTCAATATTTCAAAAAATCTTCATCCCTTGATGCGTTTTAGAAGAGAAAAATGAGCTTGATGAAGTTACCGATTCATTTGAAACGAAGTGAGCTTCATTGTTAAACAAAATTCGCTTATAAAAATTGGAATCAACGGCTATATTGTTGTGTTTGGGCACAATTTGGAAGCGTTGTTATGGCGTCAGTCTATTCATGTTAAAATGCCAACCCAAAATAAAAATAATTCACTTTACAGCTGACAAAATGGCCCCCAGTTATAATAGTGTTGGCAACTTAAAGTTCTATACCACTAAAAAAACATCCCTTATAAACACGCACGTATTTAATTGAATGCAATGGTGTGCCAAAATTTCAAAGCAATCGATTAAGAACTTTCAGAGATTAGCCATTGGAACAAACCAACATTTACATTTTTAATTAGAATTTGAAATCGAAAAAAACAAAAACCTCTTTGATCTTATCGAGTTGCGTTATAAAAACGGGCTTCAGGTCAAATAAAACAAATAAATGTGTTTGTTTCGTTTCGTTCATGTCTATTTTTTTTTTTTTTTTTTTTTTTTTTTTCATTTAGGGAAAGAGACAGGAGAAATGCTTTATGCACCATAAGGAGGTTGGCGTTGACCCATTAACCATCCCCGTGTGTCGGACTCGCGTGGTGCATACCGACCAAAACTCCTCCCTAACCCCCCCGGCACTGCTCTTTGTATTACATCAAGGGGGTTGCCATATTTCCCTCACGGGTTCATCTTACGGGTTCAACTGTTTCCCGATAATTTTCTTCTTCTCTTTTTTTTCTTCTGAGAATGTGTTCTATAAAACTGCTTATTTTTGCCAGTTTTGGTAGCTCTGTATCATCTTTTCGACTATATTGTCTGGGGTGATGACTCCAATGTTTCTTTGTAAGCCTTGTCGGAGGGGTTCCCATCTGTTACATGAGAAGAAGGTATGGTTTGCGTCGTCTTCTTGCGAGTCCCCATACTGGCATGCTGGGCTATTTGTTTTGCCGATCTTATGGAGGAAGGCGTTGAAGTATCCGTGTCCGGTGAGTAACTGAGTGATGTAATAGTTTACCTCACCGTGTTTCCGGTCATTCCAATCGCCCACGTTCCTTATTAGCCTCGCTGTCCATCTTCCTCTGGTTTCTGAGCGCCAACGCTCTCGCCATTTTTGTTTTGTGATCTGTTTTGCCTCCTCGGATGCCGCTTCCACTACCATTTCCGTCTTTTTGTCGTAAACGTACTTCCTTTCTGCCGCCAGGAGATCGATGGGGGTCACTCCTGCGACTACAAGGATGGCTGGTTCCGACACCGTTCGGTATGAGCTGACTACTCGTAAGGCTCCACATCTTTGTACTGCTGCCATCTGCCATCGTTCATGTCTATTGACATCATCAGGTGGCAATTGATTCTATATTTGAACATTGATTAATTGGTTACAAGTTTCTTACAAATATCAGAAAACAATAATAATAACTTACACTTGTTATTGCACATAAAGAACAAATCTCAATTTGAAAGACAACAATAAAGTGAGCTGCAAAGCAAGTCTTCACTGAACAACGTAAAATTGACAAGTAACATGCACAAAAAAGTCTAATATGAAAAAACAATGATAATAGATAATACATAATTAGAAGCTTTTTGTTCCCTTCCCCTCCAATAGGTGTTTGTAAAGGGTTTTCCAATAAGAGGTGTTATTTTGAATAGCCCGCTATTTCGGTAGCTGTCATTTTTGAAGCTGTCATTTTTTGACATTTGACAAGTAGAAACTACGCCATTGATAAAAATGGAACGATACACGCTTCAACAACGCATTGAAATTATTAAAATTCACTATAAAAATGGTGAAAATTTGGCAGAGACGGTTCGTAAAACTAAAACATTTTTGGGTCGTCGTGAAGCACTTTGTCGGACCGCAATACAGAAATTGGTGGACAAATTCGAGCTGTTGGGACAAGTTAGTGATGTGAAGAATAAAACCCGTGCACGTCGCTCAAGAACAACTGAGAATATTGCTGTTGTAGCCCAAAGTATTGAAGAAAACCCAGGTTTGTCCATTCCTCGTCGTTCTTTGGAATTAGGCATTCCACAAACGTCATTACACCGTATTTTGCATAAAGACTTGGGTCTTAAGGCTTATAAAGTTCAGTTAACACAAGAACTCAAGCCGGCTGATCATCAACAACGTCGTGTCTTTGCTGATTGGGTCCTTGAAATGCATGAAAATTATCCGGAATTTCATCGAAAAATCATCTTGACTGATGAGGCCCATTTCCACCTCGGAGGCTACGTCAACAAGCAAAACTGTCGCATCTGGGGCTCGGAAAACCCAAGAGTTATTGTTGAAAAGCCTCTCCATCCTCAACGCGTGACTGTTTGGTGCGGTGTATGGTCCGGCGGGGTCATTGGACCTTACTTTTTCGAAAATGAGGCTGGAGCAACAGTTAAGGTCAATGGATTGCGCTATCGAGAGATGATTAATGATTTTTTATGGCCGGAATCGGATGGTATTGATTTGGACAACGTTTACTTTCAACAAGACGGCGCGGCGCTACGTGCCACACAAGCAATGAAACCATCGATCTTTTGCGGGAAAAGTTTCCGGACCGTGTTATCTCTCGAAGAGGTGATCACAATTGGCCACCGAGATCTTGTGATTTAACACCTTGCGACTTTTTCCTTTGGGGCCACGTGAAAGATAAGGTCTACGCCAACAGCCCAGCGTCGATTCAAGACCTCTAAGATGAAATTCGTGAGGCTATCGAGGACATAGGGCAGCCACTTTGCGATTTGGTTATGGAAAATTTTATGAAAATGATATGGTCCTGTAAGCGTGGTCGTGGCGGCCATTTGGCTGATTTTGTGTTTCATTATTAACGGCATACCTTCCTCTTTATAATGAAATAAACATCCGATCATTTATCTCAAAAAATGCCATTTTTCTTTGAATATCAAAATAACACCTCTTATTGAAAAACCCTTTATTATGCAAACTTTCTATTATTATTCTTTTGTTTTGATGTTCCTCTCGTTGCAGTATTTGGACATTATCAAAATTGGGAGAGAGTGATTAAGTGATGTGGAATGTAATGCCAGTGCTGTCTTATTTGCTGAGTTGCTTTTTATAGCGGTTTTATGTCCTGCCAGTCTATTTTTTAATTTTTGTTTTGTCGTTCCATATATAATTATGGTTGCATTCTTCGTCAGCGTTGCCGTTACAATTGATTTTGTAAATTAAATCCGAATGTTCCATTTTATCGATTTTTGTTTTTAGGTTTGATTTCATCGCTATTTTGTACTTCTCTTTAATCAAAAAGCTGTGCGTTTTTAAACCTTTCAGTTATGTCTTTTATGTAGGTAAAAGATTTATATATTGTTTTTTTTTTTTACTTCTGCTATGTGTTGTTTTCGGTTTTCATATTGATTTATTAACGTTTTTATTATTTGTTTTGGAAATGCATTGTTGTGAAGTATGTTTCCTATTTTAATTTTATTGTTTTTATGGTGTTCAAAGTCACTAATTGAAAGAACTATTTTTATAAGGTTTTTTTGCTGTATTAAAATTGATTTGTTTTGGGTGTTTTGAATGAAAATTAATGATTCTTTCAGATGAAGTGGGTTTTTGATGACATTTGTATCAAGATTCGTTTCCTTCTCAACCGTAAACTGTAATTTTCTTTGAAAACTATTGAGACAAGAAACGGGTTTCTTCTAAGTTTTCCGCTTTTACGATGGCGAAAATGTCATCTAAATATTTCGTCAAAATTTTTGGCTTGGTTTTCAGTTTTTCCAAACAGTTATCCAAGAGATCTTCAAGTATGATGTCTGCTATTATGGGTGATGCAGGGTTTCCCATCGGCATTCCATCTCTTTGTTGGTAGGTTTTATTGCCGTAAACAAGGTAATTGTTGTCGATAATGCAGAAACGTATTAACTCAAGAATTTTTTTTTTTTTAAATGTTTGTATGATTTTTTCTTTTGTCCCATTTTCTGCTAATCAGTTCTAGTGCTATTTTTAAAGGAATGTTAGTAAATAGGGAAATTACATCGAAGGACACTAGAATTTCGTCGGTGTCGATTTTCAATCCACAAAGTTTCGCTTTAAACTGCAGGGAATCTTTCACGTTGTATTTTGAATTTGAGGTGTGGTTTTTCAAAACATTGATTAAATACTTAGCCAAGTTATAACATGGGACTTTTGTAGATGAACATATTGGACGAAGAGGAAGGCCTTCCTTGTGAATTTTCGGGAGACCATACAGTCTCGGGGCAACTGAATTATAAGTTGTCATCATCTGTTTTTGACGTTGGTCAATTATTTCGTTTTCAACCAGGTATTTAACAAAGTTATTGTTCGTTTCTTGCAGTTTATTTGTTGGTTCGGAGCGTAATGGCCAATATACATTTCTATCTTCCATCATGTTTTTCATCTTGACATCATAGTCACTTCTGTACATCGCGACTGTGTCAATTCCCTTGTCCGGCGAAACAATAATTAAATTTCTATTGTTGCGGAGAAATTATTTTGTTTCGTTCAGAATCTGTAAAATGTATTTTTCAAAATCGCAAAATGATCGTTTTCCCATGCAGGTGTTAAGCATTTTTGCGAATTTGCAGCGCGCATTTTCTCTTTCATCGTTATTTTGTATGGTTTGAATGCAATCTTCACCATCAGCAATAATTTTGAAAAGAGAGTTAGGGGTCGAGTGGATAGTAGTAGGAAATGCGTACTTGGGACCTTATGAAAGTAAGTATTGGACTTCGTCTGGTATGGCAACACTACTTGTCTTGTTAACAAACCAATTTTTGTTCAGTTTTATGCCGTATTTCTCTTTGTGTTTCTCTTTTAGTAATTTTATTTGACCTGAAGCCCGTTTTTATAACACAACTCATCAATAAAAGGTCATCACCATCGACACTTATCGAGTTGCGTTAAATATTTATTTCACTTGCCTTTTAGTGAAAGGACATTATACTCCTGACTTAGGAAATTGAAATATTTTTTTTTTTTTTTGTCAGTCTTATATTTCGAAACATTTTTAATTTTAGGAGCCGTTTTCGAGAGAAATAAATATAAATATTTGAAAAGAAAATGTATCCAACCGTAATCGGTTAAGGCAATCAGACAGACATACAGAACTTCAGGACCCTCATTTCCTCATTTAAGTACTTTAAAACGTTCTCTTATAGTTTCCTGGACAAACATCTAAAAATTTAGTTTTATTTTATCCTAGCACATCGTTTAATATCCAATTACATGGAGTATCAGATGCATATAGCTTATACCTACATATACAAATTTAATGTATTCATTTTCACACAAATAACCTACTTCAACTATTCCAAGCTCTTCAAAAAGGATAAACCAACCAAAAATTTGTATACCTATGAGTATAGACTGTTAGAGTACAGACAAACTCGCCCACACTTTGATTTCGAATTAGAAAAGAGAGATCCTTTTTGAAAAACTTATATGTGAGTTGGTATAAATGAAAACTGATATGAGCCGGGGTTTGTCTATACCTATACATTTATATCTACTTATATGTTAGTTCAGAATCTAGAAACACCGACGACCATTTTCATATTAAAGCATGTGATGCTTAATGATTGTAAAATGGATTTGGGATTTGTAAAGGCTTTTATGGCAGAATTTCATGTATGACGGCAGTTTTTGTATGAGAGGGTTAACTCTATATATCACAAATGGAATTGTTTTAAACAGATTTCCATCAGACAAAGTGAATGAGATTTTGCAAAATGATGTGCAACCAAAGGGAAATTTAAATTGAATCAACTTCAACTGTAATATTTTGTTTCAATCTGAGTGTATGAGAAGTTTGTTTTTTTTTTTTTTTTTTTTTGTGATGACGACGACGAGGAATAGGGTTTTCATTAAGGAAACGAATTTAAATTCCGAGCGGTTGACCATTCAACTTAAATTAGTATGTAATTTAAGAAGTGGTATTGCCTCACTTTTACTTCGTTAATAGGCGGGTATGTGTATATACATGTACATTGTACACATGCATGTGTGTCGTATGTGTTGGTTTTGGATGAGAAAAAAAATTGCAATTAAACATAACATACGAAAGCGAAGTGGTTTTTGTCATACCTTCCGTCGGTGTGAGCCACAATGCTTAGCTGCGTTTACTATAATTCGACACACAGCCTAAACGGGGTAGTAAACTTTTTTTAAAAATTTGTTATACAGAATATTGTTGTGTGAGTTTCTGGAGGATAAATCAATTTTTGTTGATTCAGGTTTTTAAAATCTTATTTGGTCAAAATTCAGCTCTTTTTAAAATTCAATTTGCTCAAAATTCTGTATGGCCAAAAATTCTGTACCTACCTCAAAATTCTTTAATTTCAAAAATTCTGTATTTTAAAATTCTGTAGGTATGCAAAATTTGCAACGGTCAAAATTCCGTATTTCAGAATTCTGTAAACGCAAAATTCTATATATGCGAAATTGTGTTTTTTTTCAAAATTCCTCTTACGAACACCGAAATTCTGTATTTCAAAAATTATTATATTTTGTAACAATTCGTGAACTTATAGAACAAACGTCTTGGGAGCCATATGGACTGACAATAAGTAACAGGCTCTGGTTATTTTATATTGGTTTTTTTTTTTATTTCTCTATAGGTACTCGATTATAAACCAAACATTCGTTGAGAGACTTTATTTAATAAATATTTGACGCCACTGGTCGCGAATTGTGTTATCAAAATTCAGTTTTTAAAAAATTAAAATTCAAAAATATTTACAGCATTTTTGAAAACATAATTTTGAAATCCAGAATTTTTAAAATTTACAGAACTTCGCTGTATGTATGTCAGCAGTAACGCGCCGAATATTCTATTCCAAGGCGTCAATCGTCTCGGGCTTATCTGCGTAGACAAGCGACTTCACATCACCCCACTAAAAATTGTCCATCGATATTAAATCGCACGATCTTGGCGGCCACGCAGCGCCACAGGCCCACGACGCGAGATAGTGCGCTTACCAAAAGTTTCCTTCAATAAATTGATTGTTTCGTTGGCTGTATTGCATGTAGCGCCGACGGCGACGTCTTGTTAGAACCAAAGGTCGTCCACATCAACATCCTCCAATTCAGGAACGAAAAAGTCATTAATCATTGCTGTATAGCGTTCCCCATTGACTCTAACATTATGGCCGACTTCATTTTTGAAGAAATACGAACCAATGATTCCCTCTGCCCATAGAGCACACCAAACAGTGACTTTTTGAGGATCTAACGGCGTCTCAAAAATGGCTTGTATATTATGATCACTCCAAATACGACAATCTTCTTTATTAACGTACACATTCAACCAAAAATGAGCTTCATCGCTGAACAAAATTTTCTTGGGAAAATCGGGATCAACAACGATCTCGTTTCGAGCCCATTTTGCACGATTTGCAAACATTGTTAAGGAGTAAATCTATTCATTATGAAACCAAACCAAACTGACTGACAAGTGACAGCTGTCAAAAAGACCAACTCCAAAAAAAGTATTGCCAGATTGAAAACCACACGTCTAAAAAAACATTCTTTTATTGAGTGGAACATACAAAGAATTGTTATTTTAGAATCTTTAATTCTATAAATTGATTTGCTTTTGTAAAACTAAATTATCAAACAAAACTTTATAAAACTTATATCAAGGCCAATTCTAAGCCAGCAAACTTTAGACTTACGTCTAAAAAAACACCCTGTTTATGCTGCCACTAAGCGGGAGATCCAAACCGAAGTTTTGGACAGGACATAACGATTAACAAAAGCTATGTTTATCGTTGAGGAAACGGTTCTCACATGAGAAAGAAAATGAGAGGGAACCAGAATAAATTCTCCAAAAATTGATTCAGATAGAAAGTATACCTATACTCCAGTAGACCTAGTTATAAAATAAATCCTTTCTTTATTTTTTCAAAAATGCATTCAAGTATTTCATAATTTGTTTCCACAATCTTTACATACTAACACTGCTAACAACAAAAGACTGAGAAACACACAACTTAATCTCAAATAAAATGCTTCTTGTACAAAATAAATAAAATGACAAAGTTCATAATTTTATTTCATACAAAACATGCCTCATTCCCATTCCCATATATGTATAACTGCATCAGTACACAAAACACTGAAAGAAAGATTATGTTCTTAACTCATAAAAAAACATAATATGTAAGTTATCGCTATAGCTATCATTATTATACTACTTCCCAGCAGTTCCCACTCCTTCTTTGAAACCATGTTTGAAAATCTCACCACCTTAATACATCATTCCTATACTCATTCATTCACCTACGCACTTTGTACTTCCTTGCTTATGTATTAAAGCATCTTAAATGCCCGCTTGTCAAAAAAGCAGTGTTGCCATGGAGCTTTAAATAAAAAAATATAAAAGATTTTTTCTTAATTTTGGGAAACAAATATTTTTCTATAAAGATAAATTGAAGTAGAAGATAATTTGAAATACTTACATAAATATATGTTAAATGTCTGAAACTTCCAATTCTCCCTTTACTTGACATCTTTGGTGGTGTGACAGGTCGTGTTAGGTCATCTTAAAAGTAAAGTTTCTACGTAACTGTTAACCCCCGACTTGAGACCAAAACTTTGGTTTGGGCTGGGCGATAAAATATACATAAAAGGCAATAATTTTAAAAGTGTGCAATATTTTTTATATTTTTCGGGCTACTAGAAATATGCTGGACTCCATTATATACCATCGAAACCATTTTTACAAAAATAATGATTTTAAGGCTATAGTATGTAGCTACATATATATTCTGCACAATGCAAAATCTATTTGGGGTTTGAAAATTATGGCTGATTTCCAATGAAGCGTTCGCGTTAGTGATGCGTTCGTATACGTTTACAAGCATTACGGACGCGTCGACATGACAGATGACTTTAAGAGAATCAGCTGATTAAAAAGAATTGTAGTGTCAAGCGTTGGTAGGTTCCGGAGTTCCATCTTAGAATAGATGAAGGATTATTTGCCTTAAATTTTGATAAAATGAAAGCAAAAGACCCGGAACATTTTTTTTCAAAACAACAAGGATGTGTCGTCAACCCTCCTACTCATGCTCCTTCACTAAAATAATACATTTCTCTTCAAAAGAAATCTTATAAGACAATTTTTATTCTATAACTTCAAATGTATGTACAAATATTTCAAAATCTTATTATATTCTTACCTCTTGAAAAGAAATTCAAATTTTTTTGAACACATACAAGATACATATTAACTAACATTACTGTCAAAACGCACGCAGAAGTAGATATTTTTCAACTTTTGCCAAATCGTAACATTATTGTAAACACTTTCGCGTTGACAGAAGAATCTTTCAAAGCGACGCCCAACGCGGCATTGGAAATCAGCCATTAAAAATTCGTGCGTATTCTGGAAAACAATAAATTGCTCTGATATACACGTCAGACCCAGCAAATCTCTAGGTTCCAGGGTTGTCAACTTAAACCAAAAATCAAAAGTACATAAATAATGTAACCTTTTTTGCTGATTTCTTTGTCTTTTTCATTTTACTTTAAATAAGATATGGATGCTGCTGGTAAAGAAAAGTAAAGCTTTAGCGTGCTCCTTTGCACACTCAAATAACTTTAATCTGGGGCCGAATTACCGCATCAGTTATCGAGTAATACGTGACTGTGAGTTTGGCATTACCGCTCACGTTATGGAGTCATCATCCCCATAGGTTTTACTCGTTCATTCGATCACTAATGGCACTCACTCGATCAGTCACTGATGCCAGAGATTATGAATTATAAAGATTGGAAACCTCGGCTGTCATTCGGGTTTGCCTACAAGCTAAACAATATGGCTGCCCGTGGTGAAGTAAGTAAGTTGCATTAGTATGCGTGTTTTAACTCATACTAGTGCAACTTACTGATTTCCACCACGATATTTTGAAAACTTGATGAGTTTCAATGGGCACGTTCAAAAACTAATAAAAATGGCGAAACGAACTATCAAGTGTTCACGACACCTAAAATCATTTGGTTTTAAAGTTGCATGGAGGATTTTGAACAATTATATTTAAAGGGTAGTAAAATAATAATCAAAATTGCAAATTGACAATAAATCAATACATAATTATTAACGCAGTAGTTTAATTTAATCGGTTAGTGAGAGAACAGAATATTGCAAAAAGTCTTCTTTCCATTTGCAGTTAAAAGTGATGCTTTAGGAGTGTTCTTTGCTTTTCTATTTCATTTAGAAATGCTGAACACTGATTTAACAAAAATGTACATAAATATAAAGCCTTTCATCGTATAACTCCTCAAAGTGATTTTAGCCATGGAACATACAATATTTTTTTATATTACTACTATTTCCTTCTCTTACACCGTTTGCATCATCCCAACCGATCTGTTCTAACATTTGTTTCTCTTATTAAATTGTATCTGTATTATGTATCTACCACTCTTTATTTGACATTTCGCCAAACCTCATCTACTACTTTTTAACTCTGTTTACCCTTACCCCTTTCAACGCACAGATGGCACTATAGTTTTCCACCAGAATTTCATACCCCGTTGACACCGGATGAATTCAATATTCTTATGGAATATTTCCGCGCTGTAACCTAATTATTCACTAATCTGTCAACGTAGACACATGACTCCACAACACACCAAACGAGAGTTGCTTGGTTTGGGCTTTAAGGCCAGGCGCGCACATGCAACCAAACAGTTTGGTTGCGATTTGGAGCACTATGGGATTATATGAGAGTCTGCGCACATAAACCGGCCGACTCTCATATAATCCCGAGTGCTCAAAATCGAAACCAAACTGTTTAGTTGCATGTGCGCGCCTGGCCTAACTGTTGTATATGAAGGGTTTATAATACAAATTCTATATACTACTGAAATACATCAGCCAAGTAGAAGAGTTAGCACTATTTGTAGCAAAAAAGTGTTTCTAGCATTTTTAAAATAAACTCAAAATATTCAAATTCAGCTCATCACAATCTTCGCCACAACATATAATGTATATTTAGTAAGATCTGTGTCGTTATTTAATCATCTGGATTCTTTGCATCATATTTTTATCACTTTCGATAATAACTAATTATTTCTGTTTGATGAATTTAGCTGCAAGTGTCGATTTCTTTAAAAAATATTGACTTAAGGCTCACTCGTGAATGGCCAGCTATAGATTTATGAACAATATGGGCGCACCCTTAATTATTCTGTTTGCACCATTGAATCTGTATTTTCCGAACACATCCCGATATCCCACCTTAGGTCCGCCATTTTCGTGGTGAAAAGCTGATGAGTTGAAATTTCTTTAAAGATGGCTGCGTTTTTTACACATAAAAAATGGTCGAACTGTCAAAACAGAACCAACCCACCCTGTTTAATTTTTGTTGCAATTCACATCTATTCATCGACACAAAACGAAATTACAAAAACAACAATGTAAACAAATGGGTTTTGGAGGGTGAAACGTACGAAGGTTTCCCATCTTTATAATTCATAATCTCTTACTGATGCGGTAATTTGGCCCCTGATTGTATACAAAGGTATTTCTCCAATAGTTCTAATGTAGCTAGTGGTCCAGGAAACCGTACACAAAAGCTAATGAAACATAAACAAACTCAGATAATCTAAAGAGAATATTTGCATTTATTTATAGCATGTTTTGGTATAAACTAAATGTGAACTATAGAAATAAAAATAAATACATTTTCATTTTCTTTAAAAAAAACACATTATTACAAATTTGAAATTCAAAGATACATTTCTTACAATATACATATGTACATAGATATATTATGCGCATAAAAATAGATTTTCAAATTTCGAATGATTTTTTATTTTCAAATTTATTTTGCATGGAGTTCGTGTTTTGTGTCGTGTAACTAGTATTTAAATATTATTATCTAGATACTTTTATTTATTATATCTGGTGTGTCATCTGCTACAAAGCTTTTAAATACATTAAGAGTATGAATTTTTTTTTAAAATTATGGATAAAAATAGTAAAGAAGAGGTTATCACTGCGGCTTGAAATAAGAAGTCGTAGAATTAAGCTTAAAGGTAAATTTAAAATTTAATGCGGCTTATGATATGATTGAAAAACTTCTTCAAAGTATATTTTTTATAGGTATGGCTGAGAAAATAGTGGTAGACTTTATAATTTCCGTTGTAAGTGCAAAAAAAGAGCTCTTCCACAATTGAGGCCATGAGAAGCAGAGTGTAGCTATTTATATCTATTCATTAAAGAAGTATGTTAGGTATAAGTATCATAAAAAAAGCTGATCTTTATTTCAATAAATAAAAGCTTTCGACTTAAAAAAAAAAAGATCTAAAAATAAGTTGGGCCACTGTGGTTCTCATGGCCTGAATTGTGACAAAGTGGCTACACTGGCTGCGAGTGCATTGAAGCAAGTGAAAACTACATGAAATACGAAATACTCATTAGTAGCTCTAATGTATAGTAAATCATTTGCTTGTTTTATTCCATATGTGCAACATTAAAAACTTGCACATATAACTCAACAAATTTTACTAAACATTTCATTTCAAGATTCAAACTCTGCTCTTGCTAGGATTTTATTTCTTATGCCTTACCATCTTTATCTTATGTTTATTTATGCACTTATTATGTTGGTAGTTGGTTCTGATTGATGATAAAGTTATCTTGCATAAACATCCTTTCATCGATTACTTTTACTGGCATTTTTTATGTTTGCGTATTTTCATATCTGCATGTTTGAAAACCTGCACATGTTACTCAAGTGTCAAAACATTTCAACTGATTGAGTGCTTGATCAAAAAACCAGCACACTGTTAGTTCGTAATTGGTATGATGATGGAGTGTCAAGAGTCAGTTCCAGGTTTCGCACCTCCGTAGTAAAATTTTGTAGTAGATTTGTACAATAATTGGATTAAATCTAAAATTTCCAGAGTAGTTTTCCGAACGAAAGAGAAACTCAAACTTTCAAAAATTGTGTTTTAACAACAAAAAGAAAATTGTATAATCCAGTGCTGTCATTTACTTTCATATGGTTTGGCTAAAGATTTTTTTTTAAATTTTTCAGTGTGGAAAAAAAGGAGTAGATCTCAAAATTGTTTTTTCTTTCTTAAAATTTGAGTAAATTTACTACCACTGGAGTAAGTTTCCCACGCTGGTCTGTTCCTCTAATAATTTCAAAATTTAATTTAGTACGAAATTTAATTATTACATCATTAAACATCTTAAGTAGTTTTCAAACAAAAATCGTTGTATAAAATGTAATAGGTAAATTGATGTTGGCAGCCCTTTTCTCTCGGTGTGAACTATGTGACACAGTTAAATGGAGTGGTTCCGGCTTGGGCTTCGGCTCCGCCAAACTCATACTTCTTTCCCATCACGTTCACATACATATCCACACACATATTTTGAATGGAAATTTGACAATTTTATCCAGAACAGAACTCCTTGTCGTGTGTGGTGTCGTCCTTCTTATAGTGCTTATGCGAGATTCTTCAGTATATGTCGCTTGTTGTTGGTATGCGGTGATGTTGTCGTCGTCAGACACAAAATATAAATAATATGCAAAATACTTTCAACAAAATGTTTGTCATCGGAGCGAGGAGCTATATAGAAGAACTAACTATAAGCATCTCCATCTATATCTCTGCTGATGTGTTACATACATAAATCACATCGTAATGGGAATCCCTATATACTTTTTTGCTGACGGATCCTTTTATTTCGAAAAACTCCCTCAATCTATCTCATCCTCTGTGTGACTCTCCTCATTCTTCACATACACAGTTCTAATGTTGTGCGAAAGGCAATATTTAGTATGACTTTTCTACTTTTCATAAAAGTGGGCACTGGGCACATTATTTGGCAACGAAAAGAACGTTATATTTTATTTGTTTGTGTATGTTTGTTTCCTTAATACAAAAGGTGATTGTTATTTTCTTTATTTTTTGTTTATATTTTTTACGTCGACCCAGTGGGGTGGAGACAGAGAGAGTGAGTGAGTGACCTGGACACACATGCTGCTGACGTATTTTGTAATCGTTCTATATTACGGGTCATTGAGATGTTGCCCCCAAAAAAATTAATCTAAATTTAATTCAAAGAATCTTCGACATCCACACCGGACAGGATATATATACATGGGACTCAGAGGACACACATCCGCATGGACGAGGAAGACAATTTGAAATTTATAAACTTTAAGGTCGAAATCAGAACTCTGTATGAGCATTAACTTTTTGAATAATTAAGATGATGGTTAGTTGATATATCCTGAATATGAACTAGGACACGTGTGAAGTTCTAACTTATGTTGCAATTTGATGAAAAAAAAACTTATCTATTAAAAAAAAAAAAAACAACAAAAACGATAGGGGAAGTTTTTTGAGGTGTTTAAAATTTATAAACTGGATAAAAGTTCAAACAAGTTTTTTTTTTTTTTAAATTCAAATCAAGAAGTTTTATGTCCATCAAATTCAAATGGTTGAAAGTTTTCTTAAACAATAATGTTGCATGTTGAGGTTCCTTTCTCGATGGAACCTTATACCACAGACGTGTGGTTTTCAATCTGGCAATACTTTTTTTGGAGTTGGTCTTTTTGACAGCTGTCACTCGTCAGTCAAATTGGTTTGGTTTGGTTTCATAATGAATAGACTTAACAATTTTTGCAAATCGTGCAAAATGGGCTCGAAACGAGATCGTTGCTTATCCCGTTTTTCCCAAGAAAATTTTGTTCAGCGATGAAGCTCATTTTTGGTTGAATGGATACGTTAATAAACAAGATTGTCGTATTTGGAGTGATCAAGCCATTCTTGAGACACCGTTACATCCTCAAAAAGTCACTGTTTGGTGTGCTCTATGGGCAGAGGGAATCATTGGTTCGTATTTCTTCAAAAATGAAGCCGGCCATAATTTTGCAGTCAATGCGTAACTCTATAGAGCCATGATTTATGACTTTTTCGTTCCTGAATTGGAGGATGTTGATGTGGACGACCTTTGGTTCTAACAAGACGGCGGCGCTACATGCAATACAGCCAACGAAATAATCAATTTATTGAAGGAAACTTTTGGTGATCGCATTATCTCGCGCCGGAGTGGTGGGCCTGTGGCGTGGCCTCCAAGATCGTGCGATTTAACACCGCTGGACTATTTTTTCTGGGGTTATGTGAAGTCGCTTGTATACGCAGATAAGCCCGAGACGATTGACGCCTTGGAAGAGAATATTCGGCGCGTTATTGCTGACATACGGCCCAATTGCTGAAAAAAGTGGTCGAAAATTCGGCCTCTCGGCTGGTATTTATTCAAGCCAGCCGCGGCGGCCACTTGCCCGAAATCATTTAGAAAACATAATGGCAAACCCTTATCTTTATAATAAAGCTAAATTCTTGGCCATAACATTAAATTACATGCGTTTTATTTCTTCTTGAAAATCACACTTGACACAACCCTTTATAACTTGGTCTTCACGTCTTTGAAAATGTAGCCGATCCTCGTCATTTCCATCTCAAAACTCATTAAAAGGCCTCTGGACATCAAGCTTTGTTTTTCCATTTATACCTATGGCAATATTTTTAAGAGGTGTGTAATTATTTGAGTTTCTACTGCTTGGATGAAACTTGTTTCCCAAATATTATTCCGCAATCATCCAAACAAATTTTAATCGATTCGCAATAGCTAGTTGTTTCGCAATTTTGTTGCACTTTGAATCAACCCGCAAAACCATCATTTCGCAAAAGATTTTATTTGGCTATAGTTCTTTATATTTTTCATTTCAACAAAATGGATTTTTGTGCCAATAATAGCTGTGTTCCTTACCTAGTTTCAAGTAGATTTAGTCATTTTTGTCGTTCCACACATCAAAAATTGTGCTATTTCTTGCTAAAGAGAGCGCTCAAATGAGAGTAAAACGTTTCCAGTCCTTACCAGTTTTGGTCCGAGAAATTTCTTCTGGCTATTTCTTACTGGGTATTTCTTACCAGGTTGACGTATGTCAGATGAAAGTGTTTTGTCGGTTGAGTTCAAATAACAAGGTTGCCCAAGTGTTATTTTTATTTTAGGTTTACTTTTAGAAGACGGGCATGTTTTTTGTGATTTTATTAATTTTTTAACTAACCAAATAATTTTTATAAAATGTAAATAATTTAGCAAAACTGTTTCTTAGGAATAAAATATTAAATTAAATATTACATAATTCTTGTATATTTTACTGTTTTTTGAAGAAAAAAACACACTTAGCTTCATAATTTAATGCATAATTATAGACTTTTTGTTTTGTTTTTATATTAATAAACTTGGGATTAGAACGTTTAATTTGCTTAAACATTTACTTTGTTGTGTTCTGATTCTGGGAAAAGTTGATCAAGATTTATCATTGATCTACGGCAACCATTGTCGAGTATAATTTTGACATTTGGCCTGAATTAGTGCAAAGTAGTGCTCAAACCGTTCCCGACATTTTGACAGTTTTTCTTCTCTCTGAGACAATTTCATCCCCACTCCTCAAAATTTGACATTTAGCCAGATTTAGTGCGAAAAATCTTGGGAACAGACCTTATGATAAATTTCGCATTTTACTATTTTGCATAATATTATTTCGTGCGAAATTCATCACCATGTAGGTAGATACCTAAAATATCGAATGGCAAAACAATTGAAAAGCTAAAAAATTCTATGCAAAACAATAAAATGTGAAATAATAATAATTAGCGGGATTTAATAATGCGAAATAATGAAATGCGATATAATAATTAGCAAAGTAATTAATGCGAAATAATGAAATATAAAAATTATGAAATTCGATGAGGTAATTTGTGAAGTAATAATATGCGAAATAATGAAATGTCAAGAAAATAAATGCGACAAAATAATTTGCGAATTATAATAATGCGGAAAAATAAAATTCGAGATAAGATTAGAGGTGTGCAATTTGCGAAATGATAATTTTACAAAACAAAAATATACAAAAAAATAGAAACTTGCCAAATAATCAATTGCGAAATGAGAAACTACCAATAAGAATCCAACAGACGACGTTCTATCCAAATGATTATTTGAATGGACTTTTGTGAGATCATGTCCCGGGTGTTGGCCATGGCCTACAGTTTTTCTTTTTATCTCATCCTGCCTCCTGATTTTTTGAGCATTTCTGATGGCGATGACAAATGAAACTCATCTGTCCAAGCTCAACAATAACTGCATTCAACCTGAAGGGAATAGGTCAACAAATTTCATTAACTCGACCTATGGAAGAAGTGAAAATGACCATAAATTTGCTTGTACTAAATAGCTGTCGATCTGTCTAAACCAAAAGTCAGTATCGTCCTTAAAATTATCCTCCATTCAAATTATTTAAATTTTCCTATACGATTTCCAAATGATACAAATTGAGCATCGTAAATTCACCCCCAAATAAGAAGAAAAAAAAATCTTTTCCCTTTTCAAAATCAAAACCAATTTAAACAACAACAATAAAAAAAAAATCCCTTTTACATCAGGGATTCACTATTCTCGAAGCAATTAACCTCCTTGTCCCTGATGTTCGGTTTGTATTTCTTTTTTTTTTTTTTGTTTGATTAAAATTTGTTGTGCCATCTCCTATATATATAGTAGGTACCTAGATACTAATAAATAATACATATATACACATTTGTCCTTTCAATTACACTTAAGATAAATACAAGGAACTTGATGGCATTTGTGCTTGTATACGCGTTTCATCTAGCTTATGTCGTTACTTGATGTTTTTGGTCTCAAAATGATAATTCGGAGTAAATAAGTTTGTCTCGAACTTGACCATATTTCACTATAGACTATGTGCCTTTGATGCTTAAGAAGCAGTCCTTCTTCTGAAATCAGTCGCTTTACCATGAATTGTAATTCTGACACAAAGAAAAAACTTACAAGTCTAAGACATAGAATGTTGCCATTGCCATGAAATCGAAGGTGTAAAATCGGTACCTTGAGCTGACGGATTTTACTAACACCGCACCAAGTCTTAAACGATAACCTTTCAACGTGGTTAATTTTTGAAATGAAACAGGCTTTTTTATACCTAATATAAATGGTTACAAAATTCAAACTAAGCCTGGAAACATATAGATATATGTATACAAAATCTGTAAACAACACATGTTGCAGGCAATATTTTTCAATTTCATTCCTCGATGACGACGGCCTTGCAACTCGCACATTGAATCACACATGATAGATGATGAAGACCATAAAACCCAGCAGGTTTCACAACATTCGGCTTGGCGCCCCCTCTTTAACAACAAAATAAATGACTGTCTTTGTTCTCAGCTGCATTCCCATGGATACAATTAATTTACAAGGCTTTCGCTTTTATGTTTTTTTTTACACACACACCACATGAGCTCCCATATGAATAACTAAAAAAATCACATTCTTCATTAAATGGCGCCCAATGTCGAACATAATGATAAATTCCATAAAATATGTTCGAACCTTTTTTAAACCATCCTCCTCCTTCTTGTATCTAGGTACATATATCTACTTTACTATATTGCAACAACTCGGTTGTTTTTTTGTGTAACGAATGTGTGGAATCATATCTGTACTGTGACCTCAAAACTTTACCATAACATACTCTACTCGAAATCCTCCCATAACCCGGCCACATGCTCGTGATGTACAACAACTAAAGCAAGAACTTTGCATATGATTATTACCTTCGTTCTTATGAGCCTTTTTGGATTCTGGTGCCTCAAGGCTCACGGTTTACATCACAATAACCGCACAACATGTAAATAAATCCCATTCACACTTTGCTCGTGAAAAAGCTCGAAACTTTTCTCAAAACAAAACAAAACGAAAATGAAAACCATTTATAAAACAGTTTAGGTCGGAACACACAGCACGACTTACTATACAGGTAGCCTAAGGGTCGCCGTCACAGTTTATAAATCGGGGTCGTGGTTCAATAAAGTCATTTTAGCGCCGGCGGTCAATGCTTGACAATATTATGTGTGTATGTGGAAATTCAGTTTTTGCAACAAAGACTCATTGCATAAGACCTTGATCTCAAAAAAGCCACTAAATTTAAACATTTACCCCAAAAAAACAAAAAAAAAACATTAAAACTAGGACAAAAGATAAACCAAACACCATCCACTATTGAATTAGGGCCACACAATATCAGAGTACAGAGATAGCCATACACAACACACAACAGAACGCAATCATATCCTTCTATCCACACTCTACGCTATGATGATGATGGCATGGTTACGTAAGGTGTTGTGTAAACAAACAGGTACCAAGAGTCAAATTCCAGAGTGCCACCGAAGTTCCGTGCCGATGAATGTGGACAAATTGTCAAACAATAGGTAGGTATATTCGGTTGAATGTTTTCTTCTTTCTTTTTTAAGGCGGAGAATTTCAAAACCGAAAATACAGAACAGAAAAACAACAAGCCAAAGGCATTGCAGAAGTGAAGTGAGCCCATTGAGTCCTTAGAACCGAGCATCAGAATCAGCAACGACGAGAATTTAGATGAATGAATAGGTAATAATGTTGTGGTCCATACTCCATACCTATACCTAAATTGAGAGAAGATAAAGGGCGCCCTGCCTGATGACATAAGGATCTAGGTTTTGGGCGAGTTTTGATTTTGTTGTTATCATATAAATGAATTCCATAATTCATTTCGAAGGAGCTTTTGTTGAGAGTGAGAGATTTAGAGAGAGAGAGAGAGCAAGAGAGGGATTGGCAGTGTGCCTTTTGTTTCGGGGAAAATTAAATTGAGCTTTAGAGTGATTTTAATCTGACCGCTGCATTGATATTTATTTTGATTTACAGACATTTTCAGAAATTGTATTTTATTTCACGTTTATTTACAAAAAAAACATATAATAAATTCATATGTATATATAACAACGCCTACTTTTCCAATGTCTTGGAAAAAAGCAAAAGTTACACCTTTGCCTAAGAAGTCAGTATGTAAACGTCCTGAAGATTTTCGACCAATAAGTATTTTACCTTGCCTTTCAAAATTTTGGAAATTGTTCTTCGTGACCAAATCAATAGGCATACTACCGATCACAAGTTGCTAAGCTCATTTCAATCAGGCTTTAGGAAAAATCACAGTTGTCAAACTGCGACAATCAAAATACTTGACGACATAAGAATGGGATTCGATAAAAACGAATTATCGATACTCTGACTTCTAGATTTCTCTAAGGCATTTGACAGTGTTAGTTTTGAAATGTTATGTCAAAAATTATTGAGTCTTTTTGGTTTTGACAATCTCTCTATTAAATTAATAAAGAGTTATTTGAAAGGAAGATCCCAAAGTGTTCACACAAGCAGAGGGTGCTCAGAATTTCTCACCCTTAAATCTGGAGTTCCGCAGGGATCAATTCTTGGTCCTCTTTTATTTTCACTCTTCATAAATGATTTGCCACTAGTCTGCCAAAACGTTTCAATACATCTCTACGCTGATGATGTGCAAATTTACATATCACGTCCTATAGGCCTTATTGAAGACTGTGTTTACAGATTAAATGATGATTTGCAATCTATTGCTGACTGGGCATCATTTAACCGCCTCAAACTCAACCCGGATAAGACCCAAAGCATAATTTTCTGAAAGTATAAACTTGATACCACATGCCTTCCCCGTATTCAACTTATGACAAAAAATATCCAAATGCTGAAGCTGTAAAAACCCTACTAATAGTTTTAAAAACAAAACTCTCTTGACTTGACAGTCAAATCAATTTATGCAGGAGTAAGACAGTTAAATCTATCTGCATCGGTAACGCCGTTTGCTACTAGACTAAGGCTTGTAAAAAGTCTATTACTACCAATTTTCAGCTATAGTTGCCATAATCTTATTCAAATCTCGAAGATTTACGATACAAATTTATTTCGTAAATCTACAAGATTTCAAATAAATCTTGTTAAATCTTCATGGGGCAAATAGTTTTACGAACCAATTTATGTGGCACTGAACGCATTCATTGGAAAATCCAACCCTTCTTGCTTTTTTTGCCAAACATGAAACTTTCTGTCTCACTTCAACTTCATACGGAAAAATGAAACAACATTTGCATTATGAGAGGTACTGTCAAAGTTAATCTATTTTTTAATCTTTTTGTGTGGTGGAAACACTACATAGATTTATTTAATCTAAATCGAGATAAACCTTCGGTGGAAACATAGTATTAAATACATTAACAAGTTTCAAAAAGACATTTTATGAATATATATCAAGTAATTACACTATTTTTTCTTAATATAACGGGTGATTTTTTAAGAGGTTTAGAACTTTTAAAAAAAAAAAAACACAAAAAATTCGAAAAAATGAATGAAATATTTATTTGAATCGATAGTTTGAACCTTGCAATTTAATGTTTAAAGATAATTTCATGCAAATTTTGACCGCGGCTGCGTCTCAGGTAGCCCATCCGCTGAGTCCAATTTTGGCATACTCTTTCACACATATCGGCCGGTATCTCACGAATGAATGCATGGATGTTGGCTTCCAGTGCGTCAATCGAAGCGGGCTTGTCCCTATAGACATTAGCCTTGACATACCCCCACAAAAAATAATCTAATGGTGTCAAATCGCACGATCTAGGCGGCCAATTGACCGGCCCGAAACGTGAAATTAACTGTTCACCAAACTCGCCTCGCAATTGCGCCATTGTTTCGCGTGCTGTGTGGCATGTGGCACCGTCTTGTTGAAACCACATATCATGCAAGTCAAGAACTTCCATTTCGGGCAAAAAAAAGTTTGTTATCATCGCTCGGTAGCGTTCACCATTGACAGTAACGCTGCGATTCGCCCAATATGGCCCAATAATGCCGCCGGCCCATAAACCGCACCAAACAGTGGCTTTTTCGGGATGCATTGGTAGCTGTTGCAATGCTTCTGGCTGATCTTCACTCCAAATGCGGCAATTTTGCTTATTTACGTACCCATTCAACCGAAAATGAGCCTCATCGCTGAACACAAGCAGCGCGCGATGAACATTTCGAACCGAGCACGAATTTTGATAGTAAAATTCAATAATTTGCAAGCGTTGTTCATTTGTAAGACGATCCATGGTTAAATTGCAAACCAAACTGAAGCTGTTTGACAGTGACACAAGGTACTAACCACACGTCAGCTGTCAAAACCAGTGTTGCCAAAACCAAACCAGCTTAAAAATCACCCGTTATAAGTAATTACATATATATCAATATTAATAACCTTGTTTTTCCCAAATTTTGTAGCAATTTTTTTATTTCTCTTTTTCAATTGGCCAATTTTTACTATACATATTTTTTTTCTGTATTTGCCTCAACTTTTGTAGCTCTTTTTGACGAGTTTTTTGTTTAGTAATTAAGTACTAATTACAAGAATATCATATTCTTTTTGTACTACCACATTTTTGTTTAAATAAATAAATAAATAAATAAAAACAAAGAATAATTAAATATTAACCAATCTATGAATATACGGCGTATATCAGGGTACTAGAACTTACACACATCTGCAACTCGTAATTCATATTAATGAATGTAGAATGTTCGGCTGCATATCGAGCAACCAGGGGCCGAATTACCGCATCAGTTATCGAGTAAAACGTGACTGAATTATGTGAGTTTGGCATTACCGCTCACATTATGGAGCCGTCATCCCCCTAGGTTTTACTAGTTCATTCGATCACTGATGGCACTCACTCGATCAGTCACTAATGCGCACCAGATTTCGCGTTTACTCCAAACGTATACCACTTTTTTTACGAACCAAAAAATCTGGTTTTTAAAGGTTGTTTTTTTATGTGTAAAGTGTTAACATCTATTCCGGGCGGTAGAGTGAAATAAAAACGTGGAATTTTCTCTATGCGACGTTACGAGAGGTCACACTTTACGAAGTAGCACATTACGTTACGAAAATCTGCATAGCAGGATATTGGGTACGTTTAGTGACAAACATTTGAAGATCCCCTTTAAGCAAACTATTCCGTTTAGGATCCGTGCACGCGTAGTCAACAACATAATTATATGGACGACTTTAAGTTGTTGATCTTTTTAAAACTATTAAATGAATGACTAAGTTGAAAAATGTAAATACAATCGTTCATAAAACAATTAGGCCCAGTTTTTCAGCGGTTACTTAAACCAGAGTTAGCTAGCTCAAGACGTAAATTTACCCACAATAAACTGAGAGAGCAGTTTTTCTGTGGTAAATGCATGAGGAACGACTAAACCAACTAGCTGGATGAAACATCAAAAGCATCTGGTCGGTTATTCCTGAGTTAACTCACTAAATTTGATGAGTTAACTCGGGCTTAACTAAAATTTCTCACTGAAAAATTGGACCTTAATAAATAAAATTGTCTCTATAATACTATGTTTCCACCGACCACTAAACTTAGATTTAATAAGATTTGCCAAAATCCTCTTCAAATCTCGAAGATTTACCATGCAAATTTATTTCGTAAATCTAAAGACTTCAAATAAACCTTGTTAAATCTTCATAGGGCAAATAGTTTTACAAATCGAACAAACCAATTTATGTCGCGCTGAACGCATTTATTGGAAAATCCAACCCATCTTGCTTCTTTTGCCAAACATGAAACTTTCTGTCTCACTTCAACTTCATACGCAAAAATGAAACAACATTTGCATTTTGAGAGGTACTGTCAAAGTTAATCTGTTTTTTAATCTTTTTGTGTGGTGGAAACACTACATCGATTTATTTAATCTAAATTGAGATAAACCTTCGGTGGAAAACATAGTATAAGGAAGAGCTAAAACATATAACAAAATGTCTTAAGAACGGTAGCCGTGGACCGGTAGGCATACCCATTAACTGTAAATATACATAAATTCACAACAATACTTTTTTGTATCTGCTCCGTTTTCACATTTTGGTTTTGTTATACTATTCTTTTCTCTCAGTTGATAATTGACGAACAATTATATTTACCTTATTCGATGTTTATGCACCGGTTTAGTCAATACACACACCTCCAAATATTAGTTGGTACTTCCACCTAAATTTTTAACCGATTGACGATATTCAAGATAAGAACCATTTATGTAGAATTGATATATCTAATTTCCGGTCGACTACATTCCATTTTTCGATGTTTTGTCATTTTATGCACCATTTAAAATAAAAAAAACTGATGTTTTTCTAAACTACAGGTTAAAATCAAATGGTTTAATGAAAACTGTAGTTTTAATATTGTTGAATTATTTCACTTCAAATATCGAAAAATTAAATCATAGCAATCAAAATACGTCACTGAAAATGCAATTCAATTCACCTTTAACTCGGCAATTTTGAAAATCCGACCTTTAAAGCTGGAGTAAGGCTTTTAACTGGAATCATTTCGTTTTTTTTTGGCATATTTTGAGATCTATGTTTTTAACTAGCTAATGCCCGATTTCATAAAGGACTTTTAAATATTTAAAAGCTAATTTAGAGTTAAAATGGGATTTTTTGGTTTCACCAAGTGCTTTTAAATTTAAAATGCTTTTAAATGCCCTTATAAACTAAAAGCCCATTTTCGTCTCAATAAATTTTAAAAGTGTGATTTGTGAAGTCTAATATGTCAGATGTCAGCCGACGAGTAATTTAATTTCTTGCAAATATTTATAAATTGTGAATAGGTCGAAACAAAAATATAGTTTGTGTGTAGATAATAATCTTTTAAGGCTCTCCCAAGCCAACGCGAATACTTTCGAACGACGACAAGACTTTCGCCTTTCTTAATTTATTTACATGGAGATAAATGAGAGCTCCCACATTGGTGCGATGTGAACCTTCAAACATTGTTCAGTCATCGCATATTCGTTCCGAATGTTTTGCGTTGGTTTCGGAAAGCCTTCATAATTTGTTTGTTTTTAGAATAATTGACTGTTCATCTGAGGATGAAGAGCAACATAAAGTAAGACGTCCAAGAATATTCCGAGTTCATATATTGGAATCCGTTCTTCAAATATAATTTTTTTCGTAGCATTTTTTTCTACATATAATGCTTTTTCACGTGCATTTCGAATGTGAGAGGGCAAAAACCTATTTCCATATCCAGGGATGTGAGGCAAACCCAATTTTAACTAAAATTTCCCTAAATTTCCTTTTTTTAGATGGTGAAGCTGGAAATATTTAAAGGCCTGATAAAATTTAAGAGGACTTTAGATAAAAGGGATTTTAGTGTATTTTTATGAAAACGGGCATAAGTCTCATAAAAAAGGCAAATGGTGATTCGAATTGGACCCCAACCCATTTTCAATCGAACTTTTTGAAGTGTTCCTGCTGGGAATTATAGTGGTTAAGCCATCGATCGTCAATTGAGTTTGAGGCAAGAATTTCCGTCTTATTTGACCTATTAGGAACTTCACTTGATATTATTATTATTAGGGGAAGTACGTCCAAAATGAAATAAATATATGAACAAAATGACATACCGAACATTTCTTGAAATCTGCTATACTTATACAATCCGCTCAAATGTAAATAGTTGGCTTGGATAATTTTAAAAATCCTACGAAAATTCTAGCTCATTTCATATCCATATGTCGTCGCAAAAAAACAAAACATTATTTAAGAAGAAAATAATTTTTTTTTTTTTGGTTCTGTACAGATTTTCGAATTTTGGTGAGTTTATGCAGTTTTCATTTAGTTTAATTAACTGTATTTATAGTTCATGACCAAATTAAGATAATAAACTAATAACTGACCATAACATAAGCGTTTTCTGGAATTTATTAACAAAAATTTGTCAAGACTATAGTATGGACAAAATGACATACAATAACCACGTACAAAACGACATATCTAAACATGCTCCAAAACGAACTTATATTACTGGTCAAGGAAAAAGGAAGCGAAAAAGTCGACCCTATCAGCTTGTATTAACATATTAACACCTTATATAAACTAACTTCAAGCACTCATTGGGCTCATGCATCTTGTGCTGAGTTTCCAAAGAACACCAAACAATTCATTTGGAGAATTATGCCTTTAAAATGAACCTGATGGTATAGTTTTTTTCACAAAGCT
Organism: Leucozona laternaria; assembly: GCA_932273885.2. Taxonomy (NCBI): domain Eukaryota; kingdom Metazoa; phylum Arthropoda; class Insecta; order Diptera; family Syrphidae; genus Leucozona; species Leucozona laternaria. Next base: position 14,625,387 of record OW026368.1, on the reverse strand, counting down.
TTCTAGAAACAAATTCTTACTAAAAATTATTGATACATTTTAGACAAAATGAACTAAAGAACCACTCTATGGACCCACCAGATTTGCTGTATGTCATTTTGTCCATATAATATATGTCATTTTGTCCGTATTATATGGACAAAATGGATTTTCTAACGGTTTTTTATAACTATTTTTTTAATTTAATGTATTTGTAAATATTATAAACTTTAAAAGTACTGGTAAATGTGTGCAATGAATTGAAAAAAGACATAGCAAACAAAACAGTAGGATACATACTCTATATAAATTTTGTTAGTGGAAAAAGCTAACAGTATGTCATTTTGGACGTACTTCTCCCCCCATATTATTTTTTTTTGGCTTTGTATTTCTTTCAAGGTACCTAAATTCAGCCTTATTGTGAGTTTCACCCGAAAAATATTTCGCCTTAAAATTTTTTAATCGCCCGGAATTTTTAAAGCTATTGTGAGTTTCGCCCGAACGAAATTTCGTTCGCCTACAAAAAAAAGTGAAAATGACATTACATTCCACCCGAAATGAATGTTAAGGGAATTTTTCGATAATGAAATTTCAGGTGAAACTCACAATAGGCAAAAAGTTAAATGTCTAATATTCCGGTTGGAATGCTGTTCGGGTGAAACTCACAATAAGGCTGAATATGTTTACACCTACTTACAAATTGGAGTAGTCCTTGACTTTGACTGCGTACTGTTTTTCAAATTATTTAGAGCATTGGGTAATTTTCTTGCTTCAATTTATTTGAGAGATCTTTTAACATAATCATGGTATTCAGCCTTATTTTGAAATTCACTTTCATGCGAAAGTAAGTCGAATTCGAATAGTTTGCATTTTGAGTTTCGAACGAATCGAAAGTTCACTTTATCAAACGAAAGTTCATTTTTTGTTGAAAACTAAGCAAAGTTTGACTTTCGAATCATTCGAAACAAATGTCATTTATTTGACGTTAAAAATTTTCTGGCGAATAGATTAAAAAAAACATGTGAGCTCAAATATTTTTGTTGAAAAATAAAGAAAATAAAATACTTTTATGAATTATTTGTTGATATTTTAATTAAAGGTCGCATTCTAATAAGACTTAACGGGAGCAGAAAGAAGTTCTCATCAAATTGATGGCAGAAAATCCGGAGATAGCCAAGGGATTTTCAATCTTGAATGGATTTGATGCATCCATTATCCTTCTCCTCCATATCTGCTCTTCGCCGCCGTCTTCACTTCTTATAAATAAAATAATTGCCATCTGTTTTTCTTGAAAATTAAACAATAAACTCTTGCTCATGAACTAGCTAGCAAATAACAATGAGGTACAAGTATTTACAAATAACAAAAAAATACCGGCGAGGATTTTACTTTTTTTGTTTTTTTTTGAAAATTGAAAAGTGTGACCAGGTGTGTATAAAATAAAGAGAGACTTTGAAGTTACATGTTTTTTTTGTTACGTCAACTTCAAACTCAATTAAATTGACATGAAAGCTAAAAAAACTCTAGTATTTAACTATTCAAAAGTTTTAAATTTATTTTCTTACTTTTTCATGTCAATAAACTTACCATACTATTTTCTAAATGCTCCCAAATTTTAAAATTTCAGTTTTTATTGATGTTTTTTAAATAGTAAACTTTACCGGGCCTTTAACATTACTTATCTTTACTTTATTTTTCTTAAATGAGAACGAATTATTTTGACCATCATTTTTATAAAAACAAAAATTCTTCGAAAAAAAACAGCTTGGTCACACTAAATTAAATAGAAATGTCAGTAAATGTCAAACGACTGATGTTCATTTTATGCATTCATTCGATGATGAATATTATTCGTTCGATTCTCAAAATATGCAAAGTTCATTCGAATGAATAGATCTATTCTATCGAAATAGCTATTCATTCAAATCTCAAAATAAGGCTGATTATTTTATTAACTTCTTGACTAGCTATTAGAATATCATGAAATTTGATATGTCCTTTCTTTTGAATACCTGTGGTTACTGAAAATGGAATGCACCAATTATAAAAGGCCTTATTGATCTGAGATACTTCCAAAATTTTTATACCGGTCGATATCTTGTTTACAAAAATGAAATTAAATTTGATTTTGTCAACTCCTATGATCGATGTCCTGTTTTACCTTTTTTTTTAGTACATATTTTGAAAGTCGAAGGGTGTATCATTAAAAAGCAAAAATATATACTTTCTTACTATCATTTCCAATTTCTTTGCGGGATATTCTCAAAAAAAACAGGCCTGATGCTTTTGGTTCCAACGTGGAAACCCCAGCGACCACCATCTACTAAAACAGTCACAGTAATTACTTTGTATTGTTGAAAAATAAGCATTCCTTTACAAAAAAGTGATGTGCATTACGTGTAGCTGCTCTGAATAAAATGAAGTCTTATAATTTCAATAAAACTCATAAATTGTCTTAAATAAGAAATATGTATTTTGTTTTATTTAGTTTTGTTTTAATTACAATAGTTATTAATTCTGATTGCACTTAATGTGGTATTACTTTAAAAAAAAAAGTTAAGAACCAAGTTGTCAGTGATGTGGCAAGCACAAGTCCTTCAAAATTTATATTTTAATAAAATAATAATTGAAATTAGAGTTAAAACTCCTTTTTTATCTCTTCAACTTTTTTATTTAAAACTTAAGTTTTGTTTTAAACTGTAAGTACCTAATACTTTTTAATATTAATGTTTTTCCTTAAATGTAAAAAAAAAAAAAAAAACTTATAAAAAGTTATAGATTGTGAATTACAATCGTACATTATATATTTTGTCTGTTCGTAATTTTAATTCTTGCAATTATCATTAACAAGTGATAAATGGCAACGTAGTGATTTCGCATATGAAAACGACACACACAAAATATTTTTTATTAAAAAATATAAACCGAGTTAAATATCAAATAAGTATATGTCAAATATCTTCTCAAGTGAATATCAGAAATTCAGAAAAAGTAATTTTTTGTTTATAAACAGTGTATTATAGTTATTAACAGTGCTCCCACTTGCATAAGTTTTCGAAGTGTTTTTTTTTTATTAATATTTTCAATTTGTTTGTTTACATACATAGTTTATTATTTCGTCTTTTGGTTGCTCTTTTTTTTATAATTTATTTTATTTTTTTTTAATGGATCATTAATTAAAGTTTATTTCGTTTTTCCCGTATTAACGAATACAAAGGCGCTTGGGTTAAATATTTTCATTTTTATTTCTTTGTTTGTTTGTTTTCGATTAATCGAGAAAAAAACTGCATTAACTGTTTTTTTTTTCAGTTTGAAATAGAAATATTATAAACAACTGTTTTGATTATTCATTTTTTGTTAACCAATATGAGGTTTATTTTACTTTTATTGTTTTTGTGCGCATATTGCATTTAACTTGCTGTTAAGTATTAATTGTTTTTTTTTTTTGTCTTTTAATATTAAAAATATGTAAATAAATATGGTTTTATTTTTATTAAGCTTTTAAATGGAGGTATAGAATTGCATTGTTTTTTTAAATTTATTTTTATACAGTTTTAATACTTTTTTTTATTAATAAAACATTATTAATATTTTCAAATTGCAATATATGTATAATAAATCTTTAATTTTATTTTAATTTAGTATTAAGAGTTTAGAAGTCGATTGTACAAGTTAAATATAGTTATCCTTTTGGTTAAACATTATATAAGTTTACATTTATTGAGTTTGGTATATAGGTCTCCATTATTATAATTTTCTGTCTTAAGTTTATATTTTTTTCTCTCTCTCTCTCTCTCTCTCATTCTTTTCTCTTGGTTTGTCTATCCTCCAAATTTTAATAAAAAAATCAGCCCAGCAAATAAGCGCAAAGTAAATGCGTTAAACAAAAGTTTGACTGCTTTTTCCTTGAAAAACTGGTATGAAATAATTTTCTTATTACTTTTCATAAAAATCATAAATAAATTAAAGATGTAAATTAACAGATATTTAATTGAAAAAAAATCAAAGCGCAAATAATTTTTCTTGGTATATTTGTGGATTTATTGTGTAGATATTAGGTACGGGGAAATAACTTCACATGGGAAATAAATTCCCATCCAAACTCCAGTGGAAAATTATTTAAGGTTTTTTTTTTAACAGAGATTATAAATTCCCTTCCAGTCGGTGATGCTGAGCAGTTATGAGTAATTCCATATTAATCAGCCCTCAACTAAAAAAACAAAAACTGTGATGTTAAACTGAAAAAAAGAACAAAACTGATTATAAACACTGTGAAACAGAAAACGTTTGCTTTGTTTCGCCTGCTTGGTGTACCTTGGCTCTTAATAATCAATACACTGTTGTTTGATAAACCTAAAATATTTGATGCTTAATTTTTCTCATGTTTTCAGCAAAAAAAAAAAAAAAATAAATACACGAATGTATCACACAAACTTGATCTTGTAAAGGGTGTTTTTTTATTTTTAACCCAGTACTAACTTCAGACAGTTGTTATAACTGTCAAACCAATTGTCAGATTGCAAAACTGTCAGTGTAATTTTTAATCATCAGGAATCTTTTCAATTTACACGCTTCAACAACGTTTCTACATTTTAGAAACTTTATTCCAAAATGTCGGTCACTGGACCAAAAAATCAACTGGCATTGAATCCTCTGGTTGTATAGAAAAATTAGGTCCAAGGATGAAGCTCATTTTTGGCTCATTAGGTGTGTCAATAAAGAAGATAAATTCTACATGAGATTTTTGAAACGCCCGCCGTTAAATTTGCAGTTTGGTGTTTTCTGTGTGCTAATGGAGTCATCAGAACATTGTTCTGACAAATGGGTGTTGCGATGTTTTCTACATTTTCTACGTTTTCTACGTTTTTTCAGCTTTTACTTGTTTTTTTTTCCAAATTCATGTGCATTTTTGTTTTTTATTTTGTTAAATTTATGAATTTCTTTAGAAAACCTTAATTCATGAAAAGAGTAAAATATAACATAGAAACATATTCATGTGCATTTAGCAAAAACATAGAAAACATGAATTTAGCAAAAAAAAAAAAAAAAAAACATCGGACGACAAAATTTAAATTGTCACAACTAATTAACGACTAATGAAGAGCCATTTTATAAGCTATAAGCTATTCAATATAAGATGGTTTTACCAGCTTTTGTTTTGGAGCTCTGCAAACTTAATAATAACCAAGCGAAGCAGCACAAAAAAAACATAGAAAACACTGACCGACAAAATCGAAATTGTCAGCAGTAGTTTTTATCGACTTATTAGCGGCAAATTACCCAACCAACCTCTTGTCGACCAGCGAACTTCACTTTGCTAACTTAAGGTACATTTAAAAAAAAAAATTTTAATAACAACATTTTTTATCCACTATTTTCTATAAAAATGAAAATTATTGCACTTCTTGTTTGTTTACAAACCAAAAAAATTAACAACTTAAAAGACGATTTATTTGAAAAAATTAAAATTTTATTCATAAAAATCTAACTACATAAGGCATCAAACTTGATGGACGGTAGATTAAACGATATTTATTGTTTTTTTTTTTTAATATAGAAAAGTCAAAATATTAAAATAAAAAGATTTAAAACATTATATATTCTTTTTTTTAATTAAATATTTATAACAAATTCAATTTTTTTTTTTAAATTAATGAAATTTCTTCGCAAAACTAAATTAATGTACAAATTCTTCTCTTTTTTTTCTCTTTGATTGAACAATATATAAATTGAACCCTCCACAAATCTGTTTCTACCATCAGTTAAAAAAATACACATCCTTATAGCTCGTTATAATCGAGCAAAAACATAAACTTTCAGCCTTCAATAATTGCATACCCGTAAAAAATTCGGTAACTGTTTCATCCAGGCACGCCAGTTCACTTAACCTACTACACAAAAAATTAAATAACAAAAAAAAAAAAAAAAAATCATTACTCCAGGCCTTGGCCTATTAATGAGGCCGCAAAACATTTGCAAGAAAATCTCCGACAATATTTCCACGAGGACTGTAATTGCAAACGACAACGACTTTGCCTTTGCGAGTCTTGGCCACACCAACACCCAATTCAGTTGTTGATTTCCAGACCATTTGGGTAAAGTGTCCAGCACGAAATACCCCTTTAGGCTCGACCAGGTAATTATGGTCTTTGTGCTCTTCGTACCACGAACGACAGACATCCTTGGGACTGGCTTTTGCATTGCGATCCGACGACCAGAGACAGTAGATATTTTCGCCGTGCGTACAGTGGGGACGGTATGCGAAACGGTCTTCCCGTGCTAAGGTCTCTGACCACTCTTGCGAGAGTTGGCACAGATCGTGATTAATTCTGTGACAAAACAAAAAATAGAAAAAAGTTATGTTAGTATATTTTTCACACACATAGAGGGCGCTCGCTGGTGATACTTACTTTAACATTGGAACACCGTGTCTCTTCCTGTAGATATTGTGAAACCTCAGCACTTTGACCACAAAGTCGCTCATCTCATCACTATAGCCACTCGAGGACAATGAGGTATCTGTCGATTCTGAGATTTTGTCAACGATTATCTTCGGCGTCAATGGGAAGCCTCCAATTGGAGAAACATTCTCGGCGAAGCTTCCAATGAAATTTCCCGGCGGATCATAGTTACACACCACGACCACCTGACCTGACTTGCTGCGTGCCTGTCCAACGCCCAACTCTCGACTGTCTTTCCAAACTACCTGTGTAAAGTGACCCGTTCGGAGAGTTGCCGGCTCCTTTCCAAAAATGTGATTTTCGCCTTCTTGGTACCTGCGAAATTCAAATGAGACACTCCTCTTAAAATTGGATCACAATTACATTATTTCAAAAATCATCCCTACCAATGCTCAACTGGTTCCCGGCCATCAACAATTGCTCCATTTGGAGCCGAACTCCAACTGCAGAAGATATTTTCACCATACGGCGAATTGCTGCGGTGTGTTGGATTCGCTCTATTGGCCAGATTCATGGCCCACTCTTCGGCGAATTTACAAAGCCTTGTATTGAGCTTCAATGCAGGCACGCCATGTTTTATCCGGTATTCGTTGTGTGCTCTGAGACAGTCCAATTCGAATTCGCCGTAACCGCGTTTCATATGTAACGGTGATGGTGATTTCTGTCGAAGGCTTAGTTGCGATTTACTTGTACCATTGCTAAAGGACACTGATCGGCGTTCGTTGAAGCATACATCATTGGTTGACACTGTTAGTGATTGGCCTTCGCTGTGTGGTGTGACACTTCGCCGCATTAATCGCACAACACTGGGCGATTTGCGGATATCTGTGGTGGAATTGAAATCACGACGTTCTTTCGTAATAACTGTGCGGTCTGGCTTGTGGCCTTTGTAAGTTTGGATTGTCTCGAATGTAACAACTTCACATTGTGGTTCCTGAAAATAACAAAAAAAAAAATAAAAGAAGTGAGTGAGTTAGTTAGTGAGCATGATATGGAGAACTACCGAACCAATTTTGCTACAGTTTTTAATGATTTTTAGTGTGGACAAACAAGAATGATATAAGATAACGAAAGGTATAGAAAACAAAAGTAAACTGTTGTAAGGATTTTATTTGAAAAAGGATGAAGATAAAAAGCTATAGGGAATATTTTATTTTAGAAGCTTTTTGTCTCTTCAAATTCCAACTGTTTAATTTTTTATTTTATCCCTCTATTTTTATCACATACATAAATCCCTTTTTGTTCTTCCCAATTCGTTTTGGCCTCAATCCAACAAAAACCTTCTGCCCTATAAATTAGTTGCTTCCAAAGGTAAATTAAGTTTTAAAGGTAGTGACAATTTATATTTTTTAATTTACTTTTTCTTATATCGTTGCTTTTATCGTTGGATCATTGCCAAGTGCAGTAGATAATTACAAAACTACATCAAAACTTCGCTGCAGACTCCGCAAAATCTATTTATAAAGAATCATCTCTTTTGTTTAAGTACTTTTTTGGCCTCCTTTGTCTTTTTTTAATTTTTTTTTAATTTTTTTTTATTTTTATTTTAAACATTTTATATCACACAATGTATTAACCAACGACTACAATAGACCCTTTTATGCAGATCATAATATTGTGTTCCGCATTTTTCTGAATGCAATTTAAATATTGCGGTCATCGTGTTTCACGAACATCTCTGCAAAACTTAACCCTCTAGTGTGAGTACACCGAACTTTAAGGCCATATTATAACGACGAGTTTGTGTGTTAGTGTTAGTGATGGAGGCAAAATTCATTGTCATTAACTTTATGTGGACCGATTTTTGGTTGAATGAACAGCAAGTGAGTGTACTTTGTGGTTAATGGAATATTGGAATTTAAATGCCGTTCAGCATGAGAGCTGCTCAACAAAAAGTCATTACCGTAATTTCCATCATGAAGCTTATTATAATTTTTTATTGGTTTGATACAATGATGAAAGTGAGTAAGTCCCTTAATAAAAGACTGACACTACCTTTATAGTTAATTAAGCCAATATTTCATACTTTTGTTGGAATTGCAAAACAAAAATAAGAACTTAAAATAAATTATACCGCTTCATCATTGACCCCACCTTAATTGTTAAATGGGACCATTTAGCAAAATTTCTTTTTATTAAGATGATCCTTTACGTGACTAAAAATATACTGTCAAGTCAACGTATAGACTACGTCAATGCATGAAACGTTGACTATCACACGAATGACGCCAGCGCAGCGGATCAATACTAGTGCTTCAAATCAGATCCGAATCTTCAAACAATTTGGATATCCGACTATCCAGATACTTATGAATAAGACAATTGAGATCCGAGAATTTCCGGATAGTTTCGGATAGTGCTTGACATTCGAAAGCATCCGGATAGTGTTGCGGATACCCGGATTCAGATTTTGATCCGAATCCAGTTTGATAAATTAAGTTTATAATTAGTAACAGGTAAAAGAGGGCAAAAACGAAATTTTTCAAGCGCTTTTGCCAAGTTTCATCAAACTGGATCCGGATCTGTCAACGCGTTGACACGTTTAAAGCCCTAACCGCACTAATCTCTTGTGGTGTGTTGTGGAGTAGTGTGTCGCTGTCATTCCATGACATTGGAAATTTTTGAGATTACAGTTTTTGCTCTGGAAAAAGGCGGTTTACGAGTTGTCAAGTCAAAAATTTTGTTAATTTCTGTTATAAGCCGTCAAATTTCATTTAAAGATGGCTTCGGTGTCGATGGATAAAGAAATCTTTCTAAAAATCAGATAATTATGAGAAAATATTTTTTGCTCTGGAAAATGGCAATTTAAGGGTTTTTGGGTGACATTTTCTTAATACGTCACAATTAAGTTTGATATACCCATGGTATAAAGAGCTTATGGTATGGTTGGATTTCATGTTAGTTGTATGCATCAACGTTACTTAGTGAAAACACCGCATAGAGAAAGAAAAACAAAAACAAATGTGAAATGAATAACGTCACTCGGTGACAATATGCGTGAGAGAGATAGGATAACATCATGCGCAATAATATTATACCATCTATTCAAAAGGGTGTTTTTTTATTTGAGGTATAGAACTTTGAAATGGAATAAAACAAAGATGATTATTTTAAATTGACATGAAATTTACTTTATTCGAAAGATAATCTTCTGGCATTAAAATTTAAATATGATTTCTGGCATATGACAGCCACGGCTGAGTCGGACATAGTCTAATCTGGAAGTCTAATTTTCGATGACTTTTTCCAACATTTGTGGCCCTATATCGGCAACAAAGTGCCGAATGTTGTCCACCAAGTGGTCAATCGTTTCGGGCTTATCGGCGTAGACTAGCGACTTTACATATCTCCACAGAAAATAGTCAAAGGCCAATTCACGGGTCAGTAACGTGAAACTATGCGGTTACCAAACGTTTCCTTCATTAAATCAATTGTGGGTGGCACGAGCTTTGTGACATGTTGCGCCGTCTTGTTGAAACCACAACTCCTGCACATCATGGTTGTTCAATTGATGAACAAAAAAGTCAGTAATCATGGCTCTATAGCGGTCACCATTGACTGTAACGTTCTGCATCCAGCATCGTTTTCAAAGAAGCACGGACCAATTATTCCACCAAACCATAAAGCACACCAAACAGTCAGTTTTTGTGGATGAAACGGTGTCTCAACATACACTTGAGGATTATATCATCACTCCAAATACGGCAGTTTTGTTTATTGACGCGTATCCATTCAACCAAAAGTGAGCTTCATCGCTAAACAAAATTCGCTTATGAAAATTGGGATCAACGGCAATCTTGGTTTGGGCACAATTTGGAAGCGTTGTTCAGACGTCAGTCTATTCGTATTGAAATGTCAAACCAAACTTAAAATAAATCACTTGACAGCTGACAAAATGGCCGCCAGTTAAAATAGTGTTGCCAACTTAAAGTTCTATACCTCTAAAAAAAAACACCCTTTAGTTCATATTTCTCATTTTATATCTTGGATGGAGCTGGGTGAAAAAAAATGGCATATCAAGTATGTATTTCACGCTAGTAACACAGTTTTTCTCCGTACTTAAGCTAAGCCCTAAAAATTATCTGGATCTAGTGTTGTTGTTTCATTTATCATGCAATATTTTTATCACCGATTTATTTTTTTCCGTCCAATTCCCTAAAGAATTAAGAAAAAAAAAAAAACACACCTAAAATCATAAAGATTTAAATACATATATTTATGACTTTTGAGTCATAAAAACAAATGCAAATACTTTTAATTTTAATACTTTAGATGTTAATTTGAATATTTTGTTGCTAAATTAAACTTTAGGGCTTCTCCCGAAAAGAATTATTTACATATTTATGAATTTAAACATCAAAATGCCATTAACCTATTGTCTGAGTTTTATTACCTCAAAAAAACATCTTGAAATACGAGACAAGCATTTAATAAATATATACACTTTTTTTAAAAATAAAATTTTAGTATTAAATGTTTGCAAATAAAAATTCTTGAAATATAAAATACAACAATATAATATTAACATGCAAAAAAACAATAGAATTCATAAATAAATTAAGCAATCAAAAATCGTGAATGTCTAACGTTTCCGCTGCTAAATGTTAGTATTTTTTTTTTAAATTAGCAAACAGAACCTTCCCTAATTAGTTATCTATCTTTAGACTCTCAACAAAATTATTATTAGATAAAATTTAAGTCAGCTGTATAAGAAGGCGAAAATTGCAAATGTACCGCTATATCACTTTCGCTGCCCCATTATATGCAAAATTTGATTCCGTTATTGCTTTTGAGTTACCTCACATGAAAAAGTTATTCTAATGCGGTTTCTATGCAAATTCGTTAATTTGATTTTTGTTTCTTTCTTTCTATCTTTTTTTTTTATTGGAATCCACTTTCAACAGGTTCTATTTGCATGTACCTTACACCTACCGCGTGAGTGGGGAAAAATTTGCATAATTTTGTTAGTTTGTTGTCGTAAAGCTAGTTGGGAGAAAAATAGTGACAACAACGTCAACAGTGCGATACGACGAACAAAAAGGTCAGCTGTCATTGATGACCAGTGTTCCCACTACGCAAAAAAAAAAGTGTTTTACTATTATTTTTCTAAATCTATTTTTTGAAGAGGTTTTCGAGAAATTCACTGTTTTGAAAACACACAAATTAAATGTTGACACCAAAGTTGGGAGCAACTTAATTATCTTTTATTTTTTTGCGGGCAGTATTTTAGAGGTTATGTTTAATTTTGCATCGAAATGGGTGTTTCTGGTTGACTTTTCAGGGCTATTTAACTTTGAACTGCGATATCGCATCATCTTCAGATATATATCCAAATGTTGAATATTTCATGTTCTACATGAACAAAAATTTCGCCAGGTTATTTATGAACGGAGAAAGTGTAGAAAAGAAAAAAAAAAAACAAAGATTAAAAAGAAAATTTTGAAAATATGTTAATAGTTTTCAAATACATATTTAGATGATTTTGCCAGGGTAACGGGCCTTTTCAGACAACTGTACAAAAATTATCCTTCCAATATTTCGTTCCAAAAACCACAGACTTAACTCACTGGTATCATGCTGGTTTTACACGGCTGACAAATTGGCAGTATTTCTGGCACAACAATGAAAAAATTCATTCTTTTGGCAGTTTTCTGTGAGTCATGTAAATCCAGCACATAACCAACGTCTATGTATTAGTTAATGAAACACTATTGATAAAGCAAAAACTAAAATAACTTTCTTTTCCTGCAAATAACTCGAAAGTGGCAACACTTTTCGAGGTCCGTAGGCGCGCAGAAAAATAGCATTCCTTAAATTTTGTTTCCATTTTTAAATCGGATTACAGCTTATAGTATGTACAAGTAAGTCGTTTGTTTTCAGTGATGTCTTCACATATAGTTTGTTTATGCTTTTGACATTCTTCTGACAATTATCAAGATTAGATATTTTGTCCTTGTCAAAGTGTTAGCCTTGTCCTTTGGCCTGAGCAACAATTTTACTTTTTGTTGTCAGCAAAACAAAAGCAGGTCTTTTTTAATTTAAATTTGACCGCTTTATAAGACGTTATTGATTTTTTTGTAAAATAGTTGGTATGTGATTGATAGATTGGTAAAATGATAGTAAAGAAATGCAAGCAATTATGGTGCCTACGATGGTATCCACTTATGAATATAATTCAAGAAACAAGAGGGCGCCAATATAGGCAATAAGTTAGGTGTATAAATTAAAACTTGTATATGAATCCATGGAAATGCTTTGAGAAAATAATTTTGAGGTTGGGGCCAAAAGTGCGGACAATAAAAAGAGCTTAAGATATTAATACGTACTTTGTTTATATAGGGGTGAGAACAATGAACAAGTAGGTATGTAGTGTATATAGCTTAAAAAGGTCCAAATATATTTTTAAATATTTGTCTTAAATGACTGGTAAACGTGTATGATTTTGTTGTAATTATAACAATAACTCAAGAAAGTGTGTATGTCTACCTTCGAAATGTCACGTAATGAGACCAAGTAAGCCTTTAGGTTTTGAATGGTAGTGAAGAAAGAAACATTTACATAGGTGATGTTCTATAGGGGAACAAATGTCTCCGTAGTGAATAATGTCTCTAATATATTAACCTAATCTTTCTAATTATTTTGAAGATATTTTCTGTATTCTGTAAGCCTTATAGATGATAAAAAATAAATCATGTTAAATTAAACAGAAATTAACCTGTTATCAGATTGTTTTTTTTTTTTTTTGTAACACGGTTGATCATGTGAAATATTTAACAAGGTACAGGATTTTAATGTAGTCGGACACTTTTGAGAATTTAAATTAGAAAGTATGTAGTATAATAAGCTGCAAGTTGTTACCTGCTAGTTAATTAAGTAATTAATCGCAATTTCGAATTACGAAAAATTGGGTGTCCTGCTTACTTTAAATCAACAGAAACACCTTGAAACATCTAGATGTCACGTTTTAAGCTTTACATTATGTGAAATAAGTAAACTTGTGAAAATAACATGACAATGTAGATAAATTTACTTGACTTATTGTTAAAGTGACATAAATTGTCTGTTTAATCTGAATTGCTCAGTTTTTGATTAATCCAGTAAATTTGTTACGAACTGGAAATAATTAAAATGGCACACTGTTACTTTAACAATGTCCACTAGTGGATAGCTTGAATAACCCATTTTCAAAATTAAAGCTACGAGTATAACCCGAGAACCATGGAGTAGGGACTAACAAGACAACTCTCAACCTTTCCTGTGTCCGTGTTGTTGGTTTGCAAAAATGGATCATGATGTGGTAATTAATGTTTAAATGAGTTGACACAACTCTAGTTTAACAAAAAAACTGGTTAATTTCATAATGTAAAAAATTGTTAAATTAACTATATGGAATATTAAGTCAAAAGGAAAATTATTTAAATTGAAAATGTTGCCAAAAATACATATGTATTTGTTAAAAATTATTAACACAAAATTTGCTCAGTTTTGGAACTAAAAAGAAGTGTATGTTGAAAACTTACGGCTAAATAAACGTTGTAGTTTGAAGCTAGAGCAAGAATGGATACACATTATTTAAATCTGTTTGAAATTTGACAACTGCTTTTTGTGAGATCAAAAATATTAATCATTCCAATAAAAATGATCGGTTACTCCTAAGCATTTATCAACTAAAGATTTTCGGTTTTTGAAACATGAATTTTAAAGTAAACTACCAATCATAATGCTGTCAAGAAAAATCGGTATTTAATGAATTTATCAAACTCTAACGTCGCAGTTCCATATCTGAAAACGCCGGTATGTGAATATTAAATTAATGCGACAATCTGAAATTATTGCGTTTTTGGCAAAACAATTTAACGACTAAGGGTTTTTAGACGGAGACCGTTTTTAAAAATAAAAAAGGAACCCTGCGGCACACCAGTATTCATATTTTGTACATATCACTATTAAAACCATCAGAACAAGGGACAGGACTTCAAAATTTTGACCTAGCTTTACTGCAAATTAATAGCTTGTCCGATTGTTTATATACGCGATGTAACTTGCTACACTGTTTTATGAACTGCAATTTTTAGAACAGAAATGCAAAAAAAAAACTCCAAACTCCTGTCGTGGTTCAATATTGGTTAAGGATTTATGTGAAGGTTGCCCTTACATAACTTCAAAAACATTCCAAATGACTCTTAAGACCCTAAAATACAAATTACGTAACCGACCTTGTTTGTGCATTTTATTATTTTTTTTTTCAGGAGAAAGAGTACATACTTCAGATTGATAATAAAGACTTTTATTTTTTTGTTGCCAAAGCTATTAATTTAAAAGAGCCCATTTCAAAGAGTTTCGTATGTCATCATCATCATCATTATCATCACCAACATTCGCATCTGGAAGACTAACACTCATGGTGGACATACCAGAAATTATCCAAAGCTCAACTAACCAGGTCATTTAATCAATAATATATTTATGTTATGACACATCATGAGTTTGAGTGAACACAACGAGTGTGATGCAATTGCTGATTATCTCCAATTGTAATTCATCCATCATTCAGATAAAATTAACGGCTTGACCTAAAAATCTCCCATCTATACGGCTTATGCAGCGGCACCTTCAAAAAATAATAATATTAAAAAAAAAGAATCAACGATATCGCTGTAAAATATCACAGATTTGTTCTCATAAGAAAAAAAAAAAAAAAAAAAAAAAAAAAAAAAAAAAAAACAGTGCGCTTCTAAGTTTTTCCAAATGAAAAAAAAAAACGCCTTTTTTGTTTTCGTCGCGTCGGTGATGCAGCAGTCTACATGTTTCTGCAATTTCTGCATAAATAATTGTAAATTCTTTAAGCCTTGACAATTTTCATGTTAACGTCAATCAGTGATCTATGGCTAGAACTGCGCAAAAATCAATCTTTCCCTCGCAGTAAATTTCCTAGATTTTTTTGTTTTTTTTTCAATTTTTGTTTCGAGTGGGAAGATAACAAAATGAATGAATAAATTTATGCTTCGATTAATTGTAAATTGTATATTCCTCAAAAAAAAAAAAAAAAAAAAAAAATAGTTTTATTCCAGAAGGCAAACAAATATCAACCACCAACAACCGTCGCGTCGCCTCGGTCGTAGGCAACACAGCAGCCAAACCGATATTTATCTTTCTATCTTTTCCCACAAATCAATTACTCAATCGATCTGCCTTGCAATTGCAATTTGATCGTTGAGCGTTAATTTCATTGAGTGAATATGTGTGTTCTCTGTGCGGTGTGCTTATGTATGTATGTAGATACCGAGCGATACGACAGAGTTGGTTACGGTTTAATTCGAACGGACACACAATAAAAGGGAGTGCCATCGCAGAGAAAATTCGTTTCACCTTCCTTTTTTGTACCAATTCATCGTTGTGTATTATTGCTGTCGACTGACTTAGTGACTTGTCGACGTCTTCCTTTCTTAGGAGGAGATTTATATGTTTCCATGGTCTACTGCCATTGGAGTTATTAAAAGAATTGGCAGATCCTAGAGTCTTACTTTACAATAATTACAATTAATTACAATCTATTCACAATTTAAAATTTTTTTACAAAACAATTTCATTCAGTTAGCACTAATTGTCACTTTTATTGCTCTAAGATCCAGTTCTTCTTTGCGAAATTAAAGTTAAACCCGAGTTAACTGATCAAATTTGGTGAGTTAACTCAGGATTAACTGAACAGATGGTTTTGGTGTTTTATCCACCGAATTTGTTTAGTCGTTCTACACGCATTCTCCACCGCTTCCTCAGTTCACTGTGGTTTAATTTACTTCTAGAGTAAGTTAACTCTGGTTTAACTCACCTCTGAAAAACTGGGCCTAAGACACAAACAATTAAAAGCAAACTTGAAAAGACTTGACAAAATTTGTATTTTACAAAAAATAAACGACAAACACAGGATGTATTTTCAAGCTTTATTTTTCAAATTGGCAACACTTTTGCTTTGACAGCTGACAGTTTGCTTGTGCGCAGTATGAAATATTCAAATTTATTTATTTGTTTAAATTGAAAAATCCATAATATGAGACGTTTGACCAACTTTCATAAGATTTTTCAATTGATTTGTTAAATGACTCGCTTCTCCGAGTTTATGATTTTGAAGGGTTAATATTCGTTTTGAAATTTTTGCCTGTTGACTTGCATCGTGGTAGAGTTTTGCTGCTATCTTAAGAGATGGCTCTTTAGGAACTGAAATTCACAAACAAATTAAAACAATATTCATTGTTTAGATTGTTCTTTTGTTTACCAAATTTTAATGAATTCAAGTTTTCTATTGGATCTTTAGGAAAACAAGTATACAATTGCTCAGAAACAACTTGAGCTTGGTTTGAAATTGACTGAAATTTAAAATCAGTATTGGTCTTTAAAAAACAACATTGAAGATACAATATAATATTGGTATGTGAACTTACTCGATTGTTTAAATTTTTACAAATAAATTTAGTAACATGCTTGCAATTCATGATGTCAAAAATATTCAACGGAAATATTTGAAGAAAAATCGAAAGCAAAAAAGAGTTGCCAAAAAAATCAATGTTACTTTTTTTTTTTTAATTTAAAGATAAATTATTGAAAACTAATTCCCAACTGCTTGATTTTTTGGAATTTCAAAAAATTTTCAAGTTTATTTTTTATGCTGTAGGATTAAAATAATTCCTTTAAATCTTTTAGAGCCGATTGCTGATACGAAACTTAAATATTTATGCTCAACTTACAACGGTTATGTTCAACTTTTTCCCCAGCGTAAACTATCACATCATGAGCTCTTATGTTGAATATAAATTCTTAAGTTTCGTTTCAGAAAGTGGCCCTTAAACACGTTTATATTCGACTTGAGTCCAAATTTTAAGAACGAAACTAGCTCTGACTAAAATCAAGGTTACGTTACGTTTATTTATTTAATATTAAATAATTATTAGAAGATCTGTTCCTGTCAAAACTCCATTTAACTGCTTCCTTATGCAAATGATATTATCGGAAGAATGACGTGATCGAGATATCAGAAGCGTATTTGTTGGTAATGAGGTGGGTGCGGCGAAAAGTCCAATAATTACTTGAATTTAAAGTATGTGCTTGCTTAATTTTAAGTTTATACGTTTTTGATGCATAAAGTCGTGGTAAGTGTCAAACCCGTAAAAAAAATATCATATTTTTTTAAATATAAAAAAAAGAAGACATTTTGTCAAAACATTAATTCTAAGCCGGAGGGGCATATTAAAATTTTACATTGTGTGTCACAGACGTAACAGGTTGTCATTGTTAAACTTTATCTTTCTGTTTTTCAAATAATTTTGATTTTTTTAGTTTTAAGACTAAATCTAGGAAAAGTTTTAAAATGACCAACTGTTACGGGTGTGACACAAAATTTAATTTCGTTGCAGGGATCATGCAAAACTCTTTGAAATCGTTTTTGAAGCAACTGTACGCCACTCTCTAGTCAACAACAGAAGTTTAATTTGTCAAAAAACCATCCCTTAAACTGCTTACTTATGGTAACATTATCGGGAGAACAAAGTGAGCTATCATGTACCGCATTGTATAAAAGTTAAGGCGGCTTCAAGTCTAACGTGAACTGAATTCAGTGTAGGTAGTAAATATTAACTAAGTAACCGTAACAAAAAATAAATAATAAATAATTTGGGGAACTAAGAAGAATATTTTGATTCTGAGTCGGAGATCAAATTTGAAATTTTAATTGTGTGTCACAGACGTAACAGGCTGTCATGGAAAAACTTTATCTTTGTGTTAGACTAAATCTAGGAAAAGTTTTAAAATGACCAACTGTTACGGGTGTGACACAAAACTTAATTACGTTACAACGATGATGCAGAACTCTTTGAAATCGTTTTTGAAGCAATTGTAAACCACTCGCAAGTCAACAACAGAAGTACAACTTGTCAAAAATTCATCCCTTGAACTGCTTACATATGCTGACGATATTTATATTATTGGAAGGAAGCAGTGAGCTATCATTGAATAGAAGTTGAGGTGGCTTCAAGTCGAACTGTAAACTGAATTCAATATAGGTAGTAAATATTAAGTAAGTTTATGAGCAATTGATGCATAAAGTGGTAAATGTCATTCCCGTAACAAAAATTTTGTATTTTTTACTATAAAAAAAAAACGAAATTTTATCAATACAATAATTTGAGAAAGTAAGAAGAATATTTTGATTGTGAGTCGGAGATCAAATTTGAAATGTTTTTTTGTGTCACTGCTGTAACAGGGATTTATCTTTCAATGTTTCTACTAATTTTGAGTTTTGTTATCATATCTACAGACGCATATCCAAAAAAATATTACTATGACAACCTGTTACGGATGTGACACAAAATTTAATTAAATTGGTGACATATGATTCCACGGAAATGTCTTTGCAATAGGAATTAAATAAACTTTTAATGGGTGTATTCCCAATTGAAAAATAAAAAAAAATAAACATGACACACAGTGATCATCCCATCATTGCCAAAACACAGATTGCTTGGGTCACGCCCGTAACTCAATTGAAATAGATCCTTTAATTTAACCACGTATTTTTTTAATATTCAGTATGAATACAAAATACAACTTTGTGTCTATCAATCAATCAAGTTTTTTTTTTATTCAAAATATTTGGTAAGTAATGTATAAAATTATATGAGTACTATCAGTGTCACACCCGTAACAAAAAAAACAATGGAATTACCCAAATGATGAATGCATTTCATTAATGTATAGTGATGCCATCAATGAGGAAATTATGAAGCCCAAACTTAGATATGTGCATTTTGATTGTATATGGCAACGCTCATCTTCATTTCTGATCGATACCACAGCCACAAGCCACAGCCCATCTAACAGATATCATTAATAAATAACAGTTCGAAGCGGGCGGCTTCAGATCAATCGATTCTCTTGAAAAACTGAAAGTTCCGTGAAGGTGGTTACTGAGATACTTTCATCGATGAAACTATATCGTTCCCATTTCAATTACCAGTGGGTAACTTATGTAGTTACTGATGATGTCCAAGTCCAATTTCCAATGATGCAATTTGATGACCTGGTTTGGTTTGGTTTTGTTTAACTTTCATCTGTCAGATACTCTGACTCTGACAGGGCTAATTGCTGTTCTTAATTGCAGCTAAAACACTTTTTAATTAATGTTTATTATTCTGTAAGTACATTAGTATTCTACTCGTATACACACACAATTTTAGAACTATAGTGCGAGGGTTGAATATACGAAGATGGGTGTGTACCTATAATGTGTAGTGTAGTGTAGTTGGGATTGGGAAGCTGATGATGTGGCACCGACCGACAACACGGGGTTGTTGCATAAGAACGCCATATTGTTATTGGGATGTAGCTATGTAAATCTAACGTGGTTGACTTTAATGTATAGTAATTTCTGTTATTTTATTATAAATATATTGCTCTTTGTCTAAAACGTAGTATTTAAAAAAAAAAATAAAGAAAATAATGATCACTTGGGAAATGAATCTATTTTAACTCTCATGCAGGGGTGGGATAAATAGCATATATAGTCAGACTTAAATGGAGGGTTGATGATTTGTAGGTGGAAATGTTATGTATATCTTAACAAGTTAATATGATATATTTATTGTATACTAGGTAAGTGCGCTGTCTGTCTATTCTCTAAATTGTAAACGAGTAGGTGGAAGATTTTTGACTTCAATTATTAGCACTGAATTGCTAAATTACCACCTGCTGGGCAAAGTGTTTGATGAATTAATTTTAGTTCTATAATGGCTTCCCTCTGGGAATTTATGGGCTCAAATAAAGTTGCATGAGCTCAAAGTGATTTGGAAAAATTTTAATGATTTAAGAAAAATTGTGTTTTTTATGAAACAGCGTAAATATTTTTTTTGATTTTAAATGGAGGGAAGATTTTTGACACCACTCAGACTTTGTTGGTAGTCTTCGATGGAGTTTGCATATTTTATGTACATTTTCTAATGGGTGATTTTTTAAGAGGTTTAGAACTTTAAAAAAAAAAAAACACAAAAAATTCGAAAAAATGAATGAAATATTTATTTGAATCGATAGTTTGAGCCTTGCAATTTAATGTTTAAAGATAATTTCATGCAAATGTTGACCGCGGCTGCGTCTCAGGTAGCCCATCCGCTGAGTCCAATTTTGGCATACTCTTTCACACATATCGGCCGGTATCTCACGAATTAATGCATGGATGTTGGCTTCCAGTGCGTCAATCGAAGCGGGCTTGTCCCTATAGACATTAGCCTTGACATACCCCCACAAAAAATAATCTAATGGTGTCAAATCACACGATCTAGGCGGCCAATTGACCGGCCCGAAACGTGAAATTAACTGTTCACCAAACTCGCCTCGCAATTGCGCCATTGTTTCGCGTGCTGTGTGGCATGTGGCACCGTCTTGTTGAAACCACATATCATGCAAGTCAAGAACTTCCATTTCGGGCAAAAAAAAGTTTGTTATCATCGCTCGGTAGCGTTCACCATTGACGGTAACGCTGCGATTCGCATCATCTTTGAAGAAATAGGCCCAATAATGCCGCCGGCCCATAAACCGCACCAAACAGTGGCTTTTTCGGGATGCATTGGTAGCTGTTGCAATGCTTCTGGCTGATCTTCACTCCAAATGCGGCAATTTTGCTTATTTACGTACCCATTCAACCAAAAATGAGCCTCATCGCTGAACACAAGCAGCGCGCGATGAACATTTCGAACCGAGCACGAATTTTGATAGTAAAATTCAATAATTTGCAAGCGTTGTTCATTTGTAAGACGATCCATGGTTAAATTGCAAACCAAACTGAAGCTGTTTGACAGTGACACAAGGTACTAAACACACGTCAGCTGTCAAAACCAGTGTTGCCAAAACCAAACCAGCTAAAAAATCACCCGTTATTAAAATTTTTGAAAAAAAAATCCCGATATGGTTCCTCTTCGAAGTCTATAAAATAAGCTTTTAGAGCTGCATCGGCAAGTTTAAGGTATTCAAATCTTAGAGAAATAAGAGGGCTACACTTTGTTATAAAAATTATTGGAAGGCCCGTGTTAAAATGTATTTTAGGGAGGGTTAATGGTATAGGAGCGGTGGATTAATTTGTAAAGGGTGTTTCTTTTAGACTTGTGGTTTTCAAGAAGAAATAAAACTCATAGTGTTTAATGTTATGGCCAAGAATTTAGCTTTATTGTAAAGATAAGAGTTTGCTATTATGTTTTAAAAATGATCTCGGGCAAGTGGTCACCGCGGCTGGCTCAAATAAATTCCAGCTGAGAGGCATAATTTTCGACCACTTTTTGCAGCAATTGGGGCCGTTTTTTGAGCAAAAACGAGCCGAATATTCTCCTCCAAGCCGTCAATCGTCTCGGGTTTATCTGCGTAGACAAGCGACTTCACATAACCCCACAAAAAATAGTCCAGCGGTGTTAAATTCCACAATCTTGGAGGCCACGCCACAGGCCCACGACTCCGACGCGAGATAATGCGCTCACCAAAAGTTTCCTTTAATAACTTGATTGTTTCGTTGGCTGTATGGCATGTAGCGCCGTGTTGTTGGAACCAAAGGTCGTCTACATCAACATCCTCCAATTCAGACACGAAAAAGTCATTAATCATGGCTCTATAGCGTTCCCCATATTGACTGTAAAATTATGGCCGGCTTCATTTTTGAATAAATATGGACCAATGATTCTCTGTGCCTAAGAGCACACCAAACAGTGACTTTTTGAGGATGTAACGGCGTTTCAAAAATGGCTTGTAGATTAGGATCACTCCAAATATGACAATTTTGCTTATTAACGTATTCATTCAACCAAAAATGAGCTTCATCGCTGAACAAAATTTTCTTGTGAAAATCGAGATCGGTGGCCATCTCGTTTTGGGCCTATTCACCGAACGTGCGACGCGCTTGATGGTCATTCGTCTTAAATTCTTGTAATGGCAAGTCAAACTTAGCATAAATCAAGTGACAGCTGTCAAAAAGACCAACTCCGAAAAAAAGTATTGCCAGATTGAAAACCACAAGTCTAAAAATAACACCCGGTATATTAACAAAATAAGTAACAAAAGAAAACAATTATGAGTTAAAAAATTACGGGTTAAAAAAATGATGTTGAATTTCATTTGTACCTAATTGATTGCTGCTCATAAGATTTGATTTTCACTTTTTGCTGCTGAGACACAAAATAAAAGCAGTAGCTCTGATTTAATGTACATATATGCACCCAAGATCCAAAACCATCTCAAATAGCTATAATATGATGATTGATGGGATGGATGGCTTTAAACGTTTTCCATGAACGTCATCTCTGAGCAAGCATCATCATAAGCGAAGCATTCATCTCGTGCTCCACTGGTTCGTATATCACACTCTACCTTCATTTCAACAGATGTCCGCGAAAATTATCGTTCGTGTAAACTGTTTGTGAAATCATGTGCCGCAAAAAATAAAGAAAAGAAAACACAAAAAAAAACAAAAACAACAACAACAACAACACAAAATTAAAAACAAAAAAAACACATGTTTAATGTTCCCGACAAGTGGCAGAGATAATTGTTTTGACAGCACAAACTTGTCTGCAGCATTTTATCCCGTGCCTCTACTTACGATGGAGAATCATTGCGATCATATTGTCGTTGTGTCGTCTTGTCGTCATCGTCAACGTCGTCGCCTGACGGGATGCTCTGTGATCTTGATAAATTGATACTTTATGGCTAAATTGTTGATTGATGGATTAATATATGTTGTTGTTAATTTTTGTTTTGAACTTTTTATTTTCTGTAAATGTAATTGCTTTTACAGACATTTTTGAGATGAATCTTTTGTTTGTTTCTTTATACTTTATAGGAACAGAAGATGACCTAACTTTTTCAATGTTTAATTTTCGTAATGAACTTTGCTCAGATGTGTCTTAGTTGTAGAATCAGATCTTAGGGCAAATATTGTATTCTAAAAAAGAATTTTTAGTTTTTAATTAAGAAAGTCGGTTTAGTTACACGATTTATAACTCAAAAACGGCGCGGCTGGACCGATTTTAATGATCACTAATTTGTTGGTTTCGTCTCCGCCCCGAATAGCAGTATAACTATTAAAATATAGGAAAAATTCAATTTGTAGGGTGAAACGGGGTAAAATGCAAAAGAAGACAAGTTAGCTTACTCAAAAAAACTCTACCTGCGTTTTAAGGTTATTTTTAGGAAGTGGCTTCAAGGATTTTTTTTTAATTTTGCTATTTGTACGGTGAAATGGGGTTACAATAAAAAAAATGTCCGATTTAAGAAATTCATTTTGTGTTTTAAAGGTTATTTTGAGATGATGGCTTAAGGAGTATTTTTTTGTTTTCAAGAATTCGGTATCTATAGGGTGAAAGGGCGCCCAAAAGAAAAGTGATATCCGATTTCAAAAATTCTGTTTGTGTTTAAAAAATGCTATTTAAAGCGTCAAATGGGATAAAAATAAAACAGTGGTTTTCGAATACAAAAATTCTTTCTATAGGTATTGGGAAAGCAATAAAGGTTGGATCATATTTTTTACAAATTTAGCCTTTCAATACGTGAAGTGGGTTAAAACCCAGAAAGTAATATTCGATTACAAAAAGTCAAAAAATAATATTTTCTTCTGTAATTTTTATTCGAAGCTACGGTTTGTCTACTCTTGCGAAGCTGGGCGGGCCAACTAGTAAAACAAAAAAGAATATTGGTGTGATGGAGAAGTTTAAAAATTGAAACTTATTTAAATTTCGCTCATAAAGTAATAATAAGATAGTAGTAAAAGTATTTACATTACATACATTATAACTATACTTTTCTTGAGCAATGGCGCAAGTTTGAAAAATTAAAAATATCGGACCAAGAGATCTTTCTTGCGGAATACCAGTACTTATTTCCTTAAACCCCGAATCTTATACATTTTATTTTAAATCGACATCGTCTATTTTTGGGTAGGATTTTCCAATCGATGAGCATGCAAGACCGATTGGTTATACTGAAAACAAATCTGATACACAGGAGGAAGCTGTTTTTGTCTCTAACTTGAAGCAGAGGCTTCAATAGGTTTTCCTCCAAAAATCGTGGAAGAAATCTGGTTCTATATCGTCGCTGTGATTCGTCTTTTTCTCTTACCAGGCACATTTTCGACTCAAATGATGTGTTAAAAAATATAAAATATGGGTTATTAGAGTGAAACCTAATCCCAGGAAGCTTCGCCAAATAACTTTACACTCGTAGAGGGTGACAGTGTGGCTTGAAGCCTGAAGATTAAAGATGAATGAATAGATGAATAATTTGTGGTTTTAATTGCACTGCTCTCTTATTATTTATTATGGCCATTCATATCTTTATAAGTTTGCTCATTTTATAACTTTGTCCTTCTTATTTTTTTTTTTCTTTGAGAAACTAGTATTTGATGTATTTTTATAGAGGGTTATTCATTTTTTACTATCTGGTGACGCCCGAGATATCTGTGTCTCTGATGCACAAGGCTTTCACAACTACTTTCAATATGGTCCAGTGTCTCCGTGATGCTACTCACCAAGCCAAGAATATTGAGGTGTTTTCTTAACTTAACGTAGCCAGCTAAGGGATTATCGGAACTTGCTTTTTTCAAGGATTTTTTTTTTCTTGGCCACATTGGAATAAATTGAGGATGAGGAAGCGTGGTTCCAACACAACGTGGGTCACGCACAGCGAGGTTATGCATAGATTTTTTGGCCCAAAGGTTTTCGGTTTGTCTCATCTTGCTAAAACGGGTTCTCAACTGGAAACCTCTTTAATTCTTTTCCTGTGGGTCTACCTGAAATCTATTGTTTCGATGAGTTAACTCGGGTTTAACTTAAATCTCGCACTGAAAAACTAGATCTTAAGGCTAGAGTTAATCGAGAGTTAGCTAACTCTAGACGTAAATTAACCCACAGAGAACTGATGTGTGATTGCAATTCTTTAGAAATTAAAATAATTGTTTTTCCTCAATCTATACATTACAATGACTTTTTAATCTAAAATCCGACTACGCTTTACCCTCCCGTTAGAGAATCGCTACAATAAACAACAAAAAACCCATCATAATATTACAAAAAAAAAAATATATAATTACAAAAGAAACAAAAACAATAGCAGTGATTTAATTGCCTTTCGTTGGCCTTCACCTTCATCGAAGTCAGTCAGAGTCATTTGATACTCTCTTCATAGTTTAATTCACACATCATCATAAAAAAATGAGCAACCTAACCTACCAACACTTATATCAATGATTCATATATGCATGCAGTGTATCTAAATAAAAGAGGGCTTAAAAGCTCTCCACCAACTATAGCTACCTATAACCCACAGACATTGGGCATTAACATTGAAAAAGGCAAATATTTATATTGCCATCTCTTTCAGCCATCATCATGAGCGTGTGCCGAAGCCAATACCGGCTAAATGAAATTAATTAGCCTCTGTCAAGGACAATTGAATGTAAACAATATATGTTTACAAAATAACACCACCCTATCGACGGCCATTACATACAAACAAAATATACTATCTAAGTTAGCTATTTTATCTTATATCTGATGGATAGATATCTCTTGAGATATTTTTTGTTTAATATAGGAAGGTGACAAGCTTGCAAAAGGTGGCAAGTTAAGAACTTGAAATTGAGATGAAATAACAAGGTGAATAAAGGTCAATTGAATTTGCTAACCGGCCGGCTTGGTGGATGTGGCGGTGGCGGTGGCGGTGGCAGTGACACTGATGGCTCTTGGCCGGAGTAATGGATGAATGGCGGTGCGCGGTAGTCACCATATACCTACTATAATAATGGATTATAACACAATGTTTTGTGGTTGAACAAAATATGAGCCGATTTTATATTTCAATGGCTTGGCGCCAGCTTGTAGAGTGTTTGCAGATATTAATTTCAGATATAGAATAATATGTACTTTTTTTTCAAAGTGTTTTTGATGATTTTGTAAACTAAACTAGATTATCCAACAGTGTGGTTGACAAGAAAAAATATCAAATTTAAAACTTCATCGTTTCTCATCTCACAAAGTGACTTAACTGATTACACAACATCTTATGTCGCTTAGTGAGTATAGTTAAGTTATGTCCCTGGGACATTTTCTCCAATCTCTTTATTTCCATTATTTTTTTTACGATGAACCTTCGATAAAAGTTTATTCACGATTGCCGTGAAACTTGAATGTATTTGAATTTAATTTATATGAAATGCAAGACACTGTGCATATTAAAATATAAATTGATTTATATTGAATTCACAATAATTTATTATTATCTGTTACGTGTGATTGAATCAAAGCAAATAATTGTCATAAATATACCTCCTAACAAGCAAATTCATTTGATTCCATCGTAATCGTAATTGTCCATTAAATAATTCAATTCCCCCGACAATTACCCGTCATCAGGAGGTAATTGACAATTTATTAAAAATCATAATGTGTAACACTGAAGTTAGTTAGCTTAGCAATATCATATATCATACAGTGACGAACAAATAAATTGTGTTTAAAAAAAAAATAATAATAATTGTAATTCATACTCACACTGTGAGGTTTTTTATGGTTAATCAGGCGCTGATCAGTTTTCCGGACCATCACGACTCTTGACAGTGAACCGCAATCATGTGACGAACTGACCGCAGGTATTCTCGACACATCCATCAATACCGGTCGAGATGGCCTGTAATTGAAATAAAAAAAAAAAAATAACAAAAACAAACGAAATCAGATAAACAATCTTTAAGATATTTTTCCTATTAATACAAAATTATTATAATTAAAAATGAATCAACAAGTTCGCTAATGCTATATACTGTTTAGTGTATAATTATAAATTACTTGGAGCTTTTTTTGTTGTATACCAAGCCCGACTCAGTTGGTTGCTAGTGGTAACTCAATGCGGTAAGAAAATACCTTTATGAAATTAACGCCTTCCACTTTGAGGTGGCTTAAGTTAACACCGCGCCCGCCGCGCCGCCGGGGTATATCTGTATCTTTCTAAATCTGTGAATTTTTCTTACAACAGCCAGCGCTATGTTATGGGAGATGCTATAAGGTTCAAACGGATAAGAGACGCGCTAAGTGGATAATAACGAAATGAAAATTGCTATTCTTTTGTTGGAATATATATTTTTTTTTTTTTTGAGAACAATAGTCTCAGAAGTGTAGTCTCAGAAGTGTGGTATAGTTATAGTGAATTGTTATATAAGGAGGTTTTAATTGACTTCTTTAATTATGGGATATTAAGTAAGACGCCTTGCAATTGAGTTACCTACTTACATTCTAAGAAATTCTCGGCTAATGATTGTATTTTTCTAGATGAGTGTACAATTTTGTCATTTGCAAAAAGTCTTGAGATTTAGTTTTTTTTTTTTTTAAATGAGATGGATTGTTGATTGATGATTAAAAAAAATAACGTTTAATGCTGGATTAACACGACTGACAAATTGGAAGTATTCTGGCAGTAAACTGTCAAAAAACTGGCAGAACAATGGAAAAATTCATTCTTTTGGCATAAGACTGCCAATGTGTCATTCATGTAAGTCCAGCCTAAGTTATGCATTTAAAATAAGTACGATTTAACGAAAAAATTGCTTAATTTATCTCTGAAGTTTTATTATTTTTGAACACAAATTCTGCCTAGAAAAAAATTAGTTTTTTAACGAGATTCAAGAAAGTTTAACCCAAATACTGACAAGGGGCTAGTTAGGGTGACTATCGACATTGGCTAGGCTCTCGCTATAGTTATGTATTCTTTTACCTCAAGAGACAAAACAAACATTTGGTTAATTTGGGATTCGATCCAATGACCTTAGGTAGGTACACATCTGGAAAACAAATCCAGTTTTTAATGAGGGTCTGGTTATAAAAAGTAGCTAGGCCCTCACCAGTTATTTATTATTTTTCTTAGGGAGACAACAAGTTGATTTATTTGATATTCGATCCTCAAATTGTCTACTTACTAGTCCTAGTTTTTAAGTGTTAGTGGCTGGGAATGAAACACAGAAGGGTATCTATAGATATTATATCTAGGCTCTCGCCAAATATGTACCATTTTGCCTATAGGAAGACATAAAAAGATTTATTTGAAATTTGATTCTGGGCACGTTCCGCTTACCTGTTAAAGTACTAGTTGTAATACAAAAGTTCAGTGTTGAAAATTTAGATCTTTATACTTCACTTTTTCATATGGGAGTTTTATAGGGTGTTTATTTTAGACGTGTGGTTTTCAAGAAGAAATAGATAAAACGCATATAATTTAATGTTATGGCCAAGAATTTAGCTTTATTATAAAGATAAGGGTTTGCCATTATGTTTTAAAAATGATTTTGGGCAAGTGGCATCCGCGAGATCTAATTTCCGACCACATTTTGCAGCAATTGGGGCCGTACGTCCGCACCAAATATTCCAAGGTGTCAATCGTCTCGGGTTTATATGCGTAGACAAGCGACTTCACATAACCCCACAAAAAATAGTCCAGCGGTGTTAAATCGCACGATCTTGGAGGTCATGCCACAGGCCCACTACTCCGACGCGAGATAATACGCTCACCAAAAGTTTTCTTTAATAACTTGATTGTTTTGTTGGCTGTACGGCATGTAGCGCCGTCTTGTTGGAACCAAAGGTCGTCTACATCAACATCCTCCAATTCAGACACGAAAAAGTCATTAATCATGGCTTTATAGCTCGGCTTCATTTTTGAATAAATATGGACCAATGATTCCCTCTGCCTAAGAGCACACCAAACGGCGTTTCAAAAATGGCTTGTAGATTAGGATTACTCCAAATACGACAATTTTGTATCCATTCAACCCAAAATGAGCTTCATCGCTGAACAAAATTTTTTTGTTTTTAAAGTTATGTACTAGCAAGGACTTCAAGAGTGTGTGCCATGTTTTGCTCGTCAAAAAAAAAAAACTGCGTAATGAGAAGATCCTTCTTGTCAACTGATAAGTCCAAAGTATGATCGCCACCCTGATGAAACGCCTATTTTTATGGACAAAAAGCCTTTGAATGCTATTTCGGTAATTATAAATAATTAAAGTTCAGAAAACCCTTAAAACAACTACATACTCCCAAACGAATGGTCGTAAAATTCTTCAAACCTTGTCCCTAACACACCAAACATCTTAGACTTTGAAAACAATTTGCGTTGGCAAAATCACTTGCGCACTTTAAGAAACCAATTATACATTAAAAATTAATTTTTCCAATTATTCTTTGCCTGTGCATAACCATTTGGCTTCAAACGCACGCTTGCTATAAAATCCGCAACTTCCTTATTCACCATGCAATTTACCTTTAGCTTTAGCAACATTACAGGTTTGCTTTGAAGTTAATCTTTCCATCGCATCGTTTTGGTTCATTTGGATTCGCTGAAATTATCAACTCATCTATACGAAAAAAAAAAAAACTTCAACGACGTCGTCGTTTCTAGGAGCAAAGACCAAAAAAACACAGATACTCAATCAGCGCTGATGGTCACAATTATCATCATGTTGATGAGTTGATGCGATAGTTTTGTTGACATAAGTGAGTGTACCCTTGCATATCTCCATCATATCCCACCCATATGACAAACGCTGTTCATCATCAGCATCAAAAAAAAAAAAAAACATCAACCGGGAATATGAAGTCCAAGAACGACAGTGACAAAAACAACAACTATCGACTTAACCAAACATCTTCTTCCTGCCGACTTCTAGGTTTATAGAATGTGAAGTAGCAGTGACGCTGACGTTGGCGGCTCTTCTTCGCTGTCAGTCGTCGTTCGGCCAAATTGGCAGCTCATTTATCATTTCTCTGGATCTTTCCTCACTCATCTTCATAATTTTTCTGGATCATTTGCCAAATTGCCAAAGGAGTTCCTCCTTGTTGTGTCTTCTCATCACAGACAACGCTGCTGCAACGCCGGCCGCCGCACCCCCTACATCATAATTTGCAGGGGCAAAAATGCAAATTCCCCAAGTCCATCGCACGCATTTGGCAATTAAGATTTGCAAATGCATCCATATGGACGACCCTACATAACGACGACGATGAAGAAGATCTCAAGGAACGGTGTGTAACATCATTGCCCTGCCAATTCAAAGCCATCAGAGACAGAAAATGTGTAGAGATGATGCCTCGATGGTAAAACTCTTCCCGAATGGTATTCTCAAAAAGATATGTGTGTGATGCGTTTTCAGTTCTTGATGTGGACACAACAAAACAAACAAGGAACGAATTTGAAAAGGTGAAAACTTAATGCAAATTCCAAGCAAAACATCTTGTGTCTATTGGACCCTTTGAAGACAAATTTATCAATTTGTGTAAATTTATAATATATTCATACAGTGGAATCAGTACAAATAGAATTATGTATTTAAAAAATTCTTATGCACCTTTCAAAAAAATACGATTGAGTATAAATCTATTTTACCCCATTTCACCCTTTAAATATCAAATTTTTGAAAACAAAAATGTTCCTAAAGTCTTATCGCAATCGACAAACAAATATTCATGTTTATATATTCGTATTAGATGGTTGTTTGGAACATATTAAGCATGCTTTAAACACAACATTTTATTAAATTCACCGATTTATTTTTGAGAGAATGGTCACACTGGTCAGTTTTCAATAATATTGTAAAGGCTTAACTACATAAGCCCAAAAAGTGAAAAAGTACAAAAGTGAAAATTTTCAAACTCATTTTGGAATAGTTTTTCTGACTAGAAAACTTTTAAAAAGATGGAGAAAGATTAAATTTGGGGTTAAAAAAATTTGTATATTCTTTTTTCACAAAACAATTGTGCCAGCGGGAAAAAAAATATTATTACTTTTGTACAAAAGTACTTTTTGGCTTATGTAGTTAAGCCTTAATAACTCGAAAACTAAGCCGAATTTGAGAATTTAGCTTAAGAGACTTTTAGTAGGAAATTAGATTTTCTATCAATATGGATGGTTTATAAAATTTTATTTAAACATTTATCCAGGAAAAGTTAACAAAAATCAACCTAAACAAGATTTTTAATTTTTTTACTCAATCGGTAATGATTATATTTTGAGCAATGATCTTCGTTAGACATGCTTAAATGAAAACAAAGTAGTATCGAATAAAAAGGGAGAGACAGAAAACGTAACGACCGACGCGACGCCAACGGTCAGTGCTCAAGATACACAAATCTTTCCGTTATATTTCTGTCTTACTACTTAATGTTTTCTATGCGACGAAAACCTCATCTTTTGCGAACTGTCAAACATAAAGTTGCAATCTACAACACCAGGACACATTTCAAAAACCGTCGAACAGAAAATTCGCTCGAATTTAACTTCAAACACTGATGATTTTACTTGTTTATGTTGTATGACATTTCGCAGTTGTCAGCAACCACTTATCTTCTACGAACTGTCAAATATTAATTCGCAACCCACAACATCAGGACTCAATCCACGTACCAAATACAAGGTGTTTTTTTTGACGTGTGGTTTTCAATCCGGCTGGTACTTTTTTCGGAGTTGGTTTTTTTGACAGCTGTCACTTGATTTATGCTCAGTTTGGTTTGCAATTTCATATTGAATAGACTTACTCCTGAACAACGTTTCCAAATTGTGCCCAAATGGGCAAAAAATAAGATTGCCGTTGATACCAATTTTCATAAGCGAATTTTGTTCAGCGATGAAGCTCATTTTTGGTTAAATGGGTACGTGAATAAGCAAAATTTTCGTATTTGGAGTTGAGCAACAAACCATTGTTGAGACGCCGTTACATTCTCAAAAAGTCACTGTCTACATGCCATACAGCCAACGAAATAATGAATTTATTGAAGGAAACTTTTGGTGAGCGCATTATCTCGCGTCGAAGTCGTGGGCCTGTGGCGTGGCCTCAAATATCGTGCGATTTGACACCGCTGGATTATTTTTTGTTGGGTTGTGTAAAGTCGCTTCTTTACGCAGATAAGCCCGAGACGATTGACGCCTTGGAAGAGAATATTCAGCTCGTTTTTGCTGACATACGGCCCTAATTGCTGCAAACAGTTGTCAAAAATTGGGCCTCACGGCTGGAATTTATTCGAGCTAGCCGCGGCGGCCACTTGCCCGAAATCATTTTTAAAACATAATGGCAAACCCTTATCTTTATAAAAAAGCTAAATTCTTGGCCATGACATTAAATTATATGCGTTTTATTGCTTCTTGAAAACCACACATCTAAAAAAAATTCATTCTTAAATTACGATTTTCCACATTTGGATGGAATGGAATATCAAAATTCGCAACCATTTACAATTCGAAGTTCGCTGGTCGTGTATTATGTGCGAGGCACTTAACATCGGTAAAACTCAGCTAAAAGTATTCACATACATACATATATTTAAGATCCGAGCCCTATGTAAAGCTTCCAATCTAAAATTTAAGTTCCCATTCAAATCACCATTGCTTAACAATCAAAGTTGTTAAAAGTTATCTACACGAAACGGAAGACTACTTGTCCTATCCCTTTTTGATACCTTGAGAACTAAAGCTAACCTCGAAATTGAACATCAAGTTCATTATTTCAAACATAACATGGTTCTTCAAATTTCCAAATATACATAAATCATTCAATACACATTTAAAATTGGGCAGTTTAATAGCCTAACAAACCCCACTGTGCGCACACTGTTCATCATCCTCATGATTAAATGAAAAACAAACAAAAAATATCGCGAGATAATCATCCAGAAATGACACAAACCACCGCTGATGGTGCTCAAATGAAAACGATGACGGATGCTTGTGGAGCGTTGACATCCAGCCCCTGGGCTGGGCTGTGCTGGCATTACCAAGCAATACCGCATCGCCCATCATCAGTACAAACATCAGAATCAGCATTGAGCACCGGCACTGGCATAGTGCGGCACTGTGGCATAGCGACAGCCAAAACCGTAGACAGAATAATTTCACATTCGAAATGTTGTGACTTAAGGCACGTGCATAGCACCATGTCATTGTTTCCACGCTCTCTCATCTCATTACTTCTGAATATTTATAGTTTCGAAAGTACTTTCGAGTTTCGACAACGAGATGCCAAGTCTGGGGCTATTGCTGGGGCTGGGGCTGGGGCGTGTTGGGTTCGGATAGTCGGCCTTTTGATGATGCATATGGTATTTAGTTATGTTCGGATGGTTCGCTGATTTGACATCTTGGAATTTGCTCAAACATTTCTTCATTAACAGCGATGTCGCAAGATGACAGCAGCAATGACAGAGACCACGATGACGACATGTCACTTTGTTAGTACTTTCATGTATGTATAGGTAGGTAATTCGTATGATGGCAGAGTACAGCACTCGATGTGTGTATGAAATGCGAATGCGAACGAAGGAATTTAGTGTCGCGACTTCTTCGAATTCGAAGAAATTTGTCACGTTTTCTGTATTCTGCTGTGATTAGTGATGCTGATGGATATAATTTGACACGAATTCGATTTATCTCATCAGACACGTGTGATTGTGACATTTGATACTTTGATGATTGTTTCGAGAGAGAGAGAGAGAGAGGGAAATGTTCCTAAACCGAAAGGAAATACACACCACAGCCAGCGCAAATTGTGGAAATTGATATTCAATGCGAGTGCCAATCAAAGATTATTATTATTTGTAACATTGCGGGGCACGATGCACCGTGCGTCGTCGTTATGCATTTCGAAGCAGCAAAACTCAAAATATATTTAAAAAAAAACAAAAAAAAACAAAATTATGAATTAATTTATGACAAGGTGCATGTTTTTTTTTTCTGAGTCTGAGTGTGCGAGTCTGAGTCTGACAGCTTTGGTTGTTCGAATTGATAAGGTGATCGAACACCAGGCAGGTGTTTATTTATTATTTATTATTATTTTTGATTTGTTTTTCAAATTGAAGAACCATGCGGAAAATTAGTTTCAATTTAGTGTTCTATTCATATAGTTAAGTCACGTTTTATCGAACAATGCCAATTTATTGACTCTGACATCAGTCTTCGCCGTGAATGACATGTGAAAGTTATTTAGTCAAGTTATGAGGTTGTAATATAAAGATCGTGCTGGGAATTCAAAAAAAAAAATCCACAAAGGGAGGTGGTTTTCTATTTTTGTTTTCAATGCAAATTACAAAAACTTATTGAGATGTTTGGAAATTGTTTTTTTTTTATGGAATGGTTAATATAACAGGCATGAGGTGACCACGAAAATGGTGGCTTAAAGGTCTTGAGGAAATATCGCGAAACTATTGAACGTTTTGTGGAAATACAAAGCAAATTTCGCCTTGGATAAACAGATAAATGACTCGAATGCGCCGCATAATGATCCAGAGGTGATTGAAAACACTGACTTCAGAGGTGGATAGCTCGGTCAATTAGAGCGAATGAACTCCGGCTTGCAAAATCGAAATAAAATAAATTTGGTGGAGGAACAGTTCGTGGAGAACCAGAGACTATACTGGCTTACAACGCTCAACCATTCCTATCTGCTTGCTATCAGCTGAATGGAGAGACCCTTAATTTGCTGCTGAATTCAAACGACTTTTTCATGACAAAAGAAACTGTAAGAGAATTTGTCAATTCCACGCAAGAGGCAGTACTAGTGCAAAAAATCTTTTGAGTTGGGAGACTTGGGATTTGATCCCCTTCAGACCTCCGGAAAATAATAGTGTGTTTCGGATCAAAAATCAATTACTTTTTCGTTTTTAAAGTGCGTTGAAATTTTGCACAAATAAATAGCAGTGTATAACGTTTCTAATGAAATGATTTTAATAAGAATAATGCTAATAATAGATACATATTTAAAAAAAAATAAAAAAAAACTCAATGGAGTACTATACAGGGTGTTTTGGATAAGGTGTGAAACATAATAAAACGTGCAGGTTGGGTTGAGGTAGGAAAAAATCGCATAGGAGGGGTGGTCATTTTCCTCCCGTTTAGGTGGGAGGGTCAATTTTATAAAAAAAATTAATTAAAACAGACGAAAAATTATTAAAAATAAATAGCAACACTTATTATGTCATGCTATACTTTTTTGAAATCCATAAATGCATTCTTTAATTTTATTTTTAAATCAAGTCGTTTGAGAAAATAGTTTTTGAGAAATTAATTTTCAAACTCAAAATTTTGAAAAAAAAAATTTATTTTTTTTGTTCAAACTAAATTTTTTCCAAATTTTACGTTATTAAGTACCTACTATTTTTATTGAAGTCAAACAATGAAAACCAGAAGGTTATAAAGACATAAGCAAATATCTAAAACAAAAACAATTGACCTCATTCATACCAATAGGGTAGCTGAAATGATCATATGAATTGGGTTTTTCTTCTTTTTTCAACAAAGTTGATTTTTATATTTGCTTATGTAGTTATATCTTTTAAAGTTTAAGTCCTAGAACCTTCTGGTTTTCATTGTTTGACTTC
This sequence comes from Leucozona laternaria, assembly GCA_932273885.2. Lineage (NCBI taxonomy): Eukaryota > Metazoa > Arthropoda > Insecta > Diptera > Syrphidae > Leucozona > Leucozona laternaria. Next base: position 14,589,527 of record OW026368.1, on the reverse strand, counting down.
AAATTGATAAGAGCATTGAATACTAAAATTAAAAAGAGTACTTAACAAGGTAAAATATTGAAAAATTTCAGTTTTAACAAAAAAATTATTTTTTTTTTTCAAAATTTTTAGTTTGAAAAATAAATTTTCAAAAACTATTTGCTGAAGCAATTTGATTTAAAAAGCAAATTAAATAATGGATTTTAAGCTTTAAAAAAAGATATGAGATGACATTGTGACTCTTGCTATTGTTTTTTAATATTTTGTATTATATAGGGTCCGCCAAATAACTTTTCTTTTTTTTTTTGAAAATGGCGCAAAACATAGAGTGTAGCTTCGGCTGTGTGGCACGTAGCGCCGTCCTGTTGAAACCAAATGTTGCCAATATCCTCCTCTTTAACTTTTGTGAACAAAAATTCGTTCGGCCCGATAACGATCGCCATTGACTGTAACGGTCACTCCTTGCTAATTTTTGAAAAATGGCCCAATTATGCCTCTGGACCAAAATCCGCACCAAACAGTGACTCGTTTTGGGTGCGTCGGCTTTTCAATGTATGCGTGCGGGTTTTCTGTGCCCCAAATGCTACAATTTTGCTTGTTTACCACCCGCCAAGATCAAAATGAGCTTCATCTGAAAAGATAATTTTTTTTTGGCAAAATCGGCATCTTCTCTAAGTCGATCGCATCAGGCCCACTTAGCGAAGCGTATACACAACTATATTCGTTCAGCGGAAGGATAAAACTAATTATCTTTCAAATCAGACATGAGCTAAGTGTTGCCATTCACGAAATACGCACTAGTTGAAAAAAAAATTGTGTGAGTGCCGGGACTCACGGTTAATATGTGTAAACATCAACGTGCGCGGATCCAAAACGGACTTGTTTTTGCTTGAAGGGGATCTTAAGATTTTTTTCACTGAACGCACCCATCCTAGTATGCAGATCGTAACGTTGAACACCGTAACGTTGCACGACGTAACGTTGCACGACGTAACGTTGCACACGAACGTTCACGTTTTTTTTTCACTCTACCGCCAGCATAGATGTTTACACATAAAAAAAAACGTTAGATGGCGGACCCTTTAGCTAAAGTGGCGATTTTTAATTTTCTCGATTTTATCACTGTTTTGCTGATAACTTCCGAAACCGCACGTTTCCGCAGCTGATTCGTATAAAATTTTTTTTTATAAAATCCTAAGCTACAAATAAAAACTAAATGTAAAGCGTGGGAAAGCGTGGCCAACTACTAAAAGTCTCAGTGAACTTAAAAAATATTTTTTTTTCATTTTATTTTACATTTTAATTAATTACTTGTGAAATAAATCATAAAATTAAAATCCTGAAGTAGTTTTAAAGTTTCCATAATATAAGCTTTTCAGAAATGTATAATAATTTATACCTATTCCTACAAAGTCTTATAGAATAGAATTATTGAACCAAACGGACTTGAAAGGAAAATCCAAAAAAATAACAAACAATTTTTCGTTGTTTCTTACATTATGTAAAATTCTTGCATTATCGTAAAGATTGACTATTTAGCTTTAAAATAAATAAAATGTCAGTAGCGACTTTAGTAAAAACATTTATAATTTGCTATTGTTCTACCATTTTCCACTGTGCAGCGGCCGGCGTAACAGTCCTACGCAATAATCATAACGCCACGAGCTAAATTAAAAGAGTCTCCATCAACCCGTTAGCATTGTTAATGCTTCTAAAACGCCATCATCTACAAATTCTAATGACCCCTCTCATACAGCTTCTACAACGCATTAAATCCCAATCAGATTGAAAGATTTATCGAAACAGCACACAGACAGAACCCCCTGAAGTCGTATATTTATCCATTCGCAGACACTTTACACACTTAATTTTGATTAAATTGGATGCATTTTCTATCCAAACTGCGACTGCAACTACTGTGACTCTTATTTAAATGAAGATTTACAACGACTTAAATGTAAAGCTGCAATAAATATACAATTTAACTGCAATATTCATAAATCAAATGATTAATCATCATGATTCCTGCAATCATACACACATCACACACACAAAAAAAAACAGTATAGGTTCAGTTTTTAATTAAAATCTCTTCACTTTAATTTGATTTTTGAATTTTCTCAAAAGAAAAATAGAAAATCAAAAAATTATCTTCGCTGGATATGATCATATCGTTCTGCCAGAAATGCCTGAGCTCGCTTGATGCCTATACCAACCTCTTTTTTTTCATTTTTATGAGCAGCAGTTCAGACTTGTGCACTTGTGAACAAAATATTCACACACTGATCCTCTTGCCCCTTCTCCACCGTCTATTGAAGGAAAATCTCAAAAAGATCCCATTTGGGCGTAACGCTTCAGATACAAATTAAGGGTGACAGAGATACCCGACTGTTCCGTTTGCATTTTTCAAGCGTCGAAAATGAGGCGCGCAGCGAGTACTGAATGAATAATGTGCATCTAATTCAGACTAAATCTTCAATTATTTATGGTCTAATTATGAAGATTTCATTTCGAGGAAATGGAGTAGGTATCTTTTTTGTCTATACTACACGTAAACACAGACTTTTATGAAGAAGATGAGATACTGCAGAAGCCGCAGAGGTCTTCATTTGCTTCCAGTTTCAGTTTCGATTCAGCTATGGCTATATGGAAGAAATTGTTGTATTTACCCAAATATTTCTTCGTTGAGCATCTCCACCGTTGTTGGACGCCATCTGTGATTGTTGGTTTGATTGGATTTTGGAGTAAACATTGATTTGTATCTTTGTTTTATTGCTTTTTTGTCTTGTATTCGCAATAACTTAAGCGGGTTTATCTTTGTTGGTTTATTTAGATTTTGAGGCTTTTGATGTTGTGAAATAAATTATCTAACCGTGTATCCAGCAACACCTTTATATTATTTCAGATTTCACTTCGAAAATATACGATTATTATTTTTGAGTAATTTTCTTACATTTATGGTAATAATACACTTGGTGGAACATTTTTTGTGAACTAATTAAAACAATTTATTGGGAGGTTTTGAATGGCACTAAATAATAATTAAATATTTCAGAAATTAGATCAGCACTAACGTAAAAAATAAAAAAAACATACAAGACACGAGAAACACCTTAGGCGCGTTGTTAAAGAAGAAATGGCGAAATATTTTTTTTGATAAAATATTTTTTTTTTTTCTATTATTATTTATTTTCTGGGGCAAAAAGTATTAAAATTGGTTGATGTTATCTCAAACGGTGCCTGCTGATAAGATTTTGAGTAGGTATATTGTTTATTTCGCCAAGGGCAGATATTTTGGGTTTCATGAGCTTGCTATAGAGGTTGCAAAATTATCTTGAATGGAATGCTTAACTGATATCTATAGGTACATAGTCATATACACTATACGTACAGGGTGTTTTCAAGAGTCGAAAACGGGAAAAAACTTTCAAAAAACAATTTGCAATAAATCAGTAGGAATGTGTGATGTTTTATGGTGGTAAATTTTATATTTCAGGGAAAGGATGTTGGAGGAATTTTTGATTTATATGTGTTTTTGACGTAAGAAATTCTTGAAAATCGCAATTTTTAAAGATCAGTATTTGATAGTTTTTTATTTTTATCTTTTTAAGGGATGAATTTAAAAAAAAAAAATTCAATTTTGGATATAAAATTTAAGTCTACTTCGTACTGTTTTGGGTATAAAATATAATTTTTTTGTCATTTAAGCATATACTAAGCAGCTTAAATCCAAATTTTCGACAATCAACATAGTTGCCGCTTCATTGAATTAAAGGGTGAATTTGTTTTTTTTTTTTTGAGAATAACCACAACTACCCTTTTGATTTCTGACAAGAAAATTGAGTTTCAAAATTTTGAAAATATGATAATTTTTCATATTTCGAATCATAAGAAAATGATACAAAAATATTAAAAAAAAAAATGATTCGACTTTTTTTCTGGTAATTTTTTTTTTTTTTGAACAGAGCAAATATTCCACATACGCCATAGTGAACGACTTTGTTTGTAAATAAGTCATCAGAGAAAATTGATTTTATTAGTCTTTCTGCTCTAATAATAAATTCACTTTTAGTAAGAAGTCCGCCACTGATAAATTGTAGTGAAAATAGCTAAATATATAATACAAAGTTGGTTTAGTTACACCATTTATAACTCAAGACCAGCTAGTACGATTTTAATGATTTCTGATATGTTGGATTAGTCTCCGCCCTGAATAGCAGAATAACTATTAAAATATCGGGAAAAATCATTTTGTAGGGTGAAATGGGGTTAAATGAAAAAGAAGTATTCGATTGAAAAAACTCTAACTACATTTAAAAGGTTATTCTTAGGAAATTGCTTTAAGGATATTTTTTTTAAATTGATCCACTTGTAGGGCAAAATGCGGTAAGAACAAAAAAAATGTCCGATTTAAGAAATTCTTTTTTGTTTGAAAGGTTTTTCTTATCAAATGGCTCGAGGGAAATTCTTTTTCAAACATTGTTATTTGTAAGGTGAAATAGGGTAAATAGAAAAATGTTCGATATAAAAATTTCTATTTGTGTTTGAAAGGATATTTTGAGTGGATGGATTTAGGAATGTTTTTTTTCAAAAATTTGATACTAATAGGGTAAAAGGGGGTTGAAACGAAAAGTGATATCCGATTTAAAAAATTATGTTTGTGTTTTAAAGGTTATTTTAAAAAAATTGCTATATTTATAGCGTGAAATGGGATAAAAATAAAACAGTTACTTTCGAATACAAAAATTCCTTCTGTGCTGGGAAATCAATAAAGGTTAGACTTGGAGGATTACAGTTTTACAAGCGTGAAGTGGATTAAAACCCAGAAAGTAGTATTCGAATACAAAAAGTCAAAAAATAACATTCAGCCCTATCACGAATTCTATCGTAATTTTTCCGAATCCCGAAAAAAAACTATCACAGATTCCGTTCGTAATGGCAACTTGTATGAGATTTTCCGATACGATGGATTCTGTGATACTTTTTTTCGGGATTCGTAACAAGTTTCCGATTACAATTGAATTCATGATATTTATGAATTTTAATGCAAAGCTTATCTTTGTCTACTCGTGCGAAGCCGGGCGGGGCAACTAGTACTTTAATAACAATTGAAAGCCAAGTCAGAGAAATGTTAACGCATACAGCCCTATTAATAAGGAAAACGTTTAATTAACATCTTTTACGGGAGTTAACTTAACCATGGATTAGGAGTAAACTCTCGAGTTAAAATTTCAGAAAAAAATAAATTTGAAATTATTAATTAAATATTCGGCTTTGCTAAACCACTCTCTTCTGTGTATTAGCTTACTGGCAGTTAGTATAAACGTCAGTTAACAGACATTTTATCAGTGCGATTATGCACTTAATCCATGACTTAAAGATAATTCACTTTTATTAATAGGGCTATTTATGTATTCACCACACACTTTAATTTTAATTAATTAATTATTATTTTAAGGTTTATATGAAACTAATAATATTTTTATATTTAAATTTATCATTATCTTTCCCATAAATTGCTGTTTTCCATACAAAATTTAATCTGCTTAAAATTTTTTCGAAAGCTTATTTATCCAATTTACCCCAAAGGAATATTAAACTTAAATGTGAACCCTACTACCTTAGAATTAAAATAATATAGAATATCAACATTTTCAATTATTTTAAATTTAGTATAGAATATTAAATGCCATTCTAATACAGTGAACATTTATTTAAATTTAATTTAAAAATACAAAATTGAAAAATTGTTTAAGAAAACCACTGAAACGTCATCACTATCAATTTATTGTAAATATTCTCAAGCATCATAAAATCATGTACCTCTTTTTAAATCAACATTTTTATGTAAATTAATTTCAATAAACTATTAGAAAAAATCATTGTTGTCCCCATAAAGCTCGACCTAACCCATAAAGAGAAAAAAAAAAAAAAACAATTGCAAACGTTAAAAAAAGCCCCACAAATTACAATTCAACTAATCAATGTCAATTTTTTTTTAAGTTTGATCAGAGAATAACTGAATTCATATAGCTAACTAGAACATGACCTCACCAACGCAATGCTTTTGTGAAGTATTCTAGGCTTTTCTCACCTAAACTACGAGTATTTTGAGATGTTGTGTTTGCTTCTGAAACCACTCTAATCATCGCACTTACGTCATTTTGTGCACGACAATTCAACTCAACTGTATAGACTCTATATGCCCCGCAGTAATCAGTAGTGACCTCAGAATGTGTCAAGAATTTCGTGTTGTTGATTTTCTATTAAGTTTTAAATCTTGCATTTTCTTTGCATTTTTTTTAATTGGCTACTTAGAATATTATCAATACAATTACTTTGTCAATTTTTCAATGGGAAATGTAATTGCATAATTAGAAAAAAATTAGTTTAGAATTCATCATTTCTGTTCTTTTGTTAGTTGATTATGTGTACCAACCAACCATCAGCCTTAACTGGGTTGGGTATGCGGCTTTTAGTTGCCATTTATTACCTTTCTTATAACAATAACACCAAGAATCATGCTCCTTAATTGCATCTCCATGCAGCATCAATCCAATTATCGTCTACACATCCTGAAAGCTATTGCCAACGTCTTTTCACAAACCATTCCTCTTTTTCTCTATTCACTAGAGGACAGGAACGTATTTGTTATCAAATGTAGGCCTTTTATTAAAATTTTTGAAATGAAAATCTCTTTAAATTTTTGTTTTATTGGTTAAGTTTGATGGTTCAAGGAGATGCAAATCGGGCTTACAAATGTGGATGAATGTTAACGACATTTTAAAGCCAAAATATTTAACGTTAAAGTACGTTAATTTTGATCGCCACCATAGTCAAGTTTTTGACACGAAGGGCCAGTTTACCCAGTGGTGAGTTAAGCCAGAGTTAGTTAACTCTGGAAGTATATTAACCCACAGTTTACCGAGGAAGCAGTTTTTTTTGGTGTAGAACGCATGTGGAACGACTAAACAAACTGAGTTAACTCATAAAATTAAATGGGTTAACTCGCGATTAACTTTAATCTGGGACTAAAAAATTGGACATAACGGTCATATTAATCATTTTGTATTTAAATGGAATTTATATCCACATTTTCTAAATCCGGAGTTATTAAATCTATGTTCAAAATATCCTTATGCTAAATAATCTGGATGTAATTAAAGGGTTTTTCAACAGGGACGCTACAAAAGTAGAGCAACAGGGACAGCAAACCACGCCATATTTCTTGCCGCTCTTTTGACATTTCTCTTCAGTAAGATTTGCCATTTCGTGATGGAAAGATATAAGAGCCAACAACGAGTTGAAATTATTAAAATTTACTACAGAAACTCGGAGTCAGTGGCCTCAACGTTAAGAGCGCTACGTCCAATTTATAGTCGTCATAATCGTCCTAGCAGATCAATAATTGAGCGTCTAGTGGAAAAATTTGAATCCACAGGCACAGTAGAAAATGTTCCCGTGCCAATTGTGCGAAAAGATCTTGGCCTACATCCTTACAAGATTAAATTGACGCAAGAACTGAAGCCGCTTGACCACCAGAACCTTCGTATGTTCGTGAATTGGGCTGAGCAACAACTTGAAAATGATTCGGATTTTCATCGAAAAATCATCTTCAGCGATGAGGCTCATTTCTGGATCCACAGCAATCCACACGTCATTCATTGCATCCCGAAAAAATTACGGTTTGGTGTGGTTTATGGGCCGGCGGCGTCATTGGGCCGCACTTCTTCCGTGATGATCAAGACCGGCACGTTACTGTGAATGGGGATCGCTACCGTTCAATGATAACCGAATATTTTTGGCCCCAATTGGATGATATGGACTTGGAGGACATGTGGTTCCAAGAGGACGGCGCCAAAAGCCACACAGCGAATTTTTACAATCAATTTATTGGAAACCAAGTTTGGAGAACGTGTTATCTCACGAAATGGTCCAGTCCCTTGGTTGCCTCGGTTAGACTATTTCCTGTGGGGCTACGTCAAATCTGTGGTATATGCCAACAAGCCAGTGACGATTGATGAACTTCGTACGAATATCGAACGTGAAATTGCAGCAGTATCGGCCGATTTATGCTTGAAAACCGTCGAAAATTGGGTTCAGAGTCTGGACTTCTGCAAGCGTTCCCGCGGTGGCCACGCAAAAGAAACCGAGTTCCATACATAATGACATCGAACTAATTGATATCCGAAAACGTTTTTGTTTTATTTAAAAAAAAACTTTTGTAGCGCTCTTATTGAAAAACCCGATACATACTACGTAAACAAGTCTTCTGACAGCAGTTTACCTACAATTGAATTTAAAAAATGGATCTTAATGTGAATTTATCGAGTTAATAATAAAGAATAGATTTAAAGTAATTTTAATCTGGATTAAATTTTTAATCTGGATTAATCGAGTGAATAATATGGACGTTAGTGGGTATATGTACCATGGGCCAAGAGTTTTTTCTACTTCGGGTTTTCTAAAATCGGGTTTTTACATTGTTAGTGGAAGTTATTGACTTACGGGTTAGGTATTACCGTATTTTTTTCATTAAAGCTGACCACATTTTGTTACAGTTTTGCAATCTGTTACTTTTTAGTAGTGTTAATAATATTACATTCAAAAATTAAAGAATTATTGATTTTTGTTAAGTTATGTCTTTTCGGAACCAATAATTACAAATACGGCCCTTATAGCACTCGGAATATTGTTCGATGAGAATCACTCAAACAGCATAACTTCTTCATGACGTGTATACATACTTCACTTCATTCCCCATAGAGAACATTCCATAATTGATTTATAATCCCTGAACCTCTTTTTGCTGTGTTTTTGATTCCTCTTTGTTCCATTTTTCCTTGCTTTTAGTTGGAGAAGGTGACAACTGGTATAAAGTCCAAAAGGAAGGAAGCGTACTCAACATCACAATCAGCATATCCAAAAATGAAAAATCGCAGACTGCCAAATGGTTTTATAAAATCCATACATAAGCATGTTTCAATGCACAACGAAGCTATCTATATAGAGTGTCTGTCTTTTTGCCTGTCTGACAATTTAAGCCAACAAAACATGTCGCGACGTCGGTCGTTGATACCACCAAAATCGCGTGTAGCATGTTCGACAGAAAAAAAAATTAGTCATTCTCTTATGCTCGTATTGTGTCTGATGGGACTCTGGAATCGTGCTTCCTGGGTCCAATGAACCCCTTTATAACGACGAACGGTGATGTGCAAATGCGGGTTCCATCGAAATTTAAAATTCAGAAATTGTCATTCTTTATCAGTTTTGTGGGACATCATTTCTATAGGTTCCTACAGCATATCTTCTCACAGATCTGGAGAATTTGTCGTTTATTGTTTTTTTTTCTTTGGAAATCGGGCCTTTTTCAAAGTCAAACTTTATTTCTTTTTAGGAATTTCAAAAGTTTTATTATGCTCAAGCCTTTTTTATTGTCGGATTGGTCATTGATTCATTACAGTGTTTCCTCATATTGGCTATTTGTGCAAATTATTATGGGAACTAAGCTTGTTAGCCATTTCGACAAAAGTTAAATTCGCAACACAACTAATGACGACTGGCCGACCGCCAATCAAACAAACAAACAAACAAACATTAAAAGTTGATGTGGGAAATCAAATTTCATTTCGTCGATTGCAATGTTTTGGTAATTTAAGTAAAACTCATTCATTTATTACGAGGGCAAGCGTTTCAATTGAATTGCCAAGCCAAGCCAAGCCAAGCCATCACATCACAACACACAAAAACCGACCCGATGGACCATGGGGATTGGCAAATGTCTTGTTGTATGAATGGTAGGTAGGTATAGCTTTATGAGCAGTTTCGAAATTAACTACCTACCTCTGGGAGCCTATACTATATGGTCTTATTTTCAACCGGCTTTTGGCACTATTTTGTGTTGATAACTTAAGCCAGGGCCATATAGCTACTGAGAAGAGGAAATTTGATCGGGTATACATGAAACACAACTGTAAACTGCAAATTGACAATAATATTAACATACATATAGTGTTTCAGGTTATAGGTGGCAAAGTTTCTTGAACTATTTCATTGCATTTTATTTGCACAATGAACATTTGTGTTTTACTTGCAATAAATGTGTAGGTGCAATTAAGGGCAAGTTTTGGATTTGTAGAAAAATCGAACTCGAGATTAAAATCAGTTTAGTTCGGGGTGGCTCAAAACTTAACTCTTGGATCGAGTTTTGGAAAAATAATTATTTCATTTTAATTCGTTTACCGTCTTTCTTGTATTTAAATACAAAGCAAAACATAATTTTCATGTAAAATACAACAAAACAATAGATTACAGCCGCTTAGTTAGCGGCGATACACACAGAGTCTTATTAATAAAAACGATTTATCTTTAAGTCATGGATTAAGTGCAAAATTGCATTAATAAAATATCTGCTAACTGACGTTTACTAACTTCCAATAAGCTTATAAACCGAAGAAGGTAGTGTAGCGAAGGCAAATTGGTCAAATACATTTTTTTTTTTTCTGAAATTTTGAGTCGCGAGTTATGTTAGGTTAGGGTAGGTAAGGTCAATGGGCTGACAGTGGATCTTGTTCCCGTCATACTTAGATCAATATTGATCCATTTTGGTACCTTGATGGATTGGATCATTCCTTTAAATATATAACCTATGAAATCTTATGGAGTATCAAGCCATTTGGAGGCGTTGATGATTTAAGATGTTATCACCTATTGACTTCGAGATTTCTGGTAGATCGTTGAAGAAATAGCTACCCAAAAATTGTTTCCTTATATTGCAGAAAGCCGGACAGTGACCTAGGTAGTGGAGGGTATCCTCCTCTACTCCTTCGTCTCCACAGCCTCTGCAAATGTCTTCAGTACTTAGTCTCATATTCTTTCTATGATATCCTAAGTGATTATGTCCTGTGATTATTCTTATCAAAAGATTCAGTGATCTTTTATCAGGTTCATTATTTTGTCCGTTTTTTTCTTGTTGTAGCTAGGCCACAGATTCTTTGTAGTGGTACAAGTTACGAGTGAGTTCCATCTGTCATTGGTAAGTTCCATTATCTTCTTACCATATTTCCTGTTTAATGGCACAGGGTGGAATTTTAACACTGGAGTTTATTAGGCTTAGTTCTAACGATGAACCAGTCCTTGCCAGTTCATCTGCTTTTTCATTTCCTAGAATTCCACAGTGTCCAGGGACCCAGCAGATTCTGACGATGTGCTGCGTGGCAAGAACTCTTAGCTCTTCCCGAGAGCATGAAACCAGCTTGGATCTTATTTCTGTGGCAGAGATAGCTTTGTTTGCTACTTGGCTGTCAATGTAAAAGGTGATGTCAGCCTGTGGTATCGCCAGCATTAAGACCTGTTCAGCAGCCTTTATCACTGCTAGAACCTCTGATTGGAAGACACTGCTGTAATTAGGGAGTCTATAAGAGTTGGCTAAAACGAGGGACTCTGAGAAGGAGCCCGCACCTACTCCTGTATCCATCTTCGATCCGTCGGTGTAAATTTCTACCATCGGTTTATCTGATTGGTGTAAACCAGCATCCTATTCCTCCCTTGTGGAGATGGAGACAGTTCCTCCTGTTCCATGGTTAACTAAACTCACGGAGTAGAGGTTAATTAAAGTGTTTTTTTTTATTAAAAGGGATGTTAAAAGCTTAGCTTTGCCATCTATTTCACAATTCCCGAAAATACACAATCTTTGGCCTATGCGGGGAACGTCTGGGATACTCTTTCTTCATTGTCCGGAATGGTCTTCTGTTTATCGCACTTATAGTAGATAATATTCTAAATTTATTGCCTATTCTTAAAATCAGTCAGAGACTTCTCAAATTAACGACACAAACCGAACCAACAATTGAGAAAAGGAAATTGAAAACGAACAGAATTTATGAACTGTCAAACGTCAAAATAACCTAAACGTCATGCCCAGCTATGGATTTTCGACCTGATGCATAAAGTGTAAATATAATATTTTTTCAGCTCTTAACAATCAGTCGTGGTACACGTAGGGAAAAATCTCTTCACGTATAGGGATTTCCGATTTGTAAATGACACCGTATAGGGAAAAAAGAACAGATTTTTGAAATATTTGAATTTTATATGGTGAGAGTGTAGGCACTTTCAGAATTTTACTAAAAAATATTTCTATGTTTTTTTTTTTTTTTAATTTTACCATTCATTATATCTCAAACAATTTTTTTTTTATTAAAAACCTAACCTCTAAGCCTAAATTTCAAGAGCTATTATATTCTTAAAATTGTACTAGTTTTTGTCAATTCTCTGTCATTCATTTTTCATTCACTGTCATATATACATACATGTCCCATTATGCTATATAAAATATGACACAATATTTGTTGTGAGACAAAGTAGTATTAGGCTCCATAATTTTGTTTGTCATGTAAATTTTACTATGACACTTATATGACACTTTTGAGCCATATTTATTTTGCAAACTTGCCATATTTATATTATAATGTAATACTGCCTTAAGAGTAGATATACAATTTTGTGCATTTTGGTAAAGTAGTGAAAAAATAGGGAATTTTCTGTTATGCCGTGGGTATTTTTTTTTTATTTCATGTGCCATTACTGCTTACAATTGCCAGACAAACAATTTTCGCAAGTAAAAATACCTCTTTTTATCGTTTGGCAATCTCTGATTGATTCCCAAACACTTTGTTAAAAGTCTATATATACTCTCTAATTATGTATGAAGCTTATATAGCTTGTTGTCTTAAAATTAGAATGTCAAATTACATTTTATTTTGAAAATTGTTGGGGCTGTCAAAAATATTCTTTCTCCGTTTCATTTGATTTTGGCTTTTCAAAATGCAAAAAAATGAAGAAAAACTTAAGAAAATTTAGAAATCAATATTCTAGTACAATGCTGCTGCCACAGATCACCTCTAAAAACAATGTAAAAGATCACGTGACAAAAAAAAAAATTAAAATAGCAGAGGCAGGAAGATTTGCCACTTCCTCGAAAAAATCAGTTCCGGTTGCAACATTATAAGCTATCAGCTCAAAATTCAAAAAATACCATTTCCCCATCATTCTATATACATAATTTGGCTTTTGACTTGTTCATGTCCGCTTTGGATCAAGTCACTTATGTTAGGCATATATATGTACATATATCGCCTCCTCTACTTATGCACTAAATCTTTCTAAAGACCTCACAGCTCTATCAATGACTCACAATTGATTACACACATTTTCAATTAGATAAAACCTTTTAAGGTTCCTGGCTATAAAATCTACGGCGGCCGGCGGCGGCGTTGCATCTACGCAGTGCATATTATGAAAATGTCAACCACACCTTTTCAATCATATCAGCAATCTGTCATCACTCTGACGCTCTTCAAATGCAACATTTTTTGTTATCAATCTGCATAAATCAAGCTCTTGACTCTTAATGATGTGCTTGTGCATGTGCATGTTGAAAAGTTCATGAAACTTTGAACGTGACTTACATTGAAGTAATTCAAACAAACATGCCAGCGACAGATTTACAATTGAGATAATACCGTTGTTTGGGTTTAATATAATTACATCAACAACAACAAAAATAAATTGTGGCGGCTAAATTCAAATAAGCTTACTAGAACGTTACGAACGTTGTTGTAAATTAGAAGCTTTTTACAAAATAACGAGTTGTAGCGTCGCATCGGTCGTAGTCGTTGTCCGTCCCACAGACTACATGAAAGATTTGGGATAATGAGTTCAAAAATGGATTTTCTAAAAAATTACGTTTATTAAAAATATAAAAAAAAACTAGTAACCATAATCAAAACTGAACCTTATAATATTCAGAATGAAAAAACCAAACGTCCCCTTTCTAAAGGGTTTTCCAATAAGAGGTGTTATTTTAAATAGCCCGCTATTTCGGTAGCTGTCACTTTTGAAGCTGTCATTTTTTGACATTTGACAAGTAGAAACTACGCCATTAATAAAAATGGAACGATACACGCTTCAACAACGCATTGAAATTATTAAAATTCACTATAAAAATGGTGAAAATTTGGCAGAGACGGTTCGTAAAAGTAAAACATTTTTGGGTCGTCGTGAAGCACCTTGTCGGACCGCAATACAGAAATTGGTGGACAAATTCGAGTTGTTGGGACAAGTTAGTGATGTGAAGAATAAAACCCGTGCACGTCGCTCAAGAACAAGTGAGAATATTCCTGTTGTAGCCCAAAGTGTTGAAGAAAACCCAGGTTTGTCCATTCCTCGTCGTTCTTTGGAATTAGGCATTCCACAAACGTCATTACACCGTATTTTGCATAAAAACTTGGGTCTTAAGGCTTATAAAGTTCAGTTAACACAAGAACTCAAGCCGGCTGATCATCAACAACGTCGTGTCTTTGCTGATTGGGTCCTTGAAATGCATGAAAATGATCCGAAATTTCATCGAAAAATCATCTTGACTGATGAGGCCCATTTCCACCTCGGAGGCTACGTCAACAAGCAAAACTGTCGCATCTGGGGCTCGGAAAACCCAAGAGTTATTGTTGAAAAGCCTCTCCATCCTCAACGTGTGACTGTTTGGTGCGGTTTGTGGTCCGGCGGGGTCATTGGACCTTACTTTTTCGAAAATGAGGCTGGAGCAACAGTTACGGTCAACGGATTGCGCTATCGAAAGATGATTAGTGATTTTTTATGGCCGGAATTGGATGGTATTGATCTGGACAACGTTTACTTTCAACAAGATGGCGCTACGTGCCACACAAGCAATGAAACCATCGATCTTTTACGGGAAAAGTTTCCGGACCGTGTTATCTCTCGAAGAGGTGATCACAATTGGCCACCGAGATCTTGTGATTTAACACCTTGCGACTTCTTCCTTTGGGGCCACGTGAAATATAAGGTCTACGCCAACAGCCCAGCGTCGATTCAAGACCTCAAAGATGGAATTCGTGAGGCTATCGAGGACATAGGGCAGCGACTTTGCGATTTGGTTATGGAAAATTTCATGAAAAGGATATGGTCCTGTAAGCGTGGTCGTGGTGGCCATTTGGCTGATGTTGTGTTCCATTATTAACGGCATACCTTCCTCTTTATAATGAAATAAACATCCGATCATTTATCTCAAAAAATGCCATTTTTCTTTGAATATCAAAATAACACCTCTTATTGGAAAACCCTTTACTAACTCAAGCCTTCTCGATTGAATTTGACATTTTTGATGGTTGGCTTATGTCAGTAGACGTCTCAAATGTTGAATTTAGAACTTATACTTCACTTAGGTTTAATGAGTGATTTTATAAAACTTCAAAGTTTCAGGAGTCTAAAATTTAAAATAGAATATACCAATTTTATTGCTGTGCGATGAGTGGAAAAACTCTTAAATCACTGTCAAAGGGTGTACAAAAAACCACTTTTTTGTGCAGTGAAACTCACTAAAATTACTAAAATGTCCATAACTCAAAAAGTGGGCGTGGCACATGGTCAAATGAGGTGTCATATGAAAGATTATAACATCACGCCAATTTTTACTCAATATCATATTTTTGCGATCAGTCAAAGTACCGTTTTTTCACCGTGAAAGGTCACTAAATCACTAAAACGCCTTTAACTCGAAAAGAGGGCGTGGCACATGAAAATTTGGTTATGCAGTTAGCTAATGAATTTACGCAACTTTTGATACCAATATTTTTACTGTGAGATGAGTAGAAAAACCCTTAAATCATGGTCAAAGGGTGTAAAAAAAAAATACTTCTTAGTCAATACTCTGCCACTGTTTCTCGTTAAGTCTTTGTGAATTTTGGTTTTTATTTAATTTTTTAATTCGCCTTTTTTATGACAAACGGCAATCTGACAATCCAACAATCTCTATATCCTGAGCGTGATTTCAAATCGGAATCACTTCATTAGTTTTGAAGGTGTGTATGTAGGTGGATTTAAATAAATTAACTTGTAATTTATAACAAAACAAACTTAATTTGAAGCGCCACTTAACTCTTGAAAGGCGGTCACAGATTTCAAAAGAGATAATGTAGTGCGCAATTTTTTTAGTACACAGAAATGTTTGCAAATTTCCCAAAATAGAAATGTCCCAACAGTGACCACGAAAATCGTGCTTGGAAATTTTAATGTTAAATATTTTTTTACAATTTTTTGAGAAATGACGTAAATTGTCTACCGGTTAAGTGTTTGTAATTCCATCAGACAACAATTGTGTGAATGAAATTATAAATTTCAATGGAAATTTTTGTATTTATTTTTTTTTTTTGTTGCTAACTATTGTACACACTATATGAAGCAGTTTTTTTTTTTTTTTTTTTTTTGTTGTCAAGTGAGTGATAGTTAACCTAATTTGTTAAATGTTTCGCGCTACCTGTTATTAATAGTTTTATCTTACATCTTTTGTTTGTGTAACGTGTAAGTATAATGTTTTTGGAAGCACTTTAAAAGAGAATCGACCGATGTGAGATGATATTATAAATAATTAGGAAATTCCTCGGGGCGGTTTAACTACTGAATTGGGCTCTTTTGTTGTCAAAATTTCTACGAGATTAATCAAAGATTATTTCGGCAGCGGAATCAATTTTAACTGTCACTAATTGGCATACATATTTGGAAATGGATATTTGGATATAATTAATAAGATTAATATGGAAAAATGGTCATCATTAGATGGAGAGCTTTTTAGTCTCAAACATATGTACGTACATTTTACAGATTAATACCTGAGAAAGATATTCAACATCCCTTATAAGTGTTAAATAGATTCGTAAATGATTTGATACAATAATTAGCTAAATCAGCTAGAGTATGTTGTGAGATAGCTTCATCTTTATTTATGAGTGTGATAAAATTATACCTAGATAAGTCAAGTCAATGGATAATCTTCAGAAACAACTCAAATTTTGATAATTTTTTATTTAAATTTTTATTTTTTTTATGGATTAATTGAAATAAGAATTTTTTGGTTAGGAAGCATTAATTATATACATAATTGTATTTTTGAATAATAATAAGATGAGGTGGATTAAGTGTAAGCCATAAATCAAGAACTCGACTTTAAAGTTCATTGGAATGGTTACTTCGATAAAACTAGTTTATTGCACTAAGGTGCAGTTTTTCGTTTCGAAATTAAAGTTAAAGCCGAGTTAACTCATCAAATTTAGTGAGTTAACTCATAATTGACTGACCAAATGCTTTTGACGTTTTATCAACCGATTTTTTTTCAGTCACTCCGCATGCATACTTCACTGACAAAAATGCTTCTTCAGTTAATTGTGAGTTAATTTACTTCTACAGTTAGCTAACTTTGGTTTAACTCACAACTGAAAAACTGTATGCTGAAAAAGTTCTTACTTGAAGAATATTTTTTCTATAGTAAAATCAATTTATAATTGTGAAAAATCGATATAAGTTCAAATGTTAGACTTTTTAAATTTTGTTCAGTGATTCATCCATTTAACTCCTTTTATAAAAAGTAATTTTTTTATAATATTTTGTATTATTCAAAGAGAAAAAAAAGAGCATTCGAAAAATGTTCGTCTTTAAATTTTGAACATTTTTTTTATGTTTAATCGTTAGAGGTGTTCAAAAGGAGCCTCAGGTACACTTTACAACTGTCTAGCAGTATTGCTTTGGCAGCCATCTTTAATTAAAGGTAATATTTTGGTTTTTGTTAAATAACTCTTTTATTTTTAACTTTTGACCAAAAATTTTCATAACAGAAATTGTTTAAAATTTCAATTTTGGTCATAACAGTTTTTTTTTCCGACGATTGATATTTTTCGATTTAATCTAAAAAATAAGAAGAAAACATCGTTTTCGTTACTTATTTCTTTAAGTTAGGCCGAGACGTGAAATGTGACAACACACTACGATTGAAGTGCTTCACCAAATTTGGTTCAAAAATCATAATATACAAAATCGGTTTGTTTATGCTCATTTTTTCCATAACCGTATTAGTTTTTCAATTAAAATCGTAGTCGTTCAGTCCCAATACCGGACTTGTTGATTAAAAAAAAATTATTTAAATGTACCTGCATATATTTTTTTCTAAAAATAAAGTCTTAAGTAAATTTCAACTATATGATGCCGAATTATTATTTTCGACGAATAAGGAGACACCCTGTACACTGTACACTAAGTATTTGGATTAACAAAAAACGGTTAAATTAGCTTTTAACGGCCTTTAGTCCATTAAAATTGGCGTTTCGTCCCGGCGATCTCACTTGGACTCATCAGTTGACTAGTGAGGGCCTTGTCAATACGCAATTTTTATTAAGTTCAGTTCAACTTACATGAACTTTTTGACAAAAATCCAATGTGAACTATAAGTGAGTTCGCCGGGACGAAACGCCAATTTTTATGGACTAAAGGCTGTTAAAAGCTATTTTGAATCAATAATTCAACAAGTCCGATTATAGTGCTAAGTCTTCTACTTGGCTGATGTATTTCAGAAGTATATAGAATTTGTATTATAAAAACCTTCATACAAAAACCGTTAGATTTGTTTACATTGGTAAACATTTACTTATGCACACATATTAAAATTTGAACTAACTGCTCTTATTTATTTTTTTTTAAACTGGCTCGTAAGACAAGAAGAAAACTGTACCGCTTTTTTTTCGTCAGTTCCTCGTTTATAAGATTTTCCAAAGATTAAAATAAGTAGCACTTCTTGTTTGAATGTTTTAACGATCTACAAATTTAGACAAAGTTCATTGAATTTTCAAATCAAAAATTTAATTTTTCTTTAATTAAATTATTAAGAAGCGCGAGAGAATTGAAAACCAAAAAATGACAATTTGTGAGAGCTTTGAAGATATCAGTCGCGTGACGTTCATATAACAAGATTTCTTTCCGTTTTCCCTTTTAAAACTTCCACCAAAAACATAAAAATACTAAGATATAAATTTGAATATTTTCACCTAAATAATAATTTTTACATATACGTAATTGTAGCCTATTATTATCCCGTGATTTTAAATCTTCAATCTTTAAGATCCCATCATCAGAACTCATGTTATAAGCTTCTAATGGCAGACATATAAACCTAATAAATTCATGCTTTCGGTAAATAGTATTAGGCTCATACCTTTGAAACACTTTAAAACATCGAATTTTAAATTTTTGAAACCACCTCATAAACCAACTTTTAATAAAAACAACCAAAATATTCTACAAAAAATGTTCAAACTATTTCACTTTTCAATTTCTTCTAGTCTAATCTAATCTAATGATTTTGTCACAATTGTTTAGGACGACAAATTTCTTAAAAAAAAAAATAAAAACAACTTTCGGTTCATCCTCGTTTTTAAAATGTATTTTAGGAGTTGCCTGCACTTACCTATACACTTGTTTAAATTTAATCAAAATCGTCAAACAATTTTTTTGAATTTTTCATCTAAGGAACTATGTATACATACATTTAAAAGCTTTGTACCAAATTCTAAGCATTTTCGTCAATTCTCTTAAGATTCAAGCTCAATGCACAAATGGACGAACGAACACAAAGCATATACTCAGATGTTGGTAATTTTATTTTGAAATGAAATCTATAGTGAGATCTCTTGTGTTCAACAATATAGTCTATGCGTGCTTTTCTAAACCTTCTAAAGGGTTTTCCAATAAGAGGTGTTTTATTTTGATATTCAAAGAAAAATGGCATTTTTTGAGATAAATGATCGGGTGTTTATTTCATTATAAAGAGGAAGGTATGCCGTTAATAATAATGGAAGACAATATCAGCCAAATGGCCGCCACGACCACGCTTACAGGACCATATCCTTTTCATGAAATTTTCCATAACCAAATCGCAAAGTGGCTGCCCTATGTCCTCGATAGCCTCACGAATTCCATCTTTGAGGTCTTGAATCGACGCTGGGCTGTTGGCGTAGACCTTATCTTTCACGTGGCCTCAAAGGAAGAAGTCGCAAGGTGTTAAATCACAAGATCTCGGTGGCCAATTGTGATCACCTCTTCGAGAGATAACACGGTCCGGAAACTTTTCCCGTAAAAGATCGATGGTTTCATTGCTTGTGTGGCACGTAGCGCCGTCATGTTGAAAGTAAACGTTGTCCAGATCAATACCATCCAATTCCGGCCATAAGAAATCATTAATCATCTCTCGATAGCGCAATCCATTGACCGTAACAGATGCGACACTTTTGCTTATTGACGTAGCCTCCGAGGTGGAAATGGGCCTCATTAATCAAGATGATTTTTCGATGAAATTCCGGATCATTTTCATGCATTTCAAGGACCCAATCAGCAAAGACACGACGTTGTTGATGATCAGCCGGCTTGAGTTCTTGTGTTAACTGAACTTTATAAGCCTTAAGACCCAAGTTTTTATGCAAAATACGGTGTAATGACGTTTGTGGAATGCCTAATTCCAAAGAACGACGAGGAATGGACAAACCTGGGTTTTCTTCAACACTTTGGGCTACAACAGCAATATTCTCAGTTGTTCTTGAGCGACGTGGACGGGTTTTATTCTTCACATCACTAACTTGTCCCAACAGCTCGAATTTGTCCACCAACTTCTGTATTGCGGTTCGACAAGGTGCTTCACGACGACCCAAAAATGTTTTAGTTTTACGAACCGTCTCTGCCAAATTTTCACCATTTTTATAGTGAATTTTAATAATTTCAATGCATTGTTGAAGCGTGTATCGTTCCATTTTTATTAATGGCGTAGTTTCTACTTGTCAAATGTCAAAAAATGACAGCTTCAAAAGTGACAGCTACCGAAATAGCGGGCTATTCAAAATAACACCTCTTATTGGAAAACCCTTTATTTAAGCTGCTTATGACAATGACCAGAATTTATTTTTTTTTTCATCTTTTAAACTTATTCGGTTATGAATTTAGAAGTAAAAAGCTTCTATAAAAAAAGTAACAGTCTTTTCCTTCAGTTTCAGTTACTTTTCTTTACCAACTATCTGACGAAACCATTTAGGTATACGCTAGCGAGAATGGCGGGTAATCAATATTTCAATATTGAATTACTTAATTAAACATTAATTAGTGGAACAGCTTTATTTTTTTAAGTAAACTTAAATGACGAACCATACCAAACTTTTATAAATAAAAAAAAAAATAGAAAATAGTAAATTTAACAAGCGGAACGTCTTGTAAAAGTTTTTAAAGCCAAGTCGAGCATTAAAATTACTATGAATTCAGGCAGTCAATGGAATTGATTGACAATAACATGATAATTATTTTTTCAAATATTTAAAATACACATTCGTATATAAAGACAGTTACCAATATGGATCCCGGATCATCATTTTAGTTTGTTGGTCCTAAGTTTGAAGGTAACGAAAATATTTTTTTTATCTATTTTGTGTAAATATTTAAGAAAAAATTAAGTTACAAAATGAACAAACCAGCTCGTTGTTAATGTACACATCGGCTTAACTTAACCAAAGAATAAGGTATGGACTTACCTGAAAAAAAAAAGAAAAATTAAAGGTTAGTTAAGTGTTGCAATTAAAGTACCTTATGTAAGAAAATATTACGTATTTTAGTTTTTTTATTTAATTTTTTTTTAAGAAAATTAGAAGATAACACAAAAAGTCTCAGGTTGTTTTAATTTTTTTTTTTAATATTAAAGCCCACAGCTGCATTTGACTACTCTTAAGATGACTAATACTGTGACGAGTATAATTATGAAAAAAAATAAGGATCTTTTAGGAGATTTTAAATCTCGGATATGTTAGCACTACAATAATTGGAAGAACAATATAGAGCTAGAGGCAAAGCATTCCACATTCGTGTAGTACGGCTAAAGAAGAAACCTCTGTACTTGACAGTACGTGGTAAATGCTAAGGTTATGTAAAATTTGTATTTGTTTACCATTTTCACAAACGAGCTAAGCTTTAATAAAAAATCAGCTTTCCAGGAAATATTCCGCCATTTATGTACCGCTACTCTTCGTAATTTGGTAAAAATTGGCAACGCAAAATGACACAATTGGCTATTAAAAAAAATTCAAAATCAAACATTAAATACAAGCAGTGCTAGCGGATCATAGGAAAAATCCCTTTTTCTGATGGGAATTTTAACCTCTAAAGGGAAAACCAACTCATTTTGGGGGAATTCCTTGTGTATAAAATTTTGATCGATAGAAGAGATTTAAAAAAAAAAAAAACATATATATAGTAGAATCTTTACAATTATTAAAAATGGCGAAATAAGGTTTAAGAAAAATCAAATTTATTTGTAAGAAGATTTTATAAGACCTGAAAAATAAAAATGTAATTTACTATTGTATTGTACCTATAGGTGAATATCAACGACTTCATTTGTAGAAAATATGTACATTAGACTGATTCAAAAAACATCCTTTGATTTTCAATGCCACTATAGCTTTTAAGTTAAGGTTTAGTGAAATTTTAAGACTTGTTAAGTGTCAGCCCTTTAGATTAATATTTAAAGGTCTCATCGCTGGTTTCTATTTTCGATACAATTTTTTTAAAGAATTTTTTTTCGTTTGATTCTTTAGATCCGGTTACCGTGCGGTCATGATCTTAACAGATTCTTAAGAGATTTTTAAAAGAAACTGAATGTTCTTTAAAAAAGGTCTTGACTTCTTATCTAATATGTAATCTTTCGAAAGTTATCAAAGGTCAAACTGGAATTCATGGTTAATTCTCCAGTGGCGACAACCTTCCATTTTATTGATACTGAAAAGCAAAAGATTCTTTCAATATTATTGAAAAATTCTAGGATAAAATTGAATCATATTTAATTTTTAGCAAGGAATTTTATTTAATCAAAAAAACTCCAATTACCAAAATACTTAACAAAAATATTTTTATTTATTTTGTGGGAAATACAAATATTTGTGGGTAAAAGGAATTTTTCTGACTGACTGAAGGGATTTTTCTTAGAAATGCCCCCCTAGCACTGCATGCAAGCTACAAGCTTAACAATGCAAAAAAAAAACAATGCCCCATCAATATTTAATTTTTAAAATAGAACTATTTTTTATGTTAGTTTACTGTTAAAAATCATTAAAAAAGAGAGAAAAAAAAACTAGGTAATAAAAACAATTTACACCCAGCCAGGTTATAGTCGTTTCATCTGTCAGTGAGTTCTCATAAAACCAATCAAAATGCCACTCGACAAGAACTAACCAATAAAAAAATTAATGAACTAGAAGACATTTTAAAAAAGATGAAACAACAACAAAAACAATAAAGTTAATTTACAAATCCCAGGGGACTATATAGGTCCAATTTGTGTGCACCTTGTTAACACGTTCCACACACAAACCATCCGGATCCACACACCAATAATAATTTTATCTGACAGATAAAAATAAAAATTGAAATAAAAATGTTGGCTGGCTGTATAGTATACAACGTGAATGGATTATGGATCTTGCCATTCAAGTGGCTGCACTGAAAATGCCGTTGAGTGCGGCAGGCGCGGCGCGCGTCGTGTTTGGGGAATTCATCGGATCGGTTCGCTAATTGCGGTATATAGGTACACATGTGTGTCTTTGTCAATTCTCCTAGGGGAATATACCAAACGAAAACTTACCCAAGCCATACCAGTACTATGATCATCATTATCATCATCATCATCACCATCATCGGCATCATCATCATCTGCAGTCTTCAGTGGAAGGTATCTCTGGGTTGCGGATGGTTCGCTTCTTCTAACAAATTCCTCGCAATTCTGTTAAAGTGGCACTGAACTGAAGACCGAAGCAATGTCGAATACCAAGAACCAATCCCTGTTGAATATGATGCTATTTTTGTTTTTTTTTTATGTTTATATAGTATCTTACTACTATACACTCCACTTCTCTCGATTGAGGTCTAAGTTTGTTGCAAACCTTTTTTGATTGAAAAAAAAGCTATGGCACGATTTTGTATAGTTTATTCAGACTAATCTAATCATACCTTAGAGAAAAGCTACTATTTAGACATTTTCATACCTTGAACCCAATGCATTGACCTTTAAAAGCATCCCAAATGAATATAAAATGTAAGGACAAAGCTTTTAAGATATTAAATTTAAACGTAAAACTTTGGATAAATCGTCGGACGGGGACAAATTTTTCTAACTCAAGAAATGAAATTTTCGAGTTAAAGATGTCGGCCCAGTTTTTAGGAAACTTCTAGCGAGGAAGTTACGCGTGTTTTGGTAAAATATCGAGTTGAAACATTCAGACGGTATTTTTCTTAACTGTTCAGCAGTAATGTCGCAGAACAATTCCTCAGAATGCAGATAAAATTCTGCAATTCCTCAGAATGCAGATAAAATTCTGCATTCTGAGGAATTGTTCTGAATCCGTCTAATATTATGCGTATTTTAATTATCCAGTTATGTAGGGATTTTTGACTGTCTAATTTTATCAAAACTCAATCAATTGCAAACCTAAAATTTGGGCATACAAAAATGTTCTAAATATGTTTTACACGACTGGGTTCAATTCATTGATAAGGAGTGTACATATTTTTTTTTTTTTTTTTTGATTATGGTGAAGAAGAAGAAGAAAATGTAACTTTTAACAGATGATTGGTGAATGTGAATGCGAATTGTTAAAATGCCATTATCGTGACCGGAATGCGGGCAGGGTATATGCTGAAGCTGAAGCTAAAAACCTAAACCTACCTATAAGACTTCAACTCTTAGTTAGTGGTTTGTTACTTAACAGCAATCCGACCTCTTCGATGGAAGATTACATTATATCTACCTACAAATGTACAGGGCCGGCCCCAGCCAAACTTGCGCCCTATGCTAGATTTGTAGAAATCGCCCTTTTTTATAATTGCATCCATTAATACATACAATGATACACATGCATTAGACGTTTCAATATTACCCAGGAGGTAGACTTTTAATGCGTAGTTCTAGTGTGATTTTTAATTTTAGGATACTTTGAGCTAAATTCTCCTTGAATATAAAAATGAAAGTGATATTAGTTAGTGTGCAAGAATTTACTTAGCACAGGGATAACTTCAACTATAGTTTTGTGGTTAAAATGCAAATGTCAGTACATTTTTGTTTGCGCAAGACCAGATTACATTTTATTGCTTCTGGTACGGCACCCCAGAATTTCGCTCCCTGTGCATTTGCACATCTTGCAGATATGGTTAGTCCGGCCCTGCATATGTATGTCCTACTATACCTACCAAACCAACTTATGCGGATTGTTGTTTTGGATTCGAATTCGAAAATTGTAATTGAGATTGGGAATGGGAATGGGAATGTTACTCGCGAACTAAATATTCCAATATAACCTATTATTAATGTTTTTTTTAGTATTAATTCCACAGTTTTACTGTTGTGTGTTACTGTGGCGCTAGAAACCGCAGCTACAAGCTACAGCAACCAGCATCAGGAGGAACGTTATGGCGATGTTTTATCACTGTTGCGTTTGCAGTATATGACATTACGTGAGAAGGCACTTTGCGTGATGCTATTTTTAAGACATGTATTTTTTGTATGCTTTTAATTTAACAACTATGTGTAGCTGTTGAGTTTGTTTTGAAAAATTTAACAAGGGGGAAAAAGAGCTAAGTTTCCCATATTATGTGCGATGATGATAGGTGAGATATTTTTTTTTTTTTTTTTTTGGTTGAATTTATCTGGGCTATCCGGCGCATTTTTGAGATAGACATTAGACATGCAAAAGACACCGCATTGACCTATTTTGAATTTTGTATTCTAAAACAAGGGATCAACTAGGTATATATGTTATGTCTTGGAGGAATTTCGGGTAACCTATAAGAAAATAACCCACAGTGATGTGATTCATATGGAACAGAGATTTATTCAATGTTAATGGTTCTTTGTCTTGAGTTGCATTCTTGGAATTTTTTCTTCAGAACGATGCCGACATAAGATATACCTATATATATGCATCCAAAGTAATTTTAAGCTAGGTATACCTACACATCTAGTTCCAAGAAAAATTGTAAAATATAAAGATGGAAATTCAAAAATATTTCAATTATTTGATGCATAAGATGAACGAAGCTAGATTTTCACTAAGAATTTGGGTTTTGTTTTTTTTTTGTTTTTTTTTATATTTATTGGCTTTGTAGGGCAATAGTATAGGTAATAGTTTGAAGTAAAAATAAAATTCGGAATAATAATAAATAAAAACATTACATAAAGATGATGAAGAATTCCAAATAATTCACGTAACGATGGAGGAGAATTCGAAAAAATGTGGTCTGCTCATCTATTGCACATAAACTGGGGGACCCATTTGCTTAAAAATTGGAACAGAACATTTTTATGGTATTGCCCTCAAGGAACAATTTGAATTTTGTTAGGTAATCTTGAACGGGAAGCTGGTATGCAATTAATTTGCTTTTTTTCCAAAACGACTTGAGGGATCTTGAGTAAAAAGGTTGTTTTCTTAGAGGTATAGAATTTTAAGTTGTTAACACTAATTTAAACTGGCGGCCATTTTGTCCGCTGTCAAGTGATTTGTTTTTAGTTTGGTTTGGCTTTTCAACATGAATAGACTGACGCCTGAACAACGCTTCCAAATTGTGCCCAAATGGGCCCAAAACAAGATTGCCCTTGATCCCAATTTTCATAAGCGAATTTTGTTTAGCGATGAAGGTCACTTTTGGTTGAATGGATATGTCAATTACCAAAACTGCCGTATTTGGGGTGGTGATAATCCTTAAGTGTATATATGTTGAGACACCGTTACATCCACAAAAACTGACTGTTTGGTGTGCTTTATGGTTTGGTGGAATAATTGGTCTGTACTTCTTTTAAAACGATGCTGGCTATAACGTTACACTCAATGGTGACCGCTAAAGAGCCATGATTAATGACTTTTTCGTTCATCAATTGAACAACCATGATGTGCAGGAGCTGTGGTTTCAATAAGACAGCGCAACATGTCACACAGTTCGTGCCACAATTGATTTATTGAAGAAAACATTTGGTAACCTTATTGTTTTACGTTAAGGGCCCGTGAATTGGCCTCCAAGATCGTGCGATTTAACGCCGCTTGACTATTTTCTGTGGGGATATGTGAAGTCGCTAGTCTAAGCCGATAAGCCCGAAACGATTGACCACTTGGAGGACAACATTTTTCGAGTTATTGCCGATATACGCCAACAAATGTTAGAAAAAGTCATCGCAAATTGGACCTCCAGATTAGACTGCGTCTGACGCATCCGTGGCGGTCATATGCCAAAAATCAAACTTAATTTATAATCCCAGAAGATTAACTTTAAAATAAAGTAAATTTCATGTCAATTTAAAAAAAAATCATCTTTGTTTTATTCCATTTCAAAGTTCTATGGCTCTTAAAAAAAACTCCCTTTACTTTGTTATTTTTTTTCTACAGTTATGATGGAAATTATTAATTTAGTTTTGTATGCAGAATGAATTTGTATTCTTTAAATATACCGTTGACCGAAAAAAAATCCATTCAGTTTTCAAGTATCAGCGTGCGTCCACAGATTTATTGTTT
Source organism: Leucozona laternaria (assembly GCA_932273885.2). Lineage (NCBI taxonomy): Eukaryota > Metazoa > Arthropoda > Insecta > Diptera > Syrphidae > Leucozona > Leucozona laternaria. The sequence continues at coordinate 14,562,123 of OW026368.1, read as the reverse complement.
TTTTTTCTTTAATTTGCAAACATAACATGGTAGCGTACTCACGTCAGAAGTTTCAACAACTTAAATGTTGTTAACCTGAAAAAGCAATCACAACTGAAATAAATTGTTGGCTTGGTTTGTTTGACAATCTCCATCTTCATGGTAGATTCCCGTTGTCTTTATCTAAAGCTAGGTACACAGTCTGAATCTTAATGAAATTTTGTCTGAAAATAGTCGCCGTGAAATTTTTCACTTTATATTTCAAAGCTTTTTGGTATTCTTTATATTATACGAAAATTGCACTTTAATCCATGAAAAAATATACAAAAGAGGACAATTTGCGGAAAAAATGAAAGTGATAAGATTTTCACACGCAATCATAATAATGCCTTTAAAGTCCATTGTGAAATCGTGATGTAAGCATGAAAAGTTATTCAAGTTCAAACGTCAAAAATTTCGGTTTTCTACAAATTCCTAACTCTTAAACGGTAATCGCTATGGAAAAGTACTTGAAGATCAGGCAATTCTATACCAGAAAGGCGTTTGCACTTTTCTTCTTATCCAACTGATCGCTTTTATAGAAGATATAGCAGTAACAAGTCGAAAATGTTGTTCCCTGTTTAGCTGGGAGGGGCAATTTTCTAAAAAAAAAAGACTTAAAATAGAAATAAAATTATTAAAAAACAACTATAACACTAACATTGCCATGCTATACTTTTGTGTAAAGCCAAAAACCTGTTCTTTTATTTTATTTTAAATAAAGTTGTTTTAATGAATATTTTTTGAAAAATTATTTTTCAAACTCAAAATTTTGAAAAAGAAAAAAAGTTTAAAAAAATTTCAAAACTAATTTTCTTCAAAATTTTACAAAATAAAGTACTATTTTTGTATTCAAAATTTTTAGTCTTGAACAAACAAACCGGATGCTTAAATGTTTTTTAGTATTTGAGAAAATTTAAAATAATAAAATCTACTTTTCTCCTACTATATATAGTGGAAATAGGATCTTTAGAGCAAATTAAGCAACCGGATTCAAATTAAGGGAATTTTATTTCTGTTATTTTCAATTTTATAAAAAGAAAACTACAAGAGATTTAAGCATCTGGTTCTTGGTGTTTGTCTAAAAGTTAATAGGAACATTGAAGTTTGAAAAAAAAATAGTAGGGGAGACGGGGGTTAGAAGTAACAGGGCTAAGAAGTATCATCTAAAAAAAACAGTGTTCCTTTAAAATTAAGAATCTCGTGAAAGAGAAAAATTTGCATCTTTTCCATAGCTACCGGCATTTCTACTTCAGTTGTTAATTTGACATCAATTCAAGTAGTTGTGCGGGTAGTGCCAAAAATTGTCATGTTTGTAACTTTTTTATTTTTTTTTTTTTTTTTATTTTTGGTGTTCCTCTTTACTCGGAAGAGATACAGTGCTTGTTGTTTTTTTTTAAACATGCATTTGTGTTTTGGTAAAATAATAAAATAATATATGTACAGCCATGGCCAAAATAATAGCAACACTTCTTACTTTTAAGTAATACTGTATGTTGCAATTTAGATAGGTGGATGAGTGAAAAAATGTCATCATTATACCAACGGTACTTATAAAGGGTGATTTTTTAGCTGGTTTGGTTTTGGCAACACTGGTTTTGACAGCTGACGTGTGTTTAGTACCTTGTGTCACTGTCAAACAGCTTCAGTTTGGTTTGCAATTTAACCATGGATCGTCTTACAAATGAACAACGCTTGCAAATTATTGAATTTTACTATCAAAATTCGTGCTCGGTTCGAAATGTTCATCGCGCGCTGCTTCCATTTTATGATCGGCATTCTCGACCTTCTGAGCAGTCTATTCGGAAGATTGTGACCAAATTTCGCACCAAATTTACTTTGTTGGACATTAAACCACCAACACGTTTACGTACTGTGCGTAGTGAAGAAAATATTGCGGCCGTATCAGCTAGTGTGACAGAAGACCGCGAAATGTCGATTTGGCGCCGTTCCCAGCAGTTAGGCCTTTGTTGCAGCACTACGTGGAAAATTTTGCGGAAGGATTTGGGCGTAAAGCCTTTTAAGATACAGCTGGTGCAAGAACTAAAGCCAGCCGACCTACCACAACGCCGAATTTTTGGTGAATGGGCTCTTGGAAAGCTGGCCGAGGATCCGCTTTTTTATCGAAAAATTGTGTTCAGCGATGAGGCTCATTTTTGGTTGAATGGGTACGTAAATAAGCAAAATTGCCGCATTTGGAGTGAAGATCATCCAGAAGCATTGCAACAGCTACCAATGCATCCCGAAAAAGCCACTGTTTGGTGCGGTTTATGGGCCGGCGGCATTATTGGGCCATATTTCTTCAAAGATGATGCGAATCGCAGCGTTACTGTCAATGGTGAACGCTACCGAGCGATGATAACAAACTTTTTTTTGCCCGAAATGGAAGTTCTTGACTTGCATGATATGTGGTTTCAACAAGACGGTGCCACATGCCACACAGCACGCGAAACAATGGCGCAATTGCGAGGCGAGTTTGGTGAACAGTTAATTTCACGTTTCGGGCCGGTCAGTTGGCCGCCTAGATCGTGCGATTTGACACCATTAGATTATTTTTTATGGGGGTATGTCAAGGCTAAAGTCTATAGGGACAAGCCCGCTTCGATTGACGCACTGGAAGCCAACATCCATGCATTCATTCGTGAGATACCGGCCGATATGTGTGAAAGAGTATGCCAAAATTGGACTCAGCGGATGGGCTACCTGAGACGCAGCCGCGGTCAACATTTGCATGAAATTATTTTTAAACATTAAATTGCAAGGTTCAAACTATAAATTCAAATAAATATTTCATTCATTTTTTCGAATTTTTTGTGTTTTTTTTTTAAAAAAGTTCTAAACCTCTTAAAAAATCACCCATTATTATCAATCTATTCGACGTATAATCTTCCGAGTAAACAAAAGGCATTAGTCATATTCTGCACTAAGTTGATTGCAACTACAAAATTAGCTGGCCAAAAAAATAGCAACATATTAAAAAAAGCTTACAAAAGTTAGCTTGTTGATTGAAAAAGACAAAATTTTGGTGAGATTTTGGTCTTACAATAGTTTTGAAATTTTTAGTAATTTTTTGATGTGTAAACATCTATGCTGGCGGTAGAGTGAAAAAAAACCGTGAACGTTCGTGTGCAACGTTACGTTGTGCAACGTTACGGTGTGCAACGTTACGATCTGCATACTAGGATGGGTGCGTTCAGTGAAAAAAATCTTAAGATCCCCTTCAAGCAAAAACAAGTCCGTTTTGGATCCGCGCACGTTGATGTTTACACATATTAACCGTGAGTCCCGGCACTCACACAATTTTTTTTTTTTAAATTACACTTCGCAATGGGCAGTGCGAAACACTGAACTGAAGATCAACGTGAAGCCATTTTATCCATGCATACCAGGGGAGAATCTATTAGAAAAATGGCAAACATTCATTGGAAGCTCTGCAAGATTAGTGTTCAATGCTATAAACTCCAGAAAAACCAAAGAAACCAGAGGGCGCTAATCTAAAATGACTTTGGAAAGAAAAGCTAAGGTGAATCCTTTCATGCCCTCTAAAGATCTGCAGCGCGAAATAGAAACGCAAATCAGTTCCAGAACTATTCGTCGTATCCTAAAGGATGTTGATCTTTACGCCTTACAACCATTGAAGGTACCATTGCTAAAAAAAAATACGTATCCAGAAGCGGATTTGTTTTTCAAAAATTTACCATATAAAAAAAGATCCCCTTAAGGCCAAGAAACAGTGGAGGAATGTACTTGGTAAAGAGTTTGCCCACCGCCCAAAGTGTGAGACCTACAATCCGAGTTACACAAAACCAACCGAAGGCATGGAGGTGGCAGCATAATGCTATATGGGGTTGTTTGTCTTGGTGGGGCGTTGGTCCAATATTTGTTATAGATGGTATAATGACAACGGTGTCGTATGTGGACATACTGCAGACTGTTATGTTGCCGTGGGACAATAAATATAGGCCTCTTAAATCGCGTTTCCAACAGGACAACAACCCCCAAGCACAGGACAAAGTCAAAAAAGCTCTGGTTTCAACGAAACAAAATGGCCATTATTGAGTGACCTTCGCAATCTTCGGACCTTAATCCTATTGACAACCTCTGAAATGAGCTAAAGATGGTTATAAGTAAACAAAACCCTTCCAACAAAGCCAGAAGTTGCTAAGTTCCAGAAGTTGGTAGGCTCTATGCCGAATCGAAAACATGCAGTTTTAAGAAATAAAGGTTTTTTTAACTAAATATTAAATTTTCTCTGCTAACAAATAAAGAAAAGTGACATTGGTTATCAGAAATTCTTGTTTTTTGTTAAATAAATCAAGTGTTGCTATTTTTATGACCAGCTTGTGAGAAATATTACTGCAGACGGAATTGGAAATTTTGCAAACCCCTTTAAGTTTTCAAAAAATTTTACATAAAAAAAATTAACAAAGTACTTACCACAAATATACAACATAAACATTTTTGAATATTTGCCTAATATAAGTACTACACAAAATATTACTAAAAATTAGGGAGTGTTGCTATTATTTTGGCCATGGCTGTATGTATGTGTTTATGTAATATACATATGTGTGAATATCCTTCTTTTTTAAATTGTGTTTTTTTTTTCTAAAATTTCATGGTGGGGTTAGTTGAAACATTTTTTCAGGGACAATTGTAACATGTAAAAACTAAACCCGTTAATTTTTTTTTTCAAAACTAAGAGTTTTTTTAATTTAAAAGTCATGTTCTTTCTTTATCTGTTAATAAAAAGATGGTTAAATTCTAAAAAAAAAAAATAGATTTCTCATGTTTTGCAATACTTGTTACAACTTACCCCAACCTATGTTACAACTAGGACTAATCCCACATACGGGGTAGGTTGAAACAACACGGTTTATTTTTTTCAATGCTTTATATTGACATTTTTCAAGTAGACTTTGCTAAATTTTTGTGGTGGATTATGTAGCTGAAACATGAACTTACAATTTAAAAAGGTTTGGCCCAATAATCTTAAACATATAAGAAGGAGCATCGGTGTTAGTAAAAAGCGTAACTTTTAGCCCTGCTCTCCCCTAATTAATTATGTAAAATTTTGAAAAAAAAATAGTTTATGCAAAAAAGCCGATAATTCCGACATTATTAACTTGAATAACTTTTTATGCCCATATGATTTGAATTGAATGGTTTTAGTCTGACCTGATCAGATCAGTGTCAGTCTGTGCACCCATCAATAGATCGAACTTGCACTTTAACGGAAAGACATATTTGCTTCAAATTATGTACAAACAATTTATATGTGATTGGTTTATATTAAAAAAGACCATTAACCATTAATTGGAACAAAATTCGACAAATTAGATTTTTGGTTAAGAGCTTTATTTGTTGCATATATTAAGCACATTTTATAAAGTAATTAACTACTAAATTTAAATCACTGCTTTAATTGTGTTGCGCGAAAGTAGAAAAGTAATTTTTTTTTTTAAATATCTCAAAAACTATCAGTTTTGTTTTTGGAGAAATGTCAAAAACTGTACCTTAAAAAATTCTACACTTAAAAGATTTTTTTTTTGGAAAATAAGCGCATCAATAGGAGCTAAATAGGGCAAAACACGAGCAAATGTACTTTTTTCCGCATCATCACCGTGGTGTTAAATACTTGGCTCGTTCGCGCCCATTTCCTCAAAATCTATTGCTCTTGCCAACAAAATATTGTATTCATTTTTGTGTAGATTTTCATACATAAGTTATACCTCACCTTTTTCAAAAAAAAAAAAAAACCGAAAAAAATTCCCTGTTTTACAAACTTAAGTCCTTGTCCAAACTAAGAGACCTTTTTAAGAAAGCGTCCTCCAATATTTATCTAAATTATGTCGTTACAAAATAGATATGTAAAATTATGTATGAAAAACATTCGATACCTCAGCGTGTATATATTTTATATTATTCTAAGGCCAGACATGGCGAACAACAGCTGGAAACATTACTGATAAATTTTAGAACGTTTTTAAAACAATCCATCAACTTAAATTTCCATCATCATTAAATTGTAGCTTTTATGAAACACATTTTGAGGGGACCTATATGTCTTAGAATTTGCTTTTATGTATTCATTTAAAATTCAGTTCCTTTACAACAGATTTTAATTGGAAAATCATTTACCAAGTGTGTCGTCTCGCGCCGTCGTGAAATTTCAAATAAGATGTTACAACATGCTCATGATAGCTCTAATTTTCATGAAAAATTCATTATGCGACTGATGAATCTCATTTCCATTCCCATATTTCAACGGAAACATTAATAAACAAAAAAAAGTCGGTTCTGCAGCAATAGAAAATCATCAAATAAATTGTCTTTGACTTTTGCATGCAATCAAAATAAAATGGGCTTAGAATCATTTTTATGGCGTATATTTTTTGAAGATAAAAATAAGGTGCTGCAGTAATATATAGGAATGTAGGTACTGAAGAATTTGATGTGCTTGGCTTAGTGTAAGGACGGTTACTCCAACTCTACACCTCATTTTATAACATGCAAATAATGCTTCTTCAACAAATCGAATTTAATTGTAGTCTTGGACTTTTGTAGAAATACCTAAAGAGCAAAATTCATGCCACCAAATAAGAAACAAATGAGCAACTTCAAAAAAAATGTAAAATTACAATTAAAAGCAGATCCCGCCAAACGTTATAAATTTATGTTTTAGGAGCAACCTAGAGGATACCCTGTTTCCCTTTCTTTCAGAATCAATTTAATTTTTCCCAACAACAATTTTAATTATGATTAGGTACCTATAGAAATTATTTTCAACACATTTTTAGAATAGTTCGCGTTGTAATAGGCAGATTTTCAAAAAAAAAAAAAAACAAACAAACTGTATTATTGTATTGCCAGCATACATTTTCAATAATGATATTATAACGCCCGACTCGATTTGGAAATATCGCACAAATATTCTCAATGTAAATTGTTTTTTTTTTGTAAAAATTTGGGCGTTATTACTTCAATTTTGGGCGATATTTCACGGTGCATAAACAGTGGAGTATATGTATGCAACCTCCCTGCTTGGGCACACTATACAGGATTTGGGATATAGGTGTTTCTTTTGCATATAAATAATCTGGATTTCAAGAAACTTTGCACTCACCAAGCCTCACACCTACCCCAAATCTTATAGGGTCTCCAAGCAGGGGGTTGCAGAGGGCAGAAAGCCCCCCCCCCGCCATACATATCTCACTGTTTATCCACCGTTTTAAAGTGAAATAAAATTCCAATACAATTATTGACAAGGTTTTGATTTGGGCGTTTTTTCCTAGCATTTGGGCGTTGTTTCCTAAGATTTGGGCGTTATTATCAAACGCCGATATTATTTTATGATACAGTATTAGGAACGTACCTATATGCCTATTTCTATATCTTCTTGGACCAACACGATACTTAACTTCACTTTTTTTCTACCCTGAGCCTTTGTGGTTGTGCGTTTAACTGGTTTCACTTTAATTTAAATACGAAAATTCCTAATTCAAACACATTAAAAATACTACAAGTTTTTTTTAATCATTCACTTTCGTTCATTAAGGTCCAGTTTTTCAGTGCGATACTTAAGTTAAACCCGAGTAAACTCATTAATTTTGGTAAGTTTAATCAGGATTAACTGAACAGATGCTTTTGATGTTTTATCCACCAAGTTTGCCTAGTCGTTCCACATGTATTATTTACCGAAAAACTGCTTCCTCGGGTCACTGTGGGTTAATTTACTTCTGGTGTTAAGTTAACTCTGGTTTAACTCACCACTGAAAAACTGGCGTATACCTATGTTTCCCTATTTCAATTCATCTTTTTATATAAAAATGCAACTCAAATTGAGTTTACACATTAATAAAAAAAAAATATATTGATTGCATTGAATTTTTTTTCTAACCAAAACTTACTCCATTGAACTTTAAACACTTTCAAAAAAAAAAAAAAGTTCGTTGGTTAAGATTCTATTCTTTTATCGACAAAGGCAAATTAGGAAACAAATCATCTCAACAATCACCTACATAAGTAGGTCATTATCAATAATAGACAAACTATAGAAGAGACTCAAATTTAAAAATCCAATTAGCTGCCACCATTAACACTACATTTTTTAACCAAACCTTTCTTTTTTTTTCTCTTTGCATTTTATAAATTTATAGGTATCTACCTGATGAAGATGATGAACGACAGGAACGACTCCAAACTCACATAGGTACATATATTCTAGAAAGAAAGCCACAAAAACCAATCACTATTAAACTAACGGAACCTATACTATACGTCTATCTATACCTATCTTCCATCATGATTGATGTATCCGATCATAGAATCATAATTTATCTTCCACAAGAAAAAAAAAAAAACAGATACAAAAACGAAGACAACAAAAATGACTGAGTTCCTCTGTAGCAACCGAAAAAAACACGAATCAAATTGAATCATTTTTCTTTTCCAAAATCAACTCTGCATATACCAACTCTTGTCATCAACACGATTTTCATGCTTCACAGGCTGCAGCCCGCAGCCTTTAGTGGAGGAGATTAATTTTGCCGGCGGCGGCGGCGTCCGTCATAGTCAGCGCCATCAAAAAAAAAATATATATAATATGCCCATTTGGAGTTCTGTATAGCTGGAGCTGGGAAAGAGGCTTCTGTGACTCTCTGACCTTGGCTTCAATATTATTGCGGTGCAAATTATGGAATAACAAAATATCTAACCATGTTTTTTTTTTTCCTAATTTTGTGTTCTAAGCACACTCGGAAATGGAAAATAATTGAAATTTGTTACACACCATAAACCCATAGCTATATACAGTCATTATGTTTAAGCATAGCAGTTAACTATATCTTACATTTAAATTTATAAGGTTTTTGATATTTAAAAAAAAAAAAAAATTTAATTTTTTGCTGCTAAATTGTGATTTACGAATTGTGTATGACAATTTCGACCTCTAAATTAGACGATTTATCATCTAATGACGCGACCGGCATTTTGACGCCGCTCCGGCCGGGCGTTTATACTTTATACTAATGTAGATGTGGATTGTTTTAGGAGAATATGAGTGCTTGTCAGAATAGTGTAGATGGAACGTTTTTGCAAGGTTTGTCAACAAATTGGATACACTCGAATTCAATTGCATAGGTATAACATTTGCTACTCTATCTATATTTTGTATTTCATTTTTTATTTTTCACATTTTCTCCTTCTCGGAGAAGCTTACTTAAATTGTGCCCATAATAAACTTTAAGCACACGGTAATGCCAACATTTTGATATATTTTTAAAGATGCGATATTTCTATCGTAATATGAGTCTTTTTAGAGAGCTGACGATATGACCCGAAGCCTAGATAATTATACGAATCGCTCAATTGGGTCAAAAGTTAGGGACATTTTCAGAAATATTTAGAATGTTGGTTATTTACTTGACTCGCAGATCTTTTTTCGTTATTGGTGCCAGAATCTGGAATAACTTACCTGCTCGATTTAAAATTATAAACAATTTAAATAATTTTATCGGCTCAATAAAAGATCATCTACAAAACCCAGACGTAGCTTTGCATTTTCACTCCCTTTTTGTTTAATAATTATTTTTTTACTTTTTAGTTTTCATAGTTTTTCTTTAGGTACTCTTCTTTTTTATAAAATATTAAATCTTTGATTAAATGTCTTTTTATATTTTTTTCTTTTTAACTCTTTGTAATTTGAATCTTTTTTTTTTATTTGTAAATATTTTAAAGCCATAAATGAGATATTATCTCAAGGCTTTTTTAAACAAATAAAATGAAATGAAAATGAAATGAAATCTTTTGAATTGCGTCGATATGGGCGTTTTTGGAAAACTGATGACACTTTGACAATAATTGTGGATTGTAATACTAAGCAAATATTTCATTTGAGTCCAAATTTATAGGAATTTCGTATTCAAATGTAACCCAAAATGATAATTGCCGTATTCAGCAACTTAAATTTATTTCTAACAATATAATACGAATTTTTCTGTGGCGGCCATGTTGTTTTGGTGACATCTGTCAAATTTGTTGTTTATTATTCCGTTAGTGATGCCAAATAATCATGGCAAGTTACACAATTGAATAGCACGTTCAAATGAAAAAACTTAATTATAAAAATCTCCATTGCGTCCATTTTACGATTTGTAAAGGGTGATTTTTTAGCTGGTTTGGTTTTGGCAACACTGGTTTTGACAGCTGACGTGTGTTTAGTACCTTGTGTCACTGTCAAACAGCTTCAGTTTAGTTTGCAATTTAACCATGGATCGTCTTACAAATGAACAACGCTTGCAAATTATTGAATTTTACTATCAAAATTCGTGCTCGGTTCGAAATGTTCATCGCGCGCTGCTTCCATTTTATGATCGGCATTCTCGACCTTCTGAGTAGTCTATTCGGAAGATTGTGACCAAATTTCGCACCAAATTTACTTTGTTGGACATTAAACCACCAACACGTTTACGTACTGTGCGTAGTGAAGAAAATATTGCGGCCGTATCAGCTAGTGTGACAGAAGACCGCGAAATGTCGATTCGGCGCCGTTCCCAGCAGTTAGGCCTTTGTTACAGCACTACGTGGAAAATTTTGCGGAAGGATTTTGGCGTAAAGCCTTTTAAGATACAGCTGGTGCAAGAACTAAAGCCAGCCGACCTACCACAACGCCGAATTTTTGGTGAATGGGCTCTTGGAAAGCTGGCCGAAGATCCGCTTTTTTATCGAAAAATTGTGTTCAGCGATGAGGCTCATTTTTGGTTGAATGGGAACGTAAATAAGCAAAATTGCCGCATTTGGAGTGAAGATCAGCCAGAAGCATTGCAACAGCTACCAATGCATCCCGAAAAAGCCACTGTTTGGTGCGGTTTATGGGCCGGCGGCATTATTGGGCCATATTTCTTCAAAGATGATGCGAATCGCAGCGTTACTGTCAATGGTGAACGCTACCGAGCGATGATAACAAACTTTTTTTTGCCCGAAATGGAAGTTCTTGACTTGCATGATATGTGGTTTCAACAAGACGGTGCCACATGCCACACAGTACGCGAAACAATGGCGCAATTGCGAGGCGAGTTTGGTGAACAGTTAATTTCACGTTTCGGGCCGGTCAATTGGCCGCCTAGATCGTGCGATTTGACACCATTAGATTATTTTTTGTGGGGGTATGTCAAGGCTAATGTCTATAGGGACAAGCCCGCTTCGATTGACGCACTGGAAGCCAACATCCATGCATTCATTCGTGAGATACCGGCCGATATGTGTGAAAGAGTATGCCAAAATTGGACTCAGCGGATGGGCTACCTGAGACGCAGCCGCGGTCAACATTTGCATGAAATTATCTTTAAACATTAAATTGCAAAGTTCAAACTATCGATTCAAATAAATATTTCATTCATTTTTTCGAATTTTTTGTGTTTTTTTTTTTAAAAAAGTTCTTAACCTCTTAAAAAATCACCCATTATATGGTTGGCCTTTCTCAGTCGACTATTCAACGTTTGGTGGCTAAAATTGAGTCGACCGATTCAGTGAACAATCATCCAAACCCGTACATCAACAAAGAACGCTACCGATCGATGATAAGCAATTTATTTTAGCTCAAATTGGATGAAATGCATGTGAAAGACATGTGCGTGTGTCTCCAACAGAACGATGCTACGTGCCATAAAGGAAATGTCACAATAAACATTCTCCAATCAAGATTTGAGGGTAAGGCTAACTCTCGCGGAGGTGACGTGAATTGGCTACCAAGATCGTTCGATTTGACCCCGTTAGACTTTTTCTTGTAGGGTGTCCTGAAGTTACAGGTAAAGGGTGTTTTTTTTAGACGTGTGGTTTTCAAGAAGAAATAAAACGCATATAATTTAATGTTATGGCCAAGAATTTAGCTTTATTATTAAGCTTTGCCATTTTGTTTCAAAAATGATTTCGGGCAAGTGGCCGCCGCGGCTGGCTCGAATAAATTTCAGCTGAGAGGCCCAATTTTCGACCACTTTTTGCAACAATTGGGGCCGTATGTCACCAATAACGCGCCGAACATTATCGTCCAAGACATCAGTCGTCTCGGGCTTATCTGCGTAGACAAGAAACTTCACATAACCCCACAAAAATATTCCAGCGGTGTTAAATCCCACGATCTTGGAGGCCACGCCATGCCACAGGCCCACGACTCCGACGCGAGATAATGCGCTCCAAAAGTTTCCCTCAGTAAATTGATTGTTACGTTGGCTGTATGGCATGTAGCGCCGTCTCGTTGGAACTAAAGGTCGTCCACATCCACATCCTCCAATTCAAGCCCGAAAAAGTCATTACTCATGGCTCTATACGTTCTCCATTGACTAGAACATTATGACCGGCTTCATTTTTTAAGAAATATGGACCAATGATTCCGTCTGCCCATAGAGCACACCAAATAGTGACTTTATGACGATGTAACGGTGTCTCAACATACACTTGAGGATTATCATCACTCTAAATACGGCAGTTTTGTTTATTGACGTATCCATTCTACTAAGCTTCGTCGCTAAACAAAATTCGCATATGAAAATTGGTATACGTATTTCGAACAGAGCCATGATTTTCAAAATAAATTTGCACAATTTGGAAGCGTTGTTCAGGCGTCAGTCTATTTATGTTGAAATGCCAAACCAAACTTAAAATAAATCAATTGACAGCTGAAAAAATGGCCGCTAGTTAAAATAGCGTTGCCAACTTAAAGTTCTATACTTCTAAAAAAAAACACCCTTTATAACTTTAAAATGCAGATTTTTTCAGGGTTATGAAATCCTAGAAACCTGGACTTTTCCATTTCTAAAATCTCTCTTTCAGGAATTACAGAATCAGCGTTTTAATTTGAAGATTTGACAAGGATTTTTTAAGTTACAGATTTGTGTGCTTTTTTTAATAGTTTTATTTTGTATTCACAACACACCATCTCCCTTTATATATTTATTTACAATGAAATCAAATGTTAAGCCTGTCATTTTTCCTTGATTTTAAGACCTTGCCCATAAATATTCGATTCACAAGACTCAAGTTATTAATAATGCAACGTTTTGTTACATGAAAGTCAAAATCAAATAATAAATCGTTTTGCAATTAGTCCATTTTCGTTTGCATCGGAGTGTAAGTACACTGAACGTAAACATCTTCATTCATAAAAACTGTCTTCCCATTAGTACGGCTGGCGAATGGTTGGATAGTTTGCTCATCCACCAGCCAGCGCAGCGTCGACCTTCAATTAAAAAATAATTAGCCGTTTAGGCTGGTGGAAGCTTTAGAATTGTGGGTGGTTTGGGCAAGAATTCGTATACTCTATCCCTTAGGGCACAAGGGCCGTAAAACGTATACTCGTAACTTCTCTCGAGAATGCTAATGGTTTGCAAAAGTAATAGCTATTTCAAATAAGGACGTTTTTTATATCCGTGATGTTTAACCTGGATTTTTGTATCTTTCACTTAAATCCTATTACACACACACTTTCATCATGGAACTGGATTTTTGTGATCCAAACGGAGAGGGACATTTTTATATTTGTTTGCGTTAAGGTCGTGATAAGCTCATTTTGTGGTTTTCATTTTGCGGTTAAGAGTTCCTCTTGTTTTTTTTTTTTTTTTTTTTTTTTGATGCTGTATCGATCACGTTCTCCAGTATGGCGTTCTTAATTTTAATAGTTTTCGTGATGTTTACATTGTTGCTGTCCATCCTGTAAGTTATATAGTGTCTTTATGTTGACGAATGTGGCAAAAGTAACATGAACGCACATAAGGAAAACATTGTTATTTTGGCGTTGTGTTTGTGTGATGGCGCATTTATATTACGTCGTCACAAAACTAAAAGAGAGAAAATGAATTTTCAGCCAGAAGGGTGTGCATAATCCATGTTTGCATTGAAAAGCAATTTCAAATATTTTTTTTTTTTTTCAATTTAACGTAGAAAGTATAAGAGAATGTTACATTGTTTGTTTAATAAAATCCTCGAGGGCAGGCAGCAGACTTTGTGTAATAAGTTTATACCTACCCGTTAAAGTTTAATTTCTTTTCTACCTATGTACCTATGTGTATGTAAAATTTTCTTTAGTTTTTCAACTTTTTTGTTTTTGAAGAAAAGTTTCATCAGAAGTTATGCTGAAATGAAGGAGCTTTGTTTTATTATGCTTTTTGTTTTGTTTTGTTGTGTGTATTTTTTAACAAGATTTGTAATTAATTTTGCAGTTTTTCTTAAGGATACATAATATTTTTGTTGCCATATAAAAATATTATTTTTTTTTTTTTTGTTTAAAAATGTATTTGCTTGCTTTGTTAAACAAGGCGTTAGTTACACAGCAAAAGTCGATTCAAATATGTATTTTTCTTAAAACGATAAGCATTTTATTTATTATTGAGTTCGGCTTTATTGATAAGCCCTCTTAATTGATCTTAAGAAAAAAATCTAACAAACCAAATATATAAATATTATAAAATAAATATACATGCTTAAATATTGATATGCGGCGAACAAATAATTATATAGCAAAAGATTATCAAATTCTAGCAATAGGTACAGAAACAACGAATTTGTATTTAATATGACATCCAGACACAAGAAAAGTCAGTTTCCTTTTATAGTTGGAGTATTTTAATTATTAATTAAAATCATCAATAAATTGACAGACATGTTTAATTAAATCAAAATCGTTTAAATGCACGAGAAACACTACTTAACGGGTTATATCGTTATTTGAATATATTTTAGAATTTATCAAAAACATCAGACAAAAAAGTCGGTGTAGTTAAAGGGGCATACTGTATGGTATTTCAGATTTTTTACAATTATGAAGATCGATTTTTTCAAAGAGGAATTGATTGATTTAACTGATCACTAATATATAAACCAAATGTTTTTTGGACTTAAATAGTCATAAGACTTATTTTAAAAAATAATCACTGAGTTTAATTTAAAGTGCCTTAAAATTAAAATTTTGAATTCCATAGTTATCGTTTTTAATAATAGCCTGAACCTGAACTCGAATCTTATGAGAAAAAACGTCTAAACTAAAGAGAGATATGACATCAACTGATCAATTTATTCTTTAAGGAACTTAATCATTTATCATTAAACAAAATTTCTATGATGCTTTAATCAAACCCGCTTAAATAAAAACTTCGATTTTTTATTTGAATTATAATTTATATTTTTGTCGTATTTTTTTAAGCGGGTTTGACGATTTTGTCAATTTCATATGATGATGTTACCAACAAGCTTTGATAATTGCTTTGATAACCACTGAGCTGAATGTTCGTAGAGAGTTTTATTTGTATGGGCCTAACATTTAAACCCCTTTAACCCACATTTAGTGGGTTATAATTCTTATTTTTTGTAAATTACTCGAAAATTATCAGTCAAAACAAAAATTGTACCACATGTTTCTCAAAATCTTTTGCATTTACAAAAAGAAGTATTATAATCTTTTGTTTTGTATAATTTTAACAGTGACAATGTTTATTTTAACATTTTTTTGAAAAAAATATAGTTTTCGCGCAATTTACAAAAAAACAATACTTATATGCATGGCATTTTTCAATATGCATTTAGCCTACTGTGGAAACCATAAAAAACGAGCAGTACACTTCACCCAGCGGTTCTGTGCAAAGTTGTACACTTAGGCCGGTATTCACCGAAAGCTCATAACTTAATAGGCTCATAAACCTATTCACCAAGCAATAATAGTAATATTTGAGAGCGCTCATAAGACTCATGAGTGGTACCGACCACTCTTAAGTTACGAGGGCTCTCATCAAAATTTTTCGAAGTCCACATTTCGACTCTCCCATTGCTTGGGTTTTTTTTTTCAATTTCAATGTTTTTAGATTCAAATTTCAGTGAAGAAACACACAATTGAAATAAATAAAATGAAAATATGTAAATAAATGACAAAATATATGCAAAAAAATGCAAAACTGCAATGAAATAAAGTGATTGTAAATTTATATTAGCCGTTGTGAAAAGATTTTAAATTTTTTCAACGAAAAACAACTTCATTTCACAGTTTGGGCATGTCTGGTTGTGAGAGTGCGGCTCTCATTTTCGAACTTCGAAAAATACTTAGGTATGAGTGGTTGGTGAATACCACAAATAATTTTCAAGTTAAGAGCCTCGTAAAGTTAAGAGCCGTTTACGAGCGCTCGGTGAATACCAGCCTTAAACACAAACAACTGATATTATTGTAACGTTGCTGGGCTGGGCTGGTTTTTCTCAAAACCTGTGTCTGCCATTAGCATCTAGGGTATATGTTACTTCAAACCCCTACATCGATTCAACTCATGGGATTGACCAGTTTATGTCAGAAACATGCAAGAAGTTTGTGCTATATTCAATATTCCATTCCGTATTTTTAAGATACGTGCATTGGTTAATGCCTGGTATCGATTTCAGCGTAATCGTACATCCGAAAATACCAAAATGTATTGCGCTCCATTGTGTCTATCCTGTCGAACTGATACTGTATAATTCAAAGATAAACTTAAATTGATAAAGCCTTACAAATTATATAGTGCATGATTTCAAAACTACAAGAAGCTCGATTCACTTTTAAAAATGATAAGCACTGAAAAACATTCACGCAGACGATAACGTCGAATTCGGTTATTTTTTAAAGAAATATTTTTACCTCAGCATTACGTAAAAAATTGCGTCAAGAGCCATTTAAAAAAAAAAAAAAACTTAAGAGATGTGTTCACAAAGTGTTCGTATTTTTACTAGGCACACGCGGAAGGCAGAGAAATTTTTAATAAAACTACTTTATTTATATATCTCAGTTCAGTACTTTTAATTGCATTTAAAATTAATTGATTTTTGACTAAAAATCCACCCAAAGCGGTGATAAGCTCAATGTGAACTTATTACCCTTCGCCAAAATAATAACGTCTGACTGTTTTTTTTTTTTGTTATGTGTCGTGGGTAGGTACATCAATCATTCAGTACAATAAAGGCATTTCGAACATTTAGTTTGAGAACTTGTGTTACACTTTCGTTCCACTTATCTTCGGAATTTTCTATACAGACTGCAAAGTATGTATATATCCTAATCCATATATGCACACAGTGCAATCTTTCTAAATAGACACGTCTCATAACCGGACGAGGACACCAATTTTAATAACCGCAATAAAGTTTGGTTCGCTCTTCTTCTTGGACAAAGTATGCCAATGGTTTTAATAGGGTACATTCTAGTACTTTTTGGATAGTAACTCACAACTTGTCAAAGGGGTACGAATAATGATGTAGTACCTATGTATACAATATTTTGTATAGTGCCATTTTTAAAAACTACAATTTAATTTTTTTAATACGGGGTGTTTTTTTAGACGTGTGGTTTTCAATCTGGAAGTACTTTTTCCAATTGGGTCTTTTTGACAGCTGTTACTTGATTTATGCTCAGTTTGGTTTGCCATTTCATAATAAATAGACATAGACTTACTCCTGAACAAAGTTTGAAAATCGTGCAAATTTATTACCAAAATAATGGTTCGGTTCGCGCCACGCATCGCGTGCTGCGTCCAATATTCGATGAAGTTCATTTTTGGTTGAATGGGTACGTCAATAAGCAAAATTGTCGTATTTGGAGTGATCATAATCCTCAAGTTATTGTTGAAACGCCGCGCCGTTACATCCTCACTGTTTGGTGTGCTTTGGGCAGATGAAATCATTAGTCCATATTTCTTCAAAAATGAAGCCGGCCATAATATTACAGTCAATGGGGAACGCTATTGAGCAATGATTAATGACTTTTTCGTGCTTGAATTGGAGGATGTGGATGTGGACGACCTTTGGTTCCAACGAGACGGCGCTACGTGCCATACAGCCAACGTAACAATGCATTTACTGAAGGAAACTTTTGGTGAGCGCATTATCTCGCGTCGGAGTCGTGGGCCTGTGGCGTGGCCTCCAAGATCGTGGGATTTAACACCGCTGGAATATTTTTGTGGGGTTATGTGAAGTCTCTTGTCTACGCAGATAAGCCCGAGACGACTGATGCCTTGGACGATAATATTCGGCGCGTTATTGCTGACGTACGGCCCCAATTGCTGCAAAATGTGGTCGGAAATTAGGTCTCGCGGCTGCCACTTGCCCGAAATCATTTTTAAAACATAATGGCAAACCCTTATCTTTATGATAAAGCTTAATTCTTGGCCATAACATTAAATGATATGCATTTTATTTCTTCTTGAAAACCACACGTCTAAAAAAAAACACCTTTTAAATTCGAGAATATGATTATGTTGTTTTTTTTTAAAAGATTCTTAATTTTGTTTTTTTTTTTTCTCGTAAGCGGACAAGAGAGAGTTTCCCACTAAAGCAAAAAAAAAAATCCATAATCCAAGCAATTTTTATTTTAGTCCGAATGTGTTCCTATAATCCGGTTATGAGAGAGTTCACTGTATATATTTTGATATTGCAGTTTTCACGTCTTGTTTTTTTTACTGTATTCATATTAAACCTCGAATTAAAGGTTTTTTATTATGAAAAGCTTCCCTAATACATTCACACAGCAAAAAATAAACAAAATTTCCAAGAGGATAAATTTATATAACTTTAACCTTAATTTCCCATTAGAATATTATATTCGTGATGCCACCATCACCAAACTAACGACCTTGGTAATTTGCAAAACAAAAATTGCGAATCATTCTATTAAGTCAAACGTGAACCTCCCTTCCCTAACGAATCTATACTAACGACATTAGAATGCTCGCTCAGCGTAAAATTGCTATAAAACTTGGGCCACGTGTGTTTTTTTTTTTCCTTATGGTTAAGTTAGACGTTCAAATATTAATGACACCTAAAGCTTTTTTTTTTCTCTTTTTGTTTTGGGAAATTATGATGGTATAAAACAAACAATAAGGTAGAAAAAAACGTGGATTGAAATTGCTGCAATTAAAGATTAATAAAAATGTTGGCAGTAAAAAAAACTAAATGCGAATTGACAGAATGAGAATGATTCAATTCGGAGCCAGGTACAGGAACATTTTTTATACCAATTGCGTCGTCTCAGTAACCTTGAACTAGTGTAGGGAAACATATGTAGTAGCAATATGTATATAAACTAAAGTTCTTTTATTTATCTACATATCTACCTACGTTTATCTACTCGTACAAACAAAAAAATAAACTCAACACCCACACAATGAAGTTTTCCATAAATTTCCCCGCGTATGCACAGAGAATTCCAGTGAAGTTCATTTCTACTCCAATTTTCGTCTCTGATGTGATGGGGGAATCCTCTTGTGTACCTATAGGAACTCCCCTAGCAAACACAGAAAAATATTAATAAAAGAGAAAACAAGAAAACAAGAAAACACCATCCCAAAGTGAAGAGAATAATTCCAGTGGGAGTTACCTTTGTCTGCCCGTTTTGGGATTGGGATCACGATAAAAGGAGCTAACTAAAAGTTCCTTATACACAGTGAATAATGATAATGGTTGGAAATCATCCCCTTGTCGTTCTTCATCATCCAGAAAGCTTTTAGGAAGGAAAAAATCGATACAAATTCTTCCCTGAACTGCCGATGCCAGGCGATGGGATATAACGGGACCGGCAGGGCTGAAAGTCGAGGAAATCACATTTTTATTTGGCTTTTCCTTCTGAATTTTCGTATAGCGTGCGTTGTTGTTAAAGCTGAAGTCCTGTTAACTTAAGAGAGTGAGATATGGATATTTGGTGCGCAATTTTCATGTTTTTTTTTCAGTGCGGTTTAAAAAAAAAAAAATACTCCAATGTATGTACCTACCCACCCTGTCGATCGTAAAATATGTAAATAAAATCCCTCAAAGGGAATTTCGGTTTGTAGCTCCAAGGGGGATAGCTTCAATGTATAGGTATAAAGTTGTAAAGGGTCGTAAATTTTACTTGCTCTAAGGGGGAAGTTTAAGTTTTGTGAAAAAAACGAGGTATTAGTCAAATTCAACATCACGACGATGAAGAAGTCTTTCATCACACACCGTCCGTTCCGCCAGTTGTGGTGTTTGTATACTTGTGTAGGTGCACTCACATCGAGCAGGAACCTAAACGGGATGACGGATTCCCTTCAAATTTAGTACAGGGCAATTTTAGGTGATTCCCATGAGAAGAAATTTGAATTTTTTTTAAGCTCGTCTAGAACGGGACAGATTCTTGATGTGTAACCTCTATGCCGGCGCGCGGTGGAATGAAATAAAAACGTAGACTTTCTTCTGTGCGACGTTACGAGGTCACACTTTACGATGTTGCATGTTACGTTACGAAAATCTGCAATAGGATATTGGGTACGTTCAGTGACAAAAATCTGAAGATCCCCTTCAAGCTAACTAGTGCGTTTTGTATCTGTCCACGTAGTCAACAACGTATAGACTACTTTGCATGCAGATCCTCAAAACTGCGCTTGGAAAAACTTTGATGTTTACACATATTAACCGTGAATCCCGGTACTCACACACATTTTTTTTTTCAAATTATCTCGAAAACTGCTCTAAGGATTTTGATAAAACTTTGTACATTTGTTAGGTTTGTTTTTACTCAAATTCGTTTTTTTTTTCAGATTTTTGCGATATATTCAGGAATAATTTAGGGTTTTAAAGTTTTTGAAAAATTTAAAAAATCAAATTATCACTGCTTTTGAAAATATCATCACATTTTTTTAACCATCACCATCATACATCTTCAATATACCAAGGTTTTGAACCACGAGAGCAATTTTGTGCGACTCCGTTGTGTATTTTATTTAAAAACAAAAGGAACTCGAGCCATGTCGAAAGTAGTCTACAAAGTAGGGACCTTATATACCTACAAAGGATGCTTTCAGCATTGGGCGTAGGTAGGGCAAAGGCTTGGTGCTACTACACGAAGCATCTATTTTTTATTTTTTTTTTTTTTACGACAGTTCCAGAAAGTCTCTGACAAATTTTTTGGATTGTGAATAATTTAAATGAATAAATTTTTTATATTATAATGCTTAAAATAAATTTAAGTTAATCGATAATAAAATATGCAGCTTTTATTCACGCGTAACAAATAGACTTGAGATATGTTGTCATCAAGCTTAGATAAACTTTGTTTAACTATGGAGATGGAGAGCATTTAAATCAAGATAAAGGTATATCTTCCATTTTTTTGGGAATTCTTTTGGAGAAATTTTATTTGCAACACCTTTGACAATAATCACGTAGATTCATGAATTTAATTGTTGCTCTTTTTTTTTTTGCTTTATTTACAATTTGTGTGGTTAAATTTTTATGACGGCAGTTTTTGAAAAAAAAAGGGAAGGTAAATCGGACATGAGATGCCATAAAGATATAAAATTTAGTCTAGCAGTGGGGTTTATATAACATCACCTTCACTTTCGTATCTGTTTCATTTTATTTCACTTTCAAAAGTTGTAGTTTAAAGTTTTGCAATAAAATACAAAATTTAAGTAGATATACCCATTGCCCATGTGATGCAATCCACAATCTATTTTTTATTTCATTATTCTCCCACAAGAACGACACAACGAGCCACAATAACCAGTATTTGAGGATAAATACATAAATCATAATTTGAATTGGTATAGGTACTGTCAAATTTGCTTAGTGTATTGGACCAATCTCTTTACTTATTAATTAATATCGAGTGCAGTTTTGAGTATACATTTCTCGAAGTTGGCTTTAGGATCAATAGATTTTGAGAAAAACTTATACAGTTCTACACATAAGATAGGATAAGGTATTTTGTAAGCTTAGAGAATTCGGTAAGCTATATCTTGTGGGGGACTCACAATCAGACCAACTTTTGCCGTAGGTATATTCGTAATGGGTGGTCTTTTTATGGAAAATTGGATTTTCAAGTGCGAACTCTGTTTTGTCTGTATATTTGACAGTTTACACTGCTCCGATAGATGATTTGTGCTCAGAATGTTTTGCTATTTCACTTTTTTACAACTCTTGCAAATTGTTATTTCTAATATCAGTTTTACTCCCAGATTGGCGCTTTGTTCGAGGCACCCAGAGCAGGCTGCTCTTATAATAAGTATAAGAAAGATTGTCTTTTTAACTAAGCCAATAATTTTGTATTGCCAAAAACCTGAAACGCACTTTTCTTCAAATTAATTTAGTCCAAACAAATACAAAGTTTTATCATAATCGTTTAAACCGTTTTGGAGAAAATTTGAAAAAAAAAAAAAAAAAAAATAGTTGTATGGCAGCTACCCGTTCTAGATGAGCTGAATCAAAAATTCGAATTTCCCCTATAGGGAATTACATAAAAAATCCTCTGTATCAAATTTGAAGCAAATCTGATCATCCGTTTAGAATCTAGCTCAAATCTCAAATTACAGTGGACGCACATACCAACGGGCTGGACTAAAAAGGTTTTTGTTTCAACTTTTATGAAATCAAAGTCGGTCAATGGATTAACTTTATAGAAAGATTTAAATAAAAAGAATAAAAAAGCTACACATACAGTCAAACTTCTTTATATCGAACTTCTTCATAACGTAATTCTCTCTATAGCGAATTACATTTTGTTCCCCTTGCAGTATTTAAAAACAAAATAATTTCTATATAACTAATTTTGTATAAAGCTTCTTTATAACGAAGTAATTTTGTGTTCCCTTGAAGGTTCGTTATAAAGAAGTTTGACTGTATTATATTTATTGGTTATATTGATTCCCCTAAAAATATAATAAATTTTTTTTGTTGTTATATGTAGTTGTTTCATTCAAAATTTAAATATTCTTATGATGGTGCAAAAATTTGCGGCTATCTCCACAATGTTTTGGTTTACATATTTGATGAATTATTATCTCGAATGAAATCATTAATAGTCTTCAAAGCTCTAATTAAAATTCTATTGAATAATAATAAGTAGTGTTTGCTAAAACATATGCTTTTTCGTTAAAGATTTAGTCATTTATGTAAAAAAATATAAAATAAATTGAAATTCAGTTTCACTTATAACAAAAGTCGTTTCAGAGCAAAACATATTTAAATCGAATGCATTATAATGTATATTATATAGGTTCAATATAGTGAGAAAGATTCAAAAATTTATTTTTCTAAAATTTCTAATAAAAAAAAAAAAAAAAAAGAATACAACTTAATTTTGTATTCAAAGATTTACATTAAAAAGAATTCCAATTGATTTCACTTTATATTTATAAGTTTTTTGTTGTTGTTTCGTTGAAGAGCGATAACTTTTGCTTTCATTAAAGTAAAACAGTATCTTTGACAAGTTTGGGGGCGCAAGAAGTTATTTTTGACTTCAATCTTCGAAAATATTATTCGAAATGAATGAGGTCTCGCCAACAAATATTTTACTGTTATTTAAAATAAATGTTGAAAACTGTTAAACTTTTTTTTCTAAAAGTGAAATCAATACATATGTACTTTCAAAAATACAAAAACACCGGTTTTTGGCTCTTCATCCTAAAATGGCCAAGTTGTAGAAAAATAATTATCGTTCACTTTATAAATTTTAATATGCTCTACAAAAAAGATCATTACATTTTTTTTCATACGAGTTATTAGTTACAAGATATTGCTACTTCAAAAATGCTGAGTTTCGAAAAAAAAGATTTTTTTTTCGTACAACTCTCAGGCCAAGTTTGAGTTAAGCGAGAGTTAGTTAACTCAAGAAGTTTACTTACCCACATTTAAGTGAGTAAGCAGTTTTTTGATGGAGGATGCATGAGGAACGACTAAAAAAACACTCGGTAGGTAAAACATAAAAATCACCTGTTGAGTTAATCACATCCTGAGTTAACTCACCAAAGGGAATTGCCCATTTCTGGCACAGAGTGTACACAAACGAGTTTGGTATCAAGATCGTTGATGGGAAAATCGAGATATTTGGGCTTGAAGTTGACGATTGCAAAATAAGGATTTCAGATTTTGTTCCAAATAATTGTCCATAACGGGCGGAAAAATTGACGTAGAAAAATGATATTGATATCAAATGAAAGCTATTTTTCTTGTCTTTAAAATAATACCACAGCTATTAATATGTTAAACACATTTTGAGATATTGAGTTTTAACTTCTAAAAAAGCCACTTTTTTTTTTGCGGTCTTTGTCACACCGATATTTCAAAAAATTCAGTGATGACATATATTTTTTTTAGGTTTAGTGAAAAGATTATTTTACCACCTTTAATTTGATATAAAATGAAGTTTACTTAATTATGTAAATACCTAAAAATAAACAAAACATTTGATAAGTTATCTTAGGTTTAACTTTAATTTCGCATCGATTTTTTTTTAGAAAATTTGTAGATTTGTTGATCTTTTTTAAGAAAATATTGATGTGTTTTTAAGCAATAATTTAAAAAAAATCATTGCTGATTGCTGAAAGTAAAATACCGGTTTTGTCCTCTTTTTTCTTAAACGGCGAAGTTGTTGAAAATTAATTTATGCTCATTTTATCTGAAGTAAAGGGTGTTTTTTTAAATTGGCAACACTATTTAAACTGGCGGCCATTTTGTCAGCTTTCAAGTGATTTATTTTTAGTTTGGTTTGGCATTGCCAGAATTGAAAACCACAGGATCACCTAGCTAGCCGTATAATAGATTTGGTGAATGGGCCCAAAACAATATTTCCGTTGATCCCAATTTTCATAAGCGAATTTTGTTTAGCGATGAAGGTCACTTTTGGTTGAATGGATATGTCAATTACCAAAACTGCCGTATTTGGAGTGGTGATAATCCTCAAGTGTATGTTGAGACACCGTTACATCCACAAAAACTGACTGTTTGGTGTGCTTTATGGTTTGGTGGAATAATTGGTCCGTGCTTCTTTGAAAACGATGCTGGATGCAGAACGTTACAGTCAATGGAGACCGCTAAAGAGCCATGATTACTGACTTTTTTGTTCATCAATTGAACAATCATGATGTGCAGGAGCTGTGGTTTCAACAAGACAGCGCAACATGTCACACAATTCGTGCCACAATTGATTTATTGAAGAACCTTATTGTTTTACGTTAAGGACCCGTGAATTGGCCTCCAAGATCGTGCGATTTAACACCGCTTGACTATTTTCTGTGGAGATATGTGAAGTCGCTAGTCTACGCCGATAAGCCCGAAATGATTGACCACTTGGAGGACAACATTCTCCGCGTTATTGCCGATGTACGGCAGCAAATGTTTTAAAAAGTCATCGAAAATTGGAACTCCAGATTAGACTACGTCCGAGTCAGCCGTGGCGATCATATGCCAGAAATCATATTTAAATTTTAATGCCAGAAGATTATCTTTCGAATAAAGTAAATTTCATGTTAATTTAACAAAATCACCTTTGTTTTATTCCATTTCAAAGTTCTATACCTCTAAAAAAAATACCCTTTATATATATAAATGAAATGGTTTTTTGTTCGAACGCGCATAACTCGGCTGAACATCATCCGACTTGCATGGGGATTTTGTTGTTGTACCAGGTAAACACAATACTACGAAGGCGATAATTGGAAATTTAGACCGAACAAGTAGGAAAATTGTGAATACTCGAAATTGCATACTTTTAGGAGTGGATGGTGATGGCGATATCTGAAAATTCCATTTTGTTATAAAAGGAGAAAGTATTAAATTCGAGTAATGACAAACACTACGGAGCTGACAATAAGCTAATTTTGTCCCTGACGAATATGAGATAGCAAACATATACAACGTTACGCTCTCTGAGTCACGTTTGACAGCTGAGTTGTAGGTATATTCGATCTTTTCACACTGACAATTGATACGAAAGGGTTGTGTCTCCCAAATATTGCTGTTTTTTTTTTTTCACTTTTGAATGTTACGGATAATTAAACAATTAACTTTGTTTATCACAGAGCATTGCAGTGACCTGAAATGTGTGAAATCCATTTTCCGTGTAGAAAAAATTTATATCAGTCGACTCTCCCTAAGTTGTACTCTCCCTGAGTCGAATTTCTCTCTAACTCGTACTTTTTCGCCATATATTAACATTCCCTTCAATTTTCCATACAAAAACCATTCCCTGAGTCGAACTCCCTCTAAGTCGAACCTCTCTCTAACTCGAATACATTCTCTTGATTACTGGAATTTTTTTTTCACCCCTTAAGTCGAATTTTGTTTAGTTTTGGAAATATTAATTGGAAAGACTTTATGGAAGTCGGTGATGGTATCGTGACTACCGAAGCACCTGAAAATGAACTTCTTTTAGAAGAAATAAATTCTGAAAATAACCCAAATGAAAGTGAAAATGAAGAAGAAGAAGAATCCGAAGTAGTAAATCTTAAAATGGCAAGTAAAATACAAATTGAGAACGCTATATTGAAATCCTGCAATCTGCAATCGAATTATCAGATGATGTACCGGATGAAGTTCAGAAATGTCTTTTTGAACTTGACTCATTTTTTTTTAAACAGAAACTCCACCTGTGATGACAAAATCAAAAATAACCAATTTTTTCAAGTAATATTTTTTGTGATGTTATTCAATTTTAAATAAGCAAGAAGTTGTTATTTATTTTATATTTTTGTTTTGTTTCGATGAGTTCATGAGTCCTTATTTTATAATTATTTTTTTAAATAAGCAAGAAGCTATATTTTTTTGTTAACTTTTTGTAAGTATGTATATTAACCTTTTTTATTAAATAAAAAAAAAATCTTTCTCTCTATAACTCGAACAAATCTTGGTATCCCGTGAAAATTCGACTTAGGGAGAGTCGACTGTAATTCAATTTAATTCAAAAAGTGTTTAATTCTTTCAATAGAGATCCTCAACTTTCGAAAGGTTAAATGAAGTTTCCCGGGTCAGCTAGTAGATTACATTCAATACCATCAAAAACTGTTTTTTTTTTTTTACGTTTTTCCTTACGACCGACCCACAAATCAGATATTGTGAAAGTTTAGCCAAAACAAATATTTTGTTTTCACTTATTATTAAAGTCATTTTAGCTTTGTTTTGACATCAAAATTATGACTGATTAAGCTGTATTAACACTCACAGGCCCTTAAGAAAACTGTGCTAATGCATTTTTCCAAAGAGCAAAAAAAGCTCAATGAACATTTAAAGGGAAAATACAAAAATTTTCCATTCAGGCGTGAGACCTTCTTTAAACATAATCTACCTTCAAAAGAATTTCAAAACTGCAACTCAAATTTCGTTATACCATTTTTAAATAAGAAAAAATTCCACTACAAAGTAGAACACTCTATTTCATCTTCCAAAAATATCATATACATATGTATGTATGTGCAACTCCAAAACGAAAACAAAAACAAACAAAAAGTTCCTTTAATTAAGTTTTCATGTCATCCAAACAATTTAAATGACTCTGTCAGTTACAATTTAAAAAAAAATATTTGTATTTTTAGATTCTCATTCCCAAGATCATCACTCACCATGTTTCTTCACAAAATACATTCTGATAGACATATTCAATCAAATGTATGTATCTCCATATTTGAAATAAATTAAACACAAAACAACAACAAAAACATCAAAAACAACATCGATAACGATAACAAGATCTTTGCGACAAGCACAAGTAGTGTTGCATATTAGAACTAATACGTCAACCTTGTTGATTGCCATGTAATTGACTCTCACTCCCTGCGTTTTTGGACAAACCGTTCCAAAAATAAATGCAAATTTGTGTCGAGAAAACTTGTATTATATGTATGTAGGTACAAACTGTGACTTTGTTCAAATTCAATTAAATCATCAAACATAAAGCTGACGTTTTTCCATGCAGTTTGTTTCGGAATTTTTTAGGATGTTTGACGCAACAAACTTCAAACTCTTTGGATAATGAACTTACAACAACTGGCAAGTAATTTGCTCACAAACATACACATAAGTGATTAACACTAATTGGGGTGCGTTCGTCAATATTTAACATTTTGGTGTTTGCTTGTAAGTTCCAGTTTGGTGACTCTGAATATTGTAGGTATAGTGTAGTTTGGTCTATCTATCTCTGGGGAGGGTTTGCTTGTATATATATATAGTTAATTGCTTACTTTTAAGGCCCGCAGTAAAATGTGTTATTTTTGTTTTGTGTGGCGCATAATGAGGCTTCATGACAATAGTTGAAAATATGTAGATGAAACTGTGTCAACACACAAAATGTCCCTCGAACGCATCATAAAGATGTCACAGACAAACTAATCACAAGTCATGAGACAAGAAAATGAGAGCACAAAAATACTTGACATTTCTGTGTGATTAACGGGGTCAAATGGTTGGGTTGGGTTGGGTTTAATTTAGTTTTTTTTTTTATTATTATTGTTGTTCGTGTCAAAATGACGTTTTAGACGTCACCTTTTTCACAAAGCAAGTGCCCCGAAATAGATTGTGTTTTTTTTTTTAGGGTCAATGAAACTCTGTCTTATTTACGAGATTGGATATATTTGCTTCTTGTGGTGGTGGAACTCACTCCTCCTGTCTCCCAGTTTGTCTTTGGTGTTATTAAGTATTCTGTGGACACTTTAATTGGTTTCAGCTGTCAATTCCCTGCCAATAATGACTACCTATGCTCAAGAAGTTGAGTTTCTTTATTGTTATTTTCTGCAGCTTATAATCTTAACGCACTGGAATAGGAAATGAGTGTAGCAAATAACTATTTACTAGGAATGTTGCTCCAGTGATGAGTGGGATTGGCGAAAATGGGGGAGAAAATAATAAATTGCAGAAAGGTCTTAACAAAATATCTACCTATAGAATGGGGTGATTTTCGCATTGCAGACTTATTAATGACAGTCCTTATAAATTTTGTAATAAATCTTTCCTTTATATGAGGGTGGACTGTGATGGAATAAAGGAAATAAGGTAGCAATAAGATATACATATATGTAAGTTGTCTGTACATAATGTTTTCACTTCTGGATTATTCTTATCAAACATAAAGTTGGAGATTTTTTTTTTTTTAACAGAAGTTTCTTGACGTTCTATACTCTTTAAGCTGATGGTATCAAAATGATTTTATGATATTTAGTGTAGGGTATATAACGGCTGATTTTTAAGCTAGTTTGGTTTTGGCAACACTGGTTTTGACAGCTGACGTGTGTTTAGTACCTTGTGTCACTGTCAAACAGCTTCAGTTTGGTTTGCAATTTAACCATGGATCGTCTTACAAATGAACAACGCTTGCAAATTATTGAATTTTACTATCAAAATTCGTGCTCGGTTCGAAATGTTCATCGCGCGCTGCTTGTGTTCAGCGATGAGGCTCATTTTCGGTTGAATGGGTACGTAAATAAGCAAAATTGCCGCATTTGGAGTGAAGATCAGCCAGAAGCATTGCAACAGCTACCAATGCATCCCGAAAAAGCCACTGTTTGGTGCGGTTTATGGGCCGGCGGCATTATTGGGCCAATTTCTTCAAAGATGATGCGAATCGCAGCGTTACTGTCAATGGTGAACGCTACCGAGCGATGATAACAAACTTTTTTTTGCCCGAAATGGAAGTTCTTGACTTGCATGATATGTGGTTTCAACAAGACGGTGCCACATGCCACACAGCACGCGAAACAATGGCGCAATTGCGAGGCGAGTTTGGTGAACAGTTAATTTCACGTTTCGGGCCGGTCAATTGGCCGCCTAGATCGTGCGATTTGACACCATTAGATTATTTTTTGTGGAGGAATGTCAAGGCTAATGTCTATAGGGACAAGCCCGCTTCGATTGACGCACTGGAAGCCAACATCCATGCATTCATTCGTGAGATACCGGCCGATATGTGTGAAAGAGTATGCCAAAATTGGACTCAGCGGATGGGCTACCTGAGACGCAGCCGCGGTCAACATTTGCATGAAATTATCTTTAAACATTAAATTGCAAGGCTCAAACTATCGATTCAAATAAATATTTCATTCATTTTTTCGAATTTTTTGTGTTTTTTTTTTTTTTAAAGTTCTACACCTCTTAAAAAATCACCCGTTACATATACACTTCCCAAATTAACGAAAAAAGGAAAAGTTTAATAAAAAGGCTTGAGAATTAAATTTTGTTGGAAAAATTAGTGCTTTAAAAAATGCATGTCTTCTAATGCATGTTTTCCAATAAGAGGTGTTATTTTGAATAGCCCGCTATTTCGGTAGCTGTCACTTTTGAAGCTGTCATTTTTTGACATTTGACAAGTAGAAACTACGCCATTGATAAAAATGGAACGATACATGCTTCAACAACGCATCGAAATTATTAAAATTCACTATAAAAATGGTGAAAATTTGGCAGAGACGGTTCGTAAAACTAAAACATTTTTGGGTCGTCGTGAAGCACCTTGTCGGACCGCAATACAGAAATTGGTGGACAAATTCGAGCTGTTGGGACAAGTTAGTGATGTGAAGAATAAAATCCGTGCACGTCGCTGAAGAACAACTGAGAATATTGCTGTAGTAGCCCAAAGTGTTGAAGAAAACCCAGGTTTGTCCATTCCTCGTCGTTCTTTGGAATTAGGCATTCCACAAACGTCATTACACCGTATTTTGCATAAAGACTTGGGTCTTAAGGCTTATAAAGTTCAGTTAACACAAGAACTCAAGCCGGCTGATCATCAACAACGTCGTGTCTTTGCTGATTGGGTCCTTGAAATGCATGAAAATGATCCGAAATTTCATCGAAAAATCATCTTGACTGATGAGGCCCATTTCCACCTCGGAGGCTACGTCAACAAGCAAAACTGTCGCATCTGGGGCTCGAAAAACCCAAGAGTTATTGTTGAAAAGCCTCTCCATCCTCAACGCGTGACTGTTTGGTGCGGTTTATGGTCCGGCGGGATCATTGGACCTTACTTTTTCGAAAATGAGGCTGGAGCAACAGTTAAGGTCAATGGATTGCGCTATCGAGAGATGATTAATGATTTTTTATGGCCGAAA
The DNA here is from genome assembly GCA_932273885.2 of Leucozona laternaria. Classification (NCBI taxonomy): domain Eukaryota; kingdom Metazoa; phylum Arthropoda; class Insecta; order Diptera; family Syrphidae; genus Leucozona; species Leucozona laternaria. Next base: position 14,531,281 of record OW026368.1, on the reverse strand, counting down.
TTGGAGGGTATTGATCTGGACAACGTTTACTTCCAACAAGACGGCGCTACGTGCCACACAAGCAATGAAACCATCGATCTTTTACGGGAAAAGTTTCCGGACCGTGTTATCTCTCGAAGAGGTGATCACAATTGGCCACCGAGATCTTGTGATTTAACACCTTGCGACTTCTTCCTTTGGGGCCACGTGAAAGATAAGGTCTACGCCAACAGCCCAGCGTCGATTCAAGACCTCAAAGATGGAATTCGTGAGGCTATCGAGGACATAGGGCAGCCACTTTGCGATTTGGTTATGGAAAATTTCATGAAAAGGATATGGTCCTGTAAGCGTGGTCGTGGCGGCCATTTGGCTGATGTTGTGTTCCATTATTATTAACGGCATACCTTCCTCTTTATAATGAAATAAACATCCGATCATTTATCTCAAAAAATGCCATTTTTCTTTGAATATCAAAATAACACCTCGTATTGGAAAACCCTTTAGAAGTTTAAAGAGGCGAAAATCGCTTTATATTTTTCAATTCCTTATAGTGCGATACCTCGATAGAAAGGTAGCAACTCTCAGTTCACGAAAATGCTGTTTTTGAATTTCTAGGGCTATTAGCTATGGCTCCAAACGTATACCTACAACTTCTTTACGGTTATAAAAATTTGGATTTTTTTGAAAGTTTTTTTTTTTTTTTTTGGGTCTTTTGATACCTATGTAGAATTAAAAGTGGCAGCTGCCACATTATCGCTCTGCCGCTTCTTGGTTCAGCTGTCGACTTTCGGAGATGTAAAACAACAAAATAATTAAAAATAATTGTTCAATTAATCCAGAGTTAATTCGCCAAATTTAATTTAATTTTAACCTCGCAGTGAAAAACTCGGCCCAAGGAGATTTCTGACAATAATATGCCAATTAGGACAAACCACCGGCAAAAAAATATTTTGTTCATAATTTTCTGATGACAGATTGCCAACATATTGACAGAGAGATTTATCAATTGACATCCACTGGCATTAGTTTTTTTTTTTTTGGAAATCAATGTGGATATATTTTTATTAAACTTCTCATAATTCAGATAACATTTTGTTCTCAAAAATCACTAGACTTCAACACAATACACCCATACCTTCCTAGACAGTTTAATGGTCTGACGAATTTGAGACTCTTTTCGCTTAGCCTTAATAGGATTCAAATTTTGTAAACAGATGTTCATTTAGTAGGACTGATATGGGATAGTTAGCATACCGACTAAATAATAAAGTCTTTTGTTATCTTTTGGTATGATACTACCTCGCGTGAATAAATACTATTAATTTTTGGATGTCAAGAACACACCCACCTTGTGTCTTGTCCAACAGATGGCATGAAATAAATTTTACGAGTATAGTTCTTTTGGTTTTACATATGTTGTTGACACAGTTAAATTCCTATCCATGATAGGCACAAAAAGAATATTTCAAAAAAAAAAAGAAATAAATATTATTCCGGGCGGACACAATAGATCTAAAGGTTGCATAGTGTACTTATACTTATTCGCTATCCATTCAGTCGTTCATATCATCGAAACTAAGGATTTATTACTGGTTTGATATGAAAGAAGTAATCCACCAAACCCGGATTCATTCAACCAAAAGTATCTGCCAAAATCCTGTCAAAGGCACAGTTGACATTCTGCTAATGGAACCGTACTTTTAATGTTTCTGTCAAAGCATCATAAAACCCTGATAAACTGAGATTCAAACAAAAAGAAAACAACCGAGATACATACCATGGACTCCAAGTCCATATCCATTTTTTGAGTAAACACAAAACTATCCTGGACAACAAAAAAAAAAATGTTCTATTTACGGTTCAAAATACGAAAAACAGGAAAAATGAGAGCAAACTGTATTAAAAAGTTTTTCACTTCATGAAGCCTTTTTTGCCGAGCATCCTTTTCGGACGCGAGAGCTTGTTGGCTGAAAAAAAAAGTAGTTAACAGTAGTTTTCGTTTTCGTTTTTCATTTTTATTTCCCATCCATTTTCTGCTGTTTACCCTTCCCATGATCTAGAAATTATGTTGTTTGCTTTCGCAGTGAAAAGGCTACAATAACAGTACAACGGAAATAAGTAGACCTATAGTCGCTGCGCCCAAACGAACATTGAATTTTAAAGAAGGTTATCGAAAATGTTGTCCCACTTTATCTATACCTTGGATGGAGGTTTAGTTTAAGAGAAAGCTAATTTTAATTTAGCAATTCAATTTGTTTCATTTAAAAAGAAATAATTTATTGTTAAAAAATTGATTTGGCCACTTTTTTGGGGGAAACGCTCTTCTGTTCATAGTCATCCTGTGCAACGTGTATTTTTTTTTTTTTTCAAATGCATTGAAACTTTTCCGCCCGCAAGTGGAAGTGAAGAGGAGCTTATACCAGGGATGTCAATGACTTTTCGTACTTTTGACACAAATAACATACAAATTTCCTGTACACACAGTAGGTATAGCGAGATAAAGAAATCTATCGCGTAGACTTGGTGGCGTCTGGTATTGTGGAGCCTGCGCCAACAATCTTCTATACCCGCTGTGTTCGCATCCCTGTTAAGTGTATGGTGTGTTTGCACATACATAACAATCATAATCCTTAAAAAATTTCCATGGCAGTTAGTTGTGGTGCGGTGAAATAAAATTGGGTTGGGAATTTCGGAATTTTTTTGTTTCCGTCTATAAAGAATTATGTAACAAAAAAAAAAAAAAAAGAAAAACACAAAAAGAATATAGTGTTTGGGGTTTATTGTTGTTTCATTTCATTGCAGCAAAAAAAAAAAAATGGTATAAAAAATGTATCCTTTTTAGTGCCCTTAGTGCGGTGGCTATGCAATCGTCACTAATTGCTTTTGAAAAGGATTGATGTTAAAGTCCTCTTCTGGGGTCTGTTTTTTTTTTTTTTTTTTTGTAAGACGGTTTTGTTAATGGAATTTTCTTTGAATGATGATGTGAATGGAATGACATTTCTTGAATTATACAAAAAGAACAGAGTAATGGCACTCGTGGAATATAAGGAAGACGAAATGGAAGAGAGTCCTTTTGATGAATGAATCGTTTTTAAGTGATGTTTTGATAGAGGATTTGCTAAAAGAAAACTATCAACGTCCATCGGATATTCTAAGAGCATAAAATTTAATCCGAAACAAAATTCTAGAGCTGCGATCAGTCTTACGAAAGGAATTGTATTGAAGTGACTTTTTGTCCTATTGTCTCCTTTTTGTTTACGTAGTATTTTCTTTTTTTCGCAATGTTGTAAAACTCTTAATTGATTGTACAATTTTGGAACGAAATATTATTTCTAATACTTAGAAGTATCCGCGGTAAGCGAAATATTTATGCGGTAATATCCAAATTTTCTCAAAAACCTTATTGCATTACATATGAATTTTATATTCAGAAATATTAAACGGAGTTTTACAGGAAGTTTATTCAAAATCACAAAATCGTTTATTTAAAAAAGCCATTTTCAAGAAAATTTAAAAACAAAACCCATTGAAAAAAAAAACGCATTGGACAAAAACCCATCTGTTTCCAAAAAAAAAAAAAAATTGTGTGAGTGCCGGGACTCACGGTTAATATGTGTAAACATCAAAGTGCGCGGATCCAAAACGGACTTGTTTTCACTTGAAGGGGATCTTAAGATTTTTTCACTGAACGCACCCATCCTAATATGCAGATCGTAACGTTGCACACCGTAACGTTGCACGACGTAACGTTGCACACGAACGTTCACGTTTTTTTTTCACTCTACCACCAGCATAGATGTTTACACATCAAAAACATACAATTGGACCTGGCTTTTTCGGAAATGCATATAACACATACAAAAACGGTATCCACTAAAATTAAATTTTGACAGAATTTCTTCTATGTGAAGGTCCAATTTTCTTTGGCTACTAGGAACTCACATAAAAATTCTTTGTACCAAATTTGAAGCAAATCGTTTATCCCATTTAGGATCTAGCTCGATGTTCACCTGAACGCACTGACGAACAGAGAACATACCGACAGGAACAGTATGAATATGATGAAAAGCTCTTTTTTTGAACTTTCCGTCATCTGAATTTGGAGAGATCAAAATTTATTTCTACAGGATCGGCAGTCTGTTTCCACTTTTGTAGTCCAGAGGACGTTTTTTAAAAATTCTATGTAAGCTTGTACCACCCCTAATTTTTATTTATTCGAGAGGAAGTTCATCGGAGATCATAACTCTGATTTGTCTGTGCAATTCACCTCATGGCCGCCATCTTGAATTTTAGTTTCTATTTAATATCTCGATTTCTGTGAGTTACACAAAAAATTTTGCTGAACAAAAAGTGTAGAGAATGAAATTTACTATTTTTTATGTTAAAAGCGTTTTTGCGATATTGTTGATATGTAAAAAGTAACAGGCCAACAAAGTATTTTTAAAAATTTGGCATATCAATATCAAAATTAAAAAGAAAAATTATATATACAACAAATTTGTTTGACTGTAAATTTTCTACAATTTTGTTGAACATTTTTCACTGTGTAGGTACCTGTTATGCAATAAATACAAAATATATTTAATTCTCCACACTTTTTTTTACAAACTTATTTTTTTGTAGAACTATAACAGATACCGAGATACTAAGTTAAAACAAAAATCCAAGATGCCAGCTTGAAGGTGAACTTCACGATTGCGAAAAAATCTGAGGTATAATCTTTGATGATCTACTTTTTTTCGAATGAGTTACAAAAAAAATTGAGGGTGATACAAACTTCTATCTAGATGATCGGATCTTATATACGGGTCAAGCTTATGATAGATACGCCTCAATTTCAGTCACCAATCTACCCAGCTTTGCGAATTGTTTTCATTATTTTGGGTGGGACTAAAATACTCCTAAAATACACAAATGTAAAAATCGAAACGGCCGTCCGGCGCACTTCAACCTTAATTAGATTACATGAGCTAGATTGCTCGTGGCCGCCATTTATGTATTCCCGCTGGGTTTCTCTATCTTTAAACTACTTTACTGATCTATTTAAAAAAAAATATATTCTACTCACTTGCAGACCAAAATTAATTGAATTTCAATTTTAAATTTGAAATTCAATTCTCTTAAAAAAAAAAACCTAGAAACCGTGAAATTAAAGAAGTTAAATTCAGAACACAGTGGTTGAACACCTACTGTTGTCACACCACACCTATAGTTACAACTTACTATTAGATATGTGCTGTGCACACCATTGAGAGGTACACTTCAAGTTCAACTCTAAGTGCTGCTACCTGAGTTAATATTTTTAGCACAACTTATTTCGAATAGTTTAACAAGCAACAAGCTATTGACGCTTGCAACTTAAACAATCGATGAAAACAAATTTAGAATAGAAAAGATCAATGTACACACAGTTTAAGTTTATAAAAAAAAAAAAGAGAAAACCTTTAAAAAAAAAACTTTGCTAGAAATGTAAATATTTATATCGCTCTATGTGTCGTATTTTTTTGCTAACCAAACATGAAGCTTTGAAGGCCAGAAAAATGTGCTAAAATGTTCGTGGATTTTCCATAGAAAGTACAAGGTTATTAGGAAAGGTTTTGTTTTTAAATTGATTTCTATTGAGATTACTAGAAAAAATAAGTCTCCACCCTCTCGTGACATTATTTTTTTCACTTTGAAAGTGAGAGATTTTTGTTAGACTTCTTTATAAAAGTAGGCCAGCTAAGGTAAATATTTACTTTTTTTTTTCTCCTGCAAAAGCTTCCAACAATCACCATAAAATGTTTGAGGGAATTTCACTTAAACTTCAAATGAATAATAATTTGTTATTCTGTATATTGTTTAATTGTTTGCACAAAAATAGACCAACTTTATTCAAAAACTAATCAAACTTTTCTGAGTGTAGTTCCCCTTAGGTAGTTTGAAATATTTGAATAAACAACAAAAGTACTTGGAAGCAATTAACGAGAAAAGAAAAAAAAATCCTCAAAAACATTTTTTTTTCTGGCCCCGAAAACAAAGTCTCAAAGTTGATGATGATGGTGGAATGAAAAGGTATAAAACAAAGACTGCGGATGAACAATAAAATTCAATTACACTTTGAGGAAGAATCGAATAAAAAAAATATATATATAAGCCGCGCGCCCCGTACAACCAATTTAATGGGCCAATGAAGAAGTTTTATTCAAACATTTTACCAGAAGATAGAGATGATGAAGGCGCTTCAATAAAGAAAAACAAACAATTTGGAGACGAGTCTTTTATGCCAAGAAAAGATAACAATTTCCAAAAATAGCTCTTGAAGTTACAAAATAAACTAAATGATGAATATGATGATAATGAAATTAACTTCAATGTTATCAGACGGCGCTAATTAAGCTAATTTAATAAGATGTTTATCAAAATATCTATTTACACTGAAAGCAAATCTTAATTTTAGAACTTTTTTTTTTAAAAAACTTGTTTTAGAATTTGCAACCATAGTAAACCAGAAGTGTATTGAACAATGAACAAGACTGCACGAAGGTGACTGTTTCACTACGGCAAAATGAAAAACACTCATTTTTTCGATTGAATCTCCGGTAGGTTCCTAGTAAAGTCATTTAAGTCATTTAAGCCTGTGAATACTCCAAGTTTTTGGTCGGAAATTAATTTTTAACATTTATTAACAACATTTAAGACGATTTAGTACGGGTTAAAGGATTTTTAGTATGAAGCTAAGTTTAAAAGTGGATTTTCCAAATTTTCAACTAGTTAACATCTTACTATCTTTTACACATTTTACTAAGGTTAAAATCAGTAAATGCGTATTTCATTGATTTAGGTCCAATTTTTCAATGCGAGATTAAAATTAAACACAAATTATCTCATCAAATTTGGTGAGTTTACTCAGGATTAACTGAACAGATGCTTTTGATGTTTTATCTAACGAGTTCGTTTAGTCGTTCCACATGCATTATCCACCAAAAAAAAATTCTTCCTCAGTTCATTGTTGGTTAATTTACTTCTAGAGTTAACTAACTTTGGTTTAACTCACCACTGAAAAACTGGGCTTTAGTATCATATACTAACTCAATATGTCACTTTGACAGTTACAAATGTAAAAAAAGGTATGTTTGATTATTTTATTGTTCATGCAAAAAAAAAAAAAGTAATCAAACATTGTTTTTGTCACGTTCATCAGCTGTTTAGTTTATTGTTAAGAGAATTGTTAAGTAATACATTTTTCGCCATTATATTACGACTGGAATTTAATAGTAACTTTTTTGAAGAGCTTATATGTAGATTGTAGATACATTCTTATAAAAGGTTCAAATGCAAAAATTAAAGAAAATAGTATTATTTTTTCAAAAGTTTTGAACTTATGTAGCCTCGTTTATAGCTTAATAAATTCCTGACGCAAACATACATAGTTGTAAAGACTTTTTTTCCTTCAAATGAGTTTTTTTTTTTTTTAAATAAATAGTAGGTCAAAACTCAACTTTGCTATTTATGTAGAGGTTTAGAACTTTTTTAAAAAAAAAACACAAAAAATTCGAAAAAATGAATGAAATATTTATTTGAATCGATAGTTTGAACCTTGCAATTTAATGTTTAAAGATAATTTCATGCAAATGTTGACCGCGGCTGCGTCTCAGGTAGCCCATCCGCTGAGTCCAATTTTGGCATACTCTTTCACACATATCGGCCGGTATCTCACGAATGAATGCATGGATGTTGGCTTCCAGTGCGTCAATCGAAGCGGGCTTGTCCCTATAGACATTAGCTTTGACATACCTCCACAAAAAATAATCTAATGGTGTCAAATCGCACGATCTAGGCGGCCAATTGACCGGCCCGAAACGTGAAATTAACTGTTCACCAAACTCGCCTCTTAACTGCGCCATTGTTTCGCGTGCTGTGTTGCATGTGGCACCGTCTTGTTGAAACCACATATCATGCAAGTCAAGAACTTCCATTTCGGGCAAAAAAAAGTTTGTTATCATCGCTCGGTAGCGTTCACCATTGACAGTAACGCTGCGATTCGCATCATCTTTGAAGAAATATGGCCCAATAATGCCGCCGGCCCATAAACCGCACCAAACAGTGGCTTTTTCGGGATGCATTGGTAGCTGTTGCAATGCTTCTGGCTGATCTTCACTCCAAATGCGGCAATTTTGCTTATTTACGTACCCATTCAACCAAAAATGAGCCTCATCGCTGAACACAAGCAGCGCGCGATGAACATTTCGAACCGAGCACGAATTTTGATAGTAAAATTCAATAATTTGCAAGCGTTGTTCATTTGTAAGACGATCCATGGTTAAATTGCAAACCAAACTGAAGCTGTTTGACAGTGACACAAGGTACTAAACACACGTCAGCTGTCAAAACCAAACAATTCTCCCCTAAAAATGGTTGATACAAGCAGATTTTGAAAATTAAATCCAAGTTTAAGCTAAGAAGTGACTTAAGCTCTTAAAACCCTGCCTATAATGCACACACATCACATAATTTGAGGCGCCTAATAGTATGATCACGAGGTTCTACTTGAAACAGAATACACGATCAGCCTACAAAAAAGCACATCAACTGATGAACCGACCAAGGTTGCATACGAAAGTATGTGGATTTTCTGTTTTGTCGATTCACACTTACTTATCACCGCTGAAACCATAAGACACAGTGGAAATAAGACACACAAAATTAGGGTAATCATATTCTCTTATGTATTTATATCGAGATCATTAAATTGATTACTTGAAACACCGAAAAACAAGCTGCTATAGATGCGTAGTGCATCCGGTTTGAAGTTTCTAAACCGTTTTTGACTATTTTTGCCGGTAATTCTTCACTGGAAAATTATCCCACCATCTGACCATGTCGTGACGTACACTATAGAGATATAATCCCAATCTTCGCTTGGGTTAATCTTTAGTCAAGACTAGGATTATAATCCAAACCAACGCTATAGGGAATTTATCCACCGTCTTCAAATTCAGATGGCAAAGCCACCCACTGCCACGCCTACTTTTCTTATATTTATTATTTTTTTTTGCCCCCCTAAGCAAACATTTTTTAACTATACTTATACTTCAAATTAAAGCACAACAAATGTAGTTTTTCCCGTCTACTGCCACGCCCACTGCCACAATTCAAAAGGGAAGCAAGGTATCCGCTTCTATGGTCTGTTAAGAAATTGCCAGTTATATTAGCAGTTAAGAGAAGAGAACATTGATTTGCATGTAAATATGTTCATATATTAAATAAAGAGAACCAAGGAAAGGATATCTGCCTGAAAATATAATTTTTGAAATAGACATTGCCGCAAAATTTTAGACGATTTAGTAAAGTGTTAAATCATTTTTAATATGATACTAGATTAAAAAAAAAGAGGATTTTGCTAATTTTAAACGAGTTTAACATGCTACTATCTCTGAACATTTTACTAAAGTTAAAATCGCTAGATTGCTGTTTTATATATTTAACATATTAAAGAATCCATATGTCACTTTGACATAGAAAAATTTTTAAAAGGTATGTTTGGCTTCTTTTTTGCTCGAAATGTCCTGGTTTTAGGAGCGTTCAGCTTGAGTTTCCTAAGAAAATAGGTTTAGTATGATACTAGTTAAAAAGTGTTAAAAACTAACAACATTTTAGTAAAGAGTTTTAAAGTTAGTAAAGTGTTATTTAGTGCGGCATGCTTAGACCTTAAAATAAGGCTGTTTAAAATTTTGCGACATTACTTCTATAACGTTCAGCAGGCTCCGCTAGTATAGAATTAGCAGAAAGTTCCAAACTAATGATTTGTTTTTCTTTCAGTGTAAGGTTAAGACATACAGAAGAAAACATAAAAAACCAACTTAATAATTGTGTTGATTACAATTTCGAGCTATTTGCTGATATGAAACTTAAATATTTATGTTCAATTTTAACACGTATAATCTACTTTTTCCTCAGCATAAACAAACTGTCACATAAGCTCTTCTATTGAACTTAAGTATTTAAGTTTCGTTTCAGCAAATGAGCCTTAATGAGTCTTTAGTCATTAAAGATAAACTTATAAGATAAAATATACAAAAAAAGAACTAGGTACCTAAAATAAGAATATATTAATAAAATTGTATGTATTGAAAAGAAATATTAAACTCTTTAAGGATATGTAAATATAAAGTTTTCGATTTTAGGGGTAGACTAAAAATTATTATGTGAATTTTAAACTCGAATAAATTTTAATTTGTTTATTTTGAATTTTGAAAAAATTACAAGAACGAAGAAACTTGGAATGTATAACTAATCTAGAAGATAAAAATAAATTACCGAAATATACATTCATATTATTATTTATAGAGCTAAGCATTCCAAAGTTGAAAGTCTTTTCAAATTATTTTAATATTTGCAGCTAAACTTTATATTTATATGATCAAGCTTATATGTACAAACATTGGATTGAATTAGACGTAATTCCAGTCTTTTTATATCAACTCAGAATCAATTCCCTTATTATTGACACAATATATCACTCCTGCATCAGTGTTGCCGACAACAAATTAAGTAGCAGATGTAAATTTAATTAAATAAAAATTGTATTTTAGATAAGCTTAAAACTTGCATTGCAATTAAATTCAATATACAAAAAAAAAAAAAATAATCAACTTGATTTAATTTTTATTTAAGCTTATTTTTATTGTGACCTTCGCGTTTATCATGTGATATAATTTGTACTTTTTTTTGTTGTTGTTATATTAAAAAATGTATCAATCTTAAATAAAGCTGGTGATCACGATTTTTATTATTTCAACAACAACAAAATAAAAAAAAAAAATACAAATAAAATTAAGGGTACACGATCCAGATAATATTGGAAAATAAAAAAAAATTGTCAGGTGTCGTGTGCGCTTGGTATACCTACTTGTTTATATGGGTGGATCGTGTGATAACGTTGAATAAGAATAATGTCAAAGTTGTTAAAATAAAATAACCTTGAAGCTTTGGCAATGAGTTTTATATTGACTGATGGCCATTAACATACAAAAAAAAACTAATTGAAGATGTTTTCATAACAACAATTCGAGTAGTATACAGACACCAATTGAGCAAATATCTGCGGTTCTAGACAGATTTATTATGGGCGCATTTTTTTTTTAAACTTTATTGGACTTTGTTTTGAGATTAAAATATGCCAAAAAGTCCTGGTGATATAGGAAGTGAATCAATTTTAATACAAAGTTACAACCTTTAGGAGATATATTGGGCGTGTTTTCTTGTAATCTTGAATAGGGTCGGGAATTAACGAAGGTGTTGAAAAAATGGTCGTTTCCATACAAACTATCGATAACAAAAGGAAAAAATCATTTATTTATTCATCATCATCATCGGCTCGATAACCGGGGTCCGGTCCTGGCCTCCTTCAACAAGTCTCTCTACCCATCCCGGTCTCGAGCCGCCGCCATCCAGTTGCGCACCCCAAGTCTCCGGGCGTCCTTGTCTACGCCATCTCTCCAGCGCAAGCATGGTCTACCACGCTGTCGTCTACCATAGAATGTACCACAAAGAACTTTCCGAGTAGGTTCCTCTTCGCTCATGCGAGCTAGGTGCCCTGCCCACCGGAGTCTGCCGAGCTTAATTTTTGTCACGATATCCGCTCAAGGTAGATTGCGTACAATTCATGACTGTGCCGTCTCCGGAATCGTCCTTCCTCACATATGGGGCCAACAATTCTCCTTAAGACTTTTCACTCGAACGCGGCTAAGAGGTCGGAGTGCCTTTTGCTAAGCACCCAAGTCTCGGATCCATATGTGAGTACTGGCAGGACCATGGTCCTGTACAGCAGCAGTTTTGAAGTTATGGTGAGATTTCTGGATTTGAAGAGCTTTGACAGACTATAGTAGGCTCTGTTGGATTTGAGAAGCCCCCTGCGTATTTCTTCTTCTATATTGTTATCGGCTGCTACTATTGACTCAAGGTATTTAAAGGATTGCACCACTTCAAATTCGTGCTCCGCTACCTTGATTGTTTGACCTACTGTTCCTCTCGCATTCGACGCCACCATGTACTTTGTTTTACCTTCACTAATGTGCAGCCCCAGATTTTGTGCCGCCTGCTCGATCTGGATGAAGGAATCATGTACAGCTTGCTCGGTTCTTCCAATGATGTCGATGTCGTCTGCGTAAGCCAGTATCTGGCTGGACCTGTTGACGATGGTCCCTCTTGGCAGGCCAAACCATCCCCTTGTCGGAGTCCATTAAAGATGTTGATTGGTTTGGATAGCAATTCGGCTGTTTTTATTTTTGTTGTTACGTTGGTCATGGTCAACCTACATAGTCGTGTCAATTTATTTATTATTTATCGCTAAATTAATGTTTACATAATTTCAATTTTGATATGAATAATAAAATTTTTAAATAAGATTTTCATAATGTATCTAACTCATGTTCATTCAGTTAAGTATTTAAGCTTTTGACCTTTTTTATTAAAAAAAAAAAAAAAAAAACTCGAAATAAGTCAATCAAGACAGAAGGCAAAATTTGCCATGCTATTATTAAGTAGTAAAAAATGTAAATTAATCGAGAACTGTAATAAAGAATTTAAAATAATAATAATAAAGAGGAAATTGGCGCCGGCCGGAAACACAGTTTTTCTGCGGAATAAGGCCTGCCGCGCACTAGGCAGCTTTAAGTTGCTCCCTATTCATTTACACTAGGCAACTAAGTTGCCCAGTGACCGCTCTCCCCTCTCCCATAAAAGCTAATGTAATTGAACCGGGAGCAATTAAAAGTTGCTGGGGTGAGCAACTGAAAGTTACCTAATGGGTGGCAGGCCTAAGAGCTAAATCACGAAATCTTCTTGCACTTTAATCTAAACTCCAAGGAAATTTGTTGGTGATGCATTTAACATATGTTAATTGTTTTATATTATGTGTTATATATTTTTCAACCTATTACACTCAGCTTTGGGGCTTGGAAAACAAAATGTGTGAGTGTAAACATCAAAGTTCTCCCGAGTACCCAATTTACATAATGCAACCGAATTGTAACGTGTACGTGTGACAAGTAATGTGCAGGGTTGGCCAAAAGTTGTATTCCATTGTACAGGGTTGGCATAAAGTACTTTTTTTTATAATAAATAAATAAAAGCTTATGAAACTAAATGAAACACAATGTGCAAGGAACGTATTACACGTAAGGCGCACGTTTGTTTTTACTTTACATTACCGCCAGCATATATGTATTTTTGTATTTTTGTTTGCATATCAAAAGCCAAAGAAAACCCTTTATACAACTGAACCTATTGATTCTAGAACTTTTCATCTGCAAACAATTTCGAAGACAACACAAAGGTGCACACAAAAATGTCTCCTTAAAAAAAAAATTATTGTTCGAAATAGATGGATGCAGGCTGTTTTATTTTTAGCTTGTACAAAAAAATATGTAAATAAGTCTACAATTAAAGTATTTACAGTTTGTCATGTTATATAGAAATTGCAATATTTATTATAAAATGACTTGAATGACTTGCATAATCCATATATCTACCTCAGGGCCTGTTAATTTCAAAAGAGATGAATCAAAGCCATTTGATGTTTCTTCCAATCAAAATCATACGTTACGTATACAATCAACGATTATGAAAAACTCTTAATTATTATACTCTCTTTATACAGTATAAAAACTTTTGCACACAGGACAAGAGCTGACAGCCTGAAGGTGTTGACAATTATTTGAATGTTTATGATGATGATGAGCCTCTGCTCTGAGAGTGTTTCATTTAATCCGAGAGAAAAGACAACTGTTTACATTGTGATTTTATATTTATATTACAAATGAGATGGGTTTATTATTCAACCAATATTGTGCATGTGCATATCAGGAGAGTGTTTTGAAGAGGGATAAAGGGAGTTTAAACCCCATAGCAAAATTAAATATGCCCTAAAAAAATAAATGTCGATAGCACGAATTAGCAAAAAGAGAAACGTGTTTGTTTGTTTTTATAACTGTTTATCATTAATAACTGATTTATTGTTTATCAGCTGTTTCTGGTTCAACAACCAGTGTTGTCGATTGCGGATATTAATAATACTTAGGAAGTTTTGTTTGCATTGAAAACCAACAAAACTGAAAAAGCATCAGTTTCGAAAGGAATGATATTAAAAAATATGTATGGCACTGCGATTCTTCTGTAACTGGTTATAAGTTATTTTTTTATTTTAAAATCTCAATAAAAACCTACAGTAAATATAGGTAGATGCTACTGTAGAGTACCGAATTGTGAAAATTTGAGAATTTAAAGGTAAAGTAGTGCGAAATCTTTTCATAATTCGGTCCGAAAATACTTGTTTCTAAATTTTGTTTGACTATTTTGTAATTTTTGTATTTTTGAACAATTACTTAGAATTCCCCTGAATAAAAAAAATTATAAATGTTTAAACAAGTTTAATACCAGTTTGTAGTCTTAAAAAATTAAATATATTTCTCTAGCATCTTATTGTTTCTAAAAGCCTAAAGCGTAAATATAAAATTGAAGTATTACACACCTCAACTCCTTCAGACACCCAGACACTATCGCTCTTTGTTCCTCTTTTTAATTTTATTTTGTATTCCTATTGGTCGGAGAGAACAAATTCAAAAGTTGTTAAGACGAAGTTTTGATAAATTTTCCGCCCTCTATCGTCGTGGATACTAACTAAAGAGAGTCGGATAATAAATTGTTTGATATTTCAAGTTTAATATTGTTTGTTTCAAAAATGTTCTACCGTATCAATGGGAATCATAATTTACCTATAGTTAGAAGTGGCAGAAATTGAGGGAGGGGGTCAGCGCAATTTTGTGTGCTTAAGGTTTTCAAGAAAAATAAAATCCAAAATCCCATCTACTAAATAAAAATGTTTGTGATATCAAAACTTTTAAATAAAAGTCATAAATGAGCAACTAAGGTCGATTTTGTCAGTGCGAGAGATTAAAATTAAACCCAAATTAACTCATCAAATTTGGTCAGTTAACTCAGGATTAACTAAACAGATGCTTCTGATGTTTTATCCACCCACGGAGTTTGTTTAGTCGTTCCGTATGCATTCTTCACCAAAAAAATTCAGCTAACTGTGGATTAGTTTATTTCTAGAGTTGACTAACTCTGGTTTAAATCATCACTGAAAAACTGGGCCTAAGGGGGTTAAATAAAAATCTAAAAATAATAATAGGGACATTTTTCTGTAACATTTCGAACGGAATGACTACTACCTACATTTAAGGACTACTCTAATAAAGGGTGTTTTTTTTTTTACGTGTGGGTTTTAAGAAGAAATACAACGCATATAATTTAATGTTATGGCCAAGAATTTAGATTTATTATAAAGATAAGGGTTTGCCAGTATGTTTTAAAAATGATTTCGGGCTAGTGGCCGCCGCGGCTGGCTCAAATAAATTCCAGCCGAGAGGCCCAATTTTCGACAGCTCCAATTGTTGCGCGTGATGGCGGATGGACTCATTTGGAGCTTCTTCGATACTCTGCTCCACAGCAGTAATAGCGTCTTCGGTGCGCACTGTACGGCGTCTCTAAGGATGCGCATTATCCACTAGAGTAAACGTGGTGCGAAACTGATCCATGGTTGCTCGAATTTATGCGATTTTGCGATTATGTCGACAGAATATTGGACGCAGCGCGCGAACCGAACCCTTATTTTTGTAATAAATTTGCACGATTTGCAAACGTTGTTCAGGAGTAAATTAATTAATTATAAAATGGCAAACCAAACTGAGAATAAATCAAGTGACAGCCGTCAGAAAGACCAACTCCAAAAAAGTTATTGCCAGATTGAAAACCACACATCTAACAAAACACCCTTTACATATGTGCATGTAAAAAAGCATTATTTTCACACGAAAGCGCATTATGTGCAATAACTCCACCATTAAACTTTCAACGCTAAACTCTTCAGCGGTTATTAGTTTCTTCATAATTATGAAATTATAAGTCATAACAACGACAACACGTTCCAAAAAAAAAATCAAGTTCTTTCTATAGATTGTTTTGATTCAAAGGTGAAATTTACTCTAGATTAGGCAGTCATAAAGTGCCTTACTGATTGTTCAAAAAAAAAAAAAAATCAATATATTGCTCCGAAATCCTCGAAATTAATAATAATACTCACTTTGAACTTATATAAAAGATTTAGATTAAAATTCGAAGATTCGTATATAAAAATATACAAGAGCAACTTGTTTACAAAAACAAAACAATTTCAAGATTTTAATCAGGCTTAACATTGCGAGAAATGGAGAAGTTGTTTTTACCTAAACTGGTGGACCGATTTGTTTCAAATTTAGAACAAAGGAATTCTCTTTAATTCCCTAGAGCCTAAAGGATAAGTTTCACAATTAGTTTAAGCTCAACTGTAAATGGTATCAGTCATATAAATTTCTCAAAAAAACAGCTCCAACAATTATGATTTAAGCTCGTAACTATATGATATTTAGACTTTTAAAGTGATTGCAATAAAACTGCATTTAAGGTTTAGGTGGTGCGAAATGCATACTACATAAAACGAAAATATGGTTAAAAATCTTTTTTTTTTGAAGAAATTGCCGTATTTTTACTTAATTTTTGGGTAATTGTCGTCTTTTTAAGGGATAGGCTGATTTTGTTACAATTTCGCAATCTGATGGTACTCTTAAATGGTAAGCAGTTGTTTATTATAAAATTTAAAAACTAAATATGTATATACATTTATTTATTTTCTTTTATAAAATTAATTTTCTATATCAACAGTAAGCCCCTTCAAAATTAATTATTGGATACAGGCTTTGTGTGCATATGTTTATACTACATGTGCATTTAGACAGAATTTTTATTTATCCTTTCATACAACTTAAGTGTGTCAACAGGCAGCTTGGGGGATTTTTTTTTTTTTTTTATTTTTATAGTCAATGAAAACAACTGTTCGAGGCATATTATTCTCATCGTGCAACGTGCAAAGACAAAATCTCCGATTGTACATATATGCAGCACATTCACAGATTCTTTATGCTGCAATATGCCTATTTTTCTATGATAATTCTTTATATATGCTTCTCATGTCTTGCCAATTGAGAAAAAAAAAATTTGAATAAATAAAAGAAGAAAAGTCTTCAATCCAACAAAAAAAAAATTCCATTTAAGCCATTTTTGTTGTTGATAAAAATGGCTTAAATAAAAATTCACAAAAAGTTTCCTTAATAAATTAAAATTCAAGAACTCCATAGTAAATATTATTACCAAGTGACTTTGATCACCTCATTAACATAACATCATCTGACGCATCTCACTGTTCGTCACTTAGCGAGTTTAAACAAAATATTTATCAACAAAAAAAAAACAACCTACATATATTGCAAGAAACTTCCGCTTGCAAAAATGTTTGCATTTATTTATAATTAACCAGAAAAAACCAATAAAATTAAAAATATAAACAAAATCAAGATTGAAAAAAAAAAAAACATAAGTCTTACAATATTGTTACTGCAGGAAAAATAACAACCTAGTATAACAACTAATAACAATAAACTTCGATGTTTATTTAAACAACGGTTAAGATGTGGTCAGCCACAAAACCAATAGAGCTTCGAGAAGATTATTTAACCACACCGGGCTGGGCTGGCCGGCATGCATGCAGCCATCCGACGACTATGGAGTGTGGAACGGAAACCGGATGCATAAAAAAGTAACATTGCATAGTTGGCCTCGGAGGTTTTGGCATTAATGGTGAATAGCGGTTAAATCTTCGAGGGAAGGTTAATTTATTTTTGTTGCACTATGTATACGAACAAGTAAGGATTCCTGTGCTTAATACAAACAACACACTCAAGAATATTTCTTTTATTTCATAAATCATTGTGATAATGTATGGTGGGATGGAGACGGTGACTGTCATCAGAAGGGCATGAAGAAAGACCGATATATTGATTTTAAAAAAAAAAAACTTGCACAAGTCACATGAAGTTATATCTACTATGAAAGCAGTGAGATTTAATGGAAAATTTAGTCACTTAGAGTAAATAGGTTACATTTTATCAATTCTTGAACCGTGACCCTTTGAATTAGAGTATATTGATATTGCAACTTTAGTGATCAAAAGCTTGTATGTATAGATTTTGGATACATGTAAACATTGCTAACCTATTTTCTTCGGTTTGACATGTTAATGGCTGCGCATAAAATTACAGTATAGCTACTCAATAAATACTTATGTCTACTTCGTAGACAATACTGTCTACCGCTGACCGCTGTTTACTTATCACTTCAGCAAAGCTTAATGGTAATCTAGGGCATTTCAAATTTACTCGCTTAACGGAGGTAAAGGCGGAATTGAAGGTGTGCTAGCGGACGAATCAGATGCTTTAGGTTTACAGGTTTATAAGTCAGCGAATGCGGAAGTAATGGGTGATTCATTTAGAGCTACTATAATTAGTAAGTAGGGCAAATAAGTCCCATATGTTGGTAATATGACCCACCCTAATATTTACCTGTACTGGAAGAGCGCGAAGATACCTTTAATTGTTTTGATTTATTTATTTAAAAGTGGAGACTCAGGCGCAGAAAATGTGCGCGGAATCCGAGGTGGCCAAGCGACTGGACCATTTCGTGAGATAACACGTTCTCCAAACTTGGTTTCCAATAAATTAATTGTGACATTCGCTCTTGATCATCACGGAAGAAGTGCGGCCCAATGACGCCGCCGCTCCAGCCCATAAACCACACCAAACCGTAATTTTTTCGGGATGCAATGATGACTCATGGAGGACGTGTGGATTGCTGCCTGACCAATACCGCATATTTTGTTTATTGACGAAGCCATTCAGCCATAAATGAGCCTCATCGCTGAAGATGATTTTTCGATGAAAATCCGAATCATTTTCAAGTTGTTGCTCAGCCCAATTCACAAACATACGACGCTTCTGCTGGTCAAGCGGCTTCAGTTATTGGGTCAATTTAATCTTGTAAGGATGTAGGCCAAGATCTTTTCGCAAAATTCGCCACAATGACGTCACAGAGATGCCCAACGCTTGAGAACGACGTGTGAGAGACACATTTGGGCTTTCTGCAACTGAAGCCTCAGCGGCAGCAATATTCTCGACACTACGGGCACTTCTTTGTCTCACTGGCACGGGAACATTTTGAACTGTGTCTGTGGATTCAAATGTTTCCACTAGACGCTCAATTGTTGATCTGCTAGGACGATTATGACGACCATAAATTGGACGTAGCGCTCTTAACGTTGAGGCCACTGACTCCAAATTTCGGTAGTAAATTTTAATAATTTCGACTCGTTGTTGGCTCGTATATCTTTCCATCATGAAATGGCAAACCTTACTAAGGAGAAATGTCAAAAGAGCGTCAAGAAATATGTAGTCGTTTGCTGTCCCTGTTGCTCTACTTTTTAGCGTCCCTGTTGAAAAACCGTTTACAATAATGATCAATAAATTATCATTCAATTTATAAAAAAAAAAACAAATTTAAATAAAACGTACAAAGTTTTACCAACAATGATTTCTAAAATCAAAATTCCTTTGATTTTTCATTTTTGTCTAAACTTATTTTTCGTTGCACTGCTATTTTTTTGCTCGCAGCTGTACATACTTTTGAACATAAGGACCTATTCATATAAAACTATATTTCCATAAGTTTGAATAACTTTCAGGTCAATATTTAAATCACGCTGATCCCCTTGGAATTGCGAAAAAAATTATTTTTGATCAGAAAAAGCTTTAGTTAGTTAGTTAAAAGCGAACTTCTTAAAGAACTTTTTTTTGAATAACCAAATATTCTGCAAAAAAAATCTTTAAATCCACTCCACTTTTAAAATTCGAGGTTTTTTTCACTTTATTGACTTCACTTAGTTTGTTTTATATAAATTATTGTTTTATTTTATTGTTAAGGTAATATTTTACAAATTATTTAATAATTTTATGCGCTGACCAAAAAAATATAAGGGACAATTTGTTTCAAGAAGGCAACGCACTAATAAGAATGTCAGTATTTTTCAGATTGAAAGGTTATTTTAAGGCTAAAGAGACTTAATAATACATTAATTTTTTATCTGACATAACTTTTATCCATGCTCTTTTATATCTTTACCCTAATTGTGGAGAAAATCTGATTTAAAAAAAATCCTTTTTTTAATTTAAAGTTTTTTATTTTCATCGATTTTTTTTAATTTAAATAAAAAAAAAAACTAAAACAAAATTAATAGATAAGTTTATTCATCACTTTCTTCATCAGATATGTTAGTTTCAACAAAAATGTTTGCTGCGGGAATGCTTGGAGGTTTCAATAGCGCTAGTGCTTCTGGGGGATAAGACTGCAATTTTTTCGTGTGTGGTTTTTGCTTGAAAGTAATGATAGGATCGGAGCTTAGCAGAAAATAATTGAAGATATCCTCATTTGTGTTATCGCGACCTGATTTTCTTGAAAAATGCTCTCGAACGTTCTTAAAATTTTTATTTCGATCCTCTTGCGCTTCCTCAGAAAGCTGCCCAATTGGCAACAATGCAGATTTTATTATTTCCGGTCCATGAATAAAGTATTTATGTAGAGTTGGGGGCATATAACACCAAGGATATTTACTGACAAACAGTCTTGCTGTTTTATGCGCATGTTTTCGGAACTTATTAACATCAATTTCATATCCACTGGCAACTGCAATCATAATTGTGTGCATTTTTTTAATAAGTTCTATTTCTATTTTCGTTATTTCAGCAGAAAGTTCAGGATTCTGGAAAACCGCCTAGCAGTGTTTCCATCATTACTGTTGCCGAATCCAGGTTTTGGCTTATCAACAATTAACCCACATTTTATTCGGAATTCTTTTTGAATTCGTGCCATATTGTCTGCCACGATTGCCTTGTCATTTTCGCGGACTTGCGATTTTTTAACAGGTTGTTTGTAGGCTACATGTAAAAGACATTCAAACATCCTTATCCAACCATTCAAAACAGACATTCCAAAAGTCAAGTATTCGGTGTTTATTGGTCTTGAAATCATTTCATCAATTTTATTAAATTCCTTGGAGGTTGCACCGCATAAATAACATTTTTGAGTAGATTTTGTTTCAGATAAAGCATTATAAATCTTTCCATCAATCATTGTAAAAATTAATGTATGTTATACTTCCACTGACTTTGTACCCATCATGAGAACAGTTTTTTGCAGATTTTGAATTTCAGTGTTTACTCGCATCTGTTCAGCTTTTGAAATATCAGTTGACTCTTTAACATATTCTATTTTTAACGGCCGACAGTAATTTGTGGAAGATGGACGAGGGTTTTGCCAAATTATTTTTTCACCACTTTCAAGTCGAATAGGGACTAAGCAAGTAAGAAAAACAGCTGAATCGTCTGCGTCTAATCCATGAAACGCTTGTTTATAGGAACTATGTCCTGAGCTGCCATCGAAACCCCATTTCGATATCAAAGTACAATTCCGGAGTGCTTCATCTTCCATTATTTCTAAAACACTCTCCTTTCTTTTTGAAGTAATGTCAAGCAAAGCTTGAAGTACTTACTTCAGCGCAAGTAGCTGTGACTCTCATGTGCTCAGTGCTTGGGAAGCAATTTTTTGCATAATAATGAGTTGCATAATTTAAGGCCGGCATTGAAACGGTTTCTCTCAAGTATTGAGTTTTTAGCCTTCTTGTGCTTTCAGAAGATGTTTCAAAATCCACTTCGGAACGACCACGTTTCTTTGCAGATTCTTCTGCCTTTTTAAAAACAGTTGAGGTATTGAGCCAATTTACGTTTGTTGTAATTAATCTTTCTTCGATTCTAGAAGCTTTGGCCCACCGCGTTTTGAACTCGGATTTAAAATGCGAAAAAAGTCTATTCAATTCATTAACTTGGCTAATTTCGGTACTTCTTGTTGTATTTAAAAGATGTTTTTTTAAAAAATCCATCTGATCGTCAATCATAACACTCTCACATCTTTTCATAATGTCTACAAGTTGCCTTATTGTAAAAAAAATTGAATTTGAAGAGATTCCTAAAGCAACGAACAAATAAAAAAAAAAAAATTAAGGTTCAAGAGTTACTAAAATTCACATATCACAAAAAGTGTGCAAAAAGCTTAAATTTTTAATGAATCAACAAAAAAAAAGGAAAAACTGTTCTCAAAGATCACGATGAAAAATCGACAATTTTACTTCTGGCTCAGCTGACAACTAGTTAAGCTTAAACAAAACTGTGTTGTGAAAAAACGGGAAGGTCTAAAAAAAATGAATAGTATTTTTGTAAAGGATGGATATTACTCTATTAGAAAATATTAAAAAAGTAAGTATATTTGCCATTTAGTTTTTTTAATTATTGCCAGCTTTTGGGTCGATTTGCCCCATTGTGTGACGGACGTGGCAGACGAAAAAATGTACATAAGTTGTTCATTAAAAAACAAATATTTTAAATGATTTATAACTCTTAATATTTGAATTAAATATAACTATTCCAGTGGTAAAATATTTTCAACTACAAAAAATGTTTTCTAACTATCAGTTTCCATACTTAAAAATACTTTATTATTATAATTTTAATACAAAAAAAAAAACTGATTGTAAAAGCATGTGACTTCACCCGCAGTGAATTTCCAATTAACCAACAAAAAAAAAAACAATGATAAGAATGAATGCTCATTCACCAAGCACACATTTGCAATCTTAAAACAGCAGTCCACCTCCAACATTAATTACTCTTCATATATTTGCTTTGGCAACAACTGCTTATTTGATTTGTTTCTTTTAAAAAAAAAAATATTACCTAACCTCTAACATGCCCCTACACATTTTTGCGATAAGAAATTCATTATTTCCTGCCGAAATGTGTTTTTTTCCCACTTTTATTCTTCTAATTGGTACTAACCATATTTTGGTTTCTGTATAACGGGTGATTTTTTAGCTGGTTTGGTTTTGGCAACACTGGTTTTGACAGCTGACGTGTGTTTAGTACCTTGTGTCACTGTCAAAGAGCTTCAGTTTGGTTTGCAATTTAACCATGGATAGTCTTACAAATGAACAACGCTTGCAAATTATTGAATTTTACTATCAAAATTCGTGCTCGGTTCGAAATGTTCATCGCGCGCTGCTTGTGTTCAGCGATGAGGCTCATTTTTGGTTGAATGGGTACGTAAATAAGCAAAATTGCCGCATTTGGAGTGAAGATCAGCCAGAAGCATTGCAACAGCTACCAATGCATCCCGAAAAAGCCACTGTTTGGTGCGGTTTATGGGCCGGCGGCATTATTGGGCCATATTTCTTCAAAGATGATGCGAATCGCAGCGTTACTGTCAATGGTGAACGCTACCGAGCGATGATAACAAACTTTTTTTTGCCCGAAATGGAAGTTCTTGACTTGCATGATATGTGGTTTCAACAAGACGGTGCCACATGCCACACAGCACGCGAAACAATGGCTCAATTGCGAGGCGAGTTTGGTGAACAGTTAATTTCACGTTTCGGGCCGGTCAATTGGCCGCCTAGATCGTGCGATTTGACACCATTAGATTATTTTTTGTGGGGGTATGTCAAGGCTAATGTCTATAGGGACAAGCCCGCTTCGATTGACGCACTGGAAGCCAACATCCATGCATTCATTCGTGAGATACCGGCCGATATGTGTGAAAGAGTATGCCAAAATTGGACTCAGCGGATGGGCTACCTGAGACGCAGCCGCGGTCAACATTTGCATGAAATTATCTTTAAACATTAAATTGCAAGGTTCAAACTATCGATTCAAATAAATATTTCATTCATTTTTTCGAATTTTTTGTGTTTTTTTTTTTTTAAGTTCTAAACCTCTTAAAAAATCACCCATTAGAATGTAAAGAGCAATATGTTCAGTTAGATTTGCAAACATTCGTAGAACAAGAAAAAAATTGATAATAAAAATGTATATTCATGTAGGTATGTATTGTATACATGTGAATTTATTCTCATAAATGAATACAAAAATATTGATTTAATCAAAAAGAAAGCGCAGAACTTCGAAAACGAAGAACGCAATAATGAGAAAATTGTATCAGCTTCAAAAAAAAAATAATAATAATACCTACATGCTCCATTCGACCTTGACCTTAGCCCTCGGCCCTCTCTCTCTCTCTCTATGAATATTATTCAACAAAAACAAAAGTACACACACACACACACACATTACTCTAAATGGGAAAATCAATTCCAGTCGCCAGTGATATCCTTGATCTCGAATATTTTTTGGTCGAAATTGACTCACTTCCAGCAATTCGGGGTCTACATATTATTTATAAACAGTGTAATTACCTCCTGAGTAACACTACACCAGAAGCGAATTGAGTAAGCTACGCTCGCATGCAATTAACTAATTACTCTTCCCCAACCCACTTCCTCGCACGGTTCTAACATGCATTAGTGTTCAATGCACGTGTACCGATTTCTGATGTTTTCTATATTTTGTTTGTTTTTACAATCATACAAAAAAAAAAAAAAAAAAAACAACAAGAAAAGACAAGGAAACGAAAATGGTAATGCAGTGTGAAAGGCCTATAGACAAACATTTCATATTAAAAATGCAAATTAATGTGTTTGTTGTTTTACATGAGTATTATTGGTTCGTTTGACTTTTAAACAACAGTTTTATGTCGAATGGTGAATAACTTCTTCCGACATGATTAAAAGGTGTGAGGTGTATATGAGATAAGGATGGTGGTAGTTTTTAATTAATAGCCAACCGTCTTATGATTTTAATTAGGCTTTTATGGCTGTTTTTTTTTTATCTAATTTATCATAAACAAACGGTTCATTTATTTGATGATATACAGGGTGATTCGCATAAGGTGTGACAAAAAGCTAAAGCATGTAGGTTGAGTCGAGACAAAAAAAAAAAAAATCATATGGGAGGGGGGTCTATTCCCCCGTATAACCACGAGGAGCAATTTTTTTAAAACAATGACTTAAAACAGAAAACAGAAATTATTAAAAAACAACAGTATCTAACTCTTACAATGTCATGCTATACCTTTTTTGAACCCACAAATCTTCTTTCTTTTTTTTTTTTATAAGGTTGTTTTAGTGACAAGTTTTTGACAAATTTTATTTCCAAATTTAAAATTTTGAAAATTTTGAAAATTTTGAAATATTTTAAGCTAAATGTTTTTTTTTCAAAATTTTACGTGATTAAGTACTATTTTTGTTTTCAAAATTCAATGCTCTTATAAATTTTTACTCAAAAACTGAAAACCGTATCCTTAAATGCCTTTTACTTTTTGAGAAAATTGAAAATAACTAAGTCTACATTACTATACTTACGTATAGTGGAAATAGGATCTTAAGAGCAACTTAGCCAACGGATTGGAGTCAAATTAAAGGAATTTTTTTAGCACCTGGTTTTTGGTGTTTGACTAAAAATTAATAAGAACATTGAATATTAAAACCTAAAATACTACTTAATTACGTAAATTTTGAAAAAAAATTAGTTTGAACAAATTTTTTTTTTTTTAATTTTGAAATTGAAAATTAATTTTTCAAAAACTGTTCATTAAAACAACTTTAATTAAAAAGAACAGACTATTGGCTTTACTTTTTTTTCTGTTTTAAGTCAATCGCCCTTCCTGGCTAAACTTGGAAAATAGGCGCCACACCTTATGCGAACCTCCCTATATAAAGGGTCCGCCATCTAAATTTTTTTTTTTTAACTAGTGCATATTTCGTGAATGGTAACACTTAGCTCATGTCTGATTTGACAGATAATTAGTCTTATCCTTCCGCTGAACGAATATGGTTGTGTATACGCTTCGCCAAGTGGGCGGGCCTGCGATCGACTCAGAGAAGTTGCCGATTTTGCCAAAAAAAAATCATCTTTTCAGATGAAGCTCATTTTGATCTTCGCGGGTAGTAAACAAGCAAAATTGTCGCATTTGGGGCATAGAAAACCCGCACGCATCCATTGAACAGCCGATACACCCAAAACGAGTCAGTGTTTGGTGCGGATTTTGGTCCAGAGGCATAATTGGGAAATTTTTCGAAGCAAGGAGTGGCCGTTACAGTCAATGGCGATCGTTATCGGGCCATGTTGAACGAATTTTTGTTCACAAAAATTGAAGAGGAGGATATTGGCAACATTTGGTTTCAACAGGACGGCGGCGCTACGTGCCACACAGCCGAAGCTACATTCGATGTTTTGCGCCATTTTCAAAAAAAAAAGAAGTTATTTGGCCGACCCTTTATAAGACCACAAGAACTTTTCTGTAGTAATTATGTATTTTTCGTTTTCCACACAGGGATGTGGTCACTAAATATGTTGTCCGACTGCAAAGCAGCACTTCAACTCCTCCTGGAGCATAGGGCAGCAACAAGATACTTCCATCTGTTCCGATTCGCCGCAACTGGCCTTAGCTGTGACCACGATTGAATACCTTGTTTTTGGTCTTCCAACGCTATGAACAAAGGTTAACGAAGGCTTGCAGCCTGCTCGAGATGTTTGCAGACCATTTCCAGGTTTCTGAGGCATATAACAGCACAGATTTTACGTTGGATTCGAAGAGTTTCAGCTTCGTGCGTAGCGATATTTTACTGGAGTTCCACAAAGGAGAAAGGATTCCAAATGCATTACGGGCTTTGCTTATTCTGTTGTTAACATTCAGGTCGGTTCCGCCATCGAGTGCAGATAGTTATACTGCGTGACCTCCTCTACGGGTCCTGGCCTTAGAATAACTTGTTGTGTGCTTTGGCCCATGTTCATTATTTTGGTCTTATTTGAATTGATTCTTAAGTCAGCCACTTCTCCATTTTGTTGCAGCGAATGACGTATTTGATTTAAACCAGCCGTGTTGTTTGCCATGAAACATACATCGTCAGCATAATCTTTGTCTTGTCTTTCAGTTTCACCCACCGTGGCAGTCATCACATCGTCAATTGCCAGCAAAAACAGAATTGGTGACAAGACATCTCCTTGTCTCACTCCTTGACGCACCTCAAAGGAGTCGAAAAGCTGTCCATTTTGCAAAACGCAACACCTTGCGTTGTTGTACGATTCTTTAATAACTGCTACAATTTTCTCAGGAATACCTCTCGCAATGAGCGATCTCCAAATATGCATTCACGATTAACCCGGTCAAATGCCTTTTAAAAATCTACAAACATGAGATACAGCGGTGATTGGTACTCAGAGGATTGTTCAAGTATGATTCGCAAGGTGTTGATGTGGTCGACCCACGATCGACCACTACGAAATCCCGCTTGGTGCCTCTTAAGGTTAGATTCGATCCTGGACTTTATCCTCTCGAGAACAATAGTTGCCATTAATTTCGGAAAAACGGACAGAACGGTGATACCGCGCCAGTTATTGCAGTTTTTGAGGTTCCCTTTTTCTTGGTCACTATGGTCACCATATATCTAGTTTTTAAAATTTGACAACTTTTGGTGTACTTTGTTACAAATTTTTATCCACTCAAAAATCTATTACAAAAAATGGTTTAAATATTAAATTTTATTGCCAAAGACTATAGAACTTGTGGAATACCCTTTTCCATGCAGAATTATTATCTCAAAAAGTTTAAAGTCCAATGTAAATTTCAAACCAAATATATTATCTATATTAGATTTTCCAAGTTCATATTTCAAAGACCGATAAGAGGTATGTATGTAGAATATAGGTATACATATATATGTAAGTGATTGATTGATGGATTGTTTTGTTTGTTTAGCTGATAAAATTAAACCTTGTGAGTGACAGTGAATTTATTGAATGTAATGAGTGGTAGATAATAGTGACAATGAACATAAATATTTCATATCAACGATTTTTTTTTTTTTTTTATTTAATTAGGACAGGAGTGTGTATACTAGGTTCGAGTACAAAAATTAAAGTTTTAAGTTAAAAAAAAATTTGTTGTTTTTGCCATTCAGTAAAACGCACTATGAAAGCTTTATGTAACAATTGAAAATATATAGGTACGCGATTAAACCAAAAATAAGACAATTTAAAAAAAAAAAGAATGTGGAATGCCTGTTTTCGTTATGTGAATTTGTTGCCAAAAACTTGAAACGCAGTTTTCTTTCACTTACTTTGGCCATAACAGGTACGGAATTTAATCAAAATTATTATAGCCGCATTATAGTTGCATCAAATAAAAAATATAAAGCACTCTGCTTAAGAAAAAAAGAAGAATATAATGAGAGTTTTGTGAACTTGATATCCACAGCGAGATCATCCGCTTAATTTTGGAAGGCAATGAAGATACTAAATGGAGTTAAGCCCTCTGTTGGGCACAATCTTAATGCCTCGCATTATAAAATTCACTTGAATCACACTGAATGTACTCCCTGCAAATTTTACTATGCGATGCCACTTATAGAAGATGATTTTCTAGATTCATCTTCTTCCGAAGAGGAACTACTTCTAGCTCTCGATAATATCAAGGAAAACAAGGCGGCCGGGACAGATAGAATTCCATCTGAATTCCTGAAGTATGCTTCCCGCGATTTCATTCCCGTACTTTTGAACTGCTACAATGAAATTTTTAGAACCGGTTCAATTCCAACAAGTTTTTTATCATCAATAATTTTTCCACTTTTTAAAAAGGGCGATGCTTCTGCCACTATTCTGTGGCAGAGAACTATCGAGGAATATCGTTTCTAAATTCGTCCATGAAATTGTTTACCAGTATGATATTCCGAAGATAAACTACATGGGTAAATGATAATTCAAAACTCAGTGAACTTCAAGCTGGATTTCGTTCAGGCTACTCAACGACTGACCAAGTTTTCCTTCTTTTCAATATTGCGGAGACTTACCTTCATCGTGGGAACAAACTCTATGCCTTCTTTGTTGACTTTAGAGCTGCCTTCGATAGTATCGACAGACAAGATTTGTTTTATAAACTTTCCAATTGCGGCGTGTCTTCGAAAATTATTCTAATTTTGAAAGCTCTCTATGGAAATGACTCTATCTCTGTTTGTGATGGTGAAAACTTATCTCAAAAATTCAGGTCTTCAATGGGCCTAAAGCAAGGATGTGCTTTGAGTACCTTTTTATTCACCCTTTTCATCGATGATATTGTGGAGTATTTGGGAACAGGCGTGAGAATTGCTGATGAATGTATTTCAGTTTTATTATATGCGGATGACATTGTCATATTATCAGAGTCACCTGATCAACTCCAAGAAATGATGGATAAGTTGGAAGAATACTGCAGCATTTGGAACTTATCAGTTCATCTTAACAAATCAAACGTTATGATTTTTAGAGAAGGGCGAGGAAGATTTCCTAGTAACCAGAAATGGAATTATCAGGGACAAGAGGTCACTGTCGTTAAGGAATTCAAATATCTTGGTATGATAATTTCGAGTAACCTATGTATGAAAAAACATGGTCAAGCTAAGCTCCAAGAGTCGAAGGCAGCCGTATGTGTATCATAGAGGAACTGTATTGCCAATAAATCTATTCATCACTCCGCAAAATACAAATTATTTCAAGCTGTTTCAAAGTCAGTTATGCTATACAGCGCGCAAGTGTGGGGACATAAAAAGTACGAGGATGCTGAAAAATTATACTCCGTTTCTTTTTAAAACGAGTTTTTAGTCTCCCGTCTTCAACACCAAACTACATGCTACATATCGAAACTGGAGTTCCACCGATATTTGTCAAGTCACTTAAGATTCATTTTGATTATATCCTTAAAATTCTAAGAATGGATTCGTCGATGTTAGTTCACAAAATATTGAGATATCAAGTTTCAAATAAGCTAAACTTTGTAGCATCGTGGATAAGCTTATCTGAGTCTGTGGGGGAATCCATGAATTTTGATTTGGAAGATATAACGCTCCTAAAACAACAGTTTTACTGCCTTCTATCCATAAGCTCGACACGAAAATTTGTGAGAACTTCATTAACCAGGCCAAGGAATCACAATATAGAGAATATTATAAAAGACTAAAATTTGTACTGGGTGAATCAAGTTATTTTCACGACAAGTATTCTACGGATATGATTTCAAGGATCCTACGAGCGAGAGGTGAAATAAAGGGTTTTCCAATAAGAGGTGTTATTTTGATATTCAAAGAAAAATGGCATTTTTTGAGATTAATGATCGGATGTTTATTTCATTATAAAGAGGAAGGTATGCCGTTAATAATGGAACACAAAATCAGCCAAATGGCCGCCACGACCACGCTTACAGGACCATATCCTTTTCATGAAATTTTCCATAACCAAATCGCAAAGTGGCTGCCCTATGTCCTCGATAGCCTCACGAATTCCATCTTTGAGGTCTTGAATCGACGCTGGGCTGTTGGCGTAGACCTTATCTTTCACGTGGCCCCAAAGAAAGAAGTCGCAAGGTGTTAAATCACAAGATATCGGTGGCCAATTGTGATCACCTCTTCGAGAGATAACACGGTCCGAAAACTTTTCCCGTAAAAGATCGATGGTTTCATTGCTTGTGTGACACGTAGCGCCGTCTTGTTGAAAGTAAACGTTGTACTTATCAATACCATCCAATTCCGGCCATAAAAAATCATTAATCATCTCTCGATAGCGCAATCCATTGACCGTAACTGTTGCTCCAGCCTCATTTTCGAAAAAGTAAGGTCCAATGACCCCGCCGGACCATAAACCGCACCAAAAAGTCCCGCGTTGAGGATGGAGAGGCTTTTCAACAATAACTCTTGGGTTTTCCGAGCCCCAGATGCGACAGTTTTGCTTGTTGACGTAGCCTCCGAGGTGGAAATGGGCCTCATCAGTCAAGATGATTTTTCGATGAAATTCCGGATCATTTTCATGCATTTCAAGGACGCAATCAGCAAAGACACGACGTTGTTGTGATCAACCGGCTTGAGTTCTTGTGTTAACTGAACTTTATAAGCCTTAAGACCCAAGTCTTTATGCAAAATACGGTGTAATGACGTTTGTGGAATGCCTAATTCCAAAGAACGACGAGGAATGGACAAACCTGGGTTTTCTTCAACACTTTGGGCTACAACAGCAATATTCTCAGTTGTTCTTGAGCGACGTGCACGGGTTTTATTCTTCACATCACTAACTTGTCCCAACAGCTCGAATTTGTCCACCAATTTCTGTATTGCGGTCCGACAAGGTGCTTCACGACGACCCAAAAATGTTTTAGTTTTACGAACCGTCTCTGCCAAATTTTCACCATTTTTATAGTGAATTTTAATAATTTCAATGCGTTGTTGAAGCGTGTATCGTTATTTTTATTAATGGCGTAGTTTCTACTTGTCAAATGTCAAAAAATGACAGCTTCAAAAGTGACAGCTACCGAAATAGCGGGCTATTCAAAATAACACCTCTTATTGGAAAACCCTTTACTATCTTTGCACTTTATTCCTCATAGGCCAGACTTACCGCTTGAATGTGAGCTGTGCAATACACACGAAAGAGAAAATATTGCACATTTTCTAGGCTCATGTCCAATTCTTCGAGAAGTTCGACGCGATGTTTTTGGGCGAAATCAGTTAGATGATGAAGAAGTAATATTGATTCTAAACGGCATGAAGGGATGGAAGAAGCTTTATAGATTTATCCGAACTGCCATGACTTATAGAAATAGAATACTAACAGAAAGCTTTTGATCGAATTCTCTTAGTATTTTTTTTTCTCCTTTTAATTTTATGCTTTAAATTCGCTTTTTTATCTTTTTTAATTTGAATTTTGTTAAGCGAAATTTAAACAGTAAATTAATAGTTAAATTATTTTATTCTGTCAATCTGACCGACGGTTTTGAAAATCCGAAATAATCATGTAAATAAAGTCTACTCTATTCTATTCTATTCTATTTTATTCTATTATAGCCGTTTACGAGAAAATTTTAAAAACCAAGCTTGTTCGAATTTCCCCTCTAAGAAATCACATAAAAATGCCTTGCACTTAATTTGAAGCAAATCGATCCACCCGTTTAGGCTCTAGCTCAAATTACAGTTGAGGCACAGACCGATAGTACAGTACGGTATGATAAAACCCAATTTTCTGGACTCCTCCATCATCATTTTGATAGTTTTGAATACAAACTCGATTTTTGCACACGAAACCAATAAACGTACTTGCTCTATAGAGCAAGTCAAAATGCCGTTTTGTTTTTTCAAAATTTTTGTAATGCAATAATATTTAAATATAGAAGTTTTTGCATACAAAAAATTATATAGATCAGTTAAGCTGAAAGTTAAAATGCTGTTAAATGAAAGTAAAAAAGCAAAGCGTACTAATTTTACCAAAATCTTGGGAGCCCTTTTCTATTGAAATTAGATTTTCTTAAACGATTTTTATGTTATGATGTTATGTTAGGTTACTACCGTTATTTTTTGTTTCAAGAAAAATGTATTTTAAAATTATTTAGACAATGCTAAAAACTACATACTATCATTTTCATAAAATCCACCATATATCGAAAAATGTATTGAATTTACAAAAAAAAAATAAATTTTGTTTTAAAAATCCATAAATTTTGGTGTAGTATACTTCGTATACTTTCTAGAACCTTTGAATTAAAAAAATATGAACGAAACCAGCTAAAAATCTGATATATTTTCCTGAAATATTGTAAACCGCGACACTTAATAAAATAAATAAATAAATATATAAATTAAATTAAATAAATCGAAAACGGCTTTAACGATTTTTATTAAATTTAGTACCTAATTTATTTCATGTATGTAGCTAAAAACATAACAGAAATAATATTTTTGGGTTTTTTTTATGAATTTTTCATAAATCGCCGTATTTTTCGGTAAAGGTCTCGAATGGTTAAGTATACATTTTGTGGATAGATTAGGTAGATACTTTTGGTATTACCAAGAACTCTCCATACCTAGTTTTTTTTATTTTTTTGTTAATTCAAAAATTAAATAATACTTTTGAGTTTTCACACTTTCGCCTTAACAATTATCCTTAATTAATTAATAAACCAACATCTTCAATGGATAAAATACTCATCCGACATAGTAAATTCTTTACCTTTTACGCTGTGATCGGTTTTATACCTATTGACTATTCGAAAACATTAATTGACAATTTTTTGCCTAAACAAAAACAAGAAACATTTGATGTATTTTATTTACAAAAAAAAACAATATAAGTATGGTCACCCCTACATGCTACAGCAACAAGCTTCATTTTCATTCACCCTATGGAAAGGCCTGAAAGGGAATTTGAATATATATGTAGTATACCTAAGACGCAACGCAAACGCAACTTAATATGTTCCGGAAGTTTGTTGCGCTAACGTTCAACGCGCATGTCTATCTGTCTGTCCGTTTATCTGCGTCTGCCCGAAGCCCATGCTCCACCGATAAATATCTCTTAGATTAAAGCAGAAACGTGATGTAAAACCAAACGGCGATACATATGTATATACGTGTATGCGTCTTTGCGAGTCTAATATGCTGAAGGCAAACGTTTCAAATGTCCGGAATGGGTTGCTTGGCGTGAAATTAAAAGTGAATTCGAAACACTTGAAGACTTTTGATATTAACATAAACTCACATACTAACTATACGAACTGGCTTAAGGTAGGTATACCTACCTATATAATATATTTTATTGTTTGCGTGCACCTGCTGTAAAATTTGTATTTAATCGCCTTAACATGCTTCTTTGGGGGGGGGTTTTGTATAGTAGTTTTACCTACATATATGCGGCTCTACTGTTTACCCATCATTACAGCAAAATGTGCGTTCAGTCAACCTGATATAAAATCCCTAAAACTCCTCCTCACACTCTTCGCAATGCAGAATATAAAGGTAGGTCGAGTAATTCAAAAATTAAGAAAAATCCCTATCTCGGTCGCATAATGTTGTTCATGTGAATATGAGGCTTATATTTTGATAGGGCTAGACTGGACTGATCCTAAGCCAAGACTATAAATCGTCGATTGATATTTGAAAGTGAGAAAAAAGATCTTTTGGGCGCCACTTTTAAGCTGGCCATACACGATCGAGCCATTGTGCTCGCAGCCAATTTAGCCCGTTCATTTCCGACTTCCAAAGGGCTCAGCCGTGGCTCACTCTTGTATGGTCAGCTTTAAGGTTCGATTGAAACTTCTTCTAATAAAGTTCTAATTTTCTTACAAATCCCATACTTGCCCTTATATTTACTACACTTATTTCCTTCCTATACATAATCACAAGTAGAAATAAGTCGCTTCGAGGTTTTAAGTAACATCGATTGCTATCATATACTGAAGAGCTAAAATATGGCTAAGTAATTGAAAATCCTCTCTGATATGTGATCAATGACTTCTTACAGACTATAGACCAACCAACGCAACGCGACGCACGGTGACGTAGAGAGTAACTTGTGATGACATTTGAGATTTATAAGTCACCGTCCTCTGAGGTGTTATTTGTGTCAAATGAAGCTCCTCAATATGTTCGATTTTTTTATCTATATCTTTACCTTTATTTTTATATGTGTCTTCTATATACCCATACATAAATCGACGAGGTAATGTGATGTGATGTCATTGTGCGCACTCTGTCAAGTCAACTGTGTCGATTTATTGATTAATGATGACCAATTAAAAAATGTTGGTGTAAAATAATTACTGGCAAATACAAGTGACAGAATGATAAATATAAATTGGAAGCCTCTCTGCTTTGCCCCATCAATGTTGCCATTTTGATTAACAAGCTCTTATGTCATATTTGGGTGTTAGTTAGAGAGACAAACACACTTGTATTTTCTATTTTGTATTATAAACTTGCTGCACCTTTACTATCTAATTGACTAATTGCTGAATCTTTAATGAGGGTAAAATCTATTTTTAATGAAAAAAAAAAAAATATTAAAAAAAAACCTATGTGAAATTGTAATTGTGTTTTTAGTTTTGGAAAATTATTACCAGTAAATCTTGAAATTGTGGGTGACCTAGAGTCTTGACTTTAGTCATTGCCTAGTCTTATCAGTAAATAAAGAAAACAGCATTTTTGAAGATTGTGTTGAACTTATTTTTTGATACAGGATCATAAATGTTGTAAAGTATATTTCAGTTTTAAAGCTACCAAACTTTGAGCATCGGAGTTTTCTTTAGAAATTCTAAACTATTTCTAGGTTTAACAATACGATGTAGCGGAGAAACGCACCAGGCAGACAAAAGTATATATAAAGGGTGTTTTTTTTTTCAAACGTTTGGTTTAGAATCTGGGAGTACTTTTTTCTGAGTTGGTCTTTTTGACAGCTGTCACTTGATTTATGCTTAGTTTGGTTTGCCGTTTCATAGTTAATAGACTTAGTCCTGAACAACGTTTGCAAATCGTGCAAATTTATTACAAAAATAATGGTTCGGTTTACGCGATGCCTCGCGTGCTGTGTTCAATATTCGGTCAACATAATCGCAAAATCGCATAAATTCGAGCAACCACGGATCGGTCTCGCACCATCACGTTTACTCTAGTGGATAATGTGCATCCTCAGAGACGCCGTACAGTGCGCACCGAAGAAGCAACAGACGAAAGATGAGATAGATGGCAAGAGAGCTGCGCGCTAGGTCTGAAAACATATCGGGTCAGCCAATTCTCTGTCTTAAGAAACAAGAATTCATTGATTCTTATGAAACAAAACACATCAACCAGGCAAAACAAAAATAGATGTTTTTATGTCATACACATCGAATGAAATCATTTTATTTTACACCAGTGTCGTTGTCGATTATAACGCACATCCTCATGAGGCAAATCAAACCGCATAAAGCAAAACAAAAAAGCAAATGCAAAACAGAAAAACATGTTTCGATGTCGACAAGCTGAAACATTGTTTTTTTCTAAAACAAAATTTAATTTTTTTTTGTTTGTTGGAAATTTTGTTTTGTTTTATCTCAACACACACCAAACGAAACAGCAAAGTGTTTGGTATATTGTATTTCGGTAGGTGTGTGTTGCAACAAAACACGTTTTCTTGCCTTGTGAAACAAAAATGTTGCGATGTGTTTATCTTATCTTTCGAATTAGCAGAAAATTATTTGTATTTTTGCATTAAATTTGGGTTGCCACATGAGTTTAGAGAAGGCCACCTACAATACAATAGATTATTAACATCAATTTGGAGTTCATAATTGTGTTGTATCATTTCTATGAACTAACGTTTTAGTTCTGATGATAGGGAAAACATAAATAAAAAATCAATTTTCTATTAACAGAGTTGCCAGGTGTTTTAAACAGTTATAAAGTTTATCTTCTCAGATGAAAGAAAAGTCTGAATTTTAATTTAATGGCCAGATTTTAGTTGAAACTTTAAAAATGTTTGTTGTTTTCATAAAAAAGATAAAGTTCTGAATTTTTCTAGAAGACTTCCAAATATTTTATTTTCAAAAATTTGTCAGCATTCAAACTCCAAAAAATTAAAACTTTTGATAAATAACACGCTTCTTTTATGTGTGTGTACAGATAGGTTTGCCATCTTTAACTGTTTATGCGACCATTTTTAAGTGCCAACCTTTATAAATTTGTATTTTTAATATACATAACTTTATCTTTTACTAATTTTAATATTGCACTCAATGGGATATTTCAAAGTCGAAAAAAGTGTGTGACAAATACAGGGTTGACTAGAAAATGCGAAATCTATTCGATGACCTACACAGTTTTGGAGTTGCTTTAGTCTTAAACTCGAGATAAGCTGCTGTCAACAAAACTGATGCGTTTCAACAACAACAGATAATAAAAATCAGAAATAATGAATTCTAAAAAAAAATATAAAAAACTTGGCACCGATTTCACGAGGACACCAGTAGTTTCATTAAAATTTTCTGACGTAAAATAAATCCTCTCATTGAATTTAAGGTAAACAAATCAAAACACATTGTTCTACATTTTTTTCTGTTTAAAAGATATCTTTTATTTTGTTTTTTTTTTTTTTTTTTTTGGGACAAAATGATTTTTTTTTAATGTATGACATCTGGTCACCTTGGCGCTATGTATCATATGTGTGGTGTTGGTGTCTTGGAATAAAGTGGATTTGCCATCATTAACTGCATTAAAACAAAGCCTAAATATATTCACAGTTGAGGCGCCATCAGAGATGGCACGCAGTCAGTTAAATTCCAGACAACAACAACAACAACAACATTAAACCAAACAGCAGCCACTCGTTAATTTAATAGCCATCATATAAACAATGGGGAATAAATAAACTTGCAAAACTTACCAGTTAACACTTCTGGCTGGATGATTGGCGGCTCCAGCCAGCGGGGTATATAAGAACTGACGAAGAGCCCACAATGGCATTAAGTTGAAATAACCGATAGTAAAAAAAATTGCATATAAATATATTTTGCTGCCATTTAGAGAAGAATTGCAATTATTTGGTTGGCCTGGGTTCCATGGGGGAGAAAGATGGATTTGTCGAGTGGATTTAGGTGCGTTTCACCATAATGTTCCTTTGTTGTGTTCGAAGCTGCTGAAACACTCGTTTCAAATTCAGACTGTGATGGTGAATGTCTAGTGCCTATATAGCTCGAGCTCGACTGGAAATCCAGTGACAAGAAGTGCTCTCATAAAAGCCGTTAACAGCCCCTGCAGATGCCACTTAATTCACAGTTTGTGCCACGAGAGCAGTCTTTTATGAAAAAAAAAAAAAAATAAGAGGGTGCCATTGAAAAGATAACAAATACCAGGCGGCATCCAACGAGCTGCCAATTGTTTACATCGTAAATAAGCGAACGTAATGATTGCCACAGAGAGAAACGACCGACGACAACGACACATGGGGCACGGAGAGTAACGCCGCCGCCAGATCCGAAGAACACAGAAATCCCTGCCCCAACATCACTGCAGTGGCAGCAACTTCTATACATTCATACAAAATACACATACATGACAAAGGAAATAAAACAATGATCAGAAAGACCTAGAGAGGCTGGAAACATACAGTGGGCGACGAAATGATTAGGTCATCATCATCAGGACTATTAGGAATAAATTCTTAAAGAGCCAAAGAATTTATATTCGTTTAAATAGGCTTGATATTTTATGAGACAGTGGAGACTAGGATGAAAGTCAGAAGGAAAAAACAATAAAAATGGGAACATATTTGTCAAATCAAACAATAAATTTTCAACGAGGGCTCGAGAATTAAAAATAAAAAAAGTTTGTTCAGCATTAAGATAAGAAGTAAAGAGCAGAGGTGCTGCTCTAAGAATCAATAACAATGAAATATAATAGCAGTATATTTATTTCAATGTGACAGGTCAAAGTGTTTGTTCGTGTATTGAAGTTGTTTGGTATAGAAGGTTTTACTTATGGAAGCAATTAATTAGCCTATGGTAAATAATAATATGGAGCCCCTTTTTCTTGGAACGTTTTCAGCATAAATTAACAATAAACTACCTTTCTGCCTCACAAAATAATTATTCGACTACATTAATTTTCATAATTCATCCAAATTTACCTTGTTTTTAACTTAAACCTATAGAAAGCTTGGGCAGCAGTCAAATATACTGTTGAGGACACTAACGACATGCATTTGACAAAGCGACATTTTTACTAAAGTGAACTGTAGGGATTTAGGTACTAAATTCTAAGTCAATGTCAAAGAGTTCTATTTTTTTCAAAGTTGAAGTTAAACTGAAGTTTTAATACGCATCAATATTTGTTTGTTATTTGTTTTTCAAATTATTTAATAGGTAAATATCTACAATCAACAGCTCGAAGCTTTCCGATTTCGAACATTTTTTTTTTAGAAATTTTGCAGTTTTAACCTGGCAATGTTTTTACTATAAGTTTGAAGATTCAAATTTAATAACCCAAGTTAAAGGCTTCTTATTTCCAATTTTTTTTTTGAAAACGTTGTCGGATTCGTATAGGTGCAAAAGTGGGTCATTTTGAACCATTTTTGTAAATCAAGTCAGAACAAATTTAGTCAAAGCTCCGAGAGTAAAAATGAAAATAAATAAAATAACTTTATTTTCTATTTTGTTTTAGGTCCAGTTTTTTAGTGCATGAGTTAACTCCGAGTTAAATGAGAGTTAGGTTATCCTGCAAATACCTTTTTCCTGAGTTAACTCAAAAGTAATTTTTCAGTTCAGAATTAAATTTAACTCCTATTTATCAAAATTCTATTGAAATCGAAGTGCGACAGTTAGAAAGTAATGTTTCGTTATCGAATTTGAGATGGGGCCACTATAAAATTCACCCTTTTCATAGTGTCGTTTACCTCGATTTGAATAGATTTTTGACACGAATCTTGCCGAAATACCTATTCAAGTAGCTAATCCAGACTTATCTCACCAAATTTGTTGAGTAAACTCGGGATTCAAATTGATTAAAAAAACATGTTTCAGCAGCTAACTCGGGTTTAACCCCGAACCTACGATAATCTCGCACTGAAATTCTAGGCCTGTCTTGTTGAGTTGAAATTGTTATAACTTTCGATCTAAAACTAGCTTTGGTAAGTTTTATACCTTAACAAAAACTTCCAATTTTTTAAGAGTAAAAATTAGTGTTCAGTTATAATTACAATTTTTTACAGGATGCTCTTTTAAAAATTGAAGGAAAAAATTAGGTTTGATCTAGTTAAACTTTAGCAAAATAGTACAGGAAATCAGACTAGTCATTGGCTAAATAGTTAAGCCATCTCCTTATTTATAAACGGATTTCATAAGTTGTCTAACTATCCAGGGTTGTTATTGAAATACGTCCTCATATATTCTCTGACATATCTGTAATATGTCAATCTGGAATGAACTAATGAATTTGAGTGAACTTTGTAAAACAGCTGTTTCAACTATTGATCACACTTTCAATTCAAGCATCCAAACCAAAAAAAAAATGCAAAATCAATCAAAGAGAAAAAGATCTGTGGTCTGTTCTTTATCTAACAATAGTTAACTATTGTTGTTATGTCAAAAAAAAATTGGTGAAATGTCATTGTTAAACATTATTAGGATTTTACGATTTTATTTAGGAACGATATATTGTTAGATATTGTTGATCTATCAAACGAATATTAATGAAAAATAAAAAAAAATATTAATAATTTCATTTTTACTGCACAAAATCATATTTTTTGCAATGTGAATTCTGTTTTCTCATTTTCAACTGGAAAAAATGCATTTTAATCTTGTTCGTATTTCTTCTCCACAAAAAGCACCAAATATTTAATTTGTTTTGTAACCATGTGTACTTTGACAGATCAACACTTTCAATTCATATCATGGACATGAGTTGAAAATAGTTACAAAACGTAACTATTTGACACTTCAAAATGAATTTAGGAACGATGTTAATATGTCAAATAGTTACAAATCGTAACTATTTTTGATTAAAGGAACGACAATAGTCAACTATTGTTAACAATAGTTAACTATTGTTAGAAAAAAAAACGGACCACTGAGAATTGGGATAACCATGATAAGGTATGAGGTGTGAAATTAAACGAATTTATCATGTTAATCAATTGCAGCAAAAGGCATTTTTAATTTGGATATTTTTTTTAGTTTTTAAAATCCGAAAAATTGACAGATAAGAACAATTGTCAATCAAATGTCACTGGGTACGTTCAACACACATTACATTAATTTTGGATTGACTTTGTAGACATTGAACGTTCCCACTTTAGAATAGGTTTAGAACACCAATTTCGATGTCTAAGATGAACAAATGAAAATATATATAAATAAGGTTTTGGAGTTGGATGGTTTAAATTTTAGCAATTGAAAGAACGACTTTTATGCTTCTTTAACATTTTCCCCAATTTATTATTTATTCATGTTTTGTTTTATATTTTTCTTAACAACTAGAAACACAAGAGCAAATTCATTCGATCTAGTCGTATATATGTACATTGCTTTAAAAGTGTTTTTACTAAATACATACCATCAGGACGCCAAAATACGAAAAAAAAAAAAAACATTGTGGCATCGAATCTTTCAGTTCGGGAATTGTTCTCGGGTTATTGCCTTTTGGCATAAAACTTTTTTACAAAAAAAAACCCAAAGAAATAAACCTAATTATCCAATGGCTTCAAACTATTCGATTAGTAGACATTGATTGCCTGCAAAGACTTTCAAACATTTATATACAAAATTTGTTAAAATAAAATAAATAATAAAGATCATTATAAAAAACTATTTTAATGACCGCAGGTTAGGATTCGTATACGGATTTGACATTCTTTGATTTCCATTTGACATTCGTACATTCATTATGGTGATGGTGACATTTTGTAGCCTTCTCCGAAATGTCAAAAATTGTAAATACATATGTATGTAGTTACGTTTTTGTGTCACTTTCACTGAGAGAAAATCATCAAATATAAATTTAACAGGTCTCTCGTTAAATTCACAACGTGCACAGTTTCCTATAAAGTTGCAAAAAACTTAGAAACTAATACGATACCAATAACATTATAAAGGGTCCGCCAAATAACTTCTTTTTTTTTTGAAAATGGCGCAAAACATCGAGTGTAGCTTCGGGTGTGTGGCACGTAGCGCCGTCCTATTGAAACCAAATGTTGCCAATATCCTCCTCTTCAATTTTTGTGAACGAAAATTCGCCATTGACTGTAACGGCCACTCCTTGCTCATTTTCTAAGAAAAATGGCCCAATTATGCCTCTGGACCAAAATCCGCACCAAACAGTGACTCGTTTTGGGTGTATCGGCTTTTCAATGTATGCGTGCGGGTTTTCTGTGCCCCAAATGCGACAATTTTGCTTGTTTACTACCCGCCAAGATCAAAATGAGCTTCATCTGAAAAGATGATTTTTTTTGGCAAAATCGGCATCTTTTCTAAGTCCATCGCAGGCCCACTTAGCGAAGCGTATACACAACCATATTCGTTCAGCGGAAGGATAAAACTAATTATCTGTCAAATCAGACATGAGCTAAGTGTTACCATTCACGAAATGAGCACTAGTTGAAAAAAAAAACGTTAGATGGCGGATCCTTTATTTATACGTATAGTTAAATTAACAAGTCAGTTTTTTGCCAACATTGTTCCTAGTTGATTCAAGGATATGCCAAGTTATTTCAACTTAAAATTCTATTAGTTAATTTTCGCTTTAAAGAAAGAGAGAATTTCTTTCAAAGTGATTAAGTTTCCTTTTGTTTCGGATATAGGTATGTACGTAGGTATCTTTTCCTATTTAATTTGTTTTCACTATTTTCCGCATCACTAACTATTTTTTTTTTCTAACTGATGAAACAAACATAAGAAAACTTCGTACCTTTGACTAAAGGTATCCCGTTTTCAATACCACTGACTGTCAACCCCAAGTTATATCCGCACCCGAATGGGTAGGTACCTACCTATACTCCATAACGTACATAAATATCCGCTTCATTCATTTATGCGAAAATTGTGTGAATTTGCGCAAATCAAAACCACTTCAGACGACTTTGCATCATGATGCAACATAAAGAAAAAAAAAAAACCCCCTGCAAATGCTTTATTTTGTTGCATTATGTAGGTATCTATATTTTTTTTCCTAAAATTGTAACACAAAGATGCAATACTTAATATTTCCTGCTTTGGAATGATAAAACCCTGGGTTTGTAAACCGAGCAGTATCTACCCACCCACGAATCCCCTAGTTTGCTTTAAAAAAAACCAACCCCTAATTGTTAATGTCATCTCTCGGCACGTTGTCTGTGTGTCATCTTCTATAATGATCATTGTTGCTATAGACGTAATCACACTTATCTTCTTTATCTTTTGGATACCTACACCTATCTTCTTACATGTCAAGCCCTGCGGGTTGGCACATGTAACAAGAATAAAACTCTTTATCAACCTTACAACCCAGATCCAGAAAAAAAAA
Organism: Leucozona laternaria; assembly: GCA_932273885.2. Classification (NCBI taxonomy): domain Eukaryota; kingdom Metazoa; phylum Arthropoda; class Insecta; order Diptera; family Syrphidae; genus Leucozona; species Leucozona laternaria. The sequence goes on along the minus strand of OW026368.1, from coordinate 14,488,575 downwards.
GTAAAAAAAGCATCAGGAAGAATAAAAGTAAAATTTCGAGGTACCTAGGTATCTGTTTTCTGTTGTAATTGGCCAAAGGACGAGAAAGTAGGTACCTAAATACACCTGCAGAGGAAATACTACTTGTCTTTTACGGTTTTCCATCCTCTTTGTTTATTAATTGATCGTTTCCTTTTGTTAAATAAGTCGTTAATAGTGTAGGTACACAGGCACATTATGTACCTACCTATATTTTTTACATAAAACTTAAATTAGGTGTATGGACTTCTTTTTACTCACTTGCATCGCGATGCCATTTTTAAACAGCACACCTCCATGATGGCGCCTTACGGGAATTCCTGTGCTGGCACTAAACAACAGATAAATCCTTCACAAACACACGAACAAAAAATTAAACTAAAAAATAAAAAACTTGAAAAAAAATAACACTTTTCACTCTCGCTCTCGCTTGCACTACTGGAACGCACCAGCTGACATTTAGCACACAGAAACTTGATGGATCACCAAAAGGAACACCCGCATGGAATTTATTTTTATAAGTCGTAGTAATCCTTTTTTTCGGACTTCGAAAACAAGGCAACTGCAGCTATTTGTCTGCTTGTTTAACAATTTTTTGTCTGCTACGTAGAAGACAGGAGTTGCCTATTCGTATAAAAGCAAATCAGGACAAGAATGAGAGAAGAAACCCCATAAGGTTTTCGGTCTCAAATTGAAATTCCCAACAGGATATTTTCTTTAACTCGTAATATACCTAGAAGGTAGGCGCACCGTTACAATTAAATATTCTCTATTTGCACCTGAATGGAAAACACCGTTGTTGTTTGTTTTTTTTTTTTTTCTTTTTTTTCAAAACACTGCCAACTAACTGGGAAAATTCGATAAAACACACTCGGCAGCGACGTACGATTTGACACTTACTCACGTTCTGTCTGACTATGACTGAAACTGAATACTGAACTGAACTTCTATAGAAATAGAAAGAAACCGAATCAGCTCGTTGGGTTCGGATTCGGAGTTGTTGCTTTTGCTTGTTGTTGGGCTTTAAGATTCACCCGTTTGGAACTTTGGAGCACCTCTCTCGTCATCTTCCACTTACTACTTCCAATTTCCAATATAACACAGCGCTTCTCTTGACTCAAACAACGATAATGGATTTGTATAGCTGGAAGGGAATTCATTCATTGGGGCCTTCCAGTTATGTGAGAGTGGTGTAGTTGCCATTGCCACTGGAGCCGGTTTGGGGTTTCTGGTGGAAGTTTAAATTTTTTCATTCGTTCATGAGTGTTAGTTCATCATTGGAACTTGGAACCTGCAACGTTGGGCACTATCAGTATCAGCTGTCTCACGTACAGTTTGTTGCCTTTAGCCATCGTTTTAAATGTACGATGTTCAATTTATGTGTTGAAGTGGGAGGGAAGGGTTATGTTTGTGTTAAGCACAGGTGGCTTTTTACTGGAAGTTTGTTGTTGTTTGGGTCATGCGCATTTACTATCATGGGGAGCTATTGGAAGATTTGTTTTGTGCACTCAATTCGTGGGTGTGTATTGACGTTGGTGTATTGTTTTTGTTTTGGAACTGTGCCGGTAGATAAAAAAAGAGTCATCGATAGGTAGAAGTTAGGGGATAATGGAGTAGGTAGTTAGATAGGGACTTGGTACAATTAAGTAAAGAAGTCGTTTTTAATTCGTTAGGTTTAAGAGGCTTATCTATAATAAACGTGTTTTTTTTGCAAGTCAATATGGATTTGTCGAAACAAACGACATCGGGACTTAGGAACTTCTTCCGTAAAAATTGGCAGCATTGTGTACTCTTTGACTTTTGTTGATCAGCTATTTAACAAAAAAATAAAAAGAGATAGGTACAAAAAATGAAAAAAGTATCAACACAAATAAAAATTTTTGAGTTAAAGCAAAGAAAACTCATAGGAAAGAAAGGTTAATAATTAATTAATTGTTACAGACACAAATACATATTTATTTACCTTTTGCCTTCCTCCGCCATCTTTTTCAAATTCAAAAATTGAATTGTTCAACCAGCATCCAAAAACGTCAATTTTGGCGTCTCTGAATAAATTATCGATAACATATAGAACATATTATTTTGGCATCACCATTTTTATCGGGACTTACAGTAAGTCCCGATAATTATCTGGACTTAGCTAAGTCCATATGGATTTGAGTTGTTGTATTTACGTGTAGAACTATTAATTCCGATGTTGTTTTTTTCGAAAAATCCATATCTATGGACTTGCAAAAAAAAAGCATGCCTTATATCAGATAATTTTTCGAGGTCTGGTGGGACATTTTTTGGATTCAATTCTCAATATTCCTCGGTTCCGGTTCTTTAAATCCAGAATCGATATTCTGTTCTTTTCAGAAGAAACATTTTGGCATCTAATTAAAAATGAAATAAATCCGGAAGAGTAATGCTGGATTTACACGACTGACAAATTGGCAGTGTTTTGTCAGTAAGGTGCCAAAAGAATTAACTTTTCCATTCTTCTGACAGTTTTTTGACAGAATACTGTCAATTTGACTGGGTGGTGGACCTGAGTTTTTATTGAATGGAGGAAGAGTTCTCCTTTTTTCTCTTTTACTCGTTCTACATAATATGCCCCTTTAGCATATGTATACCTCTACCACGTATATATTCACCTCATTAGTGTCAAAATTAAATAAACCTGTTTGGATAAAATTTAACGAGATCTTAATCCAATTCACAAACGGTCTAAATACACCTATACGTTTTTCTGTGTTTTGGTGAAGAGGTGAATTTCGCTGTTTCGAAAAGTAGAAATGTGTGGATATGGATAGTGTTTGGCAATCCTTTTGAAAATCACTGTTTTCTATTTAGATATGACTTATAGAGTCTATTGAGTTAAATTTTTAAACTACATAACATCTAATGGAAATGAAAATAAAGAAAGGAGTTGATACTTTAAAGTGGGTGTATATGCGTGGCAACCCTCTTAAAAGGTAAAAAGCGGAAGAAACGTGTCATTTTTCTCATAAATATTTATTTTGGTCGATTTTGGTAAAATAAAATAAAAGCTGCAAATCTGTAGAAAATTTATAAATTATATAAGTAATTGTATACTTTTCATTAGAATTTCAACTGAAGTTATTTAGAATGATATTTTTTAATAAACATTTTAAATTACAGCTCAGTTCCTCTATATATAAATCTATATATGCTCTTAATTATAGAAAACCCAACGTTTTTTTAATTCCATCATTTTTGAAAATAATTTACAATTTATAAATCCTGGCGACAAGAAATCTCATCACCTAAAAAAAAATAATAAATATAATAAATACGTAGGTGTATAGAAACCTTAACCTATTTCTTTTCTGTCTCCGGTTGCCAAGTTCAATATTTTGCGTAACAAAAATTACGACAGATAAATGATGTAGGAAGGTGTTTAGTTATAGGAGTAATTGCGTCATTTGATCAAAAGACCATATTATTTTTTTTCTTCAGCTTTTATTTCAAACTCTTCAATTACGCTCGACTTTGTGATTGCATAAGAAACTTCTTCAACATCCCATTGCACAAAATGTATTCTCTTACTACCCACTTACATTTTGAAAATATCCTTGACACTTTTCCATTGAATTCGTTCACTTGACAATAATTCCATTCATTTTTCCCTCGAGAAAAAAAACTTCTTTTCAGAATTCCTCAGTTTGTTTTCTTTCGTTTTTCTTTTTTTTTTGTTATTTCTTCCATTGTTGCTGACACCCGTTTCATTTATTTTGATTTAACTACTTTGTCCTCCTGTCTACCACCCATTGTTCTCCTACTTCCAACTAACCATCCGCTCATGAAGGCAACAAGGCAAGGAAAATGATATCGAGATCCATTTCATTGAACTTAGCGAACAGGACTCTTCCGCGTGGCTTTAAACGTTGACTGCAGCAAGCCGCGAAACCACGACACTATAGGACATAATAGATTCTAGGACTAACAAAATGGCAGGATGCTTACTTGAAGGGTGAGTAAAACAATAATAAATTTACAACTGCTGTTTGGTCGCATATACCTACTTGCACTTTGGTGAGGAAACGAAATTATATTTCGATGAACGAAAGATGATGAAAGTAAATTATCAATTTTGAACCATTTTGCTAATATCGATTTTAAAATTAAAAACTGGGGTTGTCATATATTAGCAACCGGTAGTTGTCCTATGGCCTTTTTGATTGGAGTCAGAATGACAGTTCTTCTTCTGAAAAGAAGAGTAATTTGCTTCTGATTTTGTTTTCAGAATCGTTCCAGAAAGGTTCACACGTATCAAATCGTTCTCGCGGATTATCAATCGAAAAGGCCATTTACTATATGTAAACAACGATTGTCGTATTAAAAACTATGGTTTCATTTTGATAACCGGGAAAAAGTACGGTTGTCGTAATGACAACCGCAATTGACATTTGCAGTTGTCAGTTGTTTTCGAAACTGGCTATTTTCGTCTCTTAATTTGCAGTTTCTATTTCGGCTCTAATATTTCAAGGTTGTCATCACAGATTAGCCATATGAAGATGAGAATGTTTCGTACGTTTCACCCTCCAAAACCCATTTGTTTACATTGTTGTATTTGTAATTTTTTCCCGCGTCGATGAATAGATGTGAATTGCAACAACAATTTAACCAGGTGTGTGAAGATCCCTACTGTCTATGTGTGAGATTCTTATACACACATTCTCATTTTTTATTTGATAACTGCCAGTTCAAGCTTGTAGGCAAATTTTATTTCCCAAACATTTTCTGGTTCAGTGCTCTTTTGCTTAAACTTTACTGATAATGATAATTATATTGAAAAAGAACATTTACATCAGAACAGCTGGTCGGATAGGTTACTCTGGGCAGCAAAACGGTCACTTCCGGTCCCATTATGGGATATCAAAATAAAATTTAGATTGGGCGCGTTCAACACATATTTGAGTTTTCAGAATTCTGAATTTTTGAAGCTTCTGGCCAACTGTAATAAATAGTTCTGAAAATTTAAATGACATATAACATTTTATAACAACTCTGGCCAATCAGAAGCTCCAAAAATTCCTATACGCGTTGAACGCGCACACTGTTATCTTTACGAAACCAGTGGTCGGGCAGACTTTTTAAGTTGCAGCGATAAGGGCAAGATGGTGAATGTCAAAAATAGAATATGTTCTTCGTTAAATTCTGGCGTTTTGTCAGTTTAGATCCGGTATGTGGGCTAAATTTTGAAATCTGATTCCATAAAAATCTCAATCTCAAAGTTTTTACCCATGCAGCATATAACTTGCCCTAATGGTAGTGATGCAAAAAATACAAAACAAAAAAGAGACGAATATAACAATGAATTAGTTGCCAGTGCCAGTGTCAGTGCTATCGGACGGTATTACTATGTCTCCTCTTGCTTCTCTTTACCTCAAACTTCAACTCGGCTCAGTGCATTCATCAATGTGTAGATGAAACGCCCGCGACGATGGTGACGAGGGTACATAAATGGCGGCAAAAATTATCACAGCAAAAGGATTCGACGACGAGTTGAACGACTTCGAGAACTACGATATCGTGCGATTGGGCAATTTTGTCGTTATTCCATTTTGATTTTTCTTTTTGTTTTGTTTGTATGCTTGATGTTGTTCAGTTATAATTATGTTAAGGGTCATTGAATGTGCATCAACCTGCTGCATGAAGATGAAGGGTAAAATTTAAAATATGCATGCAAAGTAATATGAGGTGGATTCGTGGTAATATAATGTTGTGAGTTGCAATTGTAATAGGGGTGTTGAGGGTTGAATAATAATTATCGATTGAAATGTGTGTGTTTGTATGAATGCTTGTTGAATTTTGAAATAGATAAGAGAATCATTCACAAGGAGATTGAATAAATGCACACAACTATTGTTAAATTAAAGGAAAAACCAGCAATTGGTAATGCTATCATTTAAGTTTGAAGCCTCGGTGGCGCAGTAGGCAGCGCGTAAGTCTCATAATCTTAAGGTCGTGAGTTCGAGCCTCACCCGGGGCATTATCTTTTTTTTTAATTTTTTTTTTATCAATCTCTTAAAAATCTCCCAACTACCTAGTGCAGATGTAGATACAAAATCGTAGGTGTTGGGATAAGGGTATTATTTATTGATTATTTTATATGTACCAAGATTCTTCAAATGTAAAGGCAACAGGGAGTTGAAAATGACAAATCTGTCTTGTAGTTCAAATAAAATGTGGTGGGGCATATCGATACTAACCTAAAACTCAGTTTGCGGGACTGAAAACGGTGTGGAAAAAGTTGTTTATACGATTTTCTCGGCTCCTATTAACCCCACAACGGATTATTTATGTATATGAATGTTTAGGAAAAAATATTCTCTAAATCTTTTGTCTACAAATATTTTTGGCAACTTCTTTAAATAAAAAATATTGTTAAAAAACTTTCAAATGTTCGTACCTGCTGGAAAACGGTTTTTACCGTTTATCTCGTCTTTCGTTCAAAAATAACATAGTTCCTGGACACATTGACGGAAGATCGCAATGCATCACTGCACACTCTGTGGCCACACACAAAAATAAACTTTCTTGGTGATGCAAGAAAATTGACAGCAGGAAACGGCTGGAAATTAAAACACAACACATGCCTTTGAAGTAAGGTTGTACTTGTTCAGACAAATTCGAACGCTAAGAGAAACGAAAAAGTAACGAAACTGCAAATACGAGCGAATTTTGTGAACCTTCCAGCTCGGCGATCAAGTGATAAATGTAATTATCTGTCAAAGCGAAACGATATTAGAATGAAACTGGCATCACTGCACAGAATTTTATAAAATTTTATGAGATTCGTACAGATTTTTGATTTTTTAGCCCATCTCTTTCCTTCTTATGAAAAATCATTCCCTCTCTTTTACATTTTCATGCAAGTTGCATGCGCAATTGCGTCAATGTGTCCAGGCACATAAACAAACATAACGCAAATAACATAAAACAAAAATGTAAGTACATAAACATATATACATTTGTTTGTGGACAAAATAAACGATAGAACATACATATTCATTGAGTCACCCTTATCCGTCCCATCCGTCCACAATTTGTCAAGTTTGTCTGTGTCAAAATATCAGCTGATTATACTTATATTTTGCCACTAAAAAACAAGCTGAACATCACCTAAAGATTTGAAGCTTAAAGTTAAAATTCCGACATTAATGCCATCTCTTGTTTCTTTGCTATATCTATGATCTTTAAACCGGAATAGATACAAATCTAAATAAGTGTTATGATATTGTAACGCTGCCTCTATGAAACTAATCACGAGATTCAGTTATAAAGTTACCAAAGAAAGTGCTTCTCACTTGAGATTGATATCATTTTGACTTCATAAAACTGTTCCCTCATTATATTTGCCTGTTTCATATCAGGGTTCTGGAATCTGGATAACCGCACAGCGTACAATGCAAATTGATCAGTTTCTCAGATAGATATCTTTCTATTTATTATCCATTCGTGTGGAATTCCATTAGCGTTCCACATAAAATTTAGATCCGGCATGCAACGCAATATTAACCTTGAAGATACGAAAGTATGCACGATGTATAGTATATAGGTAGTTAAGTGTTAAGTCTTTCAAATCAATTTAAATTATTTCTAAAACAAAGAAAAATGATAGAACGATAAAGAAAAACACTTTCCCAATTATTTTCTTCTTTATAGTTTTTTTGTTTTTGCTTTCCCTAATATATTTTAATCTCTTCATGCAATACAAACTGATTTTCCAGAATTCAAACTTGGTAACGAGGAGAGTTCAAAGTTTAGTTCAGAATCAGAAACAGAATAAGAAAATTTGATGATGAAAGAAAACTTTCAACACTAACTTCTCTTTGATCATCTAACATAAATCTTCATCGTTTATTAGTGCTTAGACCATTTGGAATCACTCCAATGTTTGCTTTCCATTATTGGCAACAATTTCCATCAAAAGAACATCAATTCTTCGCATAAAAGAACGAACGAATGACGACAAGAATGACAATTAGGCTAAGCCCACACCACGTAGATATTCGCACCATATTCCTCTATACACACGGTTTCAAATAGAGTTTCACCCCGAAAACGTAACATTTTCAAAATCATTTCAAGTTCAAAGCCAAAATGAATCCGCCATTGATTCAACTATGGGCTGCGGTTTTATACTGTACTCTATACTCATACTGCTGTTAATTGTTTCCGCTTGGGCACAACTTAGCGTTCCATACACACGTAATATGTGTCACTTCGGATCGTCATATTCATGTTACGTTCGTTTGATGTCAAAAATTCCATAAGCCCAACGCTTGAGTGGATCGTTAGATTAAGGGGGAGAGTGCACCTAAATATATAAAATACTGTTGTCTGTAATCGGAGATGGGGTCTCTGGCTATAGAGCAGCTTTAGCAGCAGCGCTGGGGAATCGTTTGTTCAGTTTGTTCCATGGTGCAGCAGGTATATCAATTTTTTATCCGACAACATACATAATAACAACAACAAACATCTGGTCAACAACATATTGTTGGCTGGCCATTACACTTGACTTGCCATTGGACATGATCTGGGTGGTTGGAGCTGATGGTGCCAGTGGGCAGTGGCAGCAGCAGCAGCAGCAGCAGCACATCATATAGTTTGGTTTGGTTTGCTTTGGTTATGGCTTGGGGGATAGGTTCAAATTGAGTTGTATATCTACTTAGTAGTTGTCTATGAGATGTTCGTTGCGAATTTTTTGTGCGCTCGCACATTGTTGCTTTTAAGAATATAAGATGTATTTATGTGATACGAGTTGAGTTGCGAATTTGATCAGACAATTATAATTGATTTGATAGTTGGGGTTATGGGGTTCGATCGAATGGAGATATCTTCTGTCAAAACCTGCTGAGATAATTTAGTTGTACTGTGTTGCAATTCAATTGGACAGCGCTATAGAGTATGTGATTGATTGAGAAGGTGAATTGATTTACAACGATGATATAGGTATGATTTTTTCTGTTTATAGTTATATTAACTTGAACATGTTAAGTTAACGGATGTGAACAATAAGTTCGGCTTTGTTGTTTTAGTGACTTCTGTCAAATCTGTTTTTAATTCATTTACTGAATACTGATGCCAAATACCTATAGCAATAAGTTACAGTGTTTACATGGTTGTCCTTCAAAGTCGATTATCTAAAGTTTGGTGGCTAAATTTGAGTCGATCGACTCAGTGAACAATCAGCCAACGCCTTTGCGTCAACGATACGCAAGATCAACCGAATTCATCGTCGCTGTCTGGTAGAGTCCGTAGTTCTTCGAAAACGACGATGACATTGCTATCAGCATCAACAGAACCGAACCCAACCGATCGATGATAACCAATTTTTGCTGGCTCCAATTAGATAATATGGATGTGGACGACATGTGGTTCCATTCCAACAGAACGGCGCTACGTGCCACACAACGAACACCACAATGTTCCATTTCAACATCTACCCGCCTTTATTGAAAAACCCATGTACCTAGATACTTGTAATTACAAATTACCAACATACTAACGATATTCTACACAACTGTCATTTAAGACGACGAAAATGACTTTTCAATCCTTGTTTTAGAATTTCTTAATGATTCCAAAGTTTCTCAAACTGTGATGAAAAATAAACGATTAACGATTAACGAGACGATAGTGATTGTGTTACATGAAGCAAATTGATGACGATATCGTGTACGATTATTGTTTAGACGATTATCGTGTTAAAAATTACGGAATGACCCCCCTGATTTTTCAATCGACAATCTTTTGAAAAAAAAAATTGGTTACGGCCTGGCCCTGCTGGTGAAATTTAAAATTAAATTTAGAACCACATTTGAAATGGGGAAGCACCATTTCTTCAATAGAAACGTTTATTGTTTATATTGCGATTAAAAACAAAATTTATATTACATAAACATTTAACGGTTATGTCTGTACGTATACATCAAACTCGTAATCAAATCAAATATACATATATTATATATACACGTTGCTGAAGTGATTTTGGCTGCTCTTATCATATTTTTGGCGAAATAATACCTGCAATGCATTTGATATTTTAACTTGCTTTATAGGGCAAGTATTGGTTTCGTGTAAAAAAAATGTTGAGGTTATAATAATAACTAACACTACGATAATCGAGAAGTCCGAAAAAGTGGGTTTCGTCATGCCATCCGTCGGTCTGTGCGTCTGTACGTCTGTGCGTCGGTGCGTCCACTGTAATTTGAGCTAGAGCCTAAACGGGTGCACCGATTTGCATGAAATTTGGTACAGAGCATTTTAATGTGATTCCCTAGAGGTAAAATTCGAATTTTTGTTTTAGCTTTTTTTTTAGGTGGCTGCCATACAAATATTTTTGTTTCTTCAAATTTTCTCAAAAACGGCTCTAACGATTTTGATTAAACTTCGTACTTGTAATAACCAAATCAATTGTAAGAAAACTGCATTTCAGGTTTTTCTCAAAAAAATCACATAACGGAATTAGGTATTCCACGTTTTTTGAGAAAATATGGTCTCATTTTTGGTTTATTCGCGTATATCTTTGCCATGGTAAAAACTATTTTGTTATAATTTTGCAATCTGATGCTTCTTAATAGTTTAAACAATAATGCATTTAAAAATTAAAAAAAAAATATTTTTATAAACAAAGAAAAAAAAATCAAACTAAAAATCAATTTTTTAGTACTTTTGACTCTTTTAATATTTTCTCGTTAAATATATACATCATACATCTTCAATGTGGGGTTACACACAGTATTTAACCACAAGAGCAAGTTTGTGCGATCAATACGTGCATATATTTTATCAATAAAACAAAAAATAGTAAAAACTTTGATAAAATTCATTGTGATAAGAACTTTTTCCGATTGAAAATTTCCTGCTTTGCAGTTTGTTTTGTGAATCAAACAATGAAAGGTGTGTATTAAGCTCCCACCCAATACAAAATGCACTTCAAGTAAGTTCTCAGAAATTCATTATCATATAATTATTGCTATATAAGTTTGTTTTTTTTTTAAAGGTTATGTTGCACTTGCGAAGATGAAGAAAAGTTGAAAACTGTCGAAAACAAGGAAAACTCTGCTCAAACGCCTAAACCTCCAAACACTATTCTTCCAACACAAGTTATAACTCAACAGCCTAAGAATGTTGTGGAACCGATTCAGTTGGATAGAATCACCGAAGTATCGGTTGAAGAATCTTCTGTTCAGATAATGGAGGAGGAACATCCGGCAAATGGACAACCCATAAGGCAACAACCAACACCACCAACACCACTACCACCTATTCAAGAACCAACGATTCCAACGGCAAGAAGAGTAGACTCTACTTTGTCGGACAGCAGTGAAGACCCCCAAATGCCAAAAACACACTCTACACAAATGAACGAATTATATAATGAATTCTTGAAATTAGTCGAAGCTGAACGAGCCAAAGAAACATATATCCCTCCTGTCATACAACCTTATCCACCTCCACCTGTCAATCAAACGCCAAACATTAGTGTTAACGTCGAGACAACAATTGACAACGAAAAATTGACATTTAGTCAAATTGGACCGGAACTATACCGCGGTACCTTTAAGGGGTCGCAATTTCATATCATGCAAGGCGAACTTCAAGATGATTACTTTGCTTTTGATGCAAATGATAAGGCAGCAATTCAGACGGTTTACAATAGGGCTATGGACGGTATGAAACGAGGAGTAGAGGGATTGACAGGCGGTATGAGTGCGTTAAATGGTCAAGATGATTGGAATCAACCATCTGGATCAACAATAAATACCAACTATGTTACACGCAGTGGTGAGGAGGCAAAAATGACCTTTATACCTATCGGCAAAGGCCATTTCCGAAGTACTTATGAAGGCAAAGAGTTTAATATTCTGAATGGGCGCCTTCTAGCAACAGATGATAGTTTTGACGAAGTAGATAGAGAGTTGATCCTGCAGACCTACAAAAATACTCTCACAGGGATGGAACATGGTTTACTGAGTATGCGTCAAACCAAGCTGATGCGAACGGGACCGGAATTGCAATCCACGCAAATTAACGCATTTGGAGGGTCAGCTTTTGGGGGAGCAACTGTTCAAGGTGGAACGCGAACGGTTAGTAGTGTAGCTATTGGAGGGAATGCTACAGCTTATGCTAGTTCAGGGCTTGGAGGATCAGCTTTTGCTAGCGCAGTTGGAGGTGTAGCTATGGCTCACGCAGTTGTAGATGGAACAACTGCCTCTTACAATCTTCTAGCAACTGGTCGGGAGACTTTAACAAGAATGCGTTCCCTGAACCACGGTAAGCGGATAAGTCTCCTCGAAGGAGGATTGATAACCCAACCTCTACAACCAGTGATGGTGATAGAAGACATCACTGATCAAAAGTCCAAGGATCCCCAAAACTTCGATAATGTTGACGGTGGTCAATTAACTGAGCCAGTTCTAAAGAAGACCACATTCACTCCTAAGGCGATAATTTACGATGACCCCAAAACATATGAAGCACAAGACAAGAATGAACTTCCAGTTGCCAAGCAATTAGACGAATATATCATATCGGTAGATGAGAACTTCAATTCTGAAAACAGATATCACTTCCATAAAGCAAGGCCCAGTAGAGTCACTCGGGACAGACTCAATCCAAAGGAGAAATTTCGACTTGCCAGTCCTGAGAGGTATTCCCTGTTTGAGGGAGAATGTTTGAAGTTACACAACCAATATCGAAAGATGCATGGAGTTCCGCCTCTGGTCCATGATGAGTTTCTATCTGAAGTTGCTAAAGAGTGGGCAGAGGTTTGATTGAATTGATTGAAATTTCCAGACAGTTAAGGAATTCGTTTTTTATTTTTTATTGTTATTCCCAGCACCTAGCTCTGAAGGATGCTTTCTATCACAGACCAAAAAATGAATATGGCGAGAACCTCTACTATGTTGAGGGTATGCCTTGCCATGCTAAAATGGCAGTAAAAGCTTGGTACGATGAAATTGATCTGTATGACTATGACAATCCGAAGTTTTCAAAGGAGGTGGGACATTTTACACAGCTGGTGTGGAAAGATACCAGAGAAGTTGGAACTGGAGTGGCACAGATGTAAGAATGATGCGGATGTTTGTTTTGTTTCTATGAAACTGGCTATATTAATATTGATTTTAATTTTGATTTGCAGAGGTGATAAGGTGTGGGTGTGTTGCAACTATCATCCTCCAGGAAATTACTTGGATAAAATAAATGATGAATTTATACCTCGTCCTTTGATGAAACGTATCAAGAGAAATTGAGATTAAAGACGATGCGAACATGTAATTTTATCCGTCCAATTGAGTATATGTATATTTTTTGGAATTTAAAATTATGTATTATCTTGTATGCTAGTGTAATGTAGGTACCTACCTACTTGTACATAAGTTGACAATAAAGAAAATAAATTCATTCCAACTATAGCTATTTATATATGTATGAAAAATCGATAAATTAAAAATCTAAATTTTCTTCGTACAGATATTTTTTTTTTGTAATTATTTATAAAGTATGGAACTTATGTGTATGGAAATATGTGTTTGATCTGTCATTTTTAAATTCATTTGACAGATCAAACACAATTTGTTCGCACAAAAGCATCTCTAGAACATGATTCTGTTTTTCACTTTTCAACTTTTGGCCACTATTGTGCAAAAAGTGGTGAATGTAGTTATGCTGGACTTACACGACTGACAAATTGGTAGTATTCTGGCATTTAACTGTCAAAAAAATGACAGAACAATGGAAAAATTCATGAAAGAAAAATGCCAATTTGTCAGTCGTGTAAATGCAGCACTAAGCTAATAACTTAAATGGTCGAAATTCGACCATTTAAACTCACAAAACAGAATAGGATGTGTGTCGAAACAGAGCCAACAATAGTTGAAAGTTGAAACCACAGATTAGCCAATTTTTTTTTGTATTTGTAATTTTTTCCCGCGTCGATGAATAGATGTGAATTGCAACAACAATTTAACCAGGTGTGTGAAGATCCCTACTGTCTATGTGTGAGATTTTTATACACACATTCTCATTTTTTATCTGATAACTGCCAGTTCAAGCTTGTAGGCAAATTAAAGTGGCTGCCGGGGATTCTCATCTGCATGAGTGGTTAATCTGTGGTTGAAACATACAACCACTCTCACCCTCCATGAGAAGAGGAGAAAAAGTGATATTTGAGTTTGTTTGGCCGTATATAAATAGCCAAAATCGCACTCTAAAACTCACTTAAAAAAACTTTCAAAAACTCCGAAAAAAAAAACACATCCAAAAAGTACTTTCAATTAAAAATTTCCAGTAATTTATTGGAATTGCCCCACCATCTTGGGTGCAAGATTTTTTTTAATTTTTCGCGTTTTCTCCAATTCTGTTCGCTTAAATGAAAAAAAATATTAAATGCTTTTTATTGTAATTTATATTAACAAATCGATCACGTTTAAGCCTATATGTAACAGCCTTCATCACTTTGATTTTCAGTATCGGTTGGATTTTCGGTTAAATCCCTTACTCAAAACCTGCGTAAAGAAGATTCATTATGAAAATATATATCTAAATTAAAATTAGCTCATATAAGGATTTTTAACAAAATTAAACAATTTAATTTTTTTTTCACACTATTATTGTTCTACACACAAATCAATACCCTCTCATCTTCAATTCTTAAGTATACTCTTGAATTATTAAACCAAGTGGATACGCGCGACGTGCTTTTTCAACAATCAATGCACTTAACAAAACGATTTCAGTCTTAAATAATTCTATATGAAGCTTCATCTGGCTTAAGAACAAACTCTTCAAAAGGCTTCGATAAACCATTTCCTGGTGGATGATAATAGCAGCACACCCATATCTTATCTCCTCTGAAAACAACAAAAACAAAAAACTACTATTTCTATTTCGATTTAAAAAATTAAAAAAAAAAAAAAAACTCCTTACAGTTGTGCTATTCCTGTACCCATTTCCTTGGTATCCTTCCACACCAATTGTGTAAAATGTTCCGTCTCATTAGTGAATCTGGGATTCTTGAAGTCGTATGAATTAATCTCACTATACCACGTCGAAATGATTTTCCTTGCATCCAATAATGACACTCCATGGGAGTGATAAAGATTCTCACCATATTCATCGTTAGGTCGTTTACGGGTTGTGTCCTTAAGTGCTAGGTGCTTAAAATATTTACAATAAAGAAAACATCACAATTTAATAGAAACTCTTAAATATTTATGACAGATTTATGTACCTCTGCCCATTCTCGAGCCATTTCACATAGCAATTCACTATGAACCAACGGAGGTACTTTATGAATCCTTCGGTATTCATTATGAATTCTTAGACTTTCAGTCTCAAATAATAAACGTCTATCGG
The DNA here is from genome assembly GCA_932273885.2 of Leucozona laternaria. Classification (NCBI taxonomy): domain Eukaryota; kingdom Metazoa; phylum Arthropoda; class Insecta; order Diptera; family Syrphidae; genus Leucozona; species Leucozona laternaria. The sequence goes on along the minus strand of OW026368.1, from coordinate 14,473,182 downwards.
GACAAGCAGTTTTTAGTAGTTCAATGGGATTTAATTGGTTTCCCGAAAGTCTAGTTTCCATTGCCCATTCTCCCCGCTGCAGTCCCAATTCGGTTTGTTGCATTCCCATTATTGCCCTTAGAAAGGTGCTTAAAATAAGCTCTTTATTTAGTCCAGAATGATCAGATTTTCTCAAAGGCAAGACTTGCCCATTAACTATGGAAAAATCCTTCTTGTTGCAAGTTCCCCGAAATAGTCCTGGTTTGATTTGTTTAAATGTCATATGGGATTTTTCCCCATTCTGCGCCGTGTAGTTTACTTTAATTTTAGATTCATTCGGAATGGTGAGTTCGGAGAGTTTTCGACGGTTTATGGTGAAAAGCTTTTGGTTCAACGAATTCAATAACTTCTCTTCTAATCCCTCTACACCCTGTTGCATGGCTAATACAGCTTGTAAATAGTTTTTGACTATCAAGTCCTTATCCAATTCATCAAATGCGCCATCTTGTGACAGGAGTTCACCATTCAATATGGTGAATTGATGATTCTTAAACACACCATGAAAATGTCCAGGTGCAATTTGTTCAAATGTCATTTGGTTTTGCTGGCCATTTTTGGAAATATAAATAAAGTTGGACGTTGAATTGACAATTGGGTTTGCGTCAGTGCAAACAAGTGTGGGGAACTTAGGCCTTGATAATTTTGATGAATCGATAACTGATGCCTGACGGGGACGAGAAATATTTTGTGAACTGGTATTATGGATTGCTTCAGACGAGATAGTGAAGGCTGGATTTATATTCCCAGTGCGTTCGTTTGATGATGTGGTGAATTCACTTACATATGTGGTGAAAGATTTATTTTTCTGCTTTGTTGGTTCTTTTAGTCGTGGAATAGTCGTTATTTTATTGCTTTTTAAATTCTCCAACGCAATCGATTCCACACCTCGTCTTGGTTGTTCCCTCAAAGGGGCTCCAGTTTGAAGTTCAATGGCAATTCCTTTTTGCTTTTGAATAAATCCAATTCGTCCCTTGCCATCTATCACACAACCACAACAAATTCTGAAATATAAAAATGTTCCGTTTTATTTATCAGGATTTATTGCTTCAGAATAATAATTTATAATCAATTTAAACTCACCTGAGTCGCATTCCGGACAACAACTTTACAATAATGACCAACAATTTCTAGGCAATTCCTAACCGAGTGTGTTCTATTGAATCTTGTTTGGAGGCCTTATCTTGGTAAAGTAAACCACACTATCGCTCTGACTGAGCACTGATAGCAGGAAATACATATCAACTCAGTATCTCTATTGTTGGTATACCTGAGGAATTCATTTGAAGTTGTTATCACATGCGGGGGTTCAAAACCGTGTGACAGAAAAGGGTTGATATCATAAACTTATCTGGCTTTGTTTACAATAAATACTGAAGTGTGATGAGCCAGCCAGGCTACTTTCAATGTAAATGTTAATAAAGATGGATAACATAAGCCTTGTTACGCATTGCTCTTTATTGATGAATTGAAAAAAAAAAAAAAAAATCAACCAGTTTAAATATGTTTCAAAAGCAATATATGATTTATTAGTGTATACGAAAAAGGTAAAGAACAATTAAGCCAATAAAAGGTTGTCTTGATAACAAAATAGTGAATAAAGCTCAGTCATTTTTGTTGGTTAGCGAATCATATTTTGGACTTGAAAAATCTATCTACAAGACGGTAGAATACTGAAAATTTACCGAATCAACTCTGAGTTAGACCTGAGTTACGCCTTAACCCTGTAAATAAATTCAGTGGTTTTAGATCAGCGTGTGTCCAAGTTATCAGTTTATGTAACAGCAGTTGTTTAAATTTTGTTTTTAATACAAATGCAAAAATGTAGACTCAAACAACAAAAGATGAAAATCATCTAAAACTTAATATTTTTAGATAGAAAGCTACACAATTTTTAACAACTTGAGCCATACGATACTACTTAACAATTTTCTAACCTTAAACCTCTTTACTAAAATGTTCTTAGTTCTTAACATTACAAGTATCAGATTAAACATATTTTAATAAACTTCAGCTAAACACACCTAAAACATTGACAACAAATAAATAAATTTGGTGGCGAGACAGCTCGTGAAGACTGACAGTTCATGAAAAAAAGTAAACAAACGTACCCTTTTCACAATTGTAATTGTCAAAGTGACAATGGAGTTAGTATGAGTGAGTTTATAAAGGAATTTGGTGATTTAAACTTTGATAAAATAGTAAAAATATAGTATTCGATACTAACTCGTCTAAAATTTTAAACCTCAAAATGCTTTTCTGTCCACAATCGATACCATTTGATCTTCATTGGACCTTTCAAAATCTATGATACCTTTCAGAAAAAAAACACACGACTGCACTGGTGAATCAGTTTTATCTATCGACAAAAAATTAACATTTGTATAAACAATCATTGAAAATTTTTTTAAACAAATTTTACTTTTAACACACAGTTGTTGAACCAGCTGATTTGATTGCTAGAACAGAAATTTCAAATTTGATTAAAGTTTTAAGATAGAATTCTATTATCAAAATGATAATAATTATTCAAGCTAGGTACCTATACGACACAGAAAAAACCAACAACAAAGGCTATGTAATGTTGCTTTTATTTGATATCAAGTTCTGAAAAGCAATCAGTTTAAAATTAACCCTCTTCTCAGTTGTTTCGCGGAAAAGTATTGTTAAGTTCTTCGAATTAACTTTTTTAACTAGTTTTCAATAGAAAAATGTGTTTCAAGTAAGATAAAGTTTTTCGTATAAACGGCCTTGTTTTCATTCAAAAATAGCAGTTTCTTATCTTCTTGGATTGTGCCAACGAACTTATTTATGTAGATGCAAACTCTTTTGTTGTTGCGATAATGAAGACAATAGAGTGGCAGGAGATAACGGAAATGCCGAGGCCAGTCCACCAGTAACCACGCAGCCCATTTTCTCCGGATATTACAAGCTTTTCGCTAAAGAATGTCTGGACGAGCACAATCGATGCAGGGCTTTGCATGGAGTTCCAATGGTCACAATAAATGTCAACTTATCTGCCTACGCAATGGAATGGGCTAGAGTGAGAAGAGAACAACACTGCTGTCCAGTTATCCTATAGCAGCTTCTTATCGTTTCTAATAGATTCTTGCTGAGAGAGATTCAGTTTTGATATACCGTAATGAGGCACTTTATGGTGAAAACCTTTTTGTGGCGCGGGAATATAATGTGGATGGACGAACTGTTGTCAAAAGTTGGTACGATGAGATAAATTTGTACAACTTTGAGAGGCCTGAAAAAGTTCATGGCGTGGATCAGTTTACGCAAGTGATATGGAAGAATACAAAAGAAATAGGAGTTGGTATAGAAAAGAGGTAGATAACTACTACTACACCTATACGTTGATTTTTTAAACTAAAGATTTTGAAAAAAATTAACAATCACCTATTTTTACTTTGCAGAGGGCATAACACCTGGGTAGTGGTTAACTATGATCCTAAAGGCAATATACCCGGCAAGTTTGAGATCAACGTTCCAAGTCCAATTAAATGAAGCTTCCTTAAAACGAAACCAATAAAATTACATTAACATAATATTTGTTATACCTAATTAGCTTTTAAAGACTTAAAAATTAAGTTAATGATGTTGTTCCTATATGTCTTATAATAAGGGTGTAATGTGTTCCAATGAATTAATTATAAGATTAAGGAAATCAAAATATTTGATTATATTTTTCACATCTTCAAGGGTTCATCTCATAAACCCATTAAATAAATCGTTCAGAAAGTGGTTGATTAGCTACAGGTACAACCAGTTTCCTCGATTTAACTAGCTGTGTTCCATTGGGCCTTGCAAAGTACTTTTTAGTACTTTCCAGTAGATGATGAATGAAACGCTTTCATTCTACAAAACGCAAAATCTAAACTCAATATAATATGTGATTTTGGTTGTTTGTTATTTTATTCTAAATTAAAAAAAAAACATCAACAATAATAATTGACTTCGTAATTTCTTTTTACTGATGTTGTCTTTTTCGTCTGTCAATACATTTAGCTACTAGATTTCTGTACTACTGTGAACTACTTTGACCACAGAGTAGAGTAGCCAGAAGTACTTGGCAGTAGATACTGAAGCCCAAAGGAACACACCTATTGTCACTTTAAAAAGTTGCATATAAGTGTCAACATTCAAAATTAAAAGCAACAGAGCTTTGGTGCATTTAATTCTACGCAATTTTAGAAATTCCTACTGATGATGAATTAATGCTTTTAAAATAATGTCAACTGCCTGAAATGAACACAATAAGGAAGACGGAGCTTCTACTGGAACTGAAGACGGTATAGCTATAGCAGCTTTCAAAATATTAAATATAAAAAACGTCAATGTAACGAACACATCGCAACGCAACTGAAATTGGAGCTGGACGAGTTCGAGTTTTTTTGAATTTGTTAGACCCCTTTCACACGAAGAAACAAGTTGTAGGGAATTTTTTGAGGTTCTCCTTTAATCTCTTCATAAATCTTTTGTATATCTTCGACACGATGAAACAAAATCGAATAGATTTTCTATATAAAATATATATAATATAAAATCACTTGACTGAACTACGTTAAGTGTGAAAAGTAATGTGAAATAATCCCCTTCAAGGGGGAGATTTTGTTCCCTAAACTTAGCGCCCTTCCCTTCAACACACTGAAAGTTGGTGAAACTCGGTTTAATCGAGTGAAAGGGGAATAAAAAAAAAATATCGGAAATAAAAAACGTGGATACAAGCCTGCGTGCATTATTTTTGCCAGCTATTGCAGCCAGTGCTGGGGGATCGTGGGAAAAGTTCCTTTTCTTTGCAATTTGAATCTCGACAAAAGGAAAACCGACTCATTCGAAAAAATCGAAATAAGGTAAGAGAAATGTCAGAATCAATTCTTTGAAAATTGTATAAGAACAACTTCCATTTTGGAAAGATATTTTTTATTTTAGCCCAACATGTTTACAATTAATTAAAGGCAATTGAATTATTAACGATATGATATGATTCACTGATATGCTGATGGACACAAGTTTATAAAACTGCTTTTAACGAAATAAAAAAAAAAAATTATCTTTCAAAGACGCTTCACTTAAAGAAATATTTTCTAATGTCAATAAGTCGTTTTGACAGAAAGAATAGATTGTTAAAACTTAACCAATTCAAATAAAATTCTACATTAAGAAAAGTTTGCAGTTAATTTTAAAGTCTTTTTGTCTTCATTAACTAGCAAAAGAGGACTTCGGGAATAAAATTAAAATTTATTTTTATTTATTGAATCGTACTTAATGAATTTTTTTTCATTTTTTCGTGGCAAATAAAAAGGAAAAAACGAAAAAATTGTGTGAGTGCCGGGACTCACGGTTAATATGTGTAAACATCAACGTGCGCGGATCCAAAACGGACTTGTTTTTGCTTCAAGGGTATCTTACGATTTTTTTTACTGAACGCTGCCATCCTAGTATGCAGTTCGTAACGTTGCACGACGTAACGTTGCACACGAACGTTCACGTTTTTTTTCACTCTACCGCCAGCATAGATGTTTACACATCAAAAAATTATCCGAAAAAAAGGAAATTTACGCACTGCTTGGCGGAATGTCTCTTTAAAATGTACCCAGGGCTGAATCCAGCTCCAGCTGCAATGACAGCAACAGCCGTGTTCCTTTGGAGGTGGCGAACTACTCATGAGAAGATGCAGACAATTATCTAGTACTACCAACTACTCTTGCTCTCATGGCGAGTAGATGAGGTTTGTACGAAAACCAATTTTGCGCGTTTCATTCAAAATGGGTAGCAAAGAACTCATGAGCACTGCGCCATCTCCAAAGTAATACGGTAGGGATGGCGTTTATTGCAAAATAACCGGTTTTCGGTTTCTTCGGTTTTTTTGATGTGTAAACATCTATGCTGGCGGTAGAGTGAAAAAAAAACGTGAACGTTCATGTGCAACGTTACGTCGTGCAACGTTACGGTGTGCAACGTTACGATCTGCATACTAGGATGGGTGCGTTCAGTGAAAAAAATCTTAAGATCCACTTCAAGCAAAAACAAGTCCGTTTTGGATCCGCGCACGTTGATGTTTACACATATTAACCGTGAGTCCCGGTACTCACACAATTTTCTTTGTTTCTTCGGTTTAAACTGTACAAAATAATGTTGTACTTTTACTGGAGAGTATTCTTTGTCTAAGAACCAGTGTAAAACAAATTTTTTGAAGGTTTTCATCAAAATGATTTTAAAAAAATAAATATTATGAAACTAATGACATTGAATTCAAATGGTTCATGTGTTCCACGTTTTTTTTTTAGAAATTAAACTTAGTAAAACTGATTTGAAACAAAAAACTAATTTTATAAATTTGTATTTCTTATTTTATATACAGAGTTCTTAAGCTCTGTTGAAAATTTTCGAAGAACTTAAACTTTTTTCGAAGAAATTTTCTGTATCTTGTTTATTGGTGTAAACGGGGAATGTTAAAGTGTTAAAGTATATAACCGGTTTTTAGTCACCCAGTTGTTGAGTTTTAGGAGAAACACCGGTTTTAACCGAGATAAAAAAATCACCGAAAAAAACCGGTTAACCGAAACGAAAAAACCGGTTTCGGTTTTAACCGGTCGGTTTTTCCCATCCCTATAACACGGTCATTACTGTTCCAGCACTAAACGAGCGAAGCCATGATGGGACACACAACACACCAGCGTTTATCGTATTGATAGTTTGAGCGTGGATTATCGATACCATGTTTCTTTTTTGGTACGCGTAATATACAGTTTGTTTTTTTTTTTTTAAAGTGAGTAGATACTAACTTTGATTTTAAATAAAACACTAATGTTCGGTTTCACAAATATTTAACAGGCTTTTAAATTTTTAAATGACGTATTTTGTATGGAACAAACGTAATTTTAAGATTTAAAAGCCTGTTAATTAGTTAAAAGGGCTTTATAAAATCGGCCATAAATATAGCTATTTAATTGCATTACATCGAGAATATAAATTCTGCAATAATTAGCAAATATGTATGTATATCGTTTTCTGCATGACGCGTAGCGCCATCCAACTGGTATGTACGTAACCGTTTTCGGTTATCTATTAAAAATAATTAACTAGGCATTTAATTTTAAAATATTTTGTATTTACTTTATTTATCCACTTGCAATTACATTTATAATAAAAAAAAAACTTTAACAATAAAATAAAAATAAATGCTTTACATCTTCTTATGCTTTTGGTTATTTGATGGTTACAAATGACATTTAAGACTTTTTATGTGGAACAACATTTATTGGATTTTGATTGGTTTAAAATAGGACATTGTGTCTAACACACTTCTTTGTATATAAATATGCAACAATGCACACTTTATGGAATGATATTACTGATAGGTATACGTAACGTAGAGTTAAATGATATTATGATTTTTATGATCTAAGAAGTCTAGGAACATTTTGTTCATAATAGGAGGCAACATTTCCGGGGGGATTGTAATTCGCCACAACCCAAGTAGCGTTTCCTCTGTAAAAAATTAAACAACAATTAAATGATAACTTAAACTTTGTGCTATAAAATGCTCCAAAGACATAGGTACCTTATTTCCACTCCAACACCAAGTTCCTTAGAGTCCTTCCATACAACTTGCGTAAAATGCCCTGTGTTCGAACTAAAAACGGGGTTTCGAAAACTGTAATCTTTAATTTCGTTGTACCAGCTTTCGACAGCCTTTTTGCCATCGATAAAGAATCCGCTGCACATATAAAGATTCTCGCCATACTTGCCAGCACTGTGTTTCATCGTGTTACTCTTGGCCATAGTCTGGAAAGCGAATTAACAATAATTTTTTTAGATTTTTTTTTTTTTTTTTAATCATATAATTCTTACAATGGCCCACTTTTTCGCCGTGGCACTCATGCTATTATTTAACTTCAAAGGAGGGCAGCCGTGAAGAGCTCTGAGTCGATTGTGTTCGTTTAAACATTCCATCGCAAATTTATGGCCTGTTGTAGGAGTTGTTTTGGCATTCGATTCTCGAATTAAATTATTCTGTTCAGGTTCATTTGGTATGAAATTTGTGGACTCCGTGTCTATTTGTCCGCCTGCTGACGGAGAATGATTATTCTTAAAGGATATTATTAAAATATTTGAAAAGTTAGTTTTTTAATGGAGTTTAAAATTTAAAGCCTTACAATATATGTTGTTGTTGTTGTCGTTGTAACTGTTTTTCCATTCTTAGTGGTTTTTCGAACAACTCTAGTAGTTCCATTTTCATTTTCATATACATCCTCAGGTTCAGGTGACCTTCCACAGCATCTCCAAGGACAACAACCTGGACTATTCTCGTACATAAAATTAAAAACAAAAGAATGTAGGTGGTTAAAACGATGAAACCTAAATGAATAATAAGATGCTTTGGTAGGATATATTATTCAGCAAAAAGGAGATAATAATATTCTTTAAACGCTCGATTTCAAATCGATGTACATTATTTAGATACAAAAAAAAGCAAACAAATATTAAGTAAAACAAAGTTCTAAAGGGCGTAGTTAGCTACTGTGAACCAACCGCCTGTATATTGCAAAATATATTAAAAATCCCCATACTTCGATTTAACGGCAGATTTTTCTAACAGATTTATTCAAAATCTATACACGTAACGAAGAGGCTGTTATTATATTGCGCAAGTTTAAGAGTACAATAAAGGCTCATTGTCAAAATTAATACAAACAAATATATACTCCTATCGTATATATCAACCAGAGATTATGCACATCAAGATAAGAATCCTGTGCAGCAATTTCAATTTGCCTACAAAATTGAAATGTCAGTTTGCAGATAAAAACTAATGGCGAATTCCTTAAAACAAAGAAATCGAATTTTTTCTAAACAGAATCGAATTTTTTCTAAACAAAATCGATTCTTTTCTGTCAAAACAAATCTTGCGTTTTTAGCAAGATTTCACACTGATTTGCACACACACTATGAAGACTTGACATTTCCAATACGTCAAATTGAAAGTCGCGGAATTTTTGGAAGACGAGTTGTCTATTTTTGGTTGCAACGAATTCTACATAATTTAAGAAAATATTAAACAATATATTCAGTCAATACAGCTATAAAAATAATTTATTGTGCGTTGTTCATTATCAAACACAAATTTGACAAAAAAAAATAGCTTTCGCGAGTGAAAGACGTGTTAAAAACTTTCAGTTCAAGTGAAAACTTTTCAATGACAATTTTCTTTAAAAATATATGTGCAAATAGAAGTTCAAACAAATAAAATGCACCAACAAATTGGCACCGTTAAAGCTGGCTAATATCTTTTATTTATTAATTTAATTCTATTGGTAAAACATTTTTTTCACAACAAAAACAAACAACCTTAATAGTTTTGTGAATAATTTCTTGACGTTTTGCGTCAATTGCAGCTATAAAGTAACACAAACACAATCACACAAAAAAAAAATCGATTCTTCTACGAAATACGAATTCCTTTCAATTGACAGAAGAAAATCGATTCTGTTTAGAAAAAAATCGATTTCTTTTTTGAAAGGAATTCGCCATAAGTATTGATGTGTAAAATCCTCACACCTAGACAGTAGGGATCATCACACACCTGCTTTAATTGTTGTTGTAATTCACATCCATTCATCGACACGGGATGAAAATGAAATTACAAAAACAATAATGTACACAAATGGGTTTTGGAGGATGAAACGTGTGTACGAAATATTCTCATCTTCATGTTGAATATTTTTGGTACCAACTGAGTGAATTGTCTCTTCGGATTTTCATTTTTAACACATGCGCAAAATTAATCGGAAATGAAAAGGCTACAATATTCTACAATTCTACAAAGGCTACAAAGATCCATTTTCGTACTGTGCATTTGTGTGAATGGAGTCCAATCCAAACCCGTTCCCGTACTCAAAAAAATTATAATTTTCAACAGAAGAGAGTGAGACGAGAGTTTCATGCGTGTTTTGCATTTTGTCACAGTTTAGAAATTTCTTAGAAAATTTCATCGTCACTGTTTAAAATTTGACAGTTTCTGTGCAACTGGTTCGTACCAATTTAGGTTTCTGAGATCTCAGAAAACATCCCAAACAAAATCTTTTTCTTTTACGATTTTTAGAGAACTTAGGACTCCCTTGATTAGAAATCATTTTGGGGGAAGCTTCAGCCTCTCAAGCTCCTCCTCTGGCTACGTTCCTGATCTGCATATACGGGTAGTCAAAAGTAGGTATGTATCTCATTATTTCTCATTCAAGGCAGATACTTCTTATCATGTGTGTCAATATTCTTCGAACGGATATGAATAGGTTTTTAATATTCTACCAACTTTTATGTCGAAACGAAACTCAAATATTAAAATGATTCATTACAGTTTCAATTATATTTATTTTATGCTTTTTGCTTAGGTCCAGGTATAGTATTTATAAGTTCATTGAAATTAAGATAGCGAATGACTTACGTTTTCTCTTCAAAGATAAGAGTGTAAGCTCTTGGAATCATAATAGGTTAATCAGGTAATAGATTTATTTGAAAATTAAGTGTACCTACAATTGGTCGAACGAACGCTCTTTTTCAATTATTGCCTAATATAAAATAACTAACCTAAAAACTAATTTTAAATCAATATACGATTAACCAAAAAAAATGAATTATGACAAAAAAAATATAGCATGCGACTAGAAAATCTTTCAACCGAGGATAAATAATAATTTTTTGACTTCTATGTAGCATAGCACTTGTTTAAAAGTGCTTAAGCCTATTATTTCAGTCCCAGATCATCCATTTAGGTTAGTATCCACAACTATTTAATCTCGGTTTGACCACCAAAATCTGGTGAGTTAGACAAGGATTAATATATTTGTGTATTATTAATCCGAGGTTCTTGAAAGTACCGAATATTACATAATATGTAACCTATCGTAACGTGAACGTGTAATACGTTACGTGTGAAACGGAATGTATTACACGTAAAAGGCCCACGCTTTCAGTTTAACCTACCGTACGTCGGAATAGATGTCTACACTATATTTACCCGATTCTAAAGGTTATGACTTATGACGAATATTTTTTTGTTTCGAATGGCCGGTCAGTACGTATAAATGTTCAGCATTTGTTTCGTTATCGAAGAAAAACGCTTTGGCTTCGCGAAGCATAATTAAATTCAACTTAATTTTCTCATTAAGTTTGCCCTCCATTATGATTCAAAATTCAGATAACAATTTGAGTCTTTCATGACTTTAATGTCTACCGGAAGTAATTTTTTTTTGTTATCAAGTCAGGGCCGAAAATTCCATACTTTCAAAAACACTTTGAAGATCAATTCGCACTTGAATGTTAATATATAATTTTATCCTACGTTGAATATATAGTTGAAATAAGTGTTCAATACCTAAAAGGCGTGTTTTGTGCTGATTCCGCAATGTTCCACATGAAGCCATATTCAATGAAGCCCAAATTTGCTATTAACTTGTTGTTAGTAGAATTTGCAAATACAATTTGGCTTAATGTGAAGAATAATTTCTTAATTTACACAATAAAGAGATTAACAAAATTTAAATAAAAGTTCAAACACTTAAATACCACTTATAATAGAAGAGGCTATCGTATGCAAATGTAGGTAGGTACACAGCTTTTATTAGAACTAAGATTATTATAAGAGCTACCGGAAGAGGAATAGTATCCCTAACGAACTTGAATTTAACTTTAAAAAATCTCACAGACGTCACACGTCAATTGAAACTGGTTAAATCAAGCAATATAAGATTATGACGCACCATCAGACAAATTTGAAGATATTTTGACGGAAAAGCATAAAATGCAGCTGCCAGCAACGTGGAAGAGAGACGTAAATGGAAAAATAATGAACAATTAAAGTTATTAGATACCAAAAAATATTATGACGCATCATGCGATCTCTTTGTTATCGTCATCGATCATGTTCCTCAGTCAACAAGATGTCAAAAGAAAAATGGAACAGCCATAGTGGCTGATTACATGGGTCGTTTTACTGAAGAGCGCATCGCGTGGGAGAGGTAGATTTTATGTGCGTAAGAAAGAGAAGGTGGAATCTACCTTCTCTTTCTTACGCACATAAAATCTACCTGTCTCATGCGATGCGCTCTTCAGTAAAACGACCCATGTAATCAGGCACATAGAATCTTGATATCTGAAGACTCAAAAAAGATATCAACATTTTTTAAACGCAGTTACAATAAAAGGTATTTTTTTTTTCTAAAAAAAAAAAATAATCCTAATAATCCTTCCTTCTTCCATTAGTAGATATTCAGAGCAATTTCCTTAACATGGCACAGGGTACACCAAAAAATAAAGCCTTTTCCCGTTATAAATAATGATCTCGACATTGGAGATAATACCCTTAGGTCTAGTTTTTCAGTGATGAATTAAACCGAAGTTAGTTAACTCTAGAAGTAAATTAACCCACAGTTAACTAAAGGAGCAGTTTTTTGGTGGAGAATCCATGCGGAACAGCTAAACAAACGCGGTGGATAAAATATCAAAAGCATCTGTTTAGTAAATCCTCAGTTAACTTACCAGATTTCATGAGTTAACTCGGGTTTATCTTTAATCTAAAACTGAAAAACTGGACCTTAATGTTAAAGGATTTTTTGCTCAGAATGTACCCAAGAATCATTTCCTAAAGGCGACTTTACACGGTAATAGAAGTCATATGACCTGTCATTATAGTTTATGTATTTTCATTCATTGTGAAATCATCGTTTTATTTTTGTACATATGTTTACAACTAGGAATAGGAATACAATAAAAGCATATTACTTCTCAAATGGAATATGCTGCAATCATATTCTTTTTCTTTTGAGAAGTCGTATGAGTTTAAAGAGTGGCTTCAGACGATTTGATAGGATATGAGAAGTTATATGAGAAGTTATATGACGTCTGTTATCGTTTATAGTTGCCTTAAATTAACTTGTCGAATTAATTGGACACTTTGTATAGTTCCAGAGATATCGCGTGCTAAGGAAAAAAACATGAGCTTTTTTTGACTACTTTTGAACCTTGCGATTTTTAAGGACGTGTAGGCGAGGGACGTATGTATGTGGTGCCCGGGGTATTAAAAAATTGCTGAGGTTGACAAAATTGCAGAATTGCCGGTTTACAGCTCTTTCTTCTTTGTGTAAGCGTTTTATTTTCATTTCGCCGTCCACTCGGCAAACTTTGCTTTATCGAGTAGAGTAAATAGTGCACTTTTTCTTGATTTCACTCGGAATTATTATTGGCACTTGGAATTAGAAGAAACCCAAAAGAAAACCGAAGATTATATAGGTAAATCACTCTTTTCCAAAAGCAGTATATTCAATTGTGGTATGCAGTAATATGCTTCCAACTTTGATCCAATTTCGTGTGAACATACCACCTTTCATGTTCGATGTTTAAAAATACAGATTTACACACCAACACAAGCTTGTTATCAGCCAATAACAGTTCAGTACACTTAGTTCCGTCGAATTATTAGGTTTTTGAGGAAGAAGAAAATGTGACAATTTTTGTACAACCTTTTTACCTATCTGTGATCCATGTAGAAAGATGGTATATTAGATAAATTTAGTAGAGTTTTTGTACTCTTTGTGTCGCAATAAATAAATTCAAATTAAATACATACCTCATTTTGATTGGTTATGATGTAGGTAGGTATACCTAGCTATCCTTTCGCGGTTACTGAATTTAAGTACCTATATTGTATAGTTCTAAAATTTTAAGTTCCGTCTGTCTCACTTAACTATGCCAATCGTTTATAACAATCAAACAGCTATAGTATCTTTGACTGATACTAATATTTTGTACAATATGTTACTCGGCGATAATCTAAAGAGAGTAGCACTCAGATCTAATAAAACCACAAGACTGAAACAGTATACCAGCCCCAATGACTTGAATTCATCGGGTAGGTTCATTTTGTTCATATTTTTGTTTTCTTTATTTTTTAGGTTAAACATGACGAGTAAAGTACCTAGTATATATGTAGCTATGGCATGAGTTATATATACTTGTTTTTTTGTGATAAAAGTTCTTTTTAAACTGATTAAACACTTCTATATACCACAGTACACTGATGTGCTCCTATACTACATGCGATATTGGGGTAGAGCCTCAGCCTATTAATGGTTACTCACCCTCGCTACAAAATTTAAACTGAGAATTAATTGAAAAACCGCGAGCTTCACCACTCGGTCGATTATAATATGTATTTTGTTTTTTATTAATTTGTTATTATTGCTATTCATTGCTGGGACTATACGCCGCTCCGCGTCGGCCGCCTTACCGGGGACTCTGCATTTATGCAATTACAATAAAAGATGGGTGCGTGCATATTATAAAGATATAGGTAGGTACCTATGACAATATTCATGAATTTGCAGAAAAAAAAAAAAATTGTTGTTGCAAAAAACAATATAAAAGTCTAAATATTATTTAAAATCAATTAACAAAGCGATCAAAAATATATTATATAAATAATAATCAACTATTCATCATTTAAGGAACAATTCATATTTCGATACTATGGACAACTTTGGTCAGACAAAACGTTTTCCATTTATTTTGCCATTTGATCACGTACTACGTGCTGAATGCAGACATGCCATTAAAATTGTTGTCAATGAAAAGCTGTTAACAATTATTATTTTAAGGTGAGTTATTAACTATATCCACCAATGAAAACAAAAACGGCCTTCAAAAGTTGTTGCCGCTGAGAGTGCTGAGGGGTGGGGGTGGTTGGGGGGTATGTTCCCACCCTCACTTAAGTCAGTTCCCAAACAAAATTTTATTTCAAATTCTTGCTGCTGAAATTGTTATTGTTGGTCAAACAATGATATGGTAGTGCAACATGAATTTGAACGTAGGTAGTATACGTTTAGCTACATTGACTTACAATTAGAAAAAAATATACCTACCTATGAAGGTATACCTAACCTACTCACTTAGGCCCATGTGCAGAAACGAACTTAAATATTTTAGTTCAACATAAGAGCTTATATAACAGTAGTTTACTTGTTTACGAGAGAAAAAGTAATATCATAAGCACTTATGTTGCACTTAAATATTTAAGTTTCATTTCAGCAAATGGGACTTATTAGTACCTACCTATGTATGTACCTACATTATGTGCTCATAGGATTGATTTCTGCACATATAATTTTTGTAGGTCTACGTAGTAAGTTCATGGTTGAACACACTAGAAACTAAAGTTTTGTATATAAAAATTCTAACTCGTTTCATAAATAAGTGAGTTAGGTAGATACCTATACCTAAATACTTTACTCATTACAATTTATTGTAAATAATTGTATAATGGGTGCAGCTTCTTGTATTGACTATTATACATTTGTACGTATGTTGTATCTACTTACATCAGGGTGGTTCTTATTTGAGAATATTTAAGTGCTCCCTAAATCCGTTTATTATGCAATGAAATTCATAGTCCTGTTGAAACTAGTATTATAGAGAAAAGAATATTGCCTAGAGTTGGGCTTAAGCCCACACCTTTAAGTTAACAGTTAAGCATTTGATCCGCACCCAAAAGGCTGCTACGAAATTGAACCAAAATTTGCATGAAATTGGTCGAATCGTTTTTGAGGAAATTTGAAAAAAATGTTAAAAACGTATTATAAACGTATAAACGAAATGTTTTTTTTGTTATTTGTTGTTAATAACTAAAAACACATATTTATAGTTTTTTTTTTTTAATATTTAAAACAAATTCAGTTTGATGTCCCAATTTTTTTTTTTCTTGGTTAAGAACCACCCTAATGTACATTTGTATGATTCATTAATATCTAAGCTTCCCTAATGCTTATCGTGCAGCTGGCTTTCCCTTGATTCTGAAAGCATGTAGGTAAATAGGTAGGTACATATTATGTAGGTATACAAATTTATTATATGTATTTGGACAAAAGTTAAGTTAATCTATATCTTTACCTTTTAAGATTTGCACGAGTATCCTCTTCCATTAAGATATTTTTCTATAGAAATTTGTTTATAGTTTTCATGGATAGGAAAATCAACTAATAAAATTTATTAACTTTTTTAATTAGTAAAAATTTATAGAAAAGTTAACATATAATTTTAAAAAGTAATAAATTAATTAATTAATTCTCTTTTTTTTTCAAAACTTTGAGTTCGAAAATTAATTTTTCAAAAACGGTTCTCTAAAAGAACTTTATTTAAAAACACAATAAAAGAAGAGATTTCTGGCTTTCCAAAAAAGTATAGCATGGTATTGTAAGTTTTACCATTGTTTTTAAATAATTTTTTTTTCTGTTTTAAGCCATTTAAAAAAAAAAAAATTACCCCTCCCGCCTAAACGGGGGGAAATAGACCCCTCTCTTATTAGTTTTTTTTTTTTTCTTGTCTTAACCCAACCTACTTGCTCTAGCTTTTTGGTGCACCTTATACCTATCACCGTGTATACTATTGTACATTCCAATTAATTTTTAATGGAAACCACGTTTTGAAGTTGAAATTGTATGTTTTAATTTCATACAGTAGGTATACCGTATACGTATATACATTTTTGTAATTTTCTAAAAAAAAACTTGACGAAAATATTAAAAATGATCAATTGATCATCAGGCTTTCAGAGGCTAGCTATGTACTATTTATGTATATTTTTTATTTGGACAGAATTCCACAAAGATGAAACTAAGTAGTTTCAGTTAATCGATAAATTCGATCTGGACCATTCTTATGGTAAACCAAAAATTTTTACCAAACCGAACTTGAGACCCAACAAGAACAAAGATAAGGTACTGAAATGAACAACGACTACTCTTTCGGTTGGATCTAGGAAGGAAAAAACTGATCAAGAAATGAGAATATTAAATATTAATGTAACCTGCTTTCAGCTTAGCAGGGGTATCACTCAACAATTGTAATTCTAGGTCTCTACTTTTTTTTTTTTTAAATGGATAATTTTAAGTTTAAAAATGATGGTTTTCGCTATTACCATAATTTGGCGCACGGCTGTAGGTAATATTCACAAAAGACACATAAATTATTATTGGTTTACCGCCTCTAAAACCACACGCCTGCGGACCAATCGCCATAATGCATCCAAAATTCAACTCAACTGATTTTCCATTCAACAAAATAAAAACAAAATATAAAATTTAATCGACTTTAAATATTTTATTTCATTTTATAACTATATTTACTCTGAAATTATACTTTTTTTTCACTGTAAGTTAAATATCTCTTCTTTTAATAAATAATATAATTTATTTATATTTAAATTTCTTCTTATTCTAAAATGTATGTAGATTTTTTATTTTTGAATACAATAAACTTTGTTTAATTCATAAGGTACCCTATTTTCATTTTTAAAGTGTGTTTATGATTTTGTTGTATTTATTATTTTTTGCATTGTTCTTTTGTTTTATTTTTAATAGTTTTTCTATTTTAAATTATTTAAAAGTAATTCGTTCTAAAACATTTTTTTACAATAAAAAAAAATATAATTTATCTATTTTTTTTTTTTATTAATTCAGCTATTGTTTTATCATTTCACTCAGAAGATAGGTAGTTATTATATAAATGTAGATTTTTCGATTTAAATTTTGTCAAAAATAATGTTGCTAAAAAATATTTATGTTTATAGAAATAATTTCTTTTTTTTTTTGCAGTGTTATTGTATTATTATCTTTACATTACTATTCCAAAGCATGTGTAAGAGCCTGGGGTTAGTACTGGAACTATTGTACATTCCCATTGAAATTATTTTTTTTAGTTAAAAAATTAAATAGTTTGAGAATATTTCATAACAAATAACCATCCAAAATGCTTCTGGAAATATATCAAAAATAAAAAGCTGTTATGATTTCCACTTGAAAAATAGTAGACTTTAAAAACAAGAACAAATTTTAAATTGAATGAAACGCTCAATCGAAAGTTTCGATCGAATCGAATGACAGAATATGATTATACATGTATATTTCGTTACGTTGCAGAACTACTTTTTCAGGTCAAGGTTTTTGAGATATCCCAATCCACAAATGAAAACCCGTTTTTTGTTCTAATAAAAATTGTGTGAGTGCCGGGACTCACGGTTAATATGTGTAAACAGCAACGTGCGCGGATCCAAAACGGACTTGTTTTTGCTTGAAGGGGATCTTAAGATTTTTTTCACTGAACCCCATCCTAGTATGCAGATCGTTGCACACCGTAACGTTGCACGACGTAACGTTGCACACGAACGTTCACGTTTTTTTTTCACTCTACCGCCAGCATAGATGATTACACATCAAAAATTTGTATTTAAGTAACATTACGAAGTTCTTTTCAATAAATTTTAAATCTTTCCTTTATTTTTGTATCTCCGAAAATTCCGTAAAAAGCGTATTTAATTGTAGGTAAGTTGTTTGAATTTAAGTGTTATACGTCACGTCATTTGATATCCCATTTATAGGAGACCTTTATGGGATAAATGTATAGTTGCAATTAGCCCAAAATGTAACCAAAAAGTGCTACTTCTAACCTAACCATGCTGAAAAAGCTTATCCATACAGCGAATTGTATACATGTTTCGACTAGTGTTGGATTTACATGACGTGCATATTCATTCGATTCCTGCAAACAAACAACTCGCACACAAGAATGTTTGATATTTCTAAGTAAGTAAGATTTTGGCTCTCCACACGAGTTTTCGAAATTTAATTTTATTTATTCAAAAAAAAAAGAAAGGATTACAGTTAGGAACGTTAGTTTAAATAAAAATCGTTTAAATCATTTTGGAGAAAATTTGAAAAAGTAAAATTCTCTTCAGGGATTTACATCTTTCGCTCTTCGCCGAAGTCATATTTTTCTTTCCAAGCCGATTGAAGCGCGTTTAATATTTCATAGTTTTAATGCAAAAAGCTGTTGCCTATAACTACTTATATAGGTATCCAAGTTAAAAGTTCAAGTGAGCTCAACTCCATAAATGCGTTTCGCTCAGGTACGATAGTTGGGCTCATCAGTTAGATGGCGAAACGCATTTATGGAGTTGAGCTCACTTGAACTTTTAACTTGAATTTTATTCAGTCACTCCACTTAAACAGACGAATTTTTCTTTTAAAATGTTCTTCATATTCTATTACTTATACATCCTACATTAAAATTACCTGCATCAAATTTGAAGGCTCTAGCTCGTTTAACAGTGGTGGACGTACATTATGTATGTAGTATAGACGCACTCTAAAGTGTGCAAAAATCAACGTTCGTCCGGGTCCCAGATTTTTGTTACTGTACATACCCAATGAACGTAATGCAACCGCATAGTAACGTATTAATGCCGAATTCCTTTCAACAAAGAAATCGATTTTTTTTTTAAACCGATTCGATTTGTTTCTTTTAATCGAAGGGAATTCGTAAATGCATCGAATTTTTTGATTGTGTGTGTGTGTGTAACTTGACAGCTGCAATTAATTATTTTTATAGCTACATATATTGACTGAAAATATTTGTTGAATATTTTGTTTAATTATGTAGAATTCGTCGCAACCCTAAAAAAAAATTGTGTTTGACGTATTCGTTGTGAAATCTTGCTAAAAATGCAGGATTTATTTTGACAAAAAAGAATTGATTTTATTAAAAAAAAAAAATCGGAACAAAATCGATTCTTTTATTGAAAGGAATTAGACATAAATCTAGTACATACTCAGTTCAAGTGGAAAGGACTGACGGTTAATTCACAGCGATATTCTCAACGAAAGTGAAATAGGAACCGGTTCGTAATCAATTTCACACCATCATTTTCATTTCGTAACGTACGACCTCTAGGAAAATCTAAAGAGCTGTGGGCAATTGTGAAATTTAACTGAATGTTTGGGAGTGGTTATTATGGTCATAGGTTAAAATTTTAGTTTGAGTCTGATTTTATGGAATAGTTTTACATTTTGTGAGATTGTTTGTTTGTTTGTTTGGAGGCTTCTGTCCCTGCATCCCACAAATAAACCAAAGAAATAATTAAATCTGATTTATTTACACCCGGGTGCATCATATGATTGTTTAGTGTCTTCTACATTTGTAAAGTCACTACTAAGAAATAAAACAAAATTATGTTTTTCATCACTTACAACATAACAATTATATTTAAACAAAAACTAGTAATTTATAAATGTGAAACTAAAACTTATTGTTTAAGATTTTTCTTTGCGTTGTTTGTTCTTCTTTTGTTTTACGTTTTTTGATTTTATTAATTGCACTATAATTTTGTTTTGTTAATGAAGCTTTAGCTATTATTTACCTCTGTCTTAATGCTTTACCTATACATATTTTGTTTGTATCTAAGCATTTTATTTTGCTGAAAATAGCTGTTCTGCAAACTTTTATATTGGTGGTGATACAAGTCATAGTGTTTTATTTTTTACTTTTTTTTTAAATGTACTTAATGTTTACATTATACATTTATATAGATATATTTAATTTTTTTTTTTTTGCTTCTTTATAAATTAACAAATAACATTTTCTTTTACAAGATATATAATTTTAATAATAAACTACGATTAGTTATGAAAAGGTTTTCGCGTCTGCGAGTCATAATGTACTTATATTTTTCACATTTTTTTGTATTTTGTTTTAACTTACTAACTAATGGAGAGAAAGGTTCAGAAACTAGAATGGAAGTTTTACATATACATAATAATTAATATTTTAAAAACGAAGAATATTAAGTTTGTTTTAGTTGAGGTCACTTTTTTGTTTTAACTTATTTTTAGCATTATCATTCATTTTCTTTTTTTTTCATATTAACATTTATATTAGTTATTTTTATTTTAATATTTAGTAATAATAATAATTAAGTGCATTTTTGTTGTTGTTTTACAATAAAGAGCAGTAGGTATGTAGGAATTTATAAAAGGAAAACATTTACTAATTTGAGAAACTAACATAAGCCACCTTCTTCCTCTTCTTCTTCTCCACCAGCTTCAGCGGATGGAGGTTGCGCAGCTGATGGAGATGACTGAAAATTGAAAAAAAAAATAGATAAGGAGGATAAGGCACAGCTGGTCAATATTTGTTGTTTTTTTTTCTGTCCACAAATTCATGATAATTTTTTTATTTGTACTTTAAAACACTTACCCCAGCATTTGGTGATTTATACGACGCTGTTGCATTTTCTATAACTGACGCCTTAGGTGCAGTTGCAATTCCCTTAGGAAGTGGTAAATCGCGGGCCAATATTGAGTATTCAACATCCATATGCCTAATAAAGGGTGATGATAGCGCTCGTTTAGCTTGCTCTGGATCTTCATCATCAAATGCTTGCAGAAGCATTTCTAAAGTTTGAACTTCCTGAGGATCACAACAATTTCCCCATTCTTTGAATGCCTTTTCGGCAGCAACAAAATCACCGCGGGCCAATTGTACCAGCACCAAGCCGACAGCAAGTCTTCCGATTTGGGAAAATGATTCAGTTACTTGATTTAAGCTGATTTCACGTCGGATGGCATCAGCAGCTTGATCGAACCTTAAATATTTATTTATTTCTTTTACAATAAAAAATAAGCTCAACAATAACTTACATTCCTAGTTTGACTAACAATCGTGATACTTTTGTTGCAAATTCAGCTGCTTGTCGGGTTGAGTCCTCATTCTTTATAGAAAATAGACCTAATTAGTAATTATAATAATACAAAAAAATTAATCAAAGATTCATACCAAAACAACTTCCATGGCATGTTGATACAATCGAAGGGCGATTTCTGGATGTGGATTCTCTAATATTTTGGCTGCTTTATCTAAAGCAGAAGCACCAGCTTCCGGTGAGCCGTGCTGCTGATATAAATTGCATGCTTTGTTTGCATTCGGTTCAATTTCTAAGAGATTATTTGTTTCTTTCAAAACAATAATTATCTGAAATGAGGGAGATGCGAATATGAAGAAGCGAAGAGTGAAACAAACAAGAGATTTTGGGAAGCCTTTTTTACCTGTTCATAACATTTGGCAGCATGGAACCAAGAACGATTATTTTTGTGGCAATCGATGGCCTTCAAAAAGCATTCCTTGCTTTGATCGAATGACTTTGCAATACGGAAACATGTTGCTGAAATCAAATAGGAGAAACAATAAAATACAAAGTCCAGTGTTTTTCTTTGTATAAAAAAAAACTCTTAAAATGTACTTAAGTTTCCAAAGAACAGTTTTTCCCTAAATGATTTTTGGAAACTCTATCGCTCTCTATATTTTTAGGCACTAACTACGGAGAATCCAAGCCACTAACATCTGCAACATGCGAGCATCAGATTCTTAGTTGCAGACTGGCCCAAGCTCCCTATATGTTTAGTTTAAGATTGACGAAGTTCTAGAGAATATAGTAGAAAGACGACTGAATGTCTTGTTATTTAAATTAATAAAAAGAATTAAAACTTGAAGGGCACCATTCGATGGTTTGAATCTATCCTAGAAAACAAAACGTTTTTAAACTTATTTTCAATGTTTACTGACCCACTTTATGACCGAGGGATCTAAGCTTTATAATTTTTCACCATGAATCATTCCTTCTCTGACACTTTACTTTTTTGGAAAATTTCAAACAGACAGTGAAATGTCAACAGGAGAGCTCTCGAGCTCATTTAAAAATCGATTTTACCCCAAACACAATAAAAGAAAAAGGCGAGGTGGGGAGGTTGCTTTTACTCTTGCCTTTGCGATTGGTGCCTCCCACTTTGCTAATCAACCACCCAAAACTTTTCTGGAATTATGATGATTTTCACACAAAATAAATGAAAAAAAAACTCACCTGCTTTGCTGTATTCATCGGCAGCTACGTCGTAGTCCGGTCTCCATTTCAATAAAGTTGTTTTTAAACTAAAAATGTTGAGAATTATTTATTGATTTGACAAAAAAAAAAAAAAAAAACGGATATTTGAATATTTTCCCAGCATTCCAAATTGATGGGTACCTTTTTTCAGCTTGTCGCATCAGCTCCTGACCTTCCTCGATTTTCTTTGTGGCCATCATTTTGCTGGATTCGTTAGGGTGAAAACTATTATGATTTGAATGTTAATGGATTGCACTTAATACTACGATGGTATAGTTTAAAATTTTAAGCAAAGTTTTATCACTTATTTCAGGTTAAATCAAGACCAAGTGTACAAATTACAAATTTTTGTATTTGCGAATATTGCTGCAGTACCTATGTCGATCGAAGAGAGCGAGAAAACTTTTCATTCAAGAAAATCTTCTGCGCTGACACTATTTTTTTGTTTAGCTGTCAAAAAGTAATAGGTGATGCCAAGTTGCTTTCCAAAAGCTCGAATAGTGAAAATATACTTTAATTGCATTTGCATGGGCGTTTTATGAAGATAGGTTCTACTGTCATGAAATTTTCCGATGTTAACACTTCCTTGAGGAATTTTGTTCCATTTTTCAACGTTTCTCTAGCAATTTTTGGTGAATTGATGTTTAAATATCCCTGTTGTATATGAGTGAGGTTTTTACATAACCATTTTCATTTTGTATCTTTGAACTTACATTTCTATCTTGTATAGGCAAATAGAAATGGCTGCCGAGAAATCTCATGTTCATGTGGATAATCACTGGAGTTAATACTTAACTACAGCCATGTTTTTTTTACAAGTCCATATGGATTTGTCGAAAAAAACGACATTGGGACTAGTAGCCTTAGGCCAGGCGCGCACATGCAACTAAACAGTTTGGTTGCGATTTTGAGCACTATGGGATAATATGAGAGTCCGCGCACATAAACCGGCGGACTCTCATATAATCCCGAGTGCTCAAAATCGAAACCAAACTGTTTAGTTGCATGTGCGCGCCTGGTCTTACACGTAAATACAACAACAACTTAAATCCATATGGACTTAACTAAGTCCAGATAATTATCGGGACTTACGTACTGTAAGTAAGAAGTTCCTAAGTATCGATGTCGTTTTTTTTTGACAAATCCATATGGACTTGCAAGAAAACACGCCTTACATTCACAACTTTTGCAAAAAAAAAGTGGCAAGTGGAAAAATGAAAAACAAAATAATGTTCCAGAAATGGTTGTGTGTGAAAAAGTATCATCTCTCTGCACTTTTAACTCCACTTGCTTAGTTTTCCGATTGGACGCCGAATGAAATTAAAACACACTCGAACAATAAGGAAAAGCACAGAGAATAATGAGTGATAACTCTGCAATTTGTTTAACCTCTATCTCAGCCACCACTTCAAATTAACACATTTCAGATGAAACCAATTTTTCGGCAATATACGAAATTACCTTATTTCGGCTCTAATGAAAATGTAATATTAAACGACCTAACAAAATGTCATTATTTTAGCCAAATTCTAGTCATCTAGTCAGTATTTTCAAAATTAAAAGTGACGTTTAATTTGCCATTATACTGGAATCTCGTGTAGATAGAGTGTTAAAGCCGTTTGCCAAAAACATAACAAAATACAATAAAGAATTGATTTTTACTCATTCTTTTCTAGCATTGCATTAAACCGGAACCACACTACTATCGAGTGGTGTGTTGGAAAGTAGTGTTTCGCTGTCATGCCAATGTATTTCTTAGATTTCGACACAACACATCACACGATACAAATATGGCTCTACGCATATGAAATACATTAGAGCGATATAGCGCCACAGCATGACTCCACAACACACCACACGAGGCATATATTTATCAGGTTCTGGCTTATAAAATAGCACCACCATAAAGTTGACTACACTTAAATGTATGTCATTGCTAATTAGTTTGTCCATTATTTTGTTTAGTTTCTTACAAACTATTTTTACAATCGTGTAAATCCAGCATAAATACAAATTTGACAATGACAAAAATAAAACATAATTTTTCATATGAATGAACAATATTTTTAAAGCCATGCAATGTGGTGTGTCAGGTTAAGTGGATGTTTCTTGCGTTTAAATGACAAATCATCACTGGTTGCCGCTCCATATAAAACCACCCCTAGTGTCGCCATGTAGATCCATATTATAATTAAATCGAATTTGCGGTAACTTGGCATTACTATTCGAAAATTTCATTTCCATTCGAACTTCTGCCACAAAAAAATTACGAAAGCAGAAACGTCAAAATTCACGCATTTAATTTTTTTCGCAGTCTAAAAAGAGCCACACGTCTCATTTTCCACAGTGTTCAAAAAAGCAGAGAATTTTTCAACCTAAAAAAATTCATCAATAAATTTATAAATTCATCTAGTAAAATTGCATAAATCGAATTGAAATCTAATCATGGATGACGATTGGGGTATGTAACAAAGTTAAACCCACAAAAAAAACTTGCACAATCTCTACTCGTGTGCCAACACAAAGGTCCCCGTTTGAAAAAATATCTCAAATCCCCAGAAATGACCTCACATTCCAGTCTTGTTCTGCCTTCTCTTTTTACATTAATTAATGATTAATAATAATGAAATTGATGGTTTAAAATTATTATTTCTTCAGAGACTGCAGCCGAGAAGGAAATAGTTGTCCGGCCGAAAGTTGCAAATTTGAACAAATGGGAAGGCGAAGACGACGAAGAGGACGTAAAGGTATGATTCCTAGTTAAAATGAAAAAAAAAAAAAATTATGTATATTTCTCACTTCAAGGTAAAATAGTGATTTAGTTATTTCTCATTGCAACACAGCTTAGCATTTTTAAAGGTTAAGCAAAATGCTATAATTTAAGTTTCTTCGTTTGAAAAAATCAAGAATTTCTGTAAATGTTTACGTGGGACGAACAATTTGCAACAATTCGATAGAAATAATAACCAGCAAAAGAGTTGCATTCGATATATATTTCCGTCCACGTGGTAGGTTTGTTAATTTTTTGCATTTTTTTTTTTCTGTTGCTTTTTGTAACTTTGTTTTTTTTTTCCGGGTGTATCTCGCTTTGTCTGTCTGTAAATTGGGTTCGTGGTTTTGTTTTTTTTTTTTGTTTAGTGAAAAAATAATAAAAGCGAAAGTGTTGATAGACAAAACGACTTAAAAAACCATTAATCCCTATCCAACTTGTTGGGCAGAATATGTAATTTGAATTCAATGTGCAGGCACATCATGATACGGGTTAGGTAACAATTTACATTGAAACAGCCAAGGCTGGGGCTACAAATTACAAATACCTTACCTACTTATAAACTGAGTGGGCTGAAAAAATTACTTGAAGTAGAATCTTTTTACAATTTATTATTTTTGAAGATTATGGAGCCTAATGGACTTGCTGTTGCAGAACGTAATCAGCCTTTTTGTGAGTTTCACCCGAAAAATATTCCACCTTAAAATTTTTTGTTCGCCCGAAATTTTAAAAGCTTTTGTGAGGTTTCGCCCGAACCAAATTTCGTTCGCCTACAAAAAAGAAGTGTAAATGACTTTAAATTCCGCCCAAAATGAATGTTCACAATAAGTGGAATTTTTCGATCATTAAATTTTGGGTGAAAGTCACAATATTCGAAAAGTGAAATGTCTACTTTTCCGGGCGGAATACCTATTGTTTGGTTGAATCTTACAATAAGGCTGACTATGTATATGTACTGTTAAATGAGTCCGTCTGGAACAGTTTAGAACTGTTGCACTTATGTGAAAACAGATAAGTGAAAACTGTTAAAATTAGCTGTTGTAATTTTTTCCATGAAAGTAATTTGTTGGCATTTTTAAGAAAATGAGATCTCGGAGATTTCTGCAATCTCAGTTTAATGATCAGAATTTTTCACCAAGTTTTCTTAGTTCGGTCTTCCAAACCGGGGAAAAAAAATCGCAAAAAATATTCGACGACCGATGAATGATCAAAGATTCACAGATTCACGCCAGTGTGTGTACTCTCACTAATCACAATGTAAATAAATTTAGACAGGCGAAAGTTTCGAAGTCTTTGCGTTGGTTTGGGAGTGCCTTTAGCTTGCCCATTTTCGACGGATTGAAATATCCGAAATCTCACTTTCCTGAACACGCTGATTGCTCTTTTTCTAAATGTACGCGTTCAATGCATATCTGATTTTTCAGAATTCTCAATCTTTGGAGCTTGGATTGGCCAGCTGTCATAAATAGCTGGCAAAAAGCTCCAAAAATTGCGATATGTGACATCTAAGGTAGCCATTTTCGGTTCTAACTTTATCTGACGTTTTTCACAAATTTATTGTTCGGTCCTGATCTAATTTGTTTGTCATTGAACAAAGCTAAATATTTATTATCCAATGTCGAATTCCTTTCAACAAAGTAATCGATTTTGCTCCGATTTTTTTCTAAACAAAATAGGAAAGTTCCGAAGACACGAGGGACTTGGAATGAGAGAAGCTATTTGTTGACTAGCTTTTAAGTCAGTTTCCAATAAAAGTTGCCTCAATTAGAAAGCAATTTTTCGACAGCTGGCCAATTATAGGCGAGAAACTTGGCTTACCTTTACCTTCAAGTCCCTTATGTCTTCTGAATGTACCCAATGCCTCTTTGGTAACTTAAAATTTCACCAAGTTTCCCGAAACTGTTTTTTTCTTATGGTATTGAAAGTTAATTGTGAAAAATTGCGAAAATTTGTGAAAAATTTCACGTTTCCAACCAGACCTAAAATCGATTCTTTTCTGCCAAAACAAATCTTGTACTTAAAGCCAAATTTCACAACGATTTGCTCACAAACTAAAAAGATTTGACATTTCTAATACGTCAAAATTAAAGTCGCGGAATTTTGGGAAGACAAATAGTTGTTTATTGATTGCAAGAAATTCTACATAATTTATTCAACAATATTTTCAGTCAATAGAAAAAAAATCGATTTCTTTTGTCGAGAGTAATTCCAAATAAATTTGAATTGTTTCTAACTAATTCATTATTTTCTTGTTGTTTATTTTACATCTTATCTTACAGGAAAGTTGGGAGGATGATGAAGAGAAAAAAGATGAAGAACAAGAGAAACCAAAACCAACCAAAAAAACTCCCAACAAGGCACAAATAGCTAAACTCAATGAAAAAGAGGTATGTAAATATAACAAACAAATTAAAACCTACTTCATACATATATTATATGTTATGTTTAATAAAATAATTTTTGTCTTAATTACATAAATAGCGATTGAAACGTGAAGAAGAAGAACGATTGGAAGAGGAAAGATTAGCAAATCTTACACCCGAAGAAAAATTATCTGAAAAATTACGATTGCAACAAATCGAAAAAGAAAACGACCTCAAAAGTGCATTAGAAACATTTGGCATAGCAACTAGTTTAGACTCATTAAATCCAGAAAGCAAAGAAGAATTCAAAGAATTCTCCGATGCAATTAGTACGCGTGTTTCGCTTTATAGATCTTCAGCAGAATTTCCCAATTTCGTAGAGGATCTAGTTCGTAGCATATGTGCAAATTGTAGGTTTAATTTTTCTTTTTTTTATATAATGAATCTAATTATGTAATAATTATTTTATTGTATCTAATTTTTATTAACAGTAAGTGCAGCTGAATTGAAAAGAATTAAAATCACAGTAGAAAGTCTTCATACGGAAAAACAAAAAATGGAAAAACAAAACACGAAAAAGCCTATAGGCAAAGGCAAAGGAAAAATAACCCTAAAGAAGGATCAAAATATCGTAAGTTAAATTTTGTTATATGAAAATGAGATACATGTACGGCTTTTAATGATACCGCAGAGATTAATAGTAATTACTTGAACTTCCAATACCAAGTTCAACTATTTTCTGTGGCGGCTCATAATTTATTTGAAATAATCACATAATCATAATTGCCAATCTCCGTAGAGGACTTGTAATTTCTCGATTGCAATAAATAACAAAGACAAGCTGAGACTTTCAAATAAACGTTAAAATGCGTAAGATAAAGAAATTAAACGTATATCTCCAGTATGACCTTTCAACGCACTAACCATTATGCCAGGAGACTACTATTACAACATGAACGCATTTTTTTTTTAACCTCCACCCTATAACAAACAAATATGTTCACAAATAATCTGCAATCGATTTTTGCAGTTGCAGCTAGAACATTTCGCACAATGTCATAATTTTGTATTTTTCTTATGCGAAGTAATCCCATTGCAATTCCTGAAGGAGGGTTAAACCAGCTTCCTAGAAAGCACTAAAGAGCCCAATGGCACCGCTGTCTATTAACAGTCTTAATATCATGTCCAATTTCGAAGCTTTGCATTTTCATCTTCATTAAAATATGGAAAGACCATATCATTAGTTGTCGGTTATTGCCAATCAAATGTCTTTTCGGATGCTAGGAAGACGCCGTGTAAAGTTTTTAAAAAACACAACTCATGCATCTCAATAATTAAACAAATGAATTTTAATTTTTTATCTTAATGTTCAATCTTTGTTTCTTTTCAGACGGAAGTAGTTGACTACAATTACGATTACGACTACGATGATTTTATGTAATATCTTCACACCATCACTGTCGTCGTCGCATCGTCTAGGTCAACAAAATATAAATACATAAATTTATATAAATATATATATATATTATTTCTTTTTTTTACGGTCATTTTTGGCTTGTGAATTTATTTTTATCATTTCTATTACCTATAATTTAAGTTTTTTTCTTTCTTCTCTATAATACATACATGTGTTTTTTTTTTGTATTTTTTTCTAAAAACACAAGAATTGTTTTTGTTACTTGGAATATTTGATTTTTGTTTTTAAATTTCTTCCAACCGTTTTCAAGTTGTTAAATAATTTTATGGAATGAAAAAAAAAAAAATCTACAAAGCGCAAAAAAGAAATAAAAAAAAAATTGTTATTAAATTATTATTAATCAAGAGGAAACAACCGTATTTGCAGTCATACATCTATGTATTTTTATAGTTCCAAAACAGGTACGGATTGAACATATGAAACAATATTAAGAAAAAAACCTACAACAAAACAAAAACATAATACAAAATAGAAAATAGAAAAAAAAAACTAAATAAAATTTTTAATTTTTAATGTAAAATTTAAGAGCTACATAGAAAGATAGAGAGAGAGATAGAGAGAAAAAATTAAAAAAAAAAACTAGAATAAAACAGAAGCAAATTTAAATAAAAAGAAAATTTGCAATAGTAAAATAATTTGTGTTTATTTTTAAGAAATTATTGGATTTACCAAAAAGGCGCCTTTAATGTGTGATAATACCTATACCTCTGTTCGTAAACTTCGCAATACTCTTAGGGCGTTTTTCTTTTTTGGTTCAGAGCAGAGCCTGAACTGTCAAAAAAAAAATCGTGGTTCTTTTTTAGCTCAGAGCATTCAGAGCTCCAATTTTGTGTCTTTTTTCGCTCTCTGCATCTTCAGAGCATGTTCAGAGCTCTACTCTAACCTTAAAAAGAAAAACGCCCTTAGTAGAATTTTTTTTTTTCAGGGAAAGTACAATCGCCTGAATCCATCATAATCGTTTTTTTATATAAATTGTTAGATGGGTTTTAAAGTATATTTAGTATTCATCGGATAATTACGTTGAACATTTTCAAATTCGATTCAAAATTAACTCATTTTCCATTCCCATACAAATTCAAATATCGAAATGAGGTAATTTCAACCAATTTTGCTCGAAATTGGTTTGGAAATAACGTGCCGACCTTACGAACATACTCAATCGGATACCATTTTAAAAGCTTTCGTAATGAAATTTCAAAGCTCAATGTATGAAAAACAGAAACAGAAAGCAACAAAAACAAGTTATTAACGGCAAAATCGATAGCTCTGTTTGGAAACGGAAATTTTTTCACAAATTTACGCAACTTTACACAGATTTTCACAATTTGATGTCAAAACCCATGGGCAAAAAAAATTGTGTGAGTGCCGGAACTCTCGTAAACATCAACGTTTGACCAAGCGCAATTTTGAGGATCCATATTTTTATCAGTATGCGAAGCCGTCCATACGTTGTTGACTACCTGCACGCATGCAAAACGGTCTAGTTTGCTTGAAGGGGATCTTCAGATTTTTGTCACTGAACGTAACCAATATTCTACTATATGCAGATTTTCGAAACGTTACGTGCTACATCGTAAAGTGTGACCTCGTAACGTTGCACAGAGGAAAGTCCACGCATTTTTTGGAAAGTAGCCAATTGAATAATTTATATCATTCCCTTTTTTGTTAAAGTTTGAAAAAATATCTGCTATGGATTTGAAATTCTTATATGGAAAATACCTACATACATATATATCCGTCGAATTATTTTCCTGCACTGAAAATTCCATGTCTGTAAACAACAAAACTGCAACATTAGTTGAATAACAGAATGGTTAAATTCTTAAATGCAACCCTGTTACTTGTGTGATACAACTTTAACGATATAATAGTTTCGGGCTCATTATAATTTTCAAATTGAATGAAATTTTGTTTATCCGCGTAGGTCGCATTATGTTTCTTAAATCTCCAAATTTTTAGTTTGATAGAAACTTTGTATTTGTAGTAAAAAAAAGTTCGAGTTAGAGAGATTTTCGGAAATGCTCGAGTTAGAGGGATAAATATTTTTTTTCTGTTTAAAACACTTATTGAATATTTAAAGAAGGAAAGACCAAAGGGAAGTAGGTTTTTGTTTTTAGGCAGAAGCACAGAGCAGCGACGCATATGTGACGCGGCAGTGTATATTTTTTTTATGTATGCTTATGTTTGTATAACATTATGAGTTGCGCAGGGGTGTTTTTTTGCGATTTCGTTTTTCTCAAATGAAAAATTCGACTAGGAAATTGCAAATAGGCGGAAAATATATTCGTGTTATAGAGACTTTCGGTCAAGAGTGTTGCGCCCTACTTTTAGTTCACTGTGCATAACCTGAGTTGAACCCATTCAGCCAATTGCACTGTGTCGAAACATTATTGCTTGACATAATCTTACTCATCAATCATATTTCACTTTTGAAATTGGGCCAAGAAGGAAACAACCTTGAAATGCGGAGTGGGCTATTTGGACAGCAGCAGCTATGTAAGTATCGATCGGAAACATAAACGATCGATGAGTCGAATTAACAAACTGAAGGGTGTTGGGTGTTTTATTTTCGGCACAACGTGCACGCAACAAGAGGATGGTTTTTGTATAGAAAATTGAGGGGTAGGCAAAAATAGGGCATACAATTTGACTCAGAGGGGGTTTTAATTAGGGGGAGTTGACTGTATAGGGATTCCCACTTCTGCTAACAAATACATTATTCTGCATAAATGAACATAAATTTAAATAAATGAAATTTCCTGGTTTAAAATAATGTAAAGAATGTTATAACTTTTAAAAAAACTGCCCCTTGTTTAACGAAAATTCAAGTTCTATTACAGAATAATGCAAAATCCTTTTTGTTATTTGTTATTATTTTGGATTATAATATAAATATTATATGGCTTTGTTGGAAAAAATATAAATTAATTTTTTTTTATTCACGTATCTTATCTAAATAAATATAATTTTAAAATTAAAATTAACTTCTTTATGATTTTATAAAGTCTAATAAATCTGGCACCGATGCATAAACTCCAGGATAAATTCGATGAGCGCAACCGATGCCCCACGAAGCAACCCCACATTGTTCGCCAGTCCTTGGATCAACCAATGGCCCACCAGAGTCTCCCTGGCAGCTGTCCATACCAGGAGCAGCAGCACATATCATAGCACTTGTAATTTCTTGGCTTCTATATTTCCGAGCGCATTTAGCTTGGTTGATTGCTCGGACATAAACTGCTCTTAAATTTTGTCTATCTGCTCCTGATGGTTTCACATCCTCCCCTTGTCTGCCCCATCCACTAACAACAAGGAGTGTATTGTCCGCCGGACGCTCCGAGCAAAGCCTTACCGGTTGACTTTCAGCTGAATATGTAATTGGTGGTGTGATCTTTAATTTGGCAACATCATTGGTCTTAGCATCCGGATCGTAGTTAAAGTGTTCTAGAATTTGATAAACCTGATGTACGGTGCCCCGATCAGCTGAATTCGAACCAGAACGAACAGTATATTGTGATGGCTGGCCATTATGGCGGGTGCAATGGGCAGCAGTCAAGATGGTATCTGGAGCTATAATAGATCCTCCGCAAATATGATGGTTGTGATAATGAAGCGATACCATGTATGGATAGGATTCTATACCAACAATTTCTCCACCAACAATACGTCCTTTTGTTGTGATATTAGTTCCATTGGCAAGAGACAGGACTATAAGAAACAATGATACCGTTAAATACTGCATAACTCTTTTCTGGTGAAAATAATATAAATAACTTGATAGAATAGTTCGCACGGATGGAGCTTTTATATGATTTTGAGGCTGAGGCATAGAAATGTTATCTAAATATTTTTGATCTTGACCATGGATACAAAGTTTAAAAAACTTTACATTTCCTTATATCCGTACAGCGTTTTTTTTTTATAATATGTTGCTTAAATATGGCAATAAAATAGATAAGCCCTTCTAAGATCTAAGGGCAAGATAACAGTCAAATTTTTAAACATGAAAATATACGACGAAGACAATATTTATATGTACATTTGGATAAGATTTATTTGAAATCTTTTTCGAATAGTATTTATTTACGTACTAAGTTTAATTGCTTCTCATCAAACACAAAAAGAAAATTCAGGAAGATGAACGAGTGCGTGTTTGAAATAAAATGATCATTAACACTAACACGATAAGATACGATACTATATGAGTGTGGGTGGTTTTATTATAAGTTTGTCAAGAGACCATGAATGAATAATTTGTATAAAGGTTCTTCAATTGTTGCTCACTTTTTAACCTCGCACATTGGATTAGGTATAGCTTTATAACCCCAAATCAACGCCATTGACACCTCTGAAGTTTTGAAACAGCAAGTTTTCTTGTAATTTTATGGGTTTCTTATGAGGTCACTGTGGTGTATACGTATTATTGTTCTTAAACTGCGGTTAGACTGAATGTGATAACTTTAAGGACCAGTTTCACAGTCAGAAAAGTGACACTTAAGTGGGGAATTTGAAAGATTAATTCCCAATATCACCGTTCACTGTTACCTGAACAAGTGGCACTTAAAGTCTCCAATGTTGGCGACTTAAGTTCCACTTACGCTAGCTATGAAGTTAAGCTTAAATTCCTAATATGGGAAACTTAAGTGCCACTTATTTCGGTAAGTGTCGACTGTGAAACTGGCCCTAAATGACAAAAAAAACCAATGTAGGATTTAATTGAATATCAAAATCTTTCGTCTTAGAAGGGTACGACACAGCATCAAACTGGTGAGCCCGCATTGACGGTAAGGATGCTCCAGGATCATCCTCCAAAATCGCCAGGACTGCAATTTATTTTTGATGTAGACGTAGACACAGTTGATGTATATAAACCTGCACGATAACATCTCTTATTGTGGTAGTGTGTGTTCTGATGTTCCTAGGCATAAATTTACTTCTTCCAAAAATGCAGTCCCTGGCGAACTAGGTACATATATTCATCTTCTTATGCTATTTCCAAAACAAAAATTTAAGCATTTCTTTTCTCTTTTTTAAAATGATTCCAGAAGAATCTTTTATAATATTTGTAATGAACTATATTTCCGGTTTTATAAGCAAGAAATTCCAATGACATGAATTGGTTTTTCCAATTTTTCCAAGAAAAAGGATTTTTCCAATGTAACCCCAGGACTGATTTACACACACACATATATGTATACACAAGCTGTACTCCATTACCCCGGTGCCGCTGAAATGAAATTGATTAAAATTTCGATTAAATTTTGTAGTTTCCACGTAAAAATTCAATGCCTTAAAAGAAACACCCTGTATATTCGAAGCGCCTAGGCCTCTATACATAAACCATTTCTAGTGTATAACAGAATCCGGAAAGAGTTTTACAAGCATATTAACTGTTAATAATTAACTGTCATGTGCCTTTGACATCTAATACAGCACAAAAGTCATTAATAAATTTAATGTTCTCGTTGGTTTATTGCTCCAAGTATCTAATTGTTTTTCTCCATTTCGTTATGTCATCCTCCCATCACAAATATGCGATTTCAAAAGACATAAAACATGAACAAAAATCAATCAACAATATCAAAATACAAATCCATTGAAACCAACAATGCAAACATAATAAAAATCGAGCTGATGAGCTATTAAAGAATTCCAATTTAAGTGCGTGGGATATCGTTAAAATCGAAGAGTGTTCTAACTGCTCGAGGATATACTACATAGCCATTGCTCTAATAAATCCTGCTGTGATTATAGATTATAGAAATTGTTAGCTTAACTTTCACTGTGTGTGTAATGTGTAGATGTTTGATGGTTCGATCATGGTTTTGCAACACCAAAATTAGCTCAGCCAAGTTAATTTGAAAATTGTATGGATAAAGATTTCCATACTTAAGTGCAAAATTAAGCACCCATAAAGCATCTCAGTTTATAAGTAAATAAACTATATAGCCTTTCTGACATTGTTGGTCTCTTTAAAAATGTTTTTTTTTTTTGACTAAGTTAGCAAAATAGAAAACGGGAAACATAAGGCACGATCAGAAAAATGAAGTCTCAGTGCGAGCAAGCGAATTCAACACTTTTTTCCTCAGTATTTTGACAGAAATAGTGAGAACTTTTGCTTTGCTGAGGAAACCTGTTCAATGTTCATTTAGCTAAAATTGCTGAAGGCTTTGAGATCTCATTTTCCTGAACTTGTCTATACTAAAATATTCAGTCTCTATCCGACATATGATTTTGCTGACCTTTTTTTAACGTTACCTAAGCGCCATGAGCTGATGCAGTTTCATGGAAGCGATGTTTATAACTGTAAAGTCAGAAAAATGTTTATAAATCGATATTTTATAGATTTTTCAATGCTACTCAATGCCATACGACAAAAAAAAATCAAAAAAAGTAATTTAACCTCGAAAATAATCAGTGTTAAACAAGGGAAAAAGTACAGTTCTAAAAGGAAAATTGGCTATTTTTAACAAATAGTTCCATTGAAAGATAGATTCGATTATTTTTTTTTAAACACAAGCGTTTTTTGAGTTGGTCTCACAATAAGATGGCAAGTTCAATTTGCACCTGAGTTTAGATATAAAATTCTTAAATTTTCCATTTCAATTTTTTTAGCGCACTGTCATAAACAAATTTATTCCATTCACTTGTTGTTAGAATTACAAAAGAGCACTCAAGTGCATTGGACTAAGTGAACAATTACAAAGCAACTGCGGAGGAGTTTTATGGTAATTTAGTTTTGAAGATTTTGTCGGTAAAATTTGCATACCTTTACCTATTTTAAGTCTTATGATTGCTTGAATCTACAATAAAGAAGAAGAAGACGAAGTAGAAAAAAATTGGATGATTTATAAAAGGTGTTTTTTTAAGACATGTGGTTTTCAATCTGGCAATACTTTTTTCGGAGTTGGTGGTTTTGACAGCTGTCACTTGATTAATGCTCAGTTTGGTTTGCCATTTCATAATTAATAGATTTACTTCTGAACAACGTTTGCAATTCGTGCAAATTTATTACCAAAATAATGCTTCGGTTCGCGTGATGCATCGCACGCTGCGTCCAATATTCGGTCGACATAATCGCATAAATTCGAGCAACCATGCATCACACTACGTTTCTGTCGAAAATTGGGCCTCTCTGATGGAATTTATTCGAGCCAGCCGCGGCTGGCCGCTTGCCCGAAATCATTTTTAAAACATAATTGCAAACCCTTATCTTTATAATTAAGCTAAATTCTTGGGCATAACATTAAATTATATGCTTTTTATTTTTTCTTGAAAACCCCACGTCAAATAAAATACACCCTATAGAATCCAGTAAATTAAGAAATAAGAAGATCATTGTCCTGGAAGGTATTGACTTGATTTTTAGATGAATTTGCATTTGGAAATAAGGCATTTGCTAAAAAAAAAATAAACAACATTGTGTAGATAAGAATAATTATTACACTGAACAACTCAATCGATTTTTTTTCTTTTTTATCACAGCGCCACTTATTGGAAATTGCTCAAACTAACCTAAACATTTGCACTTATCTGTGCTGATGCTATTAGACTTACCTGTACATTACGTCACTACAATGCCGAACCAGGGGTGGAATTCTATAAAACGAAAACGATACACACCTTTCGCATTTTAGTAAACGACAGAAATCCCGTGAAAGTAACAGTTCGCATTCTGTAACCATTTTCGTATTTATCAACTCTATCGTGTTCGTGTCATCTGAAGATTAACTAATGTTGCATATTTTAAGGAGCAATAGAAATAATCAGTGGTGAAAGTGACTAAATAGTGGAGAGTTGATGAAAGTAAATGCATAAAATTTAATAAATAATGTACAAAAATAAGTTTAATAGTCTCATAATATATTTTACACAAAGGTTTGTAACTAGGTGCACGCAAAGTCGGTTCCCGATAAAGTTCAGTGTGGTAGAAATACGAGTTAGAGGTGAATGAAAAAAGTCTCGTCTCTAACTACTTCTAGTTCATGTTGATTAACTTGTTTGTTGTTACTTGGAAGTGAAATTTTTTTGATAAAAATGTAAATAATAGTTGTGCAAATTATTTTATAAATACAATTATGTTCGGTTTCACAAATATTTAACAGGCTTTTAAATTTTAAAATGACGTATTTTGTATGGCACAAAAACGTCATTTAAAGATTTAAAAGCCTGTTAAACAGTTAAAAGGGATTCATGAAATCGGACATTAATCTTTTTTTTTCTTAAGGACATCTAATACCAACTCAATACAACGGGAGATTATACTCGAATTCATGAAGAAGTATCCCTTTCTGGCAACAAATACTCCCGACAAATTTTTGGGTCGGGACAGATGCAATGACAGATCCGAATGATCTCTAAGATTTCTTCTTATTTGTCTTTCCTTGAAACATACCACATCAGCGTTTTCTTCTTCACTATCACTATATAAACAATAACAAATATTCTTCCAACATTTTTAGCAATTTTATTCAAGAAATAATTATTACAGCCGCAAAATAAGAGAAACGTCAAATAAATCGCGCGCGCAAAAATCTCCTTTCGTTTTTCGAGTTATAAGAAGCAAATCGATTGCGAAAATTGTCACAGGCTTTTACCCATAACCACACTTCTCTCGTTTGGTGTGTTGTGGAGTAGTGTGTCGCTGTCATTCCAATCTATTTCATAGATTTGGACACAACACATCACACGATACAAATATGGCTTTACGCAAATGAAATAAATTAGAGCAATAGCGACACACTACTACCCAACACACCACACAAGAGTAGTGTGGTTCGGGCTTTAGTCACATTTACCACATTTTTCAGGAGACCGATTTAAAACTTTTAAAAATTTATAACTTAAACATTTTTAAGAAATTATGTGGAATTAGGCTATTTTAGGTTAGGTTAGGTTAGGTTAGGTGGGGTGAAAATACGGCAAGCCGCATCATCGCACTCGGATCTCAATGGATCCATTGTGGTCCCCAGGAAATAGATGAGGTGAAGGAAGAGGAAGGGTGGGAAGGAGTTAGAGGAGTTTAGGTGTGGGCATGAAGGGCCTCCTTGAACCAACCCGAACATTGAATAAATTTCAGGATGTTTCTTAGTGGCAAAAACGAGATGTCGCTCAGTTCATCAAAGAAGTAATCTCCGAGGGCCTTTTTTCTAGTTCTTACTAAGCTGGGGCATTCACAAAGGAAGTGATAGGAGCCCTCCTCCGCCTCTTCATCTTGACACCCTCTGCACAAGTCGGATGAGCTGATGCCCATTCTGCGCATGTGGGTTCCCATTGAGTTGTGACCCGTTAGGATTCCAACAAAAAGGGATAGTTGAGGTCTGCTTAGTTTGAGAAGGAAGTCTGTTTTTTTCTTTGAGATGTCTGGCCATAGATTCCTCGAGACCCGACAAGTATCAAGAGCTGACCATCTATCGTTTGCGGCTTCGAGGAAACATTTGCGAATTCTGCCTTTTTCTTGTTCTAGTGGCATAGAAACGGAGGAATCAGTTTGGCTTGGATCAAGAGAAGATCCTATTTTGGCCAGTTTATCCGCCATTTCGTTTCCATATATGTCACGATGTCCTGGGACCCATCGAAGGGTAACTGTATTTGATGCATTGAGTAGTTTTAACTCATTTCGGCAACATTCTACCAGTTTAGACTTTGTGACGATTGAGGCAATTGATTTAATTGCCGCCTGATTATCAATGAAGATGTCAATGTTTCTATTTACAAGTTCAAAAGTGGTAAGACTTTTTGCCGCCTCGTAAATTGCAAGCACTTCCGCTTGGAAGACACTGCAAAAATCTGGAAGTTTTATTGATCTACTTAGGGGTGGGTTATCTGAGTAGATGCCTGACCCTACCCCATCAGCCATCTTGGAACCATCTGTAAAAACCGAAACATGATTAGTGTTTATGACCTGGTTGGCCGCCCAGAGATCCCTTGAGGGTACATCTGTTAAGGCCACTGGGTTGAAATCAATGTGCGGTGCAGTATAGTCCGTTTGAATGTCTTTGTCCATGAAAGTCATTATGGTTTTGTGCCCAAAATGGCCTCCTACCCAGTTATTACATTGGTTTAGTCTTAGAGCACTGATGGCCGCCACTTCCTTCGTAAATAAATCAAGTGGGGCTAGTGAAAGAAACGTTTCCAAGGCTGCGGTAGGAGTAGTTTTCATGGCACTAGTAGTTCCAATACATGCGAGTCTTTGAATTTTTGTTATAGTATTTAGATTGGTTGCCTTTTCTAGGGCTGGCCACCAAACCAGACATGCGTACGTCAAAATTGGCCTTATTATGGCTATGTACATCCAATGAATGGTTCTGGGGCTGGGACCCCATCTTTTTCCAAAAATTCGACTACAGGTATAGAATGCTACTGAGGCTTTCCTCTTTCGTTCTTTAATATTTTCTTTCCAGTTTAACTTACGGTCTATTACCAAACCAAGATATTTTGCCGTACCAGTGATCTGGAGCGGAGTCCCATTTATGGTGGGAGGATCTATGTTCGGAATAACATGTTTTCTTGTAAACAAAACTAGTTCTGTCTTAAGTGGGTTGACATTTAGTCCGCAATAACTGGCCCAATTACTGAGCTTGTCAAGAGATGTTTGTAAAAGCTCACACAGTGTAGGTATAAATTTACCTGATGCCATTATCACGATGTCGTCGGCGTAAGCAACGACCTTCACACCGCTTAAACTGAGTTTAACTAGAATCTCATTAACAACTAAAAGCCAAAGCAAGGGGGATAACACCCCTCCTTGCGGAGTACCTCTGCATGTCCTAACTTTTAGCTTGCTGTGACCCATTTCTGCACTTACAAGTCTCGTTTGAAGCATAGAGTCAATCCAGTTCGAAAGCATCGGATCAATATTAAAGGAGTCTAGGGCTCGTAGGATTGCGCTGTTTTCCACGTTGTTAAAGGCCCCTTCTATGTCCAGGAATGCTCCCAGGGTAAATTCATTGAATTGGATTGATTTTTCAATCGTGCCGACCACTTCATGAAGTGCCGTCTCAACAGATTTGCCCTTCATATACGCATGTTGGGCCTGTGAGAGGACACTGACATTAAGTTTTAGGCGAATGTGCGTTTCTATTAGTCTTTCTAAGGTCTTCAGAAGAAATGAGGAAAGGCTAATCGGCCTGAAGTCTTTCGCTTCAGTATGAGTGGGCTTGCCTGCTTTCGGAATGAAGACAACATTGACTTCTCTCCAACTAGGTGGAATGTAGGTCATGTTCAGACATTGTCTAAAAATGTCCACTAGAATTGGAACAATTATGTCTTTAGAACTTTGAAGCATAATCGGCATTATGCCATCAGGTCCTGCAGACTTGTATGCTGAGAAAGAGTCAATGGCCCAAGCCACCTTCCTACTATCTACGATTTGATTGCTAATATTAGAGATTGCACTAGTGGTCGATTCACTGTCAACAGGAGATGGATCAACCACACATCCTGGGAAGTGAGTGTTCATAAGTGACTCTAAAGTTTCTGAGCAGGTGTCAGTCCAGGTATTATCGGGTCTTTTTAAAAAGCCCGGAGGAGTGTTGACCTTTGACATGACTTTCCTGAGCCTAGCGGCATCATTTGTAGACTCAATGTCTGTACAGAATTTCCGCCAGGCTGCTCTTTTTGCGTAAGTGGTTCGGTTTTTATATAAGTTCTTGCTGATCTTGAAAAGATCCCAGTCAGCTGGTTCATTAGTGTGTTTTGCTCTATTGAAAAGCCTCCTTGAGTTTTTCCTAAGAACTGATAGCTCTTTGGACCACCATACGGGGTTGAGCTTACCTTTTCCTTTGGTCATGGGGCATGAACTTACATATGCATCGTTTATAGATGCCGTAAGTTTATTTACATGTTTTTCAATATCCGAGCGGTCTAACAAAGGTTGGTTATCATATTGACCTAAAGATGAGGCCAATCTTGTATTGAAGGCTTCCCAGTCTGTTTTCCTGGGGTTTCTATAGGGTTTTTGATTTTCAACTCCATGCTCTATTTGGAATGTTATCATTCTATGGTCTGAGAATGTCACATTGCTTGCGACTTTCCAATTTCTGATTGCTATGGAATCAGAATTAGTGGACAGTGTAACATCGAGCACTTCTCTTCTATTCTTGGTAATGAAGGTAGGTTCATTACCAATATTTAGGATCAACATGTTATTTTTAATAATAAATTCAAATAGTGACTCACCTCTTAAATTTGTGTCAGTGCTTCCCCACTGTAGATTATGGGCATTTGCATCGCAGCCTGCCAGGAGGTCCCAACCGTTCTTACCTGCTGCTGCCACAAGATCCTCAACTGCCGCTGATGGCGGAAGGCCCGGTTCGTCACCTGGCATGTATATGGAGGCTAAGATCAGGGGCGGGGCCCCTTTCCTTTCGCACTTCACAGTTGTCATGTCTCTACTACAATGGGGAGAAAGTATGAAAAGATTTATATGTTTTTTTGCCACTATACATGTCCGATAATTACCTTCTGTAGGCCCTTTGTAGAAGTACAGGATGTAATCTTTGGACTTAAGTCCGCAGATATTGCCACTGTTGACCCATGGCTCCTGTATGAGGGCGATATCGTATTGTTCTTTCGACAAAAAAGAGGTTAAGGTGGCTGAGGCCAACTTACTGTGCTGAAGGTTTTGTTGTAGCACTTTCATCATTATTTTTGTTTTTCTGTTGTGAGTTGGCTGCCGCTAGCGGTCGCACCTTAACCTCATTGATGCCGATGCAAAGTTTGTACCCTCTCGATGGAAGTAGAGCCATTGTCTCATGGTTGAGCATGATAATGGCCTCCTGGCCCGATTTTGTGGGCTCTTCCATCTCCATGACTTGCCAGTCCGCATTCGGAAAGTCGGGATTGAGTCTTCGCAAGAAGTTCTCAAGCCTTTCCTTCGTCATGCGTGGGCCCGGAACATTGATACGGACTTTGGGTCTGGTGGGGAGGTCTTTTTTAAATGCAACTTTCAATGTTGCTCCAGCGAAAAGCTCTTTCATTTCAGCTATTTTCGCTCTAAGCCAGGTAAGGGTGTATTCATCACGGCACGTGAGAACTTTGAATCCCTTAAACGTCGACAAAGGCCCGAATTTTGGCAAGGTATCAGTGGAGGAGAGCACTTCGTCGTTAACTCGGTCGAGTAGCTGTCCCTCCACTTGAGCCCACTGCTCTTCGCTTAGCCGTCTTTCGGAGCTCCCTTCATTGATAACGGCCACCTGAAGGCTCTCTTTTACCAAATCAGCCAACGTACCTGTGCTGTTTGTCGTTTTAGGTTTCTTGTTGGCTGTGCTCGGAGGGGGTGTCGAGTCGTTATGCCTGTTTCTCTTTCTTTGACTACTTGGACCAGCATCATCGACCCTTAAGTGCTTTGGACCGTTGAAAATTAACCTTTCCGAGATCGGTCTCACTTGTGGGTTACTGTCTTTCGTCATTTTAGAGGAAGAGGCACCCTGCTTCTTAGATGTCTCTGGTTTTTTGTCTGTTTTTTTCGCCTCGTCAATTTTGGGAACTGCTGGGGTCTTGCTTTTGGCCTCAAGCTTGGCAAGTAGCTTTTGGGCCCAGCTCAACCGCTTCCAGTCCCTCAGACACAGCTTTTTTGGGT
This sequence comes from Leucozona laternaria, assembly GCA_932273885.2. NCBI lineage: Eukaryota > Metazoa > Arthropoda > Insecta > Diptera > Syrphidae > Leucozona > Leucozona laternaria. Next base: position 14,430,186 of record OW026368.1, on the reverse strand, counting down.
CAGTTTGGCCATACCTACGAACGGCTCTTCTTGCATTCTCAAACTTCTTTAACTCTGGGTTCTGATTCCCTTCCTTATTCTGCTTATTTGGATCAGCCAATTTGTCCTTGATCGGGTTTGGCCCATGCGGGCATCGATCTTCGGAGATGGTATGCAGCAGGGCGCTGGAACACCCTGCGCGATCCGCGCAGACTTCGGTTGGTTCACTTTTGCCAGGTCTTTTTGGAGTCGAGGTTGCTTTGGCATTTGACATTGTCAGGGTTTTGGCCAAGGATTCGCCTCTCTCTGTCCTCTGTCCTGTGGCGGGGTTCTCGGCCACAGTGACATCTGCGTCCGAACCATCGGGGCTGGCGAAGGAGGGATGGTCATCTTCGAGAAGTAGGTTCTCCTCATCCGACGTCATCACTCCCTCACCAGTCCCCACAGTGCCGTCCTCAGAGTCAAGGAAGTCCATGAGGTTCTCAGAAAGAACTTCATTGACCACTTTGGCACCACCACTACAGACAGGATTGCTGTCTTCAGCTTTTTTAAAAATTTTAATATGGTTCGTCACTGGCGACTTATCCTCTTTCGAGGCCAAGCCATCGCCGGCAGCCGTGACTTCTGCCGACTCTTGAGCGTATATCCCCACTCGATTTTTATTCTTTTTTTGACTTTTTTCCATATTTTTAGATAGACATCTCTGTTTTGTTGTTGGTTTCTTAGTTGCTTGATACTGCAGCTGGATTGCTGGAGCATCAAACGTAAGCCCCCCCACCACGTCAAGGTGAAACCTCGGGAGGGAATTAGGCTATTTTGCTTTGTATTGCACAAAAGACATACATTTGTTCTGCACAGATTTAAGACATAGGAATATAATGTAATATTTAAACTATGAACGAATTATCGAATTATGAATTAACGAATCAAATTAAAAAAAACGATGATCGAGAAGTTCGAAAAAGTGGGTTTGGTTATACCGCCGGTCGGTCTGTGTGTCCGTGTGTCTGTCCAAACGTGCGTTCACAGTAATTTGAACTAAAGCCTATACGAATGAATCGATAAGCTTAAAATTTTGAAGAGATCGCATATTTCTGTGATTCCCTAATGGTGAAATTGGAATTTTTGTCTAAGCTCATCTAGAACGGTTAACTACTGGGCTACATAGATTTAGGTTTTTAATCTAATTTTCTCTAAAACGGCTCCAACGGTTTTTGATTAAACTTTGTAAGTGTAATGACTAAAGTGATTGCCAAAAAACTGGCTATCCGATCTTGGCAAAAAATTCACATAACGGAAATAAGCATTCCATACGGCGCGGCGTTCTTTGAGTAAAATTTTGGGTTATTCGCGTATATCTTTTGAATGGTTCAATCTATTTTTGAAGTAAAACTTCTTTTCCGGCGTTGGGGGTAAGAATTTTCATATAGAGCTGTCAGTGACATGTCCTTGTCCAACCGACACGTTTTATCTGTCAAAAACCGACAGAATTTTTCGCGACAGATTTTGCCATAGCTCTATATAAAAACTTTTACCTACCAATAATCATTTAAAAAAAAAACATCTTTTCATACGGAAAAAGAATGTTTTTTTTGGCAAAAGAACCACAAAAACTAACCGGCACAAGATTTAAACACATAATTTCATTAAAAAACCACATGAAAATTGTTTTTTTTTTTAATTAAACACAGCGAAGAACAGCCACCAGAACAGAAAACGATTTTCATTATTAAAAAAAAAAAATTGTGTGAGTACCGGGACTCACGGTTAATATGTGTAAACATCAACGTGCGCGGATCCAAAACGGACTTGTTTTTGCTTGAAGGGGATCTTAAGATTTTTTTCACTGAACGCACCCATCCTAGTATGCAGATCGTAACGTTGCACACCGTAACGTTGCACGACGTAACGTTGCACACGAACGTTCAGGTTTTTTTCACTCTACCGCCAGCATAGATGTTTACACATCAAAAACACAAACAAATATATTTTTCGACCATATTTTTAATTTAAATTATTAAACACTCAATGCTAGATAACACAAATCATTTTTTTCCAACTTAACTTATAAACTAACAGCTGTATCTATAAAGAAATGTTAAAACCTTCTTAACTTTAAAATACCTCAAAATAGCTGTTAAGTGCGAAATCGGTATCTATAATCCATTTTCACATTTAAGCAACGTTACTTAAATGCATCTGAACTTAATCGCCATTCATTGCGTTTAAAGGTTATTTAAAGCCATCTTAAATATATTTTGACATCTGAAAGCATTGCTTTTCTTTGTATTTATTAGAGAAATGAGAATGTAGGTAGAGTTTTCAGTTTTTATTTTAATTAAAAGAGATTTGTGATTAGTGAGTTGTAGTTATAAAATCTTGTTTCGATGGTTTGTTGACATATTTATTTAAAAAGGCTAGGCGTGAAGCTTACTCACGAACCAAAAATATTTACGAACACAAACAGAAAATCTAAATGGAGTGTGGTTTTACTTCTTTTGCTTTGGACTATACATACAGTGGTTTCTCTTTCTCTCTTATTATAGTTAATGAGCAAATTTGTGAATTTTCTTACGTTACGTGACACTACGATCGTTTAGTTAAGTACCAATAGAAAATCGATTATAGATAAGAATTTAAGTATCGCAGTTTAAAGGCAAATTTAATATTTAAGCAAACTTAACTAAATAACCTTTAAGAGGCGTTTTAAGAAAATCTAATAGATACGGCTGTAACTACTTAAAATGAACAAATAAATTAACCTAAAATAAGAAAAACACAAAGTAAACAAAACTATCTTGTTGAATGTTGACAAACGTAGACGAGCATTGCCATATACGAGGAATCCTTAACCCGCTGACAAATCTAAAATAGCATTGCCATATGCATTTGGAATTAGTCCTCGAACACAATGGATGCGATTAGAAAACGAGACGTGAGTGTGACGAGATCTCGTCGTTCTTGTTAAATTAGTTTCAAACTATGACGAGGATATGCATAATAAAGCATTTCACGTCGTCACGTTACGTAAAATTAATTGATTAAGAAATTGTAAATCAGTATAAAATACACGTAGGTATTTTAATTTCCCCCAGATCTGATCCGGATTGGATTTGCACACGAAAATACATTAAATACAAAAACAATTCAAGGTCCAGCTTTGCTTTTGGATTTGCAAATCCATTTTTGAACACACACCTTTAGTACTTCCTTGCAAAAATTAGTTTTAACGCTGACGGGTAGATGGCTTTTTGAGTAAAAACAAAGACAACGAACACCTACAAATAAATACACAAAAGGACAAAAAGAGATGGGTATATAAAATTTTTTTCATCATGATCCTGTTTGTTTTATTATCATGATCTTATCCGGATCAGATTTGAAGGATAATAAAATGCAGCTTATATTATTATTTTGTTAAATCTCGTCAAAAGTCTCTTGCCATTGAATTGGGAAATGGTTTTATAATTCCAAAATGCTTACAGTGAATAATGTCACGCTCTCGTCTCGTTTCCTTTCTTAAATCTCGTCCCAATTTCGAGATCTTACTGAGGTGAATCGGTGAGTTGAAATTGCTAAACCACGGATAAAAATTTGAATCAAATGAGAACCTCAGTTAACTCGCCGGAATCGCCACCGCCACTGGGCATGAACGATGCTCGGATTATGAACATGTCTAGAAAAAATCCAATGGAGGCACAAAAATCCATGTCCGTGCAGCAACATATCGACGAAAACTACTTTTTCAACACGACATGACCGTTGTTCAAAGCTTGAGCATGAGATTTGACGTTTCAGGTGTGTGAGTTTTTTTCTGGTTCTCGCTGAATGTGGTGGTAAATGTTGAAGGAAAAAGGTAGAAGTAGTGGGGAAAGGAATTTCTGTATGTTTCCCTTGTATGTGAAACGACATAACATTATTTGCCCAGCGGTAAAAATTCGCTGATTGGATTGTGGTTGCGATGTTGTGCATCTGAATGCCCTGTGGAGTCGGGGTGTAATGGCTAAGCTAAAATCGTCAACTTTAGTTTAATTATCTAACCAATTTGTAAAGAATTCATTATAATCTTAAATCAACAATTAGTTGTTATGTTGGTTTATACAAAATGTTTGTACGTTTATAAGTAAGAATATGACAGAGGCGAGAGGCTTTGTTTGAGAGAAAAGAAGTTTTACTTCTAGCGCGCGTACGTCAGTACACACATATGTTTTTTTTTTTTTATAATTTAATAATCTCATTCTTATAAAAAGTTCATTTTTACTTAATTTGTTTTAAGTTTTTGATCGGATTTAATTAAAATACTAAACAAAAAGTTTTAATGCCAAACCGAACATCATTTCCCTCTATTAAGACCCCAAGGGAAATTAAAACTTTACTTAAACTATGGAAATTATTGCGTCAAAGTAGGTACATATACTTATTTTTGTTAAAATCTACACACAAAAATATTTAATTTCACAGTGGCATGATTATACACTTCAAAGTCTACCTTCTATAATTATATGTCTTTGTTTTCTTCGATAACCAAGAAGGTGGTTCCTATCCAAATATGTATATAATTATTATTATTGGTGGAATGGCATGGCAGGCGTCAGTGCTACTTCCCATTATAGGGCTTAAATTATTGTTATACAAAGTTCGATTACAATCAACGGTTAAATCCCCTATAATTTATGTACATAATTGGCATTAAGTTTTCAAAGTGTTTTGTGGAAGTTTTTAATTGAAAGTATTTGTTGTTCTTAGATCATTTTTGAACTTTTTAAGTAATGCAATTTGATAGCTGATGATAAACAACATCATTTATTATTATAGAAAGTAATTTATGACCAAAGAAATAATTGGAAGGGAAAATTAAAGCGTTTTGATAGTTGGAATTTGTTGATTCATTTAATTCCATTTAAGGCAATTGTCAATTAATATCGTCAAAAAAGCGGATACGTTTGCCTTAAATTGGAGTCCATTGAAGTTTGAATTGTATCAAGGTATAGCGGGTGTTGCGACGAATTCGGCCGCAACCAAAGACTTTCTGTTCAACAAGCACAGATCAAACAAATTGGTTCAAATGTGCTAGTTACAAAAGGTTTATTATTAAGAAAAAAAAAGTTAAATTCTATGGTTTTTACTTACTTAGCCTTTTTTATAAATTCAAATAAGTGGATATAGGCGAGGTTACGTATAAAGTAAAAGATGCTTAAAGGACGAATAACCACGTGGTAATTAAAGGTTAGAAATGGAAAAAACAGAAAGATCGAGAATATAAATTTGAAGTTTGTGTAAAGTGGATCCGTTCAACAGTATCATTTAGCGAAACTACCTTTAGGCTGCGTGAGCATTATTTTTAACAGTGGGTATTACAAGGGGTGACTGCCATATATAATTTTTTTTAACATTAGAGCTTGGAATAAGAAAATGCAGCTATGTTTTCTTTTTATGCGCGCACTCAAGGGGTTATGACTACCCTTATAATGATAAACATAGTGCGAGCGTTAGGAAAATAGGGAAGGATTTAATAGAAGATACCGATGCACATTGGTTTTGAATTTCTGGATATTACAATGGGAGGGAAAAATCGAGCTAGGCAAAGCATTCCACACTCGAGTTGTGCGGCTAAAGAAAGAATCTCTGTACTTGACTATTCATCCGATATTGAGCTCAAGGGTAAGCTGATGTGCATTCCTAGAAGCGCAAGTATTACGGTTAAATTGTTTTAGGGGAGGAATGCAACTGGCTATTTCGCTTGAACACTGCTTGTAAAAATAGCGATAGAATAAAGAACGACATGAATGTTCAGTCTATTACAAATTTGTGTTATGCCAAAACTTTTTTTTGACTCTACCGTAAAGCAAGATTGTAAAAACGAGATATTGAAATGCGCCCAATCGTATAAATAGCCCCATAATTTTACTATCCAATGCAATGTAGGTACCTACATCATATTTTATTTTGCATATATTTATGTAACATCTTCTGGGAGCATCTTTTCATTTTGTACTTTTATTTCAAAAGTATTCATAAAACACTGTCAAAGTAACCCCTCGTTTAAGAGTTAATATCTTATACTGTAAAAGAATGCAATATCTCATGGCAAAATAAACTTCAATACAAAACTTGAGTGCAAGATGCAAGTTTTATAAACTGACTTTTTCTTATTCGTCACATCACATCACATCACATAAACAGAAATTCAAGTATCAAATGTAATACGATGGGTGACTCAACTTTTCTCACAGTCTAGTCACTCCGGGGCTCGGGGGAAGGTCCCGGCCTTGGGTGAATAACGATGGAAATGTGCCTCATTTCACTTTCACAAAGATAAATAAAGCTTAATTTTTGAATATTTTGAAAATACATTTTAACACTAAAAAAAACCCATCTCTTACTTTGGTTTATGGGCTACTACTTTAAATAAATAAGAGAATTGTGACGCGTTACACTCTCCGATTTTGGCAACATTAGAATTATATTGATTTGCGAAATGTATTTATATAGCCTCGTCAGCTGGAATAAAAGTTCATTTCGTGGACTTGTAACTCTTGGATGTTTTGCCTTTCATGATTGTCAAGACCATAATGTGCCTTCGGCGTTCACTCTTTACTAGACAAAAATTACAATGACTATTTTTCCATTCATTTTTCTAAAAAAATTATTGTACATTTTTTTGCTTTTTTGAAATGAAATTGGCTTAAAGTTTTATTCCTTTGAGTATTGTCTACGATTGATATTTTGTGTAACCTAGCCAACACTACTCAGAATGATTTGGACACAATTCGCACAAAAAATTATTGCTTTAGAGTTAGATCCCTGCAGCTGACAAAAAGGACAATCTTTCCAATTTATTATTCAAAGTTAAATTCTACCTAATGCCAGAGATACAAAAAGGTGACAGTCTCATTGGCTAAAATGGTGCCATATGTTTTTAGTTAGGTGACGATATGACTGTTCCATACAGAATTTTCTTCCTTTTATTTTATTTTAAATTCAGCTAGCAATATTTTGGATAAATGAAAAAGGGAAAGTTTAAAGGATGAAACTCCTTTCAGACAAAACAAAGACACAGATACTCGTATATACACTTATAAAGGGATGAGTATAAAGTTTCATGACTAGAATAAAATTGGGGACTTTTACAAGTGTTTTTTTCCTTTGTTATCCGAAAATTGCATTCACTTTTCAACCACATCCTTGAGAGTATTTATTTCTTATTTTTTTGGCACGTAAAACCAAATGGCAGCGAAGGATAAAGTTAAACATTTGATTAACTTCATTTAGTCATGGAATTACTTGACAAGGGATTTTGTCTACAATTCTCCGTGCTTACAAAGCATTGCTTTATCGGGTAAGTTCTGGTTAAGCATCAAAATAGTCCCTAGCTCAGAAATGAGAATAACTTTTTTGAATCTAATAACCTTAACCTAATGTCTATGCAACGAATCGTTTCTTCGAATCCAGCAGACCCATCAACCAAATGACTCATGACTGCAAACCACCTTGTTAAAAAAAAAATGGAATTTAAGTCTAATAACTACTTAATCGATAGATATCGTTCAAGTTTTTGCGGATTTCGTTTTTATCCGTATTTGTGACGGTACGGTTGGGAAAGTGGTTCAGCCCCCTGCCAAATAAGAAATTTGAGTTTTCCCCATATTCAACGTCCTATAAAATGAAGTTTTTATTTTTTAAATTATTTAACTAGAGAAAAGACAATGTTTGTAGGCAAAAGAGTTGAAGAGTTTGAAATGAAACAGACAAAATGTTCTTCCTTGATTCAAGTGGAATCAAACATGACAATTCGACATGTGATTCCCTAGAGGAGTTTTGGATTTTTACTTGCTCTATAGGGCAAGTATATTGGTTTGTAATGTCGTTTTCGTTTGGATTTCGGAACTGTTCCATTCCTATCTAAAATGGGAAATTTGGAGTAAAAAGAGTGAAAAAGGAGTAGCTCCAAACGTCCACTCGAAAACGACATAAGAAAAATAATTTCAAAATTTGTCATGCCGTCCATCGTTCTGTATATGTCGGCGTCGCGTCGCTGCTTCCACTGTAATTCGACCTATAGCCTAATCGGGTGGTCCGATTTATTATTAAATTTGGTACAGAGGATTTCTAAGTGATTGCCTAGAGGGGAAATTCCAATTTTTGTTATAGCTTATCGAAAACGGGAAGTTGCCATACAAAAATTTTGTTTTTTTTTTTTTCAAATATTCTTAAAAACGGCTCTAAAGATTTTGATTAAAATTCGTACCTGAAATGACCAAAGTATAATTGTAAGAAAACTAAGTAAACAGAAACAGGCAATACACTTTTTTTGACAAAATGTTATTATTTTTGGGTTATTTGCTTATATCTTTTTGATGGTTAGAGCGATTTTGTTATAATTTTTCAATCCGGGGCTTCTCAAAAAATATTGCATTTAAAAATTTAAAAAAATATCAAATAAAAAATCCATTTTTGAGTTAGTTTTGACTTTTTAACATATTCTCGTTAAAGTATGTATCATAATATTTGGTGTGTTTTTTGTACTACTCACTTGTTCGCTTAAAATAAAAAGCACGCCCCGTATAACAGTTATATAATTTGTAATATTCTGTTTTTATATGTTCTCAGTTCATTGAAGGAGAGGTTTATCGCCATATTAACTAAGCGGATTTGTTGTTGTATTTTACATAGAAGCATATTTGTAAAACAAAACACTATAAAATAATTTTAATTTTCTTTTTATCATTCTATACAGTACCTACCTACAACCCAAAAAATTATATAGCTGAGCCATACCGCAATTATACGTATCTATTTAGTCTATGTGAGCTTAAGCTCTCTGAGGATATCCTTGCTTGCACATGGCCACACTTCCGCTTGCGCTGTTATTCAACAAGATGTATACTCATACTGAAATATTTTGCATTCAGGTAGTTTCCATTTTCTGTGTTTATTGCATTTTTAGAGAAATTAAAAACAATTTATAGAAAAAAATACATCAAGTTTTCATTCGTTGTAGACGTTTTGAAGCAAACAAACTATCTCTTCTGTTTTCAAACGGTCTGAAGTTGTGGTCATTCGCTCAAATGATTCAAGAACTTGGGCAATAATAAATGAACGATTCAATTGTACCTATACTTACTTGAGTTAGCCAATGATGTAGATATGTTCTTTGAACGGGTCTAGCCTGTTTGACATAATCTTTTTCACAAAACATCTACAACTACCAACCTTGATCCAAATGCAAATAAAAAGTTGCTAAGCGAACATCGAAACATCGAAATTTTGAATACCAAAATTGGCTATACTTAAAGCTCAAAATCATAAATACAAAATTGATTTTCAACAGAATTTTATTTGTGTGCTAAAATTTATAAAATTAAAAATGAGCTTTTCAACAAAATCATAAACTATCGGAAAGCTTTTCCCAATAGGTATACAAAATCTACACCATCTGCAATTCAACGTAATGAAAACCTAATTTTTAAGCCAAATCGAAAGGTAATATGTACATCGACTATACTTTTATAGATTTGAATGCACTTTCAATCTTAATGAATTATTGTTTTACTGTTCAAATGCTTCCCCGCTAAAGAATTAGCTAGAAATAATCTATAGCGACATGGAACAAACATTGAGTGAAAAATTTTACCACAAAACCAGACTGGCAACCCTGACACCTATACCTTGCAATAGAAACTCTCCATATTTGTTGATTTTTTCTTTCATTTCAGAAACAAAAAATACTGAAAGATATACAGAGTTTAGTGAATATGTAATATTAAAGTTTTGCTGTTTGCGAAATGTTTTCAGTAAAATCATTATTTGTGATACACTGAATCCAAGTTTCATTAAATGAAGCAAAGAAGTGTATCTCCTATGATAATTAAAAAAAATACACTTACATACTTTACACAACCACTCTGCGACATTTGCAACTAAAAAATCGGGGTGGGTACGAAATCCCGAACTATAGTAAAATCCCGAATGGCTTAGTAATAACTTTCTTCTGGCCATTATAATTTGCATTGCATTATAATTTTCAAAAATAAACCTTTTGAATCAAAGTTTAAAAACATTTTCTGCTTTAAGCAATTTCAAAAAAGCTATACAACTTACCCCAACTAGTCTGACATCGAAATTTATAAAACAATTTCAACCCAATCACAAATGATTCCGAAATAAATAAAAATATGAGTTCTTTCAATTAGTAAAACTTTATTTATTTCATTGTTTTGGTTTACTAAAGATGTACACCACCATTGCCAGTGAGATTGACTCCAGCTTTGATTGGACCGACTGTAGCATTAACATCAAGTCCACCGTTACCACCAAGCCCAAGAATACCATTGCCTTGACCTTGTGCACTAACGGCAGTAGTAGTAAGAGCAATGATTACCATTAAAGCAATACCCATCAACCTGAATGCGAACATTTTAATAAGTTTTTGGTAATTTACTTTCGAATGAAACGTAGGAAAGGAACTAATGACAATCAAGTAAAATCTCGAGTTTTTATACTGCGAAAATTGCCAAAATTATCAAATTGCCAAAATCCATAAACACTATAAGCTCTGCGTAGGTACATTAATTAGCACATAAAGTTTATTATAGGCACATATTTATATTAGATTGATAAAAGAAAACATAACAATTGAGAAGAACAAACAAAACATCAGTTATTTAGTGCAATTGTATTTGCATAAGAAAATAGATAAAAGAAATGATCTGCACACGCGTAAACAATATAAGACTGTCTATTGTTTTTATCTTAGAAACCCATCTTTCAGGTGGGCTTAACCCAAATTTATAGTTTTTCTTTCTTTTTGACACATGACACAGGCTGACGCAATTTAATCTAGATGTTGGTGCAGACTGCTGAATCTTAACTTCAATTTTCTGAACTGAAGGAGATTCCAACTTCACCCTTTCAGGACCATAAGCAGGGGCCTGCAGCGTTACACAATCCTGAATTACAGAATCCCGAATGGCTAAGTAATTACTTTTTTGGTATTGAAAATCGCACACGCGGTATTTCAATAGTACCTTTCTCATACAAAAGGATGTTTTTGATTTCTTGTTAGTTTACGTATCAAGATCTGATGTATCTTTTGAATTGGATGTTTTTTTGTATTTTGTCGGATTTTCTCCCGATTATATCTCATTAAGTTATGATATAAATGAAACTATACAGATTTACTTTAGTGTTTTGTTTTAATGCCTGTTTTTGTATTCCTATTTAGTTTCTTAAAATCTAGCGTTTTAACCACATTTTATCCAACGATTAGCTAAGTTTTTAAAAACATTAAGCAATTAATTTATTCTCTATGTAAATATTACCTTTCAAACTTAGAGTATCTCGCGAAAACCTTGCTCGAATACATTGGATTAAAAACAAAGTATAGTCTGGTATTTCTGTTAAATATAAATTATAAATAGTTGTTAAATAGGAATATCTTTTGTATAGTTAACACAGCAGCATTGAACAAAATATTCCAACAAATGTTTTGTTCTTTTATTTACCGGACAAACAAAATTTGAGTGCAGTTGGACATACAAATTATTTTTAAAATCGTATATCATTCTTTGTTTTTACCCCATTTTACACTACAAGTAGATAGATTTTTTGGGAAAATATCTAACTCTAAGGCCATCCTCTGAGCTTATCTCCAAAATGTCACCTTTTAAACACGAAATGAATTTTGAGTATGAGATACCATTTTATTACAATTTACCATTTCACCGTATAAAAAAATATTTATCAATCTAAATATAACCTTTCTAACATGCATGTGCTGCTGCACCTTTTAAGCAAACTGCTAGATGAATTCTGATGACCAAACAGACGCAGAAGCACTCTAGGACTCCCACCTAAGCTTTTATGAAATTTTTAGCTCAATTGGAATGGGGGTTTTGGAGTCCATTGAATAGCTACATTTAAGGTACATCCATTTTTATACACAGGATGTCCCATAATGAATGGTTCAAACTGAAACTAGTGTTACGCCAGATCATGACCTCTCAGAATTTAGTAATTTCTCCACACCGAATCCGTTTTCGATTAATGGCTGTTTTTTTTTCGAAATTTGGAAAAATATCTACTTTGAACTTTTTTTTGTGAGTGAGCAAATCAAACTTTGATCTTATATAAAAATATAGGCGTGCAAAAACTAACTAGGTAAATAAATCGCGCAGAAACTTTTCATGCAAATCATTAAAAAAAAGACAAGTTATTCGTTTGGATGCTAAATTACAACTGACTTAACATTAAAAAAGTAATAAAAATAGAAAAGCTTTTAGGAAAAATAATATAGTAACGTATTACACAGTAAAGTTAAGTACATAAAAACTGTCTTCGGATCGTACGATCATTCTGTTACAATGGATACATACATAATAATTAAAACATGTTTTGAACTAAAACATAATGAAAGCTTTTTCATTTTATATACTTGCTTGCGATCGTAAAGAGTTGCCAGATACTTTACTAGATTGAAATTACTTCCAAAGTGTAATGTTTGCATTTGGCAACACTGTCCCAAGCAAAATGACGTTTGGTATTTGGATGAGCTTTTCTAATATATTTCTTTCGCTTTTAGTGGACACTTCTCATCCAGACACCACTCCGTCCAGTTCATTAGTAATGAATATCATTTTTCTTTACTTTTAAGTTTATCACATATTATATTGAAGTTTATTTAAATAAATAAATGTTTTTGAAAACATAACATTGGCGACGAGGAAAATTAATAAAAGTGATCGCAAGGATATATTCGGATTAAATTCTTATATAATTGTTTTAATCCCGTGAAATAATTACCGCGCGTGTTCAAAATGGCGGATCCTATAATAAATGTAGCAGCACCAACTCTCCTCAATATACCCGTATTCGAGTACGACCTGCAAAACTGGCTCATTTATAAAGGACGACTCGAGCAATACTTATGCCAGGCCGAAATCACCGACATGAAAAAGAAACGAGCTACTCTCATAAATTTATTGGGAGATAAAACTTACGAAGTGGTGCATGGGTTATGCGCACCTAAAACGCCGGGTGAGAAGTCATACGACGAATTGATCACGATCTTTGACGACAACTTCACGATTCCCACAATTCTATATTGTGAGCGAAGAAATTTCTACGAGGCTACAAAGAAGGAAGACGAAACGGCGCAGGACTTCCTCATAAGGCTGCGAAATTTAGCCAAGGCGTGCGAGTTTGGCTCCAGATTGGAAAGCATGCTCTTAGATAAGTTTGTTATTGGTATGTCTGGCGTGGTTTTTGACAAACTATGCGACGACGAAAGACTGACGCTGGCAAGGGCGTTAGAGACGGCCAAGAAGTTCCAAAAGAAACACGACGATGGCGGATCAAACGGTGACGTAAAGACGGAGAGCATTAATGCTATTAAAACGAGTTATCAAAAAAAACAACAGCTGCAGAAGTTTGGGCAGCAACGAACGGGGCCACAGAAGCGACAACATGTGGAGCAGAAGACAACGACAAGAGGTGACACCAAAGGATTCAACGTTTGCCCACATTGCGGTTTCGATAACCATAAACCTCAGCAGTGCAAGTATAAGGAAGTCATCTGCTACAATTGTGAACGAAAGGGGCACATGGCTTCAATGTGTAGATGTCCACGTAAGAAATTTCCGTCTAAAAAGATTTCAACTATTAAAAGTAATGAACCATTTACCGATTCTATTGAAATTGAATTAAATTTATTTCACAAAAAACTAAAATTTCAAGTTGATACAGGTGCAGCTGTGTCGGCTATTCCATGGGAAACCTATTTACGGTTTTTCAGTAACATAAAACTGCAAAAAGATAACACGAATTTTTCTGGTTACGGTAAAAATAAATTAACGGTGAAAGGTTCATTATTTTGTAATATTAGTTACAATAGTAGCATAAGATATTTTAAGTTTTTAGTTATTGAACGGGGTGAAAATCCAATAGTAGGCAGAGATTTTATAAAAGTATTCCAAATTAAAGAAATTAAAATAAATGCAATTATAGCAGATGACGAAAATTTAAAATCAATTATCAAAGAATACGATTCTCTCTTTTCCGAGGAATTCGGTAAATTAAAAGGTTGCAAGGTAAGACTCGAAATAGCAAACATTGTTCAACCAATTTTTGTAAAAGCACGCCCGATTCTATTTGCATTTAGGGAAGAGGTAGAAAGCCAACTGCACGATTTAGAAAGAAGAGGTATAATTACGAAAACGGATAGTACTCAGTGGGGTACACCTCTCGTCCCTATTTTGAAGGAAAATGGCAAAATCAGATTATGCGTGGACTATAAAGTTACGTTAAACAAATATTTGCAAGATACGAATCATCCACTACCGCGAATAACTGATCTTTTGAATAAAATAGGGGATGCACGAGTTTTCTCGAAAATAGACTTGGCAAACGACTACAACCAGATAGAATTAGACGACTCTTCAAAAAGGTTGGTCACGTGGAGTACACACGTGGGAAACTTTCTTATGAATAGGTTACCTTTCGGCATTAAGCCTGCGACGGGAATTTTTCAACGTGAAATTGAAAAGGTTTTGAGGAATATTAAAGGGGTTTTTAATTTTTTGGATGACATCATTATTGCGGCACCGAACCTAAAGAAGCACAACGAAATACTTCACGAAACTTTTCGAAGACTACACAGTGCGGGACTTAAACTAAATAAGAATAAGTGTCTGTTCGCAAAGAACAAAATTCAGTATCTAGGGTATTTAATCTCGGAAAAGGGCTTCGTTAAAGTCAATCGTGACGAAACAATATCACAGTTTCCGGTACCGAAAAGCATATCGGATGTTAGATCTTTTTGTGGCTTTGTAAATTATTTCGGTCGATTTATTCCAGATTTGGCCACAAAGATGTCTCCCATATACGACGTGTTAAAAGGGAACACATTTGAGTGGAACAGGCAAGCTATGGACGCTTTTGAAAATATGAAGCAAGAAATAATGTCGGACACCGTGCTAGTGCATTTTAATCCGCAGCTGCCTGTGGTACTCACCTGCGATGCTTCTAATGTAGGTATAGGAGCGGTTTTGGCACATACTTTTCCGGATGGGTCTGAACGACCAATCGAATTCGCTTCACGCTTGCTAACGAAGTCCGAAAAAAATTATGGCGTTATAGAGAAGGAAGCTCTAGCCATTGTTTATGCCACACGAAAATTTTATCAATATTTAATTGGAAAACCGTTTGAGTTAGTCACGGATCACAAACCTCTAGTGACAATATTCGGAGAAAAGAAAGGAATTCCGCAAATGTCCACGAGTAGGCTGCAAAGGTGGGCTTTTCATCTATCAGCTTTTCGGTACTCCATACGATATGTAAAATCCGCGGATAATGTTGCTGATGCAATATCTCGTTTTCCTCAACAATGCGTTGATAACGAAGATTCAATTTCAATGGAAGATAAAGAAAACACGATGACGTATTTAAATCGAATTGAGAGCAACTTGAATATTTTAGTCGACGCCGACTTGATACGTAGGGAAACTTCAGTTGACGAAACTTTGTTTACGGTTGTAGATACACTTAAAACGGGAAACTTTGCAATTTTGAACGGCAAGGAAAATTTTTCTCCGTTTTTGAAACGAATCAACGAGCTTGTAGTTGAAAATGATGTTCTTATGTGGGGTCATAGGGTGGTAATTCCACATTCCTTACGTAAGTTAATCTTAAAGCAATCACATGTGACGCATATGGGGATTGTTAAAACGAAATCTCTTCTAAGATCTTACGTATGGTGGCCAAACATGGACGCGGAGGTCGAAAGTATGATCAAAGGTTGCGAAGTTTGTTTGTCACTTTTGCCAAACCCACCAAAAGCTAGAGTTATAAACTGGGAAAAGCCAGAAAAACCTTGGGAGCGAGTCCATGTGGATTTCGCTGGTCCATTGAGAGGCTTTCATTTTTTAATAATTATTGACGCGTTTTCAAAATGGATTGAGGTATTTTATACTAAAACACCGAACTCATCGTTCTACGTTAAAAGTCTTAGAAGTGTGTTTGCAAGGTTTGGAATTCCAGAGGTAGTGGTTTCGGATAATGGAACCCAGTTCGTTTCGGAACAAAGTAGAGAATTTTTGAATTATTTTGGAGTTCGTCAGTGCCTTACAGCACCAGGTTATCCGGCTACGAACGGAGCAGCGGAAAATGCTGTTCGAACTGTTAAAAATGCTATTAAGGCTAGGGAACAAGAAAACGATATAGACGAAATTCTGACGCAATTTCTGTTTGACTATAGAAATACTAAGCATTGCACTACGAAGGAAACTCCTGCATCTTTGATATTCAACTACTCACCAAGAAATAAATTTCATCTTTTGGCACCAGCTAATTTAAAGACAAAGCCTTTTAATAATGATCTAAAGCGTAGTGGAAGAGATAGAGTTTTTGAAGTCGGGGAAGTGGTGATGATTCGGGATTATAATGCGATTCGAAATGTTCCACAGTGGTCTAAGGCCAGTGTGATAAAGATTTTTGGTGCGCGAATGTACCTATGTAAAATGGAATCGGGCAGGCACATTAAAAGACATCTGGACCAGATAAGAAAATGTAAATGTGTTATTACCGCAAAACAAAATATAAGGTCACAGGAAAATGTTAAAGAAAGACCGAAAATTGTTAAAAGACGTTTGTATGTTAATTGCAGTACAACTCAAAATGTAAATAATAACGTAAATGAATCTTCTAATAATTCAATTCAATCACCTAATATTGTATCTGAAAGAGTTTTAAGAAATAGATTGGTATTAAAAAAACCTATAAGGTTCAAAGATTATGTATAAATTATTGTTGAATTCGTAATATTTTTCCTAAGGGGGACGTATGTAATGTTTGCATTTGGCAACACTGTCCCAAGCAAAATGACGTTTGGTATTTGGATGAGCTTTTCTAATATATCTCTTTCGCTTTTAGTGGACACTTCTCATCCAGACACCACTCCGTCCAGTTCATTAGTAATGAATATCATTTTTCTTTACTTTTAAGTTTATCACATATTATATTGAAGTTTATTTAAATAAATAAAAGTTTTTGAAAACATAACACAAAGTCTTATATCGTAAGAGATATAAGATCTCTTACATTTTTTATAATTTCTTCACTCGAATACTGTACAATATACTAAGAGCAATTTTTGTCATGAAAATATTTTTAATTTTTTGGACCACTTTGCTAAAAATTAATAAATAATAAAGGGTCTGCCAAATAACTTCTTTTTTTTTTGAAAATGGCGCAAAACATCTTCAATTTTTGTGAACAAAAATTCGTTCAACATGGTCCGATAACGATCGCCATTGACTGTAACGGCCACTCCTTGCTCATTTTCGAAGAAAAATGGCCCAATTATGCCTCTGGACCAAAATCCGCACCAAACAGTGACTCGTTTTGGGTGTATCGGCTTTTCAATGTATGCGTGCGGGTTTTCTGTTCCCCAAATGCGACAATTTTGCTTGTTTACTACCCGCCAAGATCAAAATGAGCTTCATCTGAAAAGATGATTTTTTTGGCAAAATCGGCATCTTCTCTAAGTCTAGATATCGCAGGCCCACTTAGCGAAGCGTATACACAACCATATTCGTTCAGCGGAAAGATAAAACTAATTATCTGTCAAATCAGACATGAGCTAAGTGTTACCATTCACGAAATAAGCACTAGTTGAAAAAAAAAACGTTAGATGGCGGACCCTTTATAATGCGCTGACACATATCTTGCAACAGAAAAAAACATTCTATTTTCTAGAAAATCCAAATAAATTGTACCTAATATTTAAAGTTGCGGGTAATTAATAAGGTCCTATAATTTTTCTATTCAAAATTCCCGCCCACAAGTTGGAATTGGTATTGCGATTTTCCTTCGTATGAAAAGTGGATTTTCGAATCGACAATTGTGAAGGATATGGACATTGACGTATCCATCCTTTTAAAATTTTATCGAAAAAGTCTGGATTTTTATCAACATAATTCCAGCCTTTGTTGATAATTCCCTGGAACAAAGTTCAGTACACGCTGTAGATAAAAGGGATACAAGTTGTTCCGCTCAGGCATTTCGTGTAATCAATCATCTTCATGCGTGTTACAAATCGTGCAGATGTTCATTGGGTCAAAATTATCTCTTTCACCGTGTAAAATGATCCTGTGGGCATATTGGGCATACCTCTGTTGGCACGCCTAATTTGTGCTATGACCTTATGGACGAACGGTTTTAAAGCCACCTTCAAGTAGGGAACCGGCATATATTCTGCCTCCTGTATGTTTTCTATGCAAGAAGCATAGTAACAGCAGTAAGTTGACTTATTTGCTTTAATGAAAACTTCTTTTCTTTTTTTCCCTTGTATAATAGGGTGTCCAGCAGGAAATTTTTCAATTTTAAATTGCTATTATCGAAATACTTGCGGGTTGAGGGTATCATTCAAAGTGCAGGATTTGCTCAATTCTCAATTGTTAGTCGCTATGAGTCACTGGTCGGGAGCGCACCGCGCGTTTGCGGTGAGCCAAAATTTGAAGGGCCAATTACCCCGCTCTAAAAACTGTCGTTTTTAAACAATGTAAACGTTTTTAATGGCGTTCTGGGGTTGTTGGGGCACCCAGTATCGCTTCGTCACTGAATAAAATGTTTCCAAGCGTAAGTGCTGTCCGAAAACGATCCAGCATTGTTATTGCGAAGGATTCTCGCAAAGGATAGTCACTTTCGTTGAGATACTGAACAATTTGCATTTTGTACGGGTGGAGCTTTAATATCTTTTTCAAAATAACATGCACTCTTGATTTTCTTATTCCTGTGGAGGCCGCAATCTTCCTTATCGATTTACGTGGATTTCGAATAATTTCATTTCGAACTTGAGACACATGTTCTGGTGTTGTTCCTGAAGTTGATGGTCCAGGAATAGGTCTATTGAACCATTGTGCCCTCCTGCCTGAATCATTTGTACCCACGACAAGATAAGTTGCGTGCTCGGCCCATCACTTAGTCGTCGAGCGCGGTGCGCTCCCGACCAGTGACTCATGGCGACTAACAAGTAACAATTCCGCAAATCCTGCGCTTTGAATAATGCCCCTCCTGCTCAACCCACTGAACACCACAGATTAGCCACAAGCTTGAACTGGCAGTTATCAGATAAAAAATGAGAATGTGTGTATAAAAATCTCACACATAGACAGTAGGGATCTTCACAGACCTGGTTAAATTGTTGTTGCAATTCACATCTATTCATCGACGCTGGAAAAAATTACAAATACAACAATGTAAACAAATGGGTTTTGGAGATAGATTTTAAGATCATCGTTTGATTGCTTGGCTTTGCTGTTCCCATTTCCATACATCATTAAAATTCGTCATTAAAAGGTCCTTAAATTTTGTTGCCCAGTTTCAACGCTGATTCGTAAAATTTTATTATAAATTTTTTTTATCATAGGTGGTCATCGGAGAATAGTTCCAGTTTCTACATGAACTACACGTTGCTTTGTGTATTATTGGCTATTCCAAGTTATTTCTTC
The DNA here is from genome assembly GCA_932273885.2 of Leucozona laternaria. Taxonomy (NCBI): domain Eukaryota; kingdom Metazoa; phylum Arthropoda; class Insecta; order Diptera; family Syrphidae; genus Leucozona; species Leucozona laternaria. The sequence goes on along the minus strand of OW026368.1, from coordinate 14,410,702 downwards.
AAAACTGTTGTTAGGATTACTTCATATTTATCTCCAGCTGCCATACGCCCTATTTCAACAGAGTAAAGTGCAGTCGATTTGATAGTCGACTCAAACATTTTGCTTAGTACATTACATTCCAGTTTTCTTTGTAAGAACTCTTCATAGTTTTGTTAGTATTAGTCGTCGCTGTTGCTATTTTTGCTTTGTTTTTGAATAAATATTTATGGGTTCATTCCAAGAAGCAGTTCAAGTTTACTACCAGATATGTATTCAAGGTTACAGGCAACTTAAACACAGTCTTCTTTGTTTGGGTGTTGAGAAGTATTAAGTATCTACTTATTCAGATATTTACTATAAAGCTCCCCTTTAAAAACGCCAACAAATGAACACAGCGATTTAAAATGTTCTCGATTATAATATCTTTCTGGCCTTGCGAACTCTATAATAATATTCTTTATTGAGGTAATATTCCTTTGACTTTCTTTTGCAAGGAAAGACAAGCCATTAAGTTTATATAGGTATTCGCAAGACAGGGTAAATTGATGTTGAAAATTATGATAAGAAGGGTTCATTTTACGAATAGCAACCTCAAAAATGGGCATCTTTGTTTCCTCTTTGCATTAGAGTGTCTTTTAATATTACATACCTATAGTTGAAAACGACTGATGTCTTTTTAGTTTTTCGTAAAAACATTCAGAAATTGGTTGAGTTCAACGCACATCTGAATATTCAGAATTCTGAATTTTTGAAGCTCTTGATTGGCCAGCTGTCAGAAGTCATCTGAATTTTCAGAACTTTTTCTGACAGCTGGCCAATCAAGAGCTTCAAAAATTCAGAACTCTGAATATTCAGATGTGCGTTGAACTCGGCCATTATAATAAATTTCCACTTATTTACACAAACACATAGATACACCCATTAATTTAGTATAGGTATGTCTTGCTTAGTGTTATGATTTCAAAACAGTAAACTTTCACAATGGCTTTTTTTAAATTATACATATATACATATACACATACATTATCTAAAACTAATTACATAGGAAGTGGCTCTAGACCACTGATCTCTATAATACACTGGATAACGTATTCATACAAACAAAATGACTCCAATTGAAGATTGTTATACGGTGCGCTTGGCACCAGGTTTTTATAACAGTATAACTTTTTTTTTTGCCAAAGTGGCTGAACACAATACACGCGAGTCATGGCGTGCGTCCTTATCTTAAAATGTTAAAATACATAAGGCCCAATTCACATAGAACTGGCTTGAGGTTTTGGTGTGGTTGTGGCGTGATGCATACATATTCCACGTTGTGGAATTTACATGTTCTCTTATAGGATAATACACACACAGATGACGAGGTGAGGGTATGGTGTCACCTGCCATCGCCACGCCATGTTGAAAACCTCAGTGGCCTACGTTAACGTCAAGCCACAATGAAATCTCTCATTCATAGGCTCATAGACGCATTCATCAAGCCATAATAGTGACAATTTATGAGCGCTAATGAAAGTTATGAGTGGTCACGACCACTGTAGGGGAGCACTCTCATCAAATCTATCGACTTTTCACGGCAAAGTTTTTTTTAATAATTCAGTTTTTCGTTTATTGTCGCTTCTGTGTGAATAAAGGTCATCGCGCCCACTCCACGCCCGTAGCTGACTATAACCACCCCAGCATCATAAGCCACTTCTGTGTGAATTGCGCCTAAGATCTCGTTATAGAACGGTGTTCACATTGGACTGTCTCCTTTGACTTTTTTTTGGCGTCTCTGTACTTTATCTCACCCACACTGCATGGTGAAAAAATGATGGCGAAGAAAGTAAGGATTTTTTGATTTTGCTTAAGATTGTTCATTTTTTTTTTTTTGACGTTTTCGTTTGTGATATCTGTTCTCTCTGCCTGTACCTTATATTTGGCACTTAAATCCTACGGAATCCAATTTTTTTAATTGGCAGCATTTTCCTAATAAGATTTATGTTTTGTAAGTGAAAAGTTTCTAATTAATCCTTCAACGAGCAAAGATTTTTGTTTTGTTTTAAAGATTGCTGCACGTCAAAATGAGTCGGATGTGTTCACATTAGGTTTTCTGTCTGAACCATGGATCTGTAGCCGCAAACGCGATTCTGGGAGTTAAATAGTAGGTGAAATTTCTTGCGAATTTGTATAAATTAGCACAAATTGTCAAAAAATTCCTATTTTTTAAATCAAGAAGAGAGAAATTAAATGCACTTTGAAATATTTGTTGTGAATTTGTAGGAGCACTATTTTTTGTGTTCAAATTCCTGTCAAATAGAACTCACACCCTCACATACAAAAATAAGCCATCTGAAATGGTTGAAGGAAATTCGACACAAGTTTTAATAATCACGCACATGTGAACGCGCGCCCTGCCGCGCGTACTGTCTTCAGCCAGTGAACCGAATAATGGACGACAAATTACTTTTTTTTTAAAGACAGACGTCAAAAGGTGCTCTTGGCACCAGGACACCTTCAAAATGTCATCTTCAATTGGAGTCAAACAAAACTGTTATACATAAAGGGAATCCACTATCCAGTGTATTTTCAGGCACCCAGGCTTTTTTTTTCAAGTCGCGCGAAGCGCGTTAACGCACACCCACTTTTAATGGCGAAAAAACTGTTATAACTGTTATAAATTGGCATGTCTCTAGTAGCGTCCAATTACATATACATAATAAGGTCCCTTATAAGTCTGGTGTGCTTCGGGAAGTGTTCAAAATTTGCTTGCTGAACATAATTTTTATAAACACAAACATAGAGGTTCTGATCCTTAAAATGCGATACAAAATAAACTATCAGCCCTATTCTGCTAAACGATTCGATCGAATCTTTCGATTCACGTGAATGTTTCATTCAATTTTCTTCAAATCATTTATTTAAAACTTATGTCTTTCGAATGCAAATCTTAACCAGTTCTTTATTTTTGAAATTCTAAAGAGAATTTCATTGCATTCATTTTATTTTTATCGCAATTGATAGGCAATATGGAACAATCATTTCCTTCCCGCTGATAGCAGAATGCCAATGTTCACGCGAACGTTTAGCAGAATAGGGCTGTATATGTATGGATATTTAAACCACTTATTGCTGGTAGCCCAGCCTCATTAACTAAACTACAGGATATAAATGCCAAATGGGTATATTATGGACAAAATTTATATTGCCTGTGGCATTAAGGAATTTCAGTGCTTTTGTAGTTTAATCTAAATTTAAGAGTTTGTCAATTGATTTTCAATTCTTTTTGTATCGAATGATTTTAATATAATAAATGAAGTTAGTGTTTTTTGGTGTGTTGGCAATTAAAAGATACACTTTCATTAATGATCTTTTTGACAAAAATATGTTTAAAAATTCAAGCTAAAAAGTTTCTAAACAATTTTTCATTCCCAACAAAAGAAATAAAACAAAAAAATTGTTCAATGGGGGGAAGGAGACGCTTTTTACTTTAAACTTTGAGGAAAAATTAAATAAAAAGTCTAGTCTGTTGCATATTTTTTTGTTGTATCTTAAATGCCACTTTGATTGACAGTTTATACTACATATAAAGCGTGTTTTGAAATTAAGCTTAAATTCTTTGAAAATTATTCTTGGGTTTGTTTTAAGAAAAAAATATGGATGACCTGGAAACTAAAATATTGTTATCTCAAATTGAACAACGATGTCTGAAATATTTAAGTAAGTAAGTAAGAAATTTCCAAAATTTCACATCCGCAGTAGTCTGGTTAATATTTTCCACATTTTGTACTATCGATCAGCTTTCGGAATAATTTTAACAAAAAAACACAAATAAATGATAGTTTGTTACAAATGAAAAGTAAAATAAAAAATAACTTCAACCAAAAATTAATTTTAGCTATACATAAAATGGACAATTCCTTTCGATACTCGAATACACATCACAAACCCATGCACAGTAGGATTCTACTTCTGCTTTTATTGGCAGTAATTGTACTGTGGATATTGTATTTGTAACACGTGTAACATGCTACTGTGCTGTGAATAGCTTTCCCAAACAAACGCGATTATTGTTTCAACGATTTAAAGGCACAAAATTAAAACAAAGTCGGTCTTATCATGGAAAAGATAAACGCGAATAACCCAAAAAAAAGACCAAGTATACTTACTAAATAAACGTGTAATGCCTATTTCTTACATTTGAATTTTTCGAAAAAAAAAAAAACTGAAACGCAGTTTTCTTACAATTACTTTGGTCACATTCTAGGTCGAATTTTAATCAAAATCGTTAAAGCCGTTTTTGAGAAAATTTGAAAAAAAAAACTAAATTTTTGTATGACAGCGTTAGGTGAGCTAAAAATTGGAATGTCGCCTCTAGGGGATCACATAAAAATTCTCTGTACCAAATTTCATACAAATCGGACCACCCGCTTAGGCTCTAGCTCAAATTACAGTCGACTCATCGACGGATGTGACGCCGAAACGCACATACCCACGGACACGGCATGACGAAACCCACTTTTCCGGACTTCTCGATCCTCGCAGTTTTAGTTTTGATTAAAACCTCGAAGTTTTTTTTTGTGAGAAACCAATAATATTGCCCTATAGATCAAGTTAAAATTAAATGGATCACATAATTAATAATTTTATATATTCCCAAATTCAATTAAGAAAAAAATAAATTTTGAAATTCTATGTCGGTAACACTTGTTTGGTTTAAACATTTTGATTTAAAACAATTTTTTGGAGAAGAAAATTTGAACCAGATGAAGACAAAACACAAAAGCCAACCTATTCCAAAGAATCATGACATCTTGATACTTGTTACTCACCTAACTAACAAAAAATCAAAAACATCCTTTTGTATGAGAAAGGTACTATTGAAATACCGCGTGTGCGATTTTCAATACCAAAAAAGTACTTAGCCATTTTGGATTCTGTAATTCAGGATTGTGTAACGCTGCAGGCCCCTGCTTATGGTCCTGAAAGGGTGAAGTTGAGATCTCCTTCAGTTCAGAAAATTGAAGTTAAGATTCAGCAGTCTGCACCAACATCTAGATTAAATTGCGTCAGCCTGTGTCATGTGTCAAAAAGAAAGAAAAACTATAAATTTGGGTTAAACCCACCTGAAAGATGGGTTTCTAAGATAAAAACAATAGACAGTCTCATATTGTTTACGCGTGTGCAGATCATTTCTTTTATCTATTTTCTTATGCAAATACAATTGCACTAAATAACTGATGTTTTGTTTGTTCTTCTCAATTGTTATGTTGTACAGTTATGTTTGCTTTTATCAATCTAATATAAATATGTTCCTATAATAAACTTTATGTGCTAATTTATGTACCTACGCAGAGCTTATAGAGTGTTTATGGGTTTTGGCAATTTGATAATTTTGGCAATTTTCGAAGTATAAAAACTCGAGATTTTACTTGATTGTCATTAGTTCCTTTCCTACGTTTCATTCGAAAGTAAATTACCAAAAACTTATTAAAATGTTCGCATTCAGGTTGATGGGTATTGCTTTAATGGTAATCATTGCTCTTTCTACTGCCGTTAGTGCACAAGGTCAAGGCAATGGTATTCTTGGGCTTGGTGGTAACGGTGGACTTGATGTTAATGCTACAGTCGGTCCAATCAAAGCTGGAGTCAATCTCACTGGCAATGGTGGTGTACATCTTTAGTAAACCAAAACAATGAAATAAATAAAGTTTTACTAATTGAAAGAACTCATATTTTTATTTATTTCGGAATCATTTGTGATTGGGTTGAAATTGTTTTATAAATTTCGATGTCAGACTAGTTGGGGTAAGTTGTATAGCTTTTTTGAAATTGCTTAAAGCAATTTAATTCAAAAGGTTTATTTTTGAAAATTATAATGCAATGCAAATTATAATGGCCAGAAGAAAGTTATTACTAAGCCATTCGGGATTTTACTATAGTTCGGGATTTCGTACCCACCCCGATTTTTTAGTTGCAAATGTCGCAGAGTGGTTGTGTAAAGTATGTAAGTGTATTTTTTTGTAATTATCATAGGAGATACACTTCTTTGCTTCATTTAATGAAACTTGGATTCAGTGTATCACAAATAATGATTTTACTGAAAACATTTCGCAAACAGCAAAACTTTAATATTACATATTCACTAAACTCTGTATCTTTCAGTATTTTTTGTTTCTGAAAGAAAAAATCAACAAATATGGAGAGTTTCTATTGCAAGGTATAGGTGTCAGGGTTGCCAGTCTGGTTTTGTGGTAAAATTTTTCACTCAGTGTTTGTTCCATGTCGCTATAGATTATTTCTAGCTAATTCTTTAGCGGGGAAGCATTTGAACAGTAAAACAATAATTCATTAAGATTGAAAGTGCATTCAAATCTATAAAAGTATAGTCGATGTACATATTACCTTTCGATTTGGCTTAAAAATTAGGTTTTCATTACGTTGAATTGCAGATGGTGTAGATTTTGTATACCTATTGGGAAAAGCTTTCCGATAGTTTATGATTTTGTTGAAAAGCTCATTTTTAATTTTATACATTTTAGCACACAAATAAAATTCTGTTAAAAATCAATTTTGTATTTATATTTTTTCTTCAAAATTTCGACGTTTCGATGTTCGCTCAGCAACTTTTTATTTTGTATTTGTCTCATATGCAAGCCCCCTTTTTTTCCTATATCCAGGACCCATGTTCGTTAACTCTCCCATCAATAAAATCAGTCGAGAAAAAGAATGGAACAAAACTCATATGATTTGTTTCAATTTTCATCGTTTCTCGACTGATTTGATCGATGCGAGAGTTACAGAACGTGGGTCCAGGATAAATTAATTGGGACGCTTTGAATAGAAACGGATTAAAAAATGTGACTTTTTTTATATGATGCTTTCCGGAATAGGTAAGTCAATGCGAATTTATACACATTGGCGCAAAATTTTAGCAACATTTTAGTACTATGTTAATGCATTTTTAGTATGACGCTAAGGAAAAAAGAGATTTTTTTAAACTAAGAACATTTTAGTTTATAGAGATTTAAAGTTAATAAATTAACTAGTAACATGCTGACACCTTAACAGGTGTGTTTTGTTGAGATAGTTACTGGATCAATTCCGCAATGTTCCACATTAAGCCATATAGTTACTGAAAACCAAATGTGCTGTTAACTTGTTGTTGGTAGAATTTGCATGTGACATTTCGTCTTAATGTGAAGAATTTCTTAATGTTCACATTAAGGAGCTCAACAAAACACGCCTAATATCAGGCTATTTAAAATTTTGCGCCATTGTTTCCTGTACAACGTGAATATGAGGGTGTTTTGCTGCATACTTTCAATTAGTTCACCGAGCAAAATATGTGAGTATATCTTGTTGAATAATAGCGGAAGTGGAAGTTTGGCCAACTGAAAGGATAGCCTGATGTGCATTGTGCAAGCAAGGATATGACCTCAGAGAGCTTAATGTAGATACGTATAAATGCGGTATGGCCCAACTATTCGTATATTGTATTTTTTCAGTACTTTATTATCAAAAGGTTAAGTCTTTTCATCCCTGGAAACAAGAATATTTTTCAGTATTCTGTCTTAACTTAAAGGCGAGATGCTGTGGGTATTATTGTCCTTTTTTTCATTATGTTTGTGTCAAATTCGATTTCAGCCATTTTTCCAACTGCGAACTGCCATCCAACTATTTGATTCGGTTACTAAGTGTTCGGGCTGGGTTGTTGTGTATCTGTCACTGTAAATTCACGAAATGTGAAAATTCTAGAATCTACTGGTATAACTTAGATTTTGTCTGCAACATTTCCACATTTTGCAGTTTTACTTTAACATGTGTATCTATGTCTTCATCTTAACTAAAACGGCTGAAACCCGGGCAAATGAAAGATTGTAACAACAGCTGTGGTATTATAGTGGGTGGTGTTCCTGTTCGTTCGGTGTCACTTTTCTGTTCACTGCACTCATCTATAATGACAAAGGAACACGAGTTCGTGGAGCACTAGAAATGTACACACATAAAAAAGAAAAACCGAAACTGCTTGACAAAAGTAATGTCTTGATATACATTAGGCATTTGAAGCAATCCAGGATATATACGAGTATATATGTATGTATGTAGGTTTATGGGTGAAAGATGGAGAAAGTAATTAAGGAAGTTTCATTGCGCACCGCATGCAAAGTCAGTTTGTGATTGATTTTTCTTCCAATGAGATTTTATGGTATACATCAGCATTAATTTAGAAATCAATTGTAACGTGTTTCTATAGTGAAAAACTTTAAACCAGAATCTGCAAAGAACATGAATTAACTTTGTAATCATCAATATACAATTTAGAATGTTTGTCTCTCTTTTCAAAAACTTTAATGAATTGTTGAGGTTTTGGATTTTAAAGACTTTGGCGGGGTATAAGTTTTTGTTGATTAAACAAATAATTGCGCACTCATTAAAAGTTGAAGCGCTCAAGGTGAATTTTGATGATCGAACTTTTATCACATGTTACCTCTATGTCTATGGTATTCCACAGGGTAGCCATCATACCCCTTTAATATTTATTTTGATAATCAATGACGTAATATTATTACTCGAATTTAAAAGAAGATTATGATGACGGAGCTAATATACCGCGACTAAGGATTATACGAATCCAATTATTATTAAGTAAACAAAAACGAATTTAATTTGTGCAACCGGCACACGCGAAGGTAGAGATCGAATTGACGAACTGTCAAACGATCAACCAAAGACAAGAGATAAGAGAGAAGACACGAATATTGCAACAACACTGCAACAACGATGCAGCCAACCGGCTAGTCAGCTGGGGGTGGGTTCGTCGAATTAAAGAATATAATGGGTACCTACACGAAATGTGAACAATTTGAATCGAATTAATTTTGATAATAATTGTTGATGATAAAAAAAAGGAACCGAATCAAATGTAGGTAGGTAAATACAGGGGCGTACTTACGCTACAGGGTGGGCGCCAGGAAACTGTTGAGGGTCGTTTGCCTTAACCGGGAATCTGAAATTCGTCTTCAAACATATGAAGGAAACGCAAATATTTTTATTTCCAATGGGAAGTTCAAAGAATTAATTTTAAAATATCTGGGAAACCTTGGCTTGCGCCTGGATTAAAACCCAGATTTTTTCGATAAAAAAATAAATATAAAAAAATGAATTATTGTTCGAAGAACAATCAAAAAGAAAGAAATGAAACAAAGAAAAATTACAAAGCAAAGACCGTAAGAATGGACCGCTACTACTCGGTCCACTACAACCACTAAATAAACACTCTACTTATATTTTCTTATCCAACTTATTCTTTTTCCTTTCTCCTTCTTTCCACACTTTTATTCGCCCCGTTCTGGCGACTTCAAATTATAATTCCTCTTTCTCCAAATAACTTCCTCCACCGAACTATCTAAACTATCTATCTATTCAGTGGACCCTTGTGCAGATTTGGGGAAGTGGGGAATAGCGTTTAGCGTTCCATTCTTTTCTACGGCCGATGTTAGATTTAGATTAAATTTAGATTTTAGGATGGGCTTAGAGCCATATTTAAAAAAAGAAAGTTAACTTTAGGTTGGTTAAATTAAATTGCTGTTGTGTTTTTAAAATCCACTTTGAGTGTACGTGTATGTGTCCTTCTGTTGTCGTTGCTGAATGTTGTTTATTGTATTATGAGCTTCCTCGCTCTATATATAGATGGCGTGCGAGTCTCCAGCCCATCCGCTGGCTCAAAACGATCGGATGAAGTGTTACCTACTTTGTCATCCTCTCCGAGTCACCCTTAAACTCCCAGAGGACAACGGATTTAAAAGTGGGGTCGAAAAGTAGGAATGGTTGGGATGGAGGGGAAAACAGATATCAAGGGTTAGACCATGACCAAACAACATGGTCAGAAGAAGGTTTTAAGAACCAATTAAAGAATGGTTACATAAAGGTACGTTACATCACCTATATCTCATATTTTTTTTGCTTGGACACTAAGGTATAAGATTTCAGTGAGAGATTAAAGTTAAACCCGAGTTAACTCTTCAAAGTTGGTGAGATTAACTGAACAGATGCTTCTGATTTCTTATCCACCGAGTTTATTTAGTCGTTCCGCATGCATTCTCCACCGAAAAACTATTTCCTCAGTTCACTGTATGGGTTAATTTACTTTTAGAGTTAACTAACTCTGGTTTAACATAACACTGAAAAACTGGGCCTAAGAGCAACAAAGCCGTACCCAGTTGTGTCCAATAAAATCTTAACTTGATTTTTATATCTCATTTGAAACTGGAAACTGTGTTTACTTTTTATAATTTTAAAATTGATCCGCAAACCATAGCTCCTTATGTGGCGCGGCGGCGGCGTTCCGTTAGCTTACCCTTATACCACCAGTAAGGTCCAGTTTTTCAGTGCTGAGTTTACTAAATCATTGTTGGTTAAATCTTGATATAAATTAATTATTAATAAAAATAGCTATCGAATTTATACAGAGTTAACTCATTAGGAGCCAGTTGTACAAACGGGGTTCAAATTTAATCCACTGTTCAACAATTTTTACTCACCGCTTTCGGTGGATTAACTGAAGTTCAACGATGTTTTAAGCATCGAATTGGCTAATATATCACATACTTAAACTTCGAACCATCGTTCAACCTTAGTTAATCCTCGAAAATCGGTGAGTTTAAATCGAGACTAAAATTGATTGATAAACATGTTTTAGGCTTAAAATCGACTTTAACCCCAAAAGAGGTTTAAAATTCTTAAAAAAAAATTAATGCAATCACAATTCAAAGCAAATAATTGGTTTTTAATTTCATACAAACATTTATTTCATTTTCTAAATCCATTTTCTTTCATTCAAATTAATTGTTTGAAAGTTCGGAAGACACAAAAATCTTTTCTATATATATGTATACCTACTCTAAAACTTAGATAATAAAAATTATAAAATTTTCTTCTATTTTTTTTTCTCTCTAAATTTACAGTTTTGTTCATGTAGTTTTTAATTCAATTTAATATTTTTTTAAAGAAATAATATATTTTTTGTTTTGTTTAATATTTAGTATCATTAAATTATGAATTTATTAAAACTTAAATGAAATTACACCAAAAAGAACATTATGTAAGAGCATAATGATTAAACTACATAGAATACAGTATAATAATTTATTAATAATATAAAAACTAAGTAACATCGTGATACCTTGTATCACGCACATAATTTCTATTGTCTACTAGTTGTTCATTTTTTTTAATTTAAGTTTAATTTTTTATTTTTAATATTATTGTTTGATTTTAATTTAATTTATTTTTATTTATATAAGATAGGGGATACAAATTCTATAGCATTGGTCTCATTTTAAAATATTATGTAGTAATTTTATTTTTGATTTTTATTTTATCAAAAACATTTTGATAGAAAAATAAATTAAATTCTAGAAACCGATGGTTTTTTTTTTTTTTATTTTTGATTCACAATTTCCATGTTTACTTTTTTTGTAACTTAAACAAAAAAAACAACAAAATAAAGTAAAAGAAAATAATTTATTTACTCTTGGCTGAAGCTCAGAGGACTTGAAGATTTTCACAATGCTTGAATTTGGAGTCTTCCTTGCCAAGGATCCATGTTAGCATTTGGCGAGCCTTCATGCTGGCAAGGACAACACTGCGACTTTTGTACCAGTGAGCTGGTGATTCTCGATGACCCTGGAAAAACAAAAAGGAAAATCAGGAACAAGTAACATAAACAAGCACAGACAAATTAATTCAAAAACAAAAAGGTTCGTTCACAAGTAAAATTATTATTTACGAATCGAATATGCAAAGGACACAAAAATGTTATTTGAAATTTAATATCCTTGCTGGGACTGGGAGAGGTATAGTGTAATGGTTTTGTTGAAAATGGAACCCAAAGACAAAGAGTCCTCTTCACAATATTTTCATTATAATTTCAAATGAAAACTATTTGTATTCCTGGTTTGGTGCTTTTGTTTTTTTTTTCTGTTGAAGGTTTAAAAAGATATTAATCCGGAGGGTTCAGTTATGACGTGTGTATGGTATTTATTTTGTGCTCTGTGTGTTTGTGCAGAAAGGACATAAATAATGGAATTTTTAATATTAATAAATATTTCATCCTCATGACCCATTGAGGTTTGCAATTAAAAAATAATTTCACCTTCACACAACAGGTTAAAGGGCGGTAGACCATATGAAATGTTTTCGTACTTATCTCCCAGGGGGAGCAGTTGAAATAAATCAAATTCAAAACATATTAAAAATGTATAACACTTCAATATAAAAATTACTGTGGGTGCTTTATTGATGTTTTTTAATTTATATCAACGGATGATTTAATTATGGTTTAATGGGTGAATTATATTGAAATATTTGTTTATTTTCAGATGTTAATGTCATTATTATTATTTAAGTTGGGCTCTTACATCGTTGGGTTTAAATAAATATTAATAAAAGACCTTAATGTGTAAATGATGAATTTAATTAAATGAGGCAACGGTTGAGTTGAGGTAGGTTTTCATAATATTTACCCAAGGGCTTCATTGTAAAGGGTGTTTTTTTTTTAGACGCGTAGTTTTCAAACTGGCAATTCTTTTTTCCGAGTTAGTCTTTTTGACAGTTGTTACTTGATCAATTTAGTTTGCCATTTCATACTAAATAGACTTAGTTCTGAACAACGTTTGTAAATTGTGCAAAATGGGCTCGAAACGAGATGGTCGTTGATCGCGATTTTCACAAGAAAATTTTGTTCAGCGATGAAGCTCATTTTTGGTTGAATGGCTACGTCAATATGCAATACTACCGCATTTGGAGTGTAGATAATCTTCAAGCCATTATTGAGACGCCATTAGATCCTCAACTCAAAAAGTCACTGTTTGGTGTTCTCTATGGGCAGAGAGAATCATTGGTCCATATTTTTTTCAAAAATGAAGCCGGCCATAATGTTACAGTCAATGGGGAACACTACAGAGCCATGATTAATGACTTTTTCGTGCCAGAATTCCAGGATGTTGATGTGGACGACCTTTGGTTCCAACAAGGCGGCGCTACATGCCATACAGCCAACAAAACAATCAATTTATTGAAGGAAACTTTTGGTGAGCGCATTATCTCGCGTCGTGGGCCTGTGGCGTGGCATCAAAGATCGTGCGATTTAACACCGCTGTGTTAAATGTTTGTGTGGTTATGTGAAGTCGCTTGTCTACGCAAATAAGCCCGAGAAGATTGACGCCTTGAAAGAGAATATTCGGCGCGTTATTGCTGACATACGGCCCCAATTACTGCAAGAAGTGGTCGAAAATTGGGCCTCTCGGCTGGAATTTATTCGAGCCAGCCGCGGCTGCCACACCCACCCAAAATAATTTTTAAAACATAATGACAAACCCTTATCTTTATAATAAAGCTTAATTCATCAAATCATATGCGTTTTATTTCTTCTTGAAAACCACACCAAAAAGACCCATCCAATTGGGTCAAAACTCACAACATTTCGAGTGTTTGACTGGAAGTTATAGTTTCTAATTTTAAGTTTTACTTTATTTTAGTCGAACTATAAATTCATTTTTAAAAATTTATAAAGTATTGGTGAAAAATTCGCGAGAATTTTGTTGTTTTTACATGATGAAATCTTCAAATAATTAAAGACTTCACTTATGACCCACCTAAGTGAGCCTTGAGACCACAATCTGCGGGTCCTTAGGTCACAAAAAAATTTCTGTGGACTTCTGATCCAATTGGATAGGTTATAAGTTCATATGGATTCATAATTGGACTTATAACTCATCCAAGTGGGTCAAAAGTTCAAAAATCTTTTGATTTTAGCTGAGCCCTTCTTTCACGGTCCTAAAATAATTAAAACTTGATTGATACTCTTTGAAATATAAATTTTTATATATTTTTGGATTTTTCTCGTTTCCTAAAAAACTTAAGTAAATTTATCTTCAAATAAAAATTGTAGACAGTGGAATTTCCAACATTATAATATATGCATGCAATATGGGAGCCGCGAAGTTTTAGCTCTGGAAAGCCTTCGATGTAATGAGTTAGAAAACCTGAGATACAAATTTGCGGCAACACAATTGTGTCGATATGGGTGTTTTTAAAAGCTGCTGACGAGGCATAAGTAAATTTGTAATTTAATTTTCTTCAAATCAATCCATTGTACAAAAATTGTAAGCAAACACGAATAAAAGATGATTGCATTTCCTACAGCGTTGATCTTTTTTCTGCTAAAACCAATAATTTTGTGGAAATAAATCAGTCCAGGTTTTATTTTAAATGGCGGATTTAACCATTGGGATGATGGCGTCGTGAAATCTTAGATTAAAACATTAAGGAGTTACTATAAACCCTTCTAATTTAGTTATATAAAATAAAAATCAGCCTACTTCATATATTCCGTTTCCTGAAAAAGTCTATCTTTCCTGTACGACAAATTGGCAAACATTTAATACTTTGCGTCGACGTGGAACAGAATATTTAAAGACTTGGTTGTCTATTGATTTGGGCGGAAAAATGGGTGTTGCCTGGAAAGTTTAGGATATGTTTTGAAAATTAACATTTTCATAGATTTTGAGGCACTTTTTTCAGATGTTCTCTTTGCTACCAACTTGACAGAAGCCAAAAACCTTTGTTCACCAATAGTAACTCCTTTGTGACTATTTTTACGATGAAAACAGTAATAGATAAATTCAAGCTGATAAAATCTCCTACATTGTGTTTATTTCTTTTTTGTAAGAAAAATATTTAAAAAAAATAAAGCGCAACGCAGTGGTTCGTTCTATGGAGAATTGGTTAGGCGGTCATAAATTGATCAAATCTAAACCACTCCCCCGAACATTATCTTCACAATAAATTTTCGCTCATTAAAACACACCCACTTAAAAAAAAGAAGTTATTTATGTACTTTTGGAGAGTTCTTACGATCACATTTCAGAACTGAAACTTTAACGGGATGTTTTTGCAACAAATGTCGTTTTCGTTTGGATTTCGGAACTGTTCCATTCCTAACTTAAAATGGAAAATTTGGAGTAAAAGGAGTGAAAAAGGAGTAGCTCCGAACGTCCACTCGAAATAGACATAAGCTTAGCTTAGTTAACTGAAACAGTCACAAGACCCGACGGACTCAATATTATTATTAAGTGTTCCATAGTAAAAAAGACAAAGTTAGTGAAGAACTCTTATTGTGCTCATCATTGAAACTAAGTGTTTTCAGGGAATTTTACTTGACAATCTTAAAAGTTAATATGATTATATCTCTAAAGATATTTTATGCTCTTATAGTTTGATAATATAAACATATACAACCATGTACCTACGTAAGTAGGTAGGAAACTTTGCCTCCTCGAAAAGAAAAACTTTTCTTAAGATTGAGTTTCCCTCAATGTTATATAAATAGAATCTATTTTGTAAGATACTCCTCCAGGCAAACTTCATTAGAAATATTAATGCATGTAGTTCTTACTTTAAATTGCATTTTAATGTACCTAAAACATTTTCGAATTTCCCAAATTGATTGTTCTAAAGAAAAAAAAAAAAAAAAAAAACAATCCTTTTTGCAAAAGGACTCGATTTCTTTTGTTTCCCTTTGAATTTATTTTAATTTCTCGAACATAAACTTTATCTTGTGAAACACCGGAACCTAAAAATCAAAAAACTTTTCTCAACTAAAAGAGAAACTTTTTTTACTTTATTTTACATTTTTTTTTTTTTTGTACAAAACTTTTAAACTTTTATAAACAGGATTTATCAATAAAAAACCAACATACACCAAAAGTATAGGTAGGTATGTGGTACACATTATAAAAAGGGATCTATATAAAATTGCAAAAATCTACATCAATATACTACTTAAGGGAAGAGGGGTATTGATATAATCAATCAACAAATATAATAAATTTTAGAAAATTTACAGAACATAACTTTATACGGATGGAGTGTTATAAAATTCAAAACCTATGATACTTTTTTTGTGTAGACCGCATGCAAGCAATATGGGATCATGTTTACCACCATCATCATCATCAATATTAACAAACAACTAGAACTACTTTTTCACACTAGGATTCAAGTGGGTAAAAACTATTTAATGTGGGGATACAGGGTGACCAAAAAATTGTCAAGTGGATTTTAAAATTTTCCAGCCTCATACGACGATTCAATTTTTTCTTTAAAGGTGTTTTTTTTTTAAGGGGGAGACTAGAGACATTCCAATTTATAACAGTTATAACAGTTTTGTCGCCATTAAAAGTGGGCATGCGTTAACGCGCTTCGCGTGACTTGGAAAAAAATCTCTGTATTCCTGAAGTATGCCCACCGGAGGAGGGCGTTGGCCCTGCGGGGCCGCATAAATAGTATTTTTATAAATTAAAACTGTTATAATTTTCATGTCTATAGTCTTGTCCGTTTTTTTTTTAATGTAAAAGTATTATTCGCACGAAGACGTAGCATCTAAAATTACTTGGAAATAAAGTAAAACTCGAGTATAACTGACAATCCATGTTTCTAAGTTACTCCGTTTCGTGAAAGTAAATTTCACTCTTTAACATGCCTCACAATTATATAATTTAAAAATCAAATACTTTTTTTTTCATTAAATGTCATTCTTTTCGAATTTCTCAAAATTATCAATTGTTTCCATTCTTTGGGCTTATTTAATTTAAAAAAAAAAAATTTTAAATCCACTAGATATGTCTGGGTCACCCTGTATAGGCGGGTTGAACTTGTAGTTTTATTGGAGTGAACAGAGAAGGTGGGAAAAAAACACTTTCAACATCACATTTATATATTTTTTTATTGAGATTGAAATTTTTTTAAAAGTTGCAACAAACTTTTGAACAGAAAATAAATAAAAAACAAAATCTATCCAGCTACCTACACTCTCATGTATATATCGACTGATGATGAGATAAACGGCAGCGTACTCACCAAGTTTTCGTTATTTTTTGTTTGAGTAGACTTTTCCGTGTGTCCTTTAACTTTTGTTGTTGATTTACCAGAGTCCTGGGTATTTTTCTATGATGGTATTGGGTTATATAGGTACATACACGTTATTATATTTTTTAATTAATATAGTTTTTCTGTTTGTCTTTGGGGTTTTTTTTTTTAAATTTTGGGAGTTTTTAAAAAATGGAATAGATTATACTGTAATTGATATTGAAAATTGTTTGCGGGTAGAGGGGTAGGGGGGGGGGTAAATTTTAAATTAACTACTAGCAGAGTTGTTGCTTATGGTCAATAAGTAAATGCAATCGTTATTTGCCCATTTTTAAATGTATTCAGTGGATCCAATTTATTAATTACATTTATTGATTTTTTTTCTGTAATTGCACAACCATGAATTCCGCTAACTTTGATGCTACCACTCAGTTGAATGCAATAAATAAATCTAAATGCACCGTAATTTATTTTAAATTTAAAATTTTTTAAATAAATTACTTATTCTAAGCTGTCGATTGTGCTAAATTATTTGAAATTAATGTAAATGTTAAACATTTTTGCATGAAAACTTAGGAATTATTGTGGGGCTAGTAAATTCGTTATATTTTTAACGGCTTATCCTGTCTGTCTGTCTGTCTGTTCGACTACAGCCTAAACGGATGAGTCGATTTTCTTTAAACTTGGTAGCAAGTGTTTTTTAGACATTCCACCCACCCGTTTTTTTCTCTTTTTTCTTAAGACCAAAACTAACAGTAGCTGCCATACAAAATTTCTAAGCCAAAAAGGAAAAACTTATTTTTCTCAAAATCGGCTACACAGAATTTTTTTTTTAAAACTCAATAAATTTAAATAGTTATAATTTGCCGTTTAATTAAAAAAAAAATGGTTCCGAAAAATGGTTATTAATGGTACCTCCCAAAGAACCATTTTTTTGATTTTCGCTTTTCTCGAAAACGGTTCAACTGATTCTAATCAATTTTTTTATGAAGAATTATTTACACATTCTAAATGATATTGTGTACCAAAATTTTCAAAAAAATATTTTTTGGATTTTTACAAAAATTAAAAAAAATTTTTTTTTTTTGAAAACTCAATATATTTAAAAAAACGACTCTGTCGATTTTTATTAAACTTGGTAAATAGCAGGTCTTTAAATGTATGTAGAAGATTTTTGACAAAAATTTTTCTTATACCCAAAAATAACGGTGCCTAGCATAAAAATGTTTAAAATCCGTTAAGAAAAATATTTTTTTTCTCAAAAACGACTCCTACGATTTTGCTAAACATTTTTTGTGTGTTAAAATAACTACGATCTACTATTTAATTTTTTTTAAATTTTAATATAGCAACACTAGGCTATATTGTTAATTTTTGTATACTCACATAATACCACCAGCAACTAAACTAAGATTTGGCAAATGGATAAAATATAGACTCCCATAGCTAACTTATTTCAGACTATAGAACCACAATGTGATCGCGCATAAGAGCAAGTTCGTGCGACCCAGTCGTGCATTTTTTTTTTACTGTTTTCAGTCTTTTAACCAATTTCTACTCGAATTCAAATTTTCCTCAATTTTGGCAGTGAGTAAGTCATTTGACTGCTGTATCTTATCCTTGGTCAATATAACTAATGAATACTTATAGAAAAAACCACTATCGAACCTAGGCGTAACGCATTTCGAGTTTTTAAAAAATAAATTGAGATACAGTTAAATGATGGCAGTTAAATGATTAACTGACCGCATAAAATGACATAAACTAAGAGATGATTTTTAAGTGACCAACAAAACTGGAAACAGTCAAAAAGTACTATATGCAGTTAATTAGCGGCCGGGCAAGTTAACTTCCAAGTCAGACCTTTGAAAATGGCTGGTGACCTTAATGTTACATATGTATAAAGTTCAAGTCTTTTAGTTAGCCAGCAGACCAATAAAGGAGTCTTTTTAATGAATCGACTGCAGTCACTAACTGTAATTTTTAACATCTCTGGTTAATTGTAAGGTTTCCAGTGATGCAAAAAAAAGTTTATGATTTTTTTTAAATATTTTTATACGGTTAAATCTAACTTTAGCTTCGAATTCTTCACTTCTCTGTGCAAAACACTGCCGTGGTTGATGTGTGTCAAAGATGGTGAACTTCCCAAAAGAGATATTTTGATTCTATCGAATGAAATGGCGGTTCCATAAATTATGATTAGAATTTTCCTTGCAAATGATGAGGAGCTGAAGAGTTTGCGGGTCAGGTTCAGGTGGACTTTAACCTACTTTATAAAATGAATAATGCAACATCCTAAATTTAGCTCCACTTAACTTAATAATATACTGTTGTTGATTTAAAACACTAAATTTTTAAACCCTATTTATAATATTAAAGGACTATCCACATTCCAAATACATAAATTAATATAATAAGGTTCGCGTTTCTTAAATATCTTTTCATCTCGAAATTTGTTTTCGAATGATTGCTTCGCGACTTGAATCACTCGCGAATATTCAATGGTAGTATGGAGAATGCCTGTAGCAAAAGCTTTATTTTAGGTCCGTTAAGCTGGGTCCGCGACGACTGAAATAAAAAATTCTAATGATGCAGGAATTTAGTTCCATTTAAGTTCTAATTTAGTACCGCAATCCCAATCTGGAACTAAAATCCATTCCCCTTCAAACCTGTGACGGACCCAGCTTGACGTCAAGCTAGGACCACCACACCTCCAAACCAAACACAAAAATGATGAAGGAATTTAGTTCCGATTTTAGTGCTCCTAATTGGCGGAACTCCCAATAATAAAAATATTGAAGAATTTTAAACAAGAAATTAAGGTGATTCGAGGAGTAAACAAATCTCTACGATAAAGAGGGGAATTTGAAGGAAATAATTGTTTGATGGGAAATCCAAAAAAAAAAGAGAAGAAATTCTATGGTTTTGAGAAAAAGTGACATTTTCAATATATTTGCTCCCCTCTTCGAAAAACGTAAGTGAGTCTTGAAAGAGAAAGGAGGTTTTTTGCTGATCATCTTCGGAAAATCTATATTTCTCTGGCTATCTGTTCAAATTGAACAAAATACTACCATGGGTTGGAAGAAATTTTTGTCCGATTGCACTAGACAATAAATAATTGATCTGGTTTATAGAACTCCATTAAAATTCAGCAAATCTCATAGTCTGGAAAATTAAACAAAAATATGCCAAATTTCGAAAAAAAAACAAATAAATCTTAAAATTTGGTAGAGAGCTGGCATAAACATTTTCTAAAAAGTACCATATACTTTTGAACCAGGGCTAAAGTTTTTAAAGTGTATGAAAGGGAGTGAAATTCAGTTCTTGTGCAAACAAAACATGCAGCTAAACGCATTTTTCTTATAAGAAGATTATGGAAAAAACTTGCTTAAATATAAAGGGTGTTTTCTTAGACGCGTGGTTTTTAATCTGGCAATCTGGCATTTTTCGAAGTTGGTCTTTTTGACAGCTGTCACTTTATTTATGCCATTTCATAATTAATAGACTTACTCCTGAACAAGGTTTGTAAATCGAGCAAATTTATTACCAATAATGAAGAATTTTCTTCAGCTTTATACAGGAGTGGTATTGTATGTAGGTGTCAAAGAAAATATGATTCTTCACTCCCCCACAAATAACAAAAATATAAGAACTAAAGTGTTTCCTACAAATTATTTTATTAATTGAGTTGAAAAACAGTTGATTTATAGCTTTGAAGACCCATTGAGGGCTCAAAAGCATATCTTCAACGCTTCTCGTTTTCTTATTTTTCTTGAGTAAAGGAATCGAACTATAAAATCATTGTTTCAACTCCTAAGACTTCACAGTCAATATCAGCCGCCACGTTTACAATTTAATTTATAACTATAGAAGCAAAGGGATAGTTAAAATAATAAAAGCTTTATTTTTTCAGAAGAATATTTTTCTAATTTCTATATAAACAAGGCAAAAACATGACATAAAGTTTATTCTTAAAAATATTGTTTATGAAAAATTTCATATCCCTCTAAATCCCTAATATTAAAATATTCTATATGAAAATCAAAATTTGCGAAATTTATTTAAGCAGTTAAGTAACCTATTGCATACAAAACATGAAGTGTTCCAAAGAAAAAAAATTAACAAATCTAACAAATGAATGCAAAACTAATTCAGATCTTCTTGGTCGACTTTGTTTTGTGAGATCGGATAAATAATCAGCTGACAGCAATGCCATTAATCAAGCTCTAATAGTTCTAACTACAGTTTGACATTTAAGTGAATTGAATAATAAATTTGTTTATAGCTAAAGTAAGGAGGTTGTAGAGGTATGTATACATTTGAGCCTTACCTGTAATAAATTTTGTTCCTTCTTCAGACGAATTTGTGTTAACGCCCCAGCTAATAACTCATCGCAATTGTGATTTATACCCACAGATACCTCAATAAATTTAGCACCGAACGTACATGCAAGACATTTGCCATCTGAAAGAGGTAAAATCAAAATAAATTGTTGAACGGCGTGTTTTGTAAAATTGTTTAATGAAAAAAAAAAAAAAAATAAAATGAGGAAAGAAATGTGTTTTAAAATATTATATCAAATCAGAAATAGATAAATGTTGATGATAATTTTTTTTTTTAATTACATATATATTTTTAATTATATATAAATATTATTTCACTTTTACAAACTAACAACATGCACACAGGAATATGGTTAAGAATTGTAAGTTGCTAAAGGACATGGTTATCCATCACGAGCTATCGCACCTCCAACATTATTTTATTAATTTTTATTAATACAAGTTGGCGCAAAATGAATTTGACATTTGTGAACTAGACAACTGCTATACTCCGCTGTCAAGCCATCCTCAATCTCAAAAACAAAGAGGGCCATTTTGTGTCGAAAATCATCATGAGCTATGAGGCGCAATTCCACTTAGGAGGCTACGTGAATAAGCAAAATCTTCGCTTCTGGAGGCGTTGAAAATCCGCGTGTGATGCACGAAGAGACATTACATCCACTCATAGCCACTGTGTGGTGCGGCGTTCACGTGGGAGGAGTGATTGGGCCGTACTTTTTTTAAGGACGCCATCGGCAATATGACCATTGTTACTGGCGAACGCTACAGGGCCATGATAAACGACTTCGCATTGCCGGAATCGTGTGAGCGGGGTTAGTGAACACGTGGTTTCAACAAGACGGTGCAACCGCATACACAGTACGAGACACAATGGATATTGGGAAGGAAATGTTTCCGGGTTGCGTAATCTTCCGTTTTGGCGCCCAATTTAACCATCTAAGACTTCATTTCTTTGGGGATACTTGAAGTCGTGGGTCTATGCCAACAAGCCTCAGACAATCGCAGCACTTAAGGACAATATTCGACAGGAATGCGAACATTTATCACCGGAAACCTTGCGGAAAGTCATGGAAAATGCAATAAAACGGTCACAAATAATGTGTATCAACACTGATAGCAGCCACTTGACGGATATAATCTTATCCGCTTAACAGAAAAAAATTCTAAAGGTCCAAATAAACATTTCCATCACACTTATTTTGCGCCACTTTGTAAAGGGCCCGCCATCTAAGGTTTTTTTTTTCAACTAGTGCTTATTTCGTGAATGGTAACACTTAGCTCATTTCTGATTTGACAGGTAATTAGTTTTGTCCTTCCCCTGAACGAATATGGTTGTGTATGCGCTTCGCTAAGTAGGCCTGCGATCGACTTAGAGAAGATGCCGATTTTGCCAAAAAAATCACCTTTTCAGATGAAGCTCATTTTGATCTTGGCGGGTAGTAAACAAGCAAAATTGTCGCATTTGGGGCACAGAAATCCCGCACGCATACATTGAAAAGCCGACACACCCAAAACGAGTCACTGTTTGGTGCGGATTTTGGTCCAGAGGCATAATTGGGCCATTTTTCGAAAATGAGCAAGGAGTGGCCGTTACAGTCAATGGCGATCGTTATCGGGCCATGTTGAACGAATTTTCGTTCACAAAAATTGAAGAGGAGGATATTGGCAACATTTGGTTTCAACAGGACGGCGGCGCTACGTGTCACACAGCCAAAGCTACACTCGATGTTTTGCGCCATTTTCAAAAAAAAAAGAAGTTATTTGGCGGACCCTTTATAATTTGAAATCAGAACCGTTTTAGTAGGATAGATAGTTTGTAATTAGGGTAAACAAGTGTAAATGTAAATGATGATCGAAAATCTATTTTCATCTATTTTCTAAAGTCATTTTTCGTTTTCATTTTCGTTGGGTAAATAAATAAATGAACAGGTCGTGGAAATGGAAAACCAGGGCCTGTAACTTACAACTGTCAACCATTCCTTTTTATCTCGGCAATCATAATGATAATAATCATATTTGGGACAGTTGTAAATAGAAAGCCAATTTAGTCTTTTCTTGAAATAATTTCAAACAGAAATCAGGACACACAAGCTATGCTTTTTGAAAACTTTAAAAATTTCAAAAAACTAATTTCCCAACTGCATCGCTGTCTAGTTTTTATTTATTTATTGATCTATTTTTTTCTCATTAAAAAAAAAAACAATTAAAGCATTCAATAAACTTCCACATTCTTTTGAGGTAATTAAAAAAAAATCAACAGATACTTAAAAAATACTTCGTTAATTTCTTCTTTTTTTTTTTGTTAAATAATTAAACACTTACTCCTACCTTCATAGTTTTGAAAGTGAGAGAAATACAATCAATGAAATGATTTTCTAATGATTCAATTAAAAATTTAAATTGCTAACCCACACCCATGCTCATAAGCCCCTCAGTGAATTCTCATTATTTTCATTTTTTTTCTTTTGTGGGGGATTAGATGATGATTTTGGATTGTATTTATTACTCCTGCGAGAAAAAATGGTTTTGGTTTATTTTTTTTTTCTCAGGTGTGAATTACGTGTGATTTCAAATTAAATACAAAAGAGCTTCATCTTTCAATTTGAATTCATTGGGAAAAAAGTTTACCTTCCTTGCTTGTGAAAAGTTGGTAATGAGAAAAATTTCAGATTTCCTAATCTGAAGCATCTGGTTGAATTTCGTTTTTTTTTTTTTTAATTTTTATTAATTTATGGCGTATAATCAAATTGATACATTTTTGTCTTCAAATTTTTTTCTCCAAAAACTCAAAAGTCAAAAAGTAGGAAAATCAAAAAAATAACTCAGGAAAACAAACATATGATTTCAATTATTTGAAGCTTTAAGACGCAAAAATAAACTTTTTCAATCATAATGGAATATTAATAAGATTAAAACAGAAATCCGACGCACATGCTTCCTTGTGAAAGTAATTATAGAACAGACTTTTACGAACAACAAAACCCAAAACCTAGTGTGTATGTCGGGGTTTTTTTGATTTAATAATTTATTAGTCATGTTCTGCTTTGCAGTCTTTTGTTTGTGTGAAATCTGAAATCGATTTTAAATATTTGTATGAGATTATGGTAGAGACATGTTGCAAATGGTTTAAAAAAAAATATAAGTTAATGAATTTTACGCTTCTTAAAATCCAGATAGCGGACAGCGGTAACCCTGAAAGATGTGATAGTTAAAAATTTGGTTTGAAGCTCTCAAACGATGGCAAACAAAATAACCAATCAATTGGAAATAACGGGTGATTTTTAAGCTGGTTTGGTTTTGGCAACACTGGTTTTGACAGCTGACGTGTGTTTAGTACCTTGTGTCACTGTCAAACAGCTTCAGTTTGGTTTGCAATTTAACCATGGATCGTCTTACAAATGAACAACGCTTGCAAATTATTGAATTTTACTATCAAAATTCGTGCTCGGTTCGAAATGTTCATCGCGCGCTGCTTGTGTTCAGCGATGAGGCTCATTTTTGGTTGAATGGGTACGTAAATAAGCAAAATTGCCGCATTTGGAGTGAAGATCAGCCAGAAGCATTGCAACAGCTACCAATGCATCCCGAAAAAGCCACTGTTTGGTGCGGTTTATGGGCCGGCGGCATTATTGGGCCATATTTCTTCAAAGATGATGCGAATCGCAGCGTTACTGTCAATGGTGAACGCTACCGAGCGATGATAACAAACTTTTTTTTGCCCGAAATGGAAGTTCTTGACTTGCATGATATGTGGTTTCAACAAGACGGTGCCACATGCCACACAGCACGCGAAACAATGGCGCAATTGCGAGGCGAGTTTGGTGAACAGTTAATTTCACGTTTCGGGCCGGTCAATTGGCCGCCTAGATCGTGTGATTTGACACCATTAGATTATTTTTTGTGGGGGTATGTCAAAGCTAATGTCTATAGGGACAAGCCCGCTTCGATTGACGCACTGGAAGCCAACATCCATGGATTCATTCGTGAGATACCGGCCGATATGTGTGAAAGAGTATGCCAAAATTGGACTCAGCGGATGGGCTACCTGAGACGCAGCCGCGGTCAACATTTGCATGAAATTATCTTTAAACATTAAATTGCAAGGTTCAAACTATCGATTCAAATAAATATTTCATTCATTTTTTCGAATTTTTTTTAAAAAAAAGTTCTAAACCTCTTAAAAAATCATTATATTGTTTTTAAAGGGTGTTTTTTTTTTAAATACACGTGTGGTTTTCAATCTGGAAATACTTTTTTTGGAGTTGGGCTTTTTGATAACTGTCACTTGGTTTATGCTCAATTTGGTTTGCCATTTCATAATGAATAGACTTAAACTGGAACCATAATAGACTTATGCGAACTTAACTCAACCTAAGCAACCAAGCGAATATAAACTCTTATATAAATGGTTAACCATAACAGCCGTTTCGATATAACTTTCGCGAACTTAAGCAAGAGCCATTGAAATGGCTCTGAACTTGCGCAAATGTTGCAGCTGAGTTAGTCTATTATGGTTAGGCCTTTACTCCTGAAAAACGTTTGCAAATCGTGTAAAATAGGCTCGAAACGAAATCGTTGTTGATCCCGATTTTCACAAGAAAATTTTGTTCAGCGATGAAGCTCATTTTTGGTTGAATGGGAACGTTAGTAAGCAAAATTGTCGTATTTGGATTAATAATCCACAAGCCATTGTTGAGACGCGCGCCATTACATCCTCAAAAAGTCACTGTTTGTTATGCTCTATGGGCAAAGGGATTCATTGGTCCATATTTCTTCAAAAATGAAGCTGGCCATAATGTTACAGTCAATGGGGAACGCTATAGAGCCATGATTAATGACTTTTTCGTGCCTGAATTGGAGGATGTTGATGTGGACGACCTTTGGTTCCAACAAGACGGCGCTACATGCCATACAGCCAACGAAACAATCAATTTATTGAAGGGATCTTTTGGTGAGCGCATCATTATCTCGCGTCGTGGGCCTGTGGCGTGGCCTCCAAGATCGTGCCATTTAACACCGCTGGACTATTGTTATGTGAAGTCGTTTGTTTACGCAGATAAGCCCGAGACGATTGATGCCTTGGAAGAGAATATTCGGCGCGTTATTGCTGACAACCGCCCCAATTGCTGCAAAAAGTGGTCGAAAATTGGGCCTCTCGGCTGGAATTTATTCGAGCCAGCCACGGCGGTCACTTGCCCGAAATCATTTTTTAAGCATAATAGCAAACTCTTATCTTTATAATAAAGCTTAATTCTTGGCCATAACATTAAATTATATGCATTTTATTTCTTCTTTATTTCTTTACAATTTATTATTTTTGTATCGTCTACTTTCCGGCTTTCGACTTTTAAACTTTCATGTCTCGATTCTTAGATTTTTTTGAACTTTTCGTTATGTTTATCAACTACTTTATGTCTGTAAGACCTAAGGCTTTTTAAATGCAACCTGAATTGCCTGGCACTAGTTATAAGGAATAGAAGAATAGGAAAGAATTTTGCTGGCACAATGGACTGAGAAATAAGGTATTGATTATCTCATGGAATCCCACAGGTGTCGCCCAGTTGTAACTGGGGGAATATAAAAAATAAATACTGCCTATAATAGAATGGGTCTCAAACTCACGCCTCTAAGTTACAAGTCAAGCACTACATCCCCGTTTTCTCAAATCGCCAAATATATGCAACGCTCAAAATGGACAGGAATGGATAATACTGTTTGCTTTCAATTAAATAACTAATACACTATCAAAAGAAGGAAGAAAAAAAACAAGCTGAATTCATTTTAATTAGGTATAGCTTGATAGTAATAATTAAGAAAAAACAAGCAAACTCTTGATTGCTGTTTTGCGAGAATTTGTTCGTCTCTTCGTTCTTTTTTAATGTTATTAGTTAGGTATTATGGATTCAAGAAAATTCTACATTGCATTCGACGAACCCCTTCATTTACTAGTGGAAGATGAAGTCTTCTCCAAAGAAGCCTGCTTGTGAATAATTGGAAATCCGCAAAGTAAATCAACATCTGATGAAATTAAATTATTCCTTAGAATATGTAACTGCGATAGCGATTTAGGACCAGGAGCATTATGGCGTTATCTATAGGCAAGTATATTTTGCTTCATTTGATTTATATGAATCCTTACTCACAGCGTAAAAAAGTATCATAAATTAAATAGTATTTGGGGATGAAGTAAAATAAAATAAACAAATTGACATATATTCATCAAACGAAAGTAGGTATGTCGATAATAGATAATGCTGGAAATGTTGATTTGATAAAAATCTGATTATCTTTTTCTTTGCCAACAGACTACAGGGCACAAAATTAAGGGTCTTATATTGTATAGAAACGGTTTTAAGAAAAAAGCATTGTGTTTTTTTTATAATATAGCTTAATACCTATGATTTACCGTACAAAACCTGTGGTAGAAAATGGATTTAATTTGAAGAATTTTCTTATAAAGTAAACCATATCTGAATAATTCGGCGGAAAGGTGGTTTTTGGAGATGATGGTCCGGCGCTCACTCACTTCAAGGTCGAAAACTTGTATTTCCTATCACGGTCACTTGCCAAAGAACATAATGTAAAAATCATTTCTTCCCCATCACCAGAAGAAGGCAACGACCTTTTTTAATGCACACTGACTGGAATAATAAGCGATTATTAATATCAATGTTTTTTTCTTAGTTCAATATAAAAACCTTATGAAGCAGGATTTTTTTTTTTAAGATGCTTGTCTTTCAATTTTTTTTCCACCGGTTGTCAATAAGTTGACAGCTGACGTGACAGATGACAGCTGCTTTGTTCGTAGTTAGGTTTGGTATTTTACTACGAATGAACTAATCCTAGAACAACGCTAACAAGCTGTACTCATTGATTTGGAAAATCAGGGTGCAGTTTGGAAAACTTTTACCTAGGACTTCGTCTTATTTTTGTGTTCAGCGATGAGGCTATTTTTTGTTAAACAAGCTTAATTGCTGTATAAAATTGCTGGGCACCCAGAGTTTTTTTTTTTTTGTAAAGTCGCCCGAAGCTCGTTGATGCACACACCTAATTTTAAGCCTAAAAACTGTTATAACTAACCGTGTTTTTTTAGAAGCGTAGTTTTCAAGAAGAAATAAAACGCATATTATTTAATATAATGGCCAAGAATCTAGCTTAATTATAAAGATTAAGGTTTGCCATTATGTTTTAAAAATGATTTCGGGCAAGTGACCGCCGCGGCGGGCTCAAATAAATTCCAGTCGAGTGGCCCAATTTTCGACCACTTTTTGCAGCAATTGAGGCCGTATGTCAGCAATAACGCACCGAATATTCTCTTCCAAGGCATCAATCGTCTCGGGCTTATCTGCGTAGACAAACGATTTCACATAACTCCACAAAAAATAGTCCAGCGGTGTTAAATCGCACGATCTTGGAGGCCACGCCACAGGCCCACGACGCGAGATAATGCGCTCACCAAAAGATTCCTTCAATAACTTGATTGTTTCGTTGGCTGTATGGCATGTAGCACCGTCTTGTTGGAACCAAAGGTCGTCCACATCAACATCCTCCAATTCAGGCAAGAAAAAGTCATTAATCATGGCTCTGTAGCGTTCCCATTGACTGCAACATAATGGCTGGCATCATTTTTGAAAAAAAAAATGGACCAATAATTCCCTCTGCCCATAGAGCACAACAAACAGTGACTTTTTCGGAATGCGTCTCAACAATGGCTTGTGGATTATGATCACTCCAAATACGACAATTTTGCTTACTAACGTTCCCATTCAACCAAAAATGAGCTTCAACGCTGAACAAAATTTTCTTGTGAAAATCGGGATCAACAACGATTTCGTTTCGAGCCTATTTTACACGATTTGCAAAATGTTGTTCAGGAGTAAGTCTATTCATTATGAAATGGCAAACCAAACTGAGTATAAATCAAGTGACAGCTGTCAAAAAGACCAACTTCGAAAAAAGTATTGTTAGATTGAAAACCACACGTCAAAAAAAAACACCCTGTATTATAAATTGGAATTTTTCTAGTCTCGTCCAACAACAAAAAAACCTGTTATTTGTTATGAACGAAATTTGTTAGAAAATAAATAAATACAAGAATGAATATTTATAACAGTTTTATTTATAAAAGTACTGTTTATTTAGCCCCCATATTATCAGGGCCCTCCGCCACGCCGATGGGCAAACTTCGGAAACTCATTTTATTTGGTCAAGTCAAGTTGCGCGAATTTCGTTAAACCCTTCTTTTGATGACGATAAGCTTTTATAACTGTTATAAATTGGCATTTCTTTAGGGAAGTGACTCTAGACTTGCCAATAATAACAGTTTTGGTTTATAAAAGTACTGTTTATTTAGCCCCGCAGGGCGGCCAGGGCCCTCCGCCGCATGCTCACTTTTAATGGTAAAAAACTGTTATAACTATTTATTATAAATTGGCATGTCTCTAGTCTCGTCATATCTTTAGTCTCGTCTTAATTTTTTTGTAAATAAAATTTACTCTTTCAAAATTTCGCTTAATCAATGAATTTTCTCTTTAAATTCTATTTCCATTAAAATATCAGTCACTATGGAGGTTAATCATTTGAATCCAAGCACATACGAACGACCCACTTGTGTACATTATTTTCTTTTTAATAAATTAATAGAACGAAGAAAAAGTATAGATCCACTTACCTTGTGCTGAAACGGCACGTGACCTCGCTAAATCAATTTTATTAGCTACCAGTATTATCGGTCGCGTCCTAACCAAATCCATATCCTGTAGGCGTGATAGGATTTGTTTGGCTCGTGTAAATGATTCCTTGTCAACAACTGAATACACAACCAGATACGCATCCGATTTTTCCAATTCATCCTGAAATAACAAAAAAAAAAAAAAAAAAAGTAAGAAAATTTTACATAATTTAGATGTACGAATAAAAGAAATAGAAGAATTCTTCCATTCGTATAAGTCCTGCCGTCAGAAAAGTTGATTGTACTTTTTGATGGGAACTTTTGAATTCAATCGATGACATTGGCATTTGGCTAAATTCACTCCAACTCATCTTCATTATAGAAATGGATCACATATGGCAGTAATTTTTAATGTTAAAGAGCAAATCAAGAGCAAGAACGTACAAAAAATAAATCTTTGGATTCGTTGGTTTTCTCAATGAAGACGAATGGAGTTACATCATTATTATTACATGAACATTAAGGTTATAACATTTTGAAATGGCTCAAACGTACATACTTTAGGTAATCGATAAGTGGTTTTTTTTTTTTTTTTTTTTTGCTACCCCAAGAACATCATTGATATTCATTTCATGATATGGAGAAGGGCGATGATGACAGCTTAACGGAGTGCTGTCGTTAAGGTCTAGAAAATAGTGTTTAGCAAGAGCTATAATAATATGGCAGGCAAATATTATAACAGCTTGTTGATAAACCAGACGAAGAGCTTGTTTTGACCTAAAGTCTGAAAATTATGGTAATGGAGTGCGTACATACACAGTAAGTATTAGCTTTATCAAAGTACATGGTAGATGTTTATTTTTTTTATAAATATATGGTATATACTTTAAGTGCCACTGATATTGAAAGAGTGTCGATTGAAATTTAAGAGGGTGCAGCAGAGGAGTTTTAGAAAATATGGTTGAATCTGACATTTGTCATTGTTTATGTTGATAAAAAAAGAAGGGGTAGATAATTGCTTAAAACAGTATTGTGAGCACCGTTTCAATTTCTGGATTAAATTTGCTTGTTTTTCTCTTTTTATCCTCCAAATAAAATTAAGAGAATAAAAAAGATAGTTGGTTAATCTGACGCATAATTCGGCTGAAAATCATCCGATTTGCATTTCCGGTTGTTGTTGCATTCAAATTAAACCAGATTTGAAAATTTTGGACGGAAAAGTAGGAAAAATCGTTGGAAACCCGAAATTGCATACTTTCAGGGGTGGATGCGGTAGCGATATCGAACTCTTCATTTTCTATGAGAAAGAGAAAATATTGATTCTAAGGGATGGCAAACACTAACATATGTAACTGACAACCGTTTAATTTTATCCTTGCCGAAAATGGAATAGTTAAAAAATTGCGTTAGTATAATTTAATTAATTTTTGACGAAACACGGAACGAAGATCGCTGGGTCAGATAGTTTTCTATATTTAATAGTGTATCATTTGTGATGGGGGAATTTAGTATCTTTTATGTTCAGTTTTAGTTATGGAATTTTCGATTGGTAATCAAGAAGAACTATTCTATACGTTTGAATGCTTCTATAGCTTTTCTCAATATTCACAAGGGGACATGGAAATCTTCTGTTAATTATCCTAGAACTATAAGTTCACCATATTAAAATTTTCAAATTAATACATATAACAATTTTGTTAAAGTGTCAAAAAAATTTGCGATAGTAAATTGTCAAGTTTTCGGATCATAAAATATTTTTCATGACAATGAATTGTCGAGTGACAATGAATTGTTGGTAGGTACAGGGGACGTGTGGTTTTCAATCTGGCAATACATTTTTCAAAGTTAGTCTTTTTGACAGTTGTCAATTGATTTATGCTCAATTTGGCTTGCCATTTTATAATAAATCGACCTGAAAAACGTTTGCATATTGTGCCCCAACGGGCCCAAAACAAGATTGCCGTTGATCCCTATTTTCATAAGCTAATTTTCTGTAGCCATGAAGCTCATTTTTGGTTGAAAGGGTACCTACGTTGATAAGCAAAATTGTCATATTTGAAGTGATCATAATCCTCAAGCCATTGTTGAGACGCCGCCGTTAAATCCTCAAAAAGTCACTGTTTGGTGTGCTCTATGGGCAGAGGGAATCATTGGTCCATATTTCTTCAAAAATGAAGCCGGCATAATGTTACAGTCAATGGGGAACGCTATAGAGCCATGCAGATGGCGCTACATGCCATACAGCCAACGAAACAATCAATTTATTGAAGGAAACTTTGGGTGAGCGCATTAATTCGCGTCGTGGGCCTGTGGCGTGGCCTCCAAGATCGGGCGATTTAACACCGCTGAACTATTTTTTGTGGGGTTATGTGAAATTGCTTGTCTACGCAGATAAGCCCGAGACGATTGACGCCTTGGAAGAGAATATTCAGCGCGTTATTGCTGACATACGGCCCCAATTTCTGCAAAAAGTTGTCGAGAATTGGGCCCCTCGGCTGGAATTTATTCGAGCCAGCCACGGCGGCCACTTGCCCGAAATCATTTTTAAAACATAATGGCAAACCCTTGTCTTTAAAATAAAGCTAAATTCTTGGCCATAATAGTAAATTATAAGCGTTTTATTTCTTCTTGAAAACCACACGCCAAGTAAAAACACCCTGTACTAAAAAATACCTATACATTTTACAATTTTGTCAGTGACGTTTGTGACCGGTGATTGAATTTTGTTACGAACGGTTTTAAATATTCACACTTTTGACTACCTCCGCCCACTTATTTTAATGTCTCAGTATTTATCTCACTACCACCTACATATATTTAAAAAAAATCTAAACATCCTGTCTTACTAAATAGCCTCATTTTTGTTGCGGGATCGAGATAAAACACTGGGAAGTTAAAATATACTGATTCACATATATGTATGTGAATATCGGCATTCGTAATGTATTCATAATTCAAAATCTGACAGAAAAACAATTTTCATTTTCAAAACATTCCTCACTTATCAAAATATGTCATTATAAAGGGTTTTCCAATAAGAGGTGTTATTTTGATATTCAAAGAAAAATGGCATTTTTTGAAATAAATGATCGGATGTTTATTTCATTATAAAGACGAAGGTATGCCGTTAATAATGGAACACAACATCAGCCAAATGGCCGCCACGACCACGCTTACAGGACCAAATCCTTTTCATGAAATTTTCCATAACCAAATCGCAAAGTGGCTGCCCTATGTCTTCGATAGCCTCACGAATTCAATCTTTGAGGTCTTGAATCGACGCTGGGCTGTTGGCGTAGAACTTATCTTTCACGTGGCCCCAAAGGAAGAAGTCGCAAGGTGTTAAATCACAAGATCTCGGTGGCCAATTGTGATCACCTCTTCGAGAGATAACACGGTCCGGAAACTTTTCCCGTAAAAGATCGATGGGTTCATTGCTTGTGTGGCACGTAGCGCCGTCTTGTTGAAAGTAAACGTTGTCCAGATCAATACCATCCAATTCCGGCCATAAAAAATCATTAATCATCTCTCGATAGCGCAATCCATTGACCGTAACTGTTGCTCCAGCCTCATTTTCGAAAAAGTAAGGTCCAATGACCCCGTCGGACCATAAACCGCACCAAACAGTCACGCGTTGAGGATGGAGAGGCTTTTCAATAATAAATCTTGGGTTTTCCGAGCCCCAGATGCGACAGTTTTGCTTGTTGACGTAGCCTCCGAGGTGGAAATGGGCCTCATCAGTCAAGATGATTTTTCGATGAAATTCCGGATCATTTTCATGCATTTCAAGGACCCAATCAGCAAAGACACGACGTTGTTCTTGTGTTAACTGAACTTTATAAGCCTTAAGACCCAAGTCTTTATGCAAAATACGGTGTAATGACGTTTGTGGAATGCCTAATTCCAACAGCTCGAATTTGTCCACCAATTTCTGTATTGCGGTCCGACAAGCTGCTTCACGACGACCCAAAAATGTTTTAGTTTTACGAACCGTCTCTGCCAAATTTTCACCATTTTTATAGTGAATTTTAATAATTTCAATGCGTTGCTAAAGCGTGTATCGTTCCATTTTTATTAATGGCGTAGTTTCTACTTGTCAAATGTCAAAAAATGACAGCTTCAAAAGTGACAGCTACCGAAATAGCGGGCTATTCAAAATAACACCTCTTATTGGAAAACCCTTTACATATTTAAATGACAATTACATAAATGTCTGTTGTCAATATTTTTAGAATTCAAAATTTGTCAAATATGTGTGACAGAAATTTGTAAAATGTTCAGTGTGGCCTGTCAATTTGATGTGAGATGGGAGGGGAGAGACTATAGGGCAGCCCTGAGTGACAGCTTGTTTTGATCTTCGGATAGTGTCATCTGTGTGAGAGTTCAAATTTGTTTAACAGTTTACATTAAATCTTTGGAAACTAATGCTTGCACACATGTTTTTATTAAAATTTGTTAGCGTGGACGGCTTGCATTTGGGAAAACAACTCTTGATTCATTGAGTCTATAGTAAACAGAAAGAAAAACAGCTGATTTTATAAGGCTTTTAATTTATTTAATTAAAAATAAAAAGACAACTTAGGGCCAGTTTTTCAGTGCTGAGTTAACTAATCGTGGAAATAAATGAAAGCCAAATTAATTCAGATGCATTTTTTCAGAGAAGTATTAACATAAACTCCTAGTTGCCAAACATCTTTCGAAATGTAGGGTCCAGTTTTTCAGTGGTGATTTAAACCATAGTTAGCTTACTGTAAATTAAATCACAGTGAACTGAGGAAGCAGGTTTTTTTTTCGGTTAAGAATGCATGAGGCACGACTAAACAAACTTGGTGAAAAAAACATCAAAAGAATCTGTTCAGTTCATCCTGAGTTAACTCACCAAATTTGATGAGTTAACTCGCGGTTAACATAGTTAATATAGTTAACACTATATAAATCAACCATCGCTACAAAAATCCAGATGGCGCTTAAATGAAAAAAGCCATTTCAATAGTGTTGTACGTTGTACCTCAATTTTGCCACGTATCTGTCACAAATACCTACTTAGTTAATCCAGAGTTAACTCACCAAATTTGATGAGTTAACTAGTCGGGATCTAAATTTATTGAAAACTATATGTTTTAGGAATTAATTTGGGTTAAATCCCTTAACTAGGGTTTAATTTTATGGGGCGATCGTTGTTATCATGCAAAGGAACCATAATTTACATTTATTTTTGAGATATGTATAATTTTTTATTGCTGACTCTCACAAAGTGGCCTACATGGCCCATTCTGAAGTACATTTTAAGAAAAAGCTGATAGTTTGTTTGAAACTTGCCTCTTTCACAACATAAAACCAAAAGCAGTTGTTCAAATCAAGAGTACTTTTTATGATATATTTAAGACATCGAAAAAAAGGTATACGGCGAAATTCATCTTTGTCAAAATTTGTTCCAAGCCAACATTAAATTTTAAAGGGTAAGCGTTACTGAAGCTTAAACGATAAGTCATAAATGCAGCTTTTTCATAACATTTTCCTGCCAATTATAATTATGGAGAGCTTGCCTCTAAGCGTTAAGCTCAGCATAATCGTAAAATTCCAATGTGCCAGTGCTGTCGACCACGCAGATTTGAGTTTTTGATACTTTTCTAAAGACGAAGAAAATAAGAAAAAATTACTTCTGTGTAGGTAGAGGTGTTCGGAGGGTCACTCGAGCTTTCAATTGAATTCTCTGAAAAAGGCTCTCCAAAATCAAAATTTGAAAGAGATGAATAAGAATTAAAAAAAAATTATTTAAAATTTTCAAAAAGCGCAGTGGAAATACAAAATAAAAGTGGTCAAAAAACATAAATTTGTGGTTTTAAAACCTTAAATTTGCACTTCTAGATCAAATTTTCAATTTGAGAATACTTCTTCAAAAACGTACTAATCGACGATCAATGTGTGCGTGATTTATGGTGTACTGTACGATTATAATCTAAGATAAAAGCATTTTATATATTTACCAGTGCATGCATATCGTAAAAGTACGGAATGGAAAATGAAAAAAAAAAACGGAGCTCATTGCTCTTACCCATACTGCCCGCTGGATTATCTTACATTTAAAATTACCCTAATCTTTTGATTAATTGCTGCCAGACTAATATTTTCATTTACATGACCTATAAGTATGTAATATTTCTATGGTTTTACTCCGAGTTTTATCAGATATTTTATCGTCACGTAAACGAACGTAAACGAGACTCTTTTTTCAGAAGGAAACGTATTTTATTCCCCGTCTTCTTTAGCCGAATTGAAAAAATTGTTCACATCTCAATTGGTTTTACCTTTGTAATAATGAGGATTTTTTTGCGTATTGTAAAGATAATATACTCCATCATTTATTTTTATTTTTTTTTCTCATCTTTTTAAGCAAAATGAAACAGTATACCCACCACAGGTTTAAAACATACTTCTTTGTATATCCTTTCTTGAAAACCCTTTCATTTGCACACAATTCTATTCATTAAAATGTAGTTTTAATTTCGAGGGAAAGGCTTCTCTTATTACCTACCTTACCTTCCGTCCACATAACGGATGGACACGGACGGGTTAAAAAAGCTCGTTAGTTATTAAAAATTAAAAGAACTGAAAAAAATATTCCCATTAAAAAATCCCTGTCGTTAACACAGTTTGGGGTATTTTTTTTCTCCCTTCATTATTATCTGGTCAGTGTAATAAATTTGCTGTGTGCTGTACTTCATCATCATCTCCCTGTAATGCAACACTCAAAAACGTTGTCACGGAAGCGTATGAAAGCAGCAATTTGCGTGATTTGAAAATCAAACGAACGTAACGTGCATCAGCGACTAACTACTTTATTGCACTTCCTTATTCATTTACGTTGTTGCCACACCGGCGCGCTGAAATTACCTTAATACTTTTTTTTTTCTATTTTGCACAAAAAGTAATTAAAATAAACGATCCGCCGCGTACACTTGGGTCTCTTTTTTGCTTGCAATCAAGGTGTACAGCTTGAAATTGCTAAAGTCGTGGAAAACATCCCTGCACAGCAAGAACACAAGAATCTTTTTTTTTGTGGTTTTAAGTGAATGCGCGTACTAAATATGGCCACTCAACCACCGGTTAGAGGCAAATAAAATTGATTTTCCAACCGCATAATGCACCCCAGTTTATAAAACAGAGGAGTCCCTAGCCCTATAGCCCAAGAGCATCCCATCGCATAGAGTCGTTTGAAGATTTGCAGGAAAGTGTGCCAGCACACTTACCACCGAAGCGCAACCATCAATAAAATAACCAACGAGAGACCTTTATCCATTTAAATTACGTGGCAGTGGCAATCAGGTCCTTACCAATTATGCCTTTAAGCTGGGGTTCTTGCGTGTTGGGGGGAATGTTAATAGAGGTTAGGTTGAGGCACAACGTGGGCAAGGTTAAGCTTGGTCGTTTGGTCGTTTGGTCGGTCGGAAGTTGTTCATCCAAGGACTCGTCGAAATCGATTTAACATTCGTTAACCACCATAAGTGAGTTGACTTTATACGGAAAACCACACTTTTGACCAGATGCTTCTGGACGTGGTGCAAAGAGGGCAATAATGATGATGACATAGTGCAGTGGGGCAAAAGTCACCCAGAATCTCGGCCACAGTAGTTATCCTCTTATACCTATACGAATAGATACGTATTGTCCTCCTCGGCAATCTTTTTGATAGGGTTTACTGCATTTTCTTTGCTTGATGTAAACAAACTTTATTGAATTTATCCAAGTAAAAGGGACGACGACATTAAAAGCCCACTTGCATAAGGATGTGCAAGAAATCACCTACAATAAATATTTAAAGCAAATTTATTGCAGGTAAGAAACTGGCACCTAAAAAAATACGATAAGAATGAATAATTGAAGCAGAACTATTTCACGTTTAAATCAGATGAGTTTTTTGGAACACATTATTATGAATTACCTACTTTTTATTTAATTGAGAAGTTAACTCACAAACAAACCTAAACTTCCATTTTTGAAATGAAATTATTATTGTTATTCCAGTTAAAAAAAATTCTCTCATCACTTCTTTAAAATACACACAAACACAACCATGAACAGGAATTGTTCAAGGATGCTACTATTTTTAGGGTTTGATTTGATTTTTTTTGGGAAATCTTTCTCCAATAGCTTACAACCCTAAATATTTAATTGGATGACTTTTTTGCAATTATTCCATTTAGCTTTCTTAGTGCAGCGTAGGTATGGGAACATTTAAACTTCATGCAGGTGCAGAAATGGCAGTAAATTTTATACCACTTGATTTACCACCACTTGGAATATTTTGTTCTTGCTAAGAGTATTTTGAAAATACCTGGAAGTAGTTCCAATCAATTTAATCTGGAAATAGTTTTGATTGGCCAATCCTCTTAACGTTGGATTAAAAAAAAAAGGAAACAAATTCAACTTTTTGAGAACTTACAAATATTTTGTATTTGAAACAAGATTTAAAAATGTAGGTATCCATATTTACAATGGTATTTTATTGAGAGTTGAATAAAAATTATGATGTTCCACTGAAAAAAAAAATCGTTTGTAATATCAATACACAGCGTTTATCAACTGGTTTTTCACTATCCCAATAACTTTTTTGTTGATATTACGATTAATTTTCGCTTTACAAACTGCTACTTTATAAACGATTTATTGGATCAATGAATCGCCTTCTATTTAAAATTAATAAATGTTTTCTTTGACTCAATAAACTCATACATTGTGCCAAACAAATTTTTCATAAAAACGACTACTCTTATAAATGATTTTATAAACATTGATAAATGCAATAAACAAGTTATTGAGTGTCAATAAATATTTTAATTGATTCTAACAATTTTTTTTTTATTGTTTCTATACTCATAGATTGCGCTAATGAACCGTGTGTTGGAGAAAGAAATTTTAAACAAATTCTTTTTTATGTGAAGTGTAGAGTGATAATGTTTCAAAATTGTCTCTTGTTTACGTATCGCCAGGTAGCCCAGTGGGTAGCGAGATGGATTGTTGTGTGGAAGGTCTCAGGTTTGAATCTCAGAAAAACCAAGTAAGTAAAACAAAAGTTTTTTTTTTCAAATAAAATATACTTGTATACATTTCTGAATAAAAAGAAGCAGCTGCAAAAAAAAAACTACAAAATAAATGCACTCAAATGAAAACAACGACAGTAAAAAAAAAAAAATATGCACGACTTGATAGCACAAATTTGGTCTTGTGGTTAACAACTGTGTGTAAACACACATTGAAGACGAATGATGTATATATTTACCGAAAAAAATAATCATCATCATCGTCGGCTCAACAACCGGGGTCCGGTCCTGGCCTCCTTCAACAAGTCTCTCCACCCATCCCGGTCTCGAGCCGCCGCCATCCAGTTGCGCACCCCAAGGCTCCGGGCGTCCTGGTCTACGCCATCTCTCCAGCGCAAGCATGGTCTACCACGCTGTCGTCTACCATAGAATGTACCACAAAGAACTTTCCGAGCAGGTTCCTCTTCGCTCATGCGAGCTAGGTGCCCTGCCCACCGGAGCCTACCGAGCTTAATTTTTGTCACGATATCTTCTTCAAGGTAGATTGCGTACAATTCATGATTGTACCGTCTCCGGAATCGTCCTTCCTCACATATGGGGCCAACAATTCTCCTTAAGACTTTTCTCTCGAACGCGGCTAAGAGGTCGGAGTGCCTTTTGCTAAGCACCCAAGTCTCGGATCCATATGTGAGTACTGGCAGGACCATGGTCCTGTACAGCAGCAGTTTTGAAGTTATGGTGAGATTTCTGGATTTGAAGAGCTTTGACAGACTATAGTAGGCTCTGTTGGATTTGAGAAGCCGCCCGCGTATTTCTTCTTCTATATTGTTATCGGCTGCTACTATTGACTCAAGGTATTTAAAGGATTGCATCACTTCAAATTCGTGCTCCGCTACCTTGATTGTTTGACCAACTGTTCCTCTCGCATTCGACGCCACCATGTACTTTGTTTTACCTTCACTAATGTGC
Organism: Leucozona laternaria; assembly: GCA_932273885.2. Classification (NCBI taxonomy): domain Eukaryota; kingdom Metazoa; phylum Arthropoda; class Insecta; order Diptera; family Syrphidae; genus Leucozona; species Leucozona laternaria. The sequence continues at coordinate 14,370,785 of OW026368.1, read as the reverse complement.
AGCCCCAGATTTTGTGCCGCCTGCTCGATCTGGATGAAGGAATCATGTACAGCTTGCTCGGTTCTTCCGATGATGTCGATGTCGTCTGCGTAAGCCAGTATCTGGCTGGACCTGTTGACGATGGTCCGTCTTGTTGCCGTGCCAGAGTCACAGATTGCTTTCTCCAACGCCAGGTTGAAGAGGAGGCAGGCCAAACCATCCCCTTGTCGGAGTCCATTAAAGATGTTGATTGGTTTGGATAGCAATCCGGCTATTTTTACTTGGCTTGTTACGTTGGTCATGGTCAACCTACATAGTCGTGTCAATTTATTTGGGATGCCGAATTCTCTCATGGCTTTGTAAAGTTCTACCCTGGCTATGCTATCGTAGGCGGCCTTAAAGTCTATAAACAGGTGGTATGTTGGGATGTTAAATTCTAGACATTTTTCCATCGCCTGCCTGAGGGTAAAGATCTGATCAGTTGTTGATTTGCCTGGAATGAAACCACACTGATATTGTCCGATGATGGTTTTAGCGTATGGGGTTATCCGGTCTTGTAGGATAGAGGAGAGTATCTTATAGGCGGTACTCAACAACGTGATACCTCTATAATTGCTGCACGTTGTGACATCTCCCTTCTTATGTATGGGGCAAATTATACCTTTTCGCCAGTAAAGAGTCAAAAGTACTACAAAAATTATATTTTGTTTGAATTTTTTTTTTGTTTATAAAAAAATATTTTCTTAAATTTTTAAACGCATTATTGTTTATAATATAAACAAGCTTCATATTGCAAAATTATAACAAAATCTGTCGAACCGTGGCAAAGATATACGCAAATAACCCAAAAATAAGCCCATTTTCTCAAAAAACGTGCAATACCTAATTCCGTAATATCAATTTTTTGAGAAAAACCTGAAATGCAGTTTTCTTACAATTGACTTGGTTATACAGGTTTAATCAAAATCGTTAGAGCCATTTTCGAGAAAATTTGAAGAAACCAACATATTTGTATAGCAGCTACCCGTTCTAGATGAGCTAAAACAAACATAAATATTCGAATTTCCATTCTAGGGAATCACATAAAAATAATCTGTACCAAATTTCATGCAAATCGGTCCACCCGTTTAGGCTCTAGCTCAAATAACAGTCGACGCACCGACGCACAGACGCACAGACGTACAGACGCACAGACGCACAGACGCACAGACCGACGGACGGCATGATGAAACCCACTTTTTCGGACTTCTTGATTATCGTAGTATTATAGCTTCGATTATAACCTCAAATTTTTGTTTCTACACGAAACCAATACCTATAGAGCAATTAAAAAATAAACAAAATTAGTTTTTTTTAAAAAGGCAACGAAATAGTTTATTGACGCAACAAACGAAATTGGTCAATTTAATAAACCATTTTCAAATTACAAATTCGTTCTTTGGAAAAATACAAAATATTTCACCAGCACAACGAAAAGTTCAGTGTCGTAATAAACTAAATTTGTAAAAGATAAATTAATTGATATACAGGATTAATAAACTTTAGCTTGTATCAATGAACGTTTATAATATCAATAAACCACTTTTTATTGGCCCAATAGACGACCTCTATTTGTTGGACGAATATTGATTAACTTTTTACTGTCCCAATAAATATTTTTTTATTTTTTCTACGTTTTTTTTTTGGTTCAGTGATAGAAGAAGCCAAAAATAAATTAGGTTAACCAACGCTGTCTGTTTTTACACATTCACCAACAGGAATCAATGTTTTTGGGATTTTCTATAGGAATCCTCATTTTGAGTCTTACTCTTTACTCTCATTAAATAAAGGCATGTATAGGCATCACAAACAAATTTCATTTAAATAGTTTACTAGCCAAATTGGCTTTTTCTTTAACCTCAATTCCTCCCTCTTAAAACAATGAAATACACGACTGGTTTGCATGAAGTTTCTCTTGTGGTTAGTGGTTCAAGTTTAAAGGATTTTAAAACATGAAACTCGATATTTAAATTAATAATCAATTTCCTTAAAAAAAAATTTAAGAACAAAATGAAATCCGCCTGAATTTTTTAAAAAATATAAATTTAACAAAATAAAATCGTTTTCTTAAAAATATATATTTTTTTTTAAACTAAATGTTAAAAAAATATCCATGCAAAATTTTATTCAGCGCATTGTGAAAAATTCTTTTTTCCACAACTTTTGTGAGCGTATAAAATTCTATGAACAACGTTCCTAAGGCAAAAATTCGCGCGAAAATTTAATGTGTACATACCCAAAACTGCCCTCAAATTTTAAAGCACATTCGACGGCACTGTCAGAATGGATTTTTACTTGTGTGTATGTGCAGTACACTCTCTAGTAATCCAGAAGGGAATGTGTATACTCCGAAATTTTAGAAATTATAATAGAAATTTTCTGCCACCCCTATAATTCCGCCGCCCTTGGCTATTATAGCCGAATTAACTCGAATTTAATTTGAAGTTTGAAGCCTCCAAAATTAATGTGATTATTGTTCAGGAATGTTCTATTATATGAGTTTCATGAGAGCCAATCACGATAATTAACTTTTTTTAATAAAATTAAAAATAATTCAAAAATTATATGCAGAAAATAAAATTGAATTTGTCAGCCTTCGTTGGAAAATGTTATCAAATATTTAACATGTAGAAGGAATAACTTTTTTTGAAAAATAAATATTTCTAAGAACTGTTTATTATTTACCTACAAATTTGCTACCCCAGGGTGAAACACACACATGTTCTCTTATCTCCAAAGAATTGTATTTTCCTGGCCTGAATTCCATGCGAAGCTCCATAATTTCAAAATTAATTCCGTGATTCGTGGTGAGAAAGGCTTCTCGCTTCTGCTATATGCTGCCGCTGCCTCCTTTATGACAGATGGTTTGTTCTCCTTTTGTTTCCATACTCATTTCCTCAATTTATCTTAATTTTCGTTTCCCTTTAGTAACTGCGGTCGTATTCTTATTCACACAAAAATCTATCTATCTATCTATTCACACAAAAACGTGTTAAAATGTAAATCCTTGCTTCGAAATAAATTATTTAACCTATATGTTAACCAGCAAAAGCAATTTAGCACTCACACTTCACGCATAATATTTCACTTTTTGAATCCTTAATATTATGGAATTTTGGTGTTGTCCTTGTCAGTTGGTGTGTTTCCGACCTGACACACATCGGGTCGGGATCACAATAGACTGCACTCTCAGCTTGCTTTTGGCTTATAATGTGTTCCAGAGGGCAGATATACATACATAAGGTTGGTCATATTGAATTTTATCTCTTCATACCGGTGTATGGAGGTAGAATGTTTTTGTCAGGACTCATGACTCTGAGTACAAAAAAAAAAAAAAAAAAAACAAACAAAGCTACACGTACGCGGTTTAAAATCATACAAATTGCGAAACATTATGAGATGACTGCAAAGTGGAAAGGATTTTGAAAAGCACAATTATAGCTTAAGGCTGAGTTTGTACCTGTTAGGGGATAGTTGCTGCCCAAATTGTGAAAATTAACTTGTTACCCATCTCCTGGTGTGGTTAATGATGGCGAGTTTTGCATAAATGGCTCTGACTCATCGTAAATTTTTGGTTGAACTTTTTGCATCAGCTATTTATAAAGGAAGCATTTTGATCAAATTGTGAAATAAAGTTTTGTAATAAATTAGTGCAATTTTGTATCATTAGGAGCAAAATTCATTATGAGTTTACAAATTCCATTATACGAGCAACTTAACTAATTGTGGCCAATTAAAAATCTGAACTTCTACAAAATTGAAAACAATTGATTGCAAATTTTGAAATTAGGATTGTGCACAGCTTTGGTCCGATGCATACGTATGTGTTTTCAACTGAAATAGACAAATTGCAGTCGATAAATACATATTTAGGGTTTAAGGGGGTAATTTTTAACTATTGTAATTGTATAATTTGCTCTGGAAAATCAATAGTCTAGGGAGAAATGTGTTTTGATGTTATTAAAAAAAAAATTGTGTAATATTTTTAACAGCCTGGTGTTAAGGTAATACCATGATACTTATTAACAATTTTGTAACATTAAAGCTCTTTACAAAGAATTTCAAGTAGTGTTTTTTTTTCTGTTTCATAATAAAATACATTGTTATTAGCTGCATACAACAACCTATAGCCTCGGCTGGCCATGCAGTAGTCTACACGATCGGTCCAATTTATAAGCACATTATCGATTGTGTGCAGCTGTATTTCACCAATGGCTTCACGAATATTGTCCCTTAAAGCGTAAATTGTCTCTGGCTTGTCGGCGTAACACTTATCTTTTACGGTATCCCACAAATAATAGTCCAACGGTGTCAAATCGCAGCTCCGAGGTGGCCAAACGACATCAGCTCTGCGGCTGATAATGCGATATTCAAAAACAGGGTGCAAAACATCGAGTGTAGCTTCGGCTGTGTGGCACGTAGCGCCGTCCTGTTGAAACCAAACTGTTGCCAATATCCTTCTCTTCAATTTTTGTGAACAAAAATTCGTTCAACATGGCCCGATAACGATCGCCATTGACTGTAACGGCCACTCCTTGCTCATTTTCGAAAAATGGCCCAATTATGCCTCTGGACCGAAATCCGCACCAAACAGTGACTCGTATTGGGTGTATCGGCTTTTCAATGTATGCGTTCGGGTTTTCTGTGCCCCAAATGCGACAATTTTGCTTGTTTACTACCCGCCAAGATCAAAATGAGCTTCATCTGAAAAGATTATTTTTTTGGCAAAATCGGCATCTTCTCTAAGTCGATCGCAGGCCCACTTAGCGAAGCGTATACACAACCATATTCGTTCAGGGGAAGGATAAAACTAATTATCTGTCAAATCACACATGAGCTAAGTGTTACCATTCACGAAATAAGCACTAGTTGAAAAAAAAAATTGTTAAATGGCGGACCCTTAACATTTGTATGGCAAAGAAAAAGGAGATATCATAATTAAGAACAATTAAGTGCAAAGATAAATTTAAAAGTACAATAAAATTGAATCAAACAAGATAGTTTAGCAAAGTTTCGATTTCAAAAATGTTACATTAAAGGAGCCACGATTTAATACATTTTAAAAACATTGAGTAATTTCTAATGGTTCGTATATTCTCAGGGAGCTTGTTGAACAACCTGCAAGATACAACGGAGTATGAGTTTCTGAAAAGTGTAGTCCGAAAAGGCAGCGTAGGAACAGATCGAGAGTTACTTCTTAGATTATGTAAGTCACTTATAGGACTTTGCATATAACCACCTCGAATAAAAAACATTTTCAAAAAATAGGTGTTTTACTGGTAGAATCCCTGTTTGTTTGAATAGTTCCATAGTATGAGCTAAGCGAGAAGAATTGCATATTTTCCTTATGATGCATTTTTGAAGGATAGTCAATTGTTGTAATTGGTTGAGATATACACCTCCCCAACAGCAAATTCAATATTGTAGCCGCGAATGAAATATTCCATAATATACTGTTTTTAATATTTTGTTTGAACAAATTTTTCTGAGGCGGTAAAAGCATCGCATTATCGATAATAATTGCTGATCAATAGTAACACCAAGATACTTATAATTTTTAACCACTTCAATATTAAAACAATTTCTATTACAAGTAGCCATAGAATTAAAAGTCAATTGGGAAGTAGGTCTTAAACATTTGCTATTAAGAAGACTGAAATTATTACATTCATTAGAATGAAAGGTAGCTACAATCTCTTCTAATAACTTTGATTTAAGACTGAAAAACATTAACTTGATTTTTTGTGCTAACGACAAGTTTGTGTTCTGCGAACCATAACCTTAGTAAATGCATAAATCATGGTTCAAATCAGCAACTGAATTCAATGGACTTACAGCAGCATATCCAATTACAAGGTCGTCAGCGAAAGCTTTTATTTTCCCCACAAATGGAAGTTCAAATAAAGAATTTATATAAATTAAAAAGAGTATGGGGCCAAGGACTGATCCTTTGGGTACACCCAAGTTGATATTCATTGAGTCACTTAGGTCATTACTTACTTTAACTATTTGACTTCGATTACTTAAATAAGATACAAACCATCAGCTGTCTATGTCTATGCAACTTGTCCAAAAGAATGTAGTGATTAACCATATCGAACGCCTTGGTTATATCGACGAAAAGTGCACCACAATTGTGTTTGTTATCAACGCCTTGCTGTATATAGCTACAAAAGTCTAGCAGGGCATCTTTGGTAGGAAAACCCCTTCTGAACCCAAATTGTAGAGGACTAAAAAAATTCAGATTCGACAGATACCGGAGAAACCTAGCTTTAATGACTTTCTCGAATACTTTGGAAATAGACGAAAGCAACGAAATTGGTCTGTAGTTACTCATATCTTTTTTGTTACCTTTTTATGTAACGGTATTAGTATAGCAGATTTTAAATCATCAGGGAAAATTTCTGAAAAAAATACTCGAATTAAAAACATGTGCCAGAATGTCACCTATATTTAAAGCCGTTTTTTTTTTGTTAGTACAGCAATTGAAATGCCATCTACGCCAACAGAACTTGAGTTTTTTAGTGAGTTTATGTTTTTAAAAATTTCAAGTCCAGGGGCTCAATTCCGCAAGTGTGAATAATTTTCCGTGTACACTTTCTATTCACGCTCAAAATATGAGTGAATAAATTTACCTATCTGTGTACGCTTTATCTGACAAAAAAAATTGCACCTCACTCTTGCGGAATCGCATAATTTAATGTTTACACTGATTTTTGTGCACACAGAAAAAACTCACGCTTGCGGAATTGGGCCCCAGATATGGATTCAAAAAAAAAAAAACTATTCCTTGTTGAGAAACTGTTTGAGGCAAGAGAATAAGTGCAGCAATCACAAGATGATGCAACGTTAGGAAAGGAAATCAATTCAACTGAAGTAAAATGTTTATTGAACATATTGGCTACTTCACTAGGATTAAAAACATCAATGTTTATATTTTGAATTTGTTTCAGTTTTCTATTGGTAATGCTGTTTATTACTTTCCATTCGTCCCTAGGATTTCCATTGGCATTACTTAAATTGTTATTGAAGTAGTTGTCATGATTTAGTCGGACTTCTCCAACTAACTTTCCGACAAATATTTTTGAAACGTATTTTATAATAGTAAATGTAAACGTAGAATTTGTATGGCCACCATTCTTAATGATAACAATGAACGCACTTATATCTTAGGAAAATTTTATAAAAAAAAGAACCAAACTTCAAAAAAAATATCGGCAAGCTTGCAAAAATGAAGTATTTGGCATGTCATCTTGCATCGTTGATGGTCTGTTTGTCTATGCGTCTATACGTCAGTTATTTCGTGCGTCCAGGTTAACTTCAAGCTAGATCGTAAATGGATAAATGAATTTGCTTGAAATTCTGTCCAGAGCACTTCTATGTTATTCCCTAGAGAAGAATCTAGTTTGTTTTGTGTTACCATACCTAGAACGGGTATAGGTGTTTTTTTGTTTTAAGCTAATTTAACAATGGTTGAAAAGATTTTGATTAAAGTTCGTATGTATAATGTTTAAAGCTTTGAAATAACTCAAACAATATTGCATTTAAAAATTTTATAAAACCATTTTTTAGTACTTTTAACATTTTCTCGTTAAATTAAATAAAAATGACAGGGCCTAAATGACTACCCTATGGTATACCAAAATGAATTTAAAAATTATTTGATTCGCAGTTTATGGAAAATAGCCAGTGGAATTGGAATCCATCGAATAAATAAGATTGAAGCTATACTTTACAATGTAATATTCAATAAATCCCCGCTTCTTTAATGTTAATAGCAATACTCGATGTGAGAGTTTGTCGAATAAATTACTGAAGTTTGTAAATACGCAATCACATGATCGTCTTTTACTTTTTTAATTTAATCGATAGAATTTTCAGTCAATTCCATTAAAAATCAACAGTAGATCCAGAGCTGCTTTTTGTAAGAAAATATGCTTAATGCAACCGATGAGGAATTTAACACAAAAACATATATCTTCGCAAATGATAGCCGCGAAAGGTTAAACAAAAAAAAAAAAAACAAAAAAAATGATTCTTTAATTTCGTCTCTTTTATCTTTCTGATGTTAAGGGATTTTTCCAAACAGCTAGAAATATACGAGAAGAGGCATTGGAAAATGTAAAAGAATGAACAAAGTCAGCGACAAGTCATTTAAAAAAGTTTTTCGCCAAATTTATCACATATTTTAAAATTTCACAATTGTGATTGTGTTTATTACCAAGTAATTCAAGACATTTTGATAGAAGTTTGAAAATAGTTGTTAGATAACCCATGATTATAGATGTCATGTTGACAAACGGGTTTGATTGCTTTCTGAAACTGTTATTAAGTAGATCTTCTATCTTAGCCAATTTTGCTAAAATAAATCAGGAAAGAACGACCCTAAAGTCAAGAAATTAATTCAATACATAAATTCTCAAGATTGGTATCGACGAAGAACTTCACCCTATGTAGCATATCCAAAGTCCCTCGTAATCCCCGGATTGATATTTAATGTATTTTATGAGGGCAAGTGTGTCTCTTTATTTTATTGCAATTTCTAAAGGGTGTTTTTTTTTTAGACTTGTGGTTTTCAAGAAGAAATACAAATTATGTTTTAAAAATTATTTCGGGTAAGTGATGCCTATTTGGGTACGATTTGCAAACGTTGTTTAGAATTAGATCTATTCAGCATGAAATGGCAAACCAAATTGAGCTTAAATCAAGTGACAACTGTCAAAAAGACCAATTCCAAAAAAAGTATCGACAGATTGAAAACCATACTTCTAAAAAAACACCCTATATAATTAGTGTTCTAGTATAGTAGCCAACTGTATTTCGCCGTCAGTTTACCCTTAAGAGCTCATTATCAGCCGTACTGTTAAGTATAGAGATTCTTTGTTTAGCCGCACAACACGAATGTAGAATGCTTTGAATGGCGCTAATTTTCCCAATAATTATTTTAATATTAAAACCTATATCTCCTTTAAACTCCGTCCTGAACGCCCGCACAGAGGTAAAACATTTTAAGTGTTGTCAAAACCCCTTTAGTGCGTACAGAATAATTAAGAATAAATATGGGATATGTGACATGACCCTACCTAATCTCTCCTTTAATAAACTTAAAAAAGTGAACTGTTAAATATGCCAAAACTTTCATCGAACAAATTTGTGTGGCTTCTTCTTAAAGAAATCAAAAATTTATCAGACCTTCACCCAGATATAGGCAAAATGTCTAGAATTCAACATTCTTTCATATATACTTCCTATTAATAGGTAGACTTCAAGTCCTAGACAGTATTATCGGGGAGCATCATCAAAATCTTTATTGGAATACGACCAAGGGATGGTTTGTTCTTCCTATGCTTCAACCCCGCTTCGGAGAAAGCTTTTCGTGACTTTGGTACATTATAAAACATGAAACAACATTCAATAGAACCTACAAAAAAATCTTAAAGACACTCTGACCCATCGTCATAAGCCGCGTCCACAAAAAAAAACTCTTATATACAGAATATTATTGTTGGCCTCATATGTTAGGAAAAGCGATTCGTTTAACTTTGTCCCATATAAAAATATCGTGTAAAAGAGTAATTTAATTGATGTAAACGAATAATAAACGGCGACCATATCTATTAAACGTTATTCTTTATATTAAGATAGTGTAACTCAATCCACAACTAAAATCGCTGCCTTTTAGGAGCTTTTTTTTTTGTATATTTAACAATAAATCACCCCATTACTCTATTTAAGAGATTTAGGTCCTAGTTTCAATGTCGAAGCAAGTCGCACTGAAGTAAACATTGTGGAAGATTAAGGTCCGATTTCGCAGTGCAAACTTAGGTACCAGAATATGTGACACTTAAGTCTCCAATATTCTTCACTTAAGTGTGACTTACTCAGATTAATACAATGGGATTCTAATACTAAAATTTTTAGTGCCAATAAGTGAGAACTAGCCCTTAAACTTAAAAAAGTAATGCAATAAGTTGCCTAGACACATCCCATTTTTATAAGAAAACAAAAACTTTAATTATTAATATGTAGTTATCCTAAGGTCACAAAAAAAGAACAAAGAATTATTAAAAAAAAATTAAGCTAGACAGGATGTATATCAACTGTCAAAACAGTCTTTTTGTGAATTTGTCTGTCTTCTGAAATAAAGCCATTTCCTTGATTAAAATTATTTTTTTTTATGAATTACAGTTATCCATCAAATCGGTAAAAAGATTGAACATAAATGACTGCTTTACTTTCTACCAGCTATTGGATGCACTTTGATGCCATTGTCAACAAGGAGCCAAGCCAACTCTTTGCCAAGAAAATAGATATTGATATTATTTTTTTTTTGCTCTCCAGTCTTCTTTCAAGGTTTTCTTCTATTTTGTCTTAAACCATGTAATCGGCACTTTAAGATTAACTTCTCAAGAAGATAAATTTAATCTTCAAGGATACTTTTGTGCTGCTTTAGGAACATTTATACATACATCAACGAATATCTCTGCTTATTGTTACACTTGGTTCATAAATGGAATTGTAGTAAAAATAAAAATACAAATCCTTGATGAACAATTTTCAAAAAAAAAAAAAAAAAGAATGATACTCCATTACACCCGGATATTTTCTCCTCATTCGTGTTTCCATCACTCAATCAAAAGGTGAAGTTAAATGTTTTCCAATTCCAACCGAAGCCAAGAGTTGAAGTATAGGGAATAAGAGAATAAAGATGCGGAGCAAAATTCGTTCGTGTGAGAAGTTAGAAATGTTCTGTTTGACTTGAGCTTGAGAAACGAGACAAGTGAAAAGTTAACTCACCTTGTTATCATGATGTCCTATCGTGAATTTCAATTCGGATTCAATGCCATTCAAGATGATTGAAATATTTTGTTCAGCTTCGTCAGTGTCTGGAATGCAAAAAAAATAAAAACAATTGTGAGAACGTTTATTCTATTTTTTTTTTGTTGTTGTTGAAGAGTTTATTGTATAGAAAGCTTCTTGTAGGACAAGGTCAGGATAATACAGGAAAAAAAAAACCAACAATAAGCCCTTAGCTTATCATGGTAAGTATGGTTGTTTAATTAACCTATGAAAGTCATTTTCTTTTCTTTTGGTTTTTTTTTTTTGTGTCACTTGTTGCCCCTCAAGACAAGGACGATATTGTCCTTGGCATTATAGAGATATAGGAAGTTAAGCTTGTATCAGTTTTTTTTCGTTGTTGTCGCTGTAGGCAATAAGGTACTAACATGTCTGCGTTTTATCGTTTTATTGAGGTAGGATATACAGTTAATTAATGATAGCATAGTCATGATGTGCTCCTTTTTGCAACTTTCAGTTGTAGGTCATGGAATAGAAAAAAGAAAATATAATCCGTTCATTCATGGATTTCATGTTAAGTAGAATTACATTAAGATTCTGAAGAGTTTTGAGGTGCTTATTTGGTTTTGTTTAGAAATCCTTCCAAGGTAAAAAATATCAAATTGAGGTTGCTTCGCATGCACTGGAATTTAGGGATGTTAATTAAGAGTTCTTGGTTTTTTTATTTCCCAAAAGTACCATTTTTTTCAATTTTAGTTCAATTTAATTTTTCTTCCGCTTCTGCTTCATAGACTGGAAGTAAGTGTTGCAAATTATATGGTCTGTTTACTTACTTCTCAAAACTGCCAATTTTAGTCCAATTTTATTTTGTTTTTATATAAAATTTGACAGAACTTTGAACTTCATCTGATGGCAGACAAAGATAGTTTTGGGGAATAAATTCATTTTATTCCAGTTCATTTTTGTATTGATTCATCGTCAGATAAATTCAATCTTCAGGATTGCGCGAGTACGATGGAAGTTAAAGCTTTCATTGATAAAAAATCGATACTTTCCGCCTGGGAAAATTTGCAATTTTTTGCCAGATTTGGGCAAGGCCCTGGAAAATATAGACGATAAAAACATATGAAATACTCGTGAGGCTCTTGTTAGTAAAAACTTGTCGTGGAAGATTTGTTATCTTCTCAAAAATACCCCATATCTTTGTACATATATAAAAACATTATTCGTTTTTATCATTGTATTGTAATTATGTATTGTGAATTAGCTCAGTGGTTGGCGTATGGGACAGATAAGCAGAAGGTCGCAGGATGGAATCCCAAATGAACGAGGTTGTTTTGTTGTGAGCTAATTTCAATAATCACCCTTGTCAGTATCTACTTAAAGCTTTCTAGGGCCACTTTAAAAACTAGATTAGATTTCCTACTATTCTTACATTTTAATCCTAGTACTTAGTTCGAGTGAAAATGAAACTTTCATACAAAAGTGACGCCTAATTCAATTGTGTGAAGTTCACAGCATGAAGTGGATACCAAAATATAAAAATGAAATATGAATCGGTTCTTATTCAGTTTCAGGCAACAATTTTCATTTCCCAACGTACGACCACTAGGAAATAATCTAAGGTTCAGTGAAAAAGTGTGAAATTTGTCAATCAAATTGTTTTGCAAAAAATATAAACTCTGAAATACAAAAAAAAAAAAATATTTCCAATTAAATAAATGTCTCTTCTGGCTTATTTATTCTTATCAAGCAGGAAAAAAAAAACAACAAAACAAGCCTTTAACGAACAAATTGATACATATATTTTTTTTTCATTCATAGTGAGTATCAAGAATTCCAAAATGAGTTACAAAAATTTATGTGGAGAAATAATTAAGTTTTCATAATAATTTTTCACGTGTATTTTGAGACATTTTTACTTTTCATTTCACGAGAGGTGAAAGTAAATTTCATATCAGCAAACGGCTCTAAATATCCTTAAAGTTCAAAACATCATTCGACCAATACGTTTCCAGAGACCCAGAGTGTTGATAAAGACTTTTATTAATGACGCCAATCTTATTATGATTTTATTCCTTGATATTTTATAAAATCTGACATACTGTTTATTTAGAGTTTCTTGAAATTGAAACAATCCACACCGAATAAGAAAAAAAAGTCATAATTCAAATCTTAAAATAGGCTTCAAACGATTTTCATTATTTTCTTTTTTTCCTTTGAAGAAAAAAAAAACCCCAACAAATTATTCAATTCCTTTCCTTTTTTATTCATGGAAGACAGAGAATAAGGTAAACGAAAACATTTGAGTGTAAACAAAAATAAAATCCAATCAAAATAAATATCTCGGTGCCAAAATAAAGAAATCATTTTTATGTTTTTGTTTCTTCTTGCTTCAAAAATTTGTTTGGGGCATCAAAAACCCATATCAAAAAGCATATTATCTCACCTGGTCCATCATAAGCATTTATACAATCTGAAGTCTTGAACTGAGACACCAGCGCAGCCTTGCCAACTCCCTGGGAGCCTAACATCTGTACGTGGTAAACATCAACCTTTTGATTAGAATGCGAGCCATGCTCAGGTGTTGTTCCTTCACCACTACCGCCACCACCAACACCGGTATTCCCTCTCTGGTGCATGGGACTTGACGGTGCCAAACTATTGCTTCGCGAACGTCGACGCCGAAAGGAATCACCTCTATTTATAACGCCTGTAAATAAAAAAACAACAACAACAAAGGGGATTAGAAAATAATTTATTTAATTTTTCATTTGTGGCGCAAAATTAAGTAATTAGCTAATTTTGATTTAATTGAATGTAATCTTTTTTTAGAAATCAAAAACAAAATTGTATGAGTGCGTGACAAGGAGAGAATTCTTTTTCTAATTTGATTTATTAAACGCCATGCCACTCACTTAAGGAACAAATCAACAACAAAAAAACAAAGGCGGTTGTCCTAGGCAGAAATGAATATTTATGTAGGTATTAATGAGAGAGGAGAATTTCAGAAGTTCTGTTCATGACTATAGAGTAAGCAATTCTTTTAAGAATTTGTTAAAACCAGGTTTCTCAGGCCTTAAGGCCTCATCCATTTTTATTTGCTCTATAGGGCAAGTATTGGTTTCGTGTAAAAAAAAATTCGAGGTTATAATCAAAGCTAACACGAAAAGTTTAGTGGGTTTTGTCATGCCATTCGTCGGTCTGTGCGTCTGTGCGTCTGTACGCCTGTGCGTCTGTGCGTCGGTGCGTCCACTGTAATTTGAGCTAGAGCCTAAGCGGGTTGACCGATTTGCTTCAAATTTAGTACAGAGCATTTTTATGTGATTCCCTAGAGGGAAAATTCGAACTTTTGTTTTAGCTCATCTAGAACGGGTAGCTGCCATACAAATATTTTGGTTTCTTCAAATTTTCTCAAAAATAGCTCTAACGATTTTGATTAATCTTCGTACCTGTAATAACCAAGTCAATTTTAAGAAAACTGCATTTCACGTTTTTCTCAAAAAATTCACATTACGTAAGTAGGTATTCAACGTTTTTTGAGAAAATGGTCTTATTTTTGGGTTATTCGCGTATATATTAGCCATTTTTAAATAAATTTTGTTATCATTTTGAAATCTGATGATTCTCAATAATTTAAACAATAATGCATTTTAAAAATTTTAAAAACATTATTTTATAAACAAACAAAAAATCAAACGAAAAATCAATTTTTTAGTACTTTTGTCTCTTTTAATATTTTTACTCGTTAAATAAAGGGTTTTCCAATAAGAGGTGTTATTTTGATATTCAAACAAAAATGGCATTTTTTGAGATAAATGATCGGATGTTTATTTCATTATAAAGAGCAAGGTATACCGTTATTAATGGAACACAACATCAGCCAAATGGCCGCCACGACCACGCTTACAAGACCATATCCTTTTCATGAAATTTTCCATAACCAAATCGCCAAGTGGCTGCCCTATGTCCTCGATAGCCTCACGAATTCCATCTTTGAGGTCTTGAATCGACGCTGGGCTGTTGGCGTACACCTTATCTTTCACGTGGCCCCAAAGGAAGAAGTCGCAAGGTGTTAAATCACAAGATCTCAGTGGCCAATTGTGATCACGTCTTCGAGAGATAACACGGTCCGGAAACTTTTCCCGTAAAAGATCGATGGTTTCATTGCTTGTGTGGCACGTAGCGCCATCTTGTTGAAAGTAAACGTTGTCCAGATCAATACCATCCAATTCCGGCCACAAAAAATCATTAATCATCTCTCGATAGCGCAATCCATTGACCATAACTGTTGCTCCAGCCTCATTTTCGAAAAAGTAAGGTCCAATGACCCCGCCGGACCATAAACCGCAGCAAACAGTCACGCGTTGAGGATGGAGAGGCTTTTCAACAATAACTCTTGGGTTTTCCGAGCCCCAGATGCGACAGTTTTGCTTGTTGACGTAGCCTCCGAGGTGGAAATGGGCCTCATCAGTCAAGATGATTTTTCGATGAAATTCCGGATCATTTTCATGCATTTCAAGGACCCAATCAGCAAAGACACGACGTTGTTGATGATCAATCAGCCGGCTTGAGTTCTTGTGTTAACTGAACTTTATAAGCCTTAAGACCCAAGTCTTTATGCAAAATACGATGTAATGACGTTTGTGGAATGCCTAATTCCAAAGAACGACGAGGAATGGACAAACCCGGGTTTTCTTCAACACTTTGGGCTACAACAGCAATATTCTCAGTTGTTCTTGAGCGACGTGCACGGGTTTTATTCTTCACATCACTAACTTGTCCCAACAGCTCGAATTTGTCCACCAATTTCTGTATTGCGGTCCGACAAGGTGCTTCACGACGACCCAAAAATGTTTTAGTTTTACGAACCGTCTCTGCCAAATTTTCACCATTTTTATAGTGAATTTTAATAATTTCAATGCGTTGTTGAAGCGTGTATCGTTTTTTTACCATTTTTATTAATGGCGTAGTTTCTAATTGTCAAATGTCAAAAAATGACAGCTTCAAAGGTGGCAGCTACCAAAATAGTGGGCTATTCAAAATAACACCTCTTATTGGAAAACCCTTTATATACATCATGCATCTTCAATGTTGGGTTACATACAGTATTTAACCACAAGAGCAAGTTCATACGATCAAGTCGGGCATTTTTTTTTTTTAACATTATCATCAAGTTCTGATTAGAGTGAACATTTTATTTGTTGGTGAAATTCCGGTATAAAACAGAAAAATACCAAAACTACTTCATGCCTGCCACCATCTATCCAAAAATACTTAAATCACATTCCATCCAAAGGGTGGATGGCTATTTCGGACAAGCTTACTAAATGTGTGCTTTGGCATTTTGCCAATAACAGCATTTTCATGTTGATCGAAGAAACCAGATTCATTTGGCTTTATTTAAAAAAAAAAAAAAATCGTTTGGGCTTTAACGAATGACGTAGTGCACTTAAATATTGGCCACGTTTACACTTCTGTAAGTGTCTTCTCGTTTCGCTGCCTCCCTTTTGCTGCTGTCAAAAAAGTCAATAAAATATTTTGTGCTTATCGTGTGCTGCGAATACTACGCTGCGCTTTGACATATTCTCAAACAAGCCCAACATCTGTCATATGGCGTGATGGTACACCGGGGCGTATGTGGAACATTTTTTGTTTTTATTTTTTTTTCTTCGCTCTGTCTCTTGCTGTGTATTTTTATCTTGTTGAACGATATTGTAACATTAGTGTTAACTGTGTGATTTATACAAAAAAGTGGGATGCAACTATGTATTCTTCCTTTTCAAGCCCTCTCTATAAAAAATGTATAGTGACTATACTATGATGTGGGCATGTGGAATAAATGGGGGCGTGATGGGAAGGCCTGGGCATGTACAAAGTCATAGAAATTACATGATGTCATTTTTTTACATAATTCACAAAACACTTTTTCGTTTTCCGTGCTGAGGTGCATTAGTAGTTGATGTTATGCATACTAATTTCCTGCTGCACATCAGCATTATTGTCTATATTTTGTTTTTATTATAAACATTTTGTTTTATTTTTAGAGTTACATATAGAAATTATACAAACTTGTATTCGTTTTGACAATTAAATAATAATCGGTTGGCTTGGTGTACAATTTACTTTGTGGTAAAATGTTTAAATTTTAATGGTTTTTTTTTTATTTTTCAAAAATATTTTCAGTCCATTGCAATCAACTTATAAAGTGACATTCTCATTAGAAGTCATTTATATTTGTCTAGATAAAAATCAGCTAGTGAAATGTTTTTGCTTTAATGAACAAACTCATAAATTTGATTTTGTATTGGTTGGAATGGAGAAAGAAAAAGAAGGCGCGGCACCACCATCAGCATAATGATGTGACTTGATGTTGAACATAAATTTGCATGTGATGTTTATGTGACATGTTTCTAACCAGATTATGAGTTAAATTAAAATTTATCATCATTTTCAACATTTTTGATTCATAAAAACTATGATTTTGTTAAAAAAAAAAAAACAAAATACGTGCGATCTTAGCTAAAAGAAAAATTAATAAAAATTCATAAGATAATATTTCGAGTCTACAATATTGATTTTTTTTTTTATTTGATTATACTATGGGCCTTGAATTTGTTTAGTTTTTTTGAACTCTGATTATTCATTTTCATACACGAAAATAATATTCATTTGTTTGGAACATATGTACATTTATGTATGTAACAAAAGCGTGCTATTTTAATTTGCAATAACATTTTTATTTCATATGTAATCAATTTTTTGTGCTGAATTTAAACCATGTCGACTAATAAACAAACAAAATATCGCTCGAAAAATATATCAAGCTATATGAATTTAATGAACACGTCCGTTCATTTTTTTTTTTTTTTTTTTTTTTATTAATAAATCAAATTTTGTTTGTGGTTTTGAATGATTAATTGTTAGAGAGGTTTATTTTCGTATTTAAATATTTACAAGATTGCATGTATATTTATTTTGTTTAAGAAATGTAAAATGGGACAAAAATGAAAGTAGTTTAGAGTCACTTGAAATCCTGTACCTATAATTCTGTATTCTGTACCTATAATAATATAATTATTGGTCGGTCAATTAATGACATATCGATATTTGGTACAAGTTCTTCTTTGAAAAATCGGCTTTTAAAGAATTGATTTTTAAGAGGTTGCTTTTTTCTATTCGGTGTTGGACACACAAAAATGTGTTTTCCTTAAGTTTTCTTAAAGGCTTGCCACAAATACCTCGTTATTCTTTACCGAAACTGCGATAAACGATTCTTTTAGCGATGCGACCAAAAATTAAATCGAATCATGAGTCACTAGCTCTTAAGTGCTGTTTATTAAATTGGCTTCTAAGAGCGCTGTTTTTGTATTTTAAATTAAGTGAATTCAATATCGAAATCGAGAAGACTTTTTTTTATTTGAAATCATGAAAATACCTTATAGGAATCTTAAAACCAAATTTTTGACCATCAACTCCTCACATGATTTCCTCCATCTAGATTTAAAGACTGAAGTCTGTTTTTCCTTTTTTCTTTCAACGGGTGAGGTATATAGAAATACTTTGTTTAATAATCAAAAGATTTTATTAATAACTGTGTTTTGTCGAGGCAGCCAAACCCATCCAGTTAAAATTAAACACGCAATGCAACAACAATAAATCGCAGCCAATTCATTTACGTTTTCTCTCCATTCAAATGTGACACACATACAAAAAGAGCCTTATAAATAGGTTATAACCAAATTTGTTCTCCATTTTTTTTGTTGGAAAGTTTTTACTTTGCTGTAAAACGTGGCTAGTTTTAGAAAGAAAAACAATTAGGCTATTTCTGCATTGTTGCAACAAAATGTCAAAGAACCATTTAAAAATATCTTTTTTTCATCAAAAATTACTTAAACTATTTTAAAAAGGTTTTTTCTGCTAGTCTATCTCTACCAACTCTATTACAGCCCTTAAATGTCGATCATCTCTCATTGAGATGAAATAGCAGTTTAATATTCACCTCTCTGCTGGGTGCCGGGCAATAGGGACATTCCAGGAAATTGCAGGGCTGACGAACTCGACAGAAGTGGAACAATACTACCTATTTTACCAAATAGGTCTACGTGAAACTTATTCTGAAGCAAGATGCAATAGAGATACCCAACCTAAGGTGAACCAACATCACCACCTGTGTAGCGACAAAACAGATATGGCCAAAGCTAGACCTGAAGCCCTCGAAGAGTTTAATATCTCTAAGCAGACTGCATATCCTCTTCGTTACAGGTGTCATTACCGGGCAAGCACGCAACTAGGCTTGGAATATTCTCAAACGATTTCTGCAGCAGCTGTATGGATGAAGAAGAGGAAGAATCAATTGATCATCTCCTCTGCACTTGTCGTTCCGCATGCATTCTCCACAATAAATGAATCCTTCTTCAGTTCACTATTGGTTAATTAACTTTAAGAGTTATAACTAGTATAACCTTGGCCTAATTGATTGGAACTATTCAAGAATAAGTACGTGTGACTAAGGTCCAGTTTTTTAGTGTAAGATTAAAGTTAAACCCGAGTTAACTCAGGATTAACTGAACAGATATGCTTTTGATATTTTATCCACCGAGTTTGTTAAGTCAATTCGCATGCATTTTCCACCAAAAAAACTACTTCTTCAGTTAACTGTGGGTTGATTTACTTCTTGAGCTAACTAACTCTGGTTTAACTCACCACTGAAAAACTGGGCCTAAGTCATACATTTTGTTAACATTTCATTCATGATTATCTAATTTCATAGAAAATTAAATTTTCTACAAAAAGTTATTTAAGTAAAATTGTCAAATTAGGCTTGGTTGTCATAATTCTCCTCATTCATGAGCCTTTTTAATAGTCCAGTCAACGATGGAAAAATAAATGCGAAAAATCATGTAGTCAGGGTTATTATTTTAAAAAAGTAAGGGTGACCCCCAGGTAAAACATACTAAAAGTCCCCAGCCCAACCCGCGAGCTTTGGTCAAGAGGGGGGGGGGGGTATTTATTCCAAATGTTAATTGTATGCTTTTACAAATTACCACCTAAACAGGATTTGATTAATGACAGGATGCTGATATGATATATTTTTATCGAAAAACCTTTTATAAATTATTGTTTATGAATAAAAAAAAATTAGAGTGCCTGGGCCCAGTAAAGATAAGTAAACATCAAATTCCGTCAGTGTGCTAGATTTTTGTAATTGAACGTACCCAATATAATGTACATAATGCAAGCATATCGTATTACACGAAATGTATTCTCGGACTGTATAACACATAAGCCCAACATTTTTAGTTTACCCTACCGCTGGCATAGGTGTTTACACATAAAAAAATAATCCGATTTAGTCAACTCAATCATCGAGAAATTCTGTATGAGCCTAAAATAATATTTTATTTTTGATAAATGATTAACAACATAAACGCGAGACAGAGTGTTCAAATACACAAAAAAAAAAAAACACATCTTAATGGTATTTATATTTTTAATTAAAAATTTAATGTATACTTTCCAAGTAAAACCATCAAAATAACGTTACGTAAATTCATTAAAAAAAAATGATTGCTTTTTCAAAAAAAAAAAAAAACAACAAATTAATCATAAGAGCGTTATAGAGATTTAATTAACAATGTTGTGTAAGCTGTTTAAGTATTTAACTAGCTTAACTCATATCATTAATTAATGCAACGTTAATCTCTTCAACAAACCAAACCAAAAAAAAAAAAAAAACAATCCGGAGTAGACTTTCCTTTTTTATTTCAATAACATTCAGAACATTCTCCACAGTCAATGTGTATTTAGTTGTAGGTATAGGTATAGCGATTCATTGCGGAATTTATCAACCATGAAACCCTCTAATAAAATAATAAAAAAAAAGGAAACATTCCCATAGGTACTCATTTGTTTTTCGCTTCAACAGTAGCATTACAGGAATCTCCTCAATTGGTGGACAAATATTTTTTTTTGCAACCATTTTTCCCCTTAAATAATATACCTACATACAATCCTACATAAATACAATCATACAAAATGCTGAAAATAAAAATAAAAAGAATAAATAAATGTTTGTACGGTTTGATTCATCCTCCTGACCCATTTACAGACATTTATGTGATTTTCTACTCTGTATACAAGATTCAAGACAGTATCAGAGATTGAGTGTAAGAGGGGGTGGGTTTTTTTTTACTTTTAACATATTTGAATGAGCAAATGACAATTGAAGCCTTAATCAATGAAAAGGCTGTACCTATTCAAAATGGTTTGGAGAATTATATTTAACTTAAAATTCAAGTGAAGTCTGTTTAAGGTTCAAAGAGTATGAATGCCAATAAAACATTACAATCTAAGGGTACGACGTACGAGCTTGAATTATTTCATAGTCAACACAGTCAAGGATATTTTTTCGTATTTTAACTACATCTTCCTATAAGACTTTAGGTATCTTATCTTGTTAGAAGGAATAGATGGAAAGGTAAGGCCCAGCTGTCTAAAAACATGATTGTGTTTTTATCGAATTAAATCCCACAGTACGAATCTAGTTGAAGCTTGCACCTTGGGATATAAAAAGTAACTAAAATAATGCTGCATAAATTTGGACTCTAATCCACAAGGAAATATAAATTTGAACTTGTAATTTTCTTAGAAAAACAAAATATCTGAACAAAAAGGCAAGTGTGGTGCCGATTTATTTTCAAGTCGTATTTCTAAATCTTTCTAAATCTTAAATGATGTACAAATAGAGCTTTAGACAAGATTCATGCGACTCTTTGAGTACTGTAGGGTAACTCTTTTTTTTTTGCGATGTTATTTCGCATGTTGCATTTAAAAATTTCAAAGAATGAAGAAATTTATTTTGCGTCACAAAATCTGATAGTTTTTTTGTTTTTAATTTAAAAAAATGTGACACAATTGACAACGTGCACTTGCAAGTTCATTAACTTTGCATTAAAAAAGAATATTTTGCTTCTTATTGTCATTTTATGTGACACTGATGACATATGTGACGATAGTGACAATTTGAACTGATCAGAGAATAAACTTATATATCTTTAACAGGGCATGTACACTTTTTTATTTCAAAGCTTAAAATGTTCCAGAAAACAAGAATTCATTTTTTTTTTTAAGTTTTTTTTTTGAAAATACAGTCGAACTTCCATAACTCGAACTTCCTTAAGTTGAATTTCTCTATTACTCAAACTTTTATTGAGAACTTTGCATTTTCAACTTTATTTTCATGAATTTTGCCCTCCATAATTCGAACTTTTATGTAACTCGTATTTCTCTATATTTCGAATTTTTTAGATTACGTTTGATGCTGAAAAGTCTCTTCGGCTCCCGGAAATTACGCCAGAAGAAATTACGCCAGAATTTTTTTTGGAAAAAACGCCAGAAAATTCTTCATACAAAATTCTGGCTTTTTTTCCTAGGAAAAAATCCCAAATTTTTCTGGAAAAATTTCGGAATTTCAGGCATTTTTTCCTAAAAATTTTCTGGCGTTTTTTCCATTTACAGAAATGGAAAAAAGGCCAAAAAAAAATATTTGGAAAAAAAGCCAGAAATAAAATTTCTGGCGTTTTTTCCTTTTCATGTTTAGGAAAAAACGCCAGAAAACTGTGTTTTGTATAAATTGTTGTAATAAATAAACAGTTTTACTACACATTCTTTGTCTCTATCATCTATTGTAAGAATTATTGTTTAGTTGCTTTCGCGAGAGTGCAACAGGCTCTATTAAGAAAAAAAAAAATACAAAGATAAGAGCGCGAAAATTAAAGAAGCAAGCCAAAATTTGGCAGACAAAAAGATAACACCAATCATGTTTCTCAACAGGATGGTGTACGAAAAAAACTGTATATGCACAGATATGGAGTCGTTAGATGACGTTTTCGAAGGTTTTTGTTTTCTAATTAATAATCGTATTTTTAAAATAATTTCTATGCACTTTTCTAGATTCTAATGATGTTGACACTAACGTTTACTCTGACGAGGAAGAAGAAGCGGAGGAACATCCTGAAGACGTAAAAGAAGCGGATGTAATATTATGTATTATATGTCAGGTCCTTCCACCAAACGTTGTGTTGTTGCCGTGCAGACATATGAAAATATGCTCGGAGTGCAACTTAAAGTTGCAAGCTCAAGCAGTTGCAGATTCAAACGAAAATTACAAATATCCATGCTGCCGGGAAATCGTAGCAGACACTTTGCAAGTTTACATTTAGTAAAAATATTTTGTTCTTTTCTGTTTTGTTAAATAAATTGTTACAAATAAAAAAAATTATTGAAAACTTTAGTAATTTTTTGCGTGGCAGCCACGGCGTAACCGCGCCGGCCCGCGCCGCGTCCGCAACACCATGGCCACGCGCGCCGGGCCGCGCCGGGCCGCGCCGCGCCCGCGACCGCCCCCCCCCGCGGGTGCATGTCAGGGGCTGTTTTTTCCTGTTGTGGTAAAATGTCTACAATATTGACCAAGTAGCGACTTTTAAAATGCAAAACATTTTCTGGCTTTTTTTCCAAATTGATATTAGGAAATTAGGCCAGAATATATCAATTAGTTTTCTGGCCTAATTTCCATTTTGGTTGCTGGTTTTTTTTCCATTTCTGTCTGGCACAATTTCCAATGTTTCTGGCTTTTTTTTCCACAAAAAAATCTGCTTCTTTTTCCAATTTGAAGCAGAAAACATTTTCTGGCGTTTTTTCAAAAAAAAAAATGCTGGCGTAATTTCTTCTGGCGTAATTTCCGGGAGCCGTCTCTTCAACTCGAACTTTTTCTCTAATTGGGGAAATCCTTTTTGTTTCAATTTTTTTGAAAAGTAGGTACTTGAGTCTAAAGGCCCTCCCAAACCAACGCGAATACTTCCTAACGACGACGAAACTTTCACCTGTCTTAATTTATTTACATGCAGATCAATGAGAGCACCCATACTGGCGCGATGCAAATCTTCGAACATTTCCAGTCGTAGCATATTCGCTCCGAATGTTTCGCGTTGGTTTGGGAATTGGGAGAGCCTTAACTGTGACTGTGATGAATCAGAGTTTGTATGTACCTATGTTTTTTATTTGAACTGCGGTTTTCAGCGGATTAAACATTTTTCATGCGGAGAAGTTCCTATAGTTTAGGTTCCATTTTTTTTGTGGGAAAAGGATGAATTCACGAATTTTAATGTCAGGAAGAAATTTCAAGCATCTTCCTTTTGAATAAAAACTGAAGGCTATACAATATATTTTACCTCAAAATACACTTTCCATTATACTGAACAACAGAGAAAGTATTAAAAAATGCCGACACTTCAAGAAACGAAAAAATCACATTGAGAAAAAAACCTCTTTAATTTGAGTGTTACCAAGGAAGTCTCCAAGAAATGAAAATCTCTCCATTTCAGGGACAATTATAAAGCATAATAAATTTTTATATATTTATAAAGCATAACACATTTTTATGTACGATATTTTTTTCAATTAGAAATGGAATTGTTCAAAAAACACACTGGATCGTTTTTTCAATGTAATTCACGAGATTGAAATTTTTTTATAAATCATACAATGAAAAAAACGTCAACGAATGATTAATGATTTTTTTAAGTTTCGATTAATCAAAAATCATTTTCTTCCTTTTAATATTCCATTGAAATAAAACGGTAAAACTTAAAATGTTGTCTCATTTCTTTGAATCAAAGTTTATATAACTCGAATTTCTTTTCTTTCATTTTTAGGGTTCGACTTATGGAAGTTCCACTGTATTCAAAAAAATTATTTTGAAAAAAGAATGTTTTTTTTTTTTTTTTAAATTACTTCAATTTTATAAGATTCCTCCATACAAACAAAAAAGTAAATTTGAATTTTTCAAAATAACTTTTTGAATATTTATATAAAAGTGATTTTAGAAAGTTCTAAAACATTCCTGTGGCCTCATGACTCATTTTTTTTTTCAAATGAAGGAATATTGATCCAATTTATGGAGTTATTTTTTGGTAGGTTATAAGCTTGATTTTTTGACATGTAAATCACCCAATTGAGGGAAAAGGCGAATATTGTCACTTAATGTTACGCTGATGAAATGTGACGATAGTGACATACATAGTAAGGGAATACATTTCTTTAACAGTATTTCTACCCATTCTTTTTTTTCAAAGCTTCAAGAAAACGCGAGTTTAATTTTCCTAAAATAGTTTAATAAAAATTTTCAAGAAATTATTTTGAAAAATTAAAATTTAGTTTATAAAAAAACTACCTCAATTTTTTGAAATTACTTCATAAAATTGTATAAATATTCAATAATTTTTTGAATATTTATACAAAGTTATTAAAAAAAAAATGCAAAATATCTGTGGACGTATGGCTCATCTCCTTTCTCGAATTAGGGAATATTGACCCAATCTATTGTGGACTGAGGGTAAATTATAAGTCCACAGTTGATTTGTGGACTCAGTGAATGGATAAAAAGTTGTTGATTATGGAGTTTTGGCCAGTGAACTTATGACCCTGCGCTTACCGAGACGATAATAATAAAGTTTTTCTATGTTAACAAATTACAAAAGTTTTGCTTCTTTCGTCCCTTGGCCAGCCCTACCTTCTCAAAAGAGTAAAATTTAGGCTTAGGTCAGACAGAACAAGGCTATTGCCCAGAATTTTTGTTTAATCCGCATCCCAGGGAAACGGCTTGCTAGATAAAGACATCGAAATAGAAGGGGACTTAAACCAACTGAGCTAACGAAATCAGCTCCGCTGCGAAGTAAACTTCTAGTGTTTAAAGTCCATATCCAACAGGAAAGAAGCAAAATGTCTGTCAAAAGCTTACTCCGTTTATGGGATCCGAGGATGCGACCAGTTGCCAATTTTAAGTGGTTACCAAAAGTAGGTCAGAGCCATATGGTCTGTCATTAATACACCCCTTCTCCTTTTCTTGCATCAAAGCTTGATCCGGCTTTGGTTTTATCTTTTATTCGTCGTTTTTACCCTCGTTTGATGTTCACTTTCATTCATTTGGCTTATTTTGTTTCAGGCGATCCCGCACACACTAATACTTAATTCCCTTTACTTTATTTCGGGAGTCCTGCTAGTAATAGCGTTAGAAATCCATTTACCACACGCAAATACATTCTACACGATTTCATGTTTTCAAAGATGGGTGATGGACGAATTATGGGACAAGGGGGGTTATATGAAGGGGGTTTATATGAAGGGGGGTGGGTGGGTGGTGCTAAACGTGCCTCAGTCAATACAGGTAGTAATGTATGTGCGGGTAAGGTACAAAATAATGATTTTGCTTGAGAAATCATCGTTGCTATTTGAGATTTCCTTTGCAAAGCATAAACACGAAAAGCCTGGGATGGTTTCTTTTTGAAAATGCGATGGCAATGGCGGGCGGAAACGAACAAAAAACGAAAAAACAAAAAATAATCCTATTGGAAAATTACTCTGCTGTGTAATGTGTTCCTTATATGTGTACGTAAATAGGAGGAGTATTTGAGTATATTATTAAACGAGTGCTTATATTTTATTATTTTCGTTTATAAATACGCCAGCAAGAGGCTCACTGTGGTTTAAGTATGAAAAATCATGTTTCACCTTGGGAAGTAGGTTCCTATTATACAGGATGTATGGAGCATTTAAATTTAAGTTATTTATATAAATTTATAATACCCGAAACCCGAATAAACAGAGCTATTTCTTGCACAAATTTACTTGATTTTCTGGGGAAAACCCGCATGAACGATTTTAAATCGCCTGAAGAATGTGCGGTGATTCGGTTCGGCATTTAAAAATGCTGATCGATTTTTTTGTTTTTTTTGATATCAATTCGACTATATATACAGTACAGTCGAATGGGTGGGAGTGTCTGATACAGAAATAAAACGATTCAATTCACTAAATCGAAATAAAATCCAATTCAAGGACGTGGACTTCTTTTTTTTTTATTGTCGATGAATTTTTTGTTGGTTTTTCTGATCTTTTGAAAAAAAAATCAACACTGTATTGATTTCAATTGTTGGTTCATTTGTTCAAAAGCCTGTGCCGGGCAATTTGGATTTTATGTTTGGTTTAGTTAGTTAATTAAGGTTTTTTGAGAATGCTGCAAAAAAAGCTAAGGGGCTACTGAGGGAGTACAAAAAGTCTAATAAGGTGCCAACTGCAAACTGGAAAGACAGATTCGTGAGGTGATATTGTGCCGAAGTCACTCTTCTGGTATTTCTTTTGTAAATTGAAGAAATTAGGAGAAATGACCATCAGAAAACTTGTCTCACTGAAGCAAATGTATACGAAACATTGCCAATTAAGATCAAGAATTTTGGCATTTTTTGGCAATATGACTTGCGTTTTGTCGTAAACGAGTACAACGTGTGCAATGAATACCTACACTGTGATATGTGATTGTTAGCAGAACTATATCTTATGACTGGAATTGGAAATTGGAGCAATTGAAAGTGTAGTTCTTCTGTTGCCATTTTCTCTCTCTCTCTTTCTACTCATTTTCTCAAAAAGAATTTTGGTTAGATACTTATTTTGACGTATTCGGTAAATCCTAAAAATAACATTAAATTTCAACCATTACTTTGATTTTATAGGGTTGTAAACTCAGTTTTTATTATTTGGAAAAATCTCAAGACAAAAAGTGTAGGTAGCTTACGAAATTCTTGAATATTATATACAAATAACACTTAAGAGCAAAAGATTGTGAGAAAACTGGCGCAAATCTTAAAATTTACATTTCCTATATAACCTCTCGGTGTAAATATGATAATGTATTTCTCACCTAAAATTGATAGTTTTTGAGTAATAGATATATAAAAAAAGGAGATTATACTAATTTCCCCTCAAAAAATCTGAAGCCCTATTCCAAAGTGAGGGTACTTTGAAGGAAAATGCAGATTTCCACTAAAATTAAGCTTTGTTAAGTGAAAGCCTAATTTTCCTGGGCTAAAAAGTTCCTTTAGCATTTATCTACTATCAGCTGTTTGCGAGATATTATGGACGAATGTGAAAAAAAAAACATATTTTTTGTCCCTCCCAACTCGCCTACGATGTTCCTTGAGCTGTGAATTAATTTTATGATATTTTGTTAGTTGTGAAATTGATATAAAGGGTGGTTTTTTAGACTTAATTTTAGAATTAATTGTTCATAAGAAACATAATTTTTGGAATTATATAAACATAGAAAATGATTTTCCCATTTTACAAAAATCCTAATTTACCCTTCATTTTCTATTTAAAACTTAAATATCAAACAAGTTAAAATATTTTCCAAATTACAATCAAATTTAAATCATAACAAAAATTACAAAAAAAACCCAAACATTTAATTGTGATGCCTCATCATTTTATTGTGATGCCTCATCATAATCCAAAAATGAACAAAAAAAATTAGAATTCCAAATAACACACATCAGGAAAAACCGATTGAATGAGGTTTTGTTATGATTTATTACGTTAATTGATTGACTTAAACATCTGACAGATCATCGCATCAAATAAACCAGAATTCCTGTGATAAATTAGAAAAGTTTATAGCCTTTTCAGACTTCTCACTCACCAAATAGTTAAATATTCATGCATTATATATTTAAATAATTCATTGGCAGTGCCTGCCTGTGCACGATTCTGATATTTTGAGTTAAACAGAAATCCAAAAATAGAAATTGCATCCTAAAACATAACAATTTCAATGAAAATAAAATCTCAATTATTTTCCATCTTTTTGCATTTTATATAGATTGTGGTGTTTGTATATCTTCATATACTGGTATATCGTGGTAGGATGCTGATGAAGGAGAAGATTGTATAAATTTCGATTGATAAATGGTGGCAGCACGAACAATGCCACTCACACTCAGTCAGGCGCGTGTTACTTCTGACTTTTGAACAAAAAAAAAAAAAAATTAAAATTATGGCAAATTTTCATGCGAAAACTTTTTCTCTAGATTTTTGCAAATTTTGTTTTTTTGTTTTCTTTCCTCTGATGGTGTTATTTATAAGTTTTACTTCTAGTTGTGGGGTTGTCTTTAAAATTTCGTCAAGAACTCTTATCCAGGGTCACCTCTCAGCAGCGCCTGTGTGATACCAGAGAATGTTGTTTTAAGATAAATACAGTCAATAGATGCGCTAGAAACTGAAACACTGTAACAAAACATTTGACAGACTATCCAATCAATTTGTCTTAAATTTATCAATCAGCAAAAATATTCAAGAATTTTATAAGGGTACTATGAGAGGAAGACATTTCCTCCAAGCAATGATATCGATTGAATCTAAACTTGCTACCGTTTTCAACCAAAGATTTTTTTTCCTGGAGTCCCACAGGAATCTACCCTAGGACCAATCATCTTCTTGTTTTACGCGTGAACGAGCTTTCACAAGAATATAAACACTGTCTGGTTTATTTGGAAGTTACTTTAGACATGCCAATTATAACAGTTTTGGTTTCCAAAATTACTGTTTATGCGGCCCCGCAGGCCAGGGCCATTTGCCGGTGGGCATACTTCAGGGAGCCAGAGTTTTTTTTTTGTTAAGGTCGCGCGAGGCGCGTTAACGCAAGCCCACTTTTAATGGCGAAACACTCTTATAACTGTTATAAATTGGCATGTTTCTAGTCACGTCCGGTTTCTTTATACGCTGATGATGGGCATTTGTCCTTGGGGTTCGTATAGTCAATACTTTTGTCTTGTGCACTTAAGGCCTCCAAGACCGCATTGTATCGGACAACATATGTGTAAATAAATCAATTTTAAATTTCAACACAAAATGATATTCTCCCAGCAGAATGTCAAGCAGCACCCCTATTATCATGGCGGCTTAATGAACAACACCTTTTGAGCAGAAATAAATACCGGCCCTGTGTATTTGTACATATATATTTTCCTAGAAGATGTTGATTTTGATGAAACAAGTCATAAATTAACACAAAGATTTGGAAACAACCACACCAAATGTTCCTTCCTCTCAGTATCTAATATAATTAATGCAAAAATATTGTTCTCTATTTAATTTTACAACCGCAAATTGTTTAGTTTTTTTTCGTTTGAATTTGAAGGTTAAAATGAATTAATTGTATATGGTCTTGCCAATGGTCATGGCTGATATAATTTTTAAATTGTGTGAATATAGTTTTTGAATGCCAAATGGTTGAAAAGACAAATATTTTCAAGCTCAAATTGAAGTAGCATCAGTTTTTTATTTTTTTTTAATTTTGATGTAATTTGTTGCATTTCATTTTTTATACATTGTAATTTTTGGGATATAATTGACCATAAAATACTAAAAGAAATCTGTATGACAGTTAAATGAAAGAAAGTAGGTAGTAACATTCGAACTGTTTGGTACAAAAAAACGTTAGATCAGGATTTTTTAAATAATATTTGTATATATACATTTTTGTAACATTTATATGTATTGTATTTTAAAGCATTTGATAATATAAATTAAACACGTAATTTCAAAAAAATTCATTAAACTGTTTTCAATATTTATTTTTTAAAGCCAAAAATTGTGTAGGTATTATTAAAGCTATGGTCCGTATTTTGGTAGCAAAAAATGACAAAAAAAACTGCTATTAAAGGTA
Organism: Leucozona laternaria; assembly: GCA_932273885.2. Lineage (NCBI taxonomy): Eukaryota > Metazoa > Arthropoda > Insecta > Diptera > Syrphidae > Leucozona > Leucozona laternaria. Next base: position 14,340,412 of record OW026368.1, on the reverse strand, counting down.
TTTGCTACGTGAGCATTTTTTGATTTTCAACTTTCTCTTTAACGGCTAAACCGATTTTGATTAAATTGTGTATACAAAGGTCCTTTTAAGTTTAAATAATATTGCATTTACATATGTATATGTATCTAAAAATTTCCTTGACTCTCTGATGTCAAAATCCATCCCAAAGTTGTCTTGTTGTTTGATCGTCAGCGCAGAATACTGTCCATGCGTTGACGGCTGCGTTGACAACTACGTTGACATTGTTTTTACCTTTAAAGCATTGAGTTTTTTCGTTGAACGTGTAATCACCCTGAGCAAATGTTTGGACACATTGACGCAAACCTTTGACCATAATTCCAACGTTGACATGTGTCATTCGTATGTGATCCTCAATGTGTTATGCGTTGACATGGTCAACGTTGATGGTCCATTGACAGTGTGTTGATGATTTTTTTGGTGACGTCAGAGAGTCAATGCGTTGAGCATTTACATTGACCGTCTAATCATAGCTTTAGCAATAATTAATTGGAATTATTGAATTATTGATTCAAAAAAGATTTTAACGGCCTTTAGTCCATACAAATTGGCGTTTCATCCCTCAATGAGTTGACTAGGGAAGGTCTGTCAATACGCAATTTATGTTATATTCAATTCAACTTACATGAATTTTTTGCCAAAAATCCAATGTGAACTACATATATCCAAGAAGATTAAAATTCTTAATCATTAAGCTGGAAATGTTTGCCCAGGGCCATTAGGCTTTGTTTTTATATGAAGGTTTAATAGTACAAATTGCAAGGCCCTCACTATAGTCAACTGATGAGTCCAAGTGAGATCGCCGGGACGAGACGCCAATTTTTATGGACTAAACGCCGTTAAAAGCTAGTTTAACATTTTCTCTCATTTCTCTCCTACAAATTCTATGCAACTTGAACTCCAAGAGCAATCGATTGCGATACACTCGTACATTCTATTTTTATAAAAATCATTAGAGCCGTCTTCGAAACACAAAAACAGTTTCTTAACGTTTGTATGGCAGGTACTTTTATTTTTGGCTGCAAAAAATTTTTCCTCAAGAAAATCAGCTAAAAATCTTAAGTTACAAGTTTGAAGATAATCGCTTCAGTGGTTTAGCCTTTATGTAAATTCAGACATATACAGAAAGACAGTAGATGTATGAATATTGTCCATAATATCTCAAGTTCGATTTCTTACGAATCCTAAATTTGCTCTTTAGCAGTAACAGATATACCCTACCTTCCAATAAGGAAATCCCAAAAGGTGAACCGGGTCATCATTGAAATTCATGTTCCGGTTTTTACGAACGCCTCCAAAATGTTCCAAAAAGGGGTAGGGAGTGGCATCTTTTCAGAAGACCCGCATCATCCATATAAAAAGATCAAAATAGCTCTTGAATGTTTAGTATTATCTTCGAACCGAAAGTGCCTTACAGTTTGAGGCTTAAAATACATTTTGCACATGAAAATTTGTCAATATAGAAATATGATACCAATTCTAGCTTCTACGATGATTTTCATCAGGAGCTATAACCAAAAGTTCTTCCCTATAGAACGGCTTAAATTAAATTCCTCTTTTAATCTTTTAAGATAATCATTATCTATTTTTGGAAAACAAATCAAACTGAGAACACGAGAACCAAACAGAAACCTCTTCATCTCTTTCGTATTCGTATCGTCACAAATGAATATTTGATTAAAATCTTGACCTATTTAGGAATATCTAATATCTATCGAACTCCAACATTTTCTTTTTGTTCCTTTTGTAATAGAACAAGAGTAAATAACATATAAAATATACAAATCCTTTTTACTTGCGATATAGGTACTATATGGGAAGTTATGGATTCGTACAAAAAATCGAACTCGAGATTTTGATCAAACTTTACATTACGATGATAGAGAAGTCAAAAAAAGTGGGTCTCGCAAAAACGTCCGTCTGTCTGTCTGTCTGTCTGTCTGTCGGTTCGACTACAGCCTAAACGGATGGGTCGATTTTCTTTAAACTTGGTACTTAGCGTTTTTTGGACATTCCCCCCACCCGTTTTTTTCTCTTTTTTTTTAGGACCAAAATTAACAGTAGCAGTCATACAAAATTTCTTGGCCAAAAAGGAAAAACTTATTTTTCTCAAATCCAGCGATACCGAATTTGTTTTTAAGAATTCAATAAATTTAAATAGTTATAAGTTGCCGTTTAATAAAAAAAATGGTTCCGAAAAATGGTTATTAATGGTACCTCCCAAAGAACCATTTTTTTGATTTTCGCTTTTCTCGAAAATGGTTAAACTGATTCTGATCAATTTTTTTATGAAGAAGTATTGACACATTCATAATAATATTGTGTACCAAAATTTTCAAAAAAATATATTTTAGATTTTTAAAAAAAGTTTTAATATTTTTTTTTGAAAACTCAATATTTCAAAAACGACTTGGTCGATTTTTATTAAACTTAGTAAATAGCAGTTGTTTAACTTTATCTAGAAGATTTTTGACAAAAATTATTCTAATACCCAAAAATAACGGTGCCTCCCATACAAATGTTAAAAAACCGTTAAGAAAAATATTTTGTTTCTCAAAAACGACTCCTACGATTTTCATAAAAGTTTTTTTGTGTGTTAAAATTAGTACGATCTACCATTTAAAATGTTTAAAGTTTATATTTTAGGTTTATTAACAGTACCTCTCATAGAACGGTTTCTTTGATTTTCGACTATCTCAACATCTGATCAACCCGATAAAATTAGATTTTTTATACAGAAGCTTGCAACAAATATAAATAAAAGTGCGTATCAAAATTTTCTAAAAAATGATTTTTGGATTTTTAAAAAAAAAATTAAAATTATTTTTTGAAAATTCGATATTTCGAAAACTGGTAGCAGATTTTTTTGTGAAGTTCAATTTTTAACGCAACATTAATAATTGCTTTAAATTGGCGTACCAATTATTTTTCTCAAAAATGTTAACGAAATTTTATATATAAAAAATTAATTATTTTTAAAACCGCTCCTATTATTTTCAAATTTTTTTTCTCATAAATAAAGATTTATATAAGAAATCAGATGGTGTACATCGCGTTGGGTTAAAACGGATTCAAAGTATTTTAATCAATTTCTTTCTAATTTTGTTGATTTAAAACAATTTACCAGTTTAAATAGTATAATTTCGTTTTATGCATATTGCATATGTGCAACACTAGGCTATATTGTTAATTTTTTATACTCACATAATACCACCTGAAACTAAACTAAGATTTGGCAAATGGATAAGATATATACTCCTATAGCTAATTTATTTCAGACTATAGAACCACAATGTGATCGCGCATAAGAGCAAGTTCGTGCGACCCAGTCGTGCATATTTTTTTCTTTCGATTTCATTATCCTCGCATTGAAAAAAATCCAAAAAATATTATATATGTACACAAAACGTAAAACAAAGATACATCTTCTCTGCGAGTGCCAAGCTTTTGCTCTTGTCAAAATGTCTCTTCCATAGAATTATTTCCATTTTCATTTATGCACATATGAATGTCACCATAATTTTTACCCTAAAGCGACACTCGCTCACTCAGGATGTGATCCCATTATTCGTTAATACTTCCGTTTTTGTTATTTTGTTAAATTCCATCATGTAAATAAAATGTCACTAGTCCCTGAGTATCTGATGGGTTCCTATATATATGTAGTATAAGTTCCAGATATAACAAAACATAAGGATGTTTTATTTAAAGGGTTATCTTAAATGAATTCAAATTGGTGTGCCTTGTTGAATTTTAATGAAGTCTCCGAGATTCGCCCAAAATAAGAGAAAACAGAGAGGGCTTTGTTTGACTCTATAACTATGCTAGAGTGATGCTACATGAGCTGAGCATCTAAGAACAAACTAAATACAATAGCTCATCAATTATTCTGGTCACAAAATCAATTTTATTTGTAATATTATCCTTGGAAGTTAGCTTTTTCTCCATGATTAGGTTATACTTTCTAGAAGAGGTCCTTTAGGTTTTATATGAATAATTACCTTTGTTAAGCTAACAAAAGACAGCAATTTTCAAATAGCGTTTAGATAACAGATTTTGTAATAGGATTATAAAATCATCAAATCAGGTAAATTTTAACATAACAGTCGACTCTGCTTATAAATAACTGCAATTGAAGTTTGGAGAAATTTCTTCCAGTTCGGCTAGGTTCACCACACAATGGTGAATCTTAGCTAATCAAATTTAATTTTATTTCGAGCTAGGTTTTATTTAATACCAAAAATCCACATATAAGGGTTTTTCCACCTGGGCTCTATGTGGAGAACTTATAATGGGTGTTTTTTTTTTAGACGTGTGGTTTTCAAGAAGAAATAAAACGCATATAATTTAATGTTATCGCCAAAAATTCAGCTTAATTATAAAGATAAGGGTTTGTCATTCTGTTTTAAAAATGATTTCGGGCAAGCGGCCGCTGCCGTGGCTGGCTCGAATAAATTCCAGGGGAGAGGCCCAATTTTCGACCAATTTTTGCAGCAATTGGGGCCGTATATCAGCAATAACACACCGAATATTCTCTTCCAAGACGTCAATCGTCTCGGGCTTATCTGCGTAGACAAACGACTTCACATAACCCCACAAAAAAAAGTCTAGCGGTGTTAAATCGCACGATCTTGGAGGCCACGCCACAGGCCCACGACGCGAGATAATGCACTCACCAAAAGTTTCCGTTAATAAATTGTTTGTTTCGTTGGCTGTATGGCATGTAGCGCCGTCTTGTTGGAACCGAAGGTCGTCCACATCAACATCTTCCAATTCAGGCGTGAAAAAGTAATAAATCATGGCTCTATAGCTTTCCCCATTGACTGTAACATTATGGCCGGCTTCATTTTTGAAGAAATATGGACCTCTGCCCATAGACTTTGCAGTGACTTTTTGAGGATGTAACGGCGTCTCATTAATGGCTTTAGAATTGTGTCCACTCCAAATACGACAATTTTGCTTATTAACGTACCCATTCAACCAAAAATTAGCTTCATCGCTGAACAGAATTTTCTTGTGAAAATCGGGATCAACAACGATCTTGTTTCGAGCCCATTTTGCACAAATTGCAAACGTTGTTCAGGAGTAAGTCTATTTATTGATGTGTAAACATTTATGCTGGGGGTAGAGTGAAAAAAAAACGTGAACGTTCGTGTGCAACGTTACGTCGTGCAACGTTACGGTGTGCAACTAGGATGGGTGCTTTCAGTGAAAAAAATCTTAAAGCGGGATATACATTGTTCAAATGCTTGTCATGCATAGAGAGTGTATTAGTAAATATGAAACACGTATACGTTGTGTGTATGCTTGAAGCAAAATCAAAAAGTTTTGATTTTTGTTCAATCAGGTAGCCAGAATTGGAATAATGTATATTTGAGAATGATTGCTTGATCAAGCATAGGCACATTCTCGCATAGATATTTAATTAAAAATGAATGATTGAAAACTCATGCATGAAGTGTGTATATGTAACGTCAAAAAAAATTATTAAAACACTCTCACATGCATGACAAGCATTTGAACAATGTATATCCCGCTTAAGATATCCTTCAAGCAAAAACAAGTCCGTTTTGGATCCGCGCACGTTGATGTTTACACATATTAACCGTGAGTCCCGGCACTCACATAATTTTTTATTAAATGGAGCATAAATCAAGTGACAGCTGTCAAAAATACCAACTCCGAAAAAAGAATTGCCAGATTGAAAACCACACGTCTAAAAAAAAAAAAACACCCTGTGTAACAAAACTCATTCAGCTTGTAAAAATTTTCAGTTGAACAAAGTATTTATATGATAATTGTGAACAAAATGTTATTTGATGTATTTCACATTTTAGTTAACCGATATTTTAAGTTAAGCGTTGTTCCAATAAGCGGAGTTGACTGTATTTCCATTATTTATTGGTTCCCATCTCAAATTGGTCTTTGAATATGAAAATCTATTCGATGAAGCAATTTATGTTTGATATTTATTACGATGCATATTTGACATTAATTTTATTATTTGTTTTACACTCGATATTTTAAATATGTCTCAGAGAGGAATTGTAATAAAATTATAAATGAACATGAACACTGACGCGCAAACAATCAATAAATTATGAAAAAAAAAAATGAATTCCTTTGATGAGTCACTAATGGACGACACTCATAAAGTCATAAATATTTCACTTTCGCTTCCTAATGCATTTATAAAGAGAAGAGAGAATGTAAAATATTATTATCTCTTTTTGTTTTTGTTATTATTTTTTTTTTTTTATTTTGCATTTTTATATTTTAAGAACAAAATGATTTTCTAAGAATTATGTAAATTATCATTCATTGATTCACTCCTCTGACAAGTGTAGTGGAGTGTGTGTTAGTGTGTGTGTGTTTAGGTTTACTCACCTCCTTTGGACGAGCTAAATGTTCGAAGTCTATCTACATCTTGATCCTCTCCATCGCTCACTTGTAAGTGATGCATATTGAGTGATGGTACATCCAGGAAGGCATTTGATTTTCTCTGTCCTGAAAAAAAAAAAAAAAAAACAACAAAAATTAATTCAATTTTAAAAATATTGATTAACATTTTTTAAAATAAAATTTAAAGAAGAAACCTTTGGAAAACATTTTTATTGGATATAAGATAATAATTATTCTAAATTGCTGGTTTTTACTTGCGATATAGGTACTATATGGGAAGTTATGGATTCGTACAAAAAATCGAACTCGAGATTCTGATCAAACTTTACATTACGATGATAGAGAAGTCAAAAAAAGTGGGTCTCGCAAAAACGTCCGTCTGTCTGTCTGTCTGTCTGTCTGTCTGTCGGTTCGACTACAGCTTAAACGGATGGGTCGATTTTCTTTAAACTTGGTACCTAGCGTTTTTTGGACATTCCCCCCACCCGTTTTTTTCTCTTTTTTTTTAGGACCAAAATTAACAGTAGCTGTCATACAAAATTTCTTGGCCAAAAAGGAAAAACTTATTTTTCTCAAATCCAGCGCTACAGAATTTGTTTTTAAGAACTCCATAAATTTAAATAGTTATAAGTTGCTGTTTAATAAAAAAAATGGTTCCGAAAAATGGTTATTAATGGTACCTCCCAAAGAACCATTTTTTTGATTTTCGCTTTTCTCGAAAACGGTTAAACTGATTCTGGTCAATTTTTTTATGAAGAAGTATTGACACATTCTAAATAATATTGTGTACCAAAATTTTCAAAAAAATATTTTTTAGATTTTTAAAAAAAGTTTTAATATTTTTTTTTGAAAACTCAACATTTCAAAAACGACTTGGTCGATTTTTATTAAACTTGGTAAATAGCAGTTTTTTAACTTTATCTAGAAGATTTTTGACAAAAATTATTCGAATACCCAAAAATAACGGTGCCTCCCATACAAATGTTAAAAAACCGTTAAGAAAAATATTTTGTTTCTCAAAAACGACTCCTACGATTTTCATAAAAGTTTTTTTTTGTGTTAAAATTAGTACGATCTACCATTTAAAATTTTTAAAGTTTATATTTTAGGTTTATTAACAGTACCTCTCATAGAACGTTTTCTTTGATTTTCGACTATCTCAACATTTGATCAACCGAATAAAATTAGATTTTTTATACAGAAGCTTGTAACAAATATAAATAAAAGTGCGTATCAAAATTTTCTAAAAAATGATTTTTGGATTTTAAAAAAAAAAATCAAAATTATTTTTTGAAAATTCGATATTTCGAAAACTGGTAGCAGGTTTTTTTGTGAAGTTCAATTTATAACGCAACATTAATAAATGCTTTAAATTGGCGTACCAATTATTTTTCTCAAAAATGTTAACGAAATTTTATATATAAAAAATTAAATATTTTTAAAACCGCTCCTACGATTTTCAAATTTTTTTTCTCATAAATAAAGATTTATATAAGAAATCAGATGGTGTACATCGCGTTGGGTTAAAACGGATTCAAAGTATTTTAATCAATTTCTTTCTAATTTTGTTGATTTAAAACAATTTACCAGTTTAAATAGTATAATTTCGTTTTATGCATATTGCATATGTGCAACACTAGGCTATATTGTTAATTTTTGTATACTCACATAATACCACCTGAAACTAAACTAAGATTTGGCAAATGGATAAGATATATACTCCTATAGCTAATTTATTTCAGACTATAGAACCACAATGTGATCGCGCATAAGAGCAAGTTCGTGCGACCCAGTCGTGCATATTTTTTCTATGGTTACACCAATTTTGTTTTAATTTTGTCTCTTAAAAAAGGGTGTTTTTTTTTAGACGTGTGGTTTTCAAGAAGAAATAAAACGTATATTATTAAATGTTATATGGCCAAGAATTAAGCTTTATAATAAAGATAAGGGTTTGCCATTATGTTTTAAAAATGATTTCGGGAAAGTAGCCACCGCGGCTGGCTCGAATAAATTCCAGCCAAGAGGCCCAATTTTCGACAGCTAAAATTGTTGCGCGCGATGGCGGATGGACTCATTCGGATCTTCTTCGATATTCTGCTCCACAGCAGCAATAGGGTCTTCGGCGTCTCTGAGGATGCGCATTATCCACTAAAGTAAACGTGGTGCGAAACCGATCCATAGTTGCTCGAATTTATGCAATTTTGTGATTATCTCGACCGAATATTTGACGCAGCTCACGATGGGTTGCGCAAACCGAAACATTATTTTGGTAATAAATTTGCACAATTTTCAAACGTAGTTCAGGAATTAAACTATTAATTATTAAATGGCAAACCACACTGAGCATAAATCAAGTGACACCTGTCAAAAAGACCAACTCCGCAAAAGGTATTGCCAGATTGAAAATCACAGGTCTAAAAGAACATCCTTTAATTAAAACAATTTTGAATTTATAAATTTTCAAAAATCAAACAAATATCCATTTTATTGTACTTTTGACTTTTTTAAAAATTTCTCATATTGGGTGTGTTTTTTTTTGTAATCACATAAAAGTGCACAAAAATACGCCATGTATAACAGTTATAATATTTATTATTCTGTTTTATATGCTCTTATTTATTTAAGTGGAAAAGTTTATCGCCATTATCTAAGCGGAGTGTGGTTGTATTTTACAGGGAAATTATTTTTTAAGCGGGTATACAAACACTTAAAATACACCTATTATATTGGACCATTAAAATTTATCTTCACCGTGTGTCTGCATTACCTACAGTTGTTTACTATAAGAGCAAGTGCTTGCGATCCTAAGGTTTATAAAGGGTCCGCCAAATAACTTCTTTTTTTTTTGAAAATGACGCAAAACCTCGAGTGTAGCTTCGGCTGTGTGGCACGTAGCGCCGGCATCCTGTTGAAACCAAATGTTGTCAATATCCTCCTCTTCAATTTTTGTGAACAAAAATTCGTTCAACATGGCCCGATAACGATTTGCCATTGACTGTAACGGCCACTCCTTGCTCATTTTCGAAAAATGGCCCAATTATGCCTCTGGACCAAAATCCACACCCAACAGTGACTCGTTTTGGGTGTATCGGCTTTTCAATGTATGCGTCCGGGTTTTCTGTGCCCCAAATGTGACAATTTTGCTTGTTTACTACCCGCCAAGATCAAAATGAGCTTCATCTGAAAAGATGATTTTTTTGGCAAAATCGGCATCTTCTCTAAGTCGATCGCAACCCCACTTAGCGAAGCGTATACACAACCATATTCGTTCAGCGGAAGGATAAAACTAATTATCTGTTAAATCAGACATGAGCTAAGTGTTACCATTCACGAAATAAGCACTAGTTGAAAAAAAAACGTTAGATGGCGGACCCTTTATTAAGTTTTTTAAATCTTGTGACACCAGGACATTTATACTTCATATATAAAACCAGGCAGCTTCACTTCATATATTTTTAATAAAATATTACTTAAATTTAAAGCGATTTTATTTTAACTAACAGAATATGCATTTAAACTTCAAGTAGACTATGTATTTTTAAATAAATAGGAATATGTTGTCTTATTTTAAGAAATTTAATCGCCTTGGGACTTTTTAATATAAATAATTAAAAAACATATTTTTTTATCACAAACATCTAACATTTTGTCATTACATCAATGTGCATGTCCTATTAATAAATTACATATAATATCCTTGTTCCTGTCCCATAAACATACCTCTATACTGTATACCTCTGGCATCATCAGAATATGAACAAGCACAACAGCTCTACATACCTAAATATGTATATACCATCCGAGTTACTGAAGAATTAAGATCATCTGGATTCAAAATTTCTGTATTATTTCGGCAAACTTCTCTGATATTAATGTTTTAACATTTAAGAAACCTCAATCCCCTTTAGGAGGAGGTAGAGAATAATTTTTTCCCTTAGGGAAAAGGAGGATTATTTTAATAACCTGCTAAACCTTTTTCCAGACTTCATTTATAATCTTATATAAAAGTACCTACCTAACTTAGTTCCTTATCAATTATATCGCACCTGGAAGAATTTTTCATCTTTCATTTAGCAAAAAAAAAAAAAAAAATTGCTCCACAAACCCTTTGTGCAGAGGAAACATTCAACAAAGTATGTTCTCAGCCGCGGAGATACTTAGCTCACCTTTAAACAAAGAGTCTTATATTCGTAACACATCTAAGGAGCAAATGTTTTGTTCAAGGAATATCAAAAAAAAAAAAAATGGAATATTTTTATCCTTGACAACCAAACATAAACAACTTTTAGTCTTAATTAATGGCATCCAACATTTGTGACTTCTTCTGCAGGATATTATAGAACGCACACCTGTCAGCAGCAGACAGTATATAAATATCTTATGTAGTTAGTTACAACAAAAGGACCACAAAAAATTACACCAAAATGTTAATAAATCGCATCTGCTCCCGAGGGATGTTGAATGGTTACCCGCTATCTTCCTACAAGCTCCTGGGATTTTATGAAATTTATTTAAGATGGGTATCAATATTTAAGAGGGAAAAAGTAGGATTTCAAAGCCATCTGTCAATTGTTCGCTGGGTTATTTATTTTTAATCATCTTAAGGCAAATATATGCGAGCTTCATTTAAATTTATTTATTTCGCCTAAGGGATTTTCTAGAATTGCAATTTAAGGTTTTTCTTCCTGACGACGCTGCAATTCCTTAAGGGCTTTTATCGGTGATTGTTTTTTTTTTATCAGAATCTTGATTTATTAACAACTTTTGGCATTTTAAAAAAATAGAATGAAACAATATTTAAAAAGTAGGAAAGTATTAAAGTATTCGACTGCCTGACACCCCCCCCCCCCCCAGTAATGCCACCCACAAAAAGGAATAATTTAATTTGAAGTCGTGATTATAAGTGTGAACAATTTAATTGCAATTATATTACATATATTATTTATTTTTTTAAAATTAATAAAGGGGAATTCAACCTCAAGACAAAGTCAGTCTGGTGGCAAGATTTCTTTCTGTCACGCTCAAAAATGAACGACTCACCGTTGGTCTACAATAAAAGGTAAATTTTTTAGAGGAGGAGAACTTTGAATTGGCAACACTGTTTTCTGTGACAAGGTTACAGCCAATTTGACAGTTCTCCGTTGTATTGAGGTTGATTTGATTAGTAGGAAGTTGTTCAAATTTTTTTTTTTAAGAAACTCATCTGGCATTACGCGTGCATTTTATGGTGTTCAGCACGATGGCGCCACGTTTCCCCTTCAACTGGACCCTATATTTACGTTATTAAATTATTTGTTCTGATGGGGATAGGTGCAGATACGCAAAGAGTGTGTGAATATTGAATGCCATGTACGCGCCAGCCGCGATGGCCGCAAGCCCGAAATCTTAGCACCACATATCTGAGATATTCTCAATTGGTTAAAAAAGGTCAACTTTAGTTTCAGAAATTTGTTAGCCATAAAAAATTTTGAATCTATTGTGAAAGTTTTTCAAGGTCATAAACGATTTTAAGCACCTCGCGTATGAAGTTTTCAAACAAAAAAAAATTATGGGAATCCCAGAGGACTCACGGTTAATATGTGTAAACATCAACGTTTTTCCAAGCGCAGTTTTGAGGATCCATATTTGGATCCGTATGCGTAGTCGTCCGTATACGTTGTTGACTAAGTGCACGGATCCAAACGGACTAGTTTGCTAGAAGGGGATCTTCAGATTGTCGTCACTGAACGTAACCAATATCTTTTTATGCATATTTTCGTAACGTAACGTGCTACAATGTAAAGTATGGGACCTCGTAAAGTCGCACAGAGGAAAGTCCACGTTGTTATTTCACTCTACCGCTGGCAAAGAAGTTTACACATAAAATCATCTGAAAGGTCTCGGTGAGCTCAGTTAAATTCAGTAATTGTTTGGGCATAGTTTTTTTTAATGGGTTTTTAAAGATTCACATTCTATACGACTTTCAACTTTTTTTTTTAAATTCGTAAAAAAAGTATGGTTGACTTATTTCTGAAGAAAAGATAACCATTTTTGACCAATTACTGATTTTTGTATGCTAATATCCCCACATATGGGGTGCTAAGTTCCCGAAGCCACCATATTAGTACCATAAACAATTCTCCGCCTCTAAAACAAACCCCCGTTATTATAAAACTAAATGAGGCATCAACAAACCTTATTCCTAGTGAACTATCGAACAACTTGTGCATGCATTGCATAAGTATAAATAATTAATCGGACAACATACCCCGCAAAATGATATTTAATAATTTTGTATTGTACACATTAACCTATGTCTTCAGATCGTCGAACTCAGAAAATAATTCCGCCCTAAATAATGAGAAAATAAAAAATCACCCCGTACACTCTCCGCCCCCCCCCCCCCCTCTCACGCACCGTAATAATTAATAAATTTGAAATAAAAAATAAAAGCAATTAATGCCGTAGCTATACTTGTGCGACAACGGACAACGGAAAACCGAAACAATATCAATTATTTATGAATGTCACACATCGCTCAGGCCGCCACTGCTGCCGCGCCGCTGGCCGGGGCAGAAAGTCACGTCAACAACAGCAAGCAACATATTGTTTCATCGTCATTGTGTGTCGTGTTGAGTGATGTGTTGAATGTGTGGTTCTTCTGTTGTTTTCAATTAAGTTTCACAATTCCCAAGCTACCCGTCACCGCTAACAGTATATGTATGTATACTGTATAGTCCCCCCACCTGATGTTGAGGGAACATAATCGAACAATATATTTTTTTCTGGGTATTCAATATGTCGTCTAAAATTAACAAAACACCTCCTTTCGCCCTGAGGAATTACCTCACTAACCGCCATTTTATATATTGATCCTTGTTCGCGCAGTGGCCATTAAAGTGTTTATCGTTATATTGCGTCCCCTAAGTCAAACTAAGCCCGACCAACAGGTGGTGGTGGCTTTACCCGCCTCCAACATAGGCACTCATCAATTTCTAAATTACAACCTTAATAAATGATAGAACAGCGGTTAGATGAACCAGCAACAAATCTGGGTCAAACGAAGGTGGTTTTTTGTTTTCCGCTCAAAGGAAGACAACGACCGGGCAGGTAAACAAAAACCCCAATCAACCAAAAAAAGAAGAAAAAAAAAACAAACCCGAAAATTGGATTTACAAGTTTGGCTATTAAATCAAAGTTCTTTTGAGGCTGAAATGGAATTTTCATGTTTTTTTTTTTTTCTGCCCCAAACAAATCCCACTTCCTGCCTGGAATCCTTGAAAATTGTTAAGTGACCAACACAACGTATACGGGGATTGTGGGTTTTTCTTATGTTTATGTTAATTAACTCAAAGGCCCGTGCCATACCACAGGTGATTTTGATATTTCTTTGGCACCTCTATTGTAGACATTTTGAGCTCAAAAGTCACAGGACGCGAATCGCAATGGGTGAATAAGTGTTGTAGTTGTTTGTTGTTTGTATTGAAAACGTTATAATGTTTTGGCCATTGTGACAATATAATAAACAACAAAATATTTTATGAAGGCACCAACCAACATGTTAAGTGGGCTAATGGCACTTTCAATGAGAGATACATTTCGGAAGTTTATTTTCTTTTCTTTTGAAAAGAATTTTTTTTTTTTGTTAAATTTCATTGAGGGTTTTTCTTGTCAAAAATGTACACAAGTCACGTTTTTTATTGAATGTGTGATTGATGTTAGGGTATATAGTTTAAGGATTATTTTTTTTTTTAAATTGAAGTTGACTAAGAGTCATGGTTGTCTTATATGTCAAAGAAATAAGTTTAATGGGTTACAATATTTTTTTTTTCTTGTTATTGGGTATAACTGCAAGCTGAAAAGGGTCCGTTTTCATTCATTTTAAAACGTGTTAGGCATTCGAGAGAATTTATACGAACGTGATAAATGAAAAAAGTATTCAACAGTAATTTTATTTTTGTTTGGATTTTTGAATCTCGAGTTTCATATAAAAGTGTAAAATATTGAATGATGAGTAAAATCGTGCTTTTTTAATTGTGTTTCAATTTAACTAGTTTTATAGTTAAAACTTAACAAATAATAAATTTGTAAAAGGATTTACAGTTTTATGTTTCTTAGGACGAGTTTTTCAGTGCTTCAGTGTTTTTCATCAAATTTGATGAGTTAACTCAGTATTAAATGAACAGATGCGTTTGATGTTTTATCCACCTAGTTTTTCCAGTCGTTCCCCATGCAGCCTCTACCGAAAAACTGCTTATTCAGTAAACTGTGGGTTAATTTACTTAGAGTTAGCTAACTCTGGTTTAACTGACCACTGGAAAACTGAGCCTTAGAGTCTTAAGGCATACAGAACCAATGGTTGAGCCCTGAAGTTTCCCTGGGTCACCCCAATTTTGTTTTTTGAAAATCCTTTGCTCACCACAGCTAAGTGATTTTTGTGAAACTGTGGTAAGTTGAGGTGACGAATAAACTGCCAAAGTGAAATGAATTGCAAAGCATTTGTTTTGTTGTAGATTCACGTCCTGTAGGTCAGGTAGCTCTGTAGGCTGTTAAGAAAGGGCTTTTGGGATATGCTCTTTCAACTTTCGTTATTTGTAGGGTGAAGTGTGGCAAACATATCAAGAAATTCCAATTTTAAAAATTCGTTTTTTGTTTGAAATGTTCTTCTTATTGTTATCGGGTGAAATCGGGTAAAAACAAAAAACTGTCCAATTTGAGAAATTCGTTTTTGTTTGAAGAGGTTTTCTTATCCGATTTAAGAAATTCTATTGGTGTTTGAAGGGTTGTTTTTAAGTGTATGGGATTTTTTTCAGAAAATTGGCATTTATAGCGTCAAATGGGGTAAAAACGAAAATTTGTGTAAGGTTATTTAAAAAAAAATACTATTTATAGATTGAAATTGGATAAAAACAAATAGTGGTGTTTGATTACAAAAATCTTTTCTTTATTGGGAAAGTAATAAAGATTGGACTAAAAGGATCAGGTTATAACATATTTAACCATTCATAACGTGAAGTAGGTTAAAACCCATAAAGTAGTATTCGATTACAAAAATATGCTTAAATATTTGTATATATTTTCTTTTGTAAGTTTCTTTGGACCATAATGAATCAAATTCTTTTGATAAATATTAAATATTAAAACTTTGTACAAAAAAAATCAGACACATATTTTTTATATATATACTTTTTAGTTATAAATTTTAGACAAAAATTGCAACCTTTTCAAGGGAAAATTAGCCTAGAAAATAAATTATGATGAGGGTAAATGTAAACTAATTTTTGGGGTAGTTGTGAACGTCATATTTTGGTTGAAAAATTAAAATTTTAATAGATTTAAGTGAGTTATTTTAAACGATTTGTTGCGAAATACATTTCATTCGAAAATGTCCTTTGAAATTACTATTCATACTCATTGGACGATGTCATCTGTGTTGCCACAGCATGAAATGCTAAGAATAACAAAATCATGACCTTCAAATCTTATACGTATCCTTTGACTATCATCGATTGATTGCCCTTAAAATAAAGAAGATTTACGAGCTTCGAAAGCCAAATATGTTGATTATAACAATACAAAAGCCTCTGTTCCAACACTTCAAGATGATTTACATTGCTGTTTACATTTCCCTACGCCATAAATTAGAATAAAAAAAAAAAACAAAACTGGGTAAATGTAAACTTGATAATATTAACCGTTATTTTAAAAATTTTAAAGTAATTTTTAAAATCTTTAATACAGAAATATTGTATATTCAAGTAATCATTCATAGTTTTTCGTTAAATTTTCAAATACTCACTTAAATTTTTCAAAAAAAATATGAAATTGTTAACAATTTCCCTCATTGACCCTTTGCATTTTAAAGACAACATGTTAATAGTATTGTTAAGTATTTATTAATTTATAGTTTAAAATTTAATTTCAAAAACCATTATCAACTAACTTAGAACTACTGATCTATGATCAGGAGAATATAATCTAGAGAGATATGCAAATGGATTTCAGTTAATATCTACAATTATCCCCAAAGTTGATTTTTTTTTTTGGGTTTTCACCAAACTACTATATTTTCGCACGAACTTGCTCTAACTAAATGTTAATAATTCAATAATGTGTGAGTTTTTTTAATGCATGTATACCCGCTTAAAAAAATAATTTCCATGTAAAATACAACAACAACTCCGCTTAGATAATGGCTATAAACTTCTCTCCGTATGAACTGAGAGCAAATAAAAACAGAATAATAAGTATAACAACTGTTTTGCATGAGGTTTTTTTTGTGCACTTTTATTATCAAGCGAACAAGTTACTACAAAAAAAAAAAACACACCTAATATTATAATACCTATTTTCAATGAGAAAATGTTAGAAATGTCAAAAATGCAATAAAAATGGATTTTTTTCGTTTGATTTCTTTGTGTTTATAAAAATAATTTTTTGAAAATTTAAATGCAATATTATTTAAACTATTTAGAGGCACCAGTTTGCAAAATTATAACAAAATCGGTCAAGCCATGGAAAAGATATACGCGAATATCTCAAAAATAGTCTAATTTAGTCAAAAAAAAGTGTAATGCCTATTTCCTTCTTTCAATAATAATAATAATAGAGTTTCTGAAAATTATCCTGGCCAAGGCCAAGAGTACCCATCTAAACGTCAAGATTGGGCTCTATAATATCCCTAGCAAAAGAAAAGTTAAAGAAACAAAGTTATTAGTTTAAGAACTTTAAAATATTTAATAAAAGCACTTTGGTCATTCCAGGCACGAAGATTGATCAAAATTATTAGATCCGTTTTTGATCTAAATTTTTGTATGGCAGCTAGGTACCCGTTCTAATGTTCCGTACCAAATTTCATGCAAACCGGCCCACCCGTTTAGGCTCTAGCTCAAATTACAGTGGAAGCACCGACGCACAGTGGTGCGAGAGCGGAAAAAAGTCTTTTGAAAAAGTCATGTCTATCGTTTTAAACTTTATGTTTAAGTACTCTTAGATAACCCGAGCGTATGATTTAAAAGTATTTTTTAACATATATATTTTATGTTCTGATTTACAAGCCCTCAAAGTTGAAAAATAATTTTACTCAAATCGCGAACCGTATTTTCAACAAATTTTGAGATGTTTTTTTCCGAAGTTCCTGTAGATAAATTCTCTAGCTTCTTAAATAATTTAATTGGTCTATTTTCGATTATCTAAAAATAAAAAAAAATATTGATTATTTATAAAAGATACCTTCTATAAGTAGCCTGAAGCTTTAGTACTAAGAAAAAATGATTTTTTTTAAACTTTTTGATTAAAAAAAACAGCTCCAAAAGATACCAAGAAAGTAAGTATGCCACCATATGCTCCATATATTCATGTTAAAGCACAGAAAAAATCAGCTGCAGATACGTGCAGATGTGGAAGTTATGCTCAAAAATGTTTCACTCAATCGGATTTCAAAAAACTCCGTCTTGACGGTGGTGTTTACCAAAAAGTTTGATTACTTCGGTATTAATTGTCAGAATGAACTGGTTAAGCCTATTATTTTAAGAAAAAATGTCAAACTTTATTTTAAAAATAAAACAAAATTAATACATTGACCCAGGGCTGAGAATTTCGATTTTTGCGAAACCATTTATTTCTGCCTGGAAAATTTTTCAACTTTCAACTAAATTTTATTGAAAGCAACACACGAAAAATAATATAGTTTTATGATATTTTGAATTATATGATAGAGCTTAATACAAAATAAAGAAAAGGATTAGGGATAATCTTTTATTTTTTTTTAATTTTTCGCTAAAAGTAGGGCAGGTAAAAATAAAAAAAGGTGTTTTTTTTAAGTTTTATTGCTTTGTTTTTGTTGTGTATTGCGTAATTTTGTATTACCTGTAAGGATTAGTAATGGCTTATTAGATTAAAATCTCTTACTTAAATCTATATATATAAAGGATTAATGAAAAAAAGTCAGTATTGAGTTATTGAGCATTTGTGCAATGTGTGTAAGACAAATTTTTACTCTTTGATCAACCAATAAGTGAACGTGAAGTGAAATATAAAAACAAACATATATAGTGAATTCAATACATTAAAATATACATAGTTAATAATAATATTTTATTCAAAATAAAAAGTTCAGGTTTTACTAAAAAAAACTTTTATTTAAATATAACATCAAAACCCTCAAATTTTATAAAAATGTCAATAACTTTTTTTCTAACAATTTTTTCTTGACCAAATTTTGACCAAGCATGTATAAAACTAATCTTAACATGTTTGTCAAATTTCATTAAAATTCGTTTAATAGTTCAGATTTTACAGACTTTTTTCCGCTCTCCCATACAAACATCAAAACACTCAAATTTTAGAAAAAAAGTCAATAACTTTTTTACTAATGATTTTTTCTTAGCCAAATTTTGACAAAATGTGTATAAGACTAATTTAAAAATGCGAATCAAATTTGATCTTAATCCGTTAAACAGTTCAGATGTTACAGATTACTTTTCCGCTCTCCCATACAAACATCAAATCCCTCAAATTTTAGAAAAATGTCAATAACTTTGTTTGTAATTATTTTTTTTCAACCAAATTTTGACCAAATATGTATAAGACTAATATAAACATGTTTGCCAAATTTCATTGAAATCTGTTGAACCGTTCAGATAAAACTGACTTTTTTCCGCTCTCCCATACAAACCGAACCACTGTGCGACGCACGCACAGACTTATTTAGACTTCTCGATTATCGTAGTGTTAGCTTTGATTACAATCTCCATAATTCCGAATTCCGGTAAAAAGCGAAACCAAGATAACTTCAATTTCTTTAGAATTTCCAGAGTTTTTATAGTAATTGTTAGTTTTCCCATTCCCAAATTATTCGACAAAAATAAAAAAAAACAATTTCGATCAGCCGCAACATTTTACGATCCTTACAAAATTATTCCATAATTTCACAAACAACTTTGCGGTTGGTTTAAATTTCCTCCACATTTTCATCTCCTTGTCAAAGGTTCATAATATACCTATAGGTACTCTCAACTTACATCCTTCCATATGTTATATGCCAGACAAACCTTATAATCCTTCACTCTGTGCTTTCTTTCAAAATTTTTTCTATATTACCTCGCACACAACATACATACATACATAAAACTGTTTTGTATGCCAAAATAATAATATATGGCGAAAAAAACAGGCCATAGAAACTTCCTGCAAAACCCAGAATATAAAATGTTTTTTTAAGTTAATTTATAACATTTTGTGTATTGTATGTATGTATGTCTATCGCTCCCAACACTCTACCTGCCATTGAAGTCTTGTGCAAAACTTTCGACCTTAAGTATGGTTTTGTCTATCCGACAGCCCATATAGCCTGCCCCCACATAAACGACCGTCAAAGTGTTTTATATGTCTGGTGTCGTAGATTTATATGATGTGGACTTTTTACCGCATGCAAAATACTTTTATACGAGAAAGTTTACTTTATTTTGCCAGAAATAGCCGCATTAAATACGATGCATTGGCTTGTCTTTAATAAAGACTGCTTTTACGGGTTCCAAAAGCCAACTTATAACTTTTGTTCTAAAAATGAAAAGAAGCAGGAGCATGTTGAGGATATCGGTGCTATTTTGCTGTTGGGCGAACGACGAAGGTTCGTTCAAACTTTGTGATTTCCGGTGGTGAAGGCAAAGAGCTAGGCCATCATGGCACTGCATATTGACCCCTTCTCAAAAATTCTCAAAGACTAACAAGCTTATTGTTGCATATTTATCGAGTGAAGAACTCAATTTGAACTTTTTATGCCCCACGCATTATTATCTCTGTACTCCATGCAGTCTATTGTTATTCATATAAAATGATTCGCCTACTGTAAAATTTGAATGACTCAATAAGTCTTCATTCACTACTATTGTCCGGGATTGTTTGAAACTTCTGATTATCATGAGAGTCTCTTTATCTGCCTTTTGAAATGGGCTACTAATCGAGTTTTGTTTTTGAAATTCCATTGAATATTATTTCCAGAGGGGACCATAACCTTCATCGGCTCTTGTCGGTGTAATTGGGTTTTTTGCTCTTGAGTGGTCATACCATAACATCATTGAAAGGGCTTTATCCATCCATTTGAGGGTTTTGCCTTGAGGGAGGCAGATTTGACCAATTATCAGCAGAGTGCAGTGAATTGATACTTTCTCTGTGTTAAAGGTTTTGGTTTTAATAGGGAGATCCTGGTAGTATTTTGCTTGTGGTGGTTCGGCATCGGCATAGCCTTGTGGGTAGGCGTTTGAAGAGGTAAGGTTTATTTTGATGGATCGATTCTCCAGGGATATTAAAAGTGAGTGGTTGAATTTGGTTTTAATAAATTGGATTTAATAGAATTAAAAATTTGAAGACCTTTATTATGAACCAAAAGGTTTTACTTTGTTGGTCATGAATATATGACAAAATATCATTAAATATATTGTTTTAGGATTTTGTTATCCAAGCCAAAGATCAAAAGAGAGCAAACTAATTAAGTTTATGTCATAGAGGTACATTAGTTTTATTAAACCACGATATCAATCTACTCATTGATCAGATATATGCATTTAATCCCACAAATGAGACCATTTTTTCAACAAAAAAAACGGGGAAGGGCTATTTTCGATTTTCAATTTTCAATTTTTTTTTTTTCAGAAACATTAAAGCCAGTTTTCTTACTATTAATTTGGTCATTATTGATATGAAGTTTAATCAAAATCGTTTGAGCTGTTTTCGAAAAAAAAATAAAAGAAACAAAGCTACCCGTTCTAGATGAACTAAATTTGAATTTTTCCTCTAGGGTATCACAAACAAATGCTCTGTACCTAATTTGAAGCCCATTCGTTTAGGATCTAGCTCACAGACGCACGGACCGGTGCTGAAGGACGGTATGTCAAAGCTTGATTTTTCTGACTTTTTTTTCTCGATAATAGTTTAGTGTTAGTTTTAATTACAACCTTAAAAAAAAATTTTCAAACACGAAACCAATACTTGTCTTTTGGAGAAAGTAAAAATTAAATCGAACTCGAGATTTTGATCAAACTTGCCATTACGATGATAAGGAAGAAGAGAAAAAAAGTGGGTCTCGCAAAAACGTGCGTCTGTCTGTCTGTCTGTTCGGCCACAGCCTAAATGGATTGATTGACTTTCTTTTAACTTGGTATCTACCGTTATTTGGGCACTCCCCCTACACATTTTTTTAAATATTTTTAGGGCCAAAAATAACGGTACCTGTCATACAAAATTTTTCGGCCAGATAGAGAAATTTTGAATTTGATTAGTTATTAGCCGTTTAGTAAAAAAAATGGTTCCGAAAAATGGTTATTAATGGCACTTCCCAAAGAAGTGTGTACCAAAATTTTCAAAAAAAAAAACTATTTTGTGGATTTTTAAAAAAAGTTGAAAATTTTTTTTTTGAAAACTCGATATTTACAAAAAGACTTATGCTGGATTTACACGACTGACAAATTGGCATTTTTCTGTCACTATAATGCCAAAAGAATGAATTTTTCCATTGTTGTGTCATTTTTTTGACAGTTAAATGCCAGAATACTGCCAATTTGTCAGTCGTGTAAATCCAGCATTAGTAGTTTTTTGTTAGACTTGGCGAAAAGCAGTTTTTTTAACTTTATCTAGGAGATTTCTGACAAAAAATTATTCTAATGACCAAGAACAATGAAAATCTTTTTTTGCTCAAAAAACAAAATTTACAATTTTGAAAAAAAAAATTGTCTTGTGTATCGAAATAACTATGGTCAACGGCCATTAAAAATTATTAAATTTCACATTTTACTTTTATCTCATGGAATTCTTTTTTTTTTTATTTTCGATTCTCACTTTCTGATTAACCAATTAAAACTACCTATTTTATACTGAAGATTTGTATATCAAATTTAAATAATATTCCATATCAATATTTTCTAAAAAATAAAAAATTATTTCAAAACCATTTTTTGAAAATTCGATATTTCGAAAACGGGTGGAAGAGTTTTTGTTAAATTAAACACTTAAATTTTTGTTCTCAAAAATGTTTTAAAAATTGTATATATAAAGGGTTTTCCAATAAGAGGTGTTATTTTGAATAGCCCGCTATTTCGGTAGCTGTCACTTTTGAAGCTGTCATTTTTTGACATTTGACAAGTAGAAACTACGCCATTAATAAAAATGTTAAAAAAAACGATACACGCTTGAACAACGCATTGAAATTATTAAAATTTACTATAAAAATGGTGAAAATTTGGCAGAGACGGTTCGTAAAACTAAAACATTTTTGGGTCGTCGTGAAGCACCTTGTCGGACCGCAATACAGAAATTGGTGGACAAATTCGAGCTGTTGGGACAAGTTAGTGATGTGAAGAATAAAACCCGTGCACGTCGCTCAAGAACAACTGAGAATATTGCTGTTGTAGCCCAAAGTGTTGAAGAAAACCCAGGTTTGTCCATTCCTCGTCGTTCTTTGGAATTAGGCATTCCACAAACGTCATTACACCGGTATTTTGCATAAAGACTTGGGTCTTAAGGCTTATAAAGTTCAGTTAACACAAGAACAACGTCGTGTCTTTGCTGATTGGGTCCTTGAAATGCATGAAAATGAATTCATCGAAAAATCATCTTGACTGATGAGGCCCATTTCCACCTCGGAGGCTACGTCAACAAGCAAAACTGTCGCATCTGGGGCTCGGAAAACCCAAGAGTTATTGTGGAAAAGCCTCTCCATCCTCAACGCGTGACTGTTTGGTGCGGTTTATGGTCCGGCGGGGTCATTGGACCTTACTTTTTCGAAAATGTGACTGGAGCAACAGTTACGGTCAATGGATTGCGCTATCGAGAGATGATCAATGATTTTTTATGGCCGGAATTGGATGGTATTGATCTGGACAACGTTTACTTTCAACAAGACGGCGCTACGTGCCACACAAGCAATGAAACCATCGATCTTTTACGGGAAAAGTTTCCGGACCGTGTTATCTCTCGAAGAGGTGATCACAATTGGCCACCGAGATCTTGTGATTTAACACCTTGCGACTTCTTCCTTTGGGGCCACGTGAAAGATAAGGTCTACGCCAACAGCCCAGCGTCGATTCAAGACCTAAAAGATGGAATTCGTGAGGCTATCGAAGACATAGGGCAGCCACTTTGCGATTTGGTTATGGAAAATTTCATGAAAAGGATTTGGTCCTGTAAGCGTGGTCGTGGCGGCCATTTGGCTGATGTTGTGTTCCATTATTAACGGCATACCTTCCTCTTTATAATGAAATAAACATCCGATCATTTATCTCAAAAATGCCATTTTTCTTTGAATATCAAAATAACACCTCTTATTGGAAAACCCTTTACAAGGTGCTTCGCATAAGGTGTGACAAAAAGCTAGAGCGTTGGGTTTAGACAAGAAAAAACTCGGTTGGGTGGAAGGACTGCACCCCCCCCCCCTCCCCCCGTTTAGGCAGGAGGGGCCTTTTTTCAAAAAGATACAAAATTTTTAGAAAAAACTGTTGCAATAATACACCTTTTTTGTAAAGCCAGAAATTTATAATAAAATAATTTTTCCTGAGATGCAGTATTATTCCAAAATAGTTTTTGAGAAAATTCGGATAAATGAAAATCGTTGTACGGAAGCTACCTGTTCTAGACGAGCTAAAACAAAAATTTGAATTTATCTTCTAGAGAATCACATAAAAGTGATGCACTGTAACAAAGCTTCTATTTTGTGAAGGCTCTAGTAGCTTTGACTTTTTTCCCACCAGGTAAGATTTATTTCAAAAATAATCAAAATCACTGATTCAAATCAATCTCTAAATACATTATTGAAATGCTTTGACATTTAATAGATTATTATTTGCTGAAAGAAGCAACCCAATATGTATTTAGGACACGACAGGTATATGTAGATATGCTTTGCTTCCACAAATAAAGTTATTTATTTCCTAAAATAGCTTCCATCTTCATGTTTCTATTTTCTGTAAGTAGATTGGAAATATTCAACCGTGTTGAAAGTTATATGCATAACCATTCCACCAAAATGAATCCGAGTAGCTAATAATTTATAGAACAAACTTCGATCATTCTACCATTGATAATGTTTCTATCAAATGATTCGCAAATGTCAAAGGAAGTTCGAATTCAAAACCCAACCGATATTCCTTCATTATTCGTTAATAGTTCAATTCACTGCGGCTGGCCGTGGGGGGGCTGAGCCTGTGTGCTGTCTATAAAGTTTATTTTGAATTAATTTCCTTTCGAATCCTTTTACTCTCTATGTAAACTTTTCAATCAAGGTGAATATAAGCACAGGTGGTTTTGAAATTTTGTTAAACCAAATTTAAAAAAAAAAAAAAAATTCTTTACTAACCTTGTTGATGCTGTGGCCTTCTTTGGGAAAGTTTACGTCTTTGTGGTGGTGTTTCCGTTTCACTAAGTCGTGGCTCACTGGTACAGTAAGAGCGGGTTTCTTGAAGATTTTGTTGTTGCTGCTGTTGTTGGGCTTGGGCTTTTCTTCGAACCTTTAAATATAGAGAATTTTTTAGAGGGTTAAGCAAACTCTATGAAAAAAAAACATGCGATAAGAATAAATGTTTGCACCAATTATTATTTTGAAATGAATTCACATCTAAATTCAAAATCATTTGTTTTGGAATTCAAAAGCATTTTATTTATCGAAGATTTAATCAAGTCTAAAATGACGATAACAGAAAAGTCCAAGAAAATGCTCTTCCACGGATTGTCTCCTGTAATCTATATCTTCATCGAGCCTTAAGGGAAAGACGGATTTGCTTGAAATCTAATACAATTGATTTTTAAATAAAACGATACTTAAATAATAGGTATACAAAATCTATATTCTAAAATTCGAAAATATTAGCAATCATTTGCTTTTCTTTTTTTCTCCCATCATATTGCACTTATACCAAGATAACAAAATCAGCAAAAGGCTTTAAGGTAAAAAATGAACGTGCTGTTCTATAAATAGTATGTTCATCAGATAGCTCGACTTAAGTTGATTCGCAAGAGAAAGTTGAATGGCGTAATTAAATTTAACTTCAATCTGTCATATGCAAACGAAATTGCTTCGCGATAAAAGACATGCCTCACTCAAAAAAACAAATTTTATCCCATAACTATAACAATGTACTTCTCAAAGACACATAAACTTCAACATCAGTTTTCTTTTTTGTCGGCAAGTTGAACTCCTTTCCGAGAACTATATAAGTTACACGAAACAGGATCACTGCACTGCACAGGCACCGTCAATGTGATGGTACAGCTTAGTAGAATCCTTGAGGCCATATAAGAGACAGAAAAGTAAGATGACAAATTGAATAGAAATTCAAAGCATATTTCTTGGCTTCGTTGTTGATAAAAAAAAGAAAAAAACATACCAAACCGAGGTTTTCCCTGAACGAATCCACAGCAGTGTTGCCCCCCTTAATGGTGGAAAATGGAGCGTCGCAGATTTAAAACGTAGTATAGCCTTGTTTTCTTGATAACGGCATTTCCAATTGTTCAAATAAAAGGAACATAAAACAAGCTAACTATAAATTAAAATTTTATTTCAAGAGTTTCAACAACAAAAATAAATAATTAAATAAAAAAAATAATAAAGATAACTTAAAATAATAATACTAAAGGGTCCACCAAATAACTTCTTTTTTTTTTGAAAATGGCGCAAAACATCGAGTGTAGCTTCGGCTGTGTGGCACGCAGCGCCGTCCTGTTGAAACCAAATGTTGCCAATATCCTCCTCTTCAATTTTTGTGAACAAAAATTCGTTCAACATGGCCCGATAACGATCGCCATTGACTGTAACGGCCACTCCTTGCTCATTTTCGAAGAAAAATGGCCCAATTATGCCTCTGGACCAAAATCCGCACCAAACAGTGACTCGTTTTGGGTGTGTCGGCTTTTCAGTGTATGCGTGCGGGTTTTCTGTGCCCCAAATGCGACAATTTTGCTTGTTTACTACCCTCCAAGATCAAAATGAGCTTCATCCGAAAAGATGATTTTTTTTGGCAAAATCGGCATCTTCTCTAAGTCGATCGCAGGACTACTTAGCGAAGCATATACACACCCATATTAGTTCAGCGGAAGGATAAAACTAATTATCTGTCAAATCAGACATGAGCTAAGTGTTACCATTTACGAAATAAGCACTATTTGAAAAAAAAACGTTAGATGGCGGAATATTTATTTAGTCAAGATTTTTAACGAAAATTAACACCTAGTAATGGGTGATTTTTTAAGAGGTTTAGAACTTTAAAAAAAAAAAACACAAAAAATTCGAAAAAATGAATAAAATATTTATTTGAATCGATAGTTTGAACCTTGCAATTTAATGTTTAAAGATAATTTCATGCAAATGTTGACCGCGGCTGCGTCTCAGGTAGCCCATCCGCTGAGTCCAATTTTGGCATACTCTTTCACACATATCGGCCGGTATCTCACGAATGAATGCATGGATGTTGGCTTCCAGTGCGTCAATCGAAGCGGGCTTGTCCCTATAGACATTAGCCTTGACATACCCCCACAAAAAATAATCTAATGGTGTCAAATCGCACGATCTAGGCGGCCAATTGACCGGCCCGAAACGTGAAATTAACTGCTCACCAAACTCGCCTCGCAATTGCGCCATTGTTTCGCGTGCTGTGTGGCATGTGGCACCGTCTTGTTGAAACCACATATCATGCAAGTCAAGAACTTCCATTTCGGGCAAAAAAAAGTGTTTGTTATCATCGCTCGGTAGCGTTCACCATTGACAGTAACGCTGCGATTCGCATCATCTTTGAAGAAATAGGCCCAATAATGCCGCCGGCCCATAAACCGCACCAAACAGTGGCTTTTTCGGGATGCATTGGTAGCTGTTGCAATGCTTCTGGCTGATCTTCACTCCAAATGCGGCAATTTTGCTTATTTACGTACCCATTCAACCAAAAATGAGCCTCATCGCTGAACACAAGCAGCGCGCGATGAACATTTCGAACCGAGCACGAATTTTGATAGTAAAATTCAATAATTTGCAAGCGTTGTTCATTTGTAAGACGATCCATGGTTAAATTGCAAACCAAACTGAAGCTGTTTGACAGTGACACAAGGTACTAAACACACGTCAGCTGTCAAAACCAGTGTTGCCAAAACCAAACCAGCCAAAAAATCACCCGTTATAATAAAATATCTTGAAAACTATTGCAAGTCCATTATGATTCCTTATTTTTACATATTAGTATTTCCATAATATGTTGCATTATGGTAAAAAAAATTGAGTGTATGTTATGTATGTAAGGTGGGTCAAAAACACCTTGAACATCGCTTAATAATTATATCGACTGCATTATTGCATCCGCAGTTGAAATATTTAATGACTTTTCAGATTATCCTTTATTAAATTTAAGCTCGAAAAACTCCTTTCTGCAGTTGCACTGCTATGAGGCAGACTGCATAGAGTTAGCATGTAACTGCATACATTTTCGAAAGCTGGCTTTCTTTCAAAATTGTTTGATTTCTTAAAACTAAGCCAGAATCGCACTACGTCTTCGTTTAGAACCAACTATCAACCGAAATTCATCATTTAAGGCAACCTTACTTTATTAGATATTATTAATATCTGAAATTTTGAATTGTAGTGGTTTACGAATATTTAACGATTGTACGTAGTGTCTTTTTTTTAGAGAAAAAATGTAACAAAAACGCTACAATTGTAGTAGGAGGGCAACGCTGATCCACAGCAACTTGCATGTTATGCATATAAATCGGCTTTAAGGAAGCTTTCAAATATGAGGGTTTAATGAAGAAGATGTTAGTTTGGATAGACTTTAACATGAATTCGCAGCGGAAGAATTCCTTGATGCCAAAATAGTTTTACACGTTCCGGATTTTGTGTGGGAATTTTCTGCCTGAACTATGCGATACCAACTTTGAAGTTTTCACAGATTCACAAGTCACACCATCATCGCATCGGTTCTGCCGCATTTTATGTAGTATGCAACAGAGCGTGAATGTTGGGGTGTGTGAAACTGAAAATGAATTTATGCGATACGCAACGCATGCATTTGGTTAGCGAAAGTGTATATCTTTCTATTTGTGGCATAGGAATGCATCCTATTAATAGCAGCAGCAGCAGCATATGAGCTCGAGTGACTGCAACATCATCGCCAAGTTTGTGTCGTGTGATTACCGAAATAGCGTGAGTGTATAAAGAGTCGTTGATCCCGTGGTCTACTTTAAAATGAAAAAAAAAAAATAAATAAACATCAAAGTAATTGCAATTTGAGGTGTATGCAGAAATTACTTTAATTTTAAAGGCGTTTTTTTACCACATCCGAATACAGAATTAATTCAATGAATCACACATTCGTATGAACAAAAAAGTTGTATAGATGTGTATGTGTTGGGACAAACCAGATGTCTGTATCAAACAGTTTTTTTTTTAATTATTCAAATAAAAATTCTATTTCGTTCTATTCAGATTGTTATGCCAGGGTGAATCAATTTGATGATTTTAAATAGACAATAATTACAATTTTTGTTGACTAATCACTATTAGTATTTTAAATAGTTTTGATACATTATGTACATACAATAGGAAATAATCATCATGTAAACCAAATTATTCAGTTTTTGAACTTTCTACCGGGTGTTTTTTTTTTTAATCAGACGTGTGGTTTTGAATCTGGCAATACTTTTTTCGGAATTGGTCGTTTTGACAGCTGTAACTTGATTTATGCTCATTTTGGTTTGTCATTTCATAATGAATAGACTTACTCCTAAACAACGTTTGCAAATCGTGCCCAAATGGGCCCAAAACAAGATTGCCGTTGATCCCAATTTTCATAAGCGAATTTTGTTTAGCGATGATGCTCATTTTTGGTTGAATCGGTACGTTAATAAGCAAAATTGTCATATATGGAGTGACCATAATCCACAAGCCATTGTTGAGACGCCGTTACACCCTCAAAAAGTCACTGTTTGGTGTGCTCTATGGGCAGAGGGAATAATTGGTCAATATTTCTTCAAAAATGAAGCTGGCCATAATGTTACAGTCAATGGGGAACGCTATATAGAGCCATGATTAATGACTTTTTTGTGCCTGAATTGGAGGATGTTGATGTGGACTAACTTTGGTTCCAACAAGACGGCGGCGCTACATGCCATACAGCGAACGAAACAATCGATTTATTGAAGGAAACTTTTGGTGAGCGCATTATCTCGCGTCGTGAGCTTGTGGCGTGGCCTCCAAGATCGTGTGATTTAACACCGATGGACTATTTTTTGTAGGGTTATGTAAAGTCGCTTGTCTACGCAGATAAACCCGAGACGATTGACGCTTGGGAAGAGAATACTCGGCACGTTATTGCTGACATACGGCCCCAATTGCTGCAAAAAAGGAGCCTCTCGGCTGGAATTTATTCGAGCTAGCCGTGGCAGCCACTTGCCCCAAATCATTTTTAAAACATAATAGCAAACCCTTATTTTTATAATACAGCTAAATTCTTTGCCATAGCATTAAATAATATGCGTTTTATTTCTTCTTGAAAACCACACATCTTAAAAAAACACCCTTTATTACCTTTTGATTTCATTCGCAAACATCTTTATTTAAATTTAAAAAAAAATCCGATCTTCTACTTTCTGACGTCAATAGGCGTGGCAACAACCTCATGAAAAACTATTTTCTATTTTCTCTTTTTTTTTAAATATTTATCGAGAATGTAAAGGAAGGGGTATAAAATGTTCGAATAGCTTATAGCTGCTGTCCTCATCACTTTAGTTCGATGATCGATGAATAGTTGCGTCACTACAACAAACACTTGATCTGTTTTTAATTGACGGTGGATATTAAATTTTGTTGCCAACTTTTATAAATATCTAATTTTATTCTTACGTTTTTTTAGATTTATTTTTTTGTTAAAGCTTCGAGCTCATTTTATTCGACTGGAATTGCGTTATTTATAAAGGTTCATTCATTTTTCGGTTTCGAATGTAAAGTTAAATAAAACACACCCCAACGATACATTTTTGATGCAAATTTTATTTCATTATACATTTTGGACTTTGCTATTAAGTGTGAAAAACTATATTATTCAAATGGCCGCCTCGGGAAAATTCGCAGCATGCGATTCTTTTGAGGTAATTTTTAACCACTTTTGCGCACATTTCGGGCGGTATCCCGGTATCTCAGCCTAAACTTGAGTAATATTGGTTTTTAGTGCATCTATATAGTTCGGGGATTATTTAAGTAAATACGGTCTCAAACGGTGTCAAATCGCATGATCTGGGTGGCCAATTGAAGTCACAAAAACGTGAAATTACGTTACCAGGAAACTTCTCACGTAATAATGCCATAATTAGTTGTAGTTGCCTGGCTTGTTGCCCCATCTTGTTGGAATCACATATTGTCCAAGTCATCATCTTCAATTGTCAGCCAAAAAAATCGGTTATCTGTCTGTCCATTAGTATCTTCGAAGAAATACGGACCAATTCAACCTTTCGACCATAGAGCACACCAAACAGTCACTTTCTCTTTATGCAACACCACTTGGATCACTTGTGGGTTTTCTGAGTGAGAAATGTGCCTCATCGCTGAAGAAAAAGTTGTTTGAAAAATCGGTGTTTATTGTCTGTTGTTCCAACACCCACGAAACGTATCTCCGGCATTGTGAGTGGTCAGCAGGCTTCAATTGTTGCGTAATTTAAACTTTATAAGAATGGAGATGCAAATCCAAATGCAAAATACGCCATAGTGAGGTGTTCGACATGTTTAATTGCTGCGAAATCCGGGAACTCGATACATTTGTATCATCAGCAATACTTGCAATTGCTGTAGCAATATTTTTGACTGAGCGTGCATTACGCGATGATGCACAGGCCTTACGACATCATCAGTAAAGCTTCCATTCTCTTCAAATTTCTTCACAATTTTACAATTTGCTTGCGTAGTCGGTCGATTATGACGACCATAATCATCGCGTAATGCGCGAAAAAAGGCTACGTTTGAATCACCACTTTTATAGTAAGTTTTAATAATTTTTTTTCTAAGCGATACATTATCGTAAATGAAAAACATTCAACTAATATTATGACACTTGACAGGTGTCAAATTCCAGTGCTACCAACTTGAAACCACGAAATGAATTACCCTGTAGAAATTCACCATACATTTTTATAGCTCTTCCTCCAGATTTAAACCTTTAAGGAATTTGAGTATCTGGAGTACTTTCAGAGAGGGAAATTTGCTCAATTATTCTAACAGGTGCTTTTTTCTTTGATGCATAAGTGCATTGAATTTGCCTTGATTGTGGACCGTCATTTCCTCATGTGTATTGCATATAATCTGCAAATGGGACTTGCTTTCCAGGCCAAGTATATTAAGGTGTCTTTTGAGTTTGCAGTAGCCACTGAGGATACCCGTAATTACTGTAAGGTTGTTTCCTACCTAAGCTGATGCAGTTTTTCAAAAGATTCCCGACTAATAGTTTTGGCTGTCTCAGCGTGTAGAGTTCCTTCCAGTTTTTGGATCTTTTCGTCTCCTCCTACTTTTTGATTATGTTTTTAACTATATTTTTTTTTTTTTATTCTGCAATAGGGTTCTGGGTTGTTGCACTTATTTTCCCTAGAGAGTCTGCCTCCTTAATACTCTAGGCCACCCCAACATGTCCAAATGCTAGTGGTCTGTCCCATCGGTATAGAAAGTTTGGTTCTAGGCCAAAAATTCCAGAACCTAGTCCCTTCAGTCGCTCTTGATATATCAGTGTACCACTTGATGGTATTTGCTTTAAGTGTGAAGTTCACTGTTTAACCTACCCACATTTTCTTGCCACTTAACTCCCTTGTGAAGCTTTTATCTAACTTATATTTTATAACCATACACCATCTCTTGGAATGTCAATAAGGTTTGTTACTGTTGACTTAAAAATGCAGTCTTTTTCTCTAAGACTTATACAGTCCCAGTACAATCCTTGGCACAAATCTCATAATGGCTCCCTCAGCTGTACTTTGGACGATGTAGTGTAAGGGAGACTACATTATTATTAATTTTAATACACCATTATACTTGGTTCTTCTTTTTTAAGCCACTTACCTAATAGCCTTGGACACCTAGAGTAAGATCAAGAGCTTTTGCTTTTGCGATCGAGGAGTACATTTTATTTTAAGAAATAAATCCACATTTTTAGTAAGGCACCCATTCCACTTCAAACCAAGAATATACCCCCGAGAACTTTCAAGCTAGCATGCATCTCAAAAACATTGAGAAAAACTTTTTATTTGATTATAATGAAGTCGTTCCAAGTGAAACTCATCATCTTCCCTTAACGCACAAACCTCAACTTCTTTTTTTCTTTATCAAAATGATATTCCTCCCTCAATGCCTTTGTGTTCGTTCTGCTTCTGGCAATTGTACATCACATCTCTATCCCATCGCATCGTGTCGACATTCTCGTTGCTGTTTTTATAATTGCATTTTGTCATGTCATTCACAAGCCAGCCAAGCCACGGATAATTTATTAATCCGATTATCCAATAGATATACTGCTCTTTTTCATCACACGCCCTCGTATGCCGTGTATAGAGAATCAGTTTCGCTAAATCATCGCAGTCCCTTTTGTAATCAAAACGTCACGTGGAATTACTAACAGGCTTCTGTTTCGAACTTTTCGCCGACAGAAATCACTTCAACTTTTAATCGCACGATATCCTTGCTCTCGTTAGGACCAACAACTGTGACAACTTATCACACCACAATTATAATGATGGCGAAGGCGAATTCGATGGCATGCAGAAAAACCAAGATAAAAAAATCCAACTCATTTTAACAAGGACATCACACTTCCCAGTTCTCACACTCCTCTGCACTCTCATTTACAATTCGACGGAATGACAGGAAAAAATAAAATTGAAAAATCAATTACGCTATCAACAAGGACATCGCTGATTAAGTTATCCATGTTAATTTATTTCAAAACTTCAGCGAGAATTGTTTTTGTTCCTTTTCTCTAATATAGGGGTGCTTTGTTTCCCCTTGTCTATACGTATAGATGTTGTGTTTGCTGGGGGGTTATTCTTGCATAACACATTTTGCCTTGCATGTAGGTATGTGTGAGAAGTGGGAATGTCTCAGTAGCAGGATATACATTATCCAAAAGCATGAAATCTTTTGTGGTACCCTGGGGTAGGTATATAATTAAACGCTTCTTCAGAATAATTTACACCGCCATCATCACGAGGACCTACATCAGCCATCAGACCAGCAGGAGTTGGGCAAATGGATGGATCCTTTATTTTATGTGAAAATGTCTGAATTTCCACACATTTCAACATTCAATGTGAGGGGATTCGTGACCGGTAATTGATGTTTAGCTGGAGCTAAAATCACTTTCGGAAGTTCCAAACAATACCTTTAGGTATATAATCAGACTGGGATTTCAGCCAGACAGACAGACGTCAACGTCAGACTTTTCCCTCGCTATCTTTCTACACTTAATTCGTATAATGGATATTATTAAGGATAACAGTTCACAGTAGATAAATAGTGTGAGCATTAATGTTTCGAAAATTCCGGCAGTTTCCTGGTGTTTGAAATATTATTTTCCACGCAGCACATAGGGATAGGAAACTACATCAGATCGATATGGAATTTGCACTGGAACTGGAAAGAACTAAATTTACTAATTTCCGCGCATTGTTGTACATACACACTTATAAACAGACGAACTTTTAATCAAATAAGTTAAAATGAAATACCCTAAGTTTCACTGGCTCGAGGCTCTAGTACAAATACAAGCAAATGGAAATACACGTATCAGCCAAATCAGATCTTATATAATTCGATTTTGCGTTTGAAAGGAACTAACAACCGCATACTTAGTGTTGAAGTGGGGCTGGGAACTAGGATATAGGGTGAAAAAGGAGGTAAGGATATTTTCATAATCGATACATTTTTATTTGTTTTAAGGTAATAGGTGAGTAGGTATGTGTCTAATTAACTTTAAATGAATTCAAAAATATCTAAACACTCAAAAAGGACGTATTTGGGTATTTATTCATAGTATTTCACTGTGCACGCACTTACCGGAATAAGTGGTACTTAATGTTTCACATATTAGGACTTAAGACTTGGTGTAAGTGGAACTTAAGTGACCAAAAAGGGAGGCTTAAGTGACACTTTTTAAGGCAAGTGTACACTGTGATATTGCCACTTACGTTTCACTTTCTCTGACTGTGAAGGTGGGGATAATTATTAGAGTTTTTACTTTAGATACAAATAACTAAAAAAAATATCACCACTTTTCATAAAAATTGTGTTTTTTTTGGGTGTGTAGTGTTCTAAAGTTAAACCTCTTGTTGGATGACCCTATACAACACAAGTAGCATAAAATAGTAAAATTTCGGTATTACATGTCTTAATTCATATTTTATTCAATCTTAAATTGGTATACCAATTTATGGCTTCTTTATTTATTCTTTATTTCTTCTTAATTAGATATAGTTTTCTTTAAGAACTTATATTGGGGAATTCTCAAATTGACATTTCTTTAATGGGTGTTTTTTTTTTATTTCTTTAGTACTTCTTTAATCCTTCTAAAATGATTTTTTTTTAAAGAATTAAATTGGTATTTTTGTAATTCTTTATTACTTCTTTAAGTCTTCTTAAAATACTATTATTAATTGCACCACTTGGTACGATTGATTGATAAGATGATTAATGCGTATGTCTGTCATGCTGGAGGTCTGGGTTTGATACACGTAAAAACGTAATTTCAAAAAATGCAGTAACACGTTTTCAAAATATTAATTTTTTCAAAAAAAAAAATTGATGTTTTTTTAAAAGGAGGCTGGGATCGTTTTAAAAAAAAAAAAAACATCAATTTTTGTCTCTTTTACTACGAGTAACCTCCGTCAATTCTTTTGAAAATCGAAAACGGTTTCAACTAGCTCTTTATTTAGACTCAGATTGGCTGAGTAGGTAGCGCACAGGAACGGCATGCGAAGGAACTCGAGTCCGAATCCCAGTGGAAGCACAGGTAAATAAAAAAAATGACCTCAACTACAGTGTAAAATAATTATATCATTACAGGAAAAGGCAAAAATAGTTGAAAATAGTAAATGAAAGAACAACACAAATAAGTAATAATACAAAATAAATACAAATAAATCTTATTTTTTTCATAAGAAATGGTATACCTTTTAAAGAAGGAGTAAAGAAGGATTTTTGAAGGGAAAGAAAATTTAATACCTCTATTTAAGAATGTGTAAGGAGGTATTTAAGACAAATGTAATTCTGAATTAAGAAGATTTTAAGAATCAATTTAGCTTCTTATAGCCTTCTATCGGACCGCCCACTTGCGCTTTTTATCTACTTAATACAAATTTAAATCCGGTTTAAAGAAGAATGCAGGCACCGCTTAAGAATTCTTAAATCCCTCTCTAAGTAATTCTGTGCTACTTTTGAAGAAAATTTGATCCGATGCAGTTGATTTAACTTACCGATCTAGCTCCTCCTGTTATTCTGGCACTTTGTGTTCTAGTTGCTGGTCTTCTCCTCCTATAGCCTGGAGTTCCTCCATCTGGCGTTGCACTACCAGATGGCATATTCTGAATGGCTGCTTCTAAGCTTCCTGTTACCGCGCATATCGAAGCACTTCGTGTCTTCTTTTGCACGCGCATCGGCATATCGTCGTTCATTTTGATGGTTTTATTTAAAATTTTTTTTTTTTTTTTTTGAAATAAACAAATAAATGAAAAATCTTTAGAAACTTCCGTTTATCATTTAATTCATATCACTTTTATTTTTTTATTGTTGCATTATTATTTTTGAATAAAAATTATTCTCTTAGCTCCAGATTCTGATTTCTGAAAAACAAAAAAAAAAAATAGGTTAGGAAAAATGTGATTTATATAACATTGAATTTTTGGATTTAAATATATTATTTTAGTTTTAAAGACAGAATTATTTATCTTTATTTAATTAGTTTGAATCTTAATTTTCGCTTAACTTTGTATTCTATAACCAAAACTTATACAGTAAATAACTGGGTTTTCTTGCATCAGGATTAGGAATTTTTAGTGTCTCAACCAATAATGATATGATAGGATGTTTTCCTAATTTTCTGTCCAAACAACATTTTTGTAAATGAAGGGTGTTTATTTAGAGGTATAGAACATTGAAATAGAATAAAACAAGATGATTTTTTTTAAATTGACATGGAATTTACATTATTCGAAAGATAATCTTATGGCATTATAATTTAAATATGATTCCTGGCTGGTTCGGACGTAGTCTAATCTGGATGTCCAATTTTCGATGACTTTTTCCAACATTTGTGGTCATATACCGGATATAACGCGGCGAATGTTGTCCTCCAAGTGGTCAATCGTTTCGGGTTTATTGGCTTCGACTAGCGATTTCACATATCCCCACAGAAAACAGTCGAGCGGAGTTAAATCGCACGATCTTGGAGGCCAATTCACGGGTCCGTATCGTGAAACTATGCAGTTACCAAACGTCTCCTTCAATAAATCAATTGTGGCACGAGCTGTGCGACATGCGTTCCGCCGTCTTGTCAAAACCACAGCTTCTGCACATCATGGTTGTTCAATTGATGAACGATAAAGTCAATACCCAACTAACAATTTAACTTGTAACGGGTGATTTTTTAGCTGGTTTGGTTTTGGCAACACTGGTTTTGACAGCTGACGTGTGTTTAGTACCTTGTGTCACTGTCAAACAGCTTCAGTTTGGTTTGCAATTTAACCATGGATCGTCTTACAAATGAAAAACGCTTGCAAATTATTGAATTTTACTATCAAAATTCGTGCTCGGTTCGAAATGTTCATCGCGCGCTGCTTGTGTTCGGCGATGAGGCTCATTTTTGGTTGAATGGGTACGTAAATAAGCAAAATTGCCGCATTTGGAGTGAAGATCAGCCAGAAGCATTGCAACAGCTACCAATGCATCCCGAAAAAGCCACTGTTTGGTGCGGTTTATGGGCCGGCGGCATTATTGGGCCTATTTCTTCAAAGATAATGCGAATCGCAGCGTTACTGTCAATGGTGAA
Source organism: Leucozona laternaria (assembly GCA_932273885.2). NCBI lineage: Eukaryota > Metazoa > Arthropoda > Insecta > Diptera > Syrphidae > Leucozona > Leucozona laternaria. The sequence goes on along the minus strand of OW026368.1, from coordinate 14,302,973 downwards.
CGCTACCGAGCGATGATAACAAACTTTTTTTTGCCCGAAATGGAAGTTCTTGACTTGCATGATATGTGGTTTCAACAAGACGGTGCCACATGCCACACAGCACGCGAAACAATGGCGCAATTGCGAGGCGAGTTTGGTGAACAGTTAATTTCACGTTTCGGGCCGGTCAATTGGCCGCCTAGATCGTGCGATTTGACACCATTAGATTATTTTTTGTGGGGGTATGTCAAGGCTAATGTCTATAGGGACAAGCCCGCTTCGATTGACGCACTGGAAGCCAACATCCATGCATTCATTCGTGAGATACCGGCCGATATGTGTGAAAGAGTATGCCAAAATTGGACTCAGCGGATGGGCTACCTGAGACGCAGCCGCGGTCAACATTTGCATGAAATTATCTTTAAACATTAAATTGCAAGGTTCAAACTATCGATTCAAATAAATATTTCATTCATTTTTTCGAATTTTTTTTAAAAAAAAGTTCTAAACCTCTTAAAAAATCACCCATTATAAGGTCCAATTTTTCGAATTTGGCAAGTAATAGCTTGTATAGAGCTTGTATAAGGCAAACTTTCGCAAGCCACACTTTTTAAACCTCTACAATAAAAAAAATAGCTGCTATAAGGCCTTTAGAAGTGAGTTTGACAGGTTCTATGCAAGGCTTGTAGATAATGTTTCAAAATTGCCTGTATAAGGCCTTCCAAAGCAGTTAACTAAAAGTTAATTAAATTATAGCTGCTATAAGGCTCTTCACGACAAGTCAATGCAAAAAACTTGTGTAAGGCTTGCCTATAAAGGCCTTATAAAAACATAATTAATATGCTATCATCAAGAATCTTATAAATAAGTTCTTACAAATAAAATCAGATATAAATAAAATAAGAAGGGTAAGTACTGAACATCGTAAAAAAGAAAAGAAGTGCTAACAGAAATAACTAAAAAGACTATATAATAACTAAAGAAACAGAAATAATAAAAGATCTGGAACTTATCAAAGGCAAGTGCAAAAAAACAGAGATGCAATTCTTAAAACAGCCCGTGAAGTTTCAAAAAATTTGGAGGAACAACGAACAGATCTTAGATGCGAGCAATTATCGACTGTTCCCTCTGCTGCAATTGGAAATAGTCGCAGCCAGCATACTTTTGTGGAGGAATTTCCTCAACCACTAGATAGTATTTTGGAAAGGGTCTTTTCTAATACTGGAACAGCAGACAAAAGGCTATTGCCGTTTTCTGACGTTTCCACAATTTTAAAGAAATGCATTATGTTATTTTCACAGCCACTTTCACGCGCGTTTGATCTAAAAACTTTTCGAATTTCTTAAGAATGGAAATTAATATTCGGTTGTCAACAAAAGCACAGCCAACTTTTTAATAATTTTCAAATACTAACAAAGATAAATATCTCTCACCCTTAATATTTCCTTTATATGGTTTCAACTTGTTAACATTTGATGTTATTTTTCACAACAACGAAGTGGCGTAGTGGTAGAGTGCTGGAGTGGTATGCGGTAGGTTTCGAGTTCAAACCCAGGTAAGTAAAAATTTTTATAATTAAAATATAATTTAAATCATTACAGAATGCAGTGGAAAAGGTTTCGGGAGCTGACTGAGAGGAGGAATATATATAAAAATGTAATCCAATACTAAACAATACAAAGAAAATATTTTTTTTTTAAATCTGTTTTTTTTTGTGCCTTTATATAGACATTTAAAAGGCTTGGGTAAGGCGTTTTTATAACATCTAAAGCAAGCTATTAGCAATAGCTGTCATTAAAAGGCTTGGGTAAGGCCTTTTTATAACATCTGAAGCAAGTTATTAGCAATAGCTGTCATCAAATGGCTTTTGTAGGGCCTTTTTATGACACCCAAAGCAAGCTATTAGTATTAGAGCTGTCATAAAATAACCATCTGAGCCAAGCTAATTGCATTTAATGAAAAGCTATTTGCTCCTGTAACACCTGTCAACAAAGGTCTTATAGCAGTTATATAGCTTGCGTAATGTGCGCCAAAATTATTTGCATAAGGCCTTTTATTGTTTTTATAGCAGTCTGAAAATAGCTTGTTTAGAACCTTATACAAGTTAAATTGTTAGTTGGGTAATCATAGCTCTATAGTGGTCACCATTGACTGTAACGTTCTGGCCAGCATCGTTTTTAAGGAAGTACGGACACAATTATTCCACCAAACCATAAAGCACAGTCAGTTTTGTGGATGTAACGATGTCTCAACATTCACTTAAGGATTATCATCACTCCAAATACGACAGTTTTGTTTATTGACGTATCCATATTCAACCAAAAGTGAGCTTCATCGCTAAACAAATTTCGCTTATGAAAATTGGGATCAACGGCAATCTTGTTTTGGGCTCATTTGGGCACAATTTGGAAGAGTTGTTCAGGCGTCAGTCTATTCATGTTGAAATGCCAAACCAAACTAAAAATAAATCACTTTACAGCTGACAAAATGGCCGCCAGTTAAAATAGTGTTGCCAACTAAAAGTTCTATACCTCTAAAAAAAAACACCCTTTATAATGAAGATAATCAAATTGTCCAAAATTTCATCGGCTTATATCTGTGTAAAAGCAAAATGGTTATTTGTTGTTTCCCCTCTACTGACTTTCTCGGCTTAGAAAATATTTTTAATTTTTTTTTGAGCTGAAAAAAATATTACTAAATCCTCGATCTGCCATCATATTCCATACAAATATTTAAGTATTATTAAAAGTTGCATGAATCAGTGTTTATCACCCATGTTTAGCATATTCTTAGGCCCAGTTTTTCAGTGGTGAGTTTAAACCAGAGTTAGCTAACTCTAGAAGTAAATTAACTCACATTGTATACTGATAAATCAGTTTTTCAGTGGAGAATGCATTCGGAACGACTAAACAAACTCGGTGGATAAAATATCAAAAGGTTCTTTTCCATAGTTAATCCTTAGTTTACTCACCAAATTTGATGAGTTAACTCCAGTTTAACTTTAATCTCGCACTAAAAAACTAGGCCTTAGAACTATAACTGATATCTAGCTCGAGATGCAAATATGCGCTCATCTATAAAAACCCGGCAAACCTCATATTATCATAACATGAAACTCTTGAGTCAATTCGCAAGAAACGTCCAACCCAACGCTCATATAGGTACCTTCAACGAAGAAAATAATTGTTTTATAAAACCCTGACGTCAACTCAAGTGCCTCGAAACTAGAAACTATACATCCTGCTGATGCATGCCTTTGTTTTATTGCTGCGGTGCAACTCCTGGTGCATAAGGACATAACTTTCCAGGTGCAAAATATTAAAATATATTCTTCCTACTTCGTGCTTTTGTATAAACTTTGCTGTAAGTAAGGATGAGTTTCTGGTCTCACATATACCTATAAGATATGTGTTTAGTTTATTTTACATCACCACTGTCTTTAAATCGGAAAAGGTCCATTGTTATTCATCGTACAGGCGAACAGGGACTTACGCATATACACACATCCATAGGTATAGCTTTCCCTAGAAAGGTAGGTCATTGAAAAAGCTCTTTGGGAAGACATTTGTGCATAATTAAACAAGGACGTGTCTCTGTGTGTCACATTTAACTTGCCTTATACAGTTTGGCATTTCATTTTATGTCATAGTTGTTTCCGATAGACAGACGACCGACGCTCGTACTTTTTCCTTCATGTCGTTATTTTGAAATATTTTATCTCACAAAAACGATCTGATTTTCGAAGAAAAAAAAAAAAAAACTTCAAAGGTTCATTCCTACCATCACCATACCTACCATTTTAACAAAAGCAGAATATAAAAATATTAAAATTCGCCTGAGAACCCCTTGGGCGGAGCAGCATCCTGGAGGAGATTTTCTTTGGTTTCTCAACCATCGACATCCGTCCGGCAGTTTCTAATGACTTTGTGGGTTTTTTTTTTGTGTTTATTGTGTTGGCCTGAAAAATTTTGATTTGCCTATTATTGCGGTGTTTTGACATTTAAGGATGAAAAGGGAATCTAAATAAATAGCCGGAAGGGATTTACAAAAAAAAGGATACTTTTTGTAATGAAAAAAAAAAATAAATAATTATTTGCGCATTAATTTTCATTACATTTTTAACTATGTAATATGAACTATGAATAGGGCACGGAAATCGGAAATTAAATAAAGGTTTTTCTCAACCCTCTACCCTTATCCCCTATAATATGTGTATGTTTCATCTGCTGTTTCTGTTTATATACATATTGTACATACATTTTTCGAGAAAGTCCTTACACAAAAATTGGCAAGTAACACATATTCTGTTCCTTCCTTTTTTGCAGGGTAATTTTCAACGTTTTACTTCTCCATTAAGAACAAAGTTTCTGAGGGTATACAAAAGTATATATATAAATGAGTCTTGATGGTTTCAAAATAATTTGAATGTAACTTTAAAAAAAAAGGACTTTTAAGAAATAATCTACGGACTTGCAACATAGTATTTTATACCTGCTTAACAAGAATGGGGAGGTAAAGCTAATGGTTTCAATTACAATTTCCCGATCTTATTTGGAGAGAGACTTTGAGTTAGTTGTCTGCTGGAATGTTGTTCCCTTTACACTCACTTCCGTTTGCATGAAAGAAATGAATCTAAATTCCAAAATGAACCATCATATTCACATAACCATCAGGAAGTTGGTTGGTTTGTCTTTGGGAACTCGTTAAATAGTTAAATTGAAACCAACTACACTAAAATTTTATTTCCTGAAAAGTTTATTTTGGCAAAACAGAGGGATAAATAATAGCTGTAGGGTAATTCATTGACAGTGAATTACAGCTTATGCCACAGCAAAGGAAAGTAATTTATAGTTTGGAATATGTATCATAAAATGGAACATAAAGCTTCATAGTAAGTTCAAAATGATTTCTGTCGTTACTTCTAAGAGACAAATTTATTTTTTATGGAAATTTGTTTCTTTGGGGAAATACTATTTTTGTTTTTTAGTTTTATAATTGCATGAGTCATCAACGAACTAAAAATTATCATAGATTTAGATTTTAGAGAAAAACAAATTGTTGTATATTTCCCTATTCTACCCGCCAGTGCTAACAGGCAGATTTAAAAAAATTTCCTATATTTTATAAACTGAAAAATAAGGTTAGTCATGACACTCTACGTAGATTATATTTCTAATGCGATTGGTTTTTCAGGCATAACGATGGTCTGTACAATATTTTGAAAGTGAAAATACAAACTTTTAAAAATTTTGAGGTGCCTTGAACCATTTAACGGTTGTTTTTTTTTAGACGTGTGGTTTTCAATCTGGCAATTCTTTTTTCGGAGTTGGTCTTTTTGACAGTTGTTACTGGATTTATGATTAATTTGGTTAGCCATTTTATAATGAATAGACTTACTTCGAAACAACGCATGCAAATTGTGCAAAATGGGCTCGAAACGAGATCGTTGTTGATCCCGATTTTCACAAGAAAGTTTTTTCAGCGATGAAGCTCATTTTTGGATGAATTGCTACTTCAATAATAAGCAAATCAACCGCATTTGGAGTGTATATAATCCTCAAGCCATTGTTGCGAGACTCCGTTACATCCTCAAAAAGTCCCTGTTTGGTATGCTATATGGGCAGTGGGAATCATTGGTCCACATTTGTTCAAAAATGAACCCAGCCATAATGTTACAGTCAATGGGGAACGATATAGAGCCATGATTAATGACTTTTTCGTGCCTGAATTGGAGGATGTTGATGTGGACGATTTTACGCATGTTAATGCTACAATATGTAACGATGTTTTTAACAAGAAAATTTTTAAAAATTTCAAAAGTACAAAAAGTTTGATTTTTGATTGTTTAAATAAAATTGTTTTTTTTTTTCAAAAATTTGTAAATACAATATTATTTGAAATATTTAGAAGCACCAGATTGGAAAATAATATGCAAATTGGTGTAGCCCTTAAATTTGAATAACCAACAAAATAAGACCATTTTCCCAAAAAAAAATATTGAATTGAATGAAAGTGGAATGGTATCATTACAACCTTTAGAAAATGAATTCATATAAATGACAAGCTATTGTTGTGAGTAATACTGCGCTCGAAACATCATATTTCCAAATATTGAACTAGATGGCTCTATCTTAAATTACGTTGAAAAATCTTAAAATTTAGGCGTTGTTTTTAATCAAACGTTGTCGTGGTAAAATCTAATCTTATATGCGCCCTGGGAAAAACATATTCTGGATTTTGGGTTTTTCACATAACTGGGAGCTGTCTGACTACTAACACAAAAGTGATATATCCAAAACACCTTTCCTTCTCACCTAATTGTATGGTAGCTTGATTTTTTGCTTTAAATACAGTAGAAGTACATGGAAACTAAATGTGGCCTTCAACAATATTGCCCGCTCTGTTTATGACTTAAATCATATTGACCATGTCCATGAGTAAATATCGTCATTTTCTAGTTCTTTGGGTACGCGGTAGGTCTCTAGAATTCTCTGCCTGTCAACCTGCGGAGACTCAATAGCAACGATAAATGCTTTGAAAAATCCTTACAGATACACTTTAGAAGCTAAAATCATCATCAAGTAAGTTTAAAGTTTAAATTTAAATCCGTATTAATTTTATATTCACCCTTTTTTTTGGCGATCTTAACTGTCAAAACCATAAATCCGGTTTTCTTACAAAGTTTAATCAAAATCGTTAAAGCGGTTTTTGAGATAAATTTGAAAAAAAAACAAAAGAGTTGTATGGCAGCTACCCGTTCAAAATGAGCTTAAACAAAAATTCGAATTTCACCTCTAAGAAGTCACATAAAAATGTTCTGTACAAAATTAGAAGCATATCAGTTAAAACGTTTAGATTTAAGCTCGATAGGTACCCTAGAGGCGTCCACAGATAAAAAGACCCATAGACCTGCGGACGGTTAAACCAAACCCATTGTTTTTGGACTTCTCCATTCTAACATGATTTTTTTTGTCACTTGCCATTTGGCCATTTAGATTAAGACCAACTAAAAAGCATGATTGCTTGAGAATTATCTAGACATATGAGCCTTATTGTTAATAAAAACATCTAGAGCTCCTAATCACAGTTTTTAAATCACCTGCATATAAAATGTATCTATTAGTGAATTTTGAAATTTTTAAAAATTGTTAACTACTGAACTACAAAATAATGTTTTAACAATTTTCAATATTATATAGGTGGTTAAATTTTAAGGGCCGATGTTGAATGTAAACCACACCTAAACGTCAAGTTTTTTTTCTGCATTTCATTTGACATTTCTCAATTTCAGACTAACTCTCTCCAACCATGGAAAGATACACAATCGAGCAACGCGTTAAAGTTATTCAGGCTTATTTCGAAAATGGCAACAGTGGATGGTCAATTTTCGAAGAAAATCATCTTCAGTGATGAGGCACATTTCCACCTTAGTGGATTCTCAATAAGCAGAATTGCCGCATTTGGGTGAGTGATAATCCAAGAGTGATTGTCGAAAAACCAATGCGAGCACAAAGAGTGACCGTTTGGTGCGGTTAATGGGCTATCGGCATCATAAGGCCGTATTTTTTTTCCACAATGAGGCCGGTCAGGCAGTTACTGTGAATGGTGTTCGCTATCGTGAGATGATGACGAACTTTTTATGGCCCAAATTGGAAGATGTGGATGTGGACGATAGTCTGTCAAAGCTCTTCAAATCCAGAAATCTCACCATAACTTCAAAACTGCTGCTGTACAGGACCATGGTCCTGCCAGTACTCACATATGGATCCGAGACTTGGGTGCTTAGCAAAAGGCACTCCGACCTCTTAGCCGCGTTCGAGAGAAAAGTCTTAAGGAGAATTGTTGGCCCCATATGTGAGGAAGGACGATTCCGGAGACGGTACAATCATGAATTGTACGCAATCTACCTTGAAGCAGATATCGTGACAAAAATTAAGCTCGGTAGACTCCGGTGGGCAGGGCACCTAGCTCGCATGAGCGAAGAGGAACCTGCTCGGAAAGTTCTTTGTGGTACATTCTATGGTAGACGATAGCGTGGTAGACCATGCTTGCGCTGGAGAGATGGCGTAGACCAGGACGCCCGGAGCCTTGGGGTGCGCAACTGGATGGCGGCGGCTCGAGACCGGGATGGGTGGAGAGACTTGTTGAAGGAGGCCAGGACCGGACCCCGGTTGTCGAGCCGACGAGGATGATGGATGTGGACGATATGTGGTTTCAACAGGACGGTGCCACTTGCCACAGAGCCAACGAAACAATGGCTCTTTTGCGCGATAAATTCAATGGCCGTGTTATCTCACGTGGTGGCGATGTCAATTAGCCGCCAAGATCATGTGATTAGACATCGTTGGACTTCTTTCTTTGGGGTTATTTGGAAGAAAAGTTGAACGTCGAGCACGGAGAAAAACTGTGTTACTGGCGTGAATTGCATCATACTTGTTATCGATAGTTTGTATTTAAACTCCATTTTTTTTCTGTAATATGGCGTCGCTAATCTTCTATGTCGTTTTTTTTCCAACCAAATTCCTCCGCGCTTGCAAAAAATCACGGCTATTATAATTATAGCTTTTATTATTTTTATTTATTGTACTTTTCATACTAGAATGTCAGTTTATTAGACTTGACCATTCTTTATTCCGTCAATTTCATTGAATTTTTGAACAACAACAAAGCTTTTATTATAATTCGTAACTTCAAAAAATTGAAGTAATTCCTATAGGGAAAAAATGCTTACCAGTTTTTAAGCAAAGTATTTAATAGAAAGGTTTATCCTCAAGATAAGTATAAATACCAATTTTTGGACATTAACTTCTTTTATACTATTTATATATTCTTTATTTTTGCAACAGCAATCATTATCATTGTTTTATTCATAACACCCGTTATACCACCGAGCACTGACTAAATTTTCCCATTCTCACATTTTAGAAACAAAAACCAGGAATTTCAAATCGATACTCTAGTTACCCACCCTCTTTTAATCGATTTGAAGGCTTGTTAGGACAGCATCTTTTGAGAAAAGGCTTATGGAGGAATTCCTACTTTTGACATCTATTTCTCACGCCTACTTATGTTGTGACAATTTTTGTTTTTTTTGTTTTTCAGTGTACATCTTCATTTTCAAATGAATCTTTTTGCTTGCAGTTATCTATCTTTTATTTACGTGCAAATTGTTCGCTGTTCGTTCTTCATTTTCCTCTTTTTCATCGAAAGGATTCAATATTATTTTCTAGTTTCAATTAAATTGTTTGAATATTGGGGAATCAGACTGATGGTATAGTGGGTGAGACGTGAAAGAACTCAATAAAAGCATAGCTACTCTATTCCACTTTCTGATGTGAATTCTTAAAACAGATGCTTGTAGAAGTGGGATGGGTAGGCGGGGTGTGGAATGAAAACGATCCAATTGAATGTCTACTGTTTTCCAATGCGAAATTGTATAGTGTGTGGTGTTTACATTTAGAAAAATCGGGTGGGGCGTGGGGGGTGGTTGTGAAAAGGACTTTTTTTTTTAGTTGTATAGCCGTATCTACGTACATAGTAAAGTGTAGAGTGTTGTTTATGTTTGTTTTCTATTTATTTCAACTTGAGCTCGATAAAAGGCGTGAATGGAAAACATTTTACTTTCAGTAATTGCAGCATAATCCTCGCAGGATTGATTGAATGAAAACAAAAAAAAAAACAGTTTGAACGTTAGTGAAGAAATTAAATAAAATTAAAGCGATTGTTTCGATACATATGTAGATGTCATCAACGTCACAGTCCCATAACGGGGAAAATATTTCAAAATTCGTTTGAAGTCTTCGTGAAGTCTTGAACAATAAATTGGACAAAATTTTGTATTCAAAATTTATTTTGTGATCAGTCTTAGTTACTAGAGCTGTGTAAACCGTTCATTTCAAATGATCGAATCGTTCAAGAATCGATTACCAAAATGATTCGATCATTTTAATCAATCGATCATTCGATCATTTTCATTCCACTCAATTCATTATTTCACACTGTTCCGATTCGATTTTTAATGTGTAAACATCTATGTCGGCGGTAGAGTGAAATAAAAACGTGGACTTTCCTCTGTGTGACGTTACGATGTACAAGGTTACGTAGCGCGTATTCTCGGAAATGATTTGACATTTTGACAGTTGTCAAATTAAAAGTGTTCTAATGGACCTAGAGAACTGGTGTGACTTTAGGTAATTTCCACCTCCTTAATTGGCGTACTCCGTTTTTCGATCCGCCGTACCAAAAATTTTGACATATTTTGACACCTGTCAAACTAAGACAATTTTTTTATTTCGGTCTCGATGAAATTCAATCTCCACAGTTAACGAATACTGTAACAATTTTGATCGAATCCAATCTGACCCATATTTCTTTTCTCCGATTAAATATATAATTCAACAGAGATTGATATCGAAAATCGAGATTCATTAAAATGATTGAGATTGGGATGGAAAATCGAGAATCATCGAAATGATTGAGATTGGGATGGAAAATCGAGAATCATCGAAATGATTGAGATTGGGATGGAAAATCGAGAATCATCGAAATGATTGAGATTGGGATGAGATCGAGAATCGAAATGATTGAGATTTGGATCGATTGAAACGAAAATTTGTGATTTCAATCATCAATACTTTTCGATGATCGGATCAAAAAAATCGAATCGTTCCTGATTGACACAGCCCTATTAGTTACCATTCACATCTCATGCTATCAGCAATACTCTTAGTAAAGTGAATTAAGCTATAGGACCTTTTCCACGGAATTATTTTTGAGTCATTAGTGAATTTAGATTTTTGTAATATTATTTTTAAGTGTTATCATCAGAATGTATACCTAAATTTGTACATAGTATTGATTTTCCTATCTACACAAAAAATAAATCGACTTGGAGATCAACATATTTTTAAGTGAATTAACCAGAAAATTCATTGATATTTTTCGAAAAAAAAATAGTTTTAATTGAACTTTGTGACGCGAATGACATAAATCAAAATCGACATGGCTACAAACATATTTTTAAGTGGATATGTTAGAGACCTGAATAACAACAAAAAAAAAAATAAAAAAATGGCTCCAATTGATTTTTGTGACACGACTGACACAAATCAGGATCGACTTGGCAATGATGTTTTTTTTTTTAAGTGGAGATGCGAGTGATCCCCAGAGAATTAAATTCACTGATATTTTTCGAAAAAAAAGAAAATGAATTGAACTTTGTGACGCGAATGACACAAATGAGAATGAAAAGTAAAAAATCATTTTCATAATTTCAAAATTTTGAGACAACCAAGATATTTCGTATATTTAAGACAACTTAGATTTGAGCGGTGCCCAGTAAATGCATTGATATTTTTTGAAAAGAAAAAAACTGGCTTCAATTGAATTTTGTGACGTGAATGGTTTTAATCAGAATTTACTTGGAAATGACGATATTTTTAAGTGCAGATGTGAGTGACCTACATTAAAAATAAAAATAAAATGATTTCAATTGAACTTTGTAACGCGAATGACATAAAGTCGAATAAAAAATAAGAAATCATTTTATAATTTGTGTAATTAATGTGTGATAATAATTTCGTGTATTTAAAATGACTAAGATTCGTGACGATATTGACACATTTTTTAAGGTTTATCTATATTTTATGATATTTTGCCTAATCTTTAGAAAGATTAAATTGCACTTTGGAAAATCATTTCTTATTACTTTCCTACTGCCAAAGCCCTTTTTGAAACTCCTATTTCCTGACAAAATATCTGTTTAAAATTGAAGTGTAGAGCTCTGTTATTTTCCCAGATTTCCAGATCCCCAGCAATAAAGCAGCACATTATTTTAAAATATAGGAACCATTTTAGTAAAAAAATTTATTTCCCATTATACATCAGGGTGTAAAAATAGCTTGTTGCCCATACCATCCTCTGGATGAGGCTTCTCTGTCCCGCCCTATTTGCTTGCTGATATTATAATATACAAAAATATGCTTGCACATACTCAATCTTAATGTTTTCGAGATATGACGTTAATTGGTTTTCCCTTTAGCCTTTAACCAAAATCAAGCACTTCATCCACATGATATATGTACTGTAGGAACTTTTTATATTTTAGGGTAGCGCTTCCCTTTGCAATCGTGATACACCATTATTATACATATAGGCAAAACCAAACAATCTTCCTTCCACATAGCAACGAACGGGCGCGGGCAGCGCAAAGCTTCTGCTCAACTGGAAAATAAGTGTTTTATATGAACTCCATAAAATTATTTACTCAAGATTTGCCCTGATATCAGATCCCTGGTTGATTGTAAATTTCCCTTGAAAAAAAAAAATAAAAATAAAATAAATTCAAGCCGCCTCGCAGTATACTTCCTGGTGTTTAGGGTGCAAGAGCGCGAGGAGATCCAATTGCCCCGATAAAATGTAAATCTATACACAAAGTAGGCTGGAGTGATATGGTGGTGGCGCTGGCGGTGCGGCGGTAAATGAAATGTTATTTTTTTTTATTGCGAGGCTTAGAACAAATTCAACAAAAAAAAAAAAGAAAAGTAAACTGGAGCCATGACACATCCTGCAGAGACAAACCCATTTTCCACAACCATTTAAAGAGTCGATATTCGCACCCTATCCTCTTGTATGATAATCTTCACTCCAATATTCGATAACGATCCACCATAAATTTTATCCTGCACTTGTTCTAATCAAAAGGCTTGCTACTATACTCTCCACCCTGAGTCAATTTCAAACAGCTAACCTCACCATGTATGTAGGTGCTCGAACAGGAGAATTTGTAGGTGGAAGTTTTCGTCGAAACATCATTCATTCGTATTCAAGCTAGGTTGGCCAAAACCAACCCCAACCCATTACCAAAGGTACTCTCATCGATTTTGTGTACATTGTTCAGTTGAATTGCGTTTGTAATAATATTAGATGTTGTTTTTTATGGGCTATGAGCAGTTTTTGACAGGGCTGTCGAAATGAGATCTGTTTGTATATTTTTATTATGATGATGGTAATCATATAGAGAAAACAACGATAATGATGAATTGGACAATTCTCATTTTGTTCAGGTCTCCGAGGATAATAGAAACAAAAAATTTGAGGAAAAAATGTTCTTTAATTTGTTGTTCAGGTTTCTGAGGTGTGAGCGATAACTCAGCATTCTCAGATGTCTGAATATAAGTTTTAAGAAAAATTATCCATTTTTGCTATAATTTTTGAGTGAAACTGTACTTCAATTCAACCTATGTTAATACACGGCCGGCGGAGGGAATTTATTCTATAGGAATCTACTCCACTTGGGAATTTATTCCACTTTTGGTGAGAATCTATTCCACTTTTTTTAAAGTGGTGTTCATTCCCACGCAGAGAGAGAATTTACTACACTTTTTAGTGAGGAAGAACTTCAATTTTAAAAGTGGGGTTATTTCCCACTTATTGTGAAAAATAACTTTACTTATTTTTCGCGATTTTTTAATATATTTTTAAATTATGCTCAAAAATAGTTTTCTTGAACAACAACAAATAAATTACAATGTGGCGCAGATTCCCGTAGAATAAATTTTTTGTACCATTTATTACACTCATGAAAAATATCAGGTTAAATTAACTAGAAATTAACCAATTATCAGGTTGTTTTTATTCAGGTTGTTTTTATTCAACACGGTTAATCATATTAAATATTTAACAAGATACTAGATTTTATAGTCGTGTTGAGCACTCTTTACCTCTCCCATGGATTTTATCCAACGACATCCCTGGTAAGGCTATGTAGGACATATTCGTGAGTATCATTATGTATTATTTCGCCGACGCAGTACCAATTCATGTGTGTAAAATATGTCCCTGTTGGTTATCGTTTCAGACTTGGCTACTTCCAGATTGTTAACACACACTGTCAGTAGATAGCAATGAAAATCATAATACATTTCAGTAGTTGACTTGGTTAATGGGTATGCCACTGAAACCTGGAAGAGAGAATGAGAATTTTGGAGCTTATATTGACTGCCACAACAATATGGCGTAGGAGGAGATTTTAGTATTTATATCGAAATTTATTCAGGATGCTAATATCACCCACCATATAATCATCATAAGCGATTATGTTTGTGATGATTTTATAACGAAACGTTGGTTAATATTTTCATATGAATTAGTGAGTGATAATGATAAAAGTTTATGAGTATGCGGCACCAATATGGTTCAATAAAAAATGTCGTAAGCGTTTAATATATCCTTTGAATGGCTTCTTTTTTCAAGTGGGTACTTAGGAGAATCAGATTATGTTTAAAAAGTTTAAAGGGAAATATTGTAGTCTATTTCTAGAATATTACCATATCGTTTTTATTTTTTTTTTTGTTTTACAGGGTGATTTACATACGGTTTGACGAAAAACTAGAAGAAAAAATTTTGTTTAAACTAATTTTGTTCAGAATTTTACGTTATTAAGTAGTATTTTTGTTTTTAATATTCAATGCTTTTATTAATTTACAGTCAAACATGAAAAACCGAATGCTAAAATTTCTTCTAGTTCTAATTTTACTCCAATCTGTTGCTTAAGTTGCTCTAAAGATCCTATTTCCACTACGTAGCTAGTAAAGTAGATTTAATTATTTTCAATTTTCTCAAAAACGACAAGACACTTAAGCATCCAGTTTTCTGTTTTTGACTAAAAGCTAATAAACGCATTGAATTTTGAAAACGAAATTAGTACTTAATTACGTAAAATTTTGGAAAAAATTAGTTTGACATTTAAAAATTTTTTTTTTTTTTTCAAAATTTTAAGTTTAAAAATTTATTTTTCAAAACCTATTCTTTAAAATAACTTTATTTAAAAATATAATAAAAGATATAATTTTTTGCTTTACAAAAAAGTATATCATGACATTCCAAGTATAACCGTTGTTTTTCAATATTTTTTTTTCTGTTTTAAGTCAATTTTTTTAGAAAATTGCCCCTCCTGGCTAAACGGGTTGAAAAGACAACCCCCTCCCCCCCTATACGATACTATTATGGTTACCCAAGTAACATCGTTGAAGCTATTTGAAGCAAAACTGTTTTTCAACAGCTCCAAGATAGTGAAATCGAAAGCTATAGCTCTGTAAGAGATTATTTCACAGCTCCCTACATTGAATTTGAAAATAATGTTCTATAATTGAAAATTTACAACACTTTCAGCTCTATAAAATTTACGACGCTTACAGATTTAAAAATATGCTCCTTAAGTCAGTTTATAAGATCTTGAAACGAGCAAACTGTCAATATCAGCATACTTAGGGACATTGTAGAGCTGCTTACAACACATGCATAAAATACTAAAGCATGTTCTTTCGAAATGTCAAAAATAGCATTAACAGAGCTACACTGAAAGCGGCTTTAGAGTGGAATTACTAATATTCTCACACAACTAATGTGGTGTCAAAAAATGCATCAACAGAGCTACAATAAAGCACATATAGAGCCGAATAAATAATAATAAAAATAGGGTGTTACAAACTAGAATACAAACAAAAATTATTTCAACTGGAAAACTTACAATAGTTGAAAATTAATTAATTCCCCTATCTTTGTTAACTTAAGATTCGAATAAGACATGGAATTCACATTTTTTTTATTAAAATAAATTAACTATGCTGTTTCCTAAAAAAATTAAATCATAAATAAATAAATTAATTAATGCGCTTACAAAACCATATACACTTCAATGGCAAGTACTCTTTGAATTAAAAGTTATTTCTATAATTTATTTACATAACATTCTCTAACTTTCAATTCCCAAAACACCCTATTTTCTACAAAGCCCTGAACGAAAAACTGTTTCATTGCTGCAAATAGCTCTACAATAACAGAACAAAACACTCAAAGCGATATTGCAGCTCCATTGAAGAGAAATTCCGTCCATATTAAAAAACATGGCGACACAAATGAAAATTATTTGATTTATTTGTTTTCTTTCATTTTAATACATTTAAAATCTTCGCTTTCAATGTAAAACACAATATCAAATTATTTTTTTTTTCATATTTCACAGCGTAATATAAAAAATTTGGAAGGCGCGTTATAATTTTGCGAAGGACCTCCAAAACATTTATGAAAAAACTAAGCGCGCACTTAAAATTCACTGGCATTAAACCGAAAAATATTAATTAGATACATTATTTTCCCAATAGGAATAAATATCAACTAGCTTGTTGACTTCACAATAAATGAAGTTTACGCTTCCTACCATTACAAACATATATCTATTATATTTATTTATCATATTGAATTTCACAAACTAATACAAACAAAAAGCTGTCAAAAGTGCTCCTTTTAAGATTTCATATGAACATACTAAAGAGCTTCAAAGCCACCATAGTCACTGATAACAAGCTGATTACGAGCTAAAATGTGCTCTCAAACTCAATCATTTAGCTGTAAGCAAGCCCTACAATTGCTCTAAGGGTGCATCTAGAGCTCTTTCTTAAATAAACGAGCTTCAAGATTTGCTCTGGAAGCGCTGTTAAAGCATTTAAACAGCTAAAATTGTTTCTTGGGCTATTACTTTAATTGATTTTAATAATACAACTTTCCATGAGATAATCGATGCCTAATTCCTTACTCCACTGTGCCAGTAAAAATTATTTCCTACCCTTCTGTTCCTTCGAACAAGTGTCGTGCAAATCAGTTTGTATTTAAAACACTTTAGGTCTAACGGGCATATAGTTAAAGTATTATTTATTTATTTTTTTTACTCATAAATTTCATTTAATAGTAACGGCCATATTATTCAATTTAGATTCAAATGGCTTTTAAATCCAATTTTATTAAACCGGGCTTATAAAATCCATGCCAAAGATAATCCGGGTTTAAATATTTAAACTGGTCTCCTGAGTCCAGTTTAAATTCAACTGGATTTATCTTTGTATATTGGATTTATATGTGGATTTAATATTTCAATTTAAATTAATTTAAATCTAGATTTAATTTTAAATCTGGATTAAGCCAGTGAATATCATAAAATTTGTTACCTATGTATGAAGAAAGTTCCAATAACTCAGGGGAAAAGAAAGTTATTTCTTTGATTCTTCCATTTTTTGTGATTTTTAGTTTAAAGGGCTTATTTGTCTACCATAAAGTTCACTTTCGACATAAGTTAGGTACACAACTGTAACAATTTCTTTTAACTAAACCGATAACATAAAGATTCTCCAAACTTAATTTCAAGAAGAAAACAAAGTTTTTCCACTCCATAAATCTTTCAGCAGATAAAAATAACCAAGAAACAGTTTATTTTTCGCACGAGTTAAAGTGTATAGTTTTGTGAAGAAGTTGCCGATTAATTTGTAGTTCGTGCTATTTTGTCAAAAGTTTCAGCAATGAATCTTTCAAATTATTACACGAACAAGCAAACTCTGACATCACTTAAGTTGCGAAAAAATCTAAAAGATTGTTAGTTGAATGAAGTTTTATGTAACAGATATTATTTCAGCTTCTTCTTCTTGTGATTGTGTTTTCCTGATTTGTTTTCATGGTGTTGTTTCTCTGTTTCATTCGTTTATAAGAAAATATGATTTGTGTGTGCTTCTTGGAAACTTTATTTTGAATTTAACAGTCTGCGTTTTTTGAGAGGGGAACTGAATAATATGGGTATACCCACAGTAAGTAAGGGCTGATGACTTTCAAAACTAGTTCAATAAACTTCGCTTAAAATGCCTACCCACCTTGCTCTTCTTCGTATAGTAGGACTTAATATCTTAAAAATTCCCAAACAAATGGAGAGGAAAATATAATCGAGAGTAAAGGGGATCGTTACGAAATCCCACAGCACGAAATTTGCAGATTACAAATACAACAAAATCCCGCATGAAAGTACGATTGGAAGAACGAATGAAGGTGATTTCGAATAAGATAATAAATACAATTGGAAGAATGTTGGTGATTTCGAATATGATTTTTTTTCTGAACTTCTGGACCTGGACAAAGGTGGTTCTAGGCCTGGGCAGAGATGGAATTTTTTTTGAAAAAAAATATTTAAAAAAATGAACTTTTCTCAACTTTTTTTTTTGGAAAAATTAAAAAAAAAAAAATCTTTTTTCCTAAACTTTTTTTTGACAAAAAATGAGATTTGTTTCTTTTTTGAAAAGAATTTAAAAAAAAATAAAGTTTTCTGAAAAAATTGAAAGAAGAGCTTAATTTTAATTGAAAACTTTTGACATTGGCGTCTGCCAGGAGACTGAACATACCCTAAGCGGAGCAACGGAGTTGCATGAGCGGGATGACGACCCGAAAAAGGGAGTTAAAATACTTAGAACCCGCACAGCGGGCCACCAAAGACTGTTGTCCAAGAAAATTGTTGACAATTGTTGACCTGGCAACTGAACGGATCGGTTTAGAGAACCGAAAAGGGAGTTAAAAAAGCAGTTTTTTTTATTTGTAAAACAAAGTTTATGAAAAATATTTTGTTTTCAAAAAAAAGTGTCTCCTTTGTCCAAGTTCCAAAGCCAACTCCAGAACTTTTGTCCCGGTTCCAGATCCGCCTCCAGAACCTTGTTTCAAAAACAAAATGTCTCCTTTGTCCAAGTTCCAGAGCCACCTCCAGAACTTTTGTCCCGGTTCCAGACCCAAGGCAAGAAATTATTTCCCAGGTCTAGGGCCAGAACCAATGTCAAAGTTCCAGACCCACCTCCAGAACCCCCCCGGTCAGACCCACTGCCGTCGACCGACCAGATCCGAACACCAGACCATAGTCGTCGGCCCATACAAAATATTAGGAAACTTTATTCTTCGTGATCCTCATACAATCGAGGCACCAATTCCTATGGGAAAGAAAAATTGAATGCGCTGTCGCACTGTAGTAGATCCTGCGGGATTTTGTGCTGCGGGATTTCGTACCTAACCCAGTGTTAAGAGTTAATTTTCTCAAAAACGGCTTTTACGATTTTTATTAAACTTCGTATCAGTAATGACCAAAGTGATTTTTGGCAACAAATTCATATCACGCAAATAAACATACCACATTTTTTTTTTCGAAAATCGCCTTATTTTCGGATTATTCGCTTATATCATTTCGTACCTATTTTCGTTGTGTGAATTTTTTGCCAAAAACCTAGAACACAGTTTTCTTGCAGCTACCGTGGTCATCTTAGGTACGAAGTTTAATCAAAATTGTTGGAGTCGTTTTTGTCAAAGTTTGAAAAATCGAATTTTTTGTAGTTCTAGGTGAGCTAACACAAAAATTCGAATTTCATTTCTAAGGAATCACATAAAACTGCTCTGTACCAAATTTGAAGCAAATCGGTCTACCCGTTTAGGCTCTAGCTCAAATAACAGTGGACGCACAGACGCAGATACGCACAAAAGCAGAGACGCGCAGACGCACAGACCGACGGATGGCATGACGAAACCCAGTTTTTCAGACTTCTCGATCATCGTAGTGTTAGTTTTGATTACAAATAATAAATTACAGTCTTATTTAACAGACATCATTATTTTACTTCTTTAATAAAAATTTTCGGATTAATCGCGTAATTTATTTTAGAGTGCACTTAAGTACTCACCCCGAACGTTTCGCATCACCGGGAAATTACTGTTATGAATTAGATCGGGTACGCAGGTTGTAGCATACGTAGGTGGTTCTGTCTCATGATTTTGTTGTTGTTGAGGTGCATAATGTTGGGAGCAATCGCAATGCTTACTACATCACAGGGTGTTTTAAGTTTAATATGTTTTAATGACCGGATATCATGATCGAGAAAGCTTAAAACTGTCGTCCCGATTGAAATTTCGATGGCGCTTGATTTCAATAATCGCTTCGTGAACCCAGCTATGGGATACTTTTAGTGAGTTTCATGAACCTTTGCTTGGTCAAAATGATTCCAGTAGTGTTCATCTGGATTGTCCAAGATGTGCTCACAAACTGCTGACTTTTCCCGCTGGTTTTTTTTTTTTTGCCAACAGCACTAATAAGCGCAATGCTTCTTTGCGTTTTTCCAACAAACGAAGACCCAGAGCTCCAAGGGACTGCATGTACGCCCATTTTTTGGAGAGGAAAGTAGTCCTTTGGTGACTGGAGATAGTTTCTCGCCTTTTTTTGTGTTATAAATATGGATTTTATCCTTTTTTGTCCAGATTGCTTTCGTCCCTTTCCTGTGACACAGCTGACTTTCACGTTTTTTGACATAAAAATTTGCTCTAAGAACTCTGTCAACCAGATTTAGCTCAGTCGTCAGATGTTCATTGTCACATATTCTGTGGTCACGTTGAAACAGTATCGAAACAACATATCTTAAATTTGCTTGGTGGCGCTGGGAAGTAGCATGTTGTAGGTATCTGTTAGTGTGTGTTTCCTTCCGATAGACTGTTCGTCTTAATGTACCATCCATTTTCATATTGTGTGATGCTTTTTTAGTTTCCAGCTGAGGTAGGTCAGCGGGTCCAGGGTTTTTACCGAAGAAAGCAATAAAACTCGGAGAAGGTGGGATAAACTCCCTAGCCAACACCGAAGTGAAGGCACGGTACGATGGCAGGCGGTGGGATAAACTCCCTAGCCAACACCCAACTGAAGGCACGGTACGAAGGCGGACGGTGGGATAAATTCCCTAGCCTCCAAGCGACTCTTAAGGCAAACATTTTATTTGGGATTAGCTCCCTAGCCTTATCGAATTGGAGGCGGATTTAATTGGTTTGGAATTAATCCCTAGCCGCAACAAGAAGTTGTGGCAAAAATAAGGAGGGGAAGGGGTTCTTTTACGGCTTAAAGCCAAAAATTAATTAAAACTTCTCACTGGTGTACTACACACCCAGCAGCTTGCTTCTCGGTACTCACTTTTCTCTTTAATTAAAACTTCTCACTGGTGTACTACACACCCAGCAGCTTGCTTCTCGGTACTCACTAAGTTCAAAAAATTGAATTAGCAGAACCACGGAGGATAAAATTTTCCTCATTTCCAGTGGCCATTTCACCCTTGCTTATAGATTCGGCGGTAACAAGGAAGTGTGAATCGAGTGAGGTAGAAAAACACTACCCATTAATTTCATATAAGTCGTTGAATTGTTGTCGTGCGCATTGGTTGTGTTGTGCTGTCGTGCGCTGTTGTTGTCGGCAAACCTCGTCATCAATTCTCGTGGGCGCCTTGAGGTATGTGATGAAATTGTGATCGAGTTGATTGTGTTGAAGATGTTGAGTTAGAGGATGGGCGCTGCTATGAAAAGGTGTAACTTCGTTACAATTGTTACCTTCACATCCCAAAAAGGAATGGAGTTATCTTTTTCTTCTTCCATCGTAAACCTGATTTTTGGATGTTGTGAGTTCAGATTTTCCAAAAAACTAACAATACTGGAGCTTTTTAGGATGCAGAATGTGTCATCCACATATCTCAGCCAGAATTTGAGTTTTTCTATCAGCCTTTGTTACAAAATACTCCATCCACAAATCTGCAACGAGGGGAGCTAAAGGTTAACCCATAGCAACCCCATCAACTTGTGAATAAAACTTTTTGTTGAATTAAAAAATTCTTTATTCTAGTTTTTAATTTTTTAGTAATAACATTTCTGTTAACATTTCCTACTTCTATTTTTTTTTTTATTTCGATTAATTATTTCTGTAGGTAGAAAACTTGTTTCTTCAATTTCTTACTATTGATCATTTCTTATACGATTCTGGCATAGGCCTCCCCAAAAGCTGTCCATAGTTCTCTATATTTTGCATCGTTATACCAATTTGGATTAAATTGGCACATATCGTCGGTCCATCTTTTTTTAGGCCGTCCTGCTGGTCTTCGGCTTTCTTTTGGAGTCAATTTTGTAGTTATCTTTGTCCATTTTCGGTCCTGAATTCTTGATATGTGTCCCGCCCAGTTCCATTTTAGTCTTCTTGTTCTTTCAAGCACATCTGTTATACTCACTCTATGACTTATTCTTATTTTTATTAATCTTCTCTCCATCTTATAGTTTGGCAGATTCGCAACTTTTCAAGTGCATTAGACTTTAAGCTAAGGGTTTGGAGTCCATAGGTCATGATTAGAACAATAGTTGAGCCAAATATGTATTTTTGCGTCTTCTTGCTTTGATCTGAGTTAAATATTTGTTTAAGACTCCAGAATTGTTTCCAACTGTTGGTAATACGTCTGTCTATTTCTTTTTTTTTTCCATCCATCATGTAGGTTACGTTAATTTTGATAGCAACTTCGTAATTTTTTTCATACAAAATGCTTCTTGATTAAGAAACCAATTAATAAAATTGTAAAAAAAAAGTTTATATCCAATTCGTTAGAGCCTCTTTTGAAATAAATTGGCTCTGTCTTAATCGTTATCTTTGGAGCTATACAACATTTTTCATTAATTTTTGCTTTTAACCTATACATATTTTCCATTGGGAAATGCAATAAATTAAAACAAAATTTTAGTGCGAGATCGTAAGTGGTGCAAAAGATTTAAAAAAAAACTTAATGCATTCTTTTTAAATTATTTCAATAATTTCAATTAGCACACATTTCAAATACTTTGTTCAGACATACAAACAGTATATGTATTAAAATATGGTAAAACAATCTATCGGATAGGTTATTCTAAAATTTTGAAAAACAGCCCATAAGTCACTGTTTAAAGCTTATGCTTGCTTTCATATTAATTTAAGCAACTAATTTACAATAGAACTCCGAATACTTGACAAAACCACAAAAAGATACCCGAACGATATGGTATAATTCTCTCAGTTTATCCATATAGCCAAAAACCAAGAGATTTCCCAAAAAAGTAGCATCGTATGTATCGTTTTATTTTGTATTTCAAAGCTTATTGCTAATTTATTGTATAGATACCCTTAAATCTAATCCTCTTACATTTTGTACAAGGGTTGTATTTTTGCAGTGCTATATTGTCCCCAGAGTCAAAACACATTTTTGCTTCTAGGGGTTATCCTCTACTCAACTTATTTAATACGCATGATAGAGAAAACATTAATTCATTCAGTGCTTAAAACATAATAAATACTTTTTATCCAAAATATCAAACCAAAATGGAAATATCACTTCAAATTTTAAAGCTTTTATTTTTGATTTACGTTGAGAAAAAATGCCTCTCGAAATTAAGGTGAATGTAAAATTTTATATTCAATTTAAGAGTTCATTCTTTAAATACAAAAATATTTTTTGAATCAACAAGTTTTGAGTGTGGTTTCTCTTGACTATCCGAATATCCATATAGAAACAGGCAAAGTAGGAAATTTTCTAGGGCGGCAGATATTTTGGGGTAATATTTTATATTGAAATGCAAATTACTTAAGATTATATAGTTGTAACTTTAACTTGGACTATGTATCTAGTGACTGCATGCAAGAGGTTACTTTGTGATAATGATTTTCATGAGAAATATAATTATTTTAATACAAAATGGGAGATAGGTAGCTTGGGACCAAGCTGACTGCAAGAATCTTGTTAGTCGAGGCTTTGGTCCACTCCGGACTGTATTGGAGCCTTATCTAATTGTAAGCATAAGTAAACACTCGGAAGTTGGGTAAATGAAAACAAATAAAAACATTGCTCTCGAAGAAGAAATTTTCAAAACCTTGCAGGATATTTCTTTATTTCAATAAGACATTGTTATAAAGGGTCCTTTTTTTGCACGTGTGGTTTTCAAAAAGAAATAAAACGCATGTAATTTAATGTTATGGCCAAGAATTTACCTATGTTATAATAATAAGGGTTTGCCATTATTTTTTTAAAAATGATTTCGGGCAAGTGGCCACCGCGGCTGGCTCGAATTAATTCTAGCCGAGAGGCCCAATTTTCGACCACTTTTTGCTTTTTTCTTCCAAGGCATCAATCGTCTCGGGCTGACCTGCGTAGACAAGTGACTTCACATAACCCCACAAAAAATAGTCCAGCGGTGTTAAATCACACGATCTTGGAGGCCTTGCCACAAGCTCACGACGCGAGATAATGCGCTCACCAAAAGTTTCCTTCAATAAATCGATTGTTTCGTTGGCTGTATGGCATGTAGCGCCAGCCGTCTTGTTGGAACCAAAGGTCGTCCACATCAACATCCTCCAATTCAGGCACGAAAAAGTCATTAATCATATCTTTATAGCGTTCCCCATTTATACTGAAAACATTATGGCCAGCTTCATTTTTGAAGAAATATGGACCAATGATTCCCTCTGCCCAGCCCATAGAGCACACCTAACAGTGACTTTTCGAGGATGAAACAACGGACGTCTCAACAATGGCTTGTAGATTATTATCACTCCAAATACGACAATTTTGCTTATTAACGTACCCATTCAACCAAAAATTAGCTTCATCGAATATTGGACGAAGCGCGCGATGCGTCGCGTGAACCGAACCATTATTTTGGTAATAAATTTGCACGATATGCAA
Organism: Leucozona laternaria; assembly: GCA_932273885.2. NCBI lineage: Eukaryota > Metazoa > Arthropoda > Insecta > Diptera > Syrphidae > Leucozona > Leucozona laternaria. The sequence goes on along the minus strand of OW026368.1, from coordinate 14,278,644 downwards.
ACGTTGTTCAGGAGTTAGTCTATTCGTTATAAAATGGCAAACCAAACTGAGCATAAATCAAATAACAGCTGTCAAAAAGACCAACTCCGAAAAAAATATTGCCAGATGGAAAACCACACATCTAGAAAAAACACCTTTTATTTTTGAGAAATTTTGAATTTAAATTTAAAGAAAATTAACAAAGTTCGTAGTTAGTTCTAAAATTACTTTTGTGCAGACTTTTCAAACTGTGTTAGCTATACAATCTGTAGTAAATAATTAATTTTCTTTGTGACTGTATGTGCACATGCCCAACAGACTGTTCTTTAATCTTATTCCACACAGCGTAAGTAAATAAAAACCGAAATAACTAGTTTTCTCTGATCATATGATCCTCCCGCTATTAAGTTATCTGATTCCTTTATCCCGCATTATGTAAGTCTTTAAATACAGCTACTACTTAATCCTCTATAAGACCTAAATTTTTTAATTTAAGTAAGGATGGCGAAATAGAAAATCCAGCACTTCACCGTATAACGGCTGGTTTTTTTGGTTGCTTTCCACTTGGAGCCATTTTATTATTATAAATCGTCCATTTATTATCCTTCTTCGTAGACAAATAGATTCGGTATCTTTGCCTCTTAAGAACCATGCGGAGCTAAGTGTCTCAATATATGTATATACATGTAATACATACATAATGATAATGTTGCTGTGTCTGCTTCATCTGAAATGTGCTTTTTCGCTGCCAAAAATAGAACCTCAATTGTGTGTGTAAAAACAACATCAATTTATGAACAAACATTATTATGTATGTGTGGTGTGTATATATGTATAGATAAAAAACAATATTATTTTCACCACATGCTTCACATTGCAGTATAATAATGTTCATGCTGAACCCATTAGCTCATTTAGAAGACGACAACATTCACAAACGGAACAAATAAAAATGGTTCAATGTTTTCCTTTGGATGTGTCTTAAGGAACTCTTGGAACTGGGATTATACTGAGAAGATATTGATTTAACAAAATTGAGATAAGAGATATGTGCATACATAGATACTTTACTTTAATTATAAAATTAAATTTATTGATTCAACTCCAGAGGTATATTTTCTGGCATAATAGCATAAAATTGATAATTTATATATTTAACGAAATCAGCATAATTTGATTAACATTTTTAAACTAAATTTTCTTAAGATTTCCGTTTGAAATAGAATGCAATGTTCTGGAGAATGCTTTTTTGAATGATATTTACCAAATGTTTGCAAAATAAAATTACATATTTCATTCGATTAAGTAAGTAAGTTTTTATTTGCGACAGATATTTATTTATTTTTTAGCTTCTTTTTACTAAACATGGTTAATTATTAATTCGTAAAAATTTCAAACTCTATATTTTGACCAATCTTTGTATAGATACACCTATCAAGCTACAACTTAAAGAATTGGGACTACTTCCATATTAATATTTGGCAGCTCTACTAGTGTTTTCATATTTTGTGGACCAAAAATGAGAATACCTCGAAAAGTAATTATTAATTTCCTTAAGAAAAACACTTATAAAGGGTTTTCCAATAAGAGGTGTTATTTTGATATTCAAAGAAAATGGCACTTTTTGAGATAAATGATCGGATGTTTATTTCATTATAAAGAGGAAGGTATGCCGTTAATAATGGAACACAACATCAGCCAAATGGCCACCATGACCACGCTTACAGGACCATATCCTTTTCATGAAATTTTCCATAACCAAATCGCAAAGTGGCTGCCCTATGTCCTCGATAGCCTCACGAATTCCATCTTTGAGGTCTTGAATCGACGCTGGGCTGTTGGCGTAGACCTTATCTTTCCTGTGGCCCCAAAGGAAGAAGTCGCAAGGTGTTAAATCACAAGATCTCGGTGGCCAATTGTGATTGTGAGAGATAACACGGTCCGGAAACTTTTGCTTGTGTGGCACGTAGCGCCGTCTTGTTGAAAGTAAACGTTGTCCAGATCAATACCATACAATTCCGACCATAAAAAATCATTAATCATATCTCGATAGCGCAATCCATTGACCGTTACTGTTGCTCCAGCCTCATTTTCGAAAAAGTAAGGTCCAATGACCCCGCCGGACCATAAACCGCACCAAACAGTCACGCGTTGAGGATGGAGAGGCTTTTCAACAATAACTCTTGGGTTTTCCGAGCCCCAGATGCGACAGTTTTGCTTGTTGACGTAGCCTCCGAGGTGGAAATGGGCCTCATCAGTCAAGATGATTTTTCGATGAAATTCCGGATCATTTTCATGCATTTCAAGGACCCAATCAGCAAAGACACGACGTTGTTGATGATCAATCAGCCGGCTTGAGTTCTTGTGTTAACTGAACTTTATAAGCCTTAAGACCCAAGTCTTTATGCAAAATACGGTGTATTGACGTTTGTGGAATGCCTAATTCCAAAGAACGACGAGGAATGGACAAACCTGGGTTTTCTTCAATACTTTGGGCTACAACAGCAATATTCTGAGTTGTTCTTGAGCGACGTGCACGGGTTTTATTCTTCACATCACTAACTTGTCCCAACAGCTCGAATTTGTCCACCAATTTCTGTATTGCGGTCCGACAAGGTGCTTCACGACGACCCAAAAATGTTTTAGTTTTACGAACCGTCTCTGCCATATTTTCACCATTTTTATAGTGAATTTTAATAATTTCAATGCGTTGTTGAAGCGTGTATCGTTTTTTTTACAATTATTATTAATGGCGTAGTTTCTACTTGTCAAATGTCAAAAAATGACAGCTTCAAAAGTGACAACTACCGAAATGGCGGGCTATTCAAAATAACACCTCTTATTGGAAAACCCTTTATGACGTCAAAAATGGTTCCTTAAATTTTGATAAAACTCTGCCTGTAGGAAACTTCTTTTTACTTGCTCTATAAGGCAAGTTTCGTGTGGAAAAAATTTAGAGATTGTAATCAAAACTAACGCCGAGAAGTTAAAAAAAAGTGGGTTTCGTCAAGCCGTCCGTCCGTCGCGTCGGTCTGTGCGTCCACTGTAATTTGATCTACAGCCTAAACGGGTTAACCGATTTGCTTCAAACTTGGTACAGAGCATTTTTATGTGATTCCCTAAAGGAGAAATTCGAATTTTTGTTCTAGCTCATCTAGAATGGGTAGCTGCCATACAAATATTCTGTTTTTTTTTCAAATTTTCTCAAAAACGGCTACAACGATTTTGATTAAATTTTGTACCTGCAATAATCAAGTTAAATAAGAAAACTGCATTTCAGATTTTCTCTGAAAATTCACATAACGGTATTAGGTATTCCACGTTTTTTTTTGAGAAAATGGTCTTTATTTTTGGGTTATTCGCGTATATCTTTGCCATGGTTAAACCGATTTTATTATAATTTTGCATCTGATGCTTCTTAATATTTTAAACAATATTGCAATATTGCAAAAAATCAATTTTGCAGTGCTTTTGACTCTTTTAATATTTTCTCGTTAAATATAATATACATAATGTATCTTCAATGTGAGGTTACACACACTATTTAACCACAAGAGCAAGTTCGTACGATCAAGTGGTGTATATTTTTTCTCTTGTGGACTTATGACCCTGTATACCAATATTTAAGTGTTGAGTAATTAATCGGAACTCTACTCAGATATTTTGAAACAGGCCCTAAGTTTTTAAATTTGTAAAAACTAATTTATCTCTTTTAAGTGATTGCGCAAAAACACAAATAGACAAATAGAGTGGAATATAATTGTTAAGATAATATAAGCTTAGAGATATTTTCTCTATTATTTTTCTATTAAATCAGAAGAAAACCAACAAATATTCCTTCGTGTGAATTTTCCCCATCATGATTCCACAATAATTTTGCTCTAATCGAGTTAAGCAATTCAAATTTAATTTCACAAAATGCTGGTATTTATTGAAGGAATTGAGAATCCTTACGTTGTTTGGTTAACCCAATGTATTTACCTACATATTTGTCTACAAATGCCAAATATTCGAAATACATACATAAACAATTCTTGTGAAGTAATTTAAGAAGTGAATTTAATTTAAATAACGAATTGTATACTGTCACTGTGTTGGATACTTTGTTTAGATAACAATGTTTGTAATGCAAAAATAGCGTAACTCTATGTTGTATTCACACAAAACTCATACTTTTTTCCTAGTGATGGGTAAGTAAGTAAATCCATATTGAGGACATTTTTGCAGTTCTCGTAAATAACTGTCATTTTCTTTTTCAAACTTAATGGAGTTTTTGGCACTTTTTCAACATCACAACCATGTTCTAGTTTTGTGTGCATTTGTTGTGATTTTTAAGCTGGTTTGGTTTTGGCAACACTGGTTTTGACAGCTGACGTGTGTTTAGTACCTTGTGTCACTGTCAAACAGCTTCAGTTTGGTTTGCAGTTTAACCATGGATCGTCTTACAAATGAACAACGCTTGCAAATTATTGAATTTTACTATCAAAATTCGTGCTCGGTTCGAAATGTTCATCGCGCGCTGCTTGTGTTCAGCGATGAGGCTCATTTTTGGTTGAATGGGTACGTAAATAAGCAAAATTGCCGCATTTGGAGTGAAGATCAGCCAGAAGCATTGCAACAGCTACCAATGCATCCCGAAAAAGCCACTGTTTGGTGCGGTTTATGGGCCGGCGGCATTATTGGGCCATATTTCTTCAAAGATGATGCGAATCGCAGCGTTACTGTCAATGGTGAACGCTACCGAGCGATGATAACAAACTTTTTTTTGTCCGAAATGGAAGTTCTTGACTTGCATGATATGTGGTTTCAACAAGACGGTGCCACATGCCACACAGCACGCGAAACAATGGCGCAATTGCGAGGCGAGTTTGGTGAACAGTTAATTTCACGTTTCGGACCGGTCAATTGGCCGCCTAGATCGTGCGATTTGACACCATTAGATTATTTTTTGTGGGGGTATGTCAAGGCTAATGTCTATAGGGACAAGCCCGCTTCGATTGACGCACTGGAAGCCAACATCCATGCATTCATTCGTGAGATACCGGCCGATATGTGTGAAAGAGTATGCCAAAATTGGACTCAGCGGATGGGCTACCTGAGACGCAGCCGCGGTCAACATTTGCATGAAATTATCTTTAAATATTAAATTGCAAGGTTCAAACTATCGATTCAAAGAAATATTTCATTCATTTTTTCGAATTTTTTGTGTTTTTTTTTTTAAAAAAGTTCTAAGCCTCTTAAAAAATCACCCGTTACATAGATACGCAAGTAGAAGCAGTAATTTGATACTGTTTGTAACAGAAACAGAATCAAGGAATTCCAGTTCATCATCTATGTAGCTATTCAAATAAAGAATTAGGTATTTCAATTAAAATAAATCCCAGCATGCAAATGGAAAACGACCAATAGCACAAGGACTTAAGAGGATTTCGTTTGAAAAATCGCAAATAACCATTACAGTACAGGAGCTAGTGTTGCCAATGATGGAAAGCGGTTTTTCTTTGCAACAACAAAATAGATATTTAACATATCTTGAAGTTTGACTTTTAAGCCTTTGGAGAAACCCACTATGAGATGCCTTAAATCTGTCAAATTAGTCTTATTATTAACGTCATTTACGTACGGTGTCTCTTGAACTTCTTAAGCTGGATTTACATCTTCGTTCTTCATTCAGTGAACGTTGTTCGTTCTTCCTAAAACAACGAAGAAACATCTAGATTATTCCGTTTTTATATTCAGTTCGTTCTTTATATATTAAAATATATAACAACACATTGTTTGGCAGTGGCGGCGCTTTTAACAGTGAACAAAAAAGAAAAAAAAAAAAAGATCCTGCTAGACGAAGAGTTGGCTACTTAAATGTACACTTGAATTAATCTTTCGTAACTTAGCTACGGAGAGTAATATTTCTTAAATTGTTTCAAAATTTTCTATCTGTAAAATTATAAAGTAATAATAAGAAACACGTGGAGAGTGACCCAATTCATTGCATGGAACTGAAAAAGAATGTTCGATTAAATAATTCTCACATTTACACTCACGTTGTTCGGGTAACATCGAACACCGAAAATTCAAAGCCACTTTGAATTAATTCGATCTTCATTCGGTGTTAATTCGTTGTTCGGTGTTATCATTTAGACCTTCGTTGTGTCACCTACGACCAACAACGAACAACGTACACGGACGATAAAACCAATACGACAATCTTATGATATTTGTAAATGCCTGATAAGACGATCGAAACTCATTCAAAGTCGTATGAAATAAAAGAGTTGGTTCTTTCTTTTTTGTAAGAAGGAATCTTAAATTTCTGTGAACACACCGGTGCCTATGAAATTTCCATCTATCCATCTTAAACTTTAGCAAAAGCAAGAGATCAATTATCTTCGGCTGATGTTATCTGTAGATATTGATTGAAAAGTCTGTCACATTGAATTAAAGTTTCGTTGAAATAATTCAAATTTTCAAAATACTATATGTTGATTTTGTCCACTCCTTGAGTATGACGGATTAACCTTGGATTGTCTATTGAAACATACTTTACCTCATCCTAATCCATAAAACATACCAAAGATCTTCAAAAATAAAGGATTTCAAATAAAATTATATAGAAATTCAAATGATATGCGCCTCCCCAATCATCAAATTTAAAATTCGAAGGAAAATCAAAGTAATCTCCTAGGATCGTACACTGAGTTGAATATGATTTTAACTTTTTCATTGGAAATAAAAAATTCAACAATATACAAACAAAACGATAACTATATCCGGTAAAGCGATTTATATATTGAAAAGGATGCTTTTCTAATGATAATACCTATGGCATCCTGATGGATACCTTACCCATACACATAGCTTGTTTAAGGATGCGAATATAAAAGTATATAGATTTGTTGGCTAAGATGCGGGAGGTAATATCCTGTTCCTGAATGGATGGTTAAATTAAATGTACCTTGAAAGGAACACTTGAATCTTTTGAAAAAAAAATATCGACTTACAGAAACCAGAAACCTTTTCTTTGTTGTTGTGGTGAGAGATACATTTTTTTTAGTGGTTAAAAGCTTTTGAGTACCTGAATGCCCAAAAGAGCCGTTAAACCAATTATAAATAAATAAAAACATTGTACATCGGAGAAAAGTAAATTGAAAAATTTTAAATCCAGGATAGAGTAAACCTTCAATTAAAAAAAAAAAACATTTACATTAATTTTAAAAAAAAAACACCCATGCCGTTGAAACTTTATTTTATGATTGAAAATTTTTGGTTGATCGTCCTGAGTGGTTGAAATAATAAAGGGTCCGCCAAATAACTTTTTTTTTTTTGAAAATGGCGCAAAACATCGAGTGTAGCTTCGGCTGTGTGGCACGTAGCGCCGTCCTGTTGAAACCAAATGTTGCCAATATCCACCTCTTTAATTTTTGTGAACAAAAATTCGTTCAACATGGCCCGATAACAATCGCCATTGACTGTAACGGCCTCTCCTTGCTCATTTTCGAAGAAAAATGACCCAATTATGCCTCTGGACTAAAATCCGCACCAAACAGTGACTCGTTTTGGGTGTATCGGCTTTTCAATGTATGCGTGCGGGTTTTCTGTGCCCCAAATGCGACAATTTTACTTGTTTACTACCCGCCAAGACCAAAATGAGCTTCACCTGAAAAGATGATTTTTTTGGCAAAATCGGCATCTTCTCCATATTCGTTCAGAGGAAGGATAAAATCAATTATCTGTCAAATCAGACATGATCAAAGTGTTACCATTTACGAAATAAGCACTAGTTGAAAAATAAAACGTTAGATGGCGGACCCTTTACTTCTTTGACTTTGTGGCAGATAGCTATTAGCTATTACGATTAAATTAATAAAAAGAAGGTGAATACTTTGCAAAAAAATATTTAAATTTCTCACGAACAAAAAATGTTTTGTTTTGAGTTATACCTGTCCAACTTTTTGTATGGAGAACCTGCTCGGAGTACGTGTTTGTTTTATACAAAGCACTCTTCTTTTCTCGGGAAGATGGCGTCGACTATCATGTTTTTTTATCACCAAAAATAACGGTACAAAATTTTGTAAACAAAAAAGAAAATCTTATTTTTCTCAAAATCGGCTCCACAGATTTTTTTTTAAACAATTGAAAAAAATTTAAATAGTTTTTATATACTGTCGTTAAGTAAAAAAAATTGTTCCAAAAAATGGTTATTAAGAGTACCTCCCAAAGAACTATTTTTGATGTGTAAACATCTATGCTGGCGGTAGAGTGAAAAAAAGTGAACGTTCGTGTGCAACGTTACGTCGTGCACTTTACGTTGTAGCACGTTACGTTACGAAATCTGATCTGCCCCGACCAAAACAAATTGATTTTAACGCGACCGGCATTTAGATTATACTTTATCGCGACCACTCATTTATATTGTTTTTGCGAACGACGAAAGCAAATTGTTTTTAGCGCGACCGACGATTTTATCATTTTAACACTTGTATTTTTATATTTTTTTCTTTAATTTTTAATTATTCCCCGAAGAAAATGGACGCGACACTAGTAATTAAAAAGAAAACAAAATCAAAACAAAAATAATAATAGTCAGATGTAGGGATTGACAATTGACTGTAGGTATGGTAGGTCAATGGCTGTAGGTATGGTAGGATATCGGGTGCGTTCAGTGATACAAATCTGAACTTAAATTCTACGTTTACATTATACTGCTTGTAAACGATGCAATTTCTTCTTGCAATTTTTAGGCACGTAGGCGAGGGACGTAGGTGGCTGGGATATACAAGATAGCTGAGGTTGAACAAACTGCAGAGTTATCGGCTACTTTTATACTTGCACGAAGTTAACATTAACAGCGTCCAATTCCATAGGCGATTGATGGTGTCAATCGATTGAAACTGCGATTTTAGTGATTTCCACTGACAACAACTGCAACTAAATATTCTAAAAACTCAAAATATATAATTCGCCGGCTATCTCATAACACTAAGCTTTTTAAGCACTGCCTACAGATAGAGGTAATGTAGTCTTAATTATTCAATATGTTTCTTTTGATGACGTTCAGTAACAAAAATTAGGCACTTGGACAAACGTTGATGTTTACACATATTTAACCGTGAGTCCCGGCACTCACATATTTTTTTTTTTTTTGATTTTCGCTTTTCTCGAAAACGGTTCAACTGATTCTGATCAATTTTCTTATGTAGAGTTATTGACATGTTTTAAATAATATTGAGTGTCAAAATTTTCAAAAAGATATGTTTTGGAATTTTAAAAAAAAGTTTGAAATTTTTTTTTTGAAAACTCAATATTGCAAAATCGACTCTTTCGATTTTTATTAAACTTAGCAAAAAGCAGGGCCCTATTTCATAAAAATTTATAGGTGACACACTTGTCTGACAAATTTGTATTTCATAAAATATTGACAGGTGAAAAATTTGTCAGAAAAATACAATGACAAATTTGTCATGACAATTTTGTCATTGTATGATCTTAAAGTTTCTCATGTACTACATAACTTGAAGCAGTGCCCACGTCGAAAAATGGAACATACCTATACCTATGCATTTTGTTTTAATTCTCATCTTTTCTCGACCGATCTTCGATCTAAGAAGTTACAGAACAATGGCATTCTTTCAAATTTAAAATATCACAGTTGTGGAAGTTGTGTTTTAGTATTAAAAATTGAAGTGTATAAAATAGCCACTTAACGTGTTAAAATGTGTGGAGGGCGTCGGCGTATTACACGGAGTTCCAGCAAAGAATCGTCATCACTTTCACTTGAAAAAATATTATTTGGCATTTTAGCTCAACTTCTGTCTTTTCATTGTCAACACATGACCGTAACTAAGTTTCCTGTCACAATTGTCAATTAAATACTGACAAATATGTAAATTTTAGATTTTTTTTCATTTCATAAAAAAATTGTCAGTACAAATTTGTCAGAAAAATTGCTGACAATTGTAGAAAAATACTTGACAATTCATTGTCATGACAATTATTTTATGAACCGAAAAGTTGACAATTGTCGAGTATTTTGCGACAATTCTATAAAATTGTCCAATTGTTTATGAAAAATATCTTCACAATTGTCGAGTTGTAAGTTAACAAATTGTCACCTGTCGCAATTGTCAATGTTTATGAAATAGGGCCCTGGTTTTTCATTATCTAGAAGATTTTATAAAAAAAATTATTCCTTTAACCAAAACTAACGGTACCTCCCATACAAATGTTTAAAAACCATTAAGGAAAATCTCTTTTTTTTCTCAAAAACAACTCCTTAGTTTTGATAAAATTTTGTTGTGTGTTGAAATTAGAATGGTATAGCATTTAAAATTATTAAATTTTTCATTAAAATATCATTGCATCTCATTGTCTGACTCACTGATTAAATTTTAATTTTTTGTACAGAAGCTTGAAATGAGTTTTAGGAATATTGAATATCGAAACTTTAAAAAAAAATATTTTTGGATTTTTAAAAAAATATTTTTTTTGAAAATTCGATATTTAGAAAACGGGTGGAACATGTTTTTGTAAAATTCAATTTTTAACTCCATATTAATAAATAATTCAAATTGGCGTACCAATTGTTTTTTTCTTAAAAATGTTAACAAAATTTTATAAATAAAAAATTTATTATTTTTAAAACCTTTCTTACGATTTTTTTAAATTTGTTCTTATTAGTTATGGTTTATATAAGAAATAAGATGGTGTACATCGCGTTGGGTTCAAAACATTTTAAGAAGCATTTAAATCAATTTCTAATTTTGTTGATTTAAAACAATTTTCCAGTTTAAATAATATAATTTCCTTGCATGCATATTGCAAATGATGTGCAAATCGGGGCTATATTGTTAATTTTTGTATACTCACATAATACATACTGCCTGCAACTTAACTAAGATTTGACAAATGGATAAAATATTTGCTCCCATAACTAATTTATTTTAGACTTTAGAATCACAGTGTTATCGCACATAAGAGCAAGTTCATGCGACCAAGTCGTGCATATTTTTTTTATATGAATTGATCAACTGCAACAGAAAACAAGTTGGCAAGCAAATCCAAAAAATAAATTAGTATCAGCTTTTTCACAGCTGACAGAGGAATTCCGTTCAGATTTCTAAGATTTCTGAGACTTCTGAAATCTTTCCTGAACTGGCTCAATAGCTTACTTCAACATAAAACGCAAATTCGAGACTAAAGTAAAAATTCGTAGAACTGTTAGTTGAACTTAAACATTAATGCATCATCACTTGCGGGCAAAGGGATAAAAAATAAGATATACTAATTTATCAAATATCCTTTTTCAAGCTTCTCTATATCACTGTAATAAAGTATTTTATTAATAACGGCTTTATAATGTGTTTCAAAATAAATCAAATTTCTATCGAAAATTTTAACCTCCATTCCCAAAATATTCGCAGTCAAACAAAAAAGAACGTTTTTTTTTCGTTCATCCAAGGACATTGTTTAAAAATACCGGAATTGCCTTCCTATTGATTTTCTTGACCTTTTTTCCACCTAAAACCATTCGAAATCTTACCACCAACAAGTGTTTAAGTGTCCAAAACTTAAGCTCTTAACTCCGCACCAAGGGAGCAATTCTGAAGAATAAAATATTGCCTTACATATCAAAAGAAACACACAAAAATATATATGTAGGTAGGTACCTCTACCTACAATCTATAGAAACAACAGACTCCATGTTGTCCATAAAATCCCCATGAACAGTTATGCTGTTCTAATTCTTAAATAAATTGAAAAAAATTTGTCTCTAGAGTCCCATTGATAATACGCAAACATTTCCGGCAGTAGGTAGTCAAGACATCAAAATCAAAACCTTCTTATTCTCCCATACCATACCTCTCCTCTTGATTCGATTCCTTGAAAATAATCATGATGGTGATGATGATGATGATGATGATGAAGATGATTATGGTGGCGATATAGGCCCCATTTATATAGACAGAACCTTGCAATAAAAGTCTATTCATAACCGACAATAGCCCTGCTAATCCTAATCCAACATGCGACTTACATGAGTAAGTCCATCATTTTGGTTTTCGATGGAACAAAAATTCTCTATACTTACAAAGAACACTCATCGGAGAGGGCAAAATTGTGTAATCCTGGATCCTGAATTAAACCAATGTCCGGAAGATTTATTTATCGTTTATTATCTCGGTATTGTGTCCTGTCCAACCTCATCGAACCGAAGGAGGCATTTTTTTATTTCTTCCTTCAAAATTATGATTGTTATGTATTTTTCCAGAAAGAAGATAAGCAACTAAACAGCCTCTTTTCACTTAGGTAAGTTTAACCAGAGGAGGAGGTTTAAAGCAAAAGGATATTGATTAAAGGGCCAGTGAACAGAAGAAAACAAAAAAAAAAAAAACATACAAAATGGTCCAGCCTTAATAACAGGCCATATAAGCACAGCCCCACGTTCTGCTTCACTACACAACACTAGTCGTTTATTTCACTTTTTTGCTCTCTCAAGCTTTTCGTCGGGTCGGTCGTCCTGTTGATGGAAGGACCTTTATTGCACTATTTTTTGTTCACTTCGTGAAACCACGACAATATTTCATTAATTTCCCGCGCGAAACAATCAATCGATGAACACCAGGGCACTCGTTCTTCAATGGAAATTTAATAATTCCTCGCGGAAGGAAGCAAGGAGCAAGGATTTTTTTCCGATATTCGTATATTTTATTTTACCAAGTATTAAACCCCCAAAACGAAGGGCAACGCAAGAAAAGCGACTACGATAGGGAGACATATGTGTATGTGAGCTGATAGCACCCTTTCAGGATGTGCTGTGAACTGATATCCTTCGAGAGCAACCGATATCCAAAGAAGCGAAAAATCGAATGGCAGTAGAAATCTTCGAACAGCGATAGCGACAGTGGCGGCGGCCGGCGGTGGCGAGAAGTTGAATTAAAAACTGGTCTAGTTAGTACGGACGTATACATTGAACTGATTCTTCAGCGATGCCAAGAAAACGAAGAAATATTCTTTGCCGGTTTGTGTGCCAAAAAAATTAATACTTAGAAAATTTCTCCACCCGAAAATGACGGCATTGTAGAGTTTCGGAGAGTTGCTCTGGCTATATGCATTGGGGAAAATATAGTGAAAGCTTTTTGCTGGCGTTCAGTGGCCTCTCTGCTTCAGCCCCACCCTGTGACACCATTCCGATTCGATTTGATACAATTCGATTCGGAAAAGGAATCTATTTTTGGTTTGGAAAAGGGGAGTCGAAGACCGATGTGATGTGATGTGATGTGAGGTCTAGAATACTGCTGGCTGGTGTATATTGGCACGTTATGGTATATTTCACCTTTTGAGTCTTATTTTATGCGAGAAGAATGAAGAAATTGTTTTTGTTTTAATTTTTTTTTTGTGGGTGGAGTGGTTGCGAGGCGGTGGGGAGGGAATCGATTTAGGAATAAGTTTTTGAATATTCTGTTTTAAGTTGGTTTTCCTGTTCATAAAATAAATATTCGTGTTTTTTTTTTTTTGTTTCATTCTGAAACAATTGAAGGCTGGCGCAGTTTTCAAGTGGAAAGAACATATGGTTTGGACATTTTAACACGCGGTTATGTTTTGAAGCTTTGCATAAACATATACATATGGTTGTACTTCAAAGAGATTACGCAAATTGAAGCTTAAATTAAACTTCAATTATTTTATTTTTAAAATTGATTTTACAGACGTCATTCAAAATGATCTCTTGGAAAAAAGATCCCAATAAGTTTATTGGGATGATAAGCAATACCATATTAAAATTTTGCGTGCTTTGGCATGTGTGTTATGGATTCGTTTTATGTGAGATGTAAATAAAAGTTAATATTAATTATAGTTATACATCGGAAAGTTGAATCGCCGAGAAAATTCAAGGTCAAGAATTGGAATTTGTTCATCGAAAACTTGGTGATGGGTTTGTATGTAGTAAGGGAATAACTTGAACAATGTTGATTAGGTTGAATCGGCACGGTGGCGTTTGAGTCGTGTGTTGTCAGAGAGTCTGAAGTTAGAATCCTGAAAAATAAAGCCCAAAAGCCCAAAACTCCAAACTTCCAAAATCCCAATAACCCAAAATCACGAAAGCAGAAAATAAATATACTAAAGACTCCAAATCCTAAAAGATTAAAATTTTGAAAATCGAAAAAAATCGAAAATCCCCATATCCTGAAATCTCGAAATCCTAAACGATTACAATTTTGAAAAAAACCGGAAATCCAAAAAAATCTAATATTCTCATATCATATCATATAGCTTAAAATCCCAAAATATTAAAATATTGAAAAACTAAAAAAAAACGAGAACACATATGTAATCCTGGACACCCAAAAAACCAGAAAAGTCAAAACTCCTAAAACTCATAAGATATCGAAAACCCCAAGATCCCGAAATATTTTCCTGAAATCAAAATCCCGTAAAATTATATAAAATGAAAAATTTGCGACAATTTTTCATTTCATGCGACAATTTTTCATTTCATATAATTTTTCGGGATCTCGATTTCGAGAAAATATTATTTAAGACAAAAAAATAAAAAAAAATTCAAATCCTTAACTCTACAAATTTAAAAGATTACAATTTAAAAAATCCTGATTACTCAAAATCACGATAGGTCAAAATTCAAATTCAAAAATCCTGAAAGCTCAAAATCCCAAAAGATTAAGATGTGAAAATCTCGAAAATACAAACAATCGAAAATTCTCACAACTCCCAAAACTGATAAACTCATAAATCATGATGACTAAAAATCCCAAAAGATTTAAAATTTGAAAGAACAAACAAATCGAATATCTTAATATGCTGAAAGCCTAATATCTTTAAAGATTAAAACTTTTAAGATCACGAGAACACAAAATCCAGAAAACCCAAAATTCCAAAAACTTCAAATCCTGAAAACCACAAAATCCAGAAAACCAAGATTTTTTTCCGGAAATCTTAATCCCAAAAAATCATAAGCAAATTTGAGCATTTTTTTTTAATTTTGTATCATTTTTCGGAATCTCAATTTTAAGAAAAAAAATTCAAAACTAATAACTCTTATATTGAAATCTCAAAATCTAAAAGATTACACTTTTAAAAACCCCAAAAATATTCTAGAAATATCAAAAGATTCATTTTTGGAAAATCCTGAATCCTGAACCCAGAATCAAGATAAGTCAAAATTCAGGAAATCAAAATCCTAAAAGCTCAAAATCCCAAAAGATTAAGATTTGAAAATTTAATATCCCCATATCCTCTCAAAATCCTAAGAAATTGGGGGGAAAATACGTCTAAAAAGTAGCTATGTGTCACAGTGTACCATTATACCACAAAGCAATCTTAAACTTTTTAAATTTGATGAAATTTCTTGAAGTTCTCGAAAAACTATTGATGAAGATCTATTTCATCCCCACTGTAATATCAAGAAACGCTCAGCGGAGTTCTATCTCTCAGGTACTATATCTATTAATACATGAAACTAAGTCGGGAAATATGCACGACTGGGTCGCTTAAATTTGTTCTTGCCACACATTGAAGATGTTCATTAAATGAAATTACATCTTTGACGAACAAATGTTAAAAAATTCAAAAGTACTAAAAAAAATGAATTTTTTGGTTAAAATCATTTTTCAAAATTTTTGTAATGCAATATTGTTTGGTCTATTAAGAAGCACTAGATTAATAACTTATAACAAAATTGATCAAACCCTTAAAAAGATATAACCGAATAACCCAAAAACAAGATAATTTTCAATAATAACTGGATGGCGTCTTGCTCTCTAAAAAGCTACCGAAATACGATAAAACAACATCAGTATAATAAATAATCTAGGTCAAAATTAGTCATCAAATCCAATGTAACAATCCCCCACATAGTCATATAAATCTCATTTGCAATAACAAAACGAATAAAACTGCCAATACTGTTGGTCCTTTTCCAAAAACAACAAAAAGAATTATGCACAAGGTTATTCGAAGCAAAAATATAAGAATATAAGAATTTGGCAAATAGAAGCAGAGCCTCACATCATGGTCTTTTTGAGGAAAAAATAAATCCCGCATCAATTTGTATCAATTGTTATATTTTTGGCAATACAGTAAATGACGGATACAAGAAAGTCGCATATAAGACAGACATTCCAAAACACGATGCACATTCCCATTAAGATACATTTGTTTTATATTTATAAGAAAACACGGATATAAGAAAGGAATTCTTTGGATTTTTTGACTTTCTTATATCCGTCATCTACTGTATAACAGTAAAACAATAATTTTAAGATATTCACATAAGGGGTATTCATGCAATGTCGTATTTGCCTAGTAAACCTCGTAAACTGCATAAGTTTATCACCTCGTAAATCAAATGTCAAAATTTGTATGGAAAATTATATACGCGAGCAACGTAATAAGGATATACACAGATTGCTTTATAGGTGCGTTCATGCAAAGTGAAGAATACATTTACGCAAATACGAAGTTAGTAAATATATCTCATTGCATGAATACCCCTATAATAAAATGCAACAATTGTCAATAGGTACTCTCTCACACATGAAGAAAAGCTCTTTTAGTTATCCGAAAAAGCTCATCTAGAAGTAAATTTGCCGACCCGAAGATTGTATGAGTGTATGACACCATTTGTCCTGGGGATACGAGAGAATATTTTCCCTACTTTTCTCTTTCTCTCTCTCTCTCTCTCTCTCTCTGTGTGGATTGATTTTTTTCACCAACAATGATGATGCCTACAAATAGGTTGAGTCCATGACGTTCTCGAATTATACGTCTACGATATTATTTCCTAGAACCAAAAAAAGCCGGCATCACTCCTTCCTTCGACTCTCACTTAGAGAAGTCTTCGTTTGTGGAATAACAATTGCTGGCCTGATTAAGCACAATACAACAGAAACTATACTATGTCGACATCGTTGTGCGTTCATTTTAATGGTGTATTTTTTTTGTCTTCCATTCATTGGACGTTTCTATGGAAATGGAGGTGTTTAAAGAAAAGCCGTTGGGCCAATTTATCAACCCGATATGTTAAGGGTTACCATCCGAGCTTTATTTCAAAGGACGAATTTTCTAAAAATTGTTCAATTCTTTATTTTCTTTATTTCAAAATGTGAGATTTACATTCGTTGCCGTCTATCAGAATGACATTTTCACTTGAAGATATCAACACTCCATATGGTTCCTAAGCTCGCTCACTACTTCAAAGCGTTCATTGTTGATGTTTTACATAAGTAATTCGTCAGTCTATGCGGCCTCCATGGCTCAAAAATTAAAACCTTGATTTTTTCAGTTATAAATGCATAAACTCCAGGTTTTGAAATACTTTTGAAGTCTCTATGTTTGTTGTTGTATAGAGAAAATACGGATTCAGCAAGAACCATACCTCCCGGAAGAATATCACAAAACAACATCAATAAAATTGGACTTAGAATGCATCCTTGTGGAACTTCTGCTGATGTCTCAGAGCTTTCAAATAGATTGTCGTCATCCCAACACTGCAATAGCACGTCCAAATATTGTATCTGTTTAACTATAACTACCCTTAAGGGTTAACCAGATCTTCACTTAAAGGCCTCAAATGTCAATCGTTCTGACTCTCAGAATCTTAATAATAAGTTTGAGTTTTAATAGAAAAATACTTAAAAAAAAATACTAAAAACTTCAACTAATTAAGGCCCAGTGTTCAGTACCAGGTTAAAGTTTAACTTGACTTAAGTCAATAAACTTGGGTTTAGTCCTCAGACCCGGATAATCTTGCACTCAAATACCGGACCTTAGAGTTAGCAAATATTGGGAATTGCTCTATACTGGAGAGGCTTATAAGTTGAGACGAATAAGTTTAACTTGAATCTTAGCGTCGCGTCTTAGTAAGAAGGTAGGGAAGCTCTTACTACGAGTATTTAGGAATATAGTGCATGATGGGTGTAATAAAATTATTCTTTTTTTTCTTGTAACACATATTTATTACCTATCCATTTGCCTTTTTTTTTGTAAAACCATTACCAGGCTCTTTTTCGGACAGGCTATGCTTGCTATTAAGTTGTTGTACAACTGAAGCTCGAGGAACTTTTGTTGCTATTAAACTGTAGACTTAGCCCGTTTTCGAGCATTTTTTTCGAACACCAATAATAATAGTAATGCAAGAGGTTTTAAGCTGCTTTTCAGGTTTTTCAATTCTCAAAACACCGGAACAAATCAAAATACTCAAAATTTTAATTTTCAGATTTCCAGATCATCCGGAAGTCATTTATGAAGTGCCTTAATCGAAAATAATATCTTTTTTGTGCAATTTTTTTATTATATAATTTATTTTAATAAAATGGTCACCCTAGAGTTTATTTGGGATTCCTCCTTTATTCAATTCCAGTTTTACGATGCGGATTTATTATTCGCTTGCTTAAAGAGATAACAATAATATTCTTTTAATAGAAAAATAGCGGTAAATGCAATTTAAATCATTGGATTTTTGAGATATTCAAATATTCTTGATTCAACCGTAAAAATAATTCTTTCGGAACGAATTCACGGAAACTGTCACTGAACCAGAGGTTATGTTTTCTGCATAGATGGTGAAGTCAAATGCCTGTTATGTGGGCCCTCCATCATGGTTTTTGTTTGATGTGCTACTACTCTTGATGTGAGTACCAGAAAAGCAATAGGATTTTCATACGTTATGCAGGTGCGAAAAATACCGTTAGTAAAAAACTAACACGAAAGTCCTTTTGTTTTTTTTTTTTTTTTTTTTTTTTACCAGATGGTACAGTATGAGAAATGTATATATGTTTTGTTCGTTTTCAGTAACTAGAGCATGAAGAAGAGAAGAAAAAAAGGACATTAAAGGCAGGCAAGGTGGAGTTGGGCAGTTTAAGTTCGAAGAGAGTGAATGAAGCTGGCAGTTACATTGGTGTTATACTAAGTACATTGTTCTCAGAAGTCAGGAATGAGAATGAAAGAAAAAAACGGAAATATTGAAATTACAATTCAATATGGAAGTGCCTTGACATCAAGTTTATAAAAAAAGGTCCTTTTTGTTGAAATTGAAGATGAAGTTGAAGGAATGTTTCCAAATGAGGTACCTATTTATACACCAAACTTTACTCAAAGTGCCCATACTTATACTTAGTTGCTGCTATTTGTATTTATGTGTATTTCTTTTTTTTTTGGTTATAAATTCACACAATCGAAAGGAAATGGGGTTTTATTTTTGTCTTCATCGCAGGATTATAAAACGGAGATTTGTTTGTTGAGTGGAGAAAAAGGAAACAAGTTGAAACAAATCGATTGAGAGATAAAGTCAGTTTTCTTTTCTTTTTTTTTTTAAGTAAAAGATTTAGGTACATAGAATTTTTTACTCATGTAGTATTTGAGTTATATGAGAGGTGTCTTCATAAGGCTAAAGAGGTCGTTTCTATTCTTAAATATAAGATGTGCTAAATTAAATTAGTTCTAAAAATAAGCTCTAGTCAGAAAAAAATTGAAGATCCCTTAGATTTATTTTCTTCATAAATATTTTAAACTTTATTCAATAAAAGAAAGTACCTACATAAGAAAGTATATAAATGCACATTATGGTGATCCACGATTTCCTTTTTTTTGTTAAATAACTCTAATGGTCCCAAAAATATTATAAAGGGTCTTTTTTTTATACGGGTGGTTTTCAATCTGGGAACACTTTTTTGGAGTTAGTATTTTTGACAGCTGTTACTTGATTTATGCTCAATTTGGTTTGCAAAATTGTCGTTTTTGGAGTGATCATAATCCACAAGCCATTGTTGAGACTTAAGACGCCGTTACATCCTCAAAAAGTCACTGTTTGGTGTGCTCTATGGTCCATATTTCATCAAACATTAAGCCGGTCCATAATGTTACAGTCAATGGGGAACGCTATAGAGCCATGATAAATGACTTTTTCGTGCCTGAGTTTTAGGATGTTGATGTGGACGTACTTTGGTTCCAACAAGACGGTGCTACATGCCATACTGGCTGTATGGAAACAATCAATTTATTGAAGGAAACTTTTGGTTAGCGCATTATCTCGCGTCAAGGGCCTGTGGCGTACCCGTAGATCGTGCGATTTAACACCGCTGGACTAATTTTTGTGGGGTTATGTGAAGTTGCTTGTCTACGCAGATAAGCCCGAGACGATTGACGCCTTTTAAGAGAATATTCGGCGTGTTATGGGCCCCAATTGCTGCAAAAAGTGGTCGAAAATTGGGCCTCTCGGCTGGAATTTATTCGAGGCAGCCGCGGCGGCCACTTGCCCCAAATCATTTTTAAAACATAATGGCAAATCCTTACCTTTATAATAAAGCTAAATTCTTGGCCATACATTAAATTATATGCGTTTTATTTCTTCTTAAAAACCACACGTCTTAAAAAACACCCTTTCATTATGAATTTTTTTCCAGATTTTCGAAATGATACTTAAATTTTTGGGAGAATCAATCTTTTGCAAAGAAGGTAAATTAAGCCCCAGGAAATAAAACAAAAAAAATAATTTATTGGCGTGACAGTTTGTGGCGATAGCCGAACGCCTAGTGCCTTACAACTTTCTACCATTCCTGGAATGTTCCTTATAATAAATACAACCATTTTGAGAACTGTCTCAATTAGGTATATTGGGTAACAAAGTTTTAATTTATTTATAAATCTTCCCGTTAGAATTCTCTCTAATCTGCATAGTCAGATTTGTTCATAAGTTCATAAAAACTTACTTCAATTTATTCAAAAAATTTCAATTCTACAAAAATTAAAATATCAATAGGTAATGTTATAGCAGTAATTTAACACCGGTTTTACTCTTTGGATAAGCTTAAATATTACCAAGGCATTTTCAGTAGGTATCACGATAAAGCTGTCTGTAGTACTTTAATCTCATTCATAACTTGATTTTGATGACTAAGTGGTAAAGTGAAAAGTGCTTAAAGAGAAGATTTTCTTCAGTTCCTATATAATATTATGTAAATTTACGCAGAAGAAGATCTCAATCGTTCATTATTTTATTTTTTTTTCCTTTTTATTATCCTTCCAATACCACACATCCTGATGAATAAGCCATACAAAATTTCAATTAAAATATTCAACAAGTCATCACGGTACTTAACAAAATTTCCATTAAAAACAGAAAAGAAGAATATTCGTACCCATCGGTACCTATACGCGCTATACCGACTATAGGGGGGAGTGTCTCACTCAACACAAAATTTTGTCTTCATGCTCCTGAACGAAGATAATTGTAATAATTTAACTTGCGATTCAGGTAATATTCTTAAGGATCCAATACTACATTTGTAGAAAAATTCTTCTTCTACTGCAATATTTACTTCTACTAATAATACTTCTACTTCTACTTCTACTTCTACTTCTACTTCTACTTCTACTTCTACTTCTACTTCTACTTCTACTTCTACTTCTACTTCTACTTCTACTTCTACTTCTACTTCTATTCTACTTCTACTTCTACTTCTACTTCTACTTCTACTTCTACTTCTACTTCTACTTCTACTTCTACTTCTACTTCTACTTCTACTTCTACTTCTTCTTCTACTTCTACTTCTACTTCTACTTCTACTTCTACTTCTACTTCTACTTCTACTTCTACTTCTACTTCTACTTCTACTTCTACTTCTACTTCTACTTCTACTTCTACTTCTACTTCTACTTCTACTTCTACTTCTACTTCTACTTCTACTTCTACTTCTACTTCTACTTCTACTTCTACTTCTACTTCTACTTCTACTTCTACTTCTACTTCTACTTCTACTTCTACTTCTACTTCTACTTCTACTTCTACTTCTACTTCTACTTCTACTTCTACTTCTACTTCTACTTCTACTTCTACTTCTACTTCTACTTCTACTTCTACTTCTACTTCTACTTCTACTTCTACTTCTACTTCTACTTCTACTTCTACTTCTACTTCTACTTCTACTTCTACTTCTACTTCTACTTCTACTTCTACTTCTACTTCTACTTCTACTTCTACTTCTACTTCTTCTTTCACTTTATTTAAAACAATATAGAAAAACAATCTTCTGCAGACAAGCCAAGGCTTCACAGGAACTTATTAAAATTGTAAATATATCCAATGAATAAAAATATTGTGAGTGCCGGGACTCACGGTTAATATGTGTAAACATCAACGTTTGTCCAAGCGCAGTTTTGAGGAACTG
This sequence comes from Leucozona laternaria, assembly GCA_932273885.2. Taxonomy (NCBI): domain Eukaryota; kingdom Metazoa; phylum Arthropoda; class Insecta; order Diptera; family Syrphidae; genus Leucozona; species Leucozona laternaria. The sequence goes on along the minus strand of OW026368.1, from coordinate 14,256,487 downwards.
AAAGTGCCCAATATCCTACTGTGCAGATTTCGTAACGTAACGTTCTACAACGTAACGTTGCACAGGAAAGTTAACGCCAGCATAGATGTTTACACCACAGATTAGCCATATGAAGATGAGAATGTTTCGTACGTTTCACCCTCCAAAACCCATTTGTTTACATTGTTGTATTTGTAATTTCTTCCCGCGTCGATGAATAGATGTGAATTGCAACAACAATTAAACCAGGTGTGTGATTTTTATACACACATTCTCACTTTGTATCTTCATGTGGCTAATCTGTGGTTAGCACATCAAAAACAATGAATGAATTTGTCCATTCTTCGGTAAATCAAGCTTTAGGTTTAGGCTCCACTTAAACTACTGACATATTGGCAGTTTTCTGTCAGTAGACTTCATAAACAATGAATTGGTCCATTCTTCTTTCAATTTTTGAACAGTTTGCTGACATGATACCCCCAAATTGTCATTCATATAAATCAAGCATTAGGTCTTTGCTGGACTTAAACGAATGACATATTGGCAGTTTTCTGTCAGTAGACTTCAACAACAATGAATTAGTCCATTCTTCTGTCAGTTTGGTGACAGAAAAACCGCCAATTTGTCAGTCGTATAAATCAACCATTAGGTTTATGTGAGACTTCAACGACTGACGTATTGGCAACTTTCTGTCAGTACACTTCAAAAAAACTGAATTTGTCCATTCTTCTGTCAGTTTTTTGACAGAAAACCGCCAATTTGTCAGTCGTGTAAATCAAGCATTAGGCTTATGGTGGACTTAAAAGACTGACGTATTTTCTGTCACTAGACTTCAACAACAATGAATTGATCCATTCTTTTGTCAGTTTTTTGACAGTTTGCTGACAGAAAACCGGCAATTTGTCAATCCTATAAATCAAGCATTAGTCTTATGCTTGACTTAAACGACTGACGTATTGGCAGTTTTCTGTCATTAGACTTCAAAAACAATTAATTTGTCTATTCTTCTGTCAGTTTTTTGACAGTTTACTGACAGGAAATACCCAATTTGCCAGTCGTATAAATCAAGCATTAAGTTTATGTTTGACCTTATCGACAGATGTATTGGCATGTTTCTGTCAGTAGACTTCAAAAACAATGAATTGGTCCATTCTTCTGTCAGTTTTTTGACAGGAAATCGCCAATTTGTCAGTCCAGTAAATCAAGCATTAGGTTTATGCTGGACCTAAAAGACTGACGTATTTTCTGTCACTAGACTTCAAAAACAATGAATTGGTCCATTCTTATGCGTTTTTTGACAGTTTGCTGATAGGAAACCGCCAATTAGTCAGTCGTTTAATGCAGCATTAGATTTAAATTTATTCCAAATGTTAATTGTTGATTTTTGTTCAATCGATTTTTTTTTAGAACGAACACCTACGCCACAGCAAGTGCACAGATATGAATTCGATATGTAGTTTATGTACCCAATAGTCTAACCAGTACCGGATCGTTCTACCTTCATTTATCTAACATGCCAAGTATGCAATTCACGCCGGTAACACAGTTTTCCTCCGTGGTTAAGTTAAGCCCGGAGAATTTTCCTCTCCTCGCCCGAAGGGAATTAGTTGTTGTTGCATTAAACTTGAATTTTCTTTTGTCCCAAACGTCGTTTTTTTCTACCAATTTCCTCGGGACTTGCAAAAAAAACACGGGTAGTATCATCTCACTGCACTCTTTACTCCACTAGAGTGGACGACGAAAGAAAATAAAACACACTCAAACAATAAGGAAGAGCGATAACTCTGCAATTTGTTCAACCTCAGCATTTTGTACCCCAGCCAACACATACGTGACTCGCCAACGTGTTTAAAAAAAGAAATTGCATCGTTTAAAAGTAGTATATGTGAAGTAGAATATCTGCGAACGCGCGTTCGAACGCGCGTCTCTTGTGTTCAGCCAGTAAAGTGATCTTCAGATTTGTATTAATGAACGTACCCTATATCCAACTAAATCTAAAGCTATTATTATTTTTGGTTTGTTTTTGTTTATAGTTTTCTATCTAGGTTCTAGTGTCGTGTATCGGGCGAATGGAAAAAAAAAATAAAAGAAAAATAATATAAAAAAAGCTAAAATGTATCGGTATATACATGATAGTTAATAATTATAAACAAGTGATCGTGATAAAATATAATTTAATCGTTGGTCGCTTTAAAAACAATTTGTTTCGGTCGGGGCTAAGCATATTTCGTAACGTAACGTGCTACAATGTAATTTGCACGACGGAACGTTGCACAGAAAAGTTCACGTTTTTTTTCCACTCTACCGCGAGCATAGATGTTTACACATCAATAAAGTATTTAAAAAAAAACTACTAAAATTACTAATACTTTTAAACTACTAATACTCCAACCACTATTTCTAGTATTTAAAATAAAGAATCTCTCATTTCAATGTAAAACAAATTTAACGCTCAAGAGCGAGTAGGTTCATGCGACAAAGTGCGGCTTATTTTTTGATCAGCTTATATTTAAGTTACGCACAGATTGAATCGTGATTTTAATTAGCGACAATCCGCAGTATGACACCTCCGAGTCCCAATCCCTTAACTGCCAAGGCCAAAACTCAATGTTGCCCGTATACCTTTACACGAAGGAAAGTCACCGATTGAATCGAGTTAGTGTTTTTTTAAAAAAGACTGCGTGAGGTAATATTATGTATTCTCAAATCACAGAGGGAATTTCTTTATCCAAATAATGTGGAAATATAAACCTCTACTTCGCGTTCGCACTTAAAGGGATAACAATAACAACTTAACAACTGTTTGCTTGATGATTTTACAATTTAATTTTTTATTCCTCGCATGCTTTGAAAATTTAGAAAAACATTCCTCGCGATTTCCAGGAAAAATCTAAAGGGAAAATTTTGAGAGGAAAACCAGAAAACCTTATACCAACAGCGCGTTCTCGCTCGTTACCTTTTCAACGAGGTTTTTAAATTCCTTATATAAATGTCTATCGCTTTAAGTGTGATGTGAAAAATCAAGTGCTCAACTGGAAAAATTCTCACAAACTGGTATACCTATAGACGAAGTAGAAAATGCCTAGGTTAGGTATCTGAATTCTGGGGTATTTGTATTGGGGAAGCTGCAGGCTACTTGAATTTATGCCATATGTAGATTGTTAACGAAATTTTTCGTATTCCAGGTGAATTCTTCATTTCGTGCTTTAAACAAATTGGTACATTCAGCAGACAAAGACAACAAAAAATAAAAAAAATAAAAATTACTTGGAAGAATATTCTAAAAAGGACTTTTTATTGCCGTAAGTGTGTTTGTGTGTTGTGTACATTGGGCGCCATTCCAAACAGAAGAAATATTTTTTTGTATGTTGAAGCAATAAATACAAAGAGGAATTGTATGTTCAACAACACTCTTATTGAAAATTAAGGTGAGACAGTACCTACTTAAGTTTGGTGAGGTTCTCCAAATTTCACAGTACGTGATTTAAAATAAAACAAACATCGTATATTTTGCTTTTTATTTTATCTATAAAAATTTAAACAATCTTTTTGTTTAGGTATTAATTTTAAATTAAATCTCCTTGAAAAATCTCATTCCTCTTCTCCTCTAATTATAACGAAATTAAGAAATAAGGGTTTTTTTTTTAAACGTGTGGTTTTCAAGAAGAAATAAAACGCATATAATTAAATGTTATTGCCAAGAATTTAGCTTTATTATAAAGATAAGGGTTTGCCATTATGTTTTAAAAATTATTTCGGGCAAGTGGCCGCCGCGGCTGGCTCGAATAAATTCCAGCCGAGAGGCCCAATTTTCAACAGCTGCAATTGTTGCGTGCGATGGCGGATGGACTCATTCGGGTCTTCTTCGATACTCTGCTCCACAGCAGCAATAGCGTCTTTGGTGCGCACTGTACGGTGTCTCTGAGGATGCGCATTATCCACTAGAGTAAACGTGGTGCGAAACCGATCCATGGTTGCTCGAATTACCGACCGCAGCGCGCGATTCGTCGCGCGACGAACCATAATTTTGGTAATAAATTTGAACGATTTGCAAACGTTGTTAAGAAGTAAGTCTATTAATAATGAAAAAGCAAACCAAACTGAGCAATAATCAAGTGACAGCTGTCAGAGAGACAGACCAACTCCGAAAAAGTATTGCCAGATTGAAAACCACACGTCTAAAAAAAACAGCCTTTATAAGAAGATTTAGGTGTATATTCCAATTGGATGTATACCTAACAACACTGTTTGTTCAAATTTGAAAATTACGAACTTATACCATACAATTTTGAATAATTATTTTAGTATCCACTATACAAACAAGTTGCAGAAATTAATTACCATGGTTTGTGAAAATTAATTGAATTATTTGTAACTAACTTGTCGGTCGTCTCGGCAGTTTTGAAAATCTGCAAGGAAATTAAAGTGAGTCAAACAGTCTCAAAACGTATTGCATACATTTAGGCTTAATCATTATAAATAATTTGAAATTTAAAGTAGACAATGTTTAACGGATGTTTTATGGTTACTTGGGAAATGTTTGTTTACATGCAGTTAAGTTTGGATGAATTCTCGGAGACAGGATATACAATTACCGGTGAATACATTTAAGGAAGTGACTCTAAACTTTATAATTTATAACAGTTTTATTAAAAAAAAAAAGTGTACTGCCTAACCTGCCCTGGAGGGCTACTGCCCCCACTGCACCGGGGTGCATACTTCCGGCAGTCATAAATTTACTTGTAAAGGGTGTTTTTTTTAGACGTGTGGTTTTCAATCTGGCAATACTTTTTTCGGAGTTGGTCTTTTTGACAGTTGTCACTTGATTTATGCTCAGTTTTTTCATAATTAATAGACTAACTCCTGAACAACGTTTGCAAATTGTGCAAATTTATTACCAAAATAATGATTCGGTTCGCGCGACGCATCGCGCGCTGCGGTCGGTAATTCGAGCAACCATGGATCGGTTTCGCACCACGTTTACTCTAGAGGATAATGCGCATCCTCAGAGACACCGTACAGTGCTCACCGAAGACGCTATTGCTGCTGTGGAGCAGAGTATCGAAGAAGACCCGAATAAGTCCATCCGCCATCGCACGCAACAATTGGAGCTGTTGAAAAGTAGGCCTCTCGGCTGGAATTTATTTGTGCCAGCCGCAGCGCCCACTTGCCCAAAATCATTTTTAAAACATAATGGCAAACCCTTATCTTTATAACAAAGCTAAATTCTTGGCCATAACATTAAATTATACGCGTTTTATTTCTTCTTGAAAACCACACGTCTTAAAAAACACCCTTTATAAGCAAAACTGTTATACAATGACATGTCTGGAGTCACTTTAAAAAATGACCAAACAAAAGGCCAATCTGCAGAAAAAATCCAAGTGAAGATTTTAAAATTCAACAGCTTAGTCTTTATTTTGACATACAAAAATGCGGGTAATTGTAAACAATTTCATATTTTTTTTTTTTTTTTTGAAAAATTTGAGTTAATACTATTTTACTTTTTATAATTGAAAATTTTACGAAAAACTATGAATGATAACGTGAAAATACAATATTACTGTATAAAAGATTTTAAAAATTTTAAAATAACAGTTATTATTATTATAAATGTAATGTTTACATTCACCCAGTTCTGTTTTTATTATTATTCTAATTAATGGGGTAAATGTAAACAGCTAGCTATGTAAATCATCTTGAAGTTTTTTAACAGAGGCTTTTGTGTTGTTATAAACAACATATTTGGCTTTCAAAACTCGTAAATTTTCTTCATTTCAGGGGCAACCATTCGATGATAGTTAAAGGATACGCATAAGATTTGAAGGTCATGATTTTGCATTTCTTGCTGTGGCAACATAAATGGCAACGTCCAATGAGTATGAATAGTAATTTCGAAGGATATTTCCAAATGAAATGTAATTCCAACAAATCGTTTAAAATAACACACATATAAATATATTTTCGCCAATTTTAATTTTCAACCAAAATATGATGTTTACAATCACCCTAAAAAATATTTTACATTTACCTTCGCGTCATCATAATATTTTCTAGGCTAAATTTAAACAAGAAAAAAATATAAATCCCTTCGAAATTTTGGAAATTTTTTTTCTTGTAGTTTAATCTCAATAAAATTTATAACTAAAAAGAATATATATAAAAATGTATGTCTGAATTTTTTTTTTTTTAAAGTTTAATACTTCCCGAAGCCTCCCGACTTCTCAAACACTTTTAAATTGAATATTTCATAAAAGAAAACAACTGAAAACTGTAAACACAAGAATGAGTGACATGTATGTGACAGATAATGAATACATCCGAAGGTTTGTTCAGTGGGTACGTTCAACATTGAAATGGAATTTGAGCTCTGTTTACATTTCTCTCTATTATCATTTTCCCACATGAACCCCACTACCTGAAAATGCCATTGCAAAATCATTTCCACAAAAATATTATTATCTTGACTTTATGATACACAAAAGTTTCGATTAAAACCCTCAGAGTAGTCACACTTTCACTATTCCACTATCTAAAAACTAAATTTTTAAAATCCAACCATTATTTTATGCATACTTACACCTACGGCTAGACGCTAGACGCTAGACATAACAATAAGTTCAAGAGATTATATTCTTAAAGTTCAATTTATTTAAAAACGAAAGAACTATAATTCTTATCAGCCAGCAATCGTATAGTGTCTGCAGCTGCACGCGTGTTCAAATCAGTTGATTTTGATTCAATTTTCTGTATGCTTTTTGGAGAATATCTGAATAATCCTAATCCTGACCTTACATTTAGCTTTCAAATAAATAAAGTAGGTTACGCTGTATTTGAAAATCGTGACATTTTATTTTTTTTATTTTAATATGAAAGAAATCAACGGAGTGGGAGCTTTGTTCATCTTAAATAAATGACTACTGAGGGGGTTCACATAAAATTATTAAAACAGTAAGAGCATTCATAAAATAGGATAGGATTTTAAAGAAGGTATGGATGCGCATAACTCGTATTTTAACATTTCCATAGGGGAAATAGAAATATGTATTTATGTATTGGTGTACTGTGGAATTAAATTCAAGGATTTAATCGAACTTGACATTACGATAGTGGAGTTTTTATCATATCGTCTGTCGGTCCGTGTGTCTGTAGTTGATTGAGCTAAAAAGAGTGAATGGATTTCTTTAAAATTTTTTACAAAGAATTCCTGTGTAATTTCTTAGAAGATAAAGTTGAATTTTTGTTTTTAGCTAATCCAGAACGGGAAGCTCCCATATAAAGATTTTTGTTCTTCTCAAAAACGTCTCCAACGATTTTGATTAAACTTCCTGTCTGTAATGCCCAAAGTGATTTTAAATAAAAAAATGTTTTATATTTTTGCAAAATATATATTCACATACCTACCGGAAATATAACCCAAAAAGGCTATTCCATAATTATCAAAAGTGACTCAACCAATTTTGTTAATTGTTTTTATGAAACTGTTTTAGTGGGGGATCTAATTGCCATGTTAAATGAAGCAACAATAAACTATGGCGAAAAATGCGCCAAAAACACCATTTTCGCGCTCGATTTCAATTAAGCTGCCACATTATAAAATAAAATACTCTCCATAAGCTTTCATATGGCATAAGTTTCATCACTGTTGGGCAATATTGAAAAAGGGCCAAGGGTCCATTCAATTTTGCCCATAGTCCTTTAGGTTCATTTTTTATTTCCTTAAAAAAATATTAATTTATGAGAACAAAATTTTAAAAATCGTCAGAGCATTCTTTAAAGAAATTATTTTTTTTTGTGAACATTTTTAAAAAAAAATTTAGTCTTCCTTATTTTTTTAAATTAAAAAAAAATCATCAGCCGGTTTTTTTTTTTTAAATATTGATTTTAAGAAATTCATATCCAATTTTGATTTTCATTATAAAATGCGTCGTGCATGATTTTTGCAACGTCAGACACCTGCCAGACGTATTAATTTTTTTATTGGAAACAGTTTGTAGAACTCAACGAAAAAAAAATTAAGACTGTTTGAATGACAGGAGTGCTAAGATTTACTGCAGAAGTGCAGACTGCAGACTAAAAATAAATTTACTTATAACGAAATCACTTTTAATAAAATTCTGCATCACAAAATTTTGCATTTTTAAAATCTTTTATTGGGAAATCTTTAGAAATCTTTAGAAAGTCGATTTCTATTGCATGGCCACCACGGGCGCGCTTGCAGAAGTCCAGAACTCAATTTTCGAGGGTTTTCAAGCATAAATCGGCCGATACTACTGCAATTTTACGTTCGATATTAGTACGAAGTTCATCAATCGTCGCTGGCTTGTTGGCATAGACCATAGACTTGACGTAGCCCCACAGGAAATAGTCTAACGGCGTCAAATCGCACGACCGTGGCGGCCAAGCGACTAGACCATTTCGTGAGATAACACGTTCTCCAAACTTGGTTTCCAATAAATTGATTGACACTCGCTGTGTGGCTTGTGGCGCCGCCGTCCTGTTGGAACCACATGTCCTCAAAGTCCATACGATCCAATTGGGGGCTAAAAATATTCGGTTATCATTGAACGGTAGCGATCCCCATTCACAGTAACGTGCCGGTCTTGATCATCACGGAAGAAGTACGGCGCAATGACGCCGCCGGCCCATAAACCACACCAAACCGTAATTTTTTCGGGATGCAATGATGACTCATGGAGTACGTGTGGATTGCTACCTGACCAATACCGCATATTTGGTTTACTGACGAAGCCATTAAGCCAGAAATGAGCCTCATCGCTGAAGATGATTTTTCGATTTTTAGCACTCTTATCGTTGAGGCCACTGACTCTGAATTTCGGTAGTAAATTTTAATAATTTCGACTCGTTGTTGGCTCGTATTTCTTTCCATCATGAAATGGCAAACCTTAATGAAGAGAAATGTCAAAAGAACGGCAAGAAATATGGCGTCGTTTGCTGTCCCTGTTGCTCTACTTTTGTAGCGTCCCTGTTGAAAAACCCTTTACCATATCTTTCTTATAGTTATACCTATATTAACATTTGTATCCTTAGCATTTATAAACGAAGGCAGTCGGTGAAAATTTAATCTCAGAAAGAACCCCTCTTAAGCAAATTTTATTCAATGCAAATATTCGCGCTCATTTACTTGAGATCTTAACTTTTTCAGATTTGTTTTTAATCCTATCATGATCAACATAATATGGTTCTTAATATTTTCAGCTTCGAAATTAATCATTATGAAGATGAGTTGCTAGGCAAGACAAATTGTTCACGACTTGAAGTTCAAAGTACTACCTTTATACCTAATATTAGTAAAACCGGTCTTGTAATATTTATTAGACAATACATTTATTATTCAGTCTTATCTGAGATAGTCCTTTTTTTACAATACAAACTAAACACTGTTGCGTTTGTTGAGTTAGTGTTGGTTCTAATAGACCTTTAGACTTTTGCAGTCTTTAGAACTATCTTTTTGATTATATTTAAATGTGAACACATACCATGTATATATTATGTGTTTTAGATATTTTTATTTCTTTTTATTCAAGATTTTAAAATACACTTTTATACATGTGTGTATACATACGAATACTGAATCTTAATAGATGCCTCGTGCTTATAACAGATCTCAAATGGTCATCCACGTTATGCTTGATTTGGTATGTGACGTATGAATGATATTGACCTTAGATTTTGGTTTTCCTATATTTTATTTTATTTATTTTTTTTTTTTTAGTCAAATCAGCCTTGAGTTTTTGCATTAAACTTTGATAATGAAAATTCACATTTTGATTTCAATATTGGTGTGATCTTATGACCTACCTATAGGAATTTCAAATTTTGCATCTCGACACTGTGTCACTTATATTTATTTTTAACGTGCTGCAGTTATTTGTTGGATATACATACACACATAATGTATGTGTTTGTTGGAAGATACATAAATCTGAATAACATATCGACAAGTTGTCTCTGGCGGCATAATTTTGCCGACAGAGACATAGTTTTATTTTCTTTTAAATCGAGTTGTTTAAGTGAAATTATTCTGAAAAATTGGTTTTCAAACTCAACATTTTTAAAATTTGTCTTCTAGTAAAAATTGAATATTACAATTATTATTTGAGGGCAAATAGGATCCTGGGAGCAGCATACTCATTTTTGTGTTTTGATGCTTGTACTGTTTGTTGTTATAAAAATTGAATTTTTAAGCACTCGAGGCGACACCGCACAGTACGCACCGAAGACTCTAAAGATGCTGTGGAGCAGAGTATCGAAGAAGACCCGAATGAGTACATCCGCCATCGCCCGCAACAATTAGAGCTGTCGAAAATTGGGCCTCTCGTTTGGAATTTTTAAAACATAATGGCAAACCCTTATCGTTATAATAAAGCTTAATTCTTGGCCATAACATTAAATTATATGCGTTTTATTTCTTCTTGAAAACCACACGTCTAAAAAAACAACCTTTTCATCGTCGTGTTCAACATTTCAAATCAATATCCTTTCACTCATTTTCTAATCACTTTCCATGTATTTAGACTTAGTTTATTCTATTCAATTAAATAATTCTAAATAATGGCCAGAGATTCTATACCACCGGCTGTACGAGTAGAGTGTTGCACGCCAATTTTATTTCATCAGGTTTTTGTGGGAAAAAGTTCCATACAAAATGTACTGCTTTGTGTGACAATTCAATTAAAGCATATTGGCTGCAGATCCCCATTTTGTATGGAGATGTGAATACTGTGTTGCTGTTTTCTTTACTAAGATGATGTTGCCCAGCTGAAATCAAAGATAAGCAAAAATTAATAATTTCAATCAAACGCAAATCACCGATCCACCATGTGGAATCTCTATACATATTATAATATCTCTAATAAAAACAGGAAACACAACAAAAAGCATTAAACCAATTTTACCCTCAGTAAATACAATAACAACAAATACTTCAATCGATTAAAAAAAAAAAAAAAAAACGATTGAAACCGGTGCAGTGGTGTCATTATACCCCCTCCTATTCAAGACGCACCACTTGTTAGTACCTATACAATTGGTGAAGATGACGCTCTCGAACGTCATTGTAAAGGGTGGTTTTTTAAGAGGTTTAGAACTTTAAAAAAAAAAAAAACACAAAAAATTCGAAAAAATGAATGAAATATTTATTTGAATCGATAGTTTGAACCTTGCAATTTAATGTTTAAAGATAATTTCATGCAAATGTTGACCGCGGCTGCGTCTCAGGTAGCCCATCCGCTGAGTCCAATTTTGGCATACTCTTTCACACATATCGGCCGGTATCTCACGAATGAATGCATGGATGTTGGCTTCCAGTGCGTCAATCGAGAGGGCTTGTCCCTATAGACATTAGCCTTGACATACCCCCACACAAAATAATCTAATGGTGTCAAATCGCACGATCTAGGCGGCCAATTGACCGGCCCGAAACGTGAAATTAACTGTTCACCAAACTCGCCTCGCAATTGCGCCATTGTTTCGCGTGCTGTGTGGCATGTGGCACCATCTTGTTGAAACCACATATCATGCAAGTCAAGAACTTCCATTTCGGGTAAAAAAAGTTTGTTATCATCGCTCGGTAGCGTTCACCATTGACAGTAACGCTGCGATTCGCATCATCTTTGAAGAAATAGGCCCAATAATGCCGCCGGCCCATAAACCGCACCAAACAGTGGCTTTTTCGGGATGCATTGGTAGCTGTTGCAATGCTTCTGGCTGATCTTCACTCCAAATGCGGCAATTTTGCTTATTTACGTACCCATTCAACCAAAAATGAGCCTCATCGCTGAACACAAGCAGCGCGCGATGAACATTTGGAACCGAGCACGAATTTTGATAGTAAAATTCAATAATTTGCAAGCGTTGTTCATTTGTAAGACGATCCATGGTTAAATTGCAAACCAAACTGAAGCTGTTTGACAGTGACACAAGGTACTAAACACACGTCAGCTGTCAAAACCAGTGTTGCCAAAACCAAACCAGCTTAAAAATCACCCGTTATTAACACGGGCGACGGTGGTGTTATTGATCATTATTACTGTGAAGCTTCTAATGTGGGTGATTGTGTTGCTACTGTTGATGATGATGCTGCTCCTGAGAGCAATATTGGTGTTTTGGTTGTTTTGTAATATGCGTCAACCACATTTTAAAAATGAAAAACTGTGCGGATGTCAACGAAGAACACGCAGGCTGTATTACGTTCGGAAACAACAACGAAGCTATTCCCCATCTTTGCTGAATCATCTGCTATATTTTTCATTTAATTCAATTCAATTAATTAACTATCTAATTCTGCGCATTTAAAACCTTGGGTTACTTTTCCGTTTTGTTTGATTTTTGCAACAAAAATTTTGTTGACGTGTGTTATTTTAGAATTTACTTTCGTTACATAATTAAAAAAAAAAAAAACTGTTCTAAAAAGTTTATCAAGATCGATAAATTAATGAAAAATTCGAAGATAAAAAAAAAGAATGCCATATACCAGTTACCGGCAGGTACATAGCCTGTATAACTGGTTTTAGTAATTTTGACATTACGGATGAAAACAGGAAACTGTGGTAAGCATTTATGTGTGTATCTGGGCTTCATCTTTAATGGCTAGAATCGAGGCGTTTTTTCCAATTTTTTTTTTAGGTGTACAAATTACGGTAGGTAACAACTACCATACAAAATTCCTTCCACACTCCCATTGAGTTTTAACACATGTCAAAAAGTGAGAAAAGAATCATGTATAATTGTGTTTAAACAAAATATGACAGCTCATCTGTCACACTAGATGTGACCATCCATTCCAAACAACTTGACAGGATTTGAAATGTGTTAATAAATGAAAATTTGAGGATTTGTTCAAAAAGTGATTGAGTATATAATGAAATTTTTTATATGAAAATTCTTTCCCATTTTTTTTTGACATTTTTAAATACTCAATCGGATAGTGCGGAAAGACTTTAAGGAATACCTTTAGTTTTCCCAAAAACTTTACTTACTATTTTAATGAAAATAAAATACACGACTTTATCGCTAGACTTTAAAGAAGTGTGTGAATGATTTAATTACGTCATTATATTGATCATGTGAATACATAAATCAGAGGTATTACAAATTATTTGTTTCTTCTATGTATCTATTTTTGTTTATTTATACAAAAAACAATATTTTTACAAATTTGTAGATCCAATATTTTTGAAGTATTTGAAAATACCAAACTAGAAACTAATAGTAAAATTAATTCAGCCAATCTCAAGATATTCAGGAACAACCAAACAAAAAAAAATTGAGAAGCTTAATCAAAATCAGCAGAGTGATTTTTGAGATGATTTTCAAAAAAAAAAATCAAAATCGCTGTATGAATTAAACAAGAATTACAATTTTTCGTCTTTTGTATTTATTTAATATGTTATAGTTTATCGAACTTTAAGCGAAATTATGTATAGTTTAAGTTCTGTAAGTCGCCAGTGCAATGTACATGGACAACTGCAAATATTAAGCTATTTCTATTGAATGAAGTACAGTTAAACAAATTATTTTTAATTTCAAAATGAAACTAAAAACTTACACACAAAATGTATACAGTAAAACCCACATAACTGCCTAACCCGCATAAGTACCTGTCAAAACATGACATTAATAGTGAGGCAATTATCCGGGTTTAACTGTATATGTATTTTTAAAATCTCAATTGACTAAAAAAAAAACGACGATTTTGAAAAAAAATTATTTTTTATTAAGTGGAAATTTGTACTGAAAATTGGCCTAGCACATTACTTTTTTTTAAAATACTAATAAAAATTTATGGACACCAACACGAAAAATATTTTTTTTTTTAAACCACCACCACTTACGATTAGGATTAACTCGGGATGCTCTTTTTTTTTGGGGTCAAAACATTTTCAGAGATATAAAGGGTCCGCCATCTAACGTTTTTTTTTTTTCAACTAGTGCTTATTTCGTGAATGGTAACACTTAGCTCATGTCTGATTTGACAGATAATTAGTTTTATCCTTCCGCTGAACGAATATGGTTGTGTATATGCTTCGCTAAGTGATCCTGCGATCGACTTAGAGAAGATGCCGATTTTTGCCAAAAAAATCATCTTTTCAGATGAAGCTCATTTTGATCTTGGCGGGTAGTAAACAAGCAAAATTGTCACATTTGGGGCACAGAAAACCCGCACGCATACATTGAAAAGCCGATACACCCAAAACGAGTCACTGTTTGGTGCGGATTTTTGTCCAGAGGCATAATTGGGCCATTTTTCTTCGAAAATGAGCAAGGAGTGGCCGTTACAGTCAGTGGCAATCGTTATCGGGCCATGTTGAATGAATTTTCGTTCACAAAAATTGAAGAGGAGGATATTGGGAACATTTGGTTTCAACAGGACGGCGCTACATGCTACACAGCAGAAGCTACACTCGATGTTTCGCGCCATTTTCAAAAAAAAAAAGAAGGAATTTGGCGGACCCTTTAGATGGGTGCAGTAAAAATTGCCCGTTTAAGGCTTGTTGTTTTTTTTTTCAAAACATTTGTGCCTTTATATAAACCAAAGAATATATACTAATATACGAAACCATTGGCAATAGTTCTCCGCAAAATTTCATACACTCCATCTTGAATACGCCATCACAGACAGAGCTGAGGGCGGAATTAACGATTAAAAGCAAACAATTTTGACATTTACATTTTGTCAAAAATTTACCTGGTTTTGGTATTTGTTTGAAGCTTTTGAGAAATCAAGGATTATTTGCAAACAACAGAAAGTCCTGTAAGAGTTTTAAAGAGCGACTTACATACAAATGCACAGGGATTACTCACTATGTAGGTATATAAATAAATTTAAAGAACGCAATTCGTCATATTTCATACATTTATAGGAGGTCGGTGTCAAAATTCTGGCTGGTTCAAAATTCTTTTTACAAAATTCTGCTTTCAAAATTGTGCTTTACCGACAACCGTTTTACAAAATTCAGTTTTAAAAAATTCTCACTTTTAAGGAAACATTATATTTTATTATGTTTTTTTGGTTTTAAGACTGCCTACTTGGCTTACGTACTCACTTTTCTAAGACAAACATTCTGTTAATAAATTTTTAAATTTTACAAAATTTTCTCAAAGCGCGTGCTTTTTAAAATTTTTCAAGCCTTTTTGTTTATTATTTTTTCTATTTAAAATAATACTCTCACTTGCAATTTTTTTGTTGTTTTCCTTTTTGAATCTAGGAATTCATTTTTTGTTCAGAAAGCTAAAAAAAAAGTATTTTTTTCGTTAATAAAAAAGTTACTTAAAAACTAAATTATATTTTAAGAAATATTTATTTGCAGTATTTTGAAAAGGAGAATTTTTTCAGCAGAATAAAAAAAAAAAGCAGAATTTTTGAGAGATTAAGCAGAATTTTTGTAAAGTTCAATTTTTAAACCCGATTTTAGACCCGCCTCAATTTATAGGACCTGTTTCACAATGCCTGAGCAAAATTCTGATTAGTTACTTGGCACATAAATACAGATACAGGGTCATAAGTTGACTTTTCAAAAAAAAATTTTTTTTTTTTTATTTAAAACCTATTCAGTCGTTTCAAAGACAATTGTGACAATTTCTCTCTTGTGGACTTATGATCTTGCTGCCAGTATTTATGTGTCTAGTTACTTATCAGAACTTGTATTGTCAAACAGACCTTAAATCTTCAAAATAATAAGCAAGTAAGTACGACCCACACGTAGATTTTATTTTTTTTTCTACAAAAAGCTAATACCATACCTACAAAAGCACACAGAAAATTTTGATTTAATCGTTAGAGTCGATTTTGAAAAAACGTTATAGTCCAGTCAATGAAGGAAAAATAAATAAAAAAAATCATTTAGTCTGGGTTATTGTTTTTAGTGATAGGGGTGACCCCCAGGTACAACAAACTTAAACTCCCAAGCCCAGGCCCGCGAGCTTTAGACTCGAGGGGGTGAGGGTGGGGGTGGGTAAAGTTTATTGTCAATGCATCCTTCAAGGAACTAAACCACGACTCCCAAGTTAAAAGAAAGTCACTACAGTCAGCCGTGTCTCGGCTGTAGGACAAAGTACCTCCAGACAGATCAAATTTTGTGTCATCGTAATTTCATGTTTAATTAAATTCTACAGTTTGTTTTTATAATTCCAAAACATTCCCCAAAGTATATACCTCGCAAGTGTATTGCAAGAAAAAAAAAATAAAAAAAAAAAAAACAAAACAATAAATCTCAATAGCTTTCATACAAATAACGATTGTAGCTGCGTTGTATTGCTTCTTGGAACAAATCGTGCAAATTTAGTTCATGCAGGTTCTTTTTTTTATCTGATTAAGTCATAGTGCTGGTGTGTCAGAAGAACATTTGGTCAGTGCTAATTAATTCATCGCAAGGCTAAGATCGTTCATAATCGATACTTGAATTATGTTCGTTTGGTTTAATTGATCAAATTATTTTTTTTCATATTACTGAAAGTTGTGAGAAAAACCATATAAACACAAAATGGTACGTTATACAAATTATTATCCATACAATATAATTTTTTTGTTGTTGTAAAATATGGTTTTAAAATTGATTATGCATATCGAAAAAATTGTGTTATAATAAAAGTGTTTAATATTTTGTTGCAATTAAAATCCTGTTGCAAGAATATTGAGATTAAGTTGGTTTTTGAGAGAGTTTGGAGAATATGACGTGTTTAAGCATAGATATTTTTTTTTGTAAATTGATGTTGGCAAATTTTAGTGTAAATGAAATTTGGTGAAATAAACAACAAAAGAGATAAAATATTGTTTTTTTCTTTCAAATTTTAATTCTTCATAGAAAAGTTTCTTATAAGAAAAACATTAATTGGTTTTGTATAAGATTTAGATAATATAGGTACTTATACTTGGTTTTCACTAGGTTTTCTTTATCTTGAATTTTATTTTAAATGTTGATGGAAAGTTCTGGAAATTCTTGGACAGTTTAATAATTTTATTTAAATATATTTAAAAAAAATAAAAATTTTTAAAAATATACTCAACTCTCAAACTTTAGTTTCATAATTGGAAAGTTTTTATTGGGTTAGGCCAAGACCGTAGCCAGACCTTTTTTTTTTGGGGGGGGAGGGGGGATCTGGTATAATTTTTCGGAAACAAAAATTCACCAGTTACTAATCAAAACTAGAATAGTACATTAGCCGAAATTCAACCATATCATACACAATTTTGTTTTAAACATTTGGACATGTAGGTTTAGGCATATATACAATACATGTACATATGTGTATATTATGCAGTTCCGTGGAATAGGTACCTTAGCAGAAAAATTAACTAGTATTTATATAAAAGATAATCGTACAGTTCCAATTTAAGTTATTATTTATTAGGTAGGTACATAACATCAATACCAATTCCGTTCCAGCGGTCAAAGAGTACAATTGCAGCCCTTGGTGAGAGCAACAAGGATCTGTTTTCTAACATCCAATAGCTTCTAAAAATTCTGCCGACATTACCGGTTTCAACATGCACACCGGAAAGAACATTTTCGACTCGACAATTAAACGTCTGAAAACTTATTTAAGAAATTCTATCGTTGAAGAAAGCTTTATCCAAACATTTAATTTATCAAACATTTCGGGGGGGGAGGGGGGCTTAGGCTACCTTCTCAAAGTCTAATTCTCTGCTGAACTCTCTGGTGTTTAAGGGCTTAACTCAAAACCTTAAAATTTTGAGTTTTTATTGGGTTAAAATTAAGCCTTTTTTTTCAGTATTCATTTGCTATTAAAAACGTTAATTAGAACAATTGTTTTCAATGTAATCAAATGGAACAAATACTTGAATCATATTTTTTTAAAAGAATATGATTTATGAGTTAGTTATATAGTCTGAATTACCAAATCAAATTTGTTGTTGTTTTTCTTCTTTTTCTTATTAAAAAATGTTGTATAGGAATTATTTTTCAAAAATTCCCGAATTGTTTCATTTTGTTTAGTTTTTTTTTTTTTCACAAGACTTTGTTGATAACATTTTAGACTTTCTGTTGACCTGGCTATATTTATATAGCTTCACCAATTGAAATAAATTTATTTTTTTTTTTTTTTAATTTTGCTCAAAAGCAACGAATATAGTTCAAATAAGCTTACGCGTGTTTGTATTTTAGATTCTGTTAACGTATAGAGTTTTGAGAAGGCCAAAAATGTGGTATTCCTTTTACCGTCTGCCACCGCGTCGGTCGCCGTGTCAGTCTGTAGCTATATGTTCCTTTAAGCGTCTTAGGCATCCAGGTATGCATGTATACATCGATCTAAAGCTGAATAGGGTGAATTCATTTTCTTCAAATTTGTTGCAAATCTTTTTATACAAGTCTCAAGATGGCAGGTTAAGGTATAGTCACCTAGTCACACATTTATTTAAAATCACAAACATTTGTGAAAGTTTATATTTTTGTGTTTATTTTTCCTCAATGGCTAAAGCACGCACATTAAGCAAAATTGCCGTAGTTTCCATCCAGCACCAGTGCTTCCCTTCAACCAGGACGTCCGCTTAACAATTCAATGTTTAATGGCATCAGAGAAAAAGTATGAAGACATACACTGAGAGAAAAATACGAGGTACATATTTAACAATTTTCCTGTTAAATTTACAAGCTGCACTCTCAGAAATCATTATATTCAATGTTAAATTCACATGTGAGATAATACTGTTGATGTAAAAAGATGCCATGTAATTTGAATATAAAATTTTTTTAATCAAAAAAATCGAACACATTTTGAAATGCCCGTCTTGTTAGCTTTTTCAAAGTTTATGTTTTTTAACATTGTCTTCTAAAAATTCCAATTTAACAATACAGCCCTTAGACTTAACTACTTAAGGTTATTTTTACAATTTTTTACCAGATTAATTTAAATTCGTCTTGCCCTCTGGTTGCTCATTTAAACATTAGTAATCAAATCATTTGGTTTGTGTAAAAATTAATTGTTAATAAGATTTGTATAGAATTTTGTTGATACGATATATACAAAATTTAACTTTGCCTTGCTATCGCACCTATCATCTCATCCATACGTACCGTTGACTGAGTTTTTTTTTCAAGCATTTAAACTACACAAGTGGACTTTGCTTAAGTTACAGTGTGCATTGTTAGTTCATCCTAATTCACGTGCCATAGGTTTAATTTGATAATAGATCATGTAGACTACACCATTCGACATTGTAAAATTTAGAATGCAAGCGCAACAAAGCTACTGGGTTAACTAAACATTAAATTAATGTAGTTTATACTGACAAGTGCTGTTATTTTAACAATAAACCAAGTTAATTCATTTAGATTGTCACGTAAGTTTAAAATGATTAGGTATATATAGGTGTAAACTCTTAAGAAGCTGCATGTACATAATATGGCAATAAATTTTCCAAATATCACTTTTGTTAAGGACAACTTTATGAAAAACTGATAATTTTGTTGCCATTTGTTGCCCGTGGCTTAATGGTTAGTGGATCAAAGTATAGCCTATTCCAACTAAAAACAAATAAATGTTCACGGGGGCTGCTTTTTGTGGTGATGTGACAAGCCTCCAAAGATTATTTTTTTTTTTCATGAAAACGTGCCTCTCATCTAAATCGAGATATTTCAACCAAATTATGTTTGTTCAATTGATTAGTTAATCTTTTGTATATTTGACAATGAATTTGTGAGATCAAGTACAAAATTCGATTAACTAACGTATTCTGATGGAACAGGGAAGTTGTCGTTAGGTACTTTTAAATAAAAAAAATTTCTTTCTCCATAGGATTTATAAAGGAATATGATTTTCTAAAAAAAAGTTCTTTTCTTGTCAGCTTGGAACAACAGTTATTATCTTCTTAGGGCGTTTAGAATTCCTTCGAAAAGTATGAAAAAAGTAGAGGACTCATGACACTTCCTTCATGTATTCTGAATTTTATTATAATAAAAGCCAGTTGTCCACCTTACGTTCCCTGTTTTTGTCATTTTGCATTATAAATAACATATCATGGTAATTTGTATAAATATTTTCAGAGTTATTGTGTCATTTGAAACTAAAAATTAACTTAAATTTGCAATAGATGACCGTCAACTTTTTATTCCTCAGTCAATCACCTAAAACCCTCTTTTTCCGACTACTAATATCAATTCTGTAGTGAAATAATAGTTTGATAGTAAATTCACTAAAAATCTAGAATTTTTTTCTTCATAAAAAATTATGAATATTTATTTTTTTTTTCTCTAAAGATTTTCAAACTAACAAACACGCATTTACCCTATGAGAGATTTTTTTTTTTCTACCCTAATCTAGATTCTAGGCAAAATGATATTTTTTGCTTCATTAAATATGTAAATATATTCAATATTGGCTCACATAATTATTGTATTATTCTTATCAGAGAATTAAAAAAAAAAATACCTGCATGAAGCATGCACAATGGGCATGCAAGAAAAGACAACATTTTTTGCTGAATTTCTCACACTCTGTTAGCCAAATACGAACTCAGCCTTATCAATTCCTGCTTCGAGACAATATTGTCTAACTAAGCCAAATAGCTGAGAGTTTTTTATATGATAGTAGGTATACCTTGCGTGTGCAGTTGACACACTTGTATACACATCAGGAATATAGATGACGAGACATTTGATATTTATTTGTTAAGCTTGCAGGCTATCTGGTGGATTAAATTGTGTAGTTAAACTTTTATGGAAGCATCAGTATACTCGTATTATGAGGGCAGTATTTTATTTTTAAAATTCTTTCCGATAAAAATGCTCGTGGTGCATAATATCTATGTCCATCTATAAGTATGTTGTTACGCTATTGCTCTATCTTCCATATACCTAATAGCGAAGGTATTAACTTTCACTATCAATTATCGATAACACCGAGTATGATGAGTATTATCTATATTTTTCTAGTGAGCAGGTATATGATGCCTAGGAAATGTCAACAGATGTCGTATATTGCTGCACATTCATAGCAATAATGTTGTTAGTGATTGTGATAACATAAAAAAGCGACAGTTTTTTTGTTTTTGATTTTATAATTATATGAAACGCAATAATATTCTTTTGAGCGGGATGACACAAATAATCGTGCAATTGTAATCAATGAATTTTTTTTTTTTATTCTTGTTGATAAGTGGTATTGAACAGGATTTATGTAGAATCAACTAGATCCGGTCTGGATTTGTTGCTTTTTGATTTGCAATTTAGATAAGACATATGGCTTCTTAATGTTTTCTGATCTATTAGACTTAGGTTTATACTATGTTTACTTAGCGGAAATTCAATAAGTATTCCTACGTTTGTGGTTATACTTATACGTATAATTGAATTTTCTAGAAATATTAAAATATATATGCAATGAAATTTATGGGATTTTTCTATATTATTGGTTATGCAATTGAAATAATTAAGTAACACAACAAACTTAATTTAGGCCGATAATGATATTCCGAAGAATTGTATTGAAATGCTATCAGTACTGCTTAGAGCAAGCACTTGTAACATTACATATTTGTTTTCTCATCGGGTTTTTCACCTTCAGATAATGGGAAATGACTACTTGTCATAGTTACTGATTAGAGTAGTGTAAGTTTTTAGTAAAAAAACAAAAAAAAACACACACATTTAGCCTACTAAACTGCTATAGAAGACTGGTAAAATAAAATGAAGGACACAAAAGGAATGCCCAATTTTTTGTAGAGCCTTGGCTCAGAGTGTACACGAACGAGTTTGATATCAAATGAAAGGTGACGTAAAGCTTAATACATGAGTAAAATATTTTCAAAATCTCTCATGGAAAAGTCGAGATATTCGGGCTTGAAGTTGCCGATTGCAAAATAAGGATTTCAACATCAGACAAATCGCCGCCACGACCACGCTTACAGGACCATATCCTTTTCATGAAAGTGGCTGCCCTATGTCCTCGATAGCCTCACGAATTCCATCTTTGAGGTCTTGAATCGACGCTGGGCTGTTGGCGTAGACCTTATCTTTCACGTGGCCCCAAAGGAAGAAGTCGCAAGGTGTTAAATCACAAGATCTCGGTGGCCAATTGTGATCACCTCTTCGAGAGATAACACGGTCCGGAAACTTTTCCAGTAAAAGATCGATGGTTTCATTGCTTGTGTGGCACGTAGCGCCGTCTTGTTGAAAGTAAACGTTGTCCAGATCAATACCATCCAATTCCGGCCATAAAAAATCATTAATCATCTCTCGATAGCGCAATCCATTGACCGTAACTGTTGCTCCAGCCTCATTTTCGAAAAAGTAAGGTCCAATGACCCCGCCGGACCATAAACCGCACCAAACAGTCACGCGTTGAGGATGGAGAGGCTTTTCAACAATAACTCTTGGGTTTTCCGAGCCCCAGATGCGACAGTTTTGCTTGTTGACGTAGCCTCCGAGGTGGAAATGGGCCTCATCAGTCAAGATGATTTTTCGATGAAATTCCGGATCATTTTCATGCATTTCAAGGACCCAATCAGCAAAGGCACGACGTTGTTGATGATCAGCCGGCTTGAGTTCTTGTGTTAACTGAACTTTATAAGCCTTAAGACCCAAGTCTTTATGCAAAATACGGTGTAATGACGTTTGTGGAATGCCTAATTCCAAAGAACGACGAGGAATGGACAAACCTGGGTTTTCTTCAACACTTTGGGCTACAACAGCAATATTTTCAGTTGTTCTTGAGCGACGTGCACGGGTTTTATTCTTCACATCACTAACTTTGTCCCAACAGCTCGAATTTGTCCACCAATTTCTGTATTGCGGTCCGACAAGGTGCTTCACG
This sequence comes from Leucozona laternaria, assembly GCA_932273885.2. Classification (NCBI taxonomy): domain Eukaryota; kingdom Metazoa; phylum Arthropoda; class Insecta; order Diptera; family Syrphidae; genus Leucozona; species Leucozona laternaria. The sequence continues at coordinate 14,233,717 of OW026368.1, read as the reverse complement.
ACGACCCAAAAATGTTTTAGTTTTACGAACCGTCTCTGCCAAATTTTCACCATTTTTATAGTGAATTTTAATAATTTCAATGCGTTGTTGAAGCGTGTATCGTTCCATTTTTATTAATGGCGTAGTTTCTACTTGTGAAATGTCAAAAAATGATAGCTTCCAAAGTGACAGCTACCGAAATAGTGGTCTATTCAAAATAACACCTCTTATTGGAAAATCCTTTATTACTTTTCATACACAAACCGTAACCATTATTTTGGGTTAACCCCATTTTACTCTAAAAATTGTTATACTTTCTAACTCTCATTTTGATTTCTTCATTTTAAGCCTCAAATTTATTCTACAAGTCCATCATCCAAATGTAACTTTTTAAACACAAAAAGAATTTTTTTTGAATTGGATACCCCATTTCACCCTTTAAATAGTTTTGATTTTAAAAATGTGTAGCTTTTTGAAACCATCCTCTAAGTATAACCTTTTATTTCAAAAAAAGAATTTTTAAAATCGGCCATGTATTTTCTGAGATTATATAGTACAAACAGTGGTATCGTTAAGCAAGTAGAGGAAGGATAAATTAGAAGATAAGGATATACTTTTTTAAAATATCTACAAGGTGGAGCAAAAGTTTTCAACCGTCCCACAAAAAACTTGAACACCACCGCCGAATTATTCTGCAAAAAATCGAAACAATTAATCTGCATTATTAACTACTTAGGTGTATAGTTATTAATGGCTTGTTGAAGTGTATTTTGTATCTTAGGAACGCAAAAAAATTGTTTCGGTTTTTTTTTTTGTGGAATAATTAGTGAGTGGTGTTCAAGTTTTTCGCCGCCGCCGGTTGAAAACTTTTGCGCCATCTTGTACAAATTGAATTGGGAAGGGAAAAGAGATTTTGTTAATGAATTTCACGTTCGTGTTGTACGGTTAAAGAAAGAATCTCTGTTATTCAGGGTAAGTCCAAAATAAGATTAACTGCGGTACACAGATGAGGATTTCTGGTACATCAAGTATTACGATAAGGCTGTTAAAGGGAGAGGAAATTTTACTTTGATTGTTGTAGTTCAAAGTGCTGCACCAAACTTTAACACTTATAGAAAAAACTATGCAAAATATTTGTAAGCTTTTATCGACTACTTTATCGAAGTTTCAACATAAACACAGCTTAAAAATTGTAGCCATATCAGAATGGGGAAAAAAGTTCTTACATCTTTTGAGGAAACCTAAGAATTTGCTGTATTTTAAGCAATATCTTAAGTGTCACAATTCCACAAAAAAAGTAAGCATTCCAAGGGGTGGAAGTTTTGAGTTTTCTCGGTGAAACTTCCCCTAATGGATAATGGCGAAGAGGAATATTCCGCTTTAAAGGCGAAAAAAATAGATCTGAATTTCAAAATCAAACACATCTGTTTAGATCAGAATTCAATGACTTCATTACATGTTGCCATTGCAGTTCCACTTTGAAAATAAATCAATTAATGGTCTCAACAAAAAATATGTGAGTGCCGGGACTCACGGTTATATATGTGTAAACATCAACGTTTGTCCAAGTGCCTAATTTTTGTTACTGAACGTCATCAAAAGAAACATATTGAATAATTAAGACTACCTTACCTCTATCTGTAGGCAGTGCGTAAAAAGCTTAGTGTTGAAAGAACGGCAGCAAAATACCCAGTGGGGCAACCGCTGTAATGAAATTTCCAAGCACTAAAAGGCTGGTGGTGAAGTGTCCAACGAACGGTGAAGGTTCGGTACTGAAAGGTCCTGCTTCGTAGTTCACTATCAACTTTAAGATGACTTCACATTACACATGGTTATTGTTTATGGTAATCACTCTCTGAGCATCGACAAACAACAACTGTCAGCGGAGAGCACTAAAACCGTGGTTTCAATTAAATGACACCGTACCCAAATTCCAAAGGAACTTAATGGTTTGACTGACAGTGGCCGAATTAAAATATCCAGTTAGAACTGTCAACGAACTTGCAACCCTTATGAAACTCCATCTTTCCATCGAGTAAAACTTACAAAAAGTTCAGTCTTAATTTTATACTGAACGGACCTCAAATGAATGTCACTATGAGATAGCCGGCGAATTATATATTTTGAGTTTTTAGAATATTTAGTTGCAGTTGTTGTCAGTGGAAATCACTAAAATCGCAGTTTCAATCAATTGACACCATCAATCGCCTATGGAATTGGACGCTGTTAATGTTAACTTCGTGCAAGTATAAAAGTAGCCGATAACTCTGCAGTTTGTTCAACCTCAGCTATCTTGTATATCCCAGCCACCTACGTCCCTCGCCTACGTGCCTAAAAATTGCAAGAAGAAATTGCATCGTTTAAAAGCAGTATAATGTAAACGTAGAATTTAAGTTCAGATTTGTATCACTGAACGCACCCGATATCCTACCATACCTACAGACATTGATCTACCATACCTACAGTCAATTGTCAATCCCTACAGCTGACTATTATTATTTTTGTTTTGATTTTGTTTTCTTTTTAATTACTAGTGTCGCGTCCATTTTGTTCGGGGAATAATTAAAAATTAAAGAAAAAAATATAAAAATATTAGTGTTAAAATGATAAAATCGTCGGTCGCGCTAAAAACAATTTGCTTTCGTCGTTGGCAAAAACAATATAAATGAGTGGTCGCGATAAAGTATAATCTAAATGCCGGTCGCGTTAAAATCAATTTGTTTTGGTCGGGTCAGATCAGATTTCGTAACGTAACGTGCTACAACGTAAAGTGCACGACGTAACGTTGCACACGAACGTTCGCGTTTTTTTTCACTCTACCGCCAGCATAGATGTTTACACATCAAAAATAAGATTTAAATAAAAGAAAAAAGAGTGTGAAATAAAACAGAACCTTGAGGAACACCACCATTTATTTTTCGATTTTCTCCAAACCATCCAAAATATCTTTTATCGTAGGGTCAGCAAGGTAATAATAACTTATCCAACTAACAAGAAATCCATCGGTACTAAATGCATGCATTTTTGACAAAGAGCTATATACAAAACTCTATCGAATGCCCTAGAAATATCGAACGCAATAATCTAATTTTATTCAAATCGACTTCTAGATTGATTCCACTTTTCAGTGAGATATGCCATCAAAAAACTGTTAGTTTTCAAGATATTAAAAAAATAATTTTTTCGCACTAAACCTTAGGTTCAGACTTAGGACTCTTGCATCCCGAGTAAATACTTTTGAAATTATCTTTTCAAAAATGAAAAATATCAACTTTAAGTAAAAAATTACTTCTTTTATTTACAATGTTTGCTATCAAGAAACAAGCACATTGACTCGACTTGGCTTTTGATTTGTGTATAGCTGTTCCAAAGTACCTACATTAATTTAATTTCTAATATTCAATGTTTTCAGGATACCTATAGGTTAGGTATACTTGCTTTAATAAAATCATGTTTAAAAAAAAAATATTAAAATTTTGAAAACAAAACAAACAATTCAGTTTGTAAGAGTTCGCTAAAAAATTGATTACAGATTTTTACTTTTTATTTCATGGTTACTAAAATTTGTTTCAAGTTGTAGATAAATAAAAATAATAAAAACAAACATGACTCAGATGTAAGCTCTTGAAAATATAGAACTCGACCAGACAGTTAGCTGTTTTTCAAACGTCACGTCAGCAAATCATATAATGTTTTTTTTTTTTTTAATAATTTTATGGCTTCTTATCATTTAATTAAACAAAACAAAAATCTTATCTATTTGAACATGTAGACTGTGCACAGAAACAGGTATATGTACATAGATGACACCTCTTGATTAATAGAAAATCTTTTCTTTTTGTCTCAATTTTTTTTATTGAAGTTAACAAAGCCCTAGTCCCATCGAATTTTTTTTTTTTTTTTTGAAATAAAATGCACACAACCAAAATGAGACTATTAGAATCACTTGGCGTCGCTTTGCTAGGAAATTTCTGATCTTCGACCTTTAAGAAATAAAAAAAGGATTAAAAAAGAAAATACATAATTATTAATTATTAAAGAAATGCGTATTATCGATTTTTCTCAAGACAACAATTCTCTATTTTTTTTTCTTTTTTTTTTTTTTTTGTTAATGGTTATCAAGAATACACAATAAATTATTAAGAACCTTTGAACTGATAGTAAAATAGATTGAATCGCACAACATCTGGCAAATGAACGCATTTAGTTCGAGCCTATTGTACCCATTCAATTAATCATTATTGTCTTAATCAGACTGAATGGAGTCTTTTTTGTTTTTGTTTTGTTCCTTAAGTAATTCTAGAAAAAAATCGTCTTCTTCTTAAAAAAAAAAAGCGATAAGGTTTTTAATGTACTAAGGCTAAACTTTAAAAATAACAGGGTGATCATAACTGAAAGAGAACAGTTGTCTTCCCAAAATCACATTAAAAATATTTTTTTTTGAAAAAAAAATCGTCATATCGAATATTGACATTAGTTCCTGGTACCACAAAATTACAACGTCTTGTTAACTGTTTAAGATGGATCTAATCCGGGATATACTATAATCTTCATCTGAAATATAAATAAATTCCAAATTGAGCACTCACGAATGTAGATCAAACGAATGCTCTTCATCGAATCAAATAATCGCAGATCGCAGTTCGCTTCACTGTGAGAGTATTTTCTTTTTCAGTGGAGCGTTGCTCGAATTTTTGTATTTGCTCGTTCGCTCGGTCAGAAATGCAGCTGCTTGAGATGGTTGAAGAGAATTGATTTTCTCTTGTCACTGCCAGTCACTGGTTACTGCTATTTGGGACGGAAATGTAGTGAAACTCTTATATGTGGTGCCTTCGTTCCTAAAGCTTTTGTTGTTGCTCCGATGAAGCAATTCGTATTTTCACTCGGTAATTTCTGCTGTGTCCGGTTATGTGGTTGTTATTGCATTATCCATACCGAGAAGATTATGAATGTGACTTGATTTCTATGACTCAAGCATTTCCAAAAAAAAAAAACACTATGTCATAATAATTTTTCTCATTTCTTTCAGATCACCACTAAAATCTTTAGCTTGACGTTTGTGGCGCTCCTCATTGTATCTTATACAGATGCAGCGAGAATATTAGCAGCTTTTGTATTCCAAGCCAAGAGCCATTATATGATGCACAATGTCCTTATAAAGGAGCTTATTAATAGAGGTCACGAAGTGACATTCATCACAAGTAATTCAATGAACAAGGACCTCGGAGAGAATTACACTGAAATCCTAATAGATCCAGTTTATAACTATGAGCCTGATGGTATGTTTAAATACAAACCACCAATTTTGTTTTTCAATTTTAATTTAAAAATTTTTTATTGCAGTAAGAAACCACTTTAAGACAAAAGGCAATTCAGACTTTAACAACTTCTCATTGGTGGATTTCTTGAAAATGCTTGATATTATCGGAGAGAAAACAACTGAACACGCCCTCAAGCATCCAAAAGTTCGTCAAATATTCCATCAGAATGAAACTCACGATGTGTATGATCTCTTGATCGTTGAACAATTCTACCAGGAGGCTTTTCTAGCTTTGAGCTATAAATTTGATATCCCTGTAATATCTTCCAGTACTCTAGGATATGAGAATCACATGAGCCAGATGATGGGGCTCATGACACCCTGGTCATATGTCCCCCATGGATTCCTGCCCTTCGACGATAAGATGAACTACTGGGAAAGACTCAAGAACACCGTTGCCTCATTGTACACAGATTTGTACAGGGAGTTTGTGTATTTCCCAAGGCAAGATGCAATGGTCAAGAAGCATCTGTCACACTTGCCATGTAAGAATTGTAGAAGTTCTTATGAGTGCACTCAGAAATTTATAACAGTTTCCTCTTTTCTTTTTTTGTTAAGTGAAAATTCCCAAAGTGTCTCAAATGGAGAAGAATATATCGCTTATGCTGCTGAATAGCTATGTTCCACTCACAAAACCTAGACCATCAATGTCGGGTATGATTCCGGTCGGTGGCATGCACATCTATCCAGCTAATCCGCTGCCAGCTGAGTTGAAAAAATTCTTAGATGGAGCTAAACATGGCGCCATCTACTTTAGCTTAGGTAATTTTCGACATTCTCCACCGACGAGACCCATTTTAACTAAAAACCCATTTCTGCAGGAAGCCAAGTTAAGAGCCAGAATATGCCCCCAGAAAAGTTAAAAGCCTTCCTCGATGTGTTCGCAGGCTTGAAGCAGAGAATCCTCTGGAAATTCGAAGACGACAAAATCCCCCAACTGCCAAAGAATGTGATGATCAAGAAATGGATGCCACAAACTGATATTCTAGCTCATCCTAATGTCAAGGTCTTCATAACACATGGTGGGCTGTTTGGCACACAGGAAAGTGTCTACCACGCAGTTCCTATGTTGGGAATTCCCGTCTATGGTGACCAGGTTAGAATTTCGACGATAACTTTCCCAGCAGACAATTCAATAACAAATTTATGCATTCATTTCAGTTTCTCAACATGAAGAAGGCAACCAATGCTGGTTATGCCAAGACCCTGTATTTCCAGGACATTACAAAAGAATCCCTCAAAGAATCCCTTATGGAACTGCTGGAAAATCCATCGTACAAAAAGACTGCCAAACTAACATCTCAAATTTTCCGAGACCGGCCCGAGTGCCCCCGAGAAACTGCGATGTATTGGGTAGATTATGTCATTCGTTACAAAGGTGCTCCACACATTCGGTCTGCAGGCCTTGATCTGGCTTGGTATGAATTCTACCTGTTGGATGTAATAGCAACATTAGTGGTAGGGGTGACAATTGTCGTGACATTTATGTTCTTCGCGATACAATTTCTCATCGGAAAGACTAGAATTAAAGAGAAAATGAGTTAGAGGTTTGTTTTATTGTGTGTGAGGCTTGTATGTTAGTATTAGGAGATTATAGATCGAATTAGTTAATAAGTTTATGAATAGTGCAAAATTAATAAAAAAAATTAAACAAATATTTATATAAAAAAAAAAGTATGTGTGTTATTATTTTGCTACTTGCTAAGGCCTACCAATTTATTAAGGAGCAATTTAAGAACTTTAGAACTTAAGAACATAAGTGATCTTCATTGGCTCCACTATTTCTGAAGTCTACCATTTTCTGATCAGATATTAGACAATGGCTGAAAATTGTATAAACTATCGCCTCCCTTGCCACCTCACCGATTTCACCTACAAACTGTTGTTGCACTTTTTCCGACCGAAACCGAAACCGACCAAAACAAATAAATATTATTAAAACTAATTAATTTAATGCGAACGAGCCAAAAAAAAAATAACACGACCGGCGGCGACGAGTATACCACGACTTTTGGTTAGACGAATGTCAACCAAAGGAGAAATGGGAAACGAAAACAAGTTCGGTTTCCAAGAAGTGCAACAGGTAGCACTTCCAATGCTACCACCACGGCTAGGTCACAATTAGGGGTGGGTTTTCGCGAATTGAATTTTTATCGTGTCGAATCAAATTGATTCGACTAATTGATTAAAAGATGATGTTTTTTTGTCTGCCAAAGGGGCGAAGTACCTGAAAATAAAAGAAAAAGGGCGCCAGCAATTTTTTTTGAAAAATAAGGAAATTGCAAACCTTTGGAGCGAAACCGACGGTGAAAGCAATTATTAAGTAATAAGAACCAATTTTGAGTTTGAAACTAAAGATTTTAATCGAATTTACTTTGCTTGGGAAACCTTGCAATTGGAGGGCTAAAACCCAAGATCTTTTGAACAAAAGAGAACAAAGAATGTCTTAAAACAAAGATGGACCGTTAACACTTCGTCCCGAAAGGAATAAACGGATAAATTAAACGGGTCACGAGTTCCGCAATTTCGGACATTTGCGATAGCAAAAGTCGAACCGATATAAAGACCTCTTTGTTAAGTCGTTCACAAAATAAAACGGAAATCAAATTAACAAAAAAACTATTTTGCGTCCAAAGGGACTACCACTATACTTATCTATTCAGAAAAATCGGGACTGCCAATTCCTCCTGCCTCTCTGAGATTAACCTCCTGCTATTCCTGTTCACTCTTCACCAACTTTCACTATCCTTCTTTTTTTGACCAAAAGAAGTTCTCGCAAATCCTTTTCTTCCTCTTTCACAAAATTATATTAAAAAAAAAACGCACACTTGAGTTTCTTTTTTTTTTTTTTTTCCAAAATTTTCCTTCCTCGATTTTTTTGATGAACTTGTCGTTCGCTTTCAATCTGGGTAAAAAGTGATCTCCCAGGCTTTCACCATGCCTGGACGACCTCTTCTTTTTTCCAATGCCCTAGTGCTTTCGGCCAATCAGTGACGTGGGTTTCGGTCACGTCATTACTCAGCAACACTCAGCATATTGGCGTGAGTGAGCCAACGTAGTTGAAACCCAGCAGCCCTTCCTACTCGCACTTTACACCCCAGCTTCGTGCACCGTCACCATTGAATTCGCCGACCACTTGTATGACTTCCAGTGGGCGGCAATTCAATGGGTGCATTCAGCCACCTATTCTCACCCACTAAACCTTTTTTTAAAAGAAAGTTTCGGAAAACTGAAAAGAAACTCAATTTTTTCTTCGCGTTCATTTTTCCCCGACAATTAAAAAAACACTTATACTGAAAATTGGTGAAAAGCTTGATTCAAAACACAATTTTTGAGAAGGAGAGATTGGCAGTATAAAATATCCTACAACGCGAATTTAATCTAAACCGTTGGACTTTTGCGCAGATTTTGGGAATACTTGGGCCTAGCCGTTAACGTTCCATCTTTTACAAATAGCTTTAATATATATGTATGTTTGAACGATAGGTTGGGCAGCAAGCCATTCTCACACAGAGTAACTTCCGCAACCGAGAACCAAGTGTCGCTCGGGCTATTTTCTGGATTTGGATAGACCAGACCATCCGTCTGTCAATAAATTTGTTTGTACTGGGGACCATCTGTCACCCACACGAGATCGGAGCAGCAGAGTGGATCACCCATCCACTTCAAATGTCAAAATTTGACAACTTCAGTTTTGTTATTTCAAAATACTGAGAGAGTGAACCGATGGCTGATGGACCATGGCTGCCCTTCTCTTTCTCTCAGTATATTGAAGTCAACACCTGTAGGGAAAAGAAGAAATGGAGAAGGAAGGAACAAGGATTTGGACGATTGAAGGAGTGACTTTTGTTGCGGTAAATTTTACCGTGACAAACTCCACCCTTTCCTCCTTGGAAATGTGTTTACCTTTTTTTTTGAAAAAGTAAACCATTTCCTACGGATGGGCCTGGTAAACGATACAACAAAGAAACCCATCAGGCCAAATATGGCAGTCTAAAACAAAAAAAATTAAAACCAAAAGTAAAAATTCAAAAACAACCAAAAAAAACTTTACTTTACATGGGACTTTTAAGACTCAATCATTTTCAAAAGGACCATTATACGGTTTAAGATCTTTCGTGTGCCAAGTGCCACGATCTTTTCCATTGTCATCTTCAAGGACATATGTCCAAGGAGATAACCTTTTCCGAACTTTAAAAGGCCCGACATACTTCGGTGCCAATTTTGCAGCATAGTAGTTTGCCGCATTTGACAAATCAAAATTTCTACGCCATACAACATCATTCGGAAGATATTGAATATCTCTCCTCCTGAGGTTGTATGCTTCTGCAGATTTCTTGGACGCTGTTCGAAGTTTGACAGCTATGTCCGCCCTAAGTCTCCTAAATCTTTCTCCTATATCTCCTACTGATTCTTTTATTTGATTTGTGTCTATACCCTGATCACTGATTACTACTTCTTCTCTACCACTCGTACACATTTCTTTACCGAAATTGGCATAATATGGCGAAACTCCTAATACCTCATGTTGAGAGGTGCGTATAGCACAAGCTACCTTAGCTAATTGAGAATCCCAAATTCGGTGATTCTCTGAAACATAAGCTCTCAACGTTGTTTTAATAATTTGGTTAATTCTCTCCGCGGGGTTAGCCTGAGGATGATAGTGTGGTGTAAACCTAATCTTAGTTGAATATCCCTCACAAAGCTGTTTTAATTCTCTACTCCTAAATTGAGGACCATTGTCGCAGATGACAACTTTTGGAACTCCAAATAACAGGAAAACATTATCCTCCAACTCTTTGCATACTGCCTTTGCAGTAGCAGACCTCAGTGCAAATAGCAACGGAAACTTAGTTAGGTAATCTACAACTGTAAGGATGTGCATAGATCCTCTACTCGACTTGGGTAACGGCCCTACTAAATCCACACTTATCATCTCCCACGGAGAGGAAACTCCTATCCTCTCAGTCATTAGACCGGCTGGTTTATCATTCACTGGTTTCACTTGCTGACAAATGCTACATTTCCTAACATAACTTGCAACATCTCTTCTCATTTTCGGCCAATAGTACTTAGCTCCTACTCTAGCGAACGTTTTTCGCACCCCCATATGTCCAGCTAACGGACTATCATGGCAGTCTTTCAAAATCCCTAACCTATCACTTTTACCTACCACTAACTTCCACTCTTCATTATTTTCATGCACGACTATATGTGTCGATTTGACAAACTTATATAGTCGGCCACTTTCTACTCTCCAAGTAGGATAATCTAACGGATTCGACTCAACTGCCAAAATCATTTTCGCCACCCAAGGGTCTAAATCCTCATCCGAAATCCCAGCCACTACTGGAACTCCCCGAGATAACATGTCCGGCACGACATGGTCTTTTCCCTTGCGATGAATGATCTTGAAATCGAACTGCTGAAGGCGAACCGCCCATCGCGCTAATCTACCTTGTGGGTCCTTGAGGTTACTCAACCAAACAAGTGAATAATGATCTGTTATGACCGTGAATCGAACTCCTTCGATGTACGGCCGCAACTTCTCAACCGCCCACAAAACTCCTAAACATTCCTTCTCCGTGGTGGAATAGTTTCTCTCACTTCTATTAAGTGACCTACTCAGGTAACAAATTACCTTTTCCCCCTCCTCGAAAGTTTGGGTAAGTACGGCCCCGATACCGTAATCAGACGCGTCGGTTTGGACCACAAATGGAAGACTGAAATCGGGACAGGTCAAAATGGGAGCCGTAATCAAGTATTCCTTGGCTTTCCTAAAAGAGTCTTCACATTCCTCAGTCCAGACGAATTTTTTGCTCTTTTTCAGCAAATCAGTTAAAGGCCTAACTACTGTTGCAAAATTCGGTACGAAACGCCTGTACCAAGAAACAGTCCCTACAAAACTTCTAACTTCCTTAACATTTTTAGGTGCAGGTATCCTAACCATACTCTCAACTTTTTCCGGATCAACGTGTAATCCGTTCCTATCTACTACGTAACCTAAAAATTTAAGGGATGGCCTGCAAAAATTGCATTTATCCCGCCCTACTTTTAACCCTGCGTCACGAAGTCTCTTTAAAACTTCGTTAAGAATTTCTAAGTGTTTTTCAAAAGTATCTGTTACGATAATAATATCGTCCAGATACACAAAAACGAATGGCTCCAACTCTGGCCCTAAAACGCTATCAATGAACCTCTGCCATGTTGCAGGAGCATTATGCAGTCCAAAAGGCATGCGTTTAAATTGAAACAAACCCCTACCCGGAACCGTGAAAGCTGTAAACTTTCGAGATTCTTCCGACATAGGAATTTGCCAATAAGCTGACTTAATGTCAAGCGATGTAAGAAACCTAGCATTCCTAAGCTTATCCAAAATCGCCGAGATTATTGGAAGTGGATAAGCATCCCTTTCTGTAACCTGATTTAATTTTCTATAATCGACGCAGAACCTAAAGGTATCATCCTTTTTCTTAATTAACACTATAGGAGAAGCCCAAGGGCTGTTTGATTTTTCAATCACGTTCTCATCTAACATTTCCTTAAGGGATTTGTCGATGTGAACTTGCATCGCCGGTGAAACCGGATAGTACCTTTGTTTAATTGGTTCTGACGTCGTCCTAATGATATGTTCAACCCTATTTGTAACTCCAAGCCCTTCTGGCATGTCCCTAAACAAATCTTCAACTAAAATATTAAGTCTTGCCCTCTGCTCATCGTCTAACTCAGACTCTTCCGTGATAGACGTGCTATTAATCGAAGCCACCATTTCTTGGCTTGAAAAGCTCCACATGCGTGATCGAAGATCCGGGACGATTCCCGATAGTGCCCAAAAATCCGCACCAAGGATCATCGCATGTGGGAGTGAAGGTATCACTAAACATTCTATCAAAACCGATTTATCTTCCACAACTATTGGTAAGTTAACTTTTCCTAAAACTCCTACACCTGCACCATCTGCTAACTGAACCTGCCTAATATTGCTATCTTCTAATCCTAACCCTAAATCCTTAAGAACCCTCCAGACGTCCCTACATATTATTGTTCGGGAAGCCCCCGAATCCAAAAGTCCTAAAAACCTAATCCCATAAATGTTGATTCCTAAATATGGCCGCCTATCCTCTCCACTTGTCTCTAACGTGAAACCGAGTTTAATATTTGTCGCCAGCTGGTCGTCAGCAGGCGACCTGTTTAAACGCGACGGCGCTCTTGTCCTGCTGGCCCAAGAGTCCGTTGCCCGTTTCCCGAACAGCGTCTACAATCGCGTCGGTTTGTCCCTGTAGCCCCACAACCAAAACATCTCCTAGGAGCGGAACAGGTGTTTGAAAAATGGCCTTCCCCATTGCAGTTGAAGCATCGAGTGGGCCTACGAGGTGGTGGGTGTCTATCAACTGCAGCTGTTGCCCTTGCTTCCTGAACGGAAGCAACATAGGCAACATCAGGCTCCAATGACTGCCTGGATCGGTTGCTAGGAGGAGGGATGAAAGATTCGACGTTGGTCCTAATCGTCTCTAATTTTCTACCCAACGCAACGAGTTCGTTGACTGATTTAATATCAGCCAACCCCAATTGCGTTTGGTAGAACGGAGCAATATTCTTCATGAGAATGGACAACTTCCTATTCTCACTCAGAGGCTCCGAAAATCTCTTGAAAAGGGTCTGCATGAGTGCGATGTACATTCCCATCGACTCATCTTTACCCTGGGTACGCCGCCTGACCTCATCCATTAAGAGGTCGTCATAGTTGGAGGGCAAAAACTCCAATTTCAATTCCCTAACTAACTCTTCCCAAGTTGAAATGGTTTCCCTCATCGCCCTAAACCAAAGGAGTGCCTTCCCAGTGAATAAATCAACTGCCGACCTAAAAATCCTTGAGCTCGAAACCCCTCGCGATTCTCGTAGCTCTTCTACCCTTTCTAAGAATGAGTTTACTGAGTCACTCCGCTCACCAGTAAACTTCAAGTTCCATTTTTCTATACGCTCAGGAAACCGGTCACAGGGTTCAACCTGTAACTGGAGTCCTGAACTCGCACGTTGGCCGACATGTGCAGTTGGCAACGCATCCAGGCCTGCTGTCGACGTTTCTCCTTGTTTTTTTCTTAAATCCTTATCTTGAGGTGTCTCCTCACCTCCTTCGGTTAAAATTGCCATCAGCAGCAATAACTCCCCCCTAATGTCGGCGACCTCATTGACCTCATCTGTCGACTCTGCCTTCGCCCTATTTATTCTACCTAACGACCATTCAATTTTGGTCAAAATCTTTAAGTATTCCGAAGACTTCGGATTCTTCGGCGGCATTTTCAATAGATCCCTAATTTCAAAAATTTTGGCTCGAACAGCCTTGACATCATCCTCAAAAGCAAACGGGTAGTGCGGGCTTTCCGAAGAAATCGAACCCGAACGCTCTAGAGTACGCGATGCTCTAAGCGTCATCCTCATATTATCGACGGTTCCTTCTTTCAGACCACGGGCAACTAACTCGTAAACTAGTTCCTCTTTACTTAAACGATTGACATCCATAGTTAATTCGAAATAAAAAAAAATAACAAAAAAAACAAGGTAAGTATTTAAAAACTGAAAAAGAAATATAACCACGATCAAAAAAATATAACCACAATCAACACCCAGTTGATTATTAAAGCCTACCTATTGAAAAAAAACGCAAAACCAAACAAAAACTTTAATTAAAAATGAAATAAATCCAAATCCAAAAAAAAGAAAAAATTAATTATTTATTTACCACGAATTAGAAAAGTATTAAAATCAACGCCCGGTTGATTGTTTTAATTCAATATTATACCGCCGAAATTATCGAAATCAACACCCAGTTGATTTGTAATTTCAATATTTCCAAAACGTAAACTTTTTCCTTTAGTATTCACTTTATAGAAGAATAACTATCGAAATCACGAGCAGTTGATCGTTTCCTAAAAGGTCCACAACAAAACCAAACAACAACAAAAACAAATCACCAAATGAAATTTCACCAAAATTGTGATGCACTTTTCCACAATTCAACGAATTAAATTTTTTTATCACTCAAGGAGGAAAAAAAAATTAAAGATTATAAATTATAGCTTCACCAAAAAAAAAAACAGAGAAACAAATACGGTCGCCTTAATCCTCAAATTGAAAATCGAATTACAAAAAAATTTTTTTTTTTTTTATCACTCAATGAGAAAAATCAATTAAAGAGTATAAATTATAAATTATAACTTCACTAAAAAACCGAGAAACAAATACAGTCACCCTAATCCTCAGATTGAAAATCGAATTAAAATTGTATTTATATTCAATCACAGCAAATAAAAAAAATTATTATCGACAAATTCAAAGGTAGCCAAAACAAAACAGGCCGAGAAAATATCAAAAGAATCGAATGGCCAAACGAAATTATTGTCTGAAAGAGACAAATATACCACCAAAGAAAATAACTTATATAACCAATATGTAGATAAGGAAAAAAACAATATATAAACACCGTAAGTAAATGTACCGTAGGGATTATTAAAGATTCGATTTTATATAAAATTTATATTATGTTTATAGCTATGGCAAATAGAAATTTTCACCATCAGAAATTAAAAAAAACTTACATCGAAATCCTCATGTAGGTATTCGCCGAATGTACCTATGGTATCAATGGGAAATTCACAACTGCCTTGAAGATCAATAACGGGAACACTGGCAGACTTCTTTTGTAGGTACTAGGCACTCAAAACCAATCACTGTATAAATTGATCAAAATTTTAATAACACCTGATCAGTATTATTGATTAAACTGAAAAAGAAAAGAGAACGAAAAAAAGTAAAAGAACACCACAAAATAATCAAATACAACTTCCCTAACAAAAAAACCAACACAATCACTAGACAAATATGGGTAGGTATTATTATTTTTTTTGCTTTGCACCGCGGTTGGTATTAGATTTGTACTTCCCGGAGTACTTTTTTTTTGAACAAAAAGAAGCCCCACGTTGGGCGCCAATTGTTGCACTTTTTCCGACCGAAACCGAAACCGACCAAAACAAATAAATATTATTAAAACTAATTAATTTAATGCGAACGAGCCAAAAAAAAAATAACACGACCGGCGGCGACGAGTATACCACGACTTTTGGTTAGACGAATGTCAACCAAAGGAGAAATGGGAAACGAAAACAAGTTCGGTTTCCAAGAAGTGCAACAGGTAGCACTTCCAATGCTACCACCACGGCTAGGTCACAATTAGGGGTGGGTTTTCGCGAATTGAATTTTTATCGTGTCGAATCAAATTGATTCGACTAATTGATTAAAAGATGATGTTTTTTTGTCTGCCAAAGGGGCGAAGTACCTGAAAATAAAAGAAAAAGGGCGCCAGCAATTTTTTTTGAAAAATAAGGAAATTGCAAACCTTTGGAGCGAAACCGACGGTGAAAGCAATTATTAAGTAATAAGAACCAATTTTGAGTTTGAAACTAAAGATTTTAATCGAATTTACTTTGCTTGGGAAACCTTGCAATTGGAGGGCTAAAACCCAAGATCTTTTGAACAAAAGAGAACAAAGAATGTCTTAAAACAAAGATGGACCGTTAACACTTCGTCCCGAAAGGAATAAACGGATAAATTAAACGGGTCACGAGTTCCGCAATTTCGGACATTTGCGATAGCAAAAGTCGAACCGATATAAAGACCTCTTTGTTAAGTCGTTCACAAAATAAAACGGAAATCAAATTAACAAAAAAACTATTTTGCGTCCAAAGGGACTACCACTATACTTATCTATTCAGAAAAATCGGGACTGCCAATTCCTCCTGCCTCTCTGAGATTAACCTCCTGCTATTCCTGTTCACTCTTCACCAACTTTCACTATCCTTCTTTTTTTGACCAAAAGAAGTTCTCGCAAATCCTTTTCTTCCTCTTTCACAAAATTATATTAAAAAAAAAACGCACACTTGAGTTTCTTTTTTTTTTTTTTTCCAAAATTTTCCTTCCTCGATTTTTTTGATGAACTTGTCGTTCGCTTTCAATCTGGGTAAAAAGTGATCTCCCAGGCTTTCACCATGCCTGGACGACCTCTTCTTTTTTCCAATGCCCTAGTGCTTTCGGCCAATCAGTGACGTGGGTTTCGGTCACGTCATTACTCAGCAACACTCAGCATATTGGCGTGAGTGAGCCAACGTAGTTGAAACCCAGCAGCCCTTCCTACTCGCACTTTACACCCCAGCTTCGTGCACCGTCACCATTGAATTCGCCGACCACTTGTATGACTTCCAGTGGGCGGCAATTCAATGGGTGCATTCAGCCACCTATTCTCACCCACTAAACCTTTTTTTAAAAGAAAGTTTCGGAAAACTGAAAAGAAACTCAATTTTTTCTTCGCGTTCATTTTTCCCCGACAATTAAAAAAACACTTATACTGAAAATTGGTGAAAAGCTTGATTCAAAACACAATTTTTGAGAAGGAGAGATTGGCAGTATAAAATATCCTACAACGCGAATTTAATCTAAACCGTTGGACTTTTGCGCAGATTTTGGGAATACTTGGGCCTAGCCGTTAACGTTCCATCTTTTACAAATAGCTTTAATATATATGTATGTTTGAACGATAGGTTGGGCAGCAAGCCATTCTCACACAGAGTAACTTCCGCAACCGAGAACCAAGTGTCGCTCGGGCTATTTTCTGGATTTGGATAGACCAGACCATCCGTCTGTCAATAAATTTGTTTGTACTGGGGACCATCTGTCACCCACACGAGATCGGAGCAGCAGAGTGGATCACCCATCCACTTCAAATGTCAAAATTTGACAACTTCAGTTTTGTTATTTCAAAATACTGAGAGAGTGAACCGATGGCTGATGGACCATGGCTGCCCTTCTCTTTCTCTCAGTATATTGAAGTCAACACCTGTAGGGAAAAGAAGAAATGGAGAAGGAAGGAACAAGGATTTGGACGATTGAAGGAGTGACTTTTGTTGCGGTAAATTTTACCGTGACACTGTAGTCAGTATACGTAGTGGGCAGTCATAATCTTACCAGGGTCTATAGACATTAGACAACTTTCGGAGTTTTCCAGAACTGACAAAATAATAGGTTTGTTCGGTTACTTTCTTGACTAATAATTTCCTACCTCGTGAGTTCACTCTTTTGTCCAAAACTATACAAAATGGACGTAAACTAACAGGATTGGGGTTAAAACTGGTAGAAACAAGTTGTTTTAGGTAGTTTTGGAGTAGTACGCGAACACACTTAAGGCTGGTAATTTCTTGTAAGTGATGCGACCAACTTTGTGTTATAGCTAAACACCAATCCTTTAACTGTTTACAACGCCATCTTATGATTCAGCTAAACACCAATTCCAATCCGCCATCTGTTAACAACTGGAATGGAAGATACTAAAATGTTCTAGTGGATTCTAGAACCATTCATTTTGTATTAAAAGGGAAGTTTTTCGATTTCATGGAGGAAAACATATGACTCATCCAGTCTTTGGTTTCACCAAATGTCAAAATATTACAAAAAAGTGACTATGGTTTTCTTAATGAATGTTTTATCCTTGGCGTAGTGCTAAGTGCGTTGGACCTTGGACTGTATACTGGAGTGTATTACTGCCGATATCGTCCACAAGCAGAAGAAGTTTGATGGATTTTTTTGTAGATAAAACTTCTGTGTTGACACCTACCCTGCACACTATAGCTGTTCATGGCTGTTGATTGAAGAAATTTGTACGTACATGTTTGGAATAGTTCAGAAGATTTATTTCCCATTGCATCGTGATCTTGTCTTTTCTTATTTCACGCAAAACAACTGAATCAGTTTTCTCGGGATCCCAACACGTTTGGACATTGTCAAAAAGAGCTGATGCTGGCGGTGAATACTTTCATATGACGTCACAGAAAAGATGGTGGGCCTCGACTTAAAATTTGTTGGTCATTTTCATGATAAAAGGAGTTTTTTATATGACGTGTGGTTTTCAAGAAGAAATCAAACGCATAGGTAAAATTGTATATTATGGCCAAGAATTTAGCTTTATTTTAGAGACAAGGGTTTGCCATTATGTTTTTTAAATGA
Source organism: Leucozona laternaria (assembly GCA_932273885.2). Taxonomy (NCBI): domain Eukaryota; kingdom Metazoa; phylum Arthropoda; class Insecta; order Diptera; family Syrphidae; genus Leucozona; species Leucozona laternaria. The sequence goes on along the minus strand of OW026368.1, from coordinate 14,215,368 downwards.
TTTCGGGCAAGTGGCTGCCGCGGCTGGCTCGAACAAATTCCAGCCGCAGAGGCCCAATTTTCGACCACTATTTGCAGCAATTCGGGCCGTATGTCAGCAATAGCGCGCCGAATATTCTTAGGCGTCAATCGTCTCGGACTTGTCTGCGTAGACAAACGACTCCACATAACCCTACAAAAAATAGTCCAGCGGTGTTTAATCGCACGATCTTGGAGGCCACGGCCACGCCACAGGCCCACGACGCGAAATAATGCGCTCACCAAAAGTTTCCTTCAATAAATTGATTGTTTCGTTGGCTGCATATGGCACAAAAAAGTCAATAATCATGGCTCTATAGCGTTCTCCATTGACTGTAACATTATGGCCGGCTTCATTTTTGAAGACATATGGACTAATGATTCCCCTTGCCCATAGAGCACACCAAACAGTGACTTTTTGAGGATGTAACGGCGTCTTAACAATGGCTTGTAGATTATGATCACTAAAAATACGACAATTTTGCTTATTTACATATCTACCCATTCAACCAAAAATGAGCTTCATCGCTGAACAAAATTTTCTTGTGAAAATCGGGATCGGTGGCCATCTCGTTTTGGGCCCATTCAACGAACGTGCGACGCGCTTGATGGTCGTTTGGCTATTTATTATGAAATGGCAAACGAAATTGAGCATAAATCAAGTTACGGCTGTCAAAAAGACCAACTCCGAAAAAAGTATTGCCCGATTGAAAATCACACGTCAAAAAAAAAAAACACCATTTATATAGTTATACATATATCTATCCCTGAGTGTGAAATTTTTAAAGTTTTGCATAACAGCTTAAGACGCCCACCCAATACATATGTAATACGTTGGATAGCGAGTAATAAGCGACACGTTTAGCAGGGATATGCCTCAATAGTTCTTACAAGACAAAGGTTCGCCTTTTGTGTTTTCAGTACTGGGTGTTTGAACTAGGTCTTCATTCATAGACTTTTTGGGTTCCCTAATTGCCCTATCAGTCAATCTACATATATGATTCTCATTAACCAGCTCCTGGAAATGCTGGTTGAAAACATCTGTGCTTCGCTGACTACAAGATAATTTCCATACTACATATTTCAAAAATCATTCGTCCCGGTCTTAAAACCAGCAGCCCGCTGCTTAGCTTTTTCATAAAAAGTCCGGGTGTCGTTTTAATGTCGAAACTCTTCTATCTCCTTTGAGTCTTTCTATTCAAGGTCTTCGACTCCTTCCTCTTCGCATGTGCATCTTCGTCTGTCGCTATTCCTTCTTCATTTTATTTTCCAAATCGATGACCCACCTCATCTGCCAAAAAATCTGGGTTGAAATTCCAACCCAATCCCAACTTGATTTTTCAATACTGAATCGATTGATTATAAAGCCGAATATCGTATATTTATGCAAAGTATATTTGCAAGTGGAAAACACCTATAAGCATGCAATAGTTTTTGACTGTATTTATTCACAGCGTATGCGAAAGGTATGCAATGCTTTTCAGAAATTTGCAAAATTCTTGTCGTTTGGGATTTTTAAAATGAATACAATAATATTCGTTAAAAATATTTAACTTGCAGTCTTATGACAATAAATACAATTAAGTTAACGTTATAATATAATGGAAATAGAAGACATTACACCTTAAGCATAGTGGTCCTCTACTATATGGTGCCGAAACATATACCTACATCTTGTCAAGATCGGTTAAAAACTAGCTTGGATGCTTTGAGATAAAGACTGTCTTGGGTGACGCAGCATGTTTATGTAGAGAATGAAAGAGTAGGTTCGAACACAATCAATTGGCTATAAAGACGCATCGACATTCTCTGAAACAATTTAACTCGTTTTGATGAAAAACAAAAATAAAGTCGTACATATGTTTCGTTTAAAATTTAATTTAATTTTTCCTTGTTTTTCTTAATTCCTAATAGCATCTTCAACACCAGCATCAGAGCACCGATTGCACCAGCAATTACCAGCGCAAACAATCCAATTACATCCAGCAAATAATATTGATACCAAGCCAAATCGAGGCCAGCTGATCGAATATGACGTGCACCCTTATGCCGGATGACATATTCTATCCAATACATAGCCGAATCTCGAGCACTCACTGGCCGATCACGAAATATTTCCGATACTTGTTTCATTTTATTTCGGTACGACGGATTTTCCAAAAGTTCCTTCAAGGAATATTCAAGTGTTTCACGGCTGATTTCATTGAAGTTCATTGTTATGGCGTAGCCAGCTTTTGTGGCTTTTCTGATGTTGAGGTGCTAAAAAAGAAATAAGAAAGAGTTAAGCAAATTTGGTTTTGATTTAAGTATGTTTGTGTTTTAAGAGTAAATATATATAAAATTAACTGTGTTTTTTTCACTTAGGAATTCACTCATTTTGAAAGGCAGTGAAACAGTGCAAATAGCTTCTACTCAATTCTGAAGTTTTTTCTTTGTGTTATTGAATCGTCGAATAAAAATTTGGCTTATTTCAGGAAAATGGAATCTCAGAGATCTCATTAAATTCAGTGACAGGACAAATTTTCATCAGCAAAATCTCTACGTTTGACTGCCAACATACTGAGGAAAAATAATTATGACGGAGAAAAATCTCATTTTCCTAAACACGCCTTGCGCTTGCGCCTATTATTAAATAACTGACACAAACACATACAAAACTCTCTTTAATTTTTTCTTAAATAGTGTAACGATTTAATAATTACATAACTACTTTGAATTTGAAACAAGAGTAAATCCTCTAACTGTTTGCAGCGTCATCTCTCGGAAAAACTAAACATCAAACCTTCAACCGTTCACAGCGCCATCTTGTGATTCAGCTGAGTATCAATTCCAATGTTCCATCTGTCAGCGACTAGAAAGGAAACTTCTAGAAGGAGATGTACTCGAATATTCCAGTGGGTACTAGTGAAGACTGGAACTATTTACTTCCCTATATAAGGAGATGTTTTCGAGCGAGTGGACACAGTTTAATTTTGAATGTGATAACGTAAATTAAGAAGTAAAAGTGTATCCGGATGTTACAATATTTGAAATAACGCAATGAATTGGTTTGACGATTGAGTTCGAAGAAGCATTACTCTTGAGTGGATTCCGACTTGAATATCTAGAAGTGAAATTCTCTTGGATGAATCGGCAAGGGAGTATATTTTGTGCCAGTGGAATAATTTCAGAAGAGAATTTTTTGATTCTGGACGTCTTTGGACTTCCAGTGGAAATGAAAAACGACAATGCCGTCAAAATTGCAATAGGTGTGTTGGGTTTAAGGCACTGACTGGGATAAAAATTGAGTACGATGTGACTATATAAGGCGTTTTTCTTATTTAGATCAGAGCAGAGCCTGAACTGTCAAATAAAAAAATTTGTTTCTCTTTTTCGCTCTGAGTGCTCTGAATCTGAATCTGTTCTGAGCGTGTTCAGAGTGCCGTGTATGAGCTCAGAATAAAATAACTGAGCAGACAGAGTTAAATGCTGAATACAAGAATTTGACAGCTAAGTGCTTAGGTGTGTTTCAAAAATAGTTCAGAGTGCTCAAAGCACGTTTCGTTCAGAGGACGTTCAGATCATGCTCGGACTCTGTTCAGAGCTCTATTCTGAACTAAAAAAAAAAATCCCTATAGTGTGATCAGCGCTGTAAGATTTAATAACGAAACACACTTGAGCACCAATCTGTCACATGATTAGAAATCTGTCAAGTTGCATAATTATTTAAAAAAAAGCAACTGTTACTATTATGTACAGATCTTTAAAGTTCAGAATCATCAATATGCTTCAAGAATAAATATAATATTTACCTGATCACAATAAATAGGTATTCCCAGCATTGGAACTCCATAATGTACTCCTTCCTGACTGCCAAACAAGCCTCCATGCGTGATAAAAACTTTAACATTAGGATGAGCTAGAATGTCTCCCTGTGGCATCCATTTTTTTATCATTACATTCTTTGGCAATTCGGGGAGTGAATCATTTTCGAATTTCCACAAAACTCTCTGTTTCAATTTGGCAAAGACGTCAAGAAAGACTTTCAATTTTTCCGGTGGCAATTCGGCGCTTTTTACTTGACTTCCTGAAATTAAAAAAAAAAAAAACACTGGAATCTCCACAAAACCCTAAAAATATTTGCTTCTCTTACCCAAACTGAAATAGATGGCTCCGTGAGTTGCTCCATCTAGGAATCCCTTCATATCTGCTGGAAGTAGCTTAGGTGGATAGATATGCATTCCGCCGACTTGAACCATTCCCAAAGTAGTTGGTCGTGCAGAAGTCAATGGAGCATGGCTGTTCAGTAGAAGTACAGATGCATTCTTCTTCATTTCAGATACCGTCGGTATTTTCACTTAAAACATAACAAAGTTTATTAATATTGAAAAAAAAAATTGATAGAAGATCCTGACTCACTTGGTAGATGTGACAGATACTTCTGCACCAATTCATCCTGTTTGGGAAAATACACATACTCCCTATACCAATCATCATACAGAGATGCCATTGTATTTCTGACCCTCTCCCAGAAGTTCATTTTATCATCCAGAGCTAACGATCCATGCGGGACAAATGACCATGGGGTAATCACACCCATCATTTGACTCATAAAATTCTGATTTCCCAAAGTACTGGAAGCAATCGTTGGTATATCATATTTCAGGGCCAAAGCTAAAAAGGCCTCCTGATAAAATTCTTCAACAATAAGAAGATCGTAAACATTCTTTGTGTCATTTCGGTTAAAAATTTCCTGAATACTGGGCTGTTGCAAAGCGAATTCAGTAGTTCTGATGCCAATGAGGTCGACCATTTTGAGGAAATCTAATAGCGTTAGACTAGCAAGGTCAAATATTGTTTTAGTTTGGAACAAGTCGATAACTGAAATAAAAAAGAGAAGGTTAGCTAGCCATAAAGGGCCACGTTCTTTAAGACTAAGATATTATTCTGGGGAAATAAATCCAAACGAAAATATTTTGATGTCATGAAATTTAACAAAAACATATTATCTAAGTTCTATACATCGACATTAGGTGTGTTTCTTAAGGAGGAAGTTAAGTTATTTTTAATTTTATCGAGTTTTTTTTTAATTTATTAATTAAGTTGCAATTCAACTCTCGCTTTAAAGCCGATCGAAAATGAGAGATACTATCACACGAAGGTTTATTTTTCTGGTAGACAATGTCATTCACCCCCCCTTTATCATAAAGATAAGGGTTTGCCATAATGTTTTAAAAATGATTTCGGGCAAGTGGCCGCCGCAGCTGTCTCGAATAAATTCCAGCCGTGAGGCCACTTTTTGCCGCAATTCGGGCCGTATTTCAGCAATAACAAGCCGAATATTCTCTTCTAAGGCGTCAATCGGTTTCACATAACCTCGTCAATCGGTTTCACATAACCTCACAAAAAATAGTCCAGCGGTGTTAAATCGCACGATCTTGGAGGCCACGCCACAGGCCCACGACGCACGCCGACGCGAGATAATGCGCTCACCAAAAGTTTTCTTCAGTGAATTGGTTGTTTCGTAATCTATATGACATGTAACGGGTGATTTTTTAGCTGGTTTGGTTTTGGCAACACTGGTTTTGACAGCTGACGTGTGTTTAGTACCTTGTGTCACTGTCAAACAGCTTCAGTTTGGTTTGCAATTTAACCATGGATCGTCTTACAAATGAACAACGCTTGCAAATTATTGAATTTTACTATCAAAATTCGTGCTCGGTTCGAAATGTTCATCGCGCGCTGCTTCCATTTTATGATCGGCATTCTCGACCTTCTGAGCAGTCTATTCCGAAGATTGTGACCAAATTTCGCACCAAATTTACTTTGTTAGACATTAAACCACCAACACGTTTACGTACTGTGCGTAGTGAAGAAAATATTGCTGCCGTATCAGCTAGTGTGACAGAAGACCGCGAAATGTCGATTCGGCGCCGTTCCCAGCAGTTAGGCCTTTGTTACAGCACTACGTGGAAAATTTTGCGGAAGGATTTGGGCGTAAAGCCTTTTAAGATACAGCTGGTGCAAGAACTAAAGCCAGCCGACCTACCACAACGCCGAATTTTTGGTGAATGGGCTCTTGGAAAGCTGGCCGAGGATCCGCTTTTTTATCGAAAAATTGTGTTCAGCGATGAGGCTCATTTTTGGTTGAATGGGTACGTAAATAAGCAAAATTGCCGCATTTGGAGTGAAGATCAGCCAGAAGCATTGCAACAGCTACCAATGCATCCCGAAAAAGCCACTGTTTGGTGCGGTTTATGGGCCGGCGGCATTATTGGGCCATATTTCTTCAAAGATGATGCGAATCGCAGCGTTACTGTCAATGGTGAACGCTACCGAGCGATGATAACAAACTTTTTTTTGCCCGAAATGGAAGTTCTTGACTTGCATGATATGTGGTTTCAACAAGACGGTGCCACATGCTACACAGCACGCGAAACAATGGCGCAATTGCGAGGCGAGTTTGGTGAACAGTTAATTTCACGTTTCGGGCCGGTCAATTGGCCGCCTAGATCGTGCGATTTGACACCATTAGATTATTTTTTGTGGGGGTATGTCAAGGCTAATGTCTATAGGGACAAGCCCGCTTCGATAGACGCACTGGAAGCCAACATCCATGCATTCATTCGTGAGATACCGGCCGATATGTGTGAAAGAGTATGCCAACATTGGACTCAGCGGATGGGCTACCTGAGACGCAGCCGCGGTCAACATTTGCATGAAATTATCTTTAAACATTAAATTGCAAGGTTCAAACTATCGATTCAAATAAATATTTCATTCATTTTTTCGAATTTTTTGTGGCACATGTAGTGCCGTCTTGTTGGAACCAAAGGTCGTCCACATCAACATCCTTCAATTCAGGCAAGAAAAAGTCATTAAGCATGGTTCTATAGCGTTCCCCATTGACTGTAACATTATGGACGGCTTCATTTTTGTAGAAATATGGACCAATGATTCCTTCTGCCCATAGAGCACCCCAAACAGTGACTTTTTGATGATGTAACGGCGCGGCGCGGCGCGGCGTCTCAACAATGACTTGTGGATTATGATCACTCCAAATACGGCAGTTTTCTTTATTAACGTATCCATTCAACCAAAAGTGAGCTTCATCGCTAAACAAAATTCGCTTATGAAAATTGGGATCAATGGCAATCTTGTTTTGGGCCCATTTGGGCACAATTTGGAAGCGTTGTTCAGAAGTAAGTCTTTTGATTATGAAATGGCAAACTAAATTAAGCATAAATCAAGTGACAACTGTAGAAAAGTCCAATTTCGAAAACAGTATTGCCAGATTGAAAACCACACGTCTACAAAAAAAACACCCTGTATAGTGAAACAAGTATTTAAAATTTGTTTGGTTACACGATTTGAAGTGCAAATCCATGATTGTTGAAAGAAAGAAATAGATCTATAAGCACAACACAGCAAAACACCAGGTGGTGTGATGGTATGGGGAGAGAATGGAACTTTTAAGGTTTCAACGGAACTGAATTATCAAAACTCAATATTTTTGTGAGCTGAAAGCGATAATAAACGAATTCTTGATATCCCAAAGATAATAGAGGCGTGTTTTTTTGCAAGTTCATATGGATTTGTCGAAAAAAAACGACATCGGGACTTAGGAACTCCTTGCTTACAGTACGTAAGTCCCGATAATTATCTGGACTTAGCTAAGTCTATATGGATTTAAGTCGTTGTTGTATTTACGTGTAAAACTATTAGTCCCGATGTCGTTTTTTTCGACATATCCATAAAGAACACGGCTAATAATTTTGAAATTATAAAGTTAAACTAATACTTCGCGACGCGACGGTACAGCGAGAACTAATATTTGTTTCGAATTTACCAATCTAACACCAAAATCTTTTGTATTGGAATTTTTCCACAGCAAAGTAATTTTTTTTAAATATACTGATTGGGAAATTTTACATTCAGGCATATAGTCATAAACTGGTATTTTCACTTCCGTATAGTTTTCTCCAAGGTCGTTTCCCAACGAAACAGGTGTTAAAAAAGTAACCTAAAATCCAAAACAATTTAAACTAATTGTTTCGCATATAAAATTGTTGGCAAATTTAGGTACCTCATGTCCTCTATTGAGAAGCTCCTTAACAAGCACCGAATGCATCATATGATGGCTTTTGGCAGCAAACACAAAAACTGCAAGAATTTTTGATGCATTGCACTGAGATATCGTGAAAAGAACCACCAAATACGTGAGAAAAAGGTACTTTGGGATATTCTACAGTAAAAAATAATAAATATATGTATTCACAGGACTTCTTTAAATTTAAACAGAAATTAGAATAATTTATGTTCCAATTTTCACCACATTACCAAACATAATAGTCAAAATTCTTGTAGTTACCATTTTTTATTTTTTTTTTTTTTTTTTTTGATACTCGAACTATAAATCACTGCTGAACAGATCCAAGCTGAACAACAACTAACCAATTTGGTAATGATCATGCCAAGAAACAGAAAATTAATTTATGATAAGTTACGACGAGTACTTCGCATTCAATGAATTTTGTTGATAAGAAAATAGTAAATTTGGATTAAATTTGGCGAAGGAGCTGATTGAAGATTTCTGTATAATCTGTGAAAGAAATTTCTTACTGATAAGAGAATTATAAATTTCTAAGGGTTATCCCTGATCTTAATTAGCCATTTCATTGATAAACCTTTTATCATTTAAATCAATTGGATTCTTGTTTTGGCAGGTAATTCTCAAGTGTAGATAACTTATTTGCAACTATAGGGTCTTAACAACAACGTTTTTCATTAAGAGCTTTCTATCTTGAAATTTAAAGAAAACAAAGTCTGCGTGTGAGATATCATCGAAATTTTTCATCTGTTTTAAAGGCCTATGGATGCCATATCATTCAATTCAGTAATTCATCGACTTAGAAGAAAAAAATTGGTAATCATCGACCTATATCATTCACCATTGATGGAAATGGCCTGCCAAACGTCGTTCTCAAAGAAATATAGACCGATGACGCCGCTAGCCCAAAATCCACACCGAGCAGTGAGTTTTTTGGGATGCATTGGACGCTCTTGGATTTCATTTGGATTGGTATCGTCACAAATTTGACAATTTTTTTTTTTTTTTTTGTTTACGTACCCATTCAACCAGAAATGGAACTCATCACTGAAGAAGACCTTAAATGGCCAAAGCGGGCGGAACGTTTCCCGAACAGAACACCAAATTGGATAAAACATTTTTATCATTTGCACGTGTTGTTGAACTCTATATCATTAGATGTTGTTGACAAAAAAGGATTTATTTGTTTCATTTGACCTGAAGCCCATTCAACAAACAATAGTTGAACTCTATATCCATGGTGATTAAGCAAAACGGACTGAATAAATGACAGCCAGTTTGGCAGATGTAGCATCAACAATATGTCCGCTGTCAACTGTCAAAGTTCGGAAGTCCCTATTGGAAGACCTTTTATTATGTTTTTGTTTAATTTTTAACCTTATCGTAACGTAATGTCGTTTTTTATAAAATTAAGCCTATTGATAATATTATCAGCTATCTTGAAAATCTAAACTAGTGTAGTTATCTACCATCGCATTGTCGGCCACGGTCCTTAAGTTGTCAAAAATAATAATATTCTTTAAATTTAAGATTAAAGATACCTTAAAAAAAAAACTACTCAAACGATTTCAATGAACAAATGTGTACAACTGGATCTCAAGAACTTGCTCTTGCGATTAAAAACTAAACCCTTTCCATATAAAAAGAATAAATAAAGGGTTTTTCAACAGGGACGCTACAAAAGTAGAGCAACAGGGACAGCAAACGACGCCATATTTCTTGCCGCTCTTTTGACATTTCTCTTCAGTAAGGTTTGCCATTTTATGATGAAAAGATATACGAGCCAACAACGAGTCGAAATTATTAAAATTTACTACCGAAATTCGGAGTCAGTGGCCTCAACGTTAAGAGCGCTGCGTCCAATTTATGGTCGTCATAATCGTCCTAGCATATCAACAATTGAGCGTCTAGTGGAAAAATTTGAATCCACAGGCACAGTACAAAATGTTCCCGTGCCAGTGAGACAAAGAAGTGCCCATAGTGTCGAGAATATTGCTGCCGCTGAGGCTTCAGTTGCAGAAAGCCCAAATGTGTCTCTCACACGTCGTTCTCAAGCGTTGGGCATCTCTCTGACGTCGTTGTGGCGAATTTTGCGAAAAGATCTTGGCCTACATCCTAACAAGATTAAATTGACACAAGAACTGAAGCCGCTTCACCACCAGAAGCGTCGTATGTTCGTGAATTGGGCTGAGCAACAACTTGAAAATGATTCGGATTTTTATCGAAAAATCATCTTCAGCGATGAGGCTCATTTCTGGCTGAAGAGCTTCGTCAATAAACAAAACATGCGGTATTGGTCAGGCAGCAATCCACACGTACTCCATGAGTCATCATTGCATTCCGAAAAAAATTACGGTTTGGTGTGGTTTATGGGCTGGTGGAGTCATTGGGCCGTACTTCTTCCGTGATGATCAAGACCGGCACGCGACTGTGAATGGGAATCGCTACCGTTTAATGATAACCGAATATTTTTGGCCCCAATTGGATGATATGGACTTGAAAGACATGTGGTTCCAACAGAACGGTGCCACAAGCCACACACCGAATGTCACAATCAATTTTTTGGAAACCAAGTTTGGAGAATGTGTTATCTCACGAAATGGTCCAGTCGCTTGGCTGCCACGGTCGTGCGATTTGACGCCGTTAGACTATTTCCTGTGGGGCTACGTCAAGTCTATGGTCTATGCCAACAAGCCAGTGACGATTGATGAACTTCGTACTAATATCGAACGTAAAATTGCAGTAGTATCGGCCGATTTATGCTTGAAAACCGTCGAAAATTGAGTTCAGCGTCTGGACGTCTGCAAGCGTGCCCGTGGTGGCCATGCAAAAGAAATCGAGGTTTATACATTATGGCATCGAACGTAATTTAACAAAAATAAAGAATTTCATTGATATCCAAAACCGTTTTTGTTTTATCAAAAAAAACTTTTGTAGCGCTCTTATTGAAAAACCCGATAGAACAAAAATGCACGTTAATAAAACATAAATAAAGTCTCTTGCACAAGAATTTGTGTTTGAAACACAATTTTCCAAATGATTTATGGATTCAATACAATTAAGAGCTGACTTCATAAAATTGCAAGTCTTGACATTAGGAAACTTATTATTAATGGTTTAAAAAAAAAAAACTCTCGGCAGAGTTTAAATGTATCCAACAAACTTGTATAGCTTTCCAGACATGAAGTCATTTGAACTGTTTTTAGATTTTCCATTTTCATGCTGAAATTCTTCAATTTCATTGATTGTAGGTGTGGTTTTGAAAAGTTTTATCCGCTAATTTTATCCCAAGGCGTTTTTATTCATCAATAATTTTAACTGAGGAACTTTCTGAAATTGAATTATTTTTAAAAGAAAATGTTATAATAATATTTAAGGGCTAAACGGCAACGCTGTTTCTTAGTCACAGTTCGCATATATGCCAGGCCTCAGGCATATACTTATCGACAGAGCCAGGTTGCATAAAAAGATTAATTTACAGATAAATGTATTTTATGTATTTATTATTATATTCCAATTCACATTAAGAGTACACTTATAAATTTGTGAAAATTAAAAAAAAAATTAAAAAATTTAAATTACAAAGCTTTACAATATAACAAAATATAATTAAAAGATAACAAAAGAAAAGAAAAGAAAAATAAAATATAAAACAAATTAATCATAGTAACATTACGTTATTCCTAGCATGAAAAAAGTTAAAGTTGAAATTGCTTGATAGGGGTAAATGGGAGCGGGTTTGGGGGTGAAAGTTAGCTAGTTGCTTTGGTTAATAAAATACAGTCTTAACTCGTCACTAAATTGTTGCTTGTCACTAAGTTCTCTCAAGTTGCGCGGAAGTGTATTCCAAAGGCGGATAGCTGAGATAAAGAATTGTCTCTCGGATGTAAGGCAGGTGAAATGTGGTAAAATCAAACAAGCAGATCTGTTGGATGTCGAAAACCGGATTTTATCAAAAAGATATGACGGCTGCATAGTTTTTAAAATTGAAAATAACAAACACATGGTACGAAACTTCATATAATCGAAAAATGACATGCCTAATAAATTTTTTTCCAAATGTGAAATATGGTCGAATCTCCTCAGATTGTAGATATAGCGCAGAGTACTATTGAATGCTACTTGAAGTTTTCTTTTGCTTTCAGTATCACAGTTATAAAATATTTCACAACCATACACGAGAACTGGTATAACCAAAGTCTTAGCAAGAACTAATCTTGTCTTTGGTGGTGTAAACTTTTGGGCTGTCCATAAAATTCGAAGAACCCCATATGTTTTACCCACAGCCTCATTAATATGGTCATTCCATGTCAAAGTTCGGTTGAATACCAACCCTAAGTTCTTTGACTTATCCACGAATTCAATTTTTGAAGAACCAAGCATAATTGAGGGAAAATAAGACAGATCTAGCTTCTTTTTCGAGATAACAAGGCATTTACATTTTTTCGGATTGAGCGGGAGACCATTGTTTACCGACCACCTCATAATTCTTTGGAGATCATCGTTCAGATCATTGGCACAGTTTTCTATGAGTCCAAGAGGGCAGCTTTTATAGATTTGAATATCATCAGCATAAAAATGCTTCGATGAATTCAAGATTGTATGTTGTATGTCATTTATGTACAGCGAAAATAATATTTCTCTAAACTCATCTATTTTAGGTAGCAGGCTTTGCGAATTAAGATGGCAAATTTTAAGCCCTTGCCTACGACTACAAAACACCCTTATCATTGATCGCAAAACCACATCATCACTATCGCCCATGGAGATCACTCCGCTGTTATTTAATTCCATTTTGGTTAGTATTTTGGTGTATAGGAGAACCAAGTGACTCACAAAAGTATATGACGATAGTCAGCGACTTTTCTACTTTCCAAAGCTTAAGAATTTGTACGAAAGGACAGGTATGGGAAAGGAAATCAAGCAAAATCATTACACAAACAAAAAAATTGCAATAGAAAAAAACGAAAGAATGAAAAATTTCATGAATAACATAATCAAAACAAAAAAAGTGTGTCATAAATACTTGTTGATTGCTGATAAAGATAATCATTGTTGTTATTGATGTTGTTGTTGTTTGTCTTCTTCTTCATGACTGCTCGTGGCTAAAATATTCAGCATTCTCTCGTTCTCCACCAGAATGCCCCTTGCGTTTGCACTTTTCCTAACATAAACGGATCCAAGATGTGTAAAAACGGAAAACAGCTGTTTGTTATGCTTGAAACGTGAAGCTTTGTGATAGAGTGAGCGGTTTTTGGTGGTCATACTTCCATACATATATATGTTTTTATTATGCTCTGCTCTAATATCAACGTCATTGAGACATAATTGCCTTTCATTCTTGCAAAAAAGAGCAACTGATTGCAGAATAGTGTTTCTTTCGTGGGGAGAGTGAAACTTTACTATAATGGGTGTATCTGGCTTATCCCTATTAGTCGGTTCGTTACCTCGGCGAGGCTGGTGACAGCGAAAAATTGCTTTTAGTGTAGGCGGAATGCAGTCAATTATATGACAAATGTGATGGAACGTGGTCTTTAAATTTTCGTTTTGCATCTCCGGTACCCCAAAAAATAGGGCGGCTCCAATTTGGAACATCCACCAGACTTCAGTGCCAAACAAGTAAAAAAAAAATCAATAGTTTGACAGAAAAATATGTAGGGAAAACAAAAACATGTGATTGTGATTGGTCGATTGTTTGTTTTCCCTACATATTTTTACGTCAAAATTAGAAAGGGAAAAGACAAAGATAGTTTCTGGAAAAGCCTAATCTCCCGTCGCTCAAACGCATCGCATCTTCTTTCCAGTTCGAGCATTTCTCCTTCAAGTTCACGTGTCTTAACAATTTGTGTCTCAATCGATGGCAAAGCTTGAAGAGATTCCTCTGTCTCTTTAATCTTAATCTCTGCTTTCTTTTGTCGTGCTTCTAACTTTTTAAGAGCAGCCTCAACGTCGTGTGTGTGCGTGGTTAAACGGTCTTCAATAAGTGATATTCGTTTTATAATATCATCACGCAAAAAATTTATTTCCATAGTGATTTGGTTAGTAATTTTTTGGGTAAGCAAAGAAAATCTTTTTTCCAAATCAAAAAGTGGGACATCAGGAATGGATTTAGAAGAAACTGAAGCGTTGCATCTGTTGCCTTCTTTTCCGACAGGTGTATTTGTCTGCTTAGGTGTGTGTGCGGGAACCACATTGTTTTATAACTTTGATACACCTTATTTTGGTGACTTATCCCTTTTGAGGCGAATTTCAGTTTAGTTTGCAGAACTCAAAATCCTTCTTCTTTTGCACTCCATTGCTCCATTCCTAACATATGTACAAAGGCCACGGACGTTATTGATATCTCATTCTACAGAGCTTAAAAATTCCCTCCCTTCAACATAGTATTGTGCAAGAATATACAGGGTCATTCATGTGATGGTTTCAAGTTAGTAGCGCTGGCATTTGACACCTGTCAAACTCAGCTGGCATTTGAAGTATCAAAATATAAGTTGAATTTTTGTCATTTACGATAATAGATCGCTTAACGATCGAACAATGCGTTAAAATTATTAAAACTTACGATACAAAAGTGGTCAAAGTCGTAGCCACTTTTCGCGATGATTATGGTCGTCATAATCGAGTGACTACGCAAGCAATCGGTAAACTTGTGAAGAAATTTAAAGAGAGTCGAAGCGTTACTGTTATTGTAAGGCCTGTGCATCATCGTAATGCACTCTCAGTCGAAAATATTGCTGCTGCAAGTGCAAGTGTTGCTGATAATCCAAATTTATCGAATTCCCGACACGTTCGCAGCAATTGGTCGAATGATAACCGATTTTTTTTTTGCCGGCGATTGAAGATCATGACGTGAACGATATGTGGTTCCAACAAGACGGGGCAACAAGCCACATATCACTACCAATTACGGCTTTACTGTGTGAGAAGTTTCTTCGTCGTGTAATTTAACTTTTTGGCGACATCAATTGGCCACCAAGATCATGCGATTTGATTAGATTTTTTTTCTGTGGAGCTACGCAAAAGATCGTGTTTAGGCGAATATTTCCTGAACTCTAGACGCATTTAAAACCAATATTACTCAAATTATGACCGAGATACTGTCCGAAATGTGCGAAAAAGTGCTTAAAAATTACCTCAAAAGAATCGCATGCTGTGAATTTTCCCGAGGCGGTCATTTGAATGATATTGTTTTTCACACTTAATGGCAAAGTCCAAACTTTACAATGAAATAAAATTTTCATCAAAAATGTATCGCTGATGTGTGTGTTGTATTTAGCTTTACTTTCGAAACCGAAAAATTAATGACCCTATACAATGGTCGGACAAAAGTATTTTGACAAAACTATGTGCAATGCTACACCGCTTTTTTCGATAAACTGAGAGATGTTACGGGTATCTTTTGCGACTCAAAACAAAATAACGGGTGATTTTTTAAGAGGTTTAGAACTTTTTTTAAAAAAAAACACAAAAAGTTCGAAAAAATGAATGAAATATTTATTTGAATCGATAGTTTGAACCTTGCAATTTAATGTTTAAAGATAATTTCATGCAAATATTGACCGCGGCTGCGTCTCAGGTAGCCCATCCGCTGAGTCCAATTTTGGCATACTCTTTCACACATATCGGCCGGTATCTCACGAATGAATGCATGGATGTTGGCTTCCAGTGCGTCAATCGAAGGGGGCTTGTCCCTATAGACATTAGCCTTGACATACCCCCACAAAAAATAATCTAATGGTGTCAAATCGCATGATCTAGGCGGCCAATTGACCGGCCCGAAACGTGAAATTAACTGTTCACCAAACTCGCCTCGCAATTGCGCCATTGTTTCGCGTGCTGTGTGGCATGTGGCACCGTCTTGTTGAAACCACATATCATGTAAGTCAAGAACTTCCATTTCGGGCAAAAAAAAGTTTGTTATCATCGCTCGGTAGCGATTCGCATCATCTTTGAAGAAATATGGCCCAATAATGCCGCCGGCCCATAAACCGCACCAAACAGTGGCTTTTTCGGGATGCATTGGTAGCTGTTGCAATGGTTCTGGCTGATCTTCACTCTAAATGCAGCAATTTTGCTTATTTACGTACCCATTCAACCAAAAATGAGCCTCATCGCTGAACACAAGCAGCGCGCGATGAACATTTCGAACCGAGCACGAATTTTGATAGTAAAATTCAATAATTTGCAAGCGTTGTTCATTTGTAAGACGATCCATGGTTAAATTGCAAACCAAACTGAAGCTGTTTGACAGTGACACAAGGTACTAAACACACGTCAGCTGTCAAAACCAGTGTTGCCAAAACCAAACCAGCCTAAAAATCACCCGTTACAAAGCTGCTTGTAAGTGTAATATAGCAAAATATTTTATTATTCTCATGCATTCGTTTTTAATCACGTTCAATGTATGAACTGAGCTATAACTAACTGTAAAAAAGTATCATGTTCCACGTTCGATCAAAGCAATTAACTTTAATGAAATTAATTGAAATTGAATTGATAATAATGGGGAAAACATCGGAAATAGGTAAGCCTAGTTTTAAAAAATGAGGTGGTTATCAATTATGATTGATAGACGGACATTTCACCACCGCCGCCGCCGCCGACTGAGTGTTGGAACCTTTAAGTGCTGCCATTTAGTGCTCAATATTTGAATGCCACCCACCCATTTAAGTGTCAGTTTTTTCGTGTCTGGATATTTTGTTTTCGTGTTGGTAAGGAAGTGTTGATTTTATTAGAAAGGGTTAATTCACAATAAGAATTCATTTATATTGTTTTCAATAACCAATCCTATTCTTTTTCAGCTTATTTAATCATTTGCATTTTATTTAGGAAATTTTTCAGAACAGCGACTTGTGGAAAATAAAACACAAAAATTTAAAATAAATGATGCAAATTAATAGAAAATCATCTATTAACATTTATTTTACTGACGCGAGGCAATTGTTTCATGTTTTAATGGCAAATCGGTATTCTATTGTGACTAACCACATTTTTATTCGAAAAGAAATAATGGCCATATTGAATAATTATCACCTCTTTGTTCATAACTTGTCTGTATGCATCAGTGGAAAAAAGTCTAGAGTTGACCGATCAACAGCGAACTATACCCAGTGGCGGAACCGCTGTAACGAAAATTCAAAGCACTAAAAGGGTAGTGGTGAAGTGTCCAGCGGTGAAAGCTCGGCACTGAATAGGCCTGATTCGTTGTATTTCGGTAGAATACTTAAGCAAACTGTACAAAGTGCCTCGTCAAACAGTGTATCATCAAATAAATAAGCTAAAAAGAAAAAAAATTCACGCAAAATTTGCCACGTTCGGGCGCCTACGCAAGACTACCAAGAGAGTGGAACGTGTATCCGTGTAATCGCCGGAAAATTTAAAGACAATGTGTTAAAAACCCCAAAATCTGAAGCAATTGAAATGAAAAATAAGTATAATATTGAAATTTTTGAAAAAAAAAAAAAACTGTAGTAAAACGCTTGAAACAGCCTGACTTTTGTACAATAACCCAAATATCACACAAAATAAACTTATTCGCCTGGAGTTCGCCAAACAAATGGTAACCAAGCCTTCATCATTTTGGGAGAAAGTATTGTGAACTGAAGAAAGCTCTTTTCAGTAGATACCACGCTTCAAAAAAGAAAACTTTCTGCGGAATTCAAAGCAAAGAAGTTACACCTGTGTGTGAACGAGTAGGTACCCCATGGTGGTGGTACCGTTATGTTTTGGGGTTGTGTTTGCTTAAATGGCACCGGAGACTTGGAAGCAATAGAGGGAACGATGAACAAGGATCAATATAGTTATAGTTATGCCTAAATGTTTGTTTATTTTTTCTTATCAAAACCATTTTTTCTTAACAAATAATGTTTTGTCAAAATACTTTTTTCCCCATACATTTTTGAAAAATAATTTTTAATTTAAGAAAATAAACATTGAATTAAATTAATTAATGTTTTTTTTGAAAGCTTATGGCTATACCGTTATTATGTATTTTTTTCAGAATTTATTAGGTATCAATAAAAAATGCGGGTTTTTTTTTTGTTAAAATAATTTTTCCGACCATTGTAAGTAACAACGGCAACACTTTAATTGTCATAATTTTTGTATAGGTCTGAAATCCATTCTTCATTTAGTTTCTTCTTAAATCAAGCCGATTTAGTCAAACATTTTTCAATAAATTAATTTCCAAACTTAAATTTTTGGAAAATTTTTTTTTTTTTGAAACTGATTTTTTCAAAATTTGAATTTATTTTGTTCAATTTCTTCAAGAAACTAGAAAGCAAAACAAAGAATTTAATGTAAAATAATTACAAAAATAGTATTTGGTTTCATTTTGAATTTTTTTTTATAAACTATTTACTAAAAACAACAGAAATCTGAAAGAAAATTAAGGAATAGATTTTTGAATTTAAAAAGCGTTAAAACATGATAATTGGTAGTGTTGCCGTTATTTTTGTGTTATATTTAATTTTAATTTTTATTTTAAGTCATTTTTTTTCTTAAAAATTGCTTCTCCTGCTTAAACGGAATCATTCACTTCGGAATTATTCACTACACGATAAATAGTGCGTTTTCTTGGCACGTTGTTTCACCAAAAAATTGCACTTAACTTTCTCATCGTCACAGTCATCGATTATTGATTTTGATAAAATGTTTTAACGATTAAAACACGTTGGTTTATCGAATATTTTTCCATAATAAATTTGCCACGTATCTACTTCACGACTGCCAAATATGAACTGTCAAGACTAATGTTTACCAAAATGGCGGCAAAACAAAGTAGTTTACCTTCCGGGCGGATACCCTGTAGTGGTTCCATTTGGAGGCAGCTTTTGCTCTGCCAGACCATTTGGAAATATAGAGTTTTTTCAAAATATAGAGTTTGAAAATAATTTTTCAAAAACTTTTTAATAAAACAATTAAACCGCCTCGAAACGATCTTCGACTCACTGATGTATAATCAGGGAGTATTACCTAGGGAGGGGGAAGACACAATAATTTATACTCACAAAAAAACCGCGACCATACCAACTGCTTTCGACTCATATGCTTATTTAAATTTCAGCGGAACTCAATTATGAACCCTTATCGTTGTGATCTTAAATGTTATTTAACTATTGACGTAAAATTAGTACCTAATTGCCATCGATAACAAATTGATTTATTGATATCCAAAAGATAACACTATGAGAAAATGATAAGGTCAATGGCGTTTCTGTGATAGTGAGAAGTATTTTTTTTTTTTTGTATCAACCATACTAAATCTAACACCAAAATCATTTGGATTGGATTTTTTTTCACATCAAAGTAATTTTATTATAGATTGATAAGGAAATTTACCTTCAGGCCAAAAGTTATAAGCTGGTATCAGCACTTCCGTGTAGTTTTCTCCCAAATTCTTCCCCAGCGAAATCCCTGTTAGAAAAGTAACCTAAATAATCAATTTGAAAAAAAAAAGTTTCGCATGTTAAATGGCAGGGGATATTTATATATTTATATGCAAGTACCTACCTCATGTCCGTTATTAAGAAGCTCCTTGATAAGAACTTTGTGCATCATGAAATGGCTTGTTCCAGGAAACACAAAAGCCGCAAGAATTTTCGATGCATTGCACTGAGAGATCGCGAAAAGCACCACAACCGTGAGAGAAAAGTACTTTCTGATATTCTGCAATAAAAACAAAATAACTATATGTAAAATGTAAATATTCACAAAAACACAAAATATTTGTTCAAAAACTGAAAAGATTTTCATTTCAAAACTTGAAGACGTCTAAACCACTTTTCACGATACCAAACACAATTAATAGTTGACATTTTTGTATATTTACCATTTTGTTTTTGATTTTTTGAAATTCAATTAATTCTTAAAAATATTCATTGTTCGAAAACACAACAAAAAAAAAAAAATTATGTAAGTACCCGAACTATGTATGTATATGAAAATAGTGCTGAACAGATCCAAGTCGAACATGAACAACAACTAACCAATCGAGCGAGCAACGATCAGATCATGACAAGAAAAAGTATAGATTTATTTTTATAGGAACAATAGAGAGTAAATATATACATAAATGAAAGTGCCATCGCGTTCAATGAATGTTGAACGTTGATAAGAAAAAAAGGCAATTTGAAATAATTTAGTCGATATAGAGCTGATTTTATTACGTTAATATATTTTTAATGTATATGTACATAAATGTAGGGTAGGTAGGTTAGGTATAAGTTGTAAATATAATTTGTTACTTTAATTTTTCATTGATAAGAGATGTGTGAACTGATAATGTATAAAACAGTTGAATACAAGCATACAAAGTACCTACCTACCTACATACATACAGGGTGTTTTTTTTTTTAGACGTGTGGTTTTCAAGAGGAAATAAAACGCATATAATTTAATGTTGTGGCCAATAATTTAGCTTTATCATAAAGATACGGGTTTGCCATTATGTCTCAAAAATGATTTCGGGTTAGTGACCACCGCGGCTGGCCCAGAAAATTCCAGCCGAGAGGCCTAATTTTCGACCACTTATTGCAGCAATTTGGGCCGTATGTCAGCAATAACGCGCCAAATATTCTCTTCCAAGGCGTCAATCGTATCGGACTTATCTGCGTAGACAAGCGACTTCACATAACCCCATACAAAAATAGTCCAGCGGTCTTAAATCGCACGATCTTGGAGGCCACGCCAGAGGCCCACGACGCCGACGCGAGATAATGCGCTAATTTTGGATAGAAAAAACGTACATATGTATTAAGGTGGCGCTTATTTTTGAAGTTTTTGAATTTCTTTCGACCCCTTCCCTCTAAAACAGAACAAGGTTAACGTTTAACACGTGCCTGCAAGCACTTGAAATGTCCCATTCCCCATCAAAATACATGAAGATTTCTCAGTCTTTTACTCAAAATGTCGGTAAAAGTGTGAAGGTGGATGGTACTTGGTACATATATTAAGTACCGTAAGGAGTATACAAGAAAATTATGTTCAATTTTGTAATCAATAGGTATATACCCCGTTAAAAATAAGAACATGTGTATTTCTTTATTTAAACTTCTTTTTGTAATAGAATACTACTTTCTATATTGTAACCCAGTTCAGGTTATGAATGGCTAAATTTGTAAAAATATCATCCTATCTAAGTCCAATACAGAAAAAATTTTTATATTCAAAAACCACTGTTTTATTTTTATCCTATTTCACTCCATGAATAATTTTTTTTTTTTAAATAACAATTCTAAAACAAACAGCACTTTTTTAAATCAGATATCTCTTTTTTGTGTTTACCCCACCTAACACATTAAATATTATTATTTTTTTAAATGTCCCTAAAGCCAGCCACTAAAAATAACCTTTCAAACACAAAGAATTTTTAAAATCGGATACCAACTCTCGTTTTAACCCCACTGCACCCAAAAAAAAAAACCTTAACCCTTAATCCACTCGGAAAAACTGTTCAAACAGAAAAGAATTTCTTAAATTTGATTTTTTTAATGTTAACCCTATTTCACTCTACAAATAATAAAATTTAAAAAGGAATATCCCTAGAGCCTTTTCCTAAGAAAAACTTTTCAAAAAAAAAACCATTTTTATTTTTACCCTATTTCACCCTACAAAATTTCAAAATTAAAAAAATATCCTTGATGCTACTTCTTAAGAATAACCTTTCAAACGCAAGTAGAATTTTTTTTTTAATCAGATACGTCTTTTTCATTTTACCCCATTTCACCCTACTAAGTGATTTTTCCGATATTTGTATAGTTATTCTGCTATTTGGTCTGGAGAAGAATCCATCAATACAAAGATCATTAAAATCGGTCCAGTCGTTCTTGTAACTAAACTGTATTTAAGATTTAATTTTAAATACCTCTATGTGTAAGAATCTTGTGATTAAAAGTTCCTCTTGTTTAAAATAATAACATCTGTATTTTTTTTTATTTTTAATCGTACTTTTCCAATATTTTTAGGAAAAAACTTGAATATTGCTTTTAAATGTGGACTTTTTACCCAACAACTTATCAAGTACTAAGTTAAAAAAAAAAATTAACCGAAATTTAATAAAACAAAATATGTATAAAAAAAATGTCCTTAAGGGGCCCACATACCTTCAAGGGCCCAGGGCCTCAAAATTTCTAAAGACGCCCCTGAGTGCCATAACATTTTGTTGATGTAATCTTTAACCCAATTATTATTTTATTTGTTTTTGTAAAACGGTATAATTAATGTTGAAAACATTATCTGGGTATAAGGCAAATTATCTGATTTTAAATAAACAAATACATTTGGTGACGCGACCGCTCGGCGTGTAGAGCCAGGGCCTAGACTCAACTTTTCCTTTCGTGCATGTTGTTTGTTTGCAGAAATGGAGGAAACCTACAATTTTCGTATCTTCTATGGTGTCATTTATAGTGTGTTTTGTTTTATTGTTTGTTTCTGTTTTCTTGGTCCATCTTAAAAGCTTTGTAGACTTCGTAGTCTTCTAGAATCTAGAGCTAACATCGCTATGAAAAAAAAAGCGAGGCAACGATGGACGCTCTAGAAGATTTAGATTAGATTAGAATACTTATAAACACATTTATTTCTTGAAAGTGAAATACAACAATTCAAATTATCATAACATAAATTATTAATAATAAAAATAAAGAAGTGGCATTTTATATTTAAAAATAAAAACAGTAGGTACTTAATGCCACTTTGAGAATGCCACAATACGAATAATAATTTATCTCAAGAAAATCGCTTGAGGCTGTATTTCGAGGACTCGAGATAGGTACATACAGCCATACAAACAAACAGACCGATGATTTGTCCCTGATTCGGATGGTTTGCCTGCCATTTTACTAATAAAATGTGCTAATACTACGTTTTCACCGAGCACTAAATCGCGATTTAAGTGGATTTAGCATAAATCCTCTTCAAATCTTGAAGATTTACCACACAAATTTAAATCTCCTCAAATGAAGATTTAAAATAAATCTCATTGAAATCTTCTCGCAAGAAGGAGATTTTCAAATCAAACAATCCTAATTTTGTAGAACGGACCCTTTTAAACGTCAGTTTTCCACTGAAATCAAAAAAAATTATCAAATATTCTTACGCGTGGGCTGTAGGAATACAAATGTAAGTATTTACAATGTATTTCATATGTTTATAATAATATTTTAGCAAACAAAACAAACAAAAACCAACGGAAAACCTGGGCACTGGAGGATGGGGAGCTTCTCATTGAAGTGTGGGCCGAAAAATTGTGTTTTTTTCTATAATTATGGATTCTCCTATTAAATGTACTCACTTTAATGTTATTTTGAAGAATCAAATGGTTTGATAACAATAGATTTGGGTTACTAGACTCATTTTCAATAAATAGTTTATTCAAAATTAAATTAATTGTTTTATTGCTCAAAAATTGTTTTTTCTGTTTGCTATACATTTTCCGATGAAATTTGTTTTATTCTTGTCAAATTGAGTTGACAATTGGATGGCAATTCAGACTGAAAACGTCACATTAATCGCCTTTTTTTGTGGTGAAAACACTTCAAGATTAGTTTTAAATCTCCTACCTTAAATCCCGGATTATCTCTTGGTGAAAACGTAGTATAACTCTCTATGTGAGCCTCTTCAAGGATTATTTCGTCTTTCCCTCTCTAAGGCCATCTTTTTGAAATTACGGAAAGATTTCTTTATTTTTTGCAATTCATAAAAAAAGGAATGAAGGACGGTGTTGCTTGATATAGACAAGCTTTCCTCAATTCCCAAGATCTTCGAAAGCTTGGTCTACGACTCTCTCTCTATTTTCACTGTAAACCTAGAAAGTCTCCACTCTTCTTAAAAGGCAGATCCACTACAACTAACCTTACTGAATTCGTTTCTAATCCTGTTCAGTTAATACTGAGTCACCAAATTGTATAAGTTAACTCGGGTTTAACTTTAAATTCGCACTGAAAAACTGGGCCTAAATGAATTAAAGAAACGAAATGAAGTGGACGTTATCACCAAAGTTTTAGTAAAGTTCTTGATAAAATCAGTCACAAAATTTATTGGCGCAAATTTTTAAACAGTCCTCGTTTAAGGAATGAAACCAACTCTAGTTAACGGTACGGTACTATTGGCCACCGAAAATTGATAGCCGGACACTTCACCACCGCCGATTCAGTGTTGGATATTTAAGTGCTGACATTTAAGTGCTCAATATTTGAGTGCCGCCCGTTTAGGTGTCAGATTTTTCGTGGCTGGATATTTTATTTTCGTATTGGCAAAGTAGGGTAGTTTTTGGTTGAAATGGTTAATTCACAATAAGAATTCATTTATATTGTGTTGAATAACAAAAATAAAAAATCGTGTCTTTTTTTCGGCTTATTAATTAATCATTTGCATTTTATTTAGGAAATTGTGCAAAACAGAAACTTTTGCAAAAAATGACAAATTAAAAATAAATGATCGAAAGTATTATAAAATCATTTAATAACACTATTTTTTACTGGTGGGAGGCAAATTTTTTAATTTTTTAAACGCACTAAATAATAGCAAATTGATCTTTATGAAAATTGCAACATATAGGTACAGAAATTCGGTTGTTTAGCAAGACTTCACTTTACAATGCAATGCATAAAATTATCTTAAGTTATAATAAGCAATTTCAAAAGATAAGAAACTATTCTTTTTAACATTGAATTATTATATATAACACAAAATTAAAAGAGACAGTAAACCAAACGAAATCCAGGGAAAGTAAATTAATGCATAGTTTTTGGTTATTGTCTAGAAAACGAAAAAACGTAACAAAATAAATGAATTTTCATAAAATTTCAATATATATAAGTATATATATATAAGTATATATATATAAGTATATATATATAAGTATATATATATAAGTATATATATATAAGTTTATGAAAAATGTTTTGTTTCCAAAAAATAAAAATTGTCCTTTGTACAAGTTCCAGACCCGCCTCCCGAGCTTTTAAATAGAATCTAGTTGTTTTTACGTTTTTTCGTAAATGCAATTTCGTTTACCCCGGCCACCACATACGTCCCTCGCCAACGTGCTTAAAAATCGCAAAAAGAAATTGCATCGTTTAAGAGCAGTCTTGGCAAAAAATCTCTGTCCTATTGTGACTAACCACATTTTTATCCCAAAAGAAACAGAATAATGAACACTGCATACCTATCTGCAGGTAGCGTTTAAAAGCCTAGTGTTGAAAGAACGACCGTGAACTACCCAATGGCGAAACCGCTGTAACGAAAATTCCAAGCACTAAAAGTCTGGTTGTGAAAATCTGGTGGTGAAGTGTCCAACGGTGAAAGTTCGGCACTGAATAGTCCTGCTTCGCTAGTTAACGCAGTCGTTTAGCTGCGAGCCCTTGTCTAACCTTTTCTTAATTTTAAACACTTTAAACAACTCTTCTAACTAATGAAGTGTTTTTAGCGCATTTGAAGCGTTTTTAGCGCATTTGTAGGGTTTTGTTATGATTTTTGGTAGAGCATTCGACTGCAGATCGAGAGGTTCCCGGTTCAAATCCGGGTATCGCCTTTGAAAATTAAATTTTGTTTGTAATTTTTTTTTTCTTTTTTTAACTCCCCTACCCCTATAGCTATTTCACCTTTCCTGCTAAGATGACGGGCGATTTTGTGAGCAGAAAATGATTTGCCACGATATATTAGTCCAACACTATGTACCGCACATGTTTTTTTTTTTGTTTTTGTTGGGGTGGTCGACCGAATACAAGTTTGTATTGTAAAGGGTCCGCCATCTAAGGTTTTTTTTTTTTCAACTACTGCTTATTTCGTGAATGGTAACACTTAGCTCATGTCTGATTTGACAGATAATTAGTTTTATCCTTCCGCCGAACGAATATGGTTGTGTATACGCTTCGCTAAGTGGACCTGCAATCGACTTAGAGAAGATGCCGATTTTGCCAAAAAAATCATCTTTTCAGATGAAGCTTTTGATCTTGGAGGGTAGTAAACAAGCAAAATTGTCGCATTTGGGGCACAGAAAACTCGCACGCATACATTAAAAAGCCGATAAACCCAAAACGAGTCACTGTTTGGTGCGGATTTTGGTACAGAGGCATAATTAGGCCATTTTTCTTCGAAAATGAGCAAGGAGTGTTGAACGAATTTTTGTTCACAAAAATTCAAGAGGAGGATATTGGCAACATTTAGTTTCAACAGGACGGGCGGCGCTGTGCCACACAGCCGAAGCTACTTTCGATGTTTTGCGCCATTTTCAAAAAAAAAAGAAAAGTTATTTGGCGGACCATTTATATTGTTTCGTAGTCTATTGAATCGGGGGGTGGAAATGATGTTGTTTGGTCGTGGTAATGGTTACTGGTTGTATGCACCACAAATTATCAGTGCGAATTTAAAATCTTCATCAAAAGTTTTTCTTTAATTTTTTGAATAAAGTATACTTTAAAAAACATACAGAAGCATTTTGCTGCTTTTAAAGTTAGACGAATTCTTTAGCGTTAAAGTATACTTTATATCGTTTAAAATTATCAAAGCGTCGACTCTCATTCTAAAACTCATTTTTAGGGTCGGCGTCGAATTTAAAAATGATTTAGAGTAGGTTTTAAATGTTTAAAATTTTGCGCCATTGATTTTAAACTTAAAACCCTTGGTTTTTTTTTTTATTTATTTATTTATTTATTCTATTTTATAAACAATAATACGATGAATGATTTTTGAACTTTTGTAAGATTGTAGCATTAATTAATTGTTATTGTATATATAGAAGGAAAATTGGCTTTTCATCAATCGGTTATAGTAATTTAATGAACTCTTTGTGGTAGAGATACCAGTCCCAAGTAACATTTTTCCTATCATAAGATGCTCCGAGAGCGCTATAAGACTTATTTTAGGGAGCTTGTGTAAATCTAGTAAAGCTCTCTGAACTCTTCTTACGGGAGTGCGTCTCTTCCTACAGAAGTTGTTAAAAAGAGAACGAGCGTGTGTAAACTTAAAAAAAAACATATATCTTTCGCATTTTTACTTTCTTTTAGAAGAAGGTAGGCGAATAGTTTTTATGTGTGTTCGTGATTCTCTCATGTCAAAAAATAATGTGTTTTTTGGTGCGAGTATTTATCTCACAAGTTAATTGACGTATTATATTTGTCAAAATTATGGCATATGTAGGCTAAATTCTTGGTGCAATTAAAATTGCATCTACTAATTTCCACATTTTGTTTCAAAAAATAATAACGCACTTCCAAAATTATGCACATTTAAAATATTTTTTTATTAATTATAATACGAAAAAGGGTTACCATTAATATTTTTTAGATGCAAAAATCACTAAAGTATGTTTTCATACAATTCGCAAAATGCGATCATTAATACCATATTTGTTTCCAATTATTGTCATTATCGTGCTTTTATGACAAAAATTGGATCTAGAGTGGCACGAAATATGACGCTTTTTCATTATTAAGATTTTCTGAAATCTTTCAATATATTTGTCAATCAAAACTGACAAAAACAACTGATTTTCAAAGATGCCATTTTACTTGTGTCGTGTTAATATACTGCTGTCACAAATTTTAAATAATAAATAACACAAAAAAGAATGTCCCCGCTCATTCTTCTCTGGTATAGAGTAGCTGTATACTAAGTTATACGAATCCATTTTGTATACAATTAATATTGACAGCAAATAAGAGAAAACAAGATGAATATGACCTATAAAACTTTTTACAAGTTTTGGTCAGAATGGAAAACCGAATAAGATAATTTATTTAGAATATTTTTTTTTAAGCTACGGTAACCCTCAAAATATAATGAAAACATTTTGTTCATATTGCAACATGGCCGCTGTTGATATATACTTTAACTCTTGTTTTAAGATCTCTATGAGATCTTTGGATGATGATGAAGTCCCATTACAACGCTTGAGCTCCCGTAAGAAGTGTCGCTCTCAGTAAATATAAATTTTCTCTGAGAGACAGTACTTCTTATGGGAACTAAAATGCTCTTATGGGACTTAAATTTGACATTTAACTTTCAAACGAAACACATTTGTCTGTGGGGCGTTCCTTTTTATTGCAACTGCCAACTATTATTAAGAAATTTAAATGTGAAAGCAAAATAATCAAATTCACTACTACCAGTTCTAAAGCCCCGAAATTAGGTAAACAAAGAGAACAAAAAATCAACCAAAGAAACTTGCTCGCAACGAAAACAATCAAACTTTTCTTTGAAATCTAAAATTAGATTTGCCACCACCAATCAAATAACCAATCCGATAGAAACATGAACAGATGCAAGTTTTGTGAACAAAAAGAACGCACTGTACAATTCAACTATAACATCTGCTTCGTTTGATATTAAAAGCTGGCGTCGTAGCTCCTATTAGAATCTTGAAAAAAACTTATTGATGAATAGTCTCATTGAAGTATTATTATGGGATTATAAAGACTAAAAATGACGTTTAGAGTTTTAATTTCATAACGAGATCGAGTAATCCCCATTCGATTCGATCCAGGTTTACAAATACCTAAATCCTGATTCGATTCGAATTGAATTCCCCATGTAAACGTAGTAAATGATGGTCGATGATGTTGTCTCTTTTTTATATCGTATAGTTCTGGTTAGTTATTGTTTTTGTAGTTAATTTTGGTTTTCTTTTTTGTTCTTTAAGCGTTGTGTTGTTGAAGTGAAGTGTCATTTAGTGCATTCGATTTAAAAAAAAAAAACAATTTGTCATTTAGGAGTTTGTCTTGTTCTTTAATGTATGCTTCTAGCATCTAGCATTCTCCCTTCTTTGGATATGTGTACAGGTTGAAGGTTTACGTCAAAATCTGTATAATTATGGTTATTGTCAATGAGGTGTATTGCATAATTGGATTTTGTATATTTTGTTTTGGTTTATGTTCTTGAAATCTTTCATTAAATGTTCTTCCTGTTTGCCCAATGTTGTACTTGTCGCAATCATCACATTTAATTTTGTACCACTCCAGAGAGTTGCTTGGTTTCTGTTTCTCTTTTTGGTTGTAGAATTTTTTGGATGTTATTATTTGTTTTGAACAGGGTTGTCAGTTTGGGGGTTTCCTCCCCCCTAGATTTAGGGGCTTTTTTGTCGTTGGGGCGTAATCTGGGGGGACGAGATGTTTGGGGGGAATCTGGGGGGGGGGGTCATTTAGAGCTAAAAGGTTGAGGAATCGCATGGGTATTGAAACAGCTGACAGTATTCTACCAGTTAGATATACCTTACATTCTGAATGGCATAATTTAACACGAACAGAAGAAATGCTTAAAACTTTCACAAGTGAAAATATGTATCAAACCGACACGACAGTCAAAACGAAGATCACGATAATGTATTAGAACTATTTTAAAGAAGTGCAAACAAAATTTGTAATTCCTTTATATTTTAATTTTCATATTTGGGTATCTATTTCTCGTGAGTTAAACCAGAGTTAGCTAGCTCTAGAAGTAAATTAGCCCACAATGAACTGAGGAAACAGTTTTTCGGTGGAGAATGAATGCGGAATGACTTAACAAACTCTTTGCATAAAACATCAAAAGCATCTGTTCAGTTAATCCTGAGTTAACATACCAAAATTTTATGATTAAACTCGCGTTTAACTTTAATCGCGCACTGAAAAACTGGGCTTGTTTCACAATGTCTGATTAAAGTTCTTAATAAGCAACTTGGAACTTATTAATCAATTATCAACCTCCATTATGTTTCCCAATATCTGAATAGTACGTATAACTTATAATTAAAGTTTAAAGTAGTTATTTTAATTGACAGATGAAGTGTCGATTAGCAGATTTACTTGGCAATTTAAATATTATTAATTGATTTTTTCAGGGTTTATATATGAATATATGAACATTTATTATTTCGAAAAATTGTGAAAGTTTTTTACTGGGAGGATTTAATTTGCGGATAATTTAAATGTCGAATAAATAATCAAAACTTTACTCAGACATTGTGAAATAAATTTTCTTTCAATTATTACCTAGTACCTTTTTTTAAAAATTTTCATACTGTAGCTACTCAACTATATTGTGAATTACTTAAATTTAAAATTAAAAACAAATTTAGGAGCTATGAATAAAAATAAAAAGTTAAAACAATTAAGGGTTTTTGTTGATAAAATGTGTTAATCCTGGGGGTTTCTAAATGTTTCTGGGGGGAATTTTTTTTTTCATCTGGCAACACTGGTTTTGAATGACACTGTGATATTGTGCTTTTTTAATTCGTTTTTTATTTAGTGGAGGTAGAATGTAGGTGTATTCTATAGAGATGTATTTTGTTAATGGAACTTCTTCATTTTTAAATTTATTTCAATGATTGTTAATTTTTGTTTTCGTTTGTTTATTAATATATCTATTATTTCTGTACTATATCCGTTTGATGTTGCTATTTGTTTTATTGTATTTACTTCTTTGTTAAAATCATGGGTATAACAAGCAATCTGCTTACAAAGGCGTTATATGCTGCCATTTTTTTGTGAATGCGGGTAATGTGAATCGTTGTGTATTGTTATGTCTGTTGTTATTGGTTTTCTATAGATTTTATATTGTAATTTATTATTGTTTGTGGTTTTACTTATGTTAAGATCTAAAAAGTTTATTGAGTTTTCTATTTCTATTTCGGCTGTGAATTCAATGTTTTTGTCACAGATTAGCCATATCAAGATGAGAATGTTTCGTACGTTTCACCCAGTCACCCTCCAAAACCCATTTGTTTACATTGTTGTATTTGTAATTCCTTAACGCGTCGATGAATTGATGTGAATTGCAACAACAATTTAACCGGTGTATGAAGATCCCTACTGTCTATGTGTGAGTTTTTTATACACACATTCTCATTTTTTATCTGATATTTGACAGTTCAAGCTTGTAGGAAAATTAAAATGGCTGCCGGCTGTGGTTTTTGTTTATGCTGGGGGGGGTCATTCCGTAATTTTCAAAATGATAATCGTCAAAACGGTTATCGTTAACGCTATCGTCAATGATTTGCTTCACGTAACTCGACCAGTAGGGTCTCGTTTATCGTTTTCAGTTTGAGATTGTTTGGTATATTTCACAAATTCTCAAACTGTAGTGAAAATGTTTTTTTTTCTATGGGGTTTGACAGAAAATTTGTAGTAAAAAAGCACACCTGCAACTTTTGTGTGTTGCTTATTGCTTTGTGTTTTGTTTTGGTGCGGCCGCCGCCGATGGGATTGGAAAGTTTCTTTTGATAGCCGAAAACGTTGAACAAAACTATAATGGTTTGAATTATTTGTTTGTTTAATTTTATTTAGCAACCAGTGCCATTAAAGATATTCTACAATAGTACACAAACATAAAAACATTGTGCTCACATATGGGTTGGAAGAGATAAAGGATCTGATTTATCTCTTAAAGGCTTAACTACATAAGCCAAAAAGTACTTTTGTACAAAAGTAAAAATATTTTTTTTCCCGCTAGCGCATTTGTTTTCTGAAAAAGAATATACAAATTTTTTTTTAAACCAAAATTTAATCTTTCTGCATCATTTTTATAAGTTTTCCAGTCAGAAAAACTATTCCAAAATGAGTTTGAAAATTTTCACTTTTGTACTTTTTCACTTTTTGGGCTTATGTAGTTAAGCCTTAATTGTCTTCGCAATCGTATTAATTGAAGTTTTTCTTAATTTTCATTTTCACTTTGCAAGACAAATAAATTGCGGTGAAACATTTTTACTTCTATTTATCTACTAAATTGACAGATTTCAATGCCAAACGATACCAATTTAGCTATCGTGTAAACGATATCGTTTTGATGATATCACTTTGACAATTATCGTCTTACGTGAAACGCGACTATCGCCGAAACGCTATCGTCTGACGATAATCGTTTTACGGAACGATCCCCCTGTTTATATAATTTTTGAGCATGTCAATTTGTCAATTTGTGCCATCAAATATAATAAATGTGTCGTCAACATACATATATCTAGAATATGTTATTATTTTGTTGAAATATGTGTTGCGGTTTGAAAGTATGTATTAGTTTTCGAAAAAAAATTAAATAAATTTCTGCCATTAACCCGCTAAGGGAAGAGCCCATAACTAGTCCCCATCGCTCCCCGTTTAGGAGGTAGGGGCAGTTTTAGAAAAAAATGACTTAAAATGAAAAAAATAATTATTAAAAAACAACGGCAACACTTACCGTAAACTAATATACTGTTTTTGAAAGCTCGGAATCTATACTTCAATCCTGCATTTAAATTAAATTATTTTAGCCGATAGTTTTTAAAAAATTCGCATG
Source organism: Leucozona laternaria (assembly GCA_932273885.2). Classification (NCBI taxonomy): domain Eukaryota; kingdom Metazoa; phylum Arthropoda; class Insecta; order Diptera; family Syrphidae; genus Leucozona; species Leucozona laternaria. Next base: position 14,183,016 of record OW026368.1, on the reverse strand, counting down.
CAAACTCAAAATTTTGATAAAAAAAATGGAAAAAAAACTTAGACTAATTTTTCTCAAAATTGTGAAATGATGCGCTAAATTGGCTTTTTGTGATCAATGCAAATATCAATTTTGAATCGACCACAAAAAACCGAATTGATTTATGTCTTCCAGTTTTTGAGAAAATTGATAATTACTAAAACTACTTCTGTTAGAAATTGGTCTAATTCCCACTTAAACGTCAACTCCCATACTTTGTTGCAACTTACCAATAAAAGTGGAAAAATTTAAAAATATTAAGTTCGGTTGGATGTGGCGATGCTCAAAAAAAAGATTTAAAAAAAAGGTGACAAAAATTGTAGGAATACAATAAGCAACCCATCCATCGGCACATTTTTTCATGGGCCTCAATGTCGGCTAGAGATTCGTGAAGTGCTTGCGATAATTATCTATTTTGAGATTAAAATACCTGTGAATACAGTTTTTCAGGTAAGTTAGTTAAATCTTAAGCTAAAACTTAAGGAATTTTTTTTTAATATTATTTTTTATCATTATTTTAAAATAAGCATTTAATCGCTTGGCGCCATCACAACAGTAAAAGTGAGCTTAGTAAATCTACTATAATAGATTAAGTTAAATATTGTCGTGAAATAGCCGAAATAATAGCGTCTCACGTTGATGTTAACATTGGCGGCGAAGAAAACAAGCTTCTAAAAAAAAATTATTTTATGCCGGAAAACAACGCACCACCTTCACCAATATATGGCACTTTTCTTTTATAGGAAATACTGCCTTGTACAAAAATATAAAGACGACTTGGGCTCCCGAATCATTGGATTTTTACTAGACGTAAAAAAAGTGTACCCAGATTTTATCGATGGAAAAGAAAGTATGGGTTTGCAACTAAAGGACTTCGACCCTCCCACTGTTCACAGTAGTGAGCACTTAGAGGGTGTTTTACCGCCAAAACAACCTCGGCATTTCACCATCAATGACGAACTCAATGAACTCGACAGTAACACCAATACGGACGATGACTTCATTGACGAGACTTATACATACCTCTTTAATACATTGAACATTGACTTTACTATTTTTAACTAACTCCTGACTTATTCACAAACTGACCGACTGGGACCCGGAAGGCAATGCAATTCTACCTCCTCGTGGTAACGCTAAATGAATTGCTTTACTTAACTTACAAAGATGAACCTAATCAACGTAAATACCAAAAAAAAAAATCACATAAAGAAGTAGTTTTAGTAATTTTCAATTTTCTCAAAAACTGGAAGACATAAATCGTTTGGATTTTTTGTGTTGGATTCAGAATTAATATTTTCATTAACTTTTATTAGCTAATTTAGCGCATCATTTCACAATTTTGAGAATTTTTTTTATCAAAATTTTTAGTTTACATGCGAATTTTTTAAAAACTATCGGCTAAAATAATTTAATTTAAATGCAGGATTGAAGTATCAATTCCTAGCTTTCAAAAGCGGTATACTAATTTACTGTAAGTGTTGCCGTTGTTTTTTAATAATTCTTTTTTCATTTTAAGCCATTTTTTTTTTCTAAAATTGCCCCCACCTCCTAAAGGGGGCGAGGTAGAGCTTCTCTTCTCTAGGTTTCATAAAAAGTTGGTCTAAAGAATTCTCGAACCCCTACGTCACTAAATCCCTTTACATTACCTTCCTTAGACCCCTCCATATTCTAACGATAACCATTAAGTCTGGTCACCCTATCAGAACTCTCATTCTCAAAGAATCGAAGCTCTTTATGAACTTTTATGAATAAGTTTAAAAACAATTTAGTAGTGCTTTAAATGTATTTCAAGTTTAAACCTTGATTTTGTTTTTGGTTCATCGAATTCGTCATTGCCAAATATGATGAGTGTTTTTGTGTGTGGTATAAAAATTAAAGCTAGGGCTAGCCCCCTAGCCGATCCACTTCCCTGTTTTTCATGATGCTTTCATTATAATAATTACATATAATGATTTGATCAAATACGGTGATATTTTATTCCAAAGTAGTCATTTCGCAGTTACCTATAGAAATAATGGAATTTAATAACTAATAACAAATTATAAGTTGTTTTTAGCGAGGGTTAACACAGTACACAATATACATTATAAAATCTTATATATTTTTTTTCAAATCAAATCATTTATTCCAAAACTTACACAGTAAGATACAATATCTCATTAAAAAGTGCAGGCTTCAATAAGAGTTCTATTTATTTTAGGAAAAGAAAAGGAAAAGGAAAAGGAAAAGGAAAAGGAAAAGGAAAAGGAAAAGGAAAAGGAAAAGGAAAAGGAAAAGGAAAAGGAAAAGGAAAAGGAAAAGGAAAAGGAAAAGGAAAATTAAAAGGAAAACGAAAACGAAAACGAAAACGCACAAGCTGTGAAGTGATAAATTTCATCACAGCTTCACTCATAATTCGATTCTCGATGTGTGAAAAAGTGAAGTCAAATGTCAAAATTTTTTCATATGATAACTTTTTTATCACAGTCAAATAATTCTGTGAAGTAAGTATAGTGAAGAAAAGATGGACACACAAAATAAGCGCGGAGCACGTTTAAAACTACCCGTGGCGAAAAATCGCAAATCACTCAACACTTTTACATGACCAGGAAAGCGCATTTCTACGTTGAGAATTATTTAGGAATGGCTTTAGTTCCTCTATTAAATTCATGCATAAGTGTTTTGGGAATCTATATAGTTCAATAAAATGCTCCTTCGTTGTAACTTCGAATGGATTCTGCCCATCTCAAAGGGAATGCCTCAATATCCTCAGATTATTCCTATTATTGCTCGAAACAAAGCTACGATTTAATAATACTTGATTTCTTGTTCACTACGGCTCGGCGTCAATTGTAAATAATTAATCTAATTATAATTCGGGACATTATGTTCAAATGAAATAAGTTTAACGTCTCAGAAACAAAAAAAAAAAAAAACAAATGTGACAGACAACAACTGACAGAATTTTTCATTTAGTATCTACATTTTAGTACACACTTTGACAGCCATTTATCATAAAGTGTTCGAGAATCGCTTAAGACGTGTTCATGAAGTGATAAAATGAAAAAAACGTGTGAAAACTGAAATAATATTTTTTTTACCACTTCTCAACTTCATAGATCGAGACTTGACCCTCAGGTATTGCTTTAGCTTAACTTTGAACAGGGCTATGCTACTTATAAGCCTAATGGCTTAGGGAAGCGAATTCCATAGACTTCCAATGATTAAAAGAGGGGAATGAACCATAATTTTTGCAAATTGTGTCAAATGTCGCTACAGACAAATAATATCAAAAAATTTATTTCTGCAAGTAGCTGGATATGGAAAGAAGTAAGTAGAGCTTAGGTGTATGAGGTGCCTCCCTGAACCATCCTGAATTCTGAACAAATTTCAGGATGTTTTCGTCAGCTATTTTTCTGGCTCTTTCTAAGTAAGGGCATTCATAAAGGAAGTCATAAGAGTCTTACTTCTCCGCCTCTTCATTTTGACACCCTCTGGAAAAGTCTGCGATTAGCTGATGCCCGCATTCTGCTCATGTGTCGTTTCCCATTGAGTTATGACTCATTATAGGATTCCAGGATAGTTGAGGTCTGCTTAGTTCGAGAAGGTAGTCTAAGTTCGATTTCCAGCTTCATTTGCCTTACAAAAAAAAATCGGCAACCAACTGTTGTGAGGAACCGACAAATCTTTGAAGAGGATCTCTTGTCATGAACAAACAACACCCACTTAGGAGTGCTTGAGAGTTCTTAATCACGAGGCCCAGGCTATTTTTACAGCAATGAACTTTAAACCTTTAATTTTAGATCTTAATCAAAATGTATATTTCCATCTGAAACCCCCCCCCCCCCCCTTGCCTCCTCACTCCCCTCTACAACATTTTTGACGAAGCCATTTACGTATGAAATACCACCTAAAGAATGGTTTGTATGTAGGCCTGATGTGCTATTTCATAATGTTGCAAATGAATAATTTATCATTAACATACAAATCTAGAATTTTATCAATATATATTAATAGTCTTCAACAAATAACAAGGATATTTTTTTGATTACCTACATTCGCTTTAGTTATGTGTTGTGAAGTATTTTGTTGGAATCAACTTCTTATCGCAGTATCTTTTTCCATATCTACTAAATAGCAATAAAATACAAAAATATGCACGACTAGATCGCACGAACTTGCTCTTTGGTTGACACGCTGTAAAGAAAAATGTTAGTGGTTCAATAATTGGTGTGTTTTTTTAGTGCATGTATAACAGCTTAAAAATTAATTTCCATGTAAAATAAAACAAAAATTCCGCTTAGTATAAACGTCGATATAACTCTCCACCTATGAACTAAGCGGATATACAAAGAATATAACATCGATACGCACCATCTTTTCATCGATTTCAAAGCAGCCTATGACAGTGTAAACAGGAACGAGCTATACCGTGCCATGTCGAGTTTTGATATCCCTGCCAAACTGATACGACTTATCAGGATGACGTTAAAGAATGCTCGCTGCTGCGTCAAAATTGGAAGAGACTCATAACCGAAACCTTCGAAACCACCAGAGGACTTCGACAAGGCGATGAGCTGTCATGTAGCTGCTTCAATATTGTTCTTGAAAGAGTGGTGCGCAACACCAACACCAATACGAATGGCACCATCTTTCAAAAATCCACACAATATCTTGGATATGCCGATGACTTCGACATTATGGGAAGAACCAAACGAGCAGTGACGGGTGCCTTTTCTTGTATCGAGTCTGAGGCGAACAAAATGGATCTTGTCATTAACGAGGACAAAACGAAGTATTTACTGTCATCAAATAGAGTCGATTCACGTCTAAGACTTGGTAAAAACAAACGTGACAATTGATAGGTATAACTTCGAGGTGGTAAATGAATTTATCTATCTGATGGGTACTGCTGTTAACTTTGCAAATGACATCAGCGCTGAGATCAAACGTAGAATCACTCTTGCTAATCGCTGTTTCTTTGGCCTAAGCAAGCAGTTGAAGAGTAAGGCCCTATCGCGAAGTACCAAGGAGACACTGTATAAGACCCTAATCATCCCAGTCTTGCTGTATGGTGCAGAAGCATGGACTCTCTCCCAGGCGGATGAAGGATCTCTTTTTATATTCGAGAGGAAGGTTCTGCGTACGATCTATGGACCGGGTTGTGTCAACAGGCAAAGCAACATCTGGCGTAGGCGATACAACCACGAGCTATACAAGCTGTACAGCGACTTGCCACTGGTCAAAAAACTGCGAATTCAACGGTTAAGATGGCTAGGGCATGTTGAGCGAATGAACGTTGAAGCTCCAGCCCGCAAGGTATTCAACGCCAAGCCTGAGGGAGCCAGAAGCAGAGGCAGGAGTGATCAAGTTAAGGCCGACGCACGTCGACTTGTTTTTCGAAACTGGAAACAGCAAGCTAGAGATCGAGTAAGCTGTCGAAATCTATTACTTGAGGTCCAGGACCACAATGCGCTGTAGCGACAACTAAAGTAAAGTTAAGTAAGATATATAAATAGAATTATAACTATTATAACTTTTATACTTGAAAGCCGACTAATGGGTACAAAAAACACACCTCATGATACCTATCTTGAAATGTGAATTTAAAGTCAAAATTAAATAAAAATGGATTTTTGTTTGATTTTTGTGTTTTTTTTTTTTTTTAATATATTTTTTAGAAAATTTTTAAATGCAATATTGTTTGAACTATTCAGAGTCATCAGATTACAAAATTATAACAAAATCGGTCTTACAATTTTATCAAAAAAAAACTAGTTTTCTTGCAGTTGCTTTGATCATTCCAGTTACTAAGTTTAATCAAAATCGTTAGAGCTGTTTTTGAGAAAATTGGAAAAAAAAAAAACAAAAATGTTGTATGTCAGCCACTAGTTCTAGATAAGCTAAAACAAAAATTTGAATTTCTTCTGTAAGGGATAACATAAAAATTACCTATACCAAACCACCCGTTGAGGCTATAGCTCAAATTATAATGGACGCACAGACGCACAAACGCACGAAAGTACGGACGCATTTACCTACGCGACGGACGGCAAACCTACTTTTTCAAACTTCTCGATCATCGTAGTGTTAGTTTTGATTTTTTTACACCACACCAATACTTGCCATATAGAGTAAGTAAGAATGAGTCTTAGGTACTTATAACATGAACTTTTATAACCCAAGCGACCTTATCATGTTATGAATGAATATTTTCAACATATAATATAAATCAAAATATGCAGATTTAAAATCATTTAACAGATAAAAATAATAGTTTAATCTTATCGGTCTTAAGCTTTTTAAAATTTCGATTATGTTAAATTGGGAGATTCAACTTAACACATTCACTAGTTTGGATTTTCAGATCGATTGGCAAGGACCACTAAAGACAATAAGAGATAGAAGTGGCATTCTCAAGACACATTTCTCAAAGATATTTGTAATTCAATATGGTAAGAAATATTTATTATATAATTTATCAAACAAAAGTACTAAAAGTAGTGAAAATAGTGAATAAAGAATATTTTGCTTACAGTGTTTCAAGTTTACTTTCAAAGACACACGGCAACTCTCTATATACCGAAATGTCAGCTGAACAATTTACATAAATCAAAGTTTACCCAATATTCTAAATGAAAGTCGAAGGATGCTTATGAGTAGTAGGAACAAACGATTTCTATAATGATTATCATGTCTTGCTGTTGTGCCTTTGCTACAAGTTTCCCAAAAATATATTTCGAATTTTGGCCCGAATGTCACCTTAAATCAACAACAACAATAACAACAAAAATCTTGAAATTGTGTTAACAATCTACAGAAAGATTAGTTAATCTTTATGTTTGTTGCCAATTCCTAAAATTAACCATACGCTTATTTCAATGTCAAATAATGCTAACTTCGAAATATTTGATACAAAACCACGTGATCAAATTGATATTAGAGAACTCTTGACTTATAACAGTGGGACAACTTTCACGATAGTGTAGAATTAAAACTTAATCAGAAATTGTTTAATTTATTAGGGACCAGATTTTAAGTATTTAGTTAATTCTGAGTTAAGCCGGAGTTAATCCTGCATAAACCAATTATTTTTTAATTGCTATTTCCATAAATTGTCAGTTAAGCCTGCGATAACTCACCAAATTTAGTCATGTTTAAGGAGTTTAACTTGATTTTGAGCTTAGTAAAATTAAACTTGTCACTTACAGAAAATTCCAACACACCTGAATTTCGGTACAGAATTTTATTTCCAAGTACTAAAAATTATAAATAAATTTGGTGGCATTAAAACTCATGGAGGGCCTAGTGACTTACTTGTTTGCAGAAATGGAGGGGACCTACAGTTTTTTTTTTTTGTTTTTGTCTAATACGAACGGCTAAGGTGAGAGGCAATAATTCATGACAAGACATACACCTGGCCTGAAGGATTTGTCACTTCCATTCAAGAGGGTTTCATGTTAGTTAAAAGTTTTTTGAAAGAAATGGTTGATCAAAATTGTAGCTTATAATATTCTATATAAAAAACATTACAACACTTTTCCTCGTAAAGGAAATAGATTTTGAGACCACCCTACGCAAATGCATCCAATATCTACCTTACATTGCATTAATGTGAAAAAGGTACATTAAACAAAAAAACAGATATTTTAACGTTTGTGCACGTTTCTCTCAAAATCCATTGCTCATATGAGAAGAAGATTCAAATTAAGAGTACTTTTTAAGATGTCAAAATAAAGCTTTGCACAAAAATTTTATTTTTTTTGGCCTGCTGTAGTTTGCGCATGTTTTTCTCAAATTCTATACCAAATTCGACGAAAAAGTTTTAAAACCTCTATTTTTTTTGGATAATTTATGAGCTACAATTTAAGACTACACATTTCTACAAAAGTAGAGATAGTTTTCAAAATATTTACAAAAATATGAATTTTGTGAGAAAATAAAAGACGGTTAAAATTAAAAGTACCTTTTGACATGCCAAGATAAAGCTCTCTACCAAAAATTTAACTTTGACCCCTCCCCCAAAAAACATTTTGCGCCGGTCCATATATCAAAAATAAATGGCAAGAAATACCCTCGAAGAATTTGTCACTTCATTTTATCAGCAGTTAAATTTGTTTGCACTTAAATTTATTCCAATTTTGAAGCTATACTACTCCACTGTATAGATTCTGAAGAATAGCCTGAGATTTGTTATATTCGTGCTTTAGGTAAATTGGTGTTTTTGTTATTTTCTTAATAATGGTATCATTATTTAATTTTTCTTAACAATACATGAAAGTATAATCTCAAACTAATTTATAACAATTTAAAAGAATCCATTTTCATGTCGTGCTGGAAGTCTTACAAATGTAAAAATGTGACGTGACATGAATAGGTATAGAGAAAATACATAATTAGCGTGCCCCCATAGCTATGTACTTAAATAAAGATTATGACGTTAGTAACTATAACGAATTTATCATTATTTATTATGATTTATGAGTGATCTGATACATGCGCTTAGTGTCCAGAATAATTTTAAGTGTTTTGCTAAGTCAAAAATCGTGTGAATTATAAACAAAAATCTTTTTACTTCAAATTGTCTTCTTCTTTCCATAACAGTTTTTTTTTAAACTTTTAAGAAATAAGAGAAGATATTTTTTTTAATTTAAATTTCAAACAAATGCTTAGATAATATGAATAAAACGGAGCCATTGCTTAGAGAGCAGTTCCTCAATTTGAAAAGCTGAGCAGGTGCATGAAAATGCTAGTATTCAAGAATTGTATATATACTATAGGAAAGTGGAGTTTTAGGCTAAAGCGAGCCTAACCTTAACCTTCGTTAACTCAATTTGGTTTAATGAATATTTTCAATTGAGCGTAAAAAGGATATCTGGGAAAAAGCGAAAAAAAACCATTCGACAACAAAAAAAAAAACACTAGCATAAATATCTATGTATGAAGAATCAAAATAAAATTGGTCCTAATATTGGCTCCTTAGGCACTCCAGTGAACAAAGCTTTAAAACCAGAGGATCTTCCATCATGTTCAACTCTTTGACAACGATTAAATAAGTATTTGCATAGTAATCAAACAGATGGGACGATATTCTGTTGCCAATGGTGACTGAAGTTTTTAATAACAAAAATAATCTAAGCTAACTTCCAACAATCGGAACAATTGTACAACAATATTTTATTGTTTTTGGACTTTTTGGCCATAAATTTTTCTCTGACCAATATTTCAACCTTATTTTATGAGACATAGGGTAGCTCTCTCCTGGACCAAGAGATTTTAGCGACAATGATAAAACTTTGGCCACAGAAATAAAGGGTCCGCCATCTAACGTTTTTTTTTTTCAACTAGTACTTATTTCATGAATGGTAACACTTAGCTCATGTCTGATTTTACAGATAATTAGTTTTATCCTTCCGCTGAACGAATATGGTTATGTATATGCTTGAACAACGCTAGAAAATAGTGCGACATTACTTTGAAAATCATGGTAATTTTGCAAAATATGTGCGAAAATTGCGTACGAATTTTGGAAGAAGAGAAGCACCGTCAGCTCCGTATGTTCATTATCTTGTGAAAAAAGTGAAAGAAACTGGCATCTTCATCAATAAACCAAAGCGTGAAAAGCCAAAAACAGTGCGTACACCCGAGAATATTGCTGCTGTGGCAGAAAGTGTGCGTGAAGCGCCATCAACATCAATTCACCGTCGTTCTCAACAATTGAACATTTCGGAGACATCATTGAGACGAATTTTGCATAAAGACCTTGGTATGACGACATACAAAGTCCAATTGGTTCAGGAGTTGAAGCCAACTGACCATCCAATGCGTTTTCGCTTCGCTAAGTGGGCCTGCGATCGACTTAGAGAAGATGCCGATTTTGCCAAAAAAAAAAATCATCTTTTCAGATGAAGCTCATTTTGATATTGGCGGGTAGTAAACAAGCAAAATTGTCACATTTGGGGCACAGAAAACCCGCACGCATTTATTGAAAAGCCGATACACCCAAAACGAGTCACTGTTTGGTGCGGATTTTGGTCCAGAGGCATAATTGGGCCGTTTTTCTTCGAAAATGAGCAAGGAGTGGCCGTTACAGTCAATGGCGATCGTTATCGGGCCATGTTGAACGAATTTTTGTTCACAAAAATTGAAGAGGAGGATATTGGCAACATTTGGTTTCAAAGGACGGCGCTACGTGCCACACAGCTGAAGCTACATTCGATGTTTTGCGCCATTTTCAACAAAAAAAAAGAAATTATTTGGCGGAACCTTTATTAATGACGATAAACAAAAACATTAGTTTGCAACTCCGGTTCGGTCAATAAGGTCCTTCTTTTTAGTCAATCAATGCCTAAGCCTCTGAACTGGAGTGTGAGATTGGCGGCTCTTGTAAAGGGTTTTTCAATAAGGACGCTACAAAAGTAGAGCAAGAGGGACAGCAAACGACGCCATATTTCTTGCCGCTCTTTTGACATTTTTCTTCAGTAAGGTTTGCCATTGCATGATGAAAAGATATACGAGCCAACAACGAGTCGAAATTATTAAAATTTACTACCGAAATTCGGAGTCAGTGGCCTCAACGTTAAGAGCGCTGCGTCCAATTTATGGTCGTCATAATCGTCCTAGCATATCAACAATTGAGCGTCTAGTGGAAAAATTTGAATCCACAGGCACAGTACAAAATGTTTCCGTGCCAGTGAGACAAAGAAGTGCCTATGGTGTCGAGAATATTGCTGCCGCTGAGGCTTCAGTTGCAGAAAGCCCAAATGTGTCTCTCACACGTCGTTCTCAAGCGTTGGGCATCTCTCTGACGTCGTTGTGGCGAATTTTGCGAAAAGATCTTGGCCTACATCCTTACAAGATTAAATTGACACAAGAACTGAAGCCGCTTCACCACCAGAAGCGTAGTATGTTCGTGAATTGGGCTGAGCAACAACTTTTAAATGATTCGGATTTTCATCGAAAAATCATCTTCAGCGATGAGGCTCATTTCTGGCTGAATGGCTTCGTCAATAAACAAAATATGCGGTATTGGTCAGGCAGCAATCCACACGTACTCCATGAGTCATCATTGCATCCCGAAAAAATTACGGTTTGGTGCGGTTTATGGGCCGGCGGCGTCATTGGGCCGTACTTCTTCCGTGATGATCAAGACCGGCACGTTACTGTGAATGGGGATCGCTACCGTTCGATGATAACCGAATATTTTTGGCCCCAATTGGATGATATGGACTTGGAGGACATGTGGTTCCAACAGGACGGTGCCACAAGCCACACAGCGAATGTCACAATCAATTTATTGGAAACCAAGTTTGGAGAACGTGTTATCTCACGAAATGGTCCAGTCGCTTGGCCGCCACGGTCGTGCGATTTGACGCCGTTAGACTATTTCCTGTTAGGCTACGTCAAGTCTATGGTCTATGCCAGCAAGCCAGCGAAGATTAATGAACTTCGTACGAATATCGAACGTGAAATTGCAGCAGCATCGGCTGATTTATGCTTGAAAACCGTCGAAAATTGGGTTCAGCGTCTGGACTTCTGCAAGCGTGCCCGTGGTGGTCATGCAAAAAAAATCGAGTTCCATACATAATGGCATCGAACGTACTTTCACAGGAATAAAGAATTTCATTGATATCCAAAACCGTTTTATTTAAAAAAAAACTTTTGTAGCGCTCTTATTGAAAAACCCGATATTTGACATTCATCAATCTGTCTGTGACCACAGTTTCATCCATCCACCAACGAGATCAAAAACTCCTTTGTTAGTTCCCGGCCCATCTCATTTTTGCCGTTCGAATTCGGCAGAAAATTGTAGGTCCCCTCCATTTCTAAAAAGAAACAAGAGGCACGCACAAAGGAATAATTGGGAGTTGTAAATCACTAGGCCCTGGTTCATGAGCTGTCCCAGACCCCAAATAATTTTGTATAATATCTAAATTTATGATTCTCGATGTTCAATTGAGTTCTAATATTTTTTTTCCAGAATTTCAAAAAAGGTTTGGGCCTGTTCTTGGTACTGATACTAATGGTGTCTTATTCGAATGCAGCCAGAATATTAGCAGCGTTTGTGTTCCCTGGGAAGAGTCATACAATGATGTACAATGCCCTTGTCAAAGAGCTCCTCCATCGAGGGCATGAGGTATTATATTCCCTTAATTATTATAAAATTCCAATTTGACCTGTTTTCCATAGGTTACATTCATTACAAATTTTCCCCTAGGGAAGAATCTAGGCAAAAACTATACAGAAGTACAAATTCCAGTTTATGACTTTTGGAAGGACAGTAAGTAGTTTTTGATATCAGAGAAAGAAATATTTGATTTAACAAAAAATATCACTTAAACAAATTCTAGTAAAGGATTACTTCAAGGCGTCTAGTCACTTTGATCTCACCACCGTGACCTTGATTGGATACATGAAAATGCTTGATATAGTTGGTGAAAAAGTCACCGAACACGCTCTCCAACAACCAAATGTCCAGGAAATATTCAATCGAACAGACACCAAAGATGTCTACGATCTTCTGTTAGTTTCGCAATTCTATCAGGAGGCGTTCTTGACATTGAGTCTTAAGTACAATATACCTGTGGTGGCAACTAGTACGCTTGGGTATGTAAACTACATCAGCCATATGATGGGCGTTATTCAACCATGGTCATTTGTACCCCATGGATTCTTGTCATTCGATGAAAGAATGGATTTCTGGGAAAGAGTCACAAATGCGTTTGCTTATTTCTATGAAGATGCCTTTAGGGAGCATATTTATCTACCCAAACAGGATGCTTTGGTGCAGAAGTATCTGTCACATTTGCCAAGTAAGGAAAAGAGACTTCATAGGTTATTGTATTATTTTTTTTTTTATTTTCTTTGTCCATCAGTTAAATTTCCCAAAATGTCCGAAATGGAAAGAAATGTTTCCTTGATGCTTTTGAATAGCCATGCCCCAATTTCAACTCCTAGGCCAACTATAGCAGGCATGGTTGAAGTCGGAGGACTACACATCTATCCAGCAAAGCCTCTGCCAATAAATATCAAAAAGTTCTTGGATGAGGCAACAGATGGAGCGATATACTTTAGTTTCGGTAAGATATTTTAAAAAAGTTACATAAATCGTTTTTTTTTAGGTTTTGATTGATGATACGTAATTTTTAGGAACCAACATTCAGAGTGCCGATATGCCCCCGGAGAAGATACAAATCTTTCTTGATGTCTTTGCAAGTATGAAGCAGAGAGCTCTTTGGAAATTTGAAGCTGATCAAATTCCAAAACTCCCTAAGAATGTTATGGTCCAGAAATGGATGCCTCAAAATGATATCCTAGCTCATCCGAATGTCAAAGTCTTCATAACGCATGGTGGGTTGTTTGGCAGTCAGGAGGGTGTCTACCATGGTGTACCAATGCTGGGAATGCCTTTCTTTTGTGATCAGGTATTTTTTTATATCATAGATTTCAGTATTTTTGATTAAAATTTTCTTTGTACTAAAAAGCTCTTTTATGGTTTGAGCATTAGCTGTATTATATAAATAACTTTCAATTTTATTAAAAAGCTTCTGCAGTCAGGTATTTTTTGTATTTAAAGATATGCTTTAGATTTTAAAGCATTAAAAATTTTAGTTAAAATTTGAGCTTTTAAAGCTTTTTTTGCAATTATCTTATAGATCGAATGATATATATATTATCGTAAGATTCAATATTTGTATGTATTTTTAAACTCATAACACTTTTAAACTAGATTTATATATTTTCAAGCTTAAATTTGATGATTAATCAAAGCTCTCTAAAGAGCTTTTGAATAAAAAAAAGCTCTTGCAGTCATATATATTTCTATTTCAAAGATATTTAACGCTATATTAGATTCTAAAGCATTACAATAAATAATTTATTGTTGTTCAAAATTTGAGCTTTCAAAGCTTTTTTTTCAAACTTGTCAAAAATCAAATGCCTGATGTTACTGTAAGATTTATTTCTTAGTTAAAAAATATCTACATTTCTTTACAAGATTTAGAAAAAATCCTCAGGAATTAAAAAAGTTATAAATTCGATGTTAAACGAAAGCTTTTGATACGTAAATCATCCTTTTTATTCTGACTTATCAGATAACATTTTTTTTTTTTTTAATTTGTGTTTGTGTTTTTATTTTTAGTACCTCAACCTCAAAAAAGCAACAAAAGCAGGCTATGCTCTATCACTAAATTTTCCTGACCTTACAAGGGAAGACCTCAAACACTCTCTAACAGAGCTCCTTGAGAATCCCATCTACAGAGAGAACATGCAACGAATTTCTGATATATTCCGAGATCGCCCTATGGGTGCTCTAGATACAGCAATGTATTGGGTGGAGTATATTATCCGACACAAGGGAGCTTCTCATATTCGTTCAGCTGGACTTGATCTTGCTTGGTATCAATTCTATTTACTTGATGTTATGGCACTGGTTGCGCTAGTTGCGGCTGTCATAGTTGGAGTGGTAATCTTGATGATAAAATTTTTGATTGGAAGTAAAAAGATCAAGGTAAAACGAAGCTAGAAGATGCGTGAATTGAAGATTTGTGAATATGTACATACTATACATACATATATGTACGTATATATACCTAGAATTCTTAAAGGAAAATAAAATGAGACTTATTCAATTCAGTGGCGTTTCATTTTAAAACTCTGTTTAACTGTTTCAATGAAGAAAAAAAAACGTATAAGATCTACTAACAGTTAGTAAGTAAGTATTGCAGCAGTTTGCCATGTGTATGTGTAAAGTCACAAAATAGTTTTTAATTAAATTGAAAATTTGGCCCTATACAAACATTTAAAACATTTAAAATAACCTTATCTTTTCAAACGTTACTGCCCAGACTATGAAAATTAAAAGAAGGTAGAAGTTAACCCGTATCATGTATAACAATGCGTCAAAAACTGCAGAACAAATCATTCCTGATCTCTCTCATCCACACATCTATGATTTATTTACATCTGTGCAAATAAATATCCAAAATTCTTATCATCTTCACCACCGCTTTGTAGAATAAATCTGGCAAGTTTTGAAGGAGGGAAACACCAGCAATACACCCCTCCTGAGTCTCAGGTAAACTTCTTAACACTTAGATCTTAGAAATATATTACATAATGATTTCTTTCCTTTTTTATAATTCTGAAATCCAAGAGCGGACTCAAGTGGGGGGGGGGGGGGGGGGGGGGGTAGGGAAAAAGGAGAGCACACGCAATTATAAAATAAACTCACAAAAATTGACTTCCCCTTCCCCTGATTGAATTATTGGACCCGCTCCTGCTTAGAACCGTCCATTTATGTTTTAAACAAGTTTGCCGTAAATCAGGTACAATTTAAGGTATTTTGGTGGCCGGTGTCAGTTCTTTTTCGCTAACCGGTCGGTCAAGATCACTCGCTGTGATCGCCGAGTAACAATGACCTTATAAATTTTCAAATATCGGTGTTGTGATTTATAAAGATTGATCGTTGAAATGGTAAACAGAAAGTATTAATTATGTTTTTTTTTTTTTTTTTCGTTAACACAATATTCTTCATTTCTTTAAAGTGATTTATTTATTTGAATTTTATACCAAGAAGAGTTGATTGATTTCTTTTGTTTTCATTTTTTTTTTTTGGGATTTTATTCATATTGATGATTAAAGTTGTGGAGTGAAGCGTTGGTTTGGGACTTTGAAGTTTTAAAATAGCGATGAAGTTGAATTAATGACAATCAAAACAAAGAAACATATATAAAAAACATAGTTTAGTTGAGAATATTATTATATTTATAAGTATTCAAAAATGAACAATATAGCACCGTGTTGCACATATGCATCTATGAAATTAATGTTATTTAAACTGGAAAAATGTTTTAAATCAACGAAATTAGAAATAAATTGATTAAAATATTTATGAAACTGTTTTGAACCCAACCCCATCTGATTTCTTATATAAATCTAATTTATGAAAAAAAAAAAAAAAAATCAAAATTGTAGGAGCCGTTTTAATTTATTTTTTTACATATGATTAATTGAATTTAATATATCATTTTGAAGTGACAAAGTTAAAACTGTTTTAACCTTGCGACGCCCAGGGATTTGTTCAGGTATTAAGTAATCCATTTGGATATTTGAATATCCAACTTGATTTAAGAACTCAGGACCATTGAACCATATGTTTGATTTTATGACATCACGCATACCTAATCCACGTGAAATAAGATCTGCAGGATTTAATTCTCCTTTAACATAATTCCAATTATTAAAATCTGAGTTCGATTGAATTTTAGCCACACGATTTGCAATGTAAGTCTCCCAAGTATACGAAGTTGTTGAATCTGTATAATAATTTACAGATGAAATTGGTTTGCAAATTATAGGGAGTACCTTTTGTACTAAATCTATTAACAAGACTGCTGCCTGAAGTTCTAATCGGGCTATGCTTATTGCCTTTAAAGGAACGACTCGAGATTTGGAGCACAGTAATTGAACAAAAGTATTTCCACTTTTGTCAATAGATTTTAAATAAATGCATGCGCCAAAGGCGCTTTCACTGCTGTCGGCAAATCCATGCATCTCCAATTTCACTGCAGAGTCAATTAAAACAAAACGGTGTATGGTAATTTCATGCAGTGAGGAAAATTGTGACAAATAATTTTGCCATTTATGCGCCTGGTCTGAGGGTAATTTTTCATCCCAGGAGATCTTGGATTTCCAAAGTTCTTGAAGGAATATTTTTCCTAATAAAATTACTGGTCCAATAAGTCCTAAGGGATCAAAGAATTTAGCCAAGTCGGCAAGCACAGTACGTTTTGTTACCTGTACTTCGCATGGTGTTTTATAATCGTAGCAAAATTTGAATGCGTCTTGAATTGGGTCCCACACTAAACCAAGGGTTTTAATTACTTCCGATTGATAAATTGTTAACATTTTCTCTTGACTTTCTTGGGGAATACTTTCAAGGATACGCTGATCATTGGAACAGAACTTCGTTAAATCGAAATTCCCTTGCCTTAATAATGCTCTAGTTTCATCTAGTAGCATCTTGGCTTCATTGATGGTGTCCGCCCCGGCAAGGCAGTCGTCCACGTAAATATTTTGTTTGATAATTTTAGATGCATTTGGAAACGCATGTTGAAAATCGGAGGACAATTTTACAAGGCATCTTGTTGATAAAAATGAAGCAGAGGCCGTTCCATACGTAACTGTATTGAGTTGGTATGTTTTTAAAGGACTCTTGTTATTCTCCCTCCATAAAATGAGCTGATATGCTCTATCATCCGGATGAACTAGTATTTGTCTATACATTTTGCTAATATCGCCAGTAAAAACAAATTTATGCAGTCTAAAGTTCGCAATGACTGAAAATAAGTCTGGTTGTACCGTTGGGCCAACCATGAGTATATCATTAAGTGAATTTCCTGAGGTTGTTTTTGCGGAAGCATCAAAAACAACCCTAAGTTTGGTAGACGAACTGTCAGGTTTAAATACACAATGGTGCGGAAGGACATAATGAGGATTTATTATTTTTTCAATTGAAGTCATATGGCCTAGACTTTCGTATTCGGCCATGAAATTAATGTAACGGGTTTTTACCTCCGGATTTTTCTCGAGTTTTCTTTCTAAAGAAAAGAAACGTTTTTTAGCCATTTCCATGGAATTACCTTACATTTTATTTGGTTCCTGTTTAAATGGAAGGCGTACTATAAATTGTCCTTGAGGAGTGATTTCAACGTGATCATTAAAATGTTTTTCACATTTGTATTCCTCCTCAGTGTAAGTTTGTGATTCCGTTTCAAAGGAGTCATTTTCCCAAAATGAACGGACCAGTTTGTCTAACGAGCTTAATGTTGGTTTTGAAGCTGAGTGGCAATAAGAATTGCTTTTAATGTCTACGGCTCTACCTGCTAAAATCCAACCCAACTTTGTATTTCTCAACAATGGGAGATTATTGGAGATTTTGTATTCGCCAGGTAATAATAATTCGAAAAATATTTCCGCTCCGATTAATACGTCGATATGACGTGAATTCAGAGTGTTAGGGTCAGCTAGACAAATATTGGAAGGCAATTTCAAGACTTGAAGGTCAATAGGGGAGGCTGCCATATACTCGCTTATTGTGGGTAGTATACAGGCCTCAATGTTGGCTTGGTATTTGGAAGCTCTTGACTCTATTGGAATCTTAATAGTGGACTTAGAATGACTCTCATTGCCCCCGATTCCACTTATAGGAATAACTTTTCTTTGTTTTTTATACCCTAATTGTTGAGCTAGGGAAGCAGTTATAAAATTTAACTGGGATCCTGAATCTAGCATAGCTCGACAGGGGACACGCACACCGTTCGGAGCTATAATGTTTACTATTGCGGTGGCAAGGTAGACCTCGCTACCGTTTAACACAACTCCTAATGAACTATTAGTATTGGCTTTAGACCAAGAAGGAAGTTCTTTGTTTTTAATAACATCATTTACACACGACTTACCGGATATTCTTGAGTTTAAATTTAAAATATTTTTGGCCGGATAATGGAGTAAAGTGTTGTGCCTCCCGTTGCAAGTTTTACATCTTCGTTGCTGCTGACACGATGAAAAATGATGTCCTTGCAAACAATTGGTGCATAGTTGAAGCTTCCGCACGTTCTGATTACGCTGTTCTACTGAAAGATTAATAAATTTTTTACAGTTAAAGATCTTATGATTATTAGATTTACAAAATTGACATAAAACTTCCCTCGAATTTTCATAAGCGGTGGTTACAACTTTTTTCCTCTCTTCTGGTTTCACTGCCTCTAGGGCTTGGAATCTGCATTCAACAAATTCAAGTAGCTGCGTTAAAGTTGGGCTGCTCCTTGGTGATTCCAGAGATTCTTCGAACAACATTCGGGTGTCCTTGTCCAATTTGTCCAGCAATAGATGCACGACTAGTGGATCCCATCCACTTGTATCATACTCAAGGTTGTTAATAGCTTGTATAACTTCCTTCGTAGTGTCATGCAACCTTTTTAGGCTTTTGACATTGTCACCGACGACGTTATGTTGGAATAATCGGTTCAGCTGGGCTGTTAAAAGTAGTGTTTTATTGTTGAACCGGTCCACTAGTGCGTTCCATGCCAATTCATAATTACTGTCAGTGGCATGAAAATGCTGGATCAAGTTGTGGGCATCGCCAGTTACATTTGTCTTCAGGAAATACAGCTTCTGTGCCGGTGCAATTGGTGGTTGTGCACCATTTGCTTATATAGGTCGAAGAACTGTGGCCAATTGAGATAACTTCCGTCAAATTTCGGAATCTCGATTTTGGGTAGTTTGATTGCCGTTGTCTGTACCTTTTCACATGCTGTATCAGCCAATTTGTTGTTTGGCAACCAGGTGATCCTTAAGTCCAAAAGATCCTGAAGCTCGAAATAGAGCTCTATGTCGGCGACAGCTGCATCGTCTCCAAGTCGTTTGTAAGCAGCGGTTATTTCCTCCCAATTGGCTATAAGGGTTTTTGTCCTTTGAACAAATTGTTGCGGACAGGTTTCCCGTAAATTCAATGGGCACTTATTTATTGATTCTAGGAAAATTTTTCCAAGCAGCCGGAATTTATTTTCCTTCGTCACCCTATTGACTCCAGTTGGTAATTTTCCAAAGGTATTTTCTTCAGAAGCGGGCTTTATCTCCAGCCCTGGTGGGACACTAAAAGGTTTCTGTGCTGTGGCGGCGGGATCCTTTGGTTGCCCTGATGGGGACTTGACTGCTGTTGGTCCTACGGTGTCCTCCTTTTGCTGCTCCGATGGCGAATTGACTGCTGTGGTCTTTTCTTCAGAATCATCGAAGTTGTCTTTATACGCTTCAGCGAACCGCCTCATGATGTCATCCTTCATGGAATCATACACCTTCTTAACCGCGTCATAATATCCTTTGGTGAAATATTCGTGTTCTATTTCTTCAGGATAATTATCTTTTATCTCTCTATCCCCCTTTTCGAAGGATTCCCACAGTGCATTTAGTCTGTTGCACCGAGTGTGTAAGGCGGTCAGCCATCAGCCGAATAGGGGGAATAACATGTAGCATACGAAAACATGCACGTGCCGTAACTATTCGGACTGGTGGAAGTGTGATCATAGCCTCTTCGCGGCGGCCGCTAGAAACAAGCCTTTAAAAAGGTTTGGCTAATATGATCAGGCTGGTTCCACAGGTTGGCAACAGGTTAATTCCCTGTTCCGTAAAACAAGAAGAATTACGAGACCAGCAACAAGCCTCGGAAACGGACTGATCTCACGACGACAACCCACGCAAAGAAAACGGAATAACGATTTACGAATTTTCTTATGGAACGTACGATCGCTCTATAGAGCTCGAGCTGCTCAGCAGCTAGCCGATGCCCTGTCAAAATATAAAGCTGACATAACAGCACTTCAAGAAATAAGATGGACAGGGAATGGTGTTCTACAGAAGAAAGATTATGACTTATACTACAGCTGTCATACGAAACACCATGTGCTCGGGGTAGGCTTCCTAGTCGGCGAAAAAATGAAGTCTGCCATCATCGGCTTTAACGCTATAAGCGAAAGGCTATGCACCCTTCGCGTGCGAGGCAAATTTAAGAACATCAGCCTCATTAACGTTCACGGACCTACGGAGGAGTCCTCAGACGAAGAAAAAGAGACTTACTACGAACAAGTCGAGAGGGCCCTCAATGCCTGTCCAAGGTATGACGTAAAAATCATCCTTGGGGATTTGAATGCAAAAATAGGTCGGGAGCCGGTATTCAGGCATTACGCAGGCACCCATAGTTTGCATGAGAACACTAATGACAATGGACTTCGAGTCTTAGAATTGGCAGCATCGAAAAACATGGTCGTTGCGAGTACCAGGTTCCCGCGTAAAGATATCTACAAAGCCACCTGGGTATCACCTGATGGAGTCACTCGTAACCAAATTGACCACGTGTTGATAGACCGTCGCCACTACTCGAACTTGATGACGGTACGAACGTACCGAGGTGCCAATATCGACTCGGATCACTATCTTGTTGGTATGGTTTTCCGAGGGCGGATTGCCTTGCGAAGACGTATTGCATCCGCCGATCAGGTTCGAATCAACACGGCTGCTCTGCGCAATGAAAACACCAGTAACACCTTTGGTAATGCGTTAGGACTCGCCCTAGAACTGGGTAGAGTAAGTCCTGGAGCCAGTTTGCTGGGCGTAGATGAGAAGTGGACACGCCTTAAGAATACTGTCATTAGTACTGCCAACTCCATCTTAGGCAGCAGTCGTAGAAATCGGAACGACTGGTTTGATGATGAATGCAAGCTAGCGACTGAACGTAAGAATGTTGCGTACCGAGCAATGCAACAATCTCATAGAACGCGGGCACGCGAAGACGAATATAAAGAGCTCAGAAGAATTGAAAAACGGCTTCACAGACAGAAAAAATCAGCCTGGGAGAAGAACATAATCTGTGAAATAGAGAAAAGCCGAGAGCGAGGTCCGCACCAGGCGCGGAAGTTCTACCAATCCGTCCGAAACATGACGCAGTACACACCACGCTGCACATACTGCAAGGACGGAGAGGGAAATCTGATCACCGATCCTCAAAGCATACTGGAGCGATGGGAAGTGTACTTCAATGAATTGCTAAATGGTCAGCTCACTGCAGAAGTGGAGGCTCCACTACTTCAAGAAGAGTACCCTATGTTGCCGCCACCAAGCATAGAAGAGGTTGAGAAGGCTATAGGCCGGCTAAAGAAAAACAAAGCCCCGGGAGCCGATGGTATACCAGCCGAACTATTTCAACACGGTGGGCCAGCTTTACGTCAAGCAATTCATGAGATTATAGTGCACGTGTGGGAGCATGAAGAAATTCCAGAAGACTGGCGAAAAGGTATCATTTGCCCCATACATAAGAAGGGAGATGTCACAACGTGCAGCAATTATAGAGGTATCACGTTGTTGAGTACCGCCTATAAGATACTCTCCTCTATCCTACAAGACCGGATAACCCCATACGCTAAAACCATCATCGGACAATATCAGTGCGGTTTCATTCCAGGCAAATCAACAACTGATCAGATCTTTACCCTTAGGCAGGCGATGGAAAAATGTCTAGAATTTAACATCCCAACATACCACCTGTTTATAGACTTTAAGGCCGCCTACGATAGCATAGCCAGGGTAGAACTTTACAAAGCCATGAGAGAATTCGGCATCCCAAATAAATTGACACGACTATGTAGGTTGACCATGACCAACGTAACAAGCCAAGTAAAAATAGCCGGATTGCTATCCAAACCAATCAACATCTTTAATGGACTCCGACAAGGGGATGGTTTGGCCTGCCTCCTCTTCAACCTGGCGTTGGAGAAAGCAATCCGTGACTCTGGCACGGCAACAAGAGGGACCATCGTCAACAGGTCCAGCCAGATACTGGCTTACGCAGACGACATCGACATCATCGGAAGAACTGAGCAAGCTGTACATGATTCCTTCATCCAGATCGAGCAGGCGGCACAAAATCTGGGGCTGCACATTAGTGAAGGTAAAACAAAGTACATGGTGGCGTCGAATGCGAGAGGAACAGTTGGTCAAACAATCAAGGTAGCGGAGCACGAATTTGAAGTGGTGCAATCCTTTAAATACCTTGGGTCAATAGTAGCAGCCGATAACAATATAGAAGAAGAAATACGCGGGCGGCTTCTCAAATCCAACAGAGCCTACTATAGTCTGTCAAAGCTCTTCAAATCCAGAAATCTCACCATAACTTCAAAACTGCTGCTGTACAGGACCATGGTCCTGCCAGTACTCACATATGGATCCGAGACTTGGGTGCTTAGCAAAAGGCACTCCGACCTCTTAGCCGCGTTCGAGAGAAAAGTCTTAAGGAGAATTGTTGGCCCCATATGTGAGGAAGGACGATTCCGGAGACGGTACAATCATGAATTGTACGCAATCTACCTTGAAGCAGATATCGTGACAAAAATTAAGCTCGGTAGACTCCGGTGGGCAGGGCACCTAGCTCGCATGAGCGAAGAGGAACCTGCTCGGAAAGTTCTTTGTGGTACATTCTATGGTAGACGACAGCGTGGTAGACCATGCTTGCGCTGGAGAGATGGCGTAGACCAGGACGCCCGGAGCCTTGGGGTGCGCAACTGGATGGCGGCGGCTCGAGACCGGGATGGGTGGAGAGACTTGTTGAAGGAGGCCAGGACCGGACCCCGGTTGTCGAGCCGACGATGATGATGATGACCGTGTGTGTAGATACTGCAGATTTTTTCTGCCAGGGCCATCCTTTCCGTAATTGCGGGCGATGTTGCATATTTCCTTGCCTACCTCATTTTGTTGGTTGGTTAATTCAGTAATTGAGGAAACCATTGTTTTAAAACTTTAATTTTTTTTTATTTATTTTCACTGTCTTTAATTCTGTGTTCAAATGTTTTAAAATTGTTTTATTTATTTACTGTCCACCTTTTTTTTTCTTTTTTTTGACTCACTTCACTCTCAATTCTCACTTATTGTTGTTCTTTTATTTTATATTGTTAATTGTAGGCTACTAAACTTTTTTAGTTGGTCCTGTCACGGTCGCCAAATGTTTTATATAAAAAAAAAGAAATTCAAATTCAAGTAAGGTCTTTATTCAAGTAACTTTAGTAATAGTAATTTTAAGTAAGCTTTCTAGCTTTGAGAGTTGAACAGAGAGTGATAATTATATTTTTTCGACCCATCAGGCAGCTTGCAAAAGGCAAGGCCAAAAACCGATGAGTCGACACTATGGATACACCGCGCGTGAAGCCAGACGTTGCACTTTTTATACATTCGCACAAGATCACATTCCGTCTGGTCTCACGCTTAGGTGAAATATTAGAAAGAAAGAAAATAAAAACAATAATATGAAATCAACTCTGATGGGAAGCAAACAAAAGGAACCACTTCCCATCGCGTCAGCACATTGCAGTCGTGTGCAAATGATGTTGACTTGTTTAATAGTAAATTGAACAATTTTTGAAAAAAAAAAAAAATTGGTATGCCAATTTTAAGTATTTTTTTAATGTGGAGTTGCGAAATGAATTTCAAAAAATAATTTTTAAATGCAATTTTATTTAAAGTTTTTACAAATAAAATTTTAAACGGTTAATCAGAAAATTAGATAGTCGAAAATAAAAACAAAAACGTTCTATGAGAGGTAGGTACTGTTAATAATATTTAAATTTAAAATTAAATAATTTTAAATGGTAGATCTTGCTATACCTAATTGACACAAAAATATTTTATCAAAATCGCATGATAAGATTTTGAGCAAAAAAAATTTTTCCTAAGGGTTTCCACACATTAATTTGGATTATCAGATTAATTTTTTTCCTCAAGAAAATGTTAAAATTGCTTTTTATTAAGTTTATTAAAAATCGACTGAATCATTTTTGAAATATTGAGGTTTCAAAAAAAATAGTACAATATGGTACACTATAAAAAATTGGTACCTACAATATAACTCAAAAAACATCATTTTTAGTAAAAACTAATATCAAAATTGGTTCAACTCAACTGTTTTCAAGGAAAGCGAAAATCAAAAAAAAAAATGTTTCTTGGGGAGTTGCCATTAATAACTTTTATTTTTACTTAACGGCAGCTCGCAACTATTTAACCTGTTTCCTGTTTCGCCAAAGAATTTGTATGACAGGTACCGTTATTTTTGGTACTAAAAAATGAAAAACGAAAAATTATGAGATGATAGTCAAAACCACGGAATACACCGACGACGCCAACGCCGACGCGACCCACTTTTTTCGCTGATAGAATAAATCGTCTTTAAATATTTCAAATCGAAACTATGACCTGTCAAAAAGCCAATTTTAACCATTTATGCGTTGAATGGGGAAAAATAAATTGATTTATTTTTGATTTAAAAATCAATTTTGCAGATTTAAATTTTTCAGCAGATTTACTCTTCACGGTACCTGCTAACACCAAAATAATTTACAGCTATCAGTTTGCAAATACAGTGGTGGTCCAGTATAACGAATGCCGATATAACGAATGAACACTTTTTTCAAGTCCATTATAGGTATTCTTTATAACGAACAAATAACGAATTTCAGAAAATAAAAAAATAAAAAAGCAAAATTCTACAAACATATAATATAAATTTGTAAAGCAACTCATTACTGTAAATAATGTGGTAATATCTTTGTGTCTTTATGATAAAATTTGAAGATACATACAGAATTTTCCATAGCTGAAATTTTTTTTTCGTGTTTTTTTATGTCCAACTAATTCGTCTTCGTTTATGTAAAAAGATGCTCAAATTTTCGTTCGCTATGCATAGAACTGTAACGGATTTGCAAAATACCGTTTTACTTTCTATTTACCTAAGGATTTGTAAGAAAAAAGTATTCGATATAACGAATTTTCGATATAACGAATGCACTCTGAACATTATATCATTCGTTATACTGGACCACCACTGTATGTTTTTTGATTTGATTAATTTATTTCAGATGTGAAAATTGTGTTCAAAATATGTGAGAAATATTCGCTCATATTTCTACTTTAAAAGTGCATGAAGAGAGCAAGATATTTTTGAAATAGTGATACAGAAACGAAACTAAATCAACAAAAATAAATCAATTTAAAATCGTCTTCTATTCACCACGAAAAAAAAAAACAATTTTTAAATTAAATCCGAATTTACCAATGGAAAACCTCCATAAGATTTAATTTGTCTAGAAAAATTGTTTTTTTTTTTTTACAATTTCCTAAACAACTCTATTTTTCCTAAACAGGATCTATTATTTTTTGGTTGGAAGGAATTCGACAACAGAAAGCCATGTTGTAATGAAAGAAACAACAGCGCTAATTGGGTTCTTCGGGAACAGGTGTTCTCAGAACTGCCATTTTACCTAGTGAAAGAAACAATAAATATTTACAAACACGAATAAAAGTAAAGTCAAATGTCACTTTTCCGCACACAATTAATGGTCCGGGCAAGGCAATTAATTCTATGCGAAAGAAGAGCGGAGACTTCTCCAAGCAATCTGCTATAGTGCTTCAATTATCAATTTCGCTCGTCGAATGATGCGTACTGCAAAACGAAAAAGAGCTGGAATATTTTTTGTTTATGATTTCGTTGTGTCATTTTTGTATGGAATTTTTCGTTTCTCATTATAGCAGCACAGTAGGCTAGGCTTTAATAAACAACACTTATAAGCCCATTTGCTTAAACGAAACTTATGTCCCTATCAATTGGTAATCCGGGAGAATGATTTGATACGTGTGAACCCTTGTGGAATGATTCTGAAAACAAAATCAGAAGCAAATTTCAATTCTTATCAGAAGAAGAACTCTCATTCGAAAAGGCCATAAAATATTCAACAGAAGCGCCTATGTTCTACTTTTTCGTCAGAGTAAACTGACACATAAGCTCTTATGTTTGACTTTAATATTTTTAAGTGTTGTTGTAGCAAACTGCCCTTATAGTTTCGAACGACAGGGTTGGGATCCCAATTCACTTATAAGTAAACAGGGTATCCCTTTCTACACTGACGGTTCAAAAATGGAATCAGGAACAGGTGCTGGAGTGTTTTGCCAATCTCTCAACATCAGAGCGTCATATACACTCCCGGCTGACTGTAGTGTCTTTCAGGCCGAGATCTTTGCCATTAGAAAAGCAGCTGAATTGGCACATCACGAAAAGCTAAACTCTTCGGAGATTACTTTTTTCGTGGACAGCCAGGCTGCTATCAAAGCCTTAGCCAGTGAGACCATAAGATCAAAAGCAGTTTTAAACTGTAGGAAGGAATTAAACAAAATCTGCCACGCTAACCAGGTAAAGCTCTGCTGGGTTCCCGGACATAGCAATATAGAAGGGAATGATATAGTAGATGAACTAGCCAGGAAAAGGTCAGAAGCAGACACAAGTAGTAGCGACCATTCAGTTAGGGGACCACTCGTCCCGATTGGGGTACTCAAGAGGAAGATAGACCTTAAACTAAAAGAGAAAATCAATATCTCCTGGAAATCCAGGAACGACTGTGTAATCTCTAGAAGTTTATGGCCTAACACAAATGAAAAGGAAACTCGGTATATTCTATCGCTGAGTAAAAAGAACATTAAAATCTTGATAGGTGTACTAACAGGTCATTGCGCCATTGGCACAATGGCTAACAGAATAGGGGCATTTGCACCCGATTTTTGTAGGAGCTGTCAGGATGAGGAGGAAATGGAGACCATTAAACACCTGCTCTGCGACTGTCCGAACCTGCAAACCAGCCGACTCCGTCATTTCGGAAACAGGTTTGTTGGAGAACTGGATGATCTAGCACAGGTCTCAATGGCAAGCATGAGGAAATTTATAGATAGCACAGGCTGGTTCGTTAACGAGCCAGTCTACGCTAATCGACAGAATTGAGGAGCATCGATGCTAAATTTTTACTCTTACAGGGGATCACAATGGACCAATAGGCCCCCGTGTACGCAACAGCTTCATGCTGTGCACACCCCTTATAACCTAACCTAACCTAACCTACGACTAAAATAATTAGCTTAAGATATACGTACATAAGTAGAAATTAGCCTGATTGAAGCAAACACATCTGACCAAGCATACTTTCAAACTTTTAAAGTATATACAATTACCATAATGGTAACTCTATTCACAAGATAATTTTGACTAAAAGTCTTATAATTTGCACGCGTGTCCAGATAATCTCGTGTTTATATCAATTGAAACAATAAAATTATATTATTACGACTCGATTGCGAAAAACGCGAAAGTAATTATATATTCCATATATAAATGTATTCCATTTATAAAAAGAAACTACTACGTTATACCGACATTTGTATGTATGTAATGTTCATTAAATTTCAACATAATAAAAATTCGACACCAAAAAAAAATTGTCCATAATAAAAATAACCTCATTTAATAATTATTTCAATTTGAGAAGATTAGAAGAAAGAAAATTCAATTATTTGTATCTAATCTTTGGCTTTTTATAGCAAGTTTTGAGTTTATGATGAGATTAGACTTTATTGGAGATTCTAAATCTAGTTGGTTGGAATTTTGAAGTTTTATTTCATTTACCTACATATAGCCTTCTCTTATAGAGTATAAATTAAATTGTGTTGCGAATTTTCAAAAGAAATGCTATGTTCCAAGTTTAAAGATAATCAACCTATGGATGCGTCTGAACACACATGAAGACGGAAAGAACTGCAAGAGAGTTACGTATACATCTTCTCACCCTATTCAACCACACAACCCAGATACTTTCAATAAGCCACTTGAAACCGAACCAACAACGACGCTCAGTTTTAATAGCATTCCCACATTCCTGAGCGATAACGTAAACAACGTTCGATAACATAAACATTGGTCCCCTACAAATCTTATAACATATACTTGGACAATGGACAATCTTCGATGTGACCAACAACCACCACTTCGGATAACATAAACATTGAACGATCTTCGATGCGAGGAATCAAGATCACACATCGAACATCATCACCATCTTAACCGCAGCTCCAGCAACCATCACTTACTTCTAGTTTCACCATCATCGTGTACAGTCAAAGATATTGTTCTTTTCTAATAAAGTTTATATTCTTTTTAAAAAGTGTTTTCTTTCTTCTTAAAAGTTATTTAGAGCCTCTTTGTTTGTCTCCCCTCTCATCGTAATTTATATAATGATGTATAAACATTTATGCCAGCCGGCGCGGCAGTGGTAGGGTAAAACTAAAAAAATGTCACGTTCCGTGTTGTACGTTACGTGTAATTCTTTCCGTGTTGATATATTTAGCACGTTACGTATTATGCTTTACGATACGATAGCTTTATGAACGTATATTGGGTAAAAACTCGGCAATCGGACGGCTCTCACGTTTTTTGTATGAATTCATAATGCCATTTAAAATTAGTACAAATATACGATTCGATTCATTATAATGTTTAATGCTTTGTCTTAAATCTACAACTTCAAATCAAATATTTTTTAATTTTATCTAGGATATTAGAAAATCATTATATTTCGCCCTGGTGGTGGTCCTTACCATCTCGTATTCGAATGCTGGTAGAATACTAGCGGCATTTGTGTTTCCTGGCAAGAGTCATTTTATGATGCACAAGACTCTTATAAGAGAGCTTCTTAAGAGAGGACACGAGGTACTGCTTTATATTCTTCTTGTTTATTATTTAGAAACAACTTGACGAACTTGATTTATTTTCAGGTAACCTTTATAACAAGTGACTCGATGGGAACAAACGTCACACCCAATTCCAATTACACAGAAGTGCTTATACCTCCTTATGACTTTTGGTCTGATGGTAATTTGAAGATTTCTGAACGAACTCATTTTGCTTTAAAATTAATTACACAAACTTCAATTTCAGTTCAAGCTCACTTCAAAACTGACAATCTATTCGAACTTACCAGTCTCACTTTGAGGGATTTTTTGAAAATGTTAGAAATCATTGGACTCAAAACCACCGAGCATGCTCTCCAACAACCAGGCGTTCAAGAACTATTCAATCGAACAGATACACAAAATGTCTATGATCTCTTAATTGCTGAGCAATTCTATCAGGAGGCATTTTTGACGTTGGCTTCCAAATTTAACATACCAGTGATTCTATCGAGTACTTTAGGTTATGAGTCGTATATGAGTCAAATGATGGGTGTGATTACACCTTGGTCTTTTGTACCTCATGCGTTTTTGCCATTCGATGATAGAATGAGTTTTTTGGAGCGGGTCTCGAACACATTTGCTTCGTTGTACCAAGACTACCATAGGGAGTATGAATACTTCCCGAAACAAGATGCATTGGTGCAGAAGTATCTGTCACATTTGCCAAGTAGGTATCTACATAAATATTTTTTGCTTTTCCAAGTGAATTTTAAGATTTTTTTTTTTAAATTTTAGTGAAAATCTCAAAAGTTACCGAAATGGAAAAGAACATTTCGGTGATGCTTTTGAATAGTCATATACCCCTGACAACAGTTAGACCAACTATAGAGGGGATGGTTCCGATTGGAGGTGTGCACATCTATCCACCCAAACCACTGCCGGAGAATATCAAAAAGTTCTTAGACGGAGCTACGGATGGGGCAATATACTTCAGTTTGGGTAATAGCAATGCATGCATGGTAAAATTTAAATTTTAATTACTAATTGATGTTGTTTTAACAGGAAGCAACGTTAGAAGTGCCGATATGCCCGCAGAAATGCTTAAAATATTCCTTGAAGTCTTTGGGAGTATGAAACAGAGAATTATTTGGAAATTCGAATCTGACAATATTCCAAAATTGCCATCGAACGTGATGGTGCAGAAATGGATGCCACAGAGTGATATACTGGCACATCCCAATGTCAAAGTATTCATTACACATGGTGGTTTATTTGGCAGTCAGGAGGGTGTTTATCATGCAGTGCCCTTGTTGGGAATGCCGTTTTATTGTGATCAGGTTTGTATATTGAATAGAATTTAAATTTTTGATTTGAATTTTCATTCATCAAAGAGAAATCAAAAAAAAATCTTTAAAAACAAGAGACCGAATACAATTTGTTGCTTCTTTGCTTTCATTTATGATTGGACAGGTGCTTCTTCAAAATCTAAAGATATTAATTATGTATGTGTTTAACAAATTTAGCGAACTTTTGTTTGAAATTGAGAAAATTGTTTAATTTTAAAGTTACCCTTTTCTTTCTCTTTTTTGTTTTGTTCTATTTTTCTTTCTTTCCCTGTTTCTCTCTGTATCCCTTCTTTTCTCTTCTCTTTGTAATTTCTTTTGACGTTCCTTTTACCTTTTCTTTTCTTCGCTTTACTTTACTTCACTTCACTTCTTGTATCGCTTCTCTTAACTTCACTTCTCTTGTATTATCTTCCTTTTCTTCTTTTCTTTTCTCTCCTCTACTGCTCGCTTCTTTTCTTCTGGACTCTTTTAATATTAAATCATTTTTAGTAGATACCTTCTAAGATTCTAACATAAAGGTTACACTTCAAGCCTGATTGAAAATGCGACGAGAAAATGAGACTTAAGCTTCAGCATGACGAGTTCTCTTAGTAGTTGTTCTCCCTTAAAATCCATTTTTAAACAATGAAATAATACTAATTACACAATATATAGTCAGTTGTCATGTTGGCCAGTTTTTCGAATTTTCAAATAATTGACGTGATAAGACAAAGAGAAACGCTTTATATCTAGTGTAGGTATATTTTAATTATTCAAAACTGGTTCTTAAGAGAGGTGACTACGAAGAGAACTATAGTCATGCTGAACTCTCCTTTTCTCGTCGCATTGTGCACCCTTATGCTGACATCACGTTTTCACGTCGCTCTTGTTAAATAGGCTTTAGTCTTGCGTGGCCATGACCTATACTTCACCCAACAAGATCTATAATAAATATTCGTAGTGAAATCATTTTTTATTAAATTTTCTTTCCTTTCAGCATCTCAACATGAACAAAGCCAAAAAAGCTGGTTATGCTATTACTCTTAAATTCCAAGAAGTAACCGCCGATTTATTAAAAACATCTCTTTTAGAGCTTATAGAGAATCCATCATATAAAGAGAATATTCAGCGAATTTCTGATATATTTCGAGATCGGCCCTTAAACCCGAGGGAGACTGCAATGTATTGGGTGGAATATGTCATCCGTCACAAGGGTGCACGACACATTCGATCAGCTGGCCTTAATATTGCCTGGTACCAATTCTATTTGTTGGATGTTATTGGATTTATAGTTCTAGCAATTTCAATAATTGGTGGAATTATTTGTATGGCAATACTTAAGTTGGTGGGATTTAAAAAACCAAAGGAAAAAAATAGTTAAACAAATGTATGTTACCTAAATGAGTATGTATATGTTGGTGCGTATTTTAATAACCCTTTTAGAAAATCAAACAAAAAGCCGAAAAAGAAAACATTTTTAAAAATTATAACGGAAAATTACTTTTGTTTCGTCAAGATTTCGTCAAAATTATAAATCCTGTTTTATGTCAAATTTAAATAAATTATCATAAATTGATCTTCTCTTTGGCAATTTTTTTTACTACACTTTCCGAAATACCATCCGGATTACCATAAAACGGAACGTATCTGTCTGTCACCATTTGTCATTACAATCCTAGGATTATGAAATATAAAATTCTTAAAAAAAAAAAATATTTCTTCAAATACAAACAAATAAAAATTTCTTCTCAAAAAGCCTTTATTTCATTCAATTTACTTAAAAACAAATGGCTAATTCCTGCTCCGGTAAATACTCAGACCCATCACAGCATTTTGTTAATGTTTGGAACCTGGAAATATTAAAAGATAAGGTTATTTAAGTGGATTTAATCACAATAATCTGTTGTAATTTATTGTTTTAAAGTTCAAACAATGTATTTTTAATGAAAGATAGTAACGTTTTTCTGACTCTTATGGCTGATTTCCAATGACGCGTTGGCGTTAGTGATGCGTTCGTATACGTTTACAAGCATTACGGACGCGTCGACATGACAGATGACTTTAAGAGAATCAGCTGATTAAAAAGAATTGCAGTGTCATTCTGCAAATCAAATGTTAAGGTCTTTAAATTTAAAATGAACAACAATTAATCAGTTGTCGAGAGTAGAAATAGTTGCTAAAGCAGTCTTTGCTGCTGTTTCAGCCTATGAAGAGGTTTAAGAAGAAAAACCAAAACGGCGTTGGTTAGGTTCCGGAGTTCCATCTTAGAATAGATGAAGAATTATTTGCCTTAAATTTTGATAAAATGAAAGCAAAAGACCCGGAAAATTTTTTTTCAAAACAACAAGGATGTGTCGTCAACCCTTCTACTCATGCTCCTTCACTAAAATAATACATTTCTCTTCAAAAGAAATCTTTTAAGACAATTTTTATTCTATAACTTCAAATTTATGTACAAATATTTATTTCAAAATCTAATTATATTCTTACCTCTTGAAAACAAATTCAAATTTTTTTGAACACACACAAGATACATATTAACTAACATTACTGTCAAAACGCACGCAGAAGTAGATATTTTTCAACTTTTGCGTTGAGGAAGCTTATGTTACGTTGGTTTGCGTACCTGCTAATAGATGCCAAATCGTAACATTATTGTCCAACGCGTCATTGTAAACACTATACATAAATTTCTATGTCTGAACTTTCGCGTTGACAGAAGAATCTTTCAAAGCGACGCCCAACGCGGCATTGGAAATCAGCCATTATGTATTTTGTTCCTAAGTACCTACATAGGTACGATACGAATATCTTAATTTCCAGAATTCCAAAATTTTTAAAGCTTCTGATTGGCCAGCTGTCATAAAAATTTTTGAAAATTCAGATGATATCAAAAGATCCAAAAATTCATATATGCATTGAACGCGCACAAGTTGAACATCAAATGATCGTCATTTATGACACAGAAGTTGCAATCGTCCTGCTTGCACATCACATGTCTCTTTTGATGAACATCAAATGTTTTTTTTTGCAAGCGCATTTGCATTTTCGAACAAAAGCTAAAACAAAACAAAATTGTTATTCAGATTTTGTGAGAAAGTGGAACTACCATATGTCTGTCTCTTTCGTCACCTCCATTTTGTACTACCTGCAGATGATGTTTTCTAACATGCGAATTCAGTAAAATGTGTATACCTATGCGTTTTCCAATAAAAGACTTTTGTAGTTTGCGTTTAAGAAAATTCTGCAAATGCAAAAGCAGATGACGTTTTAGAAAACGGTCTATTTTTGCTTTGACATCAACAAGTAGAAGTTACTCCATTTGAATTGTTTTTAAATGTAATAAATAGAATGACGCCATTCCAACACTAGTTCAACTGTAGTGCAACATATAGCGTTGACTATTATACGACGCCTCAAGAGTTATCTTTTCCGAATTAAATTAGTGTAAAAAAGACAACAATAGCAGTGAGGACGAAGAAATTGTGGTTGAACTAATAATAAAAATACGAAAAAGGGTTAAAACGAAACTTCAAAATGAGTCGCCGAAACCTTGGCCCACTACTCACAGGGTTTCTCGTTTTATATTTGTTCTTTTTTACAATCATTAGCTATGTTTGAAGATAGCTAGGAACAAATTGTCATCGTCCGGGGTAAATTATAACGAAATTCAAAGTAAACGACTGAATGGTGTCACTGAACACATGCAGCTCTGCAATATTGATATGGCATACAACTGGTTTTTGTCAATACTCAATATGTACAGTTATCTCCAAACGTTTGTTAAAAAAAAAAAAATGCTTAGTCAATTCATGAACCAATGTTTTATTCTCTGAATGTATTCATGCCAAGGTACAGAGCAAGTACATGCAGATACAAATGTTTGTTCCGGAATTGGATTTCAAAAATAATTATTGTAATTTACACTCTGCATCGCTGTATTAAATACTACATTTATTAAGTTGCGTTTTCTTATAAAATAAAATTATTTTATGCAGCTGATAATTTATTTTCGAACTTTAATATATATTTTAAAATAATACTAAAGCTAAGTGTACAGGATTGGTAGATTTTACAATATTATCAGATCTGTCAGTGCCAACTTCTGACAGTAAATTGTAAGAGATTGGTAGATTTTCTACCAACCGTGTACACACACAACTAATTGACAGCTCATTAGTCTACCAATCGTGTACACTTAGCTTTATCCTCGCATTATTTGCATTCAGCAAAATTCGGGGTTTTCAGAAACTTCTTAGTCAAAGCAATGAGGAATATTAAAATTCAAAATTAAAAGCTTATAATAGAACTCTAAATTGATTAAATAAAGTTACTCCACCTAAGCGGTTTTTTGCTGAATTTTGATATTTGAGAATTATTGGAATATTATTTTCAACTCAAATCGAAGAAAAAAAATTAAGAAACAGAATTTTTACTTTACGGAAATGTAAATATTTTTATTTTGAGTTATTTTAATAAATGTAGATATTGTCACAAAAATGGTAATACAAAATTTAAATAATAAAAACAACTTAAAAAAAAATATAAATAGTGTATTTCATTAACTTAGTAAGTTTATTTGATTGATATTGGTTAAGATATAAAAGTGAAAAGTTAAACAAGCGATTAACGCTAACTTCAAGTAATAGAGTTTAATCAAAAATATATTTAAAATAAAAAAAATCAGATATTTAGAACTGGTGTTTAATAATTTCCAGAGATCTGGATTTTTTGAGTCATGCTGCGTGTTTCTTCGACTTTCGATTCACGGCGAACATTATAGCGACCAGTTGTGTGTTCTTCCTGTTCCATTTTACGAACATTGCTCTGTTGTTGGTTGATAGCTGTCATTGCATTCTTCTTCTTCTCAACAATACGACTTTCCTCCTCCTGAGTATCGGTTCTTGTCAATTTGGTGGATTTTTTCTTTGGTGTGTTAACCTCGACGATTTCTGCGAAATTAATATAAATTGTGCATATTTGAAATTTATATTCATAATTTCCGTTTTCACATAAAATTTGTTCAAAAATATGAACAAAGCTTCACGAGTAATACCAAAATTTTTAGTCATTGTTTTTAAGGACTGTTTGTTTAAGATATTAACTGTACGTGCATTATATTAATTTTTTATTACAATTCAATTTTTGCTTGATATACTTTTGTCTTATTTTAGTTATTTTATATCTACATACATGCTTTTTGTGATTATTCAATTCAATATGGTTTAGTAATTTTTGTAATTAGATTAATTTAGGAATTTTTATCAATAACAATGGACGTATGTACACATGTTATTTTATTTTCTGGTTTTAAAATATATAATTTTGTCACAATGCTTGTCACTTATGCTTGTGATTGGAATATATGTCATTTTGTGAATGTACCATACATTTTTTCAAATAGTTATACGGGTTTTTTGCCACAAGTTGGTGAAAAAAAAAACATTACATTTTTGTGTTTACTTCCCAAAATTACCGATTTCTACCAATTTTACTCCAGAGTTCTGTCAAAGTTTTCAGAAAT
This sequence comes from Leucozona laternaria, assembly GCA_932273885.2. NCBI lineage: Eukaryota > Metazoa > Arthropoda > Insecta > Diptera > Syrphidae > Leucozona > Leucozona laternaria. The sequence goes on along the minus strand of OW026368.1, from coordinate 14,147,082 downwards.
TGGAAGTTTTTCTTAGTTCAGGAACAGACCTTAAGTCTCAATCATGAAATGTCAAATATATTGGAGAACAATTTTGTCAATGAAAAGGAGAAAGTGTTTGGTGACTTAGTTTTTTTTTGTATAGAGTTTGACAGCGAATTGTGAAACAGAGAGAAAAATTGTCAATAAATTCAGGTTACCAAAAAGACCTAAAAGCATCGGATGCATTCCCAAAAAATGTTTCCACCATGAAACGTCAAACACTTTAATGGGCCCTTCAGATTGTTGACGAAAGTCTTCAAGCATTTATGCAAAACGATACAACAGATCTCAGAAGCGTTGTGTTATTAGGAAGACGCTGGTATCAGTCTTCATGTTATCGGCTCAGTTCAGAGGTTCTCCTTTTTCCTGTTCGTTTAATACCCAAAATTAACAATTTATGTCATTTTTAGCTCAATTAAACTTTTTATATGACTTTTGACAGAACCCTGGAGTAAAATTTTTAGAAACTGGCAATTTTTGGATTTCAGAGATTTTTCTCCGTCCAAAAGAGAACAAGCGAATCCAAATTTTTTTTACTTCAAGATTTTGACAGCAAACTGAGAACTTAAGTTGAGGAATTTTGTTCATGTAACAGAGGTTGCTGAGGAGGTCCGGAATCTCATTTTTCTTTTCCCGTTACGAAGCTAGATCCAGCCACAATTTTGACACAAATGAAATTAATACAGCAATTACATTAGGTCTGTTCGTTTAATCCCCAAAACTGCAAATTTCTACCAATATTAGTCCAATTTTATTTTTTTAAGGGAATGTTCTATTCCCTAAGCATTTTAAATATATTCATCTTTTTGAGTAGATTAGCGTGTTTTTTGCATGAAAAAATATGACATTGCGAATTATTGACGCCCTAACAAAACAAAATGACGTTTCCATAGAAAATGTCAAAAACAATGGGGCATTCTAGCCGGCTGCAGCACACTGGCAACTGGCACTGTTAACACAGTTTTTCTGTGGAATAAGATTTAGGCCCTGAAAATGCTGTGCTATTAGCTAAGCCCATAGGAAACTTAGTTTTTATTCCATTTAACGTATAAATTGCTATGCTCCTCCTTATTTTCGAAAAGCTGTCAGCTTTATACTGGAACTGTTTGATTATTTTATGTCATTTCCGTCTTGAGGTAAGGAGTTTCTCTTTTTTCACTCCATTTACTCAAAATTTATTATTTTCGTTAGGAATAGAGCAGTTCCAAAATCCAATCGAAAACGACATTGATCTGTTTGTGAATCACCTTAAAACTGCGTTAAATTTGTTCAGTACTTTAATTTTTGACACTATAGTGAAGTCGATGATATAAAGAAACGTCAAAATTTAATCAATGAATTAAAATTAACCAACACTTTAACGAAATTAGGACACGGTCTTATTTTGATCTTACTCCAAGTATGATTTGATGTGTATCAAAAAAAAAAAACAGATACTCCTTTTTGACAACTCAGTGCCTGACTTCGAATTGAAGCAAAAAAGGAAAATAAACGTTTTTTCGTCTATTAGGCTGGTAGTGTACGCAACCGGTCAATTTCATGAGTCATAACGGATGCAAATGTTTATATCGACTGGCCTTCAAAATTTGTTTTGTAGTTAAAACGGTATTTTTAAAGGAACCCATGCATCATGGCTGAAACGAATTAAACGGAGCAAAAGCTAAAAACTTTGGAATGAAAACTCTACTTTACAGAAGCATAAAATAATTCCTGAAGGCATATATTGTATCATGAGCATTCTTATTAGATTTTGATGTGTAGCACTTGCTTTGAGCATATGCTCTGTTTCATTCGTATACCAGCCGGTGTATTCTTAGATTTCTTAGGATTTTGCATGCTTTGTTAATTATTCATAGTTCAAGATTGGAATTCCTCAAGAGTTCCTATGTAGGTATATTTAAAAAGGTGATGTGAAGTTAAAATTTAATTATTCAATATCATTAATCATTATAATGTTAACTTGTTTTTTAACTTATTTTTAGAAAATCGTTGAATTGTTATTAATAGTATCGGGACAGTATGTACATGCTATAGTATGTATATTTAAGAGTTGTTCAAGAATATAAAATGAAGTACGCCACTGAACTTTAAGTTAAATCAAATACAAAAAACAATCATGCAAATTTGAAACTCACCATCAAACCTCTGTGGAAGAGTCTTAACCGACTCAATAGTCTTGAAGATCTTCTCGCCTGGCTCAATGATTTCCTCTTCATAGTCCTCAATGATTTCCTCTTCTTCAGAATCGTCTGGGTTCTCCTTGGGCACCGGATCGTATACAGTCTTAACGGCCTTTTTGACAATACCCTCAGCTGTGACAGTGGTATAATGATATTCAGTACCACCTTCAATCTGGATTGTCTCCACAGTGGTCACTTCACCGGGATTCTCCGATGGAACGATTTTCTTGGTGCCCGATTGGGACTTCAATTTCTTAGTGGTTGTGATATTCTTGTGCTTCTCAGCATCCTTCAGTTGCTTCTTGTAGATTTGGATCTCCTCTTCGGTCATTTCAACTTCTTCCTCTTCGTAGATTGTCTTGCTGGTGGTAATGGTCTTGCCATCTTCCAAAACAGTACTGTAAGTGTACTCGTTTCCGCCGGGGACCTTGCTCGAAGTAACGGTGGTGGTCTCATTCTGAGGGAAATCGGCTGGTGGTGGAGGGGCTTTCTTGCTCTTCTTCTTCTTGTCCTTGGACGAGGTTGTCACACTCTTTGAGTTCTCCTCCTGAACAGATTCCTTGCGTACAATCGTCTTCTTGGCAGAAGTTTCGGTCTTCTTGCTAACACGACGAGTTTCTTCAACAGTCGACTCGTGCTTGGTATTGTATTCTTCATTGGAATCCTGATCTACTTGACGGACATTCCTCTGGTTGGACTCGACCATTTGCTTATTGGTGGATTTCTTCACATTTCTCTCCTCCTCCTCCTCAGTATTGGTCCTGGTCAACTTTGACGAAGGCTTCTTCTTTTGCTGAATTTTGGTGTTGCTCTCATCGACAATTTCTTGTTCAACAGCATCGTAGAAGGTCTTGGTACGCATGCTCTTCGAGCCATCATCATAAACAGTTGTATAGACTTCCTCATAGCCACCGGGAATCTCGCGAGTTATCATTGTGGTGTTCTTGTCGATTTGAACCACTTGGCCGGGCGACTTCTTAACCCTCTTCTTCTTCTCTTGCTGCTGCTTCAAGAGCTCCTCCTCGGTGACAGGCTTTGGATCGTAGAAGGTCTTTACTTGAGTCTTGACAGTACCATTCTGCTGAGGAGTGGTAATGTGGACTTCGTAACCACCTTCAATGTGCTTGTACAAAGTCTTAGCTTTTGTAACGGGATCGTATTCCACCTTACCATCTTGAATTTCAGCCGAAGTTAATTGTCCTACAAAATCAATTTATATTAAAAAAAAAAATAAACAAACAAAATGACAACCCCGCGATTGAGCTTCTTTTTTTTTTTGTTATAGATATGAATTGGAATCCATTTTGAATGTTAATGCAAGCCCCCATCATTTGAAAAAAAAATCGTTAAATTTAAATTTAAGAATATAATTTATTTTTAAAAATTAAATTTTGTATTATTGTTTTTGTCCTTTAAACTTATAAGCTAATTTATTTAAAAATTCATAGCATTTATTAATTATTAGTTGCTATTTGGATTTTCTGGACTTTTGCCTTGCTGGCGGTTGTGGAGTTGGTTTGTTAGTAGATTTAACAGGACTTGGAGTTGTTACGTTTAAGGCTACAAGCTTCTTAGCGGTTTCTTTTATTTCAGTTTCAGGCGGCGGTGTTACTGAGCCTTTGTCGTCTGCAAAAAGAAAGTGTTTGTTTTTTTTTTGTAACTTTAAGTCCATTGTTTTTTAATCAATGTGTTTTTTTCTTTTCTTTTTCAACAAAGATGAGTGTTGTATGATCTACAAAATTAAAAATTGATGCGGTGTATTTTAAGTGAAAAAGAAAAATGCTTTATTTTGAGTTTGTTTCAAAAGAACGTTGTTGTTGTTGTATTTCTTGGTGTGATTCGGTGTTGATGGGTGAATATTAACACAACATTAAAGAAAAATAAATAAATGCATAGACTAATCTTACTTACGATTCGAAAAGCTTGAAAGAAAAGCTGACTTGTCAGTAGAAATAGGGAAATTTCCAAATCTATCAACGTCAAAAATGACAGCCATCATTTTGTTGAAATTAGTAGGCGCGACATTGTCAAGCAGAAATAAGAGGTGGAAATAATTTGTTCTCAGGTTTGTTATTAAAATGTAATTCCAATTACCATAACCTTGATAGTTTTATAAACATATGACACACCTGTCAGTTTCAACAAAGTGTTAATTTTGATATTTTCAAAGAACCGAGAGAACAATATATTGCTATTTGCTGAAGAACTTTATAAAGTACGTGGTTTGGTAATATTCTTTCCAACAAAGTTCAAAAATGGAGCGGCCATAAGTTTTGTGCTTAAGCCGCCATTTTGAAAAAAAAAACGTGTTTTAAGAAAAATGTTGAAAACAGCTCATCTTAAAAAATATTTCTGAACGTGTGACTGGACGCCAAAGCTCCGCCCGAAAAGTCTTTGAATCCAACACCGAGGAACGGTGCAGTAGAGGGAGGAGGACCGCGACTTAAGAGACGCACACAAGTAGAAGAGGACCTTAACCAACTTGGCGTGCGAAAGTGGAGACCGCTAGATAGGGACCGAGGTAACTGAATTTAAAAATTCGTAAAAGATCAAAGAAATGCAGTTAAGATATTGAAGAAACGGTGAAGATCAACCTGGAATAATAAACCCAAATTTTGTTTTTTTTTTTTGAAATAATTTCAAATGGACGTTATTCAGTTGAAAAATATTTCAAGAGTCTGCGTATTTTGGAACCAATTGAAAAAGTCTTGAGAATTTTTAGGAGTTAATTTAAAAATTCTCGTGTTAAGTGCTTATACACAAAAACTAAATATTTCAACATAACTATTCCATTGACATGCAACAGATAAGAAATTTCAATTTTAAAAGTGCTGAAAATAAAAATAAATAATGTTAATTAACATTAAAACCGAAAAAAAAGATAAAATTACAGAAAAAATAAAACATTTACTATACTACTATTTAAAAAAAAAAACTCTATATTTGAATCTTTAGCATATTTTTTGTTTAGTTTTAAATAAAAATATTTAGGAACACATAGAATTGTAAATTTTAACTTTTTTTAGTGATACAACATATAGCCATGAATATATTGAATAGTGATGTTTTTTTTTATAAATTTTATTGTTTTCTTATTTGATTTTTCTTAATATAAAACAATAACATATTTTCTAGCTAAGTTATGATTTATGATGTGATAACAATATGAATTTTCATATAATAATGCTGAAAAACAAAAATCTTCTACAATCACAAATTCTATTTATAATGCAAAATAATTACTTGTTTTTCTAACAAAAACAATGAAATGAAATGTGAATAAATAACACATTCTAAAAAAAAATTATTGATAAAATTATAAAAAAAAAAAATTGTGATTCATAGTCTCGAGAGTTCTGATAATAATTTTTTTTTTCTCTCAGTGTAACATGCATCAAGTATTCAGTGTTCCGTGCATTACACCATTCTTTTTTTGTTTTGTTGTTCTTGTATAACTGATATGACATTGTATTCGTATGCTTGTGTGTGTGTGTGTTGAATTTAATTTTTTTTTTTATTTTTTTTAAATTCAATTACTACCATCATCAGGTTTGACAGACGCTTCAGGTTTCGATTCAAGAGTTTCTTGGATTTTCTTCCATATGTTGTCGAATGAGTCCCTGCCTGTGTAGTCAATATTTCCAGTTTCCCAGCATTGGCGTCTCATTGAAGCTTCGTAAGCTTCTTGTTCGCTAGAACGTGGTTCACCCAAACGAACTTGAGCTAGAGCACCAGGTAAACCAGCCTAAAATAATTGAAAAAAATTAAATTAATATCAAATTTACACTGTAAGAAATATTTTTTTTTTTGATAAAAAATTTTATGTATGTACTATGAATCCCGGAAATGAAACATTAAATAATTTATTCGTGAAACTATTGTTAATATGGGAATTAGTTGTGATACATGTTTTAGTATTACATCGACCATCATTGGTAGATCCAAACAGACGGTTAGCAAGCTAGAAGAAGAATAAGCCAATCACCTTTTTTGTGTTAAAATTTAATTATTTTTTTACTTAAAATTCTACTTCGAAACTAATTTACTACGAAGTACTAAATATAAAAAAAATATATAGGAAGCCCAGAATAACACACATCGAAAACTAAATACGTTTCAACGCAAATTTTGTGCAGTGTAAATTGATATTGTGAAATTATTGTGTACTGAAAGAAATATTTGGATTGTTTCAATTTATAAATTAGAATATAAAATGCAAATTTTGATTTTTAAAAATTAAAATCTTATGGCACGAAAAATTTTGAAAAATGTATGACTTTCTAAAGATGTAAATAAAACTAATGTAGTTATGTAGATAAAAGTATTTTAAGCAGGTAGGTGCATAAATAATTAAATAACTATACACGTAACAAAACCTTTTTTAATTTTATTAAATCGTTTTTTGCTTTTAAAAACAAAATGTATTGTTTTCTTAAATGGCGCCCAACAAATATACCTAACTTTAAAATTATTTAATCACATTAAGAAATCAATAAAGAAGTAAAAATAAAAAAGAAAATTTGGGTGCAAGCATAAAACAAGACCAACCAAAACATTCAATTTTTCTTAAATGGCGCCCAACAAATAAAATCAGATTAAGAAATCAACAAAGAAGAAAGAAGTTGACAATATGAAAATGTAGGAGTAGGTTCAGGAACAAAATACCAAATACATATGGATATTTGGATATTTATCCTTATGCTATTTAAGCAGGTGACCAAATTTAAGCATTTTTAGAAAGCAATATAATTCAATTTTTTACTAAATGATCGGTTAAGAAAATCCTTCTACTAAAAGTAATATGGATGCAGCTGCCTAGGTCTAGCATCCTTTAGCGGTTGGCAAACTTAAGACACCTATAGTTATATTTTTTTTGTTCAATCGGGCGAAATTGCTTGTCCTTCCTTTTAAGGAATAACAATCCCTATAAATTCAATTCAATTCAATTTGAAGCATCACTGACAGCAAAGTACAGCATTTTACAATTCTCAATAAAAAAAGATTAATATCTTCTACAAAGCAGTGAAGCATTGCCACCCATAAATACACCTTGTGAAGCATTGCCACCCATAAATACACCTTGAATTTCACCTCATTTTGTTTATAAAAGCGTCAGGAAAGTACTTTGCTATCAACCAAAGCTTCGATATTAATTGTCAAAAGATAACAAACTTTTCTCATTAAAAAAAAATTCAAAACAAACCTTGCTGTCTGGTTCATTACTTCTTGACATTTAGTCAATTATTTTGTATTTATTTTGTTTACTGTATGTAAATACCCGAGCGAAACAAAGTGTTTTCTACAACAGCCTTTTTCTATACAGCCTTGTCGTAATTTTAGTTTTTTTTAAGTTCTCAATGAATTGAATTTAACTTTCGAAAATAAATCACATACATACCTATACATGGTTGCTATAATTATACACATATACACATTTTAGGAATCGTGCCAAAAAGATTTAACATTTTTATACGCAGTTGTAATGTCAACAAAAAAAAAGTGTTTAAAATTTCAACAAAAAATGTGGTTGCTTTTGAATTTTTGCTGTTTTGTTTTTCTAGAATCATCAACAAAAATTAATTTTGAACTTTCGCTTTCCATTAAATTAAAAATTGTATCTTTTTCTTCCTAAATGAAATACAAAAGTTTTTTTTTTTTCGTAAAATGTCTGATTTTTGTTTGTGAAATAAATAGATTTCGAAAATCAGGGCAGTTCAACTTTTTTGAAATGTAACCAATTAACCACTCAATAAAGGTCACTATGTTCAGCGAAATTTTATGGATTGTAAAAGGTCCCCAAATATATGATCAAAGTTATAATTTCGAATTATCACAATTTGCTGTCAAATCTAAAACGAAAAAAAAACCCAAGTTTACGAAATTAGGTCTGTTTGTATCTTTTTTTAGCAAAATGTGTAAAACCTGTCAAAACATTTAAGAGAGAACGAATTTCTCAAAAATGGAGAAACTTACAAGAAAGTTAACATAAACGCATTGAACCACTTTTGTGTACAAAATTCGTAAGACTGCTTTTACATTACAGCGATTTTTAATCTTCGTTTCTCCTTTGGTTTCCTTCTAATTGCAAATATCTTTTACACGACAGCGATTTTTAATGAAAAGTTTACTTTGTGCAAGTGAAGAAGTATCTTCTCACTGCACTCTTTACTTTACTAGAGTTATCGCTCATTCTTCTTTGTGCTTTTCCTTTTTGTTCGAATGTGTTTTATTTTCATTCGTCATCGACTCAGATAACTTCGCTTAATCAAGTGGAGTAAAGAGTGCAGTGAGATGATACTTCTTCACTTGCACAAACTAAACTTTTCATTAAAAATCGCTGTCGTGTAAAAGGTATTTGCAACTAGAAGGAAACCAAAGGAGAAACGAAGATTAAAAATCGCTGTAGTGTAAAAGCAGTCTAAGTTATCCAATGGAGGGGAAATTTTTTTCTCTCTCGATGTGCTCTCTCGTTCCTCTCTCTTTTCCGAGTTAACAAACAGGAATTTGTGACGTTACCAAACAGACCAAATAGGTGAAAACTTCAAGTTACCAAACACATATCTTACTTATTGTAGTAGATTTTTTCGTTAACGTCACTTTACTATCCCACGAACATTTTGTTTTTATTAATGGAAAACCCGTAGCTTAACTCATATTGCATGGTTTAATTAACTCGTGGAATAAAGCGTTTTTTTATTAATAGGGCTGAGAGTTTAAAAATGAATTCCTCTAAAACTATTTGACATTTAAAATTTAAACGTAGTTCAGTTAAGGTGCTTTGGATAAAAATGGTGCAACTCTGCAATATAAAAATTAACAAAGTCTTTGCTTGTCGGAGTGCAATGCTAAAAGGAGCACAAAAACCTTTACCAGCATACAGTACCTTGTCATGTCAACAAACAACAAAAAAAAAATCGTCACAATTCTTGAACAGACCCTTTCCACATGACTTAAATAGCTTTTAGGAAAGAAAGCAAGGAAAGTGAACAAAATCGAAACAGTTAACGACTTGCAGAGAATTTTTTGACATTCCTTTTCACAATCCATAGCATTTTTAATGACATTTATGCTTCAATATTAACCTCACACTTATCAATAAACTAGCAAGGTATATGAAATTGGATCACTTTTAATGCAATAAGGGACTTTACGAATCTGTAGTCAACCTTTTCACGTTGAAAGCAATTTATTTTGTTGAAACTGACAGATGCAAAATTGCAGAGCAAAAACAATAAGTGATTTTTATCTTTAAAGATGATTTTGCTCAATTTTAATTTTTTAAACTGTCATTTAACCTCAATAATTCCACTATTTATCTTAATATATATATATCTCAATCTATGCCAGTATTTGCTTTCAAAAATCGATAAACAAATGTCAGATTGAACAAAATGAAGACTTTGACGTTTGTGAATAAACGAGCGATGAGTATACTACTATTAGGGGGGTTCACATTCAACGACGTGTCATTCGACCTAAGTCGTTTTGCTAGCGTTCACATTCAACGACTATCTTATCGACATCATTTTCAAGGAAATTTTCATTATTTGCACCAATCCTAGCGCATCCATTTTATTTTTTCCGCTCTCTTTTTGTTATTAAATTCGATTGCAACCCATTTTCTTTAAATCTTACTTAAAAAATAGAAAAAAAAAGATGTAAAATTGAAATCATCGGTCGTTCGACTGGTGTCCACATTACAAAAATCTGACATAACGACATGTGTTGATGAACATGTCGTTGAATGTGAACCCCCCTATTTGTAAAAAAAAGCCCCGTTGACACAAAAACTACGATTGATTGATATACGAAAAATGAAAAAAGACTATTCATAGGAAGAATACTTTCTGAGGCACAAATTTGACATGGACATTTTTTGAAAAAAGTTATCGTTATACTGATCTTAACTGAGAACTGAGCTTAACCATGCCATCAATTCAGCATATTTGGAAGAAAAACCTTGTTCTTTGCAAGCCTTAAATAAACTTCTGCGCTAATATTCTAAAGCAATAAATATTTTAAGTTTAAAAAATAAAGTTTAACAACATTTAAGCAAGATACAATACAATTAGGTATATACTGTGTTAGTAAGTACAGTTTCAAAAATATTTACACACATAATATGGTTAAATTAAGAGTATCCCATATAATTACCTTGAGGAAGATTACTATATTGTTTTTTTTTTTTTTTTTTTGTTTTAGTTAATTTTAATAATTTGTTTATTATTTAAATAATATTTTTTGTATATTTTTGTATCCCATATGGTGTAAGTCAATGACTGCATGCATAGTGCTTAATCCCTTGTAACGAAGACGAGGACTTCAATAACATGGAAACCCGAAAAATATGTTAAACAAATTAAATTAAATTAAAAATAAAAAAAAAATTTTATAATACGATTACATTTAAAAAAATAATTAATTAATGAAACAGAAATTGCATGAGACTACATAATGTTTATGAGAAGACACCACTGTTTTATTTTTTTTTTTTTTTATTTTTTAACGATCCCAAGTTTACTGACTACATGCCAAATTCGAAATTTGAACTTGAAGAGCAAAATGCTCGTGTACTCGTATAATACCAACCTCATTTCCGATGGGATTTTTATTTGAGTCGTATTGTGTGGCAACAGGTAAATCCTGATAATCGTCACTACTCTCATCACTACTTTCGCTCGATACTGTTATTGCACTCGAGTCTAAATTGGGTTCAGGTTGTTGATTTTTTTTCTCATCCAGTAGAGCTTCGTTGAGCGATTGATTTAATTCATTTTCTGAAAGTGTATGGTGGGTGTCGCTGTTATCGTTGGGTATAGTTTGACACCAATTCGATTGAGCGTCTTGCCAATCATGTTTTTCAATTTCGGTTTGATAACACGAAGATGCTTCGACTTGAGGAGATGAAATGTGGGAAGATTCAAATGAATCGTTATGGTGAGAAAACGACTCTACTCGCTTCTCTGGCTCTGATTGAGTTCGAGGAATGTTTTCTTGGACATTTGAATTTAAATTTGAATTTGTATCTTGATGTTGATTTTCCGTTAGATAAAATTGTGGCTGATATGGTGATGGTGACGGTGATTTATACTCGTTAAATGTCTCATTGATGCTTGATTGATTGTTAAAATTTTGTTCTTTAAGTTTTTCCAAATTTTCATAGTAATCTTCCCAAGGATCATGGTAGGGCTGAATATCATCAAAGAAATTTCCACTATCATAATTTGATACACTAGGAGAGGAAGGCATATTAGGATTGTTGTTTTGTGTCCATGTTCGAACATTTTGGAACTCCTCTATTGGCCAATATGTCTGCATTTTGTGTGCAGTTTTGTTTGTTTTTTTTTTTTTTTATAAATTTTGAATAAATTGTGTTCGTGTTTGTTTATTGTATATTGTGGGTTTTTGGTTTTGTTGGTAGAAAAAGAAATTCAAAATTGTTTATATTGATTAGTTGTTGTTAGTTGATGCATGCTTTAAACAATGCACAGTGCACTAGAGTATTTATACAGGATAGGGGGGAAATTGGGAAAGACAAATTCAAACTAGATAACTGCCTGTCTATTGGATAAAAATCTAACTCACACACAAAATTTTACAGGCTTGAATCTATACTTCTTTCACTATTGTATATCTCGATTAAATAATGTATACGTATGTAATACCTGGGCGACCCAGCTTCTCCCAATTTCTAGGTGATTCCATGTAAGCAGGCTCATAAATACTAAATGTGACGAACAATTAGCGATAAACTATTAATATCATTAATTTATTTTGGTATTACTTGTATTGCAGTCTGAAAAACTTAGCAATTTATTGTACGTGGACAAATTTTTATAAGCATAGGTTGGTAACCCCGTTTCGGTTTTAGGATTTTTGTTCTAGGATTTCATATCTTTTAAATATTTGTTATTATCTACCCTCAGATATTGTTTTGTATAATTGTGTTCTTTTAAACAGAGTGCAATTGCTTCATAAAGGGATAAGTGTCACTCACGTAACAAACCAACATTTTTATCTCATTGATAATTTTTGTGCAAAATTTTGATGTTTAAGGTGTAGGATGTATTACACCAATAACAAGTACCTACGCTTTTCAAAACATAGCCTTTCTATTTTTTTTTTTAACTTATCTTGAAATTTATTTTTTTCGCAATATAGAAAATACTCTATGCAGGAGTTAAAAGCACTAATTGTGGTAATCTCACGACTTTGAAATATAAAATGCGATAAGTTTCCATTGAAGTGGAAAATTATTCTACTTTTAAATGAGAAAAACTTCACTTTACAAAACAAGATTTCTTTATAAGAGCTTCTGTGACAGTTTACGCTGAGAAAAAAAGTAGAACACAAGCTCATATGGTGTTAAACTTAAATATTTAATTTTCAATTCAGCAAGTGAGCCTTAATTTGACAATAATTTCCAATAAAATTTTGTTTAGATATTATATTAAGTTCATGTGTAACTTGGCCACATCGGTAACTTTAACTTGTCACAACCGTAACAGTTTCAAACTGAAATTCAAGAGAGATTTTTCTATATTTAATTTCTGATTTTAGGTATGTAAATAATTTACTGAAGAAAAATGAGACACAGTATTAAAGCGATATTTTAACCCCCATGAACACTAGATTTGCCATTTCCAAATCACTTATTTTTCTTTGTCACACGCTTAGCACAACTGAATAATGGGTCCCATTTAATTAATAAAAAAAAATCCTGGGAATAATTTCTAAAAGTATCACAAAAGTGTCACATCCGTAACAATGGAAACCACACCTCTTATTAAATAATTTATTTATATAAAAATCATCGCTGACTAATAAAATACAGTCATTTAATATTTTTTGTGGAACTTTTGACAGTGCTCAAATTTGAATAACTTATTTCCGGATTTATTACCCTCGCTTAATTGATGAACCCGCATTAAAAACAATTTAACAAACTAAGAACCATGTAAACATCGGTATCGGCAACAAACACTAAATTATTACAAAAGATAAAGAAATTGTATGAATTCTGAAACACAGATTATTTATTAAAATTGACAGCCACAAGTAATTGTCACACGCAATATTCAACTAAATGCATTTTTGGAGGGCTTAATCACTCATAAAATTTTATTGAACATGAATCTTTCGGGGCGAGTCGCGAGTCTGATAGTGTACTTATTGTGAATGCAAACAAATTATTTCCACCACCTGCTCATCAGTCTTGTTTATCAAAGGAATTTACAGTTCAGTCAATTTTTTCTACTCAAATGAATTTCGTAAAACCTTTCTGGAAGAATCCAATATTTAGTTTTAAACTGTATTCTAACCAAAAACAAATCTTTACAGAAGTAAATGTTTGCTTAACGAATTGAGTTTTTAGTATACAAAATTATACAAAATTAGGAATCACGGACTAAAAAGACGTTAAATATTGATTTGAAATTTTTAACATTTATTATTTCTTTATTTTTTTATTTGACATGAGGTATGTTTGTAAAAGTTCAAAAATTACTGTCATTATGTGTGGAACTAACAAACAGTTTGCTTTTCTAAGGCCCAGTTTGTCAATCGTGAGTTAAACAAGAGTTAACTAACTCTAGAAGTAAATTTACCCATTTTTTGGTGAAGGATGCATGCGGAACGATAGAAAAAACTCGGTGGATAAAACATCAAAAGCAACTATTCAGTTAATACTGAGTTAACTCCCCAAATTTGATGAGTTAACTCTGGTTTAACTTTAATCTCGCACTGACTGCACTGGACCGAAGAATGCACAAATAGTAACAGTTATTAATCAAGTGAATATAAATTTATTTTTGTCAGTATACTTGAAAGCAAAACTGAGAATTTCACTTTCTTCAAATCAATTACATTATTTATTTTCTGTTTTTTTTTTTTTTATTTAATCGTTAGTTTATAAATAGAATAGTTAAATACAACAAAGCCACTATTGACGCCAGTAAAATGCTTAGAAAATTGAGAGCAATTTTATGTTAAATTTTCTCTCTCAAACTCAATTAAAATTATGTACGTTTTTTTTTTAACTTTGACTGATAAGAATTTTTAATCTTCTGATTATTATTATTATTATTAAGGAAATGAAAACCAGGAGAAATATAGAGCCAAAACTAATGTTATTTTTAACAAACACGTTGTGAGATTAGATTTCATATTGGCATTGGACATCGCCTTATCATATTTTATTGTTAATAATGGCCTTGACTTTTGTGTATGTTCTGAAATGTATGTATTTTTATATTGCATTTGACAAATTTTGTTTTATAATTGAATTTGATAATAAAAAAAACCAATCATTACCAATATTTATGCTTCACAGAATTTTTATTTTTACTACTATACAAGTTATTACACAGTCAAGTTATAAAGAGAGACATTTTAAGTCTGATTGTAAAATTTAGCCGGTCAGACAAGCATATTCATAGTCCGAAAATAGCAATACTATTTTTAGATCAAACTATTTATTTTGTTTGCGAATCATGCTGCTCAACAAGTATAGTTCTGTAAATAATGAATCTCAGTAGTGCAGACATACCTTCAATTTTTGAAGTACATTGGAAGCTTTAGTAGGCTTTTGAAGATTTTGATCTAGTGCCGGTGTTTTTATCAAGGCAGATATTGGTGAAAATGTATTTTTGTTAGCTTAACAGAGTTCTTTTTTTTATTTTAATGTAAATATGGTAGGCAGCTAGGCATTAAGCTATTAAGCACCTTGTGATTTATGTAAGATAGCACCTAGACGGGTGGCATTATTTAAATCATAAAAATTACCTAAAAAAGATCAATATTCTTTGAAAAAAATTTTACAGGGTGTTTTTTTTAGGTGTGTGGTTTTCAATCTGGCAATACTTGTTTCTTGCTTTCTGTCACTTGATTTATGGTCAATTTGGTTTGCCATTTTGTAATTAAAAGATTTTCTCTTGAACAACGTTTGCAAATCGTGCAAATTTATTACCAAAATAATGGTTGGGTTCGCGCATCGCATCACGCGCTGCGTTCAATATTCGGTTGACATAATTGCAAAATCGCATAAATTCGAGCAACCATGGATCGGTTTCGCACCACGTTTACTCTAGTGGATAATGCGAATCCTCAGAAAAGCCCTACAATGCGCACCGAAGACGCTATTGCTGCCGTGGAGCAGAGTATCGAAGAAGACCCGAATTAGTCCATCCGCCATCGAGCGCAACAATTGGAGCTGTCGAAAATTGGGCCTCTCGGCTGGAATTTATTTGACCCAGCTGCGACGGCCACTTGTCCGAAATCATTTTTAAAACATAATGGAAAACCCTTATCTTTATAATAAAGCTAAATTCTTGGCCATAACATTAAACAATATGCGTTTTATTTCTTCTTGAAAACCACACGTCTACAAAAAAAAAACACCTTTTATTAGCTGTAATGTTAACCTTCAGGCTCATTTCAACTTCTGACAGGTAAGGGAAAAAGTCAATTTTATTTTGTGTTGGAGTTTTGACTGCGCTTAAAATGATTAACTGTTAGAAAATAAGGAAAGATTTAAATGGAAATAGCAATGCAAATTCGTTTTGAAGTTCTGAATTTCAATATGGGTTGAGCATTAGTCTGGTTTAAGAAAGAACCTCTGAACTTGAAAGTACGTCGATATTTTAATACTATGACTGACATATATTTATGACGTTAAATATGAGCTCAAAGAAAGTTAGATATACTTAAATAACTTAAGTCCCTATTTGAATTGAATCCAAAACATCTAATAATGTACAAAAAACTTATATTATTGTTAATTTTAGAAGTTCCTAATTAATTTAATAATGTATTTACAATATATTTTGTGCGTTGGGAATATTTTTGTGCATTTATAAGAAAAAGAAACATAACCCATTCCGTGTATGAACATTTAACTGATAAATTAAATTCAAATTGTGCAATATCCGGCTCGAACTACCAAAATTCTAATTATGCATAATTCATAAAAAAAAAACAAATAACTTGAGGGTTTTTCTTTATTTACAGAAGTTACTTATTTTGAATATTCTCTCAATCTTACCTCCTCTTGGAGAAAATACTCAGCGTGTGGTAGCTTGTATAAAACGAAACAACACTTTTTTGTTAAATTTATGTTTTTTTTTTTTTTCTCAAACAACTTATATTGTTAAAATTAAACAAAAAATAAAAAAAAGGAAAGGAATAAACTCTGGTAAGGGATTAAGAAAAAAAAATAAAACAACATAAGACGAGAAAACAATTAAAATTATTATAAAAATAGCTCAAACTCACCATTTGATCGGATAATCTTTGGTGAACTTTATCACAGAAAATATTCCACCACAGCTGAATGAAATCACCTGCATGGGTGAACATTGGCGGAATACTGGCTTGTTTGGTTTCGGAATTGAAATTCAACAGCCATGGCTTCACTTTTCCAGCAAAATGAAGAATTTTAATTTTGTTTTTAAATCTGTTTCACGATGAAAAAAGAATAATCGTGAAAAAAAATTCAATTAATGAAAAGATATTCACCACACTAACTCTTTAAATGCTGGCAAATAACTGTAAACTGCAAACGCAGCCGTATTGTATGTGTATGGCAAATGCTTGCTGATGTCAGTGTGTGCCCATTGTGAGAAGTACGAGTTCAAAATACCCTGGTCGCCGCCATCGAAACTGCCATTTTTCGCTGCGAATTCTATGATCGAGGTGAAGGTGGCTTCATTTGGGCGATACACAAAGACACCAGAGTTAAAGCAATCTGGCCAACATACTTCCGGTGCGGCTGATAGTTCTTCCCGTTCCATCAGTTCATCGCAATTTTGAATGACCTAAAAGAATAAATGCATTCATTCAACTCTCACAAGGCCATAAGACCAATTTAGTTTTGAACTTTTGAAAAAAAAAACAAAAAACGTACAAGTGTATCAGAATCGAGGAAGACACATTTTTGATATTGCACAAGTTTCCAGGCATGGAGTTTTGTGAACGTGATACCGAGTTCGGGACGTGCCAAAATTGCCAAATTGGTGGCATCTTTTGAGTCCAAAACATTGACCTCTTGCACTAGATCGAATACTTCTCTCAGCCGGCTGCGCATTGCTTCGGAGACAGTTGGTGTGATCATAACAACCAAATCATGAATAGTGCCAACGCGTTTCAGCGAATGTGCCAGAACCATGGCGCCCAAGGAGTATGCATCGTTTGTTGTTAACGTCACCCACGCACATTCTGTAAAACAAAATAATTTATGTTTTTTTTTTTTTATTTTTCTTGTAAATTTTTAATTTTAAAATAAGCTACAAAAAAATAATTTAATTTTTGTTTTTAATATTTTTCACGCCATAACATGCAGTCGCACTCAATTTTCATGTGAAATATCATTAATTTAATATACAATGTTGATGTGTGTGTAATGTTGGATCTAGAGTAAATAAATAAATTTTAATTGTTTTATTTTCTTTGAAAACGGAACATTCTGGGTGTTTGCCCATTTTCTTAAACAAACAGTGCGCGATGATAAAAATAAATTAATTTGAAGCGATACGGCTTGTGAAATTTTTTCTAGCGAAGGATGGTTTAGTATATCCAGCGAGTCTGTTTGGTATATTGTCGAAAATATGACGAAGATTAATGATGACAGTAGAATGGATTTTCGAAATGATAGATTCCGACAGATGATTGTGGAGGTGGAACTATGTCTGAGTTTTTTTGTTCTTTTTTTGTAATAATTTTATTTAAGAGATTTTTTTTTTTGATTTTTAAATAGTGACCTGATTTTTTTCTGTGTTATTCCTTTGTTCTTGGATGCACTTGAAATATTTTTTTTTTACTTCCTATGCAAGAATTAACAATGGGGACACACACAATCACAATCTTATTCTCTATATTTTAATTATTTCAGTCGATTTGAAATCGCATGAATTTCTTTGATTTTTATTTTTATATATACAAATGTTCTTGCCTACTGAATTTCCAAAACGAGCAGTATTTTGCTCTTTTCGAAAAACAGTTTGGAAAATTCTGAAAATATAATCATAGAAAAATTGCGTGGTTTTACTTCGGTAGTTTTTAGAGTTTACAACTTCGACAACATTTTCTTTAGAAAAGTGGGAATTAACTTCGCACTTAAAAGGAAATAAATCCTAAAGTTTAGTAAAATAAAATGTCCGCACCTTGTACAGGAACTATATCAATTTCAAAAATGAGATTCTTGATGAACTTAATTCCTAGAGATTTATTTTCTTGCATCATTGACATTTTTGAGCAGCATTGAAATTATTTTATTTTTTTTTATTTTATATTATTTTTTTATTTTATTTTATTTTTTATTTTATTTTATTTTATTTTATTTTATTTTATTTTATTTTATTTTATTTTATTTTATTTTATTTTATTTTATTTTCTGTTAATGAAACTACTCTCAAGTAAGAGTTTAAAGTTAGACAAAACAAATGGTTCTGATTAACTATTTTTCACATTGAACTTTCTTGAATGTTAGGTGCAACTCGGCTCATACAAATTAATCAAAAAAAAAATCTTTGAAAATGTTTTCTAACTTTCCGGAAAAAAATGTTGAAAAATGTGCTTTAATCTGAAAAATTCAGCAAAAACATATGAAATTGCCCAATATCGTTTTGAAAAAAAAGGCAAAGAAATTAAAAGTGAAAATGAAAATAAAAAACAATTTGAAGTGAAATCCAAATATTATTTATTTAGCTTGAAAGCAGTTTTTGTACGATAAAGTGCTAAAGTAAATTGTGCAAAGCTTTTCGGGTCATCTTTCTGATAAGGTATTGAAGATTTTTAATGTAACACAAATAATTTCGCTGAATGTGAGTGAAGACACAATGTATTATTCAAAATGAAATAAATTTAAAGGCTAAAGGAAAGCGGATGATATATTTAACTGCAATTTTTTTCCTTTTGTATTATTGTTTTTTTTCCAAATAAAATAAAAATAAAATTAATGATGCTTTTTTATAATTACAAATCGAATTGTATAGAACTCAATATGCAGTCGATTGTGTTGAGCTTTAAATAAAAAATGTTCTCAAACAAAAGTTAAATTTTTCCCCCTATGGAATTACTAAGAACATTAATTACATCAACTTTTTAAGATTTTTCGATTAAATTCCACTGCTCGTATAATATTTTGGCCTTATTTTACTCTAAACAAAGAAGGGTCCCCTAAATCAACTTGGCAACATAACCATCAAAACACCCGTACTTTGAAAAAAAAAGAAAGTTATTAGAATTACCCAATGGAGGCAGTATTAAAACCACACCACAATAGTTTTTTTAACATTGTAAGGTCCTTAAACTTTCTCACATAACCTCAGTAGCATAAGCTTCAGAGCTTACAAAAAATGCCCCTTTGAACCAGTCCACAAACTAGTCATATAGTGTTGGAGACTTTAAAGCATAGGCGGTGATTCAACCGTGTGAGTGTCCCTTGTGATCTCACCTAACAGCATCGAAGTTGGGAGGGGGAAGGGGGGAGAAGAAATATACGAACATTTCACGAGTTATCGAATTAAAACAAACAAGTATAGGAAATAACTTCACTTTTTCATTTAAAGCTAATTTTCAAAATTTTGATCGCATCGAAGATGACCTAGAACTATTATTTTTATCTCATCATGCGTCATCAGTGGTGATAAAAATGTGTCGTCAAACGATTTCTGAATAACTATGGCCGCGTTCGGGCAACTATCCGATAGGCGCTATCCACCTATCACAAAAATTTTCAGTTGAGTTGTTGTTGCATCAGCTGACATCAGATGTTTTTCAACAAGGGATTACAACAACACAAACCTATCCGAACACAGCCTATAAAAGGAAAAATAACTTTTTGTGTTCCAGACTTGGAACGATATATGTACGTGTTGGTCACGTGTGATAGCTTTCTGAAAGCTAGAAAATTAAATAATGGAACCTCTGTCAAATAATTTCAAAAAGGTGTACTATTGAAGGTTCAACGCAGTCACCTTGCTCTTATAGCTAAAGTACATGAACAAATTCAAGTATGATTTGATGTCTGCTAAAGTCAGCAGTTCGAAAACCCAAAACGAAATATTTATGCAAAAGTATTATTTTCGATAACGCAGTTTGCTAATGTCATATATTCGATAACAAAATTTGAGTTGATAGAAAAGTAAACGTCAAATCTGACTGCAGGACAAGCAAGACGATTGCATATTTGGCGGGAACAATATCTTCGTCAAAAAAAACCATCATTTGACGGTCAAATTGACTTGATTTGACGTTTTAGAAAATGGACTTCAATTTGCTCTAGAGCATTATAAAAGCCCCAGATGTCACTATTGACATATTAAACTCAAGAGTTCGATTTGAAGTTGGTGTAAAATCAATGTGTGTCATATTTTGCACAAATGCAAAAAGTTGCAATTTCATTAAAAAAAATTTTCATTATTGTTTCCAAAAACCTAAAAAAGCCTATACAAAGCTGTTTTCATTCACAAACATCAAAAACGTTACCTCGATGAAACTGACATTTGCTAAACATTATTTTTTTTAGAAAGCAAATACTGTCTTTTGTGTAAGGTATGTTTTCATAAAAAAAAATATTTTATTCATTTAAAGAATGACTGTCACTTTTGACATGGCTGTCACTGTTGATATTGAAAAGAATGACGTTAAAGATATGAAGAAGCAATAAATTGCAGATTCTTTTTTAAGATGATTGAATGCATTATTTCTGTTCCTTTCGATGACATTAGGTTTATTCCTTGAGTCCTGAAGTCACCCTGGGGTCGCCCGATAGCGGTTTTTGAAAAACCTGAGGTCATCTTATGGTGAAAAAACTCTGTGTTTTTTGAGACCTATGTAAGGTCTGTTTCGTAACGTGAAATTTTTTACAAATACATAAATTTAATGTATTGCTAATAAATAGAAATTTTATGTTTTTTGCTTTAAATGTCAGCAGTAATCGGGCGTTTTTTTTTTTTTTTTTTTTTTTTGAGAACAGAAAAACCCAGGTTTTTTGAAAACAGAAAAACACAGGTTTTTGACAATTCTTGGGGTTGTCAAGAAAACCTGGGTCAACCCTGGGTAAAGTTCAACGAACGAAGCTGTTAAGAATTTAAGAGTTCCACATTTTCTTTTTGCTGAAATTTTCTCATTTTCGTATATTTTACGTGTCAATTTAGGGAGTGATGAGCTCTCTTTTAGCTTTTATGTAGGAGTAAATCTAAAACAAAACTTTTCATCGCTCGAACTCTTCATAAGACTTGCTGGTCTTTTTTACCATATTTACCGTCTGTAAAATTGTGTTTTACCAAGCAAGTTGTAGAATAGTTTTGAAACCTATATTTTTTTTTTTGTTTTTTTTTTTTTGGGATCTGAATCCCAAACTGAAGTTTGCCGGAAAAAATTGGTGACGGAACATGGTAAATAATTAATTTTTCAGCGTTTTTTTTACTATAATTTGAAAACTATCAACTTTTTGTGAATAGCCTCTTCTCCTAATAACGACAAAAATTACATAACATTTTCTACAAACTTCACTCATAAGGATTTTTATTTGATGAACCGTCAAGGCTCGAGTGTTTTTTTGAACAACCTCAGATTCAGTCCCCCAAAATCATATGTACAAATTAAAAAAAAAAAAAAAAACCTAAACTTTCCCATCTGAGTTCGTTGGAGAGAAAATGTGTAAAATTCAAAAGGAATATATTTATAAAACAATTATTTTTATTTTGCTTGATGATAGTTGTTGTATTCTTCGGAGATGTGATAATATTTTACAATAGATTGCAAAATTTTTAAAAAATCAGCACAGTCATTAACGACATATATGTCGAAAGCCCAATAGAAATAAGGTGATTTTCTCAAAAAATGTAAAAACATTATTTCTAAATTTTTGGCAAAACCTGATATGCAGTTTTATTCCAATCATTTGAAACATTGTAGAAACGAAGTTTAACCAAAATCCGTTTTCAAGAAAATTTGACAAAAATGAATGACAATTACAAAACTTGAAACTTGGAACTATTCTATTGCACGAACGCTCTTACTGATGGACAAACTAGCTCACTTCTTAGTTGAGAAAATTTTCTGAGATCTCATTCTTCTGAACTGGCCGAATAGAAATACTCGTTCGTTTAAGTCGACAATCATGAACGAATGAAAAATGAATTATGTGTAAGCTTAAGTAGTAAAAAAAAGCAAATTTCTTTGTAAGCAAATATTTTTTAAATTGAAAATATGTACATATTAAGTTAAAAAGTTAAAAATAAATAAGCTGAAAATATAAATATGATTAGACATGATAAATTTGCAAAAAAAATGTTATTAGTTTGCAGCCGACATAAAATAAATTATTATATTTTTTAAGTTAGCTCTTAGAACTTAAACGCTTTTACTATATTCAAATAAAAATAGATATTTTACAATTTTTAAAAGAGGAGACAAACACAAGAACAGTACGATTTTTCACATTTTTATTATTATTTTTTTTTTACAAACCAAAAATAATTATGAGTCACATTACAAAATTTATCTGCATGCGTTTGATTGATGAGTTTGTTTTTTGTTTTAAAAAGTTTTTTTTTTTAAAAGAATTGTTTTGTATTTTTTTTTTTTTTTTTTAAGTTCCTATAAATATAGAAAAATATGTTATAGTATAGTGAACAGTGTTTCAAATCACACAGCAAACGAAAATTTATTTTTTTAATTTTTTCTTTTTGATTAATTGTGTATGTTGTTGCATTAACAAAAAAAAATTATATTTCAATAATTTATTTATAATTTAATATCAGCAGCTGTTAATTGTTGGCAGTTTGTTGTTTTAAAGCAAAAGATGTTTTTTTTTTTTTTTTTTGAAAATTGTATCTACCTTCTAAATGAAACATCCAGTGGCTCGGCGGCGCGTGTGGTGTGTGATGAATAAAATACCAATTAAATTAGATCAATGAGAGTGTGAGTGTATTTTTTTTTATTCGTTTGTGGTAATTTAATGCAAATCCTAAAAAAATAAAAAATAATAGTGTTAATGTAAATGTGTGTTGATAATCGATGTTAAATGAAACCACATTGTTAAACTTACCAGATACTCGAATATTCGAATGCTTTACAATTGAAAAATCACATTAAAAAAAAAAAAAAAAAAAAAAAACATTAAAACTTTTCTCGGATTGCTCGTTTTCGAGAACAATCATCAGCAGGAGGTTTGGTACGTTCTAATTTTGGACATAAAAAAAAAAAAACATAAATATACTTAAAACCAATACGACTTAGTATTTTTTTTTTCGCGCGCTCTATAATTTAATTTTGGAATCAAGTTGAAGATACACTCAACTCATATATATGTACACACGTGTTCTATTTAATTTCGAGATAAAAATAAAAGATGCGATGCAAAAAGTCTTTAAGAATTAATTTCAATGCATTGCGGGAGGTTGAAGAGTTTTTTTTTTTGATTTTTTTTTTTAAGAGTTCCATCCATGTGTGTGAGTTTTATTGAAATTCTAATTCAAATTAGAGATTTTTAATTTTTATTTTTTATGTGGGGAATGTTAAGTGCAAAAGAACACCCACGATTAGAGAAATTGTCAAAGCAATTTTGGCCTTCAAAAATAAAATTTGTTGCGAATGCTAAGAAAATATCAATTTATTATGCAATGGGAATTTTTGAAAATATATTTTAAATAGATTTCGTTGGGTTTAATTGACGATTTTATGATGATGATATTAAAGACATAAACAGAAACACATGGTTTAAAGAGTTTTTTTTTTTTTAAATTGTATTCAAAATAAACAATAAACTTTGAACCTTTGTGTGTTGGACATACTGTATAAGCCAATTCTACCCTCCTTATGTTGTTTGACGTTGATAGGAAAAATTTAATTTGTAACCAATGTTGCTGTTGGAGTAGCTTGGGTAGGGCTTTTTTTCTCTTTATATCTTTTTGTGATCAACGACTGAAAAGATTTGTATCAACGACAAAAAAATATTTATTTTTTTTTTTATCCAAATAATTTATTTCTATGCGATTTAATTTGAACTTTGAAGAAGATCAATTTCATAGTATGCTTCAAGAGAATGACCTGCAAACTTTATGTCCTAAGCAGTGCTGGGGGATTATGGGAAAAAATCCTTTCTCTTTAAAATTTACACCTTTAAGGGGACAAAGGAAAAATCAACTCATTTTGTGGGAATTCCTTGTTTATATAATTTCTCCTTGATAAAAAAAATTCTCAGAAAACAACAGAACTTACAAAAAAAAACTATTTATTTAAAATCATTTTGATGATATTTTTTAAAGTGGCAATCACTTTTTTCGTTTTTAATGATACTTAAACCCAAATGATTCTATCAATTAATCTATCGAAGATTTCTTGAATAAAATTGAATTATATTTAGTTTTTAGCAAGAAATTTAATTTACTTATAAACTTCAATTACGTAAACTACAGAAATTTTTGGATTATCTGAAGGGAATTCTCTTGAAAATGCCCCCCTTCCAGCACTGGCCCTAAGGTTGAAGAAAATAGCCGCCATGATTAAGGCTGTAAGGTTGAGGTACGCACAGCCATATATGAGAGCCAGAATTGGAGGATCACCTTTTCTCGCGTTCTCTATCATAATGATGATCAAAATCTCAAATCTCATTTGTATGAATCTAAGACCCTAAGAGCCTGTTAGCCTGTTTTAAATAAATGCCACAAAATTTTTATAGAAAGAGACATTTTGGGTGAGATAAAAATAAACTAAATTTTAGGTCAACTAAACTTAGTTTTTTTTCAAGTTAAAAGTAATTTGCTTAAAAAATTGGTGAAGCCATAGGAAGCTTAAATCCTAGTTTTCTACAATCAATCCCTTCCAGGGTTTCCGCCATCTTCATTTAAAGATTGAAATCGGTTTTTACTATTTTCTAAACGGGGTAGAGGTCGAGAAATATTTTCTTCTAAAGTTATAAGAAGGCAATGCAAATAACAAACAACAATTCATTTGCATAAACCTAAGAATCGAGATATGAACGTTTAAGAAGTAGAAAACGGGAAAGGAGACGTTTAAGAAATAATTTGCAAAAAAATGAAGATAGTATTTGATGGTGGTGAATTTTGTATATAAGGGAAGGTAATAAAAAATATTTCACACATATGTTTCAGGAATTTATATTCAGGTTTAATTTTTTGCGTTCAGAATTTTTGGAAAAAGATACATTTTCAAAATCGATTTTTTTTATAAAATTGCAAGACACTATGGAAATTATTCATTTGCATTTCTAATATTTAATTTAATACAAATACACGTCTGTTGAGCAAAAAAAAATCATATTAAGGGCTTATCAAGTATCAGCATATAAGTAAAACAGTCTTAACTGCGTGCATGAACTCTTCTGAGGTCAGCGCGACCTTGAATTAATGATTTAAATCGTCTTTCGAGGATAAAACTTATTTTTGAGAACAAAATTGGGAATTTTATATTTTTTTTTTGTTGGTAAAAATAATTTTTTTTTCTTGTAGCACTATCGCCAAATTTTTAATAGGTTATTGTTAGTCAAATACACAAAATATCAAATATATCGTATACCTATACAATTTTTTATAGTTAATTCTTACTGTCAAAAAAGGCCAGGGCTGTTTTTCCGATGAAATCAGAAATACGAATGTTATTCGCAAAAAACTGAACCTAATTTCAATTCAAGATAGGGGCAACCCCTTCAAAGTGTTTATGGTCGAACATTTGTATTGAAGCCTACCGTAACGACTTCATAAAAAAAATTGTTTCACAATGAAATATTTAAACAAAACACAAATATACTGGACTATAACATAGTCAAGTTAAGATTTAAGACCACACAAAAATTTAACAGAACTGATTTTAGATTTTAATTGTTCCTAAATTTTCCAAGACATGCCCTCCCCCCCCCCCCATATCACTCATATGAAAAGCTGTGTATTTATTTTTATATTGCTAATTGTTACAAATTTTCTGCTAATTTTTCTTTTTGAAAAAAATTGAAAATAAAAACATTTTTGCGATTCCTAAGAGTCGAAGAGGAAATGCATTCGAACAAGAAATAAAAATGGTCTACTTAATGGAAATTCCAAACATTTATTATCCCAGGTCACACTCTCTTTTTTTAATGCCCATGAAGATAGAGGCTGCTGACCCAAATGTGAAAACTGGGAACTATGCTGCCATCTATCTTTTTGGGCAATTAACTACGGAGAATTTGACTTGAGATAAGAAAAATTCAGGATTTCGATTTGAAAATTTGTGTGTCTGCAAGGTTAAAAGGTCGTCAAAGCGAGAACAAAAATATACGATTTTGATTAAATTTCGTATATGTGTAATGTGCAAAGTGGTTAAAACAAAACTGCGTTTCAGGTGTCAGACAAAAAATTCATATAACGGACGTTGACTTTTTTTTGTTAATAAAAATGTCTTATTTGTAAGTTATGTTATTAATTCTATGTAGTAGAAACAATATTAATATCTTAAATATAACAATTTTTTTTAATTAATACAAAATTCAAAGGAGAAATCTTTGACTTTTGTCTCCTTTCTTCCAGCATGACAGTCCTACGCACAATATCCAATATGTCAGGGCTACTACAAAGCCTCATATCGCAAGTTTTCCACTGCAAGGGCAGGTTCAATAAGAGACCTGTACACTGTCTTTCATTAAGCGCTTGCTATACCTTTAAATTTAAGTAAACCAAAGTTTGTTTTTGAACTCCTTTATCCGTCCATTGTAATTTGGCAAACAGACTGAATGAATGACAGCCAATTTGACAGATTTAGCTTCAAGCTTCAACAATATGGCCTCTAACAACAGTCAAAGTTAGGAAGTCCCTATTGGAAGACCCTTTACATACATCAACGTAATATCCGCATAACAATTGATTGATTTATAAATTTTCTATCCCAGAATAATGTTCGTCAAAAAAGGAATCAAAGCCAAATTTGAATAAGGAACAATAATAATTACATACGTATATTATCATCTTATCTGCCATAAATTTTCCAATTTAAAAATTGTCTTAATTTAAACATATATAGGTACATAACTTTCCTTCCCTAAGCCAACATATATAAAAGCCTATACAAATATTAGATACTCTATTCATATTGATTGCAAATATTAAATATTTTTTCCGGCCTTGGAAATGTAGATTGATAACAAATGGTCCAGCAATCTCTCAATCAGATTTACTTCAATTCAATTTTTCCTCATTTACTCGACTCAACTATATATATATTTGATTTTTCAGTAATTGAATATTCAGGAAACAAACAAATAAAAATAACCACAATTATTTACCTAAGCTATAGCAACAAACACTATTCAACGCAAATACACTCATGTAGATATAAGATTATTCTATTGTTTATTAGAGATATAGATTACCTATCCAAACATAATCGACATTTAAGTAACAGAAAAATATTTATTTTTTTAGTTTTTGTTGCCACAGTAATTATGCCTCTTGTTTATTTTAAAATTTGATTTACTCTAAACCGATTGGTCTTAAGTGAACTGATAAATCGTTATAGTTTTCACTTGACCAATTTTCCCACGGATATTATTTATGATGATCAAAAAAAAATATTGTTGACAGTTTTCAAGATGTTGTGTTGGCAGCGATGCCAAAATAAATAAAGTAAAAGTTTTTATTTATTTTTTTTTTTTTTGTTTGCTTCGAATCACAAAGATTCAAATTCGATTTACTACTTGCTTATAGTCACCATGAAATTCCTAAATATTTAGAAAAGATAATTGGGTGCTTATTTTTTTCTTATGCATACATACATGCATACGTACAAAGATATTTATTTCCGGCTTAGTTTTATGTATTTTGTTATTTTAAGTTTTATGATTATTTTTTTGAATTTATTGCTATAATTTTTTATATAAATTATGATGTTTCGAAAAAGTTTTTGAAAAAAAGAACATGTACATACAATTTATATAGAAATACAATTTTCTTCCATATTTCAACTTTATTTTTGATCCAAAATCAAATGGTTCGATATCATTAAAGCCGTTTTTTGTTTCCTTAAAAAATTTTATTAAGGGTGTTGGTTTTCAATCTGGCAATACTTTTTTCAGAGTTGGTCTCTTTGACAGCTGTCACCTGATTTATGCTCAATTTGGTTTGCCATTTCATAATAAATATATTTATTCCTGAACAACGTTTGCAAATTGTGCAAAATTTATTACCAAAATAATGGTTCGGTTCGTGCGCGCTGCGTTCAATATTCGGTCGACATAATCGCAAAATAGCATAAATTCGAGCAACCATGGATCAGTTTCACACCACGTTTACTCTAGTGGATAATGCGCATCCTCAGAGACACCGTACAATGCGCACCGAAGACGATATTGCTGCTGTGGAGCAGAGTATCGAAGAAGACCCGAATGAGTCCATCCGCCATCGCGCGCAACATTTGCAGCTGTCGAAAATTGGGCATCTCGGCTGAAATTTATTCGAGCCAGCCGCGGCGGCCAATTGAACCAAATCATTTTTTAAACATGATGGCAAACCCTTATCTTTAAAATAAAGCTAAATTCTTGGCCTTAAAATTAAATTATATGCGTTTTATTTCTTCTTGAAACCACACGTCTAAAAAAAACACCCTTTATGAATAAATATAAGGACAGTTAAAATGAATTTAACTACTGGCAAATCATAGACGTTTTAACAAAACACACAAAATGTCATTCTAAAAACTGAGAATCAACAAGAACAAACATTTCATTTTAAATGCTTTTCTCATACCTATGTACACACGTCCAATGGATGGAATCATTTATCTATCGGACCGGAAATATCGGGTCTTGTTTAGATCTTCAATTTCTGATTCGTTTATTGCGAAATCTGGCGTCCCACAAGGCAGTCATCTGGGACCTATTATTTTTATCTTGACAGTCAATGACGTCGGATAAGTAATCGAATATTGAATAAATGATGCCTTACATTTGCAGAATGATTTGAAAAATGTCCATATTTGGCTCTTGGTTTCGTGAAACGCTGGTCCAAGGAGTTTTCAGATCCCTATGTAACGAAATCTCTCTACACAACCTTTGTTCGACCTTTACTTGAGTACGCTAGTCAAGTATATGGTCCCCTTATTACCAAATACATATTAAAAGAATTGAAGCAATTCAGCGTAGGTTTCTCCGTTTTGCTTTAAGGGGACATCCTTGGGTTGACAATTTCAACTTGCCCCCATATTAAGATCGGTTGCGGCTGATTAATCTACAATCCCTCGAAAAGCGACATGAAGTAGCGGATATCATATTCGTCCATCAAATTCTGTCTGGCGTGACTGATTCTTCTACCCTCCTTGAGGCAATGAGTTTGAACATCAACTCACATTCCCCAATTCTATCAAGCACCCCACAGAACAGGTTATGGAAGAAATAAACCAGTTACTAGAATGTTGAGAAAAATAGCAAAGTCACACAAAAAAAATCTTTGATATGGTTCCTTGTCCCCCTTAAACTAATATAGAACTTAGAACTTACCTGACAAATGCTTAAGCGTGCTTATTTACCTTTTTCAATGTTTTTAATTTAAATTTTTTTTTTTTAACTTTTTAACTTTTTTATAATGTTTTTGACTTTTGCCTTTGCATGATCATATATTTAAATTTAAATTTTTTCTCAATTTGTTATTCTTTATGATTTTTATAACTGCTTGCATTAAGCAGACCCATTTCCTTAATCTTTCTTAAACATCCGCGGTGTCCTTTAATTCATAAATTCAACTTTTTTGATATGCTGTCTTCAACATATCAAATTTATTCTTTATTTTTACAATTGTTTAATTCAATGAAATAAGTGCCGATATGAGTTGCAACGGAATTTGCTGTCGTACTCGGTGTAAATGGACCCCAGCGTGTGCGGGTTCTGGGGGGGGGGGGAAAGAGGCGTGGGCTATTCTAGAAAATATTTCAGTTTCTCAGGTAAAACATTCCAAAGAAATACGAAACAAATTGATAATCTTCTTGCAATTCATACGAGTATTTGTATGATTGTCTGAAACCAGCCTATTTATGACTTTAAACGCATGTTTTCAAAGAACTTTCATTCAAGGCAATGCATGCGTCGTGGCCTTGAATAACGTAATTTACAATCGGGAATTGCAATGAACCACAACATTGACATTATTATCTTAAAATAACGTCCTAGTCAGACGACATCATGATCAAGGTTCAAAAACAATTAATTATTTTAGCTTCTAGGTGCCTACATCTACGTGTTCTTCAGTTTCAGTCTTATTTTTGCTAATATGTTTGTAGTTAGGTACCTATAAGCACCTACGTCTGATAATAATCAACCGCAAGCTACCTACGTTTTATTATTTTGGCTCTTGCACAACTTGTTATTTTTTTATTTTTTATGTTTTTGTTTTAAATTTTTTTTAGTCTCGCACTTTTTGTATTTCATTTTTAATTTTTCGTGCCAAATAAAAAAATTAAAAATCTTTCAACTGCGCATAGCCCGCCAAAATCAAGATACAATAAAAAGAGGTGTAACTTTGAGAGAACAGAGTGGTCTTCATTTAACGTCACTAACTTTAAGTCTCTTTGGGATGACGACGAAACAAATGGTAATCTTATCAGTATGTATAGCCAGTTCAGTAAGTGTGTGTTTTGTTTCATTTTTTGTATCTGCTTTGTTGATTAATTTAATGTTTTTACTAACTAAACCATAAACCTACTACTTTACCGGTTTAATGTGAATGGAGTAAGCAATGGCATTCTCATTGTGAGAGACGAATTTAAGAAAATTCAAAAAATGTTGTTGTTCTCTTAATATGTCAGAACACAAAGTCTCTTTTATGAAAGATTGTTACTACAGTGTTGCCTTTGAAAATTTTCAAGTAAAGGTATATATAAGTTTTGCAGTAATAATATCCAAAACTGTATTGCATATAAATTAACTTGTTTTTATGGATCAGGGGCTATAACGAGGATAATCGATACTCATTAAAGGTATAAGGTATTGGTTGATTAATACGATGAGAGAGTATGAAAAAGATAAAGAAAGGTACAAAGATCAATAA
Organism: Leucozona laternaria; assembly: GCA_932273885.2. Taxonomy (NCBI): domain Eukaryota; kingdom Metazoa; phylum Arthropoda; class Insecta; order Diptera; family Syrphidae; genus Leucozona; species Leucozona laternaria. The sequence continues at coordinate 14,115,851 of OW026368.1, read as the reverse complement.
TTTTTAAAAATGTTTTTTTTGATAAAATAAACGTTATTTGGATATTTTCTTAAGAAATAATACTATAGCTATTTAGAAGAGACTAAAAACAAGAAATTGAATCAAATTGACATGAAACGTGACAATAAATTGACAATAAACGTGAAATACACTTCACTAAAATCGTATAAGCCGTTTTCGAGAATATTTGAAGAAAAAGAAATTAACAAAATGTCATTTTTCTGTTTGATTTCCTTTTTGTTTAAAAAATAATTTCTCAAATTTTTAAATTAAATATTGTTTGAAAAATGTATGAGCACTGGTTTTTAAAATTTTAACTAAATCGATGAAGCAATTTAAGAGATACGCTTGAATAACCCAAAAATGAGTTAATTTTCTCAAAAAACCTAAATCACCGATGAGTTGAACTTGTTTTTTTTTTTGGAAAAAACCTTACAGTTCCTTTGACCATAACAGATCCAAAGTTTAGTTAAGATCGTTGAAGCCGTTTTAGAGAAAATTAAAAAAAAAAAATTGTTGTATAGGAGTCATCCGTTCTAGACGATTTAAACCAAAAGTTCGAATTTCTCATCTATAGGAAATCACATAAAAATGCCGAAAGTAACTCAAATTAAGTTAACTGCATGGATCCACACACTCCAAAATTATCGCAAATGTACAACTTTTACGTCAGAAAATATATTTTCTTAAGCTTGAAGTTAGCACCATCACTCTTTCATTTTCAAAAAAAGATTTGCAGTTATCTGCCTAATTTGTGCTGCTGATTAAACAAAATAACGGACGTTATTTTTTTAAATTTTCAACTTTCGTAAAAATGCAAGTTGTAGCGTCTTGTACTCAGCTCGAATAAAAAAAAACCGTTAGGACTTATAAATCTGACATTGACAATCACATATTGACGGAATGAAATCAACACCTCAAAAATTGTTAAATCGATTGATCGATTATTTTTGGATTTTGTATTACTTAAGCCTTTTTGTAAATTAACAGCTTCTTAGCCCAGATACTAGGCTGGAAAGTTAACAAAGAAAAACAAGACAAAGGCGATATTTCATACCAAAAAACATTGGCAGATTTTTTAAAATTCATTTAAAATCGACGAAACAACAATTGTGTTTCATTGGAGAACCCCCGTTCTGCGAAAACAAAAATGTTAAGGTTCTCTTTTGAAGGTGATAACTTGCATTATAATAGTCAGATCTTCATGGTTAAGATGTTAAAATTGAGGAAAAATATTAAGCTACAAATTGGTATTATTTAATTATTATTAAAGAGCAGATTTGTTTAACAAACATCTTGTCTTAATTACATAGGTATATTCTGTCTTATCAAACAGAGGCGAAAATTGCGATTTTTCAGTCTTATTTTTTTTTTTATTTTTCCATTTTGATGTTTTTTTTTTAATTCTATCATGAATAATCCTCCAGTTTTTTCAAGTCTCTTTATTTTATCACTATTTCTACAAACAGTGTTTAATTTAAACAATTTAACCAGAATATCCGAGCTTTTACGAATACTCATCAGCATACCCTCAAGACTCGCCTAGGAAGTACTGTCAAGTATAGAGATTCTTTTTTTAGCCATACTACACGAATGTAAATTGCTTTAATAGGCTCAATTTTTGTCTCTCATTTTGATGTTCAGAACTTCAAAACCAATTTGCATCGGCATCTCCTTTGAAATACTTCCTTATTTTCCAAACGTTCGCACTGTGTTTAAATATTTTAAGGGTAGTCAATACCCCTTAAATGTGCGCATAATTATTGAAAAAATAAACAATCTACACAAAATGCTTTAAGGCCTCTATGTAGGGACAGATAAGATTTCGTCAAATGCTACTTTGATTAGTAAAAATGGATAAAATGTTTGTAAAGAAAAGCACAAGAGACTCCACTTATCCGTCGTAAATCTCCACTTCTTGCTTACGCACACATTTTTTTTCAAACTAGCAAACTCAATAAAATTTTCCTCAAAAATTAAAGATGAATGGTTAAGGGTTCTTTTTTTTACACGCTTATAATTTACCTATTTTTTAAAAATTCGGTTTATTAAATAATAGAGATATGTAATAGAAAAAATTTTGTCTGGCTTACTATATTATTTAATCATGACATCTTTAATATTTAAATGTAAGTTTCGTTCCTGTACTGTGAATTTGTTTTATTTTTTTGTGAATTTTTACGAACACCAGCCTTCCCGTAGTCAAAAATTTCATAGTTTTACCAGAAGACAGCGCTGGGCAGAGAGAAACAAATTTCTATTATTTGATGTGAATTTCTGTGAAAGAAATTTGTTTGAACAGAAATTGAAATATTAACAAAATGTCAGTGTGTTGAGACAGTTGAATATCTGTCATGCTTGTCATTTAAATTAGGGGTCATAGAAGAATCTTGTGTAAATTTGCATGCCCGTACTTTCCCACAGTTTGGACATTTTTGAGTGAATTTCATCCCCACACTTCTCAATCTGAGAAATTGTGAAAATTTACAAATAAACGAATTTCACTTATTTTTCTTTTTTGAAGTACCTACAACATTTTCTCTTGAGTGAAAATTGCAAAAAAAAAAAAAAGTTTTCACTCTTTTCGAAGTTCATGCAGCATGAACATGTCCGTCAAATCATTAGACTAGATGGTGCCAAAACCAGAGACTCTGCCATCATTGACAAATTTTCAATGTGGTGAAATTGTTGGTATTTAAAAAAAAAAAAAAAACTTTAAAAAGGCCGCCCACTTGGCAATCAATTTTTGTGGTGATTAAAAAATCGACAAAAAAAAAATAAAACAATTAACTCACATCTCTGCGTCATTTCCTATTTTCTATCCTGATTTCTTATTCGAAATAAAATGATGAAATTTTTTGAAAAATAATATGAGATAAATAAAAATAACCGCAAAAAAAAAGAAAACATTTCATCAAAATGACACAAAAACTACAGCAAAAAAAACAAAATCATTGAAATTCATATCAAATTGAACTCATCCTCTCCCGATTGCAACTAGGTATAGAAGTCACGACAGAGAGATGACATTTTTATAAACTGTATTCTGTTTCCAGACATAATTAGATTTTCAGACTCAGACATCACCATCAGAGTCACCTCAGGCGACACAGACACCAACAGCAACAGCAAAAGCAGCGACAGCAACGACGCGACGCGCCAAATGCCGGCACCAATAGCATCCATCCAACCTATATATTCAACCATCACGTTGCATATTTCAAGTATCTCGATTCTCGAGGCATCAAACGTCATGCTGAGATGAGAAAGATTCACTTGACTGGTCCATAGAAATGCAACAGATAATAATAAAAAAAAAAAAACAACAACAACAAAAAAAACAATTGGTACGGATTTCAGTTTAAAAATATAACGACTATTCAGATTTCTGAGAAATGGAAAATGAAAAATGCAAAAAAAAAATAGGAAAATTCACAGAAACAAGATTGGGGGCGGTTATAAGTATATTTTCTTTTTTTTTTTTGTATTATTCCAATAATTTAATATTCAAACTTAAACACACACACATGGACTTTTCTCTCTTTTTTTTCTCGATTTTCTGTCTAAAAATATCCGAAAGTCAAGAAAATCCAATACTTTTGGGTTTTTCTTGTTCTCCAAATAAGTTTTGGTATACCTACACCCAAAACACACATCACCCCCAACACGAAAATTCGGGGGTGAAACTGTGGAACAACACGCATCGAAGGAAAAACCTCTTGACATCAAACTCAACTCAAAACAAATACGGTTTACCCGAATTAAGGTTACCGATTTTAACTGCTTGTATATACATTCTGAAAACCATGAATGGATAGGTACGATTTTCCAACGGGATTTCTTGTTTTGTACTTATTTGGAAAATCTATCACCGATCAAAGAAACGGATGTAGAAATCAAAATAGAAGAAAAACAAGGAAAACTAGGTAGTTTCTCCCAGAAGTTAGTTATAGTTACTGACAAACTGTGGAAGCAGAAGAGAGAAAAACACATTGAAGGTCACTTAAGGTCGTCCACAATAGGCGGCGCGACAACAACAACACCGACGACCACAACGACGATGATGAGGAAGAATCGCAAGATTCTTGCAAATATTTTGCATGAAGATGAATTTCTTTTTTTTATTTCTTTTCTTTCGAATGCAGATTGCAGATTAAGGCGGCATTAAAAAAAAATATTAAACTTAAAACTAAAATTAAAAAATATATTTATATTGAGGCAATTTACGTTTCATGCTGCACTCAAATTTATTTATTTGTTTTTTTTTTTTTAGAGAAAAATTAAACTTAAAACTAAATAAATTGCAAAAATGTAGGTAAACATATTCCCATGTAGAGTAGGTAGGTAAGGTATAAAATTAAACTTACTGCTCATTTTGATTAAATATACTTTTATTTAATTTTTATTTGAAGGAAATTTCACACACAAAATCTCTTTTTCTTTTTATTATTTATTTTTACACACAAGGGGGGTTGGTTTTTTTTTTTTTTTTTGTTCTAACAAAATGCGTATAAATTCTCAACCGGCCTAAAGTTCACTCAGTAAAAATATATAAAAAAAAAAAAGTTTATTCCCAACACACAGAAAAGAAGCAGAGAAGGCGCTCAGAGTTGCTACTCGGAACACGAACGGCGATAAACTGAATTTCTTTGGCTTTCAATTGAACGGGTCTATCAATTTTGAGATGAAAATAGAATTGATGAAGTTTTTTTTTGACTATTTAATTTTTTTTTTTTTCAGAAATGAAATGATGATGGTGATGATGATGTTTGAAGTTTGCGGGAGGTTTTTTGATATTATTTTTTCTTGTTGTGTGTGAGGAGGTGAAGAATCTGCGATTTTACAGAAATACCTACAAAGTAGAAATAAAACAAACATTATTTTGTTGACAGGAAAGAGTACAATAATTTGTTGGGGGTTTTTGTGACGTCATGGTTGTAATTTTGAATATTCGAAGAGAGACAGTTAGAGAAAGAGGAAGAAAAAGAGAGAGAGAGAGTATATTTCTACAGAGGATTGATTGCAGGGTTACCTCCTACCTGTTTGGGGTTTGTTTATGCCAAGGAATATTAGTTAAACAATATAAAAGATCCTTCTTTATATTGGAGAGAAATATTCCTCGGAATCCGTGTCTACATTACAGTGGCGTAACTAGTATTTTGTTGTGGAGGGTAGGGGGGGGGGGGGCAGATAATTATTAGTTACATGGAAACAAATTTAAAACAACATGATATCCATAAGATGTGACAACAACCTAGAGCAAAAAAAAATAAAAAAAAATTGTTCAAACTAATTTTCCCTTAATTTTATTCCAATCCGTTGCTTTAAGTTGCTCTAAAGATACTTTTTCCACTACGAAGTTAGTAGATTAATTAATATTCTCAAAAAGTGCAAGACATATAAGAATCCGGTTTTCAGTTTTTGACTAAAACTTAATAGATATAACCATTGAATTTTGAAATCAAAAACAGTACTTAATTACGTAAAATTTTGAAAAAAGTTTGTTTGAAATTTTTTTTCATTTTTTTCTAATTTTGAGTTTGAAAATAAATTTTTCAAATACAATTCATTAAAACAACTTTATTTAGAAATAAAATATAAGAGATTTCTGACTTTAAAAAAAAGTTATAACATGGTATATGTTAATGTTGTTTTTATATATTTTTTTCTGTTTTATTTAATTTTTTTTTGAAAATTGCTTCTCCTGGCTAAATGTGTAGGAATAGACCCAATGCAAACACCGTTTTTAAGGAAAATACAAAATATCAAAATCGTTGTATGGGGGACATTCTTTTATTCTTCTTTCACTTGCTCTATACGACTTTTATAGGGAAAGTATTGTTTTTTTTTTTTTTTTGTAAAAACGAAATTTCGGAGCGTTAATCAAAATTAACACTACAATGATTGGGAAGTCGGAGTGGCTTTCGTCGGTCTGTGCGTGTCTTCTGTGGGTCCACTGTAATTTGAGCTAGAGCCAATTTCCTTAAAATTTGGTACAGATAATTTTTATATGATTTCTTAAACGGGAAATTCGAATGTCTGCTTAAACTCATATAGAAGAGAAACAGCTGCCATACAACAATTTTGGATTTCTCAAATTTTCTCAAAAACAGCTCTATCGATTTTGATTAAACTTTTCATTTTGAATAAACTAAGTGATTTCAAGGAAACTGCGTTTCAGGCTTTTGCCAAATAGTTTAAATAAATAAATTCCAAACACTATTATGGACATCAATATAACACATCTATATTCAACTGCTTTACCAGAAGGCGATGAAAACAACCTTGACGTTGTTTGCTTTTAGCAGTTTAGAGTACATCACTGAAGTACAACGCCTACAAAGTTTATGAACATTTATGAGATATTGATAAAAATAAATAAATATTGTCTTAAATTTCAGTAAGTTGACACAGTTTAAACTAATACTTTTCAAGTTGAACTAACTCAATGTCGCTTGAGGTGTAATTTTCCCTCAATTTCACATTCTCCATGATTTTCCATTTCAATGTTACGACGGGCAGTTTCCTTTACAAGCAATTTTTGCCGATCGTAAACTCGATCAATTGAACGATGGTTTTTTTTTAACACTAGCATGGATTTACTTTATTTGGTGATTCTTCATGTTAAAAACAGCATCGCCAATCTGTTCGTTAAGGTTTTATTGAAGATTTATCTTTTTTATTATAGAAACTCAGTTGAATTTGTTTTACTTTTTGCCGGCTTTTAAGCGTTTCTTTTGGATTTTTCTCGCTGATGACATTAACATCTAACGATTTATCATTTAATAAGTTGTCAGCAGTTGTTGGGTCATCCAACAAGAATAACATTAGCCAACCAAACTGATTGAAGTATATTATTTTATATCATTGTAACGGGTGATTTTTAAGCTGGTTTGGTTTTGGCAACACTGGTTTTGGCAGCTGACGTGTGTTTAGTACCTTGTGTCACTGTCAAACAGCTTCAGTTTGGTTTGCAATTTAACCATGCATCGTCTTACAAATGAACAACGCTTGCAAATTATTGAATTTTACTATCAAAATTCGTGCTCGGTTCAAAATGTTCATCGCGCGCTGCTTGTGTTCAGCGATGAGGCTCATTTTTGGTTGAATGGGTACGTAAATAAGCAAAATTGCCGCATTTGGAGTGAAGATCAGCCAGAAGCATTGCAACAGCTACCAATGCATCCCGAAAAAGCCACTGTTTGGTGCGGTTTATGGGCCGGCGGCATTATTGGGCCATATTTCTTCAAAGATGATGCGAATCGCAGCGTTACTGTCAATGGTGAACGCTACCGAGCGATGATAACAAACTTTTTTTTGCCCGAAATAGAAGTTCTTGACTTGCATGATATGTGGTTTCAACAAGACGGTGCCACATGCCACACAGCACGCGAAACAATGGCGCAATTGCGAGGCGAGTTTGGTGAACAGTTAATTTCACGTTTCGGGCCGGTCAATTGGCCGCCTAGATCGTGCGATTTGACACCATTAGATTATTTTTTGTGGGGGTATGTCAAGGCTAATGTCTATAGGGACAAGCCCGCTTCGATTGACGCACTGGAAGCCAACATCCATGCATTCATTCGTGAGATACCGGCCGATATGTGTGAAAGAGTATGCCAAAATTGGACTCAGCGGATGGGCTACCTGAGACGCAGCCGCGGTCAACATTTGCATGAAATTATCTTTAAACATTAAATTGCAAGGTTCAAACTATCGATTCAAATAAATATTTCATTCATTTTTTCGAATTTTTTGTGTTTTTTTTTTTTTTAAAGTTCTAAACCTCTTAAAAAATCACCCGTTATAAATAACTTTTTGTTAAAATTTTGTAATGATCAATTTAAAATGTATTGAATCTAAATGGTAACTTGGCGAATAATTTAAATTTAGCGCCAAGAAACTAATGTTCACCATTTTTTTCGAACTAAGCAACCATGTACTAAAAATACTTACAACTTTTCTGTACGAAATTCAATTTGCTTAAAAACTAAAATAAAAATAAAATCACTCTTGGGAATAAGCTTCGAGTTCTTTAATTCTGGCTATGTTGTTTGCTTTGTCGTTGGTTATAAAGAGTTTAGTCAAAGATTGCTAACTCTTCTTATCGAGATTTAAAAATCAATTAGTCGAACTTTTGCTGGATAAAATCCAAATCATATCCGAGTGAATTTTCCTACCATTAACGTAAATTTTCACAAGGAACGGTCGAAAAAATCTTCGTCCGTACAGCAGTATCACCTCTCTCAAATTAAAGTGTCGAAAATTTCTTCGAGCTCTTTCTCTGTGGTATAAATCTCTTCTTTTTTCAATTTTTTGGAACAAGAAGGCAATCCAAAACGTATAGAAAATAACAATGACTTACTCATTGCACAAATTTTTATAACAGACTCTTTCAATTCGAGAACTTATACTCTCTAACGGGACCGCCTCCAGTTTAGTTTTTCGATGTAATGTTTTCGAACATTTTTTTTTTCTGACAATCAATTTAGTAAATATCCACGTATATATTCACGAAAAGGAGTACCCTTTTCGATTCAAACCCAGACATAGCGGTTGGATCAATGCTATTCAAATCATTCTAGATTTGTTTTCAAATGCGGTCTGCACATCTTCTTTTATTCATTTCGAATATCCCTTAGCAATACTAGGTACATTGAAAAATTAATAGTCGTTTTAAGGCGAAGTTTGGATTCGACTTAATTTTTATTTTCACTAAATTAATAATTCAATTTGCATCAACATAATTACTGATTTTGCTTCCTAAAAATTGACAATTTAAATGTTCAGTTATGGATTTCAATGAAAGCTACAACTATTGCGGCTTAGGGAAGGAATGCATTAAATTTTCCTGATATCATTTCGTCGGCCGCGTTGTCCCTCTGGGGTGAGTCAAAGATTTTTCGGATTAGGCCCTTAGGCTAGGCAACACTGTGAAGATTCCTTATCTGTCATTGGCAATGTCCTGTATATTAAAATAAGGAAATGCAAATAAAGAGATAAAAGAAACATTCAAAATATTACGTATACGTCATAGTGTTTCATATGAACTTTGATTTCAAATTTAAAACAACATGAAAAGAACATACAAAAATTATAAAAATATAAATTAGCAATAATTTGAAGTAAAAATATTTTATTTTTTGATAAATATGACAAAGCGTTTTTTAATATAAAAATAAAATTATGGAAAATCAGGACATAAAATTGCATTTTTGTAACTATACCTAATCATAGGCTTTTATTTTTATCATGTGTCCTGACATATTTAGCATATTAGATTTAATTAGTTATTAAAAATATTGAAACAATCTCAAATAAAAATGAGGGTTACATTAATTATTTTAACAAAATATATTATTATTGATTTTAATATGTAGTAATTTCAAAGTGCACTTCAAACAATAAATATAATATTTTGTATACATGAAGCCTTATCAATTAGTTTTTATTAAAACACTTCTAAAAAATTAATTAGTTAAGTTTTGCTTAAATATTAAATTTGCCCTTAAACAAGTTTATTTAAATTTAGGTTACTTATTTTCAAATTTTTTTACGATCGTAATGTATCGTCATGCATGAAAATCACAATTCTGCTCAATAACTAATAAAGAGAGAAAGAGAAACAACTGGAATTACAGTCCAAAGCAAAAGAAATAAGACCACACTCCATTTTGCACTACGATGTTTTTTTTGTTGTGTTCGTAAATTTCTTGGGTTTATTCTTAAGCTTCACCCCTTGCCTTCTTAAATAAATATGTTAATAAACCATCGTAACAATTTTTCTACAACACACAAATCTCTTTTAATTGAAACCAATTAGGAACTGAAAACTCGACCTACATTCACATTTCTCTAATAAATTAAAAAAAAAAAAAATTATTTTCAGATGTTGAAATATATTTACGATGGCTTTGAGTGGCCTTTAATCGTGGTGGATGGCGTTGAAGTTAGGAGGCCTTAATATAACCTTGTTTAAATGTAGAAATTGATTATAGAAACCGATATTGTACGTAAGAGCTATAAAAGCCCAGTATTTCAGTGGTGAGTTAAACTAGAGTTAGTTAACTCTAGAAGTAAATCAGTGAACTAAGCATGCAGTTTTTTCGGTGAAGAATGCATGAGGAACGACTAAACAAACTCGATGGATAAACCGTCAAAATCATATGTACAGTTAATCCTGACTTAACTCACCAAATTGTATGAGTTAACTCGGGTTTAACTTTAATCTTGCATTGAAAAACTAGATCTTTGAAGTATTTTAAAGCTAAGAAGGCTATAAAATTTCTTTATAAATACGGCTGATGGTGTTTTAAATACGATGTGACACAAGCCTAAGGCTTACAAAACCGTATAGGAGGGTAATCTATTTTTCGGTTTTAGGCGGTAGGCTCAATTTTCTAAAAAATTGACTCCAGATAAAATGCCAAATGTCCATTACTTAATTCTGGTTTTAAATACGATTGTTTTATTGAATAATTTTTGAAAAAATTATTTTCAAACTCGAAGTTAAAAAAAAAAAACAAAAATTTTGTTAAAACTATTTTTTTTTTCGTAACTGACGTATTTTTTGTTTTTAATATTCAATTTGTACGATGGTACTAATATAAATACAAATTGTTATTTTTTTATAAACAACAAGAAATTTCGGAGAAGTTCATTTTGATTCTTTTTTTTTTCAAAGAAATGACATACTTTTATGTGCGAAACAAAGTTTTGGTAATCTTTCTCACAAAGAGATTTCTCTAGAGTAGATATAGCTATGTTTATATTTTTGTACTTTTCTACTGTTTGCAAAATGCTTTTACTTACAAAAAAAAAAAAATAGGTATACGTAAAAACCCAATATCTCAGTTTTTTTTTCTGTTACGCCCTAATTTAACTGAAACATGGAATCTTTTAAACACTAAAATGTCTGTTTGGTAACTGAAAACGTCGTACGACGAACCACAACTTGCTGTCAAATCCCATAAAAATTTTTGACAAGTAGCCAAAAGTAGCAAGAAGTTGCAAGTTAACAAACAGACTTATTTTCTGTTTCCTAGATGAAGTAAAATAAAAGGTCCGTTCGTTTACTTCCAAAAACTACAAATTTCAATCCAATTTTATTTTGCCTATAAAGTTTTACAGAACTTTTGAATAAAATTGCTAGAAATTGAAAGTTTTTGGATTGGAAGTAATTGCAATCAAACTACACTACCGACATACCAATTTGTTCCAAAAATAAAAAAAAAATACTCACGTACCCTCAATATCCTCTCTGTTAAGGTATGTTACTTGATCTACTACTTCTTCCTCCTCTACTATCTTCTACTGTCAAACGCAAACAAAAAAAATAAAAACAATCAAACAGCTGTTAACGCCGCATGTTGTTCTCTTAAATAAACTTACCGCATTCTCCATTTCTCTTTCTTCTTAAAAAGAAACATTTTTCTATTTTATATTTGTAATTTTATGAGCAAAAAAAGGGCTGCGAAGAGAATTTAAGAAACCAGTTTTCCACAGTTGCGGTTTATCTATTCTTGAAGTTGGTAACAAAATATCGGATGCGGTAATTGCTTTTGTTGTGATTTATTTATTTAAATTTTGTAAAAAGTGAAAAAAAAGCTGAAAATGAAAATATCGTAAAAATTAGTATTTATTAAATAAAACAAAGTTGAATTTAAATAAATTAAGTTTGGAATAAAATATTCTTGTTAAAGCTATTTCAATCTGTAAAATGTTTAATTTTATCAATAAAGTGTGTGTATCTAGTATCTAGGCGGTGCAATTTAAGAAGAAGCTGTGAAAAAAGGATAAAGTGTATCTACAATAATTCCAGTAATATCTTCTTGTTTAAAACAACAACAACAACAATAAGGATGGAGAATTCTCCAAACTCCATTGAAATGCAGATAGATAGCTTCCTGGAGCATTTTAAGAGGAGCGCTTCTAAGGCCATGGACGCGGACTGGGTTGTGGGTGGCAGCATGAGCAGCAGTTGCAACGGAGTGTCTGCTTTTGGCAATCTAACCAAAACTAGAAGCCGTTCAAGTTGCCTCGATGTAACGGAATTATCAGGTTCGTGATGGCGAGTTCCTTTTTTTCTTTCTTCCTCTTTCTATATATGTTTTTGTATTATTTAAAAAAAAACACACCCCCCGGTCTAGGTATCGATTAGTTTTTCATTTGGAATGACATTGACGCTGGGGTTTTCTTTTTTTTTCCCTCCTCTCTACTCCTTTTGGCATTTCCTGGATACACCAAACACCACCCTAGCTCAAGGGGTTAGTGTCCTTTGATAAGTCTTCCTTTGGAGTAAAACACCAAGTCGAGTGACGACGACGACGACGACGATGACGACGACGACGACGACGACGACGACGACGACGTAGTTGCTTAGAAAAATATGTTTTTTTTTTTGTCCGCCCATATCCTTGTGCATCATCTTCCTTAACTGTGATGGGGCTCTCGTGTGGATGTGAAGTGTGTATTTGTTGCTACCCTTCCACCCCTGTTATGGTTGTAGGGTTGGAAATGGCAGAAAATCGATTCAACACTGGCACCGGGGTGCATGAAACTCGTGAGGGTAATTACTGAATTCTATGATTGCAATTCATCCCTCTTTCGTCCCGCTTTCCGTCGTCTCATGTTTCTCGTTTATGATTCGTGCGTCGCTGTAGTCGAGGATATTTATATGGAAGGAAACTTGTTGAAAGCGCAATTAACTTGTTTGTGCCAAAGAGGGAGAGATAAATGCAGATTCCGAAGGATAAATTATTAAATACCACCAGCGGCAATGTCGAAGGAAAAAACAAGTAAATTACGTCGCTATAAATAAAAAAAAAAAAAAATGCGCGGGAAAAACGCGAAATGAATTTTTAAGCAAGAAAGGCTCACAACGGTACAAAGTTGTAGATATTTACCCTTCGTAACTTCGTAGTTTGTATTTCCTCTTCGAATAACCAATCGTAAACGACCTTGCGAGTTCTCTGTGCAAGAGCAAGAGGAGCTCAATGAGAGAAGAAAAAATACGATTGCTGTATCAACCTACCATGATGTTTCCGTTGCCGACCGGGCATCCCATGGTGTGACCGTGATTTTTAAAATTCTTGTTTAATTACTCTTACTAGAACTAGAACTGGGTTGTGTTAAGATGGAGAAAAAAAACGAGTAACTGCCGTGGTTATGGAGAACGATACATTCTCATGGCGAGGAACTTTCTCTTGGAAAACTATGTAGGACTGCAAGAGTTAACATTTAATTAGTGCAACATAATATTTGGCAATAGAAAAAAACATGCCTAACCGTCTGGAAAATTATGTTAAGTGTTAAGAAAAGACCAGGCGTGTTAAAAAACATATGGAACGGCTATCCAAACAGGCCTTATAATTAGAACTACCCCCGAGAGAGAGAGTCCGCTAAAGTGGACGAGTTATTATACCTAAATCAAAGAATTAACTTCTTTATCTGAAGTTATACTTTTATGCAGGTTCTTTATGGTAGATGGCGTTTACAACCTAGAGTGACCGACGGCCTCAACTCCACAACAATTCCCATTCCCAGATATGTAGCTCTTCAAAAAATGCAAGTTTATTCCCAAGCTGAGGCAGGTAGGAAAAACTAATACTTGGGAACTAAATAATCGCCTCAAGGGCATTGGACAGACAAAATAAGGTCGATACTAAAAGCTTCGCTAAACGCAGACGAAGAGTCTGACAGACTCCAGTTTTCTCAGTAGTGCAGTTAGTTGAATAAACAGACTAATTTCTTTAAGTCTTTTAAATTCCAAAAATAATTTAACTCATTAACTCAACTCTGACATGAACTGACTAAAAGACTAATGGCCGATTTCATAAAGCCCTTTTAACTGTTTAACAAGCTTATAAATATTTAAATGACGTTTATTCCATACAAAATTCGTCATTTAAAAATTTAAAAGCCTCTTAAATGTTTGTGAAACCGAACATAAAACCAGTTAAAAAGTAGTGCAGTTACCTATCCCACGTAAAGTTCATTTGCGAACCAGCCTGTGCTCTCTATATATTTTCTCATGTTTGCCATTGCGTCCTGCGCTAGATCGTCCAGTTCTCCAACAAATCTGTTTCCAAAATATCGGAGGCGATTTGTTTGAAGATTTGGACAATCGCAGAGCAGGTGTTTAATGGTTTCAATTTCTTCGACATCCTGACCCTACGCTTCCACACGTCATTTCTAAAAATCGGGTATGCAATGGCAATTTCCAATGCAGACCACAAATTTCATGAAAGAAATTATTTCATGAAATCAATTTCAGTTTTTTTTTTCTTACCATCTCTGTGGCAATAAATGAAGAAATAATTTGACGTCTCATGTCAGTTCAAATGACAGTCGGCCAAATTTCACCTTTACATGTAGGGTTAGGAGTTTGAATTGCAGTTCCAGGCATTTCAACTATATTTCAACTGTATATACAATATGTGTTGTTTGCTCGGCAACCTGAATTAAAAAAAAGATTTCATGCCATAATTTGCCCACTGAATATACTGAATTTTGTCTTCATTAATTCTAGGCCATAAGCTTCTAGAGATAACGCAATCGTTCCTGGATAGCTAGGAGTTATTGATTTGCTTTTTCGTAATTATGTCTATCTTCTTTTTAATCACTCCAATTGTCCAAGAACCTAGCAGAGTTTGACTTGGTTGGTGTTGCAAATATTGTTCAGTATGTCTCGGCATTTTGCTACTGCCTTGGATCTAATAGTCTCACTGGATAGTGCTTTGTTGGCAGCTTGGCTATCCACTAAAATTGTGATCTAAGACGAGTTTAGTTTTTTCTTGTGAATTATTGCAGCCGCCTTTTCACTAGCGAAAATCTACACTCATCTGGGAGTTTGTATGATTTTCTAATATTAAGAGTTTCAAAGTTATAAGTTAATTAACTGATGCGACTTTATTAACTGTATTACCAACGTACTGTATTCTAATACAGCTCTGGTTCCAGCGAATTTTAGAGGACTATTTTTTATTCCGCAGAAAAAAACTGTGTTACCGGCTCGGATCGGATTGCCTCTTTTTATCGATAGTTTGTATGGAAATGTCAAGTTTTTCCTCCAATTTCATCCGGACTCAGAAAATCACACGCCTTAAAAACACTTAAGTTTCTTAATATCTTTCGCACAATTTGGAATCCATTGTCAATACTATAGTTTTGATAATAATAGTATTCTCAATATCTGTTAATCCCCTTTCTTAAATGACACCATTTAAATACCAATCTATCTACATACATATAAAACCCAACCTCTATCCCCTCACACCATAATGCAATATTTTAAAAACCCAAGACATGAAAAGGAAAATAATCAATTAAATCACTAACCCAATAACTTAACATCAATTAAACTTCCAAATTCAATCAATTTATCTACTTTTAAATATATAACTGTATAGGTGTCTAAATTTATGTATATTGTATACCTATGTATGTGTTGTTTGAGAATATCAAAACTTCAAACTGCGCGCGCTCTGCGTGTGTACCAAAATATTGAGATATTTTTAGATCTTAATTATTTCTTGAAAACAAAAAATATATATTCAAACTCTTTACGATTTCTTTGCACATTTTTACCGCCTGGATAACGCAAACTAAAAGAGATGTATACCTGCTGTCTCAAAAAAAAAAATAATTAAAATAAAAAAAAAGAAGATTGTATTAATGGATCTTGTGATGCTCATTTTTCGTCACATCTTCTTGTCGGAATTTATGTATAAAGACACAGTCCACCTGGCTTCCACCACACAAATGAAATTCGAAACCCTTATGGAGTGAAAACTCCGATTTTGTCACTCACTTTCAAATGAAATGTTATACTATTTGCGCCATTATACTTTTTTTTGTCATTTGTTTTCGAAGAAAAGACGCTATATCCACCAACTGCTAACTATTCAACTACAACAAAATTTATATTGAAACGCTTTGAAGATTATTTGATTCTAAATATATAATTTACCTATGGAAAACGAAAAAACCTAAAGGCATAGATCAGTCGGAAGTATGTGCTCAATTATAAATCAGCTGGCATTTTAATTGAAAATTCGAAATAAGAAACACATTTTCCTAAGGCCGGGCACTTACTCAGCAATAAGTTGTTTTTCCAATCCCGGAATCGATATCAGGGATTAGCAATGCAATCACAGAAAAAATGGAGTTTCCATACAAACTACAGATAACAAGTAGGTATATGTAATTTATGCCGGTAACACAGTTTTTTTTATCCATTCTGAATTTTAACTCCAAAGAATTCTCTCCCGTTAGGTCTTTGATAGTAAGAAAGGTAGAAGTAAAAGTCCATGCAATGCTAAATACCCGCTTGTCTTTGAAAGACGTTTTTTGACCAGATTTACAAAAAAAAAAGAGTTGCTCTTTTATTAGTAACAGTCCCTCTCCCTGTCTTGTCAAAAGTCTTTTAACTTCAATCCTATAGCATATGTTAAGTTCTTTTAATAAATTGATAAAAATAAAATGGAAGACTGGGCCACACGTACTTGCTCTTGTAGCTCTAGTTTCTTAGGGCTGATTCCATATAAAGCAGACCTCTACTGGAAATACCAATCCTGGGGCCAAATTACCGCTTCAGTGACAGAGTGAGTGAGTGCCATCAGTGATCGAATGAACGAGTAAAAATAATAAAAACAAAAGTTATTTCATTTTTCCTTCAGAATTCACATCCATTAGGTACACACTGTCAGTCGGCTGCCCATCTATCGAATGAAATTCCGTTCGATTACTGATTATTATGGTACTCGATTGCTCGATAACGTGAGCGGTATTGCCAAACTCACATAATTAGGCCACGTATTATACTCGAAAACTGATGCGGTAATTGGGCCCCTGACTTTAATTTGAAAAAAAAAGAAACAGAAGCGATAAACTGTTATAAATAAAAGCGAAGATAAATGAAATAAGAAAGAAAATTATTTGTGCTTAGGTGAAGTGAATAATACAATTCTCAGTTCCTTTATCCATTCCATGTTGTGATTTCTTAATTGTCATTAAACAATGACCAAAGTTTACGTCTTAGAAGGGTACAACAGCATCTAACTGATGAGCATACTCTCGTAGATATGAGAAACGCATTTCTGAGTTAAGTTCGTTATATCAATCCAATATTTTATTATATATATGTTCATACATAAATATATTGCTCTAGAGGTCATTATTTCTTGTAAGCATATTATGTTGACACCTTGTTTGTCGATCTTGGAGACTCAAATTATTTTCTTTTCAAGCACGTTTTGGTGTCGTTATGTTATTCAGCAATAAATAGAAACTGAATTTTCGGCCAGTTGATTCATAAAGTGGTAATTGTCACTCCCGTAACAAAAATATAAAACATAATGTGTATAGTATGTTTAATGACAGCAATAACGACATTTTTGTATGAACTGATATTTTATAAAAGTCGAAGTTAGAATACAAATCTGAGTTGAGAAGTAATTGTTTAAAATCTATTGTGACACACGTCACACAAATGATCATTTCAAAATTTGTTCTTTCTGTATTTTCAATTCATTTTGAGTTTTATTGTGTTATGGTAATTCAACAATATGCAGCGAAATCTTTACAATAAAAGAATAATAAAATCTTATTTAAGTGGGAATTTTGTTCACTTTTATGAAAAAAAAAAGAAATCGCAATGGAGTGTGAAATTTGTTGAACTTTCGTTGAGACACTTTACAAAGAGAAGCATTTCCAATATTAAATAACAATTTCCCATTATAAAATCGTGATTATATTTTTTTCATTTGCAAAATGTACACTATGTCATACCCGTCACACTAATTTGTCACAATAGTAACAATTTTGAACTTATGTTTTGGATGGTTGTTTTAAAATAAATATTTGAAAAAGAGTGAGACATAACTTCCATGAAATATTTTACACCAATAGATTCCCCATTTTCGGGGTTACCAATTTCTAAGGTCACACCCGTAACACAACTAAAATGGATCTACCATAACCGCTTGTATTTTTTTTAATTCATTAATTCATGTTTCTTGTACATTATGTGTTCAAGTTTTAATTTATTAGAATATTGTGTCAATAGCTTACAAAATCTGAGTAACGCTGTCACATCCGTAACAATGGAATAAATAAATAAGTTAAAAAATATATAGAATTATTTAAAAATTGAGTTAGCATTAAATTCGTTCTTTAAATTAATTTATTTACCCCAAAAACTGTTTAAACTTCAAATAAATGTATTCCGTAAATTTTTTTTGTTTTTTTAATTTGATTTTATAAAAAAAAAACAACATAAAAATATGTTTCTTATCTTTGAAAATTTGGGTAAACCCATACAATTATCTGTAAATTTAAACATGTGTCTGAATACAAAATATAATCAAAATCAGTTTATCCGTTCCCAATAAAGTCGTAAATCAGTTCTTTGTGAGTTACCGCTATTAGCCATTTATTTAATAATTTTTTTTTGTCACAAAGTAGTCCCTTTCTTATGACAACAATTATTGTTATTTATTAAAATCGTTGAAATCGTGGTGAAGAGAAATTAAACGGCCTTAAAAAAAGTATGTGTCATTTACCGTTATTTACGGTCTTAGAAAATAAAAATAAAATCCAAGATACAAAATTTACAAGAAATCGTCCCATCTTTTCTTAGACTGAAGCTGAACGGAGAAACAGGGAGAATTGCGAAACCAACTTTTTTAGTCTTGCCAATCATCGCAATTTCAATTTTGATCAAAATCTCAATTTCGATTATTTTACGTATCCCTTACATGCCCTTATATTAACGATGAGATAGCTCAAGTAAAAATAGGTCATCACATAATTCAGCTGCTCGGGTTTTCATTCGATGATGGAAAGGATACAGAAATCATGTCAAACTGCTGAAAAAAAAAAACTTGTCAATCCGGAGGCTATTTTTATCGGACAAATAAGCATAAGCAAAAACCCTCATTTAGATGGGAGATAAGATAAAAAAAGAAGTAAGATAGAAAAGGCAACGAACGACCGAAGGACATTGTGTGTTGGTTGTTCCTTTATACTCATGTGGAATCGGTTTCTTTGGCAAATAGAAATGAATGAATATATCTTTCAAACGAAATCCAAGTTGGAATGTTTTTTTTTTTTTATTTTTTTTTTTGATACGATTTAGATTCTGCGTTTTAATGTTTGTTACATCACTTTGAACTTAACTGGAATGACCCATAATATTCAATGAAACTGGATCAGATCACGAACTCTAAATGGAAGCACATTTTTTGTTTGTTGTTTTTTTTCTTTCAAAAGTAAGGCAAAAGCTAGAACAGCAAAAATTGCAGTGGTAAGTATAATGCATTTAAATTGGCAGCAGCAGAGAAATGCTAGATACTGCAGAACATCATGTGTACTAATGTAGCTATGTATGTACTCGAAGAGTAGGTATTCCAAGGGAATAATGTTTGGGAAAAACTATATAGGAAATCCAAATGCGACGACAGTTTTATTGCTTCGATGGGGAAAAGCAACAAAAAAAAGGCAACGAAGACGACGACGACGTCTGTCTGGACTCTGCGGAGTTTTTTTATACGTAATTGAGAACATTGGGAAAAGGGTAGGGTTGGAAAATGAAAAATATGGGGAAAATATTCGAGTTTATTTGAAAGCAAAAAAAAAAAAAAAAACAATTAACTGATTGCGCAAAATGTGGGTTATTGCAAAGAAGTCTTTTTATGCGCTTAGCCGGGAGAATGTAGGAAATATGCAAATGAACTTTATTGCATTTCATGTTATGTATTAAGGTACCAGGATATACATATATATACCTATAAGCTTTGTAGAAAAAGGATTTAATGGGGTCACCGAAAGACAATATGAGAATTTTTGAAGCACAAGACAATAAGTTCACAGAACAAAAGTCACAATGTTATTATAGGTATAGGTATACCTGCGTCTCAATGTGGCCATCAGAACACACCCCACAGAGTATACAGCTACAATTCCTTGAACTGAAAGGTTATTCTCGTCTGCCCTTAATTTGACTTTTGGTATGAAAGTTAATAATTTCTTTATCAGCAATCAAGATAAAGCAGTCGTAGTAAAAAAAAAGTAATTAAAGAACATTTTGTGAATAATGAAGTGCTTTAGTTATACCTTCACTTTTTTGTGCGCTAATAAAAACACTGCAATCAAAAATCAATAGATCGGATAATCACTTCAAATCATGCAAGTCTTTCCCCGAAAACAAAAAAAAAAAAAAAAAAAACTTAAGCTAGCAAAAACATGTTAAAGGAACATAATTTATCAACGAAATTTAAAGAAAGAAAATTATAAACAATTTGTATGTACATGCAAAGTTTCCCTCAAGTCTTATAACTGTAATTAATCCATTTTATTTTAAAGAATTAGTGTATGACGTTGGGTATAGGTAGCACTCAATTATTTACATAATTTAATTTATTCAATTTCTAATACTGAATTCGTGTAGCTTATCCATACATAAAACTAAAATAATTTGAATTTGTTTTTGAGGAACAAAATAGTTTCTAATGAAAAGTTTTTGGAATGAGAATTCAACACAGATAAATTGACGAGACGGAAGTACAATGACAGAAGTGACGTAAAACAATATGGCATATGAGGAATTGAAACAAAAACAGTTAAGATTCCTGTTATTTAATGCAAATTCTTCCAAAATTAAGTCGAATTTTTCCCCTTTCGAAGCTTATATCTTGAGTTCTAATGGTTGGATCTTCAATGTTGATGTGTTGAAATTGATGACAAATGATAGGCTATATTTTGGTTCAAATACATTTTGAAGAGTGTCAAAAGATTTACACACTTTCGGTGGTGTCTAGACAATGTCAAAATCTTTGGGGCAACGATACGATGCGTTTTGCCCATTTTACGGTTTAGGTGCATGGTTGTCCTTCCTCTAGTCAATTATCCAAAGATTGGTGGCCAAATTTGAGTCAACCGATTCAGTAAACAATCAGCCAAAGCCCTTGCGTCAACGAAACGCAAGATCTTCCGAAAACATCGCCATACTGTCCGTGAGAGTCGGTACTTCTTTGAAGAAGACGACCATCAACATCAACGGATAGTGCTACCTATCGATGATAACCCAAACTGAATGATATGGATATGGACGACATGTTGATCCAATAAAACGGTGCTACGTACCCCACAGCGAACGAAACCATAGAAATTCTGCATGAAAGAGATGAGGGAAGAGTATCTCTAGCCGAGGTTTACATGAATTGGCCACCAAGATCGTGCAATTTTACCCCGTTAGACTTTTTTCTTGTGTTTTCCGAAGTCTCAGGTCTTATGAGTCAATATGCCCCGATAATCCACCGATGCCCACAAAGCTAACATAACCATCTTCATTGATTTCTACATCGCTCAATAAATTCAGCCGGATCTATGCGGAAGAGTCATTGAAAATTGGAACTTTCAGATCCGTACCAAAGTAAGAAGCCGATGTGGGCATTTGAACGATGTCATATTCCGTACATAATGGCATACATGAATCTTTCAAATTAAAAAAAAATGTTTTTAATACCTCACACGCAGCTTGTCTTATTTTATTTTAACATCTACACACACCCTTATTGAAAAACCATCTATAACATTTGCAAATGGCGGCGGCAATCTACAAGTTTTAATACTTTTTAAGTCAATAGATTAAGAATACACGTTGACTAACCGTGGACGTCTTGATAATCGTAGAATACACGTGACTATTTTGTTTACAGATTAAAATGAAAAATTCACTGATTTTTGGTAAACGTGAATTTTGACGCAGATTTCTCGGCCGTCATAGGTCAATTTGTGATACACTTACCGCCATATTATTCACTAGATACATCCAGATTAAAACTTAAATCCAGATGTATTTACATTGAATTTGTATGCTTTACATCTGGATTTAAATTAGACGTTTAAATGCTTGCCTTGAAAAGACTGGAACAACACAAGGTAAAAGAAGTCCCGAAAGGCCTTGAAATACTCATTAATCTAACGAGAATACCACAATTGTGGCTGAAGATGTCACTGATGGATCCATCAACCGTGGGCAGATGACGTTTCATGCGATTGACCATGACACTTGCGTCTTTGCAGGACATTTTGGTTAAAAAATTGAATGAGGTATGTTCCCTCACAAACTGCAGACAGTCAGAGAATCATCTTCTCCCTGTAGCCCGTCAATGGTAGCTTAAACTAAGCTCTCTTCAACCCCAACGAAACAATGGCCGAAATTCATAATGATCCATTTCCATCTGACGATTCCGGAGACGGTACAATCATGAATTGTACGCAATCTACCTTGAAGTAGATATCGTGACAAAAATTAAGCTCGGTAGACTCCGGTTGGCAGGGCACCTAGCTCGCATGAGCGAAGAGGAACCTGCTCGGAATGTTCTTTGTTGTACATTCTATGGTAGACGACAGCGTGGTAGACCATGCTTGCGCTGGAGAGATGGCGTATATCACGACGCCCGGAGCCTTGGGGTGCGCAACTGGATGGCGGCGGCTCGAGACCGGTATGGGTGGAGAGACTTCTTGAAGGAGGCCAGGACCGGACCCCGGTTGTCGAGCCGACGATGATGATGATTTCCATCTGAGCGGATACCGCTGAAATTCCGCTTATAATTAACAAAAAGCCTTGTCATCGACCCAAAGTCATTGCACGGTGCGCCATTTATGCCAGAGGTGTTTCATTAAGGGTTTAATTTTTGTCGTTTAAGTAGTTCGATAATACTAACCGGTGGGTGATTTAAAAAGCAACGACCAACGAGTTTTACGATCTGTTTCCGCTTAATTTGAATTGTTCAATAAAATGCAGAAAATGTTAATCGTTCGATGTTTGAATCAGTAGTGTTTTATTTCACAATTATTTGGATATTATTACATAAATTTGGAACAAAAAACAAAATGAAAACCAAAACATGACTTGCAAGATTACAATTAAATATGACTTGCTAATTTTTGACTGACGTTAGGTATATAATATTGACATTGACATAACGTATTGACAGATGACTTTAGGATGAGGGTGCGTGGACATCTTAAGGACGGGCTTAGACGTAACAATATCGCAAGCTGATGAATTGGGATTGCAGGAGAGTTCATTCCCAAACACAGCTCACGAGTTTCGACTAATATCTCATTTGCACTGGCTGGCAAGGTCAACAAGAGTGCGAAAACTAACCGCGTGAAGTTCTCGCTGAAACGATTGAAAATGCGGTAAAATAAGTCCAAAGGGTCACCAATATCAACTTTTGAAATTTTATTAAAAATCCAAATATTTTTTTTTTAATTTTCATATGAACAATCTTGTTCAAATATTGTTTCTGAATCTGTCCACCCATTAATGGGAAAATTAAAAATAAGAAAAAAACGATCTATTTCAGGTAATGTCATAAGATTTTTTAAGACTATTTTCATACACGTACCAAAATTTTGACTATTTATGCATATGGAAGCCGTTTTCGAGATAAATGCAATCTTTTGAAGACTCAAGACTCAAGAATTTTGTATAAATTTTAACCACTGTATGGAATGAGCCAACCTTAATTTTATACTGTTACTTTTTTACGGGCAATGGGCAGCGGTCCCTCAGTTGCTTTAAATATCTATAAACATATTCATTTCGTAGGTTTATTCTTCACAGTTCTATGGATCTCAAAATAAGCATTTTTATCACCCCTTTTAAAGCTGTGTAATATTATGCAAAGAAATGTTTTTAATGGATCAACTATTTTGTTTTTGTTTTTTTCTTTAATGGTTTCCCCGTGTATTTCACAAAAAAAAAAATAGACTGCACTTGCAAAAGCTATTAGCGTAGTATCATCATTTTTATTCCATATATCCAGAAGTAGATAAACAAAAAGATCCCCTTAGCATGATGGTTGTATAGCTCGTAGTAGCTACATAGGTACCTACCTATAGTTCTGTTCTGAGTTTCCATTATCATGATGGTGTCTGGCTTTCGTTGTTCCACCGAATTTCCGCGTCGATGAACAAGTTGGTGTTTCAATGCTTAGTTCATATATGTTCATGTATTCATAATAAAAAATAATATTTATAACAACAACATCAACCCCAAAGTTAGCTAAATGAAAAAAAAATAATTAAGGGGAATGTATGAACTATAGAATCATGCACTTGGGGTGTAGATGAACTTGTCGATTTAAAAAGTTAAGGGACGAAACTAAATTAGACAGAGAAAATAATTTTGATCTTGATGACCTAAATTTTTCTGATTCTAATAAAAATGGAATTTACTTTCAATGTTCTGCAATAGACAAATTTTAGACTATACAATTTCTGACATTTTGATATTTTACAGTGTTACAGCTATAGAATGTCACAAAAATTTACGTTAAATGTAAAAAAACTAACAACAAATAAAACAACTTTACCTCGATAATATTGTACAAGCCGAAAAAAAATGTAGGTACATAGAAATAAAATATTATTTCATTGGAGCACCTGCTCAAATTTTTTTTTGAACAGGTGCTCCATTTGGTATGAATAAAATATTTATTGAGGAGGTCCTCAAGGATTGCGAGAATCATGATCATGATTGATGAGCACCTTTTTAAAGTAAGTACATACTCCATTTTTAGGCATGAATAAACCAAAGCATACGTCTTCATCGAGAGGAGCATCTGCTTCACATTTGTGAGTAAGGTCAGTTAGTTGCTCAACTTTGAGGCCAATTGTGTTTTATATTTTTTTTTTTTTTTTTTTTTTTTTAAATGATGGAATTCATTTTTTTTGTTAATTTAAAGGTTGAATATTTTAAAAGAAGAAGAAAATAATTTTCGTTTAAGGTAAAAGTGGATTTCTTAGAGAATAATTTTCTTCGGAATAATCGCTTTGCGATCTTAGCACCTTTTGGAATTAATAGATAAAAAAAAAAACCTAAGTATACCATAAGATCACAAAATAATCATAAAAGGTCAACTTTTCGAACAATTTGCGCGTTTGTAAACTAATATGATATAAAAAAAAATATTTCAAAGGAAAAACACAAAAATTATAGAAACTATGGAAACAAATGTGTGAGCGGCGGGACTCACGGTTAAGATTTTAAAACATCAACGTTCGTCCAAGTGTCGGATTCATGTTAGTGAACGTACTCAATATACATAATGCAACTGCTTTGTAACGTTTTACAAGTAACGTTCTACACGTAACATGAACGTCTTACATGTATAAGACCAATGTTTTTAGCTTAGTTTACCACTTGTGCGATGGCACAAACATTTACACATCAAAAATAAAACTATACTCTACAAGCAGGAAGTTGGTTTGAGGTATGAGACCACCTACTTTACTGGTTACGCTGGTTGGTGTAAAATTGTATTCATACAAAACGGGAGCAAGTACTTTTTTTCTGAGCAACTTCTTTGATTCTTATGGAGCACCTGCTCTGAGTACATACTCATTATTATTCATATTAGATCGCCCATTGTCTACAACTTTGGCCTTTAAAACTTTCCAGCTAAAGTCAAAGGCGCAAAATTTAAGACGATTTAGTAAAGTGTTAGATCATTTTTAGTATGATACTAGATTTAAAAGAAGATTTTGCTAATTTTAAACTAGTTTAACATGATACTATCTCTTAACATTTTACTAAAGTTAAAATCGCCAGATTGCTGTTTTATCTTTTTAACATATTACTAAATCCATATGTCACTTTGACATAGAAAAATTTTATATAAAAGTATGTTTGCTTCATTTTTTGCACGAAATGTCACTGTTTTAGGAGCGTTCAGCTTGAGTTTCGTAAGAAAATGGTTTTAGTATGATACTAGTTAAAAAGTGTTTAGTAAAGAGCTTTAAAGTTAGTAAAGTGTTAACTAGTATCATGCTAACACCTTAACATCAGGCTGTTTAAAATTTTGCTCCAATAGTCTTGGGGTTCACATTGCCAATGTGATGGATTTTTCCAGGGTAATAGCATCCCGAAATCCTGGAAGGCTAAAGCTTTTCTTTTTTTATTAGGTTCCACGAAAAAGTCTATCTTTTCTGAACTATATTTTTTTCATAAAAATCATGGAATATTAAAAAATTATAAATTCTTTGATAGAATTATAACATCCAATAGAAAATCATAAAATTGCCGATTGAAGCTGTTGCCTTACATTTAAACACAAGTGTTTGTTCAGGTGCACCCACCATCCAATTCAACCAACAATAATTATTACTTTACTAAATTCTACTTCAAGAGAAAAAAATAAATAATTCTTATTAAAATCTCTTTAAATAAATTACATCAATACAAAAAAAATCCAATAATTTCGTACTTAAGAGAAATGTCGGTCTCTTTCACTAACTAAACGTAGTAGAGTACCTACTTTGTATATCATAAAACAATCTAGTACTTTTCTTATTGAATTTCTCACACTCTCTTAAATATTTTTGACAGTTCTTCGCAATCGCAAAAAAAAATTGTTTGGATTTGGATTTAAAGATGAGTTGTAGAAGAAAATTCAGTGTGAATCCTGAATCTAAAGTTGTTATCTAATTAGATTAAAAGTTAATCTTCTTTTAAAAAATGCATCAACAAAAAATATTAAATTATTATAAAACAATATCATAGCGGTCGGTATTCTTTGATATTTTATTTGGTGTTGTGCGTTGATTTCATAGAGAAAACAAAAAAAACAAACTATAGTGGAAATCTATTGAAACGAAGAAAAGCAAAAGAGGTAGGTGAATAATTTGTTTACAAATCACAGATTTATAAAAATAATATTCTTATGGCAAATTATAGTAGAAACTGTCTGCAAATTGAATTAAGTCAATTAAACAGAGTATACAAATAAATTTTAACAAATTAAAATCGAATCAATGTTGGATCAAATTTCTTTTTTCTTCTTGGTCTTGAATTTTTGTATTTTATTGATTTTCTCTCGAATTTTATTTCTTTGTTCCGTGAACAGAAACAGACTGACAATAATTTTTGTCGTGAAATTCTGAGCTCTGACCGATGGAAGTTCTTTTTTATTCTCTTTTTAAAATAAATTAGCATTTTAGTAAATTTAGAATTGATGTAATGCGATGTTGTTTGTTATTTATGAAGAAATTTAATTAATTTTTAAATTAAACTAACTCAAACGACCTATGGACATACATAAATATATACGATACGTACATTTGTAGATAAAAATATGGAATGCCGATAATGAAGGTCATTGTTAAGTCTGCTATCTTTGGTTTGGTCATGGGAGTACTTTTCTTTATTAAAATAGAATAATTCATATCTCTTACTACTCCATTTATTTGAACTACGATGCTCATGATATATTCAACCTTACGAATAATTTTATTTTGTATTTTATTGCTTTGTATAATTATTGTGTTTAAAGGAAAAACATACCAATCTCTAGAAAAAAATAAGTAATAATGCAAATTAGTGTAGTTATAAAATATAATTGAGAAGTCTCCGAGATCAATTAAAAAGTAACAGCAATTTTTCTTGAACTGCTATCATTTCAACGTACACAAAAACCTAGTGAATTTTATTTGTTTTTTTTTACTAATTGAAGATTGGATTAACAGAGTTGTAGGTAAATAGCCTTTCTTTTTTTTTTTGAAGATTCTATTAAAAGAACAATGCACTTAAACTTTTACCTTGTAGCGCAGTTAAAGTGAATGGATCAGTTATTTTAAATTTTTGATATAAATAAAATATTTTGTGTATCATAAAGTGGACGGAAGTGACGTTTCTTATGGTCTTATGGGGTGGACAAGACGAGCCTCTCTTCGGCATTTCACTCCCAAATTAGAATCAATACAGTTATGTAGGTACATATAGAAAAAATACATAATGTTTTTATATTATTTTTTAAAGTTTTGACTAAAAAAGAAGCAGAGAGGGTTAGAAGGCACGTGATTTGATGTTCTTCTCTCCTGTTCGATTAAATCGCTACAGTATTTTTTCGTTCTTTCTAGTAATCTTTCTGTCTATCTGCTCGGCTACACTAGAGTGCCTAATATTAAAAAAATTGAGTGCCGGGACTCACAGATAAGATGTGTAAACATCAACGTTTGTCCGAGTGCCAAATTATTGTTATACCAAAAATACAAAGGTAGGTACATAATGCAACGTTATCGTATAACGTATTACACGTAAAATGCTACAAGTAATGTATTACACACTAGGCCCCTGTTTTTAGTTTATTCTACCGTCGCCGGGAAAAATGTTTAAACATCAAAAAAGGGCAAATCTTTTTTCAATGTTGTTTTGAGATCGAGGAATTTTATTGTTTTAATGTTTTTGTTTCTTCAGTTTCAAAACTAATTTCATATAGCAAAACTAGTTTGTAGAAATTTGGAGTTTTATCCAAAGCTAGTTTTAAGTTTCAACATATTTTTAATAAAACCGATTTGATCACCTCCAAAACATCTACATATATACATTTAGTTTTGAAATATAAGTCAATAATATTGCTGTTTGAGTTTTGTATTTAAGTATAGAGCTGAAGATAGTAGATGTGCCTATTTGTATTCGTGATATATGCCTCTTAAGCTTCACATAAACAGAAGACACTTTATAATAATATACACTGTATATCTAGGTCTAGCTCCGTCCTGGAAAAATGGCAATTTTTTACTAATTTTAGTCAGAGCAAAGGAAATTTTTCAATAAGAAAAAATCTAGACGAGAAAAACTTGTCAAAAACTAGTAAGGCCCTTGCTTATAAAAACTTGCTGGGCAAGTTGTGCTATCCTTTCAGAAATGCTTTTTTGACATTTTTTCAGGATAGAATTTAAAATAAATAAGAAAAACTTTATACGTAAGTACGCCAAATGCGTTTCGCCCAGGCACGACATTAGGGCCAGTGATGCCACACGTAGGGAAGAATCCCACGAATTGATTTTTGGTTTGATAACTACACCGTAGTGAAAAAAGGACGGATTTTGAAATATTAGAATTTTCTATGAAAGCGTAGGGACTTTAAGAATTATATTACTAAATTCCCAAAAAATATTTTTTCTAAATAACTTATCACAATCCTTAATTAAAATTAAAGTTTCAAATAAATATAATTTTTTTTTAATGCAAGATGTGTTTAAATAAAATAGGTATGCATTTTTGTAATCCAAAAAATTATTGAATTAAATTTGCATTTTTTTAATGCATACAAATTTCGAGTTAAATTTACATTTATTTCGAAAAAAATTTGCATTTTTTTTAGTGCAAAAAATTTTGTTTTTTAATGCAAGCAATTTTCGAATCAAACTTGCATTTTTTTATTGCAAACAAAATTCGAATTAAATTTCCTTTTTTTTAATGCAAAAAATATTGTTGATTTTTTTTTAATGCAAAAACTTTTCGATTTGAATTTGATTTTTTTTTTTGTAATGCAAATTATTCTCATCTTGCATTCAAATTTTTTTTAATGCAAATAATTTTAGAGTTGCATTCATTTTTTTTTTTTTTTTCAATTCAAAAATTTTGTATGTTGCATTAAAATTTGTATTTTCAATAAGCAAGGATAAATGCAATTAAAAAAATATATATTTTTACAAAATTTTTTTTAGTAGTATCAAGTGTATGTTAACTTAATTATTATTTATTTGCGCATATATAAAACTATAAATAAAGTAATAAGAGGAGAAAAATAAAAAAAAAACAAAAAAACTTCATTTTGTTATTTTTATTTATTTTATGAATTTTGTGCTGGTGTAGGGAAAATGTAGGGATTTTTTGTCTATGCTGTAGGTACTTCTTCGATTTCATGTGGCATCACTGTTGTGCTCATAAGTTAGATTTCGTCGTACCCCTCTTAAGTGCAAGATTTTAATCGATGGTTATCGACACAAATATATTTAGCAGCAGCTAGTCTGGCTCTTTGGATCCACTTTTCTAAAATCATCCGAAATTGGCTGTTTTTGAGATATTCGTGGTTCTTTTTGCTCTTTTTCAGAATAATATACATATCTACTTACATTTCCTTTGAAATTTTCTGAGTAACAAATTCTTTGAAATCTGAACGCGTTCATTTTCATTAAAAAAAATCAACTTCTTACCTTTTAGCTTTTCGCCTTAATATTTCCTGAATGTAGCAATGAGAAAGAATGAAATGAATATGTTGTGTATTTATTTTTTTACATCAGTTTTTTCTTAGGTTGTTATTATTTTTTCAAATTAATAAATATTTTTTCATTATGTTCTGGATTTTTTTTTATTTTGGGAGGTTTTCAGCGCTGGCTCTTTTTTTCTCTCTCTCTTTCTCAAAATCTAGAAGAGTAGCCTTGCCTGCAAGAGAACCCTTCTTTTGTTATTTTCTTTTGTCGTTAACGTCTTAACCGATTCCAATATTTACTGACAAGAAAAATTAAAAACATTTGCTTCGTATGTAAAGAGTGGTTTTTTAAGAGGTTTAGAACTTTTTTAAAAAAAAAAACACAAAAAATTCGAAAAAATGAATGAAATATTTATTTGAATCGATAGTTTGAACCTTGCAATTTAATGTTTAAAGATAATTTCATGCAAATGTTGACCGCGGCTGCGTCTCAGGTAGCCCATCCGCTGAGTCCAATTTTGGCATACTCTTTCACACATATCGGCCGGTATCTCACCAATGAATGCATGGATGTTGGCTTCCAGTGCGTCAATCGAAGCGGGCTTGTCCCTATAGACATTAGCCTTGACATACCCCCACAAAAAATAATCTAATGGTGTCAAATCGCACGATCTAGGCGGCCAATTGACCGGCCCGAAACGTGAAATTAACTGTTCACCAAACTCGCCTCGCAATTGCGCCATTGTTTCGCGTGCTGTGTGGCATGTGGCACCGTCTTGTTGAAACCACATATCATGCAAGTCAAGAACTTCCATTTCGGGCAAAAAAAAGTTTGTTATCATCGCTCGGTAGCGTTCACCATTGACAGTAACGCTGCGATTCGCATCATCTTTGAAGAAATATGGCCCAATAATGCCGCCGGCCATAAACCGCACCAAACAGTGGCTTTTTCGGGATGCATTGGTAGCTGTTGCAATGCTTCTGGCTGATCTTCACTCCAAATGCGGCAATTTAGCTTATTTACGTACCCATTCAACCAAAAATGAGCCTCATCGCTGAACACAAGCAGCGCGCAATGAACATTTCGAACCGAGCACGAATTTTGATAGTAAAATTCAATAATTTGCAAGCGTTGTTCATTTGTAAGACGATCCATGGTTAAATTGCAAACCAAACTGAAGCTGTTTGACAGTGACACAAGGTACTAAACACACGTCAGCTGTCAAAACCAGTGTTGCCAAAACCAAACCAGCTTAAAAATCACCCGTTATATACAAAATTAAAAAACATTTTTTTTTTTAAATGCAGTTTTTCAAAAACTAGTTGATTAAAATTGACAAAACCAATTCGGTACAACAATTTTATTCGTATAGAAAAATATTTTTTTTAAAAAAACCACTAACAATTCTTAAAATTCTGTAATTTTGTTTCCGCAAAAAAAATATCTTTTCAAAACATCAAACAGCACTATTTTTTAGCTTCAAACAGTTTTTGTTTTTACCTAATTTCATTTAAGTTCTATTTGTGTATTTAAAAAAAAAATAAAATTCTAAGCTTCTCAAAGTACTTATCTTCTTCAAGTTCATTTTAAATATTTTTTTACATTTTTGTTTCATTACTGAAAAATGTATTCTATACAAAAATTTTATCGAGAGTACCTACTATACGCTTTTCCTTGAAAATGTTGAATCAATCCAATCCTTCGATAATTTTTAAATTTTGTTTGTTCTTCACTTGGTGTTATTCAATTCCCGATTATTATTAGAAACTATAACAGAATTTTAAAAGATTGAATTTTAAAAGGAAAAAAGTTGTACTGAGAGAGCAGAGAAAAAAATGTATTCCTGATTTAAACTTTGATATCAAATATTGCGAACAAAAAATTTCCGCTCTAAGTAACATTAAACTCAAGCTTATTCCCATTGACTTTAATCATAAAACGACCAATACCATTCGATTAAAAAGGTAAAATTAAATAAAGAATGATACAACTTACCTAAAAACTGAAAAAATTGAATTTACTATCAAGTTCATTCAACACTAATTTATCATCTCCTGACATTAATTACCACTTAGTTTATTATCTAACTACCGACAAAGTTTCTGGTAGTTCAGGAAACAAAGTAAACTGCTTCGCATAGAAACTTTTCCAATAAATATCAAGAACACTTGTTGCTCACAATCCCAAGTCGATTATTTATTCTCATGAACTCATCATCCCCCACCCTGCATAATTTTGCCTTTTTGTAGTTTAAAGAACAGCTCTATCTATTGAAACTTATTACCTCCACTTCAAAAAAAAAATCCCACAGAGCCTCACATTCTTCCCATTGGCACATAATTCCGACAGAAATTTTAATCAAAATCCCAGCTACCACCCTCAGAGCTGCAACCAAACAAACGACCATGATCCTTTGGCCGAAACCATCGCAGGTTAATCCACGTGGAAAGCAAATTTCTGTTTCTACAGCAATGCACAAATAATTCTCTGCCTCCACTTTGGTCTTCGTCGTCGTCGTCGTCGTCACATTGTGGGTCTTCGAGAGACTGGCACACATTCTGAATAGTTTGTGCAACTCTCGTTGACAGTTATTCCAGAGCTCTTTTATACCTCGTGGCGCGTTTATCTCCTCGAGAGGTATGTGTGCAGCAAGTTGGGACATAACATTTTGTCAGGCTTCCTCTCGAATAAGTCTCGCTGGGTGTTTTGGGGTGGCAAACGTCCACGGACTACATATGGCGACGCTTGTTATCTGACTCATATGGTAATTGGCCACATTCTGCCTGTGCAATTTGTTAGCCAAATGTATTCGAGCACAAACCAAAGAACTAAACTGGCCATTGTCACGCCCTCATAAGCCGATGTCATGTTCGGTTTTTCTCACCCCCAGAAGTCGCCAACAATACGATAGCGACGATGACGATGGCGACACTCTGAATTGAACTAGGTCAGTCGTCGAAAATCGCTTTAGGCAAACGAAGAAAAAAAAATATAACTATATATAACAAAACGGCTCTAAATCTATTCTGCTCCAAGACTCATTCTCTTCTTGGAGTGATTTCCAGTCATGATGATGATGATTTTTCTTTCAAGGATAACGCTGGCGCTGGCTGATGGCTGACAAAGTGGAATGAATATCTTATTCGTCTTTTGTCATTCAAATGGGATTTGCAAAATTAAAAGCCATAATAGTACTTGCAGCTCGGTGTTTGCTTCTAACTAGAATCTAGAGACACTGACTGAAAGATGCTAACACTTCACCTCTACATACTCATGCAACTCCACAGAGAAATGGTTGTCTTTCTACGACAAAGACCAAGGAAGTAGGTTAAGGACATTCAAAGTGGATATAATACATTCAATGCCATTTAATCTGAATCACAGATTTACTCGGCAAGAAGTGGTACCTAACTATGAGTGAGGAGAGATAAATTGAATTAATTATCCAACCTGTTGCGAGACTTTAAGTTATGGAGAATAAAGTTGATGATAAAGTCTGCGAGATAAAATGTCCTTTGATGACAAACAAAACACCAAAACGAGATGTTCTTCATGCAAAATGAAAGCAAGAAAGATGAAATTATAATTCAGTTCAGTGGTTCAGTCTGTTGTGGAAGCTGGAAACAAAAATTCAGAAAAAAATTAACCATTTTGGGAAATTGAACATGAACCTATCCAGTCTTAGAAAATGACTTGCCAAGCCAAGCTTCTTAAGTTCAGGCGTCCAGTGTGTTGAGAAAAATTGCAACATATTTTTTGAAGTTCGCGCTATATAATACGAAATTACTCGTGGAAACGCTAAGGCTAGGATCACACGGTTTGATTTTTTAAGTTTTATTGAAGACCACTATTTTTTATATATGAGATTGTAGTACAAGGGCTATCTATATGTGAAAAACTTTCGGCTTCCCTATCATTGTCAGTTTAATTATCTGGGCAGTTTCATTGCACTCGATGGCGGAACGGACCTGGATGTTAACAATAGAATAAGCAAAGCCCGTAGTGCATTTGGAATCCTTTCTCCTGTGTGGAACTCCAGTAAAATATCGCTACGCACGAAGCTGAAACTCGAATCCAACATAAAATTTGTGCTTTTCAAACATCTCGAGCAGGCTGCATGCCTTCGTTAACCGTTGTCTGCGTTAAATTCGGTGGCCGCAAACCATATCGAAAGTTGAACTGTGGAAAAGGACCGGACAGATAAAATTGGATGTCGAGATCATGCAACGGAAGTAGCGTTGGATAAGCCAAACTTTTAGGAAACCTAACGACAATATAGCGAAACAATCCTTCGAATGGAATCCTCAGGGTAATAGACGCGTTGGAAGACCAAAAACAACTTGGAGGTCATCTGTTTTAAAGGAAGCTCGGTCTCAAGGTACTCAATCGTGGTCACAGCTAAGGCCAGTTGCGGCGAATCGGGACAGATGGAAGGATCTTTTTGCCACCCTATGCTCCAGGAGCAGTTGAAGTGCTGCTTTGCAGCCGGACAATATATTTATCATTGGCAAGTCAAAAGTTTGATGAAAATCTCGCGTCATATTTTTTTTACGAATTCATATACAAGGAGGGACAAAAGTTTTGTCATAATTTGAATTTTCACGGAAAGTTCATTGCCATCATGGTAGGTATCGGTAATTCATTTTACGCCGTTTTGAATTATTAAACGCAAAACATCTGGCTCAAAATTGGCGATGGCTTGCAAGACTTGCAAGATTTGTGGTAAGCGGGAGATTTAAAGAAAGGTGCCATCAGATCTGGTGCTCTGGTCGGCCAGTTCAAATTGCCAAAATGGTAGATCATGCCATGGAAATTGGTGTTTCGAAATCTCCATCGTTGCCCGAGCTGTGTGAATGGTTACTCCGTCCTAGCGGAAGGTGGAGCCAAAAATGCTCAAAAACTAATTCAGCAACTTGCGGACAAAAAATTGTTTAATATCTGTTTGGAAAGCTTGCTAGTAACGGTTACATTGGTGTAATCGTTTCGCCGTCCTCAAAAAAATAAGAGCAAATCACTTTTGCACTGCAAATGCTGCACTAAAAACATCTCTAGTTAACCAGTGTGCATAAGACGCTCAGCCAAACGCTTAATTTTTCGCGCACTTGGTGCAGGTTTCACGCTGATTTAAAACAACAGATCGAAAATTAGTCAAATATATAAGCAGTAACATTAGTTCCGCGTTTTTCAGGTGTGTATCGCTCCATTGCTTGCTGTCAACTAAAGCTGGATTTACACTACTTGTAGGGATGGGTCAATATTTTGGTAGCAGGTATTCAGTAACAGGTATTTGGAAATAACAATAACAACTTGTTATTGAATTCGAAAATACCTGTTACTGAAATAACACTTAAGATTTCCTAATTTTCATTTCTTTTACGTTATTAAAAATTTTTGGATTATATATGAAAGTACTTAGTCTGACAGGGTAGAAACGGAGAATATCGGTGCGTTTGGAAATGATCTTTTTTTACCAATAGGATTATTTGCTTATTAGTGA
The DNA here is from genome assembly GCA_932273885.2 of Leucozona laternaria. NCBI lineage: Eukaryota > Metazoa > Arthropoda > Insecta > Diptera > Syrphidae > Leucozona > Leucozona laternaria. Next base: position 14,080,342 of record OW026368.1, on the reverse strand, counting down.
TTTCAATCTTATCCAATGACATTTAAACAACATATCAAAAAGTTGTTTAAATTTCATTTTATTTCACTACTGGTTTTGATCAACTGTCATTGGCTAATTAGTTATTTCAATGTTACCGAATAAAACGGAAATCTTAGAAACTAGCAATAAGTTGTTTTAATTTCACAACAAGCTTTGCTTAACTGTGGTTTCACTTATCGGTGATTTCAGTTTTATCTTATAAGACCGAATTCTCATACAGAAACAAAAAGTTGCTTTGATTTCACTACTGGGTTTGCTCAACTGTTATTTGCTTATAAGTTATTTAAATTTTATCGAATAAAACAGAAATCTTAGAAACAGGCAAGAAGTGGTTTTAATTGCACTACTGGTTTTGCTTAAAGGCTCTCCCAAACCAACGCGAAACCTTCGGCGCGACAACGAAACTTCCGCCTGTCTTAATTTATTTACACGGAGATTAATGGGAGCACCCACACTAGCGCGATGCGAATCTTCGAACATTATTCAGTCGTCGCATATTCGCGCGAATGTTTCGCGTTGGTTTGGGACAGCCTTAACTGTTATTGGCTTATCGGTGATTTCAGTTTTATCGTATAAATCCGAAATCTCATAAAGTGACAAAAAGTTGCTTTGATTTCACTACTGGGTTTGCTTAACTGTTATTGTCTAATAAGTGATTTCAGTTTTATCGTATAAAACCGAAATATCAAATAGTAACAAAAAGTTGCTTTGATTTCACTCCTGGGTTTGCTCAACTGTTATTGGCTGATTAGTTATTTCAAGGTTATCGAATAAAACGGAAATCTAAGAAACTAGCAAGAAGTTGTTTTAATTTCACTACTGGGTTTACTTAACTGTTAGTGGCTTATCGGTGATTTCAGTTTTATCGTATAAAACCGAATTCTCATAAAGTAACAAAAAGTTACTTTGATTTAACTACTTTGTTTACTTAACTGTTATTGGTTTATCGGCGATTTCAGTTTTATCGTATAAAACCGAATTCTCATAAGGTAACAAAAAGTTGCTTTGATTTCACTACTGGGTTTACTTAACTGTTATTGGCTTATCGGTGATTTCAGTTTTATCGTATAAAACCGAATTCTCATAAAGTAACAAAAAGTTGCTTTGATTTAACTACTTTGTTTACTTAACTGTTATTGGTTTATCGGCGATTTCAGTTTTATCGTATAAAACCGAATTCTCATAAGGTAACAAAAAGTTGCTTTGATTTCACTACTGGGTTTGCTTAACTGTTATTGTCTAATAAGTGATTTCAGTTTTATCGTATAAAACCGAAATATCAAATAGTAACAAAAAGTTGCTTTGATTTCACTCCTGGGTTTGCTCAACTGTTATTGGCTTATAAGTTGTTTCAAGGTTATCGAATAAAACGGAAATCTTAGAAACTACCAAGAAGTGGTTTTAATTTCACTACTGGGTTTACTCAACTGTTATTGGCTTATAAGTGATTTCAGTTTTATCGTATAAAACCGAAATATCAAATAGTAACAAAAAGTTGCTTTGATTTCACTCCGAAATTTAGTTATTTCAAGGTTATCGAATAAAACGGAAATCTAAGAAAATAGCAAGAAGTTGTTTTAATTTCACTACTGGGTTTACTTAACTGTTATTGCTTATCGGTGATTTCAGTTTTATCGTATAAATCCGAAATCTCATAAAGTGACAAAAAGTTGCTTTCATTTCACTACTGGGTTTGCTCAACTGTTATTGGCTTATCGGTGATTTTAGTTTTATCGTATAAATCCGAAATCTCATAGTGACAAAAAGTTGCTTTGATTTCACTACTGGGTTTGCTCAACTGTTATTGGCTTATCGGTGATTTCAGTTTTATCGTACAAAACCGAATTCTCATAAAGTATCAAAAAGTTGTTTGGGTTTCACTACTGGGTTTGCTCAACTGTTATTGGCTTATTAGTTATTTCAAGGTTATCGAATAAAACGGAAATCTTAGAAACTAGCAAGAAGTTGTTTTAATTTCGCTACTGGGTTTACTTAACTGTTATTGGCTTATACGTGATTTCAGTTTTATCGTATAAAACCGAATTCGCATAAAGTAACAAAAAGTTGTTTTGATTTCACTACTGGGTTTACTCAACTGTTATTGCTTATGGGTGATTTCAGTTTTATCGTATAAAACCGAATTCTCATAAAGTATCAAAAAGTTGTTTGGGTTTCCTCAACTTTTATTGGCTTATCGGTGATTTCTGTTTTATCGTATAAAACCGAAATAATAAAAAATAACAAAAAGTTGCTTTGATTTCACTACTGGGTTTGCTTAAATGTTATTGTCTTATAAGTGATTTCAGTTTTATCGTATAAAACCGAAATATCAAATAGTAACAAAAACTTGCTCTCATTTCCCTCCTGGGTTTGCTCAACTGTTATTGGCTTATCGGTGATTTCAGTTTTATCGTATAAAACCGAAATATCAAAAAGTAACAAAAAGTTGTTTTGATTTCACTACTGGGTTTGCTGAACTCATGGACTGATATTGGCTTATTAGTGATTTCAATTTTAATCTATAAAGCATTGTCAAGTATAAATAATTTTGAGCAAGAGCATAAGACCACGAATCGTCATTGATATCAACAACGAGCAGGAGCATGAGACCAATGCAGTTCCTTCAAAAAATAATAGTAAAAACTGTGTAAAGTAGGCAGAAGGAAAATCCTACAAACCAACCCTCCGTTCAGCGCACACGATTCACATCATCGTCTTCTCGGTCCGAAAATACAACAACAAAATGCATTACCGGACCGAAAAGAAGTCAACAGAGGCAGAAGAATGACGATGAACATCATCATAGCCACCCGAGTAACGGTGGTTGCGACCGGGAAATAGGAATTTCTCGTACAATAGCTATCAGCCATAAACCAACCCTTTGGTATCCAGAGCAATGACGATGAGATCACCACCACCTGATGAACGGTGGTTGCGACCAAGAAATACGAATTGCCTCGTATCCTACAAAGGATCGCACCACAGCCCAACACGAGCAAGAACTTGCTCTTATACGAGAAATTCCTATTTCCCGGTCGCAACTACCGTTACTCGGGTGGCTATGATGATGTTCATCGTCATTCTTCTGCCTCTGTTGACTTCTTTTCGGTCCGGTAATGCATTTTGTTGTTGTATTTTCGGACCGAGAAAACGATGATGTGAATCGTGTGCGCTGAACGGAGGGTTTGTTTGTAGGATTTTGCTTCTGCCTACGTGTACACAGTTGTATATTATTATTTTTCGAAGGAACTGCATTGGTCTCATGCTCCTGCTCGTTGTTGATATCAATGACGATTCGTGGTCTTATGCTCTTGCTCAAAATTATTTATACTTTTGTTGTTTTAGCTCTTGTCGCTTGTCGTAGACAATGCTTTATAGATTAAAATTGAAATCACTAATAAGCCAATATCAGTTCATGAGTTCAGCAAAACCAGTAGTAAAATGAAAGCAACTTTTTGTTACTTTATGAGATTTCGGTTTTATACGATAAAACTGAAATCACCGATAAGCCAATAACAGTTGAGCAAACCCAGTTTTTTTAATTTCACAACTGGTTTTACTTAACTGTTATTGGCTTATCGGTGATTTCAGTTTTATCGTATAAAACCAAAATCTCATAAAGTAACAAAAAGTTGCTTTGATTTCACTACTGGGTTTGCTCAACTATTATTGGCTTATCGGTGATTTCAGTTTTATCGTATAAAACCGAAATCTCATAGTGACAAAAAGTTGCTTTGATTTCACTACTGGGTTTGCTCAACTATTATTGGCTTATAAGTTATTTCAAGGTTATCGAATAAAACGGAAATTTTAGAAACTAGAAAGAAGTGGTTCTAATTTCACTACTGGGTTTACTTAACTGTTATTCGCTTATCGGTTATTTCAGTTTTATCGTATAAAGCCGAATTCTCATAAAGTAACAAAAAGTTGCTTTGATTTCACTACTGGACCCATGTTCTGTAACTTTCGGATCGATAAAATCAGTCGAGAAACGATGAAAAATGGAACAAAACTCATACGATTTGTTTCAATTTTCTTCGTTTCTCGACTGATTTTATCGATGCGAGAGTTACAGAACATGGGTCCTGGATTTGGTCAACTGTTATTGGCTTATCGGTGATTTCAGTTTTACCGTATAAAACCGAAATCTCATAAAGTAAAAACAAGTTGATTTCGAATTAATGCAATGATTCTGCAATCACTAATAAGAAGAGTCACTGTTAAGCAAAATCAGCAATGAAATGTCAATAACTTGTTGCTGTCATAAGATTTCGAATTAATGCAATGATTCTGCAGTCAATAATAAGCAGAATCACTATAAAGCGAAATCAGCAATGACCTTTTAATAACTTGATGCTGTAATAAGATTTTGAATTAATGCACTGATTCTGCAAAATGAAAGCAACTTTTTGTTACTTTATGAGATTTCGGTTTTATACGATAAAACTGAAATCACCGATAAGCCAATAACAGTTGAGCAAACCCAGTTTTTTAATTTCACAACTGGTTTTGCTTAAGTGTTATTGGCTTATCGGTGATTTCAGTTTTGTCGTATAAAACCGAATTCTCATAAAGAAACAAAAAGTTGCTTTGATTTCACTACTGGGTTTTCTCAACTGTTATTGGCTTATAAGTTATTTCAAGGTTATCGAATAAAACGGAAATCTTAGAAACTACCAAGAAGTGGTTTTAATTTCACTACTGGGTTTACTTAGATTGCTTTTACACTACAGCGATTTTTAATCTTCGTTTCTCCTTTGGTTTCCTTCTAATTGCAAATACCTTTTACACGACAGCGATTTTTAATGAAAAGTTTAGTTTGTGCAAGTGAAGAAGTATCATCTCACTGCACTCTTTACTCCACTTGATCAAGCGAAGTTATCTGAGTGGACGACGAATGAAAATAAAACACATTCGAACAAAAAGGAAAAGCACAAAGAAGAATGAGTAATAACTCTGCAATTTTTTCAACCTCAGCAATTTCGTCTACCCCGGCCACCACATACGTCCCTCGCCCACGTGCTTAAAAATCGCAAGAAGAAATTGCATGGTTTAAAAGCAGTCTTAACTGTTATTGGCTTATCGGTGATTTCAGTTTTATCGTATAAAACCAAAATCTCATAAAGTAACAAAAAGTTGCTTTGATTTCACTACTGGGTTTGCTCAACTATTATTGGCTTATCGGTGATTTCAGTTTTATCGTATAAAGCCGAATTCTCATAAAGTAACAAAAAATTGCTTTGATTTCACTACTGGATTTGGTCAACTGTAATTGGCTTATCGGTGATTTCAGTTTTATCGTATAAAACCGAAATCTCATAAAGTAAAAACAAGTTGATTTCGAATTAATGCAATGATTCTGCAATCACTAATAAGCAGAGTCACTGTTAAGCAAAATCAGCAATGAAATTTCAATAACTTGTTGCTGTCATAAGATTTCGAATTAATGCAATGATTCTGCAGTCACTAATAAGCAGAATCACTTTAAAGCGAAATCAGCAATGAAATTTCCATTCTGCAATCACTAATTAGCAGAATCACTGTTTAGCAAAATCGGCAATGAAATTTCAATAACTTGTTGCTTTCATAAGACTTCGAATTAATGAAATGATTCTGCAATCACTAATAAGCAGAATCACTGTTAAGCGAAATCAGCAATGACCTTTTAATAACTTGATGCTGTAATAAGATTTCGAATTAATGCAATGATTCTGCAATCACTTATAAGCAGAGTCACTGTTGAGCAAAATCAGCAATGAAATTTCAATAACTTGTTGCTGTCATAAGAGTTCGAATTAATGCAATGATTCTGCAATCACTTATAAGCAGAATCACTGTTAAGCAAAATCAGAAATGAAATTAAATAAACTTATTGCTGTCATAAGATTTCGAATTAATGCAAAGATTCTCCAATCACTAATAAGAAGAATCACTGTTAAGCAAAATCAGCAATGAAATTTCAATAACTTGTTGCTGTCATAAGATTTTGAATTATTGCAATGATTCTGCAATCACTAATAAGAAGAATCACTGTTAGGCAAAATCAGCAATGAAATTTCAATAACTTGTTGCTGTCATAAGATTTCGAATTATTGCAATGATTCTGCAATTACTAATAAGAAGAATCACTGTTTAGCAAAATCAGCAATGAAATTTCAATAACTTGTTGCTTTCATAAGATTTCCAATTAATGCAATGAATCTGCAATCACTAATAAGCAGAATCACTGTTAAGCGAAATCAGCAGTGACATTTTAATAACTTGATGCTGTAATAAGATTTCGAACTAATGCAATAATTCTGCAATCACTAATAAGCAGAATCACTGCTAAGCGATGTCAGCAGTGACCTTTTAATAACTTGATGCTGTAATAAAATTTCGAATGAATGCAATGATTCTGCAGTAACTAATAAGCAGAATCACTGTTAAGCAAAATCAGCAATGAAATTTCAATAGTTTGTTGCTGTCATATGATTTATAATTAATACAATGATTCTGCAATCACTAATTAGAAGAATCACTGTTTAGCAAAATCAGCAATGAAATTTCATTTCTGCAATCACTAATAAGCAGAATCACTCTTAAACAACATCAGGAATGAAATTTCAATAACTTATTGCTTTCATAAGATTTCGAATTAATGCAAGGATTCTGCAATCACTAATAAGCAGAATCACTTTTAAGCGAAATCAGCAATGACCTTTTAATAACTTGATGCTGTAATAAGATTTCGAATTAATGCAATGTTTCTGCAATCACTAATAAGCTAAATTTGTAATGAAATTCAAGCTACTTTACTTATTGCTGTAGTGAGATTTCAGATTGACTCTTAAGCCGAATCATTTATGAGGAAGAACGAGACCGTCAATGTCGATACAACAGTCTTAACAGTTCTTCACTATTAAAAGTTTGTCTCATTATTACCCTGCATGTGACTTGTAAGAAATCGGTTGCCTGTTTAAAATTGCCAAGTCAAGTCACTTCCAATTAGAAAATCACCAATAATCAATAATAACTTTATTCCTTTACTTAATCGACAATTTTGGTTTCTTAAGTGTTATTTCAGTAACAGGTATTTTTATCTGTTACTGGAAAGTAGCAATAACAGTTGTAACAGGTATTGCAAACTAGCAGTTTGGCCCATCCCTAACTACTTGACAAAATTTTTCACAATTTTCTGTCAAAAACCCAATTTTAGAAAACTTGGGTGAAAGTCTTATGGCCTTTTCGATTGGACTCAGAATGACAGTTCTTCTTCTGAAAAGAAGAGGAATTTGCTTCTGATTTTGTTTTCAGAATCGTTCCAGAAGTGTTCACACGTATCAAATTGTTCTCCCGGATTACCAATCGAAAAGGCCATTAGTTACCAAACAGGCATATTATGTCAGCGAACTGTCAAAAAACTGTCATATGAATGGACAAATTTATGCTTTTGACAGTTTACTGACAAAAATATGCCAATTTGTCAGTCGTGTAAATCCAGCGAAATTCTCTATGTGTCTATAACCTAAATGTAAAACTGCAAGCCCGATGACATTTGACGGCATTTGCAAAAATTATGACACATTTGCATTTCCTATATTCGTTTTTTTCCGCAAACTTCAAATTTCTTTCAGTTTTAGTCCATAGTTCTGTCAAAAAAGGTAGGATTTGCCAGTTTTCAAAAGTAAACGAACAATCTTATTACGACAACTTATCACGACAACTTTGATGTACATAATATACAATATTTCTCTATGAAAATATTTTTCTTGCTATTCGGTTGATTTTTGCATAACATTAAGTAAGATGACATATGTGAGGTGTTAGCCTTTGAAATAAATGAGCCAGAATTCAGCTTTGGTTGAAATGATGTCATTGAATTCTATTAACCAGACATTCGAGTGACATTTCATTTAAATAACCAGAACCACCCGTGTCAGTGTCATGTTAAAATAAAAAAATTTTGACGTACATACTGAAAAAAAAAACATTAGTGTAAAGTTCAGATGTGATTTATGATAGAACCATCAGAAAGACGGATTTTAGTTTTATTTTTATGAACAGAGCATATGTTTTATAATATTAAATCAATAAGTTCCTGTGTGATTGTATTTTATTTCATTTAGTGAAATTTGACAGTTTATGGCGTGACAGATGGGGAACGAACTACATTTTGACGTAAGAAGATTCTTTTATTCCGAGTGTTACTTGAAAACATTAAAATCACCTTTTCCGGTTAAATTACTTTCCTCAAATTTTCCGATTTCTTAATTTTTTTTTTCTTTCCATTCATGGCTGCGATAATCCTTTAATAAAATTGTACAGTTTGGTTTGGTTTGACAGATGGAAGATAAATTCTATTTTGACGTATATAAAATATCTTTTTTCCAAATGTCACCGTAAAGCGTTCAAATTTCTCTTTTCCTAACCAAAAACAAAATTTATTTTTTTTTGGATTTTTCAGAGGATATTTTTTTTAATTTATTTATTGACAACTCAGCTTTTCTTTGGTAAAATTTGATAGACATAATTTAATTCACATTTGTGTTTGTTTCTCTTTGATTTCTGTACGCGATTCTATCACCAACTGACGCAGATGCGCAGAACGAATGCAAAATTCAACGTTAAATATCATTCCAATTGTTCTTTAAACCATCTCTCAAATTTCAATTTTCTTAAAAGTAGAACACCAATAAACATAAACGACTCATAGATGTCACTGCTGTGAGGGAACAAACCTTATCTAGACAGATAAGAAGGTGCAGTGCTAGTCTTTTTTCAAAGAATTGACTGATATTTTTAAGTACCTATGCAAAACACATTTTTGTTAAGCTTTCTCTTAAACAGACGCAGGTAGAACATTTATGTATTTGTTCACTTTTTTACTTTGGTTGTACTTTTTACAGTTTAGAATATATGGTGAAACCTTTAATATTTTTCACGAATTGAATTTAACGCCGTCTTCATTTCAGTTTTCAAGTATCTTTGTTTACTTTTTCATTTCTGGTTTGCACTTTTGGTTTTTATAATATTTAAATTTATGAAAAAAACTAGCTGGCCCGCCCGACTTCGCACGGGCAGACAAACCTAAGCTTCGCATAAAATTACAAAAGAAAATATAAATAAATATTTAAGCTAAATTTTGTAATCGAATACTACTTTATGGGTTTTAACCTACTTCACGTTTTGAATGGCTAAATAAGTAAAATTATATTCTAAGTCCAACCTTTATTACTTTCCCAACACAGAAAGATTTTTTGTGATCAAAAACTGCTGTTTTGTTTTTATCCCATTTCACTCTATAAACAGCAATTTTTTTTTAGATAACTTTTCCATGCCACTTTTTAGTCTACCCTATTTCACCCTGTAAATGACAATTTCCTGAAAAAAAATCTTTAAGGCCATTCACTAAAAAATAAATTTACGAATCGGATATTTTTTTATTTTTATCCCATTTCACCCTATAAATAACAAAATTGGTTAAAGAATATCGCTTTAGCTATTTCCTAAGAAAAATCTTTTTAACAAAAAAAGAATTTACAAAATCGGACATTTATTTTATTTTCACCCGATTTGACCCTATACATAGATAACAAAATTAAAAAAAAAATATCTCAAGCCATTTCTAACAAAAAAAGAACTTCTTAAATTCGAAAATTATTTTTATGTTTGCCCCATATTTCACCTTACAAATAACAAAAGTTGAAAAAGAATATCCCAAAAGCCATTTCCTAACCGTCTACAGCGCCACATGTTGAACGGTAATTGAATTGAACTGAAAAACGAAATGTGCGCCTACAGCGCCACCTGTTGAAAATTTTCTGACTTTTCTTTTTTCCTAAAGCTTGCAATTACAAACAAACCCGTAGAAAGAAGTATCCAATTTGGTCCAGTCGTTTTGAGTTTTGAGCATCCGAACACACCACGATCCGATAATTTGTATGTATGCACAGGGTGGCTCAAAACTAGTCATCCGAGGCTTAAGTCATCTCTTTGTCGGCATATGCTATAATTTTTTGCAAATGGAGGGAAATGTCAATTCTACTTTGACATTAGTGAATTAAACAGATAAAAAGAATTAAGACAAAAGCAAAGCCAAAGTTTATCATTCATAAACAAAATTACAGCCAAAGAACATCGGGTGATTAATTTTGCGCCACCTCTTATACCCCGTTTACATGAGTGGAGTCGAGTCGAAATTTGTTCTAAAACACTTGGGTTGAGGAGTTGGTTTGACATTTACGCATACCATTTTGCGAGTGTTTGTCTAATTTTTCTTGGCTCTCGTCTAGTCTAGTGGCTTCTCGTGATTTTATTTTTTTGTTGACTTTAATGTCGGCTATGAAAAATTAAAAAAAAACATAAACTATATAAATTAATAAATAATAAATAAGACATCATCTCAACACCATTTCAACTCAACCCCAAATCGAGCTCTCAACTCTAGGATCGAAAAACCTGGGTCAAAAATCCGACCATAATCCAACTCGATTTCTCGATCCTGCATATAAAAGGGGTAATATTTGTATTTACATAAAAATAAAATTTTAATTTTCATTACCCCCCTCTTCTATGTACATTATTATTGCGAAGTCTCTACGAAGATAAGTGATCTGACCGGCCGGTCAGTTTTTAGTCAGATCTAAATCAAAATACACTTACGATTAATAAAATATTCGTACTGTTATTTGACGTTGAAGAAGTTTTCCTTTCACTTATTGATTTTAATGAGTTCTTTCCTTTTATGAATTTTAAACCAAAATACCGGATAAACAAAAACTTGCATAACCCACATAGCGCACATTTATTTCGTTTATTTGCCGCTTACCGTACCTAACTACATATATACAGGGTGTCCGCCGGGAAGGTATACTACTTTTTTTGTTTATAATTTTTGATTAAATGAAATAGAATGGATCTTATATTGATAAATGTTTTATTTAATGTCGGCAATTATGTATGTATGGAATACAATATCAGGTAAATGTCCATCTCTGTTAGTCTCACAAATGCGAGTCCTTTTGAGCACATTTTTCATTACATTCTCACACATTTCACGCGGTATTTTTCTTAATTTCATTACGAATATTTTGTTTGAGTTTCTCAAGCGTTTCTGGTTTGTTTGCATAAACCTTACTTTTCAGATATCCCCACAAAAAGAAGTCCGGAGCAGTCAAATCAGGCGACCGTTGAGGCCAATTAACTTCATAATTTCTTGAAATAACTTGTTGTGGAAAGAGGTCTCGCAGTAATTCCATTGTAATCCTGGCTGTATATGCGATGTGGCACCGTCTTGTTGATACCACATGTTAATCATGCCCAAAGCATGCAGTTGTGGCGTTAAAATGTTTTCAATCATATCACGATATCGCTCCGCATTCTCAGTTACCGTTACGCCGTTTTCATTTTCAAAGAAATAAGGTCCAATGAATCCTCCTGACCAAATTGCACACCAGACTGTAACTTTCAATGGATGCAAAGGTGACTGATGAATAATTTGAAGGTTTTCCATTGCCCAGAACCGGCTATTCTGTTTATTCACATATCCATTCAAATGAAAATGTGCCTCGTCACTCATTATGATTTTTTCATGAAAATCGAAGCTTTAACATCCTATTGGCATATGTACGGCGACGTAAATGGTCTTGTGGAAGAAGCTCTTGTGTCAACTGGAAAGTTAAATGGAAACAAATGCAAATCTTTGTGCAAAATTGTGACCAAAGTTGTTCTTTGAAGACCAAGCTCCTGAGCACGGCCGGCGTCGAATTGAGGTTGATGGATTATTTTGAACACTTCCTTGAGCAGCAGTAATGTTTGCAGCCGATCTTCCAGTACCTTGTGGTCCATACTTGGGCCTATCACCTACAAACCCTCTTTCTTCGAAATCATTTACTACACGATAAATAGTGCGTTTTGTTGGCACAAGTTGTTTCTCCCAAAAATTTCACTTAACTTTCTCATCGTCACAGTAATCCATGATTGATTTTGATAAAATGTTTTAACGATTAAATCACGACTGCTTCACGACTGCCAAATATGAACTGTCAAGACTAATGTTTACCAAAATGGCGGCAAAACAAAGTATAATACCTTCCCACCGGACACCCTGTATTTATAGGCGAATGTGAAAGACTTCAAAGCCTCTTGACGACAATTCATTGGATGTCAATAAACTCTCTTCGTGAGCGCTGATGGCATTCACTTCACTATTGTCACAAATTGACGTTTTGCATATTAATCATATAGAGACTCTGTTTGATCGTTCAAAACGATGACAACAACGACTATCAAGTCAAGAAGTTACCTGCGTTTGCCTCTATTATTTTTTTTTTTAATTTTTATTGAAAACTAATTATCAATAAATTATATTACAAAAACACCTGACCATATTTGTATGCAAATTAAAGGCTCATCGAGTGTGGAGTAAATTGTTTCCGTGGGGGACTATACCATTCAAACCACCTGTCACAATAATTATTTCAATAAGTCAGTTTATAGTAGATCCCTCCTACAGTCGTTCTTTAAATTGACGCATGAAGATTTAAATTATTGCCTGAAATTTGTTTCATATTTTTATTATTTTATTTACAACGTTAATGGATGTGAAATTGATTGTTTCATCAATGTCATTAACTTAATTAAGTTTCATCCCACGCGAAAGTGAAAACTTTAAGACTGCAAACACAAAATTGTTTAGAAATAGTAATTGTAGCTAAAATCACAAATAAAAATACAAAATTAAAACAAACTCTTAAAAAAATGAAGCGCTTCTTTAGATCAAAATTGAAATGGTTCAAGTGTTGTGACATAAAGTGCTGTAAGTTAAGTCAAATAAAACTTTTTTCAACTTTTCATTACTTTACTTTTTGTCGGACATTGATCTTTTTTTATTAAGTCAAATTGTTCTCAATTAATCGCTGGTTGGGTGCTTAAATTAAACTGATTTTTATTGTCATTGCTTAATTGTGTTTGTTACTTAAAATCGTCATAAAAAACTTATCATTTAATTAGCTTAATCAAAACAATAGTTGAATGTGTTTATTATAATATATAATAGGTACTATATGGGAAGTTATGGATTCGTACAAAAAATCGAACTCGAGATTTTGATCAAACTTTACATTACGATGATAGAGAAGTCAAAAAAAGTGGGTCTCGCAAAAACGTCCGTCTGTCTGTCTGTCTCTCTGTCTGTCTGTCTGTCAGTTCGACTACAGCATAAACGGATGGGTCGATTTTCTTTAAACTTGGTACCTAGCGTTTTTTGGACATTCCCCCCACCCGTTTTTTTCTCTTTTTTTTAGGACCAAAATTAACAGTAGCTGTCATACAAAATTTCTTGGCCAAAAAGGAAAAACTTATTTTTCTCAAATCCAGCGCTACCGAATTTGTTTTTAAGAACTCAATAAATTTAAATAGTTATAAGTTGCCGTTTAATAAAAAAAATGGTTCCGAAAAATGGTTATTAATGGTACCTCTCAAAGAACCATTTTTTTTTTATTTTCGCTTTTCTCGAAAATGGTTTAACTGATTCTGATCAATTTTTTATAAAGAATTATTGACACATTCTAAATAATATTGTGTACCAAAATTTCCAAAAAAAATATTGATTAGATTTTTAAAAAAATTTTTAATATTTTTTTTTGAAAACTCAATATTTCAAAAACGACTTGGTCGATTTTTAACTTGGTAAATAGCAGTTTTTTAACTTTATCTAGAAGATTTTTGACAAAAATTATTCTAATACCCAAAAATAACGGTGCCTAACATACAAATGTTAAAAAACCGTTAAGAAAAATATTTTGTTTCTCAAAAACAACTCCTACGATTTTCATAAAAGTTTTCTTGTGTGTTAAAATTAGTACGATCTACCATTTAAAATTTTTAAAGTTTATATTTTACGTTTATTAACAGTGCCTCTCACAGAACGGTTTCTTTGATTTTCGACTATCTCAACATCTAATCAACCGAATAAAATTAGATTTTTTATAAAGCTTGAAACAAATATAAATAAAAGTGCGTATCAAAATTTTCTAAAAAATGATTTTTGGATTTGTTAAAAAAAAATCAAAATTATTTTTTGAAAATTCGATATTTCGAAAACTGGTAGCAGATTTTTTTGTGAAGTTCAATTTTTAACGCAACATTAAATTGGTGTACTAATTATTTTTCTCAAAAATGTTAACGAAATTTTATATATAAAAAATTAATTATTTTTAAAACCGCTCCTACGATTTTCAAAATTTTTTCCTCATAAATAAAGATTTATATAAGAAATCAGATGATGTACATCGCGTTGGGTTAAAACGGATTCAAAGTATTTTAATCAATTTCTTTCTAATTTTGTTGATTTAAAACAATTTACCAGTTTAAATAGTATAATTTCCTTTTATGCATATTGCATATGTGCAACACTAGGCTATATTGTTAATTTTTGTATACTCACATAAAACCACCTGAAACTAAACTAAGATTTGGCAAATGGATAAAATATATACTCCTATAGCTAATTTATTTCAGACTATAGAACCACAATGTGATCGCGCATAAGAGCAAGTTCGTGCGACCCAGTCATGAGTGTGTATATTGTTTAAGTTATAAACAATTAAGTGTGAAGAATGTTATAAATTATTTATATTCTGAAAGCAAGAAACTTTTTTCTAAAAATACGATATTTAATTTTTCAAGAATGGCGCCCGGGTGTAACACGTTTTTTTTTAGGGCGTAAGTAATACACCGGTGCTCATAGAAATTGTGTAGTTTATGATTTAGAATTTTGGGAAAAAAATCATTAAAAAATTAAGGATTGAATGCACATACATAGATAGATACTATATATATGTATGTACTAAAAAACCAGAAGAGATTTGTCAATTAAAATAAAAAATTTTCTAATTTTCAAACAAAAAACAAAAAATTGAATAGATAAAACCATCTGGTGCTATAGCATTCCATTTTAAATTTATATGAGATTAATAAATTTTATTTTATTAAACATGAAAAAATAACAAAACCAATTTGACATTCACAAAATTAAAAATAAAACTAAAAGTATAAAAGCCATTTTTTTTTTTTTTACTTCAAGTTAGATTTTAACAAACTTACATTTCCGTTGAGGAAAATTGTTAGACTGATATCTGAGATTGTCAGGAAGGAGAAATATTTTAGTCTCTACTGAGCGCTCTCTTCTGCGCACACTACACAATTTTTGCGATAAAGAACCGTATTTAGGTAAATCTATAGAATTCGTAGAAATTGTCAGTTTTGGGTAGTAAACGAACAGACCGTATACTACATAAGTATTGTATGTTTTATCCCTGTTGCCAAATATACATTTTTCATATATTTTGTCATTCTCCTTCAAAATTATCTGAAGTGCCCTAACAACAAAAAAAAAGATCATTGTTCTATGATAAAGTCTGTCAACCGCTAAAATCAAAAAAAAAAAAAAAAAATCTTCCCATAACTTTAAACTGTAAACCTATGTTCATTCAGAATCCCCATATCTATCTTTCAAAAAGTGTCATCGTTAATTCTTCCAGCCTCAAGCTAATTTTTTAGGTCAGCCTTGATCAAACTTCGATAAAAATGTCAAATAAAATTAAAACTAATCTTTGCGTGGAGTGGAGCGTTTGTTTTCATTTATTTCTTACTCTGAAATACAATTCAATTAGTGTCACAGTCTTACAGTGTCATATAGTTCTCCTTTACCGATTGTTTGTGTTTTCTGCAATTTTATAGAGTCATTCAATTGAAAGTGTTTTCATGTCATGCCCGACGCACAACAACGACAACAAGCCAAATAGAATCATTTCTCTCTCTCTCTCTATCTCTCGCTTTTGTTATAATGTCATGTGCGTGTCGTGTCTTAAGCGATTACAGCACAAATAACATAGAATGTATAAAAAAAATGTCACACGAATGCATGCATCATAAAAAAAAAAACAATATTTAATTTTGCAAAAACAAAAAAAAAGTTTTTCTTTTGAGAGCTTTTGACTATTCCGCATTCTCATAATTGCTAACACTATATATACTGCTGACAGCGCTGTACGAGTAGTAATTGCCATTGATTAATAAAGAATAGTAACGAAGACATTTTTCAAGCAAAAAAAAAATGAGCAATTGGGGACAAACGCACAACGAAAAGCTACCAAAGCAGCATGGTTGCCAAGTTGGTTGTCCTTAAATGACGTTTATTTCAAACCAAAATTTTGAAGTGTCAGATAATGCTGCTTAATTTTTTCTTATCAATTTGAATCGCAAAGCGCGATAAATAATTCGTACTTTAAATGGCAACTAAACTGTTATAAATTGGCATTTTTCTTATCTGTTCCATACTTTTAATAGCGACAAACTGCTATATAACTGTTATAAATTGGCATTTCTCTACTCTCTGATTTGAGACCTGCCTTTTTATAATTGGCATAACAATTTATCGCCATTAAAAGCACGAAATGTCACCTCGCTCTGCGCGGCTTGGCAAAAAAAAAACCAATGGATGTGTCCTTTAAATCTGCCAGCGGATGTCGGATGGCCATGGCATATTTCGGAGCCAATTAGCATACCTATAATAATCAGAAGTTTTATAAATTACCATGTTTTGAATCACTTCCTATTTTAATACGATTGATAACTTAATTCCCCCCAATCTGGCAACCATGCTTGACAAAGTAAATCTTTTAATCGTTCCCGAGGCATTTTACAAAATGCTTTAAGGGATTTTACGTAACATGAAACTCTGATTGCTCAGATGGCTGCAGTGGCACACACAAAGCCTGTCTAAGCCTATAGACGACTTCAGCGTCGAAAGCAGCTGCTTTGATGGCAACATCAGTAAAGGAACTGCTCGGGCGCCATCGCATGATGAGCAAATAAAATGCCCCCAAGTAACTTGAGAATGATTTGCGAAAGTGGGATAAGCTTAAGTCAGCACTTTAGTCCGTGAATGCATCAAACCATCATCATCAGTAACAAAAAAAAATAAATAGGGTTGCAAGCTAAGAACGCAGTGGGGTTTACAGTTTCTCCTTCACTCTCTCGTGGTGGGTAAAGTGGGTGTTAGACTGCCAACCAAACTATAGTTAGGTTGAGGTTGAATGAGCAGTTTGCCACATCCAGAATAAGTGGAGAATGTTAGTGTATAGCTGCTAACGAAGCACAATGGTGCTCCGGTATAGCTATATTGTCATCATCAAGCTAAACCTACCTATACGACCTGGATGAGACTCAAAAGCTTTAGTTTTGCTACTTCAGAATGCATTGACACGTCACGCAAGAGGAGGCTTTGTGGTAGTTTTTGTCTTGATGCATTTCATATATTATTATAATTTTTTGTGTTAAATTTATATGAAAATGCATGCACATTAGGCATCGACTATAAGATTGAATGGAAATTACCAAAGAGTTCATCTTAACCTAAAGCTTTTGGATGTCTACGAGTACATATATAACAGAACATTTTATGATCTTAACAAGTGGTAATTAATTTTTCCAGACGACCTGGTTTATAAGAAAAATTGTATTTTTTTTGCTGTATTTCTTTATATTACAATGTTCTACCTAGGTTCGATAATAAAACTTATTTCCTTTAAATAATAACGTCCACTTATTTACTTTACAAAACACACACTTTATTTCACTTCAAATTTTGTTTATTATTCTCCAATCACAATAGTATGCAATTTAAAATTCACTTCCGGATACACTTTTACTTCTTACTTTACGTTATCACATTCAAAATTAAACTGTCTCTACTCGCTCGAAAACATCTCCTTATATAGGGAGGTAAATAGTTCTAGTATCCACTGGAATATTCGAGTATATCTCCTTCTAGAAGTTTCCTTTCCAGTCGGTGACAGATGAAACATTGGAATTGATACTCAGCTGAATCACAAGATGGCGCTGTGAACGGTTGAAGGTTTGATGTTTAGTTTTTCGAGAGATGGCGCTGCAAACAGTTAGAGGATTTTCTCTTGTTTCAAATTCAAAGTAGTTGGGTAATTTTTAAATCGTTACAATATTTTATCAAATTTAAAAGATTTTTTTGTGAGAGACCACAATAATAGGTAGTACTAAAAATGTTTACAATCCAATCAAATAATACTCTTCAAGATGGCTAAAGAAAAGGAATCTATGTATATTGGAGACCTGACGAATTAGCATATTTACTTTATAAACGATAAAGATCTTTAAGAAGAAGAAAAAAAATTATTGTGTAGGTGTAACGTGATGAAAGTCAAACTTCTTTGTGTGAGTACCGGGGACTCCCGGTGAAAATGTGTAAATAGAATAAAAATTTCCCGCGCTTAGTAGAATAAAAAGCGTAGGAAGAAACCATTGCATATTTTTAGATGTGCATTATCCAGATCGTACATTACTCCCATCTGAATTTGTATTGAACTAATTGTGTGAAAAAGCAGATCCAAGTTACCCTCCAGTGGTGCTAAAAGAGGTTCTACAGAAAAAAACATACAGGGTTACAAGATTTTGCGACATTTTGCAAACAGGCAAAGCAACGATAGAGTCCTCATAGAAGAAGGATTTTTGTTTATTCTGCAGCTACTTCTACCATATAATCAAGTTCTGCAATTTTTTAAGGTAAACTGATGGGAACAAGATAGATTACCGAAATCAAAGGCCATCAAAAGCTACATATTTAAATCAATGATTATGGAAGTCTATTACTATTTCCTTGTTTTATAAGTAAGGGGTCTTCCAATAGGGACTTCAGAACTTTGACAGTTGATAGCGGCCATATTGTTGAAGCTACATCTGTCAAATTGGCTGTCATTTATTCACTCTGTTTTGCCAAATCCCCATGACTTAAATAAACTTGTTTTTTTTTTTCAAAATAGGTGTTCTGTTCGGGCGACGTTCTATGCGCTTCGCCCATTTACGGTCATATTCAGCGATGAGGCCCATTTCCGGATGAATGGGTACGTTCCAAGATCGTCCAATGCTTCCCGAAAAAGTCACTATTTGGTGTGGATTTTAGGCTGGCGGCGTCATCGGTCTATATTTCTTTGAGAACGACATTAGCTAGGCCATCACCTTCAATGTCAAGAGCTTTATAAGACAATGATTACGAACTAGCGTTTCGAGGACATGGTCATCTCACGTGGAGGTGATGTGGACTGGACACCGCGATCGTGCGATTTGACCCCGTTAAGCTTTGTCTTGTCGGGTTTTCTGAAATCGCAGGTCTAAGCCAAAAATCACAGTGGGCCTCAAAGCGAACAAAAACCCATGCCATCGGTCAAATTCAGTCTGATTTATGCGCCAGAGTCATGTAAAATTGGACATTTCGGATGCGCGCCACCCAGAGAAGCCGCGACGGACATTTCAACGATGTTATATTCCATACATAATGGCATCAATAGGCATTTCAAACGAATACACAAATTCGGTGATATCTCACGCTCACTTTGTTTTATTTAAATTTAAAGATATGAGGCGCTTAATGAAAGACCCTGTTTAAAGAATTTGAATAAGGAAAATCTTTTGTATGAGATTTTTTTTTTTTCAAAAAAGTCAAATCTAAAAGGTTTTTAATTTAATAAGTAAACCTTTGAATTGATACAAAGATTATCAATAGGAGATAACGAACAACACATTATTGTGTAGTATTTACATTACTGGCTGAAATTCGTTTGACAATGACGATCTTGTCGCTTATTTTATTGCACTCATAATAAAAAACGTTATCGCACCCGCTCTCGTTATCATTTTGACCCGAAAACTTGTGATCTCCAATATGATACTTTTCAGAATTTCGATTAAATCATAGCCAAACAAAGTTTTTTTGGTTTAAGCATACGGAACATAGAGATAAGTGAAAAATCAAATATTTAGCTATAAATAAGAAGAATCTTCTCTGATTCCGCAGTTAATTTGTATTTCTCCCCACTGCGATCGACATCATTAGCTCAGCTGCTGCAGGATGTGGCTTTATTTGTTTGTGTGTTGCCTTTTTATTAACAAGGACTTTGTGAGAAATATTGCCACTGCAGATTCCATCCTTGCAGACATCAATCCAACCCAATTTGAATTAGATGTGCAAAAACTAAAGCAACAATCAATCGTTTCGAAAATCTTGGATACAGATGATTTGCATGAATTTGAAGAAACAGCCAATTTTATCGAAAACCTAACCGACATTTATTTCATTGATTTGTGCGTTCGAGTTGTGCGAGGCAAAATTTATTCAAATAATTCCTATGCCTTTTTAAAGCCCTTAAAATGGATACGTCTGGCTAAAATTTTAGAGACGCAAGTCTTAAACCAAACAAACGTGGATGGTTTGACAAAAAAATTTGCACAATTAGCTGCAGATGAACTTAAAGATTCGCTCAAAGTCTTCACTCTTGAAGCCTTAAATGCTTCAGTGCGAAAAGGAGCTTTTGATAGTTATGAAGAAATGTACAATCTGACGACTGCAATCTATCTCTTTGATCCGTTACATTGGGAGAGCATAATAAAAGAGTTCGTTAATACAAATTACGGACAGGTGTCTTCCAAGATGATTCTCAACATCATGACAAGTCACAGATTGATTCAGCAGAGAGCTAAAGGTCTAAATGTGCTATTGCGGACAATCGAACAAGCAGGCAATTTGAATTCTGACGTTGTTCTCCAAATTGCCTCGGCTCTACACAAACTCCGTTCAAGTGATCAATTTGACCATCTCAATAAAACACAGCAAGAAGAAGTGGAAAAAACGATCGAGAAACTTCCTGTTTGTGCTAAAAATCTATTTTTCCTGCCAGACGTGTGTTTCTGGAACAAAAAGAATGAAGAATACCTAACCCTTGGACTCGCAAGTTCCAATGACAATACTGATTTTTACCGACAAAATCGTTTGCATGTTCACGCAATTGGCGATGGAGACAGATTTCTATTTTCCAGTGTTGCCCATACTAATTATTATATGTATGCAGGTTCTAAAAGTGACAACGATTTTCGTTTTACGTACACTTATATTCCAAAAGGTTCCGAAGTTCAAAGCGAATGGATTATCGAATTGGATGGTGATTATTGTTATATAGAGAATGCATTCTTTAATGAATTTTTGTTCTCATCGCATCATAAAGAACCTGTTGATAACTATTCGTATGTGTTTACATGGAAGCCGAAAAATGTAGTCAAGGACTCAAAGTTCAAATGGCAAATAAGGAATTGTGACTAAGAAAGTAGATTATTTTTTTTTTATTTTAAAAATAAAAGTGAAAATATTTTTCAAATTCGGTTTATTTTATTAATAATTTGTCCCACGGATGCTGTTATTTTTCATGTAAAGGGTGTTTTTTTTAGACGTGTGGCTTTCAATAAGAAATAATACGTATATAATTTAATGTTATGGCCAAGAATTTAGCTTTATTATGAAGATAAGGTTTTGCCATTATGTTTTAAAAATAATTTCGGGCAAGTGGCTGCCGTGGCTAGCTCGAATAAATTCTAGCCGAGAGGTCCAATTTTAGACAACTCCAATTTTTGCGCACAATGGCGGATGCACTCATTCGTGTCTTCTTCGATACTTTGCTCCACAGCAGCAACAGTCTCTTAATTATGAAATGGTAAACCAAACTGAGCATAAATCAAGTGACATCTGTCAAATAGACCAATGCCGAATAAATTATTGCCAGATTGAAAACCACACGTCTGAAAAAAACACCCTTTAATTTACAGATTACTTTTCATAAGACAATTCAGTGCTCAAGCTTTTTTCGTAACTAAATTGGAGAGATTCGCATTGGATCATAATCTGCTCAGAGCTTACTTGGTTCGCATAGGCTCTGGTCAGAGCTGTCAAAAAATTAATGTGTGTGTCATTTTTAGCTTAAATACCAGTGTTACCGCAGGCGAAATTATTTATGTGTCCCTCTGAATGAAAAAAATTGTGTGAGTGCTGGGACTCACGGTTAATATGTGTAAACATCAACGTGCGCGGATCCAAAACGGACTTGTTATTGCTTGAAGGGGATTTTAAGATTTTTTTTCACTGCACACACCCATCCTAGTATTCAGATCGTAACGTTGCACACCGTAACGTGTGCGTATTGGTCAAAAAATCATAAGATTTTTTTGGAAAATTTTTAAAGTTTTTTCAATGTCGCATAGATTGTGATCTTGACAAAAATCTTTAAAAATTCATTTAAAAAAAAATCTATGGCTAACCAATTTCTGAAACTAGTTGACCTTTTATGAGGACACTAAGGACCTTTCTGGTGGTATAATTTTTGTACGAATATCCCAGGTCCTAAAAAAATCTATCTTTACTGCGACCTTGAACAAAAAAAAAATCTTTAAAAATAGATTTATGTCGAAATAACTATGGCTAACCATTTGCTTCTTTTTGCGAATATCCCACAACTGAGGTGCTAAAAATAGTTGATCACCCTGAAAAATTTTACCCATTGATTAAACATTTTCTATGGGTGAATAATTTCTCAAACAAGTTGACCTTTTTGAACCACTTAATTGACCTTTTGCATACTCTTTTTACGAAAATCCCACATATGGGGTGCTAAAATCCTGAAAAGGAGCCCAAATATCGTCACTGAATTATATTTAAATCATTGGACTTAAGAAACAACCTTGAGGAACACCTAACGCTACATCCCAGACAAAGGCAAAAGATGAGACACTTAAAAGTTCAACTGAATACTCCAGAAGCTTTTCAGAAAATCCAAGTCATGTTAGCATATTTTCATCATATGTTACATTTAAATCCACAAAAAAGCGTTCCTACTAGTTTTAGTAAATATATTTACTCAGCCACACCCCTGTTTTTTTGTGAAAATTTTGCTTACAACCGAGTTTGCAAACAATAATTAAACATTCAGTTAACTTACATAGGAATAAATAGGAACAAATGTTTTCTTCATCTGAAGAATAAGTATAGATACAGGGTCTTTCATTAAGATACATAAATACCTTTAAATTTAAATAAAACAAAGTGTGTTGGAGATATCATCGAAATT
The DNA here is from genome assembly GCA_932273885.2 of Leucozona laternaria. NCBI lineage: Eukaryota > Metazoa > Arthropoda > Insecta > Diptera > Syrphidae > Leucozona > Leucozona laternaria. Next base: position 14,057,357 of record OW026368.1, on the reverse strand, counting down.
TTGTATTCTTTCGAAAGGCCTATCGATGACATTATGTATGGAATATAACATACCGTTGAAATGTCCACTGTGGCTTCTTTGGGTGACGCGCATCCGAAATGTCCAATTTTACATGACTCTGGCACATAAAACAGAATGAATTTGACCGATGACATGTGTTATGTTGGCTTTTGGGGCCGCATAGAACTGCTACGTGCGACTTCCAAAAATCCTACAAGAAAAAGTCTAACGGGATCAAATCACAAGATCTGGTGGCTAGTTCACATCACCTCCACGTTAGATGACCTTGACCATGCCCTCGAAACGCCAGTGCAGAATTTCCATTGTGGCGTGAGCTGTGTGGCACGTAGCGCCGAACTGTTGAAACCACATGTCGTTGATGTCTATATCATCCAATTCAGGTCAAAGAATTTGGTATAATCATCGAACTATAGCACTCGCTGTTGACGGTGATGGTCTGGCCAACGTCGTTCTCAAAGAAATATGAACCGATGACGGCGCCAGACTAAAATCCACACCAGGCAGTGACTATTTCGGGATACATTGAACGCTCATGGCTCTCATCTGGATTGGTAACGTCCAAATTCGACTATTTCATCATCTACACGTCTTGTTGAACGATATATACGTCCATGGCGATTTGGCAAAACAGACTAAATAAATGACAGCCAATTTGACAGATGTAGCTTCAACAATATGGCCGCTATCAACTGTCAAAGTTCTGAAGTCTCTATATTGGAAGACCCTATTAACAAATTGGTGCAGTTTTTTTTTTTCTTTATCTTATTGTCAAAACCTTCGTCACCCTATAGTCTTTGTCCCGCATATCTTCTTATGTGAAGCGCCTGGACATATTTGCTGTCCCATCTTAATTTAATTGTTAGAGATCGCTTTGTTTTGTTCTTATCATATTCTGCTCGATTCCATGGAACCAGAAGCACCAATGCATCTTTAATTGCTCTTACATATACGTACTATATCCCCTCTCATCAGCATTAATATAAAAGATACAACAGCTACTTTGTGACCATGTTAGCTTGAGTTGACAATGACCATCAATTTATAACATGGACAATGGACATCAACTCATTTAATTATCTGTATTTATCTTCCAATGCAATGTCAGATTAACTGTTTGTCCATTTTTAATTATATTATGGAAGAGATACCCAGTTGAGACTTGAGAGTATATCAAACAACCTGATCGAGTATCTAGTTCGCAGAAAGTCATGAAACATAGAACCGCTTTTAGTTAGAACGAAAAAAATGGGTGAAATTGAAAATCTAAGTTTACCGTAAAATACAATAACAAAACGCAAAACAAAAATGAGATGAGATGAGATGAGAGAGAATTTATACACAAAAAAAAAAAAAACAACAACAAAAAGTAAAAAATTTCACGTGTTAATAATTATTGCAGATAGTTTATCGTGTGTTTGTATCTTTTTCTACTAACAGGTGATTTGCGCTTCTCTCATCAACAAACGCGATGTGGTCACTGGTTAGTGGTTAGTCTCCGAATACATTCGTTCTCGATTTCATGTAAATTCAATCCGATATTCAATATATGTAAATGTAGATACGACTGCAAAATCATAATTTTATTCACAAATCATCACAACACTGTTGACGTTTTGTTAAACATCGGTTCCGGACGCGTGAGAATGACAGGTTTTCAATGTCATTTTTTTTTTTACTTTAAGACGTGTTAGTTGCTTCTTCTAAATATACCGACTAGTCTTCTATATAGAAAGTGCTTAAAGTATCTTTTGGAGAAATATTTAAAAAAAAAAAAGATACATTTTTACATCCGATAAGCATATCGTGATAGTTCTCAATCAAATTATCACACACTTATTGCAATCAATTATACTTTATCGGGCTATTTCAACAAAAAGATACACTTATCGAAACATTTTCTATGATGGGAATATTGAAGTGACTATGATGGTGGTACGAAAATATTTATTTATTTTCTATAGAAAAACTGAATTTTTGTTTTATCTTGTTTTGTGGATATTTTTTCTCTCATTTTCTATTTACGTTCGAATAGAGAAGAACGAAAAGTTTTCTTATCGCAGAAACCAGAAAGTATAGTTTTTTTTTTTTTTTTTTTGTTTCGTGTTCTTTCTGTTTCGTTAAGAAAATGAATTTAGAACAACTTGAGTGAAATTAATAGAGACGAAGATCTTAGTTTAGTTTGTGTTATGCATCTTCGAGATGTTTGTTGTGTTTTGATTCGTTGCTACTTGGGTTTTTATTGTTTAATAAAAAATAGAAAAAAAGATATAGAAAATTCGTTGATATAAATACATAAAAGCGCTACCTTTAAACATATTGTGTAAAATTACGTAATGACAAAAATGTATTTTTGATGTTTTATTTGTTTTTTTTTTGTGGTTTACATACAGATTTAGTGGGTGTTTCGAATGCGCAGTCGGGTTTTATTAATTATTTTTTTAATGTCTTTTCGATGTTTTTAATTTGATTTGTTTTGATTATCATTTTTTTTTTTAATAGTGTGTCGATGACAGTTCACGGTTTTCTTCTATCATATGTTAGACAGAAAACTCGTTTGTTTTATTCATAGTTTGTTGTAAAACACTTTGGTTATTGTTGATATATGTGTACAACTATATAGTTTGCTTTTAAGCGTTGTAAATCTATATATAAAACCAAAGAAAAAAAGTGATTAATTTTTTCATATAATAATGGCAGAATATGCTTTGGATGCGGAGGATCGTTTTAGATGTTATTGTTGTGGTATGATTTATTTATTGCTTTTGAAGTTAATATTTGATTGGCCTTTACTTAAATCTCCTTATAAATGGTGTTTTTTTAGACGTATGGTTTTCAATCTGGCAATACTTTTTTCGAAGTTAATCTTTTTGACAGCTGTCACTTGATTTATGCGCAGTTTGGTTTGCCATTTTATAATTAATAGACTAACTCTTGCACAACGTTTGCAAATCAAGCAAATTTATTACCAAAATAATGGTTCGGTTCGCGCTACGCATGGCTGCGCTGCGTCCAATATTCGGTCGACATAATCGCAAAATTGGCGCATAAATTCGAGTAACCACGGATCGGTTTCGCATCACGTTTACTCTAGTGGATAATGCGCATCCTCAGAGATGCCGTACAGTGTGCACCGAAGACACTATTGATGCTATGGAGCAGAGTATCGAAGTCGAAGAAGACCCGAATGAGTCCATCCGCAATAGCGCGCAAAAACTGGAGCTGTCGAAAATTGTGCCTGTCTGCTGGAATTTATTCGAGCCAGCCGCGGCATCCACTTGCCTGAAATCATTTTTAAAACATAATGGCAAACTCTTATCTCTATAATAAAGCTAAATTCTTGGCCATTCTTGAAAACCACACATCTAAAAAAAAAACACCCTTTACTTAATTTATAATTGTATGCAAAATTCAATTACATTTGCGAGTTCATAGGTTTGTGCTAATTTTTTTTTTCAAAAATGAACTGCAATTAAAATTCTCATTAATTAATTAATTCATGTGCATATAGTATGCGAATGAACCCAAAATAACCTCATAGGACAGTCCTATTTGTAAGGGTCATCATTACTTAGTCAGTTATAGGCTACACATTTATATACCTACATATATTTTTTATTCCTTCAACATTATATACTTTTTTTAAAGATAGAATTTTTTTTTATATTTTTTTTTGTATAAGCAACTATAAAAATTTAAAATGAAAGTCATACCCCTTGGTTATTAAGAATTACGTGTCCTAAGCTGATTATTCTGAGAAAAAAAAAATAAATCTTTGCATTATTATAACAGCAACAAAATCATGAAAACAAAGCAATTATAGAAGAGGAAGGCTTGTAAACACACGATCGAGTTGTTCGTGATTTGAAAAAATAAAATTAAAGTTTATTAGCTTTGGGTTGAAATCAAATCGTGGGCGCAGTATGGACACCCAATATATAATTAAAAGCTAAATGCATTTTAACTTACAATACATAAGCTTTAAAAGTTAATAATAAATATCAAAGTTTTCATCAGACGTGACAATACGATGATAAAGACGCCCAAAAGTAGGTTCCACTCCATAACTCTGGTTGGGCTTTAAATCTAGCATACTGTTTCTGTTTTAACATGAATGATTGTCACAAGCTACTGTCGCTAAGTCTTCTGTAAGGATGATTTTCAACTTCATTCAATTCGATTGAAAGCTCTACAATGACATTTTTGTCAAAATCATGGTTGCCATACTGAAATTTTGAAAAATCTTAGTAAGATATCAAAACTATAAGACAAAAATGTCATAGTTAGTATTTTTTTTTTCTTGTAGAATTGATGGTAACTCTACTCACACTGAGGCATAAACGTCAAATTCTTTAAGAAGTGCGACAATCATATTTTTGCTGAGTTAGCTCCTTAGCTATCATAAATGTGATATCACCTTACATTTAGACAGAATTGGGTGATTATGACTCTTACTTGTCACAAATCATCTTAGCCGATTCTGACCCAGATTTTTGATATTATATATAGTGTTACCAAAAGACATCAATTGTATACAAAAAAGAAACTAATTTTTCATATTTAAATTTTCATTTAAATAAAAGTATAATTTTTTTGTGGATATTCTATAGTAAAAATCATGTGTTTTTTTTTTCATTTTATTGAAATAAAATTAATATTGAAACGCTTATTAAAATTGAATTTTATTAAATGCCTTACAAAAATATATCTGTAGTGTTTGGTAAAAAGCAAAGGCTTTTGAAAGCTTTTTAAAAAGCTGTAAAAAAGCTTTCAGAAAAAATCGAATACTTTATTTAAATCCAGGTGTACCTGTTCCAAATTTTAAAGACATCGGTCAACCCGTTTTGTAACTAAAGCTCATTGTAAAAAGAACTTTTACTATATCATATTTCTTGCTTATTTTTGTAAGTTATATTTTTCATACTCAACAAGTTTTAGTCATTTTATGGCGGATTTCTCTTGTACTGAGAAGAGCCTGGAACCGAATTTTTATAGCAACTAATACTTAAGTTACTATGTCAATAAAATTGCAAAAGCTATTAAATCGTAAAGCTTTTGCTACAATTATTTAAAGTATAGTTTTCATTTAAATGAAACCAAGGTAATAGAACTACTTAACGGAATATTTCACAATCTCTCTATTTCGCAAATATACATACCTACTCGTATTTCATCTACATAACTATTTTTCTTACCAAGCTTGTTTCATTTATATAGCTAGAGAGTTGCTTTAATCTCTTTCAACGTTTTCAAACTGCAGGTTATCCTTCAACACATGTTTGGATGTACTTTTAGGTACGGAGATTGTTTATTAAGCCTTACCATATGAATGTAGAATTTTTCTATTTTTTACTTCTAATTTCATATTAAGAACATCAAAACCTCCAACAATCGGTATTTTTTTTTTTAAATCCTTTTCTATTTTTTTAACGCTTAAAATGTTAAAGGTGTCAGAACGCAAAAAATTCCGCGCACATTTCAAATATAAGCGTTTTGTAAATTTTGTATTTTTAAAGTTACATATAATTACATATATCTGGCGTTAGTTTCTTTTTATGCAAACGGCACAAAGTATAAAAAAAAATTAAATTTATTGTTTCGACTTCTTACAGTACTAAAAGTAAACTAATTTAAGTACAACAAATATAACGTATACGCCATAGTGACTACCAAATTCACATGCCGTCTTTTAAGATTTTTTTTTTATATTTTATTGTATCTATTTATAAATGTGTGTTTAATCACTTATTTATTATAAACATTTAAATTTTGTATTAGAAAAACTTTTAATAACATTAGTACGAAATTTTAGATGTTTTAGTATGATGTTAAAGCATTTTTCGTATGATGCTATTTTCCAAATGATGGATTTTCCAAATTTCGTGCTCTGTTTTTAATATGTTATTAAAGTTATTTTGAATATTTTAGTATCATACTAACTCCATATCGATGGTTATATGACAGGACCTCGTAAGAACTTTTGGGGTGTTTTTCAGAATCGATAAAAACCTGTTTTTAAAAAGGACCTCGTTTGTCTTAAAAATATTTAAAAATAACATGGGCAGGAACCTCGTAAGAATTCGCCTTAATTTAAATTACTTGTAACTTGTTTATAATAAAAGATTCTTGTAAAACTTATTTGTTGTCCTGAGAAAAAATACTCACCAAAAAATATTGAATATTTTAGTGAACTATTATTCGATTAAATCTTAACTAATATAATACTAAGCAACTCGTGCACAACACAGACTTATACTCACTTTTGAGAGACTATAACGAGGTACTGTCAATATTTTCGCAAAGATTTTTTATTCGAGTTTGCTTTGTTTTTTTAGAACAAACCTATTTAACCAAAAATGCCAAAAGGTGGCTCTGATTTTTGTGCATTTCTTGAGCCTAATTTAAAAAAAAGTGACCTGTCGTAGAACCATCGATATGTCACTTTGACAGTGGAAAAAGGTATTTTTGATTACTTTTTTTTTATACGAACTGTGAGTGTTTTAGGTGTGTTCAGCTGAAATTAACTTAGAAAAAAGGATTTGTAGGATAATAATTTATTATTATTTAAAAGTAAAAACATTTAAGAAAAGATCTTTAAAGTTAGAAAATTGTTGCGAAGTATCATGCTCCTACCTTAACGTCAGGCTATTTTAAATGCTGCACCATTGAATTTTATAATTGAAATTAATTCCTTGGAAACGATTTAGAAATAAATCTTGTGGAATAAAATTTCATTATTTGATACATTTGTAGCCGCTGATTTGCATTTTTTCAGAAAATTTATTCGAAAATATCAAGAACCGATGAGCATTTTCCGCATAAATTAACCCTTTATTTTTGTTTTCCTTACAATGTCCCTAAATTTACCTATTCAAAAAGCAATTTAATGCGGGGCGTTTTCCAGAGTAATTCTTGTATTTATTTGCTTAAATTTTTGTTTGTGTCAAGCTTAATTTATAATACAACTACCTCATTTGTATGATGTTTCTTGCTTCCATGCGTATGGTGAAATGTATGTTTATTTATACTAACTACTATTGGAATATAATACGAATACATTAATGTTCTAAGCTATCAACTTAAATCACACATTGTAATTATTCATTACACAAAAATACTGCATGCCCCTAATCACTCTCACACACGAACCCTATTAATTTTTTAATTGAAACATTTTTAAGGATTGATTAAATGTCAAAAAAGATTTATAGGTTTTCCTTATTTTGTTTCAATGTTGATGTTTCAGTTTAGTTTAGTTTCAGTTTATGTATAACAGTGTATTACAGTTAAAATAAATAATTTGAGAATTAGAGGGCCAGATTCACAGTCAAAAAAGTGGCACTTATGTAAGTAGGCAATGTGAAAGATGCAAGGCGCAATATGACAGTGCACACTTACCTGAATAAGTGGCACTTAAGTCTCCGATGTTGGTGACTTGATCTTGTCTTAATATAGGAAACTTAATTGCCACTTATTCCGGTAAGTTTCGCCTGCAAAACTGGGGCTTAATTGTAGATGTAGAATCTCACAGAAAAGACACAGTAGTAGAGTGATCAAGTCAAGTTTTTTTTATATTTTATAACTAATTAATTTCTCTTAGGGTATACCTACATTGATAAGAATTCGAATGTTTAATATGAAAGAAACTTAACAACGTACCTTAAAATCAAGGCTTTTTTATTTTTGTGATGACAAAACTAAAGTTTTCCAATAAGAGGTAATATTCAAAGAAAATGGCATTTTTTGAGATAAATGATCGGATATTTATTTCATTATAAAGAGGAAGGTATGCCGTTAATAATGGAACACAACATCAGCCAAATGGCCGCCACGACCACGCTTACAGGACCATATCCTTTTCATGAAATTTTCCATAACCAAATCGCAAAGTGGCTGCCCTATGTCCTCGATAGCCTCACGAATTCCATCTTTGCGGTCTTGAATCGACGCTGGGCTGTTGGCGTAGACCTTATCTTTCATTTTCGAAAAAGTAAGGTCCAATGACCCCGCCGGACCATAAACCGCACCAAACAGTCACGCGTTGAGGATGGAGAGGCTTTTCAACAATAACTCTTGGGTTTTCCGAGCCCCAGATGCGACAGTTTTGCTTGTTGACGTAGCCTCCGAGGTGGAAATGGGCCTCATCAGTCAAGATGATTTTTCGATGAAATTCCGGATCATTTTCATGCATTTCAAGGACCCAATCAGCAAAGACACGATGTTGTTGATGATCAGCCGGCTTGAGTTCTTGTGTTAACTGAGCCTTAAGACCCAAGTCTTTATGCAAAATACGGTGTAATGACGTTTGTGGAATGCCTAATTCCAAAGAACGACGAGGAATGGACAAACCTGGGTTTTCTTCAACACTTTGGGCTACAACAGCAATATTCTGAGTTGTTCTTGAGCGACGTGCACGGGTTTTATTCTTCACATCACTAACTTGTCCCAACAGCTCGAATTTGTCCACCAATTTCTGTATTGCGGTCCGACAAGGTGCTTCACGACGACCCAAAAATGTTTTAGTTTTACGAACCGTCTCTGCCAAATTTTCACCATTTTTATAGTGAATTTTAATAATTTCAATGCGTGTTTGAAGCGTGTACGTGTATCGTTCCATTTTTATTAATGGCGTAGTTTCTACTTGTCAAATGTCAAAAAATAACAGCTTCAAAAGTGACAGCTACCGAAATAGCGGGCTATTCAAAATGACACCTCTTATTGGAAAACCCTTTACAAAATCCTTGTTGGTTGGTTTCTTACTAGTGTCGGGTAGGGAGTCGATCTTAAAATAACTTAAACCAATTCAAATCAAAATATGTGTTCTAAAAAATTTAAGAAACAAAATGTGAGATATTTTTTAAATAACAAAAAAAAAAAAAACTCTTTTTTCGAACTAAGGTCAAATTCTAAAATTGGCTCTTGTAGAGCCATTTCAAAGTGAGTTACAACTCTCAACCATTCATCTTTACATGCAATTGTCAAGAATTAAGGGTACCTTCAATTTTCTGCTGAATTTGAAGGCCCAAGGTGAGAGGCACTTGACAAGTGAGATACTCTTGGTGGATTTGTAACTTACGCTCAAGAGGAAGTAGCGGTTTTTGTTTTGTTTTTATTTAGGTCGATGAGGCTGGAAATCGAACCCAACTTTGTTATTGCGTCAACAGCTTTTACTCTCACTCTCCATTACAGTTATAGCAAGCGCTGGGGAGAAGGGGCGTGGAACATAGACCAATTTCATGTTTGTACTTTAAAAATTAAAGAACAATATAATCAAAAATTCAGGCTTTTACAAATAATGTTGCTGATGTTAACTTCTTTAAAACCTCAAACTAATGTTTGATAAAATAAATGCAAAGTTTTGTACATTTTTTAGTTCGTAATGACCTCATGTGTTGATTCATGACCTTATTATATCAAAAAATAATTTAAAAAAGTTACCAAGCACAAGATTGATTTGAAATGCTAAAATCAAAACACTACAGATATTCCTAAGCCATTCGAACACTTCTCTAATTTTACAAATTTGTTTATGTTTTAAAGGGTTTAGCAATTGGCGCGGGTAGATTTTGGAGGCTATGTTGTTTTGGTGACATATGTCAAATCTGTTGTTTAATATTTAGTTACTGATGCCAAATCACTATGGCAAATTACACGATTGAACAGTACGTCCAAATGATGCTAAAACCTTAATATAAAAATCTTTTGGGGCAACGATACGATTACGTACTGTTACATGGCTGTCCTTTCAAGTCGCCACCTCTTAAAGAACATATGGACAAATTCTATTTTTTGCTGCAGAATCTAAAGTTTGATGGCCAAATTTGAGCCGAACGATTAAGTGAACAATGAGACAATGCCCCTGCGTCAACGGAACGCAAGATCAACCGAAAACTTCGTCGCTGTCTGTGAGAGTCCGTAGTTCTTCGAAAATCGCGATTTTATTGCTATTAGCATCAACGGATAGCGCTACCGATCGATGATATCCAAGTTTTGCTGGCTCTAATTGGATAATATGGATGTGAACGACATGTGGTTCCAACAGAAAGACCCTAGATGCCACACAGCCAATGCCCACCACAATGTTCCCATTCGACATCAAAATGCCCTTATTGAAAAACCCTAACAACATCTTACACCTTTTTCTTATTGAAATTGAATGAATGAAAAAATGAGTCCTTTCCTTGTTTTATTATCATTTGAATCCTACCTATAATTTTTAATAAGATATTTAAAGGCGAGCTGCCATAGTTTTTACGAGGTGTTATATGAATTCCTCAAACAGGTCATAAACACCCTTTTACTAAGGTGACCATAGTGTATTTTTTTTTTTTTTGTATTTTTAATAAAATATGGTTAAAATATTTTTTTTTTTTAAAGCGGTCGTTCTTAGTGGTTTGTTTGGTTTGTCTATTAACATGATGAAATAGCTACAGTATTTAAAAGAATAACAACAAATATCGAAATAATTGTTGTTATACACTTGATTGATGTTTTCATAAAGTTCCCCTGAAGAAGGCAGCAACTCCTTCCGAAATGTCGGGAAAGCTAATGTAACTTAGTTGTTTCATTGCCAAAATTAAAGTGACCAAAAAAGCCGACGCGACGGAAAGATTTTATTGCCACTTCCAATCATCTCATTATATCCAAATTGGTCAATAAATCATCTATATTGAAATAATTGTTCAATACAAATTTCCACTTTTTAATTTTTCTTATTAACAAGGACGAATATGTTTAATTTTTTTATTTTTTTGCACGTCCCACCTTTTTCCATCTTTTCCTTTAAAATTTATTTGAATCATTCAAACCTTTTTATTTATTTTTTGAGAGATTTACGGCCAATTTCTTCGCAGAGTCTTAATGCTAGTACTGGTACTAGTCCTAAAATTAGTACTCAAAATGGTATCAACTCATTTCTTCATACAAGTTCTAGGTCGTATAGTCCTGTCAATTTGGTACTGAGTATCAGTTAGCTGACTCCTCAAAATCAGCTAGTACCTGGTTATTAAAACAGTTGTTAGTACTCAAATCGGTACCAAATGATTTCTTCACATAATTACTATAAGCCCTAGTTCTGTCAACTTGGTACCGAGTACTATTTAGAACTCGGTATTAGCTAGGACTTTAAAATTGGCAGTCTAGTGGCGCTAATACCTGAATCAGAGTAATTTTTTTCATTTTCTTCAATGAATTCGTTGCATGGACGTGTATTGATGCAGTCGTAAAAGTACATATTGCCTGGGTTTATGGACTTAATATCTAGAATCAACGTCATATCTAAAACGATTAATAGTGTTGTAGACAGTTTCGACCAGCCATTAAAAACGCCTACCGAACACAAAACCTATCCTGATAGCCTTGGATATTTCCCCGAACGCGACCAATGCATTGCATGAACCGTACAAGACTGTCACACACATATCAACATAGAAAAATGTCCAAAACTCCACGCAAAAAATAACACAAAATGCTTTACTCAAATCAAATGCTTCATCTGTAAGCTGATTCAAAACAGAGCACCACTGATCTCTCCTGTAAATATCAGTAGGACAGCCATTTTGCTATTAACTGCGTAAATTGAAGACCGGAAAATTTTTGATCACAGTGACAAATTTCATAGTTGATGCTTGATGAGACAGTTATCGTGGAATGGATATTATGTCACCTTTTTTGTTAAAATTGACATATTTCGTTCGAAAATAGAATAAAATAAAAATCTCTCAGTCAAAATAAATATCAAAATAATATTTGAAATGCCAAAATATTGTCAAAATCAGAATTAGACCAGTTTTAGACGTATTAAGTCCTAGTACCGCTTGGTGAATTTAGATCCGGTACTAGTGATGTGAAGAAATGCTCAGGTCCTTACTTTACATTAGGACTGAGTACCACAGCTAGGACCTGGTCTAGCTAGACTGGGTACTAGACTGGCTTAGTACTTCTGTGAAGAAATTGGGCGTTAGAGTCCTAAAGTTGTGTGAAAAAGACTTTTCTTAGGGTTAACATTAATCTAGGGAAACTTGGAAAGTATAACTATGAAATTTCACCCGAATCGTTAAAGTCGTTTCCGAGAGCCCAATATACAGGGTGATTTGCATAAGATGTTTCAAAACTATAAAGCATATTATGCAGGTTAGAATGAAACAAGAAAAATATCATACAAGAGTGAGGCTTAATTTTCTTAGAATAATAGACTTAAAATAAACAAAAAAAAAAACTCACCATATATTAATATTGTTTTTTAATCAATAGTTCTTGAAGAATTAATTTTCGAAGAGAAAGTTGTAAAAAAAAATTTACAGATTTTTTTCAAAATTTTACGTAATTCCTTCTATATTTTATGGATGAATGCTTTTTATGTATTTTAGTTTTTTTAGAAAATTGAAAATTACAAAAACTATTATAATTTTAAGCAGCTTGTCGTTAAAGTATATTCGCATCATATTACTTTTCTAATAATTCAACTACTTTTCTAAAATATTCTTAGTTTAAAATTTCTGAACTGAACACGCCTCAAGCACTGACAGCTCGTGCAAAAAAGGAAGGAAGCACACCTACCTTTTTCCATTGTCAAAGTGAAGTATGTTTGCAATTTATTCTATTTCTCGTTTAAAATAAAAGACGGATGGTCACCATAATCATATGAACGAAAGGTAAAATAAGTTGCATTCATAAAAACAAACAAACATTTCGGATAGGGTGGGTGCGCCCCACTTTTATCATCTTCATCAGGCAATGAGAAAAAAAAAAGAAAGCGCAATATAAACGAATATAGAACGAATTTATCTGATGCTTTGCATTTGGTGCCAAGCACGTGGTGGTGTTGAAAATGCTATATAAGTTAATGTTATGAGATGACGAATGAATTTGTGGAATTGGGTAATTTGTATTGGATTTGTGTGGTTTTGGGTATATTAGAATTCATTATGGAGGTTGACTTGCGAATTAATGTTTCAATCTTCGCGTTAAGTATGTTCAGGTTGTCACTTAACTAAAACGATATTCTCTAATAATACAGATGTATGTAGGTGCTTCTAAATGAATATTTACAGATATAAGACATTGGATGTCAGTTTTTTTTTTTGTTTTAAAAATGGGAAAAGAAGTCTAACCTACCAGGAAGCACTACTTTAATTTGATCAGACTATTTTTTTTTTCACTTTTTACGCTTTCTAGCAAGCCATCTAACTAGAGATGGCAATAAGACGAGAAAAATCTCGGTTTCGATCTCTGATACCGAGACCGGACTACCTCCATGGTACGAGATGAGTCCGTATGTTTAGGACATAAATTTCCCGAGAGTCTCGGCGGCCTAAATGGTCTCGGCAGAAAAGGATAAAAATATCAGAATGTCATTTTTTAAATTATAAATTTAAACTGTTCAATATAAATATAAAGCAGCTTCTAGCAACCTTGGAATAGTTTTTTTCTTCTGAATCGAGTTATTCAAATTTCTGCAACTTTCTGATGCAAGCTGTGCCTTATTTGTAAAAATTGACTTCTTATTTATCAAGAATTTCCTTTAAATATATACAAAGGGCCAAATTATTTTAAAGAATTTTTTTTAAATATTTTTTCTTCCATAGATAATGATGTCGAATTTGCACTTGCCGAATCGAAAGCCATGGTAATGAGTGCATCCCGCCAACATGTCCTACAATCACAGTCATCAGTTAATAGTACAGCATCGATACAAACAGTCCTTAATCAAACCGATGGGACAATACAAACATCATTAACTCAACTTCAGACATCGATAATAAGCAACGGTTCTGGACAATCACAACAACAACTATTGCATTTACAACAACAACAACAACAACAACATCAAAATCACCAACAACTACAACAATCTTCCCAGAATCATCAACATCACCATCATCCATCAGATAGTATAAGTTCGTTTTTAGATCCACCAGCTGTAATGAGTGGAGTCAATGGTGGAGGCGAGAGTCCTTTAAATATTGCAGATGTTGCCGATTTATTGCATCCGCAACATGCAATTATCACAGGTGAGATTTTTCTTTCTTGAAACAAAAAAAATCATTATGACAATAAAATAAATATTTTATTTTTTCTTTGTAAGGTGGAAGATCTATTGAAGGCTGCCCACTTATAATATTTCCTGACAATAATAATTTCCACGTGCTAGAAGAGGCTGACTACCAAAAACTAATTTTATACTTAACTTCAGTGCCATCGTAAGTTATAAAATTTATTGAATTTATATGAATTTTTATCAGCAGTGAGCATTTATTCAAATTCTTTTTTAAGATTATTTTTAAAGATTTGGCGAATTAACTTTGACAAAAGAGTTTTCTAGAGTAGTATCAGAGATTTTTAAGAATATTTCGAATTGACTGATAATCCACCTGAAAATTACAAGTTTTATGAAAGCCCTGTAAAGAAGACATTAGCAAAAATGTAGTAGAGGAAAACTTGCCAAAAACTTGTAAGGCTCTTGCCAGTAAGAACTTGTTGGGCAAGTGTTGCTATCTCATAAAAAATACCCCATATACAGGGTGATTCGCATAAAGTGTGAGGAAAAGCTAGAGCGTGTAGGTTGGGTCATTGTAAAGGGTGTTTTTAAAGATGATTTTTTTAAATTGACATTAAATTTACTTTATTCGAAAGATAATCTTCTGGCATTATAATTTCAAAATGATTTCTGGCATATGACCTCCTCTGCTGGCTCGGACGTAGTCTAATCGGGAGGTCCAATTTTCGATGACTTTTTCCAACATTTATAGCCGTATATCGGAAATAACGTGGCGAATGTTGTCCTCTAAGTGGTCAATCGTTTCGGGCTTATCGGCGTTGTTCAGGCGTCAGTCCATTCATGTTGAAATGCCAAACCAAACTTAAAATAAATCACTTGACGGCTGATAGCTGATTTCCGGTGATAGCTGTCCGCCTTCCTGCAGAATATATTCTTCATAAGGGCTGCGATTGTGTGAGGCTTGTAGGCATACACCCGCGACTTCTTGTTGGCCATGCCACATCGCCAAAACGGCAGATTTCGCGACCAGGAAACGCTTCCTTCACAATATCCACTGTGGTTCGTGCTGTGTGTGCGGTTGTACCGTCTTGTTGAAACCACATGGCCCCACTCATCCAATGAGTTCGCCAGTAACAGTGACCGTATTCTCGATGGCGTCCTCAGAAAAATACGTCCCAATCAGTCCTCCCGCGTGAACGCCGCACCACACAGTTGATTTGAGTGGATGTAATGGCTGCTCGTGCATCACACGCAGATTTTTAGTGCCCCAGAAACGAAGATTTTGCTTGTTGACGTAACTGCTTAAGTGGAAATGAGCCTCGTTGCTCATGATGATTTTCGACACAAAATCGTCCCTTTCGTTGTTGAGATTGAGGATGGCTTGACAGTGGAGTAAAGTGCTTCATTTGCATGTCTGTTTTGCAAATGGTGTCGTAGGTCAATCATATTTGACATTTGTGAACTAGACAGCTGCAGTATACAAAGTCCCCTTTCACACGAGGAAACAAGTTGCTGGAGATTTTTTTGACGTTTTCTTATAATTCCCTTAAAAATCTCCTGCACCTTTCACACGAAGAAACACAATCGTAGAAACTTTCTGTAGTTTCCTTTTGAAATAGCTTGGATGAAGACACTCTACTGTGTGTGTGAAGAGGAATGCCAAAAAAAAAAAAATCTCTCATTTTCCCCTCTTACATTTTGCCCTTCTTACCATCAAACTGAAAGTTGCTGGCAACTCAGTTTCCTCGTGTGAAAGGGGACTTTGTATACTGTAGCTGTCTAGTTCATAAATGCCAAATATGATTGACGTATGACGCCATTTGCAAAAATTATAACATCTTCCGATTGGTTGATTAATTTTGCGCCACCTTGTTTAACTCAATTTTGAATAAAGGATCGGTATCGGAGCGTATCGGAGTGATTAGCGGAAGGTCCAAGATCAAATCCCACATAAACCACAATTTGTATTTATGGAGGCAAAAGGGGTAAGGCAGTCACCCTTGTCAGTATCTAAATAAATCTTTCTCGGGTTTCAGATTTTTTTTCCAGGTGGGAATCGTCGTAATATCTTGTTTTATTGATATTTCGAGTTCGATTTTCTTTTCGAATCCAAAACTTGCCCTTTGGTACCAATGAATGTCCCAAGTCACAATACTATTCACAGCCACCCTATAGTTTTTTCATGAATAAACAAGACTTTCAATTCATTTTTGTATTTTCAGAATGCAAGATGCTGATCTTGGATACCACCTAATAATTGACAGGCGGAAAGACAAGTGGACATCAGTGAAAGCAGTCTTACACAAAATATCAGTAAATTCAAACTCAAAATAGTCAAATTTTGAAATAACTTAAACTCCCTCATCTTATTGTTGTAGATCTATTTTCCTGGAATCGTTCATGTTGTATATGTTTTGCGACCTGCAGGACTCTTCCAAAAAGCAATATCAGAGGTAAGTCATTTGTCTTCTTTTTCTTCAGCCTATTTAACTATTTTAAATAAATATCCTTTCTCTTAATACAGGTTAGTACAAAGTTTTCCAAAGATGAATATCGTTTTCGCCTAGTCATATGTTCCGCTCTTGCCGATCTCCATGATTATCTGGATCAATCTCAACTCACACTGGATATGGGCGGAACACTAGTCTATTCACATCATGAATGGATTCAACAAAGAATAGTTTGTTATAGATACAAAAAAGTATTAATTGTTTAATAATTTTTTTAAAATCAATTGAAATTTCAGTCTTTGGAAAAATTCTCCAGCTTAACGCATCAAGTTTCAAATGAATTGGATATTTTCATTCAAGTTATTCACGATACAGAATTTCCTAACTCTGTTGAGGCTACACAAAAGTTATTAGATGACCAAGGAGCTGATTACGAGCGGTTGAAGGTTTGATAATAAATATTTAGAGCCGATTTTTCAATCATCAATTAAACATTCAGTTAGCTATATCAGAGGAATAAATAGGAACAAATTTTTGCTTTATCTGAAGTATAACTACTATCTGATGTTTAACGGACTATTGAAAAATTGGCCCGCCATAATCTTTTAAAGAGACAGTTAAATATAATTGTTGTTGCTTTTGTTTACAGGAAGAAATACTAGGAGCAGCGAAACACGGCGAAAGTCTTCTAAATAATATCAAATCCAACGATGAAATAAAAGAGTTTTCAGAAAGAACAGGCAATGTCAGCTCCATTGAGCGGTAAATTATATTTTTTTTGTAATTTTTAAGTAGTAATTTAGCTTTCTATTATGTCTCGGGCATTGGGTTTCGTTTCTTTGCCTATCTTCTCTATTTGAAATTTATAAAAATATTAAAACGTTTAGGGATGACAAAAAATTGTTAAAAAAAAAATATGTATCTATTATTAATTTTACTTTTTTTTTTTTTAATTGCTTGTATGTATGTATTTAACTATTTTGCGGTACACAACAAATTTCATTGTGAGAGCAAGAGATTTAGACAAATTAGATCGAATTTTGAGAAATTAAGAAATTAGGTTAGCGAATTTAAGATAGCAAAATTGCAAGGAATACAATTTATAAAAATTGCCTAAATCTAAATACATTTGATATTCATTTTGTATTCTTATATTAGGTACTTATAATATGGGTTTTCTAAGAAAGCCGATAAAATGAAGGCCTGAAAAGTCGATACTTTATCACGTTTCCTTGCAACTACTTCCGGTAGCATTAACTCAATCGACGAGACTAGAGAAATGCCAATTTATAACAGTTATAACAGTTTTTGGCATTAAAAGTAGATGTGCATCAAAGGGCTTCGTATGACTTGATTAAAAACATTTGAGTGCCCGAAGTATTCCCACCAATATGGATGGCCTTGACCCTTCAGGTTCGCATTAACCCACTTCTGTTGTAAATTTGCATGCCTATTTTCTAAAATTTTCTGTTTGAAGTGAAAAAGTAATTTTTCGGAGGAAAAATGATATGGGAGCACGAAAATATATTACTCAGATGTGGACTTACAAAATGTTTGAGTATTTGTATATATTAGTCCAAATTTACTATCACTTCTAATTTGCATCGCTTCAAAGAAATGGGGTTTTATAATGTTATCTGCAGAGATACCACACAAAACTCAGTTTCTAATTTCTAAGGGAAGGCATCATTTACTCCAGAATTATTCTTAGATTTTTGACACCTCATAATTACATAATTTATTTATGAAATAGTCATTGAGGTGGAAATAGACTTCGTCTGGCGTTAACAATTAATTAAATAAATTATATTTTGATTTTATTTCTCAAGCTGTATGCGAGTTTAGAAAATCAACTTGTGGAATCTTAGGCAAGCAGTTGAAACCTAATTGATTTTTTTTTGTAATAAGAACAACGTTTAATTTTTCCGCAAGGGCTGGACTTATACCAGCTTCTAGGATTGATCAGTTCCTTTTTTCCGAAAACGTGATAAAAAAGCTAAGGTGGATCTCTAGACGGGGCATTTCTAACATTAGAGTATAACTGTACAATTTCTTATACCTGCCTGGAAATACAAAAAACAAGTTTTTGTCTAGATTAGGCTTGTTAGATTCATCATCATCATCGGCTCGACAACCGGGGTCCGGTCCTGGCCTCCTTCAACAAGTCTTTCCACCCATCCCGGTCTTGAGCCGCTGCCATCCAGTTGCGCACCCCAAGGCTCCGGACGGTCTACGCCATCTCTCCAGTGCAAGCATGGTCTACCACGCTATCATCTACCATAGAATGTACCACAAAGAACTTTCCGAGCAGGTTCCTATTCGCTCATGCGAGCTAGGTGCCCTGCCCACCGGAGGCTACCGAGCTTAATTTTTGTCACGATATCTGCTTCAAGGTAGATTGCGTACAACATGATAGTACCGTCTCTGGAATCGTCCTTCCTCACATATGGGGCCAACAATTCTCCTTAAGACTTTTCTCTCGAACGCGGCTAAGAGGTCGGAGTGCCTTTTGCTAAGCACCCAAGTCTCGGATCCATATGTTAGTACTGGCAGGACCATCGTCCTATACAGCAGCAGTTTTGAAGTTATTGGGAGATTTCTGGATTTAAAGAGCTTTGACAGACTATAGCTTGTTAGATTAGCTATCTCAAAGCGGTCGTTGAGATAGTAGATACCATCAGTCGATAGCTTTAGAGCAAACATTGACAGTACCGCTGGTAAGACCAACTTTTTCATGGTGCTTTGATTAGAAAATACACTTTTTTTGGTTGCATTTTCGGCTAAGTATCTGCAGGTACCAACCTCTCACATAAAAGATTTCTGTAAATGGGGGCATTTATTTAAAGCTAAAACTGTCATCCTTATGAAACCTGTGGTCGGACAAAATTTCGTTGCGTCAGCTTTCAATATATTCTACAATTTCAAAACAAAATATTAGGCAAATATAGTTCTTACTTGTCGGGGCCTAGACTAGATTTGTGCGTGTTGAGGCAAAATGGTACATACATAATTAACTAGGCTCTAGAGAATTTCGCGCTAAGTTCCCCCCTCAAGCCCTATAGTAAAATTTAATGCGAAACTCTCCATGTGCCTCATCAAAAACTAGCTTCTTTTGTCAGGCGGGGTAACTCTGGAGCTGAGTCTAGATTCTTTGCCTTTCTTTAAAAACCTCTTTTGTCCAAAATGTCAAATTTTTCAACAACAGAAAAAAAATCGAAGACTTGCATGGTTGATAGAGAAAAAAAAAAGGAATTACAAACAAGTTCTTGCAAAGTTTAGTCTAGACCCTGGAAAGTTTTTAGTAGAGAAAACCTGGACGAGGAAAGCATGCCAAATACTCATACGGCCCTTGCTTACAAAAAAACAAATACTTTATAACCATCTTAAAATATTTTTAAAAATTTAAAGTTATCAATATCGTTAAACTGTTGTTATTGTGAATTAGCTCAGTAGTTAGCGTATCGGGCTGTTAAGGTCCCAGGATCGTATCCCAAATAAAACAAATATTGTCTGTCTCTGGAGAAGAAAAATGTTCATAACTGGCGAGGGCTTAGCAAATTTCGATAGTTTGTTATCCTTGCTAACCCCTATCTACAAAATTATGTAAACATTTCTAGGGCCTCATTAAAAACTAGATTGTTTTTCCAGGTGGACATGAAACAATTAAGAGGTAGATAATGGTATTTAAAATCAGTTGTTTTGTTATCTGAAATTCATTTAAATGTCATTTATCATTAAATTTCAACTTGCGAGGAAAAGTAGTTTTTGTGGAAGGTAACTTTTTAGACAAAAGAAAAATTTGTTTATTATCCTTGAGAGCCTAAATTTTCAGTGCTGAGTTTTACTCTGACTCAAGGCAGACTAAGCTCATCTTGGATATAAAAATAATCTAGAGTCATAAAATCTTTAGTGGAGGATTAAGATTTAACCCAGTTCTTTGACGGACGGTGCAGTGCAGTTAGAAGCAGCAATTTAAAAATTTAAAAGAATATAAAACAGACTGGATCATTTAAAGATCCTTGTATAGAATCCTGCGTAAGAATATACTGTTGATGCTCCGGCTCCGGTGCGCCAGTGAGAAAGCAGAGACAAATTTTGTTTACTTTTTAGATCGCAAGAAGCATTTTACAGAGTTCTTGTTTGGTGTGCTGAAAATAAAAATCGTGAAACACAATGCGAAATAAAAAAAAAAAAAAACATTTGGGCATCTCAGGTTTGCCCATAAAGGAGGACTCTTATCCTGCTTAAATTGGTTTATTTTGTGCATTTGAAATTGGAATTAAAATCCACAAGAAATAGGCATTAAAAGCCACATTTTGTGCTTCCAATTTGCAAAAGAAACAATTCCCATGTAGGTGTTATTTCATTTATTTTAAGGAAATTATACCCGCGGCCTTCACGAGTCTTATTGCACTGCACTGATTTGGACACATAATCTTTGTTAAGTTTAAATTGTAAATTTCACGTCAAAAAGTGAGCTCTTAAACTATGCGTCTTCATTAGTTAGTGACAGGCAAATTGATTATTATTTTAGCTCTCACGTGACTTTAAACTTAAGTTTTTTTACCATCTGTTCTAAAAAATTTATTCTCGGGCAAATAATATAAACATAAATATGAATATACAGAATCACCCCAACAATTTTTTGTCATCCCAAATTTTAGAATTTATAAATATAGCTCTGCACTGGTTTTGTAAAAATTGATCAAAATCCTCCAAACAAAATTATCCCTTTTATAAATAATCAACAAAAATTAAATCCATGTTTATGTCCGTGTTAAATAAAATGTTTCGTTAAATTCAGTTAAATCCTTAAAAACATTGCTCTTTAACGAGCCTTATATATAAATACATATGTGTTGGCGGTTATGCATGTGGTTAAGTTGATTTTTATTTAATTTTAGTTGAAAATCTTCATTTTATAAAATATTCTTGATGTTGCTTTGTGCATGATGTGTTTTAAAAAATTAGTTTTCTTTGCTTAAAACACTTGAAACACCTAAACACATGAATACTTCATTCACTTATATACATAAGAAAAAAACCACTCACTTTCGTTAAGCAAGTTTTGAATTTAAAATTTCATTCAAATAATATTTGTTTCCTTACTGATTCTTCAAAACTTGCTTTTCTGTTAAATTCTCGATGCACAGCTTTAAAAAAAAAGAACATTATTTCACACACGCTTCATGGGGGGAGGCACAAGCGAGGGCTTCATTTGTTTTCCATTAATCTCAATGTGGCTTCATTCAAAATTAAATTCAAATTGCTTTAAGAACTCATTCAATTAGGTTCCAAATTCACATTAAACTCAAACATTTGACACATTCACATCTGCAATCCACAAAAAAAAAAAAAAATAAAAAAAACATTTAATTTAGTTCAAATTATTGCTTTTGATAAAAATTGATTTCTTGAAATTCACTTTTTTTACATACATACCTAAAAAAAAAAAATTATGTGCCAGTCTCTCACACATTCATCGCTCATTGTGAACATATTGTTGTCTCTCCTCTTTTTCTCTTTCTGTTACGACAAACATTGTTTCGTCGGGTTTTTTGCACCGCGTTTAAAATTTAATATAAATTCTGAACGAAATAACAAAAATAAATCGAACGCACCCCAATCAAATTAAAACCAAAACAAAAAAAAACGAAAAAAAAATTATGCAATCGAACGAACAGACCCAGTGCAGGGAATATAATGATGAAGCAACATCAAAATGTTGCGCAACATATTGTTGATGATTGTCGCGATTATCGCAGACTTCTGGTGCAACTGGAGGAGACCGAACGACGATTCGATGAATTCTGGAAGACGCATAAGAATCGCCTGAAACAGTGCCTCGAACTAAGGCGATTCGAACAAGATTTTCGAGAGTTACAGGTGAGTTTTGTTTTTTGTTTTTGTTGAAACATTAGTTTTACATTGCAATTTTCGTTCAACATTTTTTTTTTGTTGCAGACCAATTTTGATGTTCATCTCAAGACCGTGGCCGACATGACAGAAATTGGTGAAACCGTTGTAAGGGTAGACACACTAATTAAAGAGACCAAAGCTTTCCAGAAAATGTGCGAAACGGATATTGAACGTGCTGAGCAAGTGATATCTGCTGGACAGCAATTGATTGGCATTCGAGGAGCATATCCCTGGGAGATTGTACAGCCGAAATGTGATGAATTGGCTCGAGTTTGTGATATAATTCACGAGAGGTTGTGTAAACGGCTCGAAATTTTGAGCAAAAATCGAGAACTTATGGAGAGAGTTGAAAAGGTGGGTTAATAATGGCAGTTATAATGATTTAAAATCAATCTTTAAGGCCCCGACCCATAGAATCCGTGAAATGCGTTGCGGAAACGGATCCGTTAAATTGACAGATGAGATGGATAAGGGTGATCCAATGTATACGAATCATAAATACAAATTCACAAACAAAAATGTCTATACCTACCTATATATTTTATTTTATATTTGCTACGAATTAATTGTTTACCACAAAACCACTCAACAAAAAATAAAAGCAGAAGTGCAAATTAGCTTTGACAACAGATATCAACGGATCTGCGGGAGAGAAAAGTTAAAACTTAAAAGTTCTGCTACATTTTGCGTTGCGTCAATCACAGGGGTTGCCTATGGCTCGCTTCTCATAACAACGTGTATTTAATCGAGCTGTCAGTTTGTATACGTTGACGCAACGAATGCAAGATCAACGGATTGTATTGGTCGGCGGCTTCCTAACTCTCATTTTTTTCAAAAGATTTTTATGAAAAATTTGTAATTGTTATTATTTTTTTTATTTTGCAGGCTAATAAATGGTGTGCCAACGGTGTAGAACTCCTTGCCACGCAACGCATTGAAAAATGTTCAGTATCAGCGGAAATTGCCGATAAGAGTTTGCAAGAGATCCAAGCGTTCATTGCCTCAGCATCTGAATTTAAACTGTCTAGTCCTAAAGAATTTAAGAATGTTTTCCTCGAAAGTACAACACCGGAGACCAAAGCTCTAGTCACTCAAGTAAGTTTAAATTAATAAAAAACAAAAAAACAAGAAAACAAAAATATTTCAATTAAAACTCTATCAATTCAATATTTAAGTCTTTTCCTCAACATCGCATCGTGAGTGACTAATGCTATTTAACGCCACGTCGCTGTCGTCAATCTGCCAATCAGTGGCAATGTCTGGTTTTGTGGTTTTGATATCTTCATATATATGTAAATGCCCACATATTTCCCTTATCATACATAGAATCCCCTTTAGTTTCTCAAGCCCACCAGCCCTCTCTTATAGCAGTAACCTATACCCCCTATATGAAAGCTACAGCGCGAGTCAAGCTAACAATGGAAAACTCACTGATTTGTTCCCTCTCGTTAGTTCATTACAGTGACAGTGACAGCTGTTTTTCATTGTTATTCTTGTTGTTTTTTTTATTTTTGTTTTTATTATTGGTCGAGTCTTTCAATTTTAAGTGAACGCGCTTGACGAATGAATGAATGATTAATTTAGCATAAATGCAAATCTAGAGTAGATTGACCATTCAAGAGTGTATATCGTTCTCCATCACAGTTGCATATGCACAGTTCAAGTCCCATAGTATAGATTCGTCAGTGATTCGGTGGTGTATATGATATGGTGTCTTATTGAAAACACACTTTTAATAATTCACAGTGACTTTCAATAAGACTTGTATATCCGCAGTCCCCAAAAAAACCCCCAAACTGAACCTCCAATTTAAGGTGTGATATTTTTGACAAAAAAAAAGACATTTCGTTGCCCCAATGTAAATGAAATAGTGAAATAGAAATATAAATCCTATTAGTCACGATGATTTGTGCCCGAGTGATAAAATTGAAAATATCTGAAGTAAAAAAGAAACTAAGTTTTATCTAGATAAGCGTATTTAAGTTTTTTACGCATTTAAGACGCGGTTTGATGAATTTAGCTCGGTTTTCCGTTCTGTGATAAATTTGTTTTATCAAAAATAAAAACAAACACACAAATTATAAACCTCCATGTTTAGTTCGAATTTAGTGCGAACTGAGTACGCATTCGGATAATTTACAAAAAAGTAATAAAAATATAAGCCACCATTATAGTTCGGAGTTAATAAAAAAAATAAATCGAGACTAAAATGTACACAGAATCGCCCAATTAATGAAACGAATTGGATAAACCTAAACTAAACCAGAATTATCCCGTTACATATCATGAGTCTGTATCTGTAATTGGTGTGTTCTATAACACTTTCAACCCTATAGTGTGTATCACAAGTTCAAAAGTCAAAAAGTGAGTTTATTTATGCCATTTTGGTGGGTATATATTTACAATGCGCTATTCGCTACTCGTACCATCACATTGAGAATAATAAGAAAACGATCCAAAACAAAAATAGCTTATAGCTATTTCGATTGAAAATAAATATAAAATAAAAATACAAGAATGCACACATTGCATTAACCAATTCATTTGATTATTTTCATCATCATGTCGATTTCCAGAAGTTAAAAAAAAAATCATTTTTTTTTCAAACAAATTTGTAATTTTTGAAAAAAAAAATGTGTTTGTAGCTTAATAATGTTGTAGTCGGTGTTATGTCTTATCGGTAAGAACCATGACGCTCAACATGGGCCCTATTTCATAAACATTGACAATTGCGACAGGTGACAGGTGACTATTGGTTAATTTACAACTTGAAAATTGTCAAAATCTGTTCCAAAAACTATTTGACAATTTTGTAGAATTGCTGGAAAAAACCCGAAAATTGTCAACATTTCGGTTCATAAATAAATTGTCATGACAGTGAATTGTCAAGTATTTCTCGACAATTGTCAGAAATTTTCTGACAAATTTGTACGGACGATTCTTTTATGGACGGTGTTCACATTGGACTCACTCCGCGCGACTCATTTTGACATCTCTTTCTTTTATCTCACTCTACCTCACTATATGAGAAAGTGAGGCAGGATTTTTTTGATTTTTCTTTCTCTTTCTCATCAGGAGGTGGATTGAGATAAAACAAAGAATTGTCAATGAGTAGCGCAGAGTGAGTACAATGTGAACACCGTCATGCATGAGATGAACAATTTAAATAACTGTCAGTATTTAACTGACAATTGTGACAGGAATTTCAGTTACCAAGTGTTGAAAATGAAAAGACAAAAGTTGATCTTAAATAAATATTTTTTCAAGTGAAAGTGATGACGATTCTCAATTGGAATTCCGTGTAATACGCTGCCGGCGCCTTCGACATTTTAAACGGAGAATAAATAATGATTTTGATGCGTTAAATAGCTTTCAATTTAAAGAAAAAATTCGTGTCGGAAACGACAAAAATTTGAAACAAAATGCATAGGTTTTGTTCCATTTTTCTTCGTTTTTTCGACGTGGGCACTGCATAAAACCTCTGTTAGTTTACTTTCCAAACTTGCCAGTTTTATTCCAAAGTTCTGTCAAAGTCAATACAAAAAAAAAAAATTAAATTGGACCAAAAATGGTAAAAATGGGTAGTTTCGGACTAGTACGCGAACACACCTAAAGCTGTGTAGGCCATGACAAACTTCAAGATCATTTGTGTACAGTGACAAAATTGTCACGACAAATGTGTAAATATATGACAATGACAAACTTCTCATGACAAATTGCATTTTTCCGACAAATTTGTCACCTGTCAATATTTTATGAAATACAAATCTGTCAGGCAAGTGTGACAAATTTGAAGAATTGTCACCTCCTGTCAATTTTTATCAAATAGAGCCCTGATGTAAATGGAAAAACAACCCAAAATAAAATGGCCGACTAATTCGCACGAGCTTGTTCTTCTTCTTGTTGGACAAGAATTTTTATGTTGCTACGTATTGAACATGTACCTATGTAGAAACATTTATGTTGGTGTTTCAATATTGTTATGATTAACGAGAAGATGTTAAAAATTCAAAATTACTAAAAATAAATTTGACAAAAATTATTTTTACACGCAATAACTATTGTTTGAAATATTAAGAAGCAGCGGATTACAAAATTATATTAAAATCGATGAAGACATTAAAAAGATATAGGTACATATATATCTGTGAATAACCCAAAGATATGACTATTTTATAAACAACAACAAAAAAAACATCAAAATCCAATTTACGTTAGTGACAATTTTTCGGCAGAGATCCGAAATGCAGTATTATTTCAATGGCCTCATTATTTTGCCTTTGAAATTAGGACGAAGTTTGATCAAAATCGTTAGAGCTGTTTTCGAGAAATTTTGGAAAAAATATAAAATCGTTGTATGCGAGCTACCCGTTCTAGATGAGTTAACAAAAAAAATTCCAACTTCTCTTCTGTTCAAATTTAAAGCAAATCAAATTACAGTCCACGCACAGCGGGATCGAGGTGGAAACAGAATCAATTTTCTTAGTGGTCATTTCGATGAACTGATTTATGTTTCTCAGTATTTTAGCCAGAAAATATGGGTCTACCAAGGACTTAGACCAAAATTCAATTAAAATACCCCAAATCAATATCGGCAATCGTTAAATGTTTGGTGCCTATATGAGCTATGACATTTCAAAAATTCTAGACTGTGTTCACATTAGACTGAATCCATTTGTCATTCCCACTACATGGTGAGAATTAGATGACCAAGAAAAGCAGGGGTGGAATCGGCTGAAGTGATAGTTGATTATCAATTTTTTGACTGTCGCTTTTACAATAGCTGTCTGTATCCTACCTATAGGGAAGGTTAGAGTGAGCAATCACTTAATAGAGCGATCACTTTAGTCTTACGCGATACGGGCCCTGGATATTTTAGATTTTATTAAAAACTTGTGGAATTTTGTTAAAGTTTTCTTTGGTGACATCTATTCCCTCTATCTGTACTTTTCTTTGGCACTATTCTATTTAATATAATTTTAATTTTCCTATTAAAAAAAGTCTACTTATTCCTCAAAGGAACATAAATTTGTGTTTTGCTCTAACGACTGTTGAACGTCAGAGTGAGTTAAATGTGTTCACATGAGTTTGTGTTTGAACAAAAGAAGTTGGATGCACATACAAAAAAAAGTCAAATGTGAACATCGCCTCATTGTGCACTTTATTGTTTGACAGATATGGAAGTATATTTTGACGTTTAGTCAAAAATGTCACCGGAAATCAATAAAATCAATTTCAAATTATAGCGTTCATTAAAAGCCATCATTGGAATTGAGTATTATTTTGATGCCAATACAAAGGTGATGACAAAATTATTAATTATAGCCAAACAAACATTTTATTTTGGCTCAAATTTCCACACAAGATGACTTTCAAAATTTCAATTATTATTGGTAAGGTAGTTCGGTTGGGTTAAATTGAATTTTTTTTTTTGCGAGAATTTACTCATCATCTTTATATTGGCATGAAAATAATCACTGAATTTGGTTGTAAAGTGCCTCAAAACTTAAAATTTATGTTTTCAAAAATGAAAAGTTTCAATGAAAGCGCTATAACTGCTGGCACCTACGTGAAAAATAATCTATGTTACCGACATTTGAAGTTCATGTTATGCTTGCAAAGGGAGATGGCTGCTAGACCGTTGCATTTTTTATAAATCTTCTCTTATTCTCAAGTTTTTGATCATCAACCCCTGGCAGGGTTTCCGCCATCTTGATTTAAAAATGAAGTCCGTTTTCGCTGTTTTCGAAACGGGGGGAGATAGAGAAATGGTTTTTTTTTTTTGTAATCGATAGACTTTGTATAAATATAAGAAAAGTCGTAAATGTATCGAAAAATTCGGGAAAATATAGGTATCGAGATAATGAACGGTTTAAAGTCAAAAACAGGAAATTAGACGTTTAAGAAATAATTTTCAGTAAATTATGATGGTTTTTGACAAGTTATATTTTTGGAAAGGTAATAAAAACGAACATTTAAGCCATTTTTGAGGAATTTTCGATTTGTGTGTTTTTTTTTTTTGGAGTGAGAATTTTTTCAAAACACATTTTTTCGAAATTAATTTTTAATTGTTTTTTTTTTTTTTGAATTTTTATCATTTTTGTGGATATAAGTTTAAGAATCCTTAATTTTAAGAGATGATGGAAATTATTTATTTGGATTCTTAGTGAAAAAATTTTGATTCACCACATATCGCTGAACAAAGAAATTACATATTGAAGAGTTTAGGTACATGTATCAGCTTATAATTTGGGTTTTCAATTAACAATAAAAAGACTAAATATCAATTATTTTGATATAGCATACGTAACGTTTCTTTATTTCCTATACGAGCTTGGAGCTTTACAAATTTATTTGAAACTTAAAGTCCAGAATAGTTATAATTCCTATAGGTTTGAGTGCAGTTCATTGGGTATGTGCATTTATTGTTGCCACGGTTTGACTACTTTAAATAAATCTTAAATCCAAATTTTCGACCATCTATCCCTTTAAGTGTTGCCGCGATCTTGAATTAAAGAGTGAACGAGTTTTCCAAATAAAAATTGTACTTTTGATCTTTGAAAACAAAATTGGTTTCTACAATCTGAAAACAAGATATTGTTTCGTTTATTGAATATCCAAATCCAAGTTTTTGACAATTGACCCTTTTTAGAGTTGCCGCCATCTTGAATAAAAGAGGTGACTACAGTTTTCCATGAATAAAAAAGGTGTTTTTGATTTTCGACAAGAAAATTGTGTTTTACAACCTGAAAAAATTATATTTTGTTCATATTTTGAATACTTAAATGCAATTTTCAACCATCAACTCGTTTTAGGGCTGCCGCCATCGTGAATTAAGGAATTAAACTAATGTATCACGAATAAAAAAAAGTGGTTTTAATTTTTGACAAGAAAATTGTATTTCATATTTTAAATATTTTTAACGAGTAATATTTTTTCTTTAAGTACAAATTGCTTTAATTGAAGTTGGTTATTCCTTGTAAAATACGATAGATATTATCATATACACAATTTTTTAAAGCGTATTTTTGTTGTTAAAAATTTAAATCAAAAACACAGAACTCAACGAACAAACTCAACTTCAATTCAAGACTTTTGCGGCAATTCTGCAATGAATGAAAATTTGGATCTAAACTTTCTTTATGATACCGTTGCCGTTAATAAGTCTTAATCGTGGTAGTTTGATTTATGACAAGAACCAGGTTTGAGAATTTATCCCACCATTTAGGCAAAAAATTGCAATTTTTTAAATGAAAGCTAATTATTAAAAAATAAACGGCACCACCAACATTATAATTGTGAAATTGGGCCTTAATTTGTTATTCAAATTTACTTATTATGTCAACGAACTTCGTTCGCTATTTCTATAAAATAGCTAGTTTTCCTTTTTTCTCATAGGTAGTTTTTATTAGTTCACTGCACTGTATTAAGTTTCTCACTTCACACTATCATACGTTCAAGTGAATGAATTGATCTTGTTATACAAAATTATCATTTTTTTCAACAGCTTTATTTTAGTTTCCCGAGGCTTAAATTTGGAAATATAATAATTTTTCATCGTCTCATCTTTTTCATGCATCTGACCCCAAATTCGACCATTAACCCCCAGATAAACTATCTCCAAGCAAATTTGTTAACATTAACTTCTATATATGTCCAAACTACTACTCCAAATACATGCAACAGGATTATATCACGAATTACCACTTTAAATATTATGCCATCGCAATCTGCATAAATAACTTCCTGAGTTTGACACAATTCCTTATTCAACTCAATTCATCATTATCTGTTTTCTCTCTCTTAACTGATGTTTGATCTTCCTCTTTAAGATGAAGCTTCAACCTACAAACTAGACGCCAATCTTCTGGCAATCCATAATCAATAATAATGAAAAAAATTAAAATGCATAACATTCTTAGCTGGCAGCATCTGCATCACGCATCAGGCAAATCCAGTTCCACCGTCATCTGTGCACCAAAGCATGTTAATTGCTCATAAATCTCTCAAGTCTCAACGGGTTGAACTTGGTAGCACGAAAAAAACCGTATTGCCCCACAACATACAATTTTTACCACAACAAACATTATACATATTACCACAACAATATTATTATCTTGGAGAACCCACAAAACTGGTCCTCTTGATGATGAGTTGGAGTTCCTGACCCAGTTACCGAGTTCTACCTAAACTTCAGCCTCTGGAAGTACACATTTGTATCAAATTATTAGTCAACGGTACCTATGCACCAGCAGCAGACACAGCAGATCCAGTGGAGCAACATTCACCTCCACGAAATTGCGAAGTTCATTACTTCCCTCCACATCAAGCTGTACGGCTCGGCGGTGCTCCCGCCTGCTTTGCGCAAATCTATCAGCTAACAAGGTTTTCTTTCATAAATGTGGGTTCTCTACTCGTCACCGGTATATGCCCAGTCGGACTCCCTGTGTCGATATCGGTAGAAGCGATTCTGGCTGGCAGAGATTAGAACCAGAAATACTAGTTCAACAATGGCTCTGGAACCAGTCATCATCAGAAGTTCAAGTTGAAGTGTACAACTCCATTCCGATAAATTGACAAAGCAGCGGTCACATGGAGGAACCTCTTGGGAGCACAGATAGGATAGTTAGAAATTGTGCGAAGTTGATGTTTGCAGAAACTGTGTGTGCTTATAGTTCTGCCGGTAGAAGCGTGGTTCCCAGTTTGATGGAGATGGGGAATTCCAAATCAGAATGCGAACAACGATAATAGTCGATAACCTAACTCCTCAAGATACAGATTGGTAAAATACTCAATAGCTAGAGCTACCGCTATACGAGGTTATATAACTGTGAGATGGAGATGGATGATACTCAATACAATGCATTTGATCGTGGTTGGATGGTCGATGGTTGACGATAGTTGATCATCAAAAGTCTTGTTTGTTGCATTTGTTTCGATTTGTTGCATCGATTAATGAAGATTTGTTATCGATGCAACAATGACCTCGAAGTCGCGAATAAGATTAATTGACAAGCAACAAAGAAGCTGCAATGATTGATATAGATTTAAATGAAACCGTTATGATGTAACCTTGATTAGGGGGCATTTTAACAAAGTTTCATGACCTGCTTGCATAATAGCCCCATCTGGCAGTTAAAATACGATAAACAAGTTCTTTACCGGGAAAAAATATCAAAGTTGGAATTAGAGCATCCATTTATACAAACTCGTTTAGAGTTTTGGAGAAAGGTGGGTGGGCTTAGAAGCTTGTTTAAATTTTGTCTTCAAATTTGACTGCATTTACCTGGTTTGGGCAAATAAAAGTGGATAATCTGAATGTTTTGGAAATAGAGTTGCAAATGAGAAAGTCATTTAAACTTGTTGAATATTCTGGAAGAAAATCTTAAATTAATGCTTATTCTTGAGACAATTGTAATTTAGAGTAAGTTTTATACAAGGGTTTAGGATAGATCCATAGACTGACCGAAGCACAGTGGTGCACTTTGTATGTGAACAGGGAAAAAATTCCATACAAACTGAACCACTCGATCAATTTTGGTTAAATTTTAGAATACCAAAGATGTCATAATAATTTATTTCCGTCAATTGAAAAACCTTATTTAAAAGAAAAAATTAGAAAATAGATTTTTCCATGGATTCTTTTATATAATTCTGAATTTTGTCTTAGTTTTCTGAATTTAGAATACCTGTCTTTGTCTTCAACTTCTGAATTTAGAATACCTATCTTTAAATCCCTCTCCTCTGAAATTGAGTTTGATAAGTTTATAATAAAATGTATGTATCATCCTATATTTGAATAACTTTACATTAAAGACATGACTAAACGGTTAAGCCCCCTATCACTCAAAGTATAGGCTTCGAAAGAGAATTTCATCGAAAGTTTACATAAAATAATATGGGTTTTGGCCATTGTAGTTCGTTCAGAGGGTAAACACCGCCGGCCGCACTGTGGGGTCGAGGTAGAAAATAACATATTTCAAAAGGTTTTAATTTGTATATTTTTCAGTATTTTTCAATCCACTATTGCGGTGATAATGATTTTGGGATAGTTAATTTGCTTAAAGAGAAATAAGGACTTATACCGGAACATTAAAAAGCCGAGCACTAAAACTCATGTTTTGGTTAATTTGTAAACCCAATCTCATAGATTTTGAAAAATTACTCTCGAGGTACCGCCAGTTGTGAGCTCAGTGAATAAAGACTCTAATATTTCTGATTCAATCAAACCGGTTCAATATACCAGTCATTTTTCTGTACAAAAATAATTTTCAATCTTTCTCTTCTTCTTCGAGAAAGGATTATTTAGTTTGTTAGTATATGTATAAGTCTTTGCCTGACCCTACTGAATTCCTAAATAGTTTACCACTGTTATAAAAAAAAATCGTAGCTCCCCATTGATTCTAGTCATAAAATTGATAATTTCATTCGATTCAGCGGATTAGAATACAAAAAGAATTATACCTCTTAGGGTTTTTTTTCCTGAAATTGCAAGTTTGACCCCACTGTGCGCCTTCCTAATACTGTTTAAAAAAAAATCGTATCTTCCCATTAAATCTAGTCATAGAATGGATAATGTCATTCGATTCAGCAAATAAGACTACAAAATGAATTACACTACTTTGAGGTTTTTTTCCCGATATTGCAATTTTGACCCTACTGTGCGCCTTATTAATATTAATTTAAAAAAATATATTTTTGATGTCCATGATCTTGTATTTTAAAACTATTCCAAGTGCAAAACGTCTATCACTTTCAGTTTAGAAAATAGTTTTTCGATTTTACTGCACATTTACAATTGTACACCCTACTGTAAAGCTTGTTACCGTTTAAATCTTATGGTGGATTTTCGTTTGAAAAAAATTAAGTTCTCGTTATTTTGTGATAAAAATGGGTAGGTATATAACTGTGAGTCTTTGAATTTATCATAAATTCTCGTATATGTAAATATTTGTCACCATAAGAGGAGATAAAAACGAAAGTAAGTATTTGTGTTTTTGTTTTGGTAGACTTTTTGAATGAAATTCAATTATGTAGGTTTTTTTGTGACCTTTAGTCCAATTGCGTTTCGCCTAGGTACAGCAGTTAGGTTCATCAGTCACCTTTTTAAACGATACGATTGCAGGTTTTATTCTTCATATTCTGATGCTTAATTAAGAATTTTTTTTTCAAATGGAGTTTTTACTCACATTGAATCCTATAAATTGAACTCGAAGTTCCAGTTTTTCAGTGCGAGATTAAAATTAAACTCCAGTTAACTCATCAAATTTGATGAGTTAACTCAGGATTAACTGAACAAATGCTTTGAATGTTTTATCCACGGAGTTTGTTTATTCGTTCCGCATACATTCTCCACGGAAAAACTGCTTCTTCAGTTAACTGTGAGTTGATTTACTTCTAGAGTTAACTAGCTCTGGTTTAACTCACCACTGAAAAACTGGGCCTTAAAATAGGCTCTTATTTGCAATCATTTATGGAATTTCACGATTTCGAATTTTGATTTTCCGCTTTCCTGACAAATTACTAAAAGTGTTAAATAAAGAGCTTTGGATCTTTAAATAATTAAATATTATATAGGACATACATTAATAGTTACATAAAGCCTCAATCAATTGTTAGCCTCCGTTAGCATATTTAGAGCAAACTTGTTTAATCACTTTTTCCTGGAAAATAAAAGAAATTCCTTCTACCTAAAATGGGATATTCATATTTCACTGCATATCTCTATACCGATTATAAAAACTGCCCCAGAATCTTTTAGTTGATGATGATGATGATAATGATGACGACAAAAAACCCTCTTAACGACGACAACAAATGTCTTAATGTAAATGCTACTCGGATACATGCAACAGAATCCATCTCATTTTCTCAGATTTATGTCATCATTATAAATTCCCTTAAAATGATACACGAGTGAATATCTTCATCTGTTTAATGAAGTATCAACTTGTAAGGAACAACAATATATCACAATAATCAACATAAAAAACATCTTTAGATTAATGTTCAAGGTAATAACACAAAAAGCTGTCGTGCTGGAAAAATAGAACAAAGTTTTTGTCAGCTTCTTATTCTTTTAATGTCTTTTTTTGTTTCGCTTCTTTCTACAACAACGGCAACGTGAAGCACTTTCTCTATTATGATATTATGATATGGTTTATTTAAATTCTTGTTTTTTTTTTGCTTTTATTAAGAACATCACAATAATACGAGTTCTAGTTCTTACTCTGGAATTCGGTCAATGAAAGGTTACGTTAAGTCTTTATCATAATATTATTCTTATTGGTAGAACTTAAAAAACGCG
Source organism: Leucozona laternaria (assembly GCA_932273885.2). NCBI lineage: Eukaryota > Metazoa > Arthropoda > Insecta > Diptera > Syrphidae > Leucozona > Leucozona laternaria. The sequence goes on along the minus strand of OW026368.1, from coordinate 14,022,664 downwards.
TTTCCTTTATTATGCAAAATTATGTAAAACAATTATTTTAGTTCATAAATAAGCAAGCCAATCAATCTAGGTTTGTTTCAATGATTTAAGATCTAGACTTATTGGATCTTAAGATTAAAATAGCTAATTTTAAAGAAATAAAACATTAAATATTCTGAAGCACCATGTTGGATTTGTTTTAAAGAGTCTATCTTCCAGCTTCCACAACACTGGATAAAGTTCATTATACGAAGGTGTTTGTTTAACAAGATGGGATAGTCATTTGAGAATGCTCCATAAAAAGGAAAACACTCTTTTTCTATTGTTGGTGAGGATCTCAGCAGGAGCTATAGGAACACGTTACACCAAAAATTTTACGGCATTCATATTATTCATACTTATACTTACCTAATACCTACCCTAGGCCTCTTCAACTTTTCATAAGAAATTGATTGAACAAATTTGGCCCCATTCAGACTTTCTTTGCGAATTGATTTTCTGACTTGCAAACGAAATTAAAACGAACTAATTTAATAATTTTTGAGCAATGACAATCCCAAAAAAAAGATCAGATAAATATAAGGAAAAAGCTTTGAACACACAAATATAAGAACAATTAGCAGCCCTTAATAAAAAAAAAAAAACACTTTCTGCTCTGTTGCAGCCCTATAACCATACCCTTAGGATGATAACCAACCCTTACAATGACAGCTGTCAAATATCTTACTGTCAATTGTTGTAAGTCATGTTTACTTCCTTTTTTTTTTGTAATTTGTTTAACGTCATAAAGTGTCAAATAAAATATTCACTCTCCAATATAACGTCAAAGCAAAATAATCATGTCTTTTATTTTATTTGAAACTAGCTGACCTATCCGGCTTCGCACGGGTAGAAAAACCTAAACCTAAGCTTCGTATATGAATTATAAAAGAAAATATAAATAAATATTTAAGCTACTTTTTTAATTGAAAACTACCTACTGAGTTTTGACCCACTTCACGTTATATATGACGAAATTCATATAAAAATATGATCATCTAAGTCCAACCTTTATTACTTTCTGAAAGCAGAAAGAAGAATCAAAAACCACTTTTTTGTGTTTACACCATTTCACTGTATAAATATCAATTTTTTTTTTAAATAACCTTTAAAACAAACTTTCCGTTTTTACCCTCTTTCACCCTATAAATACCAATTTTTTGTAAGCAAAAATATTCCTAGGCCATCCACTCAAAATAACCTTTCAAACACAAGGAGTATTTCTAAAATCGGATGATTTTTTTTATTTTTACCCAATTGGACCCTACAAATTGCAATTTAAAAAAAAAATATCCTTGAAGCCATTTCCTAAAATTAACCTTTCAAACGAAGGTAGAGCATTTTTTAATAGGATACGTCTTTTTAATTTTACCCCATTTCACCCTACAAAAAGAATTTTTCCTATATTTTCTGCTATTCGGGGCGGAGACGAATTTAACATATCAAAGTCCATTAAAATCGGTCCAGCCGTTCTTGGGTTATAAGTGTTGTAACGAAACCGAATTTGTGTTAAACAAATATTTAGATCTAATAAATTGATAAGAACACGCTCCTTAACACACGTGCTAGCTGGCAGACGGATAGGGGAATTACCCGCTTGATAACTTTTCTTATCAATAAACATTTTTTTTTCCTTATGATATCTTTCCAGTCTGTATAACTGCGGAAGTACGGCAACACTTCATCAAAATGTAAAGTAACATTCCAATACAAGTGTCACATTCATGCACTGATTTATGAAAACATTTGATTGTAGTAGTTCAATGAGATGTACATGTATGCATGTTATCCGTCTCTTAATTGACAAATTTGTCGAGATAAAGTTATCCGCTCGCTATCACATGTCACAAACTATTCCACATTTATAAATATAAATTATAAGTTGACAGATGTGTGTGTATAACACGCCGTTATTCGGCATTTAGACTTAGATTTTCTAAGTCAATTTTAAATTCAATGAAAGTGAAAACACACCATTAATAGTAACGTTTTACAAGTTGCAAGATATCCATTCACACCAACCACTGCACCCACCCCCTTAAGTTGTGTGATTGCATTTATTTCTCCTTAAAATCCTTCAATTTGTAAATTACACACTGCCATGGAAGTTAATTGCAGTAATAATATAATGTAGAAAAAACACACATCACGATATGCTTGTGTACATTTATTTTATATACAAAGCTGCAAGGTCAGAGGACTATCGTGACGAGCAGCTGATCGAAATTGCATATTATATATCGTGATTGCCAATTAAATTGGATTTCAGCTCAAGTAGGTATTTATGTTCTTTTTTAAGTATGTAGATAAAAAGTTGAAGTTCAATTACACTTGACTCGACGTGACATCGATAACATCAAGAAGACAAATGCATCCACAGCCACAGAAATTATCCAGTATAATTTTCTTCAGAGCTGTAAGAGATTAAGTTAAATATTTTGCTTTAAATATTTATGTACATTTTTTGATTATAAAAATAAATTAAAAATCTTATCTACTCAGAACCTTATATGTATTTGGTATACAGTCAAACTAGGTTATTGACATCACAAGCTGGACTTTGCATTTTGTTGTTCCTTAAAAATTTTGCGTATTCCCCCTCTTCTAGCACCCCATTTTGCCTCTTTATTTTGTTTAAATGAATTTATTTCAATTTCTCTTCGTCGCTGACCAAAAAATGTGTGGGTAAAAAATATTCGGGCTTCCGAGATTATGCAGTTTATTGCAAAACGTGCGATTGGTTTTAGAGATATGCGGTGTAAAATTTGTTTTTTCGTTATTATGACATTTTTGCGGTTTTTGTGATATTGAATTTAACATGAATTTTTGTTTGAGATTTAACGTCAAGAAATTAAAAAATATAAAGCCTGATTTTGATATTGCCTATTAATAAGTTATATACATATGTTATTCTATAAAATATACAAACAAATTGAAATGGCAGCTTTGCATAAAAAGATGGTAGATGACATTTGACAGCTCAGTGCTCATGTGTGTTTCTTAAACAAAATAAACTTTGAAGAAGTTTGGTGAGAAAATATAAAACAATTGCAAAGACAAAATTTAAATGGCGAATGAGGCCATTTAAATTTTCAAGTCCAAGTTTTTTTTTTAAGAAAATCAGATCACTTAGAAAATACTTCCCCAATTCTGCTCCCTCCCCGCTTTCGACCAACATTCAACTCTCGTCTTTGAGCCTGATAACACGATGCGATTTTGCGGTTGTTTCGTTTTTCGTCTTTTTGACAGATAGGGTGAGGAATATTATTATTATTATTAATATTTGTACAAATCTCACCTAATCTGAAAAAAAAAAAAGACGGAACCAAAAAAAAGGGAACTTGTAATCAGCCTATTTGTCAGAGATTATCTACAAGAAGATGAGAATCCTCGCCAGACATTTCAATTTGCCTGAAAGCTTGAAATGTCAGTGTGCAGATAAGAAGTGGGAATGTATGCACAAATACCTCACACATAGGCAGTAGGGATCTTCAAACACCTAGTTAAATTGTTGTTGCGTCTTTGATACATACATACATAATTTGCAGCCATCTGTCAGTTCACATTTTTGAGGTGATGCTTTCGCGGAAACTCTTAATTTTCGAAATCAAAAGTTAAGTTAACGAAAACTGGACGGAAAGTAGTGAATCGCAATTATTGGCTCACTTGTTCTATGAATTCTTTCAATATTCGTTCAGTTTCGTACGACCACGTATTCAGCGTTCAGGCTATTATAATTGAGCCTTTTTTTGTTTTTAAATAGAAATAGAGCAGTTCACCAAGTTTATTGACAAACGTCAAAATCGTCATTTTGTGGAAACTGACATTTGTTTATCTATTTTTGAGAGGAAACTGACATTTGTTTATCTATTTTTGAGAGGAAATACTTGAATTATGTGCAATATATTAATATAAATGATTATTATTAAAATTAAACTTTAAGAAAAACAAATTAGCACAAATTTCTTTAAAGATAAAAAAAAAAAAAAACGTATATCATTTTCTCTTTGCAAATTTTGCATCAGTCAGTTTCCACAAAATGATTGCTATCACTTTTGATTTTGACGTTGAATTATTCAGACATTTCCCTATTGTCATTTCATTATAATGGACTTAGATGTATAATTTATACACATCTATTTACATATTTAAAATTTTTTTCTGTCAAAATTTTGTTCAAAAGTTTTGTCAAAGCTCGTATAAAAATATAAAATTGGTATAAATCAGCAGTAAACGAACAGACCTAATATTTACAATACCGAAACTAAACTACCAATTTACAAGAGAACTTAATTAAATTTCTCTAAGTTAATGAATTAATAGTTAAATAGCTCATTAATAAGAGATATTCGAAGATACATTAGGGTTTCACCCGTGTGAGTGAGAAATATGCATTTTGAGCCTGTGAGATAGGGAAGGGTAGATTGAAATGAAAAGATTTTTCCTCGCAGTGTAATCACGGGTTCAGTGAAACGACCTTCAGTAAAAAGACCCATGTAATAAGGTACAAAGGACCTAAAAGAGGACAATTGAAAAATGGTTCGCCACAAATTGGGGGGAATATTTAAAGGGCCCTTAATTTTATTCTGTTGAAAAATGAAATACAAAAAATTAAGCATATTTTCCCTGGTAGTTTCTATACTAACTTTATACTAATTTTTTAGCTCGTTAAGCTAAAAATATTAAATTTTCTAATGTGGTGGGAAACGGTAATGTGATTTTTTTCGGAAAAAAAAAACTTGAATCCTTTAAATACCATTCAGCGAAAGATTATAGCATATTTTTGTTGTATCCAACAGAACTATAGTTGTATAGCGAAGTCAATTCTTGTTAAAAGCTAAAATTACCACAAATAGTAAACAAAACATAAATTTGTCTTTTAATTGAAGAAACTGAATATAAAATATCTAAGATCTTGTTTATCTACAAATCTTCAATTATCGCTTCAAGGTGAAAGCCTGGTTTTACGAAAAGGACATCAACTTTCTTTATCAACAAGAGTGTTGCTTTTAAGTTAGTATCATTATCACATTTACTATATATTACTATTTGAAAACATCTTGTTAATAAATATCAAAAATTATATAAAGTCTTAAATCTATTACCCAATTGTTGTCTCGCGTGCATCATGTAAAACATCAAAATTCCCATATGACAATGATGCGCACGAATTTCACTTTCTATAAAATATATATGTATCTTTACTTTTAAACAAACAAGTCTCATCGGTCTTCTGTCAGGAAGAGATTTCCCTAAATCGTCCAAAAATGAAAATAAAATTCCAACATTACCGTGCGGTGATCACAGTAATGTTCACATTCGCACGTCCAGCAGCAGCAGCCGTGTATCTATCCTCTGCTAAGTGCAAATGTCTTCAATTTATTTTCAAAACATCCCATCGAACTTGTTCTCCCCTGCCATAATCGACATAAAAGCCAGACCAGCACCAGACCATCTGTGCTGATGGCACGACCAACCGCACGAACCATCCCCAAATTTCAAAAGCCAAACAAAGGTCATCGTCTTTGGATTTTTGCCTACCATTGTGGAGCTAAGCCTGGTCGTGGCTGATCCGATAGATCCCATTGAATATAAACAACTCAAGAGCTCATCCTCCACACGATAGCATCATCTTTTCAACTCCTTTATGCATATAAGAAGGCTCAGTCGGAGTCGTGTGATGTTCATCCAACTTCCTCGTGTCTCGTTGTCATCGACAATTACATGGTCACAGCTCACAGGTTTTTCCAGTACAAACAGCTCTATGGATATACCACGGTGGTGTGGAAGCAGCATCAGCTTTCCTGCACTTTGACTTTGACAATGGTATAACCACACGTTGATGCCGGTGGTGGGTAATCGGTCATTTAGCATCAGCATATCGTCGTCGCGCAGTGCAATCGCAGAAGAAAGGAAGATGCTCCTTGGGACGTACTGGTAGTCATGGTTGTATAGGGTTGGATGTAAGCTGTGACTCTTAACAACGGAAAATCTTTCGTTTGGCTGGTCGGCGGAGAGTGCGATCTCCTGTCTCCGCATTTGTGTATTTTTGTTTCATCCCAAATGGTAGTGAAAGTCCGTGTAGATTGAATCCGCACAGTTTTCAGCTAGAAGATCTGTGTGAAAAGTGAGTCTTAACGTTTTTACCCTTTTGCTAAATGACAAACATACCCAGGATGTTCAAGCTAAATTATCTATTCCCATCGTCAAGTGTAACTACAACTACAAGTTTGTTAGTCCATAAGGCGCAACTAAAGCCATCCACCAGCTGGCACTGCGAAGAGCAATGATCTCCAATAAAACACATAAGTTTGAATCCATGGGAGGTACATTCAGTAGCAAGTGTTTTTTTTTTTGTGATTGAAGACGATGTTTAGCTTAAGTCGATATTGAACTTTCGTTTTCAGATGCTAATCACTGAGGTGCTATATTGCACCAGTGGGGCTTGGCGGTGGTGTTGCTGATGGTGGTGACGACTCCTTAGAGAAACAACGACATAGTTATAGATTTCATTTTCTAATAAATTGAAGGCGAATAGATGTTCTTTCAGACTTTTAGCGAAAGTGAAATTTTCAATTTTAATGGATTTAATTAAATAAAATTATTAGACAAATTGTTACAGATAAGAAATGTATTGAAAAATCATAACATTGGGAATTTGAGTTTATAAAGGGTTTTCCAAAAAGAGGTGTTATTTTGAATAGCCCGCTATTTCGGTAGCTGTCATTTTTGAAGCTGTCATTTTTTGACATTTGACAATTAGAAACTACGCCATTAATAAAAATGGAACGATACACGCTTCAACAACGCATTGAAATTATTAAAATTCACTATAAAAATGGTGAAAATTTGGCAGAGACGGTTCGTAAAACTAAAACATTTTTGGGTCGTCGTGAAGCACCTTGTCGGACCGCAATACAGAAATTGGTGGACAAATTCGAGCTGTTGGGACAAGTTAGTGATGTGAAGAATAAAACCCGTGCACGTTGCTCAAGAACAACTGATAATATTGCTGTTTTAGCCCAAAGTGTTGAAGAAAACCCAGGTTTGTCCATTCCTCGTCGTTCTTTGGAATTAGGCACTCCACAAACGTCATTACACCGTATTTTGCGTAAAGACTTGGGTCTTAAGGCTTATAAAGTTCAGTTAACACAAGAACTCAAGTCGGCTGATCATTAACAACGTCGTGTCTTTGCTGATTGGGTCCTTGAAATGCATGAAAATGATCCGGAATTTCATCGAAAAATCATCTTGACTGATGAGGCCCATTTCCACCTCGGAGGCTACGTCAACAAGCAAAACTGTCGCATCTGGGGCTCGGAAAACCCAAGAGTTATTGTTGAAAAGCCTCTCCATCCTCAACGCGTGACTGTTTGGTGAGGTTAATGGTCCGGCGGGGTCATCGGACCTTACTTTTTCGAAAATGAGGCTGGAGCAACAGTTACGGTCAATGGGTTGCGCTGTCGAGAGATGATTAATGATTTTTTATGGCCGGAATTGGATGGTATTGATCTGGACAACGTTTACTTTCAACAAGACGGCGCTACGTGCCACACAAGCAATGAAATCATCGATCTTTTACGGGAAAAGTTTCCGGACTGTGTTATCTCTCGAAGAGGTGATCACAATTGGTCACCGAGATCTTGTGATTTAACACCTTGCGACTTCTTCCTTTGGAGCCACGTGAAAGATAAAGTCTACGCCAACAGCCCAGCGTCGATTCAAGACCTCAGAGATGGAATTCGTGAGGCTATCGAGGACATATTTCATATATATATTTACATTTCATGAAAAGGATATGGTCCTGTAAGCGTGGTCGTGGCGGCCATTTGGCTGATGTTGTGTTCCATTATTAACGGCATACCTTCTCTTTATAATGAAATAAACATCCGATCATTTATCTCAAAAAATGCAATTTTTTTTGAATATCAAAATAACACCTCTTATTGGAAAACCCTTTACCAGATTTTTGTGTCGAAACCTACTTTGTGAAATCTGACTCCATAGTTTTAGTGGACTACAAAGCACTAAAAGCTCTTTTGAATCAATAATTCACCCAGTCCAATTGGGTAGTGCTAAATTTTCAACTTGCGAATTTCTTTATTTCAGTAGTATATGTATTTCTTTTATGAAAACTTTCTTATAAAAATTATTTTCATTTTACACTGATGTCAGAAGTGGGATAATTCAATGATAAAATATTTGAGAATACAAATTTGCTAAATATCTGCTTTGGTTTGTAAATGTTCTGTCGAGAAATTTGTACACTGCATACTGGAACGCACATCAAAGGGCAAGGTAGTGCGCAGCCAAGTTATCAAGAGAGGCACTATACCCTTTTAACAGGAACCATCTCAGTCGATTTGCGACCCCCTTCCAACTTCAATACCAACCAAATCAGAAACTTCAAATTTGCAATATTTTTTTAAACTAATAAAGTTTAGGCGCTTAAAGAAATTTCGTCTTATTAGCAATAGTGGTTTCTGAGATACATATATGTAGAACTATAAAAATCGAAAAGACAAAATTACGGACCACTTCCCAACACTGTAGAATTTTGTAAATTTCGTACATTGGTAGGTCTTGTGGTGCATACAAAACAAATCTACAATCTGAGGTTTTACATTTAGGGGCGTAGTTTCCGCCCATTTTCGCTGAATTTGTATTAAATACTTATGTATACAGGGTGATTCGCATATACGGTGTGACAGAAAGCTAGAACATGCAGGTTGGGTTGAGACAAGAAAAAATTGTATTGGAAGGAGTCTATTCCCCCCGATCAGACAGGAGGGCAATTTTCTAAAAAAAATTACTTAAAAGAGAAATTTTTTTTTAAAAAAACAATAGTTACACAAACAATGCCATGATACACCTTTTTGTAAAGCCAGAAATCTCTTTTTTTACTGTGTTGTTAAATAAAGTTGTTTTAGAGTATAGGTTTTGAAAAATTAATTTTCAAACTCAAAATTTCGAAAAAAAAAGTATAAACTATTTTTTTTTTCAAAATTTTAAGTAATTATGAAAGTAACTACTAATTTTGTTTTCAAAATTCAATGCGTTTATTAATTTTTAGTCAAAAACAGGAAACCGGATGCTAAAATGTCTTGAACTTTTTGAAAAAATTGAAAATAACTAAATCTATTTTACTACATACGTAACGTAGTGGAAATAGGATCTTTAGAGCAACTTAAGCAACGGATTTGGGTCATATTAAGACAATTTTATTTCTCTTATTTTCAATTTTCTAAAGAACTGGAAGAGATTTTAGCATTTTGGATTTCGTGTTTAAATAAAAATTAAATAGCATTGAATATTTAAAACAAAAATACTACCTAATAAAATAAAATTTTGAACAACTTAATTTTTATTTTTTTCAAAATTTTGAGTTTGAAAATTAATTTTTCCAAAACTGTTCACTAGAATAAATTTATTTAAATCTATATACATATATTTATAAAAATGGATCGTGGTATGTTCGGATGCTTAAAACTTAAAAACGACTCAAACAAATTGGATACTTTGTTCTGCGGGTTTGTTCGGAATTGCTCCGCGAAGGCTTACAAAAAAAAAAGCCGGAAAATTCTCAACAGGTGGCGCTGTGAGCGCACATTTAGTTTTTTCAGTTCAATTCAATTACTGTTCAACAGGTGGCGGTGTATGCGTTGTTAAATGGCTTTTGGGATATTCTTTTTTCAACTTTTGTTATTTGCAGGGCGTGAAGGGGTCAAAATAAAATAATTGTCCGATTTAATAAATTCTTTTTTTTTTTGTTTAAAAGGTTGTTCTTAGGAAATAGCTTTAAGGATATTCTTTATAAAATTTTGATATTTGTAAGGTGAAATAGGGTAAAAAATAAAAATATTATCCGAATTAAGAAATTCTTTTGATGTTTGAAAGGTTGTTTTTTAGTAGATGACCTTAGGAATTTTTTTGTTCAGAAATCGGCATTTATAGGGTGAAATGAGGTTAAAACGAAATGTGGCATCTGATTTCAAAATTTCTTTTTGTGTTTGAAAGGTTATTAAAAAAAATTGCTATTTTTGTTTTGGTTTTTGTTTACAAAAATTCTGTCTTTGTTGGGAAAATAATAAAGGTTCATTCATAACGTGAAGTATGTTAAAACCCATAAATTAGTAGATATTCGATTACAAAAATAAGCTTAAATATTTATTTATTTTTTTCTTTTATAATTTGCATGCGAAGCTTAGGATTGTCTACCCGTGCGAAGCCGGGCGGACCAGCTAGTAGAATATAAAAGAAGAGATTTCTTACTTAACAAAAAGAAATAGCATGGCATTTTATTACCGTTGTTTTTTTTAATATTTTTTTGTTTTAAGTCAAGTTCTTAGAAAATAGCCCCTACCGGCTAAACAGGAGGAATAGATTGCCCGATTCCACCATACCATCTTATCTCCGCCCAACCTCCACGCTCTAAATTTTTGTCACACCTTCTAAGAATCACCCTGTTTATTGGAGGACTTGGCTGTTTTTTTAACATTTAAAGATATTTTTGGTTTGAATTTCTATACGGCAAAGTCTCAATCGAAAAGGTCTAACCACAAGATGTTGATGGATATATACATACATACACATTCATATATCTACCTTTTAATTATTTAACAAAAAAAGAATCCTTAACTTAAGTAATGTAGATAAGTTATTTTTTTTCATGACAGGCTCCAAATCATAAGCCCCTGAGATTCAATTTTTATCATCTACTCTAAAACGGAACCTTATTTGTCTTGTGTATAAGGGGATTACTAATTTACCATATTTTCCTTTTCGAACATACCAAACTTCTATGTCATTTAATGGAATTTCTTTTGTTGTTTCCTTTCCATTGCACAGGTTTTACAAAGAATCGACGATGTGTCATTGATGTGTGATAAGCGTATAGCAAGCTTAAAGAAACTCACTCTAAAGCCTCCTCGGCCAGTGCAAACTGTTACTCCAGAACCAGCTGTTCCACTACAACCACCAGGTGGAGCACCAAATTTACTTCGTCGAAAAAAGGTAAGTTATTTTTTTCTTCTATAAAATATATGTACCTATATACCGGTATGGCAAATTGTATAAAAATGAGTCACATTCATGGTACCGCATTATATTCCTGTTTTGTCCGCAACATAACTCACACATATTTAAGCGACGACAAAAATTGAACTGTTGACCTAATTTTCCAATCCCATATTTGACCATTAGCAATACCTATCCAATTACATTAGTCTGAATGGGAATAATGGTTTTTTTTTTTTGTTTCTCTGGATTCTCCCATTCACTCTCTTTTCAACATGAAACATGACTATTAAAAGAGAAGACAGGTAAATCCCTTCGTAACAATGCCATCATAAAACATATTGGCATTGTTTTCGTTCTCGTCGTCGCCATTTCTTTCGGTCTTCCCATCGCCGCATCGTTAATCTTCAAGGTAAATAGCAAAACAAACGTAAAAATACAGACATATCCTCAAGTGTCAGCCAGCGAGCCAGCCAACGCCAACGCCAACAAATTAGAGAAGTTTCACTTTTGTTCTCAGCGTTCTGTAAATTGTCTCATGCCAAACTGCAGCCAACAATGTTTATTAGCATACTTCGCACCACAATAATGATACAACTGTTGCAGTTGAGATGCTTTATGATTTTCCAGGGACGAATTAACTGAAGCGATGAATAAACTTTGAACTAGGGGGCGCTGAAAAAAATTCCATTAGTAAAATGCAGGGATGGTTTCCTGTTTTTCAAATCCTGATTTTTTGCATTTTTTAAATTAATACCTTTAAAAAATGTTGAGCATTTTCACTCAAATAATGATTTTTTTTTTTTAATGAAATTGACGCATTAAAAGCGAGTTGGTACACAAAATTCCGGCACAGAATTCAAGGCAAACACTTTAATTAATTCTTCCTTAATTTAATTTCTCTTCCCATGCAAACTCCACCAACAACAATAAGTCAACAGCAAATTTGGTTTTCAGTAACTTTATATCGCTTAATGTGGAACATTGTGGAATTGGTACAGTAACTATCTCAACAAAACACGCCTATTGTAAGAATCGTGATGCAATACTGGGTTGTACTGATTCAACCAGCAGCTGTAAACAAACTTTTACCAAAATATTATTGATTTTAAACAAAAAAAATGTTTTCTATTTTTTAAATTAGTTAAATTTAATGAAAATTAATTTACCAAAAATTATTCACTAAAACAAACAACACACTTCATTAAAAACTAGATTTAGTCTAATTAACTTAACCCGCGTTTAAGATAATTATCTCACTAAGGTCCAATTTTTCAGTGAGAAATTAAAGTTAAACCTGAGTTAAACCTGAATTAAAAACATCCCAAAAAGCATATTCTGTTTTTTTTTTTTCACGAGAAGATTGTTTAAATTTTATCGGTTTGTCTTATCCTACTTTCAGGTCACAAAAACATAAGTAAACAACAACCTGTGCCTTCGCTTTGTAACTCTCATTAAAATGAGAGGAGAAACGATGAATATTGAAACAAATCATAGGAGTTTTGTTTCATTTTTCAACGTTTCTCGCCCAATTTAATAAATGCGTGAGTTACAGAGAGGGAATAAATAAAAAGGTGCCTCTATTAGGCCTTAAAATCCCTCATTTAAGAGGGATTTTAAGGCCTATAAGTTTTAAAAAATTTTGAATTTCAAACTAAATGAAGAGATTGTCAAGACATTGTCGGTTAAATAAATGAAATTTTATAAAGTTGACATATTTCCTTTTTGTATTGCAAATTTTAATTTAACAGAAATTGTATAAATTGAGGCTAATGGCTGATTTCGTAAAGAGATTTTAAATATTTAAATTTAACATGAATTTAAATAGCAATTTTAACTAACGGCCAGTTGCACCAAACGCTTTTAAATATTTATTGCTTCATTAAATTTTAAAATGGCATTTATCGGTTGCACCAACCAATTTTAGTTTTAAAAGGCCGATAAAGAAGCCAGTACACTAAAATGCCATTTTCCTCCAGATAAATTTTAAAAGCGAGTTTTAACGGAAATATCTACAAAAAAAAAAAAAAACATTTCACTTTTGACAGGACATTTGAAAGTTACAAATTACAATTTAAAAAAAAATATTCGCATTACAAAAGTTCGCACTATGGTGCCCATTGCATTCAAAGGTGTTGCTAGAACAGTTTCGCTGCTTGGTATTAATATTAATAGCATTTTCTTACCATACGTATTTCGCACTAGAAAAAGACCAGGAAGTGAGAATAAAAGTTTATATTTAATCAAAAGTGGGAGCGATGTGTCTTTATGGATAGCAGTGCTTTGGTTTTGACTAGATTCCAAGCATCTTGGCTCTCACTGCATTCTTCCATTCGAAAAGAGGTCATTCTCATTCCCCAATTTGCAAGTCTATGTGTCGCGTTTGAGTATTTGTTTTTTGTTCTTTAATGTGGCATCTGGACTTCCATCTTCATCGACGTACATACAACTATACTGTGTTTGCTTTCACCCATGGTCTCATCGCGACTGCTTGCACTTCTGTTCGAGTTTGACACCTCTCATATTGCTATCTTACTTACACGAGTGAAACTTTTTCGTTCAGTTTAAAAATCAGCTAAAAAAATACAGGGATGGTTCGCAAACAGTATTTTAGCTAAAAAATCAGTGAAAGGCATTAGTGCAACGCAATAAATTTATGAGGTCCATACATTTTACAAGCATTTTAGCAAATACTGGTTTTAGTTAATTTTGGTGCAACTGGCCATAAGTATTTTAATGGTGGGATATAATTTGGAAAGATTTTAGATAAAAGTGAGTTCAGTGTTTATTTATGAAATTGGCCATGAGTCAATTAAACTGGTCTTAAAAATTTAAATTAAACTTTGTGAAAACCCAGTTACCAGACTTTAGTTTCTGGACGATTAATAATGCCTTTAATTCAAATCAGGTTTTCGAGATATTCTATATTTGCTGCATCAAAAACATTCCGAAAACTATGGTATAGTTTCTAGTAGCGAATTCTGTAGACCAGTTATTCATTTGTCTATCTGATCACATCGTTTATTTGCAAAGTAAGTGTTCCTTCTAAGAAGTGTCAATTTTTCCACCTGACCTGCTACTAAATAATAACAATGTGCAATCTTTTATGGTCATTTTTATAAACGCACACATATAATGAGTAAAAAAGACAAAACATGTCCGGCCCAAGAAGACTTCCTTGTGGAACATCTGAATTTGTTCCATTATTCCAACCGGAATACTTGTTGTTCTTTCTTTAAATTGAATTTATTTAATTTAAAGATAGGTGTTTTTTTAGACGTGTGGTTTTCAAGAAGAAATAAAACGCATAAAATTTAATGTTAGGTATGGCCAAGAATTTAGCTTTATTATAAAGATAAGGATTTGCCATTATGTTTTGATTTAATTTCGGCCAAGTGGCCGCCGCGGCTGGCTCAAATAAATTCCAGTCGAGAGGCCGAATTTTCGACCACTTTTTGCAGCAATTGAGGCCGTATGTCAGCAATAACTCGCCGAATATTCGCTTCCAAGGCGTCGATCGTCTCGGGCTTATCTGCGTAGACAAGCTACTTCACATATCCCCACAAAAAATAACAAAAAAAAAATGTAAACTAAAGTTGAATTTGATCAAAAATGGTGATAAAGTTGTTATGAAACATTTCTTCTTTTTCGAAGATGTTTCGTTCCCATTTTATTTCTTCTGCCTGTGGCTTTTTATTTTCGCAGAACTTATGAAAGTTTCAACGTGAATTTCATTAATTGTTCAAAATTGACTACTTCTTTTCTTAGGAGCTTCTTGATGATTTGTTTATTTATTAAATCGTGTCCAGAAGTTCTGTTTTTTGTGTGATTTTGTATCATCTGGTAAAATTCTGAAAATCAGACATTTTGAACATTTATAATTTATAGTTAAATTTTGGTAGTAATAAAATAATTTTATAGGATTGTAGAGCTAGTTGATGGGAGTATTTAAGGAAAGATCTTCTATCCTTTTCGTTAGAAAATATTTTAGGTAAGTATAATTAGAGGCAAAAGCCCCTAATTTTGTAGAAGAGCCCTTAAGATGTAGAATTATTTAAATCCGCCATTGTTTACACCACAATCACACTAAGTAAGAAAAAGTTAAAAACAAACTGACTGAAAGTCTTCTCCTAGTTATTTTTTGTCTTGTATTTGTCTGTCTTATTTTCTCAGATTTGATGGTATTCATTTGTATCTTTAAACGTATAGTGTTGTTCGCATCAGAAATAGATATGTTTTGTCTTCCTACTGCTAATCTGATGTTTTTATTTTTTTTTTTTTTTTATTTTTGCTGCTGAAAGTCAACACACAATTTAGACACCTTTGGATTGTCATTAATCATAAGATACACATTTTCATACAAAAGGAAATAAAGATATTTAGATAAATCGCGCAAAGAGCGAGATATTTAGATTTAAGATAAAATTCTTTATGATGATTATATGAGTGCTGGTTGTTATGTTTAAGTCTTTTGTCTATGAAGTTTTCATTTCAATTTATTTAGTTTTTTTTTTTTTGTTTTTTGTTGAAGAAAGTTGTTCCTTGATGGGAACTGAGACTATATAAATTGGTAAATTTAATATAATAGAGGCGGAAAATGAAATATTTTTTTTTTAATTCAAATTTGGACAATGGACATATAGCTTAGAAAATCCTCCATTATTGTTTTGTTTTACATACAAATTAGCCATATATATGTATTTCTTAAACTTGAGTAATTTTAAATGTTAGTTGTTATGTCACGTTAACATCAATGTTAATATTTGTATTTTGCTTCAGCACGAGGTATGATTTATAATAATTATTTCTCTACTTACCTGACCTTTGGTTATGTTCACAGGTTAGACTTCCTATTGAGGTAATAGCTTACACGTCTTTAGTATTTGTTTTTTTTTTTTGTTCAAAAAATACGTTTCGGGGGTGATTACACTTTTTTTCAACAATTTGATAAATATTCAAATGAAATTATCTTGAGATATTTTGTCATTTGTTTTATTTATAGCCTTGAAAAATACTTACATACTTACATAATGTACACCTTGTGTGTTAGAAAATTCGAAGCCGAATCATTTTTGAAGTGGCTATACCTAAAACAAAAATGGAAACAGTGGAAATCATTCTATGAAATATCTTTTCACACGAGAACCTCCTTGGTCCTTGCGCACTCGTCAGAAACATTTAAATTAACAGTATCCTATAAGCCGATGGAAGGTTCACAAAAATACATACATATCTAGGTATCTTCAACTCCTTTCGGGCTGAAAACGCGGAGCTAAAATAACAGAAAAGTGTTTGCATCAGCTCTTTTGTTTAGTGTAAAAATTAAGAAAGAAACATTTTTAATATTTAAAACTTTTTTTTTTTAAATTTTTGTTTACTTTGGTTTTTTATCAAAATGTGCTTTTTCTAAAACATAATTTTAAATGAATTCTATCAATTAAAACGTGCACTTTATCATGATGACAAGATCACCATATCTGCGATATTTTTTTTTTGTTTTTTTTTTCTGAAAATTTCTCCTCCCCATGACATGAAAACAAGAAAATACATTCAAGTGAAATTGAATCTTCAAAAGCATTCCTCAACAAAGTTAAACCTCTATACTATCTTTTTCCTTATCATGTTCAAAAATATCAAAAGTAATCGTGTTAAATATGATAACATTCCATCACGTCCAATATCACTAACTATACACCACTTACAATCTCATACTTTTATTATAATTTTTTTTTTTAATTTTTATTAAAATTAGAATAAAAATAAAAGTGTAGATACTTTCCATTGTAGTCAAGACAAAAGTTATAGTGGCCAAGCACTTGCCACTTTACATGTCATGCTATAATAACCATGACCTAAACACGTCTCTGCCAGAGAAAAAAAAAAAGAAGGAAAAATATTTTCCTTACTGCCAAAGCCCGAGGTGAAAAAAGGTAGGAGGAAGAAACATCTTAAAGATACTTTATCTTATCTTCTGCAAGTGCACATAGTTCACTGATCTTCTTTAAAAAAAAACGCCTTCATTTGCTCATTCACTCTCTAATAACAAAATAGTCGTGTACGCTTAAATAAGATCAACGTGTTTTCTATGTCAGAGTCATTATACCAACATGAAACTTTATTCTTTTCTTTGTATCTTTTCGTTACCTGCGGAAAGTACAGGTAGATATAACAATATTATGATACCTCCAAGATAAAAAAAAGAAAACTTCCATCGAACATTAAACAAAATTATTAAAAAAAAAAAAATACAATGCACAACTGGATCGCAAGTGCTTGCTTTTATAACGAATTTAAACATGGACTTAAGGTTTGAGAAAAATTTAAACCATTAGACCCAGGGTTGCCAGACATTCTATTTATGTACGAAATTTTATCAAAGCCAAGTTTTTTTTCTGGGAATCAACCCTGTGGTAGGCAAGAACTAATGGATATTACGAGCCTTTTTTCAGGGGAATTTTGGGAGGTAACAACTGCTAAGGATGTATGACATTATAAGTGTTGCCATTGTTTCTCAATTTTTTCTTTTTTTGGTATTTCAAGTCAATGTTTTAGAAAATTCCCTCCTCTCACCTCAACGGAAGGAAATAGACACTTCTTCAACCTACACGCCCTAGCCATTTGTCGCATATCTGATGCAAACCACCCGGTATATAGCAGTTCTGGAACTTGGATACAGAAATAGCCTTCATTTGGTTGGTAATGATTTCAAATTTTATAGTTGTATCCTTAAATGTCATCCTTAATTTTTGAATACATTTTTTTGATTGTGGCAAAAGGTAAAAAGTCACAGAAACGTTCCAAGAATAAGGATAATTTGTTATCTATTAAGTGTCGTTTTTTTTAGAACTATTTCCGCTCAAAATTTTCTCATCTCCAAATGATTGGTAAAATTTATATGTGCTTTTTAAGTTCAGTGAAACACAGGTAATCCAGTTTATAAGCCAAAAAGATCATAGAGCTTGTAATTTGTTGTACGTTTATAAAACTACATAAACAGACAGAATTGCGAGATAATTTTTTTGTTTCTTAACTTTTAACCAAACCAATACACAGTTTTATTAAAATCTCAAGTTTAAACATTTTTACAAATTTTTAACTTGATTCATAGTACCAACTTTAAAAGTATGAATACGATTTTTTTAACAATATTTTTTGTAATTGGAATTATCGAACATTACTTTGAAGAAACCAATACTTGGCCTCTTAGAGCAACAACTACAAAACAAAATACGCAATAAAAAAGCAAATTTAATTATGAGAAAAGGGCAAGATTTAAATACAAGTAGATCGTGTTTGTTTGTTTGTTTTCGTTTTGGACTGTTTCGGTATATTTTTGAAAAGATTTTCGTTGATAAAATGCAAGTGTAATACACATCATGTGTAATTTAAAAAAAAAAAGTGTTTGATTCTTTAACCATGGTACAGAAGAAAATATATTTTGAAGAAATCATTCCGATTGAAGAGAAATTTTTTTGTAGGAGGAAGATTTTTTATTTTCTTCAATTTAAGTATCTTCGCGATCATTATACCTATCGATTTAATTGTTTTAATTCGAATTATAATTGAAATTACCATAAACAAGATGACATTTATATACTTTCACTTTTTTTACAACTTTATACACTCTCATTTCATTATTATTATCTTCTGTTATATAAAAACGAAACATTTAAAACACTGGTAATTAAATGAGATTATACCGCTGCGTGAAATTATTTTTCAAAATTTCTCTATTTTCGGTAGAATGCTTTAAAACTAAATTTTAATTGCTATATAGGAAAAAAGTTAAATATGAATTTGTACAAAAAATTCCAACCAGAATTGATAAGAAAATTGTATAAGAGACATAAGGTGATATGAATGAAACGGAGCACGTACTCAGAGCAGGTGCTCCATTAGAATCAGAGAAGGATCTAGAAAAAAAAGTACCTGCTCCCGTTTCGTATGAATAAAATTATCCTCTAACCAGTGAGCACCTCCTCCTTCACACGGAGTATTTGCTCTCATACAATGAGTCAAATTCAATTGTTTTTTTTTTTGTTTTTTTTTTGTATTAGAAAATCATTTATATGATTTATAAAAAAATCCAACGTAAACTTTTATTTCATTCGGTATTGTGTTTGCTCGAAAATTGGTTTTTCTTTAAGAATAAGTAGTGTAAAAGATGGACATTTTTCTGTTTCGACTTGCATTTTCCTGTGAAGAATGGGAAAACGTTGCTTGACTTGTGCAAAACATCGTTCGATTATAACTCTTTCGTGAGTAAGGCACTTTCTGAAAGAATTTTTCTCAGGAGTATCTGGATTTTTATACGGCGGCGTTAAAAGCCATCAGGGGTTAAGTCCGTTGTCTGAATCACCAAGTAAAATGGCACTTGCATGATTTTAAATACGTGAGAATTTTTCCAAATTCGTGAATCATGAAATGAAAGGTCAATACTCGTAAGTTCATCTCTGGAATTGCATGTTACCTGATCATTAATGCTGTGGAAACCTTTTCTGTTTACGTACTCGTCCCCATGAAAAACTTGTGTGATGATAGGGATATGAGTACAATCAAATTGCGAAGGAAAATTCGTATTTTTTCAATGCTTGTTAAGACACCACCCCTTGTTTCTGAACTATTCCCAATTAAATTATTCGTTAAGATATTCACATTTGAATCTGTATAGGACGCAATAATCATTTGAAAATACTTCTCTTCTTCTCTTATAAAATTTGACCTTGCGGTTTAAAATTGGCATATACTCCTCATTTATGGAAAAAAAAATATATAAAGAACTATTTTCTCCAACGTTGAGCAATCAAATGAGCTAACTCACAAATTGGAGCAGGTGCTCCTCTTGATGGAGTGCTTGCTTTGCTTTATTCATACCTTATAATGGAGCAGGTGCTTATTTTTGAAGGAAGTGCTCATCAAACACGAAGATGCTCAATCCTTGAGCACCTTCTAAAGTGTTTTATTCATACCAAATGGAGCACCTGCTCTTTAAAGTTGAGTTTTGAGGAGGTGCTCCTTTTAATAATACCACCCATAGAGAGTTGGTGCTATAATTCTGTCTGTCTGTTTCTCCATTTTCATAAAATAGCTCTATTTAACAGGTAGGCCAGCCAAAAAACATCCAGTTAAAAAATAAAGAATTTTTAAGGCTATTAGAAAAGCTTAAGTCTAGGTTTTTCAAAGCGCCATGACCTAGGTGATATCCATCATTTTAGAAAATGCGAATTAAGCTATATATCTGAAACTATTGATTTCAGCAAAGCAGTGAAAATGTTTGAACCAAAGTTGTACATGTAAAACAATGCTCAAAAACATTATGTCGTTTTATTTTTTTTTTTTTTCAGTTTTGTTGGTCCCAAAGAAGCTTACGTTATTTGTATTTACAATATTCCGATAATGTTTACAATTTATCCCACAAGAACCAATTTGTTCGTTAATTTGAATTGAATCGCATTTTTTTTTGCAAAATGGCGGATTAAACGCAGGGTTATGCCATCTCCAAAACTTAGAATCCACCTTTAACAATAGTCCCTTTGTCGGTATGACAAAAATAAGCCTTCTTGTATTTCTGTATCCTGTTTCTATACTCTGCACCACATCATCTCCTCCCTTTCCCACCCTTCTTAATCTGTATGAGAAAATGTATTAAAAGTTTGTTCGAATCTGCGTAAGCCAATTTTTGGTCTTTTTGACGATAATATTTTGACATCTATAGTTCTAGATTGAAAAGGAGGCAGTCTGAATTAGTTGAATTTTTCAAAGTCTTTGATTTTCTGCATGGATGTTTCAAAACCACCAGGACTCCTCAAGATCAAAATTGCTGAAAGCCATAACCACCCACTTTGTCAAACAAAAAAAAAGTGAAGTAGTGTAAAAAATTGGTTTTCTAACATTTCTAAAAGGATAAAACTATCAAAAGTAAGATCCATCAGCTAATCAAATTGATTGAAAATTATGAATTACAAAATTTAATCGATTTGTTTAACAAAATGAGATCAACTATTTTTCTCTATCATCCTGATTTCAAAGTCGGAAGGAAGTTTTCTTACATTTTAATTAAAATCACACTTTCTCAAGACCACCAAACTCTAAACGCTTCCGAGTGAGCATTGCGTATTAATTCAATTCAATGCACACACCGGAAAATTTAGTTATTGATTTGTTTTTAATTTCAAGCTAATCTATATACCAATTAGATTCGCTTGATTCAAGGATGGCGTATTCACACAATTACACAGTAGTTTTTACGATGACTCTTTATCCACAACACAAAAACCAAATTACAACGGTTGCAATAGAAGAGTTTATTGACATCTTGTCATCATCAGTTGAAAAGAATTTGCAAAACAAAAAATACAATTTTATCTCCATGACCCCATTTTGTGACTTCATCTGACGATAACTCCTTCAGTTATCTCAAAATCACAAATTCCCATTTAAATTACATCATTCGTATCATATACCAAGGGATAATGTCAATTATCAAAAAATGTGTCAAACATTAAAACGAAATATTTCACAAGCGCATAAAGAATTCTCTTGTAAAACTTCCGCAAATTCAGGAATTTATAATAATAGAAACAAAAATTTAAAATAAAAAAAAAAAACAAACAGTTTCACAACTGGAGGATCAGATACGCCGTGATCCGATCGTGCTCATCGTGTGAGTAAACAAGTTAATTGCATTAAATCAGAACACCGATCATTTTCACTTCCCATACATTCGTGATGTGTACTCTACTGACCATCAACATACAGCGGGACACACATTGACCAAAATAAAAAAAAAAATGTTGGGGGCTCAAAGTTCTACATGTACCAAAATTTTGTATTTTCAAACATTGTTTTACAAAAATCTGTAAAAAAATCCGTACAAGAAATATTAAAAAATGGTTTTGATTATGGGTAAAGTATGATTACCACCTCACAAAGTAATTTTTTTATGATAAAGTGCAAAACATTTTTATACCAAACTTCATTTTATTATTTCTCCTTGATTTTAATACCTTTACTTTCAAGATCCGACCTTTGGAACTCAAGTTATAGGCTTCGAAATGCAATCATGTCAACTTTTTCGAAGACTGAAATTTAAATAACGGTTCCTACCGAAGTATTTTTAAATCCAATGGACGATACTAGAGGAATACCAATTTATATCAATTATAACAATTTACCGCCTGAACACACTGCGGGCGATGAGAAAAAAACTCAATGTCCACCGGCGGAGGGCTCTGAGCCCCTGACCCTGTAAGGCCGCATAAACAATACTTTTATAAACAAACTTAGGTCATAAATTGGCGTGCTTGAAGTTTTTTTGCTGAAAATATTTTGTGTTACCTAAAATTCTCTCAGTTTCTACAACAATGGCAACACTCTATTTCTTATTGTTTTGAGAAAATTTCACAACAGAAATATGAAACGACTTTATTTTTTTGCAACTTTTAATAAACAACAAAGTAAAACGAAAAAAAATAGCACAAAAACATTCGCAATTTGTGTTTATTTTACAATTATTCCAGTGTTGAACTCATTCTGATCCACTGTGCAAGGTTCTTGCATATTTATTTATTTCTTTTTTTTTTTTTGCTTTTCAATTACACATAAGCCGTAGTCATAAATTGTGTGTGCTATGTGTGTATTATGATCAATGCTTTTCAACATTGAGTTCCCTTTAGCACCGTTATATTCAAACTCATCGCGCCGCAGAGCTGCATTGCGGGGTCAGCCATTGTTGCGGAAACGAAAAATATTGACTGCGATTTTCATCATTTCTTTGTGCTTTCATCATATATATAGAAACAATAATAATAAAACTAATAACAAAAAAAAATACAATTACAGTTACAACAGACATGATATAGGTATACCTACATTATATATCCATAAGATCGAATAAAAATCAAAGCAGCAAAAGTATATTGGTCAAAATTGAAAACGCTAACACATTCGATAGGAAGAAAAAAAAAAACGCTATAAGAGCTTAACCTTCACACACAAGAAATAAAAACAGAAATAACGCATGATTTAAATTATTATATTGGCCAAAAGAAAAGTGTAACAGTGATTTTTTGATTAACAAGAGGAAGTTTTTACTTGGCCATATCTACTTATATCTACACATAGCTGTTGGTGCAACGTGAGTGTCTGACGATGATGGATAGCGTTGGCTAGAGGTTTGTGCTATATCCGCATTTGCATTGAGTGTGGTGCGTGTAAGGAAAGAAAATTGAAAAGATTACCGTTGCCATAAAGTTATTCAAGGAAGAGAAGAAGTTATTGGAGAAACGGGAAACTTTAAATAACTGAAGGACCGCAATGTACCTACTGGGGAACTGCAATAATTCAAGAAGATTTTTCAATAAAACTTTAATTTTGTTCTTCGAATTTAGGAACGGCTTATTTTGTCGAATCACTTAAGCCACATTTTAAACATTAAAAATAACGTCAATATACTTTTAACGTAGACTGTGTCAATGCGTGAAATTTTGACGATCACAAGAATGACGCCTAACAGTCAAAAGCCGTGTTCTTTTGGAGGTGGCGAACTACTCATGAGTGTAGATGCAAACAAAAAACTAGTACTATCAACTACTCATGCTCTCATGGCTAGTAGATGAGGTTTGTAGGAAAAGCAATTTTTTGTGTTCCATTCAAAATGGCAAGCAAAGTACCTACGAGTATCTCGCCACCTCTAAGGGAATACGGCTAAAGCTGTCCCAAAATGCGTTGACAGATAACACACAGTGTCAACGCGTTAACACGTAAAACTTTGACGTTCACGCAACTTGACCATATCCGAACACATTGAGCGTTAACGCAGAGTTGACAAGACCAAAAATTAACGATTTCTCGGATTGACGAACACATGTCGAAATTAAAACATTTTAAGTCAATTTGAATTTTTCATGGCCAATAGGCGCGTTCAGAAAATGAGATCTCAGAGATTTCTCTCCGTAAAAAAATTGAGGATTTTTACATCAAAACTGAAAAATTTTTATGTTCATGTAACTGAACTGAAGATCTCTCCGAGATCTCATTTCCTGAACAAGCCTAATATAGACTGTCAAGCTGAAAACTGTCAAATTCCATTAGAGGATGGCTACGATGTTGATGGATTAAGAAACCTCCACAAATTCAAAACATTTTTAGATTCAACTTTTTGGTCCGGAAAAAGGCATGTTCAGGGCTTTTGGATGACATTTGACAACCTACGTCAAAATATAAGTAATCCAGTTAACTGTCAAATTTTATTGAAGAATGATAACGATGTCGACAGATTAAGAAACATCTACAAAAATCCGAAATTTTTGAGATTTTATTTTTTTCGGAAAAGTGCAATTGTAAGGCTGTCGGTGACATTTTTATCGAAATATACTATATACGTTAAAATTTAGTTTGTTGCCTATCCGCCAAACTTTTTAATTCAATTAAAGGACGCCAACGCTTTTGATTGATTCAAATACATCTAAAATTTAGAAATGTTTGAGATTGAGATGATGGTCAATGCACGCTACGTTGATGCGGCAGAAAAGTCAGCTGTGTCAACGTTGAGATACAGTCAACGCTCTGATGAAAAATCTGTACACGTGTCCTAACTGCGTTGACACGGTGATTACACGATCACAAAAAATAACCAATGAGTTAGTTCTTGAATTCATATCAACGCGAGTGTCAACGCAGCCGTTAAAACGTTGATAGAATTCTGCGTTGAGATCACACGCCTGACGACTTTAAGACAGATTTTTACCTCATTTTGATGTCAAAGTGTGAACGCATTGAAAATTTGCGTTGTCCGTCTTATCGTAGCTTAAGTCACTACGCTCTGGTTTTGCTCTTTTAAAAACTCTCCTCGCCAAGGAATCCCTAAGGAGACATGATTACTGGCAGCTATATTTTACCAAATCTGGTTGCATTCTACTGGATTAACTGTAAGACCTTTCTGTTTAGGCTGCCAGCGCCAAACGGTATTTTTCACTGAACTAGGTGTTTTGCTGTGGTCACATTGTGGCACCCAGTGGCTCTGTTTTGATGGCAAGTTGTTAGTCTTCATTTCTGGCCCTAAGGACTGGTTGTGTGCTTGCTGAGAGCAAAAGCGAGATGCGACCAGCGAATATTCTAATGGTCTCTTGTGGTAGTATTAGAGAGATGTCAAATATTTCCTTGGTGGAAAACCTCCAATTTAAGGTCAAGGCCTTTTGTCTTGAAAATTACTCGAAAATCTTACAAATTCAGAAAAGAAGCTATATACGTACCTACGTAACTTTATTCGGAAAATTACTTTCCAAACCATCAACCTTAATCAAAACATTAAAAAAAAAATAAAAAAAACAAACAGAAGCATTCATGGATTTTTAAAACAAAATGTGTGCATACTCGCGTATATAGTCATGTGGAATTAGTTTGTTATTTTAATCACGCGCATTTGATGTTTTATATCGTCGAGACCTGTCACGCAATCACACAAGCCGAACTATCGCATCAAGTACGCGTTTACACACGGCAATTTTAATTGTCATATCTACAAAAAAAAATCTTAACAAACATAGAGATACTCAAGACACATAGCTAAAAAGCAACAATATATAAAAAAAAAAAACAATAATGAAATTATTAACTAATTAAATCAGTTCCATGAGCATCGGTGCAAGTTTTATTCATCGTCAGCGTCGTTGTCGTGGAGAAATTTCGTGCTTACAACAACAACACTGGAACGTGTCAGCTAAGATGGAATACACAAACAAAAATGGTTTCACGATACTTTCGTTTCACCCACAATCTGGGTTAATTCGATTGTTAGGGTCGGACGACACTTGGACTCAACCAGCAGATATATAGATACTTATACAACTGAGCTAGTTAAAAGTCATGCCCCTTCGGGCGAAACCCCTCCAGTTGTGTAATTAATTAGTTTTTCATTCATTCATGAGTTTCGTTTTCATTTGGGTGTAAAAGCAGATAGTGGCGGGTGCAAGCGGTCTGGTGTTTCTATTTAAAAGCAATGGCTGCAAAACTGACAGTGCGTGAGGGCACTTTTTCGCTGCGGGTTTCGTGTAATTTAATTATTATTTTAATCATCAAGACAGTCTCTAAATGAAGACATTCAATTTCGGTGTCATGTCCAAGAGTTGTTTGGTAGGGGCTAAAGTGATTACGTCTATTTGTGTTGAGAAATACTTAGAGGGAATTGTTGTGCCAATTCAAATTCGTCAAAGTCTCAAACCATGACATTTGTTTTATAAAAAAAAAAATAAATACACCTTCCTGCCACCCAGAGAAGGTATCATCCTCATTGTGACATAATTAGCATATCACTCTCAGTCTCAATTAAGAATTACGTAAGATGAAACCATATAAATATCTCGAGGAAGATAAAGTAGGTACCTTTATACCAACCCAAACTCAGCTGTGTGCTGAGATATAATTTCAAAACAAAAAGATTGATTTTGTCCCATGACAGCACAATTAGATTGGCATATGTAAGGAAACGGAAGAGCTCTCTTGGCAGCTTGGCACACAGAGTATAGTGCTCTGCTAACCTCGCCCGTATCTCATTGCGGGCAATTGGAACTCCTTTTTTTTTACTTCTTTTTAGTTTTACATGATGTGACAAGCTATTGAGAAACTTCGCACAATAATTGGCTAAATACAACAACTCCATTCACTCTCGTTAGTCTAATAACATTTCCCTGGAACCAGATTAGCGGTTAATAAGAAATCAAAGAATGTACACTATTCAAACCAGTTGGTTGGTTGGTCGGGGCAAGTTGCAAGTGAAACTAGATTTTTCTAGTAGACTCAGGCATGATTGTGAGGATATTCCGACAAAAATTTTATTCATAGAGATCATACACTTTAATGAAAGATGAATTGGAATTCCAGACAAATTATCACAGATAAATAGGAGAGATTAAGGTTGAATTGGGTAATTTGTATACAAAAAAAAATTTAAACAAAATTGTTTTGAGGTTTGAAGTTGTTTTTTTTTCGTAGTTTGAAATATCCAATATAAGACCAACTTAGTAGAACTTTAATTTTGGAAATAAAAATTGACTCAAACTAAATCGGTTCTGCATTTTATAAGGATAAATGAGATACCTACGTAACTTTTTTGACTTTTTCTTAATTTGATTTAGAATTATCTCAATTCAATTTTTATGAAATATATAGTGTTCGGTAATTGTGTGAAAATAAATCAAACCGATTTAAGAAACTCAAATTGAAATGAAACAAAATGGAATTGTCAGTAATTATTGTCTAAAGCAAATTCGAAAATATATCCAAAATGTTAAACCAATCAACCTTGGAAAATCAATCAGAAGAATTGTTTAGGTTCCAAATTGAAAGTTTTATGAAAAATTGCACAATTTTGGAAACAATTGTCTACAAAGTTATTGGGTGATATAATTAAAACGGAGCACGTACTCAGAGCAGGTGCTAAAAAATGTGCTAAAAAAAAAAGTACCTGTTTTCGTTTCGTATGAATAAAATAATACTCTAAATCATGCACTGATCCTGGAAATGAAAGGTCAGTACTCGTAATTGCATGTTGCCTGATTTTATTAATGCTGTAGAATCCTATTCTGTTAACTTACTCGTCCCCCATGGACAACTGGTTTGATGATAGGAAAATGAGTACAATCAAATTGCTGAAGGAGAGTTGAATTTTTCTTGGCATTCGCGTTTTGCATTCTGCAGTTCTACATTAGTTATAGGGAATTTGATCAAATTGTTTGACTTCTGGATTACTGCCGCACTTAAAAGGGAAACAGTTTTAAAGACCGTTAACTGGTCTATACTCCAATGTCTTCTCCAACTCCAGTTTGAAAACCTGGGTCACCTATGTAGCGAAGAAAAATTTGTATATTTTCAATGCTTGTTAAGGAACCACCCCTTGTTTCTGAACTATTCCCAAGAAAACGATTAGCCAAAATCCATATGTCGTTTGTTGAATCTGTATAGAACGCGATAATCATTTGAAAACCCTTCTTTTTTTTATAAAATTTGACCTTCGGGTAGCATGAACTCCCCATTTATGGAAAAAAATATAAAGAGCTATTCATTTTAACGATGAGCAACCAAATGGGCTGACTCATAAATAGGAGCTTCTCGATGGAGTACGTGCTTTGCTTTATTCATACCTTATTTTGAGGAGGTGCTCATCAAACACGTAGATGCTCAATCCTTGAGCACCTTCTCAAGTGTTATATTCATACCAAATGGAGTACCTGCTCTTAAAAGTTAAGTTTTGAGCATGTGCTCCTTTTTATTCATATGCCACCTATTGACTCAAAAATATGCCTGTTGCCGTAATGTGAAATGTTACTTGAATTGTGAAATTTTACTTAAATTTCTAGCGCGATCTCGTACTTAAAAAATGCAAATTTTTCGCAGAAGAGAGCACTTTCTGTTGGTGATTGAAAATCGAAAAAATGATAAATCTGTTGTGTGTGAATTTGTGTTCTTGTAATTTTAGAAAATTTTATTCTCACTCTTCATAATTTCACAGTCCCTGAGCCTAAAAGTAAATAAACGGGCCTAATTTCAGCAAAAGCATAGCACTCTCTGCATATTGTAGAAAGAGACAAAAATATCTTTAAGCTCGTATTTATAGTTTTTCTTTCTTTTCTTGGTGGCGAGGAAAGAGGGCTAATATAGCAGTACTGTCTTAGTTACAAGAGATGAGCTTTACTTTTCTTCAATAAAACAACAAATCGTTTTTTCCTCAAAACTCAACCCCTTTTTCAAGTCTGTTTTGGTTCTCTTACACCTTCTGTCCAGTTTTTTGGGTATATTGAGTGTTTATTTGTGGCGTTTATTTGATTTTGTGAGTAAATGTTAATATTTATAAAATAAAGGCACTGATAAATGAAGAACGACAAAAATCTCATTAGAAAAATCGTTCAGTGTACACATTTCACCTGATTTATGTGAAAAGTCGGGCAATGTTAATCCAGACTATTCTACAAAACTATCAAATTATTATTTTGTGCGTTAAGAAACACAAATTTGAATTTTTTCTTGAAGTCGCATACCATATGCCTAAATTCTAGCTTGGCTTCATTTCGGAGAGCATTTTGTATATGTAACTAGAATTTAGTGCAATCTGAGTACTATAGGCTTTTGAGTATAAACAACAGTTTTTTTTCTAAATTCTGAGAAATTGCCTATTTTTTGGCTGATCTTACATTTACATTAACTTTTTTTTATGCAAACAATTTATGACTTGCATTGAATTTGTACCATTTTTTTCGTTTAATATCTACAAACTATTCGGTAAGCTTTGCAATCCCAATTTTTTTTTACATCCAAATGTCATTAACGTTAATATTATTTTGCAGTATACACCTTGGCATAGTACCCTTTTGCGAGGAAGTTGCAATTTTCCAAAATTTTCGAAAGTTGGGAATCAGCAGTAAATTTAAGTTCCTCTTCATTTCGCACACATGAATGCTTGAGGGTTGCAAGCCTCTAGGCTCCTGGGTGTCCACAAGCCATCGCGCCACCACCTTTTTATATTAATTATAAATATAAATTTTTAAATTTTTTATTGACAAAAAAACTAAAATTTATTGGTGTAAAATATTACCCTTAAAACACTCAAGGGAACTATCTTCAATTCATGTTTGTACGACAAACAAAAAATCATGAAAAAAAAAGACTAATTCATTTATAAATGAAGGTCAGAAAAGCTTGACAAATGATAGTGACATACATACATATGTATATTAAGCAGACATTGTTCTTTATTTTTCCTTTCACATGCAAATATCTTACAAATCCCCTGGAAAGGTTCAACGTTTTTTCGATTTATTCAAACAAAATATTTATGTATTTGAATAACAAACGATACAGTTAAGAAGCTAATAATAGCAAATTTGATTATGGCTTATAATGCCAACATAACAAAGATTTATTTGTGCAAAATTATGCAAGCAGCTATTTTAACGTGCATAACTGCTTAGACTTTTTATATTAACATTAACGGATTAGCGAATAATATTGTCTTGTTTTTTATTTAATATTCATACAAAAAAAAAAAAAAAACAATAATTATTAATTTTACATAATTTAATTATTTATGTATGTATTTATGTTTCGTGATTGAATATTAATTGAATAATTTGAGAAGATAAAAATAATTTTGCTGAATTCGTTATTTCCTTCTGTGTTATAAACCTTTTAGGCTACCTAAAGTCGATCACACAGAGATTTCTTTAAGGTTTAAAATTTAATTCTACATGCTTGATAGTATGAAAAATCTTCCACATTCATTTCTTAACAGCAATGTGACAACAATTGAAGACAAAGTTCCACCAAATATGTATCTACTTCCCAGAAAGCCACTTTTTCCATTCGCTAAAGAACAACAGAGTTAGCTTAAAAATGCTCTTGCAATTATTGCTCGTGATGTTGATTTTAATAGGTCTTGTAATTATAGTCTTATAAACATATTAACTTTTCTGTTGATGTCGTCCACATCTTCCACATGGTCAAGAGAAATTACAATGACTTTGAGTGCAAATACGGGTGGAAGTTTCAACAAAAGAAAGTGCATAAAGTATAATTTATTATAAGATGAGATAAGATTGCTTTAATGTGTTCCTTCTATTTTCAACGTTTTTTTTTTTTTTTTTTTTGTTTTTCTTTCTGGCACGCGTAGAAATAATTTTTGGTTTCAACTTCAAACCACGCACCGCCACCGTGTCGTTTCGGCACTTAAAAAAAAAACAAAAAACAGTCTGCGTAATGAGTTTTTCCTGAGCATTTTTTGCTAGGTTATTTAATTGTTAACTTTGTCATAGATGGATTTCGTAATTTTCGTAAGTTTTAAGGTATATGGACATCAAGTGGCCAACGGTGGAAATCTAGGGTAAATTGCAAAAAAAAAAATACAACCAACAGCCAAGCAATGGTTCAGGTGGATTACGAAACTGTTATTGGCTTTTCTATATTTCTGCTGATGTGAACCTCGCATGAATCGATGGTTTTGGTTACGTATACGCCATAGTGTCTGTTTATTTATATTTTTTTTTTTATTTTTTGGTTAGAGTTTTTAGTGTCTCCGTGTGTTTAATTATTCCCTAGAGTAATTATACTTTTACCAATCAGGTTGTAACTTCTTAGTTTAAGTGTTAACGTGCTTCAATAATAGTTGAATGTCTACGCAACATAAAAAAAAAACCCACTGTCAGTTTTTTTTTTTTTTTTTTAGCCGATTCATTGTGATGTCAGGCTAAGTAGCTAAGAGAATTTTATTTTATTTGAACACATCATTGTATTGTTTTTTTTTTTGCGAAGGGTGTATTTTTATTATGCAATAAAATTTGTTTTGTTTTTTTTATTGACTTCCGCAAGAGAAATGAAAAAAATCATTAAATCCCCAGTGATGCCAAAATATTTTTTTCAATTAAAATGAACGCGCTTTATATATATGTATATACACTAAGCACCACCATAAAGGAGTCTAATGATTGGCCTTGCAGCCGTGAAAAAGATATAACTCCAGCCTATAAGACATAGTGTGTTAGCTCACTCATATGTCTGCTGATATTTCATTCAAAACCTTAAAAAAATTATGATTCGTTTATGTTTAATAATTTGAATACTTGCACTCAAGGAGAAATGGGTACCTGAGAGCATTAGTTTGTAATCCATGGTGGTCATGAATAAGTAGTTATGTCGATATACCTCGAATGTGATTTCATACTATATTATAATTATTTAATTAAATAAATATTGCGTGTGGTCAGCAAGTGGATGTATGATGGTCACTTTTGTATGCGCTTTTCTGTAGGTATATTAAGTAATTTGGTTCCTTTTTTTTCCATTGCTAAAACGTTTTCTTCAAGGTTGTTATGTAGTTGTGAACAATTTTATTATTTACTAGCGGAGCCAGGCGAACGTTGCATATATCGAATCGACATACGAATCATCAACTTTTTTAAATCCCAAAAACCCATAATCCCGGAAACACACTAAATCCAGAAAATACAAAATTCTATTTTACATGTTAAATGATTATTTTGTTTTTGGGATTTAAGGTTTCCTGGATTTTGGGTCTTCGAGATTTTGGGATTTTCTGGAATTTGGGTTTTCGGGATTCTGAGATTTTCTGGATTTTGGTTTTTTTCGATATTTGTGATTTTCTAAATTTTTGTTTATGGGATTTTGGGATTTTAGGTTTTCGGTTTTTGGGTTTTCGGAATTTTGTGTAGTAACATACGTTATATTATGCAACGTCCAGCATGAATATCATATAACCTGACAGTTCTTGCAACCCATAGGATAGCCTTTTTTGTAGATGGCTCATGATGGTAGGAATATGTCATTTTATGTAATGCTAAATACAGTCTCTTTACAAATTGTACGTATGTACCCCGTTCTCTATTTTATCCTTACTTTGATTACATATACTATAAACATTAAGTGTGAATCGTTTATCTTAACTGGCTAATTTGTGCATTCAGTTTTAGAAACACCTTTCAGTTTCACTTTTCTACATTATGCGATGAATATTGTTGTTTGGCGGTTAAAGGTGATTAAATTCTGTATATCACCACTCTTACAAGATAGATTTAGCAATAAACATTTCAATTTCGTTTTCACTTGAACACCATTGTGCGGCTGTGAAAAAAAAAAAAAAAAACAATCAAATCAAGTTTTCTCTCAAGCTGTAGCATTCAAAAAGTTCGAAAAAGCTAAACCAAAAATGAATATCAATTATTATGCGTCTGTGTCAAAAACTGATGGAATCCACTAAACGAGCCTGCCAGAAGTTGCAAATATTTGTATGCTTCGCACGCTTTTCTCCCCATCGCACCATCAAACAAACATATAACAAACAAAAAACATCAATTAAGTTTGCTGTCATGGCTGAGATATTGCGAGCAATTCAATATTCATATAGGAGGACGTGAGTGGTTTCTATATAAATCGGCCATTGGCGCGGCGGCGTGCTTGGCGTGGCGTCTTATGCTCACATACTTCGACATGGTAAACAATGTTCATTGAAATGAAATTCCATTCCTATACCCTTAACCGCGCCGCACCGATATGACAATATCGATAATGGTGCAACATGGACAAATGAAAACCGCTAGAGGCTGTCCAAAAAGGTCTTGGACAACCTTAAACTTGGGCACAAGCTGTCTGCGCGCATGCAACTCCTCGCTGTCGATTTTATTTAGCGACAGCAGTTCAGTGTTCATCTCTTTTTACGGCCCGTTGAATGTGTGTGTCGTTTTTTTTTTTTTTTCTAAAACATGTCCCAGCAGCAAAGGCGTTGACAAGTAGAGACTATGCTATGCGATCATATGCTTCATCGAATTTTATTGCTAAGAGCCTATTTGCTTGTTTCTTTGTTGTTAAATTGTAGTTCTTGTCCTCTAAAGGTATGCTTTTTATATTATTATGCTCCAACAATGACAGTGACGTAGTCAAGAAAAATTTTCTAATTTGCCCTAAATGTGTTAGAAAAAATCTTTAAAAATTCATAAAACAAAAAACTGGCTTGACCAATTACTTAAACTAGTTGACCTTATATGGGGTCACTAAGACCTTTTAGATGGTTAATTTTTTTCTTCGAAAATCCCACATAAGGTGCTTAAAATCGAATATCCCACACATGGGGTTCTAAGACCCCGATGCCGTTTTAATGGTTCAATAATGAAAATAATGATAATCTTCTTAACGAGAAACTGTTAAAATAGTAAAAAGTACTTAAACAAATTGATTTTGCTCTTAGATTTTGCAAAATCATACCAAATCTATGTAGCTATTAAAAAAATACAAAAAAACAAGAAATTTTTCTCTAAACACTTTATAGCCGTTTTTTTTTACAAAAAAACCTGAAATGCCTTATGTCAATTACCTTAAACACTAGGTACCTGTACGAAGTTTAATAAAAATCGTTGAACCCGTTTTTGACAAAATTTGAAAAAAACAAACTGTTCCAGTTGAGCTAAAAGAAAAATTTGTATTTCTCGTCTTGGAAATCACATAAAAGTGGTCGGTATCTAGCAAATTCATTCTTCAGTTTGCCGGTAGTTTGAAGTACACCGAAGTAAAAATTGTTCAATTCGTTGTTCTGAAGAAGTAGAACATCGTTAGTTGGAGAATTTACTCTAGAAATTTAATTTCATCTATGTACGTATAGGCAGTTAAGAATGGTTTCTTACGAATTCCATGTCATCAATTGGTTTGATAAAAAGAATATGGCCCTGGTGACTGCCTTCTGGGACCCCAGATTTTCCATTGAAAAGATATGATATTGAAGATGTCCCAAATGGTAAATCACGAATTCCAGGGCTTCAGATTTTGCATTCAAAGAATATGATATTGAAGTTCTTAACTACTCTTGATATTTAAGATCCAATAAGTACGATTCCATCAATAAAACGAAACCAGCAGAAAACCCAAGAATCTTTAATTTTAAAGAGATATTTTTTCTAAGATATTTTATCAGAGGACTTTCAAATGTCTGTCGCATTGACATCCACATGTTTTTCGTTTTCAAAATAAAGTATAGCATTATCTCATCTTCATGTTTGGAAGGAAAAAAATAAATACTAAATTTAAATGATCTATCGACTTTTGTGTTCAAAATCTAAAAATCAATCTGGGTATAAAATCATAACCTTCGCATAGATACAACCCCACAAACCAAACTCTCTTAAACTAAAGGCACTGTTGGTAGGCACGCCACTGTCAAAATGCTATCTTACAACGCACTCTACACGCCACGCATACACCCCTCATCATGCACCATCATCCCACGGGCAAAACGCTCTTTTTAAATCTCAACCACACAAAGTCATCATTGTCTTCCGGCCGCAAAATGCAGCCGCCATCCAGTGACTATATCGTATCTCTAAGCCCATCACCAAATACCGAATATGAAGACGGCCACAATGTAAACAAGGCAGCAAAGCAACAAAAAATAAAAATAAAAACGAAGGAATAAAAAAACGCAAAGAGGAAGCTAGAGCCAAAGTAAAAAAAGATACCAAACCACTAGCCGCACCGATGGATGGTCTGCCTATACCCATCATCAAGCCCACAACCAGCTCCGACCTCCATCGGAAGCCCAATTCGAGCTTCAAACTCAACTATCCAAATCCATACTATCAACATTACTGCATTTTTCCTCGGTTAGTCCACTCCGAACCGTGTCGCAGTAAACGTCGTCGTTGTATTCTTCACAAACGCTAAACGAATTGATTTTGCTCTTAGATTTTGCAAAATCATACCAAATCTATGTAGCTATTAAAAAAATACAAAAAAACAAGAAATTTTTCTCTAAACACTTTATAGCCGTTTTTTTTACAAAAAAAACCTGAAATGCCTTATGTCAATTACCTTAAACATTAGGTACCTGTACGAAGTTTAATAAAAATCGTTGAACCCGTTTTTGACAAAATTTGAAAAAAACAAACTGTTCCAGTTGAGCTAAAAGAAAAATTTGTATTTCTCGTCTTGGAAATCACATAAAAGTGGTCGGTATCTAGCAAATTCATTCTTCAGTTTGCCGGTAGTTTGAAGTACACCGAAGTAAAAATTGTTCAATTCGTTGTTCTGAAGAAGTAGAACATCGTTAGTTGGAGAATTTACTCTAGAAATTTAATTTCATCTATGTACGTATAGGCAGTTAAGAATGGTTTCTTACGAATTCCATGTCATCAATTGGTTTGATAAAAAGAATATGGCCCTGGTGACTGCCTTCTGGGACCCCAGATTTTCCATTGAAAAGATATGATATTGAAGATGTCCCAAATGGTAAATCACGAATTCCAGGGCTTCAGATTTTGCATTCAAAGAATATGATATTGAAGTTCTTAACTACTCTTGATATTTAAGATCCAATAAGTACGATTCCATCAATAAAACGAAACCAGCAGAAAACCCAAGAATCTTTAATTTTAAAGAGATAGTTTTTCTAAGATATTTTATCAGAGGACTTTCAAATGTCTGTCGCATTGACATCCACATGTTTTTCGTTTTCAAAATAAAGTATAGCATTATCTCATCTTCATGTTTGGAAGGAAAAAAATAAATACTAAATTTAAATGATCTATCGACTTTTGTGTTCAAAATCTAAAAATCAATCTGGGTATAAAATCATAACCTTCGCATAGATACAACCCCATAAACCAAACTCTCTTAAACTAAAGGCACTGTTGGTAGGCACGCCACTGTCAAAATGCTATCTTACAACGCACTCTACACGCCACGCATACACCCCTCATCATGCACCATCATCCCACGGGCAATACGCTCTTTTTAAATCCCAACCACACAAAGTCATCATTGTCTTCCGGCCGCAAAATGCAGCCGCCATCCAGTGACTATATCGTATCTCTAAGCCCATCACCAAATACCGAATATGAAGACGGCCACAATGTAAACAAGGCAGCAAAGCAACAAAAAATAAAAATAAAAACGAAGGAATAAAAAAACGCACAGAGGAAGCTAGAGCCAAAGTAAAAAAAGATACCAAACCACTAGCCGCACCGATGGATGGTCTGCCTATACCCATCATCAAGCCCACAACCAGCTCCGACCTCCATCCGAAGCCCAATTCGAGCTTCAAACTCAACTATCCAAATCCATACTATCAACATTACTGCATTTTTCCTCGGTTAGTCCACTCCGAACCGTGTCGCAGTAAACGTCGTCGTTGTATTCTTCACAAACGCTAAACGCGTACGCATGCGTTCTCAAATTAAATAAAAACGAACAAAGTATCTCTGAGATACTTTTCATTTTTTTTTTTACTTTTAATTTATTAATCAAAAATAACAAAACCGACACAAAGAAATATCGGAAATCTAAAAGAAGATGCGGGTTGTATCTTTGAGGTACATTTAAAGTTATTTAATAAAATTTGTATCTGAGAGATACATTTTAAATCAGTGTCTCTACCTGCGCAGATAATTTATTAACCATTTTGTTTAACTATCATTCAAATGTATCTTATGTGTTTAGTTCAAAAATTCTATACCAAATACGAAAACCCCTGTGAAAAAAATTGAAGATACAAAACAAAGATACGTTCAATTTATTCAAATAAAAATTTAATTTCAAAAAATAATACGATCTATTTTTTACATTTTCTGGTGCAAAATAAATTATTTTTAATTTTTTTTAAGATTTTCAATTAAAAAAAAATTATTTAAAAAAAAAAGTTTTTAACTTAAATTTTTTAATTAAAAAATTTAAAATAATCTGAAAAATTCATCGAAATTTTTGTAATAAAAAAATAAATTCCCGTGAGTGATTCCCTTCCATTACTTATGAAACCCTAACCGAAATGCCAATTGGCCGCTTGGAGCAGAGCATCCGAAAACCGTCTTCACTGGAGACCCTTCGCAGTACGAATAGTACTTTAGAATCTCGTCTCTCCAGCAATGACATACCCAAAATGGAATTACTCAAAATCAATTATGTCAATCAGTGTAAACAGGCAGTTTCTGTCACTAAATCATCTCCATCAGCTACAGCTACATCGTCACCATCATCCAAGCCCCGGATAGAGAGTGATTCAAGTCGGGATTACAGATACCTGGGCTATAAGAGACCCAGTAGTCATCCGGAGGTGTCGAAGAAGGATTTAGTGATTGAGAAGTCGCACTATGATACTTGGGATTTTCTTCATAATAAACGAGCCATTCCGACGGCACCCATCGATGCGTGTGCATCATCATCAGATTGTCGAGACTGCTGTTCAGAGTGCTCGGATTGCTCGTCGGGAACAACAGATTCACTCTGCTGCTCTGGAGCGGTGGAAAAGAGCAACAGTTGGAATTATCGTTCAAAGTTTGATATGCCCAAAAAACCCGAGCTGAGTAATATATTGCTAACGGAACGTTACACAAAAATCGACACAACAGTCGACAGTGACCATGAACCGGTACAGCTGAGGCATCAAAAACCTCCCGTAGCTGCAAAATCATGCTCGGATGTGTCGAAAATTCAGCGGATCTTCGAGTCCGCCGTTCAACAGAGAAACCATGTGCCTAAGAGAGATTCACTTGACTCTGAGCCTGCTCGCAAATCGAACTCAAGACAGTCCGATTCTCCTCGCAGAAGAACTTTCTCTCCGGCGGGAAGTGATGAGAGAATAAAAAGACTGGAAGGACAGCCTTACGACTCAGACTGTTGTGAATGTAAGAGCAACCGAAAATCTCTGAACGAACCAAAATCGGTCTCGAGAATTCCCAAAAAGGTGGAGTCCAATGATCAATTGAGCCGACAGAACAAAAAAATGATGGATCTCAAGGCTGAAAGTAAAGAGATTCCAGGCAAACAATTCAAAAAGCTTGTTGAGCCCAAGACTCTCAAGGACCCACATAAGCTTCTTAGTCGGCAAATTTCTGTGGATGTAAAAGCTCAAGTGGAGTTGAAAGAACTACAAACAGCCAAGAAGACCAGTGACCAGTCGTCAAAAGTCCGCATAGAACCAACAGAGAAAAGAAGCTGGGAAGCTAACAAGGTTTCCGTCAAGTCTCAATATCACCTATCCAATCAAGAGAAATCGAAGAATGAGCCCACTGAACTTATAACCTGGCAAGCTAGAAAATTAGCTGATTCGAAGAGTCGAAAAGAGTTAAGTGACCCTGAGTGTAACCCTCGAAATGAGTCCAATGAGCAATTCAATCGTCAGATAAAGAAAATGTTCCAAACCTCTCAGGGCATTTCTTCCTCACCCAACCGGACTCGATTCTATGATTCCTCGCCAAGTTCAGACAACGATTTGCCACAGATAATCGATTCGAAGATGCTTCGCAAGCGTAATCCGCATCAAATCAAAGTAGAACGTATTCACATACGCAAGAAACGCCAACCACTGCTGATCATCAATCAGCTATCCGATTCGACGCAGGCTGCTGATCATTATTGCGAAAAGTCATCAAATAATGAGGAGAAAACTAAAAACACTTGTGGATTTAAGAAATGCACCTTCTCCAACTGCCCCATGTCCTCGGGTGATCCACATAAGATTAATGAGAATCAAAAAGAGCAATTGGTCAAGGAGAACAACATGAAAAACCTTGATAAGTCAACATCATCGCACACAACCGAGAAGATCATTTTGACTTCGCCAACGACTGAAAAGAAAAAACTAGCTTTGGTTGGAGATGATCATCATCTTCATCGAACTGAGGACCAAGTGACGATTGTTATCAATCGGGGTCATCAAATTGGCGACCCTAATGATGTGCAGAATTTCAGCAAAAAAAATCTGACAAAAGCAACGACTGATGAGCTCCTAGCGCCATCTGTACTCAATAATACGATCGTGATCAAATCTCCGTCGAATGAGAAGATCAGCAATGTGGATGTCAATTTGAAGAACATCGAGAATCGTAAGTTCAATGATCTCAAGAACATCAATCATTGGACGGAGGAAGCGGAGAATAATGCTGGTGATCGTCAACATCAACCACAGCAACATCATTATCAGCGATCACAACAAGCCCACAACGATCACGTGCGGAATAGCGTTAAGATTTTCGTTCGTAATTATCCCGTTAGCAGTTCTTCGTCGTCGTCTGCGGATAGTAATTCCTTGTCGTCTGCCGATGCCGATGACCGGGGGCGACGTGGAAGTGGCGTTGGTGATCTTATCAAACGCTACGACTCCCAACAGACAGCGAGTGGGTCGAGTTGTGTGACATTGTCTTCGTCATCGGCGGCAGACGATGAAGACTACGACGATGACGATGGCTCCGGAAGTGCCCTATCGGCGGATCTGCGAAAATACCAATCGGATTGTAGTAGTAGTAGTAATTGCAGTTTGTCTGTTTTAGTTCCTGCGTCCGTGTCATCAGCGTCATCAGCAACAGGAACAGCAACAATTCAAAGTGTCTTGCCGCCCTCGACGAAGTTCGGCTGCGATGGGGGGATTTTTTGGAATAATTGTTATTTCTACGATGGTGATAAGAGTAATTATTGTTGTTCGACGATAAGTTGTGATGACGACAATTGTCCATTCTACGATTTGGAGGATGACGAAACCAGGCCACAGACATCAGTGGATAAAGTCGATGGTTGTTGTAAAGAGATAGAGAGTAAGCAGAAGGCAATGACTGCTTCGGCAGTCGTGGTGCAGAAACGAAGTCCAAGAAAGGTTTGTACAGTACAATTTTGTTGTTTTAAAATACGTATATTTTAATTTATGGCTACAAACAAATGAAGAAGTTTATTTTTTGACTTTTTTACCGAAAGGGAAATTAGTATCACAAGGGTAATATCACTAATGCCATCGATGACTTTTATATTTAAAAACTTTAACACATCAATCACAGTTTGAAAGATATCCAATTTGAAGGCCTTAACAGTTTGCAGCTACAAACAAACACTTAAGTTAAGATTAAGAAAATGGACACATCCAAGGTCCAAGGTTTTCGCCAGAACGTCTGTCATCGGTCTTTGCGTCTGTACGTCCACTGTACATCGAGCTAGAGCCTAATTGGGTAGAATGATTTGCTTCAAAATTGGTACATAGCATTTGTATGTAATTTCCTGGAGTAGAAATTGAAATATTTGTTTTAGCTCATCTAGAGCGGGTAGCTGTTTTTAAAACATTTCTGTTTTTTTTTTCAAATTTTCTCGAAAACTGTTTCAACGATTTTGATTAAACTTTGTATATGTAATGACATGTAATGTAATTGAAATAATAATACGCATCTCAGGTTTTTGGTCAAAAAATCGAATTACGGAAATTAAGTGCAATTTTAAGCACCTAATTTTTGGGATATTCGAAAAAAAAGTATATAAAAACATAAGAGGTCTTAAATGTCTCATAAAATATCAACTATAGTTCCAGAAATAGGTCAGCCAAAGGTTTTTTTAAATAATTTTTTTTTATCGTTTTTGTCATGGTCGTAGAGGTTTTAGCACCTCATTTGTGGGATATAAGGTGAAAGGTGATCTGATAAACGGTCAACTAGTTTTAGAAGATCTCTCAGATTTTATACTTTTTTTGCGAACATCCCACAGGTGAGGTGCTTAAAATTTCTACGACCTTGAAAAATTAAAGCTTACAAAATTCATTAAAAAAAATCTATGACTGGCCCATTCTTGAAACTATTTGAACTTTTATGAATATTTATTGTCTTTTGAGATGTTATAATTTTTTTTTCGAATATCCCAGAAATGAAGTGCTAAAAATCGTTGATGACCTTGAAAGACGTTAACTGTTGATTTAAAATTGTCTATGGCTAACCAAATACTGAAACTAGTTGACCTTTTTCGACCAATGACTAACCTTTTTGATAGCATGCTTTTTTTTGCGAATATCCCACATATGGGGTTCTAAGATTCCAGAGTCTCGAATTGTTAATATTTTCCATTAAATACGTTTTCCTTATTATTCTATTTTTAAACAAGGACTTACATATATGTTATTCAAGTAGGTATGAGTAATAATGCATATCAGAATCTCATTGTTGTATTTATTAATAATCCATTAACCTCAGTAAAATCTTCCATTCTTAAAGCCACAACCACATGAGACACGAGCAAGTGCGTCCGACTTATTCATGCATTTTATTTCATTAAACCTAAATAACCCCAAGTCCCATAAACTAAAGCGTGTGCATTAAATATTCATGTGCGTGACTAATTTCAATAAAAACCATTCACAATTCTTACATAAATATTTATCAAAAAAAATGTTTCAACAAATCATCGAATATCCATTCAGTAGGAGCCATATAAATCATTACAAATTTAAATATCTTTTAAACTTAATTAATTTGTCATTGTGCGTAGAGCCAAAGTTTAGTTGAGAGAAACCCGTTATCTTCTTTACGATATTTAAATTGCAATGTGCAACTAACCATGATGCACAACATGCACCATAAGTTTTACGAAGAGATATCTTTTTCTATGAATGTGCATTTAGATCTATGTATAGACCTAGATACTTGTACAATATTCAAATCATTCCAGATAAGGTCACCAAACACATCTGAAAATTAATTAGGTCATCAAATCGTCCAAGAACGGATGAATACAATCCAATTAAAGAACAAGTTTTCATCACACTGAATGCATTCATCGTGCAGTTGTTGTTGTTGTAAATGTGGTATGTGGCCGCTGCTCGACTGTAGGCCGTTAAATACAATTTCGTTACGTACCCCACTTATGTAGATTTTTATCAGCTGGCCTGGAAGTTGTTAGTTTTATTCTACCTAATTCAGTTAAGACTAGTGCGAGAATTTATTAACTGGTTTTAAATGGTTACTATTTTGTTTGTATTTTGTTGATTTGTTTAATTTTCCGTTATAGCTTTGGTTTGTAAAGCAGGACAATATACGGTAATTTTTTGATTTACGATAAAAAAAAATCTGTGTAGGTTATATTCATATTTAAATTTGAAAAGAAATTTTTTTCTATATGATGGGCAGATGACAGTTTATCTTCTTATGAAAATGGGTTTTGGAATTCTATGGAATTGGGTGGAATTCGATATTAAGTCAAATTTCCATGTTTGGCATCATCGGTTATGTCAAATTCAAAGAATCTAGAGGTGGTCAGACACACATAATAGAGACCTTGGCATACTTTTGTTTGAAGTACGTTGTTTAAGCGTTGTAAGATTTAATTATACACACATGCGATGGTCCTTTAAGTCAAGCTTACAATTTAAATTGTGTACTTAATTCATTGGGCAAGTATTAATTTTGTGTAAAACAAAAATTTAAGGTTGTAATCAAAACTAACACTACGATGATCGAGAAGTCCAAAAGAGTAGGTTTTGTCATACCGTTCGTCGGTCTGTGCGTCCATGCGTCTGTGAGCATATGCGTCGATCGCAATTTGTGCTATAGCCTTAAACGGGTTGGCTCATTTGCTTCAAATTTGGTACAGAGCATATTATGCAATTGCCTAGAGAAAAAATTCGAATTTTTGTTTTAGATCATCTAGAACGGGTAGCTGTCATACAGTAATTTTGTTTTTTTAGAAGTTTCTCGAAAACAGCTGAAACGATTTTTATTAAACTTCGAACCTATTATTAGCAAACATTTTTTTTGCAAGTTTTTTGCGAAAAATTCACATAACGAAAATTGCCATTCCATGTTTTTTTGACAAAAAAAAATTGCCTATACTTTTTGTTTTATTCGTGTATATCTTTTCAATGATTGGACCGATCTTGTTATAATTTTTCAATCTGATACTAATAAATAGATTAAACAATATTGCATTTAAAAACTTTGAAACACAATTAAACAAAAAAGAGACATTATATAATATATTATCTGTTATGAAAAAGATTACTTTTATCAAAAATTGAGCTTCCAAAATTTTTAAACTTTATTCAGTTACGTACCTACACATGATTGTTGAGCTATTCCTTAGTCGAACTATTGAAAGTAATTGTAACCAACAAATTCCCAGCACTTCAATCATTATACAAGTAACCTAACCACAATTTACCTATGAAGTATATTGTCTTGGAAAAATTATTCAAATTTATTTTAATTAACATTCAACTCCAACTACTGACATATAGACTTCAGGTGCAAGATTTTATTTATGTAAAAAAGAAGATTTTTAAAAACAATAAACAGTTCCCACAATCAAACATACAAAGATATATAACATTTTTAGACAATGGAATTAATTAAATAACTATAAAAAAGGTTCAATGATCGATATTCTGTTTACAGTGCTAAAATACATAATATATGGTGTGACACGGGCTCATGGACAACTATAGGGATAGGGACAAGAGAATTACACTCTCGACTCTCAGCCATTCTGTTGCATGTTTTTAGTCGGGACCTACAATTTTCTACAGAATCTGAAAGGATAAGATGAGTGGCACTTTATCAAGAGATACTTGAAGAAGATTTCCCATTTCCTCGCAAGAGGCGCAGTACCCCTGCAAAAAAACAGTTTAGGTGAAATAGGCTGGATTCGAACACAGAACTCTGACATGATAAGGTCAACGGGTATAACCTTTAATTTACTACACTGAGTGAAAAAAAAAAACTATTGGATTGTATTGGACTTTTACTTAAAACTCAGTGGAATATTTCAAGTTTTGAAGTCCACAAAAGTTCTGGCACTAAAATAAATGTTTAGTTAATTTAAAATAATTTTTCAATTTTGGAATTCTAAAATTAAACATTTAACAGTCATATTTATAATCCCATTCCAAAGTATGTCCAACTTAAGACAGCTGTCCAACTACAAAATTTTATTTATAAACATTTTCTATTGATTGTCTAACTTGGACACTGCAATTGGTTGTCAAAACCTATTCTAAAGTTGGTAAGTTCAATGAACAAAGCAAGGCATGTTTCTATAGTTACGAATTGAAAAGTTATCTTGAAATTAATAAAAATTTTCGTTGAACGTATCGCAAAGTTA
Source organism: Leucozona laternaria (assembly GCA_932273885.2). NCBI lineage: Eukaryota > Metazoa > Arthropoda > Insecta > Diptera > Syrphidae > Leucozona > Leucozona laternaria. Next base: position 13,978,249 of record OW026368.1, on the reverse strand, counting down.
AATAAATTGACAGATTACAGGGATGTCTTTGAATATATGAGGACATATTCCAACAACTGTTGGAATGCGATTTTTGATAAGGAGATGTCCAACTATTTAGACACTGTCCAGCTGAACAACTGTCCAAGAGTGTTCTAAGGAAATTTTATAAATACGACTGTATTACTCTTAGGTCCAGTTTAACCCGAGTTAACTGATCAAATATGGTGAGTTAACTCAGAATCAACTGAACAGATGTTTTTGATGTTTTATCCACCGAGTTTGTCAAGTCGTTCCGCATGCATTCTCCACCGAAAAATGCTTCTTCAGTTTACTGTGGGTTAATTTACTTCTAGCTCTGGATTAATTCACCACTGAAAAACTGGGCCTTAGAAAATCACGATTTTTAAATACTTCTCGCTAAAAAATGTCAACAATTCAGTTTCATCATTAAAATTAGTAACAATTGCATCAAAACGGCAAGTTTAGTCTGAAACGAGAAATCGGAGACTAAAAGAAAAAGATTACCTACTCTTTTTGGTATAATCTTCAACACTATAGTTTTTTTTTGAGTGAATTTTAAGCTAAAAAAAAAAACTGAAAGCTAAATTTGTTGCAATAACTTTAATAATTGTATCAAGTGCGAAGTTTAATCGTCAGAGTCGTTGTTGTGATAAATTGTTTAAAAAGGATTAAAAACCTCATGACCGACGTCTTCTGTCTTCTTTGATTTTTGTTATTTGTTGACAAAAACATTTTTAGAAATTTTGGAGTCCAGTATTAGGCGTGTTTTTTTTTTTCTTAATCTATACAGTCTTTGAAAACAGTTACAAAAAATTATTTAACAAGAAACAACATTAACTGAGTTTGTAATTACATAACTTGTTGATTTTGATTTCTATCAAGGTTTATGTCCTTAACCTGTATAAAATATGGACATTTATCAAGGCTTAAGTTCTTGACTTGAATAGATATTCTATCCAGTCTGATTAAATGTAAACGAAATAAGACCTGATACACATCCAGGCTAACGATAAGCTGTTATAGTTGGTATTTTATTAGTTGTTTTGCTTTAAATTCAATAAAGAATACATTCAATATTCGTATGGTTCAGCTATTTTTATTTTATGATATTGAACTTTTTTCTAAGACTATATAGAGTAAGAAAATTAAAAAAAAAAAACACGCCTATTACATGAACTTTGAGTTCCTACCTGCATACATGTTTACACAATTGGAGCAAAACCTGTAGAGTCATTAACCAGATATGTGTACTGAAATAGCAGAGCAATTTTACCAAGAAAAAAACGTCAAAAACCAGTTTATTTATACGAATTTTTCCTCAAAAAGTAAACCGTTGTTTTGATGCAATTTTCTTCTAAATATAAAATATGTTTTTTTTCTAACAGTCGGGTAACTTTAAATTGATATAAAAACCAGATAAATATTTTTAATATCCATGAAATTGGCTTTATTTTAAACATAATTTTATGGCATTAATGATTGAATATGATTTCGTTGATGTGGCCGCCGCGGTAGAATCAAGAGGTCCAATTTGTACATACCTACTCTTCGCAATAAATCAGGTTGTATTTCGGCTTACTTGGCTTATCAATGTAGACATGCAACTTAACATATCCCCAGTGAAGATAATCTAATCAACAGGTCCATTTAGTGGAATTAATTGTTCGTCATTGTGGATTTATTAGAGTAAATGCATTAGTTTCTCGTATAAATCTCTGCGAAGACGGGACGGACGATTATGAGCACCATAAAATTCACAACGTAGTAATGCCCGATGAGTTGCTCGAACTGAACAATGCTTTTCGAAATATATTTGAACGTTTGCAAAAGTTACTCCAGCCAGTGTGAGTCTCTATTCATGATGAATTGTCAAACCAAACTTACCTCCAAAACAACCGAGAACTGTCAAATAAGCTGTCACAGAAAATAGTGTTGCCAATTAAAAGTTATCCGCCTGTAAAAAATTAAACGCCATATTTGAAAACAGCGTTTTTGAGAAAATCTGACAAAAAAAACCATCCGTTATAGATGAACTAAAATACAAATTCAAATTTTCTTCTTTATAAAAAAAAATTTGTTTCAAATTTAAAACTAGTTTGTTTCGTCGTACGGACCGATACGGATAAGTTATGATGAAACCAAATTTGTGGATTTCTGTATAACCGTAATTCTGAATTAGATCCAAACCTCAATTTTTTTTCTTAACACATGAAACCAATGAACAAGTTCTCTTTATGGCATATTTTCCTCGGCCCAACCAGAGTTGCAGACTGTTGTTTTTTTTTTATATAATGGCCTTGAATCTTCCCCCATTTTTGGTAGCCTTCTGAATAATCACCGGTCAGAACTTATCAAAAATTTCGCATACTCGAATATTGTTTATAAAAACTGTCAGATTGATTGTTCTTATTTATTTGTGTCTAAAATCATTAGAGAAACTCTCAGGGCACAAAATAGTTTGTAATAAATTGCTTTAATACATATTGTCTTCTCCATTCCCTTATTATTCCCTTCAGATACCTACAAAAAAAACTACGGATTCATAACATACTCAATTTAGTTGATGATTAACAGTTGAAGATACATTACATACATACTGGATACTGATTTACGTACATAGATGCTTCTCATTAATTCAGAAAAAAAACCAGATTGTTATTATCTTATTTGGAGTACACGTTTATAAATATAAGATATGCAAATGCAACCACGAATTAGTACTGTATTTTAACTACCCGTTAAACCATTTAAATTTTTTAAATGACGCCCAGTTCCGATTTAGTTAACCAGTTTCAATATCAATATCATCAGCTATCGCTAAAGTAGTGCATTCAATTTCAGATTTATAAATTAATTTTGTTCCCCCCTCGTCAAAATCAAATCAAATCAAATAATTTTTCCGCCTAACTACATATATAGTTAAAATAAAATAAACTTTTAACTGCACTTTAAAAGATAAACCTGTCCTATAACTAAGGCTTTGCATGTAACTCAAAAAACTACCGTCAAAATAGTATGTAAACCTGTTGACTTTCTTTTATTCATCATCATCATCATGCGTCGTTATTATTTTGTTGAACTTTGGGCATTTTGTGATTGATCCGTTATTTAACGAAAATTTAGCATTCATACAGTTTTGTTTGGAGAATTTTGATTTTATTTTTTTCTTCTTTCTTCTTTGTTTTCATAATCAAGTTCATTATGTAAATTGTTCGATTTGTTTTTTTTTTTTATGAGATTAAGTAGGGTATTTAATTTACTAACGGATTCATTTCGATGAATATATAGATTGATACATCAAATGTATTTTTTTGTATTTTAATTTCTTGAAGAATAACTAAAATTATTGCACTGTCGCGATTTATTTTTTTTACTGTGGTTTGCTTAGCGACCCAAAAAAGCAAAACAAGAAAAGCAGCTCTGCATTTTTATTTCCGTAAACTTAATGGTTAGTTGTTTAATTTAAAATGACAGTTAAATTAATTTGACATTTAAAAGAAAATAGCATTAAGGATTATGGTGTGGTGATATAATTAGACAATTTAGAAAACAAGTTTGAGTGGAAAGATTCTTTCAATTTGCATTCGATTGGTTTTTTTTTTTTCGTTGACGAAACCTTTTTACTTGGAATATGTCTGTAGTTAGTACACAAATTGAGCTCGAGATGTTGTTCAATCTTTAAAGTTATAGCATGAACCGTTATTTGTATTAGGTTCTTACTACTCCAATAATACTTTCCGAACACAGTTATCAAGAAATAGAAAAAGTAACTCTAGCTAGTAAAAGGTTTTTCAATTGGTGTAAGGGAGACCTAAGCGGCCTGTTGCGGCCATGTTGTTTTGGTGACATCTGTCAAATCTGCTGATACCAAATCATCATGGCAAATTACACGATTGAACAGCACGTCCAAACGATAAAACTTTAAAATCAAAATCTCTTAGGGCAACAATACGTGGCAATTTAACGGTTTACATGGTTTTTTGGGATTACATTATTTCTCTGACATTTGTTCCACACACTTTTGTATGAGTACATTTTCGTAGTGTAAGAACAATATGAATTTTGCACTTAGTTCAAACAAAAAGACAAAAATTGAGTTAATGATATGAAAAATAGGGAAATAGATGCTTGTATTCTATATTTTGAATTATTGACAACAGGTTGTGTTCATAGAATTTTTGAACACATCGTTTATTTATTGCAAATAGTGTGCAAAGAGTTTCTAGATTTCTAAAAAGTGTCTAAAATCGACTAATTTACAAAAGAGGTGCCCTGGAATCCGAGTGATCTAAAAAGTGTCAATTTGACACTGAAGTGTCCCAAACGTAACGTAACTCTGCGTTAAGTGATCTAGGTTTTGCCTTCAAAAAACCATTTGGAGTTTTTTAAATACGAATATGTAAGTTAAAAATTCTAAGAGAAATCCTTATTACAAAATGTATGACTCTTAGAGCCGTTTGCTGCTTCGAAACATAAATATTTATGTTCTACTTAAACGCTTTTGTTCTGTTTTTTCCTCAGCGTAAACTGTCACATAATTTCTTATGTAGAACATAAACTCTTAAGTTTCGCTTCAGCAAATGGGCCTTAAAATCAGTGAGGTATAAACTAACTATAGAAAAAACTGTGTGGGTGTCGGGACTCACGATTAATATGTGTAAACATCAACGTTTGTCCAAGCGCAGTTTTGAGGATCGATGTTTGGATCCGTATGCGAAGTCGTCCTTACGTTGTTGACTACGTGCACGGATCTAAAACGGACTAGTTTGCCTGAAGTGGATCGTCAGATTTTTGTCACTGAACGTACCTACGTACGTATCCTACTATGCAGATTTTCGCAAAGTAACGTACTACATCGTAAAGTGTGAACTCGTAACGTAGCATAGAGGGAAGTCCACGTTTTTGTTTCACTCTACCGCTGCCGGCATAGATGTTTACACATCAAAAGTTGTCGTACGATTGATCATCAAACAAACTGCGTCAGCTACAAATGTCACAGAACCCACAATTTCAGTTTTGAGCTATCTTATAAAGTATCTACAAATTGATGTTGTTAAAAAGAAGCTTAATTTATTACTACTCGATATCTACTGCATACATACATAAATGCTGAGAGTTTTTCTATATAAATATTCAAATTAAATTATTCAAATTTTATTGAATTTGTATGTTTTAAAAAGCAATTTATTGCCAAATGATGCGTTCCGTGCGCGTGTGAGTTCTATGCACACGTCGTCGGCGACATTTTTTATTTTATCTTCATTTTGTGTCAAAATAATGGAATTCTTATTTTATGCAATAATCGGATACCGATCTTATTTGCCCCGATTAATATTATATTTTGTTTGTTTTGTTTTGCTATTTGTGTCGTCTTTTTTGTCTTCTTCATTCGACCTTAATTAGCCTACCTGAGTAATTTTTTTTTTTTACTTTAAATTAGAATCTAGAGCAAGAGCATTGAATCTGTGAATAAAAGAAAACCGGCAGATGGCTTTGGCTAATTGTAATGGAAATTGTTATGAGCAAGTTCTTATGTGAAAAAACGAGCTCTTGCGTGGTTGAAGAAGGAAAAGAAAAGAACGTATCCAATGAATGAAAATGTTCGAAAATTAAACGCAATGGTCGGTGAAATTATTAGAGATATGAAAAGGCAAAATTTAAGGCACAGAAGTTCCTACCTAAATACATTAAATAAGAAAAAAAAGTATAATTGAGCAAACGCAATGCTAATTAGAGCTTAACTTTTAGTTGAAGCCTTTGTTCTTTTTTGTAAACAACAATTTAGGCAAGTATTCTTTATCTAAAAATTCTTAAATACACATAAATATGTACAATTATTTAATGGCCTATAACATTATTTATATTCTCCTAAAAAATATAAATAAAATTAATACCATTAAAACAAAGCTATCGGCAACAAATGGGTGCATCAAGTAAAGCTATTCATTAACATTTACATCTACAATTATATGCACGGCTGCATCTTAAGAACCTGCTCTTCGTGGTAAAAAAAACTTTAAACTTAGCTCCACATTGATGATGTGTATATTTTACGAAAAAATGTCAAAATAGTCAAAAGTACTAAAAAAAAACATTTATACCAGTGCGGCGGCTGGCGGAAGGGTTATCTTAAAACGTGGGCCTTACGTGTAATATGTTCCAGCAGCATATAACGTGAAGCACGTACATATATTAAATTAATGCAAAGAGTGATCCGAGGGGTTGGGTCAGACGCCAAAAAAAGGGTAATGGAGGAGTGTTCGTCGGTATGCTTTAAACGAGTCCAACACACGGGGATAGGCAATGAGTCAACGCCGAATAGCCTCCATATTGCATAAAGTATTTTCCCCCTTCTCTTTAAAGGACAAAAAAAAATACTTTTAGTAACAAAAAACTGGCACTCGGACAAACATTTATGTTTACGTTTCCATTTGTTGAATTTTGGCGACAGAAATCATTTTCAATGCAAATTCTTGACAAATATGAATGAAGTTTGGTACACTTAATAATTTGATTCAGTGGTATACTGCCAATTTTGTTGTATTCAAAATGGGGGCTTCGCAGTTCAGGCCAGAATATGGTACGAAAATCGATAATTAATTAAAAAAAATCATTTTCAAAGTCAGGAATTTTGTCAAATTAATATTCGCAATGGGCTTAAATATGTGCTTAAATTTGTATTTTTACATGAAAGTTATTTCTATGCTGATATGTAAAAAAAATTCGTAAAGCAGGTTCAAAATGTTGCGCAATGATCCCAATGGATTATAGGTAATTTTTGTGTTTTTTTTAGACCAAATCTGGACACTGTACGTATGCAGCGTCCCTAAATCATTAAGAGTACCAAATCTCATTGATTTTCGTCAATAACTGGCGTAGGAAATAATTTTTGTGGCCAAAAATTCGACAAACGGACAACAAAAGAGAATACAATAGGAATACCTATAAGTAAGTTACACTATGAGGTTAATTTTTTCTTGCAAACAAATTGTCGGTCCCTTTTTCTGAAGCAATTTCTGTGTTTATATTTCGGTGGTAAATTCCGAGAACCCGTTAAACCAGTATTTTCAACGATATGATGCTTCTCGCCAAGGTGTCCCGAAAATTTGGATTTAAGGTTTTTTAAAAGCTCTCTTATACCATACGTCAAATTAGCATCCGGAATCTCCTTAGTCTAACCTTTGATTGGAATTGGCAAGTGCAGCCATCCAAGCGTATTAGCGTATATAAACAACGCCGTTGTCAGCGTTGTACCTTGGCTTCCATTTAAAAAAAAACGGTGTTTAATCAAAAGGTATCTCAATAACGACAATAGTGATTTTTACATTTAAAAAAAAAAGCATTATCACTTAAATTCAAGTTTTTTTTTTTTTTAAATAGCAAATGATGCTCTGTCGTTTTCCCTAAGAGAAAAGATTTTTATCTGATCGATCCGATTAATAGAACTCAAGATATAAGATTTTTAAGCGTTTTTTTTTGGGACTTATGTTGTTAATAATTATTTTGCTATGTATAAAATCTCAAAAAAAAAAATCGATAATGTTCGTTTAAAAAGCTTATATCTTGAGTTCTATTAATCGGATCGACAAGATAAAAATCTTTACACTCAGGGAAAATAACAGAGCAGACATTTGTAAGCTGTGTGGTGAAAGTTTTTCCAGGTTATCAGCGATTTTTAGCACCTCATTTGTGGAATTTGTATAATTTTTCTAGATTAAAGAGACCCGGGGCCTTTTTCAGCAAACACTTTTAACTTTGTAACTTTACACTTTTACTTTTCAAGTTTTGTTTCACCAAATGCAAATTTGCAAAGAGGAAATTATGGGAATGAAAAGTCAAAAAGTTTTCCTCTTTGCAAAATACGTATCACCAAACGCAAATTTGCAAAGTGAAATGTTCTTTTCTGCAAAGTGAAAAGTTTTGATAGTTTGCAAAGTATTTGTTCTTTTCGTTTCACCTAACAAACAAACTTTGCAAACTATATTTAGAATTTCAAAAATTCGAATTTCGCAAAGAGAAATTTTCATTTGCAAATAAGCATTTGTTGTGAAAATTTGCAATAATAATACACAAATGGACCGTTTTGAAGAATTTTTTTAAAAATGAAGAAGTAAATAAGTAAACCAAAGAGAAGTGAGAGTTTTCGATAACCATCAAATTTGATTTGTCTAAAATTGGACATAAACATCAATTCAACAATCAAAGGAATATGTGCTTAGGTCCCTGGCAACAAATTTTGTGTACACTTTGGGTTGAGAATGGAGCCCAATGTCACGGTGTTGCATAGATGAATATCTCTCCCATAGAGATGTTGCATAGATGAATATCTCTCCCAAACACCAATTGCTGAACACAAAATTCTTCAGAAATAGCTTTGCAATTTTTTTCTCATGGAGGATTTCTTTGTGTCACGCGTTGAGGATGGAGATGCTTTTCAACAATAACTCTTGGGTTTTCCGAGCCCCAGATGCGACAGTTTTGCTTGTTGACGTAGCCTCCGAGGTGGAAATGGGCCTCATCAGTCAAGATGATTTTTCGATGAAATTCCGGATCATTTTCATGCATTTCAAGGACCCAATCAGCAAAGACACGACGTTGTTGATGATCAGCCGGCTTGAGTTCTTGTGTTAACTGAACTTTATAAGCCTTAAGACCCAAGTCTTTATGCAAAATACGGTGTAATGACGTTTGTGGAATGCCTAATTCCAAAGAACGACGAGGAATGGACAAACCTGGGTTTTCTTCAACACTTTGGGCTACAACAGCAATATTCTCAGTTGTTCTTGAGCGACGTGCACGGGTTTTATTCTTCACATCACTAACTTGTCCCAACAGCTCGAATTTGTCCACCAATTTCTGTATTGCGGTCCGACAAGGTGCTTCACGACGACCCAAAAATGTTTTAGTTTTACGAACCTCTCTCTGCCAAATTTTCACCATTTTTATAGTGAATTTTAATAATTTCAATGCGTTGTTGAAACGTGTATCGTTCCATTTTTATTAATGGCGTAGTTTCTACTTGTCAAATGTCAAAAAATGACAGCTTCAAAAGTGACAGCTACCGAAATAGCGGGCTATTCAAAACCTCTTATTGGAAAACCCTTTATTAAATCGCTTGGCTCTTTTGTGATTGCCACTATCCGTATCTTTCTATCTCTTACGCTTTCTAAAATAAATAAAGCAAACTTAGGGAACAGGGGGTTCTATCTACAAATATTCCATTCGATCCTAAGTTCACAAGGTTTTAAATATAGCCAGATAGAACCAGATAGAAGGAAATCAAACAGAGTAGTAGATAGAACATAGTTACGTTGTAGACAGAACCTTTTATCTCCAAAGTATCGCATTAGTAGAATCAAGTGCGATGGAAAATATATATATATATCTAAGCCATAACACAAAGTTCTATCAGTAAGTTACAACCTTGTTGTCCTATGTCCAAATTAATACAATCCAAGTTTTGCTTTGCAACTTTGCAAAATACGAATTCAAATGCAAAGTTCTATTTTACATTGGTGAATAGCTTTTACTTTTCACTTTTCAAAAATATTCTGATTAATTGAAAAGTGCAAAGTCTTTTCACTTTACAAATTTTGTGAAACACTTCGCACTTTCACTTTGCAGGAAATTATTTTTTTGCAAAGTTGCAAAGTGAAAAGTGTTTGGTGAAATAGGCCCCCGGTCAAGATTTGTTTATATTTAAACCTTAATTTCTACCGTAGTTGATTCCAGTAATTTGTTTCTAACATATTTGTATTTTCGATCAATTTAGATAAAGAATAAATTATCTCGAAGTTCCAAGTTGAGTGTAGAAAATAAGAGTGACTGACAGGCATATATGGACTTCATTATTATATTCACTTCTTAAGTTAAACTTGCACAAATGACAGGCAATGTTCTTTCTTGTCTTACTAACAGTGTTCCTCATTTTTTCAATAGAATTAGGTACAAAAATAATTTTCGTAATTTCAATTTAACACGTATCTCCATTTCAAAAATTCAAGTCAGGTGCGTGGATCGTGGAGCAGTGAAAAATAGTTGTTTTTTTTTTGTATCTAAAGCCCGATCTGCATTCCTGAGCCTTCTTCGTATAACTCTATTTAATTCAATCCTAGAAAACCATTTCACTTTTTTCTTAACTAAAAACCTAAGCAGATATAACTCACCGAAAATAACACATTCACTACTCTAATTTCGAATTCAAGTCTAGTTTTCGCATCATCATCATTATCATCAACGGTATGTTTCATTTCGCGTTGGTTTTATTCATTTTATTTTGTGTCTCGCCATTTCCCTTTTTGACTGGTCCAATAGATCCGGTAGCGAAATAAAATAGCATCACAAAACGACACGGCGCGCGATAGCGATGTTTTAAAAAAAAAAAAAAAACAGTTTAATATTCAACACTTGTATTGTAGAAAGTTGTTATATTATTTTTATTTTTATCTCTTTTGATGCAATTGATGCTGATTACCTCCATCAGCAATATAACATGAGCTAAACAACACCATTTGAAGCCTAAATGGAGACATTTTTTTCCTTAACACCTCCGTCATAATGGGTGAGGTGATGATGGTGTGTCTTTATACCTCCTCGTATATTATTTTATTTTTCTATAGTTTAATCGAGGAAATCTTAAAAGATTCATTTTACTACTCAACTTACAACTTACCTGCGACATTCTTCTTATGTTCTTCACTGTTTTTTTTTTTTTTTTCTTTGCAGGCTGATGTAATACACGACATGAGACCAAGATCTATGGATGGAGTCGTTGACTCTGGAGTTTCGTTAAATGGCGATACCGGTTCTAGTCCCGACAGTGAACACATGCAAAATCAACAGGTAAGCTTTATAACTAACTTGCCGCCGCCGGGTATGGGCTTTGGTGGAAGTATAAATCATACAATTCCTTAAGTGATGATTGCAGTGGCTATATTGAGGAAAAGTTTCCGCAAAACTGTGTACATGTATACATTATGTACCTACATTAGTTGTGGGGAGACGTAGCATCAAAATGAAATGAAAAATAATACCATGTTCGACAGGACAGGGAGACAGGGACACGCATTGCGATCAGATATGTTTTACAGTGATCGGAGATTCAACATTGCGAAAGTGTCAAAAAATCGAATGAATTTATTGAATTATGATCCTTCAAAAAATTATTTGAATTTATGTATTTAGATTCGTCGATAGGTTGGTGGGACAAAAGTCATTTCTTGATGAAAATAAGAAAAGTTTGGCACACTTAATAATTTGGGGACACTTAATGCAGTGGTAATGCCTACCTGTCTGTATGCTAAATGGAGACTTCTTGATTTAAATCAGGATATGGTACGAAATTTCAAAATTTATTCTAAGTCAGAAGATGTAGCAAATTAAGGAATAGAACTCCAAAATGTTGCGTAATTTTTCCAAGGCAATTTGTAGATACTATAGCTTTGACATTGAAAATGATTTTTAGACCAAATCTGATCTATTCTTATTAAAGTTTGACAATTTTGATGGTCAATAGTCAGAATTTTTAATCTGGCATCAGATTTAGAAAATACAGCAACTTTAGAAAATAACAAAAAAATTTAAAAATCATATCTTAAATTATATCGAGTTTTTTGAGTATAGTTAACCTAAAAATTTGATTTGGCTCTCAAAATTGTCAAATTACTTTCAGAATCGATCAGATTTGTTGCAGATTTCATAAAGCACTTTTAACTATTTAACAGGCTTTTAAATCTTATCATGACGTTTGTTCCATACAAAATACGTCATTTAAAAATTTCTGGTCATTAAGATGAGGAAAATTAGACTTTTCCTTTGAAAAAATTCCGATAAACCTGAATTTTGGTTAGCTATATAGGCTGTGTTAAGCATTTCATAATAAGTATCCTAAATTTGAACCAGGGGTTTTGATTTTGTGAGGTGAAAGGAGATATATTAAAATTTTAAAATTTTATGTTAAGGTCCTTTACGGACCAAAAAATAGAAATTTTTAAGAGATTTTATTTTTTATCTTACGATACATTGATGCAAAGGTGGAAACTTCACGATTCCAGTTATTTCATCTCGAAGTATCTAGGACGTTCAGTTCAATAGAAAATCGCTGTTAAAAAGTGAAGAACAGTTAAAAAAATATGTGAGTGCCGGGACTCACGGTTAAATATGTGTAAACATCAACGTTTGTCCAAGTGCCTGATTTTTATTACTGAACGTCATCAAAAGAAACATATTGAATAATTAACACTACATTACCTATGTGTAGGCAATTAAATGACACCGTACCCAAATTCCAAAGGAACTTAATGGTTTGACTGACAGGGGCCGAATTAAAATATCCAGTTAGAACTGTCAACGAACTTGCAACCCTTATGAATCTCCATCTTTCCATCGAGTATACTGAACGAACCTCAAATGAATGTTACTATGAGATAGCCGGGGAATTATATATCTTGAGTTTTTAGAGTATTTAGTTGCAGTTGTTGTTAGTGGAAATCACTAAAATCGCAGTTTCAATCGATTGACACAATCAATCGCCTATGGAATTGGACGCTGTGATTTTTAATGAATGTTAATTTTGTGCAAGTACAAAAGTAGCCGATAACTCTGCAATTTGTTCAACCTCAGCTATTTTGTATATCCCAGCCACCTACGTCCCTCGCCCACGTGCCTAAAAATTGCAAGAAGAAATTGCATCGTTTAAAAGCAGTATAATGTAAACGTAGAATTTAAGTTCAGATTTGTATCACTGAACGCACCCGATATCCTACCATACCTACAGCCATTGATCTACCATACCTACAGTCAATTGTCAATCGCTACAGCTGACTATTATTATTTTTGTTTTGATTTTGTTTTCTTTTTAATTACTAGTGCCGCGTCCATTTTGTTCGGGGAATAATTAAAAATTAAAGAAAAAAATATAAAAATTTTAGTGTTAAAATGATAAAATCGTCGGTCGCGCTAAAAACAATTTGCTTTCGTCATTGGCAAAAACAATATAAATGAGTGGTTGCGATAAAGTATAATCTAATTGTCGGTCGCGTTAAGATCAATTTGTTTAGGTCGGGGCAAATCAGATTTCGTAACGTAACGTGCTACAACGTTAAGTGCACGACGTAACGTTGCACACGAACGTTCACGTTTTTTGTTCACTCTACCTCCAGCATAGATGTTTACACATCAAAAAGTCGAATTTTTAAAATATGTATTTCTTGTCGTGAGATACCTCATGAATATTCTATTGTTAGGTTTCAAGAGCTCTCATTTAAGATGCAAATCGAGTTAAAAGACTTCGCACTTGTCACAAATCTATATACAATTCCTTGGACCAAAAGTATCGGATATTTTGAAGATTGTATTTTTTGTATCATGCGATACATTGATGGATAGGTAGAAACTTCAAGATCACGGCTGTGTCATTTTCATTTTGTATTCGATTTCTATTAATTAATTGTACCTAATTGTTTTGAATATTTCACTTAGCACTTCATGTCTGAGATCGTGTATGAATTCGATTTAAATTTCGATATACGTTCTATCCAAGATTAATTTTTGACGTTTCCACGTAGGAACAAATTCACCTCATTACTGTCAGAAAACAACCTTCGGATACAAATTAACACGTTTTTAAACCAATTCCCACAACGCCTTAGTTACTAGAATGACACTCCCCATGTAAAATTTTGTGCTGATAATTCGTAGAATGTTCATTTTTATTTTTGTTCGCTTTCCTGAAAAATATCCTGCACAAATATTCCCATTGCTACTTACTTAACTCTTCAACAGGTGCAATGCAAACCCAACAGAGCTGTTTCCTTTTTCATGAACAAGTTGCACATCCACTTGAAATTTGATCATTTTGTCAAATTACCGATATAACTTATGACATTTGTTGATCACCACACAAAGTATTTGCAACACAATCACTAGCAGAATCTACCACACCACACAATTTGCGAATGTTCGTTCATTCACAATGATTGAAAATACATTTATATCGTTTGTGCAACTTTATTGTCATCTCTGTTTAACGTCAAATCTTCGTATTAGATTTCTGGTCGATATGTGGAAACATTTCTGTGTGGATGGCATAATAAATTAACCACAGACACTTGCGCACTCGTTACGCTGCGCGCTGAGATTGCAAAAACAGGTCCATGTCAAGTCAAAGTAACCACAAACCGTTTTGCTCTTGCAATGATTTTACTGACTTTTTTTTATAATTTATGGTCATATAATAATCATGTGTTATCCTTATTTAGTTTTTTGTGTCTGGATATTGTATCTGTATAATTTATCAAAAATAGTTAGGCTTGGAGTGTTATAGTTGTATGCTCGTGTGGAGCAGTCATTTGACTCAGCTTTGATACGAATGTCATCATTTAAGCACTTTATAATGCCAGGTAGGTAAATTCAACCAACGGATGCGAACAAATAAAAGATCAAATAAATAAATACATAATTTACAATGGAACAGATCTGAATTTTTCTTTTCGTCTGGAAAAAGTTTGTGTGAAATGTTACTCTCATCATCATAACATCGGCCCAAAAAATTCTTGCACCAGTTCTACAGTCTTCTCCGTAAAAGGATAGGTTAAACATTTATTGAAAACAAATGCTAGGTCACTCCTAGCGAAAGCGATATTGGCTGGGTTCAACACATCAAATTTTACATCTCAAAATTCAGATTTCTGAATATTTCAAGACTCTGATTGGCCAGCTGTCAGATGATATAAAAATCATCTAACTTTTCATGACAGCTGACCAATCAGAAGCTCGAGTTAACACAGTTAAACCAACTGAGACGGAAATAACAAGACTGAAATTATATCTCACCTTAAGCTTAGGAGGGCCAAAACTACCAAAATGTCTGTTTTCTTTGTTTGCCGACCAAAGTTGCAGCGGAGAGTGCACGTATTTTATGCAACCTCTTTGTGAAATGTAGATTTATGTACATATGTAAGTTCCCTTTCAAAAGCTTATAGCTTGAGTTCGGATCTTCAAGGTTAAGATGTCAAAAGGCTACATTTTGGTATACAAATTATTGGAGATTGTTAAATAACAAAGTTAATACATTTATTTGTAACTAACAACGAACTTACATATTTTCTTTTTTTGCTAATTTCAGGACTCTCGCCTCAAACGTGGTCATGTACTGTCAGAACTTCTCGAAACCGAACGAATTTACGTCACCGAAATGAGTTCAATCCTAAAGGTAAGAAGTGTAAATTTATTTCTACCCCAGATTTACATACAAAAATAATTAGACTCTTAACAATTAAGTTTATTAAATGAATTAGTAGTCCATCTCGTCCGAGATGTTAATAGACGCATATGAATATGTAGATCAGTTCAATGATCCCCCACTGCAACGGTTACAAAATATTCTTAGACCATCACAAGTTGTATTATTTTTATTCTTCCGACAAAATACGAGTGGAGTGTGAAGTGTATGATAGACGTCCGATAAAGGTAATGGTCAGTGAATCATCGCAGCAATGCATCGCTGATTTTTATCTCTAACCATCATCCAACTTTGAACATATCAAAAATATTTTATGCAGAAATCCAATGCTTGGGTGATTCCTCAAGTAGGAACTGGTGCATCAAATTGGCAACAGAGAATATGACTTCGCTTACATGGTCACAACATAAACGAAGCCATTTCATTCGCGAATCTTACTTCAACGTGTTGAGAATCTTTTTGTGTTCTTGTAGTTTTTAGTTTTGCAATATTTTTTTTTTTTTTTTAATTTGAAAAAATGCGTTACGGTGGCTATGACCTACGAAAAGCTTCAAAAACTCGACGTTCGTTTCGGTTAAGAAAAGTTCAAAACACCGCCAATAATGTTGTTGGGCGTTTCAATGCGAAAGTCGGCACCTTCAGCAGCAAGCCTCCAATTTGTGAGTCTCCATTGTCATTTCAAGGATCACTCTTCGAGGATAGCTTTGATGAGGCGGAAGTTGTAGACAAACCTCAAGTAAACTACAATCCGAATGACTTTCGACCAAAAATTGAAGCTGCTGACAAAAGTTACGTCTTCGGAATGAATTTGCTGAATTTTTCCGCGGGTAATATTTTAACAGGAAAGTCGACAAAGATTTTCAGCGAAACAAGTTCGGAGATGAGTGGTAGCTTACAACGAATGAAGAATGAAAGAAAAAACATATTCAAGGAACTCATTGAGCTCTCAAGTTGCGATGAATCGGTGGAATATCAGCTGATCAAAGATTATCTCGAATGTAATTCTTACTCGGATATTGAAAACGATTCGGAGTTCAAGGACTATCTGCAGCGGAAGAACTACGTTGATATTCTGGAATATTTGGAAGAACGATGCAGTTCTGCATCGCTGACAATACAAAAGAGCTCGCTGAATAACACAAAGAAGCTTTCAAACCCCAAAAAGCTACCCAGCACGGAAGAGTGTACTCACTTGTGTGCTGCCTGCAAGGAAAGATTCAGAGTTTGGCGTCCAAATGATTTGAATAGAGAAAATCCTGAAGAAGGTCGCAAGCCGAAGACTTTTCTTGCCGCTTACAAAGATATCTACAAATTCTGCTTGGATTTCTTCGATGAAAGTTTCAAAACCAATCGCAAAAAGGACATAACCCTACTCGATCTTCCAGCATATTCCGAAGACAAATATTTTAAGATTCTTGACAAGTTTGTGGCTGCGCATGGATTTGATTCGATCGATTCTTATGTCGATTCGAAGTTTGGTCCGTTTATAAGTGCTGAGCTGAATACATTCAGCAGCAGTGGAGGACATCGACGAACTGCAAAGGGCAATAATAATTTCACACTAGTAAAATATTTCAGCTATTCAGCGTTTATTCAGTGAGGGGGTATTCAACTATTCTTTTTTTTTTGTAATTTCAGGGCTATTGTGATCAAATGCAATCAGAAGAGCTGATGCACCTAGTACCAGCTAACTTGCAGGGCAAAGAAGATATTCTTTTTGGTAATCTTCACGAGTTATATACGTTTCATAGTGAGATCTTTCTCAAAGACCTTGAAAATTGTATTTCCACCACCGAATTGGTGGCTTTGTGTTTTGTTCAAAGGGTGAGTTTTTTTTTAGAAACATATCAGAAAATCAAAAACATTGTAAATTTAATTTGTTTATTCAGCGTGACACATTCTACCGCCTCTACTCGTTTTACTGTCAAAATATTCCTCGATCGGAGCGTCTGCGTGAGACCCTAGTCGATACCCACCTTTTCCTGCAAGAATGCCAAAAACGATTGGGCCACAAACTACCGTTGGCTGCTTATCTTTTGAAACCCGTTCAACGGATAACCAAGTATCAGTTGCTACTAAAAGATCTTCTGCGATTCAGCGATAGTGGAAGCTGTACGAAGGAACTTCAAAAAGCGCTGGATTGCATGTTGATCGTGCTGAAATGTGTCAACGATTCGATGCATCAAATAGCTATCACTGGTTTTCCTGTAAGTTTATACAAGATTTAGAAGGTTGATTGTGTTTATTGTTTTGAAATATGTATTATTTTTACAGAGTGATTTATCGCAACAAGGTGAGCTTCTGCTTCAGGATTCGTTCCAAGTTTGGACGGAGAGTAAAAAAGACATCCGGTTGAGGATCAAACCTCAGCAAAGGCATATTTTCTTGTATCAAAAGTCGATGCTATTTTGTAAGCAAACCTCAAAGACAGGTCACAATAAGAGCACCTATCAGTTTAAGCATTATGTTAAGGTAAATGTCACACTACAACTACAGTTAGCTCGTTAGTAAGCAGACATTTAAATTTTTCTTTCTTTTAGATGTCACAAATTGGTCTCACAGAATCTGTTCGAGGTGATCCGAAACGTTTTGAAGTGTGGCTTCAGGGACGCCAAGAAGTTCACACCCTTCAAGCGGCCACTATTGATGTGAAAAACAAGTGGGTGGCCGAAGTTAAAAAGGTTCTTCTCAATCAACTCGAGGAGCTCAAAGGTGAGAAAATCAAGCAATATGGCCTGAATCATCGTGGCCTCCGCCAAACTGCCTCTTGGGACGCACCCAACTCGATCATTTCAACACCTCAACGTACAATGAGCTGTGAAGTCTCATCCGAGTCGAATCGCAACTCAAATTGCAGCAGCGAAGACAGTTGCCCCCCTCACACGCCAGGTGTCAGTTCGATCTCATCGACAGAAAAAGAAAACCCCGACGGTTGTGGTTGGAGTTCGGATTATTCCAACAGCGAGGACGAAATGTCAATGATCGAGGATAATTCAACACCGGTAAGCAAAAGTTTTTGAACATTTTTTTTTTTCTAAATTTTGTTTTGTTTTATTCATAATTTTGGTGTTTTGTTTGTTTTTCGTTATGTTTAATTTTGTTTTGTTTTGTTCTTATTTTTATTTATTAAATTTTATTTCTGTTTTATTTTTCTCGGACTCCTCCTCTTCACTTTTCATGCACAAAACCAAAAAAAAATATAAATTAAAAAAAAAAAAACAATGCGCTTTAAATAAATAAATTTAACCCTGAAAAAAAAAATCAGACATTTTTAAATTTTCTGGCACAATGGGCTTACAATCATGATAGTGGTTCATATCCACGTGCAAGTAAATCGAATTCAAAATTTTATGTTTCGGTTGAACATTAAAACAAACATAAAGTTTTAAAAGTTAAAAAACATAAAATAATTTAAATGATAGTACAAAACCAAAAAAAATAAAATTTCGTTAAAACAGTATTTCGAGCTGCCATCATAGAGTTAGTGCATTTTTGCTGCATTTTAAAAGCTTTAAAAAAAAAATTAATTGTAAAAATATTGTAAATATATAATCAAAAAAAAAAAACAAATCAAATGTGGATGAGAAAAATGTCTTCTATATCGTATGGCCACGGGTGCAGTTTTACGGTTTTTATTTTGGCCCATTATCTCTCGGTCATTGGTCACTCTCACAATTTGTTTGGCAAAATAAAAATTTCATAAAAATCAAAAAAAAACAAAATGTCTTAAATGCAACTCCATCGAGCATCAATTTGGAGGCCATCATTTGACATCATTGTTTTTATTACGTAAGTTTTAGTTTTGTTTAAAAAAATCATGTCGCATTTGTTAACCTATCGCTCAGCGAGCAATATATGTATTAAAGTAAAACTAACAAGTATAATTTAGACATTGCTTATGCAAGTGTGTTTGTTGCCGCAAAATTGTTTACTAATAAAATGTATATAGTGCCTTTGGAAGCTTTATTTCTGTAAAAAAAAATATTAAAATATAGAAAGCATCATGGTAAGGATTTTTAGATAATAAAGATTAATCTTCTTTTAAAAGCAATAATTAATTTTTTTTAGATCTTACGTTATACACGGGGTTAGAAATTTATCAAAAAATGTGTTCGTTCATAGTCTTGTTTCTTAACCTTAAAATGAAAATTACAGAGCACCTTTGCCTTTACAGTGATAAAAAAACTAGCAAACATACCCTTTTTGAAATTTATTAATGTCAAAGTGTCATATGCATTAGTAGGTTGGTTCGTTGAGCCCTGAAGTTACCCTAAAGCGTTATTTAAAAAACCTGAACTGACCCTGCTAAGTCGTCTTCCTCTTTCACACGAATAAACTGAGTTTCCAGAAACTGTCAGTTTTTTTTGGAAAGAAGGTCAACGATTTGAGGAGATTTGTTTGTCATTCTTTTTCACTATAAACGTAGTGTGCGTTCAATCGATAGAATTTATATGAAAACTAGGGGAATCTCTTAAGTTGGCCATACACGATCAAGCCAAATGGCTTACCGAGCCAAATTGCATCGTGTGATTGGGCTCAACCGAGCCATTTGGATTTTCCGCCGGTCAGAAATCCACGAGCCAGATTGGCTCCGAGCAGAATGGCCTGATCGTGTATGGCCAGCCTTACGATTTTGTTTCTTCATGTGGTATAGGTGCAAGTGGGTCCGTGGTGATTCTAATTTCCATACTAACTTGAGCCGCAAAAAGCAGTATGCGAATTCGTCCAAACGATGTTTACTACGTGCGTGGATCTACAAAGGAATTTTTGTTTATGGCCTTTTCGATTGGTAATCCGGAAGAACGATTTGATACGTGTGAACCCTCCTGGAACGATTCTGAAAACAAAATCAGAAGCAAATTTGTCTTCTTTTCAGAAGAAGAACTGTCATTCTGACTCCAATCGAAAAGGCCATTAGAGTTAAAGTACAGAAGTCGGAAGAGTGAGTCCAATGGTCGTCTTTCTATTTACCTCAGATTAAAGCACTGGGCTGTCAAAAAAATACCTTCATTTAATTTTTAGCTCAGACACATCAGAGCGCTCAACGTATTTTTTGTCCATGAGATGATCTCATGAGCTCAGAATAAAATGACCGAGGAAACGGGTAACGAAGAAAAAAGTTGTCCGTGACCAACTTCATACAATTTTCAGTGTTCAAGTGTGTTTCATATAATTAAATCGAAAACCCTGATAATACTCTGCTCAGATCTTACTCGGTTCGCTCAGGCACTGTTCAGGGCTCAGATCATAGCTAAAAAAGGAAAACGCCTAATGTGAACACTGTCTATGTTAAATCAATTTCCTAGCCGTTGTATTCTGACATATATTTTTTTCGTCCAGGGTGATATCCGAAATATTCATAATGAAACAAAATTATATTTTTTAATAATCAGAATTTTCGGAATAAACATTTTGCTTTTTTTTTATTCAACGAAATATTCCAGAATCAAGGCTGCTGACATCTTTCAAAGTGTAGAATTGATGATAAGATTTACAACATTTTTGGAGAAATAGAAGTAAAACGGTTTCGAAAAGCCATCACTGATATGAAAGAGCTTGCTGAAATTAAACGTTTTTCTATTTTCATTCAGAGCAGAGCCTGAGCAAACCGAGTAAGCTCTGAGCAAATTATGACCAGAATTCTCCTATTAAATTATGAAACACCACCTGAGCCAAAAACACTCTATATGAAGATACCAATCTTTCGTACGTATCACCCTCCAAAACCCATTTGTTTACATTGTTGTTTTTGTAATTTCGTTTTGTGTCCATGAATAGATGTGAATTGCAACAACAATTTAACGGGGTGGGATTGTTCTGTTTTCCCAGAACAACCATTTTGTATGTGCAAATAACGCAGCCATCTTTAAAAAAATTTCAACTCACCAGCTTTTCAACATGAAAATGGCGGATGTTAGGTGGGATATCGGGATGTGTTGAAAAAAACACAAATTTAATGGTGCTAAGTCTGCTATTACACTACGAATTTCACGTGATGAAACTTCTTTTAATTTTTCTTTGAAAATTCATCCTGTAAGTAGTTCGCTGTTACACAATGATTTTTAAATCTTTGGCATTTAACAGAAAAGTCTGTAATAAAATAAATAACGTGATAAGTTAGAATTTATACATTGAAATTTCGGTCATCGATAGTTTTCTATTGGTTTCGCATATACATAGCGTAAAGGCTGTCCCAAACCAACACGAAACATTCGCGCGAATATGCGACTACTGAATAATGTTCGAAGATTCGCATCGCGCCAGTGTGGATACTCCCATTAATCTCCATGTAAATAAATTAAGACAGGCGAAAGTTTCGTCGTCGTTCTGAAGTATTCGCTTTGGTTTTGGAGAGCCTTAATGCTCTTAAAAGCCGTGTTTTTTTTGCAAGCTCGGAGGGATTTGGTTAAAACGAAATGATATTGGGGACTATCTATCGACGCCATCACAGAAAACAATGAAGTTTCCATAAAAACTATTGATTAGAAGTACATATGCAATTCACGCCGTTAGAACAGTTTACCCCCGAAAATTATGTGCTCTTAGCTATGCCTGGAGGGGATTAGTTGTTGTTGCGTTTAACATGTAAATTCCTTAGCCCCGACGCGACATAGTTTTTTTTCGATCAATTTCCTCTAGGTTTGCAAAAAGGACGAGACTAGAGACATGCCAATTTATAACAGTTATAACAATTGTTGGCCATTAAAAGCGGGCGTACGTTTACGCGCTTCGAACTACTTAAAAAAAACTTTAGGTGCTTGAATTATGCCCACCGGCGGAGGACCCTGGCTCTGCGGGGCCGCATAAACAGTAATTTTATAAACAAAATCTGTTATAATTGGCATGTCTAGTCACTTCCTGCAAAAAAACACGCCTAAAGTCTTACAACAGTTGCGTTTATTTGCTGATTTCTCATTCGTTTTTT
Source organism: Leucozona laternaria (assembly GCA_932273885.2). Lineage (NCBI taxonomy): Eukaryota > Metazoa > Arthropoda > Insecta > Diptera > Syrphidae > Leucozona > Leucozona laternaria. The sequence goes on along the minus strand of OW026368.1, from coordinate 13,956,080 downwards.
TTTTTTTTGTCATGTTCACAGTCTGTTTCAATAATTCGATAGCGAAATACAATACCAAACAATCGTAGAAAGAAAACAAATAATGACAAAAGACAATCAAATATACTTAAATTGATTATAAATTTTCACGTTCAGTTTGTTTCCACAAACTTATCCTTATAAGGTTGGGTTAGCACTTGATAACTCGTTGCTCCTTTTATTATACTTTTTGAACATACCCATTGAAACTCGTAAATAACCGACATTTTGGTGGTGAATGTACGCTTACTGCATGTGTGTGCAAATAAAGCGTGGTGGATGTACGCTTACTGCATATGTGTGCGTGTTTCTCCTGAATTTCCCCTATATGAGCTTGGTTGGCAAACTCGGATGACAGCCGAGATTGGTATCTTCATAAAGAGTGTTTTTGACCTGAGCACTTAATTGTCATATCTGTCAAATAACATGAAAATTGTATGAAGTTGGCTGCGCTCAGCATTTTACGCCGTTTGCTCGGTCATTTTATTCTGAACTCATGAAAAACGCTCAGAGCAAGCTCTGAATGAGAAAAGAAACACAAATTCTAAAATCTGAGTGCTCTGAACTTAAAAAGAAACACAAATTTATTTTTGACAGTTCATCAGGCTCTGCTCTGAACTAAAAAAGAAAAGCGCCTTTTGCTAAGATCGAGCACCAATTTTAGGTTTCTTAGAGGCAGCGGATGTGGCCTTTTTGACAAGGCTATTCCCTCATAGCACACTGGCATGTTTTTCTTACTAAACTATTTTACTTAAAATAAATCGAATTTTGAAAAAAAAAAATTGATGAATGCTACTCCAAATGGCGTACAAGTTCGTGGAAAATCCTATTTTCTTTTTTATAAAACACGAGTGTTTTTTGTTGTATTACGCCCTGTATCTAATTATATGCCTGTTTGGTATAAGGCGAAATTTTCACCAAGTTTCCCAAACGTGGGTTTTTTCTCCTATGGTTTCTGACAGAAAAATTGTGAAAATTTGCAAGAAATTTCACGTTAACAAACACACCTAATATTGAATTAAATTTTTTTTCCGAAAAAAAAATATGACAACCTGTTTTTTTCATATTGCACGACAATGGCGTATAGGTCTGATTTAGGAACAAAAATAAATAATTCGCTTTCTATAAGTTTAAAGTTTTGTCGCGCTTACGACAAAATGGCGGTTTGGGGCTCGCTAAATGCAGAATTATTTATGCGTATACAAACTTTTCAATAAAAATAGTTTTAAAAATTAATAATTAGTTTTGTTTTCTTTACTTCTGTATTTAATTTTTTTTTCGTAAATTTAACGAATTAAGTTCTAATTAATTTTATTATTTGATTGAAAATAAAAGCAAAGTATATTGCAAACAGCATCTCACATACAAATAAACACAATGCTTGCGCGCTTTATCGCTGGCTAATACTCATTTATCACTAACCACACTAATTCAAAATATCAATAAACAACATTTATGTAGGAACCGTATGTACACCTTCAGAACTCATTTAACAATAACAACAATAAATTAACACTTATATTTATTTAAAAAATAAATTATATGTTTTCACTCTTAACACTAACCAAAATAGGGCAGTAAGTTTATTGCTTTGGCTGACTATAATGCAATGGGTCATTCTGAGGTATCAATGCGTGAAGGTGATGCAGTTGAATTGCTTAAAGTCGGCTGTGCTGGATGGTGGTTTGTTCGTATTTTAGGTAATTTCTTTAAAGAAATAATTTATTATACTTCCATTTTTTTTTTTGTCAAACTCGCACATATTTTTTGTTCATATATTTTTGGAATGTGATACACTATAGATATCGTTTATTTTTTTTTTCATCTCACTTTCATGTTTGTAAGATGTACTTGGATGTTGTTTTCTGTATTCAATCTGTTTTATTCAAAAGAATCTTTGCATTTATCACAATTTGCATTAATACAATTCTTTGTATTTACAGTTCCGTTTTCCGCTTTTTTCTTACTGAATTTCCTAGTTTCGAAGCTATTTTCGTGTAGTCATCGTATTTTAGTAAATATTTACCTACTTCTTTACTCAGAGTGATTCCTTTTCCCACGAATCTACTGTTGTACAAAAAAAATAATGTCTAATTCAAATCAATTACTTAAGTGGCGCCCAATACAGAGGAGTTTAACTATTAAAACTCGAAAAAAGCGAAGTCTTTTAGCTCGTTTATAAGCATCTAATCTATTTAAAATAATTAAACCTAAAAGTAAAACTGAATCCACTTTCTAGTAGGAACGAAAAAAAATTTTTTCTTAAGTGGCGCCCAACAAAAACATATTTTAAAATGACCGTTTTCGATAGCGTCAATCAATTTAACCAGCAAGTGATCGTCATTTTATGACGTAGAAGTTACAATCGTCAATATCAATATATCACTCTATGGTTTATTCACAAACGTCAAAAACATCACTTTGTGGAAACTGACATTTGTTTTTTTTATTTCTGGAACAAAAATTATGAATTTTTTTTTTTTAATTCCACTTTAATAAAGCAACATTGAGCACAAATTTCTTTAAAGTTAAAAAAACACCTTTTATTTTCGCTTTGCAATTAGCATCTGTCAGCTTCCACAAACTTTTGACATTGACAGATTCAGAATTTTCTCCATCGTCATCTGATTTTTGTAAGTGCATTCAAACAACACCGTCGGCTCTACTGCACCGCGCGTGTGATTTGTTTTACAATATTTGATAAACTACATTTTCGAACCTTCGGCGGTATAAATTCGCGTTTGCGTTTTCAAACAAAATGCTTCTGGAATTTGCGTTTCAATAAATTTTGCAAATATATTTTGCACTACCACAGGAGATGAGCTTTTGCATCAAAACATTGCAACTCCAAACACTAATTTAACTAAATTCGCGCTAGCGTAATTCCCCTTAACTCGCTGCGTGCTATATCCACTTATTTGGCTTTTTGCATAAAGAGACAGGGTTTTTGACGACAGTGAAAATGTGGATGGTTTTGTGGGCAACTGGACGAATTCTTTACCAGAATAATCAAGAAGCATGCAAAAAAGATACAAAATGTTTAATAAATTTGGAGGAAATTATTTACCGCAGTTTTTAACTTAGTTCGTAAGCGAGAGTATGTAGTGGCCATCATCCACACTTTTATAGAAGATCATTCTAGACATTTTATTATTATTTATCATTCAAATATTCTGAGCATCGATTTATAAGTTATTTTCTTAAGTGGCGCCCAATGCAAAGCCCTTAAACCTGCTGCCTGCTTTAAAATACTCATTTCTTTGATCTTTGAAGTATATCATTAGAAAAATCAAAACAGAAAAATGAAACGCTACAACTAAACTCAATTACAAAAATCAAAAACAACTTCTAACTTCGCATGTACTCCATATATGTTTCCACCAAAAAACTCCCAATACTTTAACCATTAATCGTTGCACAAAAACAAATTATCTTTCAACTAATACACATTTCTTTTTCTCAATTTTCAGATACGAATTCAGAAGGTTGGTCCCCAGCCGCGTACTTGGAATCAATCAATCGAAAATCATCTCGAAGTTCGAGTCGGAATCAAGAACGAGCAGTGAACATCATAAATATAAACTCAAATTAAAACAAAATCAACAAACAAATTTTAACATAATTATCTATCTCAAATTATCTAACCTGCCCATAAAAATATCTTTAAAATTTTCTCTTTTGGTGAATTTGATAGTTCAAAAAAAAAAAAAAAAAATAAAAATGAAAAATGATAATACCTAACACAAATTCACAGAAGGCCCGTTAAAAGAATTTCGATTAAAATTATTATATTATAAAACGGAATATAACTTTCTCTCTAGTCTTTTATAACATTATATATATTTATAAAACAACAAAAATATGCCCCGCATTTGTGAATTATTTGTTTCTTTTTTATCGAGAAATAATAAACTAACACTTTTGTGTGGCTTCTTTTTCAATTTGGTCTTTTTTTTGTAAATTATTATACTTATACTCGTTAAATTTAAATATATAATTGTAATTTTATAAAAATTTCTTAAACAAAACATAATTTATTACGGAGTCTAGCCTAAGTCGAAAGTTTATAATTATTTAAATAAAAACAAATAATCTGTAAATCTATTAAAAAAAAAATTATTTAATTTCTTAAAAATTATTTTCCATAATTTATCTGAAATTGCAAAAACCTAAATTCTAATAAATAAGTAAATAATATAATTGTACATTTTATTTAAGAAAAATTGTCTTATTTTTATATTAAAAAAAATAATTAGTGTGATTTAAGGAAAATTTTGATTAATTGTTTTGTTTTATTTTGTAAACTAAAAATTTTGTTTTGTTTTATATAAACAAATAAGTTTTAATGTTTTAAAATTATTGAAATTGTAGTTTAAAATAAAAAATTAAAATACATCAATAGTTAAATATGCAATAAACACTATAAATTGGTAAATATTAGTGTGCTTATAGAGGAAGACGTGAAATAAAATTAAATAATTTATGTTAAAAAAAAGATGCATTTTTATTTGGTTTATCTTTTAGTTATTTGTATGTATTTTGGGTGAGAACACTGTGTTACTTTTTCATCTGCTATTACCCCTTTCAGAAGAGGAAACAAGTTGTTTCTTCTAAAATTTGATTCTTCTAAAATCTCCTGAAAAGAAGAAGCATGAGAAAACATAATTGTAGGATTCGTCGTTTAAAGTCACTTAAATGAGCTGCGACCTGCGAACACGAATAAATCTTTTAAAGCAATTTCTAGAGCACAATATTTTGCGTTAAATTAGTTCAAGTTGAAAAATTTTGTATTTTAATATTATCTAAATACGTGACCAACAACTAATCATCTGGGAATTGTTAAGGTCAAGAGTTAATTCGCAATCAGCAAAATTAGGACGCATTCCAAAGACCGGTGATGACACTTTACAGTTGCTATGTGAATGAAATGTTAAAATTCGCGACTATTTGCCATTCACAGTTCGCTAGTCGTATCTCAAGAAAAACGCAAACAGTCGGTTTTCCCCCAGTATCATAAAATCTATGGGTTTTTCCACGATCTTGTCATGGATTTTTATTATTATTACGTTCACAACTAAAAAAATATGCACTACTGGGTCGCACGAACTTGCTCTTACGCGCGATCACATTGTGGTTCTATAGTTTGAAATAAATTAGCTATGTCAGTCTATATTTTATCCATTTGCCAAAACTTAGTTTAGTTGCAGGTGGTATTATGTGAGTATACAAAAATTAACAATATAGCCTAGTGTTGCACATATGCAATATGCATGAAAGGAAATTATATTATTTAAACTGGTAAATTGTTTTAAATCAACAAAATTAGAAAGAAATTGATTAAAATACTTAAATCTGTTTTAACACAACGCGATGTACACCATCTGATTTCTTATATAAATCTTAATTTATGAGAAAAAAACATTTGAAAATCGTAGGAGCGGTTTTAAAAATAATCAATTTTTTATATATAAAATTTCGTTAGCATTTTTGAGAAAAAAAAATTGGTAAGCCAATTTTAAGTATTTATTAATGTTGCGTTAAAAATTGAACTCCACAAACAAATCTGCTACCAGTTTTCGAAATATCGAATTTTCAAAAAATAATTTTAATTTTTTTTTTTTTTAAATCCAAAAATTATTTTGTATATAATTTTGATACGGTTTTTTATTTTAATTTTTTACAAGCTTCTGTATAAAAAATCTAATTTTATTCGGTTGATCAGATGTTGAGATATTCGAAAATCAAAGAAACCGTTCTATGAGAGGTACTGTTAATAAACGTAAAATATAAAATTTAAAAATTTTAAATGGTAGATCGTACTAATTTTAACACACACAAACATTTTTATCAAAATCGTAGGAATCGTTTTTGAGAAAAAAAAACATTTTTCTTAACGGTTTTTAAACATTTGTATGGGAGGCACCGTTATTTTTGGGTATTAGAATAATTTTTGTCAAAAATCTTCTAGATAAAGTTGAAAAACTGGTATTTACCAAGTTTAATAAAAATCGAATAAGTCGTTTTTGAAATATTGAGTTTTCAAAAAAAATTTAAACTTTTTTAAAAATCTATTTTTTAAAAAATTTTTGGAAATTTTGGTACACAATATTATTTAGAATGTGTCAATAATTCTTTATAAAAAAATTGATCAGAATCAGTTTAACCATTTTCTAGAAAAGCGAAAATCAAAAAAATGGTTATTTGAGAGGTACCATTAATAACCATTTTTCGGAACCATTTTTTTATTAAACGGCAACTTATAACTAGCTATTTAAATTTATTGAGTTCTTAAAAACAAATTCGGTAGTGCTGGTTTCGAGAAAAATAAGTTTTTCCTTTTTGGCCAAGAAATTTTGTATGACAGCTACTGTTAGTTTTGGTCCTATAAAAAAAGAGAAAAAAAAAATGTGGGGGGAATGTCCAAAAAACGCTAAGTACCAAGTTTAAAGAAAATCGACCCATCCGTTTAGGCTGTAGTCGAACCGACAGACAGACAGACTGACGTTTTTGCGAGACCAACTTTTTTCGTCTTCGTATTTCTTTTAAAAATAAAGTCCTAAACGAAGTTTCTACTACAAGAATTCGCAGATAAATTTTTGTTAACATGGGTAACCAAGGGTACGCCAAAGTAAGCGATTTCTTAAATTAACGATAAATGATGAACAAATTGGACAAAGACCTTCACTGTAAAACGATTTTTTTCAAAAACCACACCCTAAAATATTCCCAACCAGGTCCGGGAAGCCCTATATAGTATGTAAATTATGAAGTCTGAAAGAATTTTCGAGAATTCGCAAGTGTGGTGTGAAGAAATCTAAATTGTAAATTGATAAAATTAAAGTACGCCTTTCACTCTAACGTACGTCAACTATGCTACAATGTTGAGTTTCTCAAGGTCATATATTTAATTTTGATCGTAATTAATAAGCGTTTAGTTTGAGTTCTAAATTATTTTTTTCTCTGACCGACGGCCGCAACGAATAGCAGAATACAAGTTATCACGTGAAAAAAAATAGCAAAAAAAAGGATGTTCATGTTCGACTTTGTTGTTTTTCCTCCTCCTACTCAAATTGACGGAGAAAAATCTCTGAGGCTTCAGAAACCTAATCTGGTTAAATGTGAACATCGTCATAAATAAATGTGGATAGATCTAGTTTGTGTGATAGAAGGACAGGTGTTTAGGGGACGACTAATGAACATCTCCAGGAGGAAAAAATTGACGATTCCATAATTCACATGGCCAACTTCTTCTCTTCCCTCTTCACCTTCAGCATTTACTTCAAAGTTTTACTAAAAAAATATCTTTATTTTGCAGGGAATACCTCTGATTAAATATTTATAAAAACGCATTTGAACTGATAATACTTTATAACATTTATTTTCAATAAAAGAAAAATATTCCACTGGGGAATTTTTTGATGGAATTTTGTTTTTACAATTTTAGTTATACGAAAACAACTAATGTTTATCTGCGTTTGGCAGTTACACAATTTTAATTATTTTTTTTTTTTTAATAATTTTGTGATTATAATAGATGGTGTGTTGGTTTAGCTATAATTTTTGTTATTTAATTACAAAAGAAAATTTTTAATATACACATTTAAATTTATGAACAATGAAAGTATAGTTGATCAAAATAGAAACAAAATATACAAGTATATGTAAGTTCAGATTTGTTTCTCTGCTGGTTTAGTATTAATTTTGAATGCGCGTTTTTAGACAAGTTTTTTTTTTAAGGAATGTTTGCTTTATTTTGAAATTAAAAACGTGCAAAAGGTTTTATTGGCCAAGAAATAAAAACAGAATAACAAAAAACAAGAAAAACATTTTATTCTTATTTATGGTCTATATTTTCAGTTTGATATTTGCAAATAATTTTTTTCTTACGATTTAAGAGAGTTTAACACATAATGAATGAAGGATAATCGACAATCAAAGAAGAGAACGAAAAAAGAAAACAAAATTAAATTAAATTAATTTAAGCAAACTATAAGCGCATTTTTGTTATTCGGTGCTCTCGCGCTTAGTTGGCAGTCACTCGACTGTTCGCGTAGAATTGTTGGGCAGATAAGAGCAACGTCAGCACATAGATGCAAGCTGCAATCCAACAGTTATAGGCGTTCTGTAAATACAAAAAAAAAACAATCAATTTATTTAATACTTCTAACACAAAGATACAAAAATAATTGTATTGCAATATTTATCATGGGAAGGGGTCCGAAACCAACAAATCAAGGTATGAATATTTTACAAATCATCATAACTGAGACAAAAAAAAGTTCACATAGAATTAGCGGAAGAAAGCTAGCTAAAGACCGAGTTAGCTGGAGAAGGTTGTTGAGCCGTACTCCTTACTGTATCGACATCTGAAGCAAGCATTGCGCATAGTCAAAGAACACAAGACACTTTATAAACCGTTGCAGTTAGGCTGCCCAAGCAGAAGAAAGCAAGTCGGTTTTCAAAGCTTCTTCGCGTTCGATACTCCATAAAAATGCCATAGTATAGGTATCGCCGTATTTACTCAAGCTGAGCATCCAGGATCACTCATGAATATGGAATATTTTGTTTTATGAAGGTTTTTCAAATATATACATATGGCCAACGATGATAGACATAACTCCATTTGCTCCTCTAGTAGTACAAAGTTAGGTTTTCTGTTTCATATGATTTGTTACTTCCATATTATAAGGCCAAACTTGACTGGAATAAAGAACTTCTCTGACTTACAGCTTTCGATGAGGTTGCTTTGTTGGGTGGTGGATATAAAAACTCAATATGATTTTATTTTCCAAATGCAAAAGTTGCCTATGCCTAGTCTAGTCTAGTTGTTTTCAATGCAATAACAGAGGCGGTAGGTAAACCTTTTTTCCTTCTTTCTCAATCTGTTTTACAATATTTGTTTGGTATATGAATGTCTTGCTCGCTTAAATTTGACTAGGTACTACTTTCATCTTATCAATAATAAATAATTAAAGCATTCATAGGGCGTAAACTTAAAACTTGTATTATGAAGAGATGATGGACATCCCCGCATAGCCTTTATTCGTAGCGATTAACAAACAAATAATTAACTGCGAGTTTAAGTACGAGGTGGAGCGATATTTAAAGTTACCTGATTGTAAGCAGCATTAGCAGCCGAGTAGAAATCATCGATTGTCTCATATTTTTCCCCCAAGGGCAGATCTTCGATGAGTGCCACACTGTGGATGTAGAAGAACAATCCCATCAGTGTCTGAAATTATTTCAGAAAGAAAATAGTTTATTTAATCAACAAATACATTGGATTGTAGAGAAAAATAAAATATTGCGTAGAAATATTCCAAGCCAAGAACATTTTTCTTGGCAATCAAATTTTTGCAATCGATTTTGCTCGTTACAATCAAGGTTGATTTTGCTTACCAATTGGATGATTCCCCACACAGAAATGATAAGACCGCAAAGGGACAATTTAGGACCACAGATTTTCATTTTGATTGGGTGGATAGATTCTCCAACAGATCGTGAAATAAAGCAAATAAAAATATTTTATTAATCACTCTTCCCGTTGGAATATGACTTTTTGTATGAAGAAAAATGTCAGTCAGGTGAAAATCATGTGACAGCTTGAATGTTGAGAAAAAAAAGTATAGAACAAAATTTCGCTCATATTTAGATGTTGGTAGTACTGAGCGAATTTGTTGGAATGTTATGGAATGAAAAACAGAGTAGGTTCGAAGGTGAAACTTTTAAAATTCTTTTTGAGCTGAATGGGCGCATTCACTAATGTAGTTTCTACGTAGCAAAAATTCAACTATAGCTTTGTGAATGCAAAATTGCACTACAAAGCTAGTCAATCCTAAACGGTCATATTAATGACAGATGAAGAGATGTTAAGGCTTATGTCGTTTTCGTTTGGATTTCGGAACTGTTCCATTCCTATCTAAAATGGGAAATTTGGAGTAAAAGGAGTGAAAAAGGAGTAGCTCCGGACGTCCACTCGAAAACGACATTAACTACATAAGCCAAAAAGTACTTTTGTACAAAAGTAAAAATATTTTTTTTCCCGCTAGCCCAGTTGTTTTGTGAAAAAGAATATACAAATTTTTTTTTAAACCAAAATTTAAGCTTTCTGCATCATTTTTATAAGTTTTCCAGTGGGAAAAACTATTCCAAAATGAGTTTGAAAATTTTCACTTTTGTACTTTTTCACTTTTTGGGCTTATGTAGTTCAGCCTTTAAATAAGAGACATTTGTGTTTTGAGAACTTTTAATAAACTTTTTTTACAGCTTAAACTAAACGAAATGTATATTTTCATATTGCATCATTAATTTCATTTTAAAAATATCTTCTACCAAAAATTAAACTTGTATTTTCATCGAACAGCTGATCGTGAAATGTCAAAATCATTATCCACTAACTTTGTAGCCGAAAATTTTCCAATAGGTTGGAGGGGAAATTTCAACTAAGTTCTTGGTTGTTTTTAGCCAATCACAGTAAGTTGACTACGTAGAAACTACATTAGTGAATGCGGCCAATCTATTTGATGGCTTCATCTAAAAATTACCCCTTTTTAGAAATAATACAATCAAAAACTTTTATATGAATAAAAAGTTTGTTCCGTATCTACTCCTCCATGAAATCTAGAAGAAAAGACTCGGAAAATCCTATCATTTTATTCATAACGGGTGATTTTTTGGCTGGTTTGGTTTTGGCAACACTGGTTTTGACAGCTGACGTGTGTTTAGTACCTTGTGTCACTGTCAAACAGCTTCAGTTTGGTTTGCAATTTAACCATGGATCGTCTTACAAATGAACAACGCTTGCAAATTATTGAAATTTACTATCAAAATTCGTGCTCGGTTCGAAATGTTCATCGCGCGCTGCTTGTGTTCAGCGATGAGGCTCATTTTTGGTTGAATGGGTACGTAAATAAGCAAAATTGCCGCATTTGGAGTGAAGATCAGCCAGAAGCATTGCAACAGCTACCAATGCATCCCGAAAAAGCCACTGTTTGGTGCGGTTTATGGGCCGGCGGCATTATTGGGCCTATTTCTTCAAAGATGATGCGAATCGCAGCGTTAAGGCTCTCCCAAACCAACGCGAAACATTCGCGCGAATATGCGACGACTGAATAATGTTCGAAGATTCGCATCGCGCCAGTGTGGGTGCTCCCATTAATATCCATGTAAATAAATTAAGACAGGCGAAAGTTTCGTCGTCGTTCCGAAGTATTCGCGTTGGTTTGGGAGAGCCTTTACTGTCAATGGTGAACGCTACCGAGCGATGATATCAAACTTTTTTTTGCCCGAAATGGAAGTTCTTGACTTGCATGATATGTGGTTTCAACAAGACGGTGCCACATGCCAAACAGCACGCGAAACAATGGCACAATTGCGAGGCGAGTTTGGTGAACAGTTAATTTCACGTTTCGGGCCGGTCAATTGGCCGCCTAGATCGTGCGATTTGACACCATTAGATTATTTTTTGTGGGGGTATGTCAAGGCTAATGTCTATAGGGACAAGCCCGCTTCGATTGACGCACTGGAAGCCAACATCCATGCATTCATTCGTGAGATACCGGCCGATATGTGTGAAAGAGTATGCCAAAATTGGACTCAGCGGATGGGCTACCTGAGACGCAGCCGCGGTCAACATTTGCATGAAATTATCTTTAAACATTAAATTGCAAGGTTCAAACTATCGATTCAAATAAATATTTCGTTCATTTTTTCGAATTTTTTGTGTTTTTTTTTAAAAAAAAGTTCTAAACCTCTTAAAAAATCACCCGTTACTTGCAGAATAGGGCCCGTGAAGTTGAAGGCTTTCAAACGAACGTAAAACATTCGATAAAACTTCGTTGCCCAATTGACAGAAAAATTCGCGGATAGTGCCATTTTCATCAAATTCCCATTTTTTAAAGGTGTTTGGTTGAACATTAAAAATATATTTTCGTAACCTTTCTATATTAACCACATCTATGAACACTGTTGTTTTTGAAAGGAACGAAAAAAAATGTTGACAACCAAAGAGGTCATCCTCTATCTATCAGCTGTCATCCCGGAAAATCTGTAGAAAAAAAATGTCACAGGTTGAAGCAGATAAAAATCGGTTTTTGCAAGAAAATAACTGAAAATATATAATTATAAAGTCGACACAAAATTAACATATCGAAAGCAAAAAAAAAAAACAAGTACATTTTATTAATTTTTTTTTCTATTTCTTTGTTCATTTTCTTTTTGTTTACGAAAAAAACCAAGTCTCGGTTTTTTTTAATTTGTTGTAACAAATGAATGTTGCTGATTCATTTTACCAAACCTTTAACAAATCTCTAGAAGGATTCGCATTGCAAACGGAGAATTTAATAAATGTTTCAATTAAATTCGCACTGAATCTGCGTACGCAATTTAATCAAGCGACTGACGCCTTCCAGAGTCCAATCGAGTTCACTGAACTGCAAATAACTCTGCTAAAGGTGCTGCTTCTGATTTTGCTAACAAATTTAATTTTGATTGGTTTTGCTTGGCGTAAATTCGGAGAAGTTATCACCGAGAAATTTGTTGAACCAAGTAAGTTTAGGCCCTCGCAGATGATGAGAGAATGATTTTACGGTTCCGAAATTCCACAGGCACTTTGAAAGAAATTGAAGAACTCAAGCTCTCTGTTGCGAAGCTAAAACTGCCCAAGGAGCATTCGCCAAGAATTTAAATCAAAATGTCAAATCGTATTCGGAAGTTCTTTTCCCGCAAAAAGGAAGAAGCTAAATTCAAGGTTACTCTAAAAATTTTGTGTTTATTTTGCCATTGATGACGTGGATTTCATCTATTGCAGCTCAAAGTCGGTAACATAGGAACTGGTCATCAGTTGAATGCACCCTCTGCACCATCGTCATCCAATCGTCCTCCACCCAAAGACGCCTATATTCCACCGAAACGTCAAGAACTTAGCAATGAAGCCAAAGCAGCAGCAGCTGCTGCCTTGGCTCGAGTCGAAAAGAAGGACAACAAGGAATTCAACACTTCGTTGGCTGCAATCAAGGCGCAAGCTAAACGTGAACTAGAAGCCGAGAAAAAACTCAAAGAGGAAGCAGCATCTGGGTCGGAAAGAAGCGGTGTAGAACCAGCGAAGGACGTAGTTGAAAATAAGAATTTAGCTTGCCATGGTGTGTTCTTTCGGTGTCCAATGATTGGCGAAGAAATTCTACCCAAAAAGGAGTGGAAAGTGAAGATCAAAGAATTCCTATACCAACAGCTGGAAACGGAGAAAGCGCTGACAGCTTGTCTAATGATATACAACTGTAACACTAAGGAAAAGGTATGTCACTGGCTTAAGAGTTGCAGCTTGTATACAAAACAAAATTGATAAAAAAGGCAACTCTATTTAGTTTCATATATATTTTTTGGCTTTTTCTTTACAGGCTGAGGACTGCGTTGCCACGCTCTCCAAATACATTGAGAACCTCATCAACCATCCAGATGAAGAAAAATACTGCAAAATCAGAATGACCAACAGGTTATAAATTTTAAACAAAATCCCGCATCAACAAACGAAAATAAGTTTTAAATATTTTATCTTCAGAATCTTCTGTGAAAAAGTTCGATATGTGGAAGGTGCCCTGGACTTTCTTCATGGAGCTGGATTTAGGGAGCAAGAAATCGACAACGAACCATTTCTACTTTGGTGCAAAGACAACCTTGAACCAGATATGGATCTCTCAGTTCTACTCGATGGCCTTCAGAATGCCGAACTGATTCTCTTAGAATTGGATCGAAATATTCAAGTGCTTTTGCCAATGCAAGCAAAACGCACCGAATTGCCGATGGATTTCTTCCGTATCTCACCAGAAGAGATAAAACGTGAACAACAACTTCGAAGTGAAGCCATCGAGAGTGCACAGATATTGAAGACCAAAGCAATGCGTGAACGTGAAGAACAGCGTAATCTAAGAATGTATCGATTTGCATTGATTCGCATTAAATTTCCCAATGGAATATATCTACAGGTTTGTATGAATGTTATGATGTACCTACATACATGCCTTAATGGTTTCGAGTCGTTATTCGTTATAATTTGTATTGCAGGGCACCTTTAATGTTTATGAAAAACTTGGCGACATTTATCAATTTGTGCAGTCATGTCTGGCAGATGAGGCAATGGAGTTTAGCTTAACTCTAAGTGGTAGCCAGTTCTCTGATCAGGATATGGACAAGTCTCTTTATGACTTAAGGTGAGTTTTAAAGAGATTTAAAATTAATTAGTCTCTGTTAATGTATATTTTTCTGTCTTCTTTTGTTCAGACTCATTCCAAGTGTGATGTTTCTATTTATTGCTGCGTCTATGAATGTATCTGATGAGAATTACCTTAAAGAAGATCTCTTAATGCTTATCCAACCTATGTAATATCCAGACGATGTACTCTACAAATACCTGTTATAAAGCTTGTAAAGCACCTTATCGGTAACTCAACTTTAGCTGAAAGATGAAAAACTTAATTATTGATGATGATTAAATATTCAACAAACAGCACAATAAGATATTGCGGATGTTCAATCCATCATCATCACATTACCATGTTGTTGTAATTTGTTTTAAAAATTTTCCATTCTTAATCTTATTTATAGAAAGAAACAAATTGATAAAAACTATTTATTACTTCAACGAAAATTCTTTCTGTTCTCATATTGCAATATGAAAAAAAAGATACGAAAGTATTGGCTCCTACAACTGTTTTTTTAGTTTTCAAATACAAATTCCATCGATAAATTGGAAAATTTACAAGAACATTCCAACATTAAGGCATAAACATTAACTACACATGACACATTTTGGTACTTCTACTAACGGCTAATGTTAAAGAAGAAAAACTGTCATAAAGTATCAAAAGGGTTTTGTAGGAAATTTATTCAAGTTTTCTGTGTCATCAGTATAGTTGCTCACATATTAGTGATCATAAATAAACGCTCGTTTTTGTATTCAGTCGTGTATCTCGGGCCAATAAAATCAAATTAAGACAGAATAAAGATAAGGTTATCTAACCAATTTGGGAAATTGTACCCTCGAAAAAAAAACTGGAACGTTTTTGTCTAGTGCTATTTCTTATTATATGATAACGGAATATTGAATCTAAAATAAAAATGTTTTGATCCGTCGAAATTATCTGATGTGATAGATCAAACACAATTTTTCTTACGCTTTTTCGCAAACAGGCATCTCTAGCGCATGTTTTTGATGTTTTTTTTTTTTGCAAGAAACCTTGAAAGCCTTTACAAAGCTTTTTGATTATATTTTATGTTCATATAAATACAGCTAAACGATTGCTCCCCTAATTTATTTGAGGTGTATATATTGTTTCATTTCCACGATTGAAATAGGTACAAATTTTTTATCAAATCGAAATTTTGTTTTAGAAAAAAAATCAATATTTTTTAACTTCATGATAAACTCTGTTTAGTATTTCAATTTTGAGATCGTCCTGCACACTCAATGGAAGTTTTAGCATATAACTATCAAGGGTTTTATAATAGTCTTCATTTCTACTTCTTCCAGCACCAGCACTTGATGTATCTGCACTGGTTATTTCAGAATGCATGCCCAACCTGATGAAAAATATTTACTTACTTCTTCAAAATAATCAAACCGTTTAACAAACCTTTCATTGCTTTCCACCGAATCTAACCTTCTTTTCTTTACATCACTTGGGGGTGCTATTGCAGTTGAATTGGTGCCACCAGGAAGTTCTTCTATTTCGCTTGGTATATCTTCTATCTCGAAAGATACCTCTTCTGTGTCTGCCTCTATCTTTTCTTGAAATTTCGACACTGGCATTTGAGGAACTAGTTCTTTTAAATAATTCTTGTTCTCTTCATACTCGATGGCAGAATATGGTTCTGAATTACTGCATGAATCTTCGTCCGTCATACATTCTATTTTGGAATTGTTTCTGAATTAAGGAAATGCGAAAAATAAGCAATTAATAAATACACGCAATTTAAAATCAATATTACCGTGAATCTATGTGGTGTTTTAAAAACGCAAGTTGACTCATATATCTCCATTTACAATTTGTCTTCGCTCTCACTTCCCTCACGTAGCGGTCACGAAGGGATCTCCAACGATGTTGGCATTCCTTTACTGTATTTTAAGGATGTAGATATACAATTTTCATATGAAAGATACATACATAAACAACACAACAAAAATAACAATTTCGACATTACCATCCGATCTCACATCAGCAGCAACTCTCAGCCATGCCTTCTTTTTTACAGCTTTCTTTCGATAAGAAATGGAATACTTATTAAAAAAACAGTCATGCTTTTGTATAGCGACGATTAATTTTTCTTCGAAATTCATTTCCGTCGATGTATCTTATGTGGTTTTCCAAACAAGTTGATCCTTTTCAGATTTCACTTTCCAAACAACCAACAAAATTGATATTTTTTGTGGTCTCTCGATTTAATGGCAGATCTACACATGCTTTCACAATAACCAAAGTGACATTTCTAAACGTCGTCCTCTCCTCATCAGTTTGACGTACTTTTGGTAAGGCATTTGCTAATGGCCTTTTCGATTGGTAATCCGGGAGAACGATTTGATACGTGTGAACCCTTCTGGAACGATTCTGAAAACAAAATCAGAAGCTCTTTTCTTCTTTTCAGAAGAGGAACTGTCATTCTGACCCCAATCGAAAAGGCCATTAGAGCTTAGAGGATATTAGGGTCTCCCAAACCAAAGCGAATATTTCAGAACGACGTCGAAACTTTCGCCTGTCTTAATTTATTTACATGGAGATTAATAGGAGCACCCACACTGGCGCGATGCGAATCTTCGAATATTATTCTGTCGTCACATATTCGCGCGAATGTTTCGCGTTCGTTTGGGGCAGCCTTTATTCAGTCGTCGCATATTCGCGCGAATGTTTCGCGTTGGTTTGGGACAGCCTTAATATGTCTGCTATTACACGACGACTTTTGCGTCGTGACCACAGATTAGCCACATGAAGATGAGAATCCCCGGCAGCCATTTTAATTTGCCTACAAGCTTGAACTGGCAGTTATCAGATAAAAAATGAGAATGTGTGCATAAAAACCTCACACATAGACAGTAGGGATCTTCACAGACCTGGTTAAATTGTTGTTGCAATTCACATCTATTCATCGACGCGGGAAAAAATTACAAATACAACAATGTAAACAAATGGGTTTTGGAGGGTGAAACGTACGAAACATTCTCATCTTCATATGACTAATCTGTGGTCGTGACTCTTCTTCGAATTCTTCTTTGAAATTTCGTCCTGTGAGTCGTACGCTATGACACCATGACTCTTGAGTCATGACTCAAATTTGGCAATTCTCTATAATTTTTCTTCGGTAATGATAGCCGTGTTTTTTTTGCAAGTCCATATGGATTTGTCGAAAAAAACGACATCGGGACCAATAGTTTTACACGTAAATACAACAACAACTTAAATCCATATGGACTTAGCTAAGTCCAGATAATTATCGGGACTTACGTACTGTAAGTAAGAAGTTCCTAAGTCCCGATGTCGTTTTTTTCGACAAATCCATATGGACTTGCAAAAAAACACACCTGATATTCTCGTAGCAACCAAACAAACAACAAACATAAATGAAACGATTTTGTTCCAGCATAGAAATTCTCTATGCTCTACACCTTAGCAACCGCAGCTATAAGTACATGTGCGCTCCACAAATAACGAAAATAAATAAAGCAATTTGCTAAAATAACAAACAAGAAATAAAATAATGTCAAAAATGAGTCGCCGAAATTTGGCCCACGACTCATAGGGCAGTTGTTTTCCGTCTCATTTTTCTTCTCTTTTGCACTCATTATGTTCGAAAAGAGTCACGACGCAAAAGTCGTCGTATAATAGCAGACTATGGAGTGCTTGTTTTTATTCGAATGCAAAGCTTTCATAGGGGTCGCTGTTCAAGTTACGGTCACTGAGTTTTCTGCACTTTGGAGAAAAAAACTAAAAATGAAGATATTAAAATCTTTAAAATAATAAACAAACCCTTATTTATTTCAAGAATTACTAAAAAGTAGAACAATTCAGAAAGAAAATAAGCAAATTATGACTTATAATTGATAGCAGCTGTCGATATCTTCTAATACTACGTTTTCATTAGAGCAAATGAGGTAATTTCGTTGAAAATTTCCAAATTCGATTCCAAATTTCCTCATTTCCCATACAAATTCACATTTCGAAATGAGGTAATTTCAACCAAATTTGCACTAAATTCCGTAGGAAATTACGTGAACACTTTATGACCACAGCCAAGTGGACTTCATTCAATGTGGAATTCATTGAAAACAACAAAAACAAGCCAGATCAAAGTCAAAATGAAATGAGGTGTCAAACGAAATTAGCAAATTTGAGATGAAAACACCTTTTCTGTAAATTGCGAAATTACCTCATTTCGGCTCTAATGAAAACGTAGTATAAGGCCAGGCGTGCACATGCAACTAAACAGTTTGGTTTCAATTTTGAGCACTCGGGAAATAGTTCCCCTTATCATGGCCCCAGGCACTACAATGCATTAGGGATTGGAACGAGCACTGCATATTATATATCCTCTAAGGCTTAGAGGCGTATAAATAAAAGAAAAAGACACAATTAATAAAAAGAAACTACAATAGTTAATAATTTTTGTTGTTGTTTTTATAATTTAGAATAAAATTAAAAAAATTACAACGTACATTATATTTATACTAGAGTAACATTTTTTATTTTGCAGAATGAAAGCGTTCGTTTCATATCAGTCATCTACATCTATTGCGAAGCACAGATTAGCCACATGAAGATGAGAATCCCCGGCAGCCATTTTAATTTGCCTACAATCTTGTACTGTCAGATATCAGATAAAAAATGAGAATGTGTGTACAAAAACCTCACACATATACAGTAGGGATCTTCACACACCTGGTTAAATTGTTGTTGCAATTCACATCTATTCATCGACGCTTGATGAAATTACAAATACAACAATGTAAACAAATGGGTTTTGGAGGGTGAAACGTACGAAAGATTCTCATCTTCATGTGGCTAATCTGTGTTGTGAAGTACAGAAGAATGGACATTCATTCTTTTGGCGGTTTAAGGCTCTCCCAAACCAACGCGAAACATTCGGCGCGACAACGAAACTTCCGCCTGTCTTAATTTAATTACATGGAGATTAATGGGAGCACCCACAATGGCGCGATGCGAATCTTCGAACATTATTTAGTCGTCGCATATTCGCGCGAATGTTTCGCGTTGGTTTGGGACAGCCTTTACTGAAAAAAATGCAAATTTGTCATTCGTGTAAATCCAGCATTTTTTTAGGAAGTAAACGAACAGACCTATTGTTTTTCTTCTGAAAATGCAGAAATCTTTTAGATCTCATACAACTGAACTGGCTAATTTCTTTGTACCGGTTTTTGTTGACAGAAGATAGAACATCAGAAAATGAGAAAAGTCAAAAGACGCCGCCTCTCACAGCTGTTTCTCCAGTTACCCTTTGGTTTTTCGTTTCATCCAAAGCAAAAGCAATTAGCGAATACCAAATCAAAAGAAAATGAATCGTTGTTTGCCTAATTTACAAGAAATAGCTAAATAAAATTAAAATATTAAATACAATATTCTCAAACAGAGAGAAATAAATAACAATTCTTCGCCTAATCAACAAATAAGATCCAGAATTATCTTGGAAAGAATAATAATAAAAATATAAACCCAGGTTTCTGCATGCAAATTATCATCCCTGTCTACGCGCAGTATTTCTATTTAAAGTGTTGTGGGATTTTCCATGGTACGGTAGATTTTAATTAGCTGTAATTAATTTTTTTTATCAGATTTTTCATAAATTTTTCTTTTTTAACATTCTGAAGGTCTACGACACATACGAGAAAATGATTGATGAGCAGCTTATTGACGAAGTGGAACAGCATGGAGTTATCTACAATCGGCAAAAATATTGCATCAATATGGGTGCTGCTTCTGCAAATGGAGTTGGTGGCGGCAGCAGCGGTGGAGTCAACAAGTACGAAACCAAAGATGAGGCTTGGCAGGATATTGCATTGAATTTACGATCTGATGGTAAGTTGTGTTTTGCCTGGTTTTGTTTAAATACAAAATTTAAAGGCTATACCTGGGTCTGGGTGATCTCTATTAGATGAAAAAAGACAAGTTGTTGAAAAACAATTATGTACATACATGTTTACAATGAGTTTAAAGCTTTATGCACAGATTATAGTCAACCAATGCATGTTTACTATAATAATATTTGTACTGCATCTTTATTAAGAAATGCAGTCTGTATATTTTCGTCGTTCAATGAAAACTCCCTAAGTACATATTTTTTCGACATGAGATACTTCTTTTGAAAACGCTATTTTAAACTAAATGTCGAAATGAATAGTTCTGCAAAAGTTCCCTAGTCCTAAATAATATTTCTAAATTTAAAAAAATCCTAAACTCAAAAATTATCAAATTCTTGTCTATAAAAAAATCACAAACAAATGCAAAACTCCGAACAAAATAGAAATAGACTAAGGGAGTTTTCATTGTACGACGACGGTATAATCCATTCTTTAATATGGACAAAAATTGCTTATTTTCCTTAGTAAGTTGCGTAAATGTTGAAATTATCCATTCCCTAGTCTCTCTTTGCAAATTTGCTTTTTCAGCTTAAATTCACTATTACCGAAACCATAGCCATCATGATTAGTAATTCAAAAATTCTAATAAAACATAACTCTTGCTAATTTGCAAGTAAAATCGAGCTAATTACTTATCGTAATTTGTAATTGAATTAGAAATAGAATGTGTACTTGAAACTTTTTCAATTACAAATGATACAGAGTACCTAATGGGTAATTCATTTTTTCTTTTTTCGATTAATGTTGTAATTTATTACAAATTTAGCAAAAATAGTTCGTAAATGACACTTTTGTAATTAACCATTACGCTTTATAATTTGTAGTTAGCAAAATCAAATTACCCATTACTGTGTGTAATTTTTAATTCACAAATCTAATTGCTCATTGTGTAATCAATCGAAGAAAAAAGTTGTTCGAGATGTTTTAATCCTTTTAAGGGCCCTTATTGCGAGTGTCGTTTGTTTATCTATAAACGAGTTTTGTCGAAAAGCTATCCAGATAGCTTTGGATACAAATTTTAACGCGCCCAACGTTTTGGTACGATCGACTTTTATCGAATCGAAAGTTAAACAAGACTCGCAATAAGGGCCAATATCTTCTAAAATCTCTTGTACCTCTCACACGAAAAAACAAAATCGTAGGAAGTTTTCTGTATTTTTCATAATGCCTCTTGGTTGAACGCATACTTATGTGGTTTTCGTTTCGACCAAAAAAATCGATTTTTCTTTGATTTTTTTGATTTGTGACAAGTTTTTCCTTTCCTTTCGACCAAAAAAATCGAATTTTTGTCGATCTGAAGTCGATTTTGCAGATCTCGATTTTTAGCAAGATTTACACAGATTTTCACACGCACTTGCACACACATCAAAGAAAAGTGACTTTTACCAGTGTTGTTTTAAAAAAGACACTCATACAATCATAAAACAAAATAAAATCACGTTTTGTGTTCGTTTTGCCAGTAAAATTTAAGATCTGACACCCAAATCTGAAGTGGTCGAAACGAAAGCCACATAATACTATACTACGTGAAGTAGTGTGAATAAAATATCACAAAATTGTTGAGCGGGGAGATTTCTTTCACTCACCTTAACTTCGTACCATCCTAACCAAGAAACTGAAAGTTGCTGGAAACACACTTTCCTCGTGTGAAAGGTACTATCAAACAGAAGGTATGTTTGGTAACGTGGAAATTCTTACAATTTTTCACAACTCTGTTTTAAAACCCATAAGAAATAATAAGAAATTTCATCTTACCAAACGGACCTTTATTTATCAATTTATTAGCGCTTGAAACTCCCCATTTACACGAGGAAACAATTTGCTGGAAATTTTTTACGTTTTCTTTTAAAGTCTTAAAATCTCGCGTCTCAGTGTAAACCACATCGTGCATTTATTTCATTCCAATTTTCGCCACTAGGCGATGTGTATGTAATTGTCAGTAGCGAAATCGAACACATCTATTAAATGTCATACAAATGGCAAAAAAAAAAAAACAACTAAAAAGAATAAACAAAAATAATAAAATGGATAATCTAAAAGCTGAGGTAAATAATAATTGATTGCTAAAATTTTTAAAATATATTTATTTTAGTATTTAACTTAAAGATATTAAATGAACTGCTTGAGTCGTCTAGTAGTGAGGACGGAGATGAAATTTTGGAAATGATTTTTGATTCCCTCTACGAAGAATCTGCAGAAGAACATCAAAAACATGATGCCGTGGAAAATTTCATGAGCACTGTAGATTCCTTCAGTGATTCGGATTTCAAGTTCCATTTTAAATTGAAGCGTTCAACCGTCGAGAATTTAATATGTAGGTATTTATCATGAATAATAGTTCGCCAATATTGTGAATAAAACCTTAGTGTTCGTTTTGCAGCTGCCTACGCCCAGTCTGGCTTTTCGCCAACATCTAGACATGGTGGCAAATGCAAAATTGGAGCGAGGAAAGAAATATATATGTATGTATGGTACATTTGCAACACTATTACATTTGGACAGCTTGGAGATTTATTTGGAGTTACGAAGTCTTCCAGCTGGACCGCAGTTCAACGTGTTTCTAACTGGCTAGTTGCAGATCGTCGTAAACATGTTAAATGGCCACAATCTGAAGCTGTGCAAGAAAATTGTCGGAAATTTGAAGCAATGCATAGAATACCTGGTGTAATTGGCGCAATAGGTTGCACCCATATCAACATCATTACCCCAAGAGTTAAAAAAAAGCGCTTTTTAAATCGAGAAAAGAATTCTTTCACAATCATTCTGCAAGTTGTTGTCGATGCAGACAACAAACTTATCGATTTAAGTTGTGGAGAACCAGGATCTATGCATGACAGAATAGTTCTGCAGAGATCGCCGTTATACACAAAAGCGGACGATAATTTTGACCAGCTCTTTCCCTTTAATACTTTTATCTTAGCTGGATCATCGTATCCTGTCCAAAGATGGCTTGTGCCACCTTTTAGAGACAATGGAAGACTAACCGAACAACAAATTGCTTTTAACTGTTTGCATTCATCCACACGGATTGTAGTGGAAAATACATTCGGGCTACTGAAGGGCAGATTCCAGAGACTACTTAATTTCACAGAACAACGAAGTCTAGAAGCGGTCACAAAAATTGCTGTAAGCGCATGTATTCTTCACAACATATGCATTTCTGTCAATGACGAGTACTCGGACAATTATAAAGAAGAAAATGATGTGGTCCAGAATAATTGCGATGAATCGGTCGTTGATTCTTCTGAAGACGACCGACGTCAGATTCTGTTTGCGAGTTTAGTTGCGAACAGAATTATATAGAAAGAAAATTGATTTTTTGTGTTTTAATAAAATGCTTAAAGATGCTTAAAGAATAAAACGTTCTCTTTTTTTTATATGTTTGGAATATTTTTTTTAACGCAAGACTCCAGTTTTGAATTATTTCACAACGGGAGGAATATCATAAAAGCTGGAACTGGAACTTAAAATTTTGTGAAGTTGACATTTTTTGATAAAATAGCTAATTTGTTGGTTATTCACGACTGGACAGAATTTGTTTTAATTTACAATTTTTTTTATATGTTTTGCAGAAAATGCTTCATCGTTTCTTTTTTTTTCCATTTTAGTCGAAACATGCA
Organism: Leucozona laternaria; assembly: GCA_932273885.2. Lineage (NCBI taxonomy): Eukaryota > Metazoa > Arthropoda > Insecta > Diptera > Syrphidae > Leucozona > Leucozona laternaria. The sequence continues at coordinate 13,932,305 of OW026368.1, read as the reverse complement.
AAAAACGTTGGAAATACCTTCGGGAGCGTTATGTATCTCAACGCAAACAGGGAGATCCACCAGTTTACGAGCACCTCTCCCGTCCATATTTGGAAAAAATGAAATTCCTCGACCAACACATTCAGCCTCGCAAATCCTATCGCAACGTTTCAAGTTTCCTAACATCACCTAATGCCAGCAATTCATTTTGTGAATACAACATGGATTCATCAAAATCAAATAGTTCAATGAAAAATCATTCATTTAAGTACCAGCAACATCATCAACAACAACATCTCCAGCAACAACATCAATCACAATCTGTACCCTATCCACAAGACAATATCATAAAAACTGAAGAAGATCCAACATTTCGCGATTTCGTGGCCGCAGTTGCATCACAATCGCAACATCTGCAGCAAATCAATCCACATAATCCATCATTTAATCCAACCATGATGGCTAGTCCTGGCAACGGAAATCATCATAATTCCAATGTTATTCCTCCTGCCATTCAGCAGCAATCTGTCGATAGCTATGATCAGTATCGTGTAAATGAACAAAGTGCACCTGCAGGTGTGGCCCATGTTGGCAATGGAGTAGCTTCATCAACATCATCATCAATGAAGTCTCCTTTATCGTCATCGCCACCACCTCCCCCACCGGTAGTCGCAAATAATAATGCATCGTCTGAATTAAGCGATGAACAAAACTTTGCCACAAACAGCAGTGGTAATAGCATGAAGAAAGCACGTGTACAAATGTCCAGTCAATACTTGGATACATCAGATTCGGATGATAGTCCATTGTCAACAATGAGACATGCGAAAATGTTAGGCGATAACAAACATGCAGCACAGCATTTACATCAGTCCCATCAGCATCAGCAACAAATACTTCAGCAACAACAGAAACATCAACAACAATATAGTAAAATGTTCAACAATGCAGCACGTAACATGAATACCATGAATCACACACCATCAGCAGCCTCAGGAGGATTATACCCATCCAGCAATGATTTTTTGTTTTCACTTTATCAACAGATGTCACCAGCAGCTGCCGCTGCAGCAGTTCAACAAGAACGAAATATCAACGCTGCTGCAGCTGTTGCTTCTACAAGCTCTTCACGCAGTTCTGAACATCTTCTTGGCGAATTAGTTACATCTGAGCTTCTCAAAATGAATAAGGATCGTCGAAAAACCGTTCAAAAGAGGATTCTTGAAATACTATTTTTTGAAGATTAAATTTTTTTTTGAAAAACCCGCGGGTAAGTGCTAGTTGGAATAAGATTAGATTGCAGTTAAATGAACCCAAGATCATTATTCATAGATACAACAAAATAAAATGTGTACAACATAATAGATAATAGATATAAGGATTAGAATTAAGATTTAAGAAAATGTGGTTAGAAACAAGTTTGCATTTCTATATACATATGTATTTTTATGTTTTTTGGTGAGACTCTGAAAGCATAAAATATAAATTATTTTATTCCTTAATATTGCTAAAATATATAACGACAAATTTAAAAGAAACATTTACCAACAATATTTAAGCCTTACAAGTATAACAAATAATATTAATTTTAGATTTTTACATAGTTCCTGGTTTTCGTCTAGAATGTTGATTCTTTTTTCTGAATGCACTCTAGAAATTGTCTGGTTTGTGAATGGGTTTGAGTTTATAAAAAAAGCTTTTATTGTATACAAGAATATATTCCAAATCTAGACCCGAAATTGTTAAAAAAATTGACAACAAAAAGAGGAACCCTTTTAAGCAACGTAAACATTATCAAAGATGACTGACAGTTTTGGCTGATTTCAGTCGTGATCACAAAAAACTTTGTGAACAAGTTTGCCATATCAATCAGAATGTAGTGATCAGTCAAAACTCATGATCATGATCGATAATGTGTACCAGAAAGTATGCCGCTGACTCAGTATCAATGAAGAAAGTTTTACAATTGTTCTCATTAATCCATAATTTTAAAACTCCAATGAATCTCAGTTTATAGAAAATAACGTTAGAATCTTGTCCAAAGCTAAAATCAACGAAAGAACTGAAGTTCCTTTAGTATCTATCTGAGATGTTTAGGTTCTTATTCGAATCCAGTAAAAAGTGGTGTTTACCAATTTGAATTGAAGCCAGCATCATCGGTTCAAAATCTGGCGCTTGGTTTGAATGTATTTATGAAATGTGAGTAAGAATTGGAAAAAAATAGTATTTATTTTTTAATGCATCTTCTGAACACATACAATTGTTTTTGATATCCATGAATTTGGCTTTATTTTACGATAACACTAGGCATCAAAATTTTAACTTTGTCGTGCCCCGAGGACTTCACTTATATTTTTTTACTTTTATGAGTGGCTGTAGTAAAAATAAGTAATTAAAAAAAAATCTACTAGCCAAGAATTTTATATGCTGATGTAATGCAAATTCCATTCTCTTAATCGCGAAATTAAAGAGTTCTGACTGCTTTTTTTTTGACAAATTCAAGTCGCGAACTAAGTCGTTTGAGATTTCTTCAAACTCAGAGTCATCGTCGTACCATGCGCCATTTTTTTGTAAAATGGGATGACCACATTACCTTGTCTCTTAACCTCTTCTAGGGCATCATGAGCGCTGAATAGTATGGTATCATCTGTGTAGAGAACAGCTTAAGAGTTGTTAATGTAAATAGGGAAATCGGACAAGTAAAGATTGAATAAGAATGGCCCCAAGATAGATCCTTGGGAAATAGGGGATGAAAATTCATTTTCGAAAAAAAAACGGGAAGTCTACGGTTGGAGAGAAAGTCTTGAATTATCTTGATAATGTAAGGCGAAAAGTTCAAAAAGATAATTTCTTAAAGCAAGCCAGCGTGCCGTACCAAGTCAAAGGCTTTAGATAAGTCTAGAACACATGCAACAGTGCTGAGGTTGTTTGGAATACGGTTCTGGAGATGCAAGAGTGCGTTTTCGGTAGAGTGTACGCTTTTAAAACCTTATCAGTAAATAAATATGTTCATTTGATTTTCTAGGACATGTAGTTGGCTTGTCTGCGTATGAATGGTCTAATCGCGTAATTATGGCATCAAAATTGACGATTGTATTGAATGAAGATAAAATCAAATCAGCCGATCCCCCAAGTTTGTTTCTTATAATGGCCACAACCTGATATAGTATCTTTCAGACCCTTCATATGGGGTTTAACGTTTTATAGCAGTCTTTGCCGCTTGTCGCCACTAAAAATTGATCACCAGAAAAATCTGGGATCAATTTAATCACCTCAAGTGATATTTGACATTGAATGTCGGGTATCGTTACAGAAATTGGCTCATAGGCCACGACCGCACTTGAAGTTATTTGGCAAGCATTTTGTAATTAGTATCAAAAGATAATTTAAGTGAACCCACCAAAACCCAGACAAGAGCGAATTGAAAACACTGACTGCAAATTTATGTAACTTAGTTTGCTCTTTATGGTGTTTGTACATATAATATTTTTTCCCGTTCTTTTAAACTAAACTATCTTGCCTTTAGTATTGGGTATGAACCCGACAACCTGAACAATTACAACAAGAGCTTTCTACTTTCTTTTATTTACTAATGGAACCCCATGGGTTCTCTGCCCATTTACGCACCCTTTCGGCCTATTGGAATTCCTTTTTTTTTAACGTGCCCTGGCAGCCAACACCTTTAGTTGTGGCCGTTAGGCCTACTTGGGGGTTCGAGGAACCCCTTCGTGTATATTTGAAAATTGTAATTGAGATTAGTAATTATACCTTATGGTTGTTTTATAATTTCAGCAAACTGCGGCGCTTCTGAATTTAATGACACTTTATTCGATTTTTCTTTTACTATATATACCTTAAAATCTAGGTTCTTATTTTACGTTCTCTACCAATTACATAGTTACGCAATTTGGGTTATAATATTAAAATGCTAGATGTGCATTTCACAATTTGTACTTTAAAATTTTTATTATTTTATATGAGCATTTCACAATCAGCCCTTGTTAAATTTAATTATTTTCCTATTATTAAAAATGCTAAATGAGCATTTCACAATTAGTCCTAGTTCCTTTACATCATCCATGCATCGGTCGGTCGTTGTCCAGTGTATGTTGCTGCTGATGTTGCCCCTTTTTCTGGCCCAGTTGGTTGTTTTGTTTTGAGGTCTACTCGTCGTCGGTCATTCGCATTACCCATGTGCATTTGTTTTGTAAACAAAACGATCGCGTACCATTTTGCTGAGTTCGACCAATCGAATTGTTTACTCCTCTGGGCTTGAATTAGATGTTGTTTGTGGATTATGTTCTGATATTAATTTGTTATTAATATCGTTTTGTTGGTTTATTTTGGGTATGGTCATGGTGACCTTGTGGCTAGTTATGTGAGACACTTAACTTAACACTTTATAATAGTGTGTTAAACATCTCAAACAACAATTGTTTGTTGGTAATATAAAATAGTTTTGTTAAGACGATTGAATTTCTTTAAAATTTGGGACCGTACGTCGTCATCCGTCTAGAATAAAATTTCAACTGCAAAACCATAACCAACTCATCGGTCTTCTTGATTTGCTTCTTCTCCTCTTCGGCTATGCAGATGCAACGAACGATAGTTTGATGGTGTTTGCTGTTGGAAATTTTCCCCAACATATTTATTTTTTCTGTTAACTACGGAATTTGTAAGTTAACTTTATCGTTTAATTTTCTGCAGTTTAATCTCGCATTTTCCTAACTAACGTTTCAAATGCTGTTTCAACAGCTACAGGATGATATTACATTCGCTAGTTCCGACATCATTTATTAATGTAAGGAATTGCAATTATTAATGACAAAACTTATTTGAAATTTTTATCTAGCTAGGTACATACATATGTAGATGTATTTATTACACTTAAATTTTTTTCTTACAGAATAAAAATGATGAAAATCATTTCTGCGAATATTATTTATTGATTAATTTAGGTAATAATTATCTCCTTTCCTTCAGATTTTATTTTGATTTTGGGTTCTATTTTAGTGATTTACGGTTTTCGTGTCTTTTTTATTGCTTATTATCTTTTTTTGTTTAACTGCCATCTTGGCGGTCTGTCTGTTTGTTATAATATCCTTTCGTTTTGGATAACCCCTGTAACTCGCTGGGTGTCCAATGACGCCGGAGTTCAAGCAGGAAGTCGAAGAATCATCATTTTTCGGGCTCACCTCACAGGCCTTAGGTTCATGCTCCTTGAAGCACTTAACACATCTTACCGGGAAAGTTCTGTATGACAAAACGTGGCCAAATCTTTGGCAACGGAAGCATTGCTTCAAAGTGGACCCATTTACTGAGTCCCATCTCACTTTATGTCTAAGCATCCTTTTAATGGATTTAACTTTAACTAAACTTTCTCTATCCTCCAGGACACATAATAAGAGATTCCGGGGGATGTCATTCTCCCTGGACCAAATTTTTTGACCTGGACCCTCAGCAAGGGATCGAGCGAGCGGAGTTCCGCTTCAATCGTAGGAGGAGAGAAGTTTGCTGAGATTTCCTTCAACACGATATTGAATTTCTCATGTTCCTTCGATCCGGAGATCTTTCAATTCTTTAAGGAAAAGGATATGAATATCCACGCTTTTGACAAATATTTTTAACTTTCCGAAACTTTTACAATCGATTTTAACCAAATTTAAATATAATTTTGAGTTGATAAAATAATCGATAATAGGTTTAGAGGAAATACCTTTGCAAAAGATCGGTGGACACCAGTCGAACTGGGTCTTAGCTTGCGTCTGGTTGTTGAGGAGAAAATCATTTCCTCATATTAAGGGCGCTTACCAATATAAACAAATAAGTACGACCCTGTTTACAAGAATCGCATTTCGAGATGAATTCTAATAAAAAAAAAAAAACTATGTGCTCATTTTCAACAGTTAAATGGATTTGTTCACTTAATTTAAAGGTAAAACTTTCTTCATTTATTGCTTAATTGTTCATTAATCTAATTACCAACAATTTACATCACTTTATCAATGAAAAATATTATAAAACTTACTGGTGAAAAGAAACACTCTTATCCACCTTCTTCTCTCTATTTTCACACAATTTCACTCTGCACTTCATGTTTTTTATAGTATTTATTGCTAGATATAAACAATTTCTAGCTAATGGACTTTAAATGCTTGATAATTTCTAAATTTATTATAAGTATTTTATTACAAAGTTTTTCAACTTGAATCACTTCTTTTTTCGATTCACGCACTAATACTTAACCAATTTGATCCATTTAATGCCGCACTCACGTACACTGTATATGTGCATTTCGGGATAGCTGGCAGAATTAGTATTACCTATAATGACGCCGTAGTTTTGTTGCGCTTGGTTGGTACCAGCACCAGAGTTTGGCTCGGTTTCCATCCTTTGATAAAACTGTTCTTGATCTGATCGTGCACCGTTATCCTTTAGATCGTGCAAATATCGCTCCTTAAAATAATGCTTATACCTGGGATGTTGGGATTGATGAAATTCAAGGAGTTTGACATTTTTCGCAGAAAGGATACCTTGGACTTCTACTATTTCCGCAAAAAAAATATATTTTTTTTGTCAAAGAACTTGAAAAACTTGACTTCTTGAAGAAACGAGGTCTATCTTGCCATCGACTGAATTCTTCATGTAACTCTGTTTCAAACGCTTTTTCGAAAAAAAACAAGACTGGTGGAATAAATGGTCCACTATAGCACTTATTATTACAACCATCGTCACGTTGTATCCTCTTTCTGCAGCGAAAGCTTGAGATACGATGCGTTTAACCTTTTCAGCAATCACCTTCAAATAAGAATGTAAATTATAACAGATTAAATAACTCTTACTTAGGTATGTACTTCTGGTGGATTTGAAACAGTAGAAATATCCTTTTCATCCACAGTCCACATGTCTCTTGCTAAAAATGTAGATACTAAGAATTTTGTTTAAAATTCGAAATAGTTTCTATACTAACATGTAGAGTTTCTCTTCTGTTGCATTAAGCCCTATAGGAACACTGACAATTTTTTAATAAAGACTTGGGGACCTAATTTTGTAGAATTTAATTTTTCAAAATCCTGAAATTTTTATTAACTTTAGCTATTTGAAAGGGAAAATCGAATTTTCGTTGATGCACAAAACAGAAATGCAGCCTGTATTTTTTTAAGACCTTAATCTTGGATTCGACCATTGGAACTGAAGTTATAAGCCTTGTCGATTGGTTTGGTAGGTTTTCCATTAAAAAACTATTTGTTGGCAATCGAACAAGCAGAGAATTTCTATTGATTCGAGATAAAACAAAAAGCATTCGAAAGCTTCAAGTTTATAGTTTTGAGATTCTTCAGCAGATATTTCACGAGAAGAAAATTTTCTAAAGCGGCAATTTTACTGAATAAATTTTGAATTTCATTTCATTTTGTCATAAGTTTGAATTTAAAGGTTTTTGTTTTCATATTAAATGGAGAGGGATTGAGAAAACTCAGATACATCGATGGAAAAAACTTGCTTGTCTTTTTAATTAGCCATCGATTTCTTATCAAAAGAAAAAGCAATGAAACAAAAGGCATGGCAGAAAGTTGCGGCTGATTTAATTTTCATATACCTTTAAAATACAGCAAGAGAATTTCAATTTCGTTGGGGATTTTTAATATGATTCAACTTACGTTTTTAAAACCACACTTATTAAAGTTAATATTGTGCATGACGGAGGAAGAATCGTGCAGTTATTCAGAAACAAACACCATACATAAATGTATGAATAGAAAAAAAGGTCTGTTTGGTAACGTGAAAATTCTTGGGAATTTGCACAAATTTTTACAAATTATCAAAAATTCTTTATTGTTAACTCAAAAAAGTAACAACGAAACAGCTCGACGAGAGAGCAAATAATTTGCCCTCCATTGGATAACTTGCGAATTTCTGATACATACGTACATTTCTGTGAACAATCACCCAGCTGCTTGTAATTTAAAATTGTGGTGTCTGTTTCATACATATATGAAAATTAACTATCTTAATAATAGATAACCTGGGAAAAGTATAATTAAATTATTTTCTTTTTAAATCTAACGCAAATTGTTAACAAAACTAAAGGGTCCGCCATCTAACGTTTTTTTTTTATACTAGTGCTTATTTCGTGAATGGTAACACTTAGCTCATGTCTGATTTGACAGATAATTAGTTTTATCCTTCCGCTTAACGAACATGGTTGTGTATACACTTCGCTAAGTGGGCCTGCGATCGACTTAGAGAAGATGCCGTTTTTGCCAAAAGTTATTTGGCGGACCCTTAATTAGTTGAAGGAGCTAGTGCCTCAAATGTTTTAATGAAAAGATGGAGATAGACATAGAAGCCAAGAGATACCACATGTTTAGAAGATTACCAGACGAAATAGCATTCTTTTCTTTTCTTTCTGGCAGCAATTCAGTAGAAATATCAAAGTTTACGAAAAAAAATTCTCATAAAGCCTCGAAACCCTGAAAGGGTGTTGTAAGAAATTTATTAATAACTGCCCTTAAATTTTCTGTCCCAAAATTAGTAGCTGAGATATAGCTAATAAAAAAGTATCTTTTTTCATTCAGTCAGTTATCTCAGGCAAAAATTATAGAAGGGCTTGACTCAATAATGACCTGTATATTCCAGCCTTAAAATAATAAAACATTTTTATCTCGTTCTATTTCTAAGAAAAACTATCTGCTGCAAAATTTCAACTAGAATCTTTTAGCTTCTTTTTATCTCCATTCGATAAGATACTTTCCACATTATTTACAAAAAAAAAAACAATAAAAGAAATTGTAAACTGAGAAGTGTATATCATTTACAAAACCTGTTGCTTCATTTCATTTTCACGATTAAAATACAGATTTTTCATGAAAATAACCTTATTTTATTTTTTAAAAAATCAATACTTCTTAACTTCATTAAAAACTCTGTTTAGTAATTCAATTTTAAGATCGTCCTGCACATTCAGCGGAAGCTTCAGCATGTAACTATCAAGAGTCTTATAATAATATTCATTTCTGCTTTTACCAGCACCAGCACTTGATATATCTACACTGCTTATTTCAGAATTGCTGTCCAACCTGTTGATAACCAAATTCATTTAAGTTTTCAAAATAATCTAAACGTTTGACAAACCTTTCATTGCTTTCCACCGAATCTAACCTTCTTTTCTTTACTTCAGTTCTGGGTGCTATTGCAGTTGAATTGCTGCCAGCTGGAAGCGAAACGAACGCCATTTCGTCTGGTAGTTCTTCTACATCGCTTGGTATATCTTCTATCTCGACTGGTATATCTTCTGTCTCTATCTCTATCTTTCCTTCAAATTTCGGGTCTTGCATTTGAGGAGCTAGTTCCTTCAAGTAATTCTTGTTCTCTTCATATTCGATGGCAGTGTATGGTTCTGAATTATTGCACGAGTCTTCGTCCGTCATGCATTCCACAGTGAAATTGTTTCTGAGTCAAAAGAATGCGAGAAATAAACAATTATTAAACACAAACAAAATAACACAATTTAAAACAAATATTACCGTGAATCTAAGTGTGGTTTTAAAAATGCAAGTTGACTCAAATATCTCCATTTGCAATTTCTATTTGGCTTTGCTCGCATTTCCCTCACGAAGCGGTCACGAAGAGATCTCCAACGATGTTGGCATTCCTTCACTGTAGGTATTTAAAAAAATTATGTATAAATATTTTCATATGAAAGATAAACTACAAACAAAACAAGAAAAAAAAACAATTTCAAAATTACCATCAGATCTCACATCAGCCGCAACTCTCACCCATGCCTTTTGTTTAACAGCTCTCTTTCGATAAGAAATCGAATGCTTATTAAAAAGACAAGCTTGCTTTTTTATCGCGGCGATTAATTTTTCTTCGAAATTCATTTCCGTCGATGTATCTGAGTTTTCTGAATCTCTCTCCATTTAATATTGAAAAAAAAGAACAATTTAATTCAAAGTTATGACAAATTGAAATCAAATTCGATTGTGAACCTTCTATGTTTGTATCGACTGCAAGACTAAAAATATTTTCCACATGACGCCGTCATGTATATACTGCAAACAAACACGTTCGTCGCGTCCGTCGGCTTTGCTATATTTTCTGTTGTATCTTATTGTTCGTGTACGCCATTTCGCATACAGAAAATATGTGTCATGCGCATTTTTATCCAATTTTTGTTTGTATTGCTTTCAATGATTGACAACAAAAAGAATTCGATTATTAGTATATACAGTGTAGGGTAGAAGTAAAGCTTCTTTTATTTACATTTTGATACTTTGTTATAAAAGTTTTTATTTGTTAAATTTATTGAATAGACAGGGCGATACAATTTAAAAAGGGGCCAGTTATAACTGTCATTAAAAAAACATCATTGAAAATTTTAACTGTTAGTTTTAAGGTACGTTTATAAAAGTTATTATTGTGATGACAAAATATATTGTTGTTGTATGAAAAAAATCAATTCCGGGCCTTAATTACAAATACACATAAAAAAGTACTTCAATTTTGAGTTATTAAAAGTGATTTTATGATTTTATGAAGTAAATTGTATGGGAATTAATTTTGTTTTCAATAAAATAATTATTAAAGTCATCAGCTTTGTTTTGGATAAAAAATAGTTATTGATTTTAACGTTTTTTAACGTCTCAAAATTAACGAATATAATGTTCAATTAAACGTGATTGTCTTCAATTACAGCTATTCCTTACGCTCGCAACTATTTGTATTTTTATTACAATACATTAAAATTTTTATGAACGAAAATATTTGTTCTTATTTTAATACTACATATTCCCATTAAAACATATTTCTTGCGATATTTTTCAATAAATAAAAGTAATTCAAATTAATTTAAGAAGATAATGCTTTTAAACAAAATCGCTCCCTTCATTCTTAACAAAAAAATTAAAAAAAAAACTAATGTACCTTTACTTTTACTTAACACTGTTAATCCATTTTTTCTTATCTGAACTACCCTACATGTGCAACGTGTTTGGAGTCCAACACAGGCGCTATGCTTGTAGGTATTTAGCCAATTTTTTTTGTCGTATCTGTATAAAACATCTGCCAGTAACTAACACAACAGCTGCGGCTTGTATACAATAACGATGTAGATACGCGTTATACTTAGGTGTTTTTCTTTTTTAGCTCAGAGCAAACCATTGAACTGTCAAAAGTAGTGTGTTTCTTTTTTAGCTTAGACACATGAGCTCAAAACAGAGCTCAAGTGTTTTTCGAAATTAAATGGGAGCTCTGATCATACTCTGCTCAGAGCATACTCGGTTCGTTCAGACAGCTCAGAGTTAAAAAAAAAAACGCTCTTGGAATTACGTTTGAAGTATACTAAGTTTTAGGTAGCAAGAGCAAGCCCTTACCTGCTCAAACCAATTGAAGTGTTATTTCTGTTTCGGTAATCACAGTTAAATCTCGTAAGTAATGGCAATTTGAATTTTGAAAAATTAGAAATTGATTTTAAAATGTTTATTTAATAATAAATCTTGAATTTTCTATCATTTCGTTCGATTTTGATTCTTGGAGAGGAATGTATTATTCGTAAACCTAGCATGTAGATCGGTATAAATTCTTCTAAAATCGTCAAAAAGGTTCCAATAAAAAAATGTGTTCAATATCCTGAACCATAAATGTATACTCGTATATATCATAAATGTTATCTATATCATAAATGTACATACATCATAATTGATGTATATAAACTTCTTCTTTTTCCTAGTTTGCATATTCCCACGTTAATGGGAGGCAAGGTATAAAATAATTAGTTAGAGTTGTTATTCATCAGATATTTTCGACTCAACAAAATGAAAACATCGACTTTGACTGTCTTTCTTTGGTATTGAGGAGTTTATCTTCACGAAGAATCCTATTTTGGTTGATATAAGCCTACGGCACAATCGAGGCGTCATTTTTTTAGAATTTCACTCCTTGATGACTCGAAAGGTATCTTCTTTCTAGTGTCTCCGTTGGTTCTATTGTTTTTTATGACTTCCTTGGTTTTTTTTTATAATGGTTTTAAACCGCCCTGCAACCTGCTCATGTGAAATGGAAATCTTATAGATGGTACATAGTTCATAAGCAATATAATGGCACATTTCTTTTTTAGTTGGAAAAGTCTTAAGTGGACCGATTTTCCCCTGGTTTTCACTGTACAGGGATAAAAGGCTTTGAGTTGTCTCATCAGACCACTTAAAGATATCTGAAAAAAAAAAAAAATCTATTTCTACTATTAGATTACAAAATTATCTCGCGTATTTCCTACGAGAATTATATTTTTTTTGTTGTTGAAGAATTTTTCGAAAGGCCATCAAATTCCGCCACATCCCTTTGTAAGTAACATCGTCCTCGTCCATGTTGGTCTCCGACATTTTAAAATTTAACTTTTGGCGGCTGCATGTGACGTTTCACAAATGCAACGATACGAAAACTTCAGAATCGAGTTAGGCCTGTTTGTGTGTTTATTTGCATTCCGAATCGGAAAGTTCTTCGGAATTGCCAATCGAAAAGGCCATTAAATGTCATAGCCACGGACTATCTTTATTTTTTGTGTTGTTGTCTTTGTTTTTGTTTAATTGACAACAATTTGAGTATTCAATTCCACCATAAAACGTAAGAAGAAAAATAATTTGAGTTTATATTTTTATTAAATTTTATCAATAAACTTTCATTAATACACTTCTATTTATAAAAACTTGAAGTTAATGTGAAAAATTGAAAAAATGAGTTTTAATTTTTATATTCTGGGGACGCCTTTATTTTGTTAATCTGGTTGGTAAAACTTTGTGAAAACTGAAACTAATTTGTATTGTTAACACGTTGGCTACCACATGAACCACCGGTGGGTCATGGAATTTTTTCCCCAGTAGACCACATGTACCACCGGACCGGTGGGTCATGCTATCAAACTGGGAGTAAATAAAATGTTATTTTCATATTTGCTGTTTATTAAGGCTTCAATTAATTTTATAGGAGTAATTACAAAAGGATGAATTATTCTTAATTGTAAAAAATAGGATCGCATCAATAATTTTTCCTAATTCTATTTATAATCCTTAACTTTTGTCAATTATTGTATGATGCACTTACTCCAAATGTTCTAAAGCATATCTTCTTCTCCCTATATGCTTTAAATGTGAAATAACTTTATTTAACTTAACTATATTTTCATTAGCGTATAGAAACGCTTATAATTATTATTTATTTTGTATTAAGTCCTTGTCAAAAATGTTATTAATGATTTAAAAAAAAAAAATATGTCTTCACTACGCCAATTCTGAGGCCAAATAGCATGGGATAACCATGTATTCATATAGGCCCCAAGGAGTTATTATTGCCTCTATGTGGACGTCGGTCATCTGGATTCAAGTGAACTTGATGATGCGCATCATCCAGTTCAAGTTTAGTAAAAATGGTTTGAAAGTTGATTAATTCTTTAAGGATTTTGGCGTATTTCTCTGGAAGTGGTGCATCGATCGTGCATATATGTTGAATCTATTTGTCACGAGTTATTCACCTTTGGTTGAAATCGAGGAGAGAGTTATAATTTTCCGTCCTTCTTTTAAATAAATAATACAAGAGCACGATTTAGTAAGTGGTTCTTTTAAGACGGGAGTTTTTAGACTGACTATCCCATCCAGTCATCGACAAGCTAAGGTTCATTATCATTATTTCAAATCATATCGATATCATGAGGGATCAGGTCACCGAAGTGATGTAGCAACCACTTTTAATTACATCCAATGTTTCTTTAGATGGTATGCCTTGATTAATTATTTGTGTCCTATTTCTGATACTTGAGTAGCTTTCGTTAATTTGGATAACAGTTGCGACAGGTGATTAATTTTATATTCGTTAACTTTGTTGCGTTGAAGAATACTAGCCTCTAAGCGAGTATATTGTTCCTGTAAAGCTTGTAAGATAGCTTTCTCTTAATATTCAGGAGTTACATTACTTTGTGCCAATTTTAAATAAATTCCATCTAAATTATATTCACTGATAAATTCTAAACTATCTGAGCTGTTAAGGTTTTTACCTTTTCTCCACATTTACTCCTTAGAAAATTCAGTTTTGTAATTTTTATAACACTTTTTTATTTTTTTATTATTTTTACTTATTCTCCTTGCGTCAAACAATTGTTCAGGATATTTCTAACTGGATCGTTTTTATCTGGTTTCGCAACTTGTTGATTGGTACTTTTTGTGTTCTGGATAAAGATGATCCTTTTGTTGACCGTTCAATAGTCTTGCTATTTACTTTGGGTTGATAATTTGGCAGGAACAACAGCAATTTTTTGTAAAAGTTCGTTCCACTGTTTGTGCTATGTTAAGGATACACTCCATGAAACGAATCCAAGAATGGAGTGGAATTAACCCAAGGGACATTGAAAACGGATTGTCAGACTTTCTCGAAATAATACAGGCATTATTCATTCCGGATGGATATGCACCGCTTCTGTAACATGTTTGAGATGATGAAGTCACAGGTGATTAGGCAGTGCACACTTAACCATTACAATTGATAGTAAAAAACTGGTTTTACTGCAATATGAAATTCTTCCTCGTGAATTTAAACAAGTGATAATTCGATAATTTGCTCTTTCATTAGATCTTGTTGAAGAGGGGCCTAAATATTGCCAAAGGAGGGTGCGTAGTGTCCTTTTGTCCACATTGTATTCTTTTTCTACGCTTCTCAGCTGTGTTAACTACGTATCAAATCTTGGTCCACCGGCGTCGTACTCAGGGAGCATATCTTTATATGTGCTGTATTGTCGCCCATCATCGTTGTTACTCGTAGAACCGGCTATCTCACCTCATTGTCTCTCATTTGTTTTTGTTGTCGTCCCTTTCTTCACTCTTTCTTCGATCGTTTGTTTCTTCTTTAACTCCATCGTTTGTTCCATCAATTCGTTTTCCCTGACCAAAAGTTCCCTTTCACGTTTTAACAGATCTATCTCCCTCTTTAACCATTTGTTAAGGGTGCCATTTTTTGCGAGGCAAGAGGAAGCGAGTGGAGGAGTTTGTACGGTGGATGAGTAGAAAAAAGGATAAGGTAGGAATGGGAACGGAAAAAGAAGGAAACGGAATGTCTAGTTCGGGAAACGCGACCTGCTTGCGAAGCTCGGCTTGAACTCGCCGGAATGGAGCGATCTTACCCCCGAACTAAACCTCACCTCTCAACAAAACACAAATCAGGCCACTGAAACTTCTCCAAAATGACAGCGGACGGAATATAACCACTTCAAGCCACTGTGGATGTTAAGGCAGTGAGGCCCTAACCCTCCCAACCAAATCCGCGGCCATGTTTAGATTTCCCCAGTGATTGACGATGACCAGGTTCCGATCATAACATCTTCACCGAAAGAAAGGTGCTATCCTCCACACCCCTGAAAGTTATCCACAAAAGGTCATGATTTCTTAGTTAAAAATAAAAAAAAACGCAAAGATTTCGTCAAAATGGCGTTCATTGAAATTTTTATTTTACCATTAAGTATAAAGAAAACAATTATTAAATTTAATCGAAAACAAACATCCATGGATGTAAAACAAATGAAAAAGTAAAACTATAAATACAACACTAACAAAAAATCAAAGGTGACTTGGATACGTTTCCTACTACTTTGTCAGCCAATTTTCATAAAAATCGGCGAAAGTATTTTAGGTTGGTTTGTTTAAGATATATAATTACGTGTTGAGGTTACGGCTTGATCAAAAAAAAGATACTTTTACCCACAACAGGGCATTAAAACGCACTAGTTAATTTTATTATAGATTTTTATTTAACGAGTATATCCACTCGCTTCTGAGTCTGATCTTAAACTAAAAACTTAAACTTATTACATTGATGTCTTAGCCTATCCCAACTGTTGTACCAAGACAGTGGGTGTATAATTCTTTATGATGGAACATGATCCTTATGAGTTGGATGTATCTTTGCATCCGTTGGATTCTTATGTGTGACTGCTGAGTAGCCAATTTGGGAATTTAATTATGAAACATGATCCTTTGGGTTGGATGCATCTTTGCATCCGTTGGATTCTTATGTGTGACTGCTGAGTAGTCAATTTGGGAATTTAATTATGAAACATGATCCTTTGGGTTGGATGCATCTTTGCATCCATTGGATTCTTATGTGTGGCTGCTGAGTAGCCAATTTGGAAATGGAATAATGCATTGTTTATACGACTCTGGGTGGTCATAATGAAGTGGCAAATTTGAATGATGATGATATCATCAATGTTCAAAAGGATCGAAGTAACACGTTATGTGTATGTGCCTTGAGCTGTGTAGGCGGTGTAGTCTGGGACGTAACTATATATATGTTTATTTCTTCTTTTTCAACTTGTACCTGGATTTTCCTTTTTACATATTATTCAGGACTCACTGTGCAGTACTTAGCCTTTTTATGTTATTAGCGAACGGTGTATAACGGGTATAACATTTTTTTTTGGTATTTTGCTAAGACGCACTGTGGCTATGTTTTTAGCTTCGCGAGTTGAATTCTGCTGAATGTTCCAAGTGCTGATGTTTGGTTCCGAAACACTGCATTCTAGCTTGGGAACGCAAGTTTGGATCAGGGATACCATCGATGAGGCACTCAAGAAGGTCTTCTTCTTCCATAGATAATTTGTTGGCTAATATGGACTTCTCATGAAAATAGTTTTAGAGAGTTTCGCCAACCATCCACTTCCTACAGTCAACTGCTTTTTTTCAGAGACGATCGACTGTTATGACCACTGAACATGTCCTTCAGTAAATCTGATTTCGAATGATTTCTTATATTTTTCTCGTTCAAATCATAAGCCGTTCTTAAATTTCGAAGTTGTGCCTCCCAATGCAAGAAGCAATCTTCGTCTCCCGAAAACTCAGGTAACAAATCTTTAAGAATTGTGATATTGGCCACATTTTCATATGTTACTCGTTACTGTTACTGCCTTTAGCCACTCATTCTCCTTTCTCAGCATATCATTTTCTTTTTACACCTGAATGAATACTAATGTTCATTCTACCTGTAGTCTCTTAATATGTAAATTTTTTATTTCTATCTTTTTCGCTGCTATATAATTTAACTTTTATTTCATAAACTTAAAACTTCTCCTATTAATAAGGATATCTCTTTGTATATATGATTATTTTTTCGTTGCCCTCTTAATTCGGGCAATATATTGGCCCACACTTCAATGAGAAGCTCCTAATCCTCCAGTCCTCTTGTGTCTTCTATACCCGAATTTTATTGATACAATCAGATAAGTTGAGATTGTATTTCGGAATGAAGCTCATACATATTTCTTGCTATCGATGTATTTTCTGGCTTACGCAAGGAAAGTTTTTGATGACGCTTCATGAATGTCCAATCAACTCCAGCAATGTTATGGTCTTGCCAAGGTGATGGAGTTCGCATTTCCAGTTCTGTTGCGTAGTCAAAATAGAGTCGAGGAATCTGATAAAAGCTCAGAACGTATTTGAGTCTTGAGATGAAGAATTTATTTTTCTAATACCCATCCTCTTCGTTCGTAGATACTTGAATATTTGTGTATTTCAATGTAAATTTATAAGATATTGGCTCGATTTCCAGACAGTCCGACTTTTGGATTAGTTTATACAACATAGACTTGCAAAGCCCATGCCGCTCCGCGACATTCTTTGCGAATTTCTGAGAACCAAACGCTTTCAGAGCGTCAGCAGACTGACAGCTTTGCAAATTTTAAGATCCATGCACAAGCACATTTGAAAAAGAAATGGATCATTGCCATATGAAAATTTTCAAGCAGTGCACTGGAAATCTCGATGTCCACATCCGCCCCTTCCTTACTTTTTACTTATTGCTAATAAGCTTAATAATTGTGATCCATAAACTCTTTCATGATTAAAAAGTAAGCTTAAGTAGTAGATTAAGTAGTAAGCTTTAAGTTGAATATATTTTATTTCGGCAACCAAACATTTAATTTTTATAACATATTAATTCCTGATCAATTTCTAAGTTGTGTATCCTGTGTTCCCCCACAATTCTATGAACTTTATAATAAAGTTCCCATTCTGATGATGGGGAACCATCAGACGGCCCTGTGGATTTATATACATATGTATGTAAATATTAAATGGACTGAATGTATTTAAAAACAACTTATTTGTATTTCGTCCTGCGGTTGTGGATTTTGGTTCGTATCTCCTCGTCTGAATAATTAAATAATAATTCATGGCTCTCCATACATTTGACGCCTCTATTGGTTTTGCCGCAGTCTACATTGTAGTGGACATGTGTTTCCTTTTGGTTTTCCCAAAACACGTACCCGTTCTTCCGGCTTCATTGGTGCTGCTTTTCTTCCCACAGCTCAAGATGGAACTCCTCATCCACGCAACTGAATTGTTCCATTTTCTATAAATAAAAACAATTTTTGTAAATATGAAATAATTAATGAATGTGATAAATAAACGAATTGCCGATCCGTTATTCCAAAAAAAACGCGAACGCCAACCAAGGGGTTGGCCCAACGGTTCGACTCACTGAAATACAAAAACGGTATTTTATAATATTAATTATTTAAAGTTTAATGCGACTATTGTCTACGCTCCTCACGATAAGACTAAACCTAATTACAATATATTTCCTAAACCTAAGCTTAACCATGTCCCACGATGATTCGCTGATTCAGCGACCTTGAACGTTTCCGTGCATTTGCCCCAATGTGACGATATATATTCGCCAATCGTGGGAAACCATAACTTGCTCAAGCATGATTTGCTGAGCTGGCAAATCATAACACAGCGCATGTAAATGCGACGTGTTAACTTGATATTAAGATATTACTTACTGTATAGTCGGCTCGGAAATGCACGCACGATCGCTTTCATGACTGATTACGACTGACCCATATCTTGATCGTACATGCACACGAGACGACAAACAAAGAGATAAGAGAGAAGTGTATACCACTCTTAAGCTCACTCACACCCACGCTCCACTTATTTTGTATACTTATGTGTTGGAGGTTTTATTCTCCTTCCAAGTTTTTTTTTAACAATTCGGCAATATTATTTGTTTTGACGTTTCAGACATTTCGGATTATCTCGTTCTTAATAATTCGGGAATTCATAATATATACCTCTGTTGCCTAACAGGGGGAACTTATACCCGACAAATTTAATCCCCCGCATTATCTATTATTAACTCGATAGCTTTATTCCTCCTATTCTACATTCAATTTATCTTTTTTTATTAATTATGAAGCATTTGATATGGTCTTCAGGAATATCAGTTTTCTGGAAGATATGATTAACAATGTCCTCAGTATTAGTACCACTTTGAAGGAGAACTCCGTTGGGTACGGCTTTTGTGAAAGCCACTCCACTGATTTTTCTTTGGTTAGCTTCAGAAATCGTATTTTTCTTAGATTGTACATAGACTTTATATTTTTGGCCACCCCTATAGTTTGCCGGGCGGGAGCCCTCGCAGTTTACGCATTGAGCCTTAGTGTCTGGAGCTGTCTTAACTGGGCATTGCCCAGGTTCATGGCTCTCCATACATTTGCCGCATCTATAGGTTTTGCCGCAGTCTACATTGTAGTGCACATGTGTTTCCTTTTGGTTTTTCCCAAAAGACTTTTGTGTTGAAAATAAAGTTTAGTTTTACAATGTCTGTCGACAAAAATCTGGAGAGAAATCTGGCTGTCGCTTCCTTCCCTTGTCCTGCACGCTGAGTATCATAGCTTCCGTCTTCCCTGGAAGCAATCTTTAGTTGTGTGTCCTGTCTTTCAGTTGGGACATAATCCTTTCTCTTTAACGTAGTCCTGCCTTGCCTTCAAATTTAGCGCCATGAACTCTGGGCAGCATCAGACAGGATGATTCATGGACGCACATGAGTAGCATGGTCGCTGCTTTCTAGTTGTTCTTTCCTCTTTCTTTACGCTACGGCTGGTATTTGCCACACCAACGTATACCCGTTTCTTTTATTATCAACTGCGCTTTCCAAAGCTTCAGCTCTCGGGGATCTTTACAGCATTGGAAGCCTGAAAAATTGTCGAGGCAGCACTCGACATGTGGCGTAGTTCTTATGATATATCTCATTCAGGAGCTTCCATGCTTCACAACAATTCTGCTCCGTAAGCTATACCATTCGAACAAGGTGCGTTCGGCCCTTCCATTTAAAGATGTCTTCAGAAAGGCAAACTTGTATGCCGGAGAGATTTTATTGCTCTCGTCCCTGAATCCTTGCCATTTAGTGATGAAAAAAATTATGTTATTTTTTTTTTTTTCAGGTAAAAAACGTTAAAAATTAACATAAATATTAATTCTGAGTGGTAGAATAAAGGAACTATAAAAAAAATAAATATTTACTGCTGCACCTGAAATATACATAATAACATAAAACTGAATAAAAATTTAATTTGAGTTAAAAAATGGGTGTTACCATCAAAAGTGATACGCAATGAAATGGTTTTTACATGTCTGTGAGGCAAATTGTACACATCAATGTGCCCCAGAATTGGTGAATAAATCTGCCCCATTGCTTACTTCAAAAAAAAAAACATTTGATTTATAAAAACAAAACTAAAGGGTTGTTTTATATCTCTCATAATTCGTTTAATAATCTTATTTTACTTGCCTATTAAATCAACGTAGCTAAAATTTACTTTTAAATATCGAAAATATTTTACTTAAAAAACAAAAGAAAAGAAATTACTAGTTGCTCCTCAAAATACATTTTGACAATTCATTCCTACATTCACAACTAAATGGATTGGAAAAAAAATCGTGCGAATATCATCATTATTTCCTATGTGTGAGTGCATGTTGAATAAGTGAAATACTTCCTGCCGAAACATACAAGCACATTTATCAATGAACCCACTATATAAATTTAACGACTCTCTCTGAAGAAAATATCGATACCGAACTACATATGAATTAAATTAAAGAGTAAAACCAAAACAAACTGTTTATAGTATTATAGCGGCGTTTTTTTGCAAGCCCGGGGAGATTTTTTTGAAAAAAAACGACATCGTGGATTAGCGACGCCATTACAGAAACTAAATGGAGTTTCCATACAAACTATCGATAACAAGTATGCAATTTACGCCGGTAGCACAGTTTTTCTCCGTGCTTAAGTTAAGCCCCGAGAATTCTCCCCGCTTAGCTAAGCCCGAAGGGGATTAGTTGTTGTTGCATTTAACATATAAATTGCAGGACAGGACGTCGTTTTTTTCGATCGATTTCCTCGGGGCTTGGAAAAAAACACGGCTTATGTTTCTGTAATTTCTGTAACTGAAATTGAATTAAATTTTCTGTAATATTTTTTTTTATTTCAATGCGATGTCTTAAATCCCTCGCAACAAAAAATAGAAACCCGTGATAACGACCAGCATTTTCAACTTTACAAATTAAAATTATAAATTATATAGAAATGCAAATGCTATTAGTACGTAACTACCACAATTTCTAAAATAACCATTTTGATTTCAATGAATAATCGTTTTGGTTGAAAAATTATTTGTAATTGATTTTTTTATAATAACAATGGTATATAAAACTAAAACAATGTGATATATTTTTAACAGAATATTTAATTTTAATTCTAAATTTAGTAATTTTAAAGAAAATCGTTTGTTGAAAGACAAGAACTATCAAATTGACAAATTGATAATTTTAGTTTAATGTTAGAAAGTTGATGGACATTTTTGTATTATTAATTTGTATGCAACGGCTGATTAACAATGAAAAATTAAGACTACTTAATAATGTAAATATAATTGTCACATTGCTAAAACCAGTCGATTTGAATAGGTAGAATATATTCTAAAATAAGACGCCCAATGAAGGACAAATTGTAAATATTCAAACGTGGAATGTCTTTATAGGTTTAAATATTTTAATTTAAAAATAAATACATATTTATCTATGTAAATATGAGTAAAACTATTATGTTAAAGATAAGACTCAGAATAAGCTTATGTTTATAAGTATGTACCGTATGAAAAATAAACGAAACAAAAATTATATTTGGCCTATTTTTATAAAGTTAAATCATAGATAAACTTGTGAAAAAGGTGAGTTATTTACATTTCGATTTATTCCAGATTAAGATTGAATTGCAATTTATTGCAAGGGGAAGGGGACATAAACTTTCACGTTGAGACAGTCTTAAGGACAGCCGCAACGTTCATATTAATAATCAACTGGTCTCCGGTCGCATGAAGTCCAAAATAGCTCAATCAACTGCAAAAAAAAAAAAATAGCACTCGCAGCAATAATAACAAAACGTAAAACCTAAAAACATGATATAATTCCGTATTTGCGCCAAACACGGCGCACAACGCAAATTTTTATTGATCTGGAAGCGTCTTAAGGTATCGTAAAATTGTTATGTTTGACAAATGACTCACGTTTCATGAACGCTCCTAAAAACAAAAATTCAAAATTCAAGTTCTCTTTCACACGAAAAACAAGCTTCTGGAGATTTATTGGTGTTTTCTTTTAATTTCTTTTACATTTTTTTGTACATTTCTTGTAATGTAATCTCTTGTAAAAACACATCTGATGATGAAACAGCTGTTGCCAAAAAAGAAATCCCAAGTTATCCTCAAAATTCTGGCATACTCATCTATCCGCTGAGAATTATCAAGAACAGCTGACTTCAAAACTGATTTGAGCAGCAAATTTAACCTATCCCATTTTGGTCATACAGAAAAAAGTGGGTACTCGAGTACCTCTGAGATAACTAATTATTAGGACAACATAAACCTATCCGAATTGCTAAAACAAACAACGAGCCCATAAAATCTCCAACAACTTGTTTCCTCGTGTGAAAGAGGACTATCCATTTGGCTTTGAATACAAATCTGAACGCACTCAATCACACATTTATTCTATTCTACTACAATATTTAAAATCAACCTCATAGAACATCCCTGCTTAAACAGCTGATACTAATCTCTTCTCTCTCTGTTTACGTGACAGCAAAAAAAAAACAAAAAAAATAGAAATTCCAGATTTAACTTTCTATAGCGCACCTTCCTCAATTTTTCCACAAAAACTATTTGTCTGTCGAATCGTTTGGTTGGATTTGGATCTTAATGCTGAAGATTATTTCGAGTCAAGAAAATTTATTAAAACAAAACAGAAGTGAAAATACTTGTTAGTTTAAAATAATTGAAGTGCAAAGTCAAAGTAAAATGAGTTAACTTTTATCATTAATTTGTCTTGAATTTATGAAAAGAAAAAATAAGCAAATAATAACAAAAATATATAATTGTAACGCGTTTTGTAATTGCTTGTATTTTGTGTGCCTAAATAAAATACCTATATAGACAAAAATAACTATAAACATGTTTTCGATTATCCGTAAGCTGCCCCTGGTCCAAGTAGTTCGTCCACTTATGGTCAATAACTCATCTGCTCCAGCGGCAGTAGTTTCTGCAGCCAAACTCATCTCAACAACCGAAAATCCCCAGAACTCTGAGCATATGACTAAAATTGATAAAATCGGTGGACTACCAAGTGATTTGGTTAGCAAGAAGAAAATGAAGACAACACTAAGGTAAGTCTACATCTTTATATTTTTTCACAAGAATCCCTACATATTTTATTTTTTTTTTAATTAAATGCAATAAATAAATAAATCCCTCCATTTGGAACTTGATAGCGGTCACGTACGCCCCGGCATAGCTGGGCGCATGGGCTCGTTTTGCACAGAGATTCCATATCCATACTCCATTCTATAAAGTAGAGTCGGAGACAGCAGAAGAAACCAAAACAAAAGCTGAATGTCGAAGCAGATTCTTTTTTTTTTGAGAATCCGGTGAAATGCGCCGAATTCTGGTTGAGAATATCGATTCATTGGAGAACTATCAGACATCTTTTGGTCATTTTCTTGTTTTGGGTCGGTGTATTGTGTTTTCTTATTTTTTTTAACAAAAGTAGAACAAAAAGATCAATGAACAGATAATGATTTGTCTATAACAGGGTCGGATTGGTGCAGATTGTTTTCAGCGCCTGGTAGATTTGTAAAAAAAAATAGGTTCTAGGTTAGCTCAATTATTTTCTTATCATTTGTGTATGTATTTTAACTTTTGCATAAGAGAGACGACAAGATCATGAAAAAAACAAAAAAATCCTAAAAATGATAGTTATTTAGATAATTCATTGATAACTCAAACATAACTTCATAAGGTTGTGAAATTCAATATTGCATAGAGTCTTGTGCTTCTTTATGAAATGAGAGATTAGTAAATAAAAACAAACACAAATCGATTTATGAAAATCAATATTTTACTAAACGTATTTATTTATTATTTGCTTCATGACTTTGTTTTTTTTTTGTTCTTATTGTTCTTAAACAAATCTAAGCACTCTTTATTCTCAGAGTTTTTTCGTTTATTTTTATTAGATTTTGTACAATATTAAGTAATTGATTAGCACACCATCATATCTGGGCGAATAAATAAAATTTGTGTTTTTTTAACGTATTTTAAATTAAAACTACCCTAATTCCGATATTGATAATCTGGGCTGAATGGGCTTTGTGTATAACACACTAAGCGGCTAGCGATATGCCAGGGTCTACGAACCTCGCGAGCATGGGACCCTCGTGTCGTCGTCCTCGTGAAAAAAAAAACAAAAACAAAATTACGACCCCGGTAAATGAAATTACACCGAGTCGCCCCACAACCATAAAATGCGTACTCTGCTGACAAAGTGACTGTCAGCCTGTAAGTTTTGCATCTGAAACGGAATCTTGAAAGACAAAACCTGTTTCGTTGTAAATAAACATTTTGGCTAGGTAGGTACTACTCGCATTCACACACAATAGACCGGCTTTCTGTTTTGTGTATTGTAGCTATTGTTGTAATGGTGGTTGTTTTTTCTTAGAATCTTCCAAGTCGTCGTAGTTCAAGGATTGTTTTTGTTTACAAAATAGCGAAGTGTTACTCTGCCCTCCAGCCACAGCTGCGACAGAACAGCCTGTTTTCATAAACATTCTATTTTCTTTTTCAATGTAGGTACCTACATAATGATTTGCATGAATATTTTTGTAACACAAACATCAAATAGTACCTATTTAAAAAGGATGCGTTAAGACGACGGATTTTATATTTCTTTTGTATTTGGCTTTATATTGGTATGTGACTATTGAAGAGGATCAACTTTCCATTATGATTTAAGAAATAAAATCAATAATCTTCTTTGCAACATTCAAATACATTTTTTTTGCACCCATAAATCACCGAATACAAATTTACCCAAGAAAAAATGCTGCCTTTCCAAACCACATAATAATAATTCTAAGTCGTAGATTGAAGCGCGCGTGGAAAAACGTGTTTATGAAATGACTATGATTCATGACATTAAACATCAGAAAATATATTATTATGGGTTTAACTTTCGTTGAATGTTAAGAATGTATAAGAAAATATTTTTCAAAATACTACTTCGTGTGTTTATCACAAGAATGCTCTGAACGACGACGTAGTAGGTGTGTAAATATTTTGTATCCAAATGAAAATATCATTAATTGAATTCAACGCATTCTGTCAATAACAACGCAATTTAATTTCCTTCGTTTTGTTATTTTAAGACAAATTGATATGTGTTATTGTTGATATTTGATCTCTAAATGGATAATTTCAAATTTCGGTTGTAATGCAAAATGTTTATTATTATTGTCATGCTTCTGCAGGAGAAACATTTTTTCTTCAGTTCGAGCTCTAATGAAAGTCTTAGGCCCATTTGCTGAAGCGAAACTTAAGAGTTTACATATGTTCTACATAAGAAATTATGTGACAGTTTACGCAGAGAAAAAATAGAACATATGTAAACGTTTAAGTAGAACATAAATATTTATGTTTCGTATTAGCAAACGGCTCAATCAATTTATTGATGTTTGTTCCATTCTGTGGTAAATATTATTTTTTGTAAGAAGGATTACCCTCTACAAGTTTCATTTTAAAAGCCAATGTTTGATTTTTTAATGGATTTATTTGAATTGCCCAGAAGACAATCTGATCAAGTCTAATTGTTTATGAGAACAAAGATGATAGAAAAAACATTTCTTAGGTCCATTTTTTCAGTGCGAGATTAAAGTTAAACCGGAGTTGACTCATTAAATTTGGTGCGGTAACTCATGACTAACTCAACAGATGCTTTTGATGTTTTATCCCCTGACTTTGTTTAGTTGTTCCGCATGCATTCTCCACCCGAAAAAAACTGCTTCCTCAGTTCACTGTGGGTTAGCTAACTCCCCACTGAAAAACTGGGCCTTACAAAATTTTGCATTGTACATGTGACTAATCAAATTTAGTCCTACACCTTACATAATGTCACACGAGACTGCAAGTTTGTTTGCTTCAGCTGCCATTTTGAAAAACGCGTAGAAATTTGTTAAAGCATTTTTGATAAGAAATTTAATTATATTTCTTTTGTACATTTAATAGTTTTAGAGTAAGGCGCCGGGAAGTTTATGTTTCTTTAGTTTTTGCCTGATAACTGTCTTAACGGTTGCTAATAAATATGAAAGAAAAAATACTAAAGCGTCCGCCAAATAACTTCTTTTTTTTTAAAATGGCCCAAAACATCGAGTGTAGCTTCGGCTCTGGCACGTAGCGCCGTCCTGTTGAAACCAAATGTTGCCAATATCCTCCTCTTCAATTTTTGTGAACAAAAATTCGTTCAACATGGCCCGATAACGATCGCCATTGACTGTAACGGCCACTCCTTGCTCATTTTCGAAAAATGGCCCAATTATGCCTCTGGACTCGTTTTGGGTGTATCGGCTTTTCAATGTATGCGTGCGGGTTTTCTGTGCCCCAAATGCGACAATTTTGCTTGTTTACTACCCTCCAAGATCAAAATGAGCTTCATCTGAAAAGATGATTTTTTTGGCAAAATCGGCATCTTCTCTAAGTCGATGGCAGGCCCACTTAGCGAAGCGTATACACAACCATATTCGTTCAGCGGAAGGATAAAACTAATTATCATTTATCTGTCAAATCAGACATGAGCTAAGTGTTTCCATTATGTATGTACACACTAAAGAAAGATAATTAAATTTCCGAACGAGTGATTTTTTGTACGATGATCCGTTCTCTAGATATCGGTGTGGTTCAGAAAAAATTGACATTATAAATGCGCCTGAAAATAGCTGAAATTCCAGGGTGTTTTGTATAAGATGCGACAAAAGCCTAAAGCGTGTAGGTTCAAAACAAGAACAATTTACCCCATTCAGGCTGGAGGGGCAATTTTGTAAATATACCCCTGTCTAAATATTTTTTCTTGTTTCAACCCATCCTAACCCCTCTAGTCTTTTGTCGCATTTTATCGAAAACAACTTTTATATTGCATCTATTTTCATAGTTCGAAGTGTTTTCGATTACGAAAACAATCGAAAAGTATTTAGAAAGTGCAATTTTGAAATCGATTTCAATTCCATTGTGATTGAAATTCATAACATTTTCAATAAATATCAAAACCCGATTCGTCAAGAAGTCAATTTTTTTATTTGTGCTTTCAGATTCAGTTGAAAAAAATTGAATTTTGATAATTTATTTTTGTTCACGTATTTCGAAGATTCCCTTGAGTAGGTGCGTGGTATACTATATACTGTATTTAGAGGAAGTGCACGGTCTAAGATTGTAGATTATTTTTTTCGTTTTGAATAAAGGCTGAACTGGATTCAACAAAAAAAAGTGTAAAAACAAATCAATCTAAAATGACAAATCAAACACCATTTTCGTATATAACCATTTCATGATAGTACAAAAACTGTTACAGTCTTCAATATACCTATGTCAACTAAATTCATATGTATGTAAATATTTAGAATCGTTGCTAAAAAAAAAAAAACATTTACAAATAAGGCGCCACAGATCTAATAATAATTATAACTTTTAGGTGGCACCTATGATGAATCTGAGCTTCAATATGTTAATGCTTATCCAATACATGTGTGCAAAGAGATAAGATAATTACAAATTTAAGCTTTATCTATAAGTAGGTCGATTAAAAAAATACCCAAGTCCATAAACTTTCCACAGGCTTTTGAGAGAGCTTAATTTTAGCACAAAAACAGGGTTACTATGGTGATAAAACCTATTTATTGATAAACATTTGTAGAAAATGAAATAATGTCATAAATTCTATGCCAGAAAATAATTGCAAATATCTTACCACGCTTCAATCACGAGCCATAATCAATTTATAATATATTTATCCCTTGGGAATAACGCGTTGTTTTGCTGTCATAAAAAAGAAATAGGTAGGTACATAGGTACCAAAATATCCGCATTTTTATCTTCAAACAAGCTTCTATTTATAAATCTCAATACTTTGTCTTATCAATGTTTTTTTTGTTTACCGTTTATTTTTAAATAATATATGTGTATAAATAAATAAACTTCTTATCTTTTTGCCCAATTTAAAAAACAAAAAAAACAAATTCTGATCTTGAAGTATATATTTTGAAGTGAGTGAGTGCATGCGCTACGTCAGTGATCATCGAACATTGTGTGAATTGAATAGGTTTGCTAATCGCCTTCGCCATGCAGTGCAGGAACATTCCTGCTTCCACGCATGTCGACTTTGGCTTCTTCTTCTTCTTGGGGGTCTATAAATAGAAATTTTCAACACAATAGAGTTCATTTGCCTCCATGTGGACTGGAATGGCACTCTGTTTGAGGCTTATACTTTTGGGTTACATGCGGAATGAGAAATTATTACGATTTATGTACGATCAAAATACAAAACAACTCCAGAAGCAATCGGGCGTTTATTAACGTGTGAAAATAACTACGAGGTGGCGTCATATAGGAGCAAAAGCAAATACATAAATTTGAATTGTTATTTTGGTACGCAATTTATATAGGAAGATATATTGTCTTGTTTTTTTTTTTGTATCGATTTTTGTATTTTATGAATTTTTTTGGTCTAAATTAAAATGTTAATTGTTTTGACAGGAGTTGTATATTATGATAAAAACGCACGTGCAATATATTCTGCAAAGCATTACGCGCTCTATCAATTTTTGTTGATTTATATTGTTAGTTGGCAAGGGATATTCATATTAAATATAAGGGTACAATCTATGACGCAGACAATATACTTGTATGCTAAGTAAAAATAGATTTTGAATATTTAGTCGTCAACAATGCATAAATGGTTAACAGAGACAAAGCATGCTGATACTGACACACAATAGCACAATAGAAAAAAAAAACCTTTGACCGCTCAGAGATTTGTTTAAGTGCGAAAAAAAATCAAACCTGAGCGCTCCTTTCTTTGCATGGAGATTACTAAGTCGAAATATTTTTGCATTCATTTCCTCAATGAAATTTTGGATAATAAATCTACATAAGTAAAAATCTTGGTATTTCTGTGTTATAATATGTATGAATGTAGTTAAAGCTAAGTAGGTAGAAATGGTGGCAACCTAGTTTAGTGAGCCCTTTTTTATAGCACAACTCGGTTGGCCTGTGGATGAAAATGTTTTGATGTAAGGGTTTTAAATGATATACCTACTTCTTTGCAGATCATCTTCCACGCCCTGAGTTCGACAGCAATATGACATGCTAAGCAATTTGTTGGCTGATTAAGAGACGCATATGATTTGATTCCTCAGGTGGATGTTTTGATGTGCATTCCAGTGAGCAATTCTGGTCTCTCTGCATAATATAAGGTCTCCATTCTCCAATGGAAGTCATCTGTTCACTAAACCACCCTCACCCAACCTCATCCACCATCACCCTTGAATTGATTCCAAGGATATGTTGAGGTTACGATTACGGTTATATATGGTTGTGCTGTGGTATTAGGATGGGTCTGAAACCATCTATGGGTACACTTTGCCATACTAGGCAGCTTGTTGCCTGGTTCTGGATCAAAACTAATCCAATTGTATGATTATTTGGCTACTACGCACTTCCTTTCCAAACGTCAGATTCATCTTGTAATATAATTTTATAATTAAAATTTAAAATTAACCTTTTAAATAAAAGTGTTTTTAAGTGATAAGAGTTGTAAAAATAGAAACAAAAATAATAAAAGCAATCAAATGAAATTCTATATTTTTTTGTTCTCTGCGAACAGAATCGTTTATTGTGGTTTCACACAAAGAAGTCAATATACCTAGGTACATATAAATCTGTTCACACAAAGAAGTCAATATACCTATGTACCTCATATACATCTTTTTAAAATGATCAACGTTATTGTTAACGAAAATCTTCTTTCAATTGAGAACATGGTTGTGTTTCATGAAAACAATATTTCTCGCATATTTCGATGACCTCAAAATAAATTTTCAAACGGTCTATTTTAGTATTGAACGTCAGTTTAAAAATTTTAATAAGCTTACGTACGAAACATTAATATCCAACGTCGTGCATAAATATTTTTTGATTGATTTTGCAGTAACTAATGCGTTATGTAGATATGTATATTGTGAGAGAAACGTGTAATCAAAAGCTAAGCCCGCTTTAATATAATTCATTTCAATAGTTTTTTTTTTATTTTTGTCACATCATAAGTGCAAAATACAAAATAGTTATTATTATTACATTTGTAATTGTGTGCAAATGAATCATAGGCGATCGAAATGAATTCTAAATTATATAGATGTACATACATAGATAGCTAATAGAAACCGTATTGTTTCATAGGCTTGCATAAAATTAAAAGATCTGACTTTTGGACAATGCAGGGCAAAGGTAGGCCCTAGGTATTAAACAAAATATTTTGTATGTTACCGTCGTATAATTCATTTTATTAATCCAGATTAAAAATGTATCCAATTCGATATTGTTCACTCGTAAAGTCCATATTTAAATCCAATTTTAATAAATCAAAATCAATTTAAACTGATCTCAGGAGACCAGTTTAAGTACCTCTATCGAGATTATTTTGGTGGACTGTATTATGGACATAGATTCAATAAATCTGGATTTAACGTCTATTTAAATCGAAAGTGAATAATAAGGCCATTATAGTTGGACTTGTGTATTAACCAAATATCTCAAGAATTACTCGTCGTACAAAAGGAACAAAATTTAATTTTCTCCTCTTAAACTATAAACTCAAAGACAAAATATGATGTACATAATTTACTAGTCCAGTGCATTTATGAAAATTTTATATGATTTTTGTATAATTCTTTCGAAAAAGTGTACTCCTTTGGAGATCATAGCTCTTACTTTTCGCACTCGGGAAATTGATTTTATTAAATATCTCGGTTCGAGTTATAATATTAGAAAATACATAGTTTGTAAGATAAAAAGTTTGGAACATTAAGGGCCAGTTTCACAGTCAGAAAAGTCGCACTTATG
This sequence comes from Leucozona laternaria, assembly GCA_932273885.2. NCBI lineage: Eukaryota > Metazoa > Arthropoda > Insecta > Diptera > Syrphidae > Leucozona > Leucozona laternaria. Next base: position 13,901,011 of record OW026368.1, on the reverse strand, counting down.
TAGTTAATGTGAAAGATTAAGGCGCAATATCACAGTGCAAACTTACCTGAATAAGCGGCACTTACATAAGTCTCCGATGTTGGTGACTTAAGGGCCACTTATGCTCGCTATGAAACCTAGCCTTAAGTCCTAATTTGGGAAATTTAAGTGCCACTTATTCTGGTAAGTGTCGACTGTGAAACTGGCCCTAAATTTCCTAATTTTTGTGTTCAGAACAATTTTTCGATATTGTTAATATTAAAAAAGCTACAGTTCAACAAAATTTAAAATTTTCAAGTATTTTTGAAAATTAAGCACATTAAATATCAACACTTAAATAACCGTATTATACCAGATTGCATTTTTTTTCAAAAAAAAAATTAAGTTTTTTTCGACCTTACAACACGTTAACCCTTGTTTACCCTAAAAATAACTCAATTTTCAAAGACACTCCTTAAACCTAGTTCTCACATCACGCCAAATGAATAAATATGGTATTCAATTCTAAGCGAAAGATAAGCTGTACCTACTTCTCCAAATAATCTGCTACAATTATTAGTTTCGCTCATTGAATAAATCCTTGCGTTCAAGGATCTATCCGAGACAGTGTCAATCTATCCAAAAAATTTCAAATACCTTGAATTGATGTTGCATCAGCTGTTTTTTTCACAAGGGATAGCAACAGCACAAAGCCATTCAGATCGCTTTGGATACAATCCTGAACGTGGCCAAATTACTGTAGAACGAAATTGTATGTGATTCCCCAGAGGGGAAATTGTTGTTTTAACTCACCCAGGACGGGTAGCTGCCATACATCAATTTTGGGTTTTTCAAATTTTCTCGAAAACCGCTTTGACAATTTTAATTAAACTTTGTATATTTAATGATAAAAGTGATTGTAAGAAAACTGCGTTTCAGGTTTTTGTCAAAGAATTCTCATAAAAGAAATAGGCATTCGACCTTTTTTTTAGAAATTGGTCTTGTTTTTGGGTCATTCCCGTATATCAATCTTTGGACCGATTTGGTTATTACTTTGAAATTTGCTGCTTCTAAATAATTCAAATTGAAAGAATATTGCATTTGAAAATTTAACAAAAAAAAATTGTTCAACAACTGCGTTTTTTGTTGTATTTTTGACTTTTTCTTATATAATTTTCTGGTTGAAGATATCAATGCCGTTAGCATGCATCTTCAATGTGTGGCTTAGTTGTAGTTATTAACCAAAAGAGCAAGTTCGAGCGATTCAGTCGTGTATATTTATGTATTCTGCAACTTACAGTATAAGCTGCAACGGTTTACTGTGACATTACTGATTTTACTTCAGGTATTTACTCTCGAACGCAAAACGGTAAGTCCAAGCTCATTTAAAAAAATTGTATTCGCAAAAATTTATCAGAAACTGAATAGTCTTTTGCGTTTTAAGTTTCACTTAATTGCTATTTTCTGCTGCGTAGTAGTAGAAATATCACGGCAAGTTTTTTTTTAAATACATTTTCTAGTTAAGCTGCTTGAATTCTAGTTTATGATACAATGATATTTTTGCTCAGTCATCCAGTTTAGAAAAAAAAAATATCTTAAATCTTATTCTAATTTATGAGAAGAAAACTATAAAACAAAAAAAGAAACAAATTAGCATCCTAACTCCTAATTTTGCAAAAGAATGGAAATGACTCCGGACCTTAGAACAAGTTTCATAGACTGATTTTTACTTGTTAAAGCTTTAGGAATTTATAATAATCTAACTACCTATACAAAGATGTTTTTGATTTTATCTTCTTTCTTTTAACCTATTGAACAAAGTGATAATGTTAAGCTGAAAAAAAAAACAAGTCAAAAAGACTGCGATCTTTGTGGGTTAATTTACATCTCAAATAGATACCTACATTATAAATACTTGACGAGTACTAACTCGTATATATTATCTTAAAAATGGCTCAAATTTATTATACTTGGAATAGTGCCTTTGTTTTAATACTTTTTTCTCTCTTTTTATCTTTTTCTAGAACTCTGTCAACTCTAAATTATTCGATGCCATTGGCAGCGCGTGCAACTGTCTCCAAGGATGAAAGTCGTGATTTTATGGCTGTTTTTCCAGGTATTAAATAACTAATCTAGATAGAAAATAATAATATAATAATAATAATTAAATTCAGTAGCTATACATACATACATACGTGCATATATATGCCTACGAATAGTTATTATGTAAATATTTCCAAATGCACACATTGTGTGTTATCTCTTATTAATAACTCGATTTGAGTGGACAAATATTTACACAGATTATTATTGCAATCTAAATAATATGCATTGTAAAAAAATGTGGAAATATTTATCCAACATCATTTGTTTATAATAAAATAATTATTATTTGCATCGCTAGTTATCATAAACGCACCAGAAAGTCGAGGGTAAATTAGATGAAATTGTTGTTGTTTTTTTTTTTTTGTTTGTCAGTTACATAACAATACGTATTAGTTTATTTTATTACAGTTGATGGGGAGCTATTTCTATTTATAGAGAAAATGCAGTGTAGCGGGAAGATATGATTGAAAATACTGCAGCAAGACTGTGTCTAGGCAAGTTAGACTTAATAATAATTTATTGAGATAAACAATCCCATTAGCAAGCATTTGTGTTTTCATTTTTTTTTTTACAAGTGAATTCAACTCGACAAGTGGATATAATGATTGACGACAATAACTGTTTGCTTTTTGAACTATTGAACAAATTAGCAAGAAATATGATTTGTTAATTTTTTTTTTTTTTAAAAGTACAATTATTGTAGTTGATATGTATGCAACCTATTGTTTTTTTCTAATATTGTGTTATGAACTGGTTTTATAACATCGTTGTATTAAACCAATTATCTCACAGTAAAAACTTTAGCTGAAACCATGATTGCTATCCCAAAGTCTCATAAAATATTAAGAAAAGACCAGCACAATTCAATACACAGGTTGATATAGTTTTGTTGGAAGGCGTCCATTAAAAAGCGCATTTTTCTTTTCGGCATACAAAACAAAAAAATAGTGTAAGATTCAATTGATATACAAAAAGCTTTTGTTCACCCATTGGTCGAAATTCTATCATATAAAATTACAAACAAACTTAAATTAAACACTGCAAAAATTTCTCCGCTTAGCGGTAAGTTAGAAACTCCAAATTGTACCGATACTGACTTTTAAACACATCCCTTAAATGGTACTTGTAAGTCCCTTCCATTTCAAGGCCGTTAGAGTTACAGAAATCAACATCACTTTTGTCGTTGTTATCGGCAACAATCCTTCTGTGATTGAAGTAATCCGAGATTGTTGGGATCTTCCAGAGTACAGAAACGTCTAGTCACCTTCTAGTCTGGTTACGATAGGAAAAAAATGGTAACGTGTAATCAATCCTCATCCGAGTTGGTTTCGTTAGAAAGAGTTAAGAAGAATACTAACGGCTAACCTCCGTATCCTATCCTAGAAATGTTGGTCTTTCCCTCTTGTTGTTTTGGCATATTTCCCTCCATACAAATTAATAAATAGTTGTCCGGGTAACATATCTACAGGAGGTAAACCAAGTGATCCATTATAATGGATATTTGTGCTGCTTTGAGTTTTGTCAAATTTTAGGAGTAATGCTTTATGTTAAATTTCATTTTACACATAATTATGTATACATAAATACATACCTACCAAACTAACCTTAATCATATTCTTTTTATTTCAGATCTTGTTCGCGAGCTTACTGAAAAGGCAAATGAATATAATGCTAAACAAGCTTCCAAATGGTTTGCTAAGGCATTACAATACAATGTTCCACGTGGAAAGAAAAATCGTGGTCTTTTGACAGTGTTAACATACAAGAAGTTAGTTGCCGAGGATAAATTGACACCAGAAAACATCAAAAAGGCTCAATATCTGGGATGGTGTGTGGAAATGGTAAAAAAAAAATGAATTACTTAAAACAGAATTTTAAAATCGTAAATTCTAATATTTTTCACAGCTTCAAAGCATGTTCATTATGACGGATGACATCATGGACGCCAGCACCACACGACGTGGCCAAGTTTGCTGGCACAAGCTTGATGATGTTGGCATGACTGCCATCAATGATGCTATTATGATTGAGAATGCCATTTTTACTGTTTTGAAAAATCATTTCCGCCAAAACGAATGTTATGCTGATTTGCTTGATCTCTTTCATGAGGTTATTTTCATTACAACTTGCGGACAATCCTTGGACTTACTATCAGCTAACAAAGATATTTCATGCTTCACAATGGATAAATATAAATCGATTGTTGCTAATAAGACTGCATATTATTCGTTCTATTTGCCATTTGCATTGGCAATGCATTTAGCTGAGTGAGTTCTTTTTTTTGTTTTTTGCATTTTAAAGGAAAGGAATTTAATGTTTTTTTTTTTTTTATTATTTTAGTTTCAAAGATGCCGAAGCATTTAGACAAGCCAAGACAATTTTACTCGAAATGGGGCACTTCTATCAAGTTCAGGATGATTTTCTAGATTGCTTTGGCAATCCAGAAGTAACTGGCAAACTCGGAACTGACATTCAGGACAATAAATGCTCTTGGCTGGCTGTGGTTTGCATGCAACGAGCTAATGATGATCAAAAGAAAATAATGGCTGAGTGTTATGGTCAGAGCGGTAAGTAGAACCTTACTAAAGAAGTGTTGAGTTACTTACTTATATTCTTAAATGTCCCATATTTAGATCCTGTTAAAATTGCTCGTGTTAAGCAATTGTACAAGGAGCTGGGTCTACCTAACACCTATGCTACTTACGAAGAAGAATCTTACAACATGATCAAAACACACATTCAACAGACATCGCGTGGAGTACCCCACGAACTCTACTTACAAGTTCTCAACAAGATCTACCATAGAGATTCATAAGAATCTTCTTATTAAAGACTGAAACTCTTCAAAAATAAATAAACAAAATTAATAAAAAAAAAAACAGCAGCAGAGGCAAGAGTTAAGCTGTATTACACCACTAACTTAACCCCAAGTTAAAAATCATTTTTTTTTTCTTAAAAGTTAGAAGTAGCATCGTATGAATCATCCAACTTATTAGGCAAAGAGGAAAGGGTTTAGGTTTAAAAAAGAAGCAAACGAAAAAAACGAAATTGAAATGTGATTGAAATGAAAAAGGAAAAAAAAAAAAACGAATTACCTAAGTTGTAATAACTCCTTTTGATATTTTATTGTTAGTAAAATAATTATAATACATTTATAGCAAAGCTTTAGATACCCCTGAGTTTTTATATTGTATAATTTTATTATTTTTTATTAGTAAACTAATTTACTTTATTTTTACTTTACTTTATTTTTGTTTAAATATATTATTATTCGTATGTAATAAAAAATAATCTCACTGTAAAATATTACAAAAAAAAAACAATTTTGTACTTTTAATTGGCTTTCTTTTATTGCATTTTAATACACCACTCTTACTTTGTATTTATAAGGTAAAATCAAATTTTTTGTATTTATCACGAAATTGTTTGACAAGTTCCATTTCTTCCTCTTTGGTTAGGCTGCAGTCTTTCCAGTCGGTTTTTTCATCACAATTTAGAAGGTTCTCGGAGCAGAAGACGTCTCTGAAAAGAAAACGGAAACATAACTAAATTCCAACCATTGATATTATGTTAAAGAAAATTTAGCTTATGTAGCATTATTTCTGTGTTACTAAAAACAAAAATCGTTAGTTTCTGGAATATCAGTTGCCGTTGCATTTTCAGTTTCCCCATACCGAGAGCTAAGATGTTTACACTTCAAAAACGATGTGGTTCAGAAAACGGTTCTCAAGGCTTATGGGTTTGCTGTTAATCGCATAATAAAATAAAAACTCATGTTCAACCGCTATCCACATCGGATCGGTGTGCTGTTTATCCTTCAGTGGGGTGAACTATATACCTATACAAACATACAAACGCTGTCTTAAAACAATTATTACCTGGCAAAATGTATTGGAAATTGCTTCATATTTTGTGTCAATAGTGTCGTCCTGTCGGGAAGCTCAGCAACAAAGTATGGTCCCCGTTGAGGAAGTTCGGTTGGCTCTTTAATTTCCGGAAGCGAATCGAAGGTTATATTGAACTCCTCAGCTTTATCCTAAGAATAAACAAAAAAAAAAAACGACATCAATATTATAAAAATACATTTTCTCTATGAGAATCCGAAACACCTCAAAACCATGCTTAATTTTCCACGCATATCCTTCATCTATACCCAAAGCATTGATTTGCAAATGTGAGCATTTGTAATTGCGTTCCGTAAAGCACACAGCCTGGCCTTGTTCTTTAAAGAATTCCCTTATTGCCTCCTTGAACTTAATCAACTCTTCCCAGTCTGTGTCGGCCAGAAGGGCAGCCGATTGTATATGAGTGATTGAGAGTATAAGGATGTGATAATCATTGATGGGACCTTTTGCCAAGGCAAGATAGAAACTATCACCGACAGAAATGACCAAATGTTTTTCCACATCCGGTGATGATAAACAGAACCAGCACTTTTCTTAAGGCCAACAACAAAATATAAAATATAAAAATGTAGCGGTTATCTTCGAATTCAATCTAAATCCTACCTTGATCGAAGGTAGGGCGCTGTCGTTTTTCTTGTCCATCGTGGCCAAATCCCTTGCGTCCTCGCTTTCTATTATCATTTGGATTGGAATTCAGGTCGTAAAAATACTGTTTTCCGTCGTCCTACAAATTAAAATTCAAAAATTAACTTCAACGTTAAAGTTCAAATTGAACAACCTTACCAATTGTTGTTTGCCTTTACAATCCTCGAAATTCATGCCCACGAACGGACATGGTGTCTCAGTTGTGGTTTTTTGTATCAAGTCCATAACTCTCATCTTTTCAACTGGGCATAAACTCAAGGCGTAGATTGCTTTCTGTTTTTCTGCATTACCGACATGGGCCAAGGCTATAAATCGTGTACAAAGTTCGTACTGAGTTGTGTTATCAGCAGGGATTCTAGATACAGCACAGAAAAAAAAAGAATATTTAGTTATTGCTTTGAGAAAGAAACAACAAACTTACCTATAAGGTTTCGGTTCTTCGTAAATTCCATTAACGCCGCAGAAATGGTAACGCGGCTTGATCTCTTTAGACAGATATGAAATCAGTTTTGATGTGTTTTTCTGTGAAAATTAAAAGTTGTTATTAACCTTTTTGTATATGATTGATATTGATACTGGATATACAAATGAAACAAAATAGCCTAACATAGGTTATACTTCAATTTCAAAAATAATCATAATACAAGAGATTAGTGACCGTTTAATGTTTTGTAAATAACTAATCGTATAGGTATAGTAAGAACTTCGTTCTCGAATAATGAGCGGCTATTATTTAAACTCACTTCCTGCCCAGCGATTCCATGTGGCCATTGTGAAGTGATAAGAATATCGACCCCTTTATAATCAGTAGCAGTGGTCTTATTAACCAGACATGAATTGCGCACAGCGACGATATCTTCCTTGTTGAATGTGTTTGGTCCGGAGCCTTCAATTCCGCTTAGATAGGCAATTTTAACTCCCGACGTGAGGGTGTATAGACCCCTTTTGCCTACAAGAAAGACAACACTCATTACTTATTTCTGGCCAACAATAAACAGTCAATCCTCAACCAAGGTAAGTTAAATTTGTGCAAATATCACCATCGTCTTCGATACCCCCGTAGAGCTTGGCAGTTTCTTCGGTGTTTGGACCAAGTATGTATGTTGGTACAGGTACTAAAAAGACACATTCAATAAATTTAACTTATTTAAAATCGAATAAATTACCATGTTTAAATCCATTCTTAAAGGCAATTAATTCGTCGTTGTTTGTCGAACTAAAGAATTCTCCACAACACAAAAGCAAGTCAAATGGCCCCGCTTTTTTGTTGATAGATTCGACGCGAGTAAATAGTTGTTTGAAATTACCATTGACATCGCCGCTAACTAAACTGAAATTGATATGATATTATATGTTTTATATAGTCTATTTCGTATTAAATTATTTACATTTTAATTTTTTGATCCATTTATTAAAAAATGTTAAGATTTTGTAGGCCCAAGTTTTAAAACGTTTTGTTTATGCGAAAATTTTTTGATAGATGGCGGACGTCACTGTCATTGCTGTCATGGTGATATTGCAGTATTGCCAGGAGTTTAACAGGGGGCTGTTTGCTTTGAAATTTTCCATAGGCCCTGGGGCAATTCCACAAGTGCGAATAATTTTCCGTGTACATTGTTCAAGCTAAAAAAAAGCGTGGGTAAAATTGCGTCTATATATTTATATATGGGTAGACGGTATTTGTGCACTTAACTTTTGTAGAATTGGGTTCCTGTTTTGATGGTTTTTTTTTCACAGCGCCAAAGTTCTTTCCACAAATAGATTTTATTCACAATCCATCGTCATGTTATTGAAAAGTTAGTATAGTAAAAATCTCCTCCCATCGTTGAGCAGGGAGATGGCATTCACTCGTGTGAAAAAATCAAGGTTTTAATCAAATGTAATAAACGATGACAGCGAAGTTCAAAAGAATTTTAGTATACCACCCTACGGTCTGTACATCTATAAGTTATGCTTTAGCATAAACATTTGGAGCTTTTGCTTTAGGTTTATAAATATTGTATGTCATTCAATCAAAATAAAAATTAAAGAAAATACGTTCTTCTATATAAAAGTATCGATTTTGAAAAATATCGATAAATTTAATCATCGATTTAACGCCAAATATATTAATCGCTCATCTCTAAAATCAATAAGCATTGCACCAAGAACTTATAAACTTTAAAGGCTCTCCCAAACCAACGCGAATGTTTCAGAACGACGACGAAACTTTCGCCTGTCTTAATTTATTTACATGGAGATTAATGGGAGCGCCCACACTGGCGCGATGCGAATCTTCGAATATTATTCAGTCGTCGCATATTCGCGCGAATGTTTCGCGTTGGTTTGGGACAGCCTTAAGGCCTGCCGCCCACTAGGCAACTTTTAGTTGCTTCCGATTCAATTACATTTCGAGCTGCAAAACTGTTTTCCATAGTTGAATAGGATATATACATTTCAACAAGAAGTGATTAAAAAACTATTACTACTGTGTTCATTTCCCAATAAAACCACCGCAAAGTATTTGAACGTCAAAATAACGAACGACGTCTCATGTAATCATGATGGTACGCCATTCTTGTCAAAAAGACGAATAAAGGCTCTCCCAAACCAACGCGAATACTTCCGAACGAAGACGAAACTTTCGCCTGTCTTAATTTATTTACGGAGTTCAATAAGAGCACCTACACTGGAGCGATGCGAATCTTCGAATATTTTCAGTCATCGCACATTCGCTCCGAATGTTTCGAAACGAACGAAAAAAAGAATCGTGTAATCAGGTTCTTTCTCATTTTTCACCTGCAAACTGACATTTCAAAAGGTTGTTGGAGTTGGACGTAGATATAGAGTACAAAAAAGTCAAAAAAAGTGGGAGGAGTTAAGCGAATGTGAACACCGTATTAAGTTAGTTATAGGCCATGATCATGAATCAAAAAATATTTACAAGATTTACGCCACAAAAGAGAAAAAACAATAACAACAAATGTGACATCCAAGAAAATTTCAGTGAAGATGGTTTTTCGTGTGCGAATAATTGAATGATTAAAAATGATTTTCGTTTTAAAAGTTGTAACAAAACATCATACAATTTTTTTAAATGTATGTTAAATTGTTTTAAAGTATTTAAATTGCCAAAAAAAAGCAGTACTGTGGAAAAATGAAAATATCAGCCATATTTCCTTCATGTTTTAGTATTTTCTATTGTTGTTAGTTTGTTATTATTAGAACAACATGTAGCACATGAAACGCATTATTAAAAACAATTCAATTTAAAAACAAATTTAAATAGCTTTAAGTTTTCGCGCCACTATATGTCTCATACAAATTAAACGAAAAGTTATTTTTTTTGTCTCGAATTGCGCCACGACTCGTATTCAAAATTACAATAACAAAGTGATAAAATAGAATCGGAATCTTGTGTATTCTTTCATTCATAGTCATTATGTGGCTTGCCATTTCATATGTGTGAATATTGTACGACTTATGTCGAATTACTTTCAACAAAGAAATCGAATTTTTTCTCAAACAAATCGATTTTTTTCTAAACCGAATCGATTTGTTTGTGGAATTCGTATAAGAATAGATTTTTTTTTTCATGTGATTGTTTGTGTGTAACTATACAGCTGCATGTAATATATGGCAGTAAAAGATAACTTCACCAGTTGTATCTGAAAAACTATTGTATTTGAAACGGATATTATTTTTGATGTTAATAATTTAATTGTTTTCATCTCAAATTTTGTTGTTTTGCTCAAATTGTGATTTTATTACCAGAATTAAATTTAAAAAAAAAATAGAATTGTTTTTATTTGATGATGGAAATGAAGACTTATAAACAATTCGAAGATCGATTCGAGATAACTCTTATCCCATGAGGATTCCTCGTTGGAAGTATTTTGTCTTTTTTTTATCAAAAGAATTAACTGTGGATCCATAGCTTCATAAAGCTGTTTCGTCTGTCTAATTCTGCCTTTAATCAACTATTGGAAGAATTGAATTCAAAATCGAGTTCAAATTCGAGGGGCCCAGCCAGTTCGCTATCGAGTATAAGCCAAATCGGCTGAGCCAAATAAGCAACTGCCTATACTCGATTGTATCCACTGAACTCAATTGTATCATGCATGTTACGTGCTAGTCCCCCTGCTTTCGGTTCATTTTCCGCTCGCTCGTACTCAAAATATCAAACGAGAAAAGTGCGATATTTACCAAGAAAATACGACTATCGGTGAATTTCGTAATAAAACTAAAAACTAATGAAGGTCGAAGGGAAGAGTTATTAACAATTCGGATATCGATTCAAGATAACTCGGATCCCATGAGCTTAGAGGATTCCTAGTGGGTAGTATTTTGTGATTTTTTTGTTTTTAATCAAAAAAATTAACTGTGTATCCATACTTTAGCTGTAAAGCTGTTGTTCGTCTGTCTAAACCAACAATTGGAAGATTTGAACATCCATGTGAAAAGTTGTTCAAATTCGAGGGTGCAGCCAGTTCGCTATCGAGAATAGGCCGTTTCTTATTTTGTTCAATCGAATCAAATACAATCGGCTCATCCAAATAAGGAACTGCCTATACTCGATTGTACCGACTGAACTCGATTATATCATGCATAATGCATAAAGCATAATTCATGCTGCTTAAAACTTTTTAGCTCGTACCCAAAATATCAAACGAGAAAAGTGACAATTTTTACGAAGAAAATACGACTGTCGGTGAATTTCGTAATAGAACTAAAAACTGTCACGGGTATGCGATGAAATGCGTTCGCCGAATTTAAAAATCATGACTTTATTTATTAAGACTAAATGTAAAGGAGATGAGTCAAAGTGACTTTCACAATAAGGATGTTCGAGAAAAGTCTCATAATCGGGGTGATTGACTGAAAATATGGTTTAATATTTTTTTTTAATTATATAGAACCCGTTGCTACGAAAAAAAATAAATTATTTGCCTTCCTAAAACATCCCGACTTTGATTATAAATGAAAATAATAAAATAAACCAAATATGAAATTAAAAAAATTTTTTTATTTAACTAAATTTTGTAATTTAATTATATCATAACATTTTTTTTTTTTATAACGAGCGACGTGTTTCGATTTTAATAATCCATCCTCGGGCTTATGCTATCGGACTGTGGTGTTATTTGCCAAATTTGGTGTTGGTGTCTTTTATGCTGATTTATGGCGAATTCCTTTCAAAAAAGAAATCGAATTTTTTCTAAACAGAATCGAATTTTTTCTGTCAATTGAAAGGAATTCGTATTTCGTGAAAGAATCGATTTTTTTTTTGGTGTGATTGTGTTTGTGACTTTATAGCTGCAATTGACGCAAAACGTCAAGAAATTATTCACAAAACAAAGGTTGTTTGTTTTTGTTGTGAGAAAAATGTTTTAACAATAGCATTAAATTAATAAATAAAAGATATTAGCCAGCTTATACGGTGCATTTTATTTGTTTGAACTTCTATTTGCACATATATTTTTAAAGAAAATTATTATTGAAAAGTTTTCATCACTTGCACTGAAAGTTTTTAACACGTCTTTCACTCGCGAAAGCTATTTTTTTTGTCAAATTTGTGTTTGATAATGAACAACGCACAATAAATTATTTTTATAGCTGTATTGACTGAATATATTGTTGAATATTTTATTAAATTATGTAGAATTCGTTCCAACCAAAAAATAAACAACTCGTCTTCCAAAAATTCCGCGACTTTCAATTTATGACATATTAGAAATGTCAAGTCTTCATAATGTGTGTGCAAATCAGTGTGAAATCTTGCTAAAAACGCAAGATTTGTTTTGACAGAAAAGAATCGATTTCGTTTAGAAAAAATTCGATTCTGTTTAGAAAAAATTCGAATTTTTTGTTGAAAGGAATTCGCCATTAGTTTTTTGCAGTTTAGTATGTGTCTCTTTTTATTTATTGTTGTTGATTTGGTGTTTAATTGCAGTGTCATATAGTGTGTTGTTTTTGATAGTTAATTTGTCATTTAATATCTTGTCTTGTTCTGTTTTATTTGCCTTGTATATCTCGAACGCTTCGAGTGCGTCAAGAGTTGTCCCTTTTTTGCAAATGTGCATTGGTGTTAGACATGGGTCAATACTAATATTTTGTGATATTACCTAATACTAATATATTAGTTAACAAATATTATAATATTTAAAGCGATACAAAAATATCACTAATATTTTCCTGATTAAAGAGTGTTCTGTTCAGGAGTAAAAAAAAATTTTTTTCAATACCTACATTACATACATACTACCTACATTAGTGCCAAAAATTACTATCTTCACTTGTTCTCACCTGATCTTATATAATTTATTGTTATCTTTAGGTACACACCTACGTACTAATTATCTTTTTTATTAGCAACAGAATACTTCAGCAGTCAGATTGAAATTAAATTTAAAATTCGATTCAGCCTTTGCAAAGTAAAACAACAACCAAGATATATTCTGTAACTGTAATAACTGTAAGAAATAATTTCCTTGTTGCATTCAAAACAACATAAGTACTGCCATTCCATACATATTGGCCCAAGAAAAATAAACGGTTCAAAAAAGTCAACAGCTTTTCATACTATTTGCACAAAAAACTCAAGTGGCAGGATTGAAGTAGCCCAAGCTACACCTAAAAACAAAAAAAAATATTCACCAAATCACCTCCAAACGCTTTTTTCTCTATTCATTATCTATTGTTGTATCTCTTTCTGCATACCTACACTCACACTGCACTGATACTGATACTAATATCTTAAATAGTTCGAAGTATGATACAAAAATATTAGCTTCGTCTTCGACCGACAATGATCCTACGTCCTACCTAATACCAAAAATATTATAATACAAAAATATTAGGATACACAAATATTAGGCTACAAAAATATTAGCTTCAAACCTAATATTTTTGTATCATAATATATTAGGTACTAGTATCATTGCCGGCTGAAGCGAATATTTTGGTATCTCATAGTATTCGTATTAGTTTTAGTTTATATCAGATATTCAGATTAGCGGCGCGGCGGCTGGCGATGGCGAGCGAAGGTAAGAAAGAGATATAGGAGTAGGAACAAGAGAATGCATTTTTTTGTTAAAAACGAAATGAGCTTAGAATGAAATCGGTAGAAGGTGCGTTTGGGTAGTTTTAGTGTAGGGAGAAGTTAACATTGTTGTGTAGGGAGAAGTGAATATTTTTGTGTAGGGAGAAGTCAATATTTTTGTGAAGGGAGAACTTAACATTTTTATGAAGGTAGAAGTTTATTGGGTATTTAAATAAATATCGGAGTATTATGATATCTATGGTATTAGTATTAGTGATATTGAATATTTTCAAATATTAGTAATATCTTAGTGAATACTAATATATCAGTCACATCCCTAATTGGTGTTAAGTTAGTTTCAAAGTTCGTGTAGTTATGGTTGTTGGTTGTTGTGCAAACGTTGATTTGACAAAAATTGAAGGAATTTGACATTAAACATGTATTTCCGTGTATTAAATTTTAACGTCTCGCTGTCGCTAGTGAATAATCTGGCAACAAAATTCGTGATTGGTATAGGTGCATGATTTTTCTGAAGTGTGGAGGTTTTCGTTTAAGCAATTATTAAATTTGATTATTCGTAAGGCCCAATGTACGTTTGTGTTAAAGCTACTTTTCATTCATTTATGATAGTAGACTCAGCTAACTTCCGATTAATAAAGTTCTACCTAAAGCATCAAACAAATAACAAATTTATAAGCAGCAGCTACTGGCAAAGAAAACACAAAACTTTATATTAGAATATTTATTTATGTCTTATAAATAATATAAAATGATATCTAAACATAATTATAATTTTTATTTGTGCAATTACCAATATACAATCTTTTAGTAGTTTACAATTCAGCCAGAAAGTTCAATTACAACTTTTAAAAAGCAAAAAACAACCGAAACTTTTAATTTGTTTGATAAATAAACAATATCGTTATAACTTTGATCGTTTTTACTTATTAAGAATTGTAATAATTTAAAATAATAGTGTTTATTATAAGGAAAGGAAAAGGGGAATTGACAGAATATCAACGAAGATGTGAACTGTCACTTAAGGAATTGGTATTAAGGCTCTGCCAAACGCTCGACGACCGAAGAATGTTCAAGGATTCGTATCACGTTAATTTGGGTACTCTCATTAAGCACCTTGTAAATAAATTTAGACAGGCGAACAGTTTCGTTGTCGTTTCGAAATATTGGCGTTGATTTGGGGGAGCCTTAAGGAGAAACATCAGGAGTGAAGTGGTTTCTCCTTTTTTAGACTTGTAGATACACTTAAAGTTAACGTGCAAAATAACGGGACTTGGACATTTAATTTTAAGCCTCGTTAAAGATTAAAATTAAAAGACTTATAATTACGTCTTACAATAGGAAATGTACAAAAACTAAAACTAGGTATAAAAAATTGGGATATCAAAAGAAATAATTAAACATAGTATCACAAATGGTCAATAAATTACAATGTACCTCAAACTATAAAACAATATAAACTAGCTTCCACAGTAGACCGCAACAAAGTCACACTCTGCTTTATGAAAGGGGAGAAATAAATTCACCCAGTCAGAAGTACACCAAATCTGATCTTATGATCAAGAACGTATTGATAGCCTCGAAGAAGATTTCTTTGGTTTGATCCAGTCTATGAAAATGCCCTTATTTTTATTACCTGAAATAGACGAAGAAACTATTTTAAAAGAATGCAATGATTGAGAAATATAAAAAGTAAGCTTACCACTGAGGAGATTGTGTTTATGGTCAGCCCCGCATTTTGAAGTACAAAATCGTACAACAAGATCGAAAGGTTCCATAGCGGTTATTTTAAGTTTTGGTATTTT
The DNA here is from genome assembly GCA_932273885.2 of Leucozona laternaria. Lineage (NCBI taxonomy): Eukaryota > Metazoa > Arthropoda > Insecta > Diptera > Syrphidae > Leucozona > Leucozona laternaria. The sequence continues at coordinate 13,885,553 of OW026368.1, read as the reverse complement.
AATTTCGTCCGAGGAATCAGTTTGAGCAGAGTATGGGTCACTATCGTTTGTTATGAAAGAAAGGTCTTGACAAGGGTCTTTGTTGGGAAGCACTTGAGGTAGTGAAGCTACTGGAGAAAGAGGTGTTAGCAATGGAGTTGCTGGTGGAAACGCTGGTGGCAAGGGAGTAACTGGCAGAACTGGGAGTGCTGGAGGAAGAGGACCAACTTGAGAGAGTGGAAGTTTTGGTGGAAGAGGATTAGTTGGTGGTAATGGTGCTACTCGAGGGAGAGCTGTCGCAGGTGACAGAGGAAGTGCTGGAGGAACAGCAGTAATTGGTGGAAGTGTTGGAGTCGGTGGGGTTGGTGGAACAGAAATAATTGGTGGTAGGGGTGGAGGTAAGGGCAGCTCATCGTCCTCACAAGATTCCTCTAACGCAGGAGGTGCTGGAGATAATGGGGCAACTAGTGGAAGTGCTGGCGGCAAAGCAACTGGTGGTACTGGAAGTGCTGGTGGGAGAGGTACCATAGGTGGCAGAGGAAGTGCTGGTGGAAGAGAAGGAACTGGTGGCAATGGTACTACTGGTGGAAGAGGATCGACTGGTGGGGATGGAAGTGCTGGTGGGAGAGGTACCATAGGTGGCAGAGGAAGCGCTGGTGGAAGAGGAGTAGTAGGTGGTAATGGTGCTACTGGCGGGAGAGGTGCAACAGGTGGAAGTGGTGGGCTTGGTGGAAGAGGACTAACTGGTGGTAAGGGAAGAGGTATTGGTACCTCATCGTCTTCACAAGACTCCTCCGATATAGCAAGTGTAGGTGGCAATGGGGAAACTGATGGGATTGCTGGTGGCAAAGCAACTGGTGGTACTGGAAGTGCTGGTGGGAGAGGTGCCATAGGTGGCAGAGGAAGTGCTGGTGGAAGAGGAGTAGTAGGTGGTAATGGTGCTACTGGCGGGAGAGGTGCAACAGGTGGAAATGGTGGGCTTGGTGGAAGAGGACTAACTGGTGGTAAGGGAAGAGGTATGGGTACCTCATCGTCTTCACAAGACTCCTCCGATATAGGAAGTGTTGGTGGCAATAGGACAACTGGTGGGATTGTCGGTGGCAAAGCAACTGGTGGTACTGGAAGTGCTGGTGGAATAGGTGCCATAGGTGGCAGAGGAAGTGCTGGTGGAAGAGAAGGAACTGGTGGCAATGGTACTACTGGTGGAAGAGGATCGACTGGTGGGGGTGGAAGTGCTGGTGGGAGAGGTATCAAAGGTGGCAGAGGAAGTGCTGGTGGAGAAGGAGTACTTGGTGGTAATGGTGCTACTGGTGGAAGAGGATCCACTAGTGGGGGTGGAAGTGTTGGTGGGAGAGGTACCATAGGTGGCAGAGGAAGCGCTGGTGGAAGAGGAGTCAGAGGTGGTAATGGTGCTACTGGCGGGAGAGGTGCCACAGGTGGAAGTGGTGGGCTTGGTGGAAGAGGACTAACTGGTGGTAAGGGAAGAGGTATGGATACCTCATCGTCTTCACAAGACTCCTCCGATAAAGGAAGTGTAGGTGGCAATGGGGAAACTGATGGGATTGCTGGTGGCAAAGCAACTGGTGGTACTGGAAGTGCTGGTGGGAGAGGTGCCATAGGTGGCAGAGGAAGTGCTGGTGGAAGAGAAGGAACTGGTGGTAATGTTACTACTGGTGGAAGAGGATCGACTGGTGGGGATGGAAGTGCTGGTGGGAGAGGTATCGAAGGTGGCAGAGGAAGTGCTGGTGGAGAAGGGGTACTTGGTGGTAATGGTGCTACTGGTGGAAGAGGATCCACTAGTGGGGGTGGAAGTGTTGGTGGGAGAGGAAGCAAAGGTGGCAGAGGAAGCGCTGGTGGAAGAGGAGTAGTAGGTGGTAATGGTGCTACTGGCGGGAGAGGTGCAACAGGTGGAAGTGGTGGCCTTGGTGGAAGAGGACCAACTGGTGGTAAGGGAAGCTCATCATCTTCACAAGATTCCTCTGATGTAGGACGTACTGGTGGCAATGGGGTAACTGGTGGGATTGTTGGTGGCAAAGCAACTGGTGGTGCTGGAAGTGTTGGTGGGAGGGGTGCCATAGGTGTCAGAGGAAGTGCTGGTGGAAGAGAAGGAACTGGTGGTAATGGTACTACTGGTGGAAGAGGATCGACTGGTGGGGATGGAAGTGCTGGTGGGAGAGGTGCCATAGGTGGCAGAGGAAGTGCTGGTGGAAGAGAAGGAACTGGTGGTAATGGTACTACTGGTGGAAGAGGATCGACTGGTGGGGATGGAAGTGCTGGTGGGAGAGGTGCCATAGGTGGCAGAGGAAGTGCTGGTGGAGGAGGAGTACTTGGTGATAATGGTGCTACTGGTGGGAGAGTTGCAACAGGTGGAAGTGGCAGGTTTGGTGGAAGAGGACCAACTGGTGGTAAGGGAAGCTCATCATCTTCACAAGATTCCTCTGATGTAGGACGTACTGGTGGCAATGGGGTAACTGGTGGGATTGTTGGTGGCAAAGCAACTGGTGGTGCTGGAAGTGTTGGTGGGAGAGGTGCCATAGGTGTCAGAGGAAGTGCTGGTGGAAGAGAAGGAACTGGTGGTAATGGTACTACTGGTGGAAGAGGATCGACTGGTGGGGATGGAAGTGCTGGTGGGAGAGGTGCCATAGGTGGCAGAGGAAGTGCTGGTGGAGGAGGAGTACTTGGTGATAATGGAGCTACTGGTGGGAGAGTTGCAACAGGTGGAAGTGGTAGGGTTGGTGGAAGAGGATCAACTGGTGGTAAGGGAAGCTCATCATCCTCACAAGATTCCTCTGATGTAGGAAGTGTTGGTGGCAATAGGACAACTGGTGGGATTGTTGGTGGCAAAGCAACTGGTGGTGCTGGGAGTGTTGGTGGGAGAGGTGCCATAGGTGTCAGAGGAAGTGCTGGTGGAAGAGAAGGAACTGGTGGTAATGGTGCTACTGGTGGAAGAGGATCGACTGGTGGGGATGGAACTGCTGGTGGGAGAGGTATAAAAGGTGGCAGAGGAAGTGCTGGTGGAGAAGGAGTACTTGGTGGTAATGGTGCTACTGGTGGAAGAGGATCCACTAGTGGGGGTGGAAGTGTTGGTGGGAGAGGTACCATAGGAGGCAGAGGAAGCGCTGGTGGAAGAGAAGTAGTTGGTGGTAATGGAGCTACTGGCGGGAGAGGTGCAACAGGTAGAAGTGGTGGGCTTGGTGGAAGAGGACTAACTGGTGGTAAGGGAAGAGGTATTGGTACCTCATCGTCTTCACAAGACTCCTCTGATATAGGAAGTATTGGAGGCAATGGGGAAACTGGTGGGATTGTTGGTGGCAAAGCAACTGGTGGTACTGGATGTGCTGGTGGAAGAGAAGTAACTGGTGGTAATGGTACTACTGGTGGAAGAGGATCGACTGGTGGGGATGGAAGTGCTGGTAGAAGAGGTGCCACAGGCGGAAGTGGAAGGGTTGGTGGAAGAGGACCAACTGGTGGTAAGAGAAGCTCATCATCCTCACAAGATTCCTCTGATGTAGGAAGTATTGGAGGCAATGGAGAAACTGGTGGCAAAGCAACTGGTGGCACTGGAAGTGCTGGTGGGAGAGGTGCCATAGGTGGCAGAGGAAGAGCGGGTGGAAGAGGAGTAACTGGTGGAAGAGGATCGACTGGTGGGGATGGAAGTTCTGGTGGGAGAGTTATAATAGGTGGCAGAGGAAGTGCTGGTGGAAGAGGAGTACTTGGTGGTAATGGTACTACCGGTGCAAGAGGATCGACTGGTGGGGATGGAAGCTCTGGTGGAAGAGGTATCATAGGTGGCAGAGGAAGTGCTGGTGGAAGGGGAGTACTTGGTGATAATGGTGCAACTGGTGGAAGAGGATCCACTAGTGGGGGTGGAAGTGTTGGTGGGAGAGGTACCATAGGTGGCAGAGGAAGCGCTGGTTGAAGAGAAGTAACTGGTGGTAATGGTAATACTGGTGGAAGAGGATCGACTGGTGGGGACGGAAGTAATGGTGGAAGAGGTGCCTCAGGCGGAAGTGGAAGGGTTGGTGGAAGAGGCCCAACTGGTGGTAAGAGAAGCTCATCATCCTCGCAAGATTCCTCTGATGTAGGAAGTATTGGAGGCAATGGAGAAACTGGTGGGATTGCTGGTGGAAAAGCAATTGGTGGTACTGGAAGTGCTGGTGGGAGAGTTGCAACAGGTGGAAGTGGTAGGGTTGGTGGAAGAGGACTAACTGGTTTCAAGGGAAGAGGTATGGGTACTTTATCGTCTTCACAAGACTCCTCTGATGTAGGAAGTATTGGAGGCAATGGGGAAACTGGTGGGATTGCTGGTGGCAAAGCAACTGGTTGTACTGGTGGTGCTGGTGGAAGAGGTGCCATAGGTGGCAGAGGAAGTGCTGGTGGAAGAGAAGTAACTAGTGGTAATGGTGCTACTGGTGGGATTGCTGGTGGCAAAGCAATTGGTGGTACTGGAAGTGCTGGTGGGAGAGTTGCAACAGGTGGAAGTGGTAGGGTTGGTGGAAGAGGACTAACTGGTTTCAAGGGAAAAGGTATGGGTACTTTATCGTCTTCACAAGACTCCTCTGATGTAGGAAGTATTGGAGGCAATGGGGAAACTGGTGGGATTGCTGGTGGCAAAGCAACTGGTTGTACTGGTGGTGCTGGTGGAAGAGGTGCCATAGGTGGCAGAGGAAGTGCTGGTGGAAGAGAAGTAACTAGTGGTAATGGTTCTACTGGTTGAAGAGGATCGACCGGTGGGGATGGAAGTGCTGGTGGGAGAGGTATCGTAGGTGGCAGAGGAAGTGCTGGTGGAAGAGGAGTAACTGGTGGTAATGGTGCTACTGGTGGGATTGCTGGTGGCAAAGCAATTGGTGGTACTGGAAGTGCTGGTGGGAGAGTTGCAACAGGTGGAAGTGGTAGGGTTGGTGGAAGAGGACTAACTGGTTTCAAGGGAAGAGGTATGGGTACTTTATCGTCTTCACAAGACTCCTCTGATGTAGGAAGGATTGGAGGCAATGGGGAAACTGGTGGGATTGCTGGTGGCAAAGCAACTGGTTGTACTGGTGGTGCTGGTGGAAGAGGTGCCATAGGTGGCAGAGGAAGTGCTGGTGGAAGAGAAGTAACTAGTGGTAATGGTTCTACTGGTTGAAGAGGATCGACCGGTGGGGATGGAAGTGCTGGTGGGAGAGGTATCGTAGGTGGCAGAGGAAGTGCTGGTGGAAGAGGAGTACTTGGTGGTAATGGAGCTACTGGCTGGAGAGGTGCAAGAGGTGGGAGTGGTAGGGTTGGTGGAAGAGGACTAACCGGTGGTAAGGGAAGAGGTATTGGTACCTCATCGTCTTCACAAGACTCTTCCGATATAGGAAGTGTTGGTGGCAATACGGCAACTTGTGGAAGTGCTGGTGGCAAAGCAACTGGTGGGACTGGAAGCGCTGGTGGAAGAGGAAGTGCTGGTGGAAGAGGAGTAGCTGGTAGTAATGGTGCTTCTGGTGGGATTGCTGGTGGCAAAGCAACTGGTGGTACTGGAAGTGTTGGTGGGAGAGGTGCCATAGGTGGCAGAGGAAGTGCTGGTGGAAGAGGAGTAACTGGTGGTAATGGTGCTACTGGTGGGAGAGTTGCAACAGGTGGCAGTGGTAGGGTTGGTGGAAGAGGACTAACTGATGGTAAGGGAAGAGGTATAGGTACCTCATCGTCTTCACAAGACTCCTCCGATATAGGAAGTGCTGGTGGCAATGGGGAAACTGATGGGATTGCTGGTGGCAAAGCAACTGGTGGTACTGGAAGTGCTGGTGGGAGAGGTTCCATAGGTGGCAGAGGAAGTGCTGGTGGAAGAGGAGTAACTGGTGGTAATGGTGCTACTGGTGGGAGAGTTGCAACAGGTGGCAGTGGTAGGGTTGGTGGAAGAGGACTAACTGATGGTAAGGGAAGAGGTATAGGTACCTCATCGTCTTCACAAGACTCCTCCGATATAGGAAGTGTTGGTGGCAATGGGGAAACTGATGGGATTGCTGGTGGCAAAGCAACTGGTGGTACTGGAAGTGCTGGTGGGAGAGGTTCCATAGGTGGCAGAGGAAGTGCTGGTGGAAGAGGAGTAACTGGTGGTAATGGTGCTTCTGGTGGGATTGCTGGTGGCAAAGCAACTGGTGGTACTGGAAGTGTTGGTGGGAGAGGTGCCATGGGTGGCAGAGGAAGTGCTGGTGGAAGAGGAGTAACTGGTGGTAATGGTGCTTCTGGTGGGATTGCTGGTGGCAAAGCAACTGGTGGTACTGGAAGTGTTGGTGGGAGAGGTGCCATAGGTGGCAGAGGAAGTGCTGGTGGAAGAGGAGTAACTGGTGGTAATGATGCTACTGGTGGGAGAGTTGCAACAGGTGGAAATGGTAGGGTTGGTGGAAGAGGACTAACTGGTGGTAAGGGAAGAGGTATTGGTACCTCATCGTCTTCACAAGACTCCTCCGATATAGGAAGTGCTGGTGGCAAAGGGGCAACTGGTGGGATTATTGGTGGCAAAGCAACTGGTGGGGCTGGAAGTGCTGGCGGGAAAGGTGCCATAGGTGGCAGAGGAAGTGCTGGTGGAAGAGGAGTAACTGGTGGTAATGATGCTACTGGTGGGAGAGTTGCAACAGGTGGAAATGGTAGGGTTGGTGGAAGAGGACTAACTGGTGGTATGGGAAGAGGTATAGGTACCTCATCGTCTTCACAAGACTCCTCCGATATAGGAAGTGCTGGTGGCAATGGGTCAACTGGTGGGATTGTTGGTGGCAAGGCAACTGGTGGTACTGGAAGTGCTGGTGGGAGATGTGCCATAGGTGGCAGAGGAAGTGCTGGTGGAAGAGGAGTAACTGGTGGTAATGGTGCTACTGGTGGGATTGCTGGTGGCAAAGCAACTGGTGGTACTGGAAGTGCTGGTGGGAGAGGTGTCGTAGGTGACAGAGGAAGTGCTGGTGGAAGAGGAGTAACTGGTGGTAATGGTGCTACTGGTGGGAGAGTTGCAACAGGGGGAAGTGGTAGGGTTGGTGGAAGAGGACTAACTGGTGGTAAGGGAAGAGGTATAGGTACCTCATCGTCTTCACACGACTCCTCCGATATAGGAAGTGCTGGTGGCAATGGGTCAACTGGTGGGATTGTTGGTGGCAAGGCAACTGGTGGTACTGGAAGTGCTGGTGGGAGAGGTGCCATAGGTGGCAGAGGAAGTGCTGGTGGAAGAGGAGTAACTGGTGGTAATGGTGCTACTGGTGGGAGAGTTGCAACAGGTGGAAGTGGTAGGGTTGGTGGAAGAGGACTAACTGGTGGTAAGGGAAGAGGTATTGGTACCTCATCGTCTTCACAAGACTCCTCCGATATAGGAAGTGCTGGTGGCAAAGGGGCAACTGGTGGGATTACTGGTGGCAAAGCAACTGGTGGGACTGGAAGTGCTGGCGGGAGAGGTGCCATAGGTGGCAGAGGAAGTGCTGGTGGAAGAGGAGTAACTGGTGGTAATGGTGCTACTGGTATGATTGTTGGTGGCAAAGCAACTGGTGGTACTGGAAGTGCTGGTGGGAGAGGTGTCGTTGGTGGCAGAGGAAGTGCTGGTGGAAGAGGAGTAACTGGTGCTACTGGTGGGAGAGTTGGAACAGGTGGAAGTGGTAGGGTTGGTGGAAGAGGACTAACTGGTGGTATGGGAAGAGGTATAGGTACCTCATCGTCTTCACAAGACTCCTCCGATATAGGAAGTGCTGGTGGCAATGGGTCAACTGGTGGGATTGTTGGTGGCAAGGCAACTGGTGGTACTGGAAGTGCTGGTGGGAGATGTGCCATAGGTGGCAGAGGAAGTGCTGGTGGAAGAGGAGTAACTGGTGGTAATGGTGCTACTGGTGGGATTGCTGGTGGCAAAGCAACTGGTGGTACTGGAAGTGCTGGTGGGAGAGGTGTCGTAGGTGACAGAGGAAGTGCTGGTGGAAGAGGAGTAACTGGTGGTAATGGTGCTACTGGTGGGAGAGTTGCAACAGGGGGAAGTGGTAGGGTTGGTGGAAGAGGACTAACTGGTGGTAAGGGAAGAGGTATAGGTACCTCATCGTCTTCACAAGACTCCTCCGATATAGGAAGTGCTGGTGGCAATGGGTCAACTGGTGGGATTGTTGGTGGCAAGGCAACTGGTGGTACTGGAAGTGCTGGTGGGAGATGTGCTATAGGTGGCAGAGGAAGTGCTGGTGGAAGAGGAGTAACTGGTGGTAATGGTGCTACTGGTATGATTGTTGGTGGCAAAGCAACTGGTGGTACTGGAAGTGCTGGTGGGAGAGGTGCCGTAGGTGGCAGAGGAAGTGCTGGTGGAAGAGGAGTAACTGGTGCTACTGGTGCTACTGGTGGGAGAGTTGCAACAGGTGGAAGTGGTAGGGTTGGTGGAAGAGGACTAACTGGTGGTAAGGGAAGAGGTATTGGTACCTCATCGTCTTCACAAGACTCCTCCGATATAGGAAGTGCTGGTGGCAAAGGGGCAACTGGTGGGATTACTGGTGGCAAAGCAACTGGTGGGACTGGAAGTGCTGGCGGGAGAGGTGCCATAGGTGGCAGAGGAAGTGCTGGTGGAAGAGGAGTAACTGGTGGTAATGGTGCTACTGGTATGATTGTTGGTGGCAAAGCAACTGGTGGTACTGGAAGTGCTGGTGGGAGAGGTGTCGTTGGTGGCAGAGGAAGTGCTGGTGGAAGAGGAGTAACTGGTGCTACTGGTGGGAGAGTTGGAACAGGTGGAAGTGGTAGGGTTGGTGGAAGAGGACTAACTGGTGGTATGGGAAGAGGTATAGGTACCTCATCGTCTTCACAAGACTCCTCCGATATAGGAAGTGCTGGTGGCAATGGGTCAACTGGTGGGATTGTTGGTGGCAAGGCAACTGGTGGTACTGGAAGTGCTGGTGGGAGATGTGCCATAGGTGGCAGAGGAAGTGCTGGTGGAAGAGGAGTAACTGGTGGTAATGGTGCTACTGGTATGATTGTTGGTGGCAAAGCAACTGGTGGTACTGGAAGTGCTGGTGGGAGAGGTGTCGTAGGTGGCAGAGGAAGTGCTGGTGGAAGAGGAGTAACTGGTGGTAATGGTGCTACTGGTGGGAATGTTGCAACAGGGGGAAGTGGTAGGGTTGGTGGAAGAGGACTAACTGGTGGTAAGGGAAGAGGTATAGGTACCTCACCGTCTTCACAAGACTCCTCCGATATAGGAAGTGCTGGTGGCAATGGGTCAACTGGTGGGATTGTTGGTGGCAAGGCAACTGGTGGTACTGGAAGTGCTGGTGGGAGATGTGCTATAGGTGGCAGAGGAAGTGCTGGTGGAAGAGGAGTAACTGGTGGTAATGGTGCTACTGGTATGATTGTTGGTGGCAAAGCAACTGGTGGTACTGGAAGTGCTGGTGGGAGAGGTGCCGTAGGTGGCAGAGGAAGTGCTGGTGGAAGAGGAGTAACTGGTGCTACTGGTGGGAGAGTTGCAACAGGTGGAAGTGGTAGGGTTGGTGGAAGAGGACTAACTGGTGGTATGGGAAGAGGTATAGGTACCTCATCGTCTTCACAAGACTCCTCCGATATAGGAAGTGCTGGTGGCAATGGGTCAACTGGTGGGATTGTTGGTGGCAAGGCAACTGGTGGTACTGGAAGTGCTGGTGGGAGATGTGCCATTGGTGGCAGAGGAAGTGCTGGTGGAAGAGGAGTAACTGGTGGTAATGGTGCTACTGGTATGATTGTTGGTGGCAAAGCAACTGGTGGTACTGGAAGTGCTGGTGGGAGAGGTGCCGTAGGTGGCAGAGGAAGTGCTGGTGGAAGAGGAGTAACTGGTGCTACTGGTGGGAGAGTTGCAACAGGTGGAAGTGGTAGGGTTGGTGGAAGAGGACTAACTGGTGGTATGGGAAGAGGTATAGGTACCTCATCGTCTTCACAAGACTCCTCCGATAAAGGAAGTGCTGGTGGCAATGGGTCAACTGGTGGGATTGTTGGTGGCAAGGCAACTGGTGGTACTGGAAGTGCTGGTGGGAGATGTGCCATAGGTGGCAGAGGAAGTGCTGGTGGAAGAGGAGTAACTGGTGGTAATGGTGCTACTGGTGGGATTGCTGGTGGCAAAGCAACTGGTGGTACTGGAAGTGCTGGTGGGAGAGGTGCCATAGGTGGCAGAGGAAGTGCTGGTGGAAGAGAAGTAACTGGTTGTAATGGTGCTACTGGTGAGAGAGTTGCAACAGGGGGAAGTGGTAGGGTTGGTGGAAGAGGACTAACTGGTGGTAAGGGAAGAGGTATAGGTACCTCATCGTCTTCACAAGACTCCTCCGATATAGGAAGTGCTGGTGGCAATGGGTCAACTGGTGGGATTGTTGGTGGCAAGGCAACTGGTGGTACTGGAAGTGCTGGTGGGAGATGTGCCATAGGTGGCAGAGGAAGTGCTGGTGGAAGAGGAGTAACTGGTGGTAATGGTGCTACTGGTGGGATTGCTGGTGGCAAAGCAACTGGTGGCACCGGAAGTGCTGGTGGGAGAGGTGCCATAGGTGGCAGAGGAAGTGCTGGTGGAAGAGGAGTAACTGGTGGTAATGGTGCTACTGGTGGGAGAGTTGCAACAGGGGGAAGTGGTAGGGTTGGTGGAAGAGGACTAACTGGTGGTAAGGGAAGAGGTATAGGTACCTCATCGTCTTCACAAGACTCCTCCGATATAGGAAGTGTTTGTGGCAATGGGGAAACTGATGGGATTGCTGGTGGCAAAGCAATTGGTGGTACTGGAAGTGCTGGTGGGAGAGGTGCCATAGGTGGCAGAGGAAGTGCTGGTGGAAGAGGAGTAACTGGTGGTAATGGTGCTACTGGTGGGAGAGTTGCAACAGGTGGAAGTGGTAGGGTTGGTGGAAGAGGACCAACTGGTGGTAAGGGAAGAGGTATAGGTACCTCATCGTCTTCGCAAGACTCCTCCGATATAGGAAGTGTTTGTGGCAATGGGGAAACTGATGGGATTGCTGGTGGCAAAGCAATTGGTGGTACTGGAAGTGCTGGTGGGAGAGGTGCCATAGGTGGCAGAGGAAGTGCTGGTGGAAGAGGAGTAACTGGTGCTACTGGTGGGAGAGTTGCAACAGGTGGAAGTGGTAGGGTTGGTGGAAGAGGACCAACTGGTGGTAAGGGAAGCTCATCATCCTCACAAGATTCCTCTGATGTAGGACGTACTGGTGGCAATGGGGTAACTGGTTTGACTGTTGGTGGCAAAGCAACTGGTGGTACTGGAAGTGCTGGTGGGAGAGGTGCCGTAGGTGGCAGAGGAAGTGCTGGTGGAAGAGGAGTAACTGGTGGTAATGATGCTACTGGTGGGAGAGTTGCAACAGGTTCCAGTGGTAGGGTTGGTGGAAGAGTTCTAACTGGTGGTAAAGGTAGCTCATCGTCTTCACAAGATTCCTCTAATGTAGGACGTGCTGCAGGTAATGGGGTAACTGGTGGCAAAGGAGCAACCGGTGGGTCTAGACGCGCTGATGGAAGAGATTCCACTGGTTGCATAGGAAGTGTTGGGGGAAGAGGAGCAATTGGTGATAATTTTGGAAGAGGCTCAGCAGGCGGAAGTGATAGTGTTGGTGGAAGAGAACCAATTGGTGGTAAGGGATGTGGTGTTGGCAGTTCATCAACTGGGGTGATTGGTAGTGAAGTTGCTGGTGGCAGGGCCAGATTGGGTGGCAACGCAACAACTGGTGTCAATGGAGCTAACTTTGGGTCTACTGTTGGAATTGGTATTTTTGGTGCAAGGACGTCCACTGGTGAAAGTGGAACTGCTTGTGATGGTACCGCAATTGACGATTGAGATACGACTGGCGCTGGCAATGGAAGTGGTGTTGTTGTTGGAATTGGAGCCTGTATAGGAGATGGTAACGGTGCCGTAAGCGATAAAGCTGGTGGAATTTCAGGTGTTGTTATTGTTGTTGGCGGCGGTAACGCTGGATTTTTTGGCAGTATTGCTGGAACATTTGCTGCAATTGAAAGCAAAAATCTACTTTATTCTTTATCTTTTATTGAAGTGTCATGCTGTACTGTGTGTGCCGATGCTTTTAGTGCATGTTGAGGTATTACTGTTGTTTGGGTGGGAGTGACGGGTATTTAAAAATAATGGTAGTTTATAGGAATTCCAAGGTATTTCTCTATCTAATTTTTAAATCAAAAATCGACAATATTCTTTATCTTTTACTTGGAGGGTCATGCTGTACTGTGTGTGCCAATGTTTTTGGTGCATATTGAGGTATATCTGGTATTTTAACAAGATGGTTCTTAGGAATTTAAGAGTATCTCTTTATCTTATATTACATTCAATATAATAGTAGTAGTGTAGTGAAGTTTTGTTCGGAAATTTATTGTCAAGCTCAATTTTGTATGTTGATAATTCAAATTTAAAACACGCGACTGAATTCTTGTTTGAATGGGTTCAATTTGTTTTAGTTCTTCAATGAGAAGAAATTGTGTTGACGGAGATCGTTTGAAGTCTCAATAGCCGTGTACCACGAAGGAAAATCTTTTAGCACTCAGACATTTTTTAACTAGGACAAAAAATGTCAGCTAAGCGTTCGTTTCTTTTTCTGATATTATTTTTTTCCCAGTGAATTTTTTTTCGGGGGACACGGCTAATATGAACATGAATGTTCAAAAGCTGTTATACATGGCGTTTTTCTATTTTAACTCTAAGCTTAAGTTTGACCTCTTTCAGATTTTAAAGGACTCCGAGGGTATTCAGAGTGCAGAAAAGATGCACCAGTTAGGTGCTCGAGTTAAAAAAGAAAAACGCCTGTTATTGATTATTTTTTTAAATAACACTTACCTTGTTTAATATTATCATAGCCAGCTTTAACTTTTTGACCAATACTGATTGGTATATCTATTTTCACAAATGCAGTCTTAACTTGTCTTATATTTTCATCTGAATACGTCATTTTATAAAGGAGGAAGGTTATGGATATATTATACAATTGAGGAAAAGGGGAAGGGGATTTTAAGATATCGCAAACAAAATTAAAAGGTTTTATAATTAATCTCCCTTTTATGGTTCGCGAATCGAACGCTTGACTTGCGGCAGCGGTCTTTTATAGTCGGTTGTTCTTTCTGGTGCTATGTTTTGTTTTGATATGAATCACTTAATGAAGAGTTGTATATACGGAAGCGAAAATTTACTACTTTAAACGATGAAAAAGTTGGCTATACGACATTGGACTCAATCGATCGTTCGACACACGAACCATAATTAAAAAAGGGTTATTTGATTTGATTTTATAAGAATATTACCTTTCTGCCCTGATGACGTTGAAGAATCGTCCTCCTCTGAGGATGAATCACAGTCAGAAGAATCATCAATCTCTTCATCAGAGATTTCTTCGGAGGAGTACGTCGATGGTGCAAGCATACCGCTTGGAGTCATATAATTGCACTGCAACCCTGGAAGACATTTGCCTTGTGATCTACTATAACATGTTCCTTCAGGACATTTGTAACGAGTTTGAAGAAAAGCGCCATCTATCTTTTTACTGCATGTATAATATAATGAACAATCTTGTGGAGAGCGGTATGTTCCAGGCTTGGAACAGGGTGGAAACTTATCCTCACAACCCGATGGATTATACGTGCTTTCGTCAGAAATCTATAACAAATAAAAAAACAGAAAAAATTCATTTACGGGCATAAGAAATTGTCCAAACGTCACTTTTGACACTTACTTGCGTCGGTATGCATTTGTTGTGATAAGAGCACCTTCTTGTCATCGGAGAATATGTTGAAGAACCAGGACAACAGAATACTTGTTTTCGGAAATCATGACCGTCATGGTCACAATAATAAAATAATGAACAATTTGATGGGACAGGAAAACGTCCTTAATAGAAAATTTAATGATTAATATATGAAGTCAAAGATATGTACATAATGTATGTAAATGTTGGAAAATACTTTCTATTTCAACTTTTGAAAAAGTTTAAGGAGTCGAAATGAATGACTTAAAGTCCAAATAACAATACTATCAAATAGAAAACAAACTAACCTTGTTCGGTACAAGCAGGTACAATATCAGCTGGGGGGAATGTAACAAATCTTTGCTTAACACATTTCTTACGTTTGTCATCGAAGAACTAAGTTTAAAAGTGAAAGAAACATAATTATTTATTTCCCTTTGCACATCAGAAGGTTGCACTTACATGTAAGCTAGGACATTTTCCAAAGATCACAGCATCTTTCTTGCATACATAGTAGTACTCCTTCTGCTCTGGATGCGATTTCGGTCCTATATAATTGTTGGCACAACGTTTGTTCTACAAAAAGGTACACAATTTATGCCAATGAATACAACTTATCACATAATAATAAATTATAATCATATGATAAGATTCACCAGCTTACATATTCACAAATAAGCGGTTTACCGCCTCCGGGGAAACTACGAAAAGCGCCACTACGTGCATCGTAAAACATTCCAGGTGGGGCAAAGTGTTGCTGTGAATAAAATAAATAAAAATATCAATTACCTTTTTGTTTCTGATTCTTATACGAGATTTAAACAGAACCACGTTTTTTTAATTTTTATTTGGTTTCAAAGTCAAGGTGACAGATTATTTTACAAAAAATGTAATCGAACCCCAAAAAGTACAAAACAGTGAGGAAACACATTAGTAAATGGTATGTATTATTGCGTTGTATTATATAGTTTCATGCTTGTTTTTCTTTGTGAATTAATTGATTTGAACTGCAGTTTTGGGCATTTGCTTTATAAAAACGAGCGTTGTAAATTTCTAAGTGATTGTCAATGCGAAAGTCGTGATATCTATTTTTAATTTGTTCGAAATGTTTGTGATCTTTTTATGTTTCACATTTCATAAAGGAGTAGACAGAAAATATAGATTCACCTTTATATTTCTCGTCGAATAATATGTCAACAAAATCGAAAACAACAGTGAATACCGATCGATTTATTATCGATCATACTTGCCAAATGTTTCATCTTATATCGGAAATAAAGCTTTTTAAACTGGTTTTAACTCCCCGTTAAGAGACGCATTAGCGTTAAGATAGTTTAAAAAGCTGTACCTACTTAAGATGATATAAATTATAAAGTATTTGTACTCTGAAAGATTAAGGGCCAGTTTTATAGCCAGAAAAGTGTCACTTAAGTGGGCAATGTGAAAGATAAAGGCGCAATTTCACAGTGCGCACTTAGCTGAATATGGGGCACTTGAGTATTCGATGTTAATGACTTAAGTGCCACTTACGCTGGCTATGAAATTTAACCTTAAGTCCTAATATGGTAAACTTAAGTACCATTTATTCCAGCAAGTGTCGACTGTAAAACTGGCCCAGCTGCTGCCACAGCTTTTAAAAAACACACGTTTGAAAAAATCAAACCTTTTGACAGAAAGAGCTGACTTTTCTTTATCACATTTCAACCAAATTTGGTATTCAATAAGTCTGTTCACGTACTGGTCCGAAACCACCCAAAACTACTTGATTTTACCAGATTTGGTCCAATCCTGTTCGTGTACTTCCATTGCGTGTCATTTTGGGCAGAAGAGAGTGCTCGCGAGACAGAAAACTATTTCCCCTTCTTGCCAATTTTTACCCGAGAAATTTCTTCGGGCAGAATCTGGTAAGTTCTGTTCTCTGTCAAAAGCCAGTTAAAGAACAACAAAAAAATTGGAAATGGCTGTTGTTTACTTTTACTTTAAGTTTTATTTTCAAGTGTTGAAGTGAATTTTGTTTAAAATTAGTGAAATAATTCCCAAAAAAATGTATTTAACAAAGAATATCTTTTCAACACCTGGTATTTATTGTGTATTGTGCAGTGCTTTTGTGTTTATAAAAAAAAAACAATGAAATTTAAATATTTAACTAAAGAAATTTTGCTTTGGTGTAATTTAAATGAGTGCTTTTTAATTTAACTGTGGTTAAATTACGATTTTTCAAAAATTACATTGATTGGCTTTCCTTTCTGTTGTTTTCTTCGTTATAAAATTCAATAAAAAAAGTAAAATTACAAAAGTAATTCCAATTTTGTCGCTTTGTTTTTGTTGACGTTTATAAAGTGGGCAACATTTTTGGTAGAAAGCGTTCGCGTACTTTTGGACGGTGTCTGAGAATTTCATCCCCACTCCTCAAAATTTGACAGATTGCCATTTTTGGTCCGGAAAGTACCCGAACAAACCTAATTATATCCTTGTACAATGTACATATGAACATTTTTGGTAGAATGCGTTCGCGTACTTTTGGACAGTGTCTGAGAATTTCATCCCCACTCCTCAAAATTTGACAGATTGCCATTTTTGGTCCGGAAAGTACCCGAACAAACCTTATTATATCCTTGTACAATGTACATATGAATGATATGGCAGTGTGGGAGAAAAATTTCTTTAAAAACTCCCCAAACATAAAGCCTCGTCCACACAATAATTAGCTTTCTGTCTAGTGTTCGACGGAAATCTTCTTTTCACTCCATTTGACGCAAATTATTTAATTCAAATTATTTTTCAACGCACACGAACAAATTTATAGCGAAAACACGGAGCACATCGCAACTCTGTATTTATGTGGACGGGCCCTCAATCAGGGAACAAAATTATAACCGTAAGGGGAGGCAACACATTATAGCACAGGGATGTTATAGACTAAATTATCACATTTTTTATATCAAACTTACATCTCCAATTGGTGAATGCGCAACATATCTCGCATCGATGTCGTAATTTGTAAGTAAACATTCCAAACTCACAAAAACTGTGAGAATGGAAATTCTAAGATCTCTCATGGTAATATTTTAGTTTGTTTTTTGAAACTCTTATGAGTTTTCGATTATGTTTTAACTTTTATCACAAAATCAATTCAATATTACACTATCGACATTCTTAAAGCACAAATAATTATTGTTGATAGTTTTTTACTAGGACCCGGTATCCTATTCTTAAACGCGAATTTTCACGAAATCTTTTGGCTTAGGACCGAAAAGCAGACGAAGCAATGAACTATCTTCTGCAAGTTCTCGTTCGATTATAATGCTTTTCGAACTTGTGTCTGGGGTTTAATTACGAAAATCTATCTGACATTGGTTCTTGAGATCGTGCTTTGTTCTGTGTTTTTTGTTTTTGTCATGTTGTGTATCAATTTTGAATACACACTAATAAGAACCCAAACAAAAGATTGGTGAAAAATCGAAACTAAAAAATGGAGCATTGCAGACAAGAAGAAGGCTATATCAAGAAATTGTCATTCTTTTTTTTTTGGTTTATACACGTTTGTGAAAATGCGAAACAAAAGTTGGTATACCTATAGATTTTTTTCAAGTAGATATTCATATAAGAACGTTGCGTTGGTAAGCAAGTTTACAGCTGTTCGTGGGGCGTGGGGGTTTTGATACTTTATCAGCTGAAAATTTTCATTTTTGGATTAAGTCTTACGAGCATCTGGCATTGGCAGTGAGAACATGACAGAATTTTATGATTTGGCCTAGACGTGCGTGATTATATTTTGCTAGTCTGCATGTGTTCTAATTGAAAAATATTATTTAATTGAATTTTTTTTTAAACATTTTCAAATTGATTGCAATCGGAAAAAAAAAATATTGGTATCTCATTGGAAGCATTAACAAATAAATATTTAAAATATTGCGACGCCAGTAATTCCTTCAGATAAGATTGTCTGTAATGTGTTAAGAAAATAGCTTAATTAACACGTGTTATGAAAGTGTGTAATTTTTTAGAAATACACTGGCACATACTTCGAAATAAAACATTTTTGAATCGCAAATTAGTATTGATTTGAGTCTTAAAATTAGGCGAAAATCAGTTCCAAAGACTGAATCCAAAACCCTTGACATAAATTAGAGTTTTTTGATGAAAATGATGAAAATTAGATTGAATTTTATCCGATAGTAAATTTCCACGTATAGATTAACCTCATTGGTGTCAAAAATAAAACTTGGGATACAATTTAACCTATTTTAATAAATTTAAAACATGGCTTTAGTTGTTTGTGAGAAAGAGAAGAGGTATAATGCTTATGTACAATTATTT
This sequence comes from Leucozona laternaria, assembly GCA_932273885.2. Lineage (NCBI taxonomy): Eukaryota > Metazoa > Arthropoda > Insecta > Diptera > Syrphidae > Leucozona > Leucozona laternaria. The sequence goes on along the minus strand of OW026368.1, from coordinate 13,867,599 downwards.
ACAAGTTTTGATTCTTTTGTTTTAACTGCATTGAATTTAAATCTGTTTGCCCAAAACTGACAATTTAACATAAATTATACATTTTCCAAGTTATCTATTAATTAACTATATAAATGTTAATTTTCACATATCAGAAACCACTATTTCAAATTAAAAGCAAAAGATGCTAACAATTGGGTTTTTTGACAGTCTTTACTCTTCTTGTACACAGAAATTTATGGAGCACAAAATCGCAAGGTATCCAATGGAAGGAAAATTATTTGCTCTCTCGATGTGCTTTCTCGTTTCAATTTTTCGAGTTAACAAACAGGAATTTGTGACAATTTGTGAAAATTTGTGCAAATTCGCAGAAATTTCACGTCAACAAACAGACCTATATTGTGCCGAAATGCGATACTAAGTGCACTGAAGTTTTCGGTACATCCTTTGCTCAAAGCTTTTTATTATTTACTATCCGTGTTTTTTGCGATCCCCGAGGATATTGGTCGAAAAACGGCGTCAGGGCTGATCAATTTACATGTTAAATGCAACAACAACTTATCCCCTTCGGGCTTAGTTAAGCGCGGAAAATTCAAATTCTCAGAGCTTTATACTACGTTTTCACCTAGAGGTAATCTGGGATTTAAGGTAGGAGATTTAAAATAAATCTTGAAGTGTTTTCACCACAAAAAAAAAAGATTAATTTGACGTTTTTAATCTGAATTGTCATTCAATTGTCAACCCAAATTGACAAGAGTAAAACAAATTTAATCGGAAAACGTAGCAAACCGAAAAAACAATTTTTGAGCAGTAAAACAATTAACTATTTATTATTATGAGTCTAGTAAACTAAATATATTTTTATTACCCCATTTGATTCTTTAAAATAACATAGATTGAGTGCATTGAATAGGAGAATCCATAATTACGCAATTTATCGGCTTACACTTCAATGCGAATCTCCCCATCCTCCAGTGCCCAGGTTGTTTTTTTTGTTTTGGTTGTTTCATTATCTAGAATTTGTTTTGTTTACTTTAGTAATTTTATAAATATATAAAATATATTGTAAATACTTACATTTTTATTCCTAATGCCAACGCGCAAAAATGTTTAACAATTTTTTTGTATTCAATGGAAAAACTGACGTTTAAAAGGGTGCGTTCTACAAAATTAGGATTGTTTGATTTGACAATCTCCTTCTCGCAAGAAGATTTATGCTAAATCCTCTTAAATCGTGATTTAGTGCTCAGTGAAAACGTAGTATTACATGAAAACGGAGAAAAACTGTGCTACCGACGGCGCGGCGGCGTGAATTGAAACTTGCTATTGCTATCGATAATTTGTATGGAAATCCTCGATGTCGTTTTTTTTTTAACCAAATCCCTCCGGGCTTGCAAAGTTACACGTCTAACATAGACGGGAATAAGCCAATTTTAAATTCTACTATTTATTGTTTTAAACCTGGCGTTCAGGATCGTTTTACGGCTCTGTTCATCTCCTTTTGTTTTCTCTTTTCTTACATTTTATTTTGACATTTTCAATGGATTCCCCTTGGGTGTGTTCGTAATTTCTTACCAAATTTCATGCAAATTTAGTTGAAATTAGCTTCGTTCGTTGAACTTTACCCAGGGTTGACCCAGGTTTTCTTGACAACCCCGAGAATTGTCAAAAAAAAACCTGGGTTCTTCGGTTCTCGAAAAACGCTCAAGGGCTGTCGATATTTAAAGCAAGAAAAAAAAGTTCTGTGCTTAGATAGTTAAAACTTAAAATTTGTTTCAAACATGTCTTAAAAATGAAAAAAAAAAAACAACTTCTACCGTTTGCATTCTGCATTAGTATTTATTAGCATTAAATTCAATTTGTATATTCTTGCAATTTGTTTTCCAAAAATAAACAATAACCTGCAGCACATATGTATCCATAACAAAACGTATGCATAACAACTCATGTCACTTTGGCAGTTTTTGCTTTACCTCAACTCGGCACAGCAAAATACCTAGTTCTACTTCAGGGCGGCGAGTTCAGGGCGACCCCAAGTCGCAAAAAACACAGTGTTTTTCGCGGGGGTGACTTCAGGTTTTTCAAAAAACTCTTTGGGGCGACCCGAGGGTGACTTCAGGGCTCAACGAACAAACCTAATACTTCATTTCGAAATGCAAATTTGTATAGGGAATTAGATGAGTTGGGAACGAATTTAGAAGTTACCTCATTTGCCCTAATGAAAACCTAGTACCTACAAAGCGTTTAAAACAAAAAAAAAAAAACTAGAAGTAAAATTTGTAGTTAGAGTATTATAAAATATCTGATTTCTATCAAGCTATAACACTGATTCCATTACTGATAGAAGCGAAGAATTCGGAATCAAAAAAAAATCTTCTGAAATCATAACATTGGCGCCAAAAATATTCTGCTTACGATTCTACGAAGAGATTTTCGATTCTCGATTTCAAATACAAATCCATTCAAGAAGCACTGTTCTACATTCAAACTGAAACGGCAAAACAAACTGCAGTGTAATTTCATACTAACATTCAATTTAAATTAATTTAGATTTAAAAAAAGAAATATTAAATACGTAAATGTAAAGTTATGTAAAGGAAAATAATTATTTGTTACTTTTTGACATTTAGCTTTTTTGGGTAGCAGCAAATAATTTTTATTAAAATAAAAGCAAATCTTTGAAAAAAAAGTATAAGAACTAAGCAGTTAGTACTGTTTCATTGGATTTCATAGTAAAACCCTGAGGAAATCCAATATGGGAAATGACATAAACTTGATGTTTTTAAACAAGAAAAAGCTATGTTTTATTAAGCTATTAATTCAACACGACCTTCATTTATGGCCTGAGGCCCACTAGGGAATTTAGTTTCTGGCAACTTTTTGTTGCCTGGAGTTGCATGCAACACGAATCAACTAAATTTGTTTTACTTCGCCCACTAGGCAACTTTCGAGCAACTTTTGAGAATTAATGTTTGTGTGTTTTTGTATTTTGTTGACTAGTTTAGTTGCCTGAATATAACAAAAACACACTTTTGACTTTTGACAATCAGAAACGACAAATTGTTAAACTTGCTGCATGATGCTTGAAAGTTGCCTAATGGGCGGAGGCCAGCAACTTAAGCCGAAACCACATAATGCCTCGTTTGTGCTGCGAAGTGAAGTGGCCTGTTGTGTCGCCAACTGTGCACATTAATCAAGCGTGCTCTGTTGCAAACTTTCAGTTTTTCTTTTCTAAGCAGATCAAATACATTGGAGCAAGTGACATCACTCCACAACACACCACACGAGACAAATCTGTTACCAACTTAATAGTTTAAAATTTAAGCGTCATTTACATTTCTTTTCTAGGAAATAATAAAATTGCTTCAAAAATCACATAACTTTTCATCAGATACTTAAAAAAAAATTTACTGCTTTGATGTAAGCCCAACCTAAAAACTCGAGTTTTTTCGTGATTTTTAAGAATGAAAGATTCATTACCAAGATATTTTGCAAATAATCATATTAATAACATAAAACAACTGACATGACATTACACAGTTGGCATAAATTTTCTTATTGGGTGGCGTAGAAAGAAGTGGTAGGAACACAAAACTGACATATTTTTTGTAGGTATCTTGTTACAAAATTCTTGCAATCATTATTCAAGTATGGAATGTTTTGTTCTTGCTTATTAAATTCCAACTTTTGGCCACTCGTCAAGCGCACGAAAATCAACCAATGCCCAATTTGGATTGTCAAGCAAATTTATACACGATTCATATTTCACTGTACGATTTTTTATTTTTTTTATGTAACAATAACTACATATACGATCAGTGTTATTGTTTGTAATCCGATATTTTTCCCATGACATTGTGTATTTAAATTTTTGCTAGCTAAAGGTAGTTCAAAACGATATTTGCATTAATTATATTTACGTATGAATCATCGTTAAACTTAACAAAGTGTATGTACATTTTTGTTCGAACATAACAAAAGAATGTGAAAGAAAATTAATTGAATTGAAATTAAAAAATGCATGTCTCATCTTCTTGACAACAAATTTGGGAATTTTGTTTTAATAACGTCTCAATAACAACGCATCTCTATGGTATGAATTGGAAACTTTTAATCTCTGGAACGTGACAAAGTGAGAGTTTCGAAGGTTGTGTTAACAGTTTTGTTTACCTGAATGGAATTTATGCTTTAGCTTTTCATGAAAGTGAAGCACATACAACTGATTTTCTGGAAAAAGTAATTAATAATTGTGCGTTTTGGTTGGTTAGTTAATTTCTATTTAACAAATCGAAAATATTTAACATTGAACGTTGTTTAATGAAAGCATGCATTTGCATATATGCACGAAAGGGGTACGTACCGTTGAGTTTCGTGAGTCGTGACTGCACATTTACCTTTTTCCTTGTATTTTTACATATATCGCACGTTGAAAACAAAAGTAGTAGGTACTAAACCAAAAATTTAATTTTTGAATATGGCCGATTAATGTTTTGGTCTTACTTCGATAGCTCTAAAAAAAAAAGATTTAAAAGTTATGTTACTGGGCCAAAATATACTTAGTATCTAGGCGTATTTTTTTTGGAGGCCCGGAGGGATTTGGTTAAAAAAAAAATGACATCGGGGATTAGCAACGCCTTTAGGTATAGAAAAAAATGGACAAACTATCGATAACAAGTAGTTCATGCCGGTAACACAGTTTTTATCCGTATTTTAAATTAATTCCCTGAGAATTCTCTAGGCCTAGCTATGAGCCCGGAGAGAATTAGTTGTTGTTGCATTTGAAACGTACATTGATTAGGCCCTACGTGCGTCCCTTCTTGCAACAAAATTTTTTCCCTGCTTGCAAAAACAATGCCTGAACTCAAAAATTCCCTCCAATGACTTGACTTGAATTGCCAAAGTGCCATTTATTGATGACCAATCGAGTGATTTAGGTTAAGGTAATAAGTGACCTCCTGTGGCAATTAGACAAAGTATCAGGACGAATATGGCCCCTTTCACACAAGGAAACTGAGTTTCCAGCAACTATCAGTTTGTAGAAGAGAAGGGCACGGAGTAAGTGGGGTGAATGAAATCTCCCCGGTCAACAATTCAAGAGATTTTTTTTTGACATTTCTTTTCACACTTAAAGTTGAGTGCGTTCAACCAATGATATTTATATGGAAAATAATTAAAAAACTCTTACTATTTTCTTTATTTGTGTAAAAGGTACAAGAGATTTTAGAGGAAATTAAAAGCACACATCAAAAAATCTCCAGCAACTTGTTTCTTCGTGTGAAACTGGACTTTATTTACAAAGGATGCGTGTGGTATATGTCGGAACCGAGGATGAGTTAAATCGATGACAAAATGTATCTAACATGAAAAATCTATGTTTTCCAAGATCTGACAGCCAATTTTACACAATTTAACATTCCATCTCACATGATTTGACGTGTGTTTCTACATAAACATTTTTAAGCCTTCACACATTAGGTCTGTTCGTAAACTTCACAAGACCATTTTTAGTCCGCGAAGCATCGTTTTTAAAACAAATAAATAACGGCATTTAGCTATATTGAAATTTGAAGATATTTTTATTTCATAGAACCTAAACTCTTAATTAAATCTTAAAGTATTTTCTATAAATGCAATATAAAAAAAAAAATGGATTCAATTCTAGTAGTTAGGCAATTAGCCACAAATATTCTATTAGTGGTTGATCGAGCTTAAAGTTCGAATTTGCTGTCCATTTTATCTGTTCAAGAATTTAAAGTTCATATATTAAATGTATTTATATTTTGTGCAAGAATACAGAATACAAAAAAACTTACTGTACCTATGATCTTAAAAATATTTCTCTAAAGCCTTTGGCAACATTTTGCCTCAATGTTTTATATGTTTTATTTGGATTGAATTATGTTTCATTATCAATCACAGGTGCAAACTGTATGAGCTTCTAGGTAAGTATGTATGTAGAAAAAATAATACAAAATTAATATTTTGTCACTATAAACTATTCTTATATTGAATAAAAATGGGCATATTTGTATAAAAATTCAAGTTCTTAAAATATTTATATTTGGTTTTGATTTAAATATAATGATAGCGTTGGTTCTAGGTTAAAATAGATATAGTCATCTTTAGGTTCTGGTTATTTACAGAATTTCTATTCTGGATTCAGACATTATGGTTTTCACCTTCCTCGGAAAGACTTCGCAGGGATCTGAAAAGAAATGTACAAATTTAAACTTTGGGTATTTGTTTTTTTAAGAAAACAAAGGGTCGTGTGTAAATTGGATCCGCGTTAAATTTGATCCAAAATTTAATTTTTGACACTAATGAGGTGAACCTATACGTGAAAACGTCAAAATTTAATTCAAATTTTAATCTAAACGACGGCCTTAATGGACAAACTTTAAAAAAAAGTAGAAATCTCTCTCAAAGAAAAAAAAAAAGGTGAAAACTAACTGTAGCTGATGCCATAAATGAACGAAAAGTAGCTTTAAAACATTTCAAGTTGACAAGTCTGTCGCAACGAACTTGAGTAAAAGGAAATTGGGAGTATTTCATTCCGAACGAACCGCACTATTCCACAATCATACCGTTCATACGACGACTCAGGTCGTGTGCGAATTGGATGAAAGAATCAATTAAATTTTGACATTTCGACGTTTATATTCACCTCATTAATGCTAATGATTAATTAATCTTGGGACACAATTTAACTTGATTTTAATACAATTTAAACATGGCATTAAGTGCCGTTTTGAAAATTACAGCTCTACCCTTGTTATAAACAATGTGATACTGGTTTTATTGCGAAAGCCTTAACTTACCTTGATCTTTCGAAGAGTGATGGATCTGTATAGATTGGTTCACTTGGATCATCAAATTGGTTATTGTTGTTTGATGAATTATTTCGTATTGGATTCATCACAGGAATCTGACACATTCTAGCTAAATTTCTGAAATTGAATTGGTAAAAATAAAAAAAACTTAAATTCCGAATCAATTCCTACCCAGTTGCAAAAGTCTTTTGCAAACCTCCACCAAACATTGACAAATTCGGTCTAAATTGATTTGATCTTCCAGTTGAAGATCCATTATTGTTTATCTGACCAATTTCACTAAATCTTTCGTGAGTTCGCAAGGATGACGGTGTAAATGACGTCACTGGTGAATTACGATCGGCTATACGATTTTTGGACATTGTCTTCCAATAGCGTCTGAAAAAATTGTTATTTTCCAATGAAAAAATTGTTTTTTATTTTTATAAATTGTGGTAGGTATGGTAGGTTTGTTTACCTATAAGCCAATCCGGAAACAAGACTTATACTCATTAGCAAAATCATAAGCAGGACGACAGCTGTAAGGAGGCCATGGTATTCTGATGGTGACAAACAGACTGTCTCAACTGGGGCGACTAGTTTTCTAGGATAGGAATCCTTTTCGATTTCTTCTCGTGTTTCGAAAACCTAAAGAAAGAAGATTTCAAAAAACACAATTGATCAACAAAGTTGAATTTGCTACACACCTCGATCATTTCTCGAACTTGTTCTGGTTCCTCCACCTCGATTGTCGCGCTTTTAGCGTCATCTAGTTCTGTTGATGCTGAAATTGAAATTTTTTTAAGAATATATTCAGACTAAAGTAAGTTCCAATCTATCACTACTCACTTTTGTTGAATTCCCCACTATTGAGCACAGTTGAATTTTTCTCCTCGCCACTGTCCTCCATCAAATCTACCTCGGTTTCATTTAATGATCTTCTACGACGGCCAAACGAGGGTTCCTGACGTCCTGATGGTCCAGGACAATAAGCCGGCTGGCAACCTTCACGGCAAGATCTGACAGTTGCTTCGAACACCAAGAAATTTGATTCAGGGATCTTGAAGGCATTAAATCTTGCCTCCAATGTATCTCCATCCCGAAGTTTATCAAGCTCAGGGAAAACGTAAGGATCCACGGGACAACTAAATGAAAGCATTATGAATATGTAATGTCGTTTTCCAAAATCAACAATTTTGCCTACCCAAATCGATCAATAAGTTGAATACTCCTTCCAGAATATGGATCTCTGGCAACGACATTTGTTGCAAATATATCGGTCACATGATTGTAGCCGTCTTGAGCCTCTAGACGGAATGTCAGAGGATCTCCAACGGCTATTGTTGTCGTCGGTCGTCCTTGATAGAGGATCATCAGACGTACCTTTGAGCTAAGGGTGTTTTCAGCTGGTAGATACTCAATCGGTATAGGACTTCCAGATCTGTCGGGATTAGGAAGACTTATATTTTTAAAAACAAAGGTATTGTACTGGTGTGGGAGGGTCCTTCAAAATGATTTTAGATTTTCTTTTGTTGTTCATTCGGCAAGCCAATTGAAAAATCATTTTTTAGGACACTCACCATTTTGATGGTAGTGTTATTTTGATTAGTGTAATAGTTCTACTAAAAATCTAGGTATCTACATATATTAGCCATGTTTCTTGGAGGTGAAAAACTACTCATGATTAGATGCCAACAATAAACTAGTACTACCAACTACTCGTGCTCTCATGGCGAGTAAATGAGGTTTGTAGGAAAACCAGTTTTGTGCGTTAAATTCAAAATGACTAGGAAAGTACTTCGCCACCTGCAAAATAGGATGGCTATGATTATTATTATTTATTAGTATTTATTCATTCTAGACACATTCGGAGATCCTCCCAAGATTAATTTATTTATTTTGTTAATTCCTGCTCCTACGAACAAAACAAAAGAAATTTTAATTTCTACGGTATCATCTGTCATCTCATCATGTCTGTTTTGGTATTGGTATTTTCGGGTTTGAATTAGTTGTATAGGTACTAGCATGTATTCTGTTTTGAATTCATTGGCACTGCCCACTGGCACTTGATGTCTGGGGATCGAATCCCAGACTACAAAAAATGTTTTGTATTTATTTACCTACAAACACAGTTTTTTTTTATAGTTAGTACCTGCTATAATAATTTGAAACTGACAGAAACTGTTAAGAATTGTTTTGAGAGCTGAACGGCTGCAAGTATGCAATCAAATGTAAACTTTACATCGAGATGTAATCGCCAGTAAAAATGTTTTATACTTTCAGGTATTTGATATGAATGTATGTCGCTGTCAGCAAATTTTTAAATTTTCAATGCCTTACCAACAGGGATTTTTAAATGCAACTACAGCTTATTCTCCATAAAAAAATCTTAGCCACCTCAAATGAAGTTTTAAAATAAATCTTATTGAAATCTTCTCGCCGGCAGTTGTTTATCAAATCAAACATACTTAATTTTGTTGAACGCACTCATCTAAACGATATTTTCTGTGATGACAATCAAAGAAAAAATAATGTTGACTTTATAGAGTCCATCATTGGAAACTGAGGTAAACGGCCGAAATTAAGAGATGAATAGCTTACTCGTAGCTGTTCCTTGAGGCAAAGAAAGCAATCAATGAGGCTTACACGCACAAGACCATAAGTATATACAAACAGCTAACACTCCGTTTAGTTGACCACTACACTAGGTATTAGGTGTACATTTTGAATCACTTACTTAATTTGCAATTCAAGCTATCTCCAGGTTCATTAGAATGTTTAAACCACCATAACGCCACCCACTACTTCTATTTATCTGATCATGATTAATTAATGTCATCACACATTGCAATGGTCTACTTTATGAACGCACCGACCACACAGTCGCAATTAGCTCTCTAGGAATAATCTTAAATCTACTCTACCATATTAGATACCATTTATCATTGCCATCCCTAGATCTTATGTGTAAACCATCTACCGCCACCCCACGTGAAAACCCAAAATCATACCCAGCTCCAATGTATCCCGATGTGACGACAGCCTCACCAGGACCTCGGAACACACAGGTCAAATTGTAGCGTTTATCTCGGCTGGTCTGAACGTTGTCCGAGAATTGCACTACCACGATATTCGTGAGTGTGTCTCCATACTGCAAAACCGATGGACAACCATAGAATAACATAAAAGTACAAAATTAGCGCAACATTACGATGCGATTAGTTTCGGACGCGAGCGAATGGATTGCATCTCTTACCCGCTGTGTTCCGCAATCGGGATAACCTTGTGGACCACTGATACGCAGCACGTTCACTGTGCCACCATTGCCGCGGAAGAAGCATCTACAATAAAGTGGAAAATAATGATAAATCGAATATAAATTCGTATGTGATGAGTAATGGTAGTCGTCGGCGATGACAAACCTGTCGTAAAATCCGTAGGTGTAGATGCGGCCAATGAAACCCTCTGGGGTACGTATGGTGAACTCCATTCCCTCTTCGTTGCACGTCTGTGAAACTAAATAGACATAGAAATGCAAATAATGGATCATGGTAAATCCTCAAAAAGCCATCAATTACCGTCGAGGCATTCACCGTCGCTGCGACCCGCACTGCGCTCGTAAAAGTCATAATTTGCTGGATCGAATGTGTTAGGATCATGAACGTCCAATTCCCGGGAATCGCGATCGCTGAGCTCACAGTTTGGTAGATCCCGTTCGTCGTAGGTGGATGCTGCGGTATCTCTGTGTCAAAGATATAGATAGATGCGCCGTGCGGAATATGTGACCATGTGAATGCGAAATACATCAAGCATATTGAATATACGTTACCTGTAGTTGAAGCTCCTGCAGACGAAGTCTCGAGATTCAATGCATTCACGTTCGCATTGGATAAGTGAAGGCACGATCAAGGCTCGCCGAACAAAGTGTCGTCGCATCTTGTGCCGAGCTGCCACTTGTTTGAAATTATCGTTCTCGTCACATCTCGTGCTTGGTGGTCTAGCTGATCCACCAGCAGAAGGACCGCTGCCATATGGTGGAGGTCCAACACCACCACCACCGCCACCACTGGGTCCACCGAGTGCTTCTGGTGGAATTTGATTGATCGAACTGCCACCGTATGGCGGGCGACTATAGGGGCTCTCATATGGTGGATATGCACCGGCAGCGCCACCACTACCACCTCCACCTCCGGCTCCACCAACATGAATGCCAGGTCTTCTGTAGCCTCCATCAAATTCACGATCATAGGAGGGATTGTATGGGGGTGGTGGACGATCGCCATAGCGGTCGTCATATTCTAGGTCATAGTAGGACGGGGGCGGAATACGGTCATAGCCTGAATGAGATGAAGAATATTAAGAAATGAAATAGGTTGTTATAACATATGCTCATGCATTTGACAAGGAAAATTTAAGAGATAGGTGGTTTGTTAAGGCTTAATTTTAGGGACAGATGAAGAGACTTCATGGAAAATTATATTTTTTTATAGGAAAAAACACTATTTCAAACATTCTAAAGTTTAAGAACAAGTTCCTTGTTAATATATAGGCTCTTCATTGTCCAGATAAGCAGTTCTTCAAATTACTAACCTATTCACAGATTTCGAGATGAACCGATAGATGCATCCACTCTGGTTCCCAGTTGAAATATTTCGGCTTAAAGGATTATAGGACTCTATTTCTTTAACACACTTAAGGGAATTGAAAATTAAACAAAATAGAACAATAAGGAAACGTACAAAGAAGAAAGGGCGATAACTCTGCAATTTATCAACCTCAGCAATTGTGTCTACCCTCGCAATCAAATACTTCTCTTTCACACGTGATTACAAATTTCACGGTGAAATTGCATCGTTTAAAAATAGGCGTTATCAAATTCGTTTCTCTGAGACGTGCTTTACGTTGTTGCATATAAGGGGTAAATATTCACGATCAGGTGCAACAGGCCTAGTAAAATTGCGAAATTTGATTTTTATAAGTAGATCGTGAATGTATTCTTCTATTCTGTAGACAAACACTGTAGCAAAACACTCAAATAATTCCACAAGCAAATAACAGGTGAGAGGTGACAATAAGATTGACATTTTACGTGCTATCATATACATCGATCTCACCCACAAAACCATGGTCATGGCGTTGTGAAAATTCACAAACTAAAAAATTTTCGTTTCAGTGCATACCTACCTTAATCATTATCTTAACTCAAGCAATACATTTCTGGACGCTGCCATTGGCAGTGGTCGAAGTTTTTTGAACAAGTTTGATTTTGACGTCGATGATCTCTCTTGCAATTGACCCTGTTTAGATTGTGACTGCTCACTACGCAATGACGACAGTTTATTGGTGAAATCGGTGAGGTGGCAAGGGAGGCAACAGTCAGGAAGAAAATATATAAACTGTAGTGAGCAGTCATGTTTCATATCCGAAATGTTCCATTTTATTGCATTTTTTTCATTTTTGGCTTGTGCGTTGAACGGTGAGGCAGAAAAGAATACAAATTAAAAATGCGAAGAAAATGCTTTTTTAATAATTGGATTGATAATTGAAAAGATGCTGAAGCAGATTTATCTGCTATATATTCTTTATTTTGCAACTATTTAATTATTTAATCTTTGAAGTCAGGGTTCTTGATGCTCACAATCAAATGTTCCAATTCACAGATAGTTCAGGGATGCACATGAGTGAAAATTACAAGTGTATACTCGCATTGAATTTTCACTATGTAGTGGGCTGGGCAGTCAAAATCTAAACAGGGTCATTGGCCGCGTTCGGGTGCCAATCCGATAGGCTAACCAAGATACCTTAGTATCCGATATGTTTTCGAACGACCAAAACCAGATAGGTTACATTTGCTGTCAAAAACAAAGGCAGCTAATTAAAGGGAAAACTATTGAGTTTTTAACGCGACGATTTGATTTTCATTTTATTGCAAATCCCTTCTGAATCATCAATTAAGTATTCAGTACCATTTAATATCACACTGGTATACATTTTAACCGTTATTTGTTATTTTATTCTTTAAACGAACAAAATCAGACGCGACACCAAAAAGCAAAATAAGTAGTCGGCTGTAGGTATAATCAGCTGTGATCAGCTGTTCCCCAAATTTCCATCGGATAGTTTAGCATCGCGAAAATTTTAGGATAGCTTGGGATTTGTTTCTGACAACAGCTGATTGGTTTATCAGCTGAATTTTTCTATGCGATTACAACAACACAAACCTATCCGGATAGCTTTGGATAGTTGCCCGAACGCGGCCATTGTTAATTATTTTTATTTAAAATACCTACACACATATGTTTAATATTGATTTTATAGCAGTTTCTTTCAGTTCAGGCTAGAATAAAATGAATTCATTCAGATAAATTAAGATAATAGCGCACTGAATGAAATCGGAGCTGCCATTTTTAGGTAAAAAACAATGTACCTACGTCAATGATGTATCAAAATTTTACAACTGCCTTGATAGTTGGCGTAATTAAAATCCAAAAAAAAGGTGCTTACTCACTTATGTACAACAAGAGTGCTTTTTTGCAGGCCCGAAGACAATTGGATAAATTGGCAAAAATGATTCAAAGTCCCCTTTCACACGAGGAAACTGAGTTGCCAGCAACATTGAGTTTGTGGGTGAGAAGGGCAAGAAGTAAGAGGGGAAAATTTCGAAAATTCGAGGAGATTTTTTTGACATTCCTCTTCACGCACACAGTAGAGTGTGTTCAACCAAGCTATTTTAAAAGGAAACTACAGAAAGTTTCCACGATTTTGTTTCTTCGTATGAAAGGTACAGGAGATTTTTAAGGAAATTTAAAGAAAAAGTCAAAAAAATCTCCACCAACTTGTTTCCTCGTGTGAAAGGTGACATATAGATCATTAAAAGACATGCATTACAACAACAATCCGAGAAACAAACGTAAGGAAAAAGAGATGGGTACAATACATAGTTGTCACTTAGGTCTGTATCGTTATATCGTTTTATCATCACATCATCTATAAGCGATAATAAAATGCGGCTAATATTACCCAATATTAAATATGGTGAATTTTGGGTGCAATCTACGCTTCTCTTTTTTACGCACATAAAATCTACCTGTCTCACTGGATGCGCCCTTTAGTAAAACGACCATGTGATCAGGCAATAAGACAACTATTGGCCATTTTGTACTAAACACAAAATGTTTGATAGATAGCTTAAACATTTGTTGTCGTTTCCATGCAAACTATCGATAACAAAGTTATGATTCGCTCCGGTAGGGTAGTTTTTAGAGTGGAGCTGCAAAAAATATGTGGATTTATCTAATTTTGTTTCTGGGTGGCTTTCGAAACTATTCCATTCCCATCGATAAATAATGGACAATTTGGAGTAGGAGTGAAAACGGAGTAACTCCGAATGTCCAAACGGAGTTTGCATTGTATGACATTATGTTAAATTAAAGCAATTGAGAATCAGATTGTATACGGGGCTATAAACCAGCTGGAGAATTGCCTAGCTTGGCATAATATTGGGAAACTTAAAAGTCTGGCGTTAATTAGGTCACTGAGCTCGGTGGCCACTATCCCTACCTACCTGTCTTCTTTTTATCTCCAGAATAATGTTTGACTGGTGTTTTAAATTGAGCATACAAATTAAATTAAATCGTTAAAATATTTAATAAACAGTTTTTATACATATATACATTTATGTAAAAAAATAAATTTGTAAAAGTTCCAAAGTTATTTTCTCTCATAAATTAGACATGAATTGTTAACAATGTTAAAAGACTTAATAATGTGTGCGCTCTAACTACCCGTGACACTCACCTGGCGAAGGTCTTCTTCCTCCACTGCTACCAAAGCGATCTCCATTTCCGTATTTATAAATGTCAATTGGAAAACGATCTGTACCTACTGGAAAACGGTTTGGTGATGATGGATATTTTCCTGTGGTTGGTGGAGGTGGCAGCGGGTATCTTTTACTTGAATCCGGTTCTGGTCGTCGGGCATTCAGAATTATCTCATCTGGAGGATATCTTTCACTCTCTGGGCCGTAACGTGATGGATGACCTCTAGGGGCATCTGGTTGATATCTTGAATCAAATGACGATGGTCTGTATCGACGATCGGGGAATATGCTTTCGGGAGAATCTCTTCCCGGATAGCCAGGATCTCTTGGCGGATAACGACTTGGAGGATATCTTGATGCATATCCATCGTCTGGATAGCGGGAGGATCCTCCCGGATACGGGCGATGATATATGTCTCCTGGTGGATATGGTCTTGTGTGTGGTATATCCCTGTCCGGCAAACCATTGTCGGATACGACTGGATAACGATCTATGGGACGATGTGGAGGATAACGATCACGATCACGGTCTCTACTAGGAGGATAACGTCCTTCATCCAAAGGATATCGATCACGGTCACGATCACCAAACGGTGCTGTTGGATATCTGTCTCTTTCGCGATCAACAGGATATGGATAACGATCGGCGTATTGATCGCGACTTGGATAACGTTCAGGAAAACGATCACTACTTGGATAACGATCTTTATCTGGATAACGATCATCTTCGATGGAAGGATAACGTCCTCGATCCGGTAGTAAATGGTCTCTATCTGCTCCGCTTGGATATCTTTCACGATCAACGTAGTGATCGTCTCCTGGGTAACGATCTCCAATGGGTGGAGGATATCGATCAGCACCACCACCTGTTGGTGGATAACGATCAGGATAACGATCACCACCGCCAGTTGAAGGATATCGATCACCTGCGCCAGTTGTAGGATATCGATCACCTGCGCCAGTTGTAGGATATCGATCACCTCCGCTCGGAGGGTATCGATCTCCTACACTTGGAGGATATCGATCCCCGGCCGAAGGAGGATAACGATCACCACTCGGATAGCGATTACCTCCCGGATAGCGATCTAAGATACGGTTAATTGTTAGAAAGTGCGCTAGCATTGCAACTCATATTGAAATTAGTTTTCCCATCTCATTATTAGAAACATGTTAAGGAAAAGTACTATCAAATGCCATGACTCACCATAATCTGATTCCGGATAACGATCATAAGGCTTTCCAATATCGCCAGCATGTGGATACTTGCCAGAGCCTCCAACACCTGTTCCACCTGTGCCAAACCGATCATCACTATTCTTATCTCTGTCCGATGGGGGTCTCCAGCTATTAGGGCCACTTCCAGCGTCTGGACGTCCATGACCACCAAGTCGATCATCATCAGTTCCACCACTACCACTTCCACCACTTCCACTGCCAGCGGTCCCAACAACATTAACTGTAATAACGATCGAAATAAAGTTAAACGGAGCACTCCCGATGCACATAATTACAACTTACGCATTAAATTCTCATAGTAATCATAGTCAGCATCGTAGATAATACGCATGCCATCCTTTTGATTATAGCGACTTAATCGACACGTCCTGAAGCGATCACTATACACCGCCGATCTTTGATGAAAATCAGAGAAGAAGTGTATTAAGTGCTGCTGCGCACACCACTTGGATAAACGGTAGCAGATGGCTTGCCTATTGTTTTGGTCTTACCTGCATTGAAAGCTTGTCTGTCGTAAGCACTCATCAAGGCATTCGCTTAACGATCGTCCAGTGATCTCCGAATGGAATTCTCCACCAAGACGAGAGTTCCTATAACGTTGGAATGCAGTGTCCGGTCGTCGGCCGCTAGAGAATAGGTGTGAAGTCACTGAATTTTCCGATGGATAATCAGTTGCTCGCTCTGTTTTTGAACAACGAAAAGACAAGAACAAAAGACCAAGATCAATAAAGAGGTGATCGTCATGCGATCGGATCCATTTCAAACTCACGATTATCTAGACACACCAGGTCATAGAAATGATGTGTTGGACTTGAACTGATGCTGATATCATCTTTCTGGGATATCGAATCCTCCTCGGAGAGTATACATTGTTTTGTTTGATCGTCGAACTCAACCGATCGACAGAAATATCTTTGGGGAATACAAAAAATGTTGTGAGTTTTTTTTTTTTGTTTTGTTTAAGATGATAAAAGGCTTTAATGGGGCTATAGGGATATAATTTACTTTTCAGCTCGCAGGCACATTGTTTGACATTCCTCTAGCGTCATGTTATTGAATATATCCACTTCGAAGGGACCACCAAGACGTTTGTTTTCCTCTTTGACGAATACAGCTAACCCGTCGCAACGACGTTCAGCTAAAAAAGATTGCATACACGTTTTAGAGACTATGATTAATTTAAACGGTCTTTCGGAGTTCACTTACCATTCAAGCATGTGTTCTCTAGGTAATCGGAATTCGGATCGTCCTCTAGAAGTTCGGGATGAGTTCGTCTTGTGAATCTAAAAAATATTTGGTAAGCGAATGAAATATGTAAGCCATTAGTTGGATTAGTTGAACAAATCGCTTCAACCTGCTGAGAGTACACGTTCGCATGGTGGAATCAAAGTTTGCCGCTCGACACACAAAGGAGAATTCATTCAAACATTTGTCCTCGCAATCGGATCGATTGGCAGCAGTTATCTGATGAATACGAAACTAGGAAATACAAAAAATGCTGCCTATTGTATTTATAAATATTCTACGAACCTCTTTAATGTCGGAAATAGGAAGTTTTAGCTTCTTCCTGGGGTGTCTTTCGAAGACATATCGCCGACT
This sequence comes from Leucozona laternaria, assembly GCA_932273885.2. Lineage (NCBI taxonomy): Eukaryota > Metazoa > Arthropoda > Insecta > Diptera > Syrphidae > Leucozona > Leucozona laternaria. Next base: position 13,850,157 of record OW026368.1, on the reverse strand, counting down.
TGGACATTCCCGTTCTGGTCTACTTGCTATTTAAGATAAATTAACGGTTTAAGGTATTTTTAAAGGCCGCAACAAAAGTCATCCTAGACTTACATGTTAAACATATTTCGTTGAAATGGACACTGTTGGGCACCAACATAAGACTGCCAATACCTTCAGGTCCAGCCTGCTCACTGGTTAGGTAGCAAATGGATTCCTCATACTCGGCATTGCCCCCGAATGATGCTATCCTACTGCCAGGTTGGAAATCAAAACTAGTACATGTCCGGACGAGGTTATTTGTTCCCGTTCGATCTCGCAGGCAGAGGTCTTGACATTTTTCAAGAACTCGAAATGGTGGCGCTGTGTCTCTAACCTTTAAATTACCAAATCGATATTAAACTTTCTTGTTTTTTTTTTTTTTTTTTTTTTGATATCATAAGAAGGCTGCTGCATTTCGCGAGCTCTTACCACATCATCGTCGTATCCTTGGAGCTGTTGATTTGGCAGCCGTTCGTATAGAACTCTTCCGAGTCCGTTTTTACATGTTGTTTGTGCTAAAATGCCATATTAAGTTATGATGATTTATGAAAGAAGGCTTAAAGCTATAATTGAGACTCACCCAATATGCTAGTTAAATTTATAACAATAAAAAATAAATATATAAGTCTAAAAAGTTTCCTATTTGTAAACATGTTTGTTTCTTTTTTATTTGAAGATTTGCGCTAAGCCGCAAGTTGGAACTGCAAAAAGATGTCTTAAGTTAAGTGTTCAGCTGAATGAATTTTCAGTTTTTGGCATTTTCGATCCTTTTGTGCTCTGAAATAAAAAAATAAATGAGGTTCAAATTCTCTGAAACTTTAGGGCCAAACTATAGAATTGGGAGATAATTGATTGAAATTCGAATTCCTGTTTAATTTCTTAGTCTTAAGTTCGATAAAAAAACAAGCAAGGCCTGGTTAACATTAACCGTTGTTTATACCAGTTGGTATTTTTATTTTTATTTATTTATTTATTTCTTTGACTGCTTACACATTAAGATATGATATTTTATAAACTAGTGATAAGCTATTAATTTAAAACGTTTATTTAAATGGAAAAAAAAAAAAAAATTAAAAAATGAAGAGGAAAAAAACAATGAGTAAATAATATTTCAAAAATAAAGGTAAAGGTAAACATATTATATTATTTGCAATTTATAAATTACATAATTATAATTATGATAAATTTAAATTTTATCCAAATTAAAAAAAAATTTAATATTATTGTGCCTATATTAGCCAGAATGTGTTTGTAAGTAGAAGTGTAGCTCTCTACGGAAATGTGTCATGCTCCCCAATCCCCTAACATGCCTTGGTAGGGAGTTCCACAAGCGTATTGCATTAACAAAAAATTGACGTTCGGAAGATAAACAAGAAAAACGCGGGCAAATAAGTTGTCCCGATCTGACAGATGAGGACATACGTAGTCTGTCAAAGAGATAACAAGGTTGGTGTGTTTGAATCACGTTGAATAGCAGAATCAAAGTTCTGAATCGCAACAGGTTGTCGAGGGAGAAGTTATATATTCTCCTTGAGAAACTTGAGATGTGGTCGAATCTTTTTACGCCATATATATAACGGGCAATGTTGTTGTAAGCAACGTTAATCTTACGCTTACTGGTGGCATCAGTTTTGCAAAAAATTTCACAGCCAAAGATAAGTACAGGTACAAGAAGTGTTTTTGCGAGCATTAAACGCGTTTTTAAAGGCGTGAAGTATTGTGTGGACCTTAGCAAACGTAGTATTCCATAGACGGTAGATGGTAGCTAACGATTTTTTTTTATTTCTCATATACTCACCATTAAATCAATGATTTGATTAGTCTAAGAAATAATAAACCAGGTGTTTTTGCTCGGTTAACTATATTTAACCATTGATTTCCTTGAACCATTTGTGTTATTGAAATAAACGTTTTCAATAGTTATTCCAGCAATTAAATCCATCATTTGGTTAGTTAATCCGAAAATCAATTAACCTGGCATTTTTTCTCCGGTTAGCGATAATAATCTAGTGATTTTCTGAAATTTAGTTTGCTGTAGCTTAGCTTTGGCACTACAAATTTATTCACAGCTAGCTTACTTTAATCAATGGTTATTCAAGCTGTGAATCATCGAAAGCATTTGTTTACCAATATGTATACTAATAAAAGAATCTATGCTGTTGTTAGTTAACACGATTAATAATTAACCACGTTTAATGTGGTAATTTTGTTCGCTGCAAATCGATTAACAGCTGGTTTACTTTGATCAATCGTTATTCCAGCTGATAACCATCAAATGGGCTTATGTCCCAATATACTAATAAATAAATCTTGAGTTTGGTTAGTTAACCCGAGTATTTACTTAACAGGAATTAACGATAAGTTAATAACTTTATTGAACACAGATTTTGTGAAAATTTTCAGAGCAGAAATCAATAGTTTGGTCAGTTAACCCGAGTATTAACTAACCAGACACTTTCGAAAGGCTAATAACTTTTGAACATTGATTTTTATGAAAATTTCCTAAGCCGAAATCTATAGTTTGGTTAGTTAACCCGAGTATTAATTAACCAGGCTTTTTCGAAAGGTTAATTACATTTAAACAGTGATTTTTATGAAAATTTCCTAAGCCGATAACTAGCTTCACAAAATGATACTAGGCTAGGTAACTATCGTGTAATTGTTAGGGTTCAAAATAAAAAATTCGATCTTGTGAATGTTTCAGTTGCTCATGAAATAATTTGAAGCCTTTCAACCGTTTTTGCTTGTAATTTATTTACATGTTAGGAAATTTGGCACGAATATACGTTAAGATCACCTATTTTATTGAGAATAAATGATTGTGACTAATTTATTGTACATACATATAAGCCAATAAATTAAACTATGCTTAATTATTTATATCATAACTTGTCACGTAATTATATTACTCGAAGCATTCCGCACCACAAAGCAAAGAGGTCAATTCCATTTGGCTATAATTCAGATCATGGCCTCATAGATTTTCACCACTACTAGGTAATTAGCATTTTTTTGCTGCCGCCCATTTTTTTCGAGTAGTTACCTGGAACCATACATTTTAAAGTAATTTTTATTTTTATTTCTTACTACTGAATGCCAATGACATCCGAAATATCAAATTCAATAGGAAAATGGTAACGCCTATACATTTTACATATTTATTGTCGAATCTCATTTACGATTCCGAGAAGAAAAAAACGTACAAAAACCGGAACATACTTCCGCAACACTGACTTTATATTATCTGATAATGTCCGTCACGCGTAATGAACTTGTCGTCAAACACACCTTGTGTCCACATGTTATGTCTCTGATTCTGATTCTGATGCAAAGGTTTCAGGTTGGTATGTTTGGAGCAATATATTGCAGTATATATTGAGGTCAAAAATCTTCTTTACAGAGTATCTTTCTATCTATAAAGGTATAGGTACTTATACGACCGGTGCTCGCGGTGGAGGATCTAATATGACTGTAAGTTAAATGAATTAAGAGTAATTTTGCAATTACATTTAGAATTAGAAATTATTCAATAGTTTACCATTCAAAGCTCTTTGACACTCATGCATTTCGCACAAAAAAAATATGTACTCATGTGTTCAAATGAATACAAAAAATTGTTGAAGCGGAACATTGCGATCACGCACATCGCTTTTTTTTTTGTTTATTGAGTTTTCCACTTAAAGCTGATAAATTTTATAAGATAGATATATAATTTGTTTTAGTGTTACATAATGTATAATAAATCTTTTAAGTTATTTAAAATGGTTATAAACAAATTTTTGAAGCTGCATTTAGACTGCGTTTTTTTCTGCAGAGAGCGATATTTTAAATGCAACAACAACAACTAATTCCTTCCGAGCTTAGCTAAGTGCAGACAAATTTCAGGGTTTAAGGTGGAAATCCCTCAAATGTGTAGCTTTTTATTATTTCTTTTCGATTGGAAGACGTAAACTTTGAAGATTTGACATTCACAACTAAAATTAAAGGCTTCGAAACCGAACCATTTTGACATTTTTGTAGATTTAAAGCGTTTTTGTTTCGTCACGTATCGTCCTTCGTTTAGCACTTAGATGACAGTTCTTCTTCTGAAAAGAAGAGAAGATCGAATCTGGAGTTGAAAAAGAATCAAAACCAGGAACACTCACACATACATATGTATGCGGACACTTTAAACGTGGGAAATGTCATTTCTTGTTAGATATTTTCGAATTGCATGCGATTGTGCATTTATGATTAATCTTAGACAAGGACCTACTTTACTTAATTTTTTTTACTTACACATACCATATCTATTTTGGAGCATAATTATCCCAAAACTACTAATTTTAATTTTGCATATAAACTTTGACATAACACCGGATTAAAATTGGTAGAAATTGGCAGTTTTGGGAAGTAAACCAATACACCTATAATGTCACCATTTTAATCGTAAATAACATCAAAATCTTTCAACTTAGTGTTTGCAGTGTTGCAGTTCAACGCTTATCTGAATTTTCAGAATTATGAATTCTTGGAGCTTCTAATTGGTCAGCTGTCATAGAAAGTTAGATGACATTTGCATTTGACATATTTCACAAATACACCGAAATACAAACTTCAGAATGAAAAAAGTGTCGCAACTTGTTCCATTGCAATTCCGGGTGTAAGAGTACCAGCGATATTTTCTGGATCAAAAGGGAAGACACTATTAGAAACCTTTTTAAATTAAAAATATTGATCCCCTCCACCTTTTTTGTTGACAGTTGTGAATATGTACATATTTCAAAACCTATTGCCTTATATTTTTGTAGAAGATAAGGGAAAACACCTACGTATACTCCAAAAAAAATCAACCTTCAAACAATTGTGTGATTACCGGGACTCTTAGAGAAGATGTGGGAACATTCGTTTTTGCTGCAGGGGAACAAAAAGAATTACGCAAAACAAAAAAGAATTGCGTTTAAAAGGGAAAATAATTTTTTTCGTTGCCACTTCGTTTTCAGTTTCTTCATGCCGAGAGCATAATTGCCCAGTCATACAAATGTGATTCAAATTTGATACGTTGTCCAGCAATTTTAACTCACCGATTTGTACGGATTAACTGAAATTGAAAGAATTATCACACACTTGAATCTTGAACCATCGCATCGTTAAACCTCAGTTGATCCACCAAAATGGCTGGTAAATGGTAAAATTTGGGTAGTTCAGTAAAATGTGATATGGCAATTTGTTTCCTTATAAAATTTAGGAAGAATCAATGCTAATTTTATTCCTCAGTACTTAACAACAAAACTAAGAAATATTGCTGAAGAATTGTTCATATTTCCGACATTCCTGAGATATAATCTTTCTGTGCTGCTGCTGTGCTGTTTTTAGTCCATAAAATGTCTTTGGCGATAAAAAATGTCAAAAATGTCAACTTGACTTAATATATCAAACAAATTGTTGCTAAGGGTTGCCAAAGCGGTATTTTTTATTTTAGATTATTTCAGTTTTGGCAGATGTGCAACTTCTTTGTTATTATTTTATTTTTTTAATCTTTTAATAATAATTTACCAACTCATTCTCATACAGTTCAGTAAAGTCACTCAGTAAATGTGGTTGTAAACCAGAAAATGTATTAAAAATTGTAATTTACTTATTTAAAAAAATTACATCTGCGGGAAAGTTCCATACATTAATATTTAATTAAAGACATTTGTTTAATTATGACTTGGTCTTTAATAGTATTGTAAGTAATGGTTTCGTGAAAAAAATAAAAATCGATGTTTTAATCAAAACTAACACTACGATGATCGAGAAGTCCGAAACAGTTGGTTTTATTTATGCCGTTCCTTGGTCTGTGCGTCTGGATTTCTACTGTAATTTGAGCTAGAGCATAAACGGATGGGCCGAGTTGCTTCAAATTTCGTACAAAGTATTTTTATGTGATTCCTAAGAAGGGAAATACGAATTTTTATTTAAATCATATAGAACAGGTAGTTGCCGTACAAACATTTTTTTTCAAATTTTCTCGAAAACGGCTATAACGATTTGGTTACACTTCGAACCTTAAATTAATAAAGTGATTGTAAGAAAACTGTATTTCTAAAAATGGGCATTCCACGTTTTTTTAGAAAATGTTCTTTGGTTTATTCACGTACCTATAACATTTTGACGGTTAGACCGATTTCGTTAATACTGTTGCTTCACAGTAGTCTAAACATTTAAAAATTTTGAAAAAAAATTTTTTTTAAACAAAAAAAAAAAATAATTTTTTAGTACTTTTGAATATTTTATTATTTTTTTTTTAAATAACATATAATCATGCATCTTCAATGTGTGGTTACATACAGTTCTTAACTACAAGAACAAGTTCGTGCATAGTTTTTAAAATAAACTTTTTAAATATAAGTTATTTTTAATTTTTGTTACAATTATTTGAAAATTTTAATTAGGATTCTTTTTTTTTTTCAAATTTACGAACATCAACTCTTTCTTGATTTATAGATTGGATTCGTTTTTTCAATAATAATAACCCTATTTTTAATATTGAAGAAACACGGACTTTTGTGTATTTAAATAAAAAAGGACCAAAAATTAACCTTGAAAATTTTAGTTTTTCAAAAATTCGCTACGCCAAAAAAGTTCAATAAATTAAAAATTCCTCGATTACGGATGAAATATTTTTCTCTTTCATAAAACATCATCTTGATTTTTATTATGGCAAACTAATTCTAAATCTCTAAAGCTGGCCATACACGATGGAACATCGTGTAATCTGGATCACCCAAACCATTTGGATTTTCAGCAACTGAGAAGTCCACGAGCCAAAGTGACTTCGAGCCAAATGGCTCGATCAGGTATGTGCAGCGTAAACTTCTCGTTTTCAAAGCCGCAAACGTTCATATCTTGATTCCTAGATTTTTGTTTCTGAATTAAAATTTTTCTAAAAGATATTTTAGATAAAAATGTCGAAATTTGATAAGGAAATGCAGAATATCGGAAATATGCCCAGATCGTCAACGAATAAAGGCAAGAAAAATAAAATCGGAAATTAGCCAGAATACTTTTTTAGGTACGGCTTAATCCTCAAAAATTTTAATGGAATATACGCGGGAAAACATGAGGTCCAACATTTATACATATGACAGATCTCCCAAAAAATAATAATGTTAAATTGCCGAATATTAAAATGCGACTTTTGACAGGTAATGTCACAAAGGAGTAACCTTCTGGGTACTTCATAATAGCGTATCTGTTTCCTAATTATTGTACTTTATTGTCGAGTTAGGAGGATGCACGTCGTGGCTGGTAGCATGGTTCTCGTATTCGCACCGTTGTTAATTGTGCTATAACCTGACATGACAACCATTTGATATTGGGTCTTCCAAATTTCTTTTCGCACCGGAATTTATACGAAGATTTTTCAGGACTTTAATTTTAAAAAAAAACCAGGATAATTTGTCTGCATACATATGTATATTGAATTTTTTTTTCAATATCGTGAGTAGATCCTCCGTGCTAAATCGAGACACTGTGTTTACTAATTTTTACGGCCGTAATGAATTTATTTTTGAAAATCTATGTTTCTAGGAATTTTTACACATCTTCCTAGGTTGTGATTTGATAACTAACCAAATTAAATAATTTATTTGTTTAGCGGTTGAATTTCAAATAAAAATTTGGTGTTTCTTTTTGGTGGTCTCATTTTAAAGTCACCACTTGTTTAAATTATTTGAATCATTATTTTTTATTTTAAATTAATTTGCTACGTAAATTTCTTTTTTTTCTTAGTTAAATAAAAATATTTTTTTTTGTTGAAGATAAAATTTAAAACACTCACAATTTTTAAATCCTTTTTTGCTTTTCACTTGTTAATCCAATTTTTTGTTCTTACACAGAGATCACTTATTTTGCTCAACTCCACGCTTTGTATATATTTGGTATAATTTTAGTTATGGGAATTTTACAATATTGTAAATTTTTTTTTTAAATTTTCTATTTTGTTCCACAATTTCTCACTGAAAATAAAACGAAGTTAGTATTCCACGTATTCAAATCCAAGATTAAAATTACACTCAGCAATATCCTTGAATTGCGTTTACCGTCGAACTGAGGACTTATTCCGATAATCCAACCGATTTATCCAATATTTCGCGGCGTACTAACTTGTTGATTGAATTCCAACATGAAATCTGATTTAAACCAGAGTGGCTATATTGGAAAAAAAAAACAAAATTGTAAGAGCTGCCACCATCATAAAGAAGTCCACGCATTCTGAATTAATTATTTAAAGTGTCTAACAAAAGAAATTGTTCGAAAAAAACAACCAAATCAAACCAATCTACAAATACTAAAATAGTTTAATTTTTTTTTTATCGAAGTATTAACTGACCATAAAGTGGGGGAGTATAGAGAAAAAAAACTCCACCACCCGCACCCACCCATCAACTCTTTCATTCAGCGAAACGATCCGATATTAGAGAACAAAAAAAAAAGGGTTCAATCCCCAGCAGCCACACAACACAGGTGTAATAATGGCGTTACGCCTACTTTGGTCACATATTTTCGATAACCCATACCATGACAACCTTTTGTTATGGTTTTCCCTTGATGCCAAGGCCTCTCTGCCTGGTGATCTCTATCCATTCTCTCAACACTGGATTCGATCCGAATATACAACTAGTGCGACACCCAAAGACTGGACAGACGGACGGACGGTATACAGTGGCAGTTTCACGAATCGGTGAAGTTCGTCAATTGCTTGCGTGCAACCCAACTGATTTCCATCCGAGAATCGAAACTCCAATGAGACACATTATGGATTTTCCTCATACTCGTATAGAACTCAGCAGCACCGCCATCGCCACGCCACCATGTCATGTGAAGAACCCATAAGCGCACCATGATATCCTACCTAACCTCTCCCCACAGTATACGCTGCCGCTGGCCAAACCAAGATCCAATGTTTAGGCATAAAGCCGCATCAGAATCTAATTCTGGCTAACGAGAAACTTTATCCAAATGTGTCAGCCATGTTAATCTGACCGGAACTCTTTTGTTCCGACATCCGGAAATCACAACCAAGTTGCACACATAACAATAGAGAATTCTCGTTGGGCAAAGCTTTTCCAACGTTGGGTCGTCATTATTAGAAGGGTGGTGGTGATGGCTGATGGAACTCTTATATGTACATGAGTTGGATCTCTTGGGGCGATCATCGATGGACGGACGCGTCTAGGTGCGCCAAAGCTAGACTAAAGATTTGATAGATTTTATATCGTTGTCATGGTGATGGTGATTTGTTTTTTTTTTTTCATGGAAAGATCAGTGATGCTTGCGAATTTGCAATTTAATGAACTTTGAAATTGACGACTTCGACGAACTACTATAATGCTAAAGGTGAGTGAAGGCTTTGAGTATTGTACAACCTTCTTCAATTACATTCAAGCTGTGTTATTAGATAAATAGACAGAAACCATGGCTAGTGATGGTTGTGCAAAAGCTTCTGATGAGGCCTTGATTATGGTAAAGACTGTGTTTTCACTTGTGATAAAGTTAGTATACAGTTCAACTCAAAATTAATCACTATCAAAAGAAAAACGACATTGCATAAAAACTTTTCATTTTACATTTTTATTTAATTACAATATAAAGGTTTGATAGGGTGAGTATTGTAGTTGCTAACAAATCAAGTTCAAAGTTCTATTAAAATATAATATTGTGATGACAAGGAATACACTATGCGAACATTAACAGCGTAACCAATTTTTGGTAAAAAACTAATTTCCTGTAGGTACCCATTTGTAGAAAATATCTGCCTTTAATGAATTATGTCGGTACGGTACCTCACACGGATTAATTTTTTCTAAGAGTGTGTTCATTCATCTATACACTAAGGAGCCTTAACGAATTCAAATTTTAGTGTGGCAATATAGCATTAAAATTAAACTTTCATTTTATACTTATACTTTAATTTTAGTGGAGAGCTTTATTTAAATATTTAAAGAATTTTTCCTCAATTTTAATAGTAGGATAAGCCATGTCCCACAGTGGATCATTCCAATTTAAAATAGAAAAATAGCAAACAAACCACTTGTCGATTTTTTTTGTTAACTTTGCCAAGAGTTGGTGGTTAGGGGTTTTCAATAATTTCGTAGAAAAAAAACTATTTTAAATTAACTATAGTTGTAAATTCGAAATTGTACTCTTTGTTTTCTTTTTAGTTGGAGTAGAAATTTGTAAAGTGAGATTTGTTGAAAACACTTGAAAGTTATGGTTATTTTTTGTTTTTATAAAAATTGTTTTCTCAAAAAAGTCACAATGTCCAATATTGAACCAATTCTTCAAAGTAGGTACATAAAGAACGAAGGAAAAATTTAAATTAATGTATCCTTTTTACTTGCTCTATAGGGCAAGTATTGGTTTTGTGTAAAAAAAAATTTCGAGGTTATAATCAAAACTAACAATACGATAATCGAGAAGTCCGAACAAGTGGGTTTCGTCATGCCGTCCGTCGGTCTGTGCGTCTGTTTGTCGTGCGTCTGTACGTCTGTACGTCTATGCATCGGTGCGTCGGTGCGTCCACTGTAATTTGAGCTAGAGCCTAAACGGATAGACCGATTTGCATGAAATTTGGTACAGAGCATTATTATGTAATTCCCTAGAGGGAAAATTCGAATTTTTACAAATATTTTGGTTTCTTCCATTTTTTTCAAAAATGAGTCTAACGATTTTGATTAAACTTCGTACCTGTAGTAAAAAAGTTAATTGTAACAAAACTGCATTTCAGGTTTTTCTCAAAAAAATATATAAAGGAATTAGGTATTCCATTTTTTTTTTGAGAAAATGGTCTTATATTTGCGTATATCTTTGCCACGGTTAGACCGATTTTGTTTTAATTTTGCAATCTGATGCTTCTTAACATTATAAACAATAATGCATATACAAATTCTTAAAAATATTTTTTTATAAACAAAAAAAAAAATCAAACAAAATTCCATTAAAAAAGTACGCATACGCCTAAGTGAACAATCGCTTAATAGCGTTTTTTAGGAAATAAGGCAGAATTTTTAAAAATGTTTTTGCGGATAATTCCAGGCTAGGCGTAGGTTCTTACAAAAAAAAAAAACAAATATGAACAAATGCTAGCTTTACGTAAGTACATATACATATATGTATGTATGTCATGTCCAAAATTTTTAAAGACATTGAAACTGCAAGAAAAAATTTAAAATTTTAAGGCATTCTAAATGAGAAAGTTATTTTAGCAATTATCCTTTTTTGAGTTTTATTTTCTATGGTATCGCCCTGGCAAACAGAAACATTTGTGCTCAGCTAAACAGTTGTTTTTGAAATATTGAATTTTCAAAAAAAAAATTTCAAACTTTTTTTAAATATCTTTTTGAAAATATTGGTACAAAATATTATTTGGAATGTGTCAATAATTCTTCATGAAAAAATTGATCAAAATCAGTTGAACCGTTGTTGAGAAAAGCGAAAATCAAAAAAATGGTTCTTTGGGAGGTACCATTAATAACCATTTTTCGGAACCATTTTTTTTAATAAACGCCAACTTATATAACTATATAAATGTATTGAGTTCTTAAAAAAAATCTGTGGAGCTGATTTGGAGAAAAATAAGTTTTTCCTTTTTGGCCAAGAAATTTTTTATGACAGCTACTGTTAGTTTTGAGAGAAAAGAGAAAAAAACGGCTGGGGGAAATGTCCAAAAAACGCTAGGTACCAAGTTTAAAGAAAATCGACCCATCCGCTTAGGCTGTAGTCGAACAGACGGACGTTTTTGCGAGACCCACTTTCTTCTTCTTCGCTATCATCTTTATGTCAAGTTTGATCAAAATCTCGAGTTCGATTTTTTGTACGAATTCATAACTTTGCCATATAGTACCTATATTCGCAAGTAAAAATGACAAAGTAGCTCTATAATAGGCCGGAATTGGTTTCGTGCAGAACAAAAATTCTTGGTTGTAATCAGAACAAACATTATACGATGATCGAGAAGTCAGAAAAAGTAGGTTTCGTCCTATCGTCCATCGGTATGTGCGTCCGTGCGTCAGTGCCTCCACTGCTTTAAATTCGGTACAGATAATTTTTTTGTGATTCTCTAGAGTGGCAACTCGTGAAAATGGCTTTTTAGATATAGCACTTTTTGCGAGGAATTGACAAATCTTCCATGGAAAGATAAAAACAATAGGGCCAGGTTCTGCACGAGCTGTCATGCCACTAATTTATTTAAATAGAGAGAGAACTAGTCATTATACAAATTCGGTGCCGAAATGAAAACATTGAAATTTCACAATCTACCACGATCACGATATCTTCGCATTGGTTGCTTTTACATAACTTCCGAGTATATTTGATTAAATTATAACAAAAACAAAGAATTACAATTTCTCTTCAGTACGAACATTATGTACAAATGTTAAAATTATCAAAATTTAACACGCTCAATGAACACACAACATTAAGTTATTGTTCTCATGTGATTTCTGGATGATTTCTCCGAATTTAATAAAATTGGAAGTGATCATGAAATTCTCCGATGACAAACTATAAAATAAATTTTTTTTTTTTGCTATTTTTTATGTGTGAAAATTTTAATTTTCAGTATTTCACTTCCTGATAGAAAATATCGTTACGCTCACTGAATTTACAGTAATGAGTTTGCAGACAGCATAGAAAATGAACTAAAAAATCTTAAGCATTTAATTAAATTGTTTCCAATTGCTGGTTCGATTGATTTAGATTGAATTCTCAATTATTCTTGAATTGCTTTAATATGAATGCAATATCAATTTATAATTCACCTGTTGTAGAAGTCCATCAGCGAAATGCCATATTATACCCGCTTATTATTGAAAACTTTTTTTTCCTTTTCTATTACCTTTACTGAATGCAAATTGCTGTAATTCCTGTTTTCTGTTGTCATAAATTGTTTGTTGCCAAATAATTGGACGAAAACTATATATTCTATCCGAAGGGAGGAGCATGCGGAGACTATATTGAAGTGGGAAGCACTAGTTGCGCAACAAAAGACTCATAAATATCGTTTATGAGTATATCTTCCAATTCCTTACTCTGGCCAGACAAACAAGATTCCAGGAGTTTACTCTTGCCTCTGTAAAATCAAAAAAAAAAAAACAACTAGTTTGTAAATTATTAATCCCGATTGAGGTGGTGCAGTTTGCGAAAATTATATAGACTCGCCTAGAATGATTGGTGCTACCTTGCAGCAGCTTGTATACTACTCCTTCCAACTGGAAAAGGAAGTACCATTAGTTTTCTGCCCACAGGGTCAAAAGTATTAGTTCGAGGTTTGTCTTATGTTGTATATCGGAAGATATCGAATTAAAAATGATATGCCTATTAGAGAATTGAATGCATTAATAAAGAACTCAAACAATCAGCGAAACTCACAATAGTGTTGCTTCTGGTTTTTCTGCAATAAAAAGACTGCATTACTCTTCGAGCTGGTTCAATTAGTTCTCTGAAGTCTTAATTCAATTTTGTCCTTTTTTAGTGCGCGGTCGTCTTATAATGGAGAAAAAGAAAACCCTGAGGTTGATTTTGAATAGATATAAAATATGGAATCGAGTTTTATTTAAAGGAGAGCAGCCGACTGATACTGCAATGGACTTAAGTCTTGTGGTTTTGAGGTTTAAATTTTGGAATGTTATTCGTAAAAATGTTTTCTTTTACAAAAAAAATCTGAATGTTTTTAAATTTAAACTTTTGTCATTATCACATTTCGCACTCATTGATTTATGAATTCTGAAGCTTACTTTTGCTTTTAACTCTAAGCAGCATAGCTTCAGCATAATGTTGACAATTTTACAAAAAAAAAAACAGATAAATTTATGTTTTGAAAAATTACAAGAAAAGATCTTGCAGCTGATGTTAAGGAGACTTAGTTTACAGGTCGTTCACCCAATCCATGCCCTCCTCATCACGTCATCTCCTGCTAGTTTGAATAGTTTGGTATTCAAGCCAATAGGTCCAGGTGATTTATTGTATTTAAGTTATTAAGATATAGCAATGAGTAAACTTAAGTGGAAGTATCTTATACGAAGCTTAAATTCAACTTAAATTTTACATCAGTTTACATTCAGTTGGCGGTTAAAATTTTTTAAACCGAATAATTGGTAATATTCATCCACTTAAACCAAAATTTTAAACCCAATGGTCGGTTTAACTAAGATAAACCAACTCCAACCTAAACGAGGCAATTTCGTGTCGTTTAGGTACGGTTTAAATGGTTTTAGCTTATATTCAACATTTTATTTGTTTATTTAGCCAGTGCAAAATATTCAGTCTAGGATTAAGCGGAGCGTCACTGTCGGTGAAGGACAAGCCAGTTGTTCAAAGCTCACCGTTCCAGCATCACTGTTTGAACGAAACTGAATATTTTTGTATCAGTGTTTTGAGAAACGGCACCGCCACCGGTTTCCAAAACAGTAGCCGTCAGATATTGATCGGCAAGTTTTGTAGGTCTCGGGCAATTTCTTCCCACCACCGTATGCGACCGTACGGGGTTATAGTACTGACGTCGACATATGGTCCCACTTTCGGCCCGAGTTGAATTCTCTTTTTATGCTTTTTGGGGTTTTTGGCTTTATGTCACTTTATGTCAACACTCAAACACAACAAAAACTTGAAAAGATTAACAAATAAATCAGCAAACATGTGCTCAATAGCCATACTCATACCTGCGATGCTATCCGATGTTCCCGATGTTCGGTTTAAATCACAAATTTAAACCGACGTAAACCGAATGTCATTTTTTGCTTAAACGGGGTGAATATTACCAATTTAAATGGGATTTTATAGTTGAATTCTATCGGCTTACTCCGGTTAAATGTAGTCGGTTTATTGACTTTTAAAAGTCGAAAACGTTAACTATACTTCAAGACAGGAGCAGGCTTGCAAACGTTGAAAATACGAATCAAAGCTTCTTATATGGCAGCCTATTGAAATAACCTGTCTAAAAAAATAAAATAAAAGAATATGTTAACCTCCGGTTAAAAAACACTTATTGTTAGTGTTGCCACTGTTTCTTTTACATTCAGTCCTATCACGAATTTGATCCTAATCAGAAACTTGTTACGAATCCCCAGAAAACTATCACGGAATCCATCGTAGTGGAAAATCTCATACAAATTGCCATTACGAACAGATATGGTGAAATTCTGAGAGGGGTGATTTTTGTTTGCCTTTTAAGGGTCAGTTTTTTCAGTGTTGAGTTAACTTCGAGTTTAAACAGCGTAAATTTTTAATCCTGCCAATTAAATTAAACCCCGAGCAGTTTTTCAGTGCAATATTAACTTAAACTACTTAGTTGTCAAAAATCTATCGATGTGTGACCATATAGAAATTAACGTTTCGCTATCGAAGTTAAGATGGCGCCACTATGGCAATCACCCTTTCCATAGTGTGGGGTACCTTGATTTTGAAAGATTTTTGACACGCATCTGTCAGAAATAAATATTTATTTAATCCAGAGTTAACTCACCAAATTTGAGTTTAATTAACTCGGGATCTAAAATGACGGAAAAATATGTTTCTTGAGTTAACTCAGGTTTCAGCCCCAAATCTAGACACTGAAGAACTGGACCTAAGTTATTTAATTGTGAAAGTTGTGCTTATCGCTTTAATGGGCGGATTCAGTCAGGGGGTCTATACGATTTTTCTCTTTTCTCGACATAAAATACACGCTTAAGCTTTTTGTAAATCACCCTGCGTTTTATATGACTAAAATGTGACATTTCGAAAAAAGTGACAGATGACATTTAAAAATCCCTTTTATATTTCTTTCTTTTTAGAGCTATAGGATTCTGGCCTTCGAAGATTTCCGAGGAATCATTCACTTATACTATTTACAACAGTATTCTGATGTCTATGGTGATTTTTTTCATTCTTACTATAACTGCTGATCTTTATGAAGCCTCATCTGATATTATAATGTTTGGAGATGACCTCTGCGTTCTAGTTGGAGTGAGATTTTACTATCAAATAAAAATCAAACATTTTTTGTATTTTATTCTCCCCAGCTCTATTTGATTTTGCTAAAAATAATTATGTACCGAATTTACAAATCAAATATCAAATATATTGTCGGAGAATTTCAAAGTCTGCTCAATAAATTCACAAAACGATCTGAAGTCATTCGAAAGATCCAAAGAAAAAGTTACATTTGCGATGTTGTCATCTTTAATACTTTTGTTGTGTTGGGAAATTTTCTGTTTGTAGCTTTAGCTTTTCAGCCAATATTTTCAGGTGAACCAAGAACTTTGCCATTTCGTGCAAAGCATCCATTTTCAATAGAAGACCAATGGAGGTTTCAGTTCGTCTATGGATTTCAATGTGTGTGTACTTTGATTTGCATCAAAATCATAATTTACATTGATAATGTTGGTTGTATCATTATTCACCAAACTGCTGTGAACTTGGAGATAATTTGCGAGAAAATAAGAGAATTTGGCAGCAAGAAGATGAGTCGTGAGGAATTGGGTGAAATTATTGCTGATCATCAGAGGATTATAAGGTTAGTCAAATGGACCAATAGTTAGCCTCTTACACTGACAGCTAGCCAATCAAAATCCATTGCCTCTTACTTGGGTTTTTGATAGGATATTCGGGGGAAAACTTTATAAAAATTCATTCGAAGTTAATGTTTAAGCATTTACAAACCTAAAGGCTCAACTAAATTCAACGCTTTTTTGGAAAAAAGTGGTAAAAAGTGAAATACAAAAATATGCTCTAGAGATTCAAATCAATATGAAATGACAGATCAAATATGTAAATTTTTCGTTCATATTTTCACCCACAAGCATCTCTATAGCGCATGTTTTTTATATGTATTTCACTTTTCCACTTTTTGTAAAATGTCTTGAATGAAGTTAAGACTTATGTAACTCTATTCATAGATTGATTAATTATGTCAACAAATACTACTACTACAACTTCGTTGGTCAAGTTGGCGCAAGTACTTTCCTAATTTGTTTGACAGCTTTCGAGTCTCTACTTGCCAAAGATCAACCATTGGTGGCTTTGAAGTTTCAAGTCTTCATGTTTTCATCATTCATGCAGCTTTTCTATTGGTGCTGGGTGGGAAATCAAGTGCGATTTAATGTGAGTAAAATTTGGAATGTTTATATAATTAAAAACAATTTCTGACAGTTTATATTTTTTAATAGTCGCTAGAGGTCGCTTCAGCTGCTTTTGAATGTGAATGGATCACTCAATCGCCGGCTTTTAGAAGAGATTTGATGTTTCTTATTTTAAGAGCTCAAAAACCATTGTCGTTTAGAGCTCAACCATTGTACGGATTTGATTTCGAGGCATTTTCTAAAGTTGGTATTTAAAAAACAAATTTGTCATGCAACAAATTGCATTGTTTATTATTTCAGATACTCAGTTCATCTTATTCGTTTTTTACTATGCTGAGAACTATTAGTGATTAAAATTAACAGATTATACAACTGTAAGAAAATTAAATTAAAAGCACTTATCACAATGTTTCGCATAGTTATCATTATAAAAGTTGGGCCAAAATGTATGTAATAATGTCACAATTTGGTGTTTCAAAATCTTTATCGTTGCCCGAGCTACATAAATGTAAATTTTGTTTTTAAAAATTCTTAAAATTTTCCATGAATGTTTGCATATTTAAAAGTAAAAATAAAATTGAATACTCTTGTATGATGTTTTTGACACTACCCAACTAGCCTAATATTTAACCTTCATTTCAAAATATCTATTTTGAAGATCCAGAAATTAGAACTCAAGTTATAGGCTTTTTATGCAACCATAAAAAAAAATATTTTGCATAAATAACAGGATCTCTCATCAAGTAGACATTATAGCGCTTAAGAGGTATTTATATACTTTTATCGACAAAAAAAATATATTTTTGTCGAGGAATCTTTGTTATCATACAAAGATTATGTTTATACTGCATAACTGTGGCTACCTTGGTCCATTCTAAAGTTCATATTTTCAATGGCACGTTCAAGGGTCGCAAGTGGTATTTTGGTCTAAGATCCTAGTTATGTTGGTTTCCAATTTATCAATCGTAATCGTTTTTTCTATGTAGGCTTTGGGTTTTAAGTATAGTAGAAGAATTTTTTTTAGATTTTTAATATCACATTTAGACGACCCATTCATCCGTCCAAAGCGTGAAATTAACCATAGTTGCGCCATCTCGAATTCGATAGCGATAGGTTGATTTCTATACTGTTTCATTAGATTTCGATAGATTTTTGACAAACAGAAATTAAAGTTATTTCTTCACTGAAAATTTACTTCTGTGTTAACTCGGGTTTAATATGTTTACAGGATTAACTTACTGCAGTTAAAATAAGAGTTAATTAATGCACTGAAATAAATATAGACCAATGATTCCATATCATATAAACCACATCAGACCCTTGTTTTGTCTGGATATAATAGCAGCTCTTGAAGCTTGTCGGGTTGTTCATTAACCCAAATCCGGAAATTGAATTGAAGTAGTCTTAAGATAGAAATGCACCTCATCGCTGGACAAAATTTAAGTCAAAAACAGTGGAACTATTTTTTCATATGGAGACACAACTCAGCAAATCTCATTTCTTAACGGAACTAAAAAAATTAATAAAATTTTGAATTTCTATCAATCTGTTAGGACTAAATTTTTCAGTGCCGAGTCAAGTCTGAGTTAAACCAGAGTTAGTTAATCATACAAATAAAATGAACTCAAGTTAACTCATTTTCTCAGTGTAGGATTAACCTTAACTTTCAATTGTCAAAAATCTATCGAAATTAAAGTGTGATACTATAGAAATGGACTTTCAATATCGAAACAGAGAGGGCGACACTGTACGGCGATTTTAATAGTGGGGCCCTCTATACTTCGATGGTGTTTTAACACGCATCTATCATAGATATCTATCCATTTAATCATGAGTAACCTCACCAAGGTCTTGGAATTATAATTTGGGATCTCGCACTGAAATACTGGGCCCTAAGTATCAAACCCACACAAAACCTAAGTTAGTTAAAAATATCGAACTAGATCTTAGTGTTTTACAGCGGGTATTTCGTTTTTGTTTTTTCTCGAAAAATGGCATTATTATCTCGAAAATCTCATTTGTTGAAGTTGTGAAGGTTTTCTTCCAGCTCGACATTAAGCTGCAAAAACAATTGTTTTGTTTATCAAAATTCGTTAGAGCCGTTTAAGAATCACCTAAACCCCTTAAGTTCGAAGATTGGAGAAAATTGCTTCAGCAGTTAAGGCTATCCGCCGCGCCGTACTTAATTTGGAAAAAATCATTTACACGTTTAAGAAATATTAAAATTTAAAAAATAAAATTATCTGAGTGCCAGGACTCATGGTTAATATGTATAAACATCAATATTATTAGCTCAAGCACAGTTTTGAGAATCAATGTTTGGATCCGTATGGGAAGTCGTCCATACGTTGCACGGTTCCAAAACGGTCGACTTTGCTTGGAGGGGATCTTAAGATTTTTGTTACTGAACGTACCCCCCAATATCCTACTATGAAGATTTTCTTAACGTAACGTGCTTCATCGTAAAGTGTGAACTCGTAACATCGCACAGAGGAAATTCCGGCCGGCATAGATGTTTACACATCAAAAAAACTATATTTTTTAATAAACAACAAAAATTGGAAACTTTTTAATGGAATGTCATTTAAACTTTCTAGATAAACTTACATACATATATAGAAAAATTGATTAAAATCAGTGAAGTTTGTTAATGTTAAAGTCTACCGGAGGTATAACGTTAACAATGGTTCAATTTCAATTTTCCTATAATGAAAATCGCTTCAGTTCCATAGACGCACAAACAGAGTTGCGAGACTTACTTCTTTCGTATTTTCTCTATCATCGTCGGGTTTGATTAACATCTCGAGTTCGATTTGGCTTATGCGAATCCAAAACTTGCCCTATAGTATCAAGCCATTATAAGCCAATACAAAAAAACACTGTTTGCTTTCTTTATTAATTTATTCTCTTCCGTCATGTCATTAAGTTGCCTCTGAACAACAACATATTTGACCCTGATGGAAAAAAAAAAAAAAAAAAAACACTTGGTATTCCAGCAGGTGAATGGAGTGCCTCCAAATGCCTCCACTATACTCTGTTAGGTTGGCGGCACCAATTATATTCCTGGTGAATCTATAATTTAAGCAAATTACACCCCATAATCTGGGATTAATAATTTACAAACTAGTTGTTTTTTTTTTGTTTTATTTGGAATTAATGGAGGCATGTGGAGAACTCCTGAAATCTCGTTTGTATAGTCAGAGACAGGAATTGAATCATAAACAATGTTTATAGGTCTTTTGTTGTGCAACAAGTTTTTCTTCCTCTCAGTGTAATTATTTGGTTAGCAACAAAAAAAATAGGATTCAGACCAATTTGCCTCTTCAAATGCCCGGAATCGGAAATAGAAATGGAAAGCAGTTTTTGATATTGAAGCGAATTCAATAACCACAGGGTAATATTGCAAACATATGGGTGGATTGAGTTGTTTAGGTTAACTGTAATTGATATTGATAGCATGAATTCTCATTGCAATTTAACGAAACTTCAATATGGTACTGCATTGATTGTACGTAAAGATTCATTCAATTGATTTAATAGATTTTTTTTTTTCAAATCAAAATGTAATTAAGTGCTCGTGGCTCGTTTCGATTTGGCTTCCAGCGCATAATTATTGCCATCAGCGCATAATTTAATAATTTAAAATATTTTATGAAGCGCGACATTTTTTGTGAGGAAATGAAGTACTTAAAATATAACAATTATATCAACATAGATATAAAAAGAAAATAACCGTAATAAAATAAACATTTTATTTCATTGTCATTAGACAATTTCATGACCACTTTCAATTTTATTTCAATTCATGTAGGGAAATCAAACATAAAGTTGAAATAGCTAAAATAAAAAAAAAAAAATATTTTTGTCTTGCTT
This sequence comes from Leucozona laternaria, assembly GCA_932273885.2. Classification (NCBI taxonomy): domain Eukaryota; kingdom Metazoa; phylum Arthropoda; class Insecta; order Diptera; family Syrphidae; genus Leucozona; species Leucozona laternaria. Next base: position 13,829,176 of record OW026368.1, on the reverse strand, counting down.
AGAGAGCGTATCAAATTTTGACAGTTTAATGGTTTTAACACTTAAAATAAATTGCATTTTTTTTAACTATGAAGTACAACTTTTTTTGAAAAACGGAAGCTTTGAAGTATTATTTTCGTATGATGACGAAATTTCGTCGATGAATAAGAAATATTATGTTAGTAAAAAAAGTAACATAAGTTCGTCACCAGTATGTAGTAGCCGGTGACGTTATGGTTAGAGCGTAGTTCTAAAATTTCGCAGCGTTGCGTTCAATTCCCAGTCCATTCCACCTAAATAAGAAAAAAAAACCCGGCCACTGTGACTTGCGAGGAAGTGGCAAATCACCGAGGAGTATCTCCTAGCTTCTCGCCTTAGCCGTTTGGATTTGAGAAAAAATTGTAGGTCCCCTTCATTTTTCCAAACAAAACACTCGCACACTGGATTGATACGAGTTGTTAGCCACAGGTTCTGGATTCTCCATTCTCTTTCACGCCACCAATTTGTTTTTTTTTTAAGTTCGCAACAAACAACGTGTGGAACTGAACTTATTTAATTTCAATAAGGCCTTCAAATTAATAAAAATAATTGTTCCAATAATGTAATTGAATGATGCGGCAATAAATGGCAACTTATGCCAATCACTGGAAACAATAGGTTTAGAGTTTTTTGTATAAATAGTTTTTTTTTTTTTAATGAATGAGGTCAGTTTTAATTAATTTTGAATAAGAGAAAAAAATGTTAGCTACCCACAGGCAAATATACGGAATTGTGGTAATTCTATCTTGATAATGATGCCGTGTTTAATAAAAATCTCAAGTGCTCGAATTTTGTTTTGTATGAATAAAAACATAATCCTAATATAATTTAAACCTCGAGTGAAAATTTCTAAAAGACCATTAATAATCTCGGATGCTAATTTGTACAATGATTTAAGAGAATTCAAAAGCCTCTTTGATATCTTAATCAATGACAAGTTGTATTTTTCATGTCGAAGCCACCTGTTTGCTGCTTATGCCTGTGAAGGTGGCAGGTAATTCAGTAGCATAATATTAAAAGCTCATGAAAAATTTCTTCAAATTCGCCATGGCATTAATATTTATGGCGATTTGTTTTTTTGTTGATTTCACTTTCCTACGTATATTGTCGTATAGCTTACCTTATCATCTGCAGACAATCTTAAAGATACTCTTATAAGAAACAACTACGAACAACCCAAAAATCGAAAGCATAGATAAAGGTTAATATTGTTTGATGTTTGGCGTTGGAACGTTGTACATATTAGGAACGAAAGAAAGTTTGCATTTTCATTTTATACAGACGACATACGAGTAACAATTATTTTTAAATGATTGTTTTTGTAAGTAATTTTTTTAAATGAAACTAATGCTAAATTTACATGATGGAAAAACTGCAGTTAAAAAAAAAATAATTCAATTTCGCATACAATGCTGCTCTGCTAACTTAAATTCGATTTCTCTCAAACAATTCAAATTTGTTCGACACAAATATTTTTTATTAATTAAAAGCTCCGCTAGATCGATTTAGGTACTCTATTTTCAGAAAGAAAAATATATTATGCAGTAAAAGTATCATGCGAGAAAAGTAACATGCAATAATAATACTTTTCTCACATGATATTTGTATTGCATTATACTTTAATTGCGTTCAACTTTGATTGCATGCAACTTTTATCGCATGCAAATTATATATAATACAACATTTCTTGCACGGAACTTTTACTGCATGCATTTTTTCTTCTAACGAACTTTTACTGCATGCAACTTCTCTTGCAAGGAACTTTTGTTGCTGCAATTTTTATTGCAAGCAAATTTTACTGCTGCATTTTTTACTGCTGCAACTTTTTTTGCTGCAATTTTCATTGCTGCAATTTTTATTGCTGCAACTTTTATTGCAAAGAACTTTTACTGCTGCATCTTTTATTGCTGCAACTTTTACTGCTGAAACTTTTATTGCTGCAACTTTTACTACATGCAACTTTTACTGCTGCAACTTTTATTGCTGCAAGTTTTACTGCTGCAACTTTTACTGCTGCAACTTTTGTTGCTGCTACTCTTCTTGCATGCACTTTTCTTGCATGCAACTTTTATTGCTGCAACTTTTTTTGAATATAACTTTTATTGCTGCTTTCTGGATGAAGGGACATTTTTTTTTTCCAAAAAAACTATATTTGAGGTTAACTACCTACGGAAATAAGTCTAAAAAGGCTACAGCCTCTACAATTCTGGTGTACACAAAACAGTATGCACCTACATACATACCTGCTCATTCTTTACTGGTGCCCTCGGGAACACTCCACACTACCGAAAGCAAAAGAAAACGAAACTAACAATCCGCCACTAAGTATACCCATCCGACATTTATTATAGTTCTATCATCAGTTACATTGAAACGAAGCCTTTTACCTAACTTAACACGACCCTAAAACTTTTAACTTTACAGTTTTCGTCATTCGTAAATCTAGTTGAATTTCGTTTGAAGAGATATTTCAACCAAGTTCATTTTTATTACAATCTTAGATTTGGAGCTTTATGCAAATAATGACGCCAAAGTTCCTCAAACAAAGATCCGTTTTAATTTTAAGATCATTGATTCATTCTTGAATATGGAGATTGGACTCCACCCGCAAACTGATTTTTGTTCTCAAAGCATGTCCAGTAAAATTATCCCCCAAATAATTTCTGCTTTCTCATAACTACTTGTATACCACACCTCACCTATACCAACACCAATGAACTTCTACAAATCGCCTTCAATCGACATTTTGTATAGAATCAGCATAATGATTGCCCGTGTAAATAAAATACTTTGTAAACACGAATACAATCCAGTCCCGTATCTCTGGCACTGCCACTTTTTTCGTGACCAGCAATGTGCCTGCAACTTTGCTGCACCCAAATCTGTCGATAAAGGAAATAATTCCCTGCTTATCCGAAAATAAATCCAGATTTGTTTCAAATCCCCAACACCATCGACCAAACCTGCTTTGTTCAATTCCAACTACACTATATGCTTGTGGAATATATTGTCCCGATATCTGGTGGTGAATCTTCCTTTGATATCGAGTTGCTTATCGGAAACAGCATCTCGAACGTGCTAGCAGTACAATTGAATTGAATATAGGCAAATCTGTATAGAGGAACCTCTCTTGGACTTGGAAGAACTAAGAACCCCAACCCCATCAACTTGTCAGACTATGAAAACAGGCTGGTTTTATAAAGCCAAACCGAAACAGCAACCAGGTGACGACGACGACCGTTCGGAGCTGGACAGGATGGATGAGAATATCTTGCTGAACCTCTTCTCCGTTACCTTCTGGCTAAATTTATCCAGCCATTAGTTCCATCCCAAAATCAATTAGTTGCATAATATTCTATGTAAAATCGCCATGGCTATTGCAGGAGTATCTTCCTTCGGTCCAGTCGGTCCACCACGAAGAGCATTATCGGAATGTTGGAACAACAGCTATAGCATGCGCGCGTGAAACTGCATTTTAAAACCAGTCAGATAAAGCTCCAGCTCCAGTTCTGGACATTCCACATACCTGTTTGGCCAAATTCCTATTCTTTATTCCGCCAACAAGTGGATGATGGTACCTAAGTACTCCCTGTCGTTGTCGTCGGTCGAACATATATATGTATTAACGTGGTACACATAATCCGAAGAGCACAACACAAAAGATTCGTTTGCATTACCGCAGGAGCGCATCATCAATGCCGTCCAGCCAATCGAACTGGATCGCTGCTAGCTCTATGCAAGATCCATATAAGGACTGGGATCTCGTGTTCACTGTGCCCCGCTAACATTACTAGGAGTTGACTTGAACTTGCGATGATTTTCATTTTTGTCACGAATGGCCTCAAGGAGAATTGATAGTTGTAGGGTAATTTGAAACCAGTTAAATCGCCACTTCTTCTCCATAGCTTCAACTATAAATAAGAAGGATTGCCTTGCCCGCTGTCAGCAGAACCAGTGTCCTGGAAAATGTTGTTGCTGTTTTAGAGGCCAAGAGGTTTTAATTCATTTTAATTCGCACGTGTGATGTCTGATGTGTTCCTCAGAGTTGGTTGGAGTTGGAGTACAAATATATAAGAAAATAATATGTAGGTATATGTGAGCTGAATTTAATTGAAGACGACATATGGAATTCCTGATTAATTATATGCAGGAAGGCATCTTCTTCGCTTTTTTTTTTGTTTAGCATTGCAGTGTGCAGAGTTTGAAGGCAGTAATATGTATATATTCCAGAGGGAAGTTAGAATGTAAAGAGAGTTTAATCTGATCGTGAATCAGATTCAAGACTATTTGATGCAGGAACATGCAAAAAACTTGAATTAATTATTAATACTATGTTAGGTAGGTCAATTAAGAAACGAAAATCTTATAAGAAAGATAAACATGTAATTTAATGGATTGCAAGTTGGATTGGTGTTGCAACACAAACATGTGAAGGAGTTCTTCTGGAAAGGATATTATCTATGAAAGTTCGAATATTCAAAGTGAATGGAAAAGAGAGTCAAGTGAAATCGAAATAATGGAATTATAATTTTAATAAAATAGCAAGGTTATTTATGAAATAAAGTATCCACGATGGCCGTTGTTGCATGAATTCGTTGCTCTTGTGGTTCAAAACTATAAAAAAGCACTGGAGTGCAAGGTTACATCAAAATCGGTCTGACCATTGAAAAGATATACGTGACTAACTGCTTGAACACAATAGAATGCTGCAACTGGAGCTGGAGCTGCAGCTGCAATAGTTGTCAAAAAGTGCCGTACGTGCTTTGTTTTGCGTGCCCACATTCTGACTGCAGAAGTGTAGAATCACTGATAGGTATATCACGAGGAATTAAAGAGAGCTTGAAACTCATTTCAACCCCTATATAAACACTCATCGAGTTGAAATGGGCTTGTTCGCCTTTATCAACTTTGAAATGTCAAAAACACTGCACGTAGAAGTTAAAAGTTGGTAAACTCTTGCAGCTGCGGCTGCAGCTCCGTTTGCATCTAAGTTGCTTGCGTTGTGTTCGCAACATTGAAATTATGTGTATTCAATATTTTTACAGCTAGTCAGGTTGCTGCTCCAGTTTCCATCTCCATTGTGTTCAGGCAGTAACCCAAAAATCCGACTCTGATAATTTTCTCAGAAAACTTCAAAACTGTTTTAGAAATAGCCGCGTTCATATTTCGCGACATGAAGGTTCTAACTGCACACCTATCACTTTCGAGAAAACTAATGTGGAATATTTGGTGTTGTGTAACTTTTTTGCATTGATTTTTTCGCAATTAAAAAATTTAAAATATAATAAGTAGTTATTTAGTAATTTAAATTCAAAAAAAATCGATAGAACTTTGTTGCTCATCGCTAAGGCACTTGGGCGTAGGACAAGAAGGTTCTAAATGCCTGATAGAACTTTGTGTCACCGTTTTCATATAAATTAAACATCACACTTGATTCAAACAATTGGATGCCTTGGAACAAGAAGGTTCTATCTACAGCGAAAAAGGTTCTATTTACGAAATATTTTTGCCGGTTAGAACTTTGTGAACTTAAGATCGAACTTAATTATGCGTAGATAGAACCTTGTTCCCTGATTTTTTAAAATTATTTCCGAAACCGTAAGAGATAGAGAGATACGGATAGTGGCAATCGAAAGAGCATAGCTTTTTTAGTACGATCCAATGTATAACTCAATTTTGGCAAAAATGTGAGTTAGAAGGTCGCAATTTATATCCAGAGTGATCTGGATAGCTTTGTCTTGTTGTAATCTCTTTGTAAAAACACATCTAATAAAAAAAACAGATATTGTCAAAAAAGAAATCTCAAGCTATCCTAAAAATTCTGGTATACCCATCTATCCGATGAGAATTGTCCAAAACAGCTACACAACTGATTTATTTGATACTAATATCATTTTTCTACGTCAATTATTCCGCCCGTTATGGACAATTATTTGGAACAAAATCTGAAATCCTTATTTTGCAATCGTCAACTTCAAGCCCAAATATCTCGACTTTCCCATGAATGATTTTGAAAATATTTTACCCATGTATTGGGCTTCCCGTCACCTTTCATTTGATACCAAACTCGTTCCTGTACACTCTGGGCCGGGGCTCCATAGTAAAATGGCCATTCCCTTTCAAGTAAATCCGCAATCTCGGACGAATAGACGCACAGACAAACAAATCGAAGGATGGCATACTGAAAACCACTTTTTTGGATTTCTGGCCCACACCAAACAAAGTAAAACCAATAAAAGAAAAAGATCTGTTCCAAACTCACGCAAAACAAAGCAAAACAAAACAAAATTTTCGCTTGGTTTATTGCGTATGTGGGTTTGCTTTATTTGTTTGATCCAACTGGAAAGCTGTTGCACTTTACAGAAATGGAACAAACAAAATAAAATTACCAATAGCCATCGCTCACAGGCTCCTAACAGCAATTTTGTTTTTGTTTGACTGGTTCGATGTAAGTCTTATCATTTAATTGCATCTCTTTTGCTCTTTATTATTAACTTTATTTTTTTGATTATAAAGATTTATTTGCTTATTTCAATGTAATTGATGTGCAATGTTTGCCTTAAGGCAATAAAGCATAAAATATTTTGTTTGCCTGCCTAATATGCTTAATGCTGTGTGGCCAAACGGATTTAAATGGTCTGGATATGCTGCTGTGCAGTTCATTCCAATTGTATACCTCCTTTTTCCACTTCGAAATGTAACATTATGTGCTTCAATGAGGAATAAATGTTGAGAGGCGTGAAGTTCGATAAATTTAATTTAAATAATAAACACCTTAAATTAACTTCAGTTGAATCTTGTTTCATACAAAAAGACTCAAATGAACAAAACTTTGACGACGAATCTTTCCTGAGTACATAGTAAAGCCTAGTAGCATGGTATAGCCCTGTTTTTTTGCAAGCCCAGAGGGATTTGGTTGAATTCTCCGCGCTTAGCTTAACCCGAAGTGGATTAGTTGTTGTTGCATTTAACATGTAAATTGCAGGACAGGCTATCGTTTTTTTTGCCCATTTTCCTCGGGGATTGCAAAAAAAAAACACAGCTATTATGTGACACAAACAAATCCGTCCGACCTTTGATCATAACTGTGTATTATGGTCTAGCAGCGGGCACAGTTCTTCAATGTTTGATGTCCAACGTTTAGTCGTGATTGCTGATAATGAACCGCACATTAGTTAAAGGTTAGTAACGTATTTGTTTTAGTTTAATTTGTTAAATATAAAGATTTTAAACAAAAAGAAACCAAACTTGTGCTGACTCAAGTGAATTTAATTTAAGGTGGTTTTAAATTATTTACTTCGTTATACTTTTTCGTTTTGGTTTGACATTCGGTTAACATAACCAGACTACATAAGTTGTATAGTGTTTGCTCGTGTTTGTTTCGTCAGTGATAAAATCAATTATTAATTTATAGAGGGTTCGGTTCGTATCGGTAAAAACAAATCCTGAATTTTTCATGCAACCAATAATTTACCTTAAGAGTAATTCAAAATGTTGTTTGTTCCATCACACATCATATGGCTTACTGCACGCAATGATTTGCTGATATAATAATGCTAAAGTTGAGAAATGTTTCTTTAAAGACAAGTTAAACAAAATACAAACAATTTACGAGAACAAGCCAAAGAAATGCGTGCACGCGTCATGGAAGTTTAAGATTTTCTAATTAAAAATTCACATTTCTAGGAGCTATAAGCACGATTGCGTTTTTTCTAATAATCAAAATAAAAGAGGAAAAAAAGTATTTCCACATATGTATATGTACTTTTCGCGTGTCAAACATAAGATAGCACACAAGCGAATCTATCTTCTTAGGAAATGCAGATTGCAGATGTTTTACGATAATATATTATTGTCGTCAAACAGCAATTATATTATGCCTAAGGTACATAATATGCTCAAGAACTCATAGAATAGTTAAGAGGATAATTTTCTTGTCTTGGTAAATTAATAATAATTAATAAATCATTTTGAAATTGACAAGACAAGACCCATTGAACTGAAATTGGTTGGTGTTGTTGATGATTGTTGCTGTCATATGTCATTTTTAATCCTCTTCCGGAAGATAAGTCAAAAAGAAGATCAATGGCGGGATTTGAAGGAACTTGCAATTCGAAATGGTAACACGGCTTATGAATGACTGTAATAGATGCCCAATTGAAAAAATACTGGAATATTAAAAGGTACAAGGCAGAGTGTCAAACCTGATTTTAACTTGTCCTAAATGTTGTTCAGGCGGAAGTTATATAAAACACAACAACATGGCTGCCAAAAATGATCGACATAAATACCATAGATTTAAATATGACCTGTCCTCCTTTTATGCGGATTCTTAAAAAAATAATCTACATAATTTAACACACATACCTACATATAACACTGCAAACTACCCACGTTCTATAAAAACGTCTGCAAATACAGGTTTGTGCTTCACAGCGCTGCCTTATTAGCTACTTGTTTTCATGCTTTTCAAATTTTAAAATGCCCACTGTCACCGACTTGAATTAGTGTCAGATACATATGATAAACTTACTCCACTGACAGGCATCGATCGATTCGGTTTAAACATGCACAAAACAACCGAAACAGACCCAGCAGAGAGTCGTCTCGTCGCTCGTCTCGTTAACGTCACGACGTCCATCGTCGTTGTGTCGGTAGCTGGAATTGGAAAACTGTTGTGACTTCTTAATTGGATGATTAAATTCGAGTTTTCAAACTGACAGGTTATGCCAACAAACAGGTGTAAATACGCTGATAGTGTGATCTCAATCGTGTGAAACTAGCTATAAATATAAATTTAAAAATTTCCCATCTTCTACTGCATTAAAAAGTAGTTTTTATTCGGTTGATTGATAACTATATGTACATCGTCAAGACAGAGATCAGAGAACACCTTCATCTTTACTTTTTTTCTGGCATATTATTAGGTCAAGTTATGGATTCATAAAAAAACGAAGTTGAAATTTGAAACAAACTTTTTAATTCCAACAATTAAGGCAAACAAAAATGATACATTGAATAACGAAGACCTTTTTCCTCTTTTTTGTACCTCTTCGATTATTATTAGGTATACAGTTTTTGTTCTGAAAATAGAGAGAATTTGCTGTAAAAGTCGGTAGCAAAAGCATTCATAGTTATCGAATTGATTTTATGGATTGCCAATCGAAAAAGGCTATTAGTATTGTTCTAACTTCATAATGACATTTATACATATTATAAAAGGTATGTTCGTTTAGTTTTTTGCACGAACTGTCACTTGAACTCAAAAAAAGGGGAAAAGAGGTTAAGTTAATATTCATCAATTGTATTGATGGTTTTCCTTTGGAACTTTTCCAAACAGAGCCAGGAGATTCCTTGTTCAATAGTAGCCGTATTTTACTATCGCCGATAATCCATATAGATCATCTCATGAAAATAAAACAATACGGATCATAGTGACAACTGTGTTGTATACCTATCTCTTTTTTCCTTACGTGTATTTATTTTTCATTTATTGGTTTTCTTTTTTCTTTACACTATACAGTTCACAATTCCTAACCATTTGCAAAGCTGAGAAGCAATAGCAAAAACTAAACTTTTGGTTCATGAAACGTGATCCCGATAGAGAACAGGATCTCGTATTGTTGTTGTAATGCATGTATTTTGATGATCTATATGGATCATCTCTGATAATAAAAAACGTCTAGTGACATCTTGTCCTTCTTTACCTATCAACAGTTCAGGATCGGATCAAGGCGAATAAAGAAGATAATAATAATCGTTAATCTGCGCTGAACGCACTCATTGAAAAATCTAACATGGACCCCTGTTCTGTAATGTCATTTTCGTTTGGACTTCGGAACTGTTCCATTCCTATCTAAAATGGGAAATTTGGAGTAAAAGGAGTGAAAAAGGAGTAGCTCCGAACGTCCACTCGAAAACGACATAACTCTCGCATCGATAAAATCAGTCGAGAAACGATGGAAAATGGAACAAAACTCATATGATTTGTTTCAATTTTCATCGTTTCTCGACTGCGTTTACCCATGCGAGAGTTACAGAACATGGGTTCTGCTGTTTTGTTTATTTTGAAATAGATGAAACCTTCTGCCCCACTTCAATGTTTACAGAATTGAAGTGAGACAGAAAGTTTCATTTGCATTTTCAAAGGTATACGTCAAAAAGTTTCCTATGATTTGTTAATGTCGTTTTCGTTTGGATTTCGGAACTGTTCCATTCCTATCTAAAATGGAAAATTTGGAGTAAAAGGAATGGAAAAGGAGTAGCTCCAAACGTCCACTCGAAAACGACATAAGTTGTGTGAAAGTAGTCAAACGTACCGATAAAAACAAGATGGCATCTTTGTATATATATTTTAGGTTTTATATACAAAGATGGCATTAACTAGTGAAGAGCGATATCCACACGATACATAAAACAGTTGAATACCGTAACCTTTCCATTGAGCTCTTCTAGAAACTTTCGTAGTTTTTTTTTACAGTTAGTACTACAAAAAAAGTCAAATGAGAAATGCTTTGACTTGAAATTTTGTTTGTTGTCCAAGCAACGTCAAAATTTAATATTGAAAATAAAGTCTCTTTATCAAATGGGCTTGTTAGTCATTTTTGTGAAATTTGCCTTCTCAAACAAGGCAGGAATTAGGGAGAGTTTTTCTTTTCTCTTGTACCATTAACATTTTGCCGGACTTCAATTTCAGTTTAACTTAAATTTAACATATTTTTTTCAGAGTTTCTACCATCAGTTATTAGTTGCAAGTATGCGAAATATAGTCGTGTACTTTATTTACTCAATAAAATTGGGTAAGCAAACCAATGGCCTACTTAAGTCAGTTATCCTAAAACGAATATGAAGTTGGCTTCTTTGACATTTCATTGCGTAGATGGTTGCAACTCAATTTTCAATATGACAGATGACAGCAGATGTCAACATTGCATGAAGAAATGCCTATGTATGTGTTTTGAGTGTAACATTTTACTTCATACACATGAACATACATACATACCGTTAAATACTTGATATAATATTAATGTCCACTTTAAACTGAAGATCATTTATAGATTTAATTCAAATACGAGTTATTTTATTCATTTGTACGAAACGTGTAAAAGTGCAGCTCATCATTTATGAACTGACTTCCTTTGCATATAGATAACGTAATGTGAATCGTTAAATGAAACTTTACATTGCGTCGTTGGTCCGGTTGTCGGCGGACATCGTCTTGTTCTTTAAATAAAGACCTCTCCAATGGCAAAAAACACCTGCAAATAGACTTATCAAGAATATAAATAATATTGTTATCTAATAAAATAGTTATTAGAATGTGTGTGTGATTATTTCAGAGATAAAGTATGCGTAGGTATTGAATTCATATAGCTTTACAAGCTCTTAGACGATTTAAAGAAATGATGATGAAGACATTACATATAGCAACTTGGGATATGAAGATTCATTTTGCAATGAGGAAAACTCAGCATAAGCATAATCGATAGTAAAAAACACTTCTTATGCTTCCAATTATTGAGCAGCAATTTTAAATAAAAAAACGTACACATGTTCATACGGTTAAAAGAGGTGTGCCAAACACTTTGGGGACAAGAAGATATTAAAAAACAGCATAATTATGGCAATGTCCTAGTTTTAAGGTGGAAAGCCATAGAGACATTTTTTGTCAAGTTCAATTTTATTAGATAATAAAATTCCCAACTTGCAAATTTTAAGGACTTTAAAAGCAAAACATGAATGAAAAAACTGGCTAACCCATAACCGATTTAAGTAGATCTGTCCTTAATCTTCTTCAAATCTTGAAGATTTACAAAATCGCCCTGAACGCATTCATTGGAATATCGAATTTAATTTGCTTGTCTTGGAATACTGGAATCTTTCTATCTCACTTCAACTCATTTATTTATTAATTTATAAAAACACTTGCTTACAAATTCATAGGAAAAATTGAAAAAGAATTTACATTTTGAAATTAACTAGCTACTGTCAAAGTTGATCGTACTGTTTAATCGTTTTGTGCAGTGGGAATTTTGCCATTAATCTTTTTTAAATCTTGAAGTTTACCATACATATTAATTTCGTTAGTCTTATAGATTTCAAATTTATCTTGTTAAATCTTCACAGGGACAATAGATTTATAAATCAAACTAACGCTTTGAACGCATTCATTGGAATAGAGATGTTACCTCTGTTCGTTTACTTTCCAAACCTGCCAGTTTTAGTCCGAAGTTCTGTCAAAGTCCATATAAAAAATAATAAATTGGACATAAAATGGTAAAAATGGGTAGTTTCGGACTAGTACGCGAACACACCTGTTGTTTTTGGTTCTTTTGACATGCATAACTTCAAAATTTTTTTGTCTCACTTCAACTTCCTAAGAAAATATGAAACACTATTTGCATTTTGAAACGTACTGTACAAGTTAATCTACTTTTTAAACTTTTTGTGCAGTGGGAACAATGCATAGATTTATTTTATCTAAACAAATATAACATTTGTCGGAAACATAGCATAATAAACCCATCGCACAGCTGCTTCCCCTTTAGGCATTTTCCATTAAAAATGAAAATTAAAGTGATATTTAACACCTGTGACTAAAGTTAATGCTGACTAATTGACCATCATTACAAGTTAAGCACCAATGTCATTATTTACACAGTTCCATTCTTGATTAAGGAGTGAAACCGTTCACTGAAGAAGTGTGCAAAATAGCTTTCATTTAACAACCTATATGAATAAGGCTTTGGCAACTGTTTTAAGGCAACTACGATCTATTTATTATATTGAATTCTCGTTTTCAAACTGTATCAGGATATTCGTATATCGCTTCCTTGTTAATGAGAACACACAAAACATTAAGTCTACCAAGTGAAAGCAAAACTGACAGTAGTTGACAGTTGTTGTGGCTACTTAATTGTTCTTTCGATCTAAATCTCATTGTATGCCAGGGTGTGTGTGCGGCACTGTGAATAATGGCACATGTCATCACAAAATAATTCCACTGATATACACAATTCAAATTGAATCCACTCTCGAATGCTCCATCCCTTGCAAAGATACAATCTGACTTAAGATATATCTATTCCGCACACAAAATGACATTTAGCATTATATTTTCAAAACACCTTGGATTGTCAACACAACATCGATATCGATATACTGACATCTCGACTAATGAACGCATCCGACTATCATCAACAATCATGTGGTCATTTCTAATTATTCACGATAAGATCGAGTAGGTCGTTGGTATCTACTATCTAGTCGAACATAGATTTAGTATCGACTTAACAGAGGAGGTTAAGATTAAAGCAATGTTTACACTTGCATTCCATTAGTGCAGGTGTAAGGGCTATCTTCAGTAGTCCACCTACAAATAAAATCGCTTAATTCGCCTTGGCGGCTGGAATGGTGCTTCATTGGCGGCAGCAGTGGCGGCGGCGGCGGCGTGGAGAAGGCGGTTATCGAAGCTATAAAGATACTTAAATCTCAAAGTCACGATCACGATTTTTCTTTTTACCCCCCATTTGGTATAGAGATATTGTCTCCCTAGCAGCATTTTATACACACTGAATCATGGTGCCAAAGTCATGACCGAGACCAATATCCAAAAGCCAGCAAGTCTGAGCCAGCCAGCTAGTCAGAGCGTATGGTTCAGCATGGTAAATCTTGGCTTTGAGTATGAAAAATGACCATAATCTGCTAAGGCTGCTGATTGGAGTTTTATTGGAGGTTCTCTATTTTCTAACACTTTGGCCAAGAAGCGATGGTTAACAATCTTTTTATTTTTGTTTTCAACGTTTTTCCTTTCTTTTGGCCTAACATCGAAGTCGCCATCAGTCGGGTGGAGTTGGAAAAATTCACCGAATGCAATATGAGCTCTTAATTTGCATTGATGGTGTTCACACTCAATTAATATTGTTGCAGTTGGAAAGACAGTCAGACAGGTAGGTCTTAATTGAGGAAGTGGTTGGTTCTAATCGCAAAAGGGATGTGGTGCTCGTATACGAGTTTGAATTTATTGTGCATTTCATGATGGGATTTGCATGCAAAGATGTCTAATAGCAATTTATTTAAAACCGATCATTTTCTTCCACATCGCTGTCAAAAGTAAAATATATTTCCGATTGCAAAAGTTCTTAATTCCGAAGAAATGATTAATGCAAGTTTAAACAATAGATCTGGAATAGTCTGTTCATTATAATGTGATGTTTTAAATTCATAATAAAATTTATGGTAACATATTTGAAGTGATTTATTACTAATCAGAACTAGCTAAGTTATGCAAATAAGGTGTTAATCTTAATCTGCAATTAAATTTGTTTAATCTCCATTGGGTCAATGGCGTAAAAATTTTAAAGAGCCTGATGTTAATATATGATACTTTACAATTACTAACTTTCAAACTCTTTACTAAAATGTTCTGAGTTTCAAATATTTTCATACTTAATTCAAGCTGAACACACCTAAGACAGTGACATTTCAATCAAAAAAGTATAAGCAAACATACCTTTTCATATTTGTCATTGTCAAAGTGACATATGGAGTGATTATAATACTAAATAGATAAAATAGTAATTTGGTAATTTCAACTTCAATAAAATGTTAAAAAGATAATATACGATGCTCCTTTCAAATTTGGAAAATACTCTTTTTAAACAAGCGTCCTACTAAAAATGCTTTAACATCGCACCAAATCGTCTAAAATTTTGCGGAAATATTTTTACAAATCGAAAAAACCTGTCGCGCTGAACGCATTCATTGGAAAATTAAACCTTTTTTGCTTCTTTTCCACCGAATTGTTTTCTCAGTTAAAATTAAGTCAATCAAATGTAGTATTAAAACCTGTCGATTACTTACTTTACTTACTTACTTTACTTACTTTACTTACTTTACTTACTTTACTTACTTTACTTACTTTACTTACTTTACTTACTTTACTTACTTTACTTACTTTACTTACTTTACTTACTTTACTTACTTTACTTACTTTACTTACTTTACTTACTTTACTTACTTTACTTACTTTACTTACTTTACTTACTTTACTTACTTTACTTACTTTACTTACTTTACTTACTTTACTTACTTTACTTACTTTACTTACTTTACTTACTTTACTTACTTTACTTACTTTACTTACTTTACTTACTTTACTTACTTTACTTACTTTACTTACTTTACTTACTTTACTTACTTTACTTACTTTACTTACTTTACTTACTTTACTTACTTTACTTACTTTACTTACGTTACTCGTTTTGGTAAATTTATTTTATGAAAATCAAACAGAATGCAATCGCATTATCTTGTGTTTGCGGCCCAAAGGCATAAATGTATTTATCTAATTTTCATCTCCAGACAGCAGGGGATCTCATGTTTATTGTTATTTTACTAACGAGGGACCGTGGAGCGGAATGCATACAACGTTGGATCATCAACAAATTCCTTTTTTAACTTGCTCAATGGACATACAAGTACACGAAACCCCATGATCCACTTTGGTGTTGATTACATTTTAATAGCAATTCTTCGGGCGCACGTGCATGTTGTTCGGTGACATGTCCGTCGGCGTTTGGCATTAGTTCCGGAATACCAGCCACTCCACTTACGTCCATGGTAACATGTCAACCTACAGAATTAAATTGCATTTCCCTTTGCCAACATTGTATAGTATACGTTAAGTGATACTACCACGGACCACTAGGTCCAAACAAATGACCGAAAAGGTCAATGATCATAAATATTCAGTGCGAATAACGTTGGCCATCATTCCCTATACTAGTCTGAACTTTGAAGTCTGAAGTTTAGATGAACAGAAATCCCAGAACATGTTTTTTTTTCAACCCAATGAGAATGGTATGTGAAGGGGCAGGGTGACAGAAAACACTGACAACGTGATGCAAATAACCGTGAAGCGTGTAGATTTTTTGGCAATCACAGTATTTTGATCTAAAAAAAAAGAGGTCTTTAGCTATGGTATGGCATCATGTGCTACCAAATAATTACTACGTATGCTTACTTTTTGCAATTAATATTTTGCGAATAGAGGTGCGAACAAAGCGACCACACGAAGTTGACATAATCAAAACAATATCACGGTGACAGAGTGACGGGGTCGTTGATCTTTTATAAAACTGTCATCGATAAAAATAAGATCACATTATTATAGATACCTAGGTATGTTTGTATAATAAGTGGACTATATTATAATTATTTAGGGTGTTGGCAAAATAGTTTAATATATTTTGTAAAAATGTATACATTTATATCTTATCAAGGAAAGCTAATTCAGGGCATGAATTAATGCAAATTAAATCTTTCAGCAAACATTAAAGAATTGAGAATTGGTGTTAACGATCAAATTGACATTGATGGCTTGACGGATAGAGGGAGCTAATGAGCCCTTTGAATAGTTCCGTAAAATGATTTGTACATATAAATCGAGTATGCTCGATTTTATATGTGTTCGGTGTAAATAGGTATAAAAATATTATCATATGAATGATCTCTTATTTTCCTTATTTTAGTTTAAGCTGTAAAAAAATCAGAGCTATAAACGCCAGAAAGAAAAAGTAGTACAAAATTGTATTTTACATTACTAAAAACTGGTTTTACAGCATCTGGTATTCGTATTTACCAAAGCCATGTGGAATAGAAACTGCGTTTAGACGTCACATCTTGTTCATTATACTCTGTTGTTTCAACGTAGATTTATTATTTTCGACAAGAAGAGTTAAAAGGGCTTTGAATTCAACATTTTCGATGGTGTAAGAAATTTCACTTTACCAAAAAAAAAACCTCTAGTAAGAGAACACCGTCAAAGAATCTGTCAATGTCAAAACTGACAACTATTACTTTGATGAATTTGACAGATGTGAAGTTGCAAAGTAAAATAAGTGTTTCCTCATATTTGGACTTTTAAAGTATTTAAAGTTTTAATTACAAAATTAAGTCTATTACAGAAATATTTATATCTCACACAATGCCCGTACTTATTTGCTTTCGTGAATAGCTAAACAAATGTCAGTTTCATCAAAATGGAGAATATGACGTTTTGTGAATAAAAGAGAAGGATTCGGTAAAATTTCCTATTGGGTTTTGGATAACCTTTGCGCATTGTTGGAGTGTGTACGTGTTTCTGTTCATGGCTTAGCTTGTCATTTTAATGAGCTTACGATGAAAAAAAATGTCAAAACGGGTAGCAAAAAACATAAATGACGTTTTGAATGTATGAACATAAGAAACAAATCGGTGGAGTTATTACACTTGCTTGGAAAGCATCGAACAGGGGTGTTAGAAGTTTTTTCCTAATGGTATGGGGAAATCCCTTTTGTGACGCTCTTTAAAGCTTAGTTGAGTTGTATTGCACCTGTGCAAATTGAACCTTAATAGCAGAGGCTTTAGCCATCAACCACACAACTTTAGTATTACCTATTTAAAACACAAAATTTCGATTTAGTTAAAAAAAATGCATTTCAAGCTAATAACATGTCTCCACCGAAGATTATTTTCAGATTAGATTCAATAAATCTATTTAGTGTTTTCCCACACAAAAAGAATTAAAAGTAGATTAAGTTTGACAGTACCTATACCTTTCAAAATGCAACTGCTTTTTCATTTTTTCTTTTGAAGTTGAAGTGAGACTGAAAGATTCATGTATGTCAAAAGCAAAAATTCTCTGTCAAACTAAGCAAACAAAATTCGGTTTTCCAATGAATGCATTCAGGGCAGATTAATATTTTGTTCGATTTGTAAAACTATTTCCCTATGAAGATTAAACTAGATTTATTTTAAAACTACTAGATTTACGAAATAAATTTGTATTGTAAATCTTTGAAGTTTGAAGAAAATAAAAGACAAATGTAATTAAATCTAGATTTAGTGATCGGTGATCGGCATTTATTGTAAGTCAAAGTTTTTTTTGAAAGAATAACATTTTGCTATCCAGATCAGGGTTGGCCAAATTAACTACACTACATTTTCTTATTTACTAAAATTTATTGCGTCCAATATATACGTAGTAAATAAGGAAAAACAATAGACTTTCAATAAACAAGACTCAAGAATTTTGAGAAATAAAGTCGAGAACGTATAAATCGGAATTCAAACAAAATAAAAACAGGAACAACTTTTTCGCTTTGCACCGATGCAATTGAAATCTTTAATGAATAACTGAATATTTGAGCTAAAATTCAAACTTAAAATTGACAGCTGAGAGATTATTTGACATTTCAAACAACGTCTGCTACAATTTGATTCATTGTTTCAATTAAGTTTGTTCCAGACCTTGACCAAAATTGCCAATTGACAAAATTTGTTGCCTATTTTGCCAAATTTTGTTACGCACTTCACAAATTATGTAAATTTGGGCAAAAGAGAACGCTCCCGAGAGAGAAAAACATTTCCCCTTCCCGACAATTTCTGCTTAAGAAATTTCTTTGCGCAGATATCGGCAGATTTGTGTTCTATCACAAATATCAGTTTAAATTCAAATAACCAAAACAAAATTAAAATAAGGCTGTGACAGACGGTTGCCCAGATGTTACTCCTATATTTATTTTAGTTTTTGTTGTTGTGCTAGAGGTTGTATTATTTTTACAATCTTTGATTAAATAAATTTATATTTATAGCATTTATCTTACGTGTAGCAAAAGTTTTTTTCTGAAAAAAGAAAACGATATTATAACTTATGAATTTTTTGTATAATTTAGTGTTTTTTGACAGCAGAATATATGTATGTATAAATGAATGGTAAATTAAAGAAAATTGTGTTCCTATTACAAAAAAATGTTTATGTGAAAAATTGGAAACTTTTTCTTTGGTTGGTTATGATTTATTGAAAATTTTGATTTTGATGTATAATAGATCCCGTCGATTCTTGTTTTGACGTTTAAAAAGAAGCAACAATTGTTGCCCACAAAGCATTCCAAACATTTTTGACAGTTTTCTTCTCGCTAAAAGGATTTAATCCACTCTTCACAAAATTTTACAGACAGCCCATTCTTGCCCAAAAAAAAAGCCTGGAACAATCTTATTAGGTCCGTTCGTTTACTTCTCAAAACTATCAATTTCTACCAATTTCATTAATTTTTTTTAAACTTTGACGAAACTATGGACTCAAATTGGTAAAAAATTGAGAGTTTTGGGAACTAAACGAACAGAGGTATTAACTTCATTTAACCACGTTCAAATAAGTACACACATAACGTAGCAGACCTACCAAATATAATTTTTATAAAAATTGACAATTCCGCCAACCATGATCACAATCCATATTCCTTGTCCTGACATTCCATTGCAAATAAAGTATCAAATGTGCTGAAACACCACACTTTTATTTGAATACTCAGGGATGACCCACCTACCAGATCTACGTAATCATAAAATTAAATTGGCTAGTTTGGCAGAAAAACCCTCTGCCGTTCGGCTCACAATAGGGGCCAAAATATTGGGTTCATTGGCTTAGTCTGTCTTTAAAACAAAAAAATCCGTATTATATTATACGTTTGTAGTTAAACATATATTTTATGTTCCAGATAGTTTCACCTGACACAATTTCAATTCAAATTAAAAAAAAAAAAAAAAACAATATAATTTTGCGAATTCGATAAATTATCATGTAAAATGTCGAAAATACTGTCTTAGATGACTACCAAACCTGTTAAGTTCCTTTCACTTAATTACTAAGTCACATTTATTATAATCATTTCGCGATCTCCTCTCGATATCCAAATTGATCCAAATTTTCTATTGCATGTATATGTAAATTAGCGGAACCAATTTATTAAACAAAATTGATTTTTAGACTGTTTTTAAATATTTCTTTACTACACGTTGCACCTTTTTATTATTATTATTAATAAGAATTGTGGTTTAAGATTTCGGACATTAAAATAATTTTAATCTTTATAATACCAATCATAATACTTGTAATTCAAGTTTTTTTTTATATTAGTTTTATGAATTTCAATTTGTTATCAATATAAATAATATTCCAATGGCGAAAGTATGGAAATCAGCTAAATTAAATTATTATGTTATATGATTTTTTATTACGTATAGTGTGCTTCGTATTTTAAATGTGTCGCATTTCACGTTTAGCGAATAACAATAAAAGTGGAGGGTGTAGAAATTTATTTATCTTTTGGTAATTTATAAAAATCAGTAACCCGGAGGCCACACGAGCCAGTACTGGCAAGCAAGTTGCAATACATACACATTTTTTCACTAACACATATAAACCCAAGCAACTTGCTCGTCAACTGGCTTGCCTTTTTCGAAGCCAGTTGAGCAGCCAGTAGAGAAGCAAGTAGGGCGTTCATTTTTTTAACTATAGTCAACAATCATAGTTCCTTTTATTTAAATTTCTGAATTAATTAGATTTTGTGCAAAAAATAAGTTAAAATAAATTTAGTTTGGAATTTGGTTGCGTTTTAAAAATGTTAAAATTCACTTTCATACGAAACTTGACATTGCTTGACAGAATATTTGACATTTGCGAATATTTCGTTACAAAAAACCAAAAAGCTCTAAAATTGCCCTTTTCAAAAAATAAAATTTCAAATTATTCGGATATATAGAGGCTTTTTAATCCATTGACATCGTAGACATCCTTTAATGAAATTTGAAAGTCTATGGCTCGACAGATAGGGGACAAATTATATTTGATCCTGTCGTGAATATTTCGTTCCAAATGTCAACCGATTGCCCTAAAAATCCATTTTTCCGGAGCGGAAAATAAAATGGAAAACAATTCGGATTTTTAGAGGTTTTTTTATCCATTGACATCGTATACAACCTTCAATGGAATTTGAAAGTTTTGTGCTTAACAGACGGATAGCTAACAAAATGTATTTTGACGTCTGTAGTTTTTTTTGGTACATGAACTTTAGTTAGAGTATATGTTATTCCCTCTTATGTTTCGTTGTCCATAATTTCAATTATTAAAGTTTGTTAACCATTTTTGCATTTTTCTTTAATATTCTTTAAAAATGTATTTTGATTTTTTCAATCCATTTTGTTTGAAAGATCAACCAAAATCGTTTACTATAGTAGAGAAAAAGAACGACCTACTTGCAAGCAACTTGCTTGGCAAGTGGAGTGCCACCTACGTCACAGCCAGTACACAGATACGAATTTGGCAGGCAATGTATGAACCCAACTTGCTTGCCAGTACTTGCTCGTGTGGCCTCAGGGTAAGTTCTTAACATAAATAGAAATTTAAGTGTGTTAAGGGCTTAGTTAGTGAAATTATGGGTTTGTAAAGATTAGGCTAGTAATAAGCTATCGAGTTGGACTTTAAAGGTGCGTGTTGTTTAGTTAAATATAGACATATTGAAAACATTAATTAATACATTAATTAACGCAACACTTTTTTTCTTACAAATGTATACATATTCCGCACTGTTAATAAAAAAAAAAAACGATATGAGCTCCTTAAAAGACTTGTTAGCTGGCACACGGATAGGGAACTTGTACGCTTAATAACTTTTCTTATCAATAATAATATTTAGCTTTATGATATCTTTCCAGTCTTTATAATTGGAAGCATGTTAACACTTCAGCAAAATGTAGCAACTTTGAAATAAGTGTTTCACATAAAGAGTGTTTTTTAGACGTGTGGTTTTCAAGAAGAAATAAAACTCATATAATTAATGTTATGGCCAAGAATTTAGCTTTATTATAAATATAGAGGTTTGCCATTTTGTTTTAAAAATGATTTCGGGCAAGTGGCCGCCGCGGCTGGCTCGAATAAATTCCAGCCGAGATGTCCAATTTTCAACATCTCCAATTGTTGCGCACGATGGCGGATGGACTCATTCAGGTCTTCTTCGATACTCTGCTCCACAGCAGCAATAGTGTCTTCGGTGTGCACTGTACGGCGTCTCTGAAGATGCGCATTATCCATTAGAGTAAACTTGGTGCGAAACCGATCTATGGTTGCTCGAATTTATGCGATTTTGCGATTATGTCGACCGAATATTTCACGCAGCGCGAACGTTGTTCAGGAGTAAGTCTATTTATTATGAAATGGCGAACCAAATGAGCATAAATCAAGTGACAGCTGTCAAAAAGACCAACTCCGAAAAAAGTATTGCCAGATTGAAAACCACACGTCTAAAAACAACACCCTTTCCCTATATGCACTGATTTATGAAAACCGTTGTTTGTAGTAGTAAACGCAGGGCAATCTCACTATTTCACATGTCAAAAACCATTCCACATTTTTAAATATGAATTACAAGTTGACAGATGTATAAGTTCTATCACGCCGCGCCGTTGTTCGCTGTTTATTAATAAGGGGTATAGGTACTAACGGGTGATTTTTTAAGAGGTTTAGAACTTTTTTTTAAAAAAAAACACAAAAAATTCGAAAAAATGAATGAAATATTTATATGAATCGATAGTTTGAACTTTGCAATTTAATGTTTAAAGATAATTTCATGCAAATGTTGACCGCGGCTGCGTCTCAGGTAGCCCATCCGCTGAGTCCAATTTTGGCATACTCTTTCACACATATCGGCCGGTATCTCACGAATGAATGCATGGATGTTGGCTTCCAGTGCGTCAATCGAAGCGGGCTTGTCCCTATAGACATTAGCCTTGACATACCCCCACAAAAAATAATCTAATGGTGTCAAATCGCACGATCTAGGCGGCCAATTGACCGGCCCGAAACGTGAAATTAACTGTTCACCAAACTCGCCTCGCAATTGCGCCATTTTTTCGCGTGCTGGGTGGCATGTGGCACCGTCTTGTTGAAACCACATATCATGCAAGTCAAGAACTTCCATTTCGGGCAAAAAAAAGTTTGTTATCATCGCTCGGTAGCGTTCACCATTGACAGTAACGCTGCGATTCGCATCATCTTTGAAGAAATATGGCCCAATAATGCCGCCGGCCCATAAACCGCACCAAACAGTGGCTTTTTCGGGATGCATTGGTAGCTGTTGCAATGCTTCTGGCTGATCTTCACTCCAAATGCGGCAATTTTGCTTATTTACGTACCCATTCAACCAAAAATGAGCCTCATCGCTGAACACAAGCAGCGCGCGATGAACATTTCGAACCGAGCACGAATTTTGATAGTAAAATTCAATAATTTGCAAGCGTTGTTCATTTGTAAGACGATCCATGGTTAAATTGCAAACCAAACTGAAGCTGTTTGACAGTGACACAAGGTACTAAACACACGTCAGCTGTCAAAACCAGTGTTGCCAAAACCAAACCAGCTTAAAAATCACCCATTATATACAAACACAAAATTATATTTTTTTCAAACTACTTCAATAATTTTTATTTTTTTTGTAATCCGTTTAAAAGAAAACAACAAAACAAAGGGATTCTAGTTGGAATATCAAAATATCCAAAAAAATATTTAATTTACAGTTTACATGATCGTGTCGTTAAGCCTTCGCTGTGCATAACAGAGATCTTTTCTGTGAGCTGGCTCATCAAATCAACACTTTTTCACTTGCTCATAGTTCCTTAAAAGTTAGAACTAACCCCAACTGTCACTATACCTGTGGATGAGATGGGATGTGTCCAACTGTGAGTATAGTTTACCTTTCGGTGTTCAGATGGGCATTACGTGTGGAGGTGATGATGAAGTTTTGCCACTCGTTGTTATAAATGCATATAAATATCAGCTGCACTGTAACAAAAATATTTAAAAAAAAAAAACTTAAACAATCGATGATAAAAACCTCCACAGGGAAGTTAAAATAGAAATACCTAGCGGCACTTTGTCTGCCCCACCACAGAAAGAACGTCATTGCATCAATCTAAAGCCTTCCATATAAGGAACTGCTTCAGCCAATCCCCGATTTTAGTGTGATCTCGACTTTATCGTCTATATCTCTGATCTACAAAACATTTTGAGTCACGTATTTCCAATGATTTCATATCAATTCCTCAGAGGTTAGCTCTAGAAATAGAAAATAAGGAAGGTAATGTTTCTTCCAACACTTGACAGCCAACATTGACATCTTCTAATCAACTAACTTTCCCAGAGCCTAATAAGACAAACATACCTACATACATACATATATTGATCTCGATTTGCGTCCTTAAGGACAAACTAACATCATCTTCGCATCATATGAAGACCAAAGGTATGCATTGGAACAACATAAAAAAATCTCCACAGAAGGGAGTCCGAGGTTGGCCAGATAACATGAACATCATGTGGCTTGGAGTCTCCGAACACCATTCAAACGGTTGAGCATTTAAATTCCATAGAGCCTTAATGCGTGTGTTGTGTAGCTGCTGTATAGCGGCAGTAGCAGAGCGCATGTGAGGCACGTCAGTTTGTTGCAGTAAATGTGTAGCTGCATATAAATAAATTGGAAGCGAATAACAACAAACAAAACGGAACAGGTTCCCGATACCTTTATTAACTCGAAACGAATTCCAAATAGGAAACCATCAGGCTTGGTCCGGTCCGTCCGCATCATGCCCAGCACCAGCATCAGAGAGCCTCATCTAAAAAAAAAGCATACGCAATAATTTCCACATTATTTTCCTTTTCCTCAACTCTAGACCCATAGGGACGACGCGTCGGACGTTCAGCGAATAATATCAGCCAAATGGCAAATAGAAATCACGTTGAAACGCAACTGTTTCAGTTTCTACTTCTGTCCTAACCATGTCCATTCATCACTGATGATGATCTGGTTCTAGTGATAGCACCGAATGGACATCAACCATCAAAATATTTGCCAAGCTATGACGGTTTTCATCATAGATGCTGATGGTTAACAGTCGATGTTCTATAGTATGACCACTAGACCAAACCCTCACGTTGCACACTGCAAAATGTGAAAGCACCCGCCAATTAGCGAAGATTGCAATCTTCGCTCTCATCAGGGGGGCTTGATGGCTGATTCTGATATGAAGTTGCTTATTTATGGGGATTAAATTGAGAACCCACGTTTATTTGAAAAAAAATTTAAAGAAGAAAATAACACTAGCTGCTTATAATGTACCCCCTCTTATTAATAAATAAATCTAAAAGGGCGGTAAAAAAGCAGCAGGTGCACACCGGAGGTCAATGGAATTCTATAAATATGGACAAAACGGGAAGAATACCCCAACAATTAAAAGAATTACGACTTGTCTAGTCACTTAAATTGGATGATTTTTGCAGATGCAAATGATTTTATCAGCAGATGGAAACGGTAGAACAGCTTAAAACGAAATTCCAATACCATTGATTACAGTATACATTCTGCCTGACATTTGGAACACCAAGGCCATTATTGTACAATATTTTGGTTCTGAGAAGCAAGTTGATGCCTCATATTTGCAGGCTTTGCGTAGGATAAATTGTGCGGCCCGAAAGAATGAATTCCTGATAATTGCTGAATTGCTGATAATATTCCCAGACTTTTATTTATTCTGTGCCTTATTTTGGTAAAGTCATTGCCAGATATTTTACATTAATGAAATTTGTGGTTAATGTAATCCAGTCTGAAGCTTTGAGCTTTGGACGTGCTAAAGAAATCGCAGATAAAATGTATGTATCATGTCATTAATGCTGAAATTTTTTTTTTTTTATGAAAACCAGCAGTTTGGAAAGGAAGAAACAAAGAATTATAAAACTTGAGATAGAAAAATATTGGCAATTTATCAGTCTCAAGCTAATTTTGAAGATATTGTTCGGAAAATTCGGTGACTTGAAAGTTAAAACTATGATTTATGCTTATCGAGTTGTAGATAGGCTTTCTGCAGACGAAGAGTCTCGTCATAGAAATAACATTGCTATATGTATCTGACATTTCACGAAAATGTTCAATAAAAAGTTGAAATTGTTCGCCTCGCAATAGACACTGCCGAACGCCTGGCCAATAATTAAGGCCCATTTGCTGAAACGAAACTTAAATATTTAAGTTCGATGTAAGCGCTTATTATGTTATACTTTTCCCTCAGCAATAACTGTCACATAAGCTCTCATGTTGAACTTAAATATTTAAGATCCGTTTTAGCAAATGGGTCTTAGAGCTTGTGTGGTGTAGCTGAAGCCTGGTGTGCGGTTGTCTATTGAAACTAACGTTAGCCCACAAGCCGGCAAACTAGCAAAGTACGAGTCTGTGCTTTATGTGCAGACAGCCTTACACTTTTGCTTGAGGAAGTTGCATTCAACTGAATTGGTGGTAATAGAAAAGGACGAGACTAGAACCATGCCAATTTATAATAGTTTTTTGCCATTAAAAGTGGGCGTTCGTTAAACCTGTTCGGCCGACTTGAAAAAAAACTCTTGGTTCCTGAAGTATGCCCACCGGCGGAGGGCCTTGTCGCATAAACAGTGCTTTAAAAACCAAAACTGTTATAATTGGCATGTCTAGAGTCATTTCCCTCTAGAAAACATCGATTTTACACTTCGCAAAAATACATCACATTTTCATTAAATTAGTGCTATAGAATTAAGTAAATAATTTTAGTGGTGCAACTATCAACCACTCCTGTGTGCGTGACAAGAGAAATTTTTGAAGGATTTATCAATTCCTCGCAAGAGGCAGTAGCCTATAGTTTTTGCATTTAGGTTGACGAGGCTGGGAATCGACTCCAGAGCTCCAGCATGACGATGACAGTCCTACGCACTAGCCTATACGCCAGCAGTTACACCACAAAATATTCACTTGAACCATTTAATACAAAATCACGGCCCGAATTGTAGCAAGAACACTTTCTCCTTATTTTACAATTTTTGTAAAAAAAATCGATAGCACAATTCTATCCGCATGTCTGTCTATATGTCTGTTCCTTGGCCTATACTGTCTTTACCACTGAACCGATTTTCTTCAAACTTGGAACTAAAATTTTTATTTTCAAAAATTAATTTTTTTTTTTATAAAGGGTGTTTTTTTTTAGAGGTGTGGTTTTCAAGAAGAAACAAAACGCATTAATTTAATGCTATGGCCAAGGATTAAGCTTTATTATAAACATAATGGTTTGCCATTATGTTTTAAAAATAGTGTCGGACAAATGGCCGCCACGGCTGGCTCGAATAATTTCCAGCCGAGGGGCCCAATTTTCGACAGCTCCAATTTTCGCACGCGATGGCCGATGGCCTCATGCGGGTCTTCTTCGATACTCTGCTCCACACCAGCAATATAGCGTCTTCGGTGAGCACTGTACGGTGTCTCTGAGGATGCGCATTATCCACTACAGTAAAAGTGGTGAGAAACCGATCCATTGTTGCTCGAATTTATGCGATTATGTCGACCGAATATTAGACGCAGCGCGCGATGCGTCGCGTGAACCTCACGATTGCAAACATTTTTCAGAAGCAAGTCTATTAATTGTGAAATGGCAAACCAAACTGAGCATTAATCAAGTAACAGCTGTCAAAAAAACCAATTCCGAAAAAAGTATTGCCAGATTGAAAACCACACGTCTAAAAAAAAACACCCTTTAGTTCAGACAGTGGCGTTCCTAATTTTGAGCATAGAGTACCTATATTACCTAGAGAACCGACTTAGGCGGTCGTTCTCTTCCACCCTACAAGCTGTACTGAGAGGAAAATGCCCATTAAGTTTTGTATGGGGTTGTTGTCCAATGCATTTTAAATGGGACCGAACCAACATGGCTTCAATTGAAAGGACTTCGCTCAAATTGCTCAAAGTGCTCAATAAGGTGGATAAGACCGCCCAGGGATTCAAAAAAAAAAATCCGTTAAATTCAAAAATTGAGAAATTTATTAATTTCGTAGTCAAATTTCTTTTTTTAACCTTTTGTCAACCTAAACTATGAAGAATATCGGTCATTGTTGCTCTCGGGTAATAAATTAAATAATATTTTTGAATATTTATGTTTAAAAAAAAAACAAAAACACCTACCGAAAATTAGAAGCGCACTCTAGTTTCTTAGCTCAAAAAGGTACGTGTCTACGATTTAGGTGTGCAAATCGTAGACACGCACCTTTTTGAGCTAATGCCACCACTTTGTTCACAATTAAACCGTAGACACCTGCCTTTTTGAACTAATGCGCCAATTTGTTTTTATATCCACCATTCACACGGGTTCACGGATAAGGAAAAAAGAGTAAACTAAGAGAGTTTTCACTTACTCACCTCAAATAAAATTTGCGGGTGTTTAAGGCAAGAGGGGTACCGGTCGGTTCTCTAGGTAATATAGGTACTCTATCATTTTGAGTTTGAAACATTTTTAGGAGTTGTTTTAGCAATCTAAATAACGAGTTTCATGCTTCTTACTCTTGTGTATTGTGAGAAGAGCTGGGAGCCCATATTACCCACGTGGTCCATAATACCCGATTTTACCCTAATAGCCCCTTACTCGGACAGAGCATAGGTCAGCTGGTTTGTACCTTGACCTCTCTAGAGTAACATCAGTAGGGTCAAAGAGAAAATTCTGAAATCGTCTTGCAATTTTCGCTTCTTTGGTCATCGTCGTAAATGGAAGGCAATGCGCAGGACCGCTTCTTACCATAATCTTCTTTTCTAAGATATTGGTTCCAACGGCCGTGACGAGGAGGCTATATGGTCACACTTCCACCAGTGCCGGTTAACCTGCTAACAGTAAAGCTAATTTTGTAATTGTCGTTAGAGTGGTATAGCTGAGCATAGCTGGTTGTTATTATGTAAGTACATATCAACGATAGGTATATAAAATCACCACCTGTTCTATGATGACGAAGATTCATTAGAATTTAAA
Organism: Leucozona laternaria; assembly: GCA_932273885.2. Lineage (NCBI taxonomy): Eukaryota > Metazoa > Arthropoda > Insecta > Diptera > Syrphidae > Leucozona > Leucozona laternaria. Next base: position 13,800,478 of record OW026368.1, on the reverse strand, counting down.
TTACAAACCCGTTCATATATGTTTTTCATATGCGCACATTATCAACTATATGATTTATTCGCCATACAAAAATCCTATACCCATCAGTTGAATTGTAGATACTTATCTTAGAACAGGCCACAATTAATCATGATTATCAAGAACCGTGCGTCGCGTCGCGTCGTCTCGTCGTATGTTGGAACCTATACTTACATAATTTATTCCGTGTTTCCCTCTCCAGGTGCAGCAAAAACAGGAATTCCCTTCCCTTCCAAACCTATATATATAGCGCTAAAGATGTGTTGAAATATTTTTCTGAGCCTATATAACCATTCGTATCTATCTATCATATTTGCCAAACTTCCCTGCTAATGGGTTGATTGAGCAAGCAGCTCCGTTTGTCATCATAAGTTCCGTCATCTGACATCTGAGGCCCACAGAAAGTGAGACAAATCTCTCAATTTTGTCATGAAAGAAGACAATCCAGACTTCATCCATTGTTTATTCATCAGACACAATGCTGACTTCGCGTGTCCGCGTCCGCAGAGATTGACAAAGATATTGTATCTTTTCTGTATAGCCGGATTGATGGACGACAAGTTGGTGGCATATTGCACCAATTTCATCATCAACATTTTTATTATTTTTTTTTTATTTGTTGTGTTTTGATAGAACAACAAAAAGAAGGTGGACAACTTTGCCACAGATCAATTAACCCAAAACCTATCTAATTAAGACAAAAGAAACTCTTCGTTCATCTAGTAGGTATATATGGTAAAGTAGATCCACCGCGAGGAAGGGTAGGGAAGAAAAATTCAAAATCAGGTCTTGAGACACAAAAAAAAAAAACAGCTAACAACGCGGTTTGCTTTATAAGCAAAAGATAAATGAATTAAAAAAAAAAAAAAACAAATTTTATATAAACAAATACCAGGAAAACCTGCTGATCCAGCAGGAAGAATCAGCTTTACTCTGAGCTAAGCTCTAGGAACAAGATTGCGTTGCTGTTCCTCTCTAGTGTTGCAAATAGATGGACATTTTTTTGCTGCTGCTTCTACTGCTGCTGATGGAAATATCTGAAAGTGCAGTGCACTTCGTGTGTGTTGTTCTGCATCAGCGCAACATAGCACAGGACTGGTTGCTGCAATGGTGCTGCCCATACCACCATCGCGCAGGATTTTTTTCCTCCTCTGCTATATACCGTGTCTAACATGAATTAGTTTTTTTTGTTGTTTAGTATTTTTTTAATATCAATTTTTCTCTACATCACTTGACTATCTTTAGATCGTTAAATTGGAGATTTATTTGAATTTTTGTTTGAAGAAGCATCGTAATTAGAGTGCGGTTAAAAATGAGGGTGTTTTTATAAACCAGAGATTCGAGATTCGAGCGTAAGAAAAAACTAGGTAAGCAGGTGACATGTCAAACACGATTGCGCAATTGACTCACTTATTGGAAAACGTTAGTTTCTAAGCTTGATAACTTAAATTAAAATCGACTACAAATTGTGTGTTGTATAGAAAAACATCCAGCCACATAACATATGAAGATGGGTCAAGGTGTAAATGAATAAAATTAGAATATTTTGCATTTGAAGTATACAGGGTGGTCCAACTTCAGTTATCAATGAAAAATTATTAATTCTATAAAAAAAAATCATTGGACCCTTTGATATTTTGAATTTTCAAAAAAAATTAAAAACATACTTAAGTCGATATATAGATAATGATTTGATGTTGACAATCAATGGGAAGCTTGCTTTGGAGACAAATCATGTTTAAAGGTGTGGAAAAGTAATTTGTTTTGTATAAGTCCACTGTTCATCCACTGAAAAGATGAAAAAAAAAATTCGCATATTTGCAAGTTTGACGTCAAAAAATTGATTTTGCGAACAAGATAACAGTCATTGAGGAATTTAAATGAAATAATATTTTGATTTATTTTGGCTATAATATATATAATATATAATAGCGATCAGGAAAATGCATCATCAAAAATTTTGAAAAAAAAAGTATACGAATCTATGAAAAATCCTTGGGGAAAATATTTTTTCTTAAAAAATCATTTATTAATTTTTCTGGTGAAAATTCATTTCGCTCAATGACTTGCGTTGTTTAAAAAATTTATTTTCTGCCGTAAAAGTTGCAAATATGCGAGTTTTTGTTTATATTTTCGGTGCGTTGCAGCACAAACTGAGCGAAAGATAACACAAATTCAATTTTGTAGAATTTTTTCAGAAAACTTCATTCGGAAAATTTGCGATTTTCTTAAAAATATTTACGGCACATGTTGAGCACATCTCAGCAAAATTTTTATTTATTTTGAAACTCGAAAATTTTGGTGCTAACTTCACGCTTCGCATAATTATTTTTTTGCCGTATAACAGTTGTAAATATTCCAATTTTTTGTTTATCTTTTCAGTCCATGGAAGCACAAACTGAGCAGAAAACAGCACAAATTTAGTTGTCTAGAAAATCGTAGTTTTGCAAAAATTCCATCCGTAAGATTTGCAAACTTGCGAGTTTTTTTTTTAAATAATTACGGCTCAAAGCAGCACAAATTGAGTACATCATAAACAAATCTTTTTTTTTTGGAAAGCCGAAAATGGTGGTGCACTTTGCAAACTTTGATTTCGGCCGTAAAAGTTGTAAATATGCTTACTCTTTGCTAATCTCTTTGGCTCTTAGTACAAAAAAACTGAGCACAAATCAGAACAACTTTGATTTTTGAGAAAATCATAATTTGGCAAAAAAATTTCATCCGTAAAATTTGCGGAATTTTTTTAAAAATATTTACGGCACAAGTTGAACACATCACAGCACACTTTTTATATTTTTTTTTTTTGAAAATCGAAAATGGCGGTGCTAACTTCACGCACGTAAAAATGGATCAGAAGCAAAATGGAGTGTGGTTTCATTTCTTTTGCTTTAGACTGCACCTACATAGTTGCTTCTTTTTCTCACATTTTATGTTTGGATGGCAAAATAATGAATTTTTCCATTGATCTGCCAGGTTTTTTGACAGTTAACTGTCATAATACTGCCAATTTATCAGTCGCGTAAGCCCAGCATAAGCTGTCAAAAACCGGCCGAGATGTACAAAAATATACTAGAGATTCCTTTAATTTGTAACAGATTATTAAATTTTCTTGCGTTGTGTTACATCGTTAAATTGATATCGATTAAAGATATGAATATAAGTTATTGTTAATTATTTAATCAAAGTTGTAGTGTTTCTTAAAAACCTTAAGCATTTTGACAATATCATCAAATTTGCAAAAAGGTATGTTTGCTTACTTTTTTGCATGAACTGTCACTGTTTTAGGAGTGTTCATTCGGAGTTTATTAAGGAAACTGGTAAAGTGTGCACTATTTAAAAATTATTTAAAACTATGAACATTTTAGTTAACATCTTCACAGTTAGAAAATTGTTAATAACATAGTACCTTTACATCAGACTGTTTAAAATTTTGCTTAATTTATTTTTAGAAATTGCTTTTGCTGCCTAAATGGGGGAATATAGGCCCCTCTCATGCTCTCATTTTTCTTGCTTAGATTTAACCTACAAGCTCCACTTTAATATGTCATAAGTTCTTTTTCCATAACTTCTTTTTTTTTTCAACTTTTAAACTAGAACATCTCGCATATCGAATATTTGATCCAGTTCAAACCATGTGGATAATTTGTTGCGATAAATATGGTTCTAAATTTAGCACTTAAGAGTAACATCTTTACTACTCACAAGAACATATTTATAAACAAATTAAACATACTCTTTAATAATACGAGAAATTCAAACACCTCTTATACCTACTTTTATTTTATTATACCCTCTATAATTTTTAGGCAGATAGGTATACATAATTTTATTAGTTTCTCTTAGCTACTTAAGCTTCTTTGTTAAGACATTTTATGTCTTCAAACGTCGTATTAGTTATTATTAGTTACTATCCGATGATTTATGTCATTTGCATTTAAGTCAGATTATTTTATCTATAAAATGATGTGCTGTGTTAAGTTTGTTATTGTGATCAAAATTTGTTATTGTGATATTTCAATTGGAGGAAAAGCTACACGATAGTGTTTAAATTAAAAAAAAAATCTCCAAAAAATGTGTGCATGTTTGAGGATTAATGGTGAAATTTTCTTTATTTTTCACTGGTTATAAACTTTGAATATTCTATTCACCTGTTGGATATTTGAAGGGCTTAATTCAATGTGCCTATACTTAAATATAAAATATTTAAATGAGAAGAAAATTATTTTAAATAGAGTCAAAGAAATAGGAGCTATCTAAATAGGGTCAGTGTCAATTTACGTAGACCCATCAGGTGAGTAAACGAGTTTTTGAACAGCTTGAGACTATAAAGGTATTAGCATGATATTACTTGATAATTTTCTATCTTAAAATCTCATTCCTTAAATGTTCCCATCTTTGAACTAGTATGAAAGTAAACCTATTTTCTTAATGAATTCCAGCTGAACACGCCTAAAACAGTGACAGTTCGTGCAAAAAAGTAAACAAACATACCCTTTTCACATTTGAAAATGTCAAAGTGACATTTGGAGAAAGTATACTACTAAAAAAAATATAAAATAGACATTTAAAGATTTTAACTGTAATAAATTGTTAAGAAGATAGTACGATGCCAACTAGTTTAAAATTTGGAAAATTCTCTTTATTTTAACTTAGCATCATAAAGGGTGTTTTTTGATGTGTAAACATCTATGCTGGCGGTAGAGTGAAAAAAAAATTGTGTGAGTGCCGGGACTCACGCTTAATATGTGTAAACATCAACGTGCGCGGATCCAAAACGGACTTGTTTTTGCTTGAAGGGGATCTTAAGATTTTTTTCACTGAACACAGCCATCCTAGTATGCAGATCGTAACGTTGCACACCGTAACGTTGCACAACGTAACGTTGCAGACGAACGTTCACGTTTTTTTTTCACTCTACCGCCAGCATAGATGTTTACACATCAAAAAAACGTGAACGTTCGTCTGCAACGTTACGTCATGCAACGTTACGGTGTGCAACGTTACGGTGTGCAACGTTACGATCTGCATACTAGGGTGGGTGCGTTCAGTGAAAAAAAAATTTAAGATCCCCTTCAAGCAAAAACAAGTCCGTTTTGGATCCGCGCACGTTGATGTTTACACATATTTTTATAGGTATAGAACTTTGAAATGGAATAAAACAAAGATAATTTTTTTTAATTGACATGAAATTTACATTATTCGAAATATAATCTTCTGGCATTATAATTTAAATATGATTTCTGGCAAATGATTGCCACGGCTGGCTTGTACGTAGTCTAATCTGGAGATCCAATTTTCGATGACTTTTTCCGATATTTATCGGCGCAAACTATTGACTTCACATATCCCCATAGAAAATAGTCAAGCGGGGCCAATTCACAGATCCGTAACATGAAACTATGCGTCTAGTTGTCAGTTGTGGCACGAGCTGTGTGACATGTTGCGCCATCTTGTTGAAATCACAGTTCCTGCAGATCACGGCTGTTCAATTGATGAACGATAAAGTCAGTAATCATAGCTCTTTAGCGGTCGCCATTGACTTGAACGTTCTGGCCAGCATCAATTTTAAAGAAGTACGGACCAACTATTCCTCCAAACCATAAAGCACACTAAACAGTCTGTTTTTGTGGATGTAACGGTGTCTCAACATACACTTGAGGATTATCATCACTCCAAATATGGCAGTTTTGTTCACTGACGTATCCATTCAACCAAAAGTGAGCTTCATCACTAAACAAAATTCGCTTATGAAAGTTGGGATCAACGGCAATCTTGTTTTGGGCCCATTTGGGCACAATTTGGAAGCGTTGTTCAGGCGTCAGTCTATTCATGTTGAAATGCCAAACACAACTTAAAATAAATCACTTGACAGCTGACAAAATGGCCGCCAGTTAAAATAGTGTTGCCTACTTAAAGTTCTATACCTCTAAAAAAAAAACACCCTTTAGTAAAAATTCTTTAGCATCGTCTTAAATTTTGCGCAAATAATTCTTATGAAATGTATTCATATTTGATGTAGGTATATTGCGTACTCATAAACAAGCAAGGAATATTTTGTATCTTTTTTCTTTCCTTTTTCAAGAACCATTTTTCAAAAAAGCAATTTCAAACCCGAAAAATCGTTAAAAATTTTACTGTTTTTGTTCACCTCTCTTCTTCTTTTAGTCTTTGTATCTAACTACCTTACCTAAATAATCATGTTTGTTGTAAATAGTCCATAAGTTCATCTTCAGACCTGTGGCTAAAGCATTTAGGCCATTCGTTGCATGGTATGCACGCATATTCGTATAAGAAAGAATTATATCTCATGGAGTATTACTTATGGAAATAAAATTACAAAACTTCCCCAAAGCCACAAAATTACATAAATGCAATTCCAAGAGAAATACTTAAAAAAATACTTAGAATTGCGAAGCTTGTCCAAAAACAAGCAAGTCTCAACCACTAAATTTACCCGATAGCAATATACGAGTTCACCGCACATCTTCCAGCATCCGATCGGTTTGAAAGGAATTCCCTTCAAAGAATAGGTATAGGTATACGCTAGAGACCAAAATTCAAAATTCCCATCACGAATTCAATCTTCTCGACAAAGCCAAAGCGTGCTGAGACCACTGGAATTGATTACCGCCAAAAGACGACCATCCTGCATTAACACAAACACATAGCAGAGTGTTGCAACAAATAATATAGAGACCCAAATGAATTTCAAACTCAACAAAAAAAAAAAAACGTAAAACGACAACCAAACCATATGAAATCCAAAACCAACAAGAGTTTCGTTGTCATCGCCAACTTAAAATCGCCGTTAAAGCAATGCTTCAAGTGTCAATGATTGCTGAATTAGGTGTAGACATAACTCTTATGCGCGTCTCACAGGCTTATTTAAAGACGTAATTTCTTCCGGTGCATTGGTCACCGTTGTTTACACAACTTCCATTTGTATTGTCAAATGCAACGCGCGGTGGCAGCGCTCACAAGTATGAAATGTAAGAATTATTTGTCTAACTTTAAGCAGGCGGGTTTGGTTGGCTTAGAGTTGCCAATAGTTTTAGAAATATTTTGTTGAACTTTGTTTAGAGGTGAGGCTGAGGGTGGTTAAATTGATATGAAATTGCCTTAAATCATGTTACTTTAGATTGAAAAATTAAATCAAAAATTAAGTGTTTCAAAAAAATCTTTTTTTTTTTTTTAATTTGTGTATTGTTAAAATTGTATTTTTTGATAAGTCAAAAGCAATCTAACAATTTTGTGCGAACTTTGCTTTATATAGCTTTACCACACTTTTTGTTTTTATAAGATTAATTTGAAACATGCTAGTCATTTAAAAGTACATTATCAAGTAAAGCTTCTGTAAAAGAAGCCACATAAGCGATGAAAAAGGCTTTAATGAATCTTATTTTTATAAGATTTATATGAACAATCATGAAAAATTTAACATTCATTTTAAAATGAAGCTTCTCTAAAGTCTTCTAAAGGAAGCTTTAAAAAAGGATTTCGGAAAGATTGAAGTTATGATAAAACTTTTATAAGCTCAGCTTGAATATACTTTGTAAAAATTTTGTTGAATCGCTTATAGAAGCTTGTTTTCTTAGTAACCATGGTCATTCAAAGTTACATTTTTAAGTGAAGCTTCTTGAAAGCCTTCTTAAAGAAGTCACATACATACATAAGCGATAAGGGAGACCTGAAACAATTTTGTTTGTGTAAGATTTATAAAAAAAAGAATTCTAACTATTTAAAGGTACATTTTTAAATTAAGCTTCTGTAAAGCCTTTTAGAAGAAGTCACATTAGCTTTAAAGAAGAGAAACCGCAAATGTTGAGGTTATGGTAAGACCTTGATGAGTTCTGCTTGAATACATTTTGTAAACATTTAATTGAACCATCTGAAGAAGCTTATTTTCCTAATTAAAACGAAGAGTTTCTGTAGAGCTTGTTATATGCAGCTTTATAAAATCAATGTAACAGAAAAGAGGTTCCTTATTAAGCTAACTAATTTAAGCTTCCTGAATTCCCCAAAGACCCTCCAATTCTTGATTTTCAATTTTAAATTCCTAAGGTTCAGTTTGCCAGTGGTGAGTTAATCTAGAGTTAGACATAACTTAATTAAGTTGTAAGACTATTTCAATTTCAAAAACTTCAATTAATGAGGCCATTGTTAAAAAATCAAATTATGAGATTTGGCCTGTTGCTTCTTTGACATTAAAACACTTTTCTTGTTTCCAACGATCTCTGGCAACCCTACCTTTAACCTTCCAATACACTGTGTGCCATTTTCCCAAACGACTTTTTTGACTAAGCACAATCACGCACATTTCCATTCCCCCCACACCTCCTTCACCATTTCTGCCCCGCTCAATGAGTATCTATTTTGCATGGGATTTATTATCCCCCAAAATAGGCTATCTCATCACAAGACGGATTGTGTTTCAAGTCGCACGCTTAGAGGAGTAGACACACCATCATGAGTGTGTCTCTCCCAAATAACATGCACTCTGCTGCCGGGGCTTCAATGAGTATGAGTATTGAGTAGTCGTCGCACTTGAATTGAATTCGTACTGTGAAGAAACTTCAGAGCTCAGAGCCAAACAAAGTAGAGGTAGGAGTTCTTCAAACATTGTAGATACTACTATAAGCTTTTTAAAAATAACAACAACAATAACAACGAAGTTGGAGTACTGCATTTTATCGTACCTAGGCCTCGAGTAATAGTCCGAGGAGTGTATTTTTGACGCACGTACGTATTAATATAATACTTTTAAAATGTTCAGAAATTAATAAACAAGGAATAATAATTGAAATTTCGTTTTTGAATATTGAAAATAACTGCTTAATATTTCATATTTTTATTTTCTTCTTTTTGCAACCGTATCTTAAAGAATTACACGTAACGTGCTACACGTAACATGATACATGGAATGTATCACACGTAGGGTCCACGTTTTAAGTTTACGCTACCGTGCGTCGGCGTCGCCATAAATGTTTACACATCAAAAATCAAATAGTCTCAAACATTTCTGTACCAAATTCGTTGAAATTTATTTAATTTTTTTCCCACCCACTTTTCTCATAGTTGAATTTTCTTATTATAGGTATTTAACTTCAGTGTGTAGAATTATCTGTCGTGAAAATATTCTTGAAAACATGATGTCTTCACAGCAAAGTAAGATGTGGGAACGCTTGATATAAACTTCAATAAAAAGTGGCCCAAGTGACAGCCTTGTGCGAACCCGGTTGTATATAAATAAGGAATGTAGAGGGCAGTAAAAAATTCATTATTAACTTAATTTCAATGAGATATGACATATGAGTTAACCTCAAGGGTATGAAATTGTATCGATAATAAACTGTAGACAGTATTGAAGGTTTCGATAAAACAACAACAACAATATAGAGTGCTGTCAGTCAGTTTGGTAAAGATGCGAAATGCTTTGCAGATTTTAAGCGAGTATTTTCTTTAGACCCTATTCTAACTAAACACAGCTGCCGAACTTTTAACGAATTTTATTTGGAACTATACTCTGTTCAACAAAAATTGTCAGTATAGGGCTTATGGGAGAGCTTTTTCCAAGGCAGTGGCGCCTGATACACGCTCCCGACACTGAATTGGGAAAATTTCCACTGAAAAAATTAGCCAGCCACTGACTTACGTATACGAATTGTTTTTGTTATTCTCCGCAAAAAGTCGTATACTTCACCATGACCGTTGTATCCCACTGCCTAAGGGATACTGAAGCCTGATTCACAAAGCGGCGAGGAAACGAGACGTGAGCGTGACGAGAACTCGTTGTAGTTGTCAAACCAATTTCAAACAATGAAAGCTTACCTGGATATACACGCCAAGAATTCGAAAAATTGAAAAAAGACGCGACGTGACGACGATTTTCATTTTTCCTAAGTAATTTACAGATTTTTCACAAGAGATGCAATCAAATTGTGTCTAACAAATAAAGTTATTGATAAATCTATTGTTTTGTAAGTTATTTTGTTTATATTTTATTGATTTTTTTTTTACAAAAATGGATTTTTGTCGTAAAAACGCTCGCTGCATTGTGAATTGGGCGACGATTTTGTAACTAGAAAAAGATGACAGCGGTTGACCCTAACGTCCCGTTTCCTCGTCGCATTGTGAATCAGGCATGACGAACGATCGTGCTTTCGTTCGCGTCGTCATCTACAGTGTTTGTGCTAATCCAAACAGAGTTACCTTTCCCAATTCTAAGCAAATTCAAGAGCTTTTTCTGTGGATTTTATTAAGGAACTTTTGGCATTTGAAGCTTTTGAGGACGAATTTATGAAGTTGAGTATTGGAATGGTGAAGTAACGGGTGATTTTTTGGCTGGTTTGGTTTTGGCAACACTGGTTTTGACAGCTAACGTGTGTTTAGTACCTTGTGTCACTGTCAAACAGCTTCAGTTTGGTTTGCAATTTAACCATGGATCGTCTTATAAATGAACAACGCTTGCAAATTATTGAATTTTACTATCAAAATTCGTGCTCGGTTCGAAATGTTCATCGCGCGCTGCTTGTGTTCAGCGATGAGGCTCATTTTTGGTTGAATGGGTACGTAAATAAGCAAAATTGCCGCATTTGGAGTGAAGATCAGCCAGAAGCATTGCAACAGCTACCAATGCATCCCGAAAAAGCCACTGTTTGGTGCGGTTTATGGGCCGGCGGCATTATTGGGCCTATTTCTTCAAAGATGATGCGAATCGCAGCGTTACTGTCAATGGTGAACGCTACCGAGCGATGATAACAAACTTTTTTTTGCCCGAAATGGAAGTTCTTGACTTGCATGATATGTGGTTTCAACAAGACGGTGCCACATGCCACACAGCACGCGAAACAATGGCGCAATTGCGAGGCGAGTTTGGTGAACAGTTAATTTCACGTTTCGGGCCGGTCAATTGGCCGCCTAGATCGTGCGATTTGACACCATTAGATTATTTTTTGTGGGGGTATGTCAAGGCTAATGTCTATAGGGACAAGCCCGCTTCGATTGACGCACTGGAAGCCAACATCCATGCATTCATTCGTGAGATACCGGCCGATATGTGTGAAAGAGTATGCCAAAATTGGACTCAGCGGATGGGCTACCTGAGACGCAGCCGCGGTCAACATTTGCATGAAATTATCTTTAAACATTAAATTGCAAGGTTCAAACTATCGATTCAAATAAATATTTCATTCATTTTTTCGAATTTTTTTTGTTTTTTTTTTTTTAAAAAGTTCTAAACCTCTTAAAAAATCACCCATTATTATTTATAATTTAAACTATACGGAAACCCTGTGAGAGCTTTAAAGAGAGAGAGGTTTGTGCAAGCCAATGTAACCAGACTGAGAGGCAAAGGTCCTATCTTCCCTGTACAGACAATTTTTTTTTGAACAGAGTATAGTAGGTACAATTTTTTTTTCTTCAAAATTTTGAGGAACACATTTTTGCTTTATCCAATTTTTTAGAAAATCGTCGTTCCTGCCTAAGCTGGGGAAACAGGTTCCCCTTCCCGTACAATTTATTTAATGCCTCAATCCAACCTACACGCTCTATCTTTTTGTCGCATCTCATGCAAAACACCCAACAACATATAAATATTGTAAACTGGGGTACATTGCATTTATCAAAGAATTAAATTTGATAGCTTAAGTGCGGACAGGGCTTAGGAGCCAAAAATAATTTTGAAATTAATGTTGGATCTGTTACTTTAACGATTGAGAAAAAAGGGATATGAAAATCAATTTAATTTTGTAGGGTCTCATAATTCCCCTAAATAGATACAAATGCATGATATGAAAGTCCTTCGATTTAAAATGACTAGGTATATCTATGCTACTGTACCTCACGAACTATATAAGCCTTAAAACACCATCTTCATATGGGGGGACAAGGCTTACTTTGCACGTTAGACATTTTTATTTAACAGACTCTCTCGAGAAACTATACCACGATACGATGTTGTTTTTGTGGTGTTTGACTTAGCAGTATCCATAAGATACTTCTTCACCACCAAAACCGAACGGCTAGCTGACTGGCTTAAAGTTAAGTTTTGTGAAATAGTCTGGAAGTCGAAGTAGTAGAAAAATAGGGAAAAGAGTGGAAGTATAGTATAGTTAATAATCGTGGTATAGTGGTGTTAGCTCTCCGACTCTATAGAGCTCGCGAGTAAAGCTAGGCTAGAAGAAGAAATGTATCTTCTTCATTTCGTCTTTGACCACGACGACGATGTGGATAATGATGATGATGATGGCGATGGTGATGGTGGGAAAAATGAATCTGATGTTTGCTTTGCATTCGGTGCCTCGACAGCGACCTTGATGGACGCGTACAATATAACTTCGCTTAACTTTAAGAACTGAAGAAACCAACAAATCAAACAAAAAAAAAAAATAACACACAATAACAGAAGATACTATATTTAGTCGTTGTTGTCGATCAGAAAAGTGTAAAAAGATACTTTTTTGCTGCCATCCACATCTATCGATCTATTCGGAGTATCTTTCGGTGACTTGGTTTTGCAGTATACCTTATCTGCTAGTAGGTGCTCGTATTGTGACACTCGGGGTGTATCTTTAATGTGTCGTGACGGTTATTATATGTATATCGTATTAACAGTGTTATATTAACATTTTTTTGTGCAAATTGTGGTGTTTCCGCTTTTTGCATGCGATCTAGAGCAAAAGATAAATAAATGCATGCGCATCAAAGGGAACTCCCCCCGGGGCCCAGTTGTTGTTCGGTTGTTGATGGGAGGGAAGAACAACAGGTGTATTTTGCAACAATTAAACCGTTAACTAGCGTAGAAAATGTGCTGTGAGTAGGTACAATTTATTTTCGAAGTTTTAGTTAATTGAGTTGCATGCAACTATACAAAATTTGCATTTCCTTGAGAAAGTGTTTCATTCAAAAGTTTCAAAACAAATTGTTTTTTTTTTCGTTTTTTTTTCTGCAAACGAAACAAAAATAATGATATAATATAAAAAGAATTTTAAATTATATTTATAAATAAAAATTATAATGAAATATTAGAAGAAGATACTGTGGTGGATTAAGTGTGAAGTGTTGTGTATTGTTTTTGTTGTGTACTTATACTTATCTGTATCTCGTGTTTATTGAGCGAAGCAGACATTGCACGAAATTATCATAAAAAAAAGATACAAAAATATTGTCTGTGCAGATACAATTACCTTATAATTTTTTTTTTGAATGGGAAGCTTTTTTTTTTGTGTAAGGTGAGTGAAAAATGAACTAATTTTTAAATTATAACATTATGAAGAATATTGTATGATGGAGTTAGTGACCTCAGAAGTACCTTAGTTATATGTATCTATGTAGTTTTTTGTATCTTATTAGGGCTTCTTTTCTGTTGATTTTATTTTTTATTTAATATTTTTGTTTCGCTGATTCAGCTGAGGTAAATATATTAAAAACAAAAAAGAAGAAAAACCTTCTCAAGTATATTATGGATTGGATTTTAATGATGTTTTTGCCGGATAGTAATTATTCTTGGAAGAGGGTTAATGTTGTGTAGATTTATAGCTGGAGATGTTAGTTAAGGCAGAGGCACACTGTATATATATATAGGTATCAGCTTCTTTCAGGGAATTATTAATTATGATTATGATATCTTGGGAGTTCCTGTGATTTTTAATTGACTGTTGATTACGTATGAGGTTGATGTTTTGTTGAGGTAAAATTATTATCTTTTTCAAATGATGCAGTTGTAATTCACTATACTTTTTCAGTTCTTTTTATTAATGATTGAATACCAAGATGGTGAACTTATTGCATGACAACTGCGAGGTTGAAAGATACTTTTAAAATCATAAAAATTATTGTGTGACTACAAGCTTCATTTTATCTTGCTGACTATGATGAAATCTATTAAAATGATTGTTTTTTTTTTTTTGTTAATGTTTTGAAAGGGCTTGAGTAACGAATGAGAATGGTTACTTGAAAATATGTTCCACTAAAACAAAAGCAATATATTTTTTATTCTATTCGTTCTTCTTCTTCGGTTCTTCAAACATACATTTTAGTATATCGAATAATAAATTTAATAAAGTAATATGAAATTAAGGAGATCGTCCCTCATACTATTTTATTCGGTTTTTTTAAATATTATTATTTGGTTATGAGCTTTTAAAGTTTTTGGTATATTGTATGGTTTTCCGTTTAGATACTTTCCTTGGTGTAAATAGGCAATCCACCTCGGTTTTTTTTTTTAATCAAATAACCTGCCAATGGATGACAGAGAATACGAAAACAGTGGCTCCCATAATTGTCTATCTATAGCTTGGTTTAAAGCCGAAACCACTTGAGTGATTATTTTTTTAAATTTTGAAACTAAAGTTTTTTTTAGTTATTCCCTTGAATCGAAATTAAATTTATTTAGCTCCAAAAATAATTATTCTTCTCATTAAATCGTTATCAAAAAGGTAATTTATCTCGGAAACGGCTCTTACAATTTTGATAAAACAAATTTAAAAAGTTATGTACCTATTTAATATTGTAGATATGGTCTGTATTTCGGTGAAAAAGAAACTTACACAAAACTTTTATTAATGGTACCTTTCAAAGAACTGTTTTCTTATTTTATCGTTAACGGCTTACCCGATTTCAATCAAAGTGCTTTTACTGAAAGTAATTTTAAGGTTAAATAACATTGCATACAATTTTTGAATAAAAATCAATATTTTAAAAACTGGCTTATGAATTTTTTGTACTTAAAATCACGTATAATTTTTTTTTTTAATGTTGAAAAAATTTATGCATATGTAGATATATTATTATTTTTTAAGAAAACCGTCTCAACGATTTTAACATTTCTTTTTTATAAATTCATATTTTTTTTAAAAATTTAGGCGGTTTTTTTTACCAATTATTTAAAAAACAACTTTCATGAATTTTCTCTAATTTTTATATATGTACCAGCCGACCCGCCCGGCTTCGCACTGGTAAACAAATCTAAGCTTCGAATAAAAATTACAATAGAAAATATAAATTAATGTATTTAAGCTAATTTTTGTAATCGAATATTACTTTATGGGTTATAATCTACTTCACGTTATGAATGGCGAAATCCGTATAAATATGATCATCTAAGTCTATCCTTTATTACTTTTCCAACGCCGAAAGAATTTTTGTAATCAAAAACAATTTTTTTGTCTTCATACCAATTCACTCTATACCTACTTACATCTAAAATTTTTAAAAATAACCTTTCCAACACAAACAGAATTTTTGAAATCGGATAACACTTTTCGTTTTTACACCCCTTCACCCTTTAAATACCAGTTTTGTTGAAAAAAAAAATCCAAAAGCCATCCACTAAAAATAACCTTACAGGCAATTTTTATTTTTACCTCATTTTACCCTACAAATAATAAAATTTGAAAAAGAATATCCCTAAAGCCATTTCATAAACAAACCCTTTCAAATAAAAAAAGAATTTCACCGTACAAACATTAAATTATTAAATATAATATTTATTATACCTTAAGTCATTTTCAAAAAAAAACATTTCAAACAAAAGAAGAATTTCTTAAATCGGACAATTTTTTTATTTTAAACCCATTTCACCGTAAAAATCGCAATTTAAAAAAAAATGCTTTGAAGTCACTTCCTAAGAATAATCTTACAAACGCAGGTAGAATTTTTTTAATCGGGTACATCTTTTTCATTTTACCCCATTTCACCCTACAAAGTGAATTTTTCCGATATTTTTATAATTATTCTGCTGTTCGGAGACGAATCCAACAAATCAAAGATCATTGAAATGGGTCCAGCCACCGTTCTTGAGTTATAAGTGTACAACACTAAAACCTTTAAGATATATAAAGATATTAATTTTCTTTAAAACTCTAAGCTGCTTTTTTGGCGCATTTTATAAAAAAAACTATTTAAAATGGAAAACAAATTATTTGAAAAAATGTCAACACTTACTAAAAAGTGTTTTACCTTTATTCAAATAAGTTTATTTAATTCTTTAAAAAACTTATTTCTATTAACAATCTTCGAAAAAAATTACTTTCAAACTTTGAGTTTGAGACCATCTGGGTTTCAGAGTGTTCAATCCCGAATTAAAAGACGTAGGTAATCGTTAAAGTGAATTTAGAACTTAGTCGTATTTATTCTTCTTTTTTTTTGTTTTTCACCATTTTTTAATTTTAAAAGTGAAATAAGTTGACTTAAGAATAGAATGAAAGAACAGACTTCTGGCTTCTAAAACAGTTAAAAAACTTATTAGTAGGTAGCTGTTGCCATTTTTTTAAATAAATCTGTTTCCATTTTTAATACTTTTTTTATTAAATGCACCAGAATCCCATTTACAGGCTCGATTTCAATTTAGGTGCCATATAATTGAATAAAGTACTTTCCATAAGCTTTCAAATGACATCATAAGTTTCATCATTGTTGAGCAATTTTGAAATTGGGCCCATAGTCCATAAACATTTGCCCATAGTCCTTTTTGGATAAAATTCGTTAAATAACAGCTTTATAATCTTAATAAGCGATAATGTTAAAACTTGCTTCTCATTCCACAAGGATTATAGAATTGGGCATGGACAGACTTACATATTTTCATAATAACCACGTTAAAACAACTCCCAACAACTGGCTCTAGCCAGAGAGGAGCTCATTGAAACCGACCATGTTTATGATCCTGAATTATGAACTTACATAAAATAAAGCTTTTTTTTTCATTTAAAAAAAAACACAAAATCCGTTTGTAATTAAAATTATTTCCCATAAATGTGATGATAAGTGATGTAGGGTACATACAAGTACCAGACAAGTGGTCAGCCCACTTTATTATTATCGAGACCATTTTTTCTCCCATACGAAAAAGAGTGACTTGGGAGAATTTAATTAGAACATTTTTGTTGGTGCGACCGGCGGCGCGGCATTAAATTTCTTTAATTTAAATAAATGTGGCACATTCACCGTATGACATGGAATGGCGGAAGTGGGTCTTGGTTGTAGTAAAGTAGCAGTAATTATATATTCTTAAAGTCAGACATCGTGAATTTGGTAGGTATGTAATACCGGATTTAAAAGGCTGACAAATCGCTTTATTTTCTACAATTGTCAACTCGATATTATAATTATAAATACAAACACTATAGAATCCACTATTAGGACAGGATTAGAAAAAGCAACAAATAACTTAGCGTTTTTTAATCATAATAGTTATTTTTGTTTAATGAAAAGATTTCCAAGTCCGAAGTAAATTATTATTGTATTTTGACTTTTTATGACGCTTTTTGTCTAAGATGGATTTGGGTATGTGGGTTTTTGGGAGTAAGGTTTAAGCCCATAACACCTAACCACTATTTCAAATCTTTAGGTTTAATTGATTAGGTTATAGAATTAAGAACTTTGTAAGCAATTTTCTGGGTTAAATCACATACCAAACCTCATTATAAAAAAATGAAGATTCTTTTGACTTACGTCGTTGTTCTTGGAATGGGTCATATCTAATCAAAACCCCCATGTAAAGAACCCATATAATGGATATTCTTCACGGCTCCTTTTATGATTGTATGAATAATTTACAAAAATTCGAAACCATGTTTGAACTGCTTTGCCTTAATTTTACAATTTATAAAAAAAATATGTGAGTGCCGGGACTCCTGGTTAAATATGTGTAAACATCAACGTTTGTCCAAGTGCCTAAATTTGTTACTGAACGTCATCAAAAGAAAAATATTGAATAATTAACACTACATTACCTATCTGTATAGGCAGTGCTTAAAAAGCTTAGTGTTGAAAGAACGGCATCGAAATACCCAGTGGGGGAACCGCTGTAACGAAATTTCCAAGCACTAAAAGGCTGGTGGTGAAGTGTCCAACGAACGGTGAAGGTTCGGTACTGAAAGGTCCTGCTTCGTAGTTCACTCTCAACTTTAAGATGACTTCACATTACACATGGTTATTGTTTATGGTAATCACTCTCTGGGCATTGACAAACAACAATTGTCAGCGGAGAGCACTAAAACCGTGATTTCAATTAAATGACACCGTACCCAAATTCCAAAGGAACTTAATGGTTTGACTGACAGTGGCCGAATTAAAATATCCAGTTAGAACTGTCAACGAACTTGCAACCCTTATGAAACTCCATCTTTCCATCGAGTAAAATTTACAAAAAGTTCAATCTTAATTTTATACTGAACGAACCTCAAATGAATGTCACTATGAAATAGCCGGCGAATTATATATCTTGAGTTTTTAGAATATTTAGTTGCAGTTGTTGTCAGTGGAAATCACTAAAATCGCAGTTTCAATCGATTGTCACCATCAATCGCCTATGGAATTAGACGCTGTGATTTTTAATGAATGTTAACTTTTTGCAAGTACAAAAGTAGCCGATAACTCTGCAATTTGTTCAACCTCAGCTATTTTGTATATCCCAGCCACCTACGTCCCTCGCCTGCGTGCCTACAAATTGCAAGAAGAAATTGCTTCGTTTAAAAGCAGTATAATGTAAACGTAGAATTTAAGTTCAGATTTGTATCACTGAACGCACCCGATATCCTACCATACCTGCAGCCATTGATCTACCATACCTACAGTCAATTGTCAATCCCTACAGCTGACTATTATTATTTTTGATTTGATTTTGTTTTCTTTTTAATTACTAGTGTCGCGTCCATTTTCTTCGGGGAATAATTAAAAATTAAAGAAAAAAATATAAAAATATAAGTGTTAAAATGATAAAATCGTCGGTCGCGCTAAAAACAATTTGCTTTCGTCGTTGGCAAAAACAATATAAATGAGTGGTCGCGATAAAGTATAATCTAAATGCCGGTCGCGTTAAAATCAATTTGTTTTGGTCGGGGCAAATCAGATTTCGTGACGTAACGTGCTACAACGTAAAGTGCACGACGTAACGTTGCACACGAACGTTCACTTTTTTTTTCACTCTACCGCCAGCATAGATGTTTACACATCAAAAACACGTTGCGGTAAATTATGCCTCCTACCTACCAGTTTCAACTTCAAGTCTTCTTAATATGAGGCATCACTCGCCGCACAAAAACCTAGAAGCAGAACTTATTTCCACATTTCAAGGCAACGGGAATGGGAACTAATTTTTTCCCTCAATCACATGAGGACTATATAATGATGAGTCTGATGTCTTCTCCTCTCCTCTCCATAAAAAAAAATGAAAGAAAAAAAAATATTGCATCATCTGAGGAGTTGTCGCTTTAACAAAATCATACTGTGCATCAATTCGATGTCCAAACATAGCTGACAAGATAATATCTCGGCGCAGTTACATATATACTATATGTGGATTGTGGAGCAGTGTTGCCAGATAAAAAAAAAATATCCCCCCAGAAAAATTTAGAAACCCCCCAGATTACCACATTTTATCAACAAAAACCCCTAAATTTTTTTTCAACTTTTTATTTTTATTCACAGCTCCTTGTTTGCATAAGGGAGGTTTATAATTGACTAATAAGTTTCAAATTGTTTATTTAGAGCTTTAATCAGACATTGTGAAAGAAGCCCTTAGGTCCAGTTTTTTAGTGCGCGATTCAAGTAATACCCCAGTTAAATCATCATATTTTGTGGGTTAACTCAGGATTAACTGAACAGATGCTTTTCATGTTTTATGCAACGAGTTTGTCTAGTCATTCCGCATACATTCTCCACCGAAAAACTTCTTCCTCAGTTCACTGTGGGTTAATTTAGTTCTAGAGTTAGCTAACTCTGGTTTAAATTACTAGAAATAAATATGAAAATTAAAATTTAAAGGAATTAAAATTTTGTTTTGTATTTAAAAAAAGTTCTAATACATTATCGTCATCTTCGTTTTGGCTATAGCGTCGGTTTGATACATTTTCTCACTTCTGAAAGTTTTCAGCATTTCTTCTGTTGGTGGAAAATTCTGACACCCAGAATGTAAGGAATATCTAACTCGAAGAATACTGTCAGCTATTTCAATACCTAGACGATTCCTCAACCTTTTAGCTCTGAATTAATCCCCCCAGATTTCCCCCCCAAACATTTAATCCCCCCAGATAATCCCCCAACGACAAAGAAAGCCCCTAAATCTAGGGGGAAAACCCCTAAACTGGCAACCCTGTTGTGGAGCCAACTTTTTTGTTTAGCCATCCTCTCGCTGTCTCGATTAGACGTACCGCTCTGAGCAATAATGATCCAATTTAACACATCGTCGTCGTCATCCTCCTCTGTGGCAGTTATTCCATAGAGCATAAATATGTTACACGTTACTATATAGCAAAAAAAAACAACAACAAAAAACAAAACAAACCTTTAAGTTATCAACCTTGACAGTGTTGCGTCTTGAAAATTGCTCTATTATACAGAATTTTCCCGAGAATATAAATAATTCATATTTTATTTAAAACTTGATCTTTCCTTGCTTGTCGATGATCTGAGCAGAAATAAAATAAACTCTTCCATACCCTAGAAACGGAGCCTTTGACGTGCACTTTATGTTCTTATATGATATAAGTAATATTGAATTTTGTTATGGGACCTGCCCTATAGGGGGAAAAAACATAAATCTCAAAGGTGTCAATCAATCTTGCTTGGCATATTTCTGAAAGGCGACAAACTCAAAATGGACGGGCTTACATATTATTCTTACTGTTTCTGATTACATTGAAACTAAAGACAAAAAAATAGACGGTTCATGTTTTTTTATTAAGTACCTATGTACATACGTTACGTATAGAACACATTTTGTTAGCTTTTAACGATTATGTTTTCTTCAACGGTATTTATACTGTCAAATGACCATACTTAACATTACCTATAGCTGGAGAGCCGATTGACGAAAGTCATAACACATTTGACTTTGATTGTTGAACATCCATCAAATTGATTGAAATGTGTTAGGAAATATTCCTTAAGCATTAGAAGGACACGTAGAGATAATTCTAGCAGGAATAAGAGCGTAAGAAAACGTCAGGTTAACTCACTTAACTTGAATTGATCGGCTGTATTGGTGCTAAGGACACGATGAGGGACTTCATAATCTCTTACGTTTTAACAGAATTTTTCTAATAAGGTATGGTAAATAATAATTTTGTCATTATATGAAGAAAAATTTAAATCTATGACTGCACGATCACTATGTAGTCTTACAGCCTGGAGTTCAAAGCTATTAATTATTAAGAGAAATAAATTAGAGATGGGAGCCTTGATTGTATGCAATCTGAAAAAAACATAGTTAAGTTTAGGGCAGAAGGTATGAAGTGAGTATATAAAAATGGACAACACAACACCGGGTTGTACATACACACATACAGGGTGATTTGCAAAAGGTGTGACAAAAAGCTAGAGCGTGTATATTGATTTGAGACAAGTTAAAATTCGTTAAGCCGGGAGGGGCAGTTTTCTAAAAAAAGAAATTGACTTAAGACAGAAAATTATTAAAAAAAAACAACGCTAACATTGTCGCTTATTTGACATTGAACATTGACAATGCCATGTTATACTTTTTTTTAAAGTCAAGACCCCCTCCCATATGATTTTAAGACTTAAAACTTAAGATTTAAGGTAATGGTGCATTGATACTTACAAATTCAAATGTTAAAAAAAATTTAAACAGTTTTCAGATTTTTTTTTATAAAGAAATAGAAACCTTTTTGAAAAATTGTAGTAAACAGTATTATTTAAAAAATTTTAGATACACATGTTGACAAAATTTGCATAAAATTGGTCGAGTATAGTTTTCTAAAAATTAAAAAAAAAAGTGATATAAACGTCATATAAAATGAAAAAAAAAAATGGATTTACTTTTCGATTGTTTGCTATTGAAGAAAATTTTGTTTGTAATAATTTGGAATGCATCAGTATTGCTAAAGAAGCACAAATTTGCAAAATTAGAAAATAATCGGTAAAGCCATTAAAGGGACATATGGGAATAATCCAAAAAATCAGGCCCTATAGTACAAAAATTTCTCATTGAAACAGGGCTAGTAAAGGATAAATATAAAATTCTGAAAAAAATAGAGAATTTTTTGTTTTGATTATTTGGACCCAATTTAGGGGCGCCGCCGACCCAAAGAAGAACCACTCTAATACAAACATGCATGCACTGCACATACCTAGATTGTATGTTTTAAACTGAAAAACTTAAAAATCTGCATAATTTTGACTCAAGACCGATGTTCCATCTGATTTCTTGAATGAAAATAAATTTAAGAAAAAAAATGTTTTTAAATATTTACATAGTTGTATCAGTTTAGAAAAAAAAAAATATTTTTGATATTTTAAAATGTTGTAAACATTTAAAATGTTGGTTCGAAAATATTCGGTATTAAATAATGGGCCAGCAAAAATAATTCATCCCTTATTAAATATCAAATAATTAGCCCTATACGAACAAACTCCCAAAAGAGTTAACTCCTAATTAACTAACTCTCTAGAAAAATTGGAACTTGGTTTATATGAACTAACTCCCATTGTTTTTAAGGAACTATAACTAAAGGTAAAACAAACTAAAGTCCAAATAGTGTGACTCAAGTTTGTTTCGAGATATAATAAAAATAAAAATTCTGAAAGGAATTATGTCCCAAAATTCCTTAATGGAACATAAAAAACTTAGTGAAAAAATATACAATAAAGTTCAGCCTATTTAAAAAAAAAAAATAAATCTATTAACACCATCAGTTTGTTTTTATCTTGTTCGTATCTAAACTCAATCATACATTTTACCAAAATATATAAAAAAATACAATATTTTGGCGAAACGAACTAACTCCCACTTTGACCCAATTTGTTGCTTCTCCGAAGAAATAAAAATGAGCTAGCTCATTGGGACTTAAAGTTCATAATGAACTTAGTCCCAACTGAACTAACTCGCAAATTAATTTATGAATTAAGTCCCACTGATAAATTTAGTCTGAGTTTGTTCATTTCGGCTAGTGGGAGAGTTAGCACTTTTGGGAGTAAGTTGGACGGCCCGAATTTTCAACAATTAATTTTGATTAATTCTGATACATTTTTTTCTTTTTTGATTTCAATCCGTTTCATATTCCTATTTTCATTTAATATACAGTAATCGAATAGACGATTCCGGAGACGGTACAATCATGAATTGTACGCAATCTACCTTGAAGCAGATGTCGTGACAAAAATTAAGCTCGGTAGACTCCGGTGGGCAGGGCACCTAGCTCGCATGAGCGAAGAGGAACCTGCTCGGAAAGTTCTTTGTGGTACATTCTATGGTAGACGACATCGTGGTAGACCATGCTTGCGCTGGAGAGATGGCGTAGACCAGGACGCCCGGAGCCTTGGGGTGCGCAACTGGATGGCGGCGGCTCGAGACCGGGATGGGTGGAGAGACTTGTTGAAGGAGGCCAGGATCGGACCCCGGTTATCGAGCCGACGATGATGATGATGAATCGAATAGTTTTCAATTTTCTTGAGAATTGTAGAAAACATATTTAGTGTTTGACTGACAATTATTAAAGTCATTGGATATTAAAATCCGAAATAGTTCTTAAAAACGCATAATCTGCGCAGTTTTTTTCTTCCAAAATGTTGAGTTTGAAAATAATTGAAATTAAAAAAGCCTTTCACTAACACCACTTGATTTAAAACGAAAATAAAGAATCGATTTCTGGCTCTAGAACATTGTTGAACGTTGTTTTAAATAATTTTGTTTTTATATCAAGTTTTAAACTGGCCCTCCCACCTAAAGTCCTCCAATTTGATTTTTGTCTTATTTCGACCCAATCTAAACGCTCTATAAACTTCTGTTGGATCTTTCATCTTAAACAAAACACCCTGTATATCTGTGGCAAGTTATGGACTTGCAAAACAAAATTGTACCTACTCCAGATTTTGATCAAACTTAATATTTCGATGAAAGGGCAGTCGACAAAAAGTGGGTCTCGCAATTTTTACCTTTTGTCTGTTTGTTCAGATGCAGCCTTATAAGGAATGGGTCAAATTTCTTTAAACTTTCTACCTGTGGTTTTTTGCACATTCACACGACATCTATACCGGCGGCGGTAGAGTGAAATAAAACGTGGACTTTTCTCTGTGCGACGTTATGAGGTACGATGTATCACGTTACGTTACGAAAATCTGCATAGTAGGATATTGAATATACGGTCAGTGACGAAAATCTGAAGATTCCCTTCAAGGAAACTAGTCCGTTTGGGATCTGGACGACTTCGCATACGGATCCAAATATGGATCCTCAAAAATGCGCTTGGGCAAACGTTGATTTTTTCACCTATTAACGGTGAGTCCCGGCACTGAAACAATTTTTTTGTCATTTATACTTAAGGATATTATGGTATCAGAAGATTTTGGAAAAAAAATCGATTCAACTGATTTTGGTCCAATTTTTATGCAGAAGTTCTACAAAGTGGAAAATTTAAAAAAAAAATATTTATTGAATTAAAAAAAATCAATGTTTTTTTTGAAACTCAATATTTTGAAAGTAACTTTGTCGATTGTGAGGAATTGCTAAATCCTCTTAAATTAGGTATCTCTTGTCATGAAAAAGAGTGCCTCTCCCGCCCTAAGCCGTTCGGATTCAGCAACAAAATTGCTGGTCCCCTCCATTCCTGCTGATAACATATACACAGGAAAATGGCTTTTAATATGTTGATGCTAATTTACAATCATCTATTTAACAGGAACAAATTTTACTCTAAGCTATTGGTAGAAGAGTTTTTTTTTCGAATTTCTCTCGTATGAAATCTATTCAAGTTTTCAAAATATCCCTTGAATTTACTGTGCAATCATTTGGTATCTATTTGAGGTATTGATGATCGATTGTAAAAAATAATTTTGTCATTCAAATTCAGATACTTATCTCAGGCAAATAAAGTTATTCAACTATTTGGTTTAACTTTTCAAATGCTGCAATAAGATATATTTATATAAAATGTAATCATATGATAAAATAATTCAAAGTTTTATTAAAGTTCAAAAATTTTTCTTTCGAATTTAAAATCTTGCCTCACTCTCGGTCTCTGCCATTTGTTTCTAATTATGAAGTGGGAGTGAGATTAAATCTGAACAACGTCATTTGATGTGACATTTATTGCTTTAATGCTTTGGTTTGATTTATTTGCATAGATTCGTTCCCCATTAATATTTGTCATTTAAGTGTTATGGTTCATTATTTTGTGATTTTCTTGCCTTCATCTTAAGTTTTTATTTTCCTTTGAAAAATAGATTTTGTTTTTATGTCATTACCAATTAAAAAGTTATAACCAAAAACGATATAAAATTCACTTTCTACATTTTATTTAAGTTGAGTATTATTCAAGTTGAAATCTAAATCAAAACATATGTAACCAAATGTGTTAACAATTTTATTACATTTTAAACAACGTCTATAATAATCTCTACATTTTATTTGGTTGCTATTTGTCAATTTAAAAGCATTTTAAAGTTTCAAGTGAAAGTTACTAAAGATCAGTTTTACTACTTTTATCTTTCAGCAAAAAAAAAAATCAGCAAACACACTTTGGGGAAATAAGTACAGTACAAACTTTATATAATAGATAAAGCATAAGTAATTTTGTGCCTAATTTAATAAAAAAAATTTGTGTTCTATTTGAACTTACACAAAATGTAACTATTCTCAAGACAACCAAGGGCCACTATTCATTCGTTCAGTTTAATTATAGGCCTTGGGCCAAAACCATCATCAACATTGCTTTAAGGCTTCAGTTCCATTAGATCCAATTAAATATGAAAATATACAATTTAAATCCCATAAGCCAAAAACCAACATCTCAAAATTGTTAAACCCTCAAAAATGACCCCAAAGTCATGTTCTATCTAACCGTTAACCATAAACAAAAAATTTTAATTTTAAATAAAATAAAAACTGCCAAACCTCAATTTAACCCAATTCTTTGTGTTTGCTCATTAACTTCTGGCTCAAATGTAGAGCACAATACTATTTTTTTGTAATTATATTTTTATTACTTACTTTTCGTCGTCTTTTTGGGTACCTTACTTTTTTATGTCGACACACAAGTATACTAAGTCCCTTTTCTCTTAAAGTTTAACAAACACATTATCTATGGGAGAAACATTATTCACAGGAAACAATGCCTACGTCGATATAGATAGAATAAGGTAAGTTATACTACTTTATCTTCATTTGAATCTCCCGCTTAATAATACAACAACAAAAAAAAAAACAATTATCATACGAAAATGAACAAACTTCAGGCATCCGGATACAGAAGCCATTTCGAGTAACTGAACAATTTCAATAATTCTCACACTGACTTCCGCATATATGGCACCGCGGCACATGCGATTGTTGTTAGTGAATGATTCTTTAAGAAAAATAATAAAAAAAAAACGAGAATTTAAATCGAATTCAATTTTTCTTATTTTCATTCAATGACCCTAAATATGTATTGTTGTTACATACATATGTATATGTATGTATCTTTGACTTCATTCGATTGACCATCGGTATCGCAACAAGATCTGTATAGAACCAACATACGCAACTTCACTGGCTTTACGTGCTCTTCTTCAATTAGCAATTTTTTTTTTTTCAAGAGTATTGCCAGATGGCGAAAGTTTTGCTTAAGAAATATTTTTTCTTTTTTGAAGTAATTCAATATTTTCATCTTTAATTTTTTTTTTCAAACATATCCTAGAATCATAATTAATTATATTTTGTCTTTAAGATATTTGCCTTTGTTATAAACATTTGACTGGCAAGAAAGGAAAATAATTGAATTAAGGGAGACTTTAAAGAGATTTTGTAAAACTCAAATAAATTTCGTGGCGCGACATATCTTCAAAAAGGCCACACAATTAAGCCACATGGTATACCAAGGTCGAGAATTGGTAGCTATGGAGAAGATAATTATTTCATTTTAATGGAAAGATTAAGAGTAGAGGACCTATGTGGCTGCTTTGTGGGACACCATTAAAGGGCTGATCTGAAAATCTAAGAATATATCTATCTTTATGAGACCGGTTCAACGCTGACGGTGGGCAGCTGGAAAATAATTAGTCAGTGGAAAATTTTGTTAAAGACCGTAATTAAATGAGTAGAGACAACAATAGCTTACATTTCCTTCGCTAAAGCTGGGAGGTTAAGGTTTATGAATTCAAGAAGTTTAGTATTATTGTATTTGAGAAAATTTTGATTTGACAGCTGTTTCGAAATAATGGATTTTCCGGATTTTTGGTTTTCTAAATTTAGGGTATTCCGGATTTTTTGTTTTATGGATTATGGGTTTTCTGGGTTTTATGTTTTTATTTTCGGGACTTTGGGTGTTTGGTATTTTGAATTTTCGGGATTTTGGGATTCTGACCCCAACTCTGGTTCAACGATGAGTGCCACTAAAAACATGCAAAACGCCAAAAACGGTAAGCATACAAAGCAGCTGACACCGTCTTAAGGGTCGTGTCGGGGAAGTAAATACATATCGTTCCCAACATTTAGACAATTTTATTGCTAGTAACTTTTTGTTGTTTTGATTTGTTCCTAACTTGATGTATCTTTGTCTAGAGTGGACGCGCTTTCACATAGCACAATGTAGTCCAAACTGGGGCTACAAGCTTCCAGGAGGACGACTGCCCTCAGGCTGTAAATGCTGATTCATTAGAGTGACAGACATCAGTATACTGTGTAGCCCATTTTTTGATGTGTAAACATCTATGCTGGTGGTAGAGTGAAAAAAAAAGTGAACGTTCGTGTGCAACGTTACGTCGTGCACTTTACGTTGTAGCACGTTACGTCACGAAATCTGATTTGCCCCGACCAAAACAAATTGATTTTAACGCGACCGACAATTAAATTATACTTTATCGCGACCACTCATTTATATTGTTTTTGGCAACGACGAAAGCAAATTGTTTTTAGCGCGACCGACGATTTTATCATTTTAACACTTATATTTTTATATTTTTTTCTTTAATTTTTAATTATTCCCCGAAGAAAATGGACGCGACACTAGTAATTAAAAAGAAAACAAAATCAAATCAAAAATAATAATAGTCAGCTGTAGGGATTGACAATTGACTGTAGGTATGGTAGATCAATGGCTGCAGGTATGGTAGGATATCGGGTGCGTTCAGTGATACAAATCTGAACTTAAATTCTACGTTTACATTATACTGCTTTTAAACGATGCAATTTCTTCTTGCAATTTTTAGGCACGTAGGCGAGGGACGTAGGAGGCTGGGATACACAAAATAGCTGAGGTTGAACAAATTGCAGAGTTATCGGCTACTTTTGTACTTGCAAAAAGTTAACATTCATTAAAAATCACAGCGTCTAATTCCATAGGCGATTGATGGTGTCAATCGATTGAAACTGGATATTTTAATTCGGCCCCTGTCAGTCAAACCATTAAGTTCCTTTGGAATTTGGATACGGTGTCATTTAATTGAAACCACGGTTTTAGTGCTCTCCGCTGACAGTTGTTGTTTGTCGACGCTCAGAGAGTGATTACCATAAACAATAACCATGTGTAATGTGAAGTCATCTTAAAGTTGAGAGTGAACTACGAAGCAGGACCTTTCAGTACCGAACCTTCACCGTTCGTTGGACACTTCACCACCAGCCTTTTAATGCTTGGAAATTTCGTTACAGCGGTTCCCCCACTGGGTATTTCGCTGCCGTTCTTTCAACACTAAGCTTTTTAAGCACTGCCTACAGATAGGTAATGTAGTGTTAATTATTCAATATGTTTCTTTTGATGACGTTCAATAGCAAAAATTAGGCACTTGGACAAACGTTGATGTTTACACATATTTAACCGTGAGTCCCGGCACTCACATATTTTTTTTTTTTCTTTCATAATCAATTGCAATTTTAATTGATATCTCGATCTTGAGTTCAAACACTTTCGAATTGGAGAAAATTAAATTCAACGCAATTAAAAGCTGAAAATTGCAATAGAGAGAGGAGTAGCCAGTAACACTGTCGTTATAAAAAAAATATTCAACATTTAACGCCTATATACTCTTTGAAATCTGACAGTTTTATGTTCACCTTTTGTAGCTAAAAGCTATATAATAGCACCACGCCCTGCATTAAGAAAAAGTAATTAAAAACGCCTTACTTATCCTTTCTTTCACTAAGCTACCTTTTAGGTTGAAAGTTTCTTTTTCGTTTCTTACATCTAAAAGATGGTAACGCCATTCAAAGTAAGAACAAGAACATATAAAAATGAATCAATCCCCAACCCCAAGCTGAGCAGAGATTTTGTAAACATGTTCCATGCAGAGCGGATACGGGCAGATGATCACTGGGAGGTATATGATTTTTGTTCCTTTCTTAATTCTATCGAACAAGTAGTAACACCTGCGGTTGCTGTTCTGGCTGAAAGATGACTTTAGGTGGCAGATCTAATGCAATGCGCAACTAAGTTTTTATATATATCCCCCCTGTGATGCAGCAGTGAGAGTGAATATTAAAGCTTATTAGAAATGCATGTTCGTCATGAACGTCAGCATCGTCGTCGTCGTCGCATGCATAAATTAGGCAACAAAAAAAAAAAAAAAACAATTATGACGGACTTGATTCTATACAGACCAAACTTTTATAGTGTTGGAGAGCTTGAGATTGAAGAGAAAACTTCGTCGAAAATATATAGATCGTTCCACTTGACGTCATTTTGTCTTCATTAGCAATCATAATTTTTCTTTTTGAACAGCAGTGGCGGACGGTTGGACAATTTACATATCTACATATGTATTATGTATGTGTATGGGGGTAAGTGTTAGTTTGGTACGCAAGCAGTAAAAATTGAAATTAAAATAACCAAATGGTGTCGGCGGAACTGCATTGAAAGATTAATCATGGTTACCACATTTGTAAATTTCTATCAAGATTCACTGATTTTTTTTTTAAATATTGTTTTTTTAATTTTATTAAAGTTTATTTTGATTGATCGATTTTTAAAACATCGTCTACAGAGAGTATCATGAATTAGGCTTTAGGCTTTAACTTTTTAAAAAGTTTAAAGTAAAACAAAAAATTAAAATGATAGTTATTAATTTATGAAAGATTTGTTTTGTATTTGTATTTGTTTTGCCTTGGTGGAAGGCCTATTAGAGTGGTTCCTTAGTCAACAGACATTCCTAAAACCTTTATTTCACAGTTTCAAAAAGTAAAAGAACTACATAGTCTAATTTTTTGCTAAAAGAAACCTTTTTTAAAAACAAAATGAAGATTTAAATTGAAAAGTATCTTTAGAAAAATTATAATTTTTAAAAATACATTTGTATTTCCATATAATTTTTTTGTTCACCTGGCAACCTTTATTTTTATCATAGCTGATAATATTTTTAGAAAAGGGTTCTTTGCAAAACATACAGTGGAGATCTAGATGAAAATATAGTGGTCAAAATGGGTGTGGAAATGCGCTTAACCATAGAGCGCATTATAATATATGCTCTTACATTGAATGCACTCAGTTGTGCGCTTCTATTTATATCGGTTGGGAGGTTTTTATTTAATTTGATTTCATTAGGTTTAATTATATGTACTAAGTTATCTATATGAGAATTGAAAAGGGTCTTTTCAATGTTTAGAAAAAGGGGAATATGGCAAGTATGCTTATGTAGGTACTTTAGGATCCATTTAAGCAAAGTCTTTGAACTCTTCAGAAATTTATTCAGTTTTTTGCAATTAATTTTCTTTTTTTTTTTTTAATATTTATGATTAAGCGTTAACAGCAGTGGAATTTTAATTATCTCTAAAAATTTAAATTAAATAATATTATTCTTGAAGAAAGAATAATTTATAGTTATGGATAGTTGAAAGGGTGATGTATCTGAGATAATTCTTAAAGAGTGGTGTACTGTTAAATTGGAGGGCAAAGAAACTATAAATCACAAGAGCGTTCTAATTCAGCAAAACAATTAATGGACTCTTAGTAAGTGCTGAAATGGATCTTTCCACTTAAAAGTTATAAAATTACTTGAGTTTTTTATGTAGACTTAAAAAGCATAAGGGTAACCTAAAAGATTAGATTAGAAAAGATTGAAAAACAGATAGAAGACATCAAGAGATAAAAGTGCAAACTTCTAAGAATTTTCCAAAAAATACGGTCTCTAGGTCTCTTTCAAAAAGTTTCCTCCTTTATCCTGATATATCGAGTCCATGGAGTTGAAGTTGGAACTTCGGGCATTCTGGTCGAAGCCATCCTTCCACATAAGGTATGTAAGTATTGCTGTTCTCTAACATAAAAAGGTCTATACAAAGGGTTTTTTCAATGTTTTTCAATCATATGAGGAAGATTCCAGCTGCATTTCTTGCACTTAATCTACTTCCAGATTGAACGCTTACCAATTCGTTACTGTAGCATATCCAGAATCACCCTTCCTCACATCACCGCTTGGAACAACAATTCCTCAAAAAACTAATTGTCGAAGCTCAATGCTTTTCACTTTCTGCTCCGAAATGTTGCTTATGTTTCTATGCCTGCTCACTCAAGTTGACGTTTTAAAAATCTCTGAAACTTGAACAAGCTAAATCCCCTCGCTACTTAAAACCTAACATCTCACTTAACTCAGCTCATTTTCTTATAAAATTAAAAAAAAAAGAATCGAAATAAAATTGAAATTCATTCATCTTAATTAATGTCAAAATATTAAAAACTAACAAATGTCTTACTTGTCACGCAACTCCCACGGAGTCATAAAATAATCACCGTGTCTATGCTTTTGAAATATGAGAACGAAATTAACGGTGTTTGCCTTCTGCCTGTCAAACCGAGCAGCATAATAATTTAGGCTTGTTCGATTGTGATACCTTATGTATACATATGTACATAATGTATGCATATGTATGTATCTATGTATGTACGATCGGCTTACAAATCTATGAATAGAATATTCTTAAGCATAAACTTGCATAAAATTATCGAATTGACAATTAATATGCGTTCGGTTGTAATAAAAATGAATCGATTTAAAATTATATATTATGTGGGAATTCTAGAAGCTTGTGTTAGCCTTAGCAGCACAGGTTTTACACAGAAAATCGAATAATAATTCTTAGAAATAGAGACATCAAACACCTTTATGCATTCCACGAGGTATTTTTACGGGAAATTAGTTAAGCTGTCAAATGATTTATGTAATGAAGTAAGAGATGACAGAGAGGGGAAGCACGCGATATCGAGAAGAACGATTTGTCTTGAAGCAATCTTAACGCAGAAGCGTGCTCATTGTTATGGATGGTTAAGGAGATTTTTGAAGAATAGGCTCATTTACGTATACCTACATTATTGATATCTTTTATTATTTGTTTTTTTTTTTTTTTTGTTCAAAGATTGTGTTCTAATATATTTTTTATGGAAATTATGTTATTTGGTGTTACGGGAATTTTAACTGTTTATGAAGCCTTTCCAACTGGGATATTTTTTAATTGGGTCATTTGGTTCACAACAATTTTGTAAATGGAAAGAGGGATTTGTTTAAGTCTTAATTATTTAAACTTTTAGAATAAAACAATCGGAATATAGATAATTAAACGGATTTTGAGTCAATAGTGAGGGATTCATTTATTTCATTTATTAAGTTTCTATGAGATGTTAGCCAGATAAAACAATGAAACTGAAATTAAATTATGTACATATCTAACTTTTAGGTGTTTTATTAAAATTCTTTGAATATCTGGTATTGCTATTTTTTAATCATTTCGCATTTGATTGTTTTGTAAGATTTTATTTCGCCGTGTTATTGTTTAGCAAAATCATTATTTTTTTATATTATTTTGAATTGATATATACAAATTATTATGAATTCTGACAAAAGTATTTTCACCTGCCCAAAGAGAATATTTGCACATCTTCTTTTTGGGATTTTCTCTTGGATATTTTTATCCAAGAGATTATCTCGCTGTGTAAAATAAAGTAAGCAAACATACCTTTTTCATACTTGAAATTATTAAAGGTGCGTTCGCACTGTTTAAGTCCGATCCTGTTCGCGTACTTCCATTTCATGTAGTTTTGGGCATAAAGAGAGTGCTCGCGAGAGAGAAAATTATTTCCCCTTCTTGACAATTTTTACCCGAGAAATTTCTTCGGGCAGAAACCGGCAAGTTCTGCGTTCTGTCAAAAGTCATTTTAATAACAACAAAAAATACAAAATGGCTGTTGTTTACTTTTACTTGCAATTATATTTCTAACTGTAGAAGTGAATTTTGTTTTCAATTAATGACCATCTATTCAAAACCTGTATTTATTGTGTATTGTTTAAATAAAAACATTAAATTAAATTAAATATTTAATTCAAAAAATTTTGTTTTAGTTTAATTTAAATGACTACTTTTTAATTTAATTTGGTTTAAATTACGATTTTTGTTTACTTTTTATTGACGTTTAAAAAGTGGACAATATTTTTGGTTCAAAGTGTTCGTGTACTGCCTTTTTGGACAGGTTCACTTCCTTCTGAGAGAATTTCATACCCACTCCTGAGACTTTGACAAATTGACATTTTTAGTACCGAGAGTACCCGAACAAACCTAAAGTGACACATGCTATTAGTATGATACTAAGGTTGTTCGTTGAGGGGTCACCACAAAGTGTTTTTTTTTTGAAAAACCTGTGAGCAAATTCTGTGTTTTTTGAAACCTGGGGTTGCTCTGTACTCACCCTAACATAGAACGAGTTGAGGTAGCAAATAAACTGCCAAAGTGACATTTCTTTGTTCTGGATTTATGTACGTCCTGCAGTTTATTGTTGAAAAGGATATTGAAAGAATACACAAATGTTATTCAATGATAATTTTAGGTCTTATTAAAAAAAAAAAAAAGTTTTAACTATCAGAACAGCGAACTTTTTGTTTTTTGCTTTAAATGTCAAAAGCTCTCGGGTGTTTTTTTCATAACCGAAAAGCCCAGGTTTTGTTTAAAACTCTTGGGGTTGTCAGGAGAACCTGGCTCAACCCTCTGTAAAGTTCAACGATCGAAGCTACTAAAAACATAAAAAGACATTTAATGATTTTAAATTTGATTAAATGTCAAAAAGATAAAACGATGCTTTCTCCTTTAAAATTGGGAAAATCCTCTTTTTAATCTAGTATCATACTAAAAATGCTTTAACCCTCTACTGCATCCAACACCAATATATGGCTTTTAGTTTTTAAGTTAAGATTTTCGACAGAAAAACAAAAATTTAAAAAACCCTACATTGCATTTGCTGTTAATTATGGCTATGGCACATGATTTGTTTTGTTTCCTTGTATTTTTTTTAGCTGCGAATTCTTCAGTTTAAGTCATTAGTGTGCATGATCACGTGTTGTCGGAAAATTCACTAAATAAAACAATTTTTTAAAAGATACAAGTAAGAGTGGTTGGAAATATAATTGGTTTTAATTATTGAGTTAGTCGATGCATAGCCTAGAAAATAGACATTTTATCAAAGAGCCATATATGTCTGTCTATGCAGTTACGAAAATATAGCTTAAAAATCATCATGCCATATTTGGAATATTGTTGCTCCCACATTTTCCTTCATTTCTTGGACTTTTGCGTAGTAAATGCATGGATTTTATGGTGTAAGAAAAGCGACGTGTACATGGCTCTATTCAAGTTCAAGATGGCAGTAACCGAGCATTTCTGCAAAGTTGGTAAAACGTTCATCAAAAAGAAGGGTCGACCGGTTTCCAACACTGGTACTCCAAAAAGCACGAAAAGAACTTCGGATTCCAGTCCATTGACCCCGACATTCAGCAGAAAAATGCTAAAAAGTCCGTAAAGATTCAGTGGATCATCTTCCAGAATGGAAAAGCGGCAGGCAGCAATGAACAAAGACAGAAATTGAACAAAGACAAAAATTGTTTTATGTCTTTTCATACTTGATAATACCTTGTTATCCATTACCTTTTTTACACTGATCTCTATTATACACTGGATAGCGTATTCATGCAAACAAAATGACTCCAATTGAAGATTGTTATACGGTGCACTTGGCACGAGGTTTGTATAACAGTATAACTTTTTTTTTTGTCAAACTGGCTGAACACAATACACGCGAGTCATGACGCGTCCTTATCTTACAATGTTAAAATTCATAAGATCTCGTTATAGAACGGTGTTCACATTGGACCAGCGTTCGGACTTTACCGCGAAAGCAGTAGATTTACTTCGCTTTTTCATACATTATCAAATCTACTGCATCACTGCGCTTTGCTAACAATGTACTTCTATTTTCGATTTCGATTCTTTTTGCTCGATAGTGGAAATGTCAAGAACGAAACCAACCTTTACAGATGCCTGTGTGGGTAAAAGGGTTTTTGATTTGTCATTTCAGATTGATTTGACAGATTAAGCACAATTTGTTCGAAAACAGGGATCTCTATGTTTTTGATTTTCATTTTTCCACTTTTTGCCACTCTTTTGCAAAAAGTGTTGAATGTAGTAGCCTGTAATATAAATTAAAATTCTACTTCGAAAATTTTGGTTTCACTGCGATTCTTATTTCGATCTACTTCGAAATGCGATTTCTGAAGTCCGAACCCTGCATTGGATTGTCTCCTTCGACTTTTGTTGGCTTCTCTAAACTTTATCTCACTCACACTTCATGGTGAGAAAATGATGGCGAAGAAAGTAAGGATTTTTTGATATGTTGCTTAAGATTATTCATTTTTTTTTGACGTTTTCTTTTGTGATATTATCTCTGTCTGTTCCTTATCTTTGGCACTTAAATCCTACGGAATGCAATCTTTTTAATTGGGAGCATTTTCCTAATAAGATTTATATTTTGTAAGTGAAATGTTTCTAATTAATCCTTCAACGAGAAAAGATTTCTGTTTTAACGACTGCTGCACGTCAAAATGAGTCGGGTGTGTTCACATTAAGTTTTATGTCTGAACAATGGATCTGTAGCCGCAATCCCGATTCTGGGAGTTAAATAGCAGGTGACATTTCTTACGAATTTGCGCAAATTGTCAAAAAATTCCTGTTTGTTAACTCAAAAAAGTTGCAACGAGAGAGCATATCGTGAGAGCAAATGATCCCAACCCCCACCCGAAATATATTTTTGACTTTAATATTCAAAGAACTTCCAACAATGCACGGCTTTCTTTAAAATAACCAACATTTGAAAGTAATGTTTAATTCCTTACAACCATTTCAGAGCGATTATTTATTTTGGTTGTAAGGAATTTGTGAACAAATCGATTTTTTTATGTGATTTTTATTTGTTTAATTTATTGCGTCACTTTGATTAGATTAAAAACAAATTTATTTTAGTGAATAGTTGCAAAACAACAAACAATTATTTTTTTTTTATCCAAGTAACAAAAAATTACAATTTAATAATGAAAAGAAGAAGGAATTCGGAATTCTTTAAGCCCGGCAAGGAACACACCGCCGACGCACCGTGTTCGCCTGATAGAATTAATCGTCTTTAAAGATATGGAATCGAAGCTCGGCTATTTCTAATTAATTATAAGCCAACCCACAAATATTTTTGTTTATTTATTTGCATTATTATTCACTGAAATTTTGGAACTTAACACTCTTGAATAGGTAGATATTTGTTTTCTTTTGACGGTACCAAAAAAAGACTTTCAACTTGCTGAGAAATGTCAAATCATCTTAGTGTGTGTAAATTTTCCTGAAGATTAAAGATTTCATTTGTCTAGAAAAATCGATTTTTTTTTCAAAACCAATCGATTTTTTTCAAAACAGAACCGAATTTTCGGTTGTAAGCAATTCGCATTAGCAACAGACCCATCGCAACATCAGATCAGGAAATAAAAAAATCCAAAGGAAAACAATATCGACTTCGACCAACTCTGCTGGCATCGGACAGTACAAAAATTGTAATATTTCTTCTTTTATTTATTGTTTTCATCCTCACAACAGTCCCAGTCAAAGCCTCAACCATCCGAAAAGAGTTCAACTTAAAGTAAACGAACGGTAAGACATTTTCAATTTTGTCTATTTGCTCAATATAAAATACGACAAAATACAGTACAATATAAGTTTTTTCTTACCATAGTTTGGTTGAAAACGAAGACACTGTCTTCGGCTTTACTCGTCGTAAGTATTCCTATCGTTGTTTCTCATACTTCGTGTTGAATGTAAATGAAAAAGGTTTGAGTATTGAGTGTGGGCATAGCGTTTACGTGTTGGTTCATAGCGTGCGTGAACCAAAGCAAAGCAAATATTTAGTACAGCTTCTTAAATATGATATTGGGGTAGTAAGAAGGACATCAAATATAAACGAAATCAAAAGAAAATATAGTTCCTAAATTTTTGAAGATTGTCTTGTTATGTTATGTATCTAATGTATTTGTATGTATGTTTTGCATGAAAAATACTTTCTGAATATTGTTTTGTCGTTGAATGATTTGGGTAGACAATGTCTAAAATGTCTAATTGACCCTTCGTCAGTGAAAATCTATGGGGATGATGGCTCCATAACGTGAGCAGTAATGCCAAACTCACATAATTCAGTCACGTATTACTCGATAACTGATGCTGTAATTCGGCTCCTGATCTCTCTTTGTATTCTAAATTCATGTTTAATAATAATGTCTGTATTTTCTGTTTACGCAGCCCTGTGAATTAGAAAATTTATCAAAAACAATAATTTCGCTTAAATCGTGTGAAACGCATTTAGAAATCAGTTCTTTAAGAATTTATAAATAATTTATAAACAAAATCACATACCAAAAAAAAAAAAAAAAAACTATACCATTTATCAGAATATTAGTGTGTTGTTGATCCGAACTAATTCAATTGGTTGACACAGTTTTCATGTATCTCACTATGGCCAATTTTTTCGATAATATTATACAATGCTTTATAAACCGTTAATCTCTATTAACAAATTATTTAAGCTAAGATTATTTCTAAGCCATTAAAAAACTCAAGACAACTAATTAATATATTTAAATTAAAGAACACTTCGAAGTAATTTACGCAGACTATCGTTGTGTCTTCATACTTGGTCCAGAAGAACAACATCTTCTTCAAGCCACAACGATACAACTGGTTTGTAAATACAAACAAAAAAAAAAAACTGTTCAAGTTGAAATGGTATTAGAACGGTTGTCCTGCATTCGATTCGGTCTTTTATAATTCGATAAACATAATTTTCATAATCTTCATTCCACAAGACTTTGTAAAGGTACTGTTGTTATGACTTTGCATTCTTAATAAATAATTTATGCAAACTCAACTCTGCGCATTCATTTTGATGCAGTGTGCGGCATACTTTTGATAAAATACAAAATGAGATTTTTTTAAGATTGACATTGACAGCCATGGAATGGAAACTATAATAATAGTGGAATTATAGTTTATGATCCACAAGCTCTATTGGATCTATAAGAAAAAGAAATGGATTATAAGCACTATTGTAAGTATTAATAACTCAAATTTTTATGATGAGAACATTTTATCGGTCATGAACGTAAGGATTGAGTTTAATTACTGTTTTTTTGTTTGTTCAATTTAAGAAGTCAAGGTGGTACCCTATTAAAAAAAATTTCTTTATGACTTAAACACAGTTATTTTCTTAGGAAACTGTAAAAATAAAAAAATAAAATTCTACACAAATGATAAGGTCCGGTAGTGGCCAAAATTATATACGATAACGAAGAAAAAAGAAAATTAGAAGGAATACATTTTGTTTGAGTGAAGCTATTAAATATAGTTTTTTTTTTAATTTTTAAATACACTAAATTTAGGGATTGCGACATTGTCTTAATTTTGCTATCTTTCTTAAATAACTAACCTGTGTCGTTAAAGTTATTGTAGTAAATGCTGTTACAGCGAAGTGGATTAAACGCAGAGATTATTTTTCTCATGTGTTCAAGTGTTTTTATTCAATCACAACGCAAAGATTTGAAACACAAGATTTGTCATAAGATTGGAAAACATGTGTTTGTTTTGTAGGTGATATACTCTCATCTTACATCACCGATCCGAACCGAACCGTATCTGCTCTTATTGGAGCTCCCACTTAAACGCATGATTTTATCACCAAAACCTGGTTCTAAAACAGTCATTAAAATATTTTATTTAACGACAATTTAATTAGAGTATTAGGTATTAACTGTTTTCGATTTAATTTTTTAATAACTAATGCTGATTTATTTTTTATAGTTATGACACTACAAAATGTATATAAATTTAATTTTATTGCCATCAAGATTTTCATGGATGAGTATCAAGTTTTTTAATCTTCCTTGAAATCAATAAAAAAAAATTGATTTTTATGTTAAGAAGTTTTTGAGAATTATGATTGTCGTTTCATCGTTGAAACGGTAACGATATTCGACTTAAATCGGCTTGAAATTTCAATGAAAGTTATTCAAAGACTGCTTCGATATTAACAGAGTGGTATCTACTTGTAACCGTGAGTAATTCGGGTGACAGGTTTATTATTCTAAATTTTTCATGTGACTTCTGCATTCTCCTACTTGGTGTTCAATAAAAATCATGTCACGAAGCTTTTCAACATGTCTGCTGAGTGACCTAATAAAAATAAAAAGAATATTTCAGTTCTGACAAATTCCAGATTCTCCAGGGATTTTGATGTCTTATTCTTATGAAAACCGTTTTTTGCAATAATCAATTGCTTGAACGCAGTTGATTTTTTTTTTTTTTGCTTTTCTTCTGCTATTTTCGAGTTTTAGGTTTTTGAATGATGATGAACATTTCACAGAACGAAGATTTCTCTCAAGACGTGCGGAAACTTAACTTAGCTAATGCTTACCTCGGTGATATGCAGGTTTGAAGTGAGCTTATACTCTATATTGACCGCTTTCATGAACAAAAGACATGATATTTGTAATTGTTTTGAATGTCCGCCTACTGCCACACCCACATTTCTTTTTTAAGTAAATGAATGTTTTCCTTATTTGACGATATTGAAATCGTGTAGGTATTTAAGCTTTGGAGCATGAAATTTGTATTTTTATAATAAATCTTCTAGCTTTTATACAAAAAAAAAATGAAGTGAAAAATGAACGAAGCGATTGAAAAAAAAAAGTAGAAAATAGTTAATTTTGGCCCACAAGTAACACAGGATTAAGTGAGGGGGTAATATTTTATTAAATAAAATAAAGATATTACATAATAATGGCTGTTATGAACAGTTGCTCAAAATTCCGCTGAAGTATGAATAAAATTCATACTAGCAATTTTATGGCGCCTGCTCACCTTTTTGGGCTGTGCACCTGTTCTGAGCAAATGCTTCCTTTGATTCATATCACCTATGTCAAACGAACATATTATTCACTGTTCATTTCAACAAATGCGCTTTATTATTCTGAGATTAAATTTACTCTGAAAAGTTCGAGTATTTCTGTTTCCATATAATTTTCTACATAAAACTTAAAAAATTAAATACATTTTAAAAAACAAAGAGCATCAATAAAAGTGGGGTTTTATAAGAGTTTGAAAATTATTCTTCAGGCTTTCACCTAACCAAAAACTAAAACCCATATCTGAGAGAAAATACGTCAACTGACAACCCTGGTGAAATAGATCTAGGCAAGTGAATAGAATCTAGTACTTAATTTAATTTTCAATTGATTGCCAAAATTTTGAAACAAACATTTTCGCGCTTTGAAAAGAAAATCACGATCAGGGTCAGAACCTCAGTAGTAAAATTTCGGAGCAGATTTGTAAGAAAAGTGGAGTAAATATGAAATTTCTGGAGTAGATTTGAAAACGAAAGAAAAAACCTTCAAAAATTGTATTTTTAACAAAAACAAAATGAATCACATACACAAATTCACTTTCAGAACTGAAGAGAATTTTAAATTTAGACATTCATAGCCAGAGTTGGTTAGAAAACTGAACAACACAGCCCTTTCATATAGTTTGGCTAAAGAATTTGTGATTTTATTAGTGTGTGAAAAAAAGAGTAGATCTAAAAATAACGAAGTGGTGGAGCAGATTTATTTTCTTTCTCAAAATTGGAGTAAATTTACTCCGATTGGAGTAAGGTTCTAACGCTGATCACGATCAAAGCTTTCTTCATTATTATTTGCTATTCATGACGCTGTCTACATTTAATTTACTCTCGCTTCCACTTCATTATTGCAAGAAAGAGGAAGATAATGCTGGATTTACACGATTGATGACAAATTGGCAGTACTCTGTCAGATAACTGTCAAAAAACTGACAGAAGAATGGAAAAATTCATCCAGCATAATGCTCTGGATTTACACGACTGACAAATTGGCAGTTTTTTGTCAATAAACTGCCAAAAGAATGAATTTGTCCATTCATATGACAGTTTTTTAATAGTTTACTGATATAATACTTGCAATTTGTTAGTCGTGTAACTCCAGCATAAATCAGCCGAGCTTATAATTTTTTGATTTTCAAATATTCAGGGTGTCCCGTAATGAGTGGATAATACTGCAGCTGGTGATAGCTGGCCTTATGACTGCTCAGAAAAAAAATATAAAAAAAATATTTTTCTTGTGGTCTCCATGGTATAATTTATTTTCGAAAAATGTTAAAAAATTCAGGGTCTCCTAAAATACCTAATTACAACGGCCACCCATAAAGGATTCTTGTTATTTTTGTATTTTTATAATATTTTTGAATAACCGTTCTAAATGATGGGTAGTAAATTTTAACACCAGCTGATGCATTTTTTGTGTTATAATTTTTTAAAATAATTTTTTTATTCAAAAATAATTCAATATTTTTTTTCACCAAAGTTTGAAAATTAATAAAGAGAAAAAAATGTATGAGAACATAAGTGGCAAATTTGATAAAAATTGGCCTGTTTAATGTACTTTCCAAAATGGTATAACACATGTTTGTGTCTACAACCATGACCAATAAAATTGGCATTTAATCTACTAAAGTAGTTTTTTAACATTTTATCAGATGAAATTAAGTTACAAAGTTAAGTAAACACTACGACGACGAATAAAATAAATTTTAATTTTTATTGCATTTAAAAATAACCGTTATTAAATAAAGGCACTAACATTTAACACTAGTTGCTGGATTTTTTTTTAATAATTTTTTTAATTAATTTTTTAATAAAAAAATGATTAAATATTTATTTTGAT
Source organism: Leucozona laternaria (assembly GCA_932273885.2). Taxonomy (NCBI): domain Eukaryota; kingdom Metazoa; phylum Arthropoda; class Insecta; order Diptera; family Syrphidae; genus Leucozona; species Leucozona laternaria. Next base: position 13,758,460 of record OW026368.1, on the reverse strand, counting down.
GTTTGATGACAACAAAAATTGAGTTGGAAGGAAAAGTCAATAGATATACCAGTGTCACTATTATGTCTGCTAAGTTCACTAACTAAAATAATAGTATGCACTTTCAAAAAGGTTTTGATTTAGGTATGGGAAATGCGATAAATAAAAACAACAGTATTAAAAATTATGATATATTTGTAATTTAAATAAATTTATATTAAATGTTCAAACTGTCCCCCATTCACTAAGATACAGGCTCTGCATCTTCTAATGAAGGACCTCTCAATAAAACAAGCATATTGGCGCTCATTTATTTTCATCACAGCGTCTTGAACACGACGACGCAATTCCGTAATGGATGTAATTGGTTTAGTATAAACCATTTCTTTCAGACATCCCCAGTAGAAAAAGTCCAAAGGATTTAGGTCTGGCAAACGTGGTGGTCACAAAATTGGGCCCAGACGGCCTATCCCCGTCTTGCAATCACCCGTGTGATGTAGTTGAATCTGCTTCAATTTCATTCAGCACAATACGATCAATTTCTTCTCGCGGTAAACGTCCTCCGCTAGTACCGCCCAGTCCATTACCAGGCATTCGTTCTTCTGAAAAACATTGGTGGACTCTGATGAACACTCGATAGTCCGGATGTCGCGCATTTGGATATCGCTCTCTATAGAGAGCTGCAGCTGCGTTAGCGCTTCCTCTACATTCCCCGTATATTAAATGCATATTCGCATACTCCAGCGGCGTATACTGTGACATTCTTAATCAGTATTAATTTAATCAAATTCAAAAATTCGTTTAAGTGACGAAACCAGTATAACAACGTTATACGTTACGTAATGACAGAGAATTGACAATATTTGCAAATAATACTTTTATATGCATTTTAATGCCTATTTTATTACAAGTCAATTTTTATTTGAGAAAGTGTTAAAAATCTTCTCTAGTAGATTAATAGCCAATTTAATGTGTTAGTGCCTTTATTTAATAACGGTTATTTTTAAATGCAATAAAAATTAAAATTTATTTTATTCGTCGTCGTAGTGTTTACTTAACTTTGTAACTTAATTTCATCTGATAAAATGTTAAAAAACTACTTTAGTAGATTAAATGCCAATTTTATTGGTCATGGTTGTAGACACAAACATGTGTTATACCATTTTGGAAAGTACATTAAACAGGCCAATTTTTATCAAATTTGCCACTTATGTTCTCATACATTTTTTTCTCTTTATTAATTTTCAAACTTTGGTGAAAAAAAATATTGAATTATTTTTGAATAAAAAAATTATTTTAAAAAATTATAACACAAAAAATGCATCAGCTGGTGTTAAAATTTACTACCCATCATTTAGAACGGTTATTCAAGAATATTATTAAAATACAAAAATAACAAGAATCCTTTATGGGTGGCCGTTGTAATTAGGTATTTTAGGAGACCCTGAATTTTTTAACATTTTTCGAAAATAAATTATACCATGGAGACCACAAGAAAAATATTTTTTTTATATTTTTTTTCTGAGCAGTCATAAGGCCAGCTATCACCAGCTGCAGTATTATCCACTCATTACGGGACACCCTGTATAAGTGTCAGTGAAGTAAACAAATAAAGCCATAATTTTGTGTGTTTCTGATACAAAATTTGAAAGAAATAATGACAAAATTTTCAACCTCTTCTACAACTACATACATATGTAGCATTCAAGAGAAAGGAACTCTTCTGATTAGCAAACAAACTCCACAAAAGAAAGTCGTTTAAGGTTAATCATCATATTTTGTCCTCACTTCAAAAACCTACACTGCACCCATCAGTTCTTAATGTAACTCCTTACCTAGTTTGTTTGCTTTTGCACATTTCAAACACGGACCTTACCCTAACCGCCCGTCATAATACTTGTTCACATGTAATTATGATTTATGAAATTGGATATTCAGCTGATTATATATGGTGTAGGAAGGTATGCATACATATATATTATATACTAATGGAGTTGTTCTGTTAACTCTGCAATCATCATTTACTTTAGAGTTGGAAAAGAGATGACCCTCTATTAACTATTTAAACGGTTCATCTGTAATTTCACCACCATCAACATGATATAAGAAAGTTTACGCTGTACACTAAAGCGTATAACCAAACCACAAGAACTAGAATTTAGGCAAAATTTTAAAAACGACGCACGTTTGCCCATTACCTACTTTAAGTGTAATATTATGTGGTTGATTAATGACACTGCTCTGGGAAGAAATAAGAAGGAATCTAGACAAATTTATGGAAAGAGCTTACAAGTTTTGATATTTAATGAAGGCTTAGGTGTTAAATAAAACACTTATAGCTGATGCACCATGCAACTAATATAGTGCAACAGATTAGGTAGTCTATAATTCAAAATAATGACAGCAGAGGTGAGAATTTCTTGATTTTATAAATCAAATGGATGCAATCAAAACTAAATTTAATTTGAGTTAAGTTTTTGTGGGAATCAAGGTTCCCTTTAAGTTATTATAAAAAATGTTCCCTTTCTTCATGACCTTGTTTATAGTTGTTATAAAAAAGATAATGACCACACCGAGTAAGCTGACGATCAATAATTGTTTTTTAGTATAAGAGTTGTAACATTTCGGAAATGTTTTCAACCTTCTTTAGACCCTTGGATGAATTTGTCACTTACCCCAAAAAAGGCAGTACCACTGACATGATGGCAATGTTTTGGTTAAGGAATTTTCTTTCGAAGTTTCAGTTTGCAAATTTCCCTTTAGCGTTTACTTTCACCTGAAAAAGGCAAGTAAACAATGTATCGGTGAGGAATGTATCAGTTTAACAATTGATTGCATTTGCCTATGCTCACTCTTCAACTCCGTTTAAAAGATTCTCTCGAAGTTATATTTTTTAATCATGCTATCTCTTTAAATTTCAAGATGGGTTCTTACCTAAGGGTTTAGACTCTTTCTCTATCTCTTGGACCTCCTTATGCGATGTATGGTTGCGTGTCCCACAAAAAGTTCATCACTCGTGTATCTCTCACTGTACCGCCATCCCCAAACCAAAATCAACCCAGTGATGGTACATGAAATTAAAAATAATACCTTCGGTAAAATTAAAAAAATCCCAATTTTTTCCCTAAACCGACACAATACACAAAATGACACTTGAAGATAAGAATTGAGATAGTGGTTCACAAAAACTAATACGCTTAAAACATACAAACGCTCAAAAAGCTCTTGAAATTTATTCTTAGAGGAAAAATTTTTAGAAACAAATTCGTTTGAGAAATAATAAATGAAGGGTGAATGGTAAAGTTAAAAAATAGAGAAATATTTAGTAAAACAATTCTGAAAGTATACCAAAACTTTCAAATTTAATTCTATTTTCCCACGATGTCCGCTTTGGAATCGGGAATCACTACATTGACGAATTTTTCCCTACGTCTACCATCACTGAACCAATCGCATTGACAGTTCGGATAGTGTTTTATTGGTTGCCACTCTAAGCTTCTTCTTTTTTAATTATCAATAAATTGAAAAAGCTCCTACCTCTCTTATGCTGGATTTACACAACTGACATATTGGCAGTATTTCTATCAAAAAACTGACAGAAGAATGAAAAAATTCATTCTTTTGGCAATTTACTGACATAAAACTTCGGCTACTCTGGCTACAAACTTCAAACCAGTATTTTGGTAATAAACCTACATAATTAAAAAAATGTATGTATTCATTTCAAACTTTCTGAGCCTCTCTAAATAATATCAACAATATTTCATGGTTCTCCATATCAGCTCTGTTGTGTTTTCGCTGGAACTCCAAGTATTTCGCTGTAACAAAAGTATTGTTACATCTTGTTAAGAACGTGACTTTTAGAAAATTGACATTTTTGCCATGTTCATATATTTCTTTTCATAGATAATGACAGTTATTCCATATTTTCTCGATAAGTTAGATGAGAAATACAGTTGTTTGTTTAAAAAGGATTTTCTAGTGAACATTTCCGCATCATTAACTATATTCCCTTTGAAAATTATCATTTGCCAGGAAGTCAAAACACGTGCCATGTCTTGTGCACTGCTGTCACCTAGAGATGGAAATGTCTCAAAACAAAAAAAACGGCGCCATTACCTTTCTGGTGGGCGAAAAATCTCCATCGCACGGAAAACCTCTATAACATAGAACTTCTATTGCTCCCACACTTCTTCGTTTAAGGAATCGAAACGTGCCAGAGCTTCTCCATAAAACCTTGAGTGATCTTCTTTCCTCAAATGAAGACCATAGAATTCTGATAAGATTTAAAATGCGATTTATATAGAATTCCAAAGAAAACCGTTGCGTGAACAAACACACAAGCAAACACGGAAAAAAACGGTACCATAGTTATGGTCTGTACTGTAGTAGAAAAACCCACCGCATAGCCTTTTAAGGGCAGGAATACTGTATTTTATCAAAGCCCCATACACTCCATACAAAGGTTTTCATCTTTATTACTTTAATTAATTTCTTTCAGTTGCGAATGCGAATACTATGGAAGTTCACCTCTCTCTCTCTCTGTTTTCTTTTTCAGATCCAATAGCAATTAAATATCGTCACGTCCGAACACGCGTAATGTAATGCAATCGGCTGAGGACCACGTTCAGAAGAAGAAGAAAAAACCCATCAGCAGCCTCAGAGAATAGAAAAGAATATATCCAACGACAACGACTGTACGACGGGTAAGTGATGAAGAAGACGTTTCATTTTATTGACCATATATGCGTTCTAGACCGCCCCAAAGGTGTATGCGCAGTAAGTTCGGTTAGAAAATAATTGCTTATAGCGGTCACTAGACGAAGAAGAATACACAGGTGCGCATCACGTTGTTAATTTAACTCAAAACCAAATCAAACTTGCGGCGATGCGATGACGCGAAGATCAACGATGACGATGATGCCATGCGCATCTATGAAACGATCTCTTTGCACAAGATTCCGCATCAGAATCATCTTCAGCACCTCTCATATAGTTTGATGCTCTTCTCCAACAGTCACATCAGCCAGCTTAGTTGATGGAATACCTTGTTGTAGTTCATTGTTTGAGTTTGACTGCGCGACAGCATTAGCATTTAAGTTACGTGAGCGGAATTCTTTAGGACCGACTGACGACGCGAAGCGATGGGCACACGGTCTCCAGATTCAAACTCCCAGATGGTGTTAAGATAGACAGATTGATTACCAACGGAAGGGAAATTATATTCCCTCCAAACTGCGATGGAAATAGCTTTGCCTGTTGATGATGATGGAGCAACACAGAAGTTGCTTCCTCTTCCATCAGCAGCAGCAGCATATCATGGTAATTGGTTGCACACACAGATTATGTTGGTTGACTGCTTATGGTGTTAGGCATTAAATGTTATTCCTGGCTGGATACTCTCCAACATGGTTAAGTGACGGTTACGCTGAGAAGGTTTATGTTTTTTTTTTTTTTCTTTCTTCTTCTTCACCTACCCTCTAACGTACATTGGTATGCTGTAAGTTGGCGTGTGTTCGACATGAGTCCGCTAATGAGTGGTTCATTTGAATCCAACGGATAAGTGGCTTGTATGTCACTTTTGCAGGAAATTTCTGCCCAAGGGGCATTTAAAGGAATGCAGCCCGGACCCGGACTAGTACTAACGACTAGTGACTGACGACTGACCACAACCCAGACCTAGTCTTCCATACACAGACCCGTAATTGATAAATAATTTTTGCACATGAAGGATCTTGGTTTTTGCGGTCAGGCTGGTTTCTTCTTTTTTTTTTGTTCAATTTAATTTTAAACCTGTCATTAAAAAACACTCGCGTTTCTAGTTATGGTCGCTATATTATCACGGATGGACAAAGTCAACGGTTTTTATTTACTGATCAAATTTAAAGGGTTTACTAGAAGTAAATAAGCGGTTATGTTGATCTTAGATAAGCATACTAAATAAAGAAATTGAATAGACACGCAATCTCTTGAGAGGTAGATGCAAAACAGTTGGCAAGTTTGCGGATGAGTAATGAGCTACTGGTTTTATGTCAACCAAAGAAACGAGGAGTTGGTGTTGATGGCTGATGGGTTAAGGTGATTTTTGTTTTTATTTTAGGAAATTACAAAAACAAATTAAGTATGGCATTTAACTTCCTGGATTGACACGGTTTTGCTATTTAACTTCAAACCCATATGAATAACAAAATGAGGGGATTTTTAAGGATGGAAAAACTAATACCGGAAATATTATTAGCTAAATCTGAATTGGAAGATCAATCAAATTATCCAATTATCAAATATTTATATATTTTTAAATTTGATGTTACTAAGACAAAACTCGATATGACAATGTTGTTTGATAGAAGATAGAATACGGACAGTTAGATTTTAAAATTGTAATATAGGAAATATTTTCGTCTCATGAGCACCATCGCGTCGTTATATGTTTCATGTCTTTCCCCACTTAATCGCTGCTTTTTATAAAAGCTTTCCTGGGAAAAAGGTATATGCATTCCAACTTTAAACCAATTTAAATGTATAATCCTTGTGCTTCGGCTTAAACTTGAGGACAGTTTTGAACTAACTGTCAAATACAAACAGAGATTCCTTCTTTAACCAAACTACACGAATGTGGAATTCTTTAACTAGCTCTATTTTTCTCTCCCGTTTTGGTATTCAATTCAAATTTTATGTACATCGTTATATCATTCTAAACTATATCCTACTTTTTGACCCCTCGCATTGTGTTAAGCATATGTTAAGGGAAGTTATTACCCATCAAGTGCACGCTGTCACAAAAATATTCAATATAAAGATAGGAAACTTTTGTGCGCTTAACCCTCCAAAACGCATTTGTTGACATTGTTGTATTCGAAATTTTATTTCGTTGCCATGAATAATATTAGTGTAAAACCGAAGAGTTATATCTTTAGTTATTTTTAGCATATGTGGCGAACGTCCAGAATAGTTTGTGTTAATTTTCCGAGAATGTCTTCTATTCATAACTTGAAGTACTTGTTCAATATTCGTAGTTTATTGCGTATTCTAAAAATCAATCAGAGACTACTCAAATTAAAGGAACGAACAGAACTAATATTTGAGAAAAGGAATTTCAAAACAAACAGAATTTTTGAACTGTCAAGCACTGTCTTAGTGAATGTTTTTGATTTGCAAAATTCTGGACAAATTATAGACGTACATATGTATGTTACTAAATATTTAATATTATTATTGAAGAGCATTACAGGTATAATACATATCTACATTTTAAGAGTTGTGTTTCAAATTGTTAACATAATATGCGTCAGCTTCTCATAGTGCCGAAGATAAATTGCTTCCTTTGAAAATAGAGAAGGAACACCCCCAAAGTTCAATAAAAAAGCGGAATTAGCTGTTGGTTTTAAAACCGGGGTGCAAACTCTTCAAAACAGCGAAGATTACTTAGTCACCAAAACACAAGGAATAGTAGATGCGTGTTTAATTCAAGCTGCATTTCCAGCAAGTGGTTATTGGGAATCATGTAGAACCAGAGCGTGCTAAACTGGTCTGGAACACTATGAATAAATTCAAGAAAAGGCCAATGAATTTCAAGTAGAAACCCACCATATTTCCACTTTTCAAAGCCGCATATGATAGCATTCAGCGTCAGAAGTCCAAATAATGGCGATGACCGAAATCGGGATCCCAAAAAAAATTGATCAAGTTCTGATGCATTACATTGGAAAATACACAGTACAATGTACAACTTTCGTATTCCAAAAAAAGCAAGGAGAATCGCTATCATTTCACCTCTTCAATTTTGCCAATGGCGTACGTAGCATTTTGATCAGAGGGCGAGGTTAACCTCACATTTATTTTATCTTTTAAAAAAGATATCCGTCGTGTCAAAAATCGTGAAAATAATTCAGATGAATGGTGCCTTTTAATAAATGAGTGTCTTTTTTAACCCTAAAGGTTACCACAGTTTTTAAAAGAAACGATATTTCAAAACATCACCACTTCACGGCATTCCGACAATGCGCCAAGAAGTAAATGTGGTTGAAAAAAAAATTTTAAACCCAAATTTTATTTATTAAACAATGCAGTGAATTAAATCCTTTGGAACCTAGATCTAGTCAGAAATAAACACTTCAACTGAACTGGAATTAGCTCTTATGCAAGATAAGGGGGTAAGCACCCCCTACTAGAAACCCCATGCGTATACGCCTTTCAAGCTTGCTTCTTTTAAACCACTTAAAAACCACATTCCATTGAACTGGAGCTGTATACGTACTAAAATTTCATTAAAAAAGTGATGTAATTAGAAAGCAAAATACCCCTAACAAGTGCTTAAAATTATTTGTTTCGCAATCAATATTACTTGCTCAAAATTTTACGATGAAAAATAAAAAAAAAAATTTCTTCCGCATATTACAATCTAGTTTCAAACTTCAGTATAGCTTGGTCACTAAGGCCTCAAAATCAGGTTTCATTTTTATACTTCTCACATTCAGATCTTATCAAAAGTTTCTCTTTTCTTGATAGCACCTTTCGTAGGATTAGTCACTTGATTGTAGTAGCTTGAAACAAATCCTTAAAAACAAAAACTTAACTCACATAATTTTCTATTTCTCTCAATCCAATTGACAGTCAACCCCCTCAATTGACCTCTACACCAGAATTAAACTCAAAACACCCACTCATCTCATTTATTTCGCTCGATAGACAGTCCAAACACTCGATCATCTCATTGATTCTATCGGCTAATATCGTTTACGTGCCCTCTCAGCCTCTCAAGTTGTTAAATAGCTTCGATTACATTACGAGTCTGCACAATAAATAGTCCACGCCGGCCGCCGCCGCCGCCGTTACCACGCCACCAAACCATCCACCACGATAAAATATACACAAAAGCACCTACAATTAAAATTTCACTACACAGAGCCCCCTGGTGCCAAATCTACCCACCACACACTCAGCCCCAGCCCAGCCATAGCAATGGTTAGTTTAGTGCGCTTCTCGAGGTATTATCGCAATTTGCCCGTGCTCACCCAGCTTCCATTGACGTTCCGGAAATTGGTTCATTTCCAGCTATATGCTGCAATTTACTGCTGCAACGGACCCAACTACGCGGCGGCCGACGTCGATGCAAACGCATTTTGAGAGAATCTGCTCCATGGCTAGGCAAAACCAGCTCACTGGACTAAGAGAGATGTGGCAATTAATTTAAAAACACCTGCAGGCATTTTTCACTGCTCCGCATGTGGGACAGAGCACAGAGGCGAGGGCTTTGCAATTTCATTTACCTCTGTTTCGACCAAGTCAATGCCTCGAGACAGGGATAACCCCTTACACTACCTGCTGCGGCAATGCACATAATGTGTGACACAAGACAGAACAGAATCCAGTGGGCTGACAGCCATCAGTATGGTGGTTGATGTCTACTCTGCTCTGTCAAAGGGAAGGTCGTTCCTGCGAAATGGCTAACATTCTGCAAGATAATTATTTGTAAATTGCTGTCATTTCACAGCTTGTCTGGGCATTTGTTTGTTCTGTTAGCTCACAAAAGTCGTGCAAATTAGGTATTACCCCTCTATACCCAGAAGTCCGCAAGATGCAAGTCCATGAAAAAAATATAAGGCAAGGTCTTTAAGAGATCGTTAAAAAGTTATGGCTTTGCAATAAACAAGTATAGGGATCCCGCACAAAGTGAATAATTGAGACATCAAGGAGAACGACCGACGACGACGGATGACCGACACGACGCGACGCAATGAAGCACTAGTTGGAGACTTGCGGTCTGTAACAATAATTATAGGTTTAGATTCATATAGTTTGCAATTAGGTTGTTGTTCGATTTTATTGCGAGCTTAGGTGCGAAACGATATCAGATCACATAACCCGTGCGACCGTAAAGAGAACAACTACAGCTATTAAATTTATAGGGGATTTGAGTGAAGTCGTAAAATGAAATGCACTTGTTCTTAGAGTATTAAAATGATGTTAAAAGTATAATGGACGGCAATTTTTGTTTAATACTTAAGACTTACAATTAGTGTTACAATAACTTGTGAATTATTTGATCCTAATAAATTCACTGTTAAATTTCTTACTCTGGAAACACTCATGTTAGAGAAAAAACTCTCAAGAGAATTGTTTGGCAATAAGAGAAAGCCAACTTGAAAGTTCTCAATTATTTCTTCAGGAACTTTATCTGGTCACTATTCTTCTTCGATAGTTGTAGTAGTAGCCCGTAGCATGTCATAATGGCTAGCGCGTAGGACTGTTACGCTGAAGATCTGGGGATTGACTCTCAGCCTTTTCCCTCTAAACACAGAAATGTTAGTTGGTAAGAATGGAAGAGACCTATTCCATTCTTACCAACCAACAACACGCCAAACATGAATGGTTCGAGAGTTGTAAGTCACTACACTAGGCCCTGGTTCTCCACAAGCTGTGGGATCACCAAAAGAAGAATTTTAATTGCTTAACTAAATAAAATAATAAAGCGGAAAAGTTTCTTTGTTTGTTTGTATGTCCGGGATAATCTCGGAAATAACAGATCCGATTTTGAAAATTCGTTTTGTATTTGAAAGGTTATACTTTAAGGATGGTTTAAAGACAAAACATTTTTTTAAATGTTTTGGGGTTAAGTTGGCTATGAACCAAAAACGGTAGGTATCCGATTTTTTAAATTGTTTTTATATTTGAAATATAAAAGATGAACAAAGAGGAAAGCTGACTTTTTATTTTTCAAAATTTAGTTTTCAATAGGGTAAAGTGGGGTAGACAAGAAAAAATGATATCTGATTTTCAAAATAATTTAGTGTTTGAAAGGTTATATTTAGAGAATGGAGTAAGAGGGTCGCTTATTGGCTATATTTTAAAAAAAAATTCATACTTCATAGGATGAACTGGAGTTAAACACAAAAAAGGGGTGTCCGTTTTTAAAAATAGTTTTTTTATGTTTGAAGAGTTATATTTCAAGGATGGACTTAGAGGATAACTTAACGGCTGAATGTTTTATAAAATGTAGCTGTATATAGGGTGAAATGGGATAAGAACAGCAAAAAACACAGCAGATTTAAAAAAATCTTTTTTTTTGAAAGGTAATGCCTAAGGATAAGACTAGAGAAATGCTTCGTTCGACTTGAAAAAAAAACTCTGTGTGCCCGAAGTATGTCCACCGCTACGCTGGAGGAGTGTGGCCATGAAAAATACTGTTACTAACAAAACTGTTATAAATTGGCAAGTCTAGAGTCACTTCCAATAATTTAAATATGGCCTAGAATGATAAATTTAGGACCATAGGTAAATAGAGCATACTTTACTTTTTATAAAGTGGGGGCCTAGCGACGCAGGTGGTAATTTAGTTTGCAAAACTTAGGTTCTACTAAGTCACCAGCGGACCAGATAGTTATAAATTAAATGCTGGTGTACCCCAGGGCTCCGTTTTAGACATCTCTGATTCTCTTTTTCGAATTCATTAATGAATCTGAAACTTCTAATCCATAAATTTTGTAGAGTCGCATCCTTGATGTTCTCATAGGACATGTAAAACTATGAGGATAGCAGATCATAAGCTCGTTGAATTCTAAACTTGACAGCATTATTCATGTTGAGTGGGGAACTCAAAAACCACATAGAATTGAATGCTTCTTAAACCCGCTACAGTCGTTAGTCGTTAAAGCAAAACCTAGAAGCATTTCCCCTATTTTATTAGTGGCACTTGAATTGAGGTAACTGAAAAACTTTCCACCTTCTGTGCCGGCTGAATGATTTCATATTCGAAACTATTTTTTTTTTGCTATTTCTTGATAGCCTTTCCTTTTCTTCAAAATTAATTTTCTATTTCAGCTCGGAACTTTGGTTAAGATTCCAATTCGCCCTTGTTATCAGGCAGTTTGTTGAATTTCAGAAAAAAAATTTTATATAGTTCTATTGTAAAGCAAGATCGCAAATGGCCTACAGACATACGTAATTTTATCTGTGATGTGTCTTGTCTTGTCTAATGGCTTCTTGGGAAATATTGTTGAATGATATCCAAAAAACATGTACAAAAATTAGCTTTGATGATGTAACCCATACAATTCACGATTTTTTGATAGCTTTTACGTGTCTGGCTGTCGTTAAAAGCCCCACTGTAGGTGACTGACAAGTGACAAGTGTCCAAATAAATTTATATTAACTACCACCATACCTAAAATATATTTAAAATTAGCTTTGATTTACTTCCGAAACTTTGCAACATTTGTATGCGCCTTTAGCACTTGTTGCCTCCCAAAATCCCCCTTGATTCAAATTTTTTAATATCAATTCGATCTTATACCAACCTGATTCATAGAAAAAATGTTTGCTTTGATAATATTACATAATATGTTTAGGTATATAGGTGGCCTTAGTATCGAACCAACGTTTTAAATCAAGTGTAACTGCCATTTCTTCGACGGCTGTCATTTCTGCTCTTTTCTATCAAGAAATCAATAGGGTTTGGTATTTAATTGGGTCAGATAGCCATAGCCAGTATTTTACTCGCTGGTATCGTACTTTTAAAATGAATCTTTTTTGTCTTGAACTTGAACCCTTACCCTACATAGGTATTAACAGTATTACCATCAATCACACAGAGCCATTGTACCTAGTGGTAAAATATTAAAATAAAAAAAAGACCTGTTAAATATCATCTCATTAGGTATGGACATACATACAAAAACCTTAACATACAAAATAAAGCCATTGAAATCTCACAAAATCAGTAGCCGTTATTCATTCAATACTTTCATCTAGAATTTAAGCTAATAAGCCAAACGATGACACAAGTTTGAAGCCTATATATGTAGACATAAAATAAATTGCTTTTCTTCTCCTTCTAAACCTTTCTATAGTGTTAGAACTTTCCGCGATCTATAGGAAACCAATAAATTCTTACTTGTGTCTCGAAATGATGTTGTTTTTGTTTCTTCAAATAAAAGAACACCGGATAGTACCGTTTTTCGTTTTTCGTTTTGAATCCTATAATCTATCCCAATCAATAATCAATGTTTGGGATTCATAAATTTACTATTCCAAAAGAGTCCATATCCATAGACCCATGTAGGCAGATAACGCATAAATGATTTAAGCTCCATAATGTCATTTGCATATTTTGACGTGAAAATAACGTTTTTTTGTGTCGATACAGTGATGATATACAGTAAAACTTGGATTAACTATTTATTTTTTGAAGAATTGGTCAATTTTAAGACATAAGTTATATGTAGATGAAATAAATCAATATGCTAACCGGGCATCAATACTAATTGAGGTGTTTAAATGAGGCTTTTGTTTAGTGGCAGCTTGCAGTTACAGTTACATGAGGTATGGACACAATCTTCGGTGTGAAACAGACAAAGCCTTTGTTTCAATTATGTACCGTTCATAAGTCATTAGGTTTTCTTGTTTAAGAGAGGCTGTTTTTTATTGACAAAGTTCTTGTGAATTATGTTACGCTTTTGATTTACGATCTCGGAATAGTGCTGGGTGACATCAAATTTTACAACGAAGAACTCATATAAATGGTTTATATTGGTGTTGTTTGTTTTTAGCTTCGATGGAATTGCAAGAACAATTAGGTTGATTGGAAGTTATTTATTAGTTTTTTTCTGAGTCTTATAATACCCTCTATAAAAGCATTTTGTTGAGATTTTGTTTGTTTAGGTTTTTTTTTGGGCATTAACATGTTGTGAGACAGCTAACTTAAATAATAAGAACTTCAAATAAGAAAAAGTCATTATAAGGGGCTAACGTCGTCATACCTCATAAAAGGTTTTATAAAAAAAATCAATTAAAATACTTTACAAAACTACTCATAACTATGTAGGATTGGAATTTTCAAACATCTTAACCTCTTAATTATAAGCTGTAAAAAATAAAGCTGTTTGCTGGAAAGGTTACCAAACGATGACTTTAGGACACGATACAAGGCAAAGCTATATCGGTCTCGTCCAATGCTGATTTTCCGAGAAGTGACCGAGGCACAACCTAAACACAACGAGAAGGAAAGCATCACTTTTTGATTCAAATGAACCGATAACCGGTGGTTTTATTACCCTTGTTGGATTAAAAATGAAAAAAAAAAATGCATTTTGAACTTATAATCTCATTTTGTCTCTTATCGAGGCCTAGATAGATTTGGGCTCTTTTTGAAAAGCCCTCAGACAATCTTTGGTATTGGCCCGAGAGTATTTCTGTGAAGTTTGGTCAAAATCAGATTAGCAGTTTTCCAATCATGGTTCAGCAACGCCCTGAAAAGTTGTTTTGTTTGTATAGGTTAGGGCTTATCCCAGAAAACAAAAGTCGGATATTAAGGATTCATTTTTTACTTGCTCTATAGGGCAGGTATTGGTTTCGTGTAGAAACAAATTTCGAGGTTATAATCAAAACTTACACTACGATAATCGAGAAGTCCGAAAAAGTGGGTTTCGTCATGCCGTTCGTCAGTCTGTGCGTCGCCGCGTCCACTGTAATTTGATCTAGAGCCTAAACGGGTGAATTGATTTGCATGAAATTTGGTACAGAGTATTTTTATGTGATTCCCTAAAGGGGAAATCCGAATTTTTGTTTAAGCTCATCGAGAACTGGTAGCTGCCACACAAACATTAAAATCAAAATAACTAAATCAATTTTAAGAAAACTGCGATTCAGGTTTTTGTCAAAAAATTCACATAACGGAATTAGGTAGCTATTCCACGTTTTTTTGAGAAAATGGTATTATTTTTTGGGTTATTCGCGTATATCTTTGCCATGGTTGGACCGATTTTGTTATAATTTTCCAGTCTGATGCTTCTCAATAGTTTAAACAATAATTCATTTAAAAATGTTTTAAACAAAAATTTTATAAACAAAAAACAAAAAAAAATCAAACAAAAAATCAATTTTTTAGTACTTTTGACTCTTTTAATATTTTCTCGTTAAAACATCAGGCATCTTCAATGTGGGCTTACACATAGTATTAAACCACAAGAGCAAGTTCGTGCGATCCAGTCGTGCATATAGGTTTAACTTAGAAAAGGCTTTAGTTTTTAAAGAAAACTATGTATAGGGCAAAATGGGTAAACACAAAAAAGTATCCTATTTAAAAAAAGCAAAAATATAACAAAGGGAATTGCCCATTTCTGGCCAAGATTGTACACGAACGAGTTTTATATCAAATGAAAAGTGACATTGAGCTCGTTATATGAGTGAAATATTTTCAAAATCAATCATGGGAAAGTCGAGATAATTGAGCTTAAAGTTGCCGATTGCGAATCAAAGATTTCTGTGTTTTTTTTTTGTCAAATAATTGTTCATAACGTGCGAAATAAATGACTTAGAAAAATGATATTGATATTAAATAAAAAGTCTTTAAAATATTAACGCAAATAATTTGCTATGTTCATGTTAACTTCTTGAAAAGAAACTTTTTTGCACGGTATTTGGCACAACGATATTTCAAAAAAAATCAGTGATGACACATACTTTTTTAACACTAGCGAAAAGCTTATTTCATTACCTTTAATTACATATAAAACTAAGTGTTCTTAAACATTCTTCCAAAGGCACTTTTGGCCTTTTCTGCATAGTAAAATGAGCATTCTCCTTGTGTTTGAAAACTTATAATTCCAGGATGGCTTTAAGGCTAAATATTTTTAAACATTTAGCTATTTATAAGTTGGAATGAGCTAAACATGGCAGAATACAAGAATGAAATAAACACGGCAGAATTCAAAAATAAAAGGTTCTTCTTCCCGCAAAAACAGCGACAAATTATGATATTACCATTTCAACTAAATATTACTCTTAATTCGAAACAATAAACATTTGATTTTAAATGATTCTCTTAATAGTTCACCATCCACACAGCCACGCATTAGAGGCATCTAGTTTTTCTGCAGAACTAACAAGATATTAAACCAATAATAATAATTCCACCGTTGCTTTATCCATGCCGGCGCGGCGTGCATTGCAGAATTAGATTCCTTTTTCATTGCATATTACAGAGGATGTGCCTTTGACAACAATTTTTCATCAACAAAGTTATATCCTTATAAAGCCCCACATTTGCAGTGCACTTGTGGAATTTATTGCCGTATAGAGATCGCATAGGGGAACATCAAAAACTCTTGCGCCAGCCGGCGATCAAGGCGATACACACAACACAACATAGAGTTGCGCTGCGCTGGCTGCTGCATCAAGCACTTCGGTGGCGATCCGGTTAATATAAAACTTAACATAGAATTCATACAAAGACAAAAAACGCATAAATAAATCGAATGGAAAAAGGAGGTTCGCTTGGCATGGTTTCGCGGTTCCTGGATATTGCTGAAGCCCACATGCAGAATTCGTAAAAAAAAACAGGAGGGAAAACTATGCGTTGTTTGCGCTGAGCTCCAGGTGCGCATTCAGATTTTGAATTTAATGAAGGGTCATGTGCAGACCGAATAAATATAACGATATGGTCAGCAAATCTTGACATGCTGTGTAGGTAGTTCATAAAGCAACCAGTTTTCAAAACAAAATAATAAATAAACAGGAAGGCAAATCATGTTTCTAAAAAATTCGTTGTTAAGTGCTTTTGTCAAAAAACTAATGTTTTCCCACTTCTTCAGCTATCTTGAATAGGTGCGCTGCCAAATTGGTAAACCAACACTCAATTATCAGAAAAAAAAAACTTAAGAGAAACTTGTCGTCGAGTTCAACAAATCTAACAAGTACACTTGATTCATTCTTGGAGAGGGTCATGCCCCCACGATGAGCCTTCTCAATCCAGGCTTGCCGCGTGCACATGCTAACATTGTACACGTTACTCACGCTGAAATCGCAGCTAAATTCAGCGAAGAAGCATTTACAATAAATTTTCTTTAGTATTTTTTTGTTGTCCACTTTGCTATTTTATTCTTCGATTTTTGCTCCCCGTTGCCGATTCGGTAAGGATTCACCTCTCGAAACTGAATATAAAACATGATATCGATATGATGTAACCTCAGTTTCGATTTGTGTTGTTGAGTTGCTTAAGTCTTATGGACAAGAATGTATTACAATTCTAATCGGATTTAGTTGCTCTGAAGAGAAACGAGGAGGTTTTTTTTTTTTTATATACCCCTTACACTGCCTCACACTGCGTGTTGTTGTAAATTCGTAAAACGTCAGGAGTTTAGCAGTATCTTTATGACTAATAAGCATGCAAAATGTTAAGCAAAAATTCCGATATTGGAAGGAAGGTATATCGAACCAAAACGAAAACCACTGATCGAAGACGACACCCAGCCATGAGACACCTCACGAATTCAGTGATCACCGTCGTGGTCGCGTCGAACGCAAGGTGGCAGCAATCTATAAGATTCGATTACCCCATTCAGCTTGATGAAAGATAAATTGTTCGATAAATTATTGAACGAAACACAACGGCCAAATAGAGAGGTGTATTTTGTTAATAGATTAATAGTGTTATTGGGTCCTGTAAAGATTGTTCAAATTGAAATACAAACTGCACGCAATCGGTCCTGGGAGTAAAGGAGGCGATGCGAACTAGGGAGAAATTTACAGTGAAAGGTTCTTTCTGATGGTTTCTTAGAGATACAATATTGTCAGAGGTTGTTGTTGATTTTAAAAGGTGTTAGAACATTATAACTACATTCTCGCTGATATTATGTAACTTTTTTTTTTTTTTTGTTTTTAAAGTAGACTTTCGAATCTGAAGCAGGAAATTATTACCAGCCAGGTTAATCCATTCATTGAACCGCTTTCCACTTCGAAGTCATACCAGAGGTCGGTAAATTCAGTAAGGACTTATGCCAATTGCTCTTTTAAACAAGTTTTGCTTTCGTTTAAATTATGTATCGCACAAACTTCCTGTTAAGGGGATATTAAAATACTAAAGGCCAAATTTTCAATAGTCAGATAGTACTTATTCTTCAGATAAATCAAACATTTGTTCCTGTTTATTCCACTGACAGTTAGCTGACTGCTTAACTGATGATTGAAAAATCAACTCTAAGAATAATATTGAAGATGTACGGTATTGGTTTAGTAATTAAATATGACATAATTCTTATTGGTGGTAACTTCAAGTAGCTTGAAATTCTGAACATTTCTAGTCATATTATTTCAAAATCTCTGTAGTTGGTATCCAAAAAGATACAGGGCAGTAATATCCAAATATAACTTTTGTCATTGTATCCACGTCATTGTAAAACGTCGGCTGCGATTTTACCGGATTTGTCCGTGATTTTACCAGCTTCGTTTGCGATTTTTACCGCATTCTTGCGCAATTATATCGGCATCGACTGCGATTTTTCCAGCTTCGGCTGCGATTTCACCGGATTAGTCCGCTACCAGATTCGGCTGTGATTTTGCCGGATTTGTCTCTGCCAGCTATAGGTGTGATTTTACCGGATTCATCCGTGATTTTACAAGCTTCGGCTGCGATTTTTACCGGATTCGTCCGCGATTCTTCCAGCTACGACAGTTATTTTACCAGCTCCGGCTGCAATTTTACCAGACCCGTCCGTGATGTTGCCAGATTTTATTATTTTGTACTTGAACCACTGATTGATTACCGAGAGTAGAATTGATGTAAGGAATCGAGCTGTGTTGAAAGATTATTGTGAATAAGCCTTTTTTAATTTTTTTCTTCTTTTTACTTATGTCAACGCTCAAACTATTATACTTAAACATACATCATTACTTATACATTTGTAATAACCAGTTTCTTGAATTCTCTTCTTGCTATTTAAGTTTATACCATTTGTAACTTAGTCTCTAATAAACACTTGAACTGAAACGTTTGCTTTTGAATTACTCGGTACTCATCAGGTTATGGGCCCAGAGTTCTCGCAGACGCAGAGTTAAGTAAACGGTTAAATTTTTTTTTATTAATTCTTATTGAAGTTCAAGTAGAAGTAAAAAATGATAAATGAGTATGTCTCTTTATCAAATTGAGAAACTGGACGAGCATAATTATGATGCTTGGGCCGTCCAAATGAAAAGTGTTCTCGTCATCTCCAGCTTATGGTCGTTTGTCGATGGTAGTGCGGTTAAGCAGGAAAGCATGGATCCATCTCAAATCCTTGAATGGGATTCTAAAGATGGCAAGGCGCTTGCATCCATTATATTGAATATAAAACCGTCTCAAGTGAATTACGTTAAGCATTGTAAGACTTCGAAATCGGCATGGGACAGTTTAAAGCAAATTTATCAACCACGCGGTCCCGCTAGAAAAGTCACGCTATTTAAGCAGTTGCTACACATTAAGCTAGGAGAAAAAGAAAGCATGTCTGATTTCATTAATCGTTTCTCAGACGTTGTTGAAAAACTTAATGAAATTGATTTTTTGGTTAACGATGAATTGCTTGTTATAATTTTGCTGTCAAGCTTACCAAAATCCTTAGAAAGTTTTGTGGTTGCTATGGAATCACGCGATGAATTGCCGAAAATGAATTTTCTAAAAGTGAAGCTCTTAGAAGAGGGAGATCGACGTTTAGAAAAGGGTGAGGTTCTGTGTAAAGATGAAGTGAGTTTGGAGCAGGCCTATGCAGCACGCCCAGGTGGTACTTCGAAATTCACCCATAAAAAGAGACAGGCAGGAAAGTGTTTTAATTGCGGTAAAAGGGGGCACTTCGCTGCTAATTGTAAAGAACCGAAGAAACGTTATGGAAATAAAGTAGTTGCTTCATTTTCTATGCTGTCGGCTTCACACAACAACGTGCTTGGTCCGCAATGTTGGTGCATAGATAGTGGGGCCACAGCGCATATATGCAGTGATAAATCATTATTTACAACTATGCGGGGGAGCATGCAACAAATAAAGTTAGCAGGTGACAATTTTGTAACGGCCACCGGGATAGGAACCGTTGTTCTTTCTACGAAGTTGTGTGAGATTAGATTGAAAGATGTGCTGTTTGTTCCTGGTTTGAAAGCAAACTTCTTATCCGTTAGCAAAGCAATTGAGAATGGTTGCAATGTTGAGTTCACCAAAGATCTTGCTAAAATCAAACAAAATGGTAAAACTATTTTAAATGCATGTTTAGAGAATGAACTTTTTGTTTTCAAATACAACCACAGCGAGATGTTATACGCATGCAAATCTAATTTTAACAATTTTCAAAAATGGCATGATAGATATGGCCACCTTAATACAAGCAGCTTGAATAAAGTGTACGCAAATAAAATGGTTAATGGATTCCTATTAGGAGCTACCCCAGAAGAGTTCCAGTGCAAGATTTGCATGAAAGGAAAAATTTGCGTAAAATCATTTCCAAACGAATCATTTACGCGATCTAAGGATCTGTTAGAACTTGTTCACACTGATGTATGCGGGCCTATGAGGAATGTGTCTCTTGGGGGTGCAAGGTATTTTGTAACCTTTATTGATGACAAATCGCGTAAAATATTTGTCTATTTTATCAAAACGAAAAGTGAGGTCTTCGCGGTTTTTCAAAAATTTAAATCCCTTGTTGAACGTCAAACCGGAAAGTGCATTAAAGGGTTGCGTAGTGACAATGGCACCGAGTACCGCAGCCAAGAATTTACAAATTTTTTAGAAAAATGTGGGATATCTCGTCAATTTTCTGTTGTCTATACTCCACAGCAAAATGGAATTGCTGAAAGAGCTAATAGAACAATTGTAGAGATGGCAAGATGCATGCTCATGCAATCTGGTCTCAATGAAAATATGTGGGGTGAGGCTGTAAATACGGCAGTGTATCTTAGGAACAGATGTCCTACGAAGATTTTGATAAATGTTACTCCCGAGGAAGTATGGACCAGTCGTAAGCCAGATGTAAGCCATCTCAGAATCTTCGGATGCACAGCGATCGCTCTTAACAAAGCGAAAATCCAGTCTAAATTTCAACCAAAAGGTGAAGAACTGCTGATGGTTGGGTATTCAAGCACTTCAAAGGCCTATCGGCTTTTCGACAAAGCCAATAGAAAAGTTGTTGAACGCAGGGATGTTTTATTTATAGAAGATGAAAACACCACAAACGATTTAGTTGACCTTGGAAGTTTTTTGTTAGAAAACGATTATGCAGTTGAAACTGAGGGTCAGATAGAACACCAGGTCAAAAACAACGATGGCCAGAAGGATACAAACCAGATTGAGCAACAGACTGATGAGATGGTTAGGCAACGGAAGGAAAATTTGAAACTTACAGAGCCGAGTGAAGCATGTGGATCTGAGAAAGAAGAGCAAAATCAAGAAATAAGCAAATCAGATATTAAAAGTCCAGTGAAGCCCAAAAGATACCCGAAACGAAAGCGCTCGACGACAAGTAGCGAAGATGATGATGGTGAGAAAACACCAACTTTCGGTAGAGGTAGGCCGAAAATTATTAGATCTGGAAAACCTGGGAGGCCTAAAAAGCAATATAATGTATTGAACACCATAAATACAACGGAAGAAATTACTATCCCACAAACTGTGACAGAAGCTTTATCACTTCCTGAATCTTCAATGTGGAAAAATGCTGTGGATGAGGAATATCACAATTTATTGTCCAACGATACATGGGATCTTGTTGAACTTCCTGAAGGTGCAAAACCTATTGGTTGTCGGTGGGTTTTCACTATAAAAAATAACGAATGCGGCAAGCTGCGAAGATTCAAAGCGCGGCTGGTGGCAAAAGGTTTTGGCCAAATATTTGGAATGAATTTTAAAGAGACGTTTTCACCAGTCGTAAGGTATTCTACAATTCGTTTGATCTTAGCCTTATCCGTAGAAAAGAAACTTATTCTGCACCAAATGGACGTGTCTTCTGCATATTTGAATGGAGAGCTTCAGGAAGATGTATACATGGAGCAACCAGAACATTTTGTCGACCAAACGAATCCAGGAAAAGTTTTAAAGTTACGGAAAGCTTTGTACGGATTGAAGCAATCTGGAAGAGCATGGAACCAGAAACTAGATGCTGTCTTAAAGGCAATCGGATATCATCAGTGAATAAGTGAATCTTGTGTCTATGTTGCAGATGGTGAAAGTGGCTTGAGAATTGTGGCAGTGTACGTTGATGATTTTATTTTGGCCGCTGAATCTGAAAAGTCAATCGATGAAATGAAGACTCAAATTAAAAAGGAATTTAAAGTCGTTGATAATGGTCCATTGCATCATTTTCTTGGTTTCGAAATAAGTCGCGAGGGAAAAACGGGGCCAATTTCAATTTGTCAAAGTCAGCTAATATTGAACCTTTTACGAGAAACTGGGATGGTCCAATGTAAACCTAATAAGACACCGTTGGAACCTGGTCAGCAGTTTGGATGTCAAGCCGACAGCTGTAAGCGAGCAAATCGGGAACAATATCAATCAATAATCGGCTCCTTGACTTATCTGGCAATATCAACACGTCCAGATATAATTCATTCAGTCAGCAAATTGGCGCGTTTTAATGTGGATCCTCACGAAGAACATTTTACGGCAATTAAACATCTGTTGAGGTACTTAAACTACACTAACAAATATAAATTGCGCTATTTTCCAACAGGTAAACTGCTTGAAGGTTTTGTGGATGCCGACTGGGGTGGTGACGTTTCAGACAGAAAGTCATATACTGGTTTTGCTTTTCTGCTTGGTGGTGCTGCCATATCTTGGGAGTCCAAGAAGCAATCGACTGTTGCACTGAGCAGTACAGAAGCCGAATACATGGCCCTGTCGGCCTCAGCGAAGGAAGCTGTATACCTTAAACGGTTGGTCTGTGAACTTGGGGGCGCGGAATTCGCTTCATCGCATGTGACCTTGAATGGGGATAATCTAAGTGCTCAACAGCTCGTGAAGAACCCTGTGCATCATCCACGAAGCAAGCATATTGACATCAAATATCACCACATCAGAGAAGTCTACAGTAGCGGTGCTATCAACTTAAATTATATTCCAACTAATGAATTGTTGGCAGACATTTTAACTAAGAACTTGCAAAAAGTAAAGCATAACAAATTTTGTAAGCTTTTGGGACTTGTTGTATAGAAGTAATTTTTTTTTTAATATAAAGTATATTTTTTGAATTTTATATATTCATAGTTTTTTCGCATTGAGGGAGAGTGTTGAAAGATTATTGTGAATAAGCCTTTTTTTAATTTTTTTCTTCTTTTTACTTATGTCAACGCTCAAACTATTATACTAAAACATACATCATTACTTATACATTTGTAATAACCAGTTTCTTGAATTCTCTTCTTGCTATTTAAGTTTATACCATTTGTAACTTAGTCTCTAATAAACACTTGAACTGAAACGTTTGCTTTTGAATTACTCGGTACTCATCAAGCTGTAACTAAGAGAACTTGGAGAACGGACAATCGTATAACAAAACAACAAACTAGGGCGTGGCCAGTACCTGACTCAAAAATATGTATCAGATAACATTAAAATCTACTTAAGTTATTGAAGTTGTAAATTAAACAAGATTTGGATTAAAATAAAAGGAACTAAAAACTTAAATCTGAAGTTCGTACTTCTTAAGATTGAACCCAGATAGACCGGTGAGCAAAAACTCAGCCTTAGATAAGAAGTATATTATAAATGTGCTGTCTTTTTGGGTACTAAAACTACAGAGGAAAATAAATTCAAAATGCGTTTGTTGCTCAGCTCTTTTATTTCAGATTTTGCTATTTAAAGTTTCAAAAGATTTATTTACAAATTTCGTTTAACCAACTTAACTTGAATTGAACATTGAAACTCACCAGCAAATATTAACAATTCCCATCATAATCCAAATGTCCCACTACTTGATTTTCTTTAAAAATTAAATTCACCTCATATTAAATCTCTTTCATGCTCCTGTACGTTTAAATTTAACTTGAATTTATAGTGTCGCTTTGCATTATGGTAAGCATATGCTTGACAGCCATGCCAGATGTCTGGAATCGAATCCCGTCAGCCTTTGCCACCTCAGGGACAGGACGGGGGCCTCTTGCGAGGAAGTCACAAACTCTCTTGTCATAATAAAGTACCTCTCATCTTCACCGTTTGGATGCGACAGAAAATTCCTTCCATTTCTGTAAACAAATAATACGCACACAGCAATGGTCGAGAGTTCTTAGCAGAGATACACCATCTGTATCTATGGTTCTAAGTGACTAGATATATTGGTTCTCCACGAGTTGTCACGGCACCGCAGCAAATTTAATTTATTATTTTTGTTTGCTCAAAGCTGAGCACATTTCTCTTAACTCAATCGAAAGGTTAAACTAACGCTCATTAAATAACTGTACTCATTTTAACCTCTTTGAGATATAACGCAGGATCTTGTGGTGCGCAAAATTATCTCTAAATTTATATCTTCAATTGAAAATACATTAATGAAGAAGCTTTAAATTTCCAATCTAACAAATAACGACATTTCTAATCCCCAAAGTAACAGATTGTATATGCGATTTATAAATGTATCTCTACCAAAAGAAGCTATTAAGCGTAGCTCCGGCTACGCATTACTATATACTGGCAGAATTTATGTCCTCGACTTCTGTACAATCAATAGATAAGATGCATCTTTTTTAAAACTGTATTTGCTGTATCTATAATATAAAACGCACAAAACATCGCCGTGTCGTCCTCGGCGTGATCACCTTAAACCTTGAAGATATTTATATAAATGTGATTCGAGAAGGTAAAAACACACACGAACTTTGAGCATGATCTAAAATACACATATGCACGATTATTATTCGTAATTTAAAACTTCAAGCGAAGAATTGGCATTTTGCAATAAATATCAACCTACCTGGCTTGACCACATGGATTTAGTTAGATTCATCCATGAAACAGCAGCTATAGAGCTCTGGCCATCTAGCCAAGCCAGCCCCGTTTCGATTCCTCACATATACTATTATACACACACCGCGGTGATCGGTGTCGTCGTAGATCTTCCTGGATTCCAACGATAAAGCTGGATTCGCGCGTAGTAGTAGAGTACCGCTCGCAATTCCGGCTCTACTGGATTTTCAACTTACAAAAACAAAAACAAAAAAAAACTCACCATAAAAAAGCTTGTTCCTCTAGTTTGAAGCCCCAGAGGAGATCCATACCGCTGGAGCAAGGCGGAATATTGTGTGTGATTGGTTTCTCAGTTGGCCTGGTCAGCGCCAACTTCCCCCCTATTGGCTTGGCTAATAATTTCTTAGTGGCTCATATATTTTGTGGAAGCCTCCCTGTGATGCAGCACAGGAATTCTAATCTCATTTAGAGCACGGGTATATCTTTTAGCTCTAGTTAGTTTGTGCGACTCTGATGGCAGAGTGTTATGGCTGTGTGTGTCTTGCTCCCCAACAGATATACATAGATTTAGATCATATAGAACACTGTGACGAAGCCATGGAGGCTGGAATCATCCTCTATGTCAGTTCAAACACAGTTAGAGCCACTTATGTGCGGCACCGTAATTTATGTATCGTCCAGGCTATTTATCCCCGTGCTACATGTGATGCGTGTGCAATGTGCATATATCGCTGCAAGATCGCGCGCAGTTGATGGCGAATTATTGGAAATCACCGTTTTGCAATACAAAATGCTGGAACACACCAAAGCGATGCGACTCGGCGATCTTCAATTAGAAACGCGCGATTGCACCTAGAGCTCCGTCCACTCCAGATACAAGTTGAAAGTTTAACGTTATATTGCACACAGTTGAGGCAGTGGATGGATAGTGGTACGTATTGCATACCTTAGCTGTATCTGTGCTTTTTATAGAAGCTCTCAATTATTTTATTGATGTGTCAGATATGGGACGACAAAGAGTTTGTGTTCGAAGACGAACAAGACAAGCGATGCAAGTTGAAGAAAGAGAAGAAACGAGTGTTTGTCCCGATTGTTGTACAACATGGAATCGAACGCGATGCTCACAGGAATTACTGTTAAGTATTTTGCACGGCATTTAATTAATGGATCTCAAAAGCGAGACATTTAATTACGAACCACGTTTTTTTTGTGTTGTATTCCATTATAGCTTTACAACCACGCGAACAGTGGCGAGATGCCAGCGGCAGCGGCAGTGGTAACAGGCAAGTGGTTGAAGTGGAAATCTTCTGCTTTTGATGATGATGATGCTGTCGTCTTCAAGATCAAGTTTCGTAAACCGTTTATACAAAGTATTTAAAGGCAGCAGGTTTTTATGACTTTATCTTGACATAACTTCTATTAAATTCAAAACCGTTCAAAGATGAGTTGTTGTTGTTTGTTTTCTCGACAAAGACGATGGATTAGCTTTTTACTTGTGGAATTCTTAATTAACGATTGTATTCTCACACATTCTATGGTTAATTGTGTGATGAATTGGAATTAGATGATGGCCAATAATGGAAGTGCAATTAAATTTGTTTGTTTTGCGACTTGCATCAAGTAACGGGACGAGGCACTCTTTCAAATTAAAACACAATATAATTGAATACAAAGTTTGTATAATTTGTTTTAATTAAAAAAAGAAGAAAAGGATTGAGAAGAAATTTGCCGTTAAGATAAGTTGTGACATGGTTTTGAATTTATCGTCCTACGATTTCTATTTTTATTTTGCTGCTTTGATAAGTTTTAATCAACCTAGCGAAGCACCTTCTCAAAAAAGGGGTAAAAACTTCTTAAATTGAAGGGTTTAATACTTAATAATTTGGTGTTCGGTAGTTTTTGATTAGTTGTGACAATTTACATTTTGTCGTGCAATGTTTTCCATGTTTTGTCTACTAATTTGCTAAATTCATATGAAGTTAGCGGAGCACCCCCTAAAAAATGATTAAAAACTTTGAATGTTTTACTGTTCATTTGCCATTTATCAGTCGTGAATTAGTTATGACAACTTCAATTATATTGTGCGATGTTTTCTATGTTTTCTTTGTTTTTTTTTTTTTACTTTCATGAATAAAATTTTATAACTTTTTCTGGTTTATGTTTGCTGAATCCACGTGAATTAACCAAAAACCTCAAAAAAAAAAACATAGAAAACATCGCATAACAAATTATTGAGTAGTAAACCATTACATTTACTATGTTTTTACCCATTTTTGAGAGGGTGCTTCGCTTAGTTGATATCAGCTTCGTGAAACTCTCCCTTGATGTAGCTTGTAGGTATACAAAGTTCAGATTGACTAAAAATAACTTTCTTTCAATAAACTAATTTTTAAATCCGACACAAATAGCTATGAGAGGTTTTTCTTTTAGCATACTTACAATTTAATTTTCAAAAGCGGCAAATCCGATAGGCTTAAAAGACAAAGTACCGTGTGTAATGACTACAGTTACAAGTTGCGCTTGAGTATAAATATATCTCATCTCATCGTTTCTCGCGCATCGTGGTGTGTGATGGGCCATTACTCAAAGTCTGGCTAGACATTTCTTCATTTAATCATTTGCGCATCCTGCCCTTGGAGGCACATACATAATATTATATATCCTCCATACTCAAACCCGACTCAAGTGATCACTGTTAATGTAAATGTACCTACCTATTCTATCCGAACGAGAGAATTTTCATCTCTCAATTTTCATTGCTTTCGTCTAGGAACGAATTATGGCTTGGAGCGGACATCCTCGCCTTCCAAAAAAAAACAAAAAAAAAAGCATGAAACCGACGCAGGCGCAGGCTTGCCCATTACCCATTACCCATGCCCAGCCCACACAGTCAATATGATCGAAAGATGATATATTGACATGCCTGGCGGAAATTTTTAGTTTTTAGCTGCCCACTAGATGGCGGGAGTGGTGGTGTTGGACAGAGTTGAAGACCATTAAACAAGTTTATGACATTAGCTAAGCGTGTTTTCGAGTTTTTGTTAGCTCGTTTCTACAAGAATAAATGTGTTGGCTTTTTTTTTGTTGTTTTTGACCACCAGCGGTTGGCTTTAATTTTATATGTATAGGAATCTAAGTGAAGGTGCATGTAGTTTTTTTTTTCGTTTTTGCTGTTCTTGGGTCATAATCAGAGTCCATCAATTCTATGTTCGTTTGTCGGATAGTCGAGTAGTGGATGTAATTTGTCGTGGTAGTTCTTTGGATGCGGTTGTAAAATCGTGCAGAGAAGCGCTTCTGAATCTTTATGGGTGTAATGAATGTCATGACGATTTATTTGTGCCCTTTCTTCCTCATATCGAATGCGTCATTAGAATTGTGTCAAAGTACAAGTATAAGAAAATTTATATACATACTTATTTATGGCTCATCTTAGAGTCGTTTCATAGAGATTTAATGGCCTTTGGTGTAAGTTGTTAGGTATATTATGAGCGTTTCAGTAGGAATATTTTATGACTTAAGGAATTGCAATGCGATGAAATCTAAAGATTTATAAGTAATAACTTTAGGGGATTTGGACACACTTAAAGATTCCAAGAAAAGATTTTTATGCTTGAGATTGATTGAATTTATGATTTTTACGGTATTTACAATGTAAAGGTAAGGTATGCATTACTTTTTATCAAAGAGAAAAACATTCGCAAACAGGGTTTTTCGCAAAAAAATAACTTACTGGAAAAAGAACCAAAAAGTCGTTTTTTCTGGCATCAAATCACTTAGCCATCATAATTTCTCCAATTATAGTGTCTCGCAATTAAATATATTAATTCTGGTTTATAATAATTATGGTATGTCCAAAAAATTTGGTTTTCGCATGAATATTTTTTTATCTCGCAATTTGTTTACAAAGTTCGCATTATCTATATCATTTATCTATTTATTTATTGACATACATATTTTTTTTTGATCAAATGCGAAGGAAATAAAATCTGCGAGACGTAAATTTCGCACTTCATGCGAAGGTTGTTTTAGTTCGACTTTCAAAGTCTAGAACTTTCTCTTCCTTTCTATACATTTTATTTCTTGGGATAAAAATACAAAAAGCATTTGAATCCAATTTCCAGTAGCCATATGGCGGGCGTGCTGCAAAATTCTTTCGTACCCTAAGGTGTGACGAATCCCCTGCCAAAGTGCCCATCCTTCGGTCAGATTTTTCCTTCAATTCGTTGTCAAACGAGATAAATAATGCTTTGAGTTTTGTTAACCTCCTGTTCATGAAAGTGTGAAGGGGTTAAAGAGCTTGAAAGGCCCAGTGCTTAGGTCTTAACTACATTTTTTTTAAGCCCCAATTTGTTGTAGTTTCCTAGAGAGGAGAATCGTTATCCAAACTTAACGCATTATTAGAGAATGATCAGTTAGGTTTTGATATATTCGGTTTAGCGTTCACGATAATATTTTCCTTTCATTCACCAAAAGTCACCAAAGAATGGAACCATTCACCATTTTAACATAACGGGATGTTCTTATGTAAGCTCCTTGGGAGTAAATGGATCTATTTTAACACCGGTTATCTGCGAATCTGAAAATTTCTAATCTCAGGTTTTGACATCAAGAGATTGCTGAGAGCTATGTGTGATCTCAGCTCAGAAACCTGAAATAATTGTTTTTTTTTTTACTTTGAAAACTAACCAATCGACTCCAATCACATTCTTCACATTTATAACTATTATTTCTTTAACCTCCAAGCATTTTGGCCCCAAAGCTACAACCATTCATCTAATCAAGCATCCATCCATCATTCACACCATACAGCAAACAAGTTCCGACCCGTTCCATTCCATGTGCATTTGTGCATGTTATCTACTCTTGCAGGCCTAACAAATTGCATATACGTCAAACAAAAATCCCGATAAATTTGTCTATACAAAAAACAAAAACCCCTATCCTCTGACATCCTGTCAGGGTATCATCAATTTGTATCAACCGAAGCGCTGTCACGTGTTCAGGAAAAAAAGCCAACAATTTGCCCAGTGGTCATTCTCGACACGCGAAAATAGTATTTTATCTTCGGAAAACCAGAACGTGCCGCAAGTTTATGGCCACATTGTGTTTGCTGCGATATATCGTTTTGCAGCATTCAAAGAAGAGTCCCTAATATGTATCTCTCTCTCTCTCTCTCTCTCTTTCTGTGAATTTCTGTCATTTTGACATTAACAATTTTATGCTTGGCAGCCATTATCCTTTGGTCACGATGATTATTCTAATGACATAGACAAACAACTAACCTATTTTCCCAAAGCTCTGTTTACACTTAATATGTTTTCTTATTTTTTTTTTATTTCAACAATAAAACATAAAAAAAACTTTCATTTTCTCTTTTCTTCATGCAGGTACCAAACAACAGTGCTAGAGCAATAATCGACAAGCGACGTAAACTTCACGTCACGATTTGTTTGCACGCTCTCCTGAGGATGCAACAGTTTTATCGATGCCGCAGGCTATGCCATCAGCGAAGCTACAACAGATAGCATTTAATTCATCGTCGTTCTTTCATGAGCGGACGGGTGAACGGCGGCGACTGCAATTAGCATATCACCCATTGTGGATCACCTGCATCGCCACCACCCTGGGATATCATCAAAGCCCTAACTAGCTGGGTGCAACATCAAACAAGGAAGAACTCCAGAACGCTGTATATGCACACAGGCTGCACAGGCTGCTAGCCCAATGCATCATTGGCGTTATGCTAGAATGTTACCACGTTCAATTATTTACCGCTCGGCCCTGATTCTGATGATTATCGTATCGAAATTAAACTGCCAACTGGCAATACCGACGCCGGGCATCATCAATGTGCCACCGCTAGCCGATTCGGTTAGAAAAGGCAATGGTGGGGGTGGTGGCGGTGTTGGCCATGGTCGTGGTGGAAGCAACAACGTTGCTGGAGACGTTGCCGATGAGCCAATGTCTGGCCAAGTCATCAATTTGACTAGACAACATGATGGCGATGTTTTCCGTACGAATGGTAAGTCTTTTTTTCGGAGCTATATATCTTGGCATTCTTAAAGTCGTCAGTCGGTCGCCATGATGGAGATGTTGCGTGTGTAGACCAAATTGGGAATCCTATTTCCTTTTATGGTTTCGTATGATTTCGAAGGATGGCACACAATGGCAAGTGAACAAGTTGTACTGTCTCTCTGGTTTTGAATGCGGTTAAGGGGAACACACATTTTGACAATCGTCTTTTGTTAGTTTATCACACTGACAGACAGATGAATTTTCTATATTTTGCAAAATATGGCTTCGGGACCGACTTTTTTCTCGTAGTAGAGATGCCCAACATATTCTGCATTGAGAAATAGACTTTACATTGGATTCCTTTTAAGGTGAAACCCTCCAACAGATAATGCAAACATTGTTTTTGTATTTTGGGAATAGAAAAAACACTTTGAAGTTTAAAAAAAGAACGCACAGAACACACAAGAATGTGAGTCGGTTGGCCAAAGATCTGGAATAAGTTTGTCTTAATAGTGGGTATCATATGAGAAACCAATAAGACTTATATATACATACATATACTTCATATAGATATTTAAATATTTTGTCCAGTAAAATAAATATGACATCTTAACTTTTAATTCTTTGTGATTCGGGAACTATTTTTGTGTATTCATTTGTTCGTCAAGAATCGGTGCATGCTGCACCGCACGGACAATATAATTTGACCTTTATCAATTTCTTTCATATTGGCAAAAATATTTAATTAATTAGCATTGTTCCACACCGGGTTTCAGACTGCCAGTGCCAGATTTAGGCCGTTATTGCGAGTGTCGTTTGTTAATCGATGAACGACTTTTGTCGAAAATCAGACAACGAAAATTTAAGATATCTGAAGTTTTTGTTGCATCAGATGCCATCAGCTGTGTTTTCACAAGAGGTTACAACCACATAAAGCTATCTTTTCATCTGCTTTATGCCCTACCCCACTCCCTTGCCCACCAAACACACATGACCATTTATGTTGGGTCATTCTTTCTTAAATTGCTTTCCTATGAAGGTAACAATCTTAGGATGACAGTAAGTGGAATTGACGTAAGTTGCAGATAATTTCTAACCCACTTTATATGCCTGTTTGGTATATAAAACTGTCACCAAGTTTCCCAAAACTGGGTTTTTTCCTATGTGTTTTGACAGCAAATTGTGAAAATTTGAGAAAAATTTCACGTTACCGTTACATTCAATTTAGTCACTTGTTTTAGTTAAAAGCCGTTAGCGCTTGTGTCATCTGTCATATATTGTGCATTAGCTGTCATTGATTTAGGCGTGTTCAAAATGAAATTCTCAATGAAATAGTTTTTGCGCGAAAGTTCTGGTGCAATGCAAGTTTAAAGGTGATAAAAGAGATGGCTCGCTTAAATGAACTGGATTTAATATTTTTTGTTCTTAAGTTTTTTTTTTTAAGCGATAAAACAGTGGAAAATACGGGGGTAGAGAATTATTTCCATTTGCGTATGGTTTAGAATTATAACTTATTTCTTTTATTCACCCACATATTTACCGTCATAATCGATTGAAGACTGTTCTTCCATCTTTTAAATTCACCATTTTGAAAATTTAATTGTAAAGTCTGCCCGATAAAATAACTCAGAGGCGAATAATACGTTTCTACCTAGTACCTACATATATATGTATCTTACATATACACAGAACGTTAAATTCAAAAATTGCAATCACACTGTCCTAACCTTTATAACCTTCAACCTACAACACAACAACTTAGTAACAATTTAAATATATTTAAGTAGAACAACTATCAACTGATTGAACTATAAAGTTATGGAAATAAAATATTTAAAAGTAAATTTTCCCATCTCAAACTAGAACACGGACACGGACATGGACATCTCAATTATAGATTACGCCTACACGAACTCCACAATATAAACACCTAATTCAGTCCTACAGATTCATAGTCATGTCTTTTCCGCCTTTCCAATTGACAATTTTTTATTAAAGCTATGGTCAAAGCGCACGTAAGTCTTATTTGGCATCGTCAAAACCTTGAGGCGTTTTGTGGCGGTACCTTTTCTATCTTTTTTTGAAAATTAAATGAAATATTTTTATAAAATAATTGTTTGCATGTGCAATAGTCCAAGGCTGTTTTGCGGTTTAAATATAGATTTCTCCATAGTTTATTGATAAATTTATTCCGTTTAAATGCGAAGTCTAAGCGAGCTTAAATTTAAATCCGACTCCCTTATTAATGGGCCTCCATAAATAATTATAGGAAAATTTCAAACTCTGTCAACGTCAAAAATGACAGCCATCATCTTATGGCAACTGACATAATGCTGAATTCCTAAATAAAAGCCAGTTTTGTATCTTAAAAGAAGTTTGTGCTAAATTTTATGTTTAAAATGTAGTTTTAGTTACATAATATATCGCACACAATGACAGATATTTGCTTTAAAAAAAAAAAGAGAAAAACAATTGTCAGTTGCCACAAAATGATGAATTTGAAGTTTCTAAACAAATGAGAGTGGTTTCTAAACTAATGTGGAGTCGTATTTAAAACTTTGATATCCCTAGCTGTTTCCAAATTTCGACAAAACTAAACCGATTATTGGAAAATACAATACCTCTGTTCGTTTACTTTCCAAACCTGACAGTTTTAGTCCGAAGTTTTGTCAAAGTCCATATAAAAAAAAATAAATTGGACTAAAAATAGTAAAAATGGGTAGTTTCGGACTAGTACGCGAACACACCTTATATGTTTGCACAGAGGTGCAAATGACTTTGTCTGTCAAGTTCCTTAACATGGGGCCTGTACAAAAAAAAATTCTTGTCCACCTTAGAATCACTTAGCTCAAGTTCCGGCTAATGACCAGTTTTCCATACCTTTGAATTATTGAGCTTGAGCTTGTGACTGAGAACCAGTTTCACAATAAGTACACACTTACCTTTAAAAGTGTCACAAACCATATAATCAATGGTTTAGCTATCTTTTTAAACCAAAGTTTAACCTCAAATCAGCCTTTGACTGTGAGGCATGAATTTTTCATAGCTCTTTCGCAACGACACAATAAAAATACCCACCTTAGGTCCTATTCCAAAGTTGTAGAATATTCTTTGCCATAAAAACAAAACGCCTTAATGTCTCGTTTAGATAACATTAAACAAACACGACAAATAAATCGCATGAAAACATGCTAAACAGCAAAACGGCATTAACCCACTACCAACCACAACCAATATTTTCAAGTTACTTCTCTTCTCTTGTCTTTGCATTGGTATTATGCCTTATATGATGTTAGTTGCATCCACATCCACACGAACAGCAACAAGAACACAATTGTCTCCAACATGCGCAACCGTTTCGTTTTGGGGCTTTGTCAAAACAACGAACGCCACTCCTTCAGAGACTCTTTCTCTCCTTTACAGACATTTTCCTAAGAAAAGAATTTAACACTTTTCATTGCATTTTCTTCTTTCTATTTTTATTTTTAAGGCATGTCAACTTGTAACATGGACACTTGCGTGGGGCTATCCAGCGGAACGGCAGGAGTTTTCGTGGCTGGAACTGATAAAACTGGTAAGTTAGTGTGCACTGCATACACGAGGAGGATGTATGGTAGTTTAGAATATTCGAATAAAATGTTCTCTGTTTTTATTTTGACAGATTTGCGACATGACAAAAATAAGGATCCACAAGGGATCTGCGATTGTCGATGTTTACCATACTTGCAGACCTATCGTGAAGACCTGGGAATATGCGTTGACGACATACATGGTGTGTATAAACAAGAAATAATTTAATTATACAGATTTATGTTTTTGATTTGAAAATTTAGAAAATTTGATTGTCAACAGAAATTCTATTAGTGATCCTCATTAAAATATTTATGCACATGTCCAACTTCCTTATAGTCAAGTCATACTATAAGCCTTCTCTTGAATATTTTCTCCTGTCAAACTTGAAAATTCTCTTTTAAACCATAACCAGTACCAGAATATGACACAGCATTCCCCCAAGGTTTGGAGAACTGCACAAAAAAAAACGTGATGAAAGTATCGAACTTCCCATAAGAGTATTTAAATCTTGAACATTACCATCTTCAGCATAAAATCCATTCAGGACCATCATCACTCAAAAAGCTTGTTTTAACACTAAATAATTACGTTTTAATTGATTTATCATGGCTCTCACATAAGCTTCAAGTTACTAAATCCCCCATACTACTATCAAAACCCATCATGATGTGCCTCTATCTTCTATCTTGGTAATTACATGAATCATTGATTTTGGTGCGCTGTGCCGCTCCGCGCACGTCGCGTCAGCCGACTGGCCGCAGAGAGTCTCTGAGTGGAACGGGGGAAAAACCCTCAAAACAAACAGAGCTCACGCAGAGTCTAGATATGGAATCTAAGCCAGGCCAAGTCCATAAACCAACACATATCATATGAACTCCAAGATATGAGGTTAAGTCTTGCACGGCGGCGGCGGCGATGCGATATGTTGAGTAACTTGTTTGGCTGATTGCTCAAGATACAAATTACAATAACCCAACTAAATTTGGTTGCGCAAAAGACAACCAACAACACCATCACTACTTTGTATGTATTGTATCTGAGAGCATCATCATATTTGAGTATCTTGTATCTTTTCGGTTTGTTTATATTCTTCGATCGTTTCATAAAGCTGTGATTCTGTGAATGAGCTATACAAACGACATAAGAAGACAAGGGGAGATCTCCAAAGATAACAACATGCATGTCATTGGATTACACCGCAGCGAAAGAATAAGAGTCCGAGTCCTCTCTTGATCATAACATTTGCTAGAAATTTAATTTATAATTGAACAGATATGGCTAATGGTCCGCGCAGTTGCAAAGCTTCTAGCATATACAATCTTGACGCGAGTTTCTTTTAAGGCACGCTTACTGGCTTTATCCGCGTATGAACATCTTTTCCAGAGACCAATGGCTATGTGCCATTGAACACAAACAAGACGACGACAGCAGCGGTAGCGGCGGAGAGACGCGAAGGACGATATGGACGGACACTGACCATGGACCATGACCATTGGGGTTATGGTACTCTGGCAAAGAAGTGGTGGTCAACCAGCATGGAATATCTACCTCTGTGTGCACCTTGAGATTGTTCCATTTCGATTGAATTGTGTGACATTGGGTATTGTTATTTTTTTATCGCGCACCGATTGCAATTGCATTACATAGGACAACCTCTGTTCTGTTTTTTGTTTGTTTATTTTTTTCTGCTCGAATGGTTCTGGGGATTTCGAAGATATAGCCGAGGTTTATTCTGTCGGCTATTGTTTTGTGGCGTTTGGAAAACAAAGTGCTTTCACCAGGTGGCAGCCACGCTTTTGTGCTCTGTTACATTTATTGCGAGAGACGATAAAACGATTTTCCAGGTATTTTCATTTGTGACAAATAAGAAATTAATAGGTATTTCTTGAGTTGGGATTATTATGGTTGCCGCACCGCATCGCACAGCCATCTATCGTTGAGTTGTCGCGGTCGTCGCAGAGCGGTAGTTAAAGTGTCATTTTGTTTACAACTGCGAAAACAGGTAAATTGCTACTTCTGCTTGGATAGCTTCGATGATGTGATGTTGTTGATGTCTGGATGGTGGAAGACAGTATACTTTCAGCACGCCTTGATTGCTTTGAGTATGCGTCGTATATATTTAATAAGTCATAGTCTTATATTTTATTGACGAATGTATGGTTGGTTGAATGATGATGGAATGCAGTGCTTGTCCTGAAGGATGAATTGAAATGTCAATTAGTTTTGCTAAGGATATTATAACCATCTTTGGATATGAGGCATGAAGTACCTTGAAGACTATAACTGGTATATGGAATTTTTTGAGTTGTCTCGCAGATCATTGGAAATGGACTTATTTTTTTTTTTCGATTTAACGGACATTCAGATAACCTATCTGGACATTGATTTGTTTGGCTTGACATTCGGTGTGATGATAATGAGCTTAAGCAGCGTAAATTCCTTTAAAAATAACTGAATTTATATTGAATCTTGGACATTTCGCTCTTCAGTTTTTTACACGTCCATTTCAATGTTCCGTTTGAGCATTTCCAGTAGAGTTTGGCCAATGACGAGAGTTTGGTTGGCATTCAATCACTCAATCGTAGCCATCTTATTCTTGTAGACTTTGGATTTAATGTATCCCCGATGGAAAAAACCTAACGTTGGGATTTACGATACATGATATAGTTGGCTAAATGTTCACCCAATTTATTTCATATAATTGAGTTCACTAGGTGTGTTGCAAGTATCATCCGTTTTTTCTGTAAAAGTTTTTCACATAAAATAAATCAACTTATCTTCAAAAAATATTCAACTCCTTTCAAGTTCAAATTATTTAATTAATTTCATTATTTTTGATCCTTATAATTCATTTTAGAATTATGAAACTTTAACCCAAAAATAATAATGGTTTAGTTTCCACCAGTTCAAAACTTCTCTTTAAATTATTTTTATTTCTTTCAACATAATTTAAGTTAATCTTCCTACAAAAACTAGTCATTGAACATAAACCATTTTTAATGTTTTATTAATGTCAATACACTCAATAGAAATTTTCCCCTCAAATATCCAGTTGAATATAAACAATATCAAAAATGGCATCGACCATAAACAACAACTCACACATTTGGTTTGATATCAAATCCATATCAAATGATGTGTGAAGAACAAAATTAAATTGCGTAAACAGACAACTCCGTATACGTTTAATAGAGTCCAAACGTGTTTTATGTTTACCAGATCTCTGTTTAAGGGTTTGTTTATTTGTTTCCAATTTTCTGTAATCTATATGAACTTGTTTTCCAAAAATGGTTAAAACAATTTCAAATAGTTGAAATATTTAAAACTTATTTTGGTTAATTATTTTAACTGAAATTTGGCTCTGAACTAGTTTTATGTACTTTGATATAGTTATTGTAAGTTAAATCATTATAGCAACGCAATAAAATGTTTTGACAAATTTGGACGTGGGTAGGGTATATACCAATACAATGTAACTAAAACCAGTTTATCACTTGGTTGAAACTTTGTAGAAATACTGTTGTGTTTTGATTATCGTTAGGAATTTTAAGAGAAAATTGATTTTTAATCGAAAAAATACAAAGTATAAACGAAAGAGTTGAGCAACGAACTTTGTTTTTTTTTTGTTTATTGGTTTTATGAAACTTTAATGTAAATTTAATTGGAAAATGATCAATATTTATCTCCTACTAATTTACTGAGGATCTTAATCTAAAGAGAAATTTTCTTTGCGACAAGAATATTTCTCGCACAAAGACTGAGATCATTATGAATTCCCACGTGATACTGCCAAGCATATTGCAATATGGCAATTTCATTTCCATATTCAACAGCAGAGCGTAGCCTGTTTTATGTTTCATCGGTTGGTTTTGTTTTTTTGCTAGATAGGTGCGAATATTTTATGGGCATTTATAGGTATGGGCACTACCGGCTTGTTTTACATTCTTGGCCCAACACAGGCGCTACCGTTGATGATGATAGTATAGATAGACGACAACGCACATGTCTTGCGGAGAGATTCTATAACAATTATGGTTCTTAAGACAATTTTGCCGCAATCTTGGTTTTACCTATTTAAGATTTCTTGAATGGTTAATTCAATTGGCTAGTGATGGTTATAAACTTATCAACATAAAGATATGTGGTTTAAGATGTTTTCCGAAATGTATTAACGGTAGCTCTTGGAACATTTTATTAAATCTCTATCTAAACAATAAATTGTATGCTCTATTATGTAGAAGTTTGTTTTACGAATTGATGGAAAAAATTTCAAAAATATTTCATTGGAAGAGAATGCTTTTATAAAATATTTTTTTTAATGAAAAGGAAGAAATTGCGGTTTGTACTTTTGAGAACCGTTATGCTATGCTAATATTTTTAGTTAAAAAAAATGTTCTTACAAGATTGCGAATCAACAACAGAACGGTTATGCTGGTCTCTTATTATTGTATTTTATTTCTCTTAAAATTTTAAATTTAATTCTGAGCTAACTCACATTATTTCACTTAAGAATACGTAATGTGGCTTCTTTAGTTCAGACAACCACCACACCATCTCACGATGGCCCATTTAGAAAAAAAGATGTTGCAAAAATCATTTACCTGATGGGGCTATAATGAAAAACTTTTAAATTCACTATATTAACAAATGTTTGCACCTATCGTAGTTGCAAACATTATTTAGTTTAAATCAATTGTTTTGTTTGTAGAGTTATTCAAAGTATAGATTCATTTTTAAGGTCACAAAAAATGATTTTGTTATTTTTTTTTTGTTTAGTTTTGAGGATTTTGAAACATCCTGTAAAGCATTTTTTCCAACAGTCGTATAGCCTTGAGAAATTCCTTCAAACAGAAAAAATTATTATGAAATCTTAATTCGTTTCAGATTTATGATTTTCGCAACCCAAAAAGTAAATATGTATTGGGTCTCCTCGAGCTTATATCTCCCCATAAGTTGGAATTTCCCAAAAAAAAGTATTCCATCTCAAAGGTTAATAATTGGTCAAGAAAGGTCAACTAGTTTCAGAAACTAGTCAGCCACAGAAAATCAATGGTTAAAGTTTTTCAGGGTCTTCAGCGATTTCTAGCAACTCATTTCTGGGATATTCGCAAACAAAAAAGTATACAATCTGAATAGTGAGCTCATAAACGGTAAACTATTCTTAATAATCGATGAGCCAAAGTTTTTTTTATTTTCAAAATCACATTAAAGGTTTTTCACACCTTATTTGTGGGATATTCGCAAAAGTCACTATAAGACCTTTCGGATAGTATCCCTTTTTTTTGAATATCCCACAAATGAGTTGCTTAAAATCGCTGATGACATTGAAAAAGTTTAACCATTGATTTAAAATTTATTATGGCTGACTAATATCTGAAATTAGATAATCTTTTTTGAACAAATACTGACCTTTTAGATAGCATACTTTTTTTGCGAATACCCCACATATATGTATGTACAACCAATATTTTTTGTATTTCAAACTGAAATTTTGTCAAAAACTGACATACAACTTTTTTGGTCAGAAATTTGTACTCTTAATACGCTTTTTCTTGTGTTCCCTTCCTACGAGGAATTTTTGGTACTGAAAAGCATTTGGACAAAAATTCTTTAATCGTGATCTTAAAATAAATGCGGCTATGGGTGCAGCTCAACTATCAGATAACACGACTTTTTATCAATCAAGTTACCTCAAATGGATTAACTACTTGGTAAAGTCAAATAAAGTAAAACGGTTTGATTTAGCCATATTATTCACTAGATACATCCAGATAAAAACTTAAATCCAGATGTATTTACCTTGAATTTGTGTGCTTTACATCTGAATTTAAATTTTTAATCTGGATGAATCGAGTGAATAATATGGCCGTTAGACTTTTAATAGTTTTTGGACGTTTTAATGACTTTTTTTTAAAAACCCAAACTAAGACTTATTTTATTTGCATTGAACTACCTTACTGGAAGAAGTTTCAAAAGTCACAAAAAGAATATAAACTTAAAATCCAGTATAACCACGCACAAACTCCATTCCATGGAAACTAGATGTAACATTTTTAAGTAGTACTGGGCCGGATTAAATCCCGTTAAAAAAATAAGCATCTGCCATATATCCCAGCTAACTTTCTTGGGTGCCATGTTCATCATCCGATAGTCAAAAGAATTTACTATTATAGCCCAAGTAATTAGGCAGCAATTTAAAATTGTATCCCCTACAGAGTTATCGTTAATGCAGATCTTAAAGATACTGCGTGCAGTGCAGCAATGTTTGCGGCTCAGAGAAATAAAAAATCCCGCACAGTTT
This sequence comes from Leucozona laternaria, assembly GCA_932273885.2. Lineage (NCBI taxonomy): Eukaryota > Metazoa > Arthropoda > Insecta > Diptera > Syrphidae > Leucozona > Leucozona laternaria. Next base: position 13,717,907 of record OW026368.1, on the reverse strand, counting down.
GTTGATTTTATAACTACATTTTATTTTGTCGATGGACATCAAACTGGTATAACAACGTGCCATATAAACATTTTAGAAGCTTGCATTTGAAGAGACATCATTAAAAAATGAAATGTAATATTAAGTACTACAAAACAACTATAAAAGCACTTAAAACACGTCTATTAAAAACAATGCAAGTCTTTTGCCTACGGGAGGGTATTTTACAGCATTTTCTGCTGCGTAATATAATATTTTAATGCGTTTGGATAGTTTTCAATCATATAATCCCATACATAGAATCATAGAAACCAATATTACGTATACTGAGGCCGCTGCTGAACACTTTCAACTGCGTTCTTCTCTGACATCATCCTATTACGAAGTATAATTTAGACTTCTTAGCGTATTGCTGCTTACATAAAGATCATTGTCTGGTATATAGATTTTTTTTTTCTGTAAAAGAAGATTCGAGTTGAGACTATGCAACCTATACAACCAGGATAGAGTCTTAGTCGCTTTCAAAATCAAAATCGCAGCATTTATGACTCTCAAGAAACTAAATTTCATGGTTCCCATAAGAAAAAAAATCATACAAAACTCCCTGCCATTACAAATTTTATTTTACATAATCAATGATCAAACTTAATAAACTGCTTTATAATTGCAGAGTTTTTGTACATACAAAATTGCAAAGACACACGTTTATACTAATGCAGACTTTAAACAACAAAACACAATGTTACGAAATCTAAATACACTTTTCATTTCCCTGTGAATCTCCCTGGAATCAATTAAGTCATAAAATGTTATATCACCGACTTGTGATGGATGAGGTATTGTTTGCAAATTAAGGCGGACTTCTTCTATATTTAATTTCCCAAGGATTCTTCATGTCAACATAAAAAAAAAAAATAATAATAAAACTCTTAACTTTCGCTTAAAAATATTTATGCTAAAGACCGTGGCTGTGGCGCATCATTCATCATCAAAATGATCATTCTTCGCTATAGCTAGCTATAGGGTGTTTCAATTTTCAAAAATGTCAGTATTACGTCAAAGAAAATGTAAAAGCTGTCATCAAAGAAACGTGTATAGTTGTTATTAGATGTTTATAGAGAACCATTTGATTCATTAAGTGGTTGGTGTTGGATAATTTTCCGTGAAGACAATACATATGAAATTTTATAGAAATCCTGTAAGTCGCTCTTAAGGAACATTCCATTATAAAAAGTATTTGGCTGATTTATTTCAGTGATTAACAGAACTAGTTTTAGAGTTTTTACAGTTTTAAAATTTCATCAAATTCCAACGAGTGATTCACGAGATTGTTAATTCAATTTAGAGAAGTTTTTGTATTGGATAACGTGGTTTAAAATTAATAAGCCGATCTTAAAGTTGAATGCATTTTATTTGTTTTATTATTTTTTGTAAAACTATTAAAATATTACATGGGGCACTATTATTTAAAATCAAAATATGTACGAACAAATTGAAAAACATGGCTTAATTTAATTTTTTAGAAGCCCACTTAAATAATTAGAATTAGAATTAGAAAACATCAGAACTTATAGGCCCCCTGCACTGCGGCCTGCGGGCTAAGTAAAACCCAGAGAATTGTCCGTGATTAAGTAGTTTTTATTGAAAACCATCATTGAAAATTTTGTTGTTTATTTTGAGACTTTTAAAAATTGAAACTAGAATTTATTTAGATGCCAAAATAAATTTGATGGCTTAAATTAATATTTTAGTGAAACAAAAATTCATTCCGATGCATCCTGCTTCATAAAATTTGATTGATTGTTTTGGGTCATTCAAAGTGATATGAGACACTAATTGATTTGTGCTGAGTGTTCGATAGAGTTGACGATTTCCGATGACTTGGGCTTTCGATCGGTTGTTTGACACGACAGCGAGGAGTCCGATAATTGAACTCTGAAAGGTGTCGTGCGTTCTTTTCCTCGTCTAAGATATTCAATACATAACACTTTTAACAAATAATCTGCTTCGGGCTTAACCTAGCGCAGAATATTCTCGGCGCTTAACTTGAGGACGGAGAAAACTGTATTTTGTATTACCGAGACCGGCGTGAAATACATACTTGTTATCGACAGTTTGTATGGAAACGTCAATTTCTTTCTGTGATGGTGTCGCCAATACCTGATGTCGTTTTTTTACTTGCGATTAAGGTTCTAAAGTGATGAATTCGACATGACATTACTACGATTTTTTTTAAACTTGGTACTTGGTTAATTTTTTTTTGGAACAAAAATAACAGTGCCTGTGATACAAAATTTGTTGGCCCAAAAAGGAAAATCTTATTTTTCTCAAAATCGGATCCATAGATTTTTTTAAATATGTAGCCAGTAAAATTAAATGCGAAGAGGTTCCAAAATATGGCTATTCATGACACCTTCCAATGCACCATTATTTTTTTTGCGAATATAGGTACTATATGGCAAGTTATGAATTCGTATAAATAATTGAACTTGAGATTTTGATCAAACTTGACATTACGATGATAGAGAAGTCAAAAAAGTGGGTCTCAAAAAACGTCCGTCTTTCTTCTACAGCCTAAACGGATGGGTCGATTTTCTTTAAACTTGGTACGTAGCGTTTTTTGGACATTTAACCCACCCGTTTTTTTTCTTTTTTTATGACCAAAACTAACAGTACCTGTCATACAAATTTTTTTGGCCACAAAGGAAAAATTGATTTTTCTCCAAATCGACTCTCACAGATTTTTTTTTTAAAACTCAATAAATTTAAATACATAGTTATAAGTTGCCGTTAAATAAAAAAATGGTTCAGAAAATGTTTCAAAATGGTTCAAAAACGACTTGGTCGATTTGTATTAAACTTCGCAATAAAAAGCATTTTTATAACACTATCTAAAAGATTTTAGACAAACATTTGTCCTATAATTAGAAATAACAAATGTTTAAAAACCGTTAAGGAAAACTTTTTTTTTTCTCAAAAACGACTCCTACGATTTTGATATTTAATTTAATTTAATATTATTAAATTCCATATTGAACAATTAATAACAGCACCTCTCATAGAACGCTTTTTTCTCGATTTTCGACTATCTCATTATTTGATTTGCCGACTAAAACTAAATTTTTTAAACAGAAGCTTGTAATACGTTGAAATAATATTGCATATCAAAATTTTCAAAAAATTTATTTTTGGATTTTAAAGAAAATTTTGAATTATTTTTTGAAAATTCGATATTGCGAAAACGGCTGCTTAAAATTGGCGTACCAAATTTTTTCTTAAAATTCTTTACAAAATTTTATAAGTACATACATATAAACAAAATTAAATACTTATTTATATTTTAAAACCGCTCCTACGATTTTAATTTTTTTTCTCGTAGATTAAGAATTATTAAAGATGGTTTTATATCGCATTTCTGCCTATAATAAAATCGAAAGAAAGGCGAGGCGAAAACGAATCGTGTTGTAAAGCGATTTAATTTTTTCGTTTTTTAAATTTCCGTTTCCGTTGCCGTTGTATTTTCAGTTTCTCCATACCGAGAGCTACGATGTTTACACATCAAAATCGCCCCTTTTGCCATGTTGTTTTGGACAAAATGTGCCAAAATAGAAATTTTAACTCCCATTATCCACCTTGAACTTGAACACCCTTTAACTTCATATATTTTTGTATCTTATTCTGTTATCAAAGATTGCATTCTCACGACAATAATCATAAAGATTCACTTGTTTTTCATGTTCGTTTTGTTTGCAAGATGAACATTTTCAACAACATTTCTATTAACGTTGATGTTGATTTGTTTTGTTTTTTTTTTTTTTATAATAAATTGTGTTTTTTCTTGGTGTTGTTTTATTTACAGAATGCACCTTGTCGCCTTTTGTCAGCGGATCATCTTCGGAGAAAATGCCATTTGTGTTTCTACCATTGCGGGGCCAAATTATTTATCCAAGTAGAGAAATCAGTTTTGCTGGTAAGTTTCACTGAATTGGTTATTTATTTTTTTTGTTTGCATTTCCTTTAGTTTCAATGAGAATGTTTGATGAGTAAATATTTAGTATAATATTATTATTTTAACTTGTATTCATACTTGTACTACTTTGATTTAATGTTGTTTTTTTTTTTATTTTATTTTTTATTTGCAATAGATATACGAACGCCAGTTTGTGCAGTGACTGGAGCACAATATCTGACAAATACTGGTTGGGCTGATTTGAGGAATCCTATTGACACGGACTATCCATTTCGGATGTTTCGTGATGAAGGAAGAACTTTTTTACAGGTTAGTATAAGCATGAAGCGCATACATAGTTGTTGTTGATTATTATGGTTGATGGAGTGAAAGTTTGATGGAATTATTATGAATATGAGAGGATATCATTATGGGAATGGAAAATTCAGGAACGAGGATATTAAAGAAGCAATTTAAATATAATGGATAAGTTGATTGGCAAGCATTGTAATAAGCTGCCATCAATCAAATAAATTTAAATGAAAAACAAAATAACCTGATGATGAAAACCCGGTTCAAATTTTCATTTGAAAACAAAAATCATAATCCTTTTTTTAAATGGGAGAAAGCGTGAGAGTATTAAAACTTATAGATAGTTTGTCTTCAGAAAATTACATTAACATTTGTTGGCAAACTATTATCATCAAAGTTTGAAACATTAATCAAAAACACCTAACAATTCAATCTCAAAAATACAATTCAATACCTTATCATGATAACTAGAACTTTAAAACTTAATTGGAATATGTATATGATATTAAAATGTGATCTATTCCACACTCAAATTATGTACTCAAATGATAGCTATGATCTAATATTCTATTTTAGAGGGAAAATTAACCGCGCAGTCATGAAGAGGTTAAAAGATCCGTTTCGGTTTAAGAAAAAATCAACATTTTATTAAACAAAATTTAATTATAGGTATACTAATGGCAGTATCTTTTTTTCTTCTTTACAGTGGCTCGGTGAATCTGACCTTCGACAAAAAATGCAAGGTCGTCTAATTGTCGTTCACATAATGTGCAGAGACATGATGATTTCAAAAAATGCCTCAAAAGGTAAATTTATCAAAATCCAAAATCACTTAATTCATAACATCGACAAAATAACAATAAATTTATTTTCCATCCACCATCAGAACTAGGAAATCCTCCGAAAAATGTATTCTCCCCATGTGTTGCATTTCGTGTCAATGGCAGCCCAGTTAAATATTCCCATAGTAAGTCAATAAATTTACATATAAGATCTCAACTCTCAATCGTTTAAACTGACACAACCGTTGTATCATTTTATTTTTTTTTTTTTGTTATTCTGCTGTTTAGACGTCTCAGAGGTACTCTTCCAATCGGAAGCAACATCAACCCTCGCCTCAACATCAGATGGCATGAGCACCAAAGAGTACATTGTCATTGGTATATGCAGTCTCCTACTGGGACTGATTTACGTCTCCTCTGTATTTCTGTATTTGCACATGAAAAAGCGCAAAACTCAAGCGCAGGAGTTACGCAGCAGTCTCAACGATCTTGCCAACGAGATCAATTACCCCAAGAATGATCAAGTGACTTTTGGTGCTCCATTTCATCGCAATGGCAGTGTTTATTCTGGTGCGAGTTTAAGTCCAGAACACAGACTCAATGGTGGGCATATCAAAGAGGAAATGGGTATTGTGAAGAATAACCCACTATTGCAACATTTTCCCAATCTAAGCGATCATCATTCGGGTTTCACTAGTGACATTTCCAATTCGAATTCTGAATGTGAGGATGTCCATGATAAGATCAAGCAGGTTAGTGTGTGGACTCTGTAGAGTTTAGATATAGGGGGGCAACTCGCCTCTGATGTGCAATGCATTGATTTGAGACAAGTGGTTTTGTTTTTATTTTTACAGATGCAAACGTCCGTACATGTCCATAATAATGGAGCAGGTGGTAGTAATGGCAACGATACGGTTGATTCTGGAATAGATCCATCAGCATCGCCAACGCAGGAAAATGAATGCCTTCCCGAAGAAAATGTATCCATTACCGAGGACATGTTGAACGATGAAAAGATGGAAAATATGAAGGCGATTGTTAATGGGACAATACGCAAGAAGCTCTACTTTAATCCGGCCTATTTTGAACCGCATTTACTTCAGGTAATAGATTTGGCTTGAGATCGATTCGAAGACAAGTTTTATAGTTTTTTTTTTCATTTACAGTCTCCACCTCCAGCTGCCATAGAGTTTTTGACAAAAATCCGAGAAGTCATAGCCATTGCTAAATACAAAATGGCCACCAAACGGTACCAGCCCTCACTGATTATGATCCCCGAGGAATTTCCACTCAAGACACCCTCACAAACTGGCTCCTCACAGATCCTTTATAGTGGCACCTATGGATCATCAACTGAATGTCAAGGCTGTGCCACGAACCGCTGCAGCGGTCATGTGAAGAATTGTGGCGACAAGCGAAATAGTATTGAGAAATGGCTTGAAACAGTCCCCCATAGTGACAATGAAGACAGCAAGCGATCAAGCCCTGGAGATCGTGCGAAAAATCGCAAAACAAGTCCGCCTAAAGTGCTAAGTGCGCCAAAACAAAAACCTCCTCCTCCACCTGTTTCGGCTAATGGAACACCAAAGATTATTTCTCATTCCCTCAAGCCAAATGTCAATACTGTTGCGATCAGCATCAATTCGGGATCACCACCACCGACTCCGACAACACCCTCAGCCACGATCACAATCACAAAGAAGAAGAATGACAATATTTACGCCTTTGCTGAAACCGGAGGCGAGATTTACAACAATCCGAAGTTCAGCCTTCACGATTCGCCTTCGCCATCTCAGAAAAGTCGGAATTCTACGAACCGATCGAAAACACCCACCAAAGTTAGTGATCAGTATGTGAAACCGAGTGATCGGAAGCACTATGAGATGCTACGGAATATGAAGAGAATGCCGGACATGGTATATGAGGCTTTAGCTAATGACTATTCCAGAGGAAGCTTCTCGAAGACAAACGGCTATAATTTGGACATTCCGACACCTGACTATGACAGTACAATGGAGAAGAAAATCAAAGACATCTACAATTCAACACAGAGTACAGCTCCATCTGTTCCAACACCGGATTACAGTACGCTAAGTAAAAAATCCCTGAGGCAGTGCCAACCTGACTCCCCGGTGTATCGAAGAAGATCACCTCAATACCTGATAGTTGACTACGAGACTGACAGTCTTGAGAGACTGGACACCAAGAGGAAGTCATCCAATTCCTCTTCGTCGCCATCATCCGATGTTAGCTCACAACTCAGTCCTAGCCTCAGTACAGCGCTGCCATTGGAAGAAGAAGTGGAGATCAGACACACGATCTATGACAAGATCGATGGGTTTCGGAAAGATGGTGACTCGAATATAAAGAAGAAGGTTGCAAAGCCCAATGTTGTTGTTCCTTCGCAGAAGGAAATAGCCGCCCGGATAAAGTATGATACGCCCTTTCGTGGGAGCATGACCATCGAAGTGGAACACGAGCCGCAAAGTGATATAGAACTTTCAACTGACAGCGATCAATTCGAACCGGATACGCTGGACCGGAAGATGAAGAAGCACAGTTTTTGCGATGTAAATGCTTGGTCGGAGCATTTGAATAAGTCGCGGAACTTTGTGAACTCCCTCGATGGCAAGGTAAGCTATTCCTCCCTAGAGAATATGACAACTCTGACAGATATCGAATCTAGTGACCATCGATCGAATAACTACATCCTCCGATCGAGTAATTCTTTCCGGGCGAGTGCGGAAACACCGAAAATTCTCACAGAGAGTCCAAAAACTCCAACACCAGAAGAGGTTCCTAAGAAAAGCACGCTTGAAGCTCGACCGTCTTTTGGAAGCCTTAGAGAGATCTACCAGTCGAAGGTGATCGGTTCGAACAATAACCGGCCCAAGTTGACGAACATAAGTTTCACCGATCAAGGTCGTATTTTGACACTCGAAGCGAAGCATTGCCGAAGGCAGCGGGTGATTCCTCTTGAAGATAAATGTGCCATGCCACCAGACATTATTCTTGATGGTACAAATGATAACGATCAACAAACGGACTCCTACGAAGAGATTCAGTCAAAAAACCAGAAGGGTTGGAGCACCAATAATTTCAGTGGAATCAAAAAGCCACTACCCACATCAAAGTATGCAAATGGAGATGCCAATTACCATGACAACGATGACGATCAAGATGATGAACAAGAATCGACGAGCAATCATAGTGAGTCCACGGAAGTTACTGGTGTTTCAGATACCCAGGCAAATAATTCGGAAGTAGAAGACTATAAATCGTCCGAGAGGAGAAAACCAACAAGTGTTACTACTACTATGAGCCAGAATATGAAAAAGAAGAAGAGCAAACTGAATCAGGAGCAGGAGTACAGTGCCATGTATGAGTCCAAGTTGAACGGTGTTCGGACGGATTATAGTTTGAACAAGTACTTGAATCGCAAGAAGTCCAACGCTGAAGAAGAAGATGAACAGGAGAACGATCATCGAATAGAAGATTCGAAGTCTCCTGACGACCCCAACAAGGTCGAGATCCTCTCGATCAGTTCGCTCTCGAGTCGATTGTCAGATCGCACCAAAGAGATGTACAGAAATGCAGGAGTTCCGGTGGGTATTGCTTACCCCCAGCGGAATGGGACAAATGTCCAAACGGTTTATCGCTGCGAGATGCCACCGCTGTCAAATGGAATGCAGATCGCCATGGGTCTGAAAGATCGTGCCAAAAAGACCAAGGACCTGAAGAACGCCTGGAAGAAGTTCGTAAGCATGGCCGCTTCGAAGTTCAGTCCCACGAGCAGTCTCTCGCAGATTGATAAAACGGCAGCTTTCTTGGAATCTACCGAAAAGGATGAAGGCATTTCATCGCTGATCGACGATCATACAAAGGTTGGAAGTGTGAAGAGTAGTTCTTCGGCACCACAAAGTTATACGAACTATTATGAGCACCGCTTTGGCCACAGACTGACAGACTTCGACAGTGGCTACATGAGTGCGGACTCCAGCGATGTGTACAACAGACGATTCTACGATAGATACAACTTTAAGATGATGAGTGGGCGAGATCGTGTTATAAGAGTGGATACAATTGAAGATAACTCGGATACGCACAGCAGCGAAGGGCACGTCGAGGCTACAGACAATAATCGAACCCTCGAACGAGTAAGATCTGACAAGGAAGAACGTGAGAAAGACGATGACGAAGACTCTAATCGGACGCTAACGCGAAGCATTGGTCGACGATCTTCAAGAAAAATTGTGCCGATAAGTGCTTACTCCTCAGATGACGAAGAAGAACGTTCTCAAAGTCGAGCTTCTTACATTTCACAAACTGAAACAGAAGAAGAAGGTGAGCCGTATGCAGATGATACGTGCGAATCAGGAGCGGAGAGTGTGGAAACACATTCGGTGTTGTATAAAAACATAAGAAAAGCTTAAAGAATGCTACAAACGTTAAACGTGCGAACTTTGTCCAAATTGATTTATCTGTAATTTTTGTTTCAGTTCGCATTGGAAAGTCCAATTACAAACACAAAAAGATACCAGCTTGCTGGCATTGTTGTGAAAGAGGTTATTTGTTTGAGGAACATTCGTATTTTAAAATTCATTTGAACAGTGAGTTCAAATAATAGCTTTAAGAACTATTTGCTGATATAAACTTAATTTAAGTGTCCAGGTTCAACTTAAACGCTGTTTTGATACTTTTTCCCCGAGTAAACTATCACATAAGTGAATATGTACTTTGATTTACCTTTTTTTGTATTCCCGCATTACTCGATTATATTGTTCTGATTTCAATAGCGCCCCAGCAGCTTCTCTCTCCCTTTGCACCACGTTTATAAAAGTCAATTTTTTTTTAAATAATTATTGGGGAGAAAATGTGTTCAGTTAAAAAACGTTCCAATTGAAATTTTGAGAATTTTGGTCAATTATCAAACTCCCCATTGGGCCCAAAAGCTGCTCTAATATAGAGTCTTGATCCAAAACAGCAAAAGTTGGTGTTATCCAATCCTGCATTTTTATTCATATTTAAATGACAACAGAATATTTATGTTTTGAGGGTTTTAGGAACAAAAGTAGTCTTTCACAATACTACCAACTCGTTGTAACTAAGATTAAACCTTCACTAATTATTTGTACATAAAACTATGTTTTGTAAATATCTACTAGATGATTTTGCATTTATTTTTTTAACACTAAATAAATAATACTTAAATTAAATCAGTATATCATTTAAGTGTGCAATGTGAAAATATGTTAACGAATCCGTCCAAATCATTTGGTGTGCAATCATAATTTTAATTCATAATAATAATAAAATAATTAATTTTTATATTTAGAAAAAATAAAACGAAAATGTGATATTTTTCCGTTGTTTCGGCCGGAAGTGCAATCTTAGTTAATAAGCCAAATGGGTAAGAAGTATTGCTATGATAATATATATATACATTATGTATACGTCAAGCCTTAACGACACTGCCCTGGTGCAATTTTAATATATACAATAATACATACATACATACAGTTTATTTTACATAATTATAGCAAATACAAATAATGTAGTTAATTTTAGCTCAAATTCAGCTAAGACATCCAAATAATGAACAATTTTGTAAAGAAAATATATGTATATGCAATAAATAAGTAACATTATATTAGATGAATGTATGTATAATAATAATTATTAAAAATGCTAACACAAAAATATTATTGTACTGGATGTGTTACTCAATTAAAATTAAGTAAAAAATGTATGGTGCAATTGAAATTCCAATAGAAACTTAATCAATGGTGCAATAAACTATAATTTACCTAAGTTAATTGAAAAAAAAAAATATATTTATATTTGTATACTATTTATTTAAAATTTATATTTATATGAGTGTAAAGTTCAATTTTAAGGAATAATATTTTTAAATAATTTTTTAAAAAATATTTTCTAAATAAATACACAAATCTTATTCTTTTATTTGTGAAACAAAAGATATTTTTTTATATCTTCGAATCAATGTCAAAGAAATTGGTCTAAGAAAAATCATTAGGTTTGTTTTTTGTACAGCATAAGACAGTGTGTGTCCGTCCAAAATGTGAATTAAAATAATAGAGACAATTGCCAAATACAAAATAGTATTTAAAAGGAGCATAACAAGGGTAAGCACGAGAAAGATATTAAAAAGAGGACATACAAACAAAAATAATTTTGACGAATAATAAGCAGTAAAGAAAGTGAGAGGTATAAAAAAGCGATTATTAGAGACAGGAACCAATGTTCCTGGGTTTACGAAGTACAATGGCTCAATTTCACAATTTCTGTAGCTTAAAATTGCTGCCCTAAATGTAGCCCAAAAACTAGCCCAATATCATTTAGAAAAATCAAATGCGTGATTCCACCCTGTACTCTAGGCTGTCCGTCCATGCATTGGTCATTGGCCATCCGTTATTTACCAAAACAAAATTAAAACCTGCGCCCCTTTGGGACAAAAACTTCATGTGTGCCATCTCAACTTTTTAATTGGCTCCGTGTAAATGTGAGCAAAGCGATTAATTGGTGCCTACATTGAGGAGCTAACTATAAATTACCTATTTAACGAAAAGTTAATGACAATTAAGTAAACATTTAATTACAGTTGTTTATTATTAATATGAAGCTCTTTATCTATCTAACAATAATAATAATTGCACTCAAACTCCTACACCGCCAAAATCTTCGACACTTGTTCCGGATTTTTGGAGAAAATCGTCTCGGGATTTTCAAATCCATTTGCCGGATCGTGAACCCTCTCGTAGATTTGCTTATAAATGGTAACAATTACATTAAATGCCCTCTTCTGCACAGTTGCTCGGTGATTGCTGGACAATAGTAACTGGATCTGAGGCAGCAATAAAATATCGGGCATTTCCAAGAAAGCGTCCATCTTACTCATGAAGATTTTCAATAGATTTGCCTCGATTTTATTTTGATTATTCTGCAGAATAGTGTATATTGGGCCTAGGTTCAAATTAGCCACCAGTGATGAGGCCTGCTCTGAAGTAAGGGTATCTATTTGGGCTTCGGATTGGGCTTGCAGACGTTCAACTCTATCATCCATGTACTCATAGACGGCCAAAGTGCTTTGCATGTGGTAGAGGCAATTGAGAAGATACACAGCCATATCGACTGTTGGCAAATGGGAAGCGGACTCCTGGACCGATTGGAGCAGTGGATCAATGACGCAAGAGACGATTTTGGTGATGTCTGACTGACGGCCATCGACCATGGTCGCGACGGAGAGGATTTCCTTGAGAATATTCAATAGTCGACCTACGGATGATGGTGGAACTAGGTCTCTTTGTGGAGGTTCCAAGCCCATAACATGAGAGGCTGGACGTTGAAGAATCGTCTTTACTTGGCTGGACAACGAGTTCAGGTAAACTTGTTCGCTGAACTTCTGAAGATCACTGATGCACTGTTCTAGAGCTCCTCCTTTTACAACCTTCAAATAATCAAGTGACAGAAGAGATAAGGCCCAGAATTTAAAGAAAATTGGATTTACAGTTCCCTACCTGGTTGATTATGTGCTGATAAAATCGAAGGAGATTGGACAGAGCAAAGAGAATTATAGTGTCCTTCTCCGAATTCAGGATTGTCTCGACTCGGACCTTTAGTGGATGGCAAACTCCATCGGCGATATGTGCTAATGCAGTCTGGATCTGGTCAGATAAGTCTACACCAAAGGAATACTTCGGTAAATCAGGGCAAAATCAACTCTCCAACTCACCATTTTTGTCGCACTTCTTGACCAAAATCATAAGATTCTCCTTTTCACTCGGAATAGCCTGATGCAGCCATGCAAACATGTCTCCAATGTAACGCTTGGGATCGTGAGCATGCATTTCGATGGGTTTGGGATTACCTCCAGGACCACCGACGGTCAGAGCGTCGATGAACATCCTCACAAGAACTGCACGACGCGAAATGGCATACTCATCGATAACATACCTGAAGATAAACATTCTGTACGAACAAGAATTTGATTTTGAGATAAGGCAAATTACTTAAACAGGACTGGACGGTCCTGTAGACGATTCATAGCTTCCACAACTAGTCCCCCAATTTCGTTGTTATTCAAGTTCCTACAGTGATTCTGGGTCCAGCGATAGAGACGCTCAAGAGCACCTTCCTGGTGCAATGTCATCTCTTCCATAATGTCCAGTGCAGCTGTCTGATAGCCACATTGCATGAGAACTCTGCAATCGGAGTGAATGGATTGCACCCGGTCAAGCACTTTGAAGAAATCACCAACAATTGGGGCATCTCTGGTGGTGCCATACAACATTTGGTGTTCCGGAACACTCAACTGGAATCGACCGAGGAACGCCTCGGCTATTTGCTGGTGGATCTGCAGCTTACTTCGCTCTTCTTGCAAGCAGTTTGTCTGGGTTATTAAATCATGAGTCAGTGCCTTCGAGTTTTCTAGATCTTCTTTCATGGTTCGGACTGAATTGGCCATTGTATCGATTTCGGTGCAGACGGCATCCAAGGACAGTTTTACTTCTCGGAATGCATTGAGGAAGTTCTCATTGATTCCGACGCTACGTTTTTCTATTTGACTCCGAAGATTACGTCGGGTTTGAAGGGTGTTGTCGGTGAAGAAAGTTGATAAGTCGGCGAGAGCTTCCAAAGTGTCCTAGGGGATGTGACGTGTTTTTTAGTATACTCGTAACATTTCATTTTCTTGCAATATTTCTTACCTTGTCGGTATCCAGACGGGTTTCTAAAATTTTGTTTACTCGTTTTTGAATACGATCCTCTTCAGCTGCGGATAGTTCACTCATTTTTTCGGTATTTAATTGAAAATATTTGATAAAAACTTTAAAAACAAATCCTACAACGTCAACAACAGAAAATTGACAGCTGAATGTCAAAAATTTGACATAATAGGTGCGTTCGCGTACTAGTCCGAAACCACCCAAAACTACTTGATTTTACCAGATTTGGTCCAATCCTGTTCGCGTACTTCCATTTCGTGTCATTTTGGGCAAAAGAGAGTCCTCGCGAGAGAGAAAACTATTTCCCCTTCTTGCCAGTTTTTACCCGAGAAATTTCTTCGGGCAGAATCTGGTAAGTTCTGTTTTCTGTCAAAAGCCAGTAAAAGAACAACAAAAAATTACAAAATGGCTGTTGTTTACTTTTGCTTTAAGTTTTATTTTCAAGTGTTGAAGTGAAGTTCGTTTAAAATTAGTAAAATAATTCCCAAAAAAATGTATATAATAAAGAAAATCTAATTAAAACCGGTATTTGTGTGCATTGTTCAGTGCTTTTTTGTTTACAAAAAAAAATATTGAAATTAAAATATTTAACTTAAGAAATCATGCTTTGGTGTAGTTTAAATGAGTGCTTTTTAATTTAATTTTGGTTGAATTACGTTTTTTTCAAAAATAACATTGAATGGCTTTCACTTTTGTCGTTTTCTTCGTTTTAAAATTCAATAAAGAAGGTAAAATTACAGAAGTAATTCCAATTTTGTCGCTTTGTTTTTTTTTTTTTGTTTGCTATGGGGCTCTTTTTTGTTTACTTTTTGTTGACGTTTAAAAAGTGGGCAACTTTTTTGGTTCCAAGCGTTCGTGTACTTTTGGGCAATTTTACTTCCCCCTGAGAGAACTTCATTCCCTCTCCTATGAATTTGACAGATTGCCATTTTTAGTCCGGAAAGTACCCGAACAAACCTAATAAAATATCTATTGATTGGGAAACTTTAAGTGCAAGAAAACTTCCAGCAATGGACGGTGTTCACATTGGACTCACTCCGCGCGACTCATTTTGACATCTTTTTCTTTTATCTCACTCTACACAACTAAATGAGAAAGTGAGGCAGGATTTTTAATGTTTTTGAAAAAATCCTGCCTCACTAGACTCTCTTTCTCATCATGAGTTGGAGTGAGATAAAACAATGAAATGTCAATATGAGTCGCACGGAGTGAGTCCAATGTGAACACCGTCATGTATTCATTTGTCGGAATTTACATGACGGTGTTCACATTGGACTCACTCCGCGCGACTCATATTGACATTTAAATGTTTTATCTCACTCCAACTCATGATGAGAAAGAGAGAGTCTAGTGAGGAAGGATTTATTCAAAAAAATTAAAAATCCTGCCTCACTTTCTAATATAGTTGTGTAGAGTGAGATAAAAGAAAAAGATGTCAAAATGAGTCACACGGAGTGAGTCCAATGTGAACACTGTCCATTAATCAACTATAGGCCTGCCGCCAAACAGGCAACTTTTGTTGAGCAACTCAGCCATTTTAGTTGCTCCCGATTCAATTACATTGGCTTGTATGGGGAAGCACTTAAGGCCAGGCGCGCACATGCAACTAAACAGTTTGGTTTCGATTTTGAGCACTATGGGATTATATGAGAGTCCGCGCACATAAACCGGGGCGCACTCCCATATAATCCCATTGTACTCAAAACCGAAACCAAACTGTTTAGTTGCATGTGCGCGCCTGGCCTAAAAGTGGCTAGTAAGTTGCCTAGTGAGCGAGAGCAAGCAACTAAAAGTTGCCTAGTGGCCGCCAGGCCAACAGGCATCATGTAAAAGCAGTGTTACCCCTTACAAAATGTTCTTATCTGTTGAACTGTGCCATTCATTAATTTCCCACAATACCCAAACAATGCCCCATAGTGTGACGTTTTGGCTGTCATCCATTGTTAAATTTTATTTATATTTTCACATCGCATATTCCAAACGTTGTAAAACTTTTTATATTTAGAAATTCTTCTTAATATTAAGTTATATTTAATAAAATACTAATTCTAAAATGAGTAAATCAGCACTCGCAAGTTTAACAGCTCAATACACGGATTCGGAAAACGAAGACGACAATGATGATGCTGGAAGTACAGATTCTCAAAATTCAGCCTCATCGCAAGTCGTAAGATTTTTGTAGTTATTTGCAAAAGTGTTACACACTCTAATTATTATTGGTTTGCAGCAAATTCCACCTCCCAAACAACAAACTCCAGTTGCAACCCCAGAGAAACCAAAACGCCCCACAAAATCACTCCGCTTAGTTAGCTACCAAGACGACACGATAGTCTCGGACGATGAGGAAACTGAAAGCGAAGATGAAAATGAGGTCGAAATCACAGACAACAAAAAGGAAGAAAAGAAAATCAATCCAGCTAACGAGGAATCGAAGATGGATATCGATGGTGAAGAATCACCTGTGGGCAAATCGCCACAAAAAGAAGCAAAAGTCGACAAATACGCGCATTATGGATTTTCTCTGCCGCCAGAGGCAAAGGGAAAACCCACGGTCGAGTTGGTGGATAAGATTAGGCATCTCTACGATAAGATGGAAACCAGCAACATGGACATGAATCGAATAATCCAAGAAAGAAAGGATTTTCGGAATCCCAGCATCTATGAGAAACTCATTTCGTTCTGTGACATCAATGAGTTCGGAACAAACTATCCACCCCAGATGTATGATCCCTTGCAATGGGGCCATGAGAGTTTTTACGAAGAACTGGCCAAAGCACAAAAAATAGAGATGACCAAGCGACAGAAAGAGAAAAAAGACAGTGATAAGATTGAACAGGCCACAGCGGCAGCAAGGAAAGTCGAAGAAGAAGCTAAAAGGAGGTAAGTTCTTTTGAGATTTGTTTTATGCTTTTGAAACTGGGAAACACAATCATTTTGGTTCTTTAGAAAATCCAAGTGGGATCAACCAGCTCCGGTTAAAACAGCACCACCAGCTCTGACAACGACAGTGACAGGAACGAAAGGGACAGTCATTTCTGCGTTTGGATCACTACCGAAGAAGGCTAACGTGTAAATTTAGAAAAAAAATAAAGACAACTCTGATAAATTGTGTTCGAATTCTGAAACTATTGGTTTCAAAAATATGAAAGAATTCGCACATAAAGATCTCAAATTAGCTCAGATATAGTAGACGGAGCAGAAGGGCTGGGCCGAGTGGCGCAGCGTAGCCAGCGTGCAGCCCGATTGAGACCTGCTCAGAGAAATATTAATGTTTAGATGGTCAATAATCTATAAATAACTGCTTTAAATTCTTAAATTTAAAATCTACGAAGACAAACGAAAACAATAGAAATGCATTGTTTTTGTGTTAGTGGACTGTAATGAATTAAATTCAAATGAAATTTTTTTTGTGACCTTAGTCAAAATGCGTTTAACCCAAGCACGACAGTTGGGCTCATCAGTTAGATGTTATCGTACCCTTCTATGACGCAAGATTTTAGTCGTGGGTTATCGACACAAATATTTTTAGCTGGGATTCGATGATCAATTGAAAAGCCACAGTTAAACTGTATGTGTAATGTACTTCACAACAATTTGTAACAGCCTGGTATTTGGATTTTTGGGGGTGCAAGTGCAAGCTCAAAATTTTGTGTCTAGACACCTTTCTCTTCCACCAATAGAAGTCGTCTAAAAAAAAATTCACTTTGAGAAACATTTTCTCTTAGGTGTAGTATGCATCTTTGAAGTACCTTTACTTATCATCACTCATCAGCACAGAGATTTACCACATGTGGCTTATCTGTGATCATCAGACTCCCTTTGTGGTTTCAATATTTTTGGTTTTAATTGAAAAAGTTTTGGTTAATATCATGTTATGTAAAATCATTAAGAATGGCATAGGCGCAGTTTAAGGAAATTTGTACCGTTAAAGCGAAAAAAGCAAGTTTGTGCTGTTAAAACTTTAATGGGGTCTTCCATTGGTAAATTTAGATTTCAATTTGAAAATTGATTTTTTTCGTGGCGAATGGAACACTTTTTCAAATTGATTTATTTTTGTCGTTGTATTCGTGTAGTTTCGTTTCTGTGTTAAAATTTAAAAAAAATTCATCCCTTGATGCACTTTTAGAAGATAAATTTGAGCTTGATGAAGTAACCGATTAAGGCTCTCCCAAACCAACGCGAAACATTCGGCGCGACAACGAAACTTCCGCCTGTCTTAATTTATTTACATGGAGATTAATGGGAGCACCCACACTGGCGCGATGCGAATCTTCGAACATTATTTAGTCGTCGCATATTCGCGCGAATGTTTCGCGTTGGTTTGGGACAGCCTTTAAAGGCTCTCCCAAACCAACGCGAATACTTCGGAACGACGACGAAACTTTCGCCTGTCTTAATTTATTTACATGGAGATTAATGGGAGCACCCACACTGGCGCGATGCAAATCCTCGAACAATATTCAGTCGTCGCATATTCGCGCGAATGTTTCGCGTTGGTTTGGAACAGCCTTAATGGTTCCATTTATTATGAGCGATTATTTGTACATAATTTTCACACCTAAAATAAATTAATCAATTCAAAAAACACATTTGCAAACTGTAAATTATGTTGGTGTTAGTACAGGGAGGGGTAAATCTGCCGAGAAATTTAGATTTGCAAAATTGATTTTAAATCAAAAATAAATCAATTTATTTTGCCCAGTGGAATGCAAAGATGGTCCAAATCGGCTGTTAGACAGATCGAAACCAATGGAAAACCCCATAACTGTCATTGAATGAATGATTCATTTTAGGTCTGTTTGGCAACGTTAAATTTTGCACAAGTTTTCCATTTTTTAAACAAATTTTCGCAATTTGCTATAATGAATAATGTTAATTAATATCCATGTAAATAAATTAAGACAGGCGAAAGTATCGTCGTCGTTCTGAAGTATTCGCGTTGGTTTGGGAGAGCCTTTAGGAATTTTTGTGAATGTTTTGAATGCAAACAAAAATTGGCATTGTTCACAACAAAATGTGAAGAAAAAAGTGAAAGTATGTACTAGGTATACAAATCTGTCTTTTGATTATAAAAACAAATATTTGTAAAATTTGTACTTAGTATATTAAGCTACAGAAGTACCGATGTTTTTCTTATTTAGAATAAAATATAAAATCAAACAACTACATTAATATTGAGGTTTTATTTTACATACATTTAGCAGAATGAAAGCATTCCATTCATAATCTACTGGGAAGTACTAAAAAATGCATTGCAAGGCGCAACGGAACATAGGCCACAGCAGATAAAATCGCTCAAGCCATTAATGAGATGCACGGATATTTTTCTTCAAAACGGAAACTATAGCCGTTATGTGAAATTTTAAGTAAAAACCTAAAATGCAGTTTTATTACAATCACTTTGGGTATAATGAATACTCAGCCTTATCAAAATTCTTACGGTCATATTATTCACTCGATTCATCCAGATTAAAAATTTAAATCCAGATGTAAAGCATACAAATTCAATGTAAATACATCTGGATTTAAGTTTAAATCTGAATGTATCTAGTAAAGAATTTGAATTAATTTTTAAATTAGATAGTTTGTTTTATGACGAATTTTGATTGCTATGGGTTTCTCTCAATATTTTAAGTTATATATATAAAAAAAATAAGATGGCAGTGCCTTATATTTTCATTCTTCCATTTTAATTTGTTGTGTCAGTAAATATAATTTCAAACGATATTTTAGCATTTTTTTAATATTTGCCCGAACAATGGCTATAGAGCAATTATTCTTCTTCTCAAAATTAAACACAATAATACCGAACGTCACCATTTTAACAAAATGGTTACTACACTTACGTATCTATAAAGGCTTAACTACATAAGCCAAAAAAGTGAAAAAATACAAAAGTGGAAATTTTCAAACTCTTTTTGGAATAGTTTTTCTGACTGGAAAACTTATAAAAATGATGAAGAAAGATTAAATTTTGGTTGAAAAAAATGTTCGTATATTCTTTTTCACAAAACAACTGCACTAGCGGGAAAAAAAATTTTTTACTTTTGTAAAAAAGTACTTTTTGGCTTATGTAGTTAATTTGACAATTAATTTTTAATTTTTTTTTACATGAGTCCAATAAGTGCACTCCTAGTATGAAATCTGGAAACTTTGTGCATGGCTTTTGGAGAGTAGGGAGTGTTAATGGTGGTAAAAAAGAAGTGCTAGGCGTGACCAGAAGAAAACTACACCAACAAAAATTTTCGCCAATTTTAGGTCTGTTTGGTATCTTTTTTCAGCAAAATGTGTAAAACCTGTCAAAACACCAAAGAGAGAACGAATTTCTCAAAAATGGAAAAACTTACAAGAAAGTTAACAAACGCATTGCACCACTTTTGTGTACAAAATGTCAGAATATTACTCCTCACATCAACAATCGTATGCCAAAAGTCTGATTATACTAACAATTTGCGTTTAATTTAAAATAAATTATAAATTTCCAAAGTTATTTATTATATATATAAGTTAATTTTCACATATCAGAAACCACAATTTCAAATTAAAAGCAAAAGATGTTAACAGCTGGGTGTTTTGACAGTCTTTACTCTTCTTGCACACAGAAATTTATGTAGCACATATTCGTAAGTTATCCAATGGAGGAGAAATTGTTTTCTCTCTCGATGTGCTCTCTCGTTTCAACTTTTTCGAGTTAACAAACAGGAATTTGTAACAAATTGTGCAATTTTGTGAAAATTTGTGCAAATTCGCTAGAAATTTCACGTTACGAAACAGACCTGTTATGTCTGTTCACGAACTGGTACTGTCCAAAACTGCGAATTTCTACTAATTCTAAACCAAAATCCTTCAAAGTCCATGTAACAAAAAAAAAAATAAATTTGTGTCTACGTCTACTCTTTGAACACTCCCCACCGAACATTTGACGATCACACCGAACACATCCTCACCAACTATACCGAAACCGCCACCATCTTCGCTTCAAGCTGTCAAAATTGTTTTATTCAAAATGAAAAAAATCCCCTCTCTCAACGTCAACGGTTGGCTGCACTGCATATCTCAAAGCAACATGTCGTACTCGTAGTTGAGTTTTTACTGTGGAATTTTTTTAATTTCTCTCAATTTGATGTGTTGTACCTTTTTCTATAAATTAATTTTGAAGTTTATTATCGTTTCCCCCTGATTTGCTAACAACAAATCAATTTGTTATTAGTTTTTCTTCAACTGTATTTAATTTGCGATTCCTCCGCTCAATTTATTTCGATTTGAATAAAAAAACGCGAAAACGAAAGAAGAAAAATAAAAACGAAAAATCTGCTGGTTTGCCCACTGCTGCTGCTTCTGCTACTGCAGTCCGGTTGCGTGTCCGTCTGTTGGACCTGTGGATTGGAATTCAATTGAATTTCATAAAAAATAAATCCAAATTAACAAACAAAAGAATAACTAATATAATTTGAACTTGCAAAAAATAAAAATCCTCTAAAAAATCGAGCGAGAGAACTGAGTGAGATAAATTCAAGAAGTCGCAGAGCATCGCTGAATCTGGAAACTGGAATTTGCTATATCTACGAATCTGTGTGCCAAACAGAAGCATCCACCAAGTGTTACAGAATCACAGTATGTTAATTGTTGATGAGACATTCACCGCAACCGCCATCGCCGCCGCTGACACAACCTTCGCCATTACTGTCTCCTTGTCGTCGCCCTCGTCATCTTTGTTTCATCTCTGGTGATTCTATAAATAAAATTTTCTTATTTTTTTGTCTTTGAATAAAAAGTGTTACTTTAAGCTAAACAAAACTTCCCCCCGGTTAGTAGTTTTATTAAAAGTTAACCCCCTTGGGCTACCCTTTGTGTTGGAAAAATTAAATTCCCCCCGGGAGGTTCTCGGCAATAGTGTTTCCCACTTTCCGTCTCCCACCATCCGCTTCGCGTTTTTTTGTTGTTGCCATTTTGTTCGTTTCAATTACTTTGACTTTGAGATACAGTACTGCTGAGAGAAGCACCGAGAGTTACGCCAGAGAACTACGTCGACTGAGTTCTGTGAACCGACGACACCGAGGCGTGGAGCAGGCAGAGGAGACATCTCCTCCTCTACTCGTAGTCA
This sequence comes from Leucozona laternaria, assembly GCA_932273885.2. Classification (NCBI taxonomy): domain Eukaryota; kingdom Metazoa; phylum Arthropoda; class Insecta; order Diptera; family Syrphidae; genus Leucozona; species Leucozona laternaria. The sequence continues at coordinate 13,696,037 of OW026368.1, read as the reverse complement.
AAACCGAAACCGCGCTAAAGTAATTCCCCGTTTCTCTGCCTGTTTATTTTGTTCTTTAATAAAATAATAAAATATTCGCGCGTGTCTTTGTTGTCTCTGGGCTGCTGTGTGCCTCGACTGTAACCCATCGCATGAACCACCTCAACAGAGGAATCTACTAACTTTTTCACATCTCAGTTGGTTGGTCGTTGTCATCGTAGTTGTCTTCTGTCTTCATCGTCATCAAAATGGCGGACTCCTACTATCAGGTAAGTGAAAAATATAAATTCCTCTTCTTCGTTCTCAGGCACAAGACTTAGACTACCACCTGTTCCCATGAAGTAGGAGGAGGAGAATGCCACACGGTAGTCCGCTTGTCCACCGTTAATGGCTCCATCTCCATCCGTACAGTGTGGATAGTGGGAAGGGAATTTATCTTCTTTCTTCAACCGGAATTTCTATTGTTTTGTTTTTTTTTTTTTTTATTTTTTTGTTCGCGTCTTTTTTATTTGTTAGCTTCCCCTCTTGTGCTAGTTTATTATCGTGTTGGACTAAACTACTGGCTTCCTGTTTTGCTGTCGTTTTTGTTATTACTTGGCGCTTGCTGCACTAAAGTGCATTTACCAGCAGCACAGCAAGAGCCAAATATTAATTTTGACGCAAGCGCTTCTGGCGAAATTGGCGTTCTGTTATGTCTTCTGTGTACCTACGCTACACGTTTTATTATTATTTTTCACGTTGTTTTCTTTTTTTTTCTCTATTTTTGTTTGTTTTCGCCAAGAGTTTCCCACCCAGACCCAACCCAGCGGAGCTTGAGTATTGGTTTCATCAATGAAAATGAAATTTGCTGTTGGCTGCCGGTGTGCGGTAGCTATAGCAATGTTTCGTTGCTGCCGGTTGCGAGTTTTCATAACTTTTTTCATTGCTAACGCATCGTTTTTCTTTAATTTCTTTGCTGTTTGTTGTTGATTTTGAGGGCCCGGCGCGGGGAAGAGACATGAGGTATGAATAAATGACCCGGCCTGGCGCGGCGCAGTCCTTTGTTATGGTCCACCTTTTTGGTATAGGTAAAGGTTTCGAAACATTCATTACTTTTTTTTGTGGAGGAATAACTGTGAGTCATTTCAAAGGAATGTATGGTGGTGGGTTAGTTTTTTCTCAGTGCGATAGAATGTCCTTTGTTTTGCATCCTCAATAGCATAGCATAATAAAGTAGTTTTAAGTTTCATGGAGTGTCTGGAGGAATTTTAAGAATTTTAACTTGTATATGAAATTTTGGTGTTTTGTGTTGCTATTTGTTTTTTTTTTTTTTTAAATAAATAAAGGAATGTGTTTTTTGGGGAGCTTGCATTCATATTTTATAGTATTCTTCACTGTACTATGTACTACTATAGTATATAGTACCCCTTGGCGTAACAGTTAGTGCTTTGAATAATTACGCTGGAGTTCTGGGTTCCAATCCAATTTATTTCACCTCAGATGATTTTTTTCAGAGCTACTGCCACTTGCGAGGTAGTGCAAAATCCTCCAATCGCTAGAAATATTAAAATTCCTCTCTTAAAACCTTTTTTGTTGCGTTATGAATCAGGCAGGAATACAATTTAGTCATATTTATTAGATTTGCCAGTCTATTAAGTTACAGCAGTATTTAAAAACCCCCAGTATAAATGTGTTCTAACTACTAAGCACCGTATAACTCCGAAACCTTATTTAGAAACATTTTCACCAATTTCTAAAGTCTCATGGTTTCATGGTTTTATCTACATAAAATATGAACTTGATTTGCAGTATTTATTCCCATTTACATCCCACACTCAGAGTTCTTAAAAAAAAAAATCTGAAATGTGCAATTATTGCAAGAATTGATTCTTTTGGAAATTCCTGCATTTCGGACATTCAATTATACATAATTTCCATTATTGCTGTTGGTGTACAAGTAAACTTAAAGTGTTGTTGGCAATTCATAAACTATTTTAAGAGCAACTAAATGTCATACAGAAGACTTTTTATTTTGAACAAATTTCCAAAAATAAATCGAACTTGTGTACTGGCTGCTGCCGGTTCTGGTTTAGGTGAGTCGTTCTCTTACTCAGTTAGTTCTTACATTGGCACACAGCACTCGCACAGAGCAGTTCACATCTCCCTGTCCAGTTAAACAGAAAATAATAAAAAAAAAAGGAATAAAAACAGAAAAAAAAAATATTCTTTTTTTTCGAGGACCTGTTTTATTTGCGCACTGAGCGTATGAATAGCTATACATCTACACGACGATACGCTGCAATTGAAGCATGAAGTGTAGGTAGACCGCCAGGTATTTCTAGATTGGCCGAGAACAAGGTCAATTCTGATTGCGGGGCACACAGATACAGAAGAGCTAACATGAAACGGCTATTACCACAACCACCACACATATCTTCGTGAAACTCGCATCGTGCCGCATCAGGTGTAACTTTTGGTTCTAAGTCTCGATTGCACTAACGATGCAGTTTTGTGTTTTTGTTTTTATTTTGTACAAAAGTATATTTCGTTGCGATTTCTTCTCGCAGAACCCAAAACATATAAAACGCCAATGCAAATAAGGTTTATTTTTTTATTTTTATTTAGTTTAGTTTGCCTGCTTGGCAGTTTATTTATAGAATATAATCTGTACAAGATGAAGTGCCGTTGTCGTGTGCCTTTTAGTAGAAATGTATGAGTGCGTCCAATTTTAGATTTAATTCGATTGGATTGCGTTGGATTGGACAGGGATGATGTTCAACTTTTGTTTTTGCATATTTTTTGCATATCTAGTCTTCTTGTTTTTCGTCCTAGATTGATCAGATTTAAATTAAATAGGAAGAAATTTTATTTCTGGTCGGTAAAGCTTATGAACCAACCAGATTTATGATTTTCAGATCAGGGCCGAAAGTGGTTAATCGTTGTTTGCGACTTTCCAAATAGTCGACATTGAAGAGTTGTCAAAAAATATAAAATTATAAGGTATCAACTAGACACATGAATATTTTGTTTTTAACTTTAATATGATTATTCCTTACAAAATACATATAATACATATCTACATTTTTGTTCACTGCTGACTGGTAAAAACTTGCTCCCAATTTATACAAAGTAACATACAAAACCGAGCCAAGGAAATTGTGACCCCAAAATGTTGTTTTAATGTGTGTTTGAATTTGAAATGTGCTCGTTTCAGACCTTGTCTTCAATTTTATTCTCACTTTACTACCCAAGTTTATCTTGAAGAGCTTGGATCAAAATTGTTCTAAAGAATTCGTTGAAAAAATTACGTTTTTTAAAATTCAAATTTTTTTTTGAAATTTTTGGACAACTCTGGAAGAAACTCTCTATAAGGAAACTATCGGTACACTTGATTTTTCTACAATTGTCAAAACATTGGTCAAGCGAATCCAACATAATGTGGGCCTCAATTTTTTCACAGTGAGAGGGGATAAAATTCTCTCAGGGGGAAGTAAAACTGGCCAAAAGTATACGAACGCTTTGAACCAAAAATGTCTGTCAATTTTTAAACGTCAGCAAAAAGTAAACACAAGAAAAAAAAAAACGGCAAGTAAACGAACATACCTTTTTTGATAAATAATCATTTTGAAGACATTTGGCGCAACATTGACATATTGAAACAAAAGATATTTAAAACACTTGTATTTTTTGTTCCTCGGTGTTTTGTTTTATGGCAACTTTCACTTAAAATGTTACCCTTTTTTTAGATAAATTTTCTACATAATTAATGGCATTAATTTGAATAGCTTAAAAATGAAAAAAGTCGTTTAAGGCAAGATTTTCAAATTGTAAAGAATCTGTCAAATAACTCTTCATTATGGTACCGATTCCGGTTGTGTGTTCCATCACTCAGTTGCACACTACTACTTAAAAAACTAGTTTGTTAAAAAAACACTACAAGTACATACCCACTTTAAATATTATTACAAGCGGTCCCTCTTCTTTAAACATTCTCATTCCAACCAACTATAACACGTCAAGTTGCATAATGTTAGAACTTGACATTATCTGCCCCATATTGTAGACCGCCTCAACATCTTCAATGCACTTATACACTATTAAGATTAAGTATCACTTAAAGCAAATTCTCCGATGTAACATTGCTCTTAAATTTCCCTACTCGCAATTGTATCACAGCAATAAATAACTAAACTATACCAAGATGACATCATAAAGATACATCACATCATCAGATTAAATTAAAAGACATTTTTCGCTTTCATTTAATATTTACAAACATAAAAAAAAAAGTTTCTATAATGTTGACAATAAATAATAAAGATTGCTGTCAAAGATTCCTGTTTTCAATTAGAAAATAAATATTTGAAAAAAAAACAAAACAAAAAATCAAAAATAATTCCTTTCAATTAGAAAACCAGATTCCAACTACTCAAACAAAAAACATTCATAGGCCAGTCCATGCCTTGTCTGGCGCCTAACCGTTTGAAACGCACCAAAGTTTTGCGCGTTAAACAGGAATTCTTTGTAGGTCACCATCACCATAAGAAATTCCAATGCGGAAAACCATGCCAATTGCAGTGAAATTCATTTACTGTCTTAATTAACCAATGAAGTGAATACTGGTCAATTAATCTAACAAGGATTGGAGCATGAATATAAAACAAAAGCTATTTCATCTAATTGATAGAGATATAATCTCGCAAACGAAAGAGTGTGTGTATTCTTAACTTTTATGATTGATGTCAAGATTAAAGAGATCAATGACTTTTGTATAGTCTGGGCAAATAAGAATTATAAATATTCGATCTTGAAAAAAAAAAATCAAATATCAAAATTGGGGATGACAAAGGTACATAAGCGCGGGTCGCAGCGTGAATATTGTAGGTAATTTTTGTCTCTCTATTCTAGGAAAACAATAGAAGATCTGATGCCGTACTTTGAGTTTGTGTGACTTCACAAATTTCAGTCCGAACTCATTCCAATGGATTTTAGTGGGATACAAAATTCTGTCAAACGTCAATGTGAGACAAAAGCCAAACGTTCTTTATTTTTCGCAATGAGATACAAAAAAAATCTCCACTCTTAATAATTTTAAATTATTTCTATCCAAAATGTACAGGAACAGATCTTTACGGTAAACCTTAACTGGCTGAACAGAATATGACAGGCTGAATATAACTGGCTGAACAGAATATGACAGAAAATGACGCGTTCGCACCTGTCAAAGTTAAAATACGTGAAATTTCGTTAAAGTGAATACAATGGAGACGCAGCCGCGAACGCGACTCTGGGAGTTAAATAAGTTTTAATAATCACGCGCGTCTATTGTGTTCAGCCAGTAACTCGAATTTGTGACAGCTCTTCATAGTTATTGTAGAACGGGGTTTTCAATAAAATCTCCACTCTTAAAAATTTGAAATGGATCTCTGCCACCAAATGTCAGAAGTGTCAGTGTGAAATTAAAAAAAAAAAAAAAAACAATCTAACAGCACTCCCTGGTTGGAAAACAAAACCAAATGCCGAAGGTACAAAGGCGAGCCAAAAAAGTCGGGTGTTTAATAATAGTGATTTATATTTAATAAAATTAGTTTTTTTTGTATCAACCACTTGTAAAAATGTTCACTAAAATGTTTAAACACTAATTAATAGGTAATTCGATCGCAAATTTAAGTTTTCAGTTCCAAATACAATAAATAATCAAATGACCGGATTTTTAACACTGCCAAGAGCATGTAAATATTTTCCAACCAGGGACTTTTTTTTGTTGTTGTTTTTAGATGCCAAATTAGAAAGAGAAAAGACAAAGACAAATCTTGGAAGACCTCTATTATTTCTATCCAAAAAGTAAATGAACAGATCTATAATGTAGTCCTTAACTCCAATTTGTGACAGCTTGTCATTGTTATTGTAGAACGGGGTTTTCAATAAAAGGCGTGTTTTATTGAAAGTTTATATCCAGCACATCTCAACTCAATTTTATATTCAATTTTTATTTCTGTGGCTGTGATGTTGTATTTAAAGTAAAGTATTTTTGACTGGAAATGTTCAGTGTAGGGTGTACATAAAGATGTTTTTTAATCCATTGAAAGTTGAAGTCTTGACAAATAAGGGACCAGCCTCCTGCTGTGAGTCCCTTATGGTCCGGACAATGATGCTGCCCCGCGATGTGGTGAAGGTTTATTAACCCATATTGTTTTTTTTTTTTAATTTTGGGCGATCTATCATTTTTTATTGACTTGATTTTGGTCGTATATTAAAACTAATATGAAACAAAAATTTTCTTTAAATCAAACATATTATGTAGCTCACCACAGCTTTAATATAGTTCCCTCTGAAATAAATGTACCTACATCCATTTATTTACCATCAGCCACCCTGTGTCATATTGCGACTATTACTCCTAAGAATGAAAGTTCATATGCACATACATATGTACATACTGTACATCATGTTGATACTTTCAATGCAAATCGGCTAAAAGTTCCCGCGCTCCATTAATCCACCGCAACGCAAAACAATTGACCGCAGCAGCAGCAAAGAGCGCGAAACCGCGCACTCAACAGAAGGGCACAGGGTACAGGGTGCATCATCATATACATATATAATAATATCTTTTGTCTTTAATATGAAATTCCAGCTCTCAAAACTATTATTTTCTCATTATTGCCAAATAAACGCTCCAATGGTCGGGTGTTTTTTCATTTTTGTTTTTATAAACTGCAACTGGGATGGATGATGTGGATACACTCTCGGGGATTATTCTGCATTAAGTATGAAATAGTGAGCTGCATTCGCGGAACGAAACACTTTTTGCAGTTTTTTGTGTCAATTTATTGCCACAGTTACCAAAGAGGGACCGGCTGACTTGGGCATGGGGCTTCCCATCATCATGAACAATATTATGTATGTTGTGCCCTGCTCTGCTCATGGGTTTCGGAATTGGATGAGATATCTTTTGTCGACAACGACGACGGTGTGTTGTGGTGATGATGTCGACTACGACGACGACTACGAGAACTGGCATAGAGAAAGAGTATACAGGGCTTGGTATATCTGGTTTGGATGTCATATATCTTGTTGTTTCGACGACGCGACGATGCGGCCCAGCGCAACGGCTAGAGAAATTGCGGTACACCACCACACCATATAAACCATTAAAAGCTGTCGAAATGGCAGCCTAAGTAGGTAGGCGTTGTTTTATATCGCAATGCGTGCTGGGAGGCTTTATGGGTATGCTACCTACCTACCTACCATGATATATTCTGGTTCGAATGATCTATATCCCTCTCCCTCTCTTTGTCTTTTGTGCGGAGAAATTGAATAGGATTTAAAAAGCCATCACATTTGGTTGAATATACGAATATGAGATAGCAACCCAAGTAAGGGAATTGCGTTCAGTGGGAAGCGTTTTTAAGTTCGCATAGATTGGAATAAATCGGAATACAGTTTGACGTTTGATCTGATCGCTATAATCTCAGGATAAAATTTCAAATATACATAGTATCAAAATGGTTTTTCCCAAAATATGTATGTATGTAGATAAAAGAGCTGAAATTGTTATGTAGGTTTGTAGGAATGTAGGAATGTAGGAAATTGGAAAGGCGATTTTTTATAACTTCTACAATAAATTAATTTCGAAGATCTTGCTCTTTTTTCCAGGTTTTTTATTGCTTATTAAATTCGCTAGCATCGAAAGCACAACCTTAAACCGAATTTTGAGAATTCACATAAGCAGGTTATAAAGTCGCTTGGTGTTGCATTATTTTAAAGCTCTCGCAAGCCATTCGGAACGACAAAACCTGTCGAAACTACTATCTTACATGGCCATTAATTAGAGTACCCACTACCCACATTAACGCAATGAAGTGAATGCGACGTCCAGTCGACTTAAGTGCAGCCAATCATTGAACATTTACTGTAAACAACGCTGTTTTTTTTATTGTCGGTAGTTGAAATATGTTCGGAAATGCTATACAAAATGATCTTCGATTTTGTACTATCATTTTGACATTTTATAAAAGTTAAAATCGCCAAAAGCATATTTTACATTTTTAGTATAGGCTGAGTTCGTAATTGCAGGCTTTGTTGCCCATGCCCTGCCTAAAATATGCTCAAATACGTTTATGAACACAATTACAACTGCATGTGTGCAGTCATCATACTTTGTTTAAAATGAGTTCATAATAGCAAACGTTGACAAAATGAAAAAAAAAAATAAATTATTTGTGAAAGAAAAATAATTTATTTCATATTAAAAGCTAAGAAAACAAAATATTATAACGATTATAAATAAATTTAATTAAAAAATTACTCACATTTGCTCCACTGCCATTTTCGTGAAAATTCAGCAACATAATAAAAACAAATGCCAACTTGACCGCAAATGGACTGTAGTTTTACTTTTATGAACATATGTAAATGTTGCCATGCTCACGCAGAGCTTATGCTGTTTGTTTACATTTATGAACGCGATTTTGGCAGTACTGCGGAAGTATTACAATTACGAACTCAGCCCTCATACTTACTCCATTATGCTGGTTTGACATTTACAAAAATACAAATGCCAAAAAGGGTATGTTTGCTTTGTTTTCGCCTGTTCGCCTGAACTGCCACTGCTTTAACTCGAGTTTATTTTAAGAAAATAACGTAGGTTTAGTATCATACTAGCTAAAAAGTGTTTGAAACTAGAAACATTTGATCAAAGAACTTTTAAGTTCAAATCAGGCTGTTCAAATTTTTTTCCAGCATTGAATTGTAATGTGTATAAAGTTTAAAATTCAGAGACAATCGCTTGAGTTAAAAAAAAAAGTTGAACCGTGAATCGAGTCACTACTTTCTGTTTAAAAATTCAATATAAATCGCCTATTTCATATTTTATGGAGAATATTACCTACAATATTTTGGTTAGAAACTTTTGTAATTTTTTTTTTTTTCAATTCTTATTGCAATTATTTTAGCTAATCATAAAACTAATAGGTAACTTAAATGAGCAATTATTATCAGGAAACTCGAAATCTGGATAGACATAAAATGAAGGTATTAAGGGCCATTTGCTGAAGCGAAACTTAAGAGTTTATGTTCTACATAAGATCTTATGTGACAGTTTACGCTGAGGAAAAAGTAGAACATTAGCGTTGTAAGTTGAACATAAATATTTAAGTTTCGTATCAGTAAACGGCTCTAAATGACGTTTAATTTAATTTTTTTATGTTTCGAAAAGCCAATCAATAAGATTGTGATTTTTTGTTTTTGTTTCACGATGAGATTTTTAATTGCATGGAGAATGTTGTCACTCACAATTGCATCGATTCTGGTTGGTATTTTGACCTTTCTGTCTGTCAAAAAAAAAAAAACACAATTTAATTGGATTTGCATTTACTTTAGTACTTTTTTACATTTAAATTTAAACTAACACAATATATTCATTGCAAACAAAATGGAGTAAAAAAAAAACATTAAATTGTAAAATAATATCGTGCGAAAGCATTTCAAGTGAAAATATTTAATTTTTCATTTAGATGTTCAGAAACTTTATGGTTGATGCATAGAAGAATTTGATTTTGACATTTTTTACCATTTTTTCCGATTCTTTTTCAATTGCATTGTATAAATATTAGAATTTTTATCTGCAATTAATTTTTTATAATAATTGGTGTCGTGCTTGATGAAAAAAAAAGCTACACACTGTTATTTGTATTCACATCATTTAAAGCACAGTGTGCTTTCGCTCCTAGCGAAATTTACTCTAAGCAAATTTCAATGAGTGCGAAAGAGAAAAGAGATCGGATTCCTCAAAAATCACCGTGTAATAGCCGATTTATTATTTAGTGGCTGCATTCAATTCGACAAGATTTGATGTATTTTAACTGGCTAAACACAATAGATGCGCGTTCGAAAGCGCGTTCGCATCCTGAGGTTTTATTTATTTTTCCCTTTGACCTTATTGCGAGTGTCGATCAACGTTCGATTCGATAAAAGTCGATCGTACCCAAACTTTGGGCGCGTTAAAATTTGTATCAAAAGCTATCTGGATAGCTTTATGTGGTTGTAACTACTTGTGATGCTGATGGCATCTGATGCAACATAAAACTTCAGATATCTTTAATTTTCGTTGTCTGATTTTCGACAAAGGTCGTTCATCGATAAACAAACGACACTCGCAATAAGGGCCTTTGACAAGTAAGGACGCGCGCCATGATTCGCGTCTATTGTGTTCAGCCAGTAACTCTGCAGGTAAGGACGCGCGTCTTTCTAAAATAAATAATTTTCCTCTCGAATTTTACTGTTTCCGGAAACGGATTCATACTATCGTTTCACCAACATGAAAATAAAAAGAAAATCATTCCAATACATATTGGGCCCTGTTGGAAATTTCGAGGGAAATTTTGTTTTCATTCCCCAGGCGAATATAAAGATTTTTTGAATTTGTCAACAAGGCCAGTTTATAGATTATGATAATTTATGATTGTGAATATTAACACCAATTTGAAGAGATTTTTGTTGACATTTCTTTTCACTCCTTATCGAGTGTGCGTTCGAAACTTGGAAATAAAACTAAATACAACAAATTTCCTGTAAACAGGGGTTTCCATCCACATTCCAATAGAACTGTGGATGCGGCCCCGAAAATATGATTCGCAGGATCAAAAAGTATAGCCTTTTGTTATCTCAAGTTTCCACACCAGTGGAGGAACCTTACGCACATTCCTTATAATGCAATTTGAAAACAAATCGGGAGTGACAAAACCCTGAATTTTTGTTGTGCCTATTAACATATATTATCATAAAATTATTTTATTTCTTTGTACTTAATGTTTGTTTTCGATAAACATAAATATTTTAAATTGGATTTCCATAAAATTCTGAAATTGCAAATATTATATAATTTTTTTTTTGGCGTATGAAAATAAACGTCAGGTGGAAAATTTTGGTTGATTCAAATGGGACTCAGATGTAGGTATATAAGTGCGCCGTATGAAGTGTGGGGGTGTTAGAGCTTTAGAATACCACTTCAGAACATTTTAATTGAAATCCGATTAGTTGATGAGCTGTGAGTGTATAGATTGGTCGTTATATTATTGATTTTTTTTCTGTCCCTGTCATACTTTGTGTTTGGTCTTCTAAAAGTGATAGAAACATTATTGTGGCCATCAGCCACATTATTTGAAATTGGATTAAAATCCATTGCCAGAGGGTAATCTGTTTACGATTGATGGCCTACGTTTACCTTATATGAATATTGTTTTAGTTGCCAACACTAACATTTATGCATAGAAAAATAACAAATTAAATGAGATAGAAAACTAAATAAATTGTTGGAAATTAATGGTTGATTTTATATTAGAACGAACCATCGATTTAAATCGGAATCCTATTACATCATTTAATGAGTGTGGTGCTGCGTATGTGATGTGTGGCTTGGATTAATTCATGTGCGAAATTGTTTACCCGATATGGTGGACCAGACAGAAACAAAAAAAAGGGTAAATTTATTTACAATGTTAAATGGGTTTGAAAGGGGATTGAAATTTATAACGGGTGATTTTTTGGCTGGTTTGGTTTTGGCAACACTGGTTTTGACAGCTGACGTGTGTTTAGTACCTTGTGTCACTGTCAAACAGCTTCAGTTTGGTTTGCAATTTAACCATGGATCGTCTTACAAATGAACAACGCTTGCAAATTATTGAATTTTACTATCAAAATTCGTGCTCGGTTCGAAATGTTCATCGCGCGCTGCTTGTGTTCAGCGATGAGGCTCATTTTTGGTTGAATGGGTACGTAAATAAGCAAAATTGCCGCATTTGGAGTGAAGATCAGCCAGAAGCATTGCAACAGCTACCAATGCATCCCGAAAAAGCCACTGTTTGGTGCGGTTTATGGGCCGGCGGCATTATTGGGCCTATTTCTTCAAAGATGATGCGAATCGCAGCGTTACTGTCAATGGTGAACGCTACCGAGCGATGATAACAAACTTTTTTTTGCCCGAAATGGAAGTTCTTGACTTGCATGATATGTGGTTTCAACAAGACGGTGCCACATGCCACACAGCACGCGAAACAATGGCGCAATTGCGAGGCGAGTTTGGTGAACAGTTAATTTCACGTTTCGGGCCGGTCAATTGGCCGCCTAGATCGTGCGATTTGACACCATTAGATTATTTTTTGTGGGGGTATGTCAAGGCTAATGTCTATAGGGACAAGCCCGCTTCGATTGACGCACTGGAAGCCAACATCCATGCATTCATTCGTGAGATACCGGCCGATATGTGTGAAAGAGTATGCCAAAATTGGACTCAGCGGATGGGCTACCTGAGACGCAGCCGCGGTCAACATTTGCATGAAATTATCTTTAAACATTAAATTGCAAGGTTCAAACTATCGATTCAAATAAATATTTCATTCATTTTTTCGAATTTTTTGTGTTTTTTTTTTTTTAAAGTTCTAAACCTCTTAAAAAATCACCCATTATATCCCAACCAAATAACTGACACCCTTATTTTCTAAATATATACATTATATTTTTAAAGATTTAACTTTACCACCATATTCGTATTTTTAGGTCTTTTTTTAGTAGCTATCTAAAAGGTAGAAAAAACTCGCCTTACTTTTGCTCTCAAAAGTTCAAGGATTTTGCTATTCTCTTTTAAAATACTTTTTGACATCATGAGGTCTATTTAATTTATAACATAATTCAAAAAATGAAGCTGCATTCAAACCAAATATTTCTTCTGCATTCTGCTAAGTTATGACTTCATTGCCACCAATAAAACAACATTATTTCTATATAAAAGCATGAATGGATGTGTTTTTTTTTTTTTGTTTGTTTAACATCGAAACAACGAAACGTGATTAATTAATTTGGTATCACCACAATCCATTGATATATATGTTTGTATGTATATTGGTACCTTTTCATTAAACTCAATTGCATTTGCTTTCACTCGAGACGACAGCGATTGAGGATCCGACCAAACTGTCGGAAACGAGGTGTTTCAAGAAGACTTAAGAATCACACTATAACTTTGTATATATCAACCTGTATATAAACTCTGTATATCTACTTCTTCAAAATACAAACTATATAAACTACGAATAGGATGTCATTTGGTGAACCTTTGCCACATCGTTTTGGAAGCCAAATAATTAAATGTGAGTATACTGGCTACCACTTACTCTTCTAACGGAAAGTTCTTATAAAAGCGAATACCTCTTGGAGCAATTGAAACCACCTGGTAAATCGGGTTGGATATAAAATTGAAACACAGACAGTAGATATATTTGAGTTGTGTGTGTTGTTATATTGTGCAAGGATGCCACATTGTGAAGTCCTTTGTACTGCGGATGTACTTTATGTACCCAAATACCGACTCTTTACACAAAGAGACTCCTCAAGACTGAAAGACGGATAAATTGCATCATATTGACATTGTCGCGTGCAAATTCATTCTCAGAGTGTAGCACAAAATCGTTGCTGAACATACAGACAGACACTTTATAAAGACCATCAGCTCCCAAAGACTATCACAGTGTTAGTTTTGTCAATAAACCATTTTCAAAAGATGCCTTTTTTGGTATCTATGAGGATTGAGTCGACATCAGACACAAACATTATAAAGGAGCTTTTGTGACGAACTTTTTGTTTTCATTTTCTAGAATGGACTTACTGGTATAGCTAATCTTGAATTATTGGACCATGTTGTGGTTTTCATGTTTTCAATGCTCAATTGAAGTTAATTGTTAGAAATTTCGAGCGTTTGGAATAGTTTTGTCTTGTGTCGGTCGTTGGCCAATGGATGAGGGATAGATTGCAGAAAAATTCAATAAACATGGTCTTTAAGTCTCAGTGAATTATTTTGAAAAAAAAGCATAAAGTTGTCTTGAATCATAATAAAATACATATAAGTGACTCTAGACATGCCACCCTCCGCGCGCCGGTAGGAATACTTCGGGCACCAAGTCGCTCGAAGCTCGTTAACGCACGCCCACTTTTAATGGCGATAAACTGTTATAAATAGGTATTTTTCTGGTCTCGTCCTAATAAAATACACAGGGTGTTTTGTTTTTTTGGGTGCGACAATAGTCTAGAGCATGTAGATTCTATCGAAATAAGAAAAAATCGTTTTGAAGAAAGTGTCTTTTTCCCCTCCTTTTTAAAAGTTGTTGGAAATTTCCCCATTTTTAGTTTTTTTTTTGAAAATCAAAACATTGGTCTTGAAAAAAAAACATTAGTTCTGTTCGTTTACTTCCCAAAACTACCAATTTTAGTTCAGTTTAATTTTTTGTATAATATGAGCTTTAACAGAACTTTGAACTAAAATTGGTAGAAATTGTCAATTTTAAGAAATAAACAAACAGAGCTATTGTGGGAAACTTTTCCGCCATTTTTTTTTAGTGCAGAAAGTTTGACAACCAACAGGAATGACTGATTTTGAAACTAAACTTGCGAAATTATGAAAGCTTTGTTTATACGTAATTCAAATAAATTTGTTTTATCGTCAACGTATTTGTGATAACTATTACTTAATTAGCTTTTTTTAACTCGTGTGCAACAAGCCATAGCCAACAGTCAGAATGACAATCTGTCAAAAAATCGTACTGAACTTAGCTTTTCTTTTCAATACTGCCAATTTCTATCCATTTTAGTCCAAAGTTCATATAAAAATTGGAATGAAATTGGTAGTTCTGGCAAGTTAACGAACAGACCTACTATTGTATTTTGTTCTGCAAAAGGTTTGACATGACCAATAGAGAATTATAGTCTAAAACCGCAGCAAATGTCTTACTATTAAATTGCTTTAGAAATTCAAAAATCCTTACCTACATCATTTTATAAAAACTTAAACCAAAGAAACAAACACACCGTTGCGTGTTTAACTGAATGTGGTAATCAATTTCTTAAAAAAAAAAAAAAAAAAAAAACAATAAATAACTTCAGTCCAAAGTTCATTCACTTGGATTTTAATTTTACTTTCTTCTGGTAATACGCGCGCATTCACTATAAAATTTTCTTCACACTTTCAAATCAATCAAGAGATGTCAGTTAACGTTTTCATGAAGATGAAGACAAGACAGTGTGTTGATGACTTTTAATGGCTTTCATCTACCGTTATTTTGTTATTTTATTGATTTATCCAGCGGAGCTGTCTCCAAGGCTGTTTTTCTTTCCGTCTCACATAAACGTCTTATGTTCAACAACTTTCTCAATTAAATTACTGTAGTCCCCCATTTTTAACAAGTTTTTCGCATAACATCCCTGTTTTTTTTTTTTTTTTTTTTTTTTTTTTTAAAATAATTATCTAATACTAAATTGTATTCGATTGACAGTAAAGACCATTTTGATTTTTGTTTGGTTTTAATCTTCTGTCAATTTTACATTCGAACGTTTTTAACTTCCCATGGCCGGAATCTAGTGACAGGGGTCATGCAACTTAAAATGAATTATGTCATCGTTGTGTGTGTATTCCAGCTTAAGCAGTGCAATAAGGTTTTTCCCGTGAAATGTCTTACATCCGTCATTTACCTTAAATCCCCGTTAAGCTCGAAATACAATTTTGTGTCAATTCGAAAGAAGAACAAGACAAGCAACATTTTAATGACACTTTGCTGCTTGTGTCAGGCACTTAAACATAACATATGGTTCTTTTGAGCATAAGTTTCCCGCATCTATATTACGAGTATAGGTATCTATATACAACAAGCTCCCAGGTAAGTCCCTGCGGCAATGTTTTCACCTCCAACAACAACATGGCCGACGAACTCGATGGATGAATAGAGGGTAACAGAAACAGGTAATTAAACTGGATGTGGTTTGGATAAATGAGATGGCGGTACAGAAGAACCATGTCTTGCGCCATCAGTCCACACAACTCCGGTGCGTTACATTTAATTTACTCAAAAATCGTGACGGCCAGTGACATGCTCCGTGTAAATCGAATAAAATATATAGGAACTAGAAATCAAAACGAAAAGTGCTTTATGTGAGATGTGTGCCCCGATATAGAATGTTTTATGGGAATCATTGGCATTTCTCTTAACGAAGTGTGTTGTTGCCTAGAAACGTCATTTTAAGAAGATGAAACAGGAAAAAACTTTAACTCTCTGATCGATTTGCCAAGGTGCAACTTATTAGCTTTTCTCTCCCCAGATCGACATCTGGCCAATTGAAGACTCCGCAACGCTTTGCATCGGATCGAGTTTCTGGTTTAGATTGATTGTACGTATGGTCCATGCAGCTTCAGCTTCAGCTTGATTTGCGACGAGAGATGCCTGATTGACCGGGAAACCGTTTTAATAGCCGACAGGCAATCTGTCCGTATTGTGTCGATAGATTTGGATCGGACATTGATGCGAACGATGCTTGACGACTACGACGACGATGACGATGATGATGATAATGACGGTTGTGGCTTTGCATTGATAATTGACTACTACCAACTTGTATCTAAAGCAGACATTCGACCATCCCCAATGTTAAGAGTTATATAGATAGTTTGCAGTGTTTCGAGTTGAAACATCAGGGAGCTGAAACAAGTGAACGAACTCAATTTTCTGGTTTAGCTCTATTTTTTTTTTTTTTTTAATTTCTTTTGCTTCCTGGATTTGGAAGTACAAGTTATAGTTATTGTATGAAAAGGCTTGTTTGCGTGTCTAATGAAGGCAATTTGATGGACAATAATTGCATAAGATGAATATCTATATATATATAGCTATTGAAAGGTTAACCAACCGAGTATGGTTGCTTTGTTGATAGAAGTTTTGTGTGTGCACTCAATACCAGATTTGACAGATTGATGGTTAGATTGGCAACTGATGCTCTTGAACATGCCTATACGTATATTTAGAATCAACTTGATTTCACGTGATGGGTCAATTTCGGTCAGAAAGATCGGCATTTTTTTCCTCCAGAATGCTGCATTATTTTTGTTTTGTTCTGCCAGCTAACAAAAGTCATCTGCGAAAAAGTTTATATATGAAGAAACGAACACGTTTTAAAAGCTTCAAGTATTATAAAAGTTGAGATTTTAGTGCATATATGAAGTCTCTATCTTTCATCATTAGGCGTTTTGTTTTTTTAGTTCAGAGCAGAGATCGAACAGTCAAACAAAAAATTGTGTTTCTTTCTTCTTCAAATTTGTGTTTGTTTTCTCGTTCTGAACGTGTTCTGAGCGTGTTCAGAGTGCGCTCTTTGAGCTCAGAATAAAATAACTGAACAGACAGAGTTAAATGCTAAACACAAGCATTTGACAGCTAAGTGTTCGGGTGTGTTTCAAAAATAGTTCAGAGTGCTCAGAACATGCTTCATTCAGAAGACGTTCAGAACATGCTCGACGTTCTGGGACTCTGTTAAGAGCTCTACTCTGAACTGAAAAAGAAAAACGCCTATTACTCTTTGAGTCGGAAACTTATAGAAAACTGTCATGACGCTTTAACGGCCCTAACTTGAAGCTTGGATGACGATTAAATGTCGTTTGGTTGACTTTTATGACGCTTCAATGAGGGGAAAAGAGAGGGGAGGGGTGAAATTGGATGAGAAAGAGACGGCAAATAAGCAAGATTCCACGGGAGAGGTCGAGAGAGGTTTAAAGAGTGGGATAAAGAGGAATAATAAGAGTTAAGGAGTAATTAAAATAAAAAAAGAAAGAAAACGAGAAATAAAGAGTCAATAAAAAAAGGGAAAGCGAGAGAGTATGAGCATGAGAGCGTGAAAACAGGAGGGAAAAGGGGATACCCAGGTAGAAAGTTTATGGTTTGTTGTCTGGCTGCATTTTAAATTTACAAAATTGTAAACTCCCAAAGGATATAAACTTCTAAGAGAAAGTGAGATCCATTTCGTAGCACAAGTTGTATATTTTATATGCCTTATTTTAATTTAAGTCTTTTCAAATTTCGTATTGCAACTTAAATGAATGCTTGTACCAACAGATTGTCCTTACTATTCTGCTTTAAACAGTTTACTCATCGTGAATTTTTAGTCAAAAAAAACAACAAGAAAAACAACAAAATTCCAAAAACATTGCATTGTAGCAATTCGTTATAAATTAAAACAAACACTCAAAACCTCTCGAAGAACATCCTCATGCTATATATAGTATATATTTGTTTTGAAATTCTAAATAGCCCTTGTATACCCAGTTTACATGTTGGTCTATAGTCTAAACGTATACATCATCCCACAGGGACACTAAAGCCATTGATGCATGCCACCCTGGTAGAATGATTGCATTCGTTCAACACAACTCATGTTCAGATACATCACTTCTCAAAGAGCGGATGCAACATTTTTACAGTAGGAACATACTCTTTTTTTTTTTACTTTATTTTGCAAAATTAAAAAAAAAAGTTTTTTAGTTCTCCAGCAAATTATGTAAGATTCTCCATTTAAGATAGAGCTCATGCATAGTTATATACATATCCCATCCGTCGTAGTATAGTCGCGTCTCGATGTCTATTTTGGTAGATATATATACTCTAATGGGAAGGGCAAGGTGGCAGGATTCACATCAGGGAGTTGGTTTGTGACTACTCTAGACCTCAGACAGACAGATGGACACACTTAGAACTTGGAATGAGTGGAGTAAACAAATGCAATGACTGAGTCAATAAACCCGGTGCCAGAAAGACAAAGAATCTCATTTAATTCGGAGCCTTGTTTATTTTGCGTGCTGCCATGTTTGTCCAAAGCAACTGCTGTCGTTCCTTATACAATTCTTTAAAAGTGTTGCCATAGAAAATTATTACAAAAAAATTAATAAACTTATGAAAATGATATATTAATTAAATGTTTAAGCGGATAAAAAGTATTAAGTCTATGTAATGCGTCGGTAATTGCTATGTTTCGTTAAGTTTTATTTCAATTTAGTTTCGTTAACAAGAGAAAAGATTACAGCTGATGGCATGGTCATTGTTGAATTTGGAACAAAAAAGATACTTCCTTTCACTTAAGTGCATTATTGTGCATTTGACTTGTCCATTGGGCATATCAGAAAGATGCTATTGGTTCATTTATGATGAAGTTTCAGTCAGCTTCCGTCTATTATAAAGTTCTACCTTAACTTTAAAACACTTCAACTAAATACACTTATTCATCATGATAATTAAATAAAATTTGACAGTACAAAGGCTGTGTGCCGATTGCTCTCGATTGTTCGTTAAGTTTACACACTTCCATATTTTTGACGTTTCTGAAGAAGTGAAAATATTTTTCTTTGTCATTTACATTTAAAGAGATTTGTTCTAGTTTTTTATTTAAGGAGATACAAGACACGAAGAAACTGAACGATAAAACTTAACGACGCTGCAGTACTAGAACTTCAAGCCACAACACCAACACAGCGTAGTTGAATATCTGATAATCTTTGCTAAAGCAATGCAGTTCTGGTTCATAAACCAGAAAAGTATTCTCAAATTATTTTTTTTAAACTATATGTTCTCGAAATTTTCGACTTCAGTTTTGAGTTCGAAAACCTTACAGAATGCAGTCAAATCTGCACTTGTGTATATGGCAACACTGCATGCACTGACCCTACATCCAGAAGCTGTTTCATGTAATTTGAATTCCCTAATGTTGAACTCGTACCTTCCTATAAATGATGCCTTATGCAAATCTCAAAAAAAAAAAAACAACGACATCGATCGATTGAAAGTGAAATGCTCGAATGCATCTGAACTCTTGTGTATCTTTTGTTTACAGATTCTGCATATATACAACATGCATATTGCATATATATATATATGTATTTTATGTATCTAATTTAAAAATAGATTTGCGATTGTAGAACGAGAGTATCTTTTATATTCCCAATGAATAATATGAACAGAGCAAGAGATAACAAAGTATAACAATCATAATATATACGAATACCAGTACATATTCTCTCTCAAAAGTTAGATGTCGGGGTCGTTTTCGTTTCTTGAAATAATGTAGAAAGATACTGAACAGAACTGAATGTCTGAATAACACACACAATAGGGGTTGTCTATAAGGGAAGTGAAAATAAAAATAAAAATATTGAATTGAATTAAATTTTGTTGCACTGCAGTCACTTTGTGTTGCTAAATTTATATGTTATGCTTCTTGTATTGATTTGCATCTCTGATGCTATGCCAAAGTGCAGAAAACGATTATAAATGAAAAGAAAATTAGTTTCTTTTTCTTTCGTTTTGGTGTGAATTACTGAGTTGTAATGTATCTCTTTTGAATGAATGCATTTTTAAAACACAAAAAGTTAGCAAATTCTATTTGATATAAATTTCAAATTGAAAAAGGAAAGAGTTTTGTGGAAGTTACGAGTTTCAGCTTGGAGTACCACAGGGATCTGTTCTAAGGCTAATATTATTGCAATTATAATTTAGTTCTTTTCTTTTTTTCACCAATAAGAGGTGTTATTTTGATATTCAAAGAAAAATGGCATTTTTTGAGATAAATGATCGGATGTTTATTTCATTATAAAGAGGAAGGTATGCCGTTAATAATGGAATACAACATCAGCCAAATGGCCGCCACGACCACGCTTACAGGACCATATCCTTTTCATGAAATTTTCCATAACCAAATCGCAAAGTGGCTGCCCTATGTCCTCGATAGCCTCACGAATTCCATCTTTGAGGTCTTGAATCGACGCTGGGCTGTTGGCGTAGACCTTATCTTTCACGTGGCCCCAAAGGAAGAAGTCGCAAGGTGTTAAATCACAAGATCTCGGTGGCCAATTGTGATCACCTCTTCGAGAGATAACACGGTCCGGAAACTTTTCCCGTAAAAGATCGATGGTTTCATTGCTTGTGTGGCACGTAGCGCCGTCTTGTTGGAAGTAAACGTTGTCCAGATCAATACCATCCAATTCCGGCCATAAAAAATCATTAATCATCTCTCGATAGCGCAATCCATTGACCGTAACTGTTGCTCCAGCCTCATTTTCGAAAAAGTAAGGTGCAATGACCCCGCCGGACCATAAACCGCACCAAACAGTCACGCGTGGAGGATGGAGAGGCTTTTCAACAATAACTCTTGGGTTTTCCGAGCCCCAGATGCGACAGTTTTGCTTGTTGACGTAGCCTCCGAGGTGGAAATGGGCCTCATCAGTTAAGATGATTTTTCGATGAAATTCCGGATCATTTTCATGCATTTCAAGGACCCAATCAGCAAAGACACGACGTTGTTGATGATCAGCCGGCTTGAGTTCTTGTGTTAACTGAACTTTATAAGCCTTAAGACCCAAGTCTTTATGCAAAATACGGTGTAATGACGTTTGTGGAAAGCCTAATTCCAAAGAACGACGAGGAATGGACAAACCTGGGTTTTCTTCAACACTTTGGGCTACAACAGCAATATTCTCAGTTGTTCTTGAGCGACGTGCACGGGTTTTATTCTTCACATCACTAACTTGTCCCAACAGCTCGAATTTGTCCACCAATTTCTGTATTGTGGTCCGACAAGGTGCTTCACGACGACCCAAAAATGTTTCAGTTTTACGAACCGTCTCTGCCAAATTTTCACCATTTTTATAGTGAATTTTAATAATTTCAATGCGTTGTTGAAGCGTGTATCGTTCCATTTTTATTAATGGCGTAGTTTCTACTTGTCAAATGTCAAAAAATGACAGCTTCAAAAGTGACAGCTACCGAAATAGCAGACTATTCAAAATAACACCTCTTATTGGAAAACCCTTTATATTCATATATTCATATGATCATATTATTAACTAATTTTAAATTGTACGAAAATTATCTTGGTATAAACTTTTCATTTTTATTTCTCTTTTAAATACGCATATTAAACGACCAGCTTGTGAATTGTATCGTATGTTACGTCACTTTTGATTATGTGTAGTAAATAATCCCTGTTGTGCGCATCACGTCCTTTTTTGCGAAGTATTCAGCCACTGACATTTTCTAATGAGCACATTGGAATTTAATATTAAATGACATGACAGCGGAAACAAATTATTAATAAAGCTTCAATGTTTCATTTCCAAAGCAAAAACATCAAGAATTTAATTTGTTGTTTGCAGTTCAAACTTCTTATCAGTATATTGCTCTAGAATTAATTGTTTGATAGGGCACACCGTGTATTTGGGTTATTTTCCGTTATTTAAACTCAGTGACGTTTTGTTGTGATTTGGTTATTGATTATAGTTAATAAAAAACAGAGTTTAGCCGTAGTCTATTGACACATAGTAGAAAGTGTCACACCCGTAACAAAAATATGTACATCTACGGATACCTATTCGTTATATTCTTAAATTTTAGAAGTAAGAAGTATTGTGATCTGCTGTCAGACACAATTTTATTAAATTTCAAATGTATGCTGAACATACAATTTTGAGTTTAAAAGTTGTGTCATACCCGTAACAGATTTGCATTTCACACTCAATCTTTCTGTTTTCCAACCCTTGTTATGTTTTGCCTTTTGTAGATATGGATTCCATAGTGTAAAGATTTAATTCTGTAGAAATCTTCTTCATGTGGGAATTTATCTACTTTTAGTGGGTATTTTTTCCACTTAAATCATTAGAATTAAATGTTTTTTACACTTTTTTAAAGTGAGAAATCATCACTTTCCCGGAGATGTATTTCTGATGATGCCAATAATTATCTCTGTTATATTTTGTTCAGGGGTAAAAAAAATATGGTTGTGTCACATCCGTAACGATTTCAAATTAAATCTTTGGACAATTTTGTATGGTTTTGATTTTCATATTAAAACTGTTATTTGTCATCAGGTTAATATGTATTTGAAAAAGCATTAGACATCACTTGAACCGCATTAGATTACCCATTTGTAAATCACCACTTTTATGAGGTCACACCTGTAACGTAAATGAAATGGGTCTTATAACCTAACCACATATTTGTTTTGTTTTTTTTTTTTTAAATCAATACACTAATTTGTTTGTTTTTAATTAATTTACAACATTGTGTCACATCCGTAACATTTTGAATAACGCCCATATGCTTCTTTTATTCTATATTTACGGCACAAATGGATGCACAAATTGAGGAAAATTAAAAACGGCGATGCTGACTTCAAGCACATCTTATAAAATCAATTTTAGTTCTTATTGTAATTTCTATAATTTAAGGTAGCTGCCGTTTAAAACCTCTAAAATAATTACATATATTTCTGGCGTGACAGCTTTTGTAGAATCAAGCCCTAATTACTTGCAACTCCCAACCATTCCTTTGTGCGTGTCATTAGTTTGCAGGAATAGAGGGGACCTAAAATTTTCACCTGAAAACCTAAGGTCCTATATATAATATGTGCGTTGTGCAACCTGAATCGGGCGGTATGCTGTAAGGAAAAGAAGTGTAAGAAAGAATTTTTGGTGGCACAC
Organism: Leucozona laternaria; assembly: GCA_932273885.2. Lineage (NCBI taxonomy): Eukaryota > Metazoa > Arthropoda > Insecta > Diptera > Syrphidae > Leucozona > Leucozona laternaria. Next base: position 13,672,750 of record OW026368.1, on the reverse strand, counting down.
TAGAGTGACAATATGTCCAACTCACCAACCATTAAACCAAGGGAGCCAACATTATCCAATTTTTGATGGAAATTATTAAAAATCAATGTCTGTGTTTTAAACTTTCATTGATTCCTATACATTGTCTTCCACTGATATTAGCCTAGAAAACCTCTCTATTGAAACATTCCAAATGAATAAGACGTGAAAATTTACATCTGCATCTCATATAGCCTTAAAATCATCATCATCCATGCATCAAAATGAAACCATCTAAAACGTTTTTCTCTTGTCATTTGTTTATTGTGTATCTTGCTTAAGAACAAAGCTAAATAGCTTGTAGCACTTAATTACATCTTAGATCTTCTTCAAACTGTGGCAACAAGTAGATCACTTATATGTACTTATGAGATGACTTATGACATTCATAACACAAGGGCAACAAAAAAAAAAAAAAAACGACAAACGACAAAGACTTAAATAAAACAGGGCGCTTTCATTATGAGACAGCACACAACTACTATATTGTGTGTATAGCTACTCTTTGGTCTATAATAACTAGAGAGATAGAAACAGCCTTGCCACATGGCATCCGTGTTTGACATTGTGTCCCATAACTATAGAGTGACCATCTCTTCTCTTTCTTAGTTGTTGTTATAAGAAATTCTTGTTTTTTGTTGTGTTTTAACAATAAAAGTTTTTATATTAAATTAACCACATTAAAAAAAAAGAGAATAAAATTCCCTCCTGGTGAAGCATTCTACATTCGTGTTGTCCGGCTTAAGAAGGAATCTCCATCTTGAACAGTGCGTCAATTATTATCGGTCGACAGTGTTAGCTTGAAAAATACTTTCTATAGACGAAAAAATGTTGTTTTCTACAAATTTCGAAAAAGTATACTAAAACAACAAGCTGTGTACAACAAGAAAAAAAGTAATTAACTAATTAAAAACTATATCTGTTGCACAAGGCTTGTGATTTTACTGTGTAAGCCCCTATTAGGTTAAAACAGATGGTAATGCTTACGTAGTCATGGTTTTACCAGCGTAGAAAAACACCTCTTTACAACAATAAACTCCATAAAATCATCTATGCCCTCAATATAATGCATTAAAAAATCAGAATATGGTCACCTCATCCATAAATAACGAATGAAGTGCCAAGTGGAACGCTTTCCATTCTCCATAGAAACAATATTATGTGAGTACTTTTTTTTTCTTTATTTTTTTGTGCATCCTTGTTTCTATGAAATATATTCCCTTTTCATGTCATGTCAACCTGAGGACACTTCCTCTTATAATAATAACCCCTCCCCTCATCCCCTTTCAGCTCTCGCTCTGCCTTCACAATGTTATTAATCGCATACTCACAATTCTGTTCCACTTAAATGTAACAAAGTACGTTTCGGTTGAAGGCAGGAAGGAAAAAGAAAAAAAAAAAAATTAAACCAACCAACTTCAAGCAAGATGAAAACGTGTACATCTGAGATAAAATATTTGAAAAAAAAAAGACCGAGAAAAGGATAACAAAAAAATCTAAAGGTATTATCCGACTGCAGCAGCAAGTGCTTCAGAGACCATCATAGATGTAATTACATCGACCGCATATACTTTATCTAATATCTAGTATATCCAGCCATAGTACTAAGAAAGTCATCGTTGCACAGTGGGGTGGAGTGACATTTTTTTTTAAACCAATTCCGAGCAGTTTATGATTGTGAAAAATAAATAATTGAAAATAGAGATAAATGAAATACGAAAGGATTGGATTGTATTCGTTAAAAAACCAAGGGCCAGTTTCGCAGGAGACACTTAGCAGAATAAGTTCATATTGCACACTTAAGTGGCACTTTTCTGACTGTTAAACTGGCCCTACGACTTAAAAAAGAAAAAAAGGGGAAAAAAAAGACAGAAAATAAAAGAAAAGAAAGAAAATAAAAAAAAGAAAAGAAAAGAAAGAAAATAAAAAACAATAAAAAAAAAAATAAGTTTTTATGTAAAATTGGGGTTATGTAAATTTGACGCCATAGAATTCGTCGCCCTGATTGTGGGTGCATAAATGGTGTTTTTAAGTTTTGCTTCATAAATATGTTCGCTCAAAATTAAAACCCTCAACATGATAACTTTGTATTAACTTTTTATATACTTCTTGATTTAGTCTCAAGTTTTAAGTTATGTTACCCCGCAGTCTTTGCAGTGCTGTCGATGCCATTGCGACTTGTATGTATATGAAAACGAAGATTTCAAAATGATGAAATATTTAATTTATGCACTTTACATGAGTCGATGAATATTCGTATTTTCTGAATGACGCCGCAATGAGAAAAAATTGCATTCATTCATTGACAGTAGGTAGGTATACCCATAGAATGGAGAGAAGCAGAAAAAAAATCTGCATTAATCATGATGCATATACATATGTAAGCAATGCCAGTGTTGCCATGTATAGCACGATCTAAGGTGGTGTGTTAAATGTAAAGGGTTTTCCAATAAGAGGTGTTATTTTGAATAGCCCGCTATCTCGGTAGCTGTCACTTTTGAAGCTGTCATTTTTTGACATTTGACAAGTAGAAACTACGCCGTTAATAAAAATGGAACGATACACGCTTCAACAACGCATTGAAATTATTAAAATTCACTATAAAAATGGTGAAAATTTAGCAGAGACGGTTTGTAAAACTAAAACATTTTTGGATCGTCGTGAAGCACCTTGTCGGACCGCAATACAGAAATTGGTGGACAAATTCGAGCTGTTGGGACAAGTTAGTGATGTAAAGAATAAAACCCGTGCACGTCGCTCAAGAACAACTGAGAATATTGCTGTTGTAGCCCAAAGTGTTGAAGAAAACCCAGGTTTGTCCATTCCTCGTCGTTCTTTGGAATTAGGCATTCCACAAACGTCATTACACCGTATTTTGCATAAAGACTTGGGTCTTAAGGCTTATAAAGTTCAGTTAACACAAGGACTCAAGCCGGCTGATCATCAACAACGTCGTGTCTTTGCTGATTGGGTCCTTGAAATGCATGAAAATGATCCGGAATTTCATCGAAAAATCATCTTGACTGATGAGGCCCATTTCCACCTCGGAGGCTACGTCAACAAGCAAAACTGTCGCATCTGGGGCTCGGAAAACCCAAGAGTTATTGTTGAAAAGCCTCTCCATCCTCAACGCGTGACTGTTTGGTGCGGTTTATGGTCCGGCGGGGTCATTGGACCTTACTTTTTCGAAAATGAGGCTGGAGCAACAGTTACGGTCAATGGATTGCGCTTCCGAGAGATGATTAATGATTTTTTATGGCCGGAATTGGATGGTATTGATCTGGACAACGTTTACTTTCAACAAGACGGCGCTACGTGCCACACAAGCAATGAAACCATCGATCTTTTACGGGAAAAGTTTCCGGACCGTGTTATCTCTCGAAGAGGTGATCACAATTGGCCACCGAGATCTTGTGATTTAACACCTTGCGACTTCTTCCTTTGGGGCCACGTGAAAGATAAGGTCTACGCCAACAGCCCAGCGTCGATTCAAGACCTCAAAGATGGAATACGTGAGGCTATCGAGGACATACATAGGGCAGCCACTTTGCGATTTGGTTATGGAAAATTTCATGAAAAGGATATGGTCCTGTAAGCGTGGTCGTGGCGGCCATTTGGCTGATGTTGTGTTCCATTATTAACGGCATACCTTCCTCTTTATAATGAAATAAACATCCGATCATTTATCTCAAAAAATGCCATTTTTCTTTGAATATCAAAATAACACCTCTTATTGGAAAACCCTTTATATAGACGCAAAAATATCAAAAACTAACCTAAAATTAGGGAAAAGAACAGATACTATTAGTAAATACAACAGTACTTAACGGCAAATGTACTCAAGAAACACGTGCGAAAAGGACAGACGATGTTATTAAATACAAAAGTACTCAACGGCCGATGTACTACTCACGAAACATGTGCGAAAAGAACGGACACTGTTATTTTGACGCAGACCCTTCATGTCAACAGGCCAAAAGTCCGCAATGGACATTTGACTTACTAGTATGTATGCCTTCCTTGCACATGTTTTGTGAGTACATATACGTCGTTGATAACTTGTGTATTTTGAGCATGTGTCATGTCGCACCTGTGTTATGATTTTAATTTTTAGATCTTCAGGTCTAAGAATAAGTTTAAACAAACTGGCAAGTGGCAACACTGTAACTATACTCAGAGGAAAGAGTTACATGCAAGAGAAATAAAAGAAGATATAGAAAGATACTATTTTTTTCTTCATTCGGATGGAAAGGAAGTTTGTGAGATACGATGATGTGCATATCTAGAAGAATGTCTTGAGTTTCGTTTTTATTCCTTCTGTTTTATTGCTCTAAGTTTGTGGTTTGAGAATGCTATTTTTTTTTTCTTCTCTCTTGCTCTGAAATGAAGAGAAAGTTTCTGCAAGAGTTTTAAAAACTATCATAGTTGGTATTATATCGCTTTTTTTCTCGTCGCGTCGTCGTATATTCTCATAGACGTCTCCTTTTGTCATTTTGCTTTGTTTTATGTGATTTATGAGGCGGAAATTAATTTGAATTTAAGATTATTTTAGTATGACATGACGGTAAAGATAATAAAAAGGTACATTAGTTATACATCAAGGAGGATAAATATACTGGAAATACATACATGAATTAAAGCGAGTCTTACACGGCTATAATAAAGTTGACGATAAATCATGGTTAAAATAATTACAAGGGTTTAGAAGGTTTTCACATAGACAGTTCAATAATTGTTTGTTATTACATATAAAGCGTCCGCCAAATAACTTTTTTTTTTTTTTTGAAAATGGCGCAAAACATCGAGTGTAGCTTCGGCTGTGTGGCACGTAGCGCCGGCCGTCCTGTTGAAACCAAATGTTGCCAATATCCTCCTCTTCAATTTTTGTGAACAAAAATTCGTTCAACATGGCCCGATAACGATCGCCATTGACTGTAACGGCCACTCCTTGCTCATTTTCGAAAAATGGCCCAATTATGCCTCTGGACCAAAATCCGCACCAAACAGTGACTCGTTTTGGGTGTATCGGCTTTTCAATCCAAGATCAAAATGAGCTTCATCTGAAAAGATGATTTTTTTTGGCAAAATCGGCATCTTCTCTAAGTCGATCGCAGGCCTACTTAGCGAAGCATATACACAACCATATTCCTTCAGCGGAAGGATAAAACTAATTATCTGTCAAATCAGACATGAGCTAAGTGTTACCATTCACGAAATAAGCACTAGTTGAAAAAAAAACGTTAGATGGCGGACCCTGTATTATGACGTGAAGGGTGATCCAGTTTGAGTTATTTGCTACATTTTGTCAATAAACAAAGCTGGTAGTGATATTGAGTCCGTTACTCACATGACAGCTCGTGCAGAACTTACATCTCTCAACCATTCTTGTATGAGTATTGTTAGTTTGCAGGATTGGAGGGGACCTACAATTTTCCTGAATCGGAACTCGTAGAGAATTTGTCACTTCACCGTAAGAGGCATTTTTCCTGAAAAAGAAAATTTTCTTCCGTGGCTTAGACTGGCAGTCGATCCCAAACCTTCGGCATCATAGAACAACATACTAACATGTTTATCCCAAGGGACACTACATGATCAACTACATTTTAACATATACCTTACCTTACCTTAAATTCTGTAATTCCAAAATTCATGTTGTTAACTATTTATAAATACATCTACATATAATCGTTCAGATATTCAAATTGCCACAATTTTTCAAAAGCTTTATTTAATTTTTAATTTTCTGTTTGCAATAATTCAACATACATATATTTATAATTAAATCCCCTATGAGATACCTGCTTTAAATCTCTCACAAAAAAAAAAAAATTAAAATTGTTTTGCACTCAACACAACTACGGCTCAAAAACAGCTGAAAGAACATCAAATAAGCATTCATAATAGTAATTATACCCAAAGTTAATTAATTTTTCTGAAATCCTACTGAAAGATGAAATTGAAAAAAAAAAAAACTCCCACCTATACCTACCAACTGCAGCAGAAGTGTACTCAGAAAGATTTCATCTCAAAAAAAAAAAAAAAATCCAACTCGTATATTTCACTGCACAAGGTCTTTTAGAATTTTAATTGTACATCTCTGAGTCTGTGCCTGATGGGTGTTGCATGTTACGTAAAAAAAAGCGCAACAAAGTGAAATACAATAATTTATTTTCACAATTCGGTCGCACTTACTTACTCAATTTTTTTCTTTTTTGTAAAAAATAACACTAAATTTTAACCGGGGCTAAAGGAGGAGATAAAAGGGGTTGAAATTCATTTTTTTTTTCTGCAAATATCTGGAACACCTTGAAATTTTATCAAAAGACTGACGATTTTCTAGCAATAGATATAGAAAAAAAAATTAATTTTTCCAATTTAACCCTCCAAAATGAAAAGACCTGCTCCAAATTTATAGTACTTTTTAGGACATGCTGCTGAAATAAATCTCTCCGCCAAAATGCAGCTTTATTGGAGTTTTTTTTTTTTGTCGAAGGAAAGTCTATAATTTTCCTGGGTTATTAGTAGTTTGCCAACGACGATCTGCATTGGAGAGTCCCTCAATTTACGCAAAATCTACCAAAATTATAGATTTAGTTGGCTTACGACATATATAACTCCAGTCCTGATAGTCTGTTCTTCAAGGTTAAGGTACCTAAATAAAGGTAAAATTTCAGACTTCATTTGGGAGTACAAATTATTTGCAATCTACCAACAAAATTCCAAACAATAAGAGGGTTTGATCCTTCCAGGATTTAATTCTATTTTTTACCAAACAAAATAAAATAAAATCTAAACCCTAGAAATGAGATCAGCAAAACGATTCACTTTCTAGCTCATTATTTTTCAGTGTCGGAAATCCCAAAAAAACAGAAAAAAATCCCATAATTTCAAATTACCAGTCATAAATCGGGAAGTGAATTTTTTGTTTCTTAGCTAAAATATAGAATTCACTTAATTCAATGAACATTCGAAATAATATTCAACTTTGCTAATAACTCGAACTAATCTTTTCTTGCACCAAACCAATACTTGTCATTTAGATCAAGAAGACACAAAAAAAAATAAAAAAAAGGAACTATACTGATCTCAAGATGATTATGGTGATGTTAAATTTAATTAGTCAAAGAAAAGAAAGTAATTATATGTACATATATATGTATCTACTTCTCGTCGTCAATGTCTTGAAAATTCTCAACGTTCAGTAGGTATCTTCATGCTATTCCAAGTTGGTTAGCCATTTATGGCCAGACTTCTGTTCCCTCCAGTCAGCAGTGGTGTCATGAATAAGCTGGGGTTTTCGCAATTCAATTAGCCCACTTGTAAGATTTTTTTTTTCTTAACATCTACAGAAAGGATGCTTTTCGTGAATTTGCATCGCTTAAGAAATACGAGACACGCATTTAAACCACAAGAAAAAAAAAGTAAATAAAGTTCCTCGCAGGAACTCGGCGTATGTGATATGAATTCACAAGAAAATTCTAGGTCGTGTCATACCGCACTTGTGATGGAATTAATTGCGAAACGTTTTCAAGAGAAGGGAGTTCTTGTTGCACAAAAAAATAGAAAATTTGGCAATTCTATGTGAGAAAAGGCAAAAAAAAAAAAAAAATCTGCTATACGTGGGTAAAGAAGAAGAACAAGGAGAAGAAGACCGATTGTGTCTTAATTACGCGAGAAAAGATGATGGCACGATTGCATATCCTTAATGCTATCTGGGTATATGGCAGAAGTTTGTATGTAATTATATATGTACATCAGTCGTACCCTGATGTCGACCTAGTTTTATTGGTTTTGTTTTATAATCCAATCATTTTCCAAATCCTGACTTCTCTTCCTTGTTCTCCTGGGAAGCGTGTACACAAAGCAAGAGAAGAAGTGAATTTTGCATTTTGGGAAATATAACTTTTCGGTTGAAAATAATGTTTTCCAGTTCAGTTGAGCGTATGTTTTTTTTAATTAGATCAAAAACACAAAAGGCTATAATTTATTATCGCATGCATCTTCGCGTTTACATACATATGTAGTCATCTTTTGTCGGCAGATTAAATGTGTGGGCTAAATTAATTTTGGAAAATAGAGAATGTTTGAAATGAGAAGAAGACATTGATTTGAAATATGTTAAATATTAGCAGTGTTTTCTGCACATTCCAATAAATACACTTGAGACACAATTATGATAGCAAAATTGGCGCCAGTATATTTTTTATTAAAAAATCCGCCCCACTAGAAAACCGAAGTTTTATTTACACGACTTACACAATTTAAATGATTTAATTAAGTAAATGGTTTTTCAATTGGCGTGGGTAGATTCTGGCGGCCATGTTGTTTTTGGTGACATCTGTAAAATCTGTTGTTTATTATTCATCCGTTACTGATGCCAATCACCATGGCAAGTTACACGATTGAATCTTTTATAGCAACGATGGGTGCGTTACGCCCGTTTTACGGTTTGTAAATGGTTGGAATTCTTAGTCAACGTTTCGTGGCCAAAATTGGTTTGACGGATTCAGTGAACAACCAGCCAAAAACCGTAAGTCAACGAAACGCAAGATCTACCGAAAACATCGCCAATGTTCGTGAAAGTCCAGACTTCTTCCAAAACGACACGATGGCATTGCCTTCACCATCAACGGTGAACGCTACCGATCGATGATAAACAATTTATTTTAGCCCAAACTAGATAACATGCATGGGAACAATGTGTGGTTCCAACAGAACGGTGCTCCGTGCCACACAGCAAACATCACAATGGACATTCTGCATGAACGATTTGAGGGTACTGCTAACTCTCGCGGAGGTGATGTGAATTGGTCACCCAAGATCGTGCGATTCGACTCCGTTAAACTTTTTCTTGTGGGATTTTCTGAAGTCGCATAACACAGGCCATCGCCCAAATTCAGGACCACTCGGATCCATGCCACCGTAAGAAGCCGAGGTGGTCATTGTAACGATGTCATATTTCATACCTACACAATGGCATACATGGGCCTTTCAAATAAAATAATTTGTTTGTAGAACAAATTTGGAGCTTAAGCTTGAGTCTAGAAGGATGATTTCACATAAGCCAGCCTTCAACTAAAAATTACCAAATATGACCTTAAGTTGAAAAAGCTAGCGATAAATTATTAAAATTCCTTTAACGTTTTTCTTGACAATCATAAATATATCATATAATAACAAATTTGTAAACTTATGACCCATCATGGCCAATATTTACCTAAATAAGTGTCGGATGACTAATCAGAAATCAGAACTTTACTTAGACATGGTGAAAAAAGGCCTTAATGTTACTTGGTTATTTAGTTATAAATTGAATTTATGCTCTGTTGAATCCTAAAGTCGTATGTGTCACAACCGTAACAAAAATAGAATGCAAAATATACTTATAATTAAGGAGAGAAAGAAGAATATTGTGACAAAATTTCATTGCATTTGAAGTTTATGCTAAACTCGAATTTATAGTCACACAGTCGAATGTCACATACGTAACAAAAATACTAATGCAATTTAATAAAAATATTTACTTTATATGAGCTCATAATTTGGTGAAGAAAGTAGGATATTGTGACCTCTATCGTCAGACAAAATGTCATTTAATTTGAAATTTATGCTGAGCCTGAATTTAAAGTCGATGTCACAGTCGTAACTAAAGGTAACATTAATTTTTGAACATTGTTATTTCTAGATATAGAATTTTCCGGATATAATTCTATGCTAATCTTCCACACAAATGAATTTAATCCAGTTTAAGTGGGCATCTTACACACTCAAAAACAAAAATTCATAAGCTCCCATATAAAAACATTTTATACATTCTGCTCATGCTTTAAGCTCATATTTGGTCAGATCCGTAACAAAAACCTGTCACACCCGTAATAATTTGTTACTTTTCTCATAACTTAACTGGCTATGAAGATCAACTTTAAGGTAAATAAAAGAGAGATATCTTTAATGCAGTTCTCAAATGGAAAGTTTTCTAAGGTCACACCCGTCACGTAACTGAAAAAGAACTTATAACATAATCATATATTTTTTTCAATTCTCTATAAATTACTCAAGTTGTAAAGGGTGGTTTTTTAAGAGGTTTAGAACTTTTTTTAAAAAAAAAACACAAAAAATTCGAAAAAATGAATGAAATATTTATTTGAATCGATAGTTTGAACCTTGCAATTTAATGTTTAAAGATAATTTCATGCAAATGTTGACCGCGGCTGCGTCTCAGGTAGCCCATCCGCTGAGTCCAATTTTGGCATACTCTTTCACACATATCGGCCGGTATCTCACGAATGAATGCATGGATGTTGGCTTCCAGTGCGTCAATCGAAGCGGGCTTGTCCCTATAGACATTAGCCTTGACATACCCCCACAAAAAATAATCAAATGGTGTCAAATCGCACGATCTAGGCGGCCAATTGACCGGCCCGAAACGTGAAATTAACTGTTCACCAAACTCGCCTCGCAATTGCGCCATTGTTTCGCGTGCTGTGTGGCATGTGGCACCGTCTTGTTGAAACCACATATCATGCAAGTCAAGAACTTCCATTTCGGGCAAAAAAAGTTTGTTATCATCGCTCGGTAGCGTTCACCATTGACAGTAACGCTGCGATTCGCATCAACTTTGAAGAAATAGGCCCAATAATGCCGCCGGCCCATAAACCGCACCAACCAGTGGCTATTTCGGGATGCATTGGTAGCTGTTGCAATGCTTCTGGCTGATCTTCACTCCAAATGCGGCAATTTTGCTTATTTACGTACCCATTCAACCAAAAATGAGCCTCATCGCTGAACACAATTTTTCGATAAAAAAGCGGATCCTCGGCCAGCTTTCCAAGAGCCCATTCACCAAAAATTCGGCGTTGTGGTAGGTCGGCTGGCATTAGTTCTTGCACCAGCTGTATCTTAAAAGGCTTTACGCCCAAATCCTTCCGCAAAATTTTCCACGTAGTGCTGTAACAAAGGCCTAACTGCTGGGAACGGCGCCGAATCGACATTTCGCGGTCTTCTGTCACACTAGCTGATACGGCCGCAATATTTTCTTCACTACGCACAGTACGTAAACGTGTTGGTGGTTTAATGTCCAACAAAGTAAATTTGGTGCGAAATTTGGTCACAATCTTCCGAATAGACTGCTCAGAAGGTCGAGAATGCCGATCATAAAATGGAAGCAGCGCGCGATGAACATTTCGAACCGAGCACGAATTTTGATAGTAAAATTCAATAATTTGCAAGCGTTGTTCATTTGTAAGACGATCCATGGTTAAATTGCAAACCAAACTGAAGCTGTTTGACAGTGACACAAGGTACTAAACACACGTCAGCTGTCAAAACCAGTGTTGCCAAAACCAAACCAGCTTAAAAATCACCCTTTAGTTTTAATTGATTATTCGAAATCTTTGAATAACTTATATTATCATGAATATCAGTGTCACAAACGTAACAATGGAAACACCCTAAACATTAACGTTTAATTTGTCAAAAGTTTTGACAGAGATATACACATACAGTAAACATTTGAACATTCTTAAATCATTCTCTTCATTCTCTTTCATTGCTAATTAGCATACAAATCCTTTTGACTAACAGTTGATCTACCTTCGTTAATATGCCTTTCCCTGCCTTCATTTCCTTGCACATCTCATATCGAACCAAACCATCAAAAATTCTTTATAATCTACACAAATCCTATCACATCGCTCACATGCGGTACTGAACCAACCTTCCTATCGTATACATTCCATGAACACACACCTGTTGACCGTTTATCTTCTCTAAGCCAATCATTTTGGAACAGTAGGTGTTCAACATCAAAATGTTTATTCACGATGCATCCAGCAATTAATCCATTCTCAACCAGCGGCTATCCCTCGTGTAAACACCAGAAGAAGACAACAACAACAAAAAAAAACCTTCGCGAGAATCCGATATCCGAACCAACTGCGAACCGGTGAAAATAAATTAGCATCAAGTTTTCCTGGTTTTCATTATGTTAAAAAAAAAAAATAACTAGCAACAACAACAAAATAAACGAGTTTCCTGTTCGATGCATCCGACTGCAGCGGCATCATCGTCGACCCAGAGTGGAACAGCAGTTAACAGTTGTGCCGAGAGTTGCACCTTAAAATCACGAAAATCACGAACAATGTTGAACTGTCCGTTAACAGGGGGATGGATATCCACGATCACGTCTTTTCGCCTGTCGTTCCTGTCCATGGCATCGGCCAGCTTTCAAGGCAACTGATCAAATTAATCGGCAACGGCGCAACGGCACGGTGGCGGTGGCGGAGGCGCGGCGCACAGTGGTGCGAGAGCGGAAAAAAGTCTTTTGAAAAAGTCATGTCTATCGTTTTAAACTTTATGTTTAAGTACTCTTAGATAACCCGAGCGTATGATTTAAAAGTATTTTTTAACATATATATTGTATGTTCTGATTTACAAGCCCTCAAAGTTGAAAAATAATTTTACTCAAATCGCGAACCGTATTTTCAACAAATTTTGAGATGTTTTTTTCCGAAGTTCCTGTAGATAAATTCTCTAGCTTCTTAAATAATTTAATTGGTCTATTTTCGATTATCTAAAAATAAAAAAAAATATTGATTATTTATAAAAGATACCTTCTATAAGTAGCCTGAAGCTTTAGTACTAAGAAAAAATGATTTTTTTTTAAACTTTTTGATTAAAAAAAACAGCTCCAAAAGATACCAAGAAAGTAAGTATGCCACCATATGCTCCATATATTCATGTTAAAGCACAGAAAAAATCAGCTGCAGATACGTGCAGATGTGGAAGTTATGCTCAAAAATGTTTCACTCAATCGGATTTCAAAAAACTCCGTCTTGACGGTGGTGTTTACCAAAAAGTTTGATTACTTCGGTATTAATTGTCAGAATGAACTGGTTAAGCCTATTATTTTAAGAAAAAATGTCAAACTTTATTTTAAAAATAAAACAAAATTAATACATTGACCCAGGGCTGAGAATTTCGATTTTTGCGAAACCATTTATTTCTGCCTGGAAAATTTTTCAACTTTCAACTAAATTTTATTGAAAGCAACACACGAAAAATAATATAGTTTTATGATATTTTGAATTATATGATAGAGCTTAATACAAAATAAAGAAAAGGATTAGGGATAATCTTTTATTTTTTTTTAATTTTTCGCTAAAAGTAGGGCAGGTAAAAATAAAAAAAGGTGTTTTTTTTAAGTTTTATTGCTTTGTTTTTGTTGTGTATTGCGTAATTTTGTATTACCTGTAAGGATTAGTAATGGCTTATTAGATTAAAATCTCTTACTTAAATCTATATATATAAAGGATTAATGAAAAAAAGTCAGTATTGAGTTATTGAGCATTTGTGCAAGGTGTGTAAGACAAATTTTTACTCTTTGATCAACCAATAAGTGAACGTGAAGTGAAATATAATAACAAACATATATAGTGAATTCAATACATTAAAATATACATAGTTAATAATAATATTTTATTCAAAATAAAAAGTTCAGGTTTTACTAAAAAAAACTTTTATTTAAATATAACATCAAAACCCTCAAATTTTATAAAAATGTCAATAACTTTTTTTCTAACAATTTTTTCTTGACCAAATTTTGACCAAGCATGTATAAGACTAATCTTAACATATTTATCAAATTTCATTAAAATTCGTTTAATAGTTCAGATTTTACAGACTTTTTTCCGCTCTCCCATACAAACATCAAAACACTCAAATTTTAGAAAAAAAGTCAATAACTTTTTTACTAATGATTTTTTCTTAGCCAAATTTTGACAAAATGTGTATAAGACTAATTTAAAAATGTGAATCAAATTTGATCTTAATCCGTTAAACAGTTCAGATGTTACAGATTATTTTTCCGCTCTCCCATACAAACATCAAATCCCTCAAATTTTAGAAAAATGTCAATAACTTTGTTTGTAATTATTTTTTTTCAACCAAATTTTGACCAAATATGTATAAGACTAATATAAACATGTTTGCCAAATTTCATTGAAATCTGTTGAACCGCTCAGATAAAACAGACTTTTTTCCGCTCTCCCATACAAACCGAACCACTGTGCGGCGTGTCCAATCGATTGGGGCGCAACAGCTGCTGCCTGATGTTGTACTACCGCACGTTCTACTCCTAGACGAAGAGTCATCATCGTCTTGGTGTTGCAGCAAGATCACCGATCACCCGTGTCCAACGGTCGAAGCCTCTCTAACAACAGTGAAAGTGAAAATTGTCTTTCAACTGTGAAATAAGTGCTCCCCGGTGCGGTGCGGTGTAGTGATTTTGCTGTTTGCGTGCTGGCCCAATGTGAGGGTTTTTTTTTTCTTTATTTTTCATTTTATTGCATCTTCAAGACGGCCATAAATAATTAAAGTTTTACACGGCCTTTGACACTGTGATCGCACACGTTGGCAGCCAAAACGGGCCATGCCGCATCTACACGATCGTTTCGTACATTATTTTTGAACACCATACAACCACCGCACCGGGAGGATATTGGCTGACCAAGCTGGATTGCAAGTGGGGCGTGCCATAGAAAGTTAGTTCGTAGTTCGCCTCTGCTGTTTTATAGCTGCTTAGCTATTTGAGTTATTAGCGTCCATTAAGTTGTTATAGATCTGTCAAGATCAGCAAAAAGTGTGAGAGAAGGAGAGAGAGAAGGGAGTCATTTCTAAAGGGTGTTTCAAGTTCCAAGCCATTTCAATGACGAAAAGAAATCTTAGGTTTACAAAAAAAAGACAAACAATTACACGAAGAATTAGATTTGAGATTTTTATAATAATAATATGACTTAAATTTCCAAGTTCGATTTGTATATGAATTTTAATCGGTTTGTCCACTCGACTGGTATAATACAATAAAAACTATTCACTAAAGTTCTCGAAAATAAACATTTTTTTTTTTAATTTTTACTTGATTTATTTTCAATCTCAATGAAGATTTCTAGAAAATAATACACATCAATTGGTTCAATTATCCATTGATTGGTATAAACTGGTCTAATGTACGTAGCATATAGATTTTATCTAGCAAATAATATTTCTTACATCGTAAAGTCATTAAGCATATTATTCACGAAAATTTGCATTCAAAAATGCCTGACTGGTATAAATAATAAAAAGATCTGATTGGCAAAGAGCCACACGATTCGACATTTGTCGAAATTATATACCTTTTCAACCTTTATTGTTGATTAAATTTCAATGTTAAGAGAAGCGTTCTAGTGATTAGTGGAAGAACAACCACCTACATTTATTCCGTTATCGGCTGATTGGTATAAACTAGTCTATTGCACGTAAAATATAAAAATTATTTGCCAAATTAAATGTCTAACATCGTCAAGTTATCACACACTTTATCCATGAAACGTTGTATTTTTCATCAAGTTTGTGTGTGTGACTGGTATAAATAAAAACAACTGGTTCCGTAAGCTCAACGAAACACATTTACAAAATAAATACTTTTTCCAAGTTTTGTTAAGGTTATTTTTCAGTAGAACTGGTCTTTCTAGCGAAAAGTTAAAGAAGAAAATACATAATTTTCTTTCAAATATCCGCTGATTGGTATAAACTGGTATAATGCATCCATTTTTGTGACAAACATCATCAAATAATTTCACATTTTATTTACGTAACGTTTTTGGTGTTCACAGCTGATACCATTGTCGTTTCGCAAAGCAAGCGAATTTTTCGCGCGAACTTGAAAGCAAATGAAAACCATTTCGAAATCGGGAAA
This sequence comes from Leucozona laternaria, assembly GCA_932273885.2. Classification (NCBI taxonomy): domain Eukaryota; kingdom Metazoa; phylum Arthropoda; class Insecta; order Diptera; family Syrphidae; genus Leucozona; species Leucozona laternaria. Next base: position 13,656,996 of record OW026368.1, on the reverse strand, counting down.
AACTGTCAGCATTTGTGCGAAGTAGTTATTGCGAAGTTAATAAAATGTGTTTAAATAAAAAAAAAAGTGAAGTAAAATATCTGAATCGAATTTAAATGAAGTGACACAAACGCCCTCCAGTGCTCAGTTATAAAAATGAAAAAAAAACATTGTTTTGACAGAGCTGTCATTCATTTGACAATTTTTAAAAATGGTGCAATATGCCAAATATCCATTGACACACCCTGTACTCTACTTACTACTACTCACTGCTGAGTGATAGCCCCTTCTCTTTTACTTTTTACGATATCTAAGTATCTGTCAGTAATTACTGCCAATTGAAAATTGATTTTTTCAAATTAAATTTTATGCATTGCCATAAAATTGGTTCACGATTTTCAGCTTATGCTGGATCAAATTTTCTCTACCTTTCCTGGCTGGCGCTCGCTGTGCTGTAGTAGTTTTATTATTTTCGAATTAACTGTCAAAGAAAAGAAAGTGGACTCTGGACGTCCAAGTGGTATACTTTGAGCGAGGGGAACGACGAATATTCAAATGTTAATTTATCTGACGTATCACAGATCGTCGTCAGTTGATATTCGCAGATAGTTTTCTTTTTTTTTTTGCTGCTTTATTTCGTATAGCCAATAATGTTGCATGTCTTACAGAATGATAGATTTTATTGAATTTGTTTATCCTGATGGAAGGGAAGTTGAAAATTATTGCTCTGCATGATGGGATTCAATTTGTTAAATGTTGGACTTTATATAGCTTTAAGGGAGATAGCTGATATTCAAAAGTTATTGACAGTTGCTTAAGGGAATCTCCTGATTTTTATTTTTTTTTGTGAAAATTACTTTTGGTTGGGCAGAATCTCAATACAAATACAGTCATTTTGTGTTTGGAAGGAAATGGTTGATTGGATTTTATAACGCAGGGTATTTATTTAGCTTGATGTTGTTGGAGCTGTTGTTAACTCAGGAATCTGTTAAATCTTGCAATAAACACTAAGAGATTTTGATCTTTGAGGAGTTTTAAATTGATGAATGTTATTATTTTGACATTGATTGCGTTTTTATTAAAGATCGGGTCCCTCAAGGTAGAATTCTAGGCCTTCTACTTTTAGTTCTTTTTATTGCTTTATTAAATCGGAATAAGAACAGACATAAAGTAAAGTGAGTGAAAAGTGTAGAATAATTCAAGAAATCTTCTTTAGGCTTTCGTTTAGAAATTGGACTTAAGGCTTTTTAGCAAGTTGTTAAGCTAAGATATTTTGATAATAAAGATTTATCATTTGCACAAGTTGCTCGCCGGTCTAGCTTGCCGCCGTGACCTGACGAAATCTAACCATTTCTATTCAAAAACCCTTATAGACCAAAAGTCGACTGCAAATTTTGGATATGAGGGTTTATAGATGCATATATAGAGATATGGGAAAAAAGTCTGCCAGGCTTTTTCTCAGCTGCTTATGAATGGCAAAAAAATCAACAAAAAGTCTCAAAAAAACGCCGATAAGGTTCGCTTAAAAAGCCTATATCTTAAGTTGGATTAATCAAATCGTCAAGGTTAAGATGCTTGCACTAAGGGAAAATGCATCATAATATATTCAAAGAAAAAAAAATTAATTGAAGTGGTTATACACAAATAAGACACAAAGCTCCGAGAATCGGATTTTTAACCCCTCCACTTCCACCAAAGAGTGACAAAAAAAACCAACCAGACTTTTGATTTCCACTCCCAAAATTTGTTATCGGCTCTTATAAATTATTTAAATAGCACGTGTTAGTTGCTTTACAATAGAATTTCAAAAATAGGCCCGAAATTCAAGCTTAAACGCAGAAGAGACCCTTAAACTTAAGTTTTTGTACACGATGATGCGACGATGATTGTATACTAAGTCCCTACAATAATGTCGGCCAACAAGCCGACTAGCTCGCTGACCCAATTACCCCAAAAAAGCACAGTTTTGATACCATAACTCGTTTGAACCTATGGATGAGAAATGGGTTTGTGGGAATACCCTCTGCAGGGATAAAGCCCTGAGTCAGACAGCTAAATTCCGAAATTCGCCTCAGAGCCATTTCGTCACGTTTACAGAAAAGAGATCAAGTCTTTGATCTTCAGTTCGGAAAGTTCGTCAAGGTCTTGCAAAGAAAGACTTTCGAAGTGATTGTATCCTAAATCGGGCTAGGGCAGGGCATTTACAGAGGAAGTGAACTAATGATTCCTTTTCCTGTTGGTTCGCACAACTATACGACAATGGGTGTTGTAAGAAATACCCAGTTTCGAGCGTTTTGTTCTCCTATTGGCCAGTGCCCGGTGCATGTTTTTGATAAATTATTTTCTTTATTAAAAAATTCCCCTCATGTCTAAACCGGGTTAAATAGACCATTAATCCCAGATGATCTTTTTTGTTATTTTGCCCCACCTAAATGATCTAAAAAAGTTTTGATGAATCCTATGTAGACCACTCTGTACATTTTAAACTTAAATGCCCATTTCCCCTCTTTTACTCAATTAACAATAATTCGAGATCCAAACAAAAATTCGGCTTTGAGCGTGTCTATCACAACATTTTTCAACTGCACACTTACCCTATTTCTACCCTATTCAAGCTTGGCAATTCAAAATACTGGAAAACAAATATTTTTTTTTTTAACTAGTTACCCATTCCACCTGAACAGAAATAGGTAATTCAATTATTTCACTTATTTATCATTTCTATAACTTGTGTTCAAACCCTTTTGAAGTGTTACCCTCTCAAGCCTAATTGCATGTCGTCTGACATTTCCACTGATCTCTATTCTTTGACTCGGTGAGTTATTTTTTGTGTCCAAAAGCCATGTAGCTAAATAAATGTCAATTCAATTCTTATAAGCTCTCGTGTCTGGTCCCATTGACGACGAGCATTCTAAATGCGTTCTAGTATTTTTCATACAACACGAGCTCATCGTGCACCATTTCCCCGCGGACTTAAAACAATTTGAAAATTTACACTTAAGTGGGAAAAAAAAAAACTAAAATAGATATTTTTTCATAAATAACTTTTATCATAAATATAATGACTAATTTCCTTTTTTTTTCTTTCCTCTATCTTTACAGGTATGTAAAACCCGCACTAGCTGATAAAAATCAAACAAAATAGCAACAAATGAGTTTAACATGCGGTAGGTATGTTATGTTGGGTTGTAAATGAGCCAAAGTGTAAATATCGATTATTATACTTTTGAAGCTTCCCCGGGTGTGTCCCTCTATCTACACCTATATAGACACGCAATTATTCAGACTGAAGGTATATAATCGAGAATCTAGCTATATAGAGTCAACAGTATAGAAAAGTGAAAAGCCATTTTCTCTTTCTTTTTTTGTTGTTGTGTTGTTAAATTGCACATTTTCGCTAATTATTGTGCTGAACCTTTGTATACTGTTGAAAACCCTATAGTAAGGCTTCGGTTGTTTACGGATCATTGAAGCAGATTGGTTTTATTTTGTTGTTGTTGTTTTCTTTCTAGGGAAACCCTATAAAACTATTTATATAGATACATACGCAAATTCAAACATTTACCTTGACTAGAAATATTGAAACAAAAAAAAATAGTAACCTATGGGCCCCTATATGTGCACATACAGCACTTATATGAGATGTTAAATCAATATGTGATCGAAATTTATCGACTTAGCTTATGGAAATGACACCTTCGGCCAATTTTGCTACTCCACATATACCTACCTATACCATGACACAAGAGGAGAGAAAATATTTTTCCATGAGAAAGAAAAACAAATATGTATACAATATGTAATTTGTTTTTCATACTTCATAACCAAAACAGTATAAAGCATTCTGTGTAGAGAGATATCTATAGCCTTTTCAATTGGGGTTAACCTCATTTCTTTGGGGTTGTGTTGGGGCAGTTTGTGAATGGATTATTATAGGTATATAGACGATAGAAGGTGATGAACTTTTTTCCCATGGAAATTGTTAAGTCCATACATAAGATAGAACTAGCAACGAGGCTTTTTGGATGTACCTACCTACCTAAATACTTTTCATTGGAAGGCTCATAAGCACATTCAACTATTTTTATAAAACAAAAAAAAAATTCAAATTATGCTGAAATGAAATCTTTGCTTTTTTTTCATGAAGCTTTAACACACTCCCGCTGTGCATTCATAGATATATAGAAATGTATAGGTATAGGTACTGCTGTACTACTATTACTGTACAAAAAACCAAACCACCAACTGGGTTGTTTTTGGGCCAACATGTGGTTGTGCGGGTTGTGTTTTGACTAGGCCAAAAATATTTTATTGGTTACACCTAGCTTATTTAAAAAAAAAATTAATATCGTTTTCAGGTTAAAACGAAATATGTATGCTAATACCATAAATGCTTCTTCAAAGTACAGTGACTAAATGTACATACTTAGAATTTGTTTAAACATTTAATTTTTATGTTTCAAATATTTCTTATTAAAAAAAACAAAATGTAAATTTCTTCTTCTTCGAGAATTAAAAAAAGTAAAATATTCGTTTTTTTTAAATTTATTGATAAAATTTGAGCCAAACACTAAGTACAGTCAAACTTCTTTATAACGAAATTCTCTTTATTGCGAAACAACGTTCTGTTAACTTCCCCTGAAACAAATATTCTATATCAATGAGTCTCTATATACAGAGTGTACCGTAAATAATGGATAACCTTGCAACTTGGTAAAGCTGGACTTAAGACCTTTCAGAAAAAAATATAATACAAATATTGCCCATGTGGCCTGTATGTTATGGCGTTTTTTCAAAAAAAAAAAATTAAAGAATTATGACTTTACTCAAATGTCTGAACACTGAATACTGAACACTGAACACTGAACACTGAACACTGAACACTGAACACTGAACACTGAACACTGAACACTGAACACTGAACACTGAACACTGAACACTGAACACTGAACACTGAACACTGAACACTGAACACTGAACACTGAACACTGAACACTGAACACTGAACACTGGACACTAAACACTGAACACTGAACACTGAACACTGTACACTGAACACTGAACACTGAACACTGAACACTGAACACTGAACTCTGAAGACTGAACACTTGATAATCTTCTACGGATGTAGGCCCAAATCCAAGCGGAAAACAAGCCGGGTTTACTTTCTGAATGCCATTCCCAATTCAGCGCCGAATCGACATTCCGGGGTCTTCTTCGATACTGGCCGCTACGGTGGCTATATTTTTCTTCATTAGGCACCAATCTTTGTCTGGTTGGTGTCTTAAGGTCGAAAAAAGTTTACTCACGCTGAAACCATTACGGTTAAAATTTATAAACATCAACGTTTCTCCAAGCGCAGTTTTGAGGATCCATATTTGGATCCGTATGTGAAGTCGTCCATACGTTGTTCACTACGTGCACGGATCCAAAACGGACTAGTTTGTTTGAAGGGGATCTTCAGATATTTGTCACTGAACGTACCCAATATACTACTAAGCTGACTTCCGTAACGTAATGTGCTACACCGTTAAGTGTGACCTCGTAACGTCACACAGGGGAAAGTCCACGTTTTTATTTCACTCTACCGCCGCATAGATGTTTACACATCAAAAAATTGTATTCACTAAAACTTCAGAAAAGAAACAACATTTTTTGACAGAATCGCTAGAAAGATATCACTGACTTTTTAATGACCCATTAACCATGACTCCGATTTGTACGGAATTAACTAAAAATTCTACGAACTTCAAGAAATCATAAGAAAATACACTTTTTTAAAGACTTTTCACCTGACCTCACTGCTATTTTACAAATTTTTTTTTTTTTTATTTATTTTCGGCTTTACACATTGTAACATTTTAAAATTGTTTGCAGATATAAAATTCATAAAATAAAGTTGATTTTGCTTCTCATTGAATTCAAGAGTAATCAAGGTTAAACTAGGTTCCATTGCGTTGAATCATAGAGGTTTATAAATAAATGATTCATATTTTTAAAAAGAGTAAATATTTATTTCTCAATAAAAAAATAAAGACATTCTTAATTTAATTTTTTGAATTATTTCCTAGTTTTTATGGCATTTTGTCCCGTTGTGCTTCGATATGTTCTGCGTCTGTGCTGTTAGCCCCCTGTTCATCGAGCTAAAGCCTCTAAACGGGTGAACCGATTTGCATCAAATTTGGTATAGATTATTTTTATGTGATTCCCTAGAGGAGAAATTCGGTTCTCTTTTTTATTAAATTTTCTCGAAAACGGCTGTAACGATATTGATTTTAAAAAACCTGCGTTTCACGTTTTTGGAAAAAAATTCACATAACGGAAATAAATGATACAATAGTCCTACTTTCGGGTTATTCGTGAATATCCTTTCAATGGTTGGACAGATTTTGTTAAAATTTCGTAAGTTGGTACTTCTACGAAGTACATTTACAAATTTAAAAATAATATTTTTTATAAAAAATATATACATACATATATCACATACCTAATAAAAATATCAAAGAAAATAACCCATTTCTTACGATTTATTGTGAACCATCACTCGAGCAAGTTCGTGCGATCCATTTAACCATTTTCCTTCTTGTACTTATTCAATTTTTAAGAAGAAAAGTTCTAAATTATAAACGTTTGTGGAAGGAATGATTTTTGGTAATATGTATTTCTACAGACTCTTGGTCTATTAGTTGCATGAACTTGACACTCAATTACATAACACAATGTCTAGGTTGTACGAGTATGTAACATACCACCAACAGAAACTCAACTCTTTCAAAAAAAAAAAAAAAACTCATCGCATGTGAAAAACTTTATTTTTTTCACAACGATCATTAGCAACAGCGAGCGTATAGCACTCGTATATTCGTAAATGCTTCCTTAAGTGTCATTAATACAATTTGTTGTAATGAATTAAAAGTTACAACGTTCATTAATGTTAATATTGCGTGTGTGGCTGTTTGCAATTCTATTTCATGCAACAATTACAACAACAACAACAAAGCAATAAATTCAAATACAAGGCAACAACATGGCACGTCTGATAGACCGTCGAATGGTTCCCTTGAGTATTTCATTGCCACCAAAAACGAACGCATATAAAATAATTGAAAAATGAAAATGAACAACACACGAGTCGAATGATCCTGCTTTTTCTTTTGTTTAAAATTTTAAGAGAGGTGTTTGTGGCAAAAGGTTTATGAAATAATTATTATATAAAATAAAATACTTTAACAATTTCAAAAATCAATTAAATGACTTATGAACAATATTTTAATATTTTATTTTTCAATATGTAGTTACATACATAGATAGCAGGGTTGTAAAAGAATGCAATCTTTACAAATCATTCATTGAATTCAATTAAAAAAAATGCATTAATTGACTTCACTTTAAAACTTCGACTTCAAACTAAGCAATCACCATTCATTTGACATCAAAAAGATTGCAATAATTTTTCCATTCATTTTTGAGTAATCAATTGAATGGAATCTTTTGGAAACTTATGCATTCTTTTTCTAATAGTCATATATCTTGGAATACAGGGCGTAGGTGAGATGTTGGCATGTAACTACATACTTCTTCTTCGTGTTAAAAATTATTTAAAATCATGATTATGTACCTTCCATGAAAGCAATACTTACCCTTTAGAAAAGAAGAAAATAGTAAGTAGACATACACATTCGGTGGTAAAAAAATAATCGCATAATATTTTGTTTAGATACAAATAGCTCAAGGGAAAAAATATCTTCTTTTTAAGTTTCATCCGACAAAAACAAATGAAGTATGAACACACTAAAAAATTAATTAAAAAAAAAAATACTTCCCCTATGGAGTATTACAAATCTTTGCCTTAAAACCATAAAAGTGTTATTTAATTGTCCCTCGGTTGCATTCGGATTAAAGCTTTAAATACCACTGACTGAGCAATTGGAACACATTTGTGAAATTGCCACCTGATGCGTTAGGTGCCTTAAGGGGGTGAAAAAAATCGTTGTTTCATCGGTTTTTGTCGCATTAACATAATTACTATGGAAGCAATGTGGTAAGGTAGTTGACTTTTAGATTTAGTTTTCGTTGAAAAAATAACATAATATTAAATTCAAGTGAATATTGGCAATCACCACTAAGTCTTCTTTTAAATGTTAAAACTTCAAATTTGTAGGTGAATGCAAAAGTACTAAAAAACATTAATTTTTTGTTCGATGGTTTTTTTGCTTAAACATTTTTTTTTTCTATATTTTTAAATGCAGTATTGTTTGAAATATTTATTAACAGCAGATTTTAAATAAATAACAAAATCAATCCAGCCATTTAAGAGATAATTGCAAATATCCCACATATAAGACCATTTTCTGAAAAAAATGTGGAATGCTCCGTTATGTAAGTTGTTTGACAATATTCTGAAACGCAGTTTTCTTACACTCGCTAAGGTAATTACCATGTTTAAGGTTTAACTAAAATCGTTAGAGCTGTTTTGGATGACACCAAAATTGTTGTATGACAGCTACTCGTTCAAGATGAGCTAAAACAAAAATTCAAATTTCCCTTCTATTGAATCACATAAAAATGGTCTGTACCAAATTTCAAGCAAATCGGTCCACCCGTTTACTCTCTAGCTTAAATTACAGTTGACGCACAGACCGCCCGACGACGGGCGGTAAAGCTAAAACCATTTATCCATCATTCATCATTTTAAGTTAAGAAAAAAAAGTTGCATGGTGGGTTTACGGTGTTTTCGACTAGCTGAGTGGTTAGAACAATATGTATTACTAAAACTTGGGTCTTTCTAACATAAGTTGTGCTTAAGACATCCGGGAAAAAAAAACAAACAACAGAATTTTCTTGAAAAATATTAGGGTGGTTCTTATTTTTTTTTTTTTTTTTTTTTTTGAAGAACATGTTTTTGCCCCTGAATGGGTTTCAAAGAAGAATGGCATTTTTTGAGATAAATGATCGGATGTTTATTTCATTATAAAGAGGAAGGTATGCCGTTAATAATGGAACACAACATCAGTCAAATGGCCGCCACGACCACGCTTACAGGACCATATCCTTTTCATGAAATTTTCCATAACCAAATCGGAAAGTGGCTGCCCTATGTCCTCGATAGCCTCACGAATTCCATCTTTGAGGTCTTGAATCGATGCTCGGCTGTTGGCGTAGACTTATCTTTCACGTGGCCCCAAAGGAAGAAGTTGCAAGGTGTTAAATCACAAGATCTCGGTGGCCAATTGTGATCACCTCTTCGAGAGATAACACGGTCCGGAAACTTTTCTCGTAAAAGATCGATGGTTTCATTGCTTGTGTGGCACGTAGCGCCGTCTTGTTGTAAGTAAACGTTGTCCAGATCAATACCATCCAATTCCGGCCATAAAAAATCATTAATCATCTCTCGATAGCGCAATCCATTGACCGTAACTGTTGCTCCAGCCTCATTTTCGAAAAAATTAGGTCCAATGACCCCGCCGGACCATAAACCGCACCAAACAGTCACGCGTTGAGGATGGAGAGGCTTTTCAACAATAACTCTTGGGTTTTCCGAGCCCCAGATGCGACAGTTTTGCTTGTTGTAGTAGCCTCCGAGGTGGAAATGGGCCTCATCAGTCAAGATGATTTTTCGATGAAATTCCGGATCATTTTCATGCATTTCAAGGACCCAATCAGCAAAGACACGACGTTGTTGATGATCAGCCGGCTTGAGTTCTTGTGTTAACTGAACTTTATAAGCCTTAAGACCCAAGTCTTTATGCAAAATACGGTGTAATGACGTTTGTGGAATGCCTAATTCCAAAGAGCGACGAGGAATGGACAAACCTGGGTTTTCTTCAACACTTTGGGCTACAACAGCAATATTCTCAGTTGTTCTTGAGCGACGTGCACGGGTTTTATTCTTCACATCACTAACTTGTCCCAACAGCTCGAATTTGTCCACCAATTTCTGTGTTGTGGTCCGACAAGGTGCTTCACGACGACCCAAAAATGTTTTAGTTTTACGAACCGTCTCTGCCAAATTTTCACCATTTTTATAGTGAATTTTAATAATTTTAATGCGTTGTTGAAGCGTGTATCGTTCCATTTTTATTAATGGCGTAGTTTCTACTTGTCAAATGTCAAAAAATGACAGCTTCAAAAGTGACAGCTACCGAAATAGCGGGCTATTCAAAATAACACCTCTTATTGGAAAACCCTTTATTAAACAAAAATGTCTGTTTTTGATTATTTTATTTTGTTAAGAACCACCCTATTATATCTGCAATTCTGCAAAGTTTTTTTTTTTTTTTAATTAACTTATAAAGTTATGAAAAAACTGTTCACCGGCATTTCGTAGACATTTCTGTTTAAAGTCTCAGGTAACACTGCCCCGCGGCTACAAAATCTTCAAAAAACCCAAAAACTTTTGAATTCCCCCATCGTATTTCACAAAAGTAAAATATCACTTTTCTTGTGAGTGCAATTTAAACTTTGTTAGGTAAATTAATTCCAGTTAACCCACCTTTCGTTTATTGCGTAACCTGACTTAATAAGCTTTAAATTAATACTAATTATGCCATCATAATCCCTTTTATCTCTCTCTCTTTTATATTTCTCATACACAAAAACTCGTGTTGTGTTAATTCAATTAGATTTATTTTATGCAGTTACACCTGCTTATGTAAATAAGATTAGGTTCATTATTTTTTAAATATTTTAAACGAATTTTCCTACAAATAAAATTTCTTCCCTTCCAAACTCACACAAGTCATGTAAATATTACTTTCGTCGTTTTATCTACCGAAAACATAATGAAAAAAAAAAAAACAAAAGGCAACAAATTTTCC